>OX346237.1:60000-9985000 GCA_947049295.1 Ligdia adustata
TTTTACCTTCCCCTCAAGCACCCTTCCCCCGCATTGTGTATTAATTGAGAAAATAAGTTGATCAAATTTCCGACTTGTCTCTTATTTATTTGTACCGAGTCGGTTCATATCACCACCGCATAACTTTACCATCAGTGGGCATCATCATCATCCTCAGCACGGAAAATTTTAGGCCCTTCTATCTCCGGAACCGAGGCTTACATAGAGACGGAGTTTTCTCTGTTGGGAAGCCCACATCTGCGTCTCGAGCTCTACACTACCTGAGCGACTCTAGGTAGAGCGGAACACTTTCAAAAAACGGTTGGAGCTACGAGGGCTGAGTTTTCGGTGTTGGGACGACATATTGCTCCTAGAGACGTGCGGCTTTTGTAGAGGGTGGAGATCAAAAAGCGCTATAAAATCGTGATAATAGGACGGCTCTACATAGAGCAAAACACCTAAAAAATTAAAATAATAATTATTATTTTTATTATCTAAATATATTCATATACCTTATAAAAGGAACTCTCGGTCTTATGGTAGAGCTCTATGTAGAGCAAAATAAAAAATTTTAAAAATTTAATTATAATTAAATATTGTATTGAAACGATCTCTACTTACCTCGATACTTACCTCCGACGAGCGCTGCTCCGGCTCCGGCTCCGGCTCCGGCTGTACCTGAAACTAAAAATAATAATATTATTGTTAGTTTATTTAAATTAAAAGTATTTTAAAAATTTGTATTAAGTGTTCTATAGTTAATAAGTTGTATTGTCACTAGAATTAATAAACTGACACTGAGTGACGAGTGCAGGCGCTACCTGCGATTGTTAATATTATTGACATAATACTACTATTGTGGTATCTGTAATATATATTTAAGTGACGGACGCCCTTTACACGTCCACTTTTATATACACGGACCAGTCCTACCTCGTTTAAGATGTTTGGATATAGGACCCCTGACGTCAAACAGACGCCTGCCCTAAAAGACGACGCAAAGTTGCGTAACGACGACAGAGTGACACAAAAGACGACAGAGAGGGCCGGTCCCTCCACCAAAGCTGACGAACAGCCTAGTAAGGTTCGACTGAGTGTCGGGGAGATCGAGGCACGTTCCTCGGTGTCACCGCCCCCGCCGCGGCTTGCCGCGAGCCAGCCGGCTGCGGGCCCGTCGAAGGTATCTCCAACGCGACTCGCTGCCAAGGCGGGCGCGCGGAGCGCCGGGGCGGCGGCGGCTACCACTGGGACGGACAAATCTCCTGCGAAGAAATACACGTCGAGGACTGCAGAGGCAAAGGCCTGCCTTATGAAAGCCAAACTTCACCTCGGTAACAGTCGAAACCTGAAAAGTGAAATAAAGGCTGAGGTAACAGAGGCCATCCAAAGACTTTACTCACTGGTGAAGGAGTCTGAAGAGGAAAAGATAGGAACAAAGAAAACCGAAGTAGGAAAAGAACGAGAGGCAGAGTATCAAACACAACCTACGCACATACAGACGGACAACATGATGACGAAAATTGACGAACACAGCAGAATGTTGAACGAAAATAAGCAGGAAATGGAAAAGCTGACTGAAATGCTGAAAAAACACCACGAATGGCAGGAAAATACTAGAGGCACGTATGCGAACGTAGTGGCGCGTTCTCCCAGTAAACGATTTTCGACGGCCGAGGCCATGCACTCCATCATCATTGCCTCGAAAGATGAACACGAAACCGGTGACCAGGTTTACGAACGTGTCAGAAAAGTCATCAATGCGAAAGAAGAAGGAGCCAGGATCGACCGAATAAGAAAAGCAAGAGACCGCAAGATCATAGTGGGTTGCAGAAGTGAGGAGGAAATGAAGAGAGTTAAGAGCAGGATAGCTGAAAAAGAGATACAACTAAGCGTGGAGGATATAAAAAACAAGGACCCACTCGTCATCCTCTACAGTGTCCTGAGCTGTAACTCAGACGAAGATATAATAAAATCGATAAGAACGCAAAACAAGCACATCCTACGAGACGTGAAAGGGGAAGATGACCGCATTGAAATAAAGTTTCGCCGAAAAGCCAGGAATCCCCTAACATCACACGTCGTAGTTAAGGTCTCCCCACGGATGTGGCAGTGTATAACCGCCGCCGGGGCTGTGCATATTGACATGCAGAGGGTCCGAGCCGCTGACCAGTCCCCTCTTATACAGTGCTCTCGCTGTCTGGGGTACGGGCATGGGAAGCGGTTCTGCACCGAAGCGGTCGATGTATGCAGCCACTGCGGTGGCACACACCTTAAGGCAGAGTGCCCTGACTTCCTCACTGACACCCCCCCGAGCTGCATAAATTGCATAAAAGCAAAGGCATCTAAAACAGACCACAATGCCTTTAGTGATGACTGCCAGGTTAGGCGCAAATGGGACTTACTCGCAAGGACCACCGTGGCGTATTGCTAAGGGCGTCCCGGACACTTCATACAAAATCATACAAGCAAACCTGAAGAAGAAGCAACTGGCGACCGACGAAGTATTCATTGAAGCAGTCCAACGCAAAGTCGCCGTTGTTCTCTTGCAGGAACCATATGTGGGAGCTAAACGACGTCTGAAGAACTATCCAGGAGTAAGAGTTTACCAGAACACCGGGCAAGGAGATGGAATAGTTAAAGCTGCGATAGCGGTACTTGATCCCACGCTAGACGTAACACAATACCCACAACTCACCAACAACAACATCGCCGTGGTAAAAATTCGTACCGCTGCCTGGGAAGTTACTCTGGCCTCGATTTACTTCGAAGGGGACAAGCCCTTACTACCTTACCTGGAACAGCTGTCTAAAATCGTCCAAGAGTTGGGTCCGGAAAGGCTTGTTGTAGGAGGAGACGTCAACGCTTGGAGCACTTGGTGGGGTAGTGTTCGCACGCAGCCCAGAGGAGAGGAATTGATGGAGAGCCTCAACGAACTAGACCTACAAGTGCTAAACACAAACACCATACCGACCTTTGACGAGATACGGGGAACAAGGCGCTACACTAGCCACGTCGACATCACCGTCTGTTCAGAAGACATGATTCCTCTGGTGGAGGACTGGACTGTAGTAGAAAAACTAACGAGCTCGGACCACAACGGCATTACGTTCACTATTAGGCTACAGAAATCAAAAGGCACACACATCACACGCACAACACGGCTCTACAACACGAAAAAGGCAAATTGGATACAGTTTTATGTGAAACTGGCCCAATTTAAACAAGAACACAACCTTACACTCGAAAATGTAGAGCTCATACACACCACAGATCAAATCGAAAAGACATTACACACATATATACAAGCAGTTACACACACATGCACACAAACCATACCCACGAAAAAACACACACAAACACTTACGCTGCCGTGGTGGTCCGAAGAACTCGCGCGGTTGAAACGAGAAGTCACCACCAGGAAGAGAAGAATAAGATGTGCTGCTTCGATTCGAAGGCCGAGGGTAGTTGAGGAATACCTTAAAAAGAAATCAGAATACGAGTCAGCTGCTCAAAACGCAAGGACACAAAGCTGGAAGGATTTTTGTAGTAGGCAGGATAGGGAGGGGATTTGGGAGGGAATATACAGAGTGATCGGTAGAACGAAAAGTAGGGAAGAGGATTTGCCATTGGTGGTCGATGGTGAGGTGTTGGATGCAAAGGGATCAGTGAAAATCTTGGCAGACACCTTTTACCCACAAGATCTCATGGAGCATGACAACGCAGAACACAGCAGAATAAGAATAAAGGCAGATAGTGTTAACGATGGGAGACAAAATGGCAATTGCGACCCACCATTCACCATGGCCGAATTAATTAATGCTGTGGATGCCTTCAACCCGAAAAAGGCCCCTGGAGCGGACGGGTTCACGGCGGATATATGCCGAGAAGCCATTAGACAAGATCCGGAATGGTTCCTGGCTTGTCTAAATAAGTGCTTCGAGCTCGGCCATTTTCCGGACCCATGGAAGGAGGCAATCGTTGTCGTACTCCGAAAACCTGGTAAAGATACCTACACAGCGCCTAAATCATATAGACCCATTGGACTCCTCCCAGTAATGGGAAAGATTTTTGAGAGGATGCTGGTCAGTCGAATTAAGTTTCACGTAATACCACGGATGAGTACTCGCCAGTTCGGCTTCATGCCCCAGAAGAGCACCGAAGACGCCCTCTATACTCTGATGCGATATGTTTGCGATAAGTTAAATAAAAAACGTATCGTAACCATTGTGTCGCTTGATATAGAGGGGGCCTTCGACAGCGCCTGGTGGCCAGCCATCAGAGTCCGACTGGCTGAGGAAGAGTGCCCGATAAACTTAAGAAGGCTGATCGACAGCTATCTCGAAAATCGCAAGGTGAGAGTGCGATACGCAGGAGAGGAGTACGCCAAGCAAACCGGCCAAGGATGCGTGCAAGGATCAGTGGGAGGGCCACTTCTGTGGAACCTGCTTTTGGACCCGCTGCTCAAAGACATTGAGAGAAGAAAGGACTACGTTCAGGCTTTCGCTGATGACGTGGTGCTGGTGTTCGATGGTGAGACTGCACTGGAGATAGAGGCTCGTGCCAATGCCGCTCTCGAACATGTTCGCGCGTGGGGAGTCCAGAACAGGCTCAGGTTTGCGCCTCACAAAACCACAGCAATGGTTGTGACGCGCAAGCTCAAGTTTGACACCCCTCGCCTGAGAATGGGAGGGACGGACATTGGTATATCCGATGAAATCAAACTGCTCGGACTCACTATCGATCACAAATTGACCTTCAACGCCCATATCGCGAATGTTTGCAGAAAAGCGCTCAACTTCTACAAGCAGCTGGCACGCACAGCAAAAATACACTGGGGCCTTCAATCAGAAATCATACGTACAATTTACACAGCAGTCGTAGAGCCTACGATATTGTATGCGGCCAGCGTCTGGGCGCCGGCAGCAAAGAAAATAATGTCACGCAAGGAGCTAGACTCGGTGCAGAGAGGATTTGCACAAAAAATAATAAAAGGATATAAAACCGTATCCCTTAACTCAGCCTTACTTCTAGCCGGATTGCTTCCTCTAGATATTAGAATCCAAGAAGCAGCCCTGCTTTATGAGCTAAAGAAAGGGCACACCCGAAGAGTAATAGGAGACAGGGACATGGAAAAGCCGATTCCTTTCGGAGCAAAACCACATCCAGCTCTACAGAGACAGCTGCAATACACCTGCGTGGCGGATGAGGTGGCGCTCGGTCAGAATCTCACCAGTGGTCTAAATATCTTTACTGACGGGAGCAAAATTGAAGGCAAGGTTGGTGCTGCCATATCCGTTTGGATAGGTGCCGCCGAAACCAGCACCCGTAAGCTGAGACTGGACGAGCGCTGCTCCGTGTATCAGGCTGAACTGCTGGCCCTAGTTGAAGCCACAAAAGAAGCCTTCAGAAGACCTTATTCTGAGTGCAGCATTTTTTGCGACTCTCGCTCCGCCCTCGACACCATAGTCAACATCGAGACTCGCCATCCCCTCGCAGCAGAGGCTAGAAAAAACATCGAAGATTTAGGAAGACAGAATAAAAAAGTAAGTCTTTTTTGGATTAAAGCCCACGTGGGGATGGAGGGTAACGAGAGAGCGGACGAACTCGCGAAGAGTGCTGCACTGACACTTAAGGCCAAAGCTAAATATGACAGCTGTCCCGTTTCATTCGCGAAGAGAGCCATCCGACGTGACTCTCTTGTCGAATGGAATAGGAGATATCAGACTGCAACTCAGGGTTCCGTTACTAGGAAATTCTTTCCTGACGCGATAAGGGCGTACCGTCTCATTACAAAACTTAACCTGGATCACATAATGGTACAATTACTCACTGGACATGGCGGATTCTCCTCGTACCTGCACCGCTTCAGGTGCAAGGAGAGCCCGGCATGCATTTGCGACCCTGAGGTGGAGGAGAGCGCCTTGCACATCGTCACTGATTGTCCGGTTTATAGTAGGTTACGGTACGATATAGAAATAGTAATGAATATAGATGTAAACATAGATAACCTTTGTATAATACTAGAAAGTAAGGAAACTAGATATAAGTTTATAGAATACTGTAAAAATATTATAATGAAAGTTGTAAAAAGAAATAAAACTGAAACTAATGGTGCACTACTAAACAATTAAGTTTGTTGTAGATAGTGCCCGAAAATGAATAAATTGATATAAATAGGAAACTATAAACAAAAACAAAATGAAAGAAAACGTAAAAGTGTATGTATAAATTATTTACCCTAATATATATATATATAAGAATTAAGATAAAAGAATAGGCAACAAGTTAGACAAACATGGCAAGATAGATGAAGAGTGTAAGAAAGAACAAGTATGCAGAATGAAAGTGCGAGAGGCATAAAAGATAGAACTGGAATGAATGGGAAGTGCAGAACAGGGCTCCGATTACGTCGGAGGTAGGACGATAAAAAAAAAAAAAAAAAAAAAAAAAAAAAAAAAAAAAAAAACCTAACCTAACCTAACCTAACCTAACCTAACCTAACCTAACCTAACCTAACCTAACCTAACCTAACCTAACCTAACCTAACCTAACCTAACCTAACCTAACCTAACCTAACCTAACCTAACCTAACCTAACCTAACCTAACCTAACCTAACCTAACCTAACCTAACCTAACCTAACCTAACCTAACCTAACCTAACCTAACCTAACCTAACCTAACCTAACCTAACCTAACCTAACCTAACCTAACCTAACCTAACCTAACCTAACCTAACCTAACCTAACCTTTTTTTTTTTTTTTTTTTTTTTTTTTTTTTTTTTTTTTTTTACCCAGGAAAATCCGTTTACGGATACCACCGGCTCGGGGGAGCGTGGTGGTTATGTGGGGCTCACCGCCAGAATGGCAGCATACCCACTAAAAACCTGGGGTGTTCTCCATCGAGTCGCCATTTGTCGGAACATGGGATTACGTTAGTATTCCTTCCACGAACCGACGCGTGGTCTTTTCAGACCCCTTGCACGGGAAGTCCTAGACTCCTCCATCACAATGGCGATGTGTCAGAACACTAGACACATCGCGCATTCTCGGGAACTTTTCTAAGTGAACATTAGGTCCCCCCGTACCCGACATCCACAGCTCCCAACAGGGATGGACAACGGTCACTAGTAGCCGCTGCCAAAACCTGGTTGTCTCGCTAGGGTTGTGTGGCGACCTCCATCTGCTCCTGCGCTTCTGCACGTGGCTGATGGGCCGTCTCCGGTTGTGCGGATGGAGCTGACCTCCTACCGCCCCTGGCCTTCTTCTTTCGAGGTGGGCTGCACGCTTTGCTGCCCACTCGATGCCCGGCCGGCTTTCCTGCGGCTGTACATACTGCGCAGTGCGGCTCGGCCGAGCAAGTTCCCGCCTTGTGGCGCACCGGTAGCACAAAGTGCTTCGGTCTGTCTCAGCCTTGCACTGCTCCCGAACGTGTCCCACTTCAAGACACCGGAAGCAGCGCAATGGCTTTTGTGGCAGCACACGGACCTGTACTGACACCCAGCCTATGAGAAGGCGTTTGCTATCTGACACTTTTTTGGCTGCGGCTACTGGGCAACGCACAAAGGCTGTACCTAAGCCTGCAGCATTGCGACGAATGTCACCCACCTTTATTTCGTCAGAAGAACATTGACCAGCCGTAGCAATGGCCAACGCAACTTCTTTCGGTGTGACTGAGTCATCTAGGCCAGTGATGCGGAGTTCCGCGCATTTCGCTGGCCTAGTGACCTTAAGATCTCCTTCATCAAAGATTTCCCTCAGCTTTGCAGCGAGAGAGTCCGCCAATTCACCACTAATGTCACCCGGAATTTCCAACATTCGGGCGCCAGTAACTGCAGCGCGAAACCCTAGGTTAGAAATTCCGAGCGACGCCAGGTTGATTTTGGCTTTTGCCGCCAACAAAGCCTTCGCATAAGAAAGGCCCTTCTCCACGCCGCCACGCTGAATTGTCAAGACAACAGCTGATGACTTTGGGGCGCGGAGTTTAGGGCCCGCCTTATTGGGAGGACGGCGTGCCTGCGGTGCCTGCGCAGTTATTGCTTGGGACCGCAACCCCTGCGAAAGCGTCGTTGCTGCCTCCTTACCTTTTTTCTTACTTTTGCCCTTCTTGACGACCTGTGCCCAACTCTCGTTGGGTAGGTGAGTCGATTGGGGCACATCTTTTCTAGTTGCAGTGGCCTGCGGCTTACTACCCTTGGCCACGCTACCGTCCTTCTTGCCTGGGCCCTTCTTTCTATTCTGGGATTTAGAGCCAGGCTGTGTCTCTTCCAGTATTGCAGATGCGCTAGATGGCCCAGCCTGAAGCTCTGGGACATTGGCACCACTGCGATCAGCGGCAAGTGGCGGGCGGATGCGTTTTTCAGGCAGGAGTCGCGACTGCAAAGCCTCCAGCCGTGCATTTACCAACCCACCAACTTCCCTCAAGATGTCTTGCCTCATATCTCCATTCGGGTCTGCATCATTGGTTGTAGGGCGACTAGGACCTGGGGCTGCTGCCGCAACGCGCGCGTGCAGCTCCATCATTTCTTTACGCATCTCAACGTTCTCTTTACGGAGATCCGCCAACTGTTCCTGCAAACGCGCGTTGGCGGCCTGCAGCTTTTTCGTCTCATCCGTTGAAGATCTTCCGCGGAGGTCTTCTACTGCCTCTTTGATGGAGGTTACCGCGTCTTTAAGAGAACGTATGAACGTTCCTTTAAGGTTTTTTGACTTTGTGGCCACCAAATCAATAGTAGCCAGAGAGTCAAATATCTTTCTACTCAAATCAGAGGCTAGAGAATCTTCCTCCGATTCCACTGACGACTCTGAAAGTCGAGATACCGCTGCTCGGGTAAGACGCTGCTTGCGAGCCATCTCAGCAATCTCTTGCTCGGCCTGCAGCTCCATCTCCTCCCTCTGAGCGGCTACTAGTGCAGCCTTTGCCGCAGCAAGGCCTACGTACTGGCCCGTAGTGGGTGGACGTCCGCGGCCTCGTTTTTCCTTTACAGCGACGATTTTAGCAGCAGGAGCATCCGACCCACTCCCGGAACTCGAGCGCTCACCATCGTTACTCCTCCCTTCCTGCCTGACACGCTTCCTGCGTTCAAGCGACTTAGAGCTCACGCTCTCCATGCTGCCAGCCGAAGAATAGTCGTCGGAATCCAACATAACAATTTTCTTCTCCTCCTTCTCTCCCGTCTTCCGCTCATACGCCTTCAAATGATATGTGCCCCCCCCAGAGTACGCGGGGCTGCGTGCCGACATGTCGACACGGAGGGATTCCCACCTTCGTGGACCCTCCTGGGTAGTCCTTTTCATATCATTGTCACCTGTCATGATTGTTTCTTTGGTTTTTGTGGGCCTAGCGGCCGTGCTTCCCGCCGACCATACCCGGTTCGCGAGCTCGGAGCTGTGACTCATAAACAAGGCACAGTTCCGAACTCCCGCTCCGAACACTCCCCTCGGCGACCCACGAACCTTGAGACTTGGTGGCTTTCCGCCGCGACAGCACACGAATATCAAACAGACACGCGCACACTGTCGCAGCGGAGAGCAATCTACTGCCCGATCGGCAACTCCCTCCTGATTCGTCCCTCAGATTAGAATCTTCAGGCACATCCTTCTACCCTGCCACCAATCCTCTCAAAAGAGAGATATAGGCGAGGGCTCCACACGTCCGGGCAGACTTGCCTCCGGACCGCCTTCTGCGCTTGCTCCAGATAAAAGCTCTGGGGCGCGCGGAGAAGGCCCACCTCAGGTCACTCTTCGCTTCACCGAAAACAGTGCGGCTACTAAGCCCCCCCACCACGACAAGGTGGTGACCCACGGGGGGGAACCTAACCTAACCTAACCTAACCTAACCTAACCTAACCTAACCTAACCTAACCTAACCTAACCTAACCTAACCTAACCTAACCTAACCTAACCTAACCTAACCTAACCTAACCTAACCTAACCTAACCTAACCTAACCTAACCTAACCTAACCTAACCCGGCGGTGTCTTTTTACTTCGAACCGGATGACCCCATAGAGCCATACCTGGAACAGCTGCAAAAGATCCAAGAGGACCTGGGCCCTAGAGGACTGCTAATAGGAGGAGACTGCAACTCAAAGAGTACCTGGTGGGGCAGCACTCATGAAGACGACAGGGGTGAAAAGATGTCCGGGACCCTGGAAGACATGGAACTTCAAGTACTCAATAGAGGTGATACGCCAACCTTTGACACCATTAGAGGTACAAAGTCGTACACCAGCTTTGTTGATATAACAGCCTGCACGGACGATCTACTGAATTTAGTAGACAACTGGAGGGTAGACCAGGAGATGACAAGCTCGGACCACAACGCTATACTATTTGAAATACAACTCCGCGCAAGTAGAGGCCTAAACGTCAAGAGGACAACGAGGCTCTACAATACTAAGAAAGCAAACTGGGACACATTTGGCCAAATTTTTTCGGAAACAAAATTAAACAGTAATATAACTTTAGAATCTATTAAAAATCTAAATTCAAAATTCGAACTTGAGGACTTTCTCATAAAATTTTCCGACGCAGTTACAGACGCGTGCAAAGGAAGTATGCCTTTAAAAAAGAGCACAGAAATCCTCAAAGTCCCTTGGTGGAATGATGAGCTCGCCAGGCTGAAGAAAGCTGCCACCACCTTCAGGCGAAAAATTAGAAACGCGGCTCCCCACCGCAGAGAAAGAGTGGTAGCTGAGTACTTGAAAAAGAAAGAAGAGTATGAGTGCCAAGCCAAGAAAGCCCAAATTGACAGCTGGAAGGAGTTCTGTAGAAGACAGGACAGAGAAGGAGTTTGGGAAGGTATATACCGCATAATCCGTACGACCACCAGGAGACAAGAAGACTTGACCCTAACCAAAGACGGTGCATTCCTGAACCCAAGAGAATCGGCAATCTTGCTCGCGGAGACATTCTACCCACAAGACCTGGAGGAAACTGACAACGAAGACCATCGCCGGGTCAGAGAAGCGGCAGAGCTGGTAAACGAGCTGAGGCATGATGAGAGCCATGATCCGCCGTTTACAAGGCTGGAGCTGAAGACCGCGGTGGGAAGTTTCAATCCGAAGAAGGCCCCAGGAGCGGATGGCTTCACAGCAGATATCTGCAGCCGAGCTATCTACCAGGATCTGGACGCATCGCTTGCCCTGTTCAACAAATGCCTAGAGATTGGCCACTTCCCGGACATCTGGAAGAAGGCGACAGTGGTCGTCCTGAGGAAACCGGGCAAAGACGATTATACGAACCCCAAGGCTTACAGGCCAATTGGCCTCTTGCCGGTCCTGGGGAAGATCCTGGAGAAGATGACAGTAGCAAGGATGAAATGGCACCTAGTACCGAGGATTAGTACTCGCCAGTTCGGATTCATGCCCCAGAAGAGCACTGAAGACGCCCTGTATACGCTGGTACACCGAATCAAGAGTATGATTGGGCTGAAAAAGCTAGTAACTCTAGTGTCACTGGATATAGAAGGTGCCTTCGATAGTGCCTGGTGGCCGAAAATCCGAGTCCGTCTGGCTGAGGAAAAGTGTCCGGTCAATATCAGGAGGCTACTCGATAGCTATCTCGACTGCAGAAAAGTCAGTATAAGATATGCCGGGGAGGAATGCACGAGGAGCACGAACAAGGGATGCGTGCAAGGGTCAATTGGTGGTCCCATCCTGTGGAACCTTCTTTTGAACCCTCTACTGCGGGAGCTGGAGGATGACGGTGTGTACGTGCAGGCCTTCGCTGACGACGTCGTGTTACTTTTTGACGGAGACTCGGGTCTTGACGTGTCGATACGAGCGAACGCGACATTGGCCCGTGTTCAGCAGTGGGGTGTCCGAAACAAGCTGAAGTTTGCGCCGCACAAAACCTGCGCAATGGTGTTAACCAGAAAGCTGAAGTACGATACCCCACGGCTGACCATGGGAGGAGTCCAGGTCGCGATGTCTCGACAGGTCAAGATCCTAGGATTGACGATTGACGATAAACTGACTTTTAACACGCACGTCGCACTTCAATGTCAAAAGGCAATTAATATTTACAAACAGCTCGCCAAAACTGCTCGGGTGAGCTGGGGTTTGCACCCGGACGTAATACGATCCATATACAACGCGACTGTCGAACCGATTGTCATGTACGCGTCTCCTGTTTGGGCATCTGAGGCCAGGAAAATCGGAGTGCGCAAGTTGCTAGGCACCGTCCAGAGAGTTTTCGCCCAGAAGCTCTGCAAATCATACCGGACTGTCTCCCTGCACTCGGCTCTGGTGCTGGCGGGGCTACTGCCTCTTGACCTCAGAGTTCAGGAAGCAGCCGCACTGTACGAAGCGAAGAGAGGGTCACCCCCGCCGGCCCTTGGAGATAGAGAGACAGAGAAACCGATGAGATTTGCGGAGACTCTGCACCCGGCCGAGCACGTGGAAATAGCGTTCGTCTGTCTGGAAGACCAGGCTGCCGTAGATCGGCACAATGTGCAGCAGGTGCGAATATACACCGACGGCAGCAAGATTGAGGGGAAGGTCGGTGCGGCGCTATCCTTTTGGAATAGCGAGGCCGAATTCCGGAACCTCAAGCTTAGTCTGTCCGCGTACTGCACAGTCTACCAGGCGGAGCTGCTGGCTATATGCAAGGCTACGGAAGCAATTCTCGAAAGGGATGAGGTGAGTTTTGGTCTATACAGCGATTCGAGAGCCGCTCTGGAGACGATCGCTAACCAAGGCTCCCTCCACCCTCTGGCTGCCGAAACCAGGAAGAACCTGCATGTGGCCTTGGGTCGGGGCAAGGAAGTATCCCTGTTCTGGGTCAGGGCTCATGCAGGACTGCCGGGCAACGAACGCGCCGACGAACTGGCCAAAGAAGCCGCCCTGAAGTCGAAGAGGAGGGCTTTGTACGACCTGTGCCCAATATCTTACGCCAAGCAATTGATCAGGCTAACATTCTTGAGCGAATGGTGCGTAAGATATCGCGAGGACAGCACAGCGTCGGTCACGAAGCTCTTCCTCCCAGATGTTAGAGCCGCGTACAGGTTCGTCAGAAAGGCCAAGCCAATGGGTGCACTCACCCAGATCCTAACAGGGCATGGTGGATTCTCCGAGTACCTGAATCGTTTCAAGTGCAAGGACAGTCCATCATGCCCCTGTGACCCAGGTGCAATCGAGGACGTGCCTCACATTCTCACAGAGTGTCCAATCTATGGGAGTCTGAGGTACGACTTCGAACAGAACTTAGACATGCAAATTAGTAGGAGTAATTTAAGTAATCTTTTATTGTCGAAAAACAGCACAACAGTGTTTCAATCGTATTGTACCCAAATATGTAAAATAGTTAATGGTAAGAACAAAATTTGATATATAATCAGTACTAAATAACATATTGAGATATGATTATATTAGTACTAAAATACAAAACATAGATAAGAAAAATACATAGATAAGGTGACAATAGATTATAATTAGAAAATAAAATAAATTGTAAATAAATAAATAAAAGAAAAACAACACAACACACCACACCCAGAAACCAAATCCTGGACAAATATCCGGGTATTAGCTCGCGGGCCCGGTCTATGCGCCGGGACAGGTACACACAAAAAAAAAAAAAAAAAAAAAAAAAAAAACCTAACCTAACCTAACCTAACCTAACCTAACCTAACCTAACCTAACCTAACCTAACCTAACCTAACCTAACCTAACCTAACCTAACCTAACCTAACCTAACCTAACCTAACCTAACCTAACCTAACCTAACCTAACCTAACCTAACCTAACCTAACCTAACCTAACCTAACCTAACCTAACCTAACCTAACCTAACCTAACCTAACCTAACCTAACCTAACCTAACCTAACCTAACCTAACCTAACCTAACCTAACCTAACCTAACCTAACCTAACCTAACCTAACCTAACCTAACCTAACCTAACCTAACCTAACCTAACCTAACCTAACCTAACCTAACCTAACCTAACCTAACCTAACCTAACCTAACCTAACCTAACCTTTTTTTTTTTTTTTTTTTTTTTTTTTTTTCCGTGGTGGAAATGCTTTTACGCATACCCGCTAGCCGTGGGGGCGGACGGGTTATGTCGGGCTCAACGCCGCTAAGGCGCTCCTACCGACTAAAACCACCACGGTGTTCTTCGACAGCGATTGAAACAGGGTTACGGGACCGTGTTAACACTCTGCCGCTTCCCTGCTCTTGCCGCTATTGTCTAACTTTGGACCCGCCTCGAAAGAAAAGAAAACATTCCTTCTTATATGCTCTTGCTATGCCCAGGAACACCGGGGCATAGACATCTCAGTAGGGTATTTATTTATACTTGGTATTGGGCGCCAGGTGCCCCCGAGATCGACGCCCCAAGCTCTCCTAGCGGAGACATAGTTCGAGCCATATCAACTCGTCTACGCCTCCGTTTCCTGCGAATCGGATGAGATGAGGGATTTATTTCCCTCTCCCGCTCCTCAGCTTCTCTTCTGGAAATCACTATTTCACAGAAGATAGTCACTGCCTCCCACGACCTCTTGTCATTAACCATCTTTCTCAACATAGCTGATAATGAGAGATCCGTCCCTACGACCGCAACCAGAGACTGGCGCGGTTCTTCTTCACTCGGGCATGCCTCTAGTGCGTGTTGCGCGGTGTCTTCTACGCAGTTGCATCTGTGACACACCGGGGTCGGCTCTCTTTTAGCCACACCATGCAGGTACCTCCCAAAACAACCGTGTCCAGAGAGTACCTGTGTTAGTCTAAAAGTAAGGGACCCA
The DNA here is from genome assembly GCA_947049295.1 of Ligdia adustata. Lineage (NCBI taxonomy): Eukaryota > Metazoa > Arthropoda > Insecta > Lepidoptera > Geometridae > Ligdia > Ligdia adustata. The sequence continues at coordinate 74,724 of OX346237.1, forward strand.
TGTTTTCTCTGGACCCACTGCTTAAGTACAGGTTCTACAGCCTCGAGTAGTCTTAAAGCTCCTGCTCCTCTCTCTGTTGATACTGAGAGAAGCCGATCGTTCCATGTCCTAAGAGCAGTCTCTCTGGCATTCTTTCGCCATCGGGTCACCTCCTCTGGTAAAGGCCAAAGATTCTGGTCTCGCGCCCTTGCTCTTTGCCAAAATACTTGCGCTAAAACTTTAGCCTCAAGTTCCCATGGCAAAGATCCAGCAAGGACGCAAGCCACCTCATGCGAAAGTGTGCGATATCCTCTGACCACTCTTATTGCCATTGTTCTCTGAGGCTTACGGAGCAACGCAACCTCTCGGTCGCTAAGGGATCCGGCCCAGATCGGGGCCCCATACATAGCCATTGATCTGACTACCGCCATGTAAAGGTGGCGGCAGTTTCCTCCTCCTCCACCGAGATTAGGGAGTAGACGGCTCAGCGCAGAGACAGTCCCAATAAGTTTGGGAGACAAACGCTTAAAGTGCTCTTCAAACTTCCACCTGCCGTCGAGTACGACACCGAGGTATTTCAGTGTCGTCCCAACCGCAATGGAAGTACCATCCACTACTATGTTAGAGCCTGCCGGCGGCTTCCTACCAGACCCATAGAAACAAATGGCCTCGGACTTGTGAAGCGCGACCTCCAATCCCAACTGCCGGATTCGGTTTACCACCGTGGCAACTGCCGCCGTGACCAGAACCGAGGCTTCTCTGTAATTTGGTCCTCGAGCAGTAACTAACGTGTCGTCTGCATAACAGACAATGCCTACGCCACGAAGGTTAGCACCACGCAGAACCCAGTCATATCCTATGTTCCACAGGAGAGGGCCTAGGGCAGACCCCTGCGGAACGCCTCGCGTCATGGGACTCCGGCTTACTGCCTGCATCGTGGGAAAGACTACCTCTCTATCGGAGAGATAGTCCCCAACAAGGCGTTGCAGGTACATAGGTACCTTGTGGTATCTGAGTCCTTCTAAAATTGTGCTCCAGGGCAGCGTGTTGAATGCATTGGCAATATCTAAAGACACAGCTAGCATCACACCGCCACTAGAGCATGCATCAACTGAGAGGTTGCGGACACATGCTATCGCATCCACTGTTGAGCGACCTCTCCGAAACCCAAATTGCGTGTCGGCCAAATTAGGACCAACCCTTTCTAAGTGCCTGACGAGGCGAGCAGCAACCACACGCTCAAGCAGTTTACTGGCCTCATCAAGTAACACAATTGGTCGGTAACCCGATGGTTCGTCTGCCGGTCGTCCTTCTTTTCGTATGAGAACTAGCTTACCGCTCTTCCATCGCTTTGGAAATTTCCCTTCTTGAAGGCAACGGCTGAACAGTGCCCTCCAGCGGGATTCCATAGCATCCTGAGTAAGGGTTAGTGCTTTTCCAGGTATTCCGTCTGGCCCCGGTGCCGTATTTTTTGCCTTCATCCGTAGTACAGCTACGCTTAGCTCTCCTTCTGAGACCTCAGTTAGTGGGTCGTTTACACTTCCTGAAGTTCCCCCTATCTCCATAGCTGGTGGCAGAAATTCGGTTTCTGGAGCACTAGGAAAAAGCCCGCTGATTACTCGCTGGAGCACTTCTGGATGCAGCGTGGTTGTGACAGGAGGAGCCCAAGGTCGTAGCTTTTTCCTTGCCAGCTTATATGGCCGCCCCCATGGGTCTCGCTCTAGTGTTTCCAGTAATTCCTGCCACGCTCTGGCCTTTGATTCGCCGATAGCCACTCGAAGCGCTTTTAACGATTCACAGTAGGCGGCGTGGAGAGCAAGCTCTTCTTCATCCTCCCGGTTTCTCCTTCTACGGTGCCTTTGATATGCTCGGCGCTTAGCAATGCATTGGCGTCGAAGCTCCGCAATTTCTTCTGTCCACCAATATACTTGGCGTTTAGGGAGAAGCGCCTTTGCACGTGGCATGGCTGCATCGCAAATGACTGTCATTGCCTCACACATTCTGTCAGTTTCTTCATCCAGCCCTCCTTGTTCTGTAGGCGGAGAATTCCATGCCTGGACTATTGCTGCTTCTTGAAGGGACTCCAAATCTAAATGCTTCAAAGCCCAACGAGGGCCACATGATCTGGTCTTCTCATTATATAGATTCGGCGTTAGGGAAGAGACGACAAACTTAATATATAAATGATCAGAGAGCGTCTCTTCATCCACCAGTACCCTCCAGTCATGGATCCGGCGCGCCAGTTCTGGACTGGCAAACGTCACATCAATCACAGATCCTCCCGATTGCCGGACGCATGTTTGTTCAATTCCCTGGTTGATGACGCACAGATTAGTTTCTGCAAGCCACTCAAGCACGGTTACACCCCGCGGGTCAGTAATCGAAGATCCCCAGGCTGGTGACTTAGCATTGAGATCTCCGAGAACTATGGCAGGCAGGGGTCGGTTGCGACCAACCACAGTAGCCACTTGTCCTAGTAGAGTCTCCAATTCGTGCCGGGGCCGATTGCCAGAGTGGTAAACTCCCACTACCAGTATTCTTCCAATCTGTGCCGCAACAAATCCATTACCTTCGCAAACTGTAGCGAATGGCGGGGAATATGTTGGTGACTGTGTTGTGATTGCCACCATTCCATCCTTATCTCCAATCCAGTCAGACCTATTTGGGATCTCATACGGTTCTGTAACCACTCCTACCTGTATAGACTTCTCTGCCAAGACTTGAAGTAATAAGTCCTGAGCCCGGTAGGAGTGATTAATATTCGCCTGCAAAAAAGCTAAGGCCATTCTTTTTAAATTATTTCCATGCATCCCTCTTGCTCCATCGTGGAGCTTATCGGCTGAGACTTGGCCTTAGCCTCAGTCCCAGCTGGTTTTCGACGCACCGCTTTCTTAGATGGAGACTTAGCGCAAGCTTTGCCCCCAGAGAGGTGATCCGCGGGCCGTCCTCCAGCAGCGCACAGAGTGCAGCGAGGAGCGGCGGAGCATTCACTAGCTTTGTGATCCTTTTGACCACAACGATAGCATTCATCGCTGCGGTCAATCTCAGATTGACACTGAGCCCTAACATGACCTTGAGCGAGGCACTTAAAGCAGCGGCGTGGTCTGGGATCCATAATCTTGACCTGTGCCGAAACCCATCCGATTAACAGACGACCCCCCGTTGCAATTTTCTTGGCAATGGCCATAGGACATCGAACAAACGCTGTCCCCATTCCTCCTGGACCTGGTCTGATGCGATTGCATCTTATATCTGATGCAGAGCCTCCCCCTACTCTGGCAATAGCCTCAATAAGTTCTTGAGGAGCAATTGAGTCATCCAGACCAATCACACGCAGGTCCGTAGTGGTGACCGGTCTGGAGACTCGAATTTCTTCAACTCCCTGGAAAACTTCCTTGAGCTTTTCAGCCAGAGTATTGGCTTTCTCCGCCTTTTCAGTGCCCGGAACTTCAAGTATGCGAGCTCCTGTGGCAGCTGTTCTCATTTTCAGAGGTGGCATCCCTAGTGCCGTGAGGTCTATGCGGCTCTTGGCCTGCGTTAGCACTTTGGCATATGTAAGACCTTTTTCTTTCGCTCCCGGTTGTAGCGTTATAACCACAGCAGCTGTGCGTGGAGGGCGAAGCTTAGATGTTTTCGATACAGGGGCTTTTGATACTTGCGTTCTTTTAGGAGGAGACGATCTTGCTCTGCTACCTGACGCTGCATTGCCACTCTTTTTAGAGCTCCGCCGTACAACAGTGGTCCAGGGCTCTTCTGTTGGAGCTACATTAGGCCCAGGTTGTGATGGTCTAGTGTTTTTAACCAACTTAGGAAGAGTCGCCGGTGGTGTTGCCGATTTTTTCTTCTCTCTTTTGCTCTTTCCTTTTGACTTAGCAACCTGTCCGTCTTTAGCAAAAGCCGAAGACTGAGAAGGATCAAGCGGTCCTGTGGTAAAAGAAGTACTAGGTGCTGTCAGGTCCACATCTGTAGCCTGTTGTTTACTTCTGTCAGGAGCTAAAGGTGGTCTAAGCCGCGGTTCAGGAAGAAGACGATCCTGTATTCCGTCAAAACGAGCACTTATCAAGTTGCCAACCATGGTCATGATATTGCTTGTTACCTCCTGAGATAGTGTCTCTCCGGAAGACGATGCCATGTAAGGCGCTGAGCCTTGATTTGCTTGAGCTGCCCGCAGCTCTTCAACTTCTCGTCGGAGTTGTTTTGTCTCCTTAACAAGTTCTTTGTTAGCTTCTGCGAGCAGAGCTACCTCTTCCGATATAGTACGTTTACGAACTACTTCGAATGCCGACTGAATCATCTCTGCAGCGTCCTTTAGTGACTTGACATATGTCCCTTTCAAGTTTTTGGATTTTGTAGCTATTTGTTTAATAATATCTACAGAGTCCAATACTGCAGTTTCTAATTGAACCGTATCTTGAGTTTCCGCCTTATCAGAAGTCAAATGCGTCTTTGAAAAGAGAGCACGACTGTTTTTCTGTTTTTTCTGCAGTTCCTCAGCCAATTCTTTTTCAGCAATGAGGCGCAGCTCCTCCTCTCTGGCTTTATTTAGTTCAGCTTTCGCTTTGGCTAATCCGACATACTGCCCAGTAGTAGGTGGGCGTCCGCGTCCCCTTCTTGCATTTGCCTTCGTTGAAGACTCGCCTGCGTCCGATGGCTGTCTACTATGATCCTGCCATAGGCGTTTTCGCGCAGATGCCCGGGATCCTAACGAAGAGCAGCTCATCTCCGATTCCGATACGTCTCGTTCTCTCACTGAAGCAATTAATCCGTCGGAGTCAGCTTCATATCTTTGCAGCACAACACGAGCTTCTTTCCGACTAATTTCATCAATTTCCGTCATTTTGCCAAAGTTTCCATTAGTGCAATCATCCCCTAAGTCCTTGAACAAGCTAAAGTCGTCGTTATTATCGGTCCGTTTTCCTATTTTTCCATCCTCTTCTACGTCATAGCGATTTGTGCCCCCCCCAGAGTACGTGGGGCTGCGTGCCGTAGCACGGAGGGATTCCCACTGTTGTGGACCCTCCTGGGTAGTCTTTTTCAAATGCGCCATTACTTTATCATTAATTTAAAAAACTGTTGTTGTGAGTCTAGCGGCCGGCCACATACCGACCATGCCCAGTTCGCGAACTCGGAGCTGTGACTGAGAATCGAGTACAACTCCGAACTCCTGCTCTGGACACTCCCCTCGGCAACCCACGAACCTTGAGATTTCGTATCCCCTCGCTGTCAAAGCACACGAACATCGATAGATACGCGCAAACTATCACAGAGAAAAGAAGTCTAGTGCCAAATTAGGCAGCTCCTCCGTATACGTTCCTCGGATGTTACTCGTCGAACAAAACCTCCACACGTCCGGGCAGTCTTGCCTCCGGACCGCCTTCTTCGCTCGCTCCAGATAAAAGCTCTGGGGCGAGCGTAGAAGGCCCACCACGGGTCACGCTTCGCTTCACCGCAAGCCGTGCGGCTACTAAGCCCCCCCACCACGACAAGGTGTTGACCCACGGGGGGGGAACCTAACCTAACCTAACCTAACCTAACCTAACCTAACCTAACCTAACCTTTTTTTTTTTTTTTTTTTTTTTTTTTTTTTTTTTTTTTTTACCCAGGAAAATCCGTTTACGGATACCACCGGCTCGGGGGAGCGTGGTGGTTATGTGGGGCTCACCGCCAGAATGGCAGCATACCCACTAAAAACCTGGGGTGTTCTCCATCGAGTCGCCATTTGTCGGAACATGGGATTACGTTAGTATTCCTTCCACGAACCGACGCGTGGTCTTTTCAGACCCCTTGCACGGGAAGTCCTAGACTCCTCCATCACAATGGCGATGTGTCAGAACACTAGACACATCGCGCATTCTCGGGAACTTTTCTAAGTGAACATTAGGTCCCCCCGTACCCGACATCCACAGCTCCCAACAGGGATGGACAACGGTCACTAGTAGCCGCTGCCAAAACCTGGTTGTCTCGCTAGGGTTGTGTGGCGACCTCCATCTGCTCCTGCGCTTCTGCACGTGGCTGATGGGCCGTCTCCGGTTGTGCGGATGGAGCTGACCTCCTACCGCCCCTGGCCTTCTTCTTTCGAGGTGGGCTGCACGCTTTGCTGCCCACTCGATGCCCGGCCGGCTTTCCTGCGGCTGTACATACTGCGCAGTGCGGCTCGGCCGAGCAAGTTCCCGCCTTGTGGCCAGGGAGGCCGCACCGGTAGCACAAAGTGCTTCGGTCTGTCTCAGCCTTGCACTGCTCCCGAACGTGTCCCACTTCAAGACACCGGAAGCAGCGCAATGGCTTTTGTGGCAGCACACGGACCTGTACTGACACCCAGCCTATGAGAAGGCGTTTGCTATCTGACACTTTTTTGGCTGCGGCTACTGGGCAACGCACAAAGGCTGTACCTAAGCCTGCAGCATTGCGACGAATGTCACCCACCTTTATTTCGTCAGAAGAACATTGACCAGCCGTAGCAATGGCCAACGCAACTTCTTTCGGTGTGACTGAGTCATCTAGGCCAGTGATGCGGAGTTCCGCGCATTTCGCTGGCCTAGTGACCTTAAGATCTCCTTCATCAAAGATTTCCCTCAGCTTTGCAGCGAGAGAGTCCGCCAATTCACCACTAATGTCACCCGGAATTTCCAACATTCGGGCGCCAGTAACTGCAGCGCGAAACCCTAGGTTAGAAATTCCGAGCGACGCCAGGTTGATTTTGGCTTTTGCCGCCAACAAAGCCTTCGCATAAGAAAGGCCCTTCTCCACGCCGCCACGCTGAATTGTCAAGACAACAGCTGATGACTTTGGGGCGCGGAGTTTAGGGCCCGCCTTATTGGGAGGACGGCGTGCCTGCGGTGCCTGCGCAGTTATTGCTTGGGACCGCAACCCCTGCGAAAGCGTCGTTGCTGCCTCCTTACCTTTTTTCTTACTTTTGCCCTTCTTGACGACCTGTGCCCAACTCTCGTTGGGTAGGTGAGTCGATTGGGGCACATCTTTTCTAGTTGCAGTGGCCTGCGGCTTACTACCCTTGGCCACGCTACCGTCCTTCTTGCCTGGGCCCTTCTTTCTATTCTGGGATTTAGAGCCAGGCTGTGTCTCTTCCAGTATTGCAGATGCGCTAGATGGCCCAGCCTGAAGCTCTGGGACATTGGCACCACTGCGATCAGCGGCAAGTGGCGGGCGGATGCGTTTTTCAGGCAGGAGTCGCGACTGCAAAGCCTCCAGCCGTGCATTTACCAACCCACCAACTTCCCTCAAGATGTCTTGCCTCATATCTCCATTCGGGTCTGCATCATTGGTTGTAGGGCGACTAGGACCTGGGGCTGCTGCCGCAACGCGCGCGTGCAGCTCCATCATTTCTTTACGCATCTCAACGTTCTCTTTACGGAGATCCGCCAACTGTTCCTGCAAACGCGCGTTGGCGGCCTGCAGCTTTTTCGTCTCATCCGTTGAAGATCTTCCGCGGAGGTCTTCTACTGCCTCTTTGATGGAGGTTACCGCGTCTTTAAGAGAACGTATGAACGTTCCTTTAAGGTTTTTTGACTTTGTGGCCACCAAATCAATAGTAGCCAGAGAGTCAAATATCTTTCTACTCAAATCAGAGGCTAGAGAATCTTCCTCCGATTCCACTGACGACTCTGAAAGTCGAGATACCGCTGCTCGGGTAAGACGCTGCTTGCGAGCCATCTCAGCAATCTCTTGCTCGGCCTGCAGCTCCATCTCCTCCCTCTGAGCGGCTACTAGTGCAGCCTTTGCCGCAGCAAGGCCTACGTACTGGCCCGTAGTGGGTGGACGTCCGCGGCCTCGTTTTTCCTTTACAGCGACGATTTTAGCAGCAGGAGCATCCGACCCACTCCCGGAACTCGAGCGCTCACCATCGTTACTCCTCCCTTCCTGCCTGACACGCTTCCTGCGTTCAAGCGACTTAGAGCTCACGCTCTCCATGCTGCCAGCCGAAGAATAGTCGTCGGAATCCAACATAACAATTTTCTTCTCCTCCTTCTCTCCCGTCTTCCGCTCATACGCCTTCAAATGATATGTGCCCCCCCCAGAGTACGCGGGGCTGCGTGCCGACATGTCGACACGGAGGGATTCCCACCTTCGTGGACCCTCCTGGGTAGTCCTTTTCATATCATTGTCACCTGTCATGATTGTTTCTTTGGTTTTTGTGGGCCTAGCGGCCGTGCTTCCCGCCGACCATACCCGGTTCGCGAGCTCGGAGCTGTGACTCATAAACAAGGCACAGTTCCGAACTCCCGCTCCGAACACTCCCCTCGGCGACCCACGAACCTTGAGACTTGGTGGCTTTCCGCCGCGACAGCACACGAATATCAAACAGACACGCGCACACTGTCGCAGCGGAGAGCAATCTACTGCCCGATCGGCAACTCCCTCCTGATTCGTCCCTCAGATTAGAATCTTCAGGCACATCCTTCTACCCTGCCACCAATCCTCTCAAAAGAGAGATATAGGCGAGGGCTCCACACGTCCGGGCAGACTTGCCTCCGGACCGCCTTCTGCGCTTGCTCCAGATAAAAGCTCTGGGGCGCGCGGAGAAGGCCCACCTCAGGTCACTCTTCGCTTCACCGAAAACAGTGCGGCTACTAAGCCCCCCCACCACGACAAGGTGGTGACCCACGGGGGGGAACCTAACCTAACCTAACCTAACCTAACCTAACCTAACCTAACCTAACCTAACCTAACCTAACCTAACCTAACCTAACCTAACCTAACCTAACCTAACCTAACCTAACCTAACCTAACCTAACCTAACCTAACCTAACCTAACCTAACCTAACCTAACCTAACCTAACCTAACCTAACCTAACCTAACCTAACCTAACCTAACCTAACCTAACCTAACCTAACCTAACCTAACCTAACCTAACCTAACCTAACCACAGAAGACAATGGCCATGGTAATAACAAAGAAGTTAAAGTACGACACTCCACGCCTGAGCATGGGAGGCACCGACATTAAAATGTCCAGGGAGATCAAGCTACTAGGACTCACCATCGATGACAAACTGACATTCAACACTCACGCCGCGAACGTCTGCCGCAAAGCTCTCAACTTTTATAAGCAGCTGGCCCGTGCTGCGAAAATACACTGGGGACTCAAACCAGATATAGTCAAAACTATGTATGTCGCAGTGGTTGAACCCACTGTCATGTACGCAGCAAGCGCCTGGGCACCTGCAACGAATAAGCTGACCATCAAAAAGGAGTTTGACTCGCTGCAGCGTGGTTTTGCCCAAAAAATTGCAAGAGCATACAAAACGGCCTCTCTAAACTCGGTACTAGTACTTGCCGGGCTGCTTCCTCTTGATATTAGGGTTAGAGAAGCAGCCCTGCTTTATGAGGTAAAGAAGGGTTACTCCCGGCAAGTAGTAGAAGATCGATCTATGGAAACACGAGTGCCGTACACCTCGATGCCACACCCCGCAGTGCAAGAAGAGCTGGAATTTATATGCCTGGCGGACGAAGCAGCACTCGATCAGTATAGAAACGACGACGCGCTCACCATATATACCGACGGGAGCAAAATTGAGGGAAAAGTTGGAGCTGCGCTATCCATTCGGGAGGGCGCTGAAGAAACGAGTACCCGGAAGTTAAGACTGGATGAGTGCTGCTCTGTGTACCAGGCCGAGCTACTGGCGCTGGCGGAAGCAACTGAGAAGGCAATGAAGAGTGCGAAAACCAGCTGCGACATATATTGTGACTCCAGATCCGCTCTGGAAACTGTCACAAACTTGAGTTCCCCCAACCCCCTCGCAGTAAAAATAAGAGCAAATGTCCTGAAGTTAAGAAAAAGACACAAAATGCTGAGGTTATTTTGGATCAAGGCTCACGCGGGGTTGGAGGGGAATGAAAGAGCTGACGAGCTCGCAAAAGCGGCGGCGCTTCATCTTAAGACTAAGGTCAACTATGACAGCTGTCCTGTTTCATTCGTCAAGCGACAAATCCGGTATGGGTCTCTTGACGAATGGAACCGTCGCTACAAAACCGAGCAGAAGGCGTCAGTGACAAAGGTTTTCTTCCCAGATGAGGTAATGGCGTACCAAATACTAAAAAGCATTACGTTAGACCATGCTGTTGTTCAAATGTTCACAGGGCACGGCGGATTCTCCGAGTACCTGCACAGGTTTAAGTGCAAGGAGAGTCCGGCGTGTCCCTGCGACCCTGCGGTTGAAGAAACTGTAATGCATATCCTGACAGAATGCCCTATATATGGAAAGCAGAGATTTGCAATAGAAAATAAAATAAATGAAAATATAAAAGTAGATAATATATGTAATATAATGTTAAATAAAGAAAGTAGGTCTAAGTTTATTGAATATTGTAAAGAAATAGTTAGAAAAGTAGGCATAAGTAATGGAAGTAAAAATTTGGGGGCACTACCCGCCAATTAAGTTTGATGAGGTAAGTGCCTCCCTGAAGTAAAGTAGATGTAGTAAATTAGAATAAACAAAAAGATAAAATAGGAATAGTATTAAATAGTAAGAATGGAATGGATAAAAGAAAAGTAAAGTATGACGAATGAAAGTACGAGCAGTAGTGAATGTGAGACCTGGAATGAGAGAAATGGATAAGTCAAAATAGGCTCCGAAATATATATATATCGGAGGTAGGAGAAATAATAAAAAATAAAAAAAAAAAAAAAAAAAAAAAAAAAAAAAAAAAAAAAAAAAAAAAAAAACCTAACCTAACCTAACCTAACCTAACCTAACCTAACCTAACCTAACCTAACCTAACCTAACCTAACCTAACCTAACCTAACCTAACCTAACCTAACCTAACCTAACCTAACCTAACCTAACCTAACCTAACCTAACCTAACCTAACCTAACCTAACCTAACCTAACCTAACCTAACCTAACCTAACCTAACCTAACCTAACCTAACCTAACCTAACCTAACCTAACCTAACCTAACCTAACCTAACCTAACCTAACCTAACCTAACCTAACCTAACCTAACCTAACCCGTGATTTTGCGTTGCACTTACCATCATCCGACTGTGCCGTGTGATACGTCGTTAGACGAGGCTCCGCGTGCGCTTTCTGGATCTGTAACAAAAAATCACAAATTAATTAGCATACTCAAAATTTTCCGGATTTTCGCGAAAATTTCGGGTTTTTGAATTTTTGAAAATCCATTTACCAATCAAAATTAGATTTTATTTTATATCTGGACTGCGGGAGGCCGACTGCGTCGATTCCCAAAGAAAAAACCGCGAAAATCGACAAAAAGTTTGCCCGCCCACCCACCCATACCGCTTCACCCAAGTAGACGAAGCTTCAGTGTGGTAGAAGGCAAAAATTCTTAACGAAGATTTCACATTAAATTCCTTGAATGTGTTACTAATATACATAATATACGTAGTCTTCTATTTATTCAAGACCGTTTCAACACTGACTTATAAAAATTTACCGTATATTTAATGTAATTTCTAGGTAATTCGATATTATTTTATTCTTAGAAGACTTTATTGAGAGTTTTAAATAATTTAACGTTTATTTTATTACTCTGACAAACTAGATTATTTTCTAGTTCTAGCCTTATTGACGCCATTTACACGTCTAACTAGAGACTTGACGAATTCTACCCTATCATATAAATCTCAGGAAATGCCTAGCTTCAGAACCCCCGACTCTAAACACATGTCTCTTCGCAGGGAATCAGACGATGAAAAGAGAAATAGGACAGAGAGGGCTGGTCCTTCAGTAGTAAAAGATGACCAACCGAGTAGAGTACGACTCAGCGTCGGAGAGATCGAAGCGAGAGCGTCAAAATCGATCCAGCCGCAGTCGCCGAAAGCTCTGAGCCAACCTGAAACTTTACAAAAATCTAAGGCGGTCTCGACCGTACCTGCGAACAGAACTGCCTCACAGAAGGCCAAGACAGCGGTTATAACGACTGAAGCCGAGAAATCTCCGAAGCAAATTCCTAGGTACAAAAGCCGGACAGCAGAAGCAAAAGCTTGTCTGATGAAGGCGAAACTCCACCTGGGAAACAGCCGCAACCTTAAAACAGAAATAAAGGCCGAAGTACTGGAAGCAGTGGAACGACTTTACTGCCTGGTAAAGGAGTCGGAGAATGACAAAATTGAAATAGTGGAAGACAAAAGAGAGAACCTGGATAAAAAGACAGATACACCCACGACGGGTAACGAAGTGATAAAAATAATAGAAGAGCATAGTAGAATGCTAAGAAGCAATCAGGAAGAGATGGAGAAATTAACAACATTGATTATTAAACAACAGGAGCTCAGCGAAAGAAACACTTATGCGAGCATATTAGCTGGGACACCTAAAAAGAAATTCCCTGAGACAGTTGCTATGCACTCTATTATTGTCACATCAAAAGACGACCAGGAGACGGGAGATCAAGTTTTTGAAAGAATCAGGAATGTCGTGAACGCTAAAGAGGAAGGTGTAAGGATTGACAGAATCCGGAAAGCAAGGGATAGGAAAATCATTGTCGGATGCCGAAGCGAAAATGAAATAAGAAAAGTAAAAGAGAGAATAGCAGAGCAGGAAAACCACCTTATCATGGAGGAGATAAAAAACAAAGATCCGCTCATCATCCTCTATGGAGTACTACAGAGCAATACAGACGAGGACATCATAAAGGCTATACGGACACAGAATAAACATATTCTGAGAGAAGTGAGCAGGGAAGACGACCGCATTGAGATACGTTTTAGGCGGCGAGCAAGAAACCCCCTCACTTCTCACATTGTAGCAAAGGTGTCACCGTACCTTTGGAAATGCCTAACCGGCGCAGGGGCTGTACATGTAGACATGCAAAGGGTAAGAGTTGCCGACCAGTCCCCCCTGATACAGTGCTCGCGCTGTTTAGGGTACGGGCATGGAAAGCGCTTCTGCCCAGATGAGTTTGATGTGTGTGGCCACTGCGGCGGTGCACACCTTAAAACAGACTGCCCTGACTGGATGAGCGATACTCCACCTAGTTGCGTTAACTGCATCAAAGCAAAAGCTGGTAGATCAGACCACAATGCGTTCAGCAACGAATGCGCAGTGAGGCGAAAGTGGGAAGGGCTTGCAAGATCTACCGTGGCTTACTGCTAAAGGCATGTCATACAGAATCATCCAGGCAAATCTAAAAAAGAAGCAGTTAGCCACAGATGAAGCATTCCTCGAAGCAACAAAGCGCAATGCCTCCGTTGTCCTCCTTCAGGAGCCGTACGTGGGTGCTCCAAAAAGAATGAAAACCTATCCAGGCGTGCGAATATTCCAATGTTCTGATCAAGGAGAAGGGATGGTCAAGGCAGCGATTGCTGTCCTTGACCCCACACTGGATGTCATACAGTACCCGCAACTCACCACTAATAACATTGCAGTGGTGGGGATCCAAACAAGAGCATGGAAGATAACGCTTATCTCAATCTACTTTGAGGGAGACCAGACACTGGATCCATACTTGGAGCACCTCGCCAAAGCAGTGGAAAAGGTAGGGACAAAACGACTCATCATAGGAGGTGATGCAAACTCGTGGAATACTTGGTGGGGCAGTGTAAAGACCGACTCCAGAGGATTAGACATGCTCTGTATGCTTGATGACTTAGGACTCCAGATACTAAACATCAACGACTCCATACCTACCTTCGATACAGTAAGAGGAAATAAGAGGTACACCAGCCATGTTGACATTACGGCATGCTCGGCTGACATGCTCTCCCTGGTGGAGGACTGGGAAATCGTAGAGAACCTTACGAGCTCAGACCACAACGGCATCACATTTAACATCTTGCTAGAAAAATCACAAGGTATACACATAACACGAACAACACGACTGTACAATACAAAAAAAGCAAATTGGGCCCAGTTTCATGCGAAACTGGACCAATTGAAAGCAGAATATCAACTCACCCATGCAGTCGTGGGACATATAGTAAACACAGAGCAAATAGACACAATAGTAAACATACATGCACAAACAATAACACTAACATGCACACACACTATACCTATAAAAAAGAAGAAGCAAGTACTTACCATGCCGTGGTGGTCTGAGAGACTCGAGAAGTTGAAACAAGAGGTCACCACCAGGAAGAGAAGAATCCGATGCGCCGCGCCAATCCGGAAATTGAGAGTCGTCGAAGAATACCTGCAAAAGAAATCAGAGTATGAGATAGAAACAAATAAAGCGAAAATTCAGAGCTGGAAGGACTTTTGTGGAAAACAGGACGGGGAAACAGTATGGGATGGCATATACAGAGTGATAAGAAGAACCAAGACCAGGGAAGAAGACCAACTACTTGAGACTGACGGAAAAGTGCTAGATGAAAAGGGGTCTGTGAAATTACTGGCTGAAACCTTCTACCCAGAAGATCGCACCGATTTGGACGAATGTGAGCATAGCCAGATTAGAGCAGTAGCGGAAAAAGTGAATAGCGGATTGCAAGTTGAAACTTTCGACCCGCCGTTCACGCACACCGAACTTAAAATGGCAATGAATTCGTTCAATCAGAAGAAAGCACCCGGAATTGATGGTTTCACTCCAGATATATGTGTCCAAGTGATATACAATGACCCAGAGTTCTTTTTGTCACTCTTAAATAAGTGCCTTGAGTTAGGCTACTTCCCATCTTCGTGGAAGGAAGCGACCGTCATAATCCTCAAAAAACCGGGTAAAGAATCATACAAGGTACCTAAGTCGTATAGACCAATAGGCCTTCTACCTGTGTTGGGAAAAATATTTGAAAAGATGCTGGTTGCCCGAATCAAGTTCCATCTGATACCGACGATGAGTACTCGCCAGTTCGGATTCATGCCCCAGAAAAGCACCGAAGATGCCCTCTATACTCTTATGCAACATATTCGTAATAAGGTTGAGCAGAAAAAGATACTGACGCTTATATCGTTGGATATAGAGGGCGCCTTCGATAGCGCATGGTGGCCAGCTATAAGAGTCCGACTGGCAGAGGAAAAGTGTCCTCTGAACTTGAGAAGGGTAATCGATAGCTATCTTCAGAACCGTAAAGTGCGAGTACGATATGCCGGCGAGGAGCACATCAGAGATACCAGCAAAGGCTGTGTGCAAGGATCCATCGGAGGCCCTATCCTGTGGAACTTGCTGCTGGACCCACTCTTAAAACAACTTGAGGGCAAAGGACATTACGTGCAGGCGTTCGCGGATGACGTGGTTCTAGCGTTCGATGGGGAGACTGCAGTGGAGATAGAAAGAAGTGCAAATGCCGCTCTCGAACATGTTCGATTGTGGGGTGTCAGAAACAAACTGAAATTCGCACCGCAAAAAACAAATGCGATGGTAATCACGCGAAAGTTAAAATATGACACCCCAAGGTTGAGGATGGGCGGAGTAGACGTTTTCATGTCCAATGAAATAAAACTGCTAGGTCTCACCATCGATTACAAGCTTACTTTTAACGCGCACGCCGCGAATGTCTGCCGTAAAGCCCTCAATTTCTACAAACAACTTAGTAGGACAGCAAAGATTCATTGGGGTCTTCAGTCGGAGATTCTGCGCACCATGTACATCGCGGTAGTGGAACCGACAATTATGTATGCCGCAAGCGCCTGGGCAAAGGCGACAAACAAAGTGATGATCAAAAATCAATTCGACTCTGTGCAGCGCGGGTTCATACAAAAGATTGTGAAGGCATATAAAACGGTATCCCTAAACTCAGCGCTATTACTAGCCGGGTTGCTTCCCCTGGACATCAGAATCCGGGAAGCAGCCTTGCTTTTTGAAGAAAGAAAAGGTTACTCCCGGAAAGTAACTGAAGGCCGCGAGATTGAGACTCCGGTACCGTATATAGAAATGCCTCACCCCGCGCTGCACACAAGCATCGAATTCTCATGCTTAGATAGAGATGTACGAAATCAGCACTACAACGACGGACTTAATATCTTTACAGATGGTAGTAAAATTGAGGGAAAAGTCGGTGCAGCACTGTCCATCTGGGAAGGAACGCAAGAAAAGAGCTTCCAAAAGCTAAAGCTGGACAACTGCTGTTCCGTCTACCAGGCGGAACTATTAGCGTTAGCAGAGGCTACGGAAAAGGTCCTGAAAAGTAAGGAGGTGAACTGCAGCATCTACTGCGACTCTCGTTCTGCCCTCGAAACAGTTACAAATGTGTCTTCTCCTCATCCCCTCGCAGTGAAAATCAGAGAAAATATTCGAAAAATTAATGAACAGGACAAAAGAATTCATCTTTTCTGGATTAAAGCTCACGCGGGGATGGAGGGAAACGAGAGGGCTGACGAGCTGGCGAAAAGCGCTGCACTTCACCTTAAGACAAAACCGAAGTACGACAAGTGTCCGGCGTCATACGTTAAGCAGCAAATACGGAAAGAGTCGCTCGATGAGTGGAATAGGCGCTATAAGGGTGAAAAACAGGGCGCGGTCACAAAGATGTTTTTCCCAGACGCGATAAACGCATATACAATTGTAAGGAACTTAAATTTGGACCCGGTAACTGTCCAATTGTTTACGGGTCACGGCGGATTCTCCTCGTACCTGTATCGCTTTAAGTGCAAGGAGAGTCCGTCGTGTCCCTGCGACCCTGCGGCTGAGGAGAGTGTCAGTCATGTTATCACTGAATGTCCTATATATGGAGTGCAGAGATTCGACATAGAGAACCTGCTAGATGTAGATATAGTTGCCAATAATGTTCATAAAATATTAGAAAACAAAAATATTAGATATAAGTTTATAGATTTTTGTAAAAATATTGTAAAAAATGTAGTATCTAAAAATAAAGAAATGTAAAAAATTAGGAATAACCATTGTACAATTAAGTTTGTACAATAGGTGACCATAGGTAAAGGATAATGTAAATAAAATAAACACCATCAGAATAGTAAAGCACGAAAGAACGATGAATGATAGAAGAACTAGTATGAAGTATGAGAGTACGAGTAGAATGAAAACGAGAAATGGAATGAAAGGAATGTGTAAAATAGGTCTCTGATCCTAGCATCAGAGGGTAGAACGAGAATAACCATTAAAAAAAAAAAAAAAAAAAAAAAAAAAAACCTAACCTAACCTAACCTAACCTAACCTAACCTAACCTAACCTAACCTAACCTAACCTAACCTAACCTAACCTAACCTAACCTAACCTTTTTTTTTTTTTTTTTTTTTTTTTTTTTTTTTTTACCCAGGAAAATCCGTTTACGGATACCACCGGCTCGGGGGAGCGTGGTGGTTATGTGGGGCTCACCGCCAGAATGGCAGCATACCCACTAAAAACCTGGGGTGTTCTCCATCGAGTCGCCATTTGTCGGAACATGGGATTACGTTAGTATTCCTTCCACGAACCGACGCGTGGTCTTTTCAGACCCCTTGCACGGGAAGTCCTAGACTCCTCCATCACAATGGCGATGTGTCAGAACACTAGACACATCGCGCATTCTCGGGAACTTTTCTAAGTGAACATTAGGTCCCCCCGTACCCGACATCCACAGCTCCCAACAGGGATGGACAACGGTCACTAGTAGCCGCTGCCAAAACCTGGTTGTCTCGCTAGGGTTGTGTGGCGACCTCCATCTGCTCCTGCGCTTCTGCACGTGGCTGATGGGCCGTCTCCGGTTGTGCGGATGGAGCTGACCTCCTACCGCCCCTGGCCTTCTTCTTTCGAGGTGGGCTGCACGCTTTGCTGCCCACTCGATGCCCGGCCGGCTTTCCTGCGGCTGTACATACTGCGCAGTGCGGCTCGGCCGAGCAAGTTCCCGCCTTGTGGCCAGGGAGGCCGCACCGGTAGCACAAAGTGCTTCGGTCTGTCTCAGCCTTGCACTGCTCCCGAACGTGTCCCACTTCAAGACACCGGAAGCAGCGCAATGGCTTTTGTGGCAGCACACGGACCTGTACTGACACCCAGCCTATGAGAAGGCGTTTGCTATCTGACACTTTTTTGGCTGCGGCTACTGGGCAACGCACAAAGGCTGTACCTAAGCCTGCAGCATTGCGACGAATGTCACCCACCTTTATTTCGTCAGAAGAACATTGACCAGCCGTAGCAATGGCCAACGCAACTTCTTTCGGTGTGACTGAGTCATCTAGGCCAGTGATGCGGAGTTCCGCGCATTTCGCTGGCCTAGTGACCTTAAGATCTCCTTCATCAAAGATTTCCCTCAGCTTTGCAGCGAGAGAGTCCGCCAATTCACCACTAATGTCACCCGGAATTTCCAACATTCGGGCGCCAGTAACTGCAGCGCGAAACCCTAGGTTAGAAATTCCGAGCGACGCCAGGTTGATTTTGGCTTTTGCCGCCAACAAAGCCTTCGCATAAGAAAGGCCCTTCTCCACGCCGCCACGCTGAATTGTCAAGACAACAGCTGATGACTTTGGGGCGCGGAGTTTAGGGCCCGCCTTATTGGGAGGACGGCGTGCCTGCGGTGCCTGCGCAGTTATTGCTTGGGACCGCAACCCCTGCGAAAGCGTCGTTGCTGCCTCCTTACCTTTTTTCTTACTTTTGCCCTTCTTGACGACCTGTGCCCAACTCTCGTTGGGTAGGTGAGTCGATTGGGGCACATCTTTTCTAGTTGCAGTGGCCTGCGGCTTACTACCCTTGGCCACGCTACCGTCCTTCTTGCCTGGGCCCTTCTTTCTATTCTGGGATTTAGAGCCAGGCTGTGTCTCTTCCAGTATTGCAGATGCGCTAGATGGCCCAGCCTGAAGCTCTGGGACATTGGCACCACTGCGATCAGCGGCAAGTGGCGGGCGGATGCGTTTTTCAGGCAGGAGTCGCGACTGCAAAGCCTCCAGCCGTGCATTTACCAACCCACCAACTTCCCTCAAGATGTCTTGCCTCATATCTCCATTCGGGTCTGCATCATTGGTTGTAGGGCGACTAGGACCTGGGGCTGCTGCCGCAACGCGCGCGTGCAGCTCCATCATTTCTTTACGCATCTCAACGTTCTCTTTACGGAGATCCGCCAACTGTTCCTGCAAACGCGCGTTGGCGGCCTGCAGCTTTTTCGTCTCATCCGTTGAAGATCTTCCGCGGAGGTCTTCTACTGCCTCTTTGATGGAGGTTACCGCGTCTTTAAGAGAACGTATGAACGTTCCTTTAAGGTTTTTTGACTTTGTGGCCACCAAATCAATAGTAGCCAGAGAGTCAAATATCTTTCTACTCAAATCAGAGGCTAGAGAATCTTCCTCCGATTCCACTGACGACTCTGAAAGTCGAGATACCGCTGCTCGGGTAAGACGCTGCTTGCGAGCCATCTCAGCAATCTCTTGCTCGGCCTGCAGCTCCATCTCCTCCCTCTGAGCGGCTACTAGTGCAGCCTTTGCCGCAGCAAGGCCTACGTACTGGCCCGTAGTGGGTGGACGTCCGCGGCCTCGTTTTTCCTTTACAGCGACGATTTTAGCAGCAGGAGCATCCGACCCACTCCCGGAACTCGAGCGCTCACCATCGTTACTCCTCCCTTCCTGCCTGACACGCTTCCTGCGTTCAAGCGACTTAGAGCTCACGCTCTCCATGCTGCCAGCCGAAGAATAGTCGTCGGAATCCAACATAACAATTTTCTTCTCCTCCTTCTCTCCCGTCTTCCGCTCATACGCCTTCAAATGATATGTGCCCCCCCCAGAGTACGCGGGGCTGCGTGCCGACATGTCGACACGGAGGGATTCCCACCTTCGTGGACCCTCCTGGGTAGTCCTTTTCATATCATTGTCACCTGTCATGATTGTTTCTTTGGTTTTTGTGGGCCTAGCGGCCGTGCTTCCCGCCGACCATACCCGGTTCGCGAGCTCGGAGCTGTGACTCATAAACAAGGCACAGTTCCGAACTCCCGCTCCGAACACTCCCCTCGGCGACCCACGAACCTTGAGACTTGGTGGCTTTCCGCCGCGACAGCACACGAATATCAAACAGACACGCGCACACTGTCGCAGCGGAGAGCAATCTACTGCCCGATCGGCAACTCCCTCCTGATTCGTCCCTCAGATTAGAATCTTCAGGCACATCCTTCTACCCTGCCACCAATCCTCTCAAAAGAGAGATATAGGCGAGGGCTCCACACGTCCGGGCAGACTTGCCTCCGGACCGCCTTCTGCGCTTGCTCCAGATAAAAGCTCTGGGGCGCGCGGAGAAGGCCCACCTCAGGTCACTCTTCGCTTCACCGAAAACAGTGCGGCTACTAAGCCCCCCCACCACGACAAGGTGGTGACCCACGGGGGGGAACCTAACCTAACCTAACCTAACCTAACCTAACCTAACCTAACCTAACCTAACCTAACCTAACCTAACCTAACCTAACCTAACCTAACCTAACCTAACCTAACCTAACCTAACCTAACCTAACCTAACCTAACCTAACCTAACCTAACCTAACCTAACCTAACCTAACCTAACCTAACCTAACCTAACCTAACCTAACCTAACCTAACCTAACCTAACCTAACCTAACCTAACCTAACCTAACCTAACCTAACCTAACCTAACCTAACCTAACCTAACCTAACCTAACCTAACCTAACCTAACCTAACCTAACCTAACCTAACCTAACCTAACCTAACCTAACCTAACCTAACCTAACCTAACCTAACCTAACCTAACCTAACCTAACCTAACCTAACCTAACCTTTTTTTTTTTTTTTTTTTTTTTTTTTTTTCCGTGGTGGAAATGCTTTTACGCATACCCGCTAGCCGTGGGGGCGGACGGGTTATGTCGGGCTCAACGCCGCTAAGGCGCTCCTACCGACTAAAACCACCACGGTGTTCTTCGACAGCGATTGAAACAGGGTTACGGGACCGTGTTAACACTCTGCCGCTTCCCTGCTCTTGCCGCTATTGTCTAACTTTGGACCCGCCTCGAAAGAAAAGAAAACATTCCTTCTTATATGCTCTTGCTATGCCCAGGAACACCGGGGCATAGACATCTCAGTAGGGTATTTATTTATACTTGGTATTGGGCGCCAGGTGCCCCCGAGATCGACGCCCCAAGCTCTCCTAGCGGAGACATAGTTCGAGCCATATCAACTCGTCTACGCCTCCGTTTCCTGCGAATCGGATGAGATGAGGGATTTATTTCCCTCTCCCGCTCCTCAGCTTCTCTTCTGGAAATCACTATTTCACAGAAGATAGTCACTGCCTCCCACGACCTCTTGTCATTAACCATCTTTCTCAACATAGCTGATAATGAGAGATCCGTCCCTACGACCGCAACCAGAGACTGGCGCGGTTCTTCTTCACTCGGGCATGCCTCTAGTGCGTGTTGCGCGGTGTCTTCTACGCAGTTGCATCTGTGACACACCGGGGTCGGCTCTCTTTTAGCCACACCATGCAGGTACCTCCCAAAACAACCGTGTCCAGAGAGTACCTGTGTTAGTCTAAAAGTAAGGGACCCATGTTTTCTCTGGACCCACTGCTTAAGTACAGGTTCTACAGCCTCGAGTAGTCTTAAAGCTCCTGCTCCTCTCTCTGTTGATACTGAGAGAAGCCGATCGTTCCATGTCCTAAGAGCAGTCTCTCTGGCATTCTTTCGCCATCGGGTCACCTCCTCTGGTAAAGGCCAAAGATTCTGGTCTCGCGCCCTTGCTCTTTGCCAAAATACTTGCGCTAAAACTTTAGCCTCAAGTTCCCATGGCAAAGATCCAGCAAGGACGCAAGCCACCTCATGCGAAAGTGTGCGATATCCTCTGACCACTCTTATTGCCATTGTTCTCTGAGGCTTACGGAGCAACGCAACCTCTCGGTCGCTAAGGGATCCGGCCCAGATCGGGGCCCCATACATAGCCATTGATCTGACTACCGCCATGTAAAGGTGGCGGCAGTTTCCTCCTCCTCCACCGAGATTAGGGAGTAGACGGCTCAGCGCAGAGACAGTCCCAATAAGTTTGGGAGACAAACGCTTAAAGTGCTCTTCAAACTTCCACCTGCCGTCGAGTACGACACCGAGGTATTTCAGTGTCGTCCCAACCGCAATGGAAGTACCATCCACTACTATGTTAGAGCCTGCCGGCGGCTTCCTACCAGACCCATAGAAACAAATGGCCTCGGACTTGTGAAGCGCGACCTCCAATCCCAACTGCCGGATTCGGTTTACCACCGTGGCAACTGCCGCCGTGACCAGAACCGAGGCTTCTCTGTAATTTGGTCCTCGAGCAGTAACTAACGTGTCGTCTGCATAACAGACAATGCCTACGCCACGAAGGTTAGCACCACGCAGAACCCAGTCATATCCTATGTTCCACAGGAGAGGGCCTAGGGCAGACCCCTGCGGAACGCCTCGCGTCATGGGACTCCGGCTTACTGCCTGCATCGTGGGAAAGACTACCTCTCTATCGGAGAGATAGTCCCCAACAAGGCGTTGCAGGTACATAGGTACCTTGTGGTATCTGAGTCCTTCTAAAATTGTGCTCCAGGGCAGCGTGTTGAATGCATTGGCAATATCTAAAGACACAGCTAGCATCACACCGCCACTAGAGCATGCATCAACTGAGAGGTTGCGGACACATGCTATCGCATCCACTGTTGAGCGACCTCTCCGAAACCCAAATTGCGTGTCGGCCAAATTAGGACCAACCCTTTCTAAGTGCCTGACGAGGCGAGCAGCAACCACACGCTCAAGCAGTTTACTGGCCTCATCAAGTAACACAATTGGTCGGTAACCCGATGGTTCGTCTGCCGGTCGTCCTTCTTTTCGTATGAGAACTAGCTTACCGCTCTTCCATCGCTTTGGAAATTTCCCTTCTTGAAGGCAACGGCTGAACAGTGCCCTCCAGCGGGATTCCATAGCATCCTGAGTAAGGGTTAGTGCTTTTCCAGGTATTCCGTCTGGCCCCGGTGCCGTATTTTTTGCCTTCATCCGTAGTACAGCTACGCTTAGCTCTCCTTCTGAGACCTCAGTTAGTGGGTCGTTTACACTTCCTGAAGTTCCCCCTATCTCCATAGCTGGTGGCAGAAATTCGGTTTCTGGAGCACTAGGAAAAAGCCCGCTGATTACTCGCTGGAGCACTTCTGGATGCAGCGTGGTTGTGACAGGAGGAGCCCAAGGTCGTAGCTTTTTCCTTGCCAGCTTATATGGCCGCCCCCATGGGTCTCGCTCTAGTGTTTCCAGTAATTCCTGCCACGCTCTGGCCTTTGATTCGCCGATAGCCACTCGAAGCGCTTTTAACGATTCACAGTAGGCGGCGTGGAGAGCAAGCTCTTCTTCATCCTCCCGGTTTCTCCTTCTACGGTGCCTTTGATATGCTCGGCGCTTAGCAATGCATTGGCGTCGAAGCTCCGCAATTTCTTCTGTCCACCAATATACTTGGCGTTTAGGGAGAAGCGCCTTTGCACGTGGCATGGCTGCATCGCAAATGACTGTCATTGCCTCACACATTCTGTCAGTTTCTTCATCCAGCCCTCCTTGTTCTGTAGGCGGAGAATTCCATGCCTGGACTATTGCTGCTTCTTGAAGGGACTCCAAATCTAAATGCTTCAAAGCCCAACGAGGGCCACATGATCTGGTCTTCTCATTATATAGATTCGGCGTTAGGGAAGAGACGACAAACTTAATATATAAATGATCAGAGAGCGTCTCTTCATCCACCAGTACCCTCCAGTCATGGATCCGGCGCGCCAGTTCTGGACTGGCAAACGTCACATCAATCACAGATCCTCCCGATTGCCGGACGCATGTTTGTTCAATTCCCTGGTTGATGACGCACAGATTAGTTTCTGCAAGCCACTCAAGCACGGTTACACCCCGCGGGTCAGTAATCGAAGATCCCCAGGCTGGTGACTTAGCATTGAGATCTCCGAGAACTATGGCAGGCAGGGGTCGGTTGCGACCAACCACAGTAGCCACTTGTCCTAGTAGAGTCTCCAATTCGTGCCGGGGCCGATTGCCAGAGTGGTAAACTCCCACTACCAGTATTCTTCCAATCTGTGCCGCAACAAATCCATTACCTTCGCAAACTGTAGCGAATGGCGGGGAATATGTTGGTGACTGTGTTGTGATTGCCACCATTCCATCCTTATCTCCAATCCAGTCAGACCTATTTGGGATCTCATACGGTTCTGTAACCACTCCTACCTGTATAGACTTCTCTGCCAAGACTTGAAGTAATAAGTCCTGAGCCCGGTAGGAGTGATTAATATTCGCCTGCAAAAAAGCTAAGGCCATTCTTTTTAAATTATTTCCATGCATCCCTCTTGCTCCATCGTGGAGCTTATCGGCTGAGACTTGGCCTTAGCCTCAGTCCCAGCTGGTTTTCGACGCACCGCTTTCTTAGATGGAGACTTAGCGCAAGCTTTGCCCCCAGAGAGGTGATCCGCGGGCCGTCCTCCAGCAGCGCACAGAGTGCAGCGAGGAGCGGCGGAGCATTCACTAGCTTTGTGATCCTTTTGACCACAACGATAGCATTCATCGCTGCGGTCAATCTCAGATTGACACTGAGCCCTAACATGACCTTGAGCGAGGCACTTAAAGCAGCGGCGTGGTCTGGGATCCATAATCTTGACCTGTGCCGAAACCCATCCGATTAACAGACGACCCCCCGTTGCAATTTTCTTGGCAATGGCCATAGGACATCGAACAAACGCTGTCCCCATTCCTCCTGGACCTGGTCTGATGCGATTGCATCTTATATCTGATGCAGAGCCTCCCCCTACTCTGGCAATAGCCTCAATAAGTTCTTGAGGAGCAATTGAGTCATCCAGACCAATCACACGCAGGTCCGTAGTGGTGACCGGTCTGGAGACTCGAATTTCTTCAACTCCCTGGAAAACTTCCTTGAGCTTTTCAGCCAGAGTATTGGCTTTCTCCGCCTTTTCAGTGCCCGGAACTTCAAGTATGCGAGCTCCTGTGGCAGCTGTTCTCATTTTCAGAGGTGGCATCCCTAGTGCCGTGAGGTCTATGCGGCTCTTGGCCTGCGTTAGCACTTTGGCATATGTAAGACCTTTTTCTTTCGCTCCCGGTTGTAGCGTTATAACCACAGCAGCTGTGCGTGGAGGGCGAAGCTTAGATGTTTTCGATACAGGGGCTTTTGATACTTGCGTTCTTTTAGGAGGAGACGATCTTGCTCTGCTACCTGACGCTGCATTGCCACTCTTTTTAGAGCTCCGCCGTACAACAGTGGTCCAGGGCTCTTCTGTTGGAGCTACATTAGGCCCAGGTTGTGATGGTCTAGTGTTTTTAACCAACTTAGGAAGAGTCGCCGGTGGTGTTGCCGATTTTTTCTTCTCTCTTTTGCTCTTTCCTTTTGACTTAGCAACCTGTCCGTCTTTAGCAAAAGCCGAAGACTGAGAAGGATCAAGCGGTCCTGTGGTAAAAGAAGTACTAGGTGCTGTCAGGTCCACATCTGTAGCCTGTTGTTTACTTCTGTCAGGAGCTAAAGGTGGTCTAAGCCGCGGTTCAGGAAGAAGACGATCCTGTATTCCGTCAAAACGAGCACTTATCAAGTTGCCAACCATGGTCATGATATTGCTTGTTACCTCCTGAGATAGTGTCTCTCCGGAAGACGATGCCATGTAAGGCGCTGAGCCTTGATTTGCTTGAGCTGCCCGCAGCTCTTCAACTTCTCGTCGGAGTTGTTTTGTCTCCTTAACAAGTTCTTTGTTAGCTTCTGCGAGCAGAGCTACCTCTTCCGATATAGTACGTTTACGAACTACTTCGAATGCCGACTGAATCATCTCTGCAGCGTCCTTTAGTGACTTGACATATGTCCCTTTCAAGTTTTTGGATTTTGTAGCTATTTGTTTAATAATATCTACAGAGTCCAATACTGCAGTTTCTAATTGAACCGTATCTTGAGTTTCCGCCTTATCAGAAGTCAAATGCGTCTTTGAAAAGAGAGCACGACTGTTTTTCTGTTTTTTCTGCAGTTCCTCAGCCAATTCTTTTTCAGCAATGAGGCGCAGCTCCTCCTCTCTGGCTTTATTTAGTTCAGCTTTCGCTTTGGCTAATCCGACATACTGCCCAGTAGTAGGTGGGCGTCCGCGTCCCCTTCTTGCATTTGCCTTCGTTGAAGACTCGCCTGCGTCCGATGGCTGTCTACTATGATCCTGCCATAGGCGTTTTCGCGCAGATGCCCGGGATCCTAACGAAGAGCAGCTCATCTCCGATTCCGATACGTCTCGTTCTCTCACTGAAGCAATTAATCCGTCGGAGTCAGCTTCATATCTTTGCAGCACAACACGAGCTTCTTTCCGACTAATTTCATCAATTTCCGTCATTTTGCCAAAGTTTCCATTAGTGCAATCATCCCCTAAGTCCTTGAACAAGCTAAAGTCGTCGTTATTATCGGTCCGTTTTCCTATTTTTCCATCCTCTTCTACGTCATAGCGATTTGTGCCCCCCCCAGAGTACGTGGGGCTGCGTGCCGTAGCACGGAGGGATTCCCACTGTTGTGGACCCTCCTGGGTAGTCTTTTTCAAATGCGCCATTACTTTATCATTAATTTAAAAAACTGTTGTTGTGAGTCTAGCGGCCGGCCACATACCGACCATGCCCAGTTCGCGAACTCGGAGCTGTGACTGAGAATCGAGTACAACTCCGAACTCCTGCTCTGGACACTCCCCTCGGCAACCCACGAACCTTGAGATTTCGTATCCCCTCGCTGTCAAAGCACACGAACATCGATAGATACGCGCAAACTATCACAGAGAAAAGAAGTCTAGTGCCAAATTAGGCAGCTCCTCCGTATACGTTCCTCGGATGTTACTCGTCGAACAAAACCTCCACACGTCCGGGCAGACTTGCCTCCGGACCGCCTTCTGCGCTCGCTCCAGATAAAAGCTCTGGGGCAAGCGCAGAAGGCCCACCACGGGTCACACTTCGCTTCACCGCAAACCGTGCGGCTACTAAGCCCCCCCACCACGACAAGGTAGTGACCCACGGGGGGGAACCTAACCTAACCTAACCTAACCTAACCTAACCTAACCTAACCTAACCTAACCTAACCTAACCTAACCTAACCTTTTTTTTTTTTTTTTTTTTTTTTTTTTTTTTTTTACCCAGGAAAATCCGTTTACGGATACCACCGGCTCGGGGGAGCGTGGTGGTTATGTGGGGCTCACCGCCAGAATGGCAGCATACCCACTAAAAACCTGGGGTGTTCTCCATCGAGTCGCCATTTGTCGGAACATGGGATTACGTTAGTATTCCTTCCACGAACCGACGCGTGGTCTTTTCAGACCCCTTGCACGGGAAGTCCTAGACTCCTCCATCACAATGGCGATGTGTCAGAACACTAGACACATCGCGCATTCTCGGGAACTTTTCTAAGTGAACATTAGGTCCCCCCGTACCCGACATCCACAGCTCCCAACAGGGATGGACAACGGTCACTAGTAGCCGCTGCCAAAACCTGGTTGTCTCGCTAGGGTTGTGTGGCGACCTCCATCTGCTCCTGCGCTTCTGCACGTGGCTGATGGGCCGTCTCCGGTTGTGCGGATGGAGCTGACCTCCTACCGCCCCTGGCCTTCTTCTTTCGAGGTGGGCTGCACGCTTTGCTGCCCACTCGATGCCCGGCCGGCTTTCCTGCGGCTGTACATACTGCGCAGTGCGGCTCGGCCGAGCAAGTTCCCGCCTTGTGGCCAGGGAGGCCGCACCGGTAGCACAAAGTGCTTCGGTCTGTCTCAGCCTTGCACTGCTCCCGAACGTGTCCCACTTCAAGACACCGGAAGCAGCGCAATGGCTTTTGTGGCAGCACACGGACCTGTACTGACACCCAGCCTATGAGAAGGCGTTTGCTATCTGACACTTTTTTGGCTGCGGCTACTGGGCAACGCACAAAGGCTGTACCTAAGCCTGCAGCATTGCGACGAATGTCACCCACCTTTATTTCGTCAGAAGAACATTGACCAGCCGTAGCAATGGCCAACGCAACTTCTTTCGGTGTGACTGAGTCATCTAGGCCAGTGATGCGGAGTTCCGCGCATTTCGCTGGCCTAGTGACCTTAAGATCTCCTTCATCAAAGATTTCCCTCAGCTTTGCAGCGAGAGAGTCCGCCAATTCACCACTAATGTCACCCGGAATTTCCAACATTCGGGCGCCAGTAACTGCAGCGCGAAACCCTAGGTTAGAAATTCCGAGCGACGCCAGGTTGATTTTGGCTTTTGCCGCCAACAAAGCCTTCGCATAAGAAAGGCCCTTCTCCACGCCGCCACGCTGAATTGTCAAGACAACAGCTGATGACTTTGGGGCGCGGAGTTTAGGGCCCGCCTTATTGGGAGGACGGCGTGCCTGCGGTGCCTGCGCAGTTATTGCTTGGGACCGCAACCCCTGCGAAAGCGTCGTTGCTGCCTCCTTACCTTTTTTCTTACTTTTGCCCTTCTTGACGACCTGTGCCCAACTCTCGTTGGGTAGGTGAGTCGATTGGGGCACATCTTTTCTAGTTGCAGTGGCCTGCGGCTTACTACCCTTGGCCACGCTACCGTCCTTCTTGCCTGGGCCCTTCTTTCTATTCTGGGATTTAGAGCCAGGCTGTGTCTCTTCCAGTATTGCAGATGCGCTAGATGGCCCAGCCTGAAGCTCTGGGACATTGGCACCACTGCGATCAGCGGCAAGTGGCGGGCGGATGCGTTTTTCAGGCAGGAGTCGCGACTGCAAAGCCTCCAGCCGTGCATTTACCAACCCACCAACTTCCCTCAAGATGTCTTGCCTCATATCTCCATTCGGGTCTGCATCATTGGTTGTAGGGCGACTAGGACCTGGGGCTGCTGCCGCAACGCGCGCGTGCAGCTCCATCATTTCTTTACGCATCTCAACGTTCTCTTTACGGAGATCCGCCAACTGTTCCTGCAAACGCGCGTTGGCGGCCTGCAGCTTTTTCGTCTCATCCGTTGAAGATCTTCCGCGGAGGTCTTCTACTGCCTCTTTGATGGAGGTTACCGCGTCTTTAAGAGAACGTATGAACGTTCCTTTAAGGTTTTTTGACTTTGTGGCCACCAAATCAATAGTAGCCAGAGAGTCAAATATCTTTCTACTCAAATCAGAGGCTAGAGAATCTTCCTCCGATTCCACTGACGACTCTGAAAGTCGAGATACCGCTGCTCGGGTAAGACGCTGCTTGCGAGCCATCTCAGCAATCTCTTGCTCGGCCTGCAGCTCCATCTCCTCCCTCTGAGCGGCTACTAGTGCAGCCTTTGCCGCAGCAAGGCCTACGTACTGGCCCGTAGTGGGTGGACGTCCGCGGCCTCGTTTTTCCTTTACAGCGACGATTTTAGCAGCAGGAGCATCCGACCCACTCCCGGAACTCGAGCGCTCACCATCGTTACTCCTCCCTTCCTGCCTGACACGCTTCCTGCGTTCAAGCGACTTAGAGCTCACGCTCTCCATGCTGCCAGCCGAAGAATAGTCGTCGGAATCCAACATAACAATTTTCTTCTCCTCCTTCTCTCCCGTCTTCCGCTCATACGCCTTCAAATGATATGTGCCCCCCCCAGAGTACGCGGGGCTGCGTGCCGACATGTCGACACGGAGGGATTCCCACCTTCGTGGACCCTCCTGGGTAGTCCTTTTCATATCATTGTCACCTGTCATGATTGTTTCTTTGGTTTTTGTGGGCCTAGCGGCCGTGCTTCCCGCCGACCATACCCGGTTCGCGAGCTCGGAGCTGTGACTCATAAACAAGGCACAGTTCCGAACTCCCGCTCCGAACACTCCCCTCGGCGACCCACGAACCTTGAGACTTGGTGGCTTTCCGCCGCGACAGCACACGAATATCAAACAGACACGCGCACACTGTCGCAGCGGAGAGCAATCTACTGCCCGATCGGCAACTCCCTCCTGATTCGTCCCTCAGATTAGAATCTTCAGGCACATCCTTCTACCCTGCCACCAATCCTCTCAAAAGAGAGATATAGGCGAGGGCTCCACACGTCCGGGCAGACTTGCCTCCGGACCGCCTTCTGCGCTTGCTCCAGATAAAAGCTCTGGGGCGCGCGGAGAAGGCCCACCTCAGGTCACTCTTCGCTTCACCGAAAACAGTGCGGCTACTAAGCCCCCCCACCACGACAAGGTGGTGACCCACGGGGGGGAACCTAACCTAACCTAACCTAACCTAACCTAACCTAACCTAACCTAACCTAACCTAACCTAACCTAACCTAACCTTTTTTTTTTTTTTTTTTTTTTTTTTTTACGTGGGGAAATGCATTTACGCATTCCCAACCGCCAGGGGGGACGGAAGGGATATGTCGGGCTCGACGTCAGAGACGCCCATACCGACTAAAACCCCACGATGTTCCCGCATCATGACTCAACGACGGGACCGCGGGACCGCTCGCGCATTCTCCGCAGTCCCGTCAGTTAGCGTCCTGGGTGGACCCGCCTCGGGAAAGGTTACCCCTTCCATACGACTCAAGCGATGCGCCGGGAACATGTACGGCGCATCACCTCTCTTAGACCCCTTAGTTACTATCGGAGGTGTCGGACGCCCCCGCATCCGGCACCCCAGGTACTCTAAGCGGAGACGGGGTACGAGCTAGAATAGCCCGCCCTCTTGTCCGCACTCTCCGGCGCGGATGAGCGAGGGGATTCCGCTCCCGCTCTCGCTCCTCGTCTTCCCTTCTGGAGATCACTGTCTCACAGAAGGAGACCATCGCCTCCCACGACCTTTCGTCGCTGACCATCCTGTTAAAGAGGGTGGGCAAGGAAAGGTCTGCCCCCACGACTGCGACCAAAGACTGTCGCGGTTCCGCTTCTGCCGGACAGGACTCAAGCGCATGCTGCGCAGTGTCCTCCGGCCATCCGCACTGGTGGCACACTGGAGTCTCTTCCCTTCCGGCTACATGACACAGGTACCTCCCGAAGCATCCATGCCCCGTAAGGACCTGCGTCAACCGGAACGTTAGCACCCCGTGCTTCCGCTTTACCCACTCTACGAGTACGGGCTGGATCGCCTCAAGGAGACGTTGTGCTCCAGCTCCCCTCTGCGTGGGACCCGTCAGCAGACTCTGCCGCCACTCTTCCAGGGCCCTGTCCCTGGCACTCCTACGCCACCGTACCACTTCTTGAGGAGCCGGGTGCATATTCCTCGCCCTCGCTTGAGCTCTTCGCCAGTAGACCGAGGACAAGACTTCCGCCTCAAGGTCCCACGGCAGTGAGCCAGCGAGTGCGCATGCCACCTCATGTGAGAGTGTGCAGTAGCCCCTACACACTCTCTTGGCCATCACGCGCTGCGAGCGGATCAACAGCGCCGACTCGCGGCGGTCAAGTGAACCCGCCCATATGGGGGCACCATATAGCGCCATTGAGCGCACTACCTTCATGTAAAGGTGGCGGCAGGTCCCATCTCCCCCGCCCAGGTTGGGGAGAAGCCGGCTTAACGCTGCAGCAGTACCCATTAATTTGGGTGTCAACTGTTGCAGATGTGTTCCGAACTTCCACCTGCTATCGAGCACAACACCGAGGTATTTCAGCGATGACCCGACAGAAATAGAAGTTCCCCCTACTACAATGTATGAGCCTGCAGGTGGCGCTTGCCGAGGACCATGAAAACAAATGGCCTCAGATTTATGAAGCGCCACCTCCAGACCCAACCTCCGAATCCTGGCAACCACTGATGCCACTCCAGCCGTTGCCAGTACCGACGCTTCGCGAAACGTCCGCCCTTTAGCGGTAACCAACGTGTCATCGGCGTAACACACTACGCCGACGCCACGAAGGTTAGCGCACCGAAGAACCCAATCATAGCCGATGTTCCACAGGAGTGGCCCTAAAGCTGACCCCTGCGGAACACCGCGAGTCATGGGACTCCGTTCCTCGCCCTGCATCGTTGGGAAGACTACCTCTCTATCGGAGAGATAATCGCCAACGAGACGCTCGAGATACCGGGGCACGCGATGATACCTCAAAGCTCCCAATATAGTGGTCCACGGCAGGGTATTGAATGCGTTGGCTATGTCCAGCGAGACCGCCAACAACACCCCACCAGTAGAGCACGCCTCCTCGGAGAGATCTCGTACGCACGCAATAGCGTCTAGCGTAGATCGACCTCTCCGGAACCCGAACTGAGATTCGGCCAAATTTGGCCCCACTCTCTCAAGATGCTTGACAAGGCGGGCAGCAACGACCCGCTCCAACAGCTTTCCCGCCTCGTCAAGCAACACAATCGGTCGGTATCCCGACGGCTCGTCCACCGGTCTCCCCTCCTTTCGAAGGAGCACCAATTTCCCTACCTTCCATCGCCGAGGGAATCTCCCCTCCCGCATGCAGCGGTTAAAGAGACCCCTCAGGCTAGGTTCCAGAGCGTCTTGAGCGAGGGCCCACGCACGGCCAGGTATGCCATCAGGCCCCGGCGCTGTGTTCTTGGCCCTCATTCTCAGGACAGCCGCTCCCAATTCTCCTTCGGATACATCGGGCGGCCGCTCTTCCTCGTCACGTCCGGTATTGTCATACCGTGTTGCCATCTCCGTGGGTGGGACGAAGTCGGTTCCCGGTCTACCGGGGAACAGTCCCTCTACCACTCGCCGAAGTGTCGCTGGCTGCAGCGTACTGGTGACTGGAGGCGTCCACGGCCGAAGCTTTCGCCTGGCCATTAAATAGGGGCGCCCCCATGGGTCTCGCTCCAGAGTCTCCAGCAGCTGCCTCCAGGCATCGGCTTTAGCCTCGCTTATGGCAACACGGAGAGCTTTGGACGTCTCTCTATAGGCGGCATAGAGAGCATCCGACTCACTCGCTTCCTGACGTCTTCGTCTCCGGTAACGTTGGTAGCGGCGACGCCTCGCTACACAACAGCGGCGGAGTTCAGCAATCTCCTCCGACCACCAATAGACCTGGCGTTTGGGCGGCAGGATCGTCGCGCGTGGCATGGCGGCATCAGAAACGTGTGTCATTGCCGTGCACAGCGCGTTTGCTTCTGCGTCGATGTCGACGGGCTCCAGGGGAAGGGCATTCCACGCCTGAACAATGGCTGCCTCCTGCAGCAACTCCAAATCCAGGCGTTTCAGCACCCACCGTGGTCCAGACACCAGAGGCTCTCGCCCGTAGTCCTCCGCTGTAGACGAGGAGACGCTGAACCGAATGTAACGATGGTCGGATAGCGTCTCCTCGTTGACCAGAACCTCCCAGTCATGTACACGGCGCGCGAGTTCCGGAGTGGCCAGGGTTAGGTCGACCACTGACCCGCCCCGCATCCGCACGCACGTGTTTTCTGACCCCTGGTTGAGGATACAGAGACCCACTTCTGCCAACCACTCTTCCAATGGCCTTCCCCGTGCATTGATCGTCGGAGACCCCCACGCCGTGGACTTGGCGTTGAAGTCTCCAAGGACGACGACAGGCCAAGGGCGACACTGACCCACCAGGGTCCCCACCTCAACGAGGAAGGCCTCAAAATCGGTGAGGGCCCTGTTGGGTGAAAAATACACCGCAACCACTACAGTCTCACCGACCCTCACCGCCACGTACCCCGAGCCTCGAGTCACGATGACGAGGGACGGGGAACGCACTGGCGACTGAGTAGTAACTGCCACCAGTCCGTCAAGGTCCCCAACCCAGTCAGACCGAGATGGGACTACATACGGTTCGGCTACCGCAGCCACCTGGATTGACCGCTCCGCCATACTCTGCAGGAGGAGATCCTGAGCGCGGGCGGAGTGATTGATGTTTGCCTGGAGGAACGTGAGAGCCATGCTAACTTTCCTCCATGGCAACCGTCTGCACCATTACGGGGCGAGCTGACTGCGACTTGGAATTATTTGAAGTCGCAGACTGCTTCTTTCTCGCCCCTATTTTAGTCGGGGGCTTGGCGCATGCCTTGCCCCCGGAGAGGTGGTTAGCTGGTCTTCCTACTACTGCACATAGAGAGCAGTGCGGCGCAGCCGAACAGTCACTGGCCTTGTGACCCTTGTTGCCGCAACGGTGGCAGTCGTCACTACGGTCTACCTCGGATTGGCACTGAGCCCTAACATGACCCAGTGCCAAGCACCGGTAGCAACGTCGCGGTCTGGCGTCCAAGATCTGGACCTGCGCCGCCACCCAGCCAACCATTACCCGACCGACACCAGCAATCTTTTTAGCGGCCGTCACGGGACACCTCACAAATGCAGTGCCCATGCCCGCTGCCCCTTTTCGGATCTCTCCCACCTTAATGGAGGATACCGGACACCCCGCAGCGCCTGCAAGAGCTTCTGTCAGCTCGGTGGAGTTTACAGAATCATCCAAGCCACTGACGCGTAAATCAGCTGTAGTGGTCGGTCTTGACACCTGTATCTCCCCATGAGCTCCTAACACTTCTCTGAGCTTCTCAGCCAGAATGTCGGCTTTCAGCTCTTTGTCCTCGCCCGGAACCTCCAGTACACGAGCCCCAGTAGCCGCAGTCCTAATCTTTAGGGGCGGCACTCCAAGATCCGACAAATTAATGCGGTTCTTGGCCTCCGCCAGCACTCCTGCATAAGTAAGGCCCTTCTCCGCCGCCCCCGGCTGCAGCGTGATTACCACAGCTGCAGTGCGAGGGGCTTTCAATTTAGCCACCTTTGCCTTCACGGCTTGCGGAGGTACCACCTTTGGAGGCTGTGACCGCACGGGAGCTGATGACCTGGCTCTATTTTGCACGGCTGCACTACCACCTTTCTTTGAGCCTCGTTTTGTGACCTCAGCCCATGACCCTTGCATTGGACGCGGCGCAGGTGTAGATTCCAAATCTACGGTTGCAGCCGGTGTAGATTTCTTCTTTCTCTTACCCGCCCTTTTCGGTGCAGCACCCATGGATTTAGCACTAGGAGGAAAAGGTTGGGGAGGAGCAGCTGCCGCTGAGGATGTACTGGCTACTGGCGGTGCTACCTCACTGATTTGCTTGTCAGCAGCCAGAAGCGGCCGCACGCGTTTCTCTGGAAGCAGCCGGTCACTCATGCCCTCAAAACGGGCATCCATTAGAGTGCCAACATGCACCATGACCGCACGCTTAACCTCCTCGAGATCCAAAGAAGGAGCTGGAGCTGGTACCGAGACCGGAGGGCACGCTCGAGCGGCCCTCAACTCGCTTAGTTCACGACGGATCTCTGTGAGTTCCGCTGTAAGCTTCTTGTTGGCCTCCATTAAGAGGCTGACCTCCTCGGGCATCGTGCGGTCGCGCAGCTCCTGGAAAGAGTCTTTTACAACTCGCGCAGCCTCGTTAAGGGCGGCCACAAATGTGCCCTTGAGGTTTTTAGACCTGGTGGCCACCTTTTTGATGGTGTCCACCGAGTCCATCACAAGCCTTTCAATATCGGCAGCGTCTCGCCCTTTGGCCTGCGGGCCCTTCATAAAGAAGGCCCGGGTTTTTTCCCTCTTTTGGCGCTGCTCTTCGGCCATCTGCCTTTCGGCCTCAAGCCGCAGCTCCTCTTCCTTGGCCTTATTTAATTCGGCTTTGGCTTTCGCTAGGCCAACATACTGCCCAGTGGTAGGCGGTCTGCCTCTTCCACGTCGGGGCGGAATCACCTCGGTCGACTCACTTGAGTTATCCGAGGCATTCCCCTCCATGCTCTTTCGGCGTTTCCGCCGATTCGCAGACGGTGACTCTTCGGTATCCAAAGATGCCACCGTCATCAAACTCGCGTCAGAGTCAGACTCTGACAAACCCTTGGCCGATGCCATCGAAAAGATGTTATCGACTTCGGACTCCTCCTCATTAGCGCATTGCGCTCCCCTCTTAACATCAAACTTATCTATATTTTTATTTAAAACAAACATTTTTGTTCCCACGAGTATGGCGGAAATATTCAGTCCACCCGGGCAGTGCCCCCTGTACCCGGGTAACCCTGTTACACCACGGAGGTCGGGCGGTATCCGTGGGTTGACCTCTAGTGGGCTGGTGCACTCCACCAGCCACCCTGTCAGGGCACCCACAGGCGGATGAGTCGACACCTGGGATTTTGAGGTTTTTTGTTTCGTGGTTGTCTCCACTGAAGCCGGCCAGTTAAGGCAAGCTCAACTCCAAGTTTTTTTTTTACGTGGGGAAATGCATTTACGCATTCCCAACCGCCAGGGGGGACGGAAGGGATATGTCGGGCTCGACGTCAGAGACGCCCATACCGACTAAAACCCCACGATGTTCCCGCATCATGACTCAACGACGGGACCGCGGGACCGCTCGCGCATTCTCCGCAGTCCCGTCAGTTAGCGTCCTGGGTGGACCCGCCTCGGGAAAGGTTACCCCTTCCATACGACTCAAGCGATGCGCCGGGTATGTACGGCGCATCACCTCTCTTAGACCCCTTAGTTACTATCGGAGGTGTCGGACGCCCCCGCATCCGGCACCCCAGGTACTCTTAGCGGAGACGGGGTACGAGCTAGAATAGCCCGCCCCCTTGTCCGCACTCTCCGGCGCGGATGAGCGAGGGGATTCCGCTCCCGCTCTCGCTCCTCGTCTTCCCTTCTGGAGATCACTGTCTCACAGAAGGAGACCATCGCCTCCCACGACCTTTCGTCGCTGACCATCCTGTTAAGGACGGTGGGCAAGGAAAGGTCTGCCCCCACGACTGCGACCAAAGACCGTCGCGGTTCCGCTTCTGCCGGACAGGACTCAAGCGCATGCTGCGCAGTGTCCTCCGGCCATCCGCACTGGTGGCACACTGGAGTCTCTTCCCTTCCGGCTACATAACACAGGTACCTCCCGAAGCATCCATGCCCCGTAAGGACCTGCGTCAACCGGAAGGTTAGCACCCCGTGCTTCCGCTTTACCCACTCTACGAGTACGGGCTGGATCGCCTCAAGGAGACGTTGTGCTCCAGCTCCCCTCTGCGTGGGACCCGTCAGCAGACTCTGCCGCCACTCTTCCAGGGCCCTGTCCCTGGCACTCCTGCGCCACCGTACCACTTCCTGTGGCGCCGGGTGCATATTCCTCGCCCTCGCTTGAGCCCTTCGCCAGTAGACCGAGGACAAAACTTCAGCCTCCAGGTCCCACGGCAGTGAGCCAGCGAGTGCGCATGCCACCTCATGTGAGAGTGTGCAGTAGCCCCTACACACTCTCTTGGCCATCACGCGCTGCGAGCGCATCAACAGCGCCGACTCGCGGCGGTCAAGTGAACCCGCCCATATGGGGGCACCATATAGCGCCATTGAGCGCACTACCGCCATGTAAAGGTGGCGGCAGGTCCCATCTCCCCCGCCCAGGTTGGGGAGAAGCCGGCTTAACGCTGCAGCAGTACCCATTAATTTGGGTGTCAACTGTTGCAGATGTGTTCCGAACTTCCACCTGCTATCGAGCACAACACCGAGGTATTTCAGCGATGACCCGACAGAAATAGAAGTTCCTCCTACTACAATGTATGAGCCTGCAGGTGGCGCTTGCCGAGGACCATGAAAACAAATGGCCTCAGATTTATGAAGCGCCACCTCCAGACCCAACCTCCGAATCCTAGCAACCACTGATGCCACTCCAGCCGTTGCCAGTACCGACGCTTCTCGAAACGTCCGCCCTTTAGCGGTAACCAAAGTGTCATCGGCGTAACACACTACGCCGACGCCACGAAGGTTAGCGCACCGAAGAACCCAATCATAGCCGATGTTCCACAGGAGTGGCCCTAAAGCTGACCCCTGCGGAACACCGCGAGTCATGGGACTCCGTTCCTCGCCCTGCATCGTTGGGAAGACTACCTCTCTATCGGAGAGATAATCCCCAACGAGACGCTCGAGATACCGGGGCACGCGATGGTACCTCAAAGCTCCCAATATAGTGGTCCACGGCAGGGTATTGAACGCGTTGGCTATGTCTAACGACACCGCCAACAACACCCCACCAGTGGAGCACGCTTTTTCGGAGAGATCTCGTACGCACGCAATAGCGTCCACCGTAGATCGACCTCTCCGGAATCCGAACTGAGATTCGGCTAAATTTGGCCCCACTCTCTCAAGATGCTTGACAAGACGGGCAGCGACGATCCGCTCCAACAACTTGCCCGCCTCGTCAAGCAACACAATCGGTCGGTATCCCGACGGCTCGTCCACTGGTCTCCCCTCCTTTCGAAGGAGCACCAATCTCCCTACCTTCCATCGCCGAGGGAATCTCCCCTCCTGCATGCAGCGGTTAAAGAGACCCCTCAGGCTAGGTTCCAGAGCGTCCTGAGCGAGGGCCCACGCACGGCCAGGTATGCCATCTGGCCCCGGTGCTGTGTTCTTGGCCCTCATTCTCAGGACAGCCGCTCCCAATTCTCCCTCGGATACATCGGGCGGCCGCTCTTCCTCGTCACGTCCGGTATTGTCATACCGTGTTGTCATCTCCGTGGGTGGGACAAAGTCGGTTCCCGGTCTACCGGGGAACAGTCCCTCTACCACTCGCTGAAGTGTCGCCGGCTGCAGCATACTGGTGACTGGAGGCGCCCACGGCCGAAGCTTTCGCCTAGCCATTAGATAGGGGCGCCCCCATGGGTCCCGCTCCAGAGTCACCAGCAGCTGCCTCCATGCATCGGCTTTAGCCTCGGTGATGGCAACACGGAGAGCTTTGGACGCTTCTCTATAGGCGGCATAGAGAGCATCCGACTCACTGGCGTCCTGACGCCTTCGTCTCCGGTAACGTTGGTAGCGGCGACGCCTCGCTACACAACAGCGGCGGAGTTCAGCAATCTCCTCCGACCACCAATAGACCTGGCGCTTGGGCGGCAGTATCGTCGCGCGCGGCATCGCGGCATCACAAATGTGAGTCATTGCCGTGCATAGCGCGTCCGCTTCTGCGTCAATGTCGACGGGCTCCAGGGGTGGGGCATTCCATGCCTGAACAATGGCTGCCTCCTGCAGCAACTCCACATCCAGACGTTTGAGCACCCACCGTGGTCCAGACACGAGAGGCTCTCGCCCGTAGTCCTCCGCTGTAGACGAGGAGACGCTGAACCGAATGTAACGATGGTCGGATAGCGTCTCCTCGTTGACCAGAACCTCCCAGTCATGTACACGGCGCGCGAGTTCCGGAGTGGCCAGGGTTAGGTCGACCACTGACCCGCCCTGCATCCGCACGCACGTGTTTTCTGACCCCTGGTTGAGGATACAGAGACCCACTTCCGCCAACCACTCTTCCAATGGCCTACCCCGTGCATTGATCGTCGGAGACCCCCACGCCGTGGACTTGGCGTTGAAGTCTCCGAGGACGACGACAGGCCAAAGGCGACACTGACCTACCAGGGTCCCCACCTCAACGAGGAAGGCCTCAAAATCGGTGAGGGCTCTGTTGGGTGAAAAATACACCGCAACCACTACAGTCTCACCGACCCTCACCGCCACGTACCCCGAGCCTCGAGTCACGACGACGAGGGACGGGGAACGCACTGGCGACTGAGTGGTAACTGCCACCAGTCCATCAAGGTCCCCTACCCAGTCAGACCGAGATGGGACCACATACGGTTCGGCTACTGCAGCCACCTGGATTGACCACTCCGCCATACTCTGCAGGAGGAGATCCTGAGCGCGGGCGGAGTGGTTGATGTTTGCCTGGAGGAAAGTGAGAGCCATGCTAACTTTCCTCCATGGCAACCGTCTGCACCATTACGGGGCGAGCTGGCTGCGACTTGGATTTATTTGAAGTCGCAGACTGCTTCTTTCTCGCCCCTGTTTTAGTCGGGGGCTTGGCGCATGCCTTGCCCCCGGAGAGGTGGTTGGCTGGTCTTCCCGCTACTGCACATAGAGTGCAGTGTGGCGCAGCCGAACAGTCACTGGCCTTGTGACCCTTGTTGCCGCAACGGTGGCAGTCGTCACTACGGTCTACCTCGGATTGGCACTGGGCTCTGACGTGACCCAGTGCGAGGCACCGGTAGCAACGTCGCGGCCTGGCGTCCAAGATCTGGACCTGCGCTGCCACCCATCCAACCATCACTCGACCGACACCTGCTATCTTCTTAGCGGCCGTCACGGGACACCTTACAAATGCAGTGCCCATACCCGCTGCCCCTTTTCGGATCTCTCCCACCTTAATGGAGGATACCGGACACCCCGCAGCTCCTGCAAGAGCCTCTGTCAGCTCGGTGGAGTTTACAGAGTCGTCCAAGCCACTCACGCGTAAATCCGCTGTTGTGGTCGGTCTTGACACCTGTATCTCCCCTTGAGCTCTGAACACTTCTCTGAGCTTCTCAGCCAGGGTGTCAGCTTTCAGATCTTTGTCCTCGCCCGGAACCTCCAGTATTCGAGCCCCAGTAGCTGCGGTCCTTATCTTTAGGGGCGGCACTCCAAGATCCGACAAATTAATGCGGTTCTTGGCCTCCATCAGCACTCCTGCATAAGTGAGGCCCTTCTCAGCCGCCCCCGGCTGCAGCGTGATTACCACGGCTGCAGTGCGAGGGGCTTTCAATTTAGCCACCTTTGCCTTCGCGGCTTGCGGAGGTACCACCTTTGGAGGCTGTGACCTCACGGGAGCTGATGACCTGGCTCTATTTTGCACGGCTGCACTACCACCTTTCTTTGAGCCTCGTTTTGTGACCTCAGCCCATGACCCCTGCATTGGACGCGGCGCAGGTGTAGATTCCAAATCTACGGTTGCAGCCGGTGTAGATTTCTTCTTTCTCTTACCCGCCCTTTTCGGTGCAGCACCCATGGATTTAGCACTAGGTGGAAAAGGTTGGGGAGGAGCAGCTGCCGCTGAGGATGTACTGGCTACTGGCGGTGCTACCTCACTGATTTGCTTGTCAGCAGCCAGAGGCGGCCGCACGCGTTTCTCTGGAAGCAGCCGGTCACTCATGCCCTCAAAACGGGCATCCATTAGAGTGCCAACATGCACCATGACCGCACGCTTAACCTCCTCGAGATCCAAAGAAGGAGCTGGAGCTGGTACCGAGACCGGAGGGCACGCTCGAGCGGCCCTCAACTCGCTTAATTCACGACGGATCTCTGTGAGTTCCGCTGTGAGCTTCTTGTTGGCCTCCATTAAGAGGCTGACCTCCTCGGGCATCGTGCGGTCGCGCAGCTCCTGGAAAGAGTCTTTTACAACTCGCGCAGCCTCGTTCAGGGCGGCCACAAATGTGCCCTTGAGGTTTTTAGACCTGGTGGCCACCTTTTTGATGGTGTCCACCGAGTCCATCACAAGCCTTTCAATATCGGCAGCGTCTCGCCCTTTGGCCTGCGGGCCCTTCATAAAGAAGGCCCGGGTTTTTTCCCTCTTTTGGCGCTGCTCTTCGGCCATCTGCCTTTCGGCCTCAAGCCGCAGCTCCTCTTCCTTGGCCTTATTTAATTCGGCTTTGGCTTTCGCTAGGCCAACATACTGCCCAGTGGTAGGCGGTCTGCCTCTTCCACGTCGGGGCGGGATCACCTCGGTCGACTCACTTGAGTTATCCGAGGCATTCCCCTCCATGCTCTTTCGGCGTTTCCGCCGATTCGCAGACGGTGACTCTTCGGTATCCAGAGATGCCACCGTCATCAAACTCGCGTCAGAGTCAGACTCTGACAAACCCTTGGCCGATGCCATCGAAAAGATGTTATCGACTTCGGACTCCTCCTCATTAGCGCATTGCGCTCCCCTCTTAACATCAAACTTATCTATATTTTTATTTAAAACAAACATTTTTGTTCCCACGAGTATGGCGGAAATATTCAGTCCACCCGGGCAGTGCCCCCTGTACCCGGGTAACCCTGTTACACCACGGAGGTCGGGCGGTATCCGTGGGTTGACCTCTAGTGGGCTGGTGCACTCCACCAGCCACCCTGTCAGGGCACCCACAGGCGGATGAGTCGACACCTGGGATTTTGAGGTTTTTGTTTCGTGGTTGTCTCCACTGAAGCCGGCCAGTTAAGGCAAGCTCAACTCCAAGTCCGTCTCCGGACTTCCATCTACCCTTCAGCCCTACCACCAATCCTCTCAAAGGAGAGGTATAGGCGAGGGCTCCACACGTCCGGGCAGACTTGCCTCCGGACCGCCTTCTGCGCTCGCTCCAGATAAAAGCTCTGGGGCAAGCGCAGAAGGCCCACCACGGGTCACACTTCGCTTCACCGCAAACCGTGCGGCTACTAAGCCCCCCCACCACGACAAGGTGCTGACCCACGGGGGGGAACCTAACCTAACCTAACCTAACCTAACCTAACCTAACCTAACCTAACCTAACCTAACCTAACCTAACCTAACCTTTTTTTTTTTTTTTTTTTTTTTTTTTACGTGGGGAAATGCATTTACGCATTCCCAACCGCCAGGGGGGACGGAAGGGATATGTCGGGCTCGACGTCAGAGACGCCCATACCGACTAAAACCCCACGATGTTCCCGCATCATGACTCAACGATGGGACCGCGGGACCGCTTGCGCATTCTCCGCAGTCCCGTCAGTTAGCGTCCTGGGTGGACCCGTCTCGGGAAGTGTCTCCCCTTCCATACGACTCAAGCGATGCGCCGGGAACATTTTCGGCGCATCACCTCTCTTAGACGCCTTCGTTACTATCGGAGGTGTCGGACGCCCCCGCATCCGGCACCCCAGGCACTCTAAGCGGAGACGTGGTACGAGCTAGAATAGCCCGCCCCCTTGTCCTCACTCTCCGGCGCAAATGAGCGAGGGGATTCCGCTCCCGCTCTCGCTCCTCGTCTTCCCTTCTGGAGATAACAATCTCACAGAAGGAGACCATAGCCTCCCACGACCTCTCGTCGCTGACCATCCTGGTAAGGAGGGTGGGCAAGGAAAGGTCTGCCCCCACGACTGCGACCAAAGACCGTCGCGGTTCCGCTTCTGCCGGACAGGACTCAAGCGCATGCTGCGCAGTGTCCTCCGGCCATCCGCACTGGTGGCACACTGGAGTCTCTTCCCTTCCGGCTACTTGACACAGGTACCTCCCGAAGCATCCATGCCCCGTAAGGACCTGCGTCAACCGGAAGGTTAGCACCCCGTGCTTCCGCTTTACCCACTCTACGAGTACGGGCTGGATCGCCTCAAGGAGACGGTGTGCTCCAGCTCCCCTCTGCGTGGGACCCGTCAGAAGACTCTGCCGCCACTCTTCCAGGGCTCTTTCCCTGGCACTCCTGCGCCACCGTACCACTTCTTGAGGCGCCGGGTGCATATTCCTCGCCCTCGCTTGAGCCCTTCGCCAGTAGACCGAGGACAAGACTTCAGCCTCAAGGTCCCACGGCAGTGAGCCAGCGAGTGCGCATGCCACCTCATGTGAGAGTGTGCAGTAGCCCCTACACACTCTCTTGGCCATCACGCGCTGCGAGCGGATCAACAGCGCCGATTCGCGACGGTCAAGTGAACCCGCCCATATGGGGGCACCATATAGCGCCATTGAGCGCACTACCGCCATGTAAAGGTGGCGGCAGGTCCCATCTCCCCCGCCCAGGTTGGGGAGAAGCCGGCTTAACGCTGCAGCAGTACCCATTAATTTGGGTGTCAACTGTTGCAGATGTGTTCCGAACTTCCACCTGCTATCGAGCACAACACCGAGGTATTTCAGCGATG
This sequence comes from Ligdia adustata, assembly GCA_947049295.1. NCBI lineage: Eukaryota > Metazoa > Arthropoda > Insecta > Lepidoptera > Geometridae > Ligdia > Ligdia adustata. The sequence continues at coordinate 117,950 of OX346237.1, forward strand.
ACCCGACAGAAATAGAAGTTCCCCCTACTACAATGTATGAGCCTGCAGGCGGCGCCTGCCGAGGACCATGAAAACAAATGGCCTCAGATTTATGAAGCGCCACCTCCAGACCCAACCTCCGAATCCTGGCAACCACTGATGCCACTCCAGCCGTTGCCAGTACCGACGCTTCTCGAAACGTCCGCCCTTTAGCGGTAACCAAAGTGTCATCGGCGTAACACACTACGCCGACGCCACGAAGGTTAGCGCACCGAAGAACCCAATCATAGCCGATGTTCCACAGGAGTGGCCCTAAAGCTGACCCCTGCGGAACACCGCGAGTCATGGGACTCCGTTCCTCGCCCTGCATCGTTGGGAAGACTACCTCTCTATCGGAGAGATAATCCCTAACGAGACGCTCGAGATACCGGGGCACGCGATGATACCTCAAAGCTCCCAATATAGTGGTCCACGGCAGGGTATTGAATGCGTTGGCTATGTCCAGCGAGACCGCCAACAACACCCCACCAGTGGAGCACGCTTCCTCGGAGAGATCTCGTACGCACGCAATAGCGTCTAGCGTAGATCGACCTCTCCGGAACCCGAACTGAGATTCGGCCAAATTTGGCCCCACTCTCTCAAGATGCTTGACAAGGCGGGCAGCAACGACCCGCTCCAACAGCTTTCCCGCCTCGTCAAGCAACACAATCGGTCGGTATCCCGACGGCTCGTCCACTGGTCTCCCCTCCTTTCGAAGGAGCACCAATCTCCCTACCTTCCATCGCCGAGGGAATCTCCCCTCCCGCATGCAGCGGTTAAAGAGACCCCTCAGGCTAGGTTCCAGAGCGTCCTGAGCGAGGGCCCACGCACGGCCAGGTATGCCGTCAGGCCCCGGCGCTGTGTTCTTGGCCCTCATTCTCAGGACAGCCGCTCCCAATTCTCCCTCGGATACATCGGGCGGCCGCTCTTCCTCGTCACGTCCGGTATTGTCATACCGTGTTGTCATCTCCGTGGGTGGGACGAAATCGGTTCCCGGTCTTCTGGGGAACAGTCCCTCTACCACTCGCCGAAGTGTCGCTGGCTGCAGCGTACTGGTGACTGGAGGCGTCCACGGCCGAAGCTTTCGCCTAGCCATTAAATAGGGGCGCCCCCATGGGTCCCGCTCCAGAGTCTCCAGCAGCTGCCTCCACGCATCGGCTTTAGCCTCGGTGATGGCAACACGGAGAGCTTGGGACGCTTCTCTATAGGCGGCATAGAGAGCATCCGACTCACTGGCTTCCTGACGCCTTCTCCTCCGGTAACGTTGGTAGCGGCGACGCCTCGCTACACAACAGCGGCGGAGTTCAGCAATTTCCTCCGACCACCAATAGACCTGGCGCTTGGGCGGCAGTATCGTCGCGCGCGGCATCGCGGCATCACAAATGTGAGTCATTGCCGTGCATAGCGCGTCCGCTTCTGCGTCAATGTCGACGGGCTCCAGGGGTGGGACATTCCATGCCTGAACAATGGCTGCCTCCTGCAGCAATTCCACATCCAGACGTTTTATCACCCAACGTGGTCCAGACACGAGAGGCTCTCGCCCGTAGTCCTCCGCTGTAGACGAGGAGACGCTGAACCGAATGTAACGATGGTCGGATAGCGTCTCCTCGTTGACCAGAACCTCCCAGTCATGTACACGGCGCGCGAGTTCCGGAGTGGCCAGGGTTAGGTCGACCACTGACCCGCCCCGCATCCGCACGCACGTGTTTTCTGACCCCTGGTTGAGGATACAGAGACCCACTTCCGCCAACCACTCTTCCAATGGCCTACCCCGTGCATTGATCGTCGGAGACCCCCACGCCGTGGACTTGGCGTTGAAGTCTCCGAGGACGACGACAGGCCAAGGGCGACACTGACCTACCAGGGTCCCCACCTCAACGAGGAAGGCCTCAAAATCGGTGAGGGCTCTGTTGGGTGAAAAATACACCGCAACCACTACAGTCTCACCGACCCTCACCGCCACGTACCCCGAGCCTCGAGTCACGACGACGAGGGACGGAGTACGCACTGGCGACTGAGTGGTAACTGCCACCAGTCCGTCAAGGTCCCCAACCCAGTCAGACCGAGATGGGACCACATACGGTTCGGCTACCGCAGCCACCTGGATTGACCACTCTGCCATACTCTGCAGGAGGAGATCCTGAGCGCGGGCGGAGTGGTTGATGTTTGCCTGGAGGAAAGTGAGAGCCATGCTAACTTTCCTCCATGGCAACCGTCTGCACCGGTACGGGGCGAGCTGGCTGCGACTTGGAATTATTTGAAGTCGCAGACTGCTTCTTTCTCGCCCCTGTTTTAGTCGGGGGCTTGGCGCATGCCTTGCCCCCGGAGAGGTGGTCGGCTGGTCTTCCTGCTACTGCACATAGAGTGCAGTGTGGCGCAGCCGAACATTCACTGGCTTTGTGGCCCTTCTTACCGCAACGATGGCAGTCATCGCTCCGGTCTACCTCGGATTGGCACTGAGCCCTAACATGACCCAGAGCCAAGCACCGGTAGCAACGACGCGGTCTGGCGTCCAAGATCTGGACCTGCGCCGCCACCCAGCCAACCATTACCCGCCCGACACCAGCAATCTTTTTAGCGGTCGTCACGGGACACCTCACAAATGCAGTGCCCATGCCCGCTGCCCCCTTTCGTATCTCTCCCACCTTAATGGAGGATACCGGACACCCCGCAGCGCCTGCAAGAGCCTCTGTCAGCTCGGTGGAGTTTACAGAGTTGTCCAAGCCACTCACGCGTAAATCCGCTGTTGTGGTCGGTCTTGACACCTGTATCTCCCCTTGAGCTCTGAACACTTCTCTGAGCTTCTCAGCCAGGATGTCGGCTTTCAGCTCTTTGTCCTCGCCCGGAACCTCCAGTATTCGAGCCCCAGTAGCCGCGGTTCTAATCTTTAGGGGCGGCACTCCAAGATCCGACAAATTAATGCGGTTCTTGGCCTCCGACAGCACTCCTGCATAAGTGAGGCCCTTCTCAGCCGCCCCCTGCTGCAGCGTGATTACCACGGCTGCAGTGCGAGGGGCTTTGAGTTTAGGCGCCTTCGACTTCGCTTTTTGCAGGGTTTTCGTGTTTGAGGCCTGTGTCCGCACTGGAGCTGACGACCTAGCACTGCTCGGCCCTGCCACACCTGCACCTTTCCTGGATCTTCGCTTTGTAACCTCAGCCCATGACTCCTGCACTGGAGCGGCTGGACGCTGTGCAGGCGTAAGACCCGGATCTACGGTTTCGGTCAGTGCAGCCTTCCCATTTTTCTTTCCCGCCCTCTTTGATGCAGAACCCTTAACGGCTTTTGCAGCAGTTGGAAGAGGTTGGAGGGAGGCAGCAGCAACCGTGGATGTACTAGCTACTGACGGTGCTACCTCACTACCTCGCCTATCAGCAGCTAGAGGCGGCCTCACTCGCTTTTCTGGAAGCAAGCGGTCATTGATGACCTCCAAACGGGCATCCATCATTGTACCGACATGCACCATGACCGCACGTTTCACCTCCTCAAGATCCAAAGCCGGAGCACTAGCTAGTACCGAGGCTGGAGGGCACGCTCGAGCGGCCCTCAACTCGCTTAATTCACGACGGATTTCTGTGAGTTCCGCCGTGAGCTTCTTGTTGGCCTCTATTAAGAGGCTAACCTCCTCGGGCATCGTGCGATCGCGCAGCTCCTGGAAGGAGTCTTGCACGACTCGCGCAGCCTCGTTTAGGGCGGCTACAAAAGTGCCCTTCAGGTTTTTAGACCTGGTAGCCACCTTTTTGATGGTGTCCACCGAGTCCATCACCAGCCTTTCAATATCGGCAGCATCTCGCCCTTTGGCCTGCGGGCCCTTCATAAAGAAGGCCCGGGTTTTTTCCTTCTTTTGGCGCTGCTCTTCGGCCATCTGCCTTTCAGCCTCAAGCCGCAACTCTTCTTCCTTGGCCTTATTTAATTCGGCTTTGGCTTTCGCTAGGCCAACATACTGCCCAGTGGTAGGCGGTCTGCCTCTTCCACGTCGGGGCGGAATCACCTCGGTCGACTCACCTGAGTTATCCGAGGCATTCTCCTCCATGCTCTTTCGGCGCTTCCGCCGATTTGCAGACGGTGACTCTTCGGTATCCAGAGATGCCACCGTCATCAAACTCGCGTCAGAGTCAGACTCTGACAAATCCTTGGCCGATTCCATCGAAAAGATGTTATCGACTTCGGACTCCTCCTCATTAGCGCATTGCGCTCCCCTCTTAACATCAAACTTATTTTTATTTTTATTTAAAAGAAACATTTTTGTTCCCACGAGTATGGCGGAAATATTTAGTCCACCCGGGCAGTGCCCCCTGTACCCGGGTAACCCTGTTACACCACGGAGGTCGGGCGGTATCCGTGGGTTGACCTCTAGTGGGCTGATGCACTCCACCAGCCACCCTGTCAGGGCACCCACAGGCGGATGAGTCGACACCTGGGATTTTGAGGTTTTTTGTTTCGTGGTTGTCTCCACTGAAGCCAGCCGGTTAAGGCAAGCTCAACTCCAAGTCCGTCTCCGGACTTCCATCTACCGGACCGCCTTCTGCGCTCGCTCCAGATAAAAGCTCTGGGGCGCGCGCAGAAGGCCCACCACGGGTCACGCTTCGCTTCACCGCAAACCGTGCGGCTACTAAGCCCCCCCACCACGACAAGGTGCTGACCCACGGGGGGGAACCTAACCTAACCTAACCTAACCTAACCTAACCTAACCTAACCTAACCTAACCTAACCTAACCTAACCTAACCTAACCTAACCTAACCTTTTTTTTTTTTTTTTTTTTTTTTTTTTTTTACGCTGGGAAAAATGCGTTACGCATGCCCCCCCATCGGGGGATGGGGGGGGTATGTGGGACTCCCGGGCCGCTCCCGGTATACCCACTAAACAACCCAGCGGCACTCCCGCATCGTCTACATGGAGGAGGACTGGGAATCCGGCAGAGCCTTTACATCCAGTCCCCCGCCGACGACCGCCCGCTTTACAGCGGGGTCCGCACGCCCCTCTTTGCAGGGAGGGGCCCGGGAACGACCGTGAGTGCTCGGCCGCTCCCGCCCGACGGGGTGGTGAATATGTGCAATGCGGGAGAGGGCGCCCCCGCGCCTGTCTCCCGCTATTAACCACCATGGGGAGGGAAGACAGTAATCAACGTCTTCGCCTGCCCCTTCTCCGCCTAGCCCTACAACCAATCCTCTCAAAGGAGAGGTATAGGCGAGGGCTCCACACGTCCGGGCAGACTTGCCTCCGGACCGCCTTCAGCGCTCGCTCCAGATAAAAGCTCTGGGGCGCGCGCAGAAGGCCCACCACGGCCTCCTCCTGCGACGGGTCATTAGTGGCCCCGCCGCCTGCCACTTCGGCCGCAGTAAATCTCCACTACTGCGGCCCCACCACGTCACCGTCATGCGCCGGTGACCCCGCGCTGCGGCCGCGGAAGGTAGGGAGAGCGGCGCACCTCAATACCGGCACTCCTCTCCCGCCGCGGCCCCATCCTCGGCTGCGCCGTCTTACGACATTGCAGCCCGCCTCAGTTGCGGTGGCCCCATAAAACACCGCAACCTACCTCCTGTTGCCGCTCCGACATAGGCTTGGGTCAAAGCCTTGTGGAGCGGCCCCGCTCGGGTACCTCTTAGCTTCGCCGTGGGTGACGAGGCCACGGCTACTGAGCCCCCCCGCCTCGACAATGCGGGCACCCACGGGGGGGAACCTAACCTAACCTAACCTAACCTAACCTAACCTAACCTAACCTAACCTAACCTAACCTAACCTAACCTAACCTAACCTAACCTAACCTAACCTAACCTAACCTAACCTAACCTAACCTAACCTAACCTAACCTAACCTAACCTAACCTAACCTAACCTAACCTAACCTAACCTAACCTAACCTAACCTAACCTAACCCGATTTTGCGTTGCACTTAACATCATCCGACTGTGCCGTGTGATACGTCGTTAGACGAGGCTCCGCGTGCGCTTTCTGGATCTGTAACAAAAAATTACAAATTAATTAGCATACTCAAAATTTTCCGGATTTTCGCGAAAATTTCGGGTTTTTGAATTTTTAAAAATCCATTTACCAATCAAAATTAGATTTTATTTTATATCTGGACTGCGGGAGGCCGATTGCGTCGATTTCCAAAGAAAAAACCGCGAAAATCGACAAAAAGTTTTATCTCCATACAATAACATTGTAAAAGTTTACCTAACCGAGACAGATTTCTCATACATTGTGATTTTGCGTTGCACTTAACATCATCCGACTGTGCCGTGTGATACGTCGTTAGACGAGGCTCCGCGTGCGCTTTCTGGATCTGTAACAAAAAATCACAAATTAATTAGCATACTCAAAATTTTCCGGATTTTCGCGAAAATTTCGGGTTTTTGAATTTTTAAAAATCCATTTACCAATCAAAATTAGATTTTATTTTATATCTGGACTGCGGGAGGCCGACTGCGTCGATTCCCAAAGAAAAAACCGCGAAAATCGACAAAAAATTTTATCTCCATACAATAACATTGTAAAAGTTTACCTAACCGAGACAGATTTCTCATACATTGTGATTTTGCGTTGCACTTAACATCATCCGACTGTGCCGTGTGATACGTCGTTAGACGAGGCTCCGCGTGCGCTTTCTGGATCTGTAACAAAAAATCACAAATTAATTAGCATACTCAAAATTTTCCGGATTTTCGCGAAAATTTCGGGTTTTTGAATTTTTAAAAATCCATTTACCAATCAAAATTAGATTTTATTTTATATCTGGACTGCGGGAGGCCGACTGCGTCGATTCCCAAAGAAAAAACCGCGAAAATCGACAAAAAGTTTTATCTCCATACAATAACATTGTAAAAGTTTACCTAACCGAGACAGATTTCTCATACATTGTGATTTTGCGTTGCACTTAACATCATCCGACTGTGCCGTGTGATACGTCGTTAGACGAGGCTCCGCGTGCGGTTTCTGGATCTGTAACAAAAAATCACAAATTAATTAGCATACTCAAAATTTTCCGGATTTTCGCAAAAATTTCGGGTTTTTGAATTTTTAAAAATCCATTTACCAATCAAAATTAGATTTTATTTTATATCTGGACTGCGGGAGGCCGACTGCGTCGATTCTCAAAGAAAAAACCGCGAAAATCGACAAAAAGTTTTATCTCCATACAATAACATTGTAAAAGTTTACCTAACCGAGACAGATTTCTCATACATTGTGATTTTGCGTTGCACTTAACATCATCCGACTGTGCCGTGTGATACGTCGTTAGACGAGGCTCCGCGTGCGCTTTCTGGATCTGTAACAAAAAATCACAAATTAATTAGCATACTCAAAATTTTCCGGATTTTCGCGAAAATTTCGGGTTTTTGAATTTTTAAAAATCCATTTACCAATCAAAATTAGATTTTATTTTATATCTGGACTGCGGGAGGCCGACTGCGTCGATTCCCAAAGAAAAAACCGCGAAAATCGACAAAAAATTTTATCTCCATACAATAACATTGTAAAAGTTTACCTAACCGAGACAGATTTCTCATACATTGTGATTTTGCGTTGCACTTAACATCATCCGACTGTGCCGTGTGATACGTCGTTAGACGAGGCTCCGCGTGCGCTTTCTGGATCTGTAACAAAAAATCACAAATTAATTAGCATACTCAAAATTTTCCGGATTTTCGCGAAAATTTCGGGTTTTTGAATTTTTAAAAATCCATTTACCAATCAAAATTAGATTTTATTTTATATCTGGACTGCGGGAGGCCGACTGCGTCGATTCCCAAAGAAAAAACCGCGAAAATCGACAAAAAGTTTTATCTCCATACAATAACATTGTAAAAGTTTACCTAACCGAGACAGATTTCTCATACATTGTGATTTTGCGTTGCACTTAACATCATCCGACTGTGCCGTGTGATACGTCGTTAGACGAGGCTCCGCGTGCGGTTTCTGGATCTGTAACAAAAAATCACAAATTAATTAGCATACTCAAAATTTTCCGGATTTTCGCAAAAATTTCGGGTTTTTGAATTTTTAAAAATCCATTTACCAATCAAAATTAGATTTTATTTTATATCTGGACTGCGGGAGGCCGACTGCGTCGATTCTCAAAGAAAAAACCGCGAAAATCGACAAAAAGTTTTATCTCCATACAATAACATTGTAAAAGTTTACCTAACCGAGACAGATTTCTCATACATTGTGATTTTGCGTTGCACTTAACATCATCCGACTGTGCCGTGTGATACGTCGTTAGACGAGGCTCCGCGTGCGCTTTCTGGATCTGTAACAAAAAATCACAAATTAATTAGCATACTCAAAATTTTCCGGATTTTCGCGAAAATTTCGGGTTTTTGAATTTTTAAAAATCCATTTACCAATCAAAATTAGATTTTATTTTATATCTGGACTGCGGGAGGCCGACTGCGTCGATTCCCAAAGAAAAAACCGCGAAAATCGACAAAAAGTTTGACCGCCCACCCACCCATACCGCTTCACCCAAGTGGACGAAGCTTCAGTGTGACCAATGACCAAGTATTATAACTTACTTATTTGAAATTATGTATATTCCTTTGTTATTTTGACTGACAGGGAAGGCTTAGAGAAGTCAAAATCTATTCTTGACTACTCTCTGACGTCATCCTTTTGGTTGACTGGATAAATTTAAGTACAAAGTACTAATTATATTTTTGTTTTGTTTGATAACTGACTAGGTCTTTTGACCTATTTTATTATAGTTATTGACTAAGTAATTTACTGAAATAAATTGTAGTAAATAAATAAATACATAAATATTTTAATATTTTAATTAATAAATAAAAAATAGTAAATACATAAATAAATAAATACATAAATAAATATAAATAAATAAATTGACGTACTTAAAAGTATTTACACTTATATTTTACTGCGACGTGTTCCTCTGACGATTCTATAAAATGGCCTTCGTCCACACGCCAATTAAAAAGACAAATAACAATGGGAGCTCACAAGACTCCCAAAGATCGCCACCTTGGGTCGAACAAGCGGGACCCTCCCAGCAGACCGACGACAGGACGCAGGCGTCCAGTGTGAGGCGAAGTGTTGGAGAGTGGGAGCAGGTGAGGAAGAGGAGGTCTGGCTCCCAGCTTTCTAAAACCCCGACCCCACCGAGACGGACTGCACCGGAAGCGCCAGCAAAGACCAGGCAGACGACCCTGCTCTCTCAGGGAAGCAAACCTGCAGCGAGGAAGCTACAGAGTGAGGTTCCAGTCCCCGGAAGCTCTCCAACTCAGGGGAGCTACCCCACGAGAGTGGCGGAAGCCAAGGCCTGCCTCTGTAAAGCCAAGGCCAATCTCGAACAGTCGAGGAACTTGAGAACGGACCTTAAGGGAAACATCACCCAGGCCATCAACCGACTGTACGAGTTGGTCAAGGAGTCAGAGGCAGCTGAAAGTCAGGCAAAGAATGATCTCAAGGAAGGAAAGGAAAAAAATCAGGAGACAGAGAGTCTGGGAAATCATAGAGAAGGTGACGAAGAGCTGAAAAAGCGGATAGACGAGCACAGCAAACTGCTGAAGGAGAATAGTGAGAGGATGGAGAGCCTGAAAGAGGCCATGGATAGACAGAAGGAGTTACTGGAAGGCACCACATACGCGAATGTAGCGGCAGGCCAGCCTAGGAGGCAACCCCATGAGCGGGCCGCGCTGCATTCGGTAGTGGTCTCTTCCAAAAATGAAGGGGAAACCGGGGAAGAAGTTCTCAGCAGAATCAGGGAAGCTGTGAACGCCAAGGAAGGCGGAATAAAGGTGGATAGAGTCAGGAAGGCTAGAGATGGGAGGGTTATTGTGGGATGTAGAACGGAAAGTGAAAGGCAAAAGGTAAAGGACAGGCTTAAACAGGCAGAGTCGCACCTGAATGTCGAGGAAATACAAAACAAAGACCCTCTTTTGATCCTCAGGGACGTCCTCCAGATCCACAGTGATGAAGACATCACAGACGCCCTGAGGAAACAAAATGGACACATATTCAAGAACCTCGACAAACAGGACGACAGAGTGGAAGTCCGCTATAGGCGTAGGGCGAGAAACCCCCACATGTGCCACTTGGTAATAAAGGTGTCCCCCAAAATATATAACTTGACGCTGGAAGCAGGTGAGGTCCATATAGACCTACAAAGGGTAAAGGTGGCGGACCAGTCGCCACTAGTCCAGTGCTCTCTCTGCCTTGGATACGGCCATGGCCGTCGTCAATGCCGAGAGAGTACGGAAAAGTGCAGTCACTGTGGCGGCCCGCACTTGAAGACAGATTGCTCGGACTGGATCAGTGGGGGAACACCCAGCTGTTGCAATTGCAAGCAAGCAAAATTAGACAATACAGAACATAATGCCTTCAGCCCAGAATGCTCGGTACGGAAGAGGTGGGATGCATTGGCAAGGGCTGCAGTGGCCTACTGCTAAGGGCACCTACGATGCTAATACACCGAGAAACCCCACCAGAGGAAGCCCATATCGCGCTCTACAGGCAAACCTACAACGGATGCAAACAGCTACTAACGAGCTTGTGATTGAAGCCGTAAAAAGAAAAGTGGCGTTTGCGTTGCTCCAGGAGCCGTATGTGGGCAGGGAAAAGAGAATGAAAGGAATCAGAGGAGCCAAGATCTACCAGAGCGCCGAGCAGGGAGACGGACATGTCAAAGCGGCAATAGCCGTCTTCGACCAAGACATGGACGTCATACCATACCCGAAGTACACCACCAATAACATCGTAGTGGTGAAGATACGGACCGGCGCCTGGCAGATCACAGCTATTTCATTCTACTTTGAACCTACCCTGCCCATAGAGCCATACTTGGAGCAACTCAAAAGAATCATAGACGATGTAGGCCCTAGCAGAGTAATAATTGGTGGAGACGCAAATGCAAAGAGTACCTGGTGGGGAAGCCACATGGTAAACAGTAGGGGTGATGACTTCTCTGGGATGCTTGAGGAGACCGGCATGCAGGTACTAAATCAAGGAAATAAGCCTACATTCGATACCATCCGCGGAGGAATCTCCTATACTAGTCATCCTGACGTGACGGCCTGCTCCATGGACATGTTGGGTTTGATAGATGGCTGGCGAGTGCTCGACGATCTGACACACTCGGACCACAATGGAATCATTTTTAACATCGCTCTTAAAAAAGCAAAGGGGGTAAGCGTAATTCGGACAACGAGACTTTATAACACGAAAAAAGCTAATTGGGACCAATTTCGTGAGAAATTGGATCAATTCAAAATAGAAAACAAAATTAACAAAACAGAAGTAGATAAAATAGCAAGTAAATTAGAACTAGATAAAACAATAGAAAAATACACAGAAATCATAACAAAAACCTGCATAGATACCATCCCAAAAAAGAAAAATTGTGAAGTACTTACCCAACCGCCGTGGTGGTCCGAGGAGCTCGCCTTGTTGAGGAGTAGATCAGTCACTTTGAAGCGAAGAATCCGCGCAGCGTCGAAGGCACGAAGACCCGAAGTAGTGAAGAAGTACCTGAAAGCAAAGGAGAACTTTTTAGAAGAAGTCGAAAAGGCCAAGGTGGAAAGTTGGAAGGGAATGTGCGGGAGGCAGGATAGAGAAGGAGTTTGGGAGGGAATATACAGGGTTATCGGAAGAACATCCACGAGGCAAGAAGATCTGCCCCTGGTGAAGGATGGAACACAATGCAATCCAAAAGAATCGGCAAAGCTTTTGGCAGACGTTTTCTACCCGGAGGATAAGGAAGATGGGGAAAATGCCGACCACCGACAGACCAGACAAAAAGCAAAAGACATAAATGTGGAGGTCCATGATGAATACCATGACCCCCCATTTACGCTCGAGGAACTACGAACTGCGGTGGAAAGCTTCAACCCAAAGAAAGCCCCGGGTGCTGACGGCTTCACAGCCGATATCTGTAGCCAGGTCATAATCAGCGACCCCGAGACATTCCTTGCACTGGCCAACAGGTGTCTCGTCCTTGCCCACTTTCCGACAACCTGGAAAGAGGCGGTGGTAGTGGTTTTGAGAAAGCCGGGAAAGGACAATTACACCAACCCTAAGTCTTATAGGCCTATTGGGTTATTGCCGGTGCTGGGAAAGGTCTTGGAAAAAATGATCGTGGGGAGGATGAAATGGCACCTCTTGCCACAAATGAGTACCCGCCAATATGGCTTTATGCCGAAGAGAAGCACAGAAGACTCCCTCTATGACCTGATGAATCACATTCGAGACAACCTCCAACAGAAAAAACTGATCACAGTCATATCGCTCGACATAGAGGGAGCCTTCGATGGTGCATGGTGGCCGGCGATAAAGGTCAGATTGGCGGAGGAAAATTGCCCAGTAAACATCCGACGTATAATCGACAGCTACCTAATGGACCGCCGCGTCCGAATTAGGTATGCTGGAGAGGAATACGCGAAGGGCACGGCAAAAGGGTGCGTGCAAGGGTCTATAGGAGGCCCTATTATGTGGAATCTCCTTCTCGATCCACTCCTGAAGGGACTGCAGGAAAGAGGAGACTATGGACAGGCTTTCGCAGACGATGTGGTGCTGGTCTTCGACGGCGAAACAGCGCTACAGGTTCAGCGACAGGCGAATGCCGCTCTCGCCTTTGTGGGGGAGTGGGGTGAAAAGAATAAGCTCAAGTTCGCGCCGAATAAAACAAAAGCCATGGTCATAACACGCAAGCTAAAATTCGACACCCCATTCCTGTGCATGGGCGGGGTCGACATTAGCATGTCGCAGGAGATAAAGATCTTGGGCCTTACTATCGACAACAAGTTGACTTTCAGCGCGCACGTTGCCAACGTCTGTAAAAAAGCGATCGGTATCTACAGGCAGTTGTCAAGGGCCGCCAGATGCAGTTGGGGCTTGAGCCCAGAAGTCATTCGCATCATATACACCGCTACTGTGGAACCGGTCGTAACGTACGCAGCCAGCGCTTGGGCACCTGCTTGCAAAAAGATCAGCATCCAGAAGCAGTTGGACACAGTACAGCGGGGCTTCGTCCAAAAATTGACAAAGGCGTACCGCACAGTTTCCCTTAATTCCGGACTAGTTCTGGCCGGGATACTCCCACTCGACCTCAGGATACTAGAAGCAGCTGCTCTATACGAGGTGAGAAGGGGGGTGCCCCGGCCAGAACTCCCGGACAGGGAAGTGGAGCGGCCAATACCCTTCACCCAGACGAAGCACCCGGCAGAGCACATGAGCCTCAGTTTCGCCAGCTTGGTAGACCAAGAGCAAGTGGACATGCACAATACACAAGCAGTAAGAATCTACACCGATGGTAGCAAGATTGAGGGCGAGGTCGGAGCAGCACTGTCCTTTTGGGACAGCGAAGCCGAGATCAAAACGCTCAAACTCAAGCTACCATCGTACTGCACGGTCTACCAGGCGGAACTGCTGGCAATATGTAGAGCTACGCAAGAGATAACCAAGCGACCGGAAAGGAGCTTTGGAGTTTACAGCGACTCAAGCTCTGCGCTTCAAACCATCACGAAGAACAGCTCCCTACACCCGTTGGCTGTGGAGACGCGCGAGAGCCTGTCCATATGCAGAACCCAAAACAAACACGTCTCCTTCTTTTGGATAAAAGCCCATGCTGGCTTGTTGGGTAATGAGCGCGCTGACCAGCTCGCTAAAGAAGCCGCGAAATCCAAAAAGACACGGCCGGATTATGACAGCTTTCCGGTGTCCTATGTTAAAAGCCAGATTCGCCTACAAACCCTGGATGAGTGGAACAGACGTTATACCGCAGGCGCAACGGCCGGTATAACCAAAATCTTTTTTCCGGATGCCATTCAGGCATATAAAATCGTCCGCAAATTCGTTCCCACAAACCAGACGACACAGGCGTTTACCGGGCACGGTGGGTTCTCCGAATACTTAAACCGGTTTAAGTGTAAGGAGAGCCCATCATGCATATGCGACCCTGACAGGAGCGAGTCGGTAGTGCACGTCCTATTCGAGTGTCCCATATTTGGCCTGAAAAGATACGACACTGAACTTTTAATAGGTATCGATTTAAAAGTAGAAAATGCAAGTGTTATTATGGCCGAAAATAATACAAGGTGCATATTTCTAAAATATTGTACAGAAATTGTTGATAAAGTTAAAAATAGGAACAAATAGGTAGAATATTATGATGAATGTATATTCTGAGAATATACACTCTCAGCATAAAATACAAGTTAAATAAGATAGATATGTAAACTAGTATTAATATATAAGGCTTACAATAAGGAACAACTAAGAAATGTAAAAAGTTTATAAGTATAATAGTAGCAATAGATAAGATATAGTATAAGAATGTCTAGACCCAAATTATTAGGAACGATTTATATGGAACCCACCCTACATAATAAAATAGTATCAGACTTTGATTCTTAATACGTCAAAGGAACGAGAAATAAATAAAAAAAAAAAAAAAAAAAAAAAAAAAAAAAAAAAAAAAAAAACCTAACCTAACCTAACCTAACCTAACCTAACCTAACCTAACCTAACCTAACCTAACCTAACCTAACCTAACCTAACCTAACCTAACCTAACCTAACCTAACCTAACCTAACCTAACCTAACCTAACCTAACCTAACCTAACCTAACCTAACCTAACCTAACCAGGGAGATGGCCTTCGCACTGCTCCAGGAGCCATACATCGGTGGTATAGGGAGAATGAAGGACTACGGAGGAGCAAGAATCTTCCAGAGCTCGAAACCGGGTGACGGACCAATAAAGGCAGCAATTGCAGTCTTTGATCCAGAACTGGACGTCATTCAGTATCCTGATTTCACTACGCCTAACATCGTAGTGGTAAAAGTCAGGACGAGCGCTTGGGAGATCCTTGTTGTTTCCTTTTATTTCGAGCCTGACACTCTCAATAATCCAAAACCGATAGAGCCATACTTGGAGCAGCTGAGCGGGATAACGAAACATTTTCGTCAAGATATCCTTATTGGAGGAGACAGCAACGCAAAAAGTGCTTGGTGGGGTAGTCCTTTCGAGGATGACCGAGGCGAAATCATGAACGGAGCATTAGAGGAAATGGGATTGCAAGTACTCAACAACAACATTACCCCCAGTTTCTTCACGATACGAGATGGTAAAATCTTTAGTAGTTTCGTGGACCTTACTGCTTGCACATCGGGGCTCCTTACCCTGGTAGATGATTGGCGACTGGACGAAGGTGTGACGAGTTCCGACCACAACACCATACTTTTCAAAATTACTAAAATTAAGTCAAAAGGATTTCATATCAAAAGAACTACAAGAATTTTTAACACAAAAAAAGCTAACTGGGATCAATTTTATACAAGTTTGGACCAGATGCTTACAGAAAGTAAAATTAATAAACAGAATATAGAAAATCTAAACAACAAATTAGAATTAGAAAATATTATTCACGCATATGTTAATATAGTAACAGAAGCAAGCAACATAAATATCCCAAAGATTAACACTAAAAACAAAATTAGCTTACCTTGGTGGTCGGATGAACTCACGAAACTTCAAAAAGAAGTCGCAACCAGGAAACGTAGAATCCGGTGTGCAGCGTCAGTCCGCAGAGACAAGGTTGTTGTTGAGTATCTGAAAGCAAAAGAAAATTACGAAAAAGAAGTTAAAATTGCTCAGGTCAAAAGTTGGAAAGAGTTTTGTGGCAAGCAAGACAGAGAGGGGCTCTGGGAGGGAATTTATAGGGTCATAGGAAGAACAACAAAGCGGCAAGAGGACGTACCTTTAGTGGAACGAGATAAAACCTTAAACGCAAAGCAGTCGGTGAGGATGTTGGCGGATACCTTCTATCCTGAAGACCTGGAGAGCGCGGACAATGCCAACCACCGAAACATTAGAGCAGTTGCTGACCAAGTAAACAGCAATCATGATGAACAACATGATCCGCTGTTTACGTTGAAAGAGCTTATGGAATCGGTGGAGAGCTTTAACCCCAAAAAAGCCCCGGGAGCTGATGGTCTCACAGCCGACATCTGTAGACACGCTATCTCACGTGACCCCTACATCTTTCTAGCCATAGCCAATAAGTGTCTAGAAATGAACTACTTTCCCACCATTTGGAAGGAGGCCACAGTGGTAATCCTGCGGAAACCTGGAAGGGAAGACTACACAAATCCCAAGTCTTACAGGCCTATTGGCCTCCTTCCAGTGATGGGAAAGATGTTGGAGAAAATGATGGTGCGAAGACTGCAATGGCACCTGATCAGAAGGATGAGTACTCGCCAGTACGGCTTTACGCCCCAAAAAAGTACCGAAGACTCTCTCTATGACCTGTTGAATTACATACGGTCTAAACGAGACCAGAAAAAACTTATTGTAATGATATCACTAGACATAGAGGGAGCCTTTGACAGCGCTTGGTGGCCTGCCATTAAAGTACGACTGGCTGAGGAAAAGTGTCCAATTAATCTCAGGAAACTGGTGGACAGCTATCTCCGGGACCGCAAAGTCAGCGTGAGGTACGCAGGGGAGCAGTTCTCGAAGGCCACCAATAAGGGGTGTGTCCAGGGATCCATAGGAGGGCCAACACTCTGGAACCTGCTCTTGGACTCACTCCTCAAAGGCTTGGAGAAGAGAGGGGACTACTGCCAGGCTTTTGCTGACGATGTGGTCTTGGTGTTTGACGGCGACACCGCATCAGCCGTGCAAAGACAAGCCAATGACGCACTTGCCTATGTTCAGGAGTGGGGTATCGTTAATAAACTAAAATTTGCACCTCAAAAAACGAAAGCTATGGTGATAACAAGAAAGCTGAAATACGACACCCCGCACCTGAGCATGGGAGGGATCGACATTGGAATGTCCAAAGAAATTAAAGTATTGGGAGTGACGATTGACGAGAAGCTGACGTGGAACAGCCACATATCAAACGTCCTTCGGAAAGCCGTCAACATATACAAACAGCTGTCCACAGCAGCCAAAGTAAGCTGGGGGTTACACCCAGAAATTGTTCGAGTCATATATACCGCAGTGGTGGTCCCGGTGATATCTTATGCTGCGGGCGTCTGGGGCTCTGCATCTAAGAGGCTCGGTATTCAAAAGCAGTTGAACGCTGTCCAGAGGGGCTTTGCACAGAAAATGTGTAAGGCTTACCGCACGGTCTCTCTTAACTCGGCACTGGTGCTGGCTGGGATGCTCCCCCTCGACCTCAGAATCCAGGAGGCAGCCGCCCTGTACGAGGCCAAGAGGGGAGT
The DNA here is from genome assembly GCA_947049295.1 of Ligdia adustata. NCBI lineage: Eukaryota > Metazoa > Arthropoda > Insecta > Lepidoptera > Geometridae > Ligdia > Ligdia adustata. Next base: position 135,151 of record OX346237.1, read on the forward strand.
ACCACAGCCGATACTAGGAGATAGAGAGGTCGAGCGAAGGACAGCGTTTACAGACGTGCCTCATCCGGCGTTGCAAATGGACTTGAAATTCATAAGCCTGGTAGACCAGAATGACGTTGATAGTAACATGGGTCAATCAGTACAAATATTTACGGACGGCAGCAAAATCGACGGAAAGGTGGGTGCGGCATTATCAATTTGGAGTAATGCCGCTGAAACCAAAAGCCGGAAATTAAAGCTGCCGTCATACTGCACGGTTTACCAGGCGGAGTTACTGGCCATATGTGAGGCAACAGACGAGGCGCTGAAAAGCTCTAAATCGAGCTTCGGAGTATTTAGTGACTCCAGATCTTCGCTGGAGACCGTAACCAACTATAGCTCTCTTCATCCCCTCGCAGTCAAGATCCGCAATAACTTGAAAGAGTGTCAAAAACAAAACAAAAGAGTGGAACTCTTTTGGATAAAAGCACATGCGGGACTCGAGGGAAATGAGAGAGCGGACATTGTTGCCAAAGAAGCGGCTCTAAAGGTCAAAACCAAGCCAAACTACGACGCGTGCCCGATCTCATTCGTCAAGCGGCAGATCCGCATGGCGACGCTTGACGAATGGAACCGGAGATACAAAGCAGGTGACACGGCGCAAGTGACAAAACATTTCTTTCCGGATGTGGTTTTGGCCTTCAAAATCGTGAGAGAGTTGGGACCTACCGGTACTATGACTCAAGTAATGACGGGGCACGGTGGGTTCTCCGAATACCTGCACCGCTATAAGTGCAAGAGCAACCCATCGTGCATCTGTGAGCCTGACAAAGAGGAGACAATAATACACTTACTGGTAGAATGCCCAGCCAACGGCTCCAAAAGACTTGAGGTAGAGCAAGAGATAGGAATTAAAATTGTACCTAAAAACTTCAGTACAATAATACAAGACAATAGATTAAGATATAGATTTTTAGAGTATAGTATTAAAATAGCGAATATTGCAATAAATAGAAACAAATAGATAGATAAGCTGGATTGTGTAGTATATCATTATGATATAAATACAACAATCTTCTACTACATAAAGATTAAAAATACAAATTAGAGAAACTTACTGTACGAAAGTATTAACAAGTAAATAATCAAAATTATAAATTTGTTAACCCACAACTTAACTCAAAAACATAATCAAATTATAACATTGGAAATATTAAATAAACAGATAAACAAGAACCCTTGACCCGCGCAAGGGGTAAAAAACGCAATTTTATAATAAAAAAAAAAAAAAAAAAAAAAAAAAAAAACCTAACCTAACCTAACCTAACCCAGTCGCGCGCTGTCCGCCAGTGAAAACGCCACGTTCATAAGTCGCTCCGCGCTCGAAATATCGGCAAAAATACCAAAAACGGAGTTAGAAAAGTGAAAAATTTACCAAATGTGCGCGTAAAAAAGTTAAAGCGAAATGTGAAAAAATTGTCTGAAAAAGTGAAAAATTGAAGGAGTTATACCCATAAAAGCGTTTTGAGTTAACCTCAAAACGCCATACAAAACTTCGGACGCGTGCGGCGCACGATCTTCAGTGACGACCTGCATATTTTCTTCTGCTCGTCGAAGGGCATTGGCGAGGACAATATTTTGAGTGTATCCCATCTGGCCCGGTGACTTGGCCCGGTGCCGGGCCACATAGGAAAAAAAAGTTTTAACTGGCCCGGTGATATATTTACCGGGCCAGATGACACAAATCAAGTGCCATTGTCCCCGGTAAGGAGAGATAAGAGGATACGCCTCGTAATTTGTGAAGTACTAACTACATGCATCTATGAAAGGGATTGAACTTATAAATCAAAATGCTTAGTGCTATACAATAATCAGTTTTTATTGTGACTTTTAAACAAAATAATTATTTTTCAAATAATTCATTTTAGTCATACCAAAACTCGGGTCTCGATTTAATATAAAAAATTCCAGAACTACACCAAGTTAAGAGTACGTTATATAGATCTAGAAATGCTTCCGTTGGATTGAACAAAATTGTCTTCAAAAATCTAACCGAAGTGAAGATACCCAAAAAAATATTTAGATTTTTTGCTGGCAAAATTCTTTTTCCTTCGTGTTAGTAGTCACTCACACGGAGGAAAGAAAATTTTGATATTCGCCACTCAAAAGGGCATACAACTTTTGTTTGAGGGTAAGCTTTTCTTTGGAGATGGCACATTCAAGAGTTGCTCAGAGCCTTTTAAACTGCATTATAGTATACATTGTGCTATTGGTGAAGAAGACACGCGTACGCCACTGGCACGATATTTGATCGTGCCAGTGGCGTACGCGTTACTAAGTGACAAAAGTACGAACACATATAAGTTGCTTTTTCATTTATTGAAAGCTCAAGTACCAGGCTGGACAGAAACCTTTAAAACCGATTTTGAGATGGCCGTTATGAACGCTATTGTATCAGTATTCCCTGATGTAATCACAAAAGGTTGCTACTTCCATTATTCGCAAGCGGTGTGGAAGAAAGGGAAGGAGTTAAAACTCACCAAGTTAAAAACAACCCGCAGACAAGTAGCCCTCAGTGCTGTGTTACCTCTTTTGCCAAAAAACGATATTTTCAATGGCTGGTGGTATGTAGCTGCTCAAAGCCCCAATGATAAAAATAGCAAGATGTTTAGTGATAACATGTTAAAACAGTGGTTGCGTGACGAGTTTATAAGCGTGTGGTGCGTTTTCGGACAACGCCACCATACGAATGCATTGGAAGCGTGGCACAGCAAACTTAACAAGACAATTAAAAAAAACAGCCCAATATGATCGAGATTTTAAAAGCGCTTTATACTGACGTCTCTTATTACAAAACAAGATCAGTACAAATTGAAAATAAGATACCAAGTAGTCCTTTACGCCATTCAAAGGAGGCCATGCTTCGAGAAGACTTTATTCAGGAGGCAACCATGGAGCTAGTGAAAGGTCAAATAAACGTCGGTAATTTTTTAGAAAAAATGCGGTAATGAATTGATTTTATTTAACACTTAAACACTTATCAATATTTGAAGCTGTGATATTGGTCGACAAGAGGTTAGTTATTTTTTCTGATTCTGGTAAGATACCATTTTAAATGTACATTGTTTATTTTTTATAAAGAAACATGTTGAAGACTGTTTGTATGTTATAATAAGTATTTAAGATTATTTATTATATAGTAAGATACATAATAGTAAGAAGATATGTTGTTTGTTTGTTGCCATTTTATATGTATGTATAAGTGTTTTTCATGTTGAGGTTTATAACACACACAATAAAAACTGACTATTGTGTAGCACTAAGCATTTTGATTAATAAGTTCAATTCCTTTCATAGATGTATGTTAGTACTTCACAAATTACGAGGTGTATCCTCTTATCTCCCCTTACCGGGGACGATGGCACTTGATTTGTGTCATCTGGCCCGGTAAATATATCACCGGGCCAGTTAAAACTTTTTTTTCCCGTGTGGCCCGGCACCGGGCCAAGTCACCGGGCCAGATGGGATACACTCAATATTTTGGCTGAGTCTGGGATTTTTCCCGGCTGGACTCGCCGAGATATTCAGTTTTTCCAAAAACCACGTGTTCACGAGGTCCAGGTTCCAGAGGTGCTGGAGACCATCTGAAAGCAGTTCTGGATAGAGGACCTGAAGACGAGACAGCTGAAAATTTTTTAATGGAAATCTGAACAATATCTCCGGAGCTACAGACGAATCAATTCGGAGGTAAATCTTCCTGAATTTCAAGTTAAAATTAAAATCTTTTTTCCGCGACGACACCCGTATTTTTTGGACCCATAAAATCAAGAATTCTCGGACCTATGCAGTAGTGAAAAAATCAAATTTTTTGGACTCTTAGTTTTCTAGATATAAGCTTTTTAAAATTCTTTGGTTATATGTTAATCCCCAAATCTCCCCTCCACCCCCCCTTTTTTTTTGGTATAAAATTATTGGCCTGCTAATAATAAACCCAACAGTGAAAACCGCATATTTTTACGACCCATAGATCAGGAGTTATAAGCAAAATTGTAAAGTTAGGATTAATTAGGCATAAAAAGGGTCAAGAGCGTACAAAATAAATAAGTGTTAATCATCATCACAATAATCCCAAATTTTAGAAAAAATTTTTTGTTAATTTTATTCTCCTAAAAATTAGTTTGTGTCCCCAATAAGCCTGCATCGAGGTCGAAATTTGCCTGGCACCTTCCGTTTGAGAGTTACGTGACCGAAACACTCGAGTGTACCATAATAGTAGGAGCCAGAAGTTCAGGTGCCCATAACTCAAGAACGGTGGGTCCTAGGCGAATTTTGACCTCAAATTTGGTATTTATATACTTATATAATACTACTGTCTGTCCTCCTCTCCCGATCCCCGTTTTCAAAATTCCAAATTTCCAAATTATTTTTCTAAACTTTTACTTTCCACTGCCACAGAGTATAGTCATAGTTAGTTCCCGGCACACTCAAGGAACAGGCAGACGTAGCTCCTCGCGGCAGTGAGCTACGAGATCGCGGTTTTTTGTGTTGTGTGGGGAGCGACTGGGACTATACTCTCACCCCCCCCCCCTGTGCCGCCCCGCCCCCTCCCCTCTAAAATTGAAATCAGTGTAACTCGCCCTGGGGTCGAGCTACGAACTCGTGGTTTTTTCCACTGGGTTGAGCACAACCAGTTCCACAAATCAACGTGTGCCCTGGTGTCGGAGTGTCTCGCCCTAGTGTTCTAGGTACACTTGAACAACTTATTATTAAAAAAAATTAATTATTTATAAATTATATCTTAGGTAGTTTTTAACATTACAATACTACCGCATTGAACCCCCCTCCCCCATCCTCTCCCCCCTCCCCCATCCTCTCCCCCTTCCCCCTCATATTTTCACTTACACCCTTTGATTGACATACCTGACTTACTGACTGACATACCTATATCAAAATACCGACCTACACCCCCCCCCCCCCCCCCCTGCCTTGCCCCCCTATACTGCCTTGCGCCGCAGCTCTGCGTACGTGTGTGCTAGGAGCGCGCGGTTTTTTGTATCGTGCAGAGTAAAAGCGACACTACACACCCGCACCCCTCCCCCTGCACCCTTACCCCGCTAGCTTTAGGTCGACGTATCTCCGTGTAAGAGTCACTCACAGAGACGCAGTTTCTTTTGTATTGCGCTAAACGAACGGGCTAGTTCATTGTATTATTGACTGCGCTACTCATAATTGTAATCATATTTTATTTATAAATTATTTGACATTTATTACTATAGGCAATATAAATATATATGTAACTGTTCCTGAGGTAGAGAAAGGTAGAGTCAACTCTACATTGTAAAAATTTTATTACAACACTGAGATTAACTCAGCTGCATACATAAAACGACCCGCCTGTATCATTAGGTAAAATAGAGCCGACTCTACATTTTGTGTAATTGTTGTGTTGGCGTATTGTCATCACTTACCTTGTAGAGGAGGTGGTGAGCAGCTCGCCGACACCCGCACCGGCGACACTCGCGCGCTGCTCTCCACGACCGCTGTATCTGGATCTGTACCTGAAACAGAAAATAATAAATTATACACATTTTATGTAACAAATATTTATTGTTTGAATCCTGTTTTCTTTTGTGAAATTGTATCGTCGTGTTGTATGTGGACGTGTTATTACCTTGAATCCGTTGACTGCCTGCTACCTCGGGATCCTGGCATACGTAGCGTGTGACTGTGTTTATTGACCAGACCACTTAGACTAGTATACTTACTTGACACACCGTTTACGGTATTATTTTGGTTTATTGACCACTTCTGACAGAGATATTGAGTTTGTTGACCAATACTCAACTGACTACCTGCCCGACATAGATTGATTTAACCCGGACTCGTACCTTAGACTGACTCGCTGACACTGACATGCCTCTCGCGCACACACCGAAGAAAATGCAGAGCACCAGCAACGTACAGAGCTCACAGAGCTTCTCGCCTAACGCCGAGAAGGCAGGACCTTCTCCGAACAGCCCAGTCAAGAACGTGCGCCGCAGCATTGGTGAGTGGGAGATCGCATCGGGAGAACCGAAACCGAGCACATCCACTGCCCGCCCGCGCTCACCTAGCGTGATGAAGACGATCCCAATGCCACCAGCAAAACAAAGACCTAAAACTGCGACGCGCAGGGCATCCGTCGAAATCATTAACGACTCTCCCAAGCAAGGTGAAAACACGCCTAAGACCACAGACAGGCTGCGTGAAGGTAGATCTCTCCTTGTCAAAATAAAAACGCATCTAGGAGAGTCTCGCAATTTGAAGACGGACCTGAAGGCAAGCATCACACAAGCTGTAGACAAACTATTTCAGCTACTGAAGGATGAGATAGCTGCTGTAGCGCCCGAAATAAAACGAGCTGGTACACAAAAGGAGCAAGGAACCGAAAACGAGACTACTAGTACTAGCCAAGAGCTACTAAAATTGATGAAAGAACAAGGAAAGAAACTCGACAGGACCCAAGCCGATATGGAGATATTGAAGGAAAAAATTGTTTTCCAACACACCACTCCGAACCACACAACCTACGCGCAAGCGGCAGGAACGCAACCTGGACGAAGCGCTCTTCACTCCATCGTCATTGCATCGAAAAACGATACTCACTCAGGAGACGATGTTATGAACGAAGTGAGAAAGGTAGTGAACGCAAAGGACGGATGGGTCACTGTCGAGCGAGTTCGAAAGACGAGGGACAAGAAGGTTGTCATAGGATGTAGAACGGAAGAGGAGAGGAACAAAGTTAAAGAGCGGCTCAAGAGCGCTGACGATCGCCTAGTTGTCGAGGAAGTGAAGAATCAGGACCCGATGATAACCCTCAAAGATGTGCTCAGTATGAATGATGATGAGGACATTGTTAAGGCACTGAGGAATCAGAATGGGGAGGTTTTTCACGGCCTCGACAAAAAGGATGATCGAGTGGTCGTCAAATTCAAAAGACGTGCCAGAAACCCGCTCACGAACCACGTGACGGTGAGGGTGTCACCGCAGATTTACAACCGCATGTTGGCCAGAGGAGCGGTACACATCGATATGCAGAAGGTACGGGTCGTAGACCAGTCCCCTCTGGTGCAGTGCTCGATGTGCTTGGCTTATGGTCACGGGCGACGCTTCTGCGTTGATACCACACCGAAATGCAGCCATTGTGGCGGCCCGCATATGAAGAGTCAGTGTGCCGACTATCTCGCAGACGCACCACCATCGTGCTGCAACTGCGCTGCCGCCAAAATGGATAGTGCAAAGCATAACGCTTTTAGCTCGGATTGCCCGGTGCGGAAGAGATGGGATGCACTGGCGAGGGCAAAAGTAGCGTATTGCTAAAGTGGTTCAAGGCCGTTCAAGGGCAGGCGCACCCACCGGAAGATATGCAGTGGCCCAGGCGAACCTCCAGCGAAAGAAGCTGGCGACTGAAGAACTCATGATAGAGGCCAGCGAGCGCAAATTGGCTTTTGCGTTAGTACAGGAGCCATATGTGGGCGGGGTGAAAAGAATGAAGGACTACCGTGGGGCGAGAGTCTTCCAATGTGCTGCTGTAGGAGACGGGACTGTGAAAGCGTCAATCGTGGTCTTTGATGACAGTCTTGACGTAATCCAGTGCCCGAAATTCACGACTCACAATATTGTAGTAGTGAAGATCCAAACCAGCGCTTGGGAAATCGCGGCGGTGTCTTTTTACTTCGAACCGGATGACCCCATAGAGCCATACCTGGAACAGCTGCAAAAGATCCAAGAGGACCTGGGCCCTAGAGGACTGCTAATAGGAGGAGACTGCAACTCAAAGAGTACCTGGTGGGGCAGCACTCATGAAGACGACAGGGGTGAAAAGATGTCTGGAACCCTGGAAGACATGGAACTTCAAGTACTCAATAGAGGTGATACGCCAACCTTCGACACCATTAGAGGTACAAAGTCGTACACCAGCTTTGTTGATATTACAGCCTGCACGGACGATCTACTAAACCTAGTAGACAACTGGAGGGTAGACCAGGAGATGACGAGCTCGGACCACAACGCTATATTATTTGAGATACAACTCCGCGCAAGTAGAGGCCTAAACGTCAAGAGGACAACGAGGCTCTACAACACAAAGAAAGCAAACTGGGACACTTTTGGCCAAATTTTTTCGATAACAAAATTAAACAATAATATCACTTTGGAATCTATTAAAAATCTAAATTCAAAATTTGAACTTGAGGACTTTCTCATAAAATTTTCCGACGCAGTTACAGACGCGTGCAAAGGAAGTATGCCCTTGAAAAAGAGCACAGAAGTCCTCAAAGTCCCTTGGTGGAATGATGAGCTCGCTAGGCTGAAGAAAGCTGCCACCACCTTCAGGCGAAAAATTAGAAACGCGGCTCCCCACCGCAGAGAAAGAGTGGTAGCTGAGTACTTGAAAAAGAAAGAAGAGTATGAGTGCCAAGCCAAGAAAGCCCAAATTGACAGCTGGAAGGAGTTCTGTAGAAGACAGGACAGAGAGGGAGTTTGGGAAGGTATATACCGCATAATCCGTACGACCACCAGGAGACAAGAAGACTTGACCCTAACCAGAGACGGTGCATTCCTGAACCCAAGAGAATCGGCAATCTTGCTCGCGGAGACATTCTACCCACAAGACCTGGAGGAAACTGACAACGAAGACCATCGCCGGGTCAGAGAAGCGGCAGAGCTGGTAAACGAGCTGAGGCATGATGAGAGCCATGATCCGCCGTTTACAAGGCTGGAGCTGAAGACCGCGGTGGGAAGTTTCAATTCGAAGAAGGCCCCAGGAGCGGATGGCTTCACAGCAGATATCTGCAGCCGAGCTATCTACCAGGATCTGGACGCATCGCTTGCCCTGTTCAACAAATGCCTAGAGATTGGCCACTTCCCGGACATCTGGAAGAAGGCGACAGTGGTCGTCCTGAGGAAACCGGGCAAAGACGATTATACGAACCCCAAGGCTTACAGGCCAATTGGCCTCTTGCCGGTCCTGGGGAAGATCCTGGAGAAGATGACAGTAGCAAGGATGAAATGGCACCTAGTACCGAGGATTAGTACTCGCCAGTTCGGATTCATGCCCCAGAAGAGCACTGAAGACGCCCTATATACGCTGGTACACCGAATCAAGAGTTTGATTGGGCTGAAAAAGCTAGTAACTCTAGTGTCATTGGATATAGAGGGTGCCTTCGATAGTGCCTGGTGGCCGAAAATCCGAGTCCGTCTGGCTGAGGAAAAGTGTCCGGTCAATATCAGGAGGCTACTTGATAGCTACCTCGACTGCAGAAAAGTCAGTATAAGATATGCCGGGGAGGAATGCACGAGGAGCACGAACAAGGGATGCGTGCAAGGGTCAATTGGTGGTCCCATCCTGTGGAACCTTCTTTTGGACCCTCTACTGCGGGAGCTGGAGGATGACGGTGTGTACGTGCAGGCCTTCGCTGACGACGTCGTGTTACTTTTTGACGGAGACTCGGGTCTTGAAGTGTCGATGCGAGCGAACGCGACATTGGCCCGTGTTCAGCAGTGGGGTGTCCGAAACAAGCTGAAATTTGCGCCGCACAAAACCTGCGCAATGGTGTTGACAAGGAAGCTGAAGTACGACACCCCACGGCTGACTATGGGAGGAGTCCAAGTCGCGATGTCTCGACAAGTCAAGATCCTAGGACTGACGATTGACGATAAACTGACTTTTAACACGCACGTCGCACTCCAATGTCAGAAGGTGCTGAGCATATTTAAACAGCTAGCAAAGGCTGCTAGGGTAGATTGGGGACTGCACCCGGATGTAATACGATCGATATACAACGCGACCGTCGAACCAATTGTTATGTACGCGGCTCCTGTGTGGGCATCTGAGGCCAGGAAAATCGGAGTGCGTAAGTTGCTAGGCACCGTCCAGAGAGTTTTTGCCCAGAAGCTCTGCAAATCGTACCGGACTGTCTCCCTGCACTCGGCTCTGGTGCTGGCGGGGCTACTACCTCTCGACCTCAGAGTGCAGGAAGCAGCCGCACTGTACGAAGCGAAGAGAGGGTCACCCCCGCCGGCCCTAGGAGATAGAGAGACAGAGAAACCGATGAGATTTGCGGAGACTCTGCACCCGGCCGAGCATGTGGAAATGGCGTTCGTCTGTCTGGAAGACCAGGCTGCCGTAGATCGGCACAATGTGCAGCAGGTGCGAATATACACCGACGGCAGCAAGATTGAGGGGAAGGTCGGTGCGGCGCTATCCTTTTGGAATAGCGAGGCCGAATTCCGGAACCTCAAGCTTAGTCTGTCCGCGTACTGCACAGTCTACCAGGCGGAGCTGCTGGCCATATGCAAGGCTACGGAAGCGATTCTCGAAAGGGATGAGGTGAGTTTTGGTCTATACAGCGATTCGAGGGCCGCTTTGGAGACGATCGCTAACCAAGGCTCCCTCCACCCTCTGGCTGCCGAAACCAGGAAGAACCTGCGTGTGGCCTTGGGTCAGGGCAAGGAGGTATCTCTGTTCTGGGTCAAGGCTCATGCAGGACTTCCAGGCAATGAGCGCGCCGATGAGCTGGCCAAGGAAGCCGCCCTGAGGTCGAAGAGGAGGGCTTCGTACGACCTGTGCCCAATATCTTACGCCAAGCAATTGATCAGGCAAACATTCTTGAGCGAATGGTGCGTAAGATACCGCGAGGACAGCACAGCGTCGGTCACGAAGCTCTTCCTCCCAGACGTTAGAGCCGCGTACAGGTTCGTCAGAAAGGCCAAGCCAATGGGTACACTCACCCAGATCCTAACCGGGCATGGTGGATTCTCCGAGTACCTGAATCGTTTCAAGTGCAAGGACAGTCCATCATGCCCCTGTGACCCAGGTGCAATCGAGGACGTGCCTCACATTCTCACAGAGTGTCCAATCTATGGGAGTCTGAGGTACGACCTCGAACAATATTTAGATATAAGAATTAATGTTGTAAACTTAAGTGAATTAATGTTGTCAAAAAAGAGCACAGTACACTTTCAAAGATTTTGTACCGAAATTTGTAAAACTGTAATAAATAAAAATAAGACCTAGATATATAAGATAGTACTAAGTAACATATTGTTATATGTTAATCATTAGTACTAAGTTAGAAATACAGATTAGAATATAATAAAGATTAGGTTACAATAGTCTATAAGTAGAAAATAAGGTATGTAAATAATAAAAAAAAATAAGAAATAAAATAATAAAAAAGCACCACACACCACACCCAGAATCACAATCCTGGACAATGTCCGGGTACTAGCTCGCGGGTTTTAACAAAAAAAAAAAAAAAAAAAAAAAAAAAAAAAAACCTAACCTAACCTAACCTAACCTAACCTAACCTAACCTAACCGAACCGAAACAGCAATGACCTAGAGGTCAGCATTCTGAGTGACTCAAGATCCTCACTTGAATTGCTGCGTAACCCGCACGAGTCACCCTCTGGCCAGGACAGTAAAGGAAAACATTGGAAAGATCCACGCAGAGGGACGATGCGTTCGTCTGTTTTGGTTAAGGGCGCATGTTGGAACAGTTGGAAACGAAAGAGCTCGCATAATCTGCTGCCCTGGCTTGCGCTCCCCGGGACTATGAACGGATCCCCCTGTCCTATGTCAAAAGAAAGATCCCGGAGGAATCGGTCCAGAAATGGCAAGACCGATACAAAACCTCCTGCACTGGAAAGTTAACCAAGATGTTCCTGCCGGACGTTACAAAGCCATATCGCCTAACGAGGGCAATCAAATTGATGCAGTTCCAAGTGCAAGCTTTGACAGGACATGGAGGTATAGCTGAATATCTGTACACGTTCAAGTTACGAGAAAGTCCAGGATGCGAATGCGACCCAAGCATCCCGGAAACGGTTACTCACGTGCTCACTGAATGTCCCCGTTTCATAGCCGCCCGACACGACCTGGAAAAGAGGATTGACAGAAAGATTACAGAGTCGGAACTCCGTAACATCCTGGATAATCCATTAACTCGACAACATCTACTGTCCTTCATTGACAGGACGTTCCGCATAGCGGCTAGTAGAAGTTCCACCCTCCCCCCACAAAACACACAGCTCTTATCCATCAGCACTACTACTCTTCCCTTCGAGTTCTGAGACCCCTGCCCCTAAAAGTGTAAGCATAAATCGCCTACTAGCTTGCGCAGTAACAGGGCAGCCGGGGATCAGAATTAGAAGTGTAGCTCTCTTCATGGACGGTGTCGATGAAAGGTTTGGAATGAGCTTTTGCATAGCTTGGAACAATAAGCGTCACCGGGGCTTGCATGTCTGTTAAACGGAAAAACAACTAAAGTCACCATGAAGCGCAAAGCGTATGACGCTTTACCTGTGTCGGAGGTATTAGGCCACCAATGTAGACTGGTGCATTCGAAAAACAAAACTATTGCACTATTCGAATGGGCCGCCAAATCGCCTTTCGAACAGGTGAACGCACTCCTTACGTTGCTGGGTGAACTTACAGACATCACAGCCCGGGTGATAAGTGTTGACGCCATGGCCATCGAGTACTCGAAAGGAGAAGTCGCGGACAGGCTGGGTTGCATTGAAGCCGCAAAAACATCACGAAGTCGTCATATATGAAAATCGGGGAGTGAACCTGAGTTATCTCAAGGCCCCCAGGCGAGATGGCTTACCTGCAACCGACAGCTGGGGAAGTCCGCTCCCTAGCTCAAGTACCATGAGCGGCTCCGAAAGAGTACAGGCGCGATTGGCTCAGGAAGAAGCTGCAAAACAAGTAAAAACACCACCAACCAGCCGCGGAGTGACTGCGCTTGTTAACGCCTTAAGCGCAGTAATGCGAAGCCCATTTAAAAAGCCACGGACACCGCCATCGCCAGGACCCATTCTATTAACAAGTCCACCAACCTGCCTCCGGACGAAAGCCGACATGGGCCAAGTCAGTCCTCCCCGTTACGTTGCTGTCTCGGGACCAAGAGACCACGCAAAGAACGCATTCCTCGAGTTCTTGGCCGTCATGAGAGCAACAAGACAAGTCCACCCAAAAACCTGCGGGAAAATTCTGGAGGCCTTCAGGCTTGATTTGGAAAGCTCGTTGTCGATTAAGCTCAAGGTAGCAGAAGGAGCCATATATGACAATAAAACATCCCAGGTCATCAAGGGATGTATGTCCGAACACCATATGGCGGCGTTCAGCGCAACAAGCGGTTTTGTGGCTCTAGACAGCGACGAGACGGCACGCACTGGGAAGGCTAAGTATGTGATACCATCGGATGATCCAATTGTTGTCACAAACCGGGATACCAGGATCATGTTGGACGATAGGATCCTTCAAATGGCAGAAACCATTGATGGGAACCGAGCCGAAAGACAGTCCTGGGATGACTGGATGGTACCGAATATACGATGGGTCAACGGGGTTCCAGGATGCGGAAAGACAACATGGGTGGTTGGAAACTTCGATGTGGACAAGGACGCCATAATCACCTCAACAACAGAAGTAGCGAAAGACCTGAAGGAGAAGCTAGCGCACCGAGTAGGAGATCTGGTTAAAACCAGAGTGCGCACCATGGCTTTGGTCCTCGTAAATGGATTCAGGAATGAGAGCTTCACCCGACTTCTCGTGGACGAAGCTCTTATGAACCATTTCGGAGCCATATCATGGCTTCGAGGCTGTCTGGTGTTAGCGAAATTATCCTCATCGGAGACATAAACCAGGTCTCTGTCGACCTAAGGATGTCGACAGAGAAAATCTCTTCGATCTAAGGTACCAGCGCCCGAACTTGGTAACGACCATCAGCCAGGAATTGTTGTGCACGCATAGGAGCCCAATGGATGTCGCATACGCACTGAGGGAAATATACTCCGGTATATATTCCTCAGCAAGCCGTGTCCAGTCTCTAGAGCGAAGAATGTTCACGGACTCAAAAATCCCTAAGAATGCCCCTAGCACCCTTTTCTTAGTTCATACACAGGAAGAAAAGAAAACCCTCATCAACCAGGATTACGGGGCAGGAACTGGGTCGCGTGTTCTAACCATCCATGAAGCTCAGGGACTGAAGAGCGAGTCGGTAATCGTAATCAGAACTAAGGCCAAAATAAACCTGCACGACAGCGTCTCCCACGCGGTTGTTGCGGTCTCCAGGCACACGAGAAACTTCATCTACTACACGGATGACGCCGATGATGCAATCGGTCGATTTGTAGGACTGGCTGCGGCTACGTCACCTCAAACTTTGATGAAATATAACCTCGAAATGGCGATAAAGAACCGGAACGCGGCGGTGGTAAAGAGCATCAAAAACATAATGATAAAAAATTGTAAATAGAACCAAAATAAAACATTTCGGTTATTACATTCCCTTCCCCAACGTCCCTTTCTGTCCTTTCATTTAGTATTCGAAAATTAAAATTTTGGAAGTAATTAAAAATAGGAATTATAATGTAAAGTAGTTACATAAAAGTAATAATGTACGTTAGACGTACGTTCTCCTGTAATGGTAAGTAAAATAAGTTGTAATAAAATTAATTAAGCTAGTAAAAAGAAACAATAATTGTTAATAAAAAGTATGGACCAAGGAGTCTATGGTGCGCCGAGAAAAAAAATAAAACCTAACCTAACCTAACCACCTGTCGACGTTGAGTGTCAGCCCGCGACACTAACATTACCCGTGTTCGCGAGCACCCCGTTGCTCCAAACGGAGGCAACTACTACTCCTTTTGAGGCGTCTACTCTTGCTCATGCGTTGCGATTCATGACGACTATGCAATCAGTCAGATCACATCAATATTACGTATCGAACTTTGATTCTTCTCCGACGCATGGTGCGAAGAAGTGGAACGCGCCAGAGACCTTAATGGCGTTCCACCCATTAAAGTCTCTGGCGCGTTCCATGAGTGCTTATCACGAGTAGCCAACTGTTTAAGTGGCAATGCTAACGTTTGGCTGACCGAATGGGTCACCAATGATAAATCGTGGTTTAGTTTTGAACACGAGTTCAAATACCTATGTCCGAACAAACTTAACTTTGCAAATATTCTGTACGACGCGTTGAGCACCTCTTCTGATAATCATTAAACCTATGCGGAATACACGCGTCACATGTTATTACGCCTACGTTTAGTCGAGGAGTTACGGTGAGCTTCTCTTCCACTCTGATAGTCTTCCGCGGTATAGATAGTACACAAATGCGCGTAGCTGATGCTTATACCAATCGGATCTAGGAGACTATCGTTTCTTTTTTGTTTGATTTTGAAAGGTTTAAGCGACAGTAAAGTAATCTTTACGAGCTACGAATTGACCATCAAACAAATTAAAGTAAATCAACGCACCAATCATAATAGGCAAGGCTTCTCCTTCTTAAGGACGAGTGCATTCACCTCACCGGTTTCGTCACACCAGAAAGTCATTTTGAGTACGTCAAAATGCCGTATTGGGTAAGTAAACTCACCTATAGTGTACCAACGCATAATAAACGACACTGCGTGGTCACATCAAAGACGGTAACGTGTCGGTCTACGTCGATGGTGTACTGCTCCTGAGCAACACTGTCGATGAGGGAGTGCAGCTCCTGCAGAAGGTTCCCGAGTAAGCTGGTGAGTCAAAGTCAGGAGAAGCCGAGCGCATGTAAGGTAGAAGCTTAGGCTACCACCGGAAAATGGTACGTCCACTCTTTAGCTTGGCAGGATACTTCAGGAAGTACATCAAGAACTACGCCACGGTGACTACTCCCATTGCTCATCAGACTCGCAAAGGCGTCGAGTTCAACTGGACCGAGGAGTGCGAAACTGCCCGACATGACCTCATCCAGCGACTAACCAGTGAACCAGTCCTGGCAATCTTTGACCCTAGTCTCCCTACCGAGGTTCATACGGATGCGAGCAGCGCTGGCTATGGAGCTGTACTTTATCCCACTTCGATTTTAGGAACCAGAAGCGGGTTTATTTTAAAAAAATACAAAAGTACACACAATTTTATAATCAGAAAAACAATTTAAACAAATCAAGGAAATCACAAGCAACAACACTGATTGACACAAAAACACAATTAAACAATATCGTTCAACACAAAAATGGCTCACGTAACAGTCGTGGGAGGTCTGCATAGCGCGGGCGCTCGCGATCAAATGTGCCGGCGGGTTTTTTTTTTTTAAGGACAGAGCTGCTGGTCGAACGCGACCTCGGACAGCTTGACCGGACGTTTGGCAAGCGCTAGTGCGCTGGGCCGCGGTTTTGGTTTTGGGGCGACAAGCACAAGGGCGCCTCAGACGGCACGTACCTCGGCTTGAGCCGTCGCCCAGAGTTGGACTAAAGAACTGCCCTGGCAACCCAGACGGGGAGTGCCTAGGGCCCTAGCCACTGGGGGCATCCTAGCTAAAACTTTTTAGAGCGAATTTGCCCAGATAGGGGGAGGACAAATTAGCCCTATGAATCTGAGTGAGTGCCGGCGGGCGCTGGCGCACCGCTTATATAGGCCGGTCTAGGCCATTCTCTTACAATATAAAAATAAAAAATAAAAAAAAAACCAAAACAAACAAAAAATAAGATAATAATAATAATAAAAAATATACACATAGTACCAAATATTGTAACCAGAAATAATTTCTTTCGTAAATAAATAAATGTATAATAATTAGCAACAATATGGGTCGACACTCGAAGTGTTACCAATTCAAAATGCTGTAATTTTGACAATTTTGTTTCTTTTTATTTATAAACTTAAATATATAGAAAAAAAACATTTAATATTAAAAAGAAAAAAATATTGTTCCATGTGGCCACCTTTAGCGCGGATAACAGCATCGAGTCTGTCCGAGAAGGCTTCACACGCTGCACGAATGTGGTCTGCTGATATTTTATTCCATTCTCGGCGAAGAGCAATCTTTGAGGCGTCGACTGTCTCATATTGTTTTGCTGACACTTTGGCCTCTAGAATTGACCATATGGAAAAATCCATTGGGTTTAAGTCCGGCGAATATGGTGGCCATTGTTGCGAAGAAATGAAGCTCGGACTTTTTCTTGCAAAAAAATTTGGGTTTCACGGGCTTTGTGGGATGGTGCCGAGTCTTGCTGAAACGTCCAATGGTTTCTACCGAATTTCTTACGTACCCAAAGTAACAAAGCACCGTTTAAAATCTTTTCACGGTAGATTTGCTGGTTTATCTTTGCGCCCTGCTCAATGAAAACGAGAGGTGAACCCCGTAGCAGTTACCGCTGATGCTGGTGCTTGCTTTCGCAGAGCAATTCGTTGGTCTAAATTGTCGTTTGATTTAGACTTTAACCATACGCGATCATTTTGTTTGTTCACTGAACAGTAAAAAAATTTTCATCGTAAAATACCAAGTTTTCAAGCTTGCTATCAACGTGCAACTGCTTTAACTCCTTAGCTCTTTCTAGGCGAACTGCCTTTTGTGCAAGTGTCAAGTCTTGCACTTTTTGTATTTTGTAAGGCTTCAGTTGTAGTTTATTTTTTAATATGCGTCCTATGTTCCGGGTAGATACATTAAGACTTTTCGCCAATTTAACTGCGCTTTGTCGTGGATTTCGTTCAATTCTAGCCTTTACCTTTCGAACCATTTCTGATGATGTTGCTGTTGTTGGATGTCCACCTCCATGGCGTTTCTTGATGCTACCCGTATCATTGTAACGCGTGATGGTCCGATACACAAACATTTTATTCAGATGTAAATGTCGTAGCGCATTAACAATGGCTGGTTGCGATTTTCCAGCCAAATACAAAGTAATGACACTGTGGCGTTTGAATTCCATCTGGATAACTTTTTTTAGCAGCGACGAAAAACAATGAGCTTCTGTATGTTTAGGAACAATACAATACTCATACTCATTTATTCATACATTTTGTACATGTTAGTAAAAATACAATAAAAATACATGTGCTTAAATTTATATAACTTGAAATGTGTAAAACATATTAAATTTTCAATGGCAAAGCCATGAATTCCTTAAAGTCTTCGAACGCTTTGTTGACAAGCCAGCGTTTTAATTTTAACTTAAGTATCGTAGATGCACCCACCGGTGCGTCTACGATATTAATAGGGAGTCTGTTGTATACGTTCGAACCCATAGCATGAGTCAACTTCATAGTTTTAACAAGCGAGTGCTTCACAGTGGCTAGTCTATTGTTGTGTCTTGTGGGGTATCTGTGCGTACCACCGATTGTTCTGTATGAACAAATATTCTCGTGGGCGTACATTGCTACCTGCATTATTAATAATGATGGCAGTGTGAGTATACTGAGTGATACAAAAAAGGCTTTCTCATTTGTATCCGATGAAATACGAGCAATCGCGCGGACTGCTCGCTTCTGGAGTAGGAATGCGCGACTCCATGAGGCTCCCCAAGCCCACAGTTCAGTCCCGTATTGCAGTATAGAATGCACTGTTGCAAAGTAACAAGACCGCAGCGCCTTTCTAGATAGGGACTTAGCGAGGCGCCTGAGAGCGAAACACGACCCTCGAAGCCATCCACACACCTTATCGATGTGGAATTCCCAGGTGACGGCACAAGGCAAGTCATTTAGCAGCAGTGAAAATAGTATATTTGAGACAGCTGAACCCTGTGCCACTCCCATTGTGGTTGTCAATGGATCTGATCTCACCTGCCCTCCAATTCCTACTACGATCTGTGATCTGTCCCGCATAAGGTCGATGAGTAGTGACAGTGGTTTATCACGAATTCCGTAGTGCTCGAGCTTAATGGAAAGTATTGAATGATCTGCGACGTCGAAAGCTTTGGATAGATCGCAACATAGTACTGCTACTTGCTGCTTTCTCTCTCTAGCATCAAGCACCCGGCGAACTACTTCTCTGGTTAAAGATGTCGATGACCTACCTGCACGATAGGCATATTGTCGGTCGGTTAGCGCCTGTATAGATGATAGGTGTTCTACTAACCGTGAACTAATTCCATTCTCCAGGACCTTTCCAATAGCCGGTATAATCGACACCGGGCGGTAACCATCAATATTCTGTCGTTTTCCTTTTCCTTTGAAGATTGGCGAGACTTTGCTTAGCTTCAGAGGTCCCGGACACGTACCCTCACAGATATATCGATTAAAAAGCTTACATAGTACAGGGGCAATAGCCTCTGCGGCCACAAGTAGTGCATCCATCGATATACCGTACGCATCTTTTGATCTTTGCAGGGATGCGGTTGACTATTATATGGTACACCTCGGTAACAGTGAACCGTCGCCATCGCAGTGAGCAGTCGGCAGGGGCGCTGGCTGCTGTAAGGGCGCGCCTCACGGACAGTGCGTCAGCTCGCGGTGCTCCGCACGCCGCAGCTGCCCCTACGAATTTCGCGTTCATGTATCTACTGCTTCCTTTTTTGTTTTAAAAGAGTCACCTACAGAATTAGTTAATACATCTGTAAAATCTAAGCGGCATGAATTATTTTTGCCTCTTTCCTCATTTATAAGTTTCCACATAGTTTTTGTAGGATTTTTACTGTTTTCCAGTATGTTGGAGAAAAAATGGGACTACGACTGTGAAAAAATAGGCGCCATATTGTAAACAGTTTGTTTGCTATGGCAACATAAAGTTGGTAACACTTCGAGTGCCTACCCCTGTATAATTTGTAAAATAACGACTAAAGATAACGAAATGTGAAGTAATTATAATTAAAAAAACATGAGAATGTTGTGTACTCTTCCTCTTCTTTCTTTTCCTTTTTTCTTTCTTCATCCTTCTTCTTCCAAATTTCAACTGGGAATTGTAGAATATCGGGGTACTGGGAGCCAACCACTCAAATCACACTGAGACCGGCTGGCTCACAGAACACTACCACAAAACTCCCAGTAGTAACACCTCTTCCCTCAACTAGCCTTTCAATCTACTTCTTCTCTTTAATCTTTCCCTCCCACAACCACCAGCGACAGGCGAAGCTTTCATTGAAGCCACCGAGCGTAAAGTGTCCGCCATCCTAATTTGTATTAGGACCCATATGTAGGAGTTTCTAAAAGGCTTAAAACTTACCCGGGAACCAGGGTGTACCAGAGCGCTGACCACGGAGAAGGGATGGTCAAGGCAGCAATAGCTGTCCTTGACCCAACACTGGACATAATTCAGTACCCGCAACTCTCCACAAATAACATCGCAGTGGTGGGAGTCCGGACCAGCGCCTGGTAGATCACCCTCATCTCCATTTACTTCGAGGGGGATAAGCCTTTGGAACCCTACAAAGAACACCTAACAAGGATTGTTGATCAGTTGGGATCAAAAAGAATTGTGATTGGTGGGGACACAAACGCGTGGAACACCTGGTGGGGGAGTGTCCGAACAAATACCAGAGGCGAAGATATGCTGTTTGCGCTCGACGAGCTGAGATTACGGGTTCTGAACAACGGTAACGAACCAACATTCGATACCGTGAGAGGGGACACGCGCTACTCTAGCCACGTTGACGTCACAGCTTGCTCGGCCGACATGCTCCTCCTGGTAGAGAACTGGAAACTAGAGGAGAATCTCACAAGCTCGGATCACAACGGCATCACATTCAGCATACTTCAAAACAAATCACACGGTACACACATAACAAGCACAACACGACTCTACAACACAAGAAAAGCAAATTGGACCCAGTTTCGTACGAAACTGGACCAATTAAAAGCTGAACACCAACTCACACATACACAAGTAGAACACATTAGTAACACAAATCAAATAGAAAAAATAGTCAACAAACACACACAACTCATAACACAAGCATGCACACACGCAATACCCACAAAAAGACACAAACACATACTTACCATGCCGTGGTGGTCCGAGAAACTCGAAGAGATGAAACATGAGGTTACAACACGGAAGAGACGAATCCGATGTGCGGCGCCGGTGTAGTCGCGGAATACCTGAAAAAGAAAGCAGAATTTGAATTAGAAGCAAGTCGAGCAAAAACTCAAAGTTGGAAGGATTTTGCGGCAAGCATGACAGAGAAACGGTCTGGGATGGTATACATAGGGTAGTAGGAAGGACAAAAAACAGGAGGACCTACCACTTCGGGTTGAAGGCAAAGACTTAAGTGCTAAGGAATCGGCAGCATTACTTGCAGAAACTTTTTACCCGAAGGACCTAGCCGAAGACGACAACGCCAGACACCAACAAATAAGAGCAAAAGCGAATAATGTGAATGACGAGCAACATGATGATCAGTGTGATCCACCATTCACTCCGGCCGAGCTCTATGCGGCGATAAATGCCTTCAACCCGAAAAAAGCGCCAGGTGCGGACGGTTTCACCGCAGACATCTGTAAAGAGGCGGTGAAAAACGATCCTAAGTTAACCCTAGCAGTCCTGAACAAGTGCCTGCAGTTGAGTCATTTTCCTAAACCCTGGAAAGAAGCTGTAGTTGTCATCCTAAGAAAACCTAGAAAGGATACATATGCCACCCCTAAGTTCTACAGACCCATAGGACTCCTGCCGGTAATGGGCAAAATATTTGAAAAAATGTTGGTTGCTCGAATCAAGTTTCACCTGATAGCAAGGACAAGTACTCGCCAGTTCGGATTTATGCCCCAAAGAAGTACTGAGGACGCCTTCTATACACTGATGCAACACGTCTATAAAAAACTGGACCAAAAAAAGGTTTTAATGATTGTATCACTGGATATAGAGGGCGCCTTCGATAGCGCGTGGTGGCCAGTCATTAGAGTCCGCCTGGCGGAGAAAAAGTGTCCTATAAACTTGAGGAGGGTAATCGACAGTTATCTCAGAGACCGCAAGATCCGAGTGCGATATGCCGGTGAAGAACATGCGAGAGACACCAGCAAAGGGTGTGTGCAGGGGTCCATAGGAGGACCCATTTTATAGAATCTGCTGCTTGATCCTCTTCTAAAGGAGTTTGAAGGGAGGGGAAACTACGTGCAGGCGTTCGCGGATGATGGGGTGCTTGTCTTCGATGGTGACACTGATTTGATGTGATCATGTACGCTGCGAGTGAATAATAAAATCATGATCAAGAACCAATTTGACTCGGTCCAGCGGGGCTTCGTACAAAAAATCATTAAAGCGTACAAAACCGTCTCTCTGAACTCGGCACTATTACTCGCTGGGCTGCTTCCCTTGGACATTAGAGTCCGGGAAGCAGCCTTGCTTTATAAACTGAAGAAAGGACACACCCAGCGATTAATAGGAGATCGGGAGATGGAAACACCGGAACCTTACACCCTGCCACACCAAGCGAGACGGGATGAGCTGCAATTTGTATGTCTGGCAGACGGAGCAGCGTTCGAGCAACATAAATTCAACGGCCTAAACATCTTTACAGACGGAAGTAGAATTGAATGGAAAGTCGGCGCAGCGCTATCTGTTAGAGACGGCGCTGAAGAGATCAGTACCCGAAAACTGAAGCTAGACGAATGCTGCTCCGTCTATCAGGCAGAACTCTTGGCTCTGAAAGAGGCTACCGAGAAAGCTCTTAAAATTGCTCGAGGCAAATGCAGCATATACTGTGATTCTCGCTCCGCTCTCGAAACTGTGACCAACGCATCTTTCCTTCATCTTCTAGCGATCTAAATTAGAAGTAACATACAGAAGTGAGCTTCTGTATGTTACTTCTGATCTTTATTGAGATAAAGATCGTAAAATATTGAGACTATTTTGGATCAAGGCTCACGCGGGGATGGAAGGGAATGAGAGAGCGGACAAGCTAGCCAAAAGCGCAGCACTTCATCTAAAAACCAGGCCAAACTATAGTAAGTGCCCGGTCTCGTACGCAAAAAAGCAAATCCGAAGCGAATCGCTTGAGCTCTGGAAAACACGCTACGAAACTGGAGAGCAGGCCTCGGTGACTAAAGTCTTTTTCCCGGACGCCATAGAGGCGTACAAACTGACGAGGAAAATTAAGCTCGACCATATCATCGTGCAGCTGCTAACGGGTCACGGCGGATTCTCCTCGTATTTACATCGGTTTAAGTGCAAGGAGAGTCCGGCGTGCCCCTGTGACCCTGATGTGGAGGAAAGCGTGCTGCATGTTATAACTGAGTGTCCAATTTACGGAAGCAACAGGTTCAAGATAGAAAACGAAATTGAGACTGACGTGAAAGTAGAAAACTTAAGTAAAAATATTAGAAAATATGTACTTAATTAGAAATAAGTTTATTGACTATTGTAAAAATATAATATTAAAAGTTATAAATAAAAATAAATAGTAAAAATAGGATGCATTACTATACAATAAATATTGTACAGTAAGTGCCCATAGTAATAGATATATTGTAAAACATAGCAATAAGCGCCTAGTTAGAAAGTAAAAGTAAAGTTTATAAATAAATAGAATAAGAAAATAAAAGTAAATTGTACCCTTCCTTCTGCATAATACAAACTTACTGTAAGAAGTAGAAGAATAGTATGTAGAGTTGAAAGTATGAGGTATGAAAATACGAGAGGCATGAGCGAGAACTGGTATGAAAGAGTAGTGTAGAACAGGCCTCCGTTCCTTGTTTTAGGAGGATAGGACGACGACACATTTAAAAAAAAAAAAAACCTAACCTAACAATGATACTCTCCCGCTTTTTAACAAAGGCCGCAACGAAATGCACTCCGAGGGATCACTGGAGTCAACTGGAGATTGCTCGGCTATACAGAATAGCCCATCCTTTGCCCAAATAAATAATCTGCAAACAGCTGTACATTAAAGATATTAAGTTAAGCTCTAAAAACAAATGTATGTAGAGCTCAAGTTAATCACTCTAGACTGCATCCACTCACTTTGTATTCTAAAAACACCGGCTGAATTTTGGCACCGGAACCATTATAAACTGTTAAAACCAGCGCCGACACCGTCGTGGCACGGTGCTGTGCCGCGCCGTGACGTGACGGGGTCGGCGCCGGCACGACACAGGCTCTTACACTTGAATATACTGTGGTGCCGTGCCGTGACGGGGTCGGCGCCGGCACGGCACAGGCACTTACACTTGAATATACTGTGGTGCCGTGCCGTGACGGGGTCGGCGCCGGCACGGCACAGGCACTTACACTTGAATATACTGTGGTGCCGTGCCGTGACGGGGTCGGCGCCGGCACGGCACAGGCTCTTACACTTGAGTGTACTGTGGTGCTGTGCCGTGCCGTGACGGGGTCGGCGCCGGCAATAGCAATGTCGGGTTTTTTCTAAAATGTAACAGACTGAGATTATAAGTAGATTCCGTTAAGTACCGCGAACTGTCGACCCTGCGACCGTAATATAATTATATATATATTATACCAATAGACTGATTATGCACTACCATTGAATTTTGTAATTGAGAAAGTAAATGGCGCCGTAGGTAATGGATGAGTAAACTTACTCATCCCTTACGATAAATAAGTACGACCTCTTTAATCAAAGAACCATACACATCCATTCAAAAATCGTCGATGTCTCAATAAATGTACAAAAACCTAGGACCCATACGCTAAACGTCAACATTGGTGAGAACATCAAGAGACATGCAAAAGAATGACAGTTTCGATTTACTTAATAGAGCATTAATAAAATCGTTTTTTTTTAGTGTTCAGTATCCATCTATTTGTTCAGTCAAAATCATTTCTTTTAAAAAATATACTGTAGGTTTTTGCACGTTCACAGTAGGTACTGTGAACTGTGAACATACTCGTACATAGGTGTATAATTACAACTTAGTATAATAATTAAGAGACTCGTTGTTTAAGTTCGATTAATTAATTTCACATTGCCTTAACCCTCTGTGTCGATAGAACGTTTATTTAATATATATTTTCTTTTATCTGATATTGCAATTCAAAGCAGTTATTCCTAACACTCGCTTGATGTTTGAATCCGCGCTCAGAAGTACACAAGCTGTGTACTGAGCTTGAATTTTCGAATTTTCCGATCTGTCAGCCCGCTTTGTCTGCCGATGAAAGAACGGACAAAAAAGTTCGATCTGTACCCCCGATACCAATGAGGGGACAGTACGAACTTTTTCATCTCCTTAATGTTTTATCGATCCCCCTATCGGTATTAGGCATAGGACAGATCAAACTTTTTAATTCCTGTTTGTCCGCCATAGCATTAAATATAGGTGTATGTATTCTTAAAATATAATTTTTATATTAAATTATGTTCTTAAAAGTAATGCAAGTTTTGTGAAAATTAAATACGCAGCGGAAGTGTTGGAGCAGTTTTCAAAACAGCGATCGTACGATCATTGTTTACCCACATTACACTACACTACACTAGATTTACCCACTGTTAACAGTATCTGTGGCTAATAATAATGTGAGACGACGCGTGTTCTCGGATAATCTCGGGTAAATACTTTGAAGGATAAACTGACTATCATTAAATCTGTGTCGGAGGTGTGTCTCTCTCTATCAGTATTATTATTAACGATGAATGGGATACCTACTCCTACTCCGATACCGCGCCACGCCGCTTACACGTTCACTACACTAGGAATTTATTAGAGCTTCAAGTGCTTCGGCTATGCTCAGTGTCATATGAAACTTATTGCGTTCAGTTTTGGCTATAACGAGGCATTCATAATGTCAGATGTACCTATAATCAATCAATCATATAATCAACATTTCATATCATAATGTTCATAATGTACCTGTAGAGACTACATCGGTGTCCGATACCTACTGGGCAGAAGGCGCGTGTAATTGCGTCACACTTAATTATTGCGCGTCGGTAGTGTCGGTGGTGAGTAGCACACCACACCCCCGCACGCAACGCACTATTTACCTACAAATGTAAACAAACATGTTTTGATGTCATGCAGGTGAGAGAGAGCTGAGCGGAGGAACATAGACCAATAACATTTAATGTACCTATCAACCTATTGCCTACTACGCACTATATAGTGCGTCAATGAGATCGACAGGTTTTTAAGATAATATTATAATATCAGTAAGTAAACCACTAACACCATACCATGAAGATTTATATTCAAAGATTTTTTGAACCCTGGTGGCTCTTAATATAGCACGATTGTGCGCTTCGAGATGAGCACCGGGGAGGTGGAATATACTAACTTAGTATGTGTACCTACCTCTCCCTGTAGATAGTGCTTTACATAGGTACTCATTCAGTAGGTAGAAACTAGTAAAGTCCAACAGTTGGGCTACTAACTCAGTATCTAAAGCTCTACCGGTGTCAGAAACAAAACTTATAATTTATTTTATTCCTTTCTTTCTTACAACAGCAGGGAAAAATCTAAGCTCGTTATATTTATTTAATAGTCTAATACTTTAATAATAGATTTTTACATTCCAAGTACCTCTATTCTCTGAAATAGTATAAGAATGGAAATTGCCCTTAATTTAAGTTTCGGATCACCCAATTAATGAAAAAAAAAAACTAATTTATAAATGGTAAAAAATTACAAGGTGCTATTAAATAAAATATTTATAAAGAATGCAATGGTAAGCAGTGCTCTGCAGATTGCACGAATGTGTAAAAACGTGGCAACGGAACGTATGTAATACTATGTTTTGTTTTCAATGCGTTTCTAATGTTGGCAGAACTGAGATCGTCCGATCTGACGTCACGTCAATCGCGTAAACATGTCATTGATTTATTTTTATTCGCATTCACGAAAACAATAATTGTACGAGCCAAGGATTTGCGCAAAAACGTGCGTCTCGAGTGGCGCGATTGTGCGATGCGGTGAACGACTGCTCTAGAAAGAAGTACAGTATCATCATAACAGATCAGTCGCGGATGTGATATCGCGACGAACGCTCGTGTTATTCGACTCTGCTCACAATTACGTGTTATACTTAGTGTCTTAAACAAGGAGCTGTGTTATTGTTTATTTACCTACTCTCAGTCGAAGATTACTTTAAGTTTTGTGTGGTGCTGTGTCCGTGTGGTGCAGGATGTCTGCCGGCGGACAGTGGCGGGTGCTGCGGCACTACCTGTCGCTCACCAACCTGCAGTCCGAGCTGGAGAAGCTGTTGCAACGAGCCAAGGCCTCCGACACACAACAATGGGACAGTACGTACATGTCACATACACTAGAACTACTATACCATATAGTGATAGCGCATGTTGGTTACTTACAGCCTCGCCGCTCAGTTTACCGCTTATCTATGAAGCTTAAGCTATTAAGAACATTAGCCTTCACGATTTCGTTCTACTCGTGCCATGTAGTTCAATAGATACATCAGATATAATTTGTTGTTTTGTTACTTATCTATGTAATTTATTATTTCTTAAAATAATATGTAAATGACGCTGTTTTTCAAATTTTTTTTTTTTTTTATTGAATGTATTTTATGTTACACAAAGGTTGTTAACTAAACTTAGAAGTTGAGCAGTTTTGATATTAAGTAGTTCCAATAGACATTGAACATTTGTTAGTAAATATTGAATGGCTGGTAATGTGATGGCAGCAATACATTACATCACCAGGCTGGCAATCATTAGCTCACATACCATATTCTTGTAGTAGTGATAACTTGTTGAGAGACTTCTTTCACCTCATTGATATTGTAACTGTGATGCAAACATTTGTATTGAGCAGTAGGTGACATATCTTCAAACGTGTATATTGCAGATTTGATCCGTCGCTTTGAGAAAGCACTGTCAGCGAGAGTGATGCAGGACAGCAAGGAGCTGGGAGTGAGTGGTCCCGCTCTGCAGGCCACCGCCGTTGAAGACAGCACTGCTGTGCCTCTGCACAAGTCTCCCGAGAAGAAGGTGGAGAAACCGAGTGAGACACCACCTCCCACAGAGGCCAGTGCTCAGCCTCCGGGAGAGTTGAATGTGGGAGCTGAAGCCAAGCCTCTCACCATGGAGGGGCTGCTGAGTGGACTGCGACGGAAGAAAGATTTGCACTTCGGGAACATCTCAGAACCCACGTGGAAGTCTAACAAGCCCGTTGTCAATAAGGTACACTTCTATTTACATTTATATACTGATTAATTTACAATGTTAAATTGTAGTTGTATATTGAGTGAGGCCTAGCTAGCCTCTATAGAGTTCAAGGAGCAGATTTGAAACATGATATTAAACAGATGAACAGATGATCAATTGATCGGCAAGCATACACCAACTTGGTTACCATTACATATATTCTATTTACCTTGTTACTTTCTGGTTTAAATCAGAAGATTGTAGATATTGAAAGCATTTGGTGTTATTTTAGTGAAACAATGAACCTAAAGGTGTAACAATGTACCAGGAGTACATAAACACACAGGTGATAGCGTGAGTGAGGTGACCGCCACTGTTGTTATCAGTGTTTTTCATGTTGTGTCTATTTACTTCACATGATTATGTCATGATGTTTGAGTGACACACACACAGGAGTAATGTGAATGCTATCAGTGCTGTGTGCCCAGTACTGGTACTTGTCAGTTGAATGACTTCAGATACATAATTGACCGAGCGAGCGAAGCATCTAAGCATTAATTCGCCAAATTTTCTTTCATCTGTCCAAATGTTTGTATGTATGCATGTATGTTGGTTCTCGCGTACAGGCCGCAATTTTCGCATCGCATCTTGACGAAACTTGGTATATAGGTTCTTTGATTTTCTAGTTTTTTTGTCGTCGGCGATTTTTCATTGGGGGGGTGTTTCCCATAAAAAGGGGAGAAGTTTGTTACTGTACTATTTACCCATTGATTTGCATGATATTCAGAATGTAAATTAAATACATTATTATCACAAAATCAGCCAAATATGAGCAGAATTGGTCAGGTGGTTGTCAAGATATTAAGGTCTCGTATCTGATTTTTATATCAACTTATCGGCGCAACGTTCATCGCGGTCAGGTCTTGGCTGGGTGACCGAAAGTGGCAATTAACAATTGGGTGCTTGCCGTGCCGTGAGTCGGATGTCACGTTAAATTGTAGGTCCCGGCTGTTAGTCATAGTATAGCAGTCGTTAAGCCATATCAGAGGCCCCTAGGGCGGCTTAAAACTCTTTAACACAAGAATACGGCATTTCACTCGCACGAAAAGAAAAGAAAAATGAAGGAGTAGTTCGCGTGCACTGAGCACTTACATTATTATTGAACAAAGTACGTTTGCACTTTCTTTGGTGATTTTATTATTTCTTAGAAGTTAAATATCTTAGAGAGTAGCAGTTCACAACATTGGAAAAGAGAGAGCGCTCGCACATGTGCGCTCACGCAAAAATAATATAATAATAATAATATAATAATAATAATAATAATATAATATACAAACTAAAAACACCAATTTATTATTTGAACAATAGTAAGGTTGAAAACAAATTTATGGGTAAAAAAAAAGGGTTAGCCAACGGATCTCTACGGACAGTTACCCATTTGGTTGCATCGTTCTACACCTACTGATCGAATGATTAAAAGATATAATAATGGAACCTTTCAATTTAGACAGATTTACCAAAATTGGTAACATGAAGTGTTGCTCTTGAGAATAGAAGAGGGACAGCAACTAAATCGATTAGCAAAACGAAATAACTGATTCAGTTTACGTTAGATTAGGTTGTTGGAAGTATTAGGTACCTTACATACTCGTATTAGAGTTGGATGAATATAGCAGTTCCCAGAACTACGGCTCAGAATTATAACAGGTACAGATATCTACTCGTAGTACCAGTGTGTCACAGAACAAGTGGTTAATTAATTATAATGACTTAATTTGTATACAATATGATACATAAATTAAACCTTTTCCATACCATGCTAAAACTGCATTGACATGCCTTATACACCGAGGAACACAATTCCAATACATTATTGTCCATTATACAAACGCTGTATGGAGCTGAAAAGACTGAAGGCAATTTTTTTAGGATGTTGGATATCAAAATCTCTTTTCTATGTAGGTACATTGAAATAATTGAATAAAATTATCAAATAAATTAAAGTCAGTTTAGTTTGTTTTTTTAAATTATTATTTGTATTTGTATAAATGATGTTAATACTCGTAGCAGTAGATGATGCAAAGTACAGACGAGCAGCGAGCTTACCATCCTCACTCACATCTACTAAATATCCTAACTAATATTATAAATGATGTTAATACTCGTAGCAGTCGATGATGCAAAGTACAGACGAGCAGCGAGCTTACCATCCTCACTCACATCTACTAAATATCCTAACTAATATTATAAATGATGTTAATACTCGTAGCAGTCGATGATGCAAAGTACAGACGAGCAGCGAGCTTACCATCCTCACTCACATCTACTAAATATCCTAACTAATATTATAAATGATGTTAATACTCGTAGCAGTAGATGATGCAAAGTACAGACGAGCAGCGAGCTTACCATCCTCACTCACATCTACTAAATATCCTAACTAATATTATAAATGATGTTAATACTCGTAGCAGTCGATGATGCAAAGTACAGACGAGCAGCGAGCTTACCATCCTCACTTACATCTACTAAATATCCTAACTAATATTATAAATGATGTTAATACTCGTAGCAGTAGATGATGCAAAGTACAGACGAGCAGCGAGCTTACCATCCTCACTCACATCTACTAAATATCCTAACTAATATTATAAATGATGTTAATACTCGTAGCAGTAGATGATGCAAAGTACAGACGAGCAGCGAGCTTACCATCCTCACTCACATCTACTAAATATCCTAACTAATATTATAAATGATGTTAATACTCGTAGCAGTAGATGATGCAAAGTACAGACGAGCAGCGAGCTTACCATCCTCACTCACATCTACTAAATATCCTAACTAATATTATAAATGATGTTAATACTCGTAGCAGTAGATGATGCAAAGTACAGACGAGCAGCGAGCTTACCATCCTCACTCACATCTACTAAATATCCTAACTAATATTATAAATGATGTTAATACTCGTAGCAGTAGATGATGCAAAGTACAGACGAGCAGCGAGCTTACCATCCTCACTCACATCTACTAAATATCCTAACTAATATTATAAATGATGTTAATACTCGTAGCAGTAGATGATGCAAAGTACAGACGAGCAGCGAGCTTACCATCCTCACTCACATCTACTAAATATCCTAACTAATATTATAAATGATGTTAATACTCGTAGCAGTAGATGATGCAAAGTACAGACGAGCAGGGAGCTTACCATCCTCACTCACATCTACTAAATATCCTAACTAATATTATAAATGATGTTAATACTCGTAGCAGTAGATGATGCAAAGTACAGACGAGCAGCGAGCTTACCATCCTCACTCACATCTACTAAATATCCTAACTAATATTATAAATGATGTTAATACTCGTAGCAGTAGATGATGCAAAGTACAGACGAGCAGCGAGCTTACCATCCTCACTCACATCTACTAAATATCCTAACTAATATTATAAATGATGTTAATACTCGTAGCAGTAGATGATGCAAAGTACAGACGAGCAGCGAGCTTACCATCCTCACTCACATCTACTAAATATCCTAACTAATATTATAAATGATGTTAATACTCGTAGCAGTAGATGATGCAAAGTACAGACGAGCAGCGAGCTTACCATCCTCACTCACATCTACTAAATATCCTAACTAATATTATAAATGATGTTAATACTCGTAGCAGTAGATGATGCAAAGTACAGACGAGCAGCGAGCTTACCATCCTCACTCACATCTACTAAATATCCTAACTAATATTATAAATGATGTTAATACTCGTAGCAGTAGATGATGCAAAGTACAGACGAGCAGCGAGCTTACCATCCTCACTCACATCTACTAAATATCCTAACTAATATTATAAATGATGTTAATACTCGTAGCAGTAGATGATGCAAAGTACAGACGAGCAGCGAGCTTACCATCCTCACTCACATCTACTAAATATCCTAACTAATATTATAAATGATGTTAATACTCGTAGCAGTAGATGATGCAAAGTACAGACGAGCAGCGAGCTTACCATCCTCACTCACATCTACTAAATATCCTAACTAATATTATAAATGATGTTAATACTCGTAGCAGTAGATGATGCAAAGTACAGACGAGCAGCGAGCTTACCATCCTCACTCACATCTACTAAATATCCTAACTAATATTATAAATGATGTTAATACTCGTAGCAGTAGATGATGCAAAGTACAGACGAGCAGCGAGCTTACCATCCTCACTCACATCTACTAAATATCCTAACTAATATTATAAATGATGTTAATACTCGTAGCAGTAGATGATGCAAAGTACAGACGAGCAGCGAGCTTACCATCCTCACTCACATCTACTAAATATCCTAACTAATATTATAAATGATGTTAATACTCGTAGCAGTAGATGATGCAAAGTACAGACGAGCAGCGAGCTTACCATCCTCACTCACATCTACTAAATATCCTAACTAATATTATAAATGATGTTAATACTCGTAGCAGTAGATGATGCAAAGTACAGACGAGCAGCGAGCTTACCATCCTCACTCACATCTACTAAATATCCTAACTAATATTATAAATGATGTTAATACTCGTAGCAGTAGATGATGCAAAGTACAGACGAGCAGCGAGCTTACCATCCTCACTCACATCTACTAAATATCCTAACTAATATTATAAATGATGTTAATACTCGTAGCAGTAGATGATGCAAAGTACAGACGAGCAGCGAGCTTACCATCCTCACTCACATCTACTAAATATCCTAACTAATATTATAAATGATGTTAATACTCGTAGCAGTAGATGATGCAAAGTACAGACGAGCAGCGAGCTTACCATCCTCACTCACATCTACTAAATATCCTAACTAATATTATAAATGATGTTAATACTCGTAGCAGTAGATGATGCAAAGTACAGACGAGCAGCGAGCTTACCATCCTCACTCACATCTACTAAATATCCTAACTAATATTATAAATGATGTTAATACTCGTAGCAGTAGATGATGCAAAGTACAGACGAGCAGCGAGCTTACCATCCTCACTCACATCTACTAAATATCCTAACTAATATTATAAATGATGTTAATACTCGTAGCAGTAGATGATGCAAAGTACAGACGAGCAGCGAGCTTACCATCCTCACTCACATCTACTAAATATCCTAACTAATATTATAAATGATGTTAATACTCGTAGCAGTAGATGATGCAAAGTACAGACGAGCAGCGAGCTTACCATCCTCACTCACATCTACTAAATATCCTAACTAATATTATAAATGATGTTAATACTCGTAGCAGTAGATGATGCAAAGTACAGACGAGCAGCGAGCTTACCATCCTCACTCACATCTACTAAATATCCTAACTAATATTATAAATGATGTTAATACTCGTAGCAGTAGATGATGCAAAGTACAGACGAGCAGCGAGCTTACCATCCTCACTCACATCTACTAAATATCCTAACTAATATTATAAATGATGTTAATACTCGTAGCAGTAGATGATGCAAAGTACAGACGAGCAGCGAGCTTACCATCCTCACTCACATCTACTAAATATCCTAACTAATATTATAAATGATGTTAATACTCGTAGCAGTAGATGATGCAAAGTACAGACGAGCAGCGAGCTTACCATCCTCACTCACATCTACTAAATATCCTAACTAATATTATAAATGATGTTAATACTCGTAGCAGTAGATGATGCAAAGTACAGACGAGCAGCGAGCTTACCATCCTCACTCACATCTACTAAATATCCTAACTAATATTATAAATGCGAAAGTAACTCTGTCTGTCTGTCTGTTACGCTTTCACCCCAAAACCACTAAACAGATCTGGATGAAATTTGGTGCACAGGTAGATTGCACCCCGGGAAAGGACATAGGATACTTTTTAACCGACTTCAAAAAAGTAGTTCCCCCATTATCTCGACAATCCAAAGGGGAACTACGCGGGTGAAACCGCGGGGCACAGCTAGTATATGTATAAACCTTCCCTGAACATTCAAAATCATTTCTAAACCAATATCAGCTGAAGCGGCCCTGCCGTTCTCGAGTTTTTGAGAGACAAACGAACAGCGATTGATTTTTATATATAAGAATTAGAGAAAGTATTTCTTTGGTATTGGTCTTTTATCCAATAACTATAAGAAATTCGCTAAATATTCAAGTAGCAGACATGGACAAACCCCTGGATGAAAGTTACTAACACTATATTTATGGGAAGAATATTATCTCGACAATCTAATGAGGAACTAGGCGGGTGAAACCGCGGGGCACAGCTAGTTTAATATATTTATGTAAAAGAAATGTAGTATATGTTATTTATAAATATTGCAAGTATAGTTATTAGGTCTATTATTATAAATCGATCCAGTTGTCTGTGAGATAATGGTAAACAAGAAAAATGATTTTGACATTATAAAGAAGCTTATCATTGTTAAACATCGTGTTTGATAATATTTGTAGGTATGCAAACATTGTGTGTCAGCTGACATTGTGTTCGGTAACTAGAGATAGCAAAAACGTGCCTCGACTGCATGCACGCCCACCTACATGCACTGTGTACATTACTGTGCACTCACCCGGCCCACTAATGGGACACTACTCATTAACTGTACGGCTTAAAGTTGAAATAATTGTTATTATTCCATAAACGTTGTTGATTGTTGACAAACTTTTTTCTTTAAAAGTGATATTTTTTTGAGAAAGTTGATTATAAATGATTTATTTAGAATGGTTTAAAATATTAACACATAAATAAATTTTAAGAAATAAAAATTTCAAACAATCACCTCCATTGTAGGTATACATGGAATATACACTTAGCAAATTACAGAAGAAAAAAATCTGCAAAACAACACAAAACAACAAGTAAAGTATATTTCAAATAATGTCAGTCATAAATAAATCGTAATGATTATAAATGACTCGCATCAGCTCAGAATACTCTCAACTATTGACCCTGTGCCTGTATATGTATGTGTAGGTACTCGTAGGAGATATAGGCGCCGCGGCCCGCACTCACGGGGTTATCAATATCAACTACGAGTACATACCTATTGGGTACACATCTCAAAATACAATGCATAAAACAAACTTATCATATTGTTTAAGAAGACGGGTTTTCACTTGTACCTGATTGTTGAAAACGTCCAACTATAGTTTCGTTCACATTCGGTGAACTTGATCAGGGATGAATCCAACAATCAGGTATCTACGCGTGAAAACCAGTCTTCTTAAACAATATGAATGAAACTCGCGTTAGTTTTGTAAATAATACTGTTCATAATATAAATACAATATGAATTTCTTGATATATTGAAACAAGTGCCTACATTTATATATTCACTTAGAGGATTAAAGCCAACAAAGTTAGTGTTCTTAAGTTTCACACTCGTTCATTGATGCAAGGTTCAATCTATTAATTTGTTGATATATTAATAAATTCTGTTAATTTTTTTATAAGAGGTAAGCGAGTTCTTTCAGATTTGTTACAATTAATACAATTGATCAGTAACTAATAAGTGCTTCCTTTTATTATATATAATATATGCTATGCTATATGCTACTCGTAGCGTGTTTTCTGAATCTCTCTGTACTGTATAACTACATACGTGCGGGTGTTTTACATATTTGATAACGTGAAAGTCACGAAGAAGCATGAACGTGATATTTACATGTCCCACTAGATGACGTCGCTGTACATATATACATTCCTATGTACGTACTGCGACATACAGATAACAAGTATTATTGTGAACCGATGTCCTCACGAGCACTAACTTTTTTACGATCTCAACAACCACATGACGAGTCATATACGTAATTAATAGTGATGGATAAGTTCCGTATAATATGATTGAACTCGACCGATAGATGGTGCCGTTGCAAACTATCTCCGCTTTTCGAAGATATACCTCCCAAAATGAAATTCCCTCATGATTTAACATATCCTACCACTCAAGTGGTGGATGTGTGTCGAGCGCTATGGGGCTGACATAATCTTTTTTGTCGTAAATTCATTTTTAACGGACGGAATATTTCCTGACGTATTGAAACCGGGTAGGGTCATTCCACTTTTTAAAAAAGGGGATACCGATAATATTACTAACTATAGACCTGTATGCATTTTGCCAGCTTTATCAAAAATTTTAGAATCTATTATTAAATCGAGAATAGTCAAATACTTTGAAAAATATAATTTATTTACAATGTCACAGTTTGGATTCAGAAAAGGCCGCTCCACAGAAATGGCTATAAGAAAAGTGGTATATTATATTCTAGAATCCTTGGATAAGTCAAATAATTGTGTCAGTATCTTTTGTGATCTTTCAAAAGCTTTTGATTGTTTGAGGCATGATATATTGATTTTAAAAATGCAATATTACGGATTTCAAGGTCCTGCATTAAATTTGATAATAACTTACTTACAGAACCGTAGTCAAATTGTCTCTATAAATGAAGAAACTTCTACAGAGGGTACGATGTCAATTGGTGTACCACAGGGCTCTATTTTAGGGCCAGTCTTGTTTTTGATTTATATTAATGATATAACCAACGCATTGCCGAGTTGGGCTCATATACATTTATTTTCAGATGATACACATGTGGGTATCAGAGACAAATGTATATTTAATTTAGAAGATAAAGTTAATGCAGTTATGGAATTGTTAAAGGAATGGTTTGACGCAAGTGGTATTATTCTTAACTCTGATAAAACCATATCAATGCAGTATCAGTCAAGGTTGGGTACTTTTGGGAATTCTATTAGTAAAACAAATATATTTCTAGGTTATACAATTGATAACACTTTCTATAATAAGATACGCTATAACTGTTTGGGGAAACGCTAAAGATATCATAAAAGTTTTAAAATGTCAGTAACAATCTATAAGAACAATGGTTTGAAAAAACGTAGTCCTGCGAGAATACACTTTAAAAATGATAAAATAATGACAGTTATATCACTTTATATTTATAGTAGTTTATTAGAGGTACACGAGGATACGGAAATACCGGAAAAAAGAATTTCACGTAATAATAAAAAAGGGCGAGTCCTGCCTGTCAACAGATTATCTAAGTGAGATTGTGAATGCAAATATTGCAAGTATGTACGTTCTCAAAGGTCGCGAACGAACCAACAAGTAACCAGGCACATACACCATACTCGTATGATACTACGAGTAGAACGCATTATAATGTACTAAAATACAGTCGTAGGTGAAATTTACGCGCCATATTATATTCTCTGTAGATGTAAACAAACAAACATATTTGTTGTTATTTGTTTACTAGCGCTGCAATGATACACAACTCGAACATTCACTAGTGTCACTAGTCTATAAACAGAGTTGAATTACCTATCATCTATTGTAGTATACACAGACGTAAATAAAATGTTATTTTAGTGTTTTGTTTACTGTCAGTCAGTCGGTGAGTCAGTCAGTCAGTCAGGACTAACTCGTTTATACATATATATGTATATAAAAGAAAGTCGTGTGTCGTCACACTACACTATTGATAACTCAAGGACGCCTGAACCGACTACAGATCTAAAGATTGTTAGTACAAGCGCGGGAATGTGATTCAATTATCGTACGAGTACATAGGTACTTACATAATGTGATGTCACGTACGAGTACTCACATGTGTATATATAATAGTTATAATATTGGAAACGAGTCAAATGTCCGCCGCTCTACCCCCCTACCCCCTGCGCCCCTGCGCCCCTGCGCCCCTGCCCCCCTGCGCCCCTGCCGCGCGTCTGTCACACACACATACTCGTTACATAACACACATTCATATTATATATATATATATACTATGTTTAACTTTTATTTACGTACACATATATAATTTGTCAAACAATAATATATATATTTATAATAATATATATATAACAAGTGAACACGCACGTACACGTACAGTACAGTACAGTTAGCAACACGCATCCACACCGCGCACCATTTTTTACCAACGAGACTTTATATAACGTAAATTATTTTAATTTAGATATTTAACGTAAACCATCTCCTTACAGCACTGACATGTGTTATACTCGTATGAACTTAATGTGCAATATAAAACTACACCGGGAATGAAGTACCTCCTGTACCTCCTGGGAACACAAATGATTGTATGTGTGTGTTGCAGTCGTCGATCCACTCGCGCACGGCGTACGTGATCAGTGCGCTGGTGGGCGCGCAGTCAGCCGCGTGTCGAGCCAAGCGCGCCGAGGACTTCATACACCACATCAACCAGTACCCGGAGGCGAGGGACTACGCCATCAAGGTACTGCCGCTGCCTCCTGCCCCCTCAGCGTCTCCAGCGGATACCAGCATGTCTCTTTCTTCACATATACTTCTATATCTATATAAACAGCTCCCTTCCGAGCGAGCGCTTGAAGAGTCAAAATCTTCTGAGAATGCTCAGCCGAAACACGTGTCGAGGAAGTCTGATACTGAGAGAAAGAGAAACAATTAGGTGAGGTGTGGTGGTGGTAAGGAGAAACCACAACGTAAAAGCAAAAATATTTTTCGATTTCTCACGCTGTCATCAAGACGATGCGGATAAACAATAAATATCTTGTCTACCATCTTATTATAAATGGATTTCCGCAAAGTAACGCCTGACTCCATCAATTATCTACGTAAATAAGTACAAGGATATCATAGTAGTGATGTGTATGCAGGAAGGCGCGGTGCGTGCGTTGCTCCGCGTGCGTCACTCGGTGCGGGAGGAGTCCACGGAGGCGGACCTAGTACGCGGGATAGTGAACGAGGTGAGCACCACCTACTGTGCACTCGTACTCTCTTTGTAAATAACGGAGTGGTCTCCGCCCTAGCTTTAAAAGATCCATGGGCTTATTGGGCACAGAAGATATATATACATTTATAGTTTATCAAATTTCACTAGCAAGATACCTGTACTGAACCGTGCCACCCGACTCATGGTAGCGTTCATATGTAATTGTATTGTTGTACGTGTTCGAGTCCAGCTACGAACACTACTCCATAGTTGTTATAATTATCACGATAAATGTTACAGTTATTGTTATATTATGTGATAATACCTTTCTCGTAACATCGAGCGAATCTTTCGAAGGCAGATCCAAGTGTTGCGTACGTACAATGTCGCCGTGTTCCGCTCTCATGGTTCTATTTTTGTTCTATTAAATCAGCATGTGTAGGTGTATACTCGTACTCGTACTCGTATAGCGCGGTGAATGTACTCGCATTGTCCTGCTGACCTGTGCTGTACTTTATAGAGATCCACTAAAAGTAAAGTAACTAAAACACGATAAAGGTTAGAGGAGAACTAGTATATAAACAATGACTACTGCTCGTATTCATGTTTCTATAATTTTCTGTTGCCTGAATTGTTTACAATAATTCGCCGGAATTCTTATATTTTAATTTGAAAAATTCATATTATTATGAATGGTCGTAAATCGCACGTGGATCCATACAAATTTCATTAATATCAGTAGTTCAGTTTTTAAATCAAAAAAGGTGAAATATTTGTAATCGTTACTTCGCGAATTGTAATCGTTTGTCAATTGTTTAAAGTTATTCTCCCCTGCCGGGACAAAAGCGAATCCTGTCGTTTATAAAATACTTATGTATGTATGTATGTTAGGCGCTGTCTCTGATGGGGTACACTGGTCCCACGCGTGGTCCGGGGCCCAACATCCTGTCGCTGGACGGCGGCGGGATCCGCGGCCTTATCGCCATAGAGATCTTGCGCCACCTGGAGCGACTCACGGGGAGGCCGGTCAACGAACTGTTCGACTACATCATCGGAGTGTCCACCGGGGCCATCATCGCGGCTGTCATCGGTGAGAATTCACGACACATTGCATGCGATCACTCACATGTTACATTATATTACATCGCGGCTGTCACCGGTGTGACAACACGACACATTGCATGCGATCACTCACATGTTACATTATATTACATCGCGGCTGTCACCGTGCGACACAGTTTTATGAATAGTTCTGGAGACCTATATATATATATATACCTATATATATATATATAGATATATATAGATATATATATAGATATATATATATATATATATATATATATATATATATATATATATATGCCCTGGAATATGCCCCTTCTGTGATAGTAACACAGCTCTATTCCAGCGAAGTCGACGTTGAACATGCGCAGGAGACTGATCTCACCACGCGCGCGGTCGCGGCTCACACTAACAACAATGTGTGTGTGTGTGCAGGCAGCGGCGCCGGCTCGCTGGAGACAGCCGCGCAGATGTACCGCACGCTGTCGCGGGAGATGTTCGGCAACACGTCGGTGCTGGGAGGCACCTCGCGCCTCGTGTGGACCCATTCGTACTACGACACCGCGCACTGGGAGCGCCTGCTGCGTGACCGCCTGGGGGACCGCACGCTCACGCACTGCAACCGCACGCACAACCCCAAGGTACGGCAGCGCGCCCACACACCGGAGCGCCACGTGTCGGGTGTCGGCAGGAGGTGACGCGTATTGTTGATGTGCAGGTGGCGCTGGTGTCGTGCGTGGTGAACTCCGGCTCTCGCCTGTCGCCCTTCCTGTTCCGCTCGTATGCGGTGGGGTTCAGACGTCGCGGCGCCGTGCGCGGCACGAGCGCGGCGCGCGTGTGGCAGGCCGTGCGCGCCTCCGCCGCCGCGCCTACTTACTTCGACGAGTTCACGCTGGACGGAGACGTGCACCAGGTTCGTCTCCCGCGTACACCACTCCCACGCTCCACATACACTCCTCCTTCCTCAGTATGAAGATTTAATACTGGTATCGATGGTCGCAGGACGGCGGTATAATGGCGAACAACCCGTGTGGCATCGGCGTGCACGAGGCGCGGCTGCTTTACGGCAGCGCGGCACTGTCGCGCGGCACCGTGCTGTCCGTGGGCACGGGGCAGCCGCTGGCGGCGCCCGGCCGGGCCGCCGCGCCTGCCGGGACCAGCTGGAGGGAGAAGTTCAACAAGGTACCTACTGCCTACCACTGTGGCCTGAACAAGAGGACTCTTTGCTTTCAATTACTGACTTTACTAATATTAAATAAACACAAATCACACACTAGTATTGAGACTCAAAAAAATCTCATCAATAATAACAAGAGTAAGACCGTTGCAACAGACTACAATATCTTTCTGCTCACACTAAGAGAGAGCGAGATCGAAACACAAACATGCTGCACGGATGTAGTCGTACACTGGCGGGTCCACAGGTATCTAGTGATAGTTAAACACGTAGGTGAAATATTTGTGCAAGCAGTTTGTTTGTGTGATACGAGGATCATGTGGTCGACACGTTGTGGTTCAGATCCTGGACTCGGCCACGGACACGGAGAGCGTGCACCTGCTGCTGAACGACCTGCTGCCGGCGGGCTCCTACTACCGGTTCAACCCTCCACTCATGGAGCCCTGCACCATGGACGAGATCGAGCCCGCCAAGCTGCAGAGCATGATCACCGACACGCACGCCTACATAAGGTGCGTACTGCACGCAGTGCAACAAGGTCCGCAGTGTGCGGTGTTCTATATGCACGAGTATCACTTGTTGTCTATATGCCATATACTCGTGGTGATGTGCCGATATATGTTATCATTAGTAATAGTTATTCTAAAAAAATTATATGCTTATATATCATTATTATAAAAGAAGTTGTGGGAAGATAAAGTATGCCTAATGATTTATTCTGTTATGTTATGTAAAAACGTTATGCACTTATAAATGATGCCTCTTTAGTTTACGCAATCCAATACGGAGGCCACTGAGTGCGTGTGAGTTAGACATTACACTTGCAAAAATTTATGCTTTTGCTGATGACACAGCAATTATTTTCCACGGCAAAAACCGAGATACCGTAGAGCAGGCCACCAATGCCGGTCTACGAGACAGCTCACTGGCTCCGGCAAAATGTATTAACTCTCAATGTCTCTAAAACCGGGATACCGTAGAGAAGGCCACCAATGCCGGTCTACGAGACAGCTCACTGGCTCCGGCAAAATGTATTAACTCTCAATGTCTCTAAAACCGGGATACCGTAGAGAAGGCCACCAATGCCGGTCTACGAGACAGCTCACTGGCTCCGGCAAAATGTATTAACTCTCAATGTCTCTAAAACCGGGATACC
Organism: Ligdia adustata; assembly: GCA_947049295.1. NCBI lineage: Eukaryota > Metazoa > Arthropoda > Insecta > Lepidoptera > Geometridae > Ligdia > Ligdia adustata. The sequence goes on from OX346237.1 coordinate 177,082, forward strand.
GTAGAGAAGGCCACCAATGCCGGTCTACGAGACAGCTCACTGGCTCCGGCAAAATGTATTAACTCTCAATGTCTCTAAAACCGGGATACCGTAGAGAAGGCCACCAATGCCGGTCTACGAGACAGTTCACTGGCTCCGGCAAAATGTATTAACTCTCAATGTCTCTAAAACCGGGATACCGTAGAGAAGGCCACCAATGCCGGTCTACGAGACAGCTCACTGGCTCCGGCAAAATGTATTAACTCTCAATGTCTCTAAAACCGGGATACCGTAGAGAAGGCCACCAATGCCGGTCTACGAGACAGCTCACTGGCTCCGGCAAAATGTATTAACTCTCAATGTCTCTAAAACCGGGATACCGTAGAGAAGGCCACCAATGCCGGTCTACGAGACAGCTCACTGGCTCCGGCAAAATGTATTAACTCTCAATGTCTCTAAAACCGGGATACCGTAGAGAAGGCCACCAATGCCGGTCTACGAGACAGCTCACTGGCTCCGGCAAAATGTATTAACTCTCAATGTCTCTAAAACCGGGATACCGTAGAGAAGGCCACCAATGCCGGTCTACGAGACAGTTCACTGGCTCCGGCAAAATGTATTAACTCTCAATGTCTCTAAAACCGGGATACCGTAGAGAAGGCCACCAATGCCGGTCTACGAGACAGCTCACTGGCTCCGGCAAAATGTATTAACTCTCAATGTCTCTAAAACCGGGATACCGTAGAGAAGGCCACCAATGCCGGTCTACGAGACAGCTCACTGGCTCCGGCAAAATGTATTAACTCTCAATGTCTCTAAAACAAAAACAATAGCTTTTAGAGTGTCTCGTCGATCAGCCTCCAAAAATTCGCTATGTGTGAAATTGCGCTCTTGTTGCATTACTACTGACAACCATAACTGTTGTCATTGCCCTGAGCTGGAGCAGGTCGAGGAGGAGCACACCAAATACCTTGGTATATATAGTGATGAACTGTAGTCTCGGCTCAAACGAATATAAACACGTAAACATTACTACACATCTTTAAACAGCTTAGGTCTGTGGCCAGCACGAATATTATAGACATGGTCTGGTCTATTCTGCTCTATGCCAATCAAAGATAAATGATTGCATCACTTCTTGGGGTTCAGCATGTACTCGTAGCTCGCATCTAATGAAAGCTGAGCGAGCTCAGAGACTCGTCCTCGAGGTGGCATATAAGAAACATTACAAGCACCCGACTGACATCCTTTATAAGGAAACAAAACAGCTGCTCATACAGGCCTGCGTCTTGAGGGTTCATAAGACAGCTCTTGTAGATGCACAGCAAAAAAGCACTGACAGATGGAAATCCATTAACACTCACGCTAGAACTGCACATAAAAGCTTTAAATTTTTAGGTCCAGTTAATATACGAATAAATTAACTAAAAAATTGCAATATTAAGAGATTCAAAATTCAAATGTAAGGTGAAATTAAAGAAATACTCGATTTAAGTTACATAGACACCGAGGGACTCCTGCGAATTAGACGACAGGCGTGCAGTGACGTCACAATTAAATTAAACAAAGCGCAGAAACCTCCAACCGTACATTAACATCCCAAATGGCACTCTCGAAGAGGACCAGCTCTCACAAACGCAGGCACTCGTGTCCCACAGTGAGAGCTAGAGATAATGTTATACACATTTGCACTTTATTCCTCAGCGAAATTACTCGCAGTTACTCATCTGAATGATAGTTTTTGATCTAGTATTAAAACTTATTGTTATTATAACCACTGTACGAGTACATGCTAATTCCTAATTAAATCGTATATTCGTCTCTTTGTATTTGTATTGAAGTGAAATGTATTGTATCATTGTAATTGTCATTGTTAGTGAGTGACTCAATGCGCGCTCATTAATTGATAAATTGTACATTACTTAAATACTTAGCATTAGTTGTAAGTAATGCGTGTCGTGTGCACAGACGCAACCAGCACAAGTTCGAGCAGGCGGCGGCGCGGCTGGCGCGCTCGCGGTCACTCGTGCAGCGAGCGAGCGACGCGCTGCACCACCGCGCGCTGCTGCTCGGCCTCACCACGCACTACTGACCGGAGCGGGGGACCAACCCGGACGACCACCACAACAACGATACGTGAATGTTATCCTCATGCTTGCTGGATGTCACCAAGTTGAGAGTTTCACCAACACTTCTGGTGCACCTGTTGCTATTCGAACATGATGCAATGTCTGTTATCTATTGCACGGTTTTTTTATTGTCCATTTTATTTTGTGACTTCAAATGGCTCGATATAATTGTGACATACGAATATATAAACATTGTTAGATGTAAATGTAAGCGCAGTGGATGGTGCACAGTACACGAGCGTGGCAGTCGTTTGATGTAAATGTAAGCGCAGTGGATGGTGCACAGTACTCGCACTACACGAGCGTGGCGGTCGTTAGATGTAAATGTAAGCGCAGTGGATGGTGCACAGTACACGAGCGTGGCAGTCGTTTGATGTAAATGTAAGCGCAGTGGATGGTGCACAGTACTCGCACTACACGAGCGTGGCGGTCGTTAGATGTAAATGTAAGCGCAGTGGATGGTGCACAGTACACGAGCGTGGCGGTCGTTAGATGTAAATGTAAGCGCAGTGGATGGTGCACACTACACGAGCGTGGCGGTCGTTAGATGTAAATGTAAGCGCAGTGGATGGTGCACAGTACACGAGCGTGGCAGTCGTTTGATGTAAATGTAAGCGCAGTGGATGGTGCACAGTACTCGCACTACACGAGCGTGGCGGTCGTTAGATGTAAATGTAAGCGCAGTGGATGGTGCACAGTACACGAGCGTGGCGGTCGTTAGATGTAAATGTAAGCGCAGTGGATGGTGCACACTACACGAGCGTGGCGGTCGTTAGATGTAAATGTAAGCGCAGTGGATGGTGCACAGTACACGAGCGTGGCAGTCGTTTGATGTAAATGTAAGCGCAGTGGATGGTGCACAGTACTCGCACTACACGAGCGTGGCGGTCGTTAGATGTAAATGTAAGCGCAGTGGATGGTGCACAGTACACGAGCGTGGCGGTCGTTAGATGTAAATGTAAGCGCAGTGGATGGTGCACACTACACGAGCGTGGCGGTCGTTAGATGTAAATGTAAGCGCAGTGGATGGTGCACAGGTCGTTTGTAATGTTTCACTACATTTCCAGTAGGTACGCTTATGCAGGTATATATATATATATATAAATGAGCAGATCACCAATTAACTTATTCAATTTACAAATATACTTAGTAATAATAATTTATACAGGGTTATCGGTTAGGGATGCACTGAGCCGAAAGGGGTGACCCCCTTATACTCATCCTGATGAACAGCTCTCGCCATGGGACAAACTCTAAATTTAAGAAAAATTACCTATTCCATAAAAATAGTTGATTGATAGCCGACAAAATGTATGATATAGCTGATTGTTTTTTCGAGTTCAGGGTTGATCCCATAGTGTACGTTGTCTCCACTCGGTACACCCTGACCGATAACCCTGCGTACCTACACATTGTGTCGTATATGTATTCAGGCTTATTACGTAGGTATAGGTCTATTGTGATAGCGACAGCTCTGCTTCCAAAGTGCATGTTACATACAACGCTCTATATTATACTTGAAGCTCAATTTAAAAGCTTGTTTTTGTAGCGATTAACTCATACTAGCTGCGCCTCGCGGTTCTACCCGCGGTACATATTTCAACTTTCTATGGTAACACTTCAATTTTCCGGGATAAAAAACCTGTGTTAGTCGAACGTATAAGTTACCTTCGTGTCAAATTTCATTCAAATCCGTTGAGCCGATTGAGCGTGAAAAAGGAACAAACAAATAAACACAAACTTACAGTTTCACCTTTATAATATATTATATATATATAATATATATATATATCTCCGATCACACTATTTAAATACTCATAGGTAAAAAATCCTCATGAAAGAAAGAAATATGATAATAAATAAGTATGAAATTAGTTGCGATTTTAAAAGACATATATTATACTCGTACATGGACAATAATCACTTCATTTAATATCGACGGTAAGTTTCAAACAAGGAGGACGCATATATTTTACAGTTTATTTATAAAATACTCAAATGCTATACTGAGTATCGTATCGTAGCATTACCTTAATTATTATGTTGAAACGATGTTTCCTTGTTGCGTTAGTTTATATTAGTTATCGACAGATAAGTATATTCAATAATACTCTTTAAGAATTCATTAATTAGGTAATTATTTAGTTATAATGGTAGTGACAGTGAGAGCGGCGGCGGCGCGTCACCTTGCATACTTACTGCATACTTGTTATGTGGTAACGATGGGACTCTTTCTGAACGGATTCAATAATAATTGGGGCCTCATTTATCAAACGTTCCAAATAATTCATTTGAGTGACCGTCACTTGTGAAAAACAAATTTAAAATTTTTGAATTTTGTTGGAAAGTGACGTCATTTGCAGGTAGAAAATTCATTTAAACGTTTCAAAACTTAGACTCTTTGAATGTAAGTGAATGTGGTCAAGTCCTAGTGCCAAAATGGTCGTTTTGACAAAGAATAGATCAGATTAGTATTACAAATTAAGTTTTGTTAATACTAACAATGAGACAATTCATATTGACCAGCTGACGTCAGACAAGTTGCAGGAAACTTTTATGATAGAGACAACTGTCACTTGAATACTTCAGAATCAGACCCATTCTGTAGATAAATATACATATGGAGTATTATTGCGTTACCGCTGCTGCTGATGTACCTACATACACTGCACTGCATGTACTGCACTGCACTGCACTGCATGTACGGCACTGCACTGCACTGCATGTACTGCACTGCACTGTTACGAGTATTACACTCGTACTTGTAAATATATTATTGTTGTTATGTCTAGTCACTTGTACATACTTCCATGATATTGTTATAGTTCAGGATCCCTGAAACATTTTTACACTTTGATTACTATCAAGCTTATTTTCCGAGAGTAGCCTGATTTTGATGAGACGCCCGACTATATCCTGTATATGACTCTGGGCTGTGGTAGCTAACAGTGATAGCGAGCATGAAACATGTCGATTTGATTATTCTCAAGAAATTATTACTAACCGTTTTTTTTTGCTAAATCTTAAGATAATTAACAAAATTACTCGAAAAAAATTTGTCCTACAAAATGTATGGTTTGATCTCTAGAGTCCCCCTTTTCCAACATGTATCGATTACGAGGTCATCAGAAATGATTACTAACCAGCTGATTTATTTAGTACTAAGTACTTGGTATATATTTATATAATTGAACAGTGATATTGTCCTACAGATTGCGTGGTACGTTACCTCGGTCCTACGTTACCCTGGTCATACGTTACCCCGGTCCTACGTTACCCTGGTCCTACGTTACCCCGGTCCTACGTTACCCCGGTCCTACGTTATCCCGGTCCTACGTTACCCTGGTCCTACGTTACCCTGGTCCTACGTTACCCCGGTCCTACGTTATCCTGGTCCTACGTTACCCCGGTCCTACGCCCAGAAGTTGTGAATACCATAAGACTATTTTTCTCATTACTAACAGTATGACAAAAATATTACACAATAAAGTGTGTTCTGCCCCAATGAAACAATGTCCTACAAGAAAACACGTATATATCACTAGTCCGACAAGAATTGATATTCTCTCGTTTTCCTATGAGGCGCTCGACTCAACAAAATCAGGCTACTCACAGAAAATTAGCTTGATAGTAATCACATTGCAATAATGTTCCAGGGATCCTGAACTATTACGTCATATAACGTGACACATTTTGTATCTTTCACTACATTTTATGTAAAGTTTTGTATTTTTGCAATATTTATATTTTTGTGAATAATAATGAGTCGGTCTCCGGCTCCGTGTTATTACTGAACTATACATTTTAATTGTGCTTTGAGTGTCGAGTTTGGCATTGCAATTGTGTCGTAATTGAAATTGCATTGTGCTATTATTATGAACTTGCTCACAACTATGTTCTATTCTGTCATGTCAAGACAGCCATAATGATGCAATGCAATCGCAATTGCAGACTCGAGCCCAGCCAGTAGCCAGGAGCTAGACAATGTTCAGACGCGACGTAGAGAGAGCTCTGTGATAGCTTGTACATGATTTGTTGTCAAACCTCAATGTGATATACTTAAGTTATTAAATTAAATGATTATAAACATTACCATGGTTTGTTTATTTGAAGAAATTCTTCATTGATTTGTCGATCGTCCAGTCTCTAATGTCAGTCAGTCAGTCAGTCGGTACATTTACTAGGTATACGAAACTTTATAGGCAAGTGGTAAAACGGAAGGTTCTAGAACAGAATAAATAATAGTACCACAATCAATACATAACGAGTTGAGTTTATCTATTTGTAAACATACTAATGTAAGTATGTCTTATGAGATCAACGAATTATGAAATGGCTGTTCATCATGAATAAATATGTCTGCACGTGTGTGAGCGAGAGGCCCGCTCGGTAGATAGTGTGTGTGCGAGCGAGACAGACTACCTGCGTGTGACGTCACCACTAGCAACATGGCGCAGCTATACTACAGTAACATACTTTCACTGGCGACTCATCCTCGATACCGCGACCGACTATACTTGATATTTAGATTGTCACAGTACATTTTGTAACGATTATTATTTTACGTGAAGGCAGAGTGGCTGTAGTGTGTGTGGTGCGCCTTTAATATAAGATAAAATATAGGTACTATTTAATATGTTACACTAAGTTCCAACTTCAACTTTTATATTAGGTGGCTTCAGTGGTGGTGCCACAATTTCGCCAATGTCACGTGTGGGCAGAACGTAAAACAAGCGACGGAGATTGATCAGTTTATTTTGATTGACCTGTACATCAGAGATCTGAAAAACAAAGACTAAAGACAACACAATACACAGGCACAGGGCAATACAAAACAGCACCAATATGAATGAATATCATATCTTTGATATTTATATTAAATAGAATATACAATAGTAATTATATCTATTATATCTATATCAAACAATAATTATATCTATATTAATATAAATTACAACCTAATATTATTAATGACAATAAATTTACTAAGGGTGTTAAGGAAAGGAGTGAAAACTAAGGTGAGCAGATAACCAATATTAGTAGGGCGAGGAATTTCAGGAGGGAGGATATCATATAAGGAGCATCGTAGATTAACACATTCAAAGAAAATGTGTTCCAGTGTACCATCATCAAGTCAACATTCACAGAGAGAAGTGTCCCGAATTCTTATCTTGGCCAAAAAAACAGGCGAGCAACAGTGACCCAGCCTTAGGCGACAAATAGTTGAAGCCGTTTTTTTATTTACATTCTTAAATTTGTAAAACCATGGGATGGAGTTTTGGAGTTGACCATAAAATTTTCCTTTAGTCTTTTTAGACTTTTGCCACAGCGCATCCCAGTTCTGTAATATTAAAGGCTGACAGACAGTAACCAGATCATGTGTGTACACTCTAAAATAGTCACCATTACCAATTAAAGCAGCTTGTTTAGCACATGAGTCGGCTGATTCATTCCCTGGTATACCTGTGTGACCTGGAATCCATGCCAGTATTGTACTCAACCCAAGTTGGGAACATTTGTATAACGCCTCCTTTATTTTAAGAACAACTGGAAATTTAGTTTTACTTCTAAACTGATTAGACACTATAGCTTGCAGACAGCTTTTACAATCTGTAAAAATAATTGATTTAGCAATTTTATGCGAGACTACATATAGAATTGCTTCTAAAATAGCGATTGATTCTCCAGTAAAAACTGAAGAAATATCCGGGCATTTATAACTAAGAATTATTTTGTATCTGGGGATCCATACTGCCGCACCCACATAACTATTAGACGATAATTTAGAAGCATCAGTAAAAATTGTTAGCCAGTCATTACCTAAGTTATTAATAAGCTATTAATTTTTTCATTGAATATTGCAACTGGTTCTATAGAATTTTTATCAACGCCGAAATCTAGAATGATATTTGGTTGGTATATCAAAGCATTGTAATTGGTGGAGAAGAGGGGATTTAAGTGAAATTGGCCAATTGGGTAAGTAAGTTGGGAAAAATTTAAATAGCTCCGAACAACACCACTAAGTTCCAATTTAAATACTGCTTATGAACAGAAGGATCAAGACAGTTTTCGCCTTATAACTAACTTCAATTGGCAGAAAGTGAGATAAGGATGGACGAAACAGCTGCACAAAGATAAGTACCCACCTTAGCAATAATTTATGGGTATCATTTAAACGTTCACCAAAAATATTATTTGGTTCCCAAAATGGCCTAACGGTCACCAAATGATGTCATCATACTTTCGGCAACAACGACCGCAGTAGGTTCAGGTTATTATTTTTTGGTAATTATTTATCCATATTTTTGGTTACCAATTATCCATTTTGGTAAACGTTCAGTTTTTTTTTTGGAACTAAACGAGCCATACTTTATTAGGAGAGCATGTTGTAATCAGGAGCATTAGTATAGGGAAAAGCATTACCTTCTTCTATGTCGAATTTATTTCCAACGAGTAACTCTTCCAACTGTCACATTTTACTACTCGTTGGGAAAAAATATTCCCAACGAGTAACAATTACTCGTTAGTAGATATATCACGATAGATGATTCCGTCATTCGACAAGTTCAGTGATGTAACTATAGATACAAAGCTAGTAGGTCGGAGCCCCATCATTAACATTCAGATCATACTTTCCCTGCCACCTCCACCACTCCTCCACTCTTCCACTCCTCCTCCACTGACTGACTGTCTACTGGCTAGTAGTGGTATACACCGCAGGAGCGAGAGTCGCGGCGCGCGTTCATACAAACTTTCACATTTACACGAACTAGTTTTACTACGATAAAACAAATTAAAAGTTTTGTATCTCATCGCGAACACAGTGAGCAGTGAGCAGTGATGGCGAGCGTCAAATATTTCATTGCTATGGTTAGTTAATAGTATAGGTACCTAGTTAGTTAGTGTTTGTGTTGGTTGGTGCAGTGCAGTGGAGTGTTTCGAGAGGTTCTAGTGTAGTGTAGTGTAGTGTAGTGGAGGCCGAGAATGTTCCTCTGACTACGTGACACAACACACGACTACTCGTATCTACACTGTAGGATAGAGAATGTTTCATCATATCTAGCTATATACAAATCTGTGACATTTAAAAAATTAAATAACGGTTTTACGAAACCAGTGACACCGTTGCAGCAACCGTAAAATCAAAGTCTAAGAAGACAATAATGAACCCGATTCTGTCAGGCCAAACATAACAAATCTAATTTGACAGTTCTAAAATATTGTCCTCTCTTTTTGTTTCTAAAAGTGAGAAAAGGGTGAATATAATTTTAGGAACTTTTAGTTTAGTCAGTAACCGAATTGGGGTCGTAGGTATTTAATTACCTATAATTGTTCCATCCGCTGGCCCCTGACGACGATATTACGTGTTATATTTAACGCTAAAATAACCCGATTAGCATTATAAAACAAACTTTTTGTAATTAGGTATCAATTTAGTTTCTCATGCGGCACATCACCGCTCTGAGGTGTTAGGTATTTAATGTCAGTCGCCTGATGAAACGGAAGAGCAACACTCAATGGTGTTATTGTAGGTATAGTGAGATGTAACATGTATCGTGGCGCAGGTGTCCCTGCTGGCGCTGCTGCTGGTCCCGGCTCGGAGCACGGTGCAGCCGCGAGCGCCCAACTTCCAATACTTCGAGAGGTCAGTTATATACCTATCTACATCGGAAACAAACAAACATGGCACAAACCAATCACGATTCAATTTTAGACTTTATAACTCCCGGCCAAAGTTTACTTTTGCATTGTGATCAGATATGTGTTCGTTCTAGGCCTCTCTCTAAGCTACAGTTTCGTGTGTGCTCCGGCTAACAACACATGAGGTAATGTTATGTGAACGTTGCAGACCCAACTACCGGTACCCGTACTACGACAGCTCCGGCAAGGGCAAGCTGCTGTACGGGTACGGAGGACCCGAGCTCTACCAGTACCGCTCCTACTCGCCGCTGGAGGGCATACACTGACACGCACACTACACTCCTGCACTCGCACATCCACCGCTAGCGACGTCATCACTGATACCAGGGAGCGTCCTACTCAAAGAAACTATCTTGTTATATGTAACCTAAGTCAAATCCTAATTATCAATGGAAATTTGTATTGTACCATGTATTAAAATAGTACTTAGCTTTTGCCCGCGTTATGTTTATTTAACCGGGGACGAGTAGCATAGAACATTAGCCAGCCACGAGCTACTCGTGGGTAGTGAGTAACAATAACAAGTAGGTGCATCTACTGCACTTAGGCACTTTCATTAACTTACCAAGGATTTGCCTGCGAGCGCGAGCGCGTGCGCGGTGAAGCGACTCAAATGCGAGGGCGGAGGGTGTTGCGTTGGGTATATATTAGTAGCAAATACATCGTATTGTAAGTTTTATGTGAAGGTAAATATAATTATATGTAAATATTTAGACAAATATCCTGTGAGCTGCGTACTTATGTACGAACTCGATTTTTTTTAAATAAATATGTTAAACATTAGTTAGGTGTTTTTGTTTGAGTTAGCGCTACAAGGTCCTACAGAGCATGCAGTAATGTGTTGACAGTCGACATACTCGTGTACCTACACAACGGACACTCATGGACACAACGGAGGTCGAGCGCCGAGCGGAACAGGAAGTACACACATTACATAAACCGTACAGATGTTTTCTTCAATGTCATCTCTGGGTTATAATTTAAAAATAATGTAGGTAAATTATATTAGACAGTAGTCCAGTACTTAGTCCAGAAGTCCAGTAGTCGGCCTCGACATATCATATCTCTCCCTACTCGTATGGACCGACATCACATAACGTAGACGTCATGTATCACACCGATTCTGTTAATTAAGAGACATTTCTTCATAACTACATATAAATGTATGTGTGGATACTGAGCTGAGTGCTGGAGTTACCTTTAATGTTATAGCTTAGCCGTAACTCACACAATGTAACTACAAATGAACAATGATTATCAAATGATGCTAAAACTATAAAATACGCCCATAACATTAAATAGTGTTGTTTAGTAGTAGGTAGGTACCTAGTAGGAACTGAGTGCAGGTACACAGAGCTGACGCGCGGCTCCGTGCGAGAGATCCTTGAGATGTTAGCTCCATACAGCGAGCTGCACCTACCTGCCTGCCTGTTCGTCTATAGCAAACATATCTGTTTGTTCACACACTTTATATATATATATATATCTTATACACGGTTACATGTTAACAAGCACATACCTATCTATGTTACGTACCTACTCAATTTCTACATAAATGATTTCAATGTGTGTACCCACACATTTTAATTTGCGTTTTTTTTTCAGTAAACATTCCCAAAGTAAGTTCTTTAACTTATTATAATAGATTTTAGAAATTCGTAGAAACTGTAGATACTGTAATAGTGATTAGAGTTGACGCTTAAATGAATTCCAATGAAGTTGCGAATGAAAATAGCCTACCTAATATATCTTGCAAATAAAACTAAAGCAAAGTGGTATTATTGTTTTGTTTGGTTCATTCTCCTGCAGAACAGGATGACCTCCTATAGCCCTGTAACGACTGCACGACATGTCTAGCAGGTCTATTATAGATCAGTCAGTGAGTAACATACAGTCGTGATGTTATCGTTCATGGTGGTGTTGAGTTCAGTGGTGGTGTGTGGAGAGTGTGCGCCGCTGTATTCCAGCTTCTACCGGCCGCTGGTGGACCCCAGCGTGCTGGGGTACACGGTGGAGGCGAGGTTCAACCCGGCCGCGGGGCGGAGCGCCCGGGAGCAATACCGCGCAACAAACGGCGACAGGGGAGAGACCCTCATAGCCGCGCTGGGGAGGGGACACGCACCCACTGACGGATATACTGATAACCAGGTCGGTCACCACGTTACCTTATCTACGTATGGAGAACATACATAAATTGATTACTTACTTTTTTTTTCTTACTTTACCTTTGCGTCATTATATTATATCTATATGCTATATATATAAGAGTAAGTCCTGCCTGACTGACTGATAAATGCTGAATCTAGAGACATGAAATTTGCTGGATGTAGTGCGTAGGAATTTTAATTCGCTCAGAGGATCATCTTTATATTGTAATTTATGTCACGGGCGATGGTGGATTGATAATTACACATCGCGATAGAAACTGCGAAGCAAGAGGTACTGAACAACAAACAACAAACAGTGACATCATTAAACCACTGAAATAATCTCAACAATATCTAAATTAAAATCAATCTTGAATATGAAATTTTAAAACGCTGATCACGAATTCAAAATCTTGCTTGAATTTTCTTTACATTGGAGTTTTAGTGAGACTATTCTTAAAATCCTCTACACCAATATGCTAAATAGATAATTTTTTATAGAACAAGAATGTAGTACATAATTCAATTAGCCTGATGGTAACCAACATAATAATGTAAATCTATTCATATATTTAACTATAGCTTTAAGAAATACATCAAACATAATCTATAAATGAATTATCAATTGATATATATTTGTTTCAGGTGTATGGTGTTATGAAGTTGTACTACACATATCCCCGAGCAGGAACACACTCACACAACTATCCACTCTCAACTTAAACACATATCACACATATTGAACCTGTTTTATTACACATACCTTACAAACAATACACTTTACTACAGTCTGCAATCATCACACTACCTATCAGTAAATAGAAGAACTGTACAACTAGTGGACACATCAATGGTAATGTTAAACAAAAACAATTGTCATAATTATACAATGTATAGCTCCTCTCATCATCTCCACACTTTATATTTAATATTTGTTTTTGTTTGAACATATGGAGCTGTCGGTGCACATGTACTCCCACTGTTGTCATGATATAACCAAATCAAATGCAGAATAAATTATCAAATCATAAGCATTTACTTAGTAAGTTATATAAACCACTCTCTCTATAAGCATATAGTAACAAAACTAAATGTTACAGAGAACTCAAGTATAGGGTATGTCGCCAAAATGCAGAAAAAGGGAGGTTTATCAAATAGTGAAGCTCATCAATAAAGTCCTAGTTCAATTTGATTCAAATTTTTCTGTATCTCCAATCCCAAATATTTAGTTTAATTATATTTCTCAATTTTGTTATGATTTATTTAGTTATGTACATACTTAAGTAGAGCATATTTAACTATATACTCCAATTGTTTAATACAATGACCTTTATATCTAAATGTTAACAACACTCATCCTCTACAGTACATGTGTGTGAGTGTGAGTGTGTTATATCCTGCGCTTCTGTGTGGAGATGTAGAGTACATTGTTCCCGCGCAGGAAGGCATCTCCATACTTGTTCTTAAGCTGTCCATTCACATACTCCTCCGTCTGCTCCAGAGCTATGTTCATGTACCCGTCCAGGCACGCCAGCACTCCTGCAACAACACTATCTTATATATACAGAGACCAAGTTCTCATGTCATTATATTAAAAATATAATCATCGTTTAAATAAAGCTTGTTCTGAAAGTCTCGTGATTTCACTTGTTTAGATATGTAGATATGTTGCAGTTGGGTTTTTTGAAATCACTTTCAACTACTTGTTAAAGAATGTGTAATCTCAAGGAGCAATAACTGTGTATTCTGACTATGGTGCGGAGATTTATATAATATATTCCAATAAGTATGTATGTAGGTAAATTGCCAGAACACATACTTATTGTAGTATCTACTCAAGGACTAAGAGGATTAAGAGAACTTGTGTCTTGTAGAGTATCTGTAGTCAAATAGCGAATACTTAATGCGCATCTGATTACAGCAACATGCTCGGTGAGGTAGAGACCAGCCGCTTCGTTTATTTATAATAACAATATAACCTACAAACTGTTTTGATTGCTCTTTAAAGTGCAATACACAAATAAATCGAAGTCATCCAATTATGCACAGATAAGACTTGAAAACAGGATATTGCTTAATTTACGTGTGAATTTTAAGCAAATAAATGTGTAATTATTATCAAAACATGTCGTGAATGCACTTACCTCTGTAGTCTACGCCGCTGTTGAGTTTCACGACGACAGGACGACCGTGGATTTGTTGAATGAAAGACGATAATGCTTCTTTGCGATTCATTGCGGATATAATAGATTAATATAAGTTATGATAAGAATTATTGGCTCCTAACTGAAATAAAATTGCTAACTGCTGCACAAATAAATCAAATACCATACAAAACAAGCAAGAGCAACTCTTGCTCGAACACCTATTTCGACAATGACGTTGACATTACATCATTTCTAACATCGAGAAATATTTTGAACTTTGCAGGAACTATGCATTTAGCCGAGGCTTTTTTAATATAATCCAATGTGTTCACTTATGTTACATACAAAACTATGCAACGAATGCCTTTACTGAACGGCTGGTGCAATACCACGATGAAAAATACGATAAGAGACGTTCATTGATACATTAACGAATTGAAGTGTAATTAAAATCAGGAGGTTTTTGCAGTAGAATAATGCTTTTGTTAAATCATACTTAGTGAAATAAATAAATAATACTTGATTTTAATTAGGTTAAAATTCCTTATGTTTATTACCAAATGAAACAATGCTATCAATACATGTTAGATCTAAGGCTGTAGTGGCTATGTCCTGTCCTTAGGTTCCAGGGAGGTCCATATGAACCCGCTGTAGTTGTGGAGCACGGGGTCCGTGGGAGGGAAAGGGGTGTTGCTCGCCTTGTAGTAGTCGGAGGGAGCGTGCATCACAAACTCCATGTAGTCTAGCTTGCGAGGGAGATCCTCCTCTGGACCTGTACATAGATATAAGGAGGTTAACGGAGGCCTACCAAACTACTGTAGTCAGTACCAAGTGAAACATAGAGCATTCCTGAACAATTTCAATTAAAAGTTAAAAGTTGTGTACATTAGATTGTAAGGTACTAAATTATACATGTCCAGTATTTTATTCTTGCAAAAATACAATAAAAACTTTTGTTAAGAGCAAAAATATATTGATGTTTTGGCTCTCCATTAGAATGAACAATCTTGCAAGAAAACTTCCAATCATCAGCATGATTGGAAAATAACTAAATAAAATAGAAAGCTTGCAGACTGTATTATAAGAACTTGATTTTATTATCAGATATTAATTAGTGCCTGTGGGTCGGCATTTGCATGGTCGGAAGTGTCATGAGTGACCACAATTTCTTCTCAATACCACATTCTAATCTTCATAACCTTCCCTTTGTCCGTTATACATATATGTGACAGGAATGCATGCACTTTGTGTAATAATACCTATAATATAAGTGGCAGGATCAAAGCACTGGTCCGGTGGAGGACTGGCTTTAGTGGGCAGCAGCCATGTGACAACAGCACTCTTCTCACAGTACTGGTCCGTGAGGAACCCTCGGATCTGAGCGTAGTACGTGCCCCCGTCCACATCTAGCATGGACACTATGTCTCCCACCTGCATATATGTACCCTGAAATCATTCATTTTAGGTTTAAAATGTTCTTATATGTACATCATTTAGTTATAACTACTGGCACTAATGAAGGGGAAAGGTCTATATCAATGGGTAAGTGGGTTTGTTGTTTCATGAATAACTATGAACTACATGTGCAGAGAGTTTGTGTATGAGTTGCAACACTTACTTGATGTTGTGATGTTAATCAGTCGGACACATTATGCTCATTTGATATCATGCGTCTTTTCTCTAATATTAATATTGCATTGTCAAGTATATTCTATATTTTATTAACTAGTAAGAAACTTTAAAACGGCAGCGGTAATCGAGTTTAGAATATTTTATAATGAGTGGAGTTAACTTTATCATCATCTACCTTATAAAATATAGAATCACTCGAGACAACGGTGGCGGTGGCTGTAGGCGCTTTGAGCGGCGGGCGCTTGAAGATGGAGCGCCGACCGCGGCCGCGCGGCGCGGGCGGACGCGGGGGCCCGGCTGCCGCGGGTGTCTTGGGTTTGTAGCGCGTCGCGCGAGTGCTCTTCCTAGTCCCTTTACCCGTCGCCTTAGCCGGCGTCCCTTCGCCTCCGTTCCTGCTGTCCTCATCTTCTCCCTTCACTTCGCTCTCGCTCTTCGCCTCCGCTTTTGCCTCTTTGCTGACCGTGTTGGCGAGGTAGCACTCGTTGCATATTTGTCCGCTCTCCTGATTCCGCCACAGAAGGGAGTCGTTGGTGCTGCACTGGATGCAAATAGGTTTAGGCATTATGACTGAGATCACAGTAGGAATGTTACGATGAATACACTTGTAATAGGATCGTAAACATAGCAAAAAAACTATACACAATTCACAATCTTTTACTATTCATCCATAAACAAAACAATTTTGTCTAGCGTTCTTGACACTTGACAATGGCAGATAGATGACAGTGACTGACAGTGTTGCCAGATTACAGTTTTATGTTCTCCCCAAATCTTATCCGAAATCCCCCCAAAACTAAGGTTTAAAGAAAAATCCCCCCAAAAATTGCTAGCGAGCTAAAAACGTAATTACTGTTAGTAAGATGTCATTTCATTTCTAGATTATAATAATTGCAATAACACTATACTTGTTTACGAACACTTAAATACAGTACTACTTTCCTAGTTTTTATATATTTCTGCTTTGATAGGAACATTGTGACTTATCGAAGTGATGTACAGACTGAGCGAGACACGATGCGATTGACCGAAACAGATTCGCTGGCGGCAACTTTGGCACTAGTCAGCTCGGCTGCCATCGTGCGCAGCATTATGCTTTGCTAGCCATTTTGTTTTGGGGTTTTGCTATGTTTAGCAAAGCTACTGGTTATTGGCGTAAATTTATGCCCGTACAGTTACTATATTTAGAATAACTGAGTCGATTAGAATCAAAACCGGTGATCTGCCTTTTTTATATGTTGGTTAGCTAAAAAAACGTCATCGTTATCCTTGCACTTAAGAAACTAATTCATATAGCCTCTTAGATAAGTAATAGTCCTAGTAAAAACCCTGTTATAGCATTATTCATTCTGTAAGAGTCACAAAATCAGTTTAAATTCTTTAGAATGCTGTTTTTGAAACTGATCACAGTGCAGATTACCGTTTTTGATCCCAAACACAGCAGGTGTTTGCATCAGGTTTGTCAGCAAAGTAATATTAATAAAGTAGGTATAGTTTCATTTAATTATTTGTTCTATTATCTCGGAATCTTGATACTTTTTATTTTAGCAACTATAAAAAAACTCCATCCAATTTTATTAGTCGGGGCATTGTTAGTGTGCTACATTTTAGCTCTTTAGAATTATGTGCGCACACTCTTTCAATCAAAGATGTCGGTGAATACCTAAAACAAAAATTAAATAATATGACAACAGCGTAAGCAACCGCCACAGCAAGATGTGACACCCCTACGGTCATACGTACTTCATTTTCTTGTCTAATTTCTAGTCCAATTTTCGGTAACTTTTTTGAGTTTCCGTGAAAAACTGTTAGTCAAAGGGCTTGGGTGATCTTCCATAATGCTTATTTTGTTTTAATTATTTGTTTAAGTCACAAAAACTCCTAAAATGCAATTAAAAACACAACGCACTACTAGCAGAGAATGTATCGTTAGCTATTACATGGCGCTAAAGAACTATCGTGTCTGATTGGCCGACGGCCGCAGATGGCCGGGTTTGAATTGAAAGCTTTGCAGTTTGCAGTTTTATTCAAAATTATCTGTGCTGCCATATTAATAACCCATATTGCCATGGCATGCCTAATCTATATCTAGAAAAGTATAAGTACTGACTGACCGACCGATTGGTATTCAATCTCTCTAGGTAGGTAGGGATAATGGTATCCATTATTTCCAAAACTCTTTTATCCCCTAACGGATGGTAGGGAACTAAGGACCCCCGTTGTTAACCCCTAACAGGGTTTTAACAGGTAATTAAAATTTTCGCGTGCAACGTTGTAGGTACAATATATACAAAGTTTGCCCTCCTTCCTGTGCCTAGCGTATTTTAAAAACATTATCAAATGCACTCATAAAATTACATAAGTACCTACTTTACCACTGAAATTGATCCAGCTTTCAGATTTTAGTTTGAAAGCGTAAAAAACCCATTTATGTCAAGTAAGTTAGGTATAAGTTATATAATAATCAATATATATTATTGTAAGCGGAATCAATGATGAAAAGGGATGCTTTCCGTGCATCAGGGTGTAGGTAGTTGTTTGGTTGTTTTTCCCTGCCCGTAGGTACAAACGCTTTAGTAGAATATTTACACTGACAGCAACTCGACCTCACATTTTACGAGAAAATACGAGTAGCCTTTATTGCAATAGCCATGTATTGTCAACTGTCAGATAAACGTCAGAGTGTTATTACCGAGCTTTTTTAATCGTTAAATAGTTACACCTAACGGACGCTCCGAACGTGTCGGTTGCATGTCAGTTGTTATTTACGCTGAGGTCGCGGACGCGAGAAGAGCGAATAGTTGCACCTACAGTGTAGGTAAGGAACGCTCTCTGTGAAAATGTCTTGATAGCGGCGCGCTCTAGTGAGTTACGGTCGCTACTGGGCGCGTTCTACCTCTGCTATGCTATGCTATGCTATGCTATACAGTTATAGTAGGTAGGTAACGGAAACCATTTGGCTCGTATGTACCTATAGTGGTGCGCTGCGTGCCGTGTGGCGCCACCTGGCGGCGAGCGGCGAGCGGCGAGCGGATAACGCACGATTTATGTAAACGGCGGATTATCGTCCGCCATTTGTGAAACAAATTGCTGATTTCATGAATGTCTATTGGTATGGATTGCAATCGAACAAACCCGTTTCAACCTATTTGTTACATTACGAGAACATTCGATACAGGCACGCGATAAACAACGCTCAGTGCACTGACACACATACTTCACAGACCGACAATACCATTGAACACATGACTCATTCTAAATGAACACCTACTATAATAGATAGTTTCCTAAAGTTCTATTCAACAGTAAAAATATATTAGATAATTGGATAACTATTTTTATTTTAATTATTTTCATTAAACTCCGTTATGTAAGTAATTCATAAACATGTTTATTTTGGTTTACTACAGATGAATGCGGTCTTCCTGTGTGACCTCCCTCGGGTAGACACTAGGGTGAGTTCCAAAATAAATTAACTATAGGTACATATTCCGAATCGAAGACAATTTATATTATTTCATAAAAACACATGTGTAGGTAACTGGGCACCTCAATCGCTTGTGTGCTCTACGAGGCCATCTACTTACATATTTCTAGCTGAACTAAACTCCGAAGATACACAACACAATATATTCGTACGAGGATACAAAAGAAATGATAAAAGTGTTCGTTTGGAGCACGAAGGTACGTACGTAGCACAGTAGCATCTACTCGTATGTATCTTTTCTTCGTTATATTTACCTTGACTAAACATAATGCTACTACCAGTATGGTTTATTATTAATGAAAAAATTACTTCCGCTGGTACCTATGTGCCACTGTCCTGCCCTGTCACTGTTCATATTATTACCTGCCCTTCAGGGCTGTAAATGTTTTGACAATCGGAGTGTATGATGATTACAGTTATGACGAGTGCGAGGGACAAGGAAAGTTAATGTACGAAACGAACCCAATGAAAGTCGTTCTAACACTGATCATACATACATTATAAATTGATTATGTATGTATAAGTATAAAATAGTTGTAGGCAGATGTACTGAACCAATGAGCTCGACAGGAAAGCATCGACGGACTAGTACATGGAGTTTGTCTCTATATGTCATTTTAAAGGATAATCAGTTGTGTGTGAGAATGACATCCTACGACCAGTGTTCTAGTCGAGCTCCTACCCTGAAGAGATCTCTCTAAGTTAAAGTGTATGTCATAAGGTTATTGTTTGGAGCCCTCCCCTATCGGTGTCCTATATCCTGCAGCTCTAGGTGTAACTTGCAATGTAATGCTACAAACACAAGCTAATGGACAAGATCACGTCCATCCTCAGTGCAGTATTGGGTGAGTAGAGCACCAGGCCGCGCGCCTGCCGCCGCTACGTGGTACTACGTGTACACCCACTTCATTAATTCTCGTATGAATATCATGACTACGACGAGTACTTCATACAATATTACCAGCTGATTAACGCAAGAAGATGATTTTCGCGTTGTGGTACAATTGATAGACCAATGTGACCACTGGAGTCCACCTAGGAAATAAAAATCTTCCAGGGATGCCAGAGTCGCACTACAATTCACAGAAACTAGATATTTTAGTACACAATGAAGTACGCGGCTAATGCAGGTTTTATTAGTACGACTACATAACACACATCACATCTTTAGGCATTTGTTGGTAGACGTTCACCGTCTTAGCCCAAAATGAAACAAGTCCTTTAACGCCATAACGCAAAATGACAAGCGAGCGCCGAGCGCCGAGCGCCGAGCGCCGAGCGCATGCCAGACGACTAAACAATTCTTAGAATTCACACCAAGTTCCGTCAAGATTGTTTGGAAAGTACGATTTGTACGCGACAGCGAAATTTCAGGAGACACACAAACATACGATCTGACAATTGAATGAAAAATTTGTCAGAGTCGAAGCACAGACGCTTCGCCCGTACAGTACACTGTAAATAACACGTTCGCTTCGCTCGGCTAGTTGACAACATTCCGGGAGACGATGTACGTAAGTACTCACTCGTAACTCATACCAACTAAAAGTTGTTCCCGTCGCTATCGCTAGAGTTACTCGTACTCGATCGCACACACACATGTAGGTACGAGTTGATGATGTTTTATTTTTGTGGTGACACTAAAGTATTGTTGTATTGTTTTGTATTTTTGAATGAACATTGGTATTTTATTTGGAATCATTGGTAGGTAGTACTCGTACTCGTGTGACGAGTAGTTTTAAATAAAATGCAATGTTTGCTTCGTGAAAAATGTATTGAAAAACATCGCCCGTAAGTATAAGTATCGTGAATAAGTTAAATATATACCTAGTAAGTACAAACGGAACGTCCACCCACGAGTACAGCAATGCTCGTATCATCTGTACTACGAGTAGCATTCTCATCAAACCCTTGTCATCCGTTCACACCACACCATTTACCGACACGTGTTCTATACAATATTTATACAACTAGTTTATAGTGAAGTTAAAGTCGTGAAGTTTGTATGTGTATTTATATCGGCATTCTTTTTATTTATATGTATGTTGGCCTATTACCATTGTAGTGTAGTGGATGTAGCTGTGGATGTGTAATAAGAAAGGATTTTTGGGAGTTCAAACTCTAAGGGATCAAATGCGGACAATGTCACAGGTGGTAAATAATACTAGCTACTATAGTAGGTAGGTTCATAGTTATTAAACATAATTGTATAGCTCGCAATAATTCATGAACACGAGAGTCCGGTAAATGTTACTGAGTGTAAACCTGCTGGGTTCATTTATACTTACAACTTTACTACTAATGTTAATACTCTTTAAAGCCGTTCGTGCTTACATCATATGCCACTTATATTTATAACTATTAGTAAGTTTAATAACAAAACTATAGACATTATATATTTACACAAATAACAAGCAAATGTAGTGTCCGACTGTCACATGGTAGCGTCAGACTGTCACATGGTAGCGTCCGACTGTCACATGGTAGCGTCCGACTGTCACATGGTAGCGTCAGACTGTCACATGGTAGCGTCCGACTGTCACATGGTAGCGTCAGACTGTCACACACGACATCGTTACTGGGCACTAGACAATATACATTTATATTATAACAAATATATTTCTAGTAATTTTGTGTCAAAAACATACGTCACTCTGTGCAACAAACAACAAAGTTAATATATAATTATTGAGTTATATTTAATGGAATGTATTATGCAAATTAATTATAAAATTAAGTACAACTTCGTGCTTCAGGAATGTTACAAAATATATACAATTTTAAATAATCATTCTAATAATGACGATCTCGTGATTCAAGTTCAATTCAAAGTTCAAGTGTATAATACATTTTATCACAAATAGTCGAGATGTTAAAGTTAATTTCAATTTTACAAAACTTGATAAAGAAAGTTACTTGATACAATAACAGTCACGACATGAACAATCACTCAACTGCCTAACCTTGTAATTACTATTACAAATGTAAGATTCGTCTTTTGTACTGTACATTTTGTCCACATTAAAAATTTATCAATCAATGAAGAGTTCATGTTCACCTACGTACATACTACGCACGAGTATGTCAGTTTGTTTGTTTCACAATCATTAAATGTCGAATTCCTGAAGAGATTTGAATGTGCGGAATAACGTGTAAATTTTCACAGCAGCCTGAAAATATCACTCAGCACATCTTACACAGTGCTGTGTACGTGCAATCAGGTTCGTCACATCTTTTTTAAAAGGATTTAGGTGATGACAGCGTAAAAAATCGAACGGGCGCTGCGCCGCTGTTGCAGCGGTGGTGGTGAGGCAGGTGTCGCAGCAGGTCAGTTGCACACGTGCAGCTCGATGGTGGTGAGGCAGGTGTCGCAGCAGGTCAGTTGCACACGTGCAGCTCGGTGGTGGTGAGGCAGGTGTCGCAGGAGGTCAGTTGCACACGTGCAGCTCGGTGGTGGTGAGGCAGGTGTCGCAGCAGGTCAGTTGCACACGTGCAGCTCGGTGGTGGTGAGGCAGGTGTCGCAGCAGGTCAGTTGCACACGTGCAGCTCGGTGGTGGTGAGGCAGGTGTCGCAGCAGGTCAGTTGCACACGTGCAGCTCAGTTGTGGTGAGCCAGGTGTCGCAGCAGGTCAGTTGCACACGTGCAGCTCGGTGGTGGTGAGGCTGGTGTCGCAGCAGGTCAGTTGCACACGTGCAGCTCGGTGGTGGTGAGGCAGGTGTCGCAGCAGGTCAGTTGCACACGTGCAGCTCAGTTGTGGTGAGCCAGGTGTCGCAGCAGGTCAGTTGCACACGTGCAGCTCGGTGGTGGTGAGGCTGGTGTCGCAGCAGGTCAGTTGCACACGTGCAGCTCGGTGGTGGTGAGGCAGGTGTCGCAGCGCACGCGGCAGCACCACTGGAACTGACAGCGACACTGCACGCGCGCCGTCACCACCAGCGAGCTGTACCCGCGCCCACAGCACAGCGACCCGCAGCCATCTGGACCTGCAACACACCACACCGCACGCACTATTACTACGCCTGAGCGACACACAACTTCACTTCACTATCTACGCTCGGCGATAGCGCTAGTCTACGGCTATCTACTGTTGCTTATGATATTCGTATCTCGTATCGTATATACTCGTAATATGTAGTTTGATTTACTGTTTAGAATGAAATAGGAAGAACGGAAATATAAACAAATCTAAAATATTTAATTTTTTACACAATAACTTAGCAGCGCGAGTCTCAAGTGGATGGCACTCGCGCTCGCACTGGTCCTAACTGGTCCGAGATATCGTGTCAGTGAGAGGCGTCCGTGTGTACTCGTACGTTGTTAGAGCGCACGCGGTTAGTGGATTCACTTCTGTACTGTGATTTGCGTCCCCTGCGACCCCTCGTACCTCGTGAGGTGTTGTTGCAGTGTCGTCCGTGCGTGCCGAGCGCGCCCGCCGCCGCGTCCGGCTCGCAGTAGGAAGGAGACGCCGCCAGGAACACCAGCTCGTTCTTACGCGCCGCGCGCCCCGTGCCGCTCGTGCCTCGCCTGAGAACCAGAACACATAACTATCACATCAGAGACTAACTTGAGCTTAATCCCAGCTCAAAGTCTTAGGCTTGTTTTGTTCTTTACAATGGGTCTTAGATAACAGTGAAATTAACGATTAAAATCAATCTAATTCTAATACAAATACTCTCAATATGATTTGGCCAAGTAGTCAAAATAGTTCTAAGTTCAAAAGCTCTATAAACGTAGGTTTTGATACTCTCTGTCTACACTCACTCTAAAAGCTCGAAAACGCTGCTCGCACCTTGTTATGGAGCTGGTAATGTTTTATAACTAACTGAGTTGCGCTGAATAAGTGCCATGAGCTGCAATTGAATACGGATAACATCGCAGGAATTCTAAAATATAATAAACCTATTCGCCCGAAATTGCAAGTTTTAAAACATCACATTTGCACTGAGTTTACCTTTTAACAAGTAACTGTATATTGCTCTGTCCGTCGATGGAAGTGCCGCGCTCCACCGGGGAGACCTGCGTATAGATAACATACATTTTAAAACAACCTAAACTTGAATGCTGTGGTACCTATATGTTTTTTTCTGACCTTTTTTTTTGCGAAATCTTATACAAGATACCCGACTAAATAAGGGTGCAGCCGGGTGAATTTACTTAGTTCAACGAATGGCTACAGTACATCTCGTGACTAATTAGTTGGTTACAGCACGAGTGCTGTGATGCGGTTATTACTCACCATCTTGGCGCGCGTGTACTTGTCAGTGAGCGCGGCTGCGACAGCGCGGAAGGCGGGCAGCGCGCGCCAGCAGGTCCGCACGGCGCACGAGCCCGACACGCCGTGACACTTGCACTCGCGCCGCACCAGCTCCTTCACCATCTGTACACAACACACCATACGAGCACTGGGACACAACACATCACATGTACAGACAATCCTAGACGGAGGCGGAGAAGCTCACGCTCTGTACACGGACTTTAGTAAAGCCTTCGATTTAGTAGATCATAGCTTGTTGTTGACGAAGTTATAACTCCTGGGTATTCACGGATCACTATTGAGATGGTTAAAGTCTTATCTACAGAATAAATCACAGTTGTTAGTAGCGAAGGCCTATAGGTCACAAGCGTCGTTTGGGCCGTCGGGAGTTCCTCAAAGATCGCATTTGGGATCTTTATTGTTTTTGATTTTTGTAAACGATTTGCCTGGATTGTTGAGCTCTAAGGTCTAGTTATTCGCTGATGACTTTAAACTTCACAAAGCTGTCGTTAGCGAGAAAGAAGTCAATGACGTACAAGCTAATCTTGACAAAATAAATATTTGGTGTGCTAGAAATAAAATGACACTCAATGCTTCCAAAGGGTTTTTCATCAGGTTTTCTCGAAAACGGTCACCATTTCCTGGCCTATATACAATTTGTAAAATTCCTATTGCTGAAGTCTCTATAATCAGAGACCTTGGCTTAATAATAGACAGTAAACTCAGTTTCCGCGACCACTATGACTATATGTTAAAGAACTCAATGAAAATCAGTGGCTTCGTGATTAGGCAGTCTAAAATATTATTAGCCTGGTCCGTAGCATTGTGGAATATGCAGTGTTGTCTGGAATCCTGGGAACTAGGACAGGTTCAAAAAAGATTTTTTTATCATTTATGCTACATGGAAAGTTTGTGCAAAACATTTCGATCATATTCATTACGTTTAGATCATTATTAGATGATGACTGTACAAAAACGTCGAAAGACTGCAGATAAAATTTTGACACTATGCCGTAGATTGCTCGAAACTCATAAATAAAGTAAGAGAGAGTGTACCACTCCCCGGCAGTAGTTTATTGAATATGAACACCTTCTCCCTCCACATCTGCAGAACAAACAAGTTGAAACACTCTCCTGCACCGCATGTGCGCATGTGCGCATGTGCCGTTCATACAATGAAGTAAGAGATTTGATATTTTTCTCTAAACTCGTAGTTCGCTGAACTCGATAAAACATTAGTTGCCAAAAGTAGTAAACCACGCACGAATATGCGTCCATCATACGAGTATAATCTCACCATTATTATATTGTGCGTCTTCTGACGTGAGTTCTTATTATCTGATGTTTTAATTAACATTGTGCTTGGCTACGTGGATAATATTAGGTAAATATGAATTACATATGGTTTACATATGAAATTGGCGTTTTGTCGTACTGGCCACTTTGATCTCAAATATCTCTTCTTTGGTTAGGGATTCCAATTTCAAATTTATACAGCTATTTATTCATACATTTGTATTTTGAAAACCGTAATTCATTTGTTTTGTCCTCGTTTGGTTTTTTCTTTGCGTCACGCAGTTTACAAAATGGAAGACGATAACTCTGTATAACATAGGTCTCACATCGTAACCACCGGTGGCCGTGGACCGTCACAAGGACAGCTTTCTCCTGTCACTTGTCAACTGTCAGCTGTCACTCGTCACTCACAAGCCGCCCGGAGCGCGTGACAGTTTCCTTACAAGGCTGCTAACTTACTCCTTCATGTCAACTGGCACTTAATATCAACAGGAGCGTAATAAGAACTAACTAGGGGCGACTAGAATATAATGAGTGTATTGTGGTTTACGCTTCAACTATTTATAAAAGCATCTTTTTAAGACACAAATAAATTTTATAATATAATGTGACTTATTTAGAATAAAGTATCAATTTCTATAGATTAATATAGTAAGTAGGTCTACAGTGTACAGTGTACAGTTCACTAAGCCACTAGCAATGTAGTGGTTTACCATAAATTGTAAACTATACGCGCATGAATACATCCATAACCATACATATATATGTATTGCGGTATTGGTAATTAACTCTCGACTCTTCAATTATAAAACCAAAAGTTAACAACATAATCAACACGAAATAAATTTATATCGAAATAATAACCAACTTCCATATATAAACGTGAGCAATAAGTAGTGAATGTTGTAGTCAACAGAAACATTAATAACCTCGCAATACGTGTTTATCATTGCGTGCGGACGATCATTACTACAAAATAAATAAAAATAAAACAAGATGGCGTCGAGACGGACGCGCGGTGAAACAACACGTTAATGTGTGCAGTAATGAGACGTTGTGTCCAGTTCTCCTGCACCACTTACAGCTGCCACTTCTACTGCAATTATAACCTGCGACTGTAAGTGCTTATTGACTTGAACCATTTACTTAATGGTTCTGTACATTTTAATGTGTTAAAAATGCTTTTAAAGTTTTTATAGATGATTACAACTGATATTATGTTTAAGACACAAAGTGCAAACTGAGTTAATTGCATTCCAGTTGAAGCGGTGTGTTACTGGACTAATTATAATGTGCAAATTATCAAGCGTTTGTTAACTCTTATATTGTTCGAAGATCAAACTAATTACGATTATTGTAATGCAATTAAGAACATCAAGCACAATAAAGTACACGTACAATTGCTTAAATAAACTCTTTCATATTGTTTGTAAGTGTGCGGTTATATGCAGCTCTAAGTAAATAAGCTTTAACGGAATAAAATTATCATAATTTTAATATCTCATCAAAAATCTACTCGCTTCTGCGAAAAACGTCAAGATCGCCCAAAATGTGCACATCATTATACGAGCAAAACATTGTCGCTACATCATTACAGACCACAGAACTTCAGTTTTTCCTCCGTCCTAATAATTACGATAAAAATCTAATTTCCATACGATCATCATCAGAACCCTAAAGTTTGAAAAACCTCGTCACGTATGCCCGCGAGGTTCCAACGCATCTTGTTTATGAACGACATAATTTGATCTCTATTTCTTAAGAGGTAGGGAGTAAAGTTGAAGTGTGGTGGACAGATAGTGAAGCTGGTAATTTTGTACAATGCGTAATGAGGTGCCCCGCGGCAGCGACGGAAATATTAGCCGATGTCTGATTGCCCCTCACTTGCCCCTCCTCGCCCCGCCACCCATCCACGTACCTCTAAATACATACCTCTCGGAATGTAAGTGCGCTCTGGGAGGACGCGTTTCCACAATAATTGTATGTTAGAAGAAATGTTTTCAAGATGAAGCTCTACAATTTCATTAATAGCTCGCATTTTTCTAGACCACTGCGTTACTACTCGTATGTATTTACCTTCAGTCGCATCAAATGTATAATAATATGATTATGACGTCGATATTAAGTTAAAAGTTCATTGTAAAGTTATGTTATACTGTCATATATTGTAAAATTATAATTTTAAACTTAAGACTTTTTAATTTACTAAGTGTGTTTTTAAGAAGAAAGATGTTACTATTGGATATCCTAATTGAATATTATCTAAGCCTATAATAATTATTATAAATTTAATTTAGGTACTGTTCTAACCTTTCTTCCGAGGCGGTTGTTGTGCAGGTTCATGAGCGTCCTGGCATCCCTCTCTAACTCGCGCGCGTCCAGGAACCTGCGAGCGAGACGCGCGCCGTACGCCACTTCTCCGCAACGCGACACCCCGCCTCCCCCTGCCCCCCGTGCACCCCCGCCACCACCTGCGCCCCACTCCCACTGCTCGCCTGCGCCTACCACGTGACGCCTGCAACAAAACATGATACTCGTACGTGACGTCACCTCGCACGTCACCGTGCACTAGTACAATACTGACCGGTGGTCGCAGCCGCACGCGGGCAGCTCTCCGCGCGCACACGCCGCACTCAGTGCGTGCGTGACGTCACTTCGCACGTCACCGTGCACTAGTACAATACTGACCGGTGGTCGCAGCCGCACGCGGGCAGCTCTCCGCGCGCACACGCCGCACTCAGTGCGTGCGTGACGTCACTTCGCACGTCACCGTGCACTAGTACAATACTGACCGGTGGTCGCAACCACACGCGGGCAGCTCTCCGCGCGCACACGCCGCGCTCAGTGCGTGCGTGATGTCACCTCGCAAGTCACCGTGCACTAGTACAATACTGACCGCTGGTCGCAACCGCACGCGGGCAGCTCTCCGCGCGCACACGCCGCGCTCAGTGCGTGCGTGATGTCACCTCGCAAGTCACCGTGCACTAGTACAATACTGACCGCTGGTCGCAGCCGCACGCGGGCAGCTCTCCGCGCGCACACGCCGCGCTCAGTGCGTGCGTGATGTCACCTCGCAAGTCACCGTGCACTAGTACAATACTGACCGCTGGTCGCAACCGCACGCGGGCAGCTCTCCGCGCGCACACGCCGCGCTCAGTGCGTGCGTGATGTCACCTCGCAAGTCACCGTGCACTAGTACAATACTGACCGCTGGTCGCAACCGCACGCGGGCAGCTCTCCGCGCGCACACGCCGCGCTCAGTGCGTGCGTGATGTCACCTCGCAAGTCACCGTGCACTAGTACAATACTGACCGCTGGTCGCAACCGCACGCGGGCAGCTCTCCGCGCGCACACGCCGCGCTCAGTGCGTGCGTGATGTCACCTCGCAAGTCACCGTGCACTAGTACAATACTGACCGCTGGTCGCAACCGCACGCGGGCAGCTCTCCGCGCGCACACGCCGCGCTCAGTGCGTGCGTGATGTCACCTCGCAAGTCACCGTGCACTAGTACAATACTGACCGCTGGTCGCAGCCGCACGCGGGCAGCTCTCCGCGCGCACACGCCGCGCTCAGTGCGTGCGTGATGTCACCTCGCAAGTCACCGTGCACTAGTACAATACTGACCGCTGGTCGCAACCGCACGCGGGCAGCTCTCCGCGCGCACACGCCGCGCTCAGTGCGTGCGTGATGTCACCTCGCAAGTCACCGTGCACTAGTACAATACTGACCGCTGGTCGCAACCGCACGCGGGCAGCTCTCCGCGCGCACACGCCGCGCTCAGTGCGTGCGTGATGTCACCTCGCAAGTCACCGTGCACTAGTACAATACTGACCGCTGGTCGCAACCGCACGCGGGCAGCTCTCCGCGCGCACACGCCGCGCTCAGTGCGTGCGTGATGTCACCTCGCAAGTCACCGTGCACTAGTACAATACTGACCGCTGGTCGCAACCGCACGCGGGCAGCTCTCCGCGCGCACACGCCGCGCTCAGTGCGTGCGTGATGTCACCTCGCAAGTCACCGTGCACTAGTACAATACTGACCGCTGGTCGCAACCGCACGCGGGCAGCTCTCCGCGCGCACACGCCGCGCTCAGTGCGTGCGTGACGTCACCTCGCAAGTCACCGTGCACTAGTACAATACTGACCGCTGGTCGCAACCGCACGCGGGCAGCTCTCCGCGCGCACACGCCGCGCTCAGTGCGTGCGTGATGTCACCTCGCAAGTCACCGTGCACTAGTACAATACTGACCGCTGGTCGCAACCGCACGCGGGCAGCTCTCCGCGCGCACACGACGCGCTCAGTGCGTGCGTGATGTCACCTCGCAAGTCACCGTGCACTAGTACAATACTGACCGGTGGTCGCAGCCGCACGCGGGCAGCTCTCCGCGCGCACACGCCGCGCTCAGTGCGTGCGTGACGCCGGCGGATGTGATCGCGTACGTGTAGGCAGCCTCGCGCGTCGCTGAGGACCAAACACATTAATCATATATTAAAAAAAACACTTCATGGAGACTATTCAAGTACAAGTATTATAAACTTCGCGCGGCACAGTACCTAGTAGCGCCACATCAGACACTCGCTATTGATACATTTAATTACTATGTGTACACGACTGAAAAGAGATAACATTGATTCATACTAAATTAATATTAAAATCAAATAGCGAGACTTTAATTGGCTTTTGCTATCAAGGGGCTTTTTGTTTTCATATTCTCGCTATTCCCGGAAAGGTTTTTTTAAACTCGACTTTGTCTCGAAATTTTCTGTAGTTACGAGATTAACACAAAAAAACCTTAAACAACCTCGCTTATGCTTATTTCATGCTTAAATTTGTTTTATAATCAGGTTTGTATTACCTTTTTGACGTGCTATTAATCTTTTCATATCCGATGGTGGCAATAACTGCACGTTTGAGAGCTTTATCGTCTTATCACGTGGTATTGTCTTATTAATTACAAGTTGCATCCTGCGGTGTTCTCCACGTTAATGCTTGATATAAAGTTTTTGCGCGTAGCAAAAAATATCGTATTATAAAAGAATGGATTTATATTTACACAAACGTTCGCATTTATAATATCAATAAATAGCTTTGTAACTAAATACTCGTAATGATTGAACATGTCGCAACATTATAAATGTAATAGTTTCATTGATGCACTGTCAAATAACTGAGATTGAGACGAAAACAATATTGATATACTCATCAGCAACTCGTCGTTGTTGCAGAAAGTAAAGAACCAAATGCGGATGTATAACGGCTTTAAAGACATAGTTATAGATAGTTGCCATTGTGAAAACAGTTTTTCGTAATATTTACCAATTATTGCACGAAATAAGATCATGTCTTTAGAAACAGAGATGCGTCGGCTGTTCATTAAGCGTGTTTTTATTAGTTCTATCAGTTTTTTTCTAGTCTAAAAGTATCAACATTTTGAGACTAGACTGGACACTTAAGTGTCTAGTCTTGATATAAGCAAAAATTACGATATTTTTAGAGCAAGGGTCCCGGAACGGAAGCCATACTACAGCTACTTAAGGTATTTTTAATTTAGAAAAAAGTTAGCACAATTACAGCGTACGACGTTAGCGCGGAACCAAAAAATGTCACAAGTGCTCAAAGGCTGGTGAAGATAATGATATCAAGAAACAACTTAAGTGTTTAATTCATTACATTCTAGTACGTATTATCCTATAAAAGAAAAGGAAAACGTCATCACACTCAACAGAATTTGCGAAAGGTTTTACTGAATAAGCATTACTAAGGAAACGTTTTTTCCATCATTAAAGCCTTATGAATAGGTACTAGAGGCGTACCTGAGTACGTTCCCTGTTTGTTAAATCCGCACAATGGGGTAATAACGCCATCTATATCTGTCAGTGTGTAATGATAGATTCCTCCGCGACGATCAAATGATCGTAGATACTACGAGTAGAGCACGGAGGAAACTATACTTCAATGTGATGGATAGAACACACCATAAACATTAACAAACAAGGGAGGACATACAAACACGTAACTATATGTAGCTTTGAAGGTATTTTATTTACATTTAACAACTAATATGATGGAATACATATTTTTATATAATAGGGATATTTTACGTACAACAGGAATTAATTCAAAAATACAAAATTCACTTAACATTGTTCATTAATTTATATATTATTATGTATTTTACTTAAGCGTTACTTAAAAAAAATGGCCAAGTGCGAGTCGGACTCGAGCACTAAAAGTTCCGTACCAATCTATGTACAATATTAGTTCAAGTTTGTACCTGTCATCGTTATAATTATCGAGAACAGTCAGCAATCAAAATCACGTTTGTTGGTATGGAAGACCCCCTTACATCTTGAAATCATTTTAACTTTAAAAAAAGATACACAACAGGAAAACAAGTACGACTAAATAATTGCAGATTAATTATACATACATCTAGTTCAATCGTTTATGAATACATATTGATTGTACATAAGTGAGTGTTATCACACACCTGTCTACTGTTATCGCTATCAATGGTAGTCGTGATCCGACCACTAATGGAGCGTACATAATGTTGTGGTCTGTGAACATTTATATGTCTAGATAGAGCGACGCGATATACCTAATAAAACCAAAACAAACGCGCTCTATATATTAGGTTCTTACATATGAAATTGGCGTTTTGTCGTACTGGCCACTTTGATCGCAAATATCTTTTCTTTGGTTAGGGATTCCAATTTCAAATTTATACAGCTATTTATTCATACATTTGTATTTTGAAAACCGTAATTCATTTGTTTTGTCCTCGTTTGGTTTTTTCTTTGCGTCACGCAGTTTACAAAATGGAAAACTTGAAATATCGCGTTATTTACGAGTACGAGTTCCACCGTGGTACCAGTGCTGCAGAAACGGCTCGAAGGATTAATTATGTGTATGGCGACGGTGTCGCAAAAGAAAACACAGTGCGTTTTTGGTTCCAACGTTTTCATTCTGGAAATTTCGACCTGCAGGGAGGCTGCGGTGTTAGTGATAAAACTGTTTTAATCCACTTGAAGCAAATTGGAAAGGTGAAAAAGCTTGAAAGGTGGGTACCTCATGAATTGAGTGCAGTAAACCGACAAACGCGCGTCAACTGCTGCGTTACATTACTCAACCGGCACAATAATGAAGGGATTTTAAATCGGATCATTACCTGTAATGAAAAATGGATCCTGTACGATAATCAGAAACGCTCATCGCAATGGCTGAATCCTGGCGAACCAGCCAAACCCTGCCCCAAGCGAAAATTGACTCAAAAAAAGTCACTTGTGAGCGTTTGGTGGACTAGTGCCGGTGTCGTTCACTACAGCTTTCTTAAATCTGGCCATACGATTACAGCAGATATCTATTGTCAGCAACTGCAAACCATGATGGAAAAGCTAGCTGCTAAACAACCGAGGTTGGTCAAACGCTCTAGGCCACTGCTGCTTCAGGACAACGCTAGACCACACACTGCACAAAAGACGGCTGCCAAATTAGAAGAGCTTCAATTGGAATGTCTAAGACATCCACCGTACACCCCGGACCTGGCTCCAACAGATTACCATTTTTTTCGAAATTTGGATAACTTCTTGCAAGGGAAAAAATTCAATTCCGATTGGGCAGTCCAAAGCGCCTTCAAAGATTTCATTGATTCTCGTCCTAATGGTTTTCTTAGTAAAGGGATCAATGAACTACCTATGAGATGGCAAAAGTGCATAGATAGCAATGGTACATACTTTGATTAAATAAATATATTATTATAAAAAAAAGACTTTATGTTCCTCCCTTACAAAACGCCAATTTCGTAAGTAATATTATAAGCGCGCTATTTTCTGTTTTGAGCTCACATTTAGATTATTATAAAATTTATTCGACGTTTTATGGTAGTCCTTGAAATAAAAATATAAATGATGCAGAAACATTAGAGGTGTAACATTTACCTCTTTTTTTACCCGACTGCGAAAGAAGGAGGGTTATGTTTTTCTGTGAGTGTATGTATATATGTATATTTCTTTGGCACAACCTAGAGCCTAAACGGCTTGTCGTATTTTTATGTGAGTGGTGTCAATAGATTCGTCACAGTCGTAAGAGTGACACTGGGTACATAAAAAAAGGAAATGAAGGATGATACACAGGTTTAACGATTTAGCGGTCGGGTCTTTTCAATCTCGCTTCTAACCACTTATTTTCCTCATAAGTGGTTAGAAGCGAGATTGAAATAGCTTTTAGTGTCTGTCTAGACATACAAATAATCAAAAGAGATGTCGTATTTATGAGAAGAAGCCGCCTGACACCGGAAGGGAGTCATTAATATTCACATATTCAAATATTCATTAATTGACACGAACTCAATTAGTGCGTTAATTGATGTGATATGCTTCATTATACTCGTATGGAGTTTATCGGAAGAGAGATTTGTAAAATGGACTATTTAATTGGTTTTGAAAGGTTCACAGTTACGAGTATGTGATAGAGAAACAGGCTAATACACATTGAGAAAAACTGACACTATTTTAATTTATAGTAAAAATAAAATAACCCCCCCTCCCCCGGGCCCTCTCTGAAGAAAACAATTGCAATAAAATTGTTCTACTTAAAATGTAAACAGATATAAACAAGCAACTAAAAATGTTTCAGCTCACCGGCCATTTTGTTGTTAATATATTAATAAAATTAGTTGCGTGACATATAATCAATAAAATGATATAATATAAGTGTGTAGGTGTGGGCACCTCCCGGCACCTCCCGGCACCTCCCGGCAACGCACAGATTTTTTTAAATAAAGCTCATTAGACTTAGTCATTATGTAGGTTTCTAAAGTTGTAAATTTTATTGTAATAAGTCCAGTAGTTTTCATGTAGGTATATTCGTTTCATATATAAATGCAAATCTTTCCTCTTTACAATATTTATGTAATGTTTGAACGTAATGTGAGTCGTATACCTATACGAATAGAGCTGGTTTAGATCCACGTCCAGCAGTAAAGTGTGACCTTTCCGTTACATTTCTATTTATGAAGTAGAAACATTGAATTAAATACACATTAGAGTCTACTTTTATCGCTACTTATGTTGACTTTAACGTTCAATTTATTAAATTAGTATATGACTGAAGTAGGTACTCGTATTAAAGCCCTCGCGTGCAAACTGGTGTCAGTGCCACTGTTCCCTAGTACATAAACGTATGTACATCATTTGGAGTTGCGCGTGTATGCTCTAGTGCTCTAGTGTACCGACGAGTACGTGAACTTTACTTACTATTTATAATAAATATACTACAAGTTGCCTTTAGGATGCTTTTAAGTTTTATCATCATTCAAGTTATTTGGTCACGTGTTTGTGTTATTCTTCGTCTCAAAGTATTTTTAATACAAACATTCGTTATAAAGTGATTGTAACGTCAAATATAAATCTAATAAATTGACACGCTGTTGTAAAATATACAAGCTGTCAAACTTAAAGAATTCATCCGAATGAAATGTGAACAGCAATAAAACTCGATCCAATCAGTGGCAGCTGTAAACAAACACGCTCTCTGACATTGACAGGTGACAGGTGACAGTGACGTTGACACGATGGATTATCTACCGGCGAGATGTTTCGACACCTCGGCTCGCCGCTCGCTACCGAGAACGCAGGGGTGACGATTGCTTTCTTATGTTTATTTATTTAAGCTTTATAAAACTTTCCGCTAAACAAAAATATAAACGTTATGATATAAAATTAGTCAAAAAGCTCGTTGGTCATTATGCGTCGGAACGTAATTGGTTTAGAACAAGTTTTATCGGATTTATTTACCTAACATTGTGACTTAAGATGTACCTGATGATTGTAAATAGGTACCTCATTACTTTACGTGCAAAAAAATAAATGTGCATATATATACATACGTAAGTACGATTATGAGATTTCATAAGATAATAGATGTTATTTTTTAATTTTGTAAAAGATCTTTAATATAACATCTGTTTAACAATCATTAACTAATTGAATCTTATTCCTTTAGTTTTATTATTCCCAACTGTTCAAAAGATAAAGGGGGTTATGTTTTCCGAGAGTATGTTACTATATTTGTATATATATTATATGTCATATATTCTTTGTAATATTCCACAAAATAAACCGTTAGAGCAATTTCGGTGAGCGAAGTGTTATTGGATTCGATCTTTT
The DNA here is from genome assembly GCA_947049295.1 of Ligdia adustata. Classification (NCBI taxonomy): domain Eukaryota; kingdom Metazoa; phylum Arthropoda; class Insecta; order Lepidoptera; family Geometridae; genus Ligdia; species Ligdia adustata. The sequence goes on from OX346237.1 coordinate 213,017, forward strand.
AGATACTCGTAAGGTGCTCTTGCTCTTGCAGCCGGGTTGTTTGAAGTCACTATTACTAATAGTTTCCCCATAAAGTGTGGCAAAAGGGCGAATGCCTTGTCTCTGCTCTGGAACACCTGCAGTGCTCATTTTAAAAAGACGAGCACATATTATGTTTCTGTGGTTGGAATTAGTGTCCCGTTAGCTATAGCAAATGTTTGGTGTTTAGTTATAAAAATGTATTTAGTGAGGCAACCCTATCCGTGCCCACTCGCACTCCGGACTACTCCGGACAGAGTGTCCGGAGTAGTCCGGCACAATATGTCAGACGTTTCTATCGCCTCCGCGCAATTAACACTACACTGTAAACACTGACACTACTAATCACTGCACACGACTACGATCCACGACCGACGATGTCGTGTCGTCACCAGTGACCGAGGGCAGGACGAATCATAGACATCAACAAGTTTAAACTTTAGCGATATTCTTAGTTTATTTATTTTATAATTGACTTTCAAAAAGGAGAAGATTCTATGATCGACTGTATGTATGTATTTTTTTGTGTATTTTCATAGATATTTTCGGCAATTGTGAACCATCCAAAAAAATCTTTTTTAGTTTGAAAGGTAAAGGTACTTCCGAGATTGTCTCATATTTTTTACTAAAATCTGTCCTGGAGACTTTTTTTACATAATAATAAATGATCAAAGGATACATTATTAGTACCTAACGTGTGTGTAACGTGTCTAATTGAAGTCGGTTTACCATTCTCAAAGCATGACTTGCCTTGAAATATCTTACGAGTACAGAATCACTTCTGTTAAAAGAGTAAAAAATATATTCTCCATTACGATAAGTCCTACTAGACTTCTCGTGTGTCATGCAACATTCACAACACGTGTGCACAACAACTCATCGTTCGAACCTGCACACAACGTTAATCGAACCCGAAACCGCTTTCTATCCTAGTAAAATATTGCAAATTAAATAATAGAAAATCTCTGAAAACTTCTGGTTCATTTGTCTTTTTTGGTGTTATTCCTAAAATAAAAAAAATGATACTCATATTTCTCGTCAAAACTTGCAAAGTATATTCCTCCCAGTTACCTATCCCCAAGTCGTAACGTATAAACAGACGCACAGCAAATTAGTCGTGAGGTATAAATGAGCGCTCGCTCACGTCGCGGTCGCTTGTCCGCTCGTCCGAGAGCGAGCGGTACATAAACATAATATATCCAATTTGTTTATTGCACCATTCTACTCGCGCTCGTGCTCGTATACAGACAGCACCGTGAACAAATTCATCTTCTTTTTTTATAGCTGTTCCGCCATTTACTTTTATTACACACAGGTCGCCAGTTTGGATATCAGTAGTCTCTGTTAGCGTGGATAAAATATTGTTTTATATTTTAATTTAATGAGCAAAACTTTTATTGTGTGAATTGGCAGGTTGTGACATTCGCTGCAAAGTTCTCTATTCCTCGATAGTTATAGATTCGGTCTTTTTAAATCGAGAGTGAATCAGTTTGTTCTAGACATGCGGCGCGTGCTACATCCTAGGTCGCATAGTCATTTTACATCAGGCGAGTTGCGGTAAAGTGCAAGCTATATAATAAGTCTAGAATCATTATAAACTCAGATGCATGTTTCCAAAAATATTCTTATTTTTACCCGACTGCGAAAGAAGGAGGGTTATGTTTTTCTGTCAGTGAATGTATGTATGTATATTTCTTTGGTACGCTCTTTCATATTTTTAGCACGGCTTTTCGTATTTTTATGTGAGTGGTGCCAATAGATTCGTCACAGTCGTGACAGTGACACTAAATACATCAAAATTAAAAAAATATAAATGAAGGATGACACACAGGTTTAACGATTTAGCAGTCGGGGTTTTTGGAACTCGCTTCTAATCATGTGTTGCACTTACTCGTAGGATGAACTAACAGACATGAAGATAATATTCTATACAAGTATTGTACTCGATAGGGACTGGGTAATTATTATCATAAATCTTACACGAGTTGACCCCCAACTAGTATAGCACCCGGGGGTTAGCGGGGGGCTAGTGAGGCCTTGCGGGGGGGCTGGGAAATGTCAACGGATAATAATAGTGTTTATGAGCTTTCGTCTAACTAGATAGTGCCAGGGTCGGATGCAGGTCTTACAAGGTGGTCTCTTTGTTTAGTCATATCTCATCACTATGCGAGTTCATAATTTTTTTATAAGTTTTTAATTTAAGTATTTTGATGACTACAGAATTCTATAAGATAAGTAATGTTTGTTTATTTAAAAATTAAATTTCCACTGTACATTAATTATGTTAACGTTACAAAGTGACAAACTATTGACTTTAAAAAGTGACACGTTGGGAGGTGAGGGTCGAGGTGAGGGTCGAGGTGAGGGTCGAGGTGAGGGTCAAGGTGAGGGTCGAGGTGAGGGTCGAGCAAAACTATATTATCGGTATATTATGTAACTATATAGTATTATCCGATATTTCACTGCCACTTAAACGGAATTGGAATTTATTTGTAAACGTACTTTTTAGTTGGTGTCGTTTAAATTTTATTAAAGTTAGCTCAAACGTTTAGTTTAAGTGAATAAAAAACATTCCTGCCGAATAGAAGTTGTAGGTTTTCACTTTCTTCACTGACTCACTTCCCAACTCACTTTTAACCGCCTTTTTACAGTTAAACAGATACGAGTATGGATGGACCAATCAGATTTTTTTGTTTGAAAAAGTACACTTCCTGAGCAGTCCCGTTCAAATTTTGACAAAACCGGCCCAGAACTTTGATTTTAAATAGAAATAACTAAAAATGTTTTATTGTCGCCTCCGTAATTGTAGTCGGTAAAACTCGCTTTTGAACTATATAACAATGTAAATATTGTGTAATACTGGTCAAGTTTATATGAGTCACCGCAAAGTTACATTTGTAACATCGGGTAACAATAAATTTTAAGTGTCGTTTGATAGCAAGTCACATGACAGTCAATATGTAGATACTACAGCGAGCCATTCCATACGAATAAAAAAGAGAAGAAATAAAAATGGTTCATAAAGATATTTTATATGATTGTGTATATCGTGTAAAGCTCGTGGTAGGGGCCAGTGGTAGTAACAGTGGAGGTCGAACTCGCCCCGCGCTCGTTAATACTGAGTTCGTGCCTGCACAAACTATCTCATTACAATAATCGAAAGCAAATATCTTCATGTGTTTGTATTCATTCTACTTTCTATCGACACATGTTTGTTTCATGATTTATTTTTTATAATGGTAAACGTATAGTTGCAACGATTCGCCGCTAAATGATATATATTGTTTAAATGTTATTTGTTCGTTTGTTCGAATCAACATACTTTTATATTCAAACAAAGATATTAGTAGAAGTTTTTAGTACATTTACTATTTAAACAATAATAATAACAATAATAAAAGTAAACCAAGACAACAAGTCACCCGCTGGACTGCGCTGCACACAATATTGTGAACGACTGACGGACTAATTAATGATAACAGAATTGAACAATTTAGCAAAAAACCTTTATTGAAGTTTTTTATAAAGTTAATTGACCGAACGAGTTGTAGTTCATTCACAAACTAAACGCACTCCAGTTTGAAAACGAAACAAATGAATTTAAGTTTTGTTATAATATTAAATTAAATATTAACACATTCACGCAGTCAAAATAATATCTCTATAAATTACAAAATTCCACGCAAATTATAATTTTTTTAAGCTGTGGTACTTTCACATAAATAGCACTGAATTAACGACGAAACCGGAAAACTACAGAGAAAGGAAAATGACATTGCATTTAATCGCAGTGAGCAATATTCTGAAACAAGTTTATTAAACTCATGTTCAAATAACTACTCGCACTACAGCCATTGTTCGCGGCGACGGGTTTCAAATTCGTTTTATTATAAACTAAACAAATTAACTTTACTTGTCCAATCAATTAACAACTCTATAAACAAACAAACAAACAAACAGTTTCTCTTTACATTCAGTCTCCAATTAATGTTCCCGAAGAGACACAACTTCATTTACATACGAAACGAACAACAAAATATTTTAGTTAATTGTTATCGTGGTGTTAATTTTGTGCGTACATTTAGTACATTAATGTTATATTAACGGTACTTTAACAAGTGTTTGAGTACAAGTTGGTCGGTACGTGTACGTATATATATATACATATATATATATATATGTACATATGTATAGTTTTCATACAGAAGACATCAACGCGCGACTACATTTTCACATTTTCTTGTGTCGTTGATGATAAATCGTTATTCAGACTGATTCACTTGGCAAAGTATTTATTCAGGGTATTTTTCATTCATTCCATATAACATATTTTGGTCAAAATAACATTAAAAAGATAATTGTAATAGATCACATGGTTTGTAGATATAGACAGTTCCATGTGTTGAGACGTACGGGTATCAAGTAAGTAGCACAGTATTGGCCAGCGAGGGCTATGTATGTACACGCTCTTTGTAGAGCGGACCGACCCGACCCGACCCGACCCGACCAACAGTGGGACGCTATGGATTCTCTACAAAGTACAATATGTTATTTAAGTTAGACAAGTTATATCATTTCCTATTATTATAATAATATTATAGTTCAGTAATGGCTCCGTATACGTGCACGTCGTACGTGCGGCAACAATATATGCGGTTACGAGTGCATGTTCACTCGAATCTAATCATTAAATCAGCTGCGAACTATACGTCGGAGTAATTCATTATGTGTCTCTGACAGATTCGTAGGATCCTGGTTACGTAGGTATATATATATATAACAGTGTAGTTAGTAGTGATGTAGTGATATGCTCACCTAGCGGCATCACGTGAGAGAAGTGGTTAGAGTCCCCCACGCCGGAGCAGTTCCACCGACGACCGCTCATCTGCGACACACACTCCACGTACGCCATTCTACACATACACATACACACACATACACACATGTATTATACACATATTGTTCTAGCTGTCTAATAATATTAACTCTAACATGCAAAAATAGCCTGAGCTATCGGTGAAGGAAAACATCGTAAGGAAACCAAAGTATGGTGGTAGGACATTTTCTATCGCTCGCCTGGCTAGCTACCCACCTTCAAGTCGTAAAATCTGTCGCCTAGCACCTAATGGGGGTGTTCCGGCAGCCTTCCTTGAAAGTCAGTGTATTCCAGACTAGGCGTGCTCGATCTAGAGCTATAGTATCGCTGACTTCCGTGCTTGTGCGAGCTTGTGTTCAAATGCCTAGCTGTGCAGGATAGAAAAAAAACACTTAATTTGGTGTATATCTACTAATTTTTATTCGTAAGGGAATTTTGATTAATGTGGCATTTATGCCAAATGGACAAAAGTTAGCTACTGCACCATCTACGAGTACTTCTCAATTTAAATAATATTTCGTACATAAATACAGTTTATTACAAGAACAAACAATTATTAATGTAAAAAATCGGCCTTGTGTTATGTTTTTGTTGAAGCAGTTGGATGAAAAAGTATGTACAATTTACAAAAGTTGATTAGTAAATTACTTTTAAATTTATTGCTGATAGAAAAGTGTGACAATACTTAGAGGTTAGTCTATCCATCAAAGTGAACCCATTGTACAACAATATTTTACAAAATTCGAGAAAAAATTCGCGTCCCCCGTATGATACAACTTGACCGTTCACGTGAACAGTTTCATATGGAGCACTGATTAATTGATAAAACCGTAGGTACTTGTATTTTGTATATCAGTTGTAATAAAAGTAGTTGTACGCGGGGTTCAGTTCGATGTGTACGAGTCGACTAACAAAGTGAAGTATTGTCATGTCACACGTACGAGTGGTGAGCGTACCTGAGTCCTGTAGCGATGGCCGCCATGGCTGCGGGCGAGGCGCGGCACAGCGCGCGCTGCTTCTCAGTGAGCGCGGGAGCTCGAGCGCACACCAGCTGAGCCCCCAGGGACGCGGAGCCGCAGCTGCCTCTGGAACACATGCACACCACATCAGACACGCTCGGCATCTAAACTATCGTAAGCAAAACTAGATGGAATTTAACAGCACAAGTGCCTTTATTAACATAAACAAAATGACTAACTACAACAATAAAAACATATAGCAGAAATATTACTTATATCTGCCCTCTGGTGGTGGGTCGGAGCATTCGGACTATCTGTAGATCTTAAATGTTCTATAAGTAGTCTTAATGCTATATTTATTTGTAGTTGTAGTTAGTCATTTAGTTTATGTTAATAAAGGCACTTATAACATTAAAGAACGGTCGGAAAAGTTGTTCTCTTGAAAGGATAAATTTCTTTAAAAGCACGAGGTGTAAAAAATTTAAAGTCTTGTTTTTCGTTTGTTTTTTTTTTCGTTTCCCTGTAAAAAATATTTCTGTAATCGGAGAGCTGTAATGAGTTAAATACTTGTAGGAGCGTTATTACACGAATAAGTTAACTAGTGAGAATAAGAATAAGAATATATTTATTGTCAAACTGTGTACAATGTTCTTAAGAGAAGTATAAAGTTTTAGTTAACAGTTTTGTTCGTTTAGAACATACAATAGTGTAAAATATAACTAATGACTTAAGCAATCATTTACAGATTAATATAACTTACACATTTTTTCAGGTACGATATATATATATATATTCTATAGGTTTTAGGTAAACAAAATGTTACACTTAAATGTTACAGATTATGATAATAGCTATCCTAAAACAGAATATCTATTTATTTATTAATACACAGTTAAACTTTTTATTTTTAAATATACAGCTATTAAAATACATAACAAATAAAAGAAATACTTATAATGCTTTATTAATGTAGGCTACTAACAAACATCTAATACAAGTAACATACCTACTTTAAATATTATTTAATATTTACCAAAATATTCGTTCTTATTAAAGAAACTGTTAGAAATTAGGTTAAGTAGAGGTTACAATGCATCCACTAAATATAAGTAATGAAACTTTTTATACAATGGAAACCTCTACTCGTATGTTATAATTTTTAAATAAAACTTCATTAACCGTAAATTTCAATAAAGTTTAGAAAGTTGTTAGTTTTCATAGATAGATGATTGGTGGAGGAGGCCGCGGGCTGGCGCTAGTTCGTTATGATGTACTCCCGGTACGAGCTCAACTAAATCAATATATTAAATAAGTTTAGTTGTGTGCGCCTTCGGCTGTTTACTGTTTCGACATTTATCCAAAAAATATATAGTTTTTAAGATTGTTATAAAAGTTGCAATATAGGATACTCGTAGCAGTAACACGAGAGACATCTGTATATGTTAATAGAAACTATATTCTGTGCTGGAAACTGATCAGCAGAGCAATAATAACGAAGGAATGTTACCTTACTCCTCAACAGGAAACTTACTGGGAACTTTACCATACTCGTAGTGTTGGCGAATTATATACAATAGCTTTCATTTAAATAAATCTTTTAAATTCTTTGTTACATACTCGTAGAAACATTACGTTTTCAAGACACAAGCATACCTTCGTGGTTCAGTACTTACCAGCTGTTTATTGACAATAAATTAGTTTATATATTTAAGTGATAGTCCTGTTTGTCGGAGAACATTAGAAACTTTCAAAGGTAAGTGAAATGCCCAACCCGCTTGCCTAGTGTGGTGGACTATAGCCAACACCCCCCTCATAGGGGAGATGCGTGCTCAGCAGTGTGACTGTGTGGGTTGATACGACAACATTGAAATATATATATAAAAATATATATAAATATAAGCTATTACCCGCGACAATTTTTTTTATCTTTCGTAAATATTTTTTTGTCAATAATATCCTATTACTTCTAATACCTCCAAGAATATGTGTACAAAGTTTCATGATTATCGGTTAAGTAGAGTAACAAACAAACTTACACTCACGTTTATAATATTCGTAGGGATAGAGAGTATAACATATATTCGCTAGAAATCCAAGCAGAGACTTAATCGCTGAGCTTAGAGACATGAAATTTGGCGGGTGTAATTATCATAAGATGTAAGATTTTTTTTTAGAAATTCATCTCGTAAGGATCAAAGATTCCAGTTAATGTATACCTACGTGAGGTAAAACACCCACGAGATATATTTACATAAGTTATTAAAGAGATCGTCGCATCATTACGGAGATGTCATTGTTCAGAGGAAGATGGCCGCCGCGGTCGGTGGACGCGAGCCATTCGTATGATTTATCTATCAAGATTATGTAATATGTATGTAGTCGTTTGATCTCCGCTATCATCGTTTATTTTAAATTGTTATTATTGGCTTTTGATTAGTTTCAATGTGGTTTTACCCGAATGCTTAAAAGAAGTAATGCTTGTTAAGTGTTTGTTTGTCTAACTGTATGTGACCCACCTTTATCGGTAGATTGATTTTGATGTGCAATGGTCTCAGGCTATACTCGTTGTATTATTATTATTATTATATTATTGAACCAATTTTGAATGATGCAATTAGAGATATGTACCAATTTAAATGAATATAAACCATAAGTTTATAGAGCAGATACGTAAATATAATATTAATATTGTTATGGTGTCAAGTGACAGACAGACATACATACATAGAGTTTGTCAGAGACGCGTTAATTAAAAGCCTCATTAACGAACATGTATTAATGAACACACAAGATGGTTTTGTATCTATGTACTATACCTATATATATATATATAAACGACGTGTAACAGAACGATATGACACCTAAAGGTGTTAGTGAACCTACCTACAGCTACGTACCCACCATAGTGAACCTATCGCAGAGCACATTTTTTCAAGATTCATAAATAAAATTAGGTTCGCCAAACAGAAATTGCCACGCGATCGGACAAGTTGTGTGGTAATTTTGCAAAATTTGCAATAGTTCACAATGGTGGTACACTAAATATTGTCACACCTTTCTGTTACACCTTGTATATGTACACACCTATCCGTTCAATAAAAGTTAACTTTAGTACAAACTGACAATACGAGTACAATTCTACTTGAACTTCATCTCTAAGAACAGATCGTATAAATTAGTCTTTACCGTTCAAGCTAGTAGAAATAATTTCTAATATACACACGAATGAACAACTAAGCACGCCTGAACCCGGCATTGAACCCGTGCCGTTGCAATTGCAAGACAAGGGGTTCATTGATTGAGCTAAAAAAAACAATTCGCTAGTAGTACGAGTAGCTGGAAACAGTAACTTCAGAACTTTTCCTCTTTAAAGTATAATTAAAAACTGATGAATAAAAAAATATTTCAAAAGTGATATTAAATGTGGTGTAATGATACTACGAGTACCGGGGTCTGTGTGGGCTCTGTTGGGAATGACACGAGCTCGCTACAGGAACTTGTATCAGATATTGTTAGTACATAACGTAATAAGTTACATTATAATATATCTCACTTCTCACTTCTCACTAATATTATAAATGCGAAATTTTGTATGTGTGTGTGTGTTTGTTTGTTCCCCCTGCACGCTCAAACAGCTTTACGAAATTGAATGAAATTTGGCACGAAGATAGATTATATCCTGGATTAACACACAGGCTAATTGAAGTACTCGTAGTCCCGTGGGATCATCAAATATCTGCCCCGGGTCAAACTGTAGGCTCTATTGTTATATCCCTAGAACTAGTCACACTTACATTAAGCTAGTAACAACGAGATTGTTGTGTAATTATATGTAAATACTGAAATATAAATAAGCAAAAAAATACAAAAAATAAATAATTGACTGAGTATACAGTACAGGGATTGATCCTTGCCTTTTTCACGAAGAAAAAATAATAGCCAAGCATATATTTTAGCAGTGAAACTAGCAGCTTGTCTTTCGGAATGGCGTTCTAAGGGGGAGGCCTATGTTCAGAAGTGGACGTCTTCTGGCTGATGATGATGATGATGATACTTTAGCAAGAGTATTATTGCTATGCAGACGCTGTTCTAGAAATACAGAATTAAAATTACAATTTACTTAATAAGTCTACATAAAAAAAAAGCAATGACTATCATGCGTCGCGTGACATTTTGAAAATAGTAGTTTGTTGGGTGAAGTATATATGTATAGATCAAATATGTACAAATCTATATCTATATAAAAGGTCAATTACGTTTTTGTATTTTTTGTGAGTCGTTCTTATATTTGTTTTGTTATTGTTTTATTAATCTGTTTAAATTTTATTATGAGCGATTATTTTCACTTATACGAACGAACTACGAGTAGGTATATACTCAATACTACATTAAATACGATTGAACTGTTTGGACAGATCCAGACTATATGAAATGTGTATATAGTGCAAACAATGTCCATTCACGGTGACAGTAGGTAGGTACGTTATATTCACGTGAACGTTACGGACAATTCACGTAACGTATGGTTCCGGTGTATAGTAACGGAACGATATGACAATGTACTTCCGGTGGACGATCCGTTCCGCTGAAAGAATAAAGGCCTTTTCAGATGTAGCATACATATGTTGATGTCTAAAATTAGTGAGGAAATATTATTCTGATTGCAAAATTTAGTGTATTACAGTAAATATCTTGTTTCTTTAAGCAATAACAAAAAATACTAAAAATATCATAAAATACATAAATATTTAAAGGGACCCCTTTATCACGTTTCTTGTAAGGGAGGCCCCCCTCCCCCCCTCCTCCTTCCTGTTCGATTTTAATGACGGACACAGGTTGAAACTTTAACTAATGTTGTAATAGAAAATGGCACGGAGTCCTTAGTGCATGAGTCCGATTCGCACTTAGCTGACTTTTTTATAATATGTTGTTAGGAGTAGCAGTACGAGTACCTACCCATAGCAGTGAGATAAGGTTGCCATACAAAGCATTGTAAGCAATCTGTAAATGAACGGAACCCGTGAGTGGTCACGGAATGTAGTTCCGATGGAAAGTGTACCAACAGAGCAGCTTCCCACAGCTGGGCGGCGCTGGACTACGCGCACACAGTGGAGAGAAACCCGCCAGTTGTTGATTAGATTACTATAGCTGTACCGAGTGCAGCTTGTATCTGTTCTCGAGTCGGGATATATAGCTCGTAGCTCGTAATGATTTGTACCTACTCACTCATTGAATGCGTATCGAAAAATAATGTTGAATATTCTAATAAATATACAAAAAAAAAATAATGAGCCCAAAGTTTCATAACATAATATTGTATATTGTATACAGTTTGTTATGTACAGCTATATATATACCTAGTCCACGAAATAACACAACTGTACATTATAATAATACAATTTCAAAAGAACAATACTAATGATAATCATACATTTATACATTTATAACAATCAAATAATATTACCTTAAATACATTAAATAAAACCTATAGTTAAGGTACTCGTAGTTAGAGAACGATACTAGCCAGGGCAGGGGTGCAACGAGAGAATAACAACTCATTGTACTCAATATTACTAACACATTTCATTATGGGGAAAAACAGCTTTTGTATAGAAAAAAATAATCAGTAGTTAACATGAAACAACTGTTTCTTCTTGAATTTAGGGTTGATCCCATTGTTAAAGTTGTTCATAATGAAAAGCATAGTGACCTTCTTTCGGTTTGATACACTTCCAACCGACAGCCCAGAATTAAACATTGTAAATAATGTAAAAGTTGGAAGATATAATAAATCACAATAGGAGTAGATCCGGATGTTGGAACACGGCAGCGAGTGGCTCCAACCTGCCTAGGCTAGATAGTTGCGACTATTTATTACCTTCAACATTGAGCAAGCTTCAATGAACGGTGGGTTTGTCTGTCGGTTTGCAATAATTGTGTGATTTATGTAATCAGTGATAACGGCGGCCGAGCGACGCCGCGCGGCGGCTGTAGTGTAGGAGGACCGGCTACGAGGAAAACTTACTTTTATATATTAGAAAAGGATGTAATGCTTTCTGGAATTAAAACTACGACGGCGTTTAGTAAAAAATATGTTCTACCCTCTTCCAAACAAGAAGAGGTATCTACTCTGTTGGGTACGAGTACGTGTGTCTTCTACACCGATTGTTAAACAAAAAAGGCTATGTCTTCGAGTATGTATGTATCTTTCTTGGCACGCCCTAGAGCTTAAAAGGCTTGTTGTATTTTTATGTGAGTGGTGTCAATAGATTCGTCACAGTCGTGAGAGTGACACTGGGTACATCAAATATAAAAAAATGAAAATAAAGAAAACCGGGGATAAAAATAAAAAGTGTAATTTAGAGTGGTTTCAAATTTTTAATCCATATATACCCCCTTAGGGGATGAATTTCTGAAATCCTTTCTCGATCCACCCCATAATGAACACACTCCCCAACTTTCATGTCTCCAGGTGCAGCGGTGTAGGGTGTGTGTCGATTCCTAGCTAAGTAATATCAGTCAGTCAGTCAGGAGTATTTATACAATAGATACATTTCCTCGTATGAGATAATGTTGAGCAATCAGCTCTATGAGGTCCATATTCGTATATAATTGTTTGATTGATTACTAGGTAATATAATGATGCATCAGTTTTCCCAGAATGCTGTTTCTACATTTATGTTGGATATCATTAATTGTGATTCATTCATCTTATATTTTTCCTGTAGCCTGTTCAAGAAGCCACTCCTCAAAAGTTAATAATTTTTCATCATATTAATCGTCATCAAATTCATCTATTTTATTTGTAATTGTTAGTCATTTCATTTGTCTTAATAAAGGCACATAAGGAAACAAATAAATTATGAATATATTAGAATATTTTGAAAGGCGTTGCAGACGCATACGAAGAAAGGTTAGAAAAATTGCACCCCAAAGGATCCAAAACGGGGGTTAAAATAAGATAAGACAACTTTTTATTAAAAACAAGCTTTCATTTGTCGAGACCATAGACGCTAGGTAGTCTAAGTTCTGAATGTAGACTTCAAAGATTTTCCGACATTTTCAAAAGTAAGTAAAAACATCTTGCGATTGTAATTGCAAACAAAGATATTTGTTTAGAAGTAGAAAATTCATAATACAACTTAATATAAGTCTTAAAATATGTGTAAATGAACACATTCCTAGAGATACTATTTTTACTATTTTTGAGCTAAATTCAAATTACTTATTAGCTGAAGGCTAGATTGTTATATACTAAACAGACACCTAACATAGGGTTACTCTTAATTAATGAAAAAAAAGAAGTAAATTTAGACAGAACCCACGATCACTGACAACAAAAAACTTACGTTACGGGTTCCGATAAAAAATAAAAACTTAATCCGCTAGTGGAGAGGAAATCATTTGATTACTAAGACTTTAATTTAAATAATGAATATGAGGTGAGTCACTTTAATCCCTTACTTTATGCATTACCAGTACCCAGTCTTGAGCTTTCAAATACATTTTCATATGTTTTTAATGAAGTATGTAATTAATAAATCTATTTAATGATGACAAACCGCCCGCGCCGCACCGCTCGCCGCTCGCCGCTCGCTCCTACGCGCCTCCACCGCACCGCCGCGCCGTGTCAATTAATTTACGATTTATTTACTCTCAGATACTAAATGACCATTTATTTAAATACTATTCTATTGGTATTTGTATAATTGTATTGCTTTCTGTTCGATGTAGAGTGTACATTGTGCGGAGATAATGTCAATAAAACACGAACAATTTTCTTTTGTAATTGGCGGAATATTCATGATGTTTTTCAAGTAGACAACGGCGTAAAAAGAAAACTCCATTACTTTAGAATAAAAATATATCTGCAAATACAGTCACGCGAACTTTTAAGTACTCATGAGTTGGAATAAGTTCGCAAAACTTTTACAAAAACCACTATTTTGGTAAATGTTATTATATCGGTATGTAAATAACTTTTCAAAATTGTCCTCTTTTTTAGTGTAATATCCGATCATAAAAATAGAATATATATTACATTATATATATAACCTTCTAGAACGTTTTTACTAAATTATGTGGAGATTGACTGTAAACTCCGACCTTATTGGAATCAGCATTCAGTCAAACGTACAAAAGTATATAGAATACTTATTACTTTATACACATATTAATATCACAGTAAGCTTAAAAGATTTATGATTATGTGCAACAAGCGGAGTTTTTATCGCTAAAAGCGACTTCTTTCAGGCAACCTTTGGATGGATTAAATAACCACTTACTTGCATTGAAATAGCAATAATAATGTTAACGTTGTTATTGTGATTAAATATATAATATACATACACAATAGGGACAAATCAAACAATATTTTGCCTCACTACGAGTATACAGCAGAGAGACATCGTCCGCTCGCTCGAATACCTACATGCCATCCGTGCTAGCGTACCAATATTTGCAGACGGTAAAGCGATGATGGTCGAGTGGTTAGTGGGGTCGATTGCCGTGCAAAAGGTACGAGGTTCGATCACACGAAACATGCAAAAAGAGCCTTAACTACCGGCGAAGGAAAACATCGTGAGGACACCAAAGCATGGTGGTAGTGTTTCTTATCGCATGTGCATGCAGCCAGACTAGGCATGCTCCACCTATGGCTACAGTATAGCTGACTTCCGTTTCGTGCGTACTTGTGGTCAAATACCTAGCAGTGCAGGATAATAACAAGAAAAAAAAAGAGAAACCGTTTAATTTTATCGCGTTATCTTCGAGCGTCATCTATTAGTATCAATTGTTATATTTTTGTATAAAGTATCGTGTGCCATTACCGCGAGCGTCGTGCGAACACTGTGGGCGGAACATTACTTGCACACAACCGGCGATCATACGAGTACTGCTACGTCACACTAGATCGGACTTTAAGTATGTATGTATGAGCATGCTACCCAAAACGTGACTATTATGTAGTACTTAGAAAGTAGTTTTAACGCGTGTTGTCATCACGTTAACTATCTAAATCTAAGTGTACGTATCATAGTGTTATGTGTCTTTTTTTTAAGTCTAAATTTGGTTTCCTTTAGGCTGCAGTGCCTCAAGCCATATCGTCGTTTCACATCAAGTGAGTTGCGGTAAAACGCAAGCCGATCTTCTGTATAAAACAAACACTTTCAATCAATATTCTTTTACAGATGATATAAAGACATTAAATATCTTTGTTCCTATTGCCTGAGCTTTAATAATATTTTGTTATTATAATAGCTATATATTGTTTTAGTTATAGCTATATTTTGTCACAAATTAGATGATTGCCACAAGGTATTACCAATAACCGCTGAAATGAAAATGACAGTATCATCTCCTATACGTTTATGTACTTATAATTTGTCACGCTTGACGCAAACATTTCCATTTTGTTGGTTTATGTGTATTAAAGAGACGTATTATCAATAACTACTAATCTTAGATGTTTAGTTTCCACACTAAAAAATAATGATTTAAGCTGCAATATTATTTGGTTGAAGGATTTCGATTATCAGTAGATCGCAAGAAGTCTATAGGTAATCCATCTGCTAGTTTTGTTGTAGTTAGTCATATCATTTTTCTAATCCAGATTATCGTGTTTTGTTAGGTGTGTACTGTCCATTGACCGATCTACCTCCTTTATAATTCTATGTACACATCTACTACTGATGTAGAGAAGTGAACCGACATGCGCCAATTGTCCAATTCGTCTTAATTAAACTGCCTTCACATCAACTGCGAGTAGGTATATGTACACTACACCTACACTACACTACACACTATATATAGGTATACATGTAGGTACGTACGTATGTAGGTATAGGTAGATATTATTGAGGATCGTCTGTCACCTTTCACTCGCTAGTTTGAGCTGTCAGTTAGCACTCGCTTCATAATTGACAGAAACTACTATTTTAAACTCTTTTGTACTAAAAATATATAGTATTTATGCATGTTTCTTGTTTTCTTATCTGCCTCAGGATATTATAGGAGCTATTAGTCCTTTCTGACCCTACTGTTGTGGCTACTGAGGCAGATGAGAATGAATCATCCTCAACTGCCATTGATGAGAAAAATAATACCATTATTATGTAATGATAAATAATTTTGAACTGAGGTTAGATGACACTTGACACTTGCAGTCAACTATAATTACTTAATTACAAGTCGTTTCTAAATGATAACCAACTGTCATGAGACAGCCGTCAATTATTTTTTTATCCGTTATTTTGATTTAAATACCAAACTATTGAACCATATTATGATTGTATTTTGGCTCCCGTGTACTCGTACAATACTCGTATATCGGTTTATCTCGCGGCTTATCACAGGAACTATACTTAACCCTTCAAATAAAATAACACTTTCTTTCAAATCGCTCCAAAGGGCTGATAGATATCGTAATAAAAAGAACCGTGCGAATTGAGAACCTCCTTGTTTACCATATATATATATATATATATAAGTGTGTATATCAGTGATCAGGTTACCATAGTACAGGTCTGCCTAGTTTGGGAACTGAAGACCTTTGTGTGATTGTTGTCCTATATTATACTTCATACTTCATACAAATATTAGGTCCTTACATATGAAATTGGCGTTTTGTCGTACTGGCCACTTTGATCTCAAATATCTCTTCTTTGGTTAGGGATTCCAATTTCAAATTTATACAACTATTTATTCATACATTTGTACTTCCAAAACCGTAATTCATTCGTTTTGTCCTCGTTTGGTTTTTTCTTTGCGTCACGCAGTTTACAAAATGGAAAACTTGAAATATCCGAAAGATCCGATTTAAAATCCCTCCATTATTGTGCCAGTTGAGTAATGTAACGCAGCAGTTGACGCGCGTTTGTCGGTTTGCTGCACTCAATTCATGAGGTAACCACCTTTCAAGCTTTTTAACCTTTCCAATTTCCTTCAAGTAGATTAAAACAGTTTTATCACTAACACCGCAGCCTGCAGCTAACTCGGACGTGGTTTGCGATGGATCTGCTTCCATAATAGCTTTCAATTCTTCATTAGCATCCAGGCCGTCCACGGGGCTTGTTCTGCAGGTCGAAATTTCCAGAACGAAAACGTTGGAACCAAAAACGCACTGTGTTTTTTTTTTTGCGACTCCGCCGCCATACACATCATTAATCCTTCGAGCCGTTTCTGCAGCACTGGTACCACGGTGGAACTCGTGCTCGTAAATAACGCGATATTTCAAGTTTTGCATTTTGTAAACTGCGTGACGCAAAGAAAAAACCAAACGAGGACAAAACAAATGAATTACGGTTTTCGAAATACAAATGTATGAATAAATAGCTTTATAAATTTGAAATTGGAATCCCTAACCAAAGAAGAGATATTTGAGATCAAAGTGGCTAGTACGACAAAACGCCGGTTTCATATGTAAGGACCTAATATTATAAATGAGAAAGTTTGTCTGTCTTTGTGTCTGTCTGTATTTTTGTTACCTCTTCACGCTTGAACGGCTAGACGGATTTTAATGAAATTTAAAACAGAGATAGGTTTTACCTTGGATTGAAACATAGACTACATTTCATAATCACCACCATCACCGTTTTTTATCACTACGCATTTAAAACTGTGCATCTTTGTTACCCCTTCACGTTTTAACGGGTTAACGGATTTGGATAAAATTAGGAGTGAAGATAGCCTCTAACCTGTAGCCTGGATCACCACATAGGTTACATTTCATCACCATAATTAATCACCAAAGTTTAAAAGTGTGCGTCCTTCCTGAGCATGTTTGTGACTCATTCACGAATAAATCATACTAATCATACTGATATTGTGTTGGTTTTTAAAACCAGCTGATTTTTTTTCGATAATCTCACTAATATTATAAATGCGAAAGTTTGTATGTGTGTGTGTGTATGTTTATTCCTCCGTCACGCACAAACGACTTAACGCATTTAGATGAAATTTGGTACCAAAATAGCTTAGACCCTGGGTTAACAAATAGGCAATTTTTATCCCAAAACCCTATCAGGTTCTTACAGGCGACAATTTGAAGCGCTGAGTGAGCAGGAAGTTTTGAGCATGCTGTTTTCCCCAATATTTATTTTTATATGTTCCTGAAGTATGTAAAGTGCAAGAAAATTTAGCGCTCGCTTCGTTCGCGCATTATTCAATAGCGGTTTTTTTGCATAAAAATGTTTGTATTTGTGCAGGATCTATACCAACGTCAAACAAAACCCAATATTAGTACTCTGTGTTATGGCAAATGACAGGGCTCGGGACTATGTATTGTAATGTTTGTATTCGGCGATATAACGTTCTTAAATCCTCACGTTTCGTTTTCTTTGTCAGTATTACGTATATTATAATTGCATCGAATCACATTTTTTTAACCAATTACATTTAATATTTTAAAAAAATCTAAGGATTTTTTTTTCACATTTTGAATTACTTTATATTCCGCGGGCAACGCCGCAGGTAACAGCTAGTTTATTTATATTTATATTATCGATTAGTTAAATGTGGTGTTGTCCATGTCCCGTTAGAGTAGGTCAGCTTGGAAAGGGGTGGGGGTGGAGAGGAGAGGGTGATGTAAGGTCGCGGTCACAGCGGGAAGGTCCATAAAACTACAGTTCGTAGGTTATCAGTGAAACAATATTCTCACAACACAGCGCAGGAGAGAGACTGCTGGTACATTCACGAGCGGAGCGGGAGCGGGAGCCACTGTCATCGGTATTAACAAATTTGAAATGTTTTTAATTTAACTTTATGAATACAAATTGGATTTAAAGGATAGGAAAGAGTAGCGTGACATGGGAGATGCTTATGTCCAGCAGTGGACATTTGCCTCTAAGTAAGCTGATGATACAAATTGACAAAATACACGACACAGAGTTCCTCACACGTTCTGAGGTAAAGTCACGTTTGGTACCAGTATGGCATCAAATGTGAATCTATATAATTGCACTAGTAGGTCGCCTTGTTATGGACTTGGATTAGACATATTTAATAACTCATTTGACCTCAACTATTTGCCTGTAAAGTTTTATGACAACAGAAAAACAATAAGCATAGGTACTCAAATATTCGTGGAACTTCGTCGTCGTCGAAGTTTTGGACAAAATATTTTCGGACATTTTGTCCGAACTGACAAAACTTAGCTACGGTTTTTAATTGGCCAATTGAAAAATGAAGGTGTACAAAAGTTTAAACATGTCGTACATAATGCAGAATCCAACGTGATTTATCTACAAGACTATCATCAGACAGTGATTGTAAACTCTTTCTTGGAAATGAGATAAATTTACAATCGGACGAAAAAATACTGTCTCAGAACTGAATCAGCTATCGAGTGACAATAGTTACTAGTAAATACATAAATACGACATAAATTAAATATACATTTCCTTGAAGTTTGACCCTCTTGGGGTCCTAAATCCTCTTTTATTGTACCCTACGCCCTATAATAAACACAGCCTCCAAATTTCATTTCCCTAGGTTTAGCAGTATAACTCTGCGTTGATTGTGAACTGCAAGTCAGTCAATTAGGAGCTCTATAATGTAGGTATATATTATATGAAAGCGTAAGAATTGACTTTGTGACTGATATTTTCTAAGAATCAACGTAGAACGTAAATTGTCGAACCTAAAGACATGAAACTTGGAGAGTGTATTCTTTTTAGGGATTAAAGAGATGTACTAAGAAATATTTTTCTGGTGAATCCAGCCCTAAGGGTTCAAAATAGGGGTTCAATGTTTGAAATATTTTTATTATAAATAAATAATATACATATGATAAAATAACAATTATATACCCGCTCTATCATCTCCAGCGAGTCCATGACCTAAAGGTCAGCACGACGCGACGTCCTTTCCTATCACGTGAGTAAATATTACCGCCCGTGTGTCGCGACCCTTATATATATCCACCAGATATACAGTGTAGATACAGCCTTATTGATGTCCCTTAAAATATATAATTTCTTTATCTTATTAAATTTTATTTTATATACAGGTGATGTTTAACATCTAATAATATACTTTCTTTAAAATAAGTGTTGAGCCGACTTTAATTTTTATATTGATTTTTAAGTTAAGACACATTTATTAGGTATTATTTTAGTGAATTATTACAATCGTAATGCCAACTTTTTTTAACGAGCAACTGCCTGAGTGTGTTTGAATAAGAAAAACGAAGTGACTAACGGCAACAACCATACACGTGGATCACTAAAGAGCAACAGATAATCCAAATGCTCCAACCCGCCATCAGGGGGCAGCGTGTCCAGCTTGCTACTGACATTATCGCGATGCGATGAATGGCAATGTTTTTATATGGTGTCAGGTGAATCCCGGCATTCTGATCAAACGCTCCGATTAAAGTTTTGGAAAATAACATAAAAAAAAATTTATATCATATTTACAATTAAATATTTCAACGTTTCATTAAGTTAATTTAAGTATAAATTAATAAAAATTAATGAACACCCACCACGTACCTAAAATTAAAATAAAATTGATAAGCTCCGAGTGAACTGAGCAAGTTTACTCACTTTTAATGACAATCATTAAAAGTGAATAAAATAAACAATAAACACATGTTGTTTAATGTTTAATTATCATTGTTCATGTTTAAACAAACATTTGAGATTAACTTTACGACTTTACAACGTGAAACGTACCGGTAATAATGTATTGAAAGCATTTCGTTCGATAGAGAAATAGATAAATGGTTGAAACATGCATGTGGATGTTTGAACAAATAGACTTCGTTATTTTAATGGATTCTTTATCTATTATCATGAACTCGTACTATGTATATGTGCACACAATAAAGAGTTTTCTATTCTATTCTATTCCACATAGTATCTATAACTTATATGTTTATTATTCAGATGTTTAGTTAAACATGTCAACATTAAAATTATATAATAATAACACTTACAATTATATTACTATGGCACAATATAATCAAAAATTTAAACCTATATCAGCCCCTCGTCCAAACGTCCCCATAGACTAGCGGCATTACCACTGAATCGCTAATGAAATGCGCTGGGCGAGAAAAAGACCAGAACGTGGATCACGCCCTTTCTCCTTCAGATGCCGACCCAGTTCAGACAACAATATCTTAAACTACTTAGTGGAAGTAGAACCTAAACATACAACTTATTTTAATATCAGAACAAATTTATTGAAATATGGTAAATGTTTGTAAAGTTACAAAAGTAAACTAGATGGCGCTGTACCCACTTAAAACACGCAAACGTTTTGTACACCACGTCTTAGAATTGTAAATGTATTATAGCTAATAAATGAGTAGCGCATACAGTAAATGAAGTGGAAATAAATGACTTTTATTTTATTTTATTCTTTATGTAGAGCTATTTGATAAGATTGTTTCTGAAGTTTATTAAGATTGTCTTATTGTGTTCAGATGCATAATCGTTAGTTAATTTTGATTTATACACTTTTTTACTCCTATTACCTTGTATTAAATTATGAAATAACAGTTTTATAGAAATTGTTATACTTAGTTTTATTTTTTAATTTAATTTTTATAATTAAACGAAAATGTTACTTTTTGACATACAATATAAAAATTGTAATTTAAAATTATGGATTGGTGGGTTACTGATATATCCCGATTATTTTTGCATCTAGGGGACAAAATAAGAAGTATTAAAAAAAAGTTACTGTTAATGTTTGTGCGTTGACAAAACTTTTTATATTATTTTTTTTTATCCAACTTGTTTTTATTACTTTATTATTGTATTATATGAAAATACTGTTTTTAAGAATTTTAACACAAACATTCCAA
This sequence comes from Ligdia adustata, assembly GCA_947049295.1. Lineage (NCBI taxonomy): Eukaryota > Metazoa > Arthropoda > Insecta > Lepidoptera > Geometridae > Ligdia > Ligdia adustata. The sequence goes on from OX346237.1 coordinate 234,681, forward strand.
AACACTTGCATATACGTAAATAACTGTTAGCCTAAGTACGTAGTTTTTTGTTATGAATTATACAAAATATATGTGCGTAGAAACAGCAACTAGCATGTTAGTGTAACCTTATACTGTCTGTTGAAATGAGTCACGTGTACACATATAGTGTATGTAGTGTTGTGGTGGACACAGGGAGTGCTGGACCGAAACTGGTGAAACTCTACACTAGACATCAGCCACTGTTACCTCACCTACCTACCTACCTACCTACCTACCTACCTACCTACTTACTGACTTGCCTCTAATTCAACTGTACGGAAATACGTACATTAGAATAAAAATATACTGCTACTGAATAGGAATAGGAAATAAAAACATTAATTCAATTTGAAAAACTGCGATAAAAATCTGATACCAAAACTTTAACTTGTCGTCTTGACTCAACATTCAACATAATAATAGTTATTTGTTATACAAGAGTGCAAAGTTGCTTTTTAACCGCGTGCTCACTGCATGATGACTGAGCAAGCGAAGGATTCAAAAGAATCCTTCAGTTATCATCTTTCATCAAAAGTGGCTAACACTCAGGAGTTTAATTTTGAATTTTATTTTAATAACATTCAAATTAGAATCCTGAGTGTCAGCGAGGGAATTAAAAGAGCACAAGGTGAACAATCTTTGCACTCGAGTGCAACACGTAATTTTTTAACCCACCTCAGCGAGGAAATAACTTCATACGAAAAATAAAAAAATTAAATCACTCATTTTAGTTTATTTATTTATTTTTAACATAAGGTTTTAACAATATGACGTGAAAAGACAATGGCGCGCGCAAAACAAATTAAGAAAAAAGTACAGGAATAAGGTTCCTAGTCTGAGATTTTAACAAAATAAAAAAAGTTGTAGGTATGATGAATTCGGCACCATAGAGGTAGAAGTAAATAGGTTGAATGAGGTTTTTAATTCACAAACTTAGTGCACACGATATTCTAAATTCAAATGTACTTTTATTCTCTAGCGGATAAAAACGGCTTTTGCACTCAGATATCGAATAGCCAAAAAAAATACTCTTTCCGAGATGGTGGGATGAAAAATATGTTAATTGATAATGTAAAGTGACATATGGTATAAGAATGTCTAAGATATAGCACGCTCGTTTGGAGGTAATCCATTCACTCGCGACATGAAAATAACATAAGTAGATTTTTGTTATCGGTAAATAAAAACTTTACTATCGTTATTTGTTTTGTCTAAAAAGTTTTGCTATGACGTCATCAAAAATACATTGTCAACCGCTTTAGGAGCTTGTAACGTTAGACAAAAGATAGCTAGATAGCTGTACTAGCGGTACGTCCCTTCTACGTACAAATGGACAATTTTTGTAATAAATTTAGCCTTTGTTACTTAGTGATATGTAACTTTATAACTCAAAAAGAATGTTTTGGAATCGGTCTAGTGGTTTTGAAGTTTATTGGTTACATACAAAGATACAAATACTTCCTTATTAAATATTAGTTACAAACGTATGTACTCGTAGTGCGAGGCGCGCGGCGCGGCGGGACAATGGTGCACGGTCTGCCGCTCACCGTCACCTACTCACTAACAAACTGTTTGTATGGAGTGTATTGTAGTGCGTCATTGTTGAGGACAATCGATGATGATGGTGTGCTCACTGAGTTTGGAGGTCGCGACCAAATGTCATCATTACACCCCGCCAGAGCTAGGCGCTGTAATGTTCTGTAAGAGTGGGATTCACTACCGGTGACTAACGGTACCTACCTACCAATGTGTGGGAAATTCAATATACCTTTTTAACATTTTAAATATATTTTTTTTATTTTAAAAATAACGCGTGTTTCATTATTTTGTTTAACCATCGATGACTTTTTTTAATTCTATCTTACATTGGTGCATTGAACAATACGGGCTTAATAAAATGGATAGGTATCTAAGTAGCAATAAGGTGTAAGCTTCACGTATTTCTATGGGTTAGCAGGTTCTCTTATGATATTTTCTTCGGCGTTAAAGCAGGTGCTTTCATTTCATTAGTGAAGCGTAAAATTTAGAGGGCTATGCCTGAACAGGAGATCGAACTGCCTCTCGCTTTACAGACGAAAAATTTACTAATGAATTATTTGATTATCAATTTGCAAGCTTTCTTTTTATCGCGATTAAATGCCAGCAGCCAGCAGCCAGCAGCCAGCAGCCAGCAGCCAGCAGCCAGCAATCCAGCTGCCGTCTTTGTAATGATATAGTAGTTAATAACAGACAGAATCTCTGTAAGTAGGTTCAGTTTGACAACACCCTTCAGTTTTACAATTGTTAAACGTTCGATAGTAGTTATTTTACGTAACAGCACAGAATTAAAACATTTCGAGTTGTTGAAAAGTTGTAAATGTCTGATCAACATCAGTCTTAATTTTTACATTGAGATAGTTTTTAGGTGCAAAGAAGAAATCATCTTACTAAATTGATGGTATATCTTTAGTGTCCTCAAATATCAAATATGGACGGTCTAAAAAGAAATAGTAACCTAGCTGATTGTTATAAATAGCTTAGTAAATACTTAAAATATAATAGGTAAGTTTTCCTACGCTTTCAAGTTTCTGTAGCACAGTAAGTGTGTCCAGCATCAAGTACGAGTAGGTAAACAGAATCGAATATAACGTTTATGAACAAGTTAAGCGTCTTGCCTACACACATACATTCAGTCACACAATTATTAACCACAAAAAATATCGATGGGTGGCGGAGTGTCCTCAACGAGTACATAACGAGTATAACAAACTACGTAGATATTAAATCTTTTAAAATTTTGTAATATTTTAGTTATAACCTAAATCTAATAAACTCCATTAACGTCACTTGTTACGTAGATGTTTAGAGCTTTCCATCCAACCAGTCACTGAAATTAATATGTTGAGCTTGGTCGGGTCCTCGACGGGTGACCGTGAAGTGGCATTTACAACTGACTGATTGAAAATTTCCGCGTTTCACGCATTTCTTTCGCAGAAAGCACAAAAAGTTGTTCATATTGTATGACCTTTAATAAACTAATTTGTCGTCGCTTCAATAATATTCAAATACATAGATGTATGAAATCAACACGTTATTACAACTGACATACACCTATGTAAAACAATGTCTTAAACAACAATAAAGTAGCATAGTTTATAAGTTAACTAGTGCGTTGAATACAATACGCAATAAGATATACAATAAATCACAACAATCAGTTAATGGATACATTACATTAGCGTTATTTCAGCGTTGGCTGACATTTTACATACACAGATATCTTCATACAACTGACTTCACAATAATACATAACAATAACAATTAAATAATAATAAAATAATAGACATGTATGACTTGTAATATATCAATACTCATTACACGCATATTAACTTATTTAAAATAAAAATTAAATATTTATTGAAAACTCTCACACTCGTAGTGTACATTGTATTGTAAATCTCGTCAATGTCATTGTCAATATAAAATACATAGTTTAATTATAATTTTTAATAATCTTTAGAATTAAATTTAAAATTTGAATTACATTGTAACCAAACAAAAAGTTTATGTAAATAATTAATAATAGTAGAGTACGTACGTTTAATAATAGAATTTAAGCTAAAATATCATACTCATTAGATAGAAAGCAATTTGATTCGAAACATACCTACGAGTACGAGTACCAACACCTAGAACAAATTATATATACAAACAAAACCATTGTAAAGCACATATTTTTACAGAGTTTAATCCTCTCAGTAAAGATCCGTGCCCTCTTTACATTAATAATATTCAAATAATTTAATACATTCAATATATCTGTATTTACGATAGTAATTCCCGAGCGGATCTGATAGCTTCGTACGAAGTCGTGACCTCACAGATTATCTTAAATTATTGTACGGAACCCAGACCATAAAGAGCCGGCAGACTTACTGTCGGCGTTTCCTTTATACAATAGTTAGTAGGCATTTAGTCGGATGGCTCTATTAGTGAGATAATTTGACTTGTAAGTTTTATACAGCGAGTGGGTGTTGTAGTGTGTGAAGGTTGTTTATTTAGACGTCACTATTGCTCACAGAATATATAATAGTACTATACTGAGGTGAGGGTTGCGTTGTGTGAGGAACTGTGTTGGGTTCAATAAATTTAAAAAAAATTCTTACAATAATTTAGTCTATCAATAAAATAACTATTTTTTCTTTAAGGAGTCTATGTAAGTATTTGAATTCGGTTGTCATTTTGTATAAGTACTGTTATTTAATTTTTAACTAATCAATTACAAATAAAGACGTAGGTACTTAATAAACCTAATCGTGGTCTCCCTAGGCTCTCCCCAGGCTCTCCCCAGGCTCTCCCCAGGCTCTCCCCAGGCTCGGCAGGTAGATTAATTCTTTATTGCAGACACACAAAAAAAAATACAATTCTTACAAAATATAGTGCTACAAGTGGCGGCCTGATCGCTAAAAAGCGATCTCTTTCAGGCAACCTTAGGATACAGACAATTGTGAAAAAATGAAATGAAATAGGACGGGGTATACAATAAAGAATATGCTTAAATAGGTGGGTAGGTAGACAAGTGAATCCGCGAACAAGCGGCGGCGATACCAATCAGTAAATGATCACCTCATTACAGCAACGAGTCCACAATTAGCCTGTGATTACATCGACTGCCTCAGTATTAGCAAGGGTATTAGTAGGTATCTAGTGTAACCCCGAGGAGGGGGGGGGGGACCGGCGGACACTCACATCATTTCTTCCTTCATTGGAGAAAATACCACAGTTCATAATATCGTATATTCACTTGTAAAAACAATCTGATATTCTTTGTGTCGTGTTTCGTCAGATGTATTTTTTGCAAAATCACTACCTATACGCAAATTCCCACATACAAAACAAAATTTATACATATACTGTCAGACAATAAAAAATACCAAGCAGCGTCGCTTCGCTCGCTCAGTCTTATATTATTATACATAATTACATACAAATATATCGCTTCGTAGTCCCAGTCGCTTTGTTACCGTCGTTCGTACGTTCCGCTACTCGTACATACGACCAATGAATTCCACACAATCTTCCGGAATGACATTCGACTTTTTGGGAATATATTGAGGGATTCCTACGTGTTTTGAACAAAGACAATAATTTCACTTAATAATTTTATAAAACAGCAGTGTTTAAAAAAATGGTGACGTGAAGTATTATATATTTATGAATACTTTTATCAGCATCATCATCTGGCTGTAACAGTAAAACAGTAAGTTCACTAATATGTTAAAACGTTTGCAATATTTTTATTATTAAATTAATGATTTTATCACAGACTAGCTGACCCGCCGAACTTCGTACCGCCTAACAATTATGTATGTTTCTCACCTTTTAAACCTTCCCTGGAGTACGACAAGCATTTCAAGACTAAAACCAGCTATATCAGCCCAGCCGTTCTCGAGTTTTGGTGAAACAAACGGATTCATTTATATATATATATATATATATATATATATATATTAATTTATTCTGTCAAAAGAACCTTTTCCTGACAATAACAAACACAACCAAAAAAATAAATAATGTAATCGGTCCAGCCGTTCACGCGCGATGTCGTAGTTCGATATCCGTTCAATGCCGTAATGAAAGATGGCGGCGCGCGTGAAGGCGCTACCATCATTTTAAGCTTATAAAAATAGTATTATGAAGATAATTCACATATCATTGAAATATACAATACTAGCTGTGCCCCGCGATTCCACCCGCGTAGCTCCCTATTGAATTACCGGGATAACCCAATGGAGAACTATGTCCTTTCCTTACCCAATGTCCTTTCCCAGAGTCCAATCTACCTGTGTACCAAATTGCATCCAGATCGGTGTAGTGATTTTGGCGTGAAAGCGAGACAGACAGACACACACAGTTACTTTTGCATTCGTAATATTAGTTAGTATTAGGATATATATATAATAAAACTTGAGAGATAACTGTCCGTACTTCCCCAACTAGGTCTTATTACCTCCCTGTCTACTGCGAACATAATTCATAAAGTACAACGTAATAGTAACGTAATGTCGTTCATAAATAACGACATAATACGTGCGTACTCGTATATAAGTACAGGGTTATTGGTTAAGAGTGTACTAAGCCGAAAGAGGGTCACTATACTCATCCTAAGGGACGGCTTTCACTATGGGACCAACTCTGGATTCGAAAAAAAAGAATCAGCTGTTTCATACATTTTGTCGACGACCGATCAACTTTTTGTATGACACAGCTGATATATTTTTCTCGAATTCAGAGTTGATAGGGTGTACTAAGCCAAAAGGGGGATACTCTTTTCGGCTTGGTACACCCCGAGTTGATGTATATAATGTAAACGAGGCGGCGAGTGAAGGCGGGTAGGTTGGATAATCTCTATAATAGGTAATGGATTACTTTATAGCTTATTACTTTACCTCGGTATGGGAGCGGAGGTCATTAAAATATTTTCGTATTATAAGGAGATTAAGGTTTGTGTAACGCGGGTCAGTATCAAGGTCAATAAAAATTTAAGTTCTTTAAGCTTACAGAAATCTAAAACGAAAGAAATCCCACGTTTGCGATTTCTGTGCTTTCGTAGTTCACAATGACAACCAATTTACGGGATTAATAATAAATCAATAATTATTGAATAACTATAATAACTTCACAAATATTAAAACATTTTAACTATTAATGTCACTTTGTTAGTTTTCATTCGATCTTATTTTTTCTATCTTTGTCTTTGCGATAATTAAAGTGTTATAATAAGGTGGTGACATTTAATAGCACTTTTTAATTACGTATTTATTTTTAAATATTAATTAATTGATCTTTACCACTTCAGCATCAAACATCAGGTACCAGGCGATCATAAATTACCAAAAGGTGTCGACTCGCGCATAAAGCCACAGAATACTCTCACAGAAGTAGGCAAACTCTACACATAATGTAATGTGACGTGTATAGTGTAGTGTACGTATACGAGCCTATAAGGGGATTCGTTTAACGCAACTCATCATTTTGGACGAAATGAATCGTAAAACCGAAAATTGGTACGAGTGTCCATTGATACACGATAGTTACGTTTACCGGAACGGCATTTTGAGTCTGCTTTCTAATTAAAAACGTCTTATGTGTTGTTTTACTTGACAGCTAGACAGGCTTTCCATTATTTTTTGTGACTAACAAAACAAACGTATGATGAATTCAGTTTGTGTTGTTGTAACATACATACAAGATAGGTAATATATTATATAAATATGTATTCATTGGAAGCAACATCATAGAATCAAAGATGGTGTCTAGTAAAATACTAAAGGTACAAATCTACAAAGAGCTAGAACATTTTATTCGCCGGTTTTTCTTACTGCCGTATTCTAGCGAAGGGAAAAATCTGCTACGGCGCTCTTGTTTTTTTGTTGAAAAGCGATTTTGAGTGTATTTTTGTCTTTATATAAATCATACATCATTATGAAGATTTCACAAACTTACACTAAATGTATTACGTCTACTTTTATTGAGGGAGTTTAGGTTGTCTAACTCGTAAGCGAGTTTTCTATCTCTCGATGGTTATAATGTTGACATTTTGGAATCAAAAGTGAATTGATTTTATTTAAGACAAGCGTGCTACATCCTAGGTTGCATCGTCAACTTACATCAGGCGAATTACGCTCAAACAAAGGTCTATTATGGATTTATAATAAAACTTTCAATATATTATTATTTTAAAGTGCAGCTAATTTCTCTAACTAGACTCACTAGACAGAAATACGGTAAGACAAGATAGAGTTACGCTACTACGCTTGAAAAAAGTCTTAAAAAGTGTAAATAGAATTAAAGTAAACTCAAAAAGGTGGATAATGGTCACGAACCACACTCAAAACTTCATTCTGAGAGCACATAATAGCAAGCAATAAGAAACGCTTTAACTTCCAAAAACTATATTTTAAGCCCTTAGTTTCAGTATTTATGTAATTGCTTCCCAGAAAGGAATCGTTGAAATAGCTTTAGCAAATCGCAGACAAAATATAGCCTCCGGAGTTGGATCGATATATAATTATGTATGTGTGTGTGGTGGTTTGTTTTTTGTGCTTTACTATTAGAGACTAATAAATCACTAACTAGTCGGGGCCGGCTGGGGTTCCGTGTCTCCGAGGAGGAGGAGGAACGAAATAGTTTCACATGGAGTTATTGCACGAATTATCCGTTTATGAAATTCAGTTTTCCTATTTTCTTATAAGTATATAACTTGTGTTTATTTGTATATTTATGTGAACCAGAGAAAAGAAGCAGTCATCCAGAAAGCTGATCGTAGTTTACAACGAAGTTTTCGTAAACCTTGTAGAAGATGAACCTAAATTTGTACCGATTTAAACTCACTTGTCATTTCCTTAAAGTATAATATAGTATGTGTTAAAACATACGCTTATAAAGTTTATCTTTAGAAAACCCATAGATGTGTAGGTATTGCAGTTTTCACACACGGAACCCTTGTATAATAATTCAGATACGCTCTTGTCCAATTTTTTGCCCTATTCCAAAGATAAAATAATAAAATATATATAAATCTAGAGTATTATTCTATAGTGAGGGTTCCCGCAGCCGGCGCACCGGCGCGGACCGGCGGACCTACGACCGGCGGCAGGCGGCCGGCGGCCGGCGGGAGGTCGACGAACTTTACTTTTTATTTTGATATAACAGTTCAGATTTATGTTTGCGTTAAATGTCAAATTAAATGCACCGTTATGGAGCTCATTATATAGTTTTAATTGACCGTTTGTACGTACGAGTGTACGAGTACAGAGTGTTCTAATATATGATGGGAACAATGATATAAATAAGTCATTGTACGAGTTAAGAGCTCCTCGTACTAAAGTAGATATTATTATATGTAATATATGTAATTAAACTTTGAAAATAAGTTCACGATTGCTTCACTTGTAGTTGTGTCACTACATGTACATGTACATTTATATTTTTGTATTGTTATATTTTGTGTGTGTACAATAAGGCGTTGAACTATCTATCAATGATATAAAAAACTATGTCTTCGTGACATAATTTTATAAGCAATTAATCGTATATTTATTTTTTTGTATGTGACATACAGATCGTTACCACAAGTATACAATCTTTTTCTCTTTGCTTATGACAAGTAACAGGATGTCTAAAGGTCCTATGTGCCAGCTTCAGAAGATTTGGAAAAGCATAGGCAACAATCTGAAGACCAAACTGAGACTATTGCGGAACCTCGTTTCCTCTACATATTACTGTATGGAGTCGAGACATGGACTCTCAAAGCAGCAGATCGATCTCGCATCGTCGCGTTCGAATTGTGGTGCTGGAGAAGAATGCTCCGAATACCGTGGACAGCACATCGGACCAACGAGCCAATATTGCACCAGCTCAGGATCACGACAAGACTATCAACTATCTGTCTCAAGCGTATCCTGGACTACTTTAGCCATATTGCTAGAAAGGACACTGATAATCTCGAGAAAGTGATGGTTCCCGGAAAAGTACGAGTTGATGGCACCAAACCTCAAGATACGTTACAATCTGATCCGGTCAGATTGGCACCACTCTACACACTGCAGTTTACAACGAAATGAAGGCCGCCGAGGATAGGGGAAGATGGCGTAATATCATAAGAGACAGGCTCAGAGAAAGAAACAAAACTCAAACATGAAGAATCCAATTCTAGGAGGAGGACGATAGGTACAAAGTGCATCTCAAGCAAGAATTGTCACAGAAACTTTATAAAATAAGCAAATGAGTAACGGCATGGGTGGTAAAGCGTGGTAGAGCGTTTCCTATCGCTTGCCTGGCTAGCTACCACCCTCAAGTTGTAAAAATCTATCGCCAAGCACTTGGCTCTCAAAGAAAAGGCTGCCGAAATACACCTAGTATTTCGGCAACCTTCTTTGAGAGCCAGTGTCTTCCAGACCAGGCATGCTCCATCTAGAGCTACAGAATCGCTGGTTTCTGTAGTCGTGCGAATTTGATTGTATCTTGTGTATCTGGGTGTTTTGTGAATGTCGCATAAGCTTCCCTGACACTGGAGAAACCCTAGTGGGGAGCTATAAGTGTGACACGTAATTTATATTATTAATTGATTGAATTTCTATAAATTCTTCGAAATTGTTTATGTTTCTATCCCCTTATCAGCCGCAGTGGGAATGACAGGTACGTTTAGGCTCTACAGTATTACATAATAATAACATTTCCAAAGTAACGTTGAGCTAATTATCTCCGGACAATACTCAGTTAATGAACAGTTTGATACATCATTAAGTACGCATTGTGTACTCGAAGTTCTTCAATTTGGAGTGCAGTACCTACATGTATAGTGGAGCACCCAGGAATGTACGATGACACACAGACGTTGTGACCGTTCGAGTTAGTGTAGTGTTAAAAATAAAATAGTGAAAGTGCTAAGACTTTAGAACACATAAACAAAGTGTTTTTGCCTTAACAACAATAATAAGAAATGTGCCGATGGACAAATTCTCAGAGACAATTACTTATTAGCCGTAGGCTTAGGCTAGATTGTAATGAAATCAGGGAAAGTCTTTTACGGGTTTTCTATAAATAGGAAAAAACAATGTTGTGTAATATAGTTGCAAGTAAATTGTGTATAATCATTATACACATTTTACTTGCAACTATATTTCGTTCTGTTTACTATTACCATAATTTGTTCAACAGGTATGTATGTGTGTGTGGCTCGCCTTAAAGTTATTGTTTCTTAACCGATTGAAGAGCTCTCACGTAAACTAATATCAAATAACCAACTCGTATGAGTTAGCGTGTCATTCGATCCACGTAATGCTCTTTGCAAATACCACTCCATGGTCATCCTTCCAGGACTTTATCTGCAAGTTTTTGGATTTTACAAAGTGTAATGTGGCTAGACATTTCAAACGATCGACAAGTCATTGTTTCTAACGGCTTTTATACAATACTAACGTTATCACACTAATGTTATAAAAGCAACAGTATGTTCACGCTCAAACGGCTTAACGGATTTCAATGACATTTGGCACGAAGATAGATTATACCTTGGACTAACATATAGGTTTCTTCCCCGGATAATTGATGAAGACTCATGGGATGATCAGATATCTAACGCGGGGCGCAGCTAGTATTTAAGTAAAAGATTAAGTTCCAACTGATATTTGCTAGAAATCAACGCAGAATTTAAATCACTGAACTTAGAGTCTACAAATTTAGTGAGGCAGTAGTAGAGGTCAAAAAGTTATTATATTACTTTTTATATGACAGCTAATTATATAATATAAAAGTTGACAAAATAATCGATTAGTAAGCCTTAAGTCGTCGAAACGTCCAAACAAAAACTTTAAGAAATCGTAGACGTGACGTAAGAACAAACCTCCTTATTGGGTAATATACAGAAATTTCACAAAAGGCGTCTCAAATGTCTCCGTGGGCGAAATAGGCGGAGCTGTTACATCCGAATTCGAAATACAATCATCTATTCTCAATAATAACACATAACTAACACTAATTTTGGACCTTATCACTGGTAACAATAGAGTTTACTTCATTTTGATAAACGGAGACATGATTTCAGTAATGATGGAGTGCCTTTACGGTATTCTATTATCAAGGGAATGTGATGTTTATATAGCAAGTAAATAAGGTTGGTTTTGGTATATTTTTGTTTAGGTTTCACAATGTCCCTATGCCTTTTGTACTAGGATTGGCAGTAATGATGGGTTATTCTGGTACAGGTATGACGTCTCGTGAGAAATGGAACGAGTGATGTGTACAAATTACTCTTGAGGGTTATTCTGAAATGATCTTTTGTAATTTCCAACAATTTTACGTCTATATTTCACTTGTAGTTACATAATATGTGAACTATGCCCGAGCTACCGATGAATTAAGACATCGTGAGGAAACCATAGCTTAGTAGTAGGGTGTGTTAAAACGCTTGCCTGACTAGCTACCACCTAACGGTGTGTTCCGGCAGTCTTCCTTGATAGTCAGTGTATTCCAGACTAGGCTTGGTTCATCTAGCGCAGTCTCGCTGACTTCCGTGATCGTACGAGCTTGTGGTCAAAAAATAAGACATAGGTTGACCTCGCGACCACAATCGTTACGCGACCTTTATTTTTTTGGTAGTTTTTTTCATACTAAGAGCTTTAAAAATTAATTGTTTGCAGTCGTGTTCTCACCACATACTCGTATTATTATAATCCGTTAGTACAATGGTTGTGCTCGTGCTCGTGCTCGTGCTCCTTCACAGCTGCACTCATATAAGTGCCAAAATGAAAAAAAAAATATCATTATTGAAATCAATGGTAACACCTAGCTTTATAACTGACCCTGTATACTATAATATATTGCAAATGTTCAACCACTTACCCTGTGACTTATGTTTTATTGTAGTTATTATATGTACACAGGATGTACCAAAAGTAATATATAATAGTGATATGGGACAACATCCACACAAAGGTGTTCAGGTTCCCAACTAGGCAAAGACTGTGCTATGTAACCTGATCACTGATATACATACTTAAATATATATACCGCCATATTAGTTTCTTAATTTTAATCGTCATTTGTCTTGTTTTGGCGTGTGACGTTTTCCATTGAATAGAACGAGACAAAAGATGCTAAAGGTTAAGACGCGTTTATTAATAAGGCAGTTAAAAAGCACCTAAACACAAGCCAGTAGACCTCAATGTGACATAGCGTATGACACATAATAGTTTAATAAATATGAAATGTGACAAACGTCATCAAAGCGTCATAGTACTCTATAACAACAATAAAATAGTTCCAGCTATATAATCATATTATATTCTCGTCACAATATAACGAGCAGTGATACTCGTAGTGATAGAGTCTACAATAGTGAAATATATTCCATCTTATTCGGAAGGTAATAGTCTCCACCATAGATGTTAAAACTTTACTGTTCACTGTTTAATTAGAATAGAATTATCTTACTCATCATAATAACTTAATATATAAAAAGTGTGAAATTAGTAATACAATTAGAACATAATGCTCATACTATGAGCATTTCCCACAACAGATACTGTTAAAAGATAGATAATTAGCTCCCCTACTAACTAAATGTATCTGCACAGTATCGCAAAAATGTCTCAACAAAAATGCTTACATACTCGTACAGGCCCTAAACAGCACATTTTATTTGGTTAATAGTTGAATTGATAAATTATCTCACTTCAGACACTTCATTAAATAAAGTTAGAATACATTTATACAAAGTTATATTACAAAACTACTCAAAAACTTTTTCATTATATAAAGTTTGATTTTTACCTGTATAATGATTTATCTTTTTAATATCTCTAAATAATTTATATGTATCTGTCTGTCTGTCTGTCTGTCGTACTCGTATTTCTGATCTACGTTCAATTATAAACGCATGCGTATAACAATGTAATCCCTCGCAGCTGAGATCTGACAATAAAACGTTTCCTACTCGAAGTATAATATAATAGCTGAAATAATAAAACTGTGTGTAAATGCACACAATAGCAATGCAGGCAAGTGGGGTATTACTCTAACAAGTGCCCGTCGCATCCTACACTCGAGCTCGCGGTAATTGGCTGACAGATTCAACACAACTTGAATAACAAAGAACGCATTTTGAAATTGAATTCGAGATGTGATTTAGAAGAATTGTTGTTAAAAAATTATAAGAAGAATTTAATTTTCCCGAGCGAGCGAAGAGACTCGAGTCTTGGAGACTAATAGCTAAGCTAATTTTTTTTAGTCTGTCAGTCACAATGTTTGTTTACTATGTTTGTGTATTTCTTGAAACAGGTACGAGGCACAGGTCCTAATTTTTAACCAATTTTGACGAAACTTGCGATTCTGTATCCTGAATCATATATAACATCATCATCGGGGATTTTTGGTTAATGGAATATTTCTCCCGAAAAGTAGAAGTGTTTAGTACCTAGTAGGTAGTCGGCATCGTTTACTGGCACTTGGCAGGTCTTAATAATATTTGGTACCGACTTGCGGAATACAACAATTTATCTTAAAGCCCAAATAAAATATCGAAGCTACGACAGTTCGGAGAACTCCTACTTCTAAAACTGTGTGAGGGAAAATTAAGATAATTAAGTATTTACTGTAACCAATAATTATTTAAAAGACCAAAGTTACAGTTAAATTATGATTATCAAGATTATAAGAAGATTAGACAAGATTAGAAGAAATAACAATGATGAAAGAGTGAAAGAAAAAAAGTAATAATAATAAACCCAAGCATGCGAATGAAAATTACAAGCCAAATACAAGGAGTTTAAAAAAAAATTGAAATGAATTTCAATGAGTAACTTAAAAATCATTACCTTTTAGAACGCACGAGACATACCGCATATCGCAGACATGAAACCTGTATTACATACATACATACATAATTCATGTCAAATTACTAACATACATAAATCACTCTCTGATGATTCGCTCAACAAAAACTAACAGAAGCTCTCTGTCCGGTTTGATGGATGAATAAATTGGACCATCATTAATTCGGAACAAATTTTCGTAAATTTTTACTATGGTCGATATAATGTCCACTCGTATACAAGGACAGTTGTTTAGTTTTGTACAATATTATTGAAGTACTCGAATGTACATAAATTAAAACAAATATTCAGTATGTTTAGAGGTCACTGCTAATGCAAAAATAAAATTGCAAATCAAAAATGAAAACGTTAAATTAAATTTTTTTACAGTAATTTAGTCGTATAGAGTATATTCAGGTTTATTATAATTTTTCTTTACTTCTTTATTTATAAATACACATTTAATTAACTTTATCTATATAACTCTCTAACGCACATGAAAAAACGAATGTAATTCGGACACGCCATTCTCAAAAGTTTTCTTGTTAGGCATCGCCATATGATGGATATAAAAGAATCAACTTTGGTCGCATTGTACAGAGCTAATCAATTACCTAGTATTTCTGTGAACTGTTGAACTTGGGACCAAAATAATTTACCATGCTAAGAAGACAAAAACTTTCTCACTCGTTGCATTCATGTTTTTGTTATTTTTTCGATTCGATCGCCCATTGAAATCGATTGAAATTTTAGAATTTGCATTAATCTTTATTTAAAAATATCTCGTGCTTTTTGCATCTGTGAGAGAAATACCCGCAAGACGGAAATCCCCGGCATCTAAAAATTTGTGGAGCGAATATACAAATTTTCGTTTTTTTGCCGACAAACATACTTACTAAAAGATATTTTACCAGATTCGATGCAAAAAGGCTCTTGCCGCTTCACTCGCTAGTTCAATAAGGCATATATGAACTGATTGAATATAATGGTATTAGGTATATACTTAATACCATTATATTCCCTTTTCTTTAAGAAAACAGTTTGTAGAACGGGTAAAAATTTCATTAACAGTAAAACAAAAACATTTAAAGGAATCCAGCGCTTCCCGGAAAAGATATAGTTTTCAAATTCCCAATTGAATGCAGTAGATATAAGTACGTACTAATATATTTGTTATTGTTATAACAGAGACACAATCAACTTAGTCGTGGTCAAGTTTGTCGTCAATCAATCAAGTCAATCAAACCAGTGTTAGCGGTGAAAGAAGTCAACACCTCATTGTCTTGTGTCACTGCTTTTGTTCTGTTTGTTCTTTTGTTGTTGTAATTGGTCTACGAGTAAGTAACGTTGGTTGTTTTAATTATTTTATCGCACAAGCTATACAATTTAATAATTAATTATTAATTACTCAAGCCTGGAAGAGATCGCTATTAGCGATAAGGCCGCTAGTTGCACGTAATCATAACTTTTATTAAATTTATTGTATTAGTTACGTGTGCGTACAATAAATAGTTTCTATCTATCTATCTATCTATCTATCTATCTATCTATCTATCTATCATGCTAATATTTTTTTTTTTTGATTTTGCTTTATACCACCACTAGGTTGAATATGTCCTACAACTAAAAAATGACTCGTGCCTACAACATAGTGTTACTACTACTACTACACTAATAGTTCTGTAAGATACTCGATACTCATATAACCCTGTATAATAGTTGTAAGGTACCCTGTAATTAGGGTCTATAAATCGTTCGCTCGTTCGCGATCTCTTCAATAGCACAAATAAAACACAAAAAACATGATCATTGCCTTCAACAGCATACTGCGAGTAGAGTCAGTGGGAGCCTCTCTGCACTACACTTTTATGGTATGGCACATTTATATATTGATTTCTAATCAGTTTATGGCTTTACTAGTTAACTAGACTTACAAGTAAACTTATTTTATAAATATTAATTTCGAGTAGCTTTAGTAAGTATTGTGTAGTTTATTGCCGAGACATGTATATTCAATATCATTAACAAGTTGTTAGAAGCGACTTCGGATAAACCCGACTGCTTAATTTTAAACTTGTGGATCATTCTTAATTTTTATTACTTTCATGTACCCAGTGTCACTCTCGCGACTAAGACGAATTTATGACACCACTCACATAAAATTATGACAAGCCGTTTAGGTTCTAGGGCGTGCCAAAGAAATATGCAGACATACACTGGAAAACATAACCTTCCTTATTTCGTAGTCGGGTGAAAAAGATGCAAACGTTATGTTGAAACTAACAAAAGTAACATATTTTATACGATATTAGAGACGCCGAGTCGATATCAACTGGCTAGTAATATTGGACATAAATATATGATGATATGTTTCTTCTATTCCTATTCCATCCACAGCAATCATTTCCTTTCATGTTTCACGCACAATTTTTTATATAAAAGTTTTAAGACAAATGTTCTTTCTATCAATAATATTTCATATTTATATTGGTGTCACAAAAATACAAATGTTTAATATTTTGTAAAAAATATCTAAATATTTATATGATCTTTGAACAAATAATACATTTATACATTGAGATATGTACACACAACGTGTAACAGAAAGGTGTGACAATAATTAAAGGTGTTAGTGTACACATCAAAGTGAACCGAAAGCAGAACAAAATTTTACAAAATTAAAAAAGAGTATTTTGCGTCCTCCATACAGCTTATTTTTGTATGGAGACCCTAATATAATAAATTTTTAGATTCACTTTGATGTGTAGATTAACAATGTTACGTACAGCACACCTCTCTGATACACGTTGTATATATATATATAGTTAGTATATATATTGGAAATGCTGATAATAATTTTCCCCAAACACGATATACATGCGAAAGTACTTCATTCGAATAATTTCACAAATGTGTCTGTACTTCCATGTAATGTAACATCTAATGTGGAAGCTTCGCGGTTCTTAAAATAGCTTCTAATAACGGTAAAATGGTTACCAGTAGCTACTAGCAGTGCTGGCAGTCAGTGTTACCAACTTATACACATTGCATATACTACAAAATATTGAATCCAAGCTAATCTAACATTGTTTTCATATTATTCAATATCACTACTATGTTAACAATGTGTTTTCATAAATAAATATCTTTTATTTTTGAAAAAATACGTCAAAATAATTGTTCCCAAATGTTTTTCAAAAATCTCTAATATCCACTATATTTTGTAAAGAATCCTCAAAACGAAATAGTGTTACTAAAATATGAGATAACAAATTAATAAATAAACGAGTTCGTTTTCTTCTGGTTTTGTATTTCTCTTTAATGTCATACAGAGATGTAATTATACTTAAACTATGGCGGTTAGTCTACATTTGAACGCCCTACTTCTTATTATTCAAACAAGGAAACAGATAAAAAAAATATATTAAGAAAAAATTAAGAAAACGTATGTGTGAAAAAATCCTTAACCATACCACAAAAAATATAACGCTTCTAAAAATATATTTTACTAGTTAAATTTGTAAATTTAGGAGGAATATCAGCAAGTTGGCAACACTGGCCACTAGAGATACACAACCCGGCACCCAGTCGCAACTAATCCAATCACCATTACACCGCGCGGATACTCGTACTCGTATAGGCAACTACTGAACATTCCTGGCATTGCTGGCATTGCTGGATTCCAACCAGATGGACACACACACATGTACTAACGGAATTGATGAACCAAATCACATTTAATTCATTTGATAAAAATACCTTTTCCAAGCTAATATTAGTATGTAAATGTAAAATCTCCAAGCTAGGAAGGTCGTTCCTGGAAGAACAACCAGCAATGTGTTTTAATACAACCTTACATATAATATCTGCTCTGGGGCTTAGTCCGGAATATATTTTCATCATATTGGTATAGCCGCTGATATGGTAGATTATTTTGGTTTTTGTGACAAATAATGTTTTATCGAAGATTTGAAGTGGATTAGGCGTGTTTCTTGGAAAAGGAAAACTTCGGAGCCTCTGTTTCCATACAATAAAATTTTGGAAAACAGCAAAAAGATCTAGAATTTTGGGTGTTCGATGTGTTTATGATAGTTGAAATTACTCTCGGATAAAAATTGAGGAAAATGTTGATATGGAAACCAGTGCCAGTGAACAAAAAAACAAGCAAAAGCTAAAATGTTGCCAGACATAATCATATCAATCATACTTAATCATATCAATAACTCTGATATACGAAATTGAATAACTACCAAGATATTGGCTGTAGAGTAGAAATAAGTTACTCGTATCTACTGATATTGAGTTACCAAAAGTTACAATCACTGAAAACGTTAAATAAAAGTAAGCAAGTAAGTTTGTGCATAAACGATCACCTAAGTTCACGTTTAATTTTATCATGATTCTATAAAATAGAGTTTCAAGTTACACCGCATTATTGTTTCTTATCAAATAATTTAAGTCATAAACTGATGTCTTTCTTTCAAAATCTTGACTGATTACGCGTACTTGAAAA
This sequence comes from Ligdia adustata, assembly GCA_947049295.1. Classification (NCBI taxonomy): domain Eukaryota; kingdom Metazoa; phylum Arthropoda; class Insecta; order Lepidoptera; family Geometridae; genus Ligdia; species Ligdia adustata. Next base: position 253,569 of record OX346237.1, read on the forward strand.
ATCTAATTCCATCAACACAGAATCCTTAGGTTTCATGTTTATATAAGTACTGTTTAAGAAATTTGCTTACCTGAGTGACAGCAGCAGGAGAATGCAAAGTAGGATGGCCCCTCCCGCACCGTTTCTTCTCCACAGATTGCTGGCTCCACTATGTCTCCTAATGCCCTGTTTACAAGGCTTTTGTGATAAATCTCCGTGATATCTTCTACTACTCTCTTCCTGATACCTTTTCGAAAGTATATCTTCGCTACAATGTCTTCTTACACTTGATCTTCTTGACTTGCTAATGTTATCTTCATTACGCTTTTTATTGTCGGTGGAATGTCTGTAAAATGGTTCAGCATTGAGTCTAGTTTTAGCTTCTTTACTACAGCAATGGTCACCAATAAAATTTAACTCTTCATTTTGCTTTGCAGTGGCTTCTTTACTATGCTTCCTAACCACTTTCTTACAATGACTTAAGTTATCTGCAGAGTAATTATTATTTCTTTCTTTAGCATCTCCACATTGTTTATTTATAGTTTGTTCACTAGAGTTATTGTTATCATTCTCTATACCTATCACTGCTTTATGTTTTTGCCTTTGATTGGCTGCTGTGTTTTGTTTTGTTATAGCTTCTTCGTCATATTTTACTATGTTTTCTCTCCTTTTCCTTGTAGTATCTCCAGTTGTTATTGTATCGTCAGTGGGTGGTGTGGTGTGCCGGTGTAGATGGCGGTCCGCTGTGTCGGCGCCGCGGTCGCATAGCCGCATCGTTTACATCCTACTTACTATTAAACACACACACTATTGCACTCATCGCACTCTACACTCTCATTTCACATTTGTGAGTATTTATGGAATCACTGGTTTTGTCTTTAATGTTTCTTGCCTCAAATGTATGTAAAGTTAGATTGTTCTCACTACTCGTATAGTTACTGACATTGTTTTTCAACCTCTATGCAGTGTTTGATTCGATCACGTTCTGTAAAAGTTTATCGATCTGTTATAATTATATTTTTCGTTTCTTATAAATTAGAAATATTTATTTATGGAGTAATTAATGTTAGTGTGTGTTTGAGTTCATGTGCCAGTACTACGAGTATCACTGTGAAATGAATTTCTAATAACTATTTTTTATTGGATTTTAGTAGCTGCTACAATTTTGAATGATTTAAATAATTCAAATAAATAACAGTTTCCAGTAAGATTACCTACAGCGGCAGCGAATGACCGTCGACTAGTTTGCGCGATAGACTCGTCAGAGTGACGCATCGGTGGAACCTGGCCGCGACGTGTGACAGTGTTTGTCCAACTTCTCAACGACACTTCGAGATGCAAGGACGCGACGAAATTTTGAAGACACAATGTATCGAACAACGTAAAACCGACGTAAGTGATATGTCTGTATGTCGGACTGTCTATAAAAATGTACTAATCTGTATGAAGGTTAATGTAAATTACGTTAGCAAACATTACATATTCTATTGTTGGACCGATCCAAGATTTGAAAAAATGCTATTTTGACTAGTTTTTAAACAATCTTTTATTTTAAATATATATTTAGGCTCGTGACCAGCGCGAAATACAGCATACACAACGAAGAAACGACGAGATCGTAATATCAAACCTTTAGAATGTAATTACTAAAAATAACATAAATCCATCATTTGCTCGTGAGAATCCCAATTCAATTCCTGTCAATATTACACTACACTACTACACTTGTTGCTGACATTTCGTAATAATGTATTTTTCAAAACAGTTACACTGTTTGTCAGTCGTGATTGAAGTGACGTTTGCAAGTGACCTCAGTGTCATACGTCACTCGTGACAAGGAGTGTCGTTGTTTTATAGACTAATAGACATCTATTTATTGTTTACTTCCGCTTGTCGAATTATAAATAAGATATATATGAAAAACTAAAATACTGAACCGATGTTGACGAAATGTATTTTTTTTTATATTGGCCAAGCGACTCCGAAAAAAAACATCCGTAGATCAAGTAATAAAAAAAAGATTTCGACGAATTGAGAATTCTCATCTTTTTAAGATTTTTAGAAATTGACTACTACTGCAACGATTACAATGATTATTTTTTTGTTTTTGATCATACACCAGCAAATATCGACAGAAAACACAAATACTTCCATTTACACCTGAGGACGTACTACGCAGCATTCAGCTGTGTATTGAAGTGAGTCCCTTTTACATAACTTGTGATATTACACGTCTAGTGCTTGTAGCGGTCATTGGTCGTGCCAGTTTGACTACATAATTAGCATGATTAATGTGCACTTACCAGCGTACGTGTACTTTATATAGGTACTATTTATATAATAATAATATATAAAACACTAACTGTCGATGGGCTGACTTATTCGCTATTAATCAAATCTCTGAACCTAATGACATGAAATTATGGCGAGTGGTATACCTTACTGGAGGAATGAGTTACTAAAAAGTGTTATTTTTTTAGAAATTCGAGAACTGGGGGAGTCAAATGAGGGTCCAAATTTCGAGATTAGAAACACAAAATTAAATATAAGACAGATACAAGTCTACGAATGAATATTTTTCTGATGGACATTATAATAGCTTAATTTGATTATAGTTTTTGTTACCTTCAATTTGTTCGAGCGAAACATCAAATTATAGATTGACAGATAAAATGCAGCCATAATCACAGTTTATAATCTGTTTATAATGGCCAAATGGTTATAAATTAATGATGAATTAGTTATACCTAATCACTGAGGGAAAATTATACACTTGAGTGAGGCGCATGTCATAAGAAACATCGGTTTATTGACCAAGCGAGTGAAGCGCTATTATTTTAAGTCTGATAAAATTTACTTTGATTTGTTTAAAACCTTAAGTCGTCTCCTACCTCGGTGGTTGGTTTTCTATCAATATCGACAAACTTTGTGTGCCAACGCCAGTTACCGGCCCATATAATTATTACATTACATTATATAATGTCGCCAAAACAAAAAATATTAACAAACGGGTAAAAAAGTAATTTATTTAAAATTAAGAAAAAAGATAAAAATGGATAAATAAATTGACTATATCCATCCAATATCCATACTGTTCGCAATGCTTAATCTATGACATGCAATGAATTACATTATCTCCTGAATAATTGCTGAATTATTGTATTAGATTATTTTTGTTCTTATACTGCTGTAAATAGTCATTGTTACGCCCTGTTTTACAAGGTACATATTGTTTCATGTTTTAGCTATGTATATATGTTGCAGCTAATAAATCAAATAGTCGAAAAACTGAATACTAAAATAGGTATGATCTCTACCACTCATAAATTGGCCCATCTGTAATCGTAACTTAATTTAATCTCAGGGCAGTTAGAGCCGCGATAAAAACTGACATTGGCAAATAAATACATACTCGTAGTGTTCGATACGAGAGTTAGCTGAGACCTGTGCTTCAACACATATACATGTTAGATAATGATATATACATATAAAAAATTATCTAAATAATAATCAAGTTCAAGTTCTCCTACATTTAAGTAACTCAAAGTTTCAACGTCTTTTTTCACTATTCCGATGATATTGACTATCGATTAAAAATAATCGTATAAAAGTTTAAATAGTTAAGTATTTGCGTAATTAATAGTTATATTTGGTCATTCTTGTATAATGATATAAGAATGCTTGTAATCATTAGTTAGTACTCGTGGTTATAACTTAGCTCGTTAGAAGTCTGTTACAAAATAATAATAATGAAAATAATGAAAGCTGCCGTATTAAATACATGCCGTATCGTACTACATACGAGTACTAACCTAAAAGAAGAAATATTTTCAGACTTAATAACCAAAAAAGAAACCCACTTGGTTTAGGCCAATGTGATTCATAAATTACCGAAATTATGAAATTTCGAGCGAGAGAGTCTCTTTGTAAAAATAATAATAATAACTAGCTATGCCCCGCGGTATTACCCGCTGTAAAAGATTACCTATAGACCATTTAAAATCTACAGATAATCCAAATGCGCCAACCAACCACGAGAGAGCAGCGTGCCCAGTTGCTAGCCGCATTACCACGCTGAATTTACTTTTAGTACTTAATGTAATTTCTATTACATAGTCTCTAGCAAAATAACATGCAAATGTAAATAATTGTTATTAAGTTAGAAGCCGCTACCTCCCTGGGCACTGTGCAGGGCGACCGCGAGCTCCACTTGCGGTTTACAACTAACTAACTTAATTACTTACTACCGTACTTTCACAACTTAGGCTCACTAAGTTATTTGCGAACTAATTAGAATTATGTTTATTGTTAGACCGCAACAGTTACTGTACATATAATAGGTTTTCTAAACAGTAACAGCTAAGTACCAGCGCACACTTTTAAATCAAAATGTATTTCTCAATAATTTCCTTGCTTTTTGATATTCCAATACCTAAAATGTGTTTAACAATGTTATTTGGCTCTATTAGGTTTGGAATTTCCAAAAATACTTTTTAGTACACCCCTTAACTTTAAAATGAATACACCCTCCAAATTTCATTTCTCCAGATTCAGCGGTCAGTCACTCAGTTCAAACTTGTTCGTTTATTTATAAATCTATGTAAATCGAATATTTTGTCTTTCTTAAAATCCATTATTAACTTGTTAACCACCGTGTCTTCTAACCTAACCTGTCCTAACCATTCGTGTTTTCACCGACGACACACCTCGTTTTATCCCTGATGAAGTTCACCGAATGTGGACGAAACTATAGTTGGACCTTTACAACAATCAGGTATGAGTGAAAACCAGTCTATTTATTTGTATTCTTTTTAAGTAGATAATGAAATATAATAATAATATGATAGTTGATAGATAACTGGCTCTAGTAATGTACTAAATGGTTTTGTACAGACTTTAAATAGTAGTTTAGTGTCAGTAGGAGTGAGTGAGAGCGCGAGCAGCGACGGTACTCGTAGGTATATAGCGAGCGATCCAGTTCCCTCGTTACATTTAGTTTCAGTACGAATGAGTGAGAGCGCGAGCAGCGACGGTACTCGTAGGTATATAGCGAGCGATCCAGTTCCCTCGTTACATTTAGTTTCAGTACGAATGAGTGAGAGCGCGAGCAGCGACGGTACTCGTAGGTATATAGCGAGCGATCCAGTTCCCTCGTTACATTTAGTTTCAGTACGAATGAGTGAGAGCGCGAGCAGCGACGGTACTCGTAGGTATATAGCGAGCGATCCAGTTCCCTCGTTACATTTAGTTTCAGTACGAATGAGTGAGAGCGCGAGCAGCGACGGTACTCGTAGGTATATAGCGAGCGATCCAGTTCCCTCGTTACATTTAGTTTCAGTACGAATGAGTGAGAGCGCGAGCAGCGACGGTACTCGTAGGTATATAGCGAGCGATCCAGTTCCCTCGTTACATTTAGTTTCAGTACGAATGAGTGAGAGCGCGAGCAGCGACGGTACTCGTAGGTATATAGCGAGCGATCCAGTTCCCTCGTTACATTTAGTTTCAGTACGAATGAGTGAGAGCGCGAGCAGCGACGGTACTCGTAGGTATATAGCGAGCGATCCAGTTCCCTCGTTACATTTAGTTTCAGTACGAATGAGTGAGAGCGCGAGCAGCGACGGTACTCGTAGGTATATAGCGAGCGATCCAGTTCCCTCGTTACATTTAGTTTCAGTACGAATGAGTGAGAGCGCGAGCAGCGACGGTACTCGTAGGTATATAGCGAGCGATCCAGTTCCCTCGTTACATTTAGTTTCAGTACGAATGAGTGAGAGCGCGAGCAGCGACAGTACTCGTAGGTATATAGCGAGCGATCCAGTTCCCTCGTTACATTTAGTTTCAGTACGAATGAGTGAGAGCGCGAGCAGCGACGGTACTCGTAGGTATATAGCGAGCGATCCAGTTCCCTCGTTACATTTAGTTTCAGTACGAATGAGTGAGAGCGCGAGCAGCGACGGTACTCGTAGGTATATAGCGAGCGATCCAGTTCCCTCGTTACATTTAGTTTCAGTACGAATGAGTGAGAGCGCGAGCAGCGACGGTACTCGTAGGTATATAGCGAGCGATCCAGTTCCCTCGTTACATTTAGTTTCAGTACGAATGAGTGAGAGCGCGAGCAGCGACGGTACTCGTAGGTATATAGCGAGCGATCCAGTTCCCTCGTTACATTTAGTTTCAGTACGAATGAGTGAGAGCGCGAGCAGCGACGGTACTCGTAGGTACATAGCGAGCGATCCAGTTCCCTCGTTACATTTAGTTTCAGTACGAATGAGTGAGAGCGCGAGCAGCGACGGTACTCGTAGGTATATAGCGAGCGATCCAGTTCCCTCGTTACATTTAGTTTCAGTACGAATGAGTGAGAGCGCGAGCAGCGACGGTACTCGTAGGTATATAGCGAGCGATCCAGTTCCCTCGTTACATTTAGTTTCAGTACGAATGAGTGAGAGCGCGAGCAGCGACGGTACTCGTAGGTATATAGCGAGCGATCCAGTTCCCTCGTTACATTTAGTTTCAGTACGAATGAGTGAGAGCGCGAGCAGCGACGGTACTCGTAGGTACATAGCGAGCGATCCAGTTCCCTCGTTACATTTAGTTTCAGTACGAATGAGTGAGAGCGCGAGCAGCGACGGTACTCGTAGGTATATAGCGAGCGATCCAGTTCCCTCGTTACATTTAGTTTCAGTACGAATGAGTGAGAGCGCGAGCAGCGACGGTACTCGTAGGTATATAGCGAGCGATCCAGTTCCCTCGTTACATTTAGTTTCAGTACGAATGAGTGAGAGCGCGAGCAGCGACGGTACTCGTAGGTATATAGCGAGCGATCCAGTTCCCTCGTTACATTTAGTTTCAGTACGAATGAGTGAGAGCGCGAGCAGCGACGGTACTCGTAGGTACATAGCGAGCGATCCAGTTCCCTCGTTACATTTAGTTTCAGTACGAATGAGTGAGAGCGCGAGCAGCGACGGTACTCGTAGGTATATAGCGAGCGATCCAGTTCCCTCGTTACATTTAGTTTCAGTACGAATGAGTGAGAGCGCGAGCAGCGACGGTACTCGTAGGTATATAGCGAGCGATCCAGTTCCCTCGTTACATTTAGTTTCAGTACGAATGAGTGAGAGCGCGAGCAGCGACGGTACTCGTAGGTATATAGCGAGCGATCCAGTTCCCTCGTTACATTTAGTTTCAGTACGAATGAGTGAGAGCGCGAGCAGCGACGGTACTCGTAGGTACATAGCGAGCGATCCAGTTCCCTCGTTACATTTAGTTTCAGTACGAATGAGTGAGAGCGCGAGCAGCGACGGTACTCGTAGGTATATAGCGAGCGATCCAGTTCCCTCGTTACATTTAGTTTCAGTACGAATGAGTGAGAGCGCGAGCAGCGACGGTACTCGTAGGTATATAGCGAGCGATCCAGTTCCCTCGTTACATTTAGTTTCAGTACGAATGAGTGAGAGCGCGAGCAGCGACGGTACTCGTAGGTATATAGCGAGCGATCCAGTTCCCTCGTTACATTTAGTTTCAGTACGAATGAGTGAGAGCGCGAGCAGCGACGGTACTCGTAGGTACATAGCGAGCGATCCAGTTCCCTCGTTACATTTAGTTTCAGTACGAATGAGTGAGAGCGCGAGCAGCGACGGTACTCGTAGGTATATAGCGAGTGATCCAGTTCCCTCGTTACATTTAGTTTCAGTACGAATGAGTGAGAGCGCGAGCAGCGACGGTACTCGTAGGTATATAGCGAGCGATCCAGTTCCCTCGTTACATTTAGTTTCAGTACGAATGAGTGAGAGCGCGAGCAGCGACGGTACTCGTAGGTATATAGCGAGCGATCCAGTTCCCTCGTTACATTTAGTTTCAGTACGAATGAGTGAGAGCGCGAGCAGCGACGGTACTCGTAGGTATATAGCGAGCGATCCAGTTCCCTCGTTACATTTAGTTTCAGTACGAATGAGTGAGAGCGCGAGCAGCGACGGTACTCGTAGGTACATAGCGAGCGATCCAGTTCCCTCGTTACATTTAGTTTCAGTACGAATGAGTGAGAGCGCGAGCAGCGACGGTACTCGTAGGTACATAGCGAGCGATCCAGTTCCCTCGTTACATTTAGTTTCAGTACGAATGAGTGAGAGCGCGAGCAGCGACGGTACTCGTAGGTACATAGCGAGCGATCCAGTTCCCTCGTTACATTTAGTTTCAGTACGAATGAGTGAGAGCGCGAGCAGCGACGGTACTCGTAGGTACATAGCGAGCGATCCAGTTCCCTCGTTACATTTAGTTTCAGTACGAATGAGTGAGAGCGCGAGCAGCGACGGTACTCGTAGGTATATAGCGAGCGATCCAGTTCCCTCGTTACATTTAGTTTCAGTACGAATGAGTTCACTCTCCGCGATACTCTCTACAACTACGTTTAATACTCGTGCTACTGCACATGTCATTTGTTTGTTTGTGTATTTATTGGTTAGAGTGTTAGAACATTCAGAAATGATGTAGATAAATATAATGGAACGACATAGGATCGTTTAAAGTAAGAATATAGGATGGAGTTTTCAAGGACATTATTTTCATTCTCTCTTCCTGGGACATAATATTTTTATATTTTCCTCGAATGACTAATTATTTTAAACTACACTTTAAAAAAAACTCAATTCAAAGAGCTCAGTTGATGTTGCCATTCGTACACTTAATCATTTTGTATAATTGTCTATTAACACAATTGTACAATTACAGAAATCAATTTAATTTAATTAATTAATTAACATTTTTTTTATATGTAATATTTAATACCACGTACAGCGACCGTTGGGTACAATTCTGCAATTTGTGCAAAAACTTAATTTTTATAAATTTCTTTATAATATATTTATTTTAATTTATACAAAGAATTCTACCAATAGAGCTATCATACAAATCCTTTACTTCATAATTATTTAGGTGAAGTTAAATTCTAAATATATATTAAAGATTAAGGATATTATTAGCTAGAAATCAACGCAGAGCCAAACCGCATAACCTAGATACGTGAAATTTGGAGGATGTATTCATTATAAGGTATAAGAGTGTACTAAGAAAGATTTTTGAAAAATTGAACCCCTTAGGAGATCAATGGAGATTCAAACTCTGAAACTTTTTTATATTCATTTCTATGACGCAGGCAAAGCCAGGGTGACTAGTACTAGTATTTTGCTTGATGTGTTATCAGTTTCCTTACTTCCTATGTACATAGTAGACATAATTCACGTACATATCGGTACATAATGTGGAAGCCATCTGGTCAGCGGAACGTACGGCGATGAGTCAGCGTCGGCCGAGATAATTGCACTGCAAATATTATGCAATGTTGGAGCTATTTCAGGCGAAACACTCTCTTCTGTTCCTTGGGAACTATAGTGTTCTACTGACACAACACATTTGCGACTAAATATCTGGACTATAATCGATCTGTTCCTCTGTAAACTATAGTTTCAGTCTACTACAGCAGTCAGTCAACACAGGAAGCGGTATAACTTATCTTGCTAAATATAACCTACAACGAGGTTCATTTAAAAAGTAAGTGATTACTGACATCTAGTTATTTCGATTTAATAATCCTCTGAAGCGATTTTGATAACATATTGATGGATTGGATCACTCGAGAAGTTTACCCTTTCTAACAAATTAAAGTATTATTACAGCTATTTATCGAGAAGTCAGATAACAGATATAAATAAGAATATACAATCACATTGAACTAAATGAAAAGAAATATTCATATAATAAATTTTAGTATAAAATAAGTTATATCGAAAAATTTAAAAATAAATGGTGCTACGAGTATAATCGCTAATATTAGTCCCTTCTGGTTTTTGTGAGAATAATATAAAGAACCCTAAGTAGAGCTCTCGTACAAGCTCTTGACCGAGTCTATATTGAGAATGTATATGTCCTTGAAGTTGTTAATTGCCAGTTCCGCGCGTGAATCACACACATATAGAAACTTCTCAGATTAGCTTCGTTGGATCACTGGCGTTTGATTGATGGTGTCATCTAATATTTACACACTATTATTTTTAATACAAGTTATGTTGTTTTATATAAATGCTTTACTTCACGTGGGCGATGAGACTTTAGCATAAATGAAACAGTTATTCTTACAATTTTCGTAATTGAACAATCAAATAATTTTCCTTTATTTCACATTATTTAAACTATTTTTTTTCTAACGACTTCAGAATCGATTTGATTGTATTTTGTTTTATGTTCGTTACGCGGATAACCGATTTTGAAGATATACTTATTATGTGGTACAATTATATCAAAACCAATCGAGAAATAAATAACATTGATCATTAAAATTTTATAAATTTGATTTATAAAATAGCAAATCTAATACACGTTAGGTCACTTCGCTTCTTTACATCAGTCGAGTTGTGCTCTAAAGTCTATTATAATTAAAATCTAGGTACACTAGGTACCTACTTACTCTTTTGGAATGAGTTAATTTTATTTAATTTAGGTTATTGTTATATCTACATGTTTCGTACCGCACGAGTAGTGATAGCTTCATTTCATTGTAATTAGTAATTAAATTATTTTTATATTATTGAAAAAGCCCTATGTTTATATTTTCTTTTTCATTGAATAACTCGCTGCGCCCCGCGATTTTACCCGCCGTGGATATTTGATGATCCCATGGGAACACAAAAACACTAACTTATGTGTTAATCCAGAGTTTAAACTATCTTAGTGTCAAATTTTATCCAGATCCGTTTAACCGTTTGAGCGTTTGAAACAAACACACACACTCTCGCCTTTTTAATATTAGTGTGATGTGATTGTACGAGTAAGTAGTAGATAATTAGTATTTAATCCTCAGAGCAAAGTCAGTAGGCAGTACGAGTATAGTGAAGTATAGCCAGGGGGAGGACACTGACGAACATATTTAATATTTATAGTGCAGTATGGCGCGCGGTGTGCCGGTGTGCCGGTGTGCCGGTGTGCCGGTGTGCCGGTGCGCAGTGAACTCCCACGCGTCGGAAGTAGCCAATCTGCATGTTATTACTAACGACCTAATGATTACACGCATACAGCCTCCACTATACTATACACCCTACATAAACACATCCTACAGGGTTATAAACCAACCTTAATTAAGGCGATTTCAAAAATCCGATTGCTAAATCTTTAAAACTGCGCATCATCCTATGATATTTTAATTTTGATGTACCTAATGTCACTTTTAAGACTAAGACAACACTCACAAAAAAATACGACAAGCCGTTTAGGCTCTACGGCGTGATAATGAAATATACATACATACACTCGAAAAACATAGCCCTTCTTCTTTTGCAGTCGGTAAAAATGTTACAATAATTTGTCGGACGAATTTGTTTGATAACATTAGAAGCGATTATAAAATGTTTCAGGTACCGGAGTACTCCCCGAGCTGGTGAATGTGTCGCGACACATCCACGTCCAGCAATCTACGAAACATATTATTGAAAGTAAAAATACACGAAACAATTAGGAATAACGTCATCGCAAAGTTTATAAAATTTACCTTTACAAATATTATTAATTGTTGCGTACAAGAGATGAAAGCTGTTAAGATGTCATTTTAGGCATTTTTACAGTTTGACACAGTAAACATTTCTAATGTATTTGCCCTAAAGCCAATAAAGCAACGCTGAAAGAATCACAAGGAAGTAAAATTAGTTTCGTAATCTAAAACCTACTGATTTTTTAAACCTTATTTTGTAAATTGTTTGGTAAGTAATTTCCATTAAAATGAACCCGAAAGAAATCGTTTCTTGTAATAAAACTGTCACTTGTGGCATTTAATGCACATTCTCTTTAATTTTATGTTTTGAAAATCAAATCATAAACTTACGGTCTTAAAAAATCGGTCATATTTTTTGCAATAGGTAATTTTCTTGGTACAGAGAAAGTTTTATTAAGGTTCTAGTTAGTAACGTATAGCGTTTATAACCCTGTATGCGGCTATCAGTGAATACAATTCAAGATTATGTTGTCTAGTTTACATCGTGAATGTATCGGCGGCTACTTATAGTAAATCTAGAATAGATTTACTACATTCATAAACAAACCCACGTGATTATATTAGTGTTATTTACTTATTGCTTATTTACAGCACAACTTTAAACTATCTTATATAAATATATGAAGTTTATTATATATTTTATATATATTATATGGTTCTATCCCACGAAACATGCAAAAGGAGCCTGAGCTACCGGTGAAGGAAAATATCGTGAGGAAACCATTGCATGGTGGTAGGGCGTTTCCTAGCGTTCCAGCAGTCTTCCTTGAGAGCCAGTGTATTTCAGACTAAGCATGCTCCACCTAAGGCTACAGTATCGCTGACTTCCGTGGTCGTGCGAATTTGTAGTCAAATGCCTAGCTGTGTAGGATACAAAAAGACTTCCAAAAAAGAGAAGGTGCTCAATTGGACTACTTCTTTATGTTTTTTATCTGATTTTTGTTTGAATGGGTTAAGATAAGATAAGACAACTGTGTATTAAAAAACAGCTTATAACACTATTTAAAAACAAACATGATATTTGATCAAACCGGACCAGTGAAGAGGTTTGATGTTTAAATCAAAATTATTGAACACTTATATTGTCACGTGCCGTTGTTGAAACAGGCTGGTTTAAATTTAATTTTTCCTCATATTTGTTCTCGCTGTCGATATATTAGATAGAATCGGTTGAGCGGAACTTGGAGCAGACTTTTATGTTTTACTTTTATAAATATATGAATGGTATTTACTTTATTTTTAATGTTTTTTATGCAATATGTAAATGTCAGTTTGTCTGTATATACCTACTACTCTATCAACGCTTATATTAATGTTATCAATAAATCACCAAGTATAGTCCAAATATACACCAACAACTAACGCCATAAAACATAACACACCTCAAATGAATCAAGTTGTTATATAGCTCGTTTACTGCTCGCCTGAGTTACGCGTTACAGCTCGTGTTACATTACACTGTGTTACACGTTACTCGCTCGTTGATTTACAACTCGCCCAGAATGAGTTACTGCTGTAAAGTTATATAGTCGTACGAGTAAAGCCAGGAGGTTGTTTGGCAATGGTTGGTTTATGTATATCGTGAACCGAGTTCAGTAATAAGGTTGTCAATGTATCTCTTCGCGCTATAACACCAATTTAAAGAAAAAAACTTTAAAATGTAATCAACATTGGTTTATTAGTATTTATTTTGTAAAATACTACTATAGCACTCTGTTGTTTGAAATAGACATCACATTTATGCACATTTGTAAGAAAGCTCGCTCGCTAACATTTTCGAGACCAACTATTACTTTTTTGTAACATTAAAAACGGAGTGTTCTGGTACTCATCAATCAAACCAAATGCTTAAAATATTCGGTTTTCAAAATTCGAGAAAAAAAAACCAACTGTTCCATACAAAAATTTAATTGTTCGTCGACAAAATGTTGTTTCATACATTTTGTTGCCGACCATTATTTTTTCGTGAATTCAAAGTTGGTCCCATAGCGAAAGTTGTTCCTTATTATGGGTACAGTGACCTCCTTTTGGCTTAGTACACCCCTAGATGATAATCCCTTATATATATACACACTAGTATCGATATTGTTAACCAAACATAACTATTATAGCTATAAAGAACCAAGCTGCTAGAAATGTTGATCGAACCTCACGACCCGAAGTTCCTTTCATCATAGACTTTGATTTTATGCGTGTGATAGATTTCCAACAAGATTTATCTACATTTATAAATAAAAACTAATTATAATTTTTGATCGATATCAAGTTAGATTCCTATGTATATTATATACAGCAGTAGATATGAGCCCACGTAGTTCTGTCCCATTGGTCACAGTGACAGTTACTCAACTCTACTCGTTAAATACCTTTTAAATGACTATAAAACGGCAATAAAACGAATTCCTAAACGTAGTTTATGTTGGCTTTATTACAACAATGCCGTTTTGGATACATTCTAATTAATTTGTTATGTATTTGATTTGAATGAGAGCCGAAGCAGTCGGTAAGTTGACGGAAACTTTACGTTCTTTTTAAGTCATGAATGAATCGGTTTCTTTGGAGTAAGCGTGCTCTATCTTAGGCCACATCATCTTCACATCGGTCAAGATCCGCTTAAACGCCTATTTGTTTATATCCGACAGCGAAAGATGAAGAGATATATGTCGAGTGTATGTATGTACCTATTTATATTTACTTGGCACGACCTAGAGCTTGAACGGCTTATCGTAGATATTATTATGTATGTGGGTTTAAAGTTCTTGCAGTCGGTTTTTTCGAATCACTTTTAACCACTTGTTAAAAATATGTTTTTTTACAAACTCTACGCCCAGTGTACCTTTTTAACACAATTCATAAACAAATTTGACAATTTCAAAATATTCCCTTTTAATTTATAAATATAACTCGTGAGCTGACACTGACACTGAGTTGTTGTTAAATAAGTGTAGTATAAGTAAGCCCGTGTACTTTATTTGTTAAGTGTTAAGTAAAGGTCAAGTTAAGCGCAAGTTAAGCTTCGACTAACAGCTTTCCCGTGTATCGCTCGCTGTACACTAATAATGGACAACTTTGCTGTTAAAAAATAAAATAAACAATTTGTGTATTTTGTGATTTTTACGAAATAATATATAAATATACTTTAATATGTAGTTGAAAACGAGTTACAACAAGGAACGCTGCGAGAATAGTATAGAATACTCTAGAATATATTTTTTAATGTTGAAATAGACAAAAACTAAAAAAAAACAGTAATTAAAACACTCTAAGTAAACTAAATCTTATATAAAGTAACTTAAAAAGAATCTAAACTGTAATAAAAATTAGACTGAAAAAATTAAATTCTCTAAGATAGTATAAAATCCTCTAGAGTAGCATAGAATTCTCTAGAATAGTGCAGAATACTATGCGATGACTTTGTATTACTGAATAATTTATTTCAATTATGTAGCACTGCTATGTGTGTTGTGACGGATAAAGGAGAAATCGTAGTGGTAACCCCGCCCCGCCCCGGTACCGGGACGAATAAGACAATACTTTCATCTGACCCGGTAAAATTGTTCCGGGTCGGACAGAACTTCGATCTAATTTGTTTTATTTCCTGCGCTATATCAATTCTGAAATCGTGCTGATATTATTATTTTAAATGTAACAAGAAAGGGAAATTAATTTGAAAATGTACTCTTTAGTCGGTAAATTATAATAGTGTCGAATAAACAAACAATATAAATAATTTCCTTTACTCTTGTGACAGTTGTAATCACAAAGCCGAGAGTTTTTAGATAGAGGTGTCTACTGAAGAGTAATGGCTGACATATATCGAAAAAAAGTAATTTTATGGTTCTGAGAAATACAATAATGTACATTACATTATCAAAATTAACGCCTTCAAGCTAACAACTTGATTTATAGTTTTTTTAAACTTTGACAACTACAGAGCACGTGCCTTTGTTATCAATAACGAAATGACTTACTACAAAAACGAAAATATAGCAAAAAGATTACATATAGACCATTTAAGATCTACAGATAATTCAAATGCTCCAAATCAACACCACGGGGCAGCGTGCCTAGATGCTAATATATATTTTTTATCCTACACAGCTAGACATTTGACCACAAGTTCGCACGACCACGGAAGTAAGCGATACTGTAGCCTAAGATGGAATACGTTGGCTCTCAAGGAAGAATGCCGGAACACACCGTTTGATACTACACATTTTACAACTTGAGGGTGGTAGGTAGCCAGGCGAGCGATAGGAAACGAACTACCACCATGCTTTGGTTTCCTCACGATGTTTTTCTTCACCGGTAGCTCAGGCTCTTTTTGCATGTTTCGTGTTATCGAACCTCGTACCTATTGCACGGCAATCGACCCCACTAACCACTCGACCATCATCGCTACTGGTATATATTTTATACTTTTTGCTTGTTGTTATTTTTATATATAACTTTAATAGTATTTATTATGTTTTATTGACCCAATACTAGATTCGTTTTGAGAAAATACAGGTACAAGGGATTCATTGGAACGCCTACCCTTTGTAGTTTATGTTCCATCGAACAAGACAAGCAATTCTGTAATTCAACGCGACGTCGTGCAATACAAAAATAAAATATTGACAAGTTTCAATATTGACAGTATAACATTTTAAATGATTTTTGTGAGACGTTTTATAAGAAGTACTCGTAGGAGTTATGTCGTAAACTCAAGTTCACGTACAATTGTAACATGCAATGTAGAACATGAACTAATTGTGACCATATTAGTCACATACACATAACAACACATTGCTTTTATTGTTTTATTGCTTTATGAACGCAATTAAATGAATTGTGACATTTTGTCTAATAAAAATTAATCTTAAATTTGTTAACTTAACTTAACTTTATGTTACATATATATGTACATATATATCTAATATAAAGTTAAGTTAAGTTAACAAACAACTCGCGGCTTATACAGCATTGTAATCATTTAAATTAGACAATTCATTTAGGTCACGAAATATATATTTTTTATCCTGCAAAGCTAGGCATTAGACCCCAAGTTCGCATGACCAAGAAAGTCAGCGATAATGTAGTCCTAGATGGAGCATGCCTAGGCTGGAATACACTGGCTCTCAAGGAAGGCTGCCGGAACACACCGTTAGGTTTTACCGATTTTACAACTGGATGGTGGTAGCTAACCAGGCGAGCGATAGGAAACGCCCTTCCACCATGCTAATTAGTAAAGATCTATTCTTGCTATCACGACTCAAAAAGGAACAGAAGATTTTTTTTACTACGTTTGTCTCTTTTCGGGAATAAATTGGAGTGACCAATATGAATGGACAAAGATATACTAGATATAGATAAACAGAATGGGTCAAAATAACAAAAAAAAGACTATGTTACACTTACTTCACTTGATTAAGGTAAATATACTTTAGTAAGCATTTCAAAACTTGGAGAAAGTTTATATAAAAGTATATCGAAAAGTTAGTCTGTCGGTACTTACAAAAAAAATTCAGTGATTGGTTATTAATTTAAATGTCATAAAAGTGAACAAGTCGGAGGAAGGCTGTATTGGTATTTGAAAGTTAAACGATTGTTAACAGAGGGGCCCACGTTGTAAATCAATGTTTAGAGCGTTTGACGTCATGTTGAGATTTGTTCTTATTTGTTTAAGTAGCTGTTTTAATCATCATCATCGTTTCATATCAAGCAAGTCGGGGTCAAATACAAGCCGATTATAAAAAAAAGAATTGAAAAAATGTCAAAAATATTAAAATTTTAACCTCATTTAACCAAACAAAAGAGTATTCATTCATAATTGACGAAGCGATCGAAGATGCAATACAAAACACTTTAATTTACTTTTACTTATTTTGTCGTTGTAGTAAGTCTTTTGTTTTTGATAATATCCACATCAAATAAAAAAAAAACTTTATATGTAGCCGAACCTAAATGTATAGAAAAAAACCAGTTAATTATTGCACTGTAACGAGTCCTTGATAAATATGCAAAGTTTTAAATCTATCTGACGTTTCGAAAAGTGGACAAACATCACGTTCAGTGATTTGGTTACATAAATACTAATTAAAGCTTGTTTGAACACACAGTTTAATTAAATACAAAGTAGATAAATACAATAGCCCTCATTTTCGCAGTAGGGTAAAAATAGATGTAACTGTAATGCACGCACAGAAATGCGGGCAATATAAAATACTTGTGATAAAAGTCCAACAAGCGGCGACCTTATCACTTATAGCGAAGTCTTCCATGCTAGTTAATTTTTTAAGCAGTAAAATTTATAACTATAAGATCGTCTTTTGATTTCATAACCAGCATATGTCTTATAAGCAGTATAACCACATGGGACATTACATGTATGGTGCAGTTATGGAGAGGTCAGTTTTTAGGTACCTTGCGAGACTCCAGACCTGTCTGACAGCTTGACATACCACTATACAGAGTTATCGGCTAGGGGTGTACTGAGCCGAAAAGGGGTCACTATACTCATCCTAATGAACAATTTTCACCATTAGACCACATCTGAATTTGAGAAAAAAAATTAGCCGTTCCATATATTATGTCGACGACCGATCAACTTTTTGTATGGAACAGCTGATTCTTTTTCTCGAATTCAGAGTTGGTTCCATAGTGAAAGTTGTTCCTTATGCTTAGTATAGTGACCTGTTTTCGTCTCAGTACACCCCTAGCCGATAACGCTGTATACTTCATACTCTACTAAATGTACTGATTCTTTATAAAAAGTACACTCAACAAGTAAGCTGTAATAACTCAGCTGGTGAAAGCTCTCAGAGTAAGCTTCAGCTTATCTAAACTGATCCTAGATAGATAAATATATTCGTTAAAGCAGACATACAAAAAAAATACAATAGAAAAATTCTTACAAAATATAAAACTATTAAACTAAATATTATTATTAGTCATTGTTTTTATCTGGCATAAAATATAAGCATTGCCGTACGGCGTGATAATGCGGCTAGCATACTGGTCACGCTGCCCTCTCTCTGGTGGTGGGTGGAGCATTTCTATTATCTGTAAAATTTAATGATCTATATGTAACCTGTCTGCTATATTTTTTTGTTGTTAGTCTCTTTGTTTTTGGTAATAAAGGAAATTAGGATATAATATTATTATTATACGATATTTCAAAAAGACGTGAAGTATCATTGACCTTTACCTTTATACAAATTTTGCAAATTTTATCGTACATTTACAACACTTACAAGTACAATAGAGAGACCGAATGCATCTAAAATTATAAATTATGAATATATGAAAATATAGTTCTAAATAATTATAAAAATTTGTTAATAATAAATGTTCCGTGTTATTAGATGATGGACACATTTTTTGTGCAATTTTTAGAAGATATTCATATGTATTTTTTTATTTTTCTTATATTAATTAATTTGCAATAAAATTAAAAAAGAAACACATTAAATTCCAATATTTGACGTTCATCACGTTTGTACGAGAGTGTAGGCCATCCGAATATCTCTGGACAAAGCCTAAGATTGTCATCGTAAAACTAACTGATCTGTACATT
The DNA here is from genome assembly GCA_947049295.1 of Ligdia adustata. NCBI lineage: Eukaryota > Metazoa > Arthropoda > Insecta > Lepidoptera > Geometridae > Ligdia > Ligdia adustata. The sequence continues at coordinate 272,639 of OX346237.1, forward strand.
ATTATAACTTCTCTACGTATAGTAGGATAGTTACGCGAGCACTAGCTAATAAGGAATCTTGAAATTATCACAAATTGAGGCAAGCCTCCTTATTTTTATAAGATGGATAAAGATTAGTCTGTTGTTAGTATGAATGCCATTCGTTTACCGTAAAATGAGTAATAAACTAAAATGTAAAAAGTCAAATCTGGTTTATGAGTCGTTAAACGAAGCTAATCAATTTATGTCGTTTTACGAGTATATATATATATATATATACATATATATAATATAATTTATGTACATATAAACAGTAACAGGTGTCAGTCTGTAGTCATGTTCGGCAACAATTATTCAATTAATATTTTTATTATTGTTATATATTGAAATATTTTGTCGCATTAATTAAATTAATGTTATTTAAACTTAATTAAATTAATGTTATTACTTAGAATTTAAAAATAAATAATAAATATTTAACCAAAAGGTTAATAGACTGGCCTAGTTGGTAGTAACCCTGCTTTCTGCGCCGCTGGTCTCGGGTTCGATCCCCGGACAGGTTAAACACTTATGAGCATGAACATGTCTGTTTGTCTGGTTTCTGGGTTTTTATTATAAATAAGTATGTATTTATGTATATAAGTATTTATATCTGTCATCAGGTTATAAATAGGTAGATAGCACAGGCTTTGCTTCATTCGGGACCTAAACACCTTTGCGTGGATGTTGTCGCATATTATTATTAAGAAAAAATAGTTTTTATTTAGATTTTTACCAACCTTTTATACCAAACTACTAAAGTCATATTTTCCGAAATTCAAAAGTAAATTTTGTCACCATAAATAACTTCTGGTTAAAATCACATGAAAGTGAATATAAACAGTTGTAACCGCGAAATGTATGAAACCAAATCGAAGACCATATTTTTTACCCATTTCACAATATATTTAGTATGCGTTGTATTACTGTACATCAACATCCTAGTAGTCGTAGTGAATAGGTATACTAAAGATAACTGGATAATGGCCGAACAAAATATATACAAAAACTATGTCACAACTATTAAAATAACTGTCAGACAGACATTATTATTATAATATTATTATTTAATTTATTACGACTCGCTGTAAAACTATCAAGTCCTATTATGTCTAACATTTATACACAAATAATAATTATTAAGAGAAATAATAGTCTCAAAAGGCCAAAGTTTGTATGTTTTACGAATTGTTTTTCTCTTATAAATATTCAAAATGTGATTATTGGAATGAATCGAAGTATTTGGTATGAGAGAGAATGAAACTAGCTTTTGCTCTCGGATTTGCATACGTATCTGATTGTTTTACATATTATCATTTACAGGCAAAGTTTATGTCAGCGGAGATCTAGTTAGATTTAAATATAGATTAAATGGATATGCGTACAAATTGTATGCACTTTGCAATGTTAACTTAATCTGTATATTTTTACATAAAAGTAAACTCTCTCAGTCACTGATCAAATTTTTATTTTTTCAAACTATGGCGTCGTCGATTCACTTGTATCTGAGTGTTGGAAGGGTTCAACTATAGTTTCGTTCACATTCAGCGCTAGACGTGTCATCGTTGAAGACACGACCGATTCATTTATTCCCTGATGAAGTTCACTAAATGTGAACGAAACTGTAGTTGAATTGGATATTTCCGATCTGTTACAATTGAAACCCCGTATTTTTAATTAAAATCATAGATTAAAATTAAAGCTAGTTGATGTATGAAGCTGTGAGTAAATTGTATTTCACTATATTAATTTAAGATTTTATAACCGAGTTTGTTTTACATTAAATGAAACATGATTAATTTCTAAACGAATACGAGCATCATAATTTTATATGAGGCAACCTTAAAGTTAAAAGTTATATGAATAATAATGGAGCAACCATTTCTACAGCCAGTTCAAAAGTTAGACAAACATTTTAGCGTTAAAATACCTAAGTGTACATTGATAACTTTTTCAAATACTTCTCATATAATAGATAATATTTGATTGCATTCTGTCGACAGATTGAATTATTTTATTATACCATAATTAACCAATTATATAAAGTATTATAGTGATGTATATATACTCGTATTGTCCGCTACATACAAATACATCGCCGCCATTTTATTGCTTTTGCTTGTTTTTTTCCCGCAATTTATTATAAATTATTTATACAATGTTTAGACGTTGTACAATTTATTGCGACAAACTTGTTTGAGCTGCACAGTTTTTATTATATATATATATATTAGTAGGTATTTATTTCTCAGTAGGTTATATCGTACTAGTTTTAACGGTTTTTTTATTTTAATTTATGTATTCACCATCGCTTGTTTTTGCATTAAATTTGTATTTTGAAAGCATCCTGTATTTTTAGTGTTTTTGATAATGGCTACTTACCAAAACTCAATTAAAAATGGTTGTATTTTTTTTTATATTTTTATCATAATCGTAGCAAAAAAAACATGTAAAACGAATACACATATATCACTGGCAACATTAAAACGAGCACTGGCACAAAAACCTACCCCTTAGAAAATTTTTAAATTCGATATTTGAAATTCAAAGTTCGCAAATGTTTTCCCGACGCGCGAACGATTTGTACGCGGCGTTCTGAAACTGGAGACGTTCGACCGGACGCAGCTCCCAGCTTGCACTGAATGGACCAGCCGGATCACACCTCTCGCAGGTAGCGCCTTTACTAAAGCCTTTACTTTGGACTACGAGTATGCTCCTGTGGTATGCTCTACAGATCTCTGATGTCCTGGTACTTTGCCGTCGTGACATCTGAACCAAAATCTATACGATATTTTATATTTTTGTAATTCAATTCACTTAGCAGATCCTAGTCAGTGTTGATTTGCAAATACTTTGAGATATACATACGGTATTAATAAACTTCATATAATTATGTGTGATTTGATAAAAATCTTAAGAGCAGAGAAATAATTAATAAATGTAAGTGTAAATGTATCAGTGTCTTTTATTACATTCGGGTTTCCTTAACTATCGAAACGCACGATTATGATTTAAGTATTGATACTTCTTCTGTATTATTAATATATTTAAAATGTTAAATTCGCTTTATGTTTTTACATATACCAACTCTGATGATAATAAAACGTGGACAGTTATATAAAACAACATGTTAGTTATTATTGTTGGGACAATTTGTTTATTTTTTGAGTATTTTTGACTATTTGACTTGTGTCTGGGTGTTTATTATATTTATAAGTATGTATATCAGTCAGAAGGTTACCATAGCACAGGCTTTGCCTAGTTTGGGAACTGAAGACCTTTGTGTGGATGTTGTGCCATATTATTATTTAATTACGGGCTTTTTTATACGATCGTTTTTGTTTAAAACTGCTCTGTTAATAATTTCAATGTTAACAATCAAAGGTCTATTGTGTAAGGCCAACTAGTGATACAGATCTCTCACAATCATCAACTAATAACTAAATAGAGGCGAATCTTCTTCCGAAGCAGTGAGCCTATAATCCCTAGCTATCAAGTATCGTTGCAGTCGGACAGGTGGTCGGACAGGTTCACTAAATCTGTCGACTGATCGGACGATAAATCCGTCGACGAGATACTCTACCTTGTTTGGCAGTTGGGAGATTAGTTGCAACGCTGCTCGTGAGATATTGAAACTGAGTCAGTATTGATGGTAACGAGGATGTTGATTACGAGTGTGGCAGAAAGCAGACATTAATGTTTTTTTAAATATTATTTGATCTGGTTATAGTAATAGATTATCTTCAATCAGAGTGACATTATCCATCACGGGTTTGTCTTCACATTCGCTCTTTAACATAATGCTAACCAACAACTTTATAACACTAAGGATATAATATAATATAAAATTTCATTAACTGAGCTCTCCACTAGGATTTGTCCTGTGTCTGGAACGCCATGCAACATTTATGACATAACCAGATCCGAGAACATACTCAAACTCATTATTCGAATACCTGTTCCTGCCGGGAAACGAACGTTAGGCTGGCAGCTCATGAAACAACAATATAACATAGTTGCAGACGCATCGTCAGCAGAACTCCGGCCCCGGCCCCGGTGCGAGTCACCTCGATAGTTCGACTCACCTTCACCTCCGTCAGCAGCTGATTTAGCTATTTATAGCACAATTGTATATTATATACAGGTTTATCGATTATATAGATAAATAGATCAATTCCTTATTGCACACACACAACAAAAATTAAATACAAAAGAAAAAATCTTACAACATATAGTGCTACAAGTAAATGATCTCTTCCAGGCAACCTTAGGATGGAGACAATTGTGAAAAAAATTAAATGAAATAGAACGGGGTATACAATAAAGAATATACTTAATTAACTTAATACAAATTTTTTTAATCAATACATACACTTACTAAAGCACTTGGAAACTATTAGGACTAGGGGTATACTAAGCCGAATAAGGGTCACTGTACTCATCTTAAGGGATAACTTACACTAAGGGGGCAACTCTGAATCCGAGAAAAATTTAACAGCTCATTTTGTCGACGGCCGATCAACTTTTTGTATAGAACATATGATTATTTTTATCGAATTCATTGTTGGTCCCAGAGGAAATGTTGTTCGCAATGATGAGTATAGAGACCTCTTTCCGGCTTAATACACCCGTTATTAACAACCCTGTATCAGTATCTAGTAGAATAAATGCTAAGCTCAGAGATAAAAATTGCACAAAAGGCTAAAGCGGAAATAGAAGAAAAGAAATACAACAAGTTTAAAGATTTAGCGATTTGTAACAATATTACATTTAAATACATCTTTGAATCAACGAGTAACACATTTGATACGAGACTAAACATGTACTCATATCATTAACCTTTATTTATGATCGAATTATCTTTTTATTCAACAGTTGAGCCTGGAAGAGTTCGCTATTAGTCTCAAGGATGCCTCTTGTTACTCTGCTATTGGTGAGTCGTTTTTTTACATAAAATAAATAATAGTCCAGTACTACTACTCGTATATTATAAGTGAACTCTATAATTATTACTAACATCCAAAAATTAATTTAAAAAAACCTATAGTTTGATTTCGATAAAATTTAAATGAGAGCCTTTTAAACGAAAAAAGAGTTTTTCAATTCCTTCCAGCCGTATAGAGTAGTAAGAGAAGTCAAATAACAAACTATTTTAAAAAAATGTTGGATATCATATAAATATTTAAATTAAAAGATATTCCTTCTAGAAAATGAGTTCGTTGAAGTCTTTTGTTCTCAAATCGTTAGACTCTTATCAACTAAAAGTAACTTAAACTTCTGTATATAGATTTTAAATATAGAATAGAGTAAAGAATAAAGCTTAAAATCGCTTTTAGCGATAAGACCGCCTATCGTGCGTATTTTTCTATCCGCTGGTGAAAATAAAAAGTTTTATAATTGTATGTATGTTAATCATATACCGCTCCTTGATGTTATTACGTTTGAAGATTTCTCATCAAAATTAATTTTCTACATTTCGCCAACTTAAGATTTCGTTACATTACTTTAATGTTATTTTAATAGATTAAATAAATTGATAATTATGTACATAATATAATGAGTTCAGTCCAGTTCACTACTGTACTCGTATACTCCAGTTCCGACTGGTTTTTTTTAGCGCCATTTTTGTATAAAACTCAGATAAAATCTATTCCGAGCGAGGTCAAATAATAATGTCATTTAATGGTATTGTACATAATTATAATACAAGATGGTCGAAGGTTAATTATTTCACACTTTTTTTATAAGATGAAATAAAACCCAAAATTGTATAATACGATCATTAGGGAGAGATTTGACAGTAGTGATACAATAATGCTTGCCTAATGAACGGGAGTAGTGAGGTTCAAACACAAAGCACTCTTCACTAGCACAAGTTCAGAAGCTTGTCACGTTGCGATGATTCAACCAACGCAAATATTAATAAATTATTACTTATGTAACAGAGCGAGCGAAGCGTCTCTCTGAGAAAGCTCTGCTTTGCATTTGGCAAATAGGTATGTCAATTTGCTTGTTTGAATGTTTGACTGGAAAATGTTCCTGTACAACATTGTCTCGTTCTCGTTAGCGGCATTGAAACATCAAAGTTATAGTTTAATTATATTGAACGCTGATATATGAACTCTTTGATTTCTAGTAGTTAGTAGTAGTTAGTATCCGACTTCCTTAGTCGAAGAGGAAGTCGGATACTGAGAGAAAGAGAAATAATAAGGTGAGGTGTGGCGGTGGTGAGGAGGAACCACACCATAAAAACAAAAATATTTTTCCATTTCTCACGCTGACATCAGGACGAGGCGGAAAAACACTAAATATCTTATATATACCATCTTATTATAAATAGATTTCCGTAAAGTAACGCCTGACTACATCAATTATTTTTGATTTCTTTATACTTTTTTCTTGCGATCAAACCAGGCATAGACAACTTGCGGGGGCTCCGTGGACAGCCTCACAGATACTGCACCCTACACTTGCCCCTAAGACCCTAGTCCTAGGATCATTGGTAAGTTATAATAACTTTCTGTGTACTTTTATTCGGATTTTGCAAAATGTTGTTCTGTAATGTGTTCACTTTGACGTGTACACTAACACCGTTCAGTATTGTCACACCTCTCTGTTACACCTTGTATATACGAGTATGGAACGTAAACACACTCCAGTCTGACTACTTGCTTTATTCATTCTAATAATCAACGTCTTTACATACACTATTTTTCTTTTTTTAGAGCAACACATTGTAAATATAAACATTTTATGTAAAATTATGAAAGTTGAAAGTTTATTAGAACAATTGAAATGACTATTTGCACTTGGATTACCTACGTATAGCATAAACTACATTTATTTAAAAAAAATATCTATTATTCGTCGTCATCATTATCAACAGATAATCCAAACGCTCCCACCCACTAGCTGAAGGCAGCGTACCTAGTGTGGTAGCGTTATAACCACACTGAACAGGAATGCTTACACGTTGGACCAGATAATGAGCAGCATGTTATCATAGAGTAGTATACGTGGTCAGTACCGCAAGTAGTGGCCGGTAATCGAACCCGCGACGGCGACACGACACGACCCACGGGAGCCACTCACTTTGTAACCTGACACTACCTACTATAATATTACTATTACCACACTAGTATGTTATGTATGTATTATTTATATAGCTTTTGCCCGCGACTTCGGCCGCGTTTATTATTTCCCCGGAGAAACAGACTATGACAATTTCTGGAGCTCGATATTAAAATGAAAAATCAAATCGATCGTTACTGAGGAAGAAAGACAAACAAACAAACATTCTTTTGCACTTATATTGCAACAAGACTTAGTGTAAGTACTGTGCACATTATGATGAGTCTACATATATATGACAATTCCCATTAAATATATACAGAAATATATAGATATATAACTAGATAAAATAATTTAATATGATTATAATTTGTGCGAAAATTGTACACTGTACTAATTTTTTATCTTACCATATAAGAACGTCGGGGTGTTTCGTTTGTTTTTGTTTTTCTTCACAAAATGGCAGAGTATTCCTCACAACGTCCTCAGTATTGGTATCAAATAAAAAGGTTTGACTAATAGAATAGTTACACTATGATAATTTAAAATCCAAAATGGCAGCCACGACTAATGTCGGAAGTTTTTCAAAATTTTCAATTTTACTTCTTTAGTTATCAAGCTTGTAGCACGACGAATCACTTGCACTGCTGTACTAACACAGAATTTATGAATAAAAAAAATCTGTTTCAAAAAAAAAACTACACATTGTATGAAATAAAATATATTTATATAGATTTTTTTTCATGAATTCTAGCTTGGTCCACTTCGAATGGGGGTCATTACATACTTTGGTTTACTAACATTACCTTATCTCTCTATAAATCGAGATAAACACTTAAAAAAGTACAGTCGAAATTGAAAACCTCTTTAAAACATCTAAATAAATAAGAATTGAAAATTTCAATTAAATTTATTTTAGAATCAAGCAAGTTTTTTACTAAATAATATGAGTGAAGCTACTCGTACAACGAAACAAACAAGGCTAGCTCTCGCCCGCGGCGCCGCCTCATTAGCGCGCCATTACTGTGTCATCATGTCTGTACGTCTGTCGGTAACCAGCTCTAATGGGACGATGATTGTGACATACGGACATACTTGTACTAATTTATTGTCTATGTCATTTGTTAATATTGATAATATTTTTTTTATGTTCAAAATAGGAAAAGTTCTCGATTCGACTGTTTTTAGATTTGTGTGTAATTATAACCTTAGTATTTTGATATAATACATCTATAATTAGCAGTTAAATTAAAAAAAAAACATCATTCTCATCATCATCATCTTCCCACTACGTGGGGTCGGCACAGCATGTCTTCCTCTTCCATTCTATTTTCTTCATTCAATCCCCTTTCACACATATACCTACTCAATACTCAATATATTTATTGCTCAATTAGATATTACACGCAGATCTTAACATAATGCAATAAGTACTTATATATCTGATATTAACCCCACTCGGGTATGGCAATATGTTGAGCGGAGAGCATATTATTTAATTTTTATTTTAATTTATTTTATTTTTAGACCGATTTATTTTATTTAATTTTTTACTAAAGTATCTCTTTTCACAGAATCCATCCACACGTTAGGTCGCCTCCTCGCGGCGCCGGCGCTGTGTTAAAATAAATATATTGTCTATATTAATGTAGGCTTCACTCTCAAATCGGAGAACATAAATAATTCAAAAAACCACCAATAAACTTAACAAATTGAGAACCTCCTCTACGTTTTAAAAACGTACAAAAATCTTCATCGAAACTGCAGCAAATAAAAGCGCTCTAATTCTCTTACTAAAACTGTATAATTCCATCCACATTCGACAAATAAAGTAAAAGACAATAGAATCACATAAAAAGTACCAAACAGTTCACACTCCAATTAGTATCGAAGACGAGACGCGTGTTATCTGCCGCCGATTGTCCGCTATCTGTCCCGACGCTATTAACTACGCAACTAATCACCTCCACGTCGGACTAATACAGGACAACTCACGTGCAGCTCGAGCATGTGTTAAGGTGTGAACGAAAATACGTTGGGTTCCGTAGAATTGTCTTCGTATTCAAAAACCAACTGGCAAATATTGGTAAAGTAATTTATTGTCCTTAATTTAAACAAAACAAATAAAGCATGCTTTAACTTTATTTTTTATTTATTACTATAAGATAATAAACAGCAAAAAACAAATTATTTTTGCATAGATATTAATATCAAAATTACAATATCATTTTTATAGTTAATAAGTTGCTGTAAACATATTGCTTATATAATAATATACAAAAGTAGAAATTTTAATTTCCACTGTTAATGTAAAAACCGTCATATTAATTTGACTGGTAAGAAAATTAAAAATATTTCCATTCAAAAGTAACATTAATAGTTATATATCTTTGACCCGAACATCATAAAACTAATGTAATAAACAAAATTTAAATCAATCAATGCACATAGTAAAGTTATAATTTACATTTCCGGTTGAATACAACTCGCGTTTTAAAAGTCAAACGATATAAAAATCCATACATTTGTTTCCAAAAATAATGTGAGACATCAAAAAAAGTGGAGCAATAGGTCAAAGCAGCTACTAGCCACATAAATAACTGACATTAATTCTAAAACCTGATAAAAGAATAATTAAATACGTATTATTTGCTAATGAATAATAATCTAATTTACTATACTCTTGAAACTTTAGCAGAATTAACTAGATTTCGTTCAGGTCATAAATTTAACATTATTATGACATAAATCAATTAATAAATAAAATACTCGTAGACCGATATCGATATATATCTCACATAAATATATCGCGAGTTACATCTATTAATCATATTGTAATTAGATATTGCATGTTATATTAGAAGCTGTCATGTATATAACAAGGATCAGGATTGATGTGTTGTCAAAGTTATTAATAACTAGTTAATGAAACTAGCTAATTGTTGACCTACTTACTATGTAATAACATTTATGTTAAAGATGGGCTGAATACTCGGTTTATACTCCGCACTCGGCGTACTCGTACTCGTACTCGGTCGAACTCGGTTTGAATGCCGAGTATTCTTTGTTCTTAAACAAAGAATACTCGGCATTCAAACATCAATATATTTAGGTAGATATAATTGAAACAACAGTGTCAAAAAGTATTGATAATACTAATGGATGAGTAGTGCCGACCGGCGCGTACGTTTTTTGCGCGCGAAATGAGAATTTGATTGAACAGAGTTACTCCGCCGAGTACTCGGTTGAAAAAAATAGAGCCGAGTAACTTAGTTAGTTTTAACTTTGTACTCGTTACTCGGTTAAAGTTTTACTCAGCGCATCTCTATTTTATATAAACTACACAATTACTGAAATAAGGTGTACTTAGTTCAAAATATGAATGGATCCTGATTCACTGTAAACATTTCAACAGGTCACGTGGCTGTGTTATTTCAAGCGCGTGAAACTCGAACGTCAACGTCAACTAGAACGTTATTCACTAAGCTAATGCCAAATTGTATATCGTGCCGTAGCACAGAACGCGTCATTATCTGATGTGTCATTCAAATTCACATCGACTACAACAAAACTATACAAGAACTATATAAGTTTGTAGCGATTTTAAATCAATTTACAATCTGGCAGTTTAATGCATAAAAGTAGTCCCATCGCATTTTATACAAGTTTCTGTAACGTCTACCATGTGCCGTGTGCCGGCGCCGTGTTGCAATATTTATACTCTTACGATTTTAGAATAGATATATATAATAGTTGATGCGGGAATTAAATTATAATAAATAAACTACTAATATAAAAAGCTAAAATATCTCGTATTTAGTTTAAAAGACAATGAAATGTATGAACTAAATACCTTTAGTTTTTTCACATAAAATATTTGTGTATCTCATTAGGAAATATTTGATATTAGGAATGCTTTGCTTTGTTTCGTCTGGTTCTACTCGTAACTCACTCTCGTACTACTGAACATAGCCGGAATGTTTTTGATTCAACAATTTGAAACATTTTTATGAGCATACTATAATGTAGGTAAAACTTGACGAATACATTATTTATGATTATATAAAAGACACTATTATATTTTAGTTGAATAAATGTCTTATACGAATAATAAGAACGAGGCAGCAAAATGATATATAGGATTAAATAATATTTATTTTTAATATTTTATATTTTTGGAATATTTCTGAAAAAAAACAAAGATGGCGGATGAACGTCGCTTCAGATATTATTAGGTAGTTGATATCAATTCGTAGCACAGACGTTACAACCCGTAGCTTCCCATTCGTGGGCACGGATCTTAATTATAAAGAGGGTGTTAGCCATAGTCCAAAGCTGGCCTAATCGCGTTAGGGACTTCCTCGTATTTTTGAAACCTATTATACCTTCTACAAGCAGGTTTCCTTGCCTATAGTAAGTTAATCTAAAACTGACAAATTATTAAATAACATTGGATTGTGTTTACTTAACTTCATGAATGTCATATTAAACCCAATAAATGTGGGTCTTGTTATCTGAAACAAAGAATAGTTGAGCTGAAGAACAACTTACATAAATAATATAAATAAAAAACGTAGTAAGTCAAAGTCAAATCCAATCGTTTTTTGACCTTAATAGGGTTTGTTACACTTAATAATTCAATACGTACACTAATTACTTGTTAACATACGATGAAAGAAGAGTAAATAACTTAAGCAAAATTATATTTGTTTCTAAATAACAAAGTTATGAAGTCAACTAATTATACACATAAGAATAATACCCAATAGAGTATTAGTCCTGTAAAGATACAGTAAAGTGATGATGGTTTTCTGTTGATGGTTGACGGTTCCCTAAAAGCTGGGACCCATTGTGTCTCAGTAGCGATTTGTCAGCGAGTTTATTGCATGAGATAACGCGACGCTATCTACGCATTACGAGTGCTGCCGGAACGGACCGATCATATGATACGTCTCTAAAATGAGGGCTTGAAATCGAAAGTTTACCATTGACCGAGCGAGGGGAGCGACTGTGCTGCTAGTGTGAATAACAATGTCAGCACCGCAAGATTTTTTCAGCAAACCTCCGGATTTATTTTGATGAAATTTAAATTAAATGGGACCACTCAACAACAAAAATATAATTTAAATTAAGTGGGACCACTCAACAACAAAAATATAATTTAAATTAAGTGGAACTACTCAACAACAAAAATATAATTTAAATTAAATGGGACCACTCAACAACAAAAATATAATTTAAATTAAGTGGAACCACTCAACAACAAAAATATAATTTAAATTAAATGGGACCACTCAACAACAAAAATATAATTTAAATTAAATGGGACCACTCAACAACAAAAATATAATTTAAATTAAATTTGACCACTCAACAACAAAAATATAATTTAAATTAAATGGGACCACTCAACAACAAAAATATAATTTAAATTAAGTGGAACCACTCAACAACAAAAATATAATTTAAATTAAATGGGACCACTCAACAACAAAAATATAATTTAAATTAAATGGGACCACTCAACAACAAAAATATAATTTAAATTAAGTGGAACCACTCAACAACAAAAATATAATTTAAATTAAATGGGACCACTCAACAACAAAAATATAATTTAAATTAAATGGGACCACTCAACAACAAAAATATAATTTAAATTAAGTGGAACCACTCAACAACAAAAATATAATTTAAATTAAATGGGACCACTCAACAACAAAAATATAATTTAAATTAAGTGGAACCACTCAACAACAAAAATATAATTTTTCAAATCGGTTCGGTCGTCTTCGAGAAATCAAGTATCATACATAAAAAAATACCCGTTAAATTCAGTAGCACCTCTTTTTTGGGAAGTCAGTAATAAACCCCTGGCCATTACCATTCTGTGGTGGCGGCCATCTTGGATTTTAAAATTATAATATTATTGTAGTATTCTACAAGTCAAGCCCATTTGATACTTAAATTGATCGAATTGAGAAAAACTATGTAATCGACCATTTTGTAACGGCGGCCATCTTGGACCGATGTTCATCAAACATAACTTTTCAAACAAATAAAATTCAAAACAAAATCTAGTGTTAATAACTAAAGTGCTGTGTAAAACTAAAACTAATTACTTTAAAAAACTGTAATAAATTAGTTTCGAAATGTTAAACTAATTTAATTATTATGCGACAGACAGACTGACAGATGGCACTTTGTATTTGTCAATGCTATTAATGTGTTATTCGCTTAATTGACGTTTTTTGCATTGAATGGCGACCATTCTAGCTCGGAGTCGTAGACAGTATTAATTATAGAGTAGACACATCTTTACAAATAATTATATTTAATGTTGGAAATCGTTTTGTATGTATGTACGACCAGCGCCAAGCGACACTTTCTGAAGTCCTTTTTATTTACATTTCAAACTGTTTAACTGTTTTTGATAGAATTAATTAAGGAAACCTATAAAACAACAATAATGTTGAAACCGTTACAGGTGTCTATATTAATTAATAAAAGATCTCCACAAATTGAGAAATTTGTTAGTTTTAGCCGACATAACAAAAGAATAAGATTCAAGTGCCGATTTGGATTTTTTGGAATTTTACCCGTTTCATAAAAATATCTAATTAAATAAATAAAATAAATAATTAGTTCATGAATTTTTTTATAATGTATTTATTTATATAAGTATGAAACAATGTTATTGTTCTGAAGTTTGTTTTATAACAATTTAAAAGGTTTAATACTTTAAAATAGTTTAATTTTTGTTTACTAAACAAACTTAGGAGCCGTTTTTCATGAAATTGGTTGGAACAATACGAAAAGAACCAAAAAATATCCATATCGCTTCTTTGTGAAATCGATTAACACCCAACACTGTCAAATTCAAAACCTCATCCTTATTTACATAATTTAAGGAAAATCTATTCTGTGTAATATAAATCGGGCTAGAGCCTACTCAATACGCATTTGATTGAATATCATATAAACGTGATTGCACAAGCAATAAATACAAATCACTCCTCGTCACTGAAATCACATAAATTTTGAACAATCATAATAATACTTTGTATCAACATAAAAATAAATGCTACGGATTATGACAAGTTATTCCCTCGTCAACGTCCACTTCACATATCTGAACTTAAATTATATATTGAACGAGTGATCTCGCGATACAACTTGTAAAAATATATAAATTAAAATTGGCATCGATTTGTTACTAAAGCGAGTATTTGAAAATCATTATTCTTTTATTGTTTTTCTTTATCGCCATACATACTCGTATAATAAACTACTTAGTGCTTTATTTCGGTAAAAAGTAATATAGAACTAGATCTACTGGTATCACTGATCCGCCGCTCACTTGGCGAATAGAAGAATGATAAAAAAACAACAAACCGCGGGCAAAAGCTAATTCAAAATAAATATATTGTTCGGTCTAGTTTGAATTTTCTGATCTAATAAAGTATAGTGATTTTTTTATAATTATTGGTTACGTTACGTACTGCTGATAGAAAGTGTATCACTAGGTACTGAGTATCTGCTAACTGATAACTGCTAAGTATCCCAGACCTGCCATGTACATATTAAATTATCATTTTAAGTGAACGTTGCGAAAACCACATAATGCGTGTTGCAACGGACTAAGATACGAGCATTCACTACAACGACGCGACGCGGGCACACGAGCGACCTAACATTTCCAAATAAATGAAAAACTAACAATTGTTAAGAAATACAAAACTATAAATCAATTTAGTTTAGATAACCAATGTAAATAGTAGAACATCTTGTATAAGATATGAAATATCGTTAATCATAAACGAGGAGTTAATAAAGTAATTAAATTATTGCATTTGTATCGGTTCTTGATAATAAGTGTGCAAAGTTTATAATCAATACGACGATTTTTAATAGGGTGAAAATCACGTTCAAAGATTCCGTTCCACAGATATATATATATTAAACCATAGTTTTGCTCAGTTTTTATGTTTTTATCAGCTTGGTATATGATAATGACACGTTAAATATCTCACAATTCAGTATTCTATATAATATACTAGCTGACCCGGCCACGCGTTGCTGTGGCTATTTTATAGCGTCAACAACACGTGTAATTATGCTGTTAAAATGTAGCTTATGTGACACGTTCGTAGATTTACCATAGCAGCGCCATCTACTGATTACTTACTCAACCCAGTCGAAAGGTATCGACATCTATTAGAATCATTTGGAGTTAACAGATAATTGTAACTGTCAAATAATAACAGACAAATAATTAGCAATAAATTAAAATTGCGACTATAATTTAAGATTTAAACTATCCTATCTCTCAAGTTGGATCGAACTGCACATGGTGTGCGAATTTTATTATAATCGGTTAAGTGGTTTAGGAGTCCATTGAGGACAAACATTGTGACACGAGATTTATATATATTAAGATAAATACATTTCTATCTCTGTAAGATTCTTTCCTAATTAATTTGTGTCTTTTTTAACTCACTTGATGTTGTCGTCCTTTTAAACGACCAATACAATTAATGAATCTAGTCGAACTATTAATTCGTCAATATCGTTTTTATTTATTTTTCATGTAAAATCAATAATTTCTCAGACCTACAAAAGCCAATTTTTAAAATTGTTGCATATTAATCCAGGAATCCATTTATTTAATATATTTAGAAAATTTATAAAGATAAAACAAATAACTAAAAAATGTGTCTTCATAATTCAAAACGGTTTGTAATTTTTTTAAGTAAGTTTTGCTAATTGTCAGATACAAATTCATTAATTTATTCAGTCTGATTTAGAAGAGCATAAAGTGTCCCAACTAATTGATCGACTAAGGGAGATACAAAGTGTAAGATCGAGTAAGGGAGATACAAAGTGTGGGATCGAGTAAGGCAGATACAAAGGTTGGGATCGAGTAAAGGTGATACAAAGTGTGGGATTGACTAAGGGAGATACATAGTGTGAGATCAGGTAAGGGAGATACAAAGTGTGAGATTGACTAAGGGAGATACAAAGTGAGGGATCAGGTAAGGGAGATACAAAGTGTGGGATCGAGTAAGGGAGATACAAAGGTTGGGATCGAATAAAGGAGATACAAAGTGTGGGATCGACTAAGGGAGATACAAAGTGTGGGATCAGGTAAGGGAGATACAAAGTGTGGGATAGAGTAAGGGAGATACAAAGGTTGGGATCGAATAAAGGAGATACAAAGTGTGGGATCGACTAAGAGAGATACAAATTGTGGGATCAAGGAAATCAAATACAAAGTGTGGGATCAAGGAAAGGATCGGTAAGGGAAATACGGAGTGTCCGGTAGTAAGTAGGTAGTCCCTCGTCTGTGCTGCCCTCAAACAGCACAATAGGTCCACCGGCGGCCATTCCCGGGGAGATATTGTTGCTGAGCTATATTGAATGAAACTGATTCAGAACTAATATTCGTATATCGTAGGATTAGAGATTATATTGCATTATTGACGCACGTTCTTGCTTACTAAGTTTTGAAAGTGATCGTGATAGTTTTATCAGACTGGCCAAAGTAAGTTTTATATTTTCGGTTTTAAAACTTTTATTTCTCAAAAGAAATTTACATTTAAATGAGAAAATTATATTTAAGTAAATCTAAGCTTCGACACAATCCAAAGTAACTTACGGTTAAATAAGAAAGTATATATTGAATAAATAGTAACTTCGTACATTAGTATGCACACTAAATATTAATTATATATATTTATGTTTATTTATTCTATTAGTTTTGTATGTATGTATGTCTTATTGTTTGTGAATCTCTACTAGTAGTGTGAACCGGTGGAGTGGTGTTGCTGTGCGACGACATTGGGTTTGATTATTGGCGAGTTTTTTTGTTGATGGATTTGTTTTATATGCAGATATCACAGGTTCTGTCTAACGTTTTAAACTCGTTTTCAAGTCACTTCTACATATCAGCAGTAATTTATGACAATCTGTTCAGGCGTTTAATGATAATATATCACTTCCTACTTGACTAAGAGGTCTTACTAATGAAAAATTTCGTACTCTGTTGCTTAAATACCTACAAAAAAAAACTAAAACTCTCTGCCTACGGCTGTGTATTGTTTAATTTTATGTTATACTTAATTTTGTTAAATACAATTAAAACCACTTATTAAAACCTTAAGAACTAGACTGATTTCATGCATCAAGTTCACCCGTGAGTAGTCAGCTTTATTATTATTCCATCTCTAGCCGGTATACAGGGTTATACTGGTCACTTACGTTATTAAACAATAATAATAATTATTTATTAACAAATTTTAAAAAACCAAACATAAAATGTGTTGTTTATTATTAATGTTGTGACCATTAGAAGCTATCCTTAACATAATAATCAAACATTTTTAATTATGACAGCTGGGCCTTTAACCATCAACTCGCATGACTACGAAAGTCAACGACAGTGGCCCGGAGCATGTCTGGACTGGAATACACTGGTTATCAAGGAAGCCTGCCGAAACACACCGCTAGGTGCTTGGCGACAGATTATACAACTTGAGGGTAGTTGCTAGCTAGGAGTTGCGAGCGAGGCCCTAGCACCATGCAAATCGCATGATTATCAGTAATACGAGTACATACCTAGCTAGTAGTTATGTATCTCCATTATGTAGTAGTCATACAAATACAATATATAATTCTAAATAACAGATGAAAAATCCCGGAACAAAGTATTTATAATTTCCCGGAACCGAAGCAGAGCAGCTAAATAATGTAGTGTAATGTATAACACAAGAATATTTCTGTTTTATTTGTGCAGATCTTGTATGATCTATAGGTAATCTTTCTGTTTTATTTGTGCAGATCTTGTATGATCTATAGGTAATCTTTCTGTTTTATTTGTGCAGATCTTGTATGATCTATAGGTAATCTTTCTGTTTTATTTGTGCAGATCTTGTATGATCTATAGGTAATCTTTCTGTTTTATTTGTGCAGATCTTGTATGATCTATAGGTAATCTTTCTGTTTTATTTGTGCAGATCTTGTATGATCTATAGGTAATCTTTCTGTTTTATTTGTGCAGATCTTGTATGATCTATATGTAATCTTTCTGTTTTATTTGTGCAGATCTTGTATGATCTATAGGTAATCTTTCTGTTTTATTTGTGCAGATCTTGTATGATCTATAGGTAATCTTTCTGTTTTATTTGTGCAGATCTTGTATGATCTATAGGTAATCTTTGTTTTATTTGTGCAGATCTTGTATGATCTATATGTAATCTTTCTGTTTTATTTGTGCAGATCTTTTATGATCTATAGGTAATCTTTCTTGGCAAGTGGTAATTATACTTTATTTAAACTCAAGCCATTATTAGATAAAAAGTCACTCATCTCTGTCTATTATGCATACGTTCATTCTATAATAAGATACGCTATAACTGTTTGGGGAAACGCTAAAGATATCATAAAAGTTTTAAAATGTCAGAAACAATCTATAAGAACAATGAATGGTTTGAAAAAACGTAGTCCTGCGAGAATACACTTTAGAAATGATAAAATAATGACAGTTATATCACTTTATATTTATAGTAGTTTATTAGAGGTACACGAGGATACGGAAATACCGGAAAAAAGAATTTCACGTAATAATAAAAAAGGGCGAGTCCTGCCTGTCAACAGATTATCTAAGTGTAAGAAACAGGGACTTTACACCAAAATATTAATGTACAATAAATTACCAAATAGCGTGATGGAACTCAATTTTAAAATATTTAAACAAAAATTAAAATATTTTTTTGAAAGAAATCCTTTTTATAAACTCAGTGAATATATGTCAATGCAGCTTGTGGAATCATCGTTCTTGTGTGATGAACAACAATTACAAAATGTTAGTAATAGGTAAAGAAATAAATGGCAATGTAAATGTATAATATAATAAGTATTTGTTCTTAGAACTATAAAAGTATTTATAAGTTAAGTTTATTTTTAAAGTAATTAATAATCAAAATGTAACAAGACTTGCCTGTAACGAATGTTATTTAAAGGCCAATAAATATTTCTTATTCTTATTCTTATTCTTATTCTGTTTTATTTGTGCAGATCTTGTATGATCTATAGGTAATCTTTCTGTTTTATTTGTGCAGATCTTGTATGATCTATAGGTAATCTTTCTGTTTTATTTGTGCAGATCTTGTATGATCTATATGTAATCTTTCTGTTTTATTTGTGCAGATCTTGTATGATCTATAGGTAATCTTTCTGTTTTATTTGTGCAGATCTTGTATGATCTATATGTAATCTTTCTGTTTTATTTGTGCAGATCTTGTATGATCTATATGTAATCTTTCTGTTTTATTTGTGCAGATCTTGTATGATCTATAGGTAATCTTTCTGTTTTTTTTTTGTTGTAGTTAGTCATTTTGTTTGTTATGAAAGGGCTTACATTTTATTAGACGATTTTTTATTATTGTCAACGAGTCATTTATTCACCGTTCATTCGATGCCAGTAGGTTTTTAATGTGCAATATAACTGTTGTAAATTCCCAGAGGACGTATGATTTCTTCCAAGTCGAATGTCTTCCCTTTGAAGTAATGAACATAGTTGGTCCAACATACTAGAGCTCTCTTCACCAGCGGCTGGTTATTGAGAGGGATGTCAGCAATGCGACGAAATTCTTCCTCCGATATCATGTTCAAGTCGAACTTTCTCGCCGCGCAGAGAAAAGGTAGGCTCTGGAATGTTAAACTTTACTTTATTAAGCATAATTGTATGACAAGTCTTTTTAATTAAAAAAATTGCCAGATGTTAATACAATTTTTTTATTATTTCGATTAAATAATCGACCAAGTAATAGTACGTAGCAAATAACTAGAAGCAAGATGGTGGCATCGTCTTTTTCGCTCTCACGAGTAGTTTGGTAAGTGCGAGCAGTACAGCACGTGTCGCGCTAGCTCAGGTTGTTTGCCGCGTACTACATGAGTTGTTTGCCGCGCACACAGGGCTGCGTTCAATTATTTGAGCAACATTTCAAGTTTTTAAATGTTGAACGACAAATAGCTACAACTGTTGTGTGAGAGCGTCTTTAAATATATAGTTATGCATCCCCTCGCCCTTCTGCTCTGATGTAGAGACGGCTTACTCAGCAGTACTTGCACTTCTGTGGAAAGCTGACTAAGGTGTCTCTTATCGGACCACCGAGTAGTATGTAAGTTAATGTTAAGAATATAATCCTTTGTGTCAAGCATTAGTTTTAGAGCCTTCAAATCGGCTACACGTAGTTTAATTAGTTCTAGAGCCTCCATATCGGCTAAACGTATTTTAAGTTATTATTAAAGCCTCAGTATCGGCTATAAGTATTTTAATTTAGTTTTTAAAAAGAAAGTTTCGTGCTCCCTAAATTTAACTGGCGCAGCCGGTAGGATTCGCTGCTGTCGTGCATTTCATAGTTTCGTCGGTATATGGGTATCGAATTTTGCCCAATCGCGGAATCGAGTGCGCGTGCGAATCCTCGAACCAAAGAAATAAGTTAGAACGGGACACCCAGTATGGCAACGATCGGTTGGTGAGTAAAACTTTTCGCCATCCTTTCCAATCCTTACTATCCACGAACTTTGTTATTATCGAGATAAGACTTCTCTCGTTTATGACGTCGGGTATCTAAAAATAAAACTCTGTTTAGACTACCTATGTAGCGATAAGAACCTTGAACCTAAGATAGAGTTAAGTAAACGTAGAATCGCTCTACAAATTAAAAAAATTACTTTCCAAAAGTAATTTAGTAAATTCGAATTTCAAAATCAATTTGAATTGTTAGTAATAAGTGATTTAAGTGTAATTTAGGTAAATTTAAAATTAATTATATTTTTGTGTGTGCTAAATTTTAGTCTAATTTAACTTTGCAATTCCTAACTGATTTATTGATCAAGTTTTTCTTACCTCTTTTAAAATTTTAAATAAATTTTTCTGATTAAACCTTTGTAATTCAAATTATTTTTATATTACTTGTCTAAATTTTCATAACTCTATTATAATGGAGAATGTAGAGCAGGTTAATCCGATCACTCGCGAAATTTTAACTCTTGTTCCTATATATGGTGGGGACAAGACCTAATTAAACTTATATATAAGGAAATGCGAGTATGTAATAAGTAGATATAGGCAACGAGGAAATGTAGCGCAAGACCTATATGTCTTTCAATCTTTGACGAGCCGTTTAAAAGATAAGGCAGCCTCGTTATTGTCAAAACGTGAGGACATTTCGACTTGGAGTGAATTAAAAGAACTCCTCTAACAGCATTTCAGAGACCCGCGTAGTGAGCAATGCATAGGAATTTAATTAGAATATATGAAAATTAAATCAGGTGAAAATTATTTGGATTTTGCAATAGGATACACAGCTTTTGTTCGGTTTTATTATCTAAAGTGAACATGTTAAATTACGCCGTGTTAAAACGTGCTAAAACAACTATATATAATAGCACATCATTAAACGTGTTTCTCTCTAACCTATTGCGCATTGTTAGGCTTTAATCTCCTAATACATTAGAGGATACCCTGAGTGACGTTTTACAGACTCAGACTCACCGCAAGAGCAGTTAGACCCAAATTTTTGTTTAGCTGCCCCGACAGACAAGAAATCATAGAATTAAATTGTGACCCTACACTTAAATAACCACACATCTATTTGCCGGAAATAGACGCGAAAATGATGACCGAAACTGGCAGCACAAGATCATTCTTGAGCCCACGAAAAGCGTACGAATATTTTTACAACCATATTCGTTACGAGCCTTTCGAAATAGTTAGTACGCAAGCTTGTAGTAGACATAGCGAAGCTATAACTATACCACTTTTACCATCTTTTCAAAGTGATGATTTCCACAAATTTTATTTGTATGACGTAGACTCACGATACGACGGCCTAATTGGCAACGACTTATTAAGACAACTAGACGCCGTAATTGACCTTAACCATTCGACTCTTAAAACAAAGACGACTTGCATACCTATTATAAATACAAATTTGAACTACGTAATTGAACTGCAGCCACGATCTGAACAAAGAGTAAAGCTTCCGATATACCAACATTCAGGTGAAGCTATACTCGACTATAAAGAGTTTAGCCCTGGCGTACGAATGCCAAGTGCATTAGTTAATTGTCTGAATGGATATGCATCAACAATCATCCAAAAGGCTACCGACACACAAATGACTCTACGATAAAACGTAATGCAAGTATCAAAACATTTAGACTTAGAGTGCAACCTTAATTTTTCTACAAATGTGAATAGTATACAGACAAACAGCATACTTGATGAAAACCTACAAAAACTGAGACTAGACTAGTTTTTGACAGACTTAGACATACTAATCTTAAAGTACAACTTGACAAATCTGAATTTTAACGCAAGGAATTTTTGTACCTTGGCCACACGATTACGAAAAACGGACTGAGACCTAATAATGTCAAATTAAAGCCGTGATTAATTTCCCAATTCCAAAGACTACGACGGAAATCAAAAGTTTCCTCGGACACGTTGTTTATTACCGACGCTTCATACCTGACTTTTCTAAAGTGACTCAACCACTGACAGCCTGTTTAAAGAAACGAAACAAAATTATTATTGACCGAAAATATACAGACGCATTTAATAGAAGGAATAAATTTCTGACTCATGCACCACTACTTTAATACTCTGACTATGACAAACCATTTATTTTGACGACTGACGCTTCAAACGTAGCCCTAGGAGCAGTCCTTTCCCAAGGACAAGTTGGTAGTGATAATCCAGTAGCCTACGCAAGAAGCGAGAAATGGACAAAGTACTGCAGGATATCATGAAATTATCTGTAAATAAAGGTGAACGAAAAGTGTATTTTCACAATTTGCCGAATTTGAGAAATTAATTGTCAACAATAAAACGTTTCCTCATGAATTTATTGGAATGTTAATGCATGCAGGGCATCTGAGCGATATAACTGTAGATAAATACCGCCAATTAATTCCACAACGTTATAAAAGTGGTATTCTCAATACTTTAGGTTCTATTATAAAAATTGTAACAGAAAATCTAGACAATGATGACGCACTTAAATATGACAAATTAACTACAGAGATTTTTCATGATCGAGTAATCATATCAAATAAAATCACTATTGTCTCCAAAATGCTGGATAGCTTTATAAATATTACTCAATTTAATCAACGAAATTCGCTTACCATGGATACTTGCTTCAAACAGGTCGAAAAGTCCCTCAAAGAAACAGTTAATAAGGAGAACAATGTAGCCGTGTCTGCCTACATTCTAGGATCGTATAGCCTATTCATTAGTAACTTCCGTACTATATTTATTAAGTTAAGTGAAATTGAAACTGCATTAGCCTTAAGTAAAAGCTCTATATTACACCAGTCTATTGTAAACTGTACCGTTTACTACGACATTTAAAATTAATATCTAAAGCTGGTAACCTAGTATACGGACCTAATGAATTAAATTTCTGTTAAATCATATATAAAAAAAAACCAGATTACGTTTATTATGGAAATTCCACTTACCGATAATTATACTTATAACTACATAAAAATGTACACTTTACCTATTTTCCTTGAACCTGAAAACCAAACCATTTCCTGGCCATTTTTCCTAAATACCCTTACCTATTGGCGAAAGGAATGAAGTACTTACCGATCATACAGCTGTGCCGCTTTATCGTCGCCGGAGACCATCACCTCTGTAACGATGACAACAGAGCCCTGTACAGCGGGCCAACCTGCGAGGAACAACTTCTCAAATACGACAACAATCTCACCTGCTGCAAGCAGTATCCTGTTTACGTTGAAAACGTAAAACTACAGAAAATTTACGATGAAAATTGGATACTTTTTACGAGATTTCAAACAATGCTGACAAAGCGATGTGGTGACGAAATGTTTAAATATCCGATATTCGGAACATACATCATTACGTTAGACGAACTTTGTGACGTCGAGATCTACGATCTCAAGATCCGACACCACCACGTACACTGAGGTGGATATAGTGACGCCACTACCTGTGGTCACCCTGCCGCCGCTCAATACGAACGCGAGGCTATCCAGTGCACGCGCACTTAACATGCACGAGATCAGTCTGGTCGACGTGAAATATTTGGCGTTTGCGTTAAAAAATAGTGAAGTGTTCGACAGTGTGCTAAAAGAGAAAAAGACTCTAGCATCAGTGTTTTAGTTTACGCCACGTAAAGCTTCGTATTGTTAAGCTATCATTAGTTTTTGCGTATGTATTAAATCTTAAAATAATTACCTTTTTACGAAATTATCGGAAAGGTCCTCAAATCGCACATTCCGATAATTTCTCACTTAGGGAGGGAGGAGTTATGCATCCCCTCGCCCTTCTGCTCTGATGTAGAGACGGCTTACTCAGCAGTACTTGCACTTCTGTGGAAAGCTGACTAAGGTGTCTCTTATCGGACCACCGAGTAGTATGTAAGTTAATGTTAAGAATATAATCCTTTGTGTCAAGCATTAGTTTTAGAGCCTTCAAATCGGCTACACGTAGTTTAATTAGTTCTAGAGCCTCCATATCGGCTAAACGTATTTTAAGTTATTATTAAAGCCTCAGTATCGGCTATAAGTATTTTAATTTAGTTTTTAAAAAGAAAGTTTCGTGCTCCCTAAATTTAACTATATATTTTATTATGTTTTTAGTATTTGTTGTTATAGCGGCAACAGATATACAATATGTGTGAAAATTTTAACCGTCTAGGGTCCCGTTTTAACCTTTGGGCACTGAACCCCAAAATACAAACTAGCAAGTCGAATTTGATACGAGTTAAATCTAAAAGTGACATCTTTTCTGGATTTTTTAAACATTAATTGTCACCTAATTTCGTGGTAACCGCTGGATCTATTTAAAAATACTATTAATAAAGGCTAGGGGTGTACTAATCCGAAAGGAGGTCACTATACTCATCCTAAAAAAACAACTTTTACTATGGGACCAACTCTGAATTAGAGAAAAAAAATAACAGTTACATACAAAAAGTGGATTGGTCGTTGACAAAATGTAGCTGATTTTTTTTGTCGAATTCAGAGTTGGTGCCATGGTAAAAGTTGTTCCTAAAGATGAGTATAATGACCGCCTTTCGGCTTACCGATAACCCTGTATGTATTAATTAATTTACCTGAAACCATGTGAAATACTCAGTCCCCGGCACGGCTGCTAAGTACAGATGTCTCCCGGGTATGTCTGGTGACCAGGACAAGCCGAGTGCTTCTGCCTCAGGTATCTCCCCCTCCACCGAGCCGACCTTACTGAACGCTCCTGCTGCTATTCTTGACTAAAACATGTTATACTTAAAAACAAGTTTATTTAAGGTGCTTGTTTCACCGCCCACCGCCCGCGCCGGCGAGCAAGCGATTAGCAATTATTTACTCGCTCAGGAAAAGAACAAAATGTTTAGATTCTGTGTCAATAAAATGGACATATAATATTATAAAAGTTGCTCGCTGGCCGGTCACACTGTCGAAGAAGGTTCTCTATCAAAGATTGCAGCAGAACAGGGAGGTTTTTGCATAAATATCACATATTTTAGAAAGGTCTTGAGTTCAGCTTTTAGAAAATGTAACAAGATAAGCAAATTTTAATGAATAAGTATCTGTAATTGCAAGTTAAGAATGGTGTTTGCAGAATACATTACATGTTCCAGTGTGGCCACCAGGCCCCCCAGCCGCCGCAGCGTGAACTCCTCACCCAGGAGGTCGCTCTCGTGAGGGCAACCGCTCTTTTTGATCACCAACGGAACTCTGAACATTATTCATTTATTTTATAATACGAACTTTTACAAGATCTAAATGATGAAAAAAATACTTTTGTCAAGAACTCGCTCTGTGTACTTACTTAAGCTTCGTGTTATTTGCACATACATTTTTTTTTATCCAACACAGCTAGGCATTTGACCACGGAAGTCAGCGATACTGTAGCCCTAGATGGAGTATGCCTAGTCTTGACTACACTGGCTCTCAGGGAAGGCTGCCGGAACACACCGTTAGGTGCTTGGCAACAGATTTTACAACTGAGGGTGGTAGGTATCCAGGCGAGCGATAGGAAACGCCCTGCCACCATGCTATGGTTTCCTCACGATGTTTTCCTTCACCGTTAGCTCAGGCTCTTTTTGCATGTTTCGTGGGATAGAAGCTCGTACCAATAATTGCACGGCAATCGACCCCACTACGACACGACCATCATCGCTACAAATAACAGAGTATCTAAGTATTTTTACAATATTACGTAGGAACCAACGCAGGACCTAAACCGCTGAAGCTAGAGACATGAAAGGAGAGTGTATTCATAATAGGATATAGGAGTTAACCGAGAACGGATATTTGAAAATTGATCAAATCACCTCAGTTAACTGTTACATTTACTGTCTTCCAAAGAAACAAATTTGACGCTATTTTATTTTATATTTGTTAAATGATGTGTCAGAGGCGGCGGCGGCGGCGGACTGATAACAAAACAATCATTTTTTGTTGGAAAGATTTTGTTTTTATACTTCTGAAAGGGTCCCGTTTAAATGTAATAAAAATCGATCTAGAAATTTGATTGTTAAATTGAAAAAATGTTTTTTTAATAAAAGGTGTTTTGGAATTTGGTAAATATTAGGTCCTTACATATGAAATTGGCGTTTTGTCGTACTGGCCACTTTGATCTCAAATATCTCTTCTTTGGTTAGGGATTCCGATTTCAAATTTATACAGCTATTTATTCATACATTTGTATTTCGAAAACCGTAATTCATTTGTTTTGTCCTCGTTTGGTTTTTTCTTTGCGTCACGCAGTTTACAAAATGGAAAACTTGAAATATCGCGTTATTTACGAGTACGAGTTCCACCGTGGTACCAGTGCTGCAGAAACGGCTCGAAGGATTAATGATGTGTATGTCGGCGGTGTCGCAAAAGAAAACACAGTGCGTTTTTGGTTCCAACGTTTTCGTTCTGGAAATTTCGACCTGCAGAACAAGCCCCGTGGACGGCCGGAGACTAAAGTTGCTAATGAAGAATTGAAAGCTATTGCGGAAGCAGATCCATCGCAAACCACGTCCGAGTTAGCTGCAAGCTGCGGTGTTAGTGATAACACTGTTTTAATCCACTTGAAGCAAATTGGAAAGGTGAAAAGGCTTGAAAGGTGGGTACCTCATGAATTGAGTGCAGCAAACCGACAAACGCGCGTCAACTGCTGCGTTACATTACTCAACCGGCACAATACAATAATGAAAGGATTTTAAATCGGATCATTACCTGTGATGAAAAGTGGATCCTGTACGATAATCGGAAACGCTCATCGCAATGGCTGAATCCTGGCGAACCAGCCAAACCCTGCCCCAAGCGAAAATTGACTCAAAAAAAGTTACTTGTGAGCGTTTGGTGGACTAGTGCCGGTGTCGTTCACTACAGCTTTCTTAAATCTGGCCAGACGGTTACAGCAGATATCTATTGTCAGTAACTGCAAACCATGATGGAAAAGCTAGCTGCTAAACAACCGAGGTTGGTCAATCGCTCTAGGCCACTGCTGCTTCAGGACAACGCTAGACCACACACTGCACAACAGACGGCTGCTAAATTAGAGAAGCTTCAATGTCTAAGACATCAACCGTACTCCCCGGACATGGCTCCAACAGATTACCATTTTTTCGAAATTTGGATAACTTCTTGCAAGGGAAAAAATTCAACTCCGATGGGGCAGTCCAAAGCGCCTTCAAAGATTTCATTGATTCTCGTCCTAATGGTTTTTTAGTAAAGGGATCAATGAACTACCTATGAGATGGCAAAAGTGCATAGATAGCAATGGTACATACTTTGATTAAATAAATATATTATAATTAAAAAAAAAACTTTATGTTCCTCCCTTACAAAACGCCAATTTCATATGTAATGATCTAATATTAGCACTAACCCTTGACGAATAAACATGCCCTGCATGGTGAGCTGGTCTCCCGGCGCCATGTTCGACACGCACTTGGCCAGTTCTTCTCTCTGCGATAGTATTTTTACAATATTGTTATTACTATTCCTCGGGGTTACGAAGTCAGCGTTCTGATATTTTTGAAGAAACAAATCTCCGTTGAAAACTTCCTTTTCCGTGAAGGTAAAAATGTACATTTTTTGCTCTGAAAAATTCAAATAAATAGATGAACGCTTTATTGTAGACAAACACATAACATAAAGTAAATATATATATATATATATATATATATATGTCGGAGAACCATTATCCCTATCGACATCGTCATCAGTGGTTGCGGGCCTAGTGGGCGTCATGGGGGTAAAATGCGAGCACAAAACACAATAATCACAGTTTCACTATTTTTATTTAGATTAACACAATATTTCTTACACACACTTTACACTACTACACCTATTTATAAGTTGACAATAACTCCGAACGAAATATGAAGGTAGGACCGAGCAGTGGGTTCAGGGCACCGATCTTACTTTAACCAACGATCCTTTTTATTCTTTTACGCTTCCAGCGATCCAACTCGATCAGTGGCTATCTCTCAAATGTGTCGCGAAAAGTGTTCGCCTCCCTAAAGTCAAGATGGCGCCTCGACCCCACTCGAGGCACGTGCTCTGCTCTGATTGGTCGATGTTAAAAACCATATTCATAACTTTTAATACATTGGTAAATATTATTTAGTGTTAGAAGATATAACAAATCAAATTAAATTAAATTATGAATTTTAAAAGAAATTAAAATGTAAACTAATAACATTATAAATAAAACAATCAAGCAACAATCAACCAGACTCATAACTTCCTCCGACACGGCCGTCCTGACATATCACACGTCCTCGTGTGATGTTGAAGGCCGCGCATCGTAGTGATCTGCGAAAAAATAAAGAGATCTTTTTTTATACAGTTCGGCCACTCCTGACCAAGGACATCGTGTACATTATTACATTTTATCTTCTGCGCAACAACTGTATTTTTTTTAATAATAAGCTTGTCATTATCGAAATCTCAATCACCACCGTATCAGGCCACCTCACCTCACCGCATCAGGCCACCTCGCCTCACCGCATCAGGCCACCTCGCCTCACCGCATCAGGCCACCTCGCCTCACCGCATCAGGCCACCTCGCCTCACCGCATCAATCCACCTCGCCTCACCACATCAGGCCACCTCGCCTTTCTGTGGCCACCTCGCCTCTCACAAAGCTCAACAAAGCTTTACAGCCAAGACGTTGCTAGGATATCTCATGAAGAGATTATCAGTCAAACACATACTCACACAAAGTAATTTAAAAGAAAGAAATTTAATACAGAAATCTCACCATCATCGTTATCAGACAGACACGGATCCAGCTCCGTTCGGACATATGTCTGAGGGAGTGGACGTAAGCGCTCTCTGGCATACTTGTATACGCGATTACAGTTCAAACTCTTGAGATGATACCTGTCACCGTCTAGTATTTCAATGACCACGTAAGGTCCTTTATATTTAGGATCCAATTTTGTTTGATTCCGTTCGTGATTTTCGAGTAAAACGTAATCCCCCACCGAAAACGAAGTGACTTTTGCCTTACTTTTATCGAACCGTGCCTTATCAAGAGAAGCGTTATTTTTTATTAACTTATCCGCTTGTTCTCTAATCTTTTCTACATCTACCTCAACCTCGTGATCGTTCACGGTTAATAAGCTTAAGGGTCGAGCTACTCTACCTATTAACAATTCTAAGGGGCTTGCTTTGGTGACTCTATGAATTGTGCTGTTGATGGAGAGTTGGACATCATCTAATGCATCTTGCCAGGACCTACTCGGGCTTATTTCTACGACAGTTAATATGTTTTTGAGTGTACTCATTATACGCTCCACTCGACCATTAGCACGGCAAGAGCCGGTTGCTATTAAATGCAACTGGATGTTGTGAGTGGCGCAAAAAGCTTTGAAATCTTTGTTTGCAAAACACCTACCCTGATCTGCGATAACACGTACAGGGGTCCCGAAGAGAGATATGGACGCTTTAAGAGAGCTGATAGCGCTATCAGTATTAATTCTTGTGGAATGCCTGAGTAACACATATTTGGTAAAAGCGTCTACAAGAACAAAAACGTATGTATTCCTTTTGATCATTTTTGCCGCTCAGCTTACCTGTGGCATCAATGTGAATTGTATGCCAAGGAATATTTGTTTTCGGTATTGGGTGTAACTCTATCTGTTGTTTACCACTTCGCGAACTTTCTGACATATTTTGACATATTAGGAAACCAATAATGTTGATATGCGTTCTCTAAAGTTTTATCCCATCCCAAATGGAGAATCGGCTCATGAATATGATTTATAATCGACCAACGAAAAGCTCTAGGCACAATTGGTAGCCAAATATTGCGATTGTTCCTTTGTATTTTTCTGTAGAGCACATTAGATCGCAATTCATAGATTTTACAATTCTCTAAGTCCAGATCATCATCTTCAAGTTTAGTAATAATTTCATTGCATTCGGGATCTTGCCGTTGTTCCGCTTGTAACCAATTCGAAGATAGCTCGGCTATGTTGACGCGTTTTTCATCTACATGGTTTTCTCTACCTAAACTATGGGAATCGCTAACGGTAGTACTGTTCGCCTCAGGTAAGTGATTTCTGGAGAAAAAGTCAACGTGAACCATTCTTTTACCCTCTCTGTACTGTATATCAAAGTCGAAAGCCTGGAGAAAAGCCCACCACCGGTGCACTCTAGGGGTTAAGTCTACTTTAGTTCTCGAGGCTTTCAGAGAGTTGCAGTCACTAACGACTGTAAAAGTTCTACCATACAAATAATGGCGGAAATGCTTAACTGAGTTAACAACCGCTAGAGTCTCTAACTCGTAAGAGTGGTATCGGGATTCCGCATGTGTAGTGCATTTACTGTAGTACTCTACCGGATGTAATTTTGTACCAGCTCTTTGGAAGAGAATCGCGCCGTAACCTTCACTACTAGCATCCGTGTGTAATTCTATAGGTAATTCTGGGTCGAATAGCATCAAAACCTGGAATGAAGTCAATACCGATATTATGTCTTGTCTGATTTTTTCGTACTCTGGGGTCCAAATTATTTTAGAATTATTATTAGCTAGCAGACGGTAGAGCGGTGCCATTTTAATCGAAAAGTTATTGACAAACTGCCTAAAATAGGACGCTAAACCCAAAAAATGTCTGAGCTGAGTGACCGTCTGTGGTGGTAGGGAACTAGCCAACGCGGCTATTTTACGGGGATTAGGCCTGATCTCATCCTCTGATATTTCATAACCTAAAAACTGGATCCGCTTCTTTAGTAAGGCACATTTTTTCATATTAAACGAAAATCCGGCATCACTGAGAGTTTCTAGTACTACGCGTAACCGTTCTAGCCCTTGCTCTACATTATCCGCAGGTATAACCAGATCATCCATGTAGACGATTGCGTAAGAGTGTGCTAGGTCACCTAGAGCTGCATTAATAGCTCTCTGGTACACAGAGGGAGCATTTTGTAGACCAAACGGCATAGTGGTAAACTCGTAATGAGCGTCCGGGGTAATAAATGCGGTTTTCTCTATCGAGTTTGACTCTACATTTACAGGTACTTGATAAAACCCACTAGCCATATCAAGACACGTATAAAATCGCGCGCCCGATAATCTTTGAACTTGATCACTGATTAGAGGTAAGGGATACCGGTCGGGAACTGTATTAGCGTTTAATTCTCGGTAATCTACGCACATTCGGTCTGTGCCATCGCGCTTTTTCACTAAGAGTATTGGGCTAGAGAAGGGCGATTTGCTTGGTCTAATAACTCCTGCAGACTATAATTCACTACATTTATTACGTACTATTACGCGCTCTTCAGGGCTCAAATGATAAGGCCGCCTTTGCACGATTTTGCTAGGATCAACCAAATTAATTTCTAACTCACCCGTCTTTACTCTATTCGTAGGCGTGCCGTCGATAAATGAGCTTTTAAAGCAGCTAAGGAGTTGTGTTAGTTGTGGCTTAAGATTATCAGGTATATCGGTATCCACGACATGGAAGTCAGCCACCGCGTTACTAACGTTGCAAATATTAACTAAAGAAGGCTTCTCAGTTATAGTAAGTTTATCACTCGATATGTGTACTGACAACCCTAAGGCCAATAAATCGCGTCCAATCAAGATGTCATTTTTAAGGTAATCATCAGGTATAATGTGAAATAAAATTTTTACGTCATGACCACTAAGCGTGACTTTAGATAAAATTTGCGAGTCACATAATACACTAGATTTTCCTACGCCAGTTAAGGTAACAGTTGCATGCTGCAACGTACCAATAAGCTTATGAGAGACGCTCTCTTTAATTAAGGAACAATCAGCACCGGAATCAAAACAAAATAGGAACTGCTCACCAAGTTGCGAAATTATTCCGGTGACAGGTCTAATATCACACATGTCCACTCGCTTTACGACACTGGGTGCGGCGGGCTGTGCGCTGCTGCTCGCGGCTGGCCATTTCTTTGAACACCGAGATGCCACGTGACCTTCAACACCACACTTGTAGCAAACCACAGGGGCCCGCGTAGCAACGGTCGTGTTGGGGCAGTCAGAGGTCAGAGTTGTTTGCTGCTTGTCATGCGGTCGGCTGAAAGATTTATGACCAAATTTTCCACAAGCATAACATTTTATGGAGGTAGGAGTGAATCTAAGACGTTTATTATCTTGAATTGTGTTTGAAACAGTCTTTGTCATCTCCTGGTAATTTCGCTTGCGATAAGAAAACGCCATTAGCTCACGTTGCATTTTACAGCGAGTAGTTATCTCTTCAGAAAAAATATTGCGTTGTAACCGTGGCTCGATTTGCCCCATGTGGGCAAGTATCAAGGATACCACCATTTCTTCCTTGCCTAAGTTATTCCATCGAGACATAAGTAAAGTAAACAGACGGCTTGCATATGCAGCAAGACTTTCACCTTCTTGGGGTTTACCAGCAAGCATCTTTAATATAGTCGTTGCATGTGTTTCTAGTGTATCGAAACGAGAAAGAAAAATTTCTTTAAATTCTACCCACTTCATATTAGGAAAAGCTATCTGCGAAAACCATGTTGCGGCCGAACCTTTCATGGCCTTACTAAGAACGAGAATCAATTTACTTCCCTGTATACCGCGTTCCGATAAGCAGATGTCCGCCGTTGCCAGCCAGGCCCGGGCATCAGTGTCAGCATCTTCCGGTTGAAATTTAGGCAGTGTGATGCTCTTATCGTCGATACTCGGTGAGTTGGTTAGCGCCTCCACGAGTACCCTCATGTTGGCTTGTTGAATTTCAAATAACGCACGCCATCCGTCATTTCCTGCGCTCACGTTTTGTGCCGGCATAGATCCCACTTCTGATGTCGGAGAACCATTATCCCTATCGACATCGTCATCAGTGGTTGCGGGCCTAGTGGGCGTCATGGGGGTAAAATGCGAGCACAAAACACAATAATCACAGTTTCACTATTTTTATTTAGATTAACACAATATTTCTTACACACACTTTACACTACTACACCTATTTATAAGTTGACAATAACTCCGAACGAAATATGAAGGTAGGACCGAGCAGTGGGTTCAGGGCACCGATCTTACTTTAACCAACGATCCTTTTTATTCTTTTACGCTTCCAGCGATCCAACTCGATCAGTGGCTATCTCTCAAATGTGTCGCGAAAAGTGTTCGCCTCCTAAAGTCAAGATGGCGCCTCGACCCCACTCGAGGCACGTGCTCTGCTCTGATTGGTCGATGTTAAAAACCATATTCATAACTTTTAATACATTGGTAAATATTATTTAGTGTTAGAAGATATAACAAATCAAATTAAATTAAATTATGAATTTTAAAAGAAATTAAAATGTAAACTAATAACATTATAAATAAAACAATCAAGCAACAATCAACCAGACTCATAACTTCCTCCGACATATATATATATTATATATATATATATATAATTTTACATGTAAAAATGCCACAAGTGGAAAACATTAAAAACGTTTTTAACATTAAGGGGTTTTAAAGTTTTTTTATATATTCATTATATTTCTTAAATCTAAGTATTTTTATAATATAAATCAAAAAATATTAAATTAATGTAATACTGTACCAAATTATATAGAAAATAAAATGATGGGTCTAACTAAAAATACACCTAATTTCAGGAGTTGGGAAGTGCGATCCTCCTTGTTTGACGTCGGCTAATGAATCATTAATTTTCTTTCTTACTAACAAAATGGATCATGTTATCTGAATTTGTTTTTTTTAGTAAAATAGTTTAAAAAATCTCACCTTCTGTGTTGTACATAGTCATATTGAACAGTATCCAGACAACACGAGTTTGCTTCCACGTTATTAAATTATCCCAAAACAAAAAATTTAAATGATTTATCATAAAATTAATTTACACCAACACTACACTACTATTTATTAGCAAATAAAATTGAAATTTAATTCAATTAAAAGCAAAAATATATTCCTAAGTAATATTAATATTAGACATAATATAAATTATTTCTGCTAAATGTTACGCGATGTATTCATTTAGATTGTGCTATCACTTTTAATCTTATCGTTCGTGTATTTTATCTTTTTAGGGTTCCGTGGCAGGTAATATAAGGATCCCCAGTAAATAGTATTCGCTTTGTCGGTCAACTCCCAGTTTACCATAGGTCTATAATGTAAGGTCGCCTTTTTGTTTAAGAAGACTGGTTTTCACTTGTCCGATTGTTGTAAAGGTCCAACTATTGTTTCGTTCACATTCGGTCAACTTCATCAGGGATGAAATGAATCGTTGGTGTCTACAACTATGACGCGTCTCACACTGCGCTCGCTCGCTCGCCGCGCGCGATTTCATCGCCATCTTTAATGCATCGACAAATACTTATCTCTTTAAAACTAATGTTATATCTCTAAGACTGACCAGAATATGAGAGAAACTATTAAAGGACAAATGGATTTGAGGTTTCGGAAAGATGACGTGAAGGAAAAGAGAGACAACTTTTAAATAATATTGTTATGGACAAGAATGCGTGCAAGTTTCGCAGATTATGGATAGTTTTTATGCTATAATGTAATGAAAGAACGAGCAAACGTTTTGTTATGATGTTTTTTTCGCGAATGTAACAATGTTACTAATTCGTATAATTTTTTTTGTCGGCAGGTATTTTAAAACACTTTGTTGTTATTTATTCCTTTCTGCCATAATATTAGAGCACTGCAATAATATTTGGTAAACACTTGCGGTATTCAACGCCTATATATGAATTTCAAATATGAACGTAGTTGGTCAAAAGGTTGTCGAGATGGTAAATAGTTTTATGCTTACGAGGTCAATTGGAAGCAGAAGTCCATGTTTATATATTTTAAGGAAGGCTTTTTTATTTATTAATTAAAAAGCTTTGCTAAAATACTCACTGTGAAGATTATTGTGAGTGAAATAATATTTCGATATAACATTAGGTATATTATAAGAATGTTATAACTATTTGAATCTCTAAGAAAATCTACATAATGTGTTGCTAAAATATGCTATGGAATTATACTAAAACTACAGAACCCTACATTTATTTTATTCTAGACACTCAGTTGTCAATTTTTTTTTCTTTTGTTCCCCATTGCGATGGTTATAGCTTTGCACGGGCGTTTATTATTTAAGATTTGAAATCGCCGTGTGTTAATATTGGTAACTGTCTCGTTAAACGGTTTTACATTTCACAAAGAAAGCGGTGACTTTGTACGTTTTTACTAAGCGGAAAATATTCTTCAGTTGCATATCGCTAAATGTAACACGTGTTATAAAACACGTGTGATTGTTGGTTTGTTTGTCCTTTTTCCTCTCAACAGCAAAGTAAGGGATTTACTTACTTGAGAAACACACAGGCGATCCGCATTATTACTCTCCATCTTTATTACGAAAACAAAATGATTAACTACAACAATAAAAAATATAGCAGAATGATTACTTATAGAACATTTAAGATCTGCAGATAATACAAATGCTCCAACCCACCACCAGAGTGCAGCGTGCCAGCATGCTAGCCGCATTACCACGCTGAATGGCAATGCTTAAACGTTGCACCAGATAAAAAACGGCATTCTGGTCACGCGTCGAGTCGATCAAACGCTCCGATAAGTTTTGGAAAATAAGAATAATACTTACTAATATGTTTATTTTTATATTTTTCAATGCAAACAAAATGCACTATTTTGCTAAATGCCACATTTTGCTCATTGAGTAAGTATTTTGGATCTAACACGTTATAAGCAAAATTAATAGTTTTTTGTTGCGTAAAGACGCAATACATACTTACACACTAACATTCGAAATCAATCATATCAAGACTGCAGGGCTAGAGTTACGCATAAAAAAGTTGAAAGCGAGAGCAAGAAAACTTGATTTCATTTTGACAGCGTAGAAGCGGCGAACTGTCAAAACGAAACCAAGCTTGCTTGCTCTTGTTATCAACTGTTTCATACTTTGCATAAGCCGATACACAAATACTTCAAATATTGACTGTATATATATCCTGGGGCAAATGTCTAGTATATTGTACAATTTAAGATCAACTTAATGGGTACGTATATACGTGAGTACCAACATTCATCTTAGGCTAAGTATCGTCGATAACATCGAGGTCACGCGTATCTCCTAGCGTTATACCACATGATGCTAAATTGCACATTGTAGCTTAACCATTGTTTATGTGGGACGGACTCCGGGATTAAGAAGAAGGGGGTGTCATAGACTTTTGTAATTTTAGGTAGAGTAGGGGATATGTTAATATAGGACATTTAGGTACGAGTAATTATTAGGAGTAGGTATGACATGCATTGTATTAGATATCTGCATTATTAATCCCGATTCGGGCAGACCAAACTAAGTAAACTAACCTAATTTGACAGTTCTATATTCGTCTCCTCTCTTTTTGTTTCCAAAAGTGAGAACACGATGGATATACATTTAGGAACTTTTAGTTAAGTCAGTGTGACTACACGAATTGACGTCATTATGTTTATTTTTTGTTGCAATATTTTACTGTCAATTTGTTTTTGCTAATGGAACTACTACTGATGCGACTGTTCTCATTCAGTCCGAATCTATTCAAAGGTTGCTTGTTGCTGAAATCTCAAGGCGATAAGGCTGCACAGTGTACTCTCAATGTTTTGTTTTATATTTATTTAGTTAAAGACGCATTGTATTGGTATCATTACCCTTATTATTATTATCAAATCATTAGTTGTTTTATAAAATATTAAAAAATATATTTTTTCTTGTTTATCCTTTGAATGCGTCCTTTTAACAAGAATAAATCAAAGAAACGTTCCATTATTACTATATTGGCGATTGCAAGGAAATAAGTAGCAAAAGTACTAGTGAAATAAATAGGTAAAATTATTATATTGTAAAGGCACACACCCCCCTCTAGTTTGCCCTAGCTCCGCCCCTGGTCGGTCGCATTACCTGGCCAGGCCGGGGGCTAGGCAGATAAGAGTTATGGATGGCTAATTCTCACACGGAACTATTACGGTCTAGTAGAGAACTATAACTCGGGGTATACTATGGGCAAAGTATACCTAATATTATAAACACGAAAGTTTGTATGTATGTATGTATGTATGCCTTTGTGTGTTTGTTATTCATTTGGATAAAGACTGATTGTTCGTCAACAAGACAGCTTGGGTCCTGGCTGCCTAAGTCTGTTATCTGAATTGACTCAGAATTACGATTGCATTGTGACAAAATAGCCGTTTTGACATAGAATAGGCCACAGTTAGTATTAAACAAAACAAGTTCTTTAATACAAACTCTAATCTATTCTGTGTCCGCAATAAAGAGTTGATACTTGCTACTTTATTATGTCACGCAGGCGTTTAATTACGCATTGTGCATATTGCTATTCAATATCTCCAGGCGCTTTGATAGACATTTGGTCTTCTCCCTGTATTGTAGTAAATACTAGCACAAAAACATCTAGCAAAATATTAGAAGCATATATATCGTTTCAGTTCTTTCCAGACAATAATTAAAACACTATAATGTGAGAGACGAAGAAAAAAATTGCCATTTTCGTATCGCTTTCCCCGCCTTTAGTAGGTTTCAACTAGTATGGATGTTAGTTTGGTTCTGAAACTCATTAGTTGCAATAGTTCAGTTTGAACTAAGCTCCAAACTATCGTTACCGCTGTAGTGCGTTCCATGCCTACACTCTAGGTGCAACTATTCGCTCTTCTCGCGTCCGCGACCTCAGTGTAAATAACAACTGACGCGTTCGGAGCGTCCGTTAGATACAACTATTTAACGATCAAAATAGCTTGGTAAAAAATACTGTGACGTTTATCTGGTGGTCAAGTCTGTTATTTGAATCGTCTCAGAATTACAATTGCATTGTGCCAAAATGGCCGCTTTGTTATAGAACAAGCCACAGTTAGTATTAAACAAAATATATTTTTTATAACTAACTTTGATTTATTCTATGTCGAAACCGCCATTTTGGCACAATGCAATTGTAATTCTGAGACGATTAAAGTAACAAATTTTACCACCTGATATTTGACAATACATGGTTATAGCAATAAAGGCTATTTTCCCGTGAAGTGTGAGGTTGAGTTGCTGTCAGTGTAAATATTCTACTAACGCGTTCGGTACCTACAGGCAGGGTAAAAAACAACAGAACAACTAAACCCTGAGGCACGGAACACGACTCTGTAGTAAATCATAGTTCGGTTAATAAACTATGACTGAACAAACGTCGCGACGATTGGTCTATTAAGTTAATATTTTAATTTGATAAGCAAAACATTATTCACAATATGCGGAGCTTTTTTTGATTTCTCACGCATATTAGCATTATAAATGCGAAAGTGTGTTTGTTGGTTTGTCTGCTTCTTCCACTTGATATTCGCACAGATATAGTTTGAAATCTGGAGAGTGACATTTTATCCGGTGAAATGTAAAGCGGGCCGCAGCGGGCAAGAGCTATCAATTACATTAAATTCATTTCTTGTCCATGCTTTTTTAATTTACTACTTTTAATATTATTGTAAAAAATATTAAAAGAAAGAATACTAATAAATTAGCCAGAATTAAATCACATTTTCTTACAAGCTAAATATTTAAAAATAATATTAAAAAAAAACTAGGATAATAAATCAAAAGAAACATTAAAATGTGTAGATTTCATTGTTGAAGTTAATTATGACATCGTGAATCAACCCCTACTAGCGTAACTTGACATCCTGTCGGTCTGTCGGTCTGTCGGTCGACACAAATATATTTATATCAACCCCCGGGGTGTCTATTAATATATCGTTAATAATATTTGTGGTTCAAATAACATGTAAGTGGTTGTGTAAATATTAGTGAGGGGTTCCGTAACATTATTGACCTAATACTTTAATAACATCAAGAAAATAATGCAAAGTTAATTATGGGAGCTTCTTTTAATCCTAAACTTTAAAAACGCAGTAGGTAGGTTCTCAATTAGGTTTTTTTTGTCTCGTAATTAGTTACTAAACAATAAATCAAATAAATTGATAATAACATTCATGTGTCAGGGTTTATCCCGTATAATTTAAATCGAAAATCTCCTGCCGAATTAAAACCGGTTCTGACTTTTTAACAGTTGCAATCATCTTTAGCAAATATGAGTAACGAAACAAACCAACACATTGAGAAACATCTTCTATTTTGAAGTCAGTTAAAAATCTACAAGTTTTAATGAAAGTCTAACCCGTTAATAGTAGAGGTGCGGTCTCCCAGACCCCAATAACTACAATGACTCGGGCGGCGCGGGGGCTCGGGGAGTAGGGGCGCGGGGTCGCGGGGGGCGCTCGAGTTCTATTATTCAACCACAGGAAGTATTAAGTGTCAAACATAATAGTAACGGCGATGGGAGACGGCTCAGAACGGCACGGTTACATTGTACCACGGCAAAAACATACTTAACAAAAAAAATAGGTTGTCTATATTATATCTCTGTTCTATGAGTATTTTTATATATGTATATATATAAATGTACGCTTTTTTTAAATTTCTTTTCATCAGGGATTTTTGACTTAGAGAATGTTTATTGCGCGCTGTATTGGCTATCTTCTCGAATCTTCGAACTAGATCTAAATCTCTTTATGTAAGACTAGATCTAATAATAATTTTATATCCTACACCTGTATGTTATCAAACACAATATTTAGATTTTCCAGCCTCACTCACGGGCTCACGACATAAACTATGGACCAAATCGCCATCTATTATCAAGTTTAGCTATAAAAACCGATTTTCTCATAATGTAGACCTACATTTATAGAGAATTAAAAAAGTTGTTAGCGACTTACATTCTGCTGCTTTACGTACTACTCGTATTAGTAGACAAAAAAAAACAATTTGTATCAAAATTAATGTTATTGTCGTGACGTATTTTGTTTATGTTTATTTAATATTTGATTTTATAAATTCTTATGACATCTACTAATTCAAAAAATCGTAGAACTATGTAACTAGTCCAATCTAGGCCGATAGTAGAACGGTCTTTACCGTTTTATTCAACATTATTAATCAATAACATAGTAATAGTCATTTTGATTAATAACAAAATAAATGTCACATGTCAAAATAAATAATAATTATAGTATAATAAAATAATTTGTAAATAATAATTTAAAAATATCCATAATTCGTGTTAGTAAAAATAAATATTATCAATTACGTAATTTAACGGGAATTACGTCATCCAAATTATAGTGTCTGCTCAATAAGTCAACTCTTAAGACGTCTCGTTTAAAAGGGGTTTAGCAGGACGCATACGTATAAGATAACCGTTGTACAATGGAACTGTGCGTTCATACAATGGTCCATACAAATAGTTCATGGTAACGAGACAACAAGGTGTTCAGATTATCTTACTATAATTATATTATTAATTCTCCCTTTGCTTGGAATGTAAATGAACCTCGCGGTCAATAGGAGTAGGAAGAATTTCACTGGGAGGTATCACATTACATCTTGCTTGAAGATCTCACTTATCTGGGGGCCCGGCAGTATCCCCGCCAAGTCGAGCAAAACAAAGGCACGGCCGTACCATCCTTTTCTCGAAGCATCCTACTTACTTGTTATTTAATCTATTCATCAATAAATAGTTTTTAAGTAAATAGCTTAATATTTTCTTTGGTAAAGTGGGCGTGACTTTCACTGGTATCAGAGTTTACAATATAATTAAAACGTAAAAATATCAATGAATTTATTCTTTATTGCAGATGAATAAATCAATAACTAAATAAAAATCGTTTATCTCTATCACAAGAGAACAAGAACAACAAGGAGAATAAAACAAAGTTAATTTTAAATCAATCCCCTATTATAAAGCGATAAGTGTTGGTTGTGTTATCTGTACTTTTTCTCCTCAGCAATTTCATTTTTTGCAAATAGATAGTTTAAAGTCTGGAGAATGCCGTAGGTAGTCTTTTCATCTTAGGGTTTTGAACATTCTATTTTCAAAAATAAAAAATAAAATACCTTTATTAGCTTTTTTGACAACAACCACTATGATTGAAAATAATTTATTAATTTAATGTTGAAAGTTTAGATTTGAGTCAAAAATAATAAATATAATAGATTGTATCTACGAGTATAATAGTTGTTATTTAAATCATAATTCTTATTTTGTTTAACGCGTCAATGAAATTATAATAATTCTGATGAATATTGTCTAAGTTCTATCTATATAACAATCTAGAAATTGACGGGGATAATTGCAAAAAGTATTTAGATTACGGTAATAAGCCATTGACATCTATCTCATTTGGACCAGTAGATTATACTGAGCTCAAAAAGGTAGTAGGTAACATGAAACAAAAACCTACATTAGATATTTATGATATAAGTACTAAAACTTTACGAAATCTAATAATAAACAAAGATAATTTATTCGAATTAATATTCATCGTCGTAAATTCATGTTTAACTGACGGAATATTTCCCGACGTATTGAAACCGGGTAGGG
Organism: Ligdia adustata; assembly: GCA_947049295.1. Classification (NCBI taxonomy): domain Eukaryota; kingdom Metazoa; phylum Arthropoda; class Insecta; order Lepidoptera; family Geometridae; genus Ligdia; species Ligdia adustata. The sequence continues at coordinate 314,714 of OX346237.1, forward strand.
TCATTCCACTTTTAAAAAAAGGGGATATAGAGGATATTAGTAACTATAGACTTGTATATCAAAAATTTTAGAATCTATTATAAAATCAAGAATTGTCAAATACTTTGAAAAAAATAATTTATTTACAATGTCTCAGTTTGGATTCAGAAAAGGCCGCTACACAGAAATGGCTATAAGAAAAGTGGTATATTATATTCTTGAATCCTTGGATAAGTCAAATAAATGTGCCAGTGTCTTTCAAAAGCTTTTGATTGTTTGAGGTCTGATATATTGATTTTAAAAATGAAATATTACGGATTTCAAGGCCTTGCATTAAATATGATGATAACTTATTTACAGAACCGTAGTCAAATTGTCTCTGTAAATGAAGAAACTTCTACAGAGGGTACAATGTCAATTGGTGTACCACTCTATTTTAGGGCCAGTCTTGTTTTTTATTTATATTAATGATATAACCAACGCATTGCCGAGTTGGGCTCATATAAATTTATTTTCAGATGATACACATGTAGGTATCAGAGACAAATGTATATTTAATTTAGAAGATAAAGTTAATACAGTTATGGAATTGTTAAAGGAATGGTTTGACGCAAGTGGTATTATTCTTAACTCTGATAAAACCATATCAATGCAGTATCAGTCAAGGTTGGGTATTTTTAGGAATTCTATTAGTAAAACAAATATATTTCTAGGTTATGTAATTGATATCACAATTAGTCATAAATCTCACATCGATAAAATTTGCAACAAAATGGCAAGTGGTAATTATGCCTTATTTAAACTCAAGCCTTTATTAGATAAAAAGTCATTCATCTCTGTCTATTATGCATACGTTTATTCTATAATAAGATACGCTATAACTGTTTGGGGAAACGCTAAAGATATCATAAAAGTTTTAAAATGTCAGAAACAATCTATAAGAACAATGAATGATTTGAAAAAACTTAGTCCTGCGAGAATACACTTTAAAAATTTTTTTTTTTTTTTTTTTTTTTTCTATTGCACAAGGAGAACCCGTAAAGACTTTCCTTGATAATATTACAATCTAGCCTAAGTCTAAGGCTAATAAGTAATTTTAGTTTAACTTAATCTTCTACAAAATAATGTCTCTAAGAATTTGTCCATCGGCACTTTTCTTATTACAGTTGTTAAGGCGAAAACACTTTGTTCACGTGTTCTTAAGTCTTAGCACTTTCACTATTATATTTCACTATTTTACTTTTAACACTACACTAACTCAAACGGTTTAGTTCTTTTTAGTCTTCTAGTTATGTCAGTGTGGTCGAGGAGCTGGATAGCCTCGACATTGACATGATGGTGAAGCCGGTTTTGGTGAGCTTCGGCGTATTTTTTTATCACTTGTTCAACGAATTCTACTTTTAAGTCCTGGTGAAGATCGTTGTTTCTTATGTACCAAGGTGCATCGGTAATATCCCTCAGTACTTTATTCTGGAATCTTTGAATCATGAGCCTATTACTTTGAGCGGTACAGCCCCACAGCTGTATACCATAAGTCCATATTGGCATCAGGACTTGTTTATACACTAGCAGTTTGTTATGTATTGACAGCGGAGAATTTCTTCCAAGCAACCAATACATTTCTCTATAGCGTAAATCCAGCTGCTCTTTTTTCTTCTTGACGTGTTCTTTCCAGCGAAGCTTCACGTCAAGGGTCATGCCTAGATATTTTGCTGTATTCTCATATGGTATTACTTGACTGTTGATGTAAACCGGAGAATACTTGTGTCGTTTATTACTAAAGTCTATGTGAATTGATTTGGATTCATTTAATTTTATCCTCCATTTCTTCGTCCAGTCATAGACTTTATTCACAGCCATTTGAACTTTTTCTGCAGCTTCTTCATGAGTATTCCCTACGGCCATGATTGCAGTATCGTCAGCAAAAGTTGCAATGGTGTTATTTTCTGGCTGTGGTATATCACATGTGTATAACAGGTACAGGACCGGACCTAATACACTTCCTTGTGGTACACCGGCTTTTATATTTTTTAGATCTGAATATGCATCTTCATGTCTTATTCTAAATACTCTATTTGTTATATATGATTCCAGAATATCCACGTACGATTTTGGTAGCATGTTTCGCAGTTTCACTATCAAACCTTCGTGCCAAACTTTATCAAATGCTTGCGCCACATCTAAAAACACTGACGAGCAGACTTTATCTTCCTCAAGGCTTTTCTCAATCATGGTTGTTATTCTGTGCACCTGGTCTATTGTTGAGTGCTTTTCTCGAAATCCAAACTGATGGTCAGGTACAAGTTTTAAATCTTCTATCACTGGCTTGAGCCTTTTCAGTAACAGTTTTTCAAATAATTTTGATATTATTGGTAAGAGAGATATGGGTCTATATGATGTTGTTTCATGTGGTGGTTTACCAGGTTTGGCAATCATTATTACCTCGGCAACTTTCCATAAATCTGGCACATATTTCAGCCTTATAACAGCGTTTATAAGTGTAGTAAGTTTGACTATAGCTTTCCGCGGTAAATTTTTTAGCACTTCTCCGGATATTAAATCATAGCCGGGAGATTTACGAGGGTTTATACTCCTTTTGATTTCACCTAGTACTTCCTTTGGAGTTACTAGTTTTATATTATTACGGTCGCAAGAGTCAAATACTTTGAGAACGGGAATTTCGTAAAACTCGCTTTCATTTGGTTGAAATATTGCTTCTAGATGATCTGCAAATCTCTTAGCTTTTTGCACGTTATTTTTTGCCCAAACTCCAGGGCTGATTTTAATCGGTGGAGAGTGGTCAATTGGCTTCTTTAGCTTTTTTGTTACTTTCCAAAGTGAATATCCGGAACTGCTGTCACCAGTTATTCCTTGAAGGTATTTGTTTGTAGTCTCATCATTATAACTTTGAATCATTCTACTAAGCTGTTTTGTCATATTATTGAGTGTTCTTTTATCTGCAGGGCTTCTAGAGTGCTGCCATGTTCGTCTTTGCTTCCTTTTTTCGGCAACCAATTCTTTTATTTTATGCGGATAAATCTTGCCTTTTGTTGTTAGATTAATTGCAGGTGTGTTGTTCCAAGCAGCATGTTGGATTTGTTCCGTAAATATGTTGACCTCACTGTCTAGATGTTCTTTTGATTTCAAGGGAACTTTCAGATCTATAAAGCTATCGAGCTCTATTTTGAAGTTCTCCCAGTCTGTAAATTTGTTGACGAGAGTTGGAGTTTTCTCTATAAATAAGACTCTCTCACTTATTTCTAAGCATACGGGAGAGTGGTCCGAATTTAAATCATATATTTCATTTATTTTCAGGTGACTAGACGACAAGTTTTTGTAAACGAAAAAGTCCAATAGGTCAGGAATTTTTTTTGGATCTGTAGGCCAGTTTGTTGGTTTTCCAGTTGAGATTGCATCAGCATTTGATTCTCGTATGGCATGTAGTAATTCTCTTCCTTTCGTATTCGTAAGTCTGGAGCCCCAGTATGTGTTCTTTGCATTGTAGTCACCTCCGATTACATATCTGTTTCCAAGAGTATCCAAGAGACTTTTATATGATTCTCGTTTCAAGTTGTGTCGTGGAGGGCAGTACACTGAAGAAACAGTTAGGTACGATCCTTTAGTCTCGATCCGTATTGCTACGGCTTGGATTTCTGCCGTTTCATATTTAGAATCCACGTAGTGTTTAATATTTTGTTTTATAATAGCTGCGCTTCCGGCTTTAGCTGTATTATCAGGATGAAGCGCATGGTAAATTTTGTATCCTTTAAAACTGACGAACGATTGTTTAGTGAAGTGTGTTTCTGAAATTAAACACACATCAATATTTTTCGTATCTAAGACTAACTGCAATTCCTTTTCATGATTCAGTAGTCCATTTGCATTCCACGTCATTATTTTTAAAGTTCTATTCATTATTGATGAGAAATGGTAGATGTAGCGATTTTGTTGCTAGTTTCAATTTTTTTTAATCGTTCATCGAACGATTTCATTAGTTTTAGGATGACATCGAGTTTTTTGTCATTGTCCTCTGTAATTTGAGAAGCTTGGTGAGCATTTTTTATAGCTTTAGACGTTGCTTGAGCATATGTAACATTTTTTGTAACGGTTTTGGCTGCAGCTGCGTTAACTTGCTTTTGTTGAACAGAACTAACGTTTAATTCAGAAATTTCATTATGACGACGGACTGTGATATGTTTTTTTAAGTTTTTATTTCTAAGTAATTGTATTTCTTTTGCAATCACACATCCCCTGTAGTTAGCTGGATGCGGTGCACCACAGTGTACGCATTTGGGCTTGTCTTGTTCTGGTTTTTTACAGTCTTTGGTAAGATGTTTTCCTATGCATTTTACGCATCTTGGTTCTTTGGCGCAGTATTTTTGAGTGTGGCCGTAAGCTTGACATTTTTTGCATTGGGGAACCAATTTGGTTGATTTAAGAGCCTGTATTTCAACTTTGTATCCAAGTATAGTTTGGATTTTGAAAATTGTATCTATGTTTTCTTTATTTTCAAATGTAAGCATAAACATATTAAGCGGATCTTTTGTTTTCCAGCTCAATTTGTTTACAGCTTCTATAATTTTAAATCCTTTTTGCTTTAAATCTTCCACAATCCTTTCTGGCTTGCAAGTAAAGTGCAGTTTTTTAACTATAACCCGTATGGGTCTTTCTTGTTTGTTTTCGTAAGAGTGCCAATTGCAATCATTATTATTGAGTGCTTTTGTAATAGCTCTGTACGAGTTTTCATTGGTGGCATTTATTTTAATAGTATTTCCACTGAGCATTTTCATTGTGAAATCACTATCTTCGTTGTCTTTCGATAAAAAATCATAAAAATTTTGATAATTATTTATACCGTCCACTAAGATTGGCGGTGGTTGAGGCACTTTTTTGGGTTTCGTTTTATCTTCTTTTAAATCTTCATCTTGGGAGGGCGAGGTATTCAATTTCCTTTTTTTTCTGCTTTTCATCCTAATCCACTCCGTTTCTTGCGCTAGTTCGTCCTCATCAGTGGTGTAGTTTACACGTGGAGGAGTTATGTCCATGTTTTTGTTTCCAGTTTTTGTTGGTTTAGTTTCTGCAAGGCATTTAAGCTGTTGCTGCAGAATCTCATTTTGATTTATTAAATCTTTTACAAGACTTGACAGCTTTTTTCGCTCTTCTTGCTCTGCACATAAATGTTTGTACAGAAGCTGTTCGGTTTCAGTTTTGATGGTGAACTTAACTGTTGGTGAATTCATTGTTAAGACATTAGCACTTTAGTCGCCTTAACATAAATCACGATCACTCGTCAGTCTGACGCAATAACTATCTAGGTCATCGCGGTGGGCCGACTCGACGGCGTTTGTTATGATACGTTTGCACTTTGACTGTTGGTACGCGCGACGGCGAGACACAACTATTCTCAGCGGATATTGAACGATCACTGAACACTTTAAAAATGATTAAATAATGACACTTTATATTTATAGCAGTTTATTAGAGGTACACTAGGATACGGAAATACGGGAAAAAAAAATTTCACGTAATAATAAAAAAGAGCGAGTCCTGCCTGTCAACAGATTATCTAAATGTAAGAAACAGGGACTTTACACCAAAATATTAATGTACAATAAATTACCAAATAGCGTGATGGAACTCAATTTTAAAATATTTAAACAAAAATTAAAATATTTTTTTCAAAGAAATCCTTTTTATAAACTCAGTGAATATATGTCAATGCAGCTTGTGGAATCATCGTTCTTGTGTGATGAACAACAATTACAAAATGTTAGTAATAGGTAAAGAAATAAATGACAATGTAAATGTATAATATAATAAGTATTTGTTCTTAGAACTATAAAAGTATTTATAAGTTAAGTTTCTTTTTAAAGTAATTAATAATTCAAATGTAACAAGACGTTGCCTGTAACAAATGTTATTTAAAGGCCAATAAATATTTCTTATTCTTATTCTTAGTTTAACCTTCCATTCATGAAACCTGCTCCAACATACTCGTATTCCACAACAATAGTTTATTTTGTTCGTAGAAAAGTTTTACTTTATTTATTGGTACAATAATGTGGGCACATTACAAACATCCCGCGGCGTCTCTCCATAAACATGTCATCGGAGATTGTGCCGCGACTATATCATACTCGCCTGTGTTTCGACGATTTACGAAGGTTTTTTTGTGTCTGTCTTCTTATTCCGTCTTCTTCTTCTTGTATATGTAATATCTATTTATTAAGCATAATAGTCTTGTTAACTCGCCATATTTTATGCAGTAGTAAATAATTTTTCATTTTATTTTAATTTATTATTTATAAAAAGTTTATCTGGTTATAATTTTTAAAAAAATGTATGTTATTCAGGAATATAATACATGTTTGCATGAAAAATGTTACCTAAACTATTGTAAGGTAATTATAATGAACACGATAGTTTGATAGCTTGATTCTAGGCTTTGTTGGGACATGGGGTGTCTCTCATTTGGCCCCATGGATTCGGGTATGACCATAGATATAAGAGACTAAAATATATTGTTTGTCTTGGGGTATGTATGACGCTCACCACATCCGCCTCTGTGAATATTACACATTACGTGGATTTTACTATCTAAGAAACTCAATTTTTTTTTAGTCCCAAATACTATTAGTAGCTTATGTTAATCAGTAATAATCTAGCTTTCTAAAAGCAAAAAACCATAGTTGTTAAGTTTATTCGTTACATGCAAAAATGGCAAAAATACAAATTTTTTCTCTTTATAATAGAAGTGTGACGTGCAGATCGAACACTAATACAGATATCGAAAAATACAGAAAATCATTAGAGTAGCACAAAGAAAATTGTTCACAGTTAACCAGCAAGGTCTGACAAAATAATTAATCCATACAAAGATAAATAAGCACATCGAATGTAGTGTTAGGCGCTTTGCAGATGGCGTTCTGATCAATTCGACCATGAACTCATAGCGCAAAGGGAATCCTATAACCTAATAACGAATAAAGAGAGTAAAAAGACCGCGTCGCCAGCTCGGCAGAGCTTTGCTTCGTGGTCTAAAAGACTACCCCGCCTCAATGTTTGCAAAGTGCGTTAGTGTCACACGCCGTCTCACAGACCGCTCGGTAGATGGGTTAAGGACGCGTAGTGCCTACAGACTCAGCTACTTACTAAGAATAAACCTTCCTCTCTTGCAATTGATCGCTACAGTTTATTTCCCGCGGTCATTTGATTGGCACACAGAGAAACTGTATTTTTTTCGGAATAAAAAGTAGCTTATATGTTTATTCAAGACATAAGCTATTCGGAATACAAATTTCATTCAAATCAGTTTAGCTATTTAAGCGTGAAGGAGGTACACACTCACACATACAAACTTTATAATATTTTGATATGTATATTTTTTATATTTATCAGGTATCTTAATCATTATGTTCCACTTGTCTGTACCAAATATTAATGATGTCGGTCAATAAATGGCGTCGTCGCAAAATTCTCCCTTTTGGAAGAAACTCGAATAAAATATCCTCGACGTTTAAACAATCTACAAAATCCTAAAATCAAAACTTAGTAAGACTAAGTGTTTCTGAGCAAATTTTAGAGGAGAATAAACATTTTGGTATACCGTTAAGAACACATAACTTTTACTGGACTTTTTTCTATATGATATCGATATCATATATATATATATATATCATATATCATATATAATTACACTAAAATAGTTTAATACTATTTTAGTGTAATTCTACGAGTTTTATTTGCCGTACTAATTGTTTCGTATGAAATCCAAAATCAAAAACCTAGTAAAATATCTCACGAGGTAATTAAATTGGTTACTCCGAAAAGTTATTGCAATCATTGAAACAATAGAAACGTAGCATACCTACGAGTAGCATCTCACTAGAACATTAATTAACAACTTCATGGAGGTTACATTTTGTCAAATGAAAAACCTATCAAAAATTACAAACTAAGTTTTTAAAGTCATATAATTATTTATATTGAGTAAATCTTAACATAGCATAGAAGCTAGTACGACTAAAGATTTCAAAGTACCTATTTAGATATTTGGTTTAGGTGACCTTATCAAAAATCCTATATAAATATGAAAAAAATCTCTTACAGTGCAAGTTGTTTTCCTTCACCGGTAGCTAGGGCTCCTTTGTGTATTTCGTGGGATCACACATCGTGCCTCTCGCAACACAACACACTAACCAGTTGGTTATCAAACAAACAAATTGAGAACCAAATGCAAGCACTCGTTACTGAGTTAAATACACCGGTAACCGTTTAGCATCGATAACTTCATTCTCTCCGCTCTAATATGTATGCTATACCCCGAAATTATTGTGATCATTATATTTCTTTCATTGATTTATTCGTGCGAAATGCGCAGACGCTCGTTTCTAAACGTGAATATGGAAACTCGTAATTTTGTATGCGCGAAGACGCGGCGCGGCGCGGGGCGGTGCGGTGCTCCGCTCTCACCCCGCGCATCAACTGTAAAGCTTCACATTTACTATGTTTCCTATACGTAGTCTTTGGAAATTTCGACCGATACTTCAATGATTTAGTTAACCAAATACCTAGTATGACCGCCTAACTAAACCGATCCCAAATTCATAAACCTACTTAGTATGTTCCATTTTTACAAATTTATAAACCTAGTAGGTATGTACCGTACTTACTAGAATTTGAAATTTGGAAATGTTACTTGCTACTTTAGGTTTTTGGGCATGATGTGTCGGATGACGACGTTGACTTACTAGGTTTTGCATATTCATAACTCTCGTCCTAATTATGATAGAAATATGGTTGTCCTTGCATTACACGCCTGAAAAAAATATTTAGATTCGATTGAAAACACGTATTTTAAAAAAAACTTCACTTACTAGGTTATGACTTTGGACAGTCGAACTGAGATATGTAGTTTTATTATATCATTCTCTATCTGCATTGTATAAAAGTTTCTTTCTATTGTGAAGTTGTAAACGCGCTTAAAAACACCATTTAAATTAATAGTAGGTATACCTATTATAATATTTATTAATATTTGATATTCGGTATCGTTGGTACTTTGATATAATTTATTGTATCAATTTGTCTGTACGTAATGTGACAGTTTGACAGTTTGTGTGGGCTATTGAATATAATATCAATGGTTGATATTTTACTTACTTCATAATAAAAATCGGCCAAGTGCGAGTTGGACTCGCGAACGAAGTAGGTAATTCGTACTATTATCTAAACTCAAATACGAGTATCGTAGTATTAATATCGAGCAATATAGGTACGTTAAAAATCACGTTTTTTGTACGAAAGCCTCTTTGTATTTATTTTATTCCGTTTTTAGTGTTTGTTGATATATCAGTAACAAAAATACATCTTAATACATAGTTAAATTTAGGGAGCACGAAAGTTTCTTTTTAAAAACTAAATTAAAATACTTATAGCCAATACTGAGGCTTTAATAATAACTTAAAATACGTTTAGCCGATATGGAGGCTCTAGAACTAATTAAACTACGTGTAGCCGATTTGAAGTCTCTAAAACTAATGAATTACACAAAGGATTATTTATATTCTTAACATTAACTTACATACTACTCGGTGGTCCGATAAGAGACACCTTAGTCAGCTTTCCACAGAAGTGTAAGTACTGCTGAGTAAGCCGTCTCTACATCAGAGCAGAAGGGCGAGGGGGGCGATGCATAACTCCTCCCTCCCTAAGTGAGAAATTATCGGACTGTGCGATTTGAGGACCTTTCCGATAATTTCGTAAAAACGGAATTATTTTAAAATTTAAAACATACATAAAAATTAAATATAAGCTTAATACTACGAGGCCTAACGCGGAGTAAACTAAAACACTGATGCTAGAGTCTTTTTCTCTTTTAGCAACACTATCAAACACTTCACTATTTTTTAACGCAAACGCCAAATACTTCACGTCGTCCAGACTGATCTCGTGCATGTTAAGTGCGCGTGCACTGGATAGGCTCGCGTTCGTATGGAGCGGCGGCAGGGTGACCACAGCTAACGGCGTCACGATATCCATCTCAGTGTAGACGTGATGGTGCCGGATCTTGAGATCGTGGATCTCGACGTCACAGGGTTCGTCTAACGTGATGACGTAAGTTCCAAATACTGGATATTTAAACATTTCGTCACCACATCGTTTTGTCAGCATCGTATGAAATCTTGTAAAAAGTATCCAATTTTCATCGTCAATTTTCTGCAGTTTTACGTTTTCTACGTAAACAGGATACTGCTTGCAGCAGGTGAGATTGTTGTCGTATTTGAGAAGTTGTTCCTCGCAAGTTGGCCCGCTGTACAGGGCTCTGTTGTCATCGTTACAGAGGTGATGGTCTCCGGCGGCGATAGAGCGGCACGGCCCTAAGATCGGTAAGTACTTCATTCCTTTCGCCAATAGGTAAGGGTATTTAGGAAAGATGGCCAGGGTTTGGTTTTCAGGTTCAAGGAAAATAGGTAAAGTGTACATTTTTATGTAGTTATAAGTATAATTATCGGTTAGTGGAATTTCCATAATAAACGTAATCTGGTTTCTTTTTATATATGATTTAACAGAAATAGTTTCTTCGATTTTTACTAAATTTAATTCATTAGGTTCGTATACTAAGTTACCAGATTTAGATATTAATTTCAAATGATGTAATAGCTCGGTAGAGTTAACAACAGACTGGTGTAATACTGAGCTTTTACTTAGGGCTAATGCGGTTTCAATTTCACTTAATTTAATAAATATTGTACGGAAATTGCTTATGAATAGGCTATACAACCCTAGAATGTAGGCAGATACGGCTACATTGTTTTCTTTACTAATTGTCTCCTTGAGGGACTTTTCGACTTGTTTGAGGCGAGTGTCCATGGTAAGCGAATTTTGATGAATCAGTTCAGTAATATTAACAAAGCTATCCAGCATTTTGGAGATAACGGTAATTTTCTTTGATATGATTACTTGATCGTGAAAAATCTCTGTAGTTAATTTGTCATATTTAAGTGCGTCATCATTGTCTAGATTTCCTGTTACAATTTTTATAATAGAGCCTGATTTTGGGTTGAGAATACCACGTTTATAACGTTGGGGAATTAATTGTCGGTATTTATCTACAGTTATATCGCGCAAATGCCCTGCATGCATTAACATTCCAATAAATTCATGAGGAAACGTTTTACTGTTGGCAATTAATTTCTCGAATTCGGCAAATTGTGAAATTATAAAATTTAAGTCTCCATAAACATTATCCAAATTTATGGTTTTTATAATTGTCCAATTATCTATTTGCATGTATGCTTGGCCTTGTTTTACTGGCAGGAGTCCTGGGTTTCCTTTAAGTGATTGCAGATGAAGAGCAACTGCTGGTGTCGCTAGCGTCAGGACGCACCACCGGTGGAGGGCGTTTTATATTTTTAATTGGGGCCTTTGTATTGCCTTTTTCTGTTTCTACCTTAATGGGGGCAACATTCCGATCAATTTTACCTACTACTTTTGCGTTCTTATATCTAGGTTTATCCTTACTCTTTCTTTTATTTATATCTTTCACGTAAACTGTATTTCCTTGTTTAACTTTAATGTCGATCTCTCCACCTCGTTTTTGCCTTCGACTAATCTTTTTGCCATATATTTGTATAAAAATTTAGTGCGCTTCGCGTGATCTTTTACTAGTTGCTGTGTAAACGCTTTCTCAAACTCTATTCCAAAAGGGTTGTCTGTATCTGTGTGCCCAAAAACAACTTCAAATGGTGAAAGGCCTGTTGCTGTGTGTATGGTATGATTGTATGCCATAACTGAGTACATCATAATAGATGCGGCATCTGTGCATTTGTGTTCATTTTTTCCTAGTCTATATATCTCGATAATGGTGGAATGGAATCGCTCAATGAGTCCCATAGAATTTGGGTTATTTACTGTACCTATGTGACGTTCGATTTTGTGAAGGCTAAGGAATTCTTTCATTAATTCGTTGTTGAATTCCATGCCGGGGTCAGAACATATTTTTTTTGGAATTCCGTAAAATGAAAAGTATTTCATTAAGGCTCTCACAACTTCCGGTGTTGATTTGTTAGGTATTTCGATGGCCTGTCCTAACTTACTAAATGCATCGATAAGGGTCAAGTAGTATTTGCCTTCAATAGAAAACAAATCAATAAATACTTCTTGAAACGGTGCATCCTGTGTCTGTGTTAATTGCAAAACAGGTTTAATAGGTTTCCTGTCATATTTCATTTTCCTACATGCTTCACAAGAGTTGATTATTGCTGCTACTGTTTCTTCCATTTTATCCCAACAATAGCTTCTACGGAGTCTGACTAGCGATTCTTTGATACCGCGGTGACATGTCTTTCCTTCATGGTATTTTAAAACTATCGCTTTCTGTTCGTTTTCATCTTGTACATACACTACTCGTTCTGTGCATTCGTGTAGGTTGATCATGTCTTTTTTAAATAGGGCGATAACTATGTTGCTAAATTGTCGGCGATGTTCGTGTTCTTCAAAGTATATGAAATATTTAATTTTGGGTCTTATGTACTCTTTGAGGAATGTTTTTACTAGTTCCGGGTTATTTGTTGGTAAGAAAACTTCTAAAATTTTGTGTTTTCCGTGGGAGATGTCTTTAACGTGTAATTCATTTTTAAACCATGAGAACACTAAAATTTGATTAGGCTTGGTATCAATAGTTTCTTGCAGGATTGGTATTCCGGTTGATTCTAAATCTGCTACTGAATGAATAGTCTGTGACTTACTACTCTCAGATGCTGATAGTATTACTGGTTGTTCTATAGGAAGCATAGGAAACAGTTCAGTAGTTTCTGATGAATCTGATATGCTTATAGTTCCGCTTGTGTCTGAAATGGTAATGGTTGATGAATCTTTTCTTTCAGGTTTATTTCCAGATAATTTAATGATATCCTGTACTACTTTGTCCATTTTTTGCTTTAGTTTCCGTTCTTTTCTATTGTGATTTACAGCCATTGAGTTTCCTTCATCATCCGAATTTAAGGCATTTACCTTAATTCTGCTCAAGGCGTCGGCGTTGGTATTTTGTTTACCGTTTTTATATATTATTGTGTAGTCGACGTCTTGAAGTCGCAGTCTCCAGCGCGTAAGCTTACTATTTGGATCTTTTAAGGAGTCTAACCAAGCTAATGGCCGATGGTCAGTATATATAAAGAATTTTCTTCCATATAAGTATGGGCGGAAGTGTTTTGTCGCCCAGATGATAGCGAGTAACTTTCGTTCTATTGTGCTGTACCGAGTCTCTGAATCGCTCAAGGTACGGCTAGCGTAAGCTACTGGTTTGTCACTACTAACTTGTCCTTGGGAAAAGACTGCTCCTAGAGCTACGTTTGAAGCGTCAGTCGTCAAAATAAATGGTTTGTCATAGTCAGGGTATTGTAGTAGTGGTGCATGAGTCAGAAGTTCCTTGCATCTATTAAATGCGTCTATATATTATCGGTCAATAATAATTTTGTTTCGTTTCTTTAAACAGGCTGTCAGTGGTTGAGTCACTTTAGAAAAGTCAGGTATGAAGCGTCGGTAATAACCAACGAGTCCGAGGAAACTTTTGATTTCAGTCGTAGTCTTTGGAATTGGGAAATTAATCACGGCTTTAATTTTGTCATTATTAGGTCTCAGTCCGTCTTTCGTAATCGTGTGGCCAAGGTACAAAACTTCCTTGCGTAAAAATTCAGATTTGTCAAGTTGTACCTTAAGATTTGTCTGTCTAAATCTGTCAAAAACTAGGCGTAGTTTTTGGATATGTTCTTCGATTCTCGATGAGTAGATGATGACGTCATCAAGATACACCATACAGTGTAGTCCTTGTAGTCCTCGGAGGACATTGTCCATAGTGCGCTGAAAAGTTGCGGGCGCTGTCTTTAAACCGAACGGCATTCTCAAAAACTCAAAGTGTCCGTTCTGTGTACTAAAAGCGGTCTTCTGTCTGTCTTGTTCTTCCACTTCAATTTGGTGGTATCCGCTAGCTAAGTCAATAGTACTAAAGTAAACGCTTTTACCTAGTTTGTCAAATAAGTTATTTATATTCTGTAGGGGATATTTGTCGTCAATAGTAATGTCGTTAAGTCGTCTGTAGTCAATAACCATTCGAAACTTTTGCTGTCCAGTTGCGTCAATTTTCTTCGGAACTAAATGTATTGGAGCATTCCACGGAGAATGAGATTCTTTAACAACATTGTCATTAAGCATTTTTTCTACTTGACGATTTATTTCTTCAGCTTGAGTCGGGGCCTGTCGGTATGGTTTTACATAAATAAAATAGGGTCTTCGTTTTTGGTACGTATTTTATGTTTTACCTGATTTGTAAAAGTCAAAGGTAGTTGGTCACAGTGAAAAATTTCTTTATATTCATTGCACAGTTTTGAAATTTTCTCATATTCTTCGGCATTAGTATGGTCTAGTCTCAGTTTTTGTAGGTTTTCATCAAGTATCCTATCTGTCTGTATACTATTCACATTTGTAGAAAAATTAAGGTTGCACTCTAAGTCTAAATGTTTTGATACTTGCATGGGTCGTTTTATCGTCAGAGTCATTTGTGTGTCGGTAGCATTTTGGATAATTGTTGATGCATATCCATTCACACAGTTAACCAATGCACTTGGCATTCGTACGCCAGGGCTAAACTCTTTGTAGTCAAGTATAGCTTCACCTGAATGTTGGTCTATCGGAAGCTTTACTCTTTGTTCAGATCGTGGCTGCAGTTCAATTACGTAGTTCAAATTCGTATTTATAATAGGTATACAAGTCGTCTTTGTTTTCAGAGTCGAATGTTTAAGGTCAATTACGGCGTCTAGTTGTCTTAATAAGTCGTTGCCAATTAGGCCGTCGTATCGTGAGTCTACGTCATACAAATAAAATTTGTGGAAATCATCACTTTGAAAAGATGGTAAAGGTGGTATAGTTATAGCTTCGCTATGTTTACTAGAAGCATGCGTACTAACTATTTCGAAAGGCTCGTAACGAATATGGTTGTAAAAATATTCGTACGCTTTTCGTGGGCTCAAGAATGATCTTGTGCTGTCAGTATCGATCATCATTTTTGCGTTTATTTCCGGCAAATAAATGTGTGGTTATTTAAGTGTAGGGTCACAATATAATTCTATGATTTCTTGTCTGTCGGGGCAGCTATACAAAAATTCGGGTCTAATTGCTCTTGCGGTTAGTCTGTATGTTCATACGTCGTCTCGTCATAGTACATATCAGTTTGGTCGTATTCGTATGTTTCATAGTCTTGGTTTAAGTCTTGTTCGTAATTATAGTCAAAGTAGTCTGGTTCGTCATACAATTCGTTGCTATACAAGCTTAAATCCTTCGCGAGGCACGGGTCGAGCTGTCCGCATAGTTACGTCGGACTCTTTTAACCGTGGCTCTTGAATTTGGGGTGGTTTATACCCAAACTGTTGGGGTCGCATCCCTACGTTAGGGGATGGTTTAAAGCCTGGATGTTGTGGCTGATTATTTCCAAACTGTGGGCGATATCCTAACTGTGGGCGATATCCTAATTGTGGTTTATATCCGAATTGGGGCGGAGTATATCCGACCTGTGGTGGACGGTACACAAGCTGAGGGCGAAACCCAAAGTTTTGTCCTTGAGGCTGAGGCATCTTAAATGGTTGAGCGCTGTATATAGGCGCAGTATTTTGTGGTGGATTAGGAATTCTGAATCCCGATGGTTGTGGATTCACGCCAAATTTAAAACCATTGCCTAGGTTTTGAGGCAAAATTGGCTTTGGTGCTAGGCTGTTTGATATGCCATACATACGTTTCCGCATATTATATTGTTCGTGAAAGTTAACCTCTTCTAAAACGACACTCAGGGCATCCTCTAATCTCGTAGGAGATTTAAGCCTAACAATGCGCACCATTTCCTCTGGTAGGTTATAGAGAAACACGTTTAATGATGTGCTATTATATATAGTTGTTTTGGCACGTTTTAACTCGGCGTCATTTAACATGTTCACTTTAGATAACAAAACCGAACGAACGCTCTGTATCCTATTGCAAAAATCTAAATATTTTTCTCCTGATTTAATTTTCATAGATTCTAATTCAATTCCTACGCATTGCTCACTACGCGGGTCTCTGAAATGCTGTTTAAGGAGTTCTTTTAATTCACTCCAGGTCGAAATGTCCTCACGATCTGACAATAACGAGGCTGCTTTATCGTTTAAACGGCTCGTCAAAGATTGGAAGACATAAAGGTCTTGCGCTACATTTCCTCGTTGCCTATATCTACTTATTACATACTCGCATTTCCTTATATATAAGTTTAATTGGGTCTTGTCCCCACCATATATAGGAACAAGAGTTAAAATTTCGCGAGGGATCGGATTAACCTGCTCTACATTCTCCATTATAATAGAGTTATGAAAATTTAGACAAGTAATATAAAAATAATTTGAATCACAAAGGTTTAATCAGAAAAATTGATTTTAAATTTTAAAATAACTAAGAAAAACTTGATCAATAAATCGGTTTGGAATTGTAAAATTAAATTAGACTAAAATTTAGCACACACAAAAATATAATTAATTTTAAATTTACCTAAATTACACTTAAATCACTTATTACTAACAATTCAAATTGATTTTGAAATTTGAATTGATTAAATTACTTTTAGAAAGTAATTTATTTAATTTGTAGAGCGATTCTACGTTTACTTAACTCTATCTTAGGTTCAAGGTTCTCATCGCTACATAGGTAGTCTAAACAGAGTTCTATTTTTAGATACCCGACGTCATAAACGAGAGAAGTCTTATCTCGATAATAACAAAATTCGTGGATAGTAAGGATTGGAAAGGATGGCGAAAAGTTTTACTCACCAACCGATACTGGGTGTCCCGTTCTAACTTATTTCTTTCGCGGAATCGAGTGCACGCGCACTCGATTCCGCGATTGGGTAAATTTCGATACCCATATACCGACGAAACTATGAAATGCACGACAGCAGCGAATCCTACCGGCTGCGCCAGTTAAATTTAGGGAGCACGAAACTTTCTTTTTAAAAACTAAATTAAAATACTTATAGCCGATACTGAGGCTTTAATAATAACTTAAAATACGTTTAGCCGATATGGAGGCTCTAGAACTAATTAAACTACGTGTAGCCGATTTGAAGGCTCTAAAACTAATGCTTGACACAAAGGATTATATTCTTAACATTAACTTACATACTACTCGGTGGTCCGATAAGAGACACCTTAGTCAGCTTTCCACAGAAGTGTAAGTACTGCTGAGTAAGCCGTCTCTACATCAGAGCAGAAGGGCGAGGGGGATGCATAACTACATACCTACTTATTTGAATAATTCAAGTGTCGAGCTATTTTTATCTTTTGATATTTGCTAGCGTCAAGTTTATCAATATTAAAGTTTTTAATTAATCAAAATAAGCCAAAAATGAAGTAATAAGTCATCGTAGTTAAGTCGAAGTCACATCATGTACCCTCGTAAAGCAAGGGAGACTTTACCAGGGTTTATTATGTAGATTTCCCGCGAACACGAAAACCACGTTATTAATGGTTAAATAATCCACCAATATTACATATTAAAACTTGAAGAATCATTACTTCTGCAATAAATACACAGAGATGCTATTTATCAGCGAACGCGGGAAAAAACCCCAAGCGAAGTCTTTTAACCTAGTAGAGTCCCGGTTACACCTTTTGATCTGGTACCATAAAAATAAAAAAACATTGTATGAGACACGGCAATTTCTCAGCCTCGAACCGCGACTATTTGATCGATATCCAAAACAAGGCAATGTTTTTTTAATTGGCATCCTTGTCAATATTGTACCAATATTACATAAAACTCGAAAACACATGAGTTATGCAAAATAATATAAAAATGTTTTGATGAATTTGTTCTGACTCTTGTTCCTATTCAAAGAATTAGTTTGTATTACTCGTTACATTGTAGGATAGAATGCCCCGGTTGTTTGTCTAATACGCAGAAGGAGGTTAATAAACCAACTGTTGACTAGAATACCTAAACAAATTATTTAATATTTCTTTCGTATGGCAGCATTTGTCTCGCTAGTTAAACGGAAGTTTCCCTTCCATAGACTTTCACCACTCCCATGCTAGTGCACGGAGCGGCATTCGATAATGTCCAACCAATATAATGGACAACTAATAATTTTAAAACTGAAAATTGAGTAGATTGTTTCAAGTTGTAGCGATGATGGTCGAGTGGTTAGTGGAGTCGATCACCGTGTTCGAAGTTCGATCCTAAGAAATATGCAAAAAGTCCCTGAGCTACCGGTGAAGGAAAACATCGTGAGGAAACCATAGCATGGTGGTAGGGCATTTTCTATCAGTCGCCTGACTAGCTACCACCCTCAAGTTGTAAATATCTGTCGCCAAGCACCTAACGGTGTTCCGGCAGCCTTCCTTGAGAACTAGTGTATTTAGCCAGACTAAGCATGCTCCATCTAGGGCTACAGTATCGCTGTCTTCCATGGTCATGCGAACTTGTGGTCAAAGCTGTGTAGGAAAAAAATAAATATAACAATATATTATCGTGCTGTTTTTTCCTGGCCAGTACATTATGAAATGTACGAGCGATTGCTATTCACAGGGTATTAAAACACAGTAAATAATACAAAGCGGATAACCCGCGTAGATTCCTTCCAATTAGCTGCAGCGCCAGTATATCTAATATATGTATAGTTATTCTACATTGAACGAGTATATTACGACCACTACAGTATTTTTAGAAGATATAATGCAGATACCAGGAAGTACAATCAGTAATGATAACGTAATCTGGAGATATAATTATAACATAATATTAGCGCTTTTTCAAAGTTTATTAAAAAACCGCAAGAAGGCATTATTTCATGGTAGAAATCATCCAAAAAATGCAATTTCTGATACCTTTGTTCTTCAACAGATAGATAGTTGAGATTTTCTGTACAAAATCGACTTCGAATAATTGGCTGTTCAAAAACAGACTGGTCATTATTAAACCGTGTCGCTTAAGTCATTCAAGAATCCCTAGTGCTATCTAAATAAACCCTAGCTTGAGAAAATAATTAACTGATAAACTCTCTAAAAGTCCCTAAATGTTCTAGCAAAAAACAAAAATGTAAGAATCCCAAAAAGTTTTCGTTACTTCACCGGCCACAGGTTATTATCTACTCATAGTCAGATTATACATGTTTTTAAATTGGACTTGTTTGACATTTTACTCGGAACTTCTGCATAAATGTGTTCTTAATAAAAAGTGTTAGTTGAATGAATGCCAATCCAAAGCTTCACAAAAAAAACTTGAGAGGTGTCAAGGGTCACCCGGATGGAACAAAGTCCCTAAACAAACAAAAAAAGAACAAAAAATAATCGTCGCGACACCACGCTGTTCAATGCGAAATAGAAAGACGAAATGAAATTAACTGGCTTGCTTTTTATGAGAGAGAGAGAAAGAGAGAGACAGTCAGAGAAACACGCGCACGAATATTACTACTACTACGGCTTACTTCTATAGCAAAAAGTGTTGTTACAACTTTTGATCTTTTTTCCGTCTAACCCCCTTTTTGCAACGCTATAAAGAACTTCGTTCCAACTATTTATACTTAGTTGTTCTAAATAATTAGAATATTCGTTATTTCAAACAATTTAAAGGCGTAAATGGTTTTTTTAAATATTTGAACTTATAATAAAGCTTTGAAATAAACAAAATGCATCAAAGAATAATAGAGAGAAAGAGAGTTATTTTAAACAAGATAGAATTATAATCGGTCTCAATATTCTAAATTTTACAAAATAAAAGTCATGTTGTTTCCATTTGTTCAATAAAATCCTTAGCCATGAATTTTATTATGAATTTTTTTCAGTCATGCACCAGACAGACTGAAAATATTAATTTTTAGAGTTACTACTATGATAATTGTCGAAAACGTCAAAAACAAAAAGTCCCCAACTTTTTTCCCGAAATTAAAAGAATGTCTGTCATCACCCAAAATTCCCTAGATCTAGACAGATTCCCTAAAACTGCAACACTTTCATCATATATTCTTTGACACTTTATGGGACTCCCCGATCCTCCCTACCTGGTGCCTACTCTCCTTTATTATTTATGGTTCATAAGTTAACATTTCATTTTACTGTGGTTTCTCGTTACTCGTTACAAAATATTGAAACGAAATTGTTCAATAGAAGACTTATTTTTGAAAGTTTGAGTAATAATCTATAAGTTGAAAATGGCCATGTCTAAAGTTGCTAGTGAGTACCTTCCTATTAACATAATTTAAGTGTAATTTTGTTGACGTATTTTTGTATAATAGTGCTAATACCTAATTCATCGTGGTGTAATTTTTAAGTTGCTCGAAATTATTAGATACATCGTTTTTGAATCCCCTAAACATAGTCAAGGTGCGATCTCAACGGGTAGATAACCAAAGCTTGGATACCTAGTGTGAAGGCAAGAGATTTAAGAAAATATTTAAAAGATTTCTATAAAAGCGGTGAAGTTTTTGTGTTAACGGCAGCTTCTGGTAAGAAATAAAGAATCTTTCAGAAGGACGATGTCTTGTACCTACCTACGTGTTATACGAACAAAAAAGTTAATAACGGGTCATATAACGTCTAAATATGTACCTAGGTAGGTAGTAAGTACCTACCTGAGATCTATGAAGTACTCTTGGATACCTCAGTATATAAAGTTAAGTTTTGTTTCTAAATATAAACATTTATTAATTATTTTATTTAGATTAGAATTTATAGTTTTGAGATTATTTTTTTTGATATTAAATTATTTACTAATGTTAAATTATGAATTATATATATTGATAGTTTTATTAGTTTTTTCTGTTTGTGAAGGTGCTTTAGGACTTTCTATTTTAGTAATAAACGGCTAACATGTACCTACTAGGTACATTAGGTCTTGTGCTCCAAACTTGCCACCTTGGGTTTAGGTTCAAAGACGTTTATTCTCATTCAAGATTTAGATCACTTACATGAGAACATACAAGTAGTTAAGGTATGTTATAATGCTCGTACTTAGAAATTAAATAGTTACAACACAGTATTAAAGTAGTTGATATTAATGTCCAAGTTTATCAAAAAAGAGGGCTTTGCATAACTTATTGGTGTCTTAAAATTGAGGCTCTTCCTTGTACCTATATTATACCTACATATTATTATTATGGATTCATCTCTTAGTGAAGTGTGACAGGTAAAAAGGTAGGTAATTAATAATCATAATCTAAGATATCTAAATTTATTATATTATTACTGGATATAGGTATTATACATATGTATAGTGTATGTATACCCATTAGATATGCAAATTCAAATTTATAATAAATGGCCAATAACGATTAAACAAACTGACTCAAGCTTTATGTTTAAAAACAAATTAAGTAAAGTTACTCTTGCCGCAGGAGACCTACGAGTACCTACTGGGTACTAGGCTTAAGATATATTAAATAATAATTTAATGTACTATGTAGGTATATAATTATATAAAACTGTACATTTTATTCAGCCAACTATTATTATAAAGAGGAAGGATTTGTATTTTCTACCAACTACCAACAATGAGCAGTTACTCAACTCATGTTTGTTGACAAATTTTTAGGATTTGATTAAAATGTTGTTATTGTTTGACAAAGTATACGAGTAGGTATATCCCATGTGGCCACATTTTAATTTCATATAAATGGGTCAAGAGGTTTGTTTTTAAATGTTAATAACTGTATAAGTAGTGGCTCCTGCTGTGCTGCGATGTAATGGAAGTTGCTACTCGTACTCAATTATATTTAAAAAAAATATTATGTATCAAATAATGGCCCCATTTCAATAATTCTTTTGCCATTAGAAAGCTCATTATTACTGGGTAACATAATAGTATATACAGTGGTATATAGGGGTACCGAAAAGGGGTAATATAGGGGGGCTATACTTCTCATTGAGAACAACTTTCACTATGGGACCAACTCTGAAATCGAGAAAAAAATCAGCTGTCCCATACAAAGAATTCATTGGTCGTCGACAAAATGTATGAAACAGCTGTATTTTTTGTATTCAGAGTTGGTCCCATAGTGAAAGTTGTTCATTAGGATGAATACAGTGACCCCCGATAACCCTATATATTAGTAGAACCAGCCACGTGAAGCCGGGGCTAGCCACTAGTATATTATTATAGTTTAACATGACATGTAGCCATGTATTCAGTGAAATATAATGTGATATTTTATTGCTATTACAGACAAGAAGTATACATTTGCATTCAAAGAAAACAATTACTTCGATGGGAAGAATTTTTATGATAAATACGAAAATGCTGCATTTCTTCAAGATGTAAGTAATGTGAAAAAAATACTTGCCCAGAAAGAAGAACTTGGGGAATATATGAAGGAACTAAAACCGGGGGAGCAGCTCACTGTTGAGGGAATGTATATAACGGCCGGGTATGTAATTCAAGTCACGTGACTTTACTTGCATTTACTTATTAATTACTTGTTAAGTTTTCTCGTACTGTAACATGTCACTCGAGCAACATATACAATGGGTGCAGTGATCAAATATTTGGCTCGTGGATTATTTACAAATGTTAGATTGTCTATACAGGGTGTCTGGTAAACAACAAGCATCCTCTTAAGATTTGCTTCTCAGGACCATAAGCAACAACTTTTGTTGTAAAAGTAGTACAATTAGTTGATTTACAGTTACCCTGTATAGGTAATACCACTGTAAAAAATTGTACTGAATAATTAACTTATATTTTGGGAAAATCACTTATCTAGATCATAGCCAACTATGACATTATAAAATCACTTATCTGGATCATAGCCAATTATGACATTTTAAAAGAAAATGTCCGTACTTGTATTTGTAATAGTGCAATTTTCAATGATACTCTTAAGCTTAAATAAGTAAATATGAATGACAGCCAACTTTAATGTATATAAGAATGATTCTTTAATTCCCTACCCATGGGCCGTACGTGAATACTCTGATTCCGCCGCGGCCCCAATTTAATTGTCCGCCATTGATTGTCTGTGCTTCGAGTCTGACAAAACGTTGTTTCAGAGTCCCCCTGGTGGTCCAGCAGAGTGGTTGTGCTGGCGAGAGTGACGTGAACAATGACACGTTCACGGCGCGCCGACTGGGCGGTCTCGCGGCATTACAAGCAGTACTCAAGAAGATCCTACTGTTCATTGAAGACGCGGAACGATTAGGAGTTATTTGGAACTTAAACAATACAATAAAGTACGTGCCCTACTATGCAGTGGTACCTGGGACGGAATATTTCACTGATACATTTGGTGTAAGTAATTCTGCAAGCTTGACTTCATTCCAGGTGGTCACAGAAAATATTTATATATATGTAATTTGAAAATTATCAATGTATGCCCATTCATATTTGTCTGCTTGCAATGGTATTAGGTACTAGAAAAACTAGGTGGTCAAGTCTGTTATTTGAATTGTCTCAGAATTACAATTGGATTGTGCCAAAATAGCCGTTTTGACATAGAACAGGCCTCAGATAGTATTAAAAAAAACATTTATTCTATGTCGAAATAGCCATTTTGGCAATCCAATTGTAATTCTGAGGCAATTCAAATCAAGACATTTCAAATTACATATATATAAATATTAACTGTTACCCGCAACTTTTTTTGCATACATATTACTATATCACTATATTTATTAATGTAGCAAGGTGTAGGTACAATGTAGCAAGGTGTAGGTACAATGTAGCAAGGTGTAGGTGCAATGTAGCAAGGTGTAGGTACAATGTAGCAAGGTGTAGGTACAATGTAGCAAGGTGTAGGTACAGTGTAGCAAGGTGTAGGTACAATGTAGCAAGGTGTAGGTACAATGTAGCAGGGTATAGGTACAATGTAGCAAGGTGTAGGTACAATGTAAATATACATTTTCTTGTGTGTGTATTGTTTTGTTCGCAGAACTATTACTTGTTGTTAAGTTCAATCGTGTATTCCATTCCAGCCTTGGCCGTTGATTTGCGCTTTAAGGAAGTACGAACAAAAGATGATAAGTGAAGCAGAGGTTCGTCGTATTGCTAAGATTACCACTCACAGTTACCCAACAATGTTGCAGTATTTATATAAAATGTTTCCTCGTCCAGCTAATAATCTACAACAGTATTTTGTAACAAAAATTGATATATATGCAGTGATTGATAGCCTGCCTGGGTTGGGTGTGTATTAATTAACAAAGATCGAAATTCTTTATTTAGCATCACGGTACAGTAAGGTTCTAGTGTTACAATATACTATCATATTATTTCTAACTTACTATAGTAAATTTTCTTTATTTTATAGAAGCATATAAAAGCTTTGTTTTTAATAGTGCATTAATTTTAATGTTATAATCTAGTAACATACTAATCTACTATTATATAGTGTTTTCGACTAGGGGTGTACTAAGCCGAAAATGGGTCACTGTACTCATCATAAGATACAACTTTTATTATGGGACCAATTGTCCCATAGTGAAAGTGGTTCCTTAATTTGAGGTTAGTGACCTCCTGTTGAGCATAGTACACCCTTAGCTTATAACCCTGTATAATATATTAATATACTATCTAAGTAACTACCTTAAAATAATTAAAAGTGTGTTATTGCTCAAACTGTGAAGTAAATTTGATTTTTTAAATTTCAGAACTTATTGAGATTGTGTTCTAAAAAAGTAATTCAATAATATTATCTACAGATAACACATATTTTTTTAATTCAGTAAAAAATTGCTTTTTCGTGTGTAACTGCACACTGCACACTGCACACTGCACACTGCACACTGCGCACTGCACACTGCACACACTTTGATTCAAATCTACCAATCAAAGTAGATATTCTTCGATTAAAAGAAGTAAATTGTTAATATCTATTACTATATTGAAGCTAATATTAATAACTCGACGGGTTTTTTCAATAAACGATTCTGATTAAGTATTCTTTTATTTATTTTTATAACCTCAACGATTAGTGTACCCATGGTAACTCATCCGTTGGACTCAACGGGACATCTGACACTAGAGTAGTGCCAGTTGTTCCATGGAACAAATGTCAATGGGACTAGTGGGACAAAAAAATAATTGAAACGAAATTATATTTATTGGTATTACAAGGTACAATGCAGATCTTATATGTTCTACTTGTAACATGTCAGTGTGGTGTGCAATATGATATAGAGGGGTCATACAATAATACATATATCTACGATACTAAAATAATTGAATCAGATTAGAAAAATAATTATATTAAAGTATATAATTAATTTTCATTTAATATACTATCCAGAGCTGACTGACTGACTGACTGACTACCCGACTGACTGACTGCCTGACAGGTCACAATCAACACACGACCTAAACCGCGGAACTTAGAGGCATGACATTTGGAGGGTGTGTTCATTATAGAGTGTAGGGGTAAACTAAGAAAGGATTAATGGAAAATAAACTCTCAAGGAGTCAACGAGTGTAAGTTCGCGAGTGCCAGCTACTGGTAGGAACAATATATTAATTGTACTTGTGTGGCTAGAATGAAAATAGTTGTCCAAAATGCATGTTACTTTCTTAGTTGATATATCACTTTAGAATATTAATTTCATATTATTTTATAGATGTAATAATACATTGATTCGGTGCATATATATATAGATGCATCAGTGTTATCAAACATAATTAATATCATATCTTTGCCATTGTTAAATACTTCGGTAAAGATTATCAAAATTTGATGTACTCGTACCTATAAACAATGTACGTAGTTCAGTACTTCCCTCGATTCCATTTCGTGAAAACAAACAAACAAACATAGCATTTTGTATCATAATAATATCATTTTGTTTTAAACTTCATTCGTTCAGAATAATAACGTTATATCAATTAGGCAGTTAATTAATTATTTTTAACTATTATTTGCGATAACGATTAATTAAAAACTGTTTTTTTATTGCAAGATATTATTAAGATAAGTAAAGTGCATGAATAATGTGTGTTGTGCTGAGTTTTTGCTTGTTCTTTGTTGAAATAATGAAAGGTATGTAAACATTTATTATGCAAGTATTTACTGCTAGCTGTCACCCGCGACGTTGCTCGCGACATCAAATGAAATATATGGAAGTAGAGATGGGGTGAGACTGGATGGGGGCAAGCAGATATCAAAGTCCGGTTGATTTGAAGCTATTTTTAGTACTATTAAATAAGTACTTAGGTAATTAGATAATTTTAAATAGACTTATATCTATGGCTTGTGTTTTACACACTTCACTACTAAGTTTGTAATGCACAAGCACTAGATTATAAATTTGAATCGTCTGAGAATTACAATTGCATTGTGCCAAAATGTCCGTTATGATATAAAATAGGCCACAGTTAGTATTAAACAAAACGTAATTTTTAGTACTAACTCTGATCTATTCTATGTGAAAACGGCCATTTTTGGCCAATGGTCTCAGAATTACAATCCAATTGTAATTCAGAGACCATTCAAATAACAGACTTGACCACCTGTTCTCGAAGATGCGTCGACCGATTTTCGACCCCCTTAGCTTAGCGTAGCTTCATTGTTGGAGAAGCTAGAAGCTCAAATGTTTAGTAACTAATACGGCATACATCTATAGATATATTTTTAAATTATATAAAATTTGGACCAGAACTTTAAGAATTATATCAAGTTAAAGTTACTTACTTAATTTTGTCACTGAATCACACATACTTACCGATTCTAGCAAACCTACTAGTTCCAAATGAACACAGTTATTGTTTAGCCAGTACATATAGCAAGGAATTATCCAACATTCTAAATTGTTTGTACTGCTTCCGAGATATACAATCCAAATAAGTAACTTGTTAATCCTTTATAAATCCCATAAGGGGCTCTAAAATGGCCGTGTTAGCTGAATCATAATATAAAATTCTACTAAATTGCTATGCGAACCGTAAAATGGCTACATAGCGGCAATTCATTTTATAAATTGTCGATGAATCCTATTTCGCAATTCATCCTTTTGACAGGTATGGATTAACGTAAAATGGCCGCCAAGTATGAATTGCTGAACTGTCACTTATCAGAATTGTTCATTTAATATAAAAATATAAAGTCTTTTTATTTCCACACCATAAATAACATTAAAATTTTCTACTTAAAATTATTTCTTAAAAAGAAATAACTAATTTACTCACTCACATCTTCATGCACTATTTAATTTATTTAAATTTGGGTAAATATTACATTTAAATTGTTTTTATTTTTATTATTCTTATAACAGTAAGTAGATAGTTAAATTTAGGGAGCACGAAACTTTCTTTTTAAAAACTAAATTAAAATACTTATAGCCGATACTGAGGCTTTAATATTTAACTTAAAATACGTTTAGCCGATATGGAGGCTCTAGGACTAATTAAACTACGTGTAGCCGATTTGAAGGCTCTAATACTAATGAATTACACAAAGGATTATATTCTTAACATTAACTTACATACTACTCGGTGGTCCGATAAGAGACACCTTAGTCAGCTTTCCACAGAAGTGTAAGTACTGCTGAGTAAGCCGTCTCTACATCAGAGCAGAAGGGCGAGGGGGATGCATAACTCCTCCCTCCCTAAGTGAGAAATTATCGGAATGTGCGATTTGAGGACCTTTCCGGTAATTTCGTAAAAATGGAATTATTTTAAAATTTAAAACATACATAAAAATTAAAGATAAGCTTAATACTACGAGGCCTAACGCGGAGTAAACTAAAACACTGATGCTAGAGTCTTTTTCTCTTTTAGAAACACTATCAAACACTTCACTATTTTTTAACGCAAACGCCAAATACTTCACGTCGTCCAGACTGATCTCGTGCATGTTAAGTGCGCGTGCACTGGATAGGCTCGCGTTCGTATGGAGCGGCGGCAGGGTGACCACAGCTAGCGGCGTCACGATATCCATCTCAGTGTAGACGTGATGGTGCCGGATCTTGAGATCGTGGATCTCGACGTCACAGGGTTCGTCTAACGTGATGACGTAAGTTCCAAATACTGGATATTTAAACATTTCGTCACCACATCGTTTTGTCAGCATCGTATGAAATCTTGTAAAAAGTATCCAATTTTCATCGTCAATTTTCTGCAGTTTTACGTTTTCTACGTAAACAGGATACTGCTTGCAGCAGGTGAGATTGTTGTCGTATTTGAGAAGTTGTTCCTCGCAGGTTGGCCCGCTGTACAGGGCTCTGTTGTCATCGTTACAGAGGTGATGGTCTCCGGCGGCGATAGAGCGGCACGGCCCTAAGATCGGTAAGTACTTCATTCCTTTCGCCAATAGGTAAGGGTATTTAGGAAAGATGGCCAGGGTTTGGTTTTCAGGTTCAAGGAAAATAGGTAAAGTGTACATTTTTATGTAGTTATAAGTATAATTATCGGTTAGTGGAATTTCCATAATAAACGTAATCTGGTTTCTTTTTATATATGATTTAACAGAAATAGTCTCTTCGATTTTTACTAAATTTAATTCATTAGGTTCGTATACTAAGTTACCAGATTTAGATATTAATTTCAAATGATGTAATAGCTCGGTAGAGTTAACAACAGACTGGTGTAATACTGAGCTTTTACTTAGGGCTAATGCGGTTTCAATTTCACTTAATTTAATAAATATTGTACGGAAATTACTTATGAATAGGCTATACAATCCTAGAATGTAGGCAGATATGGCTACATCGTTTTCTTTACTAATTGTCTCCTTGAGGGACTTTTCGACTTGTTTGAGGCGAGTGTCCATGGTAAGCGAATTTTGATGAATCAGTTCAGTAATATTAACAAAGCTATCCAGCATTTTGGAGATAACGGTAATTTTCTTTGATATGATTACTTGATCGTGAAAAATCTCTGTAGTTAATTTGTCATATTTAAGTGCGTCATCATTGTCTAGATTTCCTGTTACAATTTTTATAATAGAGCCTAATGGGTTGAGAATACCACGTTTATAACGTTGGGGAATTAATTGTCGGTATTTATCTACAGTTATATCGCGCAAATGCCCTGCATGCATTAACATTCCAATAAATTCATGAGGAAACGTTTTATTGTTGGCAATTAATTTCTCGAATTCGGCAAATTGTGAAATTACAAAATTTAAGTCTCCATAAACATTATCCAAATTTATGGTTTTTATAATTGTCCAATTATCTATTTGCATGTATGCTTGGCCTTGTTTTACTGGCAGGAGTCCTGGGTTTCCTTTAAGTGATTGCAGATGAAGAGCAACTGCTGGTGTCGCTAGCGTCAGGACGCACCACCTGTGGAGGGCGTTTTATATTTTTAATTGGGGCCTTTGTATTGCCTTTTTCTGTTTCTACCTTAATGGGGGCAACATTCCGATCAATTTTACCTACTACTTTTGCTTTCTTATATCTAGGTTTATCCTTACTCTTTCTTTTATTTATATCTTTTACGTAAACTGTATCTCCTTGTTTAACTTTAATGTCGATCTCTCCACCTCGTTTTTCCTTAACTTTTTCTTTGCCTTCGACTAATCTTTTTGCCATATATTTGTATAAAAATTTAGTGCGCTTCGCGTGATCTTTTACTAGTTGCTGTGTAAATGCTTTTTCAAACTCTATTCCAAAAGGGTTGTCTGTATCTGTATGCCCAAAAACAACTTCAAATGGTGAAAGGCCTGTTGCTGTGTGTATGGTATGATTGTATGCCATAACTGAGTACATCATAATAGATGCGGCATCTGTGCATTTGTGTTCATTTTTTCCTAGTCTATATATCTCGATAATGGTGGAATGGAATCGCTCAATGAGTCCCATAGAATTTGGGTTATTTACTGTACCTATGTGACGTTCGATTTTGTGAAGGCTAAGGAATTCTTTCATTAATTCGTTGTTGAATTCCATGCCGGGGTCAGAACATATTTTTTTTGGAATTCCGTAAAATGAAAAGTATTTCATTAAGGCTCTCACGACTTCCGGTGTTGATTTGTTAGGTATTTCGATGGCCTGTCCTAACTTACTGAATGCATCGATAAGGGTCAAGTAGTATTTGCCTTCAATAGAAAACAAATCAATAAATACTTCTTGAAACGGTGCATCCTGTGTCTGTGTTAATTGCAAAACAGGTTTAATAGGTTTCCTGTCATATTTCATTTTCCTACATGCTTCACAAGCGTTGATTATTGCTGCTACTGTTTCTTCCATTTTATCCCAACAATAGCTTCTACGCAGTCTGACTAGCGATTCTTTGATACCGCGGTGACATGTCTTTCCTTCATGGTATTTTAAAACTATCGCTTTCTGTTCGTTTTCATCTTGTACATACACTACTCGTTCTGTGCATTCGTGTAGGTTGATCATGTCTTTTTTAAATAGGGCGATAACTATGTTGCTAAATTGTCGGCGATGTTCGTGTTCTTCAAAGTATATGAAATATTTAATTTTGGGTCTTATGTACTCTTTGAGGAATGTTTTTACTAGTTCCGGGTTATTTGTTGGTAAGAAAACTTCTAGAATTTTGTGTTTTCCGTGGGAGATGTCTTTAACGTGTAATTCATTTTTTAACCATGAGAACACTAAAATTTGATTAGGCTTGGTATCAATAGCTTCTTGCAGGATTGGTATTCCGGTTGATTCTAAATCTGCTGCTGAATGAATAGTCTGTGACTTACTACTCTCAGATGCTGATAGTATTACTGGTTGTTCTATAGGAAGCATAGGAAACAGTTCAGTAGTTTCTGATGAATCTGATATGCTTATAGTTCCGCTTGTGTCTGAAATGGTAATGGTTGATGAATCTTTTCTTTCAGGTTTATTTCCAGATAATTTCATGATATCCTGTACTACTTTGTCCATTTCTCGCTTTAGTTTCCGTTCTTTTCTATTGTGATTTACAGCCATTGAGTTTCCTTCATCATCCGAATTTAAGGCATTTACCTTAATTCTGCTCAAGGCGTCGGCGTTGGTATTTTGTTTACCGTTTTTATATATTATTGTGTAGTCGAAGTCTTGAAGTCGCAGTCTCCAGCGCGTAAGCTTACTATTTGGATCTTTTAAGGAGTCTAACCAGGCTAATGGCCGATGGTCAGTATATATAAAGAATTTTCTTCCATATAAGTATGGGCGGAAGTGTTTTGTAGCCCAGATGATAGCGAGTAACTCTCGTTCTATTGTGCTGTACCGAGTCTCTGTATCGCTCAAGGTACGGCTAGCGTAAGCTACTGGTTTGTCACTACCAACTTGTCCTTGGGAAAGGACTGCTCCTAGAGCTACGTTTGAAGCGTCAGTCGTCAAAATAAATGGTTTGTCATAGTCAGGGTATTGTAGTAGTGGTGCATGAGTCAGAAGTTCCTTGCATCTATTAAATGCGTCTATATATTTTCGGTCAATAATAATTTTGTTTCGTTTCTTTAAACAGGCTGTCAGTGGTTGAGTCACTTTAGAAAAGTCAGGTATGAAGCGTCGGTAATAACCAACGAGTCCGAGGAAACTTTTGATTTCAGTCGTAGTCTTTGGAATTGGGAAATTAATCACGGCTTTAATTTTGTCATTATTAGGTCTCAGTCCGTCTTTCGTAATCGTGTGGCCAAGGTACAAAACTTCCTTGCGTAAAAATTCAGATTTGTCAAGTTGTACCTTAAGATTTGTCTGTCTAAGTCTGTCAAAAACTAGGCGTAGTTTTTGGATATGTTCTTCGAGGCTCGATGAGTAGATGATGACGTCATCGAGATACACCATACAGTGTAGTCCTTGTAGTCCTCGGAGGACATTGTCCATAGTGCGCTGAAAAGTTGCGGGCGCTGTCTTTAAACCGAACGGCATTCTCAAAAACTCAAAGTGTCCGTTCTGTGTACTAAAAGCGGTCTTCTGTCTGTCTTGTTCTTCTACTTCAATTTGGTGGTATCCGCTAGCTAAGTCAATAGTACTGAAGTAAACGCTTTTACCTAGTTTGTCAAATAAGTCATTTATATTCGGTAGGGGATATTTGTCGTCAATAGTAATGTCGTTAAGTCGTCTGTAGTCAATGACCATTCGAAATTTTTGCTGTCCAGTCGCGTCAATTTTCTTCGGAACTAAATGTACCGGAGCATTCCACGGAGAATGAGATTCTTTAACAATATTGTCATTAAACATTTTTTTTACTTGACGATTGATTTCTTCTGCTTGAGTCGGGGCCTGTCGGTATGGTTTTACGTAAATAGGATCTTCGTTTTTGGTACGTATTTTATGTTTTACCTGATTTGTAAAAGTCAAAGGTAGTTGGTCACAGTGAAAAATGTCTTTATATTCATTGCACAGTTTTGTAATTTTTTCATATTCTTCGGCATTAGTATGGTCTAGTCTCAGTTTTTGTAGGTTTTCATCAAGTATTCTATCTGTCTGTATACTATTCACATTTGTAGAAAAATTAAGGTTGCACTCTAAGTCTAAATGTTTTGATACTTGCATGGGTCGTTTTATCGTCAGAGTCATTTGTGTGTCGGTAGCATTTTGGATAATTGTTGATGCATATCCATTCACACAGTTAACCAATGCACTTGGCATTCGTACGCCAGGGCTAAACTCTTTATAGTCAAGTATAGCTTCACCTGAATGTTGGTCTATCGGAAGCTTTACTCTTTGTTCAGATCGTGGCTGTAGTTCAATTACGTAGTTCAAATTCGTATTTATAATAGGTATGCAAGTCGTCTTTGTTTTCAGAGTCGAATGTTTAAGGTCAATTACGGCGTCGAGTTGTCTTAATAAGTCGTTGCCAATTAGGCCGTCGTATCGTGAGTCTACGTCATACAAATAAAATTTGTGGAAATCATCACTTTGAAAAGATGGTAAAAGTGGTATAGTTATAGCTTCGCTATGTCTACTAGAAGCATGCGTACTAACTATTTCGAAAGGCTCGTAACAAATATGGTTGTAAAAATATTCGTACGCTTTTCGTGGGCTCAAGAATGATCTTGTGCTGCCAGTATCGATCATCATTTTCGCGTCTATTTCAGGCAAATAAATGTGTGGTAATTTAAGTGTAGGGTCACAATTTAATTCTATGATTTCTTGTCTGTCGGGGCAGCTATACAAAAATTTGGGTCTAATTGCTCTTGCGGTGAGTCAGTATGTTCATACGTCGTTTCGTCATGGTACATGTCAGTTTGGTCGTATTCGTATGTTTCATAGTCTTGGTTTAAGTCTTGTTCGTAATTATAGTCAAAGTAGTCTGGTTCGTCATACAGTTCGTTGAGCTTAAATCCTTCGCGAGGCACGGGTCGAGCTGTCCGCATAGTTACGTCAGACTCTTGTAACCGTGGCTCTTGAATTTGGGGTGGTTTATACCCAAACTGTTGGGGTCGCATCCCTACGTTAGGGGATGGTTTAAAGCCTGGATGTTGTGGCTGGTTATTTCCAAACTGTGGGCGATATCCTAACTGTGGGCGATATCCTAACTGTGGTTTATATCCGAATTGGGGCGGAGTATATCCGACCTGTGGTGGACGATACCCAAGCTGAGGGCGAAACCCAAAGTTTTGTCCTTGAGGCTGAGGCATCTTAAATTGTTGAGCGCTGTATATAGGCGTAGTATTTTGTGGTGGATTAGGAATTCTGAATCCCGATGGTTGTGGATTCACGCCAAATTTAAAACCAAAATAGGTTTTGGTGCTAGGCTGTTTGATATGCCATACATACGTTTCCGCATATTATATTGTTCGTGAAAGTTAACCTCTTCTAAAACGACACTCAGGGCATCCTCTAATGTCGTAGGAGATTTAAGCCTAACAATGCGCACCATTTCCTCTGGTAGGTTATAGAGAAACACGTTTAATGATGTGCTATTATATATAGTTGTTTTGGCACGTTTTAACTCGGCGTCATTTAACATGTTCACTTTAGATAACAAAACCGAACGAACGCTCTGTATCCTATTGCAAAAATCCAAATAATTTTCTCCTGATTTAATTTTCATAGATTCTAATTCAATTCCTACGCATTGCTCACTACGCGGGTCTCCGAAATGCTGTTTAAGGAGTTCTTTTAATTCACTCCAGGTCGAAATGTCCTCACGTTCTGACAATAACGAGGCGGCCTTATCGCTTAAACGGCTCGTCAAAGATTGGAAGACATAAAGGTCTTGCGCTACATTTCCTCGTTGCCTATATCTACTTATTACATACTCGCATTTCCTTATATATAAGTTTAATTGGGTCTTGTCCCCACCATATATAGGAACAAGAGTTAAAATTTCGCGAGGGATCGGATTAACCTGCTCTACATTCTCCATTATAATAGAGTTCTGAAAATTTAGACAAGTAATATAAAAATAATTTGAATCACAAAGGTTTAATCACAAAAATTGATTTTAAATTTTAAAATAACTAAGAAAAACTTGATCAATAAATCGGTTTGGAATTGTAAAATTAAATTAGACTAAAATTTAGCACACACAAAAATATAATTAATTTTAAATTTACCTAAATTACACTTAAATCACTTATTACTAACAATTCAAATTGATTTTGAAATTTGAATTGATTAAATTACTTTTAGAAAGTAATTTATTTAATTTGTAGAGCGATTCTACGTTTACTTAACTCTATCTTAGGTTCAAGGTTCTTATCGCTACATAGGTAGTCTAAACAGAGTTCTATTTTTAGATACCCGACGTCATAAACGAGAGAAGTCTTATCTCGATAATAACAAAATTCGTGGATAGTAAGGATTGGAAAGGATGGCGAAAAGTTTTACTCACCAACCGATCGTTGCCATACTGGGTGTCCCGTTCTAACTTATTTCTTTGGTTCGAGGATTCGCACGCGCACTCGATTCCGCGATTGGGTAAATTTCGATACCCATATACCGACGAAACTATGAAATGCACGACAGCAGCGAATCCTACCGGCTGCGCCAGTTAAATTTAGGGAGCACGAAACTTTCTTTTTAAAAACTAAATTAAAATACTTATAGCCGATACTGAGGCTTTAATATTTAACTTAAAATACGTTTAGCCGATATGGAGGCTCTAGGACTAATTAAACTACGTGTAGCCGATTTGAAGGCTCTAATACTAATGAATTACACAAAGGATTATATTCTTAACATTAACTTACATACTACTCGGTGGTCCGATAAGAGACACCTTAGTCAGCTTTCCACAGAAGTGTAAGTACTGCTGAGTAAGCCGTCTCTACATCAGAGCAGAAGGGCGAGGGGGATGCATAACTAGATACCTATACTATCATTTTAATTTTTATTTTAATAGTGGTTCTGTATAGTTATAACAAATTTTAACAATAATTTAACGTTTCATTATTTCCTCTAGCAACATCTATTTACATTTATATTTCATAACAATAAAAATCACTAAATATTTATCATAAGATTTATAAAGTATTAAGTTTAGTGAGAAGATAAGTTGTAATTTATAGATACATAAACTATTAAAATATAAATAGATATAATTTTAATAAATACATATTTTACACGAATATAGTTTGTATAAGGTTGGACCTCTTCTGGGTAAAGGCCTCCTCCGCCTAATTATAACTTTTTAAGACTTCTTTCAAATCCCAGAACTTATTAAAAAAAAGTTGATATTGAGTTTTTTACTATTAGTCATTATCTTGGTTTTCATTTCATTTATCTCCAGTCCAACTTTTTTCTGACTTCATTCAGTGAGTTTAGCATTTCTTGTAGATGTAAGTGTGATTGTGAGAAGAGAACAATATCATCAGCAAAAGAAAGGTGTGTAAATCTTTTGTGATTTATGTATATACCATAATTTTGCCATTGTAGATCCTTCATTATAAACTGTAGTACTGCGATAAATAGGGTTGGTGAAAATGGGCTCTCCATATTGTATCATGTTTGATGGTATCAAAGGCCTTGGAGTAATCCACAAATGCCATGTAATGGGGTTTATTGCATTCTTCATATTTCTCTATTAGCTGTTCAACAACGTGTGGTCAACTGTCGAATACCCTTTTCGAAAGTCTGCTTGTTTGGTACAAATTGGTCTATTTTTGAAGATATTAATTTCTGTGTACTTATTGAGAACACTTTGTAAAGGCATGACATTAAACTTATAGGTGTTATGGCGGGTTCATAATAGGTAAATTTTATATATAGATAGATAGATAGACAACTCTTTATTCAAAAACCAGCTTAACAATAAATAAATAACATAGACAAAATTGTAAACATATTCTAGTTTTTAAATGGCGGCCTTATCGCTTAAAGCGATCTCTTCCAGGCAACCAAGCACGTACAAGATAATTACATAATATTAAAATGGCCTTAAAATATTACATTGTCAACTTAACAACTCTCAATACAAATATATAAATATAATACATAACAAATACATATACAATACAATACTAGGCATGGAAATAAATAGACAAATTCTCTAGTAATAATAAGATGAAACAAATGTTAGTGCTATAGCGATAGATAATGAACTATGACTCGATGCTTAAAAACGTTTAATGAAGGAGCACGTCCAATATCAAGGGGAAGACTGTTCCATAGCAAGACAGCTTTCACAGTAAAAGAGGACTTAAAGAAAGTGGTGGAATGTGAAGGAATTGATAACTTAAGATTTTCAGACGACTTTAAGGTATAGGAATGCGTAGTGTGACAATATTTGAAACATTTCTGAAGGTACCGCGGAGAAGAAGGGTTAAATAATAAGTACATTGTAAAGGAGTGAAAGTATATGAACATCCCGGCGACGGCGAATAGGGAGCCACTTGAGCTTAGTACGATATTCGGAGACGTGGTCATATTTGCGTAAAACAAATATAAACTTTACGCAAAAATTTTGAAGGCGCTCAAGTTTATCGAACTGCTCCTGGGTGAGATCTAGATAACAAACATCAGCATAGTCAAGAATTGGAAGTAAGAGAGATTGTGCAATCGCAGTTTTAGTGGTAATGGGTAGAAAGTTGCGCAACCTACGTAAGGAGCCTGCGGAAGCAAACATTTTACGGCTCACTTCTGTTAGTTGCACATCCCATGAGAGGTTACAATCAAATATTACGCCTAGATTTCTCACAGTATTACTGAAAGGGATTGTGAATATTTTTGGCTGGCCGGTTGGTTCAGTTGGTAGCAACCCTGCCTTCTGCACCGCTGGTGCTGGGTTCGATCCCTGGACAGGTTAAACATTTGTGTGCATGAACGTGTCTCTTTGACCTGTGTCTGGGTGTTTGTTAAATATAAAAGTATGTATTTATGTAAATAAGTATGTATATCAGTGATCAGCTTACCATAGCACAGGCTTTGTCTAGTTTGGGACCTGAAGACCTGTGTGTAGATGTTGTCCCCTATTATTATTATTATTTTTACCCGCATTAGGTATTGAATAAACCGACTTGGTTAACATTCCATTTCACAACTTTTTATTCTTTTGTGCATTTTTGTACATGTAATGTTTTTGACGGGATAATATTACTTCCTGTGTTATGTGAACGACTTATGGTCGTGCCTCTTATGTACTTAGTACTTACTTAACTATCAATAGTTCAATTTATTCCGTCTTCGCGCGGGTGAACATTTCTATGGCAAATTTTTTTACGCCTTGGGCTAAATATAGGTTTTTAAGGATCTCTAATTTTTTCTAGTAAGTAATAATATATACTATAATATAGCCTATGATAATCAGTGATAAGATAATACAGCTTTCTAACGGAAAAATATTTTTTGAAATCGATTCAGTGGATTGTTTGTTCGTTACAAACAAAAAATACTCTTTATAATATTAGTGTAGATTATTTAAATTATTATTTACGTGTTTGTAGAGAGGTGGGTACAGTCTGGTCAGGTGTGTGCGGGTAGGGCGGCGGTGGCGCGGGAGGGGGTGCTCGGGTGCGTCGGCACCTTCCCTTGGCTCGGCGTCATAAGGGTACACTTGCGTAAGTATTGTAACACATCATCCCCATCCCATGCATCCCCATCCCTTTATCCCATAACTTCATCCACATACCTTTATTCCGTTACCCCTTCATCCCCATACCTTTGTCCCCATACTGGGTTTAGTAATGTGGGGAATCTAGTAGTGTTCTGTTAATCTTATATATTTGATTAAATAATGTTAACACAAGAGGCGCTGTGTGCAGGCGCTCGGATACACTTACTAGACAATGTCACCGATGCAAGCTGTTCGGATATACTTAACATTTGCCGACTATCGTGATAGTATCAATCTCTATTAAGTTACAATCTTTCCACTTATATTACACAAACAAGTTTAGTAACAATCCTAGTATTTCCTCCATTCCTTCGCCCGTGTAAAATCGACAGCTATTCGTCGAACTACTGGGTGTATAGAATAGAATCATTTTATCGTCACATTAAACGCATGTAACATTATGATAAGAACAACAGTCATAATGGATACAATAAGTCTCGTCAGATTGTTTACATACAATGGTTATTAATATTGCTACATATAATATAATATTATTCTATAACTAAAATCTAAAACAGTGACAGCTTTATTAATAAACGCATCTTAACTTTCTCGTCATTTGTCTTGTTTTGTCGCGTGACGTTTTCAATTGGATAGAACAAGACAAAAGATGTTCTAAGTTAGTCGCATTTATTAATAAGGCAGTTTTGATATATCAATTATCGTAAATACTATAAAAAAAATTTAATTGTGTATAATGTTCTCTGTAATAAAATATTTTTTATTTTGTCAATGGATTCGCATTAAGTAATAAGTATTCTAATATAACTAAAGGTTGTTCTATTTTATTGTAAGTTTCCTACTCTTAGTATATATGTATTCAGTTTTAATTATCATTATTATTAAAATAAACAGATAATTCAGCTGAAAAATTATGCAATACAATTTATAAATGTTTTAATTGTGTTTAACTTATAAAATATGTTAATAACTTCTATAAAAGTACTTAATACATAATTATTTAATTTGTCAAAGATGTAAGTGTTAATAAAGTGTAAGTGTATAATTGCAGACGAGGACACGGGTTTGAAGGTGGCTCTGACGGGAGTAGTGCTGGTGAAAGAGAACTACGCCATCGGCAATGCGGACGACATCGGACGAATACCGACACGGATACTTCGGTACGTACGATTCATAGACATAATATATAAATAAAGAAAATCTATATCAGAAGAACTAAGAAAATCTATTTCAGAAAATCTTCTTAATTGAAATTTTTACAATGTTTTATCGAATATTCTAATCCGCGCACACTTCTGTATCACACCAAGCCCCTATTCCGCAGTGAAGTTGACGCTCTTTGCCGATGACATTTAGACCGCAGTGAAGTGAGCTGAACGCAGCACTAGCGCCACTCTTAGACTCTTCCAACAGTATTATTTATATACTAGGAAATGACAGTTGCTGTTATGTCAATTTGAAGCACCTGGTGTGAGTAGAAGGTACTGAACATTGTCATGTCTCTCACCACTAACATTAGTTCCATGTACTCACAGTAGATGCGCACGCTGCAAGCACCGCCACAATGTCGGAAATCAAATGGATTCATTGTCACTTTGACTACTCGTATCTGAAGCCCAGCGTACTTGTATAATACAGATGAGTGGTACAAACAACTTCCTAATGTAAGTCAATGCAACCAACTCGAAGTAATCATCTCTACTGTCTCGATATATGTGGCTTGTCTTTCAGGATGGCTCGCCGCGCCGTTCCAATTCGATGCCTACCTATTGGAAAACAATCACCACAATTCGGCTTGTCACACTGACTAAACTAAAAGTTCCTCAATCCTTCTCTCCCTTTTGGAAACAAAAAGATAGGAGACAATTTGTAACTGTCTAATTAGGTTAGTTTAATAAGTAAGGCCTGCTCGAATCGGGGTCACTAATCACTTTTCAAGAACTTTATTACTCAACTAAAACTAGTTGGGAATTAAACGTTAAAAATATAAAATAGTCTTAGTCTCTATTTCAAAACATTTCATTCAGAAGTAATATTTTAGTTTGTCAATACACAAAACTATCATTGAACATGAGACTGTAAGCCATAGTTGACAAGGTCCATTATCCCTGATCGTCAGAGAGGACAGCCAAGCGATGTTCATCCCTGCAGATAACACCCCCTGGTTCTGTCGGCTGGTGGACTACATGACGCACCCGGAGTACCAGCTCGACACCACCAACACCATAGCCATTGTACAACTGGACCCTGGACAAGACAACACTTGTAAATACCCCGACAAACACATGTACTTCCGATCACTTCAAACAAAAATTCAAAAAAACTAACGACACTTTTAGCTGGCGGCCATCTTCGATTTGAAATTAATCATAGTATCCATCAAGTCAAGTTCTTTCATTTGATACATAATGAGGAAGTTTTGAAAAATATGTGAATCGCCATTTTGTGACGGCGGACATTTTGGACGGAATTTCATGAAACACGGTTTCCCGACTAATTCACCTTTAAAATAAAATAAAAAAACTAAATCAAAATCGTTTTGGAGTAATTTAATGCGCGAGTACGACCCGCTCTTGGCTGATTTTCTGTAAATATAGTTTGTTGTACAGTTCCTATGAAGCCTGCGTGCTGGCCTCCCACTGGATACAATGTCTCTACACATATCTACGCTCTCGGATACACGGACGGTAATACCATTCCTACACAATGTTATAACTGTTATAACAGCTAAAGTTAAAAATTATAAATCGCCATTTTATAGTGGAGGCCATTTTGTATTTGCAATAATTCATAATGTATAGTATTCTACCAGTCAAACCCTTTCATTTGATTTATGTAAAAATATGTAATCCGCCATTTATTAGCGGCGCCCTCAGCAGACTCACCTCTTAACAGTATCACCGACCCTTCCCTGTTTACGTGTTTCTGATACAATTTTCGTGCCGGGGCCTACATCTTTTCACCCAATCAATGTCAATCGCTTTACTATGATGTATTTTAGGCGTACACTTTTTGTTATTTCGAAAAAAGTCATTGAATTCTGCATAATAAAGTCTTTTAATAGGCATCGTATCAGCGCAAAAATATGACTGCTTAGCAAACTTGTAACTTTATAGTGATATAAAAGACTGAAAAAATAAACCTGTAAAGCCTAAAGTAAATAATGACCTCTATCCGGTCAGGCCAAACTTACTAAACTAACGTAATTTGACAGTTCTAAAATTCTCTTCTCTGTTTTTGTTTTCACAAATGAAAAAAGGATGGATATAAATTTAGGAAGTTTTACTTTAAGTCAGTGTGGCAGGCCGAATTGGGGTCATTGTGTTAGCTATGTGAAAAAAAAACACAGGAATCAGACAACATTAAAATGTAGAAAAGAGCTATATATTTTGTATGGACAAGTTGGCGGTCTATAGCTGTGTTAAGGGATAACGCTGCTGCTACTTTAAGCGTCATGTCTTAAGGGGCGCGTGTGTTGAAATGCATCATATATCATACCTACTGGAGCAACAATGTAGCATCTATTACAATTTATAATTATCATGCCCATATTAGCCAATTGTTCATCAATCCGATACAATTTACCTCAAAGTATTTACGTCTTGTCAGCAAAACTTGATTAAGCTATCGACCTCAATCAAGGTTTTGTTATGTTTCTTTTATAGCTCGCGTTTGAAAAACAACTCGCCTGATGTGAAGCGAGTGGCTTTAGATGGGCACGCTTGCCTAGAAGAAACCGATTCACTCGTATATATTGTTTCTATAACGTATCTTATGTATTACAGAGAACGAAGTGCTCGAAAAGTTCGTACACAAGCTGCAGTACGTTGAGCCTCAATTATGCAAGGAATATTATAATCGTGGAGCGGTGAGTGGTGTCATTATCATAGGCGTCTTTACCTTTCTGACTCTCTTAGTAAAGTCATACATTTTTATTTCTATCAGTCAGACAGTACATTTGAACACAAATTTAGTCATACAATCCGCCCCGATTCGAACCTGGCGCAAAGGTGCCCATGACGCTACCTGCGTTTAGTTGCTAAGCTGCCTTAGTAAAGTAAAATAAAGTAAGTAATATTTATTGACATTCAAATTACGTTCGTTACAGGCAACGTCTTACATTTGAATTTATAATTACTTAAAAATTTTACTTATAAATCAGATGTACGATTACTTAATATTAGTTCCTAGTTGAACAGTTCTCTTGACAAATATTTACATTATGATTGCTTTGTTTAGTTATTAGTGATATTTTATTATGGTTGTTCGTTACACAAGAACGATGATTCTACTCGTACAAGCTGCATTCACATATAGTCGCTGAGTTTATAAAAACTTAAAAAGGATTGCTTTCAAAAAAATATTTGAATTTTTGAGTGTATTAAAATTGAGTTCCATTACACTATCTGGTAATTTATTGCACATCAATATTTTGGTATAGGGCCCCTGCATCTTACATTTAGCTAATCTGTTTCTGATTCTGAGTCTGATTCGCCCTTCGTTATACTTCATCAAGCGATTTTTTGTTAGGGCTTCTCCTAAAAACGCCACTGAACATGATCATGAGCTTTTATCATGTAGTAGTAGCAAATGGAAGTCATGTAAAAACCCGAATTAATTTATGTATATTTCTCACCTTTTATACCATCCGTTAAGTACGACAAACATTTCAAGACCAAAATCAGCTAAATCGGCCCAGCCGTTGTCGAGTTTTTAAGAGACAAACGAACAGCTTTTTTTTTTAATTTATAAAGAAAGAAGAAGTTAAATATTCTCACTAAATATTGTTCTTAGAAGGCTAGCTTGCATTTTGTTAGGTCACTATCAAAATGTATAGTATTAGGTTTGTTCCACAGCTCCAAGAAGGCAAGATGGCACCGCTCCACTTCACGTGTGGATTCGCTGTTAACAACAAAGAGCACTGTGTGTGGGACAACGGCATGGCTCTCGTTGGAAACGCGACAGGGACCTGGCTGCTGGTGACTTATTATCCTCTTCTTATTCCTCTCCTATCGGAGGTTTTTTTATCCTACACAGCTAGGCTTTTGACCACAATTTTGCACAACTACGGCAGTCGCGATACTGTAGCAATAGATAAAGCATGCCTAGTCTGGAATACACTGGCTCTCAAGGAAGGCTGCCGGAACACACCGTCAGACAGACGGCGACAGATTTTTACAACTTGAGGATGGTAGCTAGCTACAGAAAAAGCTAAAAATAATCACTACACACCAAATGTCATTATATCATCACTATAAGTTATTTGGCAAAGATTATACCTATTCTTATAATTTGACAATTATTATTATTATTGTAAAATTTAATTTTAGTTACTAAACATACAATTATATTTTTAAAAGATTACTTTAAATAATTACAATTGTTTATACTACGAGTATTCTTATTTTATTATATTTTCTCTCAGTGTGTTCTCACCGTTAAAGCCCAAACAGATTATATTCGTTTGTACCCCTGACAACTAACAACTAACAACTTTGTCGCATTGGTTGGTACGTACGAGTACAAACCAGTGAACTAACCTCGGTTGTCTATCACCTCCAGCTTGGCTTAGGGCTCCACGGGCCCGGGTGCGCAGCCCCCGCTCGGTTCCTGTCGCTGCAACACTACTACTCCTGGATAGAATCCTCCACCAACGTGCAGGAGATGAGCTGGAAGAACTCGTTCAGGAAGACTGGCTTCAGAGAAGGTACTTCTAGAAGAACAGCACACGTCGGAAATGAGACTCATGTTCAAATAAATAATTGATATTTTAGATATAATTATGTTTATTATTTTAGAACGTTTAGTATTTTTTAATGATCGCGTGTGAAACATTTATACTCAAATGTGACATACCATTTTTTAGATTTCTTTTGTTAGACTAAGATTTCTCTGTCTGTCCGGCAGTCCGTCTGTCAGCAGGCTGTATTTCATGAACCGTGATATTCGGTTGAAATTTACACAGATTTCAACCGAAATTTCTGTTGATTGAATTTCAGTTGGCGTAAGATAAAAACAAAATAAAATAAATGTTGAGGAGAACTCGCTACAATAATACGACAAACGTGATTTAATCGTTTTTTTCTCGATATTAATAACGACACGACAACAGGTAGAAACTGGAACTAATGTTGAATAGATAATGTAACGGACCCTTCGTGCGCTAACCGGACTCGCACTTGCTCTATATTTGATATTTTAGCTTGTTTTATTGTAAATGGAACTGTTTTTTACTACTAGCAATAAGTATAAATGATATGTATTTTGCAAAATTCTAGGCAACCTGGATTTGTAGATATCTGTAGGTACCTATAGTCTTAAATAGCTTAACTTTTTTTTGACAACACAAATATATAATAAATGCAAGTTTAAGATTAACATAAGAAGTATATAATACCCTCATTTGTTATATATTAGTGTTAAGAAATCAATGTTCTTCAAACTAAAACATTGGTAGTTAAATCACGCCCGGATAATATTAAATACTTTTTTAACACACA
Source organism: Ligdia adustata (assembly GCA_947049295.1). Taxonomy (NCBI): domain Eukaryota; kingdom Metazoa; phylum Arthropoda; class Insecta; order Lepidoptera; family Geometridae; genus Ligdia; species Ligdia adustata. The sequence goes on from OX346237.1 coordinate 359,083, forward strand.
TTTAATCGTATAAAGAAAACATACACGAAAAGTGACCTCACCAAGTGATATCATACTAAAGTTGAAAGAAAAGACATATGAGCGAGAACCAACATCCAGACAAACGTACTTACACATGAAACAAATATTGCTAAAGGACTTGTTTCATTCTCGGCCAGGACTTAAGAGCCTAGGCCTAAAGATGTGGTTAATATCGTGTATTAATGAAAAATGCGCCAGTCGCCTCCTTCATTGTGTACAAAACTATCTAAATTCTGTGAATTGTAGTAGAATTATGGCATCCCTGGAAGAATAAAGTATCCTAGGTTTACTGCAATGGTCACATTGGTCTATAAATTGTACCGCCCGTCGCAAATGTCAAATGTGACACAATAAAAACGCGTAAATCACCTTATTGCGTAAATAATATGGAAATATTTTGATTCCAAATTAATTTTGTACACTGCGATAAGTTACGTTATTTCGAATTTGGTTGATATATTAAAGATTAATAGTCCCTAACGTACTTATGGTATCATGTACACTGCCCTGGCCGGAGATCCATACGTTTTTGAAATAACTCTTTTGAAACAGAGTCGCTTTGTTCGGTCAAGTATTTTATTTAAAATTTCCCTTGTCTTTGCAGGGTTACAACCCAAAAATGTAGTAAAGTACATACCAGTCCACGAATTACTCCAATCTCACAACAGAGCAGCTCTAAGGGGTGGGAGCACTGAGGGGGTTCATAAGAAGCACGAGCTGTCTCACTACCACCCCTACGATGTGCTGACACAGGAGGATGATCCATTCCACATCAACAGGATCAATGGCACCATCATTGATATTGTAAAAACCACACGTAAGTACTACGTTACAACCCACAGCGTCCCACTGCTGGGCACGGGTCTCCCCTATGATGGGGATGTAGGCCATAGTCCACGTTGACCAAATTGCGGGTTGGGGACTTCACTTATCTTTGAAATTTATTAACCTTTTCCGACAAGCAGGTTTCCTTTCAGAAAACGTAAGTACTTAAGATAATGAATTCGTTATCCTATATCCTACTATTCTTCCTATTGTACTAATATTATTAACGCGTACATTTGTAAGAGTGTATGTATGTGTGTATGTTAGTCTGTCACGCAAAAACTGCTGAACCGATTTGAATGAAATTTGGTACGGAAATAGCTTATATCCTGGATTAACACGTAGGCTACTTTTTTATCCTGTATTAACGCGGGTAACACCGCAAAACGCGGCTAGTAAAATTGAATAAAAATACCAACTAATATATTAGACTTTACAATACTAACATCAGTCCAATTGTTTAATTTTTTAGTTGAAATAACTGTAACTGTATCGGCGTTTGTCGAAATAAAGTTGGCAAAATATTTTTTTTAAGTTGTAATATTTTACAGCTGGCTTCATGCGCGGCAGTGTCGGTGACTGCAGCGCCACCGCTCTGCGACAGATCTACAGAGATGACACACTTGTCAAGTTTCTACCAGATGCTGCGACGCGTCTCGGTACTTTACTGTACAAGGTAACTTATAAACAAGTGGTTAAAAGTAACTTCGAATAACCCGACTGCGAGTTCTTTAGAGCCACGTCTCTTACAGCTAGTTTAGTTTATGATCATATGCAAGTGAAGACGAGTCTATTGACACCACTCACATAAAAATACGACGAGACTAGGCTTTAGGACGTGTCAAAGAAATATACATACATACACTAGAAAAACATAACCCTCCTTCTTTCGCAGTCGGGTAAAAAGATATCACTCAGTTACTGAGGAGGGAGAATTATACCAACAAACACACTTTTAGATATTAGGTCCTTACATATGAAATTGGTGTTTTGTCGTACTGGCCACTTTGATCTCAAATATCTTTTCTTTGGTTAGGGATTCCAATTTCAAATTTATACAGCTATTTATTCATACATTTGTATTTCGAAAACCGTAATTCATTTGTTTTGTCCTTGTTTGGTTTTTTCTTTGCGTCACGCAATTTACAAAATGGATAAACTTGAAATATCGCGTTATTTACGAGCACGAGTTCCACCGTGGTACCAGTGCTGCAGAAACGGCTCGAAGGATTAATGATGTGTATGGCGGCGGTGTCGCAAAAGAAAACACAGTGCGTTTTTGGTTCCAACGTTTTCGTTCTGGAAATTTCGACATGCAGAACAAGCCCCGTGGACGGCCGGAGACTAAAGTTGCTAATGAAGAATTGAAAGCTATTGTGGAAGCAGATCCATCGCAAACCACGTCCGAGTTAGCTGCAGGCTGCGGTGTTAGTGATAAAACTGTTTTAATCCATTTGAAGCAAATTGGAAAGGTGAAAAAGCTTGAAAGGTGGGTACCTCATGAATTGAGTGCAGCAAACCGACAAACGCGCGTCAACTGCTGCGTTACATTACTCAACCGGCACAATAATGAAAGGATTTTAAATCGGATCTTTCTGATATTTCAAGTTTTTCCATTTTCTAAACTGCGTGACGCAAAGAAAAAACCAAACGAGGACAAAACAAATGAATTACGGTTTTCGAAATACAAATGTATGAATAAATAGCTGTATAAATTTGAAATTGGAATCCCTAACCAAAGAAGAGATATTTGAGATCACAGTGGCCAGTACGACAAAACGCCAATTTCATATGTAAGGACCTAATATATAACATGTGCAAGGGATTCTTTTCTTGATGAATACGTAGTTCTAACATTATGCTTACCTTCCAGCTGTCGTTGTATGACGTGTATTACTCCAACTACACCTGTATCAGAATAAAGGTAATTATCATAAAAGAGCGAGTAACCTTATACAAGTCTCATTAAAATACATATTCAAAAACCCCGACAGACGTGAAACTTATTAGACAAAGTTGTTTTTTTGCGTAAATACTATTTTTGACTTGCCAAATTCACGTTATTCTGGAAAAATACAAAAATGCACAAGACAAAAAATAACATTAATAACATATATACATTTATGAGTAAGTACTAGAAACTAGATGCTTATAATATCAAATTTTACCAAGATTAGATAAAATACTACGACCGGACGGTCAACTGTCTACATAAATACTAACACATGGAAGAAACATGCGCGCAACTAAAATCAAAAGCAAATATAAAATTTTAAACTCAATTTCCAGTTGCAATCAACGAACGCTGGTCAAGCCTACCTTGATTACAAAACACAACTCACAGATGACACCCTTTTCCCACAAAATCCTATCGAAATAATGCAATACTACCCTCTCTACAAGCTCTCTCGACTCATAGAGAAATCAGATGTGGAACATCTAAAACCAGACCCTATCCAAAGTGCTGGAAGGAATCTTACGGTGGATCATGTGAATTTATATCTCACTGCAAACTTTAAGGGGATTTGCAAGATGGAGATTTCTTTTTACGGACCTTATGTGGGTATGTTATTTTTATTTTGTATACTCCTTCCAATAAATTTTTGTCATAAGCTACAATTACTAATCATCCAACTCAAAAAACTAAACATGCCATACAAATTTATTTTATGTGCTATGTATTTTGAATATCTGTTCTATTAAGATCAGTTTTTGATTGCATGGCACTGGGCTGTATCCCATGCTTCCATATATGTCCCATAGGAAAAATTTTGGCACCCGCCCATCTGCCGCTTATCAAAATATTGCGGCGTGTGGTGAGATGCCATACACTGGCGGGGCAACGTTGGTGTGTGTGACTAAGGGCGTTATGCCCTTTAACAGTTCCACTCATGAGCTTGGGTTGTTCGCTCTTGTTTTTTTTCCACCCCTAACAGCGAATTAAGGCAAGCCAGAAAGCAGAGGAGCTCATTTAGTCCCCACGGAATCGGGTTACGTGGTATCGGCACACAGCTATGTGTCCGCCAAAAAGCTGCCCCTGTGATTTCATATTATAGACATATAAGCCTACCTTGATTACTTCTTACTATTGTCTTGTTATTAATACAAATCACTTATCGCCTAAGCGATTAGTTATGATTAGTTAAGATAAGTGCGCGAAAGTAGAAAAAAAACAGTTTTAGGAAAATGTTCAATTGAGTAAGTTTATATTATTATGACGGTTTGATTTATGAAATAAATAAATTCTGTTAAACCAGTAAAAAAAAGTTAAGTAAATAAAGTATTTTTATATAATTTGTAGGTTCCACCACGGAGCCGCCAACTACAAAACTTAGAACTACCAGAAGAAGAGGAACTACCAGAACTACTGCAGATCCTTACACTCTGACAGAGAAACCTTCCATACTTAGAGAGAATCCCACTATTGAAAATAGGGCTTCAGGGGAGAGTTGGACACTTGGTTTGATAGGATTTGTTGTATTATGGAGGTTTTTTTATTAGACTAATTGTCTTCGCTCCAAGTTTGGCACTTGCTTTCATTTGTCAGTATTATATAGATGTTAGTATTCGCGTAAATGTCGTAGTAGTTAATGCCTTACTAACCAAAAACAAAATGACTAACTACAACTACAAAAAAATATATAGCAGAAAGATTACCTATAGACTTCGATCAACAATACCAACTAGATATCAGGTCGGCGCAAAAAAAACGTCTCGGTAAATAACGCCTCACTTGTGGCGTGGGGTCTTATTTTTGTTTAGTTCGGTCCAACCACAGCCAACGTAAACACGTTTCACAATGCCGCAGTGTGCATTCAAAAATTGCAAAAATAACTACCGAAAAAGCAATTTATCGGTCGGAGTGTCTTACTTTCGGTAGGTAAATGTAGAATAACTTATATTTTAAGCTTTAAACTAACAATAATATCAAATTTCCTATTTTAAACGTATTTTATTAAACGTCAGCGCGTGTTTGGCCAATGTTGGGCCAAACACGTGTCATCTTGTGTTCAACAGAACAGTAGATGCATGGAGTAGATGTTTAATTGTAAGAATTTCTATTATTGATATAATTATTACCAGAATTTACAAAAACAGTTATGGTTCTACTTTTGTGTCATGTTTGTTGGATTGTCATTAGATATGTATGTTTTAGGTTTCCTAGCAATCCGTTTACGTGTGCAGAATGGATTTCGATTGTCGCCAGAGAAAGAAGAGATGACTTTTATAAGCCAGCTAAAAACTCTGTGATATGTTCAGATCACTTTGATAAAGTGGATATAAGCGGAAATACTAACCGACGAAGATTGGTTAAAAACGCAATTCCCAAATTACAGGTAGGTACATTCATAGTAGTCAATCGAAATTATTTTTTTCTTGTTTCATGTTCTGCTAAAATATTTGTAGCACGATAAATTTTTATTCGTTATCGTGTTATTAGAATTAAATATTGTTTATTAATAAAGGGTATTTTCCGAAAAAACAGATTCAACCTCCGTCGGATCTACAACTAACGACACCAAATACCCAACTCTCAGAATCTGATACTGTCGACGTAATGGTGAGTATTTTTTATTTAGCTGTAGGAAACGTACAATTTTGTGATTACAAATTATTAATTTATTGTAATTATGCAATTTGTTTTCTTTTAAAGTAAGCTAAATCATTTGAGTAGGAAATTTGTTTATATTTTTAGCTTCCCGACAATTTTGCTCAATGAGTAATGTTCCTGTTAATGTGCCTTGTGGCAGATAATTGATTACATACGTTATAATCACCTAGATTAAACTTAAGTAATTTTTTTACAGCCTCTATCACCGACTTGTGGATTAACCATCACACAAAAAGGCACCTGCAACCAAGACCAAGCAGACCATACTTCTGTTATGAACTCTCCAGTTGCATCTGTATCAGATTTAATATCGGTCTGTGAAACACCTAGGAAGAGATTTCTAAATAAACAGTTATTCGCTGCTCGTAAAATCATAGACACTAAATCAAAAAGAATTCAAACATTGCAAAAAGTAAACAAGAGGCTGGTTAAAAAAAATTGTTCTTTAAAAACTATAGTTAACTTGTTGAAAAAGAAACAAACAATAGACGAGACAGTTTTAATAGATTTATCAAAAAATGTTGAAGTAGCAGAAGTATTTAATGGAATGTACACAAAAAATAAAAAACAGCGTACAAAACCTTTTTCAAAATATCCGTCGGGTGCTAGAAAATTTGCCTTAACGCTCCATTTTTACTCCCCGGCTGCTTATAAATACGTACGCAAAATGTTCAACACATGCTTACCACACCCTCATACGCTTTACGAATGGTACCGAAGTGTTGATGCGGAACCCGGATTTTGTGCTGAAACTTTGAACAGGCTGGAAGCAAAGGCAAAAGAAAGTGGTAAAAAAATATTATGCGCCCTGGTTGCGGATGAGATGGCAATAAGAAGGCAAAAAATATGGACAGGTAAGCGTTATGAGGGATTGGAAGACATGGGTTTGGGAAGTGACGATAGCAACCAAATGACTAGTCAGGCATACGTTTTTATGTTGGTTGCAATAAATCAATCTTGGAAATTACCACTGGCATACTTTTTTATTGATAGTATGAAAGCAGACATGAAAGCCAATTTGATTAAGATTGCATTAGAAAAATGTGAAAAAATTGGGATTCAGATTCGTTCCGTAACATTTGACGGTTGTAAAACGAATATTGCAACCATGAAAAAGTTAGGATGCGAGGTAGATAATGCAGAAAATATGATAACAAACTTTAAACATCCTTGTGCAGATTATAATGTAGTTGTGTTTCTAGATGCTTGTCATATGGTAAAGTTAATGAGAAATACTTTTGAATCAAAAAAAATATTACACACAACCGATCAAAAACAAATTAAATGGCAATTCATTACAAAATTACACAATTTGCAAGAGGAAAACAGTTTGCATTTAGCAAATAAATTGTCTCATAGACACATACATTTTAAAAATCAGATCATGAATGTCAGATTGGCCACACAGTTACTGAGCAGGAGTGTTTCCAAGGCATTAGAATTTTGTGACAAAACTTTGAAACTTGCCGAATTCCAGGATTCTGATAGCACTGCAGAATTCATAACGATTTTAAATAATCTATTTGATGTCCTAAATACACGAAATTTGAAAGATTTTGGTTTTAAAAAGCCCATTAGCAAGAATAATTCTGTGGAAATATTGTCGTTTTTGTCGAAAGCAAAAGATTATTTACTATCGCTGTCCATTAAAGTGCAACATAAAAAAACTGTTAAGATTGGCAATGAATCAAGAACAGTGTTCACATCCAAATTAGTACCGTTACTAAAAACTCAAAATAATACTGGCTTGTTGGGACTATTGACATGCATCAGTAGCTGGACATATTTGTACAACACTTTAGTTGAAACTGACATCCTCTCATTTCTATTGGCCTACAAATTCAGTCAGGACCATGTCGAGCTGTTTTTTGGGGCTATAAGAAGTCAAGGTGGGCATAATAATAACCCGAACACTCGACAATTTAAAGCAAGCTTTAAAAAACTTTTGTCTCATATGGAACTTAGTTCGAAATTTACTGGCAATTGTCTCCCATTTGATAACATTCCAATCCTATCTGGAGCTCAATCTCTCGATAAGATTAATAACACCTCTATAGGACATCGCCTTGATGTAAGTGAAGAGAGAAACATAAGTGAAGCGGAGATTTTAAATAACAGACAAATACAGCAAAGTTTTGAAAAATATCAAAAAAATTGCGATGAACTTTCTTCTACATTGGATGAAAGTCCAACTTGTAGTGTTATATCGCAAATAGTAGGATATATTTCCGGATTTGTTGTTAGTAAATTGGTAAAGAAACTAAAATGTAACCAGTGTATAAATAACTTGTGTGCAACAGAGAAACGATTATTTCATAAATTGATAGACTTAAGAGACATGGGAGGGTTATTCTATGCCTCTGAGGATGTATTTAATATTGGCATGAAAACTGAAAGCGTGATAAGACATTTTGTTCGCGTAAGTGGAGGTAAATCTTTACAAAAAAAGTATGATAAGAACTTTATATGTACTATAGTTTTAAAATTATATATCAACAAGAATATATTTCCTGAAGGCGATGCACACAACCACGAAATTACTTTACTCAAATCAGTAATTGAAAAGTTTACTGACGTAAGGTTACATTACATATGTAAAAAAGAAACAGGAGATATTAAAGACAAATCTAAACGACAATTATACAATAAACTCAATTTATTCAAAGGAAATTAATTCCGTGGTTGCTGGAATTTTTGTGGATATCATGTAAAATTAAGAGGTAAGGCCATCAACGTTCGCTGCATACAAACGTAGTCCCTTGTTTTCTTCCTCTAGAGCAATCTTTTTTTTTTTCATAAAATGTTTGACTACTGTGTGCATGTGCAATTGTGTACCATTTTTTTAAGTCAATAAAAAAAAAGTTGTAAGTGCGTTCTTTGTTTTATTCATTCAATCATCATCATAGATACCTACGAATTTATTCATTTTTGATATTATTTAATTTTTATAATTATAAAATAAATAAATATTATGTACATAAAATCATAATGTTAATAATCCTTTAAACTAACAAACATATTTGCCCACATCATAAATAATCTTAACTAAAGAACTAAACTTTCACGTACATACTTACATTATTTTTAAAGTTCAATGCGACTCCATACCTCCTGTAATAAAACTCGACGACTCGTAAGGCACCGAAACAAGACGATGTAACTCGCAAGGTAATAACTGACAAAAAGCACTTTAACAGTAGCGGCGGAAGGTTGATTTTACAATACATGTTTTGACATACGTCTTTTTATCTCTAGATGATAGATGTGCTTTGCTAATTTTTTGTGACAAATGGTCGTAAATACGGTACATTTTGAATATTTGCGACTTTATTACTTGGTAGTATAGTTGCAATTTGGTCGCACTGAAAAATATTTTAAATCTTGTCTTGCTTCGCTCGTAAACAAATGTAGCTATGTAGGTATAAGTTCACGCGGACAGTATTTAGCTTTGGTTTTGTACGTGATCCTTTATCTAGTTGGTATTGTTGATCGAAGCCTATAGACCATTTAAGATGTACAGATAGTCAATAGAAATCGTAGTTAATTAATGTTAACTAGACTTACTACTTACCCTGTGCAAGGCTTACGATTATTTTACTTTTCAGATATATTTTTTTCGATTGATGTGTTTAAAAATACGTACGGATTGATGAACTATAATAAGAAAGCATATTTCTCTATATGTACATATTTGAAATACAATAAAACTTGTAACTTTTAATAATATTTTACTTGTGCTCTCCCGCTACTTAGACCTGGGATCTATTTCTAGTCTCATTGAATAATTCAGTGTTTTTTTATTGACCGATCAAGCGAAGCGAGCAAAGCAACTCTTTTTTCTTTTGTCTATCAGTTCGGATGTTTGTGTATTTGTATGTCTTCTAAAAGTTAGTATGAAACTTGATGAATTTTATTTTGTGGTTGGGGATATTTGATTGGAGAATTTTTTCTCCCAAAAAGGGCTACTATTTGCTAGGGCGCCGCGGCGCCGCTGACTGGCCGATTTCAATAATTATTTGGTAAAGCCATGTGGGACACAGCAGATATCTAAATATAAAAAAATCAGTCTAATGGTGGCCGTTTTTTTATGAGTCACAAAAATAACCTATCCGAGTTGGTCAGTTTACAGAACTAGGTGTATACACGAGTATACTATTTTTTATTTATTCGTATTTATTCTATTCGAATTGTCGATTGGGATTTCACTTATTCTTTTAAAACCATGTAGGTGAAAAATCTGTCCATTTGCATAACGAGCTGCAAGCTAACACGAACCAACGGCTTTTTGAGACAAGGGATGTAGGGACTCTCTGTCTCCAGATATAAATACTCAAACTAAATTTATTAATAATAAATACTACGAAACAGTTTTATGTAGATAAGGTATAATAATAAAAATACAATATAATATGGGACAACATTTACACACAGAGGTGTTCAGCTCCCAAACTAGGCAAAGCCTGTGCTATGGTAACCTGGTCACTGATATACATACTTATATGCATAAATACATACTTATATATGCTTACTATCTGTACCCGCGACTTCGTTCGCGGTCGCTAACCTTAAATAAATATATCAGTTCAACTTAAAAAAATTGAAAATGTATATCAGTGGTCTTTTTGAAAGTCTTATCATTGTAAAAGATACAATACGATAGCAGTGTTTAGAACTGTAAATTTAATTAATGAAAGCAATACAGAAGTTTGCACAATTATGTTCACCATGAGTGGACAATTTTTAAAAACTAATGATTCTGCATAGTATTAACGCCTACTTCATTTTCCAAATTCACCACTTATTTTAACCCATGGTTAATTTTTTTGCGAATGTATTTATCCTGATTGCCATTTTTAATTCAAGACAAGTAGGCATTTGACAACCAGCTCGCACGATCACAGAAGTCAGCGACACTGTGTCCCCTAGTTGGAGCATGCCTAGTCTGGAATACGTCCATAGTCTCTCAAAGAAGGTTGCCGCAACATACCGTTAGGTACTTGGCGACAGATTTTTCAATTTGCGGGTGGTAGCTAGCCAGGCAAGTGTTAAAAATGCCCTGCCATCGTGCTACTGTTTCCCCACGATGTTTTCCCTCAACGGAAGTTGAAGCTCTTACGTATTACGTAGGATTGAACCTCGTATCTCTCGCAAGGCAATCTACCCCCTTAAGCTACTCGGTCACCATCGCTACAAAAAATTGTGAACGCTGTGTTCATACACGTACCGTCATACACATCCAAAAAAACATCTAAATTAAAGCACGCGTTACCGAGCAAAATACTACTTTCATCCCTTCTCTCACGGGAATCTGCACTAATTTTCGCGATAACATCATTTCAAGTAGACCTTTCTAACAAAAAAGAATTATCCAAATCTCGTTACCGTATTATAGCTACATGCGACTTTCATGCGTCCTACGGAAACCCCCAGTAATTTTCGGGATAACATCATTTCAGTGAGACCTTTCCAACAAAAAAGAATCATTCAAATCAAAGCACACGTTACTGAGTTATAATTAAATACTACTTTCATCCCCTCTCTCACGGGAATCTGCACTAATTTTCGCGATAACATCATTTCAAGTAGACCTTTCTAACAAAAAAGAATTATCCAAATCTCGTTACCGTATTATAGCTACATGCGACTTTCATGCGTCCTACGGAAACCCCCAGTAATTTTCGGGATAACATCATTTCAGTGAGACCTTTCCAACAAAAAAGAATCATTCAAATCAAAGCACACGTTACTGACTTATAATTAAATACGACTTTCATCTCCCCTCCCACGGGAGCCCCTTGGGATTTTCGGGATAAAAAATTTATTTATTAAGATCCTACCTTATGATATGAACCCTAAGCATACCAAGTTTCATCAAAATCTATCCAGCAGTTCCAGAGTTATGGAAAGTCCAGAAACAGACAGACAGGCAGACAGACAAAAATGAAAAAAAAATAGATTTGGGTTCTGTATCGTTAATAACTCTCCCCGGGAATGAAATTTGTAAAATATATTTAATGTACAGAATTTAAACTGTTACAGTTTTATTATGAGTATAGATACTTAGATACATGGGTACAGGTTCCACACACTTGTACAAAACAAACTCTCGCAGCCCGCGCCATTAAAAACATTTCACATGTCATTTGTATTTTATTCTTCATAATTCTCTCCACATAATGATATTCAACAACAACATAGGAACTCTAAGTGATCCTTCTTCAAGTCTTTAGGTTTCTTCTAGGCAATCATGCTGAATCTTAGGCCGTATCTTCGTCTTTCATCAGACGAGTTAGGGTTATACGCATTCATATTAATGTATAAAAAAATATAAAGATACGTTACATATTTTATACAAAAAGTATAAAAATGTATGTGTTATAATACGAGTATCGTTAACATTCATTACTTATGTACAATGATATGAAGGAGACGCGAGTCAGTCAGACGCCGTACTTACTTACGCATTATTATGTTAACGAATGAACAGGGGAACATTTACTTATTCTGTATATTTAATTTCCCGTAAGAAGAGTATATATTTAACTAAATTTCGATATGAAAGAAATTTCTTATTCGGTAGTAAGGTTCTTATTTTTATGTTTCGAAATTGTTTGAATTTCAACAACTCAATCATTCTCAACAGATGTTAAATTTAACCGACTTTACGGTTTTCATTCATACAATATTTTATTGTCTCCTCAACATAGAACGAGGTATTCAATTCAACTGTATCATTTATATATATATATTTTATATTTTTCACGTGATTTCTCTGAGACGGCTGAACCGATCTAACATATTTTGTCTACGTTCCAATTGGTTTCATATAAATATTGAAGTCGGTCCAATAGTTTTATGTTAAAGAAAAAGTTTTAATTGTTCCAAAAACGTATGCCTATTAGCAAATTATAAGTGCTTTTAATAAAAAAAAATATGAGACGTAATTATTATTTGTGGTTACAACTTTTCAAATACCTTGGTATAAGATTTTCAAAAGCTATTCCAGAATAAGTACGAAGTTGTCCAGTAAATGAATTCATCGCCCTCGGGAGTCGGGAGTCGGGAGTCGGGAGTCGGGAGCGAGGTGTCGACACAAATTGATAATTCAATGAATTTTAAGTGGTCAAACTAACTACTCGTAGGTATTTACACTCGTAGGTATAACACTAGTTGTGTGTCCTCCAGTAACATCTTATACACGTATGAGACAGAGAGAGACAACACAAGTTTTGTAGCTATTTGAAGTTTGAAGTTATATCCAACGTTAGTTAACTGAAGCTGAACTAACTGAATATAACTTCAAATTACCTTGTGTTACCTTTTTTTTAATGTAATTTAAATAAACTTAATAACTACTTTACCAATTTTTATCATTATTTTGCCGTGAGAAAGCTACATTATCACAGAGTAACAAGAACAAGCTTAGATTTTTTTTGAGCAATATCTACAAGGAAACATACACTTACAAAACAGTGTGCAAACCGAGTTCCATTCGGCTATTAGCACGCAATATTTACGTTAAAACACTTCTGTTAATAATGTCAATGTTTATATTGAATACAACAAACATTACTGTACCGATTTTGATACAATTTATGTTGGACCTCCTCGGGAGTATACCGACATAGCACGTAGGATTTGCAAGCTGAAGTGTCAATGTTCGGGCCACATCTCTCGAACAACTGTACACCGATGGGGAGGAAAGGATGTTGAGCGGCAACCACGAACCTGAAGACGGAGCATGAGTACGTGGAGCGATTACATAGTAAAGATCGCAAATATCCAGTGGATACAATTGGTAGAGCTTATCGTTCGGAATGGCGTTCTGAGTGGGAGGGCTATGTTCAGCAGTACCTAAACATCATCTGGCTGATGATGATTATTTTGTTTTCATGTTAACCTTTAATTTTGGTCTACTGCATGTGACTAACGATATATTTACAGCACACCGGACGTACATAATTAGTGCAGCAAAAAGATGGAAAAAAACAAGTTGCAAGTTCACTGAGGCTCATGTTTACAAATGACTTTTGTGATGGATGTATCGCCTCGTATGCGACTACATATACAGGGTTACGTTTCAACAAATACCTATCTACTGCTGGGCACGAGTCTTCCCTATGCAAGGGTGTGTAGGCCATTGTAGGTTTCCTCACGATCGCCGTTTAAGCATCAGGATATTTTACTCACCTGATGTAAAGCGACGATGCGACCTAGGATGTAGCACGCATGCCTAAGGTTTGCGCGATTTGAATAGATCGATATTTTAAGTAAGAACTCGGCAGCGAATTACAAAACATGGCAGTTTGCCCAAATAAAAGAAAAGTTATCCTTTTAAAGATTTTTATTTCTAGTACACATATAAAATGAAAGTTCAGAGTTGCATGAACCTGGGATCAACCCGTACCCCTGATCTACAACTTTTGAAAATGTTGACTGCAAGAAAACTGACATATTATTATCATTTTTTTGTAAATTATTAATAGAGTTAGAATAACAGTTATTGCTCTTGGTTATCAGAAGTCAAGAAGATGCTACTTGATTACAAATAGCCCTGTATATAAGTAGGAAGGTACGAGTTTCAAAGTATTCCTTAATTGCTGAGTATATTTTTAAAAGTGGCTCTCAAGGTGTCAACTGAGAGCAAGTTCTGAGATGCAAAACACCATGTGATTTGTAGGAAAAATTTTAAACGAAAACTTACTTTACTTACGTAATATTTTTCGTAGTTTTTATGATACGAGTATGTATTATTGACCGAGCGAACGAAGAAAGTGAGAAGTGCTTCGAGTGTAGCTAATACTTATTTCGTCTGTGACTTTCGTTTCTGTTCCGTTTGTTTGGTTGAATATTGGTAAGTTATATCTAGTGTAAAAGATGTTTCAATTATGTGTGGAGCCCCGGTCATTTACAGTATACATGATACCATAAATACGTTAGGGATTATTGACCTTTAATCTTTCAACAAAATTCGAAATAATGTAACTAGTCGCAGTGTACAAAGGTTTGTAAAGAAAACATTTCAACCTTATTTATGCAAAAAGGCGATATTCGCGTTTTTATTGTGTCAATTTTCATATTTATGATGAGTGGTACAATTAATAGACCAATGTGATTATCGGAGTTAACCTAGGATATAAAAATCTTAATGGGATGCTACAATTGCACTATAATTTACAGAAATTAGATACATTTGTACAAAATGAAGCAGGAAACTGATGCAGGTTTCATTAGTACATTATATTAATTACATCTATACGGAATTTTTTGGTAAACGTACACCGCCCTGGCCGATAATATAACAAGTTCTTTTGACAAAACTTGGTAGGTAGCTTTACAGACTTTAAGTTTTTTTTGAATATTTTTTAGGAGTTTATTTTCCTCAAAAATGAAGTAAATTTGTAGTAGTTGAAAGAAAATGCAAATGGTATATTATTTATTGTGAGAACCATTAGACTACCTAGATATTTACATATCTAGTTGTCATCACATCGGAGATAAGCTTATCAGATTATCATTTAATATTCTCACACAATTCAAAAGAAACTGATCTTTATTTACATAACTATACGTAATACAATTGTATAAATGTAAAAAGAAAAAGAAGTTTTTTTCTAAGCTGGAGTATTGCCAGCGTTCGTTTTATAAGATTTTGGGTTTTGATAATTTTGGAATACAAAGATTAAAATAAAAACATTTAAACTACGTTAATATTTTACAGCTCTTTGTATTTAGGCTTTTTATAGGGAATCTTAGTAATTCAGCTCAGTGTTGACACGGTTTTCTTATCTCAAGAAGATAAGCTCGCATCGATCTCTTTCAGCTGACTGATAATATTACCAACAACATTTCGCAGTCTAATTTAGTGTCATTTCCATATAAACAGTATAATAATTTCAAAGTTTTTCTAAAAACAATGACAAAAATATTAAAATAGTGAAATGAAATTCAAAAGAAGTTAAAACTGAACAAATAGTACACAAAATATTGAACGAAGTTAGCATAAATCTAACTGAAAGAAATTCCAACGAAAACGACGACGTGAAAATCGATATAAAAGTAAACATATATTTAGGAAAATGTTTTTATCTGAGAAAGAAATAGTGTTTCTATTTTTTGTTGTGACAGTTTTGTTCTTAGTGTTGGTGTATCTGCACATGTGTGATTTGATTATTGGCCGATATGTCTTCAAAGTATTTAGTGAGTATCATTTTTACGTAACGTAAGATTCTAAAAAAATGTGACAAATTTTTATTATACAGACATACAGCCTGGTGATAAACAGACGGACGAGTCCTGTTTTTACCCTTTGGGTACGAAACTCTAAAATGGAAGACACGAGAAAAGGTCATTTAAGTTTGAACGAAAATAACATTTTGTTTAGTGTCGATTTTTATAAAGTTCAGTCTGATTAGATCTTAGAAATGAAAGCGAGAGGTAAATGTAACCTATTTAAATTTCAGTGGGTCCGTCAGTCAGATGATATTAAATTGTAGTTTTCGTAGGTAAACCTTCGTTATAGGTATACCAAGTCAGCAGAGGCCCGAGAGCGGCCTACAACTGACAATACGGTGAGCTACTTCGCATATTATTATATTCGACAAATAAAAAGGCCAATATTTTACTTAGTAATGTCACAGAAGAAGTTAAGTTCGTACTAATTAAATCATTTTTAACGCCAGACACAAAAATTATGAGATGTGATAAATTTAACGAGTCTGTTTGTGTTCATCATAGCTCACGAACGGATGATGAACCGATTTTGTATAATCCGTTTGGAAGCTATGAAAGGTTTCTTTGAAATCGGTTCAAGATGGCCGCACGCGCCGCCACAAAAGGCGGATTTTTTTCTCTCATCTTTCTCAACATGGGTGTCAATTAAAATAGCTTGTCTAGTAGATTACTATAATAAAATTTGAAATCCAAGATGGCCACCACCTCAAAATGTCGCCGTATGAAGTTTTTAAAATTGGAATTTTACTTATAAATCTATAATTATTTGCAATCAGCCGGAATCGTTTAAGGATATAGATGTAGAGTAATCCTTAGAGGCTTCTTTGCTATATTACTAATCAGTGTTATAATATTACCTAGATATGCTAAGCCATGTGCCCCGTGTCGTAGGAATATAAAATAAAATGGCCAATATGAGAAAAAGAGGTATTTCCCAGCGAGTAACAACCCCAACTGTGACTGTTTGGCACCTAAATCAAAAAACAATTCCCAACCAGTTACAATGTTACTCGTTGGGAATACTTTTAATGTTATTCCCAACGAGTAACAACTTGACAATTGGGGGTGTTACTTGTTGGGAATATTATTCTAAAACTAATTCCCAACCAGTAACACTGACACTTGTTAGGACATTTTTTTAAACTATAGCACCATAAATTTATAAATTAGTAAATTTAATTCTTGTCATATTGTTTCCGAAGATGAATGAAGTCAATAGGTATCCCGTAATTTGTGAATGTAGTGTACCAATACCCCTTCCATAGGGGAGACCCGTAGCTAGTAGTGAGACCGTACGGGTCGATACGTCACTAGCAAATAGCTTATTATAATATGATGTTAGATATGAATAGAATATAATTTTGTTTTTATTCTATGAATATTTTACTCGTTTATTGCATTTTTCGACTGTTAGTAAAAAATCATAGTAAAAATACTTTAAACACATACTTTTAATAAAACAATTAAACTACACAAATACGTAATATTACTATACAAAATAAATTATCAAATATTTCCTGCTTATTATATATATAAACCTACACGCAAGGATTTCAAAATTAAAGACGAATTTCATCAAATTAAATTTGCACCCCTCAAGAACTACCAAAAAGTGCTCATTAAAAGTATTGCACTTTGTTTCCATACAACAACTAAATATCTTCTTGTTTTTTTTTTTTGAAAATAATGCTTGCAATTGATTGCAAGTCGCCTGGTGTAAAGCGACGATGCGGCCTAGGATATGGCACGCTTGCCTAGAAGAAACAGATTCACTCGCGACTTGATACGATACAGATATAGGTTTCGGTAATAGAGAAGCCAGCAGCGAATCCCACAACCAGACAGTATACACAATATAATAGGCATCCCATGCGTCTGGCAATACGAGTACCTTATACTTGTCCGAGAGTTCATTTGAAAATTAGCCATTTTCTATTTCGTCTTTTTCTTTCTATATGAATATAAATAAAGATAAGCGTATTGGGTAATAACAGATGAAAATGATTATATGTGTATGAATGAAAACTCAGTCCTGGCGTCTGCTTTTAACAAAACGTCCTTCGTTAAAAACTTCCGAACCAATAAATTTGCTCATAAAGACCTTCCTCAATTTGTCCGAACATATACCTGTAGCATGCATTAATCAATTTATTAATCTGCCTGATAACTATAACTCTGATAACTATATCTCTATCTATCGGATTTTTGATAAACAATATTCGTAAAGTTTTATTTTTAGTGCAAAAGTTGGTTTGTTTAACAAAAATGGAGTTTGTCGCGTTATTTTTGCCGTTTTTCGTGTTAGTGTCAATGTATGCACTAACTTGTGTCTGTTTACATTGCTGTGAATTGTGCAGTAAGTAATATTTTATATTTATGTTATGTCTTCTCTGTTTATTACTTTCGTGTTGGTTGATTGATTTATGATAAATACAGTAACTGCGATCATTTTCTAAAAAAAGTAACAACAAAAGCGATCATGGTTTTGCTGTTATGAATCGTTGCTATAACTCTGATATTATATTGAACCCAAGATTGATTTTATTTGTTTCGCTTCTCTCATCGCTAAGGTTAGGTACGTGATATCACCACTAGTCTTTATTCTTTCCTAAGCATTTTCTGCAACACGTGAGAACGCCATTGATATGGTAAATAAATAGTAATTTTCAATAAGAGTTAATATTATACCGAGAAGGACCGTATCTATATATATGTATATACTTTATATCAGGTTATAAGAGCACTTATAACCTGATATAAAGTAAAACCAATTTATTCGTCATCTATATAGAAAACTGCAATCTTGTTTATGGATACTATATGATCAAGACTAGAGAAAAGTGAGTCCCGTAGAATATAATGCAAAAGCTTTAAAATATGACCACAGTCGTATCATAAGATATGAGTCATTATTTAATTTTTGTAAGTACAGATAATCTATGGGAATGTTTGAAAACAACAACGGTTATTTATACATTATTTTATATATAAATAATATTAACTGATGATGAAGATATTATATTTATGAACCCATGTGGCGCCATCTGTTAGCGAGTAGCTAAACTATAGCAACGGTTTGCCCTGACATCTTTTAGTAAGTAGCTTACTCATAAAATTTACATGTTTTACACATAGACAGCAGCACATACGTAAAAGAAAGGTTCTATACGAAATAATGTAGCATAAATGTATATAGCCTGTCTTTTGCAATTATTTATATATTTTTTTTAAATATAAATAGCGCTGTATTATCTATGTCAATAAATATTATATTTGTCGCTAGATAATGATGAACTAAAACTTGGAGCAGCGCTTCTAGCGGACCTGAGAGGAAACTCAAATTTTCATAACGAATAAATCTTGAATAAAATAAAGATAATTTAATAAAGATTGTCTTTGACTTTAAATTTGCTTTAACGTTATATAAAATAAATCAGTTTCATTTCTTTTTTTGCTCAATCAATCAAAAATGCTCAAATCATATCTCTCTACCACGAGGAGGCGAAATTAAAATTAGGACGTACTTAGTATTTGAAATAGAAGACAAATACCCTTTTTTACATCACTACTTAAATCATTTTCATTCGAAATCATTTGCAACAGTTTTTTTTATAACTCCTTTATCGCGTTATGGCGGCGGTCATCTTTGAGAGATTTTCATAAAACAGTCTCGATTTGCAGTTTTTTCTTTCTAAGAAACAAAACAACATCTAAAGGGGTTCAACCGTTCGAATAGCACGATACCACAGATAAACCACAAGCAGTCACGTACAACGAATAAGACGCCGTCGTTTTTGCGTCAGTATTTAAACAACGTTTCAAGTAAAAGCTAAAACCGACTTTAATTTCTCAGATTACTTTTTTATTAATATAAACCTAACTACTGGACGGTTTATGGTAAAATTGACATAATACCATCGACGAGAGGATTTTTAGGACAAATAATATTTTCAATCGATCAATAACTTTTATAAAGTATCCGCAAGCTTAATCTGTCTAAGAAATTCTTGAAAAATCGATGAATTGAGAGCCTCCTGCTGTTTTGAAGTACTTCCGCCCTTACCCATGTTAGTTTTAACGGAGCTAGATTCTAGAAAATTCAAAGAATTTTTTCCACGTCATTATTTATATATTATATACCTAGATCATAAAATGTTGACTCAGATTCTTATTTTCTTAGGTTTTCTAATCACCTGATAAGAAAGTATTCTATTTGAAGAGAGATTTTGAGTGTTGATACAGGGTGATTCTAAAATTACAGCGTACTTATATTTTTAACACGCAATCAGCATCATTAATATAACATATTTTGCTAAGAAACACTTTTTTAAAATAAAGGAATTATGTTCACCCAAGCTCGATTATACAAATATGTTTTAGGTTATGTGAACGCGCTTGCCGTCGCCGTGACCCGTGCGTTTCACACCGGGGCGGTGCCGCTGCTTAGGGTGTAAATGAATTTCTCATTTACTTTGCATGACTTTCACTAAAGTTTTCTCAATATTTTTGTACTAAAGTGGGTTAAACAAAAAAAACACTAGTATTTTACTTTTCCATATTCTTTCAGTATACTTAACAAATGAACTTAATTTAGAATCACCCTTTATAATGATTGTTCATCGTCTTAGAATGTAGGGTAACATCCGTACTACATATTTACCACTACTATTGACTCGCGGCTACTTCCGCGTTTTGTTTGCGTTACATATAAAAAAGTAACAAATAGCATTTTATTACGCTAGTGCTATTAGTTTGGACGAGCGAAGCGTCGCTGGCCTCGGTTCTGAATTTTTTTCTTTCATATATCAATTTGAGTGTATATATCCTCTGAAAGTTTGTACTCATGTAAAGGTCGTAGGTTCCAACCAATCTAAACTTGGTGTGTGGGATTCTACGAATTTTGGTTTTCTTTCTTATTCGTTAGGGTTTTGATTAGTGGGATCTCCAAAAAAAGAGGAAGTTTGCTGCGACGTCATTAACTTAACGATTTTAGATATTTAGTACACAATATTAATTAAGATTTATGAATATAAAAATAAACGATTTAGTGATTATTGTTTTTTTTTATCAAATATAACGTAGACGCGGGTCAAAAGTTCTCAGAACTCCTAGTAGTTACTATTATCTATACCTATTTTTTACGTATTATAAATTAGAACTCCAAGCTTACATTTAATTATCCATTGAATTATGAAAATACGGAACTTAATAAACAATGTAGTAAAATAACGAAGTATTATTCTGTGTATGTGTACCTACTACAGAGCTATGAGTAGGAAGTGTACCTTTAGCGAAACCTTTGTAAAAATTAATCGAAAATAATTATGTTTCGATTTGAGAAAACAGTAATGCTTTACTCAAAATATTATTCTTATTTCTAGTAAATATTTCCTTGAAAAACAATACACTCAAAAATAAAAATATTCTTGAGTGAACACTTTGTTAAAGCCCATTTTTTTAGTGTATGGGACCAACCAGAAATTGTAAAAAAAGAAATCGTAGATAAGCTGTGTGCTGTAACTTCCTGAAAAAAGTTTAACCATCGGCGACCAACATAACATCTAGTTTATATTTATTTTCTCACTCTAATTCGGTCTCATACTAAAAGTTAATCATTATCAAGAGTATAATGACCCATTTTGGTCTCACTAGTATACCCTTAACATATAACTAAGCATAAAGTATCCGAACATGCAATGTAAGTTAAACGCTCTGTTCTAAGAAAACTTAAATCAAAAGAAACCTACCTATTTTGCGTGTGACAAAGTGTAGTCCTTTTGTCACGCTTGTCACACGACTTGTGACAACCGTGACTAACCACGTAGCATAATTATTTAATACTTTTGACAAACGTGACTCTTTGATATTTTGAAGTCCATTCATTTATTTCTGAAATAAAACGGTTTAGACAAGATATTGTTTATTGTAAATTGTTGGTTTTGGATTTTGACACTTTGTGTTTGCATTGACGTCACGAACTCGAAAAAGTATCATAAATGTATTTGTATGGTAGTGTTAGTAACACGACTCTACTCGCTTACTTACTCATATGCAACGTGTAACAGAAAGGTGTGACTATACTTAACGGTGCTGGACGAGTGAGAGTAACGTTTATACTAGAGAGCTACCGTGGCTGTTCCCCGGGGTTATCAGTAGGGTTGAAAACTGTAGGCCAGTCAGAGATCTTCAATTAGCTTAGAAACTCTATCATTAGATGATATACTCTAGGTAAGGCTCCGATACACACAAAAAAGAAAACAAATAAGAAATTAATTAATAATTAAAAAAATGACCAAATCATGGTAGAACATTTTTCATGTGAAGTTAGTTCTTTAATACAACTTTCGGATGGTTAGGACTGAATGAGAACATTTATGCCTAATTAGTAACAATATACATTAACACTGGAAGTAAAAAAAATAAAATAATGCTATTGAAGATCTTTACCTAGGAGTGGTATCGTATTATATAACTCTAGTATAGGTTTTAAAAAAATGTACCTATACGTAAGTACATGTCAAAAGAGATGCAAGAAAGATAGGTACATATAGTCCCGGGTTCTACTTTATACAAGATAATGTAGTAAGTACACACCTACGAGTACTAACATACTACGAAACTATTATTTTCTTAATGATTAAAAATAGATAAAGATAGAGAGACGGAATTCCCGGAATATTATCTAACCAAAGTCTCGAAACAATACGAAATCAAACAAACGTAATTTAGTTTTATAGCTAAGTAAGTATTTGTGTGACAATTATTAGTACATTTCCAATTTATTTATGCTCTTAAACATATTAATTTTAGGACATTCAACCCCAATTATATGGAGGCTAAATGATTTTAAATTACTTTGGCATTTTTAAGAAGATCTCTTATTAAATTAAAATATAAAGTCATGTAAAAAAAATATAACTTACATTAAACTATAACAGAATTTACGTTATAAATCCATAACATTAATCACAATAATGTTATAACGGATGTTAACGGATAGGTTTAGGTTGATTGATACAAAATTGGGTAATTAACTAATAAAAAGTACAGAATTTTGAGAAGAGGGCAAAATCTACGTCTAATTACTATGGGTCGTTAGAAATAGTAGACGAAACCAAGCATTAAAGAGACAGTATGTCTACATAAATAGTCTAAGTTATTAAATTAATTTAATTAATTAAAATACAAATAAAACATGAACGAATTATATTATTTATTATTTAAAAATTTATTATTATTTAAAAATTGCCTAAACACTAAAATAAGGCACAGAGTTATTATAAAATATCAGTACTTAGTTACATAATAATGTTATATGTACCTATTAGTTATTCAGTTAACATTCCCAACCCGAGGGTCTAGTCGATAATCAAATGCAATTCTTACTACCTACTCGCATAGAATCTTAGATGCGTCGGCCGCGTCGCGCCGCGCTTCAAGCGAGACGGAATGTACGAGTAAGTATCTCAAACTGCATTCTATAACGTCTCGGCGCGGCGTAGGCGCGGCAGTCCGCCATGCACGCTTCATAATAAATATTACGCGAAATAACACTGATCTTTAAACCAGATAATATCAATTTAAGTTTAACTATAGTCCTTGGGTTATCATTTAAATAAATAGTATAGTAAATTAAAGTGTTTGTGTGTGTGAACAAAAACTACACGACAAAGTTCAAAGTTAAACATTTTGTAACAAAATCATCCAAGTGACATTGTAGAGTAATGATGAGGAGTGACTGAAAATAATAAGTACTTAAATCCAAATGGTTTATTTTTCATCAATTTTAATGTTAGTTTAAATGCAGAAAATTAAAATGTGCCAGTTTATAGACAGTTCGAAAGTTTCGGAACGAATATAGAATATAATTGTTTAATATAAATAACCAAACTAGTCTACGCGATAGAAACAGAAAAAAACTCTTGGAAGTGATATATAGTAATAAACATTAGGTATATACAAATAATTAAACTGAAAATAACTTATTAAGTTTGAACATAACAATAAAATTGATAAAGCATCACCGTCGACAAAAATTCAACCCAAAAACTACGACAATAACAATCAAGAACTACGAAAATAATGAACTATAACAAAATGAATGTACCAATAGAGATAGTGCAAGAGTTCCGCAACATGACAGGCAAAATAATTGTAGAAGTAGAAGTGAAAGAAGAGAGTATTCCTCAACGAGACGGGAAGAGTCTGTTGGGACTGTTCCCCGTGTTCCTGATACTCCTCATGGTGATAGTGAAGGTGTCTTGGTCGCTGTATAAAAGCTTTGGTAAGTTTATAAGCAGCGCGACTTATTTGAATTAATACGTGTAACAACGAGAAATATTATGATATATTTATCTTAAAAGATTCAATCGTTAAATAGTTGGATTAATGGTCAAATACCTACAGGAGGCAATGATCTTACTTCTATATAGAGTTATACCATTGGTAGCCAAGTTCTATGTTATATTTATTACGTAAAAATAAAAGATATTTATATATATAGTGCCTTTATTAACATAAACAATATGATTAAATACAATAAAAAAAAATATAGCAGAAAGATTACCTATAGGCTATTTAAGATCTACAGATAATACAAATGCTCCAACCCACCACCAGAGGGCAGCGTGCCCAGAATGATAGCCGATTATTTATTGTATTGTTATTGATTTTAATTGACTTTTAATATTGCACAATAATTAATAAACTGTTTATCTATTTATGCGGTTTTTTTATCTATTAGGCGGTTGACAAATTTTGTAATCCTTATATTTTGAAAAACTTAAATGTAATGTTGGTAAGTAAATACGTAGTATTTTATATTTCTTGTACTTTCTCGTTCAAATAGCATTTAATTCACAACAATATAATATTTGCGCAACATTTTCTATCCGTACTTTAGAATAAATTTATAATAAATAGCCGTTTATTTAGAATGTGTTTAAAACCTATAATTTCGAATCGTTCAATTCATTACTCAATACTCAAAATAAATTCACCAAACTTTTTTATGATTAATGATATTTAAGCACATCAAAACATTGTCAAAATTCTGTCGAAGGACAAGTTCGTACAGAAAAGTCAAATAAATGATTATGAATAAAATCAAAATAAAACAATAAACTCTTTCACACACACATCATTATCTCGGCTACGTAAATGTTGAAAACGAATTTAAAATAATTATAATAAAAATAATACAATTCAGACAAGAAATGTAATATTAAATATCATGAAACGAACGAGTAGGTAGGTACCTACACATTTACCAAAAGTCATCTAAAAATACATCTTACATTGTACTAGTATTTTTTGTTCAAATAAACATTTATTTTGCACGACGACTCTCGTAATGACTATTCTGATATAAAACCTGTTTACAACTATTTCCTAACCAGTTATATAAAAAGATAGTCGAAGTTTTTTCAAATATTTACGAAACTTCATAGCAACAGAGAAACCAACAGCAACCAAATAACGTTCACTTATCTTGCTTTGGGTATAAGTTAACGATTTTAAAGGCAGAGGCTCTTAATTCGTCTATTTTATAATTATCATATTTTAGATGATTATTTGCATGTGGTAAATATTATCTTAGAGGTTGATCTACGAAGTTCTTTACTAAAATGAGTCAAGTATACTTTGGTATTTGAACGAGAGTAACTTAATATGACGCGTCTGCTGAATCAGAGGCTTTTCAACTAATTAACAGTTGTAATAATTATAATAATATTTCATATTTTCCTGATGTAAGGAACCTAGTATTAAATATTAAATAAATATTTACAAAATCTTTGTCAAAAATACTAATTAGATACAAAATAATAGTAATCTAAAGAAAAATGTAAGGACACAAGTGTAAGGTGTGCCGTCAAGTACATTGTTACGAAACTTCCTCTCGTACGTGATTTGAATAACATTGAACAGGAACATATGTCAGCATCTACAGAAACGTAAACACATACCTAATCTTAAAATTCATTCATGACCCAGATTAAGTAGTTTAACATATGTATAATGATTAGCTGTTTGATTTTTTTTATACAATATTACAAATCACAATCTTTTAGGAATAGTTAAATTTCACCAAATACACCAAACGTAACAAAAAAAAACAAAAAATGATGTCCTACGGGAGTCTAACTTGGCCGTAGACCACACAGACCAAACTCCTACGGGAGTCTAACTTGGCCGTAGACCACACAGACCAAACGAGCTTTTCATTTTTGAATAATTAATTGCTATTAATTGTCGTATGTAATTAATAAAGGTTACAGAGGACATCCAACTTAAAATATATAAAAATAAACATTAATTCGATGTCTTGATCTTATATCTATACAATCACTACTATTTTTTTCGTGGTTTCACCAGCGTTATATTCAAAATAAATTAAATTAAATTATTAATTAAATTAAATTAAATTATTAAATTATTAATTATTATATTATCTTATATAAATCTTAAATAAATTTCCCGGGAATAAATTAGTTTTGGTACTCGCCGGATCTCAATATCTATATATGCAAGAAATAAAGTCCATCCATCACTTAGTGTTTGCGTAGAAGACGAACGAACAAACAATAAACAGATTTTCACATTTATAATATGTGTGGGGAAGTGATGTTGGGATACATAACTCTTCTAAGGTACTTATATACCATAGCCCTATAACTTTCTCTAGATTTAATAAAGACACAAAGATATCTTTATGTTACCCGTAGCTCGGAAAATTTATCAAAATAATAATAATGAAAATAAATACGTGATGCGTAGAGACGTATCACGTATCACGTATTGTTTCAACTGATTAATTTTAAGTATATTATTTACAAAGTACATATTGCGTTATATTAATGCTCGTTTATATTATTATGTAAAAATATTTATATTCATAACACTAAAGTACAGCTATCGAAATAACTTCTAAAATTAACGGTAGGAAAGTTTCTATTAAATTGATACCTTAACGCAATGGTTATTTAGGTAACAAGTGGTTAAATGAGAGTTCGAAAAAACCCGACTCTAAAAAAATCTGCCATTTCATTATACCGCAGTGTATCATCTTTAATTTTTTTTTTATGTATCCAGTGTCACTGTCACAACTAAGACGAATCTATTGACACCACTCACATAAAAATACGACAAGCCGTATAGGCTCTAGGACGTGACAAACAAATATACATACATACAAAAAGCATAACCCTCCTTCTTTCGCAGTCGTGTAAAAAGAAATCAACTCGTTGTCTTTTGTTATGATTACATTTTGAAAACTTATTTACTTTATTTTTTCATTAAATTTCAGTAGTTATAGTGATTACCATCTACAGAATAGACGAACAAATATTGTGAAATATCAGCCATTATGAAATTATTACCAATTAGGAGATAAGTACATATACCTACTTGAAATATGTGTAGTCAGACGGAGTAACGTTGACTTTTATTATTTATTTAGTCTTCTTGCAAGTCACGAGTTTAATGGTAGTAGTTAGATGTGGTATCGAGTATTATTGACATAATATTTCACAAGTTCGTGCTCAATACCTTTAGTCTATACCTACTCGTAATAGTGAACATCAGCTGATTCACATTACTCTATATTTTGATATAAATTATGAATATTGACTCTTATAAAATTGGCAATTTTAATTAAACACACGCGTTGTTTCATTTATTAAATGGATGCACCTATTTATGACAAACGTAAATATATATATATATATATATATATATATATCTTATATGTAAAAATTAATTGCTGTTCGTTTGTCTTGCAAAACTTGGGCCGATTCAGCTGATTATTGTCTTGAATGTTTGTTGTAGTCCTGGAAAGGATTAAAAGGTGAGAATTGTTAGGTAGTACGAAGTTGGCCGGGTCAGCTAGAAATATATATATATATATATATATATATATATATATATATATATATATATATATATATATATATATATATATATATATATAAATAGATATATATTAAGTCCTGACTGACTGACAGGTTACAATCAACGGAGAGCCTAAACCGCTGAACCGGTGTATTTATTGTATGGAAGTGTTAAGACAGGATTTTTGGAAATTCAACCCCAAAAGGAGTCAAATGGGGGTTCAACGTTTGTATTGTATGTTGTGCCGCGAGTAACGCTGCGGGTGATACCAGTACTATTCTATATTATTAGTTATTGTAGTGCAGTAGGAACACAGTCTTCTTTGTTATAAAATATTTGTCTTTATAATATTTATGTATTTCTTATGATAATTCGTAAGTCACAATATTATATAATAATTATGGGTTTTCGATTTTAGTTGTAACAAGGTACGTCTTGTCACAATAGTTCTGATAACCCGACCTCTGCGGTTAGAATCTATCTAGATTATCGCTAGAAAATTAACGCAGACCTTATTTGGGAGAGACTCATTACCAACTTTGAGGATACTATCATTGATTTTTTTTATACGGTACTTACATAGTTTTTTTTTATCCTACACAGCTAGGCATTTGACCACAATTTCGCACGAGCACGGAAGTCAACGTAACTGTAGCCCTAGATGGAGCATGCCTAGTCTGGAATACAGTGGCTCTCAAGGAAGGCTGAAGGAACGCAATGTTAGGTGCTTGCACCTTAATGTCCTTAGATATAGCGAGCAACAAGCGACTTTGTACATGAGTGTCATTAAATCTAATGTAACATACTACGCCACAATGTCAACTAGTAAGTAAGTAAGTACATAATTATAAAGTTTTCGCTAAACCTATATAAATGCTAATGAAATGTTGATATAATTTGTTTACTCTGAATAGTTTCTGCTGTCTGTTTAGCAGAAGCTAAACGTTTTGAGTATATTTACCATTTATTTTGTTTGTTCAACAAACCAGTTCAAATTTTACTTCATTAAAACAGTTTACAAATTGTTTTCAATTTACTTATTTAGCTAAATATTTTAAAATTAAGAACATAAAAGAGAGATAGGTGTCTGTACGTCTTGACTAATCTATAGGTAATTCTGCAAATTTATTTTTGTTGTAGTTTGTTTTTAGTAATAAAAGCATTAAGACAAAATGAACAAAACATAATGTCTTAAAATATGAAGCATGAAACTTAAAAGCAAGCGTGATTTTAATACCACTTCCTGTGACATAATGTCAAACTGAGATATATTTATCTTAGGGATAAAAGAAAACTCTACCGAGATCGGATATGATTTATTTTTAGTTAAATTACTATTAAAGAAAATTCTAGATATCAGATCATTTATGTACTTCCATAGCAAAGAGCGTTGGGTTTCTTGTAAAAGATAGTTTTTTCCATTTCTTCTAATAAATGTACACACAGTCCAGTGGTGTCCAACTTGTCTGTCATTTTATTTATATGCGAAAAACATTGATTACACCGATATTTAAATGTTTTTGAAAGCCCTTGATTTTGTTACTTTAACAAAAAATATATACGACTAGCAGATTTTGTCCGTGGGAGTTCCCCGCGGTAAAATAGAATATAAATAATTTCAAACTTTAACCCCCATTTGACCCCCTTAGGTGTCGAATTTCCAAAAATCCAAATTTTATGTCCCAAGTACAGTGTTGGCTCTGCGTTGATTCCTAGCGAATAACAGTCAGTCAGTCAGGACTTACTCTTTTATATATGTATATAAAGATTACATAAATAATTTTTAGAAAGAAGAATTACAGCACGTTTTAGTGAAGTATGAGTACTTAAAGAATTAAGAGTAATTATTAATAAAATTTTTGTTTAATGCCATACTCGTAATACAGACAAGGTTATATAAAATGACTCTAATTTGCACCGAGCTAGCAATGTACGTGAGTAGTCATGCTGGTGAAGAAAATCATTAATATCGAATGACGTCGAATATAATTATTATTAAATCTACACTTAACTATTGTAGCTGCAGGTGGATGCTATGATATTTGTTTTAATTTTTATAATAAACTTCCTTATACTCGCCCGTGTTATGTTGTTTTTTGTTCAGATAAATATGGCACAAATAGGATCTCAAACTATATCAAGTCCCTCAGATAAGCCAAGGAGAAGAAGGACAAATAAACCAACGAACTTTCAACACACTTTCACATTCGTGATACATGCGTGGTTGATTTGATATCATATAAATCCAATCTTCGACAAGTTGTATTAGCAGTTCAAACAAAACCGACACTTGAAAAAATTGACAATAATATATTTTAAAACCGGAAATCAGTCGGCTGGAGTCAGTGACGATGCAGATGCAGACTGTTGTCACGTGACCACTTATATTATGTACTTTAGATAATAATCATATTTTTGATCTTCTTCATCTCGAGTTGAAAACCGTTATAATACTCGTATGTATCAGCATTTAACAAAAAAAGTTTTAGGTAAGATATTTTTTTCGAAAAAAATATATGTTCTTATTCATTTGTTTTCTTAAGTATAAGTTTTTTACAATACTAATTTAAAACAATAAATATTATAAAAAAAAACTTAAATCAGGAGTGCCGCCAGCAGCGGGGTAGGAGCCAAGCTACCGGCGGTGGTAGGACTACAGAGAGAGGAACCTCCTTACAATTCATGCCGTAACGAGGATCACCGCCCTCTGTACCTGAACCTTGATCCAACCATCTAGCGAGAGTCTCTTAAGATGTTGATTGGGGCTTCTCGCTATCAGGCCGTTTGCCGAAACGAATATCGGAACAATGATGATGATTTTTTTTCCCTCTAATTCAGAGTTGGTCCCGTAGTGAAAGTTGTTCCTTAGAATGAGTACAGTGACCCCCTTTAGACTTAGTACACCCCGAGCCGATCACCCTGTTTATTGATGAATTTTGCGAAATAGATTTCTCTTTAGCTTTTTTAAACTAAATAATTAATGAATATAGAATCCAAGATAAACCAGAGCCGACACTACTTGTATGGTTTATTTGTAATAATGGGTAATTTTATACAATTATAATAAACATAATTTCTTATATATTTATTTCATTAACTGTGTTAGCAAATGTATGTCACATAAATCAGATTATAAGCGGGTTAGCGAGTTTATAAGTATTTAGTTGATCTATATAATACCTAGATTCCGATTAACCCATTAACTAACCAACACAAAAAGATAACTAATCTGTTATCGCTGTGGTCATTCGCTAAACAAATTTCTGATAACATGCAATGACATGCATTAGCACATCAAATTCGTTTTGCGATACAAGAGCTATACTTTCATAACGAACGGTCAGCATTTTACATTTAAATAATATATTAAAACAAAATAAATAATAGTATGATTAAATGAAAAGAGGAAACAAATTAATGCAAAAAAAAACAATCTTAATAAACATTTCATCAGCCTCCTACTATAAAATATGGATAAACATGAAGACGAGGACAGCGTCGTTATATCGGTGTGGTTGAGAATTATTATAATTCCGCTGTTTATTTCGTTTTTTATACTTGTTTTGCTGTTTTGGAAATGCTACAAATCAAATAAGGAAATGTGAGTAATCTGTACGTTATAGTATTTAACTGTGATTCTTTTTCACTATGTATAAATTGTACTTTGAATATAAATTATTTGAGTATATGATGAGCCTAGTAAAATGTAATATTTCGGTACTTATAGACTTATCGACATCTAAAACTTGAATGACATGATTTCTTTTGAATTTGCTTCCATGTATCTGATGCTATGTTACATGGAAATGATTTTTATTTCCACGTTATTCCAGGTAAACTTCATGATTGCAAAGTTCTGTACTTACCTATATTCTAACTTACATTTTATTATCTATATACGAAATTATAAACTAATCTAAGGCCTTACGGTCTTAAGGAGACGAAAACCTTACCCAGGCGGATTTTCATTGTTCATTATCGATATTTGCTTTACTTACTGATATTTTACGTGTGACTTTTCCATATTGTTTACGAGTTCAATGGTCTTAAATATTAAGAGTGACTATCCGGTCACTTTGTATCAGTTTACAAATTTAGAATAATAACAATATAATCATATGAGACAACATCCACACAAAGGTCTGTAGGTCCCAAACAAACTAGGCAAAGCCTGTATTTATATAATAAAAACCCAGACAAAGGTCAAACAGACATGTTCATGCACACAAATGTTTAATCTGTCCGGGGATCGAACCCGAGACCAGCGGCGCAGAAGGCAGGGTTGCTACCAACTGCACCAACCGGTCAGTCAAAATCTATTTTTTTGTTGTGTTCGCAAAAGAAATAATTAATTTAAAATATTTTTTAAAGTACTAAATAAACTGTTGTAAAATTACTTCTGATAAAAATACTGTTATCTTTCATATCTGAGGATCACTGACATGTGTTTACATTTCTTTTAGTTTTTCATAAGATAGCTTTACTTCTCTCTTAGTTTTTGCCAGCGCAAATACTAGTTCATATTTTATTTTATATACAAAAGTAAAACTTTTAATTTATTGTTAATATATTTCAGAAATGTTGTCGCTGACGTCAATAGGTTTGTTTTGTGTCATGTTAGTGCCTATACTGAGTTATATAGTATACCTTATGTTTTTGTTCTTGGTTTATTTTGCGAGATGCTTTGCTTCAGGTAAGTTAATGCTTTTTATCGTACATATTACTGACACTAACGTTTGTAATGTAAAAAATATACATATCATGTTTATTGTGTGTACAGTCTGTACAGTTGTACAGCTGTACAGCTGTACAACTGTACAGCTGTACATCTGTGCAGATAAAACTTTACTATTATTTTTACTAATCTTTTGTAGATTTTATACTCGTAATAAGTACTGTTTTTTAATAAGTAAGTTATTTATTTGATAATTGAAGCTTCTATAATATTAAGCATTCATGTCTGTTACCAGCGACTAAAGTAAAGAATTTTACTTAAAATCGAAAAAACTCACGATTTACTATAGCGGGCTATTTTATACCTCTTAATTTAAATGACCTTCTTATAAGCTGGCTTCCATCATAAAATAACATTGTAAGTAGGTACATTGGCCTTCAATAAGTTTGCATTCGTTTTGCTATCTCATAGGAACCAAAACCCTGAAGGGTAAGATAAGTAATACTTTAATTTGAAAAGTATAAATATGTATTTCCTAATTACCTTATTTACAAGACTACTGTCACAATGTCAGCCAACGAGCGTGTCACTGATTTTGTTACATTTACTATATGTAGTATATTTTCAGAGCCAATGACCTAATATACGAGTTATATTTAAATATATTTAAAACTAAATACAAATCCTCATTTGTTCCAGTGAGTAATTAGTCAACTCGTCCTACTAAGCACTGTAAGGTTCCTCTACAAATACATTATATTCGTAATATCCCTTTTTTACATAATTAGTAACTTCCATTTCGATAGACGCTAACTGAACTCTTTAAGTTATTTACATAAAAAAATCAAACTGGACCTATTATTACAAAATTTAAATGGAACTAATCGAGATATATAATACCCTATTAAAAAAAGAAAATAAATTGAGATAACAAATAAAAACCATTGAATTAGAAGTACCTCTTCTTTTCTGAAAGTCTTTAGAAAATACGATAAAAGGTAGTAGTAAATATGACTCCGTTAATCATGAATAGATCAGGTCGTGTGACGTGTAACTACTCGTACGCGCATAGTGCAAGTAGACAGTACCTTACACTCACTGAGATAATGAAAACTAAAGCAATTAATGCAAATATTGATACGACCTACAACAACGGATCATTTATGATTGTTCTATTCATAATACTATAACTATTGTTTTACTTGTTACGCGTGATGATTGTTTGTAAAGGAAGGGCCAATAAACTTTAAATCTCATTTATCTCTGAGCGTTGTATGAAGTTAATAGACGTGAGTGTCGACGTTATTTACAACATTATTATACGATAACTTTTATTTTTATGATAATATATTTAATATGTTGCGAGTTGAAATAATTAATAAGTAACTTATTAGTCTGTGAAATTTCGTATTAGCTTTGGTAGCTCGTGATACTCGTAGGTAACTTCAAGGGGTTTATAGAAACAAAAATTCAAATTAATATAGGTACTGTTTTTTGTATGTAATTGAATATTGAATTGAATTAATTAAAAATAACATAATGTAGATATATATTCAAATAATGTCAATCACTAGTAAATGTTATAAATTGTGTTGTTGTGTGTTGTGTTATAAAAAATGTTATAAAATGTTCGGCTTTTCAAAGTCTGGAAAAAAGAAAGAGGACAGTATTTTTAAAATTAAATACATAGTGTATTGTTTTAGTAAGGATAGTTTAGTGTTGACTTAAATAATAATACGGATTTTATGTCCAAATAAAATCCATATTATAATTTTCAAGTTTAGTATAGTTTTCTGAATAATATTCAGTAGATTTCAAAAATTTAAGTGACACAATTTGATATTGTAAATTTTAATGTTGTAACTAACTGTGAATGACGATTATTAATAGTAGAGCCGGAGACCTCGCTTATCAAAAGTGGATCAACCAGTGTCAAGTTTACAAAATCTTACAGGCATAAGGCCTTTGATTTTTCTTCCGATTAGTACCTACCTTGGTAAAACAACCTATAATTTGACTAGTCATCCGACCCGCCGTAACGCGTAGCTAGGTATCAATACAGATAAACATGTGTAACTAATAAGTTATATTACGTTATTTTTCGCCCATGGTGGCCCCTGTAAGAGAGGCCTACAGATATAAATATTTTAGATAATATTTTCCATATTAGCAAGATACA
The DNA here is from genome assembly GCA_947049295.1 of Ligdia adustata. Classification (NCBI taxonomy): domain Eukaryota; kingdom Metazoa; phylum Arthropoda; class Insecta; order Lepidoptera; family Geometridae; genus Ligdia; species Ligdia adustata. The sequence continues at coordinate 393,517 of OX346237.1, forward strand.
GGCATAACATATTTATTTTTTATTTAACAATCACGTCAAAATTTGCCTATTCATTGCTAGCAAAACGGTTATCTCGTCGTACGAGCAGAATACTGCCACACTGCGGTGTTTGTATTTTTGTGGTTTCCGTACATTATTCAGTACACTTTGTACTTATTTGTTATGACAAATAAGTAGAACATACTACGACAATGTTCCTGTAATACTACAATACAAGTACCCTTTACAGGTATAAATTATATGTTTGGCGTCATGAAATTAGAATATGTATTTTAATGGTGACTCCTATACATATGAATTGGAGAAGAAAAGTTTTTTCACCCTGCTATTACCGTATAGACGGAGTTGCATAGTTACATCATTTTACTAATGGTGCACAATTTAAAAAGACGGGCATACAAAGTGGATTGCAAATTAAATGCCCCTGGATTTCTTTTTTGAACTAAAGATCATGAGAACTATTGTTTTGAGCGTAATCGTACGATTAATTTTAAGCAGATATTCAAAAAACTTAAATCGACGTCAGTTAATAAATAAACTAAACATCGTATCGGGCCATTGTGGTAATGCTGTATGGACAGGTCGATCTATCTGATTCATAAAATGTATCAGATAAGAGAACGGACGTGTGCAATCTAGGTACAATACATTATACCTATCAGTAGACAATTGACATGTCTCCACCAATAACAGCGACCTAATATATCAGGAATTATAGGATTATCAGAAACAAAGCAAATTGATGCAAACTTAGTACTTATTTTGTGTCGTGCAAAAAGTAATGTCCCCAAATATGATTGTTTTTTTGGTTGTATTAATTATTGTGACCATCCTCAATGTTTTGAGGTTGCTTTACTGGAGTAAGTGTCTTAGACTTTATTCATTTAACACCTTAGTAATAAATATCTGCTGTCTTATTATCTTATTATCCGACCCAAAACGTGGAGCCGCGAGCAAGACAAAAGAAGTTGAAAAGCTTTCCTACACCTTTTTAAAAGAAGAAGCTTGTTAAAATTGTAGTTGAATCTTTTTTTTAGGATCATCATTTACTATTGCACTACTACAAACTTCAATACTATTCAAAAATTCAATACTAACTAATAACTAAGTACATCTATTGATTGATATGCATAATGATCATAAACCAAGACGGAAATATGAAAAATAGAAACATTAATAGTTGATTAACAAAAAATTATAACAATTTAAATTAATGAGACGAAATAAAATCTAAAAAAAGAGAACAGATAGACGGTTTAGGCAATTGTGTCAGACCTTTGAAAATTCGTTAGAAAATGATCTGGTGTTTTATTAACTTTATTTCATTGTATATATATTTCACCGCTGTCTAACCAATTTTTGTACAAATTTTATATAAATACTAATAGTTGTCCCCCGCGGCGTTGCCTGTGAAATAAAATAAAAAAAATAAAGAAATTGTAAACTGGACCCCTCATTTGCCTCCCTTAGGGGTTGAATTACCAAAATTCCTTTCTTAGTAGATCTCTTCACGATATAATGAATGCTCGCACAAAATTTCATAAGTTTAGGCTTTAAATAGATTGCTAGAAAGTATCAGTCAGTATCTTTAGTATCTTTTATATACTTACTGTCTTATATATACGTAAATAAATATAAAAATCTCTTACGTGAAGATTTTAGGTACTTTAACTTAAATGAGATTAGCTATATTTATTTCTTATAAAGAACAAAGTTATGACTAATAGTCCTATTATACGTTTGTAGTTAAAGTATCGAGGATTATTGTTTGTATGTATAATAATATACTAACTCGATGTTGCCGAACAACATTATTTTGTGTGCTAGTTCTTAGCATCGTCGCAAAGACCTTGTTTTTAATATCTCTAAGAAACCTTCGCCGCCATTATTTTTGCCACATTCGTTTGTGACTCAAAATTAAAAAATATAATGAGACAAAAGAGAAAAGCAAACAGCACAACAAGCAACACAGATAACTATATCAGAACTTAGAATAATTATGACTCGACAGAAAGATGGACGTGCTATAATAAATAATTTAAGAATGCGATGAGAACCATTATTCTGAGGGTACCTTATACAGATGATAAATTATTGCTAAGAAACTTCGAGATTATAAACAAATAGTCAAATAAGGTGAGCTGTTGAGCTGACGTCACAGATCTACACGAGAAAAAAAAATTTTTTTTAGCTTGATCGTTCCGATAGCAAACTGTAAGCTCTAGAGATTTAGTAAAAACATTTTGTTATAAAACATAATTAATTATACGACTATTCTCACGGTCTCGCTAAATTTTTTTTTCGGGGGGATGTAACACCACAGTACTACTCAATATATTGCATAAAACCTCGGTCTTCTAAATAGTAAATTCTACTTACGCCCCCGGGTGATATAAGTGAAGTGCAAATAAAAATATTTTATCTTGCAGTCATTGCACTTAGCTTCATCTTATCATTCAGGTGATGTACATCATCGATGCTACTAAAATTATTTCTATTCACCAAAAATATATGACGGCAAAGAACAAATACAAAAAGCTAACGAGCGAATTCTTTCAGACAATCTTTATGGTACTTAATGGAAAATTTAGTTAAAATTTGCAAAGATGAGTGGTGCAAGACAAAAAAAAATAACATACGACAACACTTAATTATAGATAAAATAACTATCATACTTATAGATATGTGAATAATTGATGTTATTGTAATTTGTACATGTTGAAATAAAATCTAAAACTCCAAGGAGTCGAGTGAATGAAAAATATTAATCTCTGGAAAAAAATATCATTACTTTCTTATAAACTGGGTTCAGACATATTAATAATACCGCAACTAATTAGTATTATCACATAACTCTTTCACAAACTATAATAAAGGTTCCATCCCAAGGTTGCCTGAATGAAATCGCTTTAGGCGATAAGGCAGCATAATGTACTACCAATATTTTGTTTATAATATATTTTTATATATTTATTTTTTCATGGTGTATATTGTATTGCATAAAATATATTAGAAAATTAATTAGAAAATTAATTATACCTAAGCATAATAAACATATTTCATCACGCCCTAAATAAATGCTTTATATTTACAATCACTGCTCTAAAATCAATATCTTATCGATACCGACACACAAATTATTATTTAGTTCGTGGGTGATTTAGGTAATAAGTAATTATTAATAATTCGGCAATCAGTGTCAGTGAAGTGCGTCATAAATAAATATGTACGGACAATTTTATTTCTTTTTGAGTTTAATGTTAGTAGCTTGTGTTCTGATAGGACTGGACTATGCTTATAAAAAACGTAAGTTAAATTAATATTATTGCTGTTGATATTTTAGAGTTAATTTGGTTTCATCTGGTCGGTGATACATAGGATCAAATGCTGGTCGTTATCAGAACCAGATAGAGGCTAGCATTTTGGGAACTATAACAACTGGCAGCAGAGATGTATATTTTTTTTTATGTTGATTATTATTGTTCATTATATAACATTGAATTTCTACGTTATAAATTCACTTGAATATCTACTTTATGGCTAATCATGTTTATTTTTTAATTAAAGTCAGAGTTTTTTTGGCCTCGAAAAATAACTATTAGCATAAATCAATTCTGATTTACCTCCACTATATATTTTTTATTTCACTTGTATACTTATACAAAAAGGTAAGGCACAGTGACATAACTATAATTATGTATGTATGTGTGATTTTTATGTGTGAGAAATATTTTTTTTGTTTGGTTATTGCACTTAAATCAACGAGGATCAACTTTGTTTACAATCAACGACAATTTTTTCATATTTTTATGCCTCCAGTTCTTAATTTCTTAACTTAATTAAGCAATTTTTATCCAGCCTAAATATGATATTAACTTTTATATTATATTTGTCTAAAAATTATGAGTTCTTATTACTTATGAGCTCACCCGGAGTACCGCCTGACAGTTATGTATATTTCTCACCATTTAAACCTTCCCTGAAAATTCACAAACATTTCAAAACTAAAATCAGCTTCGTGCTGCAGCAATTGATTTTTATATACCTACATAGATGGATAGATAGTATTATATTGTTTTTGGTTTGCTTTTGTGGTTTATTTAAACCGCCATTTATCTTGATACGCCTCTAGCGGCGAGTAGCAGTAATGCGACAATGAAATTAAGAAACTAAATCTCCTTTTTCCTATTATATTTCAAATTCACTCTTGATTTAGTTCATAACAAATTCGATAGATGTCCCTCAAACTAATCGTAGCGTCGCTTGTAGTTTTTTATTAGCCTAGTTACAATGATTTTGACAATTTGTTTAACATTAAGAGAGCTAACTAATAACATGACCTTAAAAAATATCACAATAGAATTAAATTCATCAAGTCAACACCCAGGTGATGTCGATTTTTAAGACAAGCAATCAAACATTTTGCTTTGTGACATAGCTGAAAAATAGCTGAGCGAACGCGAACAGTAAAAATAGGTTCATGTCTGTATAGTGTACCTATAGCGTACAATTTTGTTAAGAGTATTTATTAAATTACTCCAGAAAGTAAAGTGAAATTTTTAGTAAGTATTTAATTCGGATCTAAACTAGATTTTAAGCAAAAGCGAAGATATCGCAATAATATCTCGACCAAACTAATATATCTTGATCTGTCGACGTTTTTTTAGTCACTAATTGTCGGTAAAAAATATATACATATCGTATATTATCGTTGTATATTTCGTCCATAACGTAGATCGACGAAGCTGGTTTCATTTTGAACTACTTTCATCGTTGAATCGACCTACAGCCATAAAAGTTTATTATTTTAAATAAATCCTTTGTAGGTATTTATTATCTGAGTACTATATAAGTTGTATGAGATAACGATAACATTAAAATTAAAACTGATAACCATCAATAGATACAAAGCATTTTCACCGCGTCTTCCCCACAGTTACACTTTTCACAATATTACACAACAGTTATATTAAAATGCAGTAATTTTATTAAAGTATTTTGAACTGTGCTAATTAAATGTGAAAGTTGAAAGTTGGAAAAGTCCCATGATTATTATTATCATTTATTAGTTATGGTTGGTCTTTAAATGATAGATTATTAAATATTAGCGTCAATGTATTAAAACTGTGTATTTAAAACGTTTTAAGTAAAAACGACGTCAAATGAAATATAATTATAATATTAGCGTTATTATATAAGTTTTACTATACTAATTATAATATTATAGAATAGTAGGTAATATTCATTTGAAGCACCATGTATATAAATTCGTTTCAAGTGTCTGTGTTTTTAAGTTTATTTATGGTTGTTTCTCTATTGCTGTGTATCCTGATGTCACTTTGGACACGTAAGTGTATATGTAATATAAATAACACTAACACAGGGTTGTCCGCTAGGGGCGGGTGTACTAAGCCGAAAGGAAGTCGTTACACTCACCTTAAGACAGCTATAGACCGCCAACTTGTCCATACAATAAGATATAGCTCTTCTACCTTTTAATGTTGTCCGATTACAGTGGTTTTCATTCATTCAGTCATATTTTTGCGCTGATGCTTAACCATTATTATGCTGAATTCAATAACTTTTTTAAAAACAAAATAACGTGTATGCCTAGAATATATTATAGAATTGAAGCGATTGAGATTGATAACGAAAAATTACATTGCAATTAAGTGGGTGAAAAGAGGTACGCCCCGGAACGAAAGTTCTATCAGAAACACGAAAACGGTGTAGGGTCGGTGATACTCTTTAATGAACAACTTTCTCTACAGTACCTACTTACTATCTTTGAATAAGAGAAATAAAAATCTTCTGTTTCTTATACATGTTGTTGATGACTGATAAACTTTTTCTATTGTCTTCGTTGGTCTTATAATGAAAGTCGTAATGATGAGTATTGTAACCCCTTTTGGCTTAGTACACCCCTAACCGATAACGCTGTATAGTTTTACGCAGAAACCGTGAAAAAATTTGATTTATTTACAATTAAACTTTTACTCCCAATATATCAAAACCCCTTAAATTTGCAATTATTTTCTTTTTGGGTTAATAAAATAGAAATAAGAACAACGCTCAGAGTTGGTTTTAACAGTCGGATTTCATTCGTATTGTATTCATTGCATTATTTTTGCCTTCCTATACCTATTATTAATCTACAGAAGATAGGACTGATAAATATCAAATGGTACGATAATAAGATAAGGTACAAAACAATATCATTACGATGCTCAAGTTGTAAACATAAAAGCTAACTTTAATTTCTATGAAACAAAGGCTTTATCGTTTATAGAGTATTTTTATTCGAAGTGTATATTAATTGCAGTTTAAAATATGGTGATAGCAGTTTTGTTATTAGCTTTGTACGTAGCTCTCTTGATAGTTTTGTGTGTAACGATGTGTTTTTGGACCAGTAAGTATCGATACCGCAGAGCTTGGTTAAGTAAGAATTTGTCCTTAAAATTGTGTTAAGTTTTGATATTTAGGTAAGTACCTTACTTTACTAATGCAGTTTTTAAACTCTAATGAGATATGTATATTTAACACGTGTACTTCACGTATTATTGTATATATAATTATTTACTTACTTACTCTTGTTTTTCACTAACATTTAAAACAATTCTAAGTCATATATTAAATATTAAATTTGTAATGAATCCCTGGCATTCATGTACCCGTGGTAATCTCTGTGAGATAACGATAACGTTATATAGCTGTAGATAACATCAATCGATACATAACATTAGCAGGATTTCAACAGTTATAATATACAGAAAACTTACAAACACAAGAAGAAAATGTGGACATTTTATAAGCGTCTAATTAATAATATTAAGAGAACTAAATAATTGCAATTGAACAAAATTATACTTGTTGTGTGGATTTCAATGTTTTATTTTTTTATAAAAAACTAAGCTGATTTAAAGTGTAAAAATGGTTTTGACAACGTTCGGAGTGTATTTAGTGTCGCTTGTGACTGGATTAATATTTGTGTGTTTATTATTTGCGGTAGTTCGGGTACTATTTAACAGTAAGTTAATTATTTTACAAGTTTTACATTATAATGTTAATTTGAATTTAAAATGTATTTATTAAAATGCTTAATTAGTTATTGTCAAAAACTGAATCTCTTTGAAACTTGCAACATACTCATACCTACTGAAAAGTTTTTGATGCAATTTATCAAGTCGGTCGCTAATAAACCTTTAGGTATATTAACATTATACTTTCATTAATTAATTTATTGTTCTTTGCACTCCTAGGGAACTTTTAGTAGATTTAATTGCAAGAAGATTTTAGTAAAATGTTTTTTAAATGATCCTTTAATCGATACCTAAAATTAAGTGGTTTAACGATGGTGTGATCTAGTAAAACATTGTTGGTTATGGCGTGGCTTTAGCGCCTTACACATTTAGATAGGCAATCTGCTAGAAACCAGCATGATATGAGTTTTATGACTTGCAAATCTATGTTTGAGCTAATGAATTATACATATTGTAGAACATTATGAGCAGAATTCATATTCCGAAATGATGTTAGAGTAATCAAATCAGTCGGTTCCTAGAGAGCCAGTGTATTTCAGACTAGGCATGCTCCATCTAGGGCTACAGTATATCTGACTTACGTGGCCGTGCGAACTTGTGGTCAAATGCTTAACTGTGTAGGATAAAAAAATCAAATCACCCAATATCGTAGGTTTGACCTAAATAAATACTTTATTGACTATGTCAATATAATAATTAATCTATTTATAAATTGATATACTTAGAAGTCTTTTTTAGTTTCACGTATATGTGACTAGTAGGTTACATCTCACTAGTTCTATTGAGTTGATTAGAAAACTATTTAGCACATAATTTAGCACGTTTACCTAAAAGAAACCTATTCACTAGCGATTTGAAAAGAGTATATAACTATCGGGAAATAGAGAACTCGAAATATATTTAATGAATGTGTTTACTAACTTACCCGTAGGTACTAATTTGATATCTCGCCAATATAGAAATTATCTTCAAAATTATCAAGTAATTTGATAAACAAAATACTAAGCTCCAAATCCGCTTTGCTGCTAAAACCAGTGCTTATTGTGTTCTGTTCACATTTTGCTAAGTATTTTTTATATTTGTATTGTATAATAATTTTCAATTTATATTTGAGTATAAAATGGGTAATTGGCAATTTCCGCTAATACTGACAGTTATCAATTTATTGTTTGGTTTAAGTGTGTGGTTAGTGATCTTGTTAGCGGGGTGTATCACACGAATAGTTATTGAGAGTAAGTAAGAGTAAAAAATAAGCATATAATTTTATTATGACTGAAGATTTATAAATTGCAATTTAGCTTTGATTTACATCAGTGCTAGCTATGACTTTTTTTGCATGGAACAAAAAATTTCAATTTGCAATTAAACTTTTTAGTTTACCGACTAACATTGTGAAGTACTCATTTTAATATTATTTGTTTTCAATACCAACAATATGACAAATTTATCGATTATGAATTAATAAAATTGATGTCTGAAGGAGAAAGGGCGTGATACACGTTCTGGTCTTTTTCTCGCCCAGCGCATTTCATTAGCGATTCAGTGTAGTAATGCCGCTAGTCTTATAGGGACGTTTGGACGAGGGACTATAGATTAAGGTTTTTGACTATATTATGCTATACTAACATAACTGTGTTATTATTATATTTAATTTTGACATGTTTGACTTATCATATATCTGAATAAAAATTATAAGCAATAAATTTATGAAATTGTAAAAAAATATATAAATATTTTGCTAAAATCTTCTTTAGTTATAAATCAAACTTTTGGCAATAAAACTAAGGTAAACAGGTTAAGGATCATTGCTAGATTGAAATTTTATTTTCGCAGTTGATGACAAATGAGTTAGTTGTGCAAAAAAACCTTTGAATTTGTAAGTTGCTACCGTATCTATCATTCTAATATTATAATCACAAAATTGTATGTATATAGTGTGTGTGCATGTGTTAGTTACTGCTTCACACGTACAGACGCTAACGGCCGAACGGACATTAGGCACCAAGATAGCCTAATTGCTTAGCAAGCACAAACATATCACATAGACTATTTAGATCGCGGGAAAATTAATTAATTATCTTATTCACACTTTATTTTTCTGATTTTATTATATTTATAAAATCAGTGCGGGTAACGCCACGGGGTGCAACTAGTACATGATATAAGTGTCAGGAACTTGCTCATTTAGATTATTAATTACGACCAATGACCGCTAATGAATAAAGAACCAAAACATCGCGACGTTATCATCTGTATCGAATTGATAATGTCCTTAAAACTCCACAATAATATCAGCCCGAATATAATATTTCTAATAAATCAATTAAGTTCAAATTGTTGATAATTAAAGTCGTTTAATACTTTACTCATAATATTGTAAAATGGATCCGAATGGAGATTTATATTTCCATTTGGCGCTCTTATTGTCTAGTATTGGAACGTGTGCACTTATATTTCTATTATTTACTTTGATTCGGATAATCAGCGGCCTGAGTAAGTACCTTAACGTATCGTTGGGATCCATTATAGCACTGGTGAGCATCATCTACAGGTAGCAGGTTCAAATCTGACTCGCTCGTTAACTGGAAGCAACAAGGCGTCCCTAGTATCTCGACTCGCGCGCAATACGCGCGAATCAAGCGCGAGTCGAGAGTCTAGCGTAGTGCACGCGATTTACGCGCGTATTTTGAATTCGCGCGATGCTTCTGGACGCGATGTATCGGTGCCTAGTATCTCACTAACGCGCGTATGAATTCGCGCGATACGATACGCGCGTAATTCGCGCTTTCTGGACAGGCTCTAAGGACCAAAAACTACGCAGGATTATGTATGTGATTTAATAATGTTGTTTAAGCAGATGTACGGAAAAAGTGACCTATGAAAGGTACGAGTAGGTAGGAAATAATGGACATTCTATATTATACTGCTGTACAATATAGAATCCACGACTCCACGACTTCCTATACCTCTAAATGTACCCTGTTAACCTCTTTTTGTGTACTGCACTTTTCTTTCTCTAGTCGTCAAATACTTACATACACAGTTTTAATGCGGACACATCAAAGAAAATAAAAAATCAACGTGTAGTTTTCTTATAGTCTTGTCTAGTGTACCACAACTGAGGGTCAAAATCATAGATTATCTGAAGTTGTTAAACATTTAAAGAAATAAAAAACAATATTGATAAACTAATATTAATCATGTTTGCATTTTTCTAGCTGTAGTCTATTCACGTAGCAAACTATGGCTGTTATATATATCATTTAAAGTATGCAATACAAATTTACAGGGTATTTAGAATGAATATTTATCTTTATAGCGTTGGACTTACTGTATGAAATATTATATATTTCGAAACATTTTGTCAATTTAACTGATGTTATCTAAAAGTACGCATATTTATCTTTAATCTGCTCAGTAACTGTACGTACTGTCGCATTGAACAGGGTTTTATAAGTTATTACAAATAAAATCATGACGTCAATATATCAAACACTAACGTCATGTAACAATCACAAAGATAAAGATACAAGATACAATTTGCAATTTTTACATTTAATCGCAATTTGAAATTGTAATTGAAGAAGTGGTAATAACTTTTGGGCACATTTAATAATTCTGATTTTGTTTTAATTTTAATGCGATAGTGTAATATTAGTAGATAAATATGAGTGAATTAGCTGTTCAAATATATCTGACCGTTGGGCAGTTTGTGATATTTATAACATTGACTCTTATGCTAGTGTTTTTAGTAGTGTATTTTACTTGGCTGATGGTAGGAATCATAAAAAGTAAGTTAAAACGTTAAGTTAAAGATCTACGACATATCTTTTGAGTACGAAAATTATAAGTTAAAGAAACTGTTCTATGAAAGAATGACATTTTTCCAGTATTATCGCTCATCCAGAGTCTACTGTTTCATAATAAAGCAAAATAAATAAATTTGCAGCTTATTTCTTTTAGTTGTGATTAGCAAGTACCTAGCGGTCCCGTGTTCGATTACCAGCCGGGAAAATATATTGACTGATGACTTAGAATACTTAAAATTCCTTCACAAGATTCTTCCTAGTGCAGAGCCACTAATAATTACTCCTATGGTCTTCACATACTTTCAGTGTTAAACGTTGCTGATTAATCATAATTTATAACTACTTATATCACTTTCTATATTGCCGCCATTATCGTGCCGTCTCACTCACGTTGAGTTAGTGAGAATGAGATGGCAAGACAAGTATCTTATTACCTTTTATGTACTCATTTATGCTACTTGACCCTTAGGTGTCTACTTATATATTGCGCAACTTTACTGCTGTTCTTGAGCTGCTAGTGTTCGGTTTAACGAGCGAAGCGAGCAGTTCTCTGATTCAAGTCTCAGAATATTTGTCATCAATATCATTGATGATTTATATGATCAAGGTCAATATGTTAGAATTTTTTGAAAATAAAAAATTCAATTTATTTGTTTGAGTGTTAGTCTGGATGTAAGTACTCGTGTACAGGTCGTATTGTTTTTTAAATTCGAATTAACGTTGGGTAGGTACTATCGCTGCTTTTAAAATTATTTTAAAGAAATATAACATGTAGGTTATCAGATCTTATAGTTATTTAGCATATAAATACGCATGAACGTATGAAACTAAAATTCTAGAACAACCTAAACGTATGTCGCCGCGTGGTTGAACCATTACCACGTATTAACATAATAACACGAGTAGTAAACAGATAAATATATTTTCTAAGGAACTCGTAACGAATGAACAATTTGTCACACTAATGTACTTCATTGCTAGATCACCGGATGTGGCCACTTGTTCATTCATTCTCCGACGGTGAGAACAGTTCATTCATTCTGTCGATTGACAATGTTTCTGTCTTTTATCTTTTGTAAAACTAAGATTATTTTACATTCGTTTTGAATAGTCTCAAATTGTATTTGGTAAAAATATGTGAATAACGTATTGGCCCGCTGCCGTGAATAATAATTCAAAGAATATTTTTTTGTTGTAGTGTTTTTCGGATTATATTTTATTTAAGAGTTAGCAACAATTTTTAAAGTCACGTTTTTTAGTCTCTCAAATAACATGAAATATCGATCACTTATACCTGACACTAATTTACTTATTTATGTACTCTTTTGATAAGAATAGATAAGATAGGTATATTATAGAACAGTCAGTGTGTTGTGCTATATCGAAAACGGCTTAGTACTGTGACAAAATGGATACAACATCCATCGTGTTTTCAATTTTATTTGTTTGTATGTGTTTCTGTTTGTTCTGGTGTTGGTTCTGTTTTGGAAACTGTGTTAAAAGACGTAAGTATATTTTTAAGTAACGGTTTTATATAAGTATAAAATATAAATTAAATCTTTTGTAGTAGGTACTTAAGTTAAACTTCTTTATTTTATTTTTATAATCTTATATTCAGAAAAATCTTAATTTTAAGCACCTAATATATATAATATTGTTGATACAAAATAATCAAGCATAGGTAAAGTGGCTCCATCTAGTTTGGTAGTCATAAACTATTTTGTCTATATAAACCTAGTAAGTTGATAAGATTGTACGAGACTATTGAGTAGAGTAGCACTGCAGTGGTATTATTTATTCTGTGGCAATATGACATTAGATAAAAATAGGTCTTAAAAAGTAAATTACATTATTTTATTTTATCCTACTTCACACGTACTAACGTTAAGCTTAAGCAAATTATTTAAATATATTTTGGCAAATTATTGTAATGCTACAAGTTTTCCATTATATAATTTACAAGACCAAGTTTTAAAAAAAATAATGAAGGATCCTGTGTTCCCAAAATAAAATATTTACTAAAGTATAATCAGGACAAATATTATTAAGTAAATGTTTCATACGTCTTTCAGAACCAATCTGCCCACAAAATTGTTGTTAAATTACTAATCTAAGAAATAAATATTGAAACATTGACAGACTTTCAAATTTTGCAAGGTATTAATAATTAAAAACAAAGAAACTAGCGCCACCTAAAGCAACAACAGTTAAACATTGCTCCTTTATCGACTGTTTGAATTACTACTGTGTTGTTTTTAGTTAGATTTTCAGTGTAAATTGCCTGTCAAACAGGAACACGATACTATGTGTACAGTATTGGTTGGTACTGGTTGCTTGGTAATATGACTGGTAAAGATTTAGAAGCTGTTTACAGTTCCACCTTATTAAAATTGCGCAATATTGAGAGAAATCCATTATTATGATTCATAATTAATCAATTTTTTTGATAATTTATTTCTACTGATACCAACAAATTTATCAGATAAAAGGAAATTTTGTTTTAATATAAATATATGATTCGGTATCGTCGTTTCATTATCATCTTACAGGATATAAGATCATTTTCTTATAAAAAGAAATTTAATACTTTTTTTTAAAGATTTGAAGTATTAGATCTAATAGGAGATGTTTAATTTTTATACTATAAACGATTACTTATTTGCAGTTATTATAATATTTTCAGTCGTATTTATTAGTTTCTTTAGTGTTTGGAAAATCTGGATACGATTAAGAAATTTATATATAAGTGAGTGAATGGTTTTAATTTTTTTATGTTATTTTAAATATCTAATTATTTTTATCATTATTTCACCAGAATAACACACCCATATAATATTTAGTAAAAGCGACATCTGGAGAGAATTTGAGGGATTAAATCTTATTATTATTTATTGTTTTTGCCAGTGGCTCCATCTAGAAATGTAGCAATGTATAATTTTAAAATGATAATTGATTTGATAAATCATTTTGCTATTTATAGATGGAAGTAGTAATCTGACAATGAGATAACGATTCTTTATATAATACTTACTAATTATTTAAATGATTAATAAGAAGACTTTGCAAGCTTTACCATATCTACTTGACTAATTGTGACCCAAAATAATTGTCAACAAATTAGGAAACTTACGGTTCGTAAACAAAAATTACTATTTTTTTACTAAGAGCCTGCAAATTGTTATACCTAACAGACTAAATTTGGATTTGATGTAACTTTAAGTCTGCTACACAGAGTTATCGTTTAGGGGTGTACTAAACTGAAAGAGGGTCATGTCAAGAATCCAATAACCTCGTCAACACTCAAATAAAAACAATTTAAGAAATTCTATATTCATCAATTTTCGACGCCGCAAAGCAAAATTATTATGATTATTTTAGCCCCTGAATATTTTAATCTCTTGTTCGATAAGTAAAACCCGGCAAAAGCAAAAGTGATTAATTCGTTATCTGTTGATATCATGTATTTATCGAGTATTTGTGTGACGTAGAACTAAAAGAACTTAATGCACGAGGCTGGTTCCAATGTACAACCTATATTACCGTCTGATCAATCAGAAGTTTGATTAATCCTGTTTTGTACACTTGTTTATTGATAAATTCAAATCAAAATATATCTTATATTTTTTTTAAAAAAAAGCACTTTGTTAGCTTACATTTATTTTGCTAATTTTTGCTTCTACTGAAGTTTTTTTTTAAGTTTGCTATAGTAATAATATAGATGGAGCTGATTCCAGCTTTGATATTTTTGGTGTTCAATATCGCGTTTGTGTGGTTACTTTACTTTGGATTTGTGAAATGTATCGGTGAGTCTTAGTGGTGATATTTTATTTGAGAATATTCAATGAGATGAATTTTCTGTAAAAGATTTATTAAAAAAAAAAGTGTGTGTAATATTTTTTGTATTGGTTATATTTGATAATGCTAAACGTAATTTGATAATTTATTGCATCGGAAGTTCATTGTCTTTCTAAACTATTGTTCATTATCTGTTAATTAGTACTCAACAATCGTTAATCACTTAAATTTCCAAAATACGATACCTAATATTAGACAGGAAAAAGTACACTTAAATACGGAACACGTCACCGGACAGTAATTTTAGTAAAGATTAATAAAGGCTTTTACCGATAAAACTTGCTAAAATCCACCTATCAGCTTGATAAATAACCTTATCAACATCAGCCATATTATTAATTGAACATATAAATCAGTAACTTTCCGTCTTTTGTTTCTTGTTCTCGTAAAAATTAACGACATATATTATAATATTCTATATTTGCAATAGTCAAAATGTATCCTAATTTGTATATATCACCTTTTTTCTTCTTTTGGATGGTGTTTTTGTTGTGCATTATGATAATCTATAGTGTGAAGGCTTGTAGTAAGTTTTCTATTATAATATTAGATCTTCTTCTGTTCACTTTAAACTTCTAATTTCAGTTAAAGAGTTCTTTATTTAAGTCTTATTTATAAAAATATAAATTATTAAACTAAACATAAGTAGACGTGTACGTGTGCAGTATTTATGGACGTGCAATTAATTATATAAAAATCAGCGCGTATTTCTTATTTATTTATTTTTTCTTTTTGTATATGGTCCCAATATTGCAAGTCACTTATTCATTTCCAATTCTGCTTATCAATTTAGTAATTTTATTTATTAGTATGCATAAATAATTTATCTTTGACATGATTAAACTTTCTTTTACCTTATTGCTGCCCTCTACCGACAATATCTTACTATTAAAATAAATGTCTGAAAATAAAGCTGATAGATGTCGCCACATGTAGGTACCAAACATTGAATAAACACGGAATTGGCTTTTTTATGACGACTCTTATCTCATTAAGCGATAAAAATACTTTTCTGATAGCACAGTTACATCAATCTTTAGTTTTGTTCTATAAGATAATACCCATGATAAAATGCGCAATGTATTGTGTACATCAAAAAATACCGATAGCTTTTATTACGTGCACATAAGAATCTTAATGGCGTACTGTAGATAATTTTGGTATTGTATTTTGTATGTGTTTTTCCGTCAGCATTCATCATAAGTCATCTTTTTGGATTTATATCCAATCCTTCTTAAGAATCTTATTACGCGAGTCAAATAAAAGATTTTTCGCGATATGCAAATCGTATCAGTTATTTTCAGTGATTCAAATAAATTAGCATCCGCCACCGCAATTACTGTTCTAATTATATTTAATATATTAGTAAAAAGTGATGCATAAATATATTTAATTGTGAAAGTGTTTAATGGTGCTATTATTTAATTAGCAGCACAAACAATTGATTCACCTTACTGTTTATTTCTAAACATCAAATTTAAAACATTGCGTGAACCTCAAAATAGCGTGATTATTGCTAATGCTACAAGTTTAAACAGCTTTTCGTTGTGAAAGGCCAACGTTTACAACTAAGATGACTCCGTGGAATAGTTCTTTTGAGGAGACGACGGATGAAGGTCCTCTCCCAGCAGAGTTCCTGTCCCCATCCATAGTGGCGTATTTATCTATATTCCTCACAGTGCTGATCATGTCTTTTGTGATCATGTGTTTGAAGATGGTGCATATACGTATGTATCTGATTGACTTATTGTCTTTTTTCTTTGTCTTTCTTTGATTTGATGTCATTATTTCTATTAGCATGATACGTATCAATGTGATATAATATCATTAAAGTATCAAAGAAATGTTAAATAGTAGCTTCTTATTAATTTTAATCAATTGCTTTTCCACTTTTTGTTTTTGGAAAAAAAAAAAATAGAAAATTAATAAATTTACTAAGTTTTCACCAAATTATTGATGTTAACTTGATATACACAGATCTCTTAGGCAGATACTCTAATACATACACGATTACACATTAATAGAAATATTTTGAAACTCACTTTCATTTACTAATACGTTTACTTCATTAAAATAACTAATTCAAATTATATTTTGACAAGCAGAAATGCATTGCAATCAACATTTATCACTAGTCCAGCAGGTACTTTTGTAGATCTTTCTAATCTATATCTGATACTGTCAGTCATGATCACAGATATAGATATCGTATCAGAAGAATTCGAATTGAAAATATGTTTTTGATCTATTTCTGGTGAGATCTCTGAACGAGAAGTGAACTTGTATTTTCAATCAAAATGTTTTCTGTAAAAATCAAGAGACTGAACAAACAAAGTGTTGAGTGAAGTTTGAGTTAGTGATAGTTTAGTTTATTATATAGAGTTTATAGACATTCCGATAATTTGTTAAATCAAATTGTTCGTGAGTGATTGCGATAGATAGCTCAGCTAGTTTGTGAAGCAAATAAGCAAAGAGTGCTAGTTTCTCTCTACTCATTTACAAAAGAAGTTTAAAGGCTTCAACCGCAAAAAACACAAGCAACTTAGTTATAGATATTGTAAATACTGAATCGATTTTTGACAAAAACTTATGAAAAAAAATATAATAAAGCCGTAAAAATTTTTGAACAGAGTATTTTCTTTCGTATATTTGCGTCCGTGAAATAGACAAACTTATAACAAGGAAAGCAAAAAAAAAACAAAGAAACATATCAAAATGCCACCTATGTACGGTTCACCTAACTATGACTTTCATGAGACGAATGAGGGGAACAGTGAAGTTAATGTTGCGGAAGATAATCGCAATGGCTTGACAGAAATGGCGTTCTGGTACATGATGGTCCTCATAGCAATGCTTTTATTATGGCTCTTTATGTTCTTCTGCCTGAGGCTCATAACGCTAAGTATGTTATCGTATCACATGATACGTTTATCTTTGTATAGAAGAGATATTTTTTTACTTCGTTTGTCTCGCTAAAACTCAAAAGCGGCTGGGCCGATTTAGTTGATTTTGTTTTCGAAATCCTTGTGAAGGTTCAAGAAAGGTCTAAATGAGAAACAGACATAACTACCTATTAGGCAGTACGAAGTTTACCGGATCAGCTATAACTCGCTGGGAGCAAGCTCTTCTCAAATCGATTTCTGCTAGACAATTGTTTGATTTTTGTGCATTGTGTTTTAAACATGTTTCTATATCTTACATTTTACAAGAGAAATATTGTTACCAAAGGCATTTGGCAAGTGCTTTATACTTTACAACAACAACGACTTTTATTGTGCTCTACTGCTAGGTTGTGGAACTCGCTTGGAGCGAGCTCTATTTCTAGATAAGTATAATCTGTGTCTACTCAAATCGGTTTCTTTAAGACAAATATTTCATCTTAGGTCGTTGTGTTTTAAATATGTTTCTATATCTTACACTTAAGTGACATCATTAATAGGTTTAGTAGCGAGTTATGAGTGAGAAACGGGATATTTATTGAACGTTCCATTAGTCCTTCTATTTAGTACCTATATAGTCTACCTATTCATATTTCCCGAGCCCTAATTTCATAATTTTTACTAATTTTCTAATTATTTTTATTCATTTAACGATTGTAAGCATTGAATAAGTAGGAAGGGAAGAATTTAGTAACAATATTTCGGTGAAGTATTAAAAATTCATCATAAATTTGATCATCATCTGATAATACAACATTCTAACATATCTCCAAGTGATACTCGTATAATTTAAATTCATTGCTTTTGATTGATTATGCTATTTGCGTTATCGATTCTGGTTACATCCTTGATTGAGTTATTTTATATTTATCAAATATGAATATTATCTTTCTTAAAACGTAAGGGTAACTATAACACTTTTGTCGCTTTCATAGTTAAATATTATTTAAATTTAACATTTTTTCATAAACACAAGCTAGCTAGAATTTCGTTGATATTTAAAACTAGATTTTTAGTATTCAACAGCTGTGTTCGTATCTATCAACATATAAAATAATGAAATGAGATCACACTTTAACACAACCTTATAATACAGATAAAAATAACCTATCTACCACATTTAATCGACTGTCATTAAAAGCTAATTAATAGAAACTCTTTCTAAATTTAGTAGTAGCCACTAGATTGTGAATAAACTCGACGTTTTTAACAAGCAGTGTATAAAATACTGATATTAAAATTTAATCTACATCATTTAATACTTTATAAAGATTAATTTTGTCAAGGGGGTATAAATGTATCAACATTATCCGTTTTATCTGGATGATAAGGAGTTTGCATAATTTGTGCTGTGACTATTCGCAAAGTGCGATTGATATTAGTGAAGTTTATACGTAGATGCATTGAAAATATACGTGAAAGAAATACTTAAAGTAACGTGTACCATTTTAAATTAGCAGTGAGCTATATTGTATTCAATGTGACCAAAGAAAAGGCCGTGCTTAAAATTAAAACTGAAATAATGGATAATCATATTGATTTAAATAATATATACGCGATAGTTGAATTAGATAATAGTGCAATGGAATCTCACGGCGTGCCTGAAGAAGGCCAATTTAACCGCAACATGATAGAAGTAGCGTGGGCAGTTCTCAGTATGAGTACTGCATTCGTTATATTAATTTTCGTTGTGACGTGCATACGAGTCCTTATCGTTGGTAAATATTATGTCATGTATTTGTAGTTTTAATTGCGTCAGAATATGTAAATTAGTAAGTGGGTAGGTATGCTCAACTGGGGGCGGAGGAGTAAATAAATAAGAGTAGTTAGGACTAATTATTATAAAAAATGTAAAAAATGACTTTTGAAAAAATATATAAACAAATAATTTCCTATCTATAAAATATTGTTTAAAGGTTTAGAATTATTCTAAAGTTGAACTAAATAAATTGTAGGTATAAATAATCTAAAGAAGTTCTGTATAAAAGCAAGAGTCGCGGTAAATAAATGTATTTAAAGTTAAAAATAACCAGCTTCCTTTTTGAACTGCTTGTAGTATGCAAGTTATATGAAAAATTACCATATTCCCAAAAGTCTCGTCATATAAATACTTATACTGTTTAACTATATGCGATATCATCCCATTTGATTATTTATTGCACCCCACCACATATTATGTTTCCTATTCCCATATCGGACTATTTGCTATTCCGGCTATATTGATCAAAAAAATAAAAGGAAATAAGACGTTTATTAAGACACACAAGACACTACAACAATAACAACAAAGATTAAACGAATAACACATTAACACATAACATCTACCAGTGTTTTACTATCACTGTAGTGACGAGTGCGTCGAATGCTCTCCGTCTGTGCTAATGCGAGTGCTAATATTAGGAACAACTAATTCGCATCGTTTCCTTGGTTACAGGACAGAAAACGCGCAACACGCCACAGAGGCGGGGCATGTACGTGGGCTCGAGGCAGCGGCCGTCCCTGACAGCGCAGGAGCCCACTATATACGTCAGCCCTAACAATTTGCCTCCGCCACCCAAATATGGTAACATAACAAATATATTATTTCTTATTTGGAATGTTTCCTAGACAAAGGCAAAATTAATTTATGTTTGATGAGTAATACCATATAACATTTGAGGTATTTATTCGTTACGAGTGAATCGTTTTTTCCTAGCTTAAGGGCCACACTGTTGATTTATTTATCATGTCATTTTTCATATAATTAATTAAAATTATGTAGTCATCTTACTATTTCTTCATAGGTATAGCGATGGATACCAATTAATAATTATACAATAGATTACAATAATAAAATCATAATTTTTGTGTATGTATGTGTACGTGGGTTTAATAATCTAATGCTATAATCATTTACGATAAAATGCATAATTGCATGTCTCAAACATGATCGCACTGCATGATTAAATTTGATAATGATGATAATAAATTAAGCAAGTGCATTTTGGTTTCAGCGTATGATTGATGCAAAGAATATATTTTCTTCACTCAATAATTGACAAACAAACTTTATCAATATTTATTTAAAACATTGTTTCTCCTCTTCATCTTCATCTATCAAACGTTGTCTTGCCACGAGGTTTGTTATAACTAAAGTTTAAAATTTTTGTTGGTGGCCTGCCGTAGAATACGAGATCTTTGCCCATAAGTGGAACACTTAAAAGTTCACACTATGAATCATATTTGTATTCATTAGTGTTACTTCTTTAATTCCAGAATGTATGGCACCTCCAAGTTACGAGGAGGTCGTGGGCATTCACTACCCCAACTACCCGATCCAGCCGATCGCTCAACCAATCAACGCAGCACTAGCACAGAGCTCGTCAAATACAACAACAACAGACAGCGTTGTCGTAACAACTGTTAACGAAAATGCGCCTGTGCCCATCACTGCGGCAACTGAACTAAGAAGAACATCTCTACCTCTCGCCCGATAACCTGTTCATGCTGAATAGCAGTTTTTGATTAATTGATTGCTTAAAATACAGCAGACCTAGCTTCGGCATTTATTTTATCTAAAATAATAATGCATATTATATTATTCTACGACGTGCATTTTGGAACGCAATAAATGACGTTATTATTTAGATAAATTAAATTTCCTCGGATTACACCCTTTGTGTATCAAATGTGGATGGAAGCCATTTAATCTACTGCCCTTGCTAGCCCTACTGTAGTACTTATGTATTGTGTGTCTGATAAATTGGAATTTAAATTTTGATATACGTAATAGATAAACGGTATACGTTCAATTAATTTTGAGTACGACGTTCCAGTAAAACTGGTAGATTGAAAAGATATTTACAATCGTTATAACTAGTCCATTTTAGTATTTATACAATTTTGTTACGTAATAACTATATAACTGCATTTATGGTTAAAACACAAAAAAATTGTATGTATATACCAGAATATAGAAATATGGCATAACACAATGTAAATAAAGGTAATGTGACAAATATTAGCAATTTACGTCAATATTAAATTAATTTAAATAACAGATTTATTGCAGACTATATTTTGCTCATGTAAATTCGTTTTAAGAGGACGTAAGACTGATTTTTACTGGGCAAATAAATAGTATGTGACTGTATAAATAGTACAAGTTGTTATGGATTTATCGCGTGATTTTATATACATAGTTTTGTTGCCTGATATTGCACACTTTTCGCAACGTCCGTGGTTGATTTCTATATGATATAAAAACACCAAATTTAAGAAAACATATGTGATAGACCATGTATGAGTACAGATTTTGTACATACTATATTTTTCAAAATAAATATAAAAAAATAATAAATCTAATGACGTGCCTAACTATAATTTAATAGTTATATAATTATATAAAAATAATATATTTTATAAAGAATTTAGTTTAAGAATTTTGTCTCTTTTATTTACCATAACAAAACTTACTCCTACTTACTTATAAATGAAATTTGCAAAACTTAAAGTAAATATACCTACATATTAATGCAATGCTATTTGTTTAAAATTATTTAAAAGCGAAGTGAAATAATCACTCTGGATACTATTACAGTTACCTTACAGTACGGGTAACACAACCAGATTACCGTTTTGTGCCCAGAATGGTTACTGCGAGGGTTTTTTCAGCCACTCGATTGCGTGGCTGTAAAGACAGGGACAAGGACAGTATGAAATTCACTTTCAAAAAAACTGTACCGCTAGATGGCCCTATTTCTTGGTTCGATGGCTTCTATACAAAATTGAGTTTACTTCGGGCGCAGCGCTCGAGTCGGAAAGAATACTTGGACTAAACACTAAAGAGTACCTACCTTTTATCTAAAAACTCAGATGATTGACCGTTTTCTCAATATACTGCCAAACTAAAACATTAAAGAATGTAATTACAATTAGTGTAATAAATATGTATTTTTACTGTTTATTTTCAGCTCAATTTTTTACTGATGACATAATCATCAAAGAAACGGCTTAGTAACACCTTAAGAAGTGATGCAGTATGCAGCTTGTTTCTCGTTAAAAAACGTACTCAATAAAAACATAATTCATGACATGATGTGATTTAGTATTTCTTTTATGCAATGCGTTTTTTGAAACCTTCTTTGCCAATTCAGTTAGTACAAAAAATATCTTCAAAAGGTATACGAGAAAATAAAAAAAATTAAACATGTCTTGACAGTTTTTTTGTAAGTAAAAGACACAACTCTAGAATTATTGACACAGCCTAATAATTATTTAATCAACAAGAGTTTACGATGAGAAACTAGCGCCATCTATGATCTTCAGCAGCCGCATTTTAAAATCATCTTGTCATAAAAGTTCCAATAACTACCGCTAGAAGCATTACTGTGCAGCCATTGAAAATCTATGAATATCACTTTGCCATATAAAAATTCTTATATTAAATTTTTCAGGGTTTTTTCAAGAGACTTCCAAAAGGAGGATGGTCTGTCTTTTTTCATAGAAGACAACACGGAATAATAATACCTTTATGGTTTAATATAATATTTATCAATATCGCTCCAGTAGTTTAGTTTTCAAATCAAAATAATAATAAAAAATGTCTACGCGCGTGCCGAATTAAAATCCACTGGCACTTTTTACCCGATTGCCCAAAGGAAGACTTATTCGAGTGTAAGTTTGTTTGTATGTAAGTCCTAAGATGACCCACGGATCCGAAACGTGGACACTCGTGGTTGGTCTGGTCCGAAAGTTTAAAGTCACTCAGCGAACTATGGAAAGAGCTATTCTCGGTATATCTCTGCGGGATCGTGTCCGAAATGAAGTGATTCGCAAGAGAACCAGAGTCACCGACATAGCTCTACATCTTAGTAAGCTGAAGTGGCAGTGGGTCGATCATGTATGCCGTAGAACTGATAACCGATGGGGGAGACGAGTTGTTGAGTGGAGACCGCGAACCGGTAAACGTAGTGTAGGATGCCCTGCTACTAGGTGGAGCAAAGACATACAGCAGATAGCAGGCAGGGGGTGGTGACGAGAAAGTGGAGAAGAAGAGAGGATAGGGCCGAGTGTCGTGTCATGGGAGAGGCTTATGTTCAGCAGTGGACAAGAGTAAGCTGATGATGATGTAAGTCAAACTTTGTGATTCTATAGAGCCTAAAGCAGTAGGGTAGACTGGGTACGGTTGAAACAAAGTGAATAGTGCGCGATGAGGTGAGGGGTACAAGGGGAGTACGAAGCGGGTGACAGGTCGAAACATGAATTTTAGTATTGCGTCGCTCTTCGGGCGCTGTGCTTGTCTGTAGGAGGCCCCATTGTATTTTTTGATGGAAAAGTAGGTTTTTTGTTCGTATTCTTTTGCAAATAATAACGTTATGACAAAAGTTAGGAGATTGAGCCATTTGTGTCGTTTTTATTGACTTTTGTAGATTATGAAAATGTATTTAGTTTTTGTTACAATTAATTATTATTCTTACTATGAACTAATGAATACCTAGCAGGGGGGTTGGGTATAGTTGAAACATTATTTGTGGGTACGATTGAAACAGTTTATTTATTTAATTTTATTGTTTCCTAAATGCTAAGGGTACGTCAAAGTACGACTACGAGAGGTCAAGCCAATATAACAATATAGAAACAAGCTTATGATTATGTAAAAGCAGGGTCTTCGTTAAGAACAGCTGCTGAGAAGAATAGACTGAACCACTGTTCCTTGATGATGTGGCGAAGAGGAACAAAACATAGGATATAAAGCTTACAATAGATTGTTTAACCAGAAACAAAAGCGTCAATTAAATCAGATGTGTAGATATTTATTTTGGCCTAAGTATTAGTTAGGAAATTGGCATATGAACTAATCGTCAAGTACGACTTATCGCGACCTCGGATTTAGAATAACAATAAATTGTCTGGCAAAACATAAAATGTTAAAAAATGATTGATAAAACATGTTTATTTACTCTATATCGTATTATTTTCAATTGACCCTATATATGTGTTTCAATTGACCCCTGGCACTGTTTCATCCGACCCCGACATGGGGACGAATGAAACAAATTACTTTTTTTTTTCAAATTCGATTGATGTAAAAATGTAATACAGTAATGTCTAATAATATTGCCTGTTACTTAGACAGATATGCCTTCTATTGTATGATATGTTTCCGCGATCGCTCAACTAATTTCGATGCTATGGACGATAAACGCTAAAATGTTTCAACCGTACCTAGTCTACCGTAGACCAATTTTGATGTGCGAGGTGTCATTGCATTCGATGTGTTAAGCTATACTGCTTGCATTCCGCGGCTACACTCGTTAAGTTTACAGTTTTTGCAGTCGAGTTTGTTAAGGCGCTTCTAACTTCTTGTTTATGGCATTAGTTCATATACAGGGGCAGGCACTCGAAGTGTTACCAACTTTAAGTTGCTATAGCAACCAAACTGTTTACAATATGGCGCCCATTTTTTCACAGTCGTATGTCTATTGTATTGTTCCTAAACATACAGAAGCTCATTGTTTTTCGTCGCTGCTAAAAAAAGTTATCCAGATGGAATTCAAACGCCACAGTGTCAATCGCAACCAGCCATTGTTAATGCGCTACGACATTTACATCTGAATAAAATGTTTGTGTATCGGACCATCACGCGTTACAATGATACGGGTAGCATCAAGAAACGCCATGGAGGTGGACATCCAACAACAGCAACATCATCAGAAATGGTTCGAAAGGTAAAGGCTAGAATTGAACGAAATCCACGACAAAGCGCAGTTAAATTGGCGAAAAGTCTTAATGTATCTGCCCGGAGCATAGGACGCATATTAAAAAATAAAAGAGCTAAGGAGTTAAAGCAGTTGCACGTTGATAGTAAGGTTGAAAATTTGGTATTTTACGATGAAAAATTTTTTACGGTTCAGCAACAAACAAAATGATCGCGTATGGGTAAAGTCTAAATCAAACGACAATTTAGACCAACGAATTGCTCTGCGAAAACAAGCACCAGCATCAGTGATGGTTTGGGCCGCGGTAACTGCTACGGGACGTTCACCTCTCGTTTTCATTGAGCAGGGTGCAAAGATAAACCAGCAAATCTACCGTGAAAAGATTTTAAACGATGCTTTGTTACCTTGGACACGTAAGAAATTCGGTAGAAACCATTAGACGTTTCAGCAAGACTCGGCACCATCCCACAAAGCCCGTGAAACCCAAATTTTTTTGCAAGAAAAAGTTCCGAGCTTCATTTCTTCGCAACAATGGCCACCATATTCGCCGGACTTAAACCCAATGGATTTTTCCATATGGTTAATTCTAGACGCCAAAGTGTCAGCAAAAAAATATGAGACAGTCGACGCCTTAAAGATTGCTCTTCGTCGAGAATGGAACCAAATATCAGCAGACCACATTCGTGCAGCGTGTGAAGCCTTCTCGGACAGACTCGATGCTGTTATCCGCGCTAAAGGTGGCCACATCGAACAAATTTTTTTTCTTTTTAATTTTAAATGTTTTTTTTTTCTATATATTGAAGTTTATAAATAAAAAGAAACAAAATTGACAAAATTACAGTATTTTGAATTGGTAACACTTCGAGTGCCGACCCCTGTACTTAGAGATATATAATCATCACGTACATATTGACTAATAAGTTGTCAGGCATTTCGTTGGTACATTACCTATATTTTTCCGACTTTCATAAAATGAGGAGAGAGTAAATATACGCCGGTTTTTTTTAAATGTTTGCTACCTGAGTTCTCGGAAACCCTGCACAATTTGAATTATACTTTTTTGTTTCTAATGGTAGGTATACCTACTTTGTAGTGGTCGCTATCTTATTAACTCATCAAAATCGGTCCAATAGCTTCATATTTTAATCGAAATAATTAAATAAAATGTACCAGTGCCTACTGAATTCAAGTTGGTAGTTACTTTTTAAAGAAGTTACGTAATAATTTTTGTTAAGATATTAACTACAAAAGTAAAAGGTAAAAAAAATACGAATAACAAAGTCAATAAGCTAGAGATCATTATTTTCTAAATTTATTTGACTCGTACTTGCTTTAGTTATCTCAATTGGATTGAATAAAAAAAAATTCTACCATTTTTACTATAGCTTAACACCTACTTTCGTTATACCCTACTATATTTTATATCACTCTTATGACCAAACAATAAGGTGCAAGTGGTTTTACAGAATTCTTATGTTTTTTCGAATTAGACGGCTTGGCGTTTTTTTATGTGAGTGGTGTCAATAGATTCGTCTTAGTCGTGAAAGTGACACTGGGGACATCAAAATTATAAAAATAAAATATTAATGATGATACACAGGTTAAACGATTTAGCAGTCGGGGTTTTCGATCATTTTTCAACAACCTCTGTCATCGATCTCACATTGAGAATGAATCTGACTCTTTTTATTACAAGACAGCCGGTAAATGACGCTGTTCCATAACTTTTTCTTAGGTATAACTTCAATGAATTAATAATCCCGCACGTGTAAAAGTTTAACTTCCTGTTACCAAGTTCCGACAATTTTCGTGGTATTTATAATAAAGGAATTGAAATAAAAATGCAGAAATTTTTGTATCGGTGTCTAAATGAGTTGTTTCCAAAATGTAGCTATGGAGATATATTATTCTTTAATACATCAACCAAAGTCAAAATAACATAACGTACCACAGTCATAGAGGAACAATCACTACAACACAGTGTACAAAATTAATTTCTAATCAAAATATTGCCATGTTGTTTCCGCAAAAAATTGATTTATGCTTTTTTATTGTGTCAATTTTGATACTCGTATTTGTGACGGGCGGTACAATTGATAGACCAATGTGATACATAAATCTTCCAGGGATGCTATAATTCCACTACAATTCACAGAATTTATATATTTTTGTACACAATGAAGGAGGCGACTGATGCATTTTTCATGAATACACAGTATTAACCTCATCTTCAGGCATTTTTGGTAGTTGTACACCGTCTTGGCCAAAAATGAAACAACTCCTTTATTTAATCTATGTATTGAGCTGACATGGAATAAAAGCTCAAGCACACCGCACGCGTTGCATTACAGCGCATCGCGTTGTTTCAGCGCGTTGTGTAGGATGTCACACCGACCGTTTTTGTTTCTAGTATTGTGCATTGCTGCTATGTTCTTGACATCTGCCTATTCCCTTTGAAAGTGCCAAACATGAATGACAATAAGCACGTAGTGAATCGTATCGCGGGGCGTCTTGTGCCCCTGGTGTTTTGATGGCGGGCGTTCTCTGCGCCCGGAGTCGCGATTGATTCTTCCTTAGCTTCTTTTCTCAACAGGTCCGATTTCCTACGGGTGTGTCACGACCACGCTGTCATCCCAGGGGTGTAGTGTCAGGTTGGTGTGGTTACGCCATCCTCTACAACGTCGGCTTGGCCAAGATCACAAGATCACGGAGGAGCGCCTACCAAGTACCGCGAGTAGTGACGTAGCCTACCTACCTCCCTACCACCCTCAATTTGTAAAATCTGTCGCCAAACACCTAAAGGCGTGTTACGGCAGACTTATTTGAGAGCCAGTCTAAACGAGGCATGCTCCATCTAGGGCTACAGTATCGCTGACTTCCGTGGTCGTGCGAACTTGTGGTCAAATGCCTAGCTGTGTAGGATACAAAAAAGAGTCTGGCTTGACTTGCGGTGCATGTAGTTACATAGCATAGTACGTTAGGTGTGTCATTCCACAAAATGTTCCACAATGTAAGTACATAACAATAAATAAATTCCCTACGTGATAAGCCGTGCTGCGCAGAGAGTCTCTTTAAGAGTATTTTTTACATTCAAACGTCTTCAGAACGTTAAGTTGATTTAAATATATTTGTTTTGTCATTACTAACAATAACGTCGATCTTTTTTCGTACAATTTGAGAGCAAAAGAACAGGAAGCTTTAACTTGTTACTAGTTACATGATGTAAAAATTTGCTTTATTTCAAGTAACAATGGTGGTGGCATGAGTGATAAGTTTCTGTTAAGTTACCATGAAGGATTGCTTTTGTAGCTGCAGCTTTTGATGCAAGTTACATTTTGTATGCTATATTAACATAAACATAATGTATCTAACCGAGTGTTATAATTATATATATTTAGTTAACTGAAAAAATATTGAACAATAAAATACCGGTGTTTTTTTTGTTTAACCTACTTTAGTACAAAAATATTGAGAAAACTTCAATTAAAATCATGCAAAGTGAACGTGAAACTCATGGACACCCTAAGCCGCGACGCCGCCCTAGTGCGAAAATAGGTCATGGCGATGACAAGCGAGCGTTCGCTAGTAATAATTCCCAGTGATAGACAGATAGATCAATTCTTTATTGCAAACACACAAAAAAATTAAATACAAGAGAAAAAATCTTACAAAATATAGTGTTACAAATGGCGGCCTTATCGCTAATACGCGATCTCTTCCAGGCAACCTTAGGGTGAATACAATTATGAAACAATGACTGGAATGACCAGTGTCTTGTAACCAACAAAAAAAAAGAATTTTTTAGCGAAATATGCTGATTGCGTGGTAAAGATATACGCAGGCAATTAAAAACCACCCTGTATCTATTGCCGAGCGAATCGTCACCAAACATATCTTTTATCTGTTATTTTTTCGCAGAAAATAAACGAAACTACAATCGAGCTACTTACTACTGCTGCCACTTAAAACCTTTAAAGTGACTGATATCTTGAATTCGACACGAATTGATAAAATGTATAAAATGACCACATTTGAAGTCACCTACTTAATAGAGGTCTATAATCGTTCCTTAATGGTACACACATACAAATATTATTAAAAAAAACTTGTGAAGTGTCAGAAGACCTATTTAAAAAAAATTTTAGATTCACGTTTCTCCATCAGGAGACAAGTTCAATAGAAACGAAATATCTTTGGTTGGAAATAACATTGCAACACATTCTCAGTGCAAACAAATACATAATTAATTTACAAAAAAAAATTATGTTATCAAATTTTGTTAAGTAATGATTATAAAATTTATAATTATATATTAATTAATCGCGCGGCAATCTATCTGGTTTAATATAAATCGATGTAGACAGGTTGTCTGTCACCTTCAGTTAGCATGTGATCGCATTAAAATATGTCCAGCCGTGTCACACGCTGCGCTGTCTGCTTTACCGAATATGATTATTTTGAAGGCAACTGTTTTTATTAAAACGAATAGAGTAGATAGTTAAACATCAGCGAAACTTGAGATTTTTTTTTTTGAAAAGCGTTTATAAATTATTCAGTCGATAAAAATCTGAGCCTAAGCTAAAAAAAATCGGCTAAGTGCGAGTCAAAGAGATCAAGAATTAAAAAAAAATGTATGGTTCGGTCCAGTTATCGTATAATATCAAATAATGAAACCGGCGACTGGGACTGAAGGTCGAGTTTATAACAGGACTAGTCGCTAGAAGCCTCCCAGTTGGTTTTTCTAAGCCGAAATATCTATACCATTGGTAGAAGCGCCTGTTAAAATAAAACATTTTAAAATAATCGGCCAAGTGCGAGTCGAACCCGCGCACTAAGGGTTCCGTATAGCATTTATATAGGTTTCAGCCTTAGTAATATCGAACATGAATGAGTGAATATAGCTTTATTGCACACCAAAATAAAATATACAGCGAGACGTATCTATACAATGGTAGTACACTGGGCGGTCTTATTGCCTAAAGCAATTTCTTCAAGGCAACCTTTGGACATGTTTGTTACGGAACCCTTAGTGCGCGGGTCCAACTCGCACATGGCCGATATAAAAATTCATTTGCAAGAAATCATGTTTGTTGTATGAGAGCCTCCCTTATATATTTGATTTATTCTATTTTTAGTATTTGCTGTTATAACGGCAATAGAAATACATAATCAGTGAAAATTTCAGCTCTTTAGCTATCACGGTTCATGAGATATAGCCTGGGGGCAACAAAGTCTTAGTAATAGGGTCCCGTTTTTACTTTTCAGGTGGAATATTCCCATCTAGTCTGCCTTATTACTGCGGCAGATGTAATAATAATAATTCTCAGTAAGTACCGGACAATATGATTATTAATCGTATTAAAATAGACATTTGAATAGTGTCTGTCAGTCTGTTCAGCTCCATAGTTATTTCAAGTTGTCTATAGACACAGGACTAACAAAAACTAAAGAGTTTGTACATATTCATTGAGATCATCTATTTTTTTCTGGTCGCGCGAATATATCCGTGAAGGCTCTTCTCGTTACGAACAATGATCGTTCTATATACTGTCGCAAACTACAACCCGCATGGGAGTTAGAACTATTGAAGTGATTTGAAAAAAATAATAGTTTTATCTTGTTTTAAAGTAAATGAAGCATGGTGTAATTGGGCTCATTATGACACAATACTTTCAGTATCGGATCAACCTGGAATAGAAAAAATAACAGCTGTTTTTTACATTTACTATCAAACCGGCAGAAAAGCAATGAAATTTACAATACATTACAATATATCTTTATTGCACACCAAAAACAAAATAAACAATAAGATACAGACAAGAACAAAACATCGGTAGTACATTGGGCGGCCTTATCGCCGAAAGCAATTTCTTCCAGGCAACCTTGGGATGGATCGGACTAAGTGAGAACAGTCACGTCGGTGGTGCAACAATAGCAAAAATAGAAAGAAAATAAAAGTACAAATATTTAGCAGTGTTATAGATCTTATTTAGAAAACTAACGCGTTTGATTCATATTGTATAATATAGCTATAGACCGCCAACTTGTCCATACAATAAGATACAGTGGTTTTTTTTCTTAATAAAACACATTATTTACTGAGCTTTACCGTTATATTTTTTTTTCGGTTTTTTAATGTAATAGATTGTTATTACCCTGTGCATTGCTGCGTACGAGTAGTTTCTATTTTGCGACTTACAGCAGCATCATTGTTTTGTGGTCAGCTGACTGATATAGTCAAGGTAACATGACTCTAGTAGGTACCTGCCTACTTTGTCTGCTAGAGGATATTGTTATATATAGCTGTTGTTATGGACATTTCTATAACACTAAATTACTACTGATGTACTTATGTTATATATGAGTAGAAGCAGAGGCTTCATACCAAAATACTGATGTACAATAAATTACCAGATAGTATAATGGATCTCAATTTTATTACATTCAAACACAATTTTTTTTTAAAGCAAATCTTTTTATAAATTAGGGAATTTTTAAGTAATTATTAATTCAACGTTGCCTGTAACGAACGTTATTTAAATGTCAATAAATATTACTTTCCTTTACTTTAATTGACTTATTATGCTATAATGCTGTCCCACGGTGTTGCCCGTAACATAATATGTAAAGAAGTTTCAAACTTTTTAAATCCGCTTTGAACCAATTTCTAAAAATAATGTAATGTCTCTAGGTTTAGTTGTTTAGGCTTTACCTTGATTACTAGCAAATATCAGTCAGTCAGTCAGGACTTACTCTTTTATGTAATGTACGAGTATATTGTTAGGAGGTTACTTTCCACTTGAAAAAATATAGGATCTATTTCTTGGCTGATTTTCTATGAATGGTTCGAAGTCACGTGCGCTAAAGAATAAAATATTCATTAATCTATTATACTATTAATATATACGGTCAAGAGCTTGCCAATATGAGACAATAAAAATTTACCCAATGAGGTCAACTGTTCGCAGAACTTCTAATACATGAGATATGCAGCTTTCGTGTTGCATCTCACGAACGCGTAGATCATAATCGTCAAAGTAAAATGTCTACAATCTATTTAATCATAATCAGTACAAGTGTACCGGTTGTGCCGAGCGCACGGCTGTTACTGCTAGGCCCTTTTCGATGCAATTAATGTACGTCATAAATACGAACGTAATTAATACTACAAAAGTGAACGATAGAAAACAAAAAGTTTTGTGAAAGTAAAAGTAACAAATTAAAAACAAAATATTTGGAGTGAAATTTGTTGTGATCAGTGTTGATTTGATATTTTGGATTAATGCTTGAAAATGTAAGTATTACGTTACAATATATTTTGGAAATTTTATCTAATTATTAAATTTATTTAATTTAATATTTATAAATTAAAAAAAATACAATAAAAGAGCATTATACAATGTAATATCTCCAGTAATGCCTACATATATTAAAAATGCCAATATGTTTGTTGGTTTGTTTATCCTTCTTCTCCTCAGTGCATACAAGTAACATTACATATTGTATTTCCGATTTAATAATTTACCTAAGTCTTCCAGATTAAATAATCTGTCAAATTAATTATGGATCTGGATCGCCTTGGAATATTTACTTAATATATTTATTTATTAGCCAATAAAATGAATATTCTGTAGAAGCTTGTCGTACAATTTAAAATTATGTTTAAAACAATATATCAGTAAATAGCTACGTAAATTATTGATTCATTTCTTATAGAAAATATATTTAATTTGTAGAAGCTGTGCTCGCGGCGATACCCGTGGAAATCTAATCTAACTATCCCACGGTAACACTTCATTTTTCCTATGTGTTAAATCCAGAGGACATGAGGTAACCTCGTGCCAAATTTCATACAAATCCGTTTAGCGGTTTGATCGTGAAGGAGAAACAAACAAACAAACACAGATAAAAACTTTCGCCTTTATAATATTAGTTACGTAGTAGTTTTCACTTTTAAGAAATAATTTTCAGATAAAAGAACTATAAGAAGAGCATACGGTGTTACATTCAAAATTTAGTCTTATGATATTCACCGTTTTTAGATCTAATTTTTTTTTGCACGAAGTAAGAAAAAAACTTAGTACACCCAGGTGAACAATGTAGGTGGAGTACGAGCAAGTCACGAAATTTTGACTGCTTTTTACCCTTTGATAAACACTTATCTATTACTAGCTGTTAAAAAAGATATGTTTTCTTGATTACTTCTCAAAAAGAATCAACAAAATCACATTAGAAAATATAAATTTCCATATTTAACCAAATTTAAACATTCAGAGTTAAAAGTTAGCGGTAGCCTAGCCGGTGAACTCCTTGCCTCTCATGCGAAACGTGGGTTCGAACCCAGATCCCACAACCCCATCTGCAATTAATTTATAAATCATTAATTTAACGGAGAAGGAAAACATCGCGATATAATTTGCTTAATAATGTTCTCAACTTGCAATGGCCAAAACCACCTTTTAGAGGGATGACCCGTGCCTATTAGTGGGACTCTATGGGTAGATACAGAATATGCCAGCTCTAGCGTCGTTGACTTCCTTTGTCAGTGCATCGAGTGCAGGCAACTCGGAAGAATGCATCGATTACTTGCTTTCACTTACAGAAAATGCAGTAGGACGACTTGCACGAATGCAGTCCACTTGAATCCCTCCGTTGAACTTCTAGAGGGTTCTATTACCGTTGAACACTTAGAGGGTAATATGAGTGTCAGATGAATGGGGTTGATTAGTACAATACTATTATTAATTTCAAATCCAAGATGGCCACCACCACATGTTTTTTCTTAATATTTAATTTTAATCTTGTTTATTTTTTCGAACTCACCGAGAAAATAAGAATTTTATCCCACGCAATTCTAATTTAGACTTCATTTTATGAAAATAAATGGAATTATCGACACTTTTCAACTAGTAATATCACTAAGTTCTTCACTCTTTGTGTTAGTAATCAGTCAATTACATTGATATTGTTATAAAATGAGCTAAATAGAAATAGCTTATTATTGTATATTAAAAGGAAGAAAAAATTAGGATAATTTAATATTATGATTTAAATGTAAGTATACTTGAACTGTATAGTTTTCAAAGGTGTATTTAGTTTGTAAATCATTGTAAAAAATATGTATTGCATTAATTGAGACCGTGTCCAATCTTATGTGTTATGGAAAATTCTTATGTTAAATAAAGAACAAACAATCAGAAAATTATATTATATACTTATTAATATATATAATTAATAATTAAATACTTTACTAGATATGTACTTGCACTTCTGAATAAACTCCACTGTAACATTGTCCATCGAAGCGCGTCGTACAAACCAACGCAACACGTGTTTTGACTATATTATAGCATTTAATTAATTGCACTAAACATGGAAATAAACAGCGAAATATACAGTGAATTCGTATTAAATGTAAAAAACTATGCGAATGATGAGTGGGCGAGGAAAGTAGCGGGTCGCACGTTTTATGATTTGATCACGAGAATTTGATTTGATGATCGTGAATGTATCGCTGCAAAAAATGTTAGATGGCGTAGTGGGAGGTCTTTTGTATGTTCGACTCTGATAGATTGATTTTGTAGCTGATGTATTTATGGCTAAAGATATTAAAAAAATGTGATTACGAATATCATTTTGTCAGACAGTATTACAGTATTTTTTATTTCTTTCGATTTAAAAATCAAGTCCCTGGACTGATTTTAATAAAAATTTTTTTTTTTCTTATTGGGCCACCCGTCTTTGTTATGAGACATAAAAAATCAGTTCGATTTGAGTAGAGTTCTTTTGAGGTTCTCTATTTGTGGGAATATTTATTTTGATGTACGCTGTCCGACTGCACAACGATGCCTGAACTAATTTTTACAACTCTTCTTCAATATAATTCCCTACTAAGGTTCTAAGTATGTAAATTGTATCAAGACTGTTCTCTACTAGAACGTAACTCGGTGTAATTAATCTAATGGAAACCAGTCATACTTTTTTTCATTGTATTCATGTTCGAAGTGGCCTTGTGACTTTATAAAAAATAAGTTTCGGTCGGTTTCTATCTATTTTTAAAGCTACCCGTTTTACGTCACACAATTAATTTACTACCTAAGGATGGTATCAAATAATAGAGAGCTATTAAACCGACAAAGTTCCCAGATGCGACAATAGCGCTAGTTTATGAACGTTGTCATGACAATCGTGATCAATCATCGCAATCATCGTTCTCGCGAGCACGTGACGTGATGTCATGACTTGTATATCATCATTTTAGCGTGATGATACTCGTATATAGATGAGTATTAGACAAGTGATCTTTATTAGCTGAGGTGGTATCGGGTGATTCTATGTTGTTAGGATATAATAACCATGGGGCGGACGTTGGGCCACTGGTGTAGACTGGGGGGCCACTGGTGTAGACTGCGGGGCCACTGGTGTAGACTGCGGGACCACTGATGTAGACTGCGGGGCCACTGGTGTAGACTGCGGGGCCTCTGATGTAGACTGCGGGGCCTCTGATGTAGACTGTGGGGCCACTGGTGTAGACTGCGGGACCATTGATGTTGACTGGGGTACTGATGTAGACTGCGGGGCCACTAATGCGAAAGTGTGTTTGTTAGTTCGTTCGTTTTTCCCTAAGCGACAGAGTGACGGTACTACTTGATTGGATTAGCTACCTACTTTAATCCCAGAGAACAAAACGACGCAGACGGAACCGCGGGCAAAAGCTAATTAAATATGTGTATAAAATATAACAGCTTCAACGTTAATATCATGTAAGTATGGTACATATGACACCTTGCTCCGACATATCGAGAACTATTAATTAACGCGAGCACTAACTAGTAAGGTAATGGTTACATTACGCACGATGTGGAGCATGGCCTACGTATTGCCTATCATACCTACCTACTTACTTTCAACTAGGTTAATAGACAGATTATTAATAAGATACCTTTACTTAACTAGGACGTAGTATGTTACATTAATTCTTAAAATTGTAAGTAGTAATCGTAAAGATTTTTTTTTAATCCATTTATACAGGATTGTCGGCTAGGGTTGTACTAAGCCGAAAGGGGGTCACTGTACCCATCCTAAGGAACAACTTTCACTATGGGACCAACTCTAAATTCGAGAAAAAAAACATCAGTGGTTCCATACAAAAAGTTGATCGGTCAACGTCAAAATGTATGAAACAGCTGATTATTTTTCTCGATTTAAGAGTTTGTCCCAAAGTGAAAGTTGTTCCTTAGGATGGGTACAATGGCCCCTTTCGGCTTAGTACACCCTTAGCTGATAACCCCGTATTTTTTTATACAAATGGATTAAAGGAGTTGTTTCATTTTCGGCCAGGACGGTGTAAGTCTACCAAAAGATGCCTAAAGATGTGGTTAATACTGTGTATTAATGAAAAATGCGTCAGTCGCCTTCTTCAATGTGTACAAAAGCATCTAAATTCTGTGGATTGTAGTGGAATTATAGCATCCCTGGAAGATTTATGTATCTTAGGTTGACTCTAAGGTCACATTGGTCTATAAATTGTACCGCCCGTCACAAATGTCAAAATTGACATGACATGGAAATATTTTGTTTCGAAATTAATTTTGTACAATGCGATAAGTTACGTTATTTTGAATATGTTGATGTTTTAAAGATTTTTAATTCCTAACGTATTTATGGTATCATGTACACTGCCCTGGCCGGAGCTCAATAGGTACATTTTTGAAACAAATCTTTAACAAAAAAGTCTAAACTGATATTAACTAGGTGTCAAAGCAGAGCCTAAACCGCTGAATCCAGAGACATGACATTTAGAGGGTGTATTCATTATACAAGTTAAAAAACAGTTTTTGTATATTCAACCTCTAAATATTTCAAATAGGAGTTCAAAGCAAGAAAACATACTTTTTCGAACAATTAATTTTGGAGAAGGTTTGTTACTCGTACTGTTTCACGCAAAAACCGCTAAATCTTATTTAATGATATTTGATACGGAGATAGCTTAAACCCTGAACATATGGGCTACGTTTTATTCTGTATTAACGCGAGTAACGCCACGAGGCGCACCTAGTTAGTTCATAAATAAATAGGCCATTTCCGTTTCCCCTCGAGCGATGTAGGTACATAATGTTTAACAAACAAATTATAAACAGATTATTAACTTTACTTCCTTCTAACAATAATTTATATATTACACGTTTGTATGTAGATATTATATAAACTCATATGCCTTACATCCGGGCACGGATCTCCCTTACGAATTTAGATACGTTATAGCCTGATTTTTAGTTAGTTCTGAGTTTTCTTCGACAAGCAGGCTTTTTCACGATAGCAATAGATATTTTTTTCTGTACATAATACTCGTATGTCTACGAAAATTATTACATTACAGAGAATAAATAGATAAATAATTTTACAAGTTCGGCTGAGGAATAATAACTCCTCGATTGGGTGATTTGTTATATTACAATAATTTTCCTTATTCACATATAACTTCAGTTATCACAATAATTTTTAAAGACTTAATTATCTTCACTAATGTAGGCTTCACTTTAGTATATTTTTAGCTCTGTACAGGTTGGTTGCCGCTCAAGTAATGCCCGAGCGCACGCGCTACCGATCGCCGGACTTCACTTCCCTCCTCCATCTTGTTGGTGGCAAGTGTCAGTTGACCTACCAATGTATAATCGGAAATAGCACGTGCGCGCTAAGCATTATATAATCTTAAATTGTAAATTAATAGCTCTAATTATTATACAAACATATCATAAAATACTAAATTCAATATAATTAATCTTAATATAATATTATATCTAACAATAAAAATAAATTCTTAATTAATTTGTTTATTTCGTATATACCATAAATTATTCCTTAGTTATTTATTTTATTTCTAGAAAACTAACGTTTTTTATTCATTTTGTTTTACAACACGAACTTTCACAAGTATCTGAAAGATGCTAAGACCACAACTATATATAGTTTCGTTCATTTGTTCACGTTCGGTGAACTTCGTCAAGGTTATAATGATGGTTAAATGAACTGAGGTTAAATGAACTGCAGTTTTTTATTGCTTATTTAAAAAAAATACGTAACTTCCTACTAGGATTTCTCCTAAGTCGATGATGCCATACAATATTCACAAACACACACAGACTCGAAGACACAAGTAAACTTGTGACACTAGATAGAAAAATAAACTTGTGTAATTTGATGTTTGTGTGTCTGCAATCAAGAGCTAATTCATTCGTTCATACAAACCGCCTAATACTATGAGGCGCCACCGGTTCATGGTTAAAATTTCACGAACTCTTTCAAAACGCATCGCATCTATTTTATTGTGTGAACTGCCAGGTTGTAGCATTACCTGCATAATTCTCGGTCTGTTCGAGTCGCGAGTGAAACGGTTTCCACTAGGCAAGCGCACCGAATCCTCGCTTTACATCAGGTGAGTTGTGGTCGCAATCTTATTGTCTATAAATCCTGACCGGTAATCGAACCCGGCAATTGTCAATATTAATAATATTTTTACGAATGGGAGAAGCCATTGACTCCTGAAACACAGTATTTACTAGTTCTGGAGTCTTGGATCTTTTATTTTAGTTTAGTTTCTTCTTGAGGTGCCATCTTCTATCGGAGGTCGACTATCATTCTCCAGTGCTCAGGTTGAACTACCTAAAATTTTGAGCCATGAAGTTTGCTTACTTCTTGGTGGTTGCTTTTCTTGGATTTTCCCCTGGTCAATAAGCTGGAGTAGTTGGTATTTCTCATTTCCAATAATGTGCCTCAAATACTAATGATATGCAATACATTGCAATGTACCTTGAATGAATGAACTTAATTGCACACCAAACAAAAAAATAAAAGGCATATTTATTACATTATTGTCTATACGAGTAGGTAATCTTTCTGCTATCATTATTTTTGTTATTGTAGTTAGTTAGTCATTTTGATTTTGGTTATAATAAAAGAACTAATTCATATTCTTAACAGTATTCAAAATTAACTGAATTTCCAATGCAATTGATATCGCAATGTTCTCGGTCCCTATTAATTATTCCAAGTATTGTTACAAAAGTAAGACGAATCGTAGTGAATGCGGTTGTAAATGGAGTTGGTTTGAAGTTGCTCAATATCCGCCCTTGGAGTCGAGCGATGGGTCAACTGATAGAGGTCGCTGCCGTTGCGATATCTATTGATGCAGTTTCTTTTATACAACTACTGACAGGAAGGTCTTACTTACCATTTTTACCAACGATAGGCGACCACGAGCCGGAAGACGCAGCGTGGGTAGCTCTCCCACTAGGTGGACCGACGACATAGTGAAAGCCACAAGTTTTGTCGTTCGTTAAGGCGTTCTAAGGAGGGAGGCTATGTTTAGCAGTGGACGTCTTCTGGCTGATGGTGATGAGAATAAAATCAAATCAAAGTGTGAGTCGGACTCGTGCGTGAAGAGTTCTGCGTCATTCTCTACTCGTATATAACATTAGTTCAAGTTCCCACATGTTGCAAAATGACGTTTGTTGTATGGGATCCACATATTTATATTATTTTTAATTAATTATTTATTTTTAAAGCGAATATACATGTAATTACTGTGTGAAAATTTCAAACGTCTATCTGTTTCCGTATTATTGTGTAAAAAAACGACAAAAAATCACGTTTATTGTTCGGTTGCGGTTAAAAGAGGGGCAACTGAAAAATAAGAAAAATAGAATATAATAAATATTTTATTCTATTTTATTATATTTTTTAATATTTGATATGAATACATTATCCGTAAAAAAAAACATTAAAAAATCTAAGAGGAACTTACTCGGAGATAAAAATAATGCTTAAATGTAATTGTTTGTTAGTTTTGCACAGCATCCCCGACAAGAGAGAAATCGTAGTGGGCAGCTATGACAAGCTCTTGTTGCTCAAATACAAGTAAACACATAAGGAAAGTCCCATTTTATTTATAGTTACAAAGTCCCGCCCACAGTATAACCCTGTAGTTTAATATTCTATTTGACACTTACGTTGCGCCGTTTCCTACCTGCCACTAATCTGCATTATGCTTTGGGAATTACTAATCCTTTCCTCACATGCAAAATCATCTAAAACTATCTATATAAATAAGCGCAAATAATGTCTGTTTGATTGTTTTTTATTTTATTAATTTGGACTATTTAATGCCAATCAATCGCTGCACAAATGCTACGAGTAAGGTGCAACATTCCAAAATTACACTTTTTCTAGTGGTTACTCAAAGTAGTTGAAAAAGTAATGTATTTAAATTTCCGACAAAGTATTTGTTTTTAATATTAAGATTATTTGTATTACTTTTAATCGACTCGTAATTTTAATTAAAATTAAAGTAGCGTTATATTTTTTCAACGAAATTTATAATAGTTTATTTTTGTTTCTTCGCCCTGTACTACAGTTATATGACACTAAGGTTTTTTTTACTATATTAACTAAATAAAACAAACTAAACATATTTTGTAAAAGTTTAGAGATTATGAGTCGAGATAAAACCGTCGGAAGCTGCTAGTCAATCAAATAAATCCAATAACGCTTTAAGAATATTAAACGAGATGAATTAATCGTAAACATATAAATCTTCATCTCAATGGAGTTTTGCTCAAATTCCGACTTCAAATGTCTTTGTTTGGTTCAAAGGTTTATAATCCAGAATAGGTGCATACTTAAATTATTACCTACAGGGTTATTTGAATAACTAATTCTGATACAATATTAATACAGGTTCTCTCATAAAATTTATGCCTTTCGTCCCCCTAATCGAACCCCTTGAAAGGACGAACAGGAATAAGTTTTCCTGTCTGTCCCTTTACGACTAACAAAAATAAAAAACACACGCGCAGAAAAAAAAATATAATTTTATTTCGATCAGACTGGAAATCTATCTTGTTTTTCAATAATTATACTGTTATATATAACTTGACACAATTCCAAAGCCTATCCAATTATAAAAGTTATTCATAACTATAACTCATTTTAACATTTTTGCCGTGAGTAAAGTAAAGTCATAAAGTCTAATGTATTTAGATTTGTAGCGACTTCTGTGATTAAGTGGTTATATAATGTCTGCCTTGAAATCAGGAGGCCCTGGCTTCGATTCCCAGTCCTATAACGTACATGACGGTGAAGTATATAATATTTTCAAACAATAATTTGAAAAAAAATATTCTAATTTATATCATTACTCTTACACGTAATTGTTATCTTACACTCTTGTTAACTTTAATTCTTTAGTTAAAATTTGCATAAATTTAATAGCTTATAAAATGGCTTATATATATTGTCCGCGAGGTGATGTGTTTTATTGTAAACAAGAATCCAGGTATTAATGAAGCTGGTTTTATGATGATATCATAAAAATATAGTAAAATATTTCGAGAACTTTACAATAATAAACATCGAAAATTAACAATTATTATAACATCCTTATTTACATATTTTTATTCGATATCTGTAGTGATAATAAAACAGCTTTTCGTATTAAAAAAAATAGAAATCAAGAAATTGTTATTAGACAAATAAATTTAAAAATAACAAAAAAAAAAATTAAATACAAATAATTAACATTTATATTAAAATGTTCTTTCTTTTAAATGTAGTAAAAGTTGTAACTTCAAGTAATTGAACGAGCGAGCGAAGTGTTTCTGCATCGAGTCTGGTTCAATGTTCTTTCGTCTGTCAGTTGGTATATTTGTATGTACCTATGATGATTGTCCGCCCTAAATATCGTACTCGCGTACTTACAATCTTTTACAAAACTTGATGAATCTTTGAATTTTCAGTATTTTTCATCGTCGCAGATTTTTGATAATTACATTTTGGTATTTCTCCCAAATAGTTGGGGAATTTGCTAAGCCGCCATTTACTGGCTGATTTCAATGATATTCGCCACAGACATGCGGAATACAACATTAATTAAGATAAGAATCTTACCGATCGATTTGATTTAAGTTCTCCGGAACTTAAATAAAATCGATATAAAGTAAAAGTGGTTATTGCTATTTTCACAAAGTTATTAAAATATCGTGGTCGACAGTTCTCAGAACCACTTGTACAATATACATAATATAGGTAAGAAATACGATAAAGTTTTCAAATACAGTACTAAACATTTAAACCTGTTTAAACATATGTTAAACCTGTGTTTACATCGTTAAACAATAATAATAAATACTGTAGTAGCATTACGCATTAATTTAACATAAAATAATAAACTTAACAAATACGTCACTCAAGTTGAAACGTTCGTTCGAAAGGTGCTTGTGACGTCACCACCCACCAACACTCACTGGGCTTCCCTGTCACTCTATGTTATGAAATGTAGCGATTTAATATTACAACTATATATTTTATAATAAAATAATATATTTTATTTTATAATGCATAATATCCTGAAAGAATGCGCTTTATATGGAAGGCTGAGATTTGCAATAGAAAATGAAATAAATGAAAATATAAAAATATATAATAAATGTAACATAATGTCAAATATTTCTTATTCTTATTAATATTCTTAATAAATAAAATAAGGTCTAAGTTTTGTAAAGAAATAGTTAAAAAAGTAGTAGAAGTAAAAATGTTGAAAGCACTACCCGCCAATTCAGTTTGATGAGGTAAGTCCCCCTCGTAGTGAAGTGTATGTAGTAAATTAGAATAAACAAATAGATAAAATAGGATAGTAGTAAATAGTAAGGAAGGG
This sequence comes from Ligdia adustata, assembly GCA_947049295.1. Classification (NCBI taxonomy): domain Eukaryota; kingdom Metazoa; phylum Arthropoda; class Insecta; order Lepidoptera; family Geometridae; genus Ligdia; species Ligdia adustata. The sequence goes on from OX346237.1 coordinate 436,570, forward strand.
ATGGATAAAATAATGATAAAGTATGAAGAATGAAAGTATGAGCAGTAGAGGATGTGAGACCTGGAATGAGAGAAATGAATAAGTCAAAACAGGCTCCAAAATATATAAATATCGGAAGTAGGATGAAATCATTAAAAAAAAAATAACTGTGCGTCGCGGTTTTACTCGTGGTAGATATTTGATCATCCTACGGGAACACTTAAATTTTCAAGGATATAAAGTAGCCTATGTGTCAATCCAGGGTATAATCAAGCAATGTATGTGCCCAATTTCATCCAAATCCGTTAAGGCGTTTGCGAGCCGAAGGGGGAACAAACAAACACACACACATACAAACTTTCGCCCTTATAATATTAGTGTGATATAGTTTCTTATAAATATAGTATCATACTATGTCATTAAAACAAATGACTATGACTTTTTTACACAAATCATCGCTTGTCTCTTACACCAATCACTAAAAATCTCTTCCTCATGAATCACAGTTCTGCGCGTACGCACCACGTACAAATTTAACAGCTATTGTCAGTATCAATACAGCTTTGGACCGTGACGGACGTCCGCGTGACACGCGCAAAAACAATAACAAAATAAATCAACTGATATACATTTAAAACTATGAAATAGTGAAACTCGCTAACTTTGCAGAATCAACACGTAATATGAAATGACAAAAGTGACAGGTGTAATAATAATTCTCCGCGTAGGTGTGATTGACAGTTATTGTTATTAGTAACCAGTGAAATAAATGACAGAAGTGATATTAGTGAAATATTGATTTCGAGCAAGGCTGTGTTTGGTTTTTGGATTGCAATAATTTGTAAGTAAATGTTTGTTTGATCTTACTTACAGTATTTTGTTTGAGGGTACACGATCTTTCATCTTCTCAATTTCTAATACTCTAAGAATTATAATGAAAAATATTAAAGAAATTATATTTAGAACAAATACCTGCCGTTTTGAGGGTAGGAACTACTTTAAAACTTACGTAGGGTGCTACGTAAGTTTTAAAGTAAATTTTATAATTTGATTAAATTTAACTCCTTCTCTTCGATAAAACTACCTACTTAACATTTTAACCGATTAGTGAACCAATCGCAATCAAAGGTTTTGACAAGCAAAATAAGGTAATAAATTAAAATTAATGCTAATGTTATTGAACACACAAGTACCCTCAACCAGTTCAAACTATTAGAAATAAAAAATAGTTACCTGTTTATTATGACTAACATAAAAAAACTAACCTACGCTAAGTGATACTTTAAAAAAGTGATTTTTAAAAAAGTGACAACTTAACTGCCGCAGTTTTTTTGTTATTTCTATTTAAAAATCCGAGTCGATTTATTTTACCGATATTTTTAATATATTTTACCGATCTTAATAATATTGATAACTCGAGAACTTGACCAATATTGACCAATCAGAAACATATTGTATTTTAATATTGCAAGTACGATATTAATTTCAAATAAATCTGGCAATACTAAAATAATAATGACAAAAATATAATAATTATTAATTTAATTCGACATGCTTATTATGTTAATCCAAGTAGATTATAAATAGTTGACTGATTGTCGGATCGGTACGAGAATTCGAGTATGTCTAATCTAATTAGGTCATGCATATTTAATACCTTCATTTAATTTCATGCAATAAATGAGATATAATAAAATATGAAATTGTGTGCTGAAAATATTTAAATACATATTAAAGTGCATGAGATTATTTTTAATGTTCCACTTTTTTTCTCTCTTAGAAAATATTCTCTAACTAAAACATTTTTCGTGCATTTTTTCTTATTTAGCCTTGTTAGTATTGTCAAGTTCCAATCCGTTTAGTTCCCACTGCTAGGCCCAGTTATCCCGCCATAATAGAGGTAATAAAATAAAATAAGTAAATAAATTAACAGTTCACTCATAGCTACTACCCACTAGGATTTCTCCTGTGACGGGGATGAACCCGGGACCGTCAGATCTGGAAGCAAGCATGCTAGCCACTAGACCACGATGGTCATCAATATATCAATCAATGGTGTTTTGAATAGATATAGAAAACTCAAAACAGTGATCCAATTTTGGTCGAGTCATTTGTACTTAGCTAGTGCTAGGTAGCCGTCTTCTTTTTAGGTAATATTTAATAAATGAAAAGTAGCTTTAGTACTATTAAAAATATTAATTAATAAATAATAATAAAAAAATTAAGTTATTCAAAGGGAAATAAATAAAAAATAGACATTTTTTGTACAATGATTATATATTTATAATGTATTAAAAATAGATATTTTAAAATAGATATTTTATTTCGTAATATATTGTAACTAAACATAATGTCATATTATTCGTAACAGGTTTTCTCAAAACGGTACCCAGTTCTACGAAACATGAGTCACTTCACTTTGTAATGCTTCTGACAGACAGACAGAACGCACGCATGCAGTTTTGCCGACATCCTAAACAGAAGGGAGGGATCACCGACTCTTCATTGTTTTCGTGTTTCTGATAGAATTTGCGTCACAGAGACAACTTTTTTTTAACCCTTTAAATTGTCACGTATTTATTTGTTATTGTAATCAATCGCTCCGCTATGTAATATTTAAGGCCTACACGTTTTATTATTTTGAATTCCTTGTAAAGGCTTTTAATAGCCATCGTATCGGCGCAAAAATACGATTGCTTAGAAAGCTCGTAGCTTAAGAGTGATATACTGACTTAAAGGACCTCCGACCGATTAGTATATTGCCCTGTTTATCGAAAATATTAGAAAAAGCTGTTTGCATGCAGTTAACTAACTACTTGGAAAAGCATAAAATTTTACCGGTATTTCAATCAGGTTTCCGCAAAGGTCGCAGTACCACGAGCGCCCTGCTCGACGTTACTGACAATATAATTTGATCTCAAGACAAAGGCATGTGCACTATACTGGTGTTGTTAGATTTTTCTAGGGCATTTGATTCCTTAAATATTAATCTTTTACTTTCCAAGCTCAGTTACTATGGATTTGACGCTGCGGCCTTGCGTTGGTTTGACAGTTATCTCAGTAATCGACACCAGTATGTGAGGGTCTCTCGCAGTGATGGTTCTTCAGCAGTCTCTGATAAACTAGCTGTTAACCGAGGAGTTCCACAGGGATCAATACTGGGACCTATCTTATTTATCTTATACTCAGCGGACATCACATCGTCTATAAAGCACAGTAGATTTCATATATATGCCGATGATACGCAGATATATATTTCATGCAAACCAAGTGATATTGATGAGACTATAATTAAGTTAAATAGTGATCTAGCTGATATTGCTGCGTGGTCTGCAAGCAACTGTCTGTTACTGAATCCTTTAAAATCCAAGTATATTATCTTTGGTGGTAAGCATCAACTAGCTAGATTGAATCCATCGAAATGTGTTATGTTAATGGGTAAGCCTGTCGAACGTGTCTATGAAGCTCGCAATCTAGGACTAATTATGGACAGTGGACTTCGTTATGAAAACCATGTGAGTGATTGTATGAGAAATTGCTTTTATAGGCTAAAAATTTTGTATAGGATGAGACCTTATCTGTCGACAGTTCTGCGGGTACAGCTTACTGAGTCTTTAGTTTTATCCAAGCTTAACTATATGGACACTGTCATTCACCCGCGGTTGCTTGCAAAAACCAAAAGAGTTATGCAGAGGGTTCAAAACGCATGTGCTCGTTTTTGTTTTTCGATCCCACCGAGATCCCACGTCACTCCTTTTCTCAACAAGTACGCTCTTCTCAAAATGATGCATCGCCGCAAGTTTCATCTGGCTTGCCTCCTTTTTGGGGTAATAAAACATAAAGAGCCTTCATATTTGTATGAGAAATTTAAGTGGAAACCGAGTCGCCACTCTCTTGAGTCCCGCGCATGTACTTTGCAGCTCCTCACAGAGAGACACGCTACTGCTGCTTTTAGGGGTAGCTTCCGCTATGCTGCGTCGAAATGCTGGAATAATATCCCACCACCGATACGGAACCTGCAATGTCTGAACAACTTTAGAAATAAACTTAAGAAATTTATATTCCTACACCAAAAAAATGAAGAACTGTTAGTTAATGACACAAGTGCAATTTAAAAATTATGTGTAATGAAATGTAACACTTATCTTCTAAATTTTAAATTTGCCTTCAAAGTGTTGACTTAAATCACTCATTTTATATATACGAAAAGTATTAAACGTTATCTCTATTTTATTGTTCTCGTCTGTTTGTTGGTCATAAAATATTTGTCAAATTTGTTGTAATAAATTTTTTCAAAGATAGTCTCATGATACTATATTTTTACATAAGTTTATATTCGCCTCTTTGTTTTAATCCTTGTTAAAATGTTGTGTGAGTTTTATATATGATTATTAATTTTAATATTGTGTACCTACATATATTTACATAATAATGTGCCTACTGAATGTGACGTGCGTGACGTCACCACCCGGCTCCAACGGAAGATCAGCGCTGGTTGTTTCAACCAGCATTATGTTGAGTTGGGACCGGTTTGTGACAGAAAACATTAAGTTGTAATTTCAGTCTGACTATAAATTCTGTAATCGAGTTTGTTTTCTGTTTCAAATAAATATTTTTCTTCTTCTTCTTCTTCTATATAAAAGACAAAAAAAAACCAGTAAAACCTAGTAAATAATGTGTTAGATATGTGAAAAAAAAAACCACTGGAATCTTTGTATGGACAAGTTGACGGTTTATAGCTGTCTTAATTCGACGGCATGTTTATGCTTGTACCTCTCGGAGATGGCTCAATAAGATGATGATAAGATATAAGATTTTTGTTGGATATTTGAAGTTCGTGTGTCTGCAATCAAGAGTTAATTAATTCATTCATTCAACAACCGTTATGAAAAATGCTTTTTTTTGTTTGAATGGGTCATGCTGATATTACAGCAGTAACTAGTAGAGACCCAAATGTCGCAAATCAGTGCTCGCCGAATTGTAATCGGTATCCACTTCTATTTTAAAGAACTTGCTTCTTAATCTTGTTACAATAATTATACAACGAAAGTCATCATAGGGTTATAAATTAAAAAAAAAATCTCTTATAAACACTTATACGTCGTAAATAAGTTAATACATAAACTGAACCTACTTTTTGTTATTATTTTTTATTGTGAGTTGTTTAAAGAGTACACTATTTTGGTGATCATTTAATTAAATTAAATGCATGATTTCTTCAAGTACATATATTATTGTAATTTTCTTAAAAAAATAAATTATTGTAAGTTTCTAAATATCTGTTGTTAATATTGTGCAATCTTATGTACGAGAATTTATATTCGCTGGTCCTCGTGAGTCGGAAAGTTTGTGAGTCATTGTCCACTTCTGAACATCTATAATAATTTGCATACTTATAAAATATACTTTTGTACTACAATACAATTTAATATTAATTTAATCAATACTTTCGGGGTTGTTCATAATATATTGTTTTAAAAGCCGTAAGACCGCCACTTAATACTGATGAATGAATTTATATCTTTTAAAAATTGATCTGATCAATCATCGGTCACAAATAAAAGTTTCTAATAAATTATACAGGTACCTACAGAGAGAAGACAATATGTATACAGGGTTATCGGTTATGGGTGTACTAATCCGAAAGGGGGTCACTATACTCATCCTAAAGAACAATGTATGAAACAGTTTCTTTTTTGTTGAATTCAGAGTTGGTCCCATGATGAAAGTTATTCCTTAGGATGATTATAGTGACCTCCTTTCGGATTAGTATACCCATTACCGATAGCTCTTACAAATATACATTACCTCATATAGTAAAATTACATTATTTCCTGCAAATCCACCTCAAATTCAAATGACTTGAATAATTCCTAAATAAGGTATTGCAGATAATAAATTTGTCATAATCATATTCTAATAGTCGTATCCATATTAGATTTATAAAATATTTATGCAAGTAGAACTACGTCTTATGACCAATCTAAGTTTTCCTCATCGATTGTACCCAAACACGCAGATTTAAGTATTATTGCTTTAAGAACAATAAAATATCAAGATATAAGGAAACTTCGCATAAAATCTGTGTCATAAAATACCTACCATATAATATCTACAAAATGTTTCGTCGCATCGTTTCCTTTTCCAAGTCGGTTGAATGTCATTCACCTACCTTGATATTTTTGGGCATCAGGTTTCTTTCCTCATACAATTTTGAAAATGATATATTTGTTATTTTAAGCTCATTTTGTAGGTTTAAAATTAGTATTTTTACAATTTAAATTTTGATCAATTAAAAACATTTTGTGATATTCTCTTCTTCAATGTTGCCGAGTACGAGTTCGTTAATTATATGAATTTAAAATTACTATTGTTTATTGAATATAAACCTGGCAATACTAATACACAATATTATTGCAACATTTATATAAATGTTGCAATAAATTAATCCAAATCTTTTTTACCGACTTAATCAAAAATTAGAAGGAAAAAAATTGAAATTACTTAATTTGAATGCGTTTTTTTATTCAATACCTCGAAGATGGCAGATCCTATTTGGAAAACTGAAAAAAAGTGTTCTAGTCCGGCTGCTATGAAGTCGGGTATAATAAAAAAAACATGTTGTTATACAGGGCTATCGGCTAGGGGTGTACTGAGCCGAAAGGGGGTCGCTATACTCAGCCTAAGAAACAACTCTACAATAAGACCAACTCTGAATTCGAGAAGAAAAAATCAGCTGTTTCAAATAAAAAGCTGATCGGTTGCCGACAAAATTTGTGGAACAGCTGATTCTTTTTCTTGATGTTTTTCTTTTAGTGAACGCTGTTCCTTAGGATGAGTATAAAAACCCCCTTTCGGCTTGGTATACCCTAGTCAATAACCCTGTAGAATATTAACCGGGCATTACGATTCTCTTAGGTAGATAATTCGATATCACTTTTTTATTATTATACATCGATCAGTTTAATCGCGTCATTGTAGTAAAAGATGATTACGTATTCACATAGCTGTACTCAAGAGTTCAAATTAATTAGATTCTATTAATATTCTCTTTATTATTAACTTATTTCAAAAATTCATGCTATTATAGAGTTTAAAAAATCTGTAATTTTATGACATATTGTTTAGATTAGGAATGAGATCTCATTAACATCACACTTCACACTGATCTGTATGTGTATGTGTTTTACTGAACGAATTCGCATTAAAATAGGCACGAATATATATTTTATGGGCTACTTTTGCTTGAAAAGTGAAGTGTTCCCAATTCTCATAGGTTAATGAATAATATTCACAGCGGGTAAAACTGCAGCGATCGTAAAAAAATAAAAATAAATATTTGTTTAATTATTTTTTGTATATTTACGGCGAATAGAATAAAAAATAAATAAATTATAATTACCAGTTTCTTCTTAATTCGTGTATAAGATAACGCAGTTTAATACTTTCATTTACCTTCACTTAAGTACATATATAATTTAAGTTATTACCTTAATGCATCATAAATTATGAATAAATTGCACAAATTATGAAAAGCTTTTAACTGGACTAAGTTATTGCAAGCTATCCGACTTGTGTAAGTGTTCATAACTTTAAATTGAAGTTTAACAACTTAGTGATAAGTTGAGGACCTCAACCTTCAGCTGATTTTTTATTGATTTTGATTTAACAGTAGACATCATTTCAACTAATTTACCAAAAGCATAAACAACTTAGCAAACTTATTGTATTTTATAAAATTAACAACTATATTCGATTTATTCTTATTTGTTCCCTCAATTTGTTATTGTACCCGTGGCCAGCGTGGAACAAACAGGAATTATTATTCGTGTTTGTCCCATTATAGAGGACCGATTGGGGGACATACGGAAATAAATCGTATACTTATTTAACATAGTTAACCTAAATTAATTCACCTGGATGAACAATGTAGAAATTAAAATATGTAAGTTAATTAGATGTCCAATGACAGCGTTCATTTTGACATACAATTTAAAAAATAAGAAATATTTATTGACCTATAAATAACGTTCGTTACAGGCAACGTCTTGTTACGTTTGAATTAATAATTACTTTAAATATACACTTAAAAAGGAAACTTATTTATATCCTTTGTTAAATACGTTCTTAAACATATATTTATTATATTATATATTTACATTGTGATTTATTTCTCTAGTTATTAGTAATATTTTGTAATGGTTGTTTGTTTTACCTTCCCTTTTCACCTCCTCCTTCCCCTAATGCTTAACCCGGTCCTGATTACCCCCAATACCTAATAGTTCATCAGCTTAAATTTAAAATTTGTAAATCCTTAATCCTGGTGACGTCACGATCTGATGACCTAGATGTAAAGTTGCACATTCTCTCGCATGACATTTATCTCGTAGATTTATCAAGAAAACAACCTTATAAGATAATAACCGTCTAGATAACACATCTATTATAATCATTATCTACGAGGGCAGGAAGTTAGTAAAATATATATCACATGATAATATGCCACTTAAAGCAGTGTATCGAATTATTATTATAATTTGAAAAGCATACACGGTCAGTCGTTAAGACAGCTATAGACCGCCAACTTGTCCATACAATAAGATAATGTTGTCCGTTTCCAGTGATATTTTTGCGATGATACGATGCCTATTAAAAACCTTTATTATGCAGAATTCAATAACTTTTCTCAAAATAATAAAACGTGCAGGCCTAAAATATATTGTAGTGAAGCGATTGACGCCAATAACAAAAAAATGCGTTACAATTTAGGGGGTGAAAAGAGGTAGGCCCCGGAACGAAAATTCTATCAGAAACATGAAAACACTGAAGGGTCGGTGATCCTCTTAAGTTTATAATGACACCTACACCTTGATATTGTAATCTCAATATATTAACAACTTTGAAAATTAGATGACTAATTTCGTTTCGGCAGTTGTTTATAATTAGTTATTTTCATAAACCAAACAAGTTGACCGAGTTTGATGTAATTTGTACAGAACCACCAGGAAACTATACTAGATCCCTTTAAATAATTATTAGAAAAAAATTAAAGTATTTCTTTCAAAAACTTAAACCTTCAAATTGCGACCTTATTAAAGCTAAGTCACAAACAAACTTTAGTTATTGCAAAGCCTTTCATAGGGTGTACACCCACTTGCCAGAATTTCATTTGCCATAATTTCATCTGCTATACTAGTCAACAGACAATATTGTTTCTCATAATTGTACTATGTCATACTCATTGTTGATTATATTAATCACGTGCTAGAAACTTTGTTTCCCATAAAGTCAATTTAAATAACTTCATTTGTTATCATCATCGAAAGCCGTAATTATCATTTGCTATAACATCATTTGCCATAAAATATCCTAAAATCGGTTTAAACTAAACGATCAATAGGTTTAGGTTTGGTTAAAACATGAAAAACAACGCACGAGCCGAGAGAGCGAAGCGAGCGTGCCGCGGCATCGGCCGGCGAAGTGCACTAGAAAGGCTTGAATGTATTTAAAATTAATATAATATGGCGTTGAAATATTCTGTTAAATAATATTATTGCAATTAATAAATGGGATAAAAATACGTATGGCACTCGCATCATTATGGAATCTAGTGTTCGGGCAAACAAGAAAATGTCACGTGAATTTTATAGTAAACAAACAATTCGGGCAAATGAAAATCGGGTAAGTAAAATCGAGCATATGAGTATTATTGCTTATATCTTACCGACAAACAGTAGACAAACCTTTATAGACCCGTTTTATAGCGCAAAAAACCAGTAGGTACTTACGTTGTTAACTTTTTTCTCATAATATAATTATTAAATTACTAAAACTATTCAAAATAATTAAATTAATAACACATAATAACCTATCAGACTAAAACCGAATTTAATGAGTGAGGAAAAACGTAAGTATTTTACGATAAAAGACATATTGAACCTGAACTCAGAGCCGCGCGAGCTAAAGTGTGCTTTACATCGAGAAAGTTAGGGTCTATCTTGCTTTGAATGACTTTTCGGAGTGTTTTTTTTTTCTCTATATTCTTTTTAATGAAAAATATAGCAAAAAAATCCTAATGTAGAATGTAGAACTTTACCTACTACAACTCACTAATCGTATAGTTCATTGGATAAATATTTTTTCAAGTAAGTATTGAGATACACATGTTGTAGGGTTCTGTAGCAATATATTCGACCTTACATATTACTTTAGTTTTTTATTATCCTGAACAGTTAGGTATTTGAGCACAAGTTCGCACGAGCACGGAAGTCAGCGACACTGTAGCCCTAGATGGAGCACGCCTGTCTGGAATACTAGTTAAATAAAAATGTATTGTTCAGTTTTGTTTAAAACAATATTTCGCAAGTTTTAAGTAAGGTCTTTTATAACCTCAAATAAATTTGTTTCTAAGCTTTTATATTGGAATTCGAAGGACCAACATGTATATTTTCAAGGCCAGTAAGTTAAAAATAGTACGTTATGTGAAAAAATTACATATGAAAACCTAACTTTGATTTCAAAAGACCCTTTATTGACCCCACACGATATAGCAGTGTTAAAAAAAACAACATTCATCATCAATTATTATTATTTTATGACGTCAAAAGTATATTTGTTATGTGGATACTAGACTTATTTTATTTTTGGCAATATATTATTATTATTATTTATATACGAACTATGTTTTGGAATTTTACACATTTTGGACCCTAATTATAGAAGTTAGAAGGCTCTGTCCGTCAGTTCCTCAGTCTGTTCTAGAAAGAGCGAAACTGTGACAAAGCTATAAAAGTTCCTTGTACTACGGAACCCTAATAAAAAGCCTCTATTAGTTCCATAAGGTCGCGGAACCCCCCGTCCTCTAAGAAGTGATATGTAGCCTACAGTTAAGGCTACATTTACATACAATAGCTTGTTAGAGGTGCCAGACCTTATGTACCTACCTACATAATGGTTTACTTATTGAATTATGTTAACGCGTACGTATTTTCGTATTCAATTGAATTAGGTGAATTAAATTAGATTAGATGATTAAATCCTTGCTCGATATATTTTTTCTTAATTCTTTTTTCCAATTATATTTCTGGTAAAGCAAGACCGCCTTTTGTGCCTGTTGTCTGTTGTATTTATAACAGATGTTTAGTTTTGTGTGTGTCAGATATTATTTTTTATAATGACAATAAAGAGATTTGTAATTGTAACATTATCATATTTTAGTTATCAAATAGATTTCGTTTTATGTAGGTAGCAACTCTGGAATATATAACTAGACACAGAAAAATATACTTTTTACGTGTTTTATGTTATTGCTCATTTGAAGTGTGTTTTTAATATTAAAAATGTTCTAGCAAAAAACATTACAATCACAGTTAGATTATAAATTTAGAATTAAAATTCAGTTATAAAATATTTAAAGTATTCTAATATACAATGAGTAGAGGTTTGGCATATGATTATTAGTTTGGCTTAGATATGTTTCAGTTTTGTATGGAGCTCCGGCCAGGACAGTGTACGTAATACCAAACATATGTTAAGGACTATTAATCAATGTTCTATGTTCCAAATTTAAAATAACGTAACTTATCGCAGTGTTTAAAATTATATTTGAATGAAAATGTTTCCGCCTTATATACGCAAAAAGGTGATTTTCTTGTTTTTGTTGTGTACTCGTAATTTCGACATTGTTATAGGATGGTACCACTGATGAACTAGTGTGACCATTGAAGTCACCCCAGAATATATAAATCTTCCAGAGATGCCAGAATTCCTACTTCATTGCTTACAAAAGATATATTGTTGTTCACAATGAAGTAGTCAACTGACGCAGGTTTCATTCATACATAATATTATTAATACATAATATATTGTACGTGCACGGTTGCTTGGAAGAGATCGTTATAAGCGATAAGGACGCCATTAGAAATCTGGCATGTTTTTTGTATTGTTTTTTTAAATAGTGTTATAAACTGGTTTTTAATAAAGAGTCGTCTCATCTTATCTTAATATTAACCATATCTTTAGGCATTTTTGGTAGACTTACACCGTCATGGCCGAAAATAAAACAAGTTCTTTATTTCGCATGAGAGTAGTACACGAAAATAAGTGGGCTATTTTGAAAGTAGGAAAATATTTTTTTTAGAAATCTCTACTATTTACATAAGTAGTTAGTAACCGTTGTGAAGGAATGTGTGAATGCACAATAGTGTTTGATCCAGTACAATATTAGTTGAAGCATGTTTGTAGACACGTTTCTATTGTTTCTTACACTTGCACTGATAATGTACCTTGTACATTTATATGAGAAACATCTGTTAGGAAACAAGAGTAAATCATATCACATTACAAATGCGAATGTGTGTTTGTTTGTTCGTCTTCTCCTCGGAAGCATAGTGACGTATCGAGATAGTTCGAGATTGGTAGAGTGCCATAAGCTGCTTTTATCCAAGAAAAATGAACATGACAAGGGTGGAGCCGCGGGCAAAAGCTAGTTGAAAATGAGTATGAAAAAAATCAAAAAACATAATATTTCACTCTTTTTATTTTCCAACATATTTACTCTTCTAAAATGTAAATAAGAAATGGGGAAATAAGAAGAGTGAACTTGGTTCCGTTAGATACATATGTACGTACGAGTGTAGGTATAAAACAGATGGCCCTGACTAGCTGACAATACAGGAGCTGAACATGTACACGATTTATTATTTTTATAATAAAAGTGTTACTAAAAAAGTTATTTTTAAATTAAATTTGTATTTTAATATATTTCTAGACAAAATCTCAAGGAGTATGGCTGTGTTTCATATTTTACTACCAAACATAATCTTTTCAGTAGATTCATTAAAAGGAAATTAAATTAGCGATAAATTAAACAATGCGTGATTTCGTCATCTTAATATATTTTTCTATATTTTCAGAAATGCCATCAACCAAGTGTTCGTGCAGACAGCATCGAGGAGATAGCTCAGCGTGACAATCCAAAATCTGCTGACAATATGTGAAAAATAAACTTTGCAAAATGTTGCTCAAATTTTGCAAATCATGCCAGTAGTAAGTAGCAATTAAATATTATTCCTAGCCTCGGTAGAGGTTATATATTTGAGCTATTTGGAGTCGAGACTTTAGTGCCGTGGGGACCGAGAGCTCATCTTATTTTACTAAACTTATCTGAGCGTTTGATCTATTCGACGCGTAACCGGAACATTCAGCGTGGTAATGTGGTTAGCATGATGGGCACGCTGCCCTCTGGTGGTGGGTTGGAGCATTCGGACTATCTGTAATTCTTAAATGGTCTATAAGTAATCTTTCTGCTATATATTTTTTGTTGTAGTTAGTCATTTTGTTTTTTGGTATTAAAGGCACTTTGTATAGACGAGTACGTTATAATATATCATATTATTAGTGTATTTTTGGTAACAAATCGACATACTTATGCGCATTATTTCAGCCAGGAAGGAATTAGCTCAAAGTGTATGTAAATAGAAGTAAAATATTAGAAAACGCTTTATTATATTGATCAAATTGAATGAATGATGTCTGTCATTTGTATCTAGAGATTTACATAAAACGCGCAGTCATTTGTCTCGATAGCAATCGTTGGTTACGAAGTTCAGTTTTGTTCTCGAAATTTCTATATTGTACTGTAGATATGCGTCCAGTTCTCAGAACTGGTGGGTCTTTAGTCTGAAATTACCTAATTGAACGGCCCACGGGCTAGGAGGGTTAAGTTGAAGGCCATGCTAGCATGCCGGTTGGGTATATAAATTTATCTTCAAAAGGGTCAACCCTTCTCTGGCAATAAAATATTTTTTTTAGTATTGTAAAATCTGAAATATTTATTACTGCTTTAATAAGATACATATACAAACAAGTATTTTTTTAGAAAACTACGCGAAGGCTTTGATATTAAATATTTTTGTTACATAATAAATTATATTAATAACCTACTCCCGCTTGCTTTAGATAGAAGAGTTATTCACCTCTACTTTTGTCCGTTAATTAATGTTTCTAAATTCCATAAAATTTCAAACATAAACCGTTCTTCGACCTTCAAAGACAAACAGCTTCCTTTAAGAGATAAAAGTGGCAAAATTTCCTTTCAATCAAACAGATATGTTGATAAATATGTCACAAGCTGTCTAGATAGTACCTAGTGCAAGTTGGAACAGAAGTTTATAGAACAGTTTGTTCACAGTTTCGCGGAGATGAGTCAGTCATGTAGAAGTTTGGTAATAACTGTGTTTATAGGAATTCAAGTTAGTTCAATTCAGTTAAAAGATTAATGTGTTCGAAAAGTTGTTGTTTTAATTTAGTAAAAAATTGATTTAGTTCATTTTAAAAGCGATGTAAGATAAATTAACGATTATACGGAAATCATGCGAGAAATTTAAGATCCCTGAATAGTATCTGTGCTCCTGATAATGAATAAATATTGAAATTGCAAGTAAATTATCCGACTGTTAAATTAATTTTGGTAAATTGCAACCCTCTGGTTGATGGTGACGTGAAATTTTGTAAATGTGAAAAGGGTAGGTGTGATTAATCTTTTTTAACCATATTTAAAAAGAATAATTAAATGTAAATAATTAAAATTACTATTTCTTGTTAGAATAATTGAGATAACTTAACATTTTCTGTCATTGATATTTTTTGGTATCTTAATTAATGGATACTTAAAATAATAATGTTAATAAATTTCTTAGTTGTCATTAATACGACATGCAGATAAATGGAGCATGACTAATTTTGATGCTTTAAAAAAAATTATAGTTAAATTATATAATAATTTATAAACCAGTAACTTAAAAAAATTATGTTATTTTTTAAATTTAATCATTATATTTCAAGACACAGTTTCGTAATGTCATAAATCGTGACCGTTAAATTTGCATGCAGGCATCAAAAATATCTATGAATATGATGGTCCATTTAGTTTGACCTTGCGTTGACCTTGTACGTAGAATATGAACCCAATGCTATGCTAAGAAGCAATTTTCAGTCCGTCTGAGTCAATCATTTTCAGTCAGTCAGATAAGGCAAAGATTTCGGAATGACAAGATTTCAATTCAATCCAAAGAGGTCTCGGTGAATAACATTAAATAATTATAATGCAAGATAATAATAATAATAATAGTCGTACTGACAGCTTGGTTTTTCAACCCAGCTGTCAAACAAAAGTAACGAAAAGCTATTGAAAGCAAATGAGACGAAAGAGATAGCATGACTTGTAATTATGTAGGAATGAAGGATTTAGTATCATGAATCAAGTTCTATTATATTAAAAAGATGTAAGGTTTTACACCTAATAATAAACGAATAGCGGGAGGCCTATGTTCAGCAGTGGACGTCTTCTGGGTGATGCCGATGATGATAAACAACGGAACAGGTTCTTTTTGTTTTAACTCATGAAAGCTGGGCCTAGATAAAGTTAGGAACGCTGCCGAAACACATCCTTAGGTACTTAATAAGGGTAGCTAATGAGGCGAGAATAGTGTTACCACCATGATATTCTTTCCTCGCGATGTTTTCTTTGACTTTAGCTCAGGCATTTCAAAGTGTAATCTTCTTCTTATATATAACAATCAATTACGGCTCGTTTGTCTCGCAAAAACTCGAGAACGGTGTGCCGATTGTGATTTCGAATTGTTTGGACAAGTTCAGGGAAAGTTTAAACATATATAACTGTTAGGCGGTACAGAGATCGCCGAGTCAGCTAGTGTGTTATATAATTTTGTACCTACCAATTTTTTTTTAAATGTAGTCAAATGTGGCTAATTGCGTTATTATTATGTTCTAGCTGTCTAGAGACTATGTACTGGAAGTGCTGCGAGGAGCGGTTCTGCTTCGATAAGAAGATCGCTGCCTACAAGTATGTATACTGTATTTATAATAAACACTTTATAAAAAAACTTTGATAACAAATGCAAGCATAGTGGCAAGTATCTAAGTAAGTCCATATGTTTTTTTAGAAATTCTACCCTCAAAAGAGTCAATTGGGGGTTCCAAGTTTGAAATTTCTTTAGTCGCGTGAAACGTCGACCATTTATCATAATGTAATGAAGAGTTCATACTAAAAAATACCAGATTTCATATCCACTTTCTTCCGAGTTACTTATTTACAAAAAAGTTTCTCGTATTTATGTTAAGAACGTCAGATGCCACCTATAAAAATATCATTGTATCTGTCACCACAACTGTGAACCGTTGACAGATACAATAATAAAATAATAGTTGTGTTTACGCTATTTTTAATGACATCTTTTTAACGAGCTTATGACGAGAATAACGTTATGCTGAACTTTTTTTTCCAATTATCTAAAAACATAATTATTACATTCTAAATAAAATAAAAATAAGAGTACGGTATTTTTCATTTGTTTAAACATTATCGTAATAAAATTGGGGGGTCATAAATTAGAAATGTTGTCAATAGCAGGTGTGCAACAATGTCCACTTATCCCTACCGAGTTATCCCTAATGTTAGGGATAAATTTAAGTCTTTGTTGATATATTTCAATCGGTAGGGATAGGGCCACTAACATTTCCAATTCAGTTAGCTAGTCATAAAAAATAAAGAAATTAAACGCATTTTTTTCCAAAAGCCGTATTTACGCTTTAGGTATTTATGTACCTTGGCGTATATAAACAAAAGCGGTTTTTATAAACAAAAAACGGATTTTCTATTTCGGTTCAGGGACCCAGCATGTGAGAGGTGAAAACAAACAAGCGATAGCGTCGATATTAGATAGCATTGAAGCGGCGAACTGTCAAATATAATATCGATGCCATTGCTTACTCTTGTTTTTACCTCTTGCATTTCTTAATGTTAACGTGGCTAGCATCTCGGCACGCTGCCCTCTGGTAGTGGGCATTTAAATTATCTGTAGATCTTAAATATCATCTTTCTCATCATCTTTCTGCTATAGTTTTTTTGTTATTGTAGTTAGTCATTTTGTTTATGTTAATAAAGGCTCATGCTCAAAAAAAAGGAAATTGATAACAAGGTCTTTGAAAAATACCAGGTAGCAGCTCCTCCTCCTCCTCCTCCTCCTCCTCCTCCTCCTCCTCCTCCTCCTCTCTCTCAAAACTCTCAAATTAATATGCTGCTATTATTATAAAGTCGGTAAAATCCGAACCAAAGTACACAATGTGTACACCGGCACCGGATGGAATAGTTACAGATAATTTACTACTTATAATTGCCTCGGACTTCCGAATAGTTGCACTAATTATAGATCACAATTGCATTCCGACGTCGATTGACGTTTCCTATAGCAATCAGAATGGGTATCATGATCGTGAATGTTACTAGGTATTAACATCGAGCAATAATCAAGTTTTTGATACATGTTTGTACGTAGGCTTATTTTAGATAATACGCTATAAATATTATGAAAATTAGGCTCAATAAATCTCATGATAACAAAAATAAATATTAGTACGAGAAAATTAGTCTAGATCTCACATACCTATTTGCATTTTTGATTCACGCTCGTATAACGAAGTTTGATGACAAGTGATAGCCTGTTTTAAAATTAAATTGCTTTAATGCAGTTATGATTAAACTAAAAGAATAAATATTATTTCGTGTTGGTGTCATTTGATATGATGAATTCTTTAAATTATTTTCTTATCGTTTATTTGTTTTTTTGATAGTCCAAATTATTGAATACATCTTGTGCAACAAGTGTCGGCCTGATCACTAAAACAATCTCTTTCGCACAACCTCTGAATATACGCTATTTTTAATAGGGTCAGTCACACAACCTAATTAATCAATAACTGTAAATCATTTCAATACATTTAAAGGCACTAAACATTCAGATCAAGGTAACAAATAGTTCGCAAGAAACTGTCCAAGGTGAAGAAAAATGGTATTTTAGCCATTGTTTTAGTTCAATTAGTCACAACATTACTAAGTAAGTTATTGTCTCGGTTTACATTGTCTATGTAACTTTATTGGTCACTCGTTGTTTTGTCTTTAAAATTGCATTTTTATTGTTATCATGGAGCATTATTAATGTGTTGGTTTGGTGTTTAAAATAAACAATCTACGCAGTTATAAAATTTTTATGACATGTTTTTTAGATATTGTTTTTAGCAAATAAATACCTGATGATAGTACAATAACTTAGCAAATAAATACCTGATGATAGTACAATAACTTAGCAAATAAATACCTGATGATAGTACAATAACTTAGCAAATAAATACCTGATGATAGTACAATAACTTAGCAAATAAATACCTGATGATAGTACAATAACTTAGCAAATAAATACCTGATGATAGTACAATAACTTAGCAAATAAATACCTGATGATAGTACAATAACTTAGCAAATAAATACCTGATGATAGTACAATAACTTAGTAAATAAATACCTGATGATAGTACAATAACTTAGCAAATAAATACCTGATGATAGTAAAATAATTAGCAAATAAATACCTGATGATAGTACAATAACTTAGCGTATTTATAAATGATTATATTTAAATCACGTTTTTGTGTTATTATCCAAAATATTTGGTAATGACATTCTAAAACAGGAGATAGGCCATTACAACTAGAACATAAATAAAAATAAAGTAATTAATAAACTTATTGGATGTTAAACTAAAGATACAATTAAACTAAAAAAGCAATGGCAGGAAATAAAGAAAAAAACAGATTAAAGGCCTCCACATCGCATAACAGTGTAATTATAACTTTAAACCCACGCTAACGACGAGAAGCTGAAAAAAAGTGAATTAATCGTAGAATATTATACTTTCTAATGAATTATTATTTGATAGAATAATTGTGTGATTAACTTTAGAAATTTCTGATTATTGTCCATAATAAATACCTTTAGATATAATGAAAACCAATGCAATGGCCACCTGGCTTGCATTTAACACAGGTTAATTTCTTAAGTAGTAAGTTAAACTACTTTAGAAGTGTATGTAAATTTAACAAACAATAGTTAGTGAGTCGTGAAGCATGAACACATGTCTGACAGAACGCAAACAATCAAACATGTCACAAGATGACATGTGACGTCGCTCGGGGACGTCCATTGTGTGACAAATATAAATATAATATGACAAACATATGAGTAATTATGAATAGGAAATATCGTGCAAATTATACATATAACACAAAGAAAGATAAACTGTCTACTGACAGACTGACTTGAAGGCTGAACTAAAGATTTGTAAGCAAACTAACTTTCGCCTACGGCTTTGCCCAGTTATGTTAGTTTTTCCGGAAATGAGAATAATCTGTGATACTCTTCAGATTTCGAACTACCTGTGTGCAAAAAATCAAGTCAATCCGTCTGTCAGTTGCTGCACATACAAACCAACAAGCACACTTAATCATTTTTTTGTCTATTCGTTGCCAAAAATAAATGTCTTATTTTTGGGTATAATGTATACGGTCATCAAATATTATTTATAGCTCCTAAAATGGCTTAACGGTCACCAAATTATGACACTCTAAATTTTCAGCAACAAGGTCCGCAGTAGGTTCAGGATATTTTTTTATGACATTCTGAATACTTTCGACAACAAGGTCCGTTTTAGGAAACGTAGTTTTGGTAGTATATAGGTAAGTTTTTGATGTTTAAACACGAGTCTTTATTATTATCTTTTTACAATCATTTGTTAAGATATTAATTTTCTTAATGTTAACATTTGCTTCAGTCATAGAGACGTTTAGTTTAGTATTATTATTATTATTTAAACTGAGTTTTTTTTATCCTATATGGCTAGGCGTTTGAGCACAAGTTCGCACGACCAAGGAAGTCAGCGATACTGTAGCCCTAGATAGAGCATGCCTAGTCTGGAAAACACGGTTGTGGTCAGGTCTTCGACTGATGACTTCACGTGGTCATATTACAACTGAGTACTATGCAGAATCAGATGACATCTAAACTTGCTGTTATTTATGTGTAAGGATAACACTTGTAAGTCACATAAAAAGTCTTCTTTTTAAAAACAATTTTTTTTCCACTATTTCTTCCAATCTATTCTCTTGCAACTTAAAAATACCCAGATTATGCCAGAAAAGCCAATAAAAAACTCGTTGTTGATTTTTCTAGCATAATCTGGCAGTGCTCACAATATAAGTTTGACGGCCGCCGTGGTCTAGTGGCTAGCATTCTTGCTTCAAGATCCGACGGTTCCGGGTTCAATTTCAGGTGTTCGAATGATGAGTTTGAACATTTGTCTTCTGGCCTGGGTGTCTTTGTTTGGGATGCCATGTAATATTCACAAACGCACAAGCGTGTTTGTGCGTGTTACATGGCATCCCCGTCACAGAAGAAGTCATAGTGGGGAGCTATGAATGTGACATGTTTATTTATTTATAAGTAGACTTGCGATTCCGTGGAATCTCTACCCTGTCTGGTCGAAACTCTACATTAATTGTAAATACACTCATTACAATATTTTTCTCCCACTTCCAGACTAGAAGATGAAGTCCATACAAACGGTTATGCCAACATGGGTGGCAGCGCAGACAGCGTGGTGACGTCACAGCCGACTAACAACAACCATCTTCCACCAGAAGCCATCACAGGACGACAGATCAACGAGGTCCCGCTACATGCTGATAAACTATACGAAGTAAGCTAGCATACTGGGTACAATGCTCTCTCGCGGGGGTTGAAGCCATTATATTAAGTTAAAACATTTAAGCATAAATTATTATTCATCTTTACTTATTGATATGGATATAATATACTTCATTATATTGTGTCGTACTCGTAGTAGAACATATTGTTATAAATATGACGTAATTAACAACAAAGCACCTCAAGGAGGTGTACTCACCACACACATTTTAAAAGGATTTGATAATGTCCTATTGTGTTACAAAATTAGCAATCCTTATCGTTATAATACGAGTTGATTATATTATCTACTGTGTATGTCTCAGAGAGGTTATGATAATAATTTAAACATAAATCTTGACAATTGTTTGTTCCAGGTGTTTTCAAAATCTCTAATCTTCAGAGACGAACACGAATTAAAAGCTAAAACCAGCCAAGACTCTCTGGACGAACTCGAAACCAAATCAGAACCGGACTATTTATCGGACAAACCTAATCGAACTAAAGTATACTTCGAGGATGAAGTCGACTCACCTGTCACCGACTTCGAAATCATGTTCAAAGACGAACTATTAGCCAATCATGACATGTTCAAAATCGAAGAAGAAGAAGAAGATAGAAGAAGTCAAGATACAGAAGAAGGACTCATTATGAACATATCTAGCGCAAATGATACTAGCCCTACAATGAACGTCGCAGTCAAGAAACAAGACGTAATCAAACCTAGTACTGTAACTATTAAAGACGAGTCTAAGATAACTATAACCAGTTCTATATATCAATACGATCAATCTTCGATGGTAACTTTACCTTCAACTCTTAGTTTGCCGAGAGTGGAGAGTGTTAAAGGTATTTTGAGACAGAAAGGTGATCTACCCAGAAGTAACAGCGCTAGAACTCTAGAAAGAGTAGATAGTGCCGCTAAGATCAACAAACCTATGCTCAATAGGGTCGAAAGTCTCAAAAGCATAGATCCTACAAAACTGAACAAAGTCTTAGCTAGAGTTCCTCACAGAAGCGCTTCCTTCCTGAACATTCCAGAACATTTAGTGCCTGAGAAACCGCCTCTTATCAAAAGCAAATCTATGGTCGGCGGAATGTCGGATCAGGTTAAACTCAGCCAGTTACCGGATACTCCAGTGATTAGGAGCAATAATTTGCCGAGGTTCTTTACAGACAGTCCTACAGTTACAGAATATAGAGGTGAAACTTTGCAAAGTATCAAACAGAAGTCTGCCATGATGTATAAACAGAATGACTTCAGTATGCCGAGATACTACGGAGCTGTGCCGAAGAGTACGGAACAGTTGGCAGTGCATGAAAGTAAGTCCATGCCTGACTTGAGGAACCCTACTTCTACGGGCAGAGTGAGTAAGAGGTTGGTGAAGTTGAGAGGACGACTCAAACCTTTAGTCATAAGGAAGAGCTCAGAAGAAAGACTATGAAACGAGAAAATGTATATGCTATTCCCTTAATAATTTGATAAATAAGCACAGTAAATAAAAGAGTAAGGATATTTGCTAGTACCGAACTGCTGAATTTAGACATGGTATTTGAAAGGTATATGTGGTAGGTAAGAGGGTCAAATGTGGGTTCAATGTGTGAAACTTTATTATGTCGCGGGCAACGCCGCGTGAGGCAGCTACTAATATAAGTAAAGGAATTAAACTTAATTAAATTAAGGAAGTGACAAGTTATATGAAATAGTTTCTTGATTGGAAATTTATTAGGAAGATGGAATATACGTCGAAAATAAAAAGGCAATAAGATCAAATTATTTTTTTTATGATATATTTTTTTTTAATATTACTAATTATCAGTATTTCTTTTAAATAAATAATTGAATAATTGAATTTAAAAAAAGACAATAAGATTAATAAAAATTAAACTGACATTTATGTAATTAAGGCTGCGCTGGCCGCAATATAATTTATGAAAGAAGTATTACTAGATATATGTGAGTATTCACTTTAATCTGTCATTTTGTTTCGTTGTTTATTTTATTGTACCAATCACTTACTTAAGTAATTTTGATTGACTCTCAAAGTTTTCTTCCTTTTTAACAATTTCAGTCATCATTATTAACAATAAAAATAGTTAAAATTGTAAATAGGTATTTTATTCTGATATCACGATAACTTTGTAATTATTAAATAAATAATAAATCATAGATAAATTATAATAAGTGTATTAAGTAATGTAATGGATAAAAAATATTAGATAAACTTCAGGATTATTAGTGTAAGTAGAATATTTACCTATCAGTATTCAATGCTCAAAATTAGAAAGAAAGTTACCCAATTAATCATAAATGTTTAAGTAATTATTTTTATATTTTTTAGCATAATAATTACTAATTTTAGATTTATTGTTAGGTGATAGTTATTGTATACAGCTTTGTTAACTTCTAGTCATCTGACATCACACCTAATGATCGGACAAAATAATAATCATTATCATTTAAGATCTATATTTGTTATTATATCAAATCATTATATTTGACTAACTATTGTATATTTGAAAATAAAATTAAGCTAATGAGATCTATATTTGTTTTCGTTTCATTATTTATCTTAATTGTGTACTCGAAGAACTTTCTAGCGAGCCATTAAGGCAAATTATATAAATAAAGAATGATATTTCCTTGGGCGTTGTTACGCATCTTAATAAATAAATAGAGGCGCGCCACTGTAAGGCTAAATTCGTCGTGTAAAATGTTTTATTATTGTAATGCCGGTTTTTTTCTACTTACCTCACAATCGAGATGTAAAGCAGAGTAGTTAGCTCGGGTGTAAGCATCAATTCCACCCTCGAACATAAATATCTCGGGCTGCAATTGATGCCTTACAGCCCTTGGCTACTAATCTACTATTAATCAATAAGAAAGTATCTAATGTCAGTTCAATCAAATTAAAAACTATACAGATAGTAACCGATAAGGTTTAAGTGTTTCTGAATTATCGAGAATCTTACACACGACGAATTTAGCGCCTCTTGCATTTATTGGTGCATTTTTACGAATAACAATGTAATTTTAAAGCGCTTTATTACCGATTTTATTAATGCACCACGATACAGTTTTTTCATTTATTACGATTTCGGTCCCACTCCCTCTCGATTGGTTTTTAGAAAATATAAGTGGGATCACTTCAAGACCCTTCCAAACAAAAAAAATATATCAATTGGTCGCCTCCGAGCAATTAGGTAACAAATACTACCTACTTACAGATTCGGTAAAAAAATCACGGAACATGTAAACAAATTAGATAATCTCTAACTTCCAATGTCTATGGCAGTCGGTGGCTGATTTTGTGTTTTTATATTAAGTGCAAGTTGCAATGTGTCTATGTAACTGGAACTTCGCAATCAGTTACGAACGAATATAATTACATAAGTTAAGAAAAACACACATGTATTTAAAAAAGCGCACAATTTATTACAGAATCACTATTCGTACACTTTTTTGAGGTTTCACAATAGGTTTTTAGATGTGGTAACACAACAAGAAATACTTAAAATTACTTCCTTACATTTTATTGGTGAAAATCTATTTCTACGATGATCTTGTCAAAATATATTTCTGTTACGTCATTCCATCCGACATGATAATTGAAAACAGTATTAAAACTATCTGCAATTTATTATAAATTTATGTTGAAATACATTTTAATATTTATTTAGTAAATGCGAAGCGAATAAAATGTTCTAAAATAAAGTATTGACGGTTTTTTATTTGTTCTCAATTAAAAGCATATTTTAAATCCACAATTACAAAGAAAAGTTGGTACATATCAATCGTTTACATTATCTTACTATAATTCCACAATATTTTTTCTGTCATTCACAGAATATGCAGCATAGTTTTAAAAAAAAGATGCATAACGAAATATGACTCTGAACTTCAGTAAATTTAAAAGTCAAAAACTATTTTTATCCTTCAATTTGACAAATCAAATGTCAAAGCTAAGTGCACGGCAGTTAAATCATAAAGTCGAGTTATATCAACTCCACTTACCCCTAACACAATATATACCAAATAATCATTGGCAGAAGAAATCAGAGTTTTATAAACTTGTAAAAACAACAAACGGTAAGTAATATGTTACAGTAATCTTTCGCAATCAAGCGCCCCCCCCCCCCCCCCCCCCCACTCCCCCCAACCTAAAACATCTGATTTTAATAACAATAATAATATAACAAGGCTCCATTAAAACAATTAGGAATTATTACCAGAGGTATTGAAACAGAATACACATATTATTGTCCCCCTTGGGGTACATTGCTAATAAAACTTGGAATTTAAATATTTATTACAAACTCGTCATTATACATAGAGGAATTATATTGAAGTTGTATACGAATATTTTTTGTTGAAAGCTAAGCAACAAACTGAAATAATTAACTTATTGACATCAAAACTGGGCTTCATCATATAAACGAGTGTTATATTACTTTAAATTTATTTCAGATTTATACTATAGTTGTAGCCTAAAGGAGATGCTAGAGATTTGAGGCCATAAAATGTACTACAAAATGCCGCTTAACTATTAATAATTATATCATTTTATCTACATTCTAGAGAAAAAAACTTTTTATACACTTTAGTCATTTAGAATAATGCTACGCAATTCTCATTTTTCTTATATATTCTTAAATATTAAGTAGTTTTCGGAATTAATATCTAAATATTTACTGAAATAAAAAGTGATTGTCTATTTACTATAGATAATCTGCATTATCTATGAAGCTATATATTTTAAAGTGAGCTAATTAAAGTATGAAGTGTATGTAATATAAAAGTTCCAGAATTTTCTTTCCTAAAAATCTTATTTTTAAAACTATATTGTTCTTTAATTCTAGCTCTCTAGTTAGTTTTTAATGTAAGTATGTATTTACGCCTATAATCTAAAAGGCATTATCGTAAGAATCAAACTTTTTCTATCTAATATTACTTATATACTCTTTTATAGATCTTTATTACACTACGTATTACCTATTACATATTATATATACACATATATTTTACTATCGAAGTTTAAAAAAAGTTAATTTTAGAGTTTTTGAAGCAAATAAAAGTTATCATCGTCATTTAGAAATATAATATTTTGGTTCAATATCATAATAAAGTTAGTAATAAATAGGTATTTTTAATTTTTATTTATCTATATATAGTTAATATTAAAAAGTTAAAAAGCTGCTTAGTAAGTGATATAAGCCAGAACAAAATATGAGAGAAGATTTTTAGTAAAACCTTTTATTTACAAAGAATTTGGACTAGACTATCGTAATTTATGTACTTAAATTTACATAATAATAATGTACCTATATTGTTCTAGTTGCTATGCTGACACACTTTTAGTTTTTCAGTTGTTTTTGAAAACTTTAGGCGATGGAACTATAGCATGAGCTGTCATTTCTTTCCCACTGGTGGTATATTAAATACAATTGAAAGATGTAATTAACACAATATTCCAATAAAACTCACTATTAGAAGATGAGCTGCAAACGCGCTTGAAACTGCTGTACGGTTTCCACTTATGATCGTGATTTTAGCCAGTGTGTTAATTATATCTTAATCTCACATTTTAGTGAGGATTTCAAGGGGAGACATTTTTTTAAAGGATGAAGGAATCATATTTTTGTCATAGTTTTTTTTCCAACTGATCATCTTCGTCTTCTTATTTTAAAATAAGATGTGTATCTTATCCATTTCTATTCTTCCATACAATATTGCAAGTATATATATATTTTCCAACAAACAAAGAGTATCGGTAGTACGCTATATATATATATCTTCTTCTTATTTTAAAATAAGAAGAAGAAGATGATCATGTTTTAGTACGAGTACAGTAAAAGTATCAATCAGTACAATACATCTTATGATATGATGACCTATTCTCAAACTTCATCAAAATTACCTAGGTATTTCATAAAACATTTGAAATGTATTGTAATTTTCATTTTATCAAATAGAATACCATTATGGGATACAGATATCCCATAATGGTATTCCGAGTTGGTTTAGTACCGCCAAAGATTTCAAAAAAATATAATTTATCAAAACCACTGCTCTAGTCTCATCTTAAACATTTTAAAGGTTCACATGTACTTTACACAACAGATAAATTTAGCTAACTTTATTAAATAATATTATATATTAATAAGATCATGTTTATCAAAATGTTATTAAAATACTACATTAATTAAATGATTTATAAATAAAGTACAATATTTGGGTTATTCCGGCCTTGAAACTTCAAAAACATACTATCTCACACATGGCATATCTCTTTAAAGTTTATAAGTTACAGTAATATTAACATTTAAAGTAAAATTTTCAACAAACATTTGGTAATGCTAACCAAAAATTTTACACTAAAAATATTACTGATCAGAGAATTCAAGGATCTTGAAATGTAGAGAATGCGTAATAAATATGAAGCTACGCAGTTTTAAAATCTAAACTAAGCTAACAATATTTTGAACTCAAACAGATCATTTTCAATACTGAAACTCGCTCCCTTGATCCAGGGTATTCGGATAAACGACCGACGAAAACACTTTTGAGTTAAAATTACCTCTTTCCGTAACTACTTTACGCAGAATTGCGAAGCAGGTACTCGTATTGAAAAAGGTTAAGGAGATTTTTGATAGAAATGCATATTTGCAATTAATTATCTATTACAAAGGCCCTATAGCATTTCAGTCGTTCATTCGAACACCCTGTATAGGTACCTACGTAACTACGTTCTTACATTTTAATATTATATAAAGTACCAAAAAGGCAATGCTTTTTTTTACTAACTTATTATAATCTCTAGAAGGGATTTTTGTTTCACCGTATTAAAGTAAGAACAGAGTTTTATATCTAATTGTATTTAGTGTCATATTTAAGAAGATGTATTAGCTATTATTCTTTATTACCTTATCTATTTTTGGTTTATTATATTCACTAAGATTTGTCTTCTTACTAAAAGTTTGGCATTTTTAGTTATTTTTTAGTAAAGTGACTAAGATTGTGTTGGAACTTGTAAAATGGTTGCACTTATCTCGCAAAATTGTTCAAAACTGAATTTTATTGTCTATTCACTTATACCAAGTTTATGTCTAATAGTGTCCAACTACAATAATTTTGGCTTACAGTTAGACAGCTCTAATGACAAGATTTTGCTTATAATAATATTAATTACAGTAGGTATTTAAGTTTATTTAAGACAAGATATTTAACGTAATACAAAACAGGTTATGTTAACTTTGGTTTAATTGTCACTATTAAAAATACTCAACCGATACTGGCTGTTTCTAATTTTTTTTTCTACAGCTTCGTTCTATTTGTTCTCAATCGCTATAAATGAAGAGTCGAGTATTTTGAACAGGGATACAATTACAAGACTAAAAGAGAGTTTTAAATTGACTGTTACAAAAAAGAAATTCAATTTAAACAGAATTATAAAAAAATAAGTAACGTATTATTACAGCCACTTTATTAAAAACAAATATTGAATTCACACTTTAAATTATCACATTTTTGTCCTAAAATTCAGCTAATATATAAAAGTATATTTTAAAACTGGCAAGTTACTAAATTATATAACCCAGTTAACATGTAAGTAAATTTGCAAGAGTTCTCTTTCAGTCCCCAACCAAAATTATCATTAAAAACAATAACAAACCTACTTAATCTATCGCACACACTTGAACCTCTTCACCTTGACCGTAGCCTTGTTGCCGCACAGTTTGAAGGCGGTGGCGGCCGCCATGAGATCTGCCCCGGACATGTCCTTGCCGTCAACGGCGACAAGAAAATCGCCTTTTTGCAAACGGCCGTCGATATCCGCGGGCGTGCCTGGGAGCTGGGGGTGCAAAAGTTTGAGAATAAGTGGAAACCTAATGAAATTTAAATAAAATTATACTGTCCAGTTAAACGAAATATATTACGAGTATAGTCGCAACAAAGGTACGCGCAGAAAAATTAAAATTTACTTGCATTATGCCACGATACTTTAAAAAAAGTTACGCACCAAAGTACTTAGTGTCCAGTCACTGTTGTGTACAAAGCACTTAGTGTCCAGTCACTGTTGTGTACAATTTGTTATTAATATATTTTACTGCCTGCACTAAACGAGGAGATAGGTGGTTGTTGCCAAGTCACTATATTTATTAAAGAAATTAAGAACAATAATATTTATAGGGTTACAAAATTTTATCAGCTAGTAGACAAAGAATCAAATTATGACAAAGTAGTGTATATGTGTATTTACTCCCACAGGTATACATATCCGATATATTATTTACATAATATATGTCTCAAATAATTCAAAACATTACGTCACAATTAATTACCTCTAATCAAATAACCCACCCCTGACCGTTTCAGGTGCAAAAGTACCCATAACACTCGCAGCATTGCCACGTTGAATAGCAATGGCCATCCTCTGCACCAGGAACGATCCGGAGCGGGAGTCAATAGGTATTGAATGAGCCGACTTGGTTAACGTTCGTTAATAACTGTGCGGCGAGACTTGTGCACTTTTGTACTGGTAATGTTTTTGACGGTATAAAGGAAACATGCTTTAGTACCAGATCTCCAAGATAGACTCCTGGCGCTTCGACCGGCGCGAGGCAGGTGATCCCGAGTGGCTTGCCTGGCTTCCTGGAGAGGTCCACCTCCACCTCTTCAAATTTCAGGGGGTCTGGACGGTGCACCAGGAGTTTTAGCTGGAATTATAATGTCATTTGATTATTCTCAATGCTTCAGCTGTTATGTTTGGCATGCGATGTCAATAAATATTGGTATATACTTTATACATCATTATTTGAACTATTTTGAAGCGCTAAAGATAGGGTTGTATTCAATCAATATAATCGCAAATATAAAACGGACATATGAAATCTTGAGATGCACAAAATAACGTCTTCTGGGTTTTTCTTTGTCACTGTTTTAAAACTTAGGTTAGGTTAAAATAGGTTAGTGTGAAAATATCATGATATCAATGTCATAGTCATTTCTTTCATTAAAGGAAATATTTAAAAAAAACATTATATTCTGATTATCAACATAATAGTAGTCTGTATAATAGTAATTTTAGAAGACGAACGAAATCTTAGTCTGACGCTATCGGGTCTTGGAACTAGTCTAATTGATCCAAAGGCAATGGTAACCCTTACTTTTTTTTCGTTTAACTAAGTACTGGATCAGTGCTTTAAGTAGAATTAAATACCTAGCAAATATTAGCAGTTAGATTAGGTATCTAGAGACCACTCAAAATAAAGAAGACAACGCTATAAGATATAGTCACATCAAGAATCTTAGAGTATTAGATAATAATCTCATCATGTTTTTCATATTCCGTACATTCATTTTATCATTCATTATTTTTGTTGGTGGCCATATTTTTACAGCAACAGTGACTGGCGTTTAGCATTGCAGTATTCATATTATTCAATTATTGTATTTGCTGTCTCGCTCTCTTCCGTCTCATGTATCAATAGCCTAACAACAGCTCCTCAAATTAATTGTGTTAATATTAGTTAAACCATTAATCAGTTCAAATAAATAATGTGAAAAGCTGTGTTTATGTGACCTTGGACCCTATACCTAAGACCAGGTAGAAATCCGGAAGAACTGGTACCTTGGCAGTCTTCTGCTTAATGGTGAGACAGCGTCTTTCGTGCGCCATTTCCTTAGTGATAGGAACACCGTTGCAGTCCAGGATCTGGTCTCCCGGCTTCAAACGACCGTCTTTGGCGAACGCGCCGCCTTTGTAGATGTCTAGAATGATTGCCGTGGCACCCTGGAAATTATTGAGATGTAGAAAGGATTTTGGATTAATCTTGTAATATTACTACGAGTAGATATCATTTGTTTATGCATGCTTTTTATAGACGAAGTTGAGTGTTCAACGCCAAAGAGTAATTATACGATTATAGTAGTACGAGTAATTATTTTTGTTAGTACCCTTAAGGGGACAAATTGAGTTGATAAATAGCAAAAATCTTATTTTATGTCTATCCACGGTTATAATACTAGTAATGCCGCGTCCTCTACTTTCATACATTCAAATTGTAAACTCTGGATCGCACAAACACATGTAAATTGTGGAGAGATGTAAGTCTCTGCCTAGTCTAGCCTAGCCTACCCCAACAGGAATAAGGCGTGATCTTATGTATATAACGTATCAAACGATAGCGTCCCTGTGTTGGCCATGAGTCTCTCCTATCAAGCGGGCGTGAGCTTATTAGATACAATACTTACATTGATAAGAGTATCGCTTCCTCCGAGCAGCACGACTCCAAGCACGTCGTTGTTAGCGTTCAGCTCTATAGCCATGTCCGTGTTAGGAACAATAGCTGCCGTGGCAGGGTCCGGCGGGGGCTCCGCTGTAAATACACAAACATATAAGTTCAATGAGCACAAGAAATGGAGCTTTCAGGTTAGACACCCATCTGTAAGTAAAGGGAAGAGGGAGAGTTTTATACGTACGTTTGACAGGCGAAGGGGCGGGTCGCGGTGTAACCGGGCGTGAGCTGCCTCCTCCTGCTCCCGGGTCGGGGGTCTGAACACGACTGCCCGTCTTTGACCCACCGCCTGCAATGTTGAGAAACGCTGGCTGGTTACTAACGTTCACGCAAATCGAATTAGATGACGCTAAATCGCAAGCATTGATGGCGGGAATATTTTAATTTATGTCAAACTAGAACATAATCTACACTAGGATAGCTGATTATTATTCCACATTTTTTCGCTGTCTATAGGTAATAGCTACTTGAACCAATGTCTTTAGCTTCAAATTACTTGAACCAATGACTTTGGCTTCAAATTACTCGAACCAATATCTTTGGCTTCAAATTACTTGAACCAATGTCTTTGGCTTCTAATTACTTGAACCAATGACTTTGGCTTCAAATTACCTGAACTAATGTCTTTGGCTTCAAATTACTTGAACCAATGTCTTTGGCTTCAAATTACTTGAATCAATGTCTTTGGCTTCAAACTACTTTTACCAATTACCTTCGCTGCGCAGAATTGGAGATCTCATTATCGGTGTTTAGTGTGCGAGACGAGGAACATATTGAGACGCGACTCCATCACCGTCAATTGTAAGTGCGCTTGGACGACCTTCCTCAACCACATCGCTCTTACCTCAAGATGTTTGCCAATCAACACACAAGAATATTATTTCATGTTATTAACACGCTAGATAGCGCATGCCTACTTTGGATACACTGGCTTTTAAAGAAAGCTTTCGGAATTCATAGGTAGATGCTTAGCGACAGGTTTTATCAACTTGAGGGTGGTATCTAGCCAGGCGAGTGTTAGAACATGCCATAGCTATCTAGCTATGGCATGTTCTAACACTCGCCATTCTAATTAGATAGATGGATAGAAAACTTTTCATTGTATGCAAACATAAATAATACAATAAACTTAATAATACGCATGATTAAGTGCAAGAAGCAGCGGCCTTATTGCTAATAGCGATCTATTCCAGGCAACCTTCGATCGATTTCGATCGAAAGTACGAGGTTTGATCCCACGAAACATGCAAAAAGAGCCTGAGCTACCGGTGAAGGAAAACATCGTGAGGAAACCATAGCATGGTGGTAGGGCGTCTCTTATCACTCGCCTGGGCAGTGTGTTGAGAGCCAGCGTATTCCAAACTAGTCATGCTTCATCTAGGGCTTCAGTATCGCTGACTTCCGTGGTTGTGCAAACTTCTGGTCAAATGCCTAGGTCTGTAGGATAAAAAAAATCATTGGATGGAGAGAACTAAAGCATAAGTATTGATGGGGAAGCTAAACATAAAAACTACCTTGCTATGGTTTCCTTACGATGTTAGCGTAGGTAGCTCAGACTCTTTGTGTCTAAACGTGGTATCGAAACTCGTACCTCTCGTATGCCAGTCGATCACACTAACCATTCCGCCATCATCGCCACATAAAAATGATAGTAATGATGATGTAGATGATGACTTACTGGGTGGTGCTCCGTCCGGTGACTTGTCATCCTTCATGTTAGGGCTGCATACAGTCAGCACCACTACGCCCTCTGTCTGCTTCAGTTTTGCTGCCGCCTGGGAAAGTAATAAACATTTTTTTTTTCAATTACAATATTAATTAATTCTGGCCCAACGTATAAGCATTGCCATTCAGCGTGGTAATGCGGCTAGCGTGCCCAGGATCGCTGTTCTCTGGTGGTGGGTTGGAACATTTAATTATCTGTAGATCTTAAATGGTCTATAGGTAATCTTTCTGCTATATTTTTGTTGTTGTCGTAGTTAGTCATTTTGTTAATGTTTATAAAGGCACTTGCCCGTATTGATAGACCAAAAAAATAAATAATAATGTATAATAATGTAGTGCACGCGTGCGTACTGAACACGAATTATCATATTATTACAGCTCAACATAACAACATAAGGATTCAAAAACTCATGTTTATATAAATAAATCATCTTTAGTCTGTGGACTCGTATGTGCAAGCGTACGTTTGTTACATCCCGCTCAAATGGCGGAACGGATTTCAATAAGCGATAAGGCCGCCATTAAAATACCTAGTACATATTTGTAAGTTTATTTTTGTTATAATTATTTATTGTTAAACTGCTTTTTTAACAAAGAGTTGTCTTATTTTATCTTAAATAAATTTTGGCAAGAAGATAGCTTTAAGGATTCCGGAAAAGTGAAGTGTACCCACGGGTCGATAAATGTCAACGCGAGTAAAATTTATTTTAATTTTTTAGTACGTATTAGAGTTTAACTCACTGCATCGTAGCTGCAGTTGAGCAAGGAGTCTCGGTTGACCGCGAGCAGCATGTCGCCTATCTGCAGCCCAGCCTGCGAACATACCATCATATATACATAAATATTATAATAAATGTAATAATATGGGACAACATCCACACAAAGGTCTTCAAGTCCCAAACTAGGCAAAGCCTGTGCTATGTAACCTGATGACTGATATACATACTTATATATATAATAAACACCCAGACACAGGCCAAACAGACATGTCCATACACGCAAAATGTTTATTAACCTGTCCGGGGATCAAACCCGACGCTAACCGGCCAGTCTATATACTATTGTATCGTATGGAATATTAAGAGAAGCACCGATACCGATAGTCTGTAATCTTTGTAGGTATTATACAAGTTAGAGCGCTATATTACTAATGCAATGAATAACACCTGATTTGTAACCTAACTTCCAGACAGATAATGGAAAGATATGAAAATGAAAAATAACGTACTGCAATTTTTTAATTTTATTCATAATGTAATAAATAATGTAGATTTTCGAAAATGTAGGAAAGAGTTCGGGTTAGTGTTGTTCTCGGTAAAAGTTTGTAAAAAAACGTGATGTCAGTAATTATCTGTATTTTTGTTTTTTGTTTTGATATGACTCACAGATGACAATTACGATAATATTATTTATTGGTGGCATTTGACGATCTAAGCATAAATACGAGAATTATTTTCGTATTTTTTTTTGGAATTAACAGAAAATTTTAGAAAGTAAGATATAAAATAAAAATATGGCATTTTTTGTATGAACTCTTCATATCATTATCTCGAAATGGGTTTTCAAATTACCATCACTTAAAAAATAAATGTTGTCAATTGTTACTTTTTTCTCTATTTACGATAAAGTGACGGAACGACTTGATTACTTACTTATCTCTGTAATAGCTTATTTTTCCCGGGAAAACCAACATTAAGCGGGTAGTAGCTAGTTTAGTTAACACAATTCTGACCTGTTCCGCCGCGCTGCCTTCCTGCAAGTCTGATACGAATATCCCGCGGCCTGCCTCTGTGTGCCGCCCTTCGATGATCATTATACCGAGCCCCGACGGACCCTGGATCAATTAATTAGACTACACGTAAATTAACTTACAAAAAACTGCAAATTAGTTTGGTATAGGTAATCCACTTTCTTTACCTGGAACTAAGTGGAAATGAAAGTGTCTTCAATTCATCTTCGATAGATTGCCGTGATTCGTGGCAACATCATTGGTGTAATTTGGTCATCTCATAATTTAATTTATTCAGGTGAATTTTACAAGAACCTTGAAGCCTCTAATTGATGCTTTAATTATCAATGACAAAATTGCTGGTCTTACACAATAAAATATGCATTGCTAATCAACGAGCCAATGGGGCCAGCATTCTGGAACACTTCTAATTGTCTACAAATTACGTTAAATTTATATGCATATATATATATATATATATATATAAATATATAATTAATATAATATAAATATTATTCATTTTCACTCGCGATTTCTTATTTTTATTTTAATAATTTAACATTTTGTTAATTTTTTGTTCTCTCTTATGCGATCAGGAATGCTAAAGTTTAATAAATAAATTACAAAGCTCAAAGAAATTGAATACTTGCTTGCTTAAGCTTTCTTATTTCTGGTTTTAATTAATGCATATTAAATATTTAAACTATAGACTGTAACCTTACATTATCATTAGTATAATGTGGTGTTACTTAATATTATTAGTCTTATTATTTTTTACACAATGTTACCTTTTTGACGGTGATGTCGCGGACACCCCTGTATGCTGCGAACCTGTCCTCCGACTGAAATATAATTGTAAAAATACTTTATACTTAAATATTATAAAACAACTACTTACTTGTCACAGTTTTAAGTCTTGTTTCTCCACTTAAATTAAAAAGATTAGAGTAAGGTGGTCTTATTTCGAGAAAATGTACGTTTAAAGCATTTTTGTGTTCGTTTGCATTATAGCAAAATAAAAATCTTTTAAAACTTAAAAAATTATGAATTATGCGGACTTATTTTACAAGGAAATCATTTTTTATATATTTTAATCATTTTTTATATATTTTAATCATTTTTTATATATTTAAATTTGAATAAAATACAGATTATTTTATTTGAAAACTCACTATGAATTAAAAATTATAATAATTTCCCGACTAATAAATAGTCTTTTATATAGATATTTCCGACCGTTTCTGTCGAAATCTCGCGCACAACTCGCATATCTTCTAATTTTGTAACACTTTGTTTATATTCCGCAAAACGTATGGCCCTACTGACAGTTACCTAATCTGTGACCTGGAGGCGTCGATGTCTGCTACTGTATGTACAATGGACAGGCAATGCCTTTCAAAATTATTTACATTTCAAGTCAGCTCAAGGGTCAAGGCAAAAGAAATTTCTATTTTCTTTATAACCTTAAATGTTTTTCCAGTTTTTGTGTTTTCTTTTTTCAGTGTTCTTAGTCTCCTAGTTCCAATCAGAGATTAAATAAACGCTTAATTATGCGACAAGCATAGTAGCTTTAACAACTGATTAACTAGAATTAAAACGTCGTCTAAAGCACTGTATTTATTTCAGTAAAATTAAGATAAATCTAAATTTTTCTTATGTTTTCAAAACAGTTAAATGGGTATCAAGGCCATGAAACCTGTTTCAATCAAAAAGTTTCCAATAATTAAAGATTTAAGATCATAATACATATAAACATCCTTCCAAAACCGTTCTTAATAAATTACTGAATTATGATGCATAAGATAAATTGTAAGTTCCAGTCATCAGTGTTAGGATATTATACATTTGCTAAGTCAGCAGCTTTTAAGAGATAAGTTGACTCCGACATTAGAGTCAGCCACTTAAACGGAAAAAAACGAGGCTATAAAATATAAGCGTAATCTTATAGACTCTGATGATTTGCACTGACTTTTTCAAATAAACATAGCCAGTCTAGTAACTATCTTCAGCTAAATGCACTGGTTACAGCTATATCTTTCACTAACTCTTCAGCAACTATTACTCAATGTATAAGTAGGTATGTAAAGTCCATTGGCTATAATACATCTATTGCTAACATATTTCTGAATCACGCAGCAAAGATCCGCGTTCTATTCTCAGCAGAAACAATAATATTTAACAAGAGATTTAGTATGTTTTGAGCGAGGATTTTTTCAGGAAATTGTTAAAGTTATTGAGAAACTAGAAAATTGTTTAAAGGTCAGTTTGGGATTGAATGTTTACGAAAGCCTGGTTAGTTAAACGATACATTATATAACTATTGTACATATTTTATAGCACGGAATATCTATATATTCATAGGCTTAATAACCTGAGAGAAAATGTAACCACGTTCTTCATTACGTGCAACCGCAAAATGTCATAAAATAAACTAGTCTTAGTGTTTTATACCGGTGTTTTCCTAGGTACACTGACATGATCCCGGGTTGGTTTTGGTAGGTAAAACCACTCACCTGTATATACAAGTACCCCGGTCCTAAGATTGTCAACGTGAAAATGAATCCATTTGATTTCCGCCATGTTGTCGCTGATGTGTGCGTGTGAGTACATGGAACTAATATTAGTGATGAGTGACATGACAATCTTTAGTTCAAAATACTAACACCAGGCGGTTCAAATCTACATAAAACAGCTGCCATTTCCTATTGAATATTTAGTTCTGTCAGTGAACATAGCCCGCATAACCTGGCCTTACCGCAATGCTCTCGCACTAAAAAAGCCAGAGAGAGCTGCTCTTCACTGCCACTCTCCATTCCTTCTCTCAATATGCTGGAACCGAATAGCTGATCACATGGAGGCCAATATTATCGTTCGCCTACAATACAAGCTTACAGAAGAGAAATAGAGCCCCTTGGGCTCTATTTCTCAACCGCTCGTATGAATTCTTCACTCGCCTAAGACATCACGAACGTAATAGGTATATGCAAAAAGACGCATTGTTCAAAAATTCATAACCTTCGCCCAGACAAGGGAGGTGCTCTTAGGCCTCTTGTATTGTATTGGCTGTTTTAACAATTCTTTCTAACGTTACAACTTCACCCCTAAGTACTAAATCTTCAAGACTTACCTTCTGTTTTTTGAAGGAAAGCGTGCGTCGCCATATTGATCGTATGAAGGTAGTAGGTCGGTATTCAGCAGAAACTGCAGGCCGGCGCGGCGAGCTCATCAGCGTCATTACTGTCACTGCGCTGTCATTATTATCACTGCGATGCCGTTATTATCACGTCACTGTCACCATTTTCACGTTGTCACTGTCATTGGTGTTTTTAGGTTATACCACGTGGTATGGAGTCAATTTTGTGGAGTTAATTTGTACTTTGTTGAGTTAATTGTATGTATGAGTTTTCTATTGATGAAATAACATCGCTATGTGTGGCTAATATTGAATATCGTATTAAGTGAAGTAAGTATTTTCTTTTAAGAATTAATGATAATTTTGTTATTTAATCTTGTTAATATAGAATATCTTTGTAAATAACCATAATCATAAATCGTTTAATAATAATTATTCAATAATAAACAACAAGATTAATTTAAATACTATCTGATTAATTTATTTATTGACAAGGCATTTGCAGAGGTCTATGTGTGGCCTACAAGCAATTCCTGATTCTATGGTTGTATGGCATACAAACTTTGACAAAAGGTCACGTCACACTGACAGTCTCGTCAAAAGAAAAAGAAGTTCTTTAAAAAAATATTAACTAATAACTTCTATTATTACGGCAGCATTAGACAAAACTTTTTCAGTTATTTCAAAGCAAAAATATATTTATTTAATCGGTTCAGCTATATCTAATAAATGGTGACAAACAAATATAAAAAATACCGTTGAATTGAGAACCTTTTTTCTTGAGAAGTCGATAAAAAATAGAAGTTTTTCTCGACTCGGAGTCATTGACTGCGTGACTGAAGGTGAATAGAATTAATGTATACCTACAAGGAATTTCATATTATTTTTAGCTCTCGTAAATTTTTGTCCATTTTATTAGAGTAGTTTTTTAATTCGAGAAGCATTTTTTTTTATAATCTACGATGTTTACTCCAGATTTCTGAGAATCTTATTTTTTGTGTATTCAAAAGCTCAAGTCATTGTTACTAACATTTTTTATTACTAAGAGTCAATAATGGTCACAAAACTCTTGAAAAAAAAAACGTAAGCTTAAAGTAGATACTGCGATTTACGTCTGAATGTTAATCTGTCGCTTGTTTACGTTTTACCCTTTGTAAGTCATTTTTAACCGACTTTAGTATGTTTTCCAGTAAGTAGGGTTCCGTAGCATTTTATTTTATACAGGTATGTGTACGAAAATCATAAAAAAAAAAAAAGAAACCTTTTTTTAACCCGACTGCGAAAGAAGGAGAGCTACGTATTCGTGTATGCATGTATATTTCTTTGGCAAGCTCTAGAGCCTAAACGGCTTGTCTTATTTTTATGTGAGTGGTGTCAATAGATTTGTCTTCACCACTAAATGATCATAAGCTA
Source organism: Ligdia adustata (assembly GCA_947049295.1). Classification (NCBI taxonomy): domain Eukaryota; kingdom Metazoa; phylum Arthropoda; class Insecta; order Lepidoptera; family Geometridae; genus Ligdia; species Ligdia adustata. The sequence continues at coordinate 475,444 of OX346237.1, forward strand.
TACTAGCTGCATTCCGCAACTAGTTTCTCCAAGACCTAATAAGTTAACCCCCTAAGTAAGATCCTTCTTTTAATCAAATTCTGTTTAAAATCTAATAAAATGGTCAAAAATCAAAATACCTATGTCCCGTGGGTTAGATAAAAGCTATTTATTGTGTTATCAGCGCACTTCCACAGGATCCCGTTATCAGTGAACATTGCGTCGCGCGGCGCTTTGTGATAACGATAATCCGCTCACCTACATATAGATACGTAGCTATCATTGTTGGCAAATATCTACAATATACCTACTTTAAATATATTTATATTTAACTTTATTTTAATATGTTTTATTTTGAAAATGTTTGAGTAAATTTTCCTTTTACAAATTTTATTAAGTACTAGCTGACCCGGCGCACTTCGTACCGCCTAACAGTATATTCTTTAAGAGTAATGTTACTATGGTGACATTCATATTTATACGATACTAACGTCACTCAATTGTCTTTTAAGTATTATTACGAATCGATTGTATGGGAGTATAGAAAAGTGTTCTTTTTAGACCTTTTCAGGCAATTTTTTATTTTTTTCTCTATTTAAAAACCATCCTCGTACTTGCAGGAATATTGTAAAATAAGAATTATCAAAATCGGTTCAGCCACTCTCGAGATTTGCGCTTAGCAACACATTTAGCGATTATTTTTATATTATAGATTAAGCAAGTAGTACTTTAAATGAGGTAGTTAAAAATGACTTCAAAAAGCCGGCTGCTAGAACATTAGAGGCACGTATGTTAACTAGTGAAATCGGAATGCAACTAGTATAGCCTTAATCATCTGGAAGTGAAGACGAATCTATTGACAACACTCACATAAAAATACGACTAGGCGTTTAGGGTCTAGAGCGTGTCCGAGAAATATAAATACATACACTCGAAAATGATAACCCTCCTTCTTTAGCAGTCGGGTAAAAAATTTAAAACCGACAACAATTTGGTAAGTAAACCGGGAATAACGGTCAACATTGACTTTAATTCATTACATTGTAAATCAGTTGGGGTTTTCTCGTTTTTCTTGAGATTCCATTATCAGATGCTAACTAGTAATGGTAACGAGACCACCTCGGGATCACCCTTACCTACTAACGAATATATTTTTAATCAATTCACAATTGGCAAAAATATCGATTAGTATACACAAAAAAATTATTCAGATAAATATAAAACCTTCTCCTTTTTAGAATCTAATAAAAAATAAGCATTGCTATTCATTGTGGCAATCCAGCCAGAATTCTGGGAACTTTCCTTTCTACTAGGGGTTTTTTATAAGGGTACCTAGTATTATAAAGTAAGTTATTTTTGTTAGTTACAAGTTTTTTCTTTAAAATGAAAAATATCATTTAATAATAATAATATTATTAAAATGTTCTTTTCTAGGACATTACCTTTCAAATCTCTTAATATCCGTAACGTAAAAATGATTCAGTTTATGAAAATTAGAATTACAAAGCATTTCAATTTCAACTACGTACTGAAGTTTGTGATCCTAAATCTTTTTGGTCTTCTTTACTGAAAATACATAATTTGTATTTTTGTTGTCAGCAGTAATATATAATTAAATTTGTCAACGACAGTTTAATAAATTTCTCTATACAACGTGTAACAGAAAGGTGTGACAATACTCAACGGTGTTAGTCTAATCATCAAAGTGAACACATTCAAAGAAATGCGTTCTGCATAGAACTTGGCCGATCACGTGATTAATTTTTGTACACGAACAATTAAGTATGGTCTTCCCTCGTCTCCCCAACAAACCTATAACTAAGCAATCATCAGTAGGTAAGTTAAATAGATAATTTCCCCCCATTACTTATAATATGACAATGAAGAGTAACCCGCCTGAGGACTTCCTTTGAGCTATAATTTCAGTAGCTCGCTGTATCATTAATGGTGGGTCATTTTAAATTGGTTTTTCCGTTTTAGTCTAGGAAATACGTGGGGTAGATAATATACGAGTACCTTACTAATGTGTATCCCGCGGCGTTGCCTATACCATAAAATGGAATATGAAGAAGTTTGAAATTTTGAATCCCTAATTGACTAGCTTTGGGGTCAATAATTATTTTTTGATAAGTACTTACACCTTTTAATGAATGTAAGCTCCAAATTTTAATAAGTGGATAAGTGGATTTGGCTCTGCGTTGATTTTTAGCAAATTATCAGTCAGTCAGTCAGTCAGTCAGTCAGTCAGTCAGTCAGTCAGTCAGTCAGTCAGTCAGTCAGTCAGTCAGTCAGTCAGTCAGGACTAACACCTTTGTAGACGTACATTCCAATAGGTAATTTAGTTTCAGATTATGTAGTTCAATGTAAGTTAATGAAAAGTGTAAGTTGTATGTTCTAAAAAAAACATTTGGTGATAAATCAACAAAAGTTTTATCTACTCGTATATTTTACAATATATAATTGTTTTGTGCGCAGTTTACTTTGTAGGTATAGTTGAAAGAATATGTATATAATTTTTTAAGTTTTTCACGCCCATGGGAATGGGAAGATCATTTGTGAAGGTTACCTTTAGGACGGTTAGGTGTTCCCAGTACGATTTAAAAAAAATGCAGTTTAATAAGCACCAAGGAGTTATTAATAGATTTAAAAAGCCCAACGTTGTTTATTGAAGATTTGTTAGTTATATATTGTGTGTTTTAGTTCAAAACTACCTATGTACCTAAGCATTGCAATTCGACGAGTACATGAGGCCAGCATTTTGGTACCTCTACCAATAATGACAACCGATTTCGAGTTGAGACGTAAAATGTACGTTACATAATGTCATATTTATGTTTAGTCAAAGAAAATCAATAGTTATTTTGATTATAAAAAAAACTATTAAAAGCAATTAATTGATTAAACTATTAACTTTTATTAACAGAAAAATAGTCAAATATAAAACTTATATGGCACCAATATGAAAGTAACCTTCGTTACATAAAAAATATGCAAAAACAAACAGACAGACATCTCACACATAAAAAATATTCTGACGAATTTCGAATAAAATCAGTTAAAAATATAATAAAAGTATGAAACTAAATAGCGTATATATATATATATATATATATATATATATGTGTGTGTGTGTGAGTGTGTGTACAACAAAGGTGTAGTATATGTAAGTTGAATCCGTGATGGATTGAACCATCGGAAACAATGATCGATCGAAGTTATTACGACAAGAGTTATGTACAGACATACATACATGTAGTCAAATGATATGATTTTATTTAGAAAACTATCGCGTGTTTGATTCTTAGGTATTATTTAAGAAGACGGGCTTTCACGCGTACTTGATTGTAGTAAGAGTTCAAGTATAGCGCGAGACGTGTCATCGTTGAAAACACGAACGACTCATTTCGACCCTGATCAAGTTCACCGAATGTGAACGAAACTACAGTTGGACCTTTCCAACAATCAGGTACAAGTACAAGTGAAAAAAAGTGACTGATATTAAACTTACACGAAAAACTTATAACCCCCCCTCAGTTTTTGCGTCGCTTGTAAAAATTGAGAGAGGCTTATAAACCCGATATGAAGATAGCGAAGCCTGCGGATGATGATGTTGAAACTTAAGAATATAAAACTCGCTATTAATTTCGTAACCGTTTTTTCTATCCAATTGTCCTAATTAGCAACCAGTTGCCAACTCACAGAATAGTTACCGCTACGTCACAATTAGCAATTCCTTAAGAATTCGCTCAACAATTAATATAAAATGATAAATAACTTTACATCTGTATAAATGTCAGTCAGTCGGACCGAGTCGAGGTCAACAAAGAAACCTACTCCAGGTTATTGACCTTTAAGTTATTCGTTATTTTAACTTGAACGCGCGAGTGCTTCAGCCAAGTACAAGTTATGTAGGTTTTTGGTATATTTGATTATTTTAATTTATAACTTGATGAATAACGTCGATTCATATTTATTAATTAACACGGATTTTTTGAAAATGTAAGCTCGAAATTACGACTTTTATATATTTGATTCGATCAGAACGTTTACTATATTTTTATTTAATCCCCACACTCATTATAAATACGAAAGTGTGTTTGTTGGTTTGTTTGTTCATCTTCTCCTCAATAACTGAGCATCAGATCGACTTGATAATTTAACATAAGGTCCAACCATAGTTTCGTTCACATTCTGTGAACTTCATCAGGGATGAAATGAGTCGTTCGTGTCTTCAACAATGTCACGTCTCGCACTGCCATCATCATGTGTCATCGTTGTAGACACGAACGACTCATTCCATCCCTGATGAAGTTCACAGAACGTGTACGAAACTATAGTCGGGCCTTTCCAACAAACAGTTACGTCTTCTTAAACAATATGAATCAAACTCGCGTTAGTTTTGAAATAAAATTACATAATTATATATAAATAGGTATATACGAGTATATATCAAACTCAGCATATTGCTTATCAACCCATAACGCCTCACTGCTGGGCTCGAGTCTCCCTTATGAAGGGGGTGTAGGCCATATCGTCCACCACACTAGATAAACTACAAGTCGGTGATTTCATTTATCTTCGAAAGTTATTAGCCATGCTCCTGATTGTATCGTATGTTATATATATTTGTTTATCTGTGTATCCATTTGTATGTATAATTTGTTCATTTGTCAAATGTGTAGGTCAATGTATTATTTTAAGGCCTCTCTAATTTTATATTATTCATTTACGCGCATGGTTGCCTGGAAGAGATCGCTTTAAGCGACAAGGACGCCATTAAGCAACCTAGTATATATTTGCAATTTATTTGTTATAATTTCTTATTGCTAAGCTGGTTTTTACGTTTTTAAACAAAGAATTGTCTTAGTTTATCTTATCTTAACTTTCTCCGACAAGCACGTCTCCTCACGATGTTTTCATTTACCATTTAGGTTATTAATTATAATATGCATATAAGTAAAAAATCATACGTGCATGTCTGAACTTGGGATAGAACCTCACCCTTTCGCTTGCGAGGCAAGCGGTTTCCCGACTAGGCTATCACTAACTAACATACTTAGTTACAACCTATTTTGAAAAGTCAATCAGATTTACTTCAGTGAGTACTTGCATTATACAGCGTTATCGGCTAGGGGTGTACTAAACCGAAAGGGGGTCACTAAACTCATCCTAAGGAACAACTTTCACTATGGGATCAAATCAGAATACGAGAAAATAAAATTTGCAGTTCCGTACAATAAGTTGATCGGTCGTCGACAAAATGTATGGAACTACTGTTTATTTTCCTCGAATTCAGAGTTTGTCCCATAGTGAAAGTTGTTGCTTAGGATGAGTATAGAGACTCCCTTTCGTCTTAGTACACCCCTAGCCGATCACCCTGTATATAAGCAAACATTCTAAACTATATAAGAATATCACCCGGGCTGATAAAGGATACAAAGTAGTCTAACTATGTGTTAATCCACGGTCTAAGTTATCTCTGTGCCATTTCATCCATATCGGTTCAGCAATTTTTGCGTGAAAAATTAACAAACACATACATTCTTAGAGACTTTCGCGTTTATAATATTAGTAGGATGAGCAATAATGTAGGTATTTCCCTGTTTATTTATGGGTTTCTTATATATTTGTATATAGATTATGATACAGATTTCATTTAAGCGTAATTAATATTCAAAGTTATTTTGATTTAAAAAACTGAAATGTTAGATTGAATTCAATAAAACTTGTATGGGATTATCAGGAAGAGGCACTCTCAATCAAACAACAACAATTTAAAAACGCGCTGAACACTTTTAGTAATAGAAAAAAAAACACAACTAATTGAGAACCTCCTTTTTTTAAAGTCGGTTAAAATACTATTTTCACGACCATCAGATTAAGTTTCGAAAATATAAATGCAATAAGTAAATAATTTAAGTTAATAAAAAAAATATAACTTCATGCTAATTTTATAGTAATAATTTAAAGCCGGAACTGAAGACGAAGTTATAAAATCGAACATATTAGGAAATGCTGATCTAGGACTTGTTTTTGTAAATAAGTCACTTTAGGAGAGCTACATTACGTTATAATACCGAAATAGATGTAAAGTTGTAACAATTTGCCACACAAGCAAAAATATTTACAATATTCCTGAAAATAAATAACATATAAATTAACTTTCTAAAAGGATAATTTGTATTGAAAATGTTAATAATCCAAACCTCGATACAACTGAAAAATTGATATAACCAAAAAATCGGCAATAGCTTTACGATAACACTCAATTTTTGACACTTTTCAACACTTTTACACACTAATTTAACACTTTTATCATATTATTGGGCTTGTTAACACGGTTTTGTGTTTTGAAACCATAATTTTGTTGTAATTTACATATTTTTAACACGTTTTTTTTTTAACTCGAAATTGTACCGGAGCGCTCAATACACGTTATGAATTGCCACTAAACACAAAAACTCAATGTTTGCAATATGACATTGCTAAAATGTAAGATAACATAGTCGAAAAATATACAACATAAAATAACTTATGACGCAAGATGAACGCACGCGATTTCCAACTGTAACGAGCAAAAAACATAGTCGCATTTCTTGTAAAACTAATGCAATACATACGTCTTTACAGTATGTAGCAAAAAGATAAACACTGAAAATTATGGCATTCAATCAATAATAATATCAACCGCTACAACTATAAAGTCTATTTTCGTATGTGGAAACTAGGATAGGAAAAACGTAAGGAAATCAAGTGACTGTAGTGCGAAAGAGACGGACTGAGCACAAGGTCAGGTTTAGTAAACATATATATATATATATATATTATTAAACTTGTATGTATTTATATATTAGACGGTGTTTTCTCAGGACGGACCGGATTTTAAAATTAATTTGTAGATGTAATAATTTTTGTGTGAGTCACAAACCTGAGCTGTAATTTAATATTCAAAAGGTATTTCGAGGTATTTCCCCTGTTTAATGTCGTGAGTAATTAATTTAATTATAAAAATACAAACGAGTTAAACCCGTTTTCAGTATGGGTTTAATCGTTAAAAATGTATGACTGTCAAAATTTTAAAGTTATGGTCATAAGAAGTCTTCCTCAATAGATCAAGATTTCTGTTAATTTATTACCCAGTTCACAATAATACTTACTATGAAATTCAAAGAATTTTGTTTGTGAATTTTCCAAAAATATATTATTTTTTTGCTGTAATTATGTTGACTGTTGTTTAAAGAAACTAATCTCGTTGTTAAAATAACGGAATGTATCAAAATCTATCAAAATTCAAAATCAAAATTCTTTGGACAAAGCCAGTGAAGATGTACTCGTAATGACTACCAAATTTTTTAGTGATCAAATATTTAATAGTTTAATTTTTTAATGATATATTTTTAAATGAGGCACGTGTTCATGAACGTGTTTCTATGCAATGAGACATCAATAGTTATTTGAGATAAGGATTTAATTAACATCGTATTCAACTTATAATGAACAATGTCAAAACTCAAATACAAACTCTAATAAACAACTTATGAACTTGTTAAATCATTGGTATGTAAAGAAGTCTCAAACTTGTGAAACCCAAATTGGCGCACTTAAGAGATTTCAAAAATATTTCCTTAGTGTGTACTAATCCTTACACCCTGTGATGAATACGCTCTCCAAAATAGACTAGCTAGAATAGCTCTCCGGCCAGGACGGTGTACATGACACCATAAATACGTAGTATTTAAAATAGCGTAACTTATCGCAGTGTACAAAATTAATTTTGAATCAAATTATTCACACGTTTTTACTCAAAAAAGTGATTTACGCGTTTTAATTGTGTCAATTGTCAACCAAAATTATGCCAAATGTCAACATTTGGCGAGTGGTAGAATTTATAAACCAATGTGACCATCGGAGTTAATCAAGCATACATAAATCTTCCAAGGATGCCATAATTCCACTACAATTCACAATTTTTAGATATTTTTGTACGCAATGAAGGAGGCGACTGATGCATTTTTTGTTAATACATAATATTAACTACATCCTTAAGCATTTTTTGGTAGACGTACTTACACCGTGCTGGCCGAAAATGAAACAAGTCCTTTATCTAAGTTCATCGGTTTAGGTTTTGAGTTGTTTCCTAGCGAATATCGAACGAAGGAAAGTAAACGTTTATTTGCAAAAATACTTAAGGTTCATTTACAGGAAAAATAGATACTTTTCATACATAAAATAAAATAGGTAGATAAAATTGGTATTTTTATACATAAATGAAGGCCGAATATATATTAATGTTAGTATGGTGATAGACATCGAGTAGAGAAAGAGCAACACACATTTAACAAAAATAAAGTAAATTTAAAGTATTTTAGTAACTTTCATCATTATATTTTTTTAGTGGGGAAAGTCCTAACAATGTTCCACCACGCCACAGGGAGGCCGAGCGGTTATGTGGGACTCTTGCATAAACTTCACGGTTTCACTCTCTGCCGATAACTGGCGGGACACGGAATGCTGTAGCACTCGTCCGCGTCTTGTCATCGGGGATGGGTTGCCATTCCCATCCCTCGGAGTTACTCCCTAATGTGGTAAAGACCCATCGCAACCAGCTCAAGGACCATACCAACATGTGGGTGTCAGTTGAATCTACAATACCCTTAGTCAACCACATTAACGCCAAAATTGCCGTCATAGTTTCGTAGTGAAATCAAAATAAAATGGGCAAATGTTTGTTGCATTACTCACTAGAGATATTTTGTATATTTCACCAAATCAGAATCATTAAATTAATGTCATTTCGCAAGGAATACTAAATAAGGCTTCTAAATGTAGGATAGAAATACATACAAAACTGCTACGTGAATATTACATATAGAATAAAATAAAAATAAATTTATGTTATATACAAATCTTTTGTCATTATAACTTTTAAGTGAAAGTGACTTAACAACTTCTTGAAGTCATTTTAACAATTTCATTGCGACGATTAATCCTAGGTATTTGTTAAATAATGCTAGGAAGTCGATAAGCTGACTGCACCGCTAAAGGACCCAAACTTTCCATGGTAAGTTAGTAGCTTAATCTCAGGTTAGTAGGAACTACGCGTGTCCAAATTCACTGCTTCTTATATACAACACTTACACCAAGCTTCATTGTATAACATAAGACCACCTTACTTTATAAACTATAGTTTAACCTTATGTTATTAATAATGAAGCCTGTTTAGTTTATAATATATTATATATTCTAGTCTATTCGTATTTCTACTTACCTCTTCTTCCAAAGCAACCGGAAACTGCGTGAGAGGCTTGACTGCTACATCTTCGAGCGCCGACTTTCGCCTGTCAAGCAAATAATATAAGATAAGTTATTTATTAAATACCTAACCAATGATGTCAGTATTATATTTAATTTATGTCAATGAGTTTTTAATTTTTTTTTATAAACATGTATATCTTCTTCTCGTATATATAAAAAGTAATATTCTGGGGCTACTGTACAGCTTAATTGAACTTAAAGGCATTCCGAGCGCAAAAAAGATGTGTTAGAGCCATTTGTGGAGTAAATAAAAGAAGCTCCTGCAAAAGGCACTTTATGCGATTAAAGATTTTAACTCTGCCTTGCTTGATCATCAGTGAAACCGCAACTTTCATAAAATCGAATCCTAAGCTTTTCAGAATGTATAATGTTGGTGGTCGACATGAAGGAACCATGCGCGTTTTGAAACGTCGAACCGCTGCGCTTAGTCATAGTGTGTTATGTATGGCATCGACTATTTATAATAAAATACCGAAATCGATCAAATCTAACAACGACATTAAGCTCTTCAAAGATGCTTTAAATAAGTTTCTTGTAAACAAAGTATACTATACAGTTGATGAGTTTTTGAATGAAGGTTTATTTAAAGTATCGGTCGTTATCATTGCATTACATCACGGTAGGTACACTTATATTTTATTTAATAACGAAAGTTAATATTTGTGTAAGAATTTATCAATTGACGGTTTTATTTGTTATTATTATTTTCGTACATGTTTGACTGAAAGGTTTTATGTAATTTTATTTGACTATTTTACACAGAGTTTAAACTTAAATTTATATATTGTAGTGACTTTAATTATTTTATCTATATTTATAAGTACTCACACCATGTCTGTATGCCTCGTGGGCAGAGCTAGAGCTCAAATCGTATGTAAACTATATATAAGACCTATGTTCTTACCTAGTCTCACAGACAAATAAATTTCATTTCATTTCATTTCAAAAATTAATTGCTGTTCGTTTGTCTCGCTAAAACTCGAGAACGGCTGGGCCGATTTAGCTGATTTTGGTTTTGAAATGTGTGTGAAGGTTCAGGGAAGGTTTAAACATATATAACTGTTAGGCGGTACGAAGATAATACATACAATGTTTTATGATATCTGTTTGAAATGTATATGTATATTTTTGGTGTACAATAAAGTTATATTTGAGTTTGAATTTGAAGATGGGCGGGTCTGCTAGTATGGAATAAAAATAAAAACAATCTTTTAAAAACAATTAAGTACTTGAACTCAGCAGGCGCCGATACACTTTTTTCAGTAAATTTGATATAATAACTAAAATACTGGAGCGATCTTGATAAAACTAAAATGGTGTGACATGTGAAGTTCCCTTGAAGACCGTACAAATAAGAAAAAATAAATATAAAATAAAAATAATTTTATGGTTTAATGGTAGAAGTCGTATTTTTCAATAAATCGCAATAATATTGTTACCGAGAAGTAAAAAAATTTTTTTTTTCAAGATATGCTCACAATATAATATGTATATCTAACGTAAAATGTACAATAGTAATAATCTTAAATCTTGTATCAGCATAGCCATTCAGCGTGGCAATGCGGCTAGCAATTCGGTACGCTGCCCTCTGGTGGTGGGTTGGAGCATTTGGATTATCCGTAGATCTTAAATGGTCTATAGGTAATCTTTATGCTATATTTTTTTGTTGTTCTAGTTAGTCATTTTGTTTTTGGTAAAGGCACTTGCCCGGTAGAAAAAAAGTATACAAATTCTAGTGGTTGCATACACCTCTATTGCCGCGTGTTATTTAGTTATTTAGTAGAAGTGATACGATTACAGTACCCCGGTTCGGATCACGGGAGCTATGAATAATGTATGAGATAGAGTCACGATGTCTTCTACCTACCTTCATTTTTTATCTACTTTACGTATTGTGAGCGAAAATTAGGGGTAAATATCATAGTTATGTTTTTCTATGAGTATTTGTGGCGAATAACTTTCATTATTATGCTATTTCGGAATTTGAGAAATGAAAATTAAAATCATAATAATAAAATGTCGAACTTTGATTCGGCAAACGTGTATCAATTTTTTTTTCGACTACCTAGCTGACATATTCGCGTTGTAATTTTTTTTTAAATCTGTCCTCGCGTTTCTTTGTACACACTGTAAAAATTCCTTTTTTTGACGGAATGACGGTTAAAGCATTGACAATTAGCAGCCCGTCCCGGCTTCGTCCGAGTGAAGAATTTTATGACTAATTTTTATCACCTCGGGTTAGTTATAGTTAAGATTTTTAAGGATTTCTATTTTTTTCTTTTAATAAATAGGTATAAGTTATGTTACCAAATATTATATACTCAATGATCCTCTAGCTTTCTAACGGCAAAATAGTTTTAGAAATTGGTCAAGTATATTTAAGTTTTGAAGTTACATACAAACAATGACAATTTTTCTCTTTGTAATGTTAGATAAGATAGATAATTCGTTTATTTCATACAAAATAAAAGCTCAAATTGATACATCAGTAATAAGTTAGTATAGATATAAATGTAGATAAGGGACTTACATAAAAACGTTCAAGAGAAGGCATAATATAACAGCCATTAATTGTTTCTTGTATTTAAGTGTTAATGATTGCCCACAAACTTAGGTTGTTATTTATGAAAATTAAGAATTTTTTCCGCTTAATTATAGATACAGCCGTAATAGATTATAGCTTATAAACCTCATATCGCAATATGTTAAAAACAAATAAAAATAATATATCAACCTACACAAAATAAAAACCAACAATATCCTTTTATCTAGCAAAATAAAGTATAAATATTACCATATATGAATGAAATCCGCGGTCCGTTTCCATTGTTTACTGACATAATATGAAACGACTCTACCAGGGAAGACTGATAATACAGAAGTCAAACACATGTATGTACTTCACTTTGAGCATGTTATTATTATTATGGATCAAAATATAATTAAACGAAGTCAAACTTTTTCTTTTTTTATGGCACCTCACAGTCTGTGTTTTCCAGCGTCGTAGTTAATTTTACGCGGAGATTCGACGTGTGTGACGTCATTTCCCCGTTCCAAAATTAATCGAAGTCAAACTTTTTTTTTATGTTTACTCACAGTCTGTGTTTGCCAGCGTCGTAGTTAATTTTACGCGGAGATTCGACGTGTGTGACGTCACCTTCCGGTACTAACGGAAGATCAGCGCTGGTCGATTCAGCCAGCATTATGTTGAGTTGGGGCCGGTTTGTCACAGAAAGCAGTAATTAAGATTAAATATATGTTGTAAAATTTTCTTTACAAATAAAAAAAAAATATTCTATTCTATTCTCAAAATTTTATAGTATTTATGTACTGTGTAATTAAATTAATTTAATCGTACCTAATTATAAAATTATATACAGGTCAAGTGCGCTGAACTTTGTACACGAATAGGAGATAGACTTCACGCCTAGTTTGGTGGTCATTAATGTGGCAAAATTTAAATAATGTGTATTCTTAAGCAATACACGAATTTTGTATTTTAATTTGAATGTTCATATGAACGCTCGGCGGTAGCGTTTTAGTTATCAATAAAGTTGACGTACAAAAAACTATCGTGGTAGTGGCAGTCGTATCGTAACTACTAGTTTCATTTACTGTTGAGATTGAAACAGAAAGAACGGAAATTTTAAATTAATATCAATTAAAATCATACGATTTTCGCACAGAAAACTTCACAGACGCGTGTGTCAAGCGGAGTGAAATCGCGCTCGTACCCAAACGTTCCGAGATATCGTGTGTGTGAGCTGTGTCTGTGTGCGAGCTGTGTCTATGTGTGCGTTACTCGAGGGCACGCGGTATGTAGATTGACTTCTGTACTATCAGTATTTTGTGACTGAGCTCTGTATGAAAAATCTAGCTAAACAATACGAAACCAGCTGACGTAGAGACCCTTTGCTAAACACATCTTTGTCACATTTAAATAGATAAATTGGGTTTTGTACACAACTGGTTACGAAGCTTTAGTTTTGTTTTAAACGAACAACGAAAGTCGCTTTAATTATTGATAATAAAATATTAAAATAGTATAAAAACTAAATTTAATTACATACGATAACATGAAAATTGACATTTTCGTTTGGTATAATCCTTTATATACACGAATAATTGAATTATAATGTTAAGTTTGCTTTATTTTGCTAATTTTGTAAATTTTGTTTGTGGGTGATCAAATTACACAAACATCATTAAAAATGTCGCCCACATTCAGCAAGTTGAATTAGTTCCAAGGTGAACAAATTACACCTTTTTTGTCGCCACTAATCACCTGGGTGATATCACCCAGGAGCTAAAATTCCAAGGTGAATTGAGGACAATTTAATTTCCACTTTATTCACCTGATGATATTACCTGGGTGCACAAAGTGAAATATATACCTCTCATTTGTCCCATGGTTCAATAAATGATTGCGTCGTGGTTAATTTTTTCAGTTATTTTCATTTACAGCTAAAATGGCTGAACCACTTTGATTAAATATGGAACCGATAAGAGAGGTCTTAGGAGATATCGGTCTAAACGTTACTAAGTAAATTCTAAAAAAAAAACTGATTAAGAACCTTTATAAAATCAGTTTGTATCTAACTAAGATAAGATAAGACAACTCTTTATTAAAAACCAGCTTATACACTATTTAATAAATAAAAACAATACAAAAAACATGCTGGATTTCTAATGGCGGCCTTATCGCTTAAAGCGATAATTACTTTTAATATTTTATATTGTTGAATGATTACATAGTTTATATTTATTTCCTTAATTTACCAAAAAAACTGCGTTGTCCAATTGTTTCGTACATAAAACTGTTCACAGCATAAAGTATAAAGAAGCTAAAATAAAAGGAAACATTCTCAAACAAGGGGTAGAGACGGATGACTTCATTAGTACAATGCGACATGACAAATAAATAACATAAAACGAAACATGCGATGTCTAGAAGAGATAGTTATATACTAAAGAAAGCATTTACAAGTTACAATTTTTTTTGCTTTAATTATTAGTGGAATTATAGAGGAAGGTTTATCATGCCCAGCTGTGGGAGGTTTCACAAAACAAAACAACAATGATTGAACGAGCGAGCGAAACGTATCTGCTGCGGTCTGGCAACATTTTCTTTTGTTTGTCAGTTAGTGGGTTTGTATTAACTATCTCTCCTGAAATTGAGTACTCACGTATAGGCTTAATTTTAATAAAAATCTTGATAAGTGCCTTCATTAAAATTAACAAAATGACTAACTACGACAACAAAAAAATGATAGCAGTAAGATTACTATAGACCATTTAAGATGTACAGATAATCCAAATGCTCCAATCTTGATGAGTTTAGGTGTATTGGGTTCTATAAATTAATAGTTTTTTTTGGGAGAGTATTTTACCGAAAGAGGGTAAGTTACTGCTCGATTTTTGAAATGTGTGGTGCAGTCATAAAAAATATTAAGAACTGACTTTAGCATTTATCAAAAAATAAAACATTAAAGAAGTTCAGCATATCAGCCGAAACTAGAAAAAAACCTTTTATTTTATCATCATAAAATATCATAATCAAAACATAGATTACATAACGTATAGGTATACAATATACATACAGGTCACTGACCTCCCGTAACGTACGTAATGAGGTGTAACGGCGCATAACGACGTATAACGCCGTCCGTCGTTATAACGACATATCCAGTGTCCTTACTTCCGGTTCCTGCCTAGTTAGAGGGCGAGAGGGCCCGGGTTCGAGTTATACAATCTTATCTCAAATGCTTAGAAGCTTTTATGTGAGGCTATATATTTCTTTGGGACTATTTGGATGGATATTATAAAAGTGATACTGAGAAAAAAGGTTAGCTATCGTAAATGACGTGAATTCATGTAAAGTACGGATTGTAATGTCGATCAAGCTTATAGCTTTCTACTTCAGGGCGGGGAATTGAAAAAAAAAAACTTTTACTATAAAAATACTTATTGTTTAAGAAGACGGGTTTTTACTCGTACCTGATTACGATGAAGTTCACCGAATGTGAACGAAACTATAGTTGGACGTATCCAACAATCAGGTACGCATGAAAACCAGTCTTCTTAAACAATATGCATCAAACACGCGTTAGTTTTCTAAATATAATAATACTATCGGTCGGTTAATGGCACGGTAGCAAACTTCCCTCATTTTTGAGTGAAACACTCCCCCAACCCGAAAATTCCATTGCTTAGTAAAATCCAAACATCTTAGTACTTATATACCATATTTTTTTAAGATTGGTTGGATACTGCGTCTTGTTCCTGAGTCTCAACATACTTACGTACCAACACGGCTTTTCTTACGAGATAAAGTTGTTTGTACTACATTTAGGCAGCTCGTTTGATTGTTTTTTTGTTACCTGAGCAGTATAATCTTGAAGACAGGCCCCACCAGCCCCTTGATGATCGCGGACGCGTTCAGGTGACATCTGCCGTGGAGCACTATACCGTTCACCTGTACAAACACATACAATTTTATAGATATGTATTTAGACAGAGTCAAACAATAGATAAGTTTTATGAGATGCTGTGCTTTAACTAAAACATATTTTGACTTATTTTTTGTAAGTGTTAAACCAAATTGAGGTTTTTAAATATTTATCGATAATTTTTCGAAGAATTTATCTCTAGTGTAATTTCCACTTCATTTTGATGTCAGTGTGAGAAAACAAAAAACGATATTGTTTTAGTATGTTGTCTTTCTTCTCCTCACCACCTCCACATCTCACCTTATTATTTATTTTTCTCAATATCTGACTTCCTCGACACGTGTTTTATCTTAGCATACGGCACCCTCAAAATGTACATTCAACAATGAGATAAGCTTTTTATTTTTTATTAAACCAATATTTTTCCTAAGATTTACCGTAGGTATAGATAGAGGTGGGCAAGTAATAATAATATAGAAGTAATTATCAAAATTCAAATTCCTCAAACGCGACTTACAGACTTTTCATTTGCATCTCATTTCCAAATCCGCTAAGAGTTTCCTCTAAAGCTATATTTCAACAAGTTGAGATAAACTAATGAATTTCTCGATTCCTGTGTAGATCAAAGTCGAGATTGAGTAAAGGTCGTGCTATAAAAACGTCAACCAGAAATATAGCCCCGTCATAATTTTATAATTATGTTAGGAGCATTTACGAAGAAATTCTGGCACCTACAAAGTTAAAGTTAAATATTTTATATAGGTAACAAAATTTTCAGTTTGGTAAATTACTACTAATAGGCAATGAATATGACTGAAATTATTAAAATATAGCTATTAGAAAAGCTTGTTTCAGTCCGCTAGGTCTTGGATGGGTGACCGTGGTTTGACATTTACAACTGAATGCTACCGAGGGTCGGATGACACGTTAAATTAGAAGTCTTCAGGCGTCCTACAAATTGTGTCAAAGTGTGTGTAAGTGTGTGTATGTAAGGCGATCCACTCCACATAAAAAGGAAACCATAACCATACCACTTACAAAGTTAAATATCTATCCAACAAATCCCTGGTCGTATTATTAATCCATACATTAATACATTACAATAGGTAGGTATATAACCGGGCTAATAAATACCAACGTTGTAGTAATTAAAAAAATAAATGATACACAAAAAATTAAGTATCAACAGCAGTAACAACGACAGGTTTACAAAACATAAGTCGAGTATAGCCCAAGGATTAAGACTAAACCCACCTAAAGCCTTAAAGCTATAATCTCCTGCCGTTTACAACATAGCAAACAGTCTTTGTGAGCCGAAACTTTGCTCTGATGTAAAGCACAGGCGCTATTGTGCTGAACACAAACGTTTGAACAATAATAATGTCTGAACTAAGCAGAGTGCGTCTACTTTGTTCTTTTGATAAAATGCGATAACTTTTGTTTGTTTTATTTTCAGACTAACGAAAGACTAAACGTTGCTTATATTTTTTTAGCACTGAGAATAACTTGGAGCTTGATTTTTAACGGAACAGATATTTGAATTATTGTAAATTTTTTAGTAGGTTAGTACTTAGCGGAAGCGTTGAAAATAGACATTAGGCATGACCTCAACCGTAACAAACCAAATTAGTCAAGGAACGGTCCAAATTAAAAATAAAAGTTTCGTAGAAATAAAAACACTATTTTTTTTCCTACACAGCTAGGCATTTGACCACAAGTTCGCACGGGAAGACAGCGACACTGTAGCCCTAGATGGAGCATGTCAAGTCTCAAATACACTGGCTCTCAAGGAAGGTTGTCGGAACACAACGTTAGGTGCTTGGCTACAGATTTTACAACTTGAGGGTGGTAGCTAGCCAGGCGAGCGATAGAAAAAGCCCTACCACCATGATAAGGTTTCCTCACGATGTTTTCCTTAACCAAGTAAAATGTAAGAAACAGCATATTATTATATTTTTATCCAATTTCGAGTTCAGAGCTGGACAAACACTAATAGTTATTTGTTGTACAAGAGTGCAAAGTTGCTTTTTAACCGCGCGCTCACTGCATGGTGACCGAGCAAGAGAAGGATTCTAAAATTAGAATCCTGAGCGTTAGCGAGGGAATTAAAAGAGCACAAGGTGAAAAATCTTTGCATTCGAGTGCAACACGTTACTTTTCATCCCACCTCAGCGAGGGAAAGTCATTCCCATTTAACCCTGGCCCGAGTAAACCCACGTATTTATTTATCTTTAACGTGAAGATGAAAGCCAATCAATCCAGGTATTTCGAATGGCCTAAGATCCAAGGTATTTGAGCGTGCAGTTGCTAATGTCTATATAATATCTGTAACTGCAGGTCTGTTGAGATGTTTGTATCCGAGGTAGTTTAGTCTATACCAGCTGATAAGGTGGTGGTCTAAGTGATGGGATCAGCGGGAGCGAAATATAACGGATATATGCATTTAATAAATAAAATACGAGTAAATGGAAATAAAAGTCATTAATTGCAGGCATCTTTACTGTTACATCCTGTTGTTTTAGTAGTGTAGCAATAGAGATATATATTTTATAAATATATTTTTTTTAGTCGCTGTTACCCGCTATAAAATGGAATATAAGGAAGTTTTAAGCTTTGGACCCTCATTTCATCACTTTAGGGATTGTATTTCACAAAAGTCTTTTCTTATTATACCTCTACACCCTATAATGAATACACATTTTTGAACCATAATGCATTTTTATAATCTTCATCAACTATTAGAATTACCAAAAAAGGTTCAGACTTATTGCTTGTTCTAAAATCAGAACTAAACTTTTTAGCGATACATACAAAATACATATATGATAATCCAGACAGATGAATATACTCTTTTACAATTTACAACTTTTAAAGACACGTTGAAGTCAACATGAGAAAACCTGCTTGTCAGAACATGCAACAGCTTTCGAAGACTAGTGAATTGTTAGCCCTCAATTTTGCCAGCTCGTTGGATTATAATCTACACCTCTTCGAAGGGGAGATCCGTGGTATGCGTGGTAGCACAGCAGTGGTATGAGCTAATGTTAATGATCTGGCTCGGATGACGTGAGCTGTAAGTTTAGCTTAACATTGTTATTTCCAGCGATAAATAGTTCGTATCGAACGATTCAAGATCCCACCGTTATACAGGGTGAACGGTTAAGCATACATATTCAAGGACATTATATTGTGAGGGTTAACACAAAAATGTCAAACATTAAACATCCGTTTCTATCGATTATATAAATAACAAGATGCGCCTCGCGGTTTTACCCACAATAGATATTTAATGTTCCCGTGGGAATACTTAAATATTTCAGGATAAAAAGTAGCCTATAATTTAATTCAGGATATACGAGTAAGCTATCTTCGAGCTTAATTTCATCCAAATACATTCAGTCATTTGAGACACACACGTGTAACAACTTTCGCCTTTATAATATTAGACTTATTCTTGTTTACTAACTACAGGATTTTACTAAACCTCTTTTTCTTTTTTTTTATTGATACAACCACCGACGTTAATGCTGAAACATTCTGAAAGAAATCGCTTTGAGTTATAAGGCTTCCCAATGTATGACCAATGTTATTTTTATATTGTGTTTTGCTGAATTTATTTATTGCAATGTATATTTGCAGGTATTCAATAGAGACATATTTGTAGCGATGATGGTCGAGTGGTTAGTGAGGTCGATTGCCGTGCAAAAGGTACGAGGTTCGAATCCCACGGAACATGCAAAAAGAGCCTAGCCTACTACTACTCCTTCACCGGTAGCCTGAGCTACCGGTGAAGGAAAACATCGTGAGGAAACCATAGCATGGTGGTAGGGCGTTTCCTATCGCTCACCTGGCTAGCTACCACCCTCAAGTTGTAAAATCTGTCGCCAAGCACCTAACGGTGTGTTCCGGCAGCCTTCCTTGAGAGCCAGTGTATTTCAGACTAGGCATGCTCCAATTAGGGCTACAGTATCGCTAACTTCCGTGGTTGTGCGAACTTGTGGTTAAATGCCTAGCTGTTCAAGATAAAAAAAAATATTGTACTCGTATTGTACCGAGCAAGTGCTTTTATTAGTAACTAATTAATTAATATTTGACTGATTAATATATAATCTAAATACTCCAAAGCACTACCAGAGTAACAGCGTACCCAGCGCAAGCGGCATTACCGCGCTGAATGGCAATGCTGCTACTGTTACATTTTGTTTTATTTTTAATTTATTGTTTATATATTTTTGTTGTGCAATAAATACATTAGAAAAATAAATAGATAAAAAATACGCTTTATTATAGATACACTAACACAAAAACATAACATATATATTTTACATGTAGTGCCACTAATGGCGACCTTATTGCTAAAAGCGATCTCTACATTATATATTTCTAGAGACATTTATAGCGAATGTTTTTCTCCATGTATTTTTATACGTCTAACTCTTTGTGATCCTCTACAGTTAAAATGGTTAAATCGATGTTGACGTGCAAGGTCTCAATGGATTCGTCTTTATTTTGTGATTATTCAATTAAGCTATACTAATAGGTTCCCGCAGCTTCACTCAATAAGATCAATATTATTTATTTTTACCCGTTTTTCAGTCGGGATGTTTCAGGTCGCTATTTGGAACGAATCGAGAATATACTAAGACTATATTTAGTGACTCTACTATTTAGTGAGTCTACTATTTAGTGAGTCTACTGTGAATGTATTGATTATACCATTTTGTGTTAATTAAATATATTCTTTAATCTATACCCCGACCTAATTCATTTTTTCACAATTGTCTCCATCCTAAGATTGCCTGGAAGATATCGTTTTTAGCGATAGGACTGCTTCTTGTAGCACTATATTTTGAAAGAATTTTAAAGTTGTATTTAATTATTTTTTTGTGCCTGCAATAAATAATTGATCTATCTACATTGCGAGAGTTATTCTAGTCACCCTGTACGTCTTGTTGGCGAGTTGCCAGAACGGACAAGAAAACAAAACACTATAGAGATAGAGATTACTTTACATTTTGCTTCTCTACATAAAAGACAAATTATAGTAATAAATAATTAGCCTTGTTAATATAATAGTAATGAGACTGGCCTGTTGGCGCAGTTGGTGGCAACCCTGCCTTCTGCGCCGCTGGTCCCGGGTTCGATCACGGGACAGGTCAAATAGTCAAATATTTGTGTGCATGAACATGTCTGTTTGATCTGTGACTGGGTGTTTATTATATATATATATATATAAGTATGTATATCAGTCATAAGGTTACCACAGCACAGGCTTTGCCTAGCATGATTATTACGGGGTCGTGTTAAATTTCATGCAAATCCGTCGAGCCGTTTGAGCTTGTTACAGTAACACACACATACAACTGTTGACCTTATAATACTAGTGTCATGGCATCGGAGGCATATATTTTTATAATTATGATGATTTGCAAAAACCAAACTATGTACTGATAAAAATGTATGTAGAGCCATAATGTAGAGTATGACTTTTCATACAAAAACAAAACTTACTACATATTATAAATATATTTACAACATTATTCATTAAACAGGTGTATAAAACTTACACTAATAAAAAAAAATTAAATAAGTAAGTATACATAAAACAAAACGTACTTATATATATATATATAAGTACGTTTTGTTTTATGTTTTTAACAAAACGTACTTATATATATTATATATATATATTATATGTATATTTATATATATATATATAAGTACGTTTTGTTTTATGTATACTTACTTATTTAATTATTTTTTTTTGATTAGTGTAAGTTTAGTTGCACTAATAATTTTTTTTTTCTATAATATATGTTCTATCCACCCAAAAGTTGCCTGGAAGAAATTGCTTTAGCTAAAATAGATTTGTTATATTTTATTATCTAAATTAACAATAAGTTATCTAAATTAACAGCTCTCAGAAATCAGGGAACGAACTATAATAACCTCTGATTGTGAAACATCCTCATTTTTAAAGTCGGTTCAAAATATGTAGTATAGTAGCATAAGTAAATAAAAATTTGTTGCATTCGCTTCAGCAGTGTACGTAACTGGAACTAAGTAACCAGTTACGAACTAAGAATAATTCATCCTCGTACGACGACAGTTAAACATGTATTCTTTGCATTCTCATCACCATGTAACAAAAGTTCAATAGAATATCTGTGACGTCATAATTTCCGCCTTTAAAAACAATTTAACAAATCATAAACGTCACTTTATATTATTATTGTTTAGAATATAAACAATTGAACAAAATAATTAAACATTGTTTAATTATTACGTTTGTAAGAGAGACGTAGAGAGATGGCAGGCTGCCAGAGTAGCAAATTTACTAGGATACCTATATACTAGGCTATTTAGGATAAAGTATAAAAAGATGGTTTATCCTAGAGGTATGACTGCGAACTGTTGACCTAATCGTATCGTTAATTGTAATTTTTAAGTAATTAGAAAAATCTTTAAAAAGAGACTGCATATACTGAAGAGCATTGTATTGGCGAGTGAAAACGCGGTATGCAACTATTAAAGCTTATGATCACCTGCAGATAAAGACAAATACAATGACATCTCGCACATCAAAATCAGTCTATCGTTCTAGGCTGTAGAGTTGGACATAGGGTTAGAAATACATACTTACGTACAAATATACTACCTACTGTCCAAGAAATTTGTAGGTGTGTAGACACCTACAAATTTCTTGGACAGTCGGGTAAAAAAATTACTTCACGGATGAAGTTCACGGAATGTGAACGAAACTATAGCTGGACCTTTCCAACAATCATCATCAGAATCAAATTCGCGTTAGTTTTCTAAGTTATAACACACCTTTATTTCCCGTGGTTGGTCAAAAAGGTAAGTAATCAAGATACGCAAGCATTGTATGGAGATGGCAAGTAGCCAGCGACTCTCATCCTATGGAGTCAGGGAGATGAATCACGGGAAATAACCGCCTTTATAGCGCGGGTGGGGATGATATAGCTCCGGACAAACCGTAGTGCCAACTGACCTCGCAATAACAATTGTCGTTTTTTTACAACCACGGCTTTTACCGGTATTTACTTATATTCCGAAACTTTAAAATTGTTTGTGCTCTTCATGTTTGAACCAAATATTGTACTCGTAAATCTGAGGTAAGGAGGCTACAACATATACTATGGAACTTGGATAAAAGACGGAAAGCTTAATCAATAAATCAATTAATTTATTCATTCAAATACTTACTAATAATTGTCTAAAATCTAAGGCTATTTTTTTGTTATTTATTTCATGACTTTGGATACAAGTCCTTCAGCCGAAACCCAAAAAGATTATGATGAGAGAATATAATGTACGACTGTTCACAATTTTAAATGTATTTCTTGAGAGCAAACTTAGACTTTCTTGAGATAGCCTAAATTGTTCCGGATATATCCCAGCACTACTTCTGAAAACAATGGTTGGTCGTAAAGCGCGGAGGCCGCGAGTTGAGAACTAATAGAGTTGTTCCACTCACCGACCAGCTAGAGCACATTAACTTACTACCAGAGAATATATAATAATACTGTGTATAGAAGGGACACTTTCTCGCCCCCCACCTGTCGGGCTTTCCTCACCCCCGCACCTGATTTAGAGTCCACGTTGAGTGCCTACGCAAAGGTCTTCACAAATTTACGCGTGCACAAAAAAATACGTCCAAAAATACTAAAAGCTCGTACCAAAGCGCCCGCCACGTTCAGTTATGTTTATTATACATAGTTTATGTTTACCTCGCTAAGACCGCTCTAGTTTTGTAATATCTTGTACGTGCATGGTTGCCTGGAAGAGATTGTTTTAGCGATAAGGCCGCCTTTTAAAAATCTAATATGTTTTTTCTATTATTATTTTGATATTGAGATGGTAATAAGTCATTATCATCTCAATATCATAAATAATACAAACAATTATAATTTCACAAACAATTAACTGCAAAAACATGACAACAACGATTCTTAAATACATCGGTCAACATGTTGGCAGAGCTCCAGACTAGCCGAACGCACAATAAACCAGAGTAGAACACGCCAGAATATAAAACATTTCTAGTACATGTAGCTAGACTGTGACACTCGCAATGTACCGAGTGATTTATTGCAAAAATATTATGAATCTTGTTTGAATTTTGTTAGAAATTCGTAATATTTTATAAAGACATGTATTGTGACGGGTTCATTGTGTGAGATTGTTTTGTTTGGGTGTTTGTACGCTTTTGATTTATTAAATGATATAGTAGTTTATTATATTTATGACGTTGTAATCATTTTTATCACGTTACAATTGAGTTTTCAGGTCTCAATTACTTCATGTTATATCTATAGAATATATATATATATATATATATATAAATCATCATATATATTTTGGACGGAAAACTATGCCACGAGAGAATCAGGCCTAAGCCCAGCAGTGGAAATGATGATTTTTTTATTTTTTGAAACCAATGGTAATTTATATTAGGTCCTTACATATGAAATTGGCGTTTCGTCGTACTGGCCACTTTGATCTCATATATCTCTTCTTTGGTTAGGGATTCCAATTTTAAATTTATACAGCTATTTATTCATACATTTGTATTTCGAAAACCGTAATTCATTTGTTTTGTCCTCGTTTGGTTTTTTCTTAGCATCACGCAGTTTACAAAATGGAAAACTTGAAATATCGCGTTATTTACGAGTACGAGTTCCACCGTGGTACCAGTGCTGCAGAAACGGCTCGAAGGATTAATGATGTGTATGGCGGCGGTGTCGCAAAAGAAAACACAGTGCGTTTTCGGTTCCAACGTTTTCGTTCTGGAAATTTCGACCTGCAGAACAAGCCCCGTGGACGGCCGGTGACTAAAGTTGCTAATGAAGAATTGAAAGCTATTGTGGAAGCAGATCCATCGCAAACCACGTTCGAGTTAGCTGCAGGCTGCGGTGTTAGTGATAAAACTGTTTTAATCCACTTGAAGCAAATTAGAAAGGTGAAAAAGCTTGAAAGGTGGGTACCTCATGAATTGAGTGCAGCAAACCGACAAACGCGCGTCAACTGCTGCGTTACATTACTCAACCGGCACAATAATGAAGGGATTTTAAATCGGATCATTACCTGTGATGAAAAGTGGATCATATACGATAATTGGAAACGTATTCTGATATATAATCTGGCCAGACGATTACAGCAGATATCTATTGTCAGCAACTGCAAACCATGATGGAAAAGCTAGCTGCTAAACAACCGAGGTTGGTCAATCGCTCTAGGCCACTGCTGCTTCAGGACAACGCTAGACCACACACTGCACAACAGACGGCTGCCAAATTAGAGGAGCTTCAATTGGATTGTCTAAGACATCCACCGTACTCCCCGGACCTGGCTCCAACAGATTACCATTTTTTTCGAAATTTGGATAATTTCTTGCAAGGGAAAAAATTCAATTCCGATGAGGCAGTCCAAAGCGCCTTCAAAGATTTCATTGATTCTCGTTCTAATGGTTTTTTTAGTAAAGGGATCAATTAACTACCTATGAGATGGCAAAAGTGCATAGATAGCAATGGTACATACTTTGATTAAATAAATATATTATTATAAAAAAAAGACTATGTTCCTCCCTTACAAAACGCAAATTTCATATGTAATGACCTAATAGTAAAATTTATTTATTTATTTCAATTGTTACGAATACACCAGTTTCAGTAATTATAATAATCAAAACACGAAAAAAAAATCGTAAAAGAATAGTGACGGCTCAAAAACTTGTTGATAATCTGCAACCCACTAGTGCAGTCAGTAACCATAGGATAACACTTATATTTTCTTTGTTAATTGGCCACCACACTTGTTGTATTGTGCCACTTCTCAAGTTGTTTACATTAGCAAGATATAAAATAATTTAACTGTAAAGTCGAGTCGTGTCGTGGCGGTCAATTTAAAGTTAAGTAACTGTACTTTAGTAAAATTGTAAAGACTTTAGTAGAGTTTTTATTACGTTTCCGAGTTCGCGGGAAATTTTCATAGAATTTAATCAGTTAATAAATAATTATCATGTTTTACTCGCGGTTGATATTTCATCATCCCACGGGAACACTTCAATTTTCCGGGATAAAAAGCCTGTGTGTAAATCGAGGATATAATCTATTTTCGTGCCAAATATCATTCAATTCCGTTAAGCCGTTTAAGCGTGAAGGAGGAACAAACAAACACACACACATACAAACTTTATAATATTAGTGAGAAGTGAAAGAGGTGTGATGTATCTCTGAGTTGCGATACTAGCAAGTAGTGACCGGCGTTTACAAATTCGGGAAGACACCCGTACTTTTAGTTATTTCTACTTACAAACCAACCTACCAGATCTATTTTGATAAATTTTCTATGTGACCACCTGTGAATAGGTACTAATTTTAGAACAAAATAAAAATTTCTTGTTAAATCCGTCCCACACGTCTTTGAGAAATTGAAATAATTGGTACTATAAAAAAACCCTTCTATTTGAAGTCGGTTAAAAATCCAGTAACAAAACTTTGCTAAGTTATTTGTTTACCTAACATATATTTATTGTTAAGTGCAGCACGTAACATCTGATCTACGTCACAATAGTTATATCTGGTGACGTCAGAGGTTACAAAGTTAACTACCTGGAAGTGTAGTCGAATCCACTGACGTTTGTGACGTCAGTGGATTCGACTACACAACTGTTAGTCCTCGCACCTTAGTCCTCACACAACTGTTACTAGGTAAGTACCATAATACTAATGCAGTATCCTCGGCTTGATATCAATATATCGAAGATAATGGCTTTTTACCCAGCTGCGAAAGAAGAAGGGTTATGTTTTTCGACTTATCGTATTTTGATGTGAGTGGTGTCAATAGATTTGTCTTAGTCGTGAGAGTGACACAATTTAATGTAATTAAGGATGATACGCTGGTTTAACGATTGAGCAGTCGGGTTTTGGTTCAATAGTTTGATTTTAGATGTATTTAATGTGACTAATTGGGAGGCTTAAGAAAATATTATTTACAAATCGGTTAAGGTAATGTTACACAAAAGAAAAGCGAAGCACACCCCTAACAAGGATAAATTAATAAAAAAATAAATAATAAAAATACCAAGGAGGTAGTAATTTAAATGATCTATAAATTCGCATAAACTATTGTTGTGGTGAGTTCAACAGTTCGCAGAACTTGATTTTAAGAACCTTCAAGGAACCTTTCCGACAGTGGTAAGAAAACAAAGTATCGGCGAACCTCTGTTTGCATAAATATTAATATTAGTCAGAATGTTTGTCTAGTTGTGTCGGCAGGCGGGTCGGCGGGAACAAACTATGTCTAAGGGATGTTCGCGCTGGGGTAACTGAATCGATAAACATGAAGGATAGCTCAAATAATGAAGATGGATTCATGGGACTCGATGTTGAAGAATAAAATATTTAATTCGGTAAGGTCAGAAAATCAAATAGAGTGCATTGTTATAGTATATTGTATTCAACATTCAAAACTGTTTAATATTTGGTTTGTGATCAATTAGAACGCAAAGATTGGACGCGTCTATTTTTTGTTAGAAATTTGAATAGCTGGATATATTAAAATTAGTCTGCTTAGTAGACAGGCTGAATGTCAAAACTTACAACTACTGGATATGTCATCCGACTCGCAGCAAGCACTAATACTTCTCATGCCTACCTAAATGTTACTATTTTCTACAAATCTAGTGAAAGAAAGTCCCAGTCCTGCAATGAGAAGCCGCTCAATCGAACAACGAGTATTACCACACTTTCAACCGATGCGCCTTCTTGTAACATTTAATCCAGTAATCTGAACTTAACCCTTTCCTTTCCCTTGTGATCAAAAGTGGTATTTAGAAGACCTCCCTCCTGAATGGGTACCTTTCCTATTCCACTGCAGAGATTCCTAGATTCCAATTTCATGTGTTTTTATGCAATAAAGACTCGTAGGTATTCTGTTGTAAGAAAGAGAACTTACCTCCAAGATCTCGTCTCCAACTTTGACTTGCGGCGTGGCCTTGGCCGCAGCCCCCGCCGGGTGCAGCCCGCAGACGAACACCGCCATCCGACTCCGGTCCCGATGTCCAGCGAGGGACAGCCCCAGCCCAGCTGTGGGCGTCCGTTCTAACTTCACCACCACCACGCTGTCTCCGGTCGAGCCGTATTTCTTGCGGATTTTATCTGTTGGAGAGAAATGTGAAGAGTGAGGAAATGTTGTAAACATGATCCAGATCATCAATGGAGTCAGCCGTTACTCTGTTCAAATTCATTAGCGCAAGGCATTCTCAAAAAATGTTAAAAGTCAACATATGTGGTTCTCTTTGGTTTGAGAACTACGCCTATACCCGAAGAGAAGCTGTATTTGCAATGCAGCACATCACATTTTTGCCAACACTACATCCATATACATAAAATCTTTCGCCAAGCACTGAACGATGTGTTCCGGCAGAATTTCTTAATAGCCAGTGTATTGCAGACTAGGCATGCTCCATCTAGGGCTACAGTATCACTGACTTCCGTGGTCGTTCGAAGTTGTGGTTAAATGCATAGCTATGTAGGATAAAAAAAAAATTATAAATACATCCAAAAGTGTATTTGTTGGTTTATCCTTCATTTCCTCAGATTTCTTGCACAGAGATAGTTCGAAGTCTTGATATTGCTATAGGCTTTCTTCCCTGGATAAACAATCATAACGCAGCCGCTGCCGCGGTCAAAAGCTAGTAACTTATATTGGCAATTCCAATTTTAGTTGACTATCTATATCGAAGAGGATTCGATATCAGGATCTCAGGGAGTGCGGCACAAATCGAGTTATCACTCGCGATCACTGGTAATACGATCGCTTCGTACAGACTAGTAAATACAGAGACAACTTTCTTATTTATCTACATTGAAGGAAATTTATCCACGTCGGACAAAACTCAAAACTTATTCGCAACGTAGAAAACTGCCAAACTAACCACCATTAATATGTTTAGCTGCATTACTTTTAACAAAAAGAAGAAAATTATTTTTTTTTCAAATAAATTATACCTACAATTAAGACTAATATTATTAATAACAATTAGAGACTCGAAGCAGTGGTCGGTCAACAATTCTCTCGCAGAGAGATAGTCCCAATCCCGGAAAAAACTTAAAGTAGGTTCTTAACACTTATTCATGCAACGTCTTGAGTATTTAAGAGGCGTCCGTAGAACATAAGTGTCATAGATGACGCGATACAACATGTTTTATGAGAGTGCAAGGTCGCTACAATGTAGTGAGAGGCTCTATGGAGTTTCTGTTTCTAATGGAGATTTTTATTCACGGGCGAAGCGACTCAAAGTCAGTCAAAAGTCAAATCATTTATTGGCCTTATAACTGCGTTTGTTACACTAGGCAAGTCAATACGTACAATAATGAATTATAATATTATGACGAAACAACAGTTAAAATTTAAAGAAAAATTAGAAAAAATAAATTGGTGTCTAGATAATAATGTTAAATTTAATATTGATGTCTGATTACTATATACATAATACTTAGTTATATATCAGTCCGGTAACATTACAAGTCAAGTATTGTTTAATGTCAATATCCATTTTAATTAATAATTCGAGAATGAATATTCAGTCAGATCAGTTTGTAAGAATTCTTTTACTGAGTAAAAAGCAGTGGATTCGAAGATTTTTTTTAATTTACACCTAAAATCATTGCCATGTAAGTTAGCTACAGGACGAGGTAATTTATTGAACATACATATCTTAATCCAGATGCCTTGTTTCTTTACTTTGGTTAATCGAACTTTTGGTTTTGTTAGAAGTACGTCCGGTCTATTGCGATCTCTAAGATTGTATGGTATGTGATTCGGTTTTATCATTAGATTTTCTTTCTCGTCAAAAATTTCTAAGAGACAATTATAAATATACATGGATACCGCTGTCATTATTTTGTGTTTTTTAAAGTATTTTCGTGCTGACGTGCGTTTTTTTAATCCAAATACTATTCTTATGGCCTTCTTCTGGGCTCTTTGGACTTTAATCATATCGGCCCCGTTGCCCCATACAGTTATCGCATATCTTATCATGGAATGTACGTATGCATAATACACTGACAACATATCTTTCACATCTAATACAGATCTTAGTTTAATGAGCGCATAGTTAGCACTTGCTAACTTCTTACACAGTTTACCTATGTGGTTTGTATGACTAATAGTGTGATCAACAGAAGACATTTTCTTTTACTGCAGGATTCTTGATCACACCTTTGCGAGATTGATATTGCATAACGATGCTTTTATCCGCATTTAATATAATTCCATTAGCATTGAACCACTGTTTGAGAATATTTTTTGCCTCTAAAATTTTTATTTCTAGTTTCTCGTTGTGCTTATCCTCCGACTCTGCTGTATGTATGACATTTTTACATGTATCAGTGAGTTTGTTGGAAGAATTGCTTGTTAGCGATAGGGCGGTAGCTTTATGTGCTAGTTTTAAGTTATTTGTTTTATATCGTTGTATTATCGTGGTGTCAATAAATATTTTTTGTATTTTATTCAATATACGAGTGTTGTCAATCTTAATGAGTTCACTATTATTTTTAATCTCCGTCTCCGCTATAATTTTATTTTATTATTCCTTAGCTTTGTAGGTTGTCTGGATAAGATCGCTTTTCAGTAACAAGACTGCCTTTTATACAATTGTTATTATATCTGTTCTTTAATGTTGTATTTTACTATTGAACGCTGTGTGTGTACATATGCATACAGTTTCTACGAATTAATAGGTTTAAGAAAAAATGTAAATAATATTAAATTGATTTTTTAATATTTTTTTGATATTGATATTTCGAATGCAAAAAAAAATTGATGAGGGAGTTATGAGAGATGTGGTGACTCCCGCTCGGCGGATAATTGGGGATGGGGCGGATTAATTGACTAAATTTACTGTCTGACTTATTGAAATAAAATTATCAAAATAAGAATTAATATTATAATTAATTATGTTTGTATTTTTGCTAATCGAGGTATCGAAAACATTCTAAGTACCTAATTTAATAAATTATACTTGTATATTTGGTTAGAATATATATTTTTGTGATATTTTTTTCCTCGAAATTAGGGAACGTTTAAAATATTTATTTATACGAAACTTTTTAAGAAAAATAGTTATTATTATGCACCATTTACCTTCTCTAGGTGACGCTTTAGTAACTAGCAAATTTGAGTAATATTCGGCCGATACATGCGCTATAAAATAAATCAAGAAATGTTGCGATATCAGGTTGCCAAAAAATTATGGTCAATCTCAGTTCCAAAGCTGGGGATGTAAGTTTGTATGAAAATCAAGTAGTAACTTTAACGAGTCGTTTTCTTAAATGTATCCGAACAAAATCTAAGGCCAAGTATAAGTTATATACATACATACATATATGATAGTAACGACAGTTTGAGTGGCAGTAAACGGTTAACGAGCGACGTTTTGCAGATTAGACGGCAGCGGCCATCTTTATTGTCATGACCTACTAGACTCGGTAGTTCGGTCCATTTGTGGATTTATTCTTTTACTAGCTCTTGCTCGAGACTCTACCCACGTTATATCGCTCGCCTGGCTAGCTACCACTCTCAAGTAGCACAAATCTGTCACCAAGCACTTAACGGTGAGTTCCGGCAGCCTTCCTTGAGAGCGTATTCTATTGAGTGTATTCCAGACTAGGCATGCTCCATCTAGAGCTACAGTATCGCTGACTTTCGTGGTCGTAAGAACTTGTCGCCAAATGCATAGTTGTGTAGGATAAAAAAACTTTACCAGGAAAATGTCTATAGCACTCTCCGGACTTTAAACTATATGTATATGTGCTAAAAAAATAAAGTCGATCCTTCACTTAGTTGCAGAGAAGAAGAAGAACAAACCAACAGACAAACACACTTTCGCTTTTATGATTCGGTGAAACAATCTGTTTAAAAAAAGGAGGAGGTCCGCCATTCTAAATTCAATAAATATTTCTTCCGATGATGAATAATTCCTCAATTTTTATTGACCCCGGATTGAATCGATTTTTTTTGTTATTGTTTATACATATACATTTTATCAAAATCAACCTCGATTTAGATTTTCAAATCAAAATAACTGAAAAAAAATGTGGGGTGCCTCATGAATGAATTTGAGTTCCTAGTCATTGTTGTTTAAAGTCAGTTTTAAATCCTATCTACAATTTGTAACATATATAAACAGAAAGTACATAAATCTACAAACATCCGCTCTATCCTTGTTGGCACGCATCGGCCTATGTACATCGCCAGTAGGTATATAGCGGGTTTGATTCCCGGCCAACACAGCAGATTGTTCCAAATTTAAATCACTTGTTACCGTGACGCAGCTCGCAGCGGACGTCAGTGTGGTAATCTGTTTACATCATTTGACGTCATAATCTATCAATTCGTAATTTCGTGTAGGCCATCGACGGCAAAAAAGGTTAATCCTGTTTTTGTCTGTCCTGTCTGGGGACAAACGGGAAACAAAATTCCTTCCCATCCCCCTCGAATTAAAATGTTGACAGATATGTGGTATAGGCGAAGTGATTACCTCTGATATCTGATTTTTTTTAGGCGGCCTGATGGCTCTGACTAAGCCTACGATTGTTATCCGAAGACAAGTCAAAAAAAAACGACTGATTCGCGCATCATGCAACGTTTGGTAGTGCTCAGACGTAAATGCCACTGCACGGTCATCCATCTACAACCTGACCGGACAGAACGTTGCTTAATATCAGTGATTGCTTGAGAACTCTCCGTCAACTGTACTAAGAGCGATATGACGTCATAATACAATGATGTAGGTTTTAGGACAAGAAGCGCTCTTAGCTGTAGCTCAGGTTAGACTTCTAAACAATCACCTCAAGCAGTGCAAACCACCTCAGACGTGTTATTCAGTAATGACACGTTAGGGGTGGCTTGCAAATAAACCAAGTATTGCCAGCCACTCTAAATTATACAATTAAGTTGCTTTAAGGAGCACTCTGAGATTTATCGAACAACTATAATAATAAGACAGAAAAACCGACAAATGCAATGGCGTAGCGATGTAACGATTGTCATGTAATCACTAAGTAACAAGACTTGCCTGTAACGAACGTTATTCAAAGGCCAATAAATATTTACAATACTTATTCTTATCAAAAGGCCGGAGCGGGAGTCAGCAGTTTTTTTCTTAATTGTATTGCACAATTCCTAAAAAATGACTTTGTCTCAACCTCCCAACTACCCATGGTCTCTACGGCAATGGGAACAAAAAGGTACAGTAACTCCAATGATGCGTAAATAGCGTATTCTTTTACAAGCAGCGTCTTCCGCCGCAGCTGCTGCAGAGTGGACGGTTCGACCCAGGTGAGTGGCGACCATTGCTAGGTTACTCGTAGTTTGGCGTAGGCCAAAGTCAAACCGTTCGGTCTCCTGCCGTCAGACTTACTAAGACCCGGACGGCTTCAGCACACAGAAGACATTAGCTGACACTAAAGCTATAACCTACATATTATACATACGTTATATTCTATACACACCAGTCAGTACTACGAGTAGATACAGTGATCGTGAGTACTGGCTCGTGAAAAATTCAATAGGTTTTTGATTTACATTTTATATAACCGTTTTTGTTTTGAGGCTTCGGATTCATTGATCAAAAGAGCTGGGAATTCGTTATCGGAAGTTTTTGTTTTATTTGATCATTTTTAAAATCGATGAATAATTATTCTGTTATATCATTTATCTTTTATATCATGTTTTGACCGAGGTGTCACCTAAACTGTCGCTTAAAAGGCACTTGCCAGATTTTAAACTATCTTTATGCAAAAAATTAAATCGTTCTGTCATGTCACTCAGTTGCCGATGAGAAGTGCAAACAAACCAACAAAAAAAATCGCATCTATAATACTTTTGTTAGGTAAGTAAAGTTGAGCCTAAAATTAGATAGCTGATAAAGTTGAAAGTAAGTAAAGGTAAAACTGTCAGAATTACAAATACAAGACATTTTTGCCACTGTATTGCTGAGACGCTTCGCTCGCGTAGTCTATTACAATATTGCTGAAATTGCGACCATATTGAAACGTTTTGTCGAAACCAATAAAAAAGTTTAAACGAGCGGTTTGGTATTGGGAAATGTACTCGTAGAGCGCAGGAAGAGCAGGTGACTATAGGAAATATTAATGGGAGTTTAGTAATTGGCTCATCTCTTTGGTTAGAATATATTATGTCATTTTAACAACTTTAAGTAATTAATGACTTGCTAATGATTCGGACCCAAAAATACATGTAGTTCTGCAAACTGTTGAGCTCGCGACCACAATTATCGATGTTTTTATATTATCAGAATTAATTGCAGATGTTCTTGCTATATATTATTGTAATCGGCTTTTTATACCGCCGCAACAAACTTTTATTTGTGGGGAAAATACTCCCCTAAATTCT
The DNA here is from genome assembly GCA_947049295.1 of Ligdia adustata. NCBI lineage: Eukaryota > Metazoa > Arthropoda > Insecta > Lepidoptera > Geometridae > Ligdia > Ligdia adustata. The sequence goes on from OX346237.1 coordinate 509,631, forward strand.
AATGCAGGGGACGGGACTCTCCGAAAGATTGGTTTTTGATTTAGATTTTAGATTTTGGTACGAGATTGATAGATATATCAATTTGGTTTCCTCTAAACGTTTTCGCTTTTTTTTTTAAAGATTCTGAAAAACTAGGCAAAATATCAGTTTTTAAAAAGCAGTTACTAAAAATTGCTCATGAGCTGTAATGGTATTTTTTTTTTAAAGTTAATTTTTACATTAACAACTATTCTTAAAAATATTAGCAAAAATTTCACAAACACTTTTCACCGCAGCAGTACAAGTTTTACATCAAGTAATGGGTTCGAGATGGTCGATCTATCCGTTGTACAGTCGATAGCACGCTCACGTAGCGCGCGGACTATCAACAAACAAACCGCTATATATAAAGCCCACGATTATACGCAGTCCGTGAGACGACTCACTAATCGTTCACGCTAGCGGGCTCACTGATAAAATGGTTTTTGTCTAATTTCGAGGAATAAAGTTTGAAATTAGAATTAGTCTAATTTCAAATGTTGTTATGACCTTTAGAGAAAGTATTGTTTTGGCATTTTTAAATAAGCCGTATTCTTCTCTAGCATGGCCAGCAAAGATATTTTGATGGGCAGTGAGTAGAATGGTATTATTTGACTTTAAGGAATAAAATTTGAAATTCGAACATATACTTCCAATTACAAAAATCGTTAATTGCGCCTCATAACAACTGCCGTTTGTGATTTCAAATTTGCTTTATTTTTTATTCAGCTCTCTTTTCCCACGGTTATACGCCCATGATAGGTCTACAGTAGTATCAATACATAAACAGTTTGTTCGTGCAATTCAAATAGCACTCTCACATACATTTTCCTTAAGTTGATACTGCATTAGTAAAGCTATATCAATACTGTTTATGCTGAATTACAATTGAGTGGTGTTCTTAAACGTTTCTGAAAGTGAAATGCGATGTATTTTAAAATTCAAATGCGCGAGTGTTGTGGTCGTCGGGCCAATGTATTGGTATTGCTTTGCATTATATTATTCGAAGAAATACTCTAAAGAACGTCTCATGGGGAGCTTTTTACAAAAGAATAAATAAGGTGGAAGAAATAGAATCAAGATAGTCAGTAGGTATTTAAGGCGGTTCAAAATTTGTTACCAGTTTATTTTTACTGGGTACATTTCAGTTAAATTCCTCTGCTTATAAATACCTTAAACAATTTTGTCACATTTTCTATTTTCTCAATAGTCATAACCTAACGGTTAACGCTCTCTCTACATTATTAAGAAAAAGGTTCTCAATTTGTCTTAAATTCTTTTTCGTACAATCACAGATTACCTCAAGACAAGTATTGAATGTAATTATCTCTTTTTCAAACTTTTAAACGTAGCCTTTTAAATATAGCTTTTAGATGAACGAATATTGGTCATAAGCACGTAAATAGCGTAAAACTGGTATAAGAGCGAACAATTCCACCTAATGTTCGTTACTCCTAAAATTTCCTATGGCTTATTGAAAAATGGGCCAAAGATATTTTCACAATTGTGAACAATATGGAGCTCACATGATCTTCAGACTATACTAAATGAGAATAAAAAAAAACATTTATATGAAAAAAAAAATCTTGTCGCAACCAAACTTTCCTTATTACATAGTTAAGTGTCACATTAGGACTTATAACTTTGTCACCAAGTGGGTCAGATGAGTTTAATAAGTTACCAACTGTCAGGGCCGACCCACTTGTCTAACTTTACCTTACTTATAGTGGGTATTTATAGTTTAGTTTGGAGTTCGGGTGGTCCAACTAACTTTGCTTTCAAATATATTGAAGTTAGCTTCTTTTGATCTGTCTCTATAACTCGACTTACGTGCTCGAGTAACTCATCAACCGTATGAAAATTATGACACCAGTAACATTTGTTAATACTAGGAAGAACTGTGCTAGAGCCATTTATTTCTACAGTCATCATAGTCATCAGCATATTCTCGTCCGCTTTTGGACGTAAGCTTCTCCCATGATATGCTACTCGGAGCTATCATGAGCTTCTCTTCCAAAAAATTTACCACTGAAACATATAAAACCTTTTCTAAAACCAATTTTTATTGTATAACTTTGGGAGTGCAAGTGCTGTTGTTATATTAGCAACTGGAACGAAGAGAGAAACACAACTTATTTTAAAATTTAGTAATTTCTAAACAAGACAACCGAACTAGTAAAAAACAACGGCTCCTTTGGATTCGCACTTAGTTTTTATAGCTAGGTTTGACAGGCCGGTTAGCGCAGTAGGTAGCAACCCTACCTTCTGCACCATTGGTCCCGGGTTCGATCCCCGGACAGTTCAAAAAACATTTGTGTGCAATGGAGACGTCTGTTTGACCTGCGTCTGGGTGTTTAATATACATAAGTATGTATATCAGCCATCAGGTTATCATAGCACAGGCTTTGCCTAGTTTGGGACCTGAAGACCTTATATGGATGTAGTCCCTTATTATTAGTAAAGTTTAAGTTACCTAGTTCGAGCTCGGCCTCCGCATCCTCCGCTATAGTCTCCATGACGGCAGTGCATGGTTCCGGTGCATATGCGCGCGCAGACGTGCACCGCGCGTACGCCGCACGCCGCGCGCACTCGCTGCACAACGGTGCGGGCAACGCGCACGATTACACTTCTTACACGCGTCGAAACAATTACACTTTATGTCAATGTGACCAACGCTCTGGTAGTTTGTGCACGATTATCATGAAACTTTGAATATTTCACATTTTTACACTACTGTACTTCTAATTTTACTAATAAACCCTTTATTTTTGTTTTTAAGATTATGCATTGCATTAGAAGTTAATAAAAATAAGTTTTTCTCTCCTGTGTACATTAAATTACTTAATTTTGCGTTTAATTCCAAGATAGTTCACTTAAAACTCATGCAAATAATCTATTAATTTACTACTCTTTATTGTATTATAGTAATATGAATATTTTTATCCGATTCTATAGTTTTATTAGTATGTATGTATAAGCATATATGTATATTATAATATTATATATTATATTGGTATATATTTATATTTAGTTAATGTAATAGAATGTAATTGTGTATATTTGTATGTGTTTTTAAGTATAGATTACTTTCTTTATTGTAAGTACACCCCTGTCCTATACATCTTTTTTTCTCAAAGGTTTCCATCCTAAGGTTGCCTGGAAGAGATCGTTTTTAGCGATAAGGCCGCCACTTGTGGCACTAGATGTAAATTAATATTTTGTATTGTTATATTTTGTGTGTCTACAATAAAGCGTTGATCTAGCTATCTATATCCAATATTTAGACAATTTGTGTTTGTGTATGTGTGTAGTTTTCTACTATATGTGAACTATTAGACACTTTGAGACTGTTGTGTAGTTACTATAATATATTATATTCTACGATACTATGTAGTACTTCTGTTTAAATAACTAAAAATATTAGTATTAATTCAGTTTATATTACGCAAGTTCGTCGTGTTTTGATTCGAACAAGGGTAAATGAATCCTATTGGAAAAAAGCCAAAACAGGGATAATACGCGCGCTGTGATGGCCAGTTTCTAACGAATACAATTTATTTTGGCCACAATAAATCTTTCTAACGAGTGTTTCAAAGATCTGATTTTGAACACTAAGGAAGAAATAACTGTTACACGTGTAAAAGCTATTGAAATAAGTAATCTGAATGTAAGAAACACAATGATGTACCTATCTTCTATCTATCTTATGAACATTCCGAACGCTTTGATACATATCACAGTTATTTGATAATTTGTGTATTTGTTGATAATTTATAAACAATTCCTTTTTAGAAATAAGTGATTTTTCTACTTCCGTTATGGCAGGCGCAGAGAAGCTTTATATACCCTCTCTAACAGAAAGCGATTTTTCAAAGCCATCTCCGCGAAATCAGATAACAAATAAAAAAACAATTGAAATTGAATTGATAAAATTTTTTTGGAAGTCGGCAAAAATAGGCTTAGTATATCAGTAATCAACGATACCAGATTACTAACAAAAAGCGTTGATGGTTATTAACATAGGTTAAATATCAAACTCAGTCCTTAAAATATATTTTTCCTCAACATGTCGTGCTGACGATGTCCATGAAAGTTAATTACTCACTAATTGTGTACAAATGTGTTATAATTGTGTGCCATTGTGTTCTCAGGCACGTTTTAGTGCCGACTGACTGAGGAACACGGCAGTTAGCACGTACCTAGTTACTGTGTTTCATTGTGGAGCAACGTGATCATTTCGGAAGCGTGAAGATTGTAGAATATTTTTAACATTTTGAAACGATGACGGTCGAGTGGATAGTGGAGTCGATTGCCATGCAAAAGGTAAGAGGTTCGATCCCACAAAACATGCAAAAAGAGCTTGAGCTACCGGTGAAGGAAAACATCGTGAGGAAACCGTAGCATGGTAGCGTGTTTCCTATCGCTCGCCTGGCAACCTACCACCCTTGAGTTGTAAAATCTGTCGCCAACTGTGACTTCTGTGGTCGTGCGAACTTGTAGTCAAATCCCTACCTGTATAGAATTAAAAAAAAAACATTACTTTTCAAGGATCCATCATCGGCTAAGTGCGAGTCGGACTAAGGGTTCCGTACAATTAGGACTAGGGGTGTACTAAGCCGAAAAGACTATACACACCCTAAAGAACCAAGTCTGAATTCGAGAAAAAAAATTAGCTGTTTGATACAGTTTTTCGACGACAGTTTTCCCATAATGAAAGTTATTCGTAATGATAAGTATAGTTACCCTCTTTCGGCTCAGTACGTACACCTCTAGGCGAGAAACAATATCAAATTCGGTTCCATAGGTCACAAATTACAATTTGCAGTCACTTTTTTAAAGTATGACTCGACGTCTTCGACTGCGCTCAGTACATCCACCAAAACTCTTCCATGAAGTCAAAAAACGAGCCTACATAATATTTCAATTTTCATTAAAAAAGTTAGCAATTTTTCCAGAAAATAAACCGTCCAACATTAATTATATCTTTACGTATATTATAATATTACTTTACGACTTGTTTATATATATAAGTCGGTAGTTTTATGACGTGTTTCATGATTTTACGAGCGGTGTCGTGTCGACGTGGAACGTTATAATTCTTTGAGTTTCAGCCAAAATATTAATGCTTATAATTATTTCGGTACATTTTAGTGGTGGCTAATGTTTTGACAGATATTAATGGATTGGATGTTAGTGTCGATTAGTGGCGTCGAATATTTGGATTTACGAGAAAAGTTCGGACGAGATATTCGGAGGAAAATATACTTTTTTTGTAGAATTATTTAACCGAACCTTAGAATGTTATGTAATTTGTTGTTAAAAGTAAGTTAAAGGTAAATTAATGTACAAGGTAATCGGTTAGGAATGTACTAAAAGAGGAATACAATTTAAGTCGCATCACTCAAGAAATATTCACTAACAAAAATTTTTTTTTTTAAATCTGTTACAGCTAATCAGGTAAGTAACAAAAAAAAAACATTTCTATCGAACTAAGTCCTCTTTTTTGGAAATCTATAGGTAAATTACCGCGTCTTCTTAGGCCCGTAACAATAATTACATTTGCGCCAATGCGGCCAGTCACTCTGACTTAACTAAAAGCTCCTAAAATTATATCCTTTTCTCACATGTGGATACAAAAAGAGAGGAGACAATTTTAGGACTGTCAAATTAGTTAGGTTAGTTTAGTAAGTATGGCCTGACAGAATCGGGGTCTATAAAAAATATAACCCCCCAAGGGAATTTTTGTACTATTAGGAACGTAATTAACAATGAAACTGAAGCTAAGCCCTTATCTTTTTAATTAACCTTGTCATTAATTAATTTGCACGTATTAGTTTAAAAATACATTGTTACGATCCTACGATATTTACACATCTGGTAAACACTAACGGTCTGTTAGGTTTTACGTGTATTTATTTAAATATAATAATCGATTTGGTATTTTTATAACTTTATACTGGCAACCTCGGTGTGAAAGTGAGGGTAGGTTAACTTAGAAAAGAGGGTCGGCTGGTAGAGGCATTCGATCACGGACACCCGAACTGTGTGGACGTACAGTGACTCTTGTAATTGGAAAAGGAATACCGTTGTACTTACAAATAAGAATAATCAATAATGAGTTATATTGTGCACAGGATTGTCGAAAATAAAACATGTAAGTAGTTTGCTATTTTGTTTTTTACTTATTTCCACTGTGTTATAATGCCACGTGATGGGTTATAACCATAAAGCGATTATTATGTTGTGTGAACCGAGTAAGCAGTGGCTATGTATTTGTAATAAATTAAATAAATAATACTTGCTGAGACTGAGTGTTTTATTATAGGTCTTATGAAGAAACGCGTCTTAACTTTAAGCGTCTTTTGTCATGTTTTGACGCGTGACTTTCTCAATCGGATAAAACAAGAGAAAAGACGTTTAAAGTTAAGACGCGTTTATAAATAAGACCGTTAATAAGTAAACAATCGACGCAAAATGGTATAAAAGAGGCGTATACAATGTAACAGAAAGGTGTGACAATACTTAAGGGTGCTCGTCTACACATCAAAGTGAACCCTGAGTAGAACAAACTATGAAAAATTTAAGTAATAAATTACTCGTATTGCGTCCTCCATACAACTTGACCGATCACGTGACCAAATTTTGTATGGAGAACCATTTTTTTACGAATTATGCTAAATTTTCTTCTTTAATGGGTTTGCCTTGATTGGTAGACTAACACACTTCAGTATTGTCACACCTTTCTGTTACACGTCGTAAAGTAGAATTGTGAACGTTACCATTTTCGGATTTTTCATTAATTTAATAAAATTTGTTTATTCTATTAGTTTAAATCCTTGTTATGTAATGCAAAGCTCTTCCGGGTGTCAACCATATCTTGAAACCGCCAGAGGGCGTCACCAGTGACCCAGTTCATAGGATAAAGAATATCAGTTTAATATGAATCCTCAATTTAATTTAATTTCGTTGATATAGAAAATGTAATTTAAATAGCATGGTCAGTACAAAACGAAGAAGTTATTTAAAAATATGATTGCAATAAGTTTGGCTATATCAGTTTTGGATTGACTGTAAGGCAAACATTCAAGTAGGCAAATAGAGCAAGTAGTCAATTTTTAAAAACTATAAATACCAGGACTAATACATGCTGCAAGTCGCACGAAGGGTTCCGTGCAATTATCTATACAACGTAAGATTAAGTTTCTACCTGTTTTCGTTATCAATATCGAGCTGTTGTATTGGGGGCTTCGTCAAATATTAATTTTATCGTGTTTTAAATATTTGTTATTATAGCAGCAACAAAAATAAATCATCTGTAAAAAATCATTTTTCCAGCTATCACGGTTTATGAGATACAGTCTGGTGACAGACAGACAGATGGATGAACAACGAAGTCTTAGTAATATTTTCCTGTTTTTACCCTTTGCGTATGGAATCTAAAAAAATATAAACGTAAAAAGCCTAGAAGAAAATGCACTAAATTAATATCAACACTTCCCAATTTCAGCTCGTATATGTGCCGAGGAGGAATGGAGATAAACGACATAAAGTAACAAGGACAATAAATGACTCCAATGAAACTTTGGTTAGTTTAGTACACGTCCTCACAGGCAGGCGGCTTGCTAAGCGATTAGAGCCTAGGCTTTAGATCCAATTTATTAAGTAAAAACCCCCCGACTTCGCCATTTTGTGGTGGCAGTCATCATGGATTTGAAAATGTTAGCATTCTATTAGTTAAGCTCTCTCATTTGAGGCCCATGTTGAAGGAGTTCTGAAACATGTAATTGGCCATTTTGTAGCGGCGGCCATCTCAGGCCGATTATCATGGACATTCCCGACTAACTTGTAATACCTCACGTTTTTGCTAGCAAAAAAAACTTTAACGTTTATTTTTACGTTTTTTTAAGGTATTTTTTTTTTGTTTTGGTTAAAATACCATAGTTGTACAATCCCTGCAAGCTTGGAGCCTACCCGCCATGTTTCATAGAAATGCAAGCCATCAGGCTCTAGGCGCTTCGTTTCTGCCATTGTGTTACTAGCCTTGGACGATACTGGCGAGTCAAATGAAAAAGTTTAGCTTTCCCCTAAAGTTTTTTTAGGTTTGTCTACGATTTACAGGATAAAGTACTTTTACGTATAGTTTCAGTATCGTATAAGATGTACAGTGACAGCTCCAGAGCAGCCCTGCTTTGGAGCTGTCTGATTTTAACCGACTTTATTGTAGAGGTTCTCTTTTGTCGGTTTTAGAATAATTAAGACTTCTCAGATACGCCTAAAATGATTTAAAAACATTTTTTTTAGTTTTTTATTACCGATGATGATATGTCTAACTACAACAACAAAAACATAGCAGAAATATTACTTATAGACCGCTTAAGATCTACAGACAATCCAATGCTCTAACCCACAACCACGGGGCAGCGTGGCCAGCATGCTAGCTGCATTACAACGCAATGCTTATACGTTAGGCCAAATAAAAACCTGCATTGCTGCATTTTTGTTCGAAAGGTTATATACATTTTATAAATATCTTAATTACTTAAGTTACTAACTAAAATTTTGATTATTAACGATGCCAAGATTTTCAGGCGGCTCAAAAACTGTAAAAGTTAGGCGAGTTACTCCACCTAGAGCTAGACGTATAAAATACGGTACAATCGATCTGTAACTCGTTATATTGCGGCTATTTCTGTACTTGCTATTAAGTTTTCATCGCCACGCGTTGTCTGTGCTTACAAACATACTTACGTACCTTTACGTATAGTTTTTTATGTAGTTGGAATATGTATTTGTAATTTGAAAATTAATTTGAGAAACGTACCACGGGAAGAAATAACTAATGAATAAAGCATTTGTTTGTAACCGATTTCATATTGAATTCAACTTGTTTATTTATGATATGCTATGCTATACTAAAACCAAGAAATGTGCAAAAAGAGAATTTTATTCTTCCCTTCTTTCTTCCCTTTTGTAATATTCAGGATTACGCAGACATTCGCCAAATAACTGTTTCGTCATATCTTATACAAGTGAAAACACTTAATTTGTCAATTTCTCAATTCTTGATTAATCATAAAGCTTAATTTAGGAATTTCGCAACAACCCTTAGACCGTTTTAAAAACTTTTATTACCTGTGTTACCAACTACGTGAACAACAACAGCTATACGATTTTAGTCTTCTAGTATTTTAGTCTTCTAATATTTTAGTCTCCTATTATTTTAGTCTCCTATTATTTTAGTCTCCTAGTATTTACGTGTTACTAACACTAAAAGCGAGCGAAACGTATCGTCTTTTCTTTTCTTTTTTTTATTTATCAATGTTTAAGTTTGTCTAGTACTCGTATACTTAGTTAGGATTTAGTATGTTTGCTCAGTTTCAGCTAATGACAAAACCGATACGTAAAGAGTAGGTAAACAAACCGCGGAATTTGTATAGCCTATATATTTTTATAATCGGGAAATTTTAACGGAGATGTATTTTTTCCATAAAACCCCGCCTCTTATGGGAAAAATACATCTCCATCGTTTGTTACAGCGTCATTTATCAGCCAATTTAAATAACATTTGGCAGATAACAAATCTTTCCTCTTTATTATGTTAGTATAGATTATCAACAGTAGTATTAATAAGTTCAATTACCTCTCAAATAATAACATTATCTCCACCGTGAACAATATCCCACCACTCTGTATTTACCGAACTAAAAGTTTGAAAACAACTCGAACCCAAACAAAACGAACTATTTGCAAACTACGGAAGTAACTTTTAATAGATTGAACTGAAGAATGCTATGAATGTTTAAATTAAATGTCTGAAGTAGGTTTATATAACTAAACCTCATTGCACAAGGGCTGCCAGAAATATCGGTAGGTACAAGTGGTTATACAATTCTTATACATATTATTAATGTAATTAGAGATTTTAAGATACGTGCTATTGGACACATCCTAAGAGACATTATTTTTGTAGAAGTTTAAGCTTAATTAAAATTACTTATTAGGCTCAGGCTATATTGTAATATTATTGAGGGATACCTAGATGGGGATACTAAATCAATTGAAAAAAAATTAAATTATAAAGTGTATGTTGACGTGTTTGTCGTTTTCCTCCTCAGCAACTTAATAATGGGTTGATTTGAATTTATATTCAGTGATAGTTCGAATTCCGGAGAGTGCTATAGACGTAGTTTTTCTGGAGAAAAGATATAGTGACCACTTAAGATGTTAGTACTCGTATATAGTGGTTTTATGCATTTTAAAGTAGATAGGATAATTTTCCAAACAATGGATTTCAAAACCCTTAGCGACTGTGCGACGCATATGCAGGTCGTAGTTTCCGCCCAAATTTGGCAGAACTTTGTGTATCGGCTCTACAAATTCTTAGAAATTTTGTTTAGTCTTATCCAAAAACAGCGTTTGAAAAAATTCGACAAATACATAAATATCGATTGAAAAATGGAAGATGTATCGTAACCGCGGTGAGGAAGTTATGTCAGTGAGTATACAATTTTTTTTCATCTTACCATCTCGGAAAAAATATTTTTGCTATTCGATATCTGAGTGCAATAGCCGTTTTTATCCGCTAGAGGATAAAGTAATTTTCAATTTAGAATATCGTGTGCACTAAGTTTGTGAATTAAAAACTTCATTCAACCTATTTACTTCTACCTCGATGGTGCCGAATTCATCATACAACCTTTTTTTGTTTTGTTCAAAACTCAAGACTCTGAACTTTTTTGCTGTATTATCTTTCAAGTCATATTGTTAGAACCTTATGTTAAAAATAAGTGAAAATACTAAAATGAGTAATTCAATTTTTTTATTTTTCATACGTAGTCTTTTCTTCGCTGAGGTTGGATGAAAAGTTACTTGTTGCATTCGAGTGCAAAGATTTTTCACCTTGTGCTCTTTTAATTCCCTCGCTAACGCTCAGGATTCTAATTTTAGAATCCTTCGCTTGCTCGGTCATCAAAAGTGAACACGCGGTTAAAAAGCAACTTTGCACTCTTGTATAACAAATAACTAATGTGGTACTAGCAAGGTTCTAAATATAAATAAATAAATAAAAACTGATCGACTGTGTTCTGAATGTCTACTACTTAATCTAATATTAGCTTAAAAAGAAATAGCATTGTTTCCGGGTGAAAACTATGTGATGGAAACTGAAGGTCTAGCGTATGCAGGTTTGATCGTTCGGATTAACTTATTTTTATAGCAGATATAAATTTAAATATAAATTTTCATAACTCTTTATAAAGACCAGCGGCGTTGCCCGCGACATAAAATAAAATTTAAAGAAGTTTCAAACTTTGAACCTTAATTTGACCCTATTAGGGGTTGAATTTCCAAAAATCTTACTTATAGACCCTTACATTCCATAATGAATATACCCTCCAATTTTGATGTCTTTAGGTTCTACGGTTTAAGCTCTACTTTATTTCCTAGCTAGTTAGTCTTACTCTTTTGAATTATACAGATTTAACTTAAATAAAAACATTTTGAATTTTCCAAACGAAAAAAATATCTAATAAATATTTGTATGAATTATAAAAACAGTAGGTATTATAATCAGTCTTTACTTATCAATTCTCGTCAGTAAAGAATAATCGTCAGTAACTAGGCTACTCCCTTGACATTATATTTTATGTCTTAGACACACTGAAGCAGTTTAGAGCGAAAAGATACATTCGAAAAGAGATCCCTCAGAAATGAAACGCTATAAAAAATATTTAAAGCACTCGGTGTCCATGTCCAAAACTTCTAATGGAAGCGACATGTGACCAGAATGGTGGCTCTTTTTTGATCAAAAATTTAGCTTTACCATTCAACGTGGCAATGCAGCCATCATTCCGGGAACTTTTTCTTCTACTACATTCATTCTACAAAAAAGTGGTCGAGAGGTAAACTAACAGAAAGACTAGCGAATATTAGTGACGTCATTACGGATCCACAACTTTTTAGCTTTTAACTTTTATTATTATTTTTTTCAATTTTGCTCTGACATAATGTAAATATCTCAGTGTGTCACAGCCGATTGTAATAAGGTATCGAAAGCCACTTAGCATAATGGTCGCTCGGCAAATATCTTGAGTATCGCTTTACTCGGCCTTTAATATACTTTACTGTATTATAATATCGAGATTTATACACAATTTTCTCAGTAAACCTCACCTTTAAGACAGGCAGGGGCATCGCAGCAGTATTCTTAGACCCCTGCAAACGGGTCAGACTAAATTATCTAGGAATCACGTAGAGCTTAAACTGTTGAAACTAGAGACAACAAATTTGGAGGGTTAATTCATAATGTACTAATAAAACAAATTAAATGCAGCAGGGTTTGAATCAGAGGTTGAATAGTTTAATCAATTAGGGGTTGAAAAAAACCACAAAACCTTCTTAAAACGTCTTTAGTTCAAAGTTTGAAACTTCTTTGTTTTCCATTTAATGTCGTGGACAACGCGGCTTATAAAAGTAAATCCTAACTGTCAGACTGACTGACCAACTGGCCATTATCAACAAGAGCCCAAACCACTTAATCTATACCTCCAAAAAAAAACTACAACGCAAGCGTAACCGTAGATCAAACGTTACCAATAATTCATTCCTATTTACCTTCGACATTACGTTAGTAATTTTCCCATCGAAATAAACAAATCAAGTTATTTGGAAAAAGCAATTAAAACACCAGCAAGTTACGAAACGTGATTTTGTAAGTATTCAGAAGACCGCGCGATGCTGACTGAAGTATACCTGCTTGGCTGTGCCTTTGATGTATAATTAATTACTCTGTGATTTTTATTTAATCATTTTTGCGCAATACCTTGAGGAAAGGTTAAGGAAATTTTATTGGCGATTGTATCAGCTTTTAAAAGCCTTGACCAGGATAATAAAAGAGAAGAAATAATTAACAAATTAATTGACTAAAGGAAGCGTCGTGTTTAAAAATAGAAAATCAGGTCTAACGAAAATAATAAATATGTAAAAAAACCTGAAGTTATTAACTATATAACTAAAATATACAATTTGTAATATCTACTCTTATGTATATATACTCGTAATTATGTAAAAGTTATGATTAATTCATCATCATCATCCACAGCTTTTATTTATCCCACTGCTGGGTACAAGCCTCTATACAATACCATCGGCCTCGATCCTACCTATGGTAGCTGCCGCCTGCTTCATTGCCCGCGACATGAAATGGAATATAAAGTACGAGTACTTTTCAACTTTGAACCCCCATTTGATCCTCCTAAAGGTCGCATTTCCAGAAATCGTTTTCAATAAACACTCTTTAGTAAATACATCCTTAAAATTACTGTCAGCTAACTCTTTTGTATAAATATATAAATTATAAAATTAGATCTAAAAAACTACGAATTTATTATTATATAATATATGTCTATAATTTGCTTAAAGCAAAGGACTTCAGATCTGTCATTAAGGTGAAAATAAAACGGACTTTCATGGGACAGATCAAAGAAATGAGGGCGCCCATTATTCGTTTAATAGCATTATGTCTCAAATCTATATTATTAGGCTTTTTCACGATTGACTGACAGACAACGTAGAATCTAGAGTGTTACATAATTATGCTAAATGCAAGTACGTTTGCACTCATAGGTAAAACACTAGAAACTTGGTACATATCAACCCATAGTGACCTACTGCTGGGCACGGGGCTTTCCTATATAGTGTGTTCCTACATGTGACTTCAGTTCAGGACGTTTCTTCACGACTTCATTTTTTAGATTTTTGGTGACAATATATTTTTTTTAATTATAATGTACCCAGAGTCATTTTCACGACTAAGACAAATCTATTGACACCGCTTACATCAAAATACGATAAATCATTTAGGCTCTAGGGCGTACCAAAGAATATAATACATACCCTCGAAAAACATAACCCTCCTGCTTTCGCACGAGTACATATTAATGATTAACTACAGCACGAACTAAGCTTTCCTTCATATAAATAGGTTAGTAAAAAAATATTGCCAAAATCCGAATGCTCCATTATTGACATTTAGGTCGCGATATTGCTGACATCATATGCCAGATCAGAGCGATGAATACTGGACCTTACTTCACTACCTACTTCACGTCTTGGACCATCTAATATGTTTATTAAGTGTTATTTTGCTAATATTTTATTTAGAAAACTAACGCGTGTTTCATTCATATTGTTTAAGAAGACGAGTTCTCACGCGCACCTGATTGTTGGAAAGTTCTAACTATAGTTTCATTCAAAATTTGTTGAACTTTATCAGGAATGAAATGAGTCGTTCGTGTCTTCAACGATGACACGTCTCGCAATGCTCAATATTATTGTTTAGCGAGGAATAAAATTGAATGTAGAAAGCCTTTGCCCTGGGACTATAACGTTTATTAAATAACTATGTATTAAGTTGTGCAAACCATCCACCTAGCGATCACAATTTTTATTAGACTAAATAAAAATACTCTTGACCAATTTAATTTATATTTGGTTTACTTATTGGGATTAGTACGAGTACCTAACTAGCTCTTACCCGCGGCGTTGTCTGCGCCGTCAAATTAAATTGCGGACTTTGAATCAACGTATCACCTCCTACGGGGTTGTATTTCCAAAAATTAATTCTTAGTACACCCCCACGCCCTATAATGAATATACTCTCCAAATTGCATGTCTCTAGATTCAGCGGTTTAGGCTCTGCGTTGATTCCTAGATAATATATCAGTCAGTCAGGACTTCCTCTTTTATCAATAAAGATAATAAGCTTGTCAAAAGTGCCGTAGAAAACCATTACTTATCCATTTTCTGAAGGAAAAACTCCACTAGTAAAAAATCTTATACACTTAAATATTATACTACACAAATTTGTAAAACATGAAGACCAAGTTTGGTCAACATTCGTTAAAAATTACCACCAGCAATTTTTTTATACGGATAGACGAAATACCATTACTTCAGGCTTGAAGCTTTGCTCGGGCAAATCTCTCAACCTACTCCACATAAAGTCTTCAACAAGGTCAACCGCCTAAATCAAAAGATCCCTTTACATCTGTTCATGTCTTCTGACCATTCCGGAGCCCTAATGTCCCGAAAGAACCCCTAAAAGGGTCAAACTGTCAGAGAGAAGGACGAGAGGTCCCGACTCGTTAAGCAGGCCTCTGTATAAGTCATTGGCCTCATTAATTTTTCCTTGAGACCTTGCGAGCGGCAGTTATTGCTACGTAGGCGCGCTGGTTTTTTTTATTTGCATATCAGTAGATATAATACAGGATAGGGTGTACTGAGCTGAAAGGAGATCACTATACTCATCCGAACGAAGCATATTCATAGAAAAATGCATTTAATATATATTTTGCATTAAAAAAATGCATTAATTTTAAGTTAAGGTAATAATGTGACAGATTTATAATACTCGTAAAATATCGTTTTAGTGCAACTATTAAGTAATACTATAAAAAAAACGAAAAACCGAGTTAATTTAATTTTACAAATATAGCATCTGTGTATATTCAATAAAAATTAAAACTTACGTCGATATAACAAAATACTGGAGCGATGTTGGAAAAATGTATACGGGACTAAGTAAAAAGTATTAAAAAAAAATATTCGAAATCCATTTGGAAAGAAAAAATTTTTTTTCCTCGAGTAATATACAGAGAAAAAAAGGCTTAAGAACCACCTTCTTCTTGAATCAGTAAAAATTATGAAAGAGAATGTAAAATGTGATGTGAAACTTAGGCAATAACATTATATATGGTTATTAAATATAAAGGAAATATGTTTTAATTATAGCCGATAATTTTGTTGACCGTAGTTATTATATATTTTATTAATTATATAGAATATTTTATTCTAAACTAGTTGACTCGGCAAACTTCGTACAGCCTAACAGTTATGTATGTTTCCCACCTTTAAAGCCTTAACTACAGCCTAAACTTTTCGCCTTCACACACATTTCAAAATCAAAATCAGCGAAATCGGCCCAGCCGTTCTCGAGTTTCACCGAGACAAACGAACAGCAATTGATTTTTATGTATATAGATTGGTAAAGTTAGTATGAAAAATGCAAAATTGGTGTAAATTTAGCAAGTACAGAGTCATACATTTAAAAATTATCAAAATTTACTGATTTTTCTAAATAAGACTACCCGGTAGGTAATAAAATTATTATGATCTTGCTACTAGCAAAAATAAGTAGGTACATAGTATAATAATGTACACAGGAAGTTTCGTTAGTTAATATTAATTAATGGCTCATAAAATTTAATATTATTCCCAGTTCCCAACCAAAATTTAGTTAAAATAGACCTTTGCAAAAAATATTCGTTATAAAGTCACTGATGTTTTTTTATCTCTAAACACATAAAACACTGTCACTTGATCTCACTAAAACACGAAAAAATAATCGCGGCAATACGAAAATCGCGCGGGAAACACGTCCGCCCTCGGCCATTTTCACGACGGTACTAAGAAAATTCACCACGTGGTAGAAAAATATTCACCGCTATCATAGGGATTGTCACTCTGCAGACAAAAGTCAACCATAAATATACACTTTAAGGTTCAGAATTGATGTTCTTTATTAAGTAATACAACTTGAGGTTTACCAAAAAGTTTCAATTGCTTTTTGAACCGTAAAATTAAGGCTCGAAAGTCGTTTATCCAATGGCGTACCCCTTTCAAGAGCTTTCGAATATGGTAAACTTGACTAAGAAGTTTTCCCACCACGCAATTTGGACTTGCTGCGTTTGCAAATTCGTATTTCAAATGTCCTTATACTAAGAATTGTGCTCTAAGCGTAAAACAAAAAGGTTCAAATTTGCATATCAAAGTTAGGCAGAATTTTATTTGGTAACGCACGGATAAGTTTGTTTTTGGGTGAGATAGATAAATGAATTGAAAATATTCACGTATAAAGAATAGTAAAGTAAAAAAACATTTTTTTTGTTATAAATCTATACCTATAATTATACCGACTGTAGCAGCCTTCGCGGAGAAAGCTTACGTTTTAAGCGAGTAAGTGTCGGTTCAATCCTTGGGTCAGATTTGTACTGCAAACTTCGCTAAAAAAATTTTTAGAAGATGTTTTGCATTTAAAAAAAATCTTTAGTAGATGCCTGCTTACTGGAGAATGTCACAATTTAGAGTTAGGCCAGGAATTCATTAGGAAGATACGACACGAATTTCTTTTGGAAGATAATATACTTACTTAATTTTATTGAACCCACGTATCACATGTCAAATTAATCCACAACCAGTTTATTAAACAATAAAATAAAAATGAACATAATAAAGTAATTGGTAAACAGTAACTTATAATAGTAAACCATTAGAAGTTACCGTTGATACTCGTATGTATAGTTTTACTATGGGACAAATCCGAAATCCGAAAACGGTCGATGAGTTTCCAGCTGGCAACGTAATAAAATAATGATTGTTATTCAAAGAAGTTACTATTATAAAGAGTCTCTAATAAAATTTAATAAGAAATTTCAATTTATATATATAAATAATGGCAACAAGGTATTAAAACTTCGACTGTCTTTTCTTATCATCTGCGTTCTGAAAAAAGATTGTAGGTACTCCTAGATCTATCTTACCTTGACAATACTTGAAGGTGTTAGTCTAACCATTAAAGAACCCTGCGTAGAACAAAAATTAGCAAAATTTGAGAAAAAAATATTGCGTCCTCCAAACAACTTGACCGATGACGTCACCAATTTTTGTATGGATAACCTAATTTATTATTTCGAATTTGGAAAACTTTCTTCTTAAATGGGTTTACTTTGATTGGTACACTAGCAACTCTTAAGTATTGTCACGCCTTTCTGTTACACGTTGTATAGAGTCAATTCTTCCCTCGGTACATTACCATCATTTCGTCCTATGAAACGACTGCGCTCAATAAATCCGCGAGTACATGCAAAATAAAAGCCGAGAAGCAATCGGCAGTCGTATCGATAAACCATATTCAATATGTACACGCCATCTAAATGTCTGCACTTCTTTAGCCGTGACATAGTGATCAAAATGTTGGCTGACAAAATGTTTAGGAGGGAAAATGAAAAAAAAGGTATAGTTCTTTATACTCATTTACTGGCGAACCTACGTTAAAATTACATATCCAACGACAATTCAGAAGCGTTTTTTTTAAGTTAAACCCAATAGTAAAATGTCTAAAACAGTTACACCAATTACGAACAACGTTATTATGGAATTCGTTACATGTGGGGTGTGGGTGAAACGAGTTCTCGCAGAGATCACTCTGCCTCTACATTACATTAATTATGGCAAAAGAAAATCATCCAAGAAAAATCTAATAGTGTGGTACTTAGTTCGTTTCACATCGGAGCACAAAGTAAAGAAAATCTCGCTAGTATCCCCACCCGTGTGTCTCCATACAAAAATACCCGCGCTGTTGTTACAGACGTTCTGTTTTGCCGTTCAATAAAATATGTTTATGAATGTGAGGAGCCGAGATAATTTTACAACATATATATGTACCGACTCAATTATATACACGATTATTAACTACAAAACCAATGGATTTAATTAAATAAATCCATTCTTACAGAGGTTGTCTGTAAGAGATCGTACTTAAGCGATTAAACGGTCTATTTTATTAACTCCACCTCCATCCCCTACACTACAATTATTGAAATTCCTGCTAAGGTTGTCGTATTTATTCTCTAATCTTGTAATTTTGTGGTGACAAAGAATTTTGTTATTTTAAAGGTTGATTAACTCTCTGTGTGACTTCTCTCTAGGGCTTTTCTGTTCTTCTTCTTGATTCGTATTGTTTTCGGTCTCTGAGTGATAATTTATATGACTTGTTCGTATATATATAAAATTCGTAATAAAAACCAAAACTTTCTTAATGTCTTCTATATGCCTGTAATAAAGTATTCATCTATCTGTTAGTACGTATCCATATCCAGAAATTCAAAAACAATCCTAAATATATAAAAGTACATAATTATGCTTAACCGTCATAGCTCCCTAAGGCACTACTAGGACTTTTTCTTCTATGGATCAGAGATGCAACGTTCACAAAAACACATCAAGACCTGAAAATAATTTCTCTCACACGTCGTTTTCACACCAGCCTCAGCCAGGAACCAACCAAATCGTCAATGTACATCTTCGACTGCACACATGCACGATTCTGAAGCACCTAGACCTAAATTGCATCTAAAAGCAAGCCCATAACGAGTTCCGCTCTACGAATAGCACACTAGAGTTACACAGAGCAGGCACCTGTACATTGTTTATAGTTCTACCTCTCGACCTCGCCAGGAATAGATTCACCATCGATACCATTACATATAAAACTTTCATATATTGGCATCCACGAGGGACGAACCTACTGAAACAAGTATGCGGAAATGTATACATAGGTGTGTTTGTGATTTGATCAAATTCTAATATTAATACAGAACCGTTTTAATATTTGAAGATAAGGTACGCAGTTAAGGTTAAAAGGTAAGTTTTTGGTAGACAATTGACAACATTTCATTTTTGCAAAGAGATGAAAATTCGAAAACGATTTCGAGTTCATACTAAAAATACCAGATTTTTATATCTACTTTCTTCCGAGCTATTTACAAAAAAACTGATGAAAAATTCTCGTATTTATGCTAAGACCGTCATATGTCACCAATAGAAAATATTTTTGTAACTTACTTCTGTGAACCGTCCCACAACAAATATATAACATTAAAAAAAGGGCTTTTTATTTTTCATTTCTCCATTATCGTAATATAAATGGGTCACCAAAAATTTGAAATTTTGTCAATTGGGACAGATTTTGTAGATGTTTAGTGACAATTCTAAAGTAAAGTAAAGTAAAGTAAAGTAATATTTATTGACCTTTAAATAACGTTCGTTACAGGCAAGTCTTATTACATTTGAATGAATAATTACTTAAAAAATTTAACTTACAAATCTCATTTATATACGATTACTTAATATTAGTTCTTAGTTTAATAGTTCTCATGACAAATATTTACATTAAAATTGCTTTGTTTAGTTATTATTAATATTTTATAATGGTTGTTTGTTACACAAGAACGATGATTCTATAAGCTGCATTGACATATATTCGCTGAGTTTATAAAAAGGATTGCTTTCAAAAAAATACTTCAATTTTTGTTTGAATGTAATAAAATTGAGATCCATTACACTATTAGGTAATTTATTATACATCAGTATTTTAGTATAAAGCCCCTGCTTCTTACATTTAGCTAATCTATTTATTGGTAGGATTCGCCCTTTTTTATTATTGCGTGAAATTCTTTTTTCCGGTATTTCCATATCCTCGTGTACTTCTAATAAACAACTATAAATATAAAGTGATATAACTGTCATTATTTTATCTTTTTTAAAGTGTTTTCTCGCAGGACTACGTTTTTTCAAACCGTTAATCTGTTTTTGACATTTTAAGACTTTTATGATATCTTTAGCATTTCCCCAAACAGTAATAGCGTATCTTATAATAGAATGCACGTAGGCATAATAGACAGAGATGAGCGACTTTTTATCTAGTAATGGCTTAAGTTTAAATAAAGCATAATTACCACTTGCCATTTTCTTGCAAATTTTATCGATGTGCGCATTATGGCTAATTGTATTATCTATTGTATAACCTAGAAATACATTTGTTTTACTAATGGAATTCCCGAAAATACCTAACTTTGACTGATACTGCATAGAGATGGTTTTATCAGAGTTAAGAACAATTCCATTTGCGTCAAACCATTCCTTTAACAATTCCATAACGATACTAATTTTATTTTCTAAATTATGTATACATTTGTCTCTGATACCTACATGTGTGTCATCTGCAAATAAATTTATGTGAGCCCAACTTGGCAATGCATTGGTAATATCATTAATATATATCAAAAATAAGACTGGGCCTAAAATAGAGCCCTGTGGTACTCCAATTGACATCCTACCTTCTGTAGAAATTTGTTCATTAATCGAGACAATTTGACTACGGTTCTGTAAGTAAGTTATCATCATATTTAATTCATGACCTTGAAATCCGTAATATTGCATTTTTAAAATCAATATATCGTGCCTCAAACAATCAAAAGCTTTTGAAAGATCACAAAAGATACTTGCACATTTATTTGACGTATCTAAGGATTCTAGAATGTAATATACTACTTTTCTTATAGCCATTTCTGTTGAGCGGCCTTTTCTGAATCCAAACTGTGACATTGTAAATAAATTATTTTCTTCAAAGTATTTAACAATTCTCGATTTAATAATAGCTTCTTTTTGATAAAGTTGGCAAAATGCAAACGGGTCTATAATTACTAATATCCTCTATATCCCCTTTTTTAAAAAGTGGGATTACCCTACCCGGTTTCAATACGTCGGGAAATATTCCGTCAGTTAAACATGAGTTTAAGACAATTAATATTAATTCAAATAAATTATCGTTATTTATTATTAGGTTCCGTAAAGTCTTAGTACTCATATCATAAATATCTAACGTAGGTTTTTGCTTCATGTTAACTACTACCTTTTTGAGCTCAGTATAATCTACTGGTCCGAATGAAATAGATGTCAACGGTTTACTACAGTAATTTAAATACTTTTTGCAACGCGTCAATTTCTAGATTACAAGTTAACGTATGAGCTATGTTGCGAAAAAAATTATTAAACAGAGTAGCAATTTTTTTAGATTCTGTAATACTTGCTCCGCTTTCGGTTTTTACTGATTTTATTCTATTACTTGTATTGCGTCGCGTATTTTGACCTGTCTGTTCGTTTATAATTTTCCAAGATTCTTTAATTTTATTTTTTGATTTTTTAATTCTATCTCTATACTGTATTTTTTTTGCTACGACCATTGTTTTACGTAATATTTTTCTATACTTTATAATGTTTAATTTTCTTGTTCCGCTAGGGTCAATATTACAAAGTGGCTAAGGGAATAAAAAGAGGTGCAGCACTTTCAGATATCGCTCCTTGCAGCGTTCTGCATTTTAACTTGGAGCTGAGATTCGTATTTCTTGGGTTGGAAACCCAAGAATATCGACGAGCAATCAACGCAAACTTAGGGTTAGTGTTGATTTAATTTAGTTTGTTTGCAAAAACTATTCTAGTCTATGCATTCTATCGACAAGTTGTTGGTTGATTATCAATATTTTAAAATGGCAATACATTAGAAATGCTATCCTCTACTTGACGTCAGCTTCTCATGGCGATTACATCACTTCCAAGTTAAAATAATAAGGATCAATCTACGACCAAAAGTTAATTTATAATCCTTAACTACTTGTTTTATTGCGTCCATTACTAATATTCACATAAGAAGCAGAGGGTCTTATTTAGGGGTCAGGAAATGACGCAATGTCACCACATACAATAAACTACGACACAGAACTTGATTACATAAACTATAATATGTATAATACTGGTTAAAAATTATAATTTCGATTGACGTTCTCCAATAGCACACAAAAAACATAAAAATAGATAAACATCATCGTATATCAAAATAAATTTGATGAAATTATGATGAGCAGTTTGTGAAAAGATACATCAAAAATCAAACAAAAGGAAACAACGAAAGCTTACAAAAAATAATTTAAATAAACGTAAATCATACTTCATTACTACTTGTCACACATTTCAGTTTATAAAAATGCAATTTTAACGATGGATATTTTATTGGAAAATAGATAAGTAATAAAAATAACCTTGTTCATATTACCACTATGATCGAACATAAATAAATATGTTGCAGCTATCAGTATGTAGATTTGTCTGAATGTTGGTAATCACAGGTCCCCTTTCTCAAATAATGGAAAGTTTTTGAAGATGAAAATTATAAAAATTGGGGATGAGTGAAGCTGTATATTATTACTATATTAGGTTTTAAAAAAGTTCTAGAGATTAACTATTTGCAGAACTAATAGTATAAGAAAAAGTGCAACAGTACCAATACCAAATGCTTTCAAGTTATATTCATACAGAATAGAGCTAATTTCTGTCGAACGTGGTATAGGACTTGGCAATCTTCTAGGACTAAAAGGGACGTAGTCGAGATATTATGGAGCGTATGTACTTATAACGGACGAATCACAGATCGCGTCTCAACGTGATACCTGCCTTAAACTTTATCCCGCGCTAAAGATCACCCAAAAACCACCTAGATGACCTCGGGTATACGCCCAAGGTCATTGGTTCAATTTATTCGCTGGGAACTGTACGTCATGGTATTTGATAGCATTGATACTTACTAGAAATCAGTTAATAATTTTTTTACATGCTGTCATACAAATAAAAACTGTTTCTATACTTCTTTTAAGTCATCGGTAGAAAAATATAGGTACAGTACATCATACGAATATGCTACTTACTATATTACTTAAGAATTTTTAAAGGTTGTTAGACGCGTTAGAACTTAAGAAAAGGTGAAAAACTGAAGGATGTAGAAAATAAAGTAAAAAAACATTTTCTTCGTTTTCTGCTATATATGCGTAATATCTAACGTTCTTTGATAGTTTTAAGTTGAAATAAAGACAAAATATTTTTGGAACAGATAATAGACAGGAGATGATACAAATATTGAAAATATTGACCATGCCATGTATATATATCCTCGGAATTTGCAAGTTTGTTCGAAATAACCTACATCTATATAGAAGACGTGACGACATTAACTTCAATCTTCGTCATGGAGACCGTTTATTGGCTCATAGGTGCTGATTAGGAAGCACGCTTCTAGTACGTTGCCTATGTCGATAAAAGTTTATAATAAGTTATCAGCTGATATAAAGTGTGAAAACGATATCATGAAGTAAAGCATTAAAACAATTTCTTACAATTAAAGAATATTACTCAGTTGACGAATTCCTAAACGAAAATAGAAGATATAATTATGCCATGTTATAATTAAATATTGATCTGAAACTGATTATTGACGTTATTTTGACATTTATCATAATATAAATTTTGACTTTTAGTAATAATGTGCGTCCTCCTCTCTTTTTATTTAGCTGTGCCCGACATTTATGTGGTCCATTGGACAATGTACTTATTTTTTAACATCATGTACGGTATGGAAGCAATAAACGATCTAAATCTAAATCTGGATGATTTAAAGTGAGTCGAAAATATTACTAATTAATTTATCTCATATCACTATTAAACATGAACAGAATGAGCAAATCTGAATAAACAAATAAATATTTAAAAAGTTTGCTAAAATGTTTGTCCGTCGCCCTGTAACAAAGTTTTGAGGGTAACCGATGAATCAAAATATTTTTACCGAGTGCTTCATCCTGTTACGTATGCCATATTTTTGTATAACATTTACATACTAAATCTGTTTAATATGGAAAAAGGTCTCAGCGAGGTTCGGAAACCAAAAAATAAAATAAAGTAGACAATGAGTGTATTTGACTTTGTGAATGTTTGACTTTGACTCTCGAATGTAACTGTCAGTTGTGGAGTTTTAAGCTCTTTGAAGAATTTGAATTGTTAATGATCCTAGAATGTATTGTTAGTTTCTAAAACTTTTCTTTTCTACCGAATTCGAAAAATGAGGAGGTACTGAATTCGACTGTATTTTTTTTTGTTGTCTGATTTCTCTGAGACGGGTGGACCGATAAAAAAATATGTTTTGTTTGGTATATGAGTACGTGGTCCTATTTAATAGTGTTGATTTTTTTAAATTGAAATAACTGAATTAGTTCTATCGGCGACTCCGTAATGGAAGTAAATATAATTTTTTATATAGAATTACTAAATTATTAATTATAATTGTACAAAAGTATGATAACAACGATAATTACGATTTACTTACTTGAAATACACTCGTATCTGATAAAAAGATTTGTCAAAGATATTGCTATGATTTTTTTGTAAGAATACGCGTGTCTTTAATATGCTGTCCCTAATATAACATAATTATATTTACCCCAAGGATTAGAACTATTAACGGTCAGCAGCTTAAATCAACTGTGCAAAAGGTGGTGAGAATGGTAGTTGAACACGATTATGGATATGAGTAAGGCTTTTGATACCGTGATTGAAAAACAATTATAAGAAGATAGTTTTAGAACATTCGTTTCAATCATACTCTCATGGTAAAATAATTTCAAAATTACACAATTCTTAAAGCCGGTTATTTACTATATAACTAGATTAAGGATAAGGTTTTTAACTTCGAAGCTCTAGAGTTTCGCAAGAAAGAACTTGTGGTCCAATACTTTACCATATACCTATATAAAATTAAACTAAATAGGAGGTTTAAAATACAGCTATTAAAATCTAGATTTATATTGCACCGAACTTCATCATAATGATATTGATATTAACCGAAATAATATTGTTTATGCGCCTACAAGCAAGTTCTTAAAGGAAATTAAAGTATTCTAAATCGTATGAATATTTTCGTATTTGAATTAAATGTTAGATAGCAAAGGCTTGCCCTATTTGGGCCCTATTTAACATTATGCTCCATTAAACACGCGTAGAAGTAAACATGGGCTATGTAAAACAAGCAGTTGACCAAAGTAAATAATGTATCTTTCCACTCACTGGTTGTGTATCCGTAGTCGTCTTCTTGCTCGGGATCAGCTTCCTTCTCTTCTTTGCTGCGTTTCACTGCGCCGGCGGAGGCGCGGTCAATCTATAGAAGGTAAATAACAAGACGAATATAGCAGATATTATTATTATTTGATGAGATTTGATTATGAAGGAGATTTTTTTCTTGCGCTCCTGTTAACAGTAACCTTAAATAAAGTCATGAATGAGTCTTGGACATGTAAAACTACTCTCAGATTAGAACTGCTATGTTCTTCGCAAATTCTAAATTTTTTGTCACGCATCTTGTAGTAAAAGCTAGTGGAACAAATTTCGAAGAGTACATCTAATTGACATATCATCGTCTCGTCTTAGCAAAACTCCCAACAGTCAAAGTCATTGGTTTAAATTATTAGCTGGAGTAGGTATCGAGCCTATTTACATAACGAAAATGACTCATTTATTATCTTTTCTTGTAATTCCTCCACTTACCTCTACTCCTTTATCAGAATAAGTCCTTCCCTGAAGTTCTCTTTCGTCTTCTTCATCAGAACTGTCCGAGTCACTATAGACAGGTTTAGACTCTGCTGCCTCGATAGAGTCTGCGGGCTGAGAGTCTGGTTGAGTTTCCTCTGACTCGGGGGGTGGGTCCGGCTCGGACGTTACTGTTATCTGAGGATGGAGAGCCAGTGAGAAAAATTGCTAAAATCATAATTATGAGTGACTTTCTGCTTGACACAGAGATGTATACAGAGTGTTTCGGTACCGACTAGCAATATTTGAACATCGTCAAGAACAGCCTATTTTATCGACGAATCACCCCCATAACGGGGTTCCCATCCCCCTTTTTCTGGAATGACGGCCATTTTTATTTTTTGACTTTGAATTTTGACTCGTATGCAATAATACCCTGTATCTTAGTAACAAATAGCCATAAACACTTTTAAAAAATTGACTACGGGAAACAATAATACCTACTCACGACTAATACGATAAAGCGTTAAATGCTGACATGAGAGAGTTAAAAAAATTACAAACCTAAATTTTGCCAAACAATTTACCTAAATTATTTACATTGGGTGATTAGTTGATAAAATTGGATGAAATTCTATAGCAAATTAAACCAGGAAGTGAATACCGTGATCTCATGTTGCGGTGTGTTGTGCACAGATGGCGCGGGAGACTTCCTCGCGACGGCCGGTGATGCGGTCGGGGACGATGCTTCTACGTCTGATGAGTCTGTGTTCTGTCGAGATAATTATTATTGTGATTTAATGAGACACTAATACACGGCTAGAACTATAAACTATATATACTGGTACTGTACCGTACGGATACTGCAATACTTAGATATTACATCAATTTTGAGAGAAAAAAATCAAATTGCCTCAACGTTTGTGTCCTATTAAATTTTTATGCGTAAGTGAGTGTTTACCCAGGCAAGTGTACGCAGTTACACAGTCAAATGAGTGTTTACACAGCCAAGTGAGTGTTTACCCAAGTAAGTAAGTATTTACCCAAGTAAGTAAGTGTTTACCCAAGTAAGTAAGCGTTTACCCAATTAAGTAAGTGTTTACCCAAGTAAGTGATTGTTTACCCAAGTGAGCAGGCTCTGCACGGTGAGTGTGACGGTGTCCCCCGCGGCCCTGATGAGCTGCACGCAGCGCTCGTGCTGTGCTGACCTCACACACACGCCACCCACCTCCAGGATCCTGTCTCCAGTCTACAACGAAATACAAATTTATCATGATAACCAATTACATATTTATTTGTATCCAAAATTTGCTTAAGGTAAGTAGGAATATAATATAAAGTTTTATACATATAATAGTGATATGGGAAAACATCCACACAAAGGTGTTCAGGTCCCAAACTAGGCTAAGCCTGTGCTATGGTAACCTGATCACTGATATACATACTTATATATATAATAAACACTCAAACACAGGTCAAACAGACATGTTCATGCACACAAATGTTTCACCTGTCCGGGGATCGATCCCGGGACCAGCGGCGCAGAAGGCAGGGTTGCTACTAACTGCGCCAACCGGCCAGTCAAATTTCTTAGCTAACCATTCTTTTGATTATTTTTTTTCTCCTCCTAGGAGGTAGTGATATCTTTATTTGTGATAAAAACATCAAAAGAAATAGGTATAATGAGTAGTTGACAGTTCTTTTAAAAATATTTCAACTCTACTCTTTCTTAAAATTATAATAAAAATCTTAACAAATACGCTTTTACACGTAAAAAACACCAGAATTGCTTTGCATTTTGAAATATGCCTGGGTATTTATTATATACATAAGTATGTATTTATATATATAAGTATGTATATCAGTGATCAAGTTACCATGGCACAGGCTTTGCCTAGTTTGGTACATGAAGACCTTTGTGTGGATGTTGTCCGATATTTTTTTTTTATGTACCTGAGTAAATTTAAATAGTTACCTGCAACTCCCCGCACCTCCCCGCGGGACTATCAGGTACGACATTTTTGATGAAAATACCAAATATAGCCTTTTCTTCACCCTCCTCGCTTTCACGGTTGGAAATTATGTCCACCTGAAGAAAATAACATCCATCATAAAAATAAGTTGACAAGTAAATTGAACATTTTAAAAATAATGTGGCAGCCATCTTGGATTTGATACCCTTATGAAGGAGGTGTTGTGAAATAATTATGTTTCGTCTTTTGGTGTGGTCGGCCATCTTGGACCAATTTTTATCAAAGCTAGCTAAAAAACTATTCATACAAAAAATCTAAATCACGGACAGACACACACACAGACACTTCCAACCTATAAGACGCTGTCATTTTTGGTTCGTAGGTTAAAAAATGGTGGTCATAGAGACGTTACAAGCGTTACGTGTGCTATTAGAAACGGAATATTCCCATCTGGCCCAGGATCTGCCCCATCAATGGGCCGACAGGAATATAAAAATTACCAATTGCTCCATTGAAATTGAAATTAAATTGAATGACACATATAGCCAATGCTACGCGAGTGACAAGACACTGGGGTCCTGCTACAGCAGTGACGTCACAACAACAACAGTAATTTTGTCTTTCACTGGGGAGAGACAATACCAATAAGATAAAACAAGAAAGACGATCCTTAAATTTCACACGTGTTTTATTAATTAGAACAGCGTCGTATAGAGTAGTAATAAATATAAAAAAAATTAATTTATTTCGTTTAAAAATTTGATATCAGTATAGGTACGTAGGATATGATATTTTTTTATTCTACACAAAGCATCGTTAATCTTGAAATAATCACTTAAATTATTACACTGATATGCTGCGCAGGTGAGTAATACAAAAAATACTAAATTTGAATCCATCTTTGCTTTGTTAATCCTCTTCAATGCATAAAAATCTAGTTAGCTTACCTTCCCACCAACGATGCTGGCCCCCAGCGGAGCCCCAGGGCTTCGCTTTAGCGTGACAGTCCTGGGCGGGCCCCAGCGCTGTGCGGTGCACTCGCCGCCGCGACGGTCTGACGTCACCGTCACTGTCATGTTGCCTGCAGCAGCGTAACTGCATGCAAAATGGTTGAGCTTTTAGATTATTGCTGTAATAGGCATATTCCAGCAGTTCCGTTTGTGCGGAAATTTTGACTTATTAATCCTAATGTTTAGTATTTTAAATCTTTATTGCACAAACTTATAAAACACGATAAAATTTTAACTAAAACTTACACTATATAAAGTTATAAACTATATGTACAAAAGCAATACCCAATAATTAAAACTAACTAACCGCGGCCAGTTGGTAGAGTAACCAAAATGCTGGCCACATTGCCTCGTTGAATGGAGATAATACTATAGATATAGATAGAGGCCAGCATTTTGGTCTCGAGTAGCGTCAACCAGGCGCTTTGTTAGGTCGTTGATATAAATATTTTCTGTTTTGATTTTCAATTTGAATTCTCTTTTTTATGTTCCCGTTTGATTTTATTTCGATTTATTTTTTTAGTTTAATTTTTAATTTGTATTTTCATTATTTGTAATGCTTTGACATTCTTAATGTTATAATAATTGGTACAGTACTAGTAGTTTGTTTATTTTAAAAGTAATTTTGTATATTTGTAAAGTTAAATTGTAATTGAACATGGGCTGAAATGAACAACCTTTTTATTTTATTGTCATTAGAAAGTGGTAGCTTAGTCGTCAAATCTCTTGAAAATAAAAATAAATAAATAAAACTAACTGTCGAAATGAAAATACAGGGTTTTGATGGGTTTACTTTTATGAGTAGACTAACCATAAAAGTAAACTCATTTTAAAAGACAATAATGTAAAATTCGAGATAAAAATATTAGATTCCCCATACAGAAATGGGTCACGTGATCGGTCAAGTTGTATGGAGGACGCCATAGTTTTATCTCTAGTTTTGTAAAATTTTGTTCTACAATGGGTTTACTTTAATGAGTCGACTAACAACACCCTTAAGTATTGCCACATCTTTCTGTTACACAATGTTTACATATATTTGTGTTAGAAAGCAGTAATTAAGTTGAGTTTTATTTGTTCCGTTGTGTGTTGTTTTCTGTTGCTTTAAATTTTTTTCTATATATTAAATACTGACAGGATCCAACAATGTGTAAAAATACTTTCAAGATCACTGTAATTAATATTTTGCAAAAAAGACAATAACCGGTCAACCTATTTCTTTTTACATTTATTAAAACACAAAAGGAAAGGAAAAAAACCTTCACAGCTTTTAAAAACTAATCTAATAATAAATCCCCAGTAGAAGGAAAAGTTCCGAGAATGCTGGCAGCATTGCCACGTTGAATGGCAATGCTAATTTTCTGACCAAAATAAGAGCCAGCATGCTGGTCTTATGTCGCTATGTTCTATTTCTTTAGATTTTCCAAAGCAAAATTTTTAGGTTCCTCACCCAATGGGTAAAAATGGGAGCTTATTATTAAGAGTTCACTGTCCTTTCGAATGTCTATCACCAGATCAGGTAATAGATGTTATACAGTTAAAATTTTTACAGATGACGTAATTCTCTTCAAAAAATGCTATAAACAAAATAAATATTTAAGGGGGCTCCCGTACAACAATTGTAATTTTTTGCCGTTTTTTCTCAACAACATTGACAACAGATTTTTTAATGCTTTTTATTTCATTTTAGTAAAAATCTAGTTTTACCGAATATATTACCGTTTAATTGATACTATTTAACGTATTCCCTGACCCGTATGTATGTGGAAGGCGCGGGCGAGGGGGGCGCAGAGGTAGCGTAGGTAGGAGGGGGAGGTGCTACGATGCAAGTGGTACAATTGAATAAGTGTAGTAAATGATTGCTGTTATCACTCTAACGTGACGAATGTAATGCATCCTAGTACCGCAGGGCTATCGACATGAAAGAGGTGAAAACAAGACCTAGCAAACTTGGTTTCCTTTTGACAGTTCGCCGCTTCAACGCTATCAAAATGAAACCGAGTCTGCTTGCTTTAGTTTTCATCTCTTTCATGCCGGACTACCGGTTCGAATGTTGCCTTTGTAGAGTTTCTCAACGATTTTAAGCAAGCTTCATGAAAACTTCAGAAGAACATGGGACGATACCCCATAGTAGGGTAGGTGCTTCAGTAAGTACAATACTATTTAGGTATTTTAATGATTTTCAAAAACATGATAAAAGAAACTAGTACTTCTAAGAAATCTTTGTTACTTATATGTGAGTAGGCGGGACATGTGATACTGATTCTTAACGACCGGAGGGTCAAGATCGTGACATTGTGAAAGTATTTACTAGAGTAAAAAAAAGGAAACTAAAGTATTACTTCCTAAAGTATTTACTAGTTCTTACTAATCGTGCCAGCGTGTCACGATTTCCATACATTTAAATATTTTAAAAATCTTTAGCGGGATGTGGCATAAAACAGATAAATGTGGAAGGCTTTGCAAGAGAACTTAAATCAGGACAATATAGGTTAAAAACAAAAGCAGTCTGATCTCGGTTTACTTTGATAATAATTCTGTCATTTATTATTTCATGTCGTTGATGAGAGAACATAAAATGGCGTGAGAAAACTAAAACAATTAATAGCTAGCTGATTATTTATGAGTGCTAATTGCTGTTTCGAGAAACAATATCATTGATTATACTTAATCGCTGGGTTTATTGGAAGTAATCTCTTCTACTGCAACTCAAAGCCAGAATAACCAGTCAGCTAACCGACTCAAATAAAAGAAGCTCAATTACGTCGCCTAATAACGTTAAATACCATAAGCAGGAAATACCACCTCGCAATATTTTAATATTTACGAAGTCACAATTTTTGCTTCCCCCAAATAAAATCTCGTGATTTTGGTACTTTATATCGAAAAATACTAATTTATACTTGCTAACGGCGATATCACCCTTGGAACTACGTGACAGTTTTTAAAGAAACTTCTGGTTTTTCGTTTGAAAGGGTGGGTATCCTAGGTAGGCACCCGATAATTTTATTTATTTATTTAGATGTACAATACAAACTTATCTACTAAACCGATTTGGAGACAATGTTTATATTTCAGAAGTCTATCATTTGAAACATTAAAACGAATTTCCAAATCTGTCCAAGGTATCTGAAAAATACATAATGATAAAAGATACCAATGAATTTAGAACCTCATAGCTTGAAGTAGGTTAAGAACACTAGTTATAAACGAGAAATGATATATTAATCAGTGTCACGTGATCACCGGAAGTGGTCCCCAGAGAGAAAATGGCGGCGATGGTGTAATATACTCAAGTGCTCGATTAAATTAACAATTACACTTTAATTAGTTTAACACACCACACTTTCAGGAGCGAGGACTAATGGGATGTCGTAAATAATTAACAACTTGCGTAAAAACTAGCATGGTGGTAGCGCGTTTATTCCTATTGCTACAATCCTCAAGTTGTAAAATCTCTCGCCAAGCACCTTACTGTGTGTTAGGCAGCCTTTCTTGAGAGCCAGTGTATTCCAGACTAGACATGCTCCATCTAGGGCTACAGTATCGCTGACTTCCGTGATCTTGCAAACTTGTTGTCAAATGCCTAGCTGTTTAGGATAAATATAAAAAAACCTAATTTATCTTTTGTATGGTTGCCTGGAAGAAATCGTTATTAAAGCTAAGATCCAGCGTGTAACAGAGAGGTACTTATCGGTTACCTACCAAATTGAACGCATTGTTGAACAAAATTTTGCAAAATTAAAATAAAATTAATGCATCCTCCATACAAGTTGGGCGATCAAGTGAGAATTTTTTTTGAATACTGTTTTTTAATTTTGAATAATTTTGTTCTGCCCATAGAAGTGAACCGATTTCACTTCTATGGGCAGATTAACATTTAGGTATTGTCACTACTGTTACACGTTGTATATAAGAGTAAGTCCTGTCTGACTCACTGTTATTACCTAGGAATAAACGCTGAGCGTAAACCACAAAACCTAGAAACATAAAGGTACATTTACGAAATTAATGCATCACATAGTTTCATGCGTTTGATATAGATTTTTCACATTTTTACCGAGCGAGCAAGCCATATTTAATAATATTAATTTTTATTTATTTATATTACTTCATTGTTTTTTTTAAGACTAGGACCGAAAACTCTGCTCAGTGATTGTCAGATGTATGTTTAACGATATACAAGGGCTGCATTTCCAATTAGCAAAGCTCAGTCATCCATCACTGACCAAAGAGTAGTAACGCCTCGCTGCCCACGAGTTCTATACATTATATACTGTCATACAGGTAGGTATATAGCCAGGTATATAGTATCAAAGGTGGATTGAAAAGGCCTGTTAGTGGTACACTTATGGAGAAAATTTGCCGTATTAGTAAAAGTTTTAAGACATTCGGAAAAGTTCTAGAGTCCGATCGAGAAAAGGTCGGAGTAGTTCTATTTAATTGACCTCGCGAGGACAAACTTGGTTCTATGTTGACCACTGCTTGACCTTTTAGTTTAAATTCAAAATCTCTATGTATAGTAGAGCACCAACAATTGTTGGTCAGTATATATCGCAATAAAAAAGCTTAAGAAGAATATTTAAACGATAAAACTTCAAAATCGTATTAAATAAACTCCGCTCAACATATTGCCATACCTAAGTAGGGTTAATATTAGATATATAACTACTTATTGCTAAATATTATTTTTCATTACTATGTACTAGTACCTATGTTTGGACAACTGCGGATGTCGGTTATTTGTTAACTTATTGTATTAAGAAAACTGCTTACAGCATTTAATAAACAGAGATGTTTCAATAATGTATGGAGCCCCGGCCAGGACAGTGTACATGATAATATTGATACGTTAGTGATTATTAACCCTTTATCTATCAACCAATTTGAAAATAACGTAACTTATCGCAGTGTAGAAAATTATTTTCCAATCAAAATATTTCCACCTTATATACGCGAAAAGGCAATATACACGATATTAATAACCACGTCTTTAGAAAATTTTTGGTAGACATACACCGTCTTGGCCGATAGTGAAACAAGTCCTTTGCTACATTGAACAAATAATAAATTACAAGAAAGGGATAAACTGCCAAATTAAAGTTAATTTAGCTGGAAAAATATTCAATTACTTTAATTTGTATACCATACTAGAGCAATTTTATTTAGAAAACTAACGCGTACTAAAGCGTATTATTCACTTTAATTATTTTTTTTTAATTATTCCAGGCTGAGGAATCGAGAAACATACTAACAATCATCTTTCATTTAAAAGTCGGTAAAAAAATTGCCTAGATTAAAAACAAACGTTACTCTCGGCCAGTCAAGTATATTTTTTAGTAAAATGAATAGTATAAACGAGACCACTATGTGATGGAAAACAGCAAGTTCAGTAGTGAACACGCTAAACTAAGCGGAAAATTACATTAGCGGATGCATCCGGATACTCTCGCTAATCACAAGCGGTAGTTATATCAAAACGGACACAGCCGTGTGAACTGGTCTGTAATAATCCAGCTAGAAAACACTGGAACCTTTTTTAACCGACTTCAAAAACGTTCTCATATCGTTGGAGAGTTTTTTCTATGTATGACACCCGAGAATCACGAAAAAAAACTAAAAAACTGCGGGTTAGCTCGGAAGTGACGCCGCCGGAAACATGATCGCTTGTCACTATCCGGAGAGAAAAAAACAAGTTGTACCTTATTTTTACCATATTATTATTATTAGGGGTTAATATTAGGGATTGAATATCCAAAAATCCTTACTTAGACATCCCTTAGTATCAACCCATAGCGTCCCACTGCTGGGCACGAGTCTACCCTATGAAGGGGGTGTTGGTCCACTATAGTCCACCACACTGGCCAAATTGCGGTTTGAGGATTTCATTTATCTTCGAAAGTTATTAACCTTCTCCCACAAGCAGATTCCCTCACTCATATTTTCCTTTACCTTTTTAAGCCGGTACCAAATCTCATGTCTCTACATTCAGCGGTTTAGCGTTCGATATTTTAGCTCTACGTTGATTCCTAAAGATTATCAGTTCGTCAGTCAAGACTTTTTTTTATCCTACACAGCTAGGCATTTGACCACAAATTCGCATGACCACAGAAGTCAAAGAGATTAGATAGAGCATGCCTAGTCTGGAATACACTTACTCTCAAGGAAGCCTGCCGGAACACGCCATTGGGTACTTGGCGACAGATAAAACACTTTATACAGACTTACACCTTAATAAATAAATAGATAGAGAGATAGTTCATACTCGTATAAGCATCTATAATATAGGAAAAAAACATCAGAATCACTATAAAGCAACCTAAATGTGCTATAAACATTTATTTATTTATTTATTTACAACGAAACACCAACAGTATATATATTACAAAATTTTAAAATACATGATAACCAATATTGATTCTGATATATATACCCTTTATGGGTGTTTACAACATTCTTAGAATCAGTAGAACATTATTCTCGTTGAACAATACAATTAGTCAACTTGAACATATTTATTGAGAAATTTTAAGTAATATTTAACCAAAAAAAATAATAATAACGCTATAATTTAATAAAATATAAGTGATTTACAATATACTTATAATACTTATATGACAGAACATCATCCAACTAAATACCTTACTAGTTTGTTCTTAAAGATGTTTAAAGAGTCGTGAAAGATATCAAGATCTTTCACGGAGGCATTAATTTCATTATAAGTACGGCACATTCTAGGTATTGGGGAGTTTCGAGCTAAGTTCGTTTTGGCATGAGGAATATGAAAGATTTTAGAGATTCTACTACGTGGGTAATTGCCAGGAATTTTCAATGAAATGTCTTTCAAGATTATGGGACAGTCGGTTTGGTTGTGAATTTGTTTATACAGAAATGAGAGATCTCTAATTTTTCCACGGTCGCGTAATTTATCTATTTTGAAAAAGGACAAGCGGTTAGAATATGGACTTCTGTGCGAGATACCTTGGCACGAAAAAGCCAAGGATCTAGTGAAGGCTCTCTGGATGCTCTCAATGCGCTGCGAGTGCACAGAGTAGAAGGGGCTCCACACGACGCTCGAAAACTCCAGACAACTACGAACCATAGAGTTGTACAGTAATATTTTAGTGTGCAACTTGAATTTCTTAGAATTTCGCCTTATGAAACCGAGTTGCTGTGCTGCTTTTTTTACTATTGAGTCAATATGAGATCTGAAAGATAATTGGCTGTCTATCAACACTCCCAAATCTCGGATTTCTTGCACCTCCTGTAGCAACTCATCATTAAGCGTATAGGTTGAATTTATGGGCCTTTTTTTGCGTGTATATTTTATGTAGAAACATTTTTTTACATTAAGATGCATTTGGTTAATATCACACCATTCACTAATATTATTTATGTCATTTTGTATAAGATTAATATCACTGTCGCTGTTTACTGTTTTATACATTTTTAGGTCATCCGCAAATAATTTATATTTGCAATGTTTTATACGAATGGTAATATCATTTATAAAGATAGAAAAAAGGATTGGACCTAGGTGGGAACCCTGGGGAACTCCAGACTCCGCAAAATATTTCACTGATTCGAATCCATTAGCCATAACAACTAGTTCTCTTTTTGTAAGATACGACCAAAACCACTTTAAGAATGATCCATAAAAGCCTATACGCTCTAACTTTTTGACAAGTAAAACATGATTAACTTTATCAAATGCACTGCTAAAGTCTGTATAAACTGCGTCTATTTGACCACCCTTGTCTACACTTTCAGTGAGATCAGTAATAAAGCCAACAAGATTTGTTTCTACAGAGCGGCCTTTTTTAAAACCGTGCTGATGTTGCGATAGGAAGTGAGAAGAATATTGTGATACTATCGGACATAGGAGTGCTTCAAACAATTTGGAAAAACAAGATAAAATTGAAATAGGTCTATAATTCTGTACGTCGTCAATGTTGCCTTTTTTGTGAATGGGTATAATTTTCGCCTTTTTCCATTCATCGGGAAATTCCCCCAAGGACAAAGAACGGTTAAATATTAGGGAAAGAGGAAGTGCTATTGCAGAGCCGCAACGCTTGACTAGAAGAGGTGGAATGTCATCAGGACCCGGTCCTTTATTAGCGTCTAATTGTTTGATTTTTTTCAAAATTTCGCGTTCAGTGAAGCTTACTCTGCCTATGCTTTTGTACTGTAGACTACACTCAAATGCGCTGTCAATAGATCCCACAGCCGTGTTTGAAGTAAATGCGTTTGAAAAATTCTTTGCCAATAAATTAGCTATATCTTTCCCTGTACTAGCTACGTCGTCTCCCAAGTGCATTTCTGCAGGAAGTGACGACCTAGTCCTCCGCTTGTCCTTAATATACCGCCAAAATACTTTCGGATTTTTCGCAATGCTATTTTCTGTGTTTTGTATATAGTTTTTATATAATGCATCAAATAACTTATGACAACGCTCCCTTAAAATATTAAATTCCATCAGGTCACGAGGGTTTTTATATTTACGATATCTAGTCCGGATTTTTTCTTTTTCTGCGAGTAATTTGATTAATGATATATTGAACCAAGGAGGGAATGACTTTCTATTAAACTTGTGTTTGGGAACAAAATCTTCAATACATTTTCTAATCATAGTGTAAAAAGAAGAAATCATTTCATTTACTGTAGTACAGTCATTAAAAGTTTCACACCAATCTATGTCTCTCAGATATAACGAGATGCTGTCGAAATCAGCTTTGTAAAAATTAAATTCAATAGTCGGCTTAGGACGCAAAAATTCAAACTCCTTGTTCGGTATAGTAAGTAAAAACGGGGGATGTTTAACATCAAGTTTGCTTAAATAGTCGGGTGGCGCCGTTAGAGAAATGTCAGCTATCGTACTAAGAGCAAGATCCAATATTCTGTCATCTTCGTTACATATGCTATTGAACTGCTGTATGTTGGATAATGAAACAAAGTCAACTAACACATTTCCTAACGAGTTTCCATAATTTGATGGAGTTGTGAAATTATTGCATTTGGTCCATTTTATGAATGGTAGATTAAAATCTCCAAGAATCACAACTTCGTCTACCTGACCAATGTAATTATTAGCATTATCCAAAAAAATATTTAACATGTCCAGTTTTACAGGAGGGGGCAAGTAAACAGTACAAACAGCAATTTTTTTTATGGTCTTGCCTGTACGCATCTCTACTAGCACCCAAATATCTTCACAGCTAGATTCCCAGGTGTGTAAACGCGTGGATACATATTTACGTGAGACAGCTATCAATACGCCACCACCGTCTTTCTTTACATTAGGAGTGATGTCGGAACATACTCGATCACGTCGATACACTTCGTACCGAGAATCTATAATTTCGCTACTGTATATACTGGAATTCAACCAAGTTTCAGTAAATGCAAAAATATCGTAAGAATTAAGTAAAACGTTTTTCAAAATATCATTTGTTTTCGTTCTCATGCCACGAACGTTTTGATAATATATAGTAGCCATTTTTATATATTATAACACCAACAATATACTAAAACAATGAAATCTAAACTTAATTTTTGAACGTAAAGAAGTTACTGTCCATGGTGCGTATTAAAATCGCGGCGCTAGTTTCGTCCTTCCTTGCGTAGATCCGGCCGTCACGAACCCAGACAAACTTGTATCTCAGCTCCTTCGCCTTTTTTCTCGCAGCGGCATGAATTGCCTTGTTCGTCGGACTCAAGTGTTCAGAAACAAAAACGGGAACACTGTTTCCACCAATACCCAGGTGGGCCGAGCACAACTTGTCACGAGTATTAGTTTTGTTGAACCTCTGAACTGCTGCAAGTAGATGGTCGCGCATAAGTCGGGTCCGCAGCTTAAGGATTACGGTGCGAGGTCTATCGCTTTCCTTATTCAATTTCGCCACTCTTGATACGTGAACGATGTCATTCTCGGAAATAGAGCAATCTGTCTTTTTCGAAAGTTGCTCTATGATTTTGAGGACATTCTCTGACCGGCTTTCCGGTATTCCATTTATCTCCACGTTGCACTCGCGCTGGTGCTGCTCTATTTGGTTCAGTCGACCGTTGAGACCTTTTTCCAGTTCAACGACCTTCAAAGTTAGCTCTGCATTACTTCTCTGGAGTTGGTCTATAACAGTCGATTTCTCTTCCAGACATTTTTTTAACTCTTCGTAGCAGGTGTTAAAAAACAAGAGCGACTGTTCGAACGATGAAACTTTTTCGCCAACGTTTTGCATCTCCTTCGTTAGGCCTTTTATTGCCAGAGATATCTCTTCTCGTATAATGGTACGAATGTCATTGTCGTTTCTATTTGTACCGTCGGAGTCAGGAATCTCGGAGGGAGCATCTCCCGAGGACGCGCGGCGCATTTTGGACTTGGAGGCGTTGCGCTTGGTGACGTTCTCTGTACCGCTCGGCGCTTGAGCCCCAGATCTCACAGGCGTGTTGGTGTTGTCCGTTTTTGGCCGTCTGCTCGAGCAACCACAACAAGTCCAATTAGACTTCTTTTCCAAGGAGAACGCATTAAAACGCTTCACGGTGATGTTGCAGCATTCTAAATCGAATTTCACGTCACAACTTGAGCAAACCATAAACTCATTAGTTTTGATTTTATTATGGCATCCTCCGCAAACCGAAGACATCTTGACGCTTTATAATTATCAGTGGCGCAGGGAACTTGTCTCAGAATGCGTACCAGTAGTCGCGGATAGCGCGGCACGTAGCAGAATATGTACCAGTAGTCGAGCGAGCCACAGCTTAGCGAACAGTAATCGTAGAATTCGCGTTCCGAACCACAGCTTAGCTAGCAGTAATTGTAGAAATCGGGTTTCGAGCAAAAACACGAACACCCTCAGCTGATTAAATATTATGGGAAATATTTCTTGCAAAAAGCATTTCCCGATTGATTAAATATCACAAATATGTCACTTGCACTATTCTTGACGGTTTTTAGCACTCTTCATTACTCAATAATCACTTTGTACATCAATTTGCAAATTATTTCGTCGCGTAACAGAAATAACGTCTACCTTCGATGACAGATTTAGTAAGATCGATAAACATGTTTATTTCAAACCCTATTATTTTAAACTGCAGTCCTTAATAAGTACTGAATACAAAACTCAATTAGCACATAATTCAATTAAAATAACTCACGGTTTCAATCACACACAGCCTTCATATCACAACACTGCTAAATGCTAATGCTATTTCCGGCGCGTCACTAAACCGCTAATAAAATTAATTTTAACACGTTAATTAAACCTGTTAATCTTCAATAACTTCGTAGAAGTTTATAAAAGTGTTATAGAGTTATTGTAAAGTATTATAAGAGAACGTCACTCGGCTGTGTCACGACTGAACGCAATGGAACTTGGAGGTCGCTTACTGTAACTCAATTATGGGTATTAGCAATTTTCTAATAGTGACGGAGCAGCAGGTGGACAGATTTATCGATATCGATGAAAAAGTGTCGATGAAAATATTGCTTAATTACATTAATGCTATGAACGTGAAAGTTAGTGTATATACTAAATTATTTGTTACTTCTACAGGGTGCACCGGCTGAACGCATTTATGACTGCAAACTGAACTGAAATTTAGAAAAAAAACTGGTTCTTTACGCTTAATCATCATGTTTAAAGTTTAAATCGCAAAAATAATATCATGATCGCATCTAGTAATATTAAATAGACCTACTTGATCCTAAAATAGAAGCCACGCATAGCTTAATTTGGTTATACAATATCTATAATCCTATTTCAATTGTAAGTGTACTAGTATTTCTATAAAAAAAATATTTGAAACTTAAGTCGTATTGCAAAGATAAGTGAAGGAAGGAGGATAGTTAACGTAAAAATATGCAACTACGTTCATCGACCGATGCGGTCTGACTGATGGGTAACGGCCCGACACCAAGTCGAGGCTGTTCCATGGAGCAGAACGGTTGATATTAGGTACTTGTTAGAAAAACGATATATACAAGTAACTATCTTAAAAAGAGGAAGTGTCTTCAGTTTTGGAATACTTTAGACCAAGAATATTAAATTCTCTGAGAAAATAAAAAAAACGCCGGCTACCGTTATAATTCTCTATTTCTTATACAAATATTAAAATTTATTTCAATATAGTATCTACGAAGATAACGAAATCCTACATTTATTACATATAATACTTGATATCAATATCGATGCAGTACAATTCTGTGATGTTTTATCGATAGTGTAACCACGCATCACTACTCGTCTGTGTTTTATAATCCTTCATAAGCCTGCCAGAGGGCGGACAATCGTATTCTACATTCACCTTACATACAAACGTATTTATTCTGATTCAGTAAGTAAATTTCTTCATTATATATAAAAGTAGCTCTCTCAAACAAAAGGTAATGGAAAATACGAAAATACGGGTCTTTTGATATCCAAACAAGTCTCTATATGATATAAAATTGTTTGTTTGCAATAACCTAATACTAATGTTTAAGAAGAAGGGTTTTCTCTGGTACCTGATTGTTGGAAAGGTCCAACTGTAGTTTCGTTCACATTCGGTGAACTTCATCAGGGATGAATTTAACAATCAGGTACGCGTAAAAATCCGTCTTATTAAACAATATGAATCAAACACGCTTTAGTTTGCTAATAGAAACGAATACTACTAAAGCAGTTCAGCCGAGCGAGCGGACACTGATGAAATAAACATAACCCTCCCTCTTTCGCAGTCGCGTAAAAACTGTAGCTGTATTATATTTTAACTAACCATTGAAGAAGTAAATGAAGAAAACTCATCGTAGAAGATAATTTTGCAAAATTCTAGAAAACAATATTAGGTTCGACATACAAAAAAATGGATCACGTGATCGGTCAAGTTGTATGGAGGACGCAATAATTTTTAATCGAATTCAGCAAAATTTTCTTCTACGATGGGTTCTACTTGATGAGATAGTATGAGTATTGTAAGATGGTATAATTAATTTTAGCTAATAATTTTGTTTTAAATTGCTTAAATAGTAAACATTTGCATACTGTTGGGAACTTGTATATAATTTATCTGAGGGCACGGCAGTGCTCCCGCTACCAGTCACTATATTTAAAACGAAAAAAATATTAATAATATAGAATCGTTAAAAAAATTGTGGATGTATGTTTGTTACGCTAGTTAGTTCAGCGATAATTTGCGCAAAAACTGCTGAACAGATTTGGATGAAATTTAATACGGAAATAGCTTAGACCCTAGGCTACTTTTTGTCGTTTATTAACCCGTTGAACACCGCAGGGCGCAGCTATTGTATATATACATCATGTTATGTATTATGTATATAATCTAATAAGCCTTATTACAGGAACTAGTTTACCTATTAGCCGTGCTATGATAAATTTCAATAAAACATTCAGTGTCCCGGCGCGGCGGGAGGTCACATTCACTCAGGTATATTGTTCCCGCGGGGCAGCGAGCCACTTAGCCGAATTACCTACCTGTAGGTAGGTACGATACAGATGACCTGTATTTTGGAAGCTTTCCTATTTAAATTAACTATATTATCTGCTTCCAGGTATTGTGATGTAATAACCTTGCTAATATTTTTTAGAAGGAGGGTTATGTTTTTCTGGTGTATATATGCATATTTTTTTGCACGCCCTAGAGCCTAAACGACTTGTCGTATTTTTATGAGATTCGTCTTAGTCGTGAGAGCGACACTGATTACATCAAAATTAAAAAAAAAATAGTATTATACACAAGTTTAACAATTTAGCAGTCGGATTTTTTCCGTATACACAAGTTTAACGATTTAGCAGTCGGATTTTTTCCGTATACACAAGTTTAACGATTTAGCAGTCGGATTTTTTCCGAACTCGCTTCTAACTACTTGTTGACTCCTTAATGTCTATAACAACTTGATTGTTTTTTTTATCGTTCCGTAATCAAGGGGTAAAAATGGAAACTTATTGTTAATATTTCGCTGTCCGCCCGTTTGTCTGTATGTCTCTAAACTGTATCTCTCCCGTGATAGCCAGTTTTTTTCTTTCTACAGATGATGTATTTCTGTTGCTGCTTAGCAATAGATCGTATTAAAAACAAAATTGTAAAATAAATATTTAAAGGCATAGAGTTTCATATATATAGAGTAGAAAACCTCCTTGCGCACCTCGAAAAAAGTGTAACCGTTTTGGTGATGCGCACGTTCAACTGCGTGTTGCCTGCCATAGAAAATTTAACCCTAAAGAAAATTAAAAGGACTTTTTATACGTTTATTTTATGTTTGTGATTGTCTGCAACTCGCCCGATGTAAAGTGACGAAGTGGCCTAAGATGTAGTACGCTACGATCGATGTAGCTGTAGTATGTATGTACACTTGCATAGAAGAAACCAATTTAAAACAATTCAATTTTGTATTTGAAAAATACTAAACATTATAGATATCTGGAAATAGAGAAACTGGTAGCAAGTTCTACAATCTGGCAGTTCGCACAATTAAAGTTGACGCAAAGCATTTTAGTAGAAGATATCCGGAATCTCTATCTTGTAACCAAATAAATAATTTTATGCTTGTTAATTCATGGCATCCATCTGCTGGGCACGGGTCTCCCTACAAAGACGGTTTAGACCAACTTCCACTTAATGGACTAAATTAGGGTTTTCTTAGTAGAAAGTTATCCTAAATTTCGTTGAAAACATTAATTCCTAAGAACTTTTGGCAAGGTATTTCAGCGTCAAAAGTATTCTACGTAAAAAAAGGAAATCAAACAAATACAAATATTTATACTAATCCCTTATATGTTATTTTAAAAGAAAAACAGATGTAACTAAGTAATTTATTTTATGCATTGATATTTTCCCATTATTGTGGGAAACCATCCCGATGTTTTAAGGGCAACACTAAATACTGAATTAGATTAATATTTTTTGGTTTTAAGTTTTGCTTTATTTACATTAATATACACTCATAAACAATAAACTTACCTGTGGAAAGTAACCTCACTGGATTTGTTATGTTTTTGAGTGATTGAGTCACATACTTTTACGACGCATTTACCCATTTCGAAATATTTTTTGAAGTGTTTTTGCTGAGGTAATGGCTGTGGCCTAAAGAGAGGCAGCAATGCATTGAGGCGGTTAGTACGCATCTAGTACATGCACATCAATGTTCAAAGGCGATTCCCATACAACAAACGTCATGTATTATGTACAATAATAATAACGACAACAGTCAAAAGTAGAACTAATGTTGTATAGATAACGGTACGTATATATAGTATATCAGTATCATTTTTATGTGCTTAAGGGAGACCATTCAAGAGCTTCCTAGAAATATTACAATCTAGCTTAAGGCTAATAAGTTACTTAAATTTAACTTTAAATTCTACGCAATAATGTCTCTAAGAATTTGTCCATCGATAATTTTCTTACTTTTTGTTTTTTTAGTACCTACCAAATAATAAAAACCTCTACCTCTTCTTTTTTTACTAAAGATACTTCCGTAATCGAAAATCCACGACATCAAAGAAAATCTGTAGAACCCGTGTGTGAGCTTCATCAAGCATGTTTCATATGTACTTACTTGAGTACTAACATCCAGACAAACGTAATGACAGACTTAAGCAAATTTGACGGAATAGAAGCAAAGAGATTTAACTCTATTGCTGAAAACTAAAGTATTTTCTATTTATTTCACACTTGAACTTCAATAGGTACACATCAGAATATTACTCTCACTTTTACTTGAATCGCCGTCTTCAGTCAAACATAAACTTAAAAACATTGTAATAGGATTTAAATTCCAAAAGTCGTGTCAAATCGTGTAAAAAATACCAACCTTTAAAGGAAATACAGTTCTACTACTAGACACATACGGTGTTTTATTAAATGTACGAATGTATGTCAGAAGTAAAATATACATAGATATGCGTGTAAAGGACCGTAGTCTATTTGTAAGGCTTCGTACAAA
The DNA here is from genome assembly GCA_947049295.1 of Ligdia adustata. NCBI lineage: Eukaryota > Metazoa > Arthropoda > Insecta > Lepidoptera > Geometridae > Ligdia > Ligdia adustata. Next base: position 554,591 of record OX346237.1, read on the forward strand.
GCATTAATGTGTGACCACGTTTAAAAAAAAACGACTGGTGATGTATTCGAAGTAAACTGTTAAAAGAAATTCTTACGAAATAAGGTTATTGTTCTGAGTTCCAGATGACTTCAAAAATGTGAAAATAACAGCTTTGGTAATCCTCATTTTTTAATTCGTGTATTTTAGCACAATATGACATGGTTTCATGAGTAATAAAATCATCACATTTATAGAAAAGTTCCGGTTTTTGCATTTTCCACGAAACATTTTCTCTCAAAATACTTAACCCACTTTTTTAGAAATTCCTGGCCAATCGAAAATGCCCGACGACGATAAAAAAATTCGTCAAGATTGGTCAAAAACTACGACATTCGGGAATAATTTAGATGGTCAACAAAAATATTTTTTAGTTCCCAAAATGGCTTAACGGTCACCAAATTATGACACTCCGAATACTTTCGGCAACAACGACCGCAGTTGGTTCAGGTTATTTTTTTTGGTGACCATTTATCCATTTTATTAACTGTTTACCATGTTTTTAGTTGTAAAATAGAACTTTATTTGGGCGGTGTTTAAACACGAGCCTTAATATTATCATTAACTAACAAATAATACTCGCGTCCCTTGCGCTGGAGTGTGGTTTTATGAGCGTTATCAAAAATTAATTAAAATTTCGGGTGAACAAGTGAACATAAAATATCTAAATTCATTATGTTGAATTTTTTATACAGATTATGTATGTATAAATAAACTTACCTCGGTCGTCTCGAAGGCAGGACAAACTTCAGCGGTCCAGCCGACTTCCTCCGATCCTTCACCACCGGCACCATCAGTAAATCCTCTTCATCAGTCTCCGTAGTGCTCTCAAGGTTCACCAGCGCCGGAGCAGACATCCTTCTTGAACGAATCACCTTCGGGACCTCCAACATGTCACGAATCACTTCACAATACTTGCAAGCACTCGCTTCTGCAATATAAGCCTTAGTTATCTCATAAGCGTAATTTTCCAAAAAGCATTTGTGACATCCAGGCACGTAGTTTTCGAGATCTGTTGACTCTTCGCTCGGTTCCTGCTTTTTTAAGTGTAATTTTTTTTCCATAACAGCTATATTTGATTGTAGTATCTTCTTCTGTTCCTCGTGGTGCTTTCGTTCTTCTTCTTCGAGTTTTTGTTGACGGATTTCTTTTAAACATTCAGCTTGATCGTTGTAATATTCTACACATACGTTCTTGGCTGGTTTACTTTCTTTTGTTTGTTTGCTCGATTTTTTTTCTTTGGTTGTCTTGGAGGGTTTGTTTGATTTTATATTCTTGTCTATATTGGGGCTTCGTTTTGTTGATTTAATTTCTTTTTCAGATTTTTCTTTGTTAGGACTTCGTTTCGTTATTTCGATTTCTTTATCTAGCTTGTCTTTACTCGGACTTCGTTTTTTTCTAGCAACGTTTACGTTGATCGGTTCTATTCGCAGCGATTTCATTTGTTTAATGATGTGTTCCTGCACATAAGGGTAATGAGAGACTTCGTCCGGGCTGTCGTCTGGATCGTTGTTGTTGCCAAACTCCGATTTAATTTGTTTATCTTCCCCTTTGATGTCAATTTTAGTGCCGTTTTTGAGAGACGGCGTGTCTTCTTCTAAACAAGTTTCGTAACCATCTATTTCATGATCTATATAAAGTAAATTTTTATCTTCATGAACTGGCGCTTTGATATTTAACTTAATACAGCTACTAACGTTATCAGTTGGAGAATTTAAACATTCCTTCCAACTTTCATCGCTTTTTACTTTTTCTAAGCTAGTTTGATCTGCGTTTGGTTCACCTTTCCAGTACTTATCAAAACTAATTCTTTCTAATCCTGTCGGTGTGACAGCAAAAACCATCTCATCTGAAGTCGAAATGTCTTTACTTTGTTGTTTTATCAGGTCACCTTTTTCAACTTTATTTCTTAAATCTGGTAATTCTCGAGGTGTTGTAATAATATCATCTTCAGTGATAGTCATATCATCATCATGTTCATCTAAAGAGTCTGATTTTGATGACTTTCTTTCATTGATTCCGTTCATTTTTGCTATTTCGTTGACTTTCTTGCAGTCTTCAAAGCTGAGATCGCCTAGTACTGAAAGGTCGTCTTTTATAGAAGGTTCTTCAGGCTCCAGGCATATCTGGACTACTTCCAATCCTTCTCCGTACTCTTGAAGACATTCGTGGAATGAGTCCATGCCAGTATGATCGTCTGATGCGAGGGAGTTCACACATTCCTGCGGGACAATTTAGATATTAGATGTGAATATATTATGATTTACTAAAATCCTATGGATGACTGCAATATTCGTAAACTCGCTAAACACTCGTTAGATCTTGGATTTTAGTCTGGTCATAAATATTTATTAGACGTTATCAGACTTGTTCAAGTCGAAACTAGACTGTTAAACTTTCTGGAAATGTCAGAAAACTGGACATTCTTAGTCTGAACGCTTATATTTTCATCACTTGCATTCACATGTACTTAAAGACGTAACGTGCTTTATGACATAAAATACGTAATTTCCTAATATGCCCCTCGGTGTATTGTACATTTAACGGATTAGTATATTTTCTTCTACTATGTGTCCTATCAATATCTATATTAATTTGTTATTATATTGTAAAAAATGTTGCCATATAATAATTATATTTTTCTTAAAAAATGTGTAAAGGAAACAACCAGATAGTATTTTTTGTTTTTATTACAACACACATATTATAACAAGCATTTAACATTTAACACAGACTCCATTAAAGCATTGGACATCGATTCTATTCTATATTCTAACAACAATTCCTTATTTGCTACATAGTATGTATGTAGGTATAACTTGAAATGAAAATATAATATATGTAACGAATAACCAGCCAGTTGTATATAATATTATTATATAAATTATCGTTTGATGGTGAGCATTAAATTTGACATTATATTTTTGCAAACTGATGGAAATTCGAAAATTTCGATTTCCAGATTTTTATATCCATTTTTATCAGAATTATTTACAAAAAAGCGATGAAAACAATCTCATATTTATGTTAAGACCGACAGATGCCACCAATAAACAATATTATTGTATCTGTCATCTGTGAACCGTACCAAAACAGATAACAAAAATACAGATAAGTAATGATATCTTTATTTTACGAGCTTTTGACGAGAATAACATTATGCTGAACTTTTCTTATACTTTCAAAATCTCTAAATGCGTAAGTATTACATTCTGAATAAAATTAAAATAGTAGTTAGTTTCTTTTGTATTTGTCTATCCATTATCGTAATGAAAATGGGGATTAAAAATTTACGCTCAAGACTGAAAGGTAATGAAATGTTTCGACTGGTGGACAGATTACATTTAATTTATCAGTTTCATACTCGAACCATGTCTAGATGAAATAGATAAAAATCATCAAAATTGCACGAACATTAATATGCTATACTTGTTTATTAAATATCAGTTCAGAAGGCGTAAGTTACGCTGGCAGCCAGACATAACAAGGATAATAGTATAATACATAAAGTACATATATATATATATATATATATATATTACTTTTTTTATTTTAAGTTTTTTCAATAAACTCAACCATATTAAAAAGAAATGACTAGCTGAATAGAAATTCATAATTGTTTTTTTTATAACAAATAATATTTTTATATATTTTTGAATGAATATTATTATAGAAATTATCTTAATATTAATTACTACATATAATAAAGCATCAAATACTCTTACTAAAGCTTAATTTCATAAAATTTGACAAGCGTTCCAACAATATCTCTCCATTATTAAGTTGCCACTTCAAAGATGTTTACAGTCTTTTACCTTATTGTATACAAATTACACATAAATACATTCCTTTAGCATTTCTGTCTTAATATTATCTTATACCTATGATATGTTAAAAGATACCTGTAAAATGTAATAATATGGATCTTTGATAAAATCTTTTCGCAAATAAATTTTATAATAATTTAAATCTCTCACGTTAGAAAATTATTTTCTTCAGTTATAAGCTGTTGTACGAAGTTTTGTAAAACACACGATTTTTAGCAATAGTATAATCATTAAAATTATATAAAATCTATCACATTTATCAAATTGACTACAACACGTGTGTTAAATATCTAATTTCCACGACTACACAACCTCAATAAATAGACACCGAATATTTTAGGCTAATAATATTTTTACGTACTTACCGAAATAAAAAATATATCGAGTTCTTTCTCTCGTTATAAATTTCCAACATTGTAAAATGGACGTTTTACATGATTTTTAATTTGTATTAATAAGTACATTGCCATCTTTCATATTATTTCTCTCTCTCGTCTCTCTTATTTGAGGTCAGTTTAAATTTTGCCACTTTGATTTTAAAACTTTATTTATTTTATTTAAATTTTGAGGTTCCAGTTTATAATAGTAAATACTCGTAATAGTAAACGTCCCACAACTGGGCATGGATCCCCTTCGAGGGGATCCCCTCCATTTACAGTAAACCATTGGGACAATCAGCGCATCTATACTTATGTGACGTATCTATACGAGTAAAACACTACAAAAAGGTGCTATCTTGAAAAATTGGATAGAAATAGGATTAATTACTAGGAATTAGATAAAAGAGTAAGTTGAAAACTTGTCTAGTTCGCGCTTTAGACACAGGAGTCCGTGGAGTTAAACAATTTTATAATAATAATAATATCGACTAACGCCAGAAAATAACGAAATTTAGCAAAACTAATGCTTTTAGGGCTACGAGTGCTTATTTTCATATTCTCGTAAAGTTAACTACTGCGAGTATTAAGAATATTAAAAAAAAACCTATTAAATTTAAATGTAAAACCAAGGAATTCATTGTAACAAGATAGGATTTTTTATGAAATACAATTTCATATAAATGCATTTCAGTGATTATACTTTCTGGTAGATTGACGATCTATATTGTGATAATGAAAAACAATACAATTGTTTTATACAATCTTTTTTAACGTTCAAACCCGTTTTATTAACCTTTATCACGCTACGGATATATTTTTGTCTAAATCGGCAAAATTTCACATTTCGATATTTCGTCTCCATGAGTACTCCCGGTCGCCGGCACGTCCATTGTCACTGAGTTCTTCATCCCGTCTGCGTGTCATTTCTTTTTTTTTTTTTTTTTTTTTTTTTTTTTTTTTTTTTTTTTTTTTTAGAAAGGACTGAGCTGCTGGTCGAACACGACCTCGGACAGCTTGACCGGACGTTTGGCAAGCGCTAGTGCGAAGGGTGGTGGAGGGGGAATAGTCCCTAGTACTTCCGGGTTGCATTGCAGTTGAAGTTCCATTATATCTCGATGTAATGACATGATGAGGCGTAGAATTTTCGTGAAGTATTCCAATTTTTGATTCTGAAAACGAAAGTAATCTTAACGTAATAGAATTTATTTATTTGACATTTTAATGGCTTGCTAATAACCACTAAAAATGGTCTATTGTTTGAAATAATATAAACTAAGTAACAATAGGTGTGTATTTAGTTATTTCGTTATATTTATTAATTAATATTAGTAAATAAATAAGAGCATGCAAGTTTTAATATTGTACACTAAAGGGAACGTAAGTAATTGTATAAATGTTTTTATTTTGGAGATATAAATTATATTGTCATAAAAATCATAAACATAGACCAAATCCTTAGAGCGGTAATCTATTTATTCCCTTTACTGTACAAAATTTTGAAAATAAAAACCAAGTGTTTTATTAAAAATTGCATGCTGATAATTAATTATATTAAAATAGATTATAAATACTGCTCTAAGCATATTTTAAGCTAAATTATAAGAAATCGACTTACTTTTTGATTACATTCCCCTCAGTGTACAATACTTACATAATTATAACAAAAAAACAACTAAATAATATTTTTATTCCGAATTCCGCACCAGATAATACTACAACACTGTCAAGTAATATTTTTACATATTTTTTTTGTTTTATTAGGCTTGTTTACCAGAGAAGTGTAATGTAATGTTTCCTTCTATAAGTTATTTATATTATACATGCCTTTTTTACATGGGTACCACAATATCTATCTATTTATATGCATGTGATAATATCCGTGATCTATTAGAAATTAATAATATATATATATATATAGATATTCGGCACGGATGATAATCCACGTTTGGCATAACCGTGAAGTAGTATTTGTATAGGAATATTGTTAGGTATAAATCGCTAAAGATGTACAATATTTGTTTATTGTACAATGTTTGTTTTTTTACATAGCGTCCTGGTAAATTATCGGTTTATTTTTTTACTGACTTCCAAAAAAAAAGAGGATCTGACATAATCTGAAGAGACGGCAGGACCGATTTATTTGTTTGTTCCCTGTAACTTTATATAAATGAAAAAATGTAGTATGGCTTTGAAATCGAAACAACTAAAAATTAAATCATCACTTGTCGAATTTAAATCGGTAGCCACTGTTATAAAAAGACTTGATTTAATGTTGGTTTAGTAATTAAGGAATGATTATATTATATAATATTTTTAGTAACGACATACCTGACTGCTTTGCATACTGTGTCCGTTTGCTTTCTCGCCGCCGACGACCGTGCTGCAAGGAAGAGGCTTCGATATACCGATCCTTACAATTCCTGAAGCAAATAACAATCACTTAAAACTTACATACGACAGTACCAACATACTTAAAAACCAATTTTTTCGAGACTTGAAGCAGAGACACTTGGTTCGGTCAACAACGAGCGGAATGCAAATTTTTAGTATGGTTTTAAAACCGAGATTAAATAATCTACTAAGACTGGTAAACCTGTTGTAAGTAACAAATAAAAAACTTAAATATATTTAATAATATCACATATTATATACCTGCAAATTAAACTTAAATGCTTAATGATGTTAGGTTACTTGTGAGATCAATTAATATCCTTGAAGAACCTAATTTAAACAACAAAAACTCACTTCAAAATAAACAAGTAAGCTTAGAATATTAAGAAAACCACAATGAGCAAGACTACGTAAGAGATCTTTATAAGAAGACTTTGAAATATTTTCATTATTTAATATATCATTTATCATACGAATAAACAACACAAATCACATACAATTAACAACTGAAAGGCTGGTATTATTTGAAGATCAAAAGATCTTTGTTTGTGAATCATGTTACGTATGATAAGATAAGATTTATGTTTATGTACATTATTTTATTTTGATGCCAATCATTTGTTCCGTGCGTGGCTGTAACAGTAACAGTATAAGGATTGTACTATGTTGCAGTTAGAACCTAGATTCAATAATATTAAATATTAGGTCCTTACATATGAAATTGGCGTTTTGTCGTACTGGCCACTTTGATCTCAAATATCTCTTCTTTGGTTAGGGATTCCAATCTCAAATTTATACAGCTATTTATTCATACATTTGTATTTCGAAAACCGTAATTCATTTGTTTTGTCCTCGTTTAGTTTTTTCTTTGCGTCACGCAGTTTACAATATTATGTAATAACGAGTATATTAATTTTAGTTGGATTGTCAATTTTTAAAGCTTGTGGCTGTTATATTAAGTATTAAATAATTATAATTACAAAGACATATGTATTTCAAGATACTCATAGTTATTTCAATTCTAATACAGCTACACTGTTTTGATTGCTTTATTGGAAGAATTATAAGCGCAAGAGTTGTGTACTGACTATAATCTCTATGAAAATTGTGAGTGTTCTATCAGCCGCCCTGTGTACGGAACATGTAAGTTCTAGGTAGGCAGACCGGAAGCTCTCCTCAGATATCATCTGATACGATACACAAGTCACAAATGATACCCTATTTGTGTCGTTGTGATTGGCAGAGAGCTATGTCAATCGACCAATGACAGGGTTTTTTTTTTTACTTTTAGGATTCTCTTTGTACTTGACTTGCAAACTGTATATAGACATCAGCAAATTTACCCAAATCAAGCCCAATCTACCGAGAATTTTACCACTCTACCAGTCACAGCTCTTACATTTATTCTTCCTTTTCGAAGCACTCTTTATGTCAGCCACGGTGGTAGCAAACAGGCTGTAGGCAAATTGTGATCCGTCACGGCCTCCATATATTTTGCCCATATAAAGCACTGTGCTTGTCCAAGAATTATGGGGGGAGTAGAATTTGACATTTGGATGCGGAGATACTTTGGTCCCCACAATTTTATTTCTCTCTCTTTGTTACTGGGCGCTCAAGGGGGCATCTATTCTTTCTTTACTTTTCCTTAATCCCCCCTTCTTCCCTCCCTCATCTCTACTCTAACCCTCCCTCGATCTCCCTTCAGAGAATTTTGCTGATCGACTACTTAAAGCTTTATATTATATGTTTACCTTTCGGCGCACTCTTAATAGCAGCCACGGCGGTAGCGAGTGGGCTGTTAGCCACGTGCAGTCCGTTGACAGAGACGAGTCGGTCGCCGGGAGCGAGCCGGCCGTGCCGCGCGGCCGCTCCGCCAGACACCACGGAGCGGACTACTATTACTGAACTACCCGGCTCTGATGGGTCCTGAGGAAAAAAATGTTTACTTGCTTAGAAAAATCAAGTTATCGTCTTTTAAACATCTTTTAGGCCCCTTTTTTCTATCCTACACAGCTAGGCATTTGACCACAAGTTCGCATAAGAATAATAATTTAGTATAATAAGAGATCTAGGTAATACAATATTTAATGCTGGGAAACTAGTAAATATAGATTAGAATACAACTTACCAAATAGTCAAGTATAGAAAAGCCGAGGCCGGCGTCACCCTTCATCAGGTCGATGTATTCCACTGTATCACTCCACATGGCGAGCCCCGACAATGGTTCTAATGATCTGGATCTTAATCCGTCAAGATTTTCTGAGCAGAATTCTGAAAAAAAGCTGTGTCTAAAGTATTGAACTCATTGATTATTATGTATTAATCTATACTGTTATTACTCTTATCCTCTCCCCCTGGACCTCTCACTCGAGTGAACGTGTGTTAATTCTTTTCAATTTACTAATAATTATTGAATTTGTAAAATTTTAACCGACATCAAAATATGGGAGTTCAAAACTGCAAGGAGGTTGAACAACCGAACAAAAACACTAGCGCCAGCGTAGCCCTTCAACAAACACCTGGAACGTACGTACGTACAGTTTTGGATTTGCGTAGAGTGATAGCAATGAAAGAAAATAATGTAAGCAGCAAATTTACTTTCATTTAGACAGAGTTGAAGCGGCAAATTTTCAAAACAACACCAAGATTGCTAAAATTGCTCTCTCTACGCCTTTTGTATTTATCAACGCATCTGGATAAAAATAGATAATCCTTAACTCGGTGGATCATTTTCTGTAACGATCTGGCCGAGAAAAAAGATTTCATTTCAACCGGCACTTTTTACCTGACAGAATCAAAGTTTTTGCGTTTTAACCAGTACTAGGAACGGGTTTCTATATTTACGAAAATATCAGAAATTTAAATCAAGGCTGGTTAAAGATTTTTCACATAAAATGAGAAATTTTAATGCATGCGAAAAAATTGTGAAAATACTCGAGCTCGCTAAGTCAACTATTTGCAGAACTATAGATAATCTGGATCGTTTCATTATGAGTAAATTCTTTTCTTTTTAGGCTAGCATGCTAGAGTTTAGGTCGTCTCGTAGATTTACATCAGACAACAGAAATGTTAGTAAATGTGGCAGGTAATTACCGGAGTGCTGGTGCGATATGACGGTGTTGGTGCTGCACAGCGATGCAACAGAGCTCTCCGACTTGGCCTTGATCAGCCGCTGCGGAGGCGCCGCCAGCTGCTGCAGGCTACCGCCTAGGATGGAGTTCTGGAACAACATACTGATGCTTTATACTTTGTTGATAACTACACTAATAATAGTGTAACAAAACCAATCTTGTTGAAGCTACTATCATATGAAAAAGTCGTATGGTTAGCAATAGGGCAGCTGGAAAATATTTACTACTACCTGCCTCTGTGGCTACTTAGCTAGTTGGAAAAAAAATCCGTCTGCCTAATTACTGTGGCTTCTGGTAAATAAAGGAAGAAGAAGAAACAAGTCAAGAAAAAAAAGACAAAGAAAGATCATTTTTTTAAGAAGGCTCATGTTAAAAAATTACGTCTACCCGCGGGGAATATTTCATTTATTCATTATTTAACGTATCGCTTTCCTCCGCTACCGATACCAAGTTTCATTTAATTATTTATGGCTACGTTAGACTACTTGATCAGTCAGTTCTGATATAATGTTGGCCGTCGAATAAAGTCATGAAAACGCTCATTTCTATTCCACGTTGGTCCCACAGTAAAAGTTGTTCGTCAGGATTAGTCAAGTAACACTTGAGTCATTTTCGAACAGCTCTAAGCGATAGAAATTAGTGAAGAGTAATACCCGAGCGATCCTCTCCCGTTTCCTCACACACACTAGTATGCAGGGAGACTGCACGCTGCGCAGCGCGTTCACTACATCCACGTGATGAGCGCCTAGTACCCGCCATCCGTTCACCTGGAAAACGGTATCAGCTTAACATAAATTCCCCAGGGTAAGTGTACTCCAGACTAGACATGCTATATCTAGAGCTACAATATCGCTGAGTTCCGTGGTCATGCGAACTTGTGGTCTTGTGGCCTTAGCTGTGTCAGATAAAAAAACTTTTCATATCCACTTCGTGGCTAGAATTAATCGTAAGGTGATATCATCCATTTATTTCCAATGAAGACACTTGTGATCCAAAAATTGTTGTTTGATACTGTCAGCTGCCGAACTAAAGGTTTTAACAACTATTGGTCACTGTGTAATTATTGAACATTGAAAGTTTTTAGAATATTTAATTTAAGTACGGAGGACCAAAGACATCACAGTTTTATAGAACTAAGTAATAGGAGTTCCCAAAGTAAACTAGGCTAACATAGCTCCCAATAAATTTAAGTGGCAATGGACAGGAACCGGATACCGGATTCCCTGTGACAATAAAGTCTTGTGTAACAGGGTATTATATAAGCAGTGTGGTTACCTCCAGCAGCTCGTCTCCGCGGCGGAAGATCCCCGCGCGCGCCTGCGCTGAACCGGGCGCGATGGCACGTATGTAATGTCTCGCTCGCACCTCCCTGCCCCCCACCACCTGCACGGTGCCTTCTAGAGAGATGCCCAGACCGCACGCCGGGTCACGCGTTATTGTGCCCACCTGGAATGTTATTAGATGTCCGTCATGTAAAAGTCAAGAAAAGTAACAACAGTTAATTTCAATATGAATTGTAGCAGTTTATTCTTCGTAATTCAATCATTTTACACAAAAAATACGTGTGGCACTTGGGGAGTGCCGCGTTAAAGCTATTGCATACGCATACGTCTAGTCACACGCACACAAACACCGTGCCGAAGTCTGCCGAACTGAAATGACGTTAGACGATGCACAGGTTTCAACGCCACACCGCTGTGCCAGTCGGAGTGGGGGGGGGTGTTAGGTTTATTTTCATTACGGAATTTCTTGATTCTGTCGCCGCGCTCAAAACCGCAATAAATGCTATGCAATAACTTAAAAATATTGTACCATTATTTGATCTTTATAATGTTTGATATTACTTACAATAATGTCGAAGTCATTCTGATGTCCTGGCCAATCTTCTTCCTGCAAATTGAAACGCCTATGTTAATACTTATAAATCGTAACATACTTTATATCACACATTTCACTGCGTTGGGCCCAGATTTCTTCTTGATTTTGACTCTGAGTGAGTTTATATTATCATACGAGTAGATTAGTAAGATATGTGTTGCCTTGACAAAACACAATGAAGATGTTAGATTTTCCACATCGATGACAAAACATGGCATGATTAGCGTATATGCCAAGACAAGACAAGGCACGTTGGCAATTTACTAATTGTCAAATTTAATTATTGCTTATCTCACAGGCTTATAATTTGCGTAGTCCCATAAGCGTGAGAGAGACGGAAATAATAACAATAAATCAGACAACGTATGTAGTAAATGTACCTTTTCTGAGACATAAAAGAGCGTAGATGTCCCAGTGTGGTACTAAGTAGTTATACACTTGGCCATGTATTTAACGGCGCACGAGTTTAATTGCACTTTATAGCAGAACTTTGACGCTAGAGTCTCAGTTTTTTAAAGCGACATAGTGAGAGTTGACGAATCACCGGTCGGCGTATCGACGTAAAATCGTCACTGCGGAGTCAAGGTCATTGGTCCAAGTTGTTTGCCGATCTTGTACTACCTATGGAAAAAGACTCGACGGAATAACGCTTGTGCCTTGGAAGTTGGGTAGGCCTCTTGTGTGGGACGCGACATGCGTTGACACATTAGCGCCATCTCAACTTCCTTTGACACAGAGTAGGGCTGATGCAGCGGCTTATTCAGCCGAACAGCACAAACAGCGAAAATATGCTAGCCTCGGTAGAGGATATATATTTGGGCCATTTGGGGTCGAGACTTTAAGGCCGTAGGGACCGATTCGAAGCGAGACCAGAGTGTCGGTTTTTATCTGGCCCAACGTATAAGCATTTCCATTTAGCGTGGTAATGCGGCTAACTAGCTGGTCACGCTGCTCTCTGGTAGTGGGTTGGATCATTTGGATTATCTGTAGATCTTAAATAGTCTATAGGTAATCGTTCTACTATATATTTTTTGTTGTTGTAGTTAGTCATTTTGTTTGTTTATGCAGTACCTTATCGACTATATCTCTCTATCTGTCCAATTCCGGGTCCAATTTATTTTGAATATGTTTACGTGGATCAGTATTTACAAAACACTATTATTTATTCCGTAACCTTGTCGAGTATATCTCTCCACTTGTCCTGTATGCGGCGCGTGTCTGCGGAGTCGTCTCGTCCTATCACTATCTCGTTCTCGTCGGAGGGAGAGCTCGGGGAGGGCAAGTGGGGCTCAACCCCCGACTCCACCTCCGTCTCTATTACTGTCGACTCGTCGTACTGGAAAATAACAACATATATATTGAGTTAAGTAAGAAAAGGAAGAAAGCGCGTGAATTTGCGAAGCTTGGTACCCCCGAAATGTGGATAATGATTTTTGAAGTATGTTTGTATGTATGCATGTCTAACTAATTTTGATCATTTACATTGTCAAACGGTAGACCGATTTTTATGTGCAAGATTTCATTGGATTTGTCTTCATCTCTACCATCTACAGACGGAGATTTTCATCCAATTGCCAATTGCCATCTCTATCTGATCATCAGCGGGATCCAGTATATTGGACTCCTTGGTTTCACTTATGAAGTCTAAAGTAGCTTTCGGGTTTTTGAACGCCGCTTCTAATCACTTGTTTAATCTTATTGCCATGTTCTACATATGCGCTTATTGAAGTATAATGAAATAGAACAATGAGTTTATTATTTAACAAATAGATGTAACGAGATAATCAGTATACACACAACACTAAAGCTATATTTGGCTAGCGAGGTGACTGAGGGACTCGGCGGCGCGACCGGCGACCGGCGGCCATCTTGTGCCGCCAGCGCCTTCTGGAGCTTCTCAAACCCCGCACCACGGAGGTACCTGTAATCAAACATACAATAACTTGAACTCTGGCACAATACACCAATTGTAATGGTAAATGAAGAAACAAAAACACTTAGAATTGGTTTATCCGACTTTATTATCTACAGAGTTCCAATTTTTTTGGGTCATTTATTATTATTACTTACCTGATTTATTAGAGCCTGCTAAATAAATATTATTTTATTGTTTCTAAAGATAAACTTTATAATTTTTTATCAAAATCAGTCTAGTAGTTTGGTTTTAAATCAAAATAGGGCTAAATCATCTGTAGAGGGTAATTATATAATAATAAAAAAATTGATGTAAAGATTGTATCGGCACCCGCCGAGTTGTATCGTACGTACCTTTTTTTTAAAAGACTTTTGTCGTAACATGTTCTTCGTACGATAAGTGTATTTGTTTTATTTTTAATTAATACCTAGCTACACCCCGCGGTTTCACCCGCGAGAGGTATTATATCATCTCATGAGATTACTAAAATTTTTCGGGATTAAAAGTAGACTATATGTTAATCCAAGGTTTAAGCTGTGTTCGTGCCAAATTTCATCCAAATCCGTTTAAGCCGTTTGAGCGTGAAGGAGGAACAAACAAACAAACACACACATACCTTCGCCTTTATAATATTAGTGTGATTAATGAAGAGTAAAAGCTATGAATGTAGTACCTCAAAGCCTTCAGCCTCACGACAGGTCCTTTAGCGTCTCTCAGTAAAGCCACCGCTCTATGGTTGGTAACGCCGTGCAACGACACACCATCCACCTATAATTATAACAGAGGAGTGATGTTTACAAGCAAGGTTTCAGTTGTTTTTCTTTGCCTAAGTCGTAGTCCATGTTAGCAGCCTTCGGTTCTTTTAGAAACTAACACTAGCGCGAGTGTAGGTACTCGCGCTCTGATACAAAATCTTGAAATAAAAAGAACTACAATTCAGATTAATTTTCACGCCTCATTTCATCCCTGATTACTTCATCATCAACTTCATCATTATATAATCTTTATATAGCTCACAGAACAATGTTTGTATTACGGCCTAAGATGTGGCTCGCTTGCCTAGGAAAAACAGATTCACGCAGTTGACACGTGCTCGTGAAATACAAACTATTAATTCTTATTAGAAAGCAACGTTCAGGACATATTTTTTTTGTTTGTCAAAAAAAATATGCAGGCGAAATTATATTCCATGTTCCAAAACAAAGTTAATTTACTAGTATCACCACGCACGGATTATTACAAAGGACATCAAGATTATGAAACGCCAATAAAACTATGATTTGTATGAGATGGCACTATGGGGCAAACCCGCGCGTGTCCGCTAGCCAGTAACGATAGCAGAGAAATCATAATAATATGCATATAGTGTTATCGGCTGGGGGTGTACTAAGCCGAAAGGGGTAACTATACTCATCACGATTATTACGAACAACTTTCACTAGACGACCAACTCTGAAATCTAAAAAAATCAGATGTCTCTAACAAAATAATCATCGGTCGACGACAAAATGTATGAAACAGATGACTTTTTTCAAATGAGACTACATGACTTCATCCCATAGTTAAAGCTGTTCATAAGGGTGTGTATAGCGACCCCCTTTCAGCTCAGTACACCCCTAGCCGATGACCCTGTATATATGATTTATTTCGGGCATCAAGAATTAAGTATTAATATTGACCAATTTTATATATACTTCTGTTCGTATCACGAAGAAATATTAAAAAGTTTTTATTTGTATAGAAGACGCTATTAGTAAGAGCAAGGCTTGCTCATTCCTGGCTCAGAAAATTCCAGTAGCAATCACAGTAGCAAGCCGGCGTCCTTAGGATAATGCCACAATATATAACCATCAAATTTATTTAACTCCTAAATTATTAAAATTCTGGTTCTGAGAAACTAACATGAATAAATATAAACTTCACAGCTTAATTGTGTGTTATTTTTATTTCTGCAACAGATACTCGCAAGAGACTTAATGCTTTATTAATAAACGCGTCTTAACTTAGAGCATATTTTGTATTGTTCTATCCAATGGAGAACTTCACGCGCCAAAACAAGACAGATGACGATTAAAGTTAGGACGCGTTTATTAATAAGGCTGTTAGTGAAGGGCACAGAGACTGTCCTGGTACTTACACAACATAAAAATATTATATTGAAAATATTAAAAAATCCACTATTATACCAACGTTTGATATACGCACAATAAAAAGATATCGTTATTGTTTGTGTCACTGTTCCATGGCGCACACATAATATGCATATCTGCAGCGTTTTTGTAAGCGAATGCCACTGATGAAGTGAACTCTTCTGAATGGAATGGAATGAACAATCAAATCAATAATAAGGCTGGTTGCTTTATAGTTATCTAATTTATAATGTTATGTTTAGGTTAAGTATATACAATAAAACATAAATTAATATTATTAATACATTGAATGTCAAATCCATAAATATCAGTATAGTAGAAACCGTAGAATAGTAGAAAAAACCGCCTGACTGTTTCCGGCGCAAAAGTACCCATTTTACTGGCCACGGTTTAAATAAGATTTTTTGTCCTTTAAGTTATTTACATAAAGCTGTTTTTGCAGCTTTGTATCTCAACAACCTCTCGGCTGATTGTGTTCTAATCCACTAATTCAGTATTAAATCGAGTATCATTAGACTTTGTAAGAGAAAATAAAAATTAGACGCTAAAAGCGTCGTGGCACAAACTTTACGTTAAAGAAACAAAGAAAATTTATTATTCAAACATTTGCGATATTAAAAAAATTATAAAAAATTTAACAAACCGTTCGTTAGTACAATATACAAATCAGTCGAAAAAAAACTTGTACTAGAGAGACATTTTTCGTTCACTCGGTCAATAAACCAGCAAATATAAAAAGATTTTAAACAAAAAATAATAACGTTGTATCTGCAGTCGGTACATACCAGTACAGTCACGTTCACAACTCTTAATTATAAATTCTCGCTGCGGACGTTGCTGCGCTACGTACAAATTGGTGTTATTTACGCGTGCGGTGGCAACCCTGACTGCCGCTCGATAGGGGGAAATTATGGGGGTTGCCATTTAATTGGTGCGCTCAAAAAGCTGACCTGAATTTTCATTTTTCAAAATGAAGAAATAGCCGCATTACATTTGTATTGTTAAAAAAGAGGACACAACTAAATCTTCAGATTATATCATAGAAACTTTCAACAAGAATTGTGTATATGTGTGTAACAGTAAAGTTCATTATAAACGGTCATGATTTTACATGAAAGCATGTCGTATACACAATGCGAAATTATTATATTTTAATGAATTTTAAATCATAAAAAATATTGAAATATAATCACATTTCTAGGACATATTATTAAAGTTATTATTTCAATGCATAGCAGTCGTGAAAACCTTAGAGAAAAATATAGCAGCCATGTTCGTTTAGTACCAAAGCTAAAAAGTTTTTTTTTGTTTGGGTTTTCTTAATCTGTCATTTTGCATTGTATTCTGAATCCTACATGAATATGCAATCAAGTTGGTACACAAAAGCTCCAATTATAAATTCCCAGTGTGACTTGTTGAGAAATGCGGCAGGTGTATTGTACTTTTGTTTTTGCACACAACTGTACTGTTGAGTTTAGCGACAGATTATACACCTTTAGGGTAATTCTCTTTATGTTTGCTCACGATTTTTAATGAATTCACAAGCTTAAAGTTACTAAAATAATTGATAATTAAGACTTTGGCTGTAGAATTCTTATATTTAATCGCTGAGCTAAGGTCTATTGAACAGTAGATATAACGATGGAGAACCAAACAAATAATCGTAATAATATATTATACAATAGAGTAAGTTATGACTGACTGACTGACTTCGTATTACTTAGGATCAACGCAGAGTCTAAACCACCGAACCTAGAGATATGAAATTTGGAAGGTATATTTATTATAGGGTGTAGAGATATACTAAGAATTTTACTGAAAATTCTAACTCTAAAGGGGTTCAAAGATTATAATTTCTTTACATTTCATTTTATTCCACAGGAAACACCGTGGGGCCAGCTACTCGTTTATACATAATTATGATCTCTCCACATCCAACAAAAAATAACAATAGCCAACAAACAAGCCATATAATAACTGTCTAAGTAAGCTAAAAGTTTAACTCTTAAAATTGCATTTCTTAACATCTTTGCTATTTTCATATTACCAGTGCACTAATACAATTTTGATAATTAATAATTAATATGGTCAAAAAAATATTATTGCATTCAACGTGGCATTGCATCCAGTATTCTTAGAACTTTCCCGTTTTACTGGGGGTTTATTGTTAGATTTGTTTTTATAACTGTGAATATTTTCCCTTTTCTTTTTTGTTTTAGTAAAGAAACTTAAAAAAATATATATTACTTTGTTTTAACAAATTATTTGTCCAAGCTAAACTTGTTGCGTAGGTTTAAGAAACAGCGCCTTTTGGCAGCTGAAATGTACCGAGCTATAATCGCTCCAAACATAGTTCCGCTACAAAACACACAAAAGGCCTAATTATAAATTCTCAGCGGGAAACGTTACCACAACACTGCGGTTGTATTGTACTTTACCATCGAGCAATAAACCACAAGAGGTGCAATGGCGTTTGTTGGTTTTGTTTAAATTAAATTCAGCCAGTCGGCGTCGGAATATGGCCTTCGTCATAATTAACGTAGCTAGCAAAGCGAACAAAATGTGTCTGCTTAAAATCCGACATCATGTATAATATATCAGCTGTCTGTGTGTTTATTTGGTACTTACTCGCGTAAGGGTGGCAGTTTCCAACCAATCTTGGCGATACTCGTATAAAGGCTCAACACATTTTGAAATTTATTGAGATGTTGGGTGATATTCAAAGTGTTTCTTTAGGAAAGAAAGAAAATTTGAGCAGAGGCACTCAACTTTAAAGATCGATAAAAACAATCAGACAAAAAGTTGTCGACATATAAAGTCACAAAGTGCTAGCGAGGTCAAACTATTTGCATGCATACTGGTGAAACATAATACAGAAGCGGCAGTAGAGATATGAAATTTAAAGTCATAATTTCATTGATAAAACAGAAGTACCAACCAAATAAAACCAAATATATTTAAAAAATAATGAAATCTGTGTGACCTTCGTGTGCGATTGTACCGTCGATGTCAAATAATTCAAATATGCACACGTTTGACAATAGCTCGGCTTTCGGAGAAGCTTTCAGCATGAAATAGTGAGTTTTTGAATGTGGTGTTGTTTCTTTTTTTTAGGTATTCTCGTAAATTGTGCTATTGTGTGTGATCCTCAAAATTTTTAGTCTCACAATTATTTACTAGCAGATTAGGATTTCTCCAAATTTAGGGGAAATAAAAATTTGTTAGGGATATTTGATTGGGAGAGTACAATCAAATGTCATATATTTTGACGAGAATATGACGAAAAAAATTTAGAGCACATTATTTACATTTTTTCCCAATCTTCACGAAACTTGAAGTTGAATACATACGTATGTCAAATTTGGTGAAGATTGGTTGAAAACTACCACATATACCCGAATGCTAACATCCAGACACACATTCAAACTACCACATATACCCGAATGCTAACATCCAGACACACATTCAAACTACCACATATACCCGAATGCTAACATCCAGACACACATTCAAACTACCACATATACCCGAATGCTAACATCCAGACACACATTCAAACTACCACATATACCCGAATGCTAACATCCAGACACACATTCAAACTACCACATATACCCGAATGCTAACATCCAGACACACATTCAAACTACCACATATACCCGAATGCCAACATCCAGACACAGATTCAAACTACCACATATACCCGAATGCCAACATCCAGACACAGATTCAAACTACCACATATACCCGAATGCTAACATCCAGACACACATTCAAACTACCACATATACCCGAATGCTAACATCCAGACACACATTCAAACTACCACATATACCCGAATGCTAACATCCAGACACACATTCAAACTACCACATATACCCGAATGCTAACATCCAGACACACATTCAAACTACCACATATACCCGAATGCCAACATCCAGACACACATTCAAACTACCACATATACCCGAATGCTAACATCCAGACACAGATTCAAACTACCACATATACCCGAATGCCAACATCTAGACACACATTCAAACTACCACATATACCCGAATGCTAACATCCAGACACACATTCAAACTACCACATATACCCGAATGCTAACATCCAGACACACATTCAAACTACCACATATACCCGAATGCTAACATCCAGACACACATTCAAACTACCACATATACCCGAATGCTAACATCCAGACACACATTCAAACTACCACATATACCCGAATGCCAACATCCAGACACACATTCAAACTACCACATATACCCGAATGCCAACATCCAGACACACATTCAAACTACCACATATACCCGAATGCCAACATCCAGACACACATTCAAACTACCACATATACCCGAATGCTAACATCCAGACACACATTCAAACTACCACATATACCCGAATGCTAACATCCAGACACACATTCAAACTACCACATATACCCGAATGCTAACATCCAGACACACATTCAAACTACCACATATACCCGAATGCTAACATCCAGACACACATTCAAACTACCACATATACCCGAATGCCAACATCCAGACACACATTCAAACTACCACATATACCCGAATGCCAACATCCAGACACACATTCAAACTACCACATATACCCGAATGCTAACATCCAGACACAGATTCAAACTACCACATATACCCGAATGCCAACATCCAGACACACATTCAAACTACCACATATACCCGAATGCTAACATCCAGACACACATTCAAACTACCACATATACCCGAATGCTAACATCCAGACACACATTCAAACTACCACATATACCCGAATGCTAACATCCAGACACACATTCAAACTACCACATATACCCGAATGCTAACATCCAGACACACATTCAAACTACCACATATACCCGAATGCCAACATCCAGACACACATTCAAACTACCACATATACCCGAATGCCAACATCCAGACACACATTCAAACTACCACATATACCCGAATGCCAACATCCAGACACACATTCAAACTACCACATATACCCGAATGCTAACATCCAGACACACATTCAAACTACCACATATACCCGAATGCTAACATCCAGACACACATTCAAACTACCACATATACCCGAATGCCAACATCCAGACACACATTCAAACTACCACATATACCCGAATGCCAACATCCAGACACACATTCAAACTACCACATATACCCGAATGCCAACATCCAGACGCACATTCAAACTACCACATATACCCGAATGCCAACATCCAGACACACATTCAAACTGACACACGAAATAAATAAAAACAGACTTGTATAAGAGACGCTTCGCTCACCGGTAAAAAAACGATTCCTGCCTAACTCGTCCTACTATCTTGTCCCACATTCAAAAGAATTCCTCTCTTGTCCTATTATAGTTTTAAAGTCACGACTCGTCCCACATTCCCGACAAATTCAAAGTACAGTTGACAGCTAAATTTAAATAATATTTTTTTTCTTGTTATATAAAGATATTAAACACTTCCAGGTATACCCGCGAACCATGTTTTTAATTATGATAAATGAAAGATGTATTGCAAGTAGTATCACAATCAAATTCAAATCACAGTACTATTAATTTCACACCTATCGATATTATACATTTGTATGTATCTTAGAGAAGTACCACGTTAAGATAAATATAAATGTAATTACATTTATATTTATCTCAATTTGGTACTTACTTCAACATAAATAGAAATACTTATTTAAAAAATATTTATTACGTTAACTAATATCACAATCACAGTATTTTAATTAACCTGCTTTTCATACGAAAGTAGTTTATTAAAATAAATAAATCTCCAATTATCGACATTTTTATCTAACAGTCAAGTAATTACAGACCGAAAATGTGACAAAAAGAAGTGTTTTGGACGCGTTATTATCATTAATAAACAAAAGGGCTGATTTTTTCCAGGCAATGGCCCAGTGATATAGTGCCATTCAATATTGCCGTTACTATAGCTCATGACAAATTTATCTATGATTCTGATATCATCAGCACGCCGAGGACTGCCTTGGCGAGCTAAACAAAGAACAGCGTCGTTTTTGATTACATTCAAAAAGCTAATAATGTTCAGTTTTCCCGAATATGTTCTGTTAATTTAGCATTAATGCCTTCCACAGGGTTATTTGTTCTGTAGATATCCCCAAAAAAATCTCGTTTACCTGTAAGATATTCGTTGTCAAGCCATGCCGATACAAAATAGTCATTCAATTTCTCAATATTGGGAGTTTTCGGGCAATCCTCCTCATGGATAGAGATACATCGCATTCATTAAATTGGTCAATTGGTTTAGACAAAGAAAGCAGCGAGAGAGTGAGCGAGTGTCTAATCCCGGTCGCACAATACCGATGCTATAAACATTCAAAAACTTGTTCTAGGTAATAATAATAGTAGTGGTCTAAGCAGTGGGGTGCACAAGGTTTATCTTAGGGTCGGCTATGTGTACTTCATTGTTGCATAAACCCCGATCATAAAAAAAACTGTCATGGTGACGTCACTTATAATTTTATAATTTATGTTATAGTGGAGTCTCGGAAATTCATAAAATTTTCCGCAACTTGGCCAGGTTGTTTATCTTTCTAGTCAGTAAGGTTTTTAGGCTGACTGTACAAAAAATGAAATTTTACTCATATACCTGAAAAAATGTGGGACGAGCCAGGCATAGGAATTGGGACGAGCAAGGAATAAAATATTGAAAAATATTTTTTGGGTCGAGCGAGGCATACAAATTATGACAGGTGGGGATTTTTTTATGTGGGACGAGACTCTGTGGGACGAACCAGGAACAAATCAAAAAAACGTATAAGAACTTGTATAATGAAGAAACATTTCAAAAATAGGGTGTCTTCAGATTTGAATTCACCATCCAATTCGAATCCTTCGTTACACTTTCCAAATTGACAGGTGTGCTCTATGTGGAATAGGCTAGGTGCTATTCGGACGGGTGCTTTTTTTTCCTTTTTATTTCTCTTTCTTGCTTTTTTAAATGATAAACCTCTAATTTTGGGAAACCTTACTTACAGGGGACGCTGCAGCTGTAGATATGTCGGAAGTCTTGTTTTCTTTGTTCTCTTTGCCACATTTAATCATAATGTGATAAAATGTAACCATTGATATTATCAATATTCAACTGTAGTGTCTTGTGAGCTGTCTCTTTCTTGTTATTTTTTCTTTACTCATGTTAGTACGTACCTCTACGATTCTGTCGTTGACTTGTATCTTCCCGCACAAGTCTGCGGAACTGCCTTCACTGATGCTCTTCACGAAGATACCGCTCAGCTCCTCTGTGAACAAATGACTTATTACTGACTTCCCAATAAAGAAGGAAATGAAATAAAATATGTAAGTCACGAAATTAGGTTAATATTCTTATTTCAAATGATGTTCTGCCTATTTTACCGTTAATCGGAATGTGAAAGTCTGTCAATATTATTTTTATAAACTTAAAATATGGTAATAATATTATTAACTATTATACGTATCAATAGAAAGAGTATTTTTGCTATTAGATATCTGAGTGCGGAAACCGTTTTTATCCGCTAGAGGATAAAATAAATTTCAATTTAGAATATCATGTGTACTAAGTTTGTGAATTAAAAACATCATTCAACCTATTTACTTCTACCTCTATGGTGCCAAATTCATCATACATCCTTTTTTATTTTGTTAAAAACTCAGACCCCGAACCTTTATGCTGTAGTTTTTTTTTTTATTTGCCATTATCTTTTCACGTCATATTATTAAAACCTTATGTTAAAAATAAGTGAAAAAACTAAAATGAGTGATATATATTTTTTTTCGTATGTTGTCATTTCCTCGCTGAGGTTGGATGAAAAGTTACGTGTTGCACTCGAGTGCAAAAATTTTTGAATCACGAGCGCAGCGAGCCGAAAGTCCGCCTTTTGTTCTTATTTTGCAGATTTATTTTTATAATAATTAGTCTGAGGGACTAGAATCTTTTGAAAAACACTGGACCGAAAGCTGAAAAGCGGGCTGTTTGGAAGATTGGAAGGAAAGCCTTTGCCCATCAGTGGGACAATATAGGCTGAAATAATCATAATAGGCTTGCATTTGTGATTATTACAAGATAAACAGATTTACTCGCGATTTAACACCCAGTTTCTTTTTTTTGTATCCTACACAGGTAAGCATTTTACCACAAGTTCGCATGACCACAGAAGTCAGCGACACTGTAATCCTAGATGAAGTATGCCCAGTCTGGAATACACTGGCTCTCAAGGAAGGCTGCCGGAACACACCGTTAGGTGATTGGCGACAGATTTTACATGAATGTGGATAATAATAGTTAAGTTAATCTTTTTTGTTGTATATTATAAAAGTGTTACAAGGCTGTAGATTGCGGCAGACGCGACGAGCGACGACAGGGCAATCTGTCCCTGGCTCGTTAAATACTTGGTATTGCTTTTATATTGCTTCTCCGCGTTTAATTAATGGTCATGTCCACAGTAAATGGGGAAATGATGTGGTTTTGTATTAAACTACTGTGTGTTTGTTTTTGTCTTGAAATAAATATGGCTTCACTGTTTCCCAATTACTTTTATAAACTAACTAGCTTATGCCTGCGAGTCTTCACCGGTGTGAAGTTGGCAGCCAAACTCAGCGGCCATATAATGCGACCAAATTAAGGAGGAAATTTTGTGAAGTTAGCGGCCAACAATATTTTAGTCTACTGGGATACTAAGCTTCTTCTTGTTATAGCTAATCAGGCTTAAACAAGTCTAATGCTGCTCTACAAAACAAGGAGTAACGAAATACCGTGAAAATAAAAAAAATATTTTTTTTTTCAATCAATTTGAAAAAAAACATATATAACATGAAATACAAGCTTTTTTGACATACCGCGTTATTCCAAAACAGCCGTCCAAGGTACATTTGTTTTTTTTTTCAAATTTGAAAACGGTAGAAAAGAATATTTTTTTTCTACTACTTACAGTACGATTGCCGCGTTGAAATTTCACAGGTATATAGCATGAAATACAAGCTTTCTTTTGACATACCGCGTTAGTCCAAAACAGCCGTCCAAGGTACATTTGTTTTTTTTTTCAAATTTGAAAATGGTAGAAAAGAATATTTTTTTTCTACTACTTACTGTACGACTGCCGCGTTGAAATTTCGCAAATATATAGCATGAAATACAAGCTTTCTTTTGACATACGGAGTTAGTCCAAAACAGCCGTCCAAGGTACATTTGTTTTTTTTTTTCAAATTTGAAAATGGTAGAAAAGAATATTTTTTTTCTACTACTTACAGTAATACTGCCGCGTTGAAATTTCACAGGTATATAGCATGAAATACAAGCTTTCTTTTGATATTCCGCGTTATTCCAAAACAGCCGTCCAAGGTACATTTGTCTTGTTTTTCAAATTTGAAAATGGTAGAAAAGAATATTTTTTTTCTACTACTTACAGTACGACTGCCGCGTTGAAATTTCACAAGTATATAGCATGAAATACAAGCTTTCTTTTGACATACCGCGTTATTCCAAAACAGCCGTCCAAGGTACATTTGTCTTGTTTTTCAAATTTGAAAATGGTAGAAAAGAATATTTTTTTTCTACTACTTACAGTACGACTGCCGCGTTGAAATTTCACAAGTATATAGCATGAAATACAAGCTTTCTTTTGACATACCGCGTTATTCCAAAACAGCCGTCCAAGGTACATTTGTTTTTTTTTTCAAATTTGATAATGGTAGAAAAGAATATTTTTTTTCTACTACTTACAGTACGACTGCCGCGTTGAAATTTCACAAGTATATAGCATGAAATACAAGCTTTCTTGTGACGTACGGAGTTAGTCCAAAACAGCCGTCCAAGGTACATTTGTTTTTTTTTTTCAAATTTGAAAATGGTAGAAAATAATATTTTTTTTCTACTACTTACAGTACGACTGCCGCGTTGAAATTTCACAGGTATATAGCATGAAATACAAGCTTTCTTTTGACATTCCGCGTTATTCCAAAACAGCCGTCCAAGGTGCATTTGTCTTTTTTTTTCAAATTTGAAAATTGTAGAAAAGAATTTTTTTTTTCTACTACTTACAGTACGACTGCCGCGTTGAAATTTCACAAATATATAGCATGAAATAAAAGCTTTCTTTTGACATACCGCGTTATTCCAAAACAGCCGTCCAAGGTACATTTGTTTTTTTTTTTTTCAAATTTGAAAATGGTAGAAAAGAATATTTTTTTTCTACTACTTACAGTACTACTGCCGCGTTGAAATTTCACAAGTATATAGCATGAAATACAAGCTTTCTTTTGACATACCGCGTTATTCCAAAACAGCCGTCCAAGGTACATTTGTTTTTTTTTTCAAATTTGAAAATGGTAGAAAAGAATATTTTTTTTCTACTACTTACGGTACGACTGCCGCGTTGAAATTTCACAAGTATATAGCATGAAATACAAGCTTTCTTTTGACATACCGCGTTTTTCCAAAACAGCCGTCCAAGGTACATTTGTTTTTTTTTTTC
The DNA here is from genome assembly GCA_947049295.1 of Ligdia adustata. Lineage (NCBI taxonomy): Eukaryota > Metazoa > Arthropoda > Insecta > Lepidoptera > Geometridae > Ligdia > Ligdia adustata. Next base: position 580,813 of record OX346237.1, read on the forward strand.
AAATTTGAAAATGGTTGAAAAGAATATTTTTTTTCTACTACTTACAGTACGACTGCCGCGTTGAAATTTCGCAAATATATAGCATGAAATACAAGCTTTTTTTCGACTTACCGCGTTAGTCCAAAACAGCCGTCCAAGGTACATTTGTTTTTTTTTTCAAATTTGTAAATGGTAGAAAAGAATATTTTTTTTCTACTACTTACAGTACGACTGCCGCGTTGAAATTTCACAGGTATATAGCATGGAATACAAGCTTTCTTTTGACATACGGAGTTAGTCCAAAACAGCCGTCCAAGGTACAACTGCTTTTTTTTTCAAATTGATTGAAAAAAAATATTTTTTTATTTTCACGGTATTTCGTTACTCCTTGTTTTGTAGAGCAGCATTAGACTTGTTTAAGCCTGATTAGCTATAACAAGAAGAAGCTTAGTATCCCAGTAGACTAGAATATTGTTGGCCGCTAACTTCACAAAATTTCCTCCTTAATTTGGTCGCATTATATGGCCGCTGAGTTTGGCTGCCAACTTCACACTGGTCGAGTCTTCCCACGATATATTCGTTTTTCCCCAAAAAAGTAGTCTAATTCCTATTTCTGTGCAAACCGATCCGTCAATCAGTTAATGAGGAAAAACGAACAAACAAACGAAAACACTAACAAACACAATTTCGCATTTATAATATGTGTAGAGATTTAATGCCGCGAGTAAAGCTTGCTGTACGTCAAACAGAAAGTAAAACAAATGAATGCAATAGGCAATATATTGGGTATATTCTAAATATTTTTCGAAAATTAAGTATTTTTCAACATTATTTCATGTCACAAGTGAATCTATTTTAAAGTAATACGCTAAGAGAGTGATAAACCGACATAAATTCGGTAGGCAGACTTATCAGTAATCTTAAGTTGTAATTCAGACTACTCCACTAACTAAAAAATTATATGCGTCCACTTGTAAAATATAAAACATACCAATTAAAAAAACATTTTTCAAATCGGTCACTCAGGTAGTCGAACAACATTCGTAAAAAATATACTGTCTGTAAATAAATATATTATTTTATAAAATACTACTTAATCTAGAGCCAATTTGAAGTTTAACTTAACAAGCTAAAAATCAGCTAGTTATAAGGAGCTCCGATATCTCGTCCCCACTCGTTCCATCATTAGGTTGATACATCGAGTTATCTGCCGAAAGCTAATCTTATCTACTCATAGCGAAGGCTTCGACAGGGCGGGCGGGGAAGGGGGGCGAGTATTGATGGCTTCCTACACGAACATATTATGCAACATGTAACAAAAAGCTGTGACAATAATTAAAGATGTTAATCTACCAATCAAAGTGAACCCATAGTAGGAGAAAATTTTGCAAAATTCGAAAACAAAATATTAGTTTCACCACACAAAAATTGGTCACGTATAGAGAACGCAATAATTTTCTTCTCGAATTTTGCAAAATGTAGTTCTGCAATGGATTGATTTTGATGGGTAGACTGTGATTTTTATGATTGTCTCACCTTTCTGTTGTTTGTTTTGTGACTGATTTAAAACAGGTTATTAAAAAAAAAAATTGCTGAGTTATTTATTCTATTACGGCAAAGCTCAGTAATATTTTATTTTAAATAACTTGATTGGTAGATTAACATCCTTAAGTATTGTCACACCTTTTAGTGACATGTTGCATAATATCTTCGTGTAGGAAGCCATCAATACTCGCCGCCCTCGGCGATACAACTTTTTCAAATATTTTGATTTAAAAAACCAAATCATGAAGAGAATACCCAGAAATAAGATAACACACATAAAAATACAGACGAATTGAGTATGTACCTCCCCTTCTTGGAAGTTAGTAGACAAGGTTAGAGAATCTCAATTGGTAGGAATCTTTTTAACACGCTTATATATCTTGGTGTGTATCTATACGAGTATATCGAAATTTCTCAAGCTAAATATTAGATCTTATTCCCGCATGTTTGATGTGGCTATACAATGATGTAGTATATCACTAAGCTGATCCAATGATGGAGCCGGAAGGTGGCCAGGGCATCTCTATTTATTACTTATTGGTCCAGCAAAAATAGCGGGTTTTTTTTAACTATTCATAATTATTTTCCGTTTGTTTCCCGATTCTTTTACTGTACATTGTAGAGTCCTTTTTCTATGAGATATATCTCAACTAAATCGTAACTTTTATGGTAGGTAAGCAATATCAGTTTGTATATTACAGCTAAATATCCTCAAAAATTCACCTCAGCAACTCGATCCGAGTTAGCATAGAGTTCGAGGCACAAGAGATACTTTTATCCCGGGAAAACAAAACCGCAGTCTAAGCCGCGGAGAAAACCTAGTATATTTATATTTTCTATCATCAGGTCGATATTAGCTATTATCTGGCATCACGGAATCTTATCTACTAATGTTCCCGTAAACCGTAGGGCGGGGAGACAGGGCGGGCGGGCGGCACATGACTGGATGACTTAACATTATTGGGACTAGAATGTATTGAAATGAAGCTAAGCTAAATGTGTAGTTCTAGAATATATATATCCTTATTTATTTTTATTTTTAGCCAGCGCATGCAATAGGCATCTTGTCGTTCGGAATGTCGTTCTAAGGACAGGGTACTAAGTAGTGGACGTCTTCTGGCTGATCATGAGCACTTTTAAGAAAGGTCATACAGAAATAACATACCTTTGAACCGTAAATATGTTTTTGTGTATACAGAGAGTTCTATTATTAATTCTCTGATACAACAAACTACAGTGAAACATTTAAAGTAATTTGATCCTTTTCGTCGTAAAAGTGGAGTGTCTCGCCTTAGTGTAACATTTTCTTATTTCAGTGAGTCAAAAACTGGGACCAACAATTTAGTGTAATACGTGTTTCCTCATAACTGGTGTATTACGCGGATGAATTTCTCTTAGTTTCGTAACTAGTTACTTAGCTCCAGATTTCTAGAGGGCCGAACTATGTCATCCGATCTTTGGCATCACTCAGACAGTATAAAACAGCGATATAAAATGGAATATAAAAAAATTTCAAACTTCCAACTTCCATTTGATCCCCGTTGAGGGTTTCATTTAAAAAATCCACCCCTACATTGTAACGTTATACGTTACATATTTTTTACTATAGTGCACCATAAACGAATATAAGCCTGAACCTGGCCGTCCCTACTTGAGTGACTTTCACCGCCGGCCCTTGACGACAGGGAAGTGCAAGTCCGAGAAAAAGGAGCGAATAACGATACTGTATAGGCCCTAATCCATAGCCCTCTGCTTTATCAATTGAACTCGTGCCCTGTGGCGAATAAACCGATTCCGATGAACTTTGACCTACCTCTTTTACTTGTAACTTTATAGGAGCCCCTTGATTAGACAGGTAGGTCACCTTTTCAGTTTGTTTTGCCTGGGACAAAATCCTACAATAAATACACACTCCAAATTTCGTGTCTCCAGGTTCAGTGGCTCGGCGTTGATTGTGGCCATCCTTGTCAGTCAATCAATCAAGACTTACTCTTTTTTGTATATAGATACGTAACACTTGCCCATATTATTTACATTTTATACAATATCATACTGATTTTGTATAGTCAGTTATTTTTAACCATTTTCAGTATTTTGTAACGATGGGATCATGACGCACAATACAAGAAGTATGTATTACTCAACTAAACTCCGAAACCAACTTACACAGAAAGCGGTATAAATTTCCGGGTTTATCCAAATGGAATCCGCTTTCCATCGACACAATAGGATCGGAAGACGAGCAATGGTTTGTATTATTGTATTGATATGTTTACGACACTGTTTCCATTTAATATAGAGCTTTTGTTTTGTTGAAAATGTGGTTAAAATACGAGGTGAATTTAAATTGACTGCGTATATTTTTATCACGCAATCACTATCGTTAGTATAACATATTTCGCTAAATATTCCATGTGTTTACATTTTGTTTACAAAAAGCTGGGCAATATGGTCATCTAAGCGCAATTACACAAATCTGGGTCATGCGAACGCGCTAGCCGTCGCCGTTACATAGTTTCGCACTGGGGTGGCGCCGCGGCTTAGGGTGCCCATGAGTTTCGCGTTGACTTTGACTTCAATTAAAGCTTTCTCAATATTTGTGTAATAAACTAAAGTAAGTTAAACAAAAAAATAAGGCTATTTTATTTTTCAATATTCTTTCATTATACTAGATATATGCATTTTAGAATCACCTGTGTAGGTAAGTTATATTGAAATAGGTATGAAAGGTCACTAACATTTATTTCAAGAAATAAAATCAGCTACTTTATTCACGATAAGATCTAACTCTCATAATGTGTTTATAACTATTGTGATGTGATGATAATTATGTTTCAATCCGTGTGCTAAAATTTATTTATTTCTACATGAATGTAACGCTATTCGATGTGCTATAAAACAAATAAATAGATGTAAAAAGGCTCACCCTGTTCGCAGACGTATCCGGCAACAGTGATCCCGAGTCCGAGCTGGTTCTTGGTGAGTTGCACGTCGTAGCTGAGCGTCTCCGGCTCCGAGCACCCTCGCACCGCCATGTCCAGCGGTAACCTGCCACCAGAACACACGTCACAAATACGTTCGAGGAGACTTCGGAGAGGGAGCTAGCGCTCCACGAGATACTACTGCCACCATGAACGCTACGGGCTGCAACAAGAAGGACACTCACCTCATAGGCGGAGGTTGTTGTGACTGCGAGACAGGTATGTAGACGGGAGGAGGCTTCGGAGAGGGAGCCAGCGCTCCACGAGGTACTACTGCCACCATGGACGCTACGGGCTGCAACAAGATATAACTATTAATAGCCTGCGAAGCACTTGTTAAATCCTACGCTTTAATAATGGTTTATAATAAATTAATTTTACCGCATATATTTCGTTTACTTAACAATATTTAAAGCCTGTGAAAGGTTGAGAATCAGTCAGACTTAAATTCATAAAGTTAAAAGTCACATAATTATAAGATTGGTGTTATGTGACATGAACCGAAGGACGAAATAAATGTTTTTTTGTGATCCCCACACATATTAAGCTTAGCATTAATATCTGCATTGTACATTGTAATAGCAATAAATATCATTTCATTTCGTTAGTATCATTTCATCTCATTATAAATGTGAGAGTGTGTTTGTTAGTTTATTGATTCGTCTCCTCCTAAGCAACTAGGTGACGGATAGACTTTTTATTGCACAGAGATAGTTCGAGATCCAAAAGGTAGCAACTTCTTACGAGAAACACCGCAGGCGAAGTTGCAGACTACGGCTAGTAAATATATGAAACTATCTCTAACATATAAATGAGGCAAATACTAAGTTGCGAGAGAAAATATCGCGCCGTATCAAATTTCAAGTGCCTACTCAAATAGACAAGAGGCCGGTTAAGAAATGGCGTGTAGTGTACAAGATTGTATAAAAGTGCCTCTTTGCGATCTCCAAAAGTGGCTGAGCTGCAGTAATAATAGCTCTTATGTAGGACACTGTCTAAAGATAGCCAGATTGTAGTTATACGATGTTGCTTCACGAAATATTGATCAGCTAACGTCCGTCAGGTTATTTAGGAAGTTGGCCTTTAGACGGACTAGGGTTTTTTGCTTGGTATGTCAGGATAGACAGTACATTCTGCAGATTAAACGGGTAAACTAGAAATCTAGATAGCATTTCATGCTGAAGCTATCAGGTATTTATTTGTGTTGATGTGTGATACTTGTGAACCTTCACTTTATTTCCTTGCCTTTTTAATAGATAAAAATGATGCCTACTCCTAAACTAATATTTTTTCCAGAAAATTCAAGCTCTCAGACAGTCAGATACTTGTAGTCTGACTTCTTAGCATCTAGCTAAGGCTTAGAATAGTTCGAACCAACTGGAAATGCAAAGATACGACTACCTACATACGTTTATTGCACTAAAGCTGTCTTTAATCAATTATTATCTTGAGTTTCATCTTCTATAACAAGCTACTCCAATGCATTTCCGTTGAGGAATAGCTTCAATCATGTCATAATAACCTCTGTCCGGTAATGCAGTCAGTCCAATCTATCTCAATCAGATCAGATCTATTGATAGACCATTCGATAGACCAATTTGGTTGATTAACCTTAGTTAAAGTAAGGTTAATCAACCAAATTGGTAGATTGACGCTCTAGTTTTTGTAATATCTTATACATGCATGGTTGCCTGGAAGAGATAGCTTTAAGCGATAAGGCCGCCATTAGAAGTCTAGCATGTTTTTTGTATTGTTTTTTATTTTTTAAATAGTGTATAAGCTGGTTTTTAATAAAGAGTTGTCTTATCTTATCTTATCTTAGTTATGCTGGTACTTGCCCGTAGAATTTCAATCGTTTGACAAAATAAAGTCTCTGCGTGTCACAAAGGATTTCCTCTTTTTATAAGATTTTTTATCTTCTACGAACATTTTACTTATGAAACCAGTTGAATCAAACGTTTGAACGAGGTTGGATAGGAATTGTAGCTTTTTTAACATTTTAAAGTCAACTCTTTAAAACCTGGTTACGTCGTATTTAACAATGCTTAAAAAACAATTTTATATACCTTACGCACGTGGCAGTTGTTTCATTTACTAAGTAATGAAAAAGACCTAAGATCATAACTTCATAACTTAACATTTTAAAAAGTCATTGTATCTGAAGTTTTAACTCTACGTAAGATATGTTTAATCACTTATTTAAAAGAAACAGAAACTTTTGTCAGTAAAAAATAAAAATCTGACAATAAATTATGTCCGTGTGGCAAAGTGCCAAAAATGCTGGCAGCATGAATTGCCACTGAAATCCTTTGAGCAAGGAATTAGCCAGCTCTTTTGTCCCCAGTAGCATCGATAAAAGAAAACTTGTAGCCTTTCAGTAAATACCCTTCAGAATCAGATTCAAAATAGCGGTATACTATATACCAGTACATAAAGGCGTACTTCATCCTCTTTCTTCAGGTGGAATAGCTCGTCTTACATCTTCGATAGTAGTAACTATAACTGTCATTGAGAAGACTATCTAGTTAGCTTTTTATAAAACCTCTTATCTTTAAGTTTTATCTTTGGTGGTAGGGCGTTTTGCATGGTGGTAGGGCGTTTCCTATCGCTCGCATGGCTATCTACCACCCTCAAGTTATAAAATCTGTCGCCAAGCAAAGAACTGTGTGTTTAAGCAGCTTTCCTTGAAAGCCAGTGCATCGCAGAGTACGTACTAGCAATGAGTGAGTTAGTTTTGTTATAAACTTGACTTGCCCGATGATGAAGCCTCTCCTCGATGATGGTGGGTGGTGGTGAGGGTGGTGTAGAGTCCTCACAAAGCGCTCCGAACCCGTCGTGACCTGCCTCCGACAGTCTTCTCTCCAACTCTATGGGGTCCGTGAGCAGACGGGACGGGACGACGGGCGCTGGGGAGGAACCTAGGGACTGGAACAAAATACATTTCATGAAGTTTTGATACACATCGCACTGACTGTTGATTTGTTACATCTAATAACTAATTAGTTTCATTTGCTCCATGTATCATGATCATCAGCTTACTTTCGTCTACTGCTGGACATTTATGCCTCTTTCACGGCACGCCACTCGGCCCTATCCTGGTTTTGTCGTCTCTACCTGTTATTTTCTGTATATCTAAGCTCCACCTAGTAGCAAGACATCCTACACTACGTTTACTGGTTCGCGGTCTCCACTCAACAACTCTCATCCATCATTTGTTGTTCATATTTTATCACATATTTTATTTGACATAATATTGGCCCCTTTATTGACGCTGCATGTTGATTGTGTATACTCGTATACGAGGAAAGTATGATGAGATGAAGTAGTTCTACAATCGTATTAGAAGATATAATGTAAGACTCCACCGGTACATGGTAGAGATTTCACGGACTCGCACTAAACGCTTAGCGACAACTTTTACAGTGCGAACTGAAAGATTGGGGAATTTACTACCGAGTTATCTAATTCCCGATAACTCTGAGCTCGGTATTTTCAAATCATGAGAGAATTTTCTAATAGACAAGCGTGCCACATCCTAAGCCACATCGCCGTTTTACATCAGGCGATTTACGGTCAAGGATATGCCTAAAACATCTTAAGTGGCGTTTAACACTATATATAAAAAACTTTATCTTTGTATATATGTAGACAAATACTTTATCTTTGGAATCAAATTGTCTTAACTCTTTATACTAACGCCCCCGTTCAAAATGTCAATGGTTCAAAGTGAAAGTTAATTCAATTGAAGCACACTCGACTCGCGAGTTAATTGTATTGAGTACAGTCGAGTGAGCGAGTGAGTTCAGCTGCAGCGATAACTCGATTCACGTATTGTGAGAGCGAGCTCGTTGACAATTGAATTTTGTTGGCTATGATACTTCTAGCGTTTAAGAATGATTTCAAATATCTCTAGCTACTTGTAAACTTACAGTTATTCTTTAAATTATGTTGTTTAAATTGTAATCTTGTGTAATTTAGGTCGCTTATTTTTTTAACCCCCTTGCAAAAAAACGCGGTGTTAAAAAGATAAATTTACGTATGTGAAAGTTGTTGTCTCAAATATCATTTAATATTAAATATAGTGCACGAAGAGCGAAAAAAACAAATCTTTTCGCTCTTCAAACATACAAGAACAACACATCTTACTATAACCCTATTGTAAGATTTGCACGTCATAACGACTTATTAACGAATAGTAATGGTTTTGAACTTGATATTTTCGGTTTAAAAATAAGGATTTATTTTAAAAGTCTTAAAGATATTCTCCATTTACATTATAACACTGTATAAGCGTAACGCTTTGTAAATGGGCACTCCCTGAATCTTGCACTCTTCTCGGTATGGTTTTATCCTCTGTATCTCTGAGTACAGATGCTTTGAGATACAACCCAGCTCATGTATTACTTATAACGTTACATATGTAGCTACATCCTATTATTAATTATTATTAGTTGTAACTTGTTTTGTGTGCCTAATAAATAAATATTATCAGAGTTTACAGCTGCGGCATAGTTTACAGCTGCGGCATAGATTATGATTGGACGTGTATACACACTAGCGTCCACAAATTTTTGTAACGATGGTGATCGAGTAGTTAAAAGGGGTAGATTGACGTGCGAATACGCATAAAGAGCCTGAGCTACCGGTGAAGGTATATATCGTGGGAAAACCATAGGATGGTGGCAGGGCGTTTATAGCACTTGCCTGTCTAGCTACCACCCTCAAGTTGAAAAATCTATCACCAGACACCTAACAGTCTGTTGCGGTGGCCTTCTTTGAGAGCTAGTGTATTACAAACTAGACATACTCTATCTAGGGGCCACAATGTCGCTAACTTCTGTGGTCGTGCGAGCTGGTTGTCAAATGCATAGCTGTCTAGAATAAAAAATAAATGGGCAATCGGAATACCTAGGTACATTAGCAAAAAAATCTTACGGGTTAAAATGAGTGCTGAATTACCAACATTAAATAAGTATCTGATATCTGAAGAACTAAAGTCTCTCATGATGCTATGCAGAGACTTTAGTTCTTCAGAATTGTCCAATCCTGCTGAACATGATTGTGTGAACTTCTCTGTATCGCTTTAATTAATCAAATGTATAGTTCAAAACATTTCTATCTTATTACATCTTGATAAGATTTTCAGAAGGACCACTGAAATTAAATTCTCAATTTTTGAAGTCACACTGACTTATGTAATTATGCAAGGTTAGCAACCGCGAACGAAGTCGCGGGTACAGCTAGTCAAATATATAAGCCGCCGCAATTAAGGTCAAACAAATTTCAGGCATATTAAAAATCAAAGTCCATTAGCAAATTACACGGATCCGGAAAGAGCAGTCAAACGAGCGTCCGTGGCTTATGACGTCACGTCCGGTACGGATCAGCAAAGCTGCGGGTAGTCGGATACAGGAAACGAACCACCGGCTGTCGCCCGGTTATATCAGGTAGACTTTAAATGACAGTATGGTTGTTGAGCTGAAGGCTTATTATTACACGGAAAAATAACAGCGACAGTAAAACCGTTTTAGATTCATGAAAAATAAATATTAAGACAGCTGGCACGTTTCAGTTACTTTGATTTAAAAACCAAACAAGTTTATATGTGACTAATTTTAGCATATTTTTCAAACTTAAAACAATTTACAAATTCGGTCCAAGCGTTGCTGAGAAATAAAAAGAAACATAAGAATTAGAATTAGACAAAGTACCATCATCCATGCAACATGAGTTTCGAGCGGTTGTCGTTATTACCTTGCATTTTTTACCGGCTCGTACCAGCAGCGCAAGAACGGTTCTATTCCGGTCGGTAGTTTGACAGTTTTAATCGTCATAAACGCTTTTTATCGAATATTTCGATCACTGTCGAGGACTCGACACACTCGGTGTAAGTTATCGAACGCATGGGTAAAGTTGCGAATTGCGGGGAAAAACCTCGATTTGCGGGGAATTGAGGCCTACCGGGAGCAGATAATATATAAAAAACAATGAGTTTTCGATTATAAGGTAAGGTCGACTTTAACTTCAAACTTCTTCCCCTGGCATACAATAAAAAAAAACATTACGATATTATAAAGTATTGATATCGAAAATCCAACTAGTTACTCGTATAACCGGCAGTTCCACATATCCGTACTGATCTATCCCTACTGGTAAAAAAAAAACATTTTTATTCACCTATTACTACAGGGGGGACACGTGGATATTTTACTTCCACGTATTTATACTATGATCAAGTACAAATAGGAAGAAAAATTAAAGGAAAAACAATTTTAAGGTTTATTTCATTGTATAGGTTTTGAATTAAATTCAAACTAGTCTAACTATGTAGAATAGAATTTAATAATTAGTCTTAATATGTATGTAATACTATATCTCTTAATATATCTAACATATTATGTCCAACAGTGTTCTCTCCTGTGATCAGATGCATTTTGTATCACGTAATCACGGGTCACATAATTTTTTCTCTCAATTTTAGGGATATGTGGAACAACTGGTTTTAACGAATGTTATCGAACGTCAATCAAATATCGATGCTAGGATCCTTACTGGCAAAAAACGGTAAAGCATACCGTATTTATTGACAAGTTAATGTTACCGACACTTGCACTGCAGTATCGAGCAAAAAGTTTTTTATTCTGTTTTTAGCATTTTATAATGAAAACGGCAACATATGTAAATACAATATTTTTAAAATAAACTTAAACTGTCTATCTATCAAGGTTCATAAGATAGAGCCTGGTGGCAGATAGACAGATCCCATTTTTACCTTTTGGGTACAGAATCCTTAAAATGATTCCTACGAATTATAATAACGTCACCCTTCTTTGAAATTGGTTAAAAACAAAACCCTAATAGGCGTATGTTATCTAATACTCTCATGCTTACACAGGCGAAACAGTTTTGGAATGATGAATTTTCAAAAATGCAATACTAACTGAACGAGCCACCCAAAACAGAAAAAGATAATATGAAAGAAAAAGTATAGACATGCTAGGTATTTTGGTCTGGTATTTAGTATTTTGGTAACTTTAACTTAACCTTTAACTGCTATATTTTACCTTTACAAGCTACACTTAATAAATAGCGCACGAAATATCATCTAACACTAATATATTTTCTACAAAAATCTTATTAATTACGACACATCCGCGAGTATAATCAAATGAGCGTCCCTTATATGCAGTTGACGTCACGCGCTGCTCTGAACCGGAAGTCGCGTCGCGGCGGAAGTTATTTGTCTGCCACTAATGAGGGTAGTTGATGAGAAGGTAATGAATAGGTAGGAAATTGTATGGAGGAACGTTCCGAGGAGATTGGGATGGTCAAACTTAGTAAATTAGTCTCGTTTCAAAGGAATGTGGTAACTATTGGAGAACTGGATAAAGCCGTACTAAAAAGCTCATGATCACTGTAAAAAGCGTTATTTTACTCACATTTTATTCACAGGGTTTTTCACTGATATTAATATAATATATAAGAATGTATGTCACATAAGGGAGATGTTTTAAATAAATGTTCATCCCCCCATCTCGGAAAGAGTTTTATACTCTTCGATATCTGAGTGCAAAAGTAGTTTTTATCCGCTAGAGGATAAAGTAAATTGAATTGAGAACATCACCTGCACCAAGTTTGTGAATTCAAAAAATACTAAACTTATTTACTGCTACCTCTAGCATAAAACCTTTTTTAATTCGTTAAAATCTCAGACTCTTAATCTTCATGGTGTAGGTACTTACTTACTTACTTTTTTTTAATTTACTTTGCGCGTGCCCTTTTCTTTTATTTTGTACTAGCTGTCCCGGCGAACTTCGTACCGCCTAACAGTTATGTATGTTTCTCATCGTTTAAACCTTCCCTGGAGTACGACAAACATTCCAAGACCAAAATCAGCTAAATCGATCCAGCCGTTCCCGAGTTTTAGCGAGACTAACGAACAGCAATTGATTTTTATATATAAGATTTAGCCATTTTCTTACTGCAGTGGGATGAAAAGTTACGTGTTACGTGCACTCGAGCGCTAAGATATTTCACTGCTCCTTTGATTCCCTTGTTTACGCTTAGGATTCTCATTTTAAAATCCTTTGCTTGTTCGGTTACAAATATTGGGCACGCGGTAAAAAAGCAACTTTGCACGCTTGTATAACAAATAACCATTAAGGAAATTTGGTCCTTGGTATTTTAGTATATTTATTATTGAAGATTTTGATTGAAAATAATAAAAATGTGAAAAATTATCACGAGATTATAAAATAAGAAATCGGAATATTGTATCGATCGACATATGAATTCGCATGAAAAGTTGATGATGTTTTGTTTTTTTTTTTACCCGACTGCGAAAGAAGGAGGATTACGTCAACTGTGGCAACATTGCCATATTTTTTTATATTTTGTCATATTAATCCAACATGGCGTTTGTTAGAAAGGTTTTAATAGATACAATCTGTTAAGAAGATCTTTTTGTATTGGTTTAGCGATTGAATTTTGCTAAATCTTGCATAGAATCTTTAGAATATCTGAAAATGTGCAGTAGGTAAAGTTGACACGTTTTTGGCAACTTTACCGGGCCTACAGTTTACTTACAACACGTAGCAGACTACAAACAAATCTTTGCACCTAATATCTTTTGCGATATAAACAATGTCTAAATATTCTGGAAGCTTCTAATTTAATTCATAATTGTTCTACCAACACTAAGGTAAAGTTGGACCAATAAAATTTATTTTTTCATAGAAACAGGTTGATGTCGTCAGGGTTGTCAATACTGAAATTGTTAAAAATAATAAATACTTATGCTAATACTAATAAATATTCATGTTGTCAAAACCTGTTGGTGGATAATAGTGATTACGAAAGTTATAAAACGTATTTTCTTAATAATTAGGTACCTACATACCACTTTTAATTTTAAGCGTATCTACTTTGACAACCCTAACTGCAGGTAAAGTTGCCTTCGTGCTTGGAGAGGCAACTTTACCGAACCACGAACAACATTACTTTTTCCCAGTTACATTGCATTGAATCATTACAAAAACATCTTATGAGGATATATTCTATACAATTCAATATAGTCCACGTACCAGAACCTTGGTTTTCTGTGTATAATTTCAAATTTATTTCAATAGCGCCGCGAGAAAATTGACCATATGAAATAAAAAATCACATTGCTTGACAGCTAACGGAGTTACCAGCTAGAATCTTTTTTTGGGATACCGCAAATTATCATAGAATCTACCGTTTCGTAGATATACACCGAAAAAGCCATAGATAAAAAAATATTTAGTAATAACAAATTTAGGAAATGATAGGTAAAGTAAAGTGACATGTTTTTGAGTGAATGTATCTACGTATCTACGCATGTATTTATATTTCTTTGGCACGCCTTCGAGTCTTAACGGTTTTTCGTATTTATATGTGAGTGTCAATAGATTCGTCTTCACCTGTCATAGTCAGTCGGGTCTTTGAAGTCACTCTTAACCACTTGTCTTTGTAGGTTTGAAAAAATCTATTTCTAAATTATATTTCTCGCTTGCGATATTCAAGTCGTAAGTGAATTGGTTTCTACTATTCATTCAAGATTCACCTTAGACCGCATCATGGCTTTGCAGTCAATTCAAACCATTTTCTGTGACAAAACAAAACTATTCCTATTTTCGAAATCAAAAACCACAAAGTAAATGTTCAAAAAGTTTATATCGTCCTTCTAATTACCAACTTCCTACCTGTAAAGCTGTATAATTCAAAGTCAAAGCCGAGTTAAAATACGGAAAAGGCTACGTCTTTAATAGCCTTTTCCTTACTTTTGTTTCTTTAAAGTTCTCGGTTCCAATTAAAGTAGGAAAAACTGGGTCGGGCGAGCGGTCTAAAATAGTACAACAGGCCTCAGGGGCCTTAGATTGAGGGGGCTTAGAGGTGTGAACAGTGTTTGAGGAGGCTTTCACGGAGTTTTGTGTAAACTTAGTAATAGATAAACAGATTAGGGATGTTTGGGTTTGGTTGTTTTTCTTGTGGAAATGGAGCGTTTAGTTTTTGGTACACTTTTACGACAACTGATTTTAACTAGATTTGAAAAAAGAAGGTGCTCGTGCGTCGTGGCCTGTTTTAGTGTTCGTTTTTCGATTTCCCAGACATTATCCTAAGCCTTATTTTCCCCTATAATATTGATATCAATCTAATGTAAAGTCAGCGTCTTCTCTCCCAAAAAGAAAGAAGGTAGTCCGCAGCCAAGAGTAATCGCATCGCATCACCGATAAATTGCTAGCATCGTGTCACGATATCCAAGTTCCTGAGAACTTACCCTATTTCTATTGTAAGCCAAGTTAGGGATCAGTTATTCATGGATTGGGCATAGCGATCCAAATCTGATGAATTTATTACTAACTCGGTGTAGTAATAGTGTTAGAATTAATCATACAGTTATGTAGGCTTTATTATCGGAATATTAAATCGAATTGGTTAAGCCTGTCGATTTGTACTCGTACGAGTTATTTACGTCTGAAATGTATGTTCAGACTGATTTGTATTATTTATTATAATTTTATTTTATTTATTTTTCCGTTTATTGTACGAGTGATATTGTCATTTCCATTTGTTGACAGTTGATTTCCATGCAGTAGTATTCTGTGCTCTTTGCTAGCTTTTAGTATTTAGAAAGTAATAATAGCAAAGAAAGAATTTTCATAATAAAGTTCTAGTTTACAATTATATATCAATTGCAATATCAACTATGTCTTCATTTGCTCTTATTGATTGATCGATTGAGTGGCATACTACACAATAAAAAGTAATCATGTGAAGAATTTGACACTTTTTAAGTCGGTTGAAGACAATATTTTCACCTTTACTAAAACACTACTTGTGTAACCTTATGTTTCGCTTGTCTCTCCCACAAGTCTCCACAAACGCTGCTGTTACGAGAGGAATGCACTATAAAGCTAAGGACAAGAATGCACATTAAAACAACCTGTCATTGTCTTACGTGTAAATTCAACCCTAGTGCGATTAGCTCAAGCGTAAGGTGAATAAGTTTTACCGGGTAAATGTGCCATATCTTCGACCTCATTTTCACTCACCATCAGATTACATATAGGTTATACGCGTTGCTACTCTGTTTTATAAAAAATCCTTGATAAAGTTTTTTGACCAACGAAATAGAATACAGATAATATAATATGGAACAACATCCACACAAATAGTAACCTGATGACTGATGTACATAAATACATACTTATATATATAATAAAAACCCAGATACCAGTCAAACATGACATGTTCATGCACACAAATGTTTGACCTGTCCGGGGATCGAGCCCGGGACCAGCGGCGCAAAAGGTAGGGTTGCTACCAACTGCGCCAGCGCCAACTGGCCAGATATGTGAAAAATGAACAGTTAACACTCTCGTACTGGAGCTGTATGGTTAGTACAGTCGTGTCAGTTACCTGGTCGGTGTGAGTGGCCGGTCGCGCGACCAGCAGTCGCACGCACGCGCCGCACTGTCGCAGCACGGCGGCCGCCTGTCGCGCGCACATCCCCACCACGCACACCGCGCCGATGCGCAGGATCATATCCCCGCTACGGAGTCTCCCATCCTGAACACACGAAGGATACGTTAGCTTTAAACAACGCTGATAAATTACTGAAGGCAAGCTACATGTTACGTTCAATATTTTTCTACTTTTCTGTTTTCGTATTGAAAAGAGATGTTTCAATAATGTATGTTTTATAAATAAGATACTTTTATAGTAATATTGTAGGTACTTATATATATATTTTTTAAATGTTACAGTATAAAGTCCTATTACTAGTCCTATTCGTATGAAGGCTGGAGCAAAAGTGCCAGCAGTCGTCAAGCCACGGCACTCCCCTCCATTAGTCATTTTTTTACCATCTACCGGCTTGGCGCTACATCCTTCCGCCAGTACTGACAGTTATGACTGAAGTTAGTATTGCCATCTTTGCAATAATTTGTGGCTTGATTACAAACTATTTTTAATAAATTTAATACGGATCATTACATTCGGCCATCTGAACTAGTGCTACCTCCTGGTGCACTAATTAATAATTTACTGAATGAAATAGGTACTTAACCTATGTATAGTAATGTGTTAACTGTAGTACAAAAACTATACAGACTATAAATTAAACCTACTCATTCAACTTACATAAAGGTTCCAGCTAACTTATTTTTATTTAATTAAATATAACAATTATTATTTTAACTTCATTATTATGAAAATCCAAAACTAAATAACCCCTAAAAATTATCTAGAAATAACTAAACTTTATGTAATATTCAATATAATAAAAAAATTATATACCTACTTAGTAACATTTATAATTTGCTTATTCATTCTATTTTAAATATACCTATGCTAGCCTTACTCATAACTGTGTCTATGTACCTATTCTACTTACGTTAACGTAATCAACAATCAACCTCTTGATGAGGTACGCAGGTATTTAGACTAATGATTATAAGTTATTTACATCGAGCATCATTCATAATACACATAATTATCGTAATTATGTTAGGTACATTTAAAAAATAAACAAATCATTAAAATTATCATTACATTCGCTTACTAAATCATAAAAAATAATCTTATCCATAGTCATTGCATGGCTTATTCTACTTAACATGCATTCGGATTTAAATATGATCTCGTTCTGTATCATTATCCGTTTCACTTTCGCTAGTTGTTATTTCATTGGTACTGTCATTATCCATGTTAAGTGCTTCAATATGTATCCACGGTCTCATTCTATCCGCAGCAACAACAACATTGGACTAGCATAATTAGACTCAGATTCCTGCACAATATAATTGTCAGTTAATTCATTTACTATTTCTCTAACTTTTCCACGTTCATAAAAAGACATACGATAAGGCTTATAGACTACCGGTTAGTTGTCATTCAGTTCAATACTAATTTTAGCTTTTTCTGTACACCCCAGCTCACTAAGACTTGTAGCAAAGCACGACCTATATTTTTGTAAAAGTTCATACAGTTTTCTAACGTACTTCTCATCTAATTGTGATCCTATTTTAATGTCGTCTTTGTCTAATGGTAGGAAACTTGTCATATCTACTGAATTAATTAAAAAAAATGGCATTCAGTTACGGGTTTAGCTCTAACAATTAAAACTTTTTCATTGAGTATAGGAGTACTGGTCAGTGCTGTAACAAAAATAAAACCGCTTCCTTTATCTAGTCTATAACATCCACTGTGCAATCTATACTTTTGATTTGGGTTTAATCTAGTATCACCTTCCAAATAAATGTCACTTGATTGATTTTCTTGTGAACAGACCTCTACTGATCCCCCTTTATTTATAACTGTTCTGTTTACTACAAATAGGTTAATTTTATCTGTTGTCACATCATTAGCCGCTTGAATTGGACTATTGTAAAAGTATAAGGTTTCTTTGTAATTCAATACCATAACATTAGGCAGCTCGGTAAAATTTCGGCCTACAAGAATAGGCGTGTGTAAATATTCATCATCTACAACTAAGACTACTAAAACCACGTACTATTGGGACGCTACTACTATTTTCAGTTACACCTATATTTATATAAGTCTTTTTGCATCGGATAATCGGATCAACGTGCAGTCACTGCCGAAATCTACATATGCCTGATGTATTGTTGTGTTATCCATATTAATCGTCTTATAATTTTTTTGATTTGACGCTTCAATATTCGGCTGTATAATATCTTGCATAGCACTGGAAATTGTCATTTTCCTAGCCGGAGTAACTTGCTTTGGATCAAAACCTAATAAGGGTTTCTTCGTGCAATTACTGAGATCGTGGACCTACTCTACCGCATTTTTGACATTTAGTCACTGGTTTAGGACACTTATAGAAGGTGTGACCTCTTTCTTGGCAATTGTAGCAGGTTGGACCTACTCTATGACTCGAATTATTAGCATCAGTACCTCTAGTTTCGCTGGGTACATTACCATATGTATTATGATACTCTTTTCTCCTTAGATGACTATTCGTTTGGAACCCTATATGAACTTTGGGTTGCTAGGAAACTAAATAAGCTAAAAGATCTTCTGGTTCTGTACATTGTAATGCTTAAGCACCATTTCTTAACGATGGATCATTTATGCCATGGATAACACAATCTACAGCTTTACGCCCTACAACTTCGCAGCGAGTTATGATCTTTAAAAGATCCTCAGCAGTCAAACTCTGAATGGGAACGTCTGGTGTATTACTACTACTTTCCTGATCATTGACATCTTGTTTAATATCTTCGGGAACGTTTTCTATTTCAGATTCTGATGATGTCGACGGAAATCGAACATAACGTCTCTTTTTCCGCGGAACATATTCTTCGTAGGAACTCATAATATGAAATTGGCGTTTTGTCGTACTGGCCACTTTGATCTCAAATATCTCTTCTTTGGTTAGGGATTCCAATTTCAAATTTATACAGCTACTTATTCATACATTTGTATTTCGAAAACCGTAATTCATTTGTTTTGTCCTGGTTTGGTTTTTTCTTTGCGTCACGCAGTTTACAAAATGGAAAACTTGAAATATCCGAAAGATCCGATTTAAAATCCCTTCATTATTGTGCCGGTTGAGTAATGTGACGCAGCAGTTGACGCGCGTTTGTCGGTTTGCTGCACTCAATTCATGAGGTACCCACCCTTCAAGCTACGTTATTGAGGACACCATACATGTCTGGACTATAAATGTCATAAAATATTATTGAATTCATGTACTGTCTTAAATAAAACGTTCATAAAATATTATTGAATTCATGTACTGTCTTAACTAAAACGTTCATAAAATAATTATTGAATACACATACATGTCTTAACGATAAACTTCATTTAATTTTATTGAAGACAGATACAGTCATAACTATAAAATTCATATACTATTATTATTGAAGACGCATATATGTCATAACTAAACTTCACTAAATTTTATTGAAAACACATACATGTCTTAACTATCAAATTAATTCAATTTTATTGAAGACACATACATGTCTTATCTATTAACTTTATTCAATTTTATTGAAGACACATGCATGTCTTAACTATCAACTATATTTAATTTTATTGTAGACACATACATTTCATAACTATAACCTGCATTCAATTTTATTGAAGACACATACAGGACATAATTATAAACTTCATTCAATTTTATTGAAGACACATGCATGTCAGAACCATAACCTTTATTTAATTTTATTCTAGACAAATACATGTCATAATTATAAACTTCATTCAATTTTATTGAAGACACATACATGTCAGAACCATAACCTTTATTTAATTTTATTCTAGACAAATACATGTCATAATTATAAACTTCATTCAATTTTATTGAAGACACATACATGTCAGAACCATAACCTTTATTTAATTTTATTCTAGACAAATACATGTCATAATTATAAACTTCATTCAATTTTATTGAAGACACATACATGTCAGAACCATAACCTGCATTCAATTTTATTGAAGACACATACAGGACATAATTATAAACTTCATTCAATTTTATTGAAGACACATACATGTCAGAACCATAACCTTTATTTAATTTTATTCTAGACACATACATGTCATAATTATAAACTTCATTCAATTTTATTGAAGACACATACATGTCAGAACCATAACCTTTATTTAATTTTAATCTAGACAAATACATGTCATAATTATAAACTTCATTCAATTTTATTGAAGACACATACATGTCAGAACCATAACCTGCATTCAATTTTATTGAAGACACATACAGGACATAATTATAAACTTCATTCAATTTTATTGAAGACACATACATGTCAGAACCATAACCTTTATTTAATTTTAATCTAGACAAATACATGTCATAATTATAAACTTCATTCAATTTTATTGAAGACACATACATGTCAGAACCATAACCTTTATTTAATTTTAATCTAGACAAATACATGTCATAATTATAAACTTCATTCAATTTTATTGAAGACACATACATGTCAGAACCATAACCTTTATTTAATTTTATTCTAGACAAATACATGTCATAATTATAAACTTCATTCAATTTTATTGAAGACACATACATGTCAGAACCATAACCTTTATTTAATTTTATTCTAGACAAATACATGTCATAATTATAAACTTCATTCAATTTTATTGAAGACACATACATGTCAGAACCATAACCTGCATTCAATTTTATTGAAGACACATACAGGACATAATTATAAACTTCATTCAATTTTATTGAAGACACATACATGTCAGAACCATAACCTTTATTTAATTTTATTCTAGACAAATACATGTCATAATTATAAACTTCATTCAATTTTATTGAAGTCACATACATGTCAGAACCATAACCTTTATTTAATTTTAATCTAGACAAATACATGTCATAATTATAAACTTCATTCAATTTTATTGAAGACACATACATGTCTTATCTATTAACTTTATTCAATTTTATTGAAGACACATGCATGTCTTAACTATCAACTATATTTAATTTTATTGTAGACACATACATTTCATAACTATAACCTGCATTCAATTTTATTGAAGACACATACAGGACATAATTATAAACTTCATTCAATTTTATTGAAGACACATGCATGTCAGAACCATAACCTTTATTTAATTTTATTCTAGACAAATACATGTCATAATTATAAACTTCATTCAATTTTATTGAAGACACATACATGTCAGAACCATAACCTGCATTAAATTTTATTGAAGACACATACAGGACATAATTATAAACTTCATTCAATTTTATTGAAGACACATACATGTCAGAACCATAACCTTTATTTAATTTTATTCTAGACAAATACATGTCATAATTATAAACTTCATTCAATTTTATTGAAGTCACATACATGTCAGAACCATAACCTTTATTTAATTTTAATCTAGACAAATACATGTCATAATTATAAACTTCATTCAATTTTATTGAAGACACATACATGTCAGAACCATAACCTTTATTTAATTTTATTCTAGACAAATACATGTCATAATTATAAACTTCATTCAATTTTATTGAAGACACATACATGTCAGAACCATAACCTTTATTTAATTTTAATCTAGACAAATACATGTCATAATTATAAACTTCATTCAATTTTATCGAAGACACATACATGTCAGAACCATAACCTGCATTCAATTTTATTGAAGACAAATACATGTCATAATTATAAACTTCATTCAATTTTATTGAAGACACATACATGTCAGAACCATAACCTTTATTTAATTTTAATCTAGACAAATACATGTCATAATTATAAACTCCATTAAATTTTATTGAAAACTCATACATGGCTATATTATAAATTTTATTCAATTTTATTGTAGACACATACATGTCATAATTATATACTTCACTCAATTTTATTGAAGACACACACATACATGTCTTAATTATACAGTTTAATCAATTTTATTGTGGACACATACATGTCATAATTATAAACTTCACTCAACTTTATTGAAGACACACACATGTCTTAATTATACAGTTTATTCAATTTTATTGTAGACACATACATGTCATAATTATTAACTCCATTCAATTTTATTGAAAACTCATACATGGCTATATTATAAATTTTATTCAATTTTATTGTAGACACATACATGTCATAATTATATACTTCACTCAATTTTATTGAAGACACACACACACATGTCTTAATTATACAGTTTAATCAATTTTATTGTGGACACATACATGTCATAATTATAAACTTCACTCAACTTTATTGAAGACACACACATGTCTTAATTATACAGTTTAATCAATTTTATTGTAGACACATACATGTCATAATTATTAACTCTATTCAATTTTATTGTAGACACATACATGTCATAATTATAAAAATCATAAAATATTATTGAAGATACAAAAGTTTTCTTGAATCTTCATAAATATTATTGAGGACACCTACAATGTCCCATCTTAAAATTTAATAAAATATTATTGTAATGTAGTAGGTATACCTACTGCTTCAACTACAAATTTCACAAAACTATTTCAATGTTTCTTTTGAAATAGCAAGTTTAAATTTAATAGTTTATTGCTTTATTCAATTTTCTAATGAAAATCACACCCACAAAAATATTTTGAAAAAATGTATGTACAACGGCAGCGTAACGTGTTACATTACATTAACTAGCTATCAAATTAAATCGTGCTTAAGATTCATAAAATTATGGTAGAAAGTAGGCACTTTAAATAATTTAATACCATTTACCATACCTCTACAACACATTTTAAAAAGGGACTGTTCTTATTCTTTGGTGATAAAACTTAATATCACTGTACCTGAGAAATAATTAACTGAATAAGCAGAAGTACATTCTCAAACTTTGTATAAGAAAACAAAAACGGTAAAAAATATATCTCTTACTGTTTTATTCAAATTCAGACGGTATTAATAATTGGTGAATAAGATAATCTAAGTCTAACATTTCTCAGATTTAATTTATCACAACTACCCCACGAAAAATAAAAATGCGACGAAATAGTATTTCGTGGAATTTTATGAACAGCCCGATTACAATATAACTTTACAGAAATAAAATTTGCCAAAAGTACCTACATGATTTAACAACATAAATTCTGTAGACCCACGAATAAATAAATCATTAAAATCTTCCGATTTGATAAAACATAACTACCCTCCGAAAAATAAAAATGGGAAGAATAGTGTTTCGTGATATTTTTACGAACAATCTCAATAAAATTTAACCAAAAGAAATAAAATTTGCTATAAATAAATGATTTTACAGTATAAATTCTATAAAAAATAAATAATTAAGTAATTTAAATCATTAAAAATCTTCGGATTAAATAAAACACAACTACCCTCCGAAAGATAAAAGTAGGACGAATAAAATATTTCGTGGTAATTTATGAACAGGCCAGATGAAAATATAAGCATGAAAGAAATATATCATTTGAATCATTTGAAATCAAGAAAAATCCAATCATGGTACTTACATTCAGGATGTCACCAACCACAAATTTGTAGGCTTGAATTTACTATCGCACTTCTGAGATTTTATAAATAAGATACTTTTATAGTAATATTGTAGGTACTTATATATATATTTTTTAAATGTTACAGTATAAAGTCCTATTACTAGTCCTATTCGTATGAAGGCTGGAGCAAAAGTGCCAGCAGTCGTCAAGCCACGGCACTCCCCTCCATTAGTCATTTTTTTACCATCTACCGGCTTGGCGCTACATCCTTCCGCCAGTACTGACAGTTATGACTGAAGTTAGTATTGCCATCTTTGCAATAATTTGTGGCTTGATTACAAACTATTTTTAATAAATTTAATACGGATCATTACATATGGAACCTACTGCAACGACGACAACTCAGAGCATGGTGCCCATCGGCCCCCATCATGGAACCGCAAGTGCATATATGAGCAACACACACTTTGCAGCCCAGGCGGAGAGCAACAGCTGTGGGTAGATGTAAATTAAATATATCTGAAGGTGGCATGAAGGTAGGGGAATAAATCAGTCGAGTCTTACGTACTAGTGTGTCTCATTTCTTGTTCCCAAATATATAACTTTACATGGCGCAGCCGGAATAGAATTAAAATAAAAGTGATTAAAACTAAAGAAGAAGAAACAAACGTACGCTTGTAGGTTTTGGAAGAAAACCACTAACAACTATAAAAATGGAATCATTACTGCAGCCGCTTAAGCCCTTTCTTTACGAGAATAATTTAGCTAACGTAACTTCTGGAAACTTGAGTAAGGAATGGGAAAAATGGAAAAAATCGTTTAAAATATACTATGAAGCGTGCGAGTTATCGAAAAAAGACAAAAAAGTGCAATTGAATATATTATTACACGTCATCGGAGATCGGTGCCGGGAGGTCTACGATCAATTCACAGATGATATAAAAACAGTGGATGAGTTGATGTTAAAATTCGATGAAGTGTTTTTACCTAGGAAAAATTTAACTGTTGAACGACACAAGTTTTTTACACGAGACCAGAAGGATTTGGAGTCCACGGAACAATACGTGTTTGAATTAAACAAAATGGCAGCTAAATGCGAGTTCAAAGACTTGTGCGAAGACTTAGTACGAGATCGACTCATATGTGGAATAAAAAACGGCGGGCTACGGGAAAGGCTACTAAGAGAAGTAGATTTAACATTATCAAAAGCGATAGATATTTGCAGATTAGGCGAAATATCTCGCGTTCAAGCTAGCCATCTGGACATGGAAAATACGCAGCATCAGGCACATGAAGTGAAAATCAATCAGGAAACAACTATCAGAGCAGGTGAAATTCACTGGGTGAACCGTGGCCGCGGTCGGTATCAGAGTCACAACCAGAGGGCGCAAGCGGCATCAGCACCGGCAGGTTCGCGTCTACCTAAACAGAGCAACGGTGGATCGGCTCGGGGCGGAAGGAATTTGCAGTTCAATACCTACACAGCGCAGAATTCATACGAGAACATTGTGCAATGTGATAGATGTGGCAGTAGGCATAAAAGAATGCAGTGTCCCGCGTACGGTCGTCAGTGCAATAGATGCAACCGGTTTAACCATTTCGCAAGAGCATGCAGGGTGAATGAGGTCCAGGAAGGTCACGCCGATCAGGTAAATAATCACATTGATATTAATAGTCAGAAAAAGGAACAGTGGTTAGTGAATTTACAGGTAAATAACCATATGTTGAAGTTTAAATTGGACACCGGAGCTGACGTAAATATAATTCCTAAAAAATACATAAGTACTATTGGTTTGTCTGAGTCAGATCTAACGTCAACATCGATAACGTTACAGGGTTATTCGGGAAGTTCAATAGAAGTAATAGGCAAATGTTATTTAAAGGTAATTCATAGAGGTATTACATATTTCTTAAAATATATTATAGTAAACTCAGAATCTGTGCCTATTTTAGGAAAACGTTCGTGCGAAAAAATACAGTTAGTAAAAAGAGTGTGGTCAGTACATTCAGATAACGGGGAAAGTTACAGCGAAATTTTAACTGAATATAAAGACGTGTTTGAAGGGATGGGTTGTTTGCCTGGGGAGTATAAAATACAGTTGAAAGAAAACGTGGAGCCTGTGATTCACCCTCCCAGAAAATTGCCAGAAGCTATTAAAGATAAAGTAAAAAATAAAATTAGAGAGATGGAAATGCAGGGTATTATTGAGAAAGTGGAAGGCCCGACGGATTGGGTCAGTAGTATGACGGTTGCACAGAAACCAAACGGGGATATACGTATATGCTTGGATCCCCAAGATTTGAATAAAGCAATTAAACGTGAACATTTTAAACTTCCTACTTTTGAAGAGGTCACGGCAAGGTTATCGGGGTCCGCAGTCTTTAGCACTTTAGACGCTAAGCATTCATTTTATCAAGTAAAGTTACATGAGACAGATCTGTGTACCTTCAATACTGATTTTGGTAGATATAAATTCCTAAGAATGCCATTTGGAATATGTTCGGCATCAGGAAGCTTTACGAACATTTAGATGATTTGGAGGGAGTTATACAGTTTGTTGATGATATTTTAATATATGCTCCAAATAGGCAGGTGCATGATCAACGATTAAGAAAAGTTCTGCAGCGATGTAGGGAAATTAACATAAAATTAAACAGTGAAAAATGTAAATTTGGACTCACTGAGATAAAGAACTTGGGGCATAAGATATCCGAAAAGGGTATTTCACCAGATGAATCGCAGGTGATTGCTATAAAAAATATGCCGACACCGCAAAACGTAAAAGATGTCGAGCGATTTTTAGGTATGATAACGTATGTCAGTAATTTTATGCCCAATTTGTCAGAACAAACTTTTGTTTTGAGGGAGTTATTGAAAAAAGGTATAGAGTGGCTTGTCTTATGCAAGACGGCCTTCCGGTGTCATATGCGTCGCGTTCGTTGACGAAGACGGAGCAGGCATATGCACAAATTGAAAAGGAACTTTATGCGTGTGTATTTGCTTGTGAACGGTTTTATACGTACATATATGGGAGAATAGATGTTACTTTAGAAACAGACCATAAACCCCTTGTGAGCATCATTAAAAAACCCCTTGGCAGCGCACCACCTCGTTTACAACGAATGTTAATGCGCCTCCAGCCGTATTCATTTAATTTAGTATACAAACCAGGCAAATATCTGTACATAGCAGATACGTTATCGCGAGCAGAGAGTTGTCATCAAGCAAAGTGCCCAAATGAAGGTAGCGCGTGCCACCACGCCCCGGTTTCTGACCGTGACACAGCTCTGAGTCTAGCCAAATCAGCCCCGGTGGCTTCCTCTATTAACTGCCCCTGTATTTGCTTAGCTGCAACATCATCCCAAGCGCGTTGCACATGCAAACTCTGGGCTTGCGGCACCTGCTTTGAAGGCCGACCAAGTTGTGACTGCGTCTGACACATACGGTAAGCTTACGCCATCACCATGAGAACGTAAAATTATAGTGACGAGGTCTGCCACCCCATGTGCCGATGCCAGAAAAGCCGG
The DNA here is from genome assembly GCA_947049295.1 of Ligdia adustata. Classification (NCBI taxonomy): domain Eukaryota; kingdom Metazoa; phylum Arthropoda; class Insecta; order Lepidoptera; family Geometridae; genus Ligdia; species Ligdia adustata. The sequence continues at coordinate 607,870 of OX346237.1, forward strand.
CAAACCCACATTCCACGCACAACGCACTCCGAGACCCCCGTAGCGTTTTGGAAGAGCCGCTTGCCCCCATTGCACGGAAGAGGATTGCCGAAACCTCTTCTGGACATAGAGGGGTAGGTGCAGTTTGTGGAAGATAAGTAATTTTGGGAAGGGCTAAGCATATACGAAACAGAACGATTGCAACATGCGCAGAGAGACAGTTGAGGCGTTCCTGAGTGGCAAGAAGATGGAGTCTTTGAGAAGTAATAGCTCCAGGCACTCTATTAAGAAAAATAGGAGAACTAAGAAAAGTGAATGTGTTGGTTGAAAGTTTCTTGAGGCCTGGTAAAAAAGCACTAAAGCGTAAAAAGTGTGTACTAGCTTCATTGCTACAGGTGAAAAACTCTCACAATGAAGTAGGTAACTGACGCGGGTTTTGTTAATACATCATATTAACCACACTTATAGGCATGTTTTATTAGACGTACAACATCTTGGCCGAAAATGAAATATTCCTTTATTTTATTCGCAGAAATACTTAGATTTTACAAAACTCCAACAAACGGGTAATCAGTATTCATGATTCAGTCAATACTACCTAGTCACTAGTCCGTCTGTATATAATACGATTATTCTTTTTTTTTACCTACACAGCTAGGCTTTTGACCACAAGTTCACATGACCATGGAAGTCACCGATACTGTAGCCCTAGATAGAGCATGCCTAGTCTGAAATACACTGGCTCTCAAGGACCGGACACATCGTTAGGTGCTTGGGGACAGATTTTACAACTTGAGGGTGTTAGCTAGCTAGGCGAGCGATAGGGAACGCCCTACCACCATTTTATGGTTTCGTCACGATGTTTTCCTTAACCGGTAGCTCAGGCTCCACGTTTTGCGGGATCGAACCACGTACTTTTTGCACGACAATCGACCTCACTAACCACGCGACCATATTCATCGCTACAAAAATTCATATATAATATATATAGACATTATTAGCGATGTTCGACAACAAGAATATTTAATCTACCACCCAGAGCTGTGTCAATACGAATATATATATATATATATAACAGCTACTAATTAAAGTGTACCAGCTGCTATTAGGTAATCTGTTGTACTAGCGGTGTAGGTTTAATGGCTCAATGGTGTCGATATTGTTCAGGGTTTCCAATAATTTGATATTCAGAACACTGTTGTATTTGCAGATATTACTTAAGACAGCTGTAGACCGCCAACGATAAGGTATACATAGCTCGTTTCTACCTTTTAACGTTGTCCGATTCCAGTGTTTATTTTCACATAGCTAACACATCATTTACTTGGCTTTACCATATAATTATTTTTTTCTTTCATATCACTTTAAGGTTAAAGTTACAAGCTTCCTCAGCATATTTTTGCGCTGACACGATGTCTATTAAAAGCCTCTATTATGCAGAATTCAATAACTTTTTTCAATATAATAAACCGTGTTGACCTAAAATACGTCATAGTGAAGCGATTGATACCAATAACAAAAAAATACGTTACAATTCAGGCCCCGGAACGAAAATTTTATCAGTTAAGTATACGAAAACATTGAAGGGTCGGTGATTCTCTTGACATGACGTGTATTAGGTTATATTTCACTTTATTTTTATGCAAAATACAATAATGACTAGACAAGCTATTATGTTTCTTCAGTTTTTGCTATTGTTATATATTCTTTTTAAACAATAAACTTTCTGTTAATATGGATGCTGTATAACAATACCGAGAACGCGTTATCTATTCGTTAGGCTTCAACTAATATAAACTAATAGCGATAATGTTATACAAAATAACTCAACGTATAATTTCAACGTCAAAGAATGTATCTACGAGTAATAAAGAAGCATAAAAATTATTTTCTCTGCCACTATTTTATAGAGTGCTAAAATTATTAAGATTATAACGAACATCATATTATTTGTGCATAATTCAATCAAAAATTTGGTATTTAATAGTGACTTTTATTTTACTTAAGTACCAAAAAACATATTGACTTCATTTATTTGTAACGATGTAGGCACCTATCTAGTAAATCACACAATACTTTGTCAAATCACACATCTATCAAAAGTAATGGTTTATTTATGAAGGAAAAATATTATACTACCCATAAACAAGTAATAGAGCGATTATTGTCCACGTGACTAAGGAAAACAGTTCTAAATAAAGCAACATTAGACCTCATTTCATAACCTTATCAAAGCAAAGTACCAAAACATATCGCGCAATCTATAAGCAGTCGAAGCGAGACAACGTTGTCTGTATTCAGTGTGTTGGATAGAGACCAAAGTATGTTTGTAAACATCGTTTCACGAAACATTAAGCACAGTCGTAAGATTCAGGAAATTTACGGGTCAGTGATAAAAAAGTCTAAACAAGGTTTTTATTGGGTTGTGCTGTTCAGAGGTGTGACAAAACTTGTAATTTCTTGTAGAGTGTCCAGCAAAGCAACAACAAAAAATGTATGAGCACGATGTTTTCAGCTATTGCAACTCTTTTTTTTGTGTAGTTTATAATCATCAATAGCTATACAGGTTGATGAACGACAGATACTCTAAGTTATATTGATGGTCAACACGTTATAAAAGCTGTTTTTTGTCAATTTCAAATTAAATCTATTTTAAATAATTAAAAATGAATGAATATAGCTTTATTGCACACCAAGCAAAAGAAACAGCAAAAAAATATTTACATATAGATAATGGCAGTCATTGAACTGCCTTTGTACTACAAAAATGGGTGTTAGATATTACGTAAAATAGACAAAAAGATTTGTTACAGTCTCCGTCTCACAGTTTCTAAACAACGGCATATCAACTCAGAGACCGTGTTTATTTTAAAAACATTGACACTAGACCTAGACATTTTACTTATATCGCATTTAACTTTGTAAAGCATATTTATGATTCCTTTCATAAATGAAATTTTGCAGTTGGCGGCAGAAAGTTGGAATTACGTTTGTTGTACTTATTATTCGTGATGTTAAAAAACAATGAAAAAATTTAATGTGTTGCTGAGAGGTGAACGTTCCCAATAAATATAAATGTAACTTAAATGTAATATAAATGTAATGTACTTAAATGTACCACATAAACTTTTCTTGCAGACATTACATTTTAATTTCAAATCAAATCACGCGTTATGGAGTTATAGTTAAATACGACTATTATCCCCTAGTAATTTTTGGGCTAACAATTAGTTAGTTCTAACAAAAAAAACATCTTTATCAAAGCACCCGTTACTAAGTTATAGTTAAATACATGCCCTCTCCCACGGGAATCTCCACTTATTTTCGGGATAACATTTCAGTTAGACCTTTCCAACAAAAAAATAATCGTCCAAATCAAAGCAAGCCTTACCGAGTCATAGTTAAATATGATTTTCATCCCCCTCTAGCACGGTAACACCGATAAATTGTAATATATAACGATAACATCATTTCAGTTAGACCTTTCCAACAAAGAAATAATAATCCAAATCAAAGCTTCGTTACCGAGTTATAGTTCAATACGATTTTCATTACATTCATACAGAATTTGACCTGTTACTGTTTTATTATAAGTAACGATATAATCAGCTAGCATAATCGTTTAAATCATTTCAGACGATGAAAAAAGTTTAAAAAAAATCCTATATTAGAGGATTACTTTATTTTTTTAAATTGGTTATCAAAAGTGGCAGAAACATTGATAAGCTTCGTCACGGAGCTGTCGGGAAGGACAACGGTGGAGAGTTTTGTCATTATTTATACAAAGGTTTACGTAAAAAGTTTGCTCTACATTATAATGTTTACAAAAAAGATACAATTTATTGTGAATAGATATAAAAGCGCGATCAAAACCACGTTCTAAGTGACTTCAAAAATGAAGAAGCTTTTCAGGGATTGACAAGCTTTTATTGTACCTCGGTAAGTAAGTATCATTGTATGTAGATAATGGAAATATTTTGAATGTTATTTTCACCTTCTTAAAAACGTCTGATAGAATAAAACTATACTGTACTTAGTTATCAATGATATCTGCTTGATTTAATTTATATAAATAGGCAACTAGGCTAATTTAAAAAATACGTTTGTGTACAACGACACATTTTTCTAGTTGCCATAAGTGTTTTATCAGAAGTGTTGTTGGATTGTTAATCAAAATAATTACAAAAGAATTGTAGTTGAATAGTCGCTTGTCAAATTGATGTCGGTTCTCACTTTTTTAAATAAATACAAGTAAACTCATAAAAAAACAATGTTTTTTGATAAGGACATACATTAATAAAATGAGCAATCATATTTTGTGGGCAATGGGTGGCATACATCATGTAGGACTTTGATATTATCTTTTTGGCAAGAGTTTGTATTTCTTGCTCGTTGGAGAGACCTACTCGTATATACTAATTCTTTATGTTTTCTTCTCCAAAGAAAACAATACCAGATATCTTGGCAACTGCTCATTTTTGGATAAAACTAAGACGCATAGGCGACGGGATATGATATACTCAATTTTTTTTAGAGTTATAAGCGATTTGTTTATACAATCATTAAATCTAAGCGGTAGCAGTAAAATTTGGAGTATTACTAACTTTTCTGCTTGATTCGTTAAAGATTAATGTAGTTTTTATGCTGCATACTAATTAAGTTTTAAACACTTTTCGAAATAAAAATATAAAAAAATTTACTTATCAAACTTTTAAAAAATAAAATTAAAAACAACCCGGGCTTAATGGTTGACTTATTGTCATAAGTCAAATTAACTATTTGTTAAAAAACGCAGTTTTTAAGATGGTCCCTATAGTAATTGATATTGTTAATACAATAACAATAAAAAAAACATTACACAATTACATCAATTTTTTCACAATTGTCTCCTAAGGTTGCTTGAAGAGATCGCTGATTCGCGATAAGGCCGCCACTTGTAGCGCTTTATTTTGTAAAGATTTTACTATGTTTTTTTTTTGTGTGTCTGCTATAAAGAATTGGTCTATCTATCTATCTACACCTCGACTTAAGTTTTAGCTTCGGCGACCCAGCCCAGAAAATGCTTTTTGAAAATTATAAAGAGACTGTCAACCCAGAATAATCCGAGTAACTCATCCCGTTGTTAAATCGTCTACCCCCAAGGAGGCGGGATGACATCCAGGGCTGGCAACCGACAACATTAACGCGGCAAGGTTGGCACCACGCCAGGCACCCCACCACTATACCACCCTATTTGTGCCAATAATATGTTATTGGAGCGGACTACTACTTCCTGTGTTGTTACGAACGGGGTGATAGTTGAAGGCTAGTTTTGGTAACACATGTTTGGAGAAAATGGATGATATATTCCACGTTTCTTTTATCATGTTTTACATTAAACCGAAAGAAAGCTTAAATAGAGCGGGCCGTAAATCTTACCAAAAATATTCTAATATGGAGCACATCAGTAAAAACTAACTCTTGAATTGTGACTGTTTCGCAGAGCTCTGCATGTCAAATATTTAATTTTGTAATTTTCAGAATTCCTTAGCCACATAAAAATGCTTGTTGTGCCCAATAAAAGCTGTACTCCAAGGGTTGTTGGTTCTTCTATTTGATTTGGATGGGTAGCCAGTGCCATTTTCACTTTAGTTTGCTAATGTTCAGAGTGTGTTGTAACTATTTAATTTATTTTCAGGACAGAGGTCTTCTTATACTCGTACTACTAAAACTTTTTCTATACGGAAGAAAAGATTCGGTCGTTTAAGTCGGAATGTTTCTCACCCGGTCAGCCACCCCCTGCGGCAGCACGGACTTGATGAGCACACCTGAGGAGCGCCCTCCCACGATCCCAAAGGCGAGTCCAGAGCCATCGTTCACCAGCTCCACCACCTCCACCTGCGCCCACTCGCCGAACACCTGCTGAAGAGTAACCACATATTATTTACACTAACCTGTCGATCAATGGAAACCACAAGAGCTAAAACTGTAAGCTCAAAAGTAGATATGCTAAAAGCATAACTCTACTAGTAGCCTTTAGTGAAAGCGAATTACACCCTTAACCATCGACACTAACGTTGCCTCTCCAGCACCGTCATACGATAGTCTTTGTTAAGCCCGTTTATTTGCAAGTCTTCACCAGCTTCAAACATTTTGAATGAGATCGTACTGAAATTTGCTGGTGCGTTTCTCTCACCACATATCACATCACAATAATCCCATTTATAACCCTTCATTACAACTACCCGGTGAACTGCAAAATGAGCTGATAATTTACCTTTTTAAGCATATTGTGCGATTCACTACAATATAAGAATTATTTTTTAAGGGACCTTTACATGGTTTCGCTTTCGGCTCCATGCATGCCTACTAAAAATCACAATATAGTCTTTGGGCCGTGTTTTAAAATAAATACCTATAAAGCATGCTTACCATGATGCGCTTACACAGCCTCTTGCTCGTAGGCTTCCGCGCGCCGACCTGCGATCAGCTGACCTTATCTGCCATCTTGTTTGCTCACTGACACTTTTCGCGGAAACAGCCGAGTGGGCACGAAGACACCTCGGGAGCGACGACTAGCTGCGCGGACATGATGCGGTGATTTGGCAGCTGTAGACCAAATTGTATATTTACAAATATATTATTGTATCCCCACAAATATGATGACTAACAGAAAGAAGTTTCCTTCAGAGATCAAAGCTCTTCGGCGGTATCCAGCGGCTGTACCCTAGAAGCATGGTATACTCGGCCCAAGGTTCAATTCTCAACCAAAAAAAGTGTTCTGTTCTGAGTTCTGTATCAAGTGGTATAAATTTTGTGCTAGTTTGTACAATAGAAGCTAAAGCAAAGCGTTTTTTTGATTAAAATTCTATTGTCTTGTAATGATGATGTGGGTTATTGGGATAATTTACGTTATTCGCTTTCAGCTTTTACTGTGTCGTAGACATTGATATAGGATCTTTTGTTTGTCGATGATCGTATTGTGCTGTGTCATGTCAACTTTAGCTATGACGTAAATCCACTCGTGGAACCAATTGATGATAATTTCAAACACGAGTATACCAAGGAGTGGAGAGGCGGGGAGCAATATGTATAGATTATTTTCTTTCTCTAACTTTTATTGCTTGTCTAGACTACCTTAATTAGTACCTATACTTTACTTAACTACTTATTTTTATGTTTGCTTGGATACGTACCAAACAAATATCTCCGACGAATAAAACTCCTATGAATTCACAAAGCATGCAATCTTGGTTTCGTATTGACAGATCGCCGCGTCCATTCTGTCAAAATGAAACCGACTTAGCTTGCTCTAGTTGTCACCTCTTTCATGTCTAACTCTAGCCGATAGAATGAAAGTATAAGTTAGAATAAAATCGATCTAATTGTCTTTGAGTAATCGATAACTAAAAAAATTACGACCTATTTAGAACGTATTCCGAATTTTAAAGTCTGGTAAAAACTAACTTACTCCCCAAAATTTCCGGACCCACTGAACGAAAAGTTTTTCGTAGACCGAACCTAACTTTCTTTACTCAGAAGAGCCCTTTACTTATTTTTTCCGAGGATTTTGTTATTCTGACATAGATTTACGTTATTTTCGTAAGGAATTAGATCCATTTGGTAAATGTTTATCAAACGTAGAGTTTGTGCGGGTCGTTGTATGGATTCATCTCACGTGTGACCCACTTCTGGGTTTTTCATACCTTCTTCTGTGAACTTTGACCTAATTAAGTTAAGTACATACATATATACTCCATCGAACAAAAAAGGGTTTTTTTTCTAAATGATAATATTTTATCACCACGGGCCAGGCGCTCATTTAAAAATACTAAAAAAAAGAATTTCGACGAATAAAGGCTTATTGTACTCGTAGCAAAAAGAAGACATTTATTATGATACACAAGACTAATATATCTTACATAGATTTAAATGTACTAGCTGAATACCAACCTCGTCAACGCATTGCTACTTCACATAAGAGCACAATCGTAACATCAGCTCATTTCAGTTGAGTGCCTGGTGTAAATTCGTAGTAAAAGTATGTAAATCAAGCACGAAAAATCGTAACAAATCTAGCGAGATTAATTTCCCAGGGTTATTGTTTGTGTGCATATTAAACTAAATAACGCAAAACTCAAAACCAAAAAATATTAATGTAATTCAGTATTTGGTGATGCCCTTAAAAACATCGGAATGGGTTCAAACAATAATGGGAAAATATCAATGTATAAAATAAATTAATTAGTTACATCTGTTTTTCTGTTAAAATAAAATATAAAGGGATTAGATATTGTATTTGTTTGATTTCATTTTTTCACGTAGGAAACTGAATATAACTAATTTACTCTAAAATACCTTGTAAGTAATTTGAGAAAACCTAATTTAGTCCAATAAGTGGAATTGGGCCTAAACCTTCTTTGTAGGGAGACCCGTGCCCAACAGGTGGATGCCATGAATCAACACGCATAAAAATATTTATTTGGTTACAAAATAGCTACACTATAGTGATTAAGGATATATGGACTTTCATTGTGCGAACTGCAAGCTTGTAGAACTTGCTAACATAGGTTCTCTATTTCCAGATATCTATAATGTTTGGTCTTTTTCAAGTCGCTAGTAAATTGGTTTCTATTATGCAAGCGTACAAACATACTACAGCTACATTACAGCGTACTACATCTTAGGCCAGTCGTCACTTTACATCGGGGGAGTCGCAGACAATCACAAACATAAAAAACGTATAAAAAGAAGTCTTTTAAACTAATTATTTATTCTGTTTTTGCACAAACTTATAAAACATGATAAAATTTTAACTAAAACTATATAGAAGTCTTTTTAATTTAATTTAGGGTATAATTTTCTACAGTAGCAACACCAACCCGCAGCGCATGTTCAGCTGCGCATCACTATAGTAGATACACTTTTCTTGACGCGCGGTAATGAGTTTTGCTTCTCTGTATATAAATCTTTTTGATTTTTCATATACTTGTAGTCCCTAGGTACCTATATCAATATCGGTATTTTAGTATTTTTTTTGAATCAACATAAATTATATCGTCACCTGCCGAAATAAAGCGGTGACAAAAAAAAGGTTTTCTTACTTGACTGCGAAAGGTGGAGGGTTATGTTTTGAGTATATGCATGAATATAGGTCTTTGGAATAAACGGCTTGTCATATTTTTGTTAGTGGTGTCAAAAGATTGCTCTTAGACGTAAGTAACACTGGGTCCATAAAAAAACTAAATGGAGGATGATACACAACAGGTTTAAAGACTAATGTCAGGTTTTTTTAAGTCTCTTCAAATCACTTGTTTATATTCATTACATCTGTCATTCGTCGCCTCGACCAGACGCTCCGATTAGTTATAATAAATTAAACCCCACCCTGCACACGTCCCCAGAGTTGTGATGTTGATGTCAGTGCTCTGTGACAGCATACCTATTGCTGAGTGTGTTCCGTGCCTTAGGGTGTAGTTGAATTTTACCCTGCCCGTTGGTACGGATCGCGTTAGTAGAATAGGTGCACAGACAGCAACTCTACCGCACACTTCACGAGAAAATGTCTTTATTACAATAGCCATGTATTGTCAACTGTCAGATAAACGTTAGACTGTTTTTTACCGAGCTATTTTGATCGTTAAATAGTTACACCTAACGGACGCTCCGAACGCGTCAGTTTCATGTCAGTTGTTATTTACAGGCGAACCCGAGAAGAGCGAATAGTTGCACATAGAATGTAGGCACGGAACGCACTCCTGGTCCCTGGTTCCCCTAAAAAATAGCTTTTGTAATTTTTGTGGCTAACTTCTAAAGAAATTATTTTTTCTGAGGTTCTCAGCTTAAGTATATTTTATATGTGATACCTCATTTCTCAAAGATGCCTGAACCTATTTGGATTTTTTATTTGATGTAAAGATACTAACACTTTCTATTTAGTCTCATTTAAGTTTAATTTCCAAAATTAAAATTATATAGGTATGATGCAACTTAGAACCTACTACCTAAGTAATGTCCATATAATGAACATGATCGACACATAAAAAAAGTTTCTGAACTAAAATCAATCCCTTAAGAAACTAGAAATTATTTTTAATTGTAGTTGCTCAAACATACTTTCTAGCACGAAATCCTCGATATAAATAGAAGTTTTCCCCGAGTTTCTCCTATATTTGTTTGTATATGTGGACAGGTATTATTAATGTATCGCTCCCCTAGGGTTGGTATTTATTCACGAGAGGCTTACATCGACAGCTCACACAAACGAGCCTGTTTGTAAATAACGACCTACATTATTTAGGTACATTATTAATTAGGTCTACTTTGGTAGAACTAAGCTTATTTTACCGTCTTCCAAAAAGGAAGTACTCAATTCGATTGTATGTTTTTTTTATTGTAATTAATTATAATTTGCGCTATAGTGAAAAACTCAAAGGTGCATGCCTTAATTATTTTATTGTCTACGAGAAGAAAATCTCCTCAAGAGAAATTTGTAGGATTGTACCCACTATGACCCCCCGGTAGCTGCCTCAATGCAAGCACTGAAAATATTCTACTAAACGTGATGTGAAATACTTTATGGTTTTGAAACAACTGTATTTAGAGAAATTGCCCAAACATTCTGACTTTTTCTAAAAGTTCGATTTCTACATTTTTTATGATTGTAATAAATCTTTCACTTAAAAATTATATATTTACAAAATCTCCAAGCGTTTGTGTAGATCAGTGTAATTTTTTATAATGTTACTAAACCTCGTGAATTCTTAAATTTTCCAGCTAACTTGTTGGAGGTAGAATATTGTCAGAGTTCCTTAACCTGCCCTAGCCACCTGCTCACCTGCCTAGGGCCAAGCGGGGCAAAGCGAGGTGAGGCAAGGAAAGGCGAGGCGAGGCGAGGCGAGGCGAGGCTGGCGAAGCCAATAGAGTGTTAACTTAATGAGATAAATAAAGCAAGTAAGAAAATTTTGTTCCAGAAAACCTAAGATACCATTTAAATTAATTCTAAATAAATAACAACATTGTTTCCTGATACCGACTTAGGTATACACCTTTGTAAAAACATATTTTCTCCATCCCCCTACACCGAGACAAAATAACAAACCACACGAAGTGATGACATTTCCCTACAATTTCCTCTGAATTTTCCTTTACTTTGGAGGTCGCAGAACAAGGGAAACCGGGCGACGTGGCCTTGTTAACGCGGTCAAGTGCGACCCGGCGGACTGGCGTCGGGGTTTCGTAGTTAAAATTCATGGCCACACGTTTAATGGGGAAGATGGCGGGATCTCTGGCGTTTGTTAGATGAGATGTCTTCATAATGGGGTTAATAGACGTAGGATTATACTAGTACTCGTGTTGGGACTCGCTTGATGTTTTCAATATATACTAGTTCAGGATTTAGGCCGAAAACTTAGTTCTAGTAACTTAGTAACTTCATACTTCTTGTAACAAGTCGTTAGTTGCACTTGAAAAAAACGACTAAAAAACTTTAAGACTACTTTATCTGAACAAGGGATACCGCGGGATGAAACTAGTATATCTACTGATAAGACGAATGCAAAATTTTTGCAGAGGGTCAAAAAGATTTGGAAATACATACAAACTTACATACAAATATAGAAACATGCACTTGAAAAACATTACCATCCCCTTAGGCACTCGGGTAAAAACAGTAAAGAAAGAAAGAAAGATTTTTTTGTTTCAAATGGTACTTCATAGGTAGCCACATAATTATAAATTTGACGTTGTTTTATAGTATTAATTATCTTTATTATTTTTTATATTTTTTGTTTTCATTTTACGTTTGTTTTATAGTCAAACTAGCTTTTGCCCGCGACTTCGCTCTCGTTGTATGTCACCGGGAAAATAGTCTGGATGGTGCCTTAGGCACCATCCAGACTTCAAACAATATCTGTGTAAAAAATAAAGTCAGTACCTAAGAAGAAGGACAAACAAACAAACACACTTTTGTATCTATACGCGCCTGCTGATAGCGTTCGGTTGTATTTTTTTTTAAAATAGGTATTGCTGGTATAGAAACATAAGTTTTTATTTCCAAGCCTTTATAAAATTGTGTTGATTTTTTTCCCAATACGCAAAGCTTCAAAAGCTTTCCAATTATGTGCGAGTATGATCTAGGGAGCTTTGTGGCAAGCTTTTGTTTCCAATGGCGAGCCTGACGGCGTTTGATTGCCCTTTGGAATAACCCGCTTTTGTCATGCTAATATTCATAATGAATGTGTACTCTTGGGCTTGTGTGGTAGTCTTTCGCAAATTTAAATACAGGCTAGCTATTTAACTAGTGAACAATCAAGATGAAAACTTCTTATGTGACCATTTTAAATTCGTATGAATCTTTTTTTTTTGATTGTTTGTTTCCCGATTTCTCAGTCATCTCCCATATATGGAACCTTTTCTCAAGGGTGCCCGCATTATCGGCTTTATACTCCCCCAGGCATGAGGTCTCAGCAACCGCGACCTTACCACCTACTGTGAATCCAAGAGGCAAACGGGATGGGCCGCTCCAATAGCTTTTGGCCTCGCCTACGTTGGAGCGGCTACAGGAGGTAAGTTGCGGTGTTTTATGAGGACACCGCAACGGGGAGGCGGTTGCAATGTCGCAAGATTGCGCAGCCGAGAATGGGGTTGGGGCGGGAGAGGACTGATGGTATCGAGGTGCGCCGCTCTCGCTACCTTTCGCGGCCACAGCGGAAACACCACCGCATTATGGTGGCGTGTTGAGGCTGCAGTGGTGTCGATCGACTGTAGTCGTAGTGGCAGGCGGCGGGGCCACTAACGACTCGTCGTAGGAGGAGCTAGGGCGTCTAGACACGGGGTCGTCCACTTGGTGGTATGGTCCTCGAGCTGGTTGCAGTGCGCCATGTGTCTGACGTCCTGCAACGAGGGTAACCCCGTGGGGCAGGTCCGGCGACGGACAGCCGTGATGGGTCGTAGACGAGCACTACAGCGTACCCGTATCCAGCAAGTAAACCAGAAGTGATAGCGATGCGGTATTAAAGCATTTCTCGACGTTGAAAAAAGTAAGGAGGTTCCATATACGTTTTATGAAAGTTAGTCGAGTGGTTAAGTTTTTTTTATATTTTATATATCTAAAAGTCTTGAGTTTGAACGCAACTCGCTTGTTGTAAAGCGACGATGCGGCCTAGGATGTTGCACGCTCGCCTATAAGAAACGGATTCACTCGCTATTGGAAAATACCGAGATTATATCTATCGGAAAATAGATAACTCGGCAGCAAATTCTAGAACCTGTTTGTTAGGCTTGTAATAGGAATACAATTTGTATAGGTGCCTGCCGAATAATAATAAAATGTCGCTTGTCACTTTATAAAAGTAGGAGCTACTGGTTTTAAAAGAAAAGTTTCCATAAAGCAAACTATACCTAACTCATTATCTGTACCTTTAGCTTGTTGATGGTTCATTGTAGAGCGGAAATAAATTTGTAAACTGATCTCCTCCACAAGATTAAAGAAAGGAAGGTTGTCTCTTACAGATCCATCCCTATTTTCATATAACTACGTATTTTATACAGAGTTACTGGTAGACCACTCCGTAATAGTTAAATAGCATGAAATAGTTAAATAGCATGAAATGTGACTTAAAAACAAAAATAGTTGGATTGAAAATTATTGGCAATCATCATCATTCAACGTGGCAATAAAGCCATATGGTAACTTTCCCTTTTTATAATTGTAAATGATTACCTTTTGCTTTTCTGTTAACTCAAATTAGAAAATAAACTAATCTATCGGTGGATAATCTAAATATTCCTGTCCAGTACCTCAGAGCATCTTACCTAGTATGCTAGCTTCAAGCTCAAAAACGTAGTGATCCTTCGTCTTTAGGCAAACGAAACTGAACTGCTAAATCCTCACAGCCGGCGATGACATTGCGCCGAGCGTAGTTAGACTTACCGTCGCGTTGTCGGGGACATTAACGCCTCATTACCATCCTGATGAAGTTTACCGAATGTAAACGAAACTATAGTTGGACGTTTACAACGATCATTATATAAAACCATAATAAACGGCACTGCTTATTACGTTGAGCTATGGCCATGATATTTCAATGTGACATCCTTCCGATATTATATATTAACGCGAAAGTTTGTACGCATGAATGTTTGTTACTCTTTCACGCAAAAACTGCATAATGAATTTGGATGGAATTTTGGCAACAAGATAGCTTATGTCCTGGATTAACACATGATACTTTCATCCGGGAAAAATGCAGTGTTTCCGTGGAATAATCAAATTTCCGAGGATATCATCGCGGAGCAATATAACTTTTGTAACATAAAACAAGTAAGTATTTAAAGAAAAACCGATATTGACTTCAATTCGGCACACACCGGTACATTTTTTTTTCAGTTATTTTAATGTATATACATACCATACTACTGTACCGATTCTGATAAAATATACGAGTAATGTACATGTGAAGTATGCTCTTTCAAACAAAGAAGGGTTTTGCAAATCAGACGGCGCCGCGCCGTCGATCGAGTTCAACATCAAACAAAAAAAAACGAGTTATTTACCTCCTCGTTTTTGGTAAATCAGTATAAAAATAACATCAAAATAATCATTAAAACTTGAATTAAGTTAGCTTGTGAATTATTTTTTATGAAATTACCTATCTACTTTACGTTTTTCCTTGTAGGTACGCATATTTAGGTACCTGTTTGTGAGAATATTATATAAATTATGAGCCTTTCCTTCCTCGTATGGTTCAGTTTAAAGCTACGAATAAAAACAAATAATGATTCAGATTTCAAACATGACTTTGAAAAACGCGTACAGACTCCGGAGCAGTCTGCAGTAAATTCACTATTTAATGCTTTATAGACATATATGTGAATATTGATCTATATATATTTGAACTTGTTTCATAATACTTTTTCTTACAGTAACTAGACCTATAAGTTTTGCCAAAGGACTCATTAAGATAAGAATTGTAGCTGAAAAGAAACACAATTAAATACAATGCAATGAAACGACTTTATATTTACGATATGCATTTAGGTAATTCACATGCCATATTATTCATATACTCGTATATTACTCGTATATAGGTTTAGAGATATTCATTCTCATTCAAGATTTATATCACTTATTGAACATTACATTGGTCCTCAATAATATCCCTCTTCTATGCACAGCAAAGATAATATTTTTTCTGCATGCTCGTTAGCTACGAAGTGTCCACAATTTGCATCCTATCTTCGCTACTAAAGAACGAATTTCTCCGAAAACCGTCTCAAAATACTCCATAGAGAAAAAGCTCGACTGCGTTCCACAAACAATAAGAAAAGAGTCTCGCAATCGACGTAATTGGTTGCCTCTATTGTTAGACGCACTGGCCGGAAAGACTGATGAAAAACGACTCCAAAGAGGTTTTATATCTTTAGAAGTAGAGAAAAAAAATATGTGTTGAAATGCTCGTTGGAGTTCTGTTTATTTTGAAAATGGAAGATGAATGTTTATAGGTTTGTAATGCGTTGATGTTTGATGCGTTAAATAATAAAGTTCAGTTGTGGAACTCTTTAATGTTGAGACGCGTAACAACAAAATGACGGCTTAACTGGGGCCATAGTAACAAAGTTTTATTGCTAAAATTTAACTCTCCCAGGCAACTTTTGTAAGGCAGCGTTTACTATGAAAGTATTTGGCGTGCGTTGCTACGTAAGTACTCATTTTTAAATACCACTATATAAAATACATTTTCAGGGATGTTTACAAGTTTATTCGTTAGAGGAGTACTTAGGGTTTCTCTCATATACTCATCCTAGTACTATTACTCATCTTATGAAACCACTTTCACCATTTCATGGGACCAAGTCTGATCTGATTTGTCGACGACAGATAAACTAACTAAACTCGTCAGTGATATAGTGAGATGAGTATAGTGACCTCCTTTCGGCTTAGTACACCCCTAACCGATAACCCTGTATATGTGTTAGATGTAACATGAGCATTATCACCGATAAAACTATCGCACCTAATCGGTTTGTGCAAAAAGGCAATGCAGCGTGCGTATCGTATCGTTAGGTAAAAATAAAAAATTTAAGCTCATTTTTATTCATTCATTAATAACGTACATATATTGTAAATCTATTCGGTATAAATAATATACGATATATTTCATGGTACCACAAAAACATGATCACGTCATTCACGTCATAGATAAATAAAATCTGCACAATCTAGTTAAAATTGAGACGAACGCAGATAAACATCGATAAAATTAGACCTCCCGAAGAAAATGACTTCACTCTGCCTTCGTCGCTGCACATTTTAATTCAAAGTATCGATTTGTGATAACAAAACACATACCCGAATAGTGACTTGGAATCACGCCTCTATGTATCCTTTGCACGATAATTTTAACAGTCACTAAAAAATAATTAAAAAACTACGCGTGGAATTGCACGTTCTTAGTTTGAATTTTTTATTTTTTCTCTGATATTATTCTTTTTATTTTGTCCAAAGAGTTCACGTATTTTGTCGGGACGTACGGTTCTCGAGCAAGGAGGCGCGATACTGGCCGTGCTGTCCCAATGGCGGGAAAACTGACATGCGCGCGACAAATCGATGTGAAAATGGCAGTCGTACCGAGCTTGAAAATCTGCCGACTCAGCGCTTTTTAGAGGAGCTTTGGGTCTGGAAGAGGGATTTGAAGCTTTAAGCTTGCTTTGTGTAAGCGCTTTTTGCTAGTATTTCAGTAAAGGCAGGCGCAGCTTTGAAAGCTCTGGCACTAAGTTATGTTAGTGCCGCTAAAGTTCGGAACAAAGCTTTCTGACTGGAGTTTACGAGTTTGTTAGTTAGTGAGTACTGAATTAAGTAGGTATTGACCTAGTCATGATATCAAAAGAATTATTTGGAGCTTGCTACGTCCATAGTCCACGACATAATATGGAAAACAAGATAGGTAGGTAAGTAGGTATATACCAAATGATCCTCATCAAATAATCGCGTGAACCCAAAGCGTCCCACTGGTGGGCACTAGTCTACCCTATAATGGGGGTATAGCCCATATTCCATTATAATTAGTTAAAACCATCCACATGAACAAGCTTTACTATGGGCACAACTCGAAATTCGAGATATATTACCATGGAAAATATGTTTCCATAGTTCACCCAGGTGGTCTCAGGAAGTGGACGGTGGGAATAGCCGAAAAATATTCCATACGTCGCCGGGTAATAAAACAATGCTGAGAAAATGATACAGAATCAACAAAAAAAAAACTCGTTTATTGATATTTTTGTATAGGTATCAAAGTATTTGGAAAATTCTTTTGTTTGAAAGGGTGTACTTATCAGGAACCATGTAGGTAAATTTATATTTAGTAAAAAACAATTGTCACTTTTTACCCGAATGCGAAAGAAGGAGTGTATGTATGTATAATTCTTGGGCACTTCATACAGCCTAAACGGCTTGTCGTATTTTTATGCGAGTGGTGTCAATAGTGTGAATCTGGCTCCCTATATACTCTATAATCTATGGGGTTTAGGAGCCTAAAAGTAATCTCAATAAAAAAGTTTTCAAAATACATCGAGTAAAATCAAAATAAATATTTTTCTCTGTGATTACAGAAATATATATAACCTATAAGTATGTTTTATTGCAGTTTGGAAAACCACCAAAACCACCTGTTTAATTTAAATGAAATAGGTATATGTATTCCTAACTTTGGTCTACAAATTAGCTCTTATAGATTAACTGCTACTCATGTAACTATGAATACAAAATTAATAATTTCAATTAGCTCAAGGACTCAGACGTTCCCCTCCCACCCTCAAGAGCGTACTTTCAGTTCAATTAGTCATCACTTAATTATGTAATTGAATCATAATTGGCCTGTTAAACCAATAAACTAGCAGCAATGTGGTTAGGGAACACATATTCGACAAGTAAGTGACATACACACATAGATCTACGCATGTACCTACTATACATAATTAACCGACTAAAAAAAGAAGGGAGTTCTCGATTATTTGGATTTTTTTCAATTACTTTTTTTTCTGGATGTCCTGAATTGAAGTACCTATTGTTTAAGAAAACGGGTTTTCACGCGTACCTGACTGTTGGAAAGGTCCAACTATAGTTTCAGTCACATTTGGTTAACTTCATCAGGGATGAAATGAGCCGTTCGTGTCTTCAACGATGACGCGTCTCGATGACAACAGTTTTCTTAAACGATATGAATCAAACACGTGTTAGTTTTCGAAGTACCTACCTTTACCTTTGAAGTTGTGACAAAATTGCGATTGTCTTATTAAACCGATGTAGTGTACGGCGTCTTAAACAAGAAGACTTGATGCCTTAGATTGTAAGCAATGTGTTTTACGTCAATGTAAAATAAAACACGTAGTCACACCAGTGTGACAAACATGTTCTTTTTTGTGACGAACGAGAAAAAAAAATTGTTTGTTACACTGATGTGACTACGAGTCCGTAACCGTAAATGTAATAAATTAATATGAAAATTTCATAAAATGTGGCGACAACAATATTATCCTATCTGAAAAGTATAAAGTATATCTTATCTCAACCATATTTATAACGTAAGTAACTGACCTTCCTACATAGAGCTAAAAAATTTCGTAAGTATGTGATGCTGTAAGTATACGAGAAACTGCCGCCTGCCTAACGTCAAGCTGACTTACACTTACCTACCTTGCAAATACTATATAACTAGCAACTGGACAGGCTAAATTACCGATTGGACCTATAAAATTTCTAACTCTTACATTATTTTGTAAATCATCGTAGATCAACAGAAATAATTGAACGTAGATCACTAACTCAGCTGATGGCAAAAGGTGAAGATGAAGCACGTAAATCTAGTAAAAGCTCTTCCATATCTTCCACTGAGAGAATAGTGTTGTTTTTGTTAAGTGTTGCTCGCGACAAAATTCAATATTAAGTTTCAAACTCTGAACCCCCATTTGCACCACATTATACACTCGCGTGCAACTGAATCGACTCAAGCCGAACAACTGCACAAAAACTCGATTTTTCGTAAAACCGCTTTTCCGATTTTCTTGTTATTTTTTTTATTTGAATACCTAATGTTTTTTCTATAAAACAATACCTTAGTCAGGAAAATCGATTGTGTATTAATTAATCAAATAACATTTGAATAAAAATGCATGAAAATTAAGAAATTACAAAGAGAAAGAAACACAAGAAAAACGTTAAGTTAATGTTTTTTATTATTAAAAAAAAGGATCAATTGTGTTTAGTCAATACTTAGTATTGCCACCCCTAGCCTTTATGACCGCTTGCATACGATTCCGCATGGATCTGATTAACTTTTTGATCAATTCCTGAGGAATCGCTTCCCATTCTTCCTCCAACGCAGTTTTGAGCTCGTCAATATTGTTTGGAGCTGGATTTCTGGCTCGAACTCTTCGTTTGAGCTCGTCCCATAAATGCTCAATGGGATTCAAGTCGGGGCTCAGGGCTGGCCACGCCATCGTCTCAATTTCAACCTCTTCCAGAAACTGCTGCGTTGTTCTCGCTGTATGGCATCGAGCATTGTCGTGCATTAGCACAAAATCATTCCCGATATATTGTGCGTAAGGTACGACATGATCAAGGAGAATATCTTCAATGTATCTTTCAGCAGTCAGACCTCCTCTCCGACCGCCACCAGGTACGAAAACAAGATCGGTTTTCCCCTCAACCGATATCCCAGCCCACATCATGACAGAACCACCGCCATATGACACTGTTTCGGTGAAACAGCATTGGGCAAACCGCTCCCCTGGACACCTGTACACGCGGCCTCTTCTGTCGCTGCCATGGAGACACATCCTGGTCTCATCAGTGAACAATACGGCGATCCATTGCTCTATGGTCCAATTTAAATGTTCGCGTGCGAATTGAAGTCGGGCTTGACGGTGAGCTGCGGTCAATTTTGGGCCTCTGGATGGCCGTTTTGGAGTTAGATTCGCTTGTTTTAATCGTCTTCTGACCGTCCACTGACTAACAGCCACCCCTCGAACTTCCCTGAGCTCCTGTTGCACATCAACGCCCGTGAGATGTCGATTACTGAGAGAAGTTGAGACAGTAAAACAGTCGTCCCTCTCAGATGTGCACCGTCGTCGGTTGGTTTGTTGTCTCCGAGTGAAGGTACCTGTCTCTTGAAATCTTCTGTATACTCGAGACACAGCAGACTGGCTCATATTGAGTTCACCAGCGACTTTTCGTTGGCTATGGCCCGCTTGCAACAAAGCAACAACTTGGGCGGCTTCTTCGGGAGTAGTGTCCATTTTAGTGCAATAAAATGGTCTGGAGTTCGTGGAGTTGTGTACCGGTCAACTTCTGATGAGTGACTGATAAGAAAATCATCATCATCGTGATTTCTTCTCAACCCCTTCTGGGGTGGGGATAGGGTTTTCAGAACATAGCCCTCTTTGCCCTGGCACGTCTTCGCCCATGACAATGGGCGTGTCTATTGGGTTCTCCAGGTTTCTGTGAGGCTTTCTGTTTCCCCCGACTCCACGTGTGGTACGGCGCGATCAAGCCCTGCCAGGTGAGATCCCTTGGGGGAAGGCCCGTCGAGCCGATCAGCAGCCGTACCGTGAAAGCCGGGGGAGGCGTCTTCTGTGGTTCTTCTCACTTCTCCGTGACTACGAGTTCCCTGGAGAACCCTTTAGTCTTTCTTACTCCGGGCTGGTCTTGTGGTCTGGCGTGTAAGGGGGCTATGCCCTTCAGGTGGTCAAATCGTGAATTATCCGCTCGCGCGAACATTCCCGTCGCTAGCTTTCTTACGAAGGCTTCTATGTCCTCATGCTTCAAGTCTTTCTGAATGGTGGCATTTCTCACATATCTCGGTGCGTTGACGATTTTCCGCAGCGTGACGTTTTCTTGTGATTGTAGCTTCTTCCTATGTGTCGGGCTGACGTACGGGTACCAGGCTGGCGCCGCGTACGTCAGTCTAGTCCTCAAATATGTTTTATAGATCATCAATTTGGTCCTGATAGGAAGTTTCGAGTGTAGGATGGCGAGTAGTTTGGCGCGAGCTCCTTTCGCCATCCCAATAACTTGCTCAACGTTCTTTTGGAACGTTAGTCTGCGGTCGATCGTCACACCGAGATATTTTACGTCTGGCTGCCACGGGATGTCATGGTCCATCAATTTCAGGGGATCTGGCAGGTTTGAGCTCCCGGTGATCATGGCCTGGGTCTTCGCCACGTTCACCGAGAGCCTCCATTTATTGAGCCATTCTGGCAGGACATCTAATGTAGGCTGCAGTTTCTTCACTGCGAGGGCTGGTCTGAGTGATTGATAAGAAAATATGGGTCACGTCAGCTTTTATAGGCAATTCAGTCTGTCAACTCGTGGGTACCACAATGAGTGTATTTGGTACGTTCACGTTCTGACCATATTCATTTTAAAACCTCGTATCCGATTCCCATGACTAAGGTATTGTTTTAAAGGAAAAACATTAAGCTTTCAAATAAATAAAAAAAAACAAGAAAATCGAAACAGCGGTTTTACGAAAAATCGAGTTTTCGTGCTAATGTTCGGCTTGAGTCGATTCAGTTGCACGCGAGTGTAGTTGTATTCCCAAAAATCATTTCTTAAAAACTCTATAATTAATGCGTATCAACCCATATCGTCCCACTGCTGAGCACTGGTCTCCCCATGAAGGGGGTGCAGGCCATAGTCCACCACACTGACCAGAATTGCGAGTTGGGTACTTCACTTATCTTTGAAAGTTATTAACTTTCTTCAACAAGCAGGTTTTCCCACGATGTTTTCCTTCACCCTTAAAGTATGTGGTAATTAATTCTAATATGCACATGAGTGAAAAACTCATAGGTGCTTGCCTCAACTTGGATTCGACCCCGCTCCCTTTCGCTTGTGAGGCAACGGGTTACGCAGTTCGCCTATAAACAATAATGTGAAGGATTTGTTTTAAGCTTGATCCACTGATACTTCCCCGTTTATCAACTGACTTTGTCGAGGTGGAATATACCGTGAAGTAATACAGCGTTTATAATTTCCCGGAATAGACGCTTCAGATACCTTAAGCTTTGATCTGCTTCAGTTATCTTGGTAGGTTGTATAGAGTTATCGGTTAGTGGTATATTGGGCCGAAACGCAGTTACCATACTTATCAAACTGAACAAATTTCACTAAGGGTCCAACTCAAAATTCGACAAAAAAACATCTACAATTCATACTTTTTGGCGACAGCTGATAAAATTTTACAATAGAACAGCTGTCTTTTATCTGAAATTCAAATTTGTTCAATAGTGAAACTAGTTGTTAATGATGAGTACCTATTAGTTTTTTTTATACCCTCTTTCGGCTCAGTACACCCTTAACCAATAACACTGTATTTATTATAGGCATTCAAATAAAACAACAAGGCTCAATGTATTGAATGTGTTGTTATTTATAATTACGCATTCATTAGCTCTCAGCAGCGTCTACGTCTAATGGAAGATACGTACGTACACATACATACATACATACATAGTGCGGCGCTGCGCTCGGTGGACTATTTTATTTTTCTTTATTCCACATGAAGTTGACTTCGTACGGTTTGTGCATACTCCATCTACAACCTACTCTAAGTTTTTTTTTGTATTTTCAACAATATTGATCATACAATGTTCAAAATGTAATGATATGATAATAAAAATGTGAAGTTTTTGTTTAAATGTAATTTTAATGAACATTTTAATCTAAATTTTCTTCGTAATGAAGAGTTCGTTTTTTATCGTCAACTACCGTATTTAATATCAAAATGAATTTTTAATAATTTAGTTTCAGAATAATATTCGCTCTAGGAAATGCTTTGAAAATAAATAAAACTAGTAAAACGTGAAAATCAATTCTAGACTTCTAGTCAAATGTCCGTGTTAAGTATTATCTAATCGTAATATAATTGTAGTCATTTTGATTTTATTACATTTCCGTACCGTGTATGTGGTTATAACATTATAGTTGAAATTTAGTATTAACACGAAAACATTCTTAACGGTTTTCCAAACGCAACGCAACGCCGACTATACAATTAATAATTTAATAATACAATAAATATTGAATAAATTACAAACTATAATGCGATTACAATACAACAATAAATTTTAATTTAATAATTTTTATACATATTTAGCAACAATATATTAATATTTTTCAATATAAGAAGCCACGCCCATCATCCAATGGTACAATATGATTTTTTTTTTAATTAAAAAAAAAAAGTACAATATGAATTAATATACATTTAATATTAATAGTGAATCAAAAACAACAGCAAAATAAGATCTGAATTTATAGAAACACTTTGTAGCCCAATTTGATTTCGAAAGGGCGAAAATAGCCATACACTATGATCTAAGGAATGTCATATCTCAAAAACTTGTGATGGCTCAGCTAATTAGCGTATCAAACATAAAAATAAATACAAAACAACAGGATTACGTAGCTGAAATCAAAATGAGAGGGGCGCGCCTTCATTCACCGAAAGAACTATAACGCTACCGTACGAAACACTCAAGTGGCAAAATAAGTGGTAAAGCATTGGCACTCCAAATAAAAGAAAAAAATCGGTGGGTAAAATTGACACAATGCTTGCCGAATGTTGTAGTTGCATTGAGCAAAACACAGCAGTGTTTTACAAACTTTCCTTGTCTTAGACAAATATGGCGGTCTGACAGTGACAGTTAGTAGTGAAGTGTCAATACGTGACAGTTCAATTTATATTTAGACATTTTTCTGCGCCACATTACGCGGAAGTGATACATTGAAATATACAATAAAATGTATGATGTTTTAAATCAATTGTAGATTTATATCTGTGTTGTAGTTTCTATTTATTTCTTATATATATTTTTGAGTGTTGTATCTATTACGTGGTCGCTGTCAGTCCGCCATCATTATTAACATTATTACTTTTCAATAAAAAAATAGTCTACAAGAAATAATAATTTAAATGTATCTCCCAGCCAGATAGTACGTCTTGATGTTTTGTCGTATATTATGTAATTAATCTAACTATTGTAACATCTATGTTTATAGTACATTAATTATTACTATTCATCTATTAACTTTTGTTTTTCTCATACGTATTATAGCGCCGCAAATATTTTAAGATGGCTTTACAATTTTGAAATGTTTTCTCGTTAATAATAATTATATTGTTCGAAATGAAGCTTAATCTCGTTTTGTTTTAACCATACTGAGATGTAGGCAAAATGAAACGCTGTATTTGGTCGCTCGCTATAACTCGCGTCTCGTCGTGCAAAGAAGTAGGACGCGTATTTAACCAGCTTTAACCAATAAAATTATTGCAGTGGCACTAAACGATCGTAGTCACATTCAACACTGTGTACAAATGGGGGTAGTAACACTTACACTATTCTATACACTTCGATAACAGAACATTCGGTTATATTTTGCTACTCGTTTTGACAAGATTTCCGACTAATAATAATGACAGATTAAACCGCAGTCGTAACTCCGTCTCGCTCGCTTGTCATTTTCTTTCTAGGATATTATTATCCTAACGTGTTTTAGTCATACTAGAGAACATTTTATCTATAAAAACTGATTGCGCGAGCGAAAAGACGTCATGAAAGACATCCGCATCGTGAACAAATTGGTATCCTTTATTTAACATACAAATGAAAAGAAAAGGATAAACTCTCGAGCTGTCAGATTATAAGAAAATTTCCCAAATATTCAATAATGGCGTGATGAACAATTAACAAACAAAAAGCTCCGTATACTATGTAATGCTAAACATCGATTTTTCTATTACTACTATCCTTCTTTATAATATATGTTTTTGTAGATACAAATGATTCGCGATGATTGGAATCAAACTAACACCGTCTCACCGCAATGCACTTAAAAAAATATATTACTTGTCAAATTGTAACCTTAACTATACTACTATGATTTTATGATTTTGTATTGGCATGCATTCAGCCAGCGTCTGTTAGAACTTGTTTAATTATGGCATTGCTTTGTTGTTTGTTGGCCAGACGGTGAGTGGTCACAACAATTAAAAATAATTACTATTTTATTTAGCTTTAGATTAATTTATAATTATAATTGTTCATGAACAAGTCATGTAGATCAATGCGTTACCGCGCAGTTCAATTCACGCACAATTCGTTTAAAATTTGTTTTTATTTTAATTTAAATTCAATCAACAAGGTGTTCTCTACGCGTGGGGGCTATTCTAGTCCTATCGTCAAATTATCGCATAAAGTGTCTCGTAATATAATTATGAATCTTTTGGAAGATTGTTTATTTTCTCTTAGGACATTTAATGACAATCGCGAAAACCTAAGAGTACAAAACTAGTTATAATTCCACGACACCTGTAATTTCTAATCGCAAAGATGAATAAAACGTCGAAAGACCAAGAATCACCCCCAAGAAATGAGTTTTACAAAGGCAAGAGTAAAAATCGATCAACAACGTCCCTATAAGAAAGTACACAACAGTAAATCAAATTACCCTGTTCAGAAGACATTGTATATATTAAAAATTGTGTCCTCAGCCTTTTTGCATGATATCATTTTGTTTATTTTATTTATTTTTGTTTTGACTTTATGATTGACAGATTTCAGTTGTCACGAATGATCAGAACTAGGCTATATCATACTTCATACTATATATAACGTTATATTATAAAAATTGGCTATTTTATGTACTCGAAGTATGAATTCAGCATTTTAAGGACTTGACATGCGGCGATTCCACGATTCCAGAAACTGGTTTGGGCTGTTTGGTTCTGTTCAATTTATGTATTGAATTTATATGTTGCGTTCAACTACAATCCGTCAATCGTTATCTCTAATTTGCTAAGGGATCTATGAGGTACAGGGTTTTTATATAAAAATCAAACGTAAAACTCAAAAACGTCGACTCACATAGGGATGGTCAGGGCGAGGATGGCCGAATGATATGACAATATCCGACCAGTACATGTTAGATAAATAATTAATCATATACTTTCTTCTTTTCTATTCCATTCAATAAATCGAATGACATTACATTTGAAATAATTAATTACAGAATCTCATTCGTATCATATCATTAAGAACCTACACAGTAGGAAAGAGGAAAAAAAATAATTCTATACATAATTAATTAATTGATTATAATATTTTTAGGTTGTCTAACTATAAATAGTGGAAAATATTCGAGTTAGAGAAATGCATAAACGTTTCTAATATTAAAAGAAAAAACGCTGCGCTAATCATGTCTTAAACTGAAGTAAGAGGAATATAAAAGTCGTCGAATTAATACTATTTTTAAATAAAATTTGTTAATTCTTAAAAATATTATTATGACCTTTATAATAAATTTTAGGAACAAAAAATCTTTCAAGCTGCCAATATAATGTATGTAAGATAGAAAACGAAAATTCTACATAAAATAACGTGTTTCAATAAATTTATCCTAAAATTAATTTCATTACACTTACACACTACGCAATATTAATTTATAATCACTAATATAATAACGTTGGTTCGAAATATTTAATCAAAGCATTTTTTTTATTAATCGTTTTTTTAATTCCCATCCGCGCGTTATTATTATTTTTTTTTTTTGACGATGGGATATTTTTACACAATTTTTTATATGACTTTGTTTTAAAGTGATCATAATACTAGAGGATAGGTAATATACAGTATTACAGATATACTCATAGAATGGCACAGCCTGTTGTTTATATCAGACAGGCCTACATTAAAAACGAAGGTAATTTTTTTCTCAAAAGTTCATTCTTAAGTTTAAAATTCGGTACTTCACCGTGCGGCGGCTCCTCAGTCACACTAAACGGTAACATTCTACTTTAAATATATTATAATATTTTTTCCTTCTTTAAATTATTTTTTTGGCATTAGATCGTGAGGTTGCACGATATTGGAACGTATATACATCGTGATAAAGGCGATAACGTTATAACAACAAAATGATAATAATGTAAGTTAGATATCTGTAGCTAGAATAATCTTGTTGAGAACTATTAACAAAAAAAAATTTAAATATATATATATATATATATATATTCATTCTACATTTACAGGAGGAAATATCGCTAAGGAAATTCCGGTGAATTTGTCAAACATTATCTACATCTACCTACATAAGCTCGATAAATATTTTAAAATCTGTTAATTTTAAATATCTAGCAAGAGAAATTAATTTTTCTAGAAGAAAATAAACAATCATACATCTAGCCACAGAATCTAAAAACAAGATATTTTAGTAGACAAGTTAGACATTTATATAAACCAAATATAAACAATTAATAATCATCATTAAATAGGGGGGGGTGGGAGTATTTTTAAATAGGTACAATAATTAAAAAAAGTTATTATTAAAGCATTTCATTTACATATCATACTAAACTTATAACGTAAATTGCAATAAATATGCACATTTCGCAAGAATGTATTTTTCCACTCGCGTCCAAACATAATGTTTAGGATTATAATTAGTACGAGGTTTACAATCATCACTGAAACTTCGTCAAACTGTGAATACTGCATTCAAGATTACTACAAGATTCAATCGATTTAAACTTTAATCAATAACACAAATCGAATAAATAATCGAAACTTCATCAAAAATGCCAAAACGGAACATCGAAATCGATACATTAAAACAACTCGTGCACTTTTTGAAGTACCGATAGCACTCTTCATTTTTTGGCTTTGACAGTGACATACGTCGGTTCTTCCCCGTCCGGGGGCTGCTGACGCAACAGGAGGGGCAAACGTCGCGCCGCATTAGCCCCCGGCGACGTGGCATTGCCCCCGGCTGGATTAGCCCCCGTGGAATACATTGCAACGTTCCCCGCGTACATTCCCCCGCTAGAAGTGTACATTACATTGACCGAGTTGGCCGAGTATGCCGCGTTACCTGCGGTGCTTGCGTACGTGTTAGCCCCCGCGGAGTACGCGTTAGTCCCCGCGGAGTACGCGTTAGCCCCCGCGTTGTACGCGTTAGCCCCGGCCGCGTAGACGGCGGGCGGCGGGGGGCACGCCGCGTCTCATGTCTGCAGAGCTGTGTTTATCTCGCGGTGGATGGTCGACTGTAATTCAACAATGTTATTTTTACTACAGTGTTAGCAACATTTAAACATAATTAACATAAACTAAGTGGAGCCCTTGTCTCTCTCTCATTTCACGAGCATGGTTTGAGAAATACAGCCTGTTAAGAACAACCAACATACATACTATGACATCTTTCCGTAAGATGTAACCAGAGAACAAACTATAGTACTTAAAGATGTTTGCCAAAAGGACTAACATCAATGATATTACATCTACGCAATCTAATACATATATATATAGATACACTTCTCTCGGTTTGGAAGTTATATTTCGCTCGCCTGGCTAGCTACTACCCTCAAGTTGTAAAATCAGTCGCCAAGCACCTAACGGTGCATTCCAGACTAGGCATGCTCCATCTAGGGCTACAGTATCGCAGACTTCCGTGGTCGTGCGAACTTGCGGTCAAAAGCCTAGCTGTGGAGGATAAAAAATAAAAATAACAAGACCGGCTCAGCTACCAACGTGTACTGACCAGCGAGTCCAGCTGGCGCGCGAACTGGTCGTTGAGCGCCTGCAGCACCTGCCGCTGTCCGTCATGCGCCGCCAGAGCCAGCTCCAGCTGCGACTGCGCCAACTTGGCTTCAGCGTCCTGCAGGCCACAAGCACGGCTCATAATACTGGATGGATAAACCAAGGTACTCGTACTGTATACAAAATCAGTACGACTTTCAAAGAAAGTTCGGCTGTTCCAGCAGACTTGTTAGAGCTCCACTAGATTCCATTGCTGTATGCAAAGTAGTAACGCGTTAGTAGTAAGTCGAGTAGACAGGATCAGAAAGTTTTGCTCTACGAATTGCTGTTAAAAAGGTCCAGTTATTTCACAGGGTAGCATAAGTACAAGGAACATGCAATTTATTGACCTCTAATTTCAGTGTAACGAGTAATAAGCAACTGCAGAGAAACACTTTATTATTCATACAATAGTTTTGCAACATACCTGTTCGCTCTTCCTCGACTTGGTGATCTGTGCGAGCTCTTCATTTTTCTGCGCCAACTCCGCTTCGAGCTGAGCCACGCGCTGCCTCAACTGTTCCACCTCGTTTGCTTCACCGCCTGAATCACAAAACACCACTAAATTCTACAGCCATCTTTATCCCCACTGGTTGGTATAATGCCACGATCACATGCCAATCGTGTCTAGGCTGCAGCCGCGACAGTTGCTTTATTGAGATGAAATTCAAATGCTTTTAAAAGCAAATTATTTTATGTACTAATTCACTATTTATATCTTTTTATGACGAGAAAAACAGCCCTGTAGAAGCGTGAAACACATGGGCTCATGCGAATTGTTCGCAACATAAATATTCATTGACTTTTCCCGAGTGATGTTTGAATCTCGTCACTTCCTGTCTGGAATAGTACACCTACCACTTTCGCTTAATTACGATGGCGGTAAACTTCTACAGGCTTCAGAATGCCATTTCATGCAACTGGCTGAATTGGAGCATAAAGAGCAACTGACCTTTCCCAGCAAGATGCCTGGCCCTGGCCACCTCCTCCCTGTACTGGTGCAGCTGTCGCTTCCACTCGTCCACGTTGGCGGTGCTCTCCTGCAGCGCCGCAGTCAGACGCAGGTTATTGGACTTCAGGGTGGCTAGTTCCACCTCCCATTTCTTCGCGTTTGCCGAGCTGGAGCAATGGAGGCTGGATGTTATTTATTATGTTGTTCTACGTTGAATTATGGATGGAAAGCCATATTTTAAGCTTCATAACGCACGTTGATCGTCGAAAAGCGGCTAGCGTATCGGAGTGTGCCTTGGAAATACATAATTTAATTCCCCCATCCCCTTTCTGTTATCGGACAAGGACAGATACTGCAAGAGGTTACCAGTACATGGTACAGATTTCACGGACTCGCACTAAATGATTTGCGTCTACTTGTGTTGTACGAACAGCTAGGTTGTGGATTCGCTGCCGAGTTCTCTATTTCTTGATAGCTATAATCTCGGTCTTTCAAATTGCGATTAAATCGGTTTCTTCTAGGCAAGCGTACCACATCACAGGCCGCATCGTCGCTTTACATCAAGCGAGTTGCGGTCAAAACAATCCAAAATAATAAAAAAAATAGCCTGCCTCTAGTAAGAAAAGTAATAAACAGAACGAGCTAGAGTTACTTTTTAACCGAGACCTTTATCAACGTAGCGCAAAAACTGAGAGATCTGAATGCTAAAGAAATAATATGATCTTTGACATGTCATTCGTCTTGTCGCTCAGATCAAATGCCAAAAATAAAAAAAAATAAAAAAATTGGGTGGTTATGCGACGCGCGAAATTGGCGGGGAGAAACCATAACGCTAAAATAAAATATTTTTTTCTGTTGATAAGCTCTGAATCAACAATGAATCAGGAAATCACTAGATTTTCAAAAGGACATCTTATCAAGAATGTTTCCGCAAAGTATTTTTGACGGCATTGATTACTCGTATCTAGAAAACTAACGAGTGTTTGATTCACGAAACTATAGTTGGACCTTTCCAACAATCAGGTACGCCTGAAAGCCCGTCTTCTTAAACAAAACTGTTATTTGTGACAACAATGCCTGATCATTTACCGCATGCTCGTATAGGCCAAGTCTAGCTCCGAACTAGGAAATTTTGTATTACAATTAATAGGAACCGAAATACGCTTAATTTCAATTTCTTTATTTACATCAACTTCATTAGCTAACAGGATATAAAAAGCCTAGACGCCACAAAGGTTATAGTTTTAACATAGTATAAAGCTTAAATAACTAAAATTTACTTGTACCATAACTAAATAAATTCCATAAAAATAAAGTCCAAACACGATACTTCCGGACAGACGGGAAAAAACCCAGTACAAAATACTTCAGTAAGTAGTATTTATGATTAGTCACGATGATCTTTTAATAATGCGTGCATAAATTCGCAAGCTTTACCTACTCTCTTCTAAAAGTGGGTGAACTCTTAACATCTTCACTAACTCCGAATAGTAAACAAAATTGCATCGTCACGAGTGAAACTTTTTAACAGATTTTACTTATAATGCTTATGTAGGTTTATAATGCGTACAGTGGATACAGTTACTAAGAAAACTAAAAAAAAAAAAGAAAGAAAGAAAGTAATTATTGTGACCTTCGAAAATATAGTTATACATAAATAGAAATCGACCTTACGTAGAAATGTGTCAAAAATAGGAAATCCAATTTAGTTCTGATTAGTTAAAAATGCAACCAGTAGGCAAGTATCAACTTCTAAACAAACATACATCATCATCAGTCAGAAGATGTCCACTACTGTACATAGGCCTCCCCCTTACAACGCAATTCCGAACGACAAGCTGCTAATTGCATCCAGTGGTTACTTGTGACTTATACTATGTCGTCGGTCCACCTAGTGGACATATACATACAAACAATATTGACCAGATTCGAAGAAGAGGCGCTTTGCTCTTTAGATCAATGTTAGAACATTGTAAAGAAGCAAAGTTAAATATAATGAACAACTAAGACGACATTGAAATATCTTTCAACTAAGAGAAAACGACATTTAGTTATTCCTGGGTGACATTGGCTACATTAAAACGCCACGAGGCACAACAAGTTCTTACAAATAAAGTAAAAACGAAAAGCTTAGTCACTGATTTAAATATAATGCTACAAGCACGGTATGTTTTACGATACTGTATTCAAAATGATACTCATTACTCAAATGCGTATAGATTTGTACCCGGTACGTAGTCTTGCTGTGTAAGTAAATAATACGTAATAGAATAACGCGTGAGTTCATCTCGATTCAATCTAGTCGGTCCGTACGCATGCGTGCTGCGAAATAAAGGCGTTTATTGACGCTCGCACAAGTCTAAAGATTTCTTGCTCGCACAAGTCTTTCCTAGCTCGGACGATTGACTTTATATGGAATAACAAGACAATTATCAGCAAGAGCGTTACGAAAGAAAATTTCAAAATACCTACAGATCAGCTGTACCATTCGGACGACCAACAAACTGCTGTTATTTAAGTGACCCTGTCTTTTTGGTCTTCATATTCCGAGTTGTCCCCAAATTGAAACTTTCCTTTCCCATTATTATACCCTAACCAAAAACTCCATAAAAATGTGCAAACACATATGGCGTAGTAAATAAGCTGCTTATACTCGTACTGCGGTGCGTCAACTTTCGATCGTAAACCGCGTATATTTATCGTTGCGTAACATCGACGCACTGTCTACTTGTCCATTGTTTGTTTCTCATAGAAAATACTGCACAGTTTATAGTTCATTTATACGCAAGTTTTTTTACACAGGTTAGAGAATATTCCACCGTTAGATATGTATACAAAGTTATCGGCTAGGGGTGTACTAAGCCGAAAGAGGGTCATAATACTCATCCTACAGAACAACTTTCACTATGTAAGCAATTCTTAAAACGGGAAAAAAAATCAGCTGCTTCATACATTATGTCGACGACCGATAAACTTTTTGTATGGAATCGTTTTTTTTTTCTCCAATTCAGGTTAGGTCCCATAGTAATCGTTTTTCATAATCACTTTCTTTAGGCTTAGTACACCCCTAACCGATAACCACGTAGATACGTGGTAGAGGTGCAATGGACTCGTGAAAAACGCACTTTTATACAGTCTACTTTTACTGAAAACGGGACAGGGTTCAGACTTAATTCTTTATAATACAAAAAATAATATTTAAAAAACATGGAAACGCACCTACAAAGAGTAATAAGATCCCGACAAAAACATAACATGTACAAAAATGCACAAAAGCTTGCAGCGCAGTTTTTCTGTTGTAAAGTTGTAAAATCGAATGTTAACCAAGTCGGTTCATTCAGTACCTATTTACCTATGGCAGTAAAAATAGAACCTCTTTGTCATAAATTGATACTTAGTTTACTAGCTGATAAAATTTTGTAGTAACCATATAAATATTATTGTTCTTTATTTCTTTAACAAATATAGTAATTTACATACAATCTGATGGCATTTATAAAGGGTTCCAAGTTACGTATTCAGTTTGTACGAGTATATCTCGAAAATAGATCAAGAAATTTGGAATTCCCTTACTACGAGTATAGAGGCTTAACCGGAATTTGTCGGTTTGCTAGAATTCTGATGATCAGTGAGTCAGTAACAAAATTAAGGAACTTTGCAATTCTGAAAGTACTCATCATAATTTCATGTCATTTGGAAATATACTCGTATCCATAAACGTACGCCTTTACTAGTCATTAAAAATTTGAGCGACTAGCTTCTCCCACGATGAAGTTACAGGGGGTGGAAAATCGCTCGAACCGCTTCGGAAAAAAGATGGTACGACCGTGCGATACTTGGCGGTTTCAGCATTTAAACTATTGATTTCACAACTGTTTTACGGCAGAAAAACTGCGCTGCGTGACTTGTGCATTCTTGTACATGTAATGTTTTTGACGGGATTAGGTATTTCTACAGAATAATCTATAGCATAGGTACGGAACCATCTTACAAATAATGCATAGGTACACAAGTTCTTTTAAAAAACAAACTCATTAATAGGTGGATCATTTTAGATCTTTATTTTCATAACAGTCAATAGATAAATCGTCATAAATGTCGTCTTTAATAGTAGATTAGTAGCCAAGGGCTGTAAGGCATCAATTGTAGTTATAGTTCGAGGAATTTGGAATTCAAATTACTATATTTAAATTACTATTTTTCGCCTATAGTTCGAGGGTGCAATTGATGCTTACACCCGAGCTAACTACTCTGCTTTACATCTCGATTGTGAGGTAAGTAGAAAAAAAACGGCATTACAATAATAAAAAAATATTAATTGCTGC
This sequence comes from Ligdia adustata, assembly GCA_947049295.1. Classification (NCBI taxonomy): domain Eukaryota; kingdom Metazoa; phylum Arthropoda; class Insecta; order Lepidoptera; family Geometridae; genus Ligdia; species Ligdia adustata. The sequence goes on from OX346237.1 coordinate 641,740, forward strand.
TTCAGCTTCCATTTTTATTGAATCGGGAGTGCAGCTTTATATCTTGATCACTTACAGAACTCATGTTTTTTCCTAATTAGCACGTAATTATAAAAAAAAAAACAAAAACAAACAATATTTAAAGTAAAAGTTTTCTATTCCCGCCTTTTTTCATCTTTTTTTTAATTATTTTTTTCAAGAACGAATTTGAGTTTCGCCGTTCCATATTTAAAATTGATGACTATTATACTCATACGAAGACAAGGCTGAATGGCGAAGCGACCTCTTTTGTCATTGGGCTGAATGCATGATGTCTATTGCCAGTATGATGGTTAGATGTACGCGAACTTTTTGAAAGAGTAAAGTTTTTTTTTAATTACTTACCGCCCTAGGGCTTTTCTAGCTACATTATTACCCTAGAGCGCTAATTGGTCACCTACAAGCCCCATTTGGGGGTAATAAGGACTTACTTACCGAATATGAGAGATGTAAAATAAATTACATAACGGACTGAACAGATTTACACGAAATCATCTCGCACGAATACTGATTGAATTACACGCGTATCACGCACACACTCGCACGAGACGGCGTACCAAGTTTTATAAACGTGTCTACTGTCTGTGAGCTACCGGTGAAGGAAAACATCGTGAGGAAATCATAGCATGATGGTAGGGCGTTTCATATCGCTCGCCTGGCTAGCTACCACCCTCGCGTTGCAAAATCTGCCTTCCTTGAGAGACAGTGTATTCCAGACTAGCCATGCTCCATCTAGAACTACAGTATCGCTGACTTCCGTGGTCGTGCGAACTTGTGGTCAAATGGCAGGATAAAATAAACATTCTATTTTATGACGGGTGACAGGAAAGCTACTAAATAAGTAAATGAATATTACAAAATTCAGGATTTTATATATAGATACAGTATTCGCTCTACATCTCGACTTACGTTTATATAACATGTGCGGGTGGAAATCGTTAGATCTTCACGGTGGCTGACACGTGCGGTACGTAAGGATAATTCGCTAGGCGATCGATCGGAATCTACGCGCAGTCTAATATAACTGAGAAAGAAATCTTCAAATTTTAAATAATATTCATAAAAAAAATTAACCGACTTTTATTACGATAGATATTTCCACTTAAACATCAAACTTCTGGACCGAAACCACTCGAGAAATATACGCTATTAAAAAAATCTAATCGGTCCAGCCGTCTCAAAAAACTAAAAAACCCGTCGAATTTAGTACGAACTTTCTTCATCTTTTCTCTTAAAATCCGAAAGTAAAGTATAAGTCGATAATTAACGGTATTTTTACAATCGGATATCAAAAGTCCCTTTGTATTTCATGTTTTCTGTGTCTATAATAAAGAATTAATCAATTCATCAGTTGAGTCAAGGAAAAAAGGACCTACTGTATGAATGTTCCCTGTGATGTAAGCTAGTTAAAGCTAAGTTGAGCAACTCAATACAATTACATTATATGCAACCAACAGCTGCAATGCACGGCATTATGCAATTCATCATAAACGATATGTATACGCAATTATTGTTTACGATTATTGAAGATTATTGTTTTACATAAACATCAAAATGTCAACTTTACTAACGTTTCAATAGCGATTTTTATGTATTTGTTAAATCAAATAATCTTAACATAATGATAGATATATGCAATAATTATAATTCTTATCAAACTAGCCGATCAAAGGTCGGTCCATTAGGTTATTAGTGCCCCTACCATCGCGGATATTTCTATCTATTACTACAGGTTTTTCGCAGACGTTCATAGTCCGAACAGCCCGAGTATGAAATTCTCCGCAATATCGTGTCCTGAGGTTTACTACTAACTAGGTTTATTCCATGTCAATAGGCGAGAAGGCAACCAATCGCAGCCGTATAATCATTTTAGAAAACCATTTTCTTTTTGATCTTCCTCTCGGGATAAACTGCTCTTAAAAAGACTCACTCCGCATATACGAAAATTTATAAAAAAATCTGTTAATCGGTTTCCGCCATGAAAACAGCGTAATATGTAAAACGCAGCTATAGAGTGTAAGTTCGCTCATTATAGCAATCGAAGCATCAATCTTTCAGACACGTTGTTATAATTAATAACTAGTTTCCTGACACTTGGAAGTTATAGCTACTCGTACAGTGTTTCTGGATTATTACTGTTAATAGTTTTCTTGGCTTTTAATTACGGTATGACATCGTCTTTTTGACAGGCTTCAAAAAAGGAGAGACTGCTCAATTCCTTTTCAAACAATATATGTTCAAAATTGGCCCAAGCATTACTGAGAAATCTAAGAATACGTTAAAAAACCCGACTGTAATGAGAACCTTATTTTTCTTAGTCGCTCATAAAACTGATAACGAGGGAGTTGAACAAGGAAACTCCCCCCAGAGCTTTCCTTAAGGAAAACCATAAATATACACACGTCCGTATATACCCAGTCGGGTACAACGATGTAATGACAGGTATACGTATCATCTACATAATTAACGCAAAAAAACAAGTGTAATTATGAAAGTGGACCGCCGACCGTCGCGTATGTAAAGTGGTATTCGTCACGCACTTGGCGGACTAAGTGTTTCCGAATTGTCATCAAATATATCGACAACAAAGAGATTTGATTCGAAAAGATTATGTGTGTTTAGATGCGACTTAAAAAATCGAGTGCATTTTTTTACTATATCTTAACGAGTGAAACTGCTGAATGCAACCAGTGTGGAAGAAGGGTCGTTGTTAGTGCAACTCATACATTTTTAGTTTTTTTTTCCTACATAGTTTTTTTTCCTACATAGGCATTTGACCAGAAGTACGCACGACATCGGAAGCCAGCGATACTGTAGCCCTGGTCTGGAATACACATGCACTCAAGTAAAGCTGCCAAAACACATCGTTAGGTGCTTGGCGACAGATTTTACTTGAGGGTGGTAGCTAGCCAGAATTCTAATTAGCACATACTCAAGAACCTTGATGAAGTCATCACCAAATGGTTAAGCACGAAACCATTGTACTCGTATTAACCAAATCAAATATCCATTGACCTGCAAATTAAAAGGCAAAACAAATACACAATTCTTTAATACAAAATCCAAGAGCTTTATTTCACGCAAACCAACACGTTTGCAATCTTGATGAAATGAATGTAATTAAATCAAATCGTTAAAGAATACTTAGTTAGCCACAGTATTTATATACGAGTAGCTTGATCTTTATATTGCTGCAAGTTTATTGAAAAAGCGTTACATTTTATTGCCACTAATAATGCGATTATTTGCGTTGGCCTTTAGTATACTAGTTGAAACTTCTAATTTTGTCTGATATCATAAATTTCATTAATAATTCGACGACTCTGGAATTTTCGTACTCTACGAACTAAGACTTAGTTTTTTCAAGTTCTTCATGAATTTACACCTTCTGGAACTGAAGATGTATACTTATAGCTTTGCATGTTACGCTTTTTTTTAACTTATGGACTTTTTTTTAAAAATCTAAAGATATTTTATAAGGTTACAAAAATTCCAGAATATATCGAACTAATATAAATTTTCTGTGAATCGGTACATTATATGACTTCAGTCAAGTCAAGGTTCCAGTGCCAGACGACTTTTTAAGTTATGGTTGCCTAGCACCTAAATGAGTGGTAGCCTGGTCGGCGAACCCATTGCCTCTTAAGGGTCTCATAGAGTCGTCGCTGTTTTCGTGTTGTAGGTATTTAGCAAACATATTGCTATCTCAACGGGCCTGTAACCGTGAGCTTCGCTGTGTGCGTGTAAATAATTATTATGATATAAGAGATTTAAATCTCCTCTGGTATTGTGAAAGAGAATATGTGGACAAAAATTCAACAAATTCCAGGGGATTTGGGAATTTGTGTTGATTTTCCCCTGTGCATGCACAAAGCAAAATCTAAAGGGATTTGTGGAATATGCCAAACTTTCGTGTCAAACCACGTCTAAAATACTTTATTTTTTTAAATAAGAGCTAATATACCTTTAATTCGACAAATAGAAAATAATCAGAAATATCAATCGAAGATGTTTTTTCTGTTACCATGGCAAATGGTGAGAAAGAAATGTCGGGTGGTAATTGTCACAGTTTGGGTCAAGTTTGACACTATTTGTAATCTTGGTATGTTGAATTATTGTGGTCGCGCGAGATCAACAGTTCACAAAACTACGAATTTATTTTAAATGAAGATTTTTACCTGTGTGTTGTAGAGTAGTTCTATAGTAGTTATTATATAAAATAAAGAACCCGGCTCATTCCTGTGAGCTGTTGTAGAATAAACTTGACGGAGCAGTATTTCGAATACTCTACTATTATTAACTTATTAAACCTAAGTTAGCTAAAAGAAATTTATCGATATTGCTTTTCCATCTCTAGTATCGACCGTGTACATCTCTATCTTGTCTGTTTAATGTCACCTCCCCCCGACCCCCTTTGAGCCCAAAAGAGAGAGTTGCAGATCGTGAGATTTATACTCGTAGGTACATTTTCTGATAGATTTTTTGTTTAGGGGCGTACTTTGCACCCCCCAAATTGAAACGTAATGTTTTATTATTGGTGTCAATCGCTTCTCTATGATGGAGTTTAGGTTCACGCGTTTTAATATTTTGAAAAAAGTTATTGGATTATTTACAATAAAGGCTTTTAATAGGCATAGTCTCAGCGCCACAATTATGACTGCTTAAGAGGCTTGTAACTTGAAAGTGATTTAAAAAAAGAAAAAATTGAAACGTGTAGGCCTAGTAAGTAATGTGTTACCTATGTGAAAGAAAAACCACTGGAATCGGACCACATTTTAAGGTATAAAAGTGCTATATCCTATTGTATGGACAACATGGCGGTCTATAGACGTCTTAAACTAGGTGGCGAGGTTTTGATCACATAGTCAGGCATGCAATTCTGACATTTTAACTAACGTGCACATTAAAATTAATTACTACTTTACATAAAGGGAAACGTGGAGACATCGAGATTTCAAAGTCTCTCAAACGCAATGAGACCAGCGTGGTAGGCATGCTTTATAACCCTTTGTAGTGAAGACCCGTTTCCTAGCGCGAGATCAAACGTAATAGCCCTAACGAGATCTTAGTCAATTAATGTACATACTCGTACCTATCCAAAAATGACGAATTTCATTTGTACACAGAACGCCGTTAACGCAAAGTTAATTTTCCAACCCAACAAAGAATTGTCTAGAAGAGACCGCTTTGTAGAAATAAGACGTCTTTTGAGCCACTTTTTACCATATCAATTTTTTTACTAATGTAACTTTTATATTGTTTTGCGTAGGTCAAGTAAATATAACCATTGAAGCCGACTCCAGCTCAAGCTTTACTTGAACTTACTTGACGCTACGTCTAAGAAAGACAAACATTCATACATATATAGCTCTCATGTATATTATAACGAGCACGATGATTATATTATCCAAATGTACAAGCTAATTGTGTAGTTTGTAGATAACGATACGATTTGCTTACAAAACGTGAACGAGACGTAGTTTACGGTAAGCTGTTGATCAAGGTACACCTGCACTGAAACATGTGCGAAACGAAGCGATACTATAATAACTAATTGATGAAAAAACAAGCTTTTGAAGATAACCGAACTAAAAACGAAATTTTACTTAGAAAACTAACGCGTGTTTGAATGTGTGTGTACAGCTTCATTCAAATTCGGTGAACTTCATTAGGGATGAAATGAGTCGTTCGTGTCTGTATGTAAAAATAGCTAATCCTGAAAATCCTAGTAATCGTAATTGGAAACGAAAATCACTTTCTGTGATTCCGTGACATATATAGATTCCACTAATGAGAGCGTGATAATAAAAACAGAACAGGTGCGAGTTGTACTCGCGCACACGCGAACTGGCTGTACGACCCGACAACCGATTTTTTTTTTTTACTGACACAGCTCATTTTTTTTCTCTGGAATTTCAGTTTGAACAGTGATAGTTATTCAACACGACGAGCATAACCCCTTTGGATACAATTTTAAATTTTTTGATGCCCCATTTTCATTACGATAATGGCAAGATATATAGATTTTTTTAAATCTAAGAAAAGTTTCGAATAATGTTATTCTCGCCAATAGCTCGTAAAAAATGTTGTCATTAATTATCTGTATTTTTGTTGTTTGTTTTGGTACGGTCTACAGTTAGATCGCAGTATCCCTTTATCTTTCTATTACCTATCGTAATAATAATGGGGTCAAAAAATTAAAAATGTTGTCAATTGAGGATTATCTGATAAGATACTCACAGCTCGCAGCGTATAGCTTCAGGTAGCTTTCTGTACAGTGGAGTACCAACCCATCCTACCATCACCCCACTTCTTCAATAAACTATTTCTCGGGTATAAGTGCGTCGGCGCACGTTACACGATTTACATTAGTTTTGTTTTAGTGAGAGACGCACACTCTACACTCTACACAATATGGATTTCTTGCTAGTGAGTAAGCTTTCTTAATATTTTCTCTACATTTTTAGTGTTAACAATAAAAAAAAATAGTAATATGAAAAAGTTATAATTATGTGGTTGAAGTGATGTGTGTTTTCAAAGAAACAAGAAAAATCAAAAATTAGTAAAAACTAGAACCACTTGTGTGGATAAGTTGTATTTTTACAAGTCATACTTTTAAAAAAAAGTAATAGCTGTCATAAAATGCTAATAACTGAAGCAATTTTGATAAAAAATAATATCGGGCCACATTAGTAGTAACAACTTTTCAAACGATAAAAAATAATAATCTCGCCACTAAGAAATCCGCCCACATTTTTTTTATGTATCCACATAAAAAAATCTATCGAATTGAAAACTTCCTTTCTTGAATTCGGTTAAAAAACTTGCACTAACTAAGTAAGAGTGTCCGTATCTATTGAGTTTCCTGCGCGTGCGCACAAATATCGCACATAGCTGTCACGCGACAACACGGTTTCACTTGCGACGTTCTACGTGTCCTTTGGACTTTTACTTTTCATACACACTTCAGTTGCTTATATTTTGTGTATATTTTATTTTAAAGCGAATAAAATCTATTAGTTGTCACACAAAATGATTCCTTTATTTCGTCCCAGACGTTTAACAAGCAACCCTTATAGTTTCGTTCTGTCCTTCTGTCCATCTGACATTGTCTATCCGCCACTTCTAATTTTTACAATAAAAAAAAACAAAATGAATTAATTTTAACACAATTATAGTTTTAGTATAAAATTATATTTTGGAAATAATTATCATTTAATATTTGGCTCTCATGTGAAATAAATATTTGATTTTTCAATATTACTTCTCATTAAAATGTATTTTTATGCTACTTTTTTCTTCGTAACAGTATTTTTTTTCTTATCAAAATATATCAACTTCATGAGAGCGTATTCGGTATAATTCAGCTAGTACTCGTATATTGACCAATTAGTTTGAATACGTAATGTAAAGCCAGATAACCGCAAGTAATCACGCTAAGACATCCATTATAATCAATTATCCACCAGTTGTAATTCTAACGTAACGTGTGGCTACGCGAGACAACACTCACTCCAAGTAAAATCACCATTACATCTTACAGACTAAATTAAAGTTAATTGAATATAATTCCTTAATTTAGAGTCAACTATATCAATGTAATTTATTAGAATTAATTTAATTTATATTCAACGTAGCAATGCTCTGCCAGTATTCTTGGAACTAGAAAATATATAATTTTGAATTTTGTGCTAATTTCAAATTATTTTCTATCAGCGAACCCGATAATCTTTTAGGGCTACATTTTTAGCTGTCTTTATGATATTTTAAAATTAGTGGTTTTCTTTTATTTTTATGCACGCCGCCTTTTTATTTAAAGACAAAAAGAGATTTGGTTCTTTTAGTTAATAGTTTTTTTTATTATTAAGAATATCTTTGATATATATAGATTATTGTAGTGTTAATAGCATAAAGACTAACATACTCGCCACCAATTATCGGCATACATTTTTAGTGTAAAACCACCATTAGCATCAATGCCTACTATTCTTAATCGCATGCGGTATAGGAAGCGACACGAAAAAAGAACGCTTTGTCCGATTATAAAAAAAAACGCAACGCAACAGTAGTTCCGATATATCGCAAAGTGTTACTACCTCAATTAGCGAGGATTGTTAATTTGCATTTATGTTGCGTGACCGCAGCTGTTCTATACATAGAATGGAGCTGACCGATTGTTTGTCACACTTGACAAACAAACGTCTAGCATGGGTAATATTGTTTTAATCCCAAATCTGATTACGCATTATTTTAACGATTGCACTTCTGCAATCTGTTTAACACGTTATCAGATTTGGGTACTAGTATCGTACTATAGTACAACTCATTTTGTGTTTCGACTTTGCTTAGAATTAAAATCTATATATAAGTATATAAAAGAGTAAGTCCTGACTGATATTCGGCTCAATCAACCTATAGCTTAAACCGCTGAACCTAGAGTCATAAAATTTGGAGGTTGTATACATTATAGGGTGTACTAAGAAAGGACTTTTGGAAATTCAACCCCTAAATGGGTCATATAGGGGTTCAAAACTTTAAAATTTTTTATATTCCTGTTTATGCCGCGGATGACAGCTTCTAGTAAACAATAAACACATGTCTATATTCGATACAAAAAAAAACGTTTTACCCAGAAGCGTGATGTTTACCACCAACGACTTGCAATCATCGGTCTAACCATCAAAAGACAAACTGTATCAAATTACGCTTACTAGAGATCTCTGTATGTAATATATATATTTTTGGTGAATAATAATTTATATTTGAATTTGATTACTCAATCGAAGAAAGCTTGAGCTTAAGGTCATCTTTAGATGCAATATTTGCCCACACAACAATTACGTCGGGTGACTTGTCGTTTGAAACCTTTCAAAGTTGACGTCTACACGCCAAATTAACTATTGAAAAAAATTGCTTGACACAAATTGTTATATCATTGATATTTATTTGTAAAGTTCACGTGAAACACGATTTGAAACTATTACGTGTAACAATGTAATAGTAGCAAAATAACGGGAAATTATCGCGACGTTCATTATCTGGATTATTGGACGTCATCAAAATTCACAGGAAGTGCATTTTAATGGATAATATTATAACTTTTAATAGCTAAAACATTACTAAAGTAAAGTATACAGATGAACGATGTATTGTTGCCAATTTGTTTAAGAAGATGGGTTTTGCAACCGTGCCTGATACAATATGATCCTAACACGCGTTAGTTTTCTAAATAACATGTAGTCAATTTAAAAATAAGACAATATTAAAATAATTTAAACTAGAAAAAAATTACAAAATACACGCTGTAGGAGATTAACCGAACCAAAAAGTAGTAAAGGATATAAAAATAGCTCATTCTGAAGATAATAACGGAAACGGGGAATTCTGGTAAGAATAATTATCTGTTGACGTAGGGGCCGCACATGCCCATCCTGGGCCTAGCAGTTAAAGATTAAAAACAATACATACTGCATACATCAATTCCTTTTTTTGCTATATTGCGCAATATCTTTGTCAATATAAATTTATAACTTATAGGTCTTTGTCAATTTATAAATAATTAACACATTTCGATGATTCCATGTAAAGAATTATTAATTTTGTTCATACTCCGAATATCTTCAAGCATTAATGAAATCGGCCGCAACATGGCGCCCATAGCAAACCTCCTGAAAACAACAAAAAACCTGGATACCAAGTTTCGTAAAGACTGTTCGTAAAAATTAGTACCAATATTAAATATGATGAACTGACAGACGAGATACATTTTTTTCAGATTTTCTCGCTCAGTCAATATGTATAATCGTAGTATAGTACTCTACCGTTTATTCGCTTATTATTTACCGCATTCATCATAATAACAGCGAGTGTGTAGACAAGTGGAGGCGGACGTGACGTCATTACGTGCCGCTTCCGGATCAAGCAGGCGCTTGGAAAGCTTCGGGGTAATCATTGTGGGGCGCGTTACGATTTACCTAGCGGTCAGAGGGGATACTCAGAGAAAATATTGGCTCTCTTTCGCACTTTAAAACAAATATTTTTAGACATAATACTCTGGTTAACTACATATGCAGTTGTTTGGTTTTTTTTTGCTGTTTGGTATGTAGTAAGTATTTCGGAAAAAAATAAAAATAGGATAGAACTTAGGGATTTCCCTCATTAAATGCAATCTAGGACATTCGAAATATCCACCAACGTGTCATTCATTAAGTATCGTAAAAATGACCTCGCATTTTTAAGTTAGTTAGTTAGTTTTTTTTAAGTTAGTTGTCTACGAAAAGATCCTACAGATTGTTATGAAATAATAACCTTCAGTCGATCTAATCTGTAACGAATAATCTCCGGATTGTCAAACAATATTTGGTGAGCATTTTATACATTTTGTTAAACAAAAATAATATATAAGTTGAACACGTACAATTATTCTGTTAAGCGTATATTTATTTTAGGCATATTGTAAAGGAATGTATATATTTTTTATCGTTAGCATTTCTGTCTTCCGAGAATATTGTGTTCGGTTTGATGAGAATTCATGTTGAAAGAAGTTCCTGTCTGGTCACTTCACGACTGATAAGGGATTTTTATTCCTTTTTGTCCCCTTGCGAGTACAGATTGAGGTGACAAACAGGAATAAACCTATGTAATAGCGTGATCGCACCAGAGTGGGTGGCCACAGATATTTGTTAGGTTCAAACCACTTAGGTAAGACAGACCCCCGGTTCTTTTACCTTCCTCCTTCAATCGCTGACTATAATCAAATATCAAAATGTTTTTTATTTCCGTACTAAGAGTGTTTTTACATATAATAAACGTCGGGAAATGGGGGGGGGGAATACTTGTTACAGAGTGTCCCGCTCTTCCATATCTATTCACATATTATCAAAAACATAAAATTTCCTTTAAACCGCATGATATATTAATTACAAGTATACGACTCCCGTGTGTATATTTGTGTGAGGGTTTCTGAGTCTCAGGGTGTGTATGTGGGTGGATGATTGTATGTTTATTATTATTATAATATTCTGCTTCTGCACTCCATGATCCCGCAGCAAGTAGCAGTTTCAACAAAGGATAAAGTCATGGCAGACTTCGCGTCAGACTCTGTTTTAGAACCAGCAAATGTCATACTAATGTTTATTTGTGTAATGTTCCAGAGATGTCTACCCGTCCTGCTGGTCGCGTCCGCGCTGGCACAGTACGAGGGTTTCGAAGGTTACGAGGGTCACGAGTTCGGAGGACATCACCAGAACGAGCACCAACACCAGACCTTGGACGACCACCAATATGAGCTGGACTATCATGTAAGACATACATACTACACTAGTAGTTCTACGAACTGTTTAACTAGAGACCACGATGACATAAGGCACATGAGGCTTTAAAAACTCCTTAACGACTGAACAAGTCTAAAAATTCGTTGAAACTGTTCAAGTTTGACAGACGACAGAACATTTTGCCAGACTCTTAACAGAAACGCTTCGCTCGCTTAGTCTCTGATTAGATTAACCTCCCCCCCTTCGACTTTAATAAGACTTATATTTGGCACAGAAGACACTACAACAACAGCAACAAAACGGAAATATAACATGTAAGATTACAGTTATAAAAACCAAGCTCTTTCTTGCATTTTGTACTCGAAAGTTAGACCAGCGTAGTGCAGTGTAATGTATGAATGTATTATGACACTTGTGTCAATGAACATACTCGTATAGTGGCGACTACACGTTTGTATGTAATTGCTTCCCCTAGCTTGTCCCTCTTCAGTGGATCTGAGCTCTGTGCTCTGTGCTCTGTGCTCATGGGACACATTCTGAATGAATCGTTTGTTAAAACATACTAAAACACGACTGCCAAAAACATTCCATATTTGAAGTAACAATATTTGTAGAAAAACCATTACACTCCTATAAACGATCTCATGAATCCATTACAGATAAAGTGAAGTGATTGGCTGTATCTGTAATTCCAAACGAAAATAATATAAATCAATCAAAATCATTTGCGAATAAAATCCATCTTCCAAAAGAAAATAATATAAATCAAAATGCGGCCAGCTAATACGATAAATGTTCACACCGCTCATGTTACATATTCGCGCCTTTAATTTGACCCCTCAAACTCAGCGTGTAAGCATAACGTTCGCTTCGACGCGTTCTGGGTTTAGTCTCGCGTGAAGAGATGAGAATCTTGATGGGAAAGGGCCTTCTTTAATATGAATATTTTTAAGGTAAAAGGTCTCTCTTTGATCTGATATTGTAATAACTCTCGTAAATTATGTAGAAAGTCAATGGAGCAAGCCGTTATTTTGCGGAAGTTGATTATTGGTAAGCTGTTCTTTGTCTCCTAGGGATGCCTTGTGCAAAGAGAGTCAAATTTAGAAACAAAGAGAGATAAATTGATGAGTTATGGAGGTGTTGACGTTCACATTATAGACGTTAATGCTAAATCTGCCCAACATTTACAAATATACGTATTACATTTACCAATATATATATTCCCACCTGCTTCGATCTGTGTTCAAAAGGTCGAAGCCCAGTTATTATTGCGATTAGAAATTTACATGAACAATTTTTTTAATAATCCATAGTCTATACATTATTAGTATTACATTACATTTTTGCTAGTCTGACAATACGGTATAATGTTCCAGGCGCATCCCAAATATTCGTTCGATTACTCCGTGAAGGACCCTCACACCGGCGACGACAAGGAGCACTGGGAGACTAGGGACGGTGACAAGGTCAAAGGTAAACACATCAAGCAAGCAAGTAAAGCATCTTGCATGGGAAAGAGTCAGCGGGCAGCGTTCTGGCTGGTTGTTTGTCCCAAAATTTAGTTTTATTGATCTTTATATAAAATAATTATCCAACATGAATGTAAATTCATGTTGGTACAAATTATAAAATAATGATCAATATGTTGAAATAAATATGTATTATTTATATTTATTATTCATGTTGCATATTGTTCATTGTTGCATATCTTTCTTGCAGTTGGTCCCTTCTTGACGTAACTTTAACGTAGAAGTTATCTGTAGGCCATCATATACCAGTACCATTCAGTGTGGTAATGTAGGCAAGAATTTTGAAAATTCCGGCCCTTCTGGTGGGTGGGAACATTTGGATTATCTGTAGGTCTTTGTTGTTGATGGGTTATCCAAAGTGTTCAATTTAACTTCATAAAGTAGTCGCGTTATAATATGAGGCCATAATTATAATATGAGACCATAATTACGGCAATAAACGAAAATTAAGCCTAATATTCATTTTTGATATGTGTGACGATCTATCGTCCGTGGAACTACAAGTATCATTAAACCAACCTGAACACGTAATTACCTTACCTTACAGGATCCTACACTCTAATAGAGACCGACGGCACAAAACGTGTGGTAGAGTACGAGGCAGATGACAAGAACGGTTTCAACGCAGTGGTTCACAAAATCGGCACTCCCAAGCACGAAGAGCCTTCCTACCACAAGGAACCCATCTATCATAAGGAACCAGAGTACCATGTGAAAGAACCGAGCTATAAGGGTCATGAAGGTTTAGGATATGGGCACGAAGCGGCCGCGTATGGGCAGGAGTTTGGGCAGTTCGATGATGGATTTGTACCAAGCTTTGGACACTAGGACTTGCGAATTTATAGGTAAGCGAATGAAGCTTTGGGCGTTATAACGTACATTTAAGTTATTGAACGGTTGAAGATCTATATTGCACAAAGAAAGAATGATAAAATAATGATTTGATTCTATCGAGTTTGGATGGTTAGAACATATTGATATCAAACTATTTTGTAATGTGGAAATCTTAACCCTTTATTTTAAAAAAACTTAAGTATAAATGTACCGGATTAGGAAAAAATTAAAGAAATCTATGTATTACTCGTAGACGTAGATGATAAAAATTTTAAATTATTTTATTTGATAATTATCATCATAAATAAAGTTGTTTTTGAGCGATTTTTATACACAGCTTTTTATCTATTCATTTTGCATGAGACTCTTTCAAGGTATTATAAGATTTTTTATAGCAGTTTACGTTGATTTTTTATGTCGGACAGTGATATTGATAGATATTTAGTTGTCATGAGTCTAAAACATGATTTGTTTAAACGGCAAATAAATGCAAATATGTTAATAACTCTACCTTTAGTGAGCAGGTCTTTTTAAAATATGTTGTCTCGTGCAAAATAAATAGTATCTTCGACCGTTCATAAAATCGATCTTTACTTAGCTAACTTTTGCAGACCAATGTACGATTGGAAGAATCATATGTCAGAGAAATCAATTATATTACTAGTAACCTAAATATTTTACAGTTTCTAAATTCGTTTTCTGATTTCTCAGTAAAATGGAAAAGAGGTTTCAAAATTGTCTGTGACCGTGTTACATTTAAAGTTTAAAAGTTGCGATTTGAATAGTACTTTTTTATAAATGTGGTTAAAGAACAAAAAATAAATAGAGCTCCAATGGCACGGTATCAGTTTAATTTAAAAATAACCCTAGAATTATTTATCATAGTTACCATGTCCTGACTTATGATTTTACTGTACTACATTTTCAGTATTATGAAATATTGTTATGAATGAATGAGTGAGTGAATTAATGTTGTCTTAAGTTGTTATTGTTGTCTTTGTTTTCTTGTTATATTTTAGTAGGACCTGTTAGTCTGTTTGTTGTTCTATTAATAGTTATTAAGTGTTGTACAAAACTCTTGCGATCAGAATAAACTTGATATTTTTGAATAAACTTGTGTTTTTGAATAAACTTGTGTTTTTGAATAAACTTGTGTTTTTGAATAAACTTGTGTTTTTGAATAAACTTGTGTTTTTGAATAAACTTGTGTTTTTGAAAGTATATTATACTTGTTTTATTAGTAGTAGAAAACTAGTTTACATTTTTTGTATTTGTATTTGTATTTAGTTCGTAACTAACTTAACTATTAGTTCAGTTAACTATTAAATGGTAAGTAATTTAAACATAAAAACAATAACCCTAGAATTGGAAAGTCGGGTTAAAATTATGTACTTACTGTATACACGATGTTTTATAATACCTATTCGTTGAAACTTCACACTAATAAGAGGTTTGGTTGAAAAAAATTATCCTAATTTCACATATATGGAAGTCACACCGTTGAAAATTAAAAATGATTATATTCTCATGTACCTAATGATGACGTCAGTGACCAAATATCACGCACTTTTTCTTATAATTGACAATATTTCAAATTTGTAATTTGTATTGTAATAATTGCGTTTATAGACATTTTTGAAAATCTAAGAAAAGTTCCGAATTATGTATTTTCTGTCAAAAGGTCGTTAAAAAATGATGTCATTAATTATCTCTAAAAACTTAATTATAACATTCTGAGTAAAATAAAATAAAAAAATTAAGAATACGTTATTTTTCATTCATCTTTCCATCGTAATAAAAATAAGGGTCAAAATATTGTAAATGTTGTCAATTGTAAATGTTGGACTTAGAGCAGACGGACAGACTGACTGACTGACGCCCGTCAGAACTACAGAATAACGTACCCGACTGTGTGAACACAATTCTTCATACATTAATTAAATAACTTTGTTTAGCTATTCATAAAACTAAGATAGTGCGAGCCACAGAGCACGGTCTTCCTATTATGGCCCTTAATTATCTTTAATTAAAATTAAGTATTAAATGATTAGGTGATACGTGATAAACAATATTTTTATAAACCAAGCTTTTATTCGGGACCAGGAACTAAAGTAATCCCTGCAATAAATGACTTTTATTTATTTATTATTATTTTACTTAAAGGAGTAAAAATGCTCTTCCAGACGAAACATTCGAACCCACTTGGTGAGATTTTCTAGTTGAGAAGATCCGATCTTCTCAATATTATAGGTGTAATTAATAATTCTATCGTTGACCAACTCCAAAATAACAATATCCTTGTATTAACACCGAAGATACATAAGCACACCAGATCTGAGTCCAGCCAGACATCGGGAACTGGGTCTCGTATAGCATTTAAAATTGTATTACAAACAAAACGTGATTTAAATTGTTTCTAAAGTTTATCAAATTATTTTTTGAATAATATTTGCTTTATTATTATTTAACATATATTATTTTTAATCTTATTAATAAAATACGTCAAAATATAAACTAATCAAATAACCCACCCCGGACCGTACCTGTCGGAAAGGTGCGAATATCGAAGTGAAATAAAATAATATCAGGTCATTACATATGAAATTGGCGTTTTGTAAGGGAGGAACATAAAGTCTTTCTTTACTAAAAAAAACCATTAGGACGAGAATCAATGAAATCTTTGAAAACGCTTTGGACTGCCCCATCGGAGTTGAATTTTTTCCCTTGCAAGAAGTTATCCAAATTTCGAAAAAAATGGTAATCTGTTTGAGCCAGGTCCGGGGAGTACGGTGGATGTCTTAGACATTCCAATTGAAGCTCCTATTGGAATGTCTAAGACATCGTTGGAACCAAAAAGGCACTGTGTTTTTTTTTGCGACACCGCCGCTATACACATCATTAATCCTTCGAGCCGTTTCTGCAGCACTGGTACCACGGTGGAACTCGTACTCGTAAATAACGCGATATTTCAAGTTTTCCATTTTGTAAACTGCGTGACGCAAGGAAAAAACCAAACGAGGACAAAACAAATGAATTACGGTTTTCGAAATACAAATGTATGAATAAATAGCTGTATAAATTTGAAATTGGAATCCCTAACCAAAGAAGAGATATTTGAGATCAAAGTGGCCAGTACGACAAAACGCCAATTTCATATGTAAGGACCTAATATAAAATATTGTCCAAGTATACCTCTGTGCGAGTGCGAGCTTGAGTCTGTCGTTCTCGTAGCGGAGCTGCTGGTCGTCCGCGGGGGGAGCCTCCGCGGGGGGCGGGGGGCGGCCGCGACCCACCGTCGCGTACCCACCCTGTATCACACAAACATCATACTTAAGAAGTCACATATTCATAGTTAAAAAGTTTGCTAATTCAGAATTATGTAGACATTAAAATAAAAATAAGATTACATTAGTTAAGAACTAATGTGCACTCGCAGCGGACCCACACTGGGCAGAAGCCTGTATCTCGGTGGCCCAGTTGAGACATACTCTCCATATAGAAATTCGTGCACTTAAATACACACCAATCATTTATATGTAACAAATTAAATATTATAGGTAGTACACACTTTATTTCGCAGGCACGTCCATAGCAGTCAGATTTTTAATTAATTATTATGCTCATATAAAAATCAAACCAGTGGATCAAATTGTATAAAATTGCTATGGGATCATAAGAAATGTAACACCCACTAAACTAAAAATAAAAACATTTTTGTAGATCAATTCAGCCGTCAGTATGAGTACTATGAAATAAATTATTAAAATTAAAGAAAAAACAACACGAATCGAGAACGAAACGAAGAACGTTCTCTTTGTATGTAAGTCTCTTACCGTTATCGATAAATGAAAAATATCGATACCTTTATTAAAATATCTATCTATATCTCCATAAAATATCGATATCAATTTCAAATTTTATGGATTATCATTAAAATTGGTATCGATAATTTTATCGGTAATCCATACCTATATTCCGCGAACGCGCGGCGTTGCCAGATATCTCGGCTAATCCTAAAGGGGCAACATCACACGCTCTATTACCGCGCGCAGCGCGAGCCCACGGGCGGCGCGTGCCACGGCGCGCGGTGGCGGAAGTAAACGGGCGGAAGGAGTTTATCGATAATATACCGGTATTTATGTATCGTTATCAATTAAATAAATACACATTAAAGTATAGATATTAATGTATTGAAATAATATATCAGTATTCATACCGATAAAGATATTGGTAAGGGGGCATCCCATTACCAATATGTTTATCGGTATTTTGATATCGATACCAAAATTATATCGATATAACAGTCCCTGGTTTCAAGTTAAATTCAATAGTTCTGTAAGTGGTTCCATCGAGTTGAGATCAAACCTTATTTTTAAAGTTCAATAAAAACAAACTCAGTTGTAAAATCGTACCGTGATCGTAGAGGAGACGGAGTGCGCCCGCTGGTGCATCTGCAGGTCTTCCACCTCCACCTTGGGCTGCAACAAGCGGAACGACTGCGCTTCAACCATATTACTACCTGATCACCACTGTAACGCACTGGGGATATATCAGGAGGTAATTTTCAATAGCAGTCAAATCAACTTTATACTAAATTGAGAAATCTTTATTCTTTGAATTTTGTAGAGCTTTAGGCTGGATTTGGCTAGTTATGAAAGTTATGAGGCAATGAAGAGTTCTGTAAAGAAAAATGTTGTGTACCTACTTTAAAATCTATGGATTTGGATTTGACCACTTTTGAAGATTACCTCCTGATATACTAACTACTGCACTGACTAACAAACTAACAACGATGATCTATTAGTAATGATGATCGAGTGAAGTGGAATGCCGAGCAAAAGATACGAGGTTCGATCACATGCAAAATGAGCCTGAGCTACCGGTGTATAAAAACATCGTGAGGAAACCATAGCATGGTGGTAGGGCGTTTCCTATCACTCGCCTGGCTAGCTACCACACTCCAAGTTGTAAAATCTGTCGCCAAGCACCTAAAGGTGTGTTCCGACAGCCTTCTTTGAGGGCTACAGTATCGCTGACTTCCGTGGTCGTGCGAACATATGGTCTATTGGTCTATCATATGGTCATTCCTAGCTATGTAGGATAAAAAAAACTCACAGGCAGACTAATGGCGAATGAATGAATGAACGAATTAACTCTTTCTTGCAGACATATAAACATCAAATAAACAGGAAAAAATGTTACATCCAGTGTCGATGCAGCGGGGAGGAGTTGGCACATGTGCACATCTGTGTGCGAGTCATGCTGTCAGTGACACATGACATCACTGGTCGTACCCTGCTCCGCACATTAAGACCCGACATAATCATATTCCTCTATTTATTTCACTTGGGTTCAGCGCAGCATGTCTTCCTCTTCCATTCTATTCTATCAGCCATCATCTCTTCATTTACTCCCCTTGCACACATATTTCTCTTCACACAACTCATCCACGTGTTTTATTTTCGTGGTTCGTGGTCGACCCTCTCTGCACTACCGCTTAATATCATTCTCATTAACTACTTCGTCACTCGACTATCATATCAGAGTGTGACATGTTCGTACCAAATTTTTTCAGGGCTTTTATTTACAACAAATCCAAGTAATGGACTGTTTTAATGAAAGAAAATCGTATCGGAAATACTTTGGAAAAGTATTATTTAACATAAAAAAATTACATAGGCCCAGGCGAGTCTTATATGCTTCTCATTTACTCATATTTCCTCCACCACGGTTGTAGCTTTCTCAGACTCGCCTGGGTAGCCTCGCCTGGTAGGCTTTATATCTACATCCCTAATTGTAAAAGTATGATTACTTTTACAATCAGGGATGTTCCCAATCGAATAATTACTTTCACCGGTCACGGGGGTAGCATAGGCAATAGAAAAAAAATCACCTTCAAAGGACACAAGAAGTACAAATCAAAACGTTGATAATCATTGTATGAGTAACATATTTATTTTTAACTCTTATGGAAACTTGCAGCCATGTTAATGTTGTAAGTTCTGATGGCCAATTAAAATTTTTCTCTGACAGAAAATACTAAAACTATACATAGACTCCGAACAACACTTAAGTTTCAAAGAAAGCATTACTTAAGATCCGCTTAAATTTCATAATAGAAGTATTATACAATTATACGTATAGATAAATCAACAGCTGGTGGTAATGTTCCCGTTTCGATAATTATTTTGTTTTGCTACCTACAAGTAGAAAAATGTGGACCAGCTACCTACACCTAGTGGAACCTTCTACAAGTATCTCGTCATGGTATATACCTGCGGGGGCTGCGGCGGCGGCTCGTCGAGCGGCGCGGGGCGCGCGGCGAGCAGGGGGCTGCCGGTGGCACTGCCCCCGGGAGTTCCGCCTCCGTTGGCTGCCGGCTTGCCCCCGCCCCCACCACCACCGCACTGCTGCGCCTGAATAGCCTCCTTCACTTCTTGGAACTTCTCTATAAACTGGAAAATATACCAAACAAGCAGTGAGATAAATGCACGGAGAACGACTATGAGACTGCCCTGGCATACCAGATCCCGGATTGACCTAGAGCCCTAGCTACTTGTAATGCCACTACAAGTGGCTAGGGCTCTAGGTATAATTAGCTAATTCTTTTAGAGTAAATCTGGCCAGACCTTAGAGAGGTCTAAGGAGCAAGACTAATGAGCCCTATTTATCTAAGTGGTTAGAACACTCACCTTGCCCAATTCCGGTTCTGATGCGAACCCCAGCCCGTAGACCGTGTTGGCGCGTACGTCGCTCCACTGACCGAACTTCTGAGACGTCTTCGTAAACGTCATATTGGCTGTTATTGTGCTGTTTATCACTGCCTATAACAATACAAAAACATTCACTTATTCTAATTTCCAAACGTATATGTAATAAAATCCAGTGACAGGTCACTCGGCAAGATGAGGTGACTATTGACGGATACAGAGTGGTGTTCCAAAAGAACCAGCATTTCAAAATTTCGACTAAACTTTTTAATTTAATTCAGATGTACAACACAGCAAACTAACCAGAACTATTGTTTATTTTTAATTTTAACTCTAGCTTCTTAGTGACAAAATGTCCGCCGACAATGAGAGCCTGGATAAAGGAAGGTGAAGTAGATATTTCACGGAATAGTGTCGACGCGATGGTAATCCAAATTGCGGCAGATTGATACAGCAGCGCTGGAATGCTGACATAATTAGGTATAGCGGTAACTTTTGGACAAAATTGGCGTAACAGGCAAATAGGTTTGAGGCAGGCTTTTGGGTAGATTGAGCTGCTTATGATAGTCTGATGAAAAAGGATGAAGCGGCTGAATATTGGGTATGCTATCCGTTTCTAGAAGAAGATGGGTTTCTGAAAGAAACTGATTCACTTGTACTTGAAACGAGCCAGCACATTTGATACCGAGAAATATAATTTAACCATTTAATGAAAACAGTTATTAAAACTATCGTATGAGTTAATCCAAGCATAAGCTATATCTTCATGCCAGATTGCATTTACATTGGTTTAGTCATTGGGCGTGGAGGTTACAAACACTTTCGCCTTTATATTTCGTCGTTATGAGTGATATTCGCTTCAGCCCGGGTACAGAGATATCGTAGATCCAAGAGCTCACCTTAGTCCCTTCAACGCTGATGATCCTGTACAGGTTCCTCGACGAGTCATAGAAAAAGGACACGGAGACTGCTGCCGAGGAGGCAGACATCCACGAGCGCTTCGTCTTCGGGTCTATGTGGAACACGTGCGCTTTGCACGTGAAGATCGGCTGCTCACTGCAACAATTGGAATTAGATAGGTAAGGGAAAAAATTACTTGTATGTTTGATTGCTTACTGCACTGCAATGGGATAATATGGCATCTTCATCAGCAGGGTTATTAGCTAGGGTTAGTCATCATGAAAGAGATGGTAAACTAGCTTTCATTTTGACACACTCAGTTATGGCAAACTGTCAAAACTAAACAAAGTATCGCTCTTGTTTTCACATTTTTCATGCCTAATTCTAGTTGATAACCCTGCCGATCAAAGGCGTCTTCAAAGAGCCAAGTCACCATCAAACAATACTCATCCTCATCATCATGTTCGTATAGCTATTAATATCAACACATTAGTTTGACCCCTAATGACTCATCCATTCACATTAAACACACAAATCTGTTTCACCAATCTTCTTCCATCCATCATCTTTTGATACATCTCATCAAAGAATCCCTTTCTCTATCTTTATCACTATTCTACTAATTGGCATCATTTTGTTTTCCACTATGTCCATCTGAGTCACTGAAATGTCACTGCTTAGATTTCCCATTACTACAGCATGCCCAAATGTTATTTTCATGCTTCATCAAAAACAAAGCTATTTCATTAAAATCTAAAGGGTATAAACACTCACTTTTCATGAATATATAACATCATTTTGGATAAAATAAGTTACTAAAAATCACTACCACAGAGCTTGAAAAAGAATGTCACTGAGTTTTGTCATGGTGGATACAATTAGCCCACAATGGGGCAAGGATATGTTGATGTGTGACTGAATTAAGAACTAACTTCAATCCATTCAGTAACTATGATCTAGTCAATAGCTAAATGTTCTTTTAAGATTATTCACCATCCATTCACTTAGGATATATCCCCCTATGGTAAGTCCGGCCAATGAACTTAGGCTGCGAGAATTCCTTGCCACTAAGGCAGAGCCCACTCATATCAATTTTTTTATCATTTTAAAAGAAAGTGAGATTCTGATATTAGTTTTGCAGGCTAATTTATCAGTTATTTTTATTTAATTTATGCCTAGCTCTGCTGGACTGATTTTGTGGGATAAACTTAAGTATACTTTTTCAATCAAATTCCAAAATGGTGTACAAAATGTTCTTCTGGTTCTGAGAAAAAACAGGTAACATAAATATAAAAATTGAAATTACAAATCATTTTTTAGAGAAAGTTAAAAAGAAGAATATTTTGATCATCATATTCTACAAAAGCGCCCTCATCTAACAAAATCACCAACACACAGATAAAAACCTTGTCTGTCTATAGTATCTGATACCTGATTGATATTTCCTTCACAATAACTTAGCACTAATTGCTTTGCAGATAAAGGTGATAATTGTATAACAGGTGTAGTTGTTGATAACAACTAGATAATCAATACCTACATGTTTTGACACACAGTTGTGATAAGATTGTGTAATGAAGTGTTTGTGTCACACATATTTTGGGTAAAATTTTGGTTTGTGTTTTCAGTATTTGTACACTCCATGGTACATTTTATGCGTGTAGTATGCACAGAACTTAATATTTACTTACAACTGACCTGTAGCACTAATCTGTATTGCACCTTCTTATCTTCTTATTCATGTTAGAATAAAACATTGCAAATTTGAGTTATATTACACTGTAATATAGCTCATAAAATAAGGCAAACTCTAAAAGAGTCGCACAAGAAGAGAAGAGTAAGAGGTCACAGTATGGACCCATATCTTGTACTATGACTTAGCTATTATAGCTTAAAACATAATTTTAGTAAATTCCAATTAGTATAGGCACTTACATAATTATTATATTATAAATAACATTCAATATTATGTATTGTAAACTATGTTTAGATATATAATTTTACGAGATAACATGGTCGTATGAACAGTGCGCTCTGTACTTCGGTCAGTAAACGCTACTATCTCCGACATGTTTACATCATGAGCTTAAACAAACAAAAAGTCCTTAATTTTTATAATCTGTACACTATAAGGAAACATGCTACAAATTTACGAATAAATAAATTAGTAATAATGGTCTTATTAATAAATCCATCTTTAAGGATCTTTTGTTCAGTCTCCAATATTAAATGTCACATGCCACAATAAGACATAAGACCCTCAAAATTGTGATTTGTTTATTAATAAAGTTGTTAAACCCGAAGCTCCATCAGTGTATATCACCTATGAATATGAAATTCAAAGTAATTTATATATTTCATTAAACTCACAAATAAGGTTGTGGAAATGGAACTTTTCATTGTAGAAAAATTGGTATGTGCCGACAATATTCACCAATGTACAATACTCTTACAAAAAGTGAAATGACAAGCACAGTTAGCGAGATTATAATTTTGTAACAATGTAAGTAGATTGTAAACAAATTGTACAGTTCATTCATAGCGTGGGAATAATTCTCACACACATGAAGGTTACAATACTACTACAAAGTATTGTGCATAAAAATATACTTCTCCTGGTATTTGTACAATGTGTTACATTAAACTTAGTAGGTTTCAAAGTGGTGCTATAAGTATGTAGAGCTTAACAGCAATTATAAACAGAAGCTAACAAGTACTTAATACTTTAAATGTACGGAAATAAAACATACTTCTTGCATCTTTTAGCATTTATGTTTTGATAGTTTTTGCCTGAAATCTTTTTGTATGAGGCCTCCATAATGAGACTGTACATAACACTGGTAAAAGTTGGTAGCACTCTGTTTAGTACTTATTATAATGTAGCTTTTGGACCTGAGGAAGTCATTAAATATCAAAATGTAATCGACATTTTAAGACCAACAGCACTCCGGTATTGCGTAGTTATACCTACTATTATTAAGACAAGTATTATTCCTTCTACGGTCTAGGTAGTATATCTTTTTAGCTGTCAATCAAATGCAGATACCACGGGCGCATACATCGCAACAAGTCATTCAACTATGAAACTGGGTGGCCGTATTAATAGCGGGCAAAGTACCCGACGACCTTACCGCGGTAAAAGCGTTCAATCGGATGCAATCGATGTGTGCAATGCTCCACCGAATAATTGCAAACTATACTTGCGAAACCTACAAGCCTATATTTTTAGAATTTGTGATACCCACAGGTGCGCAGGAAAGTCTAACATGCAGGACAAATTAAGGACTATGCGTTAAAATTCTTAAAAATATCCCTTCGCATTGGCAAATTGCATCCCCTCCCTAAATTAGTGCTTTTTCAATGTAGATTTTCACAAAATCCCTTGCCTGCATAGAGTTGAAACAACGTGGAATAATTAAAGTGGATTTTGTACTATTTTACTCACCCCATGGTTTCTTTGCCTGCTGTCATTTAAACGCGTTAATTTTAGTAATTATTTTACTCCATCATACTTCGCGATTTTTTTTATCACGAACACGAACGAACGAACTGTCACAAGCTGAGACTCAGACATAGAGTAAAGAGTTTCCGGATGTTGCCAGTTTTTCATTGTTTTTAACAGATAGTTTATGTTCAATAGTCTCCCAAGGTTTAGAATACATATGTATTACGAATACGATCAAGTATTTAATAAGTCCTTTAATTGTGATACATTTATTAACAACTAATGAAGTCTACGGTGGTCTATAAAATAAATGTTGAACATTCTAATAACGCCCCCTTTTTAAAAATTCTGTAACTACAGACTACCAACCAGTCAATGCACTTAGTCCTGCTACTCGACACTAGATGACTGTGTATAAGTTATTTTATGAATCTCGAGTTTACAATCAAATTATGATTAACTACTATATTGATTGCTCTGTTCTAAAAGGTGTAAAACCTCGTATAAGGTATACTTAACAACTGTACATTAAAAATATGGTGCATGAAACTTCACCCTATTCACCCCGGGAGGACATCAACTTGATAAAGGCTCAGGATGTGAGATAAAATGCCGGAAAAGTGCAGAAGGGGCTCTAGTCGCGATTCATGGAGATCCCAGAGCTCCAAGGTCACAGGCTAACGAGAGGGTTATTAGTGGATAAAAAATTCACAAGAGCTATGTGAAAGCAGCCAGATATCTTGAGAAGATTAAAAATTCCTTCGGAATGTGATCAAGTATCATCAGTTCCCAAATAACGAAATTTGGGTATTACACATTCAAAGGCTTTCTGTCAAAAATCATCACTCTAATAATATAAATGAGAAAGTTTGTTTGTATGGTACATTTCTTCCTCCTTCACGCTCAAAGGCTTTGGATGAATGTATACCTTGGATTAACACATAGATGAATACTTTTTATCCCGGAACACTGAAGTGTGCTTGAGATGATTTAAATATCCCCCGCGGGTAAGACTGCAGGGCGCAGATATTAATTAATAAATATTTAATTAATTTGTCGAATTACATAGTAATCATTCAATTTTACCAAATTCCGCTGAGAGAACGCACATGTACCTAATTACCCGTTCACGGATCACCCATATTATGGATGCGGGCTAAGCTGGTCTCATTGCGGGTTGGGGGTAAATTCTCAGACAAGTAAGTTATCTCATGAGGTTTTCTTTCTCTACAAGCGTTAACTTGATTGATTTTACACACGAGTGAAAAATTCGGGTTTAATTCCGGAACCAGGGATCGAGCCAGCTTCCTATCGCTTGAGAGGCAAGGGGTCACCTTTTAGTACCTACCAAATGACAGAAATAATAAATAGTAGAACTTACGGTAGAATTCATGAAGTAATTATTAATTTAATCTCCACTGCTAAGGAAAAAAGAATAAGAAAAAATTTTGTTCTATATATATATCAAGTTATACGTAAGTATACATAATTTGGATTCAGAAAAACAAAATGCGATTTCTCTGTGCACGAGTTGAGACAAATAAGATTTTAGACAACTTATGCTTTTATACCGATAGCCGATGGGGAAGAAAGGTTCTTGAGTGGCGACCACGAACTGGAAGACGCAGCGTAGGTAGGCCTTCCACTAGGTGGACCGACGACTAATGAAAGTCACAAGTAACCCGTGGATGCAATTGGCAGCTTGTGGTTCGGAATGGCGATCTAAGGATAAGTCCTATGTTCAGCAGTGATGTGATGTGATGCTTTTTTAAGTTTCGAGGGCAGTTGTTGTGTGATAATAGTATAATTTAGCGATATATCTGTAAGTCCATCACATTTGTTGTAACATGTAATGTAGCGATCTACTTGACCTTAATGTATGTTTCGGTACAATTTACGCAACATCAGTAATACTTTCACTCAGATTTTAACTACAGATATCGCTTCGTTCCGATACAGTTAAAAACACGATAGCCAGAGAGGAATAAGAACATTTAATTTTTATTCTTAGCATTCTGGGAACTTTCCCTTCTGTTCATCATCATCAGCCAGAAGACGTCCAGTGGTGAAGACATAGGTATCCCCCTTAAAACGCCTTTCTTTCTTCTTTCGGACTTCATCCACTGGTAACGTGTGACTTTTACTCGTATGTCGTCGTTCCACTTAATAGTGGAAGGTCTACCTAGGCTGCGTCTTCCAGCTCGTGGTCGCCATTCAAGAACCTTTCTTCCCCACTTTCCCTTCTACGGGTTTATTATTTGATTAGTTTTTATAACTGTGATTTTTTTTCCTTTTTTGTTGTGATGTATTAAAAATATAATAATAACGTGAAGCAATTCAATGAGCGCTTAAATTGTGTCATCGATTTTGGTGCTAACTTTCTTCAATACCTACGAGTACTATTGTCTATTGTTATTGTAGGCCTGTGTTCGTCTATTTAATTATATTTCTCTGAAATAAAATTGTATTATATTCAGATAATAGAACGTTTAAGTTCTAATATTTTGTATCATCATCATCATCAACCTTTACTTACCCACTGCTGAGTATAGGACTCCTCTTGCGCGCATAATAATATTTTGTATTATGTACTAGCTGTGCCCCGCGGTTGATATTTGATCATCTCATGAGAACACTGAAATTTTCCGGGATAAAAAGTACCCTTTGTGTTAATCAAGGGTATAAGCACTCTTTGTTTTACACAAAGAGTGCTTATACCCTTGATTTCATCCAAATCTATTAAGGTGTTTGAGCGTGAAGGAGGAACAAACAAACATACACACACATAGGTACAAATTTTGCCTTTATAATATTAGTGTGATATTCTAATATCTTTTGTTGTTAGTTTTTATTTTTTCTAATATTAGTTAAATTGTGGGCGTGTCGGCTTTCCTGGCTTCGGTGCATGGGGTGTCACTATAATTCTACCCTCCAATGGTGACGAGGTAAGTGTACCCTTTGCGGTTGATGCCAGGTCAGCTTGGTCGGATCGCAGTTCTGGTATAGCGAGCCCTGATTTGCCTCATGTTCAGCACGCTTGTGATGACATTACTACTAAACTCATCAAGGAACAGTTAGTAGAAGAGGCTTCGGGAGCTGATCTTGCCAGACTTCGGGCTGTATCACAGCCGGAATCGGGAGCATGGTTATAAGCACTACCTTCACCCCATCTGGGCACTTTAATGGACGACAACTCTTTGCGTGTGGCAGTGGCTCTTCGCCTGGGCTGCAAGGTGTGTGAACCTCATCTATGCACCTACGGTTCCATGGTGGAAGCCGATGGCCATCATGTATTAAGCTGTCGTCGTTGTTCAGGTCGGTTTTCTCGTCACCATGCTCTCAACGACATAGTCCGAAGAGCTTTAATATCGGCTGATGTCCCGTGTTTGCTCGAGCCGCCCGGCCTTAGCGGATCTGATGGAGAGAGACCGGAAGGTATGACTTTGGTGCCATGGAAAAACGGCAAGTGACGCCTTATTTGGGACGCCACGTGCGGCAGCACTGTCGCTCCTAGTCACCTCGGTCGTACTGTCCTTTCTCCCGCCGCAGCCGCTGAAGATGCAGCTGACAAGAAGCGCAGTAAGTATGCGGCCTTAGGGGTGCAGTATTTATTTGTGCCCTTTGCGGTGGAGACAATGGGCAGTTGGGGCAGTGAAACGAAAATATTTGTGACAGAAATGGGGCGCAGGATTAGGGAAAAATCTGGAGACCCCCGCTCAGGGTCGTACCTGGTGCAAAGACTTGCCATTGCTATTCAGAGGGGCAATGCAGCCAGTGTGATGGGTACTTTTGCACCAGGAACAATCAAAGGCGGGCTATTTGATTGCTGACGTGCATTTGATTGTGATTTTATTTTATTTTGACGAAATATATGATTGAATAATATGGTTATAAGATATTAAAATTTATAATTTATTTTCATTATATATATTTTCCATATTAGTTAATAGTCAAGTTTTTTATTCATATATCATGAGGTTTATTATCTCTATACCGTAAGAATATGTATGCATATAGGTTCCATATGGCCAACTGTCACGTCCTCGTATCATAGAAGAAATATTAGCACCTTGGCACCTACTTACCCCAGTACTATATTTTGTTTAATCGAGCCTGGCGTAAAATGCTTGCAGTCCAAACTAAGAGATTATGTTTTAGAGCTATTAAATCGAACTTCGATTCCCGGTCGGTGCTTATTTTCTAACGATGACATTATAGTTATTTCCATTTTTGGATGTGATGTTTTTTAATTGACTTCAAAAACAGAATTTCTAAATTAATAGTTTCTTACCCGACTGCGTTTTTAAGTACTATATGTCCAATTCATTCACTAAACTTTATATCAAATTTGGTAAAAGGTAAGATTAAGATCTGTCTTCAGAGGGCTGTGGGATCTGTATGTACGCACCAGTAGCCTCATGCAGTTCGCTGTTGCACGTCTAACTATACCATACCCTTCGTTTATAGAAAATCTCCGCACCACTCAGTAGAACATTATGAATACTACCGTCAACGTTATATTATTATAATTGTACGTGTAGTCTCTGACCGAGATTCATTGCAAAAAAAAAGCACAAGCATTCGGTTCCGCGTCATACTACCTGTGCAGAGAGACAGGGGAACATGCGGCGGCCAACGAACTGTGACGTAACTTATATACCTACCTACTGTTAAACGATCGATGGATGTATTTCCATCGATTTGGTAATCGTATTAAATCGTACTATCCAACTGTTCTTATACGATAGCTGTCAATTGGGTATCGTTCTTCTTCGTGCGATATTCTCAAGTCACGCTTGGACCTATTCTAGACTTTGCATCGACGTTATATTTGGCCGAGCGAGTGAAAAGTTTCTGTAATTCAATCATAGTTCCCCGATGAGAGAAACAAATTGCAAAAAAATTACCATACTCGTAATGCAAAATTATCAAGACTCGATTATTGGACTTGAAACATAAACGTTGTGCTCGTTTGGTCGACTACAAGACTGACAGGGACTTGCAGTGACTGATAGTGACTGACAGTGACAGTAAGCCTCATGTGTCAGCACATACGGCTGCTTTCCTATTACCTTACTTACTCACTCATCACAAGACCTCTGAAGGTTCGCGAAAGGAAAACCCGCCAATGTCGCGCGCTGGATCACTCGACGGAAGTAACATTAGTATGATGTCGATGTAACTTGAAGCTGTGCAGAATTATTAGCAGTAGGCATTAACCTAAAGCAAGGTAATCATCATCATCTCACTCTCGTGCACTGCTAGAACGTTTTTCATGCTTCAGGGTGTAGTTGTTTGGTTGTTTTTACCCTGCCTGTAGGTACCGAACGCGTTAGTAGAATATTTACACTGACAGCAACTCTTCCTCGCACTTCACGGGAAAATAGCCTTTATTGCTATATTCATGTATCGTCAACTGTTAGATAAACGATATTACCGAGCTATTTTGATCGTTAAATAGTTGCACCTAACAGACGCTCCGAACGCGTCTAAACCTAGACCTAGAGTGCACGTAGAGTGTAGGCATAGAACGCACCATTGTACATACGGACTCGTACTACGGTTTTTATCGGACACATTTTCTGGGACAGTGTCTTGATATTATAATATTTAAGCTCTTTCTACAATCGTACTAGAAGAGGTTCTGTAAGATGCCACCGATACATGGTGGCACTCTCTAGAGCCTAAAAGCTTGTCGTATTTTGATGTGAGTGGTGTCAATAGATTCGTCTTAGTTCAACTTAGTTGTAAGAGTGACACTGGTACATCAAAATTAAAAAAATATAAATTAAGGATGATACACGGGCTTAACGATTTAGCAGTCGGGTTTTTCAAACTCGCTTCTAACCACTTTTATTTCATGAACTGCCAGCTTGTGGAATTATCTGCGGAGTTCTTTCGGAGAATACTTTGCGATAGATATAATCTCTATCTTTTCTTTTTACGCGAGTAATAGGTTTATTCTAGGCAAACGTGCCACATCCTAGGCCGCATCGCCGCTTTATCAGGCGAGTTGCGTCAAGTGCCAGCAGTTATAAAAAAAATCTGCGCTTTAATATTATTATTATTATTATTATTATTATCGATTGCAGAGAAGAAAACCAGCCAGTAAGCTGAGATAACTAACGAATCTACTATAATTTTTCTGTTAATACCTATGTACTGATCGGTCTCGGTCTCTTCAAATCGCGGGTGAATCGGTTTCTTTTAGGCAAGCGCGCTACATGCTAGACTTTACATAAAGCGAGTTGCGGTCTAAGACTATTGATTAAAAAATAAAAATAAAACCACCGCTATCGTTAGCATGGAATAAAATACTAGACTGCTTTAGAATACTTAGTTGCTGATCAGGTAAATATCATAAGTTTTGTAAGTAAATATCATAAGTTTTGTAATTTCAATAAAAATCAATTGCTGTCCAGAACTGCTGAGCCGTTTTAGCTAATTTTGGTTTTAAAATGTTCGTGAAAGTTTAGGGAATGATTAAACGGTGAGAAACATACATAACTGTTAGACGGCAGGGCCAATCAGTTAACAATAATAATTATCAAATACAGCCTTTGGCCGAGTTAGCTTGTTACAGTACCTACTTACTTATATGACGTAGATAACGAGTACATTAGGTTGCTTTTAGGTTACCTAAGTCTTAACAGTTGTTTATTTTTTTAATGGTCTCGTATTTGTTACAAAACATTTTTTAAGAAGGTCACAGGTTTTCCAAAAACGAGTGCTTGCTTTGCTTTACCACTGCCTTGAATACAATTTGCCTATTATGTAAAATTTATGCTGTTATTTAATTATTGTTCCTTGAGAGCCAGTGTATTCAACACTAGGCGTGCTCCAATCTAGGGCTACAGTATCGCTGACTTCCATGGTCGTGCGAGCTTGTGATCAAATGCCTAGCTATGTAGGAAAAAATTCTAGATAAAATCCTTATCATCATCTAACGAATTCTAACAATAATTTTACAAAACCACATATTGACGTAGCGCAACCCTGACATTTAACGCAAGTGTATTATCAACAAGATAAAAGAGGCTCAAGTGAACTCTATACAGCCATTCATTATATGATACAATATAATATGATAGTGCAGTGACAGCTGGATAGGAACCTCTTCATATTTCGTGCAGCAGGCTAAAGGTCAAGAGTAAGGCAAGGTTGGCGGAACGGAAGTAAAGATTTAATAGAGATGGATCATGGAAAAGAAGCCGGAAAATTTCTTGCCGGATGTTGCCGGTTAAATACTCCGCAGCATTTAAGCTGCGTTATTAATTTACAGGTAAATATGTACCGGGTTATTAGCTAGGGTGCACTAAGCTGAAGAGGATGACTATACACACTATTACAAACAACTGTCACTATGGGACCAATCCTGAATTTAAGAAAAAACAGATGTTCTATACAGAAAGTTTATCGGACGTCGACAAAATGTATGAAACAGCTGATATTTTTTATCGAATCCAGAGTTAGTCCCATAGTAAAGTGGTTCCTTAGAATGAGTATAATGCCCCCCTTTTAAACCTAATAATATATAATAATACTAATGATACCTATTTTTTTAATTTACTTACGAGCATGCACTTGAAGCAAATTCCTGTGGGATTATCAAATACCTAATGCAATTATTCACCGCTTCTAAGCCCGCGAATCACAATTGTATGAAGTTACGGATTGGTATTAAAAACCTCGGCGAAGACAATTAGATTGATACAGGTATAATCAATTCGTATCAAAACTTAATATTTCAACTGATGTAATAAAATAAAAGTGCCAGAGCAGATAGCAACAATCATTCGCTAATCAGAATAATTTATTATTATGTTAATATTTGTGTAAGATTTTACCTATTAACGGTTTTATTTATCATTATTATTTTCGTACATGTTTAACTGAAAGGTTTTATGTAATTTTATTTGACTATTTTACACAGAGTTTAAACTTAATTTTATATATTGTAGTGACTCTTTAGTCATTTTATCTATATTTATTACTCACACCATGTCTGTATGCTTTGTGGGCAGAGCTAGAGCTCAAATTGTATATAAACTATATAAGACCTATGTTCTCACTTAGTCTCACAGACAAATAAATTTCATTTCATTTCATTTAAGAATAATACCTAGGAAAAAGTGGAAACACCTACTAACAACATGATAACCAAATACCTTTATTAC
This sequence comes from Ligdia adustata, assembly GCA_947049295.1. NCBI lineage: Eukaryota > Metazoa > Arthropoda > Insecta > Lepidoptera > Geometridae > Ligdia > Ligdia adustata. The sequence continues at coordinate 674,626 of OX346237.1, forward strand.
CAAAAACAAAATAACTAACTACAACAACGGTAAAATATATAGCAGAAAGATCACCTACCGTTACTTATAATCTAAAGCTCAAAGTTCGCATCCGTCAACTCTACCGTATAGCGTGTAGAATCCGACCAAATCATACTGACTACATATCTAATTTATATATTTGGCTAATGATTTTCCTCTGATAACAAACTCAACTCGTTGTTAAATTAACTCATCAATTCTGCAGGATTTTTTATCTTGATTGTTTTTTTTTTATAGTTTTATGTAATCGCGCGTTTGTGCTTAAATCGGTGATTCATTGTTGTTTAATCCTTTTTTCCTTATCAAATTTAAAATGCGTTATTTTGAAGGTAGAGTGAAATCGAACACGTGAAGGTCTTTTCCTGATAAGTGCTGAATTGTTGTTGTTAGTAAGTAAGTATAGCAGAGTTTGCGGTATGGTAAGTAAATATACAACGCGTAACAGACAGGTGTGACAATACTTAAGGGTATTAATCTACCTGTCAAAGTGAACCTTGCGTAGAACATAATTTTGAAAAATTCTAGAATACATTATTGCGTCCTCCATACAACTTGATCACGTGACCAATTTTTGTATGGAGAACCTAATATTTTTTCTCGAATTTTACATAATCTTCTACAATGTTTTTACCTTGATTGATAGTAGCACCTTTCTGTTACACGATGTATAGTGGAGTAAATTTCTAAGCTAAGCTTTCTGATATTGTTTTAGTAGCTCTGTGAACTGGCGAGCTCTCGAGCGCTTTTGTTGACTTTTTTGTTGACTTTTGAGCGAGCGCTTGAAGAGTCAACATCTCCTGAGGATGCCTTGTGCTAAGGCAAAACACGTGTCGAGGAAGTCGGATACTGAGAGAAAGAGAAATAATAAGGTGAGGTGTGGCGGAGGTGAGGAGGAACCACACCATAAAAACAAAAATATTTTTCGATTTCTCACGCTGACATCAAGACGAGGCGGAAAAAACACTAAATATTTTGTATATACCATCTTATTGTAAAAGTTATATCAGCGACTGCCGTAATAGAAGTCAGATTTCATAATATGAATCGTATAAAAAATACATTTCATATCATATCTGATATCAAGACATCCACTAAACAAAGATACACAACATTTTTGCCGAAGCCGAAATGGAAACTATTTGCTCGGCAAAATTAAAAAATTAAATTTAAAATACTCGTATAGACTTTAAAAATAACACAAACATATGTACTCGTATGAACTTGTGTTTGTCTGGATATTGGTACTAGCAGGTTCACAAAAACCACCAGTGAGTTCCTTTGTCTCCTTAAAGGGACAAATTGAACTAACAAACAGAAATAAATCGATACAAAGGTAATAAATACAAATCCTCGTATTTTCAAACTAAACTTTATGAAAATTTAACTATTGAAAATATAGAGAAAAGAAAATGAACAATGATCGATTTGGTATAAACCGAAGAATAAATTTGTATTTGTAGTAGGGTTCTAAGTGTTCATGCTCGCAGTTTACAGGTGTAGGTAAGTAAGTACCTAGTAGTCAAAACTCGTAGGCGAAACCTAACAGTATTATCGTAATGTGTTCATTGAGTTTCATCAACACATTTACAGTTAGACCTATATACTACCACCCACAGAGAAACTAACTCAAAAGATCAGATCCACACTTCAAACCTAGATATGAAAAAACAATGCGCGGTAGGTACGAGTACAATCGGTTACAGAAATAATACGAGAAAATATTCTCGTTGGCATAACTAAATAAAGTAACTTAGTACTAAATTTACTTTGTAGGCTAAAGCAGACAGGATATAATCATGTAACTTAAATTAACTTTTTTTTTTGACTTTATTAATTTTCCATCTGCTATTTAGATTGTGTAAGAATTGCATTGGCCAGAATTGGTATAACAAATTAATTAATATAAACAGACTAGATCTCTGCCATTCTTATCTTAGCCTACAGCTAGGCTGAACGACAGAACCTTACTCTATTTTCGTATTTCCAGTCTAAACTTTTGCCGAAGTAGTTTTGTTGTTGACTGTACTAGTAATTCGTTAAGATGACGCAACTTCACGCCGATGAGAAATGATCATCAATTCTAACATTCACTTGCATAAATATTGTGAATTTCGTTCACGGTTATTGTGTCTGGAGACTAAAATACATCCCAGAAGAAATGTTCCCACGCTACTGACATTTTAGTAGGTATTTTAAGCGGTAAATATTAATAATATGTAACCTTGATACGGATTAGAATATGCTATCTGCTTTGCATGACATTGGTAAACATTATATTCATTCAGAGAAAATATAATATATTATTCTATTTTCATCAGAAAGAGAATCCTTGAATTAGAATTAGAGTAATTATTAAATTTGGTTTAAGGGAAGTTCTACACATGAGTAGGAACTTTCCCTAGTTCTAAGTGTGTCAAGCTTTTCAAGGAAATACCTGTCGATGAATAGTTATGTTTTGCTGATAGTAAATCCTCATATCCTTCTGTGTACCTGAGGTTGTAACGGTCTCAATCTAAGTGATTAAAATAAGTTGATTTTGCTAGATAATTAATACCATCTTTATAAATAGCGTACATTTAAGAAAACATAAAATATTATTTTCATACATTCCTGAAAGATTTCCCGCTTACTGTTTGATTTTAGATAGAATTCAAAAGTATCTAGTATGATAATAAAAAATTTTTTCTTATAGAATATGGTTTATTTGTGACAAAAATCAAGCAATTTTTGATAAAAAAAGAAAATACAATAGGGAAGCATGTTTTTTATCACAAGCCGATCCCAACTCAGCATGATGTCGGTTGTAAACAACCCGCGCTGATCTTCCGTAGGGACCGATAGGTGACGTCACGCACCACAGATAGAACAGGTATGCATATAACAGTGACAATAATAAAATAATTAACAATACCAATAAACAATCTAAGTTTCTACATACTCTTAATAGAATATAAACAGTCAGGTATATGTGCACAGAATTTTAATACGAAAACCAAAAATGAGAATACGTATTTGCAAATGCTGAGTAAACTAAATAAATAACACTTGTATCATTCTTCAAAAGCTCTTCACTCTTTTGATGTTATTGTAAGAGTAGTTAGACATTTCGTTTTTGATAATAAAGGCATTAACATACAATTTTACATGTATACTTTATTTAACTAGGCTATGTTACTATTTAATTAATTGCTTGTAGTACAAGAAGTACTATTGATTGGGACCGCGATACAGCCCTAATAATAGTTATAACAATAGCTATTATCTGCGATCCAATTTCGTACGTTATTATAACGTGTTATATAACGGTTATATACGTTATATAATTGCTCAGTTGGTGCCGGCGAGTGTTAGTTATGCTGTGGTATATTTTATTTTGAGTTTAAAAAACGGGGAAGTTGTTAATTAGATTGATGCCTTCTCAGAGATGCCTGGACCAATGTGGAAAAATAATATTTGGTTTGAGGGTATGTGTAATCTTTATTGTATTTTGGTCCTAGCGAAAGGAGGGTTATGTTTCTCGAGTGTATGTATCTGTGAATGTATATTTCTTTGGCACACCCTAGCGCTTAAACTGCTTGTTGTATTTTTATGTGAGTGGTGTCAATAGATTCGTCTTAGTGGAGAGAGTGAGAAAGAGTAAATTAAAATAAAATAAAACTAAGGATGACAAACAGGTTTAAGGATTTGAAGTCCATACGCGTCTGCTAAAATGATGTTGTACGTCACTCTTTTTAGTCTAGAAATAAACCCGGAGTTTAGATCCGGTTTTTCCTTCCAGACTCCGGACTAATGAGAATTGAAAATAGAAACATCCGCGTTATCTTGCTAAGAGGTCCTTTTCATCACGCTCATCAGGAGGTTTCAAATTCAAAATATATATACCTTGAATAGCTAACATTTGTTAAAGTCTCAGTTCTAATGATTTGCATGAACTGAATTTTATTACTATCAAGATCTACCCATAGCGTCCCACTCCTGGGCACGGGTCTCCCCACGAAGGGGGTGTAGTCCGTAGTCCACCACGCTGGCCAAATTGCGGTTTGAGGACTTCACTTATCTTTTTTTATTAAAAATTATTATTAATAGGAAAATTATTAATCTTCTCGGACAAACCGGTTTCCTCACGATGTTCTCCTTCACCGTTTAAGCATGTGATAATGATTTCTAATAGCCTGAACCCGGATTTGAACCCTTTTATCAATTTATATTATAATAATATCTCGCATCTAAACATCATTTGTCAAAAATTATCCAACCTCAATCACCAACAAATTCATCATTCCAACATCAAACATCTTGTTTATCCAATTTGTATAACAACTGTTCATTCATAAATCAATTAGAATTAATCCTTACTATTTAAATCAATGAGTGAGTTTTGAAACAGCTGTTGCATACTATTAGCATTGCATTATAATTTATAACACTTTGACAGCTAGAAATCACTATACCTACCTACGTATCTAAAGGCATATTATTTCTTCTGTCCTGAAGGTTAATAACCGACACGGTAAGATTTTTTTCTAAGCGGTAAGTACTTGTTAGCTGCTTGACTTTTAAACTACATCACTAAGCAGATTCATTTTCAAGTTAATAGTATTATCCTTTATCAGTTTTACAACCGCGAAGAAATTGAACATTACTACTAATTGAACCGTAAAACATTATTGTTTTGTAAAAGTAAAAAGGGCCACGTTGGTAACGACACTACTACGCATAATCCAGATTTAATGACCTATTAGTCAGTATCCAGGATAACTAACGCAGTCCAGTACCACGCCGGATTTTGAAGTTTAACTCAGGATGTATTTACCTTTACATATAACTAGCTGCAAAGCATCTTCTTCAGCACTCCATCAGTCAGCTCTATCCGGGTCTAGTCGTCCTCCTGTCAGCTGTCTTCTGTATATTAAGTTGGCTCTACCTAGCTAAAGAATTAATAATAAATCTTACATTAAAGTTGCCAGTTTCTAACCCCTCTAGAATATGTCTACCTTGACGGTCGTCGGTTCTTAAGTCATGACAGGTCAACTAGCACTATTCATTTTACATCTGCTGAGAGTTATGTTACTCTGGCTGATTTACTTCGTTACCAAGGAAAGGCTTGGCAAGTACCTGTTATCTTTGTCTGTGTTTAAAATTTGAAAATGAATTAAAGATTATGATTGTGGGCGCTACCACTACTACTGACGCTACTAGTTAACAAACAAAAGTGTTTCGTAATTCTGTCGATCTGTCGCACTAAAATCGATTAGTCAAGGCGAACCAGGGTCAGGTCATGCTACTTTCTTATACCGAGGTCAGTAAAACAAACTCGTTCTGAAATATAATCTTATAATTACTTTAAAAAATAATCATCTCGGCCAGAGGTAAGCAAAATAATTACATTGTGCCAGAAGCGAAATAAAATTAAACCTCTGTATATAAACTAAACATTAAATTAATAAATAAAAACGCTCGAGCGTATTTCGACACGTAACATACATCACAACTTTTCTAAATTAGACTTAAATAAATGAGAGAGAATGAAATGGCGCGACTGACTTACATTACAATATTTGACTTAACGACGCGACGTAACAATTTTACAAAAAGAATGTCCGGCGACGCTCAGACAAGGCGCGGGGTTCGGTTATAGGTCCGGCGGAATAACGACTACTTTTACTGCACCACCAGAGCAGTGGTCAGCACTTGAGACGCGAGCATTCTCCTCGAATGCATGCTTTGTTAGTTTCGTTACGTAAATCTACGGCCGCAATTCCGCCGCCACATAATCGACCAGACGACTCGAGTCTACAGCCGCAATGATGTCGACTTTGCTCTCTTGTTTTTGTTTTGTGCTCACAACTCTGACATAACGGGACCGAAAACTCTCCCCGCGCCCTGCGCACGCGCCTCGCAATAAATACGCGAAATAAATACTAATAAATTACTATAGATGACTTAATACTAACACAGCTGTCTGTGACTTACGTCTAAATGAGCTTAACGATCACAATTTCATCATCATCATCATCTACACGTACAAAAAGGTAACTTAGTTTAGGAGATCGTAAGTTGCTCTACCGTTGTTGGCTAGCAGGCGGTAGTGAGACTTACGATAAACAGGTACAGAGCGGAGTCTCGCCTAAAATAATAATATTTTTATCGCGTGCTTAGATTGAGCTAGTAGAAGTGAGTTACGATATTATTGCTACAGTTACTCGAACCGAGAACCGCTCTGCCACGATCTGTCGCCGTCCCTCTTAAGCCCCAAAACTCAAAACTATCTGTACAAATCAAAAGTCCACAACGGGCGGCGACAAATCAAACAAGAAAACCTCAAAAACGTCGACCACTCATCGGAACACACGCGACTCGTTTCCTCGTACGAAATAGATTAAAAAACTGCGCGAGCTGCGTGAAAGGTGGTTATCCAACGTTAGAAAGGTGTCACGGTTGGCGGGCGCTTTCTAGCGCGAGTACAGCGCCAGGTCCGAGATGCGTCGTTGGCGAGCCGCCGCGTGGAAGCCGCGGGTACCGTCCGGCACCGCCGGCACGCGCGGCTCGAACCGCGGCGCGCACGACAGCCTGCGCCCACCCCCGCCTCCGCCCCCGCACTCCGTACCCGACAGCGAGCACCCGGACAACCGTCTCGAGAGCCAACCCTCGGCGCTGCTCGTACTTCCCGTGCTCACTTGAGACGCTCGCCTCGAGTTGCAGTAGAAAGAAACTCCGGAATCTGAACTGTGGCTGCAGGTGGACGGCCTGCGAGGTACCCACGTCTGGATTTCCGGCGATCGCGGCGCAAAGAACCCGCTGGAATTTCTCCTGTAGAACGGAGTCACGTATCTGTAATCGAATTCCGCCTCAGAGCCGCTACAACACGAGGAATATTCGCACTCGTGCCGGCGCGGAGTGGGACGACGCACCGCCGTCTTCCTCTTGGGCTCTCGAGGTACTCCGTTAAGCTCGTACACTTTCATACCTTCGTCGTCGGGCGCCTGAAGCCGCAGAGCCTCTCTCGCCGATTCGGACTCCGTAAACTCTACCAGAGCACACACACAGTTCACCAAACTAGGGTTCTTGTTGAGAAACTGTCGCACGTCCGCCGGCACGGGGTTGCCCGGTCTCAGCACACGAACTAGAGCGATCTCGCCGCACCCGGCGAAGAGTCGCGACACATTTTCTACCGACGGCTTATCTATGGGCATCCTGACCGCCACCACGGTCCTGGACGGCGTCGTCTCGTCGTACGCCGGCAGCGGATCAATTCTCCTCAGTTTTGTTCCTAAATCGTTAATCTCCAGTTTCGTAGATCGTTTCAGCGCTTCGGCGACCACTCTCCAGTCCTTGGTCAGGTGCTTGACACGTTTGAAGCTGGATATCAGCTTCAGAGAGACGTAGCCCTCCTTGTTTCTTCGCACGTGCTTGAGCAGAAAGGCGTCCTTCGTGATGTTCGCATCGGAGAAGTAGAACTCCACTTGTGCGACGATCCTCGCGGACAGTTCTTCATCTGGAGGCGTGTAGGGCGGCTCCTGCGTCTCGGCGGCGACTTCGCATCCGGAGTCTTTGCCGCCGCCGTTGGAGCCGGTGTCCGAGGCGGAGTCGGACAGGTCGGCGTGGTCGTCGGTGGACGGGCGCCTGTCGGTCGCGATCCCCTCGTCTTCGGGCACGGCGGCGTGCGGCGCCCCCTCCATGGTTCGCGAGACACGTGGTAACACTGCGCGCGTGGTCTCGCCCCGACGTCGGTGAGAACACTGCGCGCCGCGCGCTCGGCCCTCCCTTATATAAGGTCGGAGGGATGCACGAGTAAAAGGCGGCAAAGGCATTCGGAAACGGCGAGATGACATTGATGACGCGAACTTTATTAATTGGAATTAAGGAGGTTGAGCGAATGAGGTCTTATCAAAAGCGCGAGCGCGCGATAAAACTGAAAACTTATTACATATTTCTAGAACACGCAAGTTATTCGTTGCGTGCGCACGAAAATACGCTCCAATGCATTTATAAATTGCACTGTTTAGAACAATGACTCTGGGTGTGTTCTAAAGTGATATTTGTGTAGATAACACTCATCATAGACCTTGGAGCGACCGGTTTCTCGGCTAAATAATGCAAACGAGAAGCGTTTGATTAGGTAAACTGTGTATTTGCGTACAAAAACATAGCAGATTCTGTTGAATGGGAACGAACCCATTATTGTATCTCGCATACTGATTAATTTATTCATAGATTCATGTATTGATATCAAATCGTTCATAAATTTAATTATTTCTTGTTTTTAATCGAATTAACGTCTGGGAATGATGTTAACATAAATATTACTTACATAATGATGATGTAATTTCAAATCATCAATAATGCCATGAAATCTCCCGTAAAAAAGATAATAAGCTGAGAAGTTATCTCGGGGGGGGTGATAACCTGCAATCATTATTGTCTGATCATAAACAACAAACCCACAATTAAAGCGTTATTCTAGCTATTGTGACGCTCGATTTTCTATATTTTACAGAAGTTTTTATTTAAACTAATCTATAGAATAAAAATATCTTTGTCATATCTCATGGAACGACATGTTCCAGTATCACTTTTTTTCGGTATTAAGAGGGTAAATGACAACCTCCTTCATATGGGAGATGCATGTACTAGTCCTTTGACTAGAGAAGTAAATATGCATTCCCCGTATAAAGGGGGTTGCTATTAACGGGTTGTATGTTAGTTGTGAGAGTGACATAGAGTATATCTATAGTAAAAAAAAATGATGATACACAGGTTTAACGTTTTAGCGGTCGGGTTTTTTTTTAACTCGCTTCTTACCACTCATGTAACACATAATTTTATTTTTAATAAATAAGTAATTATGTTTTAAGTGTGTTTTTTTCAAGTATGCTGGGTATGTTTTTAGAAGGGCGTTCAGCCCCATAACTTTAACTTTAACATAAAAATTGTTTTTAATTTTATACTGATGAAAAGTCCAGTTGATGAACCTAATAAAAAAAGGTTAAACACCACGCAATTTTATAAAGTAACACATAGTTTTAAGTAAGTAATCTTTAAATATTTAACTTCGTTTATTTAATTAAGTAATCTGAATAAACCTAGTTAAAACATCGATGGGAGTGTCCTTTTGAGTCACACTGGGTTATTTCAGATCGAAATTACTTTCGTGAGTGAATACTAAACCCATTTCTATGTAACTTTCTTTGTACATTAACATGATGTATGACAAACTCTCTCCTTTCGTAAGAATAGTATAATGATGTGTGTTATTAATAGGTTCATTTATTTGTGGGTTGCTAAGGTAGGTACTAGAGAAAGCAGTAGCACTATTTCTATTGTTGTCGTTATATACAGATGGTGTCAGGTTTATCTATATATACATATATAAAAGAGTAATGTTACTCGCTAGGTATCAACCTATACCGCTGAGTCTAGATACATGAAATTTAGAGTGTGGATGCATTGAGTACAAAGCTTAAAACTAAAAGTAAAAAAGCATTAATGCATAATACTTTTTAATTTTTAGTTTACTTATACTTAGTGCATGCATCAAACGTAAGTAATAACATACTTACAATTAAATTTTGCATTGTATTACATTTTAAAATTATTTATATGTCAAATTACTTAAACCTATATTATTATAGTTTAATTAAATTAGTCAATTACAAATGTAAGTAAGTATGTCAAATTGTACATCATGTCGCCTCCTTGGCGTAGGCCTCTCCCAGTATATTCCATATTCTCATATCTCTTCATTACATAGTGTAGGGGTATATTAAGAAAGAAGTTTTGGAAATTGCATCAATAAGAGTCAAATGAGGGTTCAAAGTTTGAAACTTTTTTAAGTCGAGGTCATCGCCTGAGATTTTTCTAGAATCAGGGTGTCTAGAATCAGTCAAACAACTTCGAAATATGAAAAGATTCTCATATTTGCCTGCATTTCTTATAGTGTTATCCAATTTATACCTGACATCTGGACCGATTTATAGTCTCAAAATAAGTCTAATGTACTAAAAGATTTTTAAATCAAAATAGCTGAGTCGAATTAAATTACAAGATTGTCACCTCTTAATTATTTAAAAAATTTACTAATACAGTAAGTGATATTTCATTTCTTTATTATTGTTTCTTTTCTTTATTACTTATTTTACAGTTCATACTCGATGACACACCCTTAAAGATAGTCCAGTATATAATAGGCTTCATCATCCCACGTCCAAAAAACATCGACCATTACATCATCAGTAAATAATCGCAGAACTGGCAGAAACTAACAGGATTGTGCACGGCCACTCACCGCTTTCATTAATATTACTTAATAGAAAAGAACAGATAACATTTTACCTCACACTATGTAGATTTCCCCCCGCGCATTTTGATGTTTTTTGCAATTTTTTTAATATAATATAGTGTAAGCGACATTAAACGAAATTCCAAGAAGTTTACATTCTTTAACCCCCATTTGGCTCAATGGTGGTTGAATTTTCAAAAATCCTTTTTAACAGGTACTTTCATACAAGCTCTAAATTTTATGTCTCTAGGTTCAGCGGTTTAGGCTTTTTTTATCCTACGCTGCTAGACATTTGACCATAAGTTCGCACTACCACGGAAGCCAGCGCCACTGTAGCCTAAGATGGAGCATGCCTAGTCCGGAATAGTGACTATATTTGTAGTACGATGCAAGAACCAAGAAATACTAATATTTATTTTTTAGCCTTTTGATGGCTGATTAATATTTTAGTGTCCGAGCGGGCGAAGTTTTTTTATATACATAAACTAGCTGGGGCCCCTCGGTGTTACCCGCTCGGTCTATTTTATTGACCCCATGTATATGAAGTTATCTCTCTGGCTGTCTAGTCTACTTCAACCACCCCTAATTAGATTGAAGCATTAACAATACAGCGGTTTGGTTCCAGTAACGCTTGATGGGGCATTGTATTACTAACAGCTGACAGCTAATATTAGCTAACGTATCGATGAATGAGCTACAGGCTTCGATTTTTGGATGCATATTATGTTAACGGCAATCTATATAATTCAGGTATTCAACCAAAATACCTATACACTAACTGTTAGATAAGCTATAACAAAACAATTGACACGCCTGATGGTTGGCATGAATATAATAATTTTCTAACAATCATGTTTTCTCACGATATCTATATTATATTAGTTCATAGTATCCTGCTGCTTGACAAAGGCCTCCACTCTACGAAATCGATCTATAAAAAAATATTAGCGTAAGAATCTAGATAGACTTGTACGACAAGTACTAGGCTATCAAACAATAAACAGTCTGTATTATTGGCAATCAAAAGTAATCTGATACAAAAAAAAGTTTCCATGGCTTGAACCCGCAGTCTTGCGCTTGTAAACCGAGCGTTCCCCGAAGTCATTATCTTAACTTACTTAACTTACCCGAAGTCCTTATCTTAACTTACTTAACTTGTTTGCGGAAAAATGGCGTCTTCACCTGTGTATTTAACACTGGTTTAATCTTTTGAAAAAATGCCAAATTTTACACTGGCAGATATACAAATCGTACGGCGCCATATACAATACGAAAAAAAACATCGTAAGTAAGTATAAATGGAGGAATATATTGTTTTTTCAATCGCCATTTTTCAAGGCTCTATTCATCATTGTATCTAATCTAATAAATAACTAAAGTAAACAAACGAAGTTAATTTATATACTCAACTGTGTATAGAAAACAAAAAGTTACGTAATGTTCAAGAAAAATCTTTTTTTGTTCGCGATGATTATCGTAAACAAAGAATGATTTATTGTATCTGTATGTAAAATAGACTGGAAAATTCCAAATAATGTTACACATATTTTAGTTATAGTATCTACAATAATATTCGAGAGCCGTTCATCAATTAAGTCCAATGTTATCTCTAGTTATTCTTAGTAAGAAAGCTTAGTGTCATAGTTTCTAGGCCATTAGTTCTTAAAGTCTTAGGGCATATGAGAAAGATTTCCTGTCGTTCACCCAAAAAAGGGCTCAAACTATAGTTCGAAAGCACACACGTTACGAGTGAGATAAGTAAGCCTGAGTTGCCGGCGAAGGAAAACATCGTGAGGAAACCATAGCATAGTTGTAAGGCATTTTCTAACGCTCGCCATTCTAGCTTGTCACCCTCAAGTTGAAAAACCTAAGGGTGTGTTCCAGACTAGACATGTTTCATCTAAGCCCACAGTATCGCTGGCTTCCGTGGTCCTGCGCGCTGGAGCCAAATGCCTAACTGTATTGAATAAAAAAAAGTGTAATTGACCCAGTCAGTAAAACCTCCCTGCTTTAAGTCTAGCAATTTTCCCTTTTGTTTGTCAGTTCGTCTGGATGTTGGCATAATCGTGAAAAGTCGAAATTTTTATTCAATTTTAATAAAACTTTGTAGTAGACATACAGGTTCGGTGTAGGGGATTTTAGTTGGGGTAGTATTTCTCCCCAAAAAAGAGAAAGATTGCAAAGGCGCCAGTTACTGGCCGATTCAAATAATATTTGGAAGAAATATGCGGAACACAACCAGAAATTACAATTTTAAATTAATGAAAATAACGGTTAAGACGTTGTCTTTTTTGTAAGTTGCAATTTTAACACGCTGGGGCGGGTCACTCCATTTATAAGATTGTTGATAACATGATAGTACCTAATGATGATAACATAGTATTGACAATGATAACATGATTAGAGCGGGGTGAAGGCCGGCTTTGTCATGCGAATAGGAAGTGCAGTACATCACTAGCTGCACTATATATACCTACTCAGTTCATTGTTGTAGGTCACGACACTGCCGGGGCTATTCCCGACATTCATTATTCATTACAAGTATCATTTAAAAATTGTGACTTCAATTTGGCTGGCGCCTATAAAATCTTTCAGATATATTATTTTGAGACCACACTGGAACAATATTGATATCATTTATATCGGACTAAGCGTATGGTATAGGTATAACTTTAAAAAAAACCTTACCTGTCAAGATGCCGCTGAAAATGGCGTAAATAGAACTTAAAGAATAGAAAAATTGAAACCCTCCTCTTATTTTAAAACGATTAAACAATTCACTAAAAGTACATTTAATCATATTGCATTATACATATCAAAAATAAGAAATAATGTCGCTATGCTTTTGTTCTCTCCATACGCTTGTCACCTGGACGATATCGATCTTTAAGCAATAAGCGATAGTATCCTGTATTTTACAAATGACAATAATTTAAAATAGTTTTGAAATAATTAGTTAAAATGTCGTGATCGCAGCTACTTCATTGTTAAATATATTTTACTGAATAATACTTCAGTCTACATAAATTGTAAAGTCAGATAAGTACAGTTAAGTAAGCGTGTCTTTTACGGTTGCCATTAATAATATCAAATTCTGCATTATTTTCACGCGCGATGATTTTCAAAGAATAATTGTTAACGTTTAGTACCTACAATACTTGGTTAAAAATCAGCAACAAATTATAGTTTAGTGCTTATGACATAATTATGCTTGTGACCATTTTCGGAGTTATGTGAATTGGAAAAGCCAAATTTTGTCAACCAAATTTTGACCAAAAAGTCATGTGGCAAACATAAATAAATACTGACGAACTAAGAATCTATTTTTACTAATTAAAAAAATGTGACAAATTGATTGACAATCAATTGTCTTTTTTTTAAGTGTAACCTAAAAAATAGTAGAATAACCCCGCGAGTGCATCGCGATATCATTACTAGTACGATGCTACAAGGCTTTATTGCAACGCACCGTTTACAGATCGCAACAACATTTCCTGCTTTATCTATTTATAGAAAATGCAACAAAAACTAACATTTATAATGTACTTCCTGAGCAATTATTGCACACCTACTTTTATATCATGGGTAAAATGAACTGAGATAAATTAATTACATTTTACCTTAATTATCACTTGACATGAGATGTAAGAAGATTACTTACCTAATTTATTTGTGAAAACATATGATTAGATAAAAACTTATAGATAAGTGTAAAAAAATGTACATTAGTTAATTTTTTTTACAAAATGTTATAAAATTAATAATTCCCTGTTATCACCACTCGTTGCTTCGCAAGCAAGAGGTCGCGGGTTCGATCCCTGGGTCAGGCAATGCACCTTTGAGATTTTCACTCATGTGCTTATTAAAATTAATTACCACTAGGTTAAACGGTGAAGGAAAATATCGTGAGGAAACATGCTTTAGGATAAAGCTAAAACTTTCAAGGATAAGTGAAGCAGTGAGACAATAAGTTGTTTATACTACCAGAGATCCAGGACCAGAAAAATACTAGAAGTAATTCTAGTATTTCTCTGTGATTCTACTAAGTAGGTTTAGGTCTTAAATCACTGGTAAGTGACTTAAGACCTAAACCTACTATATATTGATATTGTACGGGAACTAATACAACTAATATTTTACTATTTCAGTTTTTGGATATCTAAAATACCTAATTAAACCCATGCTTACTATATATGCCGATTACTACCTATATATTTTTCTGGTTTTTTTTTTGGTGTGTAATATTCTATTGTATTGTACTTAGAACATTATAAGCCACACATCGTATTGTTCTATTTCTCCTCCTTTTTATATTTAGATATAAACATTAAAGAATGTTGTAACAAGGTGTAACCGAAGCCCGCGGCAAGTTTAAGCTGATTCCCATTGATTTAGTATTAGAACGCCGACATCGACACCACAATCCGTTTAGGCAAACAACCATGACATAATTAGTGTGGCCAAATATCTGGGTTACGTCACTCGATGGGGCTTCATTATACGTCTAATCACTAGTTCTGCGAACTGTTGACCTCGAACCGGAAACATGTTTGCGACCTTTTTAATCAACTTCAATAGGAAAAGGGTTCTCAATTCATCGGTTTCTTAACATATTGCCCCGATCTCTCGGAGATGCCTTTACTGATTTAAAAAATATTTCTTTGTTCAAGAATCAGCTCAGCTCAGTTCAGCCCTTCACTAATGAATTGCGCTGGGCGAGAAAATGACCAGAACGTGGATCACGCCCTTTCTCCTTTACACGCCGACCCAGTTCAGACATCAACATCTTGGCTTCGGAGCCCTACAATCCCGCCGTCACGACGGAGAACGGAACGAACTCGTACTGTGGTTCAAGGCAGGCGTACTTATGCCGCTTAGCTCTGGCCGCTGCCTCCGCGCCAGCACCACCTTCCCGCTGAGTAGCAGCCAGATGTCACGCAGCAAATGTACTAACGCACGTGGCGTCCTAAATCAAACAGCGGCCTCTACGCCATGGTACCAAAGTGAGTACGTCCGGTCGCATACCATCAGAACGCGACAGACCGGGAGGCTCCAACACACAGGGAATTTCTACATCCGCCATGGCACGTCTAAAGATCTCGTTAAGAGCGTGATGTCTCGTTACATTTATAATTAAAGTAATTTATAATTATTTAAGGTTTATCTCTGCCATATAAAAAAGAACTAGCTAATAAATAGCTCAATAGAATTCAATTTCTATATAAAAATATTCTGCTCGAATCAAAACCTCAATTTAAAAAAATGTAGCAATAGCATTTATCAAGATCTACGAGTGTTAACCGCTGAACACAATGCTCGTCTAAATAATATTTAAAATTGATCTACTTCCTCATACAATAAATCCGTGCAAAAAATCTTCATTTACGTTTAGTTTGTTTATCGAAGGTTTGTAGGTAAGGACCTACTACATAGTTATACTGCTGTAATACAAGTTCTTCAAAGGGATTACTGTTTGTAAGGAGTTGTTTCATATTAGGCTAAGACTGTGTTAGTCTACCAAAAATGCATTAAAATGTGATTAATATTATGTATTGATGAAACCTGCATCAGTTGCCTACTTCATTGTGTACAAAAATATCTAAATTCGGTGAATTGTAGTAGAATTATGACATTCTTGAAAGATTTTTTACATCCTAGGTTGACTGCAATGGTCACATTGGTCTATCAAACGTCAAAAATAACTAAACAAAAACGCAAAATGACTTTTTTGTTTAAATTTGGTGAAAATATTTTGATTCTATATTAATTTTGTACACAGTTATTTCGAATTTGGTTGATAGATTACAGATTAATAATCAATAACGTATTTATGGTATCATGCACCCTGTCCTGGCCGGGACTCCATACATTATTGTAACATATCTTTTGTTGTTAACTTATGATAGTTAAAAACAACGAGTATGTTATTTCTGTTATACCCAAAACCTCTCACCAACAGCTGATTTTCTTCGTAAACCCTGTAGCCTAACTGTAGCAAATGTGCGAAGATCTTAATAATAAGAAAATGGGCATGGGGATAACAAACGACTGACTACTACAACAACAAAAAAATATAGCAGAAACATAATAAAATAAATGGTCTATAGGTAATGGCAATGCACAGCGTAGGCAGGCCTTCCACTAGGTGGACCGACGACATAGTGAAAGTCACAAGTAACCAGTGGATGCAATTGGCAGCTTGTCGTCCGGAATCGCGTTCTAAGGGGAGGATGTTTAGCAGTGGACGTCTTCTGGCTGTTGATGATGATGATAATAAGTAATCTTTTTAATAAATAGTAAGAATATTGTTTACCCGAACTTTGTACGCTAGCAAAATAATAGAGATACCCTCATGGTTACGTAGTAGGTAATATCGTCTTCCGGTTCGCAACGAGCGCGGGCGCGGTGGCTTTGTATTATAGTAAAGACGTTCAACTCGTGCGCAGCGCGTCGCGGCAAGGTCACTGTCAGCCGCTCTGGCACTACTCAGAAATGTCTGGTAAAGCTTGATATCGATTGTTTGTCGACATTTTGATACCTACAATGGAACATATACAGAAATACAGAATAGATTCGTGGAAATAGATTATACAATACAATATTTATTTATTGCACACCAATAACAAAATAAACAACGATATATAAACAAGAACAAAACATCGGTAGTACATTGGGTAGCCTTATCGCCTAAATCAATTTCTTCAAGGCAACCTTGGGATGGAACTACCTACCTATTACCTATCTCACAGATAAATAAATTTCATTTCAGATTCTAAAATGTAAACTTACTTACGTAACTTTTGTTATTAATGTTATGTTCTTAATGTGTTTGATTGCTAGCTTCTATTACGGCAGGCGCAGATAGAATTATTTTGATTTAAAAATCTAACCTGTGCACTACTTGAGAAGACAAAAAATTTTTTTATTGTCAATGAGTCCAGCCGCCAAAAAAAACTGGTGTCGCTGACAAATCGGGAAACAATACACGTAAGTATTGTATAATAAAGCGTGTTAAAAAAGATTTCGACGTATTGAGAACCTCTTTATTTGTGTCGGATAATAAACCACGAGTAAAGCAACCTTTACTCATGGTTTATTACCAAAATATTAGCAATATTGCGAAAGAAAGTCAGCTTTTTCACAGTACCTTCCGTTTGTCGTGTCTCTTTGACCTATTATTAAGAGTTTACTGCAATTCTCACTATTATACATTATATATATATATATATATATATATATATATATATATATATATATATATATAAGAAAATCTATATTTTTCTACTCTAGTTGACTCACCTGTGTGAAACTAACTTAAATACTAAAACAAGTTGACATTTGTATCAATAATAACATATCGCAGGAGAATTGCTATTATTAATTATGCGACAATGTGTTTGTTGGTTTGTCCTTCTTCTCCTCAACAACTGAGTGACAGATTGATCGTAAAGTAGAGCGTAAAGTTTTTTATCCGACGGTTAAAAAAAACTTAACACGAGCGAAGCCGCGCACAAAAGCTTGTGAAAGAGAGGTTATAAGTAATCCAATATGAATGACTACGAAAATATCAGCAATTTTTAAATATGTAATTTTTTAAAATCGTAATAATTAAAAACATAATTTACCGTATTATCATAATCATTATCAACCTTTACTTACCCACTGCTGAGTATAGGTCTCTTCTTGCACGCGCCATCCTTCCCGGTCCTGTGCTAATGTCGTCCACTTAGGTCCTACCGCCCTTGCCACATCTTACGCCCAGCTAGTAAGTAGTCTACCTACTAGTTTAAATAACTTAATTTTTTCAAATTATATCTATTTTTAGAAAATATTTTGATTATATCTAATTCAGTAAAGAAGATTTAATGAGTAATATATAATTAATATTTATTATTTATATTATTTATCATTGTAATACGAATAATTACTTATAATTATTATTTCTTGAGTTTTTTATGAATAATTTTTTCGTGTAGGTATTTAATTTGATTTCCGTTACGTTCTTTACGTAAATAAACAGATTTTAATGTGATTCTAATATGAATGGAGGAAACAGCTAGTTTACCTACTGATATTATCGTCTTAATATAATTTAATTAACGTACATACTTCTTATCATATCAAAATATTTTTTATAATTACCGTGACGTTACCGTTACGGGAAAAAAATTATTCATACATAATGTGATTTTACGTAAGTACTTGGTAATTATCGTATGTGTTTTTTTCATATATTCGCGAAATATCAATATCTTGAAATGGTATTTTACGTTTATGTGGCCATCAAAATGTTGAAAGTGCGAAAATGTTGATGCCATCTTGACTTACCTATAAATTAATTTAATATTAACTTGAACATAAGAGAAAAAATTAATGTACCAGACGGACAACAAGGGTCTCTGAGAACTCGATCACCAACTTTAACGTACATAAAGCAAAAAGATATGCCCCGGGTGAGGATCGAACTCACGACCTTAAGATTATGAGACTTACGCGCTGCCTACTGCGCCACCGAGGCAGGTGACGTGGCAACCTTATTTTCCTTACATTTGCTTCTCTAGCTAAAGATGACGTAATATTTATGAACCTAGCTCGAAAAAATTTACATTTTATAATTCTGTGTTACATTTGACTACATAGGACAGTTTTATATATTTAGCATTTCACTCTAGGTTTAATATAGAGTTGGGTTCAACCAACTTCGAAACTATTAATACCTTTACAGTGCAAAATAGACTTCGAATTGAAGTCTATTCGCAGGATGGTTATCCAATGATTTTATCTAAGCTACTGAACGAGAAATAATAGAATTTATTTAGAAGACTTATTAGAATGAAACCATGAAAAATTGCAAATTCTGACCAATTTTAGTTCTCATCTCCCTTTTTTTAGACGGTCAGAAATAAGGTTGTATAAACTAGTATACATACAAATATATTATCATATTGAAAATATATAATACTAGCCGTGCTCCGCGGATTCACCCGCGTAGTTCCTCATTTTACTATCGAGATAATCCAATGGGGAACTACTTTTTTGAAATCGGTTAAAAAGTATCCTATGTCCTTTCCCGGTGTCCAATTTACCTGTGCACCAAATTCCATCCAGATCGGTTCAGTGGTTTTGGCGTGAAAGCGAGACAGACAGACAGACAGAGTTACTTTCGCATATATATATAATATTAGTTAGGATTGTTGAATTGAATTTTGTCTTTTATATAAGTTTTAATTTGTTAAGTGTTATTGTGGCAAAGTTATAAAAAAATAATAAAAATAAAATAAATATATTTTGTATAATTGATATTTGTCGTTAATCAAAAAAGTCGTCATTCACGAAAAATGTTGCTCATTGCGAATAATTCTGATCCACAATTATAATTCGTAACAGACATAACGATGCCGAGAATGAGCAAGAAAAGAAGAAAACAAGAAGAAGATAATTCTAAAATAAAACAACTAACTTTGCTATTCAGTTATTAAGATAAATGTATAATTAAAGAAGCTGTTACTCAATTCATTATTCAATACTATTGCGTAAATGTTTTCATAAATTTTATGAAGTGAGCGTCCGCGTCGCGTCGGTGCGAGTACTTCACTAGGTAACTACTTTTATTTTATTTTTTATATATATTTCTATAAGCACCTACGAGTATACAGAGTTATCGTCCATGTGACGAAGAGGTCCATGAAAATTATTGTAGATGGTAGCGCCGGGAGAGACTCACCCTCATGTCCTTACATCCCACTACGACCCCACGTAGTGTAAACCCCAGGAAGATGATGTCTAGGAGTGTACTAAGCAGAAAGGAAGTCACTATACTAAGCCTAAAGAACAACTTTCACCATGGGACCAAATCTGAATTCGAGAAAAAATCTGCTGTTCCATACACAAAGTTGATCGGTCGTCGACATAATGTATGTAACAGCTGATTTTTTTAATTCCACCCATTATTTTAAAACATGGGTGGAGTAAGAAAGAGTTGAGACAAAGGCTGCTAACTAACTGCTTCATTGCGGCAGGCAAATTTTGTCAATTATTTGAAGTGAAGTGAAAAAAGAATAATAAAAACAATAAAAAAACCGATAAAAGTGAAAACAGACATAAAATCAGCACGGATTACTTAAATCACAAATACGTCATACATACGAGTACTTAAAAAATACCTACTCAAAGAATATAAAAACTAATATTGATTTTGAAAAAAATACCCGATCGATTTTGATACAAAAATATATGTGACAAATTGGAATGTAGGTACACAACCTTCTGGAACATATCCTCTCTATCTGAGAACCCATATCTGAGAAATCGGAGAATAAATATAAAAAAAGGCCAAAAGGCAAAGCTTTTTCTTCAAATGTTAAATTAAAAACTAATCGCTAATTTCGCTCGGTCAATTTCTCCTTATATATACACTAGTATAGTATGTACGTAGGTACATACGCGAGTACTACGTTGACATTAAAAAAAAATTTGACCTACAATGAAGGTGCTCGGGAAAGAAAGGAAAACAAAAAAAAGACCTTTGATGAAAGGAAAACTTATTGCAAGAAAATATCATACAAGTTATACACGGTGTTTCACTTAACTGAACCTACAGTACAGGGTGTTACCACAAACACACTTCTGGCGGTCGTCGAACCTAATTTTATAGGTTACTAGAGCTGTGTCGTAGTAGTTCCCGTCAAATACAGAACCTCCTTTTTTGAAGTCGGTTAAAAAGTATCTTATGTCATTTCCCAATCTGCCTGTGTACCAAATATCATCCAGATCGGTTCATTCGGAGGCTCATTCCTTGCTCAAAGGATTTCAGTGGCAATTCAACGCGGGGAATGCTGCCAGCATTCTTGGGACACGGACATTAATTATTTTCAGTTTATTTTATATTTCATTGACTAAATTTTCATTACAAGTCTTTATTGGACACTAATACAATTCAGATAAAAGAATACATTGGTAGAGTATTTTGGGTATAATATTATTATTATTTTAATATTGTTTATTAACTAAATTTCCAGATATACCTTGAACTAACAATTTATTAGTATATTCTGTTACCTGCCGCGTTGATGCCACAAAAAATGGATTAAAATTTTTTTATACATTGAACATCTATTTGACCATCTTGGTGGTTGATTTTTCAAAAATCCATTCTTAATTGGTGAATGAAGAAAGCAAATTTCTTCCTCGCAAATATCCTTATATACTAGCTGTACCTACGACTTTGTTTGCGGTTGCTAACCTTTTATAATTATGTCAGTGGGAATTAATAAATTGAATAAAATAGAATAAAATTTATTAAAACGATACAGAGAAGTTCGCACAATAATGTTCCGCATGAGTGGACAATTATTAAGAACTAAAGATTCTGCATAGCGCTAATGCCTTTTTAATTTTGCGAATCCAGCACTCATATTAACCCGTAGGATATTTTGCTAATGTATCTATGTGTATCCTTTTGATTGCAAATTTATTTTTTACGACCACAAAAGTCTAGCGACACTGTGGCCCTAGATGAAGCATGCCTAGTCTGAAATACACTGACTCTCAAAGGAACCCGCGGAAACACACCGTTAGGTGCTTGGTGACAGATTTTTCAACTTGAGATATTTTCCTTCAACGGTAGCTTAAGCTCTGTTTGCGTATTGAGTGGGATGGAAACTCGAACGTCGCCATCGCTCCAAAAAATGGCCTATATCGTTTTACCGCAACAAATCTATGCCGCAGCAATAAACTCTGAATATACTTTTATGGCGGTATTATACGTTTAGTCTAACTATTGCCCGTAAGATATGTATGGAACATTTTCATTTAGATTTCCATTAAAAAAACCTTGCCGATAGTTTATCAAAAATATAAACTACAATACCATTATCGTATTTTTTGTGGTACAACAATTTCAATAAGTCCATTTTATCGAAAAAAAAAAATAACTATGCAAATAAAGTTTCAATAGTAAAAAACTTCCTTGGTACAACGTTCTATGAACCTAAGCGTCCAGTAAAAGATTTTTTATTAAGACTACAAAACCGAAGGAATATTTTTTTAAAGTATACAATAGGTCTGTATCGTTAATAACACCACGCGCGGAAGAAATTTTCAAAATATATTCAATGTATAGAATTTCACCTGTTACAAGTTTTATTATAAGTGTAGACATTCAGAAAGGTGTGACAATAGGTACCTAACGGTGTTGGTCTAGCTATCTAAGTGAACTCAATGTAGCAAAAAAAATTCAAATATTAAAAAAAAATTTTCTTCTATACAACACGGCCGATCACGTTACAATTTTTTGTATGGAAAACCTAGTATACTTTATATGAATTAAAAAAAAAAATGCTAAGGGTTTACTTGGTGGCTAGCCGAACGCTAGAAGCATTGTCACACCTTTCTGTTACACGTTGTATAAAATAACAAAGATATAAAACAAACCTAATTAATTTTTAAAATATAAGAACCAATCGAAATCGAGTAAAACGAACTCAAAGCTTCCCATGTCGAGACAACACGACAATTAAGTAACCTTTAATAAACCCATATAATCCATACGCACACCTATTACGGAAAGTTATCAATAAACAAACTAACTATTACCATCACTACATACTACATTCAACTTTATAAAGCAAACTTTAAGAATCAAATTAGTTTTTATAAAGTGTTACAGTTATGTTGGTAATAAAAAACATTACCATTCGCGTAGAGGCCAATGTCGTCGGTTCGGAAGGAAATAAGGTCGTTTGTTGATGTATGACTGTTTTATTTACAATTGTATGGTGTAATTGCGATGACATTTTTATGAATAGTGAGCAGTCTGGTTTAACTAAGGTTATGTAACCTCTATGGTGTAAACAGTATGCCTAATGAATATTACGTCATGTCTTACAACTTTTAGAGGATCTAAATATTAAAATTATTAGTTAAAATAATATTATAGACGTCTTTCATAATGATAGGGATTGGGTTGAGGGTATTAATATTGTAATTATTTGTTAAAATAATATTATTTACATAATTATAGGGATTGGGTTGAGGGTATTAATATTGTAATTATTTGTTAAAATAATATTATTTACATAATTATAGGGATTGGGTTGAGGGTATTAATATTGTAATTATTTGTTAAAATAATATTATTTACATAATTATAGGGATTGGGTTGAAGATGGGCCCGATTTTAGAGATTTTAGTATGCGGGCCCTAGTATTAGTCCTAGGACTCCTAAAAGTTTGCTGTACTTAATTATTTTTCTAGTCAAGTTAAAAAGAGAAGGAATAAAATTAGGACTATATGTATCAACCCATAGCGTCCCACTGCTAGGTTCGGGTTTCCCCATGAAAGGGGTGTCGGCCATCATAGTCCATCACGTTAGCCAAATTGCGGGATGAGGACTTCACTTATCTTTGAATGTTATTAACCTTCTCCGTTAAACAGGTTTCCTTACGATGTTTTCCTTCACCGTTTAAGCATGTGGTAATTAATTCTAATACGCACTTGAGTGAAAAACACAGAGGTATATGTCTGAACCTGGATTAGAACCCGCGCTCTTTCGCTCGTGAGGCAACGGGCTTACCTACTAGGCTACTACGATCGTGATCGTGCGAACTTGTGGCCATATCATAAACTCATCATAAGTATTTTGTTAATTCTTAGTTCTTTAGTGTTTTCACGTCGCGTTTCAGTTTCTTATAGGCAATCGTGCTTGATCTTTGGCCGGATATTTTATATCTGGCAAGATGCGATCAAACGAAAGCCTGTTTTTAACCGACTCAAAAATAAAGGGGTGTTATAAATTGTATGTCTCTGTGTGTGACATCAAACCTTCCGAACGAATGAACCGATTTTGATTTAACTTTATTTTGTTTGAAAGTTGAGTTAAATTTTTTAACTACGTAATGTAGATGTATTTGTTCTAAATCTTGTTAACTACTTTTATCTATTTATTTATGTTTCTAATATATTATTATGTTTATCGAATGAATTATAAATAATAATTACTAATAATAATTTAATTAATTAATAATTATAATTTTATTTTATTATATATTATTATGTTTATATAAGGCCGCTCCAGTTTTGTAATTCTTGTACGTGCATGTTTGCCTGGAAGATATCGCTTTAAGCAGTAAGGCCGCCATTAAAAATCTAGCATATTTTTTTGTATTGCTCACAGTAGTAGAAAAACAAACAAATCAAAGTTTGATAATCATTGACCTGCCACGGTATCAGACCGCTCGCGAGTGTCGCTAGATAAGAGATAAGGTCAGTGCAGTCTAAACTGACTTGCAGGTACCTACTTACTATACAGGGCTGTCAGACGAGCTGAACAGAAGTGCCTTTAGTAAAAAAAAAACAAAATGACTAACTAGTACCTATAAGACCAAAAAAAATATAGTAGAAAGATTACCTTTAGGTAGACCATTTAAGATCTACAGATAATCTACAGATAATCCAAATGCTTTAACTCACCACCAGAGGGCAGCGTGCCTAGTATGCTAGCAGAATTACCACGCTGAATGGCAATTTTTATACGTTAAGCCAGATAAAAACCGACATTCTGGTCGCGCGTCGAATCGATCAAACGCTCCGATAAGTTTTGGAAAATAAGATGTCCACCTATGGCTACAGTGTCGCTGAAATGCTAAAATTAATTTTTGAATTGATTTTCTGAATTGCTAAAATTATTTTATGACGACTAAGGTTTTAGGGTTCAGAGATCACTCATTACATTAGTAAGTCCATACAAGTAACCCTGTACTTACAATCAGGTTTGTATGTATGTATGTTAGTACCTGTCGCGTCACTCTCACTACCACACTCAATGCCGAAAAGCAATAAGGTCAAGATCTGGTTGTACTTATCATAATGCAGGCTTGAGTGACGAGCGACAGCGGCAGCGATTTTAAAAAACTTTACTAGTAAAAAATAGCAAGCCACCAATCGGAGCGAAATAATTTCTGCTTTGCTGTCGTGCTTCGGGTCTGGCAAATTTTTCTTTGGTATGATGTTAGTATGCCTCTTTTTTAAAATAACGGAACCAAGAACGCGTTAAAAGTCTGCATTTGCATCGGGAAATTTGCTGTCTAACACAACCTCCAGGCCCAGAAAGCTAAATTTGCCAAAATGTTGAATTCTAATAAGGTTATAAAACATCAAAACGTTGAATCCTAAAATTGCAAACTTTTAATTTATATAAAATAAGTTATGTAAATAGAAAATTACGCGTCACTTAAATAATACAATTTTAAAATAATATAAGATAAGACAACTCTTTATTAAAAAAACAGCTTATAACACTATTCAAAAAACCATGCTAGATATCTAATAGCGGCCTTATCGCTTAAGGCTATTACAACTTACAATTTTTTAATAATATCTCGCTTTAGCTCTAAATTCAACCCACACGCAAATCGCCAGCTTAAGCTTTACCCACATGATGTAGGCAATCAAGTGTTATATTATAGCACAGCCTATACTTATATACCTTCATATATAATAACACATACCCTATGCTTATGTGTTTATATTTGCCAATATAAATAAATACACTAGGTTTTACGTGCGGCTTCGCCTGCTCCCACATTGATTTTGCCTGAAAAATTAGCCTATGACTCCGGATATCGAGAGATCTCTGTGCAAAAAATTTAGTCTACCTGTTACTCGAATGCTGAAGAGAAGAAGGACAAACGAACCAACGAACCACTTACGTATTTATAATACTAGCTTTATAAGTAGCTTAAAAAGTAGCTTATGACGCTGCACTTCGAAATTTTTCTGCGAAGAAAAATCAAGTTTATCTGACACTCGGCTTCTGAGAAGAAGAGAGGAACGTAAAAGGCGGTCTTATCGCGGTCCTTCTCACAAATCGGAACTTGCCAAAAGGCCTTAGATAGGTCGATCACTGATGGGTATCGAGCGTCTCTAAGGTTGTCTAAAGTCTAAGAAATGTAAGGAAGATTATAAACGTCACGCTTCGTTACAAGACAAACAAACCAAAAAACACATATTAGCATTCAAATAATAGTGTTGGGATTAAACTCGTTCACGATATCGATAGATCTAACCACAGGGTCGTACGTTAAATCGACAAGTGTTTAATTAAATGCTTAATGGTGTAGTAGTGGGTAATTTGTTTTGATTTGTGAAGTACTGAAAATATTATCGAAATTTAAGAAATAAAATAATAATTATACTTGCTATCAAGCGTGCCTGTATCAAACTCGTAGCAAATTAATAAAAAGTAATGAAGATTTTTTTCAAGTATTTCAATATTAAAATTAAACCGGGACCAATTGAGACTTCTCAAATGACACTTGCAAACAAACTAAAAAAATATTTTTTAATATCGGTCCAGCCGTCAAAGAGACATCACATAATTATCACAAAAGAAACATCCCCATTGAATTTAATACCTTACTCTTATTTGGAAATCGGTAGAAAATTACTGACTGACATAACAGTTGGATCACCTGTAGAGCAATAAACATCTACAGATAATACTTATGCTCCAATACGCTACTATAGAGCAGCGTACCTGCATGCTAGCGACGAATATTCCAACTTGAAAGTAAGATGAGTTCCGGTCTCATGGCTCTGAATCAATTACCCACCCAAAAAGGTTCGACTACAACGATTTTGAATTTAAGTGGAAATCAAAATAAGCAGTATGGCCACTTATGGAATCAAAGTATTAAAATATTTCATTTGGTGTATAAAATAAGCAATTGAATCAAAAAACTTTCTTACTATATTTATATTTTGCTTTAGTTTTATCTTAATATAAATTAGTAACGCAAATCCAAAATTTATTTTAATTTCTATCAATAAAGGCAAACACTCAAAACTTAAGTTAGTTAAATTAGACAATGTCATTGCCGTATCAACACAATCTTTAGTAATTATCTCTCATACAGCTCTAAAAATTAGCCAAAACCACTTTCAACTAGCACTTTACAACAAAATTAAAATAATAAAAGGAATACGATAATGTGGTATGAAGGAAAACGGGCTGTTTTTTACCCATTGACATACTTATTTTGCGGGTTCTTGACCTCGGACGGATACAATACGGAAAATTTATTACACAACCTTTGATGTTGGTTTAGTGAGTCAGCGGTTCCGATAATTTCACTTACTGAACTTAAACTTAGGAGGAAAGTCAGTTTAAGTTTAGTATGTTCTGTCTATTGCGATACTAATGTATTCTATTGACATATTTTGGCGGCCGCCGTAGTCTAGTGGCTAGCATGCTTCGAGATCCGACGGTCCCGGTTTCGATTTCCGCTCGGGACAGATGTTTGAATTATGTCTTCTGGTGTAGGTGTCTCTGTGCGAGTGTTTGTGAATGTTGCATGGCATCCCCGACACAGGAGAAATCCTAGAGGGAGCTTATGAGTGTGAAACTTTTATTTATTTATTTATTATTTTTTATAGCCTGAGATGGAAGACCCTGCGAGAGAAGAGAGTGAGTGGCAATCCGTAATGAGAATATTCGCCGAAAAACTGGGGTTGCCGACATTGCTCGTAGGATTTGCAAACTGAATTGACCATGTGCTAGCCACATCGCTCGAAGAACCGATTACCGATGGAGAAGAAAGGTTTTTGAGTGGCGACCACGAACTGGAAGACGCAGCGTAGGTAGGCCTTCCACTAGGTGAACCGACGACTAATGAAAGTCACAAGTAACTAGTCGATGAAATTGGCAGCTTGTCGCTCGGAATGGCGTTCTAAGGGGGAGGCCTATGTTCAGCAGTGGACGTCTTCTGGCTGACGATGATGAGTGGCTATGTAGCACCGTAGCAAAAGCTTTAATTAGGGAGATAGAACGTAGAATAACAGTCTCGAGATTCTCGCTCCGATCTTCCTTGGTGCAAAGACTGGCCATTGCAATTCAACGCGGTAACGCGGTAACCTTAATAAAATTTGTAGATGAAAATTGAAAAAAATACACAAAGTCATGTAAAGGTTAAGTAAAATAGATGATAAGCTGAAGAAAATAAATTAAGAATTGAAATTACGACTGAAGATTGAAAATCCTGCAAAACAGGTTACTTATCTACCAATGATATTTTACTAGGTAAATATGCTACATCTTCGAATGCATCGTCACTACGTTGCCTAGATAGTTAAACTGAGCGAGCGAGCAAAGGTACTCAAGTTAGCAGTGCGTATTTTAAATACAGGAAAAATCTAAATAGTTTTCAATCATACTTTATACAAACTTGGTAAACGCTAAAGTTTTAAAGGATTGGGGATTGTAATTTCTCTATTGTCGATACAACCGAGATTTCGAATTGACACAGCATTAACATTTCATTGTGCTAATGTATACATTTTAGATTAACATTTATTAAGTTATTTTTAAAATATTTTGTACTGTTTTGTCAAATAAACAGTGTTAACTATTTATTTATTCTTTTCGCAAGTGTACTCTGTGAACCCAAGATGACAATAAATGAATTGAATTGACCAAGTCTTAATACCTACTTCATCATCAGACAGACGTCATTTTATCCTGATTGCGTTGTTTACTTCTAGTAATATCTTTTATCTTGACAATACGAGTAATAGACATAATTACAAACATCTGTTTTCTACATGCATACAACCTTGCCTGCACTTCCGCATCGCACTTCCTACTCGTAGCTTGTGAGAGTAAAGTACTAAACTATTAGTATTACCTAGAGCTTATAGGTATTTATAGTTGTCCTAGGATGTCTAGGTCAGCTGTCGGCCTTCTGTCGGGTGAATAACAATGTGTAAGACAGTTTATTTATAGAAGGGATGAGAAACTGCAATTGCAGTGTAGTTATTAACCAGATGTGCTAAGATTCTTCTAGTTAATTGCGAAGGGAAACAAGCAAAAATTTAATGTAAAAACTGAGTGCATAGCATTTAATAAGACAAATCTATGTAAAAAAATTCGATGAACGGGACCGTATTACTAAGACTTTTTTATTTTTGCCTTTTTTACCCGAATGCGAAAGGAGGGTTACGCTTTTTGAGTGTATGTATATATGTATATTTCTTCAGCACGCCCTAGTGCCTAAACGGCTTGTCGTATTTTTATGTGCGTGGGGTCAATAGATTCGTCTTAGCTGTGAGAGAGACACTGTGGACATTAAAACTATGGGGATGATACACATGTTTAACGATTTAGCAGTGGCCTTTTTTTTCGAACTCCGCTTTTAACCACTTGTTTCTCGTTATTAATAAGGTAGATAATGGTAGTGAATCCTCGTGCGGTAATCCGATTCGAACTTGGCCAAAAACTAAAGTTTCATATCCTATAGAATATTTCTCGACTACTTCTTTGAAAACTTTATACCATTGGTAATAGTTTTGCGTTTGAGCGCAACTTGCCTCATGTAAAGCCACGATGCGGCCTAGGATGTAGCACGCGATGTCTACAAACCTGTTCAATTACTTTGAGCTATCGAGAAATCCAGCTAGAATGCAGATTTTGCTGCAGTTATCGAGAAATCCTTGATTGTGGGCGATGTTCGAATAATCATGCTCCATGATAATTTGCGAAATTCTAGATTCATTTCCTTCCTACTCGTATTTCCACTGAGATAAGTAGGTGCATAGGCTATCAGCTGTTATCAAACCCGTGGGTTCATTGCTGCACTGATAACATAACATAGCTTCCGATCAACGGATATCCAACGGAACTAAATGAAATTGTTATATTGCGTGGGATTTGAGCCTAACATTACTGAATAAATATTAGCTGAAATTAATAATATTAAAGCGGAGGCGGTTGCTATAAGCATGCGTGAATTCGGAGTCTGGGTTCTTCCCCAGTGTGATAGATACTCCAGGATCATGGAACGTTGAAGCCAAGAGTTAAGAACCTCTAGGTTGTCTGGCAGAGATCGCTTTTTAGCGATAAGCGCGCAGTTTTGCCTGTTTTCTGTTGTATTTATTATTTGATGTTTTTTTGTGGTGACAATAAAGAGGTTTGTAATTGTAATGTACATCCATAAAACAATTTATTAATATTTGTCACCTCGATTTGTCCCCTTAAGCCCCCCCCCCCCCCCCATGACTAAAAAGGTGACAGAAATTAATTATTTTTTCCTGTCGTCACGCTAAAACACCGTTGTCTGTCGTGCAATAGTACGGGTCGTAACGAGGGTCGATGACGTTAGATACATCACATTCTGAGGGCCTAGTAGGTAGATGAAGTAAATAAAATTAAAGTAATAGTCCATGCAGCAGCAACGTTGGGTGCGTGGGTGGGTCTCAACTTTCCATACATCATCAGCCAGAAGACTTTCACTGCTAAACATTAATGTTCTTATTGATAAACGCGTCTTAACTTTAAACGTCTTCTGTCTTGTTTTGACGCGTGACGTTCTCCATCGGATAAAACAAGACATAAAACGTTTAAAGTTAAGACGCGTTTATTAATAAGACTGTAGAAGTGAATTCCTCACCTTAGAACGCTATTCCAAATGACCAGCTTCCATCCTATTGCATCCACTAGCTATTCGTGATTTTTACTATATCGCCAGTCCACCTAGTGGGAGTCCTACCCTCGCTGCCACTCAAAAACTTTTATTCCTCGGTTAGCTACTACTCAATAGCTTCTGCGTGCATCACTATACAAAGATTCTTGGGTATCACTGAAGGTCACAGCTGAAAATCAGTGCTGCGGTAAATTCTGTAATTCCTTCTGCTGAGCTTATAATAATAATAATAAATCTTTATTACAGACTCAGAGATCCATACAAAGTTGGCATATTAACACATAAAAATAAATTAAATATAAATAAAATAAATACAACCAAGAAAGAGAGGTTGAAACAATAAATTAGGTGTCAATAGCCAGCCATTGTCGATACGTTGCATATCTTGGCAGACGATCAGCCAGACTTCGTATGATACTATTTTTACATCTGTCAACTCTGGACAAGAACGAGGCAATCCTCTTACGCTGTATGGCGTTAAATGTATCAACGCGGGCATCAAAAAACATCCCGGACGCAGTACCCCCTATAATAATATATACCCAGTATAAGCTGCCTGAAGATGTTATTTTAGGCCACTCTGATGGAGGTATGATGACCTTTTTTGACTTACTCGCCACTACAGTGTTAAAAAAGCGCTGCTTCTCTTTAATGTTGTTATGTATTATTTTTCTCTGTTATTATTGTTGTAGTGTCTTTCTTTCTTTCAAGCTACTCATGTATGCATAGGGTGCACACGCGAGTGCTAACCTGCAGGAAGTAGCTGGTAGCAGTAGGTAATGGTATCTTGAAGTCGTGTCGCCATTGACACATAAAGAAAACACTTCCTGTGCTTGCTAGCGGTACGCCGCGGGGAAACGATAACAAGTACCGTTCGCAGACAACTAACAAGCAACTTAATAAATTAATAATGATACGAGTAAAGTTGTGTAAAGAATATCTAGTGTGTTTCCGCTTCGTTTTGATGTCACCGTGAGGAAACAAAAATAAATGAGAATAGAATAGAAATATAATAAAAAAAATATTGTTATCATATAAATTAATTTTGTTATTGTGTGAAACTTTTACAGACGCGTCTTATTACATTTGAATTAATAATTACTTAAAAAAATTAACTTATAAATCTCATTTATATATGATTAAAAAGAACTCATATTTATTTGGAAATGAAGTCAGACAGTAAGACATTTGGAATACAAATTTAGTCAAACAATCCGGCCCGATTCGAACCTGGCGCAATGGTGGCCGTGACGCTCGCTGCGTTACCGCGCTCAATGGCAATATTTATGTGTAACAGAATATATCTTAGAACTAATAAAACTAATATTATCGCCAATTTAATTATGTGTTTATGTTGTTATATCTCCTCACCACTTCCACACCTCACCTTATTATTTCTATTTTTCTTAGAATCTGACTTCCTCTGATTTTAGATTAAAAATGAGCAACTACTTTAAACCACTATATTTTTTTACGAGTGAACCGATGATGCAATCTTAGTATAACCTATAGCCATCTGCAGATAAAGACCAATCCAATGACACTTAATACATCAAAATCGCTCCATCAGTTTAGGCTGTAGATGGTCACAGAGTTAGGCATTAATACTTAAATACTAAACTTATAAGCTAGAATAGTGAACTACATTTACATTATTTGTAAGGATATACAACGTGTAACAGAAAGTAGTGACAATACTTAACAGTGTTAGGCTACACATCAAATTGAACTCCTTATTGAACAAAAAATTTGCAATTTAAAAAAAATTGCTTCCTTCAAACAACTTGGCCGATCACGTCACCAATTTTTGTAACCTAATATATTTATTAGGTTCTCCATATATATATATATATTGAAATTGCTGTTCTGCAATGAGTTCACTTTGATGGATACACACAGTATTAACTCACCTATCTGATATATAATTCTAGTAGCGTTTTTTTTCTGTCGGTCCGCCTTAATCCGAGTACTTCGCGGGCGCCCGCACACATTCGACCTTACACTTCCACAATGCCACTCGTGACAGTTTCGCTGTGAATTCATATGCCTACGCTTTTTAGTATGTATTTACTTTTGTTAATTATATGCACAATTATTCTGTACAAGGAAAAATGAGATATAAAACTATTAAATGCCTCCAGAATATTAAGTACTATTTAGGTACCTTTAATATTAGACACATACCCGTTAGAACCTCTGCTTCGGTATTAATATTTTGATTGTCATGTCATCGATTTCTATAGCGTAGTCTATATGATTATGACTGTCTGATCGTAACTGTTTATAGAATATTAAATAAGATTTAGTATATCTTTCTAAAATAACTGAAGTCCACAACCCTTTTTGTAGCGATGATGGTCGAGTGGTTAGTGGGGTCGATTGCCGTGCAAAGGGTACGAGGTTCGATCACACGAAACATGCAAAAAGAGCCTGAGCTACCGGCGTAGGAAAACATCGTGAGGGAACCATAGCATGGTGGTAGGGCGTTTCCTATAGCTCGCCTGGCTAGCTAACACCCTCAAGTCGTAAAATCTGTTCCTAAGCACTTAACGGTGTGTTCCGGCAGCCTTCCTTGAAAGCCAGTGTATTCCAAACTAGGCATGCTCTATCTAGAGCTTCAGTATCGCTGACTTTCATGGTCGTGCGAACTTGTGGTCTAGCTGTGCACCTCTTTCTTGGGCGTGCTCAGAAGTGAGACGATATGGCTTGATATTATGTCAGACATAGTGATGTAAAAACATATTAAATAATATAATAAAATATTGTTTAAAAGAAGAAACTATAGTTGGACCTTTCCAACAATCATCAAAACCCGTCTTCTTAAACAATATGAATCAAACAAGCGTTAGTTTTCTAAATAAAATATTAAGTAATATATAAGTGCAAATATGACGAACAATAACGTTAATTACCGTTGTTATACTTACTCGTATATCCTCTAAGTAAAAGAAAAGGTCGCAATGCAGTTCTCTTTGACACTACATACTCAGAATGCTGTTTACTTGTAATGCAACTAACTGCCTACATACATACATACATACTGGAAGTGTGTGAACTTTATATGTATGTATGTACTAGTCCATATGTTATCGTATCAATCTTGACTGTTTATTTAGCAACACTAGCCAGTACAGCTGACTACAGTCTAACACGAGTCAAGCTAAAGTTCGGTTTTATATTTGTTATATTTTTACCCGACTGTGAAAGACGGAGGGTCATGTTTTTCGAGCGTATGTATGCATATTTCTTCGGTACGCTCTAAAGCCCAAAAGGGCTTATTGTATTTTAATTATGTGGTGTCAATATAGTATGGGAGCCCGGAGTGCTAAATGCATAGTTACTCGAGCGTCTTAGATATTCTTCGAAAAGATTAGTATAAAATATTGCAGATGTTTCCCATTTTAGCGGTGGAGGAAGCATCTAGAAGGATATAAAAATATTTTTTCATGAAAACCTAAACATGGATGTTTTCTATGCTCCATCGTGTCTCTTATTAATAAATATATTGTTATCTGTCAATTTTCATGGGATGGCTATACAGGTAAAAAAATTATAAGAAAATAAGTCCCCCCCCCCACTCCATAACGTTCCACTCAAATCATTTTAATATTGTCTAGCACACTGTTTAACTAGTAATTAACCTACCTTATCTTAATCTGACGTATTTAAGTATTCCACCCAAACAAAGCTTTTTTTAATATTTTAGCGTGCTGCCCTATCAGCTCGGCTGTGTATTGTGAGCTCTTATTTGTAAGATATACTCTACAGGATGCAAGGACTCTTCCATATGTTAATCTGACACGCTCGAGTAGTTCACAAAATGCCTTCTTAGGCTCCCCTACTAATATATTCGTTTTCGCTTGCATCGCCACTTCACTTGTTAAGATATGTGACTCATAATTTCTTGTAGTCGGGTTTTTTGAAGTCACTTTTAACCTCTCGTTTATTAAACTTTCAGTATGGCAATAGTAGCCTGTCGGTCAACCACTAGCGTTTCAAACGAGATCACGCGGGTTCAATTTCAGCTTAATAAAATTTCCTTAACCTTAACAAACAGTTGGATGTAATTAAGACACCTAAAGAAAAAATAAAATATATTAGTGGTGTACTAAGCCGAAAGGGGGTTACTATACTTTTGAATTTGAGAAAAGCAAACAGATGGTCCATAGAAAAAGTGTATCGGTCGTTGAGCAAATGTATGAAAAAACGCGAATACAAAGTTGCTCTCATAGTAAAACCAGTTCCTTAGGATGAGTGTAGTCACCCAATCAATTCCGACTTAGTACACCCCTAACTAATAACCCTAAATATACTTGAATAAATGAATGAATAAAGCCTTTATTTTGGACAATACAGTAAGATTTCTTAGCCAACTTAAATATAATCAGTTTATCCTAATTTGGCAAAGGCCTCTTCCAACTTCTTCCGCTCCCCGCTGTTCTTAGCTGTTCTGGACCACAAATTATCAGCAATTATTTTAATATCGTACCCTTTATACTCACTTAGTTACAAATATAAACATACATTCAAATAAAATTGCTCTTATTTTGGGCAGTCACTTTAAAAGCGATTTAATTTACAATCTAAGTTTCCTATCCGTACCGACTGGTTACCAAGTATGTGTCGGAGGCGCGGCGGAGCAATGCGTGCGAGATCCGAGCCTATCTACTGAACTGACCATACCTCCGGACCTACCACACTACACTATACAGGGTTCAACTGATGTATTCTTAGGCTCGGTCTTTGATTGCAGCTCTTGCGGTCCGCGCCGTGATGGCCTTTTTACGTGTAGAAATGTTGTATGCATACCGGTCCAAAACAGGGAGGCAGAGCGGTACTGTGGGACTCATACCCACTAAAACTGCCGATAACTGGCGGGACACGGGAAGGTTGTAGCACTAATCCGCGACCCGCCACGGCTGTCAGTCACCGGATCCATCCCTTGGGGTTAACCCCCGTTGCAGTACGCCAGACACATGACGCACTGCAACCAGCTCCAGGTACATATCTCCATGTAAACGTCAGACGACCCCGTATCTAGGCGCTCATTAGCGCAGTGATGGCCTAGACTTGCGCCAAACAGCGCTTCATCATCATCGCTGCCAGCAATGTCGTGCTGCTGGAGACCCTATCCTGGGCATCTAGTCTCCAACCCCTGACAACTGGCACTAAAACAGTGCAGGATAGAGCTCTTACATCTTACACCCTCTGCTGCATTCACACCACCTAGTTGCAGGACATCCAACACAACTTGTAGGCAATTAATTAATGGCAATGATTGTTCAACTCCTTCATGGAAGCTTAAAGCAAATTAATATAGCCGATAGAACCTTAACACTTTATCAGTTATTTCGATTTAATAATCAAAACTCTGGACCTATGTTGATAAAAATATAATTCTAGAGGACTTTCAAACAAAAACGATGCTTTTCGAATCGGTCCAGCCGTCTCCGAAAATCAGGCAATAAACTTAAGAAATAAAAATTTCATCGAATAAAGTGGAGGTATTCAATTCAATGTATATTTATCCTCTTTTTTTCCGAAGAGAGAAAAAAGTATAATGTGGCACAAAAACCTGATGGTACCATCAATAATTTTTGAAATTTCACGGCAATTGAACGTTGAAAATGGCATATAGAACACAGCAATCCAGTTTAAGCGTCGCGCTCAAAAATATTTTTTTACTCGTATGCATTTCTAAAGCAAGGAGCTAAAATACCATAGATTTTGGCACCAGCTCAAGAAAGCCACCTTCAAATGCTTTAATAGATACACCAGCATTATTTTATTACAGCTTCATTGAAAGCGAGCCGAATTCCAGCAATAAAACGTCTCATTTCGCATCATATTGTAAACAAAGAGTAAGTGCGGATGTCTGTAGTAAGCCTTGACACTGTTGGAGAGAAGCCAGGTGGGTTTCTTGTATTATTTTGACTAGTAGAGTAAAGAATTAGACGGTATTTTAGCTCTAAAATTTAATTAATCATACTTCGTATTGCATTCGCTATTAGTTACCTTTAGTTTTTTCGTACTGTACCTTAATTTGTTTTTAAATGTACCTAAGTAGGTATTCATTATTAGACAAATTTGTTGATTCTAGTTTTGATAGCGATTTGATAGGATGGAGTGAAAAAAGAAACTTTTCATCCAGTTTCACAATACTTTACATGGACGTGTAGTAAAATATCTATCTATACAATCAATTTGAAGATAACTAGAACTATAACATTTCACAATTTAATTTATTTATACTAACTAGCTGACCTAGCGATCTTCGTACCGCCAAACAGTTTAGTAGGTTTCTTAGTGTTTAAACCTTTCCTGAACTTTCACAAACAATTCAAAACGAAAATCAGCTAAATCGGCGCAACCGTTCTCGGGAGAACAGCAAATATACATAGCTAGACCCAGGACGGACAGACAGACTGAATGAATAGGCCAAAGCTTACTCATATGTGTGCGTCACTTTAATCATAAGTGAACCATTCATACGTTTTATTTATTTAAATTTCATCATTCAGTGTCAATGGTTGGATTTGCATACAATAAAGGTGAAGCGAGGTGAGGTGAACGCAGCTTCATGACTAGTACGAGTGTTTAGCCCGAGGGAGAGTATAGCTAACTTAATAAAATAGCCTTTCATAAAGCTTCCCACTAGGAGTGCTATTGTGTTGCGGATGTCTTGCATAATTCATAAACACAAAGGAAAGTTCCGAATAATGTTATTCTCGTCAAAAGCTTGTAAAAAATTATGTCGTTAATAATCTGTAATTTTGTTGTTTGTTTTGGTGCGATCTACGGTTAGATTTGCGCAATGAGATCTTCAATTAGTCTGCGGAATAAGACAACATAAGAAATCATGATACCCGGACTTTAAGGTAGTCGATGAATCGATCTAGTTCTTTTGATCTTTGGACCTACAGACTTACTCGTATAATTCAGTACTGACAATCGTCTAATCAGTGGAAATCAGATGAAGGAGCAAGGGGGAAGGGGGGCGGGGGTGTTGGTACATACTCTAGGTACTAGGTACCTCAGGTTGTACCGCGGCTTGCGACATACACATGTATGTGTGTTGCAATGTGTCGCCCGCACTATGTAGGCAAGTGTTGGATATCGGAAAACTATCGATAACTTCGGGATTATATTTTGAATTAGTTTTATTAAATCTTCGGCCAAGCGAACGATAAATACCTTCAAGTGAGCAATAGTAAATTAATGAAGCCTTTTAAACTTAGGTTAAGCCAAATACGAGTAATTTATTTATTTGGACAAATTGATACCGTTGACTACACTTTGTGGAGTTAGGTACCTACAGTTTTGTGAATGCGTTAGTGAAATTAAATGGGGATCCCTGGAAAATACGATCTGTAGCGTAAGTCGTTGTCAATTGGAGGTTACGTACTCGAAATAAATCACTACGACCATATACGCCTATACGCGTATATATTTATATATTTTTGTTTTGGCTCCATTAAATATGACATCCAATTTCTTCAAAGAAACCAAATAAGTAAAATAAGGAATAAAAGTGGTTGAAAGCGAGTTCGAAAACACCGACTGCTTAATCGTTAAACCTGTGTAGCACCCTTAATTAATATTTTTGATTTTGATGTACCCAGTGTCACTCTCATGACTAAAACAGATTTATTGATACCACTCACATAAAAATACGACAAGCCTTTTAGGCTCTAGGGCGTTCCGAAGAAATATACATACACTCGAAAAACAACTCTTTTTCTTTCGTAGTCGGGTAAAAAGAGCAATATATTTATTTTTTTCGTTCTTTGTCGGCTTCTCATATGTTTAAGCCTTTGGTTTTTGCTATCTCTTGTCTCGGCTTCCATTTCATCGATAGAAAGTAATATGTTAGTACGTCCCTAGCAGTTGATCACGGCTCAAGGCGCGGTTGTTCGCCTTGCGTATGCGCACATGCCACTTCATGTGAACTAATAACTACGTACTGTTAGCAGAAAAATTATAGGAAACGTGTCAAGCAATTTTCCACTTCACTTGTTTTAGTTACCAGAATTTTGAATCCTATTACAAGTACGTCTAGGAACTGTTAATGTGCTTAGCATTATTTCTGCGATTTTGTAGATAACACTAACTTGATAAAATTATTAAAGTATAATGAAACAGTTAACATTCATTAATATTTACTAAAACAAACAATATTAGGTACTTAAATGTGAAGTTTGTTTATTACGCTCTCACGCGAAAACTACATAACCGATCCTGTCTATGAATACGTGAATATGTGTGTAGAATGTGTTGGAGGTAATATAATTAACATAGGGTACTTTTAACTAATATTTTTTTTGTTTTTTTTTTTTAGAAATTAAAAAAAATAACCACGCTGACGAAGTCGCGGGTAACAGTTAGTAATACTATAAAGGCGAAAGTTTGTTTGTTTGTGTTTTTGTTACCCTTTTACACAAAAACTGCTAAATGAATGTGGATGAAATTTGCCACCAAGATAGGTTTTGTCCTGGATTTACTTAAAGGATGCTTTTAATAAAGTAAAATGCAGTGTTGCCATGGGATAATCAAATTTCCGCGGGTAACATCACCGAGATGTTATGCGATATCATATCGCTGATTTTTAAACTGCGAATTTATGATGCCTGAAAATTATTAATAGCGAATTTAAAGTTTTAATGATACTCAAATGATGCAAAATATGTTTGACGGCCCAAGCTGTATATTTCACTAAACGTAGGTGTTCTAGTGTTGTTTAATTTAACAAATATATATTATTGAACTTCCAATAATATTTTTTCACCGGCAGCTCACCTGATGTAAAGCGATGATGCGGTCTAGGATGTAGCACGCTAGCCTAGAGGAAACAGTTACACTTCCGACGTACGTACACGCTACGTAACGCTTAGTGTAACACGATATAGGTACCTATCTATACAAACCTTCTCGTTTTATAATTTTAA
This sequence comes from Ligdia adustata, assembly GCA_947049295.1. Lineage (NCBI taxonomy): Eukaryota > Metazoa > Arthropoda > Insecta > Lepidoptera > Geometridae > Ligdia > Ligdia adustata. The sequence goes on from OX346237.1 coordinate 714,345, forward strand.
AAGGATTTTAATTATTTTACTGTGTATGCAATCTGTACGGACAGAGGAATAATAATATATCAAATTTAGATAACGCAGTACGAGGTTAGTAGTAGAGGTAGATTGCAAATATATCTACATAAATATATATATATCTGTCTATATACTTTATGTCATTGTGCTGACTGTCAGTGGATAGGCAAACTATCGTGCATATGGTCACCTGAACGCACCTGGGATCGAACCTGTGCTGAAAGACGAGCGGTTTTCTAACAAGGCAACCAATTAAAATGAGAATTGATGAGTTATCATATTTTTGTGTGCTAAAAGATATATGATTATCACACTGTGTTTTATTTACAAAAAAGCATAATGTAAATAAAATCAATATTATTTAAGAAGCTACGGAGTTGTAAGTAGACGTGTCAGTTTTCCAGGCTGGTTGAAAAATATCAAAGCTTTGCGTCCGGCATGCGTTACTGTAGTCACTTTGCTTATGAACGAAAATTATGAGTAGGTTTAGAATTGAGAAATCAATAATAGGATGTAATCACCCCAGTATTTTATTGTTAAAAGTATAAAAAATTTTGAACAATAATAATGACAATAACAATAATAATGACCCTGAATATTTTTAATGTCATTAATTATTATAGTGCTGATTTAACGGCAATTTGTATGCGTCTTACTAATTTGAATTCTTTGCTTATCTTGAACTCTTTCGAGAGCAAATTATAAAATAATTCGATGCAGATAATTTCACTAACTTGGCATTTAATGTTTATGCAAATGATCGCACACTTTAGATTAGGACTCTAGGTGTTTGAAAGGACTAATTCTCGTGAGCTTTACCGCTCGCGTTCAACACCTGTTTGACTAATAAATATGCTAAAAGAGGTCTTTGAGAAACCTAGAAACTTTAGCACTAAGGCGGGCTACCTTGCCTATAGACTTTTTAAGTATGATTTATTAACATAAACAAAATGACTAACTACAACAACGAAAAAATATAGCAGAAAGATTACCTATAGATCATTTAACATCTACAGATAATCCAAATGCTCCAACCCACCACCAGTGGGCAGCGTGCCCAGTTGCTAGCCACATTAGTACGCTGAATGGCAAAGCTTAAACGTTGCGCCAGATAAAAATCGGCATTCTAGCCGCGCATCGAATCGATCAAACGCTCCGATAAGTTTTGGACAAAATGATGAGATCCCGGGCCCCACGGCACTAAAGTCTCGACTCCAAATGGCTCAAATATATAACCGAGGCTAGCATATTTTCGCCGTTTGTGCTATTCGGCTGAATTATATGGACTGCATTTTTATAAAAGAATAATTGAAGCACCTAGTAAAATATAATATACTACGATAAATCTCTTCCATATAACATGAGGCATGCATTATACACAATCTTTATTATAAATAATATAACTATAATAATGTCATTTTGCTATTTTGCGAAATAAATTATCTATCTACGAGTATACGGCGGCTAATATGTTGCCAGTATACGAAAAACATATTAGCCGTCGTATAGGCAAAGTAGCTCGCACTAGTGTCAAAGTTAATAACAGTTCAGTGTTACATATCTAGAAATCATATTTGAGACTGTGTTCCACAAATCCCAGCCAAATATTCTTGCAATCGGCCGCAACAAATTTTCCTCGATTGCTTAGAGAAATACTTCCGCAATCTGTTACAGGCGTTTATGAGTAGTAGTAATCTGGTTAAAACATACGAGTGACATTTCTCCTACAAATATGAGAAAATTGTAGCATTAACATTTAATAAGCGGAGTTAAATAATCAAGTTAAGATTACGATAACATACGTATTTTTCTTTATAAGGTAATTTATACGTTTATCTGTAGACGTTAAGTTGTCCATAGTAGGGAATGCTTCTGTAGATAATTTAATTAATTATGTAAAGTATTATTTTTTCTATTGTTCTATTTACTATTTGTTAACATTTCATCTGGCCTGCTAGTTAGCAAATTACCCATAGTTAGTTGTTCTAGGTATTTATGTATATTTACACTTATACTATACTAATATTAATAAAATCAATTTCTAAAATTGTTTCGTCGATAGAAAGCTACGTTATTGCTGAGTAACATAGCCTATAAAACTGAAAAAGCAGCTAGTTATAAATAAAATCACCGGTGATCCAATAAAGGGTTTCTTCCAACAAGCCACGTGTCCACACACGATGCATTAGTCGCATTGTGTTTACGCTACGTACTATATTATTTACTTACTTCTTGTGAGGAACGTTAAATATTTATTTTATTCCGTTTTCAGTAAGTATTTGTTATTATAGCGGCAACTAAAATACATCATCTGTGGTAATGCCAGCGTTAGCTATCACGGTTCATAAGATACAGCCTGGTGACAGACGGACGGACGGACAGTCTTAGTATTAGAGTCCTGCTTTAGTTACGGGACCCTAAAATAAGTTTTTCATCGGATTCTATGTATAATGTACTTATGAACCACGATTAATCTTAGGTAATAGCACACTTACTTAGCTTAGTGCGAAATTTCATCCAAACCTTTCAATCGTTTGTGCGTAATAAGTTACAAACAAACGCAAAAAAAATTCGCCTTTAGGATATTAGAGTGTAATTTGAATGAACTAAGTCTTATTGCAGACACACATCAAATTATTATACAGAAAAAAATCTCAAATTATTTTGTTAATTTATTTGTTTGATGTGATTATTGACATCTGAGGTTAGTTTGTTTCTAATATGTGTCCTTTCTTAGAATTCTAGTTTCACACTGAGGCTAACAATATCTGCAAGTTTTAAATGTTTACATTTTGTCCTTCAAAAGTGATGTAATAGTGCTTGCACTAGAGTAGACCTGTTCACATTGAAATGTAAAAATGTCATGTCGATATATGTGCGAGTACTCGTATGTGGGAGAAGTGATCAATGTCATAGGCGACTACTATCTTTTGAATAATTAAGTTTAGCCTAAGTATTTAATTTGCATAGAAATAAATAAAATAAAAACAGCCTTAATTTCCCTTTTAATAAAATTAATTTATGTTTAATGCAATCATCTATGTAACTATAATTCCATAATTTGTATCGTTTAACTTTAATTTTTTATTTTTATGTGTACGTATAATTTTGAATTTCTAGTAAATTGAATAATATCTTTTCAAAAAATTCTAATTTACTAACAAACAATTTTGAGGATTATATGTGAAATGATGTTTTAAATACTCTAATATTTAATCCAAATTTAATTATGTAAGCGCGCGCGTAAAACACTACAAGACCGGGTTAATAACGTGTGCTAAAAGACTGCGCATAGTTCGGAGCCCGCTATCAAAATGGTTGTTGTATTTTGTAAATTTGGAAATAAATATACTTTACTTTACCTTATTTAAAAAACATTTCATCTATAATATAAAAATGAATCACTCAATGTGTTTCTAAGCGTAAACCTCGAGAGCAACTGAACCGATCTTGCTAATTCTTTTGTTAGAATTTTTTTTTTTTTTTTTTACAACTAACTAGGTAACGGTTGACCACGATCTCACCTGATGGTAAGTGAAGATGTAATCGAAGATGTAGCACGTTTACTTAGTAAGAACGTATTCACCTTGCGCTTGATAACACCCGGGTCTTATATAATATAAAATAAAAAAAGGAAAGCAGGGTTAGTTACATTATTATTCTATTACTAAATAAGTTTACTAAAATCTAGGTTGGGTTACTTTTTCTTTATCATCTCTCAATCTTTTTACCTGACGCCTTCTATCTGTTTTACCATCTCTTGGAATCTGGACCAAAGAAATACGTCTTTGCAAATGTTTATTTCATTTTACCTCGATATATTATGTAATAGTTTTACATAATATATCGAGGTAAAATGCGCCTGCGCCTGCGCCCCACGGTTTTATCCGCTATAGATATTTGATCACCACCTGGGAACCCTTTAATTATACGGGATAAAAAGTAGCCCATGTGTTAATCCGGGGCATAAGCTATGCTGGTACCAAGTTTTATGATAATCCGTTCAGCCGTTTGAGTGTGAAGGAGGAACCAATATACACACACGTTTAAGTTTAGCATTTATAATATTAATGTCATACTCGATGCGCCTATCTAATTATCTATGTGTTACTTTAGTATATAAGCTATATTCGTGCTCTATTTCATCCAAATCCGTTCGGCCGTATGAGCATGAACAAAAAAAACGAAAATAAAAAAATGTACATACCAATTTCATGTTTATAATATCGATAAACATTTTGTAATAATTAAACTGAGTTTACAAAAAGGAGGAGATTCTCAATGCGCTAGATATATATATATTTATAATCGATGCATAAATGAATTTAAAAAAATATTTTCTGCCTTATAACCACTCATCTTATACAAGGCGAGTCGCATTAATTTAATAAATGTCAAATGTACGTATGTCAAAAAATAAACATGTCATTTAATTATTTTATTTAAAACAGGATTATATTATTGATAAATTACTGATATAAATAATATACTAAATGATAATAGATCATGGGATCGATAATTTTTGAAACCAAAAAAAATAATAGTAAAATACCTTAAAGTTATTTATTTGTAACTTAAGATTAATATTTTTTACAGACTCAGGTACTCAAAGTGTATTGTTATGCGCACCAATCAAACAGCTCGCATATTTTATATCTGTCTAATTAGCAATATGATTGTTTTTTATTTTATTAGCGCATATTTAAATCCAAGACATCTTGTTAACATTAATTAATGCACATCAAAAGGTCGTTTGTGTAAATCGTGATCTTTTAAAACCATATTATGGTAGGTTTATTAACGAATTTTAAAATAATGCTAACTGCATACAAATTATACTGGTTACATAATCTATCAATCATGTTTGCAAGTATATATTTATTATATATACTTAGTCTTGGTAATATTGTAGAATATAAAAAGAAATTAAATTTCATCCACAATCTATTAGTTAGCACAATAAAAGTAGTTGCGAAGTGGTTTCGTGAGAGCCCGTGGAACCTGTACCATGTACCGGTACCGGTGGTGTCTGGCCGTTTCTCTACTACTCCAATGGTGAAATGAGGATGGAGGAATCAAATTGTATAATTCTATGGTACAGGATTATTGGAAATATACAGGGTTATCGGTTAGGGATGTACTAACCCGAAAGGTGGTCACTATTCTCATTCTAAGCAAAATATAAACTATGTGATCTACTTTAAATTTGAAAAAAAAATCTGGTGTTTCATATATTATTTATTTAGAAAAGTTTATTTTATTTTCAGAGTTGGTCCCATAATTTATTTGTTCCTTAGTGTGAGTATAGTGACCCACTTTCGGCTTAGTACACCCCTAACCGTTAACCCTATATAGTCACATTGAAATAGAAACACCGATGAGAAATTCTAAATTTATTACTTTTCATCACAGAACTAAAACTTAAACTCCAAACAAGTGAACACAATTGCTTATTTACATTTTTCATTTACTTACTGTAGGGAAACTTGCTTGTGGAGATGTTATACTTCACCTAAAAAAAAACAAAAGACTAAAATTAAAATCTGCTCCATAACTCCACATATACCTACTACGTTGCTATATCAGCCAGCGTAGCTGATATAGCAACGTAGTAAGTATATTAATAATGTAGCTATATTATATCTTAAAAATAAAATGCATTTATATAATAATATTGCCAAAATAATAATTAATTTATAAAAAAAATCTTTTAAATTAAAATAATAGCTAGTCATCAAAATGCATCATAAAACAGATACCCATCTAAATATTATCCGCCATTAAATAATATTAGCAATTTGCTAAAAACTCGTCCATTAACTCGTATACGAGATACCGAGCCCAAAATTCCAGCTGACAAATTAATTGCACCAGATACAATCCAATATATCAATCTATGTCCATGTCAATATCGCAGTCCGTGCTATAAAGTCGTAAGTGCACTGCAATGCTGTATAATAAAGCCTTATTTCCACTACACTACACTTAGTATGAAGCAAAATTATTTGTTTCTCAGTTTTAAAAGGAAATGAAAATCATTAGTGGTTTTACTTGGTTCGACAGACAGGGTTGCAAACCCTCAGGGTTCAAGTCAATTACAAAGTTGGACCCTCTGGGGAACCCGCCAGAACTCAATATTACTGTAGAATATTCCGTAGAAAAAAAAATTGCTGTTCCATACAAAAAGGTCGTCGACAAAATGTATGGAACAGCTGATTATTTTTTCTCGAATTCAGAGTTAGCCCCATATTGGAAGTTGTTCCTTAAGATGAGTATAGTGCCCCCCTTTGGACTTTGTTCACTCCTTACCGATAACCCTGTATAGTTTCGTTCACATTCGGTAAATTGATACAGGGATGAAATGAGTCGTTCGTGTCCACATTTATGGGCACGTCTTTGGATTTTTGCACAGGCGATGTTATCGAAGGCTGCAGCTTAATAAATTTATCTCAATTTAAACTTGCAGTGGAGACCTAGCATGAGGAACTATTACGACCTTTTTCTTCTGTGAAGTGTTTATGCAAATATCCAAAGCTTGTGGTCCACACGACGTATGTATCGTGACGTGACCCGCGCCCGCACCGTGTGTGCCTGTGCGAGCTAACGCACTGAAACCGTGTCAAGGCCAGCAACTGATTTTTAAATTTTTCTCTCGACCGAACTTTATGCATTCGGGAATGACATACAACCATATCTTTGTAAATATTCATTTTATTAATCGACCAGCTGGCGCGGCGAACTTCGTACCGCCTAACAGTCATGTCTTTAATTTTTTAAATATATTTTCTTCTATTCTGTACGCCGGTCAGCAAATATTGACATTAATATTTATACGATACTAACGTCTCTCAATTGTTTTGCCTTCCCGGAACCTCTCCACTAACACTTATGGTATGGTAACTTTATAGTATGGTATCAAAGTTTAAATTGACTTTTAAGTGTTATGCAAGTATACGATTGTATTTAAGTATAGAAAACTGATATTATTAGACCTTTTCAATATTTAAAAAAAAATATCTCCGGATGGACCATACTCGTACTTCAAGGAATATTCTAAAAAAATAATAAGCAAAATCGGTTCAGCTGCTCTCGAGATTTGCGCTTAGCATAAGGTTTAAAATTGAGCTTATTTGGACAAGGTGTTAAAGCTTTTTCATGTGGCACATAAATCAATGCATTCAAGATTTATAAATTACTAGCAGTTTTTATTGTTCAATATGGCGACAGGGTTAACCGGTGGGCTGTATGACTGGGTTAAAGGAAGTCGACATTATATATGAATTAAATTCGAAGCAATTTATGTAATAAATTTAATAATAAACGTTTTAGTATGCTAGCATATTTGTCAATATCAAAATTGTTATTAATGGGCTGATATAGTTTTTTTAATGCGGATGTCGTTATGGGAACGCTTGTGTTGGTTTTATTGAACGTTTAAAATGTTTTGATGAGCGAACCACGTGAGAATAATTAGGCAAAAATGTGGGAATGTTATAATGATAAACAAAGCGAAAATAAATTACTAACATTTTACGTAGATGCCGTGAATTACAATACAATACAATTTATTGTTTGTGTTGTATGTTTTTGCTTTGCTTGAGTACACACTCAAAAATTTAATATTAGTTAGTAACTAGGTCTTGTTTCCTATAGCAAGATATTTGGCTATGGCTTTCTATTTCTTTATTGCTTTTCGGGACTCTGCCTTTAATACTAAAAAACCGAATCTGAGTGGAAAAACATTAAATGTCTTAACTTCCAATTTTATAATATGCATTTGATTACAATGTATTTAATGGCTATAAGCTTTTCTGAGTATTCATAAAGTTAAATAAAATAAATGTCAATTATTACACCAGATAAGGCTTCAGAACAATGCGTGTATTGGTTATACACGATAATATTTAATAGCCCCGATTAGTGATAAGGCAGGTGTGGGGCAAGGATAGCGAGCAGGGCGACCCATTCGATGGCCCTGACCTTAATACAGCCCTGCGGCAATTCTGTATTTACCAAAATTATGCGCTCACGATTTTAATTTTCGCTCTCAATATGCAGTTAAATTATAATATTTTTTTAATCTTAATTACTATTTACAGCCATTACTTTTTGATTAAAAAATCGCAATGTGTATTTTAAGGATTTTTAAGTAAGTGCAGATTGTTATCTACTCGTATATTGAAGGTATGTGTGACAAAATTAAGCCAGAATTTGGTATTATGAACATGTCGAAATATTTAAGTGTAATTCGTAGGCTCGTAGGTAAAGGGTTAAAAAGAAGCTCATGCTCTTGTCTGTGTATTTTAAGCCGCTTAAAGCATTGCGGAGATTGTTAAAAATAGTGCTTATCTAAGGGATCCCTCATCTGAAATCTCATTACCCTTATTAGAGTACAAACTTATTTGAACTACTGTCCCGGTTGAGTAATGAACTCAGTACCGCCATCTCTATGTCCTCAAGTGCTACCGCTATGCCACGGAGGTCGTCGGAACTAACCATCTACTCGTATTCGAATTTTACACAACCCCACACATTTTATAAATGCGAAGGTGTGTTTGTTGGTATGTTTGTTCGTCTTCTACTGAGTTTTTTGCACAGGGATAGTTCGAGATCCGAAAGCCATAGGCTTCATTTCATCCCGGAAAACAAACCCAACTCGGGCGGAACTGCGGGCAAAGTAAATTAAATATATGATATATATATATATCAATGAGGAACTATAATATCATTCCTAGTAAGTAAATCATTGTCATAAAGTTGTAAGCCCTATAATTTCGCAAGTACATCATTATTGTTTCCTGTTTACAAAATAACTAATCATTATCTATTTAGATACGTTCATTTTATAACGTCGTTTTGCAGGAACTAGACATTAAAAGGTACTTTGTACTTTTATTGCTAATTTTCAAACCAGTTTTGAAGAAGGAAGTGCTATAACGGAATTTAATTAAAGGGCTTTGCATAAAAAATGTTTTTAAAGAGGTTTTTTGTGTGTTTTTATCTCAAACTTTGTTTATCCAGTTCGCAAAGATTGCTAATTCATCATCAACATGACGAGATGAGGAGTTACTTCCTGAGTAGGCGAATTATAACTACCTAATTACTTTAGTCAAGAATTACCTACTTTAGATGTAACTACAATATAATACAACTTGTAGTCTCGATAAGGAACGATTATAATGTGAGTTTCATCGTATAACCTAGGCCATTAATAGTATCAAGTATCAAGGCCATCAAAATTAGTAGCCAACTCGAAGGCCTTTAGGCGACCTAGTAAATTAGTTGCTAGGGTAACCCACTCCGACTTGACTCCAAATGATGATGATGATATATTTACGTCACAAACACAAATTCCAATTTAAGTTAACGCTAAATTAAGAATACTATGTGCAAAACATTTCATTAAAAATGTATAACAAGTTGCCCTTAGAACATAACTATTAAACGGTATCAAATTCTAACACATTGATAAGAGACTTTTTGTAAACGGACGGTGATAAAGAATCATTAATTTTATAAATATTTTCAACTAAGAGCTCGATGATAGCTTCTTACTATGGTTTTGACATTTAAAATTAAGAGCAAATTGTGTGCAGTACTAAATTTATTTACATCAACATCAAAAACTACATAACAATACCTAATAATATATAATAGGCATGTTTCAGCATGTGCTACGAGTGTAGTCGCTAATAAGTTGATATTATGACTTAATTTACATATTACATTGTTCCATCTGCCATAAAGTTAATCGCTTGACTTGGTAATTTTAGTGGCTGTCTCCACGGGCGACAGATAAACTTTACTGCGTTATTAGAACGCTACTTTTTAAGTTTTTTCAGAATGAAGCTCAATATTCTTTTTTTACGTGATTTTGTTTTATCAGCATATAATAAAATGCTTTTCCATCAGTTGCTATTAGTGACAGTAAGCGTGGAGCAGCGCGTTGCGTGCGTCAAAATGTTTTATCGGTTTGGCGTATTGTACATTGCTGCAACGTACTTGATATCTGATATTTCCCTTTGAAAGTGTCCAACATGTCAATCGGTGCAGCGTCTGGCTTGACGAGCGTAGTTGCGCAGCGCTGCACAGCATCGTCTGTTTGACGTGTGTGTCATTTTCCATAATGTTCCCCTCACTTAATACAGCAAGCAAACATACAAATCCGCAGGCAGAAAACACAAATATCACAGTAAATGTAAGCTCCCTCAGTCATTGCTCGATAGATGATAGATAGGTATGCGAAACTTTGTAACTTTTAAATTTGATTTCCTTACATTGAGAAAGGAAGAAGGAAGGAAGTTATTTTTTATTCTATTAAATCTATCATCAATATTCATGATAGAGATACACCAAAACTTGTGATGGTGATACTGATACTTGGTGGAATCACTTATACCAAGTACCATTGTCTGCACAAGATAATACTCGTATACACATTAAGTTAGTTTACATCATTATCTACTACGAGGCGTTACTTTGCGGAAATCCATATCTAATAGGTAAGATGTCGTCGTATTTTTCCGCTTTGTTTTGATGTCAGCGTATAAAAAACGAAAAATATTTTTTATCTTTATGGTGTGATTCCTTTTCATCACCTCCACACCTCACTTTATTGTTTCTTTTTATCTTAGTATATGACTTCGACCTTGGCTTATTAAGGCATCTTTAGAAGATGTTGACTCTTCAAACGCTCGCTTGAAAGATATTTTATTACACTTAACTTACGATTAGACTTACTGATCTTAAATTATGATATAAAAGCTGCGCCATGCGGTGTTTAATGCAAGACAAAAAGTAGCGTATGTGTTAATCCAGGGTCTAAGATATCCAAATTGGTCCTGCAGATTTAGTATGAAAGAGTAACTTACATACATCTACACATTCTTACAAACTTTTGCGTTTATAATATTAGTAAGATTACCATCAATGATAGTAAATGGTACAAGCGATGGTAGTGAGTGGAAACAGCGACTCAACATTGCCTAACAGCGTACAGCGAACAGCTGAGCGCACGCAAGTGGTCCAACATGTTTAGTTATCATGTATTTGGTTCATATGATCACGAATTAACATACAATACAGTGAGGTCGCTTATGAGCTAATGTTATATTTTTCACCTACCATATTTGTATATCAATTAAGTTATACAAATTTAAAAGTGTCTGTTTTGTGAAAAATTTTTGTAAAGTTTCTAAAAAAAATTTTCACAAAACAGATATAGTAGTATAATGGTAATAAAATTACCTGTATTGATCAAGTTAAAAAAAACTTTACATAAGTTTAACTTAAGATTTTAAGTGGAAATTATAATTTGATTTACAGTCAGGTATCTGACCAGTTGAAATATGTAAAACGAAACACAGAAGTGTTTGTCGAAATAACGCCGCACACTAGGGGAACAAACGCAAATCACTGGGGTTTTATAACTGTGGGTTTAACTTGTATGTTACGATAGAAAAAAAACTCTAATATCGCATCGTAGCTACTATTTTGTAACTGTTAAAACGATATTACCTGCCCGATCAAAGTGGTAATTAGTTTGGATTATAGTCTAAATTCTGACAATAATCAGAGGAAAGGTAAACTTTATGCAACGTGTAACAGAAAGGTGTGACAATACTTAAGGGTGTTAGTCTGCAAAATTCGAGAAAAACTTATTGCATCCTCCAAACAACTTGACCGACCATGTGACCAATGTATGGACAACCTAATATTATTTTCTCGAATTTTGAAATATATTCTTCTACGCAGGGTTCACCTTGATACTAACACCTTTAATTATTGTTACACCTTATATTACACGTAGTAAATTAATTATATAGCATTAGATATTATAACAAAGTAATAAACACTTATTGGAATGTTTTTGTCAAAGGCTAATCCCAACTCAGCAGCTTTTTGATTCGTTATTTCATTACATTAATTCAATATCATTGACAATTTAGCAGTCTCTAGGACATTCAAAAGTAGGTCAGATGATCGTCGCCCTAATCGGTCAAACTGGCTTGACAGCTAGACTGATGATCTCCAGTCGTGCTGGTCGAATAATAGCATCAAATGCTGACACATATATCATGCTTTGTGACACGACGTGAAGGCTGTATGTCTGTCTCTTCACTTGTGACAATAACCTCTAACATTCGATGTTCTTGGAAATGGATGGTAGATAGGTATTTCAGTAAGCGAAGTTCATATTTCAGTCGTAAAACTTGACCTAGCCAATGTAAATAATAACATTTGTTATGTAGGTAACATATGTGTTGTTATTTAAGTTTAAGTAATAAATAAATTGAGTATGCATCTTATATAGAGTTATAGGCTAGGAGTGTACTAAGCCCAAAGGGGGTCACTATACTCATCCAAAGGAACAACATTTATTATGGGTCCAACTCTGAATTCGAGAAAAAAAATCAGTTGTTCCATACAAAAAGTTTATCGGTCGTCGACAAAATGTTGGTATGAAACAGCAGATTTTTTTTCTCGAATTTAGAGTTGGTCTCATAGTGAAAGTTGTTCCTTAGAATGAGTATAGTGACCCCCTTTCGGCTTAGTGCACCCCTAGCCGATAACCCTGTATTACGCATGTTTAATTAACAAAAAAGTCCTAATTAATACCTCCTATTACCAAGTGATTAGAAGCTAATTCTGAAAAACCCGACTGCTAAATTGTTAAACCTGTGTATCATCCCAATATATTTTTTTGTTTTGATGTACCCAATGTCTCACGACTAAGACGAATCTATTGACACCACTCACATAAAAATACGACAAGCCGTTTAGGCTTTAAGGCGTGCCACAGTAATATACACTTAAAAAACATAAAACTCTCCTTTCGCAGTCGGGTAAAAAAAAAATATAGTGTTTAACATAAAAGTAAAGTCTAGGAACCCATCAAAATAATCAACTTTGTTTTTCACGTAGTGTAGTGTAGTGAAGTAACACTACGTTTTAAACGGCGGCTATATACCTATTGTATAAAGCAATTTCTTCCAGACAAACATAATAAATAAGAACATAATAACGACAAACATTTTAAACATTACATTACATTACATATACATTACATTTTATTGACTTATGCCAAGCACTTAATAAAAGATCGCAAGTGGACGCCATATATACAGACTTTGCGAAGGCATTTGATCGTGTTAATCATGACATACTCCTGATTAAGCTGCAACACTTGGGCGTACATGGTAACTTACATCGCTGGCTTCGCACATATCTTATGAGCCGCACTCAATTGGTTGCTTTGTACGGTTTCGAATCTATTCCCTTTGAGCCGTCATCAGGTATTCCTCAAGGATCTAATTTAGGACCATTACTTTTTTTAGTGTTTATAAATGACTTACTAGAAAAAATTACTTGTCCATGCCTGGCATATGCAGATGATTTAAAATTGTATAAGGAAATTTCAAATATTAATGACAGTATTCATCTTCAGGATAACATAAATATATTGAACGAATGGTGTATAATTAACTACATGACATTAAATATTAAAAAATGTCAATATATAACAATCACAAAAAAGAGTAATATCATAAATTATAATTATTCTATCGAAGGCATCATACTAGACAAGGTTAATACCGTCCGCGATTTAGGAGTTTGGTTTGATTCTTCCTTAAACTTTAAATATCATTATAAGACTATAGTAGCTAAAGCAAATAGAATGTTAGGTTTTATAATGCGTACTGCAAAACCTTTTAGAGAAATTAATTCACTAAAAATTCTATATATATCATTAGTGAGATCACATTTAGAGTATTGTGCCTCGGTTTGGTCACCAATATACAAAATAGATGCAACTAGTATAGAATCGATACAAAAGCGGTTTTTAAGGCAATTGAGCATAAAGTTAGGATTAAGGAGAACGATTCCTGATTATGAAGATCGTCTGGTGCATTTCCAGTTTCAGAGTCTAATACACAGACGCAAAATCACTGATTTCTGTATTCTTCACAAGATCGTCAATGGCATCTTTAGTGAAGAATTATTAGCGAATGTTAAAATTGTCATTAGGAAATTTGCTACTCGTAAACTAATGTCTCTGTTTTATATTCCCTCCTCAAATAATAACGTGGGACGTAACAATCCACTTCAAAGAATGTGTCAATCTTATAACGAAACTTGCATTGATATATTATGTCCAGAGCTTGATATATTTCATCAAAACTTGTATAACTTTAAGAAGTCACTTCTCAAGTTAGATTTATTAAATACTGATTAATTTGACGTTGTGTTCCATATTAATTCTGATATTATAATAATGATGTGTACAAAAGTTGATTTAGCAAATTTACCACGTTGTCATACTGAATTTTGTCTTTTATATAAGATTTAATTTGTTAAGTGTTATTGTACCAAAGTAATAAAAAATAAAAAAAAAATAAAAAAATAAAAATTGAACTATCGAGTGATTCATATGGTTTTTAAGAAGACGGGTTCTCACGCGCACCTGATTGTTGGAGAGGTCCAACTATAGTTTCGTTGACACGTGGTGCGAGACGTGGTGCGAGATGTCATCGTTGAAGACACGAACGACTCATTTCATCCGTGATGAGGTTCACCGAATGTGAACGAAACTATAGTTGGTCCTTTCTAATAATCAGGCACGCGTGAAAACCCGTCTTCTTAAAAACATACACATAAAATAAAAAGGCCTCAATAACTATTATACCAAATAAATCGAGACTCCAGGCATAGCTTTATAATCAATCGCTATCAGCGTTTGCAGAATTTAATCATTATTCAATCAAACGGCTACCGAACAGTAGTAGGTATATAATTAATAAATAAATGTTACATTAAAGGTCTAATTAGGTGTCAAGAGAGATAATAACCACAATTGTATCTGATATATCAAAATAATTATCGACAATTCAAGCTTTGATCGGTTAAGGTTAAATGTAACGCGCACTGTTCAATAGTTAGGCAATAATGCTGAGATAATTATCTAGATTACTTGATGATATTATGTGCCTAATATTATTAAAGTGGAGTAACTGGGAAAGCAAATTTCCCTCCTGCAGCATTGCAGGTTTTTTGCGTGTTAGTTAGTTACTCGAGCTGCTCCATTGATATGGCTAGGATCCAAGAATCTTCACAAAATCACATCTTGCTATTTCAAAAGTGCAGTTAGCGAAGTGAAGAGAGATATGTTTGAAAGGGGAGTGAATGAAGAGGTGACAGAATAGAATAGAACAGGAAGACATGAGTACTATGCCGACCTCAAATAGTGGAATAAAAACTGGTAAACGTTGATCCTCCTATTTTTCAGGTTTTCTCGCGTACTTGATTGTTTTAATGGTCCAACTATATTTTCGTTCACATTCGGTGAACTTAATCACTCATTTATTTAGAAAACTAACTAACTTTGATTCATATTGTTTAAGAACACAGGTTTTCACGCGTACGCGTATACGCGTTGATTGTTGTAATTTTTCAACCATACGCGATAAACGAAGCGAACGAGCGAACGACTCATTTCATCCCTTATGCAGTTCACCGAATGTGAACGAAACTATTGTTGGACCTTTACAACAATCAAGTATGCGTGAAAACTCGTCTTCTTCAACAATTTCGTCACTATCTTTATGTTGTAGAACAATGAAGTACAATCGCATCAGTGCTGCAGATGTCCCTACTACAGTAACTGCTGATAGTGGTCACTACTATAAATACTCGACATTCACCTACATATCCTACATGAAAGCTCCGTATGGTGTGAGGTGACATTGGGCCGCCAAAGGTCAGCCGCGACCACGACTGGGGCATGGTATCATTCATAGCGATTAGCGGATTATTCAGCTTAATTAGCTTTGGCTATAGGATCAGCGTTCAGCCCAGTTAAGTCTTGGACAGTTGACTGTGGAGTAAGATCTACACATTAGTACTGCAGGTGGGACGGCCAAGTCCTTGAATAAAAATTATGGATCAAAGTCAAGTGAATTACTTTCTGTATGACGAGAGGCACTTTAACGATATCTGATTTTAAGAATGTACAAATAAATAAAAGGGTAAAAACGAGAAGCCAGAGATAGAAAAGGGTGACGTGTCACCTAAGGAGAGGCCAGCAGAGACAGAGAAAGAGAGAGGGGAGAGGAGAGCAGCTCCAGCTGTGTACGAGAGTAGGCTGACGATGATTTAATAAAGCACTGCTTACTGGCGTGTGGTGTAAGAACTATTAGGTTTTATAAAAAGTACTTGTCGCAGTTGTAATCATCTACTATTCTTGAGATTTGGGGCAGAAAGTAGTTTTCGAATGTAACTAGTTGTTAACTAGCCAGGACTTTGATTTGCAGTCCCCCGTTGGATACGTGCCCTGGACAATTTGATCTTCCAGATGTGATCCTTTGAAATATTAATGATCTATCTATTTTAATCAGAAAAGTTAGCGAAGTCTTAATTAAATTGGTCTTCCTAAAATTTACTAGCTGTATTGTATAGGTATTCATAAAACCGAGGCGCTAATTTGCAATCTCACTACATACTACTTAGCACCTAATAACTAGATAACTATGTTTACTCACTCACTCGAAGTGGCAACGGTCAACATTGTAAATATTTACTTAAAAAGAGCTTTAAGAGCCACGAATGCAAAACACTTGTCGCGTTATAATCTAACCAAAGATTTATATTTAAACAGAAATATTTGGTCCAGCTAAGCACTAGTCGGAGGAAAGTAGTTACTTTGACTTTCCTCAGTTCCTCAGGGCTCGATACATATTCGCTGCTTCAAACTGGCTGCTAGCGTCAGCGTCTCTTACTCCACCCCACCAATGAAATTAAAAAGATAGCATCAAATGCGGGAAATGATACATACATATCATATTAGAGGAAATACTGTCGTTTTCATTCGATGATAACATTTCTGATATCCCCACACAATCTCGTATGACAGTGCGAAAGTGTGTTGGTACGAGTATATGGTTATGGTTGGTTAGGTTAGAGACAGGCTGCTGATTTGGTACACAAAGATAGTTTCAAATAGTAATATAGATAGTTCAAATAGTGTCATTATCAAATAAATTTCACGTTCTCGCGTGGCATTTCAGGCTGTGCTTGAGGCATACTCAGGATACTAATAATCGCGCAGTTTAAAACGGTTCGTATATAATCTTAATCATAATAGTAGACCTACTGCTACCATCACCTTAACATAATCAAACTGATATCTTATATCAGATGTAATCGTCCGCTAAACGATGGTAAACATGTAACAAGGTAGGCACACAGTCGTGACCGTACTGTATGGAGTGTAAGGTGAGCACAACATTGAGCACTAGCCTTTAGCACAGGTGTGGTGTGCATGCGGCCTTATTTGGTGAACCTTTGATTGATGTACTTATAAATCATAAGGAACAACTGGTACAGAACATCTGCTCTTCAAAACCTTTAGAGGTTTATTTCTGATACATTTTTGGCAAAGCCCAATCCGCTGGATATTAGAGATCAGATATACCTAATAAATCATAGTAGGTATATCAAATAATTAGTTATAAATTGTACCTTCTAATATACTTGCACCTTTCGTGATATACTAACACTGAGGCAAGCCCCCAAGAGAAACTTAGACAAAAAATAAATATTTTTAAAATAAAAACTCTACCAAGCAGGACGAACTTTGACGGAAAGGCTTTCAGAATAATAAAATCGCGTTGAGGCCTTTATATTGTTGCTCGGTTCTAACACTAGGTCATTTCTCTCATACCCGTTACATACATATTTTCGCAAAAGGGAGTTTCGAAAAGTTTGATCGGTGCGACGCGCAATCAGCGGCCTGATTCACCAATATCATCGACGAGATAAAAAATGTTTGCAAAATTGTGTTCAGCTAGCTTTGAATCGATGATTCACTTCGAAAAGTCTTCCGTCTTCATAGTATTATTTACGAAGACGTAAGACTAAGTAAATCGTCCTGCATGAATCACGCTTGAGAATCCTATTCATCTGAGCCAACGTTTGCCTAAGCATTGCAATTCAGCATGGTTACGCCGGTTTTAGACTCGATACGCTGCCCTTAGCAGTGGTAGGTAAGGAATATTACCTACAAAAATGGTTTATGGTCATAGATCAGATTCAACTGCTTATGTTTGGTTTTACATATATTTTTACTTATAACAGCGAGTAGATAATTCAACAAAACAATAAACGTAGTGTTAACAAGATAATTACAATTTAAATACTTGAAGTATATAAAGGTTATTAAAGGTAATGTGTGCAGAAAGTGTTGTTCGTCGGAAGTGGGTCAAGTGCGACGTCTCATGTGTTCACGTTCAGTACGGACTTGTTCGTAAAACAACGACCTTCCTACCTCCGTGCCCTAGGGCGTAAATACTACTATATGAAAATATATATTTACAATATTAATATACAAGCGTTAGCCCCGCAGTTTCACTCACGACTTGATTACAATTGACTGACTTTTCAAAAAAATATTTCTTTTTTCTCTCCTACCTTAGCCTAGCTATTATTTTAAAAACTTGTGAATTGTACGCGGTAAAGAGTAATATTCGCATGTTTTGGAACCCAGCCCAAATGAAAAAACCCAAAGGTTATGCAGTTTGGGCTCCACCATGATTATGGCCTACCAATAAGTTAGTCAAGACTTTTAGCTCCTTTATTGAGCGAAGGAATCATTTCTGCTTCTGGTCTGGCATTTTTTTTCTTTCGTCTGTCAACCCAACGAAACTTGGTGTAGGTACCCATATTATGTTCTACGATTTTTATGTCGTCGAGGTTTGTTGATTGTTTCCCCAAAATCAAGGAAGTTTGCTACGGTCCAATTTATTGGCCGGTTTAAATAACATTTGGTACAGATTTGCATAACACAATATTAACTAGTAGTTCTGCGAACTGTTGACCTGGCGAGCGGACTAATTTTGCGATTATATTTCTAGAATTTAGTAGATGCCACCTTTAACATTTTGATCATTGGCGGGAATTGAATAATAGCTTTGGTTAACATGGATGCCACAGTATTATAGGCCTTGTTTCATGAAAAATAAAATCTACTTTTATAGAACTTATTTAAATCCCCTATTTTGAGAGAAACACCGAATCCGAAAATCCTAGTAATTCGTAATATAGTAACCCATACTCTGGGTATAAAATGATGGGTGGCCGCGAGACGTGGACTTACTATTATTTACAACTGAAATATTATGATGACGCGAGACGAATGCTACATCAAATCAATCAAAAGATAACAATCGAAGGCCTTCGTACTACAAACTCTGCCACCATAACGAGTCTCCCTGTATATGTCCTGTATAAGGTGGTGAAAATAATAATACCTATCTGTCGGTTGCCCCAAGCCCCTTCTATGAAATCCACACGTGGAAAAATATATAGTAGAAAGAAAACACTTCGAAAGCATATTTACGACAAGCCTTTCTTCGGTGCTTGGCTGTTAACTCGAATCTCGAATATATTTTATGTACTTTAAATTGTGAGTTTTGCTAGCCGTTATAGTACGAAAACCAATTCACTCGAGATTTTTTGAACAATGAGTTAAAGATATAAGTAGGACCCTTCCTAATTTTTTACTCTCTTTTTCTTCTGCGTAAACCGACTAACTGCGTAAACGTTATGCCACTTACTTAACAAAAATTTCTTCACGATGTTTTTCCTCATCGATAGACCAAGTGATATTTATTTCAATATGTCAATGTGTAAAAAGAATTAAAATAATTATTGCTTGCTCTAACGACAAAAGAAAACATCGTTAGGAAACTTACTTGTCGGTGAAAGGTATCCGAAAGTCCGGTAAATTCCGGATTAAAATCCGGTAAAGTCCACCAAGCTGGCCAAGTGGCCAGATTGGTGGACTTTACCTCGTGATCCCTTCGTATGAGAGCCCCGTACCCAGCAGTGGGACGCTCGAGGATATAACAAAATTTCAAAGGGCTAGGGTTTCATTCACACCGCGGCTTTTAAAATATATTGAAGTTAAAAGTATGGTGTTCCTCTCACATCCGCTAGAGGCGTTAGTAAAGTTTCAATACTTGATACTTTAATGCAAAGAATTTTTATACTTTGTTTCATCCTGTCTGACAAATATTACTACAGTTACGTTACAAGTGTAATATTTTGACGGTCAATAACCGTTTGGTCGCTGTCAGCGCAGTCATGTCTGATTTCCATACATAAAATTACTTTCACTTTTACTTGCCGCTATGGAGCCGTACCGCCATCTACGATAAACGATTATTTTTGAGTGGAGCTGCTTTGCGACACTTAAGTGTATCATGATGTATTAGGTTCATGTTTACTGTAATTTTTTTTGCAATATTCGGACCGTTTATCTAAAATTAACACTCACATGGCTTTTACCATTTTGCGATACTGTCTTTTTGTTCCTAAATTTACATACATTGTTCGATGTTCGCATATTTGGATATTCCTTGATCTTATTGAACATCTCGACAAAATTGTTAAAGACACTCTGGCTCTAATTTTAAATGTAAATTTATCAGATCGAGAGTGGAAACAGGCTTCTCTTATGATTAGAATGGGGGGTCTTGGTATCCGATCCATATCTGGCGTAAGTCCTGCTTTTCTGTCCTCGGTTCATAGCAATAAGACTTTAATAGAAAAAAAACTGACAAAGACATCGGATGTCATTAATGTTGCTTATATGAATGAGGCTAGGATCGCGTGGACAGTACTTTGCCCAAACACTGATTACCCCCAAAATCCATCTTCACAGATGCAGTGGGCCGGCCGATCTGTGAGCAAGCGCGGAAACTTCTCCTTAATACGTGCTCCAGCTCATCAGATCGCGCCCGTCTCTTAGCGGTTTCTGAGTGGGAATCAGGTTTGTGGTTACAGGCACTCCCTTCGCCTAATACTGGGACCCTCCTTGACAACACTTCATTCAGAATCGCAATCTCCCTTCGCTTGGGTGCAACGTGTTGTGCTCCACATCGCTGCCAGTGTGGCGCAAATGTCGACCAGCTCGGCCACCATGGCCTATCTTGCTCGAAAAGTGCAGGCAGGATACCCCGTCACGCTAGCCTTAACGATATCCTTCGCCGGGCTCTTACCACCGCTAACTGTGCAGCTATTCTAGAACCGAGTGGTCTTATGCGTAGCGATGGTAAGAGACCCGACGGCATGACACTTATCCCCTGGAAGATGGGGCGGCCTTTAGTGTGGGACGCTACATGCGTCGACACTCTTACACCGTCTCATCTTCCCGTTACTAGTAACAAGGCTGGTGCGGCGGCAGAGTCAGCTGAAGGCCTCAAAAGGTGCAAATATAGTAATTTAGATAGCGGTTATATGTTTAAGCCTTTTGGGGTTGAAACTCTCGGGCCTTGGGGACCAGGAGCAAAATTATTATATAAAGCCCTAACAAAGCGTCTAGTTGACGCTACTCGAGACCAAAATGCTGGCCTCTACCTGGGTAAGCGCATAAGTATTGCCATTCAACGAGGCAATGGGGCCAGCATTTTGGGTACTCTACCAACTGGCAGTGGTTTAGATTTAAGTTAGTTTTAATTTTTGGATATTGCTTTTGTACATATAGTTTATAACTTTATATAGTTTTTGTTAGGTTGTTTATGGTTGTTTTTTTCCTCTTAAAAATAAATAGTACGGACTAATATAAATTTGAGTAATTTTATTTGCGTAGCGACATCTACTGTTAAGTAGCATTTTATAGCGCCATCTTTTAGTTAGTAGATGAACTAAATTCTCTAAATAATAAGACTTTCATCGTTATCATCTGTTTTTTCTTTCATAACTGGACATTAGGCCTGTAACAAGGCATAGATGAATGAAGTTGCTTTAACACTTATTTTCTACCCAAGGCAAGTTACTCGTATGAGACAATATTTAGAGACATTAATAGATTTCCCTATTATTTACTTTAACTATAATTAATTATATAACTAAAAAAAACAACTTGTAACATATGTAGCGAATATACGTTAATTTAAAACTCCACTGGTATGTCAGGATGGCCGAGCGGTCTAAGGCGCTGCGTTCAGGTCGCAGTCCACTTCTGTGGGCGTGGGTTCGAATCCCACTTCTGACAAACTTTTTGAAGTCTTAATTAATTATTTTTTACCACATAAAAATACGTCTCTTCTATTTTATCGAAATATTAACAACTTAAATTAATGAAATTGTTTATTTAGTAAGTAGGTGCAATATTAAAAACCATACCTAGTCTTTATCTGTCTTCTTAAAAAACATAATTATTTTCATAGAAAACAAGCTAATAAATACATTTTTACATTGAATAAAGTCTGCTTAAAGATGTAATTTATTATGGGAAATGTTTTATTCGTGCAGAGCCAAAAAAGCATAATTAGAATTATTATCACTCAATGTCATATCAAGGTCACGGACGTCACGCCTGATCAGCTGTCATGTCAGATGTCAGTCAGTTTCGTTTACGTATCCTAACCTAAAAGTAGTTGCTAAAACTTAATAAACCTGTTATTACCGGCGAAATGACAACAATTAAAGTAAGAGACGAGTCTGAAATTATAAATAGGCTTAGTTCCTACATCGAGAAGATTTCCAATGACGCTATTAATACCAGAGGGCAGTTTTACGTTGGACTATCCGGTAAGTTCAAGATGTTGTGGAAGTTCCTTGTTTATTTATTAATTAATTTATGAATTCATGAAACACTAGTTGATCTTTCCACTGGTCTGGTATTTAAGTGGGTGAGTCTCAAATACATACATATCGGTTATTTGGTAACCTTGATTAGTAAGACCTAACCATGAACTTGCAAAATAAGTTATTTTCCACGATCGTGATGTCATAAGAATGACGAATCATATTATATAGCCTTGAGAGGCGAGACTTATTTCGCGGCAAACTGAAATATGAATGGTGTAAATAATTACCTATATTAATACTAGGGTCCGACTGAAACTGGTTTTCCGGTCGAAACCGAAACTCACGTGTTCAAGTATGTTCAAGTATAAAATTCCTTAAAATACTGAAATTTGGTGCATTTTATCCATTATTCTGCTCTAATGAAATGAAGACACTATATTAAGTTTGTTCAACAAACTTAAGCGATAACGCACTGACTATGTTTTGTTGCTACGGGGCTATCCGAAGGCCCACGACAACACCGATCAGGGCCGCCAGCGTCCGTCAAACTTCCGAAATCAGTTTCGGTTTCGGCAAAAGTTTTCCGAAATTGCCGCCGAAACTTGATTTTGGCCAATACTCAGCCGAAGCCAAACTTTCGGTCGGGCACTAATTAATACCGACATATTGGTGTTTTGATTTTGTGGTATAATTTATTATTCTAGGAGGTTCTGTAGTGAAATACTTATGTGAAGGTCTGCCAAAAGTAGACACTGATTGGACTAAATGGACATTAGCATTCTGCGATGAGAGAGTAGTTCCCGAAGACAGTGCAGACTCTACGTTTGGCACATACAAGAGAGATCTGATACCTAGAACAGGACTAAAGGAGAGCCAGTTTGTAGTTATCAAGCAAGGGGTATCTGGTAAGTTAGGAGTATTTACTTTTGTTATTTTTTAGGAATTCCCACACTATCTGATTTTGTTTATATATTACATGATGATCTTAAATTATTAGTGACTTCAACAGTCTCTCTGTGGCATGTTTATGTAGGCTTTAATTTATTGTGACACCAGATTGGTGATTTTCATTAGTAAATACAAATTTTTGATGTAATGTATCATATGTTCAAAAATATTCTTATAAAAACTACATTATCTGCTTCCAGCTCAAGAAGCGGCTCAAGACTACACGGACAAACTGAAACGAGCATTCGGCAGTGATAACTTTAAATTTGACCTTCTCCTGCTGGGCATGGGCCCAGATGGACACACTTGCTCCTTGTTCCCCAACCACGCACTGCTAGAAGAGACAGGTCTGCAAGTAGCACCAATAACTGACTCGCCCAAACCTCCCCCGGAGAGAGTTACTCTTACATATCCAGTTATCAATAATGCAAGGAACTGTATTTTCGCAATCAGTGGTGCGGGGAAAGCAGAGATGATAAAGGTAAACACCTAATTACTAGTGATAGTACTCATACTAAGTCAGTTTTTTTTAATTGAATCGTAGGGCGTCTTATGCCCCCGTGAGGGAGGCATAAGGACAGTTTGTTGTGTGGGTAAATTCGCCCCTCTCTCACAGCTTTACTTTTGAGTGGCCACCATTGGGGAAGCAATACTGGCACTTTCTTTATATGATAATTGTATTCCTCATGTTAATAATCTAATTTCTTAATATTACTAAATATATATATATATATGTATGTATTTTCTGGTTTTTTTTTATGGTATAGTATTTGTACCATCTCTTTTTTTTCCTTTTTTTTATTGGTACACCACCGACGTTACTATTTGCAGTTAGTCCGATCCATCCAAAGGTTGCCTGGAAGAAATCGCTTTAGGCGATAAGGCCGCCCAATGTACTACCAATGTTTTGTTTATAATATATTTGCTGTATATATTTTTCTTGGTGTGCAATAAAGACATATTGTATTGTATTGTATTCCTAGTGACTCCTGGAATCTCTGTCTGATAATTAATCATGACTAAAGTGTGTTCCTGATAGTGCTTTTAATTAGAATTATATAGATTCTGATAGCTTGTATATTCCACACTATAACGACGCCAATGCTTATTGAAATCTTATATTCTTTCAAGCGTATCCTAAAAGACAAAGAAGACTTGCCCGCAAGAAGAGTGAACCCGACCAGTGGCTCTCTCTACTGGCTGGTGGACGACGCTGCGGCCGCGCAACTGTGATTCTGTTACAATGTACCAGGAGCAGAATTTGACACTCTGACCATCTCACTACCATTTCCCTGTTTTTATCAAGAAATGGAACAATATTTTGAAAAAAAATATTTAATTCAATAAGTTTATTCTTTATTGAAATGTTGTTTTTGTTAGTTAATTATTGTATGAAAACTTTTTAAGAAATGAACCATATGGACACATCTAACTGTGCTATTAATGCTTTTATCATGAAGCAGTTTTATTTGTTTTCTTTGATAATATAATAGTGATAAAAGAAAAACTAGAGGTTGAAAAAGCCAAATCCTTTCATTTTATGTTTTCTATAATTGCTAATTTTAGCATGGAAGTGTTTGAGAAGTAATTGCGATTAAGCTCGATTGCACATAGGTATTTCTTGAAATGTTTATATGGCAGAATAAATTGCTTCTTACTTGACATATTGAAAGCGAAAGTGTGACTCGTCTCGGAAGCTCTAAAGCAAAAAATTTCATACAACCTATTTTTTGTTAACTACTAGGCCATGTATAAAATATATGTGCCTTCAATAATTTTAAGCCATAAGTGATAAAAATCTAGTAACTTTGTTATATTTTTTAAACTATACATTCCTGTTAAATAAATGCTTCGGGTTATTATATTTTTCTTTATTTCCCTGGTGCAGACAGAAGGATAGGTATCAAAGATGTTCTTGATCGTCAAGAAACATATAAATGTATGTGACTTGTTCCCGAAGTTCAATGTCGGGGCAAGTGTGCTCCGGCGTGTAATCAAACCAAATCATCAAGTTCCAATATGTGTATTCCCTCATTCGTTCAAATGCCAGCGAAGATGATTCACAACAGCATTTATTCCACATAAAAAAACGACCTCGACTATACGTTACAAATTACGATTAACATCATCATCATCAGCGTAGACCTATGACATTAAAGTTTTTTTTTCACATTAATATTATATTGGTTTCTTTAATTACAAAAAGTCCGTCAACTAAATACAAAAATGAGACGCGGGGAGTGCGCATGGCGCACTCGCTCGCTTCTTACATAATACATATACATAGGTTTATAGATATACATACATAGCGCTACAGTTAATTTTAAGGGTGTCCACCCCCTGCGTAGGACCTCCGTACGATTTATTTGCAATTTCATTAATTAACACTAAAACTTCGAAGACATGTCATAAATGTTGCAATTTTTATAAAATGATATATTTATTGTGTAGCTGTTAATTACTTAAGATTTATTGTTCGCGGTAATATCATGTATACTTTGTGAACAGTGAAGTCAGCATCGAAGCGCTGCGTTATAGGTATTAGGTGTTGCGATGCATACGTCACTCACTTCACAGCTTTCAAAATATTTTTTAAAACATGGTCATGTATTCTATTTTATTCTATCTCTAATTATGCCCTCTGCGGTATAGCCGCAATTATGCCAATGTCGCGTGGGTTGCAAAAAGATAAACGCTGAAAAGATTGGCCTAAGAAACGAAATAAAACAACACTTTGCAGATGCTCGGTGTTAACGACAATAATTAATTTAGGTTTTGAGCTTATTTTTGTTGATTAGTAACATAGAACTGAAACAAACACAAAGGACGTTATTTATAAAACTACAAATGGGACAATTGCCTCAGTATCTGACAAAAAAATATTTAACTCATTTATAGGTGTCAAATTCGTTTATAAGTGTCGTTAGATTGATTTTTACCTATCATTGATTATGAGAATACATTTTGAAAACTAGAACAACAGTACGTCGACCTTGGAAACACATAAAACACGCAGTCACATTAACTGTTACATTTGGTTAAAAACAATAGAACCTTAGACACTGGCCATGTACTGAATTACAATTTATAACATCACCGAAATTAAACATACAAAGTCACTGTCTACTTAAAAGCTTCAAAACTACCAAACTTTTACATTGTTTTAGTAAAAATAAAAATTGCAACACTTATACCATATGTCCAAACAATATTCCCAAATAGTTCGCACGGAGGTAAGATCCAAGCGAGGGTAGTGTAGTGTCAACTGTCCACCGCTTCCTCGAATGTTGAGACGTTGTGGTCACTGGTGGCCAACTTGTCCCCGGATGTAGAGGCGTGTGGTGACTGGAGTCAGTCGCGCGCCGACCGCGGCCCGCGCTACACGTGCCGGTCACTTTATACAGGGGCGGGAGAGGGGCGGCGCAGGCACACGCCGACCGCTCCAATATGTACAGGGGCTGGCTTGCGCTCGCTCTCTGTAAAACAAACATAGCATAACATTGTGCTTTAAGACCTACTTATACGAGTATACACATTGACCACAATTCGGCCAGTCACACTGACTAAACTAAAAATTCCTAAAATAATATCCATCTTTTTCTCACTTCTGGAAACAAAAAGAGAGGAGACAATTTTAGAACAGTCAAATTAGGTGAGTTTAGTAAATTTCGCCTGCCCGAATTGAGATCATTATGAATTAGACGAATTTAATATACCTATATTATATATTCCGTTGATTTTACGCCCTGAAGGCTAAGCATAACTCGCTTCTTCGTGAAATAGTTTTTCCAATTCTTAGTATTATAATTATAACTAAGCCACTAAATTCACCTACAGTGGAGTCGCTACGGCGCTACTGCACCCGACATTATATTACATGCTACTTTATTATTGAAATGGCACATTCTCCAGACGGTTCCGTACAAATTTGTATCTAATCAGTAGTTTGATTGGCAAATCAAATTAATAGTAAAAAAGTATGATAGTGTATCTTACTGTTTTTGGAAAGTGGTGGAAATTCAAATAGCATTTCGAGATAACATACTGAAGAGATCTTCAAAAATACCCGATTATTATATCCACTTTCTCCAGAGTTACTTGCAAAAAATTGATTTAAAAAAATCTCGTATTTATGCTAAAACCGTCAGATGCCACCAATAAAAAATATTATTGTAACTGTCAAAAATACAGATGATTAATTACGTCATTTTTTTTTACGAACTTTTGACGAGAATAACATTATGCTGAACTTTTCTTATATTCTGAATAAAATAAAAAAATAAGAGTACGCTATTTTTGATTTGCCTTTTGCCATGACAAGAACATTTCAAATAAAAAAATTTGAAATGTTCTTGTCATGCAGGGGGACTGATCAGTCATGCTGGTGCCTGGACAAGTGGACATATCTCGGAGGCCTAGTACAGTGTAGTGTACCTGGTGTGGTCAGCTAGTTGGTGGGCCAGTAGGAATGCGTGTAGGCAGGCTTGTTGTGCGCGGGCTGCTTGCTGCCGCCCCGCCCGCCGGTGCTACCGCTCTCTGCCTGCACATTACAAACAATATCATATGTTACTCTAACATATATTTATTACAACCTTTAGGAACCGTGACGTCAGCTAGGCTGACGTCACCATCCCCACCAACAGACTCGCTCATCGCAAATAAGAAACACTTTTATCTAAACACGTTTTATTACTTGTCTAAAACAATCTTAAAATCTAAAGTTATAATTTAAATTGTACTTACAAGATATTTCACGCAAATTCACCAAACGAATGTCCCTCGCAACGGCACGCTTCTGCTTTTATAACCAGCTAAGATGGCGTCGCCGTTGCAAAGTCAAATCACAGTCACTTCATGTTACACATTTTAAGTTACACCAATTAATACAACAGAGTATAGTTAGATAATTCCTTAAACTATTATTAGGACACGGTTTAAGCATTGAAACGATTTATCTCGATTAAAACATTGAAATAATACAGAGCGCTACTCGCTTTTTGATTCTATAGTTATTAGTCCAACAAATCTTCTTTTTACAATTTAAAACCTAACCAAAAACGATTTTAAATGAAATTCAACTAGTTTATTAATCAAGACATGATTTTAGCAATAGATGATTGGACTTAAAACTAAAGTTGATGAACATAAGAGTTGTTGCTTTGTCGCCAAGAACGACTACAACACTCTACTCAAATTCCATACTTTCAAGTTAGAAAACTGACAACAGTATTAAATCAAAGTAATATTAAACCTTTACGCTTATGATAATCATTCTAATAACTTTTAAAACTATTAAAAGTAATTTAGATCGAGCTTGCGCCGACACGGCCATTCTGCGAGACGGTGTGCGTGCCCAGCACCAGTCGCGGTTCTGTAAATAATGATGAATATCTCTGAGCTAGTTATCCACTCACTGGTACACTAGCCGACAATTTGGTTTTGATCAGAGTTGTTTATTTGTAATGTGATAACCGATTCCAACGAACCAAGTTGTCAACTGTCATTATCGTACCTTGTCATTTATAAATTATGCTGGTACATAGAGAGCAAATGATAAAGAAATAAATTCATAGTCAACAAATAAGATTAGCTGTACTTAAGGGAAGTGAGCGAAGATATCAAGTGTTTGTAATGCTACACGCTTACTCACACATTTCAGTAGGTAGTTATGTTAATGCAAACGCTCCACGCATACTTGCATTATTTGATTTCTCGTAGTTAAGGATGATGCTGTGGTGCTGAGCGGTCTCGTACGCCGTGGTCCACAGAGGCACTAAAGGATTTGGAAAGGGTGATGCTGTGGCCTAGGTCTTAATAGTTTTGACCGTGGTCCACAGAGGCTCTGAAACTCGTAGTATGACTATTTATAGAAGTCACAGGAATGATGCTGTGGTGCTGAGCGGTCTCGTACGCCGTGGTCCACAGAGGCTCTAAGGGATTTGGAAAGGACGATGCTGTGGCCTAGGCCTTAACAGTTTTGACCGTGGTCCACAGAGGCTCTGAAACTCGTGATACGACTTTGTTTATAGAAAACTCACAGGAATGATGCTGTGGTGCTGAGCGGTCTCTTACGCCGTGGTCCACAGAGGCTCTAAAGGATTTGGAAAGGACGATGCTGTGGCCTAGGCCTTAATAGTTTTGACCGTGGTCCACAGAGGCTCTGAAAACAGTTGAGGAAAGGAAACAGGAAATACGGATGTACAGTCAATGTTAACTTTTGTTTGATTGCATCAGCCTGTCACCAAAGACAAAGACCTTATGCCTTTGCTAAATCCAAATCACAGTAAGACATGCAATTGAGATAAAAATGAAAGACACGAACCATTGTTTATGAGACTGGCAACTCAGGAGCTGGCCTGTTCTGCCAACTGTGCCACGCTGATGGGCTGAAGTGTGGTCTGCTGTTGTGCGTTATCTTCCAAGCTTATTGGTGAGACATCGGCCAGCTGAGCAGTCATTTCTTCATTATTTTCATCGTCATATCTCGCCGACACGGTTTCCTGTTCCCCCGGTTGTGGTGCTCGACGCAATTGGTCGTGTGCCACCTTACGTGGACGCCCCCTGCCAGTCACCCGCTTTACCATGTATCGATCGTTGTCAAGAATTTTGTGTATCTCGTACGGCTCGCTATATTTCAGGTCCAGAGAAGTCTGATTACGGGGATTATTCTTGACGAGTACATAATCTCCTCGCTGGAACGGGCGCAGTTTCGCCTTTTTCTTATTGAATCGTTGCTTTTCATATTGAGCCGCGTCTGCCATTTTCTGATGAACGTGTTGCTCAAGCAAGTCAAAGTCTATACATTCATTATCAATATTAACCAACCTCAGTAGCTCTGGCGGTACACTCTGCTGGCGGCGGGTTAGTAGAGATAGCGGTGCGACTCCAGTTACTCTGTGTGGAGTGCAGTTGAATGCAAGCTGTAACGCTTCTAGTGCTGTCTGCCAATCTTCAGTGTCGTAGTTTTTAATCATAGTCAGTGCATTTTTCAAAGTACTCATTACTCTTTCAACTTGTCCGTTCGCTCGGCTTACTCCTGGCGCAATGGAATGTACGTTTATGCCGTAACGGTCGGTGTAGGTTTTAAACTCTCCAAGAAATTCTCGACCTCCATCCACCACTATTTGTACTGGAGTCCCGAACAGGTGCACAATACGTTTAAGAGCTGCGAGGCTACTGCTTGGGCTCTTATCATTAGAATAGCTTAGCAGGATGTATTTGGTAAATGCGTCAATACTCACAATAACATACTCGTCCCGTCCTTCAGCATTTTTTGTTCCTAGCTTGCCGGTTATATCCATGTGAACGACTTGGAACGCTGCAGTGGGCTTTTGAATAGGATGAAGCTGTGCTTGGATAGCTCCCGATGGTCCTTTAGAGGTTCTACACACAACACAATTATCTGTGAATTTTCTGACGGTTGTGCTCATATTGTCAAACCAGTATGTCTCCCTTAGCTTCTGTAAGGTTTTCTCCCATCCAGGATGTTGCAGAGTGACATGAAATGAGTTTATAAGACTCCACTGAAATGACTTGGGAACAACAATTGGATTGTGTATACCAAGTTTAGAATCCGCAAGGGTCTTTTTAAGTAAGCCTTCCTCCATCATATAGCCTTCAGCCGAGTCATCGCTATTCAGAGCATCTATAAGTGGGCGCAGTACATCATCGCGGCGCTGCTCTATCTGCAGCCACTCTGTGTCTCGGGTCATGACGTTGACAGGTATTTCGGTGGAAGGATTTCGACTGAAATAGTCCGCGTGCTGCAACCGTTCACCTTTTCTATATTCTACCTCGAACTCGTAATTTTGCAGGAAAGCCCACCATCTATGGATTCGAGGAAGAAGATCCTTTTTGTTCTTTGATGCTTTCAAGGCGTTACAGTCAGTTATTACCTTGAATTTTCGGCCGTAGAGGTAGTGCCGGAAATGTTTGACTGCCCTCACCACTGCTAGTGTCTCCAGCTCGTACGAGTGGTAACGGCTCTCAGCATCAGTTGTGCGCTGGCTCATGTACGCGACAGGATGCTGGCGACCGCCGACGGTTTGTACAAGCACCGCTCCGTATCCAATGCTACTGGCGTCGGTGTAGAGCTCGATTGGCGAATTTTCCTGAAAAAGCATAAGGGTAGGCGCAGTAGACAAGTGTTGTATGATGCGATTTCGAGCTTCGTCATGTCTTTCGTTCCATTCCCACTTCATGTCGTTCTTGGTCAGTTCATAGAGAGGGACCATAACACGCGAGAAATTGGGAATGAAGCGTCTGAAATATCCAGCCAAACCATTGAACTGCCTAACTTGTTTGACCGTTTTTGGGATGGGTGCCTTTGTTAAAGCCTCTACTTTTCTTGGGCTAGGACTGACTTGTCCGTCTGCAATGATATTGCCCAAGTACTCGATAGAGCGTTTAAAAAAGGCAGTTTTATCAACGTTAATCGAAAACCCGGCCTTCTGGAGAGCGATCAATATGCGCTCGAGATGTGATAGGCCCTGAGAAAATTCCCCACACTTAGACAATACATCATCTACATACACCTGGCAAATCTGGTCAGCAGAGGTCAAGAGATGAGCCAAAGCCCTATTTATGCAACGCTGGTAGACCGAAACCGCATTACTGAGTCCAAATGGCATGGCTAAATATTCAAATAGGCCATCTGGCGTGACAAAGGCAGTCTTTTCAATAGAGCTCTCAGAAATTGGGATTTGGTGGAACCCAGCTGCCATATCTAATGTCGAGTAATAGACACCTCCCGCCAGTTGATCTATCTGATCCGCGATGATAGGTAATGGATAGTGGTCCCGCAGCGTATTTCTGTTTAGTTCGCGATAATCCACGCACATGCGATCTTTTCCATTTTTCTTTTTCACTAATATTATCGGGCTGGAAAATGGTGACCTACTTTCGCGGATAATTTTATGCTCAAGTAATTCTTTAATTATATCCCTCACTTTCTCCCGTTCTACCGGGCTCAATCGGTAAGGTCTACGTTCGACACACTTGCTTTCGTCTTTTAATCGTATTTCGAGCTCACCGGTATTGACGCGCGACTGAGGATAGCCGTGAATGAATAAATTCTCAAATTTATTTAGCAAAATTTTTAATTCGTTTAATTGATCATCATTAGTTAAGTCACAATCCAATCTTTCAAACTTCTCACTATGAGATTGCATGTGGTAAACAACCGGTTGATGAACCAGCATTGCACCTCGAGAATTGACTAACACGCTCAAATTTGTCTTTTCTACGAGATTCATGCCTAGTAGAATATCAGAACATACTTCGTAGTCTGGTACCACGTGAAATTCAAGTTCTACCCGCAAACTATCAAAGACACAAATAGTAGTTAATGTTGAGAGCGATACTACTGTAAATTGTCCTAGCCCCTTCAAGTAACTGACCTTATCAACTCTTTTTCCGGGCAATTTTGCAGCTACCGAGTCGCGTATCACCGAGCATTCGGCTCCGCTATCGAATATCGCGAGTTGATATAAATTACCCACTACGACTGGCATAGAGTTTAATTTAGTCGTACCCCAATATCGGTGTCCGGATCGTACGACGGCAAAAACACATCCTTTATTCTCACTTTAGGCGTATCAGGTTGAGTCGTCATGCGATCGGACACGTGTTTCATCATTTGCAACATCTGAGCGAAAAACTCCGTAGGTACTCCACTAACAGAAGCGGTAGCTGTTTCATTATTATGGTCAGATGGACAAGCAGAAGTAGGGGTCAATCCCACTTCTGATAACGGATCACCCGGTCCTGGAGGATTTTTAGGAACCGTGACGTCAGCTAGGCTGACGTCACCATCCCCACCAACAGACTCGCTCATCGCAAATAAGAAACACTTTTATCTAAACACGTTTTATTACTTGTCTAAAACAATCTTAAAATCTAAAGTTATAATTTAAATTGTACTTACAAGATATTTCACGCAAATTCACCAAACGAATGTCCCTCGCAACGGCACGCTTCTGCTTTTATAACCAGCTAAGATGGCGTCGCCGTTGCAAAGTCAAATCACAGTCACTTCATGTTACACATTTTAAGTTACACCAATTAATACAACAGAGTATAGTTAGATAATTCCTTAAACTATTATTAGGACACGGTTTAAGCATTGAAACGATTTATCTCGATTAAAACATTGAAATAATACAGAGCGCTACTCGCTTTTTGATTCTATAGTTATTAGTCCAACAAATCTTCTTTTTACAATTTAAAACCTAACCAAAAACGATTTTAAATGAAATTCAACTAGTTTATTAATCAAGACATGATTTTAGCAATAGATGATTGGACTTAAAACTAAAGTTGATGAACATAAGAGTTGTTGCTTTGTCGCCAAGAACGACTACAACACTCTACTCAAATTCCATACTTTCAAGTTAGAAAACTGACAACAGTATTAAATCAAAGTAATATTAAACCTTTACGCTTATGATAATCATTCTAATAACTTTTAAAACTATTAAAAGTAATTTAGATCGAGCTTGCGCCGACATATATATATTTGCACGGTGGTAGGACGTTTCCTATCGCTCGCCTGGCTAGCTACCACCCTCACGTTGTAAAATCTATCGCCAAGCACCTAACGGTGTGTTCCAGCAGCCTTCCTCGGGAGCCAGTGTATTCCAGAATAGGCATGCTCCATCTAGGGCTACAGTATCGCTGACTTCAGTGGTCGTGCGAACTTGTCAAATGAGTAGCTGTCTAGGATAAAAAAAACGACAGTACACGAGACGCATTGCGGTCAAGCGCAACTCGCGTCGGATATACTACAACGGAGCACGGTTGGTTCTAACCAACAGTGCTCCGTTGTAGGAAAAGCGAGGCGATAGACAAGTTTCGCGCACGTGCACTCCCGAGTACCCACCCAACCGAATAGAGACAATCAACATTGGACTCAAACTAGTAGTTCTGCGAGCTCTTGACTTCACAATATTAGAGGATACTAAAAATATTTCACATACAAAAGTAACCTTAATTTTAATTAAAAAATTAAAAAAAAATGTTCTATTAATCAGCTCCCAAAAATTATCGACATACGGCGTTGACGGGCTTTCATTACATGTAAGACAGCCAGTTAGCATGGAAATCAATGAACATCTTTGATTCGTGCCGGAGGGCGTATTTTGAACTTTGTAGACCTTTATACTCAAACGAATTCTGACGCAATTCCTGAGAGCGAGAGAAAGCTCGTTACGTGTTTATCGCTATGTTGACGCAACATATTATTCTGATGATGTAAAACGAGTGCGTTCCGTGTCACTGCACGATATAAAATTGAACTTTGCCTCAGTGAATACCGTTCTACGTGAATTTCACGCGTTTAACATAACGGTGCCGCGTTACGTGTGAAAATGTTCGTAGTATATAAAGGCTCAGCTCATTTCACGAGAAGTTAAATCTATTTGTCATGATTTTTCAATGAAGCCTCTTGTTAGCAGAAATACCGCCCCAATAGATAATCGCAAACGACGAAAATAAATCCCATACTAGCAGTTTCGCCAAGATTAGATGGAAACTGCGACCCGTTCTCTTTTTTATTGTTAGTCTGTAGAGTAGAGAACATCTATTTGACATAACTGATAGACAAAAGGTTCAGCGGTTTAGGCTCTCTTTTGATTCCTAGCGTATGTCAATCTTTTATATATATGTAGATCAGATCGATGTTATATTCCTATGCTTTACGAGTATGTGATGGTATGTCCGACACCCAACGTAAAATTTCAATACCTTAGGAATGGGAGTCCTTACGATGTTAGGGGATCTATGTATACGAAATGTGTGAGACCTTACGAAACAATAAATCTATATTTGTAAATGATAGGTAACAAACAAGCTAGAAATAATTATCCTCTTTTGTTAAAATATCCTATTTAAAAATTACGCGGCTATCAATTTCATATTAGATTAGTGTAGCTGTTTTATTTTGTTCTTTAAGTATATTAAATATAAATAAATATTTTAGGTGAAAGTTTTGCATGTATACGCTATTATGTAAACAAATGATATTCGGTACATAAGTCTGCTTTTAATGTGTTACATAAAATATAATATTATTAGTGACAAGACAGCACATGCATATAACTGTTCTACAGGCGGGCAGTACTGCGATTATATTGCAAATATATAAACATAGGTGCGTTATATAATATAGTGCACGTTATATGTTATATACTAAACATATAATATAACACTTACCCGCCTATTTTGACTACTGTTCATCCGTGCATCCATCTACAAACGAAAAATACTAGAATAAACAAAATGTATGTACATGCATTATGGATGTTTTCATGTATATATTTTTTGGGAGTTCACATCCACGTTTCCGCATGCGTCACATAACGGTATATATATATATAATTTTACAGATATAAAAATAAATAAAATAAAAGTCATTTTTATTTTGGTTTTATTTTAGTTTTGCAGTAAAATTTGTTCAGTTTGGTGAATGCTTTGAGGTGTTCATGTGCCGACCTAGTGAGTATCGCAGTGGCTGTATCTCGAACGATAATGGTAGGAGGATGGAGTAGTACAGAGTAGAATGGAGTAGCATATAATATAATGGAGTAGCATAGAGTAGAATGGAGTAGCATAGAGTAGAATGGAGTAGCATCGAGTAGAATGGAGTAGCAGAGAGTAGAATGGAGTAGCATATAATAGAATGGAGTAGCATAGAGTAGAATGGAGTAGCGCGGTCTGCCCCGACTTGGTCCTGAGGCGCGTCAAGTCCTCGAGAGACTCGAGTGACGTTTCTGCGCCCCAAGTGGATCCTATTTCCCATTATTAGTTAAGGATGGGACGAGTGTGGAGTAGAGGAGGACTGGAGTGGAGTAACGTGTATAATTGGAGGAGCGTGCTATCTATAATATAAAAATGAATCGCTAAATGTGTTGCTAAGCGCAAATCTCGACAGCAGCTGAACTGATTTTGCTAATTCTTTTTTTAGGATATTCCTTGACGTACGAGGATGGTTCTTACGGAGAGAATTTAATATTAAAAAATTAAAAAGGTCTAAAAACAACAATTTTCTATACTGCCATACAATCGATTCGTAATAAAACTTAAAAGTCAATTTGAACTTTAATTTCATACCATAAAGTTTAAGTGTTAGTGGAGAGGTTCCGGGAAGGTGAAACAATTGAGTGACGTTAATATCGTATAAATATTAATGTCGTCAATA
The DNA here is from genome assembly GCA_947049295.1 of Ligdia adustata. Taxonomy (NCBI): domain Eukaryota; kingdom Metazoa; phylum Arthropoda; class Insecta; order Lepidoptera; family Geometridae; genus Ligdia; species Ligdia adustata. Next base: position 751,090 of record OX346237.1, read on the forward strand.
TTTATACGATGGTAACTTTACTCTTAAAGAATCGACTGTTAGGCGGTACGAAGTTCAGTATATTATATATCCCTTACTGGTGCTGCGGCGCTTCGTTAAATTGTTCTTATTGTGTTGAAATGGTTATCTCTTCTATTGTGTAAAAGATGAAAGGAAGATGGGAGTAAATAGCTGTGGGGTTGTGTAGTATATCTCGGGGTGTTCGCGAACGGCGCTATCTAAACTATTGTTGTATCTCGTATGATTTATTTTGGTGAGTGACCCTATCTGTACATCCTGAACTAGTGGAGTTTCTATGTTACAAACGTTTCTATTTGGTACGATACAGTTTGGGAAAGAGGAGGGTCGATTAGAGTGGAGTAGCGTGGTATACCCAAACCTGGACCTGCGTGTTACTGTATATATCCCGACCTAGTGGTATTTTCATATCAGAAACTTTTGTATCCCGTACGCTACGATTCGGGTGGGAGGAGGGTGGAGTAGAGTAGAGTGGAGGAGCGTGGTATATCCCGACCTGGTGCTGCGGCGCGGCGTGGTGGTGGTGGTGCGGCGGCGCGGCGATGTACAGATGCGAGGCGGCTCCGAAGGGCGGGGGGGTCCCACTGTGGAAGCCTGCCTTCTCGTAACTCTGCAACACACACACGCGCGCGCTCAGCTATTGCACTACACACTCCTCTCTACCCGTCTCACCCCCCCCCCCCCCCCCCCACTCCAACACCTCTCCACCGCCCTTTTATTGTTTTTATTTTTGGTTTAGGTCGAAGGCAAGACTGACTGACAAACGCGATGTATATACAAACCAGATTAGTGGTTACATTGTAAATGCCACTCCACCCATCCAAAACTTACCGATCTGCCTGTTGCTCAATTCGATGATCTGTTAGACCACCACAGCTGACATCGCTTGAGCTTTTTCTCGTTTTCCAGCGCTATTAATACACCGCGCTATTTGCATACCAACTATTTATTTAATTGTGTTTTCATGAACGTCATCTTTTTATGTAGCATTTTCCCGCGGTACTGCTCTGTTTGATATTATTATAACCTACAAACTTAGGATGTAAAATGAAGATCCAACCAAAGGTTCCTGTTCTCCTTAGGTTATCATTTTTTGTTAATTTTTTTGGCTCTGAGGCTAGGGTATTTATTAATGGGCAAAGGCTGAAACTTAAAGACTGGTGACTCCCGCTCCCGCTAGTTCCCGGTGCAAATGATGGCCATTGCTATTCATCGTGGCAATGCTGCGTTGGGTACCTTTGCACCGGGAACGGTCAGGGGTGGGTTATTTGATTAGAGGTAATCGAATTCTGATATAAATTTTTGTTTTTATATTCAATAATCATAATAAATTACATGTTAATTTTGTTTGGTTTTCAATAATAATTAAATCACAAAATATATGCGGTACGTCAATGTTTAGCGGTTAAACATTTTGTGATAACCCAAGAACTCTGGAAAACCCAAGAACTGAAAAGGTCACCGTCGGTCAATGGTCGCAAACGGCAATATTGATAACAGAGTTGACCTGCTGTTTAGATAACGCTTTCTCACGCGGTATTTATTCACCTTCCATAAAATTCTGTGCAGCTTTTATCACTAACTTGCTTGATAGGTTCTATTACTGGTAGACGCTCATAGTGCATATCGAAATAAAAAAAATGGTTCAAATAAACGGATTGTTGCTGTCATTCTTCATGTGCAGTGCAATTCTCGCGGAAGCTAAGGAAGAAAAGTACGTTTGCGAACCAAAACTTATAAATATAGACACCGGAGCTCCGATCACTAATCTGACGGAACAATGTCCGAATTGTACGCCAAAATGTTGTGCGAGAAACGAAATATTTATCGTTGCAACAGCCACAGAGTATCCACACTGTGAAAATCTTACATCACTTAATATCACACTAGACTACGATCAAATGAGAATCTTTACGTCCATTCAAAATATAGACAAGATAAATAGTGGCGAAGAAAGTGAAACATCAAAAAAAAACTTAAGTGACGTAAGTCTAGTGCAGAATAAAATGTTCGAGAAGGAAGATTGCGTTGACAAAACAGTCAGCACGCCACTTGAGGAATGGTATTTGAGAACGTACATATTAGAGGTGAGTGCATTTTCAATATACAGGTGATAACGGGACATACTGAGTATTTATTTTGTGGGTATATTCTCTTACAATATTTTCAAGAAACATAAACAAGGTAGGACAATAATACGGCCAGCAATACAGGTGTTATTAGACGAGCGTGTTAATATAGAGCTATAGCAGTCTCAATACGTACCAATATACTTCGGGGTTACATACGATGCTTTTTTAAGTCTCATAGGATTGAATGAGATGTAGATAATCGCAGTAAGACAGACTATAAAGTAATAGCCTTTCGCGCGACGAAATAAGGCTCAATTTTTTTTGTGCCGAAATGTGTCCTTGAACACAGTGCCACTCGAGGTAATGCGTGGGTGAATCTTCTATTTGTTGTACTAATACTTGGACAAAAATCTGTAGAGCGCTTGATAGACCATGCTAAAGCTTGCATATATTATCTTCAGCTTTTATAGAACAACTGTTAGGTCATAGGTGTAGGACTCCTCCAAACTATTTATCAGAATAGTTCAAACGGAATTTATTGGAATTGGAATTTCCACTTTGCAGCGTTAAGAGTTGATTTATACATGTATAAATCAATTCCCTGTGCATGGCTTATCGGTGAAGCATTTTGAGTTTGTAATCGTACGTGTATGCCCCATGCATGATATGTGTGTATGTGAGAGAGCTTATCACTTGCCATATCATTACTGTACCTATCGCGACATATATTCTAAATTTGCGTTTACACGTACATATGTGTGATACCCATCATTCTTCCTATAGCTACACAGGGAACGTGTCAAAGTGCAAGAATCGCAAAAATGCAAGAAAATATGAAAAAAATTGTTGGGGGCCACAAAAAATATTATTACTAAAATATTTCATACATCATTTCAATAGTTTTTATGGTTTTTTTTTCTATCCAGAATGGCAAAGCGGCAGTTGAAACCGAATACGATGGATGGATTGAAAAAGGCGCTGCATATTTCTGCACGGATTTATATTATAATCAGAAAAACAAAAGAACAGCACAAGCGGCGTTTGTTGCTAAGAAAAAGGAAAATAAATCTGTGGAATAACAAGTTTTGCAATAGTAACGACAATATGTAATCGTTAACTACTATAAAACAGCGCGATTGTATAACCTGTAAATTTTACTTTTATTTATTTTGGAGTAGAAACCATAGGTCCGCGTGGACCGGCCGCTCTCAGCCTTTATAGGAATTTGGTCAAGAGTTTGGTAGACGGTACATGTGACAAAAATGCCGGTTTTGTTTTGGGTCAAAGAATCTCCATTGCCATCCACCTTTCCCTCAACCAACAGACTTTTTGAGTAATATTTAGTTTTAGTTAGTGTTTTAATTACTTCTTAGAGCTCTATATAGAAAATGTATGTACATAGTGCAATGTAATAAAGCAGCTCAGATATTACTTTGTATTTTTTAACCATTTTCATTTATTGATAAATGGTGAAACATAACAATACATATAAGTAGATATAAGCAGAAGCGTAGAAGAAACATCAAGGCAAGAAGCGTTTGTTTTCAAATAATTAAATAAGAATATCAAATTCGACCGAAATCGGAATCAAGAGATTTTGACATGTATAGATGACATGTATAAATAGAAAATATATTGCGACGGCCAGTTTTTGCGTTATTAGGGCTCCCGTAAAGAGTATAAACAGGACCCTATTACTAAGACTTTGCTGTCCGTCCGTCTGTCTGTCACCAGGTTGTATCTCAAGAACCGTAATAGCTGCACAGTTGAAATTTTAACAGATGATGTATTTCTGTATCTGTTGCTGTATTACACTAAGAACAGAATAAAATAAATATTCAAGTTGTGTTAGCTCCACAGCTAACGTGATTTACGCAGTTTTTTGGAGGACATTAATAACGATAACTTTAATATTGTTTAGATAACGGTAGTCGGACTCGCACGATTTCTCAAATAAGATGAAGTTTCGTTGAAAATACAAAAATCACGAAAATAATTAATCTAACTTTTTGTATCATATACAAAGAAAGCCCACACCCACAGGCGGCTCGAGAATGCACTATAACAATGGATTTAGGATACTTTTCGATTGCGATTCTGTAGTAGTGCCTCGGAAATGTTCTCACTTGCCAGAATTGATGGTTTTCATTTCACGAAAGATTCTCTGTGGTTTAAAATGAAGGACGGCAGCGAAAGGAGTGATACCAAATAGACTTATAATTACAATAACTCAAACCAATAATTTAACATAGCATATAAGAAGAGTATGCGAGCGGAGCAAGCGTCACTAATTACAAAAGATATCTATATACGTATATACGAGCGAAGCGAACACACAGCATTGAAATAATTAACTAGACCAAAAGAGACACCACGTGTTGCGTCCTAATGAACGCGATATCCAGCGTTTAACTTCATACACGTTATAACGCATGTAAAAAAATGTGAATCAAGATAGCAGAAATCACTTGAACACAAGTTAGCAAGTGATTTCAGTGTACTCGTACCTACTAGCTTCCACCGACCGGTGATACGGACCACTTATATAAAAATGACAAAATTATTTAATGTCTAGAAAAGACGCATGATATTTATAGGCATGGCGCCAAGCTAAGTTAAAATAGATCGTATTTTGCGCCTTTCTACATGGTGGAACAACGCGACATCGCGGTAGATGGTAGCGCCGGGAGGGGGCGACCTGACCTGATGTGGATGAGTCGTGTGCAAGGGGAGTGAATGAAGAAATGACGGCTGATAGAATAGAATGGAAGAGGAAGACATGCTGTGCCGACCCCACGTAAGTGGTATGAGGTCAGGAAGATCATGAATGTGACATCACGGAGATAAAAAAAAAACAGAATATGATAGTTGCGTACTCTGCGGTAATTTAAGGAGCTAGGGTGATTGGAGGGTGGCAGGAGGGATTCAAAATACAACCATAGTTGGACGTCAATGCCTGGTTCAACGCCTCTAGTAATGTAGTGTGCTGGGCAAACTATAACGTCACATACACACTATCCAGTAATATCACGGTCCGACAAATTATAATAATATTTTTTTCAATAATATTATTTATGTTATTTTGAAATTCTCGTTCTGATTCTAGTTCTTTCTATATTATTCGTTAAATATATCAAATGCCGGTGTATCGGTGCGCGAGCTGTGCATTTACACTCTAGATTTTGGTATTTTGGTGTTTGTTGCAATATTTGTGTTTTATCCTAAAGACGATTGCGGGTCATTTCAATACGGTCGTGGGAGGGTAGGTAGGTGAGTGCATGTGGGTAGGAGGTAAACGTGTAAGTGTGTGTATGTGTAGTGGTGTGTGTACTTACATTGACCTTGTTGAGCGTGACGTGAGTCTTGGCGTACATCGCGTTAGTGAGGTCCGCGGAGGCCGCGCCCGCCTTGGAGCCCGAGCCCCCGTACCCGCCGCCTGACACATAGGAATACGTCATTATAATATCTACTACTACGTGATTATGTTTTAGATGTTACGTATACTGTGCTAAATCTAATAATTATTTTAGGTACACAACAGAACAGGAACAGGTTGTCTGATAATGTGATCACTGCAACGTACATACATTCCTTTAAAAATCAGCTGGATCAATGGCTATATGACATTCAACTATCTCTTGCAAACCTTTAAGGACAATGTTGTGCAATGCATTGGAAAATTAATGAATTCAACACAATATGATATAGGCACATCAGCTTGAAGCTGCTCGCCTATTTGTGTACACATTTGTGTGCATGAACATGTCTGTTTGACTGGTGTCTGGGTTTTTATTATTATATGTAAGTATATATATATATATATATATATATATAAGTATGTATATCAGTGATCAGGTTACCATAGCACAGGCTTTGCCTAGTTTGGGACCTGAACATTTTTCCCATATTATTATTATTGAATAATAAATAAATATTAAGATGACACTAGATTTAGCATTAGGGCCCGAGCTATCGATGAAAGAAAATAAAGTGAGTGGTACCATATCAAGATGTTAGAGTGTTTCCTATCGCTCGCCTGGCTAGCTACCACCTTTAAGTTGTAAAATCAGTCGCCAAACACCTAACGGTGTATTCCAGACTAGGCACGCTCCATCTAGGGCTACAGTATCGCTGACTTCCGTGGTCGTGCGAACTTGGTGTCAAATGCCTAGCTGTGTAGTAGTTGATAGTAGTGATAGTTACTGACCCGGCTTGTACGAGTCCTGCTGGTCGTACTGCGGCTGCTGCTGGTAGGCGGGCACCTTCCCCGCGCCCGCGCCGCCCACACCTCCGCCCGCGCCGAACTGCACGCGCAGGTCCGACACGTTCTGAACACACAATACCACAACACTCTTCAACACTTCACTCTCATATATATTATAATAATACTATTTATATAATAGTTGAATCAATGTTACGCTACGGCATTATCTTCTGGGGGAATCTTACTGACGTATTACATGTTTGTTATCAAAGTCTAAAATACGATATATAAAGAGTTTTTAAAGCAATGCAACAATTGCATAAAATGGATATAGCTGTAAATCAAATTTCTAAATCATTGTATATTCTGGTAATAGTCTCATTCCTAAAAACAAATTCCAATTTATATTTTGTCGTTTTTTGATTAACAACACGAATTTTCACTCGTACCCGATTGCTGGAAAGTTCCAACTATAGTTTCGTTCACACTCGGTGAACTTTATCTTGGATGAAATGAGTTGGTCGTGTCCACAACGAAGGCACGTCTCGCACCGTTGTCTTAATTGCCTATAGTTGGACCTTTCCAATAATCAGGTACTCGCAAAAACCCATATTGTTACACAAAACAAATCAAACACGCATTAGTTTTCTAAATAAAATATCTTGAACAGACATGTGACGAAAAATATGTTTTTTTTATCTATCTATCTTTTTTTCTCTATATCTTCTTCACTGAGGTCAGGTGTTGCCAGCACTGTGCAGTGGAACAATATGCTAGCATAGGATCACCGGATATCATATACAATACTCGACAAATCATCTTGAATAATAAGCGACGTGATGAATGAGACATCTCATTAACAAAACACACCCAGCTCTACACACCCGTAACCTGTGTCAAAAACATCAGTTTTAAAATAGAAAAAAAATTCATTTCATCAAAATATATATTTTTTTAATTCATTGTGTTGTGTTGAATAATTTGCTTTAATAATTCCTGAGTGTCCTGAGCTAAGCAAGAACGTTTTGTGTATGAGACATAGAGAGTGTGTGTGTATAGTTACCGGGTAGACTCCGTACTGGTAGGTGGTGGGGGGCGGGGGCTGGTAGTAGTACGCGTACCCCGGGGGCAGCGCGGCGGTGGGCACCTGCCACATCACATATAGTTCACGTTTACGAGCCCAAACAAGCTCTGAATTTTGACAATGTATGTAAGTCATTCGAATGGGCGAAGTATGCATTTCAAACAAAAAGAAAAACCTAATTCGCAAATAACATTAAAAAAATAATTGCGAATTAAACAAATTTCCTCTTTTTGAAATTGTTTAAAAGGCAAAACACTAAAAGTGAATGTTGTTATATAACTTGTTATGATAGTGAAACAATATAGTGTAAGTGCTGACTTACAGAACACATGAAAATAGTGTATTTCCTTTAATAAAACAATAAGAAAAGTGTCGATGGACAATCTTAGGCTAGATTGTAATATTACTAAGAACCTAGGAGGGGTCTCCCTCAAGTACAAAAATAGCTTTTATCTTTAATTTAGTGATCGACAAATTATTGATCACTAAAACTTACACACAAAAAGATACATGAACATTAAATACTATGGAGTTTAAGATTATCAAATAATTAAAATTAAACTGTAGCTATTATTATAGACCTAGGACACAATGGCGTCGCGATCTTAACCTATTTAAAAAAGATTAGCGGGAAGTGGCAGAAAATATAGAATTGTGGAAGGTTTTAGGAGAGACCTTTGCCCAGAAGTGGGACAGTATAGGATAAAAAAATGATGAATGATTTGTGACCTGTTGAGGCGAGGCGGCGTCGCTCCTCGCGAACCTCTCCCCGGCGCCGAGTCCGAAGGTAGCATCCCTCGCGCCTCCGCCCACACCCACGCCGTACCCCGTCACCTCGTAGTAACCACCCTGTATACAAACATACACCTTGTCATTAGCAACGAGAACAATATGTACCCTCTGTGTACCACAAGGGGTACCTACACGTTGTTTGATTACCCTAGGAGTTTTGTTCTTTGTGGAAACCAGGGGGTTGATGTTCTTTGTGGACCCAGGGATACATGTAATATGTGTACCCCGGGTGTTCATTTTCATTGTGTACCACAGAGGGTACATGTTATTTGTGTACCCCAGTTGGTACATGCTGCTGTAGAAACAGTTCATATACAATAGCCGTATAAGTGACCTCGTTATAAGCTAAACAAAAAACAATTGTTATTAATTGTAGGTATTCGCCTGCAGTGATACGAAACAGGCTTTTAAAAAAATTAAATATCCCGTGGTATAGATTGAGTTCTCACTAACTTTATAAAATAACATAACAGAAACTGTTTAAAAGAAGACGACTCTTAAACACTGTCATACTATGGCAATGAATTCTGTTTGTACAACATCTTATTCCACAGCACAAATCATATCATGCAGCACTGTAGAGCATACCGCATTTGTTCTTTATACATTGCAAACATAAACGAGTACAACCCCGCCGCATCGCATGCAGGTATGGCTATTTACCAGCACTTGCGTACCCTCGGGGGTACAAAAAAATCGATGTGCCCATAGGGGTACATATATATTGATATACCCTCTGGGGCACAATTATGTGTATGTACCCTGGGGCAAATATTGCTGATGTATCCTCAGGGTATAATAATTTCGATGTACCACTGGGGGTTCATGTGTGTACGTACCATATGGTGCGGCATGGTGGAGCGCATCAGCTGCTCGTCGTAGGCCGCGTACCCGGTGGAGCCGTAGAGCGCTCCCCCCGCGTACCCCGCCGCGCCGCTCGTGCTGTTGTTGCCCGTCACCGGCACGTGACCTGACCGGACGAAACAACACACTTGTACATATCTATATATATATATATATATATATTTCTGTTAATTTTCTTTTACTTCTTGTCACACCTTTCTGTTAAGCGTTGTATATATATATACCTTATAATATAATTATAGTTTGCTATAATTATAAGGTTGTCCATACAAAAATTTGTCACGTGATCGGTCTAGTTCTATGGAGGACGCAATAATTCTTTCGCGAATTTTGCAAAATGTTGCTCTACAATGGGTTCACTTTGATGAATAGACTAACACCCTTAAATAAATTAAAAAATTATCCATCCAACATCTGTCCGGTATATCGATGTATATCCGTTAAACTGTCCATCCGTGCTAAACCGCTCCCGATTTTGTCACACAACGTTACACTAATGACATTTCAAACAGTGTCAATTGCTAAAAATGTGTGGGAAGTAAGTGACAGAAAACATTTATTGGCATTTCAGTGAAATTATTAATGCACATAAATAAATTATTAATCATGTCACAATCATCTTAATGCATGTCAATCTGTAAATTAAACTATTGTTCATTATTTTAATTCTGTTATGCTGTTATCTTAAAGCAAATTTTGGAAGCAAAGTAAATTCATTATTATGTATGAATTAGTGAATGCATTGAGTGAAGGTTTCTTGTATAATTACTAACCTTAGTTCCATTTTATTGTTGGTTTTTTTTTATATTATGAGTTAAGTAAGTTACTAACAAAATATGTACTTATATAAAGAATATCTAGTGTTTTCCCGCCTTGTCTGTCACACAGATTTTCTTTATATAAAATCTTATAACAAATTGCGGATTTCCGCAAAGTAACGCCTGACTCCATCAATCTGTATGTTGTGCGCAAATAAAAATATTTAATTTTATATTTATTATGAACTGACCTGACGTGGTGGTGACCTTGGCGGTGGAGGTCTGAGTGGTGGAAGTGCTGGTTAGACTGTTGCTCACTGCGGCCGCACTGCTCTCGTACTGAGAACATATATCAATACTGTGTCATCATATTGACTAATAAGCTTTCTACTTATGAGTTTTTCAACACACTTCCTCGTAAAAGGCTTCTTATTGTATCGATTTTAGTAACGTAATGCATCTCATTACGCACACTCGCCTTTATCACTTTACCACTTTACTACAACTTGCACTAATGAGTTTTAATGCCGCTAATAGTTGGAAATTTTTGAGAAATTAATTGCACTTATTTAATAATGAGGAAAAATAATTTGGGACTTTTTAATATACTACATTAACACATTTTAACTAATTATGTTTAAACAAAAAGTAAGAATACAAAAACATAGGATTGATTTATTCTTAGGGTTGGTAACAGAACTCTTTCGCTTTTGACAGATGTAAAAATAAAAACTAAAATATCCTCTATTTTTCATTACTCTTTTTTGTTTACTGTTTTAATAATAATAATCCTTTTTTTACTCGTAAGTGTGTTGAAATACGTCGTACAACACTCGTGTGCATTGATCAGTACAGCAGAGGCGGTATCATCAAGCCAAGGCTTCCTAGACACACTTAGCACACTAAGTAAGGAAAGCACACTTGTATCATAATGTACTATTACATCTCTCATATTAGGAAAGTAGGTCCTTATTACCCTAAAATGGGGCTTGTAAGTGACCAATTAGCGCTCTAGGGTAATAATGTAGCTAGAAAAGCCCTAGGGCGGTAAGTAATTAAAAAAAACTTCACTATTTCAAAAAGTTCGCATATATCTAACCATCATACTGGCAATAGACATCATGCATTCAGCCCAATGACAAAAGAGGTCGCTTCGCTGATCAGCCTTGTCTTCGTATGAGTCTAATAGTCATCAATTTTAAATATCGAACGGCGAAACTCAAATTCGTTCATGAAAAAAATAATTTAAAAAAAGATGAAAAAAGACGGGAATAGAAAACTTTTACTTTAAATATTGTTTGTTTTTGGTTTTTTTTTTATAATTACGTGCTAATTAGGAAAAAACATGAGTTCTGTAAGTGATGAAGATATAAAGCTGCACTCCCGATTCAATGAAAATGGAAGCTGAAGCAGCAATTAATATTTTTTTATTATTGTAATGCCGGTTTTTTTCTACTTACCTCACAATCGAGATGTAAAGCAGAGTAGTTAGCTCGGGCGTAAGCATCAATTGCACCCTCGAATATCTATATATTAAATATCTCGGGCTACAATTGATGTCTTACAGCCCTTGGCTACTAATATACTATTATTGCACACCAAACAAAAATAAAAGATACAGCAAGACAAATCTATACAATGGTAGTACACTTGCTGCCATATTCATAAACGACCCTTAACTTAGAGCATCGTTTGTCTTGTTCTATCCAATGGAGAACTTCACGCGACAAACCAAGACAAATGATGATTAAGTTTAGACGCTTTTATTGATAAGGCTGTTGGTGTTCGCATTCCAGAATTAGTTTTGTGATTTTATTATTATACGATGCATACATCGTAATTCATGGAGCGATTGTCGCTTGCCAACGTCCGCGGTCGCTCCTAAGAAGTTTAGATTTAAAATTTCACGATGTTGAATGTAACGGCGAGGCAAGGGCGGTGATACTCAGCTCACGCGGCATCCGAAGAATCGTAGCACTTTATTAAGAAAACTAATGCGTGTTTCATTCATATTGTTTAAGAAGACGGGACGTGTCGTCGTTGAAGACTCGAATGACTCAATTCATCCCTGTGATAAAGTTCTCCGAATGTGAACAAAACTATAGTTGGACCTTTACGAATATCAGGTACGCGTGAAAATTCGTCTTCTTAAACAATATGCATTATGGCACTTGTAAAATCGTATGGGATACATTCACCTTAACACTTTTAACCGCGGTTGGTCATTGAGTACGCATGTGCTTGTACGTTCGTATGTCCGTATGTATCGATGTTTATTTGACAGTATCCCATACGCATATGTAAACTGAAACATGTGTTGTAGTTTCCTATTGATCGTAAATAACCGCCCTTATTTATATCCACAAAGTCAAAGCGGCAATGATCATTCATGACCGGCAGCTGCGTTACCGCACAACGTACAGTCCCGTGAGTTTACACGCGGCTACCATAAAGAAAAGCCTCGTATCTCCGAACCTTTTCAGGTCCAGAAAGTGGAATTTGCCAAATTGTTAAATTCTTATAAGGTGTAACGTAGTGCGTTCCATGTAGATTCTTTTGTTATCGGCGCGGGCGATTAATTTCGGAAACAGCCGCAGTAATTCGCCTTGCGTGGCGCTCCAGTCGTTCTATAACCGTCGAGGAGAATGCACGTCTATCTACTCCGCGGACTTTATTAAAGTCATCTTTAATTTCGCGGAAGACATCCTTGCCTTTCCTGGACAAACGACTCACGTTTTTATTTTGTGCCCCAGATTTGGGTAAGTGGTGCATTATTTTCATCGTCATGTAGCTTCGCCATTTTGTATTTTAACAATTTTTTTTGTCTGTGTTTTAATATTTCTTTTCAGCTTAACTGTTTTATAATCATTTTAATACCATAATTACTATTCATGTAAATTCATTTTGTTTATTTCCTGGGTTCATTTAATTGCTTGTTTGTTAATTTTAACTTCAGTGTAAACTCATGTTTTTACCCGCATTATATCATTTTATATTTTCGTAATTTTTGTAATCGCCGTATCTGATTGTGAAAATCCACGACAACATAGCTACCTACTTCGTACTTCTCTCGAGTCGTTGTCGTGGGTGCTCACTGTATACGGTCAGCCTGTAATGCTTTCGCTTCTGGTGCGTTACAGGTCCCCGATTAGGAGTCTGACTCGGAGTCGTGAACTAGCTGGACTACCTGTAACCTCCTACAGCCCAAGCCTGAACCTTGCACTACGAACTTGGCCGTCCCTACTTGAGTACCTTTCACCGCCGGCCCTTGACCACAGGAAAGTGCAAGTCCAAGGAAAAGGAACGAATCACAATACTGTATAGGCCTAATACATTGCCCCCTGCTTTACCAACTGAACTCGTGCCCTGTGGCGAATTAACCGGTTCCGATGAACTTTGAACTACCTCTTTTACTTCTAACCTTATAGGAGCCCCTTAGACAGGTAGGCCACATTCTCAGTTTGTCTTGCCTGTGATAAAGGTTGAAAACATCAACACGTTGAATCCTAAATGTTGGACTGGCAAAACATTGAATTGTCATGATGTTGACCTGACAATTCTCGTAAAATAGAGTATTCATAACTAGGTATAAGGTTATAATTGAAGAATGATATGTACTTGTTGCGCTAGCGGCTCCTTAGGCTGGTGCTTGGTGATGTTGGCGGGCGGCTGGTAGGGCGTGTAGGGCGCCGCCGTGTACAGCGCGCTGCTGTTGTACACGCCCGCCGTCGACGACGTCTACAGAGAGAATGATCGTGTTGTAAGTACTCGTAGAGGCAAACAAGCGCGGGGAACACTACGAGCAGGCAGGCGAGTGTACCTGGTACGAGTTGATGATGGGCTGGTACTGCGTGAGAGTGACGCTGGAGGGGTAGGCGGGGGGCAGCGCCGCGCCCGCAGACAGAGACGCGTTACTGGAATTCACCTGCTGGAATGTACAACGAAACTAATTAATTGGCTATTCACGCTTTATGCACGAACTTTTGACGAATACTTTAATGGGTTATACTTTAAACAAGTGAAGATTTCACTACTATTTGGCTGATAATTTATTCAGATATTTTGGAGTAACAAACTAATATATACATACATAAATATGATAAAAATGTGCGCCACCAGAGAGCCGGAGCAGCGGGAAATGCGTCTCTGCCGCTCGGACCAGTTCAAGCGTGATATACTCACACTGCACGGCTTATGAAGGCCGAGCTGCTCTCAGACGGAATGCTGCGTTGGATGGCGCTTTACCTGCGCCTCAAGGAAGCTGATATGGAGGGAAAGGATCTCTCTATCGATGATCAGACTGCGATCAGAAGGCAATTATCACGTTGCCGCCGCCGACAGACGCCGACTTCAAGCGTCGAGCTCCATTGCTCGGGCCACTGAAACCGACCGCGGTCGCGAAGAAGCGCACCCGGTCCCTCTCGCCGAGCTCGACAAAAGGGAAAGTGAAGCGGACAGGTAGACCGCCGCCAGCGCCGCTGCGCCAGACCACCCCAGTGCCCGGATCCAGCAATGCACCATCGAGACCGCTGCCACAGAGGGAACCGAAGAAGCCCGTCCAAGCAAGAGCGCCGCCCGACCCAGGGAGTGCCGCCCGCAAAACGAGTACCGCTTATGTCGGCCAATCCGGCCCGAGCCACGGCTCAAGCCTCGCCCCACACGAACCACAGAGCGGACACAAATATGACGTCGCAGGCTCAAACCCAGGTAAAGGCCCCTGTACCCGCCGCTAGTGGTCGAGCGCCTGGAAAATTGGTCGCACCACTTCAAAGCGCTCGCGGAGAAGCTCAGCCGACCCCTGAACGGACGACCGTTTGGACACGGGATTCGCTTTTTACCCAGCGACGAAGTCGAGTACAGAATGATATAGGCGTATTTACTCGTAACAGATTTGGGGAAAAGGGAGATCCTTAATTGGTTCTCCTACTCGCTACCCGCCGAACGTAGCCTCAAAGTGGCAATCAGACGCCTCCCAGCCGAAACGGATATAGAAAAGGGATTTGCTCCAGAGTATATAAAGAACATACAAGGAAGGCACAGCCGACCCGGAAGGATATTTTATGTCCAACTGCAGAAGACGCCTAACTGAACCCCAGCAATGTATCAGTTAACGGAGCTGCTCATTATGCCGGGGATTATTGTGAAGGCCTAGCAGGGAAAGAAAAGGCTGACACAGTGTCACCGCTGCCAGAAGTTCCGTCACAGTTCCCACAATTGTCACATGCAACAGGCCTGTGTGCGCTGCGGGGAACAACACAGAGCTAACGAATGCCACAGGAAGAGCCGGCCACCTGTGTGAACTGTGACGGAGCCCACCCCGCTAACTACCACCAGTGGCCGATACTTAAAAAGAGAGACGAGGAATATAGGCGGGGTGGCACTATAGCAGAGACGCAAATGACACCCAAGATAGGGAGAAGGGGCACAGCCCCAGCAAACAGACCTGCCGCCATCCTGATGGGTTTCATGAGGATCCTTAACAGCAATGGGGGGGGACCTTAGGCTACGTAATTGAAAGGGACAGACGCTCACGGGGAAGAAAAATTGAAGGAGCTCTTCCCCGTGAGCAGAAACACATCTGAACAAGGCGACAAAGCTGAAGATTCTCAATTACATAGTCTACAGGAGAGACGAAGAGTCCCCCCGCGGCCATGCTTACCGAGGGTTGGCGGTACTGGTACACCAGGAAATTCCAGGAGTGGACTTCCAGTCGATCCAGGCCCTGGGAGTCACCATCGAGCTGCCCGCCCAGAAGCAGAAGCTGAGGTTTTTCGCGATCTACATGCCACCGTCGGTGAAGTTCCAGGCTGCCGAGATACGGGCCCCATTACACGCCGAGAATGCGACGATACTAGCAGGCGATATAAATTCCAAACACACAGACTGGAATTCAGGACAGACAGACACCAACGGTCGCAACAACGATTCGGTCAATCACCAGTACGACGTCATGGGCTCAGACACCTAGAGTGGAGCCACTGTGTCCCCGGCGGCAGCTACATACCGGCGGCGAGTACACGTTGGAGTAGACGGCGGGCGCGTGCGCGTGCGGGTGCTGGTGCGCGTGCGGGTGGTGCGACACCGGGTGCACCAGGTACATGTTCTGTGCCCCCGCGCCGCCCGCCCCCGCCCCCGCACCGCTCGTCGCGCTCGCGTTACTGCTCGCGCTCGTGTTTGAGTTCGCGCTCGCGTTCACTGTAGCGTTCACTGTCGCGCTCGCACTCTGCAAACAATGTGCTACAGTTTAGAACAGTCATTATTTGTATACGATACAAACATACAAATGACATGGAATGGATGAGAGAGTGGGAAAAGATAACAAGTAATATAAAATAAAAATTCGACACATAAATAAATAATTAATAAATTATTTTATGATGGCTACCATCTTGGATTTGAAATTAATACTATATTTTCATTTGATATTTATCCAAATACTGAAGTAGTTGTGGAAAAAAAAGTTAGTCGACGCGAGTACGAGCTAATAGTAAACATTACCTTGTTCCTGTGCTGAGGCATGTGCAGGTGCATGGCGCTCGCGTCCGGCGCTGCCACGGACAGCTGCTTCATGGACGCGGACAGCTGTTTCTCCAGGGACGCTGCACACACACATACACACATACCATCATCAGCCCTGCTGCTGGACATAGGCCTCTCCTAGTGAACGCCACCGAGCTCGATCTCCAGGGGAGCTATCGGCTATTTGTATTGCTTTCAGTATTGCTATAGTCTTGAAATCAATACTGTAGTTTCGTATCGGCTACGAAAGCAAGACCCTAGTATTGCTTTCAGCAAAGCGATGACAATTTTCAAAACAAAAGTGAACAAAAGATTGCATATATTTGACAGATATTGGCATCGGCTAGCGCGATGTGAGTACTACTGCTTTGAGTCTAGACATCGCCATCGTCATAGCTTTGAAAGCAATACAAATAGCCGATAGGGCGCCAGCTCGTTAATGATAATGATAATTTTATTTCGTAAATATAACAATATTACATGTCAGTATCTTTATGAATTTACTTGTATCTATGTAGATTCGTCGACATGAATACAAATAATAATTACATAGTAAATTATCAATATAACAGAAAGTCCTCAAAATAATAATACAATTCATAATTTATACATTTTGTACAAGTTTGGGATGAATTCCTCGACAGTACGAGTTTTAAGTTTACATTGAAACGCTTCTAGTGATTTAGAGTTGCCTATTTTTACCGGAAGATGATTGATTATACATCGCTACACCACAAATTCTCGCACAATTTCTGGACTTTGCTAATCGATAAACATGACGTGCGGGAGGGCGATCCGTGCACAAGAAACGAGGATAAACTCAAATATCGATAAGAAAAGTCCAGAAATTGTGCGAGAATTTGTGGTGTAGCGATGAAAGGTGTCTAAATTTTTGTACATATATATACACATACATGATAAATATATAATGCTGGCAGCGTTAGCGACTTTAGTTTTTTAAATAACTCCTTTGCTGGTGTATTTGGTTCGACGAGCGCCCGCTTCAGCATAACAAATGCTCGGTGCCACTCAGCGGAGCATCCCCATAAGTCCACACATAGAGACTGGATGGTCGCGTAGTAGCAGTCGCGAACCGCTTGCTGCGAGAGGATGCGTGAGACCTGAACCAAGGCGAAGCACGCGCGACCCAGTTTGTCACTCAGAGAGTCGAGGTGGGAGTTCCAGGTGAAAGATCTATCTAGTTGAAAAAATGTCACTCCTTCCATTTCGAAAAAAGTTTAGGATAGCGTCTTCCTGACAGATAAAAATGCAGAACAATTGTTTTATAGGGGTTAAGGGCTAAACCATGTTGCAAGTTTTCTCGCTACACGGTTCAGCTTCAGCGCAAGCGATGACACACTTTTGGCAGTCACAATAGCCGCCACATCGTCCGCGTACATGAGCAGCTGAGCATCCGGCACGCATTCTGGAAGTTCGTTCATAAGGAGACTGAATGTGAGATTTGATACACACGATCCCTGCGCCGCACCTATCTTGAGCTCTAGAGGGTCGGATTTTATCTCACCCGAAACTCCCGCTACAACCGCATGCACACAGGTCGCAACTAATGACTGCGCGACCTGTTGCGATACCTCCCGCGCACTCATCACTTGCCGCACTAACTCACGCGCCAGTCCGCGGTTGAGCGTCCCGCACGGTAGGCATACTGCTTGTCAGATAAAGCGCCCGTGCTGATGAAAAACTTCTGAAGTCTATTGCATATACCCGTTTCTAAAACTTTGCCCGTTGCTCGTATGATGGTAATTGGCCTGTAATCAGAGCATTTTTCTTTTTTGCTCTTGCCTTTATAAATAGGTGAGACTTTTACCTTTTTTAGCGGCTTCGGAAAGGAACACAAATCGAGCAAGGTATTGTAGAAGCCATACAACGGGCGAATCATCTCTCCTGTACCAGCACGAATAAGAGAACAGAACAACCCATACACATCTTCCGTATTCTTAGGCGCAGTCTGTATTATGACTTTCTTAATTTCTTGGGATGTGAATGGGATCAGTCTCATTGAACATGAGCACGGCGAGCGACCACTAGTCAGTAGGCGCAGAGCTTCCGCTATGTTAGCATCGGGGGCCTTCGCTAGTTCGGCGGCATTAGCGAAACGTTGGTTGAAATGATTCACTATCTCCAAACTTGAACTAATTGAAGACCCATTGTCTTGCTAAACGTCTCCGGTATAATCAGTTCTACATTTTAAATAAGGCTTGGTACGATCTCACATTATGGTGGCATATGGTTACAAGTTTACTATCGTCTCACACGTTGGACAGGAAGTGTACGAGCAATATCTCGGGAACATCAGCCACGGCGGGCTGCGACATGTCTGCGCAGTCCTGAGCGTAGTCAGCTGTTTGCATCTCATTGTTTATCTGTAGTTGCACGGGTACCGCTTGCGTTAATGGCGGTTTTGTTTTGTTCGCGTTGTATACGAAAAAGCCAACTTGCTACTCCGACTCCAGCGGGCCACGACGTCGATGTGTTAAATCCCTCGTAGAGACTCTCAGGGATTCCAATCACGAATTCCGCGTGTCGATCAGTCTTATTCTGTCTTTTTTCCACTTAATAAACTTCTGAAGCGTGTATCTTATTAAGGTACTTAAGGACATTCTTGACACTGGTTTGGGGCGCAAATGACCACGCTTGAAGGTATCTGAGGCGTTCCACGCTCTGCATTTCATTGTCTTCCTTTTCATTGCCTATAAGTATCGCTTCTTGGCAGGGCGTTTCCTTGATACGGTCTTCCAATTATCTTCACCGTCGTTCCATCCAGTTCATGCCCGCCGCGCACCGCAACTCATTTTCTCTTTCTACATTACGTTTTCCTAAATGCAGTCTCCACTCAACAACTCGTTTACCTCCCATACAATACATATATTCAACTGTAAACTTACATTACTGAACCTTGTCTCTTACTCTATGATTCTCCGATAACATTAGGTTACAGACAAATTGCGAACCTTGATAAAGTGCAAGTTTTCTACTATTTACCTGCTGATTAAAAAAAAAAGATATTGGATATAATTTAGACGGCCATCAAATATTATTTTTGGTTAGTAAAATGGCTTAAAGATCACCAAATTATGACACTCCGAATACTTTCGGCAACAACGACCGCAGTAGGTTCCGTTTTTTTATGAGATTTTGAATACTTTAAGCAAGAGGTCCGTTTCAAGAAACGTAATTTGGGGAACATTTATCCACTTTGGTAACCATTTAGAATTTTTTTGGTAGTAAAATAGGTACTTTTTTTGAGCGGTGTTTGAACACGAGCCAACACATCCAAGGTTCTTATTCTCTAACGCACAACTAGATTTATTGCTCAAAACGCGAGAAGTTCAAAAACTTTGAACCTCATAGGGGTTGAATTTCCAAATATCATGTTTTTAGGTTCTACGTTGTTTCCTAGCAAAAATATCAGTCTGTCTATCAGGATTTATCAAATCGATTTTATCAACATTTTTTTTTATTACATATTTCTTTTTATTATCGAAATAGAGTACCACTCAATGGATGTACTGGATAGTAGATCATTTAAAAAAAATTGTATATACTTACACGTGGAGTTAGTGACGATCGGTTCGGACGCAGGCGCGGGCTGACTCGACGCACTCGACTCCACCGCTGACAGACTCTCACTTAACTGTAACACAACACACACACACACACATAAACATAAGTTGCACAAGAGATCATAATGCTAATCTCCGCAATATATGTGAAGGAGTAGAAGAACACGCAGAAAGAAAGTGATCCACATACATCTATCGTACTAAAACAATAGCTAAAACGCTTCTGTAAAACCTTGGGGCCTTATTTTTGAATCGTTCTAATGAATTCATCAATCGCCAATCACGTCACTTACGAAAGATCAAATTAAAAATTCAAATCGTTTATTTCGGTCAACAGTAGTCCATAACTACAAAACTAAGGTTTCAAAAATAAGGCTCCTGTTCTATTGAAAACACGAATGGCGATATGGTAACTGAGCTAGGCAAGATCTCCCAAACTTGAAAAGTTGGGGCACACGTTGTTCTAAGATAAAAAAGTCGGTTCATTTTCCTAATACAGACCTGATAAGTGATGAGATAGTACCAAAGAACCTTCTATCTGAAGTGAAAGCTCTCACTCCAAGATAATCTTGCGCTCTTAATTCGACTAAAAGCCTATTTATCTAAAGAATTAGAGTCAGCACAAGCCAGTTCTGTGAAAGGACCGGCCAAACAAAAAGGAACCCCATTGTACGTCAGACCATCGCTCGCGAATACAACAAAGAAATAGAAAAGTGAATGTAAAAAAGTAGTGCTTCTAAGACTTTTCCAAAGCGTTTGACTCTGTGTAATGGCCTGTTTTGTGGAAAACCCTAGTGGTAATGAGCACACCAACATATCTGCTACACAATCTAAAGCAACTCTACGAAGAAAACAATGCTTCAGTGAGAACTGACGAGATACTGTTAAGCAGTTTTTACCCATGTGCGGGTGTTCGTCAAGGATGCATAATGTCACCGCTCCTGTTCAATGCCTTTGCATGTTAGTATTTCTGTGGCTCACCATAGTGTTGTTGTTTGCGTAGGAGACAGGCGCGGGAGGAGAGTGCGAGGGCGAGGGCGGGGAGTGCACGGACGGCTCCGCGCCCGCACACGGGGACCCCACCGGCTGGAACAACATAAAACATTCAATATCTTGGAAATTGTAGAACTGTCAAATTAGTTTAGTTTAGTAAGTTTGACCTGTGCGATTTAGGGTTAACGGAGGTTATTCATTCATTTGTAATTGTTGGTCGCGACTAGACAAACATTTGACTCCGCGCCCTACGTACACACAGCTACTCGTATTAGATAAGGGGAGAAACCCGAGCACTCCATACATACCATGTGTATAGTAGTGGCGGGCTCGGGCAGCTCGTCCAGCGCTCCGAACTGCAGGTCCAGCAACCCCGAGCCCTCCGCGCCGCCGGGCATCTCCACTGCGCTACGAGGTATCTACAACAAACAAAATAAACAATTATAACTTTAATATTTAACTTTAATAACTTATTAAACTTAATATTTTTTTCTTTTTTATGATTAACTTATTGAAATTGATGTAAACCGAACAGTGTATTGGCCAAATGGCGGGTCGTATGACGCCACAAAAATAAGACAAGTCAAATTAAATGTTGCTGTAAAATTTGAATTTGAAAAAGTGTTTGATTGTTTTAATAAAAACTTGGTCTGGAAGCTTGCTCGATATTAGTGCAGTATTGGATTTTAGAAGCGCTTTTAACATACTGGTCAACGTGGTCAAATGCCTAGCTGTATAGAATAAAAAAAAAACAATCTACACTTTACGAAACTTCCTGAAGACTCCCTCTATGTCTCAGTAAGTAACCCCAATTACTTATAAGTCAATCCTACGAATCCTAGACGATTCAATACCCTCACCGACCTTAGTATTGAACAATATTAGGAAAACACACACAAACCATGCGAACGATTTAACTAAAGAATTTAAAAAATAAATTACAAAAATATTTCTAAAATACTATATTTGTTGATCAGGTGCGTCAGTGCCACCTCTGAGTTTCAAAAACTCCAAACGCGGGGCACCATTCTAACAATATTGACTGCGCAACGAAAACCTAACCCCCTGCGAGCAACCTTGGTTTATTGAACAAACACGAATGGATCAAGCAGAATGGATATATTCCCTTAAGTTACTATCACCTTATAAAAATATTTTTATAAGTATAAAATTTAGATTAGTACAGGACCGGAAAGGATGGCGCGCGGAAGAGGAGACCTATACTTAGCAGTGGGTAAGTAATGGTTGATGACGTTGAAGAATAAAATATTGTGATAAATTATTAAATTTTACTATGTACATCAAAAAAACAAAAATCAATAAAATAATTGCGATTCATTTGAAGATTAACTCTTTCATGTGTTTATTTAATTGTCAATAATAATGATATCACCCGACTGCGATAGAAGGAGGATTATGTTTTACGAGTGTATATTTCTTTGGCACGCCCTAGAGCCTAAACGGCTTGTCGTATTTTCATATGAGTGATGTCAATAGATTCGTCTTCACCTGCAGGTGGTCACAGGATATACTAGCTGCATCCCGCGACTTCACTCATTAATATACGCGTATCTAAAGTTCCTGCAGTCGGGTTTTTGAAGTCACTATTAATCTAAATCGTTAAAGCCGTGCATCATACTTAATTTATATATATTTTTAATTTTTTATGTCCCCAGTGGCTCTCTCACGACTAAGACGAATCTATTGACACCACTCACATTAAAATACGACAAGCCGTTTAGGCTCCAGGGCGTGCCTAAGAAATATAGACATACATACACCCGAAAAACATAACCCTCCTTCTATCGCAGTCGGGTAATTAATTATATGAGGCATTATTTACAAAAATATAGTAATAATAAAGTTTATAAATATTGACCTTAGAAGGCGGCGGCACCCGCGCCCGCTGCGGCTTCCTCTGGCCGGACACGTCCGTAGCGCCGTACACTCCGTAGCTCGTCGTGTACACGCCTGACGATCAATCACAGTGTTACTCTCACACAAGCCATTCGTTATTTGTTTAATTAAGAAAGCAGCCTGGAAGAGATCGCTTTAAGCGATGAGGCCGCCATTTAAAAGTTGTGTGTACAAGCTTTTCTTTAGTCATTATTCATGTATCAAATTCAAATAATTTATTCACCCAGAATATGGTAAAGTAGAGTATCGTGCATCATTTAACAGTTCTGACCATTTTGCCTGAGCTAGGCATGTGAACATGTTTAAAGCTAAGCTTAAAAGTAAAGTTATTTCGATTGTCAACTGATATGTCAAAATAAAAAAAATATATTATTTGTATTTACGTCAATAAGGAATAATAAATTCGTTATATTAATTTAAAAAAAACGTTTACAATTTTCATTTTAAAATGGACACTTTCTAATGTATGAGACGACATAAAATCGACACGTTGACTTGTGAAGGAAGTCTGTCACCGAGTACTAACTTTCTTTAGTCAACTACTTTGTATAAAATAACGTGTTCTCTTGTCTGATGTGTATGTTATAGTATATATCAAAATCAATTTGTTTGGTAGAATATTGTCTTAATAAAATTCAACAGGTTTGGTGTCAAATATTCTACCAATTAAAGTGTGCAAATATACTAAATTACTATAATTAGGTATATTGTCGGATTTTATTTACATTAAAATAATAAAAATTAAATAATATTTTAAAAATAATCTTTAACATTTTTATCTATTATATATTTATACTGACTGTTGTCCGTACGTTGAGTCTGCTGCGTGAGCTGCGAGAGGTACTGCGACTGCGCGGCCGACAGGGAGCCCGACATGCCGCGCGGTTGTACCTAGCGGAGAACAAAATCACTTTTGTATTCGGGTGTACAGTACAGGCAGAGTTTTGGAAAGTTTGTAAAATCGAACAAAAATGACGGACCGGGAGCGAGGACAACTAACAAACAAGATGTGGGATTAAGTTCACTACGTACATTTATTTAGTAACTAGCTGATTCAGCGAACTTCGTACCGCCTAACAATCGATGCTTTAAGAGTAATGTTCAAAACCGTACAAATATTGACATTAATATTTATACGATACTAACGTCACTCAATTGTTTCACCTTCCCGGAACCTCTCGATTAGTAACATAAACTTTATGGTATGGTATTAAAGTTCAAATTGACTTTTAAGTATTATTACGAATCGATTGTATGGAAGTATAGAAAACTGTTGTTTTTAGACCTTTTCAGAAACTCATTTCCCAAATTCAAATTCCCCCCCCCCCCCCCCCCCCCACCGTAATAACAATCCTTTAAATCCATTACTTACATATATTTATTTAGTAGGTAATTAATTATGTTAAGTGCATTAAAATTGAGAGTGGGGGTGCACATGGGAATTTTTAAAAATTGAGAAATCGAAAAAAAAAAATGGCAGAGAGAGACAGACTATACGTGGAATTAAATCCACTATGATATTATATAATCAGTAGCTGCGCCCCGCGGATTTACCCGCTGTAGATATTATCATTCCCTGGGAGTCCTGAGAGTAAATTTTCCGGGTTAAAAAGTATAGCCTATGTGTTAATCCAGAGTCTAAGCTATCTCGGTGGCAAGTTTTATCAAAATCCGTTCAGCCGTGTGAGCGTGAAGGACAAACAAACATACAAACACTTACAAACTTTCGCATTCATAATATTAGTGTGATTTAGTAAGTATGTTACATTAAAGTTGAGAGCAACGTCGAGAACACATCGCAGACTCCGGCCGAGCTCACTGACTCTCATTGCTGGGAATTATGTTCAATATTTATAATCTATTTTTAAGCAACTTCAAAAAGGAGAAGCTTCCCAATTTGTCCGGGAATCATTTTTTCTCCCCTCTTTTTTTTACGTTCTTTCCAAGATTTATTCAAGTTATAACAGTCGACCAAATTGCAAAAAAAAGAAAAATGTTTTTTTTTGTTCATAAGAGTACATTTTCTTAACATAAATGTTATCAAACTTGGTTGAGTAGTTCTTTAAGTTATCTCCAATGTGAATATATATTCTTTTTTGTATTTATTTCTATAAATAAAGAAATTTAAATAAATTCTCTAAGATATTATATATATATATGTATAGTACTTACCGGATGGTGTTGATGCAGGAATGCTGTGGGTGGCAGCCTCGGCTCCGGCGCGGACACCACCGGTGACACGCGCTCTGACAGCTGCTGAATATTTTACAAAAAGTAATTAAATATATATAAATAATTAAATTAAATAATTCATCTAACAACCATGTGTGTTATACTAGACAAGTCAGATTTACAACATTTCATAATATGTAAGTAAATTTCAATATAGTATATCATAGTTTAAACATTTCCGTTGCTATAATACTCGTTAATGAGCACATCACACTTCTCACTAATATTATAAATGCGAAAGTTTGTATGTGTGTGTGTTTGTTTGTTCCTCCTGCACGCTCAAACAGCTAAACGGATTTGCATAAAATTCGGCACCAGGATGGCTTATGTCCTGGATAAACACATACGTTCCTTTTCTTCTCGGAAAAATAAAGCGTTCCCGTGGGAGAGTCAGATTTATGCGCGGGGCACAAGGAGTAAATAATAATGTTTATTTTAATTGCTGTTGTAGCCGATAAGGCCGCCCAATGTACTATACCATTGTCTAAAAGTAGAGATTTGTTTGTATATTTTGTTTGGTGTGAAATAAATGTTTATTCACTCATTCATTAATTGATTCATGAATACCTCGATGTTGACGTGGTGCGCGGCTGGGTTGTGGTACGTGTATGTGGGTATGTGTCCCTCCGCGGGCGCGGGGGGGTCCGGCGTCTCCCACTCCTCCGTCTGTACCGAGAGGGGGGGGGGGGGGGGGGGGGTTATAAGTTAATTAATTTTAATTATAGAGGGTTATAAGTTAACCAAATAAAAGGCACCACATTGTAACCATCGATATAGAATAGCATTAGATCTGGCTTACATTATACCGCGGGAGAACGACAACTAATTCCAAGACCGCTATACACCGCCGACATGTCCATAGGTACAATATGATATAACTCTTTTCTAACTTTTAATATTGTCTGAGTCCAGTAGGTTATTTCACAATTACAAAACACATTATTTACTAGACTTTACTGTTTTATTTTTTCTGTCTTTTATAATATGCCTACGAGTAAAGTACATCACAGTGAAGCGATTGACACCAATAACAACAAATTACGTTACAATTTAGTGGGTGAAAAGAGATACGGCACGGAACGTAAAATTCTATCACAAATACGAAAACAGTGAAGGGTCGGTGATACTGTTAATACCCAGTAAGCGATGACGTCACAAATCCAAGTCATTTCATGTTTAACCTGGGCAACGACTATATCGTGACATATGGTGTCATAAAATAAAATCAAAAATATTTTTTTCGCATAATATGACGAAATGTGCGATGAAAACTTACAAATACGGCGAAAAAACATGCAATTAACACGAAGCTACTCGTATTAGTTTACCAAATAAAAGTCAGTACATTGTCACCCTTCGCTATCGATAATCTAAAACTTAACAACGTTTTTGCTTCGTACGATATCGACAGTTCAGTGAGAAAAAACGTAAAATATGAGAAAATAAAACGAAGGTTTAGAAAAACTAACAAGTCGCCTCCAAAGCTTGCCTGGACGGAATCGCTTTAAGCGATAAGGCCGCCCAATGTATTACCAATGTTTTGTCTATATAATATTTTGCTGTATTTATTTTTTGGTTTGCAATAAAAATACATTGTATTGCAAGTCGTTGAGAAGAGACACAACTGTATCTTAACGAGTCAACCCCGCGGAACGCAACCAATATAGCTAATGATCATCTGTAGATGCAGACAACAAATCCAATGACATCTCGCACATTAAAATCGGTCTAGCAATTTAGGCTGTCAAGTGTCACAAAAAGTTACACATTCACAATACAACGTGTCTGTACTATCGATACGACTGCCGATTGCTTCTCGGCTATTATTTTGCTTGTGCTCGCGGATTTATTTAGCGCAGTCGTTTCATATTACGAAATGATGGTAATGTACTGAGTTCGACTCTATACAACGTGTAACAGAAAGGTGTAACAATACTTAAACTTAAGTCTACACATCGAAGTAACTGCGTAGAACAAAATGTTGTAAATTTTGAGAAAAAAACATTGCCTCTTACTTACAACTTGACCGATCACGTGAGCAATTTTTGTTATGAAGAACGAAATTTTTTGTCTTTAAATTGCAAGTCTCTTTTATAATGAGTTCACTTCGATGTGTAGACTAACACCCTTAAGTATTGTCACACCTTTCTGTTACACCTTGTAAATTTACAAATGCAATGTGAAATTCATTACCCTCATTTTAGAGAGTCGGGTAAAATAGGGTTATATTTTGAGAACTGTCAATTTAGTTAATATAACAACCCCTAATTTGTAAAATTGTCTCCTCTCTTTTTGTTTCCAAAAGTGCGAAAAGGATGGATATAATTTTAGGAACTTTTAGTTTAGTCGGAGTGTCTGGCCGAATCGAGTTCAATGTCATTCAAAAAGATGCTATGCAAATTTTGATCTGAATTGCTTGAGAATAATATAACAGCTGCTATCAAATTCAGACGCAAGTCTCGACCCTAACAAACAAACATTATAAAGTATAATATCGTAATATATTAATTCAGTGTTATCAGCTGAGGGTGAACTTAGCTGACACGGGGTCACTAAACTTACACTAAGGAACAACATTTAACATGAAACCAACACAAATTCGTAAACTAAACCCAGAGGAAAAGTTTAAGTTTATAGGTCGTCGACAAAATGTGTAAAATTTATTTTTTATTTGCGGGCAACAAAAAGATCCATCCACGTATGAAACAGCCGATTTTTTTATCTATTTCAGTTCAGCACCCAGATTCACAATGAGTTTTCGCTCGGATTCGAAAACTCTGCAACACGAATTACGCGAAGCTTTTTACGTAATCTAAAACATTAAATAGTGATTATAATTTTAATTCAGATCTAGAATCGATATACAAAGCAATAATTTAGGATCTTCAAATATGTTTCGCGCAATTCGTGTTGCAGTTTTCGAATCCGAGCGGAAACTCATTGTGAATACGAGTGCCGGCACCATAATAAAAGTTGTTCCTAAGCATGAGTTCAGTGCTATAGCATCGTCACGAGTCCGAGCTGTGTCCAGAACATACACGGGAGTGACGGGGAACTTTTAAATATTATTTATAATTATCTTTTGAACAATTTTATTGATTTTCAGCTTGTTGGGACTTTATGTACCTTCACTGTCATTTTTAGATTGAGCGGACTGAATGTTGTCACTGACAGCTGACAGTCCTGTATACAATACTCACAGTGACCGGTAGACTCGGAGGGGCGTCTCCGTCCATGGCCGGCTGGGGGTTCACGCTCGGAGTAAACACCTACAAACACACATACAATATCACATATTTATTTAATGAAACATGCTTTTTATATATACTACAAAAATATTGTGCTGAAATAACACACGCGGGGGGATAAATGGATCATCATCAGCTTACTCTTTTCCACTGCTGGACATAAGCGTCTTCCATGACACGCCACTCGGCCCTATTCTGGGCTTCTCGTCTCCACCCCCTGCCTGCACCCCCTGTCTTCGTCATACAAATGGGTATACATGGATAAAAGTTGTTACTACCTCCCTATGGAGGGGACAATCTGAGTAAACATTAAGTCCTACAAACATTTAGCACAAAATTCGTGCCAACTATTATACAAAATGAATACAACAACCATTGGACAGACATTTTGGTATTATGAAACTTTTATCCATGTATCCCCATTTGTATTACGAAGACAGGGCGTGCAGGCAGGGGGTGGTGACGAGAAGCCCAGGATAGGGCCGAGTGGCGCCTCATGGGACACGCCTATGTCCAGCAGTGGACAACAGTAACATGATGATGATCCATTTCTCCCCACGCGTGTGTTATTTAAGCACAGTACATATAGTCTCTTCTCAATATTATGTATTTGTTTTGTACGTGAATTATTTCGGATTTATTTAAATGTACATAGTCGTATGTACGCGGTATATCGCGTGAGAGCGCGGCTATTATAATTTCTACAAATTGTGTAATAACATATAGAGTGTGTAGAGGGTACCTTGGTGTCGGAGAGTGACCCGGACCACTCCTCGTTGTCCCAGTCCTCTGTGGCGGGGAATGTGTCGCCCATCGGGTTCGCTGCAAACAAACACACATACACATGTAAAACGAAATGCCGGTTTTTATCTGGCCCAACGTATAAGCATTGCCATTCAGCGTGGTAATGCGGCTAGCATGCTCAGCACGCTGCTCTCTGGTGGTGGGTTCGAGCATTTGGATTATCTGTAGATCTTAAATAGTCTATAGGTAATCCTTCTGTTACATTTTTGTTGTTGTAGTTAATCATTTTAGTTAGGCGTTTTAACAGTATCCCCGACCCTTCACTGTTTTAGTGTTTGTGATAGAATTTTACGTTTTAGGGAGTACCTCTTTTCATCCACTAAATTGAAACGTATTTTTTTGTTTTCGTTGTCAATCGCTTCACTATTATGTATTTGAGGCCTACACATTTTATTATATTGAAAAAAGATATTGAATTCTGCACAATAAAGACTTTAAAGAGGCATCGTATCAGCGCAAAAATATGACTGCTTAAAAAGCTTGTAACTTTATAGTGATATAAAAGACAGAAAAAGGTAAAGCCTAATAAATAAATATGTGAAAAAAAAACCGCTGGGCTCGGACAACAATAAAAGGTAGAAAAGAGCTATATTGTAAGGACAAGTTGGCGGTGTATAGCTGTCTTTGACGGACTTTTATCTTGCTTTATCCGACAGAGAACGTCATGCGCCAAAACAAGACAAAAGACGGTTAACATCGGTATGTTAATTGCTAAGGCGGATGGTGTGTATACTTACAGTCCCTCGGCGGATTGTGGTCTCTGTGCGAGTCTCCCCGGGGCCGCGGCGGTCCGCGCCCCCCGCGCGCGCCGCCCCTGCCCCCGCGCGCCGCGCCCCGCCCCCCGCGACCCGCGCCGCGCCCCCGCCCCGAGCCCTCGCCCCGCTCGCCGCGCTCGCCCTCACCGCGTCCTGTGTGTACAAACAAAAACAAGGTGAGATAATGTGATATCGTCTGAGATTCTAACGTATCAGTCTTGGTTACAGAATTTTGTAGCGATGATGGTCGAGTGATTAGTGGGGTCGATTGCAAAAAGGTACGAGGTTCGATCCCACGAATGCAAAACGAGGCTGAGCTACCAGTGAAGAAAAACATCGCGAGGAAATGAGCATGGTGGTAGGGCGTTTCTTATCGCTCGCCTGGCTAACTGTCACCCCTCAAATTGTAAAATCTTTCGCTAAGCACCTAACGGTGTGTTCTGGTAGCTTTCCTTGAGAGCCAGTGTATTCTAAACTAGGCATGCTTCATCGAGGGCTACAATAAATGCTGTGTAGAATAAAAACAAAATATAGTTGTGACTATTGTGTGTGTGTGAGTGTGAGTGTGAGTATACTGACGCGGGCGGGGTCCGGAGCGCGAGCGAGGCTCTCGCGGCGGCTCCACCTCTCCGTTGTTAGCGGAGGTGGACGGCTTTTTCTTCTTTTTCTCGCTGGTCTGCCACTCGCCCTGGAACATAACAATATTTACTTATTTGAGTATCCAAATGTTGCGCACATAAAACAATGTTACTCTCCTAGCTGGTTTGTCATTAACTAGTTCGTCACCTCCTGACTAGTTAGTCATTTACTAGTTTGTCACCCCACTCTCCCCCGCTTGTTCATCACTCCCCTAGCTAGTTCGTCACTCCCCTGGCTAGTTCGTCACTCCCCTGGCTAGATCGTCACTCCCCTGACTAGTTCGACATTCCACCCACCGTTACCGTGTGTTCGGTCTCGAGCAGCAGGTTGCAGGCGGCGACCACGTCGTTGTCTGAGTCGTGGAGAGCGGAGCACACCTCCTCTTCAGTGCGACACGTCATCTCCATCAGATCTTGTACCTGGAGCGAAACATTTCATCGATTGATATTGTTGGGTCACAACGCACGGCCAAGTGGATTATAACCTGCTGAATGAATATACCAGGACCAGGAGTTTGTTTTCTATAAATGGCTGAATAATTTGCTTGCCTGTTTAATTTTTTTAGATGTTACTTATAAAGTATGAAAATGCTACAATTAATACTGTGCCTTTGGATACTTCATTCATTATAGAGTAACAAATCTCATGATTCACTTAATTTGATAGCCGTCAATTATATTTTTCTCTCTACATTTCAAGTCAAGTAACCAACGCTATGACTTTGAATCGAAGTTATGTTCTTTTATGTCATGCAAGAAGATGTCTAAAATTGTATGGGTGGTAAACAAAGCAAAGGTTTTATGATGTAGAAAACTTACAATCACAAAAGGGAAACTGGGCCTATTGTGAATGAAACTTTCCCACATTGACAATGCAATAATGTGACGTACTTACTTACTTTCATCTTATTACCAGAAATTATATTCCATGCTGTCTATGAAATCATGCATAGCTAAGCAAATAAGAAGCAGATTGCGTATAGGAAGCCATTGGCCTCTATTTTTTGTTAATGAGTAACTACAAAATAATTCTTAAAATTTTTGTGATTTCCTATATGCCATTTGTCATAAAAAAAACAATCATGAATATTTTGCTATATTCTTATGTGTCAGAAGACAAACAAAACAAAGAAAACGTATTACATCAAGAAAAAAAATATTTAAGTTAGGTGCAACCAAGTCACCAGTGTTACAGTTGGGAATAACCCTTTGATTTTTTGGGTAGTATCTATAACCAAGAGGAATAAAAATTAAAAATACTAACTAGCAATCATCTTCATTTCTTTAATTTGAATTCGAAGAGGATGACACATGGTGATATAAAACAGATTATAATTGTGCAAAGCTCTCTAGAGGAAAAAGAAACATTGTTTTGCTATAGATAGCAGAATTTATGCAACAATGTAGTAATCAGTGAGCAAAGCATACTATAGTGACTACAACACCATCCATTAGTACCTGCATGTTAATTACCATTTTTACCATTTTTCTGACGTCGGCCGTGTCGTCTGCCTTGCGATCTATCATGTTGGCCATCCGTAGCTGCTCCGTTGTGGCCTGCCAACAGTTCACCGCACATGTCACATCATTGCCAAATGTGGATTACTATTCCGTGTGCCAGAATGATGCCAAATAATGTGATGTATTTTATAGTACCATCTATTACCAGTACCAAGTATTGCTTTTATCGAGTGTAGGGGAGTAATGCTAGAGGGCATTTCTAAAAATTTATTAATGTTCTAGGGTTTGTATGATTTTTCAGAGAGGCTAGACCAATATGAAAATTTATATTTTTCTTTGAAAGGATATACTAATGAAGAAGGTATATCCACGCCTGCTGTAATGGAAGTTAGTAATCACTTTTTTATTCAAAAGAAATTGTTATCATTTCATTACACCCTACTGCTGGGCATACCTCCTATAAAGGGGGATGCAGGCCCAGGGGACAAAAAGATACTAATAAGTAAGTTTAAGATACTTATTATAAATTCATTTCTATTCATCATTTATCAAACAATGTAATTATCTTATGAGATTGGAAAGTGCAAGTGAGAGGGCATTAAGCAATAAATTAAAGATAACTATAATGATGTGGAGTAGTGACCTGTGGTTTGACTTTCTCTTTTGGCTGTGGCTTGTCCGCCTTGCCCTTGTCCTGTGCCTGTCTGTCCTTGCCCTTCGCAGCGCCCTTGCCGGCGCGCGCTCCCAAGCTCATTATTATAAACTATATGTACTTTATATTTACAGCCTCTATTTACAAGTAGCTGCAACAAAACACATAAATATATAAGCACTTTCTTATTTTATAGTGTTTTAGTTAGTTTTTCTCACTCATTTCAAAGTCACAAGATCTTCCACGAAGTTGCCACACTTTGGACTCTAGGATGCCACAACACAAACACATTGGCTGGGGATGCGTGTCCGTGTATGAATGTGAACATCTAAGTTCTTGCGGTAATCATAATATGACTGAAGTATCCGAGAATTGCATAGCCTGAAGAGTGTACGAGTTATAACTATATAACATATATTTCATATAAACATATTCTTTAGTATCTGATTCTTGAAACTTCAATAAATATTATTTACCAAGCACCAATAAATTAACTAAGTAATGAGTTCAATCAACCAGAAGCAGCATCGGGAGCAACTGGTCATATATTACAGATAGCTACAATGTTTGGACCCTTTAGATAATATTGACAATTGCCTGCAGATTGAACTCATAATTAACATATTGCGTCGCGACGATAGAAATTAAGTGTTTAATTACAAAGCAATCTGTTTATGTCTATAGTCTATGCTAGTATTATTTATTTTTTGAATAAGAGGCGAGCAGCTTCAAGCTGATGTGCCTGTATCATATTGTGTTGAATTCATTAATTGTCCAATGCATTGCACAACATTGTCCTTAAAGGTTTGCAAGAGATAGTTGAATGTCATATAGCCATTTATCCGGCTGATTTTTAAAAGTATTTATGGACGTTGCAGAGATTATACAGAGAAAAGATTTTAATATTTTTGTATACAATAAATGAACTCTATAAGACTTATTTGAAAAATTCTTACACAGTTTGAAAGCTACATTATCACTGAGTAACACAGGCTATAAAGATTTTAGTTAGAACCGAGAGTAACAACGCTGAGCCCAGCTAGTCTTCTATGAAACATTATTTAACACATAGGTAACTAAGGACATATTTAATAAAAGATTACATAGTATAGAAAAAACAGAAGAGATGTTGATATAACTAATTTAGAACAATATTTAATAAAGGTAAATATTATCATGTCTAATACCTGAGAAGAAATTGAGGAATATGTTTGTATGAAACTCGGATGTCTACCTATCAGCTAAGGATGTATCAAGCCAATGGAGACTGCTTGTTTGAACTTTTACTAAAATAGTTTTGTCAATATAAAGTCTTAAACTGTAAAACCAATGTGGACTAGGCAAAAAAAAAAACAAAAACATTCTACCTAAAATAAAATATAGGCAGTAATGATTAGTCTTAATTATATGTAGAGAGACCTCTTTCTGGTTTAGAATACCCTTAGTTGATAACCATTGAATACCAATATAACACTTCAGTTGAAAACTTAAAACTAATTCCCAAGCTGTGAAACAAGTTACAATAGTAGTTAAACCTTCAAATTCTATATCCATTGTAAATTTACAAAAGAATTCTAATCAGCATCATAGCTATTCAAAAAACCAACATCCCTACAAACCTAACAACAGTCCTGATATCAACATATCGAGAGTCAAGTGATTTTCTAGTTAACAATTAACAACAAAATTCTCAGCCCCTAAGTAGTCGATCATGGAGCAATAGACCACAGAAGATGAGACATGCAGTGAGACATACGAGTAGACAAGCACCACTCAATACTGACTCAAGATGAGAAGAACAACCTCTTAAAATATCAATTCAATACAGCAAGACTAACTAACCAAGTGCCAATAAACAATAAAGTTTTCAAGATTTTTCACCAATAATCAAATCATATACATAGTATTTTAACATAAACTAATTTTCGTGGTGTTATCAACACAAAAAAAAAAAAAATACTATAATAACAATATAGAGGTTTACATCTGTGATTTTCTAAAATATTTTTAACGAGACCACTTTGTAAATGTTAAGACACAAAGTTTTATGTTATATGAACTCTGATTATATGTAACTGAAAACTTTAAAATGTATTAATTTAACTTAATTTTCTACTAAGCAATGTGAAAATAAGGAGAAAAACAAATTAAAATCAATATTTTTTTGGAAGACACACAAACAAAATAATTAATTTGAATATCCCAGGAATATCTCCTCAGTATGAATTTGATTAATTAATAATTATCATAATTATTTATTATTTAACACTGAGAAGGGTAATTCACTCAGTGACAGATTATAATCAGATAATAGTACTACATGGCAAATAGTGAAATAAAAGGCAAGCGGGGTCAATAACCCCTCTAATATTTTGCCACTTCTGTCCAACTTCCAAGGTCAGCTCACAGAGGTCATTGCCACCTGTCTTGTAACATAATGACCTTGACGTATTTAGATGTGATTTTGTGCAAGATTTAAATGAGATCATTTAAGCCTTAATAGTAAAAAAAAGAGTGAAGGCTCACAGTAATGTCTCCACATTATTGGATCTCAAACCTAGAAAGTCATATAATCTACTCTTCAGATGTTGTGCTTAATAGTTTAGTCCTGTGTTTGACATGCAGAAGGATTCTAACAAGAAACAAAAAAAGCTATGCTTTTTAGATGAATTTCCAAGAAAACGGGCTGTGCTCTCAACTATTCACTCAAAATATTTTATTTTTTCAACATATCTTGATGGAATTTAGTATATTATATCAATATAAAAGTTTCATATTTTTTTAATCACTGTGATATTTTAAAACAAATTTTAGAGGGAATATTATTCTCCCAAAGACAAATAAGTTGATACAGTGCCATTTACAGGTCAATAATTGACAGATTCATATTAAATGCAAGGAACCATTTCATAAATACATATGTGAGGTCATTGAACCTTTACACCCCAAAGTGACTTACATTAGGGGATGTCAGATTGACTGTGTCTGGATTGATATTGAATGAGTAACTTAGAACTTTGATTATAAATACATATAACATGGTATTGGACTGGGTATATGTGCATTCAAACAAGCAAGAAGATTTGTGTCCAAGAGTGGGACAATTAATTGTCTGTAATGAAATGAAAATCTTAAGAACTATTATAATAAAAGGAAGCACCACACCTAAAATTTAATAAAATTCAATACAACTGGAATCCAATTGAAAGGACATTGTTTTCATTTCAAGTCAGTGTGCACAACTAGTACAGGCATTGTATTGAATAGAAATATGTTGTATGAATGAAACCTCACACTCCTGACGAGAGAAACATAGGTAACCATCAATGGCTCATGCTATAGACTATCTCCGTTAGTGTTACATGTAACCATTGTAGTAAATGAACTACAAAAATAAATGTAAGAGTATCTGTCTCACATGAATAAGCATACTATACTTTTACAATCTCTAATAGTGTTATTGTGCATTTAGTACTTAGAAGTATTGAATCAATGGCATTCAATTGTGCTGTTCATATTAAAATTTGTTAGTGATTGGTGCACAGAATCAGCTAATACTTACAAAACAATAATTGTAGAAAAAGCAATGAAAAGAAAGATGGACTATATCCTACAAAACATTTGGATCCTACCTACAAGCAAATATGTGTATTGAACTATTAACATAACAAATATTGACAAGAATTTCTTTATGAACATAAAACTTTGACATTAAGAATAATTCAGAATAAATATTTTGAGAAAACAAATCAAACATAATCAATGATGATTGATAAGAAAACTGATAAGGAGTCATTATACGGGTCACCACCTATAATAGGGCAAAATTATATTCGATAGATAATTATTATCAACTGTAAATAAGTGGATGCATAGTTTCAACCGCGCCAAGCCGATCTGTCGTAAACAAAACAGTTGGGCGTAACACAGGAAAAATACATCGTATCCTTGTATAAATTACAATGTATGCGCTGAGACTTCGCACACAAGTTAGGTAATATTGCTGCGAGCTAAACAGAGGAACTGTTTTGCCAATTTCAGCAGAAATCGGGACAATGAATGAATCATTGAGCGCTGCAAGGGCACTGTAAGAAAGTCGGCGTTCAGTGAGAGTACTCGCCGGAACGCCAGAGAAACCAGCCACGCTTGCTTTTCACGCCACAGCACCAGCTCACGTCATCGTATTCTAGCACGACCAACACGAAACTGTATGAGCCAGCGGCACATGTGGGGGACGCCATTCTTGAAGCACCTTTCTTGGTATCAAACTGACAGCCTTTGTTGGAGATATCATGGTTCACAACACCGAACTGCACCTTTATTTCACACACTTTCAGACACCAGAGTATCGAAACAGCTTTAATTACCTTATTTACTACGATTTTAACGAAAAAATAACTGATTTGCCGAAAAAAAATCCTATTTGCCCATACCTGAGAATGCGCTCAAACGCAAGCTGGTCACGTGACTTCTTAGTGCTGCGCCATGTTAAGTATCTAAATAACGGTTCATGTTTAGCAGACATCGATAGAAAACTTACTTTATGCAATCGATTTTGGCAGTTAGCAGTATCATTCGAAATCGTAAAAGAGAGCGAGAGAGAGGGAGAGAGAGAAATAACCTGGGGTCACAGCAGTGCCCCTTCCAAGTCAAGCAAAACCGACACCCCCGTAGCTAAAAAAATTGGACTTCTTCTTAATGCCAAATTTTTTTACCAATACATAAAGGCATACATCTATATAATATATATTTCAAAATTACATGAAATTTGAACCCGCATTTTAAAAGTTATAGCAACACAAGGTTCCTCAATTTTGTCATCAATTCACTGACACACCGATCATCATAATTCTAAGATACTTTAGCAAACCTTCAAGTATTTTTTTTTTTTGAAACAGTTATTGTTAAGCATGTAAAGCAAGAAAAATCTGATATCCCTAAGATATCCCTCGAGACATACAATCTGAATTTCTTGGTAATCTTATATAAACCCCATCAGCTTGTATATGAGTACAAAGTTACTTTTACAGTTAAGCGGAAAATTTTGAAAAAAAATATGAAAATAGCTTTATGTTCGTCGGAAATAGTTTCCCGTTGTACATAGAGACGAGGTGGAATAATATGGAAATGGAAAGGATGGGATGAAATGGAAATTGGATGAGATGAGAAGAGAAGAGATGAGGTGTGACCTGGTAAATTGAATTGGATGAAATGAAAATAGCAGTGCGATAGCAATTTTGATAACGATAACAATAGCAATTATGATTCAGATTGCTATAGTAATTGCGATCACTATAGTAATAAGAATAGCGATAAAGTACATACTCGTGGTTACAAGAAATATTACCCGAATATAATGGAAAACTACCTACAAAAGTAATAAAATCTCGTAAATATTATTATAACATATGCAAAAATGCCCAAGATTCACAGCAAATTTTTTTGACGTAAAAAGTTGTAAATGAACGTGCTTAATCAATTCGGTTATTTCGGTATCTATTTATAGGACAAACTTTCCTACTTTGTCATAAACTTTTTTCCCTGCTAGTAAGCTCTCCCTCCTCTCTCTTCTCTTTAATCTCGCTAATTGACATGGCGTGTTTCATTCAATATAGACTAATAGAATCTAAAGATCCTTGAATTGAAATATTTCATTACTATTGAGTTAAATCGATTATACATTTTAATTCTGATTCCGTGTAACTGAATCGCACCTAAATACGGAAATGTCGCAACACTACAGAAAGAAATGCCTCCATAGATACAATATAAATGCGTTCAAAAATTCTACGCGAATAATTATGGAGATGTAGGCACTTGTTTAATGGGGGTTAATATTCGAATAATCAAAATATGTGGCAGATAATAAATAGGTAAAATTAAATAAGTTAGTGCGATAGTATGTAAAACAAATTTGGTATATTTTGACAAAAAATAATAATAAATTATTTATTGTTTTGTTATTCCTATGAATACCTTGTATTGCAGAAGAAATTATTGTACTTTTTTGCGTCCATTATGAACATAGTTTTTTAATAAATTATTTAATATGATATTATTACTTTTTAAAAAACTTTATAATTTATGAACGAATAAATCCATTTAATAGGTAACTTTTCTCTCCTTTCCTTTCCCGCCTTTACATTGCTGATTTCCAGAGTTGTCAACAATAAAGTTTTATGAATTGAACTGTAGCGTAAACTGTAATTTCAATTAACGCTACTATAGACAGCTGTTTTATGTGGTATTACTAATTCCACGATGTCATTGCTTGAAGACGTGTTCCTCGAAGACGAAGCCGGCGAAGCTCAAGAGTTAGAGCGTATTATTGAAGGCGACGATAATGAAGACGGACAACTACCGGACAGCGATGAAAATAGCGAAAAAGAGGACGAAGCAGGTAAATTATGTACACAATATGGACTCTTAGTTATATGCTAGTTCTAGTTCAACTGGCATAGGTAGGTAACCTACATTTTCTTTAAACAGTTCTGACCGCATTTCTTCATGTTTTATTTATTTCTATATGATGTAGTAATATAGTTAATAAATTCTCAAACTTTTAGAGGAAGATAAAAGACATGTAGATCCAACATCAGCAAAGCCCAAACGGGTTGTCAAGAATCCTCGTGTGACACTAAACCCAGCTCGTCTTACTGGTCCCAGGGGTATACAGGTCATACCGGAGCATTTCAAGGATTTCAAATTTAAAGGTAAAGATGCTGTTAGGAGAATTATACCTCGGTGAAACATCCATCATCATCCACAGCATTCTTAATCCCGCTGCTGGGTGGTATAGGACTCTCATACCATGTGCCTCGGTCCTGTGCCAACGGTGTTGCCATTGCCATGCCAGTTGATGCCAGTTTTTATTCTGTTAGTCAAATATTATCTAAACTAAATCAAGTCATGCATAGTAAGTAATAAGCACATCAGGTTAAAGCCTACTATGATATAAATATGAAAATTTGCCTTACAGTTGTTGTAAAACTTTGGTCAGTACAAGTCTAAGCAATGTCTAGAAACTAAAACTAAGGTAGCACATACAGCGTCAAAACTAGTTTGAACTCTAAATCCACAATACAATATATTTTTAATGCAAAACAAAATACGAACAAGAACAAAACATCATTTGTAATTTGGGTGGCCTTATCACCTAAAGCAACATTAATAAATTTACAGGTAAAGGTCATGAAAAAGAAGATCTAGATATAGTCCTCAAGAAGCTGGAGCACTGGGCTTACAGATTGTATCCTAAATTCGAGTTTAAAGATTGTCTGAAAAAGATAGAGACATTGGGCAATAAGAGACCTGTGATGGTAAGAAACATAATCTACCTATATCCTACTAACATTATAAATCCGAAAGTTTGTAATGTATGTATGTTTGTTACTTTGTTAAAAATAATGAAATTACTTAAATAGTGTTGTGTATTTTACTGAAATAATTCACATACAATACACAACACTATAAAATACAAATTTGGTATAAGTTAGAAGTGTGTATTTTAAGATTTTTGTAAATTCAAAGGAGTTAGTCAACTGCCGATACGAACAGCATCGACACTGAAAATCGTAAAGATTTACAGTTTCAATAATGTTTTTAGCGGCAGTCAAATGTGGGTTCACAGTTTTAAGTCGCGTACAATGCCGCGGATGACAGCTAGCAGTATTAACTACAACCCTTTTTACTATTTTTAATCAGGAGGTAGTGTCTCACCCTACTGTCAAATGTCCATATAGAAACTGTCAAAGTGATATGTCTCTTTTGTAGCGATGATGTTGGAGTGGTTAGTAGGGTTGATTGCCATGCAAGAAGTACGAGGTTCGATCCCACTAAACATGCAAAAAGAGGCTGAGCTACCGGTGAAGGAAAACATTGTGAGGAAACTTTAGTGCCCTTTTACTATAACCACCTCCACATTACAGGTACATCTGACAAAAATCCGGACAGACCAGTTTGTGTCAGAAGACACTGTAGTTCAGAGAGACTCGAGCGACGAGGAGACACCCCAGGTCCCGCAGCCTCAGGAGGATGAGTTTGATCGGTTACTGCAGCAGCAAATTGAGTTGGCCAGAGCTACTCCAGGACCAGGGTCTGTGAGAAAAGTGCCGGCTACTCCTGTACAGGACAGGTAACAATGTTATTACTCTCACTCCTCAAGGAAGCAGTCATAGTGATAAGCAAATGCAGGACTTACAAATGGAATTGTAAATTCAAAATCTGACGCGTTTTCCTTTTTCACCGACTTTGCAAAATAGGAGGTGTTGTATTTCTACTTATACAATCTTGGAATCAATTGTGTAATTCTGTCAAAACATAATTTAAATGTGTAGTAATCAATAAACAGGTTGTGGAGTTATTATAACAACGCTACTAGAGGTGTAGTACAGTGAAGTTGAACTAGGTTATCTAAGTCATCTCGTCCTATTATATATCTTAAACGATCTATTCAGTCTAAATGATTCCGCTATATGTTATAAATATATTATATTTTCGTTATTGGTAATAAAGTCACTTGCCCAATATTATACATTAAACCATATTTTATTTTTAATATTGTATTCAGAGTATCTTTAAGCGATAAGGCCATCACTTGTGACACTATGAAATATTATTATCTTACATAGTTTAAGATTTAATTTGGAGATTTATCCATTTAAGTTTTTTTTTATCATGTCATATTTTAATTTTTTATTTCATGTTTTAAGTGTTTGCAATAAATATTAAATAAATCATTTTACCTACAGGTCCCACATCATGCCTAAAGCGACGTCATCCCCATCGATAAACGATGAACAGCGCAAGAGAATGCTCCGGAACAGACAACTGGCAGAAGAAAGGAGACTCGCAAGACTGAAGAACAACCAATCTCAAAACGCTACTAGCAGTCTCGAAAATTCTATTAGTGACATACCTACAGAAGATCCAAAAAATAATGTGTCTAAAGATGAAAATTCTGCAGAAAAAACTACAATAGTTAGTGAAAATCCAGATAATAATCGAATTACAATTGAAGATGATCAAGAAAACATTGCTAAAGCGAAAAGCAACAGATCTAATGTAATAGATAGTTCTGACGATGATGATGGGTTAGTGATCAATGAATCGGTGAATATTGATGTTGATTACACTAGAAATGATGATGATTCCAATCTTGATGATATAAATGATAACAAACAAGACAATTTTGAACAAATTAATAATATTAAGTCATTTGATAATACTGAACAGAGATCAGATATTTTTAATCGAAATGAAAAATGTCTAAAAGAATCTGATGAGCAGAAACAAAATAAAAATTATAAACTGTTAATTTCAGCTACTAAATATACCAACGAGACATCCCTTCAAGATATAGAAGAAATCAGAACAGAAAGTCAGGATATTAAAATGGATAGTAATAAGGCAAACAAATCCATACCAAATAGCTCAAAATTATATGATAATGAAATTAATATTAACAAACCAGATATAAATTCTATAGACGAAGATATTGTAAAAGTTAACTCAGATAAAATAGATTTGATCAACTTACAAACTAACCGTAGTTGTAAAATAGTTAGTGAGCAAAATAATGAAAATGATCATCGAAAAGAAACGTCAGATATTGTTATGGTAGAAACCGAGAAAGCAATTCAAAATGCAGAACACATGGATGTAGATTTCTAATAAATTTACCGTTCACAAACGTTGTTGTATTTTTTTTCGTTATTTCTGTGTCAAATGGTGATTTAATCTACCAGCAGCACTCGCGATCACGATATTTTTTTATAAGTTTGTAAGAAAAACGACATCCTCTTGACCGATTATATTACATTCAGGAATCTTAATTGATGTTGTGTTCTGCACGTTTGTACCAAATATTATTGAAATCGACCGGTAAATGTCGCCGCAGCAGATATATCCAATTGTTGGGTCAAATACCAATATAAAATCCCGACGGCTAAAAATTCGTAGAACCCATACATCCAAGGTTCGTTAGATTGGTTGGAAACTACGGCCTCTACGTGAGCTAACATGAGCAAGAAATATGAGCATTAGGACTTGAGTATGTAGGTATTTTCAGAAAAAATATTTTCCCTGAGATACATAACGTTTTTTTGCGTTCTAGAAATTTCTGGAAGTATAGAACTGGATGCCGCGCGCTCTCGCTCGCGCTTATTCATTTTATGAACGTAAAAAAAACGAATTAATTTAGTTACGAATTTTAAAAAAAATTAACATAAAAAAAATCGCTAATTTATTTTCAATTATTATTTCTGTTTTTTATTATTATTATAATAAAAAACAGAAATAATATTATTATAATTATTATTATATCTGTTTATGTTTACCTACAAAAATAAAATAGCAAGACTAAAATATTAAATGGTTCTATTATTTATGTATGAAAATGCAATTGTAATAAATTTGATGTTTTTTTAAAATTAAAAAATGACTTACCTAAGTATAATATTCTTCCCAACAAAATGCCTTAAGGCGACCGGTATAGACAAACGCAATTGAGAATTGAGCCACAGAATAAATAATAGTATGTACTGATACTTACCTATGCCATGCCATCTGTTTGAGTCTGGGCGAAACACATGAGCGGGCATTGGCCTGCCGTCCATAATTTTGTCAACTGTATAGATGGTGTCTTAAGCACAGTTTGGATATTGACATAGAGAGAAATAACATCGTACTTTTCTGAAAGTTACGTCAAAGATTACTACTGTACAGAAGGTGAAGTATGTAGTAATTACTCAATTCAAATATAACTTTACTCATTATCGAATAATAATAACACGATTTCATTAAACTTTTATGAAAATGATTTCTCGTACCTCGTAAAAACATTAAAAAAAATTGAGAATATTTCGTAGAAACTATCGTTCGAGTTCGTTCGTTGAATATCGTGCGAGTTGCACCCTTCAAAATTCCGCCATCGTGAGCAGTTGGCAGCTCATATCATTGATGACATTATTTATCAACAACGAGGTTCACTGGGTTAGGTAAAAATTACTTAAAAAATTGTAATAAATAAAAAAATGTTTGCAT
Organism: Ligdia adustata; assembly: GCA_947049295.1. Taxonomy (NCBI): domain Eukaryota; kingdom Metazoa; phylum Arthropoda; class Insecta; order Lepidoptera; family Geometridae; genus Ligdia; species Ligdia adustata. The sequence goes on from OX346237.1 coordinate 794,728, forward strand.
ATATTATTTATAAGTCTAACTATTCTGACCGATTTTTATCAAACTTATATGAATGAATTTTTCGTTAATTTTAGCGTCTCTAAGAAAACAGAAAAATACTTTAAAAAAACAATAACTGAAATAAAAAGTAAAGAGTTTACAGTGTAGGTACTAAAAAATATAATTGTTTTTAGCTGAATCGGAAGGGTGAATTCGAACGGCATTGCCATCATAGATGTTATAGCTGATGGTTGCTACGGAAAGAGATCTTATAAAAAAAAATCTTCACTGTAAGGAGCAGCTGCCATAATAAAAATAGCTAACTGTTTACCTTTTATTTCAGTTATGGTTTTTTTAAAGTCTTTTCTGTTTTAAGGTTAAAATTAACGAACAATTAATTCATATGAGTTTGATAAACATCTTTAGATATATAAGTAATAATAAGTCAAAATAGTTAGATTTATAAATAAAAATATTATATAAAAAAATTATCTAAAAAAAGTAAATTGGCGAAATCATCGATGAACGTTTACTTATAAAGATTATAAGAAGTGATATTTTTTGTTTTCGATTCTTCTTATCTCCCATTTGTATATTATCACACTTCTACAAGTAGTGTCAAAATCACGGCAGAGAATGTTTCTAGTAAAACAGAATCGCTTATAAGTATGTTATTACGCGCACGCGGTAACTATCCTAGGAAAGAATATTATATATAATTATTCTCACGCTGCACTTGATGAAGTCTGACAACGTCGCGCACTACGCGAAGTGGCAGGGATGAGGCGGGCACGCATGCAACGTCGCATAAAACGAACGCTACCCGCTAGCTAAGCCAAAGCGCCTCATTAAAATATGTGCTAAGTGCCTAGTTAAATATATTAGCAACGTGCTTTTCTAAATGAATACTTTTTAGTAGGCTCTTATAACATTTATCTTTAAAACTTCACTTACTTATCATTCTAAGACAAAAACAATACATTAGCCTGAAGGTGCCAATATTTCGATTAATCTACCTCAACATTACAAAGTAGATATTCCACATATACCGAAAGAAACATGTTCAAAGTAATGAGATAATGAGTTCTTCAAAAATATATTAAAATGGTTTGGTACACTAAGATAAGCATTTTGAAACATCATGCTTTAATTGAGTATATGTATTAACTTCCAACATGGCACAGTATACGGTAATGCTAGAAAATGGAAACAAAAACGCATCTATTTGGGAACCATCTCCTTAAGAAGACATTTCAAAAGTCATATTATAAAACTAAGAAAATGCGAGCGCGAGAGCGCGTGCATTCAACTAACGTATGTATGTTCTATATAAATATAGATTATACAACCAAGGAAATTAACTACAAAAATAAAACAATAAATATAAACCTTTCAAGTGTATTATACTATTATGTAATATGGTGCGAACAAAAACTTATCACAGCACCATTTACCTACCATTGTATGAAAATTTACACTCATATCAAATAAATAAAAACTAACATTAGGATACAATACAAATGCGTCATCTTTGTAATGAACTTATATCTCTGACTCGACTCCACAACTATTTGACGAAGCATAAAATATAATATATACCTACGAGATAATTTCTAACTTTAAACTCGTATTAGTATATCGGCGTCGACAGAACTTTTTCAGTTATTTCGATTTAATAAAAAACAACCCTCTTAATCGATTTTGTTAAAATAAAAATGTGACCACATGGGTGGTATCTGTTAAATCAAAAATGATTTTTAAAATCGATCCACCTCCACCCGTCTCCGAGAAATCAGGTAAGAAAAGAAATATAATAAATGTACAGTCAAATTGAGTGCCTCTTTTTTTTGTAAGTCTGTAGAAAAGTGAAATTATATTCAAATAGAAATGCTACAAAACAAATAAGTACCAAATCGCACGTAGGTACTTAGAATAGGTTGATAATTCCCAAAAGACCACGTTTTATAGGGTGTTAATTATCTATCTTCCCTCATACAATAATACTAAGTAGGTTACTGACGCTGTGACCTTCCATGTTATGTTTTGCGTTACGTTCGCAAAAACATGTCTGACCCTTATTCACTACGAACATTTCAACATAACACGGCCGCGTTATTCACGTGGAACGGCATTCACTAAGTCAATATCAACTAAGTTATACATCATCACAATAACGTATTACGTCAAATTGACGTTAAGTTATTATCCTTAGTTGTACAATCTATATTAAACACATCACGCGTTTTCAGCGAGAAATTTCGTTGTTCGATAGAGAATAAGGGCCCTGGAAGTGAAACATGCATATAACTTCAGAAAATTGTAAACGTATGTAAAGTATGTTCATCTATTGAACTGACTGACTGATAAGTTAAAATAAAACTTGGTCAAACATTGTGAAACCCGAGTCTAATTCTAAACATTTTCGATAAACTGAGTATCAAATGATCAAAAACACAAATTACCTTAGTTAATAAACGCGTCTCAATGTTGAGTATATTTTGTCTTGTTCTGGCACGATACTCTCACTATCAGAAGAAACCAGACAAAACATGTTCAACGTTAAAACGCGTTTATTAACAAGACAGAAGAAATCTAAAAACTAACACATAAATTAAGCAATAACAAGATGGTATATAAAAAAAAATGTGTTTTCCCGCCACGTCTTGATGTCAGCGTGAGAAATTAAAAATATTTTTGTTTTTATGGTGTGGTTCCTCCTCACCACCGCCACACCTCACCTTATTATTTTCTCTTTCTCTCAGTATCCGTGTTTTGCCTGAGGATGCCTTGTGTTAAGGCATCCTCAGGATATGTTTACTCTTCAAGCTCACATCAAATACATTTTTTTTTATATACCATCTTATTATAAATGGATTTCCGCAAAGTAACTCCATCAATTATTAGGCAATGACCCCCATTCGGCCAGTCACACTGACTAAACTAAAAGTTCCTAAAATTATATCCATCCTTTTCTAACTTCTAGGAACAAAAAGAGAGGACAATTTTAGAACAGTCAAATTAGTTTAGTTCAGTAAGTTTGGCCTGAACGAATCGGGCTTAACACCTACTTAGTTATCGGATTTTTAATAACCACACGATGATTACACGATTGTATGAAAACATGAATATGAGAAGTATGAAAGATTTTTACAAGTTCAAAATAGAAAATCAAAAACTTTTACTGTCAGTCCGTTAAACAATCGCGTGTTATCGCAAATCGCGTTAAGGTACAACACAACGTGGATCAAGTAAAAATGAACGTAAATCGGTAAAATAAATTTCTTTAATATATTTTATTTAAAGACCAATCATTATGGTCTAATATGGAAAACTTTATAGCACTAAAAGCTACTACAATATACATACACGCTTCATATTGAAAAATATTAAATATATATGACTTGTGATGAGAGTTATAATAACAAACGAGTATGGAAATGTGTTGAAATCATTTTTTTTAATGTTTATATTTAATTACAATATATTATATTTACATAATATCTTTTTTACATTAAACTTGTCTGTCGCTAGCAGAAATATGACGCAATTTGAAAGCAAAGTATAAAACAGCACAAAGGATTTTAAACATTTCTGCGATATTTTCCTGCTAGCCACTCTGATAAAGAAATGGATGATTAGATATACATAGGTATATACATTTTGAAATAAATATATCTTTAGTGAATAATTTGAGAAAACTTTTATTTTTGAAATGTGACTTGTTATTTTGCTAATGAATAAATAATAATAAAAACCTAAGAAATTATTTATTACTTGTCAATATTGCATATTTACGATACTTATAATGCTCTATACATATATATACATACATACATATATACATATATATATATATATATATATATATATATCTACATATATATACATAGGTCCTCTTTTGGCTAAGCATATCTTTTGTAAATAAAACTAAACAATGATTTTATTAAATGACTCAAACATCGATCCAATATTTGAGTGATTCACAACTCACATCCATATACTTTATCAGATTCAATGCAAACTTATTTTTTATTTATTTGTTGCAACTTAATTGTTACGATAATAAACATGGCGGTACATTTTCTTTTACATTAAATTTTTTTATTTATGGCAATTCTCTGCTACTAACCCTTCGGCTCGATTGACGCCTGTCAAACTCTACACCCGTAAGCTCGCACGCATAATGGCGGCTTGCGCGCTGTCATAGCAGACGTTTAGAAAAATTACGATTATTCAGAAACTATCAAATTTTATTAATTGATGTAAAAAACAGTCGATTATATGATAACGCTATTACATTTTTCTTTCAAACTCAACATCATATAACATCTTAAACAGTCTTAATTTCTAGGAAGAAATGGAGATATGGTAAAAAAAGGTATCTTGGTGGAAATTTTATTTTTTTATCAAAATTGCAGGTAACTTTTACAAGCGATTGGATGTTTTATGTATTATTTAATATATTGTTATACTCCTACAAAAATAGGTTTTTGTTTATCAAACGATAAAACTGGTATAATATCGTTACAATATGTCAGCTCTGCTGCGGCTGCCGCCGTATTGAATGTAGATTTATATACTCAATTGGTCAATAATCTTTGGCCGAAATTTACAAATGATTAATTATTTCAAAAAAATATCTATTTATTTTGTGATAACATGCATTGTTTTGCAAAAATATACAACATTCATGATGTAATAGGTATTTACCGGAATTTCTATCAACTTCGTATTCGATATCCTATTTGCCATTTATTCATGATGGGAAGGATATTTGGATAAAATAAAACAAGGAAATTATAGCTAAATATGTATATTTATTTCAATTTTATTATTTTATGGCTGGTTCCTAACAAAAAATAAAAGATAATTGTAACCAAAACCACAGTAAATTTCTATGAAAAAACCAAAGCCCAATAGTGATGTACCATGCTATCGATAAATTTCGCAAGTGTAATGAAAAAATAGTACCGCATACCAATGTCGATATAATATTGTTATTATTATGCGTAGAAAAGTGCGACAGCAAAATATCGATAAAATGGAATTTTAAGTGAAGTTTTTAGGTGAAAATATTACGGAAACAGAACAGAACAGAAACCACACCACAGACACAACTGATGACAAAATGTAATCAACTGAACCAATTTGAATGGGAACAAGTGTCATTTAGTCTAAATAAAATAAACTTATAGAATAAAAGGTACTTTTTAAAGTTGATTAAAGTGATCTTAAAATATCTTGAATAAAATTATATAAAAAATCTTAAAATTTAACTAACATTCAAACTTTCCAGCTCCGTCGTCAAATCGTTGCCCTCATTATCGACTTCTTCAATGACGTCGTCATCCGAGTCTAAATATTCTTCATTGAGAAGGTCGAGAAATTGCTGGGGGGCCTCGTTATCGGGATTCCACATCTAAACCACGAAAAATAAAAAAATTAGAATAAGACCCTAACGAATTGAAAACATCTTCCTTTCTTTGAAGTGGGTTAACAAGACAAAAATAATAAAAAACTTTTTTCTTTCAAAATTTATCGACATTTTTATCGATATAGGCCATATTGATCGATAACCAGCTCTAAGACCAAACAAATCAAAATGGCGGACAGAAAACCGATATTTTGAACATTGACAAAAATAAATGGTATTTTTAGCTTTTTTAGAACTTCTTGAACAGAAATATAGTCAATAATACAATTATGTGATTGTTATTTCCAATTTTTCCTGTACATAAATCATGCACTAATACATTTTGACTTCAAAATCACCCGTCAAAATACTCAAAGCACGAAACAATTTCGACGCGTCTTTATTTTTAGACGAAAAACTAACTAAATATTGTATTCAGTGCTTCATTATTGTAGTGTAAAGGTCACCACATATGCCATGATCAGAATTATGATAGCTTTTACTCACCTTTTACGAGAAAACAATTTTTAAACACGCACAAACACTTGGCTTCACTTCCACAAAACTGCCGACTTTCAAAATGGCTATGCTAAGAAACAATAACAAAAGACCATTGTTATTATACACCAAAATAAAGAGGGTGTATTCTACTCTTTTGTTTCTATACAAACTATTCGCCTACAGATTAAAAAAGATACGTTTCGAAGACCTTTTTGAATTGGTAGGGTGTCCGTATACATTAATACGCGTTCCGAGTCTACCGTTACCAACTGTCACGCGTATACATTCATACGGATTCCGAGTCGAGGGGCTAAGTACATGTTTGTAGGAGATTCTAATTAGGAATAATTACCCAATTTAAATATATGCAAGCATATCTGTGGTTAAACCTTTTTTATTTACATAATTTATTTTGAAGTAGTTATTTCCATTTAGATAAAGAGCCATGTTTAATAACATACAAATTACTTTCCTCTCAATATTAAACATTTTTAATTGTAAAATTATATTAATTTAAAACAGCACAAAAACTAAGTCTAAGTCCTACTACACTACACTAGAATGAATAAGTTATTTACAAATAGTTTTTGGTTTTTGTATTCAGTACCTCTAAGCAGACACTGAGAATTTTCAAAATATTTTGAATTCTCCATTGTCGCAGCAGATAGACATAGGAACCTAAACTCTTTAAAGTTAAACACTGGTATTAATATCTGCAGGGCTGGCGACTAGAGTAAGTCACAAAAAAAAAAGTGAACTTGATTACGTTTTGACAGTCTGCGGCTTCAACTCTTTCAAAATTAAACCAAGTTTGCTTGCTCTTGTTTTCACTTCATTCATGACTAACTCTAGCAGGTAGCCCATCACAGTAAAAAAACTTGGGGTTGCTCAATTAATTAATAATTTAACAAGTTTCTCTTTTCATTTAGCATTGTTTGCATTCGATTGTTAGAAAATAGCATAAGCATTCAGTTATGTGATTTTATAAAAAAATTATGAAAGTATTTGATTGGGCGAAGTCCTGCAATTGGCCAGCGTGGTGTACTTTGATCTACACCCCTTCGTAGGGGAGACCCGGACCTAGCAGTGGGACACTCACTAACCACTGGTATGTAAAATTAAATATTGTATAGAACTAGAATAATATTCACAATATTATAGAGAGAAGTATTTAAAATGGCTTTAACTAATGAAAAAAAAGAATAGCGTTGTATGGAAAGTTTGGTATTTACATGTATATGTGTATAAAAAAAACTGGATACAATTACATAACTATTAGTTCAATTTATTAAACGACAAATTAATTATTTTTTTCTCAAAAACGTATACAAGAGGTTCTTCAAGTCTTTGTGAGTGAATCGAAAGAAACAGTTCATTTTCGTACTCACGAAGGTCAACTATTTACATACATATTGCATCATCAAAAGACTTCTATGGCGACAAACAGTTCGATATAAATTGTGATCTATTATGTAAGGTCAATGTCATTAAAAACATGCAATTGACAACATTTCAAATGTTAGACCCACCATTTTTTTACCATTATGAAAAGATAAATAAATAGACCCCTATTAAAATGAACTCTAACAACAAAAATTAAAGACATCATCTTTTTACGAGCTTTCGTCGAGAATAACATTATTCCGAACATTTCTCAGAAAACTTTGAAAATCTTTAAAAACATAATTATTACATTCTGACTAAAATAATAAAATAGCGATATATAATTGTTTAATTTATCTTTCCATTATCGTAATAAAAACGGGGAGCGGGGGGGTGTGGTGTCGAAAGTTTGAAATGTTGTCAATTTAGGGTAGTTTGTGAATACCTACATTGTACCTACATTACAAGTCTTAAAGCTTTCATGTCTCGCTATCACAACCTTACGTAATGAGGACTCTATTATAATACTGCACAAAATTATTATGGACAGGAGCAGATTAAAAAGATTTGAAAAATTCCATTATAAGACAATCTAAATGTTTCTTGGCAAGAATTAAATTTAATGTAATTTTGAGATGAGTATTGTAAGTTGCGATCTTTGGATTTTTAAAATCTTCAACTAGTTCTAGAACGAAAAAAAACTTGTCGCCATAAGTAACACTTTTGAGTCTGCTTCAATGTAATCAACTTGAGGCGGTATCACACTAAACTTGATTTTCTAAATTCACGCCACATCACTAGAACATTCACTGAGTGACGTCGGGTACGAGTGAAGCGAAGAACGAAGTAAAGATCATCCAAGTGACGGCCAGTATGGATGGTTGGTTGTTCTCCACCACTGGTTGCGGCTGAGTCTGGTTGTCAGGTTGCTGGTTGCCGGCTGGCTGGTTGTCGGCTGGCTGGTTGTCGGCCTGCTGCTCCGGCTCGTTAGGCCGGTTGTTGTTGCGATTGAGATTCAAATCGCGGAAGAAGCCGATTTGGTGTCTGGAAGTATATGAAAGTTTGTTATTTTTTTATACTGCGACTATGTTGCCCTAAATAAAGTATGCCTAGTCTGGAATACACTGGCTCTCAAGGAAGGCTACCGGAACACATAGTTAGGTGCTTGGCGTCAGATTTTTGTCAAGTTGAGGATGGTAGCTAGCTAGCTATGGCCAGCGCGGTCAGCGAGACACTGCTTGTTTCGTAAAAAAATAACATAATAATGAGCGGCAAACATCTTGTACTAAAATCGATGTGGAGGGGCAAAGTTGGCTCATGTGTGCTTCTAATGTACGAATCCCTGGCAGCGTCTGGACCAGTACCTAGCCTACATTAGGATCCGTGATAGAGGCAGTGCGTAGCCGAGGTTCAACTTGTACTAGAGCGGTAAGGAAGGTAAAATCACACATCTCTTAATTACAAGTCATTTTTAATAAAATTAAAAAAAACTCCGACTTGGCTTTTTTGTGGTGATGGCCATCTTGGATTACTAACTAATATCTATAAAAAACTTCGCGGGAGCAAACGTCAAGCTGACGTCATTGTTGACATCATTCCTCGACTGAAATGAAATGAAATGAAATGAAATTATTTATTGGCCTTATAACCACTTATGTTATACTAGGCAAGTCACATTACAATATTTCACACAATACTTAATTTAGTAAATTTTAAAATGTACCTATGTCAAAAACTTTACAATTCACTTAATTACAAAATTTAAATAAGATTATGTAGTATAGATTAATAGATATATTACTGATATAATAATACTTCTAAAATAGTTTACATTAATGTGAGTAGAATTTAATAAAGTCATTATATAATAAGATACTTTAATGTCATTATTAGTTTGTGAGTTTTGACTATAATTGTTTAGTTAGATTTGACAATATGTTATATAAATTAAGTATAAGTTAAGTATTAAATTAAAATTATTAGAAAGAAAAAAACAATGACGAAAGTCTTATTAAAAATTTAGCTATCACCTACTTATAAAATTATGATTGCTCACTCACGAACGAAGATTCAGTCAGCTTCATGTTCATAAATTCTTTGACCGAGTAAATTGGGGTAGACTCAAAAAACCGCTTTATTTTTTGTTTAAAATCGTTCGCGTGAAGATTAACTACGGCATGGGGCAACTTGTTGAACATACATATCTTAATATATAAATTCCTTGTTTTCTAACTTTGGCTAGGCGTGTTTTAGGCTTACATAGTATCTCTTTTCGTCTTTCATCCATTCTTAGATTATGCGCATATGGTTGTTTCTGTAAAATATCCTTATCTTCATAGATCTCTAGGAGGCAATTATAAATATACAAAGATATAACCGTCATGATTCTATTATTCTTAAAATAATTTCTAGCTGACGCCCGTTTACGCAATCCAAATATAATTCTTATAGCTTTTTTTTGGGCTCTTAGTACTTTTATTACATCTGTACCATTTCCCCAGACAGTTATTGCGTATCTAATAATAGAATGTGTGTAAGCGTAATACACGGACAACATTGCATGCTTATCTAATAATGGCTTTAATTTCACCAATGCATAATTGGCACTTGACATCTTTTTACACAATTTAGCAATATGCTTTGAATGAGTAATTGTGTAATCTATTGTGTATCCCAAGAATATATTTTCTTCTAAGACGAAATTACTATCAACACCTTTCCTGGATTGATATGTCATTACAACACTTTTATCTGCGTTTAGTATGATACCGTTAGCATCAAACCACTGTTTCAATATACTTTTAGCTTTGTTTATTTTTGTATTTAGCTTGTCTTTGCTTTTATCATTGATTCCTACGTGCGTGTCGTCAGCAAATAAACTAGTATATGCCCAATCAGGCATAGCATTAGATAAGTCATTTATATATATAAGAAACAGTAATGGTATGCGACTGTTATGCGGTACGAAGGTCATCTAGCTATATATTATAAGAGTATGGGACAACAACCACACAAAGGTTTTCAGGTCCCAAACAAACTAGGCAAAATCTGTGCTATGGTAACCCGATGACTGATATACATACTTATATATATATATATATATATATATATAATAAACACCCAGACACTGGACAAACAGACATGTTTATGCACACAAATGTTTGACCTGTCCAGGGATCGAACCCGGGACAGAAGGAAGGGTCGCTACCAACTGCGCCAAGCGGCCAGTGGTATAAAGCCGTACTCACAGATATCCAGCGACGAGCAGCACCAGCACCAGCAGCAGCCTGGTGCCGCTCCCGTACAGGTACACCAGCGAGGAGAGCACAGCCAGCCGGGACGCCGCGTATATGTGGTCCAACCAGTCCCGCGCCACACCCTCCTCGTCCTCCTGCGGTGCCTCGGCCGGCGGGGGCGGCGTCTCCGCCGGTGGGGGCTGCGTCGCCGGCTGCTGGTTGGCTTGCCACCTGTGGAACGCAATGCCGTTATTTTTTGTAAAGTGTTTTGGTGCTTCTTTTTGGCTTCAAATCAAGCGAGTTTCGTAAAAATATGGATTTACTAGCTCCTGCCCGCGATGTTACTTCGAATTTTTATCATCCCAAGAGAACTCTGCATTTTGCCGGGATGAAAAATATCCAATGTGTGAATCCAGGACATGAGCTATCTTAGTGCTAAACGTCCAAATTCATTCAGCAGTTTTTGCGTGAAAGAGTAACAAACATATAGTACATATAAACTTTCCCTTGTGCTATATTATTGTAGAATAGGATGCGTGTCGCGACAGCTAAGAAATTATTTTACGATATGGCTGACCTTATGGGGCCAGGATTGTTATCAGCGAGCAGCGCTACAGAGCAGTTAGTAAAATATAAAGTCACAAATAACAATTTGCTAAAACAATACCTCGTTATTTCAATGTTGTCATCTGTTCTTATTGAAACAATTGTCTTTTTTAGTAATAATTATGTTCATACTCTGTTTCTTACATGTTTCATGAAGTATCTTTGTCTCTGTCATTATATTTGTCTGGATGTTGGCAATCGCGTAATTAATAGTCGTTTCTCAACTATTCTTGACAAAAATTGGTTTTGCGAATCATTCGAAGGTTTTATTCGTCGGTATTTCTTTTATTAAAAAAATCCTCTTAATAGAGAAGTTATTTATGGCCATTATTTCAATTATTTGGTAGAGACATGCAGTCGGTACGAGTACATAAAGCTCAAATAACTATTTGTAAACAGATTGTCACCCTCAAAAAGGTAAAATAATGTACCTACAGTCTCAACTGAATCTTGCGAACGGTACTGTTTACAGAACGACTCTATATTTACTAAAATATATATTTATTAAAATGTTCGTGAGATTAATACATCATTACAATAACACAATTGTTTCTGTCGATGATATTCTCTGTATGCATAAACTAGACAAATTTTATTATGCTGAAAATGAAGACTGTTTCTGGAAAATTACTACTAAATTACTAAAATTTTCTTGGTGTCACAAAATGAAAAAGTTCAACAATAACTTTTTCATCAACCCATCTTGGAAAGAGTACTTTTGCTCTTCGATATCTGAGTGCAAAAGTAGTTTTTATTTGCTAGAGGATAAAGTAAATTGAATTTAGAACATCGTGTCCACTAAGTTTGTGAATTGAAAACATTACTAAACCTATTTACTTCTACCTTTTTATGTTATCATACAACCTTTTGTATATATATTTTAATTTTTAACATTTTTTTTTAATCAACAGTTTCTTGGTGTACTTTTTTTTGCTTTGCGCGCGCTTATTTTTTTTCATGACACATGAAAAGTGACGTGTTGCACTCGAGTGCAAAGATTTTCCACCTTGTGCTCTTTTGATTCCCTTGATCATGCTTAGGATTCTTATTTAGAAACATTCGCTGCGCGATTAAATTTTAGAATTCTTAGTTTGCTCGGTCATCAAAATTGAGCATGCGGTTAAAAAGCAACTTCGTGTACGAGTATTAAAGTAAAGTTTGGATGAGCTCACTTCCGCCTACGGACTGACCTTCACTCCACCGACATGACGCGATTACGCTGATTATGTCGCGCGGTTTGAACATTTAACGAGGTATATTATATGTATGTAAGGATTCCCTTCATACTTATTTACACTTATACATAGATACACAATAGAATAAGGTCTAAAGACTTTAGTTGTCACTAATTCTACACTTTTTATTTAGCTGTTTGAACTAAAGCAACTTAAGCCATTCTGCCTATTTGCCTTCGTCGGAATGCTCACATCCCATCACATCTCTTGTGTATAACACATCTTATTCTATCCCACCACGCCACAATATTTAAAAAAGTGTAGGGAGTGTAAGGTTGCCTGGAAGAGATCGCTTTTTTAACGATAAGACCGCCACTTGTAGCACTATATTTTGTAAGAAATTTTCTCCTATATTTTTATTTTATTTGTGTCTGCAATAAAGAATTGATCTATTTATGGCTGCTACAATTCAGACACACTTTAGTTTATTCCAGTATCTTAAGGGGCTCATCTGCTCACTATTACTCATCCTAAGGAACAGCTTTCACTATGGGACCAACTCTGAATACGAGATAAAAAAAACAGCTGTTCCGTAAAAAAGGTGATTGGTCGTCGAAAAAATGTATGAAACAATTGATTATTTTTTCTCGAATTCAGAGTTGATCCCATGATAAAATTTGTTCCATAGGGTACAGTGACCCCCTTTCGGCTTATTACACCCCTATCCGATAACCCTGTATACAGTCAAATAATTATTTCATGAATTTATTTATTTAATGGTTAGATTCATCTAGAGAAAGGCGACGCGATATTTTTGAAACACTTTAATAGATTGGAAAAGATATATATCAGCCTAAAATGTCGTTTCTGTTGATCAACCTTTAAAGCAATTGTATAATATTTCTAGTGTCAAAACCCTAGTGAATTCTTCAAATTTTGATAGTTGTATTTGCTAATTTAGCATAAACATAGATAAATATTTATTTGTATGAAATTTATAACTCACATATTGGCATACTGCTGCATATACTGCAAGTAAGCCTGCTGCATCATCATCATATGGTTGGCCATCATCGCAGGGTCATTGGACACCGGCAAGTAGTTCTCTCCCATATTATAATTAGGGTAGGGCGGTACTCTGCCGTAGTTATTCACAAAAGAGCTCAGATAGTTCTGCATCTCGACTGTGTGATTTTGATCATTCTGCCTCATTTCTGGTCGTGGTATCGTTTCGGTAGCCTCAACTGTTACGTTCCGTCTTCTAACTCCGTCCGTCGAGGTCTCTGGGGGTGTTGGAACGGTGTTTGGGATTGGTTCTGACATTCTTTTGTTGGGAGTGCACACTAAGTGCATAGTATGTGCAATCTGACTCTCATACGAGCGGAGTATGTCTTTGAGGATGGTATTGTCGTCTAATAGTTGGCCTGAGTATATGATTTTCTGTTCTTCTGTTCGCTGTAATAAAAGGTTGGAAATTTGTTATGTTGGCTTCGAAATCAATGTAGGCAAATTATTTTATTAAATGATGCAAGTTAATGTAAGGACCTACTTGCGGACAATGAGTCTGCTCACCGAGTACCATACAAGACAAGGTATAAAATACTGACAATATTACGTATTAATCATATTAAAATTAAAATATTGGTATATGTAATAGAAAAGGGATTAAATAAAAAGCATTATTATTTAACTGAATTTAAAACTGCTAATATATGTATTTTTTATTACAGCAAGTACAATTCTGTAGTAATAATGCCTGCCTCGCTGTGTTATTAATTAATTGTCTACTAACAAATTCTTAGTAATAAGAATTCTGTATAAACTTGGATGAAGTTTCCAACACTTTACTAGGGTATATGATGTGACCCTAACTTGATAGTAAGGGCCCTTTACTTGATATTTAAGAACACTATTCTATGATTTTATAGTTGTTAAACCTTAAACTCGAGACTTGCAAATATCATCTTTTCATTATATTTCTGGTCATGGGCCTTTGCCATTTTATGCCAAGACACTTTACAAGAATATTATTGTATGATGCAACACTTAAAAAATTACTTCTTTGCATTTAAGTTTTTTTTTTGAGCACAATTTCTTAAAATACATATCTTTATGCACAAACATAGTTAGAAACAAATCTCACCAGACATTTGCTCATACCAATTGAACAATGCTAACAAGGTGGTTTGTTATGTTTCTTATCTAAGCAATAACTATTTGCACTCAGTAATCAGTTTTGAAGCTGATAACACCTTATCGGAATGTTGGAAATAACTACACTTGCGTAGATTATTAAAGACCGCAATTTATTTTATATGATTCTGTCAAAATATATCAATATTCTTGATGGTATGGTCACTGCCTCATAATAATGTAGGCAAAATGGCAAACGGCTCACTTAAAAGTAGTTTTTTAGGCCTTCCATAATCACCTGACATGATCCATGATTGTTATTTATGTACTAATATACAATTTCAATTCTTAGTTTTGTATGTATAATGGTATTACTAATCCAGATACAAACGATATTCTAGTAGGGTATTTATGTTAAGCCTTTTTTAAATTGTAATAATATCCATTAATAACCTTTATAATGCAAGTATCAAAAGCAAAAATAAAAATGTAAGTATAGATAATTAAGTATTCTTAAAAAATATTGCAACCTTTTTATCTTATCACATAATGACAAAGGACACAGGCAGTTTACAAAATAAATTAACTATTATATATTATTGAGTATATTTTTGTTCAAAAAATACATATGTTATTTATAACATATGTATTTTTTGAACAAAAATATACTTGATTTATGAGATATCCAGCATGAACTACTCACAGCAAATAACCATCCTTGGTTGACCATGCCTAAACGCACAAGCAAGTTGTGTTTGGGCCTTCTCTAAAGATTAATAGGTCTGGCTAAGATTAAAACATAGTTTATGAACCACACTTGGTCAATGCTCATAAAATTGTGTTCAATCCCTTACCATGTAAATGTAAGATATTATTGACGAATAATGGAATAGGTATAGCGGTAAGTAGTTAGGGGCCTTCAGGTGGTCTAAACACTAGGGTAAACACAAGCTTATTAGAAGAAGAATTAATAAAAAATATTAATTTAACACTTTCAGCAAACTTACTCGCCATTTGAAATCCAATGCAGAATCCGCACTGTCCTGAGAATGTGCGATGCGCAGTAAAAATCATCAAAGGAATTATCGAAATTTATGTAAAAATCTCACCGGTTTGCTAGGATAGACTTCCGAGAGGTGACCCTTCAACTGCCTTACTGTCCATGACGACTGGCATTCGACGTTTTGGTCCTCAATTTGCTGATTAGGCGCCTTTACAATGAGCGTAACGTTATCAGGTATCATTTTCCAATCATCCAATTACACAGGGCGTTAGATAACAAAAGATCTCGTGATTTATAAATTTTACAAACACCACGACACGAATTTCCCAAAACAGCTTTAGTACACTTGTTTTTGAAGTGATACTCAAAACAGATATTTATAACTAACAACACAACAGCCTATTCAATAATTACGAATTGTCTGAATTTGAAGTAAATAAATACAGCAATTTCTGGGGCTCAGAAGCACTTGTCAATTTGATTAAGGTATAAAATTATTTGTCGGTCGCCCATTGGTCCAGCGATTGTTGATGACATCATGAAAAGTTTTCTGTAGAGGTCCTATTGGCTGTAATATAAACGTGAATAATCTAGTGTTAATATTGGTCTACGATCCTGTTTCAATTTATGGCTACGTACGAGTAACACATGAAGTACAAAAACTATACCAGTATACAGATTTTTCTGTAAACAATGTGTCCCCAATGTAAAAGTAAAAGTAGTTAGACTGTCATATTTTCGGTGCTAGTATATATTTTACACCCTGAAATTACACAATAAATAAATTGTGCGGAACCAAGACTGAGGCCGAGACCTCTCTGAGAGCAAAAATGTTCTTGGGCCAAAACCTCATGAGAGAAAAGAAAAAATCAAACTTAATGATATAATTTTTTAGAGTACGAGTGAAATTAAATGCTGAATAAACAAAGTGTGGTGGCCACTCTAGAAAGAAGAAAATTAAAATATTCACTGTCATTGTCAAATTTCATTAGGATCAAACGTCAAACGTGGATAAAACAAATTTTGTTTGGTTTCGGATTTATCTATTGTTTTAGTCTGTTTTTTACTGCATTTTGAATTGAATTTACCACAATTAAACTTCCAAATGATAAACAATATGAATCAGTTCACTGAATTGTAGTTTCTCTCAGATGCGACATTATTTTAATAAGTTCCGAATAAATAAAATGTTCTAACCTCAATATACAACAAATATTTCCAAAAATGGGTGTTACAGTGTAAATACAAACTATTTTAGCTCTTTATTTTGTTAAGTAAAGCCTTCTTGATATTATATAGTTTATTTGCAGTTTGCAGCAGTTTCCTGTGCCCGAAAATAAGACTGGAACGTATGTAATAGAGCTGCTTACTAAGCGGTTATTGGCGCTCGGAGCCTCACAACAGGGACAATTCCTGGTTGATTGCGAAAGTTACTTGCCGCTGCCGCAAATGGGTGCGTCATCAAACCTAACATATAAGCAATCAAACTACACCTATTTACATTTCTGAAATGCTATGAGACATCTTACATACTACCATTACTAGAAAGGCTGGCGCATTTCTTCGAGAATTCCTATAAAGTTATAGTCTAGACCAGACTTACGATTATAAACTTTTGCGCTATTTCTGACTTGACAAAATAATTTTCAGTGATGCATTTATGTACTTTCATAACAACATTATGATCTAAGGTATTCAGCACAGCAAACACTTATATAATGCATCATAAGACTACAAAACTTACAACTACCAAAGTACAGTTTTCCAACTACAGGGTCATACTTGCTGATATGAATCTTAATTTGGCCGTTTACTTCCTTACAGATATCACAAAAACAGTCCATATCCTTCACAACTCAGAGCAGCCAGCATCAGTGTTCTCGATCCTGGAGAGTGGCAGTAAGAACATACATGTGATAGCTGACGGACTATTTGACCTCCTCATGATGAAGCTCTCACAACATTACACATCAAAGAAGCAGACTAAGATCGAGAGCAAGGGACCGAGGTTTGAACTCGGAGACTTTTGTGTCAAACTCGGCTCAGTTACTATGATGAACAATTTTAAAGGGATATTGATTGAGGTTTGTATATTTACTCCTTTTAACAGTTGAGAAAGGACTTTATTTATTGCTAGAATTTGTATTTGTATTGTATGCTATGCAATTTCTTAAAGAAGGCCACAAATCGAACTAAACAAATTTATTTTGTTTTGAATAATGTATATTTTAGGGTCAATTTTATGGAAATTTCTCCCATATCTTGGTTTGTAAATTAAAATAACTGAAATATTTGTGTGGGCGCCTTAAAAATAAATAAAGTCAAATGTCACCTTGTTTATAATACTTATATATTCTTTGTTTATAAAACTAATGATGTTAATGTTTCATTTATTTTGTTTTATAATAGTAGTTTTTATATATACCTAGAAGTTGAAAATGTCAAACAACTTTTGTTGAGATTCAGTAAATTTCACCAGAGTTATTAGAGTCATACTCCAGACGATGGCACGCCTCTTGTGTAAGAGATGTGCTAACTAACTTAACACACTGTTGCAGTATCAACTTATTTTATTTCAAGAGCTGGTGGATGTCGTGTCCGATTCTAGGCCAAAGCAGGTGCATGAATTGTTTCAAATGTCTAAAATTGACCTTTTTTGGCCAATGTAAGGATGTAGGCACTTTACATAAAGTAAATGTTTGTACGTTTTTTTTTAATGGACATTCTACAGACTTTTTGGTCTGTCTTATTTTAGAACTATATATAGATTTATAAATTTATAAAAGAATTTTGATTGTATAAGCATTTTATATTAAATCAAACATGTCTGTAACGTAACAACCTTAACCTCCAAGCTAAATTTTTTCATGTAGTCCACCACACCACACCACAGAGAAAATAGTGTTAACCACACTAAAGTTATAAAATACTTATTGAATAATATAACATGATACACAGGATTCGAATCTACATCCTTCTCAGTAACATGACCATTGGCCACCATTGATATACTGCCAGTTACAGAGTTCACAAACACTCAACTACATTAATTATTGTAAAATTTTAACACCCTATCCTTCTCCCTTCCAGGTAGAGTACCGCCCGTGTGTGATGGCCAATGCAGTGTGGAGCCTCCTACGAGAGTTCCTACAAGGCCTCCTGGGGTCCTCCATCCCGGTGCAGCCCCCGCAGCATCTGCTCAGCAAGATGAATGATATTTACACACCAATTGACACTATCTACCAATACTTAGAACATTTCAGTGCTTACAGGAAGGTGACTGGTATGAGGAATGCGTAGAACTTGTTTGGGACACCCTGAAGTGAATGTGAGAGAATGGTGCGATAGAAAGTGGGATTTGATGTATTTTTTTTATTTTCTCAACCGATTTGCGAAAAAGAGAAGGTTCTGAATTTTACTGTATTTTTTGTGTTTGTGTTTTCCAGATTTCTTGAAAACGTCTACAACGTAGGATTTCAAAAGTATTTTTTTAATAAACAACTTCACAAATAGCGGAGGTTCTGAATTCGTCAGTGTTTTTTTTCATGTGGTCCAGAAATTTGGTTTTAAATCAATGTAAAAATAATAAGGTAAAAATTGTCTTCAGAATTAAAGTTGGTTTGTCATATTAATAAAAAATTGCATGTTCTTGTCAATTACATTCTGTGCTCAATAATTTCTTTCAACTCTTGTCTCAGCTGGGAATTATACAACCATGAAAACTACAATACATAGAGTTATAATCAAATCCGATCTTCTAAGTTTCAGAGGGTGTTCCACTAAATGTAAGGTAACTTGTCAAAGTATACAATAGTTACTTAAGTGGATAGAAGTGTAAATATAAATCTTATACTTACATCATGTTATAAACTTTGTTTAGGCGACTTATACAATAAATATTAGGTTACGTAGTATTTTATTTATTTGTTTGTATAAACACAGTAATAACATCATAACAGTAAAACCAAGGCGAGAACATGAACTTTTAAATACAAAATTTTCACACAGTAAGATTTTATAGTCGAAATATTACTTTTCATCATTCTAATACATGATATCTGTACATATGATATAATTTGTTTTACTAATACTAAACATGTAAGTAATACTTACATAATATATTGAATACCATAGTACAAGTAGAAACATAAAATTATTAACACTTAGTAATAGACATGTCATCTTAACAATAAATTGTTCATTCTCAAATTCAGAAATGATATTATATAATTTGTTTAGTATGACAAGAACATTACATATGTGCTTGATATTGTATTCGTATAGGCGGATTGGTCCTGGTGTCAGTTTTCGCCCTTACTATGGCCCTTGGGCCCTAGGTCTGACATGGCCTAAGTAATAAAGTGGTTTTAATTACAAACAGACTATTTTAATTCTGTCTTGACATATAATTACTAGTTGTAACAGAAATGGATACACCCATCAAACTGAATTACTTGAATTTTTTGTGTAGGTAAAAAAAAAACAAATCGACCCACATTACATGATCCATTTCGTATGGAAAACACGGTTTTTTAGACCCGTGGGTATTATTACACCTTTCGGTTACATTTTGTATTTTATGACGAATATTATTACATTGATGGATCATATGTACCCGTTATCTACACAATGTACAACATTATTAGCTTCCCTCAGTCTACCCTCTTTTGTATTGATGGGTTTTATTTGCCAAACGTCGTCGATATTCAGTTTTTGATCACCCTGTGAACAAGAAAGTAACAACATTGTATTGCATTTTATCCTGAATAAAGCAAAATTAATATAAAGCAAGCAATTGAGCAAAATGATACTTTCATAATTGTTTTGGAAAGGTTCCCCCTTAACTATTCAAATTTTGAATTTATTACTATAAAATTGCGCTCCTAATATCCTCCATGGTTTTAAAAATATTTTTTTAGTAAAAATATTAGTTTGTTTTTAGCAAATTTTTTCGTAGCAAATATTTATGTGAGCACATTTAAAAAAATATAATATGTAATATTTCCACATACATACCCCCATTTCCATATTAACTGCGTCTTCTGGAGCCAAAATAATCATAGGTGTCGACTCAAAACTAAACGCTAGACCGAAGTACGAATATTTCTTAATTTCACTCATAAACAAATCGTTCGAATAAACCTTATCAGGATCGCTTCCCATATCTTTAATCTGTGTCGAGAGCACTTCATAGTAGTAGTTTAATAAATCATCGTAGTGCTTCAGTCTTAATTCTTGAGTCGTACAAGCGTAGATCATAAAAGTCAAATCCAAAGCTGGAGTAGCACATCTCGATAGTTGAAAGTCGATTATTTTTGCATCTATTACTTTACCGTTATCATATTTGAAAAGGAAGTTGTTAGTCCAACAATCTCCGTGGGATATCACTCCCGTTGATAAAGTATTAGTTGCTGCGTCAATCATGTCCTTGTAACGTTCCGGGACGCAAAAGTCCTTTATTTTTTGAACGTATATGCTGTTTGGATATTCTTTTTCGACTGCGTCTATTGCTATCCCTCCGATTCGTTTCCAAAACCTTCCGTACCAATTCCACAGACGTTTGTGGTAGTATGTTTCGAATAATTCTGTGCGGATTTCTTCAAATTTTTCAGGGTTTTGATCCTTAAACGCGAAGGACAAAGCGTGCAATTGGGCCAAGGCTTTGAAAGACAGTTTGCAATGATCCAAATCCATACCTTCCTGACGAACAGCGCTGCCGAAGTTTTGTAAAGTCGCGTCTTCTAAACCAATCACATCGTGGATTCCGTCGCTGACTGCTATAAACAGTTTTGCATATTTATCGAACGGATCCGGTATATTCTTTTCAGCTTGAAATTTCAGTAAAACTGGTAAGATTTTCGTGTAGAAATTGATCTCATTTTTAAAGAATTCGTTGCTTCTAAATGTTAAACGTCTGGATACGCTTTTCGGGATGCATTTCATGATGGTTTGGACATGTTTAGTGTGATTGTTTTGTGATTTTCCGTGGATTTTGATGCGGATTACTTCGCTGAGGTACGCATCCCCTTTACCAATGTCGCCGACATACTGAAAATGACGATACTGAACTATTAAACAGTTTAACCTACATACATATAAATTAGAGTAAGCCCCGACTGACTGATATTACCTCGAAATCAACACAGAGCCTAAACCGCTAAACCTAGAGACACACAATTTGGAGGGTTTATTCATTATAGAGTGTAGAGAAATACTAAGTGTTATTGGATATTCGACCCCTAAGAGGGTCAAATGGTATTTCAGTTTGAAACTTCGTATTCAGCTACTAAGTAGTTAGAATATAAGTACCTAAGGATGTAAAGTGAATATTTTACATTAGTGTGTATTCCTCTCGTTTCTAGTGGTACTGGATATCTAGATACTAAATAAGTCTAACTCCTAGATTGGATGTTAGGATTAGTGCTGGCAGTAACAACTATTTATAAATATGTCTAACTCCTAAACTGGATGTTAGGATTAATGCTGGGAGTAACAACTATTTATAAATAAGTCTATCTCCTAAACTGGATGTTAGGATTAATGCTGGGAGTAACAATTATTTATAAATAAGTCTATCTCCTAAACTGGATATTAGGATTAGTGCTGGGAGTAACAACTATTTATAAATAAGTCTAACTCCTAGACTGGATGTTAGGATAGTACTGGGAGTAACTATTTATAAATTAACTTTCCAGACCATGAACTAAATCTAAATGACATCAGAAAAGTCCTATCAGACTAGATTTTGCCCTCTTTACGTCAATATGAATATAGATAAAATCCAACTTATATATTTTGTTGGTTAGGGGTGTGTGTGGTTCCCTATAATTTTCTCTTCAAGTCGCTAGTGAATAGGTTCTTCTAGGCAAGTGTGCTACATCCTAGGCCGCATTGTTACTTTACATCAGGTAAGTTGCGAGCGCAAGCCTATATATACTCTTAAAACTCTTTATTGTATGCACATATAAATAATACAATTAACTTACTAAAACTTATGCTTACGTGCAACAAGCGGCGGCTTTATCGCTAATAGCGATCTCTTCCAGGCAACCTTTGGATGGAGAGAAACTAAAGCATAAGTATAGACGAGGAAACTAAACAAAAACTTACTTGAATTTAAATAGCAATTAATAAAAATGTTGACAAATGTTTTAGAATTGAAAAGATAAATATAATATAATATACATAGTCTTACTACTCACAGAGTTGGATGAGAATTTAAATTACATACTAGGTACATTTGATTTAGTAATTACATACAAAACAACAGTGATATACATTAACTCAATTCTTCAAGACTGAACTAAATTGAAAAATGTATAGATATTTAGTTCAATATGATGAAAAGAAATAACAGAGATGGTTAAGCAGTTTATTGAAGTGGCAGTGAGAGCTGTGAAATATAAAAAGTCTTCACTTGATTATTGAAAATTGTTAGGGACTTTGATTTTCTGATCGAGACAGGCAGAGAATTCCATAAAATGGTAGCTTGAGCAGTGAACGAATCGGCATAGAAGGAAGAAGAAGGCTTTGG
Organism: Ligdia adustata; assembly: GCA_947049295.1. NCBI lineage: Eukaryota > Metazoa > Arthropoda > Insecta > Lepidoptera > Geometridae > Ligdia > Ligdia adustata. Next base: position 817,691 of record OX346237.1, read on the forward strand.
TATAGAAAGAGCATATGTGTCTGAAAACCTTAATGAAAGAGAATGAGTGGAGTGTATATACTGAAAAAGTTCTTTGAGGTAGCAGGGGGTGGTAGGGTTGAACAATATATTATAAAGGAGATTAAGAATATGAGCGTTAGTAGAAGATTAAATATATTTTATTTAAACTTTCTTACAGACTAGTTTTTTTTTATATTCCAAAATGGAAAGTATCTTTAGGCGTTATGTATCCAGCTATTTTTGGCGGTTCAGAATGTAGTAGGTCCCAAACTGTCTTGGCTCGATACAGTTCAAGCGCGACTTTTCACTATTGCAATGGAAAACGGATCAGTCGCAGGGCGTAGTATTTGCACGCGTGAACATGATCGCGCTAAGACTGACACAGCAAGGCCCCTGGCATGAGGAATATTACTAGGCACTGTTATTACTTACCTCCCAATGGCTAAACTTGAGTGGTTCTTTAAACCAGTGAGTGAGCGCTTGACTGACAGTGTCGTCGGTCAGAAGTGGTGATATGCCGGTCAATGTGCTGAAGTCTTCTGCCATCACACCTACAAAATGCACCTTACTTAATATTCTTCACTAGCTTATGCCTCCAACTCCACCTACATTGTTTGGGTTCCCAGGATACAAGTAGCATATGGCACTTTCCAGACTTCAAACTATCTCTGTAACAAAAAAAACAACTCCTCCCATCACTTAGTTGCTGAGGAGAAGAGGAACAAATAGACCAATAAACACACTTTCGCATTTATAAGTGGGGATTATTATCACCAGATTATCTTACATAGATCCGAATTATCACCATGACGGGGTTTGATTTTGATTTAAAAACAAACTTCTAGACTGATTATGATAAATTATATATGAGAAGGAAACGTGGAAATACACTTTCAAACAAGATTATTATTATTAAATTGGTCCTAGTGTTGTTGAGAGTTTGGGAAACATACATGGAAAAAAGGATTATGACAATCGAAACCTTATCCATTATTGAGGTTGATTAAAAATGTTAATGATAATTAAATCAGCTACTGATTTGTTACACTCAATAAATACATAGAAATATATATATATTCCAGAAGTACATACTTGTTATTTATTATAATTTATAATGAATGACAACATTAGCAGTGAGCATTAGTAGATAATATTACGATATAAATAGATGAAGAACTGATAAAATAACTCTGATAGTGATAACACAATCACCTCGGTATATGATATGTAGGGTATGTAGGTTAAGTATATAAACTTGGACAGGAATTAGAAATATACACCTACTGATTCTACTTACAGTTAAATAAAAGTTAGTAAAATTAAAGATAATACAGGTACTACTAAATATTATTTATAAACTAAAGTTATATTTTAAGAACCTTTAATTTAAGCAACAATTTATAAAATTATAAAAACTGATACAAGCACAAACAATTTGTTTCGCGTTTCAACTTCGAACAGATCTGAAACATGGATGTTTTATAACAAAAAAGTTGTAAATTGATACGAGTACGTACCTAAGTAATTTAAACGTAAATAGATTTCTGCAGGACAATGAAAACTCATTTATATTTTTAATTACCTAGGTGTATGTACTTCTATCAATTCTTATTTATTTTATGATAGATAAATTAGCATTAAAAGCTATTATATCAACACAGGTCGAAAGTATACACTTACCAGATTAGTATGTACTGATTTTTTGCTTTATTGCATAAATAATACTTTCAGAAAATATTATTTAAATAGTACAAATACTGTGCGTTGTATTTCATGCACTGTTGCTTTGAACATCTTTGAACTTCCTGTCATTCATTTTTATTTATTTGTCACCATAACAATAACCTAACCAAATCAGATTGATGTTTCTTTAAGTGTTTTCGAACCTAAAAGACTGGCATCTAAATTTTGTTGGGTATACTTCCCGTCAAGTTGACAGAAAGCGAGTGACGTCGATAGAATTGACGTTTTATTATACGCGTGGTGACGTTGAACGGTCGTATGCACAAACCGTGCAAAGCCACAGCTCACACACAGGGGAAGAAGAAAATCAAATAACGTGCCGAACGTTAACGTTATCGCATAGATTTAAACTCTTTGCGTTATCGAACCAGTTGTAAGATAAGACAACTATTTATTAAAAAAACCAGCTTATAACACTATTTAAAAACATACAATACAAAAAACATGCTAGCTTTCTAATGGCGGCCTTATAGCTTAAAGCGATCCAGGCAACCATGCACGCACAAGATATCACAAAATTACTTATAAGTAAGTTGTAACTATTGATAATCTCGTAGTAAACGTAAACGGCGAACGTTTTCTCGCTTGATTTTCAAATACTATTATGAAATAAATACTTACTTAGGAATGTTTTCATAGTCCGACAATTATTTTACAAGTCTAGGTACTACCGGAGAGACGATGTTTAAGGCGGCACCACCATACTTTCTATCAGTTACTGACAGCTACTCTATCTAATGAACATGGATTCCTAACCTACATATTTTATAAACGCTTGCTGCGAAGGCGTGATGTTTATCTAAATGCTGAAAACCGACAGCAGTAATCAAAACTAAAATTCTTCTGCTGCCGATCGAATTCATTTCGCGAGGATTGCTTTGTTTTTTTTTATGTACAGCTTTGCTGAATTTTATTAGGTCAATGAGAGTTTTAGGTATGTGATTAGGATCGAAAATGCCTAAAATTATTCAGAATCAGCATGCTAGTCTTTGTTATAGACGTGGAACTACTATTTATAACATGCCACTGAATAAACCTAGGTACTTACTGACCGTTTTATTATTGACCCTCTTTCAACTAAGTAGGTACACCTGTTGAGCAGAGAGCCAGCCAGGAGGTGAGGAGGCCTAGCTTTGGCTATGTCGGACGTCCTAACGCAATGGATGCAGTTATGAAGATAGGTTAGGTTGGTCAATGCAGGCGGCGAGAGAAAATAAACGAACAGAGTCACTAGTTCAATAGTTATTATTGTCCAGTGAAAAACAATTAGGCACTACACATTATGATTAACACATAAATAAGGGATTACAGAAAATAGCAAGGCGCGGACATGTTGGTGGGCTTTTCAGAACAGAGTGTGAGAGGTGAGTACTGTCAGTGTCATCGAGATAACATTGACAGATCTAAAGCATTGATTTAATCATAAATCCTTACTCTAATCTCAGTCTCATAGACAAGTTGAATGGTGTACCGATATATAGCTGGTTCAATATTCCAACACTTCCCCTTACACCATACAACGGAACTCCAACCCTCATTACAGTTATACAATACAACTTCATGGAGTTCTTACATTTAAATGAAACCTAAAGTCATTATGTTTACAGGAAGACAAAGCTTTTGTTAGAATGTCAGCTATCATTTCCGTAGTAGGCATGTATGAAACAGAAATACAATTTTTAGAAATCAAATCTCTTACAAAGTGATAGTGTACATCAATGTGCTTTGTCCTTTTATGACATTGAATAGATTTCAAGATATTCTGGGCACTCTGATTATCATTATATAACTTACACACAATATTCCTATTCATTACCTCAAACCAAAACTGTTTGATAAACAGAATGTCCTTACAGGCGTCACTTATGGACAGGTACTCTGCTTCAGTACTTGACATAGCGACGCAGCGCTGTTTTCTACTCTCCCAGTTAACAGTATTAGACCCTAACTTAATTACAAAACCAGTATAAGATTTTCGGTCAATAGGATCATTCGCCCAATCAGCATCAGCATAAGCTACAAGATCTAAATTATTACATTTACTAAAACCTAAACCATAATCAATAGTTTTAGCTAAATAGCGAAGGATCCTTTTTCCTGCTAACCAATGAGTCTTATCATAACAATTATTAAATTGACTTAAAACATTACATGCATAAGTTATATCTGGCCTAGTACAGACACTCAGGTACATTAAACTTCCTATCAATTCTCTAAAATTATACTCATTGTCAGACACATTATTATCACATTTATAAAATTTTTCATTCAATTGCATTGGTGTTGAAATACCTTTGCAGTCTGACATTCCAAAACGACATAACAGTCTTTTAATATAATCTTTTTGACTCAACATTATAGTACCCTTTTCTCTATTTCTAACAATATTTATTCCAAGACAATTTTTAATTTGGCCTAAATTTTTAATATTAAAATTATTACTTAGAATGGACAACAATTGCTTTTTCTCTACATTATCATTACTGAATAGAAAAAAATCATCAACATATAGAGCCAAAATAGTTAAATTGCTAGAGTTTCTCTTAACATACACACAAGGTTCACATTTTGTTTGAGAATAACCATTAGTAAGTAGCAATTTATTTACAGTATCATTCCACACCCTACTTGCTTGTTTCAACCCATAGATGCTTTTCTGTAACAAACACACTTTATTATTATCATTTATAAAACCTATAGGTTGTTCCATAAATATTTCCTCTTTTAATTGACTATGAAGGAAAGCAGTAGTTACATCTATGTGCTCTATGTCCATGTCTAACTCATTTGCCAAATTAAACAATATTCGCATTGTTGAGTGTCTGACTACTGGGGAAAAAGTCTCATCGTAATCGATACCAGGTTTTTGACTAAAACCGCGAGCTACTAGGCGAGCCTTATACTTGTCAAAATTTCCAGAAGTATCTTGCTCGACTCTAAATACCCACTTACATTTAACAATGTTTTTATCCAGTGGTCTCTTAACTAACTTCCAGACACCATTGCTTAACAAAGAATCATACTCGGCTTGCATGGCTGCTAGCCACTTCCCGCGAAAAGGGCTGGCCATAGCATCCTCATATGACGAAGGTTCGTCAAACGCAATCTGCCCATGAGAGTAGAGAGAATAATCATACTCGCAGTCACCATACCTTTTAGGTGGCATACCCCTTGTACTCCGTATAGGACGTTGACTTGGCAACTCGATATTGCTCGGTCTGCATTCAGTATCCAGCATAGAGTTGCGCTCAGACTCCACCATAGGATCACCTTCCTCTGCCCAAGACTGCTCATTTTCTTCCACCTGGTCGCAGTCGACGAATAATGGCGATGCTGACCTATCAGCACTGGCAGACGTGTTTGTGCTGGGGGCCTCAGTCCCAACACTTCCACTCTCCATTTCACCACCTGAAATTGCAGAAGGAGGTATCAATTCACTAGAATTACTATTATCACAGTTCAACATTGGAACACAAACTTTGTCATTAATATTAAAATTATTATTATTATTCCTCATTTTAGATTCAATAATATCATTAGTATTTATGTCACAATTCAACTTATTAGAATTAATATCACAGTTCATCATATTAGATTCAATAATATCATTAGTATTTATGTCACAATCCAACTTATTAGAATTAATATCACAGTTCATCATATTAGATTTTACATTAGAGTCCGTCAATTCAATAAAATGGACATTTCTGGATTTAATTATTTTCTTTGGTTCAGTTGGATCTACTAATCTATAACCCTTGGACATTTCACAATAACCCACAAAAATACACTCCTTAGACTTTGCATCGAGCTTGTGACGGTTATGTTCTGGAATCAATGAAAAAGCTTTACAACCAAATACTCTCAAGTGGCTTAGGGTCACTTTGGATCCTGTCCACACCTGTTCAGGAATACCGCCGGACAAAGCTGCCGTGGGGCTTCGATTCTTTAGGTATATTGCTGTAGCAATAGCCTCTCCCCAAAAACGCTTGTCGAGGCAGGCCTCAGAGAGCATACACCTGGCTTTTTCCATAAGGGTTCTATTAAGGCGTTCAGATACGCCGTTCTGCTGAGGACTGTAGGGAATACTAGTTTCATGAATAATGCCCTCGTTAGACAGAAACTTTTCAAAGATTTTACTACAGTATTCCCCTCCATTATCTGTTCTGAAACGCTTGATTGTTTTACCCACTTGTTTCTCAACTAAATTTTTAAATTGTATAAAACATTTCATGACTTCATTCTTATGACCCATAAGATAACCAAAACTTTTCCTAGAGAAGTCATCAGTAAATGTAACTAAATAACGTGCACCACCCCAGCTATTGATTGACATAGGCCCACAAACATCTGAGTGTACTAACTCTAAAAGATCATGAGCTCTCTTTGCTTGGCCCTTAGGGAAAGATTTCATTGTAAGCTTCCCCTTAATACATGAGATACAATTTTTCAACTTACCATGACAGTCATCTTCAAAAACAACATCATCTGCAAGACTCCGTATCCCATACAAACCATGCTAGCTCAAATGCCCAAGTCGTTTGTGCCATACTTCCAATGGCACACTAGAAATAGCTGCTAAAGAACTTTGTTCTGCTTGCTTACAAGCACTTGTGGTAGCAACATTACATTCTGAAATACAATTTAGGTTAGAAACACAATCAAGTTTATAAATACCCCTGAAACATGTTGCATTAGCAAAAGGCTGGCCTTTAGGATCAATTATTTTGCAATTATTTTGTTCAAATATCACTCTAAAACCTGAATTTGTCAGTTGACTAACCGATATGAGATTGGTAGTCAATTTAGGAACAAACATTACTTTTGGCAAAATCTTTAGATCACTACTATTATTGAGATTCAAAGAGACGGCACCAAGACCCTGACATTTCAGTGCTTCTCCATTAGCAACTGTAACTTTTGACTTAAAATTTATGTCAATGTCTCTAAAAAGGTCCATATCACAGCACATGTGCGAAGTACACCCGGAGTCCACTATCCAGTCCACGCTTCCGTAAACAGATAAGAGTGACACTGCTGCAACCAACAGTGTGTCCGCAGACCCCGCAGCTAAGTTGACATCGCTACCGCTTTGCTTCTTCAAATCATTCTTCAACTTGAAACATTTTGATTTGATATGCCCTTGCTTCTGGCAGTAATGGCACTTAAGTGGTTTCCTCTTCGTAAATAAAACCACATCATCATTTGATTTGCCATTATTAGTGGATTTCCGGAACTCCTCTTGAAGTAGTCGAGCTCGCACTGCTTCGCTCGTGAGTGTTTCGGAGAGGTTTGCTGTTTCCAAACCAGAAACCAAAGCATCATAATCCGATGGTAGACCGCTGAGTAAAATTTCTGCAACTTCATTGTCATCGATGACTCTTCCGATGTCTGCGAGTTGTTGAACTAGGGTCATTATTCCTTCGATATAAGCTCCCATTGAATTATATTCATGGTAGTCGGATCTATGAAGTTTTCTTAGAAGCACAACCCTCCGATAAAGTCCTTTATCCTCAAATGCATCCTGCAGCTTCTTCCAAGCTTGCTTTGCGCTTGTGGCATCGCGCAAATACTGAATGCAATTCGGTTTAACTGCCAAGCATATTCTAGCCAAAGCTTTCTGATCCGTGCTGCTGCTAGTCTCGGAACCATCAATACATGACCATAAGCCTTCCACAATAAGCGCCATCCGCATCTGAAACTTCCAGTTGTGGTACGAGCTAATCCCATCCAATTTATCGAAAGTGTACAGACCTGCTGACGACATATGAGGCGTGTGCCCGCCAACGGTACCTTCTTGCGGCTGCTGTGACATTGCACACGATATGAAATCCGCTTCCTCGTGTTCGTTTGCTCGCCTGCACCAAAGTGTAGATTGTCTTCCTCTTCTTCAAAATCGTGCCCGTAATCAGTAGAGTATAATACTAGGCCCATAACCTGTTGAACAGAGAGCCAGCCAGGAGGTGAGGAGGCCTAGCTTTGGCTATGTCGGACGTCCTAACGCAATGGATGCACACTTATGAAGATAGGTTAGGTTGGTCAATGCAGGCGGCGAGAGAAAATAAACGAACAGAGTCACTAGTTCAATAGTTATTATTGTCCAGTGAAAAACAATTAGGCACTACACATTATGATTAACACATAAATAAGGGATTACAGAAAATAGCAAGGCGCGGACATGTTGGTGGGCTTTTCAGAACAGAGTGTGAGAGGTGAGTACTGTCAGTGTCATCGAGACAACATTGACAGATCTAAAGCATTGATTTAATCATAAACCCTTACTCTAATCTCAGTCTCATAGACAAGTTGAATGGTGTACCGATATATAGCTGGTTCAATATTCCAACAACACCTACACCACTAAACAGTATTAAACCTGTTTCATGCGGAAGTTATCGATTAACAGAAAATAACGTAATGTTAGCGCATTTAATTCGAGCCCAGGTTCCTAAGGTTCAGATTCCAAGTGTTAAAGTGCATAATGTCACATATAGCTAATAATGCGCGCTTTGGTCTCCAATTCTGTTAGGATTCCTGCTCTAGTTCTTATTGTTGGAATATTGAACCAGCTATATATCGGTACACCATTCAACTTGTCTATGAGACTGAGATTAGAGTAAGGATTTATGATTAAATCAATGCTTTAGATCTGTCAATGTTGTCTCGATGACACTGACAGTACTCACCTCTCACACTCTGTTCTGAAAAGCCCACCAACATGTCCGCGCCTTGCTATTTTCTGTAATCCCTTATTTATGTGTTAATCATAATGTGTAGTGCCTAATTGTTTTTCACTGGACAATAATAACTATTGAACTAGTGACTCTGTTCGTTTATTTTCTCTCGCCGCCTGCATTGACCAACCTAACCTATCTTCATAAGTGTGCATCCATTGCGTTAGGACGTCCGACATAGCCAAAGCTAGGCCTCCTCACCTCCTGGCTGGCTCTCTGTTCAACACTTATCACCTGTCTTAAATTAGTTGGGACTGAATATGTTCTATGTTTTTTTAATTCATTGAATGTAACTAAAATATTCTTTAGTTACCTACTATGATTTCTTTTAGCCACTTTACTTTTGGATACATGTCGGGGAGTATCCCTTATAATTACTTACCTACACAATTTAAATCCAGCATCTCCTTTCAACATTCGGACTAGTAAAGATACTGCAAGATGCCACCGGTGTATGGTAGATATTACACGGACTCGCACTAAACGCTTTAAGTTAACTTTTATTGTGTAAAATGCCTGGAATTCGCTGCTGAGTATATACTCTATTTCCCGATATACAATCATGGTCTTTTAAAATCGCGAGTGAATCGGTTTCTTCTAGGCAAGCGTGCCACATCATAGCGTACCATATCTGAAGCGAAATAAAGAACTTTGAACTAGTTGCGGTAAAGCGCAAGCCTATTAGCTGTAAAAAAATAGCTCCAGGGATCAGATTCACAATGAGTTTCCGCTCGGATTCGAAAACTTACCAACACGAATTACGCAAAGCTTGTTACGTAATATCAAATATTAAATACTGATTATTATTTTAGTTTAGATCTATAATCGATATATACCTAAAGTAATAATTTAGGATCTTCTAGTAAGTTTTGTGTAATCGTATTGCAAAGTTTTCGAATCCGCGCGGAAACTAATTGTGAATATTTGTGCAGATAATGCATTAATATGTTGCATAATTCTAAAATTCTTAGATTCATATATTGGTGGTAATGGTGGTAACAGGTAGGTATAAGAACGTTACCTAATTACCTATTGTACTTTTATCTTTATTCCCATTAGTTTTTATCAGCGTTATCGCAGAAAAAGCTGAACAATTCAACTTTTCAAATTAAAGAAAAATACCATTTAAAATACTGAGAAAAGCTCACTTAAATTGACTCTGTAAGTACGTAAAAGGGAGAATTTTAGGGAAAATTCGCTACTTCGCCTTTTGTCGAGCCACTTTGAATCCGAAAACAAAAGAGCGCGCCGAAAACGTCAGATGTCTACATAAATAAATGCAGAGAATGAAAAAAATCGTCCAAGTGCGAGTCGGACTCGCGCACTGAGGGTTCCTTACAACATTCGTTCAAATTTCTACATGATGTTACTAATATCGAGCAAAAAAAACAGAAATACATCATCAGTGAAACATGAGGTACAGCCTGGTGACTGACAGATGGACGGATACTGAAGTCTTAGTAATAGGGTCCCGTTTTTACATTTTAGGTACGGAACCCTAAAAAGAGCAAAGTGCGGGTCTAGTGTTCGCAGAAATGGGCTCCGTAGGTATAATATTTAATCTCATGGTCAAACGGTGATTTAAACTTTTTTTTTCTGTTCAGAACAAATGATGTTCACTTTATTAAATTAGGAAGGAAACGTTACCCTCTTTATATGTTCATATTATTGTTACCTGCTAGGCAAATATAATCCTCCCACATATTGCTGAAATGATTTCATTTTACACACACAGAACCCCTAGAAATCAACAATCTCCTTTCCTGAACCTACAGGAGTGAACTACAAAGGCAGTAGGCATCTCACGGGGCTTCCGTTGCCACAATCAGTCTTTTGTAGTACTACCAATATTGTTTTACTCTTAGTGTTGAGAAATTGAACCATATTGCGTTAATTTAGAGTTGAAAATAAGATTCTGAAAGTGTAGTAGTGACACCTATTTTGGCGCGAAGGAGCAGACGCCATATTGCCCGAAGACGAATCAAGGATTTCGCGCGCCGTTTCGCGCCAAAACAATGGAGTCGCCATCTTTTGTGACTTTTGATGCAAAGAGTTTTGTTTTGCGAGGTCACATTGCATTGTTTGAGGTTGCATAGCAAGACGCTAGTACGAAACCTAAGTTTTATGTACCTATGTAAGGAACTAGGAGATATTCAGACCGAACTTGCATGAATATAAGTACTATATCTATATCTAGGAGTTATCTATGTTGTATTGTTAAGATAAGGAAGAGCGGGATTACCTGGCACAGGGATTATTATTAGATACCTAACCCTACCTCAAATTTGTTAATTGAAACTGAGATGAAATAAACGATTTATTAATTATTATTATTATGTATTATCTATAGCTACTTACTTAGTTTGTATCTTAAATTAATTAAGTACAATGAAGAAAGCATAGATTCTATAGTAATCAACCTACACATGTAGAAGAAGGATACTTTCTCTCTTCTGTGGTATTTAGTGACTAAATACGATGGTATTATTAATAGGATTTACAGCCGTTTCATTCAGTTGAATAATCAATAATATATACCTAGGTATCTCAATAAAACCTCGTAGATTGTGAGCTCCACTTGGCAGGGGCAATGCCGTGCCCCCAGACATATTAGGTTACTCGTATGATTGTACTCCTATTCTAGCTCTAATAGATATGTACTTACGCAAGTACGCTTTGTTATCAGAATGATGTTATTACCTACAAGCTTGTTCCTACTATAACCAAAGCCAGATAGTCTAATTTATTAATCTATACAGTACTTAGCAGACCATTATTGCGCCATTATCACTTTGACATTTATTCCAGGTGTTGCCAGTCTCAAAAAAATTCAGGTCATCAGTTCCATACTCATCCAAAAGCGTCGGGCCGTGTGTAATGCTTTAAATTATTCATATAAATAGGCTCGGCAGCCGTGTGGTTGTGCGATGAATATTTCAGAGGCTCCAGCGTTGAAAGCGCTGTTTTGGTTACGCTTAATTTGATTGTGTACTGATTTCGTGACTCTCATTTTGGATTTGGAATAAGCTTTTAAACGGCTGCTTGGGTTTTATGCGTCCAATTTTGGTGTATTTTTAGGGGCAGAAAATATCGTAGTTCAGTTAGACTGGTTTTGGACGAGTTTTTACGTTAATACCTAGATATAGCTGTGAGTTGCTTTTTTCGAAATAAAATTATATAAGTACATTAAATAAGTAGGTAACTCAAGTTCTGGCACGCACCTCTGAATTTCATTCATGTGCGTTTTAGGTTTAATCACTACTGGCTTTATTGTTGAATGAAAACATCGCAAGGAAACCTACTTGTCAAGAGGAGGTTATTATAAATGGCTTTCGACGAATAGTGAAGTGTCTAACCGTGGAAAAAACTATGTTCGGTAGGTTTTCAAAAACAAAACTAAAAGCAAGGTGGAGCGGCTTGCACCGTCCCTGGTACGAGCCTTTCCCGGTACATATTGTCATTCATTAATCATTTGCAATACTATGTATGAATAATGTAACAGATATAATCAATTTATCCTGTGTAAAATGAAAAAAAAAACTGTTTATTCTGATTTTACTGAAAAAATATATCTCTGCCTCAACAAGGTAGGAATATTCAGCCATCTTTAAAATCACGAGGTATCAGCGTCGACATCGCTTTTTTCACGAACCAAAGTATAAGTTCTCAGTATTCCCGCTAAGTTGAACAGTAATTTGCATTTTTCCCTCGCTCGTAGATACCTCGCTCGAATTTACTTTGGAAATGAGTAAAAACTTTGATTATTAAGTGGGAAGGGAAGGAATATAACCACAATGTTGTAGGTAGCCGAACTAAGTTTTCTAATAAGTTCCCTATATTATATTATATTCCCTATATTCCTAACCCCGATTCCGATATACAATAAGGCCTTAAACTTACTAAAGCACATTTGTTTTCCATAGTTCAGCATCATTTCTATAATTAAGAGTAAAGCAGACTGCATGCAGCGCAGCGCAGCACAGCACGGCTTATAACGTTGTATTGTAATGTAGGAAACATTATGTAGAATGACACACCTAACGCACGATGCTGTGTAACTACGCGCTCTAGCACAAGTAAAGCCAGATTACGTCAGTCATGTTTAACACTTTTAAAGGGAAATGGCAAATGTCAAGAACATTGCCGCAGTGCAACTACAAACAAAAATGTCCGGTGTGACATCCTACGAAACGCGCTGAGACACAATGCGATGCGCTGCAACACTGCAGGCGTGCGGTGTGCTCTAGCCTTTAATCTGTTTTGGTTCCTGACTAGGTACTTTAATAATTTTTTTATGGCTTATTCCACAAATCCCCTTAAACAATCCCCTGCGCATTTGTGGAATTTTTGTCCATAAATCACCTGCGGTACTCGTATATGTGTTACTTGAAAAAATATCCCAAATCACCATAATAGCAAATTTAGAAATGTTAAGATAAATAAAAAATTAATATATCGCCGTAATAACTAAAATATTAAGAAAATTTGCATTTTGCATTTGCAAATTTGCAAAAATTTGCAGGGGATTTGAGGATTTTTTTATAAACCCGACGCAAAAACAAGACGTAAACGGGTTTTATAAATAGAACGTGTTCTTAGGTGTTTGATGATAATCGAATGGCTGCCGCCACACAATGGCGGATTAAATAAAAAATTTTTTCACAACTCTCTCATTATGGGTATCACATGAAAGGGTTTGACTAGTACTACACACTATAATAAATTTCAATATAATGCCGATATTATTTATATTTATTTAAAATTTAAATACCGACGGTATTTAAAATTTCACTTATTTATTTTTGATTGAGATTTAGTAGCATGGATGTTTCTGCCTAGTAGTTTATGTTTTATTATAATTGGCTCACGTCGAGATTAATCTAGTATAAATTGAGTAACATAAAGTATGAAATAACCCTCAAATAAATGTATTGGATATTGAAAAATTAATTAAGCTTGAATAATGTGCGTGCGAGCTGCGCGAAATAAACGAGTACATGTTCATTATTAATGAGTATTTTGTCACACGAATTTATACTGTTGAACAAAATAATCGAATTAAAATTAAATCGTCAGTTATATTTTTTTTTAAATTCCTTGAAAAGAGCTTGTCACGACGACAAGCTCTTTTCAAGGAATTTCTAAAAGTATTGTCAATAACATAGGTAATCACATGTATTTTGAGAAAAAAGATGTTTCATAAATATATGGAGTCCCGGTCAGGACAGTGTACATGCTACTATAAATAAGTTTAGGATTATTAATCTTTAATCTATCAACCAAATTCAAAATAACTTATCGCAGTGTACATAATTAATTTCAAATTAAAGTATTTCCACGTTAATTACGTTTTCGTTGAGTCAATTTCTAAATTTGTGTCGGGTGGTACAATACATAGACCAATGACCATTGCAGTCAATCTAGGATACATAGATCTTCCAGGGATGCCATAATTCCAATACAGTTCACAGAATTTAGATATTTTTGTACACAATGATGTTCAATACCCAATATTAACCAGATCTTTAGGAATTTTTTGGTACATTTATGTTTATTGACAAAAAATTAAATGACAAATATTTGAACTCAGGTACATAAGAAAGCGATATAGTAATAAAAATTAATAAAGGCAAAGTATCACATTATAAATGAGCCCGAAGCTCCAAGCTAAGCTGATGCTTGTGTTTCGAAAGTGCATGCTCCCCTAGTTGACATGACATTTAATTTTATTGTATTCTTTACATTATGGTGAAGATAGAATTAAACTTTCCAGGTTGATTTAGTGAATATTGATGAATTTTTAATAAAATATAAATTTTATTTATAAATGCGGCCAATTAATACAATTTCATATTATAGCTTAATTAAGGTAAATTAATTAACTAACAATGAAACAAGTCATTTGTTTATATGCTAATAACAAACTTATATCTTATGGGTGTACTTAACTGAAAGGTTATTTGCTATGATTATGCTCATAAACTACTTTTATTATGGAACCAACCCTGAATTCGAGAAAAATAGAAGTTTGATTCTTACATTTTGTCGAGCAACGATATACTTTTTACATGATACTTACTGCTGTTTTTTTATTTTACAATATTTTTCTCAGGGTTTCTTATTTAAAGGTATGAACCTATTTCAGCTTAGTACATGCCTAAACGATATCCTTGCCTTGTAAACTCACGTTTCACGTCACAAAGTACCTATTGATTCAGTATTCATCACAAAAGACAGTATTCTTCACCCATGCTTCAAGGCACATGAACCTAGGCGACCATTACAACTACATAGATTTGGTGCACAAAATCAATCTACTTGTAGTAGCTGAGCTACCCGCCGGGTTTACCCGCGGTGGGTATTTAATGATTCCATGGGACCACTTCAATTTTCCGGAATAAATATTATTTTAAAATGTCTTTATTCAAATAAGTAAGTAACAATATGTATATGCTAGTGTACATAGACAATCCTAGCAAAACAATAAGTATATGATATAATTATTTTTTAAACACACGGCTTAATAAAAAAAAAATCTTTTTACGTGTTCATTACACATTAGAGACAATAAAAGAGTATCAGTTATATTAATAAGTATTGGCATTTCTTACGTAAGCTTTAAATCCGGAATAAGTAGCCCATGTGTTGATCCAGGGCATAAGTTATTTTCCTGCCAAATTTCATCTAAATCCGTTAAGCCGTTTGAGCGTGAAGGATGAACAAGCAAACACACACATACAAACTTTCGCCTTTATAAGTGTGATTAATCGTTTCTAAGGTGTAAAAAATCGTTTTAAATTTACATTCGGGCTACCAGGACTCATAATTATAACTCACAACTTATGAACAAAACAAAAATGAAAAAACATTATCACTTAGTTTTTGTCTATAGAAAACTCATTGGCAAATACTGCGTGATCTTCCTTCTAGGCCCCTTGACTGTAAAAAGTCTGCTACAAGTCACAAGTTAAGCCAGCTAGTAACTATCGCATGCTGCATATGTTTTTGGTCACACTAAGCTTTAACATGTTTGTGACCTAGCTCTGTGCTAATCCTAGACAAGCCTAGCTTTGCAACAGTGGAATCACAAGATTTGTTGATTTCTACTACATCTACGGACTCCATCTTTGATTTAGACGTCTCTTACCATCAGCTGAGTTAACGATCAAACGTACATCGCCAGTTGAGGCGGTGGTCATCTGGAACTGATTTTCGTCAAACATGGCTAAGACTCTCTTGACTAATTCACCTTTCAAATAAATCAAATCAATTTTATTTAGAAAACTAACGCTTTTATTTAGAAAAACAACTAACTAACTTCATCAGGGATGAAATGAGTCATTCGCGTCTTCAACGATGACACGTCTCGCACTGTCACGTAACGTAGTTCACCGAATGTGAACAAAACTATAATAAGACCTTTCCAACAATCAGGTACGCGTGAAAATCCGTTTTCTTAAACAATATAAATCAAATCAAAATTAGTTTATCCTTTGGTAAGCAACGATGTCACACACAGACACACACACAGATACGTCAAATAGTCGTTTTTGCGTCGGGGGTTAGAAAACATAACCTAACTAAAAATATACCTTTTTTGTGCTTAAAGGAGACCCTTCAAGATCATTCCTTATAAATATTACAATCTAGCCCAAGGCTAATAGGCAAGTTATTTAATTTTATAATATTCTTATTTTATCACTAGTGTCTAATTAAGTATTTATGTATAAAAGGCACACAAGTTTCATCGCAGTGCTTAGCCCTGAACTTAGAACCTGTTCCATACAACAAAACAAATGCCAGGAGTTTAAAAAAACAATTTTATTAGTTTATTGATGCTTAGTGATATTAATTAATTTTGTGATATCTCTAGTCGGTGTACCTCTTGACTCTCGATGCTAGGTTCAGGCATGCAATACGATAAGTGAAGTCTTCTTCTGGCAATCTACTTAGCTTTGACTTTGCTCTACACAAATCTTACATGACAAGAGCTTCCTGCCTACTTTTAACTTTTCACTAATTTAAATAGTATATTTTTGGTTGTAATTCTGCTCTAATTGTAAGTAAGCTGTAATTTGTATGTAACTTAATCCCTCTTGTAATTATTACTATTTTTACTATTGTTATCTTTTCCCCTTTTCTTTTTCAAATATCCTAAGAGCGCGCACAAATTCTATTACGTATAATCAGCATATCTTTCTCTGGGTGTCCAAGATACCGACATGCGCAGAGTTTGAAACCTGCCAGCAACCTTCGGTCTTAATGGTTTTCAGCACTTCGACCTTCTTAAAAAAGTGCCTTCTTTTTCTGTAAACCAACCTTAAGACTTACTATGTAATTTTGGCAAATAAACGTTTACTTTACACAGAGAACTATAGGAGAAATCGTACCCAGCAGTTTGACGCTATGATATGATACGTTATTACAAAAGTTTGTATATGTGTGTTTGTTTGATCCTCCTTCACGCTTAAACCGCTGAACGGATTTGGATGAAATTTGGCACGAAGATAGCTTATATCTTAGATTGACACATAGGCTACTTTTTATCTAGGAAAATTAAAGTGTTCCCATGGGATCATCAAAAATCTACCGCTGGTAAAACCGCGGGGCGCAGCTAGTCTTGTAATATTGTGTTAATATTCGTCAAGCTTCGGCAAAGTTCGTCGATGTTCGTGCCTGCGTTATCTACAATCAGTACGTGCTTGCAGACTGTTAAGGCATCAGATAACAGCTCTACAGTCATGAAGTGGTTTCAACGATACTGCGATATCGGCAGCGTTACCTACCTAGGATAATCGCCAGCCTGTCCGACCTTTCACCGGATCTTATTACACAAAATATATAAAATGAATAAACAAGCTTCATCTGTTCAACAATGTTCTATACTAAAAATAAATTTTTGACGAACAGTTGCCCTTGCGAAGCATATTACTCGTATTTACCCGTCTACGAAAGAAGGAGGGTTATGTATTTCGTATGTATGTATATTTCTTTGGCACGCTCTAGAGCCTAAACGGCTTGTTGTATTTTCATGTGAGTGGTGTCAATAGATTCGTCCTAGCCGTGAGAGTGACTCTGGGTACACCAAAATAAAAAAAAAATAATTAAAGATGATGCACAGGTTTAACGATTTAGCAGTCGGGTTTTTTCGAACTAGCTTCTAAGCACTTGTTTACTAGAACGGTTTGGATTACATTCTTCAATAGCGTCTTGTACAATTAATTATTCTTCAGCTCTGACTAGTTACAATATTTGTTAATGTATAATATTCATAATCTCGACAACATCTTAATCGATTATGTTAATAGTCGTATTAAAAAATCTCATTTAGGATTAAGTAACATGTCTGTCAAATATTATTTAAAAAAACCTGTAAATAACGCCATACAGAAGACTTTATGTAAATTACCGACAACTGAAAAGTTTGCGGAAACTGTCAACCTGATTTTGTCAAGATTGGTTAAAAATAACAACCTGTAAGCAATATAGTTTCGCTGATAGGTTTCAATAATAGGCCCAGCGGGATTTACGAAATAAAATATTTGAAATAAAATATTTCTTAAAATATACTTATTATTTAAAATTATATATGTTCTGCCTATTTTACCGTTAATTGGCATCTGAAATTAGATTTCATATCATGATAAACTTAAGGATTAAATTACTGTAATTATGTTATTTAATATGTAATAAGTCCAAATCTTTTAGTCCGTGTAAAATTGTAACAGTCTTTCGTACAGTAAAAACAGTTCCCTAACAACCATGTTTTAAGTTTCCTACGAATAGAACTATTTGTTTGATTTGTAATAGTAGTCGAAAAGAGATTGTATACAGTGATACACATGGCAAAACATTTTTTTTAATAATGCTAGTCTCTGAACGCGATTAATTACTAATCTTTGTCCATTTCTCATATTGCGTGGGAATACATCCTTAGCAGTATTAAAATATTCAAAATAATTTCGGACAAATACAGCAATCTCAAAAATGTACATGCAGGTCAAAATTTCAAGTTTCTTAAATATAAAAGCTTTATTTATATTTGTGGAATTGCCCCACAGGAACAAACCATAACGCAGAACAGAGCTGACATAGCCGTGATACACCAGCAACACAGTCTGACGTGATGCAGTCTTCCTTAACCTATTTAAGACAAACACAAAACGATACACTTTTGTGCAAACACTTTTTATATGATCTCTCCAGTTTATATATTGATCCACAGTGATACCTAAAAATTTTACATTCTTCGTCTCATTTAGCTTTACATTGTCATCAGTATTTGTCTTGGAATTGATTTAGAACCATATTGTGTCAAAAATTTAACATGATTAGTTTTAGTCAAATTAACTTTAAGATTATTATTAAGCCAGAAGTATTACTTTAATTGTGTTATTAATTTTCATGTCAAAGTTTATCGATTTATTGTCATTTGTTTAAATAATAGAATACACATAGCTCCACTGTTAATTTACTACATAGTACTGGTGAAGCTATTAATTAGAATTTAAAAATCAAAATCCGGATAAACATTATAACATACATATAATTCTTTATTGTCACCACAAAAATGCAACATAACAAGAATAAAAAAATAACATGGCACATAACGCTGTCTTATCGCTAAAAAGCGATCTCTTCCAGACAACCACATATATGGAAGTGTATTTGTTTTTTAAACTTGAAGCATACACGTTTCGCTCGCTTGGTAAACCAGTTATCCTCCCAAAACATTCCTTTATATAACTCCAGGCTCTAGAGAGAAATTAATGCCACTGGCGGCAATCGTTTTGAACCCAAACGAATAACATCTGAAGGGGCAAAGTGAGAGCAATCGCAATAAAGATGTATTATTTATTGTAATGGCGGACGATGATGTGCTCTTCGGAATAACTGTCGCATTTCACAAACGAGCTACATTACACTGTCACGGTCCTTGCGGCGCAATCATAGTGGGGAACTGGCAGAAGGACAACTAAGTTGATATTTAGATGCTTCCTAAGTAAATTACTTGTAAATATATTTTACTCGTGTTACAGACATGTTTATGACTCTCACAGCATATAATGCGTCTCCAAAGCTATGAATCACGTAAAGGTGCAAAAAAGAATCAAACATTTTACAATTATACAGCATCAAAATAATAATCAACCAGAAGACATTCACCGCTGAACATAGGCCTCAGAAGACCATTTCGAACGTCAAGCTGCTATTTGAAGCCACTGGTTATTTGTGACTTTTACCACACCACCACCTAGAGAGAGACCTACTTACGCTGCGCCTTCCGGTACGTTGTAGTCACGTCAAGAACATTTCTTTTCATTGGTAACAAGACCTTCGAGCGATGTGGCCAGCCCGTTGCTATTCTAGCTTGCAAATCCTACGAGCTATGTCGGCAACTCTGGTTCTTAGACGAATTTCCTCATTGCGGATTCTATCGCGCGCAAATGCACTCCCAACATAGCTCTTTCCAATGCACGCTGAGCAACTTTGAGCTTATCTAGCAAGCCTACAGTTAAAGAAAACGTCTCTGTCCCATATGTCATCACTGGCAACACATATTGGTGGACCCTTGTCTTCAAGCACTGCGGGATTTTCGACGATAAAATATTATGACGTAATTACATAACAGTACAACCACAAAAATACGTATTTCTAATAAACTATTAATTTCAGCTCTAAGCAAGCAAACAGCGGCAAGTTTGTTTTTGCTTCTCTTTAGAAAGAGGTTCTGAATGATGCTTCTATTACTGGAAGTATGTTAATTTCGTTATTGCATCTTGCTGCAGTTACCTTTCTACTTAGAATCTGTGACAGTCCAATGTCAAACATTCGAGAGTTTTCGAGAACCTTCGAGCTAAGTGTCACTCAAGAACTGGCGGAAAATGCGCGGCTAAAATATAAATCGCTATGTTGAACATTGTATAACACCAAACCTACTTTTGGCTGAAGAATTTTACAAGACGAATTTAATCCGAAATCGTTCGAGTTTCATACAAATACAAAAAGGCTAAAGGAGGTATTTGAAAGCAGAAGCAGTTTTTAGGGTTCTGCAGCCAAAGGATAGAAACGGGACCCTATTACTAAGACTTCACTGTCCGTCCAACCGTCCGTTACCAGGCTGTATCACATGAACCGTTATAGATAGACTGTTGAAATCATCAAAGATGATATTGCCGCTGTAACAATATATCCTAAAGTATAAAATTAATTGTGCGGAACCTTTCGTATGCGAATCCTACACGCACGATTTTTTTGTAGCTTCGTTGGGATGCTCTTTTCATCGAAAGGTTCATTTCGTGCGCAATGTAACGAGATCTGACATTGTTGTAGAGCAGAGACTTGAAACGCTAAAAATGATGCCACTTAAATAGAGGCAAAAACTGTAGTAAAGTGAATATCATAAATAAACAAATATCGGGGCTCAAATCTGTTATTTGAAGTTTTTCATAATTACAACTGCATTGCTTCGTAATGATCGTTTTTGACAGTATTGGCTGTCTATTAACATTCAATTCAATACTAACTCAGACCTATTCTATGGCACAACGACCATTATGACTCAATACGATAGTTATTTTGAAACAATTTTAAAAATAGACTTGGGCCTCTGTTTGTTGCAAATATATTACGAAATTTTATTTAATTTCTACATTTTGATGATTCGAAAACATGCAAATTCAGAATTGTGAACCTAATGAGAGTTAGTAACTTCACCTATGTAATTTAATAGGTATAATTAAGTATCTCTGGTCCGCCGGTATATGAGGTACGTTGCCACCTTTAAAAACATACTTTCAGTTGACAAACAAAACGAGTGAAATTTCCCGTCACCTCTTCCCGTCGTTATTTCACGACGAGGCGACAGGGCTGCGACCGAGAAACAACGAACCTAACTATCCTATAGGTTTGGCACTTGACGTCAGGGTTTACCCGAAACGGATTTTTATTATGAGCATTGGCTCCTCGGCAGAGCTTAATTCGGAAGGAAGTTGAGAACTAATAGTAACGTTTTTATTATTTAGCTCATCTACACTTCTGGACCAGTATTATAAAGAAGAAAGATTTGTATTTTTGTATCTGAATAATAAACTTAAAAGTATTCTATACTGGGCATGCTCCATCTAGGGCTACAGTACCGCTGACTTCCGTAGTCGTGCGAACTTGTGGTCAAATGCATAGCTGTGTAGGATAAAAAAAAACTACTGGACCGATCTCGTTCATTCTTTTTGCGTTAGAATGCTGCATCATTATTTAGTAACATAGACTATATTTATAACAAAAGTTTCGGCACGTGCGAAGCTAGCTCGTGCCGCTAATTATTCAACCCTTCAGATTTCTGAGAGATCCCTACATTCACAGCTAATACGAGTGGATCAGACCAACCATTGGTTATGGTTAGGTCCACCAGTCCTTCAAGTCAGGTATAGGAAGCTTGATAACAAGATCTCAGTGACAGCTATCTGTCAAAGCATTCAGCAACCTTCAAAATTAGTGTATTATAGCGAGCGCTTTAATACACCTATTAGACTATACAGACGCGGTGCATTATTTTTTTGTTCTGTGCATCACGTACCTCGTACCTTTATACTCAACCAACAACAGACTTCAATTCGGAGTACAATTTACATTTATGAACCAAAAAAACATTGATTCTGGCTAATTGGATCCACATAAGAACCAACTAGAAAGGACACGTTAAAAAACTTAAATTTTCAATCAGTCTAGGCCTCAACGAACATACTTAAAAAATTACAAATTGTGAACCTTCTACTATTTTTTAAGGTTGTTAAAACCTCGGCTATTAAACTGGAACCTACTAAATTTATAAGTTACAGTTGGAGTCAACCCTACATACGAATCGTTAGCAAGTTGAGAGCCGCGTCGATAGTTTACGGTGTCTCTTTAACGATGTCAGCGGCCACTCACCACTGCCAGGTTTTAACGAGCTAACTACTATTGACATCTTCACTTACACTATGTACTTACTCATATAGATACTTATTACTGTAGCACTTTTAGTGCGTGCTAATAACCTTTATGAGTTTGTTTTATGAATATCGTAAGATCTTACACGTCACGGATTTATGACAAGCCGTGGCTAATCTTGTCAGTAGTGTTTCCGCGAGATTTGAAAACTAAGTGCTATGAATTACACAAAGCTCCGTACAAAATCGTAATGTGTTAAGGATTTGAAGATGATGATTGAAGGATAATGAAAAAGTATGGAAATATAGTCACTCAAAGGTACAAGAAGGGCTACACGGGAAGTGAAAGTGCTAAGTAGGTACAATATGTTCACAAGCTCTTGACTATGGCAATTTTGTAAACCAACAGAAAATATTTTTAGTTGGGAACCTGTTGTGAATAAACCACACGTGTGTTTACTCTAGAAGAATGTACCGTTCATGTCATTGTTTACTAACATTGGAGTTCGTTATTTTATACCCGACCCCACCACAGAAAAGTAAAATATAAATAATATAAAGTAATATATATAAAATTCGATATTAGTGAGTTGTAGATTTGGAGAAGTCTTGTATCTAACACGTGGAGTGATGTAGCAAAGAAATGAGATTTGTGATTATTGTTACGATTTCAATAGTATTTCGTGCGTTTAAAGGTAACTAGTTTTTAAATATTACTTAAATTTACAAGCGTTAAACCACACTATTTTAGTATAAAGGCAAACGAAAAAATTACTACAGCTAGGATTCGAACCTGTGTAGTATACAGAATATTGACAGTGGTCTATGTCGAGGTATTTGCGAGGTCCGATAAACCCCAGAATAATTTTTCAGAATTGGTATTTACTCAAAATATTTCCCTTGCCTTCTTCTTAGGTTCATCAAAATCGTTAGAATCTAGCTTCTTCTCTCTGAAGAAGAAAGATTCCATTGACGAAAGATGTTAAAACTAAAGAAGAATTGATGATTTACTCCTCTCTTTAAAGTTGGTTGAAAAAACTGCCTTCTGTTTTGCCAACCACATCGTATCATCGGATTTTTGTTTGAAATATGTGTACTCGCTTTTTTGTTAATATTTCTAGTATTTATTTCAGACGTAACAAGTTATAGTGTTGCAAGGTGGAACAGTACGAGTACATGCGGGTGGGATAACTCCCCGGTGTCCGTGGTGTATGAGGGTGTCGCAGCTATTGAGACTTACCCCTGGATGGGGATGCTCTACTATCCAATGGGTAAAATACTGTATTTGCAATTCTATTATTAATAATTAATTAATTAATTCATAGTTCTGGCTCGTCGTTGGTGCAAAGGTTGGCCATAGCCATTTAGCGCGGTAATGCAGCAAGTGTTATGGGCACATTTGCACCGGGAGCGATCAGGGACGAGTAGTTTGTTTAACTACACAATGCTGTAGCTTGATCAATATAATTAAGATTATACTCAAACTAATAAATTACTTAAAATAACGATAGTAACATTTATATTTTACTTATGTATTATTATTTAGAATTATAACTATTAATTCAATCAGTGGTCTAGTGGCCATCCGCCATTCTTTTGTTGTAGTTGCTAATTTAATTTTTCTTAATAAAGACATTTTTTTATTAACAATATTAGGTGCAAATTTCGATTGGTCAAAATAAACACAACATATACAACCATTCTCTACCTTTTATAGAAGCTATAGTTGATTTTAAAGTAGTTTGTTTTAAGATTTTTTTTTACATTACTGGAGCTAGCTCTGCCATGAATATAACGAATTTTAAATTAGTTAACTCGAATAGGAGACATATTATAAGCAAAATTTCAAACGCTTGTTGTTTTACGCAGGAATTATTAACCAAAGTGGTCGTAGTCAAGAAAAATCGCCCAGTTTCTATACGAGTACATCAATACACAAATATTCGCGAGTTTTGATACAAAACGGGAAAGAATTTTTCAATAGAAAATATTCGTGGTCTTTAAAAGTGATAACGACGAAGTGAAGAGCGGAAAACCTTTTGATTCTAAATGAAAACATGAATACGTTGCAAGTTGCTATGATGCAATGGAGCTGCTGACGATTATACTTGCTTGTTTCAGCAAAGGCTCGTTTCACAACGTCAGTGGTGGTGGTGACTAGGCAAATGGTTCTTGCGGCGGCCAGCGAGATCGATAGACTGCCTAAAACCGATTTCAGGTATACATCAAAGTCCAATAAAAATTCATAACCTTTATGGAAATTGTAGTGATGGGTCGCTTTTCATAAGATACCCAATTTCAAAATTAATATTGAAACTAACTTGAATTCAATCGTTTGTGGACTAGGTAAACGTATTTTTGAGATTTACTTTACTATCACTACTAAATGAACTGGTTATGAGGTTTTAGAATGTTGCTACGATACTCTTCATACCTCGCCTATCTATCATTGTTTATTTATAAAGTTAGAATTCACTGACTCTATTTTAATAAGTTATGCGATTTATAGGTTTTTTAGAATTTCTCTAGTTTTCGCAAACTCCAAGCTCCTCGATACATGTTTCGCTTCAGCGACGAGTGGTTAGAAGCGAGTTCGAAAAACCCGACTACTAAATCATTTAACCTGTGTAATATTTTTAAAATCTTGTTTTTTAAATTGATGTAAGTACCCAGTGTCACTCACACGACTAAGATAAATCCATTGACACCACTCACATAAAAATAAGACAAGCCATTTAGGCTCTACGGCGTGCCAAAGAAATATACAGTCATACATACATATATAAAAACAAAACCACTCGAATATCATAACCCTCCTTCTTTCGCAGTTGGGTAAAAGCATGATGTTGACTCTTTCAACGTTAGTTTCTGGTTGCTTTCAGGGCTAAGGCCAGGGTAGTGATAGGCCGCAAGTGCGAGTCAGGCCAGGAGATCAGAATCCGTGACTATATCTACCATCACGACTTTTACAAGTATAGCTACAGCGCGCTAGCTATGGTTCAACTGGAGGTGGACCATCTTAAAACAGGTGAGCTAAGTTTTTTCTACCCATGCCAATTAAATATTGCATGCTTTTAGGATCAGAATATTTAGGAAGCAAAATGGATTTACATATGCCTTTTTTATAGGGTTTTCAGGCTTCAAATCATTATCTATGGCACACAGGGTTATCGATTAGGGGTTTACTAACCCGAAAGAAAGTCTTTATACTCGTTGTTTCGAACAACTTTCATTCCTTGCTCTTCCGTAGAAAACGTTTAGCTTTCGTCGAGAATTTTTTTAAAAGAGCAAGTTTTCTTTCCCGAATTTGGAGGTGCTCCCACAGTTAAATTCGTTCATAATTAGAGTATAGAAACCCATTTTTGGCTTAGTACACTAACCTAACCGTTAACAATGTTAAATTTGTTTCAGAATTGCGTCCAATATGTCAACCCCAAGCACATTTTTTTGAACCTGAGTTCTTCGCTATGACCGTATCGGCAAGTAAGTACTCGTACATCAGTATCATCATCGAGGTATGAAAATAAACTATAACTTAAATATTATTTCAGGCTGCAAAAATCCAAAAGTAAGAATCCATAGAATGAAGTATGTCAACATAAACAAATGCAGAAATTTTTACAGAAGATCCGGGGTAAGAATTGTACTTATTCAAATTTTAACTAGACTACGGTATTTTAATTTAATATGATGATAACTTAAGAACTTGATCCCTATTAATATTTTATTGTCTGCTAAGAACATAATCACTGAAAAAAGAGGTTTAATAGCTACTAGGGTTACCATGTTTTATCTATGTGGCTAATCAATAAAATAAAGATATTATGAATATTTCTATAGTCATTCTAGATCGTGACTACTTAATAAAAACTAGTAATACATAATTTCAAGTTTAATTTTTGCAAAATATTTTTCTAATAATTTATAATAGAATAATTTAATACAAAGTCATTTATTTACTAGTTTCTGCTTATTTTTTTGACCTTATCCTAATCTTTCAAATATAATAATAAGGGTAATGCTGTATTGAGCTTGTCAGCAATACTGGTAGCTTATACGTAACCACCAGTTTCTTTTTCGCCACTTTAGCATCTTCGTATGAATTCGTCCCGTTTGCCGTGGAGACAGCGGGTCCGTGGGGCTCTGAAGCTAAAAAGTTTCATATCTTTGCTGGCGTATTGTCTTAAAAAGAAAGGGTTGTGATCCGCGGTCTGGCCATTACTTGGGCACGTTTGGAGGAGGGCACTGGGCGAGCGTTTTGTGATGACAACTTAATTTGATATTTTGTAAAATATCTTTGACATATGAATGACATTGAAAATGTATTATTAAAAAGTTTATAATTATCACCAGTGGTTTGCATATTTGTGTCAGTTGGGCGATGCCAGCCTGTGGCCGCGACACGTGGCCTGCGCCCGCGCCCTCACCGGTGGAACTTGTGTGTGGAGAAGCGGCTCCGTGCTCGCTCTCAAACAGGAACACAGATGGAGACTGGTATAAAATTAAACTTTATTAGCTCTTAATCTAGTAGCTGTGCCCACAGTGTTACCCACTGTCAGTAATTGAACTGTTTGAATCCATCCCACGGGAATGGTTGAAGTGCCTCTTAGGTAAAAGGCTCGTCCAAATTCTTCATTCTTATCTATACCTTGCTTTCATGAAAAAAAAAATACGTGGTGGTATCACGTATTATTAGCGGCGAAACAAGTACAGTAAGGGCCAGCAATCTTGGTTTTGTGTAGACAGTTCGCCCTTGCAACTATGTCAAAATTAAACCAATATTACTGTCACTTGTTTTACTTTTTGTTAACGTTACGCGACACCATCACAGTCTAACTAAATGGCTTTGCTCTTCTAGCTTCCTCTTGTCATACTTGTGGTAATAAATTATAATACGCACATAAGTGAAAATCTAGACGTACATGCCTGAACTTGATATAGGATGCCCTTTTGCTTGTGAGGCAAGGGGTTTACCGCCGAGGGCACTAACTTACTCACTTTGATTACCTACTAGCTAGGTTTTAGCGTGTACGGTCCAGGTTGCGGCGCCCCGGCCAGGTTCCTCGACTACGGCATGTATCACCAGTGGGTTAGGCGCAGTGCTGCCACCGTGGGTCAGCCTGCCATCACGCGGCTGGCGGACAACCACATCGTCATGAGGAGGTGTTAGTACTGCTTTAGATACAGTGATAGTAGTCGGAGGTTCCTCCAACATACATATACAATAGCTGTTCAGCTATGAGAAGTAATAAGTAATATTAATAATAAAGTAATAATGAGAATTGTTTGTTTGGGTATTTAGGTTTAAATTAATAAGGTAACAGGTCTGGCTTCACACGGTCTTCGTATCGGATTTTTGAGTTATGCAATCGTAGTCCCATAGTGATCCACGCCGTTTCCGTATCCAAAAGGTAAAACTAAGTTTTCATATCTGTCCGTCTGTCCGCCAACAAACTGTATTTCATGAACCGTGATGAGATGATAATTGAAACTTTTACAGATGATGTATTTCTGTTGCCACTATAACAACAAATAATAAAAACAGAATAAAATGAATATTGAAGGGGTCTCCCGTAAAACATACAAACATACATTTATTGTGCTGTTTTTGCTCCATAATAATAATATCAACAGGTAGAAATTCGATTTTTTATGAACAATGATATGGAACCCTTTTTTCGCAAGTCCGACTCGCACTTGGCCAAATTTTTTTATTACGTTGGTTTAGTTGTAGTGATATATTCTTTAGACGCTTTGGGGATACAATCGGGTTGTGTGAGGTTTTTACCCAATAAAACCCTTGATGATCTGTTACTGTGTATATCTCAAAGAGCTCTGGGATGTCCATTAGAACGCTACCTGAACATTTCTAACACCTTGCAATATGCCCCGGCATTTTCTTCTCGTTACAACAACCTGAGCCTTTGTCTGTTGTAGTTAGAATTTTATAATTATATTTTTTCGTATTTATTTTTTAGCGCTGGCAAAAATGCAGAGGTATGGTCCATGCGATACTGAAGAGAAAACGGTAGAGCTGTACACGGACAAAATTTCCATTATGTACAAACCCGGATATTATCACGCTAAATATAATGTGAGTTTAGTAAATATGCTTTTGGAATATGTATTAATATTTGCATTCTATGTGCTTTTATGCTTTTTTTCGACGACAATTTTTATCTGGGTCCAGAAAGAAGAAGGTTCTCAATTTGTATGAATCATTTTTAAATGATTTCTATCCTTATTGCTCCTCTA
This sequence comes from Ligdia adustata, assembly GCA_947049295.1. Taxonomy (NCBI): domain Eukaryota; kingdom Metazoa; phylum Arthropoda; class Insecta; order Lepidoptera; family Geometridae; genus Ligdia; species Ligdia adustata. Next base: position 846,351 of record OX346237.1, read on the forward strand.
CTGCTGTATCGATTTCGAAAGTTCGTTTTTTGGTTAATTTTATCAAAATTTGTCTAACAAATTAGTTTTTAAAGCAATACGACTGAAAAATTAGCCTACGTATTCAAAATTGGGTAAATTTGTTTATTCGTCGAGACATCGCTGATAAATCGATTCCTCTATTCTCATACAAAAAAAACGGAAACACATTTACATTTTTAGGTCGCAAAATGCTCGAAGTGTACTGTTCACTGAGCTACTACAGACAGTAATGTTTAAGAAGATGGGTTTTCACGCGTACTTGATATTTATAAAGGTCCAACTATAGTTTTGTTCACATTCGGTGAACTTCATCAGGGATGAAATGAGTCGTTCGTGTCTTCAACGATGACACGTCTCGCACTTACGATGAGAGGTGTCATCGTTGAAGACACGAACGACGAAGCAATATGAATCAAACACGCGTTAGTTATCTAAAAAAGACATACACGAACGTGTTATAACTGAGACAATAACTTCCAGGTGTCCATCTACGCTAACGTGGAATATTCGTGCATAATATTCAAGGCGCGTAGTCTTGAGAAGCAAGATTACTTACAAGCGGGTGTGTCGCCACAACCACACGGCTTTATGGGAGGACATGCTAGCCCTGGAACACCTGTTATAAAGTTGAGAAGGTATGTTACCTTATTTTGTAACCAGCAGGGTACCCTGCTGGTTACAACCAGGTTACGAGGATTGGAACTACTAAAACCCACTGTCAACTTTCCAATGGTTTTCATCAACCATTGTTAAGTTGCGTTTTAGACGAGCCCGTGTTATCTCTACCATGTTATGGGTCTCGAAGGCGTCATGCAGTTTATCTGCTGATCCGATTGTAGAATCGGGATGGGGAAATTCAATTATATTATATGCTGGATGATGATAATATGAAAAGAGGATCAACAACATAAGAACTGTCGCGAGTTCCTGAACACGATTGGGCCAGGACCGAGGCAGATGGCGTCATATGATAGAGGCCTATAACCAGCAGTGAGATAAAGAAGGATGTGGATGATTATGATGTTCGAAAGATCTTTTCCCAAAACTGATGTTCAAACTTGATCATTCAGGTGGTGCGCCACATCAGCAGGCATGTGCCACGGGTTCCAGAATATTCAGATTGACTTTTATGTAGACCTCACCTTCAGCCAGTCTGCCGAGCTCAGCGTCATGGCGTACGGGAAGGAGGCTGTGGCTATATCCGCCGCGGCTGCTATGAAGTACACTAATGCTAACAAGGTAAAAATAAAAAAAAACTAGCCAAATTAGTGGTAACCTAGTTAGTAAATGTTTTGAAATCGAAAAGACGTAGGTTAAATCTCAGGTTCAGACATGCATCTTTAACATAGTATTTTTATTATATATTCTTTGCTTTGAGCTGCACCTGATGTGTGTGTTTCAGCAGCCTCTTTTGGGAGCCAGTGTACTCCAGACTAGGCATGCTATGTCTAGGGCTACAGGGGCCACAGTTAATTTATATTTGTCGCAGACTTCCGAGCTCGAGAGGGTCAAATGCCTAGTTGTCTTAATAAAATAAGTTTATTTAATATCACAGGATCAATTTAAGCCGTATTTTTCGATATTAAATTGAGGGAAAGAAAAACCATAGGAACAAAATTGACACATTGATAGTTTCACTGATTTTTTAGCGAAATTAATAGTTGCACCAAATTTGTGGACAACGCAATCGTGTCTGAATTTTATTTTAATTTCAGGGCGTCTATCCAGATATGTTGACGTATGTGCGGATATTCCCTTTACTGAAGACGGAGCAGTTTAAAAAGGATAATCAGTGGTTTTTGAACTCTTAAAGTAAATTATCAAAAATAAAAAAGATTGTGTTTCTATAATAAACATGATCCAATTAAATTTAATAAAGATTACGACTTTGTTTTTTCTGTATGTATACGCTCCTTTGATAACGTACTCTACGCACTGAGTTTTCACGAAAACCGATGATCACAAATTTTTTCTCAATTTTGACATTAGATCGATTACTACGAGTACTACCACCAAGACAGACCGTTTTATTTTCTTTGAAGAATATATTTATACTAAGAATTTTTCATATTCTGAATTGTTTTTAAATTTTATTTTTCCGACTTCCCAAAAAGAAGCAACTTAAAGAAGAACAACTTGAAGAAGGTACTATGTTTATTTTTTTGTATGTGTTTTTTTGTTTATATTTCTCGGAACCGATTTAAAAAAAAATATTTTCGTTTGCAACAATGTATCAATTTTATGAATATAATAATACATACAAAGTAATTAAACTTAAACTAAATTCAAAAAAATTTAATTACCAAATTATTTTTGTAAACAAAAAAATATTTTTTTGTTTACAACACTGTATAAATTTAATGAATATAATAATACATAGATAGATAGATAGATCAACGATTTATTGTAAACACACAAAATATAACAATACAAAAATATTAATTTACATGTAGTGCCACAAGTGGCGGCCTTATAGCTAAAGGCGATCTCTTCCAGGCAACCTTAGGATGGAAACCTTTGAGAAAAAAATATGTATACGAAGTAATTAAACAAAAAAATTTGTATTTAAAAAAAAATTATTTAGTTTAAGTTTAATTACTATGTGTTATGGGCACCTTTGCTCCAGGACTGAGTCAGAACGGGTAATTTAGTTAACATGCTTACCTATTTATGTAAGTTGTATTTCTATTTCATTATATTATAATAAATCTTGAAAGTATATAAAACAGTAAAATAGTAACTACAACTTAATTGTTATATTTTCATAATTAATAAAATCTTCGGTACTTGGTTATAAATAACTAAAAAAAAAATTACTATGTATATATTATTATATTCATAAAATTGATACAGTGTTGCAAACAAAAAAATATTTTTTTGCTATCAAAAAAAAAATTATCAATTAAAAATTTTTGAATGTCGGGCAAAGTGTACAAAAATGGTGGCTGCGTTGCCCCGCTGAATTGCTAGATTTATTTTTTGGGCAAAATATAAGCCAGCATTATTATTTAGTTTGCAATTATATACTTCTCGAGTTAACCCATTATTATGTAAAACGTTCGAGAAGTTTCATTTTTAAATCGAAAAAGTGATTACTCCTGCCTCCTTCTCTTCTACAGACTTTCAAAGGAGAACGTACTCAATTATTTCTCTATGTTACTTAATATCTAGGAGACGGGAACGATTTGAATTTTTTTTTTTTCTAAGGGTATTTAATATATCTCCCGTGTGGACTCATTCTAATGTTATCAACATCAGTCGAAAGGATTGATTTATAAATCCGAAATATCTGAAAAAGTGCCATCGGGGATTATCGTAATGAAAGCCTCTTTAAAAAATATATTTATTAAGCACTTGCGATCAAATAAAGTTATTATCAATACATGACATTTAATTAAACACTATACAAAGTGTAGAGTAAAAGCGCAGAGTTTAGCTAGCTTTATTAGGTTGATGTTAAGATATCGATGGCCCTAGATGCTGCGACGAACTGAGAGCACGTTCCGCGCGCTGATAACAACCGAGCGATCTGCGAGATTGTACGATTCTATACTTACGTGATGAATATAGATATAGAAACACAGGGTATAATCTTTTTGCTATATTTTTAAGCTATAGCATAGCTTTTATCGCGGGCTTTGAACGCGGCGACCGAATCAAGAAATTCCGTAACGAAAATAAACCTCGTTCTAACGTCGTTTCAGTTTGGCAGACTTCGGCACGTTGTTTGTGTGCGTGCGACTACACGTATGCGTATGCAATAGCTTTACCGCGGCAGTCCTCGAGTGCCACACTTTTTTTTGTTTTACTTAGTCATTTTGTTTTTGGTAATAAAGACACTTGCCCGGTAGTTTAGGAATACAGGGTTATCGGTTAGAGGTGTAGTAAGCCGAAAGGGGTTCACTGTACTCATTATAATAAACAACTTTCATATTGGAACTAAGTTCGAGATCGATAAAAAAAAAACGACTGTTTATTAGAAAAAAATTAGGTCATTGATAATATGTATGAAACAAATGATGGTGTTTTTGTTTCTAATTTAGAGTTGGCCGATTTCAAAGTTGTTTATAATGATAAGCATAAAGACCTCCTTTAACGATAATTCTGTATAACTAATAAATATATAAATAAAGTATTTATGGTTAAACTGTATATGACACAGTACGTACAGAAAAAAAACATTAATGTATGCATGGCTAAAACAATATCGGCCAGGCAAATTTTGGCTAAAGAACTTTTTTTTTTATTTCTTTTATTTTTTTAAAACCAACTTTCTTTTAATTTTTAAATCAATATTTGCAAAATAATTATATTAATTAAAAATAAAGGTTCCAAACTCCTTACTTTGTCTGGAAAGTCTCCTGAAGCATTCCTCCTGTGTCGGGGACGTCATGCAACATTCGTAAACACACATACACAAAGCCATTTGAGATGATTATTTTTAACGAAAATAAGATTAGGTACTTTAAAATGTACATGAAATGTAATAATACAGGTAAAAAGTAAAACAGTCAAGTAAGTAGATAGGTTTGCAATACAGAACTTGACTGCAGGATGCAAACATGTTCCGAGTAAAACTTGAAGCGTTTGAGTATTACACCCTGTCACACTGTAGTGTAACGTTATATAAGGACTCAATTACCGTCCGAACGAAGCGTCTTTGCTTCGAGTCTGACAGTGTTATCACTCGAGTTTCGTACGCGCATACAGGTCGTAATTTCCGACTAATATTGACAACTTGGTAAACGGATTATAAGGTATTTTAAGGTTTATGACTGCGGGGGGAACAGCTTGCGCCTTTTCTCAAACAATTTTTCTATGAAATTTATGCACTCAACGCAACAATCTTATTTCTCCCTCTGCTTTAAATTAGCTGTAATAAAAGCCGAATAAAAAATTGTCTACCTTCCACTTGTCATGACGCATTAAAATATTTAGATATTAGAATTCGGTGTGAGTAGTTCCGAGCAAGAAGTCCGCGTAAGAATCTCGATACAGCTTAAAACTTGCTGTAAGCTCCTACTCGACGGAAACATATGAGAACTTAGGGTTTAGAAATACAATAACTTCTTAAACACTTCAACTTACTTTTAGACGAATGCACTCCATACGAAAAATATGAATCTAGAGCCAACAAATGTTGCTGTCAATTATTACTTATTAATCAATGTGTAAAATTACTACATGAAAGCCAAAAAGATTAATGAGTATATAAAATAAAAAAAAATACATGAAAATATTTATTACTGCTAAAACATGGTGAGTTAGCAAGACTAAGTAAAATTGAACAGTTTTTTACATAATAGTGAAAAATACCATATTAAACTATATACCTTGCGGCTTCCTCACTAAGCAAGCTTGAATCGAGGAAACCAGAATACAAGTTAACTTAAAGAATATTTAATATCTCGTTACACAGATAAGATTATAGCTATACTAATAGTAATTATACACTTTAGACAAAGGTTAAAGGTTTAGATAAAGGTTAATCTAAACATATCATTCATTACTAAGGATTAGCACAACGAAGACATTGAGGATTTATTTACGAAAGGAATTTTGTTTAATTTAACAGTTGAAAATGAATTAAGTAAAAAACAATAATTTGCTTGCAACAAAGGTTATATCCTAATTGTAAATATTTTTTTTGTTTGGTCATATGTCAGTGTTTTTTACAAAAGCCGGGAAAGGTGTATGTAATAAAAAAAAATGATTTACTACAACAAAAGAAGTTGCAATGGGATTACCTATAGACCAGTTAAGATCTCCAAATAATCCAAACGCTCCGACCCACTACTAGAGGTCAGCTTATCCTAGGATAAAAGACTTCAGATATTACCTAAGGCTAAAAAAATCAGACGTCAACTTCCTTTGATCGTATTTTTATTTATCCTACACACCTAGGCATTCGACCACAAGGTCGCACGACCACGGAAGTCAGCGACACTGTAGCCCTACACTGGTTCTCAAGGAAGGATGTCGGAACACACCGTTAGGTGCTTAGTGACAGATTTTACAACTTGAGGGTGGTAGCTTACCAAGCGAGCGATAGAAAACTCCCTACCACCATGCTATGGTTTTCTCACGACGTTTTTCTTCACTGGTAGATCATGCTCTTTCTGCATGTTTCGTAGGATCGAACCTCGTACCTTTTGTACGGCAATCGACCCCACTAACCACTCGACCATCATCGCTACAAAATGCTCGTTTTTTGGTTAAATAAATACTAGGTAACCTCTTTAAAGTAAACTTTTCAGTTTCCAAACTAAGCAAGCCGTCAAAGTGTTGTTTATTTTTTCCATAATCCCTCTGCATTCTGGGTTGATTAAAGTCCACCCCTTTGTTAGAGGCGGACAGGGATGAAATTATGCAAATGCATTAGTTAACGACGTCTTTCTACTCCCTTGGAGGCTGCGAGGGAAGGTTTCGGACCATTGTGAGAGGGGCTGTTGTTATTTTTCGCTTTGGGGGATTTCAGTTTTTAATTTAGTTTTTTTTAATCTTAGTAAGTGTGGGAGTTTGAGTTTTATAAAATCTGGAATATTGTATAAGTTTATGGCTGGTTTTTTTAACAATTGGTTTGTGACAGAAAGCAGTTATTAAATATACCTAGTTCAGATGTTTGATTGTATTGGGGAAATTTTTAATAGCGTCTCACTGCTGGGCATGGGTCTCTCCTATGAAAGGGGTGTAGTCCACCACGCTGGCCAAATTGCCAGTTGGGTACATCGCTTATTTGCGTTTAACATTAATGCAAAAAATGGTTCCTAAAGAAAAAAAAAAGTATAATAATAATTAAATTCTTTGTATATTTTAGACATTTTCCTTAATTTATGTAATAGTTATTTTTGATTTTCTTCTACTGTCATAAATGTATGTGTAAATTTATTAGATTTTGATTTTTGAATAATATCGTATAATACGTGCGTAGTTAGTTGCCTGCAAGAGATCCTTAAAGAGATCTCGATAAGGCCATTAGAAAATAAGCATTTTTTTGTATTGTTTTTTTTTTAAATAGCTAAGCTAAAGAATAAGCTGTTCTTTAATAAGATGTCTTATGTTATCTTATCTTACGTCATCTGCTTTTCTCTGGAACACCACCATAAGGTAGACACACTCCGTTTATTAAATTAAAAAGGGTTCGCGGCCTCACAGTGGGTCAGCAAGAGACAACTAAATTACTTGACACTTTACAACTGTACCAGTTAATTAGTTGAATGAATCATTTCAACCACTTGCAGTTTTGTTTCACTTCTTCTTCAACTATTCGCATTCTCTTGTATTTCTCTCGTAGACAAAAAAAGCAATAGACTAGAAAAGTCTATTGCTTTTTATGTAATATAATTACACAGATTTTCGCCACTTTATTTGCGTAGTAACTATGCGCGATGTAACAATTTGTACAAAAGATTAAAAAAAAATATGACGCAGATGCTGACGATGTTTTTTGCAACTCCAAGTGTGTACCAAATAAAAGGTCTCGACTAGAAGAATACTATTTACTATGATAATTTTCAAATACAAGATGGCTGCTACCACAAAATGACGATTTTTTTTTGGATTTGTCGAGGTTATTTTAAATTTTACTTATTCATTTATCATTTACAACTTTATTGTTAGTTATATTTAACTTCCAGTTATAAATTTAATCCAATGGCAGCCTACCTAAGTAATAAACCCGGCGCACATTCAAGTGCTGAACGGTGAAAAGGCGTATGTACTTATATTTGTATGAAATCGATCGCTTGCACTTGAAATATGTGTATTTAGAATAGGTTTGAGCCATAAGATAATGTAGAACGATAAAAGAAAATAAATTCGTCTTCCTTTGCGATATTTTTAGGGGATAAACAGGATTTTTTGGAAACAAAAGTGGTTAAAGCCAATTGAAAAAAAACCCAATGTATCTGAACGAGTAAACACCCGGGACGCAACTATAATATATATATATATATATATTAAAATTAGTAATATTACAATCAGTACTTATTACGGCAGTTATAATTATGTTTATTTATATAACCATTTACATATATGTATATATATAAATATAAACTCGAAAATCAAAACCTCCTTCTTTCGGGTATAAACACTGTTAATCAGACAACAAAAAGTTGTCTAGGACAAGCTACTTTACATAATGTAAAGCAAAGAAAAGACTGTTGCTGACTGAATGCTAAAAAAAAATTGTACCGACCAACAACTCTATTTTTACTTTAAACTTCTGAAAACTTAAAATTTATAAAATCAGAACTCTTTTTTAAACTTGAGCTCAGTTCGGACCCCAGATACCAGAACTCTACCAAGAGTCTAGATAGAAAAGAATAATAGATAAAGAAATACCGCTATCTTTCATAACTCGATTTACATAGAGTCCTTCTACTCTACATTCGTATTATGATTTTACTTGAATGTGCTTATTGAGAGACGCTATCTCTATGGCTCTAGCTGGTACAGTCAGCAAAAATACTTTTTATTTATAAAATAATTATTTATAAGGTTTTATAAGATTGACGGGGTTTCGTAGCTCCCAAACGGATGGACCAATTTTGATTTTGTATGAGGACTAAGAAAATCGGTCCAAGATGGACTCCACCACAACATGGCGAAGTACAATTGTTGTCACAACTTCCTCAATATGGTAATTTAAATAAAATTGGTCAAGAAGTTGGATTTCTAAATCGAACTAACTGTAAAAGTTCTATCAGCGCCTGTCGTAATGGAGGTCGGTCAGATTTTATAAAAGAATTATAAGAATTATATCAGATAAGTAGAGATCGTCTTGCGACAAAGCAAGACAAACCACTCACAACATTGAGACGCGTTTACTAGATGTTTAAGGCCAATAATGTCTTAATGTACATTTGTTTTGCTGTCGGTACGTTTAAAGATGCGATCTGCATCGCAGTGTCCGCGGCGGACAAGTTTTCATGAATATCTTGAGTCTCCTGCACTCGGCTACCGGCGCAGCGTGGTCGGGATTATTCCGAACGAAAATTATGATAAAATTCACATTGCGATATACCCGGCTTGTTTTTTAAAAAAAAGAGCACCTTTTATTATATTTAACAAAAATACTCTAAAAAAATAGTTCTAGGATTTTTCGGTACAATTTGCGTCACCACTGAAGCCTGCTAAATAAATTTAGCAAAATAACTTACAAAAAAATGTCTGGGATAAAAAAACGAAAAGTGCTCTCCCCAAGATCAATAGAGATAAATAGAGGCCGAAATATTTATTTAAGTTTAGCTTGGAAAATTTTATTAAACACAACTGGACAAACTAAAAAACTTTAGATTAATGTTTAATTTTATTATTTTTTTTAATTTCTAAATATTTTTACATACAAAATATCTTTGAAACGGTTAAACTAGAAATAAATTCATCAAACGCAAAACTAATCACTGCAACCTGCCGAATGTAAGAAACAGTAATATTACTCAACGTCAACAATAAGAATACATTTTTTAACTTAGAACAACATTAAGTAACAAAAAGAAGCAGATTTACTCGTGACTTGAGAATATTTGCACTTTACGTCTACTTTTATTATGCGCACTGTCAGGTATTGAAAGTCGCTATCCAGTTCGTTATTAGGCTGCATCGTCGCTTACCACATCAAGAGAGTTGCGATGTTATTATTATACTATAAAATAATAAGTCCTGACTGACTGACTGACTGACAGGTTACAGACCACAGAGCCTAAACTGCTGACTCTAGAGACATACGTAAAGGGGTGTTCTAAGAAAAAGATTTTTGGAAATTCAACCCCTAAGGGAGATTCTAACGTATTAAGTCTTGTGCAATGCCGCGGGTGAAAAGTATAAAAAAAACTGAGAATAAAGCGTTCCAAAACCTATGAGTTAGCACAAAAATTTAGATTAATAAAACAAACCCGCGAAGATTTTCAAAAGAACCTGTTAGAGTTCATTGAGTAATGTGCTACTATGAAAGTTCCTTTCAACTTCGATAGAGTCAAAGGATTCTTAACTTGCACGTATGAGTACTAGATAAAGTGTTTCAATCTACCCTCATTTCCGTGACACGTTATTCTTTGCGGCCGAGTAGGGTGCGGGGATGAGGGGGGCGGGGGATGGTCGAGGGTTCTTCGAGCACCCTCGGCTTTGTCTCGTCGTTACTGCGCTGTCACGCACGGTACTGGAGTACAGCCTTTACTTGTAATGCATTGGCGGTTTTAGGTATATATGAGGTTTATTTATGAATAAGCTGACCCGCCGAACTTCGTACCGCCTAATAGTCGATTATTTAATTTTATACTTATTCTACTAATCGGGACGCCGGGTCAGCAAATATTGACATTAATATTTAATAAGCTCTATTGTAATAAGCTCTTATTGGTGTTCGCAGTCACGTGACAATAGATTATGAAGATGGACTTTAAAAATATTTTTGCTAAATTTACTATGTTATGGGTATTAAATTATAAAAATGTGATTATCGATATTCTAATAAAATAAACTATCATAAAATTAACACGGTTTTGTGATAAGTGTTAACATCCCTATTGTTGAACCTCTCCACTAACACTTAAACTTTATGGTACGTTATTAAAGTTCAAATTGACTTTTAAGTATTATTATTGCGAATCGATCGTATGGGAGTATAGAAAACTGTGGTTTATAGACCTTCACAGACAATCTACTACTTCAAGGAATAATCTAAAAAAAGAATTAGCAAAATCGGTTCAGCTGCTCTCGAGATTTGCGCTTAGCAACACATTCATCGATTCATTTTTATATTATAGAAGTTTTAGAGGTGGTTAATTTTTTTCATGAATTATATGTTTTAGGCGTCAGGCGCTTTAGTAAGAAAAATAAATAGAAGCTTGCTTGCATTGTTTAGCCTCGTCTACAAATAGAATAACAATTTTTTATTTACAAATCACTCATAATTTTTTTTATTATATTCTTCGAGTGCGGTAACATTTGTTTGATCTGGGTTCGTATATCAAATTGTTTGCCAAAAACTTGTGCTCGCATGTAAGTCATAGTTTTCAAGCAATTTTGAATTTTTACGAATTTAGAAATTTTGCTTCGCGTCACAGCTTACCTACTCGGGAGTTTTTTCTTCTAAAAAAACTGACTTGAAACCCATGTTTGACAATATCATCAAAATGTTTGAAAGAACTGCACATACAATCTTATATTTTGCTACTTCTCGTAATGTTTGTTATGTAAGTCTTATTACGTTTATTGTGTCATTTATGTGTGCATACAATAAAGAGTTTTCTATCTTACCTATAACCTGAAATAGTGTGCTGAACTCGCCTAGTGTGCGAAAGTTGGTAAGTTCAATCCCAGGGTCAGGCATGCACTTCATGAGTTTTTCACTCATGTGCATATTATAATTAATTACGACATACTTAAACGATTAATTTTGTTGTCAAACAGGAACAAAATAAAACTTTATTTTGTTCCTGTTTCATTGAGACTGTAAAACGTTAATTGTCAAAAGCTCATATTTACCAAAAGCTTGACAACTAGTTGCGAAATTGGGTAGTTAGATAGTAAGTACCGCGGTCATATAATTCAATATCGCCACCGGATTGCCGCGAGTGGTGGTAAATTCGGCAAATATTGAGTACGGTAACTCGTTGGATGGTTGCGGCAAATCAGTTGTATTGGTTTGTTGGTGGGATTGGGTTTAGAAAGGAATGTAGCTTTAGGGGTGAGATAATCTAATTTTATACAGGTTGTTTTATGCGTGAATTTGAGGTTGTAAGTGTTTTAGAGGGTAGGTGTGGAGAAGAGGGAAAGGTATTGTTTATAGTTATGGCTAAGTAAATGTCCCTAAAAATATATTGTAAATAATATATCTTACCATACAATATTGAATGTATATGGGCATGGTGGTGGGGAGTTTCATATCTCTCGCCTGGCTAGCTACCACCCTCAAGTCGTAAAATCTGTCGCCAAGCACCTAACGGTGTGTTCCAGCAGCCTTCCTTGAGAGCCAGTGTATTTCAGACTAGGCATGCTCCGACTAGGGCTACAGTATCGCTGACTTCCGTGGTCGTGCGAAATTGTGGTCAAATGCCTAGCTACAATGTAACTACTAAAACAGCTAAAATGTTTTGGATGAAATTTGCCACCTGATAAGCTTATGACCTGGAGTAACATCGGTATAGGAGTTATTTTTAATCCCGGAAAAAAATAGTGTACTCATGAAATACCCACGGATAGCTCCGCGGGGCGCAGCAGGCATAGATTATACAACACAAATAATATTAGTTCTTCGATCTAACGGTTTTGCATATCTTTCAGCTGCCATCCTGCAATCCATGTCTCTGGAACAGTTCTAGGATTTATCAGAACACATTACTTAACCTCTGAAGCCAGTCAAATAAAGAAGATCGATTCCGATTATCTATTATGAGTAATCGCGTATCAAACACAAAAAAAAAACAACATTGGGTCGATAAAAGTATTTTATTTTTTCAAGTCTGTTAAACATTAGTTCATTAGAGCCCCTTTACACATATTCCCTTTGCTCGCTTCCAGCTGATCGAATCCCGTGTAAAATTGAATCGTCTTCACTTGGCACAAACCTGATTACAAGTAAGCATATATCCGAAGCGAGGGGAGCCAATCAGCGCGACGACGACGAGAGCCAATTTACGCCTGAGACTTGGAATCAATGGGCTAAGGATTAAGGTACCTCAAATGAGTAGCTCGTGATTTTTTATGATTGCAATTTATGACATCACTTTTCTATAGAACCGTTGAGAGTTAGCTTAAGTTTTCGTTTTGTTGAAAAATTCTTGTATTGATTAGAAATAGGTACATAGAAAAATAATGTTTTGCTGTGAAAGATTGTTTAATAGGAAGTACTAAGTTGAAATTGGGTCGCTTTGTAATAATGCTGATAATGGTAAATAAAGTTGCTTTAAGTATTTTTTTATAAATTTATTTTTCGAAGATAAAAGCTGTTTAGCATGTTCAGTACTTATTGCAAATTGGAAATACTAAACATCTTAAATATATTTCTAAGTTAGACAGTACATTTGGAACACAAATTTAGTCTTATAATCCGCCCCGATCCGAACCAGGTTCAGAAGTGTTCATGACGCTAGCTGCGTTATCGTTACCGGCGTTGGATGGCGACCTTTGCACCAGAAATGAGCCGGAGCGGGAGTCACCACATCTCTCACTTATTCTGTGCCCTAACTTCCTCATATTTTTTTTTACCTCGCTACCCCAACTACCCATAGTCTCCACTGCAACGGGGACAACCAAATAATTCTGTTACATTGCCGTGTATTAATATAAATTAATTAATTACACCTTAAATTATCCTAAGTAAAATGTTTAATTATTGTATAGGTGACGGATCCTGCTCTAGAATAGTGTCGTAAAAACATGTTACATGGAACATTGCGGCCACAAATTGACACAACCAAACTTTTGAGAGAACCTTTAATAATTTACTACAAGACAGATCTTATTTCAAATTTTTTTCAATCGGTTTGAGGACAGAAGTGAACTGCTTAGTAACAAATAGAAACAAATTTGATATTCTTAAAAACATTTGCTACTGGTTTAGGTTTCAAAAGTAATAAATAGTTACTGGCTAAGAGAAATAAAAACCTAGTGAATTCTTTAAATTTTCCGAGTCGTAACTACTAATTTACCGTTGACGCAGATGCGCCCCTTAAAGATAAAATACTAACTAAGGTACAAAAACAACGTTTCCTGGTATTTGTATAAGAACCGTTTACACTACCGGGCGTGCCGTGATAACAACATCTTAGAGCTTGCACCGGAACCACCGACCTCGATAGCATGCTGGTGACGTCATTTAAATATGACCTATCTATAGAGACGACAATTAGTTTAGAGACCATACTAGCGTTTTTGAGCGTCGTCGTCGTGCAAGCGTCCGCATAGCGGCGACGCTCGAAAAACGCTAGGCTAGGGCGAAGGGTAGGGACGTACTTAGAAAGGATTTATAGAAATTCAATCCCTAAGGGGGTTCTAGTTTAAAAATGGTAAAAACTTGTATAAAAACGAAAATAAGAATGTCCAAAATCGTTCCTGGCTTTTCTGAGATGTCGTTGAACATTAACAAGAAATTTTCCAACGAGAATATCCAGCTTCATGAAAAGTTAAAAACAACCATATCGTCAGTCTAGTGTCTTTTTAACAAAGAAGTCGGTGTCCAGTTTTCAGTGGAGCTCATCTAAGCACAATAGGTCTGCGAACAAATGAACAGTGCAGCTGTTTACTCCACGATAGAAGTAATCTTGTGAAAACTTTGTTGCGACGCGACGTTGCGAGGTAACTTATAAAAAGCGAGGAAATGTAATAGAGCGTAATTTAGTTAAGGTGAAAACTGTGATTCTATTATGTGAACCCCAGATAAATCTTCTCTAAATAGTTAAAATATATGATTTGATTATGATTACGCGACTGCGAAAGAAGGAGGATTGTGTTTTTCGAGTGTATGTTTTTATGCATGTATATTTATTAGGCACAGCCTAGAGCCTAAATAGCTTGTCGTATTAAACGGTGCTCACAAAAACTTATATGTTTTATTAGAGTTTGGAATAGGAAATGGAAAGTTTAAGATACACAAGTTAAGATTTTGGCAGTCTGGTTATTTGATGTCGCTTCTAACCACTTGTTTAACATATTATTATACGGGTTCTCATGCATACCTGGTGCTTAGAAAGGTCCAACTATAGTTCCGTTCACAATAGGTGAACTTGATCAGGGATGAAATGAGTCCAGGTATATTGTTAATCAACATGACTGAAACACTCAGTTTTCTAAATAAAATTTTACGTTGTTTGCAAAAATTGTGTCCAATTTTAACTTTAAGTTCTGCGGACTTGCACGAAATTATTTGCGTCTTCTTTCATTATGTGAACTGCTAGATTGTAGAAGTCGCTGCCGGATTCTCTATTACCTGATGGCTGTAATCTGGGTCTTTTTAAGACGCGAATAAATAAGTTTCTTCTAAGCAGACGTGCTCTATCTTAGGCCGAATTGTCGCTTTAATCAGGCGAATTGAGGGCAAACGCAAGTTCATCTTCTTTAAAAAATACTTCCTTACTAGTCCCCTCAATGTCAATTTAATAAAGATCTGCTACTTGTAGCGCTATAAGAATAATTTCTGAGAATGGTTCTCTCATATATATTTTTTCATAGTATATGTATATAAATTTGCTGCCGTATTAGATAGATAGATCAATTATTTATCGTAGACACACCAAACATTAATTATAAGAGAACCAGAAATATATTCAGTAGACACCTGTTCAAAAGTATCACTTCTCACAAAATTATTTATTTTCCCCGTAACATTTTCGGCAAGTTTCTCACCCCTTATCTTATACAAGTCGACTATTATAGTCGGCGCTCGAAAAGGCGAACAGGTCGAGTGACGTAACATGACGTCATTATTCCGCAAGCGGGTCAAGAGCGTGCCGCGCCCGTAAGATGTTTCCCGCGACGTTTGTCGGCGAATTATGTGTGAAACAAGAATATATTGTCGTATTTTTTTATAGACCTGGCCTTTATTACCAAAAACGAAAAGACTAACTACAAAAACAAAAACAATATAGCAGTAAGATTACCTAGAGACCATTTAAGATCTACAGATAATGCAAATGCTCCAACCCACCACCAGAGGGCAGCGCATTGCTAGCCGCATTACCACGCTAGAGCAATGCTTATACGTTGGGTCAAATAAAAACCGGCATTCTGGTCACGCGTCGAATCGATCAATATTTCTTTATTGTTGTATTGTACATAGGATGTTGATATAAAGTTAGTTTTTGGTTTTTGTCGCTGCATAAACTCTGAACATTTTAAATTATGTAAAAGGGCAAGTCCTGACTGACTGACTGATACGAGTATTGCTAGGAATTAGCGCAAAGCCTCAACTGCTGAACCGAGAGACGTGAAATTTGGGAGGTGTATCGGTGTACTTAGAGATTATTTCTATTAAACCCCTAAGGGGGTCAAATGGAGGTTCAAAGTTTTAAACTTCATTTCTTTTCGTTTATATAATAGTAGCTGAAATCCGCATTATAACCCGCGGATCAAAATCACGATCCGCGGGTAATGCGAGTACTGCCTATAGTTACTCAGAGATAATGTAGCTATCAACGGCCAAAAAATATTTAATGTCGATAACAAAAGTTTATTTTTGCGTTTATTCGTTGTGTACAAAAATACATTTTTTTCTATTTAATAATATCTGTATAGATTAGTGATAATAATATAATAGTACATTATGATACAAGTGTGCAAAGTTGATCATTACAGCAGAGGCGGTATCATCGCATTAAATTATATGAATATCATGTAAATATATCTATATCTAAACGTATAAGTACCAGGCAGCCGTGTGTGGTTGACAAAAGTTGTGGTGATGTAAAGTCCTCCCACTAACTAACTAGCCGAACTGACTAGTGCACCGCCAATATCTGCGCTGGCCACATTCATCAATGGGAGTTTGAGGAACGGATTAAAAATACGCTAGTTGTTAAGATGACAACAAAACCACAATTATTATGCAACCTAAAAAAGTGGTTACAAGTGATTTCTAAAAACCTTGTCTTGTAGCGGTGGTGGTCGAGTGGTTAGTGGGGTCGATTGCCGTGCAAAAGGTACGAGGTTCGAATCCACGAAATATGCAAAAAGAGACTAAGCTACCGGTGAAGGAAAACATCGTGAGAAAATCATAGCAAGGTGGTAAGGCGTATCCTATGGCTCGTCTGGCTAGCTACTACACTCAAGTTGTAAAATCTGTCGCCAAGCACCTAACGGTGTGTTCCTGCAGACTTCCTTGAGAGCCAGTATATTAAAAACTAGGCATGCTTCATATAGAGCTACAGAATCGCTGATTTCCTTGGTCGTGCAAACTTGAGGTCAAATGCCTAACTGCGTAGGATTAAAAAAACTTGCCTGCAAGAACTTTAGAGAGACATATCTTACCAAGTGAAATCGCGGGATGCAGATAGTATAAGCCTATGATCATCTGCAGGTGAAGACGAATCTATTGACACCACTCACATAATACTTCAAGCCGTTAAGGCTCTAAAGCGTGCCAAAGAAATATCTATGAATACACACATACATGCATACACTGGTAAAACATAACTCTCCTACTTTCGCAGTCGGGTAAAAAAGAGAAAACCTCTTTTGAAAACATGTTTTGATATAATTCAATATAACTGCTATGTTAACCATGTGTTTTGGTAAATACGTATCTCTTATCTCATCTTGACCGATTTTTTTTCATACAGAATTCTGATTTTGTGTTCCGAATGACGATGACAGATATAATATATAATTTTCTCCACTCCTGCTCTAATACCATACTACTCTTATTTGACGTGCTGTAAAGTCTGCTTTAATACACCACAGAAGTTGTCGTTTAATTTTATAATCAAGGCGAACTTACATTTTTTAAGCAACATACGCTTGCAATCAAAAATCCCTGATGACTAAAATACGGAGAATTTGTAGAACTCATATATAAACTCCATATTGGTTCGAAACTACGAAACTACATATACGCGAGTATGAAATTTCCAGAAGACAAACGTAGGTCTCACGCCTAG
The DNA here is from genome assembly GCA_947049295.1 of Ligdia adustata. Lineage (NCBI taxonomy): Eukaryota > Metazoa > Arthropoda > Insecta > Lepidoptera > Geometridae > Ligdia > Ligdia adustata. Next base: position 863,966 of record OX346237.1, read on the forward strand.
TGCGACCGACTACATAGTAAAAGTCACGAATAACCAGTGGATGCAATTGTCAGCTTGTCGTGTGGACAAAGTGGACGTCTTCTGGCTGATGATGATGATATAAATATAGTAACTGAGAAAGGAGAGACAATTAGCTAGATCTGCGGAGAGCAGAGACGCTTTGCTCGCTCGGTAAATAAATGTATTAGAAGTTAATTTGTTACTAACCTAAAAATGTCAATCGATGTGACATTCCAAAACCGTTCCTCGCCATATCGTCAATAATGTTTGTCCAAGCGAGCGGGGCGAGGCGGGCGGCGGGGGGAAAGGATGGTATTGAATTTTAACAGTTCCAGAGCAAAGGCATTGGTATTCAGAACTCGTGATACAAACCAGCTGCACCTTCCTACGGACACGGACAGGATTCCAGGTGTAATGGAAGCCTCGGACGGCTCGGATTATATGTCTGGATAGACAATGAACTTCAGACGCGTCAAAAAATAGAGGTGAAACGTTCACCTCATCATGACAACAAAATGACTAGCGCCAAACAGTTTTTAAATTGAATTTTTATTTATTTCCAACAGATACAGCAAGTGATTTATGCTTAGAATAATTAAAATACACTGAATAATAATATGAAATTAAAAAATAAATAACAAAATAAATAAAAGACACATAACTTTTTGTTTTAAATTATAATCATATATTTATTGGTAAAATTGGCTTTACGTGACAGTCAATAACTAGTTTCAGACTTGTGTATGCCGTACACCAAAATTTTGATCAATTTGGTTTAATTTTGATAATCACGCATGTATACAAGCAGTTTATTCCTGACCGCATGACAATCTGATGGAACATACCGAGCTATATTTAGGGTCGCCAATTTTAGCTGGCGGTCTTGTGAGCTAATGATTAAATGTCTAGCTGCCTCAAATTAAAGAAAGTGATGCAGCGCCAATAAATAACTGTCACGCACACTTACTTAGCAAGATTGGCCTGTTTTTGTTTTAGTTTTAGGGAAGCGCGTCGCTCTATCTAGGCACCTGGATAATCAAAGTTGTACGGATATCGTTCTGAATGCGCTTTTGGAAGCAAATTGGCGATATTGGACACTGATTAGAATACTACACGTGAGGAGGAACGTAGCAAGTTTCGTTTGTTACTATTCTGTTCTCTTGAAAACAAGTTGAACACCAGAATTGGATTACTAATATTTTTTTACTAACAATTTCTGAGGGACCCTAATACTCAGGATTGATTTGTAAAAAAAAAATGGTTTGAAACGATGTTATCCCATAAACATTTTTATTTGTCTAGTAGATTATTTTCATATCAAGAAAAATATAAAAAAATATACATAAAATCGAGCTTTTTTTTGGAAAAAACCGACATTGTGCATTTTTGGATTGTAAGCTACCTTTCTGCAAAAAAAATCATTTCGTCACTAACTTGCTGAGGAGAAAACGAACAAACAAACACGCTTCCGTATTTATAATATGTGTAGGGATAACAAAACATCTGTATTTGCGTGCGTTTGGCGAAAATCAGATCGTCGTATTATTTACTTGACTCACACACGACAGTTGAATTTCAAAGCCGTGTTTAATCACTGTCAGTGCGTCAGTGCGATTGGCTAACTGGTAGGTAGATATAGATATAGCTTGTACATGTAGGCATAGGGTATACAAAGCTATCGGCCGAATCCGCGGTCAAAAGCTGTACTGTATAAAAGTATGAATGATCATAATTTTATCGTTCACCAAACAATAATAAAGGGAGCTGAGGGCTGGAGCCGCGATGGCGGCTGCTGAAAATTCCAAGCGGCGGAAATAGTCTCTTTCTGGAGACTATTTTCGTATCGCTTGGCGTAGAAACCTTTGGTCCATGGGGTCCTAGTACCAAGAGTTTCTTAAAAAAACATTTGGCCTAAACTAATTGATGTTATTGGGGACAAGAGTACTGGCTTATTCCTTGCTCAAAGGATTTTGCCACGCGGAAATCAACTTTTTTTGATTTTTAAACATTTTTACAGTTTAGGTTGTTCTTTTTAAGTTAATTATATATTAAGTTCTAAATAATATTAAATTATATTAAATTTTATTATTAAAATGACTATATGTTACAAAAAATGCAGCAAATAATATAGATTTAGACAATAGTGGAACATTGCACACATAAAGCGATTTCTTCCAGACAACCTTTGGATGTATAGAATTATTTATTACAAAAAACTAATATACTATAAACATATTTTTATACCTTTTCAACACGTTTTTAAGCACAATCCCATCCCGTCTCGTACTATTGAAAGAAATATATACGCACAGGTATTTTTCAAATATACAGCTGTTCCATATTCTGAAACGGTAGACAAAATGTATAAAAAAGCTCACTTTTTGTCGAATTCAGAGTTGATCCCAAAGTTAAAGTCATTCATTAAATTGAGTATGTATAGTGACTTCTGAGTTCCTTTCGGCTTAGTACACTCTTAATTGTGTTATACCAGTTATATGTTAATTTTGAAGACTCATTTTCAATATTATAAAAAAATATAAATATTTAAGTGCGTGTTATTACTTGTACTAATTACTTAACTGTGCCCAAAAAATATAAATATTTAAGTGCGTGTTATTACTTGTACTAATTACTTAACTGTGCCCAAAAAATATAAATATTTAAGTGCGTGTTATTACTTGTACTAATTACTTAACTGTGCCCAAAAAATATAAATATTTAAGTGCGTGTTATTACTTGTACTAATTACTTAACTGTGCCCAAAAAATATAAATATTTAAGTGCGTGTTATTACTTGTACTAATTACTTAACTGTGCCCAAAAAATATAAATATTTAAGTGCGTGTTATTACTTGTACTAATTACTTAACTGTACCCAAAAAATATAAATATTTAAGTGCGTGTTATTACTTGTACTAATTACTTAACTGTGCCCAAAAAATATAAATATTTAAGTGCGTGTTATTACTTGTACTAATTCCTTAACTGTGCCCAAAAAATATAAATATTTAAGTGCGTGTTATTACTTGTACTAATTACTTAAGTGTGCCCAAAAAATATAAATATTTGAGTGCGTGTTATTACTTGTACTAATTACTTAACTGTGCCCAAAAAATATAAATATTTGAGTGCGTGTTATTACTTGTACTAATTACTTAACTGTACCCAAAAAATATAAATATTTGAGTGCGTGTTATTACTTGTACTAATTACTTAACTGTGCCCAAAAAATATAAATATTTAAGTGCGTGTTATTACTTGTACTAATTCCTTAACTGTGCCCAAAAAAACCAGCCTTGCCGAGTTTGGGACCGCAGTTAATTTGTGCCTATGTCATATTTTCTCCTTTCTACTTTTATAATGCAATGTAAATTTGTAACTATTTCTTTATTAATAAACATTAAGTTTTAGTTGATAACTCTGTAAGTTTAGGTAAAGGATAGAAAGATCGTATAGTAAAAGTCCATCGTAATCATGATGAGTATAGCTGCTTCTGACTACCTTTAGGTTTGGTTAGCCCATACTCCTAGCCGATAACCCTGTATATAGTAAATATAGTATAGGTGTAGAATAGAGCCTAGGCGTCTCGTTTCTAGTAAATGTGTGTGGTGACGTAGACAGAGTGACGTCAGCAGTCCGTTACTTGAGCCCGATTGATCGCGCGATCTACTGCCTACCTAGCATTTTATTACCTTATATTTAGTACTGGGGCCTTATTTTTGAAACGTTCCAATCATTTCACCACTGTCAAAAAGCCATTTACGAATGATATTCAAAAAGTTGCATACTTACCGCTAGCTAATGACGTCACTTACAAAACAATATTCAAAAAAATACATACTTATCGTTAGATAATGACATCACTTACGAACGATATTCAAAAAGTTGCATACCTAGTTATTGTTCGTAAGTAACGCTATTAGCGAGTGAATTCATTCGAACGTTTCAAAAATAAGACACCTGTGTTGTGACTTAATTAGATTCATTGCATGTAGGAACGCTGGACTTTAGATTGCCAAAGTAACAATTGGCAACATTTGAAAAATTTTGACCCTCTATTACTTTACGAAAATGGAAAGATAAAAATGAAAAATAACGCATCCCTATTATTTATTTTACTCAGAATCATTTTTATATTTGAAAAGCTGAGAAAATTTCCGAATAATGTTATTCTCGTCAAAGGCTTGTAAAAATTAAATGCCATTAATTATCTGTATTTTTGTTGTTTTATTTATCTTTGCATTGTTGTAATAAAAATGGGGGGTCAAACCTGTCAATTTTTGTTTGATGGGTGCATTAGTCGGGAGTGTTCTAAGCTATGTTTGGTAAAAATGGAACCAAGATGGCTGCTACCACAAAATGGTGGAATACATTTCCAAATTATTAATATAATAATTTAAGAATTTTATTCTTGTATTTATACAAGACAGCTATGCATTCGACTGGTCGCACGACTACGGAAGTCATCAACACTGAGGCTCTAGATGGAGCATGCCTAGTCTTGAATATACTGGCTCTCAAAAAAGGCTGCCGGAACATACCGTTACTTGTTTGGTGACACATTTTTCAACTTGAGTGTGTTAGTACCTCAATAGTAACTTACTATCATCAGAAATAGGTCAGTGTTCCTTTCCCAATCTCTTCTATCAAAATGGAATATCTTCAAAGACGGACTACGAAGCAAAATGGAGTGAAACCCGGGTAAAATAGCAAGGAAGCCTGCTGCAATACACAACTTGAGGCTAGCCAAATGAGCTTCAAAAATGCCTTACCAAATAGCAAAATTCTGTTACTAAAGTCGTGGTAATAGAGGACGTATAAAATCGTGAACGAAAATAACATGACGGGCAAGATTCTACTAGTAGAATATAAATCAGTAAATTGAAGGATTTTATCGGGTAATTTCAATATTTTTCCGTCTATGCAAGCAAAAAGAGAGCGAAGGAGTAGATATTATAGACGACATTTCACATAAGTTGGTTTGCAGAGCCAGTAGCCCTGCATTCCTTTTAAGATAACCATGGCTTCATCTATCTATCTATGGCAGAGTTAATCTTTTTGTAAGCCTTTCTGACACAGCACAGCTCATAGGGGAGAGCTATAAATGTAAACCGGTGTTAAAAAAGAAACAAGTTATAATCTCGGCGTCTCTAAGTCGCGAGTGAATCGGTTTCTTTTAGGGAAACGTGCTACATCCTAGGCTGCATCGTCAATTTTCATCAGGTGAGCTGCTTCATACACATATAAAAAAACATTTGTACAAAAAAACCGAGTAAATATCTATTGTGTTATTCATTTGAAATACCTATCGACAATTTCCATCGAATCGGACTAGTTATTATCGGGTATGTATTTACTCTGATAGTGAATAACGTACTTTAATATTCATAGAAGAAAGTATAAAAAAACAATGAGATAACCATCTCTTTCTTTCTACGCAAATTAAATAGGGACAGATTGTCTTCAATAAATCTTGCGCCGAATTATGTTTAACGTGGTCTATAAGAAGTGGTGTCCGCCGCAGGCCGCGCGCCGTAAAATTAAAATGTTATCGGAGCTACTAAATTAACAAACAAGTTTAATTTAATATTATTAATATTAGTTTCTGATTTTCTTATAAACTGTTAACTAATTCTATACCATATACATTATTAAATCTTCTCTACTTATAAAAAGAAAGCGTTTATTTCCAGATACTTTTTTAATTGCGCTCCTATTCTTAGGGAAAATACTTCCCTGATCAAAATACATGACATCTGAAAAAAAACATAAAAAAATTATGTAGAATTTCGTGTAGACATACATCCATACATACAAACTGACATAAGATAGAATATATTTCCAGACACAAAGCAGAGAAGCTTCGTCTGCTTGATCAATTCAGTACGTACATGCTTATATCCTGTCTGGAAGAGATCGCTTATTAGCAATAAGACCGCCACTTTTAGCACTATATTTTGTAATTATTTGCTCTCGAATTTAATATGTTTGTGTGTCTACAATAAAAAATAGATTTTATTGCTCAGACGAAAATCTATTGCTGAGATTCCTCTACGAATATTAGGAATGATTAACGAGTCACAATAATATATATACAGGGTTATCGGTTAGTGATGTATCAAACGGAAAGTAACATATTACAAACAACACTTATTATAAGACCAACCCGGAATTCAAGTTCAAATACGTCGTTTCATACATTTTGCTGACGACTAAAAAATTTTTGTATGGAACATCAGATATTTTTATTTTTCTGATCAGGTCTCATAGTGGAAGTTGATCCTTAAGACAAGTATAGTGATCTCCTTTCGGCTTAGATTACCCTCACTCTTTGTTCTTACGGTATGTACCGTAAGAACAAATAGTGAGGGTATCTAAGGTTCGGCTAGGAATCAACGCAGAGCCACTAAACCTTGAGACATAAAATTTGGGGAGTGTATTCATTATAGAGTGTGGAGTTAGATATTAGAAAATTCAACTGCTAAGGAGCTCAAAGAAGGGTTCAAAGTTTGAAACTACTTTACGTTCAATTTCATATCGCGGGCAACGCCACGGGAGATAGCTACTACCGAATATGTATACGTACATCTCGTTTCACTCTTAAATTGCTTATTTTCGAAATATTTCTGTTTTTTTTTTCCAAACAATAAATTTCACACGTCCATATTTCTCTCGAATTTCGCTCAATCAAAGCGAGCGTCCTTTTGAGGCATAACGAGATTTGCTCACAGCTTTGTGCTTTGTACGATATAGTTTGCACTTTTTAAGTTTTTTTATGGCAAAGCTTTGTACGGCTTGTCATTCGTACAGAGTTGTATTTGGGTGTCGGAGAATTTCATGTACAGATACAGACAAAAATATATTCTAAGAAATAATAAATAAAACAAGCTATAATATAAGCGATTTGGCAGTTAATGGTATTTAGAGCTAATTTTAAAGACTTAATAAAGCATTTCAAGTTATGTCATATGATAATGACTATTATTGACCCTATTTTGCTTCGCGTACCCCTAGCTAATAATTTCCTTTTATGAACCTTCGTCAAATATTTAGAAAATTTAAAAATAATTGGTTTTAGTTTTAAGTGATCCAGATTATACTTAAACTTTGTTTATTCATACATAGTTTTTAAACAAACAATTACAAAATACTATCTTTTAACCGCGGCTTCACTCACTTTATGTTTTTTTTTCTTAATAAAAGTAACCTATGGCAATCTCCAGACATCGAACATACTCTCTGTACAAAAACACCTGGTCAATCTTTCACTTAGTTACTGAGGAGACAAATACAAACAAGCATACGCATTGGTTATATTTCTTACACAAATTATAAGCACGATTTATAAACTGTGAAAATTTTCAAATCGAGCCATCTAACACGAAAAAATATACCAGCTAAGATATTTATTGTAACTAAAACTTAGAGAACAGTAATTAAAACACGATTTAAACTAAAAAAAAAACAAGAAAAAGACAAAACAAAAACAACTAACCAATATCATATACATAGTTAAATTAATAGCACTATATGTTTTTTTTTAAACTAAATTAAATATACGTGTAGCCGATTTGAAGGCTTTAATACGAATAATTATTCTAGCGATTATATTGTTAACATTAACTTACATACTACTCGGTGGTCCGATAAGAGACACCTTAGTCAGCTTTCCACAGAAGTGCAAGTACTGCCGAGTAAGCCGTCTCTACATCAGAGCCGAAGGGCGAGGGGATTCACAACTAGATAATAAATATATCCTAAATCAAAATTATCTATTACCTCGCTTCAAATATCAGAAAATTCGGAATGATCCCGGTTTTCAAATACAAATATTTTTACGTAGCAGCGAGATGTTATAAAATATTGAAATGTGTTATAAGTTGTTGTGGTGTGATATCGGTCGTTTATCAGCCGGTCTCGGAGGACCGCGCGAGACTGGCGCTCCGGGGCTCCGGGGGCTCCGGGTTGTAGGCGGGGAGGCGGTGCACTTGTACTCGTCTGTCCCGTCATATTCTGAATAAAAGTGCCAATGTTGTTATAAAAAAATGAATTTTTCTTTATAATGAATTAATAACTTCGAAATAACTCAAATTTTAGGTTTTTTTTTTGACTTCGCTAATATATATAAATGATAAGGTAAACTATAGCAAAAACTATTGTACCTGTGTAAGATCTGTACTTTACCCTATTTTGGTAAATAAATGGTTTGAATTTGAGTTCGAAAAAACCCGACTGCTGAATCGTTAAACCTGTGTATCATCTTTAATTTCTTTTTTATTTATGTTGATGTATCCAGTGTTCCTCTCACGACTAAGACGAATCTATTAACACCACTCACATAAAAATACGACAAGCTGTTTAGGCTCTAGAGCGTGCCAGAGAAATATACATACATAGATATATAAATATATATGTACACTCGAAAAACATAAGTCCCTTTCTTTCGCAGTCGGGTAAAAAATAGTATTTCGAAATAACTCAATTTTTAAGTAATTTCACACGCTTAGCGAATCCTAAATAATGTAATAAATGCGAAAGTAACTTTATCTGTCTGTCTGTTTGTTTCGTTTTCGCACGCCAAAACCACTAAACCGATCTGGATGAAATTTGGTGCACATGTAGATTGGAAAAGGACATGAAAGGACATAGGATACTTTTTAACCAACTTCAAAAAAGTAGTTCCCCCATTATCTCGACAATCCAATGGGGAACTACACGGGTGAAACCGCGGGGCACAGCTAGTACAAAATATAGTAGAACTATTGTAACTGCGTAAGATCTGTACTTTAGCTTATTTTGCTGAATAAATAATTTGAATTCGAATTGAAAAAGTGAAAAATCGACTTTAAATAGTACAGTTATTTTGATTAATGAAATCAAGTACTGTACTGACTTTAATAAAATGTATATGAGACCAACTGAGAAGAAGAAAAACAAAAAAATATATTTCATTATTTTTATATAATAAAAAATCGCGAAACATACATAAAAAAGGGGCAAAAGAGATTTTTACAAATAGAGAACCCCTTAATTTCTGAAGTCCTTTTTAAGGGTAGAAAATAAAATTTTGGAAATGTTTAGTTACCTTTAATATTATGACCGCCATCTCCCAGATTAGTTGTTCAAATCTTCTTGTAACAAATTGCGGGTAGCTAGCACATGTTCGCGCCGAGTTGCCAACTACCCACTTTGTCGCGCAACATTTGTCATGTTGCGTCGCGTCAACAGATTTGCAACATTCTGTTTCTCAAGTTTGTTTCAATGAAACTTGTGTCGCGTAGAGTACTACGCATTTAGCTGCAAAGATCTAGCTGGAAAGAGTTGCCATGTTCTATCTTTGTTTAGCTATACATTCCACAATTAACAACATTTTACTTTTGCAAAGTGATGGATAAACGAAAACCATTCCGAGTTAATATAATGAAGAGTTAAAAAAAAACCTAATTTTTATATCCACTTTCTTACTAGTTATTTACAAATAATCTGATAGAAAAATCTCCTATTTATGTTAAGACCGTCAAATGCCACCTGAAATGATGAAATAAAAAAAATATTTTATCTGTGAACCATACCGAAACAAAAATATAGATAATTAAAGTCATAATTTTTACGAACATTTCACGAGAGTAACATTATGCTGAACTTTCTTATATTTTCAAAAATCTTATTTGAGCACGACTATTTTGCAGTCAACTGACTTTTTGTACAATTTTGCTCGAATGAGTATTTTTTTTTTTATAATTACGTACTAACCACTCTGCTAAATATTCTTGAAATCAAATCAAACTTTCGCTTTTTTCAGGAATAATAATCCATCAAATAAATGCTTAAGATTCTCGACGATTAAGATGTCGCTAAAATTTGTAAAAAGTTACAATATGTACGCGAATATCATTATCCGACAAACATAGATAAACTTAAAGCAGAGGCGATTGGCTCAAGGTCGGTCACATAACTGGTACGAATTTAATTGTACTACATTAGCTTGTAATTCACAATTCAGTCAAATTCGTGTACCTGCAGTGATATACCGAAAACAATCTCATCTTGCGTGAGCGCTGAATCCGCGCTGAGAAGTATGAAGCTCACTGGAAAATCAGCGATCATTCAATCAATCGAAATACGTTTGCAAAATACACGCCCTCGCTACAAATCTTTCGCAGACACTGCCTGAGGTTATACAACGTAACTAATTACTAGCAAGTTATCCTCTTGTTTGAGCGATATACGAAATCAATTAAAAAGTTGTAAGAAAATAGTCGAACGTCTATATGAAAAATGACAGACGCCACGATAGCTCTTTAAATCAAACAAATAATACTTTAATATATCTAAACTGACTTAACCTTAAAAAATATATTAACCTTATTGATAAAACTCATTTATAAAGTTTAAAACAAATTCATATTTTTCGAATTGATTTTGCTGTTTATGAGGAATTGCGAAACATACATTTTGAAAAACATTTTCATGATAAACTACAGTAAAAATACACGAAAAGCACACATAACAAAGTCCCTCTCTCCATCTTCACAAATTTAAAATGCAGTTGTTTAAATCTAGTTTGTGAGCATATTTCCCGGCTCTTGTTTCGCGAACAGAATAAACATTTTCGTCAAATCAAATAAAAATTCGCGACGAACCTGCGGGAAATTTTGAATGATGGAGTACCGACACAGATTAGTATATTACAGATACCAAACTTATTATTTAACATTCCTTGCCAGGTTGCAGATATTTAAATTGACATGTATTTTATTGTGTTTAATGATACGAATTTTCATTTTATACCTGCTCGTTGGAAAAATAAATAATAAGGTTATTTCGCTTCGTTAAAAATAAACAAAGAGAAAACAGAAAAATAAATAAATTGTGCTAAATTTCTCTCATTTTGGCCCATAATTGTAAAAATTAGAAACTATAAGAAAATATTTTTAGTTAATTCAGACTTACGTCATTACAAGCACTAAATACCTACGTGAAAGTTAAGTCTCTGTAATCGTTATTATTTTGTGTTGAAGTGGAGAGTGCTTTATGTGGAGTACAATGTGCCTTTTGTAGGATTCTCTGATGGAGGATTCGGACGAATGGGGTTTTGGAGAGTTGAGAGAAAAAGAGCAAGAGGATTCAACCTTCTGAGTTACTACCATTTAGTTAATCGCGGGCAATGATTTGAAGAAGTACACTTCCGAGTCTAGATCGCATCGTCGATACAGCCAGACGAAAATTATTATATATTAAATTATATAAAATTAGTACCTACTTGTTACCCTCAACCTTACGTAGTCCCAGATGGAGCATGTTTAGTCTGGAATATCGATGCAAAAATTTCCGAAAATAATTTCTTAGTGCATCTCTACACCTTAAAATAAAAAAACCCTCCCCTGTTTGTCATACCTACTTGTGTGACTATGAATCGATTGTGCTAATTTCATGTCTCTAGGTTCAGCAGATCTGCGGTAATTTTTGACCTGTTAGACAGGACTTACTTTATATATTTACTAAAGATGGGCCCACGGATCTCTATTTTTATAGCCTATGTAACTCAGTTATAATGTAGCTTTATAACAGCGAAAGAGTTTTTGAAATCGGTCCAGTAGGCTTTAAATTTATTCGTTACATACATTAATATAAATCTTTTTCGTTTGTAAAATTTAATGAATGAATTAACTCGTTATTGCAAACACACAAACATTAAGTATAGAAGAAAACTCTTACATCTAGTGTCACAAATGGCGGCTTTATCACTAAAAACGATCTCTTCCAGGCAACCTTAGGATGGAAACAATTTACAAAATAATACAGTATAGGGTATACAATAAAGAATATTAACGAATCAAAATTTAGTAAAATATAAGTATACTTTTAGATATCATCATCATCATCAGTCAGAAGACGTCCACTGCTGAACATAGGCCTCCCCCTAAAACGCCATTCCGAATTCCTCCCCCTAAAATTCCATTCATCGGTCCACCTAGTAAAAGACCTACCTACGCTGCGTCTTCCAGTTTGTGGTCGCCACGTCAAGGACCTTTCTTCCCAATCGTTTAGCCTATTGCCACTTCAGCTCGCAAATCCTACGGGCCGTATATATATATATCCTTTAGATATAAATATGAATCAATATTAAAACTTACGTTTCAGCCTGGGAATTTTTTAGGAATATATTAATATCCCAAGTCAGTGCTTGTGAATCTACTTCAAGTCACTCCTGATAGATTGCTAACTAACTACCAGTGTACTAGGTAATCATAGCCAGCAGTAAGTAAGAGCAAGTCTTCAAACAGCGCCGCCTGCGCCGGACAGTTCCGATCCGACGTTCAGTTGAGCAGCAACTAGCTATATTTATTTGATAAACATGCTTGACGGCAATCAGAACAACTTGCGAGACCGGGAGATTGAAATTAGGAAGAAGATTCATGGAGGAGGCATACAATATAAATATAAAACAGGGTTATGGGTTAGGGGTATACCAAGGCGAACGGGGGACTGTACCCATCAGGAACGACTTTAACTATGGGACCAACTCTGAATTCGAGAAAAAAAGAACAGCTTTTCCGTACAAAAGTTGATCGGTCGTCTACAAAATGTATGAAACAGCTGATTAATTATTCTCGAATTCAAAGTTGGTCCCATAGTGAAAGTTGTTCCTTAGCATGGGTATAGTGACTATCTTTCGGCTTAGTACACCCCTAGCCGATAACCCTGTATAATAATATGGGACAACATCCAGTCAAAGGTCTTCAGATCCCAAACTAGGCAAAGCCTATGCAAATAAGCCTGTATAAATGTTATGTTTGAATTATCCGACTTCCTACAGACGCGTGGTACGGATGTATGTGAGGAGCTGGAAAGTATACCTTCCTGATAGTCTCAAATAAATTTACAACTGTCTTCAAAAAATAGGTGAAACTTAATTTTACTGTATGTTTTCGAATAGTTTCATATTTTTTATTAAGGTCAAGGTACAGATATTTGGGTTGTGAACCGAAATTTCAGTATTAATTGTACATTCTACTGAATTGGACAGAGTTGTCACTCCCATATACCGTTTGATATCAATAATTTATAACTTTCATTTTTATATTCTTAGTGGTAAATGAACAGCAAGCGGCGGGTAGACCGATCATCAGACATCATACGACGAGAAGAATAAACGTCTTGTGTAAATCATTAATTGCTACCTAAAGTTTTATTTTGCTGTTTTATTTAGAAACGCGGGTATGATTTCTATTTTTAATCAATATGGGGGTGGGGTGAGTGTGAGACGTGCCATCGTCGTGGACACGAACGAGTCATTCCAATCCTGATGTTATTCACCAAACAAAAAGGGAAATATATTGGACCTTTCCAATAATCAGGTACACGTAAAAACACATATTGTTAAAAATATATATTTTGCCGTATCCAAATTTATCAACTCCTAGTCACATCCGCTAGTAAGGGCAGACGTGTCCAAATTAACCAACCGGCCCGCTTAGACTCGCTCAGACCCGCTCAGAATCGCTCGGAGTCGCTCAGACCAACTAAATCAACCGTTTGAGCGCGGAACTTGAGATAAAAACGCTAACAGCAAAATAAACAAATCTGTTTACTTTGGAAATTGCTAGTTTTGCGATGTCTGAGGAGAATCATGTAGAGCTCAGAGTTTACACAGCTTGTAGATAGACCATCTAATAATGTAATGTTTTGCTTCTTTTAATTACTGAGTGTAATTAATAGTGCGAGCGGAGCGTTTCTGCTTCGACCCTGTCTATGTTTTAAAAGTTTGTCCTTAAATATCGCACTCGCGTAAAAGTCATAGTTTATAGATGGTAGGCTTGCGTTTTACCACGACTGATGTAAAACGACGACGTGGCCTAAGATGGGGCACGTTTACCTACAAGAAACCGATAAACAGATAAACGCACACATATATACCACCTGTGTAATTTTATTTAATGATTGTTGGAAAGGTCCAACTATAGTTTCGTTCACATTCGGTGTTCTTCATCAGGGATTAAAAGAGTAGTTCGTATCTTCAACGATGACGCAGTGCGAGACGATTTTTGATAAGCTTTATATTTTCTCTAATAATGGCAGAAGTTTATTGCAGTTCCATCAATCAAACGCTCTTAATAACATTTATACGGAACACAACTTTATATAAATAAATATTCTAAATAAATGTTCTTAATAAAAGTTCTATATAATAATAATTAATTTAATATTTAATAGTGTTTTTTTATGATAGAGTACCGTGCCATAAGCCGGCCTGTATCAGTGGGCATTCAGCGTTTCGACAAGCTGTCTAAATCTAGAAGGCGATAAGCTGACAGACTGACAGTTTATATGTAAATTGATACTATAGAAGGAGCATCAATGTCAGATAGTATACTGTTCATGGGAAGATTTAGGTCTTATAGGTAGGTACATACAATACATAAATGAACATTATACCTAAGAACCAATTTTTTGCCTGACATTCGAGAACTGAAGCCGATTAACACTGTATTATTACTTAGTAAACTTATGGTTAATTTCTTTTTTCGTTTTATTATATAGAATGAAATTTAATATTTTTTTTGTTGAATAGACAGACGTATTTTTATATTGTTTTGTTTTTATTAGGAGTTTATGGATAGACTTTCGCTTGAGTTGCCATCGCACTACTTTCGTCGGACAATACCACAAACGGAAAATACCCACTTGGTATTAAAGGGGTTTTCAGGCGTAACTGATTGTTGAAAAGGTCCAACTATAGTTTTGTTCACACTCGGTGATCTTCATCACGGATGATAAATAAGACAGGAAATAAGTCATTTGTGTCTCCAACGATGGCAAGTCTTGCATAATCAGGTACGCGTGAAAACCAGTCTTTTTAAACAAAGTGTATCAAACACGCGTCAGTTTTCTCAGGAAAATAACCAAATATGTTAAATACCATAACTGGATAATACCAACTCGTAATTTTTGACGTTAAGTACATACCTAACATTACGACAAGTAATTACAGGTTATTTTACGATAATTTACATAACACTCGTACATCGTGAAATTGGATACATATATCCTGAAAAAGCGAAACAGAGCGAAAACGGCAGAATAACAGTCAATATTGACACACTTCGTCGGTACAGAAAAGTGCTACGGCGTAGCGTCGTAGGAGCTTTGCTACGACGTAGCACTTCGTAGAACGTTGCTACGAGACCAGTCTTTGAAATGGAATGCTACATTTATTCCACAAAAATAGGGTAATATAGAGCAATTTCGTATGACACGTGTTAATTCTAAAAAACATGCGATAAATATATTTCGTGGTTATACCCTAGCGGTCACTGACAAAGCGACTTACTGTTTACGTTGATCCATTGATTGTTTGTTTAGGGAGGTAACAAGCTTATGTTCGCTTACGGGACTGCTTTTACCTTATTTTTTTACATTTCCCTGTTATGTTTTTGCAACGGATACACTATATGTTCTTGTTGTTATTATGTAATGGCGTCTTAGATGAAGGCTAAACATATTTTCATTCGTCTGTAACAAGTCAAACCGAAGAATGTCGTGTACAAAGATATCTAGTGTAACAGTATACGAACGATACTTTTTAACAAGTTTTAAGAAGGAAACTGAAAACTCGAATGCATAAACACGAATACGAATTGAGAATCTTTACTTCTTTTGAAGTCAAGTTGAAAACGCATTTTTTGAGAGATTGGATTCATAGAGAAATCTGTTCACCATGACGAGTACAATGACCCCATTTACTTTAGTTTACTTTAATACTTGACGACTTTTAGTATATTATCTGTAAGACAAATCTTTTATTAGCTAGTAAACTATGAACACGCTGTAGAGTGACAGTGGATCGCAATAATGTCGACTTCGAGACTTCGCTACCACAATGTTTTACCAAGTTTGTGTTTTGTGTCTATTACGTGTCGATAGACATTTGGTAATGACACTTGCTATCCAGCTTATGTATTACCAGATAGGTTTAATTTCCTAGGAGAACATATGATACCAATTTTGTCGCCATAAATCAGCTAGTTGATATCACCCAGGTGCAATAAATCCAAGGTAGATGGAGGATAATTTTTACTTGCTTCACCCAGTTGAACAAAGTGGAATATACCGTCTTTACATGCGGAGATGCGGTCACATGAAAACCTAGTTGCTCTAAAAAAAAACGAGTGCCATAATGGCGGTTACAATTTCTGGGTTTGCTTGTATTTAGTTTTATACATTGTACATTTAGTTTTTTATTTATTTGTAAGGTCCTTATAAGTTTTATGTACATCGATTTAGTAGTTTAATATTTAAATCAAATTGCCTGGAAATTTTAGCAATTCTACAATATATGCTTGTGTACATCGTGCATGTATTTGGTTTGTTACAAACTTAAAAGCAATTTATTAGTTAAAAGAAAAAAAAAACTGTTTGTTTTTCAAATTTTCAGTCTTGTTTTAAATCGCTATAAGCGATTAGAACGCGCGATCAATTTTTTACCATTGGCACTACTGCTTGGCACCATTGGTAGTATCATGGGAACTTTTATTTTCACATGACATTATGTATTTTTGTGTGTATACAATAATGTGTTTTCTACTTTTCTACTAATCTATCGCGCTTATATCCATCTTGATAGCAATAGCAATGAGATCTCTATCTGCATACTTAATATCATCTATCTAGCGTCACTTAACAAGTTTAGCAACAAATTGGTACAGTGGCTGCCCGTCAAGTGTCTTCGTTAACCCGACAGTACTGTTAGTGGAGCAGTAGATAAACCTACTTCTTAAAGAATATCCTATCTCTTACGATGATTACACCTTAATCCTTATTCTATCACCTTTCTTTATCACCTTATTCCTTCTGAAATAAAATTTTAGTAATAATTCGTCGACTTCTCTGAAAAACTAGGATATATAGAAAAAGATTCAGGAAACAGTTTTTGTAATCGGTTTATAAAGAAAATTCACCATAATTAACTTGTGAAATTTTGCAACATTTGCTAAAAAATTGGTCAAAATCAATCTCAGTAACTGTACCCCACTGAACTGATGCCTAGTTAATTAAAGAAAGAGACAGATGCTCACCACAAGTCTGAGTTAGAGCGAGAGAGCAGCCATTAGAATTTCAATCCCCTCGATATCTGGTCGGGAGTGTTTTGACGGATGGGAGCTCCTGTCGAATGTTGCCAGGGTTACACTTTACGTTGGGGTAATTTCAGCGTAATTTTGTGGGGGTGACTTGTATTACTATTACATAAACATCTCCTTACCTCGTACGTGAAGTGTGGTTAACCTTTGATGGGATGTTTTAGAATAATTTGTTAGGCTTGATTTTGGATAACTTAAGTTTATTTTGCAGAAATTCATCGCATTCTTGAACACCTTTCTCTGCGTATATAGTTTCTTAATCAAAATCAGCATTCACTTTTAAAGCTTTAATCTTAGTCAAAGCAAGATAAACTGAATTAGCAATACGCTTCGTGCTTGACCTTTAACTGCATTCAAAATTAATATTGTTCTTCTAAAAGTATGTACAGCAAATATGATGTAAGATGGATAAATATAACTTTTTAGATACAGGCAACTCATCAAAACACCAGCCGCCCAAGTCTGCTATTTCAATTGTTTCAGAATTAAGATATCTTTAAGAATAAATTTTTGGCAAATAAAAATATATTCTTATTCTTACAAAATCTGTCAAAACTTACGACGCAATGAAATAGTAATCTTTATTAGTAATATAAACGCGTAAAAGTATGTATGTATGTTACATTTTTACGCTCAAACGGCTGAATGGATTTGTATCACTTTAGGACAAGATACTTTTTCGTCATTCATTTGGATGAAATTTAGCTCGATAACACATAGGCAACTTTTGATCCTAAAAGATGGATTGTTTCTATGGAATGATTAGATATAAACCCCGGAGCGCAGCTAGTTTTGAAATAATTCAAATAGCAGATTCAGACTCCAGGTTTTATAGCCTACCTCATCTAGTTGTGGAGTAGGTAAGCACAGTTACCTACTAGTTCACTCGCTAGTGAGGCATATTCATTAAAACATGATGGATTGCCACCAGCCAAGGAGAGCTGTTGAGCAAGACTTTGGATGGAAATTGATTGGTTTTGGAGCTAGACAATAATGAAATAAAAATAAAATTGCAAAATATTTAAAAGGTACGATATTAACAAAGTAGTGTTTAGTTATAGTAAGAACGTATTGACGTGAAAAAAAATATAGGGGTTTTATTTAGACCGGTTCTCAAGGCCGTTTTATGAAAGTGCGACTTTTGGGAAGGCGAGGTGCCCAGATATTGTAATATGAATGTATCGATCAATCTCTCATCTGATAAATCCTCAAATTAAGAAAAAAAATTGAGCAAAATTAGCCTAAGCCATTTGGAGCCGAGACTTTAGTGCCGTGGGGACCGCGAACTCATTTTCCAAAACTTATCGGAGCGTTTCATCGATTCGACGCATGACCAGAATGCCAGTTTTAATCTGGCCCAACGTATAACGCATTGCCGTTCAGTTCGTGGTAATGCGGCTAGTATTCTTGGCACGCTGCTCCCTGGTAGTGGGTTGGAGCATTTGGATTATTTGTAGGTCTTAAATGGTCTATATGTAAACTTTCTGCTTTATTTTTTGTTGTTCTAGTTGTAGTCAGCTCGTTTTTGCTAATGAAGGCACTTGCCCGGTGGTGCTTTATAGCCTAATGTTAATAAGTAATTTTAGTTTAACTTAATCGTAAACAAAATAATGTTTAAGAATTGGTCCATTGGCACTTTTTTATTGGAGTTGTTCAAGGTAGGGTGTTGTTGGTCTCATAATCAATTTAAAATCAAAATAATAGATAAATGTTTAATTTCTTTCAAGTAAACTCTGTAGTCACTTTTTTAAACAATATGATACGATTACAACAACATATTTAAAGACATATTTTAAACTATTGTTTTGATAAAGGCCTGTCATAAATTAAAACACCCTCAAAAAAAAGTACAAAATAAAAATGTGAAATTGGTTTCTCTAGAAATCATCTTGTTTAATTAGTCTCTAGACAAATTAAACAAGATGATGTAATTGAACAACCTTAAAAGATAAAAAGTTAAGTTCTTACACTACGTGTTTGATATTTTATTTTAATAACAGTAGATTTGAAAGCCGAAAATGAGAACATGAAAATGTCTATGTCTTTTTTAAAATTTTAATCTTTGTCAATTTTCAGTAAATAATGGACCGAAACGTGTGATCAATACTGGTCAAAAGCATGTGTTTAGTGGTTAGACATGTTTAGTTAAATGAGACGTAAACTACAACTATCAAATTTAACTTAATTGTGAAACCAAACTATGTTTATAGTGAATATTGACGTAGGTAACGCAAGGTGACCCGGGGCGCAATTTCCGTATTCCCCGGTAATATAAGAATTCCCGCTGCACCCGACCGGCCCGGGTGAAACTTTACACCTGCTATCGACAGGTTAAACAACACACATTGAGAACTTACTCCTTTCTAATCGGGGTTTATAAAAAGAAAAATAATTCTAATTTTCATGGCTACTTTATTAATATGTTCTGTCTGTCCGTGGGACATAACCTAACAAAAACTATATAAAGTTATAAACTATATGTACAAAAGCAATATCCAAAAATTAAAACTAACTTAAATCTAAACCACTGCCAGTTGGTAGAGTACCCAAAATTCTAATTTCATTAAGGGTTTCGAACCTTTGGATATTAAAGTGGTCGAAGATTGGAAGACCTACTGCTTACTACTCGTAAGTCCTCTCATTATTTTGCTATGATTATGAAACTTTTTTGCCAGTGTTTTACCGATTTCCAACAAGTAGTTTGAAGAGACTCCAAAATAAAACCCGACGCTAAATATTTAAACCTGTGTCATCTTTAATTTTGTTTATTTTTAATTGCGATGTACCTACCCAGTGTCACTCTCACGACTAAGACGAATCTATTTTCACCACTCACATAAAAATACAACAAACCATTTAGGCTCTAGGACGTGCCAAAAAAATATACATACATACATACACTCGAATAACATAACCCTCCTTCTTTCGCAGTCGATTAAAGCGGAGGTGGTATGATTTTTTTCCTCGGTCAATTATTTGTCACATCAGTCACATGATCCCTTTCTCACATAAAAATAATATTAAATTAATGAGAAGTGACAAATAAAAAAAAAATTTACTAGCTTTTTTTAAGTGACTAATTTATTTTATAATTTTTCTATTTTTAATTACCAAATTAATAATATAGATCATAAATGACTATATTAAAAACCAGAACTATATCTACTCGTATATAGCTCAAGTCTACAGAGTGTGTGAGCACCCATCCGTTCTGTGCGAATTCCCTTGCTCTCCGGATTTGCACCTTTATTATTCACTAGCGCTGTCACCCGAGCCGGCTCGACGACGAGACGGTTTTGTGGCGACCTCTACCTGGTGGAATATTTTAATGTATTCCAACTAGAATGGGTGAGACGCGAAGAATAGGTGCAAAATTTAAGTAGGTACTTATTGGAAATAAAGTTTTAGCACGATTACTTACTTTATTGTTAATAAAAAACTTTCTATACGAATCCATTAATTCTTACCTAATATATTATGCATAATTTAAAGAGGTGGTTAGATTTATGAATACGTAATATTTGACATTTGTAATTTTTATGAACAGAAACTTTTACAGTTGCGAAAAATATATACAAAGAAGTTTCAAACTTTAACCCTATTTGACCCCCTTAGGGATTGAATTTCTTAGTCTTTTCTTATTA
This sequence comes from Ligdia adustata, assembly GCA_947049295.1. Classification (NCBI taxonomy): domain Eukaryota; kingdom Metazoa; phylum Arthropoda; class Insecta; order Lepidoptera; family Geometridae; genus Ligdia; species Ligdia adustata. The sequence goes on from OX346237.1 coordinate 884,751, forward strand.
CACACATATACCCTAAAACGATTACACCTTCCACATTTCATGTCTTGCTCATCAATCAAACAGGACTCTATAATGTTCGTTAGGATAATAATTAATTAAAAACAAGTGAAAATTTGGGCAATGATGATGATGATGGAAGAAAGTATTAAATTTGTTTTGATTGGACATTTAGTCCCAAATTTAACATAAAAAGTTGTTCTAAAAAAGTGACTTCCTACTTTCATTGTAACAAATGCCAAATTTCTATTTAAAAATCATACCTCTAAATGTGGCCTTTCGAAAAGTATATCCTACTAAACAAAATATATTTTTTAATTCAGTTCAGACGTCTCCGAGAAATCAGGTAAACTAACAAAAATACACATACAGACGAATTCAGTACCTCTTTGTATTTGAAAATCAGGCTTTTATAGGCTGTACTAAAAAGTTATCTAATTACCAGTAGATAACTGTTTAGTACATCTGTCGATAATCTCATTATTTTATCTTCAAAAACGCTCCAAAAAATACTTAGGAATATTTATCGTACTTCAAACCTAGATTTGAAGGTAATAATTAACTAGGAACACAATTCACATACTAATTTAAACTTTATTGCTATAGTTTTAGAGTTGTTTCTGGTTTGTATTAAAGTTGGGAGTAGGGTGACATTGATATAGAATCCAATCAGTAGCTCGTTTTAATTGGTACATTAACTCATTGGAATTGTCCGGGAAATTCTAATTGTATGGTTACAGAGGGATGGGGTTAACCTATTATTGCTGAGGGAAGCAGTATGGGAGATTTGTCTTTATTTTGCATCGGATATTCTATTTTGTTTTATTTATATTTATTTAATTTTATTTATTTATGCTTGATATAATTTTACTTAATACAAATCGTCAAAATAATATAAAATCATAAATAAATGCATGCAATTGGGCGCAGGGTTAGGGAAAAATCGGGCGACTCCCGCTCAGGTTCGTACCTGGTGCAAAGACTTGCCCTTGCTATCCAGAGGGGCAAGCAGCCAGAGTGATGGGTACTTTTGCACAAGGTACAATCAAAGGCGGGCTATTTAATTGCTGACCTGCATTTATTTGTGATATTTATTTAATTGAATATTTATTTAATTATTTTACCAATAGTGGTTGAGGTCATTCAAAGCGCATTTTACAAAGTTTTTGGTTAAGGGTGTATTGTTCGAAAGGTCTGAGTGTTTGTAACATATTTTAACCTGATTCTTTTTGTTATAAATAACCTGAAAAATAATTAATAGTAAATAGTAAACAAACAAGCCACTGACTTAACTGTCAAACTTCAAAGGGACAGTTACAGTGACATTTTAAAACTACATGTTTACCCTACGCAGGTTAAACCAGGTTAGGCAGGTCTATATACATTTTATAAAGTTCAGTTATAATTTAAGTTTACTTACTTTTACCAAGAGACCAAACTACTTGTTTCATCTCCAACAACGCGAAAGGTCATTTTCGTTGTTGGACATTTTTGGTTTGGTTTAGAAAGCCTTTAAAATTGTAGTCCGCTGTCACTTTTTATATTTATTCCTGTTGTCTTTAACCGACGAAAAAACTACGGGGTGTAATAAGTTTAACGTGTCTGTGTGTTTGTGTATTTTTTTCTTGTCCGTGTCATCGTGCTCTCGAACCGATTTTGATTTTTTTTTTGTTTGAAAGGTTTAGTCGGAACAGTTATTTAGCTATGGCTGCCGCCAATACGTCGTCTATTACGATTCTCTCAATGTAGGTATACATAAAATGAAAGATCTTGACTAGTAGGATATATACATTGTAATGAATTACAAAACTAAGATGGTCGCCACCGCAAAACGGCGACCGGTAGTAAACTTACGAAATGTTTCCATGCCCTTTAGTCTCAAGATGTCATACTGTGTGTGTCTGTATGTATGTATCTCACACGTTAAATTAGTTAATATTGTTTGAATAGATTGGCTCGGGACGTATCCAGTTAGCGGCAAGTGTTGCTATCCAGAAGGAATGGAACATAGGTAGCCAACGCGACCATGTTACCTGTTAAGCTGGGCTTTGGTGAAACAACAAACGATCCGATTATGAAAAATCAAACTAAATTCATTTTTTTTAGTGGTCAAGTGCCAAATTACCCAAATAATACCAAAAATATTACCAAAAACAAAATGAGTAACTACAATTACGAAAAATATTTATAAGAAATAAATTATTTAAATTTAATGTGCTTAAATGACTGTTAAGGTGCGATTTCACCAGTGTGCTGTACAGTGCGGCACTGCAAAACACATTGTGCGCCACAAATGTTTAGTCTGGTTGACTCACTAAAGCAAACAATAACTAATTGTCCGCAAACATCGTAGAATGTTCGCGGACAATGTGTATACTTTTGTGCGCTACCACATGCAGGCGGTGGACTCGTGGCGACTCGCATAAACACATGCTGTGCCACGAAGCACTACGTTTTCCTACCCATCCATATTAACTACTGAACTGTCTTCGGCAGAAACTCTGTTCAGTGAACAAGTTCGCGCACTAGTGTGCTGGACTGTGCGCTTACAAAAGTTCCGCACAGTCTGACCGGTGGAGACGTGAGCCAAACGCGATACCAGCTTAGTACCAGCACTGCTGGAGTTTTGTACAAAATGTTTGTAAGCAAATGTGCTGCACACGGTTTTGGTGGAATCGCACCTTTACATCTACATCTACATAGAGGAAAGATTTGTGTTTTTGTATGAAACGATAAACTTAAAAACTACAGACCGATTTCAAAAATTCTTTTAAACTTAGTAAGTTATATTATCACTAAGTAACATAGGCTATACTAATTATAATAAAATTAGAAATGCTTAGAAATCTTTACTAAAACCAACCCAAGATGTAAAAAAAATATTTGTTAATTCCCGGAGGTATAATAAAAATGCAATTTAGGTTTGTTTTTATTTACGTATAAAAAGTAAATATATTTGCAATTACTGGTAACCAATGATCACTTTAGGTAGCTTATAGTCATCATAAGCCTCACTAGAAGAGTGAGGCTTATGATGACTATAAGCTATCATAAGCCTCACTCTTCTAGTGAGGCTTATGATGACTATAAGCTACCTAAAAATGTGGTAATATCGTGTATTAATAAAAATGCGTAGGTCGCTTCCTTCATTGTGTACAAAAACATCTAAATTCTGTGAATTGTAGTGGAATTATGGAATTCCTGGAACAATGTTGTATCCTAAATCGACTGCAATGGTCAAATTGCTGCGTGTCAAAGTACTTTGCAAATTATTTTGCGAATTCTCAATAGTTCTGGAACAAAAAATTTGACGTATGCTAATTGGTTATCTGTAAACCTGTTTACTATATGGTATAAAATTATACCTCAGAAATTTAAAAAGCTTTTTAAGACAAATGTCACGTGCAATACAATTTATATTAAATTAACTCTAATAACTCGAATTAATATTAATAAGCATGAATTACTATGAAGCTTACTGTGTCTGGAATACTAGACGTGGGCTGACATGTATTTACCTAACCTTCTAGGTAAATAGGATTTAAGTCAGTCTAAGCGAATATGTATTTGACAAGATAATGTATTTGCTTCATAAAATACCTAATAGGGTTTAATATGTTAAAAAATTTAAGAAACATAGTGCTTTGGTATCTTCCTATAGCTTAACAGAGTTGGGCATGGGTCTGCCCAAAATATAAGATGACTAGACTATTGTCATTGACGAGAAAAATAATTTTGGTCTTCTATCAGTAACCATAATCTATAACTCATTACCTTGAACACTTTATCTGACAAGCAAGTTTCAACACGACATTTCCCTTCATCGTTGCAACGTTTTAACTTCAATATGAACCATTCTGAGCGCAGCGTTCAATAATCAGGACCTAAACTTAAACGTGTTGTTCGACCCACGGTAGCACTGAGCTGTAAATACCATTTCATGGCTTCTGTAAGATCTTAACGTTACTCAAAATAGATCACTAATTAGTGACCGTCTGAGCTTGTAGTAATAGGTTACTATATATATAAAAGTGTAAGTCCTGACTGACTGATATTTTTTAGAAATCAACGTGCAGCCTAGACCGCTGAATCTAGAGACATGAAACTTGGAGAGTATATATTCATTATATAATGTAGTGTGGGGGGGGGGGGGTTAGTATACTAAGAAATAATTTTTGAAAATTCACCGGTAAGGGATTGAAAGGGGGGTTTAAAGTTTCAACTTTATTTATATTCTATACTATATTTTATGTAATATCAAAGGTTTACGCTTGACCTTAACACACCTGATAAAAAGCGACGCTGCGGCCTAGGATTTAGCACGCTTGCCTAAAAGAAACCGATTCACTCGCGACTTGAACAGACCGAGACTACAGCTATCGAGAAATAGTTAACCTAAATTATAAAATTTAAAATAGTTACTTTAATATGACACTTAACAAGTCTGTAAGGGCATTGTTACTAGATTCAGTTGATTCTATTTAATTGTCCTACTAAGTCCCAATAATAATTCCAGACTATGTCTAAGTACACAGCATACCTTGCTAAATACAACTGTCAATGTATGTCTTAGTCTACATATATATATACATATAGTAAGTAGATCTGACGTTTTCGTTTGAACCATTGACCTTTATATGAATTAGACTAGCGAATGCCCAACGGATGCATCGTAATTAATAGATAGATAGATGAACGATTCATTTTAGACTAACAGAGCAAACAGTTATTGCATATTATTATATTAATACTCGTTAATGCTATTTTATAACTGATACTTTTCTGATTGCACCATTAGATACTGTTTTTTTACATTCATATATGAGTTAATGTATGCATTAACGAGTAAGAATTCCTAAATATTTTAAAAAACAAGCCGTGCATTATCAAACGTTATCTGGGATAGTGAACAGAAAAGGTAAAAACTGTTGTGCTCAAGGGGTGATATTGTTTTACATTGAGATTCTGTAGCCACCTTCCAGCTTTATCATCAGACCCTGGATACAATCAAGGCAAAACCTCGAGCTCAAATAAGATGGGTTTATATTTTTTAGTTCAGAAGTTTCTACAAACATCTTCCGTCTCGATCATGCGACCAAATCCATGTTAGCGAATAATTCTATCGAAGATACATTAATTCCGGAACCAAAATTGAATCCAATCGGAAATCAGAAAGTGGATCTCATTTTAGCATTTTTTTTACGACAAACAACGGTAGTTCTTAGAGCATTAGGTAAGCAGAAAATAAAGTGTTATTTAGATTGGCCTCTCTTGAATTATTCTTGAACGGAGGTCGGTGTACTAAACCTGTTTACGTAGGCTTTATTCATCCAAGGTAAACATATCTCAGCTTACGTCTAGAATTCTAGATCTTACCCGAGATATTAGTAGATACTAATATATATTTATGAATTGATGGGTATTTGAGTAATGATTTGATTTCATGCATTACAAGCGCTGAATGTAGGTGTACTCTGTAAGATTTTTTTTATTGATAGAGGACGTGCGAGTAAATCTTCGTTGTTTAAAGAACGGCCAATTTGCTTTTATTCGGCATTAAATGTGTTTGTCTAGATGTTGGTACTCGCATAAAAATTTAGTGTATGTTTCTAGAAACACTGGATTTTTTTGTGGTATAGGAGTATTTTTTTGATAGAGTATTTATTTATCTCAATCTATCAATCTTCCTGGGGAACATTGCTAAGCGTCATTCCATACTACAATTACAAATAGAATTCTGATTATCAAAATAAAAACGACTTAGAAGTTGCACTTATTAAACATTGCATAAAATATTGTGTCCGCGAGGTTAACAGTTTGCAGAAATGTTAGTAATCTTACTTATTACGAATTTTTTGTTTGACAGTCCCAACATATATGAGAAAGCTAGTTACTTTTTTCATAATATTTAATTATTTGTTAATGATATGAAAAGATATACAACTGTTATTTCAATTTAAAAAAAAAGTCTCAAATTTTTTTTGAATTTCGGTCATAGTGCCCAAAATGCTGGCTGAATTGCTAGACTTATTTTTTGGACAAAATATAAGCCGGTATTTCTGTTTACCGCAGAGTCCTTCAGACATTAATTATTGAGTTATTTTTTTTAGATTCCTTATAAATAAAAAGATACAAGCGACATGAATTCGCGACATTCATCATTATGTCAAACTTAATAACATTATCCGAGGAAACGGAAGCCACGTGTAGCGAACACCCACATATACGCGAGTACGTACTATTTAATTATGTCACATCAATCATGTTTGGTACAAAAGTTCAAGGAAAAATGGCTGAGACGAATAACTGAGTGTTGACGTGATTCATAGGACAAGGGATATTACAAAAATACAAGGTCAAATCGGGTAGGCATTAAGCTGAAATATATATCCTGATTATTGTTTGTAATAAAATCCTGCATTTTAATTATCTGTAGATTTTAAATGGTCTATGGATGATCTTTCTGTTATATTTGTTTCTTGTTGTTGTAGTTAGTCATTTAGTTTTTGGTAATAAAGGCACTTGCCCATTAGTTAGCCACGTTTACTTTTCTTGATATTTGACTTGACTTGACAAATCTTTATTTTTTATATATGTATATATGTTTTCCGATTTTTAGCGACGTTTCTACTGATTTGGATTTATATAACTGTAAAGTTTGCTTGCTGAATCTCTCACAGATTATAATTCAGTAGAGACCGTCTCGTCGCTACAAACGCAAGCAAGAATTTACAGTAGACGGCTGGAAACGAGATTATTGACTAGGTATTATGTCATCGCTGAGGTTAAGACAAGAGTGAGGACACTATCGCTTACCGTATATTTATGTATCGTTTACCGCATTTGTTGCTAATATACGATTCATTGGTATGGGTAAAGGAGTATGAATTATTACAGACTGTGCTATCCAATCACTCAGAAAATGTGATGCTCTGTCTCTTTCATACGCTTACATGCATGGTGGTAGGGAGTTTCCTATCACTCGCCTGGCTAGCTACCACCCTCAAGTTGTAAAATCTGTCGCCAAGCACCTGTTTGTTCCGGCAGCCTTCCTTGAGAGCCGGTGTTTTCAAGACTAGGCATGCTCCATCTAAACCTACAGTATTGCTGACTTCCATGGTCGTGCGAACTTGTGGTCAAATGCCTAGCTGTGTAGGATAATAAAAAAGACGTTGCATATCCTCTGGTACATAGCAGGGTAAATGTTCACGTTTTCTGACGACTAATGCCACAGTCACTAAAGTCACCAATATTCGTAGTGAATAGTGATAATACTTAAAATTAACTAAGAACGAGTTTAAGAACTATAAAGAAACGAAACAACAAAGTGTGTTTGATCGATTCGACACGTGACCAGAATGCCGGTTTTCATCTGGCCTAACGTATAAGCATTGCCATTCAGCCTAGTAACGTGGCTAGCATTCTAGGCACGCTGTCCTCTGGTGGTGGATTAGAGCATTTGGATTATCTGTAGATCTTAATTGTTCTTAATGGTCTTGTTGTTGTAGATAGGCATTTTGTTATTGGTAATAAAAAGACTTGCCTATTTAAATATACAAAGAAACAAGTAAATTTTTAAGTAAAAGAACAATTTGAATAAAACACAAAATCAAAAGAAAAATATTAAAAAAACATTCACATCTATAAAAAATGATCTAATAATAAACCCCCAGTAAAAGGGAAAGTTCCAAGAATGCTGGCAGCATTGCCACGTTGAATGGCAATGCTAATTTTTTGACCGAAATAAGAGCCAGCATTCTGGTCACATGTCGCTTCCACCAGACGTTAAATTTTTTTTCCATTTATCAGTTATTCATAAACTAAACTACTTAACCAATTTCTATGTCGGTTTAATGGAATCAAGTAAAAAGTGTACTCTTGCAATCAAAACATATTTCCTCAAACGACGGGTGTCGCTGAGAAACTAGCCAACATACATGAAGTCGCTAAAACTAGTTCTGTCCAGTTAAACGGAAAGCCTAAATGGTCGATGTGAACACAAAAAGTTAATTTCTACCCTCACGTGAGTTTTACTAATCACATCCTAATATCGGGTAATTGAGCGTAATGAGCGAGCGGGACGGAACACGTGCTGTAATAGCCAATCTTAGAGGGATTACTGATGGATGTTTTACAGCATACGATTTATTGAATGAATGAATTAACTCTTCGTTCATTCAATAAATTGCAGACTTTAAGAGATTAACTCTATTGCAGACACACAAATATCAAATATACAGGAAAAATCTTACATATAGTGTCATAAGTGGCATCCTTATCGCTAAAAGCCAGGCAACCTTAGGATGGAAACAATTTAAGAAAAAAAAGTAAAGCGCAGATACGCTTTTTTTGTAAATTGTTTCGATAAGATACATATGATGTTGTATAGAATTGGACATGTAAATTAGTTTTGTTGAGGTAGAAAGGTAAAGTTAAAACTCAAAAGCTGGTAAACATGAGTTTCGATGTTTCAGATTTCATAAAACGTACTGTTTAGTTTCTATCCGAACTGACAGCTCAACTGTGAAGGCTGGCACACTTTTGCAGGATCAGTTTTGGGTCTGAAGTCACTCGTTTCCTTCGATATAACTGTCATTGGTTTTATCTGTCAGTCGGTCGGTATCAGTTTGTAAAATGTTATTCAAATGGTTTGCGTGCTCAATAATATATATATAAATATTATAGCATATGTTATTATTTTCACACAAATGTAAATTTTTATTATATATTATATTATTATTATTATTTATATTGGTACCATCTCTTTTTTAATTTTTTATTTGTACACCGCCGACGTTACTGTTTGCATTAAGTCCGATCCATCCAAAGGTTGCCTGGAAGAAATCGCTTTAGGCGATAAACCCGCCCAATGTACTACCAATGTTTTGTTTATAATATATTTTGCTGTATTTTGTGTTTTTTGGTGTGCAATAAAGATATATTGTATTGTATTACAATTTAAAAAACTTATATTTTCATTATAATCATCATCTGTATTTATTATTTCATTATTGGGTTTAACCCTTCTCTCTCATGTCACTTGCCTGAATCCTCTGCCAATTTTTCCTAATAATAATAATTTGTCTTTGTAATATTTTCGGTTTATCCGCATCGTCGGATGTAAAAGTCCTTCCACTCCGCTAACAGATAAGCGTGTCGGGTCAGAATGTGTTTTTCATCGCGTGGTAATTGCTATGACTTTCTATCCTCGATTGACGATCTATATACGTAATTAAGGTTTTATAAGACTGATTTCTTTTTGCTAATTTGAGTTGCTAATTTGAGTTGCTAATTTCTGGAAATACAAAATTAATCTAACAAAAAATAGAATTACCAACTTTAATTGAAGGCGGTAAACACGCATCTATATTTTTCAGATTTATTGATTTCAAAACCAAACTACTGTATACATGAAAATAGAAGGGAAAAGAATTTAATAAAGAGCAATGGTTCAAAAATACCCAAAATTATACTCGACGTTGAGTTCCAATATACCTACAGCTTGTATAAGCTAAATATTATCAAAATGAGATGCCGTATGGTGCTGTAGCAAACTTCCCACATTTGGCCGAAAAAAAATAATTATTCCCTTACAAAACTAGTAAAGCTGCTATTACTTAGTTTTGCGAAGATTAGTAAAAAATAAGATCTGTACGCGAACAGATCAGACATATGTACAAACATACACACTGACAAATAGAAGCCAAACATATATATCCAGACTTGAAGCTAAAAAGCTTTACACGTCATTTACAACTTCTCACACTTTTGTTTAACAGCGCAATGTTAGAAACATAAGAAAACACATTGACTTACATATTCCATGTCTAAGGGAAAAAGGCCAATTTCCCTCCTCCCATACATACCAGAGAATGTAATCCACTCTTCAACACCCACCATGTAAATACATAATAAATCTACTTGTAAACGAACGCATTACTTGTAACAGTCACTCGCCTTCAAATGATGGTATGGCCGACTACCCCAATTTCATTATTTTTACAAACAAAAAGAAACTCTATGTGTAAAGAATAGAGTTGAAAATTCTCATATCTTTAAAACACACATATCGTCGTTAAAAGAAATTCCAAAATGAGCCTTCGAATGTACTGAATAAGGTAGAAATTGGTTTGCAGGAAGAGATACGTAGAGTAATAAATTTGGTACAAAACACAGCGGTTCGCGAGGATGGTCTAGTAGATTAAGTAAATGGGTGCAGATGTGTCAACGCGTATTAGGTAGTGATCAGTGATCGGGTGAAATATATTCTGAGGCAATTGAAGCTGGCTGACTTTCAGTGTACTTTACATTAGTAAAATATCCAATGACGAAATTTCTTAACAATGTGTCAGCGTGTTAATAATTGTGAATAGCTTTCGAGTACTTGTTTTTTAACGTGTTTAGAGGTATGATATTTTATAAACAGCATTATGATTTCAATCAATTTGTTCCCGATGCACGAATAAGTCAGTTACGATGCCTAATGAACACATTCTTAGAGACAATATTTTTTTAGAAGTTTAAGATAAATTCAAATTTCTTATAAGCCGTAGGCTAGATTGTTATATTATTACGAGATACCTAACATGAGATTACTCTTAATCAATGAAAAAAAAAAACATATTTTTCACTTTAGTTACCTTACATGATAGTTACATATCCTATTGACAGTAATTGCGTTTTAAGGATGTAAAAACAAAAAAATCAGAATTAACATTAGCAAAATTCCTTCTATATCACTCAGCTGATTCTTTGACTCCGCGGCGCCGCACAGTCGGTGCGTGCAGGAAGCGGTTGCTTCCTCAACCGGCCGCGCTTACTCTATACTACATACTGTCTACGCGTACCTCCTTGTGTATGAGATATTAAAATATATACACCCACTGAACTTTGTTAGGACGAGTTTGTATATGCAATCCATGCCACAGACCACGGCGGGCTCGAAACAAAAATTAACCTTTTTTCTTTAAATAAGGAATATTAATAGGTATTTATTGTAAAAAGAAAGCGCATTATTTTGTCGTTATACTTCTATAAATAATAAATGTATTTAATAAAGTAATACAATATAATATGTATTACTTTATTAACTTTATTACTTTACTTTTTAATAAAGTATTAATTAAGTCTAAGGAGATATAGACTTATTAGTTACTAAAAAAATGGTTTGTATACGATACGTGACAGAGCAATCGAAGCTTGCGTCTCAGCTATGACTGTGGCCACTTTTTTTTCCTATGTCAGTTCATGTGGTTGTATGTTTGCATGTCTTCTCAAATTTTGTACTCGTATACAGGTTAGTATGAGTAAACATAGAGTATAGGTTCTACAAATTAAAAAAATATGTCCCTTCGAGTATAATTGACTGGCTGACTATTTCTCCCAAAACGGTTGAAATTTGCTACGGTACCATTTATTAACCGATTTCAATAATATTTAGTGCGGACGTGTGAAAAACTAGGATTTATAAGAATCATTAATATGAAAACAATATTGTTTTTTTTTAAAGTTGGTTAAATCTCGTTGTTGTGAGGTCGACATCTCGTAGGTCTACTAAATATACAGTTTCGTAACCAATTACGAACAAGGCAATACACGATAACTTACGACGAAAATTCTTCACTAGAAAGTTTCCCGATACGTCTAGAATTCATGTGCGGAGAAGTATAACACTAATAGCGGGTGATTCACTACGATTCGCTCCACGGTCAATAATCGTAAACCGTCCGCCATTGCACGCCACAGACTAAGTAAGCCAGATAGGTACGTCACTTTGTTACTGTATTTCCCTAATAGAATTAGGAAAGCTACACTTTCACTAAAGCATATTGCCTACAAGTCGAGAGAGAAAGAAAAAATAAAGAGAGGAAGACGAAGTTTATAAACGTTGACCCCTTTGATTAGCCTGGTATTGAATCTTACCAGCCCGAGGAAGAAGGGATCTTCTTACATCCCGAACATATGATTAAGTAGGAAGAAAATGGTTGATGATGATGATGTAATATTATGTTTATATATATTATAAAATAGCGACAGTACTTACTATCTTTTACGTTTCATTAGTACGGGGTGAGATGAGGGCCCGAGAGAGAAAGAAAGAGAGCATTGGGGCCAGGCAGAAGTCTAAAACCTGCTTCGAGTTTATTTGATGCAATGGTCTCCACCAACTAATACAGGGTGAAAAATAAATAAAGTTATATCCTATCAGAAGTAGCTCATGCTAGAAATTAATCTCATCTCTAAAACGAATGTTGTAATGATAGGTATAGTTTAAAGGAGTACCAGAATACTTCGAGGAAAGTTAAGCAACGACAACGAGACTCAATAAGCACACACAGTGGACTAAACAACACGCACATCTAGATAAAGAGTAGCACAACACAAAATACAAAAAACGTTTTATGAGATTTTTGTTTGCTTTTCTTCAAATTCAAAACTATGCCTTACAATATTTGGCTTACATGATTTATCTTCATTAGTGTTCTGCTCCATTACATACTCATTTACACATCGTGCTGACTAATTTATATTTTTCGTGTTATTTTAGTATTCGTGACTGAAATATTATTGAATAATTTTATCAATTCAAATTGATTCGTTATAAGTGGTTATTTTAATTGATACACTCTCTCATACCTATCTCTATCATACCTATTTAGATAACCTATTCAAAAATAATAGTGAATTTAAATTAAAATAGTAAACATTGATTGAAAATATTATCTGTATATAAAGCAATCATAATTCCTGTTACTCAATAATTAGCGTCTTTGTCTTTATAATCAGTACGAACTCAGTTTTTTTTTTCATATAGTGGGCATCTTCTTTATAGATTTTAGGAATGACTTTTTTACGAATATCTCGTACATATTTATTACATATTCAACTAATAAGCATTAGGAATAAACAGTGAAATGAAAAACATCGTCATGTAAGTTTGATGACAACAAAATACTTCAAAAGCCCTTAAATTTTAATGATATTGTTAATTGAAATCAGTTTCGCAGATAAAATATTATTGGAATGAGTATTTAGCTTAGTTAAATTTGGTAATGAGATTCTATTCGAGGTATAGACTTGATGAAAGTTAAGACACTTTCTTTTATTTTATTGTCTATGGTCGAGTGATGTCCGTGTTTGCCTCTTTGGTCATCTTCTACCGGCCTCTTGCCTTTCCGAAAGAGGTGTTCTAAATGATTGATCGCTTAAATTTAGAGATGCTTTGAAAAAAAACTTACAGTCTTCAAAACGAGTGTCTTCAACCACAAAGTAGAATGCAAAATTGAGTGACTGTATTTTGGCTTCATAACTAGAATGTGTCGTATAACAAATTCTCTTTGTCTTTGAAGATTGCCAAAAACTGTCGAACAAAGTTTTGTGCGATAATTCATCAATTTTGGTTTTACATTTCAGTTTACACTTGCAGAGCAGTCAAGAAGTCTTGACTGGAATTCGTTGAATTTATATCAGTTTTTCCTGTAGTTCGCAGCTATTTCTTAACATTTGAAGACCCAAGAGAAGGATTTCTTGTTCTTTTCCTAGTCATTTGATGTATTTCAGAATCAACAGATTGGTCTATATTCGGTTGTGAGGTGAAAGGTAAAGTAGGCGAAAACTCGTTTAGAATATTAACAGAATTCGGTATGGCTGATGGCACAGGGTCATTACTTAACATTGTACTACTCGCTAAATTGTAACAGCTGCAGGAGGAGGAGGAAGTACTTAAAGAATTTAACCTTTTTCTTGGAATGATGAGCTCTCGCTTTCATAGATGGGTTGAATAGCGGATCCTCATCTGAATCGTCGTACTCGCTGCTGTCGCTTTGAACTGGTAAATTTGATTGCGTAGATTATACTTGCCTGCCTATTAAAACTGCTGCTGAAATTGTTGGCTTCTGTTGGGCTATGGTGTAATGAATCGAGACTTTTTCTACTAATGTAGTGCTTGTCAAAGCTATGGTTGAATTATCTAGAAGACTTATCTCCGTATTACTTATCTCAGGCTTATTGTCGCTAACCTGTTTTACCATTTCTAGAAGTAAAAGGCCACGCCCTTTCATTATCTTAGAGAAAAAAAATATGATGTTATTAAAATTCACAAAGACAATATTAACTCCAAAAATATAAAAAAATTGTCATCGTTTCAGTTTAAATAATATTAGTATAATTTTAGTAAATACTAACACAACTCGTAAATACTTTTTTTATCGAAACGTAAAATAACTCTTATTGTTTTAAAATAAGATCTAATTTAAATTTTACCAACAACATAAAACCAACTCGAATTTCACTAATATCAAACAATTTTTATTTAGAATCATAAAAACTACTTACTTTCGTTAACAATACCAATGTAAATGGAAATATTTGGGTAAAGCACGGGAGAAAAGAATTTATCTCAATCACGTAAATCAAATCAACTCAAAATAATTCACACTAATAGCTGTGGTTAACTAAAAATACAAAACTAAGTCGATATAATTCAGTCTTTGTGTACCGACAGTACCTTTGCCTGTTGTAACTGGTAATACTTCACTGTTGTTGGCGGGAGGCGTGCCTAGAGTAACTCAGAAAGACAAACTGAAATCGCCATCTACTCGTACATTTTGTTACATGAGTTTTTTATACAGGTGTCTTTCGAGTTCATGTAGTTTTTGACGCTGATTCATATAATCTCGTAATAACTCCATTTTGAACTATTTTGAGTTGTGCTACTCTTTATCTAAATGTGCGAACAGTTACAGGACTCGATCATCGTACTCTTAAGACAGCTATAGACTGCCAACTTGTCCATACAATAAGATATAACTCTTTTCTACCTTGTATTGTTGCCCGATTCTAGTGGTTATTTTTTTACATATCTAACATATTATTTACTAAGGATTACTGTTTTATTTTTTTATGTCATTTATATCACTTTAAAGTTACAAGTTTCCTAAGCAGTCATATTTTTGCGCTGAAACTATATCTATTGAAAGCCTTTATTATGCAGAATTCAATAACTTTATCAAAATCATAAAACGTGTAAGCCTAAAATACATCGCATTGAAGCGATTGACACCAATAACAAAAAAAAACGATACAATTTTGAGGCCTCGGAACGAAACTTCTGAAACTCGAAAACAGTGAAAGGTGGTGATACTCTGTCTAAACTGGTACTGGTAGCGAGCGGTGCACATTCGCCCGCCCTTGATTCCTATGCTATTAATGACAACACTCTTATCTGTGTTCTCTATTCTGTGACCTATGTCAGTTGCACTTGCGTCCGGTATCCGATGACGTCGTAATTCTGAACCTTTCGCAGCGTTATTCACGTGAACAAAGAATACTTGGACGATAGAAAGAACAAACGCACTGTAAGGGTTTTTGAAGATCTATTTTAATTTTTATATTTTTTTTTAGTTAAGTTATATTGGTGTGAGGGAAATAACTTGGCAATATGTTCTTATAATGTGAGGGTTGATTATGTTCATGGAATTTATTTTTGAAATAACTAATTTAAATTTGCTTCATAAAACCAATAGCATAATGAAATAAACCGCTAGGTTGAGTATTTTTTTATGTTGAAACGCTTGGAAAATTAATCTAAGGTTCTTACGTTGAAACGCTTGGAAAATTAATCTTAGGTTCTTACGTTGAAACGCTTGGAAAATTACCTTAGGTTCTTACGTTGAAATGCTTGGAAAATTAATCGTAGGTTCTTACGTTGAAACGCTTGGAAAATTACCTTAGGTTCTTACGTTGAAACGCTTGGAAAATTAATCTTAGGTTCTTACGTTGAAATGCTTGGAAAATTAATCTTAGGTTCTTACGTTGAAACGCTTGGAAATTAATCTTAGGTTATTAGGTTTTTGAGATTTTGAGAAGAACAGGGGCAAGACTTTTTTATTATATAATCATTCTTGTATAGCACAAAACAAGCTTTATTTCAACAACAAACAAGAAAACATGAGACTACTTTTGTATGTCCCCTTGAATATATAGCAGAGTTATTTTAAAAAAAACCCTGTCTGTACCCTGTTTTCCCCTTACCGCTCCCCTTAAGGAGACAGATTGAAAGCACAAACAGAAATAAATATTATTTAAACCTTCTGGCTACTTATATTCTCTAATTTTTGAGGCAGAGAAATAGCAAAACAATGAAGTTATTCTCGAAATAACCCGAAGTGTCGGGGTTATTATCCGTGGGAATGTTAATTGAAACTATGCATATGGAAGTTAATTTGTTAATGAAATGCCGCGAGCAACGCTGTCAACTCACTCCGCGCTACTTCGCGCCGCAGTGTAAGAACCTACAGAGACTTTATGCATTAGACGGGATTATGAGTAAATAGTGATCAGAATTACTTACACTTCATGAGAAAAGAAGTGGTTAGAAGCGAGTTCGAAAAAACCCGACGGCTAAATCGTTAAACCTGTGTATCATACTTGCTTTCTTTTTTTAAGATGAATCTATTGACGCCACTCACGTAAAAATACGACAAGCCGTTTAGGCTCTAGCGCGTGCCAAAGAACATATACACTCTAAAAACAAAACCCTCCTACTTTCGCAGTCGGATAAAAAGTGATCGGAATTACTCATACTTCATCAGAAAATGGATAAGTAACGCAAACAATAAAACTTTTTTTTTTAATAAAATTAGAAATCATACATTATGTCTAATTTTGTTAAAAAAATGTTATAGTTCTCAGAAGAACTTTACATTTCGCTTATATGAAAATATAATGGTTAACTAAATCTAAGCTCAATAACTTGTGGTTCAACATATTGCATTGCTTGTACGCTAAAGATCAGAAGACAATTGATACATTCATCAGTAAAAGTGAAAACCTATTTGCCGGCTTATCGATCGATACTACAAGGGGACAAAAGAGCTGGCTCATTCCATGCTCAAAGGATTTCTGTGGCAATTCGGGAATGCAACCAGCATTCTTAGGACTTTTCCACACGGACATTAATTAAAAATGTTTCTGTATTTCTTTTGAAATAAAATTACAAGTTATTATATTGGTCACGATTTAAATGTTTTCTCTGTGTGATGTCTGCTCTGTATTCTTGACGCAGGTGAACGGTAGAGAGCTCTTTGTGCGCTGAAATTAAGTTTCGTTCACAATGAATTTGATTCTAGTTTAAACAACAGCATCAGCTTTTTTTTTTGGAGTATAATTTAGATGGCTACTAAAAATATTTCATGATTTCCAAAATGGTTTAATGATCACCAAATTATCTATATATACATATACACTCTGAATACTTTCGCCAACAAGGTCCGCACTAGGTTCAGGTTATTTTTTTTATGACATTCTGAATATTTTCGCTAACAAGGTCCGCAGTAGGTTCAGGTTATTTTTTTATGACGTTCTAAATATTTTCGGCAACAAGGTCCGCAGTATGTTCAGGTTATTTTTTTTATGACATTCTGAATATTGTCGGCAACAAGGTACGCAGTAGGTTTAGGTAATTTTTATTTTATGACTTTCTGAATACTTTCGGTAACGAGGTCTGCAGTAGGTTCAGGTATTTTTTTGGTGACCATTTATCTATTTTGGAAATCGTTAAGATTTTTTTTGGAAGTACAATAAAACTTTTTTGGCGGTGTTTAAAACACGAGCGATTTTTTAGTCTAAAATTATGAAATTAAAAATATCTGACAAACAAATTTGCAATTTGTTTGTAATAAATAAATTGTAAAAGATTAATTACTTTAGAGATTTACTTTAGATAATCTTTTACTTATGGCTTACTTAATTGAGTTGTCTTTTTTGGGGTTCCGTACCTAATGAGTAATAATGGGATTTATATTATTTAATTTAATTACTCCCTTTATGAAAAATTCTCCTCCAGTCAAAAATTACCTGTAGTGTATACCTACTGACAAATGAATTGATATTCATTCTACACATACTATATTCTATATATACCAAGAACTACGTATCGAATATTCCTGCATCTCCATCCACACTATTCTCGTCAAGTTCTCTGAACAATAATTGTGTGACAACAAAAGCACTCTTATAACCGACTATTCTTACTACACAAAGCGCCCTCTATCGTGAATTATTCGAGTATAGCCGAGGTTAAGCTTGCGACAATGTTGGCGCAAATGTTTGGGCAAAAATCTGGTAATTCAGAAACTTGTATTGATAATTATTATTAAGGAACCTGGATGGAGGAAATCGCACAAGTCTGTAGACAAATAACGAGCAATAATGCAACTGTCAAATTCATCTGAAGTAGAATCGTATCAGTTAAGAGTGTAAAAAACAATTTGGAATTCAGACGGAGAGTTTTCAAATTTTAACAGAATTACTGCAGAAATTAAGTATTATTTATCTATTGAACTGATTTTCACTCACTGATTGCAGTAGTAAAGACTCTTTGCCAAGTACTTACGCCATCTTTCATGATCTAGCCGCATCCACCCCTCCCTTCAAATATAACTCCAATATTGGCTGGCTGTTTATACTACGACGACCATTTTTTAGGCCCAATTAACAATTCATTGACTATAATTGTTCATCAATTTATATATCCGTGAACATGAAATGCTTTGGTTTCTTAAACATTTCTTATTTATACGAGTAAGTAATGGTTTATCAAATATCAAATTCTTTATTTGTTTGAAAATGGTACGTATAAACATTTAGATTATGTTGATACGGATGACAGAACATGGCCGTAAGCTTCTCTGCCTGTAAGGTTAGGAGGCTTGGGAGTCCCCAAAATGTCTAGTGTCGCGCTGCCCGCTTTCTTGGCTTCATTACATGGCACGGATGATTTGGTAGGAAAAATTCTCGCACGCTCTTTAGACCATTCTAATGTAGTAGTGGCTGGATAATTCTTCCCAAGGGATGCCTGGAGGCTTGCTTGCCCAAATACCGATTTTCCCAAATCTGGTCAGAGGCTGTGGGATCGACCGGTCCGTGAACTAGCACGGAAATGTCTTCTAGATCTAGCGTCACGGATCGCGCTCGTATACTCGCTGTCTCTGAATGGGAGTCGGGACTTTGGTTACAAGCTTTGCTTTCTTTCAATACAGGTTGCTTATTAGATCCGACTGCTTTACGTCTTGCTATCAGCTTACGTTTGGGTGCGAGGAGTTATGAGGCCCATCGCTGCCAGTGTGGTACTGCAGTCGATCAACTCGGTCACCATGGTCTGTCTTGTTCTAAAAGTGCTGGTAGAATGGGTCGCCACGTTAGTCTGAATGATATCTATCGCCGGGCTTTTTCCACCTCCAATGTTGCAGCTGTGCTCGAACCGAGCGGTCTTACGCGTGACGATTTAAAAAGACCTGAGGGAATGACGCTTGTAGCTTGGAAGTTGGGTAGCCCTCTTGTGTGGGACGCGACAAGCGTTGCCACATTAGCGAAATCTATCTTTCTTTGACATAGAGTAAGGCTGGGGCGGTGGTTTATTCAGCCGAACAGCACAAACGGCAAAAATATGCTAGCTCGGTAGAGGCTATATATTTGAGCCATTTGGAGTCGAGAATTTAGGGCCGTAGGGACCTTATTTTATAAAACTTTTCAGAGCGTTTGATCGATTCGACGCGTAACCAGAATGCCGGTTTTTATCTGGCCCAACGTATAAGCATTGCCATTCAGCGTGGTAATGCGGCACTCTGCCCTCTGGTGGTTGGAACATTTGGATTATCTGTAGATCTTAAATGGTAATCTTGTTGCTATATTTTTTGTTGTTGTAGTTAGTCATTTTGTTTATGTTAATAAAGGCACTTGTACGTACAAACACACAGAAGGATACAAGATTTTACTTGTATTTTTTTATTGCTCTCATAATATTGCCTGGACTTAAATATCGCAAAAGTATATTCTGTAACTGTTGTTGATCTACTAGTCCAAACGTTGGCACCAACTTACGTCCAAGGCTTAAGCTCACACATTTCCTGCTTGAAGTACGTAGTTTATTATTTAAGTGGTGCAGTACGTTGGATGTTGCATTATGAAATTGATTACATTCAAGCGGATGAAGGAAGGTATTGTTGGAAAAGCTAACCTGTTTTTGAGAATAAAAATACATTCGAGAATAATTTAACTCTATCTATCTATACTATTAATATTATAAAGATAAATGATTTGTATTTTTGTATGTAAGGAATAAACTCAAAATTACTAATGGTTCATAATGAGAAGTAGTCCTTTAGCGAGTCCGTTGCCATAATGAGAAGTAGCCCTAGTCAAAAGTTGAATGAGAGGATATTGAACATTCTTTCGCTATTAAAAAGTTACATTATCACTGAGTAACTAGGCAATAAAAAATTAGAGATCAAGAAAGAAACACATTTATTTCTAACATACAATTACATTGTATGTTTATCGAGTCTCACTCGTCTCGTCTCGTCTCGTCTCGTCTCTTCACATCTCATCTCATCTTATCTTATCTTATTGTTATTTTGTGACTATGTGAGCTGTAGCGAGTTTGAGTTACTATATTTTTTACATTTTCTACTGTCATGGCTCCATTTTAAAAGTTTCCTAAAATACATACACAAAACGTCAAAGCAAATGGTCAAAAATCGCGTATTTTTATCGGCCAAAGAAGTGAAACAAAAGTAAGCAAGGTAGGTTTAGTTTTGACAGTTGATAGCTTCAACTCCGAAACTAACGAAACCAAAATTGATTTCGCTTGTTTCTTCGCTAACTTTACTCGGCACCCCTCATTATTAAACTTCTTAGGGATCAATATAGGCATGTGAACTGTAAAGGAAAACAGATAAACCTCTAAGGAACAGACATACAAAATATTATTTGATCCAAATAAAAAATATTTATTACTTTAAAAATATTTTTTGATACAACATACATTAGGGTGAAACGTAGACACTTCGTTCGCGCTTGCTTTGTCTATCTAATTCTGCTTCCTCGTGTAGGAATATTTAGCCCTTTTATCAGAGCATCTAGGCCGCCTTAAGGCGTCTATTAGCATGGTCTATAAGACAAGTATTTTTTTTATTCTATTGCACAATGATAACCAGTAAATGGCTTTCCTTGATATTATTACAATATTGCATAATCGTAAGGCTAATAAGTAATTTTAGTGTAACATAATCGTCTATAAAACAAGTCTCTAAGAATTTTTCCATCGGCACTTTTGTTATTGGAGTTGTTAAGGGAAAACACTTTCTACATGTGTTCTTTATTCTTAGCACTTTTCTATTAATTTCACTATTTTACTTTTTTTAAACAATATGTAAAATTATAATTTTTTCCGCTCAAATTACATTTTCTAAACTTTTTTTTATTCGACAACAAAATCCGAGGCTAAAATTTGAAATGTACTTATAGGGAATTATTGTAATCTGCTTTTCAAAAGCAACAAATCATTTTAAGCTCACATTTGGGATATTGTGCGAAAGCCTAGATTAGGGATCAGCCCTAAAACCGAGATCAAGCCTTTGACGTTTAAATCCTGCGGCTCGTAAGTCATATGCACTTACATTTGCTGATATTTGATGATAAATTTCTGTAAATCTTATATCAGTTTTTCTAGTAGCATATTATAGAAAATTAGGACCCTATTCACTTATAACTTATACTTATTTATTCACTGTCCGTCCGTCTGTCTATATATCTGTCACCAGGCTGTATCTTTTGAACCGTGATAGCCAGGCAGTTGTAATTTTTACAGTTGTTGTATTTCTGTTGCCGTTATAAAAACAAATACTAAAGACAGAATAAAATATATTTTGAAGAGAGGCTCCCGTACAATAAACGTGTTTATTTCTTTTCTATATTATGCTGTTGGAGATGAACGACGAAGCGGGAGGGGAGGAAGGCCGAACAGTATACAAACCCACTGCAGTAGCGGCGCGCCCAAATAGACTCGCCACCCCAAATAGACTCGCCCATTGTCATGGGCGAAGAAGTGCCAGGGCAAAAAGGGCTATGCCCTGAAACCCTATCCCCACCCCAGAAGGGGGTGAGAAGAGAGTTACGTAGTGGCGCGAGGCTCTTTGGCTGAGCGGCGCTCGTACTGTGCGGACGAACCTTTACTACCTACCTTCATTTAGCTTTTTTTTTTTTTTTAATCATTTATTTTTTATCCAGGGTTTTGTATAAACATGACACCCTTATAACTAATCTTATTGTAATTATTAATTATAACAATAGTTTTCGTTGTCGAACAGCTGCTCGATATACATTGTACAGTCCTCTGGCATCTGGTGACGCTGGATCGGTCAGCACGTTGTTACAGCCCCCCAGCTGCCAGAAGACATGGTTACGATCAAACAATTGACGGCGCAAGTCATCGTTCAAGGCACATTCCATCAAAACATGGTAGACATCCTCAATAGTACCGCATCGAGCACAAGTAGCAGACTCTGTTTTACCCATCATATGACCAAACATATTTAGTGGAACATGACCAGAACGAACTCTCACAGCTGTAACTATTTCGTTCCTATCCATATCGGCCGAGAGAAACCATGGAGAACGAGGAAGCGAAGGTTGTATTACTTTGTACCATATACCTTTAGTTAGCGATCTTTCATCAAAATATTCGGACCAAATGTTAAAGCTACAATTTTTTATATAAGGGACTAAGTCTGTAAAGTTAGGTAAACAATTGATTATTTCTCCATCCGAGGTGGCTTCTTTAGCCAGAATATCTACTTCCTGGTTCCCCACAAGACCAACGTGAGAAGGAATATACTGAATTTTAATACATTTGTTTTTACTTATCAAACAACGAATATTATTTATGATACTGTATGCAATAGAAACACCTCTGAAGCTGGATCCACTGACGCAGCGAGATAAATGAAACATGGCGCTCTTAGAATCCGTAAAAATTACAAATTTGTCACTATTTATAGATTCTATATAAGACAAAGCTTCTGATAAAGCGATAAGCTCTAAATGCATTATGCAAATTTTAGATTTTACTAAAAACTTCATGCTGTTTCCATTCTCAGCATCTATAAATGCTGCTCCTCTACCATCATTCATTAACGATCCATCCGAAAATAATTTATAGAACCCTAAATATTTTTTATCTAAATATTTGGAACATTTAAATCTTAGGTCAATAGGATTATAACACTTCTTTGGCTTATCCATAACTCTTATGTTAGGCTCCAAAACATCTACTAAGTTAATACTACTAACCCATGTATTCATGCTAAACATTTCCAATTTTAAAGTGCTATTAATACTATTATAACGAAGTGAATTATGAACTGTCACAAGAAGCGGTTTCTTTTTTTTTTGCCAATATGGCAGTCTCAGTAGATAAGACAGCTCGTCAAGCAAGTCTATAGTGACATTATCACGTATTGACCTGCATTTTAGCCAATATTTAGACGCTAAATAATTCCTGCGGACAAACAATGGAGAAATACAAAGTTCCGACTCCATCACATGAATAGGGGTACTTTTTATAAAACCTCCTATAATACGTAAATATCTATTTTGCAATTTATCCAGTTTACTGATTTTAGTGCGGCAACAATTATCATATAGGAGGCTTGCGTAATCAAGGCGGCTACGGACTACTGCTAGGTATAAGCGTCTCAAGTGTGTAGGGTGTACACCCCATGATGAACCGGAAATTACTTTAAAAATATTTAAAAACTTTAGACATTTTTCGTAAACTTCATTCACTTGTTTAGTCCATCTAACACCTCTGTCTAACCACAGTCCTAGGTATTTAATACTATCAACAACTTCTATAGGACAGCCCTGAACTTGTACATTTAAAGAATTATCAAAAAGCCCCCTTTTAAAAATACACAATTTAGTTTTATGTGGTGAAACGCTTAATCCTAAATCTGCTAACAACGAACACAGAATTTGTAAATTATTTTCTAATGTAATACCACCTTCGGTTATGTTTTTGAAATGGTTATAAATAACAAAATCATCCGCGTACTGAGATATGAAAACTTTGTCCTCTAATGTCTTGCAGATATGCATCGTTACAATATTAAATAAAAGTGGAGAAAGGGGGTCACCTTGAGCGATACCCATACTTGTAACTCTTGTCCAACTCTTGTCACCAATATTTACTTTCAAATTTCTTTCTTTAAGAAAGTTCCACAAATAATAGCAAAATTTAGGGCCAACCCTAATCTTGTTTAATATGGTTAGTAAGACGGTTATATCAACGTTATTATATGCATTCAATACATCTATAAAACATCCGATAGTAGATAAACCTTCTGAAAACCCGATTTGAATTCTACCTACCAAGCTACTTAAACTATCTATACACGACTTACTTTTACGAAAACCGATAGTATTAGAGCTAAACATATTATAGTGTTCAACAAACCACTCTAATCTTTTGTTTAAAATCGAATGCAGTATTTTACATATGCATGAAATCAGAGAGATAGGTCTAAGCGACGATACCTCATTAGGATCGCGTCCCGGCTTGACAATAGGTACTATATTCACCGTCCGCCATTGCGTAGGTACATAACCTACCGATAAGATCCTATTGTACAATGATAGAAGTAAACATTTCCCGTTATCTGGAAGATGTTTTATCATGGAGTACGTAATACCATCACATCCAGGAGATGTATCCTTAGATTTAATACATGCATCGAGCTCCTGTATGGAGATTTCAATATCAATCTGTGAATTAAAGATCTTTAATTCTGGCTGGTTAGCGATAACGGAGTCGGGCGCCAGGGATTGGAGTAAGTGTAATGCCTGTTCTTCGCTCACTTGTTGTTGATTGTATCGATGACCTTTGACCCATCTCAATCGCTGCCACATCTCCGAAGAAGTAGTTTTTTCATTGATGGAACAACAAAACTCTTGCCAGCCTTTGCGCTTAGCGTCGCTTATCAGTTGGCGAGCCTCGGATACTCTTTTATTGAAAATAGATAAGTTTGAAGGTGTAGGATTTTTTCTAAACGCTGCTAGTGCTAATCTACGTAAAGCTACTGCTCTGGATATCTCGCTGTTCCAGTATGGTTTAGGCTTAAATTTAGATTCGGGATTTAAACTAGTTTTTATTATAGGTATATGAGAATTGGCTGCAAAATTTAGTTTGTCCAAAAACAAGTCGTAAAATTGTTGATTGTCTAATGGAGCTTCAAATAAATCAAATTCGTCTCTCAGACTTGAGTTATAAGTCTTCCAATCAGCTTTTTTATAATTTCTTTTTATATTAGGTTTATAACTAAAACAATAGCTGCTGTTTATTTTGATCACGAGGTGGTCACTATTTAAATTTTCTTGTAAGACTGTCCAATTAAATTTAATGCTGACATCCGAGGATACAAGCGATATATCCGGAGAAGTCTTTTGTAGACGTCCATCCACTAACTTGACTCGCGTGTCACGACCGTCATTCAAAACTAGATAATCACTATCGAGTAATGCGTCAAATAACAAATTACCTCTAGTGTCTGATTTATAAGACCATGATGAATGATGGGCATTAAAGTCTCCCAATATAAGTGTACGCTTATTAAAAACTGAAAGTAGTCTCTTGAAGTCATAAAGGGTCGGGCGCGCTGCTTGGGGACAGTACACCGAGATAACGTTATCTATTATTGCACAATTAAATATTTTGATAGCAACCAATTCAAAAGCACTATTCGGGAGATTTATTTGACTCATCTGGGTCTTTAGAGACCTATGGGTAAATATAGCAACGCCTCCACCCAGCGGATCTCGATCTTTACGATATATATTATATTTACCTATATTTACTGTCAAGTCCTTTGGCAGCCATGTTTCACTTACGCATGCTATGTGAGTTTTCTCCTGCAGTAATAATTGATCAAACGAGCACAGCTTTTTATTAATACTCTGGGCGTTCCATTGTAAAATATTCAGCTTTGTTAATGTTGTACTACCCATTATTATTGCTATTCAAGAAACTATAAATTAAATTTACAACTGGCCAATCAGACACGTTACCTACCGCCACTATAATCAGCCACTCAATAAATAATTTAAACACATTCTTTATCTTGGATTGGGTGTCCAGATTCTTCATAAAGATTACTTCTTTTATCCTCGTCATTAGTTCACTAAAACTGTTTTTTTCAGGATTATCTGGAAAACTATCTTGTGGTGTTTGGTTACTCTCATGCATTTCCTCTAAGCCAAACCAGTCCAACGACCCGTTCCATATATTCTTTGAATCCTTCATTATTCGCTTCTTTGCAGATTTTATAGGAAAGATGACACTCTTTTCGGATCGAGCGTCTGTCTGTATGTGGCTAACCTGTGACATATTACTCTGCCCAGCTTCACTATCTTCTCCTTTGGATTGCTTAACAACCTGTATCTTAGCATTAGAGCCTTCTTTTGATGCGGGATTGACAAAAGACGTCTCTGAGTATATTCGCGCAGCCTTACTATACGTACAGTTATGGTCCGCCATGATCAATCTTTTCTGCCGTTCTTTTAAATAGGTAGGGCATATTTTGGACATAGCCATGTGTCGTCCCGAGCAGTTGATACATTTAAAAATCTTTGTGTCACAATTTTCATGGTTGCCACCGCACTTAGGACATTTAATTCTAACTGCACAGGATTTAGCTGTATGTCCCAGTTTCCAGCATTGAAAACATTGTGTAACTGGATACACGTAGGGTTCAATATTGACCCTCACTCCGTGCACATAGATCAGTGTTGGCAAAAAATTACCTTTGAAACAAAGGCGTACTGTCTCTGATGGACTCCACTTCTCGTCTTTTTTGGAGGGGTCTCTGCATCTACGGGATAGCCTTTTTACTGATATTAGTTCTACAGAATCAGAGCATGTAATATCTTTTAATATTTCTTCTTCACTTAAATCTAAATCCACATCTTTTATTACGCCGTAGGAGTAGCTTACTTCCGAAGATTTACTAAAGCGCCAACCTTTGTCTTTTAAACCATCAATAGAGAAGAAGTTCTTTATCGATTTCTCCTCTGAAAAGGTTACTCTTATTTTGTAAGGGTTCAAATATTTGATGTTAGTAATATCACCTATATTCATGTCTTTAAATAACTTTGCTAAAGCAAATTGTTTTGGTAAAATATTCTCACTCGATATATATATATTTTCCTTCTCTTTATTGTCTTCGTCCGTCTCATTAATTGATGTATGTCTTGACTTTTTTCCTTTTCCTTTTCCTTTAACTGTCTGCCACTCTTCATCGCTAATATCTTCCTCGCTCCGTACTCTCTTCACTGCTGTTTTAATAATCTCATCTTCCATCGCAATATTATTTTCTGTCTGCGTTTGAGTCATGATAAAGGTCACGCGATAACGCGGCCGGCTAGCGTAGCTAGACCCGCGCCGGAGCTATATACGCGACGAGCGGCAATCGCTATTGCAAAAGATCAACACGACTGCCTCGCACGGACGCCGTTGCGAGAGTGTGTTCATTTAGCTTTAACATTATTTTGTGTTATTTTTGGTTAGGTATAAAATTGTGTATTTTATTATAAAAGCGTTTTCATTTCTGATTTCCAAAAATACATTACATATACTAGCTATTTAGCTGAAGTTTCTACCTCTTGTCGTTTTATATAAACACGAAGAAAATATAGTAAATAATTCTATTATTGTATAAAAAGTGGTGCTTCAAACACTTAGCGTGCGAGTCCGACTCGCACTTGGCCGTTTTATATAACCACAATGTCACGAAAACCAAAAAAAAAAAAAGAAAAAAAAAAAAAAAAAGATGACTCCAATCAAAGCAATATATACCATGTAGATATTAAGACAATGTAGTTTCATATATGGGAAAAACAATATACTTTTGATTTAAGTAAATTATTATTTCTTGAAGAAAAACTTTTCATGATCTAAAAAAAAATACTTATATTAAAAAAATATATACTTGGATTGAAATTGGAAAACATATGCAATTTTTTTTTATTAAAAGTTATTACATTAGCCCAGTTGTCTCTGAGATGTCAACTATACAAATAAAATAAAAACGATTTAAGTAACTTCCTATTTTTGAAGCCGGTTGAATATACAATGTTTCGATGCACCAAAGTCTTCTTCAAGAGACCTTTCATTAGCAGCCAGTAGACCTTTATATTATGTAAATCTTATACGCTAACACATTCTAGCATCCGCTAAGTACAGTGACGTCACTCAAGTTACGACGCAACATACCACTTATCAGAGTTCCATCTCGGGCGGCAGTGATTAATAGACTAAGTTGGGCCAAGTTGGGCCAAGTAGGCAACTTGCCTCCTATGCATGTCGGATGTTTGACGGCCCGCCAGTTTGTTAATAAGGGTTACTGGTATATGGAGATCGGTTCTTGTATGTACCTACTCTATTGTTCTGTTTAGGAAGGAAGGTTTTATTTATATACTAGCTGACCCTGCGAACTTCGTACCGCCTAACAGTCGATTCTTTAAGAGCAATGTTACCATATACCGTATAGATATTGACGAATATTGACATTAATATTTATACGATACTAACGTCACTCAATCGTTTCGCCTTCCCGGAACCTCTCCACTGACACTTAAACTTTATGATATGGTATGAAAGTTCAAATTGACTTTTAAGGATTATTACGAATCTATTGTATGGTAATATACAAAAGTGTTGATTCAAGAGCTTTTCAGGCAATTTTTTAAAATTTTCTCTCTGTAAGAACCATCTTAGCACTTCAAGAAATATTAAAAAAAAAAAAAAAAATTAGAGAAATCAGTTTAGTTGCTGTTGAGATTTGCGCTAAGCAACACATTCAGCGATTCATTTTTATATTATAGAAGATTAGGAAAATTTTATCAAAAATCAGCGAAGTACGAGTTGGGCTCGTTCACTAAAGATTCACTACAACATTAGTTCAAGTTTTCAATATCACGTTTGTTGTATGTTACCTTTAACCCTTCAATATATATTTCATTATGTTTTAAAGTATTAGATAGAAATATGTCATAATATGTGAAAATTGCAACTGACTTCTTTTATAAGCCCAGAAACTCATAAAAATGTAATTGAACTCAAAATAACTAAATGTCAGTAAAAAAATAGCCTTAGTTCTATGGAGCATATATTTAAAAAATTGCAATCACGCTACCTGATATACAGCCTGGTGGCAGACAGAACAGACAGCGAAGTCTTTGTAAAAGGGTCTTCTTTTTACCCTTTGTTTACAGAACCCTAAAAAGCTTAATGTTCAGAGTGAAACGTTCTTAAAAGACTTGACTGCTACCGGGGGTCAAAGGATTCGATGCAGTTATATTATATCAACAAGAATAAATGCTCATCCTTTGGTAGCCATACTGCCATAGTCAATAAAAGAGCAAGTCCTGACTGACTGACAAGTCACAATCAACGCAGAGTCTAAACCTCTGAACTTAGAGACATAAAAAAAATGTGGATGTATTTATTGTAGGGTGTAGAGATATAATATCCTGCCGGAGGAAGGAATGCTGCCGGAACACACCTAACAGTGTGTTCAGGCAGCATTCCTTGAGAGCCAGTGTATTCCAGACTAGGCATGCTCCATCTAAGGCTTCAGTATCGGTGACTTTCATGTTCGTGCAAACTTGTGGTCAAATGCCTAGCTGTGTATGATAAAAAAGGGCTTTTGGAAATTAAACCTTTACTTCAAATAGGGGTTCAGAGGTTTTAAACCTCTGTATATTAGGTTTATCTCGCGTACCATATACCAAATTAGAGTCCATATTAGATCAGCAAAGTCAAGATAGTAAGCAAATTATTCATTCCCAACTCCTTGCTTGACAGGGGAGGTGCAGGGAATTTCGCTCTCAAGGCTCCTCGACTACAATACTTTACTTTATAGTTCAGGAGACTAACGAAATTTCCTTATATTTCCTTCAGAAATTAACGAGTTAGTATTTATTTAAAGATGTCAATCGACTGAACTAAATGTTATTGTTTCGAGTCTAGCAATATCTTCTCCTGTCTGTCTGTCTGGGTTGTAGTTTCCAATCAGTGTTGACGAAACTTGGTATTTAAGTTATACGAATTTTAACAATGTTTTAGAAATCGGTGTAGTCTCCCAAAAGCATTTGCTTCGGCGCCATTTACTGGCCGATTTCACTTACATTTTGTACAAACAGAACACAACATTTATTAGGATTTCTGAATATAAATAAAAGGTTATAATATAAAAATAAGTGGTTGACGTTTTTTTTACATAGTTGCAAAAAATATGTTGTCACGATCAACAGTTAGCGGAACAATATCTTAAACAAAATAAATAATTAAAAATACTTACTCCGCAGCTACCCGAAGTGGGTCTTGGCTTCCGAAACAAGAGAGCGCCATTGGATCCAATCCTGGGCAGCTTCCCAGAATAATTAAAAAATCTTATCAAATAAAATTATCATTTGACTTACATTAAATAAAAATTTGCAAGCTGCCAGTCTAGATTTTAAACCACAATTTACACCATTCAAGTTGCACTTAAGCTTTAAAACATACCGCACTATGTTTTCATGTACTTCTTAAATTCCGTTTCCGTAACATTAGGCTTATACATAATGTAAATTCCAGTGCAGTCGTTATAAATTGTGAGTGTAGCTCTCGGACTATATTCATAATGTAAGAGGCGGCGGGATGCGAATCCGAGACATATTCTTCGTTGCACTAGCCAAATAGAATTTTTGGAAATACTTTTACAGAGTTGATGCAATAAAATTACTTGTTTATTTATAAATGAAAAAAAAAAAATCGTCTATAAACACAGATACAACTACAAATTCAAAATCATATCATTTAAGAAAATCTTTACATGCCCAAAATAAGCACCACTTTACGCACTAGGGCCGCCCAATGTGCTACCATTGTCTATATCCATATATTTTCTTGCTGTATCATTAATAATAACATTAAAAAGTTACAGTAATTGTTTAAGTTCGGTAGGTATCTATCATTTTGGCATATTTTGAAATAAATACCAAAGTACAGGATTGATCTTGAAAAAACTCACGTGGGAAGTAAATGCATACCAAACAAAAAAAAATTGATTAGTTAGATCAATTCTTTATTGCAGACAAACAAAAAAAACTCGTCGGTTCCGTTAAAATACATACAAAAAATACGACTAATTAAGTACTGTTTTTGAAGTCGATTTCAGTAGACATATGTATGTAATACGTATTATACAGTTTTTTTTTTATTTGTGCTGTCTATAAAATTGGTGCAAACATCTCTAGCTTAATACAAATAGGCATCGCGAAGTGTGCACTAGCAGTGCTCCGAACCATTAGATTTACAACCTAGGCTCTCCGCGCGCCCTATATAACTATTGCCAGATTCGGATTAAGTACACAAAAGAGGGGGCTTATACCCCTTCTACACGTCCTCTTCTTCTACATTTCCAGTTCTTTGAACTTAGTACTTTTGTGATTTCTTTACAACTACAAAACCTTTTTTGCAATGTTCTGTCTACCTCTTTTCTAATTTTATTCGTATTTAGAATATGTACCATAAGTTGAGTAACGCGTGTTTTACCAAATACTGTAAAGTTGTTGTTTTATAGTATTTGTTAGTATGTTGATTCTTGGTACTCACTTACAGACCGCAATTTTTAATCAAATTTTTGCGAAAATTGTAGCTTATAATGATGATTTTTTTAGTTTCTTTTGATCGGCAGGTTATTTTGCCCATAATATGAGAAAAAATTGCTGCAGCGTCATTTGCTGGTTGATTTACAGCGCCTCTGGCAGAATCATGCTTTACTCAAAATAGGTCCATAATAATTTTGGAAGTGAAAAGATTACAAACATTTTTTTTTAATCAGTAGATTCCTGTTCAGTAGTACAGTACTTTTATAAAGATAAAATTATTATTTTAATAGTATTATCTATTACCTGATAACCATAATTTAGGTCTTTCCAAGTCACCAAAGTAAATCGGTTTCTTCTAGGCAAGCGTGCCCCATCTTTGGCCGTATCGTCGTTTCACATCAGGCGAGTTGCAGCCAAACGCAAGCTTAGCTCCTATAAAAAAAGTATCTTATTTGTAGTTTTCAATGTACCTACCAGTCAAATCTTAGTGCCCATTAAGTCAGTCCTTAGTACATCCACGTCTATTACATTATGTGTTCCGTATGCCGTGTATTTGGGACAAATGGAGGTGCATGAAATACTTGTGTGCCGGCAGGAAATACCACGGAAATATTATAATTTTTACAATTGAACATACTGTGGAGGACAGTAACTAGTAAACATGTCCTTTCAAATTGTACCTAATGTTTTGGAACGACGGAAAACAATCAAGACCAAAAGTTGTAACGACACTTTTTGCTATACATAGTTGTAAGCCGTGCGCCGTGCGCGTGTTTCTCTGTCTGTCTAGATCTCTCTCTCTCTCTCTCTCATAGAAAACAAGCCAGTTATTTTCGTACAATATGATTTTAGAACGGAGAAAAAATAAAATTTTATTACAACTCCTTCACTAATTAATCGAAAGGAACTTCGTTTCACCCGGGGAGTCCCATGACACCTAGCGTTTATTTATTAATAATTGTTTAGTTTTGAGTACAATAAAATGTAAAATCTCTAAAATCTTCTAGTAAAATTATATATTTATTGTTTTTATGTTTTTCTCTATAAAAACAAAAAAACAAGAAATATATAATTTTATTCATATCTATCTCACATCTTTTGTAGGGGCTGTATTTCTATCGGTGAGAAGTTAGCAGCCAAACTCAGCGGCCATATAATTTTTCGACAACTTCCCCGAAGTGCAAAAACGTGGACAATGACGGCTTTACACTCGTAGAGCGAAGTCAACGCCGTCTTCGCCAACGCCACCTCAATACAGGTACTGCCGCTGAAGGTTCCGGGCTGAAAGTCATGGAACCTACGGTCATGATTTACGTGTCTCGGGTAGATAAAACAGCATCAGAAGTGGATGTACTGAAGTACATAGAGGCGAGGCTGGGAGAAGCAGCCTCGTCGATGGTGCAGCCAGACTTCAAGTCATACTTGCTCCGGGCTCCAGTGAAGAACAAAGATGCGCTGCTCTCTCCAGACTTCTGGCCGCAAGGACTTGTCTTCCGACGCTTTTGGAAAGCGAGAAAGACAATGAAACCCAATCCATAGTGTTAAGTTTAGTGTTAGATAAGTATATTTTATGTGTATGTTAGTTTGTAAGGTATTTATAATATGGGCCAATGTTTTTTAAATAATTCTCCTTGCCTGAAATAAATGATTTATTATTATATAACGCGACCAAATTAAGCAGGATATTTTTGTGAAGTGAATGAAGTGAATGAAGTGAATGAAGCGGCCTACGATATTCTAGTCTACTGAGATACTAAGCGTCTTTTTGTTATAGCTAATCACGCTTAAACAAGGCTAAAGCTGCTCTACAAGGAACGAAGTACCGAAAAAATTAAAACTTATTTTTTTCTGATACTTTGGGTTCTTATATTATTCAAAAGAACAGAATCCTTGGTTTTACATCTTACAGAAAAAACTTTTGCACATTTGTTAGTTAGTTTACTGAGCTGTTTTTGAAAGTTATTGAGATTGATTGATTAGTTAGATCAATTCTTTATTGCAGTCACACAAAAAAATGATTAAATACAAGAGTTTTTTTTTCAAAATATAGTGTTACAATTGGCGGCCTTATCGCTAAAAAGCGATTTCTTCCAGGCAACCTAAGGATGAAGACAATTGTGAAAATATGAAATGAAATAGAACGGGGTGTACAATAAAGAACTTAACTTAATAATTAGATTAATTCACAAAAAAATATAATCAATACATACACATACTAAATAGTAATTGGTATACTACCACTGGTATGATACTTGATAAATGGTAATTAACCAAAACGAAGAAAAAAAATTTAAACCCATATAAGTTAGCCTATAATATAAGCTCTAATGCAGAGACGACATAGTTATCCGAAAATGTGAACGTCCTGCCGGGAAGCGAACTAATCTATAAAAGGATCAGCAAACGCTGCAGTCTATCAGATGCAAGCGGGGACGAGCTGCCTTGCACATCTGCAAGATATCTATGCACTCCGGAGATTCATATCTGGCTTTAAAACTGCCTTGCCAGTAAGTCTGTACTATTGTATACCTTGAATTTTGTTATTTAAAATGTGGCAATATGCTAGCTATAACTGTAATTTCATTAGCGATTTTCCTAGTAGGGGCTATTAGAGACACTTGTCCTTGAGATGTGAATGGATTTCTGTCCTCCATCCTCAATCCTCTGTTCTCAAACATTTGAGTTTCATCGAGAGACTTACATTAACTGATTTAACAGACTAATAGGCGTTGTTCCTAAAAAGGATGCAGGTTCAAATCCTGTTCGTTGTTATATTTTTGTTTAGTTTCTTTCTTATTTTTGAATACAGCCGCTGTATATTCATAAAACAATGTTAATATAAGTAAGCTTAATATAAAATATGGACGCATATTTAGCATGAAGTAAACCCTTCGATCAATGCCCTAGATTTCCCCAAATAGCTGTGCAAATTTGTCTGCCGCCCGCGCGCTGTTCCGACCTACCCACGTTCGGAAATAGTACTAGCTATATGCATTCGTTTATGTCTTATTCATATTTGAATAACTTTCATTTGTGTGTATGTTACAGTTTAACCTATTGCGTCATTACTCTGGGCACGAGTTTCCACTATCAGCGGGGTATGTGTTCGATTCTAGATTCGGTCATGCGTTTCCGAGTCTTTCTTTCACTGTGCGTTTTATAACTAATTATTATTTGGCATGAAAGTGAAGTACAAGTAAAGCTAAAGTCGTCCGACTTTAGCACAGGACCGGAAAAGATGGCTCGCGTAAGAAGAGACCTGTACTTAGCAGTGGGTAAGTAAAGGTAGATGATGATGATGATAAAGGTGAATTAAAACATCGCAAGAAACCTGCTTGTCGGAGAAGGTTAATTGTCCAATTCGAAATTTGCCCAGCATAGTGCAATACATCTAACACTTTCTTAAAAAGACCCGTGCCCAGTTGTAGGACGTTATGGTTGATCCGATACTGTCTTATACATACTTCAAGCTGTAAAATATATAAAATTATTTTTCTATCCAAACGTTTATGTGGAATGACACGCCCTAGTATTAATGAATTTTTTTGAAAAATGTATCCAGGGTTAATTTGATCACTGTCTTAAAAAGCGTTTATATTTTGATCGCAAAATATTAATCCTATATATTATATTCTTTGAGAATTGCAAACGATGTAAATGCTATAAGTAAAGCAGCTACTAACGTTCATACTAAACATATATCTAATTATAGAAATCTTTTTAGACCATTTTTGCAAGGTGAGTAAGAATTTTGTAGCTTTTAATCTACATACTAGGTACAGTGATTAGGTAATCTCGCTAGTGAAGCTAACTAGACTCCCTAATAGCACGTTTGTGACCGCCAGATTAAAACTGTTACTCTTTAGAAGTGGAACACGGAATAACATGGAATAACCTCTTAAAAGATTTAATATTAACTGCTGATTTTAATTTGAAAAATATAATACAAACAATATTAAAAGAGTAATAACCAACTTAAAATTGGTAACCAGATATAAAAAAGTCACTTATTTTGATAAACATACTGGTACTGGAACGATTTAGTACAATTTATTTGGAACCACCTGGAAAGTATGTGTACTGTATGAACAAAAAGACACGCATTATTGGTTTAGGCGTTCCTGAGTACTCGTAACATACATAAAACCCCAATGAATTGAAAATTTTATAATTAAAATTATCATTTTTATTCGATATGTCGCGTTTGTTTCAATTCTAATTTATTACAACTGCAAATACCTTAGATTTCACATATTTTACGTAGAGTAAGTGGTATTTTTTATGACCTTGTTTAACAAAAAACTATTGAAAAAGACTTGGCGTTATTCCAGATAATATAACTTCTAGTGAATATCACGGAACTACGCGAATTTTACAAGCCCTGCACATTCGCATTTGGTTAACTTTCTGAGTTAAGAACTTGTTAAAATTTGAATTCCTACTTTTATATGTAGGGTTGAATTTTTGTCGACCAATTATTTCTGTAGGAAGCAACTTGTAGTGTTGTTAACAGAAGTATACTCTATAACACAAAAAAATATTTTCTTGTTATTTGTGTGAAAAATTAATCACGTCCGAGGAATGAGGTAACAAACACACACTAAAAACCTTCGAATTAAGTATATTTCGTAAAATATGAAAAAGTAGTAAAAACCAGTGCTGGTTCCTAGTTGTATGATCATCACTTCGCTTGATCAAAAGTATCACAGATTTCTACTAATCAGCTCAACATGTCTATTCATACAAACATGTATCCTACTTGCATATAGGTAGTCTGAATATGGCGTATCTCTGCTGTCGGCACTGTTCTGTATAATCTAATTGTTAATTAATACAATCAGCATCTCGGACTGGTCGGCTAAATCTACGTCAATACTGTATCTATGTGCAATACACTAATTTCAGGTATTTATGGAGCATACATTGATAATTTTCTTTTCGATTGGAATAGTAAAAATTAGCAAAGCCCTAAATAAGTAATTGACTTGATAAATTGTAATTGTAACCGACCGTCAGGTCAGATCAGGGGCAATTAGATCATGAAGTCTGCTTTTTGAACTGTTTTAAAATTACTGTTGCATTATATCAAAATTGGCAGTATCGATTTATAATTAGTCAGTCTCTGACCTATTCTATGCCAAAAGCAATATTTTGATACATTGCAACGGTAATTCTAAATTAAATAACAGAGTTGGGCCTCAGTTTTTTAGATTTATCTGACCACGGCTATTCGGGGCCCTAGGTAAGATTAAATAAATTTCAGGGTCTATCAGTGTCTATAGTCTATAATTTAATTTTTCTTATCGTATTTATTCAATTGTTAATTTTAATTGTTATTAATTTGCATAATATTTTTTCAAATTTTGTTAAATTATTTTTCGACATATGCATCTGGCTATTTTTCATGTTGTTAATATATCTAAAATATGGATTGAATAGCTTGAAATAAATGAATTTTTAATTTTTTAATTATAGTTAGATTAGATTATAAAAGTGTGTTTGGAGCAGAGCATGTTAAGGAAAATCACGGAAAATAATACAGTAGGTAGCTAAAATGTCCAAACTGGCTATATATAATACACGATACGGCATTTGACCAATAAATGCTTGTTTTTAGTTAATAAGTCTATAATAATTTTAGAACAGTTGGGTTAGACATGCTCGTCAACGTTCGTGATTGATAAAAAACCTATTTTTATGTTTTTTTTTCTACAATAAATTGCTGAGTTTTGAGAACTGGAGTTACAACTAAGGATAGTTTCGTTCACATTCATCGAAATGATGTTACTTCTTACTGCGTACGTCTAAGTGAGAGTAGGATAGGATATGATTACAAATTATTTTAAGAAAGTAATGCTTACAAAAATTATCTACAAACCCATTTATATCTGTTGTATTTCTCTAAAAAATTAGCTAACTACCAGCAAGTGCCTTTATTACCAAAAACAAAATGACTAACTACAGCAACAAAAAGAAATAAAGTAAAAAGATTACCTATATACCTACCATTCAAGATCTACAGATAATCCAAATGCTATAACGCACCAAAGGAAATAATAGAAATAAAGAAAAAAAGAGAGACATTCAGCTGAAATAAGCAAAAATAAATTAAATTAAACAAGCTGGAGTAATCCTAACTAGTTGATGTTGGTATTTGCGTACACTCAGCTCTGAATGCTTTGCCTTTGAGGCTGCAGACAGTTGCAGGGTCGCCATGTGGGGGGTGGACCAAGTTGATAGATGGCAGGGTTTAACAAAAATAAAAACTGTAGTATCAAAAACCCAAAAAGCGTTGGACTCTATGTAAAAGTAACTTTTTAGGTTGTAGTGCTGAGCAAAAACGTTAGGTATCAAAAATAGAATTATTTTTAAACGATTTTCTTGATCAAATTAGTTTTACTAACCAGCTTTAACTTTTTCTAAAATATTAAATGTTTTCTGGATTGGAAATTACTTATTTTTTGCGAGTTTGCGGTCGCGGCGACGCTTATGCCGATTATTTTATTTTTCTTTGAAAAGATTTGTTAGGTGGTTGCGGAAAGCTATTTTTTAAAAAAGGGACTAGGTATACAAATTAATATTTTTAGCTTTTTTCATTCATAGATAATACTGCCAGACAGATTTTGATAGAATGTATACGGTACAAACTGTTAAAATATAAACCTTATAGAACGGTATCCTTGAAATAGAAAACATACATATTTTATACTAATTGAGAATCTCCTCCATTTTTGAACAAGCTATGAAGTGTAATGCCAAAAATATTCATCAATAAATTAGGAATATTAATTTTTTTGACTATCTAACTACAACAAAAAACTGCAGATGGATTACCTATCAATCACTTCAGAGCTACAGATAATAAATAATAATGATTATCGATATAAATACCACTCTCCTATCACTTACCCCACGCAGCATACATTTGACGAGCCTCCTTTGTCTAGGTATCGGATTGATACATCGGACAAGCTAGGATTAGCGCTGCACAGGTCCTACCCTGACATTGCAGGCTGTATGTAGCACGCGTATTAAGTGTAGCCTTACTGTCTCTTAATACGCGTCCTGTCTTTAAGGGGATCATCGAATTTTCATACCGGGGCTTACTTGTAACGTATTTTTTTGGTATTGGTTGCGGCGTTAGGGTATTTACCCTACAGCTCGCAGGTAGGTAGGTGGACTACAGCGGCCGGCTGGACCGTGAGTAAAACACACTAGTTTATGTTTGTCCTTTACTTATTGTTTGCCGCACATTAATTTCACTGATTAGACAGAAGGTAGGTGAAAGGTTATCCTTTAGCCGACGCTCGCACGACCCCGTTCACGGCGACTCGCAGGCTTCTGGCTGGCGGACGTAAGGCTCCAGCACAGGACAGGCAGCGGCGAGGTGTTCCGGAGGTATACCACTCTCCACGGAATTTCTTCTCGTCGGAGACAGATGGAAAAGTTGATAAGTAGATAGATGGATGGACGGATGGATGGATCCTTGAAAGAGCTAGGTGTCAATAGATAGCCTAGACCAGAAGTGCCCTGCCAAGCCGTGCCGAGGTCATGCATGAGCACCGCGCCGGCGTTAAGAAACGACACGTTGCACCCACGATTTGCAACCGGCAGATAGTTGGCGAGGCAGAACAGCTTACATGATAAAATGAAGAATTTAAATGGCAGGCAATGATAGATAAATGTAAATAAAAACTCACCCCAGAGGAATCTATCAAATTCACAATTATATAGTATTAGTTTTAGCTGAACGTCTATTCGCGACAGCGTTTGGTAGTAAAAAAGCACGTGGTTCAGTCAGCCGTTGCGAAATATCGCTACGCGCTAACTCCGAGTCGCCTTGCTATCGCATAAATAGCAGGAACTTAAATATATTAAAATTAAAATATATTAATAACGTCACATGGTGTCAATCGCTTCACTATAATATATTTTAGGCCTACACGTTTTATTATTTCTAAAAAAGTTATTGAATTCAGCATAATAAAAGCTTTTAATAGGTATACTATCAGCGCAAAAATATGACTGCTTAAGTAGCTTATAACTTTATAGTGATATAGAAAACAGAAAAAATAAAACAGTAAAGCCTAGTAAATAATGTATTTACTATGTGAAAAGAAAAACACTGGAATCGAACAACATTAAAAGGTAGAAAAGAGCTATCTTATTGTATGGACAAGTTGGCGGTCTATAGCTGCCTTAATTCCTGACTGATTTACTAACTTTATTACCTAGGAATCAACGTTAGCCTAAGCCGCTGAACCCAGAGAAAGAATTCGGAGGGTGTATTCATTATAGTGTGTAGGGGTGAATTAAGAAAAGATTTTTGGTGAACCTCTACGGGAACAAAAACTTTTTTATATTCAATTTTATATCGTCAAATTTAATAAATTGTAATAAAATAGGCTTGTTATCATTTTAGAATAAATTGATCACTATTTTAGAATCATTAAGGTATCTATTAAATTTTACATTAATACAAGCAATTAACTCATCCAGCTCCAAGCACTTAACAGCGAGAACATTCAGCTATTTCTAGCTTGTTAAAGTAAATAATGTAATGAAATTCTAAAATACACTCAACCAAGTGAAATCATAGTGAAAACCGTTGCTCTAGCTAAACTTATTCAAGCTAAGATACGTAGGTACTAGATACCTAGGTACTAGGTATCTACTAATCTGAGTCTAGATTCTGGGTGTTCGTAATTGGATTCCGTCGTTATGTAAATCAGAGTAATTTCGCTATCTTACTATGTTCATTTCTGTTGTTCTATTTAGTTATTCTGACCTCTGTATATTTTTAAAGAATTTGTAGAGGTATACTCCTCTTCAAATTCGTTCGTTAATTCGTTGAAATCTTTATATATTATGTTGTTCCCCGTTTTCTCAGGAACTCTCAATGGAATCTGTGAGACGATTTAAAATATCCTTTCTATGTTTTAATGGTAATTAACTGTCCAGTTTGTCTCATATTGATTTTATCTAAATCATCCTAGTACATTAATATTACTGACAAAATAAAATTTGGAGTCTTGTTTTTCGTATTTTTTTAAGCTACTTATGTTTTTTAGCTTGAGGAGAATTATATTGTAGAATATATGGTAGGTATATTAATTTTCTGCTTTAGCGCCTACTCCAAATTGTTTATGAACATTTAGTTGCCAAACTTAGTTATCAAAGTTGAATAAAAAACTCTAATTAATTACAAAAAGATATACTAACTTTAGTTTTAGAACTTAGATATGAAGGTTACTTAAACATTTTTCTTTATATTTTTGCTTTTCTCTTTTTTCAGCTGCTTTATTCCTTTGTCAAAAAGTAATTAAGTAAGATATTAAAAATACGTGTAGCACTCGGGACTGCCGCGGTAAAGCTATTGCATACGCATACGTCTAGTTGCACTCACACAAACACCGTGCGCAAGTTTGCCGAACTGAATCGACGTTAGAAGAGTGTTAGGTTTATTTTCGTTACGATTTCGTTCTTGATTCGGTCGCTGCGTTCAAAGCCCGCGATAAAAGCTATGCAATAGCTTAAAAATATTAGATCAATTCATTCAGTTGAAGGTGGAAAGAGCAGACGTAAGGTCGCTAAATAAAACACAGGATTCAGTAACTTACTCATATAATATATTTTTATTTGAAAATTCTTGATACAATGTACAATTTCGGACTTACATTATCTGATACTTATTAACTAAAAATTATGTATACAACAATACTGAGCTCATTGGTACTTGATCATTAAATTTTATTAGTAATAGTTTTAAGTCGCTTCGAGAAGTATTGAAAAAAAAATCAAAATATTGTTTTCATGGTATGTATGTGCCAACAGAGTACTTTAAAATCCCAAATCCAAAATAAATTACGAAATTAAAACAAAAAATTAAGTAACTAAATGTCGAAATACATAATATTTTCACACTATAAAAAAATAAAAAAACCGTATTTAATGGGTAATTAGCTAAAAAATGATGCTCCTCTCTGTAAAGTATCAAAGAGAAATAAGAGTTCATGACGGTGTTGATCAACATTTACTTTCATAAATTATTAACATATAATTATTAACATAAAATCTGTATAGTTTTCGTAAAACAGAAATGTGGAGATTGTTTTGCCGCGAACATCAAAGATGGCGTCTGTAGTTGGTCAAAATAAAATCATTCAATTTAGAATCGTTGAGAGTATTGCATAAACAATTAGGTATTGATTCGCAAATTCAGCAAATCAAAAGCCCTCACTATAAGGGAGACCCGTGTCCAGCGGTGGGACATAACATTATATCATAATACGATACATATAATGACAGATTTTCTCTACAAAATATTTTATTTGATTTAAATTAACATATTAACCTATTATAATGCCCTAAGTATTTAGCGTTTTATCGTTAAAGCTAGTGATTTTAATTATTTACATTTTGATTATTTATAAAAACGCAGCTAACAATTGACAACGTTTTGTCTAAATATAACAGAATAATGTTAATTGCATTGTACAATATGTATATAAAGAGATAAATAGTATTCGTTAGTACTTAAGTTAAAAACGAGTGTATACAATGCGTTTGCCTTTGACCAATTCAAATATGGTGGAATTATAACAACGCCATCTGTTGGCAAGTATTCGAAACACAAAGTCTAGTTATTGATCACGATAGAATTTTTAAGTAGATAAACCACTCCAATAGCAATGTAAATATAAAATTATAATATATAATTTAACCATAATATAAAAAAAATAATAATAGTATGCATACATCTACGTTTTTTTACTGTTGTGCTAAACTGGATGGGTACACAAATCAAATCCCTTTTCACCTAATGACTCATTGTTTAAGAAAACGGGTTTTCACGCGTACTTGATTGAGCGATACGGCTAATTTCATCCCTGATGAAGTTCACCGAATGTGAACGAAACTATAGTTGACCATTCCAACTATCTGGTGCGCGTGAAAACCCGATTTCTTTAACAGTATGAATCAAGCACGCGTTAGTTTTCTAATTAATGATTACACATTAATCAATAATTCTAAATACTTTATAACGTATAATTATTATATATTTATCTAATTCCCATTCCTTGAATAGGTTAACATTATAGTTATATTTTTTATGCAATGGCATACGTGTATTTATTTACATTTTATTTAAGCGAATCGTATTGCTTTCAGAAATATTTTTTTCAGGAATTATCATAAATTATTCGCTATATATTTAAACTATCAATGTACACGGTTCTATAGTAAACAGCCTAACTAGGAAAAAATAACCAAATTGGATCTTTTTTTAAAAATACAGCACATTTCATATAATTTCCAAATTATAGCAACAATTTATTTAAAGTGATTTATGTCGGATTATATTTAGCTATTATTTTTGAAATAGATAATAATTTGTTAATAAAATACAATTTGCATTGCAATTTTTGGCAATTTCACTACATTATAGTTTTTATTTCGTCGTTCATTTGTGAGTGCATATTCATTTTTATATAACAAGAGCTAAGCGTAGCGTGGTGTCAAATATAAGATATATAATTGTCTTATATTTACAATAACTTAACATAATAATATTTAATATATATTACTTATATAGTACAAAACATTGTCACTAAATATTTTGATTCCTACTTATATATAATGTGACTATTTTGAAACAATATACATTTTATATAATATGCAAATTGCGTTTATTATATAATAGTCTTCTCGCATGTGCTTTGACGACTAGACTCCTACATTAGTGCTTATATACGTATATTTTTTTCTATCATTCACTTTTATTCTTTGTCATGATAAATCACAATCTCTCAATACATAAGTTAGTATTTCAAATTCTCTTACGCCGGCATTCAAGTTATATTCACGATCTATTCTTGTTGTATTATTAATACCATCGTTTTGAAATGTCGTTATAAGTAGGCTTCGTAGAAATGTATTTGAAGTTGAAATGTTTGTAATAGCTGGTGATTATATCTATTCACGTTCATTCATCAAGTCACATGCTTTGAAAATGTCTACCAGAGAAACCGAGAATATTAGATTAAACCGCAAAAAAGTACTATTTTTTGAATAAAAACTTAATAGAAACACATAAAAAGTGAGTTTTTTAAACTGAATTAGAGATTTAAAAAAAATAAAGATGAATTGACTATTTGCTACCGAGACAAGATGGACAATCAGTTTTTATCCTTTTAAAATTATTACATGTTTTCATACAAAGCACTCGGACTCTATAAAGAATAGTGGTACAAAACAACCAAATTTCATTTCATGTTAATAAAATACTGTTCAAGACAAAAAATACAAAAATGTATACTAGATGGCGCTATATACAATAATCTCGGTCAACATAGCTGATATACTGTAAGGTACTTAATCGGAGCAAGTCTTGCAACATTGCTCCTTGTACCGCTTGAGGGCGCACATATTCATAGCTCGCACATTCTCGCAGAAACGGGACGAGTCACGGCAAACGCCATCTGTTGGACAAAAAAAAAACAAATTTTAATTCAATACGCATTACATTAATGTATCTGAAATTGACTTTATAATGTTAAACTTTTCAGTAATTACTTATGCTTTAGCTCTCTTCAACCGTAGGTTGCTTGGAAGAGATTGGCATTAGCGATAAGGCCGCCACATTTTACACTTATATTATAAGTATTTTTTAGTATACCGTACTTATTATTATTTTATTGTGCACAGTACAAAGAGTTTTCTATTCTATTGTATGTCTCAGTGTAAAGGAAATGAATATGGAATGCATTGCCATTTTAATATCAGTGTATTGTAAGTGCCGCACGCAGAGGTTACCTAAACCATCAC
Organism: Ligdia adustata; assembly: GCA_947049295.1. Taxonomy (NCBI): domain Eukaryota; kingdom Metazoa; phylum Arthropoda; class Insecta; order Lepidoptera; family Geometridae; genus Ligdia; species Ligdia adustata. The sequence goes on from OX346237.1 coordinate 929,064, forward strand.
TAAGTAAATATTTCAAAAAGTTGCCACGCAGAGTCACTGAATGGTTTGTTAGTGGGCCTAATCAAAACTAACTAATTTGAGTTTTTGTTACTTATTTTGTGATAGTTTAAGTAACTATTAAGACAGCTGTACACCGCCAACTTGTCCATACAATAAGATATAGCTCATTTCTACCTTTTAATGTTGTCCGATTCCAGAGGTTTAATTTTTTTCTGTCTTTTATATGACTATAAAGTTACAAGCTTCCTAGGCTGTCACATTTATGCGCTGAAACGTTGCCTATTAAAGGCCTTTAGCAGAATTCAATAACTTTTTTCAAAATAATAAAACGTGTAGACCTAAAATACATCATAGTAAAGCGATTGACACCAATAACAAAAAAAACGTTATAATTTAGTGGATGAAAAGAGGCAGGCCTCGGAACGAAAAATTCTATCAGAAACACGAAAACGATGAAGGGTCGGGGATCCTCTTAAAGTCTCTGAGTGCGGCAGTTAGTATTCCATTATAAAAGTGAATGTACCTTTACACGGCGCCAAGTGACAAGTCCTGGTGACAGTGGGGCGTTGCATTGCCTCGCAAGCTGCGCCCGCGCCGCGCTCGCGTCGCCGCGGGCCACCGCCCCCGCCGCGCCACACGCACCGGAGCACCCGGTGCTGACGCCCTTCACTACCACATGCACCTATACACTGGGGAAGAATTGCAGCTGTTAGAGTTTTGGTGAAAATATGGAAAATTAAAAGCAAGTTGAACAAAAGCGTATCAATTTCTTTTTTTCCATAGTGAAAGTTGTTCCTATAGATGAGTATAGTGACCCCGTTTTGGCTTAGTACACTCCTCACCGATAACCCTGTTTTACTATTATTATAAAGAGAAGTAAATCGGAAACGCTAACCTTGGTCCAGGGTCCGACGTGCCAGGCCGGTCTGCATGGCCTGGCTTCTCGCCTGGTCTTCTCCGGCTGTATGCTGTAGTCGCACGAGGAGTCAGGAAGTGCAGTTCCGTTGGGGCTGATGCATTCCACCCGTCGACGGACAATAGCTAAGGAAAGAGAGGGAGAAGACATTTATTATGGCATGAAAGACTACAACTCCATCTAATAATAAATTAAAAGAACACTTATAGTAAACAGTACATAAGAGTTGCTAAGTAAGCTATCGGTTTCTTCTATGAATAAGAATAAGAAATATTTATTGGCCTTTAAATAACATTCGTTACAGGCAACGTCTTGTTACATTTTAATTATTAATTACTTTAAAAAGAAACTTAACTTATAAATACTTTTATAGTTCTAAGAACAAATACTTATTATATTATACATTTACATTGTAATTTATTTCTTTACCTATTACTAACATTTTGTAATTGTTGTTCATCACACAAGAACGATGATTCCACAAGCTGCATTGACATATATTCACTGAGTTTATAAAAAGGATTTCTTTGAAAAAAATATTTCAATTTTTGTTTAAATATTTTAAAATTGAGTTCCATCACGCTATTTGGTAATTTATTGTACATTAATATTTTGGTAGGCAAGGTTGCCACATCCTAGACCGCGTCGTCGTTTTAACTCAGGCGAGTTGCGGTCAAAAGCAAGCCATATTATTTATAAAAAAAATGTAAATAAGTAGATATGGAATTGCATGATTAGATATACCATAATTATAAATCTGGGCCAAAATGTCTCTTGCGAGACCTTGCGAGAAAAAAAAAAGTAGTAGCGCATAACGCATTGGTGAACGCGTGAAGAGCTTTTGGCATATGATGGATTTAGCAAAACGGAATTTTTGACTATCCCTAAAAGAGAATGTCCTGGACATGGGCGTTTTTTCTCATTCTTTCATACGGCGCATAAGTAACTTTTGCCTTTGTAATATTCGTTCACGATATCTCTACTACTTACCAGTTCCCCCAGAGAGACATCGAACCTGCGACCACGGTGTCGCACGCCATGTCGCACACGCGTTTCCGCGACAGTCACGCAGCACTTTAGGTGGTGGTATGTCGCGCGACAAACATTCGTTCGTTTCTACTGTCGTCGTGCTGTTGCCTGTCATGTGCTGTTGTGAAAAAAGGACATGTTTAGCTAGAGTACTAAAGTTGCTGAAATACAGTTAATAACTAGTCGGCCAATGAATTCAATGGCATGTACACTAAATTTTGTCAAATAAATAAAAGAGATGTTTCAAAAATGTGTGGAGCTCCGGCCAGGACAGAGTACGTGGTACCATAAATATGTAAGGGGCTATTAATCTTTAATCTATCAACCAAATTCAAAATAACGTAACTTATCGCAGTGTACAAAATTAACTTCGAATCAAAATATATAAATATGATCTACGCGTTTTAATTGTATCAATTTTGACATTTGCTACGAGCTGTACATGTCATAGACCAATGTGACCATTATAGTCACCCGAGGATACATAAATCTTCTAGGGATGCCATAATTCCACTACAGTGCACAGAATTTCGATATTTTTGTACACAATGAAGGAGGCGACTGATGCATTTCTTATTAATACACACGAATAACCACATCTTTAGGCATGTTATGTAGACATACACCGTGCTGGCCGAAAATGAAACAAGTCCTTTGTATTGTTGTATTTTTATAATGAGGAGTTCAAATCTCTCATTACCTTTTTATATCTGTGTCGATCTTTAAACTCAGTATAAATAATGTCATATTATTTTGACATTACCTGACAGACAGCTCCCCGGATCTGATGTCCGATCTGACCACAGAGAGCAGTGCACGGAGACCACTCGGTTGTCTTCCACGAGTACTGCTGCCCGTCTGGAGATTTTGTTTGTCTAGAAGGAATAACAAATGGTTCGTTATAACAATTTAATATAAAATTAAATAAACAATAGCGTAAAAGCAAAAACAAAACAGAAATTCGTCTTTGTTGAACACTCTGCCAAAAACTAAATAAATAAAAACACTAAAAAAGAATTAAGAAAAAAGAGAATGAAGACACTCTGCCAATGGAAAATTAATTTTTGTACATAATTCAAAATTATTATATATTTATAAATCTATCTTCTTTATATATAAAAATCAATTGCTGTTCGTTTATCTCGCTGAAACTCGAGAACAGCTGCCCCGATTAAGCTGATTTTGATTATGAAGTGTTTGTAAAAGTTTAAAAGGATGGTTTAAATAAAAAAAAAATTAAGGCAAAAAAATATGAAGCGGTTGAATCATCACAAGTTCGCTCATGCAATATTTTTCTATTAAAACAAAAAATACAAAATTTACCCACGCAGATTTCGCCTATAGTTTTTATATTTACTCACATATTTTCCGTCGTAGTTTCAATATGTTCCATCAAATTTTCGACTGTCACATCTTGCATGTGTTTATTATAATCTTCGTTCACTATAATAATATCAGAATCGTCGTCTTCAGGAAACACAACCTGTTTATCTCCGAGTGTGATCACGCGAGTCTTCGTCGGTACTCCGTAATTTTGATACATTATTATAGAATCCACTGTTCTTTGACCTCGCGAATTCCCGATTGTCTGAAAATTCCAAAATGTCTGAACATATCAGTTATATATTAGAACTGCCATTGGATTCTATTGATGGAATACCTGATGAGATTAATATAAATATAAAGAGAGTTATTACTTGCATGGATGATATAATGGAATGGACTGCCTATCTGTCAAAATTACCTGTCTCACGTATTAGTGATAATGGTTTTGGTGAAATATTTAGTATAAGCAATGGGTCATTAATAAAATTATTTCCAAGAATTGATAACGAAAAAAACTATTTACTGTCTAACGTAAGACCCAGAGTCTAAAACCAAAATTAAATCTCTCATGCAAATCATTCTAACCCAACCGAAATGACCATATATACCGTAGGCGTAGTCCAAATAAATAGATATGCAACTTCGCTAAAATATAAAATGAACCATACAAATCAAGAGAACCTGTTGAAACCAAACCAGAAAACATAACATGCGCCGCAATCCAACCCAGTCGAAACCGAACTTTATGCCGACTCCAAAGAGTCCATTCTGGTTACTCCTCACCTGGAATTGCATGATTATATAGTGCAGGCACGGCAGCAGTCGTGAGGCACTGTTCCTTATCGGAGGGAGCATCTGGGAGGAGACTGCGGTTTCCTGAAGTTCCCAAGCGGCGTGCGAAGGTTACAAAGTTAGGACACACTTATACTTATGCAGCCTTACTTATAAATAGTCTTTTGACTTGCTCTGCCTTGTTCGTCAGTTGGAACAAGACAAACGATACTCGTATAATTGAACCGTTTATAAGTAAGGCTCATGCTGTTTGCATTTCAATATTGGGAGTCTAGTAGATGGTTTGTCGATGAAAAGATATTCCGGTGAAACATTTATGTTATTATAATTTTTCGTTGTTATCGTTGTTGTTACTTTAAAAATACTAAATGTCTTGTGCGCTAATAAAATAAGATGTACCTATTTAATGAAAACTTTAGATAAATTTACCAAGATTTGTCCTTATCCAAAAACGAGGTCGAGGTTTGGATCTCATTACACACCAAAGTTTGCCTAGAATTTTTTTTACACAAGATCCCAACCAAAAAGCGGCTTACAGCCAACAAACGCCGTAAGCAAAAAATTAAAGAACTTGTTTTAATATTTTGTTATTTGCAGTTTCGCTGAATTTCACAAAAGTTTTAGTTGGAGTAGTTTGGATTGCGGCATGCCCCCTGGCGGGCTGCCAGCTCATAATAAAAATAACCATTTGACCTACCGCAGCGTCTTGGCCATCGAATTTACTTTTATCAGTATAATTTAATAAATGTTGGCTTGCTTTATTTTACTCGAAAATCGCTTTAATCCGAGCGGTGCGATTTTTGAGGCAATGTTACTCTATTACTCTAACACCGTCTTATTACTTACAATCAGCCATACTTATAGATTTCTTGCAACAAAAACAAACGGCCTGGCTTAAAGGTTATTGCATTTTAGAATTATTTTCTTTATTTCTAAAAAACTTAAATATTCTTGGAACTCATTAATCAGATTTGTTAATATTGGTTGGAAACTACGACCTGTTTTATACAAGTACGAAGTTTCTAGGAGATATTAAATCATACGAAAATAAAATTTGCTAGACCCGAAACACAGATGCTTCGCTCGCTTGTACAAATAATTGAGAATATCACCCAGACCACGAACTCTACTTATTACACTGAACCACTCAAGTTCTTACTAATCAAAATAAAATTAACCTCGAACCCAAACTGTAACCAACTTTAGTCTCAATTTTACTACGAGTGCCACACTAACTAGTAAGTTAAATGGAAACAGATCTCAGAGGCACAATGCAGTATTGTAGGCCTACGGTACTACCAACTTAGGGGTTGTAAAATGGGGTAATAAAATTTACGTACCATTTTATAGTGTAATAAAACAGTTATAGCTGAATGTGGGGGGAGGGAGGGATTTGAATGGAATAAGGTAGTTATCGTTGGGTGATGAATTTAGATATGATTCAAGAGGTGGCTTTATTGTATTACACCAGTGTTAACACTGTTTAATATGCATTGTCTGTTGAATCAAGTTACTTTTTACAGGTTTTATGACGATTTGTCGCATGACGGCAACGAAGTCCAGAGCTGGTGTATACGAGTAAGTAAGTGATGAATTACTTAGTGTTTGATTGCAAAAATAAAGGATTTACAAAGACATATTATTATTCTACTAACAATATATTATGGACTAACTATCATAACCGCGGTATAAAATATATATAAATCTTTGAATCTCTTTGAATTTTCACAAATTTTCACTTTTCTTAGTACACCCTACACCATTTAATGAATAAATCCTCCAAACATCATGTCTTTAAGTTAACTGGTTTTTGTTCTGCGTTGATTCCTAGCAAAAATAAGTCGGTTAGGACTTTATTTTATACAATACTAATGCAATACTAAGTAAGCAATGACCCGCCCGACTGTGAACGAAACTATAGTTGGACCTTTACAACATTTATGTAGGCGTGAGAACTCGTATCGACAATCAAATTAAACATATTATTGCAACCATCCGGAGTTTAACTTTATTTTTGTTTTATAATACGAGGTCACATATGTACATGGTAAGAACATTGGAACTTAGTTTTTTGTTAACATTGGGTGGTATTTTTCAGACTAATTTAATTTAATTAATTTTATTTTATTTCATTTTACGTTTCACACTAGGATTTCTCCACATGACACGGGTCATGCGGGACTGTACCATGAAGTCACGTATCGAACTTTATGTTTCAAATGTCCATATATCTTTCCACCGCTTCCACCTACCAGCTCCATCACTAGATGCTCTCCATTATAGAAGTTCTCAGTCAAGTACTGACCTCGTTCTCGTCGTATATGTCCCTCGCTTGTGAATTGTAACTGGGCGCTGGTTTGGTGCTGGTCGACGCTGGTCCGTATAGAGCGTCGCGAACCTTGTCCACTTTACCTGTTTACAAATTAATATTATCTATACTATAAAACTTTATTTTTTACTAACAATGTAGAAAAAAATAATGTATGCCTTTTTTTCTTCACAGGTAAGGATTTGACCACAAGATCGCATGAGCACGGAAGTCAGCGATATTGTAGCCCTAGAAGGAGCGTGCCTAATCTGGAATACAGTCAGCTCAAACAAAATACGGAGCGATTCTAAATTGAGTGCGTTTATTTAGTATACTGAAAGAATACTGAAAATAAAATCCCTGTGTTTTTTTAATTTAACTCACTTTAGTACAAACATATTAAGAAAAGTTGAATTTAAGTCGTATAAAGTGAATACTCATGGTCCTAAACGCAACGCCACCCTGGTGTGAAACTAAGTCACGGCGACGAGCGCGTTAGAATGGCCCACATTTGTGTAATCGCGTTAAGGTGTAGATTTTTCCCAGTTAAAAAAAGATGTGGTTTTTAGTAGCGAATTATGTTAGGTTTATAGACATTTATTTCTCATTACTATATGTTTTATTAACGATGCCGATTGCGTGGTAAAAATATACGCAGTCATTTTAGAACCATTCCGTACTGATAGAACATTGAGCGGCCTTATTGCCTAAATGGAATTCGTTCACCAAATACATCTTACATACGTTCACTATTCAACTAAACGAAAATGCTTCTACGTCTATACTCAAATATTCAGAAGATTATAAATTACCCCCTTTAAAGAACACTAGCCACTTAAAATAACTCACAAATAACCTGTAGTATTTTGCTACTGATTTTTTTATCCTACACAACTAGGCATTTGAGCATAAGTTCGCACGACCACGAAGGTCAGCAGCTGTATACTGTAGTCCTAGATGGAGCACGCCTAGCCTGGAATACACTGGCTCTCAAGGAAGATTGCTGATTAAAAATATTCTGCCTCTTCACAAACTTAATTTAAAAACTAAATCTAGACAAAGCAATTACGTAAATGTAAGTGCTAAAAGCCCCTGCTCCAGTATCATCATAGTTAAAGAGCTTCTACTTCCCAGTATCTCCACTGTATCGCAACTCTACCTAGTTACTGATATCTAATCTGTGACACCACCTCCAGACACTAAACTATGGTTTGTTTACATGAGGACACTTTTGTTGTTCAATAAAAAAAATAGGAGTCAATTTGAAAAAAAACCTAAATCTATATTTACTGATGAAGTAAATGTAAAGTGCTAAAAGCCCCCGTTCTGGTATAATAAGTGTAAAAGAGCCCCTTTCTTCTAACTATCTTCACTACATCGAAACTCTACCTAGTTACTGATATACTCGTATAATCTGTGATACCACTTTCAGACATTCAACTAAGGTTTGTTTACTATAATTTCATTTTATATCAGTAAGTAGAGAATTTGATAAGTTTTTTATTACTTCAATCATGTAGTAAACTTTTTTTATGAATAATAGGTTTGCGCTTGTCCTCAACGCGCCTGCTATAAAGCGACTATGCGGCCTAAGACGTAGCACGCTTGCCTAGAAGAACTAACTCCAACATTATTTTTACACTAATACGTAGTACTCATTGTTTTAAAGCAATTATTAATCATACGCTGATAATTGAAGGCTTTTCTTGAGCCATCTAGCCGTATCAAAATATCGTCACAAGGCAATAAAAAGTGTTCTATGTCTTTAGCCACTAAACTTGCCGCACAAAAAGTGTTTGCATGTGAACGGGGCATTAGAGTCTCTTTCAGAGATTCCTCCATGAATTTTAAAAAGCCATTTAGCCGTGAACAAGGACGATGATATTACATTTTTAAACTTAATTCTGAATGCAAGTTAAATTTTAAAAACGTTTTCTGAGTGTTGTTTAGTTACAGGGACAGTTTTTAGCGTAAATCAAGTACTCGCGTGCTAGTAATGCTGTCTTAATCTCTTAAGGAAAGTTATCGTAACATTTTTTTTACGGGCTTTTTTTAAGCGAAAAAGGTATATCTTTACTCATCATGATTCGCAATAATTTTTAGTAAATAAATCAAGAATAATTAAAAAAAAATTACATCATGCTTCGTTTAACTTTTTACGGTATAAATACATCCTAATGAACAGCTTACACTATGGTACAACGGAAAATTAAAGAAAAAATCTGCTGTTTCACAGTAAAGTTTGTCGACGATCAATTAACTTTTTTTATATAGATTTTCTATTTTTCTTTATTTCAGAGTTGGTTCTATAGTAAAAAATGTTTATAATGATAAGTAGTGACCCCTTTATAGCTTAGTACAAACGTGTAACAGAAAGATGTGGCAATGCTTAAGGTTGTTAGCCTACCCATCAAAGTGAACCCTATGTAGGAAAAAATTTAGAAAAAAAAAAAATGCGTCTTCCATGCAACTTGGCCGATAACGTGACCATTTTTTTTATGGAGAAAGTAATATGTATTATTTGGTATAATAAAAAAAAATCTGCAATGGATTTACTTTGAAGGATAGACTAACACCCTTAAGTATTGTCACACCATTCTGTTACTCGTTGTAAATAATATCCGACCTCGTTGTCTATTCTTGGTGTACTTCTGTCTCTGGTCACCCGGTCGTTGTTCGTGCGACTGATCGTCCGAAGAGCCTCCCACCATGGCACGGTAGCGTCCGTCCGCTCTGCTGTACAAAATACAACCATATTATATGACAACATTTCAAATTTTGAACCCCCCATTTCAATACTATAATGGAAAGACAAATAAAAAACATTTTACTCCTATTTTTTATTTCATTCATTAATTACGTTTTTAGACATTTTTGTAAATATAAGAAAATTTCAGCATAATGTTATTCTCGTCAAAAACTCGTAAAAATGATGTCATTAATTATCTGTATTTTTGCTGTTTGTTCTGGTATCGTTCACAGATGACAGAGACAATAATATTTTTATTGGTGGCATCTGACGGTCTTAACATGAATACGAGATTTTTTTCATCAGTTTTTTGTAAATAATTAGGAAGAAAATGAATATTAAAATCTGGTAGCTTTAGTGTTAACTCTTCATAACATTATCTCGAAATAGTTTTCGAATTTCCATCACTTTCCAAAAATGAAATGTTGTTAACAAGTTACGGTATGTCCGAGTAAATAATAATCTGATAATAAACAGTTTATAGTAACAACTGAAAAAAAACAAATATCTTAAATATGAACAGCTATTAGATCGTAAAATATGTCGGCCTTATTGCTGTTATTGTACATTTTCTGACCTGTCGGAGAGTGGTGAAGAGGGTTCATCCAGAGGTTTATGTCGTTCTATTTCCTCGCTGGAAGGGAATTCCCCCGGTCGAGGCTTCACCAGTAGTGTGAGGTTAGCGCTGGAACGACCAGCAACACAGGTGTACACGCCGTGGTCGCGGAGAGAGAGAGACGTGATGCGAAGAGCGCCCTGGTAGAAAAAAAGAGCGGAATAATGTCGTTAGATTATCGGTGATCGAGCCCGGGATTTCCCGAATCAAATTTATTTAAAAAAGAAAAACCACTATGTTACTATATTGACTACCAAAGAGACAGTGCTGAGTTCCTAAACAAAAATAATAAAATATCTCTAAAAAAAACCATCAAGTTATATATAACAAAATCTTTATAATAAAAAAATCAGCAACCTTATAAATTCACATAAAGGAGTATTTTTCCATTCTGTCAGCAATCAAATACCGAAGGGCAATGAACATTTAAAAGCTTATGCTTTGGGCTGAGAAATCTCATTTAATATACCTAGTAAGTAGATTTATATCTTGCTTCTATTATTATGAACTTAAATTGAATATTAAAACGATTTAACAAAAGTAAATTAATTCTCATTACTTCACTACTATTGAACGCAACTGTAAATTTATAACCTTAAATAATTGTTATAATTTTAACATTACTGTACGACACTGCTTTAATATGCAAAACCTTACTTAACCCGGCTTAAGTGGGCTTTGAAAGAAAGCTAGCTTTTTAAAATAGCACTTAAAGCTCATTTATGCATAAAATATTTATGCTTTTTTAAAGCTGTGTGTAAAATATCAAGTGCTGGTAGATTAGTCGTATAGTTAGAGCTTGTGGTGTGATTTTATAACTTCGAAATAGGGGTTTAACAAGGCTTATCTGGAAAAAGTATTTTTATGCGCGTAGGTAATAAATAAGTTGGTCTAGACTTGTCTAGTTTTTGCACCTTTTTAATACATTTTGTGAGCTACTCGTATTTTTTAATATTCATAAACATCTTTTGTTGAGCATTTTCTTTGTGCGCAAGAAGAACATTGATTACATTTTTAAAATGTATGTAACACAAACTTGTAAGAAACTCACAAATTATTATATTTTCTTGATTATTATCCTGGATTGAATTTTCAATGTTTTCGAAAAAATACATCATACAGGATTGATTGGTAGAGTATGTGTGTAACAAATCCATTTACCTTTTTGGATATCTTGTACTTTTTCGACTTGGTGATGATCTGATGATCCTTAGCCCACTGTATCTTAGTCCTGTTGTAGCCTTTCACGGGACATTTGATCTTCACTTGGGTTCCGTAGAATATTGTCGCTGAGCCGCCCACTTTTACTGTCACCTTAATAAACAAAAAATATATATTTCGTGGCGACAAATCTCGCTGAAATGCTTGTGGAACGAAGCATTCAACGAAACGTTACTACTGTTGGGAGGAAATGGACTTTCAATATTGAACGGCATTGAATTACTTTTATTTGTAAGTTTTTAACCACACTAAAATTTTATAATATTCATGCGATCGAAAAGAACTTGAACCTGCATCCAAAACCAACAACCAGAAGGATGCAGGTTTAAATACAATAATTAAATATAAATTGTGCATAACGACAATTTCTAACGGAGTTGCATAAGACTGTCAGTGTTTTAATGTGTTGAATTTGTTCAATTCGTTGAACAAACATTTTAACTAAGTGGTTAAAACCGTTTTTTTGAGGAGTAACATGTGTATTTTCCACCACAATTACTCATAAGCTCAGACAGCTTATGAGTAGTTGTGGAAAGGTTTCTAATATACTTCCTATAACATACTTCCACATCTGGTGAGTGTTTTGGTAAATATTATGTTAATTTTTTGTCTGCTTGTATTATATACTACCTTCTTATAAGGCGACAGGAAGGGACTAACATCCTAAATACAGGGAAACCTAGTTAGGAGTTGTGCTCGGCCATGTATGCGAAACGACACACATTTGCAGAATTTAGCTACTATAATATTAGCACATACAATAACAACATGCATAAAGAAACTAGTCGCTTTAGCCTTGTTTGTTACCTACTTTATAATATTGAAAATAAGTAGCTAATTTTCTAAGTGCCTATACTTTTAGTCATACCACCTGCATAGTGAATTAATTGATTATACTTACCTACATGGTGAATTTTGTGAACCATTATTTATGCCAATAAACATTTGTAATAAACATTTGTAGCTATTCTTGACAGTTACTGTTGCTTCTTTATCAGTTTTTAAATCAAAAGATAAAATTACTTATTTCAATTTCTTATCATAGATGTGGAATTTCAAGGTCAGGTTTTATGCGCCACACGACAAACCGCGACTCAGAATATTATATGAAGTGGTATATTTGAATTTCCTGACCTTTTTCTTCTTCGGATCGTGCTGTATATAAGATGAGTTGGCCAGCGATATCTCCGGGGAGGCTGTATCCAGGAGACAAGGGCGAGAGTTGCAGGACTTGGTCGCAGCGGGCCGAGGGGAGTTGCACAAGGAGGCTGGACGTTCCACCACGTGTGACTGGGCCATTATCTGCTTACATTCCACCTGGTGAGAGAAACAATATAAATATAAAAATTAGTTTTAACTGATCTACGAAATTCTGTAACTAGTGGTTTTTTATTTTATTTTATTCTACACAGCTAGGCATTTGACCACAAGTTCGCACGACTACGGAAGTCAGCGATACTGTAGCCCTTGATGGAGCATGCCTAGTCTGGAATACCCTGGCTATCAAGAAAGGCTGTCGGAACACACCGTTAGGTACTTGGTGACTGATTTTACAACTTGAGGGTGATATCTAGCCAGGCGAGCGATATAAACGGCTCTTTTTGCATGTTTTGTGGGATCGAACCTTGTACCTTTGTGCAAAAGGTACAAGGTTCGATCGATTGCCGTGCAGGCAATCGACGATAATAACCACTATGATCGCTCCAAAACTTGACTACATTTCATTTTTGAAAAGTGACGGAAAATCGAATACCATTCCGAGATAATGTAATGAAGAGTTCATACTAACAATACTAGATTTTTATATAAACTCTCGTATTTATGTTGAGACCGTCAGATGCCACCAATAAAAATATTATTGTATCTGTCATCTGTGAACCGTACTAAAATAAACAACAAAAATACAGATAATTAATGCCATAATTTTTTTACGAGCTTTTGACGAGAATAACATTACGCTAAACTTTTCTTATTTTTATCAAAAATCTCTAAAAATGTAATTATTACATTCTGAATCAAATAAAAAAAGAGTACGTTATTTTTCATTTGTCATTATCCTACCCTTATCTATCATCATCAGAAATAGGGGGGTCAAAAATTTAAAAGTTGTTGTCTTCGGTTAGCCTACTCATACTTAATTACTGTGCCGAAACATGGACACTCACGGTAAAGGTTTTTTTTATAGTCTTGCGCTTGACCGCAACTAACTTGATGAAAAGTGACGATCAACGATCTCGAGAGAAAGGTATTTGGTTTAAAACTATTCAGTCCCAACCATCAAACAAGACCTTGTGTTGTTGTTGTGTATCCGCTCTGGACACATTCCATTGAACAGGTTCGCGTACCTCATGGACAAGGCGCCGCTGCCACTGAGCAGCGTGTGCATGCGCCTGGAGGAGGCGTACCATATTTTGATGGAGTGTGTTCGGAATGAGACGCCTAGACGGTTGTTATTGAAGGATAGTTCCATAGGATTGTGTAACTCATATTTAGCCCTCCCCATTTCAGAGACGACAAAAAGAATTCTAGATTTAGTGAAGCGTGGCTTGCAAAATAGATAAGTCTTATTTTATGCAATTTCTTTTAATTTCTGTGTTTAGCAACTAGTGTGGCATTTTCGCATGTGCGAACAAACACTTTGTATAAAGATGACGATACGGTCTAGGATGTAGCGTGCTTGAATAGAAGAAACCGATTCACTCGCGGCTTGAAGAGACCGAGATTATTAGCTGTCGGGAAATAGAGAACTTGGCAGCGAATTCCACAACCTGGCAGTTCGCACAGTAAAAGTGGACGCGAAGCGTTTTGTGCGATTCCGTGGAACCTCTACCATGAACCGGTGGCGTCTTACAGTATCTCTACTTGTCCGAATATAGAATTGAGATGGGGCATTAATTCATGTAATTCCAAGTCACACTCCCCAAAATGTATATAGCTGTTCTTATGGTCAAAGTATCTCATCGAGCTATGGAGAGAGCTGCTATGCTCGGGACTTTCTGCTACCTACTTACTTCGACCGCACCGTCACAAGTCTTACCTCTCTCTGCTTGAGCCCTCCGCCGCAAGTCTTGGAGCACTTGCTCCAGTCACCCGTATGCCAGCGCACTGGACAGTCGAGTACGTTGCAGTACTGTCGGTCGGGTGGTGGCGGCTGTGGACACATGCTGTTGGGGACGACGACTGTGTTGGTACCACCGCGGGTCACCTGGTAGAGACAGTTTCTGATAATAACGCTTGAAATAAGGAAACGAATTAGATTTTTCGTTTTTTAGGGAAACTTTCAGCGTATACCGGTAAAAGAACTATCAATTAATTAAAATATTAGGTACTAATTTTTCTGCTTAATTTTTTGTGTCGTTGTAGTTAGTCATTTTGTTTTACGTTAATAAAGGGCACTTGCCCTTTCATATATAAACTTTAACTTCAAAAAATTAGGAGGATCTCAATTTATTTATTTAATTTATCTTTTTTACCTATGATGTTTTAAATATGACTTATTCGGAAAATTATTTTTTGTTTGAATGGCTTTTTTTTTCAGTTGGTTTCATATAATTTTTACTATTATTAGTTAAGTGGATGGGTAATAAATCAAAATAAATAGTGTAGTTCCCAGTTTTTATAAAATAAAAAAGCTAAATAAATAAAAAAATTGCGAAACCCGTTTTTGTACTTTTTTATCTGTTTTTAGGGACTTATAATCTAAAAATCATGCCAGTCCATTAGGTCCACAATTGAAAATACCTATAGCCTATTTTTCAATGAGGCATAGGAAATTGTAGGAGTAACATATGTATCATTGATCCATGAAATAAATAATATTTTGATTTAATTTGATTTGATTTCGGGAATTCAACTGTCCGGTTTTTGTAGTTGTTTTTCAATAGTGTTTTATTTATTTCGTGTGTGTATTACCTCATGTATGCAGGAGACCTCTCTAGTTTGTATCCCTATACCGCATGACTTAGTGCATTGCGAGAAGTCTGTGTAGTTCCATCTGAAATTAGAATTAGCATTATTATAACCATGATTATTAATCGCCATAATATTATCGCTTTTAAGTAATAAACTCTTATTTATCTACTTTTGCAGACGTTTGTATGTCTATGTATATTCTGGAAATTTTCTTAATCGTTTACCGATCGTAGTTTCCAACCAAACTTAACAAAGCTTAGTGTTGGGCGTTTCTGCTTTTTTCATGTCTGAGAATTTTGATTAGTTCATTTGAGTATTTTCCCCAAAAAAGTGGTAATTTGCTACGGCGCCATTCAGTATATTATTATAATAACACGTGGTGAACACTTGAGAAGCACAATTTTAATAAAGATCCCTGAGTATAAAAGAAACCGTCAAGAGGTTGTGGTATATTTCATTTAAGTGGCTAAAATATCGTGGTCGCGAGGAAAGCAGTTTGACGTAATTCTGCAGAATCACTACTTATCTGCTTGCTTGATGTACTAATCCAAAAGGGGGTCACTATACACACCCCCATGAACAACTTTCACTATCGGCCCGATTCTTAATTATTACAAATAAAATCAACTGTTTCATACATTTTATCGACGACGGATAAACTTTTTCTATTAAAAGCAAATTTTTAAGCAAATGAAAGTTGTTCGTAATGATGAGTATAGTTGCCCCCTTTCGGCTTAGTACATCCCTAACCGATAACAATGGCCTAACCGATAACCGATAAATGGGTTGACTGGCCGGTTGGCGCAGTTAGTAGCCACTCTGCCTTCTGCGCCGCTGGTCCCGGGTTCGATCCCCGGACAGGTCAAACATTTGTGTGCATGAACATGTTTGTTTGACCTGTGTCTGGGTGTTTATTACATATATAAGTATGTATATCAGTGATCAGGTTACACCATAGCACAGTCTTTGCCTAGTTTGGGACCTGAACACCTTTGTGTGGATGTCGTCCTATATAATTTATCATTATTATAATCTATACTTATAATAAAACTAACAGGTCAAGTTCTGTACATTGAATTTATTGAAAAAAAATCTTTTGCGATGGGTGTTATTAACGATATAGACCCCAAATCTATATTTTTCTTAATTTTTGTCTGTCCGTCTGTTTCTGGACTTTCCATAACTTCGGAACTGCTGAATGGATTCTAATGAAACTTAGTATGCTTAAAGTTTATACCATGAGGTAGGATCTTATCTTTTTTTTATCCCGAAACTCAGAAGGGGTTATCGTGGGAGGGGGATGAAAATCGTATTTAACTAGATCTCGGTAACTCGTGCTTTGATTTGAATGATTCTGAAACTGAAATGATGTTATCCCAAAAAATTGTAGGGGTTCCCGTGGGACGCATGAAAGTCGTATTTAATTATAAGTCGGTAACGCATGCTTCGATTTGGATGATTCTTTTTTTGTCAGAAAGGTGTAACTGAAATAATGATGATATGATTAAAGTCATCGCGTGCTTCGGTAAAGATGTTTTTTTTTGTTAGTAATGACTAACTCAAATTATTGTACCCAAAAAAATACTACTTCATTTCTGCAGTTTTGACATAAAAAAAAATTATTGAACGCCTACATAAAAAGTTGTAGTAAGAAAGTTTTTACTATTGCAATTTAATTTAGATAGTTATTTTTTTAGAAAGATTACCTGAAATTTTTGTAAAGCAAAAAAATACGACATCGGTATTGTAGTTCTTTATTATTTATTTGTTTTTGAGTTTATAGCTAGGGCATAGATTACGATTGGACATACGAGTATATTTATTTATTTTACTACACAACTAGGCATTTGACCACAAGTTCGTACGACCACGGAAATCGATACTGCGATACTGTAGCCCTAGATGGACCACATATGACACATATGTGTCAACACATAGCGTCCACATTTTTTTGTAGCGAATGTGACCGAGTAGTTAACGGGGTAGACTGCCGTGCGAGAGATACAAAGTTCGATCCCACGAAATACGCATGGAGAACCTGAGCTACCGGTGAAGGATAACATCGTGTGGAAACCATAGCATGGTGGAAGGTCAATATAAAAACTTAGCCCTCAAATTAAAAATCTTTCACCAAACAGCTAATGGTGTGTTGCGGCGGCTTTTTTTGAAAACCAGTGTATTCCAGACATGCTTCATCTAGGGGTCACAGTGTCACTGGTTCCTGTAGTCGTGCGAGCTGGTTGTCAAATGCCTAGCTGTCTTGAATAAAAAATAAATAGGCAATCGGGATACATACATTAGCAAAACAAAATCCTACGGGTTAAAATGAGTGCAGAATTCGTAAAATTAAATAGGAGTTTATGATATGCAGAATCTTAACATGCTGAACATAATTGTGCGAACTTCTCTGTATCGCTTTAATTTTAAAACACTGCATCTTATTGTATCTTTTACATTGATAAGGTTTAAGATGGACAACTGAAATTATTTCTCTAATTTTTAAGTCCCACTGATATAATAGCAACCGCGAACGAAGCCGCGGGTACAGCTAGTATTATACATATATGAATGTATAGTTAATCTTACCTGGGAGGACAGGGATGATCGTTGCAGGTCCTCACTCGGTTCTCAGGCTTGGTGAGAGGGTCACACATGTAGGGAGATGCGTTCTTGCCGTCCTCATCTCTCACGCATTGGATTATCAACTCCTGTACAGTACAATTATTCAATTAATTTATATTTATGGTCTATAAGTGTAAGTCATTTTGTTCAAGTTAATAAAGGCAATTGCCCTAAAAAAGGTTTATTAATTTGTTTATTTAATATGAATAATTAATTCGGCGTTCTATTACTGAATACGAGTTCTCACACGAACCTGATGGCTAGAAATATTTAATTTTAGTTTATTTCACATTCTGTGAATTTTATAAGGGTTATTTCGTTCGGCCATCATCGGACTATTGTCCAACTTTCAGGATCGCGTTAAAGCCTTCGTATAGTAAAAGAAAAACATTAGTTTGCTAATTAAAAAAGTATTTGCTATTGCATATTTAGTCAGCATTCCCCGTTTAAAATAACATCTCCAATATTTTCCCAACTAATCGCAATATTGCTGTATTGACCTATTTAAAGTAAAGTAAAGTAATATTTATTGACCTTTAAATAAAGTTCGTTACAGGCAAGTCTTATTACATTTGAATTAAGAATTACTTAAAAAATTTAACTTACAAATCTCATTCATATACGATTACTTAATATTAGTTCCTAGTTTAATAGTTCTCTTGACAAATATTTACATTATGATTGCTTTGTTTAGTTATTATTAATATTTTATTATGGTTGTTCGTTACACAAGAACGATGATTCTACTCGTACAAGCTGCATTCACATATATTCGCTGAGTTTATAAAAAGGATTGCTTTCAAAAAAATACTTCAATTTTTGTTTGAATGTAATAAAATTGAGATCCATTACACTATTAGGTAATTTATTATACATCAGTATTTTGGTATAAAGCCCCTGCTTCTTACATTTAGCTAATCTATTTATTGGTAGGATTCGCCCTTTTTTATTATTGCGTGAAATTCTTTTTCCCGGTATTTCCCTATCCTCGTGTACTTCTAATAAATGGAAACAAGTAGTAAGAAGCCACTTTAAAAAACCCGACTGCTATTATTTTTTTATTTTTTATGAACCCAGTGTCTTTCTAACGACTGAGATTAATCTTTTGACAAAACTTACATAAAAATACGACAAGCCGCTTAGGCTTAAGGGTGCGCCAAAGACTCAACATTTCTTCTTTCGCAGGCGAGTAAAAAGGCTTTGGAACCTAAAAGCTATCAAATTGCACCTTTAACTACGGTGATTGCATCTTCCTACCTGAACTCCACTGAGACAAGAAGCGCTGCAGCTGGTATACCCCTTCTCCTTCCACGAGTACGACTTCCCGGGGGAACCTGGCGCGACTCGGATGTTGCTCGAAGTACCGAACGTCAACGACCTGCTGTACAAGAAATGTCACAATATTTAAAAAATATGAACAGATTTGTATTAAAAACGATCCGAGACATTTGCACAATGGACATTTCCAAATCTTTTGTGGTGACACATTTAATTCTGTAAGGACGCATCCTTAGTTCCGACGTCACATATCTTGTTTTTTTTTAAAAAGACAAGAAGTCTCTTTTTTGTACAACAATGTACCTATCTAAATATTTTTCTGAACAGGTAGTACATAGAACAAAATCAGCATGAGCATTTAAGTTTCATTTTTTTGTCGCTAAAGCTTTGTTTAAAAGTGGGTAGCAAAGAGTATATGTACCTATAAACATGATATTCGCCTATTAAAGCGAATAGGGGTTACTAAACTCATAATCATTAGTAACTTTCATTATATAGCCAATATGAAATCGAGAAAATAAAATCAGCTGTTCTGTGAAAAAATCTTATTATTATTATTGATCGTCTTCAAATGTATAAAGCAGATTTTTTTTCCTCAATTTTAGAGTTGATCCCATACTGAAAGTTGTCTCTAATGATGAGTTCAGTAATACCCTTTCGGCTTAGTATAACCTTAGCCGATAACCTACTAAGTTGCTCCTAATTGATTAAAATAATTTTAAAGACAAAACATGCGATAATAACATATACATGTTTTGATTCATACCCGGTCGTTCAAACAAATTTCATTCCATATCTCCTTATCAAATAACGTAGTAACTTCCTTCCATTTATCTTACTTGCAATAACATTCGCTACTTATCAAAATTGATATCTTATCAAAAATGATTAATTTACAATAGAATCCCTCCACACTTTTTATCAATTTTACTCGAGCAAATACATCAGTGTATACTAAACCAGTAACTATGTCACTTGAAGTAAATATAAGTGAACCTGACGAATTCAACTGCAACGAGCTCCATAGTTGTATTAAAGAAATAGCACGTATAAAAAACGTAGAAGATTTTTCGTATCACGTAGATTATATTTGTGGAAAAGGTGAAAACTATATAGCAAATATTTTTCGAGTTACGATAAGAGAGAGTGAATATGAAGATAAAATAATCAGTGTTATAGTGAAAACTTTAATCAATACCTCAAGACAAGAACTGTTTCATGAACTACATAAGAGAGAAGTGATGGCATATGAGAAAGTCATAAACAAATTTAAAGAGATACAACTATCGATAAATGAGAAAGAAACAGTAGTTTTACCGGAATGTTTGTTTACGAGGAAGGAAAAAACAAACGAAGTTATCATTTTAGAAGATTTGAAGGCCAAAGGGTTTGACAGACTGGCCAGTTTCGAAAAACTTGGCTATTCCCTAGTGAAGATAGTTATGAGGAACCTTGCCAAATTCCACGCCTTATCATTTATTTACGAAAAACATTACCGTGAAACTTTTGACAAAGTTAGGTCGGAATTCGGAGATATAATTTTCTCTAACAGCTTTTTGAGTAAAAGTAAACTTAGAGATTATTTTCACGATTCGTTTGAGACCTCTTTAACATTGGTCGAGGATTTAGATGTTAGGATGAAATTAAAAAGTTTACATCCGAGACTTTTGGAGATTTTACAACATTACACGAAACCTGGAAACACCAATGTGTTGTGTCATGGAGATTGCTGGATTAACAACCTTATGTTTCAAAGTAATGTAAGTTTCAAGACTTCAGTTTTTTTATAACATTTTCACACGGATTTTATTTGGTTTGATGTAAATTGTTATATTTATTAAAATGTGAACTTCTCTTGATTTTTACGTATGTTGTACGAAATCTTGTTTGTTTAGAAAAGAAAAAGTATGACAGATGAAAATCAAACTAAATTTCATTAAATAATTTGTGCAGTGGTAAAAATATTAAGAGTTTATTCGTTTACACGCCACTGTCATGTTTAGTAAAAATAACAAGTAGTTAGTAGCGATTTCCAAAAATGCGAAAAATAGAACTGCCATCAATTCACGGTCTGAATTGAGTGAACTCAACGAGTGAAGGCATGGAATGCTTCGGCCATAGCCTAGCTGAAGATAAAGACAATTTAAATTACACCTCGCACATCAAAGTCAGTCATCTGGTAGAGGCTGTTGAGGGTCACAAAGAGTTAAACATATATTTAAACAAACGATAAACATTACTCTAGTTTTGGGCAGTCTGGAAAAAATGGGTTTGCATCATATAATTATTGGTTCCAACAGGCATCGGACTTTTTATTTTTTGATTTTTTCACCTAATTGAGGTAACGGATATAAATCACGGATTGTCCTTGTAAAAGCAAACATGGAGTAAGCATTTACAACTTATACAAGTTGGGAGTCAAGATTAACGGAATACTATGGTTGTTTATTATATAGCTTGTACACTTGTAGAATTATTATGATACCCCAGAAGCTATGACACTACGCTAGCTCGCCTTCAAAAATAATAGTAAGGCATTACATGATTAACGTATTAGGTTTGAAAATCTCTCAATATATTTGTTTTCTTTTCAGGACACCAAAGACCCAAAAGTCTGCTTTATAGATTTCCAAATAATGCGATACGCCAATCCTACAACCGACATTCTTCTCTTCACATACCTTTGTACTGATTCTGCATTCAGATCTGAATATTTAGAAGATCTTTTCAACGACTATTATGACACGCTAACAGCATTCTTAAATCTATACGACATAGAAGTCAATTCAGTGTACACCAGAGAAAAATTTGACAATGATTTAGAAGAAACGAAAGCATTTGGACTTCTTATGGCTCTGATTCAAATGAAGTTAGTTACAACTGCACCAGAAGATGAAAACCATTCAAAAGGATCTACGTTAGTGTTAAATGAAGATTTAGGTAAAATATGGGAACTAGATTACTTAAAACAAAGAATTAATGATGTTGTAACAGAGTCAGTCAATAATGGAGTTTTAGATAATCTTCTAGAAAAATTAAATTGTTGAAACTTTTTTATAGCTTATTTTATCTTTACAAGTACTCCAGTGCAGAAAGCCTTATTACTGGAAACAAAAAATATGACACATCATCTTAACCAAGATACGAAACAGACAGACCGAAACCTAAGATGTAAGTAAAGTACGTTGGATAAAAAAATATATTTAAAATACCACAGCAAAAGTTTTAAAATATAATCGCATAAAATATACTGAAATTTAGTTGAATGCGAAGTATTTAATATTAACACCGATATCGCCTAATATGACTAAAAACATATTACGTGGATGACTGAATAATAAAACACTATTCATATAGATAGTTAATGTTAGTTTCTACAGACCTAATCTAAATAGAAAAACAATGATTATGACAACAGCGCGCTAAGCACTAGACTTAGATCTGCCTACAAAATTAAAACTATGAGGTGCGCGTATTATTAATAGATATTTCAACAATGCTTCCGGCGTTAAATTATCACTGTTTTGATTTTTTAAACATTATAATAATTATATCTTTAGCCGTGACCTTAAATATAACGTAAGTGCTATAACAGTCGAACTTTATTAATAAGAACATTACATTACCTGTCTCCACCACTATAAGACGGCATACTAGAATCCCCAAACGAAGTTCCATACGCCATAGAACATGGCTCCATTACACATCTCTCAGTCTCCTCAGTGGGTTTAGGCCCCATGCATTTACTGTCTGGAAGCTTCGCGATAGTTCTAGAAAATTCTAGAAAAATCTTGCAGTGTACTTCTTTCTTCCTCCATCCTTCTCCACAAGTGGCACTGCACGGACTCCATTCGTCGTCTTTGATGTAGCTGATAAAAGAAGCATACAGATTAAGACATTGTAATGAAGATACAAGAAGAAGATCAAAGAGTAATGTCGATGCTATTCTATTTGATTCTATTAAAGATTCACACGAGATAAAAGTACATGCTAGGTGCTCAGGGTCAGTACAAAAACCTATTAGATATGGCTGGTATATGTAGAAGTATGCACCAGTGTATAGTTAATCTAACCGCCAATCGTGTATCTGGAAATTTGAAATCAATTAATAGAGACGTAAGACTGAATTTCGATTAAACTGTAGCAGTGTAAGTGTTCAGTGCCAGAAATGTTAATATAGGAAAAGAGTAGCAAAGAAAGTAAATAAGTCGAGTGTAGGTGCAAGGAGATATAAACTTTATTGTGCAGTGCATAGAGTAGAAAAGACAAGTGTGAGTGAAAGCAATGGTCTGTGAGACGGGGAGGTGCGAATATGCTTTTACATGTCTTTTAAAAGGGGTTTATTTTACACGGTGACTCTAGTTCGAAGGATTTTTCTAGTTTACAACGACTACGAATTTCATTTTAAATACAGACATATTCAATAAGCTGCTGTTTTATTCTTCAGGAATATCACTGAGACAATATATTTTTTCAAAATGTAATATTATCAAAATTATTTTCTTTGATCTTTTTAATAACAATATTCCTCTTTGACGCATTTTTTCTTTAGTGCCACTTTGTGCCAGTACTCGTAGTCTAAAAATAAGCTACACTAAAATAATCTATTATTAATTATTATAAATAAAATTCTACCAGCCACAATAAGGGTCAGATAGGGTCATGTGATGAGTCTCCAATAAGGGGTAAAGTCATTCCTGATGTGTGATGTCTGTAGTAAATCGTCAACTTCGTTGGCAAAGTTTTTAATATGTAAAATAATATTATCGGAAATATTACGTTTAATTTACGTTATTTAATGTCTGGCGTTTCGGCTAGTTTAAAGCTTCCGCGGTTATAATATAACTTTAGCTGTTGATCGTTAAATTTAAAAGCACGTAAATATATAATAAATTATATATATATAATAAATTATATATTTAACATATTTTTTAGTGGAATTTGTATGTACAAAATTAATTTTATTGTTAACATAGCTGTAAGTTTCCCTAAAAGCACTAAAATAAAATAAATAAAAATAAGAATTGCAGAAACCTATGTTAAATTTACGAACAAAATTAAATTAGTATGTATGTATTTGCTTTAAGAACGAATACAAACGTTTCAACAATCAAATATACACAAACTATGTACAAATTGTAGGTCCCGGTAAATAATTGTCATAGGATAGCAATTAAGTATATCTCATATCAGAGGCTTTCAGCTGGTCCAGAAGCTAAAACACTAGATCGTGCCATGTTGCCTGTGCAAAGTATAATAACAACATTTGATTTCATTAAAGGAAAACAACACAATAAAAGCAATAGCACAATAAAAAGAAAATAAAAAGAACGATATTAAATCCTGATCTCGGTTGGTTAAAACAAAATCAAAAAAACACGAAAGAATTCGAAGACGACATAAATAAAGTATCAGTAAAAATAACGCTATAACTTATTATATGCTACTAGCTGTGCCCCGCGGTTTCACCCGCGTAGTTCCCCATTAGATTGTCGAGATAATGGGGGGACTACTTTTTTGAAGTCGGTTAAAAAGTATCCTATGTGTTTTCCCGGGGCCCAATCTACCTGTGCACCAAATTTCATCCAGATCTGTTTAGTGGTTTTGAAACGTGAAAGCGTAACAGACAGACAGACAGAGATACTTTCGTATTTATAATATTAGTTAGGATAACGTTAGCAAACATTTGTGTGCAGTCATATTGAATGATGCAAATGACTAGTTTTGATCCATGCGTACTGGCTATGTAAATTGTGCACAACCAAAATTATTGACTTAAATATTAAGGTTTGATTACGATATTTTTTTTTACATATTTTCATGACTATTTCTTACACGAGAACATACTCAAATAAGTTGTTTTGAGACTTTTCCAGGTTTAACTACGAAAACTTTATGATGTTGAGACAAAGAAGTGCTATAGAAATATAAAATGTAAGTTGTCTTTCATTTTATTTCATTTTAGGACATTTCTGACACTGTTAGGGAACTAGAGCTTCTGCTTTAGTTAGACCTTTCCAACAAAACAAGAATCATCCAAATCAAAGCACGCGTTACCGAGTTATAGTAAAATACGATTTTCATCCCCTCCCCATTCCCACGGGAACCCGCACAAATTTTTTGGATAACATTAATTTCTGGTAGTTCTTTCTAATAAAAAAGAATCATACAAATCAAAGCACGCGTTACTGAGTTATAATTAAATATGACTTTCTTCCCTCCTCCCACGGGAGCCTCTTCGGATTTTCGGGTTAAAAAGTAGATAAGATCCTACCTCGTGGTATGAACCTTAAGCATACCAAGTTTCATTAGAATCCATCTAGCAGTTTCAGAGTTATGGAAAGTCCAGAAACAGACAGACTGACAAAAATGAAAAAAATTATACATTTGAGGTCTGTTTCGTTAATAATACCCTACGAGAAAGATTTTTTTTTAAATTTATTCAATGTATAGAATTTGACCTGTTACAGTTTTATTATAAGTATATAAGTATAGATAGCAAAAATGGCAAAAGTTCAAACGAGCAATTGTAAAACGAAACGCTAAACGAAACGCTAAATGTAAAACTCATATTTAAGTGTAATATACTTTATTTTTTAGAGTTATCTTGTTTAAGTCACTTTGACTTCAAAAGAGCAGAGATCCGTCTATAAAAGACAAATTATTTATTCAAAAGCTTTAATGGTAATTAAACAGTACGAGTTTCTTAGTTTTATTTATATTATACTAGCTGACCCGGCCACGCGTTGCTGTGGCTATTTTATAGCGTCAACAACACGTGGTAATTATGCTGTTAAAATGTAGCTTATATGACACGTTCGTAGATTTACCATAGCAGTGCCATCTATTGATTACTTACTCAACCCAGTCGAAAGGTATCGACATCTGTTAGAATCATTTGGAGTTAACAGATAATTGTGACTGTCAAATAATAACAGACAAATAATTAGCAATAAATTAAAATTGCGACTATAATTTGAGATTTAAACTATCCTATCTCTCAAGTTGGATCGAACTGCACATGGTGTGCGATTTTTATTATAATCGGTTAAGTGGTTTAGGAGTCCATTGAGGACAAACATTGTGACACGAGATTTATATATATTAAGATATTATAATTTATTCGATTTATTTATTAAATCCATATTCGTAGGTAAATTATAATTATTTCAACATTTCAATAAAAAAAAATTATACCATTTTTTTATTAGAGTAATCTTAATTTTTTAAATAAACTACCGGGCAAGTGCTTTTTGATTTTATATTCTTTAACATGTTATTAAATTGTACATGATACTTATATAAAAAAAACTTTGTAAAATTTGGATAAATAAATTATTTATTCTCAAATATATTTTTTTCATTATTGTACATAACACCAAGGAAGTTGACGATGTTACGGTGAAAGTTAGAAAACCGTCAGTCGGTACAATACCTTACATACAACCAGCCACACGCAAAGAATATTTTGTAATTGCTGAAAGAAGACAACAACAAAATACTCTGAGCTATTGACACTGACACGGACACTTTGTGAACACTCCTTATAAAGTGACGGAAACTTTCCAGACCCATACAATATTTTTACCCGACTTCGAAAATAGGAGGGTTATATTTTTCGGTATTCGGTTTGTCGTATTTTTATGTGAGTGGTGTCAATAGATTCGTCTTAGCCGTAAGATTGACACTAGATACAACAAAGGTAAAAAAAAAACGTAATTAAGGATGATACACAGGTTTAAAGATTTAGCAGTCGAGTTGTTTTGATGTCGCTTATAACCACTTGTTAATGTTTTCTAATGGGATAGTATTCCAGATTCATCCTTCAGCTTTTACCGTGGCTACTTTAGTACAATACTGTTCACGCACGGTGATTCTTAAGCATAGACCATATCGTGGTATAATAAGATACAAATTTGTACAGCGCAGAATGGCGTGAGAGATGTAGTTCGCGCTAGTTAGCCATTGTGGCTCTAGGGATTTAAGGTTCATCACGTGTTGAGGAAGTTATCATTTTCAAACTGTTCTGCCGAAGTAATTCTAAAAAGTTTCCGACACTCCTTCGAAAGTTGAATTGATTCAGCAACATCAGTATTAAATAACTTTAAAATAATCAGTAGTACGTATTATTTGTACGTGAGTATTAATATTTATTTTTATCCACTTTAATATAATCATATATTCGCCAAAACAATCCAAAATTCGTAGTTTTGTATAAATTTCTTTAACAATTTGGCCATCGAAGTATATTCGTCAATTTACACACAGAAGCTCACATTTAGATTGTATATATATATACATGCAACAATTGACAAAATATTTAACTCTTATTCATATTAATAGAGTTTGTAGACATTGCCTTAGTAAAAGCTATAAATATAAATATAACAATCAGCTAGCATGCTAGGCACGCTGCTAGTTATGGGTTGGAGCATTTGGATTATCTGTAGATGTTAAACGGTCTATAGGTAAAATTCCTGTTTTTTTTTTTTGTGTTATATTTAGTCATTTATTTTTGGTAATAAAAAAGCCCCTGCTTGTTGGTTTATGTCTCATATAAAGTCATTAAAGATCCAGCATTATGACCATGTATTTAAATAATATGAACAATAAAGGTATAGAATATAAAAAATAAATATATTTAAAAAATTATAAATATAATTCACTGAGGCAACGTCCTTAATTAGATATTTAATACTAATTTGTTTATATTCACAAACCACAGTCTTAATAGTTAATCTATTCTAAAATGGTGTGAAAGCTATTTTACACTTTATATAACGACAATTATAAATTTTGCATTTTCTGTTTAAAATACATTTAATGACATTATTATTACAATCGACGTTTATTGATTATGTTTATTATTATTTATTTTACTTTTTTATACGGCTATAGTCAAAAGATTGATAATTTGAATTATTGAAAAATAATTAACATCATCCCACACATGGAATTGAATAGTACCGTTTTCATGGTGATCACCACAGTTCTATGGTAACTACGATGATGGTGGTCTGGTTATGGTAGATTGATGTTTGATTAATTTAGTAACCACTTTTTAAATCACTGTAAAAGCTCTACAAAGTTCAGCGGCGCGGCGTCTTGCAGTATCTCTACTACTCCGATTGTAAAATGGTTATAAAGTAAATAATAACACGTAATATCTGGCACGATTTTTTACAAATCGACAGGCTACCCAAGTTTCGACGATGCTCGAGGCTTTAGGGTATAAGTTTGGCAAGAACACGTCTTTTTACCCGACTGCGAAAGAAGGATTGTTATGGTTTTCGAGTCTATGTATGTATGTATATTTCTTTGGCACGCCGTAGAGTCTAAATGGCTTGTCGTATTTTTATGTGAGTGGTGTCAATAGATTCGTCTTAGTCGTGAGAGTGAAACTGGTTACTACAAAATTAAAAAAAAATATTCGTATGATAAACAAGTTTAACGATTTAGCAGTCGGGTTTTTTCAAACTCGCTTCTAACCACTTGTTAAATAATGATGCTTCACTATCAAACGTCGAATTATTTCACAATATCAACATCCTGCATACAATAGCTTCCAACACCATCTAACTACAGGTACCAGAAGATGAAACTTACGTGGCCTCAACCGGCACATCTGGCTCGCCGATCAGCCGCTCGGTCTTCGGCTGCGGAGGCGGGTACTGCTGGATTAGTGGTTGGGTGTGGTACACTACACCTGGGAGCAAGTCTTCGATGTCGTCCTGAGGGAAATACGGCTTTAAAATAGAATTTTCTAGAATTACAGAAGCTTTTGAAGTATTTTTGTTCTGGGGAAAGACTGCTTTTTAATCCCCCAGCCAGCAGCAAACTGTCAGCATTCTGGAGACTTCTATGAATCATTAAGGACACAAAAACTTCTCAAGAATAAGTTTTATTTAGTTTATTTTTGTATTAATCGGATTTAATTTTGTAAAAATTTTATTTTTTAGTAAGCTTAAATGATTTAACTTCATCTATATATCATAAAAATTTACTTCACCTACTTACTGCTTAGTGCGTGATTTTTACGAACATAGCAGTATAATATTTTTATATTGTAGGCTTATAAAAAACGAAATTCGATTCTATTCTTTGATTCAAAATCTAAACGTCGTCGGTCGGTTGGTTTTCGTGGACTTATTAATCTATTTAAATAAAAATAAAAACTTTTACTGGGCATACTAACATCAGTATCCTCAGGCTCCCTGTAAGCAACGCAGCTGATGCCGGTGGAGCAGGGTCGTGATATCTCCGGTCTGGAGGCAGGGTCGCACCCCCCGCCCGCCGGAGTGCATTCCACCCCGCGGACTTGTACCCCCGAGCCGCACGACACCGAGCACTGGTGGGAAGAAAACATATATCAATATTTATGTCTATATCTGATTTAGAAAAATACGCATGACCAAAGTACATTTTTTTAAAGTATAATATTTCTAGCTGTGCTCCGTGGTTTCACCCGCATAGATCTCCATTTTTATTATTGATATAATCTAATGGGGAATTACTTTTTTGAAGTTGGTTAAAAAATATCCTATGTCCTTTCCCAGGGTCCAATCTACCTGTGTACCGAATTTCATTCAGATCGCTTTAGTGGTTCTGGCGCGATGTGGTGAAAGCGAGGCAGACGGACAGATAGAGTTACTTTCGCATTTATAATATTAAATAGGATATGCATAGTCGACTTTACTCTGTGTGGGTTTTGCTTAGAAATAGGGAAAAGTAATAAAAATATTCTAGAAGTCGGCTAATTCCTTTTTGAAGTCGGCATAAAATTCGACATAAAAACGAAGTAATGTCAGAGCGTCCCTTGATATACCAAAACATACCGCCATCCCAACTTCACTTTAAAGCAAAACTTTCAAATAGTCTTTACCAATTAAAAGCAATATAACTCTTCAAATAATTACAAACTCTGTAACAAATTTCCACGAACAACTCTGTAATTAACTGGATGAAAACAACCGAGACCACCAATTAGCTGCTTGTCTTTTTGGTTTTTAGTTTGTTACAAGTCCGTCGTCTACTCTGGAAGATAGTTGGGTACAAGTTTATAAGCTTCGTTAGTATCTAACCGACTTCAAACAGGAGTAACACCTCGATATAATATAGTTTTTTGTGTATTTTACTTTGTTATATAAATACTTTGGGTAAATTTTGCATTTTTTTTGTTATTTCTGATTAAAATTAGTACTTTACGTTATATATATTCCTAGCGATGTAGTTACTCTTTACTAATTTTAATTGTTTATTTTTGATTGTAATTCTTTTATAATATTTAATTGATTGTAATTTGGAGTCTTATTTTATTCCTATTTTAATTTTTATTAATTTTACTATTGTTATATCTCTCTTGTACTTTTCAAAAATCCTAAGAGCGCGCGCAAATCCTATTATAATCAGCACACCATTTCTCCGGGTGTCAAAGATACCGGCATGCCGAGTTCGGAACCCGCCAGCAACCCGTGGTCTTGACAGTTTTCAGCACTTCGACCTGTTTAAAAAAGTACCTTCCTTTTCTGTAAACTAACCTTAAGACTTAATATGTAATTTTGGCAAATAAACGTTTACGTTACTTTGGTTTTACCTAGTATGATTATTTTATTAGTGAACTGCTTCATTCTTGCGTGCGTGAGGTCGCTGGCCAGTCCCAGCGGAAGACCAGCGCCGGCTTATGCAGTCATCATTTCGCTGATTTGAGGTCGGGTTGTGACGAACACACATTCAAATATGTTTCTTCTTGTTAGATTTCTAGTTGAATGTGCCTGTCATAACTAACTATTCATTCATTTAATGGAACGAAATCTTTTCTAGAACTATTACTAAGACTTTGCAGTCCGTCCGTCCATCCGTCTTTCTGCCTGTCACTAGACTGTATCTCATGAACCGTGATAGCTAGACAGGTGAAATTTCAGCAGATAATGTATGTTATTTCAGGCCTTAAGCTAGCATGGTGCCAAATTTCATCCCAATTCGTTCAGCAGATAAAGAATAACAAACATACATAAGTACAGGCTTTCAATATTAGCGTGATGTGATTAGTGTGTTAGCGTGATTAACACAAGCTGAAACAGTGAAGAACATCGTGAGAAAACTTGATTGTCGGAGAAGGTTAAAAACATTCGAAAATAAGTGAAATGAAGTGAAATGCTCATGCCGCAATTTGGTAGAGTGGTGGACTAAGGTCAACACCTTTTAGCATTAAAGGCCCGTGCCCAGCAGTGGGTAGCTATGGGTCGAAACGAACTTTGCCATCAAGTGTCGGAAAGTCGGGTGTGTAAGTTTAGAAGCTTCGTTAGTTTCAACTCTAAAACTTAATAATAAACTGCATACATAACTGTACACTATTTGTACATAACTGTACACTTTTTTATTTACATGTAAATTAACGTATTATCGAAGTTGACAACAATTTGGCCAGTCACACTGACTGAACTAAAAGTTCCTAAAATTATATCCATTCTTTTTTCACTTGTGAAAACAAAGAGAGAGAAGAAAATTTTAGAACTGTCGAATTAAGTAAGTTTAGTAAGTTTGGCCTGACCGAATCGGAGTCAATATCTTGTTTTTAAAGTTAAAATGTTATCTAAAAAGAAGTGATGATGTGACCGCGTGTTGGTTAGTATTTAGTCAATTTATATTTTTTAAAAAAAGGTGATTCTTAATTTAACTGATTCTTTTTTGTGTTATTCTCAAAAATTAAGAAAAATCTCAAAAAAGTATCCGTTCCTAATATTTTTTTAATATAATTAATACTTCAAGACAGATAAATACCTAGATTCAATAATCAGCTCGTAGGACCCGCGGAAGTCAGCGACTCTGTAGCCCTAGATGTATCATGCATATTCTGGAATACACTAGAATATCTATATACTCGTAATACACAGCTCTCTAGTAAGACTTTCAAAACAAATATAAATAAAATAGAAAAGATAAATAAAATATAAAAACACTGTCACGTATCTGTAGAATCTCGTTTCTACAAAGAACTTCCTCCATCCAAAAGATTGTATCGTATATTGAACAATGTGCGAAAAATCTGCAATATAGTGCACAACTGTAACATAGTTGCAAGTTTCAATACTTTTAGTCGGACTATAAAGTTTTATGCGACAATATAGCTTTTGTAGTTATGTCGGAGACGCCTGGAATGCCGTATACTTAGAAAACAGTGAATTAGATGTGAATTTGTATTTATTGATCATAAAATTTGGTTGCACCAAATGGATTCTCTTTTGGACAATACTAGTTTTCCAATCCATCCAAAAGTTGCCTGGAAGAAATCGCTTTAGGCGATAAGGCCACTCAACGTACTACTGTTGTCTTTTTGACTATATTTATCTTATTGTATTTTTTGTTTGGGGTGCAATAAAGCTATACTCATTCAATCAATCATCATCATCGTATCTAATACCGTTTTCAACAAAAGATTGATGCTGGTTGTTTTTTATTGACTTCCCAAAGAAGGAGGCGGTACCTACTCTATTCGACGGTAATGTTTTTTCAAATGTTTGTTATCTCTTAAACTCTTTTAGTTTGAAAGGATTCCTCCTTGAGAGACCACTCAATTACGGCAGATGCTGATAGAACTTTTTCATTTATTTATATTCAAAATTATACCTTTTGTCGCCTTCCACTCGCCGCTATATTTTATCGAACAAAAAATATATTTTCCAATTAGTCTACTCGACTCCGAGAAATCAGGTAACAAATTAAAAAAAGGATTATAAAATTAAAAATACAGACGAATTGAGTACCTCCCCTTTATGAAAGTTGGAAAAAAAGTAACACTTTCACATGTTAGTAATTCGTGGTCATAAACATATATTTGTTTGACAGCTCATAATCCAGACAATTTTATTTATTCGACAAATGTATGCAATAATCCAATTCAACTGTGATATGAAATATTTGCAAAAAAAATTATAATCATGTTATACATACAATATTTAAGAAAAATATTACAATACAAAACAAAAGAAATCTGTAAATGTACACGTTAATTTTAGCAAATTTATTTTGTATGTAAAAAATTACGTCAGAATTTTATAAGACTTACAATTTTGCAAATGACATATATGTCATAATGAATATTAAATAATGTAACTTTATCTATGAGCAAATATCTTTATCACTGTCAGTCTACTATACTTAACCTTAACTTAAGACGACTTGGACGTAATATGTAAATCGACGTTGTTCTATTTCCTTACATTTGGCAAGTTACCGCTCTTGTTAACACTTTGTTGACGCTTTGATTTTAACTTAAGACGATTCTGTTGCGACTTTTCAACTTAAGCTGTATTGATCTAGAACTACTTACGGTTCTTTGCATTTTGATAAGACTTGAAGAATAAGGTCTTAGGTTTATCGTATCTTAGGTTTTATCAACATTTACTTTGAACGCAATATAAGAGATTATCTGTGCCTAAGGTGTGTTACCCGTTCATGAAAACTAGCCTGTGTATGTCCTATTCTAAGATATATTCTTTCTTTATTCAAGTTGTAAAATCTATCGCCAAGCACTTAACGGTGTGTTCCAGAATACGCATGCTCTATCTAGGGCTGCGGTATCGCTTGCTTCCGTGGTCGTGCGAACTTGTGTTCAAATAGTTAGCTGTGTATGATACTAAAAAAAATGCCATTTACAGAAGAATCCAAAGCATTACAAGACACTAGTTTATAAAATAGTAAGTACGGACTTCGTTAAGCAGGCACTGATATAATTTATTCAAGTGGCGTAGCGCTACGGCGTAGATCTCGTAGCATGCCGCGTAGGCAAGCAAATCACACAAAGTATTTACTTATGTTTGATATATATGTATTATGTATTTTATGTACTCATGTAATTATTTATATTAAATGTGCATTAATTAATTTATTTCATATTTATTTGTGTTGTTTTTAAACCACCGTCTGAGTTAAATTTGATTTTAATTTTCTGTGCCTCCATTAGATATGAAGAAAAGATGGGCTTAGCAATAAGACCGTCTTTTGTGCCTATTTACTGTTATATTTATTTACTAATTTTTAATCTTTGTGATAATTAATGGAGTCAGGCGTTATTTTAGCGTGGCGTTGTTTTAAAACAAAGCGGGAAACACTAGATATATTTCATATAACATCCTCTTAACCCTGTGATGTCAATAGAGACTTATCGATTGTATTTTTCCAAAGTTTAAAACAAATATTATGTATGATTTAAATTACTTTACCCAAACTCTTTAGAACCCGGTATCCGTACTTGTATTGTCATCTACTAAGATCATTTCAAAAAGCATCATGTAGAACGCTAGAGCTAAACTTATAGCTTCTATGTAGAAATATTAATAATTTAATTAATAATAAGTTATTAAGAAGGAACTCACCCCTGACCAAGGACCAGCGACCCAGGAAGGACACTCGTGCTGGTTGCAGGGCTGGGTAGACCTGGGGGCTTGAGACACACAGCCAGGTTCCACGTTAGTTCCTGTCAAATATATACTTATGTAAACCATAGAGTTTAGTACAGTAGAATGACGATCATGAACACTACAAAATATAATGTATAATAATGCAGCATGTTTTTTCAAGAAGAAGAAAGCTTAGAAAGCTATGTTCAGGGCTGGTTAGAGTATGACTACTTTGTTACGTTTGATGCAAAAAAACCTGAGACGTCAAATCAAAACGTTCGATTTCGTTTCGATTCTAACCCAACCATCCCATATTCCAGAAATAGCTTAGATAGATGCTAGCATAACTGCTCTTTTATTTAAAAAAACTAACTCATGTTTGATTTGTTTTGTTTCAAAATACGGGGTTTCACACGTATTCGATGATTGTTGGAAAGGTGATTTCATTTCACCAATTCATTCCTATGAAGTTCTCCGTATACGAACCGTGAACGAAACTACAGTTTGGCCTTTACAATAATCAGGTACGCGTGAAAACCAAAACCGCAAGCACGATTCTCTATCAATAGTTAGTTTTGAAATTCGAGCCGGTACAAACGATCATTCCGATTATTATCGAGCGATTAATACATAAGGATTCAAAAACTATTGAACAGACGTTTGATGTCAAATTGAGTAAATATATATTTCTAATCAAATTGACATCGATCAGTTATCGATGGCAAGATCCGTACTGCCAAAAAACATTTAATTTACAAATTAAAACATTATTCATTTTAAATTAGTAACCTTTTAGCTTTTTGTAAATAGATTTTATGTTTGTTTGTTTATTCGCTCGTAATGTTTAAGTTGTTTGGGTTGATTTTATTTTTAAATTTTAAATTTATATTCTTATGGTTATATTCTTGAGTCAAACTGGCAAAAGTGTCCCATGGAGAATTGCCATTAAAAATATATATATTATAGCATAACTTAATATATCGGCCGTAATAAATATACCTACATATAGAATCGTACTTGCACTGCAGTATTGTTAAACAAAACAATTGTTGAAAATGTTAAGTTTTCAAACAAAGGATTGCTACTTTTATCTTTCAAAGCAAAGTGGTGGTCATGACTGCTGAAGATCCAAGACTCATTATCATTATCTTAAACAATGTCCCACCGTCTGTTTTAGCTTCAGCATACCTAACTAAGATCAGCTACTACCTACAGGGTTATCGGCTAGGGGTGTACTAAGCTGAAAGAGGGCCACTATACTCATCCTAAGGAGCAATTTTCACTATGGCGCCAAATCTGATTCGAGGTGTCAAGGTACACCCGGATGAAATGAAGTTGATGGTTATCGTCTGTATAAAATCTCTACTCACCTAATTCCATCAGCAATATCCGTAGCTTGTGCAAAAACACTGTCAGGATTCATTTTTATGTACAAATATGAGAGAGAGAGATAGAGACAGAGAAACATGCACACGCTGCACGGCTTACAAGTATAGCAAAAAGTGTCGTTGCAATCTTTCGGCTTAGTACAACTCTAAACAATAACCCTCTATCACAAATAAATATTGTGTACATGTAAGAAGGTTGTACATACCGATATCACAAATAAATATTGTGTACATGTAAGAAGGTTGTACATACCAGGGTCGTAAGTATCAGCCATGGTAACGTTGGCAGACCTGGCGCACAGCACTCGACGAGACCTCACGCCGCCGCCGCATGTGACGCTGCAGGTCGACCACTCGCCTACGTACCATCTGTTGGGAAAACAACGGTTCAATCACAACACATCCCACAAATCCTACTAATATTATAAACGCGAAAGTTTGTAAGAATGTATGTGTGTAAGTTTGTTACTCTTTTACGCAAAAACTGCTTTACGGATTTGAATGAAGTTTGGGTACCAAGATAGCTTATGTCCTGGATAACATATAGGGTACTTTTCATCCCAAAAATACAGTGATCTCGTGTGATAATCAAATTTCCGCGGGTACTCGTAACACTGCGGAGTACAGCTACCTTTTTAAAAACAATTATAACTACATTAAAAAAATGCATTTAGATAACTATAGATCACTTTCGGTGACTATTTAAGTTTTTATAAAAAGAAAGGAGTATATTTACGTTTGAAGAAACCACCAGAAAAATGAATATAATTATATTTCACAAATTATTTTCATTCGTATATTCTTTATCTTTCATTCATCAAATATTATCATCCCGTTCGTAAAAAAAAAACAAGATACATGATAATAGACATACTTTGTTAAGAGCACAATTTTATAGAGGTTTAATCTTTTTTAAGTAACTTATTAGTTTTTGGTTAGATTTGAATACTTTTAAGGGACATCAATAAGTGCTTGAGAGCGAGTTCGAAGAAGCGCAAATGCTAAACCGTTAAACCTGTGTATTAGCCTTAATTTTTTTTTTAATTTTGATGTGCCCAGTGTCATTCTCACGACTAAGACGAATCTATTGACACCACTTATATAAAAATACGAAAAGCTATTTAAGCTCTAGGGCTTGCACAAAGAAATATACATACATACACTCGAAAAACATAACCCTAATTTTTTGCAGTTGGTAAAAAAACAATATAATAATTTATTAATGTAGGATTGTGAATAAAAACTCAGGTTTTAGACTGTTTTAACAGTTTTTAGACAAAATATAAAGAATTAATTCAAAACTGACGTCTAGTATATAAAACTCACTTGAAGGGGCACGGGTGAGTGTTACACCGGACGACAGACGCTTGCGGTTTGCTGGACGCGTCACAAAGCTCCTCCGGCGCGTCGGAGCCGGTGAGCCGGTCGCGGCACACTGCTAACGACATCTTATACCCTGTAATAATACGATCATATTAACTATCATCATTATCATCTGCTTAGAATATAGTAAAAAGGTTGTTTAAAAAATGTATCGAGCTCCTACATGATACCGGGACAGCCTACATGATACCATAAATACGTTAGGGGCTGTTAATCTTTAATATATCAACAAAATATAAAATAACGTAACTTATCGCAGTGTACAAAATTAATTCCGACTTAAAACATTTCCATGTTATTTACGCAAAATAACATGGAAATAGATGGGCGGTACATTTTATTGACCAAAGTGAGCATTGAAGTCAGTCTAGAATACATAAAGCTTTCAGGGATGCCATAATTCCACTACAATTCACAGAATTTAGATATTTTTGTACGCAATGAAGGAGGCAACTGACACATTTTTCATTGATACACAGTATTAACCACATCTTTAAGCATTTTTTGGTAAATGTACACCGTCCTGGCCGAAAATGAACACGTTCTTTACAACAGAAAAACAATTGTTATCCACTTAGTTGTCAAATTCATCTACAAAACTCATCGTCCGCAGCCTTCCTTATCCCATTGTTGGGTATAGGCCTTCCTCATTTCATACCATCTGTTTCAGTTCTGTGACAATCTTATCCAGGTTGGACCCGCGACAGTTTTTATGTCGTTAACTCGTTAAAAATGGAAGGTACAATTTTACCGTGTTTTTTTTTTAATTTCTC
Organism: Ligdia adustata; assembly: GCA_947049295.1. Taxonomy (NCBI): domain Eukaryota; kingdom Metazoa; phylum Arthropoda; class Insecta; order Lepidoptera; family Geometridae; genus Ligdia; species Ligdia adustata. The sequence goes on from OX346237.1 coordinate 966,775, forward strand.
CCGTAAAGCCAAAGTACTCAATTCAATTGCATTTCTATCATGTTTGGTATCAGGCTCCTCGGAGACGGTTGAACCGGATAAAAAACGTGCCTCAAAAAAACCTTTTGTAATAAAAAAATACTTAAAATGCATGAGATCAATTAAATGGAAAACTTTCTTCTTATTTTGATGTCAATTAAAAACTGAGTATGATAGAATCAGGAAGGACAAAACTTTCCCGAAAACAAATTGATGTTTATTGCTATGGGCGATAATGCAAATTAGATACACTTTATAATTTATTGTAGGTATTTGGTATGTAAATAATTATGGTTGCTCCTAATCTGAAATACTATAGGTTACCGCAAAAGCTCTACATATAAAATCCAACTCTAAAATATTTCATCTTCTTTCCGAAAATATCCACTGATGCTTTAGCCCAGTCGTAATAACTTCGGCTCTCTGCCAACTGAGAGAGCATTTAAAAATTCCCAAAGCAAAATTTCCAGTCCACTTACTTAACTAGACGTTATTAAATTGACCTTCGCGAAATATTAACCTATAAACTTCGCCGGCATCTTCGAGCCAAAACCTAGCCAAAATTAACAAACCAGTATTATTTGAAGTACCTACTTCTGCTGTAAAGGTTTTCACTACTAAAAATGTTGATAGCTTCAATAACTGAGTTGATAATAAGTATGAAAATTCAATGGTCGCCTAAAATTTTTTAACTCGCTTATATTATATTGGCATATATCTTAATCTAACGTAACGGAACGGAATGTTTGAACGTGATTTCAGCCTCTTAAAAACTATAATAATTAAAAAAAAATATCCTCTTGAGTTTTTAGTATTTTTTTTGTAAACAATTTTAAATTATTATTTACTTACAGTGTCTCGTCAATACATGCCTGAGAGTAAAATCAAAATTATGAAACTTTTTCATTATCCAAGATTTATCCCAACTAGTCCCAGTGAATATTTCCTTGATGTCATAACTGGTTTGTAATACTAGCCCATTTGTATCCATTAGTTATATTAAATTTAAACTATGTTTAATTTAGAATGAGCAAGTGCTATAGAAAAAAAGAGATGCAACATTTTCACCATCACACAAACAAATTCATGTTATTTGATATTATAGCATCGCTCCCATATAACTTTGAATAATCTGTGTAAAGTAAAGTAATATTTATTAACCTTTAAATAACGTTCGTTACAGGCAAGTCTTATTACATTTGAATTAATAATTACTTAAAAAATTTAACTTACAAATCTCATTTATATACGATTACTTAATATTAGTTCTTAGTTTAATAGTTCTCATGACAAATATTTACATAATGATTGCTTTGTTTAGTTATTATTAATATTTTATAATGGTTGTTTGTTACACAAGAACGATGATTCTACTCGTACAAGCTGCATTGACATATATTCGCTGAGTTTATAAAAAGGATTGCTTTCAAAAAAATACTTCAATTTTTGTTTGAATGTAATAAAATTGAGATCCATTACACTATTAGGTAATTTATTATACATCAGTATTTTGGTATAAAGCCCCTGCTTCTTACATTTAGCTAATCTATTTATTGGTAGGATTCGGATCTTTTTTAAAGTGTTTTCTCGCAGGAAAACGTTTTTTCGAACCGTTAATTGTTCTTATATTTTGAGTTTTTGACTGTTTTTGACATTTTGAGACTTTTATGATATCTTTAGCATTTCCCCAAACGTAATAGCGTATCTTATAATAGTATTTAATTTCTTTAATAATAAATGTTTACTTTACTTAACATATTGCTTGAGTAAATAACCTAAAACCTGTCTGCGACCCCCAGACATTCCTTTACCAAAACCTAGTCCACAAAATTCAAGCCTATATTATTTCAAAGACTTTTGCAATAACAAAAACCACTCTCTCGATTACGGCAGCCATTTCAGCTATTACATAAACCACATTTCCAATTATTTTCGCATTAAAAGACCTCAGAATGTTCAGTTTGAAAAAGATAAAATTGTTGAAATTGGCTACGGGAAAGTTGCAGTGTTCAAATATCCATTAGGGCCAAACTCGGAAACCAAATTAAGAAATGGAACTAGTTCGCCTAGATGAGACTTGAAACTGTCTTGAGCTTCAAGGTTTTTTTGAAACGTTTTAAAAGTTTTGTTTTAATTGTATAGCGGCATGTCCCGGCTTTGCACAGGTGGTCATATAAATCAGCCAGTAGTTTTATAACTTGTTTATAAGTGTAGATGAAAAGAACAAGAAAACGATTTTATTCAGTATAAGGTCCAGTAATTAATTTAACTTTATCGTTATGTATTGTAAGATACATTTTGTTCATAGAATTTCCGTTACCTTTAAGTGACTAAAAAAAAGAAGGTTCTACATTAATTGTAATATGTTTTATAAGTTAATACTGAATTTATCAGAGAGACCCTGCATCGATTAAGATTTTTTTTTTCGTTATTATACTACCTTGTTGTCCATATAAGTATTTAAGGTTTTTTTTGCACAAAACGTCGTTTCGATTTCATGTACACTCCTGAATTAGAATATCCATTTTAAAATATAAATCTTGTAATGAAATTGATTGAAAAAAACAAAAGATTTCTTATATTTTTCCAAATTTATCATTTTCATTGATAATCTATATTATATAATATTATAATTGTGTAAAATCTGTACATTACCCTGTTTTGCTGAATAAATGATTTTAATTGAATTTTTTAAATTGCACTCTGAACGAAAATTGTTCTTCTGGTATTATTTTTTTTGTGTCATCATAGCCGAGCCACATCCATTATATATTTAATTCTACGTATTCAAAGAACATGGTAATGAACGATTAACGAGGCCAGTAGACGGGAAGTTCTTTTGAATAAATAAATATGTAAATACTCAGCTTATTCCACCGCTGATTCTAAGAATATCGGATTTGAAACGTTTACAAATAAAGATGATTTTGGTATTTACATTACCAGCTTTATTTATACGATTTATTAACTGAGTTCAAAAAGATGGTGGTTTTATTTCTACTGCGTTTTTTATGTGTGTCGTTCGACTTCTCGGTGAATACAGAAACTAATTTTACAGTTTTCAGGAGTATACCGTACACTTCTCATATCATAGTCCCAGTAAAGTTTTATCAAAAGAGTTTAAATACTCGTACTTTAATATTTAAATCAAAGTAACTATAAAGATTGGCTTGCGATTGATCGCAACTCGTCTGATGTATGGCAAATATACGTCCCTAAAACGTAGCGCGCTTGCCTACAGGAGATGGATTCACTTTCATCGCCTTGAAAAGATTCATCTGGCGAATCGAAATTATTTGTATTTGTATTACATGAACGATTTTTTAACGTGTTTTTATCCACTCAAAACGTCTGTTTAATTAAACTATGCACACTTATTTGGATCGATGAAAATTCAATAATTTAAACAGTTTATTCTTTTTTGATTTTGGTTACCAAAAAAAGGGTGTCTAATAGTTTTTTTTAAGGTATTCTAGCTTTACCATTTATTATCGTGTGCGTTATTTAGATGATTTATTCCTGTTAGATGTGTTGCCATACTTCCTCTTAACGACTCAGCCCAATACCGACCGCTAACCGTCGTTACCCCTTTCCCAGTCCGCTAACGCATGGGTTACTTGTGGCCCATTCTGCGGCGGTTTGAGGCCCTTGCGGCCAACCGGCGGCCTTAGAGGTCTAAACGATCATTTCTCTGCGGTTTTCCTATTTCCTTTAATTGAACTGTCTTGTTTCGGTAAAATTCTTCATCGGTTTCTTATTCATCATTTTCTAAGACTAAAGTACCTTTGATAAACGTCTTTCTTGCTTTTAACAAAATAAAAATAAAAAATTTGATGCAACACTTCTTAAATTCTTAGGCAGAGGTATTTTTTTTTAGAATTTAGGTTAAATATTAATAACTCAGCCTTAGACATCAAGATTTCAATTTTATTTAACAAAGCTTTGCTTCCGTTCTAACAATTTTTTCTTTTGTCTGTCGTTATTTTTGTATGTTACCAAGAAATTTCGTACTCGCGTACTTCATGTTTTCCAACCAATCTCGTTGAAACTGGGTTTAACGGTTTTTTTTTCAAATTACTAGAATTTATTGATTGGGTATTTCTCCCAATAACATGTTCCGTTTACTGATTATTTTCAAAGATTATTTTGAATGATGTATAGACATGCGAAACACAATGGACTAATGGACTAAATAATATTTATGAAAAAATTATATGAAATTTGTATAAATGTTTTTATATCAATTGGATGTGGTTTTTGAAGTTGCTAAAATATTTGGTTCGCGTAAAATTAGTTTTCGGATCAGTGGTATAAAATGAAATTAACTACTTATGTTATACTAGGAAAGTGTGTGTTGTGCGTGTGTTTATGAACGTAGCATGGCGTTTCCGACAGGAGAATATAATAGTCAAAGTCAAAGTCAAAGTCAAATCATTTATTGGCCTTATAACTGCGTTTGTTACACTAGGCAAGTCAATACGTACAATAATGAATTATAATATTATGACGAAACAAGAGTTAAAATTTAAAGAAAAATTAGAAAGAATAAATTGGTGTCTAGATAATAATGTTAAATTTAATATTGATGTCAGATTACTATATACATAATACTTAGTTATATATCAGTCTGGTAACATTACAAGTCAAGTATTGTTTAATGTCAATATCCATTTTAATTAATAATAGGATCTCCGATAGGAGAAATGTGAGTGGAGAGCTTTAAGTGCCAAAACATTATTTATTAATTATTGACGAGAATATTTGTCCCGCAGTGAATACACAACTTTACATTATGAGTCGGTTAGCCCGAGCGAGATAGTTTAACCCTACAACATTAGTGTTGTGGGTAACAAGAGCTCCAGATGGTTTTGGTATAATGTCATGTAAAATCTATATAGTATCTGTGGGGCGACCCGTTTTATATAAACTTTGAGAAACAAAACAGGACTCATCATTGATGAAAAACTTTATTACCAAATTCAAATACTTTGGTTTTAAATTTAGGTTTTCATGAAGAGCTTGTTCTATTCAAACTGCTTTAAATACAATATTAAAATTAATTTTCTAGTTTTTAGAAACAATTATCACAAAACGGGGGATCAATCTCAGCAGGTCCATTATCCAGATACGAAAAGAAAAATTAATTCTCACTAGACCCATATTGAATCTGGAAAATGGATCTACTGAGATTGAAGGTAAAATACATCTCCTTAAAAACACAATGTATCTTTTGAGAAAAAAAAAATCTTTCTAGATCCATCTTGGATCTAGACAATGGATCTAATAAGATAGATCCAAAACAGGGGACAACTATTTCTTTTTAAGCCAGTTGTCAATCTGCTAAAGTAATTACACCTAAATTAAAAAAAATATGTATAGAAATGTTATTTCCAACTTAAATCATTTGCTACATGTTTTGACATAGCACAATACCTCATCAACGTTTCTATTTTATTCCTAAACATTTCCATAAAATATAGTAGTTTAAAATTGAGGCAAACATTTGTTTATTAGATCATTCAAGGAACAAGTAGGTACACAACAAATTGCCTCGACTTCAGAGCCGAGTGCTAAGTCTTATCTTGATATTCATCTTTCGGGGGTTCTTAATTAGAATCAGCCTACGCTAAATTTTAGTCGAATTGAGATCGAGCGGACGAGCAACTTTTTGATACATGTGCCAGCAACTTCAATTGACAGAACACAAACCGTAGTTTTTTAATGTTTTAAACTTGACGATAAAAAATTTAATTAATAAAACAACTCATTTGTGTATAAGACTTTTTGATATACTTTTTAATAATATTCAATGAATATTATGTAGCTCAGTTGTAAAAAACGTTGATCAAAAACCTCAAGTTTAGCTTGAACCACGCTATTAGTAAAACTTTCTGTTTCATTATGTGTTTTAAAAAGTAACCAACAGCAGAGAGGAACTTAATATCCAGGGGTATATATGATTGAAAACAAATTAATAAAACACAAAAGCAAATAACAAAAAACAGCCACAGCTATAAATTATTCTAATCTTCTCTTATAATCAAAGTACTTAATCAAAAATCAAAAAAAGCAATCAAACTTGCGAAATACACTTTCTCCCGAATCATACGACACGTTGTGTTTTTGGCAGTACACGCCGTCGTCTGTATATTTTGTAATGCTATAGTCTCTCGTCTGTAACACTTCCTTTAAGGAACTGTAGGTGGCCGGAGAAAAGGAACTGATTTATCACCGGCCCCCCAGTAATGGCGGATAGCGGTATAAATTACCAACGACGCGCAATTAACAATGTAACAGTAATGTATTGGACGCTGTTGTGACAGAGGTCGGACGATTGGATGGGAAACACTCCTTATGCAGCTGCTCTCTATTGTTGCTATGATGGCCTAGTACTTCTCTTCCATTACGAATTAAAAAGTTAAATGTAGAGTATAATAAAAATAAATTCGTTTCATTTCATTCTATACAAAGTGAGATAAGTACATATATTAAGACCTAAATTAAACACCAGCGATTAAAAGTAAGAATTTGGTGAATTTATAAAAAATAAATTATACTCGTAAGCAAGTGTAGATTATTTTTGTATTGTGTACGTGGCCTGCCCACTTCCACTTTATTTTCAATTGAATGTAGAGTAAGTAGGCTATAGCATAGCACAGGCTTTGCCTAGTTTGGGGACCTGAAGACCTTTGTGTGGATGTTGTCCCATATTATTATTATTATTTATTTCAGTAGTCGAAGGGTTGTGAGGGAATGTTGTAAAGTATTTTTATTCAGCTGACTTGTTTTGGTGCCTTTTGGCCTAATACTTCATTGCCATTTAGTGCTTTAAAGTTGAATGTAGGGCTATTGTGACAGATGTCAAACGATTGGGAGGGAGGAATGTGGGCATAGAAGAAGAAACAATCTTTTTAAAAAGCTGGTCTCTCTTCATGGTATGATTGCCTAGTATTCTCTACCACTATGTCCTTACATCATCAGCTCTCATCTTATTTGGTCCTTAGTCTTTTTTTAAGTCCGAATGGTTTAATGCGTCAGAAGACACATGATATACTTAGTAAACTAGTCAGCACTACCCCGGGTGTTCATCAATAACTGCAATGTATTTTTATTTTTTGCAATTAAAATCTCTTTATTTATATGATTGCCTAGTACAATAATAGTAATACTGACACACATTTTCTCTGAACATACGTTTTCTCTTTCTAATACATTTTATAAGTCTCTTAGCTAATTATAGGGTCAGTTATATGTCGTAATACCTCGTATTATTTAGCTACTAGTTAATGAAACGTTAAATTTTAAAGTAAAAAAGTAAGCCAAGTTTTAGAACATTAGTATATAGTATTAAACGTGTTAGAAAAACACTAGGTTATACTGCCACGTGCACGAGTACATCTTATGTTCATAATATTACGACTAAAATGTAAGCTTTTACGATTCTCCTTAGATATAACACGAATAATTCATTCACATATTTCATGAAAGTTCGCGTCACGTGTGCCTCTATTGTGTTTTCAGGCTGACATGTTCTGGAACGCGCAGTTATCTCTCTTTCACTCACATCAGACATTTAATGGGTGAGACAGTGAAAAATTTCTTGGAATTACTCAACAGTGTTTGATATTATGTTAGGTTTTAGACGTGCGCGGCTAGAATGCTACTTCTATATAGGCAGACAGGTGACTCTCTATCTTTGAAAGCTGAAAACCATTGAGTTTATTTGTAAAGGGTTTATAGAACCTATTTTTTGTTTCTATGACAACAACCACAGGCTCAATTCAATATTTGGCACGTTTGGATTGGATCAGCTTTCACTTTCACTTTTGTAGCGATGATGGTCAAGTGGTTAGTGGGATTGATTGCCGTGCAAAAAGTACGATGTTCGATCGCACGAAACATGCAAAAAGAGCCTGAGCTACTGGTGAAGGAACACATCGTAAAAAAACTATAGCATGGTGGTAGGGCGTTTCCTATCTCTCGCCTGGCTAGCTACCACCTTCAAGTTGTAAAATCTGTCTAATCTAACCTAACAGTGTGTTCCGGTAGCCTTCATTGAGAGCCAGTGTATTCCAAACTAGGCATGCTCCATCTAGGGCTACAGTATCGCTGACTTCCGTGGTCATGCGACCTTGTGGTCAAATGCCTAGCTGTGTAGGATAAAAAAGAAGTTGAAGTCTTTGTTTTCTTCTTTTAGAATTTTCGATGATTTCGATAGCCGTGAACCAGAGATGCGATATTGACATTGTATCTGTCTTAGTCTTACCTTACCACCTTACTTCTTTGTTTCCCACCAGACCAACCGGTCGTACGACATCGATCGATGGTAGAATGGACTAGTCGACGTCGATCGAGCTGCTTGATCAGCGACGCGAGCGTTCGACCGGTGCCATCGAACGGCAATATATCGATTGGTTAGTCGAACGGTATCTGTCAACCAATTAAAGCTTACAGACCAGTTGATCAACTTCGTCCGACGTTGACGTATGCCTTCGATCGACAAACGATCGATTGGTCTGGTGTCCTTAGAGTTGAAATCTTTTGTCAGGCCACAGTAAGTTATTCCATTAGACATGTGTTCTTGTGTAACGAACAATCATTACAAAATGTTACTAATGAGTAAAGAAATAAATCACAATTTAAATATATAATATAATCATTATTTGTTCTTAGAACTATAAAAGTATCTAAATAAGTTTTTTAAAGATAGTTTTTTAAAGTAATTAATAATTAAAATGTAACAAGACGTTGCCTGTAAAGAATGTTATTTAAAGGCCAATAAAAATTTCTTATTCTTATTCTTAAAGAACACCGATAAAAAATAAATACACAGGGTGTAGTGACTAACCTCCGCCGCAGGTAGCCGAGCACAGCGACCCTGGAGTGGCGAGCCAGTGGTACCGGGGTCGGGAGCAGGAGGACCCGTCCCCTCCGCACACCCCGCACTCGTCCACGCGACGGGTTGATCCCACTCGGAGGTCGCATCCCACGCGCTGGGGGGAAAACAAACATGTTATATAAGTAGCTCATAATGTGATCGGTAAACCAGTCGCATGTCTAGCGAAATATCGTGTATTCTATCTCAGGTTCAGGCATGCATCGCTCAGTTTTTCACTCTTTTCCAGTTTAGAAAGAATTACCACATGCTGTAAAGATAATAGGAATTTCAGCTGTAACCGTACAGCAGTTTCCAGCATAAGAGTACCAACATCCAAGGAACATACATTCCGATAAATTAATGATAATTTTGTCAGGCTTGGAATAGAGACGATCAACTACTCTGACAACAGCAGTGCTTTATATCTAGCTAGTTTTCAGTAGAATTATAAGCAGTTGTTTTACGGGAGTGACATAGTCGGCCACCGACAAAACTCCCAACACAAATAAATAAGATTTAAAAAAAAACAGCAGTGCTTTCAGGTAGAATTAAACATGATATAGGTAAAAACAAGAGGAAGCAGATTTTGTTTCGTTTTGACAGTTCGCCGCTTCAACGCTGTCAAAATGAAATCTTTGCTTGTTCTTGCCTTCATGCCTGGCTGTATCCGATGGCGCTGTGTCTAAAATTATTATTATTTTTTATTTTTGTTTGACTTTACCTAGTAGCATATTTAAGTACATCAAATCCGAACATGCATAAAAGAATATGTCAGTATCAAAAGAGGTCTACACTCATATAAATACCAAAAGGTATATAAGAAAGTATATACTCTATCTAACAAAGCACCAGAAATGTACCTAACAATAAAATAATGATCATAGGAGCATATTCTCACAGGAATTCAGGGTAATAAATCTTAGCGAGACTGTGAAAAACACCGCAAAATCCAGACCGAAAATAGGGCATCTAGCCATTCCTTCACATTTGCTCAAAGAAGGCATTATTATCTATGAATATTCTACGACTTGCTCTGTAGATATGTCACTCGCTACCTACCTTCTAAAAATATAATAACAACCAACGCAATTTAGCCTATATTCATACTAACATAAAGCTTAACTTCAAATGAACGTTTTATAATATTTAAGGAACATAATTTTTACACGTAATGTGACTTTTATTGCTTCGGAATAAGGATTGTTTAAAAAGATGAGGTTTTTTTTGGGCTGTGAATTTGTAAGTCGCTTTTCAGCAGGTGGAGTAAAAACGTCTTATTCTTTGAATCTGTCGTAAAGCTGAAGTTAGTAAATAAATTATTAAAGCTGGAGTTTTTCTCTTCTGAAAAGCTTGAGTTTCTAATATTGGTGCTATTTTGTTGAATTTAAGAATGTCTGGGAAGGTCGACTTTGTCACTATTGTAAATACGCGATGTATGACATTGTTGTTATGGTAATTTAACAATTCTTAAAAAAAAAAGATTGTCTATTTTGATAAAATTTTAATGGAACTATAGTATAAGGAAGATAAAAATCAAATCAACTTAACTGTTTCTAAGAATTGAGGCAAGAGACATAAAAAACTTACTTCCTCTTTTTTTGGAAAGGCTTTCTTTGGTAATTATTAAAATTAACCGTCACTTCAACAAAGTACATGGCAACTCTTTTTATCACCGCGGAGGTTAACGTCATAATGAATAATAAAAAAATAAAAATTGCAAAAAATAAAAATTTAAACAATATTTCTTCATAAAATATATGTAAGTCAAACTTCGCTTCGATTTTACTAAACACATAATATAAGTTTCACTTACTAAATTAATTCAGATCATAAATTAATCTCAGAAACAATTTATGAAGAAAAAATATTTATTTCAAATTATTATAATTATAATTTATTAACAAAAACAGTAATCTTAAATACTCTAACTAAACTATATATAAAGTAACCTAAAAAACATGAACATTAATAACATTTATTTATTTATGAACATTTTCCTCTTCCCGTAACTACAGCTGCCAAAGAGGTCCCGTTATTTATATTACTACCAAGAAACTATAAGATGACAAATAAATATCAGAAATAATAATAATATGGGACAACATCCACACAAAGATGTTCAGGTCCCAAACTAGGCAAAGCCTGTACTATGGTGACTGATATACATACTTATATACATAAATATATACTTCAAAAAACACCCAAACACAGGTTAAACAGACATATTCTTCTTATGTGTCAATTTTTAGGTTATTATTATTTTTTTGTTAATTTGCTTCGTAACTTTGATGATATATATGTATGATGTTTTAAAATGAGTTTAAATTTTATATTGTTTTGTTTTATAGTTACTAATGTTAATTTTGCTGTTTACTGTCAAGTAATGCGTGCGTGAGGTCACTTGCCGGCTCCAGCGGAAGACCAGCGCTGGTTGTTACAACCAGCATTTTGCTGAGTTGGAGTCGGGTTGTGATAAATATTTCATTACTTTTAATTTATTTATTATTATATATAGTTTGGTTGTAATAATATGTGTAATGTTGTAATTATCGCAATTAAACTATTCATTCATTCATTCATATTCATGCATACAAATGTTTGACCTGTCCGGGGATCGAACCCGGGACCAGCAGCACAGAAGCCAGAGTTTCTACCAACTGTGTCTACTGAAGCAAAATACATTCCATAGATTTCTATCCATTGAAATAATGATTTTCACGCAAGAATTTTAATTATATCTTTCTGATAAAAATAATTCGCTCGTTAGAATCTTTACTTCTTTACAAAAAACACCTAAATATCTTTATCACATCAGCCCCCCAATTCAAAATGAATTTCCGATCGGATTCGAAAACATTGAACATTGATTACACTAAGCTCGTTAAATAATAAAAAAATAACAGTGATTATTATTTTTGTTTACATCTACAATCGATTTTCTATGTCGTAGTAATTAATTATCTTCTAATTAGCTTCGCGTAATTTGTGTTGTAAATTCCGAAGTCGAATCCGTTCGGAATCTTATTTTAAATTGGTTTTCTGTAGTTTAAGAAGACGGGTTTTCACGTGTACCTGATTGTAGGAAAGGTACAACTATAGTTTCGTTCACATTCGGAAAACTTCATCAGGGATTAAATGACACGTCTAGCACATACGATGCGAGACCTACGAGACGTGTCAACGTTGAGGACACGAACGACCCATTTCATACCTGACGAAGTTCACCGAATGTGAACGAAACTATTCTTGTAACTTTACAACAATCAGGGACACGTGAAAACCCGTCTTTTTAAACAAAATAATTCTAACACGCGTTGGTGTTTTTTAATCTCTTTTAATGTTATATTTTCTAAATCATAATTTATCACAATAGTCTGCACAAAACTCGAGTTATAGATCCCATGTCCCACATTCAAAATAGCCGGCCAATGATACCGCTCATCACTTATTCAAGTAAAGGAAATCGAGTCGGCCCCGACACTCGCACAAATGTGGCGAATCTTTCGATTATCATAATAAAGTAGCATATAGCTGTCCCTCTCTGTCGTGTAAAGGTAGAGAGGGATGGAAACGAAATTGGGTATGACCGCAAAAATATTAGGGATAACGTTATTAAAGGGTAAGTGGCAACACTGAATTGAATCTACGTTAACGGCTCTGTCTTTGCAGGTTTATTTTTAAATATTATTCCAGATTTTAAAGTTACATCCTATTTAATATTATAAACACGAAAGTTTGTATGTATGTTTGTTACTCTTTAACGCAAAAACTGCAAAACGGATTCCGATGAAATTTGGTACCGAGTTAGGTTTGGTCCTGGATTAACATGTAGGATTATTATTTATTTATCTGTATGCATCAAATGTAAGTAATGATAATTAGGTACAAATAAATTATTAAATAAATCAATGAAAAATTATGGGCTAATTATTCAACATATCTCGTTGGCCATTCAGAGGGGGAACGCTGCTTGCCTGATGGGTACGTTTGGGTATGAGGACTCTTTAATGTTAACGTGACCTTATATGGATCAAAATAATTTGTGACTAGCACTTTGTAATCTTATAACATATATTTATTATGTAAAAAGATAAATAAAGATAATGAAAAATTAAACTAAATAAATAATAATTAAGTAATTTTACTTAATCTATTAAACTGATTTATATATCAAATTATGTAAACTTACATTATTATAACTAAGAATTAATATATATTATATGTAATTAAATTAGTCAATTACAAAATTTTAATATGTCAAATTGTATATCAAATATAATTATTTGCCGTATTTTCCTATCTCTTGCTACACTTCTCCACTCCTGTTCCAGTCTTTGGGTATATGCATCTTCCCATTTTCCATATAACCTTCTTCTGATTCTCTTTTCTGATCTTTGTATCCATTCTATCGCTTTCTTTATCCATCTCTCGTTCTCCATTCCGCAAATATGCCTGATTCCATTCAAGAGTTTGTACAGTCATTATTAGATCACTTAATTCGTTATATGTCTTATCTTGCGGTTGGTAGTTTTATAGAGGCGTATATATAAATTGCTAAGAAACAAAATGACAATATCATTACGCCCAATAACAAGTGAGGAAAACAAACTCGCTAATTTATAGTTTTAGATTAAATTGATTAATTAAACTAAGCAAGAACAAGCGTAACCTTTAACGGGCGTTCGTCACATATTTCACAAAAACTTTTTCCACCTCTTAAAAATCTTTTACCAAAAATTTTGTTACATAAAAAAATACCTTCGAACAAGATATCACGTACCCTCCACGGAGACTCAAAACTCAAACATTTGCTTCTCAAAAAGTGATAAAACTTTGTGAACGACCACCCGTCTTTCTTTGGGTATTTTACATAATTTCATATATTATTTAAGTGGGAAGTTCTGTCGGAACATTTGCATAATCTTGCGAGAGCGGTGTTGGGGTACGAATACTAATTTTGCAACCAACTTTGTTCTGACGATGATTGGTCAAATGCTTTTTGGGAGCGCAGAGGATTTTACTTTATCGAGGCGTTGGAGGAAAATGATTTGTTATATACGGTCTAACAAACCACGCAAATGTAAAGATCAATTATTATCATCAATATATCTATATATACATTGTGTTACAGAAAGGTGTGACAATATATCAAGGTGAATCCATAGTGGAAGAAAATTTTGCAAATTCCGGGATAAAAATAATTAGGTTCTCCATATAAAAATGAGTCACGTGATCGGCCAGGTTGTATGGAAGACCCAATAATTTTTACTCGAATGTTGCAAAAAAAAATTACATTGTGTTCACATTGATGGGTAGACTAACACCCTTAAGCATTATCACATCTTTCTGTTACACGTTGTATGAAAGAGTAAGTATAAAAGTGGTGAGGATGTTCGCTAGGAATCAACGCGCAGCCTAAAACGCTGAATCTACAAAGGCATGAAATTCTGACAGTGTATTTATTATAGAGTGTAAAGGTAAAATAAAATATATATATTTTTAATTCTACTTGAATAATAAGAGTAATTCTAAATATTTGAATGATATCAATTCCAAATGTAAAAAATCTATACACATTTTTCATAATTTCGATTGACTCATGTATCTCTAGATATCTAAATTTCTAATATACACAACAATTTAAAGCAATATTAATTTGCACCAATTCTCAAAGCAACATGACAGCATAAAACAAAACTAACTAAAGCCTAATAAAACAGCATTACTTTGAAATGATCCTGCAAAAAGTAGCAACAATATTAATTTCAAGCAAACTTTAAAATAACATCACAACGAATAAAGTTTTTATTTGAATGGCAAACGAAATATTACAGGCTTACGTTCCGGACCACATAGTTTTAATTTTAAAACGGGAGCAAACAACGTGCCTAGGACAAAGGCGTACACAGGCGGTAGAGGTCGCAAGACACAAGATATAAGCCAGTGGAGTAAGATTTATTTTATCATATTTTTATCATTATAATTTCACAAGCTTTTATCCACGACTTCAAGCGAGTCACGTTAGTTATTCCGAAAAATAACCTATCCTTAATAGCCTCTCGGAAAATCGAACTATTTCTGCTCAGAACTAGTCGATCTGTGACTCAGTTCCTGAGGAGAAGAATAACAAACGTCGAAGTGTGTTTGTCAGTACAGTTGCACACTTTCACTTATGTGGGATGTTTAGAATATAAATTTAGATAAAGTGTATTTTTTGACCAAACGAGCAAAGCGAACGAAGCGTCTTTGCATCGTAAGGGTCGTAGTTTCCAACCAAACCTGACGAAACGTTGTGTATAAGGCTGCACAAATTTTTAAAGTTCTTTTGCCTTGGCTAAGAAGGCCTTTTCCTTAAAAATGTGATAGTTCCAAAGTGAAAACGCAAAAATCAGGACAAATATATATAATGGATATTAATACTCGTGAAGTATGGTCCAAAATACTGTAGATTTCCAGCAGACGCACAAGAAACATAAAAAGTACTGCACAAAACCTGATACAATCAGAGACACGATTGCCTCATTACAATCATCATCATCATCATCCGCAGCCTTCCTTATCCCATTTTGTTGGGTATAAGGCTTCTCTCATTTTGAACCATATGCCTCGGTCCTGCGCTAATCTTGTCATTATAATCACTGTGATGATATTCACTTTAACTAAAGTAAACTTTATGACATCTAACCGTTAAATAACGCCACACTTACAACCCTAGTGCGGTAAAGTAAAGTACAAAGCCATTGTCACCGCTATCTCTCCCAACCTACGCCATCCCCCAGCCTTATTATTTCGCGTCCCCATTCCGTGATGATGTCAGGTCGCATCCGCCATTGTGTCACTAGGTTTCAATACCTATTTTTTTTTGTTCAACAGAGAAAGGACTCTGTTTGGCTTTTACAATCTTTTGCAATTCTTCTACGATGTTTTTTTTGTATTTACAGTTGTAGTTTTATGAGCAGAGGATATTTTTTATGTTGGGTTATTGAAGTGTTTCGGTTTGTATTATGTTTTTTGGTTTTAAGCTGTAGTTTACATATTAGTAAGTAGAATAATTTATTAATTATTACGAGAAAAGAAAAAGGAAAGAAGAAGTGAAAGAAAAAGACGAGCTTTGAGATTTATTATACGTTGTTAGTACTTCAAGAGCTTGCAGGCACCAAGTTATGAATCTAACTTGGTGCCCGCAAGTAAAGTTTATAGACCTGTCTTCGAGTCTGGGCGTTGTGAATCGTCCGTATATGTGTTTAACGGCATCCTTGATTTAGGAAAAATATAGCGGGGATCAAATAACTGTAAAACGTTATAATATTTCCATTTGTAGCATCTCAGGCCATAACTCTCCTACCTAACAAAATAAGCAACACATTTTAAAAAAGGAAAAAAATGTGTTTGTTGTTTCCTTGTTCGTCTTCTTCTCAGCAACTGAACGACGGATCAACTTAAGTTTTTGCACAGATATAGTATAAAGTCGGGAAAGTGCCATACGCTATTCTTTTCCCGTGAAAACAAATATAATCCGGGCGGAGACGCAAACAAAAGCTAGTACGTATGTTTTCATAAAATCTTCTGAAATACCCGCATCGATTAGACTGTTTGATAATTATCTACCTACTTAATAAATAATTCCTTCCGCATATACTCCAATAGCTTAATTCCTAACAATACTTACCGCACTAATGTATAATACGGTCCAATTATCTTAACTTACAGGATTTCCGATGGTTCAGACATGTTCGATTGTATCACGTATCCAATTAAATGGTTTCGACAGTTATGGCACCTTTGGACCTCGGATCGTATGGGTTTGGGATGAAGCTTGGACCTCTGACCCATTGGGTTGATACTAACAGGAAGGAGGAATAATACGAGTATATGTGTTTCACAGAAATATATATGCGAAAGTGTGTTTGTTGGTTTATTTGTTTTTCTTCTTCTCACACATATTATACGTGTGAAGGTATGTTTGTTGGTTTGTTTGATTTTCTTCTCGTCAGAAACGGAGTAACGGACTGTTTGTAGACATTTAACAGAGAGATAGTCCGAGATCTGGAAAGTGTCATTTACCTTTTTTCCGAGAAAATAACGCGGGCGAAACGTAATTTAACATTCAGCGCAAATTTGCTAGTATTATTTATTGTTTTTTCATGAGTTTTTCTTCGCACCTTTGTTTATAGTCGTGCGTTACGTCTCTGCTAGCTAAAAAAGAAAGGTTAGCTCTGGTTGCTCACTAAGAACTCTTAGCTTATTGCTGGTTGGGGCTGTCATGATAAAAGTACGTGGTTGTTTATGTAAAAATACATTAAACTTTGTTACAACAAATATTTTACGTTACGGCATACCATGACACACATTTTTTCTGCATGCAGTATGCAGGAAAAAATCATAATTTGACCATAGTATCATGCCAAAACCGAATCGAAATATTAGTTGTCCAAACTAGATCATAATTTATGGTAATTTTTTTTTTACCATATTTAACAATTTAGATACAAAAATAAATTACAATATTGTGCTTAATATAGTAGCATAGTGCACAGTTGGTTAAGCTTCCTCCTCTTTGTATATTTTTTATGCGTGCTCACTTATAGTATTGAGAGAAACCGTTTTTCTAAATGATAATGGGGCAATAGGTTCGAATTGAAAGCCTTAAGGATATGGTGTGTGAACAATTTGTGGTTATTATGGAGAATAAATAAGATGGTTTACTATCTGAGACCCATGGATTTGTTCCCGTTGGCTTTGGCAATAGGATTCGGTTTATTTTATTCGGAAATGGTTTCGCTGTCTACAATTTTAATACTGATCATGTTTTTCGTATGTAAGAAATTTTTTTCGCATGTGCACTGTATATCATTAAATTTATCATACATACCATGTATTTTATAGGGAAAAACCACGTATTATTTTGAGAAGATTTATAAAAGTTGTGGAATACAACAAATTCGGCTTAGGCGAACCACATCACCATGGGTCGCCTGTAAAATTATATTATGTTTTCATTGTTTATGTAGCTTCTTAGTATTAATTTCATTGCTGGATAAATGCATGACCCCGTAAAAGTCAAATTGGAGTTTACAATAGTAGTTAAAATATCAAAGGATTATGAGAGAGATCAGTTGAGTAAAGTAAAGTAATATTTGACATTTAAATAACGTTCGTTACGGCAATTCTTGTTACATTGTAATAATAATTACTTTCAAAAAACACTCATAAATCTCATTTATATACGATTACTTAATATTAGTTCTTAGTTTAATAGTTCTCATGACAAATATTTACATTATGATCGCTTTGTTTAGTTATTAGTCATATGTTATTATGGTTGTCTGTTACACAACAACGATGATGATGATGAGTCAAGGCAAAAAGGAAATATGTAGTATGTTATATGTATAAGAGTTTTAAAAAAAAATTGATTACCGGTGTTCATCACGGAAAGCGCCGATAGTACGTTTTTGGGACATACTATGAATTTAACAAAAAAAAAAAACAGTTGTTTCATACATTTTGTCGACGATCAATCAAGTTTTTGTATGGAACATCTGTTTTTTTTTAAATCTCAAATTCATGATACTTACACTATGTGTATACTAACGTTCCTTTCGGCTAATTACACCCCTAACCGATCTCTGAAAAGTAAGTTCCAAAGATAAATCGTCGTGGTGTTTATAAAATGTTAAATAAAACATACTTTAATCCATCTCTGATCGTAAAATAACAAAAGTGTTTTCTATCTTCGCAAAACAGTATCTTAAGTGATTAAGCTAAAGATACAGAAATTTTATTTTAAGAGGAAATATCAGCAGTTAGATCTCATACAAAGGAATACTTCGATTTTCTCACTGATTTTAGACACTATGGTTAGATACTTAGACTAGTAGTTACCACCCACGGCGTTGGACGGTACATAAAACTTTGATCCCCCTTTGACCTCTTTAGAGGATGAATTTTTGAAAATCCTTTCTTAGGTATACCCTTATATTCTGTAATTATTATGTTCTCTAAATTTCATGTCTCTAGGTTCAGCTGTTTTGTTGTTGTCAATCAGTCAGGAATTACTCTTTAATACATATTAGATATCAACCTGAAAATTTCAAGAATCCAGGGTCTATTTCATGATTATATTATTAACAAAAAAAATTACGCCTGGCTAGCCAACACCCTCAAGTACTCACTAAAATCTGTCGCCAAGAACATAACGGTGTGTTCCGGCAGCTTTCCTTGAGTGCCAGTGTATTATAGTCTAGGCATGCTTCTAAAGCTACAGTATAACTGACTGAATGTCTAGTTATGTAAGTAAAAAAAGGAACAACTGTCATGTTTTTGTTGCTTTTATTTTTTTACCGCCTTTGAAATAGATTTCTAGTTGCAAGCTGGCGAAAGATTTATTAAACATTCAAATCTGCGTGACTTATAATCCGATGCTTAGGAATAAGTTACTTTGAATTATAAATTAATGAAAACTCAGTACTAGCGTTCCTTCTTAATTTTCTCTCTTGGCGTTGATTTTAAAAGGAATAAAACGAGCTGCGAACGGCTTTCTCTGTATTGCGGAGTTGTTTTGTTCGTAAAAAGCGAACGAATTGTACGAAATTGAAGTACTTTTTTCATCTTCTTACTTTGAGAGTTCTATTTAGGAAAGAACGAATTGGGAACAAACATAAGAATGAACTTTTTAATTGGTATGCTTTGACTATTTGATCTATTGAGCGAAATGTTTTAATGTCTTGAGTGCAGGTCATAATTTTCTACTACTGTTGACATAACTTTGTATATTTCACCTTCACTGTCAAAGTACGAGATAGTTTTTTACAATCTTCACGAGCGTGATTGAACAGAATCACGCCTGCTGTGGTGGGATTTGAACACGCGGCCTTCGGCTTAAAAGTAGAGTATTCACCCAATTGACAGCCACATTACAGATAAATTATTGAGATCACATTTTTTTCAAACAGCTTTTATTGACCGTTGGTCTGGCAATATTTTCTTTCCTCTGTCAGTTCGTACATACACACGTACGAACTGTTTGTATGTGGGTCTCCTGTAATTTAGTACTCGCGCTTAAGTCGTAGTTTACAATATTTACCAAACTTAGCATATGGGTTCTACAATATATATATTTTTTAATTGTATGTTTATTGTCCCAAGTTTGCTACAGTGCCATTTACTTGGCAGTTTGAATATTTAGTGGAAATATGCGCAACACAACATTTACTAAGATTTCTGAATATAAGTAGGTAATTAAAAATCGGTCGAGTGACGTCATTTATACTTCTTTATCTACTAAGATTTGTAGTTTTGTATGTAACGAATAAATTAAAAAACTACAGGTCCGATTTTAAAAATGTTACAATATGACTGAGCAACATAGGCTATAAACAAATGTTTAGAAGCGAGTTCAAAAAAAACCCGGCTGCTAAATCGTTAAACCTGTGTATCACCCTTAATTATTTTTTAAAAATTTAGAGTACCCAGTGTCACTCTCATGACTAAGACGAATCTATTGACACCACTCAAATCAAAATACAACAAGCCGTTTAAACTCTAGGGCGTGCCTAAGAAATATACATACGAGTACATACACTCGAAAAATCTAACATAAACATAACCCTCTTCTTTGACAGCAGAGTACAGTTAGTTCTTTTGTAAAGTCCTTGGAAGCACTAGTTTTACCTTAATAATAAAGTACCTGTAATAAAAAACAAACATTCTATTTTCGACAATCTTACCTATAATTTTCACTCTACATAGCATAATTTGATACAATCAACCGCGCCTCAACACAACACAAACACACAGTGTATCGTACTTAATTATAATCTAATTCCCCACTGCTAGTTCACTGCTACTCAGGATATGGTAATAGTTTAGACTGTGACTGGGTAACTTTGACATTTGAAAACTTATACGTTGTGAGCTGTGGTGGAGTAATATAGAAAATAAATGTAGAAGCAACGCCTTAGTCAATCATGTAAAGCTAATTCTTTTTTTTTATTTTTTTTTATTTAGAAAACTAACGCGTGTTTTATTCATATTGTTTAAAAAGACGGGTTTTTACGCGTAGCTGAGTGTTGTAAAGGTCTGACTATAGTTTCGTTCACATTCGGTGAACTGCATCAGAGATGGTCTGTATCCGTCAGATTAAATTAAATAAATAAATTGAAAAGCAGAGCCTAAACGCAACACGATTTAATATTTTTTTACTGTCTTTAAAATACAACACGAAAGAAACGAATCCTAGAGAAATTAATTTTAGAAAGTAATATTACCAATAATAGCTTAGGATCTAACACAGTTATGTTTTATATTTATCTTTTTTATTTTATTTTTATCACGTTGTACCGACGCGGGCGGAGGCGCGGGGCAAATGCTGTTTGTAACAAAGATTTTTTATATGGCTTTCGTTTGACCGCAACTCGTCCAATAAAAAGCGATGATGAGGCGCGAGTTTGTTTCTCCCAATTTTTCTCCCGACTTGCAAATACCGAGATTCTAAAATTTGGTCTTTGAAAATAAATAGGAATTGGAAATAGAGAACGTAGCATCAAACTTCACAGCCTGGCGGTTCGCACTATAATAGTAGACGCATAGCGTATAAAATAAAAAATTAAATTTTCCTACCATAACAACAAAAACTTATATATTTTGCTGTGATGTTTTTGGAAAAATCTACTAATTGACTTAGAATTAGACGCTTCATCTCCGAAATCTTAAAAAAAACAAGAAATACCAACGATTTGTCCAGCTCTTATTAAATGCCTTTCATCGGCAAAATCAAAACAAATACAAATGAAACACCAACAAACACCTGAAGGCTAAACAAGATAATCGAAGAACTAGTTCCCAAAATTATATCCAAACCTGTTTCATCTTATAAAACAGTACACCAGTAATTAAGAAAGCACCGTACATTGTACAGTTACAAAGCAATCCGTAAGATAATTAATTATAACCCGAAGGCATTCAGTTTCAGGATTTGTTTGCCAACAAAAGGAGCACTTTGGATACGCCTTTTCAATATACAAAATCAAAATTGTAGAGAATCATTTATAAAGGGAATGGAAGGTACAGCACTCACGGGTTGTAAGACTGGCCAGCGTAAACGAGCAATCAACAAACATAAATACAAAGATAAGATAATGATTTATTTCTGACACAGTTCATAATATACAATAGGTTATAATAATAGAATTAATTTTGGTTTTAAGTACAGTAAAATAAACCATAACTGTTGGCCCGAAACTAAGCGAGGCCTGTATCTTGGTAAAGCTCGTTGTTCTTAGAATTTCTTCTTATGTCGGCAATATCAAAGAATATTTATTGCTTACTTAATATTCACTAAACATAAGTTGTTAATATATAAATCTATTTTTAGCTCATACCTCCTACTTATAAACTACCTTCTTGGATTTTTTTTAGATCGATAGGTATTTTTTCTTGTTGTATGTATTTTATTGTATATTATGATAAATAAAAATCATTAGTTCTTTCAATCTTTCATTCATATATTATTCAAGGTCTATTCTAAGGTCTAGGTATATTTTTGTATTATCAGCGGGTGATATAGCGATGTAAATTTAGAAATGCTAAATGCTGTTGATAATTAATAACGCCATTAAACGATTTTTCTTCCATGCATCAGCATTTTTAATATATCTTTAAAATGATAAACATTTCACTTGTTTTCAATCAAAATTATACATTATATTAATGAGTAGTCATTTTTGCTCGTACCTTTCAAATAAATGAAGGAAAATTACAACATTATACATAATATTTACAACCAAACTATTTAAAAAAATAAATTGAATGTAATGATATATTTATCACAACGCGACCCCAACTCAGCAAAATACTGGTTGTAACAACCAGCGCTGGACTTGACAGTACACAGTGAAATTAACATTAGTACTACAAAACAATACCATTTAAAAATTTAGACACTTTTTAAAATATCATACACAAATATTAACATCATTAAAGTTTCAAAGCAAATAATAACCTAAAGATTTACACAAAAGATTCGTTTGGATAACTTGTAACATTAACACACAATAAAAAAAGAAATAAAACAGATACAATATTATGAACAAATTAGATATGATTTAAATTGCACGAGTGTATTGGATCAGCTGTACCTCGGCCCGCTGATGAACATAATTGAAAATATTGAAAATATTCGTGATCATAAATGTAGCATTTTATTATCACGAATATTACAAGTGCGCCATTCTTAACGTCTGTGTGTATCTAACTCCAAAGCAAATTCCCAATAGCATTGAGCACGGCTCAAAGGCAAACTGCGAGATTAATGTTGGCCAATGATGATGCAGATTAGTTCGCCACTCTAACTGTATGTGTGTAGGTTAATTGAGAAGTACTCTAACATTAAGTAGCATATATATACTGTGGGTTATTAGATGATAAATCTGATTATTGTTTTAGAATTCGATTTCATGTTCATGAATGTGTTAGAATTTAGGTGAAAGATAAACCTTGACAAATATTTTGCTCCTATTTTACGTTTAATAGTATTCACAAGTACAATATTCGAATCAAAAATATAGATTTAATTATAAATAAAAAGGCAAGTTTAATAAAATATAATGATTTAATAACGTAATTATTAAAAACATATAATGAAATTATGTTTATATTGGTAATGCCTAATCTTAATTCTCTTAATACAAAAATAAATTGTTTTGTTTTCGTACTTGACTGTAATGACGTGTCGGGTGTAATTAGAGGAAAAATAAGTTTTCGTGCGTTTTATTTTTGTAACTATCCTCATTCTATTTAATATTCTATAATTACCAGTGTCTGTATATTAAATATAATGTAATTTCTATCGGTGTATGGAGGATTGAACTGTAGGGCCGGTACGTTGGACGGACTGGGATTCTACCGCCAGTTACCGACCCAGACAGAATAATTTTGTGAAATATAAGTGCAGTATTAAACGAAAGTTTATTTAACCTTCCACTCCTGAACTAATAAATCAGTGTAAGTAATATCGAATTGTGAAATTACGACAGGCGCTGATATAACTTTTTCAGTTATTTCGACTTATAAATCAAAACTCGAGACCGATTTTGACAAAATTAAAATGGAACCACATAAACCACGGAAAGTATACCTATTCAAACAATAAAAAAAAAATTATCACATCAGTCCACCCGTCTCCGAAATATCAAGCAACGGACATAACAAAAACCAGTCAAATTTTCACCTAATCTTTTTTTCGATATCTGTAGTTTTTTTTAAAAATTACTAAATATCTTACAGCCAAATGCAGTTAAGTACGAGTTTTTATTATTTAAAGGCAAGTTTGTTTTTAATATCCGCAAGAGTGAAGCAATCTTAATAATAGCTGGTAGCAACAATACCTGAGCACTGGAGGAAGTGTTATAAAATTCAAGAGCTTGTTGCAGCTGAGCGCTTGCATTTTTCCTAACTTTGCCATACTTAATGAAGTTTATCTTAGGTTGGGTATCGTTATTTTTGAGCAGTGACGTGATTTAATGCAGCATTTTATGTTGAGAATTTTAGTGATGACAGTCCCGTAGACGTAGACTGGTGACGTTCTAATTTTATAGTTGTAAAACTTCAGTTCCGTTATTCCTGATTTCATATAGTGGTCCTCTTTGGTTTCTGTGCCAAAAAATAAATAAAAATAACAAAATAAATGAGCAATTTCAAGTTGATTTTTCATTGTTTTTACAGTATTTATTGTTTGAACCCGAGGAAATATCCTTTAGGTTAAAAGACACAGCAATTCGGAAATTCTTATAAGTTAGGTCACTAATTTATTTTATATATTTTTTTACTATATTCCCAAAAAATAACTAGAAGTGCAGTAATTGTGTCAACTGGTGCATTCTTTTTTTTTGGTATTATTTACGAGTAGGCCCGATCAAGTCTAGAGTATCATTTACGTCAGGCGGGATGCAGTCAAGAGCAAGCAAAAAAGCACGTTAGACCTGGTAATATTTTAAAAAAAAAACATAGATCCTTCCGTGAGAACCTAACATAGACCCCCCCTTTGAAAAGGTTCCGGGTTTAATGGTTTTTTCACATGGTTTTGCTTTCGCATTTGCTTAAATATAAACTCGTTATGTGCCGGCACCGAGCGAGCGTGTTGTGAATTCTTAATGGCCATGGCGAGGTAGTGGTAGAAGGGACAAGCAGTAGCGAGTTAAAATTAAACAGGTTTATCGGTTAGGGTTGTACTAAGCCGAAAGGGGTTCTTTGTACCCATCATGACATACAACTAGTCTCAAATTTAGTTGCTTTACTTTTTTTGCTTTAGAATAAAATAGTAATGAATTTAATTAAAAATACTCAACAAAGCGTACTAAGGTTCATTATTGCATGTTTCTGACAAAAAATATATGTACCTATTATTTCAATTGACCGGCAATATTTTCGTAACAAAAGTTTAAATTTATTTGTGGGGTTTTTTTTGTATAGTAAGTAAAAATCAGCTTAAAAGTTTGGTTTTTTTATTAAAATAACTAACATTCCTTACAGTCGACAGTGAAATAATTTGCTTTTCCACCGGGAATCGGATCGCAAACCGAACCGTGTCTAGCGTTGACTCATTGTAGTGATAAGCGACATTGACAGCCACATAAAGATAAACATAGATATTTATGATATGAATACTAAGACTTTACGGAACCTAATAATAAATAACGATAATTTATTATTAATTGTCTTAAACTCATGTTTAACTGACGGAATATTTCCCGACGTATTGAAACCGGGTAGGGTGAACCCACTTTTTAAAAAAGGGGATATAGAGGATATTAGTAATTATAGACCCGTTTGCATTTTGCCAACTTTATCAAAAATTTTAGAAGCTATTATTAAATCTAGAATTGTTAAATACTTCGAAGAAAATAATTTATTTACAATGTCACAGTTTGAATTCAAAAAAGGCCGCTCAACAGAAATGGCTATAAGAAAAGTAATATATTACATTCTAGAATCCTTAGATACGTCAAATAAATGTGCAAGTATCTTTTGTGATCTTTCAAAAGCTTTTGATTGTTTGAGGCACGATTTATTGATTTTAAAAATGCAATATTACGGATTTCAAAGTCATGAATTAAATATGATGATAACTTACTAACATAACCGTAGTCAAATTGTCTCGATTAATGAACAAATTTCTACAGAAGGTAGGATGTCAATTGGAGTACCACAGGGCTCTATTTTAGGCCCAGTCTTATTTTTGATATATATTAATGATATTACCAATGCATTGCCAACTTGGGCTCACATAAATTTATTTGCAGATGACACAAATGTAGGTATCAGAGACAAATGTATACATAATTTAGAAAATAAAATTAGTATCGTTATGGAATTGTTAAAGGAATGGTTTGACGCAAATGGAATTGTTCTTAACTCTGATAAAACCATCTCGATGCAGTATCAGTCAAAGTTAGGTATTTTCGGGAATTCCATTAGTAAAACAAATGTATTTCTAGGTTATACAATAGATAATACAATTAGCCATAGTGCGCACATCGATAAAATTTGCAAGAAAATGGCAAGTGGTAATTATGTTTTATTTAAACTTAAGCCATTACTAGATAAAAAGTCGCTCATCTATGTCTATTATGCCTACATGCATTCTATTATAAGATACGCTATTACTGTTTGGGGGAATGCTAAAGATAGCATAAAAGTCTTAAAATGTCAAAAACAGTCTATAAGAACAATTAACGGTTTGAAAAAACGTAGTCCTGCGAGAAAACACTTTAACAAAGATAAAATAATGACAGTTATATCACTTTATATTTATAGTTGTTTATTAGAAGTACACGAGGATAGGGAAATACCGGAACAAAGAATTTCACGCAATAATAAAAAAAGGGCGAATCCTACCAATAAATAGATTAGCTAAATGTAAGAAGCAGGGGCTTTATACCAAAATACTGATGTACAATAAATTACCTAATAGTGTAAGGGATCTCAATTTTATTACATTCAAACAAAAATTGAAGTATTTTTTTGAAAGCAATCCTTTTTATAAACTCTGTGAGCGAATGTACGAGTATGTCAATGCTGCTTGTAGAATCATCGTTCTTGTAACAAACAACCATAATAAAATATGACTAATAACTAAACAAAGCAATCATAATGTAAATATTTGTCATGAGAATTATTAAACTAAGAACTAATATTAAGTAATCGTAAATAAATGAGATTTGTAAGTTATTTTTTTAAAGTAATTATGAATTTAAATGTAATAAGACTTGCCTGTAACGAACGTTATTTAAAGGTCAATAAATATTACTTTACTTTACTTTACGAAAAACGAGCCAGGGAATGGCGCTCGCACAGCGTATTAGAGTCAATGGAGGACGTCAAGCGTCGTGCTATCAGGCCCTTTCATGTACAACACGATCGGCTTCCGATCCGATTCCCGATTAAAGCTTATTATTTAAATGTTTTGGCATGCATTTACGCCACAACTTAAAAGAATAATAGCAGTCCAGAGCAAAACCGCTAGCGCTTCTGACTTCCATTTATCCATGTTATAGTATCACAGTGCAGTAATTCAGTTAGTTATGCTTTGTGGACAGCGACCAAAATAAACAGGGTATTTTTGCGAAAACAATGTTAAAACGCCGTGACAAAAAGAGTTAATTATTGTGGACGCCGCGGGGGATAATTCCACTTTATAGGTCACCATGGGCCGGGCGCAGGTCTTTACACTAGAGCAGTATTCTAAAAAAATAAAGATAAATAACTTTTTCGTTACTATATATCAAATGATATCCAAATGATATAAAACAGGCAATCTTAAGCCTTTAAATCGAATAAGTGCGAGTCGGATTCACGCACTAAGGATTCCGTACCATTATCAATGCAACGTTAAATTTTCTACCTGTTGTCAATGTTAGTATCGAGCAATAACGACTAAAATCACGTTTATTGTATGAGAAAAGTATTTGTTTTATTTATTTTTAAAGTGAATATAAAACTGACTATTCTATAATTATTTTAAGCGTCTACTTGCCGTTATAGTGATTAAATCGAGCAAAAAACTCAAGTTGTTCCCATCAAATATTTACTTTATACTTTTTTTGTATTTTTATAGCGGCAACAGAAATATATCATCTAAACAGCCTGGTGACAGACAAACGGACGAACGAGTCTTAGTAAAAACGGGACCCTATGGTCCCGTTTGTACCCGTTGGCTAAAAACTTACGTCATTAACATTTAATATATAAATCACTTTCCCGACCGCAAAGAGTCCTACAGAATCATCAACAGCTGCTTAACCTATGTAGTGACAAACACGCATGTGGTTCCAACACCTACCAATGTGTACAAACAAACACACGTTCACACGTCATGTGTACAAACCACTCGGTAGTACAAACACGGGTGCCGCTGCCGTGGAATTTTTAAGATGATCCTTTACATACGAGGACTTTTGCGGGGAGGATTGAGCGCAATGACGTAGCTTTCATATTTGGCCGAGCGATCAAAGTGTCTCTACTTGCAGTTTATCAGGCAGTTTTTAACCTCGGAATCATAATCGAAGATGTGTTATAAGTTACACGTGTTTTTGAGTGTGTGTGACATCATAGATTTAGATTTTGTTTTTGTTTCTTTTTTGTTTGAAAGGTGCATAAGTAGGGTGTGTTCTTAGCTATATTTGATGAAAATTGCACCAAGATGGCTGACGCCACAAAATGGTGGATTACATATTTTTTCATTACTCCTTTAATATGGGTCTCAAATTAAAGCTCTCTGCTAGTAGGATACTTAACACTAAGATAAAATTCAATTTCGACATAGCAACCACGAAATAGTATCCGAAAATTTCAAAATAATTTATAGTGCGTAGTTTGCAAGCAATATTGACGAAACTTCGTGATTAATTTTTTTAAATTAGGTACTTCCTCCGCAAATGTAAAAAATGCGATATCATTGGCTATATGTTAGTAAGTACTTAACACTGATATTAATTAGATAACTTGAACACTAAATTGTTAGGCTATAAATATGGTCTAGGCTAGGATAAAATTGCGATTCGTAATCTAACCAGTTATATATAGTAATAACATTGAGGGTTACTGTCTACTAGCACATTAGGTTTTAAACGGGTTCAGTAAGGAGAAAGTTCTTATTGAAAAAATTAGCTCAAAAAATATCTAGGCGCCAGAAGAATTTCACACTCATCTGAAATTATTATAAGTTATTCTACAACCTTTAAAACTTCAGTAATATAATGCAAAAAAGAAAAAAAAATATACTACCGGTTTTATTACGAAAATTAAATGAATAACTACAACAAAAATAGCAGATTGATTATGTATAGACCATTTACGATCTACAGATAATCAAGATGTTCTAATCTATCACTCGAAAGTAGCGTGTCTAAAATGCTAGCTAATGGCAATTTTTATACGTTGGATCAGATAAAAACCGATATTTACGCGTCAAATCGATCAGATGCTCCGATAAGTTTATAAGATCTTTTGCAAAAATATCGTTGGCACAGCTAAATACGAGTATATATATCTAGAACAGTTTTTTTTTGTTACGAATGTTCAGATTTCTCATAAAAACCATTAAAGATCATTGATATTTCTTGGTCTTCTTTAACCTACAGTCCAACGGTTAAGTTAAGAGTAACCCTAAAATTCTAGTTAACAAGTTATTATTCTTCTTTGTTTCCGTGAAAACTACACAATATTATATACGCGACTGAGTGTTTCTTGGTTTGTTTGTCCTTCTTATACTCAGAAACTGACTGCAGATCGACATAAATTTTAATTTACAGTCAGATACCAAAAGCTTTCTCAGCGAAGCTACTATTTCGCGAGAAAATAAATATAATGCAGAATAAACCGTAGGTAAAATAGTTTCCTATAAAATGTAATATTGGAATTGCTGTGAAATCCTCACGTAATTATTTAATTCACGGCACAAATTTACAGGTTGGTGTTTTCAGATAACTTTATGTCCAAATTTAATGAAGTTTTATTGAAATCAGCTTTCAACATGAATATTAATTAACTCACTAGTTGAAGCCGATGGTTTTGTTTGTTGTAATTAAGTATATTTATGATGACAAATTTAATTTATATTAATTATGACATATATTTACCTGACTGCGAAAGAACGAGGGTTAATTTTTTTCGAGTGTATGTATATGTCCTAAACGGCTTGTCGCATTTTTAAGTAAGTTGTCTTAATAGATTCGTCTTAGTCGTAAGTGACACTGGGTACATCAAAATTAAATAAATAATTAAGGGTGATAAAAAGCTTTAAAGATTTAACAGTCGGGTTTTTTTAAAGTCTTACTAGTCTAGTTCTAACCACTTGTTTATAGTTCTGTGAACTGATGACCTTGCAATCACAATAAATTGATAACATTGCTAAGTTGGCCATAAGCAAACGAATGTTTCAAACTAATATCCCCCCAAAAAAATTATCGCTGAAACCCATACACTAAGTTCGGTCAACATTTATTGAATGAAGACTAATTTTTTAACCTTCTTATAAAAAAAATTGCTGAAGACTTTAAAATCCGCTAAATCGCATCATTGACGAGTTAGAACATCTGTCATCTGTGTCTTTGTGCGTGTATATTGCGTATTTTTGAGAATCCTTGTCCAAGAGAAATCCTAGTGAGGAGCTATGAGTGTGAAACATCATTTTATAATAGTACAATTAAGACAAATTTAAAAAAAAGGTAAAACAATAATAATTGAAATTTCACAATAACGCTCTTACAATATCAAATTTTGCAATAAAGCCTTGTCGATCTGACAGAATTAATAGACACACGTCACAATGAAAGCGTTTGTAGTGCTAAAATTAACTAATTTCACATATCAAATATTCATAAGTCTCGATATAGCGTGTAGGTACAACTCAGCGAGGGCTGCCGCAGTAATTTCATCTCCATTTTACGTCAAACTATGAATTTAACAGAACCGACTCAAACATCATTCTACGTAATTTACTCCGAATTGAAAGCTGCCTGTTCTTGTCGACGATGAACTATAATATGGACTGTGAATTTTGATTGGAATTCTTATTCCGTGTATTTTTTCTGCGGAGAGTCTCGTCTTAGTATTTAAACGCTATAGGCATCACACACCCTCTGATATGATCTTTTGATTTCTGATAGAGTACATGTGGACATGTGGCACTCGGACATTTTGAAAACAATTCAGCACAGTAAGTATTCACCAAATATCACGATTACAATCACGTTGGCTTACTAATTTGTGCTAACTTTTAGAATAACTTAAGTAATAATATACCTATACATTATTTCTTATGATCACAACTTGTACAACATTACCCTCATTTTCGGCAGACGGGTAAAAATTAAAATAAGGATTATGTTGACTCAATATTAATAGTTTTTATTTCCTAATCATCAGGAACACTATACAAATTTTAACTAACTCCAGACGCCAAAACGACGGTGTGTTACTTTGACATGTCTGTGTGCGTCTGTTTATGGCATCGAAACTTTAGAACTTTAGAATTTGAGTGTTCTTTTATTAGCTATATTTAATGAAAATCGATCCAAGATTGATGCCACCACAAAATGGCGGATTCTATATTTTTAAACAACTTTCTTAATATCGGTGGTATCAAATGAAAGGGCTTGACTACATACAGTAGTATATATATTATAATAAATATCACATCCTTAAATATTTTGGTGTTTTTGAATTTTATATCCTATTTATAATTAGTGAGGATGTCTATCCGCTGAGAGATCCTTGGCCCCTTTTCAGTATGACACTCGTGAATCGTATAAATTAATTAACTCACTTTGAGATCAAGAGAGTGCAGCACTAGTGACTAAATACCGACGCTCAATGTAAATGTACGATGCAGTCCTACGAGTAAGTACCGGGAGTGGATTTTATGGAAATATCTTAATGAGCTGTATAAGGTAGCTAAACCTTGTCTCTTTTTAAAGTGACTCACGAATTTAGACAAATAGATAGCTCTTTATCGTATTTACTTACACAAAAATAATACAGCAATCTTTTTTGACACAAAATTGTGCTACTGTACCGATTTGGATTGGATTATATACTTAAACTAAATAAATAAAAAAAAAAGTCGTTCGGGAGTTACGATGCCGCACACAGGTTGGGGTAATTGGTATTTTCTAGTCCAGCGTACCTAATCTTAGGCGTCATCGTCGCTTTACATCAGGTGAATTGCAGTCAAGCACAAGCTTAATACTTACATAAAAAAACACCACAGAGACAAACTTATACTAACCCATCCTTTGATGTTAAAGGTTTTAGGTTAAACATTAAATAATTAGCTTTGCCTTTCTATAGCACTCTGTTTTTAACAGCGAGTTACAGAAAGGCACGGCAGCGCATCACCATAGTGGTTACACTTTTTTCGACGTGCGGTATTGAGGTTTGTTTCTCTGCGTATTAGTTGGGCTAATCATTTCATTTTTAACCATATATCTACGCAAAAGAAAGAAAAACAGAGAGAGAGCGAGCTTTTTCATGGCTTTTCCAATCAGTTTATAAAATAGCGTGCATACTGCACTCATCATAAATTCTCAATAGGTACCTGTATAATTCGGACGCAGCGTACCAATTTGGCGTCGGCTATCGGCTCCGAAATTATGTGCACACATAAACCGTTACTTGTCGGGTAGTAGTGCCGTTTTAGTTTCCGAAATGTTTGATATCGAGTAAATTTCACATTGGTTCGGTTCGCTTTGATTAAGTTTTAATCAAGTGGTGGTTATTTGGTCGAATTTACCTTGATTGCATGTTATTTGGTCGGAAAATTGTCTCTGAAACACACTCGGTAGGTAGTTTTTGTTTTGGGGAAATTTTAGCTCGTTTTCGGGTGAATTTTGGGCAGAATAATTTTTGCGTTGCTGTATAAATAGCTGACTGTATTGCAAGATGGCACGAGGCAGTATGCTGTTTAAACTATCGTTGAGAAAATCTTCTTTTAAGCTTACCTATTATTGTTTCAAGGATTGTGTGAACTATATTTTGTATCTTAAGAGCTATTAATGTAAACCAAGTGTAAGATTTTCTTTCGGACCCAGCAAAAGAAGCAGCGGCAGCTGCAGCAGTCAGCAGCGCTGACTGCCGCTGCTATCGTTTTGCGAATTTGGGATTTGTTTCGTAATAAGACTAACCATACTCTACTTAATGTTACGTTTTAATTATTATGCATTTGTATTGTTTTTTTATGTACACCTCTATATTATACAGTGTTTGTAAAATTATTGATAAATATTGTAACTATAGGTATTTACGTCTGTAATAAATAACTTTTATTTTTAATAACATAGTCTTTTATAAATTACTTATAGTTTTACCATATAATCAAGTGATAATAAAACACTAATAAGTGTGTGGGACAATAACTGTAGATCATAAAACATATTTATTATACATATTCCAAATTGTACCTATTTCGGTGAACAGATCGCCAGTCATTGTCTGGCACTCAAATAAAGCGCGCGTGCTCAATCTACGCCTTCGTTTCAATTGGCCCACATAAAATTCTTACCTCCTACATCTAAATCTATTCGCGACTCATAAACTTACCAAAATAAAGTATTCTGTGAGTGAAAAACTCAGAGGAGCATGTCTGACCCAAGATCAAACTGATGTTTATTACCTTCTTTTGTTATTTTGTTATAATAAGACTCTATTGCATACCAAAAATATTAGCAATAAAAAGTTTTGTTACTCCATTGACTTAAGCAATTTTTCCAATTATTATTATTTGCTCAAAATCTTTTATTACCAAAAACAAAATGACTAAACTACTACAACAAAAACTATACAGCACAAAGATTACCTATAGACCATTTAAGATCCACAGATAATCCAATTGCTCCAACCCAGCACCAGAAGGCAGCGTACTGAGGATCTTAGAATTATTGTGTTTGTCAAAAGCAAACATTCACTTATTCACTGGTTCAGCCTCAAGCTTTGGACTACTAACCTGGCACCTCCCATCGATGCACATGTCTAGACTGCCAGCCCGACACCGAGTGCCGTCCGACACCCTGGCTGCCAGCACTGCCACCACTACACGCTCCTCCTCGTCCATAGCTGCCGTCTGAAATATGAGGGGGATACAGTTACTTAATGATTAAAAGGTTTCCAATAATGCCACCGGTATTGGTTTCTCACACACTTCACTTGGTCGGTTCCTTCCGTAGTCTCTAGGTGTCTTTTATTTTCCCTTGACGACTAGGTATTCTATGAACTGGTTACCGTGCCTGGAGACGTAGTCTCTAGGTGTCTTTTATTTTCCCTTGACGACAAGGTATTCTATGAACTGGTTACCGTGCCTGGAGACGTGTTTTTAAAACGATACATCATCATCATCAGCCATAAAACGTCCACTGCTAAACATAGGCCTCCCTCTTAGAACGCCATTATAATTGCATTTACTGGTTACTTGTGACTTTTACTATGTCGTCGATCCACCTAGTGGAAGGCCTACCTACGCTGCGTCTTCCGGTTCGTGGTTGCCACTCAACAACCTTTCTTCCCCATTGATCATCAGAACAATACGCATATCCGAAATTGAAAACAACAACTACAGATTTCTTTAAATATAGCTTGCTTTACAAATTCGTCAGGTTTTAGTTTTCTTTATGTTCTTTGGTACTTTGACATACAACTAGCTCAAACAATAATTTTGTTAATATTTTTAGGTAGTTTGTCTTCTTCTTGCAGATAAACGTAGCCCGATGTTAAAAAAATGTTGCAGAATACTTGAGCAACCATTTAAATCAATTCTAAAGATACAATAATAAAGTTTCCACAACCAGCGCTGATCATCCTTCGGTAGCGAATCTACTTACTGCGTCAGATATTTGAACAGAGTGATGGGGAGTGCCTCTGCAAGTTAACGCGCAAGGTTCAGCATCGTCACGATGAGCTCGCCAGTGGAACAGTTCTCCTCCGTAGGGAGTGTTGTCGTGGGCGCTGCACTGCTGCTCACGCCATATGTCTTCTTCTAGCAGGGATACGTTGCCTCGGCACGGCTGAAAAAGAGTCGAAAGATTGAAGTTTGCTAAGCAAATTTTATCTGCAACGTGTAACTGGAAGGTGGGACAATATTTAAGGATGTTAGTGAACCCATCAAAGCGAAACCATTACAGAATGAATAAAATAAAACTCTTCACAAAAATGATCGGCCAAGTTGTATGAATGACACTGTACGAGTATCATTTTTTTATTTTGATAAATTTTGTTTTGCAGTGGATTTACTTTGATTGGCAGCACCATTTTGTTCCACACCATTTTGTTCCACACATTTCTGTTACACATTGTATAATCTAGAGTTTAGTGTTAACTCAGGCTTATCGGTTTCTCTAGCCGCATCTTCACTTTTTAGCAGACAAGTTGCATTTAAATACATATCTATTTATTTAAAATAGCTGTAAACATAAATAGCATGTTCTTATTACGTCTCATTGGTTATGTTTAAAAAAGAATCAAAACAATGGTAGGTTCAGAACATGATCTTCACGTTGGTCTTGTAGAAATCCCCAAGTACCTGAATGCAAATATTAAATATTCAATTCCAAAAAGTTAAAATTAACCAGCTCAAACGGTTTACTTTCAAGGTCAACGGAAACACTCAAATGTAGTTTCATTCATATTTGACCTATAAGACAATTTTGCGAAACATCTATTATTTTTCCAAGAAAATCTACGACAAACATTTAATAGCACATCATCAAAAATCTTCCCTAACAACGCAAGTCGACATATCAATCCACAAAGAAACATATCCGTTTCAAACATATTCAAAGGAATCTTCTTAGAACGTCTTTAAACATCAAAAGGAAACGGAAGTACCCATTTACATGTTCTTGTTTTGATAATTACTGGTAATAAGACGCGCTTATTTGCTATTAAAATGCTTTAATGTGATTGTAAAAAACATTATACGAAAAGAAAAAGAAGAATGTTTTTTTAATCCGTAAGGTAACTTTCTTTTCTATGATTACGTAAAAGAGGAAATATTGTTTTGAAAACATGATAAAATTTTAGCTAAAACTATACAAAGTTATAAACTATA
Organism: Ligdia adustata; assembly: GCA_947049295.1. Classification (NCBI taxonomy): domain Eukaryota; kingdom Metazoa; phylum Arthropoda; class Insecta; order Lepidoptera; family Geometridae; genus Ligdia; species Ligdia adustata. The sequence continues at coordinate 1,002,768 of OX346237.1, forward strand.
TGTACAAAAGCAATATCCAAAAATTAAAACTAATTTATATCTAAACCAATTTTGTGATCCGTCACAGCCTTAACAGGTAAGCCGATTTGTTGTGCAACTTGTCCTTGGATTTGTCTTTATCTGCAGATGGTCAACTAGATTACGCAGATTCACTTGATTACTCAATTTAATGCATTTGGGTTTCTTGAAGTCGCGTCTATCTCTACATGATAGAGTTCATACCGAATGGAAGTTTGTTGTTTATTTTTAATGTAGTTGTAAGTAGAGTTGATGTCTGAATGACACAAGTACGGTGGATTTCAGATTTTCAAAGTGCCAATGAATCCATTTGATTTCCGCCATTTTAGCGCTGATAGCAGAGTATGCGTCCAGTGTGAGTCCATGGAAGTAACATTAGTGATGGGATAATGCCAGTTCCCAGTACTCACCCAGGTGCTCCAATATGTCATGAAAACTGTAATTTCCTAGTACATATAATATAAGTCAATGCTTGACACAAACAATCACAACGATATCGTTGTTTCCCATCTCCATATATAATTCAGAAAAGACACATTCTTCAAACAACCAGAAAATTGTCTCCGTCGTGCGTCTCATTCAAAATAAACATATTAAATTACATCAGAAAGTGCCTTGAATGTATAAAATTGTAGACGTGACTTGAGAACGCATCGTAATTATTTTATTAACAGCACAACACACAGACAACTTGGTCTGGATTTGTATTAATGTAAAAATAATTATAGATATCTTAGAGGCTTGGCTTTCGATTAAACGTATAAAAGACTCTAAGAAGGACACTAGACGAATTGGTATCCTAGATTTTGTATCAAATGTAAAAAATGGATACATCTATTTGAGGGTCGGTAATTGCGTGAAAATAATAGTTGCTAAGTGAATTAAGGGCCCTTGGTTTATATTATACTTAAAAATACTTAATAGTAAGGACTAGGACGACGTACGCCTAGATTCATATTTTACATAAAAATATTGTCGCTCGGCTACTTGCAGATTTGGATTTATATTAAACGCAAAAATAATAATTATAAGACTATTTGAGAGCCAGGATTTGTATTAAAAGTAAAAATATTGATCACTTGGCGACATGGGGTGAAGGTTTGTATTAAATGCAAAAATGGTATGTAAGAGAGATATAGACGGCTACAAATCGACAGTCATTCAATGGCCAAACATCTGAGCTTGACTGACCTCTACTCTACTTGACCTCTTGATAATCTTGCCATCAAGATTAAATAGGAAAGGAATGGCTTGTTTTAAATTGAGTTTTTTTTTTAAATAAGCTTAAAATGCTCGTTCATGGCCTATCCTAAGAAAACGTACATATAGATTGAATCAAGATGTCATAAGAATTACTCAATACGGGTATTTTGTTCTAATGGCAACGATACGAGTACTTACCAGTCTAAGCAATTACTAAACAATTATTCTGCATTTCTTTTCCATCAAAAAAAATACAAATTTAATATTATAAAGTACTTAAATATATAATTCTAATACACAAACTAACTTAAAAGAACCCAAAATGAATAAATTTATTTATTTCCGCATATTTGTTTACAGGAGGTGCAAATTGCTGTTTTATATATATTATGTGTAAAATAATATTTTCCGAGTGATAAAAAAGTAAGAATAACCAAATAAAATACGCTTAAATTGTCATCGTCTGCAAAATTTTTATTTGGATATTGGCTCGAAGCCAGGAACTTAAAACATTTAATGTAAGGTTGTTTGGTTTATCATAAAAATTTGTAGCCAACCCCTTCCGACCGAAAGTACTTGTTAAGGTTTGTAAAACATTGTTTATGTGTATTATATAATACAATTTTAATTGTGCGTTGCAGTCTGAAGTTCAGTATATTTGTGAAATACAGGTCTGTGGTCTCTTTACTAATAGGAATTTACTTCTTCTAATAGCCTTCGTACGATCATTGTACTCGTATAACGCAGAGCAAATTCTCGTTGAATGTTTCATAGATTCCCCCATATTCCATTATACCCCCAGGGATCCACTCAGAAGCTTGTGTATGTACTTTTACGTATCATTGTTTATTGAAGGAATGACACGTGTATCACAACCATACTGGTTTGTATTTTGTACGCGCATTCTTCCTTTATTTTTACATGACTGGCTGATATAAAATTATAGTCAATTTTGGATTCATGTATATTATTATTTTGTGTGTTTTTTTTAATGCTAGATTGTAACTTCAAACTGCCTAAACAGATTGAGATGTGTGAATGGTATTGTTCTTATTATTCATCATTTAAAGTGTGAGTGGCTATAATCTACAGTTTTTGTGATAATTGGGTCACCATATAAATATAGTGGGATATAATCGAAGTTGAAATAAAATATGGAAATTAATAAGTCATAACAACTTGAAATTATTGAAGGATGGTCACTTCCCACACATTGAAAAACCTGTCATTCGTATTTTTCTGACATAATTTTGACTCCCACGATAAATTAAAGATATAAATTATTGTAGTTTCTTTTAGTTGTCTTTGTTCATAGACCGTGTCAAAGGACTTTAGCTAGCTAGCCTAGAAACTAGCCAGAACTTCAAGAGACATCAGGACTAAGAAGAGAAAACTAAAGACAAGGTCTTGAAGGAATTGCCACAATGCCACAATATATCGGATAATTGCCATTTAAATCCGACAATCATTCTTTGCTATCAAAAATGTTCAATAAAATGTATGTTATGAGATTTGTTCAAATGTTGTATAAACTTAGTCAGCTAAAATACGGATTGGAAATTACGTGTGTAAATTAAAATAAAATGTCAACAATAAATAATGCCAACACTTTTGGCGCAAAATTATCCAAATATCTTCCCAAATAACATCTCGCCGACCCCAAAAACCGCAGACCGTTTAAATTATAAATCACTCAATTTGCAACCAAAAATAACAGTATATAAGAGAAAAACAGAACAGAGCAATCAGATTTAAAAGCTAGCCCGTCGATAAACTCTGAATATCTGCAAGAAATACGAGAAATTCTCGAATCCCCGAGAATAGCTTATTGCCATTCAGGGTTGGCAAGTGCTAAATAAAACGCCGCTTCTCAAAAATGTTGCCAGAATATAATATAATATTGTTTAGGAAAATTGGGTACAGATGTTGTGACTTATTGGAGGTGCTTATTGGTTGCGGGAAAGCGAATTGAGGCCAGCTGTTGGTAAAATAACAAATACCTAAGTATGTTTAGGTATTTTAGCATGGACTGCTGTTAGACAAATTTTTACTTTCTGTAGTGTGATAAAATATGATTACCAAGTACTTACAATTTACTAATCAAATATAAAAAATGGAGTGTTTGCACAGTAATTAGTAAGATAGTTTAAGTTTACGCTTTACATATAATTTTTAAGTCATGTCAAATTATGAAAACAACAATGATATAAAATCCCACGACCAAATAAAATTAAAACTGTTTTACACTATTGTAAAAACAAATTTCAATTCCTAAAATTCCAATTGTTAAAAAAACCATTTATTAAACTACAATAATTGAACCATGAATTTCCAATTTTCAGTCCTAGTCAACCCTAACCCTCCTCCCCTTAACACGTCAACCTCCCCCCACCTCCGTATCTAAAGAACTCACGGGACGATTAAACTCATAAGTAGATCGGACTACAATATCCTTTCTAACGCAAATACAAAGCGAACGATATTAGACTTTCCAATGCGGACGGGATTTATACCGAAAGCTTTTATTTGAGATGTCTGCATTTCATATTATTTAAAAAGACGAGTTTTCATTCGGTGAACTTCATCAGGGATGAAATGAGTCGTTCGTGTCTTCAACCATGAGACGTCTCGCACTCAATATCAATACGAATATATCAAACGCGCGTTAATTTTCTAAATGAAATCTCTGTATTTTGTAACTATTCTGCGAATAGCGAATTCCTTAGATTTTACTTAAGTCAAAAAATAGGAAGAGTATTGAAGTTCGTTTGGATTAGTTATTTTTGGGTTTCGTAGTAGGTACTACAAAAAACTGTTCGGCCGTCCGTGCGTCTGTCCTGTATACTATGTTACAATTGATTTTATAAGCCAAAAAAAAAATATAGCATATTACTAAAAGTGTTAACCACACGTTGACCTTAAAAAACTTACTACGATACTACGGTGTTCGAATCAGTCTGATATTTCTGCATGAGCTGTTATACAATTACTTGGTCACCCTTAACCACCTTCACCAACGTTTCTCTTCTCATGTCAATTTGAGGTAGCATTCTAGGCAGTTAACTCTTGTCGTGTCTTGTATACGAAATAAAAATGATATCAAACTAAATAAATATTCCAGTCTTCGATAGTCGTAAATACGATCTGTCAGTTAAATTAATTTCAATGACAAACGGTTTTTGACGCGATGTCTCGTGAATTAGAAATAAAACCATTCTATATTTGCAAATCTCTGGTTATTCGAATGCAAGATTTGTAAGCTTTAGATAAATGCTCTGGAAAATTTATGTATCTGTGGAGTTTTATGATTTATAACGTCTAGCAGTAGCATTAGGATTGTAGCTTGAACGTTTTAGTTCACCTAAATCGCAAAACAGTTTTACTATTTATTTGATAAATATTTGTTTTTGAATTTAGTTACGATTTACATATATGATAACTATTATAAAGAATAGGTACCATCTTATAAACTATATTATAGTTTTAGGCACGCGAATACTTTTTGTTACCTTTGTTAGTAAGTATATCTATTATAACATATTTACATTTTAAGATCGTTTTGTTTTTTGTATCAAATGAAATCTATAAAATTATAATAAATTAGTTGTAAAATAACTCTGCAGTGCGCTGCACTCGCGGATCTCTAATTTTTACAGCCTATTTGACTTAGTGATGATGTAACTTTCTAAAAAAAGTCTAATGTCAGTAGCAAATTTTAGAAAAAGTTAACTTTTCGAAACATGGTTGATGATTTCTTTATCGAATTATAGGCAGTCATTCGATAGTCTGGTCCTGTATATTACTGATAGTAATATACAGGGTTATCGGCTAGGGGTGTACTAAGCCGGAAGGGGGTCACTATACTCCAGCCTAAGGAACAACTTTCACTATAAGACCAACTCTGAATTAGAGAAAAAAACAGATTTTCCGTGTACAAAAATTGATCGGTCATCGACAAAATAGTGAAATGAAGTGCCCCAAAGTGAAAATTGTTTCTACGATGAATATAGTAACCCCCTTTCAGCTTAGTACCCACCTAACCGATAACTCTGTATAACAGAGTAATAACTGTGTATAGAAAATGTGTTTGTTTCCTTCTATAGAATAGTATAGTTCACATAGAGCATCAAACTAATAACTATCTAAGGCCACTCACGGGAGCTTTCGATACGCCACAAATTAAATAATAGTTCGAATATGGCTCGAAACTACACAACTATAAGGCTGCTTACTCATGCACGTGATTGTGGCGATGCGATTTGAGCAAGATCGAGCCTATTGAAAGGTATAGTTTTATCGTTAAAAGTAAGCAAGAAATACCTTTAAAAAAGTGACAACTGACTATAATTCGGCAGGCACGTATATATAAGTACATGGTGATTATTGTAGTTATTTTGATTTGTAAACCAAATACACTATACCGATAATCGCAAAAACAAACGGGGAAAGTTCATTAAAATATTCAAATGAATCAAAACTTTCTCCTAATTAAAGTTGGTTGTCAGCTATTTTAAAGTTATACTTGTTTTTCAGTTTATTGGTCCAAAACATCTGTTTTGGTCTACCTCTCATACTTTCATTACTGATTAACGCAATAACTCGCATCGATTTACAGCTCTACATTGACAGCAAACAAGCAATACTTTTAAAACAGTGACTAATCACTTTAAATAGTAGGTACGTATAAACTTTTCAGTTATTTTAGTCAAAAAACTAAAATACTATACCGCTAGTAGCAGAAATATCAGGTAAAGTTTCAAATCATTGATCTTTTTTAAAGTATTACTTTGTCTAATAATGAAAGCAGATGGTTTAGACCAGTTTGAATAATAAAAATAGACGGTTTAAGAAATAGATCTGAAATGAAATGAAATGAAATTATTTATTGGCCTTATTACCACCTATGTTATACTAGGCAAGTCACATTACAATATTTCACACAATATTTAATGTCATTATTAGTTTGTGAGTTTTGACTATAATTGTTTATTTGCACTCACGAACGAAGACTCAGTCAGATTCATGTTCATAAATTGACTTTATTTTTCGTTTAAAATCGTTCGCGTGAAGATTAACTACGGCATGGGGCAATTTGTTAAACATATCTCATATCTTAACATAAATTCCTTTTTTTCTAACTTTGGCTAGGCGTGTTTTAGACTTACATAGTGACTCTTTTCGTCTTTCATCCATTCTTAGATTATGCGCATATGGTTGTTTCTGTAAAATATCCTTATCTTCATAGATCTCTAGGAGGCAATTATAAATAAACAAAGATATAACCGTCATAATTCTATTATTCTCAAAATAATTTCTAGCTGACACCCGTTTACTTAGTCCAAATATAATTCTTATAGATTTTTTTGGGCTGTTAGTCCTTTTATTACATCTGTACCATTTCCCCAGACAGTATTGCGTATCTAATTATAGTATGTGTGTAAGCGTAATACACGGACAACATTGCAGACTTATCTAATAATGGCTTTAATTTCACCAATGCATAATTGGCACTTGACATCTTTTTATACAATTTAGAAATATGCTTTGAATGAGTAATTGTGTAATCTATTGTGTATCCCAAGAATATATTGTCTTCTAAGACGAAATTACTATCAAAACCTTTCCTGGATTGGTATGTCATTACAACACTTTTATATACCGTTAGCATCAAACTACTGTTTCAATACACTTTTAGGTTTGTTTATTTTTGTATTTAGCTTGTTTTTGCTTTTATCATTGATTCCTATGTGCGTATCGTCAGCAAATAAACTAGTATATGCCCAATCAGGCATAGCATTAGATAAGTCATTGATATATATAAGAAACAGTAATAGTCCTAATACAGAGCCTTGGGGCACTCCTATATCTACATTTGTAATCTTAGAGCTCGTATCGTTAACATACACAGCCCGTTTCCGATTCTGTAAGTAAGTACCTACGCATCATGTTTAGTTCGGGGCCCTTAAATCCATTATCAGTACTCTAATTTCATTAATAGTATGTCGTGCCTCAAACAATCAAATGTTTTAGACATATCACAATATATACTTGTACATTTCTGTGATTTGTCCAAAGAGTCCGATATATAGAAAATTACTTTCCTTATCGACATTTCAGTAGATCTACATATATATTCAGTAGGTGTACATTTCTATTCATGTTCCTTACTGTCGTTCATAGTTCTTTGAGATTTATTTGATTAAATTTAACAGTGATGATAGGTTTTTCACACATTTCTAAATAATGTTTACATTCATCAATATTTGTACTAGTTTTACACGTCAATTTACGATCTTACGCCATCTACTGTCATTATTAGCTGGGTCACTCGCATCGCATCGCTCTAACCGCATCCATGAATAAGTAGTTAGTTAGAACTCGCTAACTATTAATCATACGTTGTTCGTTGCAGTGAGAGGCGAGTTGTCGAGTTGGTAACTCGATCGATATCATAGTTAATTTGTTTAACGGTTATCGATAGTTTAGTTGGTGAGCTTGAGTTTTCATACAAATTTATTTATGGCGATACAATAACTATAAAAAGAGTTTTTAACAGAGTTAAATAAACATTTAATATGCAAATATTTTTCCCTAATTTATTTTGTCATAATGAATGTAGCATAATCGTTTTTTGGCATTATGTGTTTTTAATCTATTGTACTACATTTAATTCGACTATTGATGAGACGCATAATACGTTGAATATTAATAGGTTTTTTATTTCCTATCGTAAGGCAAGGTTTTGGGTTGTAAGGAGTGAAAATCAGGAAACTTATTTCGTAGCATAAATACAAAAATATTAGTTTAAGCTAATATAATATCAAAATGCATGTATATTTATTTAAATTTACTGTCCCGGTAAATTTCATACGGGAACTTCATATGTTTTTTACTATGTTGCCCACCGTTTATATCTCTCCTGAAATTTTACAAACAATTAAAACCAAAATCAGCTAAATCGGCTCAGCTGTTCTCGTGTTTAAGCGAGACATACGAACAGCAATTGATTTTTATACATATAGATTGTTATATATGAATAACTATCCTATAAATATATCAAGAACCATGTCATTTCTCCATAGTAATTATGCTAAAGTAGTTTCGTATGAAAATTAGACCTTTCCATACAATCTTACTATCGTTATATAAAAACCTGAGCTAACCAACACAAGAAGGAACTTACATAGATAATTTATTCAAAACCTTTTAAAGCGTCCATGCACCCTTTAACCCGAACTTTAGACCCCGCCCCCATTATGCGGAGTTGGTTGACCGTTTAGAAACGAACAACTTAGTCTAAGTCAAGTCGAAGTGAAGTCGAAGTGAAGTCGGTAGTGAATTTCACGGTTTTGTTGGAAAACTAACCCGAGTAATAGATGTCTCGTATTAGTAAGGAATATTGTGTGAAAGTTGTATGGGAGTTCCGTTCATTTAAATTGATTAGGTGCAATCACTTCTATTGTGTATAAATATATTTTTTACCCAACAGCAAGGAGGGTTATGTTTTTCGAGTCTATGTATGTATGTATATTTCTTTGGCACGCCGTAGAGTCTAAACGGCTTGTCGTATTTTTATGTGAGTGGTGTCAATAGATTCGTCTTAGTCGTGAGAGAGCCACTGGGGACATCAAAATTTAAAAAGAAGTTCAGTATGATACACAGGTTTAACGTTTTAGTCGGGTTTTCGCTCTAAACACTCACTTTTAAACGCTTCTAAACACTTGTATAATTTTATTAGCAGCTTCACACCACTTTTTTACAGGCTTCCCAAGCAACTATGAGATATACCTAATTAAACTTAATTGTATAATATAATTTAATTTTACGATATGTTTGTTATTTCATTTCTCGATTTTGGATATTATTCGTGTAACCAATTTAGATAATTTTGTTTGTTTGTTTTACGGAGTTTTAAATTTTTTTTTTTATTTTTACTTTTCATATGGTCCCAATTAAATTTTATCAAATCTGTCCAGCTGGCATTCTGGAATCGTTTCCGGCCGGATTCGAAAACTTTACAACTTGAATAAATTAAAGCCTGTTAAAAGATTCTAAATTATGATATTGACAATCGATGGTAGATCTATACAGGAAAAATAAACGCATTTAAAAGTTTGAGATTTTATACCCAACTTTGCGTAATTCGAGGTGCAAAGTTTTTGAATGCGGCGAATACGCTTAAAGAATCTGGCTGTAGAGGTTTGATTGTTAATTCAAAATAACTAAAAAATACTATCAGCGACTGCCGTTATAGAATTGTTTAATCACTTTTTCTAAAAGATAGATAGATAGATAGATCAATTGTTTATTGTAGGCCCGCAAAAAAATTATATATAAGAAAAAAAAACTTAGAAAAAAATACATAGCTTAGACTTTTATTCAATACCAGTTCTTATCGACATCCTAGACTAGACTAGATGCTTAAACTAGATTAAGCTAAGCTCGAAGCTCAATAAATTGTCTCTATAACTCTTACCCAGCCTGATTCACTCGGGGGCAGCGAGATAAAATCCACCTTCTGCTACGAACAGCGTCGTAATTTTAAACTGTTAACAGACTCTAAATATATAGAAAATCTATAAACATTCTAAACCGTACACTCTTACATTCATATCAATAAAAACGTTGATTATTTGTTATTATGTGAATTGTCTACATGTATTTTAAATTTGTTTGTTTGTTCGTCTTTTTCTCAGCAAGTGAGTAACGGGTCGTCTTTATTTTTAGCAGCGACTAATGTCTAAAAAACCAAAGATGCGTCAATATTGAATTTTTTGGGAAAATAAAGCTTGAGGTAAAAAGTTTTTAAGGGCAAGCTTAAACATGGCAACAGGTCTTGGTTTTATGGAAAATCAACTAGTCGAAGAAAAAATAATAGAAATTTACTTTGGTAAGTATATTTTTTTTTTTGACAATCAACAGGAATTTTTGTTTAAATGATGTTAAACACAAATTTATAAGGTTATCAGTAAGGGGTATACTGAGCCAAAAGGTCATTATATTCATCTTTACGAAAGAGTAGCGAAAAAAAATATCACTTAAAAAGTTCATCGGTTGTCGGCAAAATGTATGAAACAGCAGATTTTTTTCTTGAATTCAGTATTGAATGCGACTGCATTATGAAAGTCGTTCGTAATGATAAGTAGTGACCCCTTTCGGCTTAATACACCCATGACCAATAGCTCTGAGTATAAAGATATTTATTTCATATTTTTTCATATATAAATAATAATAATATTCTACGCTAGAAAATGTAGAATGGATTTACAGTAATTTTAAGTCGTATTTTCTGTTATTTTATCCTTATATTATGGATTGCTGAAGAAATGCAGCTATTCCTCTAACGAAACATCTCCATAATAATGATGCACAATGCTTTCCATTTCTCCGATCTTATTTCAATTCCTTTATTTATATGCTTTGAGAGACGAGAGGTCGTTATTTGCGTTGAGTTATGAAACCGGTTTGAACTGCTTTATGTCGGATTCAACTGGTCTGAGCTAGAGCTGAGGTCAGTAGGATTTGTTCTATTAGAAGAAATCAAACGTTCTTTTGGTTGTACGATTTTTACGTATTTGTTATATATTTAACCTTATATATTACTAGCTTTTACCCGCGGCGTTGCCCGCGGCGTAAACTTTTGCCGTAAAAAATTCGAATGATTAGAAAGAACGTATTTCTGGATAATACATTTGAAACGCTTGAAATTCACAGTATTAAGTCGTTTACTGTCTAGTGGAGTATGTGATCTCGAAGTTTGTTTGACGCAGGTATAGATAGTTTTAATGTAAAACAATGTAATAAGAACAATGCGCTTTTATATATCGTAAGCACTGATGACTCTTGTATTAGTTCCGGGAAGAAGAAAATGTCGGTCAAAGCGCTTGTTACTCAGTTGGTAAAAATATTAAGTTTTTCGGTTTTTAATTGCTCTGCTGCAAGAACCTGTTGATGTTTCAGGATAAAAAATAGTTTACTTTGTTAATCTAGGGTATACGATGTCCTACAACCTAAGATTGAGTTTTTTTGTATAAAAACTTAAATATTTATATTGTTTTGATTTCACTATTTATTTAAACAATAAAATAATATTTGAATATTTCAGTCGTCTACCTGAAAACCTGGCGTTGTGAAAACTTAACCTGTCTAACTATCACTGTTCATGAAATACAGCCTGGTGACAGACGGACGGATGTCCATCCGTTTTCACAAATGACAGCAAAATCTTAGTGATGGAGTCCAGATTTGCCCCTTTAAACCCTATCTATTATTTTTTTCCAAATGCATTGTGGCCTCCTTTATATATTAAGACTTGTTCTGTCAAGAATCCGTGACGTAAACTACTTTTATTTCTTCTTTCCTCTTTCAAGGGTTTTGGCTCTACACGGCTTGTGCATTTGTCATCTTCAAGTAAGTTATACTCAAGGTAGTTTTATTAGTATGACTAATTTGTGGTTTTGAAGGTTTGTGACCATTATTTTCAAAGTTTAAAAACGTATATATCGCGAAAATAATATGGTTTAAAGATTGTGATAAAGAAGGATAAAAAAACGTTAACTATTAATCGAAAATTATGTTGATAGTTCACGTCACAAAAACGTAAAAACGAAGAGACGGCAAAAATTCGCACTTTCTTAGAAAATATTTTTTGGTGGAGAAGAATTATAATAAATACGAAAGTGGGAATTAAAAATACTGCACTGTTTTAAGCTTCATAATATAAATATATACCTAGTTGGAGTGAGAAATCTGCTTTCGCACCTTTAGCTGGTCGATTACTTGTCTTGGTCATGATTGGTAGGCGCACTCTAACCCAGTTTCGGAGACCCCGACGTTCTATTGTTATGAAACAAACGTATTTTCAGATTCGACGCATTACTTGCTCTTACTTTCACTGTTGTTCATCTCTTGACGCAAATCAATTTATTTTTCCATTAACAAATTCGATAAATTCATGGGCATCGATCACATAAACAGTTTTCTATCGCAAAGCGGAACCGCAAAATGTAGTATTCTCAAAAAGCTCCAGGAGGCAAAACACTCCAGTAAGGGGAGTCCGTCGGAGTCGAAATATTACGGATTTCAAGGCCCTGCATTAAATATGATGATAACTTATTTACAGAACCGTAGTCAAATTGTCTCTGTAAATGAAGAAACTTCTACAGAGGGTATGATGTCAATTGGTGTACCACAGGGCTCTATTTTAGGGCCAGTCTTGTTTTTGATTTATATTAATGATATAACCAACGCATTGCCGAGTTGGGCTCATATAAATTTATTTGCAGATGATACACATGTGGGTATCAGAGACAAATGTAAATTTAATTTAGACGATAAAGTTAATGCAGTTATGGAATTGTTAAAGGAATGGTTTGACGCAAATGGTATTATTCTTAACTCTGATAAAACCATATCAATGCAGTATCAGTCAAGGTTGGGTATTTTTGGGAATTCTATTAGTAAAACAAATATATTTCTAGGTTATACAATTGATAACACTATTAGTCATAAATCTCACATCGATAAAATTTGCAACAAAATGGCAAGTGGTAATTATGCTTTATTTAAACTCAAGCCATTATTAGATAAAAAGTCACTCATCTCTGTCTATTATGCATACGTTCATTCTATAATAAGATACGCTATAACTGTTTGGGGAAACGCTAAAGATATCATAAAAGTTTTAAAATGTCAGAAACAATCTATAAGAACAATGAATGGTTTGAAAAAACGTAGTCCTGCGAGAATACACTTTAGAAATGATAAAATAATGACAGTTATATCACTTTATATTTATAGTAGTTTATTAGAGGTACACGAGGATAGGGAAATACCGGAAAAAAGAATTTCACGTAATAATAAAAAAGGGCGAGTCCTGCCTGTCAACAGATTATCTAAGTGTAAGAAACAGGGACTTTACACCAAAATATTAATGTACAATAAATTACCAAATAGCGTGATGGAACTCAATTTTAAAATATTTAAACAAAAATTAAAATATTTTTTTGAAAGAAATCCTTTTTATAAACTCAGTGAATATATGTCATTGCAGCTTGTGGAATCATCGTTCTTGTGTGATGAACAACAATTACAAAATGTTAGTAATAGGTAAAGAAATAAATGACAATGTAATAATATATAATAAGTGTATAATATAATAACTATTTGTTCTTAGAACTATAAAAGTATTTATAAGTTAAGTTTCTTTTTAAAGTAATTAATAATTAAAATGTAACAAGACTTGCCTGTAACGAATGTTATTTAAAGGCTAATAAATATTTCTTATTCTTATTCTTATTCTTATTCTAATTGTACGACCGATAAAACGCGACCAATAATGACCATTCTGTTGTACCATAGAATAAAAATGTACGATTTTAACGGATTTTAAGGCAAATGATTGGGAAATCATTTTCTTAAGTAATATATATTTTTCAACTTACGCCGTCCTACTTTTGAATATATTCACAATTTCGAATGGTTTCGAATTATTGGTTGTATTGAATTAGACGTACATCATAGAACTTGTCTTCTTCTTGTTTTGATATACGTTTAGTATATGTGCTAGCTAGACGCTGGCATAAGAATTTTTTAAGTTGGTAATAAACAAAGAGCCTTGAACTCCTTGTAAAATAAACTTTTTCTTTTACCCGTAATGAAGGACAGGTCATGTCAATTCCGTCACTTTAGCTGTCAAACACGGAACATGGCGGAGGAGATAACTAATATTACCTACGTAAAAAAATAATGATATAAACTTTTTTTCATTGAATGTTCCTATATTTTAATAGCCTCCACTCTCCGGGTCTTCAAATATCTCTGTGCAAAATATCAAGTCGTTCTGATGCTCAGTTATTGAGGAGAAGACGAACAAACAAACCAACAAACACACTTTCGCATTTATAATAAGTGTGGGGGTACATTAAATAGCACGTAACAATTTATATATTTTATTTCACTTATACTTTTAAAAGATTTATAGAGTTTACAAATGTGAAAGTTCGTCTATTGTTGTTCACAGACTATAGGATACAAACAAACCAAGAAATACTATTAATTTTTTTTTCTCATACCATATAAATATTTATAGCGTAGTTGGGAAAACGCTTATAAGCTAAGATAGTAGGTGCAACCACTGCATTTCAAAGAAAACTAAAAACCTTAGATGATGTTGTATTTAATGCTATAAATCGTTGTCATGGTAACTGTGGAGACTGATCTAAATGTATTAACGTCCTACTAATGTAATCTTAATTGTATGACATGTTTTGTTTTTGTTACATGCATAAATGTATTTACATATCTACGATATGTAAATAACTCAAAAACAAAACAAGTCTACTTAATAACAGTAATTAACAAACTGTAAAACCATTCCCATGAACACTGAATTACAATCCCTGACATCAAAGGCTCTCAAACTTTGCCACATTTAAAATAATTATACGGAACCACTGAACTAATTTACACGTCGGCCTTAACCGTCTCTTGGATGAAAATTTGAGGCAGAGTAGGAAATGACAGAGTAGCAACTGTTTTAATGAACTTGCGAAATTTTCTGCCCCAATTAGACTCATATCCAGTAAGAAACTGCCCAAAACGATTTTATTAAAAAAACATACGAAAAGCTAAACCTAAAGAAAGTCCTAATTTTAATCAAATGTACGAGTAAGTTATTAAGATATGTCAGTTCAGCAAATTAACCAAATCTGCTATCACTAGTGATTAATTTAATTCCTAAAATTAATATTATTACAAATTACAATCCAGCTTTAAGAAATAATATTCTAACTTAAACTTTTACAAATTATTGTCAATGTCCGCAACAAAGTGAGTGTATTTAATTCATTGAATATTATTTTGTGTTTTGTAGTATCAGTCCTTGGTAGTAGTTACATTTGCAAACAAAACAAAACTGTGTGTGTTCAATATAATTATTTTTGATAAAGTGACTACTGATTTTGAATAAATTAAAATGGGAATACATGGGAGTTATATCCTTTCAAACTAGTAAATGTTTATTGACCTCGGTTCACCTGTCTCCAAGATATCAGGTACTAACTTCAAAATTGTCGAACTAAGTAGGTTCGTACCTTTTTGTAGAAAATATAATTTGTGCATTGTATTGTGATTGCATTGTAGTAATCTTTATGATTTTAGAGTTGTACATCTGCATAGTTGTTTAATCTGTGTTTGGACTGCATTTATTTAATAAACCCTAGACGGCACTTGACATAGTCGCGAAGTTTGAACTTTATTATACACTCGAGGACAGAAATAATGTACTTTCGCGTTATTTTTGTATTTTTGACAACGCCATTTTGGTTATTATTCCTTAGATTTGTTCAGGGAATTGTAGATAAATAAAATTGTGAGCGGTAAAAAATGGCGTGGATTGGCCCAACTGTGAGGGGTTTTTTTTAGTAAAGTCAAGGATTTTTGGGGTTCTGTATCCAAAGTGTGAAAACAGGACGAGCCTTATTCGACAAGACGAGTATTTTTAAACTTAAGTAAAGATTTCCCGACACTAACTAAAAATAAAAACTGATGTCAAAATGAATATTTAACTTCCATAAAACAAACGTGATTTTTTGCTCAATATGAATAACGGAAACATGAAGAAACCGACTTGCGCTTGGCCGATTTAATATTTTGTAAATAGGAATTTATTCTGTGCTATAAAAAAACTACAATAAAGTCATTATATAAGCTTTTATTTTACGAATGCGAAAAATTATGTAAGTGTTATTATCTAAGATCCGGCTGCAGAATTAGTGCAGTCATAGAGTTGGTGCTATAAACCAAATTTTTATGTAAATTTATGATTAGATGAATATGTATCTGCCAGGCTGCCGCAACGGCAACCGTGATTTTTCAGTCTTTATACACATCGTGTAGTAACAGAAAGGTGTAACAATACTTAAAGGTGTTTTATGTAAATCTACCCATCAAAGTGAACCCATTGTAGAAGGTAATTATGCAAAATTCGAAAAAAAAATATTGTGTCTTCCATACAACTTGGTCACGTGACCAATTTTTGTGTGAGAACTTTTTTTCGGATTTTACATATTTTTCTTCTATGCAGGGTTCACATTAATTGGTATTTTATTGGACACCTTTAAGTATTGTCACACCTTTCTGTTACACGTTGTATACTGACGTGATGTAGATGATATTTTAATCGAAAAAACAAATGAACGACGATTTAATAAAAGATTCTAGTATCATCATTTTGATAGGCAGCCTGGTAGACATATATTCTCCTTATCATAAATATATAAAAAATTGGTTTTTAGCAAAAACTCGACAAACGTACTAATTCTGAAGCCGAGTCAAAAGATCGAAGAAAGTTATGATATTGTAAAATACTTTTTATGGTTATTTAGTCATGTAATAAAAAAAAGTATTTGATGAAAAAACCCATTACAATCAAAAGCTAGCTTCGTATTTAAATTGTTTAGCAGTTGCTTAACTAACTGGCAAAGTGAAAATTAAATATAATTTATATTTAATTTCCAAATCTCTATTAACAAACAAGTATTAGATGCAGAAAAACATAAAAAAAACAAAAGCTAGCATAGTATTTAAATTGTTTAGCAGTTGCTTAACTAACTGATAAAGTAAAAATTAAATATAATTTTTATTTAATTTCCAAATCTCAATTAACAAACAAGTATTAGATGCAGAAAAACATAAAAAAATCAAAAGCTAGCATAGTATTTAAATTGTTTAGCAGTTGCTTAACTAACTGACAAAGTGAAAATTTAATATAATTTTTATTTAATTTCCAAATCTCAATTAACAAACAAGTATTAGATGCAGAAAAACGTAAAAAAATCAAAAGCTAGCATAGTATTTAAATTGTTTAGCAGTTGCTTAACTAACTGACAAAGTGAAAATTAAATATAATTTTTATTTAATTTCCAAATCTCAATTAACAAACAAGTATTAGATGCAGAATAACATAAAAAAATCAAAAGCTAGCATAGTATTTAAATTGTTTAGCAGTTGCTTAACTAACTGACAAAGTAAAAATTAAATATAATTTTTATATAATTTCCAAATCTCAATTAACAAACAAGTATTAGATGCAGAAAAACATAAAAAAATCAAAAGCTAGCATAGTATTTAAATTGTTTAGCAGTTGCTTAACTAACTGACAAAGTAAAAATTAAATATAATTTTTATATAATTTCCAAATCTCAATTAACAAACAAGTATTAGATGCAGAAAAACATAAAAAAATCAAAAGCTAGCATAGTATTTAAATTGTTTAGCAGTTGCTTAACTAACTGACAAAGTAAAAATTAAATATAATTTTTATATAATTTCCAAATCTCAATTAACAAACAAGTATTAGATGCAGAAAAACATAAAAAAATCAAAAGCTAGCATAGTATTTAAATTGTTTAGCAGTTGCTTAACTAACTGACAAAGTGAAAATTAAATATAATTTTTATTTAATTTCCAAATCTCAATTAACAAACAAGTATTAGATGCAGAAAAACATAAAAAAATCAAAAGCTAGCATAGTATTCGCGTAGAATATTGTTATTTTTCAAATTATTACACTGTTGTTTTTTGTGACAAATTAAATTTTATTTTATTATATTTTATTTACATTTCTATTGTAACTGACGAAGTGACCATTAAATATAATTTTAGTTTAATTTCCAAAGTGCATTATATTTGGTCTTGCAGTGCAGTCGACGGCCAGTTCACGAGACAGTTTGATTGCTACAAGTTTGATTGTTCGCTGTTTGCTCGGTCGCTAGCATCGTGCTTGTTGTTACGAACGAGCTGATTCTGAGCGGTTAAGTTTTTGGTTGTAAGTGCAAAGACTAAGTGATCGTTGAAATAAGTGTGTATCTGACTGTCAAGTGGATAACTATAGAAAGGATGTTTCTGTATATGAATACGTCGAATCGTATTAAAAAAATATTCAGTGTGTTTATTTTATCAGGATTCTGTATACTAGGAATCTACAAATTATACAATATTATGTATCGTGAATATGAATATGGATAATACGGTTGAGACGAACAGTTATGATGTAGATAATTATGATTATGATTAGTTATAATGTTTTTTTTTTTTATATTCTGATTTGTCGCAATGAAATATCATAGTCGCAAATCCAATAGTAACCGGAACCACTAGTTTTTTTTAATTTTTTATAGTTGATAGGCTTGCTCTTGACCGCAACTCACCTGATGTAAAGTGACGATGCTTCCTAGGATGTGGCGCGCTTGCCTAGAAGAAACCGAATCACTTGCGATTTGAAGAGATCGAGTTTATGGCTATCGGGAAATAAAGAATTTGGCAGCGAATTCCACAACCTGGCAGCTTGCACAATAAAATTAGACGCGAAGCGTATTGTACAACTCCGTGGAACCTCTACCATGATCCGGTAGCGTCTTGTAAAATCTCTACTTGTCCGATTGTAGAATGGAGATGGGGGAATTGATTCATGCAATTCCGATAGGATTTGACGTTTAGCTTAGGCCAGAGCATCCAAATTCGACTATCATAGTTTTTGTAAACATGATGACGAACATGTTTACGAGCATGTTCATGAACTTGTTACCTGCATATTACAGATCTTGTATCGCACTGGCTCGCCTCGACAGCCGGCTGGGGACGAGCATGTTCGCAGCTGACGCGACACTCCGCCGTCGCATGTTCGCGAACATAGCGACCATTCGCTCCACTGCGACCAACCGCCGCGATCCTGCGAGACAAAAACATAAAAATCTTATCAATTATGTAAATATATAGATAGATAAACATTAAAGGAGCAAATTCTATTATTACCAAAAACAAAATAACAAAAATAAAATAGCAGAAAGATTACCTCTAGACCATTTAAGATCTACAGATAATCCAAATGCTCCAACCCACAACCAGAAGGCAGCGTGCTCAGGATGCTAGCCGCATTACCACGCTGAATGGCTATGCTTATTTGTTGGGATAGATAAAAACCGGCATTCTGGTCACGCGTCGAATCGATCAAACGCTCCTATATGTTTTGGAAAGTAAGATGAGCTCCCGGTCCTCACTGGCCTTATGTCTCGACTCCAAATGGCTCTAATATATAAGCATTTTATAGTAGATACATACTTTAAAATCAAGTTACTTATTTAATGTAGACAGGCGTTACTTTGCGGAAATCCATTCGAAATAAATAAAGAATAAGAATAAGTAAAAAATATATAAAGAATATGTGTGTGTTTTCCCGCTTTGTCAAATCGGGAAAACACTAGATATTCTTTATATACCATCTTATTAAGTTACTTAAAATTAATATAATGCAAATATTCATATTAATATTTCAGAGCTCGATTTCCAGCGTAAAATCCCCAGTTAATCAAGTTTAATTGGTAGAAACAGTGGAGAATTCGGTATATATCCTGTTTTTCCCAATTGAAGGTAACAATGAAGCAAAGTCACAGTGTTTAATCGCACTGCGCCAATTACAGCTCCGGATTACTTCGGATGAAACGCTCGCCATATGCAAACATACGGATATACATCACAACCAACTATATTAAAAATAAAGTAGAAGTTTTGGGATTTTATGAAAACATATTTTTTTTGAATACTATCTATTAGTTATTTAACCAAAGATACATTACTCGTCTCTTCACTTATAACGAAGATCAGTTATTAAAACATAAACTAAACTAAATCCAACTAAATAGTAAAAGAAAAAATGAACCGAAAAAAGTTAAAGATAAAAAGATAGGTCCTTTAAAGTTTTGGAATTTTTGATAGATTTCTTCTAATTTGTGATTAATTTTGCAAATATTTCCAAAAAAACACATAACAAAAATCCAATAAATCGTAAGCCTGTATACAATTTAAAACCACCTCCACGTCACACCTAAGTAATTATACCTAAGTGCATAATTATTGTTTATTTTCACCGGTTAATGAATTTATTATTTTTATACTAATGAAAATAATCATATTGTTTTAATGTAAAATAAATAATTAATTTATTATATACTATTAAATTCTTACAAAATAATGAATACTACAGCTTACTTAAACATAAAAACAAATATATAACAAAATAAAACTGCAAAAATAATAGAAAGTCCACAAATTACATAAAAAAATAATAATCATTAAATTTATTTAATTTTTAATTTTTGGTTTTTATGTTAATTTGATACTATAGGTACGTTTATTAAGATATCCATTGAAAACTGATAGCAAATTAAAAACTTAATGTACTAAATGGAACTGATTAAATATTAACATTTTTCCAAGCAATAAGAGCAAAAAAATACATTTATTTTAGAAATTGCAGATGCTGCACCGTCTTATAAAGAATTTTACTAATACGTTACCAGCGCCATCTTTTGGATTTTTTCGATTTTGGAGTTAAAAAACTCATTCGATCACATTTTTTTGCTTTATGCGTTGCAGTACAAAATTCCCATCCGTATATCTCCTACTCACATGCCAGATGTATTTCGCCAAGTGTAAAATTCGATACAAAAGCCTTCAGCGAGTGAAAGCCGTTCGTTTGTATTTGCGTTGCGTTTCCATGTTTACGTTACTCGTTCGATGAACTGGGATCAGTGAAAAATGACGTTTATTTTGTACGATATGGATCCGGCTACTTTCAAGCGTTGAGAGAGCCTAGCGGGAATTTTAGAATTTATCAGGTATTTCTACCCGACTGCCCAAAGGAAGAGGTATGTTTTTGAGTATACAGGGAAACTTTTTTTCTTAGTTATAGCTAAAAAAGTTTTGCTTATACATCTGGCGTGTGTGTATTGGAAAAAAATAGTATTAGAAAACATCCCATCCATATATGTATGGGTTTTTTTTTCTAATAGCTATCTTTTAAGAACTTACTGAATTATTAAGAAACAGTTTTGTTTATTTTGACGGCCCCAAACCCGTTAAAGTGTAAATGGGTAAATGGAATCCCTAATCCCGAAATGATGAACTTGTAACCCGGGTTTTTGCCCGCGGCATAAAATGGAATATTAGAATGAAGTCTATGCTCTACACCCTATAATAAATACACCTTAAAACTTTCATGTCTTTAGGTTCAACGGTGAAGGCACTGCGTAGTTTCCTAGCGAATATGAAGTCACTTAAAATCACTTTTCTTTTTTAATAGTTTAATATCTGGACATGTGGGTTCAAATCGGTTTTGCTAAGAAATGTACGATTTAAAAATAAAAAATATCCTACTCATTTACAGGGTTATCGGCTAGGACAACTTTCACTATGATACCAACTCTGAATTCGAGAAAAAAAAACTGCTGTGTCGTACATTTTGTCCGATAAACTTTTTCTATGGAACACTTGATTTTCTTGTCTGTCCCCCTGTAAACAGGAAAAAAAGTTCCTGTTTGTCACCTCACGACTAAAAAGGGGACAGAATGGAATTTATATTGATGTTTGTCAGCTAGCGGGGACAGATTGGGGTGACAGGAATAAATCATTTATTTTTATCAATTCAATGTTGGTCCCCTAGTGAAAGATTTTCCTAAGGATTAGTATAGTGACCCTCTTTTAGCTTAGTACGTTAAAGTCGGTTAACAAACGTAATAAATCGCGCAATTATGCGACACGGCTCATCACTCTTGTCGCTCGCCTACGTCATCTGGTAAAGGGTCAGCCGGCCGAAGGTTTGTTTAGAGGATTATTTTTTTGATTTATTGGCTGTGACATAACACAGTTTTATGTATGCGTAGAGTCAACAAGGGAAATTGATGGCTGCCCGTAGCCGCTGCTACGCCGTAGGCAGCTACGTAGCTACGGCGTTTCGTATAGATGTGCTACGAGTACGATGATATTGCGCTA
Organism: Ligdia adustata; assembly: GCA_947049295.1. NCBI lineage: Eukaryota > Metazoa > Arthropoda > Insecta > Lepidoptera > Geometridae > Ligdia > Ligdia adustata. Next base: position 1,024,818 of record OX346237.1, read on the forward strand.
AAAAAATAATGTTTATTTCATGCAAGTGAAAGGTAGATATGTATATTTAAGGCACTGAACTTGTACAAGTAGAACTTCAGATTGTCAAGGTGACAATGAATCCATTTTATTTCCGCCATTTTGTCATGGAACTAATATTAGTACATGGAACTTATATGGTATTATTCTTAACTCTGATAAAACCATATCAATGCAGTATCAGTCAAGGTTGGGTATTTTTGGGAATTCTATTACTAAAACAAATATATTTCTAGGTTATACAATTGATAACACAATTAGTCATAAATCTCACATCGATAAAATTTGCAACAAAATGGCAAGTGGTAATTATGCTTTATTTAAACTCAAGCCATTATTAGATAAAAAGTCACTCATCTCTGTCTATTATGCATACGTTCATTCTATAATAAGATACGCTATAACTGTTTGGGGAAACGCTAAAGATATCATAAAAGTTTTAAAATGTCAGAAACAATCTATAAGAACAATGAATGGTTTGAAAAAACGTAGTCCTGCGAGAATACACTTTAGAAATGATAAAATAATGACAGTTATGTCACTTTATATTTATAGTAGTTTATTAGAGGTACACGAGGATACGGAAATACCGGAAAAAAGATTTTCACGTAATAATAAAAAAGGGCGAGTCCTGCCTGTCAATAGATTATCTAAGTGTAAGAAACAGGGACATTACACCAAAATATTAATGTACAATAAATTACCAAATAGCGTGATGGAACTCAATTTTAAAATATTTAAACAAAAATTAAAATATTTTTTTGAAAGAAATCCTTTTTATAAACTCAGTGAATATATGTCAATGCAGCTTGTGGAATCATCGTTCTTGTGTGATGAACAACAATTACAAAAAGTTAGTAATAGGTAAAGAAATAAATGTCAATGTAAATGTATAATATAATAACTATTTGTTCTTAGAACTATAAAAGTATTTATAAGTTAAGTTTATTATTAAAGTAATTAATAATTAAAATGTAACAAGACTTGCCTGTAACGAATGTTATTTAAAAGCCAATAAATATTTCTTATTCTTATTCTTATTCTTAGGTCCTTACATATGAAATTGGCGTTTTGTCGTACTGGCCACTTTGTTCTCAAATAGCTCTTCTTTGGTTAGGGATTCCAATTTCAAATTTATACAGCTATTTATTCATACATTTGTATTTCGAAATCCGTAATTCATTTGTTTTGTCCTCGTTTGGTTTTTCTTTGCCTTACGCAGTTTACAAAATGGAAAACTTGAAATATCGCGTTATTTACGAGTACGAGTTCCACCGTGGTACCAGTGCTGCAGAAACGGCTCAAAGGATTTACCTTTAAGTATTCTAAGTAGGCATTATAAGTATCTTAAGTTTCGCGAGCCGAATAAAAGTCGGTTTTTACTTATTTAAAATGTGAATTAAATATTTTTAATTTTGTTATTTGATTTTGTAATATCTTTTGAATATTGTATCCGATTTCAATAGTTCAAAAAGTTACCAACAGGTATCAAAATAAACTTGAATCCAAAATAGTTTATTATAATAAGAATGAATAAAAAAATGAATGAATGAATGAATGAATAAAAGGTAAATTAAAAGATAAATTGTTTTGAGTTTGATTAACATTTCTATCAACTTTTAAAATGTATAAAAGTAGTTACAGTGACATAACTACGAGTACAATAGTTGAACATATGCTATTGCAATTTTTTTTGTAGATAATGATATGTTCTATCATGTTGTAGAACATTTTTTGTTCTATTTACTGATACTGTCCTCTAAAATCACGATGTATAAATCAACCAGTTTCTCCACCAACCAGACCAACCTCTCCGAATCTTTGAACAGAGATCCTCTGGCGCGTGACGTTTTATCATACGTCTGACTTGAATATATAATTGCTGACGCAAATTGTGCGGAAACAACGGTAATTCACTGTGTACCAATATGTTTGGTGTTTTTGGATTTCAAATCATACTCTTCTTTATGTTATTCTTATATTTTATTTATGACCAATCATAATTATGATTATTTACTAGATGAATCTTTCAAACCCGTTCATGTATCTGAGAAATTATGTAAGTAAACATGAAATAAAATTTATCAAATTGTGCACCTATATTTTTTTAGGATTCCATACTCAAAGGATAAAATGGGATCTATTACTTAGATTTAGCCGTCCGTTCGTCGTCTGTCACCAGGCTGTATCTCATGAACCGTGATAGATAGACAGTAGAAATTTTCACAGATGATGTATTTTTGTGGCCGCTACAACATCGTATACTAAAAATAAATATTTAAAGAGGGCACCCATACAGCTCACGTGATTTTTGCTCAACTGCAAAAGAAGGAGGGTTATGTTTTTCGGGTGTATGTATGTATAAATGTATAATTTTATGCACGCCCTAGAGCCTAAACTGCTAGTCGTATTTTGATGTGATTGGTGTCACATCACGACGTCTTAGTTGTGAGAGTCATTAGGTCCATAAAAATAAAATAAAAAAAATAATGATATACAGGTTACAATTTAGCAGTCGGGTTTTTTTCCACCACCAAACCTCTTGTTGCTCGGTATTTATAACTACAGAGAATAGAAACTTGAGCTTATGTTGTACAGATTATGATACGAACTAAAACTGCCACTTGGCCGATTTTTTGAAGTAGTTATAAATATTACTTTTCCAGACAGAGCACATTTCAGTGTACATCTGTCAGACAACAAGACAGTTGTAAAAATAGCCGTTCGCTGCAGTGCGCGGAATTTACAATCAAAATGTTACGTTCACTTCAAAGGTTTAGCGAGCGGGCCATGACGTTAACTTTCTGCACAAATGTGAGGACTAAATACAACTATTAGTTATGCGAACTGTTGACCTTGCGACCACAATAATTTAGCAGCTTTAAAGACATTTCAAGCTTCCAAGTCTCTACCATTTTAACTTACTGACTTGACTTTAACTGGACGCGATAACTAATTACTTGGCACGACAATAAGTTTTTAAGAAAATATTTTGCAAATGTAAAAACCTTAATAAGCTGGCTCAATATAGTGGTGGTCAGTTAATAAAGGAGAACAAAATGGCTTCCGAAAATATCTAGGTGACAAAAAAATAGCCCATTATGTAAACAAACATCTTCGATTTGTGTGATTACTTCCACATGATACTAGACCTTGTTTCACGAGTAATAAAGTCTATTATTACAGATTAGTTGTGGTTTTCAAATTTTAAAGTAAACTTTCCTTTTAGCGGGAAATACAACTGGAATCAGAATTCCCGACGACAAATAAATCCAAGATCTCGTGAAACCTTTATACCAAGTTTTGTATGAAAACTGAGATTGGATGAAAACTGAGAATTTTTTAGATTGGGACGTGCATTATTGTGATTTTTGGATAATCTAGCAAAATGTTTTTCATCTCTTAATTTGTATCAATCCAGTCAGTAACACGTGCTTGTATTTAGATGCTTCGTCATTCTTTTTTGTTAGTCTGCGAAAATATTCTCGCATACAGATCGTAGTTTTCATTCGATCTCAACGAAACTTGGTATACAAGTTCTACGAAAATTTAGAAATTTTAGTTAGTTAAACTGTGTTCCACATGTCTGTGAGGCCACGTATCTAGTAGTTCAACTTTTAATATGACTAGTGAGTATGACAGATCTACTTAAATACGAGTAGTGTTGCAATGTCATGGCTAACCTTGTGAGTCAGTCTGTCTCTGTCTGACATCATTCAAGACCAATGCAAGTGAGCGAGAAATACTGATATGTAAAACTCGTGTACAAAATTGTCACGCTATTAGTAATAAAGCCGAAATCGCTCATCTCTCGTCACTCGATGACCTCTCAAAAACAACAGCCACATATGCAAATTTGACGTCCCGAGGGCTCAACTTCAATTTGTCAACCCTACCACTGTATGCTCACATTTTTTTACGTTCCCGCTACCTTATCACTACTGCATAAGGTCTAGAATGATCCAACTAGTTGGTAATTTAAAGAATAGCTGAAATAAAAAGAAACGAAGATACGTGTTTCGGATGGCTTTAATTTGTAGGGTTGTGAGTGTTGTTTTTCTGTTCGTACGGTTGATCTGGTAGTCTAACTAGACTTACTAGTCTAGTTAGACTACCTAGTCTAGTCTAGAGTTTGTGACATTAGATGTTTGTTTTGTTCAAGTAGATTTTGTGTTGAATATAAAAAAAATATCTGCGGCTTGTACATTAATATACTAACGGCAAGTCCCGGCTTCTCATGGGTGGACATTTTGTGACAAATGTTCACACCTTGGGTTGGTTTAAGTAAAAGATATTCTTATTTTTTCTAGGTATAATTATAGTCTCATGTTACTCAGTGATAATGTAGCTTTATAAAGGGAAAAGATTTCTTAGTAGTTTTTAGTTTTATTACTTACATACCAAAATACAAACATTTTTCTTTATAATATTATTAGTGTATAAGACGAAAAAAAAATGAATGAAATCAGTAAATCTGTTGTTAAGTTATAGCGAGACAGGATACATCGGGTTGAATTTCTATATTATACTAGCTGATGCTCGCGACATCTTCCACGTGCTGTCTATTATTCTTTCTATTTAATTTACTGGGATCAAAAGTACCCTATATATTGACCTTACACAATTTCATTTAAATCGATCCAGTCGATTCTGAGATTAACTCGTACAAGACAGACAAACAGATCATCTACCGGACACGGATTTTAGCATTTTTATTCACTGTACAGAAATTCAACCTCTACAGTTTTATTATGTGTATGTATATAGATTTTATACATGAAGATATAAGTTAGAACACACACGAGTGCGAAGCCGGGGCGAGACGCTAGTCGTATGCTAAGGGGTTCTAATGTATTAACTGAATTAATGGATGAGTGGATTATTTGTAAAAAACACATAACGAAAAAACATTAAAACATACAGTAACAATTTAAAAGTAGTGTACATTTTTGTATAGAGTTTGTCACAACCCGGTCCTAAGGCCGCTATTCCACTGGCGCTTTAGAGACCCGATACGTTGACGTCGAGTCTGCGCAGCGTTGGCGCTCGGCAGGCGTTGGAGAGACGCTAACGCCCGTAAAATGCTAGTGGAATAACGGCCTTACTCAGCAAATTGCTGGTTGCTATACAGCAGCCAGCGCTGGTCTTCCGCTGAGACAGAGAAGTGACCTGAAATAACTTGACTCTTACCTTTCCATGGTGTGTGGTGTTATCGTGATGGGATTCTATTATATCAGGATCCTCGGTAGATATGTCGTGGCCATGTCGGTGCGACGCGGTCACTTTTATCTGAAACAATCAGAACAAATGTTAAAATAAATACTATAATATATTTTATTTGGAAAACTAACGCGCGTTTGATTCATATTGTTTAAGAAGACGAGTTTTCACGCATACCTGAAAGAAAGAAGAAAGAAAAATATTTATTCGAAACAGAAAACGAACTTGATTACACAATTTACAATCAGACTGAAGTTAGAAAGGTCCAACTATAGTTTCTAAACACTGTCTAGATGACACGTTTCGCACAACGAGACGTGTCGTCGTTGTAGACACGAACGACTCATTTCATCCCTGATGAAGTTCACCGAATGTGAACGAAACTATAGTTGGACCTTTACAACAATCAGGTACAAGTGAAAACCCGTCTTCTTAAACAATATGAAATATATTATCTGATTATTTCTTGCATGACTTAAAATAGGAAAAAAATTATATCAACCCATGTTCTAATACTCGACACGGAACTAGCCTGGAGAGAAGTATGCCTAAAGTCCACTATGCTGGCTAAATTACACTTATCAAAATCTACCAACCTTCATCGACAAGCAGGTTTCTTTACGATATTTTTAGTCGGTAATGCAAGTCATTTGTTAATTCGAATAACATATGGCATAATAATGTAAAATTATTATTCAATTACATTAGGTAACTGAGGCGTAGAATTCAAGATGTCAACATACAGACAGATAGATGAGACTATAACAGTGGTGGTATCACGTAGAGTTGGCGATGGAAGAAGCGAAACATGCGAAAGCAATCATTGTTTAATTTTGACAGAATGAGGCGACGAACTGTCAAAACGAATTCAAGATTACTAAATAATCGGTTACTAATTACTATTTAAAATTTTAATATTCAATTTAGCTACCTTTTATATTAAACTAACCCGGCTCCGTGGTGTTACCCGCAGATCTCTAATTTTTATAGTCAATGTTATTCCGTGATAATGGGGCTTTCTAACGGTGAAAGAGTTTTTGAAATCGGTAAAGTATTTTTTATTCTATTATCTACATACAAATATACAAATCTTTCTTCTTATAATATTAGTTTAGACTAGCTGCACTCTACGGTTTTACATACATTCGTTACATACAAAAACACAAACATACAAAAATACAAATCTTTCCTCATTATATTATTATTAGTAGAAATATAGAAGACTACGCCTATCTAATAAGTTATATCAAGAACCCTTGAAAAACCCATACTAAAGCATAAAACTACCAAAACTACGATCTGAAATTCGATCAAGCAAAAACCATTCGTTTGATTACAGTACTAAATCCATATTGAATAGCTTATCAGTGCGATCGCGCGAACTGATTCTATCCGGTTCCCTCCAGTTATATCCGGCTACTGTCTGCTTTCAACCGGTTTCATCCGGTTCGCGTGTATTGATTTTTTTCGTAGTTTTATTCAGGAAAATTGGTCAAGCGTCGTCGGTTCGGAGTACAAGGTCAGTGCTTGAGTAGTATTGGTATTTTTTCAACGAAAAACTTGATATAAAGGGATAGATATTGGTGGAAGAACTTGATCACAGGTTAACAAAAAAATGCCTCATGCCTCACTGGAAATAGTTAGAAAAAACTGCATTTACATGGTGCCTCTAATTTATAATTCGATTCCAGGGCACCTTATCAAATTGCCCTATAACAAATTTTGTGCAGAATTGAAATAGTGGTTGACTAAAGAAAGTTAGTACTCGGTGACAGACTTCCTTCACAAGTCAACGTGTCGATTTTATGTCTACTCATACATTAGAAAGTGTCAATTTTAAAATGTAAATCGTAAACATTTTTTTAATTAAAATAACGAATTTATTATTCTTAATGACGTAAATACAAATAATATATTTTTTTATTTTGACATATCAATTGAAAATCGAAATAACTTTATTTTTAAGCTTAGCTTTAAACATGTTCACATGCCTAGCTCACGCAAAATAATCAGAACTGTTATATTATGCAAGATCTGTACTTTACCCTATTTTGGTTACTAAATGATTGGAATTTGATAAAAATGGAAATATAATTTCAGAAATACACAGAATTAAGAACTTAAATTACATCCATAAAAATTACTAAACGGCATTTAAAAACGAAATATAAATTAATACAGTTATTATAAGCGATACTCGTCTATTTCAAGCCAAACGAACCAAAAACCTACTCATTATTAGAATGCTGTTGAAAATTTAAAAGCGCATTGCGTAATCACTCCATTAATCAATATTCTCATAAAAATAACGAAACAAACATTTTTAGCTCAACAATTGAAAAAAAAGTATAATCGAAAAAAATATATATTGCTATATACGAGTATACAAGCCTTTTTATCCGACTGCAAAAGACGGAGGTTTATGTTTTTTGAGTGTATGTTTATATTTCTTTGTCACGTCCTAGATATTAAACGGCTTATCTTATTTTTATGTGAGTGGTGTCAATAGATTCGTCTTAGTCGTAAGAGTGACACTGTAAGAGTCACAACTAAAAAAAAAAGAAATAAGTATGTTACACAGGTTTAACGATTTAGCAGTCGGGTTTTTTCTAACTCACTTCTAAGTTAATAAAATATTTGTATTCTAAAAATTATAAACGATATATTTTACAGTTAAAACTGTAACCCCTCGTCTGTAAGGTCGCCTTCCACCGTCCACCCGGGGGGTAATGTAGTGGAAACGCACTCGGCCGTGCGATACCCACCGATACGTAGATATACGTGGACGACATACTTTATGAAATAATTTTAAGATTTTTATTTGGATAAAGTCTGATGCTTGCGATAGTAAATGTATGAGATGGAGAGTATTTATCTCATGCTAGCTCACCCGGCGATCTTCTGGACAAACTTTTATATATAATTAATGAATGATTTTTATTTGTAAAAAACACACACAACAACAAAAATTAATGATAAAAACATCTAAAGTAACTGCAGTAAATAATTTCGTGTAAGCATTTGTCACAACTCGACCCAACTCAGCAAAAATAATATAAGAAGATAGAAGATATTATATCTCTTGGTAAACAACTTAACTGGTAGATCGCCCGCGGGGTACAGGTCTGCGGGAGGGGTGGTCTCGATGTAAAATTATATATATTTACCTATCTAAAAGACAAGCAGATCTTCACACAATATTTCCCATCACCGTAAAATATAACAGAAATCGATATACAAAATGCACAATGCCATCTATCTCTAACTTTTATTGCCTGTGTTTATCAGTTCTAATGTACCTATCTATCGGCAAAAACATTTGTTGTAATCAGTTTTTACCCGACTGCGAAAGAAGGAGGGTTATGTTTTACGAGTGTATGTATGTATGTATTTATATATGTATGTATATTTCTTTCGCACGCCCTAGAGCCTAAACGGCTTGTCGTATTTTGATGTGAGTGGTGTCAATAGATTCGTCTATTAGTCGTGAGAGTGAAACTGGGTAAATTAAAATTAAAGAAAAAATAATTAAAGGTGATACGAGGACGATTTAGCAGTCGAGTTTTTTTTAACTCACTTCTAACCACTTATTAAGCTAATTCGTGGCATATAAAAATAAAAATCTTTCTTCTTTATAATTTTAGTGTAAATGTAGTATAGAATTGACGCTAGTTTCGTGAACGACTTTAAAAAAATATTTTTTTAATCCAAAATTTGAAGTACCAATACGAAATTTATATCGGCTTTTTGAATCGGTATTTTTCGCTCGTTTGCGTTCTCACTACTTTACATTTATATTTTTATTCTACCCCTATCAGCTTTCATTCATTTACTCGTGTGTGGAAATAGGCTGTCTAGGTACTGAATATTTTTATTCGTATAATATTTTTAAAAGTTGAATATGTATTTTGGTAAACATTTTTATTTATTTAATATAGGCTTGTGTTTGACTGCAACTCAATTTGCACCTCTAACTTAGATAATAAAGCATCATCTAACTCTTGGGTAAGCTGTTATTGCGGTCCATAGTCCGTAACCTGTTACGTAGCTGCAGTTTCTTAGATGAGTACTGATCAGTCTGAATTTAGCTGCAAAGTGTCCTTTGTAGCTATCAGTCAATACTATGAGTGAGAGAGCATAATGAAGATCCCAGTATTTGATATACAACGTGTAACAGAAAAGTGTGACAATACTTGAGGGTGTTAGCTTACTCATCAAAGTGAACCCATTGGAAACCCCCAAAATATTGCAAAATTATCGCTTCCTCCATACAACTTGACCTAATATTTCTTTCTTGAATTTTGTAAAATTTCGGGGTTGGAATGGGTTCACCTTGATTAAATATTATTACAACTTCTGTTACATTACACACTGTATATATAAGATCCTGATAATGATGTGGCTTTTACTTCTGCTTCTAAGCCGAGATAATTCCAGACAAAGAAATAACCAACCTATTTTTAAACCGTTTAACAAAATCATACTCTTCGTATCACCATGACAACAACCAACATCACCATAGCAACCACCAATATTTTGTCAATAGCCGCTATTAGTCAAAATCTGCCTTTACAAGCTTGGCAGAAATTGCAAAATATGGTGATTCTTTACGTAAAACGAGGTGATGAAAGCCAGTTCCTATATGAGACAGACGTCCAGAACGAAGTGGATGATGTGGTGAGAGATTTGACGGCTATCTTTAATGGAAGGCTGAAGGTCACCAGAATCTGCTATGAGATGGAAGAGCTCATGAAGCATGGGACGTTTCTTCCGCTTGAGATGCAGGGGCTGACTGAAGAACAGGTAGGATCTGTTTTCAGATTGTAGTTCAGGGACTTGGAAATTTAATTCAGTATTATTTTAGTTGCTTTATTTATTCCAGGTTATAGTTTACTTTTGGGCATATTCATTATCTTGTATCGAATGGAAATAAGCCATGGTTGCAGGGATATACAGAGTGTTTCATTAGTTCGGAGTCAATGGATTAATTTATTTTATTTGTAAATATAAAGCAATCGATGTGATTGCCTTTAGTGTAAGGTTCTAGATATATTCATACTAATTTAATTACTCTATCAATGAAAGTGGTTTTATCATTTTACAGAAATGGGGTCAAAAGACTAAAGCGTAGTTTTGAAGAACTTGAATTATTTAGTTGAATTCTAGAAATTTTCTAGTTTGGGCATGGTATAACACTTAAAAATTGTAGCTTATTTTCTTAAATAAACCTGAAATAGGTCTCTTTAGAACTTTATTGTTCCTAAATTTTGATATAGTCTGAACTAAACACATGAAATACTTACTCAACAGATATCAACATTTAATCAAATACAAATATGAAAAAATATGTTATTGAAAAAATGATAGTATAATTTAGAGGATTATTTGTTGGATAGTGATATCAATGAATAGTATGTAAGTGACGTTATATTGTTTGCCCACCACACGATCTGGGTAATTATATGATACCATATCATATAAGACCTGCATGGAAACTTTTTGAGTATAGTATAGTAATAAACGTTTTGAGTATTGAGTTTGAACGTATATTTCAGATCAAAGAGCTAAAGCTCGAAGACCCATGGGCGAGCCGCTGCGCGCCACAAAATGCGGAATTCTGTAAGGACGATATGGGTCGTCGCTGCGGGTTGGCTCCACCAGCACACATGCAAGAGGTACTGAAGAAAGCCATGGAGGCTGCTAAAGAATTTGTCAGCAAGAAACATGTGGGTATAGCAAACGCACAGCTAAAGAGCTGCTTTATTAAAATATTTTTCTAAGAATCTAGTGAAGGGATTGGTTGAAAGAAAAAAAATTCATTTTGCATCTTATTGGCGCTTATTTTACCATTTTTAACCGAGTTTGGAAAAGAAATAGGTTCTCAATTCTTATTTTCTCTTCAAAAGTTATGTCCCCGCTTTCTTAGTAAAGTTTGGACCGAGTAAAATATCTATTGTACGAGTAAACAAAAAATCTCGTATAAATTTTGTCAAAATCAGTCCAATAGTTTGGTCTCAAAAATCAAATTTACTAAAAAGCTTGCACCTTGAAAGTCGTTTTCTTTTTTAATATTACTTGTAAAATCGATATTTCCAGGTAGATCTCCGGAAGAATCTGACACAGAAAGATGTAGCCAGAGCTTTGGATGAGCTTCGAGGTGCCACCAAGATCGTCTTCCCTGCTGGTCTACCACCCCATGACCCCGTGAGAATGGAACTGGATAACGTTGAAGATTTGAGCGGCACTCAAGCGTCTACTGAAGTGATAGATCCTTCTAGAGCTTGTATGTGGGCTTGCGGGAAGAAACTGTTGTCAGGGAATAAGCTGGCTGATCATTTGGGTAAGGCTTTAATTGTAATTTTATTCAAAAATTGTTGTCACAGCGCAACCACAATATTCGTATCAGTAAGGTGCGATAAGTTGAACGTTTTCATTTTAGAGTAGAGATGTCTTCTTTGTCTAGACAAAAAAAAAACATGGTAAAAATAAAATTGTTGTAAGATTCATAAAATAAAATATATTTTTTTATCCTATCAGCTAGGCATTTAACCACAAGTTCGCACGTCTACAGAAATCAGCGATGCTGATACCCTAGATGGAGCATGCTTAGTCTGGAATGCACTGGCTCTCAAGGAAGGCTGCCGGAACACACCGTTAGGTGCTTGGCGACAGATTTTACAATTTGAGGGTGGTAGCAAGCAAGCGATAAAAAAAATGCTCTACCGCCATTCAGAAAAAAATATATGAAAAGGTAAAGGTTCTTGATAGTTTCTTGTAATGTTCCAGGCAAGAATAATAAGTCAAAAGTCACCATCAAGCTGTGTTCCAGTTCAGAAGGTGCACCGGGACGGGAGCCCGTCATGTCTGAGGATGAAAGGAAACAGCTAATGCTGCATGCTTACAGGTGACTATTGAGAGAATTGTGGTTATAAAGTAGGAAAGAAATCCACTTTACTACAATTTAATTTAATTAATGAAGCTGGAAGAAAGCGGTCCAGAAAGCCAGAGGAGGCGGAAAGCGGTCCGGGTCGGTTCCGATGGGTTCAGCATAGGATCGGTAATAATGATGTGTTGTAAGAAGAGGTGCATGTCTATGCTTATCAGTGGTTGTAATCATTTTGATGATTATTACTATTACAGTGCTGCAGCTGGAGTGTGACAAGTTACGAAGATTGAGACACTTAATGGTAAAAGTTAATCTAGGTAGTTCTAAATCTTGGCTACTAGAACTTGGTTTTTCTTAATACATAATAGTTTCCTTTTGTTATAATAACCCATTTAAAACCCACCCTTTGTTACTGCTGTACTATTTGTGTACCAAACTAAGCGTCTTCTTTTTTTCCATTCTTATTGTTTCGTGAGCAGGCTAAGCTAGGGGTTCAATTCCTGGTTAAGGAAGGTGTTAGGGCGATGACTTTAAGTATTTGTTGTTAAATCTGGATATGTTGTGTATGTGTTTGTGAGTTTTACATGCCATCCCCGATACAGGAGGAAAGCCTAGTGCAGATTTAAATATAAGTAAGAGCCATAATATATATTTTTTTCAGAAAACAAGAAGAATGGAAGAAACTGGAGCAAGATGACGACGATAGCTTCATGGACTCCCAGTGGGCGGACAACCAGAACATGAAGCGGCAGTTCCACGGGCTCGACAACATCTCCTGGAAACCTACCTTTAAGAAGTAGAAACGTTAAATGAAGTATGCAATACATACGTTCATATGATGCTATTGTGTGTTTTCTCTTTGTTATAACTCTGCTAGGCTAACCGTTGTAACACTGATGATTCTTATATGTGGCAAGAGTTGATACAAAACCTGGCTATATTGTTGAACCAAAAGCGACGTATTGGGGATATTAATGCGAGATTATGCACTTTTTATGGACGAATCACCGATTGTATCTAGGATCTTACGGTCGGACGGTCTTAAAACCGTCAAGGTCATTGATCCAAGTTTCTGTCGAGAACTATACGAGACTTCGCAGTCAAACAGTATTAGCCAGAACGTCCTCGTTATATTACCAACTTGTCCTACAGCGGAGTAAAATGATTTATTGGTAAATCTGTTAGGCGGCTTTGGTTAAGACTCCGACATATTATGTACGCTAATTTGGGATTTGAATTAATTCTAGATCTTTATAGATAATCTGCAATTTTAGTTATTTTATTTTTCTCAGTAAATGCCTAAACTATTACTGTTACAACGATGCGGCCTAGGATGTGACGCGCTTGCCTAGAAATAACTGATTCACTGGTTTCATGAGACCGAGATTATAACAATTGGAAAAGGAGAACTCGGCAGCGAAATCTACCACCTGGTATTTCGCACAATAAAAGTAGACCCGGTGAGTTTATTGCGAGCCTCTGAAATCTCTGCCATGTACCGGAGGCGTATTGCGAGATTGTAAAGGGGGGATGAGACATAGATAAAACCTAGACAGTAGACAACATTTTAACATAATTATGCGTTGTCACTGGTGCGTTCAATATTGTAACTTTGACAAAAGTTTTCCTAACTCGTATTACGTCTGTGCAAGACCTACATTTGAATGTAATACTAATTACAGAGTCTAAATGGAATTAAAATGACAATGTACCAGTTTTGAACAAGGTTCAGATAGTCTAGACGAACTTTAGGTACTTTTAACTATCATTATTAAATTACATTACACTAGAATATTTATAGGCTTTTCGTTCAAAGTACAATTAAATTTAAACTGAAAATTGTACTCGTAGTCTAGTTTCATTCTCAAAGTTGGTAGTTTAATTAAAATTAATTATGACTTTACTTCGACTCAATTTATAAGGATTTTGTAATAATATGTTTTTGTTTTCTTAAATGTATGAGTGAAAATAATTAATTTTATATTAATTAAAACCACGCACACGTTTTTGTTTTTTTAAATACTAGCATATTGGTAGTTACTAGTACTTTTGTATTTTACGTGAAAATAAATTTTAAAAAAATACATTCACAGAGAAAATGATTTTTTCAACTTAATATTAGGTTTTGTTAATCACGTTGTGACGTCACACATGTCGGCTGGTTTCTTTGTCGGCATACATCAGTCATCGGCTGAGATCTGACGTGCTCATTGTGCGGACTGATTGATAGCATTAGGGGGTTGTGGGGAGTTGTGAAGGGACGTATAAAGATTAGTTTGATTTTCTTACGGTCACTTACGCACTCCTTCTTTTTGTACGCAACTGTTAGAAACGTGTGTAATGGATTTCAAAACAGAATTTCTTTTGTTTTGTTTGAATTGGGTTTAAAACACTTGGTTTACGACCGATGGACAATTGTAACATATGTCTCTGTAATGTCATGGTGCATGGTGTCAATAGTTATAATTATTTTATTGACAGATATGAGTAGAAGGATTATCATTTTGATAATATCTTAAAAAGCACCCCACGCTTTTTTTACAATAAAAAATTTTTTTTTTCTTATTTACACTATTCTTAATTCAAATTTTTTAAAAATTATTTTTTATTTTTTAGTTGAATTTTCTACGTTAAAGCGTATTTTTTTAGTTTTTTTAAACTATTATTTATTTTTCATTTTTAGTCGAATTTTAAAATTTTAATATTAGCCTGGTAGCCTTAAATATTCCTTTATTGGTCTTGACGCAGACCTTCCGGGTCTCAGGAAAACAAAAACCGCTGATCCTGATTATGCTAGTAAGGATATCGGGTCAAAATGTTTAAAATATTGAATTGCCATCGGTCCTTAATAAGTTTGCCGAATTTTGAGTTAATCCGACGTTTTGAAGGGGGTTAAAATCATGTTCAAAGATTCCGTTTCATACTAACATACATACGTCTGAAGCTAATAAAAAGCGTTTAAAAAGTAATCAACCTTCTTCAATTATTTTAGTTATTTTTAAGTCACACGTCTTGATCAAATTTTGATAAATTTTATTCGAAAGAATACCATGTAAAAAATATATATTTCCGAACATCTCTGAGAAATATAGTTACATACATATACAACCGACTAGTTGAGAAACTCTTCTTCATTTTCGAAGTCCATTAAAAAAAAAATTTAGACAAAGTTGATTCAAATTAACCTCCCCGTATAACTGTTCTACGATACGGTATTCATTTTCAGTTATATTTATAAAACTTTTATACAGGCCAACTCCCAGAGCGCGAATCTCTTCAGTTGCGAAGCAAAAATATAAAATATAAAAATTCATATGAAAATTGCCAAAGATAATTTCGTTGGTGCTCGCATACGGAAAAATGCAAATGCCGATGAGGAATTTTTAAATGGAGCTTTATTTTAAATTCACCTGTGGATTTAATTATCATCAGCTACGGTATATTTTAGTACAGAAGTAATGAACCACAATATTTTAATACATTGGTTTGAGAAATATAATTGACTGTGCGAGTAAAGCGAGCAAAGTATCTGTGCTTCTTCGGGTTTGAGAAAGTTTCATTTTGTCTATGGTTGAGATGTTAAGATAAGATAACTCTACACATATATCAGCTTTTAAATGGCAGCGTTATCGGTTAAAGCGATCTCTTCCAACCATGATATGATATAGTGTTTGTATGTCTCCTGTAATTTCGTACACGCGTAAAGATTTCAGTTTATTCACCAATCTTGACGAAACTTAGTAAACTTAAATGTTCTAATAATTTTTAACTTACTTTTTATTTCGATTGAAATTGTATTTTGTATGTTCGCTTAAAGGTTGTAGTTACCAACTAATGCTACCTTGTACCAGAGAATATATTATAATAACCTATATACCTAATTATTGCTGTATATTAACATTTTTAATTTATTTATGTCGAATTTAGTTACTACATAAAAATCGATATTTTGTTGTGACAGCCATCTTGGAATTCAAATTAAATACTAATCAAGTCATTTCATTCGATACACATATTGAATTGAAGGCGCGTGGTTAATAAACATGTAGGTACTCCGCCATTTTGTAACAGCGGCCAACTTGGACCGATTTTCATCAAATATAGCTAAGAACTCTCCCGTCTAACAACTTTCGAACAAAACAAAAAACAATCAAAATCGGTTCATCCTTTTGCGAGCTACGATGCCACAGACAGCCACACATACAGACAGACACCTTTACACGTCAAATTTATAACAACCCGTTGTTTTTGCGTCGAGGTGTAAAAATAATAAGTCTCACGAGAATCACTCAAACGTCAAGGACAAATAATGTATACAAGTAAAGCATTAGAAAAGTTGATGAAAAACATTCATCATATCGACAAAGTTCCGTTGAGTTTGTGAGTTTCAAGTATACTTCACAAAAGGAAAATTTTCTTCTATTTCCTCATAACAACGCCCCCTGGCGGCCTTACACGGAAAATAGATACTTTCATCAAAGAATTACGGGATACTTTGTATATTGTGTTTGCGAGGAAAAAATAAAAAATGTGTATCAGCGAGATGTTGTTTATTTACAATTGATTTATTTATTAATAAATTTACGGTAAATATTGATGTCGTATTTTCCAATGAGTCCAAAAAAGAGGTTCGTGATTTGATCCGTAGATTTTATTTCATGTATGTTATCTCTTTTTTGAAAGACGCCTGGCCGATTTGTATTTCATTATTGTAAAGGTACTTTCTATAATGGTCCCAAGTTTATTTTAACTTTTATATTAAAATAAGTGATTATGTTTGCCTGCAGAATAAGAGTTGGTTTATCAATTGTCTAAATTATTTTGTAAAGTTCCCGTTTTATAATTGCTTATTTTACCTATTTAATTTTACCATAAATATTTGATCGGATTTTTACGTATTTGAGCAAAATATACAAAGAAATGATTAGAAGTGACTTCGAAATAACCTGACTGCTGAATCATATCATCCTTCATTTCTTTTTTTGTCTTTGTTTTACTCAGTGTCACTCTCACGACTATAACGAATCTATTGACAACACTCACATAAAAATACGACAAGCCGTTTAAGGCTCTTAAGCGAGCCAAAGAAATATACATACATACATATTTACACACAAACATACATATATACACTCGAAAAAAAGATTTCGTCAAATTACTTTACGAATTACGGATTTGATCATTTTTTTTTAAATCGAATTCAAGATTCTCGACGAACTCAGTACCTCCTCCTTTTAGAAGCCAAAAAACCAAAGGACAAGGCTCAATTCATCACGTCCACATCAAAAATCCATTATTTCGGAATAACCTTCAAAGAGAATAAGCCACAAAAAGTTACATCGCGGATTTTTACATATTCCACTTTTCAGGGTATCGTATTCAAAGCATGCTAATGGAGCCTGCGGTTTCAGTTCATCAGTTTGCTGTTTTATTTGTTTGACTTTTTCAAGGCTCAATATATACGATAAAAATATTCGTAGTATTTTTAGTTTAGTATTTTGGTCAACATTTCATATATTATGTTGTCAGCAGTTTTATGTAGAAACATAAAGCTGTTGCCAAAAGTATTTTCATAAAATTGATTACAATAAATCAAACATAAAAAAACCATTACCTACATCTATTGACGATAAAATATTTTTATACTATCCTATGTCAGTGATTATTATCAATAACCTAATGATTTGTAAATAAGACGTAGCTTTATATGATGTAAACTAAATAAAAAGCTTTGCAACAGCTGATTTCTTTCAATATAAGGACAGTTTCTCGCTTAGATTTCAAACAATTAGACAACATTGACAACCCAATCTCGCGACTTAGTGTCAGTATCACCCAGCAATATTACGATATAATCGGAAAAGTGAGACGATTTTGTCCTACCAATCCCACTGTGAAAATTGACAATATAAATTCCACTAGAGATGTACAGACTAGTAGCTGTCACCGCGACGTTTCTGCGACATAAAATTTAAAATAAAGAAAAATAATTATTTTAATCTTTGACCTTTATAGACATTGAATTAACAAAAATATTTCTAAATAGAGAAGTTTTTAGTAGACGTTATATTATGTTTTATACGCCCTCCAAATTCCATTTCTATAGGTTTAGCGGTATAGATTCTACGTTGATTCCCAGCAAATACCAGTTAGCCTTATATATATATTCTAAAGCAGAGAGCAGCCAGTTACTAGCTGCATAAAAATATTCATTTCACAGTTACATTTTTTTCCTAATTTTCTATATGTAAAAGTATGACGTTATCTACGGAACCTTAGACACAAAATTCCGACTAGCACTTTCCAGCCCAATTTTTACATATTGCAAATGTTTGTCAGTATATTTATATTTGTTATTGATCGTTGTATTTTGCGATCCGTGGCTCATCAATATTCATCGACGTCGACGTGGGCAGGTAGATTTATTAACCAGAGTCATATCATTACGCCTCAGGGCTGCCAGAGTGACGGTGCAATATGAGAAGTCAATGTCTTCAAGTTTTTAAGTGAGTCCAAAAAAGGAGCAGGTTTCTAACGCCACTATTGTGTTTCTTACAAACACTTGTACTTATTTATAAAAGCATTTTTTTTTACATCAAATATTCATCATCATAATCAGCCAGAAGACGTTCACTGCTGAACACAGTCCTCCCCCTTAGAACGCATTTCCGAACGGCAAGCTGCCAATTGCATCCACTGGTTACTTGTGACTTTCACTATGTCGTCGGTTAACCTAGTAGAAGGTCTACCTACGCTGCGTCTTCCGGTTCGTGGTCGTCACTCAAGAACCTTTCTTCCCCATCGGTGTACGGTTCTCCGAGCGATGTGGCCAACTTCAAGTATTATTATTCATATTTAAATTGGTTTTGTTATATCGGAGTAGACTAATTTAGATTTATTATTTATTTAAAAACGTCCTCTTATAAATTTTATCGAGATCGATTCAGTAGTTTTGAGTTTAAATTGAAATAACTGAAAATATATAAGTATGAAATTGGTATATGCACGGGCCGGAGACAGTCACCCTAATAAAAAAAATGAATAGTTTAAAAGTATAGTTTATTGATTTATATGATAAATAGATAAATGGAAGCTTTAAAAACTTTTATTACATAACATAAAACACGTGTGGCACTCGGGGAGTGCCACGGTAAAGCTATTGCATACGCATACGTCTAGCCACACAAACACCGTGCCGAAGTCTGCCTAACTGAAACGACGTTAGAGGATGCACGGGTTTCAACGCCGCATCGCTGCACGCTGTGCCGGTTGAAGTGGGGGGTGTAAGGTTTATTTTTGTTACGGAATTTCTTGATTCGGTCGCCGCGCTCAAAGCCCGCGATAAAAGCTATGCAATACGAGTAGCTTAAAAATACAAAATAAATAAATTTACATGAAGTGCACCAAGTGGCTTTAACGCTAAAAGCATTTTATCACTGAATGTATTTTTCTCAAGCGTAAAATTATATTAATGCTATTTCCTGTTTCATGAAAATCCCGGGCTCTATACAACTTGATATATGTCTCAACTCCTTAAACAGTACACAAGAAAATTTTCTGTCGATAATTCGTCGTTTACCCACCTGCGAATTATCTCTTCTACACGAATTTAATGATGATCGATAGGCGCGTTACGCTAAAATATGTGACAAAAACGCGCTAATTCGAGCCCTTCGAGATTAGGAAGATGTATGGTAAATTAGCGCGGTATTCCAGCTGGTTTTGGCACGTTTTTATAGCTACTTGCCGCTTTTTAATAGAGATTTAGGACGTTTGGCGCGTTTACGGCTTTGTATACGATAGAAGAGGTTTTTTAATTGGATGGGCAAATTAGTTTGGAAAGATATGTAGTGCAAACATTTAATTTACTTTTCAATAATCACCCGTTGGTTAAAGGTTAAAAATCCTACTAAGTTCTCAGTTCGCTAACTAAAATTAAAAATAACATTACTTCTGGATTAAGTAATGTGTTGTTATGGTGTGTACGTAGATGCTTGCCTGGAATATACTCGTAGCTTGCAATTGAAGCTTTAAGGTCGCCTTAAATATGTAACTGAAATTCGTTCTCTTTTTAAAATAGGTACCCTAATGTTATATAAGACATATTTCATTTCACTAGTAATTATGCCAAAAAACATACAAAATATACTTTTAGACTCATAAAAAAAAGCAACCACATGACCGATTTTTTTAATTTTTTTTTATGCCCTCTCCGTGCCACTTTTTGGGTAAATAAATCCGCCCACCCATCAAAACTCCAAACATACAAACTTCATAACTGACAGACGAAAAAAAATATGTCAGAACCGCAGTAGAGATGCTCGCTAGCTCGGTTAAATAGACCATCACTGACACAGCTACAGAATCACACTGTAAAATTATATGTCCTTATAACTACTAGTATAAACTTGGTTTAACTATAAAATTGAATATTAACCAGAGTACCAGATCTGGACCGAGTGTAATTATATCGGGTAAGTGACGCTACGTGGTAGCGAGACGTGACGAGCCACTGGAGCGTTTGGATGGCGATAGCTGCTGGAACAATAACTGTGGATTATTCCAGCAAGATCTATAGACCAGATAGAAAGAACAGAATGTAAGATCAATAGATCTTGCATTACGAAGTAGCGGAAAAAAGTACATATTTGCATTCCCGCGGCAAAGAAATAATTGCTGGAATAATTCACTGTTTATTAACCACATAAAATCTAACCAATTTTTTAGCGGACTGCGATAGAAGAGAATTGTTTTTCGAGTGTATGTACTCGTATGTATATTTCTGTGGCACGTCCTAGAGCCTAAACGGCTTGTCGTATTTTTATGTGAGTGTCAATAGATTCGTCTTAGTCGTGAGAGTGACACTGGGGACATCACAACTAAAAAAACAAATGAGTACGTTACACAGGTTTAACGATTTAGCAGTCGGGTTTTTTCGAACTCTCTTCTAACCACTTGTTTTATCATTCAATATCAGTAACGATAGACTAAGGCATCAACCATCAAGTTAAAAGCGTAACATTGTTTATTTGGAAAAGTTCCAGGTAAGCAGATAGTCGCAAGAAAACAGACAGACAAATTAAAGTGACCAATAAATTTTTCTCGTTTAAAATCATTTAGCACATAATATCGTAACCAAGTGAGAAACATATAACTGAAAAAAAACTGAAAGTACACAATAGTTCGTTGAACATAATAATTTAAGTTTCTTAATAATATTTAAAAATTTAACTAATGCGCCTAAAATCCTTAGTAGCTCTGAAACTAAACTTTTTTCCTAACAAACTCTATGCTAATTGGCAAAAAGGAATAAACAAACATGTTCTAAATCTATATATTTAATTAAAGTAAAATAGAATTATTTTACTAATTTTAAACAATTTCAACTTGTTATAAAACTAAACCATCCAACTGTCACATTCGTACGCTCCCCAATCTCAGTTATTGCCAGCACGTAGTTCTGGATTTTTCCCCTTTCTCCGGCGATATTGATAATTTAGGTGACCTACTTCGACGACAATTGGCAACACCAAGAGGTAGTTGTCGCGAATAACTATACACTTCTTGTTTCTTGAGAAAGATCAAGGGCTTTGTTTTCGAATTGAATTTGTATAAGGTTACTGGTTAAAGATTTACGAGTAAGAAATGATGTCGTTACACCCATCATAATGCTGTTTTTCTATAAGGCCGTCCCTGAATGTGAAGAAAAAGAAGTTGTTTACATACAGTTTGTCGACGATTGATAATCCCCTAATTTACTTTTAAATACTGAGTACTATTCCTAATAACTGTTAGTCGCTAGGTCAGTCTAAACCTAATCCAATGGCATAATGCCCATCTAAAATGTAAGCGTACTGTCATAGTTATAAACAAGTTAAGCCATAACTCCGCTCCGCTAGAATTTATGACAATTGTTGAATATTTAGAGCAAATGAGATTAGCTCTGAATCGGTTGAGTCTAGTCTAGTACTGGGGCTTGTTTCATAATGAAATGATAAAGTTACGACTATGTTTGTACTGGGCTTAAGTGAGAATAAAGAAATATTTATTAGTAATGGAAATTCATATGGCTCGTGTTCTAACCAGAATTGTATGTGGGTCAATTTTTGAAAAAAACTGGTGCCCTAAAATTCGTCTATATATTTTATACGACCTAGGTCCTTTTTTTGTTATAAATGATTTTTTTAAGTGGTCTCATTGTACATTTTTATCAATAAATTTCGTATTGTATATTTAACTATTAATATATTTTTCTAGTTTGAATATAGACACGGTCAATTCTCACTTATCCCACTATATTACTATACTTTATTTTAAAGAACTATGTAATAGTAGCATTAGCTCGCTGCTGCGACCGCAGTTACTTTGTTTTCCAGGAATCAATTTGATATCTGTGCAAAAAAGCAAGTCGATCTGTCATTCATTTGCTGAGGAGAAGACGAACAAACCAACAAACACACGCTCGCATTTGTAATATGTGTGGTGATTAGCATGCATTATAGTCTGATAATCACCGTGGCAAACATTCCTCATTTTTAAGATATCATACTGAGGACAAACAATATTTAATTATTTACTAAAAAAATAGTAAAATCTGTATACAAAGTTTTGTCAAGAAAAGATTAAAAACTACAACCTATCAAGAACCAGACAAACATTGCCAGACAAAACGAAATTCGTTTATCCTGAAGCAAGGGCAATTTACTCGCTCATTCAATACCAACAAAATTATCAACCGAAGTTATTATAATAAATAATAAAAAAAGTAACATACTAAAACACGTATAAACAAATCATAGTTACAAAACGCGACCTCCAGACCAAATAAAATTGTCAAAAATAAGCTTCTATTTCGTGTCTAAAAACCGACGAAGGACAAACAAAACTCTATGATATACTTTTTTATAGCTGTTGTAAAAAGTAATCGAGTACTTGCATGTGACAAGCAATTCGGTCATAAAATCGATTGGTTTCATGTTGGGATGACAAGCCAGACGTCATTATACTGGCTGATGGAGTAAACGGTTTAATTTAATGCCTAAATAGAGACCTAGATGCTAGATTTGCCTAGTTTAAAGGTTATTACCGTGCATTCATGAAAAATACGTCAGTCGCCTCCTTCATTGCGTACAAAAATATCTAAATTCTGAGGATTGTAGTGGAATTATGGCATTCCTGGATGATTTTTTTATCCTAGGATGTCTGTAATGGTCGCATCAGTCTTTAAACTATACCACCCGTCACTAATGTCAAAACTGACAGTAAAAACGCGTAAATAACATGGAAATATATTAATACGAAATTAATTTTGTACACTGCGATAAGTTACGTTATTTTTAATTTGGTTGATTATGGTACTAAAGATTAATAGTCCATAACGTATTTATGGTATCATGTTCACTGTCCTGGCCGGACCTCCGTACATTTAGAAAACAACTCTTTTGGAATTAATATGGCTATAGGACTAGAAAATTTTCTTGAATCAAAAGAAAGATTATGTTGCTTTTGCAAACGTTCTTGATGAGATGCGTTATGATAATACACCTTCTAGCGTTTTTTTTTTAACTTTAACACCGATACCAGACATACAATGTTTCTTAAATTAAATTCATACAAAATCATACGAAATCCAAAAAAACTTAAATGCTCGTTTTCTCCAAGCAACGTAGTGAAGGAATTTCCGCATATACTCGTATGAACATCTTATTGACGAATCACAGATCGCGTCGGAAATGGCGATATCTCTGAACCGCGCTAAAGAGAGCTAAACATTATCATTACACACGCAAGGTCACTGGTCCAAGACATTTAGAAATATACTAAGCTTAATTAATTCCAAAATTAACGCGTGTTTGATTCATGTTTAAGAAAACCGGTTTTCACACGTACCTGATGGAAATGTCCAGCTATAGTTGGTGACACGTCTCGCACTCATGAAAAGACTGACTGTCACCATTGAAGATACAAACGACTCATTTCATCCCTGAGAAAGTTCACCGAATGTGAACAAAACTTGAAACCCCGTCTTCGTTCTTACACATTATAAATTTAAACTTTTTGCTTTGGCTATTTGACCAGCAGCGTGGTGGACTAAGCTGGACTGAATTGCACATCCTGTATAGGGGAGAGCCGTGCCCAGCTATGTGACACTATGTGTTGAAACGTTAATATTTTATTAGTTGACATTTATATTAAGAGAGTTTAGTGGAAAAAATACATCGAAAATTAAATTTTAAAAACATAATACATAATTATTATTTTCAAACTACATTTTTTTTATAGACTTATATATTTTAATGGAAAAAGATTATTAGTATTTTTTTTGTATCAATATTCAAAATTCATCGTATAAAAAACTATGTAGGTCGTCTTCTTTAAAGTAAAACGACATGAAAAAAGAAACATAATAAAGGAAGGTAACATTTTTGAAATCTTATCTTATCACTAGGCATAAGCTAAAATATAATTTTGCATAAGTTAGGATGACACTTTAGCTAAACTTAAACCTCATTTAAGCTCAGTAATGGAATGCCAAAAGCAATGAAAACTTTATAATTTACTTAGACATCTTTTCTACCTTCATTAAAATTGTGAAAAGCTTTTTTAACGAAATCAAATATATATTTACGTAAAGTAAGCTTATTAGAAACAATATTTCATTACCTATTTATTTTGCAAGACAGAATTTATATTTACTAAAGTTTTATTAAGGGCAAGATGTAAATCTAATGCCCTACTTTTAAACTGCTCGTATGAATTCAATGCTCGCTAATATATATATATATATATATTTCTTTGGCACGCCCTAGAGTCTAAACGGTTTGACATATTTTTATGTGAGTGTTGTCAATAGAATCATCGTAGTCGTAAGAGTGACACTGGGTACATCAAAATTAAAAAAAAAGAAATATAGGATAATTAAGGTTTAACGATTTAGCAGTCGGGTTTTATAGAACTCTCTTCTAACCACATGTTTTAAAATAATCAAATGGAGAAGTCAAATTCTTTTTCAAGTTCAAAGCAAATTTTCCGTGAACACTAAAACCACATTATTCCGTCTTGTGCAGAAATTAATTGTTAATAATCCTCCAATATTACACATTAAAATATGAAAAATCACTAGTTTCGCAATAAATACACAGACGAAGACGCCATTTTTTCAGCTAACGCGGCAAAAAAAGACTGTTATATTTCATTGATGGCATTAAGCAGTGAATTTTTTTATATGTTAAGCGCTAACGTTCAAAGCTAACTATATATATTCGTAAGGAAATGTTCATTCAGTTACGGGTTCATTCGATCGAAAAATACACCTCCGTTTCCGATGTAAAAGGACATCGGGAACGAATTTTCTTTTGAAAAATGTAAAAATCAACGCAAACAGAAGTTTCGCCGAACGAATCAGTTACTAAACTTCGAATTATTGACCGAGCTAACAAAGCGTTTTTAGTTGCAAGTATAGCAATATTTTCTTTCGTGTCTCTATGTCTGTCTAGTTGTTGGTAATCGCGTATATGTGATTGTAGTTTATTTAATCTGATCCCGACGAGTCCTAGAATTAAACATGTTTAGAATTCATAGGATCAAAAATTTTCGGGTTTGATTGGACTAGATTCTTCACAGCAGAAGCAAGTTTCAAATCAAAATAAAAATTCAGAATATGGTTAAAAACAAAGGAGAAAATTAAACTCGGTTATTTATTTATGGAAAATTATTTATCGATAAAGAGGTACTAATCTGAAAATCAAAACTGATACCTACTACTAGACTAAACTGCAATTAGAAAAAAAAAAAACGTATAAATTCATTTAATATTTTTAATCAAATATTTATCATATAAAAAATATAATATATCAAATGTCTCTCGTTATAGGTATAATAAATTTACTTTGGCTACTGTCTTTCAATTTTATTCAAAGCCAGCTGAACGATTCCTGTTGAACCATTACATAAAACCGTCCGAGTGTAAATGAATATCAAATAAGGCGTATATAAGCCTGATTGAACGTATTTTTAATAAATCAGCTTATACAATTGTAACATTAAGTTATGTAAAATTACTAATCATTGTTGATCTTAATAATTAAATGCGTCTTAATGTAGCGCGTCTTATTTTAACTCGTGGCGCTCTCCATCGGCTAAGGCTCTATCGTGGAGCAGACCGCATGCAGCACGACGTGGTTTATAAACCATTAACCAAACGCACGGGTCTATACAGCGCTGAGCATATACGCGTACCACTGCAAGTCAAGTATGACATAGTTTGGACTACGTCAATACGCGCTGTTAGGATGAAGTCCTAGCGGGAAGATTTGACGTGGGTTTGCGGGATTGTTTGTTCATAAAAGACAAAATTTCACAGTTAATGCTGATTTAGTATTCTTGAATCTGTTGTACAATCTCAAGTAGGCAACTTAACAATTGTTCAGTATCTGAGCTTCAGTAGTTCACTGGTACAATTCTGAATTAAATAAATTAGTAAACATGCGACAGCTTAGACTTAGCTGATTTAGTCACGGGAATATTCTTTGGTCTCCATGCAACTGCTTCACGCTTTAAAAAAGACAAAAAACATTCAAAACAAAGATACCGATCTATTATTTCATGCAAACCAAGTGATATTGATGAGACTATAATTAAGTTAAATAGTGATCTAGCTGATATTGCTGCGTGGTCTGCAAGCAACTGTCTGTTACTGAATCCTTTAAAATCCAAGTATATTATCTTTGGTGGTAAGCATCAACTAGCTAGATTGAATCCATCGAAATGTGTTATGTTAATGGGTAAGCCTGTCGAACGTGTCTATGAAGCTCGCAATCTAGGACTAATTATGGACAGTGGACTTCGTTATGAAAACCATGTGGGTGATTGTATGAGAAATTGCTTTTATAGGCTAAAAATTTTGTATAGGATGAGACCTTATCTGTCGATAGTTCTGCGGGTACAGCTTACTGAGTCTTTAGTTTTATCCAAGCTTAACTATATGGACACTGTCATTCACCCGCGGTTGCTTGCAAAAACCAAAAGAGTTATGCAGAGGGTTCAAAACGCATGTGCTCGTTTTTGTTTTTCGATCCCACCGAGATCCCACGTCACTCCTTTTCTCAACAAGTACGTTTTTCTCAAAATGATGCATCGCCGCAAGTTTCATCTGGCTTGCCTCCTTTTTGGGGTAATAAAACATAAAGAGCCTTCATATTTGTATGAGAAATTTAAGTGGAAACCGAGTCGCCACTCTCTTGAGTCCCGCGCATGTACTTTGCAGCTCCTCACAGAGAGACACGCTACTGCTGCTTTTAGGGGTAGCTTCCGCTATGCTGCGTCGAAATGCTGGAATAATATCCCACCACCGATACGGAACCTGCAATGTCTGAACAACTTTAGAAATAAACTTAAGAAATTTATATTCCTACACCAAAAAAATGAAGAACTGTTAGTTAATGACACAAGTGCAATTTAAAATTATGTGTAATGAAATGTAACACTTATCTTCTAAATTTTAAATTTGCCTTCAAAGTGTTGACTTAAATCACTCATTTTATATATACGAAAAGTATTAAACGTTATCTCTATTTTATTGTTCTCGTCTGTTTGTTGGTCATAAAATATTTGTCAAATTTGTTGTAATAAATTTTTTCAAAGATAGTCTCATGATACTATATTTTTACATAAGTTTATATTCGACTCTTTGTTTTAATCCTTGTTAAAATGTTGTGTGAGTTTTATATATGATTATTAATTTTAATATTGTGTACCTACATATATTTACATAATAATGTGCCTACTGAATGTGACGTGCGTGACGTCACCACCCGGCTCCAACGGAAGATCAGCGCTGGTTGTTTCAACCAGCATTATGTTGAGTTGGGACCGGTTTGTGACAGATAACATTAAGTTGTAATTTCAGTCTGACTATAAATTCTGTAATCGAGTTTGTTTTCTGTTTCAAATAAATATTTTTCTTTCTTTCTTTCTTTCTAACCAAATATAAATTTTAAAAAGTGATAATGCAATTGATACAATTTATTGGTTATTCGCATTTAAATACCATATTTATAGGAAATATCAAAAAATATCTAAAACTTATAGAACCTTTACATCCATATTCTTATATAACTATGAATTATACGCGAGTACCAACCAGACAAACATCCATTAAAACCAACTGACAAACAAAACAACACTTTGTCAGATTCGAAGCAGAGACGCTTTGCTACATGAGTAGTAGCCAAAACCATAAATTTCCTTTAAATCATAAATAAAAAAAACCTCGCGGTGCAAATATAAAAAAGATTGTAAAGCAGCGAAACCCAGTTACTACTAATTAAATAATGAAAAAAAAACCTCTGGAAATTGTTCCCAACTTTCTAACTGAAAACTGTGTGTTCATTAAAACTTTACAGACTTTTGAAAAAATACGAGTTATCGAAACTGAAAGATATATGTTAGTGCAAATATGTGTGCTGTTGACACTTTATTAGCTTTCGTAGTAAAACTGTCTTTAAAAACAGTCTAATTGTGAACCTCTTCTTTTTAGGATCTCGGTTGAAAATTGATTGCAGGTTATCAGCTAGAGCATGAGACAAGTGAAAACCAGAGCAAGCAAATTTCTCGAAAGAGCGAGCGCTTGAAGAGTCAACATCTCCTTAGGATGCCTTGTGCTAAGGCGAAACACGTGTCGAGGAAGTCAGACACTGAGACAAAGAGAAATAATAAGGTGAGGTGTGGCGGTGGTGAGGAGGAACCACACCATAAAAACAAAAATATTTTTCGATTTCTCACGCTGACATCAAGACGAGGCGGAAATCACTAAATATATTGAATATATCATCTTATTATACATGGATTTCCGCAAAGTAACGCCTCACTCCATTGATTATCTTGATTCATTTTGTTTAAGAAGACGGGTCTTCAATTGTACCTGATTGTTGGAAAGGTCTAACTAAACTATAGTTCACATTCGCTGAACTTCATCAGAGATGAAATGAGTCGTTCGTGTCTTCAACGATGAAACGAACGAAACTATAGTTTAGAAACCTTTACAACAATAAGGTAAAAGTAAAGACCCGTCTTCTTAAAAAAAATCAAGCAAATTTTGTTTTATATTGACAGTTCGTTCAAACATTAAGTCAAATTGTAAGTAAGTCTCCTCCTTAATGAAGTTTAGTAAAAATACACCACAATTTCCAAATACAAATCTATTTTATTCATTCACCCCTACTAAAACCGTCCAGTCTGGGCTGTAACACTTAAAATCGTAATGTAACGAGTAGATTGCTCGGTGTCAATCTAATATTTATGTTGTAAGGCTATTTGAGAGCGCAACGGATATAGCATGTCCAGGGAATCGTCTTGAGGATCTCATCATATTACTGGCCGTAAACGGGTTAGGGACCGAACTATGCAAGAAACGAAAATCATCCATTTACCAAAAGTTTCTCCATTTTATCCTTAGAAAAATTGAGAATTCTTGGCAAATGTAAACGAACATTTATCGTATTATGGGCCTTTTTTTTCTAAATATTACTTATATTATTTTATTTTTTCGCGACGAAAAATTGCGGTGTAGAATATATTTTTGTTCTTGAAATTTTCATTCATAATAACAAGGGTTGAGGGAGAGTTTTCAGAAATTGAGACGTAAAGATAAAACTGTGGAGATTTCTAACGAGACCTTGTTTATTGTCTTATTTGAAGAGGGCGTTTTTGTTTGCTGACGTTTCAAGGGTGAAACGTTTCTTTACACGAGAAAATTGCGGTGTTTTTTGTAAATAAATTATAATTTACTTAAAGGGTTAAAAGTGTACACACTTATTTAACGGTTTGATGTGTAGTAAATTATAATAAGATATTATTTTTTTATTTTGAAAGGCAACCTAAAGTTGAACTTTTTAAAATAAATCTTCTTATTTCGTATTTTTTTTGTGGTCAATACAAACTTCAGGAGATACACATATCTCTACAAGCATTTTAATTTCTTAAAAAATATTGAGTAAAACTCAGTTAAATATGCAAATTACTCGTATTTTGTAAGTTTCCTGAAAGTTAGAAAGCAAAAAAGTTACTTTCTAACCACTTTAACTGTACTATCCTATGTAATATGTAGAATTTTTCAGACTTGCTTACTATGTATTATTTTATAACTTTAACGTAAACCTAGCAATTCAAAACATATTTACTAACTTATTATTACCGCGCGATGCAATTGCTTAAGTGTCATATATCGTGTTTTATTATATTTTTTTAATGATTAATTATGTACAGTTCTTCTTTTCATATGTATATTATAAGCTACTAATTTAGACAAATAGATTATTACTACAAGAAAATAAATTTAGCCAAGAGCTTTTTATCATATCTATATATTTAGGACATCACAACGTTCATATCTTGAAAAAAAACTACTGGTAAAATAAAATAATTCGATCTCGCATAACTCTGACCCGGTCGTCTCCGCGGGCTAGGGGTGTCGATTTTGCGAAATTGCTCGCCGCTCGGTTCTCGCTTTATTGGCACTCGACGCTCAATGTTTATTGTATTCCCACTCTGATAGACAACCCTGGGTAATGAAATGAGACGGGCAATATTTGTAAAATTAAATTTTTATGACTTGTGTTTGTGAAAGTTGATGTCACGCAAATGAAATATAAACGAGGCTTTGAAGATGGATGGGTTTATATTGAAGATGTTTTTGCATGGAATTTGAAAAATAGGATAATAATAATAAGCTTAATTTCTAAAATAACAACGGTAAAAGCAAAGCAATAATTTTGACGATTTAACGTAGAATAAAGTCATAATTATATTACACTTATTTTTACCCGACTGCGAAAGAAGGAGAGTTAGGCTTTTCGAGTGTATGTATATTTGTAAGTATATTTCTGTAGCACGCCCTAGAGCCTGAACGGCTTGTCATATTTGATGTGAGTGGTGTCAATAGATTCGTTTTAGTCGTGAGAGTGACACTAGATACATCAAAAATAAAAATGAAGGATGATACACAGGTTTAAAGATTTAGCAGTCGGCTTTTCTTCGAACTCGCTTCTAACCACTAATTTAAAATTAAAAAGTCATGTCGTTGGGACTCCAGCTAGGAGTTTTTAAGACACAGCTGTTTTTTCTCGGGTTCAGAGTTAGTCCCACAAAGAAGAAAAATCATAATGGCGAATTAAGTGACCCCCTTAGCCTTAGTTCAGGCATCATATCATAATTACAGCTATTAATCATGAGAATAATAATTATTGCTTGAGACATGGTATAAATTCCACGGACTCGCACTGAACGCTTTGCTCGACTTTTATTGTGCGAACAGCCAGGTTGTGAAATTCGCTGTTGATTTCTCTATTTACCGATAACTAGATATAATGTAGGTCTTTTCAAATTGCGAGTGAATCGGATTCATCAAGACAAGCGTGCCTCATCCTAGGCCGCATTGTTATATATAATAAAAAGTAGTTAGAAGCGCCTTAAAAAAAACCCGACTGTTAAATATTTAAACTTGTGTATCATACTTATTTTTTATTCTTGTAAATTTTGATGTCCCCAGTGTCACTCTCACGACTAAGACGAATCTATTGACACCACTCACATAAAAATACGACAAGCCTTTTAAGCTCTAGGCCGTGCCAAAGAAATATACATACACACATACACTCGAAGGACCCTCCTTCTTTCACAGCCGGGTAAAAAACAGAGTATCAAAAAAAAGCATAGCAGCAAGTTATTAACTACTTTTGCGGTAAGAAATTTTCTACAAGAAAAAAAAAACACTTTTTATTTTACCATATCAAACAGAATACAAGTCATTTTTAAAAAAAAACAACCGCGTAAATTCAAGGGAACATCTCCAGAGAGAATTGTTTTGCCGTACGAAGCCAGAATACAAAACACGAGTATAGCTCCAAACGCGCTATCGTCGGCTGTTTGCGGACGAAACAAAATGATTTATGTTTTGATAAATAATACCGTTCAATGTTTTTTGTTACTTTTTTTTAACCTACTTGAAAAAAGACGGAGACTTTTAAATCATTAGTATATTTTTTAAATTCTTATATTGGTATATATTTATATTTAGTTAATGTATATTTATATTTAGTAATTGTGCATATTTGTATGTGTTTTTAAGTATAGATCAGTTTCTTTATTGTAAGTACACCCCCGCCTATACATTTTTTTTTCTCAAAGGTTTCCTAAGGTTGCCTGAAAGAGATCGCTTTTAGCGATAAGGCCGCCACTTGTGGCACTACATGTAAATTAATATTTTTGTATTGTTATATTTTGTGTGTCCACAATAAAGCGTTGATCTATATAACTATCTATTTAAATTTATATTTCCTGATTTGTCTGTGACATATGTACCTACCGATTTAGATTTTTTTTTAATTAGGTACAAATTAATAAAAATTAAACACTTTCCGGTTTTATAATTTTTTTTTTCCAAATCAATCAAGTTACGTGGATTATTATATCAAAATTAACTGAAAAATAATCCTATCATATATAAATCGGTTTTACGTTTTTAAACTGTTACTTGACGCACTGATGTATGATCTTTAAAGTTTTTGTGGGTGTGTGTTACGCCTTTACGCTCTAATATATGAACTGACTAGCTTTCACCCGCGGCGTTACCCGCGCCATGACCATGTGCCGTAACTTATTAATTTAAAAATTCGATAAGATTGGAAAGAACGTGTTCTGGAGAATAAATCTGAAACGTCCAACAAAACAATTGAAATGTTTATCGGAGTATGTGATGTCGAGGTTTGTTTGACGCAGGTATAGATCCTGCAGCAATTCAAGGTTTTAATGTAAAACAATGTGATGAGAACGCGAATTTTTACTACACTTTTATATGCCACAGGAATTATGACTCTTGTTTTAGTTCCGGAAAAAAAATGACGATCGAAGCGATCTTGTTACTCACTCGGTAAAACTATGAAGGTTTTCGGTTGTTTATTTCTATGCTCCTAATAACCGGAAAAGTCACGGTTGTTGTATGGAAACCCTTTCATATTTATTTCCTTTTTTATTTATTTCTGATTTTAGTATTTTTTATTACGATAGCGTCAGCGTTTTTTTTTTGAAAAGTTATTTTATGTTATTTTTTTAATCCCTTTCTATTTTTCATGACTTGGTATTCAGTCATTTCTTCTATAGGTAAATACCCATAGGTATATTTACAACGTGATTAATTTAACAGTTAATTATCCTTATAGCTTATTTCTTATTAGTTAGTTTGTTTCATGATTAGTTAGGTACTCATTTTATTTTTTACTGTGGTTGCACTAATAGTTTTTTTTTTTTATATAAGTTCTATTCATCCAAAGGTTACCTGGAAAATGTTTTAGGCGATAAGGCCGCCCAATGTACTACCATTGTATAGATTAGTCTTGATATATCTTTTTATATTTTGTTTGGTGTGCAATAAAGTTATATTCATTCATTATTTCATTTGCAGGTATGTATTTATGTAGAATTCCTTACAAGCATGAAGGCTATCTTCACACTGTCTCACACACGTCGCTCACACAATAGAGCATTGTAATAGATCACATCGGTACTACCAACCTACCTTGTTGTGGAGACCGTTTCATGTCATGCTTGTAGGTTAGTGCCGGACGGTTGGCACTACGTATCGGTTGGTAAAGCCTTAACAGTAACCTTATTTCATAAAAACATTTCTCTTTTACAAGAAGTCCGACGCTCTCTCCAGCCGTCTCCAGTCGGGAAAAGCGTTTATTTTGATTACAAAATATTTAAATTAATTAATTAGTGGTTCCGCGATCTGTTGACCTCGCGAAGAAGATGTTAGCGATTTTATATACCTATATCTATATATAAACGACTGCTATTTGACAGGTTTTGTTTTATATTTAGGAATCTTAAACAATGTCGTGTAACCCACGCCTGTACCTATTTACTAAGCCAATGTCAATTTATCATCGTAAAACTGAAAAATAATACTAAATTAATTAACTGAAAGTGTTCAGAATAACGTATTACAAGAACAACATGACATAACGTTAAACTTGACACGCGTTTTCAGTAAGAAATCTCGTTGTTTGTTACAAAATAAGGACCCAGGTACCGAACCAGTTACATCCCAAATGGAAGCCCTCCTCTACTACAGCTACTCAGTCATTCAGCTAACATAGTTAGTAAGCACCAGCACAACTAAGCTGTTGCAAATTGAAACATGAACACGACAGACAACGGACATTTGCATTTTACGCAAATTACCTACTTTAATGGCACACTTACAAACTGGCGCCGGACCGACGGGGTGAAAGAATTTGGTATATATGGCATATTATCACTTTCATTTATTACCTTTGGCACTACTGCTTGGCTCTACTGGTAGTGTCATGAGAAATTTTATTTTCTCATGACACTACTTCTACGAGTGGCTCGTTGGACAGCTATAATAGAATTACCCGTGGCACTACCATTCATTGGATTTGCATATAAAGCGTTTGTGAACTTAAGAAAAATAAATAATTTAAATCAAAATTGACGTTTTGTGAGACCTACGATATCAAAACTTCTAAAGTTATGACATAGCTGTAATCCTGAATTAATTTTAATATAGTATTTCGAGGAAACGCCCTACCACCATGCTATGGTTTCTTTACGATATTTTCCTTCACCGGTAGCTCAGGCTCTTTTTGCATGATTCGTGGGATCGAACCTCGTACCTTTTGCACGGCAATCAACCCTACTAACCACTCGACCATAATCACTACAAATATTTAGATGCAGCCTACGAATAATATCATAAGGGTGAAAGTCAAGACCTTGTCAAAATATATATATATATTATGACATCATCTGCTTAAGATGCCTCCTCCTAACATCTCTCTTACCACATGTATGTAGTCGTCCTCACGCCTGCGTATTGCGTTATATCGCCGCTCAAATTTACTCGCTATGATGTTTATTACTACACAAAACAATAGCTCTACGTTAGTAGAGTGTAATTATAATAGTTATAATTACCACTAGTTATTCTGCAAACTGTTGACCTTGCGTGGAAACAAAGAAACATTTTCAATTGAACGATA
Source organism: Ligdia adustata (assembly GCA_947049295.1). NCBI lineage: Eukaryota > Metazoa > Arthropoda > Insecta > Lepidoptera > Geometridae > Ligdia > Ligdia adustata. The sequence continues at coordinate 1,060,002 of OX346237.1, forward strand.
CCGTGAATATTTTAGTACTCGAGTTGTATCTGGTTATCAAAGATTACGAACGTGTATTAAAAGGAGCAAAACACATAGCATTATAAGACAGAAAAGGTTCAGTATAACATGACTACGCGTGCTTACTACGAGTGCTACGATCTAAATAGCGACACGTATGTTTTTGTATGTTTAGTATACATTGCAGGCGCTTGCGGTGTGTCGTGCCCGCATACCTGTGTTCAGCGGACGGTGGTTAGCGCGTGTTTTGTAGTGGACGACCACACGTACGTTTAGTGGTACAAGGCAAAGAGAAAAGCGTTGTTTTATTTATGAGATAAGGTTAGACGAAGCTTGCCCCAAAGTAAACTTTTCAATTTCTTGACAAACTCCTAATCAATGTAGCACTAGGCAGAAAGTATAAATTAATTTAGAAAAGCTGTTTCATTGATGAAGCAAACGTGCTACATCTTAGGCCGCTTTGCAACTCGACTGATGTGCATTGCATAGTAGCACAATAGATATAAAAACCTATAGCGAATTTCACAATATGGCAGTAAGTGTTTACAAAGCGTTTAGCACGAATCCGTGACACTTTTGCAATACATAGATATTTTTTTTATTGCAGACACACACAAAAAAAAATACAAGAGAAAAATTCTTACAAAATATAGTGCTGAAAGTGGCGGCCTTATCGCTAAAAATATAAAACAGCTAAGGCAGTAGCATTCATTATTCTTGGGTTTTACTATAGGTTATCTGTATCGCTACTTCTTGTACTATGTACCATATGACCGCAAGATGGCACATACGCTCAACACCCTTATATAGACGTGATATAACTGTAAACTACAATATACACTCATTTTGTTCAAAAGTAAAGAATTTTCTCTATATAATAACTAGTACCTAGCTATCCCCCGCGGCGTTGCCCGCTATATAAAACAGAATATATAATGTATAAAGATTTTGCAGACTCTGAAAATTCCTATTAGACCTTCTTGGGGCTGAATTTTCAAGATTTAATGATTTCCCTAGTAGAGTTTCGAGTTTTTTTGTTTCCGGAAACCATACATAGCTTTTAGAAAAACGTAGAGGATTTCTACGAATTTTAAACATTATTTAGTATGTTTTAGAGAGCTCTATAAAAACGTTCCCGGTGATTACCGGTAATTTGTAATTTTTTCCCGATTCCGAGAATTTGTGTTTTCCCGAATACCGGGTTCCAGAAATGAACTCTAACCCCTACACCCTATAATAAATACACCCTCCAAATTTCATGTCTCTAGATTCAGCGGTTTTGGCCCTACGTTGATGCTTAGCGAATATCTGTCAGTCAGTCAAGACTTAGTTTTAATAGAGACTAATAGACTAACGACATCTAACTTTAATTCTGCAGACGCTTGTAAAAATTTTACCCAACTGTCCAAGAGAAGGATAATGTTTTTAAGCCTTTTTGTGAACCTCTATAGCCTAACCCGGTAGACTGGTAGCTATTATCTAAAATCACTTAGAATAGTAAATAAGGAAGAAATACTATCGCACTAGCCTAGATATTTCTGAAAATTCAAAAAACAAAATTAAACATAAAAAATCTGCAGAACACGTGTTTGATTCGCATTGTTGAAGATGCGGCGTTTTGGCAACGACTGCTTTCGCTGTACTGTTAGACATTATGGCTGGTTGTAAACATTGGTACAGCTAATATAGCTACGCAGTTATATTCATTGAAGAGATATATTATTTAGTATAATATTATAAGTGATTTTTCAAAAGGAGAAGGTTCTTTAGAATATTGTTAAAGAAGACGGGGTTTCACTTGTACCTGATTATTGGAAACGTCCAACTATAGTTTCGTTCACATTCAGTGAACTTCATCAGAGATGAAATAAGTCGTTCGCGTCTTCAACCATGACACGTCTCGCATATATGTAGTTGGATCTTTCCAACAGTCAAGTACGCGTGAAAACCCGACTTTTTTCACTTATAATATTATACTAAATATATCTCTTCCATGAATATAACTGCGTAGCTATAGTAGCAGTACCAATGTTTACAACCAGCCATAATGTCTAACAGAACAGCGAAAGCAGTCGTTGCCAAAACGCCGCACCATCGTTTCTCATCACATAACATTAGCTTCCTAACTACTAACACACATATTGTCGCATAACATACATGCATATATATAATTATAACAAGACCTACATTAACTTTAGCGTGCAAACAGAAGCGTTAGTCTTTATAATTGAGACGTTGCATTAAACATCCTTGTCGTAGATGTGGAACCTTGAAAAAACAGTACATCAACTTCTGTCGTTTATAAAATTTAATATAATAAATAATTCTTGTTATTTTTTATACCCGCGGATTAGTCTTTGTGGCAAACACAAGGTAAGCACATTTTACGTAGGTATATGTCAATATGCGTATTGCCCATTTTGCGTAGATGTGAATTGCACTTTTTGCGTGTATGTCATAATGCGTATTTTTTTCTAGATGACGCAGCTGTTGCTAGAGCATGATTGGCTAGAACAATGTACAAATTGAAGGAAAAATCGTGAGGAAACCATAGCATGGTGATAGGGTGTTTTCTATCGCTCGCCTGTCTAGCTACCACCCTCAAGTTGTAAAATCTGTCGCCAAGCACCTAACGGTGGGTTAGGTGCTTCCTTGAAAGCCAGTGAATTCCAGACTAGACATGCTTCATATAGGGCCTATCGCTGATTGGTCGTGCGACCTTGTGGTCAAATGCTTAGCTGTGTAGTATAAAAAACGCGTGAACAGCCGGTTTCTCAAACAATATAGATTAATTAACTAAGAAGTACCTTAAAGCTTGAACCTGGGTAGGCTGACGTTTTTCGTAAAAATATTCCTGTATTTTATACACTGCTCGAGATTAAATACTGTCTTCCACGGGCCCCGAGCTCGACGCCTTTATACCATAATGAACAATTTGCATAATTATTATTTCCACCAGAATAGTGTTACTGCTTAATTATAACATGTTATAACATAGCATGTTAGAGCGCGGCGTGGAGTACACATAGACTTTGTGTAAAAAGGATGAAGCAAAGAAATATGCGTGTTGAAAAAAATAAAAATGTCACTATCAAAAAGTGTTACTCGCAAATTAAGCGGCTATTGTGAATATTGAACATTATTTACAAATTTACGAGCGATAAAAAATTAAGAAAAATATATTTTTATAGCTTTAAATATAATGTGCAAATGATTTTAAGAATTTTTTTACCTATAAGGGTTCTTTAGTAGTACAAGGAACTCTTTAGTTTTGTTCAGTGCGATCGTCTGTCATTCCGCCTTTACTAGCTTACACAAATATGAATGAAAAGGCGTGTAATTTTGTACAATTACAGTTACTGCATGTTTCTATAATTTTCATTTTTGCATCATAATATAATAATAAATATCTTTTAGTTTATTTTATATCTAACGAATAGCTCACTTATAACATGTGAAGTGGAGATGAGAGAGAAAAATAAGAACACAAGCATAAAATCATGTCCCAGTTATGTTGACGTCAGGCCTTACTTATAAACACAGTGCACAGTAGAGCACACGTCTTCCGAGGAGTATTCCCTCCTAGTTAATAATGTTCCATGTTGTTTCATGTTATTACAGCATAGTTGAAAATTATATTTGCCTGAATATTTCGTGGCCACAAATATCACGAACGAGAAGTTGAAATAGGAGTAATTTGGAACTGTTTTTTGTAGTTTAATTCGGTGTTTGTGAAATATAAATTATGTTTACATTGTGTTGGTAGATAGAGTTTTTAATGAATCTGCCGAAGTTAAATATTAAACTTTATATTAAAATGTGAAGCTATAAAATTATTTTATGAAATTTCAATTATTGGGTTCGGTATTAGAAATTTAGATATGTAAAATTGTGAGTTTAGTTTGAAATAATTTGTGCTTAAACAGAACATTATAATTTTTTTTAATAATACCACGAGCTACTATTTGATTACTTTAATTTCAAATCTAAAAATATATGCTGTAATGAGTCTGTATTGGAGAAATAAGAGAATATGAATATTCCCTTTATTCTCAGTCGACTACACCTTATTGCGACGCATTTAATCATCATCGTATTCCTGACCTTATCCCACTTCGTGGGGTCTTGTCCACAATGTCTTCCTCTTCCAATCTACTCTATCAGCCGACATCTTTTCATTCACATATATCCATTTTTATAAAACTCAACCACATATTTTTAGAGCGACCATACCCGGCGCATTTAACAGCTTTTGCCCGTGGTTTTGCCCAAAACACTTTCTGAACCTTCAATTAAGTCAGTGCAAAAATCAAGTCGATCAATTACTGAGATGAAGATAGACAAATAAATCAACAAACACACTTTCACATATGTACTCGTAATATGTGTAAGTATTTTTTGTGGCCAATCAGATAAGACGCATATCATATGACAAAACATAGCTTATCCACTTTATACGTCTTAAATATAAACCGGATTATACCGGTTGCAGCCGCTTATAACTGGTAATAACCAGTATTTACCGGTAATCTCGCATGAATGAGAGAATACACGGTATACTCGTATGCGTAATGTAAGTGAATAAAATCAGTGCGGTTTCGTAAATTAATGCCTTCATAATTTAATTTTATAATAATGCATCAATTCAATAATAAAATTTTAAGTAATTTTATACTTTACGGATTATTTTACATAACAAATTTAATGTTAATCGAAATTGATCTGGTTGTTTTATTAAATAAATAATAATATGATTCCATGAATTTTTACTTTAAGTAATGAACTTTTAAACTTGTAGTTTAAGTAATGTCCCTAAAATAATGTAAATAAATTGATTTTTCACAAATTACATAAGATAAGCTATAATTACATGACTTATATATTTTTTATATATTAAAATTAAATAGAGTGAACTTATTACCTAGTCGAGCCATCAAATTGAATCACTTGTAACACAAAAGTTTTTGAATTAGAGATAATAAGATGGTATACTTACTCGTATTTCTAGTGTTTTTCCACTTTGTCTTGATGTCAGCGTGGGAAATCGAAAAATATTTTTGCTGACATCAAGACAAAGCGGGAAAATACTAGATAATCTTTATATACCATCTTATTCTAAATGAATTTCCACAATGTATCGCCTCCATTGATTAATTAGAGAAAAGAAATTTTAATTCTAATAACGCGACTCGGAATGTTATTATATCCCACTATTTCCATTATGTATTTCTATTGGAGAAATATTGGGAACAATTCTTCTACTATTCGCATTGCTGGAGGCGACGAACCTGCCTTTTTACCCGACTGCGAAAGAAAGAGGGTTATGTTTTTCAAATGTATGTAATTATATTTCTTTGTCACGCCCTAGAGCCTAAACGGCTTGTCTTAATTTTGTGTGCGTGGTGTCAATAGATTCGTCTTAGTCGTAAGAGTGACTCTGGGTATATCAAAATTTAAATAAAATAAGGATGATACACAAGATTAAGATTTTGCAGTTAGGGTTTTTTAAAGTGACTAGTAACTACTTATTTTCTGATTAGATAGAAACAATCTGATATAATTTGCAAAATGCACACTTTTTATTTTTTAATTTTTCTATTTTTATTTTTAAGGAAATAGAGGTACACTGCTTCGGAACGAGAGCGAATATTTGTTTGTTGGGTTGTTTATTTGTTTTTTTGACTTACCCCAGTGAAGTAGAGTAGGGCAAATATCAGATAAGTCCAACCCGCCATTTTGTCAAGTTCTCTTCTCCAATAACATGGTATGTGGCTACGGCATTTTATCTGAAACAAGAAAAAAAACGTTTATAAGAATATAGAGATAAAAGAAATATATAGAAACAATAAGAATATATTAATTGTGAAACTATGTACATTCTTATTTTCCATCTATAATATAAAAATGAATCACTGAATCTAAGCGCAAATCTCGAGAGCAGCTGAACCAATTTTGCTATTTTTTTTAGAATATGCCATGAAGTACGAGGATGGTTCTTACGAAGAGAAAAATTTAAATAATAGTCTAGAAAGGTCCAAAAACAACACTTTTTTATACTCCCATACATAATATTCGTAATAATACTTAAAAGTCAATTTGAACTTTATTACCATAACATAAAGTTGAAGTGTCAGTGGAGAGGTTGCGGGAAGGTGAAACAATTGAGTGACGTCAGTATCGTATAAATATTAATGTCAATATTTGCCGACCCGGCGTCCAGAATAGCAGAATAAGTTATAAAAAATATTAAAAAATAAAGAATCGACTGTTAGACGGTACGAAGTTCGCCGAGTCAGCTAGTAAATTATAATAATTTGAAAAATAAGTAAATTATTAAAATATAATAGTGAAAGTGCTAAGAATAAAGAACACGTGTACAAAGTGTTTTCCCATTAACAACTCAATTAAGAAAAGTGCCGATGGACAAATTCTTAGTGTTGCGGACGCCGAGCCCGATACCTGCACAGGGCGACGGAGGGACGCGGCGCGGGGCGAGACGGGGGCGGGGACGCGCAGGTGCGCGCCGAGTGCAAGCGCGGTGTCTTAGTGACTAAGTTAAATAGCGTGCCGACCGTATAAGTATAAGTGATTTTTGTAAATAAATGTTCCGTCGCTCAGTTCGGTCCCCGCTTCCCATCTTACTATGGTGGACAGAGAGATCGAACATCGTAGCACCATTCCCCCCTCGATCCCCCTCGACCCTATCACGACTAGGGAAGTTGCGCTTATTATCCACCGCCTCCGCGATAGGAAAGCTCCCGGTGCCGACGGCATCAGTAACAAAGTGCTCAAGCACCTTCCCCCCGCCCTGATCCACCTCCTAGTTAGCATTTTTAATGCTGCCATGAGCAACGGCATGTTCCCATCCGCTTGGAAAACTGCCGATGTCATCGGCATTCACAAACCAGGCAAGAAGGCGTCAGAGCCCTCTAGCTACCGCCCCATTAGTCTCCTTAGTTCCCAGGGTAAAATTTACGAGCGACTTCTACTGAATCGCATGTGGGCCCACGTCACGGCCAACAACCTCCTTCCCAACGAGCAGTTCGGCTTCAGAGCCCGACACTCTTGCGTCCAACAAGTACACCGCCTCACGGAGTACATCCTAGAGGGTTTCAACACGAAACCCAAACACTTTGGCAACCCCCAGGGGACCGTAGCGGTCTTCCTGGACGTGGCCAAAGCCTTCGATAAAGTCTGGCATAACGGGTTGATATACAAGTTGTATCAATTCGGTCTGCCAGACCGTCTTGTCCACATCATCCAGGACTTTCTCCGCGACAGAAGCTTCCGCTTCAAACACGAGGGTGAACGTTCACCTCCACACCCCATCAGAGCGGGGGTCCCCCAGGGCTCAGCCCTGTCCCCGCTGCTCTTTTCACTCTACACGAGCGATATCCCCCGCTACCCGGGGGTAGAGCTCTCCCTTTTCGCCGACGACACCGCCCTCTACGCCAGAGGGTGGCACGTGACTCGACAAATAGCTCTCGTCAACCGAGCGCTCCTCTCCTTGGGTAAATGGTTCCGCATGTGGGCCATTACCGTTAATCCAGAGAAAAGTGCAGCCGTGTACTTCACTCCGCGTAAAAAACTCCCGAATAGGTCCCTACGCCTCCATGGCCAGCCCATCTCTTGGGCCTCCTCGACCAAATACCTAGGTGTTACCCTGGATAATAGGCTCAACTTCGAAAAACACATCACCACGGTGCGTAACCGCGCGGCCTTCTTTCTAGGCCGTCTCTCCCCCCTCCTGTGCGCGAGAAGTAAAATGTCCCTTAGAAATAAGGTGACACTTTACAAGACCGTGATCCGCCCCGTCATGACCTACGCCTCTGTTGTCTTCGCACACGCGCCCTCTTATCAACTGGATAAACTCCAAGTCATTCAAAACCGCTTCATCCGTAGAGCGGTAGACGCGCAATGGTATATGCGCAACTCGGACCTCCACTGCGACCTCGAGCTCCCCTCCATCCGTCAATTTATGAAGGATGCCTCGCGTAGGTACTTTGACTCTGCTCCCCACCACCCGAACCCGCTCGTGGTTCAAGCGGCGGACTACTCGACTGACCCGAACGGTCCGCCCCCCTTGCATAGGCGTCCTAGACACTTCTTGGATGATCCGGACGACCCCATTGCAGCCGTAGTATCGGCCGCCCTGGGGTCGCCCGGCCCACCTGACTCGTCTCCTAACACACATTCCGTTTTTGGTACTGGCCCGGGCCACCAGATTCGACATCCATTCCGACGATACAGAATGCGTCCTCGCCGGCGAGGACGTGGTCTCTTACGACCCTTAGGGTCACCCAGTTGATTGATAGGGCCCTAGGTCTTTCCCCGTCTGGGAGGCCAGGGCAATTCGGTCAAATAATCAAACCAGTTGCCTAAATTAGCTAGGTTTAGGGTCCAGGCCTCTCCCCGGGATGCCATGGACACAAGTCGATCTAATGATAGGGCTCTGGCGCGGGCCAGGGCACCTCTCTCCAAAAAGCGTCGTTCAGATGCCAATCAAGTGTAGGGTCCTCGTGAACTCTGGACTCAGAGCTCCAGGACAATCAGGTCAAATAGTCACTCAGATTCATAGGGCTCATTTGTCCTCCCCCTCAGGGAGGTCTGGGCAAATTCGCTCTAAAAAGTTTTAGCTAGGATGCCACCAGTGGCTAGGGCCCTAGGCACTCCCCGTCTGGGTTGCCAGGGCAGTTCGTTAGTCCAACTCTGGGCGACGGCTCAAGCCGAGGTTCGTGCCGTCTGAGGCGCCCTTGTGCTTGTCGCCCCAAAACCAAAACCGCGGCCCAGCGCACTAGCGCTTGCCAAACGTCCGGTCAAGCTGTCCGAGGTCGTGTTCGACCAGCAGCTCAGTCCTTTCTAAAAAAAAAAAAAAAAAAAAAAATAAATAAATGTCATCATTTCTGCTCCGAACTTTCGTTCTGAACAGATGTCCGCTTAGCTCCCTAAGCCGTCCTTTCCCATTGTGTCTGAGCTTGCTCCACTGGGTCTCCTTTGTGTCGAGCGCCGCTCCACTTAGGACGCTTCTTCCGAGAAGTTAAACGGCTACCTGCTAGCCGGCCACCTGCGTGGCAACCCGCATTCCGTACGTGGGGCGACTGTAAAGTTAGTTACGTATATTTATACGTAATTGCATACAGTCGTGCTCACGGGGATCTCGCACATCGTTCACGGGCCGATTGTAAAGTTAGTTGCGTGTTTTATACACATAACTGCATACAGTCGTGCACGCTGCGAGTGCGTGGATTCGCAAACCGCTCTTCTCAGAGCGCTCTAGTTCTTCGAAAGGCGCTCTCGCAAGAGAGCGCTTTTCCGTAGAGGGCACACAAGTCACTTGCCACCTTCAGTGGAGATCGGTGGAAACCTACGGTGCCAACGAAGCCGATCGACGCAGCCCCGGAGCGTCCGCTTTCCTCCCTCAGGGGAACGCGCAATCCGGACGGGCCTGGTACCACCGACCTTGGGGGGTGCTCCTAGTCGACGCCAGGTATCTCCCTCCCACCCTACCCTTACCCTTTTCCTATTCCTCGGGTGTGTGTTTGGCTTGGAGGATCGGGCTTGCCCGGACTCTCTGTCTCTCCCCCGCAGGCAGCTAGGGACTGTAGGTAATCACCCGTCGCACATTAAGATTGGCGACGGTACATCGCTTAGGGCACACCTAGGCACTCACCCTCCTGCCTATACCCGGCAGGGGGACCGCGCTTTATCGTAACCTTTTGGTTGGAGGTATCCCCCTCCAACCTTCACCTCTTTCTTTCTCCGCCAGTTGTCCACCTCCGTCACACGATGGCCGAGGCGTTCAACGCTTTCGTTTCTTCGAGGAAAAACGAACTCCTCGAGCAGTTCTTCCGCTCCCCCGCGGGAGCAAACCTCTCCCCCGCCGACAAGAACGCCCTTTTGGGCATCCCGCCACCCCCACCCGCTCCTACACCGTCGACCTCCTTCCGCCCGGCGACCAAGCCCTCTAAGCTGGTCGCCATGTCCCAGCGCAAATCGCGCCAAAACCGCTCCAAATCTCCTTATCCTACCAGGGACAGATCCCCAGTATCTGCCCTCACTCCGGCCTTTGCACGCTCGCGCTCACCATCGGCATCGGGCCACACGCGCCAGCGCTCCCCACTCCCTTCCTCTTCCATACCCGATTCTCCCATGTCCCCCGCACCTGCCGACCAGGCAGGCGTTCCACTATCCATGGATGACGACGGCTTCATCGTCGTCACCCGCAAACGCCCGGCGGCTTCCGAGCCTCCCAAACCTCCCGCCAAGACCGCTTGCCCCGAGGCAGGCACCGACGCCCTCTCATCACGTACCATCCCTGGTACCAAGCCTCCCCCACCAATCTTTGTCAAAGACAAGGAAAGGTGGAACGCCCTTGCCAAGTCTTTCGCAGACAGAGGCATTGACTTCTCAGCCCGCAGCACCCAGCAGGGTATTAAGGTGGTCATCAAGTCCACCGATGGCTACCGCGCCATCACTCAATACCTCCGCGACCGGGGCGTGGGCTTCCACACCTTCGCCTTGGAAGAGGAGAAACTACTCCGCGTAGTAATACGCAACGTCCCCAAGGAGATCCCCGCGACTGAGGTCAAGGAGGATCTCCTCCGTCAAAACCTCCCCGTTCTAGAAGTCCACCGCCTCACCGGCGGCAGGACCAAAACCCCGTTCGACCTAGTCCTTGTGGTGCTCGAACGGACCCCCGCTGGCAAAGCCATCTTCCAAGTGAAGACGGTCTGCGCCCTGTCGGGAGTCTCGGTCGAGACTCCGCACAAGAGGACAGGACCTTCGCAGTGTCACCGCTGCCAGTGTTACGGGCACGCAGCCCGTCACTGCAACTCCCGTCCCCGTTGCGTCAAGTGCACGGGTGACCACGGGACCGCCGACTGCACTAGGCAGAAGGACGATCCCACCCCGCCCTCCTGCACCCTGTGCGGAACCGTCGGGCATACCGCGAACTATCGCGGCTGCCCCAAGGCCCCCCGCTTCCCGAAACCCTCCGCCTCCAGGCCCTCCGGCCAAGTCTCCAACCCAAAACCTAAGCCAGCTAAGGCCAAACCCTCCGGGGCTAGGTCGAAGCCGGCAACTGCCCTACCATCCTTGATCCCGCAACCGCCCGTCCTACCCACACCTGCCTCACAGCCGACCGCTCCCTCAACCCGCCCGACCTCGTATGCCACGGCTACATCCCAGCCGCGTCATATCGCGTCCCCTCCTGCTCCCCGTCAGGTATCCCCTCATCCTTCGCACTTTGCGGACGATGAATGCATAAACGCAGTCCTCGGTATCTCCGCCCAGCTCCCACTGGGCGATTGCATCAATCTAGGTCGTCAGATCCTGAGCAACCGCGAACCGGCGGCGATTTTACGCATTCTTGCGCAAAATCAGGCCACCGTCGCGGCCATCCAGGCCTTCCTCGCCGCAACCCCGACCCGTCATGGATAGTTCAACCAAACGTATTAGGCCCCGATCGATCAAACTGGCATGGTTTAATGCCAACGGACTTCTTAAGGAAACGAGTGACGGAGGAAGCCAAGTGCCACTCATCGAACAATTCCTCCACGACCACCAAATCGACGTCCTACTAGTAAACGAGACCTTCTTAAAACCGGGCAAAAGGGATCCCAGGATCGCCAACTTTTGCCTGTTCCGTAATGATAGGCTCCACTCTGCCAAAGGGGGGACGCTTATCTATTACAGACGATCCCTTCACTGCATTCCTCTCGACACGCCTTCGCTTCGTTATCTCGAAGCTTCCGTATGCCGGATCGCTCTAACTGGCCATCAGCCTATCACACTCGCGGCCTGCTACCACTCTGGTAACAGGCGTTTCGATCAGAATGACTACGAGAAACTATTCGCCTTAGGGACATCCGTCATCCTCGCCGGCGACTTCAACGCCAAGACCCTCGAGTGGGGTTGCAACGAAACGAATAGCCACGGCAGCAAACTATTTAGTTTAGCGGATGACATTAATTTTGATGTCATCTCGCCCTCCACGCACACTTACTTCCCTCCTCAGGTAGGCTACCGCTCCGACGTACTTGACATAGCACTCCTAAAAGGCGTAACACTCCAGTTGCGCTCTTTAGAAGTGCTCCACGAACTTAACTCCGACCACAGACCAGTGCTCATGCATCTAGGCCCCGACCCGACGGACAGACCGACCGCGACTAGGACAGTAGTGAACTGGAACCATCTAGGGACAGCCCTTAATGACATCAGCTCACCCGAACTCGACCCGATACCGGATGATATCCAATCCCCCCAGGACGTCGAAAGATCGATCGACTCCCTCACTAACCACCTCCGCACCGCCATAGGCAAGTCGTCGCGGCAAGTACCAGTCGAAGATTCCCGTCGGCTGGTCTTGCCCGAGGACGCGAGGGAGTTACTGAGAGAGAAACACAGAGCCACTAGGGCATTCGGTAGATGCCCCACCGATGAGAACAGAGCTACCTTGCGGCGTTACGAGCGCCTCGTAAAGGCCCGCATTCAGGAGCTCCGGGATCAAAAGTGGGATGACACACTCGCAGATCTCGCGCCTACGCACCAGGCTTACTGGCAGCTGGCGCGCAACCTAAAGTCAGACAAAACGGTCACCATGCCCCCCCTGAACCGCCCCGGTCAGCCCCCCGCGTTCGACGACGACGAGAAGGCAGAATGCCTAGCAGAGAGTCTCGAGGCTCAATGCGCTCCGTCGCTCAGTTCGGTCCCCGCTTCCCATCTTACTATGGTGGACAGAGAGATCGAACATCGTAGCACCATTCCCCCCTCGATCCCCCTCGACCCTATCACGACTAGGGAAGTTGCGCTTATTATCCACCGCCTCCGCGATAGGAAAGCTCCCGGTGCCGACGGCATCAGTAACAAAGTGCTCAAGCACCTTCCCCCCGCCCTGATCCACCTCCTAGTTAGCATTTTTAATGCTGCCATGAGCAACGGCATGTTCCCATCCGCTTGGAAAACTGCCGATGTCATCGGCATTCACAAACCAGGCAAGAAGGCGTCAGAGCCCTCTAGCTACCGCCCCATTAGTCTCCTTAGTTCCCAGGGTAAAATTTACGAGCGACTTCTACTGAATCGCATGTGGGCCCACGTCACGGCCAACAACCTCCTTCCCAACGAGCAGTTCGGCTTCAGAGCCCGACACTCTTGCGTCCAACAAGTACACCGCCTCACGGAGTACATCCTAGAGGGTTTCAACACGAAACCCAAACACTTTGGCAACCCCCAGGGGACCGTAGCGGTCTTCCTGGACGTGGCCAAAGCCTTCGATAAAGTCTGGCATAACGGGTTGATATACAAGTTGTATCAATTCGGTCTGCCAGACCGTCTTGTCCACATCATCCAGGACTTTCTCCGCGACAGAAGCTTCCGCTTCAAACACGAGGGTGAACGTTCACCTCCACACCCCATCAGAGCGGGGGTCCCCCAGGGCTCAGCCCTGTCCCCGCTGCTCTTTTCACTCTACACGAGCGATATCCCCCGCTACCCGGGGGTAGAGCTCTCCCTTTTCGCCGACGACACCGCCCTCTACGCCAGAGGGTGGCACGTGACTCGACAAATAGCTCTCGTCAACCGAGCGCTCCTCTCCTTGGGTAAATGGTTCCGCATGTGGGCCATTACCGTTAATCCAGAGAAAAGTGCAGCCGTGTACTTCACTCCGCGTAAAAAACTCCCGAATAGGTCCCTACGCCTCCATGGCCAGCCCATCTCTTGGGCCTCCTCGACCAAATACCTAGGTGTTACCCTGGATAATAGGCTCAACTTCGAAAAACACATCACCACGGTGCGTAACCGCGCGGCCTTCTTTCTAGGCCGTCTCTCCCCCCTCCTGTGCGCGAGAAGTAAAATGTCCCTTAGAAATAAGGTGACACTTTACAAGACCGTGATCCGCCCCGTCATGACCTACGCCTCTGTTGTCTTCGCACACGCGCCCTCTTATCAACTGGATAAACTCCAAGTCATTCAAAACCGCTTCATCCGTAGAGCGGTAGACGCGCAATGGTATATGCGCAACTCGGACCTCCACTGCGACCTCGAGCTCCCCTCCATCCGTCAATTTATGAAGGATGCCTCGCGTAGGTACTTTGACTCTGCTCCCCACCACCCGAACCCGCTCGTGGTTCAAGCGGCGGACTACTCGACTGACCCGAACGGTCCGTCCCCCTTGCATAGGCGTCCTAGACACTTCTTGGATGATCCGGACGACCCCATTGCAGCCGTAGTATCGGCCGCCCTGGGGTCGCCCGGCCCACCTGACTCGTCTCCTAACACACATTCCGTTTTTGGTACTGGCCCGGGCCACCAGATTCGACATCCATTCCGACGATACAGAATGCGTCCTCGCCGGCGAGGACGTGGTCTCTTACGACCCTTAGGGTCACCCAGTTGATTGATAGGGCCCTAGGTCTTTCCCCGTCTGGGAGGCCAGGGCAATTCGGTCAAATAATCAAACCAGTTGCCTAAATTAGCTAGGTTTAGGGTCCAGGCCTCTCCCCGGGATGCCATGGACACAAGTCGATCTAATGATAGGGCTCTGGCGCGGGCCAGGGCACCTCTCTCCAAAAAGCGTCGTTCAGATGCCAATCAAGTGTAGGGTCCTCGTGAACTCTGGACTCAGAGCTCCAGGACAATCAGGTCAAATAGTCACTCAGATTCATAGGGCTCATTTGTCCTCCCCCTCAGGGAGGTCTGGGCAAATTCGCTCTAAAAAGTTTTAGCTAGGATGCCACCAGTGGCTAGGGCCCTAGGCACTCCCCGTCTGGGTTGCCAGGGCAGTTCGTTAGTCCAACTCTGGGCGACGGCTCAAGCCGAGGTTCGTGCCGTCTGAGGCGCCCTTGTGCTTGTCGCCCCAAAACCAAAACCGCGGCCCAGCGCACTAGCGCTTGCCAAACGTCCGGTCAAGCTGTCCGAGGTCGTGTTCGACCAGCAGCTCAGTCCTTTCTAAAAAAAAAAAAAAAAAAAAAAAATAAATAAATAAATGTAGTACGCAATTGGAGCTTGAACTGAACACACGTCTTTTGATTTTGCCTGACCATCCCTAAGAACGAGCCAATATACAGTCCACTAAGAAGATAGAAAAACAGAACATTCCTGAACCGTCGAAGTGCCGGATTTGCAGAGAACCACAATATTTCTGGTCCTTCGACGTCGGATCTGAGGAACAACCACAACATTTCTGGTCCTTCGACGTCGGATCTGACGAAGAACCATGGTGGTCACAAGATCGGAAGCGGAAAAACTGAGCGCTGAAGAGCTCTTGCGTATCGAGGAAGAAAGGCAGCGGAGGCAAAGCCGATTCCCGCCTGCATCACCTTCAGCAAGAACGGGAGAGGAGATGCTGGATCAAGGCCCATCGACCCGGCCAAGCGGAGCAACGGCTATCACCATCGCCGCCAGGATGGAGGAGCGACCCAGCTCGCCGCAGCCTTCTAACCACTCGCATCGATCGCGGCGTACGACGAACTCGACGCTGCAAGTGCGATTGGCTGAACTAGAAGCTGCTGAGAAACTCGCCGCCATCAAACACAAGCAACTGGAAATAGAAGCGGATCTCGTCAAGAGGAAACTCGCCGCCCAGATCGCTGCGGCCGAAGCCGAAGACGAAGCGGAGAGAAGCTTGAGAGATGAACCTACTACGAACCCAGAAGAACGACGTCAGCGTATCAACGAGTGGTTACGCGTTACCACCATACGGGGGGAGCAAGAGGAACCATCGCGCCTGAACGAACATCGACCATCGCGTCCAGCAGTGCACGAAGTCCCACAGCGTGAGCGGCGAGAACGATCGATCACTCCCGGTCACACACGCAGCTACGGACCTCAGATCGCGGAAGCATTGGACCGAATGTCGAGACCTCAGCGGCGATATAACTGTGATTTACCTAAGTTTAGTGGCAACCCGTGTGAGTGGATACGATTCAAGGCAGCAATGAAGGAATCGACAGAACTATTCAGAATCCCGCCCGCCGAGAACGTGTTGCGCCTGCAAGCTGCACTTACCGGAGAAGCACTCGAAGCCGTCGCCTCTCGCCTTATGTCGGACAAGAACCCCGACCAGATCATGAAGGCGCTGGAGCAGAGTTTCGGGTCACCGGAGGTGATAATTGACAAGATAACTGAAGACATCAGAAGAGTGCCGAAACTTGGAACATCGGCGAACGAACTCAACAAATTCGCAGTGAAAGTGGACAACGCCGTGGCCGCGCTTCAGTGCATGGACCGTCGTGGTGTTTTGTTCGACCAGTGCCTTATAAGAGAAATCATGTCGAAGCTCACACCGACACTGCGAAATAAGTGGTACGAGTACGCGCATGTGAACGACGGCACCCGTGAAGCGGACATAGTGATGTTGTCGGAGTTCCTGATGCGAGAGGCCACTATCGCACTTCGTTATGCCTACGAGCAGCGGGCCGTCGGGACTCCGAAAACAGAAGTGAAGCCGTACGCGAGTGCAGTTCCAAAGAGAAGACCAGCCGTCTACAACACCGAGCAAGAAAACAGTGAACAACTCGACCAGTGTGTGAAGTGCAGTGGACATCATAAGTTACCACAGTGCCCACAATACCGTGCGCTAGTGACCGAGCAGCGGTGGGAGTTTGTGAAAGAAAAAGGACTATGTTTTCGGTGCATCGTGAAAAAGCATCGACGAGCTTTCTGCAAGGGAAAACTGTGTGGCGTCAACAAGTGCAGCCGCCCACATCACCCGACGTTGCATCAAGAGGGACCTGCGCCGGCCTCACCCGAACGTGCCGCGCAATCGAACGAGTCAGCAAAAACAAGTCACGACGGAGTGGTACTGTCTGTAGCCGCATCAAACGCTACTGCCGGCCCGCGAGAAATACTGCTCAAGGTATGTCCCGTCATTGTCTCTGGTCCCAAAGGCGAAGTAGACTCCTACGCGTTGTTGGATGAAGGCGCTACTATAACTCTGATCGACCACGAGTTAGCTGCGAGCATCGGCGCCGACGGACCAAATCAACCACTGAAAATGAGCGGAGTCAACATGTCTCAACGAGAGCGAGATAGCAAGCTCGTGACCATTCGCCTCAAGGGAAGAAACGAGACGGAGCAATACACAATCAAGGCCCGGACCGTGCGTGATCTGCGACTCCGAGAACAAACGACGCCGCAGTCACTCCTTCAACATCGACATCTGCGAGATCTGGAACACGAAGTCTGCTACGATCGAGCGCGCCCGCTCATCTTAGTTGGTGCCGACCACTGGGAGCTCATCGTGTCCCGAGAGCTACGCATCGGTGCGCCCAACGAACCGGCCGCATCACGGACACAGCTGGGATGGGTGGTGCACGGAACCGCGCCGCGCAGCTTCATATACAAGAACGAGAGTGTGTTACACGTATACGCACCGGACCAGCGTGTACGCGAGAGCGAGACACACTATCAACGGCTTCATGCATTAGTGGAAGACTACTTCAAGATTGAATCCCTGGGCATATCACTCAAACCTCGAGTGAGTGAAGCAGATGAACGAGCACAGGAGATTTTCCAGAACACAATCAAGAAGATCGACGGTGCGTATGAAGTGGGACTACCGTGGCGCAGTGATGACGTCGCCATGCCTGCTAGCTACGGCGCCGCCCTGAACCGTCTGAAGGGGATCGAAAAGAAGATGGACCAAGACCCGAGCTTCGCAGCAGAGTACAGCGCGCAGATCAACAACCTGCTGTCCAAGGGCTACGCGACACCGTGTGACGGCACCGAGACACAGAGCGCCGTCAGCTGGTTCTTGCCTCACTTCGCCGTTAAGAACCCGAACAAGCCCGACAAGCGACGTCTAGTGTTCGACGCTGCGCACCGAAGCAACAACGTCTGTCTGAACGATCGACTTCTGGAAGGCCCCGATCTACTGCTATCGCTGCCGGGAATCATCTTTCGTTTTCGAGAGAAACCTATTGCTGTGACTGCCGACATTCAAGAGATGTTTCTACGAGTCAAGATACGACCCGACGACCAGCCAGCGCAGCAGTTCCTGTGGCGAGGAGACGACCGAACGAGCCCGCCGCGCGCCTACAAGATGACGAGCATGATCTTCGGCGCAGCTAGCTCTCCCTTCCTCGCGCACAGTGTCCGGAATTACAACGCAAGTGTGCACGCACGAACACACCCGCGGGCACACGCCGCGATAACGAAGAGTCATTATATGGACGACTACGTCGACAGCTACGACGATGAAGATGAAGCTCGCAACACTATTCGAGAAGTGCAAGACGTACACGCCGCGGCCGGCTTCACGCTACGAGGATGGAGTTCGAACGCGCCGGCGGTGTTAAGCTGCGTCCCGGACACACTGCGAGCGAACGCACCTACTCTACTGGGGGGAGCCGCGAGTTACAAAATACTCGGGCTCTTCTGGAACGCCGAACAGGACGAGCTAGGCTTCAACACGAGCATGCATCGCGTCCCGGAGGAGGTGCGCACTCAAGCCCGCACGCCGACGAAGCGGGGAACGCGGTTGGACGGCACAATCGTCGTGTCGCAAGTCGCCGGGAAGGCGAAGGTGGCTCCGCGACGAACACAGAGCATCCCTCGACTCGAGCTGCAGGCCGCCGTCATCGGAACGAGACTGGCAGCCATGATCCTGGAAGAACATCGCCTGAAGCCCGCACGAACAATCTACTGGACAGATTCAACGACGGTGCTTCACTGGATACGGAATGACCGAAGACGCTACACGCCTTTCGTCGCTCACCGCCTCTGTGAGATCGCCGAGACATCGGAAAAGGCGCAGTGGAGATGGGTGCCTACAACAGAGAACGCCGCCGACGATGCGACAAGGTTTTCGAGCACCGACATCGCCTGTGAAGACCGCTGGTTCCGCGGACCGAGTTTTCTACATACGCCCGAGACTCAATGGCCCGCCGAACGCCTTGGGAACGAAACTGAGGAAGAGGTTCTACACACCACCGAGACCGTCGAGGCGAACTACCACTGGCTGCCCACACCCGATCGTCATTCACGCTACGAGACGCTAGTACGCACGGTTGGACGCGTGCTAGCATTCATCGACATGTGTCGGCGCCGATCTACGCGCCTGGAGCTACGACACATTGAACGAGCAGAGGAACTTTTAGTGCAACAAGCGCACTGTGCCACCGGCCACGAGAATCGCGAACGTGTCACAAACGATCTGCGACAGCGATACTGGGTGCTTCATCTGCGGCTTACGGTACGAGCAATCGAACATCGATGCAAGATCTGCCACGTGAGAAAAGCAAGACCAAACGCGCCGACGATCTACCACGGGCTCGTCCGGCGGCCTGCCGACGACCGGACCATGCAGCGAAGCCGATCGACGAACGTGGCGCGCCGGACAGGCGCTCGCCGACATCTTTTGGAAGCGATGGGTACGGGAGTACCTGCCGACGCTCACCGCGAGAGGGGAAGCAGCCGGGAGCAACAAAAACATCGAGGCCGGAGACGTCGTCGACCGAGCGCTGCCGCGGAACGTGTGGCCGATGGGAATCGTCCAGCGCACTTTCACCGGACCCGATGGCGAAGTACGCATCGCAGACATCCGCACGAAGACGGGAATTTTCCGCCGTCCCTGCTACAAGCTCGCCGTCCTCGAGAAGATTACAGAGGAGGGCTCCGCGAGCTGCGCCGGGGGGAGGATGTTGCGGACGCCGAGCCCGATACCTGCACAGGGCGACGGAGGGACGCGGCGCGGGGCGAGACGGGGGCGGGGACGCGCAGGTGCGCGCCGAGTGCAAGCGCGGTGTCTTAGTGACTAAGTTAAATAGCGTGCCGACCGTATAAGTATAAGTGATTTTTGTAAATAAATGTAGTACGCAATTGGAGCTTGAACTGAACACACGTCTTTTGATTTTGCCTGACCATCCCTAAGAACGAGCCAATATACAGTCCACTAAGAAGATAGAAAAACAGAACATTCCTGAACCGTCGAAGTGCCGGATTTGCAGAGAACCACAATATTTCTGGTCCTTCGACGTCGGATCTGAGGAACAACCACAACACTTAGAGACATTATTTTGTAGACGATTAAGTTAAACTTAAATTACTTACTAGCTTTAAGCTTAGGCAAGATTGTAATGATATCAAGGAAAGTCTTGTGCAATAGAAAAAAAAAAAGTGTATTTTTAATGGCTTATATTTGACTGTAACTCGCCTAATGTAAAGCGACGATGTCGCGCTTGCCTTGAAGAAACGCATTCATATGTGACTTGATAAGACTCGGACTGTAGCTATTGAGAAATAAAGATTTTAGTATTTAATTGTACATCCTGGCAGCTAGCACAATAAAAGTAAAGCGACGATGTCTCGAATGCCTAGAATAAACCTATTAGTATCTCCACTAGTCTGATTGTGGAATTTCGATGGGGAATCATCATTAGCTTATTATTATCAACTGCCTATTCCTTTTATGATATTTGCCTTTCCCAAGGCACGGCCCTGAGTCAGATCTTCAGCTTTTCATTTCCAACAGCTGCCTGAAGCTTTTAGTATGTCTTTTCTCCACCTTGTCGCAAAGCGATGATCACCTTCTTTTTTAATTCGGTTAACAAGTGGTTAAAAGTGACTTTAAAAACCCCGACTGCTAAATCTTTAAACCTAGAAATATACATACATACATAGTGGATAAATTCCAGAAAAAGGTGGGTAAATGAATTTACCATTCGCAGATTTGAAAAATCTTAGTATTATTAGTTCCCACAGAATTATATAAATTTTTTGTAGCTTACGCGATCTAATTATTATTTCTTATTTAGCAACGCCATCTAGTTTTGTGGAGTGTAACAAAATATTTATAAGAAGATCGGACACATACACTCGAAAAATATAACCTCGCAGTCGAGTAAAAAATTAGTATGACAACAATGTTTATTTCTATATATATATATGAAAAGCTACACATTATGTGTGTATGTTTGTTTGTATATATGTTGCTCAGTTATTCAGCACGAGGCGATGTCGCGCCGCAACCCGACCATAAATATAAACTTTCCTGAGTACACCCACTCTCTTATACAGGGTTATTAGAATCATTATTTATAGTGACAAGTAAAATAATTAAACATACATATTCTTAAAAATGTGGCCAGCATTTTGGGTACTCTACCAACTGGCAGCGGTTTAGATTTAAGTTAGTTTTAATTATTGGTTATCCTTTTGTACATAATCGGTCTTATTAATAAACGCGTCTTTACTCTAAACATCTTTTGTCTTGTTTTAATTATTAATAATCCTTTTGTACATAATCGGTATTATTAATGAACGCGTCTTTACTCTAAACATCTTTTGTCTTGTTTTAATTATTAATAATCCTTTTGTACATAATCGGTCTTATTAATAAACGCGTCTTTACTCTAAACATCTTTTGTCTTGTTTTAATTATTAATAATCCTTTTGTACATAATCGGTATTATTAATGAACGCGTCTTTACTCTAAACATCTTTTGTCTTGTTTTAATTATTAATAATCCTTTTGTACATAATCGGTCTTATTAATAAACGCGTCTTTACTCTAAACATCTTTTGTTTTGTTTTAATTATTAATAATCCTTTTGTACATAATCGGTCTTATTAATAAACGCGTCTTTACTCTAAACATCTTTTGTTTTGTTTTAATTATTAATAATCCTTTTGTACATAATCGGTCTTATTAATAAACGCGTCTTTACTCTAAACATCTTTTGTTTTGTTTTAATTATTAATAATCCTTTTGTACATAATCGGTCTTATTAATAAACGCGTCTTTACTCTAAACATCTTTTGTCTTGTTTTAATTATTAATAATCCTTTCGTACATAATCGGTCTTATTAATAAACGCGTCTTTACTCTAAACATCTTTTGTCTTGTTTTGACGCGTGACGTTCTCCATCGGATGAGACGTTTAAAGTTAAGACGCGTTTATTAATAAGACAGATAGATTACAACTTTGTATGGTGTAAGTTTTTGAAAAAAAAAATGTTTTTTTGAGTTCGTGCAATAAATAGTCATTCTAATACAAGAATTTAATAGAAAGTCTTTAATCACGACAGACGCCGATAGAACTTTTTCTGTTATTTCAATTCGAAAATCAAACCCCTGGATACATTTTGAATAAATTTAATTAGGACCGCTTGAAAAGTATACCTTTTCAAATAGTAAAAAAAAAACAGTCCACCCGTCAACGAGGAATCAGGTAACAGATTTTTCTTTGAAAGCCCTTTTATTTGATACAGATAAAGGGTAAGTTGTAAAAAAAGTATCAAAACCGCCATTTTATGGCGATGACCATCTTGGAGCAATTTTCATCAAACACAGCTAAGAAAGATCCCGACTAATTCATCTTAAAAAAAAAAACTTACGACACTCCGTTATTTTTCCGTCCGTAGTTAATAACCCTGTACAAAACAAGGCAGAGTCCCGTTCAATCCATACATTTGGCAGCAATAAAATATTACGCCCTTCTAACCTAGTTTCCGTGACGGCCGTATGGGAAGACATTTACATCCTACGATCAATCGGACACGACTTTTTTTTAAACCAACACTGTCTCACTGCTTGGCAAAGGCCTCTCTGGAAGGTCGGACTCGATAGTAAAGGAAATAACCTATCTTGGATTAAAATAAAGAAGAAAGATTAGCCTTTGAGAAAGGGGGTCAAAACAAATATTGTCCCAATCAATTTACTTTTAAGTTACGTATGTTACCGGATCCCTCATTGACTGTTGAACTGAATTATTCTGTTTTTGTTTAGTAATTAATACTTTACAGTTCTAACTTAAAACTATAAAGTATATAATATATATAATTTTTTTATTCTTTATAGTTTTTCTTTCTATGTAAATTATATCAGAATGAGTCTAGTTGTTTGGTCGTGGTCAAAATAACTGAATATATTACCTGCCAAATATAATCTGGTTTTCACTTTTTAAGTTATGTAAGTTACCGGATTCCTCATCGATTACTGAAATAAATTAGTTTTGTTTTCGTGACAAGATTATATAGATTTATAGTTCGTTCTATGTACCTAAATTATATCAAAATCGGTATAGTTTCAGTTATTTTGACCTTGAGAAAACTCTCAAGGTCTAAATAACTGAAAATGTTGCCTGCCTTTAAGTGAGTTAAGACTTATAAGAGTGTTGTATCTAAAACTACTGGATAATGGGAAAAAAATTATAAATGCGAATCAAAAAAAAACAAATTTTTTTTCAATAGATGGAAAATGGTCGAAATTTCATTAAAAATCAATTATATAAAATTAATGAACAAAATGTTTAAGGGCAACTTTTAGTCCATGTCTATTCTTAAAAGAATTGTAGTGAATTATTACAATGTTGCTATGATTTGCGTTGTAATTATGATGGCTTTACGTCAAAATAATTACCTAGCCAAAATGTTCTTATTTGTAATTATCTTAATGGCATTTATGTGGAATTGAAAACAATCTGATTAGATTTCTATTTGTAGATAAAACTGAGCGTAAATGTACAGTTATTGTAGGTATGCCTAGAGTAACTTTGAATAGAGAGAATCTAATGTAACTTAATTCAAATTATAAGAGATACAAAGTAAAATTGATTTTTAATATTGTATATAAAATGAAAGAGATGTTTCAAAATGTATGGAGCCCTGGCCCGGATAGAACACATAATACCATAAATATATTAGGGATATCAGTCTTTAATATATCAACGAAAATCATAATAGCAAAACTTATAGCGGTGTACAAAATTAATTTAGCATCAGAATATTTCCACGTCATTTACGTAAAAAGGCGACTTACGCGTTTTGTTGTGTAAATTTTGATATTTGCGATGGGCGGTACAATTGATAGACCTAGGTGACCTACCTAGAATACAAAAATCTTCTAGGGATGCCATAATTTTACTAAAATTCACAGAATATACACAATGAAGTAGTGAACTGACGAAGGTTACGTTAAAACACAGTAATATCCACATCTTAAGGCATTTCCTGTTAGGCGTACACCATCTTGGCCAAAAATGAAGCAAGTCGTTTTTTTTTTTTAAATTAACTGTTTCATTGAATACAACTTTTCTGAAAAAATAATTTTTATATTGACTAAACTAAATAATATATACTTAATTGATTAATATACTTTTTGGCCAATGATTTCTCTATTTATAATAGACACAATGGTTGACGAAAGCTTATAAAGCATCGTGTTAATAATTAAATCGGATCTTATCTAAATATCGTATAGCCAGTCGTGTCGTGTCTACTAAAACTATCTCATGCCTACATGAGACATATTTTCGAAAATACGCTGAGTAGACATCGTGACAGGAAAAATTAGGGTCTGCGGCCTCAGGCCTTATTCTTTTATATTTGGAGCTCTGTTTCTTATTTATTATATTAAATCTCCTACCCCTGAGGATGAGAAAACTCAATAATATTCCTTATGGATGTGAGAGTAGTAATGTAGGTACTGACATGTCAGCTAGTCCTAACGATTTCGAGAGACACAGTATATTTAGACCTTTATATTAAGACGCGTGATCGAAAATATTGATGTAAAAATTCAATTCTAAATCAAGTCTATAGGTAATCCATTTGCTATTTTTTTTTGTTCAAGTTGGTGATTTTGTAATTAAAGCACTTGCCTGTTAGGTAACTTAGTTTCAGTTACGTAATAAAGTTATATTCGTAGTTATAAGTAAATGAATATTCGAATTTTAAATAAGAGCTAATATTTATTTAAGCTAATATTGATTTGCTTGGATTTATAAACCTTACTAAACTGATATTGATAAAGCGTATACCAAATATATTGAACACTATCAAAAACGAAAAAAAAACATGTTGCTGAGATATCCTTCTTGCTGAAAAAAATTATATAATAAACTTACATGCGAAACAGAATCAACTCAATGCTTTACCTCACAGATTTAAAATCACAACCCGATTACCATCATTAAATGTTTTTACCGATTTAATTAATCAAACAATAACTCCAAAAAAAATTAATATAAAAATAATAATTAACAATACATTAAATCCACAGTTCATGTTCACTGACGCACGTCCCAACAATTCTAGTGAGTATTTCTCTAATAAATTAGAAAAGCTAATAGAGAAAGCTCAGATAACAATATACTAGTAAGTTGTTTCATGGCTGTACTTGTTATTGACTAAGAAAAAAATATTTTCAGATTTACTAAATTTTTTATTTTCTGAAACGTATCAACCCATAGCGTCCCACCGCTGAGCACGGGTCTCCCCATGAAGGGAGTGCAGGCCATAGTCCACCACGCTGGCCAAATTGCGGGTTGGGGGCTTCACAAGTCAATCTTCTCCGACAAGCAGGTTTACTCACGATATTTTCCTTGAGTGTTGCATGTGGTAATTAATTGTAATTTTCTGAAAATTACCTTTATATTTGCAAGTATTGATGCTGATTTGTATGTTGTCTCGCGTAAATATATTAGGTCCTTACATATGAAATTGGCGTTTTGTCGTACTGGACACTTTGATCTCATATATCTCTTCTTTGGTTAGGGATTCCAATTTCAAATTTATACAGCTATTTATTCATACATTTTGTATTACGAAAACCGTAATTCATTTGTTTTGTCCTCGTTTGGTTTTTTCTTTGCGACACGCAGTTTACAAAATGGAAAACTTGAAATATCGCGTTATTTACGAGTACGAGTTCCACCGTGGTACCAGTGCTGCAGAAACGGCTCGAAGGATTAATGATGTGTATGGCGGCGGTGTCGCAAAAGAAAACACAGTGCGTTTTTGGTTCCAACGTTTTCGTTCTGGAAATTTCGACCTGCAGAACAAGCCCCGTGGACGGCTGGAGACTAAAGTTGCTAATGAAGAATTGAAAGCTATTGTGGAAGCAGATCCATCGCATACCACGTCCGAGTTAGCTGCAGGCTGCGGTGTTAGTGATAAAACTGTTCTAATCCACTTGAAGCAAATTGGAAAGGTGAAAAAGCTTGAAAGGTGGGTACCTCATGAATTGAGTGCAGCAAACCGACAAACGCGCGTCAACTGCTGCGTTACATTACTCAACCGGCACAATAATGAAGGGATTTTAAATCGGATCATTACCTGTGATGAAAAGTGGATCCTGTACGATAATCGGAAACACTCATCGCAATGGCTGAATCCTGGCAAAACAGCCAAACCCTGCCCCAAGCGAAAATTGACTCAAAAAAAGTTACTTGTGAGCGTTTGGTGGACTAGTGCCGGTGTCGTTCACTACAGCTTTCTTAAATCTGGCCAGAGGATATCTATTGTCAGGAACTGCAAACCATAATGGAAAAGCTAGCTGCTAAACAACCGAGGTTGGTCAATCGCTCTAGGCCACTGCTGCTTCAGGACAACGCTAGACCACACACTGCACAACAGACGGCTGCCAAATCAGAGGAGCTTCAATTGGAATGTCTAAGACATCCACCGTACTCCCCGGACCTGGCTCCAATAGATTACCATTTTTTTCAAAATTTGGATAACTTCATGCAAGGGAAAAAATTCAACTCCGACGGGGCAGTAAAAAAGCGCCTTCAAAGATTTCATTGATTCTCATCCTAATGGTTTTTTTAGTAAAGGGATCAATGAACTACCTATGAGATGGCAAAAGTGCATAGATAGCAATGGTACATACTTTGATTAAATAAATATATTATTATAAAACAAAGACTTTATGTTCCTCCCTTACAAAACGCCATTTTCATATGTAATGACCTAATATTAGTTTCCTGTACTGTTCTTAGCTATGTTTAATGACAATTCTAAGATGGCCGTCATCACAAAATGGCTGATTACAATTTTTTGTGCAACTCTCTTAATATGAGTATCAAATGAAAAGGCTTGACTAGTAAAATCTTATACGTACGTTTCAACCCATAACGTCTCATTGCTGGGCTCGGGTCTCCCCTATAAATGGAGATTAGGCCATTAGGGGGCAGACCAGTTTTATACACTACGATAATTCCTAATCCAAGATGGCCACCACAAAATGTCAATTTCAAATATTTTTTTGATTTAATAAATTTATAGTATATTTTTTTAATTTTATTTGTCTTACAACAAACTCGTTGCTTACAGACCAATTCAATACAAAATTATTGTAGCTATGAAACTAACTAATATTTTGTACATACAAACCGACATTAGCTCTATACTGTTTCATATTATTTGTGTAAACTAAAAGCTTTCTGTCGTACATTGTTCTATCATTAGTTTATCAATGTTTGTTTTTGATAAACTTTATGTCACTCTTCTATTCTGAACTGGAATATTACTGATGTTAAAAACTACATTAGTTCATAGTAAAATATCAATAAATAATTAAAAAAAAAACTTTTTTTTTATTAATATCAGATTAGTAATTTTACAAACAAAATAGTTTTACTAGTTCAATATAATTAGCAATACTGACATTACTATATTTTTTTTTATTTTTTTAGGGTTAGGCCTAAGTTCAGCTGTGAACGCCTTCTGACTGATGATGATGATGTTTTTTTTAGTATTTCAATTTTTTTTTAATATTATTATTTATGACAGTGCATCTCTGATTTTTTTTCTAACTAACTTTCACTCGCGCTATATTTGTTTTCCCGGGGAAAAGTCTACAAAATTTGACTTCTAGGAAAAAAATCAAAACAAACAAACTAACAAACACACTTCCGTTTTTATAATTTATAAGGGGATATACCTACCTAACTAAACTCGATCCTATTTGATCTTGTACGAGTGTAGATTTTGGAAAAATATTTTTTTTTTACTACAATATCTTAAACTCAAACTTTCACAAAACAATTTTAGAATAGTAAGATGACTCAAAAAACTGAAAAAACAAAAAAAAACAATGTATGATATACCTAAATAATTTTTGCACAATCTGAAACGAAGACCCTTCGGTCGATCAAAAAAGTTAAAGTTAACCTAATGTTAAATATTTTAAATCTCCATTTCCATTATACAATCGAACGAAACCAGCTTAATTATAAAAAAATTATAACAAACAAAAACTTACAAATATATACTAGGTTTCTCAATGGCGGCCTTATCGCTTAAAGCAATCTTTTCCAGACAAGGAATAATCATATCCATGAACATTGCAAATTACATTATCTACATAAAGCTATTGGTACGTTTTTCCATCTTCACTAGTTTTTCCGGCGAATTTCCTCTAACTTCATAAATAAATAAGTTTTGTCCTAAGTAACGTTCCGATCACAATACTATCGATTCTTACTTAACGTAAACAAGTTTTTAACAAGCAAGTAATCCCTCATACGGTATTCCGGCCAGATTCAATACGCCGACCCTCTAAATCCCTAGTTTAATGTGGGTAGTATCCGGCATAAACATTATATCCAGCATAATATTGTCAGAATCCGTACATTTACATTCTTAGTTTAACTGTTGGTTAAAGATTTTTCGTGCCATTAAATTAGAATTGATCTGAGAAAAAAAGCATTGAAAATTAAATAAGTTATCGTTTCTTTATGTATGAAAATCAATTCAACTCAAATGATAAAGGACAAGCAGTCAGCATATAAATGTCATTTATATTAGTTATCTGGTAAATATTACTCAAAAAACTAATTTCAAAATTATTAATATTATCTATTGGTCTATCCGTCGAAGCAGAAAACTAGAAAATGAAAATTCACGAAGGATAATTGCCAACATTAAAAAAAATCTCGCCATTTTATTACCATAGAGAGATAAAATGAAATATAAAGTGTCCCTATTTTTTGGAATTAATTTATGTTTTTAGAGGTTCTAAAAAATATTATAAAAGTTCCGAATAATGTTATTCTCGGCAAAAGCTCGTAAAAAATTATGCCTTTAATTATTTGTAATTTTAATGTCATAATGTAATAGTAAATCAAACTCCGGATATCCGGCCTAAACATGAGTGTCAACATCTAATCTAGAGGACTCGGAGCTAAGTTGGTCGACAATCTCCAAGTTCCTGTCAAGTTTGGGCCAAGTTTGGGCCAAGTTTCAGAGCTAAGAATAAAGCCTGTTACATTCCTTTACTGATATGCTAATGACTCAGCAAAGCTTTTACCGTTGTGACGAATATATATAGGCAATCACTATTTTGTAGATTCTGGATTTATCTGCGTATATATTTTATTAACAATCAAACAAATTATTAATCAATTATATTTTTTATTCTATTGTAATAAATATATTTGTTCCTGAACATATGATTAAAACTAGCTGCGCACCAATGTGTTACCCGAAACAAATTTGATTATCCCACGGGAACACTGCATTTATCCGGGGCGGAAATTAGACTACGTGTTAATCCAAGACAGAAGCTATCTCGATGCTAAATTTTATTCAAATCCGTTCAGCCGTTTGAGCGTAAACGAGTAACAAACAAACACACACACTAATAAACTTTCACCATTATAACATTAGTATGAAGTGCGTTGTGATAAATTTTATAAAAATATTATGTGATGTTTAAAATTTCTAAAATGTTAAAGCCTTATTTCTGTCAAAGTAAGGAAAGTTTGTTATGGCACCATTTATTACCGATCGATATATTCTTCAAGAATTTTAAGTAATAAAGAAATACAGTCACATGTTGTTCATATTTTTTTAAAGAAGACGCAACAAAGTTCTGTTCACCAGATCAGTTTATGAAGCTACTAATATAACAAAACCCAAATTATTTTTCGCTAAAACCTGAGCCCAATAAACAATAGATAATCATTTATTAACGAAAAATGATATCAGTAATAAATTATCATAATAATTGTGCTCAGTGACAGGCTTTTAAGCTAATGATAGCCTGCTATTTAACACGCTATTTATTTTAGCAAATAGCAGTTGTAATTAATAACCGTTGAATTATTATGTGCTATTTGTTAAATAATTTTGAACTGTGTATTAAATTTTATGCAGATCATATATTAGGTCTGATTATTTATTGAGCAGAATGTTTTGGTGTTTATTTGGCTATGCGTACAAGCGTTGCCATTCAGCGTGGTAATGCCGCTAGTACCTTGGCACGCTGCCCTCTGGTGCTGGGTTGGGGCATTTGGATTATCTGTAGATCTCAAGTAGTCTATATACATTGTGTGGCAGAAAGGTGTGACAATATTTAAGGCTGTTAGTCTACCCATCAAAGTGAACCCATTGTAGCACTAAATTAAAAAATATTTATAGGTTCTCCAAACAAAAATTGTTCACGTGATCGGCCAAGTTGTATAGAGAACGAAATATATTTTTGTGTTATTAATTTTACAAAATTTTGGGTTTACCATTGTACAACAAAATTTAATGGATTTTTTTTCAGTTGTAGTTAAGTAATTATTTCATTTTTCTGACATTAGGTAAAAAACTAGCTATATAAAACTATTACTGGCTTATTACTAAGGAAATACTAATAAATAATAAGTAAATACTAATAGATAATTAGTAAATACTAATAAATAATTAGTAAATACTAATAAATAATTAGTATTTGTATCAATTAATTAATTTCAAATACCCCGAGCCCACACATTAGCGAAGGCTCAATTGCCCCTGCGGTTGACTAGACTCTACCATTAGAAGGGTTCACCTTTAGACTTAGAATATACTAGCAGTTTTTAGTAAAGTGGTTTCGTAAATCTGTTTTTTTTTTTTTAATATTTTTATTCTATTATTATTTTGTGCCTATTGCCGTGGAGACCCTGGGCTGTTGGGGCTCTGAAGCAAAATCTTTAATTAGGGAGATAGGACGTAGAATTAGCGACTTGACTGGCGACTCTCGCTCCAGATCTTACTTGGTGCAAAGGCTGGCCACTGCCATTCAACGCGGTAACGCAGCCAGCGTAATGGGTACCTTTGCTCCGGGTACGACTCGGGGTGGGTTGTTCGATTAATTTATTTTGATGTGTATTAATATTATGATAATTTATGACATTTGTATTTGACTTCTGGTTTTTATATAAACATATATATATAATTTGCGATTTTATTATGCCTAATGAGTTATAGTAGATAGTTTTATAAAAATGTTTAAGGAATGTTTAAAGAACTATACTAGAAATTGTTTGGTTTAAAATGCAAGATAATATACATTTTAAATTAAAAAAATAACAATATTTTCTCCTTTTTTCGAAGTTAGTTAATAATACAGTACTTAGTCTTGCTTTAGACGTTGCTAAAATATCGAAATTTCAACCGCGCAAATTGCAAACAATCGAATATACACTTCATTTTGATAACTCACGCATGTTTGATTTATATTCGTTAAGAAGACAGGTTCTCACGAAATGTATCATCGTTGAACACACGAACGACTAATTTCATCCCAGATCAAGTTTACCAAACGTGAATGAAACTATAGTCAGAAAACCCGTCTTCTAAAACAAAATAAATACACATTCTAATATTAAATATAGAAAAATCATTAATTTCAACTTATTGTAGCAGAAACATCTCAATATTTCACTACTCTACGAGTCCTACGACACAAACCCCGAGGTTATTGTCCTCATTCTATCCAAACTGACTGGCAATACCCGATGTATTCGTAGATAAGAATAGAGCTTCAACATGTATGTTGCGACACTACTGAATAATCGATACACATTGTGTTAAGTAGCTACTGCTTTGAAAACTTGAGGATACCTATTTTGATCTGAGTTGGAGAAATAAGCCACTCAAATGAGGAGGTAGTAAAATAACAAATCTTAGGAATCCAGTAGGAACGAAACCCGTATTAGCATTATAAACGATACGAGTATGTTGTAAGACGTCCATATTTAGTAGCATAACAATTTTTGTACTGATTTTCGCATAATTTTACCAACATAACCATACATAGCATAAAGATTTAAAGACTTAGCGTAATGTTTAAAGGCACACAATACCTATAATAGTTATTTACTAACTATGACCGCGGCTTAGCGTCGCCGCACCTAAACCTATAGTCTCTACCTACCTCTAGGTATATATATACTATTCAACTTATCAGGTACAATATCGTTTATCTTACGGTAAAATAACATTACTTAAAAAATGCCTTAAGGCTATTATTTGTCTTATCAATAGTTGAATTGAATGTAGTACAATAGATTGTTATGCCAAATAAACGTTATGCCAAAAACGATATTATGCTACTTTCATTATGATAAAATAAATCAGGAAAAATAGAATTATGTGTTTTAAATGTAATCTGGCATTGCGCGTCGCGTATGGCGTAGCGTTGCACTATATCATTCATAACTAATACATACATACTGTTAGGCTAATTGATTACCCGTGATGTATTCAGGTGCAGAAGTATCTTCTTGTATCTTTTTATATCTTATTAAGTATCTCCTTATATATTACTAAGTATCTTCTTATATCTTCTATAACAAACATATAACGATAAAAAAATAAGATATAACAAAAGAGCGACATCCTACGACGCAATAAAATGCTAATGTTGTGGAATAGTGCATTACATCAGAATCGATCTAAAAAATTATGATTAATACTAGCGGACCTGACAGACGTTATTCTGCAAAACCAAGATACTGACTACAGCACCATCTGCCGGGCTTATTTGTGAATCTAAACCATGCAGGGTGCCACACAAACCCATACAAAAAATCATTCAAATCGGTCCAGCCGTTTAAGAGGAGTTTAATGGTATACAAACGTACATTAGAATTATATATATATATATAACTATTAGCATGCATCGTCTCGTGCTTAGTAACAAACAGTTAAACAAGATACATGAACCTAAATAAAACATGTACATATAACTCTGCCTATCACCATTTTTCTGCGCCATCGATTTTCCCAATAAAATATTCACGGAGCGAACGAGGGTAGGATGGGGCAAAACCGCGCACGTAACAATCGCGTGTTAGTTTTAGCAATCACGACTCTTTCATCTACAATACATAATAAAAAGTATATGGGGTGCCTTTCTTTGCGAGGACGTTTTGGGATGGAGTAGGTAAAATGCAGAGAATACGCTCAGAGATAAATTTGCAAAGATAATGAATTGCTTTTAAAGTCTATTTTTAAAACCTGATTAGACGTTAAGGGATGGGACTTGATTTGATAAGATACAGTTCAACTATAGTTTCGTTCACATTCGGTGAACTTCATCAGGTATGAAATGAGTCGTTCTTGTCCTCAACGATGACACAAACGACTTAAAGTAAGAAGGAAGTTCTCAATTAGTTTGATTATTTTTGCATCAAAAGAGTAATCGGGGCCCCTTATTGCCAAAAATGGCGTCGATATTTGACAGCGTTGAATCAGTGAACTGTCATATGTCAATGCTATTTTTTGCTCTAGTCTCACGTCTTTCATTTCTTAACGTTAGTCGTATATGCCCCTAAAATTTTGAAAATAGCACTTTGGTTTGTCAATTTATAATATTAAAATGCCGGATTGGAGACGGTTATTACCTTTCAAACTTTTTTTTTTCAATTGCAATTTCTCGAACTTTCCATCTTTTTACCGAATATTACAAAACAATCGTCTAAAATCACTACGTTTTAAACCTGCTTATCGTACTTTCAAAGCGAACGTTAAAGTTTTTCTACCTCCATTTTAACTTTTTCAACTTGTCCCTCTCAATTAATTGTTTCAATTTATATTTTCCGAGTCTGTTTCGCTTTTTTAATTGAACGACTCGGATTTTCTTTTCGCCAATTGTTAGCTTTTGTACTGTGAAAGTTTCTAAAGGTGTTGCTGTGTAAGTTTAAAGTGGACACCTGAATTTAGTTGCCATTTCCACTTGCGACTTCAATAATGTTTGAGATGGAACTAGCATTTTTTGGAAATTAGTTTAAGTTTTTGACTTTATTTTTCTTAAGTCTAAATTTCATTCAAATCCGTATGAGCGTGAAGGACGGACAAACAAACACACACTTTTACAATAATATTAGTGTGATAGTTGTAAGTTTCTGTAATAATATTTAATATATCTAATAATTAATAATGTTTCTGCCAAATTTGAGAAAAGAGCTTTATTCCAGAGCAGATTTCTGAAAATAGTTTTTTGTTTTAGGAGTAGGACATTAAAGTAAATCTAAAGTTTGTGAATATATATTCATAAGGACGCAATCCCGAAAAAATCTTACTTTTAGCTTATTCACAAATGGTATAAAACTCTCGTAATTTAATTTTTACTGATATAAAGTTTGCCCATGTACGTGTAAGTCTGGAGAAATGAAATGAAAAACAATAAATATTTAATTTCACATAAAATAGGGTATATAATATATATATATTTTTTAAATAAAATATTTATAATCAATGGAGTCAGGCGTTACTTTGCGGAAATCCATTTATAATAAGATGGTATATACAAGATATTTAGTGTTTTTCCGCCTCGTCTTGATGTCAGCGTGAGAAATCGAAAAATATTTTTGTTTTTATGGTGTGGTTCCTCCTCACCACCGCCACACCTCACCTTATTATTTCTCTTTCTCTCAGTATCCGACTTCCTCGACACGTAACATGCTCAGGAGATATTGACTCTCAAAGCGCTCGCTCGAAAGCGAGCGCTTAAAGAGGCAACATACAGCAACGCAAAAATATTTTTCGATTTCTCACGCTAACATCAATACGAGGCGGAAAAACACTAAATATATTGAATATGCCATCTTATTAGAATATTTATATTTACGTTGGACGTGTGATGCTTGCAACAAAAGTCACAATTTAAAATTGGATAAGAAATAATAACAGACACTAATAATGATAAAGTCTTAATACACGATATAAAAACACTTTCTAATACTGAAATTAGCTAAGAATTTAGTACAAAACAGTCATAATATGAAATCATTAGTGTCATTAAATTTAATTTTGCCCGCGGCAACTTACCACTACCGTCCATTTTCATAACATAAGTACAAAATCGAAGTTCAGCTCTAAGTAAGTACTTATCAAGTTATTGTTTGTAAAGTCTGTGACCTAGCTCGAACCTACGTCATTATGTATCGGGTCAAATGTCAAAAGTCCATTGTTATTGTTTTACAAGTAACTAACGAGCTTTGTTAACTATTATGGGAAAGTAAACCTCCATAAATGTAAAGGTAAAACTTCCTGCTTGTTCCTTGACTCTTTTTTAAACAGGATAAATCTTTTTTTTTTTAATACGATAGAATAGAGATGAATGTTTTATTGTAGACACGCAAAACATAAAAAAAAAACTTTACATGAAGTACCACAAGTGGCGACCTTATCGCTAAAAACGATTTCTTCTAGGCTTTCTTGTGGATGGATAGTCTAACAGGATAAAATATTCTGTAGGTAATATCAAAACATGCGCAACCCCATACTTTGGAATTTGATTGAGTAGAATGAAAAAGGGGGAACATGCTGTGCTAACCCCGAGTAGTGGGATAAGGACAGGGAGATGATCATGATACTCTGCGACTTTATTAATATGGGTAAAAAAATATTTGACTTTTTTGTACTTGTAATGAAATGGGTGAAATGTGGTATTTTAAAGAATCCCGTGAACGTTTCATGGATGCGAGAATGGGTGTTGGATCCCATATTGTGGGGCAGCTCTTCGAGCTTCCCTGTCGTGGTTCCGCTAGGGACAAGTTCTAACTTGTTGCCGGGAACCGAGCGCAGAGCTGTCAAAAAACTTAAGGCGCGTTCGCGGTGCCATTTAAGGGCGCGTTCCGTACGCCACACGAGCACGAATTGCAAATCATCCAATGTGTTTAGTTTGATTTCGTTACTCTTAACAACTTTGTTACCACGGATACTGCAAAGTCAAAATATCAAATACGTATGCAAATATATAAAAAAAAAAAACACGCCCGACATATGAATAAAACCAATCAAATTCCAATGAAAAACCATTAATTAATCCATATGTATAAAAATGAATCCCTATATCCCTTGGTGACGTCACAACGCGTGAACGGCTGGACCGATTTCACTGATTTTATTTTGTTATGTTTGTTATTGTCAAGAGAAGGTTCTTATGACAGAAAAAAATTAAAAAAAATATATAAAAATGAATCCGTTTGTTTCACTAAAACTCGAGAACGGCTGGGCCGATATAGCTGATTTTAGTCCTGAAATGATTGTCGTACTTACTCCAGGGAAGGTTGAAAAGGTGAAAAACATACATAACTGTTAGGCGGTACGAAGTTCAGCGGGTCAGCTAGTATTTCTTAACTACGTAGCAATGTATAAACATTCATAAGTTCTAGGTACACTACATCATTAAATAAGAGTAACCATAAAAACGTTAAGCAAAACAATTTTCTTCCGTGAAAAAGCACAAAAGAATAACAGAAAATCTAAAAGCGCCGTCAGCGCCAAGAAATATAATAAAAACACCTTCCAGCAAGCTTATAAAAACTAAAATACTCAACAGTCAAGAGGAAAGCAAAGTAAATAAAAGCAAAGTCACGGGATTTAACAAGAATCGGATTTCCATGCTTCGTCGTATAAAATTGTTGTCACCAAAGAAAAGATGGAGGAAAAGTAAGAATTGTGAACTAACTTGGGTATTTTAGTCGCTTTTAAGTTATAAATAGGTGCTAATAGGTTATTAAAGGAAAGGGTGTTTTGAGACCTAAGAAGGTTTACTGATGACTAGCAAAGGACTAGCTAATTGTTATTGTTGACGTTTTGGGTAATATGTTTATATGTACGAGTAAAACTTGCTGACCTTCGTACCGCCTAACAGTCGATTCTTTAAGAGTAATGTTACCATCGTATAAATATTGACATTAATATGTTTACGATACTAACGTCACTCAATTGTTTTGCCTTCCCGAAAACTCTTCACTACTAAACTTTATGGTATTCTATTAAAGTTGCGATTGAGTTTTAAGTATTATTACGAATCTGTTGTATGGGAGTAAAGAAAAAGTATTGTTTATAGACATTTTCAAGCAATTATAAAAAAAATTCTCTCCGTAAGAACCATCCTCGTACTGCAAGGAATATTCTAATAAAAGATTTAGCTAAATCTGTTCAGCTGCTCTCAAGATTTGCGCTTAGCAACACATTCAGGGATTAATTTTTATAGTATAGAAGATATCATTGTACCATAAATAATTGTACCATAAGTTTATATTCGACTCTTTGGTTTTAATGCTTGTTAAAATGTTGTGTGAGTTTTATATATGACTAGCTGTCCCGGCGAACTTCGTACCGCCTAACAGTTATGTATGTTTCTCATCGTTTAAACCTTTCCTGGAGTACGACAAACATTCCAAGACCAAAATCAGCTAAATCGGCCCAGCCGTTCCCGAGTTTTAGCGAAACTAACGAACAGCAATTGATTTTTATATATAAGATTATATACTTTTAACATTGTGTACCTACATATCTTTACATAATAATGTGCCTACTGAATGTGACGTGCGTGACGTCACCTCCCGGCTCCAACGGAGGATCAGCGCTGGTTGTTTCAACCAGCATTATGTTGAGTTGGGTGTGGTTTGTGACAGAAAATAGTAATTTGTAACTTCAGTCTGACTACAATTTGTGTAATCAAGTTTGTTTTCTGTTTCAAATAAATATTTTTCTTTCTTTCTTTCTTTCATAAATATGTTTCACAATGATATTTTACTAACCGACTGCAACAATTGAAACTAAATCTGTCTCGATACCCTAAAAATAGTAGGTCACGCGAGCCATTGAACAAGCGCGTTCCTCACCACGGAACGTTATACAATTTGACATTGGCTTAGTGAATACCGTTCCACGTGAATTCTACGAGCTTAATATGGGCCCAGACCTCCACTAGGATTGCTCTTATGTTAGATAGATCTTAATCAAGCAGTATTCATTCCCATACAAAAGTAAATTAAGTAACGCGTATTACTTAATTTACTCTGCCTATGCCTATGAGTCTGACAATTTGTTATTAGGTCAGTCAGTTTGATTCTATGTTTTTCGGTTATTTATGTTCGTGTTCAAGTACAGATCGTAGTTCCCGAGCAATTTTGACTAAGTTTGGTCATTGGGTTCTACGAACTTTCATAATTTTGAGTAAGTAGGTACTCAGGGATTTTTATTTTTATTTCTACAGAAAGAATGACAGTTTGCTACAGCGTCATCTTTTGGCCGATGAAAAGAAAGTAGGTCGAGTTGCAGTGTCCCGTGCGTCAAACATTGTCGGCGCTCAGAGTGATGCTGGGGATTGCTCCTCAGCGCTGATTTTCAGCATGAACCTTCAGAGGTGATTATAATAATGTTAGGTTTATACATGTTACTTATAATGAGAAATCTGAATACGACAATGTAGTGCTATTTTAAACTTCAAATATATTTAATAAAATAACAATACACTTAGGGAGTAGCTCTGTAACTAGGAGTCTGGTCCAATAATCTACATCGGATGAAAATATATATATATATATTTATATTCTTTTGTGATTTTCTACCGATTTCCAAAAAAGAGGAGGTACTCAATTCAACGAGTAAGATTTTTTTATGTTGTCAGATTTCCCAAAGACGGGTCTAACCGATTAAAGATAATTTTTTTTTCGACAGTATATATATACATATTATATATATTCGAGTAGTTCCATTAAATTTTTATCAAAAACAAAAAATAAAAATCGTCGAAATAACTAAAAAAGTTGTATCGCCGCCTGCCGTGATGAAAATCGGTAAGCCATTTTTAAGAGGTCTCGTAATACAGGGTTATAGTTGGACTAAAAATATTTCGAGTGCGTAGAAGACAGTATGTGGGACAAGATGACGAATTACTCGTTTGTAAAACTTCTACCAGAGAGGTATATATTTCCATAGACACATAGGTAGGTACCGCTAGTTACAGGTTTAAGAATAAAACGTAAAAGTAAAAAATAAAAAAGTAAAATTATATAGTTAAAGCTATATAATTTTACTTTAGTCAATTTATAAGCAAAAAAAACTTGTGTGGTGTCAAGGGACACTAGGATGGAACGAAGTTCGTTTCGATTAATTCACCACTGTTCAATGCGAAATAGAAAGACGAAACGAAAATAACTGGCTTGCTTTCTATAGATAGAGAGAAAGAGACAAATAGAGAACGCCGCTCGGCTTACAACTGTAGAAAAAAGTGTCGTTACAATTTTCTGTCTTAATTTTTTCTGTCTAGCCCCCATTCGCAACGCGCGATAAGGAACTTCGTTCAAAAACACAATAGCGTAAAGATGACCAGTTCGAACTAAGTTAGAGATGTATGTACAAAAATTGTTTATTATTTGCTCTTTACAAGCAGTAGTTCTTGATGGGAAATGATTAATTCCCGTAGTCTAAAGCTCAAACACGTGAAATAGTGGGGCAATACCGCGTACTTCTTGCTGAATAATGTGAGAGGAGATAATAGCAATCAATACTGAAATCTGGGCAATTGTTCAGCAGTGGCAACTTGCCAAGCGCGGCGCCTGCTGTAATGCGACCCGTGATTGACACAGTTTAACCCCCCAGTTTGCGCCCCTAGGGGTCAGTGGGGGTAACTTAGTAACTGTGATAAAATTTAGAATAATTTAAGTACTTTATATTGAAGCTTGTGTCTTCAGTGCGTAACTTGAAAATATGCTAAGAAAATATAAAAAGTTTTGTTTGTCCTTCCTATCGTCCCCATCTAGTAGGATTGATATATATATATATATATGTATATATATATATATATATATATATATGTATATATATATATATATATATATGTATATATATATATATATATTTATACATATATATATATATATATATATCAATCCTACTACTATTATGTAGTCATGGAATTAAGACACAACTTTACAAAATTGTCAAAAAACCATCATGACTACGCGTAGAAAACAGCGATTTCACGACGATTTCATGAGCAGAAATAAATTTCTACGCGAGTACCAGCATCCAGCATAACATTGCTACCAATAAATCACAATATAAAATTAATTACATTAATAATTTGACGGGTACATTGTACACACTATTCTTTGATGAAAATTATATATAAATATATTTTTTATTTTATTATTATTTTAAAACAGCATTGATAGAAACGTAAAAACTTAAACATTTAACCAAACTTTGACTTAAATAAACATCGATGCCTTAGTAGAAAATACCACTCAGTTGTAAAAGATCTGAATCTAGTCTAGACGACTAGTCGTCTGTCGGGACATTTGTGCCCATATTGCTGACGTATTTATTTTTATATATTCATAAATTCAATATACTATAAATAAAATATTTAACTGTCTTAGCATTCGCTATAATTATTATTATTCCGTTTCATGAACAGACTTAAAATAAAGACGAAGAGTCTATTTGAGTGAATGTTTTTATTTTTAAATAGATTGCATTCCAATTTATTTGGTAGAGTTTTCTTTAGAGGAAAGAGGTTCTATGTAAGTTTTATGATAAGTAGTTCGCTTTTTAAATCGTGACTACTAAAGAAATTGTGGAGGCATTCTTGTAATTTTTTTTTATAGTTGTTTATTACCTTCAAAGCCTCAAGGATACATTACGGGTGCCTAGTCTATCTTGGAATAACATAATTTAATTCCCCTTCACCAGTCTACAATATGACTATAGTAGAGATACTGCTTGACGGCTGTGAGATTCCACGGACCCATGCAAAACGATCTGCGTTAACTTTCATTGTACGAACTGGCAGACAATAGAACTCGTTACCGGCTTCTCTCTTTCACGATAGCTATAATCTGGGTAATTTCAAGTCGCGTGTGAATCGGTTTTTTCTAGACGAGCGTGCTTTATCTTAGGCCGCATCGTCGTTTTACATCAGGCGATATGCAGTCAAACGCAAGCCTAATTACGTTAAACGAATAGTAATGCAGCGAAATGCATTGCTTACTAAATCCAGCAGGCGTTATTTAGTTAAGAGTTTTACTATAGAGCGAACAAAAAGGCGTCGATACTTTGTGTATGTGTTTTTTGTAGTCAGGAATTGTTTCATAAGGGTTAGGTAAAAAAACTAAATCAGTCCAAGCGTCACTGAATGAATTCTTTATTTTTTTTTTGTTAAAACTTCCGATAGAACTTTTTCAATTACTTCAATTTTAAAAAACAACCTCTGGACTGATATTGATGAAATTTAAATGTGACCACATGGGAGGACTTTTATAATGAAAAAAAAAAACGGTTTTTTTCATATCGGTCCTGCTGTATCAATTAAGTAACAAACATTTAAAAAAAGCAGTCGAATCAATTCGACTGCTTTTTGAAAGACGAAGTACTCAAGTACTTTGTCTTTTTTGAAAGTCTGTAGAAAATCCGCAAAAAAATATTATGAAATAAATAGATAGATGATATAAAACCTCCAACTTTTTTAAAGTCATTTAAAAGCGATGTTTATGATGTAACAACGAAAGTAAATTTAGCAGATTCACTCTCCAGCACGAAACAAGAGCACCGCAGACGTAGAGGAGGCTGGGGTAAAGTGGCGTCGACGTGGAATTGGCACCGCTCCGACTTCTACAGTTTATGATGTAAGCGTGACTTGGCGTACGCTAACAAGGTTCTAAGGTAGTTAGTATGGTTGTAGGAGACAGTGGGAAAAACATAAGCGGGAGCGGAAACGAAAACAAAATAAAGAAGAAAAACAATTCACGAGTTTTTCTTACAAATAGGGACGAAGTTAAATATTATAAAAAAACCGTGAAATTTTAATTTATGCAATATAATTTTAAACCCTTGTAATACATAAATTGGTCAAGAGAATGTTGAGTTAACGCTACGTCTCGTTTAGGGTCCGCGATGAGAATATTAAACATTTTATTTTCCTGCATGTGTTGTAGCTGCGTAATTTTCATATAATTGTTAGAAGCAAAAATTCAATTCGCTCCCGCTGCCGCTCGTACCACAACCTCACCCCAATACCTTCGCAAATAGTATCCGTACGAATTTCCATTAATCTTCCACCGATCATTATTTATTATTCCGTTTCGTATTATGTTACGGCAAATTGAAGGTAAATATCGAGGAGCGAGAACGAGCGCTCTGTACGCGTGCTTGTGTTTATACTGTGTTTTGTACTACCGGGTTACTGTAGAAATATTGCCATAAGTATTTTATTACCTGCTACGTAATTGACCGATCGAGCGAAGCGTCTATTCGCTTCGAGTTTATTAATCCTACTATAATTATAAACGCGAAAGTTTGTAAGAATGTATGTGTGTATGTTTGTTATTCTTTCACGCCGAAACTACTGTACCGATTTGGATGAAATTTGGTGCGGGGATAGATCAGACCCTGGATTAACACATAGACTACTTTTTATCCTGTATTAACACAGTTAACACCGCTGGGCGAAGCTAGTATTAAATAAAACACTATAACTAAACTAAATCTTATAAACAAAGTAATTTAAAAAGAACATAGACTGTAAAATTGATTAAAAGTCTGTAAAACAATCATGTCCGTGTGGCGTTGTCCCAAGAACGCTGGCTGCATTCCCGCGTTGAATTGATACAGAAATCCTTTGAGCAAGGAATGAGCCAGCTCTCTTGTCCCCAGTGGCATCAAATCATATTAAATTAATAATTATATAGCAAATTTATGTTTCGTCAGTAAGGGTGTTTGTGTTTGTGTCTTATGAAAATTTCGTACTCCCGTTCTTGTTAGTTTCTGACCAATTTAATTTCGTATTTTTATTTTTTTTAATTTATATGAATTTTGATTTGAATGTAAGGATGTTTGCTACGGCGCCATTTGATGACCACTTTCAATAATATTTGAAAGAGATGCGAAACACATCGATAATTACCATTCCTGAAATCTAAACCAGTCAAGTGGTTGTTGATGTTTAGTGAGAAAAAAAACTGACCTGTTCCGGGATAAGATAAGATAAGTAAGATAAGACAACTCTTTATTTAAAAACCAGCAACAATACATAAAATATGATTAAAGAAGACCTTATTTACATATACAGGCTTTTAAATGGCGGCCTTATCGCTTAAAGCGATCTCTTCCAGGCAACCATGCACGTAAATGATAATAACTTATATTAAAGAGGCCTTAAAATATTACACTATCAACTAAACAGCTATAATAAATAATAATAAATACTAATATAACTACACAGATACATATATAAATACATATACTATACTATATAATAATAATAATTATTATAAGAAACAAATTTTAGTGCTATAGCGAAAGATAATGTATTATGACTCTCTGCTTAAAAACGTTCAACGAAGGAGCACGCCTAATGTCAACGGGAAGACTGTTCCACAACAAAATAGCTTTTACAGTGTATGACGACTTATAAAAAGTAGTAGAATGTGATGGAATAGATAACTTGAGATTTTCAGATGATTTTAAGGTATAGGAATGGGTAGTATGACAATATTTGAAACACTTCTGAAGGTACCGCGGAGAAGAAGGGTTAAACAATACATTATAAAGAAGGGAAAGTATATGAACATCCCGGCGACGGCGAATAGGGAGCCACTTGAGCTTAGTGCGATATTCGGAGACGTGGTCATATTTGCGTAAACCAAATATGAACCTTATGCAGAAATTCTGAAGGCGCTCAAGTTTATCGAACTGCTCCTGGGTGAGATCAAGGTAACAAACATCAGCATAGTCAAGAATTGGAAGTAAGAGAGATTGTGCAAGCCCAGTTTTAGTGGTAATGGGTAGAAAATTGCGTAACCTACGTAAAGAGCCTGCGGAAGCAAACATTTTGCGGCTAACTTCCGTTAATTGCGCATCCCATGACATGTTTCTATCAAATGTTATTCCTAGATTTTTCACGGTATCGCTAAATGGGATTGTGACGCCAT
Organism: Ligdia adustata; assembly: GCA_947049295.1. Lineage (NCBI taxonomy): Eukaryota > Metazoa > Arthropoda > Insecta > Lepidoptera > Geometridae > Ligdia > Ligdia adustata. The sequence goes on from OX346237.1 coordinate 1,103,708, forward strand.
CAAAAACTACTCGCGGCAGTGTGTCCCAGTCTATCTGAGATGTCTGACGAGAACTCCCTATGATAATGACCTGAGATTTCAATGGATTGACTTTTAGTCCATAGGATTTACTCCAGTCAGAAATGCGACAGAGGTCCTGATTAATTTCCTCTACTGCTTCGGCTATCCAACTGTGAGGAACCTGACAGTATAACTGCAAATCATCTGCATAAAGGTGGTAGGACGATGAGAGATGAAGTGAAATAGAGTTAATAAAAATAGCGAAAAGCAAAGGTGATAAGACGCCACCCTGAGGAACTCCGGCAGATAGGTCACACCACGAAGAAAAAGATTCCTCAAAGCGAACCTTCTGCCGTCGCCCGAACAGGTAACTATGAAACCAGTCGATTACCGTTGGAGATATGTTAAAAGAGCGAAGTAAAGCCAGAAGAATATCAAGGTCAACATAATTAAAAGCATTGCTAAAGTCCAAAAGCGACAAAACGGTTAACTGACCATTGTCCATCCCCAGACGTATATCATCAGTAATTTTAACTAGTGCAGTAACCGTACTGTGCCCAGGGCGAAAGCCAGACTGAAATGGATTTAATAGGTCATTTTTGGTAAGGAAAATATTAAGTTGACTATGGACCAACCGCTCAAGAACCTTAGAAAGAAAGGGTAAAATAGGAATGGGCCGATATTCAGCAAAGGATTTTGGGTTAGCCTTTTTTGGCAATGGAATAACTTGGGCATCTTTCCATGATGACGGAAAAATGCCATTTGAAATAGACGAATTGAAAATGTGACAAAGGATAGGTATCAGGTAATCAAGAATAGGAATTATAATATTACGGCTAATCATGTCTAAGCCGACAGCATTAGATGATATTGATAGAATGCTCTTCCTAACATCACAACTGGTAAATTCACGAAATGTAAAGTGGGGTAGATCTGGAGTTGATAAATTTGAAAGGCGCTGCAAAGAGCAGGTTTTTGTATCAATATCCATATTAGAAGACGCTGAAAAGTACTGATTTAGTAGATTTATGTCTAAAGCTTTAGGAATGGTTTCTTGTCGCGATTTTCCAACTCCTAGTGATCGAAGGAATTTCCAGACTCTTGCTGGGTCAGTGTCTTGAACAGACTTAAAGATATGGCGTCGTTGGGCGTCTATGATATGATCCATACCACTGAAATTACGTTGCAGAATAACTGTGGGCTTAGCTTTAGGCGGACGGACTTTATAGGACAAGAACACGAGATCGTGATATGAAAAATCAGCAGATAGTTGTCCATGCTTTGCAACATGCTGTGGAGAAGATACTATTGCAAGGTCAAGGAGAGATGGAGTTGAGTTAGCAAAGTGATGAGTAGCACTGAGAGGGAGAATATGCATGTTGCAGGACTGTACCGCACTATGCAATTTATGAGAGCGATAATCATTCTTCAAGAGACAGGTATTGAAGTCGCCCATAATTATGCAATGGCTGTAAGAAGGTGTAAGATCTTCAAGAATACTTCCGAAAGAAGAGAAGTAATTGTTATGACAAGAATTGCTGTAGTAGACTCCGAGAAGAATTTTGGTACTTGATAAAATAATCTCAATAAAGAGATGTTCACCAGTTTGATCGGGCGGTGGCTGTGAAGATGTGCTAATTACCGAAAAAGGAATATGAGAACGTAGGTAGATAGCTACACCTCCACCAATACGTCCTACGCGATCATTGCGAATAAGATGAAAGCCAGGTAAGCTAAAAGATGAAGACGGTAAAGAGTTATACATGCATACATACATGCGAACAATATTATATCTATCTATCTAATATAATATATATCTGATTTGTTACTTACCAAAATGGCTCCAGTTCTTGGAACCTCCTTTGTTTATGTCAGTTTACAAAACCTGGTTACTTGTGACTTTTACTCTGTCGTCGGTCCACCTAGTGGAAGGCCTACCTACGCTGCGTCTTTCTCAATGGCGATCTAAGGGGGAGGCCTACGTTCAGCAGTGGACGTCTTCTGGCTGATGATGATGATAACAAAACCTCGCGCAAGAAACGCCCATCACACGTAAACATAGTAATTTAGCAAGGCAAAGCACATCGCCTCAGTTTCCTCTCCAAGTAGACACGAAGTCGGCCGCGTCTCCCCTCGCCTTTGACATGCTAATGATACTTCGACTTGACAACTGACTATCTAGCTCGTGATGTGTTAGTGTGTGTTCCGGAAATCTTGCTTGAGGACTAGTTCCCATTACGGAGAAATTTGCTTCGTTTGTAAGTATCATTTTCAAAGGTTTAAATTTGTATTCCAGACTAGGCATGCTCCATCTAGGGCTACAGTATCGCTGACTTCCATGCTCGTACGAACTAGTGATCAAATGCCGTGCTGTGAAAGTAAAAAATACAAATGGGAAAATTGGGAATAAATAAATATATATGCAATGTATATTTGTATTCTGTGGACTTTTAAATTTAATATTTAATGGAGAATTAAGATTTTTTGCTCGATTTCCGGTAGACATATAAATTAATACATTGGTATTGAACCCTTAGTGCACGACTCCGACTTGCACTTGACCGATTTAACACCCTTCATTACAAATCTAACCCTAATAAATATAACTTAAGCTTTAATCGATAAGGCCGCCATTAAAAATCTAGGATGTTTTTTAAAATAGTGTCATAAGCTGGTTTTTAATAAGGAGTTGTCTTATGTCATCTTTTATTATGTTGTTAGGAAAGGTATTTCAATACTTTAGATTAGTATGAAATTTGTCTAATAATAAAACCGCTGAATTGTTTAATTTTTTTTTTAATATTTATAAATGCTGGACTGAAATGACAGGCAACCTATATACAATAAATTTATTGGTATATTAATTAATTTAATATAAAATACGTTATATTAAATATACATCTCAGTGACGGGATCCTTTATTATTTTTTTGGTAATTTTGTACCAGTATTAATGCCGGCAAGTTCTAAATTAGTTCAATACCATTGTGACGTAATTCTATTGTAATTTTGAAATAATAATACGAGCAAATACATCGGCTCCTAGTGGTAAACATCAGAATTGACGATATATTGCGACTAAGTAAACAATTAAATAATTGTTCTTATCAAAATAATAATAAAACAAATTTATTATTTTTTTTGCTTATTAGTTGTAAGTAGATATTTAGTTTAGTTAGTTTTTTAATTACTGTTAATTACTTTAATTACTTTAAGTTCTTGACACAATAAATATATATGTCTTTATAATTATAATAATACAATTAATATATAATAATTATTGTTTAACAAAAATCAAAATTAATTAAGTTTTTTTATTAGCGAATACATAGACATAAAATATTTATTCAAAATGGTATTATGGTAAATGTCATCGCATCATATTCGTATTTCAAGTAGGTAAGTATGGAATTCAAGCAGTAAGCGAAAATGGATTTACTTTATAAGCAGTTAAAAGATTTAGTACATTTTGTAATTATATGTGTTGGTGTTTATTATATAAATATATATGGCAAAGCTTATAGCATTATCCAGAAATCAAAACTATGTCTGTGCAAGAATTAAAATCATAACGTCATCTTTGATAACTTTAAGTTTACATCTTCATTTTTAAGTCTGTAAATTAGTAAATTTTGAAAAGCCCCCGACATTTGTTGTTATAGCCATCTTGGATTTGAAATGATCATAATGTATTCTACTAGTCCTGATCCTATCATTTGATACCCACACTGAAGAAGTTGTAAAAAAAAATTAAGTCGCCATTTTGTGGCGGCAGCCATCTTGGACCGATTTTCATCAAATATAGCTAGAACACTCCCGACTGATACACCTTCCATACAAATAAATCAAAATCGGTCTGTCTATTTGGCAGATACGATGCCATATTGAGACACACACACCCTCACACACAAACACAAGAGGAGACGAAAACAACTCAAACTTATAACACCCCGTCGTTTTTGCGTCGGTTAATTAGCATTTACCATTTTGGAAAAATTTTAGAATTCACTAGATTTGGTGACACCTTAAAAATATACAATTGCTAAAAAGATTGGGTTATTTCTGTAGCAACTGCATTTTGAATGGTTTTTTTTACAAGATCATTGGTGTCTCATGACCAATGATCTTGTAAAAAAAAATACACTTACTAAATTGACATTTTGTAAGTGTAATTAATGATGTTTTTGGCAAACTTAATTAATTAATTTTTCGTTAACTAAAATTTGTGTTAACTTCGACGAATCCTAATATTTTTTCCTCCGTTCCATTCCATTTTTCCTAACTTCATTCCATGGTTCAGTTTAATTTTTTTAAAGTGTTATAAAGTTTCTGTTCTTAAATAACAGAATAATACCATCGGCACTCCTGTTACTTCTCTACAGACATACATAATAACATACAAAGTAATACATTTCTACCCATAAATACAGTCGAGTTATTCCCCCAACAAAGGAACGCACTAAATCTCTATAAGTATGTAAATGGCGCATCTATTTTAATTAGTCTCCTTGGAGAGATATATGAAAGGTCGGCAGGCTGAAGTGATTTTAGACAGTACAAAAAATAAAATTATTTTTCATGACATTGGTAGTTATTAATTTAGGCGATGATTTGCGGGTAGCGGGCATGAAAGATGGAACGCCTTGGAGACCGATCTCTACAACATAAATTAGGAGAGGCCTATGTTTAGCAGTGGGCCAATACAGGCTAATCATTATGAGCAATTTAGGTGACAAGCCTAAACTAATTAAGGCTTGCTTAAGCCGCTCCATTTTTTTGTTATTTAGAAAAAAAAAGATTTAATGCTTTAAGAATATTTAGAACTAGAACCCTTGATCAAGTGTCAAAATTATGAAGGCTGTTAGTCAACTACCGTGGATAAATTGTGGATTGGGAACTTTTCTTATGTTCGAAATCGTACGATATTATTACATAAACGAACAAGGACAACTTTAAAAAAATGGTTAAAAGTGAATTTTGAAAAATAAATGACTCCTAAACTATTAAACCTGTATATCATCCTTAATTCCTTTTTTTAATTGTAATGTACTTAGTCTCTCTCTCGACTAAGGCGAATCTATTGACACCGCTCACATCAAAATACGACAAGCCGTTTAAACTCTAGGGCGTGCCTAAGAAATAAACATACATTCATAAACTCAAAAAACATAACCCTCCTTCTTTCGCAGTCAGGTAAAAAGAAATAACATTTATAAATTAAAATTATAATATTTTTCTTCCACTTTTTATTTCAACTCTTACTTTAACTAAATTAAAATTTATTATCACAACTGATCCAAATCACTGTTTTCTAGTTCACTGACCTCTCACCTTTCTCGACATTTCTAAGCGTTAGTAAGTCTATGACGTCGTTACCCTTTCGATTTAATTGGTAGATTCATCGATAGATATCGAACGCCTTCATTACAAGTTACTGTCTCAATTGTAAGGAGAATATTACTTCGGGGAATTTAATGGTGGAAAAGAAAGTTTAAAATTAATTTTATTAACCAGAAAGAAAAAAAGCGTTTACTCTTCTTCTTAGTTTATGCTCGATAAGCTTAGATATTTCATCAGCTCAATTCAGTCTGGTAATGGTACAGAAAAATCAAGTCTTGAATCAATTTCAACTATGCAAACTACATCTTAGGCCACATCGTCGTTCTGTATCAGGCAAGTTGTGGTCAAGACAGAACAACTTTATTGCTTTTTTTTCTTCTGTTGCTCAAGGAGAACCTTAAGAGCCTTAAAGCTAATAAGTAATTTAAGTTTAACTTAATCGTCTATAAAATAATGTCTCTAAGAATTTGTCCATCGGCACTTTTCTTATTACAATTGTTAGGGCGAAAACACTTTGTTAATGTGTTCTTAAGTCTTAGCACTTTCACTATTTTACTTTTAACACTACACTAATTCGATCGGTTTAGTTTTTTTTAGACTTCTAGTAATGTCAGTGTGGTCCAGGAGCTGGATAGCCTCGACATTGACATGATGGTGAAGCCGGTTTTGGTGAGCTTCGGCGTATTTTTTATCACTTGTTCAACGAATTCTACAACAACTTTATTGCTTGAGGAGATTTTTGTACAAGAAGTCCAACGTTCTATGTCAAAGGCCTATAAAAATAAACAAGTGGTTAGAAGCGAGTTCGGAAAACCCGACTGCTAAATCTTTGACCCTGTGTATCATCCTTAATTTCTTTTTTTTAAGTTTGATGTACCCAGTGTCACTCTCACGACTAAGACGAATCTATTGACACCACTCACATAAAAATACGACAAGTCGTTAAGGCTCTAGGGCGTGCCAGAGAAATATACATACATGTACAATAACAATAGAACCTGCACTGCTGAGTCGACTTCTTGCGGTCTCTTTTCCTATCAGTATTATTAAACGTGCAACCTTAACCTAATGTAAGTTTAAAGGAGGTAACCATCTGCTATTTGAAAATATATTTTCAGTGGGGATATAGCTCAGTGGTAGAGCATTCGACTGCAGATCGAGAGGTCCCCGGTTCAAACCCGGGTGTCCCCTGTATAAAACATCTTATTTTGTAACACAAATATTTTCTACAGCACTGTAATGAGTTATACCAACATGTTACAGATTTTTTTTCTTGTTGACTATACGTGGTTAATACTAAATTTTTAATTACCAATTAAGTAAGTACCTAATTCATCAAAACAAAAATAAAACCACCAAATTAATTCAACATTACATTTAATTAAGGTATTGCAACAGAAATAAGATTTGCAAGCTGAAGTGGCAACGTGCTGGCCACATCGCTCGAAGAACCGTACACCGATGGCGAAGAAAGGTTCTTGAGTTGTGACCACGAACTGGAGGAACGCAGTGTAGTTAGGCCTACCACTAGCTGGACCGACGACATAGTGAAACTCACAAGTGGATGCAACTGGCAGCTTGCTGTTCTAAGGGGGCGTTCTAAGGGGAAGCCTATGTTCACCAGTGGATGTCTTCTGGCTGATGATGTTGAATAGAAATCCTCAACAAGCAATACTGAAAAGTAAACAAAACATAGGTGTGTTCCTAGGTGCCTTCCTTGAGAACCAGTATAATTATTCCTGACTTCCGAGGGTCGTGCGAGCTGATGGTCAAAAGTTATCTATTATAGTGTAAAAGTCTTACAAAAAAAAATAGAAACGTTCCATTTATTACCTTTGGCACTATTTGTTTGGCTCTACTGATTAAATACTGGTAAAAAAGAATTTTCTGTCACACTATAGTAGTCCTAGTAAAATTAGTTTCCCTTGAGACAACGTAATATCTTATGTTTATACCTATATCGTAACTACAATGCAAACTGCTTAGAGCTAGAATAGAATTTCATTTTAATTAAAGTTTAAATTAGTAAGTATAAAAGCCCGATGCATCACAAACGCTTTCTTATTTTATTTATCGATCCATTATAATTGACATCTATTGTTAATTAACAATATAAACATAACGCTGGTTTCGTTAGGATAATAATAAGAACAATGCTGACTAGTGTAGGGACAGTTTATTCCAGCCGAAAAACATGCAATTGGGCCGAAAGTTGAGTATTTCATAGCTCTAAAAGGAAAATTTAAATTTGGTGGAATGGTCAATTGCATCATATTCTCGGTTTTGTAGTATTTTAGTAAATTTGTGAACAAAGTACACTTATACTTATAAGACTCGTGGTCCACTCTTAGTAAACTAAAGTGTTTAATATTTAAGTAAATACTAGTCATATTATAAAGCTCCTCAACATTGTATGAGTTTTATTTTTTTAGTTAGTATTCAGGTATGTAAAGTTTAAGAAAATAATTTAATTTTTAACTTTCCGTATCTTGAACATTACTTTCAAGTAGTTTAGTTAGTAGGGTAATGGTATCTACACAATTTGATATTTCCTTTAGGTAACTAATTACCTCAGTAAAAATCGTATCTTTAATCGTCTTTTGTCTTGTTTTATCTAATACAGAACGTCACGCAATAACAAGTCATAGGACAATCAAAGTTGCGATGCGTGGCTGTATTTGTATTACTAAAACTATCAAACGTTAAAATGTTCTAAACTTCCAAAACTCTACACCGTGAAATATAAATATAATACAAATCAAAATCCACTTTTACTGGCGAACTAAACCAAACAAAACTTCATCTCGTCGAACCCTAAACCGAAAACTAGGCCGAATTTTCGGCTTATCACACTACAGTTTCGGTATTATCAGAAACAACATCAAAAAGAGCCAGCCGTAGGCGTGGGTTTTAATATAAATTGGCCTAATTGGTTAGAAGGGCATAAGTTGATTATCACTAAAATTTAATTCGATCAAAGAACTTTAGGGACGCTGACAAAGGGATTATATGGAACAAAAGTTTTTATTCGATCTCATATAGTTTAGTTAATCAGATTTTTTATTCACCGACTATGTATGTTTTGAAATGAAATGAAATATTTATTTCACGAAAATAGGGTAATGTTACACTTATTATTTTTTTACAATTATATATGTTCTGCCTATTTTACCGTTGCTCGGCATGTGAAATTAGATTACATATCGTGATAAACTTAAGGATTAAATTACTGTAATTATGTTATTTAATATGTAATAAGTCCAAATCTTTTAGTCCGTGTAAAATTGTAACAGTCTTTCGTACAGTAAAAACAGTTCCCTAACAACCATGTTTTAAGTTTCCTACGAATAGAACTATTTGTTTGTTTTGTAATTGTAGTCGGAAGGAGATTGTATACAGTGATACACATATGTAATGTAACTGTTACTATTATTTATTCTATGGTCGTCATTCAGAGCATATTCTTATATAATAGGGGTTCACATATCTCTACGTATCTTTACGTATTACAAAAATGTTAGCTTGGTCTAACCAAAGGTACGAGTAGTTTTGTCATATTTAATAAATGCCGTTGACGGCGACACGAACGCCTCATGATTAACAGCCTGATGAAGTTTACCGAAAGTAAACGAAACTGTAGTTGGACCATAATGATCAGGTACGTGTAATTACCCGTATTACATAACAAAATTAATTAAACACGCGGCAATTTTTTAAACAACATTTCTTAAAGCATTTTTACCAGTGAAGGCAACCATAGCATGGTGGTAGAGCATTACCTATAGCTCGCTTGGCCAGCTACCACTCTTAAGTTGTAAAATTTGTCACTAAGCACCTAACAATGTGTTCCGGCATCCTTCCTTAAGAGCCAGTGTATTCCAGACTAGGCATGCTCCATCTAGGAGAGCTGCGGTATCGCTGATTTCCGTAGTGGTACGAACTTGTGGTCAAATGCCTAGCTGTGTAAAATATTAATAAAAAAATATTTCATCGCAAACCATTTTTATGTAGATATCTGTACTTCCATTTCCCATGTGACTAGTTAGTCCATTGAAAAGTTACATTTGGGGTTGCGTTTCTTAGAGGACGCAATTTTATTTTTTTGATGTGTAGGGGGGGTAAGTGTAAAGCTAAAATCAAGTTTGTGGGGTCGCCACCCTTGTCCCACGGCCGCCATCTTGAAAATAGGGGTTGAAACGGTTTTTACGATATATCTCTTAAACTATTTATCTGATAAAAAAATTTTTTAACGTTTTTTGTTGCAAATTAAATTCTCTATAACTTTGGTCTAGTAATTTTTTGTCGTAAAACTATAAATAAAAAAGTTATAAGTGAATATGTTCAGAAATTCGAGAAAAAAATTTATATTTTTGATATAACTTTTTTTTTATCATTTTACGAAAAAACGATATCAGACCATTTTTGTATATCGTTTTATAAGGAACAACTTTTAAATGCAACATTTTTTCATTAAGCCAATAGCTAAGGTTTTACAGCGCTCCGAAGTGAGTACTATTTTTCAGTACTCTTAACTATACATATTTTATACGTGGGTACTAATAATGTGTCATCAGTTATTTTTTTTTTTTTGTTATTATAATTCTTTTAATTAGTAATTTTGCAATGTTATTAATAATTAATTATTGACTCTTTTCCTCACCACCCACGAGGTAGAGTCTGGAGGCGCGTTTTTTTTTTACGTGGTATCTCCAATAGGCCTAATCCACGGTGATTTTATAAATTTGAACTACTCCGTCCTCGGTCTTTTCGATGGACCAGGCTGCAGCTCAGCATCTGATCGGTTTTCTGAATCAAATATCAGTGGGAGAACTGGAGAAGGAAGGGGTGTCAATGTCGGCGGTTTATCATCAAAGTCATTTTCATTTATTAATTCTGAGAGTTCCATTACGTTGCTGCAAGTCTCTCCAGAACAATGGAAGCGCACTGCGGAACATTTTAGCCCTGCTTTTCGACATCCACACATCGCTCCACAGATTCCTTTGCATTTGCAAAAGATCAATTTTAGAAGCTCAGGGGGTGCTGGAGGTTTAATAATGGTCGCTTGGGTATTTTCTACCTGGACAGCATTCTCGGTAACGGCCGTCACATTTAAAATTATTTTAAAAATCAATAACTGTAAAATTCTGTAATGGAGTGGAAAAGAGTCAATAATTAATTATTAATAACATTGCAAAATTACTAATTAAAAGAATTATAATAACAAAAAAAAAAAAATAACTGATGACACATTATTAGTACCCACGTATAAAATATGTATAGTTAAGAGTACTGAAAAATAGTACTCACTTCGGAGCGCTGTAAAACCTTAGCTATTGGCTTAATGAAAAAATGTTGCATTTAAAAGTTGTTCCTTATAAAACGATATACAAAAATGGTCTGATATCGTTTTTTCGTAAAATGATAAAAAAAAAGTTATATCAAAAATATAAATTTTTTTCTCGAATTTCTGAACATATTCACTTATAACTTTTTTATTTATAGTTTTACGACAAAAAATTACTAGACCAAAGTTATAGAGAATATAATTTGCAACAAAAAACGTTAAAAAAATTTTTTATCAGATAAATAGTTTAAGAGATATATCGTAAAAACCGTTTCAACCCCTATTTTCAAGATGGCGGCCGTGGGACAAGGGTGGCGACCCCACAAACCTCTAAAAAACGCAAGGTAAGGCCTAAAAAATGTAACATTTCAATAGACTAAGTACCTATTCAAGAATCAAAGACAAAACTGAACAAAACCTGCACATAATCAAAATTTCTATAAATAGAGCCTAACTGTATAAATAAGTTACAAATATTAAACAGATGAATGTTTAAACATTAGAAAGTTTAAATTTCATTATTCGTTTGAAAATTTACGAACGGTCGAAAATATAGTGCGACATAAAACAGTGAGGTTTGTCGTAAATATAAAGCTGTTGAAAAATTTGAAATTTAATGACGATATGTACTCGTAAGTGACAATACAGAATTATTAACTGAGGTTGGTGTTTTGAAACATGTTGGTAATGGTAATTGAATATACGATACAGACTTTTTTTTTAAATAGAAAGCTAGTCACGCTCCGCGGTGTTACCGGCGGATCTTTAATTTTATAAAACCTTTCCTTACTCAGTGATAATGTAGCTTTCTAACGGCGAAATATTTTTTGAAATCGAACCATTACTTTTAAAGTTAATTCGTTACATGCAGAAATACAAATCTTTTCTTTTTAAGTATAGGGTAGGCTCCCGTTTGATAGCAAGTCACCTGACGTGAAGTGACGATGTGGCCTAAGATAAAGCACGCCTAGAGAAAATTACCCGATTCACTTGCGACTTGAAAAGATGCAGATTAAAGCTATCGAGACATAGAAAAACCGGCAGTGAGTACTACAATTTGGCAGTTTGCATAATAAAGGAAGTCCGTGTAAGTCTGCGGAACTATTTTCTATTCAAGTTAGAATTGAAATCGCTTTTTTATTAAACAATTAATTTTAAAAAAAACATGCATAAAAGCATTTATTTTATTATTTTCTTTTTATTTATGTATTTATTTTTTATATTTTAGGAAAAAATCTCTATCTAATAATGGACAATAGATAGATACATAAATAGATATTTTTTTGTTACAGACACTCAAAACAATTACTACTAGTTACGAGAGAGAAAATCTTACAAAATTTAGTGCCACTAGTGGCAGCCGTATCGCTTAAAAACAAGTTAAAGCACAAGCAAGTAAGTTTGTTTGATACGCTTTCACGCAAAAACATTTAAACCGATCATCATGAAACGTTTTACACATATTCTTGGAGGTATAAGAAGTAACATAGGATACTTTTTATTTTTTAATAAAAAGTATCCTGTGTTACTTCATATTTTTTTTTAATGTATCTTGTGTTAATTCTTATACCTCCAAGAATATGTGTAAAACGTTTCATGATGATCGGCTTAAAAGTTTTTGCGTGAAAGCGTATCAAAGAAACGCAAGATAAACGCGGGTATCACCTAGTTACTCTATAAATATTGTAAAACATTATAGTAACCTTAACAATCGCATACAAAATATATAGAACAACTGATAATTTTTTAAAGATTATTTATTCATCAGATAAAATATCAAATATTAAAGAAATTGTTTTTTAAAATTTTGATGTCACGATCTTTATTTCGTCATCAAATGATACAATACCTAAACAATGACGTACTTATTATTATGATGATTCATGTTGTATACGATTGTTATTAAACTCTGTAGAGGTTTATTGGTTATGGGTGTACTAAGCTGAAACTCCACTATATTCATCCTAATGAGAATTTTATTCGAATTTGAATTTTGGGGTTGAAACTCTCGGGCCTTGGGGACCGGAAGCAATAATATTTTTCAACGACCCAACAAAGCGTTTGGCTGACGCTATAACCAAAACCAAAATGCTGGCCTCTACCTGGGTCAGCGCATTGGTATTGCCATTCAACGAGGCAATGTGGCCAGCATTTTGGGTATCTACCAACTGGCCGCGGTTTAGATTTAAGTTAGTTTTAATTATTGGATATTGCTTTTGTACATATAGTTTATAACTTTGTATAGTGTAAGTTTTAGTTAAAATTTTATCGTGTTTTATAAGTTTGTTCAATAAAAATTTAAAATGATTTCAATTCGAACCCAATCTGAATTTGAAAAACTAAAGACACCCGTTTAATTCATTTTGCCGACGACCGATAAACTTTTTACTCGACTCCGAAATAAGGAGGGTTATGTTATTCGAGTGTATGTATATACGTATGTACGTATATAGATATTTCTTTGGCACGCCCTAGAGCCTAAACGGCTTGTTGTATTTTATGCGAGTGGTGTCAATAGATTCGTCTTAGCCATGACAGTGAAACTGAGTAAATCAATTTTTAGATTTTAAGAACAATCAAGGATTATACACAGGTTTAACGATTTAGCAGTCGGGATTTTTCCCAAAGTCGCTTCTAACCACTTTTTCTAGACTGGCGTATTTTTTGTCGAATCCCGCGTTGGTTCCGTAATGAAAGTTGTAAGTAATAATGAGTACAATATCCTCTTTTGGTTCATGACACTCTAATAGTAGGGGAGCCCACAATGCTAAATGGGGATTTACTCAAGCGTCATATATACGTATTCCGTTGCAAAGCTTGGATGATAGGAAGTAGAAAATATTACAAGTGTTTCCCATTTTAGTGGTGGAGGGAGCATCTGGAAGGATATACATTCTTTTTTCTAAGGAAATCAAAACATGTAAATGTTTGAGCGTGTCAGATTATAATATTTTCTATGCTCCATCATGCTTCTGATAACAAATATATGTTAAACTGACAATTTGCAAGGTGGGGGTTGAAAATAGTTAAGAAAAAAGAAATCCCCCCACTCCCTAACATTCCATTCAAATCATTTAATTATTGACATGCACACTGTTTAGCTAGTAATAAACCTACCGTATCTTAATCTGACGCATTTGATTATTTCAGGCAAACAAAGTTTCTTTTTTTAATATTTTGCGGCCTGCTCTATTAGCTCGACTCTTTATTGAGAGCTTATATTTGGTAGATACACTTAACAGGACCTAAGGAATCTCCCATGTGTTAATCTGCCACGCTCGAGTATGTCACAAAATCCCCTCTTGGGCTCCCCTACTATAACAGGTAACCCGGTGTATTATCTTGTCTTTTGTTATTGCTTATCTCAACAATAGCCCTAAAATAGCGTCATTACATTGTGGTTGACATTTGAAAGCGAATAAATAAATAAATATGGTAATAAAATAATATAATTTTGTTGACTAAATATTTAAGCGTATTTTAATGAAATGATAATAATGATTAATGATGATCACTAAATCATTATGTCGTTACTAGCTGCTCCCTGCGGTTTTACCCGCGTTTGATATTTGATCATCCCACGGGAACACTTCAACTTTCCGGGATAAAAAGCCTATGTGTCAATCCAAGGTATATGCTACCTTCGTGACTAGTTTCATCCAAATCCGTTACTCCATTTGAGCGTAAAAGAAACACGCACATACACACATAAAAGCTTTCGCCTTTATAATATTAGAGTGTGATTCTAGAGTTAAACGTAACTTATTCAGCGAGGATATAAAATCACGTAAGCACAAACGTTTACTTTAAACACCACACAACACTCTGACAAACTTTATTCAATCCGAAATAGTTCCAAAGTCTTATTATACTCGTAAATAGCTATAGAGAATATCATTTATGTAAAAAGAAATAAGTACGAAAAGTTTTGTCACAAAAAAAATAAAGTTCTGGACGCTTTTGCTTAATGTGGTTAAAATATGCACATATACAAATCTCTGAAATATACATAAGTCAACGTAAAATAAAAAACCAGATAAATTAAAGAACCTAAGTAGGTAATGACCAAAGTTCCTAGTTACAATACAATAAAATAATTCATTATTGTCACCACAAAAATACAACACAAAAAGAAAAGAAAAACAAATATCATGGCACAAAGGCGGTCTTATTGCCTAAAAGCCTAGAAATTGTAATCTCTTCCAGACAACCTTTGTAGTAATGGAATACATCAATAAAATTTGCGTAGGTAGTCATCAGGGTTAGTTGGTAACATGAACAATCAAAACATTCAAAATTCATTTAATTTAAAAACAAGGATTACAAAATGATGCTGTTCTCAAATATCAATCTGAGTTTTGCCTTCCCAATAGTGAAGTTGACCAGTAATTAAGTAATACAGGTTGTCCAGAAGAGATCGCTTTTAGCTTTAAGACAGACTTCTGTTGTATTCAAGTCAGATGTTCTAGCAATTAGGAGTTTTAAAAATACTGAAATACTGAAAGTTAAAAAGAAAATTTCCTCAGTTAATAACCTTGTCTTGTTCTATCCAATGGAGAACGTCTTGATCCAAAACAAGACAAATAACGATTAAAGTTAAGACGCTTTTTTTTATAAGGCTGCTGGTTTACAAACATCTGAGTGTAACTAAAGGAAATCGTTACACGAAGGAAACAAAAGACGCCTACAAAGATACGTGCTAAACGAAATTTTGAGCGAAAATGTTTGGTTCGCGTGCTAAGAACACATTCCACACGGAAAGCACGAGATTGCCAACATAACATGGCTAATTCTACTTGTTTCTATCTTTCTAAACGATATGCACACGAGCGACTTTAGTTGCAGATACCAAAAACTTAGTTGCGGCAACTTTTTATATAGAAAACTAGCTTTTGCCTGCTGTTCTGCTTCCTTTGGTTTGTTTTCCCGGGAAATCCTATGGTACTTCCCGGACCTCGAACTATATCTGTGTAAAATATCAAGTCGACTACTGAAGAGACTAACAAACACACTTTTTCATTTGTAATATGTGTGAAGATAGGGTTGTGTTTGACTGCATCTCGCCTGATGTAAAGCGACGATGCAATCTGAGACGTAGCATGCTTGCCTTGAAGAATACAATATGTTCGTGACTTCTGTTGATCTTAAACTTATAGCTATCAGAAAATAAGAGAAACTGAAATATACTATCCAAATTTGAATGATTTTCGTTAAAAGTTGCCCATTTCGGCAACATAAAGTCGCAGTGGTCCGTTACCGCGTTTGTGCGGATTTTTTTTCTATTTATTTCTATTTCATGGCTATCGGTCACATGAAAATATAGCAAATTGACAGAACTACTAGTTCATTGATAGTACCTAGTTGCAACTTTAAAACCGATTCAAGCATCAAGTGCAGCAACTGAAGCCGTTGACGATCATAGAAACTTGTAACTGGAAATATGTCTGCGCAGTTTGATCAAGTTATATGAAAAGTTGCCAGTTGTTTTTTACCGCAACTTGGAGATTAAAGTTGCTCTGTCTGCATAGCCCCTAAACATGTGAGGATTGCTGTGGAGAAATTAAAGTTTGTATTAAGAAGAAGCTTGGGAATGTTTTAATTTTATATATGCTACGATTTATGAGAAAAATGCAACTAAATTATTAAGTAAGATATATTTATTTTGTTACTCAAGAGTATTTTATAATTCTAGCACAACATTATTTTACCATGCTTATTTACTGTTAGATTTGTTGCTAACTTCTTAAACGATAGCCTAAAAGAATGGTGATTCTTTCGAATGTATATTAATTGTATGTATGTATGTTTAACTAATTGTGACCCTTTACAGCTATAAAATCGATTTACTGATTTTGATGTGGCGCGAGTTATTAGATTAACCTTTATCAGCAAATGGTCATATGCTATGCTGGTTGAATCGAGGCATTCAACCAGCATAGCATATTTTACTCAGATACAGTAAAAAATATACAAAAATATTTATTGTTCTCAAAAAAATTAAAACAAACAGTGGCCTAAATATTTAGCAGTTGGGTGTTTCGGGGAACTTTTTTTACCCAGTGATAGTTATTTAGATGCAGACAGGTGACGTCGTAACTTTATGCTGAAAAACATGAGCTTTATTATTCACTACTTGATATAACGTAATTTTTGGTTTATAAGCCAACTGACTAATAGACTGTGACGGCCGGCACAGTTTCGTGAGCACGACGTCTGAAGTAAAGCGATATTTACTGACCTTAAAATAACGTTCGTTACAGGCAAGTCTTATTACATTTTAATTAATAATTCCTTCTAAAGTTAAACTTAGGACTCTTATTTATATACGATTTGTTACTATTAGTTGTTAGTTTAATAGTTCTCATAACATATATTTTAATTTTGATTGCATGAAGTCACTCCTGTCCCTCTATAAAATTAAAATAGTTCTAACCTCAAAAAAATTTTAGACCTCAATCTGTATGTATGTAAAACACATATAGTAAAACAGAAATGTTAAGCTTGTTCCATAAACCAATCGTTCGAACGTTTATAATAAAACGGCTAAACATCATAACATCCACATAGGGGAAGTTTCGGCATGCTACTCCCCCAGCGGGGGTGGTAGGGGGTGGTAGGGGGTGTAAACCGAGCGGTACGGACCGGAACGTGGGTATTTATATTATTTTTATTGTGACGGCTTTCTTTTAGTATTGATTAAATACACAAAATGTATAAATAAATACTTATATAAATAATGTATTAATTGAGATTATTTTCTTTATTTATTTCGAGATTATTTTCGTTAAAGTTAACTATTACTACTAATTTTGAATATCGCATCTAATCATGTCATAACGTCTCACAGCTGGCCACGGATCTTCCCTATGAAGGGTATGTACGCCATAGTTGCGAATTGACGTACACTTTCCTCACGAGGTTTTCTTAATTTTGATTAAATATACCTTTTAATTATTAAAAAACGTTAACAGCTATAAAAACTAATCTAATAATGAACCCCCAGTAGAAGGAAAGTTCCGAGAATGCTGGCTGCATTGCCACGTTGAATGACAATGCTAATTTTTGTACCAAAATAAGAGCCAGCATTCTGGTCACATGTAGCTTCCACCAGAGATTTTGATATTTCTAAAAATTATTTTAAAGCGATTGTTCCGTTCCCCATGTCCCCAAAGTTTCTACCTCTGTCAAGGTTTTTATATATATTTTGTTTGTTTTTCTAATAAACAAGTCTAGTATAAAAAAGACAATTAAAAAAGAAATATACGAGAATATATAATTTGACCTATTATTAAAGGCATGATTATTGTATCCATTAATATACATGCTGAAGTAAATATACATTCAGCAAATAAAATACAAACAAAGTAAAGTACAATAAATTGCACAATACAAACTAACACGTGTACAGTCAGCAACAATTTTGTTTGCATAAAAACAGAAAATATGACACCTACCTATTATATATATATGTGATGAGTAAATCATGTTTAGTTTGAAATTCAGTACAAAACAGTATATCGATAGATTTTAGAAAATAATAAAGCAGACGTAGAATCAATTCAATAGGAGCAGTACTTGCTCTTAGGGTCTTATTAATAATCGTGAATTTAGTAATAACGTTGAAATTATGTTGTCTTGTTTCGACGCGTGACGTTTCCTATCGGATAAAAAAAGACAAAAGACGCTCAAAGTTGAGACGCGCTTATTAGTAAGACATAAGTATATTTTTTTATAAATAAAAAAAAACTTGTTTGTATGGCTCTATGTCAATTCTTCTTTCTTTTTAACATGCTAAGCGCGCACTTGGTTCTTAGGTTCATCAGTTTTTTTTCTCCTGGTGTCCAGTACCAAGTATGCACAAAGTTTTGAACCCACCAGTTCACTTAAAAAACTTAATGCAATAAGTCCTATTTCTTTTCTACCTACTTCTAAAAAAGAGGGGGTACACATGCCTACCACATTATATGTACTCTATATCACATGAACGATAGCATCAAGTGGGTTAAGAAATACCTATTAGAAAAAAAAATCGTTCATTAAATCGAAGTAGTGCACAATTATATAAACGGCCATAGACAACAAAATTAAAACCTTACTAACATAAACAAAATGACTTACTATGATAACAAACAAATATAGCAGAAAAATTACCAATGGACCAAAAAAAATAATAATTTATTTATTAATTTTTTAAAACCTTATTACAATGCAAATCATATAAAACCTCAACGATATCATTAAAGGCGCATCAACTCGGACATAAATTAAGTGTGAATAACATTAAGAACTGTCAAAACAATCCTAAAAAGGACGGAGAAAGGATTACCTGGAACAGGTATCAGCGTGGGGTAAATGTGATATGTTGGGGTACACGAGCACTTGACTAGCAAGGCAAGAATTTTATTGTGGTCAGTGTCAACTAATTTTTGGTAGCCGCATTGTGAGACGCTGAGCGATTTTACTATCGTTTTTAGTGGTTTATATTTCTGTGTATATTATTTTGAGTTATATGTATACATCATTTATAGTTTATCTATTATTGCTGTATAGTTTATTTGCATCATGTTAAGCGTTTATTTCGTTCATATGTCAAAGAAATTTTACAAAATATCAAATTTAAATTAAGTTGTTGATTTATCTAGTATATTTTATCACGTATATTTATTTTTATTATAAATTGTATTTATATGTGATGCTATATCCAATATTTCAGGATTAACATTGTTTTTTTAAATAATTGTAATCGCAAAGACTGAATAAATGTATTATACTACTTTTGTAATTAGCATTGTTTGGTCTTATTATTCAAATGACAGTGCAAGTTTGCATAAAACCTGAAGCTTGCATAGTCCAATTTTAACAAATTTGGATTATGGGGGAAACTAAGGACTACAAGACTTTTTTAGATAAGGTCCTTAAAGACCCGTTCCCAGTAAAGTGACGCTATGACTTGTTTTTTTTTTTTCAATGTAAATTCTTGAATAATTTACATATTAACCCTCCAACGGAGAAAGCTTACTATTTTCATTCCCTTCCTTTCCTCCCCTTCCCTTCCCCAAAAAAGAGGACATATTCAATCCATGATGATGGCATTTTGTTTATTTTTTATGTTCGTTACAGGTTTTTTTAATGACTTATACCTGGTCCAGTGTTGTGCACGCTCGCCCTTCGTTCGTTAAGCCTCGCAGCGGGGCATCTCACCCCCACGTGTCGAAAAAACGAATTATCCCTCAAATGGGTCTCGCTCGGCAAATGGCTTGTAATTGCATTTAACTTATTTCTTTTATTACGGCGATGATTGTTTTAATCATATTTCATGAGAATGTCTTGTGCATTTCTTCGTAGCCAACCATTTCTAAAGATGATGTATTCATGGTACACGAGCAGCTTAGGGACAGACGGACGGGCGGACGGACAGAGAAATCTTCGCAACTTTTGGCTCCGTTTTAACCTTTGTGTACGAAACTCTAAAACAATTCTGACAAATTAAAAACCTCCTCTTTTTATACAGGCATGTTAAGAATGAAAGATCTTGAAAAATTATACTTATTTCAACTCAAAACTAACCGAAACTGAAACTGTGCACATAAACTGTATGATTTATTAAAGATATGAAAAGATATACAAAAAATATTTAGAAAAAAAGTTGCCCACTTTTTTTTGAATTTCGGGCAATGTGCCCAAAATGCCAGCTGCGTTGCCCTGCTAAATAAACCTAAAATAAACCTAATAATAATATAACTTTTAATAATAAACTGTGCTATATCTATAAATGCTCAAATAATTTTGATAACTATTAAATTAGAATGAATTAGAACACGAATGAATGCGATATCAATGAGTCAGTAGCAGCACGTACCTTACGCTAAATTATAAACTTCGCGATGCTCAAACTTTATTGTTTATTTATCTTTATTCTGAAATATCTAGTTTAAAAAATATCTAAGAATCGAATAACCGAAGAAATGTTATGAAAATAGAATCGTGGCAATTATTACATAGTCTAAGTATTATTAGAATCATCAATCAATCAATCAACGATTTAAAACAATGATATACTGCTTTAAAATATTATTTAAAGCTTTTGAAACGCGACATGCGACTTCAGCTCTTTAGGCGCCTAAGAAGTCTGATCTACCAAATAAAAAAAATGATCAAAATCGATCCATCATAGGCAGAACTTAACAAACATCGAAAAAAATACATTGCATTAAATTGAGATCTTCCTCCGTTTTGAAGATAATTTCTATTCTATTATTTGGTTGTGGCCTCTGCGGTTTTGCCGCCATTTCGCCAATGTCGCGTGGCTAAAAAGACAAACGTTGATAAGATTGGCCAGTGAAGATGTTTTAAAAAACAGAGCAAGACTAGAAATTGTAAAAAACCTTTTTGCTTGCACGTTGCAATATTTCAAAGGAATATAAAATATGTATGGGTACATACAGATGTTGGAGGTGTCAGAAGTTGAGAATAATTATGTTTTCTACATTCATATTTTTTGGTACTCTTAAAAGTCGAGCGCAGCATTTAATTTATCTTAACAAGTTTAGTTTTACAACCGGCTAGTTGACGTTAATCGTCGACAAAACCAAAGGTATGCTCAGTAGTTTGAGCTAAAACTTTCTGCATATTATTACATAGTTGACTGAACGAGCGAAGCGAATGTAACGCTATGCTTGGTGTCCATAATTTATCTTTTTTTATGTTTTCTAGCGGGGTCAACGTTTGGACTACTGCAAAAAAGGTACAACTTCATTGGCACACTTCGATTGTCAAAGTGAGATTACTGTGTTGTTGACAGTACGGAACGGCAAACATACAGCATAGATTAAAAAAAGGAAGTTCACAAGTTGCAAAAATCTTTTCTCTTGCTGAAAATATACGTATATTCCCCAATTTTAATTTTGTTTAAGACTTAATACTTTCTGGTATCATATTTGTTTACTTAAAATCGACCCAGTAGTTAGAATTATCTGATTTTTAAGGTATAATTTGCTACAAAAAAGATTGAGCACCGCATCAAAACAGCCGACGTCGCCAAATCAATAACAAAGACTAGCAAACACACACACGATCAGTATCCGCCTGTCCGGCCAGAGAATTTCACAATAGTTACATAATTAATTACAATTAATAAATCATTATTCTGCTATAATAATTGCAAAACTCTCATTAGGAGTTCTCGTAAACACTAAAACATTAGGTTTAAACATCTTCAATCTTACGCGTGGGAATAAAATTGCAACTCACAAATATCATAAGTGATAGCATTGTTTTGGGAATTAGAAATCGTAGTGTGTTTTGTTTAATTATTACTTTTAATGATAGTGAAATAGAAATAATAATGGAAAGATTTTTGGTTCTGATGGCGCTGGGTGCTGTCTGTGTGAACTGTGGAGTGATCAGCGGTAAAGGTTGGTGTCAAGTTATATACATACTTATATTATATCTATGCCCAATGTACTATCGATGTTTTGTTCTTGGCTGTATCTTATTGTTTTTTTTTTTGTTTTTGGTGTGCAATAAAGATATATTGTATTGTATTATTTGTATTTAATTATTTCTTTAAAATTGTTATATCTGAACTTGTCACACTGACTAAGTAAAACTAAGTTATTGTTTAGAAAATGGCCAAACGTTTTAGATGGTGGTGTTATACGAGTTTACTAGAGTAATCTGTTTATTATATATTTAAGTAGTTGAGTTTTTGGCTTTTGCGGCAGTTTAAATAAGTGTATCTAATAATCATTCCATCGCAAGGGACCGTTGTTAAAGAAAAAGCAAGAAATACTGAACTTAAAAATTTATTCAGTTTAATAACGTGATGTAGTTTAACAAATTATATTATTAATTTTATTACTTCATGTTTGCCGTTGATTTATAATAACTAAACTGACATCAGAAAAATAGACAATGACTTGTTTGTATATATCACAATGGAATATAAGTATGCTTAGAGTCATTGTTCTAAATCGTATGCGAATTTGATTTGGTGACTGTTATTTTCTAAATTAAATAATGTTTTTCTTCCCGTTTTCAGAATATTTTTGCCGGGACCCTGACACTGGTAAACTTCACGCAGTAAACACAACTTGGACCTCAAAATCCTTTTGTGGAAAATACAGTTGCACAATGAAAAGACGAAATATAACGGCACATTCGGTTCTAATGCGTGAATTCAACGTCACAAACTTACAAGACCTTTCAACTAGTTCTACAGAAGAAACGAAGACTTCTGTCACTATAGAAAAGAAAATAGTACCAGATATACAACCACTGCTTCATAAACACCGAGGGCCTGATGCCGATAACCCGATTTCAAACGCAACCACATCGCTAGTTGAAAATAGTAATATTGCACATACTACACAATATACGAGTACAGAACGTGAAAATTATAAGTCATCAGGGCACAAGTGTAAAACGCAAAATAATGAACAGCATCAATCATCAGTATCGTCTGAAGACAACGATAGATATTTGACTGAAAAAGAGATTGACAAAATTGCTGACATGTTGCACACGATCAGAAAAAGTGATTTAGATGCCATTGTAGATATTTATCAACTAGCTCAGGATATTTATAAAGAAGTGGACACTATCACGGGTGAAGAAATAAAACAAGGAGCTATCCACATTATGAAAGAAGAGGGAATACACAATAGTAATGCTCCAAAATCTCCACCCAAATATTGGTATGATCAATTGGTAAATAAAGGTCGAGTATTACCCGATAGAGATGAAATGGGCCTACAGAATCCATACGATGTTTACTCTACATTAAAACCTGCAAACTCTAGAACAAACTTTGGGAAAGGAGCGTCATCAAAAAGTGACATGGTCGAAAAAATTTATTACTATTACCCTGTGACACAGTATGAAAGGATTTCATCTTATACTCATCCGACGTATAAAATAACTACTGAAAACTATAATACGGATAGTAACAACGAAAACTTACATGCTAAAAGCACACCAAATACTAGAAAACTGATACAGCCGTCTCATTACCTGCCGTATCCATTTGCAAACATTCATCAAAACAACTCGATTGATTCTAGAAATTTCTACTATGCCAGTCCATGGATGATAGACTACTACAATAAGTATAAACACGGTCAACCTTACTTTAACACGTTCATAGCTCCAGTCCGCAAAGCAGTTTTGGTAAATACACAAATACCCAAAGAAATTCAAGATAATCAGAGAGCAGCAAACCAAGGTGAAATCACTGAGAAAGACTTGATAAATACTCTGCTTGAAGAACAAAATACACAAAATTGGTTAACAGGGCCGATTCCTGCAGAAGTATTGAAAGATATAAGAGCAGATATAGACACATCTCGATTGCTAAAAGCTTTCCCTTTGAGAAGAAAGGTAAAGCTAGAAAAAGTTGGGAAACTTATTAACATGGATGAATTAAATAAAGCAAATAGAAATAAAAGATACGCCGCTCCTAGAGAGAATAATAAAAAATCTAATGAATTTGAGCAATTTGAGGCAGTTCTCGAAAAAGTGACGTGAGTAAATTTTGTATTATTGTGTTTTGACAACAAACGCTAATTGTAGAAAATGCTTCTTGGTTACATAAATAATGACACTACGAGTATGGCCACCGCCTTAGTAATAATCAAAATAAACCTATATTACAAAATAGTAACAAAGGCTAAAAGTGTAACGTTTTCACTCAATACTAAAGTTAAAAACTAAGCCTCTGAACCATGTGGGTATCTAAATTTTAATAAACAAACTTGTTTGTATCAATCTTCAATAAAAATAACGTTTTCTACACTTTGGAACTTTCAAAAGCATCATAGTTATTGTACGATTAATGTCACGAATAAATTTTAACAATGCCTCCAAAAAAGTTTAACAAATAAATGTAACACGGCAGAGCATTGAAAAAAGTTGACAAATCTAAAAAAATGATATATTGGAATGTGACTGCTAGGAGATGTCGCAGTAGAAAAACAACACAAAACATTTTTTTTTCTCTCAATTAACGAAACCACAGCTCTAAAACCATGTCGTATCTCAGTTGCGGCGACCTACATCTGTTTCAACCCTTTACTGGTCTTTATCTCTGTTATTTGTTGCACCCTTTTTGAGAGTTATTTATCAATTAGAAAGGACAGAATTCTACAATCTAAAACAGGTTTGGTATAATTATAAAGAATGCCCTTTTCTTTTTTTGTGTTATTTCTATATTTTATAATGATTGAGGTTCTTCTTAGAAAGGTTGTTGTAATTTTTGTGCTGTTATAAAATGTACTTTGCCAATTTTTCAAAATGTTATTTCTTTATGTACAAAATGAAAGACAGAAAATGCTAGCAGATTTAAATATCTTGGTCAGATCGAAGTCAAAGCTGTAAGTCAAGAGAGCTGTATGACATATTTTTTTATAAAAATATACTGAATACAGTGCTCAGTGCTTGTACCTCAGTGGTACATGCTATTTATGTAATAATTCAATAACTGAACCTTAACAGGCCTATCACAACGGTCAAAAACCGCAACTGTATACATTTATTTTGATGTTTTCTATCAAAAACTACCTACTACATCAAAATATTTAATTTTACTTTGCGCCTTTCCAGAAAAAAATAGTAATTAATTTCTAAAAATTATGTGCAGTGCTTGCTCTATAGACTACTTAAACTCTACATAATAATGCAAACACACCGAACCACTATGAGAGTTAGGCTATAAAAAATTGATAAACATTCTAGTCACGCGTCGAATGATCAAGCGCTCCGTTAAATATTAAAATATATATAACAATAAAACCTCTTTTTTTTTCAGATGCCACGACCAGACTCAGCCCGGATACTTCCGGATAGGAAACCTTACTCAACCATACCCAGAATGCTGCCCACAATTAATTCAAACAAGTTAATTTTATTAGTCACCGACATACACATTATTTTTTCTTCCTTGATGTAAATAATACTTCATTATTTTTTCATATTTAGGTGTATGATAATAAAATTTTAGTTTATATTATTTACTTTGTATAAATAATTTAAACAAAAGCAAAGAAAAATTACAGAAATAATAAATTCTAATGCTGAGTCATCACTTAATCAAGACAGTTATTTATATGAAAACCACCTGAATAAGATTTGACAAAAAAAAACATTTGAGACTATGCAAGGAATTCTTTTTTTATCCTGCACAGCTATTCATTTGACCACAAGTTCGCACGATCACGGAAGTCAGCAATACTGTAGCCTTAGATGCGCAGATAGCATGTCTAGTCTGCTATACACTGGCTCTCAAGGAATATGCTTCGTATGATATTTGAGTAATCGTATGATAATTATTGCTGATAAAGATTATCCTAAGATAATATAATACATATAACTTTTTATACAATTGTATTTCTTCCTAGATTTTGTAAGTACATTTGTTGTTAGATCATGAAAACTTCATCTCAGACAGTTTTACTTTTTGTTTTGAACTTTTAGACAAAGTTAAAAGGAAAAAAAAGGTTGTTTAAAACATTATAATAATATGCCCCCGTTAGTTTATCAATAAACAAGCCGTGGCAATCTACTTAATAAAAATTCCTTAATCTCAGTTACATTTCGATAAACATGTCTCAAATAACATTCTGCTTTCAAAATATATACATGAATTGATATGAACAAAATGTAATAGACTCATTTTTTTTAATTAATAGACAGAATTTGCAGTCAAGTTTTTGAAGTTGCTAAGAAGCAACTTCAAAATTTTTTACTACAAATCTTTCGAGCACTGTATTCGGATGAAACGATGCAAGATACAACCTTTATCTCTATTTAGAAAAATGCATTCTAGTAGGACCCTTCGAAAATATTATATTGACAAACAGGAAAAATATCGTCCTATTTGTCCCTGGCCTTATCAGACCTAGACACGAAAATGGCAGCAATAGGAATAAACCATTTATTTTAATGTTAACGTACTATGTTCTAATGTGCGACATCTTCCTCCCACACACAAAGTGAGACAACTCTCAATTTTAAATTAATCACCAAAAAAATGTTGCCGTAAATCAGATAGGGAGGAACTTACCCCACATGTAGTAACAAACTGGTTTCAAGAAAAAAAACCGTCATAAAAAAGTTTTTATGTCAAAGGAATAAAAAAGTTCATCAGCGGCTGTATTTTTTTATTTATGAGGTGGGAGTTAAAATTGGGTGTTGCTATTTATAGACTGATGATTTATTTTATTAGGGCAGCTTCTGATTTTTATTAATATTTATAAGCTTATTTTAGGCTTCTTTGTTACGTTTTATTATTTATTTTATGGGTATTATTGTCTTATTATTATAGTTTGGAAGCTGTTTATTATTTTTATTAGTTTACCTAAAGCCTGACTAAATTTAACATGAACGAAATTAAATGTGAACAACACATTATTATTATTATGCAACACATAGAAATAGAGAAAATGTAAAAGAACACTTCCTAATATTAATTATTTCTATTCTAGGACAATTACAACATTATAAGCCATTCAAGAACAAAACGCAATGAGTTTTCGATCGGATTTATAAGGTTTTTGATTATGTAACGAGCGTAATTCGCGTTACAAAGTTTTCGAATCTGATTAAAATTCATTGCAATTCGCGGTGAAAATAGATAATAATACATAGGAATAAACGTAGTCTAGCATCGGTGGTTAGTAAGGTCGCTGTGTTGCCAGCATTACACTGATCATAATTACATCATTTAACATTACACTAACTAAAGGACGTGTAACAAATAGGTGTGACAATACCTAACGATGTTAGTCTACCCATCAAATCGAACATATTGTTGAACAAAATTTTGCACATAAAAATATATAATCCTCCACACAATTTGGTCGTTGGCGTGACCAATTTTTGTATCGAAAACGTAATATTATCGTTTGAATTTTTTAAATTTTGTTTGTAATGGGTTCACTTAGATGTGTAGACTAACATCCTTAAGTATTGTCACATCTTTCTGTTACACGTTGTATTAGCAATATGATTTGTAGTCATAACAATTAAAAATTTATTATATTACTGCTAACACCAAACCTAAATATAGCGAAATATTATACAAGTATGAAACACAAAGTTAACAGTATGAAATATTTTAAAAACGATCACATAAATAGCTACAAAAAACTTGAAAGTCTCTAATTCAATTAAGTTCTCTCTTTAAAGAATACTTCTTAAAAGAATTAGTTAATTAAAACCCTACAAATTTTAAAATATGCATGATCTGCAAATATGCATTAAATAAGACCTTAGCTTGTCTAGTGGTAAGAGTGGTAGGTGCTAGATCTAAAGACACAGAATATAATCCCGGTCAGAAACGGTCTAATATATTGTACCGTAATATTAGTAAAGCTCCTCAGAAAAATAAACTTCAAGAAATCTATAAATCTTATCATTAGTAAAGCACATAAAACGCGGCGTCTTTCGTCCTTAACAATTTATCTACTTTGACTTTAGAATTCGTTACCGTTATATTCAAATTACTAACCGAACAAGAAATAAAAATAAAACTGCACCTATTATCATAACTTTGAGGTAAAAGAACGTAACCTATATCGTGAGTTCATAAAAAAAACTGGAAAAAACCGGAACTTTAACTTTTTTCGGTTCACTTAAAAAACCATTTACTCTACTAAAGGTCGTGACTTATCTCCCGCAGTGCGAAAGAGATAGCTTTATAGTGGGTAGATATAGAAAAAAGGAGAGGGAATGCATCAGAAAATATTTAAATTAAGTCCTCCCTAATGTTTGACGTTATTTTTTTATTGGCGTTCTCAATACAGACGAGGTTCCTATCGACGTGTCTTCTTGTAAAATTCGTGTTATTTCACTTTCATTGCAAGGTGAAAATATGTTAGGGATGTATGGAGATTTGATTCGGTGTTTTTGTCGATTGTGAATTTTATTTGCTTTTGTGTTATATTAATCTGTTTATTGTTATGTATTGGTGTGGTTTTCATTTATGTAGAGTATTTTATTTTATTGTGCTTTTAATAATTTTGTTTGCGGCGTATGTTAGTTTGAACGTAGGTAACTTTGCTTGTGCGTTTTATTACTTATATAAATAGATCATGAACATAATGTTCGTAATTATGACACAAGAGGCAAGGATAATAATATTAGGTTTGGCGTTTTGAAAGGGAGGAACATAAAGTCTTTTTTTATAATAATATATTTATTTAATCAAAGTATGTACCATTGCTATCTATGCACTTTTGCCATCTCATAGGTAGTTCATTGATCCCTTTACTAAAAAAACCATTAGGACGAGAATCAATGAAATCTTTGAAGGCGCTTTTTTACTGCCCCATCGGAGTTGAATTTTTTCCCTTGCAAGAAGTTATCTAAATTTCGAAAAAAATGGTAATCTGTTGGAGCCAGGTCCGGGGAGTACGGTGGATGTCTTAGACATTCCAATTGAGGCTCCTCTAATTTGGCAGCCGTCTGTTGTGTGTGGTCTAGCGTTGTCTTTCCAATTTGTTTCAAGTGGATTAAAACAGTATTATCACTAACACCGCAGCCTGCAGCTAACTCGGACGTGGTTTGCGATGGATCTGCTTCCACAATAGCTTTCAATTCTTCATTAGCAACTTTAGTCTCCAGCCGTCCACGGGGCTTGTTCTGCAGGTAGAAATTTCCAGAACGAAAACGTTGGAACCAAAAACGCACTGTGTTTTTGGTTTTTTTAATATGTAGTCCTACAAGTAGCGACTTTATTACAAACAACGATCTCTTCCAGACAACCATAAAAAGAGGAAAAATCTTGTTCACAAACACTGTGACAGGAAAGAAGCTATTCAAAAAGAGGTTTTCAAAAATGAACCTTATATCTTATCAAAAAAAAGACAAGGCTAATTCCACGTTATCTTAAACCACAGACTGTTTTAAACAGAAAATAAAAGGGTGTGTGTGTAAATGAGAGCAGGAATTTCTGTATAAAGTGTGGCCAGCTTCAACAATGAAATATTTGCTCTCCGATAACAACAGCTGAAGGATTAAAGGACTGAGCGGGGTTGCCAGAGTTTTTATGAATGTAGGAGAATTCTGTAAGAGTGTTACCCGAAAACTAGGTTAGTTATAGCTTGGTGTTATTGACTGAATTATGACTAATGCGCGATTTCATACGTTTCTTTGCTTAACGCAATGACTTTGCATCGACGTTATACTACCCGTATTACTTCGATGCGAAGTCATAGCGTCGATAGACTAATAATTGACAAGACAAGTATAAAAAGATAAAATTAAGATTAGTTTGCCGATTACCTGAATTTAGGTCAGTACTTTTAACCCGCAACTTGAGAAAATATCTCATTTAACTTACACTCCTTAAATTCTTGTTTAGATTGAACTTGTAATTATTTAGTTGATAAGAAATACCAATTATTATTTATTTAATAATAAACATTATCTCATTTTAATTATTAGTTACTTGCTCAGCGGAAAAGGAAGAAAAAAATATCCTCTCGAGACTTTTCCTGAAAAATTGTGCAAATATAAAAATGAATCTTCAAAAAATTCAAGTATTTCCGCTTGCTTTCATCAATTTAATGAACAAATTAGTTATGTAAATATGAATTTAGCTAACTGGATTAAGGGTGAAGGTAATTGTGTAAATAATACCGCCAGGGTGGAAACGACCAGTTATGGTAGGTTCTTTTTTATCTATCAAGGTTGGTCTCTTAGTTCCGCTCTCGTAGAAGGAAAAATTAAATTATATGTACAATAAATAACCAAATAGCGTGATGGAACTTAATTTTAAAATATTTAAACAAAAAATAAAATATTTTTTTGAAAGAAATCCTTTTTATAAACCCAGTGAATATATGTCAATGCAGCTTGTGGAATCATCGTTCTTGTGTGATGAACAACAATTACAAAATGTTAGTAATAGGTAAAGAAATAAATGACAATGTAAATGTATAATATAATAACTATTTGTTCTTAGAACTATAAAAGTATTTATAAGTTTAGTTTCTTTTTAAAGTAATTAATAATTCAAATGTAACAAGACGTTGCCTGCAACGAATGTTATTTAAAGGCCAATAAATATTTCTTATTCTTATTCTAAAAATTAAGTTACAAATCTGCCCTATATAAGTTAAACTCGGCTTTTATGAACTATTTACTTAGTAATAAGTAAGTGATAACCAAGTCGGTAAACCTCTTGCCTCACTAGGGATAGGGCGCGGGTTCAATCCCAAGTTCAGGTATGCACCTCTGAGTTTTTCTCTTATATGCATAATATAATTAATTACCACAACTAACCCGCAATTTTGCCTGCGTGGTGGTCTTTATAGCCTACCCCTCTTTAATAAGGGGAGACCCGTGCCTGACAGTGGGACGTTATGAGTTGATACAAACATGTATACATATATTAGTTAGTATAATAACATACTACACGTGAACGAAGCGTCAGTGCTCCCTGGCTGGCATTTTTAGTCGCCACGTACATTTTTATCATTTTTTTGTCAATAGTATGTATGGACGTTTTTCTGAAGAGATTACGTACTAGCGTGTCTACAGGTCGTAGTTTACATTCAACCGTGACGAAACTTGGTATATGGATTCTACGAATTTTTAAAATTTTGTTGTCAAAAACATGAAACTTTCAATGAAAATGCAAGAATCCCGACAAATTTATATTAATATATGGTCCAATATGTTGTAATTTTTTGGCGGAGAAACAAATGGTTTGCTATTTTCATGGTTAAGCTGTCATCATGGTAGTACGAGTAATGTCATTTTTCGAACTCTTGCAATACTTTTGAAGTTGCAAAATCATTGTAATCGTTAGGCCAACCGTTCGCAGTGAGTCTACTACTAGTCATTATATACATTTCTTTTTGAAAATCTTTCAATATACGAAAAAAACACGTACGTGTATGTGTGAGGATATAAAAATATCTTTTTCGTGTGCGAACTGGAAGACTAGGTAGGCTAGGTGGGCCGACGACATAGTAAAAGTCACAAGTAACCAGTGAATGCAATTGGCAGCTTGTCGTTCGGAATAGCGTTCTAAGGGAGAGGCCTATGTTCAGCAGTGGACGTCTTCTGTCTGAAGATGATAATGATCTTTTTCGTATTCGGTTCACAAACTTTAAGTATTAAAAACACCAAGCAAGATTATACAAAATCTTTACTAGCCGTATCATGTAGTCTCAACTTTGCGAAGCTCGCGTCCGAAATAGTTAACCACCCTCCCCCCCTTACCATACAGTTAACCCCACTTCCCCCCATACAAAGGCACTCTTGAGGTCGTGAGGCCTTAATGAAATTCCGTGGAGCATAATTGAAGCCATTATATTATCTTGTTAAAATCTATTGTGCTATCAAACAATGAATTTTCGATATTAATTTATGGGCCCGCCTTTTGTGCGGCGTGGCTTCATTTAGTTGAAGTAGGCCCAAGCTAAGAGAGGATGGTCGAGTTCTAATTTTCTTATTCGATGCTTTGTTGGTTATGACACTCTGTAAGCTAAACCCTGGGGTTAAAAAATACTGATCTTCCAAAATCTTCCAAGCAATTTAAAAAATTAAGACCTCTGTATATAAATGAGTGAAACTGTAGGATACAACTAGTATAGCCATAAAGGCAAATCCAAATCGCACATCAAAATCGGTTAGTCAGTTAATGCTATGGACAAAATTGATCAACACACATACTAACATACAAACTCGAAAAACATTACCTTACTCCTTTTGGGCAGTTGAGAAAAAAATCCTAATTAGATAATAACAATTATAATAGTATGTAATGTACTTATAACTTCAATAATACTCCATCTACAATAGCAAAATAATCGAATTTTCTAAACTTAACTATACCCGGAGTGTTGAGCTTAAATTTAATTTATTTATTCATGACACGATAAATATAACATTACAAGGTTAACCTATGTACATGTCTCTCTAAAACATAAAGAAATTAAATTAAAGAAATTAAATACACCAGATACGTATTTAATTTAATTGCAGTATATTAAAAAAAAAATTACAAAATAAAAAATGTTTACAAACTTATCCAAAACATTCACAAATGAGCTTTCAAACATTGCTTGAGGTCAAACGAACAGGTAACAAATCATTATACAATAGAAATTATAAAACAGTGCCTCGCGCTTAACAATTTGAACTTCTCAATTAAATCACTCTATTGGGCACGGGCTTTCCTTGAGAAGGGGGTATACTACGCTAGCTAAATGCCGAAGACATCACATAGTCCTTACCGAGACCGCTTCCAAAAGTTGATTTTTTTCTGTACTATGTTTTTCACCATAGTTAGACTAGTAGTTATGTACACATTCAACTTCGGGACTATTTTTATACAATTCAGAATTCTCAACTAAGGTCTATTTTATTAAATAAAAAACAAAGTAAAAAAAAATACTTACAGTTATAAGTTCCAAGAATGCTGGCTGCATTGCCACGTTGAATGGCAATGCTAACTTTTTGACCAAAATAAGAGCCAGCATTTTGGTCACATGTCGCTTCCACTAGACGTTTTGATATGTCATTCAATGTGTGTCATTCCATAAGGTTTAAGATTTATTTTAATTGTTAGGTTGTATTTAAAATAATAATAATTTTACCTAGTAGTGTATGTAATTTAAATGTGAACTACAAATATTTTGAAGAGCTACAAAAATAAAATTGTCATTTAGAAAACTAACGGGTGTTTGATTCATATTGTTTAAGGAAACGGGTTTTCACGTGTACCTGATTGTTGGAACGGTCCAACTATGTTTTGTTCACATTCGGCGAACTTCATCAGATATGTCGTTCATGTGTTCGTGCGAGATGTGTCATCGTTGAAGACACGAACGCCTCATTTCAATTATTATAATTCACGACACTAAGACACCAATCAAAGTTTAGTTAACATCGGTTGATATATACGACGCGAATACCACCAACCATACAAACGTTTACTGACACGCACACATAAAAGAAAATTTTGAAAGTATTAATGCAGAGACGCGTCGCTCGCTCGGTCACAATAACACATATAATAATTAATCTTGAAACAAGAACAAACGGCTTCCTTGTTGTTATCTCATCTCTCGTATATTATTAAAACGTATATTTTAATTTTCTCCTGAAACATGGGAATAAGGTTGAATAATAATTTTCTTCGGTAAATAAGGTTGCCTTGAATATTGATATTTTCCTTAATTTATAAAGTATACAGGTAGGATATAAGGAATAAGGAAAAATCTATTTTTAGTAACGGTTATTGTGGTCTTCATATTGGTAAGTGAGGGCTGATAATTCACACTGGTTTTGGTCTAGAGGTTGTTTGAAAACCTCCGATTGTTAGCTTCAAACTAATATCGTAGACTTTACAGGGAGTAAAATTTAAAATCCGCTCTAAGTATTTTAACAGAACTAGTGGTGTAGAAGCGAGTTCGAAAAAATCCGACTGCTAAATCGTGAAACCTGTGTATCATCCTTAATAACTATTTTTTTTTAATTTTGGGTACCCAGTGTCTTTTTCACGACTAAGACAAATCTATTGACAACACTCACATCAAAATACGACAAGCTGTTTATGCTGTAGGGCGTGCCAAAAAAATATACATAAATACACTCGAAAAGCATTTACCCTTTTTCTTTCGCAGTTGGGTAAAAAGAGGAGGTACTTACACAATTTGACGGATTTTTTAAAATGTTTGTTTCCTAATTTCTCGGAGACGGCTAGACCGATTTGAAAAATACTTTTTTCTTTGGACGGGTATATTTTCCGTGTGATTCACTAACAAATCTTCTGAGAGCTATCTTCTCTAACAAGCCGTTTCCGTACAATGTTTTTCTTTACCGTCAAATCACTTGATAACGAATCTAATCTGTGAGTATAAAACCCAAAGTTGCAGAAAGAAAGCAGACCTTTGACATTGCGCTTGAAAGTCTAACATTTGCCCACACGGTTATCATGTCTTTGATTAAGTAAATCCATTTTAGCATTTTCCATTTTTTTTTCAGAACAAAATCAGTAATTAGGTTCTTAAATTAAACCTAACATTAAAATTTTATTGTAGAGAATTAACAAAATTTCAGCCCCAATTTCGCAATCGGAGCCATAAATCTTTCAATTAAACATTTTTGCCAAACAACCCTTCTAATCAGATGAAAAGGGTTGCCAGATAATTCTTATTGCTGTTACAACTGGTTTGTATAACATTTTGAATATTATTAGCAAGCATCTAAGCTACGCAGCGAAGTATAATAAATTATGTTTTATTTGTAATAAATTAAATTTATTTTCTTGTTGTAAACAATAGAAATTGCCATTTCTTAATGGCGTGTTCTACATCAAAGCTAAGTTAGTATTTGAATTTTCGAAAATTTTAGGAATTCATTAGGTATGGTGACACTACAACAGAGTGGTTTTCAGAAACGCGTTAAAATTTGTTTTTTTTTTTAATTTTTGGAACGTGTCTATTTCGACTTTTTATTCGACGACGACACGACGATGTAAGTGTACCACTTTACTAACTCAACAGCAAAGGGTTTTTTTTCTTTGCAAATTATATTTGGATTTTCTCATAATTGCGCGAACAAAAGAAAATCCAATATAATTTTCTCGGAACTCGAAGCCTTGATGTACTAACGACATAATTATAATTACTTTCTCTTAAAACATTTTATTAATGTTTAATATTACTGAATTTTAAGCTCTAGTTAATTTTTATCATCCGGCTCAAATTGCTCATTACGCTTTATTGGAATTTTTTAATGTTTCTGCCTTGAGAGTCTTTGAAGTGAAGAGTATTGCTTATTATACCCAGTTTTCTAGATACTATTTAGACAATACCTAATTTGATTAGATTTAAGGTAAACATGTGTATTCGGATATGGATCAGCACT
This sequence comes from Ligdia adustata, assembly GCA_947049295.1. Classification (NCBI taxonomy): domain Eukaryota; kingdom Metazoa; phylum Arthropoda; class Insecta; order Lepidoptera; family Geometridae; genus Ligdia; species Ligdia adustata. The sequence goes on from OX346237.1 coordinate 1,139,270, forward strand.
CTTGTCTTTTTCATTTCGTAAAAACAATGGTTGTTCACGACATGCATTGCAAATATATGGTTAATACAATTAGTATTTATATTAACATAAACAAAATGACTGACTGCAATATCAAAAGAAAATATAGCAGAAAGATTACCTATAGACCATTTAAGATCTACAGATAATCCAAATTCTCCAACCCACCACCAGAGGGCAGCGTGACAATTAGTTGAATTACACTAGATTACATTTGACTAACAGCACGGACCTGTAGTGATCTTAAGTTCATAAATTTTGAATTTGAATTTGTTACTATGTAGACAACTTAACAGACAAATTTCTAGTCATAATACGAGTAAGTACATTCTGTAATTCTGTTCACGTCTTTTTTATCACAATAAAATATAAAACAAAAATATTTTCAGTTACTCCAGCATTCCGATAACAAAAGGAAGAAAAAATCTAAAGACACATCTGGCATAATCATACATCATCTTTCACACAAACTTTCTCCGAAGAATCACGTCGTAGGAAACGCGTCATCCCGAAATCCTCATGTTCAAACGAATTGAAGCAAAGGTTTGTTCAAACAGGCGACGCAAACATAAGATTAGAGGAGTCAGGTGCCTTATATTTGTTCGAGGATTAGACCGGGACCGGCTTGAGGCCCTTCGAGCTATTTTGTTAAGATAACAGATTGAGATCGAGGGGATTTTTGAGGGAATATCTTAAAAGTTTTCGATGACTGCGCTTGAAATGGGAGTAAGGTGGTTTTTGTTGTGAGTTCTTAAGGTTTTTATTAGATTTTAAAGTCTGGCATAGGTTTTATTTTTAGGCTTTGACACAGATTGAGATCGAGGGGACTTTTGAGGGAATGTCTTGGAAGTTTTCGATGACTGCGCTTGAAGAGGGTAATAAGGAAGTTTTTTTGTGATTTCTTGGGGTTTCAATAGATTTTTGACTCTGGCATTGATTAGAAAAAATAGAAAACTTAATAAGTTAACGTTGTTAATGTAGTATTTTTCGTTTATATCAGTTACACTATTCGTAACATTTTTTGTTTGCTCTCGTGAAAGTATTTGTAAATGATTAAAGATAGACGCTTCGGAGAGGCTAATGCAATTTTAAAAGAATGTCTCTACGAAATGAATCATCGACAATTTCTTAATATATATTTTTTTTCAATGTGTGTTATTTATAGTTCTACTGTAATATTTCAATATCATCTTATTTATAATATAAAACACATTTTTAGTAAAAATACAATAAAAAAAATAACAAAATAATTTTAATAATTTACTTAAAGTTTTTTAACTTACTCAGCTAGGTATTTGACCACAAGTTCGCAAGACCACGTAAGTCAGCGATAATGTAGCCCTAGATGGATCATGCCTAGTCTGAGATAGGTTTAAAAATTAACAGAACAATTAAAAAAATTACAACATTTCAACTCTTAAAAACAAAATCGAACTAACGGAACCGATCTTGCTAAATTTATTCACGAAACCGTGCCTTTTCTGAACGAAAAATAAAACTACTACACTACACTGAGTTAGGTCTAAATAAAATAGATACAAGGGGTTGTAGGGTTAACGAGTTTTCCCACTCGATATTTATGCTCAAGAGGGGTTATCGTAGATTTACTACGGATTTTCTATAAGAATAAATTTATTTTTTCGGGTATTGGAAAGAGTATGTACTATTAGATCGTTTGGTTTACGATACATTTACATTTTTCGGGATTATGATATTTGTGATCGGTTCTTGACCGCATCGTCTGTGTTAAACATTGTATTGTCTATTTTGGAATTATTGTATTATTTTCTAGTACTTCTGTTAACAGATGATCTCGTGACAGCAATAATTTAGCGATTTTAAAAATATTTCTAATATGTCCCAATTCTTAACAAAAATTACATAAGTGGCATCAGGCAATTTCTTTTTTAAATCCTTCAAGCCGTATCAGAGAAAATAGGTAACATTAAATATTAGTCATAATTAAAAAAAAACCGACCTCTATTTAGCACACCAAACTTTCGTTACTAATAGTATCTTAGAAAATTATAAGTAAATCTGGAAAAAAAACTATATGACCAATTTAGATAACATTTATTTGAGACCACCTGGGGACTCAGATATATACACTTACGAACTGATTTTTTTTTTTATTTATTTCACAATTGGCTAAGATATCAAGACACATACACAAAAAAATACATACAGACGAACATAATACTTCATCTTTTTTGGAAGTTGGCAAAAAATAATCTCAACCTTTTCCAATAAGCAGCATTTGAATACGTAATCCTTATTTAATATTAATGAGCATTTATAAAACTGGTGTGGTATAATCTATGTACGTATAGGGCAGGTATCGGTAACCGGGCCAATTTTAGCCGGGCTCGATACCCTCCCCGGAGTAACGATAGGAAACTACGTTTATTATAACGATCGGTATTGAGAATGACAGTGCCTTGTTTATACACACACCGTTTTAGGTCTATAATTTTAGCTCTAGAATTAAAGATTTTGTTCTACTGATTTCCCAAAAAATGAGGAAGTTATTTAGGCGGTTTTAATGTTTATTACCTACCTGATTTCTCGTAGATGGTTAATACGATGGGTTTTTTTTTGAAACGATGAATAATCTTGTAAAATAAATTATATCATATTTATTTTTAGATCAAAATAATCGAGAAAGTTTTAACGGGATCTGCTGGAATGGAAGTTAGTAATATTTTTTTTTTTAATGTATTTATACTCTTACACTTTATGTTTTTGCTCGCTATGCTCCGCAGTGTTACCCGTGGAAATTTAACTATCCCACGAGAACCCTGCGTGTTTCCGGGGTGAAACGTTGCTTACGTGTTAATCATGATACATATCTTGGTACGAAATTTGATCTAAAGCCGTTCAGCCGTTTGAGCGTGAAGTAACAAACAATTACATTACCCACATACATACATATGCTTTTATAATTATTAGCATAATAGCACTTCATACAAATATATACAGATGAACAAAACATTAGTTAAAGCTCTAAGGGCGGTCTTATCGCTTATGATTCACTTCAGCAGACCCTTAACAAAGTGAACCGAATTTTTATATCTGACACTTAAGATACTGTTGTTTTAGTTTACTGTTAGAAACCGTTAAAATATTCCCAATTCCTTGTCTCAAATTGGCTGGCTCTCGAAAATTCTAGATCTATGTTGGATTTACTGAATATTTAACATTAGTTACGCGCCCAACGGCAAGAATTTTGGGACTTTGTATTTTGAGGAATAAATCTAAATTGCAGACTTGGCAATAAACAAGTATTATATTTTTGAATATAAAATTAAAATAAATAAGTTAATAATAAATTGGTTGTAGTTAGGAAAATGGAGGAAATCACGAGTGGTATTGCGTTTTAAGAGAAAAATGTTCTTTATCTGGACCTGCGTAAAGTTTAAAGTTTTTTTTATGTACCTACCTATCTATAACTGTTTTTTGTAAATAGCTATGACTAGTTGTGGAGAAAAAAAATTAAAAAATTAAATCTGTCCATCCGTTTTTTTTAGTTTATTACATATTTACGAAAATACAATTAATTCCTCTGTATAATATTAGAGTAGACTACAATAAGATCCCACTTCGAAAGTAATAAATATTGCGGAAGCAATAATAAGGACCGGAATATATTTTTTATAAAAAGAAATGAAAAAACTCATAACAATTTTCTCGGTATATCACTTGGTAATAATAATTTTTCTCACTGTCCTTATACGACAAATCACTTTCTTTTCTGCTTTACGCTCCATCATCAACTTATTTATTAGTAAGTGCGTAACAAAATAAATAACGCTTATATCAGTAAGTAATCCATTATTCTAAAATAAGGAGATATATTTAGAAAGCTGTAACGATATGTCATGACATTTTTTGAGCATGACACATGTGGCCTTTCACTTTTTTTGTGTAATCATCTTCTCTGGTGGTAAGTGACTTATGATTAGTTGACGCAAGTGCATTGTTAAGAAGTAAAAAAAACTATAAAAAGAAATAGATAGACAAACGCTTTATTGTGGACACATATATATAATTTTACATGAGTGTCACAATTGGCGGCCTTATCGCTAAAAAGTAAGGTAAGGTTATCATTAAAGAGGTAGGTAGGTCACCGATTTTGATTCGGCAAGCGTTTACCTACTAAGTACGGTAACCGGTAAGTAACCCGTTAATTTTTTTCAGCAGGTTATTTTTGTTTAAATACCAAAAAAATAATTCAATTCATTATATTATTTATGCTCTACACTGTCCAAAGTTTTTAAAATGGTCCTGATGGTACCAAAATTTTTATATAATTAAATTTCCACATCAATTCAGGTGCATAAAAAATAAGTGGTTAATTACGGACCTGATTAATTTGGTTCGTTGTTAGGCTTAGACAAGAAAGACAAAATGTCTGGGTACTTAGAAAAATAAACAAGTAAAAAAAAACACAGACACAAAATAATAAGTAGATTTAATTCGCCATTTTGTGGCAGCAGCCATTTTGGATTTGAAATTTTTCATATTTTATTGTACGCGTCAAGCAAGCAAGCAAATAAAAAGTTATTTGATATCAATTTCGAGGGAGTTGTAAAAAATATGTAATCCGCCATTTTTTGGCAGGCATGGTTGGACCGATTTTCATCAAACAAGAAAATTCTTACTTATTCACCTAGCAAACAAATTAAATTAAATTCAAAAAATAATAATTGTTTCATCCGTTACAATTACACAGAGACGTCAAACTAAAAATAATCCGTTGTTTTTACGTCAAGGGTAAAAAAGATTAAAAATGAGGAAAAAAATAACGTTTCTTGGCTACTACTTACGTACATACGAAGTTTGATCTAAATTATATTCTATCACATTGATTAAATCATATTTTTTCGCGATATATACATTTCCAAATTCCGTTTGTAATAATCGCCATATTCCTTCAAAAACATTAGTTAACTGATAAAACTACCGAAAACTTACTTGAAGATGACAATGCACAAGTCGTGTAAAGCCAAAAGGAAAGAAGAAATAAGAGTAGTTTACGTCACGGATTCTTGACAGAACGAGTGTCTATAATTAATGGAGTCCATAATGTATTTGGGAAAAAAATATTACAAAGGTTTATTATTTTTAGAAATATTCGCATTTTTGTTAACATTAATGTAGAATATCATAATCTTCTGCCTCTGATTGATTGAACCCCAATACGAGACCCACCGCTGTAGTAAATCTTCTTAACTCAAGAGTAGGTACATATTTAGACAGGTGATTTTCTGATTCTTTAAAGATAACCGGTATAGATTAATCAAAATCTTAATAAGCTGCAATTTATTTACGGTAATTGATTCAATGCATATGTCTCTGAATAAGTTAAGCTTAAGTAAATAGTTAAATCAAAATAACCCGAGCTAACTACCCGAGAGAGTGAAAGGGATGATGCCGCCAACTTGGTTCTAGTTATTTTCCGCGAACTATACAAAAGTGTTAAAAAAATTTAAACTTCCAATTGCTGCGTGATCTATACCTGTGTCAAATAAACCTCGAGATCACATGCGCATTTCAATTTTTTGACGGTCGTTACAGATTAATTCTCCAGAAATACCTTTTTTTTATCTTATCGTCTTTTATTATTATAATATAACGGCAAATGTTTATTCCGCGGGCAACGCCGCGGGTAAAAGCTAGTATTATATACACTTGTAAGGTAAATGCAAGGTATTGATAAAGTTTATCTTTTTGATACATATTGGTAGCCTAATGGACATATTCGAAGCCTTGGCTCGAGTGAACATTATGGGAATGACAAAAAATATAATATGGACATAATGACTTGACGAACAATATGGATAGTATGATGTAGCTAAGTACTTACATATTAATATTTAGTATTTTTCATAAAGATTATGCTATGTATTCCTAAAATATTTTGTGTAGGTCAATAAAATATTAAGGATGTAGACAGACGGGTGACGGTTTAACTTTTACGTTGACGAGCATGAGCTTTGTTGTTGTTAGTTATAATTAGTCAATTGTAGTTAGTAAAAATTAGTATTTTTATTTTATTATTTTGCGTAAATATTAATTGAAATTATGCGTATTGCAAATATTGCGAAAATGTCAAGATGCGTATTTTAAATTAGTCAAAATGCGTGTTGGTCATTGCGGGTCAGATTTTTTTGTAGCATATTTACGAAATGTGTTCTTTGATTTCTACTAAAAGTAAATAGCATCGTAGCAAACTTTTCCTGTTTTTGGGTAAATATAAACAGCAATAAAATAAAACTATGCAAAAAATCTACAACTGCGTGATCTGTAGATTAAATTAATTTAAAAAAACATTAAAATTATTTATAACTCATTAAAAAAAAACAAAATTCATTTAATTCAAAACAAGGCATAAAAAAGGTGTATTTGGAAACTACGACCAGTAGAGAAAGCGACATTTATAGGCAAAACCCGTACATGCAAATATAAAAGCTGATAGAAGAGAGAAAAATTGTATAAAAGCAGTGATCCATCAGCCTCGGTCGGACAATAATTAGTTGTCGACTTTGAGACAACAATATTTTTTAAAAATTTTAAAAAACGATAACCACTTGGACTTGTATATTTGTACTAAATATTAAAGAAAACGGCCAGTACATGGCGCCGTAGCAACTTCCCTCATTTCGAGAGGAGTAGTCCAGTCAAAAAGACCCGACGACTAAAAAATCCAAAAAAATTAAAACCTCATACACAAAGTTTCGTCCAGATTGGTTAGAAACTACGACCTGTAAGCGAGTACGAAATTTCTTTCAGATAAAAATCCATACACAAGACAAAACATTTTTCCAGACTCGAAGCAGAAACGTTATAGTCGCCCTGTCATTTAGGTATTTACGTAAGTGCTGACCTCTAAACCATAAAAGCTAACACCTCATAGCATCCATACCGCCTAAGTTATTAAAACAAACGAGCTGAGTGTAAAGGGGACGAGCGGCTGTATTTTGGCTTCTACAGAATTAAATATTCAGCATTGAGCTAATGAATCCTGAGACTCGGGGATGAAATATTGATGAAGTTAGATGTCACTTCGGGGGTAGGTTGGGTTTAGCGGGAGTCTTTCCGCTACGAATTTCAAGGATATGTGTACCTTTGACCTGAATAAAGTGATTACAGATTGGATGGATAAACAATTGACTTATTTTAATGTATTTAAGACATTGTTTTGGTCAAAAAATACTTTTGTTATGAAAATAAACATTTTCAAAGTTGTGCCAGGTTTTAACTGTTTAATTTATTTAATTATTTTAAAAAATACACCAGGAATTAACTCTAATAAAATTGTCGCAAAGCACCTTACAATGTTCCGTCAGCCTTCGTTGAGAACCAGTGTACTCCAGACCAGGCATGCTCCATTTAAAGCCATAGTGTTCAGGTTCAGTGTTACCCGTGGTCGAGCAAGCTAGTGAAAAACTTTAAATAAAAAGAAGCCATTTCTAAGATCCGTAGTCGGTCGCAAAATCAGCCGCTACTCAACAGTAAAAAACGTAATTTGATTTTTGTAATAAAGCCTTTAAATCCTCCAAGAATAAATAAATGAATGAAAAAGGTTTCATCTCTATTCCGGCAAGGTTATTAAATATGCGAATTAAAATATTAACCGGGTACTCACTCTTTATGTCCACTCCTGAAATCCGGGGAAGACCTGAAAAAGGGAGGATTAATTTAATACCAGTTTTTAGCATAATTTGATACCGGGCTTATGACGATTTTAGGGTTCAGTCACATAGATAGGGTTAGGGACGGTGCAGCTAAGTTAAAGATGACAGTAAACTATCTAAAAAAAAATTGAAGGTGTTCTGATAAGTATGGATACTTACATTTTTATTTCATCTCTTTCAAGTTTTTAACTATAAAAGATAACCTATGTCCTTTTTCTGGATTCATTTTATATTTTTGGCAAATTCTATCAAAATCAGTTCAATGGTTTAGCCGTGAGAGCGTATCAGACAGACCAAGTTATTTTCGCATTTATAATATATATATATATATATATTAGTAAATGTATAAATGTTAATCAGTAAGTTATAAAGGAACTTAACTTCACTAAACGTTTATTAAGGAACTTTTAAATACTCTTATTTCTATGTTATATTATATGTTATATATATAACATATAATATAACAGAAATAAGAGTATCAAAATATATATATATATATATATATATATATGTTATATATATAACATATAATATAACATAGAAATAAGAGCATTTAAAAGTTCCTTAATAAACGTTAAGTGAAGTTAAGTTCCTTTATAACTTACTGATTAACATTTATACATTTACTATAGTACGAAGAAGTATATAAGGTTTCAAATTTACAATCCCCATTTGACTCTTTAGAAATTGAATTTCCTATAACCATTTTTAGTAGACATCTGCATACCATCACCAATAACGAAAACATCCACAAAATTTTATTTCTCTAGGTACAGAGGTTTAGGCTCTGCGTTGATTCCTACCGGTTTCCGGATCTTACTCTGTATATATACAAGATTTTCGTCTAAAGGTTTATTAAGCCAAAAGGGAGCTACTATAAAAACCTTAATGAATAACTTTCATTATCGGAGAACTCATAATAAAATCAGCCGTTTCATACATTTTGTCGACTACGGATTAACATTTTCTATGGAACAGCTCATTTTCCCGATTTCAATGTTAATCCTATAATGAATGAATAATGAAAGTTGTTCGTAATGATGAGTATAATAACCTATGTCCGGCTTAGTAAACAGCTAACCGAAAACCCTGTAAAGATAGAAAATCAAGTCGATTCGATACTTTACTACTATGATGTGGGGAAAATATATAATAAACATAGTAATAACTTAATTCTCTTTAATAATTTTCTTGGTTGCAATATGGCAAGACCTTTATACTGATTTTGGCATAATTTAATCATGATAAAAAGTACAGATGTCGTAATTTTTTTACTGTCTCTTGACATGAGTTTTGTCGTCTCGCAAGAACTCACCGCGGTTTTATGACTTTCATTAATGAATGAATTTTGCCAAGTACCTAATATTTGAATATACTCGTAACTTTTTGATCATATTAACGTAATATTAGTAGACCAGAAAATCAGTTAAGGATTATTTTAAAATTAGCCACTACATTAGCTGACTAAGCAATTTTCTTAGTTCTTTTTTAAAAGTCCTAAAACTAAAATTGATGCTAATGATGTTCAAAAGCTACTCTTATAAGGATGTTAGTACATTACAAGTGATTCTATATAGATAAGAATTTAAATAAATATTAATAATGTCAAAAGAAGCAAGAAGAAAAAATATACAAATACAATAACTATTAAACAAGAAACTGAACTACTACATAAAAAGAGCAAAACTGTAATAAACTACGTCCAGTACAAATGTAGTAATAAAATAACAAAACACATACAACAAACATAATTCCACGCAGAGCGACCTCAGCCGCTCAGAGTACAAAATATAAAAGAGGTGTCGACTAAAAATACTGTGTGAAACAAAGGATCCCCCTGAACCAGCCTCAGTCAAACTGAGTTGCAGATTAGCTAATGTTTAGAGAATCAACTTTAGTTAAGGAGTTAAAACTAAAAAAACTCGATTCATTTTACCGTTAATAAAATTGCAGGTATAATTAATATAATTAAAAAGTGAAGACACCGAACTAGTTGTAGTTGCCAAACAATGTTGACGGAATTTGTGATACAGGTTTGACGATTTTTCATAGTTTTTTAATCGTACGGCGATTTTTGATACGGGTAATATTTCTCTCAAAATGGAGAAAATTTACACGGCGCTATTTATCGGTCAATTTAAATAATATTAAGCTAAATATACGCGACACTACCTTAAAATAGAAATCACAAAAAAAAACAGTAAAAATGTTGTTTTTAAGTCGCAAAATCATCGTGGTTGTTATGACAACAGTTTTGAGAACTTGTCTAAGTAATTAATTTAATCAGCTTTTCGTGGCAGTTTTACCTCTATAAGTTAGTCTTATTTGTGCTTTAATTGTTTTCCATCAGAAGTATCTACAACAGCCCTCACGTAAAAAGGGCAGAGACAGCTCCTAAAGTAGACCCTGCCCAAATAAAGACCTTTGCAACCTCAAACGAACTTCGAATTACAAATTAAAGGTGACCCCGGTTCACACCGAAGCGTAATTGGGGCATCAAAGCATAAGGTGTAATGCAAAGGTCAAAAATGGGACACTTTTTACGGGTGGTTTAAATTTTTTAATGAAAATGTGAGCGTTGTTGTTGTTTTATTATTTAAAGTTATAACATGATCATATTATATACTAAACTGTTTTTAATAGTTTTTCAAAATGCTCCAACCCACCATCACAAAGAAACATACCCTGATTACTAGCGGTACATGCCGTAGAATAGCTCTTCAGTTTGGCCAGATAAAGGTCAGTTTTGTAGTCACGCGTCGCATCGATTAAGTGCTCCGATAATTTTGCGAAATAACATCAGCTTCCGGTCCCCACGGCTCTAAAGTCTCGACTTGAAATGGCTCGCATAATGTAACCTCTACCGAGGCTATCATATTTTCGCCGCTTGTGCTGTTCCGATGAATATTCCGCCTCCCCAGCCTTACTTTAAGTCAAAAGAAAATGAGATGGCGCAGTTCTGAACTTGAAAAGTATAAGAAGCAATTAATTCTTATGAATTCGTAGTGCTAATGTGTCAATGCATGTTAAGTAATCTCGGTGTAATAGGAAGCCTCTGACGGCCATATCTCGGGGGGCGATTTGAAATTAATTTCGCGGAAATTCAATTTTTTTCGTTAGGGTGCGGTGTCAAATCATTTGTGACACGTCGCGTTTTTGGAACGAACTTAATGGCGTCGAATAAATTCGTTTTAATACCTCGAGGGGTATTTTAATCGATACGCATTATGAATAAAGATGGAGGATAATTTTGCTATTGTAATGGAATATCTTTGAAAAGGTGGACGCTGTGTTTTCAACGAAATTTTTGAACATTGATACTTCAACTTTCTTGTATGTTAATAAAGAATCTTATACAATATCCCGGTTTTGGCCAGCATCTACAAGATTTTCAATCTTATGCAGAGTAAAAAGAAGAGTCACTTGCTCATACGGTGAAAGAAATATTGAAAGGAAACCTACTTGTTGGAGAAAGTAGGAATAAAGTAAGTCCCAATTTAGCCAGTGTTAACAGTATGACCCCCTTTGTAAAGGAGGTCAGTGTCCAGCAGTGGAATAACGAGTTAATACAATATGTTAATAGACAGACATACAATTTGGACAGTAAAACAAAATGACTGTAAACAATAATGAGAGAAAACATTGAAAAATATAAAATTCCAATTTTGTTTTACATCAAAAATCAACAACGGCTGCTGAAGGTTAGAATTCAGTTTGGCTTCGATCGACCATACCAGTGTTAGGGCTACCAACTTGAGAGGGACATTGCTTTAAATATGTTAAAGCGTCAAAGCTTTGACCATTATGCTTTTTTATCCTTTATTTCCAAAAATAAAATGACTAATTACAACACTAAAAATATATGGCAGAAATATTATGTATAGACCGTTTAAGATCTACAGATAATCCAATTCTTCCAACCCACCACCACAGAGCAGAATGCCAAGCATACTAGCCGCATAACCATTAATTGATATTGACCACTATGCTATGTCAAGTTCTCTTAAAGGCAGGCTTGCTAGGCGCCTAGAGCCTAGTGGCTTACATTCCTACGAAACATGGTCGATAGGCGCCAAGCTCGCAGTGCGGCCTTAAATATTTTACCATGACAAAATTTATATACATTGCTTCTTTTTTTCTGTCTCTTTTCCGCTGTTAGTCGTTTATATATCTTCTTATATATAAAAATCAAATGCTATTCGTTAGTCTCGCAAATACTCGAGAACGGCTGGGCAGAATTAGCTGATTTTGGCCTTGAAATGATTGTCGTACTCCAGGGAAGGTTTAAAAGGTGAGAAACATGAATAACTGTTAGGCGGTACGAAGTTCGCCGGGACAGCTAGTAGTATTATACATTTTGATTAGTCAGTATTCTTTGTTGTGTATCCCGTTCTGTATTTATTTTGTAACTTGTCTCCATCCTAATTTTTTCTAGAAAGATCGCTTTTAGCGATAAGGCCGCCGCTTGTGACACTAGATGTAAGATTATTTCCTGTATGATTGATGTTTATGTGTTTGCAATAAAAAGTTAATTCATTCATTCATTCAAGCAGGGACATGCACATGCATATTATATTTTATAAGAGCGAGCGAGCGAAGCTTCTGTACTTCGAGAATGGCAAACTTTTCTTTAACTATCAGTTCGTATGTTTTGTCTCCTGAAATTTTGTGCTCGTACTCGTTTCGTGGTCGTAGTTTCCAACCAATCTTGACGAAACTTAGGTTCTATTTCTATTTATATTGCTTCTATGAATTTTCATACTTTTTAAATTGAAATATAAATAGTTTATTGGCCTTATACGAGTAGCTACATATGTTGCAGTAGACAATTGTTGGGGGTTTATATCCTAAAAAAAAATAGGGAAGTTTGCTTCGGCAGCATTGATTGACAGATTTCAATTATATTTGGTCCGGATATGCGGAATACAACACTTATTAGGATTTCCGAATATAAAAAATCGGTCACTTGGTTGTAGTTTTTTTTAAATTAAATCGCAAAAAAGTCATTGCGAGGTTTATAAATAATCGTTTATAAATAAGTCAATGATGCCAACTGTTGGCCTGCTATGTCTCATATCTGTAGAGCCCGTGGAGCACAGCCCTGGATAAAATCAGATTTTCCCTCGAACCAGTTTCAACGCGGTTACGATCCGATATTGAAAGTATTTGCGCAACGAATGACTGTTTGTTTGCACTTCGGACTATTGCACGGGCTAGTATTTTTGTAAAAAAATTAATTTCAAAATTATTTACGACTGAATTTTTTCTTCAAATTTTACGTTATTATTTAAAATACATGCGCATCATAAACTTTGCTTATATTATTTAGATATTTTACTTTTAATTGGTCAAGGTTTTCAGGTCCACTATATGCTTCTCATGGGCATAATACATCATCATAACAATATGACGTTATAGTTCCCTATACTACACTAAAGCTTAAACATTTTATTAATATATTTTTATAAGAAAAAGGAAACGACTTACTCCTACGTTGTAAATAATTGACAACATTTCAAATTTATTGACCCTAATTTTTAATACCATAATGGAAAGAAAATAACGCATCTTTTTCTTATTTTACTCAGAATGATATAATAATGTTTTAAGAGATTTTTGAAAATCTAAGTGAATTTAAAAAAATGACATTCCTGTACAAAGCTCGTATAAAAATAACAAACAAAGGACAAAATCACATATAATTGATGACAACTTTACGAGCTTTGTATTCCCGTACAAAGCTCGTATAAAAATAACAAACAAAGGACAAAATCACATATAATTGATGACAACTTTACGAGCTTTGTATTCCCGTACAAAGCTCGTATAAAAATAACAAACAAAGGACAAAATCACATATAATTGATGACAACTTTACGAGCTTTGTATTCCCGTACAAAGCTCGTATAAAAATAACAAACAAAGGACAAAATCACATATAATTGATGACAACTTTACGAGCTTTGTATTCCCGTACAAAGCTCGTATAAAAATAACAAACAAAGGACAAAATCACATATAATTGATGACAACTTTACGAGCTTTGTATTCCCGTACAAAGCTCGTATAAAAATAACAAACAAAGGACAAAATCACATATAATTGATGACAACTTTACGAGCTTTGTATTCCCGTACAAAGCTCGTATAAAAATAACAAACAAAGGACAAAATCACATATAATTGATGACAACTTTACGAGCTTTGTATTCCCGTACAAAGCTCGTATAAAAATAACAAACAAAGGACAAAATCACATATAATTGATGACAACTTTACGAGCTTTGTATTCCCGTACAAAGCTCGTATAAAAATAACAAACAAAGGACAAAATCACATATAATTGATGACAACCTTACGAGCTTTGTACGAGAATAACATTTGTCGAACTTTACTTAGATTTTCAAAAATATCTATAAACATAATTATTACATTCTGAGTAAAATAAAAAAAAACAGGCAAACGTTATTTTTCTTTTATGTTTCCATTATCGCAACAAAAATGGGGGTCATAAATTTGAAATGTTGTCAATTGTATCTTTTTATAGCATAAGAATGTCAAAAATATGTGTCAAGGCTTTTCACGCATCCCTATGAACCAAAAAAAGTAGAACATTAAAAAAACAAGAAGCTAGCTATGAACAAGAATCATAATGAGACAGATTATTTAACTCATCTCGAAATCGGTATAGAGCTTAATATAATAATTCTAATCGAGCGTTATACAAATGAGATTAGAAGGGCTCCTATCAAATTAATACAATTCGAAGTAATTTCGAGAACGCTTCCAAATTAAAGCTATGTCCAAACTGACACGACTACCGCGCGTCGACGTTACTCACGTTATCTAGACTTATCGGTGTCTAGAACAATATATTATTTTGAAAACATAACAAGATTCCGGCAAATAAGATTAATTTGTTTTGTAGCTGTCAATTCGATCAACGCTTAGCTCCAAAATTTGTTTTAAGCTAAATATATGTATAATGGGCCACCAACATTAATGCCAGCCTAGCTTGGGGCTTATAAGAACTTCATGTGTACTTAATGGATTTACCTTTAAGTAAAAAGCACTTTAGTGTAATCATACAAATACTATACGGCTATCACAAAGTCTTACTAAACACAAGCCTAAACAATAACTGACAACATTTCAAATTTTTTACCCCCATTTTACATAAGAAAAGTTCAGCATAATGTTATCTACTCTCGTCAAAAGCTCGTAAAAATGATGTCATTAATTATCTGTATTTTTGTTGTTTGTTTTCGTATGATTCACAGATGACAGGTACAATAATATTTTTTATTGGTGATATCAGACGGTCGTAACATAAATACGAGAATTTTATCAGTAGTTTTTTGAAAATAACTCGGAAGACATCAAATATAAAAATCTGGTATTTTTAGTATGAACTCTTCTTCTTACATTATCTCTAAATGGTTTTGAATTTCCATCACTTTGCGAAAACAAAATGTTGTCAATTAACTTATCAATAATAATAAACGCGTCGCAATGCATTTATGTGTTGCAATGGCGCGAGACGATCTCCATCAGACAGAACAAGATCAAAGACTATAAACATGTTTACTATGGAGACTAGTATAAATGATAACATTATAGCGAGCTATGAGAAACCTTGTGAGTTAGCGTGAGCGACAGTCGACAATCCGGCAATCGCATTAATGTTGGCTTGTCCTTAGCCATCAATCGGTTGATTACTCAGATGTTATCCAATATAATACCACCTGATCTTCAAAGGATAGATTTAACTATACAGTTAGATAGCTAACCACTTTGGAGATGACTTCGAGTTTAATAATAAAACAGAATATATTTGACCGATTTCAAAAATGGACGAGGTTCATACGTAACAAGGTTCATTCGTAACAAGGTTCATTCGTAACAAGAATTGTTTTACATGTTAAGGTATTTGATTTTTTAGAGACAGCTGGACTGCAATTTTTTCATAATTATTTATTTAAAAGCTTTCTAGCGATTTTCAAGTAGTCAATATCCATCATTGGACCTGAAGTTTCGTTTTTTAATAGAATTAAATTTAAAAAGATATGGAAATTTTCAACATGTTAGTCTATTGTCACTGCTTTCAAATAATTACTTGTCAACCTAAACCTGTGATATGTAGGTATGCGAATGTTCGACTGTCGAGCGATAAGTCGTGAATTCAAATCTCAGTGTAAGATCAAATATGTAGCCGGCTCTTTTTCACTCACGTGGACAATAAAATTAATTGTCAATAAATTATTGTACAGCGATTAAGATCGTCGTAGCGAATCTTGCTTGTTAGGCAATCTTTAGAAAAATAAGAATTGAAGGTTTTGGTCGCCCATTAGCCATATAGACAGCGGTTTACTCGTAATTTCAATTAAATTTTTTTCTTTATAATACACAACATAGTTTATTTAAGTCGTAACAACTTAAATAAATCATGTTGTAAGGGTTTATAATGTACTTACACATGTTTTTACCAGTTTATATAAAATTATGTAAAATGAATATAAAATGTGGTTACAAGGCAATTTCATACTTGAAATACCACGAGTCGTGCAACGAAATAAAATACTAGATATATTGTTCATGACGTGGACGACCATCAAAAGCCTTTTAAAAACAGAAGCAAAAAGTCACATACGTATCACTCAGCCCCTATTGAAGTACAGACGACAAAAATCGCACCATTTCAGTTCTTTTCATATATTTGCAACTAAAAATATCAATACCGCCGTATAGAAACACAGACTGACTGGTCTAAAGCTACAATTTGTTTTAAAACGATTGTGAGTTTCAGAAAATATTATATCATCAACTTTTGCTTACCCACTGCTGAGTATAGATGTTCTCTTGCGCGCGCCATCCTTTCCGGTTCTGTGCTAATATCGTCCACCTGCAAGTATATCCTACCGCCTTTGCCACATCTTTCGCCCAGCTAGTCGGTGGTCGAAAGATGATATAATAGTAAATATAATATAATATTATATACCTAATGGTATCTCGTTTCGCGAATTATGCTTTATGTTTCACCTTATTTTTACGTTTTTGGAAATAAAGGCACTTGGCCTAGTAAAAAAACGATTTTGACCTTAGGAAAAGTAATGGGAAAGTTTCACTAACGCAGCGCGCAAGCTTTTCGCTGTTTCATTGCAAAATATGACTAAAAAATGAACAAATAGTCAACCATCTAAGGTCTAATTTGCTTAACTTCGGTTATCGTTAATAACACCTTAACTAGCTTTGTACAAGTACTACCCCATTCAAAATACGATTATTACTGTAACATTCAAACGATTTTTAGCGTGGATAACCCACACACACACGTCATCGAGCGGCCATTTTGTAGCCGCCATTTTTCTTTTTTTCAGCCTCCGTTCACCACCTGTCATTGTTCAACCCTTAAATTTGTCATTCGGGTGTTTTCAGCCGACATCGGTCTAACTCGTGACGTTGGCGATTTATTAAAAGTTTTTTGGTAACTTTTTGGACGCAATGAAAGCCTTTGTAAGAGGTGTTGTGTTGGAAACACTGTGATATGTGATAGCAATATTTATAGTATTTTAATAGTTTATTTGATTTGTTGTGAATATTTTTTGCTCCTCTTCTTATAATTCCTCTTTGGATTGCATAAGGGCAATTTTGACATTAGCTGTTAATCTGAAGAGCGATGTGGTGTTGCAGCCGAACCATTCCTGCAGGTCTTAAAGCAATTATTCGTCTGGTTTGATAATACGAGTTTGCATACGAACCACATAGTTGGAGAGGTCTCACTATAGTATTATTCACATTACGCAGACTTCATCACTATATTTATGATGTGGCAAATATGATGGACCATATCTTACACACGTTCGAGGTGATAAAAGTCACCAAATGTAAATGAAACTAAAGTACTTAGGACCTTGACCTCAATGATTAGTGTAAAGAACCGGTATCTATGGTAAAACAAAGCTTATTAATTTTGTATTAACATTATGTATAGGCACTGTATTGATTACTAAAAATCATGTAACGAAGAGGACCATGAAAATTATCGCCAAGAGGCGGCGACCTAAGAACATGTGGATGAATTATGTGTAAAGGTATATGAGTAAAAGGGGAGTGAATGTAGAGATGACGGCTGACAGAGTGGAAGAGGAAGACATGCTGTGCCGACCCCACGTAGTGGGATAAGGTCAGGAAGATGATGATGATGAAAAAAAAGAGGTAAGAAGCAATACAAAATCTTGGGTCATGACCTTGCTTGTTATGGATTATAATACAACGTTTGACTACTATCTGGTCTAGGAAAATAATTACCTGAACGAAGATAAAACATGCTGTACTAGAAGATGATTGTTTGAACAAACCTAGATTGTCAGGAAAATTAACCTAATTGGCGGAGAATTCTAAACTCTGCTTCTGTTGAGTAAAAACGTCGTAAATTGAAAGTTAGCTTACAACAAACTCTACGCGAAGAGCTAATATCCTCACACAAAAGGCCCTTCATACTAAATCGAAGCTTGCCAATAATTCACCAAAGCATAGCCAGCCAGTAGAGGTACCAACAACAAATTCAGTTTCTCGTTAACCTGTCCAAAGTGTTTATTGTCGCTTGAAACCGTCCACACAAGAGCAGTGGAACCATAGATTTAAAAAAAATAGATCAGCCTTATCGTCTAGAGGAAGGCATGAAAGACGTGAAATTTGGTCTCGTTTTACAGTTCGTCGCTTCAACGCGGACAAAAAAAAAACAAGTTTGGCTCTTTTGTTTACACCTCTTTTACTTTTTTGTTTCGCTCATATTTTTCTTTAATTTTTTTGTCTTTTATGCCGCTCACTAACAGGTAAAGAGACAAATCTTGGAATAATGACCTCATTTAAAGCGCAACACTGCACCAGCACCATCGGCAAAAAACGTATTCTATAATACTTAGGCCATATCAGCTGGAAAAGAATTGGAGTGATATAAAGAAGCGTTAAAAAAGAGCGTAGCGTCATATCCTTAAACTTGTAAAGTGTAAACTGAAATGGATATCGAAAACCTACTTTTTCTAAATGGAAATGGTATTATTCTGCTGATTGATCAACAAAGCAATATGCTTAGTTTTAATTTTTGTTATTCGTACGACGATAGCATGTCCGTTTGTAATTACTCACGCGTTATCGTCATTAGATTTATGTTTACTATAATTCCAAGGTTTTATATGAATTTAAATGACTTAAAAAGTTTAACAGAGCAGCCCAAAGAACAGTTTAGGCTGAATCACTAAAATTCTATCTTATCATGCTTGTTTTTAGTATGAAATTTGAGATACTCGTATCTCGCTCACACATTCATGTTGTCTTTAGTTTTGTCACTTTGGCCTCTCTACGGAAATAATATCTAAAATTATTTCCACGTTTTACGTGAAAGCCTATTTGTGCGAGTGACGGGTTTAAACGAGATCGGATAATGTTTCGCTGCTGGTTTCCAGTAATTTTTGGTGACGTTGTTCCTTTACAGATAGTTTTCCTCTTTTAAAATATACGATTGGTTATTTTTTTTAAATATCTATTTATTGAAAACACAGTATAAGTTAGTGGCAGCCTAGTTGGTAAACCCATTGCCTCACAGGCGAGAGAGCGCGGGTTCAATCCCAGGTTCAGAGCGTGCACCTCTGCGTTTTTCACTCAAGTGCATATTATATTTAATTACCACATGCTTAAACGGTGAAAGAAAAAATCATGAGGAAATCTGCGTGTCGGAAAAGGTTGATAACTTTCAAGATAAGTGAAGTCTCCAACCCGCAAGTAGGCCAGCGTGGTGGACTATGGCCTTCACACCCTTCAAACGGCAGACCCGAGCCCAGCTGTGGGACGCTATGGGTTGAAACGTACGTACGTATAAACATTATGTAAATTAAGTGTTTTAAAAATGCTGGTGTTTTTTTCTAGGTCAAAGAGTCTCCATTACCATCCAACGTGGCAGCATTTTTGCCACCTTTCCAACATACTAACGGACTTTTTGTATTATCTTTTTAGTATTTATTTTATGTAGATTTCAATTTAGTTAGTATTTTAATTACTTTTTAGTTTTTGTCACAATAAATATAAAATGTGTCAAATAATACTAATTATACATTTAATCATAATCGAGTAAATTTAAAGTTTTTATAAACACACGACACAACATATAAGGAAATGTAATTTGTGAATATGTGTAATATTGCACTAGTCGAGCTCTTTCATTTGATATGCACTTATAGAGAAAAAAAAATTTTAACTACCATTTTGTGACGTCAGCTATTTTGAACCGATTTTCGTCAATCATAGCAACTCGTAAAAACACCAAGGACTTATTTCCGGACCTTTCAAATAAAATAACAAAACTGTTCATCTATTTTGGAGCTAGAATGATATCTGTATCAGACAGACACACACAGCGTTGTTCCATTCCACTACGCGTGCTTCATCTAAGGCCATTGTCAATGATTTCCGAGAGGTCGTGCGAAATGGCGGTCAAATTATACTGTTGAAACCCTTAAATTACAAAAAATGATATTATAGTATGTACTATCAAGAGAACATTATTTAAAAATTGTATAATGTATATATCAACCAATACCCACACAACAAACTTCTGGGCAAAGGCCTCCTCAAAAGCGCATAAGCCAAATAAGTAAGTCCGCCGCGCTGACCAAATTAATTGACGACTAACTTCAATTGAAGTCATTCTCTCAGCAACAAATATTATTGTGCGAAAATTTAAATTAATTTAATTCTAAATACTCGCTTACAAAACCTGTTTTAACGGTGGTAAAGTTCCATTATCATTATAAATGATATGTATTTATCATTATTATGTATTTCTCATTGAATTTTTTCACAATTGTCTCAATCCTGAGGTTGCCTAGAAGACATCGCTTTTTAGAGATAGGGCCGGCACTTGTAGCACTATATTTTGTAACAATTTTTCTCTCGTTTTTTTTTTGTATGTCTGCAATAAATAATTAATTTATCTATTTATCACATTTTAGGTTCTATTATAAAAACTACAAATACACGACACAGATCATTATAGTCGCCCAAACTATTCCAAGCATGTAAATTACCAATATATGTCCAAACAGGCCTTAATAGGCCATAACTCACGATGGACACAATGCCCTTAACAATTAAACCTATATCCGATTGCTGTATATAGATTCCTCGTACCGTGTATTTCCTATATATGGTTGCTGTTGGTGTATTGACGTGTATGTTGTACATTGCTGGCTTCTAAAAGGCATTGTGAGGAGGTTCTAAGGTGTTGCGATCAATGGTTCGGTGGTCAAGCGTTTGAATTAACTATTTACGAATTCAGTTTTCAGTACAATGCAATGTGCTAGTTAAAAGTACGTATGTAAAATTCAACAGTTATTAAAATTAAATAAGAAGATGAAGATTTTTTAAATTATTTTTAATTTCTCTTTTGTTTCTAGTTTTTTGTGTTCTTGATAACTAGTATGTTAATTATTTAATTGCCTTACAATTTTGTACACGACTTTACAGAATATACCTTTTTAGTGTTTCGTACCCAAAAGGTAAAAACAGGACAATATTGTTAAGAATTCGCTGTGCGTTCGTCCGTCTGTCACCAGGTTGTATCACATAAATCATGGTATATCTGTTGCCGCTATAAAACAAAGACTTGAAATAATATTCGTTCGGAACTCTTCATGCGCGAATCCAACTCGCACTTGGCCGATTTTCATATCTACATTTAATTTAGCTAGAATTTCAAACGATACTAATTTTATTTGGTGTGATAAAAAAAATACCTAAATCTAAGAAACTACATCTACATATCAATGCGACCACCAATCCGAAAACCTTTAAGCCCGAGACAAATTCCTTGTGCCGCTATCCCCGGTATCCCAAGAATCCTGGGACATTAATAAGACCCAGATGGTCCCAAACGCGAATCGCATACTAATTATCGGAGAGAATAAATGAATTAATTTTCTTAATTAGGAAAAGGGAGAGATATAAAAATGGTAAGGTTTCTATTACCAGGAGACCGACGACAGGGCGGTGGAAAGAAATGAATTAGTATATTAAAATAATTACCCTTTTAATTATGGCACAAAGTACAAGAACTGATTTTTTTACGATTTTTTAGGGTACGGGAGTAATACAAGGAGCCCTTATAGTAACAATTAATTTTGTTATCTTTCCTCATTTTGAATAAAATCTGTGCGAGACATGCCATCGTTGTAGACACGACCGACTATTTTCATACCTGCGGTGCTATCGGCTATCTATATTGCTTTCAGTATTGCTATAGTCTTGAAAACAACACTGTAGTATTGCTTTTGTGAACAAAAGATTGCAATGACTCCATATATTTGACAGATATTGGCATCGGCTAGCGCGATGTAAGTACTACTGCTTTGAGTCTAGACATCGCCATCGTCATAGCTTTGAAAGCAATACAAATAGCCGATATCACCCAACATAGTCGCACCTTTTTTGAAAACCCTTATTGCTAATCAAAATGAGTCTTGATCTCTAAACTTAACATACAGCTTTACATACATCACACATACATGCATACAATACAGGGTTCATTTTCTCAATCATATTGCTACATTAAAAAACATCAACTCTAAGCGTATTTTGTCTTGTTTTATCCAATGGAAAACTTCACGCGCCAAAACAAAACAAAATGACCATTTGATTGAAGAAAACACAAGAAAATTGGATTACGTTTATTAATAAGGCTGATAATGTACCAGATGTTAAGTATACAAACATGAAAGCAAAATTAATGGTATACGTTATTTATATACACAAGTAAAGATAATATAACTAGAATAGTACTTAATAAAAACTACAAGAGCTGAGTAATAAAAAAAACCGAAATTCCAAACCAATAAAGACAAAATGTCTGTAATTACCAAACTAACATCTACATTAATTTCATAGAGAATCCACTATAGTATATACAAAGTAAAACTCCACACATGAGCGTGACAATTTCGTCGCGTCACGTCGCTCCCTCGTCACTCCGTCTGTCACGCTTAACTTCGTTAGGACACGAATTAGCGCGGGACACGGGGGACATCGAGACGGGATCGGGATAATGCAGATCAAATCATCTGCAGAGGGGTACTTATTAGATTTTTTTAGTAGTGGAACTTTCTAAAAAAGATAAATTTATAAATTAATACACTTATGTATACATATACAAGATCGTTATCATGCGTGTTGTTTTTTTTTACGTCACGTCGCTTCCTCGTCTATCCAACAATCATGCTTATCATTGTTAAGTCACGAATTAGCGCGAGACACACGAGATATGGAGACCGGACAGATATAATATTGGTGGGTTTTAACTGGTTTTAACAACAATGACAAGAAACTTAGCTTGCTAACAAAATACGAAAAGATATTTTTTACTATTGCACAAGGAAAACTCGTAAAAGACGTTTCTTAATATCATTACAATCTAGCGTAACTCTAAGGCTAATAAGTAATTTTAGTTTCATGTATTCGTCTTCAAAATAATGTCTCTAAAAATTTGTCCATCGGTACATTTCTAATTAAAGTTGTTAAAGCGAAAACACTTTGTTCTCGCATTCTTAAGTCTTAGCACTTTCACTAATCAGTAAATATGAAAACAAATTAAACCAAGTAATAGTATGGGGTAAATAACACGCATGTCAATTTGTCGTGTCACGTTGTTCTTCGTCACTACGTCTGTCACGCTTAACTTCGTTAGGATATGAATTGGTGGGAGACACACGGGTTATCAAGAAGAGATCGGGAAAGAGTAAGTTAAGTTATACACAGAGTGAAGCTGTGAGTTGATTTTAGTTACAATAGCAAAAATATATAAGTACATTCTGATATTTCTTATCAAGGCTTTCTTTAGTCAAAGGCGACATTCATGTGTCGTCATAGAACATTCCAACTTAAAACTTATTTTGAGAAAACTAAAATACGACCACATGAGAGAGAGATAATATAAACAAAATTTACCGAATTGGTTCAACCGTCGCTGAGATTAAGGTAACAAACAATTTAAAAAAAATTATGAATTGAGTACTCTTTTTTGGAAGTCGGTTGAAAAAAACTTGAAGTTTTTTAAATAGAAACTGTCTAGGCTTATCAATGATTTTGGAAAAAATAATTAATTAATCTTTATAGTAGCAAGTACTTGTAGGTACATTTCTGTTGTTTTTCTTCGTTAAAATAATCAACAAAATATTTTGTTACAAAAATCTAATGCATTATGGTTTACACAAACCGCTCGAGCGGAGGGCGCACATCGTTAGGTGTATAATTCGTAGCTGGTTACGAAACATGGTTACGAAAACGACAATACATTTCGAAAAAAATCCATGTTGGTATATTTTTTTATCCTACACATCTAGGCATTTGACAATAATTTCGCTAGATGGAGTATGCCTAGTCTGGACACCGACTCAAGGAAGACTGCCGGAACACACTGGACTAGCGAGGCGAGCGATAGCAAACGCCCTACCACCATGCATCGTATCTGGTTATAAAAGATCAGTTACGAACGCGGATTAAAGGTAATTAATAATAATTATTATTATAGTTTCAAATTACTATCAGGAACAAATATTTGTCAAAACGACCAGAAGTCGCGGGTAATAGTAATCCTATTTAATCTTTTTGCTAAGCCCTCAGCTGTGTCTCTGTTATATTCTGCTCTAGTCGTAAGCGAAACTCCTGTCCTACCTTATTAGTGCCTAATGAGTACGCAAATAACGTTAGGGTATATAAAATGCCACGGTACAGTAATTCAGCTAGATAAATTGATGTTTTACACATATCGAGTGAATTCTGAAAGTTTATTGAATTAAATTAATTTAGAATTTTTACATATTACCATTTTTGTTTTCTAGATTAATTCCAATAGAAAAAAAGTTCTTGATTAGTTTTTTTTTTTAAATAAGTCTCAACCTGCAAAATTATTGTTTTCATGTTTAAATTAATAAATCATACTTAATACTGTATTATAAAATAATTTTCAAAGAATAAACAGCATTTAAAGTAAAAAAAGTACCATCAGTCGAAATGTGCATTACCTAGTCACTTTTTAGGTGTCATTTTGTTTACCTGGCTGAAAAATATTGGCTTAGATTTGGTAGATTTATATATATTATGCCGCCCACATTCACCTAGATGATATAATTCCAAGGCGAACAAATTACGACAATTTTGTCGCCATAAATCACCTCAGTGATATCACCTCGGTCCAAAAAGTTCAATGTTTAAATATACCAATTTTTTACATTGTTCACGTGTTGTTGTGTAGGTGAAGAAAGTGGAACACTGTGAACAAAACTTCACAGAATATCAACAGCAATTATAAATTATATGTAAAAATGTTCAACGCCAATTTTCTGAATGCAAAAACGGTATAAAAATATCTTAACAGTAACATCATTAGAACGGACCATCCCATTTTTATACCGCTCAATAGCTATTCCCGTAACGATACTCGATAAAAGGTTATTTTATAGTTATTTTAAAGCATCTATAACGATTATATAGCAGTCATCTCGCTACGTCTAATATTATACCGTTTTCTTTAATATCTAAAAGGGATAATTACAATCTGACCCTCAATTACTATGCAGCCCGCATCGTGTCAATAATTCAGACTGTCGATATAGCTCAAACGGTATCTTTAATACGCTGAATTCAACTTTATAGCTGTTGAGTTAAGGTTTATTTTTTTCTAGGTTGGAGATTGAACTTATGTGGTTTGGGTGAGCAATAAGCTAAGGATTAAAAGGCTTAACTAATGATCGCATGTCAAATAAAATATAGCCTTAATTTGTAACTGTTTAGCTGCAATTTTCTTTGAAAGAAACAGTGGTTAAGTCTTTCCTATGTAGAAAGTGTTTCCAGAAAGTTCAATAGAATTAATTTTCTTTTGCGTCCAAGTCGTCGTATAAATGTGGATAGGGGTGTAACTGACTATCAATTCACCTTTTCAGGTGGTAATTAAGTAGGAATGATTTTGTAAAGGAACGCAGGTAGGGGTCGAATTAAAAAGTTACAAAAGAAACCCTTAATGTGTTTTTGTAAAAATTTCAGCGCTTAGTCTGTTTTGAAGTTGCAACATCTTTAATTTTTCTAATATTTTAACTTGGGTACATGATTATCAGTTAGGGATGTCCTAAGCTGAAAGGAGGTCACTATAGTCATCCTAAGGACCAGCTTTTACTATGGTAAGAACCTTGAATTCAGGAAAAATAATCAGTTGCTTCATACATTTTATTGATGACCGATAATTTGTTTTGTATTACACATGTGATTGATTATTTCGTTCAGGCAGAGAATCGTCTAGTGTCCAGAAATGTGCAGTGTGTTAAACGTCCAGTCACCTAAATCGTCCAGTCCCAAATGGTCCCATTCCGGAAATGTCCAGTGGTATGAATCGTCTAGTCGTAAATGGACAAGTTCTTAAAATTGTCTAGGCTGGGTTTGTCCAGCCTAACTTGTTCAGAACCACATATCGAATTTCTATTACTTCCTACGAAAGTAATTTTTTTGAAAAACATGTGAGCATCGCAGAAACAAATGAAAATCATGGAACCAAATGAATATCGTAAAAACAATTAATACAAGTATAACCGCAGAATATATATGTATATATATATATATATAGGTCAGAAATATATATATATTTAACGCGTAGACACGTAGTTCGGTCTCTCACAACCAAGTCCATATAGAAAATTAATTTATATATATATGTAGGTCAGAAAACTTATATTAGACTTTTTAGACATCATTAGCCCGAACACAATAAATAACAAGCAGAATAGTATATGTCGATAAAGTCCAAATTCACGTAAACCTATTTTTTCTTACTTGCAATAGCTAGACGGCAACTTAACAACATTTTCAGTTATTACAAAGTAATTCTCAATTTCGTAATTTAACATTTTCATTTTTTCATTCACTCGATAATGACACCCAAGTCGAAAGCAATGCTCACTGTGACTACGATGCTCTTTTTTGCCACGTTCACTTGTTTTCTGCGGTGTCCTTTTGTTTTCTGTTATTTTCACTTGTTATCAGCGATTTTCATTTGTTTCTGTGATATTCACTTCTTTAATATCTATATATATATATATATAAAGGCCTCCTTGATTTTACGTATCAAAACGTTATTTTGTCAAGGACTGGACAATATCAAACATTGGACAATGTAGAACTTGGAATTCTTGACAACTTGGGACACTAGACCATTATATGAACACTAGTCATAAACAGTCACTAGACTTAATCAGACTTTACAGGACATTCTCCGTATGAACGGATTTTTTGTATTTCACATGTGACGAACTGTAATGATGGGAATGGATAGTGACAGGGGTCTCTTAGTATCACCCTATTGGTTTGAAAACTAAATAACTGAAAAATTTGTAACGCATTAAAATAATTTATCACATTTTAAAATCTATTATAAAGCCTCTAGTTTGGTTGAGCACTTTAAAAAATCGTTACTCTTATTTATTACTAGCAGCTGCGAAAATTGTACTATCCCAACGGAACATGTTATTATTCTGGGATGAAGAGTAGTAGATATGTTAAGAAGAAGAATAAGAAATATTTATTGACCTTTAAATACGTGCGTTATAGGCAAGTATATTATTTTTCTGGTGTAATGTATCTTTTAAATCTGTTCAGTTGTTTGAGCGTAAGGGACTTACAGATAAACACATACACATACAAACTTTAGTCTGTAATATTAGTGTGGTTATTTTTTTTTTAATTTATGTTTCAGTATGGCTTTATCCCGACTTGTCTTTATTATACTCCCAGTATATTTGATTATTTTTAACCTCATAATGAATCGGCCGTCAATCGCACCCGCCTTGTACAATATTAATTTTGTTCTTGCATCATACAAAAACCTTGTATACAATACAGGGCCAGAGATTCACTGTTTTAATTTACCAAAAGTGACAACCAATATTTTGGCGGGCATACAGGGTTATCGGTTAGGGTATGCCTGGAAAAGATCGCTATTAGCGAAAGGGCCGCCGCTTGTTGCACGTAATCATGAGTTTCATTAAGTTTTTGCATTATTTCTGTGTACATACGATATAGAGTTTTCTATATACCTTTCTACTTGTATCTTGTATCTAATAAATCGAATGTAAATATATGATATAATAAATAAATGTTATAAGAGCTATATAAGTTATTAAACAAGTTATTAAAGTAATTAAAAATTCAAATGTAACATAACTTTAAAGTACAATAAATTATTATTATCCTTAAAAATAAAATCAAAAAAACAGGCCAAAATTGCTCAGCATTGAAGATACTACGTCACTAGTCACTTTGCTTTTCTTTACATCTTTGCATAATCACACCAAAAAATGCACTATTTAAATTGAAAAGGTAAGACAATTAAACATTTTACGAAACAAAAAATAATTGACGCAAAACAGGACATTAGTGATCAGTTATATATCTATTTGACAAACCTTTTTTTTTTTCAAAAAATCTTTACATTACGAGAATATACCACTTTATTAATAAACGCGTCTTAACTTAGAACATCTTTTGTCTTGTTCTCTCCAACGGAGAACGTCACGGGACAAAACATTACAAATGACGATTAAAGTTAAGACGCGTTTAATAATAAGGCTGAAACTTAACAATCTACGCTGCCGCTCATATTGAAATGAAATGAAATAATTTATTGGCCTTATAACCACTTATGTTATACTAGGCAAGTCGCATTACAATAATTCACATTAATTTAATAAATGTCAAATGTACCTATGTCAAAAATATAAGAAGTCACTGAATTACAAAATTAAAACAGGATTATGTATTATCAATAAATTACTGATATAATAATACTTTTAAAATAATTTACATTAATGTCAGTTGAATTTAATTAAGTCAAAATATAATAATCTACTTAAATATATTTAAAATTAAATTACTTTTGCTCACTCAAGAACGAAGATTCAGTCAGATTGATGTTCATAAATTCTTTAACCGAATAAATTGGGATGAGAATCAAAAAACTGCCTTATTTTTCGTTTAAAATTGTTCTCGTGAAGATTAGCTGGTAGAATTTATTCCTGTATGTCACCTTAATCTGTCTCAAAAATATCGCATGGTGACAAACAGGATCACTGGTAGGACAGTTTGTGGCTGTTTCTATCTTTTTACATTCGGTCCTGATTGCCGCCCTCTCTTGGTATTGAGAACGCAATTTATGACGATTGTAGCTCTTCCGCTTTTATACTCGTGAAGCTATTGAGGAAGGTACTCGTATGTTGAATGCTGGGAACATTTTTGAGACTCTCCTGCTTTTTGAATTATAGTTATAAAGGAAATTCGATCATTGATCATATTTCATTTTTTCAATGTGATAGAAATCAGAAAACCATGTCGGGATAATTTAATGAAGAGTTCATACTAAAAATACCAGATTTTTATATTTTCGAGTTATTTACAAAAACACTGTTGCAAAAAATCTCGTATTTATATTAAGACCGTCAGATGTCGTCAATAAAAAATAAATTTTGTATCTGTCATCTGTGAACCTTACCGAAACGAAACAACAAAAATACAGATATTAGTGACATCATTTTATTACGGGCTTTTGACAAGAATAATATTATGCTTAACTTTTCTTATGTTTTCAAAAATCTCTAAAACGTAATTATTATATTCAGAATAAAATAAAAAAATAAAAGCACGTTATTTTTAATTTGTCTTAAATAAAAATGGGGGGGGGGGGGACGACAAAAATTTCAAATGTTGTCAATTGCGATCTATCTGTTAATCTAGTCACAATCTGTTTCTATAAGAAATTTAATCAAAATCGGTCCAGTGGTTCAGACGTGAAAGAAAAGAGACAGACAGGACAGATACTTTCATATATATAATATTAACAAGTAATGATAAAAACTTCTTGCTTAAAGTTATTTAAAAAACAAGTTATTAGAAACGAATAAAAAAAAATCTGTAATCCTGTATCAAACCTATTTTTTTTTTTAAATTGTGATGTACCCAGTGTCTCTCTCACAACTAAGTCGAATCTATTGACACCACTAACATAAAAATACGAGAAGCCGTTTAGGCTTTAAAGCGTGTCAATGCATGCATACATACACCCGAAAAACATAACCCTCCTTCTTTCGCAGACGGGTAAAAACAAAACGCAACTTAACAAAAGCAAAACTCCCTAAGCAAAACAAGAAACCATTAAGTATGTACTAAGTAAAGCTACTCGCAACTCTTTACTATAGCTTCAACTAAGCCCCAATTAAGAGAACGAGCACTGAAAAAGAGTTTACTGTCCACTTCTCGTTTCACAATTTTCTTTTCACTTAGAAAAAATATCGATTTTGAATTTTTTAATGGAAATCTTTAAATATGTTTCTGTGATGTCTTCTGATGGAAATTATAAAAGGAATGTTGGTTTATGTATATTTTGTTTTTTTTGCATAAAAAATGTTAATAAACATTCAAATGTGTGCGTGTGTGTACATGTGTGATACAAGAAGATTTTGCACTCTAAAAATATAGGGTAGCTGTTTGATGAAAATCGGTCCAAGATGACCGGATAACAAACTACGAGTATTTTTTGTAAAGGCGACACAGAGGCACAACTCCCGGGACTCGACGTCTCCTCGCTTAAAGGGCAAGCGTAAAAGAAAGCTAAATTAATCATTTAAAAAATATATATTATAAATTCTACAATATACATTATTTTATCGCAACGCAACAAATATTATATAATAATAATAATAATTAAAAATAATTTACTATATAAATTAATTTATATAAAACGATGTGATATTATTAAATACATTGCTATTGCGTAATTGTACCTAATGGTGTTATATATGTTTCTAAAACAAACATAAGTCAAACACAATGTTTATTTTATAATTAAAGTGTTCGTATAACAGAATGATGAATGCAACTCTCGGATTAGGAAGACCCATCGTAATCACAACAAAAATACGGCGCAAGAGTTATTGCTATTACTATTTATGGATAGAAGCATCTTCTGTGTATGGCACAAGTCTAAGAAGTATCAGAACAATAATATATCTTCCAAGTTCTATACATCATCGAGAATTTTTTTAGATTCTATATCAGTGGTTACATACTATTCATATATACAACATTAGTTCAAGTTTCTACTCGTTGCTGTCATTGAGGAAAATACGGCAAAAAAACGTGTTTGTTGTATAAGAGTTATATTAAAATATAAATAAATTAAATAAATAATTATTTTCTTTTGTTTTAAGTATTTGTTGTTATAGTGGCAATTGAAATACATCGTCTGTGAATTTCTAGCTATCACGATTTATGAGATAGCCTAGTGATAGCAATATTAGTAATAGAGCACCTTTTGGGTACGATAAACCCTAAAAATTAGGTCACTCGTAACTTGCCTCTTGATATTTTGAAAAATATGTTGTATTTTAAAATTACTATTAAATAACTTGATAAAAAAGCTGCATTAGTTTTCTGGTTCTCCAAATTCTCGGTTTTCGTGCAAAAGGTTTTAATTCCTAGTCCATTTGCACCCGTGAGTTTCTTCCTTGTGTGCAAATTGAAGTATACTTTAGTTAGCTACAAGTACCAATGCTGTAGTGATACATTCAGCTCAGATGTTTCTAGTTTTATTAAAAAAGTAAGCAAACAATTTTTATTCGTGTATATGCAAGAAGTAGAAATAATATCAGAGCAATTGGCAACATTAAAAAGGAAGCTTTACAATCATATGTTTATATATAAGGGTCCTTACGGGGACTTAATTGTTGTTCGGGTTAAACTATAGTTCAGAATCAGGTCTCATTCATAAAACTTCGTCAGGGTTGAAATGAGGCGATCGTTTCCACAATGAAGGTTGTCTCACCATCGTTGTGGATGTATTTTGTGAAAGTATACGCATTTTTTAAACATAATTAATCAAACACGCGTTAGTTTTCTCAATTAAATATTATATCGCTTCTCAAAAGAACACACCTTCATATAGCTGCACTTGACGTAACGCGGCCAATCTGTCCCCTTACGTAATCTAACGCGTAAAAAAATATTAAATTCATTACCGTAAATATTAAATTCATAACGCGTAAAAAAATATTAAACCCGCTACTTTTCCACAACTCGTACCACACGCCATTCCTGTGAAAATTTATCGTACGCATTAAAAACGTGGAATCAAAAGAACTTCATAATTTACATCAGTCGTTAGCGGGAGAGGTGATAATGATAAGTTGCATTTATCATGGCTTAGCTGTAAATACTGCTTGGCTAATAGTTTGACTTGCCGTTGTACATTTAGGGATAAGAGTTTACATGACTGTGAACTGGCTTTGCAAGAATTCATTCTTTTATTCATGGGTAAACCACACAAAGGTGTTCAAGTCCCAAACTAGGCAAAGCCTGTGCTATGGTAACCTGATTACTGATACACATACTTATATACATATATACATACTTATATAAATAATAGACACCCAGACACAGGTCAAACAGACAATATGTTCATGCACACAAATGTTTAACCTGTCCGGGATCGAATCTGAGACCAGCGGCGCAGAAGGCAGGGTTGCTACCAACTGCACTAACGGGCCAGCCATATAGCAGCCATTCATTATTATCGCTTATTTCATTAGTAATTATGTGCAATATTAAAATTTCTTTATTCGCCTTAGATATGGCACTGTTCTTATTATAGGGTTACATTTAAAACGCATATTTTATTTTCCCTAATTTACTTTGTCATAATGAATGTAAGGTAATATATAGTGTCATAATGTAACTTTGGCATAATCGTTTTATGCCATAATGTGATTTAAGCATTACAGTTTAGGCCTAGGACGAACATATTTGCTTTATATTTTACGTATTGTGTGCCTTTAAACATTATTGTAAGTTATCTTTATGTTATATGGTTATGCTAATTAATATTATGCGAAGTAATTAATGCATTTAGTTGTCATGGCAAATTATTTTTAGTCCAACTTAAATTAGTTCAAAAAATGTTATGCTACCAAATGTAGATCCCTTATTATAACTACAACATAAACTAACGGCACGTGCCCCGTGACGTTATTACGAAAAACAAAATGAAATACTTCAACCAAAAAAATATAACAGATAGATTAGTTAAAGACTATTTAAACTCTATAGATAATCTAAATGCTCCAACCCACCACCAGAGGGCAGCGTGCCCAAGATTCTTAGCGATAGCCGCATATACAAATTTTTCAGTTTATTATATGTGCAAACCAAACTTCGTAATTCTACGTTTTCAAAATCATTCTGGTTGTTTCTGTGAAAATATTTTTTTTACTTATTACTTTTTTGAAGACATAAAAATCAGTGGAAATTTATTCATGCTACGTGGTTTATCTCTTCCAATATATCGATGGCTCCCACGTATACTACCGTATATCCAAAATGTCGATTTTCATGTTTTCAGTGATTCGTAAATAAAATACAAAGCCCCATCGACTCCATTAAAAAAAAGTTCAAGAAGTTAAAAAATGAAGATTTTTTCGGACGTATATAATCGTTTCTTAAAAATTAGCGCACCGTAGATTAGCGTATAGTCAATTACGACTAACTACGCGGGGCGCGGCGCGGGGGCAAGCCGGCGCCGCGTATCTTATGTGTCACTTACCCTCCGGTACGCGGGAAGCGCACACGTTCGCACTTGTTTCGCGGATTACTAAGTTTTCGTGTTTACGCAGTTATGCAAGGTATTTTGTTTAAAGATGAGTAATCCGTCTAAGAATACGTATAGGGGTCTACACTCGAGAGCTCGAAAACTGTGTGATATTGCATGTAGATCGACGAGGATAGAAACTAGTGTTTCTAGTTTTCATTCCGAAGATGATGAGCAATGTCACCCGATTGATAATTTCAGTGAAAACAATAGAAAAGCAGGTAAGTTATTTATAAGCTACGTTAATTTTTTTTAATGTTACTTTTTACTGCTTTTTTTCTACAAAATTGCCTTAAACTACGGTATGTAACACATACCACTATGTACGTTGTTCATTGCTGAATAAAAAATATCGTATCACACACTTACGACTTTTTACGCTGTCCACTTATCCGGCTATTTTATCGTATGTTATACATACGATTACTTACGTGGCTTTTTTCGTAATTTTTTTATTGTATTTGTTACTTACCACAATTTACGTTGCGAAATTGTAAAAAAAAACTAATAGTAAGTGCTAAATACAACAGCATACGTGGCAGTTACAAAAAATAATATGTCTTATGTTAAGTTTTTCTCTATTTTAGAGTCTCCAATGCCAGTAGGAGCCGACCTATTAGAAATAGAGGCACTTGCTGAGATGTTAAACGACGATTTTATTGAAATTCCCTCAACGTTATCGACTACTCAGGATGTTGAAGATTTGATCGAGACGATAACAACTTCCCAGCAAAAGCAGCAGCAAAGTCCTTTGAAGTTAAATGATATCCTGTTGTCTCATTCGCAAATGCTTCCAGAGTTGGATCACACTCATGAAGCTCGTTTTCCACCTGCACTGGAATGTAATGACACCCTGGTAGCTTCCTCACAGCATGATGATTTACTTGGAAATGAGGAAAATACACCTCAAATTTCTATAGACAGTGAGATATCTCCACAGACACCTCACCCATCATCGCCTGACTGTTTTATAAACCATTTGGACATGGATTGTCTCAATGATTTTTGCCCCTATTTTATTGGTAACGTAATACGTGAACCACTGTCTTTGATGTCAAATTTTTCTGGTTATTCTACACCTCAGGCTAACACGCCGCTGTCTAGCTATTTAAGTGATACTGCAACAACAACTACTGGAAAAAAGAGTGTAAGAAAAGATAAGGGTAATGTTAGAAGGAAACATGACAATGAGTGGATCGACACGAAAAGAAAAACCCTGAAAAACCGCGGTAAGGCTTACGTTGGTCGAAAAGGTATAAGTAAACCAAAGAAAACTATAAAAGCACCATGCAAATGTCGTATGAAATGTTTTGAGAAGATTGCGAATAATCAGAGAAAGAAGATTTTTAAAGCTTTCTGGAAGCTAGGAGACCATCGGATGCAATGGGCTTACGTATCCAACTTAGTTACCCAAAATCTTAAGAGGAGAGTTTTTGTTGACACACAATCGCGACGAAAATATACAATTAAGTACAAATTACCTCTTTCTGCAGTTGAAGGAAACTCAGAAGTGAACCACGTAGATGTCTGTAAAAAACAATTTCTAGCCACATTGGCGATAAGTGAACAATTCGTTTACACTGCGATACAGAAAACTGATTCGTCAACGGGCACCGTGGCAACTGATGATCGAGGTAAGCACGATAAGCACCCTCGTAAAATAACAGAAGACGTTAAGAGAAGCGTATGCGACCATATTAACTGTCTGCAACCGGTCGAATCCCATTACGTAAGAAAAGACTCCTCTAGATTGTACTTAGACGGTGACTTGAGCTTTCGTAAGTTATTTGTTATGTACAATGAATGGTTCGACTCCAGTATTTATCACGGTAAAGCCGAAACAGAACGTCAGTACAAAACTGTAGTTAACGACACTTTTAAGATTAGTTTTTTCCAGCCGAAAAAGGATCAGTGTGACACTTGTCACAAATACACTAACACTCAAACTCCCACCGAGGAGGAACGTGAAAGTTACACAACTCATATCTTAAATAAAAACACAGCAAGAGGTCTAAAAACTGAAGACAAAAAAGAGGCCGTATCTTCAAACGGAAAAATCGTAACAGCTACTTTTGACTTTCAAAAAGTCTTAAACTCTCCTTATGGACAGATAAGCGTGTTCTACTATAAAAGAAAATTGGGGTCCATGAATTTTACTATGTTTGATCTCGCCAAAAAGACAGCTACTTGCTATATGTGGCATGAAGGTGAAGGCAAAAGAGGTGCCAATGAAGTAGCGAGTTGTCTCGCAGATTTCATCTCTAAAGAAGCAGCAGCTGGGGCCGGGGAGTTCAGGTTTTGGTCTGACAACTGCACCGGTCAGAATCGAAACCGTATAGTATTTGCTGCTTACATGATATTGGCTGAGAAACACAATGTCACAATCAAACATACTTTTTTGGAGAAAGGCCACACTCAGCAAGAAGGAGATAGTGTACATGCCTTAATTGAAAGGTGTGCTAAAAATAAGTTGATTTACACGCCTTTTGAATGGTTTGCATTAGTGCGGTGGGCTAAACAAGATGGAAAACCTTACAATGTCATTGAGTTGAACCATTCAAACTTTTTGGATTTTAAATCGACCATAGTCGGCAAAAATTGGACAAAAAATATGAACGGTGTTGGGGTTCAATGGACAAAAATAAAAGAGTTAAAAGTAATTCCTTCAGAACCGAATAAACTCCATTACAAATATAATTTAACTGCATCCGAATACATGACAATTGCAACGAAGACGAATACGAGACGACGACAACAAGTTTATATTGATGCATGTCCACTTTATCGCAATTCATTACCCATACCCAAAGCAAAAAAAGATGATTTGCTAAGCCTATGTAACAGTGGTATCATTCCATTAGTTCATCACAACTTCTACAAAACCCTTGTCGTAGAGTCTAACTCTTCTCAACGTACCCTAGGCTCCGACACTGAGTAAATAGCAGCTTATTTTATATACTTAATATTATCATGTTTTGTTTTTTCATAAAGATCTCTTTACTATTTTTTTAAACTAGCTACCTTCGCATGATAACAGATAGGTACGAATAGTAATAACAAACTGCAATAATAATTATATTCTAAGCAGTAAAGATAATTAAAGGCTGATTATAATATTTAGATTTTATATTTAGGTACATGAGTATCGGCCAAATGGAGGCATTTTAACAATGATGGATCTCTTAGTTATACGTAATTTGTTTTTTAAATAGTAATCACTAACTGCAATCATATTGTAAGCAATAAAGAAATTATAAAGGCTGATTAAATTTAGACTAGGTAGTACCTACATGAGTATTGCGAAATGGAGGCATTTTAAGAATTATGGATCTCTTAGTTAATTTGTTTTGTTTTCAGAGGAACAAGGAAAGCATTTATTTGTGTTGATTTATTGTTACATTTTATTTTTTTGCTAGGCATAAATTGTCAATTATAATTACATTTTTAAGTTTTTTTCTGCGGCTAAGTTGATTGCCAGTTGATTTATTTGTGTTTTAAATTATTAATTATACAGAGAAGAAAGATAAATAATTTAATGATAAGTATTGTTTTGTATTCCTTTTGTTTGTAAGTTTTAATCTTGATATTCTGTTTTTTGTTTTGTTTTTAAGAAGTTTATAACGTTCATAGGTTTTGTAAAAGTCAAAACCAGTTAAATATATTATTTCAGTTGCGTGTAACCTACAAGTCAACAGTTATTAATGCATGACCAAATAAATAATACCATAATTTGATTAAAATGGTAATTTATTTAATTTATTATCCCAATTACACCCCAATTTTAACGTTTTTAACTTTACATACAATAGATAATCTCATATGATATAAGAAGTAAAACGTAGTATGTACCACATATGTGAATATTTACTTCTGTAATATCCATGTATATCACCGTAAGTAAAACATACGATATTTTCAGGCAATGTAAATACGACATAAAATATCGTAAGAATCACTTACGATTTTTTCACGATACGTATTTCCATCGTAAAACATCGTAACAACAGTATCTCTAAAAGTATAAATAATTCACTATTTATTGTAATGCCATAAAAAGAAACCCAACATAGTCTTACTATGGCAAAAAATTCAAATCGAAATCTTTAGAAACATCGGAAGAGTGAAGGAAAATGTGTTTAAATGGCTCTCCTGTAAAGTAATGTATTTGAACATACGATAGTTTACTTAGGAGCCATCGATATCTTTTTCGACTTAATTTTAAAATAATCGCCAAATCATATTTTTGTTGGCATTATTCCCAAAAACGTTCTAGCACTTTAAAACACCTAAAGGAATAAAAAGTGTATAAAAATAATATAAAAACCCTCGCAGAAACGAGGTGGGACTTACCACCTGGGAGAATATGAACGGTAACCCCAATATCCCCTATCCCATCTCGTATAATATGGATTCCCATCAGGTAAACCACCTTTCTACACCATGATTACAGCGCCGCCGAATTGCCGGGTTCGATCGTCCCTCTAATGTTGTGTGGTTTATTTGTATGGTTATAGCGAATTAGGAAATATATTAAAGGGTTTTTTTATTGGGTTTTGTCATCATTGACAACGCCACCAGTCCCAAAATACTGATAAAAAAATGGTCACTTCAAAAATTTTAATTTCGGGCATCGTGCCTAAAATGCTGGCTGCGTTGCCCCGCTGGATTGCTAGACTTATGTTTTGCGTAAAATATAAGCCAGCGTTTCTGTCAAGAGGGAAAAGGAAAAAAAAAAAGGGAAAGTTAAAATGGGTAGCTCTATGCTTTACTTTGCCATGTTACCTTTAGACAACATGGCAAAGTAAACATAACATAACTTTTGTCTGTACCAGGCATTATTCATTGTAATACATTCATTAGGTAATTATAAACAGTAGACGTTGCAAACTCAAATCGTTTTTTTTAGACTTCACATTTCGACAACTTATTTAGAAAATTGGTTCTTAATCAGTTTGTACTGCACTCTGATGAATATTATTTAAATTGGGCAGGAGATGATGCTCTCGCAAATTTAATACTAACTTGGTAAATAGATTTTTTGTATCAAGTTGGGTAAAAAAACATTTACAAAAAAGTTTAATAAATTGGATACTCTGATATGTACGCGAGTACCAATACGCATATAAACCTCCAAGTTGGAAACCAGACGACGAGCCAGATTGAAAGTGACGCTAAAGGAAAACATAATGAGTTAACCCTTCGACTCGATTGACGCCTGTCAAACTCTACACCCGTAAGCTCGCACGCATAATGGCGGCTTGCGCGCTGTCATAGCAGACGTTTAGAAAAATTACGATTATTCAGAAACTGTCAAATTTTGTTAATTGATGTAAAAAACAGTCGATTATATGATAACACTGTTACATTTTTCTTTCAAACTCAACATCGTATAACATCTTAAACAATCTTAATTTCTAGGAAAAAATGGAGATATGGTAAAAAAAGGTATCTTGGTGGAAATTATATTTTTTTATCAAAATTGCAGGTAACTTTTACAAGCGATTGGATGTTTTATGTATTATTTAATATATTGTTATACTCCTACAAAAATAGGTTTTTGTTTATCAAACGATAAAACTGGTATAATATCGTTACAATATGTCAACTCTGCTGCGGCTGCCGCCGTATTGAATGTAGATTTATATACTCAATTAGTCAATAATCTTTGGCCGAAATTTACAAATGATTAATTATTTCAAAAATATATCTATTTATTTTGTGATAACATGCATTGTTTTGCAAAAATATACAACATTAATGATGTAATAGGTATTTACCGGAAATTCTATCAACTTCGTATTCGATATCCTATTTGCCATTTATTCATGATGGGAAGGATATTTGGATAAAATAAAACAAGGAAATTATAGCTAAATATGTATATTTATTTCAATTTTATTCTTTTATGGCTGGTTCCTAACAAAAAATAAAAGATAATTGTAACCAAAACCACAGTAAATTTCTATGAAAAAACCAAAGCCCAATAGTGATGTACCATGCTATCGATAAATTTCGCAAGTGTAATGAAAAAAATAGTACCGCATACAAATGTCGATATAATATTGTTATTATTATGCGTAGAAAAGTGCGACAGCAAAATATCGATAAAATGGAATTTTAAGTGAAGTTTTTAGGTGAAAATATTACGGAAAAAAAAACAACAGAAACCACACCACAGACACAACTGATGACAAAATATAATCAACTGAAAAAATTAACTGATGACAAAATGTAATCAACTGAACCAATTTGAATGGGAACAAGTGTCATTTAGTCTAAATAAAATAAACTTATAGAATAAAAGGTACTTTTTAAAGTTGATTAAAGTGATCTTAAAATATCTTGAATAAAATTATATAAAAAACCTTAAAATTTAACTAACATTCAAGCTTTCCAGCTCCGTCGTCAAATCGTTGCCCTCATCCTCGACTTCTTCAATGGCGTCGTCATCCGAGTCTAAATATTCTTCATTGAGAAGGTCGAGAAATTGCTGGGGGGCCTCGTTATCGGAATTCCACATCTAAACCACGAAAAATAAAAAAAATAGAATAAGACCCTAACGAATTGAAAACATCTTCCTTTCTTTGAAGTGGGTTAACAAGACAAAAATAATAAAAAACTTTTTTCTTTCAAAATTTATCGACATTTTTATCGATATAGGCCATATTGATCGATAGCCAGCTCTAAGGCCAAACAAATCAAAATGGCGGACAGAAAACCGATATTTTGAACATTGACAAAAATAAATGGTATTTTTAGCTTTTTTAGAACTTCTTGAACAGAAATATAGTCAATAATACAATTATGTGATTGTTATTTCCAATTTTTCCTGTACATAAATCATGCACTAATACATTTTGACTTCAAAATCACCCGTCAAAATACTCAAAGCACGAAACAATTTCGACGCGTCTTTATTTTTAGACGAAAAACTAACTAAATATTGTATTCAGTGCTTCATTATTGTAGTGTAAAGGTCACCACATATGCCATGATCAGAATTATGATAGCTTTTACTCACCTTTTATGAGAAAACAATTTTTAAACACGCACTAACACTTGGCTTCACTTCCACAAAACTGCCGACTTTCAAAATTGCTATGCTAAGAAACAATAACAAAAGACCATAGTTATTATACACCAAAATAAAGAGGGTGTATTCTACTCTTTTGTTTCTATACAAACTATTCGCCTTCAGATTAAAAAAGATACGTTACGAAGACCTTTTTGAATTGGTAGGGTGTCCGTATACATTAATACGTGTTCCGAGTCTACCGTTACCAACTGTCACGCGTATACATTCATACGGATTCCGAGTCGAGGGGTTAACTGTTAATCTAAGATAATTGTTTGCGAGTCTTCAGCTAATTCAGCCAGCACGGGAAAACTATGGATCACAGCTCTTTCGAAAAGATGATTCCATGCATAGGAGTTGATACGTAATATAAAGTTACTTGAATTCTGTACTTATTTACCGTGCGAGGAACGTCTCTAGTTCGAAGCTGTATTTTTTGTTTTTGTTTCATCAGTTGGTAAAAGATTGAAATTTATAACTAATCCTGATGAAGCAAATTCTATGAATTTCATAGTCGTCGTTGTTTTTTTTTATTACGGTAGTATTTCAAACAAAACAGACAGAAATTTGCTGCAGCACCATTTACCAACTGATTTCAATAATAATTACCCAAAACATGAGAAACACAGTCTTAAATAAGATTTATAAAGCCGAAAAATTTACAAAGACGTTAACTTTACTTTCATGCCGTAAAATTATTGCCGTCGCAAAGTCAACAGTTCACAGAACAACTTCACTATTAATATTTATTTCCGATTATTCCTTAAAACGCTTATCACCTATAACTTACACGTACACTTAATTTGATAGCGCCCACCGGATTGAATGTTATTACCCCGATTGGGTCCACACCTTCGCGGAAAGGTCTGCGAGGTGTGAACCCACTGACTTATAGGGTTGCCAGGTGCTACTAGTAGCGTCTTGTAGCTAAGGGTTGCCATTACTAAGCTTACACTAGAGATAATCAGCCAAAGAAACTGAAACCAGAAAAGAGAGTCAATACTATGACTTCAAAGTTAATGTAATGGAAAGAGCTAAGTTGGGAATATTTTTGCGCGATAGAATCCGTAATGAGGATATTCGCCGAAGAACTAGAGTTGCCGACATAGTTCGTAGGATTTGCAAGCTGAAGCGGCAAAGGGCTGGAAACATCGCTCAAAGAACCGTACACCGATGGGAAAGAAAGGTTCATGAGTGACGACCAAAAACTGGCAAACGCAGCGTAGGTAGACCTTCCGCTAGGTGGACCGACGACGAGTAAAAGTCATAAGTAAAAAGTGGCAATTGGCAGTTTCTCGTTCGGAATGGCGTTCCAAGGGGGAGGCCTATGTTCAGCAATGGACGTCTTCTGTCTGATGATGATGATGACTTTGAGCTCCTTATAAAAGACAAGGAAACAAATGGGTTCACAAATTCGCCGGAACCTTTTCTTAACTAACTTGGACCGAATTAGTTTCTTTTTTAGTCGGAATCACCTTTGCGGAAAGATCTGCAAAACGTGAACCTGTACACACTGCAATTTGCAACCCTATAAGGGTTGCTAATTGCCAGTTGCCTAGAACTAATAGCTAAAGCTGACCATCACTGAGATAAGATTGAAAGATAAACAGAAACAACAACATTAAAGGGATTTTTATTTGAAAAATCAAGTGAAAGTTCAATAAAATTTTCATCAAAAGTCATGTTTGCGAATCAAAATAATTTTATTGTAAGTACAGAAAATGTAGTTGGTTGTTACTTTTGTGTAACTGTAAAACTGTAAAATGTATAACTTGTTCCATAAACTCCACAACCTGATAGGAAAGTCTGATATTTGAATTGTTGCAAAATAACGATTGCATTACGTCACAATGGTAGTTTTTGACAGATTTGGTAGATTGTCAATTTTAAGTTTTAAACTAACTCTGTCTTGTTCTATACCAAAATGACAATTATGATGCCATGCAATTGTAATTCAAATAAAACACTTGGGGCCCTGACCTTGAACACAATAAAGTAGAAGCAAAGCGTTTCGCCCGAGTCTCTGAAACCATACCAAAATCATTTTTTGGGGTTGCGAACCTTGAAATGAAAAAATGATAATTATAGTATTTGTTCGTCTGTCTGTCAGTTAAGATCTTTCTTCTAAGCAATACTTCAAAGTATCAAATGTAGAATATTGTCAACGCGGATAAAACAATGTGACAACTCGTTCATCCAGAATCATGAAAGTTGGTAACAAGCAATGTCTTGTAAACAAATAAAATAGAAAATTTATAAGTTTTGGTGGCGCCGGCCATTTTGGACCGATATTCGTCAAGCAATGTTTGACAAAATACTCTCGCCTAATTCACATTTCAAACAATAAAAAACTAAATCGAAATCTGCCCATTCGTTTGGGAGCTACCAGTTATGCGTCGAGGGTGAAAAATAAATAATACAAAAACCGTAAAAAAATTCCTTTGACAAAAACCAATAAGGAAAAATAACAAAAAGCAAACAAAATAAACGGCGTCAAATAAAATTTTAAACAATTAATACAAACGACAGAATCAATAAAATAACACATTACACACTCCCGCGCATACCAACACAGCGTAGTCCATTGACAGAGCGGCACTGGACAAGTGATTGTGATCAAAGATAAACGAATCGCTTTAACAGATGTGACACGATGCCGTAGATAAAAGCGCTGGAATCATTTAGACACTTCTGTACGCCCACACTATCGATAAAGAGAAATAGTTACACAGAATAAAGATAAGTAGATGGATAACTCTATTAATTGTAGTTTTTTACGCGGTGATTCTAAATTGACTGCGCATATGTAGTATACTGAAAGAATATTGAAAAATAAAATACCTGTATTTTTTAGTTTAACCCTTTTTAGTACAAAAATATTAAGAAAACTTCGATTGAAGTCATGCAAAGTGAACATGAAAGTCATGGTCATCTAAGCCGCGGCACCGCACCGTTGCAAAACTAGGTCACGGCGAAGGCAAGCGAGTTGGCATGGCCCACATTTGTGTAATCTCGCTTAGGTGATCATATTTCCTAGTTTTTTGTAAACAAAAATGCAAAAATATCCGATGTGCTTTTTAAAACTTATTTTATTAAAGATGGTAATTGCGTGGTAAAAATATACGCAGTCAATTGAGAATTACCCGGTATAAAAAAAAAACGTGCAGAAGAAAGTTGAAGCGTTTTGTACCGCTTCAACTTTCCTCTGCACTTTTTTACTCTGTCTTTAAGATGTGTCTATCAGATAATGTCGAACGTTTTTCTCCGAGGCAATTGGAAGTTAGTTATTATAAGAACTCTCCACCAAAACTCTGCACAGAAACTTTGAGATTGTTTATTATTTTCTTCTGTACAGAAACTGTAACAGTTATTTACCGACTTCTCAAAAAAAAAATAGAAGGTCAAGTCAACTGTTTTATTAAGTATTTTACATGATATCTTAGCGCAGGCTGAACCAATTTGTAAATATATTGATTTTGTTTAGTGCCTTTAACCCTGTCAATTGAGACATTTGAAGGTGCATAAAATCCCAACAAGCTGAAAATCAGTAAAATTGTTCTAAACATAATTATAAATGATATTTAAAAGTTCCCCATCAATCCCGTGCATGGAGGAAAAATGGAGGTCCCGTTGTTATTTTACCAAAACGAAAAAAGTATATATATATTCTGGCGCCTGACGCATTGAATTCAGTTATTAGGTACTTTTATAAACTGCGTTACTTAAAGGTGGTAAGCTTCAAAGAGAAAAATCTCCATTAAAAATACCCGAAGCGAAGGGAGAACAAAGTTTTAAAAAAACTTATTGTTATACTACCGACATTTTGATTTGCCTGTCGAATTTACATCATATTTAATAACATAAATTTATGTTCTC
This sequence comes from Ligdia adustata, assembly GCA_947049295.1. NCBI lineage: Eukaryota > Metazoa > Arthropoda > Insecta > Lepidoptera > Geometridae > Ligdia > Ligdia adustata. The sequence continues at coordinate 1,183,658 of OX346237.1, forward strand.
ACGTTTATTAATTATTTCTTGTTTAGAAAGTATACAACGCGAAATAAGAAAACACATTTTGTAAAATCCCCAACAAACTATAACGTATATTCGATAAACCGCAGTAAAGAGACAATTTTATTTGGATTTATGTTCGCTTTCATTACCACTATACAAGGGCTGACTCTCAAAAAGCACATTTTATATCTGTATTACAACAAAACCCTATTCTATTCGGTAATATTTATCAAAACTATATTACTTACTTAGACAGAAATCGTATCTTCAAGTAAATCGCATTTACGGAAAAGCAGTAACGCAACTTCGCACGGCGGTAAGGGGGAATGCAACTAAGAAACCAGGGACCCTATTCTTGAGATCGCTCGTATGAATACAATCTTTCACGTGTGAAATTGAATTTTCATTAACGTCACCTTCGTATATGCAATGAACACTATAACATAAAAAAACACCAAGTGTTAAAGCTTTTACATTTTGCAATCTCTTAAGTATTTAGGCAACTTATATGTGTCGATTATGACAGTGGTGTAGGAGCTATATTTTTGAAACGTTCGAATGAATTCATCACTAGCTAAGAACGTTAATTGAGAATGCGACTTTAAGAATATCTTACGTTACTTAACGTTCCAAAAATGAAGCCCCTGCAGCTTTCTAGATACCGCAACACAGGGAATCCTAGCGCGGTAGCTAGAAGCATGATTATCATATTTAAGAAACACCAAATTATTAAGTTATGTGAGAACATTGTACTAATTCGAATTTGTATATATATATTTATTAAACTAGTTTGTGTCTTAGAATGATATAAAATAAAAATAAATATAATTTTAGAATATAGCTGCAGATATGTATATTAATGTATTTCTTAAATATACTTTCTTTTTTGTGGTAAATAAATTAAATTATAAATTATGAAATAAAAAAAATCTTTTCTTTTTTCTTTTTTAATTGTAAGTAGGTTTAGTTTAGTTAGTGTTTTAATCACTGTTTTTTAGGTTTTTATCACAATAAATTTGAAATAGTATAAAATTAATATCAACTTGTCCTACTGCATATAGCGTGTACTGCGTTCAATCGTTCATTCGTCCTTTGCGGGCTCATAAAAGGATATATTCCATAATATTTCACGTTTTATAGCTGGTATTGGACGTCCTCGAGTTGAGATGTATCAAGTTGTTTATTGGGACCTCTCAATTGGTTTTTTTATGTAATTGATGGCGTGGATTTTGGACATAAACGGTCATAAATGGACATAAAAGCTTCCAAACGTTTAGAAGTAAAGGAGGCTTTTGGAAAATGACCGAGATGTACCGTTATGTGTTTGGTATACTTTTAAACGGAACTTTCTTAAGCTATGAGATAGAGCAATATACGAGTAGTTAACTATATTTAAAAATGTAAATATTTTTTACGAAGCTTTTATAAATTTTATAAATAAATTCAATTTGTATTAAAATATTTAAGTCACTTTGGAAAATTTGCTTACATTTGTCAGTATATATATATGTTTTTCCATGTACGTTTGTTTGTTACTGGTGATACAAATCGTTTTTTAGTAAACACAAACTATAGTAAAATAGGAACATCATAAGTGGTTCTTAGAAAAACATTCAGAAAAAACATATTATTCGCGAGGTCGACAGTTCCAGAGAACTACTATTTTTTTTTATTTTGAACCACAATCAAGAGCCTAATACCATTTATAAATACTGTCACTATTAAACATTAACTATAAAACAATTTTCCAGAAAACTTTCACTTTGGGACCAACTCTGAATTTGAATAGAAAAAAGCTGTTTCATACATTTTGTCGACGACCGATAAACTTTTAAATCAAAGAGCTGTTTTTTTTCCTATTCATTATAATCAGTAGTAACTCCCTTTTGGCTTAGTACAACCCTAATAAATAACGCTGTATAGTTTATATTTAACAAGTATCCCTGTAGGTATATCCTTCTAAATTCCACTCCGTACAATCGACTCCTAAACCTTATTTTCCCGAATTTCCCGTAAAAGCAATACCGGATCCTGGCAACGGTTACTTTAATTAAAATTTCTTCCTCAAGAGCCTTTGAATCTATTAAGCCTTTTATATTTGTATCACGGCAGATCTTTTATGGGTCTTCAATATTGTCGAACGAAAATAAACTTTATTACTCAGACAATAAAGTATCAAGCGATTGAAATAAATTACTTATCTGACAAAGGAGAACGCCTGTTTTAAGTATGTGAGAAAAGATACAAAGTTAGATAATATGTGAAGTGGTAGGTACAGGTTTAAAGCAGCCGGTAAATTAAAGCAGACGTCCCCTCTTTTTTACCCGACTGCGAAAGAAGGAGGGTTATGTTTTTCGAGTGTATTTATGTATATTTTTTTGGCACGCCGTAGAGCCTAAACGGCTTGTCGTATTTTTATGTGAGTGGTGTTAATAGATTCGTCTTAGTCGTGAGAGAGCCACTGGGTACATCAAAATTAAAAAAAATATACAAATATTTAGTAGTCGGTTTTTTTAAGTCGTTTCTAAAGACTTCAAATAAAAGAGATTAGTGTATATGCGATTCGAATACTACGAATAATATTTCCTCTTTTATTGGAAGATTTTTATTTACATTGTTTGTTACCAAATTTTTCGGAGACGTCTTAACCAATTACTCGTATTAGCCAGATCGCTCCAGCCAGTGGTTTGATATTGAAATCGAAATAAGTTAATGTAAAAATCGGCATCTGCTGAATACCAGTCAGTACCTATTCGCTTTTTTTAAATAAAATAAATAAGAAAGTAATCTCAATAGCGTAATTATTTCTTGGAACAATGCACCTGCGTATTTAATTTATATTTTTATAAGTTCAGTTGTTGAAGTCTACATATTGATGTGATTCTCACGCCTTCTCCAAATACAATACAGTAGTTTAATAAAGCTGTCAATAAAATAGAGTTATTTAACTTAGCGTATGGAAATAATACTAATTTTTATAGCATATGATATTTTCTGAAAACGTAGTTTTCTAACGGCAAAAGATTTTTTGAAATCGAACCAGTACTTTTTAAGTTTTGCCGTTACGTACAAAAATACATATCTTTCCTACTAATAATATTAGTATACAACGTGTAACAGAAAGGTGTGACAATACTTACGGGTGTTAGTCTACTTATCAAAGTGATTGATTCCTGTTTGTCACCTCAATCTGTCCCCTCAAGGTGACGGACGGGAATAAATCATCAAAGTGAACCCATTGTGAAAAACTATTTGCAAAATTCAAAACAAAATATTGCGTTTTACTTACAACTTAGCCGATCACGTGACCAATTTTAAGGAGAACCAAATACATTTTATTTTTAATTTTAAAAAAAAACAACTCGATGTGTTTACTTTGATGGGTAGACTAACTGCGTTAAGTATTGTCACACCTTTCTGTTACACATTGCATATTACATTTTCGTTTTCAAACTTTAGTAACTGCAGTCTTCCATCGCACTTGCCAGCTTTCCGTCTATTAGAAGCACAAAAACGTCAATAGTACAGTTGTGCAAACAAATTTAACATTAGAATGTCCAGACGTGGGTGTCCGTTTGCGCAAGTGGGTGGGAGAGGTGTACACTAGCATTATAATCATGTTTTGTTTTGCTACTGATTTGTTTTGAGAAATTCATTGTAATTGTTAAAATAGAATCACGATTTTCGAGCAAGCCACACGCAATAAAGTAACCTAATTTGACAGTTCTCAAATTGTTGCCTCTCATTTTGTTTCCCTAAGTAAGAACAAGGCGGATTTAAATTTGATGATTTTGTTTTAGAAGTCTATTGAGTAAGTGTTAAGGTAATTTGGTTAACTCTGCTAACTAAGGGCAAGAAGGCTAGCTCATGCCTCGATCAATGAATTTAAACTCAGAAAAACAGCCGGCGATCGTGGGATGATAATTATAATTATCTACATAATTATCACAATTATAGTAACAGATTTTATTTTTACAGATTAGATTTTTCACCGATTTCTGAATTGTCCAAATCTTATCAGATCTGGCATCATATTCTGGGGGAATAAAGTCGACGCCTCAAGTACACACATACGAGTAGTATATATAAAATAAACTTACTTTTAGACTGGTATGATATCTAATTCAATAGATAAATAATCCTTCGTAAGTACCTGGAACAAAAATATTAAATTTACAAGTCGTACTTTAAAAAAGTGCAAATTGACTTCCGCTCGACTGCATGCTGAGCAATACTTAACTATGTCTTGGTAGAAAATTAACACTATTATTCAGTAAAAAAAACCTAGAAATGTGAAGCTCTGAAGTGAAGTAATTCATATAATGGTATTAGATATCAAACAATCTCGAATCGATACATTTCCTATTGACTAATCCATGCTAATCATAAGCCTGTTGGTTATTAGAACGGAAGTGGGAGCCATTGAACCAATCATCAGTAGCTAAGCACCTCGTCAAACAGATCGCTGCTTGAAGAGATACTGATAGATTTGATTACTAAAGTAAACTGATTATTAATGTAGAACACAACGAATCAACGTTTTTAAAAAAATAGGATTTCTGTTATTTTGACTTAAATAATATAATCTGATTTAACAGCTCTTGACAGATTTTGATGTATTATTATTATTATGAGTTTAAATGAGACCAGAAAACAAATTGTTCAAATAAGTCCAGCCGTTTCCGATAAGTAATGTAACAGACAAAAATACCATCGAATTGCCTGCAACTCCAGGACGAATATATAATTTAAAAAAAATTGACATTGTAATTTTTTTTCGGGTTCCATATAAATTTGGCCTCGTATAAAAACTACTAGACTAATTGTGATAAAATGTATACTTAAATAGAAAGTATACATTTTCTTACCAAAAATATTTTTATATCCGTCCATCTTCTTTAAGAAATCTGAAAACATACAATAAAGGACTCTACAGAACTTCCTCTTTTTATATACGACTCAAAAACGACAATGTTATAAGTTTGATATGTCTGTTTGTCTGTCTGTCTGTGGTATCGTAGCTGTCGAACGTATGAAACGATATTGATTAATTTTTTTTTTGGTTGACATATGTATTAGGCGAAAGTGTTAGCCATGTTCGATGAAAATCAGTCCAAGATGGCCGGCGCCATGAAACAGAAGATTACATTTTTTCACAACTGCTTCAATACGGCTATCAAATGAAGGTCTTGACTAGTAAAATATCATATATTACAGACTAGGCATGCTCCATCTTGGGCTACAGTATCGCTAACTTCCATGGTCGTGCGATCTTGTGGTGAAATGCTTAGCCGTATATGAAAAAAAGAGAATACTATACATTATAATAAATTCGAAATCCACAAAACGGAGTTTTTTTTTTTACTTTGATTTTATATTTCTAATTTAAGCTTGTTGTAAGGAAAAATACCATTGGATCTATGTCTATGTTTTCATATAATTTATAGTAGCTCTATAGATGATATCTGTGCACATTAATTCTGTTTCGGCGCCCGAACCTACCTCACAATTAGACGAGATTATAAATCCTGTTTTGAATCAACATTTGAACTATAGTAATTATCCAAATTAACCTCGTGATTTAGGTAACTTTGTATTGAGGTGACGTGTACGATTTATCAAGATTTTTTAATATCATCATCATTATCATCATCAACCTTGCTGCTGAGTTTAGGTTAACTCTAACGGGCATTATGCCCTCTGAGTTTTTTTTTTGAGGTCACTTCTAACCACTTGTTTTTATATCATTTGTCAGTTGTGTAGATGTTGTTACTCGCGTAGGTTGCAGTTTTGAAACAATCTTGACCAAACTAAGTTTGTTCTAAGATTTTAATCGGAAAAGTTTTGGTCAGAATAGATGGCCGATGGTATTTAATCACATAAAATAAATATCACTACGGCGCTAATTACCGACTGACTCAATGATATGAGCAAAGAAATGCGAATCGCAACATTTGACAAGAATTTTTAATTATAAAAAATATGGTCAAGAGGTTGTCTTTCGATGAGATGAGACGATGAGATTCCATATTCTAAAATTCCATCGCTACCACCCTTAAGTTGTAAAATGTTTCGCCAAGCATTTAACGGTGTGTTCCGGCAGCCTTTCTTGAGAGCCAGTGTATTCCAGACTAGGCATGTTCCATCTAGGGTTACAGTATCGCTGACTTCCGTGGTGGTGCGAACTTGTGGTCAAATACCTAGCTGTATAGGACGAAAAGAAAATATATTCCATAGCAGTCAAGTACTTCACTCCTACTATCTAAAATGCCGAAACTTCTATTGAACCTACAATTCATTTGCGTCTATATGTTTACCGATAAAAGAAATGTGTTTGTCTTGACTGTTTGTTTATGTACTTTAGAAAGCATTGTTACTTTAACACGACTATGGTGAATGTCTTGGTTGTGTCAAAATTAAGCTTAAGCTTTCGTTATGGATTGATCAAGTGGATGAAATGATAACTTAAGCATTCAGGTATTAGATGAAACTAAAGTAATAACCAAGATATGATATATGATATCATTCTAGGCACGCTGCTTCTGGTGGTGGGTTGGAGCATTTGGATTATATATAAATAAATAAATAAAATAAATAAATAAATGATTTGATATGATTAGCCTACTAACCAAGCAACTATTAATAAAGGGGTAGTTGTAATTCATGGATTTTTTTATGTACAACTTCCTCAATTTCTCACAGATATCAATGTTGGGGGTCGTTAGTCCATAAGTGAGATCATCTGCCATCGTTTGAAGTACGTTCGTTGGTGTAGGCGGGATTCGTTTTTTTTAATGTATTTTTTTTTGGTTTCGAGTAGTAATTTCTTCAATAATTTCGTATAATATCAAAATTGATCCGGTAATTTAGTTTTGATATCAATATAATTGAAAAACATGGATATTCACAAACTGAATTGAAGCAGGTTTTCACTTTTTTATACATTATTTGTGCTTCTATTATTTTTTCCAGGTAAAAAATATTTATATTCATTCATCATTGATTATTGGACACCCGTTCATAGGAGAGATCCGTGCCCAGCAGTAAAACAATATGAGTTGATAGTATTCGGTTACGATAATTAATGCTCATATTTATTAAGTCTTTGCTGACACTTTGAACTAGTAACAGTAACATAATAATATTATTACGTCATAACGTCTTTTTATTTACAAAATATATCTTTTTGTTTCAAAAAAAAAAAAAATCTGAACAAAAATTTACAGCATTTTATTTTTGCAAAGTGACGGAAATTCGAAAACCTTTTCGAGAAAATATAATGAAGAGTTTATATTAAAAATACCAGAGTTTTATATCGGAGTTATTTACAAAAAACTGATGAAAAAAAATTTCGTACAAATGTGAAGACCGTCAGATGCCACTAATAAAAATATTATTGTCTCTGTCATCTGTGAACCATACCAGAACAAACAACAAAAATACAGATAATTAATGACATCACTTTTTGAACTTTTCTTATATTTTCAAAAATCTCTAAAAACGTCGATATTACATTCTGAATTAGATTAAATAAATAAATAGGAAAACGTTATTTTTCATTTCTCTTTCCATTACCTACTGTACTAAAAATGTAGGGTCAAAAATTTGAAATGTAGTAAATTCTCGAAGGGTGTTATAAATTCACACTGCTTTTTAAAATAAACCGGAAAACTACGAAAACAGCATTGGCGCATTTACGAAGCCAGATAAACTTATCTTCGCTTCTTTCCAAGTGGGACGCAGAATAACAGAGAATATAAAACCACGGATAAAGAACATTACATAGATCGGACATTCGGATTCAACTGCTGATTTTACTGTTGTCTTATTTTGAGCGCTCTCCGCCAAGTTTGATTCCAGGAAGTAGTAGTTTTAAAATTGTGAAAAATAACTTCAATTTTAAATTTGTGAGCTAAAGTTCTGGAGTGATATTGAGATGTGGGACCAACTACAAAGTACAAACTGTTTCAAAAGAAAAATACTTTTAAAAAAGATTCAGGCGAATACGGGTAAAATTTAAATAGAAAAAAATATTGCCAGTCTAAATGAAAATCTCCTCTTTTTTAATTCGGTTACAAATAGCGGTATGCTATTTAAATGTAATGAATTGTAAAATAAAAATTAATTGTAACTGGTGAGTTATATTAAGTTTGATTAACGTTACTCTGCCTAATTTTTTTTACGCAATGGTGTTAACCTAAAATAACATTAAATAAGGTTTTGCTACTAGACATCCGAACTATTCTTACAAAATTTCAAACCAAATTTTACTAAAACTATAAACATAAATTAATTACAATTGTTCTATTTATATATTTTTAGAACAATACAAGTTAAATAAAAAAAATATGTATTTTTTATGCAAATTTAAATACTTTTAGTATTTCATGATTATTGACTTGACTTCACTTAAAACTTTATCAGCACAATGTTCCTTTCAGTAAATTTATTGACTTCCTTAACTTATACCCAACTACAAAATTGCTCACACATTTCAATCATGTTAGGATCGTCGGCCACTCTATACAAATTAAATCAAATATTTCTCGATCTGCGGTTGTAGAGTAACAAAGAATATAAAAATGCATTTCAAATAGAGTCGACACAATAAATATACAAGAATACGATCTGTCTCTTCCGGCTTTAGCTGAAATTTATATTTAAAATTAGAACCGACTTTTCATTAAAGCCTATTGCGGTACTTTTAGCTGCATTGGGTCTGGTTTTGAAATTGAATGAATTATTAAAAATGTTTCATGTTAGAATGTAAAAATGGATATGTTTATTTTAATATTATACATAATAGCAGCATTGAGTAGCACAGTTTCATCAGTTTTTTTTCATATGTTGGAGTACGGCTTCAGTGCATCCGCCAAGTCGAACAAAACAAAGGCACGGATACATATTTCTAATATATTTATAAAAGAAATTAAAAAAATAATGTTCATAAAGTTACTATAAAATTTGATTAACAAGGTATGAATTTATGATAATGTGATTAGATACTGCATAGAGAGGTACTGCATTAACCGACTTAGTTTACATTCGATTTTACAAATTCTTACGGCAAAAATACTGCGCTGCTAAACTTGTGCGTTTTTGTACACGCTATTTCCAGACATCACCATCATCAACCTGTATTCGTCCACTGCTGGACATAGGCCTCTTCTAATGAACGCCACAAAGCTCGATCTCCAGCTCAGTTATCAGTTATTTACAGTACTAAAACATAAAAATATATACCATATATTTTTACTTATGATGTAACTTAATCATTGTAACTACATATGTTATTAACTATGATGTTTATATTAATAAGAAAACCATATTTTGAACAAACTGATTTTAGTTCACCGAAGAGCGCGTATATCCCCTTAACATGAAACTTTGCAACTCGCAATTGACGTCATTAACGAACAAAATTCTAAACTCCAATACGAGATCTAATACGAGTGTCTAAAAACAAAGCCTTCGCAAAACCAAGTCAAAGATTAAGAATCGGTAGATAAGAACACAAAGAGCATTTAATGAATACCTTATATTTCACAGTGAGTTCACAGCAGGAGTTAGCAAATACAAATATTGTGTTAGCGCGGGGATTTGTTTAATTTGACGCGGAGCAGGAGGAACCATCTCGGGGTGAAGATTGGTGTAATGTAGAAGCGAAACAGTTTTGCTGAGAAAGTAATCAAAATTTTACTTGTTATGCAGGGTTGACAATTGGAGGTGTACTAAGCCGAAAGAGGGTCACTATATTCATCCTAAGGAACAACTTTCACTGTGAGACCAACTTTAAATTCGAGAGAAAAAAACAGCTGTTACTTACAAAAAGTCGATCAGCCGTTGACAAATTGTATGAAATGACTGATTTTTTTCTCACTACAAATTTCTCTGTCTGTCTCTCTCTCTCTCTCTCTCTCTCTCTCTCTCTCTCTCTCTCTCTCTCTATCTCTCTCTCATAGAAATAAAGCTAGTTATTTTAGTTTCGTCTTTCTATTTCAATATAATATATATAATGATAAATTAAAAAAAAATATATAACAATTCCTACTCTAATTAATCGAAAAGAATTTCGTTCCTTCCGGGTATCCCTTGAAACCTCTCAAGTTTTTTAGAGATATTATGATTTAAATTAAATTCAAAAAAAAAATTACTTATTAGATGATTTAATTGTGCAATTTTTTTTTTCTAGATCTGCCTTCTTTTTGGGCACGGACGACACATTTCATCTCTTATGAAGTTCACGGAATGTTTTCTTAACTATGGTTGGACCTTTACAACAATCATATCATTAATCATCAAATGAATCAAACACGTGTTAGTTTTTAAATAAAACGCGCAAATATTTCATTGCACCGAATTAACAATATACCAACTCAACAGTTAGATACTACTATATATAATACGAATTTCAAACCCAAAACAATATTCCAAATTCGAATTAAACTCACAGAGGCTTCCGCAATGTAGGCAATAATAAGCAGTAAAGTAACCTTATAATCTTTGGTCGTTAGTCACTCTGTGGCTGTGCGCGGCGGAGATAAGCTAAGCAAATAGAGAGGTAATCTCTTTGTAACGTGCGAGTTCATTACCTACAGCGTAGTGACGTATCTACTCCTCATTATGTATAAATAGGTATCATTTTAAAGTTAATTATGAAGCTAATTTTTTTTTTAATTCAATGTTTCATTCATATAAATATAAATAACAGTAAAGAGTTTAATTACTGTATTCCTAAGGGTAAGGAGGTAATATTTAATAGGTATATTATATAAAGGGTTTTTGATTAAGCTCTAAGTGAAAAGGGGGTCACCGTAATCTTAATAATAGTATTTTACTATGGAATATGAGAATTCAAAATTATTTTTTTATAGAAAAAAATTATCGGCTAACGACAAAATGATTGATAAACAGCTGATTTTTTCGGTATTTTCAAGTCGCAAGTGAATCAGATCCTTCTAAACAAACGTGCTACATCGTAGCCCGCATCGTCGCTTTACAACAAGCAAGTTAACGTCAAACGCAAGCCTATTTTATACAGGGTTATCGGCTGGGGGTGTAATAAGCCGAAAGGGGGTCACTATACTCATCCTAAGGTACAACTTTCACTACGGGACCAACTCTGAAATCGAGAAAAAGGAATCAGCTGTTCCATACAATAAGTTGATCTTTTTAGCAAAAACGTTTTTAAATCACGAATTTTTACTTATCAATTTTAACGGAGTCTAACCCCTTGTTATAATTAAGTGATAATGTCCGTGTTTCGTTGATTTAGACGCCATTTTGTACTCAAATTATCTTTATTATGAATGAATGAATGAAAAATTTACTGTTGCTTTTATTACCGTGTAAAATAAGTGAACGATTTATTTTTATTGCTGTTCGTTGTATTCGTATTGTCAGACATATTGTTTTTTGTGTTGACAAGTTCAGGTGATATATGAATTGCAAAAATGTCGTTTGATGTTGTTTATTAGAGTATTTTATTCCGCTTTTACATTTTTCCGTTTGATGTAGTGATTTGTAAGCTTTTAGTTCTTATTTTTAAATTAAAAATGAATTTATCAGTTTCACGTTATTTTATTTTTAGTTAAGTAAAATTATAAATAAACACCCCAAAAGCAAATATTCAAATTATATCATAATTTATGGAAGTTTTACATAATTTATCATTTAATTTTCAGTAAGATGATGTTTATGTGAAACTTTAAATGTACATGTCAAGGGTAAGTAATAATTAAGCAATTCTTAAGAGTATTATAAATATTAGCTATATTTTGCAAGGTCACAATAGAGCCCTATAGTGGTTCTGAAAATATTCTAATCGACCTAGTATTCTCTGAGAAATCAGGTATCAAACAAACAAAAACACCACCGAATTGAGTCTTTTATGTGGGTATTTGTTAAAAAATAAAAGCATCGACATCAGCTTGCGTTTTTACGTAGGTTTTAAAATAACATCTTCAATTTCTGTAAGAGTTTGGTTTTAACCAAAACATTCCCATTAAGTTCAAAATAAAAGCAAAAGGCGTTCGGTCAAGTTGAGTAATTAAAAAGTTCAACGGCAAAAATCTCGCGAGTCTTTACCGAGTGCTAAGAAGTAGGTACGAAGTAAATACTCTCAAATAAGCAAAAACGTGTGCTTAAACGTGTTTTATTTTATTACAGCAGTAATTAATCTGTATGTATGTAAGGATTTCTTCCTGTAAGGTTTTTTTTTATCCTACACAACTAGACATTTACAGCTAGACAGCGATTCTGTAGCCCAGAGAGTGTGTAGATGAAGCATGCCTAGTCTGGAATACACTGGCTGTCGAGGAAGGCTGTCGGAACACACCGATTTTACAATTAGAGGGTGGTAACTGGAAGGTCAATAATATTTTAGTATATTATTAATATTTAAGATATATACAGGGTTATCGGTTAGGAGTGCCGGAGAGAAGTCACTATACTTATCATTAGAAACAACATTCTCTATGGGACCAACTCTGAATTCGAAAATCATAATTATATGTTCCATACAAGAAGTTGTTCGGTCGGTCAGTGAAATGGCTGATGATATGTTTTTCTCGAATTCAGTGTTGGTCCAACAGTGAAAATTGATCCTTAGGAAGAGTGGGGTTACCCTCTTTCAGCGAAGTACACCCTAACCGATAATCTGTTATGTACTAACGAGCAAGAGCAATTATAAAAAAAAAAACTACTACCAAAAACAACTTGAAGACCTCCTGAGGTTTCCAGATAATACAAATGTCTCCAACCTTTTACTAGGGGGCAGCATACCCAGAGCGGCGAATCAGTTTCTTTTAAACAAGCATGCCTCATCTCAGGCCACACAGACGCTCTTCATAGAGTGAGATGCGGTCAAACCCAAGCCTCTTTACTATAACACAAAATATATATAAGGTAGGTACGCATAATATGCCCAAATTGTACTTTCAGAGAATTTAGGTAGAACTACTCGTAGATTATTAGATTTTATGTCAGGTTACTAAATTAAACTCTATCTCTATCGTACATAACGTAGAATTTTATTTGAATATGTAACTCCATTTACATAAAACACAAACGTGACGTTGACAGCGATTTAAAATTAATAAAATAATTTATATAGATAATTATTATTCGCTATATTGTCCGCACTATTTTTCATCTCGACTTCAAAATAAAAAAATTATAAATCGTGTAAAATAATATATTTAATGATTCTAAATTTTAATACGAGTACATTTGATTTACATTACTAACTTAAACCTACTTGATCACAATACAAAAACTATTAATTACCTAAATAATTTGAAATGTTCACACTATAAATAAATTTATGAGAATAAATGGCTTTTTTATTTTTATATTTTCCGTAAGCTAGTTAGTGTCGGTAGTGTGGTTTCACCCTCACTTAGAGAACACAGGTAAAAATTCCCCGAATAATTTCGTTCGACAATTCAAGTAAGATTTGTGTGCAAAGTTTTCACCTGAAATTACCATTTTGTGGTGAAAATCGCATATTTTAAGGTAAAAATCGCGAATGTTACCTCCGTTTTAAAGGTTTAAGAAGAGTGTAAGTTAGCAGAATGTATGTAATTTGGAATTCAGAGCTTTTTTAGGTAAGTAATTTTTTCGAAACATAAGGCCAATGTACGGATCTAGCTAATCGAACGTGCAATGCAAATAAATATAGTGTTATTTATGATTCCGCGCCCAAGGGGCAGAAACTGAACATATTACAAGATTGCCTCCTATTCAAAATTAAAAGATTTAATTCAAAATTGACATAAATACATAATCAGTGACATAAATTAATGAATAATTATTATATTAAACAGAAGTAGACATCATAACATTATAAACCGTAAAACAAATGAACCGTACCTGACAGCATTGGAGGCTACATCATCATCATCATCATCACCTACACAACAAAAGTGATGTTTTGCCGTTTTTTTCCTGGATATTAACTACGAAACAGATAGTTCTGTTCTGTTATAGGTATTGATAACTGTACGGAACCCTTCGAGAGCGAGTCCGATTCACACTTGGCTTCTTTTTACCTCTATCTACTAAGAATTTTTAGGATTATTACATGCTAATATTTTATTGTGAAAATATTTCTTAAACTACTACGTTTTGAAACTCTATTTAGTGTTCACTCGGCCAAAACTTTCTCAAAAAGATAGAGAATATAAACAGAATCTCATCCTTTTTTTGTGTAAATAATTTTGGATCAAGTACAGTCCAAAACCTTCAGAAAACGATTCTAAAAGTTCTTATGAAAGTTTAAAAATTAAAGTTTGTGTAGAGCTTATTATTACTGTATGAACACGACAGATACATTCAAATGGATTTAGAGTCCAATTAAACGAAGGAAATAGTTTACTTAATCGAGTTTCGAGCTATATTCGAATCGTTATTCGATTTTTTAAATTAACTTGTCATTTTATGTGAACACATACGTCATAAACATATGTAGGTTTTATTGTTCAGTTAAAGAATTAAATGTTCATATTGTAAAACACAAGATCCATAATATATTGTGAGATATTACAACTAAAATAATAATATCAGGAATAACATTTTTTATAGAGCTGAAGTATTTAGATAAAATAAGGTTTATTATATTTAGTACTCAAAATAAATCCATCAAAGAGATGGAAGATCTGGTTCTAAAAATCCTGAAGTTTTTAAAATATCGATTTATTTTAATATTAGGAATAAAATATATAATTTATTCGACCTCGACTCGTTCACAATTTAAAAACCAATACAGAATTGGAGCAGTAAATTATTTGAATCGATATTATTCGAATAAATCTCTCACTAGGTACATTTCTACACTCACAGACACACACGAGTAGCAAGGTCCGGTATAATCCGAGAGGCGCGTGTCTCCCCAATTAGGCCAGACACGAAAAAATGGGTAACGAACTGTGACGATTGTTGGCCCTAGGGAGCGACGGGAGGGATGAGAGCTAGCGGGTGGATTAATTTATATTTAGTTGTAAAAACGATAGAAGACAATGACCCCGATTCGGTCGGGCCAAACTTACTAAACTAACCTAATTTGACATTTCTAAAATCGTCTCCTCTCTTTTTGTTTCCACAGGTGAGAAAAGGATGAGTATAATTTTAGGAACTTTTATTTTATTTAGTGTGACTGGACTAATTGAGGTCAATCAAATTTTAACTGAGTTGCAGGGAGGAGGTTCTTTAAATGGTATTCCAAATTGTCAGGCGCCTGGAATTATTAGAAAAAAATGTATTTATTTGAAAGATAATTTTTAATAGATGGTCATCATCATCATCACGAACAATGTACATTTTACTAAACTCTGTTTATTTTATTATGTGTATAAGTATAAAAAACGCGTTTAAAAGTACAACTGGGCCATTTATAGATTGTTCAGTTCTACATTTACTAAATCATCCTTTGTAAATTTTGTCTTTTCGAGCTTGTTTGGAAAATACGTAAAAATGACAACAAACTTTGGTAAGGCAGGAGTTTTTTTTTTCAGTTATACTGGTTGTAACAAATTTTAATAAACTTAATATTTTAACAATAAAGAATTCTCCATACAATAAAATAATATAAATCGATCTTGGTGTCTCTTTCAATATTGGGGAACATAATAAATAACAACATAAAACCGTTAATATTGGAATGTTTTTTTCAAAAAGTTTTCTCAAGGAGTAACAGTGTGACAATTGGGGGTGTTACTCGTTGGAAATAACATTAAAAGTATTCCCAATGTGTAACAGTGTAAATGGTTAGGATTTTTTAAATATTTATGTGCCAACCAGTCACAGTGTTACAGTTGGGATGTTACTCGTTGGGAAGTAACCTAGATGATGGTTACGCCTACTTACACATATCCCGCTCTCGCTTTTAACTTGCGCTAGGGAAAAGCTCTTATTTACACAAAATCGCAAACTTTTCGCTACGAATGAGAAAACTCAGTAAACGCCATGATTAGAGACGGCACGAGGTATTCTATACAAGTAGCACGTATAACGAAATACAGGGTTAGTAATAAGTAAAACCTCATAAAATTTAAAAAAAAAATACAATAACTATTTACAACCAGAATTAAGCTGAGTTTTGTAGCGATTATGGTCGAGTAGTTAGTAGGATCGATTACCGTGCAAAAGGTACGAGGTTCGATCCCACAAACATGCAAAAAGAGCGAGCTACCGGTGAAGGAAAACATCGTGAGGAAACCGTAGCATGGTGGTAGGGCGTTTCCTTTCACTCGTCTGGCTAGCTGCCACAATCAAATTGTAAAATCCCTAACCACCTAACGGTGTGTTCCAGCAGTCTTCCTTGAGAGCTAGAGCTCAGACAAGTGGTAGAGACAGTTGACCTTGAAATATCATTGCCTAGAATATTAAGAATACTCCACCAACAACCCAGTATGTGATGAGATGTTATAATAAACCATGGTTTTGAATAAATTAATATTTGCATCACAGTAACTATAACTTAATCTATGCCTGAGTATAATCCAGACACTTGCAAGTTCAAGGTTATAAACTCCATCTTAATAGCCTGAGTTAAGTTATAAGTTGGGGGCGTAAAGTGAGACATTACGCCCTGGGGCGGTAAGCTGAGTTATACGAGCAGCTCTAAAGCGTGCAGCGTAATAATTAGCTTAACCCACAGTTTGACTGATGCCCTAAAGGGTATTTGTTATTTTGATTACTCAAATTATTACCAAAAATAAAATGCCTAACTATAACAAAAAAATATAGGAAATAAATAACCTATAGACCATTGACTGGCCGGTTGGCGCAGTTGGTAGCAGCCCTGCCTTCTGCGCCGCTGGTCTCGGGCTCGATCCCCGGACAGGTTAAACAATTGTGTGCTAAAATTGACTTTTGAGATGTGATAACTTAGTAATAAAGTGATTGGGAATATAATATAAGGATACAGAAGGTATTTCTTTATTATATATTTCTTAACACACTTCCACCTTCATATAATAGTATTTAACTGTGTAACATGAAAATACCTAACTAAATAATAAATAACTGACAACTGACTATTTTGTCATTACGCTTACTAATTATTTTCACTACAAATTAAAGCACAAAAATCTTTATTTTTAATTTATAAATAATTAATTTTTATATGGTTAAAAATCAAATAAAAAAAATATGTAAAAATCATAGTTTTATATCAAATTTAAAAAAGTCTTTTATTTGAGTAGAGTTTTTATCATTTAAATTATTAATCTTATGTTCTGCTTTACTTACATATTGTATTTATATAATCTGAGTTGCCCTAATGATCTTTCATATCTATGTAAATACAGGAAATTCCTAAAAATAATTATAGTTTACAGCTTTTTGACCTTTTCCGACCTACGTGCCTGTTTTGGCTTGTATTTACTTTGGGTTTTTTAAAATATAATTTACTATATTTTTTAATTATTTTTATGTCACTCTTTCCTTAGTAGTTAGGGAAACTATGGAGACAAGGGGACCGAGCGCTATAAAATTATTTTTAGAAATATGAAGCGACATGTGACTAGAATGCTGGCTCTTATTTACGTCAGAAAATTAGCATTGCCATTCAACGTGGCAATGCTGCCAGCATACTTGGAACTTTCCTTTCTACTGGGGGTTTATTATTAGATTAGTTTTTTATAACTGTTAATAACACAACATTTTTTTATTTATTTGTGTGTTTTTTACTAAAAATTTACTGATTTAAATAGACATCATAATAGTAAAAGGTTCTTAAATTTTCGACATCTTGTTTTTCATTGTTATATTTCTTAGCAATGCCTGATTAAGTTTAACTTTTGTTAAGATTATACTTTCCAGATGGTTCCACGAATTTTACCGAAACTAAAAAACCTGGAGTTTGTTTTTTTTATATTATAACAAAACTGAAAAGTTTTTATAGGTGCCTTCCAAAATGTAGTCGGTTGGCATTTTTTTTTACTCAATGTTTATTGTACCTGGTTTTTGCGGTGTTGCGGATTTCTAACTATTTATAGCAAATGTTACTCAGTGATAATGTAGCTTTCTAACGACGAAAGAATTTTCAAATTCGATCATTTACTTTTTTCGTTACACACAAATATGCAAATCTTTCTTCTTCGTAATATTAGTATTTAATTATTGATAAACGATTAATTTTTGGATGATATTTAACTTGTTCGATAAATTTAAGACAAAGGAATATTCCGTTGCATAACCAGCCTTACATAATTTACCTATACTATATAATAGCTTTTTTATAGAACTAATAAAAAAATACATACCTACACCAAAACGGAGCAGATTACAAAATAACTATAACGTAGAAGCAAAAAGTAACTGGTCGTTATCTTAAACGTTTTTAAGTATTTACTTAACTGGCTATAAAAAGTTAAGCTACTTGTAAGCAACTTGGAAAAGTAAAAAAACACTTTAAGTGGCTTTTAAGTTAACTGAGATTGATTGCTGACTTACTCGTACGAGTAAGTAACGTTATATAGCTAATTTTACAGCGGCTTAGATTATTCGTATAATCAATACGTGGAGAATACAAGTAATACTTTAGTAAATTAGTTAAGTGCTCGTCGAGCCGCGCATACTATAGGGTTTCGTAGCATTATTTCGGAAATTATTTTCATACAATTATTTTGGATTCATACAAAGTTTTTTTGTGGTACGAGTAATATTTAGGAACCCCAAGAAAGGGACAACTGACGTTAATTAAGCAGGCGAATTTTTATTTCTGCGTTTTCGATTTTTATACAAAATCGATGCATTTTGTATTGACCCACCTGGGTTTTTCAAATAATAGAGGAATTTTCCAAGTAATCTAAATTAGACCAGGTATCTTTGAGTGTTTGACGAACATTTTTTTTTCTTAAAGCTAACAGGCTTGCGCTTGACCGCAACTCGCCTGATGTAAAGCGACGTTGTGCCTAGGATGTGGCAAGCTTAAAAGAAAATTTCGACAGGTTAAGAACCTTCGTTTTTTTAATGACGGTTAAAAAAACAGAACATGGTTTGTTGCCATAAACAAAAATAAATACCGTACATTTACTACGTAGTAATTTTACCCAAATCATTTAAAAATTCAATTCCGTAACTTATAATATGTTATTTCGTAAACACAATAACAGTTTAGTTTGAAAATATCTCGTTCGTTTAACGACAAAACTGTTTTCAAATGTCATTGCTTTAAACAAACTTCTCTCCCACGTGACGAAATATGTAGACAGATTAGAAAAATACAGATGTATATGTACGCAACTTAGGTAAGGGTATACATTGAAATAAGTGGTCAGAAGCGAGTTAGAAAAATACCCGTCTGCTAAATCGTTAAATCTATGTATCATTCTTGATTTATTTTTCTTTTTTAATTTTTATGTACCCAGTGTCACTCTTACAACTAAGACGAATACATTGACACAACTCACATCAAAATACGACAAGCCGTTTATGCTTTAGGGCGTGCCAAAGAGTTCTTTCGCGGTCGGGTAAAAAGTTTGAAACTGACTTTAGTTTACATATCCATATTTTGATAAATTTATATGGGACTAACTGGTTTTTTTTTTAAACCACAAAAAAAATGGAAAAGAAAATTTAACCAACGTAACAAGACTAGGTAAAAATACGATAATTATGGAAAAAAACGCTTCTCAACAACAATGTATTTTTTCTTTACGGTTATCCCAAATTCAACAGAGAAGCCTTGGACCTATAAAACAATTAGGTAGGTAATTTTTTGTTTGCAACATGAAAAGCAATACTCTTTAGCGGGTATGGTTATATTTATTTATTTTTTAAAATGAATGTATTCTCTGTTAGTTCAGAGGTGTGATTTTGAAATCAAAATCACAGAATAATTTGCCTGCCGAATTAAAGTTTTAATTTTTAAAAGTATAATGTAATATGTAGAGTAATGAGTCTGTATTATTTTATTCCGTAGCGTTGTGATAGTTTGTTAGAAATAAAGTCAATGCTCGTATAGCCTCAGGAACACTTACTCTGTGACTTTACACATTCTTTTGGATTTTAACAAGAGCATGTGATTAGCTAGACGAGTCACGAGATACCATTGGTCTAGTAGAGATAAGACAAGTAGCTACTGATACATGGTAGAGTTAAGTAGATTTTTTTGTTTTATCCCACACAGCTATGTGCACGCCTACGGAAGTCAGCGATACTGTAGCCTTAGATGGAGCATGCCTAGTCTGGAATACTCTGACTCACAAGGAGGGCTGCCCGAACACACTGTTAGGTGCTTAGCGACACATTTTACAACTTGAGGATGGTAGCTAGTCAGGCGAGCGATAGGAACCACCATGCTATGGTTTCCTCACGATGTTTTTCCGTTACCGGTAGCTCAGGCTCTTTTTGCATGTTTCGTGGAATCGAACCTCGTACTTTTTGCACGGTAATTGACCCCACTAACCACTCACATTATTTCTTACTCGCATCAATACAGGGTCTAAGCTATCTCCGTACCAAATTTCATAAAAATTGGTTCAGCAGTTTTTGCGTTAAAGAATAAAAAACTATACATCAATTTCTACATACTTACCTATCCTACTATATTATAAATATTAGTAGGATAGGATTGTAGACACACAAAGGAAGAGATCGCTTTAAGCGATAAGGTTGCCATTAAAGTCTAGCATATTTTTTGTATTATTTTAATCAAGCATGTTTTTTGTATTGTTTTAGCTGGTTTTTAATAAAGAGTTTTTAATATAATCTTATCTTATCTTAAAACATGAAATTCAAGAGGCAAAATAATGCAAGTTGCAGGGTTAATAGTTAGGGGTGTGTCACTATTCTCATGCTAATCAACAAATTTCACTATAGAATCAACCTTGAATTCAAAAAAAAGTTAATCGGTCGGTTATATGAAACAGCAGATTTCTTTTCTCGAATTCAGTTTTGGCCACGTAATGAATGACCCCCTTTTAACTGAGCACACCCTTAACCGATAAACGTGTATACAAGCTTTAGTACATTAGTAACAAATTAGACACCAGCTTTTATATAATAGTATCACCGACCCTTCACTGTTTTCGTGTTTCTGATAGAATTTTCATTCCGGGTAGCACCTCTTTTCACCCCCTAAATTGTAACGTTTATTTGTAATTGGTGTCAATCGCTTCACTATAATGTATTTTAGGCCTACACGTTTTATTATTTTAAAAAAAGTTATTGAATTCTGCATATATAATCTTTTTAACAGACATCGTAACAGCGCAAAATATGACTGCTTAGAATGCTTGTAACTTTAAAGTGATATATAGGACAGAAAAAAATATAACAATTGAGCCTGTGACTGCTTCCCACTCAACTTCACGTGATTTTCATCTTATATTGCTGACTCCCACATCTATCAACTCTTTCTTTCAGGCATCATTTACTGTGCAAGCTGTCATGTTATAGAACATGCTACCTTTGTCGGTCAGACAGGCTAAATCTATTTTTTATATTTAATAATATGTTATACAACTTCTATCTTTCAATAAGTTATTAGTCGAAACTTCTATGTTTTTTGACATCTCCCATTGGTACAAATATTTTTTTATTTATTTCTTTTTTGTTTTCATTTGTCTACGAGTAGGTATATAGAAAGTTGTAGTGAAATGGTTATTGTGTACTTTTTTGTTAGTATTTATTGGTACACTACCGACGTGTTTTTCTCAAAAGACCGATCCATCAAAAGGTTGCCTGGAAGAAATCGCTTTAGGCGATAAGGCCGCCCAATGTACTGCCAATGACATTTGTTTGAAATGTTTATGTATATTTTTGGTGTACAATAAAGTTATTTTGTATGGACAAGTTGGCGGTCTGTAGCTGTCTAAGAAATAGGTAGTCAACAAACAAAATGAACTCGCAAATACGTTCATACAACAATTTGCGGCAAATGAGTTCGTTATTGTCGTCTTACCGCACACATAAAATGAAGGATAGCTGTAAACAACGTTAATACCCCTATTACGTACGACGTCACTTTCAACCTTATTTCTATCCGAGATTTATTTATAAACCTCCTTGTTAAAGGTGATTTATGTCACTCGCAGAAGATGTTTTATTTATTTAAAACGTTAGGAATAGATTATCGAATAAGCTACGAGTAGCTCTTGTGTCGAGCTATTTTTAAAGTTAATAGATTTGCTTTTCTTATTTTATTAAATTTTATTTCTTTACATTACAAGCTGTAGTATGTATTTATTGAACAATCTATTTATATATAAATGGTTAGAAGCGAGTTCGAAAAAACCCAACTGCTAAATCGCCAAACCTGGGTATTAACCCCATTTTTTAATTTTTCATGTACCCTGTGTCACTCTCACGACTTAGACGAATCTATTGACATCACTCACATAAAAATACGATACGTCGTTTAGGCTCTAGGGTGTACAAAGAAATATCCTCCGCAGTCGGTTAAAAAGAATAAACCCTGACTGACTCAGGTTTGCTAGGAATCAACGCAGAGCCTAGAGCTAAATTTTAGAGGGTGTATTCATTATAGGGTTTAGGGTTGTAATATGAAAATAATATTGGATTTTCCAATATTACTTTCAATGAAGTTCAAAGTCAAGTTGAAAGTTTTAAACTTGTTAATAATTAAAAAAGTCACAATCAATATCAATTCGGTAGCGTCTTAACGCATTATTCAAGTATTTTCGTTATTTTGTTAAAATTTACAAAGAATCAAGTATCTGTAAAACTTATATACCATCCCACCGCCACACACACTCGTAGTGTGAGACCACTCGTCAACCAAAACATTTTCAATTTAAATGCACCGCTTCGAGTATTTTCGAACCTCCTCCATTCCCCAAGTCGGTTGAGAATCTC
The DNA here is from genome assembly GCA_947049295.1 of Ligdia adustata. Lineage (NCBI taxonomy): Eukaryota > Metazoa > Arthropoda > Insecta > Lepidoptera > Geometridae > Ligdia > Ligdia adustata. Next base: position 1,206,479 of record OX346237.1, read on the forward strand.
GCAATACCAAACAATAGTAATATCTCGACTACAGTCTAAAACAGTCGTGAGTCAGTGTTTGTCTTAATCCGAACATGTATTCAACACGGTCCTAAGTCAACAGTCGAGCTCCCTTTGAACCGGCCTCCTTTGAAACTTACACGCTAAATACTACAACAGGACCTTTAAAAACGGTTATTAGATAATATTCCGGGACCTAATGTGAGCATTGAAATGGTACAGTATTGAGATTATATATAAGGTTGAGGTAAAGCTGTAATATTAAGTCAGTGGTAGCCTAGTCGGTAAACCCGTTGCCTCACAAGCGAAACGGCGCGGGTTCGAATCCAGGTTCAGACAAGCACTCTGAGTTTTTCACTCATTGCTGAAAAGGCGAAGGAAAACATCGTGGAAACCTGCTTGTCGAAGGAGGTTAATAACTTTCAAAGATAAGTGAAGTCTCCAACCCGCAATTAGGCCAGCGTAGTGGACTATGGCCTACACCCCCTTCATATGGGAGACCCGAGCCTAACAGTTGATACGACGATAGGATATAATGTGAAGATTAAAGCTGTACAGCATTGCGTTAAGTTGAGGCGTAGCAGCGATTTTACTCAGAAAGTGTTTTAATAACTTCTGCGTGCCTAATAGCCCAAACTTACGAATTATTATTTGTTGGCGTCAAAAAAAATATTAATACAATACATTTTTCGCTATACTTATTATGAAACCAATATTAATAAGATGGTATATACAAAATATTTAGTGTTTTTCCGCCTCGTCTTGATGTCAGCGTGAGAAATCGAAAAATATTTTTGTTTTTATGGTGTGGTTCCTCCTCACCACCGCCACACCTCACCTTATTATTTCTCTTTCTCTCAGTATCCGACTTCCTCGACACGACTCGCTCGAAAGCTTTTGAGCGAGCGCTTGAAGAGTCAACATCTCCTGAGGATGCCTTGTGCTAAGGCGAAACACGTGTCGAGCACTTTCCCTTATACAGGAGAATTATTAGCCTAAATCTAGATTATAGTATTACGGAACGACCCTTTAGGGTTTTTTTTTAATCCTACACCGTGACTAGCTAGTCATTGACCACCAGTTCACACGACCACGGAAGTCAGCAATACTGTAGCCCTAGATGGAGCATGCCTAGTCTGAAATACACTGGGTTAGGTTAAAAAAGGCTGCCGTTAGGTGCTTGGCGACAGATATTACAACTTGAAATTGGTTTCTTAAACTCTGGTTAAAAACAACTATTTCATCTGCGTAAAAAAAAAAAAACATACTTTCGATCACACAAAGAACGAACCACATTTAGAACTTAACTCGTAAAACCATTAACATAAATGAGTGAACGGGTTCACAGCTCTTTTTGTTATTTTTTGTTCTGATCGTAAAACTGAACTGTTTCATTTAAATATCTGTTCGGAACACCTTGGAGTCTACCCACGCCACGTAGTTCTCGTTAGCTTAAAGATCATTATCGCTTAAAAGAGTTACTTCTTAACACCTGACGCAAAAATGACGGAGTTTGACGTGTCTGCGAGTTTTGCATCGTAGTTCCCAAACAGACTGACGGATTTTGATTGTTTATTGTATGTGAGGTGTATTAGTTGGAAGTGTTCTTAGCTATATTTGATGAAAATCGGTCCTAGATGGCCGCCGGCGCAAAATGGCGAAGTACATTTTTTTTCACAGCTCCTACCATATAGGTATAAGGTATAAGGTAAATGAAAGAGCTTTGCTAGTAGAATACTACACACTATGACAATTTCAAATCCAAGTAAAAGTAATATTTATTGACCTTTAAATAACGTTCCGCCTTCTCCACTTTTTTTCAGATTATATGAGTGATTGCCGTCAGTTTGTGAGGTATGGCACATTCGTCTCCGAGCTTTACCTTACCCCTTCGGGGGTGAGCCAAGAATCGGTTCTGGGACCTATGCTTTTCTTGATTATGGTTAATGATCTGTGTAGGGTAGTCAGTTCCTCTAAGTGTTTATTATATGCTGATGATCTAAAACTTGCGCTCGAAGTTAGATCACAAGCCGACTGTGATAAGTTACAAAACGACGTTGACGCCGTTTATCAATAGAGTGTATCTAACAAAATGTTGTTTAATCCAGAAAAATGCTTCGTGATGTCTTTTGGGCGTAAGCGTGTTCCTGTTCGGCGCACTTACTTTATTCATTGTGATGTCATGAAGCGAGTATCCACTATCAAAGATCTCGGCGTGACTTTTGATCGTCGTCTTACTTTCAATGATCATGTCCTAATTACTGCAAAGGAATCTTACCAGCGTCTTGGCTTTGTACTTCGCAATGCTAAAGATTTTCGCGATCCCCAGGTCTTGTAACTACTGTTCACTACCCTGGTCAGGAGTAAACTGGAGTCGAGCGCGAATATCTGGAACCCGCATTGCAAAACATATAAATTGTCTCTTGAGAAAGTTCAAAAAGCTTTTTTAAGAAATCTTTATAAAAAAACTTACGGGTATTACCCATTTTTATACCCCACTGATTTTCTTCTTGGCCAATTAGGTTTCAATTCGCTGAAAACTAGGAGGTTGTTTGACCAGCTTAAGACCGGCTGTAAAATTTTGAGAGGTGCTATAGACTCCCCTGCCCTTCACAACCGTATGTGTGCAATATATGTGCCTGATAACTATATCCGCCATAGACCAGATCACAAGCATACATTTTTCTTCACGGGACGGTGCCGCACTGAGCACCGCAAGTTTACGCCGATACACCGCGCCATGTGTGATCTCAACGCATTTCTAAGAATTTATTCCGACTGCGACATTTTTGGCGAAAAATGGTGTATAATTATTAATTTATTATTGACGTTTTGTGAGTCCTATGACTTCAAAACTAATAAATTATGACGTAAGTAGCTGTAATTTTCCTAATTTAATTTTAGTAAGTATCGAATCTGTATGATTTTATAATATGTGTTATTGCTATTAAGGCGTTCATATTAAATAAATAAATAAACGTTAGTTACAGGCAAGATAACAAATTTCGGGAGTTTTACAAAAAAAAAATTAAATTTTCACTGGTTCTTGTTTTTATTCTGATATTGTTTTTTCAGACAAAATAAACTTTCCATTTCTTTATTGGTTTATGACATGCGAATTTTCTGGTTTTGCGAACTGTCTACATCCCGAAGGTAAGATTTTTTGGTATTTTAGATACAATTCATATTTCGTTTGATATTTTAGAGGATATACTCATGTAATAATAAATTCCCGACTGAAAATGGGTAAATGGGTCAATGGGTCAATGGGTCAATATTTCATATGAGTCATGCAATACAAAAATTAATTCTTTACTTAAATTGTTAAAAAAAATATTTTAAGTATATATCGTGACAGCGTCTATTGTGGTTCGGTAATTATTTCAATCAATATGTAACGAAGTTAAAATTACAAGTTTTTACATGTTTCTGTAATAAGCAATACTTTAAAACTGAGAAAAAATCGACTTTAATTTCGCTGACAAACGTTTCAGTTAGCTTTTAACAAAAAAAAACGGACATTTCATGTTTTTATCATTTAGCGCCAAAGCGAACGTTGTATTAGAATAACGAGTTAACAATTCTGCTATTAAAGTTATTTTTGCACACAAACATTTTAAATCAAAAAATATAAGAAATCCTCCCAACCATTACACTCGACCATCCGACCCAACGCAAAACCATTCGTCTATCATTTCGCAAATACATTTTCAGACAAATCAACAGCACAAAAAGCTACCCTTTTGTATCGACAGAAGGAAAATCCCCATTTAGTCGCATAAAGTAAAGAACAAATCCGCACAAATCACACTCCGCTCGAATATTTAGGACGCGTTCACACGAATAAAATAATACATAGTGGTTAGAGTTGTGGCTTTCATGAAATACGGCCGCAAAACGCTTGGGCGAATATAATGCAAGATAAACTCGTATTAAACTAATTGTAAAAAGTATTTTATTATTTATTCATACAGCACGTTGTGTTAGTTTCTCAAGTAGATAAAATTAATACTATAACCTACTAAATTGGTTATTAAATTTCATTTAGCAAAATTTCTGAATTAATAAAACATTTATAACAAATTAACTCCAAAGGGATTGTTTCATTTTCGGTCAAGTCAGTGTACGTCTGTCAAAAAATGCCTAAAGAATAGAAGAAGTTAATATTATGTATTTGAATTGTAGTGGAATGTTGACATCCCTGGAAGATTTTTTATATCCTAGGTTGATTTCAAAGGCCACATTGGTGATCAACGCTAACACCAGTCACAAATACCAAAATAGATTCAACAAAAACGCAATAATCACTTTTTCGCGTATAAAAGGTGGAAATATTTTGATTTGAAATTAATTTTGTACACTGCGATAACATACATCATTTTGAATTTGGTTGATATTATATATAGGATTATTAATCATATTCATGTAATATGTACACTGTCCTGGCCGGGGCTCCATACATTATTGAAACATCTCTTTTGTATTGGCACATATTTTGTACATACCATAGAGATCTTTATAATTGAATAATGAATTAAAAAAAAACATTTACGTACCCAAAAGAATAATCATGATTTTCATTCAAACATTTTAAAATATTGAATGTGGTTTACTGCCGATATCTGTTTGAATATTTCCTATCTGAAATCATATCCACGTTTCATCTGCGATTATTTATTTTACTGATACGAGAATGAAATTGAATGCACTTATTCAATTTCAATGTTATGTATCATAAAGCGTATTCTATGTTCACTCGTGAGTCAATCACACAACAAGCTTTTAATAAAATTGATAACAATCGAGTAGTAACGAGTCACATCGACACTGTATTCATAATGAGCATGGTAACCTACGATACAGAGATATGAACTAGTTGCGATTGTTAGAGTGGCCAATAGAGTAGTGAAATAAAAAAAAATGAATTGTAATTATTTTATTATCAGACACAGAGATCTATTTCACATATGAGTACCAACTATTAATAACATCCAATTATCTTACGAGTAAAAATTACAAGGTAGTATTGAGCCATTTTTAATCATGATAGTAATATATACAAAATAAATGCAGTCAACAAATTTAAAGTTAAGATATTATTATACTCAATTTTGACAAGGTTTCTGAGCGGAAAAACTGTGAATAAATTTATTTTCAGCAGTTTCTTTTTACTTTTGAAATATACTCGTAATATATTATTATCGGACTTTACGTTACATGATATTAAGTACCATAAATAAAATAATATTTATTTATAGTGAGAAATTACTGTCTATTTTTTATTTAATATCAAATTACTGGTATTATAGATAGATAGATACTCTGATTTTAATAAACATTATATTATTTCATTATTTTTCAAAATATTTTTCCATATCGTTCTAAGCATTTGAGACAAATCTATTAATTATGTATAAAAACGAAAAAAAGTGATCTAAGAATTTCTACCCGTTTTGAAGTCAGTTAAAATTATATTTACTATAATTTTAAAATTACTTCACGAAGATAACTTAATAAGACTATTCACATCCATTAATCGCTTAAACACTATAACTATTTAACTACGAAAGTCCGTTCTCTCCCTTTAATAAATCCATTGCGTTCTGATGTACTAGCGCAGTGTTTTTAATTGGTGCCGTGTTCTAGAGAGCTGTCATTACGAACATTGATAAGAATCTTATGTCACCAGCGTTACTTTACTATTGGTTATTGACTTGTCAGATTTTGGAAAGGTGAGTAGATTTTTTAATAAAATCTTTTCATGGAAGTTCTGACATATCTACGCATCGAAGTAATAATAATCATAAAATTGATAAAATGGCTTTTATTGACATAGTAATAATGTGTTTTACCACAACAGTGTAATCGTGTTTTTTTTTAATTAGTAATTATACTGCTTATTTTATTCGAAGTCATGTGCTTGATTGTTTTTGACCGACTTACCAAAGTAGGAGTAGGTAATGAATTCGGTTGCAATATTTTAAATCTGAACACTAAACGTTATATTTATTGAAAAAAACTAAACTAAAACAGAAATCTCTAACATTAATCTAAAACACTCTAATTAAATTATATACAAAGAACCTAAACTGTAAAAAAAGGATTAAAATCTGTAAAAAAGCTGTTCTTGTGGTGTAGTCCCAAGAACGCTGGCTGCATTCCAGCGTTGAATTGCCACAGAAATCCTTTGAGCCAGGAATGAGCCAGTTCTCTTGTCACCAGTTTCATCTATGAGTTTAGTGCATATTTTTTTGAAGAAACTTTGGTGCTAGGACCACTTAGACCAAAAGTTTCTACGCCAAGCGTATAAGCCAAATAAGTAACGTAAGTAATCGTAAGTGTATCTAAGCCCTTACGTCGAGTTTTGTTCCCGATTATTTTATCCTCTAAGCGCCCCCACTGTTTACCGAATTGGCGCCTTTTATCAAAGCGCGTATGAAAAATGGAGGGAATTTCTATTGTTCCCCGAACAATATGTCATAATGTTGCCAGCTTTTACCCGAATCACTTATTTAACAGCGTTGTTTTGTAGCGTTTTTGTTGATGGCAAACTTTTGGATGGAAGAACTTTTTGTTGTTACGAGTAAGTATTTAATAAAATTATTTTTGGATGGCAATGACATAAATCTGTACGTAAAAGAATATATCGAAGGCTTTTCTGCACATTTTTTTTGGATTACAATGCAATAATATGTTGTAACAGATATGACAAGGGACTTTTGTTTGGCTTCTAAGTCATTTCGTTATACGCATTCTTTTAAGTAATCAGTAGTAGTGTCCTATGAGTATATAAAATGTGTTTTTTCTTTCTTTATTGGTTGCTCTTCTTGTGAAACTGTTACAAATATATCGTCATGACAAAGGTAAAGTGGCCAAACTGACATTTTGGCCATTTTGACTTTAATATGGTATTGCCATCATGGCCATTATATCTTGACTGTGGTAAAATATGTGATATGTAGCTCTTTTCATTTGAAGATAATTGTCATTATTCTTTTTCCATATCTGCATAAAATTACGTTCTCACAATAGTAAACTTTTCTATGTGCTATTTGTTTTGTTTACCCATGCAATAAATAACTTTTTGTGCAATCTCCACAATTTTGAATAGGCCAAACTGGTATATTGTATACTTTACCTTCATTAAAAAAGTAGTGAAGAGTAACATTCCACTAAGGTATACTATCCTAATTGCTTTAATTCAAGTGTTTACCTTGGGTTACGAGCAAGCGGGATGCCTATTTCCACAATACTGTAGTAGCCTAAGTGGTAGATTGAATACTTGACCATTGTGGAAAAGTGTAATGACGATTTAAACTCGACAATGGTATACTAGCCTAATTGGTAGATTTAATTATTTACCGTGGTTTGTAAAGCATTGGGATGCTAAGCCTCACAATATTCTATTAACTTAAGTGGTAAATTGATTACTTGAATATACCGAACAAGTCAATTTTATTATTTAACTAACGGGCCGGCTTCGCTTGATTGGCAACATTTTTATATATAATTTATCTATCAAGGAACCTACGTGTGCAACGAATATGAAACATAAATGTACAACACTGGTTCCCGAAGACGAACGAATTAAAATTTATACTCAATTTCGAGGTTTTCAAAGTCTCCAAGAACAAAGGCATTTTATAATAAGCCATGTAACAAAAAAGCCGAAAAACCGGGATACGACTCAAGGCAATTCACGAAGAAAACATACACTTCTTTATACTCTGACTGTGAACAATTAAAAAAAAGTGGTTTGCCGTGAGTTTTTTTTAGCCACTCTGAACATTTCGGGAGGATACGTAAAAGGCGCTCTCAATAAAATAAACTCTGAGGGAATTTTGGAACCGGACAGTAGAGGCAAAAAAGTTCCACCTAATAAAATAAAACCTGACGATGAAACTGTTATCCGGCAGCATATCTTGTCTTTTCCTGCCGTAGAATCTCACTATTGCCGAAGTGGAAGCGATGTTAAATATTTAGATGCCTCGTTAAATATAGCTACAATGTACAAAGAATATGTTAAACTATGTCAAACCAAATCACTAAGAGCAGTCCGTTTCGAAAAATATCGCTCAATTTTCCGAAGCTATAAACTGAGTTTCCATAAACCTAAAAAAAAAATATGTAAACACTGTACGGCATTTAAAAAGATGAGCCAAGAAGAAAAAACTGAGCATCAGGTAACTCATACACTGCACTTGAGTCGTAAGGATGAAGCACGAAAGTGTAGAGATGAAGATAAAGAAGATGCAAAAAATAATGACGAAACTCTTTCTTTTAATTTTGATCTGCAGGCAGTCCTCAGCACCCCTAAAGGAGCTGCTGGGCCATTTTTTTATGTCAGAAAATTAGCTATCTATAATTTGACAATATACAATTTAGGCACACAAGAAGTGGAATGCTATATGTGGGATAAGACAGAAGGAAAACGCGGCAGTATTGAAAAATCTACTTGCGTACATAATTACATTATGGCACATGATAACATTAAACATGTGAAAATGATGCCGGATGGCTGTGGTGGTCAACAAAAAAATTATCATTTCAGTTCCATGTGTTTGTTAACTGTCAACCAACATTCTACTTTAGAGATGATAGATCACAAATTCTTCGAAACCGGTCACACTCATATGGAGTGTGACTCTATTCACTCAATAATTTAAAAAAAGGCTAAAAACGTTCCTGTGTATACTATAGACGGTTGGGCGCAGTTAGTACGATTAGCTAGAACTACTCCAAAACCTTTCAACGTGACAGAACTAACCCACGAAAATTTCAAAGATTTTGGCACCCATAATCAATATATTAATAAAACAGCACATGAACAAAAACTCGGTATACATGATGCGATTTGGCTGCAGTATCGGAAAGAGTATAATGATAGAATATTTATAAAAAATACCTATGATAAGGACGCACCATTCACAGAGTTACAAATGAAAAAAAGAAGAGGAAAGACAGTGGTTTACCCTGTGCCAGCATATTCACAGAGAATAAAAACATCCTCACAGAAAAAAAAAGACTTACTGAAATTATGCAGTGACTATCAAATTCCCAGAACATACCATTCTTATTATGAGAGTCTTCCTTCATCGGATACTCAAAGAGACGCTCTTGCACAACCGGATATGATTGAAGACAGTGAATAGTGATTATAGCAAAGTATTTTAGTTATTGCAATTGTTTTTAATGTGTAAATGTGCTCATGTATTTTAGATATTTTCTTTTTTTTATAATATAAATTGTAGTATTGTATTTTAATTTTTTTAAAAGTGTTTGACAAGCAGCCCAGCTCTAGATTGTCTTTTTATTTGTAGATTTTTTTAATGAAAAACTGAGCCAAGTCATGATTGTAACCTAGACATTAAGATATCTTTTTATTTGTATTTTAGTTTATGTGTTATTAAGTTCTGCAAAACATAATTGTTGCAGATAGTATAAGTTTAAAAAGGGTAGAAAGATTTTTTATAAAGATGAATAGGTGCACAAATTTGATTGTTTTATTGCTATTCATCTTAATTTTGTAATTTAAGTGCTCTAACAATAATAAAAATGCTTATACCAAAGCAAATAAATAAAATAAAATTTTATATTAAAGAACATTTAGGCTTGTTTAAAGTAAATTTAAGTATTACCTAAGGTATATTTCAACAATGTCAATAGACTTATCTACCACTTAAGCTATTTGTACATATAAAAATATATTTTTTTAATTCTATTCCTACGATGGTAAATATGCCAATGTGCTTTAATTTCCTAAAACCTATAAATATCATTATTCTAAAATAATCAAAATAAAATATATAGTTTTTCACCAATGAGTTTTAAAAATTGAGACTTTACCTTTAAAACCTGATTTAGAGTCTTAGATTTTGTTTTCATTTGGCTGTATTGAAAAGTTTGGCATTTGCAGATTGGTTAATTTACTATTTCATCGACGATATTTTTCTTGCATGTGCCGTAAAATAAATATATTTCTAGTAAGCATTGCATAAAAACTTCCTAAAACTACCAATAACTTAAAATTCTCACATAATTTCGATTTAAGTCTTAACTTTCGAAAGCTGTTAAAACAAATCGTAAACCCCTGAAGCGGAAATAACAAAGTATTTTTCAAGTACGTCATACCGGAATTACGAGAGAAAAGATAAAACCGGTTACTGTCGGCAATAAAACATATACCGCTTTCAGTACGTAACTATGAATCTTTATGCAAAATTTTATATTTATGACTTTTTGATATTTTGGTGTCGGCGTGTACTATGTTTGGTATATTAAAAAAACAATTTGGTGCTTATAAAGAATATTTTGTCTGTTTTTCTGTTAAGTAAGTGAATGTACTCACTTATTATGTGAGTACATTCATATCATGAGTACCTATGCAATACTCAAAACTGGCTTGGCTTATTTTCAGTTATTTTGATTTTATTTTAAATCGTTTCGAAACCAAATAAAAAGTACTTAAAAAAAGAGTTTTCCAAATTGGTTTGAGCGTTTTTGAGAAATTGGGGAATTTACATAAAAATAAAAGATTCCACACATTGACAGAACAACAAACAGAAATTGACAAAATAGCGTAACAAACTAATACTGGAAAATACCGGAAAGTACCGGAGTGGGTAAAAACCGATAAGTGGCGCAATAAAACCGGTCGGTTACGGGACACTCGCGTGACTTATACCGAATATTCCCTCTACTGTAAACGTCGGGTAACTAATATTTACGGTTTTCTAGGACTAGTAGACTAACAACATACAACATTTAAAACTTAACAGAAGAAATGGCAATCACAAGCTATTTAACAACACTTAGTATTCCTTGTGAACTTTCATATTTTAGCTAATAAAATAATAATAAATCTTTGTAGAAGCTCTTTATTGATATATTTATTTAATATTCCAAGTAAAAATGGATTACCAAATTATATATATATATATATATATATATAAGTTTAAATATCAATATAATATAAGGGAGCATATTGCCGTAGCAAACTTCTATTTCTTTTAGAAAAAAAGTACTTAGTTAAAGTAAAGCAATTTAACATTAAAATAAAAAGAATTAATATTTAAATACTTATATATCCAAGTAGATTATCTCACAATAAATGATTCAATGTTAAAAAAACATTCACCAATTTTCAAATTTCCCTATACTATAAGAGCAAGTTGTAATTATTTCTAATCACTCTAATTTCTAAAACAATACATTAGAAAATTATTACAAAAATAATTATAATAATTTACAAAAAACTCTGATTCAACGAAAATAAGCATAAACGGTTTTGTTTTAGTCCTGAATACGTCACTAGCAAACGAGCAGCAATCATCCACAAACGAACACAATTTACTAAAAAAAGCACCAACAAATTTGAATAAAACACCGATACAAGTCCTACAAAAAGCGAGGAAAGTTAGACACCCTATACAGACATCCGACATTATCCTAAATCATCCCCTCCCTACGAACCGCAGTTGGCGCGGCGCTAGGATTTTGACAGATAAGGGATTTTGCCAAAACTTGTGACTGATGTCTCTGATTTTACTTTCGCGGTTCAAGCGTTGAGATAAAAGCGGTTATCGGTCTCTGGGATATTTTTAGTAGTCGAAGTTACTTTAGGTAATACTTCCTTAGTTACTTATCATAATTATAATTTATTAGTAAAAATAATAATAACAAATTATTAAATGGCTTAGTTATTAATATGTACAATATTTTGTAGCAAAAAATAAACTTAATTTTTCCATAGCTTATAATATACCTATTAAGAATCCTTGCCAGTTTTTTCAAAGACTAAATCGCCAATTTGGAACATTAACATTTGCTTAGAGCGGCAGTTAATGACATTTTTGATACATTTGTAGTTCCATAAATTATTTATAAATACTACTTGCCCCCCGCGGTTTTAACCGCGGCATTCCATGGGAACACTTCAATTTTCCGGGATCAAAAGTAGCCTTTGTACTACTGTAGTGTGTTTGTGTATCCAGGGTATAAGCTACCTTCATCCAAATCCGTCAAGCCGTTTGAGCGTAAAGGAGAAACAAACAAACACACACATACAAACTTTTATAATATTAGTGTAATTTTTTAATTAAATTGTAATGTTAACCAATTTGGTCTTTAAATAAAAATAATTTAATATTAATAAAAATATTTTTGTATGTATGCGCCATTTAGATTTTCTTATACATACACCGTTACATTGGATTCCGTGAGAGTTAGAGTAATACAATATTTGTACACCTAAAATGGGAATCGAATCCAAGTCCAAAATTTCACACTCACCAACTAACCGACATTACAATGGAGTTGTCACATATATATTTAACTTGCACTTAACTTGAAAAGGAGACGATCCTATTACGTTTTGAAATTTGTATGATTTCAGATGACAATAGTCAGATTTGGTAATGTACTTATAGACATAAATAAAGTTGTTAGTTTGTTTTTCACATCTTTTTTACTTTTTTATGTAGCACATAGAAGTTAAATGGAAAAGTACGAGGTTTTATTTTTTTGAGTTATTTTTCTATTTTATTTCAAACTGTTTTCAATGTAGGAGGAAGTTCTGAATTCGTTATAATATTTTTTTATGTATGCTTTCGCAGATAATTCTAATTCTGTGAAATTATTTACTTTCTAGATGGCTCCACATATTTTTTTTCTGAATCGGTTTATTTGGTGAGAAATAGATATTAGGTAATTATATAGGCGTCTGCCGAATTGAAGACGGTTATTTATTTTTGAATAAACGTTTCATTTTTATACTTGGACCACAATACACAAGCTAATACTTGTGAGGCCGAGAAAATTCCAGACTAAATTGGCATCAGTAATATTACATACGCCTTGAGAATATATAACCACCTTAGATGTACATATTTCTTAGATTTCAGATTTAGGAATTAAAACATGTCAAGGAAAGAGTTAGCTTGTTGTAAAAGATTCTCTTTGTCAGGTTGTAGAACTCGGTCCTAGCATACGCTATTCCCTAATAACTTTAATTCATGTATTTAGTCTTGAGTGCGTCGTTCTTTTTTCATATACAACCATATGATGTCTTCAGTATCTAAATCAAGCAAGTAGCTACACTAGCGTCGGTAGAGGGTTTATATTTGAGCCGTTTGGAGTCGAGAATAGAGAGCCTTCGAGATCGGGAACTCATTTTACAAAACTTATCGGAGCGTTTGATCGATTGGAAGCGTGACCAGAATGCTGGTTTTTATCTGGCCCAATGAAATGAAATGAAATGAAATGAAATGAAATGAAATTATTTATTGGCCTTATAACCACTTATGTTATACTAGGCAAGTCACATTACAATATTTCACACAATACTTAATTTAGTAAATTTTAAAATGTACCTATGTCAAAAACTTTATAATTCACTTAATTACAAAATTTAAATAAGATTATGTAGTATAGATTAATAGATATATTACTGATATAATAATACTTCTAAAATAGTTTACATTAATGTGAGTAGAATTTAATAAAGTCATTATATAATAAGATACTTTAATGTCATTATTAGTTTGTGAGTTTTGACTATAATTGTTTAGTTAGATTTGACAATATGTTATATAAATTAAGTATAAGTTAAGTATTAAATTAAAATTATTAGAAAGAAAAAAACAATGACGAAAGTCTTATTAAAAATTTAGCTATCACCTACTTATAAAATTATGATTGCTCACTCACGAACGAAGATTCAGTCAGCTTCATGTTCATAAATTCTTTGACCGAGTAAATTGGGGTAGACTCAAAAAACCGCTTTATTTTTTGTTTAAAATCGTTCGCGTGAAGATTAACTACGGCATGGGCAATGTATAAGCATTCAGCGTAATGGTAATGCGGCTAGCATGATGGACACGCTGCCCTCTGGTGATGGGTTGAAGCATTTGGATTATCTGTAGATCTTGAATGGTCTATAGGTGATCTTTCTGCTAATTTTTTGTTGCAATGCATTTTATAAGGCAAGTTCCCCAGTGAATCATATTATCGTGATTTACTAATATTTTAGTAACGTCTTTGAACCTGCGTCATCTTGCTTTCTAGGCAGAGTTTACCAACTAGTCTATCACTAACTCACTAGGCTACCACTAACTTTGACTGGTGCATAACAGTGTACTAAACCCAAGCCATCGAGTAATCCGTACACGCGTTCCTCAGTCGAGTAATCCCACCTAAAGTCACTGTCACTGCCTGTCTCTGTGACTGTGAAGAAGGAAGACAAAGTGATTACAACACCAAACGAAACTCTTAACCTCTTCAGCGTATTTTTTTATCCTAGACTACACTGGAATACACTGGCTCTCAAAGAAAGCTGCCAGGACACACCGTTAGGTGTTTGACGACAGATTTTACAACTTGAGGGTGGTAGCTAGACAGGCGAGTGACAGGAAACGCCCTACCACCATGCATAGACTATGGGTTTGCTTGAAAATCCGACTGTCCCAGGTTCGATTAATGGCAGGGGCAGGTGTTAGAACGATGAATTTTAATACCTGTTAGTTGGTCGCGTCTGGTTGTGTTTTGAGCGTGTTTTATAACATACTTCACACAGTAGAAATCTTAGTGGGAAACTGTAAGCGTGAAACCTTATTACCCAACTGCGATAGAAAGATTGTCATTTTTGTATGTATGTATGTACATACATACATGCAAAAAAAATATACATACATACGTATGTATGTATATTCCTTTGGCAAGCCCTAGAGCCTAACAGCTTGTCGTATTTTTATGTGAGTGGTGTCAATAGTTAGTCTTAGTAGTGAGAGTGACACAGGTGTACGGTAAAAGGTGTGAGAAGCTCTTTAGTCAACGTATTCAACACGTTCGATAACCGAAATGGGGAAGAAAGGTTCTTGAGTGGCGACCACGAGCCGGAAGACGCAGCGTAGGCAGGCCTTCCACTAGGCGGTACGACGACATATTGAAAGTCACAAGTAAGCAATGTGGATGCAATGGAGCACACAACTAGACTATACTAGACTATGTACATCATATTAGTTTTTGTTTCACGTAAATACATGCAGTATTAACAAAGTGATCACTACGAGAAGTTTAGAACCACTTTTTTAAACTGCCAAGCTTCCCGCCAATTGCGATGACGTCATAGGTCGAGTAACGCCCCGCGCGCCACTCGCCAGTACTGAATCTCATACAGATAAAGACTCTCTCGCGCTGCTCTTTGTTTAGATTCTGTTTTCTAAATAATACTTGCATGTGTCAGATAGTTTGTTGTTATTATTATTGTCTTAATATTAATTCGTAAGATTGTTTTTTATTATTTGATACCGTTCATGGAAGAAGGATTCCAGAAAGGCCACTCGAACAATCTACCAAGAGTGGATAGCTTGATGGTAGCTCAATATTTTATAAAAATAAGTATAGTACGGCTGCTGAAATATGCAGAATTAAAATAAAAATTAAGCATGTCTTTTAAGCAATATTTATACTATAAGTTAGATACTCATTAATAAATAATAAAATATCTTCAGGTTGTATTGGTAATGTATGAATTTGTAAATTTTTGTTATTTAGGTACATACTTACGAGTATGTATCTATTTTCTAAGGTTGGCGGGTTAGTGCCTAACCTAAAATACCTATTTATTAAATATGAAACCTATTCTGTCAATTTAACAGTATACATTCACTTAAGTAATCGACAATACAGGGTTTACGGCTAAGGGTGTACTAAGCCAAAAGGGGTCACTATATTAAGCCTAAGGAACAACTTTCACTATGGTACCAACTCTGAATTCAAGAAAAAATAATCTGCTGTTCCATACAAAAAGTTGAACGGTCGTCGACAAAATGTATGAAACAGCTGATTATTATTCCCGAATTCAGAGTTAGTTCCATAGTGAAACTTGTTCCTTAGGATGAGTATAGCGACCCCATTTCAGCTAAGTACACCCCTAGCCTATCGGCCTGTATAATGTTCGTGTCGTTGTACAAAAAGTTACTGCGATATTTATCAACTGTAAAAAAAGACAACCTCTTGACCGATTTTTTTATTATCAGGAATCTGTTATGATATAATATTGAGTTCCGTATTTTTGTACTAAATATTATTGAAATCGGCCAGTAAATGGTGCTGTAGCATGTTTCGCCCCTTTTTGACAGAAATACCTCAACGACTAAAAAAATCTTTAAGATGATCTTCACAACAGTATACAGTAGTTTTAGGTGTAATTGCAACAACTCTGCGCATAGCTGTCATCCACTTTTTTCTGCGTTTTTATTCCTCGACACGTTAAAAAACAGCTTTTCCAGTGTTTTTAGATTTTGATTAAAACACTGATGCACGTCATTGTACGTCTTATCACTATTAGATGATTAATAGCCACTAACAAGATGCCCGTTATTATAATATATAAACCGTAGCGCGAGCAGCCAGCGAACGAATTAGCCATACCCGCCCGGTAGCACACGACCTGTGACGTCATCACGCTTTGGAATACCGAGTACGTTTCGAAATTATGTCGAACGAAAATGCGCACTTTGATCTTGATTTTCTCAGCAATTTTTAATGATAGAGAAAAAGTAAAAACACAGTTGCTCTTGTATTTTTTTCTAGATTATATTGGCATTATTAGGAAAAAAACATTTGTCAACTCCTTAGGCAGCTTATCGTTCGGAATGCCGTTTTAAGGGGGAGGATTACGTTTATCAGTGGACGTCTTCTGACTGATGAAGATGATGATGATGATTCAACACGTGTAAAACTGACTCAAACAACAATTCTCGGCACTACAAGTAAAACAAGTCAACTCGTACTAAACTTGACATATAGTCTTGTTACTTTGTAAAACTTTGAATGCAATTATACAGAGCGACTGCTAGATCTCTTGCAATATTTAAAGATAAAATATTTTAAATTCAAACGTAACAAAATAACAAATGACAAGGCAAGCTTCTCTTAATGTCAATACTGAGACAGTAAAAAGTATATGCGATTAGTTATTTGCATAGTGGTAGTGAGTTTTCTAGCCTATCAGTCAGCACCTAACTAACGGAAGGTCAGCGCTGGATGTTTCAGCCAGCATTATGTTTAGTTTGGGCCGGTTTGTAACACAAAGTATATTTTTTTTTAAGTTTTATACACTGTTGTTGTTTTCTGTTTTAAGGAAAAATTTATTCGGTCTGTTATAGTAACCATCTTTGAGACCAAGTGTACTTCAGACTGAGCATGCCTTGAATCATAATAATTTATTGGTAAAATTGTTTTGCACAAGAGCCACATGCGGTTGTGTAAGCTGATGGTCAAACGTCATATCATAATTTAAAAAAGTTCACAATTCAACTATCGAACCGGACAGCTTACAAGTGACGAAACGGTTTTGATGTTATTTTTGTTCAGTAAGTCAAACTTCAAAAACGATCCAATACAAATATACGTTTCTGCTGATTATTACAATTGTTTCTTAATTTAAGTATATCTAAAAAAAAACTTACAGCGGGAATGAAATATCAAATTTCCTTAATAAATATTGCTAATATAAACCAGTATACAGACAGACCACCAATATAACTAGGGTGCATGACATTAGAACAGGACCGGAAACGATGGCGCGCGCGTGAGAAGACTCAGCAGTGGGTAGGCAAAGGTTGGTGATGATGATGATGATGATGATAAACTAGTTACTCTGTATGGTATGTGGCTCACTAACTATGTATAAGCTAATTAAGCGGTTAAACAATAGCTAAACTAATTTGTACATTATGAAACTTCGTCTTTGTGAGAATTGTTCTATACTTAATACACAATAAAGTGTCTAAACTTCGAAATGGCTACATTTTAGCCTATTCATTCGTTGATTATGTGACTTTGGAGTAACATTTACAATGTAAAGTTGTGCTCGAATATTGCGTTAAATTAAAGGACCTGAATTTAAAATAACAGGTTTAGAATTGCTAGAAATCTTTTTTTTATGTATTTACCACAAAAATAACACAAGAATTTATAAAAATGGTTTTTGTTCAAAAGCACAAAAAAACAATAAAATCATATTTACAGATAAAGTAATACTTATGTTATAATATTAAATTGCGTTCAAAAATATCTCCAAAATCATGTAATGACCCAAATGACTAACGTAAAAGACCAAACTCATCAATAATTTTCTTAATCCAATATTTTCCCAAGCCACATTTTCCCCTAAATACTTAAGCTAGAAGCAAGTTCCACAGTCCATTAATTCCCTTCTGACCTTAAGTATTTTGTAGACAATGTTCGGCTAATGCGTTTTTGCTCTACCTTCGGTTTAAAGACTTTTTATTTCTCAAAAGAAATTTACATTTCGCTTATATGAGAAAAATATTTTTAAGTAAATCTAAGCTTCGATACAATCAAAAGGAAGTAATAGTTAAACAAATAATTATTTACTAAATAAGTAGTACCTACGTATACTTTACACACACTACATACTAACACACTAAGAAACTATAATAATGATTTAAAGTGTAAATATGTTTGCACCTTACCCCACGTGCCTACAACTAAATATTTTTTGTTCATTTAACTTGGTCCGGAGTGAGCAGCGGCATGCATCGCTCGCTGCGAACAACTGCAGAACCGGTTAGTGGGGGCAGTCGGTTTGTGCGTCACAGTGTAGTTTTAACAGACAGAAATCAATATTTTAATTATTCTAAAAGTTTGTAGTCGCTTAAAATGTGTTGCTTCAGTTTGTTTTTGTAATTATTAAAAGATCCGGCATTTTTCACCTCTTTAGGTAAGTTGTTGTAAATTTTTACTCCCGCAAATGTAATGGATCGCTTAGCGAACACGGTTCGAACGATCGGAAGGATAATATGGTCACTTCTACGACGTGATATTCTGCTATGAATTTGACTTTTTTTTGTAAATGTGATATTTTTAACATGTATTGATTTATTTAGAATTTTTTTGATAAAAATACAAGTGCTGTAATGGTGTAATTGTTTTATATTCATGTATTTAGTATCTTTATATATTTTAACTGTAGATGTTAGGTAGTCGTAATTGAATAGGGTTTTTATAAGTTTATTTTGAACAATTTGGAGGCTTTTTATATTCGTTTTTGGTGCGTGACCCCATATTTCAATTAGATAAAGGAGATGTGGCTTAACTAGAGAATTATATACCGTGTGACATATTTTTCGAGGTAGGCATCGTACTATACCACGAAGTGAACCGAGTAGGGACGATAATTTAGAGTGAATATGTTCCAAATGTATTTTCCAGTTTAATTGACAATCTAAACGTAAACCTAGATATTTTTCAGATTGTTTTTCTAGTAGTACTTCTTGACCTACTTTTAGAGGTAGATGTTCTGGAACCTTCTTATTTTTGGCTCTAAAAATTACATAGCTCGTCTTGGCAGCATTCATGGTAAGAAGATTGACTTGAAACCAATCAACTAGTTTGTTAAGATCTTGTTGGGCATTGTTAATAATTTCACCTATCGATTTGCCAAAATAAAAAAGACAAGTATCGTCAGCGTAAAGCGATATGTTTCCGTGAAGGCCAATCTTATAAATGGAGTTAATATACACAAGAAATAGTAACGGTCCCAATATAGATCCCTGAGGGACTCCGAAATGAATGCTGTGTGGCTTACTTTCATAATCAGCAATCCTAACTATCTGAAACCTTTTTTCTAGATACGATTTGAATATTTTAAATGCAGCCCCAGTTATTCCGATATCTTTTAATTTCTGTAGAAGAATTGAATGACTGACGGTGTCGAATGCCTTTTTCAGGTCAATAAAGATACCCAGTGCAAATTGTTTGCCATCAATACCAGTTTTAATATCGTTAATCAAATCTGCTGTTGCCGATAATGTATTTGATTGTGATCTAAACCCATATTGATGCTCAAAGAGAAAATCAATGGAAGTTAGATAATTATCAAGACGATTGTGCAAGACTTTTTCAATAATTTTTGAAAGAACTGGTAAAACTGAGATAGGTCTATAGTTGCTGGGATCTGTTTTATTGCCTGCTTTATAAATTGGAGTGACTTTAGCAACTTTTAATGCATCTGGAAAATGCCCTTCTGCTAGACACTCGTTTATGCAGTTGGTCAGCCCATTTATTATTTTATTACTTATGCATTTAACGACTTTGGTGGAAATACCGTCTATGCCTACACTACAGTTGGAGTCGAGGCTTGTAATTATTTTGTAGATCTCATCTGTTTGGCAAGGTTTTAACGTGGAAAGTTCATTTTGGGGTTGCTCGACTGTTAATGATGAATTTGAATTTGTTTTATTACGATTTTTTAGAATGGAGTTGGCTAAAATTTCACCAATGGTTGAGAAAAATGCATTAAATGCCTCACATATATCAGTACCTTGAGTTATAGGACCTGATTCAGTTGATAATTTTGGAATAGTAGCTTGTGGCCTACATTTATTACTGGATAGTATATTAATAAGCTTCCACATCTTTTTAGGATCACTGTCACATTTTGAAAATTGGTTGTGGTAATATTGTTTTTTCATATTTCTTATTTTTGTAGCTGTATATTTTCTTTCCTGGTAAAATTGCTGTTTTAGTTCTTCATTTTCCGGTTCCTTTTTTAGTCTGTACCAAAGTCTATTTCTTTTCTTTATTTGCGTAATTATGTCCTTACATATCCAGTCTTGTTGTGGCAGATTCAGTATCTTAGATTTTGTGATCTTACATTCGTTAATTTTGGTTTTGATAAAATTCTCTAAATTTTCGTAGCAGTGGTTTTCTGCGTTTTGGGGTGTATATGTAGTAATCTCTTGCATTTTTCTGTAGTCAACCGCTTCATAGGTCACTCTTTGCTTTTTAGGTGCTTTGTACTTTCCCATTGACAAAAATATCTGTCTGTGATCTGATAAAGGAGACTCTATGAGAGACATGTGAAAACACTTATCTTGTAGATTTGAGCATATGTGGTCAAGGAGAGTGTTAGTTTTTTCAGTCTTCCGTGTGCAGAAATTGTTTTCAATTTTATTTAAAATATTAAAACCACATTCTCGGAGCATGTCTCTGTATAATTTATTATTAGAATCTTTTTTAAGTAAGTCTACATTTAAGTCTCCTATCACAAGTACTCTCTTCTTTCCTTGAAGTTGCTTTGAATAAAATTCTAGAAAGTCTTTGAAGTTCGTCTTCCCAGGATAGTATATAGCACCAATATCCAATGAGTATTTTTCAAGATGAACCCACAAGTAGTGGTTACCTGTCATATAGCTTTCATCGACAAGACTATGATTTAAGTCATCCTTTTTGTAGGACAAGCGGGAAAAATCTACAGGGAATTGTAGTTGCTGGTGGAAGAAATGGCACGTATTATAAAAGCTGTGGGCTTTGAGTCGCAGTGGGCATAGGGATTAAATCATAGAGGATTTTGTCGCTACGCATAGACCAAAGACAACAAATGAGCATTATTATAAAATCATAAACGTAGGTTTTTTTGCTACATCTAAGGCCAAAAAAGTTATCTTCTTAATATTTACCTCCAATTGTAGTGTTTCTCTGTATTTTTTTTGCGTGTCTGCAATACAGAATTGATATATCTATCTATCTATTTGCGAGAGAGAAAAATAAGCCTTAATTAGAATAGAATAGAATAATTTTTTGTTTGTAACAGAAAGCCAACATAGAAAAATAAAAATATATTTAACCTTAATTACTTGCTTTCTGATTAATTAATTAGTATTACTGTGAACTGTTCTCTCTGATATCTCGACATCACTAATTTTGAGTTTTAAAAAAACACAACGTCTTGACTGTTTTTTTATATACATTACTCTTGTACTCATATCATTAAGGTTTTATTCCGCATGTTCTTGTATTAACAAAATTAAACTTGCGACTTATATTCAAGCGTGTCATCGGTTTGCCACGATAATTTTGGAGGTAATTAAACGCGCATTAAACATTGTCCTAAAGTGTACAATTTACGTCATCAATCACCGCGACATGTCGCTGTGACGTCACCCGCTCCTAAAGGGCATACTTTAAATTAATGGTCGTAAGTCACTGAATTAGCCGTACCGCCGTTTGGACGTCGCTCTGGGGTCATAGGACATTGCAGAAGCTCAGTTTCTAACATCTCTGGTCACGCCTGTGACATTTGACAATTGACAGACGACTTAGTTTTGAGTTAACTAATAGAAGTCACCTTACATTTTTACTTAAACACGCTACTTTTAATCAGCGACGTCACGTCGAACATTTGTTGTTGACTGTTCGTCATCAGGTTTCACCACCTCTCTCATAACGTATCAATCCATCCCATTCCACTGCTGGGCATGGGTCAATCCTATAAAGTGGGGAATAGGTTATAGTCCATCACGCTGGTCAAACGCGGGTTTATAATATAATATATGGGAAAACAAATATAAATCCACTCAAAAGTGTTCAGATCCCAAACTAGGCAAAGCCTATGCTATGGTAACCTCATGACTGATATAAATAATTATATACATAAATACATACTTAAATATATAATAAACACTCAGACACAGGTCAAACATATTTGTTCAAGCACACAAATGTTTGACCGGTCCGGGATCTAACCCGGGACCAGCGGCGCAGAAGGCATGGTTGCTACCAACTGCTCCAACCGGCAGTCAAACCGGGTTGAGAACTTCGTTTATCTTTTTCTTCATCGTAAAAGCTACGTTAGTTATTAATAGTAATAAATTACAACTGGTTGTTCCTGATTCATTACATACTTATAAGTGAAAAACTTAAGTTTTTATTCATTTTATATTGATACTATTGTACCCAAGGATTACGCAGACATTCGTCAAATAATTGTTTGGCCATATCCTATACAAGTCTACTCGTCGTCCACTTTCTTCTTTCCTTCGAGTCTTGTTTGTTAATTCTGAACAGATTTAGTAGACACTGACCCCAAAATAGCATCGTTTACCGTTTCATCGCTGCGTCATAACTTCATATACAACTTTTGTGAGGAATTCACAAATGTACAGGGTTATAAACTAGAGGCACCGAAAACCTTATTGTTTAAAAATGCGACAAAAGATGGCGATGTTGAACGCTAAAAAAATAGTTGATTATATATATACAATAAGTAAAATTTAACTTTTAAGTTAAACTTTTAGTCAATGTAACAAAAGTGCAATTACGTTTATCACGACCTTCAATTACTTATAACTTAAAGTGATTTTACAAAATCATGTTCCTTATAATGGTTTATTTTTTTAAGTTTTGCTAAAATATCAACTTTAATATAAAAAAAAGCTATTCTCAACCTAAAAGACGCAATTTAACTTTATATTTTACACATTACCTGTTTAGTTTGTCAACATATTACAACACTTGAAATAAACTCATTAAACGCACAAATGATTTTATCTTACACAGCTAGACCACGGAATTCAGCAATACTGTAGCCCTAGATAGAGCATGCCTACTCTGGAATACACTGGCTCTTAAGGAAGGCTGCCGGCACTGTTAGGTGCTTGGCGTCTTATTTTACTATTATTTAAATGACAATGATATAATAATCAGGCTTGCGTTTGACCGCAACTAGACTGACGTAAAGCGACGACGCAGCATAGGATGTAGCACGATTGCCTAGAAAAACCAGATTCGGTTGAAGAGACCAAAAAAACAGCTATCAAAAAAAAAATAGACAATCTGGCAGTTAGTACAATAAAAAAAGACGCAAATTGTTTAGTGCGAATCCCGTGAATTTATACTATGAAGTATTTGTAGGCGTTAAGTATAATTAACTCTGTACTTAAGCAAGAATTAGCGTAAATCTACTTACTTGAAGAGACAAATTGTTCAGTTTGTTATAATCATTTTAAAGGGAAGGAAAGGATTCAGTTTCGGTTTCGTTTGATATTTTTAGCAAAGGTCTTTCTTTATCTACTTGTACAATTTAACTAAATTCCAAACTTAATGAATACAAAATAAGCTTATAACTAGTAAGTACATACTTTACGTAAATGTTGAAAAAAATAGTAACTTTTATTTTTAACCCACTTTCCAATAAAGGTAGAGGTATTCAGTTCGGCCCGATTTTATTCTAAATAGGTATACATTCCGATTTGAAAAATTCTATTTTTTAAAGTGCATATTTCTGAAGCCTATTCAAGAGGCCTATTCAAAATTTATGAAATCGGTCCAGTAGATTGATTTTGAAATAATATTTACTGAAAAAATATTATTGCCAAAGTAAAGTCGATGATTTTGTTTAAATAAATTGTCAAAATAGTTCCAGCGATTTATTCGTATTTGGCACCTCAATTTTAGTTTTCCCCCTCAACGGGACAATCAGGAATAAAATTAATAAATGAGTTTGACAGCAACTCGCCTCATACTCGTCGTATGAAGCGACAATCAAGTTTAAGACATAGCACGCTTGCCTAGAATAAACTGATTTACGAATATTCGCGACTTGAGAAGACCTAAGACCTATGCCTGAGATAACCGTGTTGTAGGGCTACGTAAACACTAGATATCTTAGTCTAGGAATGTGCCGACATAGTACTTCCGTGTTTTCCTTGCTGTTAGTGCTCATACGAAGTAATTACCTTGGTATTCAGCTTTGTTTATAAAAATGTATGTGCAAAGATAAACACTTTAGGTAATTCGGGAAGCTAGACATTTCACACAAATCATTTGCGTAAATACTAGGTCCAAGATTTATAAAATACAGCTCTTTACTATTAAGATAGACTTATTGAAGAAACTAATGTAGCTTTTGAAATAAACGCGTAATTTTTGTAACTTTATATTTTCGTAGATAGGATGGGAAAACGCTACGAAAATCTTATTTTGTAAATTGAGTAGGTAATATTTGATATAACTACTCAAAAATATGAAAATGTAGATATATACATACACTACTTGATAAATCAATTATTCATTTTAAAAATATTAAACCTTATATAAACCGTGTCTGGCAAGAATAAACAAAAAATGAATAATCAGATCCCGAATCGGCAATATGTCTGGCGTGGTGGACTATGGCCCACATTCCCTTCATAGGGGAGACCCATGCACAGCAGTAGGACGCTATGGATTGATACATAACATCGTCAACGGCGGTCACATTGTTACTCAATAGGAAAAAAAAATATATACAAAATATCAAATCTTAACTAACAAATACGATACATAGATTAACCGACCGACAATAGCGTAAAGTATTATGTTTACAAGTAACAGCCAACGACGGGTCAACGCACCTTGTATTGCATAATAAGAGATAAAAAGCGATAACTAGATAAAACTCTATTTGTTTGTCTGTGTGGAATTTGAATATTTAGAAGTTAGAAAGACCTGTTTTAAAAATTAGACTGTTTTTAAATATTTCATTATATTTTGGAGCTTATCTTGTTTTCCAAAACTTATCGGAGCGTTTGGTCGATTCGACGCGTGAATATAGTGCCGGTTTTTATCTGGCCCAACGTATAAGCATTGCCATTCAGCGTGGTATTGCGGCTAGCAAACTGGGCACGCTGTTCTCTGGTGGTGGGTTGGAGCATTTGGATTATCAGTAGATCTTAAATGGTCTATAGGTAATCTTTCTGCTATATTATTTGCTGTTGTTTTGTTTTTGTTTGGACTGTTACTTGTTCGACGATCTGATGAGAGATAATACGAGTAGCCAATAAACGAGGAAACTCATTATATTAATAGTGGGTAACATTGGCTTTTAATTTAATTTGCTTTTTTTTAAATTACTACTTTTTTTTACGGTTGCAGTCGAATTATGTTAGTTAGAAGTACTTTCGAAACCTTGATATTTGTGTCAAATATACAGTCGAATTATAAAATATATATACACATCACATATTAATATTATATTTTATTATATTATATTTAGTCGGTTATGTCGTCACTGATGAAAATAAGAACAAACAAACCAATCATTAACCAACATACACTTTTTTGCATTTGTAATATTTTTATTATATTCATTTAATATGAATATGTTTAACAATTATATAAAATTACTACAATATTATATATATATATATACAAAATTATTATATAATTAAATGTAGTAGTAGCGAAATATATGTATATAAAAAAGTTATGAACGTTGGCTTATTCATTGAAAAAAATATTGACTGACGCAAGTCAACTTTCAATAAAATCAAAAAACAACTCGGATGTTACTCTGACGATAGCTTAGACCTATAATATTGTTTAGCGTACATATGATTCGAGAGCCACCGATCACGGGTTCCATTCCCGGGGTAGGTGTTCGAATAATGAGTTTCAACATTTGTCTACATATTTTGGGTGTTGTCTTCTGACGCAAAAGAAATCTTAGTAGGGAGCTACAGTAGTGACTTGTCATTCATTAAAATTTAGGTTTATCTGTCACTGAACTGACGCCTCCTCACTTATTAGGCAAACAAATACAAATATTTTTATTTCGTCTCAAAATTAGCAAACTGATATTTTTTGAATCCATAGGCTCCAGAACTAGTCATAAATTGATGTCTCAGGAGCCAGTGGCTTCTCCCAATTCAATATTTAATGACATTAACTGGTAATCAATGTGTCTGGATGTTTATTATATACTAGCTATGCCCCGCGGTATTACCCGTTGGGACTTAATTATCCCACGGGGTCATTAAAAGTATCCAATGGCCGTCTCCTGGTTCTAGTTATATAATAGCTGTGAACCGCAGTTCCACTCGCGTAGTTCTACTGAACCTCTTTTTTTTATTTTTTTTATATTCGATAGGCTTGCGCTTGACCGCAACTCACCTGACCGAGATTGTAGCTATCGGGAAATAGAGAACTTGGCAGCGAATTCCACAACCTGGCAGTTCGCACAATAAATGTAGACGCGAAGCGTTTTGTGCGAGTCCGTGGAACCTCTACCATGAACCGGTGGCGCCTTACAGTATCTCTAATTGTCCGATTGTAGAATAACTAAAACAAACTACTACTAACTTCGAACTACTTGTTTTGAAGTCGGTTCAAAAGTATCCCTCATCCTTCTCCTGGTTCTAAGCTACCTCCCCAACAATTTTCAGCCAAATCGGTTCAGCCGTTCTTGAGTTATAAATAGTGTAACGACACACGACTTTCTTTTATATACTTTTTCTTTTATATGTAAGTATGTATTTATATATAAGTATGTATATCAGTGATCAGGTTACCATAGCACAGGCGTTGCCTAGTTTGGGACCTGAACACCTTTGTGTGGATGTTGTCCTATATTATTAGTATATTATTTATTTATTTATATAATTATTAATATTCAATAGATTTGTAACTTTTACACAATATATATATATAGTAATATATTTAAATTAGAATTATTTCTACTTATATTTTTCTTATCTGTTTTGTACCACCATCTACGCTAAATTTTATTATTGTATTCCATTCCTGTTAAGGTTGTCTGGGAGAGATCTCTTTTAGCGATAAGATAGCCTTTTGTGCTTTTGTTTTTTATTATATTTGGGTTGTGCTGATAATAAAGAATTAATGTATTGTATTGAATTATACTAAAAATATTTCACTTTTGAAAATACGTTTGGAAACACTTCTCGATTAAAGTACCACTGTAGCAGTATTTAAAGTACCACTGTAGCAGTATTTAAAGAAAATAAATATGCCAAAAGGAATATTCATAGCTCAAATGAACACCGAAGACATTAGCATATATATCACAGTTGTACATAAAAATTCAACTTAGCACATTATATTTCTTTCCAACAATTTGTCATCAAAACTTTTACATCTAAGCTCATTTTCGTCTCGTAAATTTAAGCTAACTAGAGCCGTTTTGTCAAGTTGGACACCTAAGTTATTTACTTACGTAACTTAAAGTTAAGTATCAACGCCATAAAATGTTATAAAACACTTAATTGCGTCATAAATATCGATTAAGTTGGTTTTAGGTGGTATAATTAATTGGAAATGGCATTTGGAATGGTAGACTAAGTACACGGAATACATTTAAAACGAGATAGTGTAGAGGTATTGCAGGAACTGCTTCGCGTCTGCTTTCAAACAGCTATAGACCGCCAACTTGTCCATACAATAAGATATACCTATTTTCTACCTTTAATTGTTGTCCGAGTCCAGTGGTTTTTTTTAACTAGGTTTATTTTTTTCTGTATTTTTTATCAATTTAAAGTTACAAGCTTCCTAAGCAGTCGTATTTTTGCGCTGATACTATGCCTATTAAATGACTTTATTATGCAGAATTTAATTACTATTTTTAAAATAATAAAAACGTGTAGACTTAAAATACATCATAGTAAAGCGATTGACACCAATAACAAAAAATTACGTTACAATTTAGGAGGTGAAAAGAGGTAGGTACGGAACGAAAATTGTATCAGAAACACGAAAACGGTGAAGGGTCTGTGATCCTCTTAATGTGCTTTTAGGCAACTGGAACTCTTACACTTTCAAATCCTAAAACGTTATCAATTTGTCTGTATGTTGCAGCATAAGAAACAATAATAATACTTCAATACCACATTTTCAGTTAATATTATTTTGTTTTAGCAACTGAAACATTAAATCGGTTTTGATAAAAAAAAAAAAAAATAACAGTGAAATTTTCCTACAGTAAAGCAAAACATTTTTTTTCTAAATATACAGAGGTAGGCACACGAAGTGTTACCAACTTCAAGTTGGTATAGCAACCAAACTGTTTACAATATGGTACCCATTTTTTCACAGCCGTAAGTCTATTGTATTGTTCCTAAACATACAGAAGCTCATTGTTTTTCGTCGCTGCTAAAAAAAGTTATCCAGATGGAATTCAAACGCCATAGTGTCATTACTTTGTATTTGGCTGGAAAATCGCAACCAGCCATTGTTAATGCGCTACGACATTTACATCTGAATAAAATGTTTGTGTATCGGACCATCACGCGTTACAATGATACGGGTAGCATCTAGAAACG
Organism: Ligdia adustata; assembly: GCA_947049295.1. Classification (NCBI taxonomy): domain Eukaryota; kingdom Metazoa; phylum Arthropoda; class Insecta; order Lepidoptera; family Geometridae; genus Ligdia; species Ligdia adustata. The sequence continues at coordinate 1,235,383 of OX346237.1, forward strand.
CCATGGAGGTGGACATCTAACAACAGCAACATCATCAGAAATGGTTCGAAAGGTAAAGGTTAGAATTGAACGAAATCCACGACAAAGCGCAGTTAAATTGGCGAAAAGTCTTAATGTATCTGCCCGGAGCATAGGACCCATATTATAAAATAAACTATAACTGAAGCCTTACAAAATACAAAAAGTGCAAGACTTGACACTTGCACAAAAAGCAGTTCGCCTAGAAAGAGCTAAGGAGTTAAAGCAGTTGCACGTTGATAGCAAGCTTGAAAATTTGGTATTTCCGATGGAAAAATTTTTACGGTTCAGCAATATGTGAACAAACAAAATGATCGCTTATGGTTAAAGTCTAAATCAAACGACAATTTAGACCAACGAATTGCTCTGCGAAAGCAAGCGCCAGCATCAGTGATGGTTTGGGCCGCGGTAACTGCTATGGGACGTTCACATCTCGTTTTCATTGAGCAGGGTGCAAAGATAAACCAGCAAATCTACCGTGAAAAGATTTTAAACGATGCTTTGTTACCTTGGGCACGTAAGAAATTCGGTAGAAACCATTGGACGTTTCAGCAAGACTCGGCACCGTGAAACCCAAAATTTTTTGCAAGAAAAAGTTCCGAGCTTCATTTCTTCGCAACAATGGCCACCATATTCGCCGGACTTAAACCCAATGGATTTTCCATATGGTCAATTCTAGAAGCCAAAGTGTCAGCAAAAAAATATGAGACAGTCGACGCCTTAAAGATTGCTCTTCGCCGAGAATGGAACAAAATATCAGCAGACCACATTCGTGCAGCGTGTGAAGCCTTCTCGGACAGACTCGATGCTGTTATCCGCGCTAAAGGTGGCCACATCGAACAATATTTTTTTCTTTTTAATTTTAAATGTTTTTTCTCTATATATTGAAGTTTATAAATAAAAAGAAACAAAATTGTCAAAATTAAAGCATTTTGAATTGGTAACACTTCGAGTGCCGACCCCTGTATGTCAGCATCTCTGTACCATTGACAAAACATACATAAAAAACTATGAGTAGGTACTTTATTTTTATTGTATAATTCTAAAAAATATATAATTCTATAGCTTGATAAGTAGAAAAACTACACCTTTTATTGTAGTCAAATAAAATTATAACACAATTTAAAATACATCGTATTAAACTTTATTTTCTTTTTGCTTCGTATATTTTGTACTTCGTATGTGACTTTAAAAAATCCTATATTATCTTTTAGGCTACCTATTCATTAAAGTCAAATTAGGTTTAATTCAAAAACTCTTCAGTAAGAAGCCAGTAAGACAAATTCCTTAACTTAATTAAAGTATTAAGTTTCTAAGCGCGACTTATGTGAAGCTATATGGGGGATTAACGTTTGATAGAGCTATTGGTTGTTACTTACCTACCACAGATCACATACAGTACTTAAACCTACTTATACTGAGGATAATTAAATTATATATTATGTAGGTTATCATTTTATTTCTTAAATCTTAGTTTTTTACATTATAAATATAAAATAATAAATAAATTATATGCTATTATTATGATTTATTATTATTACATACTAGCAAAGAATCTCTTTTTAGAGACTTCTGGACTTGTAGTTTTGCTGAAAATCCAGATACTCATTTTTTACCTTCAAAAACTTTCCACTTTTCTACTTCACATCTCCTTTAACGGAACGGAAGACCAGCGCTGGTTGTTTACAACCAGCATTATGCCGAGTTGGAGCCGGTTTGTGACAAGAAACTTATATATTTTTTTGAACTCTCTGTTATTGCTAGTAGTTTTTTGGTACAAATAAATTCTTTCTTTCTTTCTTTCTTAAATTATTTTCTTTTCATTTTTGTTATATTATACGAGTATGCCTTCTCCAAAGCGTTTCAACATACTATTTCAGTATTTTACTTATTACTTTCAAAGGCTTCAGCTTTCCTTCAGTTTGTCCTTATTTTCATCAAAAACTGAATGACGGGTCGACTTAATTTTTTTAGTGTTAGTATGAGGTCAAGATAGATATATATGGACTACTTTTTTTCAAGGAAAAAACTAACATGTCCCGGGCAAAGCCGTGGGTAAAACCTAGTTTACAATTTAAATAGTCTTCGTCGAACGACAACGATCGAATTTTTGATAATTCATATTTGAATGCGAGTGATTCAAAGATAGAAGATAAAAGAAACCTCTGAATTGCCCAAAGTTTTTTCAGACATAGACTTGAAAAAAGAAATACTATTATTGTCTAAATTTAGTATCGCACGCACAACATAAATCATTCTAGCGTTCTGTTATACATTGGGACTATTTTCTTTCGCAATTTTTGTTAAGGCCCGTTTTACGTTTAGGCGCAGCTCCATACAAACTGGGCGCACGTTGCCTTCGCAGTGAAATATAATTGTATTGTGAGCCCTCTTCGGCTTTGTACGCCTTTAACCGAATATACACTATCAACCAATTAATATTTTGACTTTTCCAAGTAATCCCGCGTGATTAGTAATTATTAGTAATTTATTCTACGATATCGTTCCTTTCCCGGACACGTAAAAAACGCTTTGCTGCAACTTTTATTGTATAAACTACCAGATTGTGGAACTCGCTACCGGTTTCTCTATTTCCCGATAACTACAATCTAGATATTCTCTAATCGCGAATGAGTCGTTTTAGGCCACGCCTTCGCTTTATTTGCTATGGGTGTGATGAGCTCCCGCCCGAAAAAGAAAACCCCGCGAGAAAATTCTAGACTAATCTAAAAATATGTTCGCGTAAATCTAAATTTCTTAGCAATATAGTGTAAACTGAAGTTGTCAAGACCTTTATTGTAATAAGCTAACCTACAGCGACTCGCTTCCAACGGAGCGGTGAGATGATTTGTAACCTGCGTGATACACATGCTAAGTCCGCAAAATAGTTACAAGCAGAATATCTGAAAAAAAAAAAAAAAAAAAAAAAACACGCAATAATAAAAAAGGGCGAATCCTACCAATAAATAGATTAGCTAAATGTAAGAAGCAGGGGCTTTATACTAAAATACTGATGTATAATAAATTACCTAATAGTGTAATGGATCTCAATTTTATTACATTCAAACAAAAATTGAAGTATTTTTTTGAAAGCAATCCTTTTTTAAACTCAGCGAATATATGTCAATGCAGCTTGTACGAGTAGAATCATCGTTCTTGTGTAACAAACAACCATTATAAAATATTAATAATAACTAAACAAAGCAATTTTAATGTAAATATTTGTCATGAGAACTATTAAACTAACAACTAATATTAAGTAATCGTATATAAATGAGATTTGTAAGTTAAATTTTTTAAGTAATTATTCATTCAAATGTAATAAGACTTGCCTGTAACGAACGTTATTTAAAGGTCAATAAATATTACTTTACTTTACTTTACTTTACTCTGTGAAGGGAAGTTCGTATATGGCATCACGTCGCCGCGCATGTATACGAACTTATTTCTAAACAAATAATAGGTTTATACTTATCAAACCCCTTTGATAAGTATAAACCTATTATGTGAATCGAAATAGTTTGTGGCTGATCTGGGACGTCGTTTGCATAGCTGTGGGTGTGACCCACTGGGGGCAACTTTTAGCCTAACATATCTCGTTAGCCATTCAGAGCAATCGTACTGATCAGGCTAGCAGTATTCCTCGCTGCTAACCTTATGGGTACGCTTGCGAATGAGGACTCCTTTATATTAAAGTGACGTTATAGGGGTCAATTTTTTTTATTATTTGTCATATTGGACTTATTATTGCATTGTATAATTAAAAGTGTGTTTTACTTATTAAATATAAATAATCATATTTTTAATAATGATCTGGATCCTAATAACCAGACTTGATTATACATCATTGACATTGACCAAACCATCATGAATCTTTTTGACCGCCATCTTTGATTGCAAAAACACTTGTTCTTGCCATCGTTGAATTACTAGTTATGATATTTTTTTGCATCAACTACGTTTTTCTCTCATCTGCCTTTTGTAATTTGACTAAAACTCGAAACTGCCATAACATGTTCAATCATCAATCAATAATATCAAAAAGCGTCCTTTAAAATAACTTGTATGATAAGCATATACATATCTATTAAGAAGAAGCAAGTAAGTGTGTTTAGCTCACAGCATATGAGGAGATGTAGTGTCGTCATATCTTATACCAAAATGGCCTGTTATTGTGTATATCCAAATACTAATGCAACACTAATGAAACACCATGTATGTACTAAGCTGCACATATTGACATTCCTATACTCCACGCTACGTAGAGCCAGTCTTCTGTGCTTTATATTTTGTGCTAGTCTGGGAGCTAGCAAGGAATTGTATTCCAATATTATTATGTAAGCAACGAATATGCTTGACAATGTATCGTAATAGATTCTCATTTCTCGTTGGAAATGTAACGCAACGTCTCTTTGGTTATGGACTCATTTAAATTCGCAAACGAGACATTACTGTGACTGGAATTTTCTTTACTAATGGGTTAATTTCGCTTTAATGTAAGTTTTCCTATGTATCAAGTACCACATGGCATCTCATTACAGTAAATAAAAATACTACATTTAAAGTAACTTGTTTGTAATCGACTCATCACCATCATTAGCCAGAAGACGTCAACTGTTGAACATATGTCTCCTCCTTAGAACGCCATTCTGAATGACATGTCACTTGCATACTGGTTATTTGTGAGTTTTACTAATTATGTCTTTTGTCTAATTGACTACTGCAGTTGTAATGCTTGGTTATGTATTTAGGTAATTCTTAAGGTAAGGAAACTAAAACGAAAGTTTTCTTTAACCGAAAATTATTACTGAAGAATTGATCATCTTTAAACTTGATCATATTAATTCAGATTGTACAGGACCACATGCAGGTCGTGGAACTAACTTATCCTTCATAGACAAGCAGGTTTCATCGCAATCTTATTCTTCGTCATGAAAGTTAGTAATACATTCTTACGAGAACATGTGTGAAAAACTGAGAGGTGCACATGCCTAAAATACCTTATTAAAATGCAATGACATAATTTCACAAAGTAAAAGCTCACCATTTTCCCAGAACACGATTTTTAAAAGCTTCCTATAGAAAGCATCACATTAATTCTCTAAACGATCGAGAAATTTCAATATAAATAGTGACAAATTAATTAAACAGTGATTCGATGGGCCCAGAATAGCTCTGATTAGTTTGGTCGGCGCTTTCTGATCTAGTTTATTAATCAATCGTTAAATGAGTACCTAATTTATGGTGGAAGATACTCATGCTAGTGTTTGGAGCTATGCGATATGAGCGATACATTGCTAATAATCAGATAATTTAAATATAATAGAAATAGGTACCTTATTTTATGCTCCACCTAATTAACAAAATAATACTACTAATTCTGTACTAATTAACTTTCAGATATTGGCACTGTGTAATTTGAGAATATAATTTTTTACAAGATATGCAAGTTAGTAAGTATATTCATTTGGTTTTTAATTCAATATTTGTTTTATGACCTCTGCGGTATAACCGCAATGTTGCCAATGTCTCGTGACTAGCAAGACAAACGCTGATACGATTGTCCGGTAATGCGATTCAAAAAGCTGAACATGTGTTCGCTGATGAAGTATATTTATTTGATTTTGTAACTCACAAATAATACTACACTGACAACAAAATACTGCACTTAAAATTATAGTCTAAGATTATTTGATATAAATAAATGTGACTAGACTTAAACATTTTTCAATTTTTGTAATGGTAAATCGCAACAAGTTACATAAATACATGGAAATAAAATAGACAAAAACTCGAGAGAGAATCGAGATAACTTTCAATCGCATACTTTTCTTAGTATCAAACTAGTTTTGTAAGATATTTTGTATTTGAATTACAAATATTTTCGGCAAACTAGATTTTATTCTTGATTCCAATGCATAACCATCGCGACAACTTAAGAATAACGTAGAATGTTTGCCAATCATCTCTAAAAAAATTTAAAAGGACTCATATTATTCAAAAGATCTAAAATTTATATTTCAACAGACTGCTTAATACGAGTAACTCGTGAGCATATACAGTAAACTGTACAAATATCGCAATAGCAATGTATATCTTGTCTACACCACGCCGCACTAGATACACTCGTGAGTAAACAGAACAATATCAATCGATAAAATATATAAGTTATAGCTTTGATAGCTGTGAAATTAGAAATGTAGATCGATTTTTATAGTGTTGATTAATCACTAGTGATTCATGAACCGATCGTCTCATTAGCGGCTGATTAAATGGATTTGATTTGGTAACTTGTGTTTTGGTTGCATTGAATCATGTGTATTGAGGTATCTAATTATATAGATAAAGGTTATAGAACAGGTTAAAATAAATAGCTTTGATTAATTTAATCATGTTATAAGAGGCTGTGTTTATCTAAAAAACATTTAATATTTTTGCTCGTATGTTTTTACAGTTGAATAAAATTCGTTCTTCGGAGATTATGTTTATTAATATTCTAACTCCTATTTAATGGTTTTATAAATATACTGATAATTAACTATTATAAAAATAAGTAAATAATGTAAAAAAATAAGCTAAATAGGTTAATTGTATGATATGCGTATCATATAATATTACTATATAAAGTCTCTCAAATTTATAGTTGTCGACTTATTGATAGCCTTAATATTGATTTGAAATAATCCTTATTTATATTTGTTGTCATATCGTACACTTAGAAGTTTCAGAGATTGGTTGTAGCTATCAGATGTAATGGCCAAATTTTTTGTAAGATCAAATGGCTCGTCTCTTAAAAATGACCTAAGATAGTACAGCTTTTGAACTAAGTCTATACTCGCATCCTTATGTATCATAGAATTGAATAGGTTGATAAATGGCACATATTCAGTATATTTCCCATCGAACGGCTTGATGTGAACCGGCGGCAACTTCATTTTAGCCGGCGCTGTTGTATTTGGATACGGAAATAAATAGTAAGATTTATTGAAATAACACTAAGAAAAAAATGCGATGCGCTTGCAATCTCTGTTCTACACTCGAGCTAGTTTGACGTTTGATCGGCTTGCTTCGCCGTGATTGACGGAGTGTTGCTTGGTGACGCTCCGTGTTGCGCGGTTATTGGTTGATATTACGTATTGCGCAAAGGTAAATGAATTGCAGCGTACACGAAAGCTTTAAATGGCCGCTAAAATCATCAACTTCCTCACGTTACCCTTAATTGCGTTATTACGTATCCCCGCCACACTAACTAGGTACTTGCTTGTTGGATCTATGGACCAAGTTCAGTTGTAGAGAGCGGACTGTAGTTTATCTTCTATTCACGGCGAGGAAAGGAAAAACGATTTAAAACTGGAACGTATCTTGGAGCTGGTACAATCAAGGCAGCGTCAGAGAGAGAAAACATCATTAAGAGACAAAAAATAAACTTTATGAAATTTTGCCATAATGTGCAACACTAACCAATCGGGAGAAGCATAATTTAATTAATTCATCTACTAGACTCAGACTATGGTGAAATCATGCAAATTTTATGAAAATTTGTCTAGTAGCTTGTTTTGTTAGTAGAACTAATCAGACGCTTCTCCCGTTCGGATCGATTTTATAACATTTGTATGATGAATCCTTCTTACATAGATTATGTTTTGTTTAATCCATAACAGCTAGGCAATTGATGACAAGTTCGCACGACTACGGATGTAAATCAAGATATTCATTGAAAAATGTAAAGCATCAAATCAAATATCAGAAATCTAGGCTAAAAGAAAATGAAGGGTACTTTTTCATATTAGAAAGACTTACGTTTGACCTCAACTCGCCTGATGAGAAATTACAATGGAGACTCGCATGGAGCACGCATACCTAGAAGAAACCAATTCACTCGTGACTTGAAAACACACAGATTATAGCTATCAGGAAATAGATACGCCGGCAGCGAGTTCCACAATCTTGCAGTTCGCACAATGAAAGTACCATGTACCGATGGCATCTGGCCGTATTTTTACTTGTTAGATGGTAAAATGTGAAAACGGAATCCAATTATGTTATTACAATTTACACTCCCAATGTATCCGTTAAAATACCGATAGACGTGCCAGTTTTCGACGATGGCCGAGACTTTGCACGGAACATCACCAAAATTTTTTTTGAGTGAAATATTAATCTAAGAATGAAAAATCTCTATCCGTCTGAGCAAAGACTGCCAATAATCTCAAACACGAATCCCCTTCCCCCCACCCTTCTCTCTCTCGTCCTCACAATGGTCTGTCCCCGGCGAGGTACGACCATCGTAAAACACCAATTTGTCAGAGTGGACGTAAAATACAAGTATTAGTACCGTAATAGGTGTCGGGACCACTTTACAGTTATTTAATCCTCAAAGATTTGTGATAAATTTTTCAGCACTACTTTCAAGTCACAACTATTGCGAAGACAAGAGGAAAAGAAAAGAAGGACGAGAGGAAAATTAGGTATGTATTTTATATATATGTCCAGGCGTTTTTGAAAGATAGTGGTGGATACATATTTATAGCCTTACAGCCCGTAACCATCAGCAGATAAAGACAAATCAAACGACAGCTCGCATATCAATATCAGTCTAGCTGTTTGGGATGTAAAGGACAACACAACAATAAAAACAGTCACAGAGAGTTACATACAAAAATATAAACATACACTCGAAAGACATTAGGCAGTCAGTCATTAGGCCTTTTAGGCAGTAAGAATAAAAAAAAACAGTCAACTTGCCAAAAATATTCCACCCTCTTTTCACCAAGCGTCTATAAAAATAATCATTAACTACGATGTCATCGCGCCTCCCGCCGCGCCGCGCCGTCCAATAAAACCTCTCGATTCTTAATCGATTATTCATTTAATCGTAAATTAACCTCCAGATTAAGTTATTGCCACGTTGGCCTGGATTCATTTAAATAGGAGTTACGCAGTTAGTATAACTTTAGTGGTGGGAATCGACGCAAATGAGTTGCAACGCGTTAAACGTATTCATGTGCTTCTTGCTTTTAATCCAGCATTAAATTCACCAGCATCACAGGCCCTTAGTATCTTAACAAGTGATTCGATTCGTTGGTGGATGAACAAATTGATTCGGGATTCTTAACAGCGACCGCATTGTTAACAAGCTAGATCTTGAAGAGTTGGAGGTAATAAAATCACCTAGGAATTGATATTGCATTGATAGCATTTTTAATGCAGTATTCATTATCACAAGCCTTTTCTGATCCATTGTTGGGCACAGTCTTCCCTATTCTCTTTCTATTTAGGTCTAGAGTTATAAGAACGTTGAGGGTAGGAGAGCCCGTGGATGTTCTTCTACAAGATGTAAAAGCCTCATCATATCCCTTAAAAACACGAACATAAATGTATGCACACATCACCCAGCAAGGAGCCAGATAGAGACGCGTCGTATGGCGCCTTACACATCCTCCAGCCGAAGCATGACCACCTGAAAGACATCTGTCAAGAGTTGACGACTAAGAAGATGAGCTATCTGTACTGGACCAGTTTTATAGCGATGATGGCTGATATGAGTTATTTAAATGACTTATGACTTATTACTAGTTAGTATATACTAATAGAATAGAATATAGAATAGAATAGAAAAAATATATTTGAAGTCTAAAGCAATTACTCTTTCGGTCGGTAAATAAAGCTTTATACGCTACAAACAAACTATAAAGTTGCAATCTTACTATGAATATCTTTTTTATGAGCTGAGCATGCTTAATTTGATAAGATTTTCAAATACTTTTTATGGAGATGAAACTTTGTTACTTCTTGCATAAACTAACATTCTCAGAAGAAGACGACCAATCGCAAAATAAGAAAAGTTTTGTACAATCATTAATTTGTTACTTTTTTGAAACCACGGGTCTTCCTTTATGGCTGGAAGTTCCCTTATAAGCCATAACTGTCCAAATTGCGGGCTGAGGACTTTACTCCTTATCTTCGATAGCAATTAAGCTTCTCCGTCTTCACTTGCTATCTGCCACTGTTAAAGCAAGTCGCAATTAACTAATATGTACTTGATTGAAAATCTTCATGCCATGATTGAATCTGGTATTGAACCCATACCCTCTCACTTAAAAGGCAAGGGTTTACCTTGTTTTTTTATATTAACAAAAAATAACCACTTTTATAACGTCATGGTATTTTTTTATAAAAAGTGTTAAAGTATACCTAAAACACCGAAAGTGGTAAAGTTAAACAAATTATTTAGTGTTATTCTGTATAACCTAAAAACCTTACGAGTTATAAATATCCTAATAAAATTTCATCACATTGTAAAAATAAGATTCTGGGCACTAAAGCCGAAATAAAAAAAATTTAGTATTTTTTTTAATATCAATTTGTATATCTTTTCATATCTTTAATAAATTATGCGAAGTCAAAAAAAAAATATGGATCGATGAAAAATTAAAAAAAATTGGAGACAAAACCTTTCAACAAAAATAAAAATAAATAAATATATTAATTAGCATATTTCAAAATACTCATCACAATAATTAGTGACAAGTTGGTCAACTTCTGAGACGGTTCGATAAATAAAATATCAAAATAAAATCGGCTTAAGAGCTTACGTGAACTTAAGCAGGTGAAATTATGACGCTCTATTGAGTTTGTGCTGCCATTCCGAAGGAATTAGTTAAGAAATATACACATATATTATGACTGTGTTCCGATTCTGTAATTTGTATTAATTTTATTTTTCATATTTAAATTTTATGTGTTACAAAATGGCGACGACAAATTATTCGGAAACGTTAACAAGTAGTTGATATACGAGTATTGGAATTGTGTGTAAGAGTTGGTGTACTGGTAAAAATTAGATTTTTATTCGAAAATTATTACCGTGAGAGTTTTATCAGATAGTGGGGCTTTTTTATTTAGCATAGTATGGCATTTGACACAAGCCTGCACTACCATAGTAATCAGCGACACTGTAGCCCTTGTTGAGCATGCCTTCTCTGGAATACACTGGCTCTCAAGGAAGGCTGCCGGAACACACCGTTAGGTGCTTGGTTACTAGATGGTGGTAGCTAGCCAGGTGAGTGTTATGATATACTTACATCATCATTAGCCAGAAGTCTACTGCTAAACATAGGCCTCCCCCTTAGAACGCCATTCTGAACGGCAAACTTCCAATTACATCGACTGGTTACTTGTGACTGTTACTATGCCGTCATTCCACCTAGTGGAAGGCCTACCTGTAGGTACTGCGTCTACCAGTTCGTGGTCATCACTCAAGAACCTTTCTTCCCCATCGGTTATCGGTTCTTTGAGCGATGTGGCTGGTCATGGACTGATACTGTTATATTGATGAAAAATAGACTGATAGAAAAATCAAGTGTCTTTATAAATCCTGGAAAACTAAATACTAACTGCTTTTTTGTATTTTGTTTAACAAAACGGGTTTTTACGCAGACCTGACTGTTGTCAAGGTTCAACTATAGTTTCGTTCACATTTGCTGAACTTCATCAGAGATGAAATGAATCGTTCGTGTTTTCAACGATAACACGCCTCGCACTCTATTTTCTAAATAAAATTGCTGTACTGTAATACACAAGGCTTATAAATAACTGGTATATTTATAATCTATTCATTTGATATATTTTTTACTTTACATGTGGGAAATAATGCTGGATATTGTATTATTTTATGTGGAAATGTTAACAAGTACTTAGATTTATTGGAAATGTATGTGAGAGTTGGTTCACTAGTAAAATTTAGATTTTTTTTCGAAAATTATTACCGTGACAGTTTTATTAGATTGTGAATTTGTGAAATTGTAAAAAATTAGAAATGTCCAGGTGTTAAATTTTTAGTAAAATATTATATGCTTACTCGATGACTGATATGTGGTAATATAAATATATCAATTAGAAACGTATAAGCATTGCCATTCAGCGTGGTAATGCGGCTAGAATGCCGTTCACGCTGTGCTCTGGTGGTGGGTTGGAGTATTTTGATTATCCCTAGGTCTTAAATGGTCTAAAGGTTATCTTTCTGCCATATTCTTTTGTTGCCGTAGTTAGTCATATTGTTTATGTTAATAAAGGCACTTGCACAAGACATTGAGAAAATAGATAATTAGAAACGTTTTATTTCAACCCAAAAAAAACTAATTAACAGTCTGTAATGAACATTTGCTCCAATTTGTTGAAAAATCATTATCTCTCTAAATAAATTACACGAACCATTTACTTATGAACGACTAGCTGTACCGGCGAACTTCGTACCGCCTAATAGTTATTTATGTTTCCCACCTTTTAAACCTTCCCTGAAGTACGACAAACAATTCAAGACCAAAATCAGCTAAATCGGCCCAGCCGTTTCGAGTTTTTGCGAGACTAACGAACAGCATTTGATTTTTATATATAAGATTATTGCGAGTATGAAATGTATGTATATGTATGTATTAATTATGTATATTTTAAAATATTTTTTTTTCTCATTGTTTTTTGGCGGTACAATATTTGAACTTGTATTTTTTTTTTCTATTTTTTGCTATTGATGCACCACCGACGTGACTGTTCTCACTTAGTCCGATCCATCCCAAGGTTGCCTGGAAGAAATTGCTTTCGGCGATAAGGCCGCCCAATGTACTACCGATGTTTTGTTCTTGCCTGTATCTTATTGTTTATTTTGTTTTTGGTGTGCAATAAAGATATATTGTATTGTATTTGCTCTATTGTCAAACAACTTGAAAGAAATCTCTTGTTATAATTTTTTTTTAAAATGCTCATTCCTTGCTCAAAGGATTCCTGTGACAATTCAACGCGGGAATGCAGCCAGCGTTCTTGGGACAACGCCACACGGACAATTTTTTTCATAATTTTTTTTTTTTTGAAGTTTTTGGTTCTTTTTAAATTAGTTCGTATATAATGTATTTAGTTTTAGTTAAATAATATTTTATTAATGGAATTTGGATGGAATCAAAGCGTCCTTGATTATTTACATGCTACCGGCGCTAGCATGTGTATAATCAAGGCTTTTGTATAGAAAATGTATTGATTTACATCTTAAAATATATTCTTTAATAATAAAGTCCAAATTCATTGCTAAATGATTTCAAAACTCTAATTTAAAAGCATCCAAGTATTTTATAAATTATGTATGCATTTTATGATTTATATGCGAAAGTTAATGTTTAAACTTTATAATATACTACGGGTTCCATATTATTATTTTGATTTACTATTAAATAATTTGTAGTTAAAAAAACTGGTAGCTGTTTTATAGTTAGTTTATGACTAAACTAATAGTTTTGTGTGAAATCGTTTCTTAATTATCAAGGCTACTGTGTTAATTTTAGTATGGTTTTATTGACCTAGCGAACGAAGCGAGCAAGGTGTTTTTGCTTCGAGACTGGAAATAATCTTGGTTCGTGTATCGGTTTGTTTGTTTGGATGTTTATCTGTAAGACAAATCGTACTCGTGTAGAAGTCATAATTTAGAACCAATTGGACGAAACTTGGTGTTTTTTTTTAATTAAAATTACCAATATGGGATATTTTCTCATAAAAAAGGATGATGTATGCTACGGCGCCATTTACTCTCAGATTTTAATCATATGTGGTACAGACACGCGGAACACATTATAAATTAAGATTCCCGAATATTAAAATCCGCGTTAATAAAGACAGTATGATGATTAGCGTTAATAAAGATACAGATGTTACTAATTTTGGTTTTCCAATCAAAATTATAGAACTCAAAACGCTAAAGTATTACCCTTAACAGTATAATATGCCTAAGTTATCATTGAACCTGTATCAATATTAGTGCTTTTTGAATATAAAGAAATACGAGTATATCAATTCTGCAGTGCAAGTGCGGTTTTGTAGGTATTTCTATTACGGCCGATATAAAACGTTATGCTATCGTTTTTGCAAGAACGGATCTTGCTATTGATAGCTGATTGATGTCATATTGATTAACATCAACAGAATGACCAACTACGACAACAAAAAAATATAGCTGAAAGATTACCTTTAGACCATTTGAGATCTACAGATAATCCAAATGCTCCAATCCACCACCAGAGGGCAGCGTGCCCAGCAACTAGTCGCATTACCATGCTATGCAATAGCAATGCAATGCTTATACGTTGGGCCAGATAAGAACCGGCGTTTTGGTCACGGGTCGAATCGAATTTTGATTAATATATATATTTAATCCATTTGACATCATAAGTCAGTTTAACTGTTTTGTCTAATTGCGTTCGATATTTTACATTCAGTATATTAAGCCCTCGATAATGATCGGAATGAGCGTTTATACGACTACCGGCTAGAATTTTAAAACTAATAATTTACAAATAAAAGATAAATTAAAGACATGTATAGAAGAGTAAGTCTAGACTGACTGATTATTACCTAGGAATCAACGTAGAGCCTAACCGCTTAACCTAGAGATATGAAATTTGGAGAATTATTGGAAATTTAATCCCCAAGGTATATTTAATTTAATCCCCAAGGTATATTTAATTTAATCCCCAAGGTATATTTAATTTAATCCCCAAAGTATATTTAATTTAATCCCCTAGGTATATTTAATTTAATCCCCAAGGTATATTTAATTTAATCCCCAAGGTATATTTAATTTAATCCCCCAGGTATATTTAATTTAATCCCCAAGGTATATTTAATTTAATCCCCTAGGTATATTTAATTTAATCCCCAAGGTATATTTAATTTAATCCCCAAGGTATATTTAATTTAATCCCCAAGGTATATTTAATTTAATCCCCCAGGTATATTTAATTTTATGTCATTTGCGGGTGACAGTTACTATATTTATCAAAATTGATTAAGTAGTTTAGCTTTTAGTCGTCTTCTATCTTACTCTACCAGTTTATTATTCTAACTAATATTATAAATGCGAAAGTAACTCTGTTTGTCTGTCTCGCTTTCACGCCAAAACCACAAAACCGATCTGGATGAAATTTGGTACACAGGTAGATTGGGTCCCGGGAAAGGACATAGGATACTTTTTAACCAACTTCAAATAAAGTAGTTCCCTATTGCATTATCTTAGTAAAATGGGGAACTACGCGGGTGAAACCGCGGAGCACAGCTAGTTTACCCTAATTATTGTAAGTAGCAACCAAAGATTAAAGTTAGCAGAACATTTTCATAATGCAGAAATGAATACTGAACATGATGGTAAAAATAAGATGGATTTATATGAGAGAGGCCTATACTCAGCAGTGGGTTTAGGAAGGCTGAGGAAGATGATGATGACTTTAAAAAATATAAGAGACGCGAAACTCCATCAGGTTTCTGGTTTATGTACTACATGAAATATTATATTTAATTGCTCCGAAAATAAATGTGCGTGTAAAAATATGTACAGATATTTCGTACCTAATTTATTATAATTTTCATAATTAAAAAAAAAACGACAACCACTTGACCGATCTAAATTTTTTTACAGGATTTTTAAATAGTGTGTTCTGCATGTTTATATCAGCTATTATTGAAATGAGGCAGTAAGCAGCGCTGTAGCCTTCTCTCCTTTTTGGAAAAAATCCTACTAGTCTAAATTCCGCGACAACAAACAAAAAAAATTAAAACTCTTAGATTCTACAGAATCTTGTTTGTTGTATGAGAACCCCCTTAAATATTTATTTTATTATGTTTTTAGTATTTGAAAACATCGTCTGTGAAAATTTCAACTGTCTAGCTATCACGGTTCATGATATACAGACTGACGGACGGACAGCTTGGTTACGGAATCCTAAAAAAATTATACGCTCGCTTACTTCGTATATAATAAAAAGAAGCTTTAAATTTATTTGTTGATATAACTAATTCAATTTGTTTCTTCAATTGACATCGACTTAATATTTTATAAATTGAAATTGTTATTGTACCCAATAAAAAACCAAAAACGTTTCCCATCTCTACTAACCCTGACAGTAAACCGATAAAAATTAAGTTATTTCAATAACACCTCTTTATATACAAACTAGTTTTATCCGGTACAATACTAGTTAAATCCGGTCAATACTAGTTCTGTACAAACCGTGGCTTTTCAACTAAAGCTGTTTAATTTTAAAAGTAATCGTAAACAAAATATTTTTTGTACCGCTCTAAAATACCATCGTAAAATGGACTGCAATTTCGACAACATTGTAACTAAAGTACGAGTCAAGTTATACTAGACAAAGTACAAATTTTTCTAATGAAATTACTTTCGTAATCCATTATAAAATGAACCACAATTTCAACTACTTAGCTACTGAGTTAAAGCTCAAGTTAAGCCAGTGATTCTTTAGTTATGGTTCAGTTTTTTCTAAATAGAATACAAAATTAATTCTGTGTAGAAAGTTTGTGACAATATTAATGTATCTAAGTTCATAGGTTGCTATACTAGGTCGTTAAGATTGCGGTTTCCGTGTGTTTGTTTTTTTGAATTAATTATTAATAATAATGTTTATATTTCTTGTTGACAAGCTTTGGGAATGAGGCTTGGAGGCTATTTTGCATGAAAATCATATTTTTTAATGCAGGTTTAAAGGTAACTTAGGCATATACAGTTAAGGGTAATATTTAAGTATTACAGTTAACTAAAGTTTTGTAATTTTGATTGGAAAAACAATAATTAGTAACACCGCGTATTGTCTTTTTAATGCGGACTTTAATATAAAGGAATCATAATGGATAACGTGTTCCGCATGTCTCTACCACATATGATTAAAATCAGAGAGTAAATAGCGCCGTAGCATACATAACCCTTTTTTGGGAGAAATACACCAATATTAGTAATTTTAATTTAAAAAAAAATTATAATATAAAAAAATAAAATATAAACTATACTCTAATTTCGTCAAAATTGGTTCTAAACTATGATTTCTACACGAGTACGATTTGTCTCACAGACAAACATCCATACAAACAAACCGACAGACGAAATAACATTTTTCCAACTCGAAGCAGTCGCTTCGCTCTCTCGGTCAATATATGTGATTATTTTTAGTTTCCTTTAACAAGTGGTTAGAAGCGAAGCGAAGCTAAATCTTTAAACCTGTGTGTCATCCTTATTTTTTTTTTTAATATTGATGGGTACATCAAAATTGACAGTGTCACTTTCACGACTAAAACGAAAAATACGACGAGCCGTTTAGGCTCTAGAGCGTGCCATCATGAAATATGCATATATATATTCAAAAAACATAACCCTCCTTGTTTCGCAGTCGGGTAAAAATATATAGTAACAAGCTTGTTTATGGACATTCCACAAACGCGTAGATTTTTGTCCTACTCGTATTAGTAACTTTGTAAGAAGTGGAATACATAAATAGCTAAATATAGAAACTGAGTGGGAGATATACTTAAATGGGTAGATAATATTACAATTCGTTACATGTTCTTTGCTCTGTCTGATTGTATTTATGTATGTTTGTCTGCAAGAAAAGTACAGGTCGTAGTTTTAATCTAATATTGACGAAACTTTGTTTCCTGGTTTCTGGAATATTCTAGTGTTTTTAGAATGTTTTAGTCGTCGGGTATATTGAATTGAGGCTGTATTTCTCCGAAAATAAGAGGAAGTATCGTTTTAAAATGGAAAAACCTGGGCAAATGTATGAATATAGATATTATTGATCTTCAAACAAAGTCAAAAATACTGAGGCAAACGAATTGAAAAAAACAAAACCACGAATTGAAGATGTTATCGTAACCGCGTACAAGAGTTATGTCAGTCAGTTGATAATAATTGACACGGTTCACGTAAGGCTTTTTTTTTGTTATCTTGGAATGATATACTATTGTGGTCGTAAGGTCAATAGTTCACATAAGTAATCCTTTTATGTAAGTTTCCTGATTACCACAGCTTGGCCGGGATTGATTACTAAAATTTTCTTGTTTAAATTTAAAAGAGTATAAAATTATTAAGTCCCACATCAATTTAATCAAATTCGTTTCAGTACTTTGGTTTATAAAACAAAATATCTTATAAATTTCATTGATAAACTGAATTTATTATTCAGGCAAAATTATAGTACAAGTCGAATAAAAAAAAAACAACACAAAAGTGCTCATTGAAATAGGCTTTTTTATTTTTTCAAAACATAACATTACAATGACATGTTTATTTGACACTTACAAATGCTACCCCTAGTAGTAAGGTCACAGAAAACAACGATTACAGTTGGTAATGTAATTGTAAAAGTTTTGACGTCCCTCCCGGCATGAGTGCTGTTTCTAACGTGTATGAGAGGAGCTGGTGGTCAAATATCATAAGATCTTCCAATGAAAAAAAATAAACTATTTGCATTTGGACAATATTTGCTTCGAAAGCTATTAAAGTTTCTCGGATTAATAAATTAAAAAACAAAAACCCGATATCGCCATTTTGTTGTGGCGGGCAACTTAGTTACGAGTACAAATTTTTTCATAGTGTATTTATTCTACTAGCCCTTGGAATCCATATTGAGGAAGAAGTGTAATAAATATTAAATTTTTAGTGGCGGTGGCCATCTTGAACCGATTTTCATCAAATATAGTTAAGAACACACTCGACTAATTCATTTAAAAAAAAACGCCCTGTCGCTTTATGATCAGGGGTCAAAGTACGGCTTGCTGTGTTCTAAAGGCCGCGTAATAAATCAAACTTCGCTTAAAGTATTAGGTGTTTTAAAATATACGAGTAAATGTATTTACTGATACTGATAAGCACTAACAGTAATGTACGTTAGAGTTCTCAAGGAGAAGATTAAATGTAAATATAAAATAAAAAAATAAAAAACAATTACATTAGTGTTATTTGAAATATAGTAAGTTACGTAAAACAGTATATTTTTGATCACAAAAATTAATCTACTCAAGTAACCGAGATTAACGTAAAATAATGTATTTTTTTGTAAAGTACCCTAATAAAATTGACCAGTAGTCTCTCCACAATGCGGTATTTTCGCTCCGAGTTTAATTGTTAATTTAAAAATAAGGGTTGTCAGGGAATGTTAGTAACAAGTTACATAGGTTTGTACTGTGTAAACTTTGAAGGCAGTCATTTAATTACGACTTATTTTTTATATGATAATAATTAATAGAATTATTTATTTTGAACTAGCTGACACGGCAAACTTCGTACCGCCCAACAGTTATTCAGGTTGCTCACCTTTTAAACCTTCCCTGGAGTACGACAATTATTTCAAGACCAAATTCATCTAAATCAGCCAAGCTGTTCTCGAGTTTTTGCGAGACTAACGAACAGCAATTGATTTTTATATATAAGAAAGATTTTGAGAATTATATATCGACTAATAGCCGTCATCTACGGTGTTGTACGAAACAAAATTTTGAACCCCCATAGGGGTCAAATTTACAAATATATTTTTTATTACATCCTTTCGCCCCATAATGAACACACCCTCTAATTCCATGTCTCTAAGTTCAGCGTTTTAGGCTCTGGTTGATTGTGACTCAGTCAGTCAGTAAGTCGGTCAGTCAGGATTTGCTCTGTTATATATTATTATGTAAATAAAATATATAATGTCATGTGACTATTTATTAGCAAAGGGTAGAATTTTTAAAACTTTGCTACTGCTGTAGGCGTTTACCTTTTAACCTTTCATGTACTGATTAAATGATCATACGAATTCAAAATGCGCCTAAATTTTAAGCATAATTTATAATAGCCTAAAATATATCATTTTTCAAACTGCAAACAAATATTAGTTTGGATATAAACAATTCAAAAAAGTAATCAATATCAACTAGATACTTTGATCTGATTATCTTTGTAAATATTCATTTACGCCTCTTAAGAACATACTTTATGTTTTTGACTGAATTGTATTTAATAATTATGTTATCTAACTCAATTGCATATTCATTCAATAAACTCAAACGTAAATCACGACAAGAAGTGTTTTCCTCGCTGGCGTGATTTATTATTATATGTAAAATTTTAATATTTCTAGCGTAACAAAAATTAAATTAAGATATCATAAGAAAATGTGAAAACTATTTCCACCAAACGATTTATGTACATAATAATAAGCTAATTTGTGTCGAAACGATTAAGAAACTTATATTACAAAATCGATAGAATGAAATATAATCAAATATGTATTAAGCTCATAAAAAAATCTCATAAAAAAAGGATTAGGAAAAATAATTGGTACTCAAAACAGATCCGACGGACTGACAAGAAAAATAAATTTATCGATTCCGAATACATCATTCGAATTACATAAAATGAGATATAATTAGCCAATAGAGAATGAGGATCGACTATTCGTCAGTAGATTCGATTTAATATCGAATATAAATCGACTGATTTACATATCGATGTAGGAATAAATTAATATATAGGTATTAAACATTTTAGTTATGTTGAAGCAAAGAGTAAGATTTAAACAGAAGCATTTCAGAATTATTTTATTAGTTTAGCGAATCTTTAACACCATTTTAAAGTAAACTTGCATAGCGATATTTAATACGAGTGTATAACAACTTATCGAACTTTTATCTTGCCATATTAATATTAACTTAATTAAATCTTAAAATATAAAAAAACATATCATAAAACCTTTCGTAAAAACAAACTTCACTATAATGGTTTGTTTACCTTAAGTTAATTGTAACTTAAGTTTAACTAAGATAAGAATATTGAAGAGTATTCGCTAAGCCAATGTCAAATTTTATATCGTGCCTTGAGACTGTGTCAAAATACCATTAAACTCGTCACGTATTTTCATCAAAAATTTCGTTGTTTGTTAATAATAAATAAGATTCTGTGTGTATTCAATAACCAATTTATTATACACGAACAAATTAGCCACAAAATAACCAACGCAGTTAACCCTTTAAAATCACTAAACTCGGACCCACAAACCCGTAGCCGACCACTTAATTAGTTAAACGGTGGCTGAAACGTTGTTTAGAACTCGCCCCGGTGCATAGGTTAATATCGAATAATAATCGATATCTCGATACAAAATCGAATAAAATTACGCATGTTATCGATACCCGATACGATACGTGGTTCGATAAAATCTTCACATTTGTTTGACATCCGATAGCTACACGACGAAATGGAGTTTGTTTTTAGTTCGAAATATGGTTTACGTACTGCATGGTTTTGTTTATTCTGTTTTCGAAATTTTGTTGATTATTTTAGAATCTAAATAAAACTACGTGTTTTTTGCGATAGTAATTAAAATGAAAGTACCATTATTATACTCTGATTTGATTTCAATATTCAGTCAGTGTTGTGTAATTTATATTATATTATGATCGATAAAAAGAAAAAGTGTGACTATTTTACGTATTGTTTTCCAAATGCATTGTATTTTTGTAATATTTTTTTTTAATTTCAACCCCGTTATAATAATAATTTACTTTAGTCACAAGTAAATCACAACCAAATATTACTTCAGCAAAAATGTTAATGTCAACGGTTAAGTTACAGTTCTAAATATTTCTTTTTTGTTTGGCAATTTTATATCTAACCTTTAGATTTGGTCATATTTGTAAATAAAATACTTAGGTACTTTTTAAAGGCCGTGTCTTCTCTGTTCGCATAAATTTGTTATCTTTGCTTCTGCGTTCATAGAACTACGAAAGATATTAAATTAAAAGTTGAGTTTAATATGCTAATATTCAGTCTACATGCATTAAACATATTGTCAGTTAATAGCCCAAGAGGTCATAATTTATATTTTTAAACAATAACATACATATAGATAACTACTAATGTATAGGTGTTTAAAATATTTTAGATATTTGAGTATCTAATAAATTATTCAATTTAATTTTTTTAAATTTAATTTATTCATAATTTTGACGCTATAAAATCTGGTTCGTTTCAGTTTATGCCCATTTTTTTTTTTGGATTCGTAAAATTAATGTCTTGTTCCAGTTAATAATTAGATAGCTTTGCATTCTATAAGATAATAAGATGTCTCTTTGTTTTTAAATAGGTACTTACATAATAAACACACGTTTTGTAAATAGTTTGTGATCTTTCACCGACTTCAAAAAGGAGGAGGTTCTGAATTAGTTCCCTGAGACTAAGACTTCGTCTATCTGTCACCAGGCTGTATCTCATGAACTGTGATAGCTAGAGAGCTGAAATTTTCACAGATAAGTATTTTTGTTGTCGCTATATACAAATAATTAAAACCGAAATAAAAAATATATATAATGGGAGCCGCCCCATATAACAAACTTATTTTATTGCCTTTTTTCTCTTTATTATTAACGGCAAGAAGTAGACGCTTGAAATATGTATTCATATAATATTTAACTGTGTATTTAGTTTAAAAAGAAATAATTAAATCAAAATAAAATAAATATTTCGTCAGGGGATTTTTTACCGGTTATTATTAACTATATTATTAACAACAGGGAGAACCTTGAACTAATGTTGTACGAAACCCCATATTTATTATGTAATAAAAAAATCTATAATTCTATATAAGTAATTAATTTAATCTATAAAGCGTTATTTTGAGGTTTTTTTAAAGCTTTTGAATATTTAGCTTTATTTTCCCCTGATTATTCCCAACTATCCAAATTAGCACAAACATCTTAATAAAAAAAAAATTGAGTGAATAAATTAAATTCGTGACTATACATTTAAAAAAACTTACTATTCCAGAATTTTACTACAATAAACAAAGCAAAGCTAATAAATTCAACATTTCTAAAATCACACGATAAAACTACAGGGGTCTAATATAAAACTGACAAAAATGTGTTTTCAATACAACAGAAAACATGATCGTGAATCGATACAATATGTAAATTAATTGTTCGAACTGTTTCTCCTTCATATAAAGTATACAATAATTAAAGTCTCTACACTAAATTTGGTTAAAAGAAGATTAAAATTCTTACTGAGGCAAATTTGGCTCTAATATATTTTTTACAAATTATGTAACAAGGGTCTAAAATACTATGTTATCTATGTATAAAAGATCTATGTACAACGTGTAACAGAAAGGTTTGACAGTACTTAAGGGTGCTTGCTAGTCTACACATCGAAGTGAATCTATCAAAATGTTACGAAAATCGAGAAAAAATTATTGCGTCCTCCATAAAACTTGATCACGTGACCAATTTTTTTTATCTCCATACAAAAAATGGTCACGTGATCTTACGGAATTAGTTTTTTCCGAATCTCGTTAAATTTTCTTCTACGCAGGGTTCACTTTGACGGGTAGGCTAAACAGCAGCGTTAAGTATTATCACACATTTCTGTTACACGTTGCATATATTAAAATACTAACACTATTTGCTAGGAATCAAAGCAGAGTTTTAAAAAGCTGAACATAAAGACCTGCAGTTTGGAGTGTGTACTTACTAAAGATTTTGGAAATACTAACTAATTTTTTTTTAAATAAAATTGTACCTAACTAAATCAACTCTTTAAACACTATACAAAGTTATAACCTATATGTACAAAAACAATATCCAGACAGAAACATAAATCTAAACCGCTGTCAGTTCGTAGAATAATAAAACAATTAACTTTTAATTAATTTTTTTTTAACTTAAAAATATTATTATGTTCCCCATAAAATCAACTTTGTATAATCGAAATTAAAAACAAAAAAAATCATAATATAAATAGTTAGTGTTATGTACTCGCAGTGGTAGCCTAATGAATTATAATTAATTATAAAAATAATTAAACATATTTTCACAGCAGCATTTATTGTATTAAAATCGCGTGAAATTAATGTTGAACCTAAATAACAAGGTGTCGTTTGAACATGAGCTATAAAGCACGCTAGCTATAGTTGTAGGCGAGCAGTTAAGTATAGCGTTTATTTCTTGGCCCCGATAGTAAAAATCGTTATTTTGTCTGACCGACTTGTTTACAGCCTTGAATACTAAAACTTTTATTTATACATATTTTTTTTGTATAAAAAATACGCAAAATGTTGAAGTAAAGAGTTTTGTTACATTACTGTTATGTACTGGTGGCGTCTTGCTAGAACTCTGCTCGAACGCTTTGAATTAATATTGATTTTAATATGAATATAAAACTAAATATTCGAGTTTTTCCCGCGTTCGTTGAAAAAATGGTGTTTCTGTATGTGTTGTTATTGCAAATCTAGTGATTCTGCAAGTTTTAATGTGTAATATTGGTTGATTATTAACCATTAACGTCTTGTTTATATACACAAGTGTGGGCAAGCGATATAAAGACGGAATAACGTGGTTTTAGAGTTCGCGGGAAACCGCCACAGAAACACTGGTAAAGGCTCCACCGCTTTCGAGGGTATATGATGTGACTTTAACTTGACCACGACGACTCATTACTTGATATTTGACTTAACTTGATTGTTTAATGACTTGAAAATTTATAAACTGGATCATCATCTTTCTGACCTTATCCCACTACGTGTGGTCGGCACAGCATGTCTTCCTCTTCCATTCCACTCTATTAGCCGTCATCTCTTCATTAACTCCTCTTTCACACATATCCCTTTTCCCACAATTCACCCTCATGTTCTTAAGTCGCCCGCTCCCGGCGATTTTCATGGTCCTCTTCGTCACATAGCTATCTTCTCTACGCATAACATGTCCATACCATCCTAGCCTACCATTTCTTAACTTCTCAGTCACTGGAGCTGAATATTTATAAACTTTATACTGGCAAATATACAAATAGTATGGTGCCATATATAAAAAGAAAAAAAAACTAAATATTCTTAGAATGTGGCAAGCACCTACCTATTGTTGTTATTAATTTCTAGCAATAAATGTTTGTTGTATGAGAGTTCCACTTAAATATTAATTTAATTTTATTTGAATTTATTGTCATAGCGGCATCAAAAATACATCATCAGAAAAGAAAAAAGAAAATAGGGTTCCGTTGTTACTTTTAGGGTACGGTCACGAGACTTTATATCATGAACCGTGATAACTAAAACTTTTCTGACGATGCATTTTTGTTGCCGCTATGACAATAAATACAAAAATATAATAAAATTAATTTACAACGATGATGTATTTAGGTTTTCCATAAAACACAAAGGTGTTCAGGTCCCAAACTAGGCAAACCCTGTGCTATGGTAACCTGATCACTGATATACATACATATATACATATATAACAAACACCCAGACACAAGTCAAATAAACATGTTCATGCCCACAAATGTTTGATCTGTCCGGAGATCGAACCCGGGACCAACGGCGCAGAAGGCAGGGTTGCTACCAACTGCGCCAACCGGCCAGTCAAATCTTAACAAATTTACATTTCTAGGTTTTTTTCTTCAACAAATACCAAAAGATATGAACTTATAAAAAAAAATGTTATCTCAATAAACGTAATAAAAGCGCCTATAAACACACAGGCAGGTTGTTGTGTTGTTAACCCTTCACAACTTTGGCCAAATAAAATCTTAACTGCCTGAGGGTCGAATATCCGTTTCCGGGAAAGTTAACACTTTTCCTGCGAGGTGTATTTTTTGTAACTCTTTTTAGGATTCTGTAGTGCTGCATGAAATTATTTATAGTGAGGCTCTCAACCACATAATGTTTATTAAATTAAATTCATACAGAATCATACAAAATCCAAAAATATATATTTAAATGCTCGTTTTCTCCAAACAGGTTATTTCCAAACTCCATATTTTCAGATAAGCGTTTCATAAGGATTAGAAACTTTTAGCAATCACAAAAATGTACCTCTTGAATTTTTTTTTCGCAACAGCGTGCGTCGTAACCTCGGCAGTCGAATCAACGTGTCAAACCCTAATTTAACTAGCTTATGCCCTCTACTTCATTCGCATGGTTTTTATTATTCCCTCTCTTCTTCTATTCTCTTTTTTAATTTACCAGAAACCAGACCAGAGATATAAGTTACCACTTAATAAAATTTCATTTAAATCGGTCGTTTTACTACGAACATTAGCCCGTACAAACAGACAAACAAATAGTAAAACAAATGAAAATTAATTCTATTTCGTTTCTTACATCTCCCTAATTCAGTATTTTAGCATTTTTTTATTATTAGAGGGAAATGCGACCCCTATAGTTTATTATATGTATAAATATTTTCCCGTTTTAAATGTGAAATACGGTCCAAGTGTTAATCCCTCCAGAGCCAGTGAAGTGAAGTGTTGACAGTTCAAACCGGACGAATTTAGGGCGAAATGAAAAAACTTCCAAACTTTTGTTTGGGACACACTGCATGAAAATTGGACGAGCAATATTTAGTACTCGCATAATAAACATTTTGTTAGAAGTAGATGATAATAACACGATAAAAAAATGAACTTTTTTCGTCAAAAATGTAAATGAGTTTCGAAAATTATTTTATTTAAAAAAATTAAGGCTTGGCTAACGTTATCATCAGACGTTATATATTTTTTGTATAATAACGACCTAAAATAAGAACATTTTGTAGCGATGATAGCCGAGTGGTTAGTGGGGTCGATTGCCATACGAGGAGTACGTGGTTCGATCTCACGAAAGATGCAAAAAGAGCCTGATCTACTGGTTTAGGACAACATCGTGAGGAAACCATAGGATAGGGTAGGGAGTTTTCTAACTCTCACCGGGATACCACCCTCAAGCTGATAAATCTTTCGCCAAGCACCTAACGGTGTGTTCCGGCAGCCTTCTTTGAGAGCCAGTGTATTCCAGGCATGCTCCATCTAGAGTCACAGCGACGTTGACTTCCGTGGTCAAGCAAATTTGTGGTGAAATGCTTCGCAATTTTAAATAAAAAACATATTTTTTATTAAATCTATTATTATATTTTGCTAAATAATGTCAAAAGTTTAAACATCCTCCAAAAATATGCTCGAAAAACATACTAGACATCTAATATCAAAATTGTTTGGTTTGTGTTGGACACTGGTTAAAAATATTAACATTAAGTAGATAATTTTTTTGGCAAGACAGTAAACGTTATTCTCGATTCCATAGTTATTCCCATAACGAACATAACAAAATATCAGGAATATTATTAATTCATCCAATAACCCGTTAAATATACATTAAAACGTTGCAAATAAATATTCACAATAACATCATAAAACAGACCAATAAATTCACCCAAAACACACAATTAAAACTTCGACGATAAAGCGGAGCCTTAAACAAACGAACACTTCCCAAAACAAATGCTTCAAATCAAGCTAAACAATAACTAAAATTGCTTTAATCAAGGCGGATTCGTCTCCCGCAGTTGACAAACTGTTTCGTCCCTAAAATAAATACGGAGGTTGTCGTGTTTAATTTGCGCTGAGATAACTACTGCTAACCGAATAAGCCTCCGGCGGTAACTCCCGCTCGGCAATTAGTTTGAATATTTGCTGAATAAAGTGAAAGCAGTCAGCTTGCCTTGCTTAGATGCCACGCAGCCGACTTCTCTGCTTTCCGATAACTATAATCTGAGTATTTTTAAGTGGATCAGTTTAAAAAAGTACGCTCAGTCGGTGAATCCCTTGTATTGAAATTTCTAATAGTTTCTAAATAACCGTCTATCAGATAACTAACATAAAAAAACGGTCAAATAGAGGAGTCTCCTTCTTTTGGTTACGTCACTGAAATGAATGAAGCCGAGACGTCATCCGAGTACATAGATTATATTTTATATTCGTAATCGTTGTTCTTCAGCGCCTATACCATTTTTACGATCTGTGTAGAGTAAAATAAATCATGACTGATAATAGCTAAGAATCAACGCAAAACCTAAACTGCTGAAACTTTAGACATACAATTTGGAGGATTTATTCACTATAGGGTTTATATTTTATATCATCTGTTAATCTTTTTTTATTTAATGGGGTTTTTCTTATAAAATTAGGGTCCAAAAGTTTGAAATTTATTTTTATTTTATTTTATATCGCGGGCTATTTTATTTTATAGCTTCCTTGAGCTCACAAGAAAGAAGGTGACGAATACTAATATTTAATCAACAATATTAACAGGATAATGTACGAGTATTACACATGTACTAGCTGCGCCCTGCGTTTTACTATTTGATCATCCCATGGGAACACCTCAATTCTCCGGGATAAAAAGTAGCCTATGTGTTAATCCAGGGTCTAAGCTATCCTGTAACCAAGTTTCAACTAAATCCGTTCAGCAGTTTTTGCATGAAAGAGCAACAAACTTACACACATACATTCTTACAAACTTTCGCGTTCATAATATTAGTAAGATACTTTACTTCCGAAATGCACAAGTCACGTAATGATGCCATCTCCACGTAAACTTCAGGCACTAAAACAATTGAATAAGTTTCCAAACCAACACCGTTAAACCATTATTATCACAGAAATTATAATTATAATAATTATGTGAACTCCCGTTTTTCAATTCTCGTATTTGTATGGTACAAATGGGGGAAGTTCGTTTGCCTCAGTGGGGGCAAACTTTTGCGATAAAAGCTTCGAGGTGTGGCCCCAGTGCTGGCGAGTTTGGGAATTTGTTGATATTTCCTGCAGTTTGCGGTCGCCAGTTGTTTTGGAGTTGAAGTTGAGAGGATGCAGTTTTACGAAGTAATTTTCGCAAAATTTTATTGGCTTCAGCTGTTGTGTGAAAGCTGAAACTGTTACTGGTCTGCTTATGTTACACAAAGTTTAAATAAAACCTGTGCCAGACTTATTTTGCTGTTGGTTGGAATAACAACAGTAAATTTATTTTACTACAAATGCTTAGGAAATTAAATAGAAATATGAAAACACCAGCAGCTGTCACTGGAGGCGTTGCTTTTAGGGGTTGAATTTTTAAATATTCTATCTTAGTACACTCTTACACGCTATAATGAATGCACCCTCTAAATTTTATGTCTCTAGGTTAAGCTTTGCGTTGATTGTGACCTGTCACTCAGTCAGTCAGTCAGGTTTTAATAAATTATATATTTTTCTTTTAAATAAAGATAGATATAGAGTATGGGGGAATAAGATTTTCATGGATGGATAGGCGAAAAAAACTTAACCTTACTTACTAGACATAGCTTACGTTTTTTACACAAAAAACTACTTAAAAAGACTGAAAAATCAAAAACCCCCTACAAAAAATATGTTATGTCAAACTCATAACATTCCGTCGTTTATTGCGTCGGGAATTAGAAAGAAAACTATACACAATGTACTTTCTTGTAATCTATTTTACTTCTTTATTTTATTTTATATAACAAATACTAATACTGTCTTATTAAAATCGCTTTTATGACGTCATTATGGGCTGAATATACCGCTACCCGCTGCCTCTCGGGCCGCAACTCTCCAAAGCATTCTTCAATTCAGCTAGCGTTGTACAATACGCGTCCGCTTTGAACGATTGCCGGTTATTTATTTTCTACGGAACCAATTGTTTGGGTCGACGTTAACGCTAAATAAACTCCGAGTCTTTGATAAATGTACTACGATGTCCAATTTTTGTATTGTTTTGTAGTGTTTGCTGGTTTCGTTTAGGTCTTAGAAGGATACAGTTTGATTGATATACTTTAACACTAATCTATATACATATTTCTTGATAGCCCGATAGCGATTGTCGGTTTCTTCAAATCGCGAGTGAATCGGTTTCTTCTAGGCAAGCGCGCTACATCCTAGACCGCATCGTTACTTTACATCAGGCGAGTTGTGGTCAAGCGCAAGCCTATCGCCTATAAAAAAAATAGTTAGTCTTGACTGACTGAATTGCTAGATAATATAAGCTAGGTATCAACGCCTAAACAACCTAAATCGCTGAACCTAGAGACATTAAATTTGGAAGGTCTATAACTAGAATTATAGAGCGGTAGGCGTGAACTACGAAATTACAAAAAAAAAGATCTTTTGGATTCAATCATGGTTCAATGTTTGAAAGTTTTATATATTTAATTTAATGTCAAATTTAATTTAATTTGATAGTAAAATTTTTTTTCATATTATAGACATAATATAGTTTTTTTTTTTAATTATTATCTTTACTAGTTATATTTCTGTACTCTGTTTTCTTTATTCTCTTTACTTTTCTTTATTTTTTTTTCTCCCTCAAATTTTATTTCTGTTTTCTTTTTCATTCTTTCTTTACTCTGCTTTCTTTTTATGAATTATTTTTAATTTAAATAATAAATAATGTCATGTATTATACACCGCATATTTCGCGTTTTAATTTACATGTCGATAAATTTATTCCATACTTAAAGTAAATAAATAAGGAATGCTAAGCAGATGATGTTAGCATCCCTACAGAAAGTAGCGCAGCAGAACCAAACGTGACCCAAATTGATTTCAAACGTTAAACCTAATTAAAAACTTTGTTTCTACTTCGTTGGGTTTTATCGACAATGTTAGGGCTTTCACTGGGTTTTATGACAATTTTTAACCAGTTTTGAAAAAAGAGAATGTTTTCATTTTGTCCATTTTCATTTCAGAGTCGCCTGGACTAGATTGTTTTTTTTTGTTTGTATAACTTCCGAGTGTTTAAATAAATACTTTAATTTTTTGTATTACGACAAACGCATGTTAAAAACATTCCTGATAACTGAAATTGATTAAATACATTGTATGTTATAAATCACTTTAATTTGGAAATCAAACGCGTGTTTAATTCATATTGTTTAAGAAGACGGGTTTTCACGTGTACCTGAGTGATAGAAAGGTCCAACTATAGTTTCTTTGATACGTGGTGCGTATATATCACTGGTTTAATTTAAAAAAATTAAGTTAAGTGCGAGTTGGATTCACACACTAAGGGTTCCAAACTATTATCTATAAAACATTAGTTCAAGTTTCTACATGTTGTTATTATTCATTTCAAGCGTCGGACGGACGGACAGCTAAATCTTAGTAATAAAGTCCCATTTTTATCCTTTGGTTAAGGAATCATAAAAACCCAATCAAATTGAGTAGCCGTTTAAATACATCCCTCGTGCTATAGCAGTCAGGTAAAAAAACCTTACATAGTTCTATTTCACTATAATTACCACACTAAAGTCTTATTTAGCCACAATAAAGGCTTACATTTAAATTGGTAACATTTATTATGGTAATGTGTCTGAGGGCGGTTTTACGAGACGATTTCAATCTTTGTATGTTTTACTTGTTTTTGCTGGAGACAATTTATTAGCAAAGATTACGATAGGTCTATTAGATAGCTTAGTAGATCTTTTGTTTTATATTGTTTAAGAAGACGAGTTTTCACTCGTACCTGATTGTTGGAAAGGTCCAACTATAGTTTTGTTCACATTCGGTGAACTTCATCATGGATGAAATGAGCCGTTCGAGTCTTCAACGATGACACGTCTCGCACGCAATCATCAATAAGGTACGCGTGAA
The DNA here is from genome assembly GCA_947049295.1 of Ligdia adustata. NCBI lineage: Eukaryota > Metazoa > Arthropoda > Insecta > Lepidoptera > Geometridae > Ligdia > Ligdia adustata. The sequence continues at coordinate 1,266,665 of OX346237.1, forward strand.
AACCCGTCGTCTTAAACAAACTTAATCAATCACGCGTTAGTTTTCTAAATTAGTAAACCTTATTTATTTTATTACAGGGTTATCGGTTACGGGTGTACTATGCCGAAAGGGAGTCGTTATACTTATCCTAAGGAATGTCTTTCACTATCGGACCACCTCAGAATTCCGAAAAATAATACTATCTATTTCCAAACTTATTGTTGACGATCGATAAACTTTTTGTATTGAACAGCTGATTTTTGTATATACGAATTTAGGCTTGGTTAGCATAGGGTGAGTATAACGACCTCTTTTTGGCTTAGTACACCCCTAAACAATAACCCTGTATCATTATATGGGGTTATTGTTAAGGGGTGTATCAGTATACAGGGTATACTCACCCTATGCTAACCAACCCTAAATTCCTGGATACAAAAATTAGCTGTTCCATACAAAAAGTTTATCGACATAAGACATTTCTTATAAACTGACTTCAGATATAGGTATTTGTTTCGGTTGTATTTTTTACCAATACTCATAGGCTTACTGTTTGATTTATTTCATGGGTTCATTTTATTTAAACATTGATACATTGATACTTGTAATGGCAACACTAAGTTTTTTCTTAACAGTGTTTCATTAAAAAAATCACACGAACTCAAAGCTTCTCAAGTATTTCCCAAATGACCCCACCTTTGTGCCACTTCACCCCTCAGTCGCACCCCTCTACTTCTAACCTATAGTTCAGTTCGTCCCACTTGGAGGTTTTTATCAAGTCACGAGTCGAAGACAGTGACCGCTAAATTTGCCTCTAGAAGTTTTCTAATAAAAACTCCGTATAACGAGATATAGATAAAGTAGGAATAGCACTTGAGGTAAAAACGCACTTAGGTAACCTTCTATACCCCAGAGGTTCATATATATACACTTATACATACAATTTGCTTTTGATAATCAATAACAGAATAAATCCAGAGCTTCAGTTATAAGACGATTTAAACATTCATTTTTCGATTATTTAAAATAAATCTTTATTCTGCTTAAACACAAATAAACTATAATGTCACAATTAGCCTAGTTGATGACGTCACACAAGTCTGTTATTGCGTGAATTTATAATTTAATTATGTATCTTATTGATGTCTACTATTTTTCACACATTTATCGTTCTTACACAAATCTTCTATAATATAAATATGAATCGCTGAATGTGTTTCTAAGCGCAAATCTTGAGAGCAGCTGAACTGATTTTGCTAATTGATTTTTAAGATATTTCTTGAAGTACGAGTATGGTTCCTACATTACATAAAAATATTAAAACTACCTGAAAAATATAAATAAAATATTAAAATTTCCTGAAAAGGTGTAAAAACAACACTCTTCTATACTGTCATACAACCCATTCGTAATAATACCTAAAAGTTAATTTGAACTTTAATACTATTACAAAGTTTAAGTGTTAGTGGAGAGGTTCCGGAAGGCAACACAATTGAGTGAGTTTAAATATTAATGTCAATATGTGCTGACCGGCGCGGGCGTCCCGAATAGCAGAATAAGTAGTTGATGGAGTCAGGCGTTACTTTGCGGAAATCTATTTATAATAAGATGGTATATACGAGTACAATATATTTAGGAGTTTTCCGCCTCGTCTTGATATCAGCGTGAGAATTCGAAAAATATTTTTGTTTTTATGGTGTGGTCCTCCTCACCACCGCCACACCTCACCTTATTATTTCTCTTTCTCTCAGTATCCGACTTCCTCTAAAGTCTTTGAGGAAGTCGGATACTACCATCTGTATATACCATCTTAGCAGAATAAGTATTAAAAAAATAAATTGACTAAAGAATCGACTGCGAGGCGGTACGAAATTCGCCGAGTCGGCGAGTGTTCGTGGCTTTAACGCAATTTAAATTCCCGGTTTGACTTATATAGCATGTTATGTTAGTTAACCTTCTAGTGTAGCTGTACCCTAACAGTAAGGCTGCATTTAGATAAGATAATAATATGAAAACAATCTTAAAATTATTCTGACCTACAAATGTTGGAGATTTCTGTAATGTTGCGCTACAAAAACAGAGAATGTATTTATAAGGCTTTTATGATTGCTTTGAATCGCAATCACATTCACTAGATATTCACATATTATTAAATAACATTTTTGTATATAAGGAAGACTTCTTAGAAATTGTAGCTTCAGGTATAACGTATTTCCGAAATATACGAATATATTACTAGTCATTATTATATTTGTAGTTACTGAGAGAAACATTAAAAAAAGACGTTCTCATACTGCGGTTACTGACCCCGCTTGTATTGATACCACGGGATAAGTAGATTTCAGTAGATCTAGATCATATTTGAAATGGTAAACGAAATCTTTTCATAACTACTTTTTTTTAAAGTCGATTAGTGAATAAATTAAAAAAAAAACATTATTTTTTATCCGAAAAATCGTAGTAAGACACTTTAAACGCGGTTGGTAAAATACTTTTTGTAAATTAATAGTAGCGGTGTAATTTGACCTTCGCTACTCCTGGAGTCGCTATACTCCAATGGTTCTGTGGTTAGGTATACAAACAAAGTTCAAACCGACAGGGATCACAGTTTGACCCGCTCCGCTCTCCGATACCGTTTCTACAATGAACTTTGAGCATTCGAAGCGCAGTTCTTTACTAAATTTAGTTTTACTACTTCAGATTTTCGAACGATAAAAATATCTTTGCTTGAAAGTAAACTTTACATTCAGTTTTAGCTTGATGTTTTATTGTAGTTTATTTGCAACGTGAAATGAGGTGTTTTCCGTTAAATTAATAATTTTTTAATGGGTATAAGTTACTCAGATATTAAAAAAGTGGTTCACAGTTTTTTTTTAATCATTTATTTTTTATCCAGGGTTTTGTATAAACATGACACCCTTATAACTAATCTTATTGTAATTATTAATTATAACAATAGTTTTCGTTGTCTAAGAGCTGCTCGATATACATTGTACAGTCCTCTGGCATCTGGTGACGCTGGATCCGTCATGTAACACGCTACTTATTTAAAAATATAAATTTCTAAATTTTAAGTAATCGAGTTAAACTAGATCTACCTATCCATAATGATCCTATTTAGCTACCTGAACATTTTTCTTATAATTGGCCGGATGTGATCGTCTATGGTGTTTTATTTTGTAAGGACCCTTTACGTTGTGTTATTTCTACGTTGTGATTAACTATTGTTTCGTTAAGTTTAATGTACAAGAAAAAGCTTTTAGAAAATCAGAGTATTTAAGGTAAAAATATGTAATTTAAAGTAAATAAATAAATGTATTTTAACGGTAACCGAGAGACTTAAAGGCCTCTATGAATCGAACGCAATATTAACCGTAACCGTAACCGTAAGGCATTAAGTCCTTGCCGCGTCGAATTAAAGGTCGTGCTTGCAATCAAAGTATTGGAAACATTAATTTACATTGATTATGTAAATAAAATTAGCCGTAATCTTAAATTAAACACATAACAAAATTAATTTAAAATACTGTGCAAATAAAATAAAGTAAGATCAAATCAAGTAAGACACACGTAAAATACCAGCAAGAACAGAATTAAATAAGAACAACATTTGCATAGAGCAACTGAAAGCATGCAACTTAGCTGAAATTTCAGGAACCTGGGACCGCCTACGATCCTCTTCTTTCTTCATGGCCATTACCGTGATTCCCACTCTACTTTCCCCATAAATATATATAGAAATATAATATGATATGATAAACATGTCACTTATACATATACGGTATAATTACAGAGTTTAGTTTAAGTAAAACTTCTATTCTAATAGGGATAACTTTAATTGATACTCGATTTACAAACAGAATCTTATCTAAATAACCGATCGACAGCAACAGCTTGGAAGAATCCTGAAATAATAACTAAGAAGGGGAAAAGGAAACAAGACTGTTAAGTCTTTGAATAGGAGCCTAAGCGATAAGATTATAATGAGGCTCCCTTCCAGCCTAGCACCTCATTCCAGACCAGAGCAAATCCGTCAGGGTTTGACCTACTCGCCTCTAATGACTTCTAATCTTGCAAACCTTCATATCTCATTCCGATCCTTTTCATTCATCACCAGTTCTCAATCATTCATCTCAGTCATACCATCCTTTAACGCGGTTTGTTTTTATTATCCTATTCTAATTGGTTTTATGACCAAGAGATTCCTCGCGACTTTAACTATCCCTACAGGAATCAAATGATCTGACGGTGTGGTGTGTGTACCTAGTGCATGAGCGAATGTAAGATTGTGCTTGACTCCTGCTAGTCAGAAGCCAGCATCAAAATTACATTCTGAGTTCCCGCCCCATCCTGGCTGATCAGACTTGGATCCCTGTAGTGATGAGCCACGGAATTTAGCGCCCGTCTCTCGGATACAGCCGGCAATGTCCTAAATCCGGTCGCTCTATGTGTGTTCTAGCGTGCAAGTGTGTAAAGATATAATAATTTTATATAATAACTAACTATCATTAAATTTTCCTAATTGGAATTTTATACAATTCCAATAAGATTTTGGGTTCAATAATAACTACGCAGATGAATTACGGATGAGTGCATAATCATTGTGATAGATCCAGCAATTTAAAATAATAGAGAAGATAATATTTTACAGCATTCGTATTTTCCGTTAAGTATAATAAGTCGGGGGTTAAAATTCCTTTTAGCCTCGTACAATGCAACAACATCCTTCTGCTGTGGTAGTTATTTTAAACCTTAAGCTACATGTTCTCAAAATCAAACGTCCCAGCTAGTGGTAGTTTGTAACGGTTTAAGTTTGCCACTTTCATACATCAGACTCAACAAATTCCACTCCTCCTAATATGGTCCCTATAACTATATATAGCGACTTGTGAATCCTACCCATACAATAACCCGTGATAAAAACGTAGACACCGCCACCGCAAACAGCTTGCTGAAAATAAAAGGAAGTAACGCACCTCCTAATTTGTCCCTACTGTGACATAAAGTAAAGACAACGTTGTCTACCGACGACACCTCCTGACCAGCTAAGAACTTAGGAAAATAGCGAACATTAGTTATAAAATAGTATAATATATAAGGTATACTCCCAAATAAATCACTGCACATCCAAGGTTTCGTCACACATTCACAATGGATAATTAGATCACTTATATAAATTTTACAATATTTCACTATTCACAGTAAGATCCGTCGTCAACGAAAATTATATTTGCGGAACGAATAATTATTTAAATTTCACTTATAATATTTATTTCAGTTGAATAAAATAGACTTAGGAACACTCCCGAATTTCAGAGTTTTTAATATAACTCTGTTTTTAATTCGCGCCCGGAACTTCGACCATCTCTCTCCGTGGTTAATTTTAGACTGTCCCTCTAAACATACTTTTTTAATAAATCCCAGCAACCTCTCTTGCACTTAGAACACTTGTAATTTTTTGGAATTCTATTCTGTCAAATAAATAAGTCAGGCAATAAAATTTTATTTATGATGTTTCGTAAAACTGAACAAAAAACGAAACGCACTTGAAAACATTAAATTTTTGCTAAAAATTCTGGTCGACATCGTATACTTTCAATGCAGTAAGTAAACTTCTACAATGTCTATTCGATGTTTAAACTCGTCAGTCTTAGATCAAAATGATTATTAAATGTTGTTACTAGATGTACTTAATCGATCTATGCTTAGTAATGTTATACTTAATAATTATTAAGTATATTTGGAAAACGTAATTTCAAAATTACTGTATTGTTTTACGTCTGATTACCATAATTATGAACTTAAATATTTATTAAAACATATTACAATTTTTCAGTTCATCATTATAACTGTATTATTCATTATAAACTTACTTAGAACGGAATTCGTCACCGTCTTTAATTTGTCCAAAATTGAGTTACTGCATATACAAAACCCTCTTGCTTAAACACTCATGTGTTTTCAACGCTAGGGTATAAGGTATTGACCATTGTAGGGTTGGAAAAATTAGTCCTGCTTGTAATTTTTTTACTAAAGTTATTCCTGAGAACTAACGTACTCTATCTTAATTATAACTTCAGCAAGCTAAAATAAATTCTAAATATAAGTTGAAATTTAGAAAAACAGTTTCGATATTGATAATATTTAGTGAAAAATAACTTTAATTTAAATGTATTTTAAGCTGGTTAAAACAACGTGTAAATGACTAGTATTGATTCTACTTACAACAGTTAAATTCACCTCAAATAAACCATTACAGATCTAATTAACCTCGGACAGAACATATTTAATTATTTACAATTTCTTGTGCTGCGAACTCTACGTATAACACTTGTTTTTTAAGCAAATGTTAGTTTATCGTAACACTTCAACAATGTTGTCAAATTTTTAGATACGCTAGTAAAGTTATTACCCTGAAATAATTTTTTCGACCTACTTTACTTTTCAACGCTTAAAGTCCTTCAGAAATTAAATGACCAGAATATTTTACGGTTTATTTGTTTTAGTAACCAGCATTATAGACTCAATCCTTTAGAAAATAAGACCTTATAAGGAACAAGTGAACTGCAGATATTTGGTAAATCCCTAAATAACTTTCTCACGCAGTTGCCTTTAAGAATTAAACAAGGACAGCATATATAAAGTCGCACGTGTGTAAATGAAATGAGAAATATTACTAATAGTTTCAATGAACATATGAGTATGTACTACATGCGATGCGGTATAGTCAATTTATGGAGCAAACATTGTGTGGAAATAACATTGAACACATAAGGTTTGTTACAGTCAGCACGTTGTTACAGCCCCCAGCTGCCAGAAGACATGGTTACGATCAAACAATTGACGGCGCAAGTCATCGTTCAAGGCACATTCCATCAAAACATATAATTACCAGCGTTATTTACTGTTTTTTTTTTATTTCAGCATTTTTTTAGTATAAACTGAGATCCTTGTATTCCTGGATCTCTGGTTAGTATTTCGAAATTTTGAGAAGAGAAATAGTTTGTTACGGCGTCATTTAACGACAAATTTAAAAAAAAAATTGCAGCGACAATCAGATAAATATCCTGCAAATATACTGAAACAATATAAGAAGCGATTACTTAGTAATCGCTTTTTTAAGAAAGTAAAAAATGTATCATCATAAATGCTTTTTGTATCTTATGTCCTTATTCAAACCCTTTTTGAAAAAGGACATAAGATACATTACATGTTTATTCCTCGTCTGCAGCACTCGGAAGGCAATAAAACACAATAAAAGGATAAATAAAACTCGTCAGTGCGAGTTACTACCAAGTATCGTAAATTACTGCCTATAAAATATTTCAACGAGGAAAAAAGAACTTGAACAACATTAAAACGTAAATTGTCTTCGGTTGCTGAAGCTGAGCCGAGATACGCGTCGTTGCTACAACGACGCGTATCTCGGCTCAACTATCTTTAAGAAGCATTAAAGGGCCAGAACTGCAAGCATGCGCCCTCTCGCTCACACTATCTTTGTTTTATTAAAATACAAAATTATTGATTTTTTTTTTTTCATAATCGTCTTCAGTAATCATGGTAAAAATAACATTGCAGATGTTTGCAAATTTTATGTAACCTTAATCTGTAAAGTGCAGAAAGTGTTGCCATTTTCACGTACTCGTATAAAAATGTATTTGTAATATTATTTTCTCATTATAAAAAATATAGCGATATTTCATGAAAAAAAAAACAAGTTTATGCATGATAATAAACTGAAATAGCGCGAGCGAGAGGGAGCATGCCTTTAAAACTAGTTAAGTAGTAAATGTTTTTACCATAGCTTATTGTGTTGGGGCATCCCCCAACAATAAATAAAAATAAAAATCTTTATCAGTGGTTTTTTCTCTGTCTCATAGGTTGCCTGGAAGAGATCGCTTTTAGCGATAAGGCCGCCACTTGTGGCACTACATGTAAATTAATATTTTTGTATTGTTATATTTTGTGTGTCTACAATAAAGCGTTGATCTATCTATCTATCTATCTATCTTCGAACAATTCGATTACCAATTTATCAGAAAAAGTGTCCAAAATCCCAATAATGAATGCTTATATACAAAGTACTCAAAAGTTTTGTACTTTGTCACTCCTGTAAAGTCACTCCATGAGAATATAATAAAGTAGGATTTTTCTAACCTAGAATACTATTTTTTATTGTTTTAGACCCATAGCTTCCCACTAGGATTTCTCCTATGTCAAGAATGCCATGCAACAACCACAACACACCCAGACCAGAAGTCAGACATTCAAAATGCATAGTTCAAATATATTCCCCGTCCGGGAATCGAATCAAAGATCGCCGGATCTCGAAGCAAGAAAGCCAACCAAATAGCTCTACGCATTTATTTTAACTACTCGTAGATAAGTCCCGTGGACACTTAATGGCTGATTGTTTTACACCTTTGGCTGGTTTTAGTAAATATTTCTAAATATCTCTATTTTTGTCTAGTAATAAATATAGCTTATTATATGTTACTTAGTGATAATGTAGCTATCTAACGGCAAAAGATTTTTTTAAATACTTCCAGTAGTTTTTACCCGACTGCAAAAGAAGGAGGGTTATGTTTTTCGAATGTTTGTACATATGTATGTATATTTCTTTGACACGCCCTAAAGCCTAAACGGCTTGTCGTATTTTGATGTGAGTGGTGTCAATAGATTCGTACCTCGCTTCTAACCACATGTTTTATAGTAATAAATATAGCTTACTTTTTATGATAATGTAGCTTACTAAAGACATTTTTTTTTAAATCGGTCTAATCGTTTTTAAGTTTATACGTTCATACAAAAATAAAATCTTTCACATTATAATTTTAGTTTAGATCGCCATAAAATACGTCTAGAACTAATAAAAAAGTCTGAGGCCTTATTAGATGTAGAGTTAAGGGGATAAGAGGCTACGTGCCGAAAGCTTCTATCTACAAGACCTGAGCAATAAAATCGCAAACCTAGTGGAAATCAATACCACTTTACTATACCTACTTGCCTTAAAGATATCCTACAAACATTTCCAGAAAGAAGTATAGCGTAACTGCATAATCATGCGATATCGCATTTAAATACACAATAAATAAAGTAGAATTTAGATTGATCAGCAAGCTGGTTTGTGCTCTTTGGCGTTTGCATGCTTTTAGTGAAACTAAATACCCGTAAAAGGAAAACGTGACTGGGGAACATTTTTGGCAGTACAAAAAGAGTGCTTTCTCGGTTGAAAATTTAGGTTGAGGCACTTTCATTATTTTTTATATTATTTTTTTTAACGTGATAATATTGAGTGCTGTCTGTCATTTGAATTATGTCAGAATTTCCATTGCATGGTAATAGTGGCTTTTGTTTTGCCAGATACAATGTTATGAAAATATAAATTAAAAAATAATACAATTATTTCTTTTGACAGCATTCTTACACGGACATTTTTAGCAGATTTTTTATTTTTTCTCGACATAATTCTTCAGTATTTCTTTTAAAAAATACTATTGTCTTTTGGACTGAGTTTAATAAAATTGATCTAATCAATGAAGCGAACGTATCCGTAACGTCTCTTTTTACCCGACTGTGAGAGAAGAAGGGTTATGTTTTTCGAGTGTATGTATTATGAACGGCTTGTCGTATTTTGATGTGAGTGGTGTCAATAGATTCGTCTTAGTCGAGAGTGACACTGGGTACATCAAAATTAAAAAAAAAAGAAATTAATGATGATACAGTGTCGTTAGATATTTGTGCTTTTAATTGACATTTTCCTAATTCTCGTAAATACTGATGTGCGAATTGGTTAATATGTATAATGTTTAATTTTACAAATGCTTCGTTATGCGATAACAGGCAGATTATATTGGTCATTATACGTCAGAAGGCCAAATACGAGAAGAAGTTTGCTACCACCATTTACGTGAACGTTGTGGATCATGATTCAGTGACTTTATATCAACTTAGTACACATAATAAACGATTACTCTACAAAAAGTAGACTCTACTAGATAAAATTGCCAACAACTTTAAAACGAGAGTGAAATTAAGACATCAGTTTCCCTAAAGAACTACATTTTACCCCAACACAGTCATTTTACCTCTAAAAGCTTCTTAAATGAAATTATCCAGCGTAAGAAAGCTAATACAGTCTAGCTAAGTGAATCACCGTGTTACTCGCGACACAGAATATAGAAACACACAGAAGGTTAACTTGGCTGCTGTTTAATAACTGTATGTAATAAATAACCAAGGTTAGAAGGTAGAGGTCCCTTAGCAATGCAATTTTTAGAGTCTTTTTTCAGCCATTTGAAGATACGAGTAACTTCATAACAATTTTTTTTATTAAGCTACTTAGTGGCTAGCATGCTAATTTTCACATTCACCGCTCCCAGTTCGATAGGCTCAGGTATTCTAATGATGGGTTTGAATACCATTATTCGGGCCAATATGTGCTGTGCTGTTGCTATAACTGGCAAAAGCAAACTGTCAAAAATTGATAGTTGCTGCAATAAAGTTTATCTTTTCTACAATTAAAGTTGCTCTGTGTCCACAGCGCATAGGCTGTCATTATAGTGATATGCGATAACTCCAGGATGATATGTGCAACGAATGGCGCTAGTGAGCTACGAGCTATGACGTCACCCTGCCTTAGCCGTCATTTTAACGTCCCGCCTCTCGTCTCTACCAGCCTGCCATCGAGAGGGTAATAAGTTAAAAGCCAAGCCGTGATGCAGCCATGTATGTCTCTTTCACTAAATATACAATCAACCTCAGATTTCTGCGTTTCTTCTTCATCTCGTAACAAATGTTTGAGTTTAAACATTATTCAATGTTAACATTCTGCAATATTCTGTCGCCCCCTTCGTGCCCTAATGGTGGCTTATTAAAGAGATCGGGTGCAGGCTCGTTTGGGCTATAAGTTTGTGTAAGGAACTCTAACGAATGAATGTACTTCGAGAAATTGTCTCACTAAGTACTTGTTGCTTTCAAATATTTTCTCTTGTATGGATTTTGGATTTGATTGGAACTTTCTGTTAGTTTTATTGATCTGGAAAGTGTTTTATTAAATTTCTCGCTGACTCTTTTTAATACTAATCTGCTATTCGGGACGCCGGTCAGCAAATATTGACAATAATATTTATACGATACTAACGTCACTCAATTGTTTTGCCTTCCCGGAACCTCTCCACTAACACTTAAACTTTATGTTATGGTATTAAATTGATCAAATCAAAATCAAATTGACTTTTAAGTATTATTACGAATAGGTTGTATGGGAGTATAGAAAAGTGGTATTTTTAGACTAAGTCAGGCAATTTTTTAAAAATGTCTCTCCGTTAGAACCATCCTCACACTTCAAGGAAAACATATTTTTTTAGATTACTCATTAGCGCCATAGTCCCTAATTTTGTTTTATTTTTCAAATTTCGAATTACCCAGTGTACGTAATAACCCTCCTTCTTTCGCATTCGGTTAAAAATGCTAACGAGGTGAACCGTTCGCAGAACTAATACTGCTACTAATACTATAATTTAGCCGATAACTAGCATTACTACTCTCCCTACATTTAGAAAAGCTTGACAGTCCCAAATAACTTGTTCAACTTAGTATTTATAATACCTGCAGTGAATATTTCGGTAACCTCAGACCGAAACTAGGACACAGTTGAATGCCTATCTTCGTGCTATTTTAAATTTATACGAACAGTCTGTTGAGATATTTTAGTTTGTACATTTTTATTTAAAGCTAGCTGCGCCCCGCGGTGTTACCCGCGTTAATACAGAATAAAATGTAGTAAATGTGTTAATCCAGGTTCTGAGCTATCTTAGTACCAAATTATATCCAAATCCGTTCAGTGGTTTGTGTGTGAAAGAGTAACAAACATACACACATGCATTATTACAAACTTTCGCGTTTATAATATAAATATTATAGAAGGATAGATTTAAAAATAGGAGAAAAATCAGAAAATAAACACAAAAAGAAATATCCAGTCGAAATGAGTAACCTCCTTATTTTGAAGTCGGTCAAAACATCTCATACGATATAGAGACATAAAAACACAAAATTAAACCAAACGAAATCACCCCGCCGTGGCAAATGTTGCCAGAAACAAGGTGAAATTACCCAAATCAACTTTACCCGACTGTTTAACTGGCAGATTGGTGTTACATCTAATTAGAAAAACTTTTCGCTAAATAGGGTAAACGAGTCGGCAGAAACAGGCAACTTTTTGTTGCTTTTGCCGGATTTTATTGTTTTTGTGGTAATTTTTGTAGCGAAAGAATATAAGGTGAATACGGTGAAACTAATTGACCGAGCGAGCGACGCGTGTATGCTCTAATTTTTTTTGATCTGGCTATATGCATGTTATTTTTAATTTTTCAGTAATTAAGCAGTTAGTTGCGTATGTGCAGGTCGTATTTAAATATTTTTTTGTGCAATAAAGGTTTTAGAAAAATTTTGTAGAAGGATATTCTCGGTTTTTTTTTTCAGAATAAAAAGTTGCAATGGATCATTTTTTGAGTTCCGTACCAAAGGGTAAAAACGGAACCCCATTACAAGACTACATAGTCCTTGTATATATCTGTCAGCAGGCTATTTTTGCTCATTATTAATAAAGGCAGCTAATGCTGCATGACGATGCTACGAAACACTCCGATCCACATAACTATTTTTTTACATTTGAATTAATTAATGTTAAATTAATTAAACTATACAAAACATATACTTTTTTTTAAATACACGTTTAGTAATCGGCGATAATACAAAAAAAGTTTCTTCGAATTGTCACCAGTAGGTTCTTGTTTTGAATCTACTAAAAATCAGTTAATACAAACTCCTAACTTTTACATTAGGATTTAACCAAACCAAAAGTACCAACTTTTTTCACTTTGAAATAATCAATGTACCTATCGGATACACTTACTGCACTCAATACTGCATATATTTTAATCCTAATGACAAATATTGATAATTATGTCTGAATGCAACACGAAGCGCGGATTGTGATCATTTAATATAATTAACTAGATGATATATCGGCGAACTGTTCACAGCATGATTACAAATAATCCTGTTGGAATATTGGTGAATTAAAATAAATTAATAATTGTTTAAAAAAAACAAGGAATAGGTAAGCTTGATTCCTCGTTATTTTTATTTCTTACTAGCTGACCTGGCAAACTTCGTACCGCCTAGCAGTCGATTATTTATTTTTTTAAATTCTTATTATATTATTCTGTACGCCGGTCAGCAAATACTGACAGTAATATTTATACGATACTAACGTCACTCAATTGTTTTGCCTTCCCGGAACCTCTCCACTGATACTTAAGCTTTATGGTATGGTATTAAAGTTCAAATTGACTTTTAAGTATTATTACGTGAGAAATCGAAAAAATAAAGAGCTCGAGAGCAGAGGCGCAACAGCTCACTTTCGAGCGAACGCTTGAAGAGTCAACATCTCCTGAGGATTCCTTGTACTAAGGCGAAACACGTGTCGAGGAAGTCGGATACTGAGCAAAAGAGAAATAATAAGGTGAAGTGTGAAGCCGCGTATCGACTTCGCGCTCCAAGAGGACGAACATTGCCGTGTGAAATGGCTACCATTTTGGAACGCGCGCCAATGTGTTTGTTGGGACGCTCGAACTTCCATTCCAGCGGCCCGTTCCATCTACAGTCGGTTTTTTACCGCGCATCAAAGGAAGCTTAGTTGTGGCGCGCGCACCAGTTGAGACGGGCGTGATATTATTTTGTGTGTTCGTTGCGTTCCGAGCGATGGATAATCAGAGTTGCCGTAAATTAGTTCAACTTTATGGAACAACAGAACTGCTGTAGAATAGCAAAAGTTCTTTTTATCATACTAAATCGCTCAGAGAAGGCGCTTGGGAACCAACGCACTTTTCGTTTATGTTTTTACTTCTGTATAATACTGTGAATAACTATAAACGCTGCTGCTGCTCGTGCACGACTGGCCTGCATGTTGAACGACCGAACACTGGAACAGTTGCCACGCGCGCCATGTGCGCTTAGTTGATATCATTTAAATATTTGGAACGCGTTCCGTGGAACGCACTCTTGGCGCGGGTGTTCATGGCACGCGCGCCAGGAGCGCATAATGGATACGCAGCTTGAAGGTGGTGAGGAGGAACCACACCATAAAATCAAAAATATTTTTCTATTTCTCACGCTGACATCAAGACGAGGCGGGAAAACACTAAATATCTTGTATATACTGGTACCATCGTATTATAAATGTATTTCCGCAAAGTAACACCTGACATCAATTATTATTACGAAACATACTGTTTTGTTTGTTAGGGAATCCTTTGCCAATGATTTCATATAAATTTTATCAAAATCAAATTAACTAATAAACATCAAATCCAATACAATCCAAAGCAAAACTGTAGACTACTGAACCACCGCACGCAATTAGTATAGCTTATGACCATTTTCAGATAACGGCAAATCTAATGACACCACGCCATCCTAACTAATATTATAAATGCGAAAGTAACTCTGTCTGTCTGTCTGTTTCGCTTTCACGCCAGAACCACTAAACCGATCTGGATGAAATCTGGTGGTAGATTGGACCCCGGGAAAGGTCATAGGATACATTTTAACCGACTTCAAAAAAGTAGTCCCCCCATTATCTCGACAACCCAAAGGGCAACTACGCGGGTGAAACCGCGGGGCACAGCTAGTATAATATATATACTATATAACTAATTTATTAAATTAGTTTTAATTTATTATTAGTTTTTTATATTTTTTTTTTAGTTTCTACCGGATTAGGCTGTATAGGGTTACAAAAAGTAAGACATATATTTAAATATACACTCAAAAAAATTACCCTCACTTTGTACAGTCGGGAAAATTAGCATAAAAGCAGCATTTTTCATTTACAAAATGAAGTTAGAAGAACTTACACACGTACAAAGTCGCATGTCTGTACCTAGATATGTACGTACAGAAATGTAACATTGCGTTTCGAAAGAACATTGCAAACGATTACCCACGAAAGAAACGTTTTAAGAAGAAAAAAGTGTTTTTCACGAAAAATCGAGGAAAATAACACGAAAACACGAGGTCCGCTTGTTTGCTGTGAAACGAGAAATATACGTCAGATGTTTGGGGTTCCGTCACTTCCTTAGTTTAATAATGAAACGGATTATAGATTATTTACGTAGATTTTTTTGACAGTAAATAAAAAAAGGATTGGTTTATAAATTTAAAGCAATTTTTATGATACTGGGCATGTAATTAAATATCAAAATCATCCCTTTTTGTATATTTAAAGTAGCTTAACCCTTTGGTACAGAAGTGATCAATGCCCAGGAATTACTACGATTCATGAACAGAATACAAGTAATTGAAAATATATTTTTATGTTTTAACTAGTAAAAATAACCTAATTTATTATTATATTTATATTTTATGAGAATATTTTAGCATCTGTGAGTAATGTATAGAGACAGATACTTTAGCAAATTATAATTAAGGATGTTTATAAGGTGCATTATTTAATTGTATACAGCCTGTTTACAAAATAACCAGCCTCTATATCGGCCAAATTTAGGCATGAAAGAAATGCAAACAAGAGCAACAAAAATCAAACATTCTATTTCACTATCAAATTTTTTTTCTAAATTTTTTCACTGCACTTTCATTGACAGCGTTAAAACAATGAAGTGTCAATATGAAATCAAGTTTGCTTGCTTTTGCTTTCACCTCTATTATGCTGATCTAATAATGACTAACTGGATGAGTCTAGATAATATAGGCTTGTATCAGTTCAAATAACCCAATTTTTTTCTAAATCACAACCAAAAAATAAAAATGTATCAAACATAACATGACAAATCATCGAAATCCATAAAGCCCCAAAGTTTCCCACATTTATCAAAAGAGAGATGCGCAAAAAGTAACCGTCAAAGTTTGCTTGTCATCGACGGAACCCGAGCCATTAGTCTCGACTCTCCCTTGACGATTCTAACTTCACAGACATTTATGTACTATTGGTTGTTCTATTTTCTTCTCCCCGTGTAGACAGTTATAAGAGAACAGCTTGCTAGTTATTTGTACAGAAAGCAACGTAATAAAGTAACTTTGCTGACGATTTCGACACATATATGCTATTAAGTCTAGGAAAGTAAATCTTTTAGCAGGACACTTATATTACTGGACACTTTAGAAACAATTGACAATATTTCAAATTTATGACCCACAATTTTTATAATGATAATAGAAAGAAAAATGAAAATTAACTGCTATTTTTAATTTTATTCAGAATGTAATTATTAAGTTTATAGACATTTTTGAAAATATAATTATGTCATTCTTGTCAAAAGCTCGTAAAAAATGATGTCATTAACTGTCTGTATTTTTTTTTGTTTATATTGGTACGGTTCACAGATGACAGGCACAATTATATTTTTTATTGGTGACATCTGACGGTCGTAACATAACATCGATTTTTTTCAGTAGTTTTTTTAAAATATCTCAGAAAATATTAATTTAAAAAATCTGATATTTTTTGTGTGAACTCTTCATTACATTATCTTGACATTGTTTTCGAATTTCCATCACTTAGCAAAAATGTAATTTTGTCAATTGCAGAAAAAAAAAATATAGAATTGCCTCTGCTAAGGGTCTAGTCCCTATATCTTATGTGTATCAGTTTAAACGTATTTGCATAAAAAATAATATAAATTCATAGGTTCAAAAGTGCAAAGCGCTATATGGCATTATTTGACAATAGTTATTCCACCTGGGAAGACAAGAAAAATAACTTGATAGTTTTAAAATCAACGACGACGTGTGGCTGAAAGTGCTGTCAATAACGCTTACGCAGGTACAACCAAATTAATAACTTATCATCATCCATAAACTCTACATTTGCACAGACCATGAAATTTGCTAGCCAACAGCGCAATCTCTGCTGCGGAACTCGTATAGGCTTATTCAGTTAAAAACTTACATGTAAGTACAAAAATTTACGCTAAAAGTCTCGCTGCGCACTTTGACTGCAGTAAAAAGTTCTGTTTATCTATGGGAGATACTTTCTAACTATTTTATCAAAAACTAATACCCTACTTGTAAGCGAACAAAATTTAATATTATTTATCTTTATTTCTTTAGTAAATATAATGACAGATTCAGTCATACACGCAAGACAAAAATTAACACCTTACACTACTTTAAATTATCTTTTAAAGATGGAAGAAAGGCCTGTGATGATGGATATGTATTGGGAAAATTCGTAATTGCGTTTAGATCGTATTGTACAACCAATCTTCACTAGACGAAACTTGGTGATTCTACGAATATTCTAGCCGTGGGAATATTGGATTAGGGAAGAATTTATCTTCTACTTGTATATAAAAATCAATTGCTGTTCGTTTGTCTTGCAAAAACTCGAGAACGGCTGGGCTGATTTAGCTGATTGTGTTTTTATGATTTTTTCTATTTTTTATTTCAATTTCAGGTTCAAAAGGTGAGAAACATAAATAAGTGTTAGGCGGTACGAACCGCGCATTGTAAGGTAGTCTCAAATAAATACAATATTAAAAAAATCTAATTTCATCCGGTTCAGGGTACCGGTAGCTGACGTTAATAGCAAAAAAAAACTATACAGGGTTATCGGCTAGGGGTGAACTAAGCCGAAAGGCCGTTACTATACTCATCTTAAGGAACAACTTTCAATATGGCACCAACTCTGAATTCGAGAAAAAAAACAGTTTTCCATACAATAAGTCGATCGGTCGTCGTCAAAATGTATGAAATAACTGATATATTTTTCTTGAATTCAGAGTTGGTGCCATATTGAAAGTTGTTCCTTAAGATGAGTATAGTAACGGCCTTTCGGCTTAGTTCACCCCTAGCCGATAACCCTGATAATTTATTCTGATATTATTTCCCTTACACAACAGTTCCATTCACTCACTAAGTGATGTTAAGCAGTACTTATAATAAACCCTACTTAATAAGTAGCGATTTGTATGGACAAGGGACATCCCTTTTATGTTAAGGGTAGTACAAGGGGTTTCTTACAAAGATGTATATATGTTTTGTAAGAGGTTACAAGGGATGAATGGGGGATGTTATTTCTGTACAGTGCTCTTAAGCTTTACATACAAGAGGTTGTTGTTCGCTTTGTTTGGACAAGTATTTAGAAGCCTTTGGGATATAAAATATAGTTATTGGTTAAGGGTTTACTAAGCTGAAAGGGCGTTACTGTACTCATCATTACTAACAACGAGACGAACTCAATTTCGGGAGATAAAAACTGCTATTTCATACATTTTTGTGGAAAATAAAATACTACCCTTTCACGTAAAAGCTTTTATTACAAAAATCTTATATTATTATAATTATACGTGTACATTAGTGTACAGGGTTATTGGTGTACAGGGGTGTACCAAGCCAAAAGGAGGTCACTATACGCACCTTCATGAACAGCTTTAAGCATGGGACCGTCTGTCTCACAGAAATCAGGTAACAAACTAAAAAACACAGTCGAATTCAGTACCTCCTTTGGAAAGTTTTATAAAAGTGCAAAATAATTACCAAAACAATATATAAAAAACGAATCGTAGAACACGTCCGAATATCGCAATAGCTAAATGCAATACATTTCGTATTCAGTTTTTGTAATACAACTTGCAAAGTGATAAAAACTTATTGCTAAACGTACAAAGCCGCCATTATAACAGCAATATACGAGGACGATAAAATGGCGGCGGTGGAATAGTTCTACGAAATATGATGAAAATTTCAACCTGCATTGTGAACTTTTTAATCCAGATAATTTTGCTGTTGAAGTTGTTTTGCCTATATTCTTGTTTGAGCTGTGCCTCATCGGCTAACTATCGGTGAAAAAAAGAGTGAAAATGGTGTCGAGGTTTTTTTTTCTTTCTTGATTGGCTACCACACTTTGCATTGTGCCAGTTCTCAAGTTCTTTACGCGTCAATATTTGACAGTTCGCCGCTTTAACGCTGTCAAATATGGACGACATTTTTTGCTCATTTTTCATATCTTTCATGTCTAACGTTAACTGGTTAAGGTCCAGTTTTATCTTAATGAAATATACAGAGTATTTTTACTTATTTGTTTTATCCCCGACACAAAAACAACGGGGAGTTATAAGTTTTATGTGCCTGTGTGTGTATGTTTGTCTGTGGCATCGTAACTCGCAAATGGATGACTTGAATTGGTATTTTTTTTTTTTGAATAGGTAGCTATTTTTTAGCTATCTTTAAAGAAAATCGGTTCCAAATGGCCGCCACTACCAAATGGCGAATTATAATTTTTCACAACTCCCTCAATATGGGTATCAAATGAAAAGGCTTGACTGGTACGTACATACATTACGATTATATTTTCAAATCCAAGATGGCTGGCAATTATTATTAACACGCTTTTATTAACTCGGTTTATATTTATGAATCTATGTAAAGAAAAATTTTAACATAATTTTCGCGGAAGTCAAATCGACTTATTGATTTTATTTCTTCTTTATTTATTGTCCATCACACACTGTGTATTCAAGTTGTTTCAATTTTCAAGTCATAAAATAATCAATTGTAAAAGTCAAATATAAAGTCATAATTCGTCGTGGTCAAGTAAAGTCATGTCATGTGCAGGTAAATGGGATCGATTTGTAATTTTTCCGCGAAAATATGAAATAAAAACATGTCTAAACAATATTTTTGTAAAATGAAATGGTAAACATTTTTAGCAAATATCCAAAAAACATTATACGGTACAGACAGCAGGTTTTGTTTAGTCATTGTTAGGTAATGTTCGTAGTTATGTACAAACTGAAATTGCTGACTGTACGCTTCGAAGTAGGTACTTGTGTGGCCCCTTAAATGAGTCAGCTGGGTTTAGGTTGGGGTCGTTCTGATAGCGAATATTGCTTTTTATTGACCGAGCGAGTGATGCGTCTTTGTTTTGGTTTCCTCTTTCAGTTAGTATTTTTGTGTAAGTCTCTTGAAACTTCGTATTCCCGTACAAGTCGTACTTTCCAACCAATCAGTCGGCCAAGTAGTTGTCGTTTCTTCGCCGAGTCGTCGAGATTGACAGTTCGCAAAATTACTAGTTTAGTTTCTTTATTTGATGGATAAAAATATGGAAATTATTTAAATGAATGATCATTTTGCAATATGTCATCCTAAATAAAATATTTAGGATGACATATTGCAATATTAGGATGATATATTGCTTTATCAACATTAATGACATAACTACCATATTTATATGTTTAAAAATTAAAAATAATTGTGTTTATTTTAGTAAGCGATTTTATTTTTGCTGAGGTAAAAAATAATGGACATATATTTTTAGATAAATTTTACCTTATTGCTCTACTAATTATGTTTTTTTGGCCCTTCCGATTGATAACCTGAAACAATTAAAATATTAATGAGCTGAGACAGAAATTACAAAAGTTACAATAAAAAGATTTTTCTGGCGCGATGAGAACCGACCTGAGGTATTAACAACGTCATATTTCTCACAGAACTTTTTATTCGATAGTATCATTGATTATTTATATGCTAAATAATCAAGGGCAGTATATATAAAATTCTTGATACATCTATACTGTTTTGTGCTAAAAAATATTCATATGTCAAAATTACAGATAAGATGATGTACTAAATTTATTAATTTTGTTAAAAACGATTGACACTTATTTTATTATTAACTCTCCACCCGAACCTCTATTAGTGGCACCACACCCTTACTCACCGCACTTGACTAAACAAGCGGCGATTAGCAACAATCGTGACAAAAACTGACCCAACCCTAACGGACTCGCCGAAGCGCTAACCCTGGATGTTATTACATTTACTCGGACGTTTCGGACAACCCTGCAGCGAATGGAAAATTGGAACGAAACGTAAAATTCTCGTTCTGTGGATTATAATTACCTATTGTAATTATAATTAACTAACTAATTAATTATAATAAACAGAACTAGATCTATCTTTACCCGACTGTGGAAGATACCTGGCAAAATGGTAATATTTTAGCAACATGTGTAAATTGTGTAAGTATTTTAGTATGTTTAAAGGTACCTAAAACACAGGCTCACGCCTAGTTTGGGACCCACTTTTTGGACTTTTAGCAATCTGTGTAGGTATATATGTAATTTGAGTGTACTTATGCAAGGCAAGTACCTGTACTTAATATTAAATTGCCAAGTGCGATGCCGGCTCGCGCTTGTAAGGCAAACGACCGCAAGAAAATCACATTTTTTGTATGAAAAAAGCCTCCCATAAATATTTATTTGATTTTATTTTTAGTATACGTGGTTAAAGCCACAACAGAAATAGATCATCTGTGATTTTTTTTTACTGTCTAGCTATTACGGTTTATGAGATACAGCCTGGTGACAGACAGACGGACTGCAAAATCATCTGCAAATAGAGACAAATCCAATGATACCACGCACATCAAAATCAGTCCATCTGTTTAGGCTGTAGAGAGACAAAAAGATTTAGACATCATACAACATACCAAGAAAACACACACTCAAAAACATTAACCTTGTTTTGGACAATCGAATCAAAATACTTCATCTTTTTACCCGACTGCAAAAGATGGAGGGTTATGTTTTTCGAGTGTATGTATGCATGTATATTTCTTTGGCACACCCTAGTGCCTAAACGGCTTGTCGTAATTTTATGTGAGTGGTGTCAATAGATTTGTTAGCCGTGAGAGTGACACTGGATACATCAAAAATTTAAATTAAGTATGACACACAGATTTAAAGATTCAGCAGTCAGGTTTTTTAAAGTCGCTTCTAGCCACTTGCTTATAGTCGGTTACAAAAGTTATAAATTGTAATTCAAAATTACGAAAATACAAGTTTTTCTCCTCCATATAAACTCTATCATAAGCTTCCGAGACGAAATATTTGGCGGGGTGTTTTGGAAACCATCTCATTCCGCCCTCGGCTGCCGATTTGTAGGCAAATTTAAATTGTGCTACTCCCTAACGAAACGTACGATATTGAACGAGAAAATTGCGATATATTTTATACGGGATGCGTCTGATTAAACTCGTCATAGAACTTTAAGAAAATATAAAATTTGGTAATAATAATTTTAATAATTGAGAGAGTTAATGCTGCCGGCATACTGCGAACATTGCCACGCGGCAATGAGATGGACGGTATGTTAAATTTAAACAGGTAGGTTTATATTTGTACTTAATGAAATAAATAAAAAATAAAATACTTTTTATTTCAGACATTACATCCATATTTTGTTAGTAATTAAATTAATAATTGTAGATTTTTTGCTATGTTTTTTTTGTTTTTATATTTATTCATTTAAGATAATAAAATCACACAGATAATCCAAAATTTTTATATCGAGAGCAGCGCGCCCAGTTTGCTTGTTAAATCAAAATAAAATATCTTCCTATAAAACATACTGAGTACATCGGATGACGTTACAAAAAATATAAACAGACAAATCTAAATCAAAATAAATAAATAAATAGTTTTTACTATAAAAAAATGATAGAACTGGCTAAAATCGTCGATTTCGACACTTACCTTGATTTAAATTTCCACATAAATAATGAATTTAATTATTATTTCTCTCAATAAAGGATCTATTTAAAAAAGCTTAACGCGATGCTAAGTATCACCAAAGTTTTAGTGTCACCAAAGCTAATGAATTTTTTAAAATTTTCCTATAATGTAATTGCTAATATAGCTTTCAGTCCTTTTCAGGGTTTCGAGTTTTTTACAGTTTATTTGAACTTTGTGATATTGTGGTGTAATTGCACTATAACTTACTAGCTGCGTTTCGCGGTGTTACCCGCGGACCTCTACTTTTATTATAGCCCAATGATAATGTCGAACTCAATGATAAGGTAGATTTCTAACGACGAAAGATTTTTTAAAATCGATAGTAGTAGAAAGAAGTAGATTTTAAATTTATTCGTTACAAATCTTTCCTCCTTATTATAGTACTATAGATATAGACTCCTTTATATACTTCTATACTAATATTATAAAGATTACAATATATATATATATATATAACGCATGTTTCTTCTTTTATAGAAACAAATCAATAATAACCCAACGCTTGTGACGTTTCTGACGTATTACTTTTCCCTCTTTCCTCATTTTCCCAGTTTCTCCAACAATTCCGTGGAATTTTTCCCCAAAACATACCTACATAGAGTAAAACTCTTGACGTCGAACACTATCCAGACATGCAGAAAATATTGGACAAGTCTAATAACGTGTATTTTATTAGTTTCCAGCGCGTGAAAGTTCCGCTATGATAGTTTTCGAGTCGCAGTTGCAAGGCACCGGCACCGGCGCCGTTAGAAAACTGAGTTTGTGAGAAGTTTTCATTTTACAGGGATTTATTACCGCCTTCGAAAATGATGTCTTCAGTTCGTAATTTTTTATTATTACGTACTAGCTGTGCCCCGCTGTATTACCCGCGGTATTTGATCATCTCATGGGAACACTTAGATTTTCCGGGATAAAAATTAGCCTGTGTGTTAATCCAGGGTGTATGAAATCTTTGTGCCAAATTTCATTCATATTCGTTAAAGCGTTTGAGCGTGAATGAGGAACATCCAAACACACACACATATACAAACTTTTTCCTCTGTAATATTAGTGTGATGTGATATTCCTTTTCAAGTATACATACGTATACATATTCAACTAGTTTCATATTCATCATCTGCCTACTCTCGCCCACTGCTGGACATAATCCTCTCCCATGACACGCTACTGGGCCTTATCCTAACCTTCTCGTTTTCACCCCCCGCCTGCTATCTTCTGTACGTCTTTGCTCAACTTAGTAGCAGGGCATCCTACACTACGTTTACCGGTTCCCAGTCTCCACTCTAGAACTCGTCTACCCCATCAGTTGTCGGTTCTACGGCATAGATAACCGGCCCACTGCCACTTCAGCTTACTAAGACGTAGAGCTATGTCGGTGACTCTGGTTGTCTGGCGAATTACTTCATTTCGGACACGATCGCGCAGAGACATGCCGAGCATAGTTCTTTCCATAGCTCGCTGAGCGACTTTAATTTCCGGACCAGACCAACCGTGAGTGTCAACGTTTCTGCTCCGAAGGTCAGGATGGCACTGGTTAATGATTTTTGTCATCAGGCTTTGCGGTATGGACGACGAGAAGACCTGACGAAGTTTCCCAAATACTGAGTGAAGCAAACAGAAGCATACTGGTGGGTTCGCCAACTGTATGCTTCTGTTTGCTTTACTCTCAAAATTGCTTTCTTCCTAGTTTGATCATCTGCCGTAGATTTACATATTTTTGAACAATTTAATGAAAATATGAACCGATTTTATTTAAGAATATGTGGGATTATCTGTAAAGTAAATGTCTGCAAAACGAATAGCGATATACAGGCCATTTCAGAGGCCTTCGGGTGGCCTAGAAACTGACGAACACTTTGCCTTCACAAAAAAAAGTTTTCATATCGATTCCAACGTTCCTTAAAAACAAGAGAGCTTAAAAAGTTACAGACGTCGCAACCTTGTCCTATTTGTAACTTTTAAATGTTCATGGAAACTAAAACCTTCTTTAATTATGTGTCTCAGTAGTTTCAGTCAAGGCCACGCTATAAAGTTCTCTACACACTATGACCTTGATCTTTTCCGTTCTATTTTTGTCCAAAGGGTTTGATTTATATAGTTACAGAACTAGTTAACAAGCTGTTAAGTATAAGTCGATACACTCGCTACTTTTATTAGGGCTACATTTATCTACACTATAATCTATACTAATTTTATGCAGAGGAAAGATTTGTATTTTCGTAAGTAACGAATAAACTCCAAAACTACTGAATCTTTCGGCGTTATAGTTTCATTATAACTGAGTAATATGGGCTATGTTGTATAAGAAGTTCCTGATATGACAAATTCTGAAAATGACATAATTATCTAATCCGCAAGGTGACAAACAAGAATTTTTTTTATACTTTTTAATTATTTTTTATATATATCTTTTGCGGTAAGTATTGATGATAGAATAAAAAAATTATTTACAATATTATAGAACATATATCAATATCCAAACAAAATATTGCAAGGTCACGTCATTTGCGATTTTATTCATCGGCTATTAGGCGGTACGAAGCTCGGCCAATTATCACACGATTACTTAACAAGAAGGTAATAGTTTTTAAGCGTATTTTTGTAAATTTGTATGTAAGTATGTATTTATTTTTAACCGAATTCCGAAAAATGGTGGAGGTACCCAATTCGTCTGTATTTTTACAAGTCTGTTACCTGATATGTACCAGTGGTTACACTGATTAGAAAAACTCATTTTTGTTTCGAAGGATATATACTATATGTATAATTGTATTGTTTTTTGATTATATATGTTGGATTCGTTTTTAAATCAAAATAACTGTGAATTATATCGGCGCGTGACAAACGAAGGTCTAGTATTACTTTTTTTTAAAGACTTTGAAGTCAATTGGAGTCTGTTAACAGGAATATTTTTTATATTTTTATTCAATATTACTTTATATAGCCTGCCATTTTGATACCCCATCTCCTTAATATAACTCTCTAACTATAACTCTCTAGGTCTCCTATCTAAATAAACAGTAACTGAAGACTTGAATAAAGACCCTAGACATTATTTACCCTTTCTTTGCGGTACTTTCAACTTATCTTTGCGACCTATCTACATATAGGTACACATTCACTTTTGACTTTTTTAATAGTACTTTTATAACCTTTTAGTAAATTATATCCTTAAAACCACAGTAATATTTAAATCTTTTTTTTCTAAAAGACATATTCTTGACCGGTATTTTTATAACACGAAATCATATTTGATGGTATGGCCAAATACTATTTAATTTGGCGTTTCAAATTAAACGTAAAAAAAACGTAATACGCAATTGCAAACTTTCCACAAAGAAAAAATCCTTCCCTCGCTTTGTTAAATGGTTAAGACATGCGGTACCTTAAAAAATCTAGATGGTATGGCTCGATCCCAGGTTCAGGCATGCACATCTGAGTTTTAAACCCCGGAATCAGAAATTAGAATCTAGTTTGGGGCCCGCAGTTACGGTTTATTTTACTTTAGTCAGGTTTACCTAAATTAATTAAATCATTATAACCTGTTGTATTACATGAACTGTATCGGAAATAAATGATTATCTTATCTTATTTAATGCATATAATAATTACCACATGATTTAACGATGTAATTTGAAAAGGATAATAGCTTCCGAAGATATGTAAAGCCTCTTCCTATCAGCAATTTGGTAAGCGTGGTAGACAATGGCCTAAACCTTTCTTTATAGAAAGGTTTAGGTTTTTTAGGTTTAGGTATAATGCTGGTATAGGGGAGACTAGTGCCCAGCTCTGGGTTGGGTGGCCAAGAAAAATACTAGGGCCACTCACACTGTCTATACAAAGATGATATAGACATAGATAGAATGTCTCTGAGATTCACTCTAATGTAGCATTTCGGTCAATGTCCCATACGTTAGGAGAATGACGGACAAAAATGACCCAATGAAATACCCATAGGGGAGGAAAAGGTATAAATACGCCATGACTTATGGTTATTCTGGAAGAGGGGTTCTTTTTCTTCTGTTGTTAGGTTGGAAATTATATTTTTTTACTGACATTTAAAACGAAAAAAAATTTTAGTTCTACGATATTTTCGCCAATTATGCATCTATTTAAAAAAATGAGTTTGAAAGGGTTACCGAGGTGATCTCATATACGTTTAATGAAAATCAGGTTTTTGTTTAATATCACTTTTAATTTTATAAAAGGACATTATTACGTTTTGCCACTTGGAAGTCGGTTTAGACTGTGTGCTATTATTTTACTCTAGACGTTTAAAAAGTATGTAATGATTTTTTTTTCTCGTTGTGGTTTATATAAACTTCATCAAAATTGGTCCAGTATTCTGGTTTAGGTTATCATACAAAAAAAAAACTTTACTCAGACTACGGGGACTTAGTACATAAAAAACCTGACGAATTCACAACCTGCTTTTTGTTGAACTCTATTAGAGGAGATATTTACACCAAGACCAAACATTGGATCAATGCGGTTCGACCCTAACTAGTGAATTACATTACCCGGAGACCAGCCCGGACGTGTTTACCGGACTATTTTACCCGGTTTTACTCCATTTTACCCGGTTTTTTGCTTCGTAGTCCGTCTTGGGAGATATTCCAATATGATAGAGGAGATTGGGAAAGGAACACTGACCTAATTCTGATGACATTAATTTACTATTGAAATACTAAAACACTGAATTTGAAATATATGTCACCAAGTAACTAACGGTATGTTCCGGCAGCCTTCCTTGAGAGCCAGTGTATTACAGACTAGGTATGCTTCATCTAGGACTACTGTGTCGCTGATTTCTGTCGTGCGAGCTTGTAGTCAAATGCCTGTGTAGGATAATATTATATTATGATAGTAGATAAAAAAGTATCAGTACATATACTCTTACATATAGATATGTTTGTTTCTCTTTCACGCAAGCAGTAAAAAGCGGGAATTTTCTGTTCCTGCTTTTTTTCATCTTTATTAAATTATTTTTTTCGTGAACGAAATTGAGCTACGCCGTTCGATATTTAAAATTGATGACTATTATACTCATACAAAGACAAGGCTGAATAGCGAAGCGACCTCTTTTGTCACTGGGCTGAATGCATGATGTCTATTGCCAGTATGATGGTTAGATGTACGCAAACTTTTTGAAAGAGAAGTTTTTTTTTTAATTACTTACCGCCCTAGGGCTTTTCTAGCTACATTATTACCCTAGAGCGCTAATTGTTCAATTACAAGCCCCATTTAGGGGTAATAAGGACCTACTTACCGAATATGAGAGATGTATATGACATTTATAACCTCTCTTTATAGTGTCAATAATAAGACATATATTATTACAAAATAAATACAGAACATTTTGTCAATAAAATTTATAAACCTGGACTACCGTAAAATTTCTTCTAACATTACCCAGACGGTTTTCTTCAGAGCCAGACGACTAAGGTTATAATGTACAAAAACTTCATCACTTTTACGCCCTAGTGCAGAAAATGTACTTTACGCGCACGATATTATATTACTAGAGTGTCAGGAGCAGGGTTGTCGAACAAATTCAATTGGAAAAGAAAACCCGTTACAAAAATACTGTAAGCTAGTTCTCTTTACCTGTCTGCGAAAGAAGGAGGTTTATGTTTTTGGAGTGTATGTATGTATATTTAATTAGCACACCCTAGAGCATAAACGGCTTGTCGTTTTTTTATGTGTCAATAGATTTATCTTCATCTACACAAGCTCCTGCGATTTCACTAGCTAAAATACGTTGCTCTAAAGAAATTTTAGAATTTTTTTTTAACCACTTGTTAAAAATATTGTATTACAGCAGGCGCCAACAGAACTTTTTCAGTTATTTTGATTTAAAAAACAAACCTGTCTAACGATTTTAATACAATTTAAACGTTACTAGTGAAGAATATTTTTGCAAACAAAAAAAAAATCAATTCGTTCCATCCGTCTCCGAGAAAACAAGTAAAAAACACTCAAAAATTGCATACTCTAGAGTTTTTGTACTTTTTTTTTCTGTTGTGTACATTTTCTTTTTTTGGAAGTCAGTACAAGAAAAAAAAACAAAATACTTTTTCGGGACTTCTTCAAAAACCATTTAACCAATTTTGGATGTAATTTGTAAATAAAGTTTGTTATTGAGTAGGTACTGGGTAAGTATGTATGTTCCTGTAAAAAATAATTTTGTAAATGCGATGTTATAAATTGTTTAAGTAATTGGGGAAAAAAAACATAAAAAAAATATAGACAAGTCGAAATATTTTTTTGTTTTATATTTTTATTACGATTATATTATGTTAATATTTTGATAAATAAATTTACTCAAAAATTCTAAGAATTTCGGTAATTAAATAAAAACCACTGGCCTAGACCAAGTAGAGTTCACTGTAAAGCATACTCTCAGTGTTAACCTCATTCTGCAAGAACTTCCGAACAATTCTGAATGTATTTAATATTGCTGATTTTTACATTGCTATATATTTATTATTAATATTAATATTGACAACAGCAAGTCTGTCGAGCGACTGACATTGAGAAACAAAATCCCCTGTAAAAGAGGAAAGCGCTTAGAGATTGCGTCAAAGGTAATAAGGTTGTACCTTTTCACTTGTCTTTTTCGTTTTTGTAGCATCTTTGGAAACGAATATGAAATGAGAGACTTGACTCAAGTTCGCATTATGTTTACTTTCACCTTTAATAAAGCTTTCAACCGCCATTACTGAAAAAACCTAATCTGGAGCTGCGTCACTTAGTGTATCAACCCACAGAGTTCCACTACTAGGCACGAGTCTTCAGTATGAAGTGATTTCAGACTATAGACCATCACTCTGGCCATTAGTCCAAATTGAGATTTAGAGATTTCACATCCCTTCAAAATCTCCATTTAGGTTTCCTCACGATTTCATGAGTGTGAACGTATCTAACATTTTTATTTTATTTTTTATCTACAACCAAACTGTCAGACTTTACATCATGTAAATTAGATGCTATACTAACTCTAAAACTAGCTAAACAAAAAAAAATATTAAGCTAGTTTAATTTCAATATTATAAATATTTAGTTTTCCCGTCCGGTGACGGCCCTAACTTGCCCGGGGGCAGAATCCGGGCGCCCTGCAACCGAGTAAATTGTATTAGACTGGGCGCGCCTTGCCTTCACTCTATACAGTATGGGAGTGTTAGAAACAAATAAAATTTAAAAAATAACAAAACCTCATTGCCGTAGATCCCAAACGCATGAACACTAGGGCACTGACTTATTTCTTTCGAACAAAAAATATATTTGAAATTGATCCAGGCGTATTTGGGAAAATCGGCCTATGCTAAGAAATCACAATTGATAGCACAATTCCTCGTAATTATCTTAGCCGAATAAATCTTGTCATTTGTGGTATAAACCGACTGTCTTAAAATAAAGTCTACAATTATTGTAGTTATTTAGTCGTTGGGAATTTCATACTGTTCAAAAAAGAAGAAAATATTGTTATAGATTCCTAGACTGAGCCAAAGCTATTTCACAGAAATATGCGTTTATTACCTTAGGCACTACTGCTTGGCTCTACTGGTAGTGTCATGGGAAATTTTAATTTTCCGTGACACTACCGGTAATGTCACGGGTAAAAAGAATTACCTGTGACACGACAGTAGTTCTAGTAGTGTCAAGGAAAATATAATTTCCCTTGACAATAAATAATAAATAAATAAACAATAAACAAACTGTCAAGAAATTGTTCAGATATAAGGTCTAGAAAAAGCACTAACGAGGTCAATTGTTCGTAGAACTCTTATCATGTGTAGTAATGTAGTAATTCGACATCCCATACCGTATGTTATTTATACGTGAGAGTCCGGCGCCGTAGAGTCTGCGCCTTAAAATTGTATGTGTTTTGGCAACGGCGACTAGCCTTAAAATATTTAGAGATAGCCAAAAGTTTTGTTTCGGATATTTATAGGTTGGCAATGTCAGAATATTGAATCACATTTACAATACAATATAGTGGACAAATTACTCGTATCTTAATTATTTGCAACTTGCGACATAGCTTGTAGAATTTGCAAACTAAAGTGGTAGCTTATCGTTTGGAATGGCGATCTAAAGGGGAGGCCTATGTTCAGCAGTGGACGTCTTCTGGCTGATGATGATGATGATGATGATAATTTGCAAACAAATTATAATTTAATTTCATTATAAATACCTGTATTGAAACTGGCTTCCTAGCTTGACTTCACGGTTCGTTATGTATATAGCTCATTGTTGATGTAGCGTAAAGAGTAAAAAATTGTTTTGTTCATCAGCTATCCAATCATATTATGAAGAGCCCTATACGTGGTACGAGGAAGAAACCCAAGCTATGCAATTTTTTAAATTATAAATTAAGACGCATTTTTGAAACAGACTGAATTCCCAAACATGGAAAATCTACCTATAAATGTAGACAGCACATCACTAACCACTGAGCTATATACTCGTACATGACGTTCTTGAAGTTATTTCCTACACTCTCTTTTAGATGAGAAAAAAAATCTTCTTGTCTCAAACATTCAATGTCAAACCTCAATTCTCGTTGGAGTAAACAGAGAAATATTTCTCGCGAGAAAAACAACATTTATTTCTCGTTTATTTACGATAAAGTGGCGTCTCGTAAAATACACAGCAAATGGGAATGGTTCGAGCAAACATGCATAGTGATGTGCGTGGGCTTTTGTTGTTTATCGATATATCGATACACGTTCTATGTCATCATGAATACTTATATCGGAAAATTTCGATATTGGTATAAATTTACTAGTTAAATAAATTTATCTAAATGCAAAACCTACAAAAAATATAAATGGAATAATTTTATTTATGATTAAGTATGCACTTCTTGTATCAAATTTTAATATGCTACACAAAACATTTGAATTCATATATGTTTATTATTTAATTAAACAATGTTTTATAATTTTTACTAGAAAAAAGTCAAAACTTAGTATAATTTATTACCTTTGGCTAAAGTACGGTTTAAAAATACTTAATATGAATATTCGATTCAAAAATAAATAAGCTTACAATATTAATTCTAATCAAAAAAATGTTACACTCAACAATTTTGTATTATGTGATATATATATAGGAGAATATTAAGTCATTACGTTAAGTTCTCTTTAAGAAACACTATGAAAACCAAATGAAAAAAAAAAAACTAAAAAATTAATTTAAACTAAACAAGTTCGATATTAATGAGTTCTGTTTGTCGATAATTACATGAACTTAACAGTCACCTCACTAATGCAGGCATCTTTTGTTAGACTTGCGTAATAAACCCTTCAAACTTTGGCAGTAGTGGTGTTTCTTTGCAAATATAATTTCGAAAACTTCTTACTCACAGCCATAACCAAAAATATATCTTAAAAATCAAAATTGAACTTTCACTTCAGCACATATTTATATATCTCAGTTTTCCTTTACCAGTAGGTACAGTCCACATGTTTCTGCAAATTAATCTATTACATATATAGGGGTCTTTTTATTTATTTTCTTTAACTTCTATACATGTTTTCATTAAGGGTCAGTAATTAATTCTTCGATTTACATTCATAACAATCAAAAATTTGAAAGAATGAATGCATTAATTAATATAGCTTTATAAAGATACAACAAGTCTAAACTTTGGTAGTAGATTGGGCGGCCTTATCGCCTAAAGCAATTTCTTCTAGGCAACCTTTGGATGGAGAGAACTAATATTATAAAAAAAATTGGAGTAACCAAACTAATACTTAAAAAAGGAGGTAACTATACTTGAAACAAATATAACTTAAACGAATTAAATTTAACTTACCTATTAAAACTTAAAAAAATCCTATAAGATTGTATACTTACTTGATTGAATAAAAAGTAAAAAAAAAACGCATTTTTATTTCTTTTCAACAAAAATATCAACATTGCAACGAAACTCGACAGCATACAGGTTTTATTTATTATGATATTCTCTCTATACTCAGAAACCATCAAACTCTGCCAGAATTGTGTCATATTATAGAAAATTACAAAAGAACCATGTCTGGTACCGGATTCAGTCCAACGATTAAAACAAAACAATCACGAAACTGTTTAATAACACAAAAAGCACGTCTATTACTAGAGGGGGTGGAGAGAGGGGGTGCACTTACAGTAATTTGCTGGACTCCCTTCTGACCCCTACGATGAGTTCTGTGCGCACTCGATCACGATAATAATATAATAATAATATAATAATAATATGGGACAACATCCACACAAAGGTGTTCAGCTCCCAAACTAGGCAAAGCCTGTGCTATGGTAACCTGATCACTGATATACATAATAATAATTGTATCCGATAATAATCTACACGGATAATCCATTACAAAAGGACTCAATAATCACAATATAATTTTATATGATCCCAAACTAATCAAAATGATGTTGTCCTGCGAAAATATCTGACGAGTATGAGTTTTTATATTTGTAGTGTACGTCGTCAAACTCTAAAGTGTAATCGTCTAATTTTTTGTCACACCTCTCGATATCTGTATCTTTACTTATAATAAAACTGTAACAGGTTCAATTCTGTACATTGAATATATTTGAAAAAATTCTTTTGCCGCGGGAGTTATTAACGATACGGACTCCAAATCTTTATTTTTTTTTCATTTTTGTCTGTATGTTTCTGGACTTTCCATAACTCTGGAACTGCTTTATAGATTCTGATGAAACTTGGTATGCTTGAGGTTCATATCATGAGGTAGGATCTTGACAATTTTTTATCCCAAAATCCTAAGGATCCTGCAGATAAAAGAACACTCAATAATATGACAAAACAGCTTAGTAGAATGATTCAAAGTTATAATGATGAGACTACAAACAAATACCTTCAAGGAATAACTGGTGACAGCAGTTCCGGATATTCACTTTGGAAAGTAACAAAAAAGCTAAAGAAGCCAATTGACCACTCTCCACCGATTAAAATCAGCCCTGGAGTTTGGGCAAAAAATAACGTGCAAAAAGCTAAGAGATTTGCAGATCATCTAGAAGCAATATTTCAACCAAATGAAAGCGAGTTTTACGAAATTCCCGTTCTCAAAGTATTTGACTCTTGCGACCGTAATAATATAAAACTAGTAACTCCAAAGGAAGTACTAGGTGAAATCAAAAGGAGTATAAACCCTCGTAAATCTCCCGGCTATGATTTAATATCCGGAGAAGTGCTAAAAAATTTACCGCGGAAAGCTATAGTCAAACTTACTACACTTATAAACGCTGTTATAAGGCTGAAATATGTGCCAGATTTATGGAAAGTTGCCGAGGTAATAATGATTGCCAAACCTGGTAAACCACCACATGAAACAACATCATATAGACCCATATCTCTCTTACCAATAATATCAAAATTATTTGAAAAACTGTTACTGAAAAGGCTCAAGCCAGTGATAGAAGATTTAAAACTTGTACCTGACCATCAGTTTGGATTTCGAGAAAAGCACTCAACAATAGACCAGGTGCACAGAATAACAACCATGATTGAGAAAAGCCTTGAGGAAGATAAAGTCTGCTCGTCAGTGTTTTTAGATGTGGCGCAAGCATTTGATAAAGTTTGGCACGAAGGTTTGATAGTGAAACTGCGAAACATGCTACCAAAATCGTACGTGGATATTCTGGAATCATATATAACAAATAGAGTATTTAGAATAAGACATGAAGATGCATATTCAGATCTAAAAAATATAAAAGCCGGTGTACCACAAGGAAGTGTATTAGGTCCGGTCCTGTACCTGTTATACACATGTGATATACCACAGCCAGAAAATAACACCATTGCAACTTTTGCTGACGATACTGCAATCATGGCCGTAGGGAATACTCATGAAGAAGCTGCAGAAAAAGTTCAAATGGCTGTGAATAAAGTCTATGACTGGACGAAGAAATGGAGGATAAAATTAAATGAATCCAAATCAATTCACATAGACTTTAGTAATAAACGACACAAGTATTCTCCGGTTTACATCAACAGTCAAGTAATACCATATGAGAATACAGCAAAATATCTAGGCATGACCCTTGACGTGAAGCTTCGCTGGAAAGAACACGTCAAGAAGAAAAAAGAGCAGCTGGATTTACGCTATAGAGAAATGTATTGGTTGCTTGGAAGAAATTCTCCGCTGTCAATACATAACAAACTGCTAGTGTATAAACAAGTCCTGATGCCAATATGGACTTATGGTATACAGCTGTGGGGCTGTACCGCTCAAAGTAATAGGCTCATGATTCAAAGATTCCAGAATAAAGTACTGAGGGATATTACCGATGCACCTTGGTACATAAGAAACAACGATCTTCACCAGGACTTAAAAGTAGAATTCGTTGAACAAGTGATAAAAAAATACGCCGAAGCTCACCAAAACCGGCTTCACCATCATGTCAATGTCGAGGCTATCCAGCTCCTCGACCACACTGACATAACTAGAAGACTAAAAAGAACTAAACCGTTTGAGTTAGTGTAGTGTTAAAAGTAAAATAGTGAAATATAATAGTGAAAGTGCTAAGACTTAAGAACACGTGAACAAAGTGTTTTCGCCTTAACAACTGTAATAAGAAAAGTGCCGATGGACAAATTCTTAGAGACATTATTTTGTAGAAGATTAAGTTAAACTAAAATTACTTATTAGCCTTAGACTTAGGCTAGATTGTAATATTATCAAGGAAAGTCTTTACGGGTTCTCCTTGTGCAATAGAAAAAAAAAAAAAAAAAAAAAAAAAAAAATCCTAAGGGACTCCCGCGGGAGTCGTATTTAATTATAACTCAGTAATGCGTGCTTTGATTTGAATGATTCTTTTTTTTTTTGGAAAAGTCAAACTGAAATGATGTTATTCCGAAAATTAGTGAGGGTTTCCGTGGGAGGAGGGATGAAAGTCGTATTTAATTATAACTCGGTAAGGCGTGCTATGATTTGAATGATTTTTTTTCGTAGGAAGGTCAAACTGAAATGATGTTACCGTAAAATTAGTGGAGGTTCTCAGTGAAAGTCGTATTTAATTATAACTCGGTAACGCGTGCTATGATTTGAATGATTATTTTTTTGTTGGAAAGGTCAAACTGAAATGATGTTACCCCTTTAATTGATATACATTTTCTAATTTTTTTAGTCTCACTGTCGCGGGTACAGCTAGTTTTATATCAATTTATCAAATTTGCCCCTCACTAGCCTCGCTAGTCGCTGTCAAATCAACAAAATCGAGTTCACAAAAGTGGTCACGTCCTTCGAAAACAATTAGTACCGATCTAAGCTAAGGGTCTAATATATTTTCTAAAGGGCTATATTCGAGGGAATATTTAATTGTATCAAAGTTTTACCCCTTTTGTCAAGGGTATTAGATAGAGGTGCAGTAGATTATTTATGCCGGATATTGTCTCAGACGTACCAAACGACCGAATGACAGACAAGATGTTGATGAGTAAATATTAAAATTATTTTTTGTTTAGGCTGAATGAGTGTTGGTTATTAGATCTCGTATGTCAAGGCGCTAGATTTTCTGACAGTTTTTTTTTAGGTAACCTCTTTCGCTTAACCAAAACTTACCTGATGTCAACAACGATGTCGCCTAAGATGTAGTGCGCTTACCTAAAAGAAATTCACTTTTAAAGTGTTACATATTTTAGTTGTTACATGATCAAATTCCCAACTGATAATGATCGCTGCTATAAGGTTGCAGAATTATAACCAACAAGGATTACGACACTTTGCCCAGCACCTACACTGTCCAGGTTCGGTGGCATTGCTTGTGCAGATAAGGTCAACCATACAACCGTTTCAATTTGAGCGTCAGCAATCTGTTGTCACTGCAAATCGTAGTGAAGGCAATTATATACCTACAGATGAAGTTTTAGGCTCAATAACATGAACTTCATTTTATCGAATTAATAAAACGTATTATTTGTTTCCAAACTCAATTGTTTTTTAATTTTGTTTGCTGGTAAATTTTTAGGACTGGAGGTGGTATAGTGTATCTTCAGTGGCTAAAGAAGTGAAAGCAATCTTGGTTTCTATTTGACAGAGAAGAAGGGGCAAATTGTTTAAGTGAAACCAAAAGTTGCTATCTTTTTCACTGTTTTTCGCCGGTAACGTTTCACGATACTATCACAGCTTTAGCTTGATTCCGTTGTCTCACTGTAGAACTTTTATTGATTAAGCCGGACAACCGGCGCATCTCTAATAAAAGTTTGACGTCACGCAACGTCTTGAGTGGGAACTCTAGATCTGTCATTGGAAATTCTCAGAAACTTTGCGGTTTGTATATTGTTCCATCGAGAACTTTAGATTAATTGTTTAGCGTAAATAAGATTGTTTAGTGATTTTATTACCATTGGAAATGTACAATTACTAACTGGTTTGAAGTTGTAAATGATTTGGGATTGGTATGAAGACGAGGTTTTATGTAATTTTAAGTGTTTATTTATGAAAATTAAATTTATAGGGGATGAGCATGGGTTGATCTTGAAGTATCTATGTGAGAGCCTGCAATTAACAAGTTATTTTATGACTACCGAGTTAAATCACTACATTAGAACTGTCTTAGTTATTTCGATTTTGAAATAAAGCTTATGGACCGATTTCGAAAAAATGTTTAAAAAAAAAGTTTAATTCAATACTATACCATACCAGAACAATCAAAACTTATTAAGATAATAGTTTTCTGTTGCTCATGTTGTCAATCACAGTCAAGGACAACAGATTGTCTATCGTTAGTTATATAACCATGCTATTTTATAAATATATTCATATTGTCTGTTGTGATTAGTAAATAAATAAAATAAAATATATCTTGGCATTTAGCATTTGCGTGAAATTCTAGCTAAGAACCTGATTTTACATTAAATCTAAGCCCTTTTGATCTATTTACAGTATTTAAATCTTTAGAGCTTTGGCATTTAAGCGATATTAGTCAGGCATTCCAAACTTTAATAAAAAGGGCCTGCGTAAATATTTAGTAGAAATTTTAAAATGTATCAGTGATTTGTTATTCATATTTTTGTGACGGCAGGTAGAGTAAGGAAGCGCATCTTTTTAATGTATAAAAAATCTTTCAAATGTATAAAAAAAGCTCTTGGCTGACTTTCTTGAAACTTATTGTAAATTATTAAGTACACCACATTGCTGTCAAATAGGATTAATTTGGTCAATAATGGCGCAGTAATTAAGTTGGCCCTTTTAAAGAAGAATTTGATATGATGCGGACGCGACGCTCACAAAAGAAATACTTACAAAACAACAACGTGTCTATTTATAAATTATAAAAAAAAAAACTAACATTAAACTCATACAAACCAACAAATTATTGTAGCTGAGACCCAAATAAACCGTTAATAATTACACTGAGCTCCTTACTATGATTTCTCTGAACCTGGTATCTCGTGTCACATTCAATTAAACGCTATTCTTATAAAAATTTACTCTACGTGTCTAACAGTTACGAAAAAATTCTTTCAACCCACAAAAAAATCATCATCATCAACACCTAACTGAAATTAACCACCAAAAAACCTTCCGCGGCCCACACCCTAACCTTCCCTGGCTATAGTAGCTCAGGCTTTACAAAAGAGCAAATTGGCAGATTTCACGAAAAGGAGGTACCGATTTGGCGGCTTTCAAGGAAAGATCAAAGGCTCCTGCTACCCTGTGCCTACAGTCACGTAAGTTTACCTTTTGAATGTGGCTTTCTCAACTACTTCTTCGTTATAATTTTCAATCCTACTATTTGTAAAGGTGAACGTAGAATTGGTTATTTGAAAAGGTTAGAATGAGGCGGGTCTTACATTGGAAATAGGAGTCGAATAATTTTAATGTAACTGTGTAGAACAAAACTTTTTTTTATTGTCGCTAGGAGTCTTGCGATAAGAGACCTGAAAAAAAGCTACTTTAGATGATACAAGTTCTTTTAAAAAAATATATCATCGATTTCAATTTAACAGGGACCCTGACATTTTTGAGTCAATTCTATGCTCTTTGGCAGTCTGAAAAAAATAACAACTTCTCAATTAGTTAAGTTTATTTTTTATATATTTTTACTGATTTTTAGGTTTTTTTTTTAAATGTGTCGTCTACTTGGCGTCATTGATCGTTCGTTTGCGACCTGCCTTACGCAATAACTATTACTTATTCTGTTAAAACTTCAGAAGTTCGTCGATTAATTCTTGTAACAATCTTCGTGGAAAAGGCTTTAGGGTAGAAAGGGGTGAAAGAGGTCTGACATAAGTTGATAAAAATAGATGAAAGATTTATAGATACCTAATATTATGAATGAATGAATGAATGGTTTATTTCTAACAAACACACAACGATAAAACATTAGATTTTACATAAGTAACTATTAAAAATAATGTAAATTTTTGAGTGTTTGTCACAACCGTACCCGTGACCCGTGACCCGTGACCCGTGACCCGTGACCCGTACCCGTGAGCAGTTTGTTGTTATTACCTAGGTAGCTTAAATATACAACGTAAAGGTGTGACAATACCTAACAGTGTTAGTCTACTCATTAAAGTGAACACATTCTAGAACAAAATAATTGCAAAATTAAACACAATTATATTGAGTCCTTCATAAAACTTGGCCGACCACGTGACCAATTTGGAATGGAGAAACTATTTTTTTTTTATTTTGATTTATTTTGTTTCGCAATGGGTTCAATCTAATGTGTAGACTAACACCGTTAAGTATTGTCACACCTTTCTGTTACACGTTGTATATGACTAGCGGCTGTCAAATGGACTATATAATAATTTTCTGACTTTTAACCCCTATTAAAAACTCCATAAGGGTTGAATTTCTTAAAATACTTTCTTTTTACCCTAAAATGAAATCATGCAATTTTAAAACTGAATTATATTAAAATAATTATTTTCGATTTGTATAATTGTCGGTAAACCACAGCAATTAAAGCCTTATATTAATAATGAAATCTATTGACAGTACAGTTGTACATTGGTCGTGTTTTTTGCATTTTGCCAATTTTTTACGAATTTTCAGGGGAATTACTCTCACAATCAAAAATCAAATAACACAAATCACGCTTACATTTACGATCGACATAACTGTTTATTATGTGTATATATTTTATATTTACATCCTACAAAACGTGTAATCATCTTATCTTACCGCTTAATATAAGGTACAACAAATTGTACCTTTACAAGTGTTTTTTGGTAAAATAAAAACTCTGACAATCAAATTATGTACAAAAACGGCTCCACCACGGAGGATGAGTTTTAATCTTAACTAATAAAAACATCTTATTTTCGAGCCATAATAAAATCTCTTCTGGGATTGGCTTCGTAACGAATGGTTCAAAATTATTACAGTATGGACCTTTTACTGTTAAACTTTTTTTGGTATGCGAAGTGTTGACCTTGCGAGCACAATAAGTACTAAGATATAAGTTAAACACATGCATAAAATAAATAACCACATAAATACATATACGACAATAATATAACCAACATTTTTAAGTGCCTTTATTACCAGAAACAAACTGACTAACAACAACGGTAAAAAAAAATATATCTGAAAGATTATCTATAGACCATTTATATTCCATATGCTCCAACCCACCACCAGAGGGCAGCGTGCCTAGTTTACTAGCCGCATTACCACGCTGATTGGCAATGCTTATACGTTGAGCCAGATAAAAACCGGCATTCTGGTCACGCGCCGATTCGATCAAACGCTCCGATAAGTTTTGAAAAATAAGATAAGGCGACTCCAAATGGCTCTAATATAATTGTAACCTCTACCGAGGCTAACATATAATCACCGTTTGTGGTGTTCGGCTGTTTTTTTTTTATTATTATAT
The DNA here is from genome assembly GCA_947049295.1 of Ligdia adustata. Lineage (NCBI taxonomy): Eukaryota > Metazoa > Arthropoda > Insecta > Lepidoptera > Geometridae > Ligdia > Ligdia adustata. Next base: position 1,307,095 of record OX346237.1, read on the forward strand.
ATGTATGTACATTATTGAGAGTGTCCATACTGCATGTATAGAGTGATTTCCGCAAGCCGCGGCTACACTTATTGCCGCTAAAGTAATATGAAAATTTTCTCAAGAAAGCCCTTTGTATGAGCGAGTTGAAAACTCACCACCGGTTTGAGGTTGGGTCACAGTTGTAGCGATTAAATATAAACAAAAACCTTAGAGATATGATCTTCATAATATCTGTTATATCATTACTTCTCTTTAGAGTATACCTAATTTTAATCTACACTTAAATTTTAACTTTGAGGTGTGGGTTTGAACCAGGTTTTTAGCGCACCACATTTTGCTTAAAAGTCGTACGTTCTCCCTTACAACTACGTTACTCTTACAATATCACAGACAATGGTTAACAAGGTCGGAGTATGTCCTTTTTACTACCTTTATCATTATTCGAACCTTGCTTTAGCCGAGATACCTCAGATCGCCGTTTCAGGAAGCAGTAAAGTTGAGTAAATACTCCCAGAAACCATGTGTGTATAGCGTATGTAACACTTGTATTGTATAAGCTGCCGGATTGTTGAACTCTCTGTCGGCATGTATTTACCACAAACTAAAATCTAGATCTTTTCCTCAAAGCAAGCAAGCTCCATATACGGCCGCATCGTCGCTTCACACCAGGCGAGTGATGAACAAACGATCTATCTTATATTAAAACAAGGAAAATCCCCGGATAGGACGGAAACATTAGTGTGCATGAACATGTCTGCTTGACCTGTGTCTGGGTGTTTATTTTATATATAAGTATGTATATATAAGTATGTATGTATGGACCTGAAGACCTTTGTGTGGATGTTGCCCCATATTATATTATATTATATATTATTTTCAAATTTAAAACCAGCGTTTTTAAGATTCCGCTTTCCGCTTCAACTCGGCGCACTCGGCTCGTTAGGTTCCGAAGCCTCGCGCCGCTCGTCTCACGTGGGTTCGTTTCGCCGCAACTCGGCGCGAAATTTTCCACTCAAAAGATTGTTCTGAAATATGTTGTTTATTGTGTCGTTTGTCTTCCGCCATTGCGGTTGCGGCACGGATTTACTAATAAACAATTGGAGGAAGTTCAGGCGGTTGGAAAGTTCAGAATTTCTGGTCATATACATGCTGTGAAAATTATACGTATGGTAAGGGTTGGATGCTTCTTCTGGTCCAAATTCTTCTTTGATTTTTTACCGACTAATTAAAAGGAGCGGGTAATTAATTCGATTGTTTATTTTTTAATTATTTATATTCCCCGATATTTCTTTAACGACTGAACCAATATGATATTTTTTATTTAAATGAAGTGCAACACAAAGTTCGTCAGAATTGACAGATAGATAGATGAACGCTTTATTGTTGACACACAAAACATAAAAACAAAAATATATAAATTTACATGTAGTGCCACAAGTGGCAGCCTTATCGCTACTTGCAATCTTTTCTACGCAACCTTTGGACGGACAAAAAAATAATGTATAGGACGGTGTGTAGTTACAATAAAATATATCTACTCTTAATTACACATATGAAATTATACATACATACATGACATAAACTAAATTTTAATATCTACTAATTTAATATATAAATTTCGCTCTCCGGCAGCCGCCGCAGAGGATGCCAGTTTGAAAAAGAGGTTAAAGTATGCCGCTATGGAACCGCCAATTTAGTGAAAATTTCTGTGGAAACCCTGAGCTATTGGGGCTCTGAGGCTAGGGCATTTATTAAAGATATTAGCATAGGCTCAAAGTTAAGACTGGTGACTCCCGCTCCGGTTCGGTCCTGGTTCAGAGGATGGCCATTGCTATTCACCGTGGCAATGCTGCGAGCATTATGGGTACTTTTGCACCAGGAACGGTTTGGGGTGGGTTATTCGATTAGAGTTAATTAATTGTGACGTTTTTTTTTGTAGTTATTTACTCGTAATATAATATACCTACTTATTTACTAATACAAATTGGTCGAGTAGTTCGGCTTTTAGATCAAAATAACTGTGAAAAGTTGCCTGTCGCATAATTACTAACGGCAGTTACTTTTCTTTAAAAGACGTTAATATTTTTGTACTTGATGTTGGGACGATTTTTCTCTGATGGTCATTCTGCTGCGTTTATTGATAGAACTGCTATATTCAGACTTGAACTTTTTCCCTGGTCCACGAAAGTGAAAAGTTAACCCTACATCGATTAGTAAAAAAGCGAGAAACAAGTAACTACTATTAATAGCTCAGCTTGACAATTTAGTTCATTTACGAGTTTCAAACTCGATAATAATGTTGACATTTCTATAAATAGTCTATGAGACAACAAACATCAGTCCCTTGTACTGTTTTACCAGGCAGTAAAATCCTTGCTAAAAATAGTTTAAAGCCAAATCTAACAACGTCTTACTGAAAAATTTGAACAAGCCTTGAGTTATATTGGAATTTAAATTAATTGGGTGAAAATATACTCGCTCATAAAAAGGCTACCAAACTCTTCTCAAAAAAGTCTGATCGGTGAACTTTATCAGGGATGAAATGAGTCGTCGGTGTCCATAACGACAGCACGTCTCGCGGTCATATATATACTCTTTTTTTCTCGCCACGCTCTTGCAATATTTTTTTCAACTGGTGTACAAGTTCATTTATTTTTAAATTAATTACCACATGCTTATATTGTGAAGAAAAATATCGTGAGGAAACCTGCTTCTCGGAGAAGGTTAATAACTATCAAAGATAAGTGATGTCACCAACTAGGAATACGGCCAGTGTGGTGGACTATGGCCTACACCTCCATCTAGAGGAGACCCGTGCTCAGCAGAGTTGATACGGTACGATAGTGTAAGTTAATTTGACTGGCCGGTTAACGCAGTTGCTGGCGACCCTGCCTTCCGCGCCGCTGGTCCCGGGTTCGATCCCGGACAGGTTAAACATTTGTGTGTATGAACATGTCTGTTTGATCTGTGTTTAGGTGTTTATTATATATATAAGTATATATTTATGTATATAAGTATGTATATCAGTGATCAGGTTACCATAGCACAGGCTTTGCCTAGTTTGGGACCTGAACACCTATGTGTGGATGTCGTCCCATATTTTAATGTAAATACGAGTAGAGTCAACAAAAACCTTCCAAGCTCTATGTACTCGTATTAAGGCGATCTGTTATAGCCCTTTGTTTTATGCTTAGATAGGAAGGTTTTTCCTGAAAGAGTAAGCAAGGGTTAAATTATAAGAAATCTCAACCGTGTTCACTTGCTCTTTCAAGCGTTCAGCAAGAATTAACTTTTTCTTTGGAAATAGACGTGATTTCGTTGTTGACAGAATCGAAGGAAACCTATTTTCGAAGCGCAGGTGTTTCTGATGATACGAGTAGTTTCAGGTTTTGGCCCTGACGCAGTCCTTTGTTATTAGACTGGGAGTCGCCTTTCTTATAATTACATAAGTAACTAAATAGCATGCATTTGGCAGACGGAAATTCGTACTTTATTCAGTTATTTTGAAAATCTTAACTACTAAACCGATTCAAATATAAAAATATTTGAGACCTGGCTAGTAGGAAGTTATGTGAACAAGGATATGCAAAAGAGTGAATGAAGAAATGAAGGCTGATACAGTAGAATGGAAGAAATACATGCTGTGCCGACCCCAAGTAGTGGGATAGAGATACCTGGGAAATAACTTAAGTTACATTTTTAAACACAACGTAGTATTGAAAGTCATAATAAGTTAAGCATGATTCTCTCCATTTACGTCTATAAAAGCACTGAAAATACTTAATTCTACTAAAAACAGCTTAACTTATCCGTGACCTAAATCCAAGAGTGACTTATACTAGCTTTACTTTGACGTCATAAGCTACGCGTGTGGTATGACGTCATCAAATTTGACGCATCATACGCACTACACGTCCGACAAAATACAGAAACTTTAGAAATTATTGTTGTTATTGTAATATTCGTAATATCGTTATGAAAAACAAATGAACAAACATTTTTATGATCGATTTTAAATATTATTGAAATCAAAACAGCGATTTCCTAATTTTTTGCGCGAAAAAAATGCGAAAAAATGCGTTAAAAAGGTAAAACATACAATTTCTTGGTGTAGCAAATTTCATCACAATTAATAAAACACTACTATATGATATATGCTTCAACATTACAATTATCATTAAGTTTAAGTTGTTTACTTATAAAGCGACACAAATATGAAACTTTGACAGAGGTTTCATATATGTGACATTTGAAGTAGAAACTTTGGGGACATCCCCATCCCGAGTGGTTTATAATTATATTTAGAAATATCATAACGTCTGGTGGACAGATGTGACCAGCATGCTGGCTCTTATTTTGGTCAAAATATTGGCATTGCCATTCAACGTGACAATGCAGCCAGCATTCTTGCAACTGTTTATTTCCGAACGCGCAGTGCGTAATGGTGTAAGAGAAATGCCTGAATGTGTAGTTTGAGACTTAACTTTGCTTTATGTTAGTTTATTATAACTTACTAGGAGCTGTCACCCGCGGCTTGCATGCGTTGACTTGACAATAAATTTTGAACCCTCATAGGGGTTGAATTTATAAAAATCCTTCGTTAGTACACCCTAAAACCACTACTATAACATTTTGTATCTTATATTTCGCAAAAAATATTTTTGGTAATTATTACCAGTCGCCAGTAAAGGAGTATCTTAGGGAAAGTTTGAAAGTAGCTCCAGTAACTGGGAAGTTATGTATGAAGTGGTAGGCTAGGATGGTATGGACATGTTATGCGAAGAGAAGACTGCCATGTGACTAAGCGGTCCAAGAAAGTGATTCTAGATGGAAGCGCCGGGAGGGGGCAACCTAAGAACATGTGGACGAATTGTGTGAAAAAGGGATATGTGTGAAAGGGAGAGTGAATGAAAAGATGACGGCTGATAGAGTAGAATGGAAGAGGAAGACATTCTGTGCTGACCCCACTTAGTGGGATAAGATCAGGAAGATGGTGATATGAGTACCAGATGCCAGTACTATATAATTAATTGTAAAAATGTCACGCATATTAACCAATGATTGTTATATAAATCAGAAAGGGCGGACAAATAGACTGACGGATGGACTGAACGAAAATATATGGGTTCTTAGTAGTCTACGGAACCCTAAAAACGAGCCATATTCAGCATCAAGCAATTCTCGTAGCGTCTTTATGACATATTGTTAAAGGAGGTGATTAGCATTGTGTCTATAATAATTACGACTCCTTTTACGAAGGGACCGAGTAGGGATGTGGTTGAAGATGTTTTGGCCGAGTCATTTTTTCTGTAGTTCAAAAGATGCCGAATATGTCGCAGAGGTGTATAAATATCTAGTTATTTGAGCACCCCTTGGGAACCTTTCAATTTTCTGGATAGAAAGTAGCTTATGTGTTAATCCAGGGTCTAAGCTATCTTTGACAGAACGAATGCTTGGTAGAACTTTTACATTTTTTAATCAACGATTGCTTAGAAAAAGGAATATTTCCTGATTGTCTTAAGCTAGGTAGAATTGATCCGCTTTTTAAAAAGGGCGATTGTTCAGAACTAGGCAACTACAGACCAGTTTGCATACTACCAACGATATCCAAAATTCTCGAAACGGTTATTAAATCTAGAATATTAAAATATTTTGAAGAAAATCATCTTTTTACAACTTCTCAGTATGGATTTCGTAAAAGTCGATCGACGGAAATGGCAATTAAGAAAGTTTTTTACTATGTTTTGGATGCCTTGGATGGATCACAAAAGTGCGCTAGCATATACTGTGATCTATCTAAAGCATTTGATTGTTTAAGGCATAACATATTAATAATAAAACTACACCACTATGGTTTTTATGACTCTGAACTAAATATGATGCATACGTACTTGTGTAATCGTAGTCAGATTGTTTTTTTACATGGAGTAAATTCTAAAGTTGCTACTATATATATAGGGTACCACAAGGATCAGTATAAGGACTTGTTCTTTTCCTTATATATATTAATGACCTTGTCCATGCCATGCCTGATTGGACTTATATTAGTTTATTTGCCGATGATACCCATGTAGGAATAAAAGATAAGCACAACGTGAAACTAGAAATAAAAATTTTAGAGGCAAAAAATATTCTCAAACAGTGGTTCAATGCTAATGGAATTATATTAAATGCGGATAAAAGCATCGTTATGCAATATCAATCTCGCAAAGGTGTCATCAAGAATCCTGCAGGAAAAGAAAATGTCTTCTTAGGATATACTGTTGATCACACTATTAGCCATACAAACCACATAGGTAAACTGTGTAAGAAGTTAGCAAGTGCTAACTATGCGCTCAATAAACTAAGATCTGTATTAGATGTGAAAGATATGTTGTCAGTGTATTATGCATACGTACATTCCATGATAAGATATGCGATAACTGTATGGGGCAACGGGGCCGATATGATTAAAGTCCAAAGAGCCCAGAAGAAGGCCATAAGAATAGTATTTGGATTAAAAAAACGCACGTCAGCACGAAAATACTTTAAAAAACACAAAATAATGACAGCGGTATCCATGTATATTTATAAATATAATGCCTCTTAGAAATTTTTGACGAGAAAGAAAATCTAATGATAAAACCGAATCACATACCATACAATCTTAGAGATCGCAATAGACCGGACGTACTTCTAACAAAACCAAAAGTTCGATTAGCCAAAGTAAAGAAACAAGGCATCTGGATTAAGATATGTATGTTAAATAAATTACCTCGTCCTGTAGCTAACTTACATAGCAATGATTTTAGGAGTAAATTAAAAAAATTCTTCGAATCCACTGCTTTTTACTCAGTAAAAGAATTCTTACCAACTGATCTGACTGAATATTCATTCTCGAATTATTAATTAAAATGGATATTGACATTAAACAATACTTGACTTGTAATGTTACCGGACTGATATATAACTAAGTATTATGTATATAGTAATCAGACATCAATATTAAATTTAACATTATTATCTAGACACAAATTTATTTGTTCTAATTTTTCTTTAAATTTTAACTCTTGTTTCGTCTTAATATTATAATTCATTATTGTACGTATTGACTTGCCTAGTGTAACAAACGCAGTTATAAGGCCAATAAATGATTTGACTTTGACTTTGACTTTGTACCAAGTTACACCCAAATCCGTTCTGCCGTTTGAGCGTGAAGGAGGAAAAAAAATTCACACACACACATACAAACTTTTGCATTTATAATATCAGTGTGACAACTGTTGACTTTAAAAAGCAAGAATTTTGCGAATTGACAATATGACAACATCATGATCGATTTTTTCTTCTATGTTTAGTACGGATCCCAAAAACATCATGGCGGAGTGGCAATTTTTGACAGGCCAGTCGTGCTTTTATATATATACTCTTTGCCTTTTTACTATTTATATGGATAATAAATACTACTTTCTTAGTATAGTTTGCTTACGGCCGGATTTGAAAACTAGCCGGATGTACCCATTACCAATAAGCCGGAAGCGTAATATTAATGCAATCAACCCCGGTCTATAATAGTAAACGTTGAAACTTCGGATATAACAATCTACCCTAATAGAAGGGTAGACGGTGAGAGTAACCGACATCTGAATCTACACTAATATTATACATAAAGAAAGATTTGTATTTATGTATGTAACGAATTAAATTAAAAACTAATGGAGCGAAAAAAATGCCGTTTGAAAGCTACATCATCCCTAAATAACATAAGCTATTTTTTATTTATCTCTAGCTGAGCCCCGAAGTTTTACCCGCGATGGCTATTTGATCATCATATTTCATCAATATTTCAATTTTTACGATAAAAAATAGGACGTGTTAATCCAGTTTATGAGCTATCTTCGAGCTAAATTTCATTCAAATCCGTTCAGTCATTTGAGCGTGAAAGAGGAACAAACAAGCACACCACATACAAACTTTCGCCTTTATAATATTAGTCTGACTGGAAAAAAATTAAGATTTTTAGAAATTCATACTAAAAACAACCCAAGATAAAATAAAAACATATAAAATTTCTTTCATCGCATACGCTGTAGAATGTATCATCGTCATCATCATCAGCCTGTATTCGTCCACTGCTGGACATAGGTCTCTTCTAATTTCACCGAGCTCGATCTTCCAGCTCGTGCCATCCAGTTCATGCCCGCCGCTTTCCGCAAGTCATTTTCCCACCTGGCCGGCCACAGTCCTACATTACGTTTGCCTAAACGCGGTCTCCACTCCAGAACTCGTTTACCCCAACGGTAGTCGGTTCTTCGGGATAAATGGCCAGCCCATTGCTACTTCAGTTTGCTACTTCTTTGAGCTATGTCGGTTACCTTGGTTCTCCGTCGGATCACTTCATTGTGAATTTTGTCCTTAAGAGAAACTCCGAGCATAGCTCTTTTCATAGCTCGCTGAGCGACTTTAAGCATGTGCACTAGCTTCACCGTGAGTGTCCACGTCAAGTCACGTGTCATGAGTGTGTAGAAAGTATAGAAGATAGAAAAATTATGTTCTACAATATTATAGAAGATATGAATATCTATAAAAAAAACCAACCGTGCGAAGCCGGAACGGGCGATTAGTATTTAATATACTAGCTTTTACTTAAATTGTTAATAAAATTACTCCATATATCGAGCGAAGCTACGTTTAAGTTTCAGTTTTTAGCCAAAAAGTATATTCATTCGTCAGTACGAGTCTGTCCGTAAGGTTAAAGGGATGTTGGTACTCGCGTACACATCGTATTTTCCAACATAACTTAATAACATAATTTACTTTATTTTATATTATTCATAGACTTTGTGAAATAGATCCCTGTGTCTGATCATAAAATAATTTCATTCCATTCCATTAAGGTAACAACAGACATATAATATTTTTGCAAATTCTAAGGTAGAAGGTTGCCACTTACAGAATGGTAAGTTACGAACTTAAGAGTAATTATGTCAACAGTTAACATACAAACCTTCACATTTAACTACTGCTTAGCTAAATAGTATGTTATAAATATATAGCTATAAAGTTTAACGATTTCGCTATTCGCGTTTATAATAGAAGGGATAGCTTTTGCATGTTTAATGTGTAGAGTGGGTCGATTTAGTGATTATTGTCTAGTTTGTAACTTAAGACGGGAATTTCTTTCTTACCTATTGTGATTGTCTTTGTAATCATTAGTTGTCTGCTGTCTGTATTATATAATAATAATAAAGAATGTGGGACAACATCCACACGAAGGTTTTTAGGTCCCAAACTAAGCAAATCCAGCGCTATGGTAACCTGATGACTGATATACATACTTAGAAATACATATATACATACTTATATATATAATTAACTCCCTATTGTTATTAATATATTACGAATATGTATTATTTTATTTAGAAATCTAACGCGTGTTTGATTCATTTTGTTTAAGAAAACGGGTTTTCACGCGTACCTGATTGTTGGAAAGGTCCAACTATAGTTTCGTTACATTCCGTGAACTTCATCAGGGATGAAATGAGCCGTTGGTGTCTTCAACGATGACACGTCGCACTCCCTATAGTCACGAAACTATAGTTGGACCTTTCCAACAGTCAGGTACGCGTGAAAACCCGTTTTCTTAAACAATAAATATATATTATTATCAGCCTTGCTTATTTGTTTTATTTTACTTCGATATATTATTATACTGTTTAGTTAATGTATAAATGTATGTATGTATTGATAAAAACATCTTGTGTATTAAGTTCATTAAGTATATTCTTTATTGTATACTCATTCCTATTTCATTTAATTTTTTCACAATGGTCTCCATACGTAGGTTGCCTGGAAGAAATCCTTTCTAGCGATAAGGCCGCCACTTGTAGTACTTTATTTTGTAAGAATTTTTCTCTTGTTTTTAATTTTTTTTGTGTTTCTGCAATAAAGAATTGATCATATTTTTTTTCCTAATTGTTTTTTGAAATTTATGGAACAGTTATTCTTTGATAGTTTCTACTGGTTTGACGGTTTCTATAGTGACCCTATTCATTTTGACCAAAGCTGAAATAGGGTCTCACTTTCCTCGTAGAACTCGCCGACAGCGGTCGTCCGCCACTCTGAACAGTGAATTTAAATCTAAATTACTAACTAAGGGACTGAAAAAGTGGTAGTTGAGTGGTTGTTAGTGTTGATGTTGTGTATATTAATATCCCCGGACACTCTGTGAGTAGTAAATACCTATTGAACACTATAAAATAGGTTAAAGTACACAAATAATCGACTAAGAACATTTGTACGCCGACATTACCTACCCTACGTTCTAGGAAAAATAAACACACAGTAAACGCAAAAAATTCAAACCATCATGCTGCGATCTCCGCTCGGTGGAAATAAAACATCATCGTTGTCCAATTTAACTCAGTCTTGCGGCTCAGTAGCAGATGGCACACAAGCTAAGATTACGGGATTTTTAACAGAGTTGAAACAATATAAGTGTTCCTCGTTGAGTAATCTAGCCCAGGCTGAAACTTCTGCACCTCAGAAGCGCAAAAATACACACGACTATTCTGATTTATTCGATCTTGTCATAAAAATGAAGGAGGATCAGGATAAAAGATTTGACACCATAGCAGAAGCCATAGATGAGGTGAGATCCCAAAATAAGATAATCATAAACACACAAGAGAAAATGGAAAATTTCTGTGAAAACTCTTTGACACTTCATGCTGAAGCTAAAGCTGCCATTGAAAAATTAAATATTGAGCATAACGAGGCTATAATAAAAATAAATTCACTCGAGGAGCAATTAGAAGAAGTACAGAGAACCCAGCGTTCAAAATGTTTGGAAATCATCAATGTTCCACAAATGGACTCTGAAAACTTGATGGAAGTTGTAAAAAAACTACACACTTCCCTTAAAATTGACTGCAAGCCTGAGAAATTGGTGTGTACTCATAGAAATACAAATTCTAAAGGGAAGCCTGTCATCGTAGAATATCAGTCACTATCTGCAAGAAATGAAGTGCTAAAAGCTTGTAAGTCATACAACAAAGCCAACAAAATGACGAAACTAGATACACAAGCCCTGGGTTTCACGGATAAAATAACGCCAATCTACATAAATGAACTTCTGACTCCAAAAGCCAGACAGTTATATTTCCAAGGCAGAATGAAAGTCAAGAATCATAAACTCTTATTCTGCTGGATTAATAACGGGCGAGTGTTTGCAAAGAAAACTGAATCTGATGCGGCAATACAAATAAAGTCCATGTCTCAACTGGAAAGTTTATCTTTGAATGGCCAATCAGACGCATGACTACTTAACCTCTGTGTTGCTGCTATACTATTCATGCAATATGTCAATAGACAACCTTCTATTTTAATTGTTATGTTCGTGATGCTTACCCTATATATTAAAATCACGGTTACTCTTAGCACTGGTTCTCGTATCAAAATAGTATTTTGGTACTTCATTTATCTTTATGACACAAAATTATTTAAGGAAATAAATGTATGCAATGTGCACACTGACACCCATACTAATCCCAACCACACTTACACTCACACTACACAAAACCATACTCACACCACACAAAATCATTCTCACACAATACAAAAACAAACACATTGTGCTATTACAAAAAGAAAAAATCTCACCAAAACCAAAGCTGTTAAACAGCCCGGTAAGAAAACTACCAGTGTAACTGAATACATGACTCGTATGTCACACTATTACTTTTTTGAACTTGTATGGGAAATATATGACCATGGCTGATTTCAAAGATTTTCTTGTTGATATTGATACTAGTATCAATACTGGTAGCTCGGTATATGAAGAAATACCAGATAATTGTAAAGAGCACATAAACATTTCAAAATTTAACCTTAATATAGTTGTGCAGAACATAAGAAGTACAAACCATAATTTTGACGATTTTGAAATATTACTAAGCCGTTTCGATCTATTACAAGATATAATTGTGTTGACTGAATGCTGGTTGTCAAAGGTGCATAACCTACCTAAAATAAAAGACTATAATGCTCACAGCACGAAGCGTAACTATAATAAAAATGATGGTGTTGTTGTCTATATTAAAAATGATCTACCAGTTAATGTATACGAGCCCACGAATACTGATGAAATCACATGTCTCATCGTCACATACACAAATGAATATGCTTTTATATGTGTCTACAGACCATATTGCTTTAATATTTATGACCAGTTTTTGAATTCTATTGATAAAATACTTAATGATTTAAAAGGCTTTAAAAATGTGTTTATGATCGGGGATATGAACATTGACATAATGAATGAGACTGACGTAAAATCATCTTCTAACTACCAAAATTTACTCGCTTGTCATGGCTTACTGCCGTCACATACTTTTGCCACACATGGCAAAACTTGCTTGGATCATTGTTTTCTTAGATCAGAAATTACTACTACTACTATTGTTTGTGACTCTAAGGTCACGGATCACTGTACTTTGATTCTGTCAGTAGATACTGAAAAATCAAAATGTACTCGTAATACCTATAACAAAAGTTATAAGCAAGTGAATTACACTGAAGTTACAAAAGAATTGAGTACTATTGATTGGTTTGATTGTTTAAAGAATACAGATTCAAATTCCGCGACGAACTTATTTATTGCTATATTACAAGCTGCTATCAATAAGTACACGAAGAAAACAACAGCAACAAGAAGTAAAAAAATTATTAAGCCCTGGATAACTAATGGATTACTAAGATGTATTAGGAACAGAGATAGGCTGCACAAAAATCTAAAAAAAGATCCACAAAACGTAATTCTTAAAATAACTTACTTGAGGTATAGAAACACGTGCAACAAAATCCTAAAAAAATTAAAAAATGCATACTTCAGCTCACAAATGAAAAACTTCAAATTAAATATTAAGAAAAAGTGGGAATGCATTAAAAACGTGTGTCACATGGGCAAGACTAAAGAATCAAACACTCAACTACTTAACTTAAAACAAACGCCCATTGATTCAATTAACGATGTTAATAACTACTTCGCAAATATAGGCTGTGATTTGGCTACCGAAATAATTAAACGGAACCAAACCCAAGTAGAATTAACTGATTCCAGCAATTTGGATTCTTGTGCGGTTACCTATAATCTTAGACACTCAAGTTCTTTCGTTCTACTCCCAACTGATGTATTTGAAGTCAAACGAACCATAAAGAGCCTCAAAAATAGTTTCAGTACGGGGTGGAACGGTATTCCATCAATTGTATTTAAACTTGGCATCGACTCATTAGCATATCCCATTGCAGAAATATCCAACAAGTGTTTTGAAGAAGGCAGTTTTCCTGATGCTCTCAAAAGATCATTAGTTATTCCAATACATAAATCAGGGGACAGAGGCCGTTTCTCTAATTACAGACCTATATCACTTTTGCCAACTCTCTCAAAAATACTAGAAAAACTCATTAACACAAGATTAAAAAGTTATTTGAACAAGTACAATTTGCTTTCAAATAACCAATTTGGCTTTCGCAATATGAAATCTACATCTGACGCAGTTCAAAAATTAGTTCGTTTGACAGTAAATAAGCTTGATAACAAAAATAAGTGTCTGGCTATATTTTTAGACTGGCGAAAGCTTTTGACACAGTCTCTGCCCCCATTCTTCTTAACAAACTGTACAAGCTTGGAATAAGGGGACAACAACACAAACTTTTTGCGGACTATTTTTCAAACAGGAAACAATCAACAGTCGTTAATAATGTTACTAGTGATGAAGCAAACATTAAATATGGTGTACCGCAAGGTAGTATATTAGGTCCAACGCTGTTCTTAGTATACATAAATGATATGTGCAATCTCAAGCTATGGCAAGGTAGCGTTGTAACTTTTGCGGACGACACAGTCTTATTCTTTTCAGGCCGAACGTGGTCAGAAACTAACCAATATGCTGAAGAGGGCTTCAAAGTCGTGACTAAATGGTTAGATGCCAACCTACTAACACTAAATGTACAGAAAACAAAATACGTTACCTTTAGCATTAACTCAAACAGCCGACAGCCTGCGCCATGTATCAGTATTAAAGCACACTATTGTAGCAACTCTAACGGCTGCAGTTGTTTGGAGCTGAAGCCAACTAATGAAATAAAGTATTTAGGTGTCATCTTAGACCAAAACCTGAACTGGAAAGCCCAGATTAAAGCTCTAACTGGGCGTATCAGAAAACTACTCTACATATTTAAGACCCTCAGGTATGTGTGCGACAGGAATCAGATGATAAGCGTGTATTATGCTCTTTGCCAATCAATTATTACTTACTGTATACAATCTTGGGGAGGTTGTCCCAAATCTACCTTGATTACAGCAGAGAGAGCTCAGCGAGCTATACTGAAGCTGATGACGTTTAAACCTCGACACTTTTCTACCTTTGACCTATACCAGGAGTTACCGGTACTAACTATTAGGCAATGTTATATACAGAAAGTATTACTAGAACAGTATAAAACTCCGGTAATAAAAAAACAAGGTCATCGGAACAAAGACAGAGTATACTCCACACCTTCATGCAGAACCAAATTTGCCCAGCGTTTTACATACTTCATAGGACCATATATCTACAATAAAATAAGCAAGGACATTAACCTACAATCTTTTAATATACACAAATACAAGAAAGTCATAAAAGATTTCATTAAATCTAAATCTTATAATGAGATCGAAGCCTTAATACGCACTCCAGTCTATTAATTATAGTACATTAGTTACTGTAATTATTTACTTACATCAAATCATATAATCTGTACAGCTATGTTAAAATTACTACTAAAGATTAATATTACACATAAACATATACACATACTCATTCAATACATCCATATGTACCTAAACACCCTCATACACACACCCGCACACACTCCTACACACACCCACCCACCAACACACATACACCCACACACACACGCGCGCGCACGCACATACACATACAACAAACAATTTGTAAAAAATGGAAAAAAAAAAAAAAAAGCTATGTTACATTTTAATTAAGTTCTTAAATATATTATTTGAACCGTACGAAGAAGTTGACTATAAAATTGTTTCTGGCTGATAAATAATAAATTAGCTGAAAATATATGTTTATTTAGAGTACTAAAGAGTAAATACTTTTCTTTTTTCTTTTAAATTCTGCTTATTGTTACTAAAATCTTAACATTTTAAAATTGCTGTAACTCACTTAACATACAACACTGTAAAAATCATAATACTTCTCGTTGAGTTAGGGCTACTAACGCGGTATCTGAATTATGCAGGTTTACTGCATCTTACTCTTTACCTTTCTTTGTCTTGCGTACGACGCGCCGGCGAGTGTGCGAGTGAGAGGCTCGCTGCCTACCGAGATACAGTTTTTAAACTAGTTCGGAAGGTAGGGAGAATTGCACTCAATGACTAGCCATTGTATTTTTTGTTTGTTTACGATATCTAACCTACTGTTGTTATGTAAAATTTAAAACCAAATAATGATTACACAGAACTTCCTAATGTACAACTTAGATTAAATTTGGAGCTTGTAAATTAACTGTATCAATAGGCTAAGGTTTGTTTAATAAACTATTTTCAACTATATAGGCATCCTATGGAACAACTTTTTTTATGTGACTAACGCTGAATTGAAATAAAAAATCTGATGTTCCATGGAAAAAGTTAATCGGTCTCTCGATCACATATGCAACAAATGTTTTTTTTTCTTGAATTTAGGGTTGGTCCCGTCGTAAAAGTTGATCCGTAAAATGTGTATAATATGTAACATTGATATAGATAAACAAGGCGGTTGGAAAGTTCAGAATTTCTGGTCATATACATGCTGTGAAAACTATACGTATGGTAAGGGTTGGATGCTTCTTTTGGTCCAAATTCTTCTTTGATTTTTTACCGACTAATTAAAAGGAGGGGGTAATTAATTCGATTGTTTATTTTTTAATTATTTATATTCCCCGATTTTTCCTTAACGACTGAATCAATAAGATATTTATTGTTTAAATGAAGTGCAACACAAAGTTCGTCAGAATTGACAGATAGATAGATGAACGCTTTATTGTTGACACACAAAACATAAAAACATACAAAAATATAATTTTACATGCAGTGGAAAAGCGATAATTTGTAAAAAATAGCGAATATTTCAAAAAAAATTATACAAAAAAGTCACTGCTAACTAAATTAAAGCAGGCGCTGATAGAACTTATTCAGTCGTTTCGATCGTTGAAAAACAAACCTCATTACCGATTCTGATAAAACAAAATAAAACCACATGGGAAATAAAAAACCCTGTACGAGTATGACCTTACGAACAAAAATTATATTTTTATCAAACCAGTCTAGCCGTCACCAAGATATCAGGTACCCAACAAACAAAAAGCAGTCGAATTAAGTTCCACCTCTTTTTCGAAGTTGGTAGAAAATAAAAAAAATCTTTAACAAGATTTAAGTGAGAAATACAATACTAACTGTAATTCGTTTGTTCTAGTAAATTCAATCAAATTTCAAAAACATATCGCTTTCAGTCGACGAACGCAATTGATTACGTATTGTTTACTGAAATCTGAACCTCTATTTTGTTATTATTGTTTTCGCAACCAAAGAGTTTAGTCTTTAAACAAAAACTCAGAGGTATGCGGGTGTAGACTCTAGAATATGAGCTATTAACACAGCTATAGACCGCAAACTTGTCCATACAATAAGATATAGCGCTTTTCTACCTTTTATTGTTGTTCGATTCCACTGGTTTTTTTCCCACATAGCTAACACATTATTTACTAGGCTTTAGCGTTTTATTTTTTTCTGTCTTTTATATCACTTTAAAATTACAAGCTTCCTAAGCAGTAATATTTTTGCACTGATACTATGCCTATTAAAAGATTTTATTATGCAGAATTCAATAACTTTTTTCAAAATAAAAAAACGTAAAAAAAAATATCATAGTGAAACAAATAACACCAATAACAATTTACGTTACAATTTAGGGGGTGAAAAGTGGTAGGCCCCGGAACGAAAATTGTATCTGAAACACGAAAACAGTGAGGGGTCAGTGTACCTCTTAACTCAAAATCAGCTATTAACTTGGGGCTTTATTTTTACAACGATCGAGTAAATTCATCACTCGCTTATTCATTTAACGACGTCAATTACGATATGCAAAAAGTTATTCAAAGAAAATTCATATCCTTCGCTAGCAATACGAATGATCTAAATCACTCGTATTTGAATTAACTGATAGAAAGTACCTAATTATATATATGAATGAATATGTAAGAATACATACAACAGTATATACTCGATTGATTGATTGACAGTCGTTTCGGACAATATCAAAATTTGAAGCTGTTTTGTAAACTTTAATAAAAAATGGTTAGTAAAGATAATAAATTTTGCATACACGTATCAACGAATAGTGTCTTACTTACTTACCAAATTATCGCAAATAAAATCCATATAATCCATCATCATCATCAATATATATAAAAATCAATGCCACATTTCGTTGTAATTTTATAACTCAAGAACGGGCTCACCTATCCTAACCGAATGTTTAGGCTTTGTTCGGACTATTTAGATGGTTTATGTGAAGTTCGGTCACAAAATCGGTCGAGCGGTTCTTTATTTATCACATCTTTATTATTTCATTTTATACGAGTATGTACCCACCCGCTAGTATTTTTCTTATATATTAAAATCAGTTGCTGTTCGTTTGTCTCTCACCAACTCGAGAACGGTTGGGCCAATTATGCTGATTTTGGTCTTGGCGTGTTTGTCGTACTCCAGGAAAGGTTTAAAAGGTAAGATATATAAAAAACTGTTAGGCGGTTTGCTGGGTCAGCTGGTCTTATATATAAATCAATTGCTGTTCGTTTCGCTAAAACTCGAAGGTGATATAATCTTTTTGTTTCTACGGTTTTTCTACTGCCATAAATTAGACCATTTCCTTATAAGGAAAATTCTTAACCTTCCCCTTCAAACAACTATAGCTAGACCACAAGGAGGCGGAGATCGAAGACAGCAACATATATAGACATGCTTACATGTCACCTACCCCCACCCCTAAGGGTGAACCACCCCTGTCTGAGTGTTGAACTTAAGTTACGTTAGAGGGTAAACCCGTTGCCTTACAAGCAAAAGTATGCGGGCTCAAATCCAGGTTCAGCCATGTATGTTATCATCACTCATATGCATATTATAATTAATTACCATTATTAAATGAAGAGAAGCATCGTGAGGAAATCTGCTTGTCGGTGAAGGATAATAATGTTCAAAGATATGTAAAGTTTAGTAGCCATTGTCTAGTGGTAAGTGGGGTCGATTGCCGTGCAGAAAACATAAAAAATGAGTCTGACCTACCAGTGAAGGAAAACATCGTGAGGACACCATATAGCATTTTGGTAGGGCGTTTCCAGTCGCTCGCCTGGCTAGCTACCACCCTCAAGTCGTAAAATCTGTCGCCAAGCACCTAACGGTTGGTTCCGGCAGAATTCCTTAAAAGCCAGTGCCAGGCATACTCCATCTAGGGTTACAGTATCGCTGACTTCCGTGGTCGTGCGAATTTGTAGTCAAATGTGTAGGATCAAAAAAAAAGGCTCCAATTTGTAATTTTGTCCAGCACGGTGAACTATGGCCTACCACATCCTTTCATAGAGGAGATCCGTGCCCAGCAGTGGGAGGGTATGAATAGGTAAAAACAAGTATGGACGAGTTCACATGTTACCAAACCCCGCCCTACGTACTACGGTGAACTACCCCTGTCTGTAACTGAGTGTTCGACTACTGAAACTTGCTGAATATGAACATGCGGTAATGCAAGTATTATATACATATGTTTAACCAACTTCCAAAAAAGGAGGACATTCTATGTTCGTCTGTATGTATTTTTTGTATATATTTCTCGATATTTTCGCCAATTGTCTCTCGAAAAATGTTATTTAGTTTGTAAGAGTGGCTAAATAATCCCGAGGTGGTCCATACAAATTTAAAAAAAATCGGTTCAGAACTTTCTACTGTATCCATTAATTTATCTTTTGATTATGTAAGAAGACATTATGTAATAACGTAAGGATAGCGAGCTGAATGCAAGTAGGGTTTATATTTTTTTAAAGTATGATTGTCCAGATAGTATGTAACAAGCATTATAGATTTTTTTAGAAACGTTACTACCTACTCACTAAAATTCCTAAAAAAAAGAGCTATAATGCTTGTTAACTTAACAATTATAAATTTGATATGTAAATATAAAATAAAAAGAGATAATATCTTTCATTGCACAAACTTATAAAACATGATAAAATTTTCACTTAAACTATATAAAGTTATAAACTATATGTACAAAAGCAATACCCAAAAATAAAAAACTAACTTAAATCTAAACCACTGCCAGTTGGTAGAGTACCCAAAATGCTGGCCCCATGGCCTCGTTGAATGGCAATACTAATGCGCTGACCCAGGTACAGACCAGAAATTAGTAAATTAGAAATACGTTTTCTCACTCACTGAAGCTCACCATAGAAAACCAAAGTCCATTACAAAATGTCCGATTCAGAGTCAAACTCCAAATTTCAACTACCATAGAAAAATAGCATTTGTATGTATTTTCTTTGATATATATATATATAAATTTATATGTATCGCGGATTTCTAACTGACCGATAACTAAAATTGGGTAGTCTTGTAACAGACGCAGCTAAGATTATATTGAAATAAACTGTTGGTTAAGAAACGCCACACACTCTCCACTATAGTTGCGAATAGTCGCTCCCATGTTTACAAACAAAATTTAACATTTCAACAATAAAAGCGCTCTCTGTGAGAGCGGGACTTCATAAAAGAAAATCTATTATTTAATGTTATTTGCTTATGTACGATATATAGGCACACATTACAACCAAATTAGATTTAATTTTTACAAAGTCTTATAAATATTGTTTTCTGTTACCTATTGCAAAAAACTAGTTTTTTTTTATTCATTAATATCGTGAATATTTAGCATATAGATGTAATTAAATCTTGTATCCTAATAAATTGTAAGATCATTATAAGTTATAAGATTAAGAGTATTTGTTGTATTTATAGTTTTTAAGTTGACTGATATTTTAAGAAAAGATATTTTAAGGTCCCTTTAATATATAATAATATGATGTTTTATCTTGCAGAGATCGCTTTGAGCAATAACGCCGCCATTCAAAAACTAGCATATGTTTATAGGTTTTCTGTGTTATACTTTATTTATTGTTAAGCTAGCTTTTGAATAAAGAGTTGTCCATTATATCATATAAAATCACTGAACAATATAAAACTGTTGAGAGTGTGCGTCGGAGCTTTAGATGTTATCTGAATTAAATTGTTGTTTTAACGAGCACACTATTCATGTCAGTTTTGTAATATTAGAATTCATTTTGACTAACAAATTTAATATTGTGTTGAAATCACACCAGGGTGTAATAAATGAGACTGGTATTGACCGAGCGAGCGAAGCGAAAGACGAGTCTATGTTTTTAAAGATATGCACCAAGCAAATTTCGTACCATAGAATTTATTGAAATCCGACTTCCTACTAATATTATAAACGCGAAAGTTTGTTTGTATGGATGTGTGTTTGTTAATCTTTCACGGAAATATTGCTGAACCGTTTTGGATGAAATTTGGTAAGGAGATAGGGTTTAACCCTGGATTAACACATACGCTACTATTTATCCTGTATTAACGCGGGTAACACCGCTGGGCGCAGCTAGTTTGCAATGAATCACAATCAAGTGTTAACATTATCATGTATGTTTATAAAAATACAAGTCAGAGGAAAATTACTGAAATAAAACCGAATCTCTTAAAGACCAAATATCCTCTTCAGAGAAACACTTCGAAATTACACAAAAGCTGCGTTTAAATTTAATAAATTAAAACGTAGTTTAAATTGCACAAACTACGCATTTATAAATGTGAATTTTGGTTTATTGCTTTGTTTGTTGCTCTTATTCTGTGCAACTAAGTGACTGATAGACTTGATTATTTGCACATATGTAGTTCGAAGTCTGGAGAGTGCCAAAGTATATTTTTCCCGGTGAAATATAACGCGGGCAAAGTCACAAGCAAAAGCTTTAAATTAAAAGTATTGAGTATGACCAAAGAGTGTTCGTTCTAACTTGTATTTTTAATTTTGTCTGCAGGAGCACCTTTTTATACGAAGTTCCAACCTATCCCTTTATCCTTCGGTGGTCCCGAAATTAAATAAAATTGAATTGGCGTCCCTCCCAAAATTAACTTTTAGCTGCAAAATTAACATTTGCCGGGTTTCTTGTCGTTAACAAGAAAATTCTATATTAATTTCAATTAGGTTGATTTTTTTAGGTTATTTTTGGTGTTGTTCAATTAATGGAATTTATTTTTGACTGCTACGCTTATATATATTGTTGCCGGATTTTGCGCAGATGCATATAATGATAATGAATTTAGATCTTTTTTCGTTTTAAAGAGTGGTCCTTTCCAAGTACATATTATGTCCTTTTTTTTGTTTTATTTTTCTATACAGGTTTATTTGGTAGGGGTGTACTCAGCCAAAAGAGGTTCACCATACTAACTAAGGAACAACTTTCATTGTATATTGTTTTGTCTTTTGAATCAAATGGTGTATGCAGCTTAGGAGCATCTGCCAAATTTATTGAGTCAGTTGCGTATGTCTAAGTATTACTTGTTTCTTTATCAAAATCAGCGTTAATACCTTAGTAATGATTATTATTCATGATGATTACATTGACCCCCTTTTGGCTTAGTTTACCCCTAACCGAACACCATGCAGTAAACTCGTAAAAATATCCTTTTTCCTAACACAACCATACGAAATCCCTGCAAAAATACGTCCAGTATTACTTACATATCCTTCAAAATCTAAATGCGAATTTCGCACGATCTGTGGACGTAGGTACTTAGGATTAGTTTGGACGGGGTCATTTGAACCAGTGAATATATTGAAACTTTTTTTTGAAAGGGGCTAGTCATGTTAGCAAGGCAGTATAAATAGAAAACTAAATTAATATGAAGCTAGAATAACTGTATAACTAAACTAAAAAATAAAATAAATGTATAAATTACAATGTAATTTCTTTTTTGCATATACAATTAGTGTTTAAGTTTATTAATAAAATTACCGTTCCGATTTAAAGATAATGATACCCTTAAAAGGTTCCCTGTAAGATGGCCACTGCCTTCTATCATACATCGCTTTCGACATTCTATTATACTCGTAGATATCTAAATGTCAAATCAAATTTTAACTAAATTAATAAATATTAATAAAAATATTAAGTTATTTTTGTGCATTTTACAAATGGTTTTACGTATTAATAAAATTTATATGAAATTTGTGCTTTCCACTAAAATATGTATAACTTTGAGCAGAGGATGGAGTTAAGAAAAGGATAAATGTAAAACGATGTTGAATATCTATACTTATAATAAAACTGTAACAGGTTCAATTCTGTACATTGAATATATTTACAAAAAAAATCTTTTGCCGTGGGAGTTATTAACGATATTGACCCCAAATCTATATTTTTCTTAATTTTTGTCTGTCTGTCTGTTTCTGGACTTTCCATGACTTCGGAACTGCTGGATGGATTGTAATGAAACTTGGTATGTTTAAGGTTTATACCATGAGGTAGGATCTTATCTACTTTTTATCACGAAACTCAGATGGGGTTCCCGTGGGAGAGGTGATGAAAGTCTTATTTAATTATAGCTCAGTAACGCGTGCTTTGATTTGGATGTTTTTTTTTTTTTATAAGGCATATTCTAAAACTCCCTAACTCAAATTATTGTATCCAAAAAAAATCTACTTCATTTTTGTAGTTTAAACATAAGGTACTTGCGGTAAATAAGGGCCACGATAATAAAAAGTTAAATAATTCGGTATATAAAAGGGTTAAATAAAAAAATATGTAATCAATTTATTCTTTACAAAATCGAAAAAAAACCTATTTTCTAAATTTGTTGTGTTAATTGTATTCAATTTTTAAATTTTTATAAACCCTTCCTATGGCCCTTGTTAAACATAGGTAGTCTATTAAGGACCGCCGGTCAACTAAGCACAGAAATTAATTCTCAGCTTAAAACTAGTACTTTCAAGTCCCCTGTAGCCAATGTAATTATTTGACATACAAAAATCTATTTTTTTTTTCACAAAATTGAGAAGAAAATTAATAATGGACCTTATTAAATTTAAGTAACAAAAAAAGTAATTAAACAAACACTTAGCGTCCGTTTATGAATAAACTTTTTTCATAGTTTTAATAAAATATCCGATACTCTATCTATATAAAACGTTGACTCAAAAAAAGAAAGAAATTAAAAAACAACAAAGTGGACCTTATTAATCATACGTTTATTAAAGTAGTATATTAAGGTCCACTCCAAATAAACTCAAAATGTTAATGCTAACCTAATCAATAAAATGTAACAACATAATATGAACAATCAGACAAAAAATATTTTTTTTTTCTAAAAACACTTTGCTGTGTTTTGCACCTCTCTAGTGTTAATATATGTGTAGATTGAAAGCAATAATATATATCAGTATTACACACTTAATATGTTTAATAAGGGCCGGCCTTTTTTATCCGACTTCTGTATGGCCCTCATTAGACAATGGTACCTATTTTAGTAATCAATAAGTAAAATTAATAAATATCAACAAAACGACAAAAACTTATGTGGATTTGGCAACAGCAATGTGTACAATAATAACTCAAATAACCAGATACACAAAAAAAATGTGTATTTATGAGAAATCTTAATGTTTTTGGGAGAAAATTTTGCTATCTAGGCGTGTAGACCGACTCTTTGGACAGTTTCGTGGCTACTGACAAGATGGCAGATCGCGCGATGATGCGCTTGCGTTTTTAAGCCTTCCTATTGGTCCTTTACATGTGTGTGTATTTGGAATCTAATAAGACAAATGGAAGTGCGCTTTTGTGGAAGTGGCTCTTATTACCCGCAGGTACCTTACAATATTTTATTAGACGCCTACATAAAAAGTTGTAGCAAGGAAGTTTTTATAATTGTTTTTTTTTACTAAAAACAACAAATGTTCATAATTTGCACAATGATTTTTTTAGAATGGATTATCTGAAATCATTGAACTGCAAAAAATACGATATCGGTATTGTAGTTCATTATTATTATTATTTTTTGAGTTTATAGCTGCGGCTATATTACGAGTATGATTGTACATATATTATTTTTTTTATACTACACAACTATTCATTTGACCACAAGTTCGCACGATCACGGAAATAAGCGATACTGTAGCCCTAGATGGAACACATAGCACATATATGAGACATATGGCGTCAACACATAGCGTCCACAAATTTTTGTAGCGATGGTGACCGAGTAGTTAAAGGGGGTAGACTGCCGTGCAAGAGATACGATGTTCGATCCCACGAAATACGCTAGAAGAACCTGAGCTACCGGTGAAGGATAACATCGTGTGTAAACCATAGCATGGTGTAATGGCAATCTTAATACTTGCCAGGCTAGAGCTAGCCCTCAAGTTGAAAAATCTGTCGCCAAACAGCTAACAGTGAGGCGGCCTTTTTGGAGAACCAGTGTATTCCAGACAAGGCATGCTTCATCACAAGGGGTCACAGTGTCGCTGGTTCCTGTAGTCGTGCGAGCTGGTTGTAAAGTAAAGTAAAGTAAAGTAATATTTATTAACCTTTAAACAACGTTCGTTACAGGCAAGTCTTATTACATTTGAATTAAGAATTACTTAAAAAATTTAACTTACAAATCTCATTCATATACGATTACTTAATATTAGTTCTTAGTTTAACAGTTCTCTTGACAAATATTTACATTATGATTTCTTTGTTTAGTTATTAGTGATATTTCACTATGGTTGTTCGTTACACAAGAACGATGATTCTACTCGTACAAGCTGCATTCACATATATTCGCTGAGTTTGTAAAAAGGATTGCTTTCAAGAAAATACTTCAATTTTTGTTTAAATGTAATAAAATTGAGATCCATTACACTATTAGGTAATTTATTATACATCAGTATTTTGGTATAAAGCCCCTGCTTCTTACATTTAGCTAATCTATTTATTGGTAGGATTCGCCCTTTTTTATTATTGCGTGAAATTCTTTTTTCCGGTATTTCCCTATCCTCGTGTCAAATGCCTAGCTGTCTTGAATAAAAAATAAATATGCAATCGGGATACATACATTAGCAAAACAAAATCCTACGGGTTAAAATGAGTGCAGAATTCGTAAAATTAAATAGGCGTTTATGATATGCAGAATCTTAACATGCTGAACATAATTTCTGTATCGCTTTAAATTTAACAGAACGAATATTTCTGTATTGCTTTAATTAATATAATTTACAGTTTAAGACAATGCTATCTTAGTGTATGTTTTACAATGATAAGATTTAAGACGGACCGCTAAAATTATTTCTCTAATTTTTAAGTCCCACTGACATAATAATAAATGGTTAGCAACCGCGAACGAAGTCGCGGGTACAGCTAGTTGTTAATAATCACAGTCCTGACTACATCCCTTCTCAATTCCCACCTTCCTCTCGGCATTCCAAAGGAAAAAGGGTTAATATTTTATACTTTCCTCTTAAAATTCAGCCCAAATGTCGCGCCCGCCCTCCTCTCTCCCCTGGTGCCCCCGAACCTTTGAAAAGCTTTTATTTCATTCTGTATTCACAGGCTTATGGGCCGCGGAATACTTATATCTGCAGATATGATACTTATTATCGATATACTGTTGGATTTTATCGATATACTGCTGTATTTTTATCGATGATTAACATCATCTATTCACTTCACATTACTTCACTACCTTCGAGGGCATTTGAGTAAAACGCCCTCAAAGCAAAATTACCTATTAGCTCGCCTTATTAGCAATATAACTCAGAAGCAAATGATAATAACTTAATGACGTGTTCATGCTAAATAAGCTTCATTTACTTCGAGGTATTTTTTCATAATCATGTTTGTTTCAAAAATATATTAAACTAAGAAAAAAATGTTGGATATAGACATTTATGTTTGAATTGTACAAATGTTAAATAAAATTCTTTAATATTTTTTTTTGTACCGATTTCCCAAAAAAAGGAAGATGTATTCTATTCGATACATATGTTTTTATTTGTTATCTGATTTCTCAGCCACGGCTGGACTGATTATAAAAAAAAATTTTGTTTGTAATTCTCCTTACGTGTTCCGAGTTTAATTTTATCAACATCGATAAAAAATAGATAAAACGAAACAAATAAAATGTATTTTTTTTTTAATTTCTATCGGCGCCTGTCTATATGTGAGACGGTAATATAATTTACTAAACAAATTGTTGTTATTGTCCGAAATAAAGAAGCGAGCAAAGCCTTTGTAAAAAAAACTTGTAGATTTTCACCTCGTGCATATGATACGTATAATAATAATAATGTACAAAATAAACGTGAGTAAAAAAGTATTATTAATAAAACAGTAAACAAAAAAGACTTATGAAAAATCTATCTAAAAAAAATGAGGATATTTTTCGGGCGCGACATTTTTTTACATCTGTATCAGCTCGCGCACTTTAAAGATGGCGCGAACGAAAGAGTTCTGTTACCAACCCTAAGAATAAATCAATCCTATGTTTTTGTATTTCTTACTTTTTGTTTAAACATAATTAGTTAAAATGTGTTAATCTGGTAAGTAAATTAAAAAATCACAAATTATTTTTTTCAAAGTAATTGCAATTCATTTCTCAAAACGTTCCGACTATTTTTAGCGGCATAAAAACTCATTAGTGCAATTTGTAGTTGACATTCATTAATTAAAAAAAAAACTATACCTGTGCAATGGTAAAGTGAAAAATGTGAGTGTGCGTATTGAGATGCATTACGTCACTAAAATCGACAAAATAAGAAGCTTTTTATGAGGAAATGTGCTGAAAATGGTATTTATTAAAATATAGTAATTGTGTATAGATTTATAATTGAATTAATGAAGGTGAGTTAATTAGTGATATAACTGAGCGGATTTGTGAAACAAACAGACTGATTCCGTTACTAATTAGCAGTAATCATATTTTAGACGTTCTTAAGCGACGCCAATTAGGAGTCTGTTCAAGAGGCTTGATTGGTTAGACTTTTTACTTCATTTCTTTTAAAAAAATGTTGTACACAAGTTATTTTAAGAAACAATATATTCGCGGCTTTTTTGCAGCAGGCAGTGAGAGAACTTATTTATTTGCTTCGATTTACCTCTAAACCGATTTTATTAATCAAATATAAAATGGGATATAACGTGAGACTTCAGTTTACAAATTAAAAAAAAAACACAGTCGAATTGATTACCTACCTTCTTTTTTGGAAAGTCAGTAAAAACCGAACAAAATATATATTATATTCCTATATGTTCCTTAGCCTCTGACCCAACATAGGTACAGATAAGAATGCGGGTGTCCTATGTCCCCAGATCAAAAAATGAAGATAATAAATAGAGATAATAATTATGCGAGACGTGTCATCGTTGAAAACACGAACGACTCTTTTCATCCCTGATGAAGTTCACCGACAGTGAACGAAACTATAGTTGGACCTTTCCTACAAACAGGTACGCGTGAAAACCCGTCTTCTTAAACAATATGAATAATCGACACGTTTCATTTATTCCCGAAAATAAATCAATAAATACTTTAGACATGTTAACTAAAAAAATCACTAACAAATTCTACAGCCATTGATTTTGCGTTGGAAAAATTAAAAAACAATGAATAAGTAATGACGTTACCAAAACGCCAATGTGACCCTTTACCCTTTAACCTACTCTACGTCATAATTTACATTCTAATAAAGCGATACAAACTGAAATAAAACAACCGCTTCTACATTTTCACATTTAAACCATAAGGTCGGTATATTGCCGGATTAATGACATAAACTATACAGGATGAGTGATTAGCTTTTTAACATTTTGTTTATATTTTCGCGAGCTAAGCGTTTTTGCTTCGAATCTGGCGAAAATTCTTTCGTCTATCAGTTTGCATGCACGGGTGTCATTGAAAATGCAAAAATAAAGACGATTATATAAAAGTAGATATTGTTACTCGTGAAACAAGGACTAAAATACCTTTGAAGAATACGCGATTGGAAGAAGTCAGTAACTATAGTTACCAAAGCTTTTATTTAATTCCCGTCAGTTTATCATATGCCACTTGTAACATTTTTGGAAGCTATTTGGAGCTCAGTATTATTAAACTGAATTCAATCTTATTTCATAAGGCAAAGAGTTTGATTTCCAGTATTTTTATTGATCTAAAATTTGGAGAAATATTTTAGGAATTACAAATTTGTAGTGAACTGATGACCTCACGGACGGGATTGGTCTGAATGTATGTAATTATATTCAGCGAACCCACATTGCTACACATCACTCAGGTATTTGTATGAAGGAGGTGTGGATCAAAGCCCACCACGTTGGCAAAATTGCAGCTAATTTCATTTTCCCTTAAAAGCTTAATATTTTTTTCTATAAGCATATTTCTTTACGTCGTTTTCATTTACCATAACGTACGTACTATAACTTTGCACGTGGGCAAAAAGACTCATATGAGTATTTTTCCTGTCTGAGCTAAAATTTGAGGCCACGACCTCAATTGAAAGTAAGTTGAGCAATGTTCTCCTCAATTGAAAGTAAGTGTTTAATAATAAAAAACGTATGTATTTTTGTTGCATACTTGCATTTGTACACTAATACTTTCTCATCTATACAAAAATGGCTGGAGCTTATCAAAAATTACGTACGTTGATTTGCAACAATTCATCTTATTTTGCATCATCTATCTTATACTTATTATTATCTGTTCAAATAATTATTTACATGTTACCTTTTTTATAACATGTACGTTTGACCTATGTCTGGATGTTTATTATTTATATAAGTATGTATATATGTATTTCTAAGTATGTATATCAGTCATCAGGTTACTATAGCACAGGGTTTGCTTTGTGTGGATGCCGTCCTATATTATTATTATTATTATCAGTCATAACTTTAAATATGGCGTAGTTACTCTATCCAGTCACCTTGTATAACGGTCATCTAATGTCACAGACATTTTAATACCCATAAATAATAACTCAAGCGAACTCTTCAGAACCGTAAAGTTTGAAATATCGATTTTGTAATTAGATATGAAGCCAAGTTGAGATAGGACCTAACTTTCCATTTCACGGTGGCAAGATACAATCACAAAATTTGACTTCTAACACACACGAAATGCCAAAATCGTCACTAGCACACTTAATATACGACTCAGAATCCCATAAAAATAAATTTGTAACGTTGAAATCCGGACGGCAATAAAATTTAGAATGCATTATTACCATTTTAAACTAAACATTTTAGCTTAAATAAATATCTGAGTTAATTATATCGCGTCGTAAATTTGTTTATGGACGAGTTTCCTCCAAATTTCAAACTAAATTGTGGCGATATTTTTTTAAGATAACATCTAAATGTGTTATAGAGTGACGCCTATTTTATAAACTGTGGATTTATTCATGTGTTGGTAATATATCGGATTTCAGTATAATCTGCCGGGCGCGGGGTGGCCGTGGATGTGCGAGACAATGGACAAGGCGTCGGAGCAAACACGTTAGCTAAAAAATTAAGGCAGTTGACAAAAATAAACTTTAAATAGTAACCGCAAAGTATCCGGGATAAGTAGTTTATTTACGGCGTATTTTATGTTTTAAGATAAATAGTTACTTTTTACTATAATTATCATTAACAACTCAGTTTTCCTGTTGCAGGGTATAGGACTCCCTCTTAAGCTCAGTTACCCGACCTTTGTACTGGACTATAACAACGCTTAATCTTTTAATTAATTGTAGTTTAATATACTATAACACATAACAGTTTTCTTTTATTACGTTGATATTATAATCAATAATAACGAAGGATAAATTAAGTTACCAATCCACCGCACGCGTGTTAAGACGAAGGACTCGTGCAGTAATGAGACGGAATAATCTTGATACGTGTAAACATTTCGTGTCAATATACCTCCTCCATCCACCCAGTTGCTCCATCCACGACACTGCGGTCTATGCAGTTATTTTAATACTGGCCGTGTATGTAAAACATTATATTATATAAATAAATATACATATTATATTCGAATAAAATGTATAAACCTCGGTATGGGTGGATCAAACGGGCTGACACATCCAAATATTAGATGCGATTTGAATAATCTCGCGATTTTCTAGATAAAGATCTACTTGATCGTGTTAAGATTAACAGAAACTATAATCATAAGTTAACTTACATTGGGTGGTGATAATTAAGTAGTTTGTTATGGACTTGGTATTACAAAATTCGTGTTTTCCGTGAATCATTTAGTTGGAGCGATGCTCTGCAATTTTATACGCTTGGTGAGAATTTTTTACCGAGTGAAAGACTTTTTTGATTACAGCGAATATAGATATAGCTCGTAGCATAGTTAACATCACGTATTTAACATTGATAAGGTACCAAAGTTTGTACATAGTAATATTAAAAATTTATATAATTATGTTAAGATACACAAATTATGTAATTCTATATTTAGGATACTTTAGCATGCTCCATATAAGCAATTATATGTTGTCCTAGATAATAGTTAAATTAAGACCTTATTGTACCGTCTAAAGCGAAATAAAGAACTTTGAACTTTGATCTAAAACAAAAAACTTTAGCAAAGTACGAAGATGTCAATGAGAATGGTAAGTGGTAGTGTGGGAGGTGAGGAACAAAAGAAGACCTGGAAAAGCTCTAAGAATAGGAATATGTTTAAAAAATGATGGATGGATTGATGGAAAAACATAATGGATAAAAAGGTAATGGCTGATATAGTAGAATGGAAGAAGAAGACATGCTGTGCCGACCCCACTTACATAAGGACAGGAAGATGGTGATTAAATATTTTGCTATGTGAGATCGTAACTGGTGTGCATTCCTAACTTTATAGCTATCCTACTCTCAAGTCGACGTATGAGATCGAAAATTTGCAATTTTTAAATATAGCAAAGCTAAATTTGAAGCTTACAATTCAATTCAATTCGCACCGCACGCAATTTATTTTTTATAAATAAACAATATAATACAAGCCGTTTAGGCTATAAGGCTTGTCAAAGAAATATATATACATACATATATACATACACACGAGAAACATAACCCTCCTTCTTTCGCAGTCAGGTAAAAATAAACACAACTGAAGCACATATTTATTAGTAACTAGCTGACCCGGCGTTTCTATCTGTTACTCACCTTTTGAACCTTCCCTTGAGAACGACAAACATTTCAAGACCAAAATCAGCTAAATCTAGCTATAGCCAGACTAACGAACAGCATTTGATTTTTGTATATACTCGTAAGACATAGGTATAAGTAATTATTTGCTACATACTGAGATATAATACAATACTAAATTGTCTGAGTAAAATCAGGTTCCACACGAGTTCGCAATGAGTGGCTGTTAAATACTTGCATATGTGTTTCGAAACGATAGCAGTAGCCAAGTTTATAATGGCTTATAGAACTCTGTCGCAGGGTTTGTTTGAACTAGAACTAGTTTTGTGGTTTGAACCTAAAATACTTTGTGTCTCAGTCAAATCTCTAATGCCTAGAAATACTGCTTGGCACGACCATCTAGATTTTGCCTGGCTTATTGCGTTTTAATAAAATTTAAATAACTTAGACTGCATGGAAGGTGTACCGTTTCCAGAAAAAACCCGACTGCCGAATCGTTAAACCTGTGTCTTATCTTTTTATGTACCCAGTGTCATTCTCATGACTAAGACGAATATAGATTCGTCTTGTGCTTGTCGTATTTTCATGTGAGTGGTAATACGACAAGCCGTTTAGGCTCTAGAGCGTGCAAAAGAAATATACGCATATATACAACGTGTGACAGAAAGGTATGACAATTCTTACGGGTGTTAGTATACATGTCACTTTTGTAAAATTTGATAAAAATATATGATTATTTTTGTATGGAGGACCAAATATTATTTCTTGAATTTTGCAATATGTTCTTCTGTTATTGGTTCACTTTGATGGGTAACACCTTTCTATGACACATTGTACACATACGTATGTGTACAATATACATACATACATAAACTCTGTGTCGAAAAACATAACCCTCCTTCTTTTGCAGTAGGGTAAAAATTTACAACGCTCAGTCAAAATTCGTCCTAAATAAAGCGGGGATCACAAAAAAAAACTTACTCTAGTATTTCAGCTGAAACCTTCTGAAGCGAACTGAAAACCCGCGGTAATGAGTGTTGTGTGTTTTATTTAATTGTTGTCGACACGCCACGCTTGTTGGAATGGCTTCCCGGGGACACTTCGTGTTAGTTATAGTGTACACTAGCTCTACAGAACTTACTATATTTAATTGTATTCAAATTAGTACATTTTTGTTTGATGTAAGTTATAAATATATTTTTTTTCTAATATGGCATGTGCCTTTATTTACATTAACAAAAATCATAGCAGAGAGATTGCCTATAGAGCATTTAAGATCTACAGATAAGTAAGTAAGTTATTTGTGCTTGAATATTTTAACCCTTTTTGAGGTTTTGTAGTAAGGCGCTGGGAGATATTTCGGTTTTTGATCTGTTGTCTGTCTAGTATATTTCCTAACTATGTCCGATGGTTAGGGTGATCTTTGTATCTATGTAGTTATGAGTTTTATTATGAATGAAATGAACTTTATTATTATTATTATTTTGTGAGACCAACCACAAAATATAGAACAAAAAACAGATAATTAATCGATCGTCTGTCGACAAAATGTGTGAAATAGCTAATTATTTAATTTCGAATTAGTACACCTCTAACCAACTTCCCTGTAAACAGGGTTATCAGTAAGGGGTGTAATAAGCCGAAAGAGGGTCACTATACTCATTATAAGGAAGAACTTTTACTGTAGGACCAATTCGGAATTTGAAAAAATAAATCCGCTGTTTTTTTTTTAATTTTTTTGACGACTGATATTTTTTTTGTATGGAACAGGTGATATTTTTTTTCTATTTCAGAGTTGGTCCCATAATAAAAGTTGTTCGTTATGTTCAGTATACTTACGCCGTAGTATACTCCCAGGTAACGCCATAATTATCTGTAGATGTTAAATGGTCTGTAGGTAATCTTTCTGATATATTTTTTTTGTTATTGTAATTGCTCATTTTGTTTATGTTAATAAAGGCACTTGCCCTAGTAAACATAAGATCCTTACGCCATATAAATGTTATCAAAAGCAGTTCAGTATTTTTTTGTGAATTCTTATGGTTAATATAGAATTAAGTTATATTATTAGGTAGGTATGCATTAGGTATAGCTAATTTCCTTCTCAACTCTGACTG
This sequence comes from Ligdia adustata, assembly GCA_947049295.1. NCBI lineage: Eukaryota > Metazoa > Arthropoda > Insecta > Lepidoptera > Geometridae > Ligdia > Ligdia adustata. The sequence goes on from OX346237.1 coordinate 1,340,505, forward strand.
ACCGCGTTGAGGCACGCACAGCTTTATCAGAACACCCTGGTTCTAACACGATTCGATATCAGTATGGAATGTAAAACACTTTTTTTACTAAATAAATATCTGAATATGAAAAAATTTACTTAGTAAAACAACATTTCCTTCAATTTCTGTTTTTCACGTTTTTTTACTAGTAGGATACTATAGACTATGTTAAATTTCAAATCTAAAATGGCTGCCATCACAATATAACGAATTAAATATTTTTTTGTCAGGTTTTTTTTTAATATTTTTAAGTATAATCTTGTACCGATAACCTTCCATACTGTAATAGACTTTCCCAGTATCAGATATCAAGATGTGTATCTAAAGGATAGAAGGGCTTATGGCTGGTGAAAGCGAAAAGGTTAAGGGCGACCCTTTTTTATTGAAACAGTCCTAATTATGAGATACTTAAATGACTCAATAAAGTTTTTTTTGGGATAGATAAAAAAAGTTTTTACGATTCTGCCTTTTTGAAATGTAATCCTAGGATTCGTTGTTGATTTAAGAATTACATTGAATTCGTCTTGACAGTTTCAAATTTTGTACAACTTTTTCAACGCGTACTTTAATATAATTTTTTAACAATTTTGATTTCAAAATTAAAATTTCTAGACTAACTTTGAAAAAAAAAACTCATTAAACTGCACAAAAATACGCTGAAAGCAGGAAATATTTTTTCAAAAATTTTTATAGGCGCTTCTAAAAACTCGGATTATACACATTTAAAAACAAATATTTAATAATTTCGTCCATTTTAGAAGGCGGTTAAAAACGGATCTAAACCCTACCCAATCCAACACTTTCCTAAGTGAAAATCAAGCATCACTTACCCGTAACTTGAACTCACTTAGTATTCAGCTCGTCCCAATCACACTCGAATCATAATTACTTAAGGACAACTTAACAAATTAACAGCTAATTACTAAAGCAAGCACGTAAACTTAGGTGTTTAGTATGTACATTATAAGTATTATAAGTTAAAACAGTAGTAACTTAAGACGCTGCTTGGGTTTTGATTATAAAGGTGAGCTGTTAAGTAACATTAAGTTATTAAGAGTTACCTAATTATTTTCAAAATAGGTGATAAACGAGGAAGAAAAAGTGATGCCTTGTTTTTGTTTCCTATTTTCATTTCATTTGCGGAGAAAAGTTTTGAAAAAGTTTTAACGCGGCAAGTAAATAGCACAATAACTGGTTAATTTTAGTGGCTTAAATATAAAAAAATAAACCCTTACTTATTTTTACCGTGCAAGTGCCTTTTTCACCAAAAGCGAAATGACAAACTACGACAAAAATAATTGCATTAAGATCTCCTATATAGACTATTTAAGATCTACAGATAATCCAAATGCTCCAACTCACCATCAGAGGGCAGCTAACCCAGAATGCTAGCCGCATTACAAAAAAATACTGTGATTTTGTATATTCAAATTCTAAATATACTAGGATATAATGATTTCGTAAGTGGTAACATCAAATAACTAAAGTTAATACAAACTCAAAAGCCAAATACTAACAGCAAGTAGGAGCAAGTGTAACTGAAGTTGCTATCAATTGATTTTACCTACCAAGTGAAAACAGACATACCAAGCCTTTGGTTTACTTGAAACCTCCTTTACACGAATCCAGTAGTTAGAACCAAAATAAAGTATTAGAAAAAAAAATATATTTAAAAACAAGCTTAGATCTAATAATAATAATTTACGTTTATAAGAACCAACTCAAGACTAAAGCAGTACATCATATTTTAAAATTAATTTATGAGCAAAGTATTTAAAAATTAACTTCGTTGGAAGTGAAATGTTGAATTTCCACTCTAAGATAATTCCTGTGTTGTGGAAATCAGTGCCTCATTTTACAAAAGCTTTAAATGTAGTTATATAGGCTTATTACAAAATAACATTTTGTCATCTAGTAAAATAAAGATGCATTATAATACAAAGTAAACCTAATGTCATGTGGGTCTACAGCTATATCTATCATACCTCATCCTCTTCTGTGATCTCCTTCTACAATGCGGTAATTTTTCTCAACAGTCTTACAAGTAACATAAAAGTACAAATAAAAAATAACCAATCCGCTATATTGGGTCATCGACCATATTGGATTCAGAATGTTCTGTTTTAAAATGCAGTTGTTAATTTGTTAGTGGTGGTAGCCTAGTCGGTGAATTCCTTGTTATACAGGCATGAGGGCTCGGGTTCAATCCCACATACAGACTCTTAGTTTTTCAATAATGCATAAAGTGCATTAAAATTACGATTAACTTCTACACTTTGCTTTCCTTTCTTGTGTTGCACCCAGATAATATATCAATTTATATTTCTTTACTTTCAAAGGGCGCGGGTTAAACTCCAGGTTGAGGCGTGCGCCTCTGAGTTTTTTAGTCTTATGCATATTGTAATTATTAACCACAAGATTAAATGGTGAGGGAAAAAAACATCGTGAATAAAAACTGCTTGATGGAGAAGGCTAATAACTTTTGAAGACTAGTGAAGCCCCCAATCCGCAATTAGCGCAGCGTGGTGGAATATGGCCTACACCCCCTTCATAAATAAGAACTGAGCCCAGCAGTACGTTACGTGTTGATACGTACATATACGTTAGTATCAAAAACAATAGAAGAAAGGATTTGTTTCATTTTCGGCCAGGACAGTGTACGTCTACAAAAAAATGTCTAAACATGTGGTTAATACTCGTATCATGTACAAAAATATTTGCAATTTCTGTGAATTGTAGCTGAATTATGGCATCCCGGATAGATTTATATATCCAAAGTAGAGTCCAATGGTCACATTGGTCTATCAATTGTACCATCCTTCGCAAATGTCAATTGACAGATTAAAAACGCGAACATCGTGTTTGCGTAAATAAGGTGGAAATATTTTATTGGAAATTAATTTTCTACACTGCGATAAGTTACGTTATTTTGAATTTGGTTGATAGAAGGTTTATAATCCCTAACGTATTTATGGTATCACGTACATTGTCCTGGCCGCCGATCCATACATTATTGAAACATCTCTTTTATGAAGACAATAAGATTCTAAATTAACTGGATCAGTTCAAACCAACGTGCTAGTAAACTATACATTTCAGTTGCTCTCAAGTTCAGCGAGGTTAGATTCAATACTTCGAAACGCAAACTATTCGAGCCTTCCGTAGACACAGATAGTTCAAAGGAAACGTATTTATGTAGATAGATCGAACTTGTGTTTATGAATATTTGGGGTCTAAGTCTCTGAAACTTGATTCAGACGTCTCCGAAAATTCAGGTACCAGATAATTTAAAAAAAATACTGTCAAATTGTGTATCTACTCCTTTTTTGGGAAGATGATAGCAAACCGCGATTTCGATGATTTTTGGGTCGATTTCCGTGCAAAAGGTACGAGGTTCGATCACACGAAACATGCAAAAAGAGCCTGACCTACCGGTGAAGGAAAACATCGTGAGGAAACCATAGCATTGCTCGGCTGGCTAGCTACCGCCTCTCAAGCTGTAAAATCTGTCACCAAGTACCTAACGGAGTGTCAGCCTTCCTTGAGAGCCAGTGTATTCCAGACTAGGCATGTTCCATCTAGGGCTACAGTATCGCTGACTTCCGTGGACGTGCGAACTTGTGATCAAATGTAGGATAAAAAAAACCAAACGTAACAACAAAAATCAAATCTTTAAACCGATTCTGATAGAATGAGACCATGCGATAGGTAACTCTTTAAAAAAAATGTTTTTAATACGATCCACCCGTTTCCGAGAAATCAGGTAAAACAACAAAAAAAAAGATTATACAGCTGAGGTGACTACCTCTTCTTTTTGAAAGTCGGTAGGTAAGTGATAATATCCATCTTTCAGCAAATACAACCCAAAACTTCACAATCAGATAATCTCCGAATGAAGGTCAAACTGACCGACGAATCTTATCATAATAGGTAAGATGATACAAGTCTGCTTCAAAACTTTGAGATAGCTTAATACTTGCCGATTAGGTTGCAAATTTACCATTTACTCCCTTGGGGTCCAAAGGGCTTAATGTTTCGATCGTACAGAGTCATTTATTTTGTACATACTTCGAGTATAATAAGATGGATATACAAAATATTTAGTGTTTTTCCGCCTCGTCTTGATGTCAGCGTGAGAAATCGAAAAATATTTTTGTTTTTATGGTGTGGTTCCTCCTCACCACCGCCACACCTCACCTTATTATTTCTCTTTCTCTCAGTATCCGACTTCCTCGAGACGTGTTTCGCCTTAGCACAAGGCATCCTCAGGAGATGTTGACTCTTTAAGCACTCGCTCGAAAGCGAGTGCAAATATTTTTCGATTTCTCACGCTGACATCAAGACGAGGCGGAAAAACACTAAATATTTTGTATATACCATCTTATTATAAATGGATTTCCGCAAAGTAACGCCTGACTCCATCAATTAACTTCGAGTATAATTTTGAACAAGTTACCACTTGAAGGAGACCCTTTCAAAAATTGTTGTCAGAAAGCAAGACAAAGACAAAGATTCTGTCTCACAATAACAAATATCGACGTGACGTCAATAAAGCTGAATATTTTTTTTTTTTTAAATAAATTTAAAATAAATAGTAAAAGCTCTAGTTGTAGTCGCAATAGCAAAATAATTGTCGCAATGACGTGTAATATTAGTCTTGCGTTTGACCGCAACTCGTCTGACATAAACCAACGACGCGGCCTAGGATGTTGCACGCTTGTATAGAAACCGTTACACTCACGGTTTGAATGGATCAAATTTAAATCTGTAAATAGAGAACTCGGCACCAAATTGCACAAACTGGCCGTTCGCACAATAGAAGTAGACGCCAAGCTCAACGCTAGATAAAGTTTGCAGGTAAAACCAATCCAATGACTCATCGTGTTCAAAATTGGTCCACCAATTTATGTTGTAGAGGGTCACAAAATTTAGACAAGGTACTCAAAAAAATATAAACTTGAAAATCATTACATTCATTTTGAACAGTCGGTTAAAAAAACATAGAATCAATGTAATAGAATACAATGTTTATTTATACCACACCAAAAACAAAATATACTCAATAAAATACAAACAAGAACAAAGTATCAGTACATTGGGCGGCCTTATTGCTAAAAAGCAATTTCTTCCAGGCAACCTCGGGATCAAATTGAGTAGTACTTTTTCAAGTATGTAAAGCAAGCTATGCGCATCCAAGTTAATATGTGTGCTTCTAACTTTAATAGCAGCTAAGTTTATAAATAGGTACAATTAGGTCAGCAATGGATCGATTTTAAAATAATTAAATATACAGTTCAATTGGTTAGGGGTGTACTAAGCCGAAAGGGAGTCACTATACTCATCCTAAGTAACAAGTTTCACTATGGGACCAACTCTGAGTTCGAGAAAAATAAATCAGCTGTTTCGCACATCATGTCGACGACCGAACAACTTTTTGTATGGAACAGCTGATTTTATGATAGTAACTTAAGAAATGTAACGATTTGATTACTTTCCAATTATTCCAAACATTACCAGAGGAATTTCCTTCTAATTCTTTTCTAATTTCAAATATAAAAACGTAGAAAACAACACAAATGATAAAATCAAAATCTTATACAAACTGTCAACTAAAGGTTTCAAAGAATTTCTAAGAAAAGAGCCAATTTATTACAAAATATACCAATATTAAAATAAATACATAACAAAGCTTCAAAGCTTTGGAGCTTCTAATAGGTTTGTGTAAAAAACTTACACCAAAAATAGCTTCTGGCTGGTCTAATAAAATAGGTACTTTAATTTAGTTTGGTCTATCTAGATACCGAACTGAACTGGAAATCAGTGCTGGAAAATCAATGGGCGCTAGGATATTTTAATAACACTTCTAGATTTTTTTTCTATGTTTTTATCAACACAGGTATTTGACCTCAAGTTTGCAAGACCACGGAAGCCAGCGATACTGTAGCCCTAGATGGAGCATGCCTAGTCTGGAATGATAATATAACGATAATTATTTATTGTTAAACTGGTTTTTAACAAAGAATTGTCATATTTTGTTAAATCTTGCCCTATCTTATATTGTTGTTATATTGCATACAATTGCAAGACTACGTATAAACATTGACATTTAGATAGATAGATAGATCAACTCTTTATAGCAGACACAAATAAAATAAAAATACAGGAGAAAATTTCTTACAAAATATAGTGCTACAAGTGGCGGCCTTATCGCTAAAAAGCGATCTCTTCCAGGCAACCTTAGGATGGAGATAATATTGAAAAAATGAAATGTATTAGGACGGGGTATACAACAAAGAATATACTTAATTAACGTAATACACAAAATGTTATAATCAATACATACATACATTTACTATACTACAACAGACAACTAATGATTACACAGATGACAGATAAAACTTTATCACCTTATCCTTGAAGCTAGTCAGTGATGGGGCTTTTCTTATATCCAGAGTGGTAAAGCGGCATGCTATCATTCTATTCACGCTGCTTTCTGGTGGTGGGTTGGAGCATTTGGATTATCAGTAGATATTAAATGGTCTATAGGTAATAATTCTGCTATATTATTTTTGTTGTTGTATTTAGTCATTTCGTTTTTGGTAATAAAGACACTTGTTGCAAGACAAGGTGCTTTGTTTGTTTAAATGTTTCAACTGACTTTACAAAAAGAACACTGTTCAATTCGATTGTTTTTTTTTTATGTGTGTTATCTAATTCCTCGGAGGTGGGTGGACCGATTTAAATATAAAATATTAGTAATTAGTAGAAAAATATTTTTTTGGTTTGAGAGGGTAAATTTTCCACGTGGTTCCATTTTAACTCTTATATTAAATAAGCTAATAACTGAACTTCCACGTAATGGAAGTCGGCAGTTTCATCATCTACGACCCAATACACCACGGGCTTGAGCACGCTTGCTGTCTCGAAGCAAAGGCTTGATATAAATAACTTGGTAAAGACACATAAATATCCTGCTTTTTGGCAAACGCACACTATCAAACCACCCTGGTAAGAAAGGGGGGAGAATTTAACCCCGTTCCCTCCCTTTTTATAGAAGTATCAAGCATTGGATAAGTTCTTATGTTAGTTTACTGGCATTTTCTTAGATTCATCACGATATTTTGTGGCTTCATATTAACTTTAAGCTTGTAAAAATAATAAACAAGGAGCAAAAAGGATTTATAATATTTAAAAACCTATTGTAAATAAAAATCAACCAGTTTACTTAAAATGAACATCGTAAGGAAACCATAGCATGGTGGTAAGGCGTTTCCTATCGCTCGCTTGGCCACCCTTGGCTCCACCCTCAAGTTGTAACATCTGTCGCCAAGCACCTAACGGTGTATTACGGCAGCCTTCCTTGAGAACCAGTGTATTCTAGACTAGGCATGCTCCATTTAGGGCTACAGTATCGCTGACTTCCGTGGTCGTACAAACTTGTAGTCAAATGCCTAGCTATTTAGTATAGAAAAAAGATACAAGATAAGGGGTCGCATTAATGCATTGTATGTGGGATCGTGACGTTCGTGTGGATTTCTTGGTCCTAGCTGGAATATTACGTAGACGATTTCAAAAGATAGTATTCTATGGTTTAATAATATATAATTAATTTACGTTGTAGGACGCGGCAGAAGGATAATAAACATGTCTTTTACTTCTTCACCACTAGAAAAATAATAAGATAATATAATAATATAAAAATAAATCAAATATTTCCCAAGGCACAAATTTTATAAAAAAATGTGAATTTAAAAAAACATATCTCCGGACCGACGTTGATAACATTTTATGAATGAAATTACTTAGGATGTATTACTCTATCAATCAAAAAACGAAATCTGTTCAGCCGTCTCCGAGAAATCGTGTAACACAATTTTTATGAAAACAGTATAATTTAATTAAGAGATTTAAATAAATCACTTACACACATGTATAAACAATTCACATAAAAAAATTAAGTAAAAATAACACAAAAAATAGACAGCGATATGAAACAAACAAAAAACGAACCTTACAATTTAATAAGCACAATGAAAAAATTAAAGATGAAAATTTCATAATGATTACATACTTCGCAAACATTGAATATGTTTGACGGAAAAATATTAATACTCGCAAAATGGAAGTTAATTAAATTTCCCAAATACGTTAAAGTTGTTGTTATTAAATGGTAGACATCCCTAAAAACGTTATTCAATTTTATTAAATTCTCGCCCAACGTCTATCGCCATTCAGTGTGGTAATGCGGCTAGCATTCTGGGCACGCTGCCCTCTGGTGGTGGGTTAGAGCATTTGAATTATCTGTAGATCTTAAATGGTCTATAGGTAATCTTTCTGCTATATTTTTTTGTTGTCGTAGTTACACATTTTGTTTGTGTTAATAAAAGCATTAGCCACATTTTAATTTTCAAAATAGAGGAGGTAATCAATTCGATTCGTTTTTTTTTAATATTTGTTATCTGACTTTTAAAAACGGGTGTACCGAATTAAAAACATTTTTTTTTGAAAGTTTTAAATGAAATATAATTATCTATTTCTCCATGGACATAACAAATATGCTCTTGGGTGCGTGTCTAATGCAATTTTAAAATAATAATTACCAAAATATACATTGCAAATGTGAAAATAATAATATTAAATTAGTAACTGAAAAAAATAGCATTATATTTTTAGAAAAATAATCAATTTTATTAATTCATAATACACTCTTATTTCAATATTATCAAATAAGACAGGAGGCTTGATTGATAAAAAAAACGATATAACTGAAAAAGCTCTATCAGCGCCTGTCGTAATAGAATTCTAGTAGTAAAATGTAGTAACATTTTTTTAAATAAACCTTTTAATGTTATTTAAAAAGTGTCTCTTAGCTTGGAGCTTGTGGAGTTACGAGGATATTAAGGTAAGGGTGTATGAAGTCTTAAGGGGTTCACTTAGGGGTTCTATAAGGAACAACTTTCACTATGACACTAACTCTGAAGTTGAGAAAAAAAAACAGCTGTTTCATACATTTTGTCGACGATCGATAAAGTTCTTGTATGAAACAGCTGTTTTTTTTTTCTCCAATTCAAAGTTGGTCATTTGGTAAAAGTTGTTCTTTAGGATGGAGTATAGTGTCTTCTCCAGCTTAGTACATGTAATAAATATAATTAAAATTAATAATAAAATGTTATAAACGAGAAATCTTCCCTCTGATTTCCCGGGACAGTCGGAAAATTCCAAACAAACTACCCCTGGACATTGGGAAAGACGGACCGTTACATTTCGTAAATTCCACGGATTTTCTGAGGATTCTCAGAATTTCTTGGGTACATGCGAGCTTCACGAGCTTTCGCGAACCCTTTTAGGACCTTGCTAAAACAAAGCTACATTTCGGTTTTGTCAACATTGACCAAGCGAGCGAAGCGGGTCTCCTTCGAGTTGGTTTTTTTTTCGTCGGTCGGTATGTATGTATGTGTTAGTATGGAAGTTTTGCAGTACGTGATACATACAAAATACTCTACGCTTTTTTTTAAGGAATCATAATGTTTATACTAATTGTATTAGAAAAAGTTTGCTAGAGTCTGTGGGATATTAGTTTTAGTGCGAGGTTTTTTCTCTACTGTACGTATATCACGTATGGTTGAGAGAGACTCGCACTAAACGCTTTATCTCAACTTTTATTGTGCGAACAAACAGGTTGTGGAATTCGCTATCGAGTTCTATATTTCCCGATCTTGGTCTGTTCGAAACATGAGTGAATCGGATTTTTCTAGGCAAGCGTGCTACATCCTAGGCCACATCATCGCTTTACATACGGTCAAGAACAAGACCATTATTTATGATAAAGGACTAGGACCGCGAGGTCAACTGTTCGCAGATATATTTGTTTATGTTAAAAAAATAATTTTCTTCAAACTCTGGGAAAAAAATTGATTTTGGTTACACTCTACCCTACTCTACATAATAAGGATAAAATAGATAGCTCCATTAGATTTCATTTTTCTAGGTTCAGCGGTTTAGGCTCTTATTGATCTGTCAGTCAGTCAGACATACTCGTATATAAAAGAGTAAGTCCTGACAGATGAATAATTCTCTAGGAATCAACGTAATCAAAGCTTAAAATGGATTATAATGGATTAGCAAAGGATTTTTGGAAATTCAACCCCTAAGGGTGTCAATTAGGGGTTCAAAGTTTGAAACTCTATTTTGTAGTGGACAACCCCACACATCTCGTAGTTGTAACTGTAGAAATTTTATTTTGGAAAAGCTCTAAAATTTAGTCACGTTTCTTAATTGTGAAAGATCTTCATATTTGCTATTTTACTTATTTAAGCCACTGAGTGCATATTTAAGTATATGACTAGACTTTTAAATAGATAAAATAATCCATTCATATATCTTGTCTAAATAATCTAAATTTAAATCAAAAATAAAATGATGGCAGAGTGTCAAAGCCACTGGCAAAGGTACATTTAATGAATAATAAATAATAAAATAGTTTATCGTAAAAAAATATTTAATAAATTACTTAAAATTCTAAAATTAATAAATACTCACTATTGTCTTTGAAACACGAAAGAAACACTCTACTCCTGCCATAGATATGAATTTGAACAGACTTTTGATTAAGCTGTTTTAATAATTTCGATTATTGTTTTTTTTTTAATATTTTTAGAAATAAAAACTGTAATACTCTTGATATCGTGACACTTACGTAATGTAGAGTCTCAAAAACATATCGTTATTTATCCAAATAATTTCAGCAATAAAAAATAAGAGCTTTCAATTTACCTAAAAAATATGTTTTGCTGACTTCTGCAGATTCAGCCAGGATCAGAAGCATCATCACCAGAGCTTTATTAAACATCAGTAGTTATCATACTTAGAATAATCCAAATAAATCCAGCAGAAAAACAAACTGCAGAGGCCAAAAAAAAACATATAACCACTCACCGTATTCCGCCGCAATACGCTTCTAAAAGCAGTTCAGAAAAAAAAACACAACACTCACGATTTACGACAATATCCTCCCCCAAATTTACGGCTTTATGACAACCCGACAGCTTTTTACTGGCTCCTGTCAAACGCCGCAACACAAACAAACACAACACCAACACTTCTCTTTCACTTTTAATAAAAACGTCACTGTCAAATTCGAAAACCGAAGCACTGTAGAATTTAAAAGTTTACGTTCGGAATTTGAATCGCGCGCGATTCGTCTTATTTCGACGTGAATTTCAGAGAGCTAATGCCGCGTACACACAGCCTCTCGGTGCGGTGCCTTCGAACCGAGTGCCTTTTGCGCATGGTTGTATCTCCAATACGAAAGGTCGTACGTCGCACTGCGTTAGTCAGTGTGAAAGTAGCCTTAACGTACCCCTGTCGATAACTATGCATGTTTCCTTTAGAAGCCTTAACGGAACGTAATTTGCGTTGAATGTTATGTTTAGTTTTATGCGTTTTGCAGTTAGTGCCTTTTAGAATGTGTGGAGCAAATTGCTTGTTGTAATTATGTAAATGATGTTGCTTAGTTTGTAGATGTATTTTGTAGCTTGGTTAGCTTTGCTATTTTGAATCGATCACCGAAGTTAAGCAACGTGCTTTGATGGGTTACCGCGGATGACGCTCGGCGTCGGTTTGCAACTAAGTAGGCAATGTCGTAGGTAAATACATCATCTGTGAAAATTTCAATTGTCATATTTACTGAAACACGGCCTGGTGACGGACGGACGGACGGCGAAGTCTTAATAATATGGTCCCGCTTTTACCTTTAAAAATAGCTGACGAGAAAATGTTAAAAACGAGAACGAGTAAAAACTAAAACAGTTTTTTCCTTATTTATTATCCGAAAATAGCCTTTCTAGTTGTAGAGTTTAAGTTTAGTTTAAGTTTATGACTCATAACGACTCATTTATTAATACTTATTTTTTTGTTTGTGAATGTACTATTATAAAAATAAATACTTTAATGAATAACTCTTGTACAATTGAAACTGCTAATTATTATTCTTGAATAAAAATATCTCAGTTAAAACCGTACATTTCGTCGAAATCCAGTTTAATACCATAGTTAAAGTTTTACGCCATGATAAGCATGATGACAATTTTATGCTCAATGATGTACTGAGTATAATAACAGTCATAATGCTTATTTATACCCCGTTTTGCTTATCAACTACTACCCTGTATATAATGTATTAACATAAATATAAGAATGGTATAACGTTAATCCACCTGGTTTTTGCGCTGTCATTTAGTTGAAAATCTTAATATAATCGCACGTGTGAAATTTCATACGAAATTATATTACGTCAAAGCTAAAACAGAACCTGCAGCATTAAAGTGGATTTAAGCAAAAACCGTCGACTTATAATATTTTAAATGAACCCAGTGAGTTTTCACAGACATAGAAAGTAGAAGTGTTGCAGAGCAATGTTGTAAGATTTGTGAAAATAATGTTAGCTACTAATAACTTTGTTTTTTTTTTTGTTAAATTTTTGTGGGTTTAGGTATATGACATAATAATATGTAAACACTCCTACAACTCCTACAACACTAGGCTGCTGACCTCGTTAATATTATAGAAAAAGCTTCTAGGTCTTTCTGAGATAACAAAACAAGATACCTATGTATCCTGTTTTGAGCAACGATGGCTCAGTAAACAGCCATTTCGAAAAAAAATACTCTAGATAGTTTTGAAAATTTTAACACATTTCAAATACATACAGCACAGGGTTAATTTTTTATACATGCTACCTTTTAAGAAACATTGACCGATTTGGTTTGGACCTATTCTTTTGTTTGAAGTAGAAGTTAAGTATTTTATTGAGATTAGTTCAGAAGTCAGGTGTGTAAATCATGTATTGTACAATTAAGAAATAAAATAAAAAAAATAATTACGTAATAACTCAATTTACGTTATCTATAGTGTGAGAAATTATTTGTTCTGCGAATTCTACCTTTCCTTTTTAAAGGGATCGCGAGATTAAGGGAGTGAAAGACCTTTATAAGTATAGCCTTTATTCAAACCAACTGTTACTAAAGTTTATTTTCATATTTTCAAAAATAGCTCCTCGTATAGTTTTTTTGTCTATTGGCAGACAGGGATAAAAAAATTAAGTTACTACGATTTCAAAACCAAACTACAAAGCCAACTTTGATGAAACTAAGCTAGGTCCTGCATAGTTATTATTTTTTAATCGATTTAATCGTCTCCGAGATGATACTAAACATAAAAAAAAAAACAATTATTTGAGTATTCCCTTTCTACAATGAGACGAGTAGAGATACTGTAAGACACCGCCGATATGTGTTAAATTCCACCGACACGTCAAAATAAATAAAAGCTAAAAAAAAATATTTCAGCAATTCAGTGATTTTTTAGTTTTCAGTATATTTTTAGTCGTTTCTTCATAGGCGTCCAAAAATTAGTTTAAAAAGCAAATAAATTTTATATTCTTAATACATTAGACTTATATTATTTATCGAGACTTCAGTGCTATCTATAAAATAAATAGAATAGACACTCTAGTGCTAAAAACCAGAGAAGGATATCGAGAAATACGTTTGTATATTTCTTTTAATTTATATTGACAAAGACAGCCATTAAATACAGTTTAAGACAATATAAAATGTAAATATTCATTAAACAATCAATTCGAGTTAACAGCTTCGTGCCTTGAATACCCATTAACTGATAGGGGGCGCTTTAATTAAAGTGTTTTCTTTATTGGCACATATTTGAGGTTAAAAAAATACGGAAAATTTAGAAGTGTAGGGTCGATTGCTACGAAATACGCAACAAGATCCAGAGCTTACCGGTGAAGGGAAACGGTGTGTTCCGGCAACCTACCATGAGAGCCAGTGTATGTGCTAAGACCACAGTGTCGCTGATTTCTGGTAATATATATATTATGTAGGTCTGGTAGCTATTCAGCGGGAAGGTTGTGCTGGCGCGGAGGCAGCGGCCAGAGCTAAGCGGCTTAAGTACGCCTGCCTTGAGCCAAAGTACGAGTTCGTTCCGTTCGCCGTCGAGACAGCGTTATCGTGAGGCTCTGAAGTCAAGATATTGGTGCCTGTACTGGGTCGACGTCTGAAGGAGAAAGGGAGTGATCCACGTTCTGGTCTTTTTCTCACCCAGCGCAATTCATTAGCGATTCAGCGTGGTAATGCCGCTAGTGTTATGAGGACGTTTGGACGAGGGACTGATATAGGTTTAGATTTTTGACTATATAATGCTATACTAACATAATTGTAAGTGTTATTATTATATAATTTTAATTTTGACATATTTGACTAATCATATATATGAATAATAAACATATACTAAGTGAAAATAAAAATAAAAATTATGTAGGTCCTGGTAATATATTTAAATAAATAGATAAATAAATATTGGCGGACATGTTTCACACAGCGCCATCTAGCCCCAAACTAAGCAGAGCTTGTACTATGGGAACCAGATGGTTGATATATACTACATATACTATTTTTAAATACATACTTATATACATAATGAACACCCAGACACAGAACACCCGAGTTCATCACACAAATGTTTGTCCAGAGTTGTTAGTTGTTCATAAAACAACAATGTAAACAACAAACAACAAAAATACATGAAAATAATCAAAGACAAAAAGTTTAAAAAGGAAATTATACAAATAAGAAATAATTATCAGCATAATAAAGAAGAAGACCAAGACAAAATCTGAATTCCAGATAAAGATGAAACTAATTTTTTCATACAAGCTGTGGAGAAGCTTACCTTAAACTTTGGGACCTCTAATGCCCAAATTAAATCTAGGGCATTGGGAGGTTGAGCAAGGTAGCCTATACTAAATTCATAATCAAATGTTTTATACAGAAATCTGAGAGTTACCTTTTTTATAGGAGTTAGGCTTGCGTTTGGCAGCCACTCGCATTATATACAGAGACAATACAGCCTAAGATGGGGCACGCTTACTTAGAAAAAATCGATTTACTTATATTTTAGCTGTCAGGCAATAGAGAAGCCGGCAGCGAGTTCCACAATCTAGCAGGTCGCACAATATAAGAGAACGCAAAGAGTTTCGTGCGAGCTTTGAGAACTTCTACCATGTACTGGTGTCGTCTGGCCTTATCTCTAATTGTCGATAACATGGTGAAATGTGGATGGGGGAATCAAATTGTGTAATTTCATGGCACACTCCCCAAAATATTACTACACATACAAGAATAACTGTTACTCAGACCCAAATAAAATATTTAGAAGATATCAAAAGAATTGAACCTTCATGTAAGGTCACCAAAACGCCAAAAAAATATAGACAGAAAGAGCAGAGACGAAAAAATACTGTCAAAATTGTCTTATATCTTAATATTATTTAGTAATTCCAAAAATAACTCTTCAATGAACACTTAAACAGAACCTTAGACCAAATATTAGGGAAAGGACACGTCAACTCCACTTGACATCGGTTTTGCACATTTTCCTTTTTCGGTGAGATAGGAGAGTGAGGGGGAATTAGGAATGGAGGGGGAGAAGATATCGTTCCGTCAATCTTTTATCTTTTGGTCCACATTAAAATGTAAATGGACAATGGAAGAATGTGGAATGGGCGATTAAAATGTCGTCGGGATAGGTGGACCGTTATAATCAGGGCTGTCGCTTTAAGTTTTCTTTGTAAGCGTTTTTTGGTGTAATTTAATTTTATTGATTTTTTATTGAACTTGTAATTTAATTGTAATATTTTGTCATTTTTTGGTTTCAATTTTTATTTTTAACTTTAATCCCGTATAATTTTAATAGAATTTATAAATCATATAAAACTAACCTTGGCGTTGCTGTAAATATGGGAGAATTGATTAAGTAAATAAGTTATACATATTTTATTTTAAGATAAGATAAGACAACTCTTTATTATAAAACCAGCTCATAACACTATTTATTATTATTTTATTTATTTTTAAATGATAAAAGTTGTTACCCGTAGTATCGCCGGTGGTAAAATCCCGTACACATTTTATAAATGCGAAAGTTAGTTTGTTGCTTTATTGGTTTGTTTGTTCGTCTTACCTCAGAAAAATATAACGCGATTAAGGGCGCGGTTGTAAATAAATGTACTCATTAGGTACTTCTAAAGTATAAACATTAATTTACTTTACTCTACTTTTTTGCGAAGTTAAGTGGATATTTGATGCGATTGATCCGAGGAAACGTATAACAAAATAGTTATTTATTTTAAAACGTGCCGCAAAAACTATGGGATGTTATAATTTTGATGTGGTGTGTCTAGCATCGTAGCTCTATAACGGCTGGACCGATTTTAACTATTTTTTTTTGTTAGAAAGGTATGCTCTGTATGGGTATTCAATGAAAGGCATGACTAGAAGAATTTTATGATAAATTTCAAATCGGTTTCAAATAAGATGTCGGTCATAAAACGGCTCAATACTTTTTTTTGAATATTTAATTTGTCTTGTATTGTTATTTGATGAGCAAAGTGGATATTTGTATTGAGTGTGCTGTGCAGTTATAATTAGTGAACTAGCGAAGGGTTCTTACTTTTCTTGTTGAATTCATATTAACGTGTAACGAGCTCGTCAAAGACACAAAAGGCGCCCTCGCGTGAAATACACATCTTTTCATTACACCTTAGTGATAAAGTTAAAATATTTATGGTACAAAAAATTTTAGCGCCTTTTGAAATTTCGGGATCAATTGTTGAAAAAATAAAAAGCATGAATGTGGCAAGATTTTTTAAGTCGTAAAGTAAGTTTGAACACTTGTTTGCTCTTTTTGAGCTCTTTTTAACCGACGACGTTAACTACTAGGTTATCGTTATATCAGAATCTTTTTTATTTAAGTTCCCTTATTTCAAAAGCGACGCCTAGACAATTGTTTTTTTAAATAAGTAGGTACTATATATACTTTTTTTTTCAAAATCTGTAATTTTGTAACATTTGTTTATTAAATCAAAATAACTAAAAGTCTGTCTCCCGAATTGAAGTTAATTTTTGAATTTCTAAGTTAAAATTACTACTTACTTGTTTTTTCTTAATTTTTTGTATGCAACGGAGGTAACCCTACATAAGTTCTTGTTTTAATTTACGCAAATCGCTGTTTTAGTGATCTTTATATCCACTTATGGCGTTTAATAGTAAATTATTTTCGAGTTCTACGCGAGTTTTATAGCCTTACGTGTAGTATTTTGATGAAGTTACAATAACATGTGGGAAGAAAGTATTTTATATATTTATTTAGAATTTATAGGTTTAGGCATAAAAGACGTGAAAATAATAATAAATACCTAATAATATGAGACAACATCCACACAAAGGTCTTCAGGTCCCAAACTAGGCAAAGCCTGTGCTATGGTAACCTGATGACTGATATACATACTTAGAAATATATATATACATACTTAGAAATATATATATATATATATATATATATCTTGTTTTTTTTCTCATAATTCATTACTAACTGTAGCAGTTTTAACTCGGCAGTTTTAAATTTATTATTTTTATTTCTTTCTCTTATAACTATTTTGTATTTAATACTTACCAAATCATTTAATGTGACTTCTGAGTACATTTGATTTAAATGGATTCTTCGAGAATAGTGGTCTATTGACGTCATTTAAGTATAAGACTGCTTAGTTTCAGCGACATGGGAATTATTTTTGGGGTATTAAAGCAAAGAATTTCCCCATTAACTGGGCTAGATTATTATGATTTACCGTCGCATTAATAAATATTTTTATTATTCTTGTTGATGCATTATGGAACAGGCACTGCCATCTAGTACGTTTGTCCGAAACTATGTCAATTACAGCTAAACCTGATCATAGAAGAATTGGCCCGATTTAGGGACTTAAATAAAGCTACCTTACTTTACCCTGCCTTGGTTACCTTTTAGCGACATCTCTGGGATTTGTCGTGAAGCTTTTTAGCCACAACCTAGTGCAACGATTAAGGACTTACCTGTTGCTGTGGTGTATCAAGTGGTGTTACCAAAAATGTTTCCAAAAATGTTTTTACTCGTAAGAAAGCAATGCAATTTTCGTTGTTAATAATTATTAGGACTTCAAGTAACGTTTTTGTATAGAAATCAATGATAAAATATCGCGTGCGATACTTATTTTTTTTAATTTTGCTAAATGAGGAGTGCTTATTCGATTCGACTTAATGTCTTTTTCATCACATTGTTACCTGGTGGTCAAGTCTGTTATTTGAATTGCCTCAGAATTACGATTGGATTGTACCAAAATGGCCGTTTTGACATAGAATAGACCACAGTTAGTATTAAACAAAACAAGATTTTTAATACTAACTCACTATATAGTATATATAATAGGTCACTATTCTATGTCAAAACCGCCATTTTGGTACAATACAATCGTAATTTTGAGGCAATTCAAATAACCGACTTGACCACCTGATTTCTCACAGACGGCTGGATCGATTAGAAAAATCTTTCTTTGTTTTAATATCTATATACGTCTTGAATGGTCCCATTTCGATTTTTATTACTGAAAATCGGCCCAGACGTTAGATTTTTAAATCGAAATAGGTATAACTGAAAAACTTGTAACGGCGCGCGGCGCCTGCCGCAATGGAAGTCGGTATACTGAATGTCATTTTTTAATTTCTTTTCTTAATTCGTCAGCCTAAAAATGAATGCTAAGTGGTGG
Organism: Ligdia adustata; assembly: GCA_947049295.1. NCBI lineage: Eukaryota > Metazoa > Arthropoda > Insecta > Lepidoptera > Geometridae > Ligdia > Ligdia adustata. The sequence goes on from OX346237.1 coordinate 1,359,184, forward strand.
GAGGATAGAAATAGAGCATCTATTAAAAAACTAAAATATAAGCTCCTCATTTATTTTAATTTCAGTTATAATCGTGGTGAGTTCTATATAATATGTATTTAAAACAATAAATAAATAAAATATACTGTTTATTTCTAAAATACTGTTTAATTTTTAACTAAAATACTGCAGGTGAAGACGAATCTATTGACACCACTCACATAAAAATACGACAAACCGTTTAGACTCTAGGGCGTGCCAAAGAACACGCACACGAGAACATATATTTTTTTATCCTGAACGGCTAGGCATCTGACCACAAGTTCGCACGACCACGGAAGTCAGCGACACTGTAGCCCTAGATGGAGCATGCCTAGTCTGGAATACACTGAATCGGGTAAATATAAGAATTCCTTGTTATGCTCCAGCTGCAGAACCCTAAAAAGTAAACAAAGACACTTTTATAATTATGTGCGTGGAGATTAATTTAACAATGTAATTAAATACAAAATATTTATGATACTATATGTAAATTTAGGAAATAAATACATTGCCATTGTAAGTTAATTCTTTATTGTTCATCGACAAAGTTAATGGAGTGATATTAAATCATTACAAATTATATTAATTAGTTGCAAAACACTCTTTTATGTAAGTAAATAGCAGCAAATAGAAAAAAAATATTATAACATAAATTTTAGGCATATATTTTATTTCGATCACAACTCACTATTATTTCTTAATATAACTTAAATTTCCATATCTATAAAGTTTAGTATTTACGTTTTCAGTTTTAAATTTATTTGCCCTCAGATCTTATATTTTTGTGGGGTCAATAAAGATCCTGTCAAAATCAGAACACGTACAAAAACCAAAGTCGTTTAATTCAGTACCTATCTATCCAAGGGAGTATCTTTTCAACTACTTTGTCGTAAATTGATACCATGATTGTTAGGTATTTATTTTGTTAGTAGCTATGTCAATATTTTCATTACCTATTTATTTCTTAAATAAATATAGTAACTTTGCATCAGTGACGTAATCTACTAGGCAATGTCGGTGCGTTAAAATAGATGTAGGCACAAAGCGCTGATATTATATAGATTTCTTTTGTATAATAATAAACATTCTGATGCCGATTGCAATCCATCCTGTCATCCCATGATATCCCAACTCATCCTATTTCATATCTCCCATGCCATCCCATCTCATTACATCTTATTTACAAATTATTTATTTCAATATTTATGTCAGTGCAATATTGCATAATATGCAAGTGCAATAGCACAATATTGTCTATTTTTAACCTCACCTTTTTTATAGTTTTAGTTTTAAATTTAGGTACTTTAACTTTAATTTTTTCGTTCTTTAACAGAATTACTTGGTGGATTATTATTAATTATATATTAAGTGGGTTGTGCATTTGGATTATCTATAGTTTTGAAATGGTCAATAGGTAATCTATCTGCTTGTTTTGTTTTAGTTAGTCATTTTATTTTTCTTAATAAAGGCACTTGGCCGATATGTTACTTTAAATAAAAAATGATTTTAAATTAATATAACCGATTTGTTACTCGTCTGAAATTATTTAGTAACTACGATATATTTCAACGTTAATTAAACATCAACAGTTAAACATTTAACGTTGGTCAGAAAATTATTTTTTTAACAGGAACTCGACTCTAAAGTGACGCAACAATGTCCCACCGACATCACTAGTCACACAAATTATTGATTTAACAAGAACTCGACTCTAAAGTGACGCAACAATGTCCCACCGACATCACTAGTCACACAAATTATTGATTTAACAAGAACTCGACTCTAAAGTGACGCAACAATGTCCCACCGACATCACTAGTCACACAAATTATTGATTTAACAAGAACTTGACTCTAAAGTGACGCAACAATGTCCCACCGACATCACTAGTCACACAAATTATTGATTTAACAAGAACTTGACTCTAAAGTGACGTAACAATGTCTCACCGACATCACTAGTCACACAAATTATTGATTTAACAAGAACTCGACTCTAAAGTGACGCAAAAATGTCCCACCGACATCACTAGTCACACAAATGCATACAATATACCGTGTCACAGGCACGTCTCCAACTCACTAAACAATGACCCTTGGAAGACGACTAGCTCGCACAAGCAAGGAATCCTACTGCGGCAGCTAGAGCTCAAACTACTTAAAATATCAATATCTTATGCTTTCGTAATTTTTAACTAGTACCTAACTTTTACATCTATATTTGTAATCCTTCCTTTATATTGAATGTTTTACTAAAGATACTCAACCATTAGCATATTATTATACCATTGATTATTAATTAAATACATGTTAGTCTGCAAATTAATTATTGTTAATTATTTTAATTCTATCATTTATATTACCTTAATAACGTTGGTACTTATATGAAACTGAAAACTTATGTCCGTGGACATCACTTACTTACAGCTATTAAGATATAAACAGAACGTAATACATTACTGCCTAGATTATAAGACCATGGATCCCGCGATGGCGATAGAGGCGGCTGCGCTGGCGCAGCAGCAGGCCATGCTGGACGCTCTGGCGCAGGGAGACTCGGAGGTGCAGAGGTTCTACAAGAACTGCGTCGTTTTCATCACGGGAGGCACAGGCTTCCTTGGGAAACAACTCATTGAGAAACTGTTCAGGTAATGTAATAGATATAAGTATGCATACAGCGATCGCTTGAAAGGCGGACGCTCTGTCTTAAAGAACCTAAAAGGTTTAGAGTCTCTTTCAAAAGCTGCGTCGTCTATATAAATTTTACTCATTTCTAGACCAACAATACTGTTTTTATATATATTTCCCAGATCTTGCGATATTTCCAAAATATACTTGCTGCTACGAGCTAAAAAGGGAAAAAATGTAAAAGAGAGAATACAAGGAATGATAAATGATCCAGTAAGTTTTTAAAACACTCAACAAATTTTATAAATATTGCAATGGTATTATTTAATTCATATTCATGTTTTGTATTTATTTTTGCTGTAATTAAATATTTTTCAGGTGTTTGATACCCTGAAGCAGCAACAGCCAAACTTTGTTGACAAATTACTAGCTATAGAAGGAGACGTCGGTAAATTGAGACTTGGTATTCAACAAGAATGCTGGGAAAGCTTAATTGAAGAGGTAGTTTTATATAGCCTTGTAGTATTGTACTGGGTAGTATTGTACTAAGATACTACAACTATTAATCATTCTTCTTTGGTATTGAAAACAAAAACCAGAAACGCTTTATCAATAAAGGTAAATTTTTCTAACAATATAGCTGAGCTAAACACAGCAAAATACTTCCTTTTACATACAACCCAAGCGGTTAATAATATTAATCAGAGTGTAAAGGTAATCAGAGTTATTACAAATCAAATGCCTTACCGTAACTTGCAATTGTTTTCACTAAATAAGTTTAAGTATAAATTACAAAGTGTCTTAACTTTAACAGGTAGATATTATAATCCATGGAGCAGCTACTACTAGGTTTGACGAACCACTTCATGTAGCCACACTGATTAATGTGAGAGGAACAAGAGAGGCGCTACTCTTTGGAAAAGCATGCAAAAAACTCCGGTACTACTATCTAGTAAAGTCTAATAATTTATACTCTAAAAATTGCGTCATTATGTTTAGTACTTTCTCTAAAATATTAGTTTTGATATCGACAAAGCTTTTGACTGTGTAAATTATGTTTCAAACCTAATCAGTAGTGGAAGTGCCACAAGGTTGAATATCAGGTCTAGTTTTATTGATTATTTACAAGACACGAAAAGGTTTTAAATTAAGTGCATGTATACCAAGATTATTAAAATTAAAGTAAAGTAATATTTATTGACGTTTAAATAACGTTCGTTACAGGCAAGTCTTAAACCTAATTTAAACTTGTGTAGTAGATTTCTATATTATTTTATATACCACACAAACTGAGTTTTTTTTATACGGTTTATCGAATTCAGCAGTGATAAGGTAAAACAAGAGTGTTTTGAGTCTTACATAATGCTTGTGTGTTTTTAAAATATTATCTTAATTTTTTTAGTATGAGAGATATTTTATATACTTTATTAACATAAGGCTAACAGCAAGGATAATCTTAACATCACTGTATACTTTATAATTATTTGAATTTTTTTTGCACGTATCTTGACATATATCAACTTTTAGCAAAAAGACCGAAACGTGGAAATTCACTGCACTAGATTTAAAAAAAGGTGTATTTAATGTTTACAATAAATAAGAATACATAAAATTGTTTTAATTCCAGCTCGTACATTCACATTTCAACAGCATATAGCCATGCAACGTCTAAACGATCCGGGGATGAAGTACGTGAAGAATTTTACACTGCACCCGTGGCACCTGAAATAATGATATCAATGGCTGAGAATATAGAACTGGAAAGATTGATTGACATCACTCCTGAGTAAGTACAACCAGCAGGGCTAGAGTTAGGTATAAAAGAGGTATACAAGAGGAATACAAGAGCAGCAGAACTTAGTATCATTTTGACAGCGTGAAAACATTGAACTATCACAACGAAATCAAGTTTGCTTGCTCTTTTACTTTCATTTTCATGCTTAACTTTAGACGATAGCTCTGCAACGCTTATAACATATTAAGGAAAAGTCAAGAATATGTATAATAACCCACTGAATTTGTTTGTCATATTATATTTTTCCGTATTTTCGTCTAGTTATTACAATCGCCGATTTATTTTAATTTCAGATTGACCAAAGATTGGCCGAACACTTATGCGTTTACTAAAGCCATCACTGAGGAGTTGATCAGAACTACGAGTGGTGGCCTTCCTATATGTATAGTGAGACCTGCTATAGGTATTAATTAGTCTAAATTTTTGATTATACTATATATGCCTATATAGACAGGCACTAAAGGGTATATATATGCCTAGTCAGATACGTATAAAAAAGACAGATGAACTGTTCATTTTCAATGAAATGTGTTACAGGTAATTGATGGAGTCAGGCGTTACTTTGCGGAAATCCATTTATAATAAGATGGTACATACAAAATATTTAGAGTTTTTCCGCCTCGTCTTGATGTCAGCGTGAGAAATCGAAAAAAAAATATTTTTGTTTTTATGGTGTGGTTCCTCCTCACCACCGCCACACCTCACCTTATTATTTCTCTTTCTCTCAGCATCCGACTTCCTCGACACGTGTTTCGCCTTAGCACAAGGCATCCTCAGGAGATGTTGACTCTTCAAGCGCTCGCTCGAAAGTGAGCTGTTGCGCCTCTGCGAGCTCTTTATATAGCGGCCGGTCACGTCACGTGTTGTGCGTCACCGTTGTTGTTGTGTCGGTGCATTTGATGACTCAGCGTTATTTAACGGACTTTGTCGGTTAAAAATCCGCAAAAGTGGTGACGTCACCAAATTTGTTTGGTCGTTTAACAGTACTGAGTTCTGATTTCTGTGTTTCAGTATTTCCAACTGTTCCAACACACACAACTTAAAACCTTTGTCACATATGTGCCTGACTTCATATGTGTTACTTGTTTGTATTGAATGTCCCGTTTCAATTAAGTGTTTCGCGAAATGTGATTGTTCTGGGTGGTCATTTCTATAGGCGGCAAGATGTTCTTTAAACCTTGTTTCAAAATTCCGTCCAGTTTGTCCAATGTATACCGCATCGCATTCGTCACATTTGAGTTTGTAGACACCAGATTTCCGCGCTTCTTCTAAACGATCCTTTCCGTTTGTCAGGTGCCGTAGATTATTATTTGTGTGAAATACTACGCTGGTATTGTTTTTGTGTAAAATGTTTGCAATCCTCTCTGATAATGGACCTATGTAGGTTAAACTCCCCATAAATTTGTTAATTCTTTCCGGAGGTATTGCAAACAACATCGATTGGACTTTCTGTCTCTGCTTCTTTCTGACCAAGGCATCAATCATCTTTCTATTGTATCCATTGGAGACAGCAATCTGATAGATCGTGTTTATTTCCTTCTTGTAGCCCTCATGTGTTAGAGGTACTGATGTTAATCTATGAATGTAGCTACGGAAAGCTGCTAACTTGTGATGAATTGGATGACATGATGAATTCGGTATCACTGTATCTGTATGCGTTGGTTTCCGGTAAATTTGAAACTCCAATTTGTTTTGTACTCTTGTAATAGCTAGATCCAAGAAATTAAGTGTCCGGTTCTCTTCCAATTCTACCTTGAATTTTATTTTAGGATGTACACGGTTAAGTTTATTTACAAATAAATCAATCTGTCGTAACGTTCCGGTCCAACAAATAATTATATCATCTACATATCTGTGGTAGAATAAAATCTTGGGTTCTCCCACCACATGAGTACACTCAAACTTGTCCATGAATAAATCGGCCATGAGTGGGCTAAGTGGTGATCCCATTGATAAACCTTCTTTCTGACGATAATATTGACCATCAAATCTAAAATAATTTTGCTGCATACACATTTCTGTTAACCGGATCATGTCGTCTATTTCTCCTGGATGTAAACGTTGCCTTCCAAAATGATCCTTCAGAACTTACAAAACTTCTTCATATGGGACATTGGTAAACAGACTTTCCACATCTAATGATAACAATTTAGCTGTTTGTGGTAATTCGATATTTTTTATCTTATTGACCAGGTCTATACTGTTCTTCAAACTGAGGCTTGGTTTGAATGACGCTTTTGTTCTTAATAAATCATTTAAGTGTTTAGCCAAATTGTACGCGGGCGCTCCAATATACGATACTACTGGTCTTATAGGAATGTTTTCTTTATGGATTTTAGGCAACCCATATAGCAAAGGTGGTCGCGGATTCATAGGCAATATATACTTGAATGATTCTGTTGGAAGATACTGTATACTCTTGATAGCATTTTTAATATCTGATGTGAATCTCTTTGTTGGATCGGAACTAAGGCGTATGAAGTCCTCTCCCTGGATCACATCATTTACCTTCTGAGTATAATCAGCCTGATCCAAGATAACTATCGTGTTTCCCTTATCAGCCTTGGATAGTATCAAATTATTGGTGGTCAGTCTCTCCCGCAGTGATTGATATGCAATGTCATCTGTTCTCTGGCTACTTCTCGAAGATCTGGCATAAGCCTTCTTGATTTGAGTTGCCACCTGATGTTTTACTTCTTCATCTTGTTTAGCCTTGACACATACTACTTCTGAATCTACCATTAATTCTTCGAGGCGTTTCTGAGAAGGTCTTGGCTGCAAATTATATTTCAAGCCTTTTTCTAGCAACGAGATCTCTGATGGTTGAATTTGTGTTTGAGACACAAATTGAGCCTTCTTATGTGCCAGTGCTACAGGTACTTTGTTTAAAGGTATTAAAACTTTCTCGCCATTTCATTTAAAAACGTGCATTCACTAATGGCAACGCAGGCAGCAGTGAGGACGAGCATTACAAGTATTACTTGGTATTACGTAGTTTTATTCACATTTCTCTTATACCTTAGCAAATTTGGCCTGTTCTTTTTTATAAATATTCAAAGGTCCAAATATAGGCTTTCTCTTTACACAAGACTAGCTTTTGATTACGGCTTTCAGTATCATCATCATCAGCCAGAAGACGTCCATTGCTGATCATAGGCCTCCCCCTTAGAACGCGATTCCGAACGACAAGCTGCCAATTGCATCCACTGGTTACCTGTGACTTTTACTATGTCGTCGGTCCACCTAGTGGAACGCCTACCTACGCTGAAAAAAATAGCCAATGGCTCTCTCAACAATATCCACCCATCTAGTGAAAACCTCTTATTCTGTAATTATAGATCACTATCGCCACCTTTAGCCAGAAGACGTGCACTGCTGAACATAGGCCTCCCTCTTTACTTATGAATTTTACTATGTCGTCGGTCTACCTAGTGAAAGGCCTATACCGACGCTGCATCTTCCGGTTCCGGTCCGCCTTACTCAAGAACCTTTCTTTCTCATCGGTTATCGGTTCATCGTGCGATGTGGCCAGCCTTTTGCCACTTCAGCTTGCAAATCCTACGAGATATATCAGTTACTTTGGACCTTAGGCTAATATCCTCAATACAGATTTTAACGCGCAAAGACACTCCAAGCATACCTATAGCTATGCGAACTGCTAAACACCACCTCAACCACCCTCAAGCACGTCGTCGTAATTGTTATTATTTTATTAATATGTAATATTTATTTATCTGCTTACAGTTCTATGCACGTACTTGGAGCCATCTCCTGGTTGGCTCGACAAAAGCTGTATTTATGGTGTCACCGGGGTAAGACTAAGCAACCATATAATTTTTGGATGATTCACATTCTTTTTACACAGTATTTGTATTTATATTGTATATCCTGTTTGAATGGATGAGAAATTACATGATTTGGAATTGATTCAGATCAAAACCAACACAGTGATAATGAGCAATCCTGAATTTTGCGGATAATTACATTGACGGAAACTGAACGGTAAAGCCATGGGCGTTTTACTCAAAAGTATGTAGGAATGAAATCTTCCCTGTCGTATTTTTTTCGATTGAAAATAACAAATATCATAATAGCTTTCTTACCAATGATCCTTGTATTTGATAGGTGCATGCGCATTTACTTAGGTTCGTCTAACACAAAATTCTTGATTATAATTTATGATATTAAATTAAACGAAATGACAAATGTTATATATTTTTGGTATAACTATAGATCAGTATGTAGACTGGAAGGAACATGTAAAAAATGTTTGTACTGAAGTAAATAGATTTGTCCATATTCGAAATAAACTTAGAAAAAATTCACAACATACCTACTATATTAATGGCATATCATGGTTATGCAAACTCCGTACATCGTTATGGTCTCCTCCTTTGGGGTAATTTCACAGATATAAATAAAGCTTTCTTGTCGCAAAAGAGGTGTATTCACGCTATACTCGCATGAATCGTGAAAATCTTGGTACTAACTTGTGATGTATATTTTTGAAACTGCTGTTTTTATTTGTTCTCGGCCATCCTCTGAGATTGGCATTGTAACGGAATAAAACTATTCCATGTGCATCACGGTGTACAATAAATTACCCACATCTTTGAAAAACCTACCCTATTATAAATTCCGGAATAAGCTTAAAGAGTGGTTACTGGAAAATAAATTCTATTGTTTGAAAGAATATTTATCGAAGACCACTTGACGTCATCGGAATTTTTGCTGTGTTGTTTTGTATTTTTTGCCCTTTAATTACATAAATAATTATAATTTGATGCGTACTTGACTGTTTCAAAATGTTTTTATCCATAAACTATGATTTCTTTTTCTACTGTAACATATTGTTAGTAATTACTTTTTTCTGACTTACTTGTATTTATTGGCATATTTACTAATTTTATTTAACCAATAACTTATTGTATATAATTTTAATTTAATCAATTTTAAAATTCTCCATGTAGAATCTCCAGTAAAATAGTCTGTTACAAAAAATTCTCCATAACATTTATTGTTTTACCCTATTTATTGTGAAATACATATACATTTCATTTCACTGATACGAGAATGTTAAACCTTATTACAGCTGATCTTAGGAAGTGGCCTAGGTCTTATTCATGTTCAGAGAGTGGCATTTGATTTGTCATTTGGGTTCATACCTTGTGATATTGTGAACAATGCTATCATAGCCCTCGGGAAGGAAGCATCTACCAACCAGACCAAAGGTGGTGATAACACTAGGATATATAACATCAGTCCTACGCAAAGGAATCCTATTACATTTAGTGAGTATTTTTATGTATTCTACTAATATTATAAACCCAAAAGTTTGTAAGAATGTATGTTTGTTACTCTTTCACGCAAAAACTGGTTAACGGATTTGGATGAAGTTTGGCACCAAGATAGCTTATGTCCTGAATGAATGCATAGGATACATTCATCCCGAAAAATGTAGTGTTCCCGTAGAATAATCAAATTTCCGCAAACACCACGGGGCACAGCTAGTAAGTAATAATTTCGCGATGGACTTGGCACCTGCAATATTTTTTTTCGACATTATAAAAAAACTACTTGACAGATTTCTTGTATTTCAGAATCTTAATCAATGTTGTGTTCCACATATATATATCAAATATTATTGAAATTGGCCAGTAAATGGCGCAGTAGTCACGTTTTAAACTCATAAATTATCACTGCTGGGCTTAGGTCTCCTACATGAAGGGGGTTTAGGCCTTAGTACACCACGCAAATTACGGGTTAATCTTGTGGTAATTATTTATAATATTAACGTGAATGAAAAACACAGAGGTGCATGCCTGTCTCTGGGATTGAACCCGCGCCCTTTCGTTTGTAAGGCAAAGAATTAACCGACTAGGCTACCATTATATACTTATACGAGTATTATGCAATAGTAAATTTGTATAATTGACCGAGTGAGTGAAGCGTGATTTATTCTCTCTATAATATAACTCGTCCGGGTCTGGCATCTTCAGTCAGTTAAGTCGAAGTAGATTCCAAACAATGTTGGTCTATAGGCTCTACGAACTTTAGATTTTTTACCTAAAAATCCTTAATTGTTAGGGATATGCATGTTTGTTGAAAATGAAAAAATCGGTCAAATGGTTGACGTGTTTTTTTTGTCGTGTTTCAAAAGTGCCAAAAAATAATGCAAATTAAATATCATTTTGAGGTCGCAAATTAGTCGTATTCTTCCATAACATTTATTTCAATCTTCCTGAGAACGAAAACAGGCTCTATCCTACTAGTCCTATTGAAATTTGTCTCATGGGACAACTGACACAACTTTTGTCTCAGTTGCTCCGTAGAACCGAGGACACTAGTATGTTATCCCACTAGTCCTAGTCTAATAAAGCCTACACCCTATCAGATATTATTATAAAAATAAACTTATATTTTTCCTTAAACTATTATTTTTCAGGAAAAATAAAAAACATATTCTATGTAAAAGGGAAAGAGATTCCTTCCCCTCGATGTGTTTACTATGGCTTTGCTCTATATACAACCAACAAGTTATTGTTTGCTATTGCTTCCCTGTTTTTGCACGTAATACCGGCATACATAGCTGATTTCGTGTGTCTACTCATCGGAAAACAGAAAAGGTAACTATAAAAAAAACGGCTTCGGCTAGGGATTTTATTTTTATTAGTTAGGGGTGTACTAAGCCGAAAGGGGGTAACTACACTCGTTATTACGAACAACTTTAACAATGGGACCAACTCTGAAATCAAGAAAAACAAAACACCTGTTCCATACAACAACAAAAACATCGGTCGTAGACAAAATTGTATGAAACAGCAGATATTTTCTTCTTGATTTCAGAGTTGCAACCATAGTAAAAGTTGTTCATATCAGGGTGTGTATAGCGTCCCCGTTTCGGCTTAGTACACTTCTAGCCGATAACACTGTATAAAAAAGTTGTTTTTGGTGATAACAGACTCCATTAATGCAGGCGCCGTTAGAACTTTAATTTTATACTCAAACCTCTGAACGGGTTTGGATACAATTTAATTGATACAATTTTAAAACAATATTTAATGAAACAAAAAAAAAATATCATTTTTGTCGTTGGTCTTCGAGAAATCAAGTTGCTAGCGTCAAAATAGTACTTAAAAAAAACTACACACTTCATTTCGGCAGGCGATACGATTTTTTCAGTTATTTCGATTTGAATATAAAATTTCTGACCAATATTTTTACTTCTCGAGCGTTTCCGTTAAAATTTTATCATCATAGCTCCAGAGGTTTATAACTGAAAAGTTTAAAGGACATTGTTTAATTTTTGATACCCGGTAGTAGTCTGGCTAGACGGGGGTTATGATTTTTTGAGTGTATGTTTGTATATAGGGTATATTGTACATAGGTAACCAACTAATATCCTCTTAAAGGCTGCTTAGGATGACCATAAGCAACAATTTTGCGACCTTCCCCTACAAGCGGGTTTTCTCACGATGTTATCCTTTACGGTTTAAGCATGGAATAATAAATTATTATATGGAATTATAATATGAACCTGGGATTAAACTCGCGCCATTTCGTTTGTGAAGCAAAGGGCTTACCCATTAGGTTTACCTTTTACCAATTTAGCATGTCCTATTCCAAACAATAAGTTAGCTAAATAAACATATAAGTTACATAATATACTTGTAACCACCGTTAAATATATTTTTAATACGAGTATCACACTCCATGTACTTCAAAATCATTTTTTTATAAATCATTTTGCGCCATAACTCATTAATAAGTTTTTGTATTATTTGATTTACATTTATCTACCGCTTATATGTATATAAGACAAGCCATTTATGCTCTAGGTCGTGGCAATGAAATATACATACATATTTACACTCGAAAAACATAACCCTCCTTCTTTTGCAGTAATTCCAAATAATATTAGGACATAGGTAGTAGAAAATCATGACACTTATCTGTTTCAGATTCGCTAAACTGGCCAAGAAGTTATATACCGTAAGCAACACGTTCTCCTACTTCTCTTGCAATGAATGGCATTTCAGAGATAGTAATTTGGAAAAATTATATAACGGTTTATCAGAACAGGACAAAGCTATCTTCAATTTTGACATCGCCAAAATAAACTGGGACGATTATTTCATGATCCTTTGCGTCGGTCTTAGAAAGTATATTATTAAGGACGGGCTTAAAGATACTGCTTATGCAATCAAGAAACAAAAGTACTTGAGACTCGTTCATTATATTGTAACTTGTTTATACGTTTTTCTTATTTGGAAGACTATTTCTTTGATTGTCTACATAGGTCTGTTTTTGTTTTGATATAATTTAATATGTTTATTAAAGTGCGCGTCTACGTTGCACCTTAATAATTATTTACTACTTTGAAAAATTTACTAGGTTTAGTGACAGAAAATATGCAATTGCTAAAAAGACTGCTCCACAGAAATCTGTTGATTTATTTTAAATGGACTTTTAATTGAGATAAAATTCAGTTGAATTTATCAATAATGTCGAAATAGAACTTTTAGAAAGTGTTGAACGTTTTTAGCCCAATTCTTGTTTCATCAAAATCAAAATGTATATTGCATAGCGTTTCTGTAAATTTATCTATTATCTTACCGTATACATTTTTTGTAATTTCGTCTTATTTTTTACCAGTTTTCACTTTTTTAAGTGTAAGTTAGTCTGTACTATCAAATATTTAATTAAAATATTTTCTTATATATTAGGTCCTTACATATGAAATTGGCGTTTTGTCGTACTGGACACTTTGATCTCAAATATCTCTTCTTTGGTTAGGGATTCCAATTTCAAATTTATACAGCTATTTATTCATACATTTGTATTTCGAAAACAGTAATTCATTTATTTTGTCCTCGTTTGGTTTTTTCTTTGCGTCACCCAGTTTACAAAATGGAAAACTTGAAATATCCGATTTAAAATCCCTTTATTATTGTGCCGGTTGAGTAATGTAACGCAGCAGTTGACGCGCGTTTGTCGGTTTGCTGCACTCAATTCATGAGGTACCCACTTTTCAAGCTTTTTCACCTTTCCAATTTGCTTCAAGTGGATTAAAACAATTTTATCACTAACACCGCAGCCTGCAGCTAACTCGGACGTGGTTTGCGATGGATCTGCTTCCATAATAGATTCCAATTCTTCATTAGCAACTTTAGTCACCGGCCGTCCACGAGGCTTGTTCTGCAGGTCGAAATTTCCAGAACGAAAACGTTGGAACTAAAAAAGCACTGTGTTTTCTTTTGCAACACCGCCGCCATACACATCATTAATCCTTCGAGCCGTTTCTGCAGCACCGGTACCACGGTGGAACTCGTACTCGTAAATAACGCGATATTTCAAGTTTTCCATTTTGTATACTGCGTGACGCAAAGAAAAAACCAAACGAGGACAAAACAAATGAATTACGGTTTTCGAAATACAAATGTATGAATAAATAGCTGTATAAATTTGAAATTGGAATCCCTTACCAAAGGAGAGATATTTGAGATCAAAGTGACCAGTACGACAAAACGCCAATTTCATATGTAAGGACCTAATATTAATTCCCTTTGTATAAAAACTAAAAAAAAACACTCTGTATAAATGTGTTTATGTACTCGTATTTTTAAGCCGATATTATGTTTTATGTTTTTTGGATGTACGTTTTGTTTTTTTTTGGTACGTTTGGTTTAGTGGCGATTTCTATGTCAGTCGTGGATAATGTGCCCCAATCCCAGTAGAACACTAGCGCTGGCTGCTGTTGCAGCTAGCATTGATGCTGATTTGGAGTCGGGTTTCGAGAAACAAATACTTATCAACCCATAACACCCATACTGCTTTGTTAGTCCACCATGCTGGCCAAATGGCGGGTTGGCGGCGACTACACTTATCCGATACGCAGGTTTCCCCACAATGTTTTCTTTAACCGTTTAAGCTTGTGGTAATTTATAGTAGGCAATATAAGCGAATAAGTTTGAGGTGCATGCCTGAACCTGGGATTGAACCTGCGCCCGATTGCTTGTAAAGGCAAGGGGGTTACTGACTTTGCTACAACTAGCTTTGCCTAGGCTACCACAAACTTACAAATACCTACATAATAACATTTATTATATTATACAGTGTTGAACTTTTTTGAAGTTTTATAGTTGATTTTGTTTGACAAAATAAATCATTTTATCATTCAGTAATTTCATTCGGTCCTAAAATCGCGTACACAAAAATAAAAATAACAATAATAAATATAGAATCTAAGCTGTAAGAAATACATATCATTTTTATATTATTTATTTAACGCGTGTTTGATTCATTCTCTTTAATAAATGAGTTTTCACGCGTACCTGATTGTTGAAAAGGTCAAACTATAGTTTCGTTCACATTCGGTAATTACTTTATAATTAATTAAATTTAAACTCTTTATCAGGGATGAAATTAGTCGTTCGTGTCCACGACGATAACACGTTTTACACACTAAAGAAAGTACTAATTATTAAAATAAATATTTCTAACCGAATCATCTCTGGTTTGTATTTGGCATACATGCATTATTTTGTTTGTAATTGCATTTTTTAAATGTAAATATCCTAAGGTTTTATAGATAATTATATAATCACACAAAAAATAACATTGCGGGCGCAGCCACTATTCTAATATAAAATAGTGGCTGCGCCTCGCAATGTGATTTTTTTTTTCTGGGATAAAACGTAGCTTATGTGATAATCCAGGACTATTTTGACTCCAAATTCTATCTTGTCTTTGTCCAGCTGTTTGAACGTAAAAGGGTAACAAATAACAAGGACAAAACTTCACCTCTACTCGTATAAAATTTGTGTGAAAACAAAGATTTTTGCTGATATGACATTGAATCAAGTTTGATGGCACACGATTGAAAACAAAAACATCGGAAATTATAATTTTATAACATCACAGTTCTAGAGCTACCGAACATAATCGGCAAAGAAGTCCAGAAATATAGAGGTACTTCAATATTCCAATAACCTAGCTTAAACGGTACATAAATACCAATTTGCTCCTACTTTCGTTACCTCAGCACTATCTTCCAAAGAACTTACACTAGATCTACGTAGATAATCATTACAGTTTTGTTTTAGGCAGACCTTTCTAAAACTTAATTTGTGTTACATCGATTGTAACATAAATTAAGAATTAAATTAAAAACATGACACGCGTCTAGTGTCATCAGCCACAAAAAAATTATCACAAGCCTGTCAACTCCATCAGCAACGACTTACAAGTTGATAATAAGACCTGTCGTATTGTACATATATCTGAATGTTGGGACACTTAGGTGACGAATGAAAGAGGAATGCATGCAGTAGAGATACCAAAGTCGAGATAGACATGTCTGGAGTGACAAGATTAGACAAGATTAGAAAGAAACATGTTAGGGGAAATTTAATAGATCTCAATTTTAATACAATCAAACAAAAGTTGAAGTATTTTTTTGAATGCTATCCTTTTTATAAACTCAGCTAAATATGTATATGTGAATGCAGCTTGTAGAATCATCGTTTACGTGTAACAAACAACCATAACAAAACATTACTAATAACCAAGCATAGCGATCAATATGTAAATCTATGTCATGATGACTATTAAACTAACAACTAATATTAACAACTTGTATCTAAATTAGATTTATAAGTTTAATTTTTTTAAGTAATTATTAATTCAATGTAATAAGACTTGCCTGTAACGAACGTTATTTAAAGGTCAATAAATATTACTTTACTTTACATTAGTTTTAACGTAGCTCCAGTGACTGAGAAGGAAAGATTAGGAAGTGGTATGCTGGAGTGGTATGGATGTGTCATGTACAGAAAAAATAGTCATGTGACGAAGATATCAATGAAAATTATGTTAAGGGGGAAACCTAAGAACAAGTAGATGAGTTGTGTGAAGAGAGATATATGTAAAAGGGTAGAGGATGAAGAGATGACGGCTAATTGAATAGAAAGGAATATGAAAACATACTATGCCGACCCCACGCCGTAGGATAAAAGCCGGGTAGACGATGACTACTATAATTAAGCAAGTACTAATTTCAGTAGCAGTAAATATAATCGGCTTTATTCAATTCATTTACCTTACCTATTTCTAAAAATAAACAAATCAGGTATCACTTAATTCGTCATAAATTAAATATAATTACGATCACTGTAGGTTTATAGAGGTGGCTGTTAGAAAGGTCATTCAAAGGCATGACCTTGAAAGTCACGTGTAATTTGAGTGTATTATGTTACTCGTACCAGCCAAACCAGATTTTAAGATAGCCTAGTTTCTCCTAGACTAAATCACCTAACGCACGATGCTCTTTGATGTGTCTTTTTCGTCTTTCGATTTGTATATTTGCCAGCGTCGATTTTATAAATTTTACGAGTTATTACTTGATTTATCAAGTAAAAGTCACATCATATACCCTGAAAAGCGGTGGAGACTTTACCAGGGTTTCTATGGAGATTTCCCGCTAACACGAAACCCACGTTATTCCGTCTTTATACCGCTTGTGTACATAAACAAGATATTAAAGGTTAATAATCCACCGCAACTCCGCATTAAATCTTGAAGAATCACTAGTTTTGTAATTAAACACAGACAGAGACGCCTTTTTTTCAGTGAACGTGGAAAAACTCTGTAAAGAACGTTGCAGCAGTGCAAAATATGGCAAAACAAAAATGGCTGATGTGACATCATACGCAACGCACTGAGACACAATGCGATGCGTAAACGCAAGGCTTGCGGTGTGTTTCATCCTTTACTCTTGACATTGAATAATACGAGGAACTTTAGGTGAAGTTTTTGAAGGTATACACTGATTTAGTGGTTCGTTCGTTTTCAATGACGCACTGGAATAAAATTATGATTTTTAGTAGGTCTGATGGTAAGAGACCGGATGGTTTGACTTTGGTTCCGTGGAGAAATGGGCGGTACTTGATCTGGGTTGCAACTTGGGTCAGCACCTTTGCCGCCACTCACTTGGGTCGAACGGTCTCTACAGCGGCTGCGGCGGAGCGTTTATGCAATTTACACTTTGACGTCAGGGGCCTTTTTTATCCTACATAGCTAGTTATTTGACCACAAGTGCGACCCCGTAAGTCAGCAATCCTGTAGCCATAGATGGAGCATGCCTAGTCTGGAATACTCTCAAGGAAGGTTGCCGGAACACTTTCGGTGCTTGGTGACAGATTTTACAACTTGAGGTGTGCATTCTGATGTCAGCGTTTAATTTCATTGAAACCTACATTAACCTAACATTTGTGACGTCACTAGTGCGTTGATTTCGGGTTTACATTCAATTTGTATTATATATAAAATGTACCATATAATGATTTTAATATTTATACGATACTAACGTCACTAAATTTTTTTGCCTTCCCGGAACCCCTCCACTAACATTTAAACTTTATGGTATGGTACTAAAGTACAAATTGACTTTTAAATATTATTGCGAATCGATGGTATCGGAGTATAGAAAAGTGTTGGTTTTAGATTTATCCCCACAATTTTTTAAATTTTTATCTCCGTAAGAACGGAGAAAATTAGCAAAATCGAAAGATAAAGATCCTTTCGTTGACAAAGTAAGACGGTCAGCAATAGCTTTAAAGTAATTAGGTCACTTTTATGAATTACAAGTTGATGAGCATACATCAATGTTGATAGATATATCGAATTATCTGGTTGGCATTCAAACACAATCCCTTATTCATTTCCTTTTTCGAATAAACGTTTTTATTAACTTTTAACGTCCGACGCATAAACGACGGGGTGTCATTAGTTTGACGTGTCAGTGTGTGTGTTTCTTAGCTGTATTTAATGTAAATCGGTCCAAGATGGCCGCCGTCTCAAAATGTCACAATTTTTCACATTTGTAGAATGTTATAAAGGGTTGGGATAGTGGTGTATTAAGGCGGAAGGAAGAATTATACACACCCTAATGAACAACTTTCACTACGATACCAACCCTGAATTCGAGAAAAAAATTAGCTGTTTTACTTTTTTTGTATGGGACAGCCGATATTTTTTCACTGATTTTCACCCCAAACCGATAACCCATTATGATAAATTCAAATCCAATATGGCTGCCACAACAAGTGTCAGGGGTTTTTTAATATTTTCAGATTTACTTCTCTTCTTGTATAATTTATCTGTAATAACATATACCCATCCTTTTATTTGTCTTTGTATTCGTTGAAAGGTACTAAAACAGGGTATAGATTATAGTATAGTAAAAAGCACACTAAATACGCAGTATTAGAGTCGGTACTTGCTTGTTCTTATTGCCGTCTCTACGGCAATAGCAAGTACCGACAATATGACACTATGGGCAGTTGGGGGGCTGACGCGAAATAAGTCATTAAATAATTAGGAAATAGGATTCCGGAAAAATCTGGTGCTACCAGAACGAGGACCATACCAACATGTAGGCGTCAGACGACCCCGTGACTAGATGCCCGAGGTCTTCCTGCGACGGGTCATTAGTGGCCATGCCGCCTGCCACTAGAGGTAGGGAGAGCGGCGCACCTCAATACCGACAGTCCTCTTCCGAAGCGGCTCCATCCTCGACTGCGCTGTCTTGCGACAGGTACCTCCTGCTCTCCTGCTACTACGTGGACTTAGAGGACAAAACCCACTGGAGCGGTCCATCCCGGGTGCCTCTTGGCTTCACCGTGGGTGCCGGGTAGTACCGGGTATACAATATAGGATACACTTAATTAATTTTAAACACGTAATGTACAATACATAAACTCACTAAATAGTATAATAATATGACATGGTAAAGTGATCACACAGATGACAAATTATACTTCATCACCTTATTCTTAAAGCTAGTCAATGATGGTCAACTGGGTTAAGTTATAAGTCAAATTACTAAAAATACAACTTCGTTTCCGTATAAGATAAAATCAACTATCTTGATGTACAAACTCTAACTAAAAACCTTTACAGATTTTAATAATAAGGATAACTGAACTTACAAAAAAGATTTATTCGAATCGGTCCAGAATACTATTACTTCCATACTAAGATATCGCAGAACCTATGTAAAAAGTGGAAAAAATCCGAATCGGGAATCTCCTCCTTTTTAAAGTTGGTTAAGGACGATCCAATATAAACTATATTATAAGATTAGGGACTAAGCAATGTGCTTAGTCCCTAATATACAACGTGTAACAGAAAGGTGTGACAATACTTAAGGCTATTAGTCTATCCATCAAAGTAAAATCAAATATAAAACAATATATTTCTAAATTAATAAATATGCGTCATCAATACAACTTGATCGATCACGTGACCAATTTTGTATTGGAGATCCCAATTTTCTGATTGTATTTCGTATAATTTTGTTCTACGCAGGATTCATTTTGACGGTAGACTAACAACCTTGAGTATTGTCACACCTTTCTGTTACACGTTGTATAAACAATCGCATTACTTATACCGCCGTAGCTTTTTATTAATTGCGTATCGTTTTCAATAAGACACTACTTAAAAAGTAAATTAATACATGTTTTATTAATGAAGTAGCCCCATATAAAGTAATGTAGGTTACATCGCGGAATTTCAATTTCAGTGTCACAAAAACAACCCGCAAGACACATTGTTTCCTGAAATTTTTTAAAGTACATCTTGAGGTAAGTAATTTTTTTTTCGGAAAGTTGTTCAGGTGTATGGAAATGTGGAAGGATATGGGAGAGCCCTTTACTCAGCAGTGCAGTGCGATAGCATAAGTTAAAAAAAATAAATTAAATGCGGCTGTTAGCCGTACCTTTCTTAAGGCTTCAATAGGTTAGTAACCAACAATGAATGGCCCTTTACAATTTTTAATACAATATTTTATAAAAATTTAAATGCGTGAAATGAGGATGAACTATTGTCAACTGTGCTTTTAAAATCTAAGCTATTGTGATGAATTATTATTTATAATTTTAATAATTCACGATTAAAATCAGTAAAAATCATGCCCCTTGCAATTATATTGGAACGAAGGTCCTTATCGCGCGTCGCGAAAGGGGGTTAGTCGGAAAAAATTAAGACCAAAAGTTGTAACGACACTTTTTGCTCTAGTTGTAAGCCGTGCGGCGTGCGCGTGTTTCTTTCTCTCTCTCTCTCTCTCTCTCTGTCTCTCTCATAAAAAGGAAGCCAGTTATTTTCGTTTCTTCTTTTTATTTCAATATGCTATGTATAAAAATAACTTTAAAAAAAATACAATTCTTTCACAAATTAATCGAAAGGAACTTCGTTCCATTCCCAGGTGTCTCTTGACACCACTCACCTAAGTACATTGTTTTCTTAATAAAGATAGTAGTTAAATATTTAATATTATAATATTTACTTAATATTAATTTAATATTTATTTTAGCAGCATATGATAATATAGCTATTAAACGTTTTATATTATACGTTATAACAATAAAATAACACTTCAAGTTGAATGTTCAATGACTTTAAATGACTCACCCATTAAAAACAAACACACAAAAATCAAACAATTTTACAAATGTAACAATTTATTAAGATTATTTAAATTAATTAAGATCGAAGACATGACTACAACACGAAAACTAAGACCTAATGAATTTTTTTTTTAATTTTGTAGGGAACACATATAAACAAAGTATTATTTATAATAAGTATATTTATTAATTTATGAACAAAATATTAAATTTAAATTATTTAAAGTCTCAGGCTAGGATGTATTACGAGTCCCTACTGTTAGTATTCCTTTAATAGGGTCAATCTTATTCAATCAAAAATAAATATTAAATAAAAATAAAAAAAACTATTTTAAAAAATTGCCACCATCTTCAATCAACACATATATTTTTTTTTTTTCTGTTATATCAATTTTAAAATGAAACTATTGGACCGCTAGCATACTTAGAATGCTGCCTCTTAAATGACTAGTAGATCTTTATGATCTATGATGCTTAATCTAACTGCATTTTAAATAGTACTTAATCATATTATTTATAGATATATATATTTTAAACACTATCTTGCGACTACAATAGTACTGCATGTTTTTTGAAATGCTGTTGTTTTTATTTTCATTATATAACTTTTTTTTTTTCAATAGAATAGTAGATCACTTCTATACTGTTGACACGCAAAACATAAAATGCAGGAGAACAATTCAAATAAAATATAGCATATTTAAATATTTGCGAAAAAAAACTTAAAAATATGTACTTGAGAACAATTCCCAAATATTATCGTGCCCTCGCTTCCCTAAAGGTCTCCTAAAGGCTAAAGATAGCCTACGGATGGCCTAGAAATTTCGATTCTCAACGAGCCACTTCGCGTAAGTACAGGTTATATGAGAATAATAATCAACCAAGAGCGAGTCGGACTCGCATACGAAGGGTTCCGTATCCAAACAAGTTAACTTAAAATTTCTACTTGTTTTCGTCATTAATATCAAGCAAAAAAAGGAAAAAAATACGTTTAGATTAAAAATAACAATCTAAAATATTTTATTTAATTTTGATTCATTCGTTTATTTATAAAGTGAATATTTAACTAAATATCATGTGAATATTTCACTAATTATCATGTGAATATTTCACGCGTCTACGAGTACTGGTTGCCGTTATTAATATCCAGCAAAAAAAACTGAAAAACGTTGGTCGTATATTTAAATTACACTATTAATATATTACCCCCTAAAATATATTTATTTTATTATGATGATTATATTAAGTATTTGTTGTTATAACGGCAATAGACATACATACGTTATCTGAGAACGTTTTCTTTTTGAAACTTCACATGGCTGTATCTCTAAATATATTAAAATAAATATCTATATTCAAACTTCACTGTTTGTACGTCCGTCCGTCTGTCATACGAGAATAGGAAAAATTAATGTCATGTCTGAAGTATTAGAAATAGTTGAAACTTTATAGAGTTCAAGAGATACAGCGTTACGGACACAGACGGACGGACGGACAGACAGCGAAGTTTTTCCGTTTTTACCTTTTGGGTAACGGAACCCTAAAATTAAGCTGTTTCATACTTTCTGTCGACTATCGACCTACTTATATTATATTATAGAATAGATACTTTTTTTCTTGAATTTAAAATCGGTTCCATAGTAAAAGTTGGTTATAATTATTAGTATGATGACCTCTTCTTGCTTTAATAGGTACTAACTAATAACCCTGTACAATACGCCGCGGACGATAATCATGAAACAACAGTTTTTCGAAACCTTAACAAAGTGAATCATGATTACACTGAAGTAACGTATTTATAAAATTGGCATTTGCACTTTCTAATTGCGTGTAATATGCAGTAATAACCTTTAGGTTTATAATTGCATTTAAAATACAAAGTTACTTCGTATTGGAATAGAATGATTCGTTTTATTTGTAACAAACACTTCATAAATAACAGCAGTGGAGCAGTATGGTGTAGTAATCATACAGGTACCTACACTTTTTAAGTTTTTGATCGGAAATTTTATAGATAAGCCGCGTGTGTCTTGAGTATTAGCAAGCAGAAGATTGTTATGAGAAATTTGTTACTCGGTGAGAAGTGTGCAGTGAAATAGGATTTAAAACAAACATAAATCTTTTTAGTGCATGTTTTTTTATTTATTTATAAATTACCAAACTTGCAAAATGATATTTGTATATGAATCATACAATTTTAATTTATTACAATTTTGTGTGTTCGTTGTACATACGTACCGTTAATTATTCTTTTACCACCGGCGCCGACAGAACTTTTTTAAGTTATTTCGATTCGAAAATATAACTTTTGACCGGGTTTGATAAAATTAAAATAGGACAAAATACGAGGGAAAAATATATTATTTGACCTTACCCTTACCCTTTGAAATAAAGTATATTATTTAACCTTACCCTTACCCTTTGAAATAAAATATATTATTTAACCTTACCCTTTGAAATAAAATATATTATACCAGCGCCGAGATCCTCAAAATTAGTACTGTAGAAAATTGTAAACACATGTAGTTACGCATAGATGTCACCACTTCTGCACTTAGTTAAGATATATTAGTCATTTCAATACTTTTATATTTAAAATTTTATGTTGGTAGTACCAACTTTCAGTTCCGTTTTGTTATGTAGGTTGGCATTACTTGTCAGTTCTGCCATCGGCTAAAATCGGCTTACCTTCGCTCGTCATTCGCAAGATAGTGCTCCACCACTCAACACATATTTCGCGTTATCGCACTAAAAACAGTGAAATTAAATAAAATACCAAAACGCAAGAGTTCTAGATCACGAGAACAAGATATAGAACATTATAAAAGTAAAATTAAAAAGATAGAGCGAAAAATTCGTGAACGCACAGCTAGTGTAATAGAAAATGTTCCCGAAGCTGAAGAAGTGCTTACAGTGCACCAAGAGGAGAACACAGGAGCAGGTATGTACCTATGACTTTTAAATATTCTGGAAAAAGTGTTCCCTTGCGTACCTACGTATTTACGTAAAGCTTGTAATATTGTGCAACCAGAATAGCCGCTGGGACTAGTTCGACGCAGTCAAACACAATTGGCGTTCCTTCCGTTGGGGATTGTAACCCAATTTATCAGTTTTACTGTACTAACAGTTGACTTGTTTAAGTCTACCTAAAAAAAATGTGGCTAAATTTATTGTACGTATCGACGTACCGATTATATTATGCACCCTGAACAGTCGTTGGGACTGATTCGATGCACTGACACACGGTTGGCGTTAATTCCGTTGGGGATTGTAACCTAACCTTTTTATACCTATAATAGTTATTTTTTTGTACCTTCTTATACAATGTATTTTACTTACGTTAAATGCAACCCACAGTTTGCTAAAAAGTGGCATTTGTAATTATTTACAGATACCCCTGCTTTGCGACCAGACGATTGGTTATTAGAATGGCCAGATTATGAAAGCAATGAAGAGTTAAATAAAGAGTCTGAACCCCAACCAGGCCCTAATGCCGTTAAAGATATGCCGCCTGAAGAGCCCATTACTAGTGAAAACACCATTACTGATCTTGATAACGATATTCTTGAAATTTTGGGTGAGGATCCTTCTAAGAACGAAAAATATGGCCCAGAAATCCGTAACGAACTTGCAAACCGATTATTGCACATTGTAAAAGAGGGTCTTAGTAAAGATAATCGTAAAGATTTAATTAGTAAATATCTTGTGGCGGTAAATTGTGCTCAAATTGATGCACCAAAGATCAATGCCGAGATTAAAACGGCAGTTGCAGATTCTATTATCAAACGTAATAAGGGTATCGAAATAAAACAAAAACAGATGGCTAGCGCAATAGCTTGTCTGAGTGAAACTATCAACTCACACGTATGCTCAACACTACGGAACAATATTCTTCTACAAAGACATAGGATATAGGTCGAATCTTATGTGACCTGCAACACGCTGATTTAATAACAAGACTAAATTTTATTCTGTACGGATTAAAAAAAGATATAACTGAACACCTTAAAAACACAAAAATAGACTCATTTTTATTTGGCGAAAGTTTAGCTGAAACATTAAAATTGGCAAAGGCTGTGAACAAATCTGGCGTAGATTTAAAAGCCATTGACAATAGTGATAGGACTGCAAATATGGCCATGAAATACAAAGGACTAGTTTCCAGGCCTTTAAACCGCAAAGCTGCCCCTCAGGTGCGCAGGCCGCCCGTGGGGCAGGCATCCTTGGCGCCACTGAGCCGCGGACCTGCGACAGTTCGTGCGCAGTTTTACCCGCCGCCACCGCCACATCGCCAGCCACCGCACGCACAGTCATCGAGAATTTCATCACAGCTTCATCATGCGACGTTTCCACGTCGCCCCTGCTAGAGACAGTTAAGTACGCTGGGCGTTTGTCCGACTTTGTTCATCAGTGGTCACTCATTACGAATGACTTTACTATACTTTCTTGGATAAGAGGCTATAAAATACAATTTGCGTCTCGTGTTGTACAACAATCACTCCCCAAAAAACAAACCTATACATTAAACAAAGGAACACATTATTTGGAAGCTATTAATAACCTGCTCGAAATCGGTGCTATAATAGAATGTAACCCATGTGATGACCAATTCTTGTCAAGCATTTTCCTAGTACCAAAACCAGATGGTAAAATGCGGTTTAACTTGAATTTAAAAAAATTAAATACATTTATTAAAACAGACCACTTTAAATTAGAGGGTTTAAGGACTGCAATTAAGCTCGTTACTAAAAATTGTCACATGGCTACAATTGACCTTAAAAACGCGTATTTTATGATAAAAATACACGAAGACTCGCGAAAATTTATGAGGTTTATGTTTGAGGGCAAACTATTCGAATTTACAGTCTTACCGTTTGGACTCAATATAGCCCCGTACATTTTTAAGAAGATAACTAAACCTATAGCAAAATTATTGCGTTCTGCGAGTCTTTTATCGACCTTTTATTTAGACGATTGGCTTTTGTTTGGACGGTCTCATCAGGAATGCTTAGAAAATGTACATTTAACTAAAAGCTTGTTAACTTCACTGGGCTTTGTTATTAATAGCAAAAAGAGTATGACTTCACCTTCAACTTATTGTAAATTTTTGGGAATGATCATAGATTTTTGCAAGCTTCAAATTTGTTTACCAACATATAAAAGATTACGAATAAAAGACCAATTACAAATTTTTTCGAAGCTAAAACGATGCAAAATTAGAGCGTTTGCGCAAATTAGGTTCATTGGTATCTTGCTGTCCAGCCATTGAATATGGGTGGTTACAGACCAAAGAGATGGAACGATGTAAATATCTCAACTTAAAAGATCATGACAATTACAACCGATTCATGAATTTGCCTGAATCGCTTCAGCCAGACTTTATTTGGTGGTTAAGTAATATAGAACATTCGACCAATTTAATAAAAATTGACAACTACAAAGCTGGGATATTTTCTGATTCCTCAACGACGGGGTGGGGGGCGGCCTATAATGGACAAACTGCGAGTGGACAATGGTCAATCACTGAGCAAGATAAACATATAAATTACCTTGAACTACTTGCTGCGTTCATTGCTTTAAAATTTTTTGCTAAAAATCTTTTCAATTGTCAAGTATTACTACGCATTGATAATTTAACCGCGATAGCTTATATAAACATAATGGGTGGTATACAATACCCTCACCTAACACAAATAGCTCGTGATATTTGGAACTGGTGCGAAAGTAAAAAACTTTTCATATTTGCGTCTTACATAAAATCGAGCGAAAACAAAATCGCAGATTTTGAATCCAGACGAACACATCCCGATATAGACTGGGAATTGTCAGATTGGGCTTTTAATATTGTCACGCGTTACTTTGGATACCCAAAAATTGACTTATTTGCAAGTCGCATCAATAAGATATGCGACACGTATATATCCTGGCATCGGGACCCTGAAGCGACAGCAATAGATGCTTTCACCATATCATGGTCTGATTATAATTGTTGCTATGCGTTTCCACCCTTTTCAGTCATACTAAAAACTCTTAGGAAATTTATTATGGATAAAACACGAGGTATCATGGTTGTATCTCTTTGGCCTACACAACCATGGTACCCCCTGTTCAAATCTCTTCTTATTTCGGAAATTGTCACATTTCCTTCTGAAAGCAATGCCTTATTGTCTCATTATAGCTCCCGTCGGATACAAGACTCGATTACCCTGGTGGCAGGCATATTATCCGGAACGCGTTTTCAAGAAGAAGTATACCAAAATCTTTACTAGACATTATGCTAGCATCATTATCAATGAACTCTATGAAACAGTATGACGTGTGTTTGAAAAAATGGTGGAAATTTTGCCAAATACCCAGTTGTTTAATGATGGATGCCATTACGGCACCTTAAATTCATGCAGATCGGCTCTTTCCTTGGTTCTAGGCTCCATACTAACTAACGATGATCATTTTAACTACTTAAAACGATTTTTTAAAGGAGTATATCGATTAAAGCCACCAAAACCTAAATATAACGTGACCTGGGATACGAATCTTGTATTAGACAAATTAAGTATGTGGCATCCTAATGAGGAATTATCATTGGAAAAGCTTACAAATATAACAGTAACTTTGTTAGCATTATCAACAGCACACCGAATTCAGACATTATCTAAAATAATAGTAAGTAATATACAACAATTATCACAACTTATCACAATTAAAATCCCAGATACTATAAAAACATCTAAACCTGGCTCTAATCAGCCTATATTACGATTGCCATTTTTTAACGATAGACCACTGGCTGGGCAGTGCTTTATTATGTTATAAGGAACGCACTTCCTTATTAAGAAAGTCGGATGATCTATTTACTGGGGTTAGAAAACCTCATAATTCAGTGGGAACCCAAACAATCAGTCGCTGGATAAAACATACGCTTAGTGAGTGTCGAATTGATACTGCAACATTTAGCGCATATAGCACGCGACACGCAGCTACTTCACACGTGCACTCACTTGGTTTTAGCTTAGATACAATACGTAACACTGCGGGCTGGAGTAGAGATTCAACAACTTTTGCTAGATTCTATCAGAGAACTATTATTAACCACAATGATAATACTGCTTTAGCAGAATCCATAATTATGAATCGACAACCTGTTAATTAAATTAAGATAATAAGAATTTTTGTTTTTTTGTTATTTATCTACGAGAAGTAAAATACAATTTTAAATATTGGTTAAAATATTTATAAGATAATATGCTTTTTTATTATTTATAAATGTGAAATAATAAACAACATTGGTATATAAAACGTATATTATTTATTCATTGAAGATATTCCTACTTGAAAATAATTACTCTCAAAATCTACATGTGTTTACAATTTTCTACAGTACTGATCTTGAGGATCTCGGCGCTCGGTATAATTAATGATTAAACGAACTTACCTGTACGTGAAGTTCTATCATAATTATACCAGCGTCGAGTCCGAAGAGATTAGTACACCCCACCCTCCCAGGGTGTTTTATGCCTACTCACCCTAAGCCCTAGGTAACTGGGAATATATCAATGAATTTAGGAGTCTACCTCCAAACTAAATGACGAGCGAAGGTAAGCCGATGGCAGAACTGACAAGTAATGCCAACCTACACAACAAAACGGAACTGAAAGTTGATACCAACATAAAATTTTAAATATAAAAGTAATGAAATGACTAATATATCTCAACTAAGTGCAGAAATGGTGACATCTATGCGTAACTACATGTGTTTACAATTTTCTACAGTACTAATCTCTTCGGACTCGGCGCTGGTATAATTATGATAGAACTTCACGTACAGGTAAGTTCGTTTAATCATTAATTATATAACCTTACCCTTACCCTTTGAAATAAAATATATTATTTAACCTTACCCTTACCCTTTGAAATAAAATATATTATTTAACCTTACCCTTACCCTTTGAAATAAAATATATTATTTAACCTTACCCTTTGAAATGAAAAAAAAATCAATTTTTCGAATCAGTCTACCTATCTCCGAGAAATCGCATCGCATTAAATATATCGTATCGATAAAAAATATATCGTATCGCATAAATCCGTATTGTACCAGTTTTGGGCACGGGCTTCGCATATGAACGAAGGAACTTCGCATATGGCCACAGCACTGGCCTAATTGCGGCCAAAATATATAAAGTACAACCCATAGCATATCGCATCTGGGACAGGTCTCACCTTTTAAGTGGGTAAAGGCCAAAATACCTTACTACACAGTAAACAAACATAGGTTTACAAACTGGAATTAACATATTAACGACTCGTCATTTGAATAATAAATATTTATATACCTACCCAACTTACATTAAAAATAAATAAAACAACAAAATAGGTCTAGATCTACTACAAAACCATGCCCAAAAGTCCATGTCACGCTCGGCGCGAGGTCGCGTTGTGTTTCTTTGGATTATAATAATAACATTTTTTTTTATTTCGCTCAGATAAAAATATGGATCCCGCGATGGCGATAGAGGCGGCTGCGCTGGCGCGGCAGCAGCCCATGCTGGACGCTCTGGCGCAGGGAGACTCGGAGGTGCAGAGGTTCTACAAGAACTGCGTCGTCTTCATCACGGGAGGCACAGGCTTCCTCGGGAAACAACTCATTGAGAAACTGTTCAGGTAATGTACTAGATACAAGTATGGATCCAGCGATGGCGATAGAGGCGGCTGCGCTGGCGCAGCTGGACGCTCTGGCGCAGGGAGACTTTAAAAAAGCAGTCAAATTGAGTACCTCACAACCTCTTCGTCAATTTGAGCGCTTCTGCAAGTAAGCATTGTTTATTTTTGATTTCTGAAAAGCAGGATTCCCAAATATATTTAGTCTCTTTGTTTGTGTGTCAAAATAAAGTAGAAAAATGTATATCTTTAAGCGCCTGACAATATCAAGTCTACTGTCTCTTTTAAATAAAAGTTAGGTACTTGTTGCAATAACAAAATGAGTGTATATTCTCTTCTAGGTGCTGCCAGATATCGAAAGTTTACATGTTACTACGATCAAAAAGAGGGAAAGATTTCAAGGAGAGAATTCTGGACATGGTCAAAGACCCAGTGAGTATAGAAACGTTACTTTCATACGATACAGGATTCTAAATAAAGTGCGTTTAGTATACTGAAAGAATACAAAAAAATAAAGTAGCCGTGTTTTTTGTTTAACCCACTACAGCACAAAAATATTGTTAACTTCAATTGAAGTCACGCAAAGTGAACGCGAAACTCGTTCGCGTGAGCCAGATTTGTGTAATCGCGCATAGGTGAACATATTTCCCAGATTTTTGTAAACAGTCATGCAAAAAGGGTTTATTTTAGCAAAATATGTGATATTAACGATGCTGGTTGCGCGGTAAAAGGCGTAAATTATGTTTATATACATATATTATAGTCATTGGGAATTGGATATCTTGATTTGAGCATCATCTGATTTCCCAAAAAAATCGAGCGCCTGATCGATCATTCATCATTATATTGCTGTTTAGGGTGAGAATGCCAATACCGTTAGTAGTCTGGGGTACGCAATATCTGGTAGAAATTTGGAGCATTTGAATTATTATAGACTATTTAGTGGTAAATTCAGTCATCGGAAAACCTTGCTCTAAAGATGCTACGAACTGCAAAAAAAAATTCAAATACTATTTTATCGTCCAGTCAGTCTTGCTATGGAATTCTTTACCTCTGGATATAAGAAAAGCCCCATCACTTTTCACCTTATCCTTAAAGCTAGTCAGTGGACTAGCTTCAAGGATAAGATGAAAAAGATTTATTTGTCATCTGTGTGATCATCAGTTGTCTGCTGTGTGTATTATTGTCTACCTTGCTTATTTGTTTTATTTTACCATATTATATTATTATACTATTTAGTAAGTGTATGTATTGATTATAACAATTTGTGTATTAAGTTAATTAAATATATTCCATATGGTATGTATACTCCGTCCTATTTCATATCTTTTTTTCACAATTGTCTCCATCCTAAGGTAGGCAACCTTGGGATGGAGACAATGAATGACAATGATGGAGAGGAAGAGATCGCTTTTCAGCTATAAAGCCGCCACTTGTAGCACTATATTCTGTAAGATTTTGTGTGTCTGCAATTAAAAATCGATCTATCTATCTATCTATCTATGTGGAGTTAATAACACAGTAACTTAGAAGATTGTTATAGTTTATTGCAATAAATACAAATATTTAAAGCCAGTCTCAGAAGATAGGTAATATTTATTAGGGATCAGGTGCCACTTTTTCGAAACCTGGATTGCCCCATAGTAACAATGGGTCATCACGATGAGAATATCGACCCTTCTTCAACTAATTTGGTTTTTATTGTAATAAAATGTGATATTTTTATTCTAGACTTTTGATACTCTATACAAACAGCAGCCGAATTTTGTTAGCAAAATAATTGCTGTTGAAGGAGATGTGGCAGAAATTAAGCTTGGTATTAAACATGGCGACTGGAAAACCGTTACTGAGGAAGTAAGTATTTTTATGACCTTGATAGTTAGTGAACCACTTGCCTTTGTAAGAATAGGCAACGGTTTAATCCCGGGTCAGGCATACGCTTTTAAAGTTTTTCACTCACGTCTTTGTTATTATTTTAATACAAAATTTACAAAAGTAACAAACCGATTTCGATTACGTTTACAAAAATGTTTTTAGATATTTGAATTAATAAACCAAACTACTAGGTTAAACCAATTTTAATAAATTCTTATGGAATCCTATTCAAAATAAACAATTTTCCAAATTAATTCAGGCGTCTCTGAGAAATTTTGGGGAACATACTTCAAAACAAAAAAAGGATTCTGATGTATGGAGAACCCCTGGCTTTTATGTAGTCTATGAATGATTGATTAATTCCAGGTGGACGTGATATTCCACGTGGCAGCTACAACCAAATTTGATGAGCCTATACGTTCAGCCACACTCATTAATATCAGAGGGACAAGAGAAACAATACTCCTGGGGAAGGCGTGTAAGAAGCTCAGGTAATAAATATGTTATAGGTTTTTTATAGTTCAAGCAAGACTACGTCACTACGCGCGTAGACGTGCATTAATGTTTGACA
The DNA here is from genome assembly GCA_947049295.1 of Ligdia adustata. Classification (NCBI taxonomy): domain Eukaryota; kingdom Metazoa; phylum Arthropoda; class Insecta; order Lepidoptera; family Geometridae; genus Ligdia; species Ligdia adustata. The sequence goes on from OX346237.1 coordinate 1,391,200, forward strand.
CTTGCAAAGGTAAAAGGCCAGATGCTAAGAACGTTGCAGCAGTGCACAATACGGCAAACAAAAATGGCCGGTGTGACATCCTACGCAACGCGCTTAGACAAAAGGCGATGCGCCTTAATAACAGCTCCCGCCACTTGAGTGTCTATCCCTACACCCAGCCTGGCCAATGAAGAAGCTCTTGAATGAGCTGCTCTTTGTGACGGAAGGCTTATTAATGTGAACCTAGGGAAGAGGAAGAACCGGTATATAGCCGGTAGTATGTCGGTCGGAACTTTATACAGTGTAACGCTTAAAACTCAGGCACCTGAGGTTAAAGCAAATATCTGCCTGATATTTTTTTAATGAGTGCTATTTACTACACGGCTCTTTTGTGAGTCGGTTTACATGTTAAGTTTTAGATCTTGGTGTTCAGTGGATAGCCGATTGCTAATCTAAGCAACAGATTTTTACGAGGAAACTCTGATCCTATAGCGCGATCCTGAACGGAAAATTCACACATCCCCACACATATTATAAATGCAAAATATGTTTGTTTATTTGAATTGATTTGCATAGAAATAGGATATCTAGCATGAAGCGGGCAGAGCCGCAGTCAAAAGCTAGATTGATATAAATGACGGTATTTTTTCAGGTCCTACGTCCATGTTTCAACAGCTTACAGCCATGGAATTACCGATCTTACTGAAAGCGAAATAGAAGAAAAGTTTTACTATGCACCGGTCGATCCTAAAACAATGATACTGATGGCAGAATCTATAGAAACGGAAAGATTGAATAATATTACGTTTAAGTAAGTATACGCACTACGAGTACACATGCTTTATTATTTTACTAGTGGCTGACACCCGGCACGGCGTTGCTCGCTTTAAAAAAATGGAATGTATTGATTATAATATTTTGTGTATAAGTTAATTTTGTATATTCTTTATTGTATAGCCCGTCCTATTTCATTTTATTTTTTCACAATTGTCTCCATCCCAAGGTTGCCTCTAAGATCTACACCATATATTTAATCCACTCTCCGAAATTCTTCTCTTTAAGTTCAGCTGTTTAGGCTGTGTTGATCACTAGCAAGTATCAGTCAGTTAGTCAGGACTGTCCATAGATTTCTTCGTTCAATCTAGGAAGAAACCATTTTGAGAGGGAAGCTACCAGATAAAAATCTTCTCGTTATCGATACTAAGAGTCAAAAGACTAAAGCTATTTACTTTTATCAAAAGTGAATAACTTTAGTATTTGAGTGACAAGTGTACACTCACGTTTCTCTTGTACTCGTATATCTTAGAAAATTTTCTACACAAACTACTCAGACGTAAGCGTCGATTTAAAAAAAAATAACACGGAAATTAAACTTCGAATCAAATATGAATACTCGTAGTCTTCTTTTCAAATCAGACTTGACGTTTTTGAGCAATCGTTCAGGCAGAGAATTGTCTAGTGTCCAGAAATGTCTAATGTGTTAAACCGTCTTATACATAAAAAAATATATACCAGAATTGAGAACCTCTTTTTTTCTGAAATTGTTGATAATCGCGTCATATCTCAGTTAATTAGCTTAATTTCATGGTGCCTGATGTAGTGATAACACTTAATATTTAAACTTGTACTTTTTTAATTTTTAGATTGATCAAAGGCTGGCCGAATACTTATACATTTACCAAAGCAATCGCTGAAGAGTTGGTTCGTAAAATTAGCGATGGACTTCCGATTTGCATAGTTAGACCTGCTATAGGTAAGTTACGAGAGACTTTAGAAGCTTTGTAAGTGATTAACATGAGCTATTAAGTTCTTCTTATAGAGTACCTATGTGCAACAACTTTTTATTAGCGTACCTCACGTTCGATTTAAAGCATATTGTTTAAGAAAACGGGTTTTCACTTGTACCTGATTGTTGGAAAGGTCCAACTACAGTTTCGTTCACATTCGGTGAACTTCATGAGGGATGACATCGCGCGCGCGGCGATTGGCCGAGCGCAGTGCGAGACGTGTCATCGTTGAAGAAATGAACGGCTCATTTCATCCCTGTTGAAGTTCATCGATGAAGTTTATGAAAACCCGTTTTCATAGCTCACAAAGTAACGTGTAATACTAATACAGATACTGCCAAATGTATATCATATTTAGATGCTATGAAACAAGCGACTTCGACAATCAAATTTGACCCAATCGATCTCAAAGAGCTATTAGCAATTATTAAAAATATATAAGAAAAGTAAACACCGTTTGCATTCTGCCAACCATATCCAAAATTCTCGAAACGGTTATTAAATCTAGAATATTAAAATATTTTGAACAAATCATCTTTTTACAACTTCTCAGTATGGCTTTTGTAAAGGTCGATTGACGGAAATGGCAATTAGGAAAGTTCTTTACTATGTTTTGGATGCCTTGGATAGGTCACAAAAGTGCGCTAGCATATACTGTGATCTATTTAAAGCATTTGATTGTTTAAGGCATGACATATTATTAATAAAACTACACTACTATGGTTTTTATGACTTTGAACTGAATATGATGCATACGTACTTGTGTAATCGTAGTCAGATTGTTTCTTTACACGGGATAAATTCTAAAGTTGCTACTATATATATAGTACCATATAGTATACATATATAGTATATGGTACCACAAGGATCAGTATTAGGACTTGTTCTTTTCCTTATATATATTAATGACCTTGTCCATGCCATGCCTGATTGGACTTATATTAGTTTATTTACCGATGATACCCATGTAGGAATAAAGGATAAGCACAACGAGAAACTAGAAATAAAAATTTTGGAGGCAAAAGTATTCTCAAACAGTGGTTCAATGCTAATGGAATTATATTAAGTGCGAATAAAAGCATCGTTATGAATATCAATCTCGCAAAGTTGTGATCAAGAATCCTGCAGTAAAAGAAAATTTCTTCTTAGGATATACTGTTGATCACACTATTAGTCATACAAATAACATAGGTAAACTGTCTAAGAAGTTAGCCAGTGCTAACTATGCGCTCATTAAACTAAGATCTGTATTAGATGTGAAAGATATGTTGTCTGTGTATTATGCAAACGTACATTCCATGATAAGATATGCGATAACTGTATGGGGCAACGGGGCCGATATGATTTAAGTCCCAAGAGCCCAGAAGAAGGCCATATGCATAGTATTTGGATGAAAAAAACGCACGTCAGCACGAAAATACTTTGAAAAACACAAAATAATGACAGCGGTATCCATGTATATTTATAATTGTCGAATGATAAAACCGAATCATATACCATACAATGTTAGAGATCGCAATAGACCGGACGTACTTCTAACAAAACCAAGTTCGTTTAGCCAAAGTAAAGAAACAAAGCATCTGGATTAAGATATGTATGTTTAATAAATTACCTCGTCCTGTAGCTAACTTACATGGCAATGATTCTTCGAATCCACTGCTTTTTACTCAGTAAAAGAATTCTTACAAACTGATCTGACTGAATATTCATTCTCGAATTAATTAAAAATGGATATTGACATTAAACAATACTTGACTTGTAATGTTACCAGACTGATACACAACTAAGTATTATGTATATAGTAATCTGACATCAATATTAAATTTAACATTATTATCTAGACCCAAATATTTTTTTTTTATTTTTTTTTATTTTAAACTTGTTTCGTCTTAATATTATAATTCATTATTGTACGTATTGACTTGACTGAAACGCAGTTATAAGGCCAATAAATGATTTGACTTTGACTTTGACTTCTTAAACAATATGAATCAAACACGCGTTAGTTTTCGAAACAAGATTTAAAACATTATTTTTGCATAATGCACAGCAATATGAAGTTGTAAGAAGGTCATAGCGTCAGTTACTTGACATTGTATGAAGATACAATATTTTGTTTGTTTTAGTTCTCGGAACGTATCGCGAGCCTCTTCCCGGGTGGATTGACCAAAGCTGTGTTTACGGAGCTTCTGGGGTAAATATAGTTATTATCTACCTTCTTCCGAAAATTGAGGAGGTTATTCAATTCGACTGTAATCTTTTTATGTTCGGTACCTACTTGAATTCTCGGAGAGAGCATCGCCATTGTTTTTTGTAACAGTTTAATATATATCTTCTGCCGTAGTGGAAGTCGTAAATTTCTGTTTAAAAAAAATTATTAATATTTTTGGTGAACTAAAAACAAAAAAAATATTTAATATATTAAAAAATGGAAAACTATCTAAGTACCTAATAAAATTATATTATAATAATTTTATTACTTAGATAGTATTTAATTTTATTTGAACTGTTACATAATTTTATTTGTTATAGAAATTTCCTGTGTACAGAACTTTGAAATTTCGAAATTTTACTCTATTCATTGCTTTCTTCGTCCATTTTATGCCAAGGTGTGTTCTGGCAGCCTACCTTGAGAGACAGTGTATTCCAGACTGGGCGAGCTCCATCTAGGGACACAGTGTCGCTGACTTCCGTGGTTGTGCTGGTGGTCAAATGTCACTGATAAAAAAAAGACTTTCGAAGTCAACTTCTTAGCATATATTTGACATAATATTATAAAACAAGCAAGCCCGCGACTTAAAATGACTTAAAATACAAATTAGTTTCAAACTTTGAACCCCTATTTAATCCCCTTAGGGGCTGATTTTCCAAAAATAAAATTTCTTATTATTATTTTACACCCTATAATGAATACACCCTCCAAATGCCATGTCTTTAGGTCTATGTTTAGGCTCTGCGTTGATTTCTTGCCATACATATTTTTTTTCAGTCAGACATATTTTTTTTTGTATATATAGATCAGGTATTTTAATGACGCTCAGCTAAAATTGCTGAGTCGTAGAATGACGTGCATTATGTTGTTTTTTTATTTAAATCTAATAAATATTCATACATATTCGGTAGTACTTTTACTCTAAGTGACTTTAACTGGAATTTAGTGTATTTGTAAACTAAAAAACTTGTTAAATTTCAAATACTAAATAGATGCTACTACGAAATGGCGAGTCCCGTATTTTTAGGGTTCCACGCCCATAGGGTAAAAACGGGACCCTATTATTCGCTGTTCGTCCTTCCGTCCGTCCACCTATTTGTCTGTTCAATTTCAACTGTCTCGTTGTCTCATGAACCGTGATAACTAGAGTTGAAAATTTCATATATGATCCAACTAGTAACGGTGTGAATGGTTGGAACTTTTTCTTTTTTTTATGGTGCGGACTAGTCACAGTGTTGTTACAGTTGGGAGTGTTACTTGTTGGGAAATAGCTCATGTATATCTGTTCCCGCTATAACAACAAATACTAAAAAAAGAATAAAATAAATATTTAAGGGTACAACAAAAACACGGCAACGTGTAGACGCTTGCAATCTTGGAATATTCAAAAATGTATATTTGCATATCAACTTTAAAAATAAATAATTAAGTCACAACAAAGAAACATTTAAGGGGAGTCCCTTTAAATATACAACAACAGATTTCTCAAGCAACAACAACAGGTACATGTTGTATAAATAATGCCACGGAACTCTTAGTGAGCAAGCCCGACTCGCACTTGGCTGATTTTTTATTATTAATTGTCGGGGGCTCTTTAGATTTCAAAAGAGATGTTTTATACATGTATGGAGCTCCGGCAAAGACGGTGTACATGATACCATAGTTACGTTAGGGATTATTAATCATTAATATATCAATCAAATTCAAAATAACGCAACTTATCGCAGTGTACAAAATTATATTCAAATCAAAATATTGCCACTAAAAATATTCACGCTAAAAGGTGAATTTCGCGTTTTTATTGTATCAATTTTGACATTTGTGACGGGCGGTACAATTAAATGAAGTCAACCTAGGATACATAAATCTTCTAGGGATGCCATAATTCCACAGTAATTAACCGAATTTAGATTTTGTAAACAAAGAAGAAGGCGACCGATGCATTAATACACAATTTTAACCACATCTTTAGGCATTTATTGGTAGACTTACATCGTCCTGGCCGAAAATGAACCAAGTGTTTTTACTTGTGATTTCAGCTAGTTCTTGGATGTGGCTTAGGCGCAGTACATACGATTCTGGGCAGAGTGGATGCTAAGATTGGGTTCGTACCGTGCGATTACGTCAACAACGCTTTGATTGTCGCCGCCAAAGAAACCGCCTCCAGTCAAACAAAAGGCGGAAATGACACGAAAATATATACCGCATGTTCTACAAATAGAAATCCCGTTACGTTACGTAAGTTCAAAAATGATTAAACTAGTCGACTTTGGCAAATGCCCTTAATAACATAAACATATGACTAAAAATATATAGCAGAAAGATTCAGAGTGGAGAAGGTTGTCAATTCGCGGAATGTAATTTTTAATGAAGTTATCACTTTCCACGATTTCTTAGAAACGCTTGAACTGATTGTTATTAGTTTGAAGTGGAAGAAGAAATAGTACTAAAGTCATTTTGTCAAAATCAGTTTACAAAATGGCATAACAGAATAAACTGCAAATGCCTGTAAATGAACTTAATCTTTTTTTTATTAAATATTCAAAATCAAATCATATCCTTTTCTCTAATTATTATTTATAATCTTACTGACATCCAGACAAAAATACATACCTAGTGACAGCATGTATATTTGTTTGGAATGTTGGTCATAGTTTACGACCATCTCGTAGATTTAATTTTGTATGGATTTTATATACAAATTTTCACATTGTTTTTTTGTTTGGAGTTTTATTGGCAATAAGGGCGGGGAGATAAATAATGTGGCATTGATCAATCAATTACAATAAAACTGAATTGTATGTACGTTCAAACCCATAGCATCCCACTGCTGGGCACGGGTCTCCCCATAAAGGGGTTGAGCATTGTTGCGCACTGGAAGTGCGCTGGGCCCATAACCTCTGCTACATGTGAAATACTAAGGACGATAATAATATAAATATCCCCTTTTAATTTAATGTGAAATCATTTTTATTTCGAAATGTCCATAACAAGAAGAAAAACAATGTAATAAATTAATAGTCAAATAAAAACATCAAATATAAAAATACAGTTTAGTTATTCTTATTTGAAAGGTTTTAACAGGTTAAGGTCATAGTTCACCATGCTGGCCAAATTGCGGGTTTGGTACTTCGCTTTGTTTTGAAGACCGTTCATTTAAATTTATATTCTCCAAAAAGCAAAATATTAAGGTCATAAGCTTAAGAGTTCTCAGATTTGATAAATTAAAATATGTTTATATTTTAGATACAGGATTAGTGGGTCTTTTGTACGGAAGAGGAAGAAACTATGTATCACCGAAATCAATTTACTACCTTTTCGTAAAATTCACGACAAACATATGGCTGTTTTCGTTTTTGACGCTTATATACCATATGATACCAGCATATATAGCTGATAGCATATGTGCGCTTATGGGAAAACCAAGAAGGTAAGATATACAAAAAAACTTAGCTATAATTCAATAAATTTAATTCAGTTTAAATATAATCTTCTTTCTTGTCTTGCTAGTCTAGTTGCTAGTATATAGTCTTGCTAAAACTCGCGCACTGCTCCGGCTGGGCTGATTTAGCTGATTATTGATTTCAAATGTTTGTTAAAGTTCAGTGAAGGTTTAAACGGTGAGAAATATAAATAAGTGTTTGGCGGTACGAAGTTCGCCGGGTCAGCTAGTTAGATATAATATTTTGAAGCATCACATTAACAAAATACATTACTAACAATTTAGTCAAAAGTTATAGAAATAGAAAAAAAAATACTCACATAAAATATGCACACAATTATTAGTAACAAGTGAGTAGGTAAATAGGTCGAATGGTTAGTGTGGTCGATTGCCGTGCAAAATGTACGAGGCTCGATCCCACGAAACATGCAAAAAGAGCCTGAGCCACCGGTGAAGGAAAACATCGTGAGGAAACCATAGTATGGTAATAGGGCGTTTCCTATCGCTCGCCTGTTTAGCTACTACCCTATAGTTGTAAAATCTGTCACCAAGTACCTAACGGTGTGTTCCAGCAGCTTTCCTTAAGAGCTAGTATATTCCAGACTAGGCATGATCTATCCAGGACTGCAGTATCTCTGACTTCTGTGGTCGTGCGAACTTGTGGTCAAATGCCTAGCTGGGTTGGATAAAAAAAATTATTAACCTCTTAATTAATTTAAAATATATATTTTCAGATTCCTCAAATTAGCCAAGAAGTTGTTCAACATTAACATGACTCTGTCACATTTCTTGATACACGAATGGAATTTCGTGGACGACAATTTGTCCAACCTCTTCAGCAGCCTATCTAAACAAGACAAAGCCATTTTCAACTTCGACATGACAAACATTGCCTGGGAGGAATATTCACTGATCATATGCATGGGATTAAGGAAGTATATTGTGAAGGATGGATTGAAAAACACTGATTATGGTGTTAAAAAGATAAGATTTTTCCAATTTGTTCATTACACGTCAATAGCTTTCGCTTTTTATTTTATGTGGAAGTTTATTAACTTTATGTTATTTATGGGTAACAGATTGTTGTCGTGAAGTTTTGTTTTTACTAATGATAGATAAGTGTTCGTGATTTGTTTGTTTAATTTATAAATACACATTTTTATTATGTCTGACTCGATAAGGTTGCTGCTGAATGCAATGCTTTTCGACTCAATTTGAAAGTCATTTGTCTGGTATTTTAACAGCAACAACCTCGATCACCTACCACTTGATTTATTTAACTTGCACGTAAGGGTAGATAAAAAGATATAACCTAGCGAGCAGGGACTGTAATATCGATATAATTTTGGTATCTTTATCAAAATACCGATAAACTTATTGGTAATGGGGTATATTTTTATTGGTCTGAACACTGATATATTATTTCAATACATTAATATCTATACATTAATGTGTATTTATTTAATTGGCACCGATACATAAATATCGGTATATAATCGATAAACTCCTTCCACCCGCTTACCTCCGCCACCGCGCACCATGGCACGCGCTGCCCGTGGATGTATTACCGATTAAATTATCGATATCATTTTACTAATAATTAAAAAACATTATAAATACTTATATCGATATTTTATGGACGCAAAATATTGATATCGATATTTTACCATAGTGTCGATATTTTTCATTAATCGATTACAGTCGCTGCTTGCGAGTGCTGTCCGTATTATTTATTACTATGTGTACTCGTAGCTTGTTCAAGTTTTTATCGACATTTCTGTTACTGTGCTCACATTGCCAAAGTGTTTACATTTACAGTCATATTAATAAACGCGTCTTAACTTTGAACGCCTTATATCTTGTTTTATCCGATGGAGAACGTCACGCGTCACAACAAGACACAAGACGTGCTATTTAAGTTTTTAATTACTTTTCACCTCACAAACTAATGTAGTTTTCAAAAACTTATAAATACATTTAAGTCTGAATAGTAAACTAAACATATTTTAAGGTATATGCGCGGAGTGCGTCTGTCTGCGTACATGTTTTGTGTGAAGATTAAAGATAGGTATTTCAAAATAATAAATTTCTCTGGTATTGCATTTTTCTTTTCTAATAAATAAAACAAGACAAAAAAGTCGCTGTCAGTCGAAATTCGTTTATTAATTAAAAAAAATCGTCTAGCCACTAAAGTTTTGGACATGTTCTTTGAACAGATTATTCAATGTTCGAAAAAGTACACATAAATACCATTTTATTGGACTGATAGCAAAATATTAAATTCATCAAATGCATGTAAAAGCAAGACGTCACCGGTTCACGGTAGAGATCCCACAGGCTCGTAAAAAACGCTATACGTCAACTTTCATTGTGTGAACTGCCAGATAGTGGAATACGGTACCCTTTTCTATTTCCCGATGGTTATAAACTGGGTCTTTTCTAGTCGCGAGTAAATCTGTTTCTTCTAGGCGAGCGCGCTATATTTTAAGATATTCACATCAGTCAAGATGTGGTCACACAGAAGCCTTAAGCTATATTAAATAAAGATCGGTCCAAGATGGCCGTCGCCAAAAACTGGCGAAGTACACTTTTTTTCAATCTTCCTGAATATGGATATCATATTACTAACACTACACATTATGATAACTATCCAAGATGGGAGCCACAACAAATGTCAGGAGATTTTTCAATTTCACATTTTCAGTGCCATTGGACAGTCAAGTGGATATGAATCCCATCAGATTGAAGTAACTTTTACAGCTGAGCAAAAAAAAAATCGATTTATTAATAGAGCTTAAATAATTACTCAAATACATTGAGATGAGGTGAAAATAAGTTGGGAACTAGTTGGGACGAGTTGGGGTCGATGAGGAGACGAATTGGGGTCGAGTTCATCAGATCTAGTCGAGTTGAGTTGAGTTAAGAGTTAAGTAAGCAACCGGAAAACGAACCCAAGACCGAGTTCAGACTTAATTCCTAATACTACAAGAAATAGTAGGTATATCAAAAACATGAAAACGCACCCACAAAAAGTTATAAGATCGCGTCAAAAACATTACATGCGCAGGTTTTTAAAACGGTTATTAAATTACTTAATTGAAATATCAGATTTTTCCCTTTCTAAACAATAACTGAATTATATGAATCTTAAAATCTGGCTGTGGAATCAGTCCCACTGAAACTCGATGTAATGGGGCAGATTCCACTAGTCTAAAGTCTCGGTGGATTTTGCCCCACTAGGGTCGGCTCTGTAAGAAATTCTGTGTTCAAAATTTAGAAAAGCCTTGCTAGAAGTGCCTTTGTTACAGACGACTACAGTTACATCATAAACCACACAGCATTACAATCAAAACTAAATTTTACAAAATACCCGTATTGCATTGTCATTGCGAAGGAATAAAGATTTTGTCTATCAAAACACGTCACAAATAGTTTACATTAATGCAACATGAATAAAATATGAGTTATTAGGGTTCCTGTTAGTGTAACTAGAATATAAATCAATGGCAGGCATTTTAGTATTTTAATTTTTGTTTGTAAAACAATGATCACAAAATTATTTTGATCATTAACAGATGAATTATTTACCCGTCAATGTAAGTGTAAGTATATGTATCAACGCAAATTATAAGTCTATTCGGAAAACGCACGGTTAAGAAGTTCATGGATTGTTTATTTGATTATATCTGTTAGGTACGAGTATATATGTCATGTTATACGTAATGAAAAAAAATATGTTTCTGGTTGATCATAAATTATGAAAGTAAGTTATTAGTAAGCGAGTGAATTATAACATTTAAAAGTTTATGTTCACGGATACTATTTATATTACACCATCATAATATTTTTTTAAGACATACGCCATGTTCTTTTTTGTCTGGTCGTTTAATGCTGGTATAGGTTAGGTCATCCGACGGAGAACCAAGGTAACCGACATAGCTCAAAGAATTAGCAAAATGGAGTGGCAGTGGGCTGGCCATTATTTATCCCGAAGAACCGACAACCGTTGGGGTAAACGAGTTCTGAAGTGGATACCGCGTTTATAGGCAAACGTAATATGGGACGCCAGCTGGACAGGTGGCGGGTATAAACTGGATGGATCGAGCTCGGGGGCGTTCATTGAGAATACGGGCTGATTATGTGCTGACTTATAACCTTTGTAAGTATCACTTGTGTCTAGTCTATAAATAGCGACATAGGCAAACATCAGATATATAAGATATATATATAACATAAGATATCATTAGATTAGTTGACTGCGAGTCTCGCTTCGCTGGCGTAATCAGTATAATTCTTTAGAAAAACAGGCCGACCAACTTCCATTACGACAGGCGGAGAAAGAACTGTTTCAGTTATGTCAATTTAAAATTCAAACCTCTTAAACGATTTATAAAAAATAAAATTGGAACCACATGGTATACTAGTATATACTATCCATACAGCCAAAATTGTTATTTGTTATACAAGAGTGCAAAGTTGCTTTTTAACCGCGTGCTCACTTTTGATGACCGAGCAAGCGAAGCATTCTAAAATTAGAATCCTGAGCGAGGGAATTAAAAGAGCACAAGGTGAAAAATCATTGCACTCGAGTGCAACACGTAACTTTTCATCCCACCACGGAAATGACATACGAAAAAAAACACTTATTTTAGTTTTTTCACATATTTTTAACATAAGGTTTTAACAATATGACATGAAAAGATAATGGCGCGCGCAGAACAAATTTTAAAAAAGTACAGCAAAAAGGTTGTATGATGAATTCGCTACCATAGAGGTAGAAGTAAATAGGTTGAATGAGGTTTTTAATTCACAAACTTAGTGCACACGATATTCTAAATTCAAATTTACTTTATCTTCTAGCGGATAAAAACGGCTTTTGCACTCAGATATCGAATAGCAAAAATACTCTCTCCGAGATAATAGGGTGAAAAAAAATTTATTTCGAACTGGTCCACCCGCCTCTGAGAAATCAAGTAACAAACATTTAAAAAAACGAATTGTGTATCTCCTCTTTTTGAAAGTAGGTAGAAAATTAAAAAACAAAAACACATTCTTAATGAACCAACTCAGCAGTTTTATTTTACGCATTGAATAATTCTAAGTAAAATATTTAAATATGCATGAAGATCGAGTTCACCTTAGAATCGGAAATAATACGTCCGACTAATCAGTCCTACTCACTGTAACGTGTAAGTAATTCTTTTTTATTTCATAAAAAAATAAAGCGTTTTTCTTTCGGGACTGTTTAATTGATCCTTTTTGATACTAATAAAATCTTTCACCATAAGAATATAAAATATATATTTAATAATTATTTTATAAACATTGTTTTCTAAAATAATTATTTAGATTTAGTAAAGTATAACGAATTACCCATGTTCTAATGGAGCTGGAATGTGTGTAGCAATTTACTGGAATAGCTGGAATGTGTGTAGATACAAGTATGGATCCCGCGATGGCGATAGAGGCGGCTGCGCTGGCGCAGCAGCAGCCCATGCTGGACGCTCTGGCGCAGGGAGACTCGGAGGTGCAGAGGTTCTACAAGAACTGCGCCGTCTTCATCACGGGAGGCACAGGCTTCCTCGGGAAACAACTCATTGAGAAACTGTTCAGGTAATGTACTAGATACAAGTATGGATCCCACGAGGGAGCCCTTTCGATCGCATACTCTTTTTCAGCATAATGTAGTTAGGCATAACAGTTATAGCATAAAATTTTCTCGCATAAATCATAATAAGCAGTGTTATAAACGCATAGTGGTTTAATTGGCATAATGTTAACTTACTCTAATTTTATTTATCATTAATAATCTTATTCAGCATAAATGTAAAAGGTATAATTGTTATACGCCTAAAGATAATTTATCATAAAATACAAAACGTTTAATCGGGATATGCATAACACTTTCACTAACAAGGTCCGCAGTAGGTTCAGGTAATTTTTTGGATGACAATCCTAATACTTTCGGTAACAAGGTTTACAGTAGGTTCTGTTTTTTTTATGACAATATGAATATTTTCGTCAACAAGGTCCGCAGTAGGTCCAGGTTATTTTTTTATGACAATATGAATACTTTCGTCAACAAGGTCCGCAGTAGGTTCAGGTTATTTTTTTATTATGATAATCCGAATACTTTTGCTAACAAGGTCCGCAGTAGGTTCAGGTAATTTTTTTGATGACAATCCTAATACTTTCGGTAACAAGGTTTACAGTAGGTTCTGTTTTTTTTTATGACAATATGAATATTTTCGTCAACAAGGTCCGCAGTAGGTCCAGGTTATTTTTTATGACAATATGAATACTTTCGTCAACAAGGTCCGCAGTAGGTTCAGGTTATTTTTTTATTATGATAATCCGAATACTTTTGCTAACAAGGTCCGAAGTAGGTTCAAGCTTAGATATAAAAATAAAAATATGTACCTGTTAACATTATGCTATTCTAAATGTATGATTTGTAATCTTTATGCCATAGAGTGTGATACCAATAAATGTTATGATTAGTAATCGTTATAGTAAAAAAAAAATATGCGTGAAAATTTTATACTGCTATATCATTATGATAAAAGAAGTTATGCCAAAATAAAGTATGCCTAATGATTTATTCTGTTTAAATGTTATACGAAACGTAGAGTTTGCCAAAAAACGTTATGCAATTTTAAATTATGCCTTTTAAATTTATGCAACCCAATACGGACTCATCCCGCGATGGCGATAGAGGCGGCTGCGCTACGCTTTATACTCATTTCCAATTTACTTTATAACCTTTTTATCTTCGTTAAGTATGGTTACTTCTTCAAAAGAAAACCGTATTTCGTTATATTGATCTTCACAGCAAGTGGGAAATATCGTAATGTAGTGGTAGGACGGCACTACCGATGATGAAGGTAATGAGACACGAGTGAATAAATTAACGAGAATTTAATTTTGAAACTGAAAACTAGGTATACAATACAAATGACAAAATATTAAAAAGAGATATTGAAGTGCGCGCGTTGCAAGTAGGTACCGAGCCGTCTGGTGGCGGCGGCACGCGGGAAGCGAGCCTGGCCGGCGTGTCCCAGTATACGCGCGAGTTTGTACGGCCACCCTGCATAACCGGCTTTGCATGCAGCGGCCGCGTGCTACAAGCAGCAGCGGTCGCGTTCCACAAGCGGCAGCGATTTATTGAAGCGATTTATATTAACAAATATAGGGTCGGTTATGCAGAAGGGTGTGATATGGAACGCCACACTTAGTGTCCCTCAAAAAGTTAACAATTAAACATGTAGACAAGGTCTTATCTTTAACACTTAATCAATGTAGAAAAGTGTAGTAATTGAATTATTATTTACGCTCAGGTGTTGTCATATATCAAAGGTGTACATTCTGACCCGGTCCAAGAAAGGAAAAGGCATCCAAGAAAGAATTCAAGAACTTTTCAAAGATCCAGTAAGTATAGCAACAGTCAAACAAGGATTAAATGATAATCTGCAAACACATTGCATTAAAACTATTATTATATTGCAGGTTTTTGATACATTATACAAACAACAGCCAGATTTTAAAGAAAAAGTAATCGCTGTGGAAGGAGATGTATCAGAACTGAGGCTTGGTATCAAAGATACAGATTGGAAAATATTAACCGATGAGGTGAATACTTCAAGTTTATTATTATTATATACGATTATTATCTCCACAATTTTTAAATATATAGATCATTAGTCTGCCTAGTAATAGTAAATGTGAAATCAACTAAATAAATGAATGACGATAAACTTAACAGACAAAACATAGAACGAATTTTATGAACAAGGTAGTCAGAGAGGTCACATCTCGCCTGATGTTCAGTTACGATGCGGCCTAGGAGATGGTCCTTGTACAGCCAGGAGATGCATGGATGCCTAGAAAAAAACAATTTACTCGCGACTCCAAAAGACAGAGATAATCGCTATCGATATAAAATAAAGCTATCGGGAAATAAAAAGCCGGTAACGAGTTTCATAGCCTGGCATTTCTTCCAATCAAAGTTGACGCTCAGCGTTTTGTACGAGAATCTCTACCGTATGCCGGAGGCTTATTACAAAATATCTACTAGTCCTAAACCTCTCTGTTGGTTTTATGAACCGCATCCCGTTTAGCATCAATAGACGCAATATATATTTAAATAAGAGTCTTTTTAGAAATGACGGTACTTTAAATATCAACTTGTAGTACTTTAAAAAGCATAACGTTAACCGTTCTTTTTATAAGTGTTTCTGATATATGTAATGTACTAACTAATATGTACAATGTACTTCTTACTGTAATGTTTTAAATTGAAATATTTTATTTCAGGTGGAAGTGATATTCCACGTGGCAGCCACGACCAGGTTCGATGAACCTCTACGTGTGGCTACACTCATTAATATCAGAGGAACTAGAGAAGCACTGCTCCTGGGACAATCTTGCAAGAAACTAAAGTAAATTGTTGATTATTTGCCTTTCAGTTATCTTATTCAAATCTCACTACAAAAATTGATTAATTTAGTTCATTGAACTTAAGTACTCGTACTATTAACACTGATCTGGAGCTAAAATAAAGCTTTTGATTTAGTAATTTAGTAAGACAAATATATTATTATTTTATATTAGATTTTGAAAACCTAAAATAATATTAATTTATAATTATTAAAAAGCGAATGATATTTATTTAATAGCTTCATGTAATCTTATATAATTTACCATGCGTTGATACTAAACATAATTAGGCGAGCAATAAGGGTGTAAACTTGGCCCTTAAAAATTGAAAATATACATTTACATTTCAACCGTTGCTAAAATTTGTATAAGAAACCATTAAAAATGAACTATCTCCAAGATTTATGGCCTCTTTTATCTTGCCTTTACTAATGAAGTTCTCTGTCTTATAAAATCAGACCAAAATGCTTGAATATGTATTACTCGTATTACAGATCGTTCGTCCACGTATCAACAGCGTACAGTCATGCAACTACTCACCACATGGGAGGTGAGGTGCAAGAAGAATTCTATCCGTCCCCAGTACCTCCGGAAGTAATGATATCTATGGCAGAAAATATGGAAGTGGATAGACTGAATAACATCACAATTCAGTGAGTCGCGTATTTACTGTATTCAATCATTAGCGATATCAATAGTCATTTAATGTTTTTAATAGAAATAAATAAATAACCGGTTCTCAACAAATGAAGAAAAAAAATTATGAATAATTAGCGTTTCACTGTAGATATTTACAGGAAATCTTGCATATTCAACAAGCTTTTATTATAACTTTAATTTATATATTTGTTTGTATTTTTCTGTTGGTACTTTACATTCGAAAACAAACGGTATGGTTGTTTTATTTCTCCAATAATGTTTACTTTACTGAACTGTTTCACTTTTTTGTTTATTTCAGTTTGATAAAGAATTGGCCTAACACATACACATTCACTAAAGCTATCGCTGAAGAACTAATCCGAACGAGCAGCGATGGTTTACCAATCTGCATCGTGAGGCCTTCTATTGGTTAGTAAGTTAAACTTTCGTTTAACACTGTTGGGTAAATATAATACCCAATATTACGTTTTCTATGTTTTTATGTCTTGGTCATACTCTCTCCGGTTTATTTGAGTATTGGCATATTCTTATAGATTAGCACCAAATGGTCTAGTGATTTTTTTCAATCAATTTACTAATTTAGTCGTGTTACGTATACTTACTTGGTTTGTTTTAATGTTTTTCAGTACTAAGTACGTACCGCGAGCCTTCGCCAGGTTGGCTTGATAAAAGCTGTCTCTTCGGATTTGTTGGAGTAAGTATTAAGATACTGTGGAATCTGTAATAACATTGTTGTTCAAATTTTAATTTCTGCTATAAGTCGTTCATGGAAGATAAAGATTAGCTTTAATACCACTTATTTTACCATTACCATTAGTTTTTACCGGCGATTACTTATCGGTAGAGTAGTACGCCAGGTGACACTACTGTTTATTTTACCCACTTAAGAAGGGTTTATCTTTTAAGTTTTTAGATTAGTTGAACACGAAAAGGTCAACGCATTTGATACAATGCAATTATTATATTTCAGCTTGTTTTCGGAGGAGGTATCGGAGTTTTACATGCAGCTCATATCGATTGCAATATCCGTATGGATTACATACCTTGTGACTACGTCAACAATGCTGCCATAGTTGCCGCGAGGGAAGCTGCGACCAACCAAGCGAAAGGTGGAAACGACACTAAAATATACAATGTGTGCTCGACGCACAGAAATCCAGTTAAATTCGGTGAGTAGCATGACATACTAATCCACTTTACTCTAAATATTTAATTACACGACCCATTATTTCCTAATCCAATATCATTATTGCTTAATGCAAGAAAAAATTTCAAATGTTTGTGTTGAAAGTGATAAGTATGCTGAATGTCAATGAATTTTTGCTTTAACTTTTCGCTTTGGATATCCTAATTATTCATTATTTTATCTAAATACGTACTTATGTATGGTAAATCATAAAATTCTCTGAGATATTCATTCAAACAGAATAATTTTTATTTTACAGATTTAGTCAGAGAAACATTGGAAACTATAGGAAGAAGCATTATGTCACCAAAATCAGTATATTATGGCTTTTCAATATATACGATCAATAAGTATTGGTTTAAATTTCTCGCACTATTTTTGCAAATTATCCCAGCTTATATAGCTGATTTTGTATGTTTTCTGATGGGAAAAGAAAGAAGGTAAGAAATCGATACTCGAACTTACTTGATGAATTTATATTTATCACAGAACATGTACAGTACTTTCATGCACTCAATTATATGGTATTATATAATTTGTATACAAAGTAATTCTAATAAACCACTTTTCCTTCAACAGATTCTCCAAATTGTCCAACAAAGTCTGCAATGCATTCAGTGTAGTATCATTCTTCTCTTTAAACGAATGGATCTTTGTCGACAACAATCTGGAGAAACTATATAGTGGTCTCTCTGAACAAGACAAGGCTATTTTCGATTTTGATGTCAAGAAGATAAATTGGACGGAAATGATACTGATACTTTGTATTGGTCTAAGAAAATATATCGTGAAAGATGGTCTCAAGGATACGGCGTATGGAATCAAAAAACAGAAGTACATGAGAATCGGACACTATATTTTTATGACACTATATATTTATTCTATTTGGAAGTTAATTACCTTCGCATATTATTTAGGAAGTTCTTTGTTTGCAACAATATTTTATTTACATGCTTAGAAACTGCTTTTATTAATCTACATTAGAATCATATTAAAATAAACAGCATTATTTGTATATTATGCCAAAAATTATAAAAAAGTTAATGCTGAAATATATTATAATGTTTTTTCTTTACTGTATTTTTTATGACTTGACTTGATAACATTTTTTTTATTATATTTTTACTCTTTTTAAAATTAGTAGGGATTATTCTTGACTTGCTATATATATATATATATTTCTTATACAGTATATGTAGTGACAAGATTTTACTTGACTCCAGTTATGTTATATTAAAGTTACATTTTTGTCTTTTGTTTTATGAAAAACAAAAGACAAAAATGGAAAGAAAATTATAACCATTGAAAGTTATTAGTATCGAGACTTGGATTTTTTGTAGTAAAATCTTTTTAGAATGAAATAAGTACTCAACTAAGGGAGTCCATAAGACGATATTGTACGACCAGCAGTGAACGAAAATACTCGTAACATGAATTAATTCCAAGCAGCCAAAAACGGCCCCACATCAACTAAGCCGCAATATACCAACTACGACGCGTTTCAGTATGCTTAGTCAGAATAAAATTTCACCGGACTAAACGTCAAACATACTGTTTATGAGCACTACTCGAATAAGATTACTTCAGACTACATTTTAATCCAGCCCGTTTCGGCGCGTTCGCCTAGTATACAATTTCGCCGAATGGATAAAATCTAGTTAAATTTTAATCTGCTGTCAGTTTCGCCGACATGTTAGTTGCTTCGTTTTTTATTTTTCTGTTTGATATGGCGTTATATACAGATTTTTCAAAATACAAATATAAAGTCAAATGATAAAAGAAGAGTCAAGATAAATACTCGTTTAGGTCAAGTTAGTAACGTGATGAAGACAGGAAAATGCCTTTAATGCGTAGTAAAATGGAGTAAAAATAGATCTTCTACCCGAATAAAAGAACAAAGGATTTGTTATCACATGTTATTATACAGCAAATTGCATTTTTGTATTATTTGGTGTTTTAAATATTGACGTCAAAATTTTGTATAGGGATAGCTAAAGAATGGCGACATAAACATACCTTGCCATTTTTAGTCCCTGTGTGTATGTGTATGTGTGAGGGTGTGTCTCGATGCTCGATCGATGCTCCTTCTTGCTTGGGGTGTATTGCGAGTATATTTCTCTTTCCATAATATAATCAATACAGCCGACTCCAACACACAAATTCTGACTCGCAGTTCTCCCAGTCTTTGTCTGATAGATAAAGATAGATAAAAGATATTTATTTATGAATACACATGGTTAACATAGCAATTATATATAATAATATCAAAACAACGATAGAATTCAGTATTAATAACTAAGGTTCCAAACTCGGCACAAGCCGGTGTCTTGGACACCCACAAATAGATTTACTTTATTACATTGATGACTTCTATGACCTCACAACTCAAGAACACTAACTTTTCTAGCATTTCCAGTTCCACGATTTCATCTGCACGCAGATTCTAAGTACTAAGCACTGTCCGTTGTTTAGCCCTTGTTGATGGTAGGTAGTTTACGTTATAAAGGCTAATGATGGCCCTGAACATCAGACGTAGATATCTTTTATCAGTAGTTTTAATAAACAGATGACCTTATTGTTTCGAATACAAGTTCGTCGCGACTAATATTTGTTGTCCTTTTTCTGTATATTCAGCTTAATTACGAGTAGTAGAGTTCCGCTATGTATTTAGAGCTTTATACGACATTAACTAAGGTAGTACTATCTGAACGAAATGAACGGATTCGTATAAAATCACCGGTCGATTACGATTAATCTAATATTTATTTCTGTATCTGTGACAATCTGTGTCAACGATCTAGATTTTGTTATTTAGTTAAGCAATGGCGTTTATTCATGAAGAAAATTTGTCCTCTGATTAAAGCGTTAAGAATGAGTTAAGTGAGCAGAAGTTAAGAGTGTCTTAAGTAAGATTTTTTTCTGATGCGGCTACTAATGTACAGAATTCAACCTGTTTAAGTTGTTATTTTAAGTATAGATTACAGACAAAATTACTTTCATCAGACATTAATTTCATTTTAGTCTTTTCAAAATCTACTGGAAAGATTACAAAAATTCTTTCGCCGTTAGAAAGCTACATTATCACTGAGCAACATAGACTCTGGAGAAAAATTGGAGATCAGCGGGTATCACCGCGGAGCTCACCTAGTAATTAATATGTCTGACTCAATGTAAATAATAAAAGTAACAATTTCCACGTTGTCATTGTAAGGAAACTGTAAATTAATTCAACATGAATAAAATATTACGTGACTTTGTATATACATACTTACTATTCTTACTTGAAATACTAAACAGATATTAAATGCTTTTGGAGTAATAACATAAAATGTATTTAACAATCTATACTCACACTTATTATAAATGCAAAAGTGTGTTTGTTAGTTTGTTTGTTCGTCTTCTCCTTAATGACTGAGTATGAGATCGATATATTTTAAGACCCAGAGAGTGCTATAAGCTATTAAAATATCGGAAAATTCAATGATAAAAAGTTGATCTGTCAATATTTTTTTAAGTAATATTAATTATCTCCTCCGCATTTGACAGCTGAAGTCACGGATGCTTGACACGGCGTGTCTATTGTAACATATAAAAGAAAAAGCTTTTTTTAAAAGGAGTACGACGCTCTTTGTTAATTACCTACTTAAAAAATGTTATGCCAACGTCTAACTGACACATACAAAACGCATGGAGCCATAATATATCAAAACAAATTTCTATTTGTTTTGATATGTTATGGCTCCATTATTCTGACCTATGATGCACAATCAAGTAAATAGCGTCTGATTTTATACAGCCAACAAATAATTCAAAGCCATTAGAAATTGAGCTTATATAAAAAAACTAACAAACTATAAAACTAACTTAAAACATTGTAAATAAAATAAATAAATAAATAAAATCCGCTAAAATCTGTTATTTTTCTTCAGCAAAACAGCATACGAGTACTTAAAACTAGAAAAGAGTCTTTAAAAGTACATTTAAAGAAAGATTAAAAAAATATATTTTTTAACAGATAGGTTCTTCTACACTCTGCCATATTGCTCCCTTTTTAGAATAGAATATATTTTTATTTGGAACATAAACAGTGTACACAACTTAAAAAAATATATTTAACATTAATTACTGCTTTCAGTCACAAACCTTTAGTTGATAGCTCACGTCACTGATGAAGACAGAACGAGTCCCTAGAACTAAACGAGTCTATAATGTATTTGGAGGATAAATACTAAATAGGAAATATTTGTATTTTTACAGTAATTCATGTAGAATATTATAATCTACTGCTTCTAATTGAATCATCCCCAATGCGACACCGTCGCATTGTTATGCCGTGGATTAACATAAAAGTCACTTTTTATCCAGAAATTCCAAGAGGTGCAGGATAGCAATAAACAAACAAAAAACTAATTTTTACAGAGTGAGTAACAAGAAATTTTTTTCTTCCTAGAACTAATACAAGTGTCTTATGTTCCTGGGGCAAAATAAAGTGCAAAAAAATAAGTTACATTGTTGATGGTTACAACGTGATACTGATGGGTACATAATTATATATCGAGTAATTGTAGCATAAACTGACTCAAATAACGTATTCAAATAATTCGGACTCATCCGAGTCCGAATTATTTGAATACGTTATTTTATTTGAATACGTTATTTGAGTCAGTTTATGCTGGATAGCATAAACTGAAAACGTCACTGATAATAAAAGCTCTCATTCGATGTTCTTGGTACCGCGCTGCTGTTAGTTTATGGTTCTAGTAACTCTGCGAGTTTTTTTTATCAACCTCCAACACTAAAACAACGGGGTGTTATAAGTTGGACGTGTCTGCCACACATGTCACATGTCTGTTTTTATTCGTTTTTTTTGCTCAAAATTTGAATAAGCCGATAGTATTTTAGCTTTGTCTTATGGCTGACAGTACAAAAAGGCGAACAAGATGTTTTGTAACACAACTTCTTCAGTATAAGCATCAAATTAAAATGGCTTGATTTGTAGAATACTATGATAAATATCATATCCAAGATGGCCGCCCCACAAAAAAAATCACTACTTTCAATAACTAGTTATTATTACTTAGTACTTATTTGTTTTCTAGGTGTATGAAAATGTTGACGGTTTTAAACGATCAGAGCTTTAACCTAACCTTTAAAATAACTTTAATATATAAATAAATTTGCAAACTTAGTGGTTAATAAATATTAATTGAGTGAACAATTCAGCGTTAGAAGTCAAATTAACGGTCAGTCATTAGGCACTTAGCTCGTAGTAACTATCAGTTTTATTTCTCGTAGAATCATTTTAAGTTTTTAAATCATTTATTCCATCAATAATAATTTATTTCATGCGTTTATTTATATTCTACACTCATATATCATTTATATATAAATTACTAGCTCTTGCCCGCAAATTTGTCGCATTGTAACGCGAGAAATAAGAAAGTAAGTAAAATTTTAATATACTTCTGTTTAAATTATTCGTATATTATGCGTCTTGTAAAGTATTAATGTATATTTTTTGTACGAAAACTATTATATACCGTATTAAATTTAACTGAAAATGTACTTCATTAGATACAAGTATGGATCCCGCGATGGCGATAGAGGCGGCTGCGCTGGCGCAGCAGCAGCCCATGCTGGACGCTCTGGCGCAGAGATCTCAACTCATTGAGAAACTGTTCAGGTAATGTACTAGATACAAGTATAGAACCCGCGATGGCAATTGAGACGGAATATAGTTTAAGTTTAGTGTAAAACTGTTTTCCGTTATTTTTGTGTTAATAAAAAACGTTATAAACATACCTTTTTTTAAATGCAAGCTATAAGTTCTACCATTTTTTTAAAAATCCTTTAAATATGCTGTAACTGAAAACTGTAATCAATGTAGAAAAGTGTAGTAATTGAATTATTATTTACGCTCAGGTGTTGTCATATATCAAAGGTGTACATTCTGACCCGGTCCAAGAAAGGAAAAGGCATCCAAGAAAGAATTCATGAACTTTTCAACGATCCAGTAAGTATAACAACAATCAAACAAGGATTAAATAATAATCTGCAAACACATTGCATTAAAAACTATTATTATATTGCAGGTTTTTGATACATTATACAAACAACAGCCAGATTTTAAAGAAAAAGTAATCGCTGTGGAAGGAGATGTATCAGAACTGAGGCTTGGTATCAAAGATACAGATTGGAAAATATTAACCGATGAGGTAAATCTCTCTATTTCCCATACATTTGAGCATTACTGGTAGGATACAAATCAATGACCCCTTATGGTCTTTTTAAAAGGAGAGTCTTTAGTTTAGACATCTATAATAGACTAAAACATGTTCAATTATTATCCCTCATAGGCCGTATATTTGGTTTTACGCATAAAAATTTAGGTTTAAAATATACTTCAATGTTTTTATAAATTATAGTATAGTAATTTTTTTTATAATGTCCTTGTATATATCAATAGCGTAGTGTTTATCATCAGTTATATTCCAGGTAGAGGTGATGTTCCACGTGGCAGCCACGACCAGGTTCGATGAACCTCTACGTGTGGCTACACTCATTAATATCAGAGGAACCAGAGAAGCACTGCGTCTAGGAATATCATGCAAAAAGCTAAAGTATACTTATACCTTTAATCATCCACCATAGCTATTTTCGTCCCACTACAGGGTAATAAAGGCACCTCATCTATTTTTCAATGAGAAATAATAAATCCGACCACACATTTTTTGGCTACGTGGTCAAACTTCTCATTTAATAACTAAGGATCGGGAAAATTAGTTGGCCTCTAATAAACTAATTCATTTTCTTTACAACGCCAACTAAAAAGCGTCAAGTGAAGATCAACACTTATTTTTACTAATCCTTCTGATTTATATGTTGCTAACTAATTTACTAACTCGGCCACGGAATTTGCAACTCACCGCCATTTTACGTTTTACAGCTTCAATACAAGCTCCTCAAAAATTATATATTCAAGCTTCCATAGACAACATCATATAATATAACTTAACGTGTAAAATAATACTTCATATTATTTTATCGTGAAAATAGCCACTGTACGATTTAGCGCGAATGCGCGACATGACAGCAACCGGCCACCAATCAGAGAGCGCAATTCGATTCTTGTACCGACCCGCCTGTGTTTGTTTATTGGGGATACACCCGTGTGCCAGAATTTTATTTGCCATAATTTCATCTGCTATACTAGTCAATGGACATAATATTGTTTCTCATAGTTTTATAGAAATTTTGTTTCCCATAAAGTCAGTTTCAATAACATCCTTTGTCATCATCATTGTTAGCCGTAATTATCATATGCAATGACATCATTTACCATCGAAATTATTTATAGAATAAATACCTAAAATCAGTTTAAACAGGTTTACGGCTTGAATGAATGAATGAATGAATGAATAAACTCTTTATTGCAGACACACAAACTTCAAATATACAGGAAAAATCTTACATCTAGTGTCACAAGTGTAGTGGCTTAGGTGTATTTGAAATTAATTAAGTATGGCGTTGTTAAATAATATTAGGTTAGGGTAAGTTAGAACATGAAAAACAACGCACGAGTTGAGCGAGCGAAGCAAGCGTGCCGCGGTAGCAGCCAGCGAAGATAACAATACCTATGGCACTTTTATCATTATGTAATGTACGGGCAAACAAGAGAATGTCAAATGAATTTTATTGTAAACGAAAAATATACTACTATTAGATGACAATTTTGGTAAATTTAACGATCGATTAATGTAGGATGACTCACATTTTAAACATACCAAATTATACAATGAGAAGCTAATAGAATTACTATTTTGGTGTCATATATTAATATTTTAGGAGTTTGATATTTAAATGCATGCCACAAATTTAGATGCTTAAAATAACCACCATGCTGAGTTATATTTACAGTGGCTTACATAGAACATGACTAGTGGCTGAGATACTATTATTCAGACGCGCGTTGATGTGGCCGACTTAGTAATTTAGAAGGTGACTTATATTTTCTGAGGCGAATAAAGCTTTAATAGCTTGCTTTAAAAGAAGCTTGTATAATTGTTCACGATGAGAGTTTTTGTATCCAGTAGACGCAATGGAAATCCAGTCCATAACTTACTTCTAAAATCTTCATTTATCACTTTTTCTTGTTTTCACATCATATATCACAACTTGAGCAGTCGAGCACAAACAAATACATACCGAGATACTTCAAGACAGGCTCTGACAAAGCCATCATATTGGAATTTGACGGTTCATTTCGAAAAGCCATAGACAAAATGTAGGAGTGGGCGGCGAATTTGAGGATTGCCGTAACGATCGCGTAACATTTTTTACTTTGGCTACCAATTTAACTTAGCTATAGTCAAGGCGATAACAACATGGAATCGCTCCAGGTCATTCCGCTACCTCATTTTGGGCCTTGTGTTGTATGATATGTCGTTGCGTTGGCCCATTGGTCTTTGCGCATGTGCCAGGTGTGTCCAGCCCAGTTCCGCTCTAGCTTTCCTGCCTTTTTCTCACGTCGTCAATTTTCTTTTTAAGCGCAACTCCAATTTTACTGGGCTCTATAGCTTGCTCAGAATTTAGACGCGTTTTTACGCGTTGTAGTGAGGTGATATACTATTATAATTTGGAATATACAATTACAGATCGTACGTCCACGTATCAACAGCGTACAGTCATGCAACTACTCACCACATGGGAGGTGAAGTACAAGAAGAATTCTATCCGTCCCCAGTACCTCCGGAAGCAATGATATCTATGGTAGAAAATATGGAAAAGGATAGACTCATTAATATAACAACTGAGTGAGTTACTTTGTACTAATTCAGTTTTCTTATTGCAAGTTATATCCAATCAAATATAAACATGGTTTTGTGCGGAAATTTGTATTCATGGATTTACAAGAAAAAGTTTCACAAATTACATTTTAAAGGCTTAATTTTATTGTTATTAATTCGTTTGTAGATTATTGTGCAGTAATAAAGTTAATATTATTATATAAAATTATATACAGGTTTATCTTTTATAGGTGAACTAAGCCGAAAAGAGGTCACTATACTCATTTTAATGAACAATTTTTACCTACTCTGAATTCGAGAAAATATTTATATCTGATATTTCATATATTTTATAGTCGGGTGATAAACTGCTGGTCCCATAGTAAAAATTGTTCCTTACAGTTGTTACTTGTTGAGTACAGTGACCCCCTTTTGGCTTATTACACCTATAACCGTTAACCCTGTTTATTAAATACAATATTCAAACCATTTTATATCAAAATAATAAAATGGTCTGAATATTCTCAGTAAACAAAATTAAATGTTATTCTAGATTTGGCTGTTGATCTAATCTATTAAAGCCTATATTATTATTATTTATTTCAGTTTGATAAAGGACTGGCCTAACACATATACGTTCACTAAAGCCATCGCTGAAGAACTGATCCGAACGAGCAGCGATGGTTTACCAATCTGCATCGTGAGGCCTTCTATCGGTGAATACGTATAACTTATATTTTTGTTTTGCTGAGTCAATGTCATGTCAGATTTCTAACATGTTCTTTAGACTTGTTGCTTGTTCTGTCGATTTAATATATAAATAACTTTGTTCCATTCATTTTCAGTACTTAGTACGTATCGTGAACCTTCGCCAGGTTGGCTTGATAAAAGCTGTCTTTTTGGATATGTTGGGGTAAACAAAAAATCCTTTTTGCTTTTACTATGAATAATTTAATATCTAACTCCCACTCGGTATTCAGGTTTCTAATAAATAATAATGTCACTTGTACCTACAGATTTTTTTTTTAATATTTCACCTCATATTTTAATTTTTTTTTCGATATTGTACCTGCGTATTAATATATTGTTTAAGAAGATGGGTGTGTACTTATTCAATTATAATATAACCGAATGTGAACGAAACTATATTTGGACCTTTCCAACAATCAGGTACGCGTGAAAACCCGTCTTCTTAAACAATATGATTCAAACACGCGTTAGATTTCTAAATAAAACTGCGTATTATACGCAATCTATTAGATATAATACCGAATATTATATTTCAGATAGTTTTAGGAGGTGGTCTTGGTGTTCTGCATACAGCCCATCTAGATTTCAACAGGCATTTAGATTACATACCTTGTGACTATGTCAACAATGCAGCCATAGTTGCCGCGAGGGAAGCTGCCACAAACCAAGCAAAAGGTGGAAATAACACTAAAATATACAATGTGTGCTCAACGCACAGAAACCCAGTTACACTTGGTGAGTATTATTTTAGTCATGTCTGACCCAATCTACCTAATACAAAGAATAGTTATTTGTAATACAAGAGTGCAAAGTTGCTTTTTAACCGCGTGCTCATTTTTGATGACCGAGCAAGCGAATGATTCTAAAATTGAATCACGGGCGCAGCGAGTAATTCAAAAATTATAATCCTGAGCTTTAGCGAGGGAATTAAAAGAGCACAAGGTGAAAAATCTTTGCACTCGAGTGCAACACGTAACTTTTCATCCCACTTCAGCTAGGAAATTACTTCAATACGAAAAATTAAAAAAAAATTATCACTAATTTTAGATTTTTCACTTATTTTTAACATAAGGTTTTAACAATATGACGTGAAAAGACAATGGCGCGCGCAAAACAAATTAAGAAAAAAGTACAGCAAAAAGGTTACGAGTCTGAGTTTTTAACAAAATAAAAAAGGTTGTATGATAAATTCGGCACCATAGAGGTAGAAGTAAATAGGTTGAATGAGGCTTTTAATTCACAAACTTAGTGCACACGATATTCTAAATTCAAATTTAGTTTATCCTCTAGCGGATAAAAACGGGTTTTGAACTCAGATATCGAATAGCAAAAATACCTTTTCCAAGATGGTGGGATGAAAATAAGATTTGTATTTTTGTATGTAACAAATACACTTAAGAACTACGAACGGTAAAAGAATTTTTGAAATCAATCTACTGAATGAGTTCGAATGCTACATTATCAATAAGTAACATTGGCTATATAAATTAATTTTGACAGATTTTATTAAGTTAATATTAAGAACTTTCAGTAGAAATACTGATTTGCTAAATTACTCGTAATAACTAGTGCTGGGAGTTTTTTAACTTTAACAAAGTTTACTAGAGCTCCTTAGATATTCTAAATAAATAATATGTACCTTAGCACTAATTTTTAATTGTTGTTCTTATATAATGTCTTGATAAATACATATTATAAGAACTACTTTAGTCAACAGGTTGATTTTTTGGAGATAAGACAAGATGTCCATCTTGTTTATTGCTTATATTAACTATATATTCATATACAATAATATAATATGGCTAAAGTTTCTGTTTTTTTTAAATCTTACTATTAATTCACAGGGTTTTTTCACGAAGTAATGCAAACTACAGGAAGAAGCATAGCGTCACCGAAGTCAATATATTATTGCTTCTCAATATGTACAGTCAACAAGTATTGGTTCCAGTTACTTTCATTATTTTTGCTTATTATCCCAGCATATATAGCTGACTTTGTATGTCTTTTGATGGGTAAAGAAAGGAGGTAAGATTTCGCTGCCATTAAATTAAGCATTACTAGCAGAGGATTAATATTTTGGCATAATAGTGTGAATAAAAGAAATATATTTTTCTCGAACAGGTTCTCGAAATTGGCCAAGAAAGTCTGCAATGCATTTAGCGTAGTGTCGTTTTTCTCGTTAAACGAATGGATCTTTGTCGACAACAATCTGGAGAAACTATATAGTGGTCTCTCTGAACAAGACAAGGCTATTTTCGATTTTGACATCACGAAGGTAAATTGGACGGAAATGGTACTGATACTTTGTATTGGTCTAAGAAAGTATATCGTGAAAGATGGTCTCAAGGATACAGCGTATGGAATCAAAAAACAGAAGTACCTGAGAATCGGACACTATATTTTTATGACAGTATATATTTATTCTATTTGGAAGGTGATTTCCTTCGTATATTATTTAGGAAGTTCTTTAATTGCAGTAATATTAAATTTAAATGTTTAGGCACGGCTCTCATTATATTAATATTTTTAATATAAACAATATTATTTAAATGTTTTGTCACAAGTTATAATACCGTTTTGTTTAAATATATATTGTTTTCATCGTTCTTCGTTTTTTTTTATTTCTTAACATTTGCATTGTTATGATTTGTACATTTTACAATCATTTTATGCTTAGCTTACCTAATCACTGCTCAACTAGGCAACTAGTTGAGCAGCGATAAGGTAAGCTAGTAGGAGTAGAATACAATGTCGTATCAATGAACATTCCATGCTCTATAACTCAACCACTTCTATCAGTATTTTGTTTAGTTATTTTACCTCGTGTGTAGGTAACTGTAATGAATTGAGTGTGTCAATATATTATTTGTTGAGAACTAAGTCTACATCTTTATGAGCCGAAGTTTATTTTTATATAATGTGTGTTTAACAATCTCCAAGAAAATGTAGCTTAATTCGTAAATATATATGTATATATAATTATACAATCTATCATATATATATATATATATATATATATATATATATATATATATAAATATATATATATATATATATATATATATATATGATAGATTGTATAATTTTAATTTGACCCCCTGAGCAGTAGAATTTTCAAATATCTTTCCATAGTATTCAAAAACATGTAGTATCTTTATATTATGATAAAACTCCCTAAATTTAATGTCTCCACGTTTATCAGTTCAGGCTCTGCTTTAATTGCTAGGTAGTTTCAGTCAGACAGGACTTATACTTTTGTACATATACAGATTAACCATTTTAGGTTTCTTAAAATCCAAAAACATATGTCTTCCAATATCATCTCTTGTCAATGTGAATGAGGGTAGCGCGAGCAGAGCGAGCGCATTTTTTTTTTATACTTTCATCCCCCAGGAACTCTTAATATTTTCGGAATGACGTAGATATGTTCAGAAAAAAGACTTCTAACGTCCAAGCACTTTTTCTCACCCGGTAAGATAACATAAATTAAGTTTTCTGGTTTCTTATTGCTGTCTTACAGGAACCGAATTAAAATTAGCTTATAGGTAATCTGTGATAAAAATAAATGTGTTAATCCTGGCTGTTAAGCTACTTTCATGATAAATTTAATCAGACATGGTTCAGCCATTTGAGCGATAAGAAATTACAAACAAATGTACTCACAAACTTATGCATATACCTATTATACCAGTGTGGTGTAATCTACTATATACATTGAAAATTCGAAAAGTAGAATCGTAAATGAGTAGATGAAGGAACGTCACGCATGACGCATAAAATAAATCGCCAACGAAGATAATATTAAGCAGACTCCTGGCAATTTTTACTTTGTTTCCACTTTTAGACCCTTGCCTGGCCACGTGTATTTCATATATTATTTTCGTTGGCGAACAAACACTTAGCCACCTAACGTGTTTTTCATTAACAATACCATCTAACATCAGTCATAAAGACCACTAGCGTATTTACCATATTATGGTAAATACGCTAGTGGTCTTTATGACTGATGTTAGAATTCTAAATAATTCTTTATTACATATTATGTAATAAAGAATTATTTAGAATTAGATCAAAACAGAGTCGCATCTATATTTAAGTCATACAAACAATTCTAATACTGCTGTTAAGGCGACGGGTATAGACAAACGCAATTGAGAATTAAGCCACGCAATAAATAATAGTATGTACTGATACTTACCTATGCCATGCCATCTGTTTGATTCTGGGCGAAACCTAGAGCGGGCATTGGCCTGCCGTCCATAATTTTGTCAACTGTATAGATAGATCGTGTCTTATGCACAGTTTGGATATTGACATAGAGTAATGTAAGTTCAGAGAAATAACATCGTACTTTTCTGAAAGTTAGTTCAAACTATTGTACAGAAGGTGAAGTATGTAGTAATTACTCAATTCAAATATAACTTTACTCATTATCGAATAATAATAACACGATATCATTAAACTTTTATAAAAATGTATTCTCGTACCTCGTAAAAACATTAAAAAAAATTAAGAAAATTTCGCAGTGAGCAGTTGGCATATCATTGATGACATTATTTATCAACAACGAGGTTCGCTGGGTTAGGTGAAACTTACTTTAAAAAGAGTAATATATAAAAAAATAATTGCATACTTTATTTATAAGTCTAACTATTTTAACCGATTTTTATCAAACTTATATGAATGAATTTTTCGTTAATTTTAGGGTCTCTAAGAAAACAGAAAAATACTTTAAAAAAACAATAACTGAAATAAAATGTTTACTTTTTATTTCAGTTATTGTTATTTTAAATAAATAACAGAAAAATACTTAAAAAAAACAATAACTGAAATAAAAAGTAAACATTTTATTTCAGTTATACATAATCAATCGAAAAATTCATAGTTACATATTTTTATTATGGCAGCTGCTCCTGACAGTGAAGATTTTTTTTAAGATCTCTTTCCGTAGCAACCATCAGCTATAACATCTATGATGGCAATGCCGTTCGAATTCAGCCTTCCGATTCAGATAAAAACAATTTTCTTTTTTAGTACCTACACTGTAAACGCTTTTTACGTAAATAAAATATAAATTTTGATTGTTTCTATAACAAAAACAGTAGGTATTGATTACTGAGAAAAAAATCCTCGTATTACCATTTGTTACAATAAGTTTCTGTAACAAGACTACTCTGTGCGTTGAAATTCGAAATTGAAATTCTGTGCGTTGAAAAAATGAATAGATGCAGACGAGCATTTGTTTAGACTCAATATGTAGGTATGTGTGAAACGAGCGCAGCATCTCTGCTTAGAGGTACATTTTTATTTTGTCTGTCAGTTTGTATGTATGGATGTTTGTCCTCAAGAAATTTCGTAATAGCGTACAGGTTTCCTCCTAAAAAGCGTTTACAGTGCAGGTACTAAAAAACATAATTGTTTTTATCTGAATCGGAAGGGTGAATTCGAACGGCATTGCCATCATAGATGTTATAGCTGATGGTTGCTACGGAAAGAGATCTTATAAAAAATATATTCTTCACTGTAAGGAGCAGCTGCCATAATAAAAATACCTAACTGTTTACCTTTTATTTCAGTTATGGTTTTTTTTTAAGTTTTTTCTGTTTTCTTAGAGACGTTAAAATTAACGAATAATTAATTCATATAAGTTTGATCAAAACTGGTCAAAATAGTTAGATTTATAAATAAAAATATTCAATAAAAAAAATTATCTAAAAAAGTAAATTGGCGAAATCATCGATGAACGTTTGCTTATTAAGATTATAAAAAGTAATATTTTTTGTTTTTGATTCTCCTTATCTCCCATTTGTATATTATCACACTTCTACAAGTAGTGTTAAAATCACGGCAGAGAATGTTTCTAGTAAAACACAATCGCTTATAAGTATGTTATTACGCGCACGCGGTAACTATTCTAGGAAAGAATATTATATATAATTATTCTCACGCTGCACTAGATGAAGTCTGACAACGTCGCGAACTACGCAAAGTGGCAGGGATGAGGCGGGCACGCATGCAACGTCGCACAAAACGAACGCTACCCGCTAGCTAAGATAAAGTGCCTCATTAAAATATGTGCTAAGTGCCTAGTTAAATATATTAGCAACGTGCTTTTCTAAATGAATACTTTTTAGTAGGCTCTTATAACATTTATCTTTAAAACTTCACTTACCTATCATTCTAAGACAAAAACAATACATTAGCCTGAAGGTGCCAATATTTCGATTAATCTACCTCAACATTACAAAGTAGACATTCCAAGTATACCGAAAGAAACATGTTCAAAGTAATGAGATAATGAGTTCTTTAAAAATATATTAAAATGGTTTGGTAAACTAAGATAAGCATTTTGAAACATCATGCTTTAATTGAGTATATGTATTACATGATGTATTAACTTCCAACATGGCACAGTATACGGTAATCCTAGAAAATGGAAACAAAAACGCATCTATTTAGGAACCATCACCTTAAGGACAAGGAATATGATATTCTTTAACGAGAAAAGTTGAATAACACACGGCTTACAAGCCGAATATTCCGAATACCGATATACTAACTTAATCTCGATAAAGGACATATTATATAACATTTAGTTGAGAAAAGTCTTTAAGTGGTTGCAATAGGGTAGAGGATTAAATCACAAAATCTTTACTTATCAAGACGCGTAGCATAGTGTAATAGTAATACACACCGAGAAGTTGGCTGCATGAGATGTTAATACACCATTTAAAAAAAAATTGAGAGACGTAATAAGGAGCGAAAACGAGAGGATATTTTACCTACCTAACCTATTTTAGTAAAGTTAGAAGAGTAAAAATGGGTCACGATAATAATTAATCATTCTCTGGTGGTGGTGGGTTGGAGCATTTGGATTATCTGTAGATCCTCAATGGTCTAAAGGTAATCTTTCTACTATATATTTTTTGTTTTTTGTAGTTAGTTATTTAGTTTTTGGTAATAAAAGCACTTGCCAAGTAATTAATTTCTCTTTAAATATATAGAATACAAGCTTATACCCGGGGCATAAACTTTTGCCGCGTTTTTTATATAATAACATTTAAATATCTACGATTAAATCTGAAACGGTCAACTAAACACTTGAAATGCACAGTTCTAAGACGTTTGCTGTCTAGCGGAGTAATGTGATCTCGAGGCTTGTTTGACGCAGGTATAGATCCCGCAGCTATTCAAAGTTTTGAATGTAAAACATTGTAGTAAGAATAATGCGTTTTTTTTGCACTTTTATTTTATTCACCAAAAAAACAGTTAAAGTTATCTTGTTGTTTATTGCTATCCTGCAAGAAGCTGTTGGTATTTCGGGACAAAAAACAGTTGAAGTTTTCTTGTTGTTTATTGCTATCCTGCAAGAAGCTGTTGGTATTTCGAGACAAAAAGTGGTCTATGGTTAATCCATATCCTAGTACCGAATATTACGTTCGTTGTATGGGATCTTAAATACATATTCATAATTATATTTCGATTTCACTATTTATTACTTAAGTGAATATATAATTAAAAATTGTCTTTATTAACATTTACAAAAGGACTAACTACGACATTAAAAAAATTATAGCAGAAAAATCTTTCTGAAAAATCATTTTTAGGTAATCACCTATAGACCATTTAAGATCTACAGATAACCCCTCCAACCCACCACCAGAGGGCAGCGTGCCTAGAATGATAGCCGCATTACCACGCTGAATAGCAATGCTTATACGTTGGGCCAGATAAAAACCGGCATTCTGGTCACGCGTCGAACCGATCAAACGCTCCGATAAGTTTTGTAAAATAAGATGAGCTCCCGGTCTAAAGTCTAGGCTAAAGTCTCGACTCCAAATGGCTCAAATATATAACCTCTATCGAGGCTAGCATATTTTCGCCGTTTGTGCTGTTCGGCTGAATAAGCCGCAATAAATTATACAATTAAATATTCTGTAAATGTGTCAAGCGTATACCGTATATTGCTGTTGATATCGAGCGAAAATTACAAAAATTACGCTTGTTGTATGGGAATATTTATTTCGCTTAATTTTAGCATTGGCGTTAACAGTAACACATCATTTGTGAAAATTTTAACAGTCTTTTGTCTGTTCTTTTGAGATACAGCCTGGTGACGGACGGACGGTTGGCGAAGTCTTAGTAATGGAGTACTGTTTTGACCTTTGGGTACAAAACCACTAAAAAATATTTTTATCTTACCTTTAGTAGACACACCTTCACTGAGTCAATTATCGGTTACCTTTAAAGAATCAGATAATCACCTGTCTAAGTATGTACCTACTCTCAAATAAACACGGTTTACCAAAGCGACGGGCGTCGCATTAGGGATGATTCCATATTCTGAATTTTTTTTAATATTCTATATTTTTTTTTAATAAAAGGTGAATATTTCTAAAAATAATAAACCTTTTTAGTATTTTTTTTTTCTAAAATCAGTACAGGTTTAATTCGTGACTCGTTCTTTTAAACATCAGTGACGTGAGCTGTCAACGGAAGATTGTGGCTATATAGCAAAGTTTTTAAGGATTTGCCTAATAACAATTTTTTTTCTTAATGTTTCTTAAATGTACTATTAAATCATTTTACATTGACTTTTTTACTATTGGCGCTATTTTTCGCTGAATTTGTATAAAACCTTTTTAGACTAAAATAGGAATAAGTACTCCTTTATTATGTCAAGTATGAAGCACTTTATCTAGTTTCTAGTTTACCAATAAACAGTATTAAAAAATCAGCCAAGTGCAAGTTGGACTCGCGCACTAAGTGTTCCGTACAACATTTGTTTAAGTTTTCTACTTGTAGTTAATATCGATCAAAAACAGAAATAAACACGTTTCATGTATAGGAGCCCCTTTAAATATTAATTTTATTTGGTTTCCAGTATTTATTTTGTTACTAGAGCAGCCACAGAAATACATCTCCTATCATAATTTGAGCTCTCTAGCTATCACGGTTCATGAGACAGCCTGGTGACAGACAGAATGACGTATGGACGGACGGACAGCGACGTCTTAGTAAGAGAGAATGTTTTTACCTATTAGGTAAGGAACCCTAAACAGCACTCAATTATTTTTTTAAAAGTTTGCCATAGAACCGGCTAAAGCTATTAAGCCATACTGCATTGGCGAATAATATACATATTAAATATTTTTATAAAAATAAATAATATTCAAATTTGTACATAAAGTTAGTCTTGTACAAATTTGAATAATATTTATTTTAGCTAGTTAATGCTATTTGTAAAATAAGAAGTTTCCTAACGCAAAGCGAGAACAGAATGTAGAATTCTCAAAAACTCCAACATTAGCAATCCGTTAGTCGATATTGTACAACTACTAAAAGGCGACCAATGATTACCATTAAGTTTTAACGTAAAAAAAATATTTTACTGATTTTATGCACATATTCCGGAAAATACTAATTTTCTTATATATTTTCAAGTTAAGGCCTTAGTTTTGAAATATAGACACAATTTCTAATGGTTTCGAATTATTGGCTGTATAAAATCAGATGGCATTTATTTGCATCCATACGTTTTATAAGAATTTTTATGTAGGTGATAAACACAGAACATTGGACTCCTTGTAAAATAAACTTTATCTTCTATCCGTAATAAAGGACACATTAATATTACGTAAAAAAATATTGTCAGACAAACTTTTTATCATTGAATTTTCCAATATTTTATTAGCTTATAGCACTCTCCGGGTCTTTAAATATCTCTGTGCAAAATATCAAGTCGATCTGTTGCTCAGTTATGGAGGAGAAGACGAACAAAACAACCAACAAACACACTTTTGCATTTAAAATAAGTGTGGGATGATTTGTTTCCTTGCAAGTCAATATCCTAATTGATAAGTAAATGGGATACGAGTAGGAACTGTTTATAAATGTATTTACTAGATATGCGCAAAAATACTGTATGACAGGCGGACATATAAATGCGTTACGCATGATTTAAATAAGTGGGATAAACCCTGTGGCGGGCAGCCGTAGTAGTTTGTAAATATCCAGCCAACGAAAAGTTTTTTACTCATTTACATCTCATTATTATCAGTGAACATTCTGTATTCACGCCAGCGAAGGAGCTAGCAACAGCTACTGTTTGCATAAAACTTAAATATATTTATTTTCATCCATATAATTAACTTTGTAAATCATACACCCAGTTCTGTAAACCTATACGCGAGTACTTACATCTAAACATGAACATACTGACAAGTACACGCGCTCTTTGCGATACTAAAATAGCATCACTTGCATATTAATAAATTACAATCGGCTTGGCATTTGAATATTTTTGTACTTATAGATAACCTCGGGGATTATTTAAAAAATAAATTCGCAAAGTCACAAGTTTAAAATACATGCATATTAATTACGCTTATATAAACCAGCGAAAATCAGGAATCTAAATATCTGACACATCAGTCGTATAACTGGAACTCGAAGAAAGCGGGTAATCATATTTATAACTCGTAAAATGTAAGTAATTTCAATCAGAGTTTAAATTCTCTTGTTTTACTTAACTTACTTGTTTATTTTTTTTATTTATTATTATTTAATGAAAGACTTTAACTTTGATACACTAAATAAATAAAGTAAAAAATTAAACACAATAAAAAACTAACTTAAATTTTCATTATAATGAATTGAAACATATATTATCAAAAATTAACTTTCTGTAGAAGTGGCCTCCACGGCACGGGCCTCACGTTAACTTCTCCATTCTTCTCTAATTCTTGCTTTTGTCATCCAATCTGGTCCGATTATTTTCATAAAAATGCCAAGGGTGTTCTTTAAACCAGCAATCCAGTGTAACCTTTCAATTAATTTTTTATAAGCCTCTTGGATTGCGCCTGATTCTCCAATATTTTTTCTAATTATTTATTTCCGTTTATGTTTTTTTCCTTTGATAAACTTTTAGTAATTTACTTATTCCGGTGAGTTTCAATTAATTTGCTTTTTATATAATCTTTTTTTCTTTGCATAGGACCTTCCTTTCGTCTCGTAAGTGGTCAGTTTCCTGGTTGATGTATTTATGTGTTTTGTCCTTGCCTTTTGGTATTTGCTTCAAAGGTTTTGAATTTCCTTTTTCAATGAATTATATTTGATTTGAAAGCTATCCTCTTTTGCTACAGTTTCCATAAATTTATTTTATCACTACTAAGTAAGCGTCGTGTCATGTGGTATTATTTATTTAAAAAAAAATTATTTTTGATTAACTGAAAATATTACTCTGAATACAAGTATGGATCCCGCGATGGCGATAGAGGCGGCTACGCTGGCGCAGCAGCAGCCTATGCTGGACGCTCTGGCGCAGGGAGAGTCGGAGGTGCAGAGGTTCTACAAGAACTGTGTCGTCTTCATCACGGGAGGCACAGGCTTTCTCGGGAAACAACTCATTGAGAAACTGTTCAGGTAATGTAATATATACTTATTCACAACGCTGTATAGAAGGAAAGTAAATTTAGTAATAGATGTACTTCAAATATGACGCAGTGGTTTCATACTCATTTCCGAATAACTTTATGACTGTCATAACGTCAAGAAGTATGCTTAGGTACTAGTTCAACGTAATACTGTTCGTAAATGTTTTCATTGTTTCAATATTGTTTTTCTTCTGATGCATTCTTTTCTATAGCAGAACATATATCATTTAGTTACAAATATACATGTAAACGGGATCTCATTTTCAATACAAAATTAATAAAAAGATGTCAAGTACTTAATCTTAAAGTGTTTTATGCTCAGGTGTTGTCATATATCTAAAGCATACATTCTAATCCGGTCCAAGAAAGGAAGAAGCATCCAAGAAAGAATAGAACAAGTCTTCAAAGATCCAGTAAGTAAAACTATCGTTGAACAAGGATAAATTAACTATCTGTGATAAACAATGCAGTAAAACAGTTATAATGTTACAGATTTTTGATACATTACACAAACAGCACGCAGATTTTAAAAAAAGAGTTATCGCTGTGGAAGGAGATGTGTCAGAGCTGAAGCTTGGTATTAAAGATTCAGATTGGAAAATACTTACAGATGAGGTAAGTTCTTCATATTTTTAATTTACCATGTTTATCTGAACCATTATTTAAATTTCAAAATCATTAGTTTGCCTAGTACTGTTAGGTAAGTACAAAATATGTTAATGGTTGTAAATTAAATAAGTAGCAATTATTCACAACCTCGGAAATTTACTACTCGTGTTATTTGTATGAGATAATAGTTATTTGCAATACAAGAGTGCAAAGCAAATTTTTATCGCGTGCTCAATTTTGATGACCGAGCAAGTGAAAGATTCTAAAATACCAGGACCGCGATATATGTTAAAAATGGTTTAGATTTTAAAGTTAGAAACGATTTGAATAAAATGTCATTTAAAACAAACTTTGAATTAGCAGCAAAAGAATTAAGGTTTTCAAAAATAGTAATTATGGCTTTTTACCGTCCAGAATACGATATGTTTTTTTTTTTTAATTGTTAACAAAAATAAATAAATTGTTATAGCAGGTGATTTCAATCTAAATGTATTAAAAGTAGACAAAAATATAAAAAAACTTGACGGAATATTAAAGAAATTTAATTGTAAATGGTTGTTAAATGAACCTACTAGAACTGAGACAAATAAAAGTAACCAAACCAGTTCTACATGCATTGATAACTTTATTGTAAATTTTAGCGGTTGTAGAGGATCAGATTTAGGATATAAACTTTCCGACCATAATACCACGTCATTAAATTAGAACTGTTCAATACAAAAAATGGTAATAGTAAAAATAATCGCTATAAAATAGTTTTTTTTTTTTTAAATAACCCAAATTATTTTAACCATTTGTTTAACAAAGACTGTATGAAAATAAAAGCAGCAATACTAATGACTAGTAACGCAGACGATAGAACGAGGATTTTCATGATGCTTTGATATATTATTACGACATAGCTTTTCCAAAAATAAGAAAACAAGTATAAAATATTCAAAAACAATAGTCAACTGTAGGTATAGAGAATAGAAATTTAGTTAAAATGAAAATTCTTAAGTAAAGTATTTATATTACGGTAATAAGCCATTGACATCTATCTCATTTGAACCAGTAGATTATAATGAGCTCAAAAAGGTAGTAGGTAACATGAAACAAAAACCTACATTAGATATTTATGATAAAAGTACTAAAACTTTACGAAATCTAATAATAAACAACGATAATTTATTCGAATTAATATTCATTGTCGTAAATTCATGTTTAACTGACGGATTATTCCCCGGCGTAATGAAACCGGGTAGGGTCATTCCATTTTTAAAAAAAGGGGATACTGATAATATTAGTAACAATAGACCTGTATGCATTTTGCCAGTTTTATCAAAAAATTTAGAATCTATTATTAAATCAAGAATTGTCAAATACTTTGAAGAAAATAATTTATTTACAATGTCACTGTTTGGATTCAGAAAAGGCCGCTCCACAGAAATGACTATAAGAAAAGTGGTATATCATATTCTTGAATCCTTGGATAAGTTAAATAAATGTGCCAGTGTCTTTTGTGATCTTTCAAAAGCTTTTGATTGTTTTAGGCATGATATATTGATAAAAAAAATGAAATATTACGGATTTCAAGGTTCTGCATTAAATGTGATGATAACTTACTTACAGAACCGTAGCCAAAATATCTCTGTAAATGAAGAAACTTCTACAGAGGGTACGATGACAATTGGTGTACCACAGGGCTTTATTTTAGGGTCAGTCTTGTTTTTGATTTATATTAATGATACAACCAACGCATTGCCGAGTTGGGCTTATATAAATTTATTTACTGATGATACACATGTGGGTATCAGAGACAAATGTAAATTTAATTAAGAAGATAAAGATAATATAGTTACAGAATAGTTAAAGGAATGGTTTGACGCAAATGGTATTATTCTTAACTCTGATAAAATCATATCAATGCAGTATCAGTCAAGGTTAGGTATTTTTGGGAATTCTATTAGTAAAACAAATATATTTCTAGGTTACACAATTGATAACACAATTAGTCATAAATGTCACATCGATAAAATTTGCAAGAAAATGGCAAGTGGTAATTATGCCTTATTTAAACTCAAACCATTATAAAATAAAAGTCACTCATCTCTGTCTATTATGCATACGTTCATTCTATAATAAGATACGCTATAACTGTTAGGGGAAACGTTCGTTAAAAAATATCATAAAATTTTTAAAATGTCAGAAACAATCTATAAGAACAATGAATGGTTTGAAAAAACGTAGTCCTGCGAGAATACACTTTAAAAATGATAAAATAATGACAGTTATATCACTTTATAATAATTATAGTAGTTTTTGTAGTTTACACGAGGATACGGAAATACCGGAAAAAGAATGTCACGTAATAATAAAAAAGGGCGAATCCTGCCTGTCAACAGATTATCTAAGTGTAAGAAACGGGGACTTTACACCAAAATATTAATGTACAATAAATTACTCAATTTTAAAATATTTAAACAAAACTTAAATTATTTTTTTGAAAGAAATCCTTTTTATAAACTCAGTGAATATATGTCAATGCATCTTATGGAATCATCGTTATTGTGTGATAAACGACACTTAAAAATGTTAGTAATAGGTAAAACTATTTGTTCTTAAAACAGTTATTTTAGTTTTTTTAAGAAATTATTAACTAAAATGTAAAAAGACTTGCCTTATTCTTATTCTATCCTTAAATTAGAATCAAATAGGTGAAATATCTTTGCACTCGAATGCAACAGGTAGCATCCAACAAACTGCTGAAAATGACTAATTGCAAAAAGATAAAAAGGCGCGCGCAATGCAAATAAAAAAAGTATACCAAGAAAATTCCGAGTCTGAGTTTTTACAAATTAAAAAAGTTTGTATGAAATTCGTCACCATAGAGGTAGTAATAGTTTTATTGATGTTTTGAATTCACAAAATTAG
Organism: Ligdia adustata; assembly: GCA_947049295.1. Taxonomy (NCBI): domain Eukaryota; kingdom Metazoa; phylum Arthropoda; class Insecta; order Lepidoptera; family Geometridae; genus Ligdia; species Ligdia adustata. Next base: position 1,433,395 of record OX346237.1, read on the forward strand.
TGCACTCGATGTTTTAAATTCAATTTACTTTATCCTCTAGCGAATAAAAACGCCTTTTGCTATCAGATATCGAAGAGCAAACATACTTTTTTCGAGATGGCTGGATGAAAATTATTTTATCGTAAATAGGCTTGCCTTTGACCGCATCTAGTCCTAGTCCTAAACACTGCTCTCTTATTTTGTAAAACTTTAGCATTATTTACATCAATTGGCGCAAGACATGTTTAAAATCGTCTCAGTATTTAGATTTTTGTACCTTTTTTAAGAATTATTATTTACCGTTTTTTTATTAGTTAATAAACTGCACTTTTTGTTATGACGTACATTGAAATATTATATTCCAGGTAGAAGTAATATTTCACGTGGCTGCCACGACCAGGTTCGATGAATCTCTACCTGTGGCTACACTCATTAACATCAGAGGAACCAGAGAAGCACTGCTCCTGGGACAATCTTGCAAGAAACTCAAGTACAGTTTTGCTTGTTTTGCGTTTCAAATATTTTATATCTTGCTAGTGAACTTGACTTGTTTATTTTATTAAGTTAAGGATGACACTTATCTGGCACAAAAGCATTTGATATAGAAGGTACTTACAAGACAAAACAATTGTTATCTTTTATCAGATTTTGATGATTATTCATTGTGAAAAGTAATTATTAAATTTATTTAATACTGTCATATCTTACTTCCCTCTAAAACATTATAACTGCGAAAGTATGTAAGAACGTATGGCAGGTTACACCCATCCATCCATACACCCATACATGTTTAATACTCTTTCACTCAAAAAAGGAATAACATTTGTTACGGAGATATTAGTAGACCAAACAAGCTATTGCTTATCAAGTAATAATTAGCAATTAGTAAAATTTACATTACTATTTACCTAAACATTAAGCGTGCCACAAGGATGTAAACTTGGTCCTTAAACATTCATAATTTACGTTGCATTTTACGATCGATAATTTGAATGAGAAACCATGTAAAATAAACTGCCTTATCTAGTTATGGCTTTTCTTGTCCTGCTTTGGCTGATGGAGTTCTAGGTCTGATAAAACTAGGCAAAAATGTTTGAATATAAATAACTCGTATTACAGATCCTACGTCCACGTATCAACAGCCTACACTCATGCCACTACTCACCACATGGGAGGTGAGGTACAAGAAGAATTCTATCCGTCCCCAGTACCTCCGGAAGTAATGATATCTATGGTTGAAAATATGGAAGTGGATAGACTGAATAACATCACAACTCAGTGAGTCGCGTTTTTACTATAATAAATGTTTTCATTTATTGTTTTTTATAGAATTAAATAAATAAGTGTTTCCCTATAAATGAAACGAAGAATATTACAGTACATAAATTGGCGTGTTACTATAATTACGTATAAAAAACATAGATTATTCAACATACTTTAAATAATATTTCAAATTTCATTTGTTACTTCTTTCTGTTAATACTTTACATTTATTATTTTTGGTTCACTCAATGTTGTTATTTAGGTTGCAGAACTCGTAAGAATTAAGAGTTTAAAAGCTAAAAGTAGCACTTTTAATTTTCCATTATTGTTTATTTATTTGACCTGTGTCACTTTTTTGTTTCTTTCAGTTTGATAAAGGATTGGCCTAACACATACACATTCACTAAAGCCATCGCTGAAGAACTAATCCGAACGAGCAGCGATGGTTTACCAATATGCATCGTGAGGCCTTCTATTGGTAAGTAAATTTAACTTTCTTTTACCACTGTTGGGTAAAGATAATCCCCAATTTATTTTATGTCAGTGTGTCTTGTTCATACGCTGTCCAATAAATTTCAGAATTATGATATTCTTTTTTTTTTGTTTTGTTTGAAAGCGTATACCATACCCTATGTGTAGTTTTTAATTTTTGTCCAAATCGGTTAGAAGGTTTGATTTTTGAATTGACATAACTGAAAAAGTTCTATCGGCACTTGTTAAAAAAAATCTGCACGTCGTCTTGTAATTGTTGTAAGCCTATTCATAAATTTTTCGTATACTCACTTGATATGTTTTAATGTTTTTCAGTGCTATGTACGTACCGCGAGCCTTCGCCAGGTTGGCTTGACGAAAGCTGTCTTTTCGGATTTGTTGGGGTAAGTACCATTGGTCCAACTAGAGTACACCACATTCTATAATTTAAGACCTTATATTTTTACTTAGTCTTAAAGATAAATAAAATTTTATTACAGGAATCTATGTTAATAACGGTTTTACATCGCATATAAAAGATAAAGATTAGCTTTAATAAGTGGGCCCTTTGGTTTTTTTTACTGGCGATATCCGGTAGAGAAGTATTCCAGGTGTCCAGGTACCCGTGCAATAAGTAATGATTTTATTTTAGTTAGTTCTTGGAGGCGGTATGGGTGTTATACATGCAGCCCACGTCGATTGCAATATCCATATGGATTACATACCTTGTGACTACGTCAATAATGCTGCCATAGTTGCCGCAAGGGAAACTGCCACAAACCAAGCAAAAGGTGGAAATAACACTAAAATATACAACGTGTGCTCAACGCATAGAAATCCAGTTAAAATGAGTGAGTAGTATGACTATTGTATATGCACTTATGTGTCTTTTATATTCTCTTCATGCTCATTTGTATAAATAGGAATTATTGCTCATAAATAAAATAAATATAAAAATGTCTACTGTTTTAAGTCTTAAAGTCAAAAATCGTAGAATGCTTGTCATGTAAACTTAACTTTCAAAGAGTTCATGAGTTTAATACTTCAAAGAATAGACATTTTTAGAGTTATTTTATTTATGAGCAATAATTCCTACTATACCTATCTCTTTTAATATCCCCACTTATATTATAAATGCGAAAGTGTTTGTTGGTTTGCTTGTTCGTCTTCACCTCAGTAATTGAGTCAGATCGACTTAGTATTTTGCACAGAGCTAATTCGAAGAGAATGCTACTTTAAACTATAAAATTAAAGAATATTAAAAAAAAATATAGTCCGTAAATATTTTAGTAAACAAATGAGTTCTTCATTTTCCACAGTTGATAGCTTACGTCATAGATGTTTGAAAGAACAAATCCCTATAATTATGTATTTGGGATGAAAAGAGGTACTAATAAGATTTATTATTTTTGGAAATATTTGTCTTGTAATACTTAAGAATACAACAATTACTATTATGCCCGTTTTCGTTTGTTTAACCGTCTCTAACGCCTCCTATCTAAAGAACTCCCAACGTCAGATGTCCCCTAAATCAGTTTCTTACCTAGCTTTGTTATCGCCGGTTTATGTGACACCTTACTTAGGAGTACTTACTCTTTTGTAAAGTAAAATTCGTAAACTTTCCGATAATAGTATCTATTTGTATTTATTTCTCAGAACTAATACAAAACTTAACGAGTTTTTATGGGTTCAAAAAGTACATAAAATGAGTGCATTGTTCATTATTCTAATTGATAGTTGTTCCTTACCAAAGTCCTGAAGAATATATACCTCAAAAACAAAACGCTAGATAATATGCTCCGCTAGACAACAAGCTTCCTTAGAATGTGAATAATAAAGTTTTGTTTTAAAAGTATTATGTAAAAATACATAGTACACGCGGACGAAGTCACGCGTAACTGCTAGTAAATATATTATTATTATTAGCTTAAATAGGGCCCTAGCCCTATTTAAGTGGTCATAGGGCCAAAGTTTATAAAGAAGTCGCAAACTACTTAACCTACAATAAGGAATTTGGCATACTCATACTCGTATGGGCAGTTTATTGGGGCAAAATGTTAGACCAGGGCCGAATTAAAGAGGTCTATAGTCGAGTTAATGCTTCTTTGAAAGTCCTTAAGTATCCACTTATTCTAAAACAATAAATTTGGTTGTGTGTGGGTTAGTAAGTTGTAAGGTATATTATATACCCAGAGATGATCCTAAATATAACTATTACTTCACAGGTGTAATAAAAGATGCTATGGAATATACTAGAAAAAACATGACGACATCACAAGCAGTATATTATTCATTTACAATATTTACAGCCAACAAGTATTTGTTTCAATTTCTTGCACTATTTTTACAAATTATTCCAGCATACATGGCTGACGTAGTATGTCTTTTGATAGGTAAAGACAGAAGGTAAGAATTCGTTGCAAACAAAATTCAAAGTTCCATAATACAAGAAATATTTAAATAGATGCATATTAAAGCATTCTCTCAAGTTGTCTAAGATTTTCAAATAATGCAGTTAATAATATTAATTGAGGTATTTCTAGTTTGTGTACACTCGTGCTCTTTACTCGAAGAATATTTATATTGGTAAAGTATTGGAAATAAACTACTTATTTTTCAACAGATTCTCCAAATTGTCCAACAAAGTCGACAAAGCATTCAGTGTAGTATCATTCTTCACGTTAAACGAATGGATCTTTGTCGACAACAATCTGGAGAAACTATGTAGTGGTCTCTCTGAACAAGACAAGGCTATTTTCGATTTTGACGTCAAGAAGATAAATTGGACGGAAATGATACTGATACTTTGTATTGGTCTAAGAAAGTATATTTTGAGAGATGGTCTCAAGGATACAGCGTATGCAATCAAAAAACAGAAGTACATGAGAATCGGACACTATATTTTTATGACAGTATATATTTATTCTACTTGGAAGTTTATTTCTTTCGTATATTATTTAGGAAGTTATTTAATTGCAGCAATATTAAATTTAAATGTTTAGGCACGGCTCTTATTATATTAATATTTTTAGTATAAACAACATTATTTAAATGTTTTGTCACAAGTTTTAATACCGTTTTGTTAAAATATATGTTGTTTTCATCGTTCTTCGTTTTTTTTTTAGTTCTTATCATTTGCACTGTTATGATTTGTACATTTTACAATCATTTTATGCTTAGCTTACCTTATCACTGCTCAACCGGGCAACTAGTTAAGCAGCGATAAGGTAAGCTAGTAGGAGTAGAATACAATGTCGTATCAATGAACATTCCATGCTCTATAACTCAACCACATCAGTATCTTGTTTTGTTATTTTACCTCGTATGTAGGTAGATGTAATGAATTGAGTGTGCCTATATATTATTTGTTGAGAACTATGTCTACATCTTTATGAGCCGAAGTTTATTTTTATATATATATATATATTTATACGAATTAAGCTACATTTTCTTGAAGATTGTTAAACGCACATTATATAAAAATAAACTAATAAATAAAATGTTATAAAAGTAACAAATAAAATGTTTTTTTTTATTGGCGGACAACAAACAGATCCATATTTTGTTAGTAGATTACTTAACTAAAAACTTACAATAAAATATAACTAAGGTTAGTAATTATAAAAGTAATAAAATTAATTAAATTATCATGTATTTCGCAGGCATCTTTTGCGAAATCATGGTTCGCACTAGATGCCTGAATACAGGAGCATGCGGGTCACCCGCTATGACTTTCAGGATGCTATTGTCACTCCCCCGAAGCCTTTCAACCATAGACGCTACCTTTTTTCTAATGATGGCATGAAAGCCATCGGTGTGGTTTTCAGCGAACATACCGGAGGCGCTGCAAAAACGGGGGAGTTTCAACATCATCCTGAAAAACATTATTATATTGGACGCGCAGAGTATCCAGCGACTTCTGAGAACAGCTGAACCACAGACCACCCGTGTACATGCCCTGACAATACGCTTTAAATAAAGTAATTTTAACCTGGTCTGTACAGCGGGCAAATCTGCGGGCCAGCATGTTACCCCGCGCCGCCAGTGCTCTGCGCTCCCTCTCCACGTCTTCATCGTCATTAAGGTCGTCGGCAAGAAAATGCCCTAGATATTTAAACCGGGTCACTCGGTTCAAGCTCATGCCGTTAAGGGTAATTGTAGGAATAGTATCTGGACATCTGCCGGCGGCCCTAAACACCATGAACTCGCTTTTCTTGACGTTATACATTAGACCATGTGATGCAGCGTAGTTCTCACAAACGCGTAGCATGTCTCCGATAGATCTCGCAGTTGGCCCCAGCAGCACCATATCATCCGCGTAGCTGATGTTGTTTACACAAACACCCCCTACGCGGCATCCAACACGCATGCTGCTGAGCTCAACCAGAAGATCATTCACGTACAGGTTGAAAATCTTTGGAGACGACAAACCCCCCTGTCTCACACCGCATTCCAACCTGTACGACTCGGAGAGGCTATTTGCCCACTTGACATTATTAATCTGATGATCGTACCAAAACTGGAACAATCTGATCAGTTCCACCGGCATACCCCTGTCCTCCATCTTTCTCCAAAGCACATCATACGAAACGAGATCGAAGGCTTTCGAGAGGTCCAGAAAACAAGCGTACACCGGAGTCTTCCGCTCAGTATAATATTGGACAGTATGCTTGAGGGCAAGAATTGCGCTTTCAGTAGAAAGTCCAGCACGAAAACCAAACTGCGCGTCGTGAATGTTTAAATACTTATCCAGAGTCATGTCAAGCATACTATCCAATATCTTGGCCACAGTAGTCGCAAGAGAGATAGGTCGGTAGTTACTCTTATCCGAGATGTCTCCTGTCTTGTTCTTCAATATAGGCACTACCGTCGTTCTCATTGAATCATCAGGTAAATAGGAGTGACTAATGCATAAATTGAAAAACAGACAGGACCCTCGGCAAGTGCATCCCCGCATACTTGAAATGTTCAATACTGAGCCCGTCATGACCAGGAGATTTACCTCTACGCATACTACTTATAACTTTTGTTATTTGGCTAGCAGTGAACCGAAGCAGAGGTTTCTCTCCCATCACGTCGGGCCCACCATCGATCACAGCGGCGGAAGGACCAAGCGGAGATTTTACTTTAAAATGAGCCATAAACATGTTGGCTATCTCTTCAGGGTCACTCCTACCATCAACGTTCACCGTGAGGCCAGGCCTAACGTCAAGTTTTCCCGTAGATTTCCAAAATTTACCAAAATCTTTCTCGGCTCTTTGCTTTGCGATAAGGTCCATTTTAAGCTGCTCTTGGTGTTTTTGGCACCACTTAAGGCGACCTTTAAAGACTTTACGAGACCTACACATCTCGTCATAAATAGCGCCAGACCTTGGTAAACCCTGAGAAATCCACTCCTGATACTTAAGCCTGGCGTCCCGATGAGACTCTCGTACGTGCTCATTCCAACCGCATACTGTATCCTTTCTCTTACACTTTACAGCAGTTTTCTGCTTCTGGGTCTGAACTGCCGCATCACTGATGACATTAATTAATGATAGATTGTATAATTTTAATTTGACCACCTGAATAGCAGTAGAATTTTCAAATATCTTTCCATAGTATTTAAAAAAATGTAGTATCTTTATATTATGATAAAACCCTCAAAATTTCATGTCTCCACGTTTATCAGTTCAGGCTCTGCTTTAATTGCTAGGTAGTTTCAGTCAGACAGGACTTATACTTTTGAACGTATACAGATTAACCATTTTAGGTTTCCTAAAATCCAAAATTATACGTCTTCCAATATCATCTCTTGTCAATATGAATGAAGACAGCGCGAGCAGAGCGAGCGCATTTTTTTTTATCCTTTCATCCCCCAGGTACTCTTAATATTTTCGGAATGACGTAGATATGTTCAGAAAAAAAACGTCTAAAGTCCAAGCACTTTTTCTCACCCGGTAAGATAACATAAATTAAGTTTTCTGGTTTCTTATTGCTGTCTTACAGGAACCGAATTAAAATTAGCTTATAGGTAATCTGTAATAAAAATAAATGTGTTAATCCTGGATGTTAAGCTACTTTCATGATAAATTTAATCAGACATGGTTCAGCCGTTTGAGCAATAAGAAATTACAAACAAATGCACTCACAAACTTACGCACACACCTATTATACTAGTGTGGCGTTATCTACTATACTTACCTGAAAATTGGTGGGGAGGTAGCATAGAACCAGGAGACGGACATAGGATACTTTTTATACGACTTCAAAAAAAGTAGTCCGATATTAGTTTTAGTTTTAGAAGAACTACGTGGGTGATACCGCGGGCACAGCTAGTTGCAAATAAAAAAAACTATGGCAAAGTATATGAACGCGAAAAACTACGTATTTACGCGGTATGCTGTAATACGGGCTTTAATACAAATAAATTGATAAACAATAGGAAAAACTCGCAAAAAAATCTGCTATTTATCGATATGTACAATCGATATAAGTTACTTCATCAAATGTTCCTAGAGTGCGATGAATAGGCCGTGTCAGACTCAAAAATACGCGCGGCTCATTGGTCGCGTCGTGCGCGCGACTCTCACCCGTGTTATCAGCCAGTATCGGGTGCGTGTGGCGCGCACGCAAGAGGGCAGCCCTCGGCTCGCCAGCTTCACCCCCTCAAAAACATAAAATCCAGAGAATACCCTGCCTTAACATCTCTATTTACCTCTCTAAAATCGCATATTCGATTTTTAATTTTCAATTTTAGATCAAGTTTTTTTGTTATATGGCTGTTGAAAAAATATATCTTGAAACGTACTCTACGCTACTGTTATTGGCAAAGCCGAAATGGGATTCAATATACCTACTCATCAATACTACTAAACTTATATCAATAAATTTTACTTCAAGGAGTCAACCCTAAAATCTCGAAAAATAATTAGTTACTCCAAAATTTTTGCTACAGTTCATAAATAGGTATGTGATAGGTAGGTACTAACAAAATAAAAAAGTGCCAAAAATAACTGAAGAATACGATACCTACTGTGTTATTGACATAACCTGTACTAAGTGGAAAGAAGATCGCGGGTATAGTACCTACTTATCAATGCAGGAGATGTTTTCCGCGATTTCTGTTGCAGTTTTGAGTAGGTAGAAAATAAAAGTAGTTCGAATTGATGTTTTTATTTTTTTACTTGGCTTCTTAGGTCGGATTATCACAATAAGATACCATTACCATTAGTAATAACCATGAAAAAAATAAAAACGAGTATGTATACCAATACCTACGTATATTTTTAAACTCGTTACAAGTTTACTTATCGCGCTAAATCAAAAGTTTCCAAACGCCTCATTTAAATCTGGCGTCACAAGAGTCGATTGTGTTTTTATCAGGAGTAAGTTACGCTTTAATTACTGTTTCCTACTGGAAATGTACTTAGAACTCACACAATTCGAATGAGTAATATTTCTTTAGAAAAAATATATAAAAGTCTTTTACTATACGAATATAAAATAGTAGAGTCAGGGTGCGGGGCAAACAAGCACAGGTCCCTCCTTCGCAACGTCTAGCGACGGACTGAGCGGGTAGATCGGGGCAGGGATCGATAGCGATGATCAAATTGAGCATCGCGGCTGTAGGTATTTTACGATATAAATTCACATAAAATCCACTATTTAAAATATTGAAAAAATTAAAATAAACGATTCTAGATTTTTGTATTGCCTACCGAATAAATCAAGATTTGTTTGAATTTCATTTTTACTTTTGTAGCTAGAAAGTTTATTAAGTTTTAAGAGTATATTTTTCAAAAAAATAAACTATCGAAGAAACTACGAGTAATTGTGTTTTGGTTCTTGAAGGCTTCTTTATACTGAAACAAAGCTTCCGAAAGTGAAAAAATCAAACCAGTGTCTATTACACACGATTTTATTTGATTTATTTAAAAGTAGCTTGTAGGAGCTAGGACTGCCTTAAAAGTTTTTGTTAAGCGATGTGTTTGTAAAATAATAAGATGTTTTTATTCTTAGTCTTGCTAGGATTTTTATGTACACTAGTAATAACATTCCATTTATTCTTACTTTAAAAAATAATAATTACTAATGATATTGAAAAAATTATACTATAACGGCCACAGAAATACATCATAATATATTAAAATTTCAGCTCTCTAGCTATCACGGTTCATGATACAGCCTGGTGACAGACTGATGTAGGGACAGACGGACAGCGAAGTCTTGGTAAGAGAGTCCGTTTTTACCTTTTAGATTCTTTTAATAAGTTCACCCATAGGGCAGGCTAAAGCTATTGAGCACATACCGCATCGTCGAATTATTATTCGACGATGCGGTATGTGCGGTACATATTTGACTTTTTATAAAAATAAATATTATTCAAATATGTACAAAAAGTTAATGCTATCTTAAGCACTTTCCTAACGCAATTGCAGAATTCTCAAAAACTCTAGGAGGCCAAACACTCTACTAAGGGGAGTCCGTTAGTCGAAAATGAGCAAGTTTTCAAGTTTAGACCTTTTGACCCTACTTTTGAAATATAGATATAAATTGTAATGGTTTAGAATTATCGGCTGTATATAATCAGACAGCATTTATTTGCATCCATAAGATTAAGATTAATCTATACCGGTTATCTTTAAAGAATCAGAATATGACCTGTCTAAATTAAAGTATTTATTTAAAGTATTTATTTCTTAAAACACAGTATTAGTACATAAAAGAAGGAAAGAAAAGAGAACAAACTAGATTACAAAATAATTATGACAATTCTTAGCCTCAGATACCTGAGCTAGGCCGGTCTGTGATATAGGTATCTGCGCTTCCTCGACATTGGTCTATGTTTTAATGTAACCTATTACAGAAATATTATACAGAATTACCTGACAATGTCCGAATATTTATATTAACAATATTTGAATATCATATCACATGTAGCAGCAGAGCAATCAACAGCAATTATAAAGTGTATCAGAGAAATCACAAAAAAAAAACAAAAACATAAGTACTAGTAATTACATATTTTACAGTTGCAGTGTATATTATATTGTATTAATTTAAACATATCAAAGTAACAATATTATTAGTGTTGGCTAACCAATCAGACACTAAGTTAATTGTGCTTAATTAACTTAATGTGAATAAGAATTAAATATCTGTATCTGTTAGAATACCATAAAAGTAAATAAATAAATATATTAAAGATATTATGACAAACTATTTACCTGAAGTAAATGATTTGAAATTACTTGAAGTAAATAATCTTGAACCTTGTGTCAATTGTAAATAGAATAATTCTTTGTACATTCTTGCATTACGCATCTCAGTATAAATTAATATTGAAACATTACATATTTGTTAGTAGTTTGTGAAATTGAATTATAACTATTATTTTTAATTATAACCTACCTAAATACCTACCTACTTTTGAAATAACACTTTCTACCACAGCGACGGGTCTCGCATTGGGGTTAATTCTATCAGAAGCTGAACATTATAAATATTAAAAATTCATGTTAATAAATATGCGAGAATTTCTAAAAATAATAAACCTATTTAATATTTTTCTCAAATATATTTTGGCCTCCTTAAGTTATAGAGACTCGTGCTGTCAAGAATCCGGTCTTTCGGCTTTACAAGGCTTGTGCATTGGTTATCTTCAAGTAAGGTTTCGGTAGTTTTATTAGTAGGTATGACTAATGTTTTTGAAGGTTTGTGATGATTATTAGAAAAGTTTGGAAAATATTAAAAATTGTCAGACAAACTTTTTATCATTGAATTTTCCGATATTTTATTAGCCTATAGCACTATCCGGGTCTTTAAATATCTCTGTGCAAAATATAAAGTCGATCTGTTGCTCAGTTATGAGAAGAAGGCGAACAAACAAACCAACAAACCAATATACACACTTTCGCATTTATAATAAGTGTAGGGATAATAAGTGTGGGGATAATAAGTGTGGGATGATTTGTTTCCTTGCAAGTCAATCTCCTTATTGATAAGTAAATGGGATACGAGTAGGAACTGTTTAAAAATGTATTTACTAGATATGCGCAAAAATACTGTATACAGGCGGACATATAAAAGCGTTACGTATGGCGTAAATTAGTGGGATGAACTCTGTGGCGTAGTAGTTTGTGAATGTCCGGCCAACGAAAGGTTTTTTACTCATTTACATCTCATCATTATCTGTGAACATTCTGTATTCACGCCAGCGAAGGCGCTAGCAACAGCTACTGTTTGCATAAAACCTTAATATATTTATTTTCATCCATATAATTATAAACTTTGTAAATCATACACCCAGTTCTGTAAACCTATACGCGAGTACTTACATCTAAACATGAACATACTGACAAGTACACGCGCTCTTTGCATTACTAAAATACGAGCACTTGCATGTTGACTTAAATTACAATCGGCTTGGCATTTGAATATATTGTAATAGATAACCTCGGGGATTATTTAAAACATAAATTTGCAAAGTCACAAGTTTAAAATGTATGCATATTCATTACGCTTATATAAACCACCGAAAATCAGGAATCTAAATATCTGACACATCAGTCGTATAACTGGAACTCGAAGAAAGCGGGTAATCATATTAATAACTCGTAAAATGTAAGTAATTTCAATCAGAGTTTAAATTCTCTTTTTTTACTTAACTTACTTTTTTATTTTATTTTTTTATTATTATTCAATGAAAGACTTAAACTATTTTTGATACACTAAATTAATAAAATAAAAAATTAAATAAAATAAAAAGGATAACTTAATTTTAACTACTTACTTAAATTTTCATTATAATGAAATTAAACATATATTTTCTAAAAAATTACTTTCTGTAGAATTGGCCTCCACGGTACAGGGCTCACGTTTTCATCTCCATTCTTCTCTAATTCTTGCTTTTGTCATCCAATCTGGTCCGACTATTTTCATAAAAATGCCTCTCCATCCTTTCCTCTAGCCTCAGTAACTCGGTGAATTTCTTAGTCCATCTGTAGTTTTCCAATCTACTGATGTGTCCTGCCCAATTCCATTTTAAACGTCATATTCTTTGCGTGACATCTGATAGATTGGTTTGCTGTTATTGTTTGGTTATGTACTCTGTCTGAAAGCTTTATACTCAGCATGCTTTTCTCCATTGCTTTTGCTGGCTAATTGCTACTTAATTTTCGTGTTTAGTTCTCAATGTTTGGCATACATCATTAAGACATGGTAAAATAGATGTTTCATATTTTCTCCTTTTGATACTTATTTTAATTTCTTTGTTTTTCAGTAATTCTTTATGGCTTCAGTATTTTTGCCAGGACAGTGAAATTTGTCTTTGTATTTCTTTCTTGTGGGGTCTTCTAAAGCAATCAGCTGGCCAAGGTGTACATATTCATATACGTATCCAATACTGTTGTCTTGTATTACTATATTAGGCCTTTCACAATTTGTCAAGATCTTAGTCTTAGTGGTGTTCATAAATTGGCCCACTTTAATACTGACAATAGACATCTCACTAGACATAAATTCCAGATCTGGTGCCGTTTCTGCGAATAAGAATTGTCCATTGACAGAAAAGTCAATCAAAAGTAATCGTAGACTTCTGAAAACAGACTCTAGTACGGTTGAAAATATTTTTGGAGATATAAGGGCCCCTTGACGAACTTTTTTTGAATATGGAAGTCACTACCTTTTCCTTCTAGCCCCACATATTGAATATTTACTCATTCGGCTAGAGCGGTCCATATTGATTTGGGGCACAAACAGTCAAACGCTTTATTGTAACCTATGAGGCATATGTAGAGCGGTTTTTCATATTCGTTTGACGTTTCAATCAGTTGTGTAACAACCTATATGTGATCCACAGATCACGAAATTCTGCTGTTATCATCTACGAGCAGTAAAGCCGTTAGTCTGTCTACTAAAACTTCTGCGTATTAAGAGAATGGTGGATTTTGACCACTGTTCTGGCGTTGTTCCAGTCTCAATAATGTTGTAATCGTAGTTGAAGTAGCTTTTGCAGTTGGAGACAAATCGACTTAGAACATCGTTTACGATTTGCCGTTTTTTTTTTAATTTACTTATTTACTATTTCAAGTGATTTTTAATTAATTTGCTTTTTATAGAACCTTTTTTTCTTTGCATAGGACCTTCCTTTCGTCTCGTAAGTGTTCTGTTTCCTGATTGATGTATTTATTCCTTGCCTTTTGGTATTTGCTTCATACAGTTTTGAGTTTCCTTTTTCAAAGAAAGATTTTCTCTTTTGCTACTGCTTCCATAAATTTATTTCATTACTACTAAATACGCGTCGTGTCATGTGGTATTATTTATTTAAAAAAAATTTTTTTTGAGTAAGTGAAAATATTACTCTGAATACAAGTATGGATCCCGCGATGGCGATAGAGGCGGCTGCGCTGGCGCAGCAGCAGCCCATGCTGGACGCTCTGGCGCAGGGAGACTCGGAGGTGCAGAGGTTCTACAAGAACTGCGTCGTCTTCATCACGGGAGGCACAGGCTTCCTCGGGAAACAACTCATTGAGAAACTGTTCAGGTAATGTAATATATACTTATTCACAACGCTGTATAGAAGGAAAGTAAATTTAGTAAAAGATGTACTTCAAATATGACGCAGTGGTTTCATACTCATTTTCGATTAACTTTATGACTGTCACAACGTCAATAAGTATGCTTAGGTACTAGTTCAACGTAATACTGTCCGTAAATGGTTTTCATTGTTTGAATATTGTTTTTATTCAGAGAAAGCAGAGTTCTCTATAGCAGAACATATATCATTGAGTTACAAATATACGTGTTAACGGGATCTCATCTAAAACACAAAATTAATTTAAGGATGTCAAGTACTTAATCTTATGGTTTTTTATGCTCAGGTGTTGTCATATTTCCAAGGCATACATTTTGTTCCGGTCCAAGAAAGGAAAAAACATTCAGGAAAGAATTCAAGAAGTCTTCAAAGATCCAGTGAGTATAACTTTCATCGAACAAGTATAAATTAACTATCTGTAATAAATATTGCAGTAAAACAGTTATAACATTGCAGGTTTTTGATACATTATACAAACAACAGCCAGATTTTAAAGAAAGAGTTATCGCTGTGGAAGGAGATGTATCAAAACTGAAGCTTGGTATTAAAGATTCAGATTGGAAAATACTTACAGATGAGGTAAGTTTTCCATTTTTTTAATTTACCATAAAGATGGAGGTGAATGGTGGATCAGATAGAGATCAAGAGAATCAAGAAGAATTCAAAAATTAGAATCCTGAGCGTTAGCGAGGGAATTAAAAGAGCACAAAAAAATCATTGCACTCGAGTGCAACACGTAACTTTTCATCCCACCACAGCGAGGAAATGACTACATACGAAAAATAATAAAAATTTAATCACTAATTTTAGTTCTTTCAATTATTTTTAACGTAAGATATTAACAATATGACGTGAAAGACAATGGCGTGCGCTTAACAAATTTAAAAAAAAATCAGCAAAAAGGTTCCAAGTCTGAGTTTTTAACAAAATAAAAAAGGTTGTATGATGAATTCGGCACCATAGAGGTAGAAGTAAATAGGTTGAATGAGGTTTTTATTTTACAAACTTAGTGCACAAGATATTTTAAATTCAAATTCACCTTATCCTCTAGCGGATAAAAGCGGATTTTGCACTCAGATATCGAATAGCAAAAATACTCTTTCCGAGATAATAAGATGAAAAAATATTTTTACGGAAATAGGCTTGCCTTTGACCGCATCTAGTCCTAGTCCTAAACATTGCTCTCTAATTTTGTTAAACTTCATTATTATTAACATCAATCAATTGACGCAAGACATGTTTAAAATCGTCTCAGTGGGCCATTTGTAGAAAAAACGCTGAAAAATATTTAAACTTTTGTACCTTTTTAAGAATTAATATAAACCGTTTTTTTCATTAGGTAATACACTGCACTCTTTATTATGACGTACATTGAAATATTATATTCCAGGTAGAAGTAATATTTCACGTGGCTGCCACGACCAGGTTCGATGAATCTCTACCTGTGGCTACACTCATTAACATCAGAGGAACCAGAGAAGCACTGCTCCTAGGACAATCTTGCAAGAAACTCAAGTACAGTTTTGCTTGTTTTGTCTTTCAAATATTTTACATCTTGCTAGTGAACTTGACTTGTTTATTTTATTTACTTAACGATGACACTTATCTGGCACAAAAGCATTTGATATAGAAGGTACTTACAAGACAAAACAATTGTTAACTTTCATCAGATTTTGATGATTATTAATTGTGAAAAGTAATTATTAAATTTATTTAATACTGTCATATCTTACTTCCCTCTAAAACATTATAACTGCGAAAGTATGTAAGAACGTATGGCAGGGTACACCCATCCATCCATACACCCATACATGTTTAATACTCTTTCACTCAAAAAAAGAATACCATTTGTTACGGAGATATTAGTAGACCAAACAAGCTATTGCTTATCAAGTAATAATTAGCAATTAGTAAAATTTACATGACTATTTACCTAAACATAGTTAAGCGTGAAACAAGGATGTAAACTTGGTCCGTAAACATTCATAATTTACGTTGCATTTTACGATTTTTACGATCGATAATTTGAATAAGAAACCATGTAAAATAAACTGCCTTATCTAATTATGGCTTTTCTTGTCCTGCTTTGGCTGGTGGAGTTCTAGGTCTGATAAAACTAGACAAAAATGTTTGAATATAAATAACTCGTATTACAGATCCTACGTCCACGTATCAACAGCGTACACTCATGCCACTACTCACCACATGGGAGGTGAGGTACAAGAAGAATTCTATCCGTCCCCAGTACCTCCGGAAGTAATGATATCTATGGTTGAAAATATGGAAGTAGATAGACTAAATAACATCACAACTCAGTTAGTCGCGTTTTTACTATAATAAATGTTTTCATTTATTGTTTTTTATAGAACTAAATAAATAAGTGTTTCCCTATAAATGAAACGAACAATATTAGAGTACATAAATTGGCGTGTTACTATAATTACGTATAAAAAACATAGATTATTCAACATACTTTAAATAATATTTCAAATTTCATTTGTTACTTCTTTCTGTTAATACTTTACATTTATTGCTATTGGTTCACTCAATGCTGTTATTTAGGTTACAGAACTCGTAAGAATTCAGAGTTTAAAAACTAAAAGTAGCACTTTTATTTTTCCAATATTGTTTACTTATTTGACCTGTGTCACTTTATTGTTTATTTCAGTTTGATAAAGGATTGGCCTAACACATACACATTCACCAAAGCCATCGCTGAAGAACTAATCCGAACGAGCAGCGATGGTTTACCAATATGCATCGTGAGGCCTTCTATTGGTAAGTAAATTTAACTTTCTTTTACCACTGTTGGGTAAAGATAATCCCCAATTTATTTTATGTCATTGTGTCTTGTTCATACGCTGTCCAATAAATTTCAGAATTATGAAATACTTTTTTTTTTGTTTTGTTTGAAAGTGTATACCATACCTCATGTGTAGTCCCATTTTAATTGTCCAAATCGGTTAGAAGGATTGATTTTTGAATTGACATAACTGAAAAAGTTCTATCATCACTTGTTATAAAAAATCTGCACGTCGTCTTGTAATTGTTGTAAGCCTATTCATCAATATTTCGTATACTCACTTGATTTGTTTTAATGTTTTTCAGTGCTATGTACGTACCGCGAGCCTTCGCCAGGTTGGCTTGATGAAAGCTGTCTTTTCGGATTTGTTGGGGTAAGTACCATTGGTCCAAGTAAATTGCATTACGGTTTTCAAATAGATTAAGGAGATGGTAGATGGAGTACACCACATTCTATAATTTAAAACCTTATGTTTTTACTTAGTCTCATAGATAAATAAAATTTTATCACAGGAATCTATGTTAATGACTGTTTTACATCGCATATAGAAGATAAAGATTAGCTTTAATAAGTGGGCCCTTTGGTTATTTTTGCTGGTGATACCCGGTAGAGTAGTATGCCAGGTGTCCAGGTACCCGTGCAATAGACTTAAAGTAGGTAATGATTTTATTTTAGGTAGTTTTTGGAGGCGGTATGGGTGTTATACATGCAGCCCACGTCGATTGCAATATCCATATGGATATCATACCTTGTGACTACGTCAACAATGCTGCCATAGTAGCCGCGAGGGAAGCTGCCACAAACCAAGCAAAAGGTGGAAATGACACCAAAATATACAATGTGTGCTCGATGCACAGAAATCCAGCTAAGATCAGTGAGTAGCATGACTGCAGTATATTACTTATGTGTCTAAGCTAAAACTTTCAATATTATGTACCTCGTTATATTCTCTTCATACTCATTTGTATAAATACATACCCGTATTTACATGTTAGAGATAGGTATAGTAGAAATTATTGCTCATAATTAAAATAAATCTAAAAATTTCTACTCTTTGAAGTCTTAATGTCATGAATTCATGTAAAAACGTAGAATGCTTGTTTTCTAAATACTTAACTTAGGTTTAAAGACATTTATTCTCATTCAAGATTTATATCAGTTACATGAGAACATAGTTAAATTATATTATAATAAAGACGTTTGTCGTCGTTTTAACTTAAATACTTAGATACTAATTAATTTAAAGCTTAGATATAAAATAGTAGTTACAACACAGTAGGTATAATAGTAGTTGATATTAATGTTCAAATTTATCAAAGTTTGTGGCAGGTAGTAAGCAGCAAACAACAGAGAAATTTATAAGAGGTAACAACAATTCGAAAATAAAAATTTAATGCTATACGAGTGTTTCGTCATTAATAAGGAAGTGTGCTAACTGTTTTATAAATATATTATACGAGGTAATATTTTTTAAATCCGAGGGTAGTTTGTTATAAAGTTCGCTCCTACAAAAGTCACCATTATTTTACCGTAATTTGTTCGAGCTCGCGGCAGAACAAGAAAACTGGCTCGACGAGTTGTAGGCCAAGAGGGGCAACCAACATTTTTTCGTTTATGAAATATGATATTTGAATGAACATTTTTATTTAAGGATTTTCGTACAAAAATACAATTGTTGTTAATGAACAACTGTTTAATATTCATTAACTTAGTTTCTTTATAAAAAGTTTTAGTTAACGTTCGATAGTGATAGCTAAATAGCATTTTAATGATTTTGTTTCGAAGTACTTGAAGTTCGGCTAGTTTTGTTTTTGCAGCGTTCCCCCATATTTCAATTAAGTATGTTATATGAGGTTTTACAAAAGCGTTATAGATAGTGAAACGTAATTTACGTGGAAAGCACCCAACTATATTTGGAAGTGAGCCGCGTATTGTTACTAGTTTAGTTTTAATGTTTTCAATATGAGCGTTCCATGTTAGGTGTGTAACCATCTGTAGGCCGACATATTTTTCGTGATTTTTCTGTTGCAAGGGAATATTATTAATTGTTAAAGGTGTGTGGTGGTATGGGTTTATTACTTTCAAAGAGTTCATGACTTGAAGACTTCAAATAGTAGACATATTAGAGTTATTTTATTTATAGCAATAATTACTACTATACCTATCTCTTTTAATATCCCCACTTATTTTATAAATGCGAAAGTGTTTGTTGGTTTGCTTGTTCGTCTTCTCCTTAGTAATTGAGTATCAGATCGACTTAGTATTTTGCACAGAGTTATTTAGAGAAGAGTGCTACATTAAACTATTAAATTAAAGAATATAAAAAAATATATATTCCGAAAATATTTTTGTAAACAAATAAGTTCTTCTGAACGCCTCCATTTTCCACAGTTGATAGCATACGTCATAGATGTTAAACAGAACAAATCCCTATAATTAAACGAGTATGTTTTGTATTTGGGATAAAAATAGGTACTAAAAAGATTATTTATGGAAATATTCGTCTTGTAATACCTAAGAAGACAACAATTACTGTTATGCCCGTTTTCGTTTGTTTAACCGTCTCTAACGCCTCCTATCTAAAGAACTCTCAACGTCAGGTGTCCCCTAAATCAGTTTCTTACCTAGCTTTGTTATCGCCGGTTTATGTGACACCTTACTTAGGAGTTACTTACTTAAGTGACATGTCGTTTGTAAAGTAAAATTCGTAAACTTTCCGATAATAGTAACTACTTGACTAACTATTTGTATTTATTTCCAAAATGAATAAAGTTGACGGGTTTATTTGTAAAATTTAAGCAAAAATATTAAAGTACACATTAAATTACCAATAAATTAAAATACGACATGAAAAATTATGTTCGTATGCTGAATAATAAATAGGGCTCTCTGGAGTCATTTTTAAATTGACTGATATATAGGTACGTCAAAAACAAAACGCTGGAAACTCGTTGTCTAGCGGAGCATATTGCTCCACTAGACAACGTTTCCTTAAGAGTTTCCTTAGAATGTGATATTTAAAGTTTTGTTATAAAAATATTTTATAAATAAAATACGCGGACGAAGTCTCGCGTAGCCGCTAGTAAATATATTATTAATATTAGCTTAAATAGGGCCCTAGCCCTATTTAAGTGGTCAAAGGGCTACCTTAACTTTATATAGAAGTCTCAAGATACTCAACCTACAATAGGGAATTTGGCATACTCGTTCTCGTATGGGCAGTTTATTGGGGCAGAATTTTAGACCAGGGCCGAATTAAAGAGGTCTATAGGCGATTTAAAGCTTCTATGAAAGTCCTGAAGTATCCACTTATTCTAAAAAGTTAAATTTGGTAGTGTGCGGGTTAGTAAGTTGTAAGGTATATTATATACCCAGAGATGATCCTAAATATAACTATTACTTCACAGGTGTAATAAAAGATGCTATGGAATATACTGCAAAAAACATGGCGATACCAAAAGCAGTATATTATGTATTTACAATATTTACAGCCAACAAGTATTTGTTTCAATTTCTTGCACTATTTTTGCAAATTATTCCAGCATACATGGCTGACGTTGTATGTCTTTTGATAGGTAAAGACAGAAGGTAAGAATTCGTTGCAAACAAAATTCAAAGTTCCATAATACAAGAAATATTTAAATAGATGCATATTACAGCATTCTCTCAAGTTGTCTAAGATTTTCAAATAATGCAGTTAATAATATTTTTTGAGGTATTTCTAGTTTGTGTACACTCGTGCTCTTTACTCGAAGAATATTTATATTGGTAAAGTATTGGAAATAAACTACTTATTTTTCAACAGATTCTCCAAATTGTCCAACAAAGTCTACAAAGCATTCAGTGTAGGATCATTCTTCACGTTAAACGAATGGATCTTAGTTGACAACAATATGGAGAAATTATACAGTGGTCTCTCTGAACAAGACAAGGCTATTTTCGATTTTGACGTCACGAAGATAAATTGGACGGAAATGATACTGATACTTTGTATTGGTCTAAGAAAGTATATCGTGAAAGATGGTCTCAAGGATACAGCTTATGGAATCAAAAAACAGAAGTACATGAGAATCGGACACTATATTTTTATGACAGTATATATTTATTCTATTTGGAAGTTTATTTCCTTCGTATATTATTTTGGAAGTTATTTAATTGCAGTAATATTAAATTTAAATGTTTAGGCACGGCTCTTATTATATTAATATTATTAATATAAACAACATTATTTAAATGTTTTGTCACAAGTTATAATACCGTTTTGTTTAAATATATATTGTTTTCATCGTTCTTCGTTTTTTTTTAGTTCTTATCATTTGCATTGTTATGATTTGTACATTTTACAATCATTTTATGCTTAGCTTACCTTATCACTGCTAAACCGGGCAACTAGTTAAGCAGCGATAAGGTAAGCTAGTAGGAGTAGAATACAATGTCGTATCAATGAACATTCCATGCTCTATAACTCAACCACATCAGTATCTTGTTTTGTTATTTTACCTCGTATGTAGGTAGATGTAATGAATTGAGTGTGCCTATATATTATTTGTTGAGAACTATGTCTACATCTTTATGAGCCGAGGTTTATTTTTATATAATGTGCGTTTAACAATCTTCAAGAAAATGTAGCTTAATTCGTATATATATATACATATATATATATTAATATAAATAAAATGTTTTTTTTTATTGGCGGACAACAAACAGATCCATATTTTGTTAGTAGCTTACTTAACTAAAAACTTACAATAAAATATAACTAAGGTTAGTAATTATAAAAGTAATAAAATTAATTAAATTATCATGTATTTCGCAGGCATCTTTTGCGAAATCATGGTTCGCACTAGATGCCTGAATACAGGAGCATGCGGGTCACCCGCTATGACTTTCAGGATGCTATTGTCACTCCCTCGAAGCCTTTCAACCATAGACGCTACCTTTTTTCTAATGATGGCATGAAAGCCATCGGTGTGGTTTTCAGCGAACATACCGGAGGCGCAGCAAAAACGGGGGAGTTTCAACATCATCCTGAAAAACATTATTATATTGGACGCGCAGAGTATCCAGCGACTTCTGAGAACAGCTGAACCACAGACCACCCGTGTACATGCCCTGACAATACGCTTTAAATAAAGTAATTTTAACCTGGTCTGTACAGCGGGCAAATCTGCGGGCTCCCTCTCCACGTCTTCATCGTCATTAAGGTCGTCGGCAAGAAAATGCCCTAGATATTTAAACCGGGTCACTCGGTTCAAGCTCATGCCGTTAAGGGTAATTGTAGGAATAGTATCTGGACATCTGCCGGCGGCCCTAAACACCATGAACTCGCTTTTCTTGACGTTATACATTAGACCATGTGATGCAGCGTAGTTCTCACAAACGCGTAGCATGTCTCCGATAGATCTCGCAGTTGGCCCCAGCAGCACCATATCATCCGCGTAGCTGATGTTGTTTACACAAACACCCCCTACGCGGCATCCAACACGCATGCTGCTGAGCTCAACCAGAAGATCATTCACGTACAGGTTGAAAATCTTTGGAGACGACAAACCCCCCTGTCTCACGCCGCATTCCAACCTGTACGACTCGGAGAGGCTATTTGCCCACTTGACATTATTAATCTGATGATCGTACCAAAACTGGAACAATCTGATCAGTTCCACCGGCATACCCCTGTCCTCCATCTTTCTCCAAAGCACATCATACGAAACGAGATCGAAGGCTTTCGAGAGGTCCAGAAAACAAGCGTACACCGGAGTCTTCCGCTCAGTATAATATTGGACAGTATGCTTGAGGGCAAGAATTGCGCTTTCAGTAGAAAGTCCAGCACGAAAACCAAACTGCGCGTCGTGAATGTTTAAATACTTATCCAGAGTCATGTCAAGCATACTATCCAATATCTTGGCCACAGTAGTCGCAAGAGAGATAGGTCGGTAGTTACTCTTATCCGAGATGTCTCCTGTCTTGTTCTTCAATATAGGCACTACCGTCGTTCTCATTGAATCATCAGGTAAATAGGAGTGACTAATGCATAAATTGAAAAACAGACAGGACCCTCGGCAAGTGCATCCCCGCATACTTGAAATGTTCAATACTGAGCCCGTCATGACCAGGAGATTTACCTCTACGCATACTACTTATAACTTTTGTTATTTGGCTAGCAGTGAACCGAAGCAGAGGTTTCTCTCCCATCACGTCGGGCCCACCATCGATCACAGCGGCGGAAGGACCAAGCGGAGATTTTACTTTAAAATGAGCCATAAACATGTTGGCTATCTCTTCAGGGTCACTCCTACCATCAACGTTCACCGTGAGGCCAGGCCTAACGTCAAGTTTTCCCGTAGATTTCCAAAATTTACCAAAATCTTTCTCGGCTCTTTGCTTTGCGATAAGGTCCATTTTAAGCTGCTCTTGGTGTTTTTGGCACCACTTAAGGCGACCTTTAAAGACTTTACGAGACCTACACATCTCGTCATAAATAGCGCCAGACCTTGGTAAACCCTGAGAAATCCACTCCTGATACTTAAGCCTGGCGTCCCGATGAGACTCTCGTACGTGCTCATTCCAACCGCATACTGTATCCTTTCTCTTACACTTTACAGCAGTTTTCTGCTTCTGGGTCTGAACTGCCGCATCACTGATGACATTAATTAATGATAGATTGTATAATTTTAATTTGACCACCTGAATAGCAGTAGAATTTTCAAATATCTTTCCATAGTATTTAAAAAAATGTAGTATCTTTATATTATGATAAAACCCTCAAAATTTCATGTCTCCACGTTCATCAGTTCAGGCTCTGCTTTAATTGCTAGGTAGTTTCAGTCAGACAGGACTTATACTTTTGAACGTATACAGATTAACCATTTTAGGTTTCCTAAAATCCAAAATTATACGTCTTCCAATATCATCTCTTGTCAATATGAATGAAGACAGCGCGAGCAGAGCGAGCGCATTTTTTTTTATCCTTTCATCCCCCAGGTACTCTTAATATTTTCGGAATGACGTAGATATGTTCAGAAAAAAAACGTCTAAAGTCCAAGCACTTTTTCTCACCCGGTAAGATAACATAAATTAAGTTTTCTGGTTTCTTATTGCTGTCTTACAGGAACCGAATTAAAATTAGCTTATAGGTAATCTGTAATAAAAATAAATGTGTTAATCCTGGCTGTTAAGCTACTTTCATGATAAATTTAATCAGACATGGTTCAGCCGTTTGAGCGATAAGAAATTACAAACAAATGCACTCACAAACTTACGCACACACCTATTATACTAGTGTGGCGTTATCTACTATACTTACCTGAAAATTGGTGGGGAGGTAGCATAGAACCAGGAGACGGACATAGGATACTTTTTATACGACTTCAAAAAAAGTAGTCCGATATTAGTTTTAGTTTTTGAAGAACTACGTGGGTGATACCGCGGGCACAGCTAGTTGCAAATAAAAAAAACTATGGCAAAGTATATGAACGCGAAAAACTACGTATTTACGCGGTATGCTGTAATACGGGCTTTAATACAAATAAATTGATAAACAATAGGAAAAACTCGCAAAAAAATCTGCTATTTATCGATATGTACAATCGATATAAGTTACTTCATCAAATGTTCCTAGAGTGCGATGAATAGGCCGTGTCAGACTCAGAAATACGCGCGGCTCATTGGTCGCGTCGTGCGCGCGACTCTCACCCGTGTTATCAGCCAGTATCGGGTGCGTGTGGCGCGCACGCCGCCAAACCACGACTACAGTTCTTGCTGCTAGCTGGTTACTGCCGCGCAGTTAGTTTTTATTACGAATTAATATTTGCGCTCGCACTAATATCAGAAATATGCTACAAACGTAATGCTCGATATAAAACTTACATAAGACATTTTATGTAACAAATACTGAATTTTATCATTTTATTATCCGCAATAAACATGTTAAGGCAGGGTATTCTCTGGAGTTTTATGTTTTTGAGGGGGTGAAGCTGGCGAGCCGAGGGCTGCCCGCCGCGCCGCGCGCCGTGTGCGCGGCGCGGTTTCTCGCCCAGGAAAACTCTGCGCAAAACGCTACTTTCTTAATCGTAGCGCCTGACAGAATAAATAATAGCTGCTTCATTTATATTCGGTCAAGCACTAACGCCCTAAAAATATTTGATATTTTTGTATCTACTCGCTAATCAACGTTATGTGATAGGTACCTATTTATTCATTTATTTATTCAATGTTATTACGTATTATACATAGTAAGACATGTCTATTGTGTACTAAAATAAAAGTCCTGCAATTAAGGTAAATAATATCTACGAGTATATTATAGGTACTTGTAATTTTTTTGTTACTGAACATAAACGAAAAAATTTAATTAATTTTGGCTCAATTAGTGTTTTCTAAAAATTATCGTCCCTTTCGATGCGTTTTGTCAGCAAGGGTTAATTTTATCTTGCCCAGATTCCGAGCAGAGAGATTCGTCTTTCGGTCACGTAAAGCTGACCTTGTAGTTGATAAAACCAATTAGATTTTTTATTTATAGTGCTAGTGCAAGTGTTTTTATTATTTTGTTACGGGGAGCGGGTTCGGGGATAGGAAAGAAAGACAACTTTCGTTTTCGTGCCTTTATTTATAGCCCAAGTACTCACACGTATAGAGTGGTCGGCAGGAAATAACGCGGTCGCAGATGTAACTCGCCGCTTTCCCAGCGCGGGGTGCGGGGCTACGGCTCAGTTCCACGCGCGTTACCGGTTGCAGTACTGTCCACCCGCGGAAACGACACTAAACTGGCGCGCGCTCCGATTATCACTGTCGCCTTCCACTGTCCTTAGCACGGACTTATCATCACTCGCAGAAACGTCACTTCGTTGGCCTGCGCCCGCACCGATCTATCGTCACTGTGCCCGGCGCGGTTCCGGTACACAGTCACTACGGCACTGGACTTACACTTCACTACACTTCACTTTACTTTACTTCCACTTTTTCCTTTCCTTTTCCTTCTTCTTCTTCTTCTTTTTCTTATTTTCACCACAAAACTAAAACTGGCCATAGGCCGCCTGATGTACTGCTTATATATCCCTGAGCTCGACAAAATTGCATCGAATTATTGTTCGAATTTTAAAACATAATTCCATCTTTAAACCTTATCCTCCTCTCGCTCACACTTCTTCCGTCCCGTACTTTTTTTTCCATTTGGTCCAGAATTCTCTAGAACTTTCTTCAAAACTCCGGAAAATACAAAACCATGTCAAGGTTTGAGCCCGGGTCTCTTGATCGAGAGTCGAGAGCCGGTACCACACAGATATGTTTTGTTTCCGCACTATATAAAGGAATGAAGATGCTTCATTTATAAAACTTTTTGAAAAAATACAACAAACCGCTGTAATAATTGAAAAACATAAAAAAGCTTTATTTGTAATAATATGTTTAAAAGATATAACATCAAGCGAAAATTACTGACTTTGTCAGCAATATGTTAACACTAATTTTCTAATAAAAATGGTAATTAATACAGTTAAAACTAATGTTTTCAGTACCAGAAATATAAAAAACCCATCAGAAAATTATTACGGAGATTTTGACCACGTTTTTACAAAGAAAATTACAAAATATGAAAAACAACGTAAAGCTTAAGTAAAAGGGACTTAATAATTAAGGGACTTAATACAGGGCAATATAATACAGTAGTATAATACAAATACTACAACCTCAGTAATTTTGTGTCGTCGTGTTTTTAAGGTACTTTAATGGTCTTTGTTAAACCCGATATAAACATAAATATTAAATAGGTTTACTTCGTTTATATATAAACGTCAAAGATTAAAGAAAAACTATAAAATAAATCCACAAAAATTTTATAAAAAAACATAAGCTAGTCTATGACTTTCTCAGCGAACAAACAACTCGTGTGAATGTGGCGCCGCGTTCGGACTATGTTTATCTCTTTTACGAATTTGTTTGCCGTATGAAAGAGATATGAGTTGGGCAAAGTTGTTCTGTACTACTCTACTCCTTCTTTATCTTCTTCTTCTTCTTCTTCGTGCGAGTGCTTGGTGACTGTGAGGACCTAAAATGTATCGTATCCGGCCCAAGCAAGCGCTCAAAATTAAAATGCCACTTTCGGTCACCCATCCAAGACCTGACCGCATAGACCGTTGCTAAATTTTGGTTATCGCATAGGATTATCTCAGTCAGCCGTGCTAAAATATACCTAGTAGGCATAGGCACAGTGGTTAGTAGGCAACAGTAAAACCAAAAACAGTTGGTAGACCAACCCTGTTTTAGATCTTACTAATGATTATTTCAATTACTAATTAGAAGATGACACTACTTACTGGGCAATATTAATATGTCTTCTATGGATCTATGAGTCTGCAATAAAGATTAATTATTATTATTATTATTAATACATACCTACTGATACCTACCTTAGTACCTATCATTATATCTAACGATAAGTACCTACAGTGTTACAGTTAACAGGTTAACAAGAGTTGATTTCATCTCTATTTACCTCTCTAAAATCGCATATTCGATTTTTAATGTTCAATTTTAGATCAAGTTTTTTTGTTATATGGCTGTTGAAAAAATATATCTTGAAACGTACTCTACGCTACTGTTATTGGCAAAGCCGAAATGGGATTCAATATACCTACTCATCAATACTACTAAACTTATATCAATAAATTTTACTTCAAGGAGTCAACCCTAAAATCTCGAAAAATAATTAGTTACTCCAAAATTTTTGCTACAGTTCATAAATAGGTATGTGATAGGTAGGTATTAACAAAATAAAAAAGTGCCAAAAATAACTGAAGAATACGATACCTACTGTGTTATTGACATAACCTGTACTAAGTGGAAAGAAGATCGCGGGTATAGTACTTATCAATGCAGGAGATGTTTTCCGCGATTTCTGTTGCAGTTTTGAGTAGGTAGAAAATAAAAGTAGTTCGAATTGATGTTTTTATTTTTTTACTTGGCTTCTTAGGTCGGATTATCACAATAAGATACCATTACCATTAGTAATAACCATGAAAAAAATAAAAACGAGTATGTATACCAATACCTACGTATATTTTTAAACTCGTTACAAGTTTACTTATCGCGCTAAATCAAAAGTTTCCAAACGCCTCATTTAAATCTGGCGTCACAAGAGTCGATTGTGTTTTTATCAGGAGTAAGTTACGCTTTAATTACTGTTTCCTACTGGAAATGTACTTAGAACTCACACAATTCGAATGAGTAATATTTCTTTAGAAAAAATATATAAAAGTCTTTTACTATACGAATATAAAATAGTAGAGTCAGGGTGCGGGGCAAACAAGCACAGGTCCCTCCTTCGCAACGTCTAGCGACGGACTGAGCGGGTAGATCGGGGCAGGGATCGATAGCGATGATCAAATTGAGCATCGCGGCTGTAGGTATTTTACGATATAAATTCACATAAAATCCACTATTTAAAATATTGAAAAAATTAAAATAAACGATTCTAGATTTTTGTATTGCCTACCGAATAAATCAAGATTTGTTTGAATTTCATTTTTACTTTTGTAGCTAGAAAGTTTATTAAGTTTTAAGAGTATATTTTTCAAAAAAATAAACTATCGAAGAAACTACGAGTAATTGTGTTTTGGTTCTTGAAGGCTTCTTTATACTGAAACAAAGCTTCCGAAAGTGAAAAAATCAAACCAGTGTCTATTACACACGATTTTATTTGATTTATTTAAAAGTAGCTTGTAGGAGCTAGGACTGCCTTAAAAGTTTTTGTTAAGCGATGTGTTTGTAAAATAATAAGATGTTTTTATTCTTAGTCTTGCTAGGATTTTTATGTACACTAGTAATAACATTCCATTTATTCTTACTTTAAAAAATAATAATTACTAATGATATTGAAAAAATTATACTATAACGGCCACAGAAATACATCATAATATATTAAAATTTCAGCTCTCTAGCTATCACGGTTCATGATACAGCCTGGTGACAGACTGATGTAGGGACAGACGGACAGCGAAGTCTTGGTAAGAGAGTCCGTTTTTACCTTTTAGATTCTTTTAATAAGTTCACCCATAGGGCAGGCTAAAGCTATTGAGCACATACCGCATCGTCGAATTATTATTCGACGATGCGGTATGTGCGGTACATATTTGACTTTTTATAAAAATAAATATTATTCAAATATGTACAAAAAGTTAATGCTATCTTAAGCACTTTCCTAACGCAATTGCAGAATTCTCAAAAACTCTAGGAGGCCAAACACTCTACTAAGGGGAGTCCGTTAGTCGAAAATGAGCAAGTTTTCAAGTTTAGACCTTTTGACCCTACTTTTGAAATATAGATATAAATTGTAATGGTTTAGAATTATCGGCTGTATATAATCAGACAGCATTTATTTGCATCCATAAGATTAAGATTAATCTATACCGGTTATCTTTAAAGAATCAGAATATGACCTGTCTAAATTAAAGTATTTATTTAAAGTATTTATTTCTTAAAACACAGTATTAGTACATAAAAGAAGGAAAGAAAAGAGAACAAACTAGATTACAAAATAATTATGACAATTCTTAGCCTCAGATACCTGAGCTAGGCCGGTCTGTGATATAGGTATCTGCGCTTCCTCGACATTGGTCTATGTTTTAATGTAACCTATTACAGAAATATTATACAGAATTACCTGACAATGTCCGAATATTTATATTAACAATATTTGAATATCATATCACATGTAGCAGCAGAGCAATCAACAGCAATTATAAAGTGTATCAGAGAAATCACAAAAAAAAAACAAAAACATAAGTACTAGTAATTACATATTTTACAGTTGCAGTGTATATTATATTGTATTAATTTAAACATATCAAAGTAACAATATTATTAGTGTTGGCTAACCAATCAGACACTAAGTTAATTGTGCTTAATTAACTTAATGTGAATAAGAATTAAATATCTGTATCTGTTAGAATACCATAAAAGTAAATAAATAAATATATTAAAGATATTATGACAAACTATTTACCTGAAGTAAATGATTTGAAATTACTTGAAGTAAATAATCTTGAACCTTGTGTCAATTGTAAATAGAATAATTCTTTGTACATTCTTGCATTACGCATCTCAGTATAAATTAATATTGAAACATTACATATTTGTTAGTAGTTTGTGAAATTGAATTATAACTATTATTTTTAATTATAACCTACCTAAATACCTACCTACTTTTGAAATAACACTTTCTACCACAGCGACGGGTCTCGCATTGGGGTTAATTCTATCAGAAGCTGAACATTATAAATATTAAAAATTCATGTTAATAAATATGCGAGAATTTCTAAAAATAATAAACCTATTTAATATTTTTCTCAAATATATTTTGGCCTCCTTAAGTTATAGAGACTCGTGCTGTCAAGAATCCGGTCTTTCGGCTTTACAAGGCTTGTGCATTGGTTATCTTCAAGTAAGGTTTCGGTAGTTTTATTAGTAGGTATGACTAATGTTTTTGAAGGTTTGTGATGATTATTAGAAAAGTTTGGAAAATATTAAAAATTGTCAGACAAACTTTTTATCATTGAATTTTCCGATATTTTATTAGCCTATAGCACTATCCGGGTCTTTAAATATCTCTGTGCAAAATATAAAGTCGATCTGTTGCTCAGTTATGAGAAGAAGGCGAACAAACAAACCAACAAACCAATATACACACTTTCGCATTTATAATAAGTGTAGGGATAATAAGTGTGGGGATAATAAGTGTGGGATGATTTGTTTCCTTGCAAGTCAATCTCCTTATTGATAAGTAAATGGGATACGAGTAGGAACTGTTTAAAAATGTATTTACTAGATATGCGCAAAAATACTGTATACAGGCGGACATATAAAAGCGTTACGTATGGCGTAAATTAGTGGGATGAACTCTGTGGCGTAGTAGTTTGTGAATGTCCGGCCAACGAAAGGTTTTTTACTCATTTACATCTCATCATTATCTGTGAACATTCTGTATTCACGCCAGCGAAGGCGCTAGCAACAGCTACTGTTTGCATAAAACCTTAATATATTTATTTTCATCCATATAATTATAAACTTTGTAAATCATACACCCAGTTCTGTAAACCTATACGCGAGTACTTACATCTAAACATGAACATACTGACAAGTACACGCGCTCTTTGCATTACTAAAATACGAGCACTTGCATGTTGACTTAAATTACAATCGGCTTGGCATTTGAATATATTGTAATAGATAACCTCGGGGATTATTTAAAACATAAATTTGCAAAGTCACAAGTTTAAAATGTATGCATATTCATTACGCTTATATAAACCACCGAAAATCAGGAATCTAAATATCTGACACATCAGTCGTATAACTGGAACTCGAAGAAAGCGGGTAATCATATTAATAACTCGTAAAATGTAAGTAATTTCAATCAGAGTTTAAATTCTCTTTTTTTACTTAACTTACTTTTTTATTTTATTTTTTTATTATTATTCAATGAAAGACTTAAACTATTTTTGATACACTAAATTAATAAAATAAAAAATTAAATAAAATAAAAAGGATAACTTAATTTTAACTACTTACTTAAATTTTCATTATAATGAAATTAAACATATATTTTCTAAAAAATTACTTTCTGTAGAATTGGCCTCCACGGTACAGGGCTCACGTTTTCATCTCCATTCTTCTCTAATTCTTGCTTTTGTCATCCAATCTGGTCCGACTATTTTCATAAAAATGCCTCTCCATCCTTTCCTCTAGCCTCAGTAACTCGGTGAATTTCTTAGTCCATCTGTAGTTTTCCAATCTACTGATGTGTCCTGCCCAATTCCATTTTAAACGTCATATTCTTTGCGTGACATCTGATAGATTGGTTTGCTGTTATTGTTTGGTTATGTACTCTGTCTGAAAGCTTTATACTCAGCATGCTTTTCTCCATTGCTTTTGCTGGCTAATTGCTACTTAATTTTCGTGTTTAGTTCTCAATGTTTGGCATACATCATTAAGACATGGTAAAATAGATGTTTCATATTTTCTCCTTTTGATACTTATTTTAATTTCTTTGTTTTTCAGTAATTCTTTATGGCTTCAGTATTTTTGCCAGGACAGTGAAATTTGTCTTTGTATTTCTTTCTTGTGGGGTCTTCTAAAGCAATCAGCTGGCCAAGGTGTACATATTCATATACGTATCCAATACTGTTGTCTTGTATTACTATATTAGGCCTTTCACAATTTGTCAAGATCTTAGTCTTAGTGGTGTTCATAAATTGGCCCACTTTAATACTGACAATAGACATCTCACTAGACATAAATTCCAGATCTGGTGCCGTTTCTGCGAATAAGAATTGTCCATTGACAGAAAAGTCAATCAAAAGTAATCGTAGACTTCTGAAAACAGACTCTAGTACGGTTGAAAATATTTTTGGAGATATAAGGGCCCCTTGACGAACTTTTTTTGAATATGGAAGTCACTACCTTTTCCTTCTAGCCCCACATATTGAATATTTACTCATTCGGCTAGAGCGGTCCATATTGATTTGGGGCACAAACAGTCAAACGCTTTATTGTAACCTATGAGGCATATGTAGAGCGGTTTTTCATATTCGTTTGACGTTTCAATCAGTTGTGTAACAACCTATATGTGATCCACAGATCACGAAATTCTGCTGTTATCATCTACGAGCAGTAAAGCCGTTAGTCTGTCTACTAAAACTTCTGCGTATTAAGAGAATGGTGGATTTTGACCACTGTTCTGGCGTTGTTCCAGTCTCAATAATGTTGTAATCGTAGTTGAAGTAGCTTTTGCAGTTGGAGACAAATCGACTTAGAACATCGTTTACGATTTGCCGTTTTTTTTTTAATTTACTTATTTACTATTTCAAGTGATTTTTAATTAATTTGCTTTTTATAGAACCTTTTTTTCTTTGCATAGGACCTTCCTTTCGTCTCGTAAGTGTTCTGTTTCCTGATTGATGTATTTATTCCTTGCCTTTTGGTATTTGCTTCATACAGTTTTGAGTTTCCTTTTTCAAAGAAAGATTTTCTCTTTTGCTACTGCTTCCATAAATTTATTTCATTACTACTAAATACGCGTCGTGTCATGTGGTATTATTTATTTAAAAAAAATTTTTTTTGAGTAAGTGAAAATATTACTCTGAATACAAGTATGGATCCCGCGATGGCGATAGAGGCGGCTGCGCTGGCGCAGCAGCAGCCCATGCTGGACGCTCTGGCGCAGGGAGACTCGGAGGTGCAGAGGTTCTACAAGAACTGCGTCGTCTTCATCACGGGAGGCACAGGCTTCCTCGGGAAACAACTCATTGAGAAACTGTTCAGGTAATGTAATATATACTTATTCACAACGCTGTATAGAAGGAAAGTAAATTTAGTAAAAGATGTACTTCAAATATGACGCAGTGGTTTCATACTCATTTTCGATTAACTTTATGACTGTCACAACGTCAATAAGTATGCTTAGGTACTAGTTCAACGTAATACTGTCCGTAAATGGTTTTCATTGTTTGAATATTGTTTTTATTCAGAGAAAGCAGAGTTCTCTATAGCAGAACATATATCATTGAGTTACAAATATACGTGTTAACGGGATCTCATCTAAAACACAAAATTAATTTAAGGATGTCAAGTACTTAATCTTATGGTTTTTTATGCTCAGGTGTTGTCATATTTCCAAGGCATACATTTTGTTCCGGTCCAAGAAAGGAAAAAACATTCAGGAAAGAATTCAAGAAGTCTTCAAAGATCCAGTGAGTATAACTTTCATCGAACAAGTATAAATTAACTATCTGTAATAAATATTGCAGTAAAACAGTTATAACATTGCAGGTTTTTGATACATTATACAAACAACAGCCAGATTTTAAAGAAAGAGTTATCGCTGTGGAAGGAGATGTATCAAAACTGAAGCTTGGTATTAAAGATTCAGATTGGAAAATACTTACAGATGAGGTAAGTTTTCCATTTTTTTAATTTACCATAAAGATGGAGGTGAATGGTGGATCAGATAGAGATCAAGAGAATCAAGAAGAATTCAAAAATTAGAATCCTGAGCGTTAGCGAGGGAATTAAAAGAGCACAAAAAAATCATTGCACTCGAGTGCAACACGTAACTTTTCATCCCACCACAGCGAGGAAATGACTACATACGAAAAATAATAAAAATTTAATCACTAATTTTAGTTCTTTCAATTATTTTTAACGTAAGATATTAACAATATGACGTGAAAGACAATGGCGTGCGCTTAACAAATTTAAAAAAAAATCAGCAAAAAGGTTCCAAGTCTGAGTTTTTAACAAAATAAAAAAGGTTGTATGATGAATTCGGCACCATAGAGGTAGAAGTAAATAGGTTGAATGAGGTTTTTATTTTACAAACTTAGTGCACAAGATATTTTAAATTCAAATTCACCTTATCCTCTAGCGGATAAAAGCGGATTTTGCACTCAGATATCGAATAGCAAAAATACTCTTTCCGAGATAATAAGATGAAAAAATATTTTTACGGAAATAGGCTTGCCTTTGACCGCATCTAGTCCTAGTCCTAAACATTGCTCTCTAATTTTGTTAAACTTCATTATTATTAACATCAATCAATTGACGCAAGACATGTTTAAAATCGTCTCAGTGGGCCATTTGTAGAAAAAACGCTGAAAAATATTTAAACTTTTGTACCTTTTTAAGAATTAATATAAACCGTTTTTTTCATTAGGTAATACACTGCACTCTTTATTATGACGTACATTGAAATATTATATTCCAGGTAGAAGTAATATTTCACGTGGCTGCCACGACCAGGTTCGATGAATCTCTACCTGTGGCTACACTCATTAACATCAGAGGAACCAGAGAAGCACTGCTCCTAGGACAATCTTGCAAGAAACTCAAGTACAGTTTTGCTTGTTTTGTCTTTCAAATATTTTACATCTTGCTAGTGAACTTGACTTGTTTATTTTATTTACTTAACGATGACACTTATCTGGCACAAAAGCATTTGATATAGAAGGTACTTACAAGACAAAACAATTGTTAACTTTCATCAGATTTTGATGATTATTAATTGTGAAAAGTAATTATTAAATTTATTTAATACTGTCATATCTTACTTCCCTCTAAAACATTATAACTGCGAAAGTATGTAAGAACGTATGGCAGGGTACACCCATCCATCCATACACCCATACATGTTTAATACTCTTTCACTCAAAAAAAGAATACCATTTGTTACGGAGATATTAGTAGACCAAACAAGCTATTGCTTATCAAGTAATAATTAGCAATTAGTAAAATTTACATGACTATTTACCTAAACATAGTTAAGCGTGAAACAAGGATGTAAACTTGGTCCGTAAACATTCATAATTTACGTTGCATTTTACGATTTTTACGATCGATAATTTGAATAAGAAACCATGTAAAATAAACTGCCTTATCTAATTATGGCTTTTCTTGTCCTGCTTTGGCTGGTGGAGTTCTAGGTCTGATAAAACTAGACAAAAATGTTTGAATATAAATAACTCGTATTACAGATCCTACGTCCACGTATCAACAGCGTACACTCATGCCACTACTCACCACATGGGAGGTGAGGTACAAGAAGAATTCTATCCGTCCCCAGTACCTCCGGAAGTAATGATATCTATGGTTGAAAATATGGAAGTAGATAGACTAAATAACATCACAACTCAGTTAGTCGCGTTTTTACTATAATAAATGTTTTCATTTATTGTTTTTTATAGAACTAAATAAATAAGTGTTTCCCTATAAATGAAACGAACAATATTAGAGTACATAAATTGGCGTGTTACTATAATTACGTATAAAAAACATAGATTATTCAACATACTTTAAATAATATTTCAAATTTCATTTGTTACTTCTTTCTGTTAATACTTTACATTTATTGCTATTGGTTCACTCAATGCTGTTATTTAGGTTACAGAACTCGTAAGAATTCAGAGTTTAAAAACTAAAAGTAGCACTTTTATTTTTCCAATATTGTTTACTTATTTGACCTGTGTCACTTTATTGTTTATTTCAGTTTGATAAAGGATTGGCCTAACACATACACATTCACCAAAGCCATCGCTGAAGAACTAATCCGAACGAGCAGCGATGGTTTACCAATATGCATCGTGAGGCCTTCTATTGGTAAGTAAATTTAACTTTCTTTTACCACTGTTGGGTAAAGATAATCCCCAATTTATTTTATGTCATTGTGTCTTGTTCATACGCTGTCCAATAAATTTCAGAATTATGAAATACTTTTTTTTTTGTTTTGTTTGAAAGTGTATACCATACCTCATGTGTAGTCCCATTTTAATTGTCCAAATCGGTTAGAAGGATTGATTTTTGAATTGACATAACTGAAAAAGTTCTATCATCACTTGTTATAAAAAATCTGCACGTCGTCTTGTAATTGTTGTAAGCCTATTCATCAATATTTCGTATACTCACTTGATTTGTTTTAATGTTTTTCAGTGCTATGTACGTACCGCGAGCCTTCGCCAGGTTGGCTTGATGAAAGCTGTCTTTTCGGATTTGTTGGGGTAAGTACCATTGGTCCAAGTAAATTGCATTACGGTTTTCAAATAGATTAAGGAGATGGTAGATGGAGTACACCACATTCTATAATTTAAAACCTTATGTTTTTACTTAGTCTCATAGATAAATAAAATTTTATCACAGGAATCTATGTTAATGACTGTTTTACATCGCATATAGAAGATAAAGATTAGCTTTAATAAGTGGGCCCTTTGGTTATTTTTGCTGGTGATACCCGGTAGAGTAGTATGCCAGGTGTCCAGGTACCCGTGCAATAGACTTAAAGTAGGTAATGATTTTATTTTAGGTAGTTTTTGGAGGCGGTATGGGTGTTATACATGCAGCCCACGTCGATTGC
The DNA here is from genome assembly GCA_947049295.1 of Ligdia adustata. Lineage (NCBI taxonomy): Eukaryota > Metazoa > Arthropoda > Insecta > Lepidoptera > Geometridae > Ligdia > Ligdia adustata. The sequence goes on from OX346237.1 coordinate 1,470,382, forward strand.
AATATCCATATGGATATCATACCTTGTGACTACGTCAACAATGCTGCCATAGTAGCCGCGAGGGAAGCTGCCACAAACCAAGCAAAAGGTGGAAATGACACCAAAATATACAATGTGTGCTCGATGCACAGAAATCCAGCTAAGATCAGTGAGTAGCATGACTGCAGTATATTACTTATGTGTCTAAGCTAAAACTTTCAATATTATGTACCTCGTTATATTCTCTTCATACTCATTTGTATAAATACATACCCGTATTTACATGTTAGAGATAGGTATAGTAGAAATTATTGCTCATAATTAAAATAAATCTAAAAATTTCTACTCTTTGAAGTCTTAATGTCATGAATTCATGTAAAAACGTAGAATGCTTGTTTTCTAAATACTTAACTTAGGTTTAAAGACATTTATTCTCATTCAAGATTTATATCAGTTACATGAGAACATAGTTAAATTATATTATAATAAAGACGTTTGTCGTCGTTTTAACTTAAATACTTAGATACTAATTAATTTAAAGCTTAGATATAAAATAGTAGTTACAACACAGTAGGTATAATAGTAGTTGATATTAATGTTCAAATTTATCAAAGTTTGTGGCAGGTAGTAAGCAGCAAACAACAGAGAAATTTATAAGAGGTAATAACAATTCGAAAATAAAATTTTAATGCTATACGAGTGTTTCGTCATTAATAAGGAAGTGTGCTAACTGTTTTATAAATATATTATACGAGGTAATATTTTTTAAATCCGAGGGTAGTTTGTTATAAAGTTCGCTCCTACAAAAGTCACCATTATTTTACCGTAATTTGTTCGAGCTCGCGGCAGAACAAGAAAACTGGCTCGACGAGTTGTAGGCCAAGAGGGGCAACCAACATTTTTTCGTTTATGAAATATGATATTTGAATGAACATTTTTATTTAAGGATTTTCGTACAAAAATACAATTGTTGTTAATGAACAACTGTTTAATATTCATTAACTTAGTTTCTTTATAAAAAGTTTTAGTTAACGTTCGATAGTGATAGCTAAATAGCATTTTAATGATTTTGTTTCGAAGTACTTGAAGTTCGGCTAGTTTTGTTTTTGCAGCGTTCCCCCATATTTCAATTAAGTATGTTATATGAGGTTTTACAAAAGCGTTATAGATAGTGAAACGTAATTTACGTGGAAAGCACCCAACTATATTTGGAAGTGAGCCGCGTATTGTTACTAGTTTAGTTTTAATGTTTTCAATATGAGCGTTCCATGTTAGGTGTGTAACCATCTGTAGGCCGACATATTTTTCGTGATTTTTCTGTTGCAAGGGAATATTATTAATTGTTAAAGGTGTGTGGTGGTATGGGTTTATTACTTTCAAAGAGTTCATGACTTGAAGACTTCAAATAGTAGACATATTAGAGTTATTTTATTTATAGCAATAATTACTACTATACCTATCTCTTTTAATATCCCCACTTATTTTATAAATGCGAAAGTGTTTGTTGGTTTGCTTGTTCGTCTTCTCCTTAGTAATTGAGTATCAGATCGACTTAGTATTTTGCACAGAGTTATTTAGAGAAGAGTGCTACATTAAACTATTAAATTAAAGAATATAAAAAAATATATATTCCGAAAATATTTTTGTAAACAAATAAGTTCTTCTGAACGCCTCCATTTTCCACAGTTGATAGCATACGTCATAGATGTTAAACAGAACAAATCCCTATAATTAAACGAGTATGTTTTGTATTTGGGATAAAAATAGGTACTAAAAAGATTATTTATGGAAATATTCGTCTTGTAATACCTAAGAAGACAACAATTACTGTTATGCCCGTTTTCGTTTGTTTAACCGTCTCTAACGCCTCCTATCTAAAGAACTCTCAACGTCAGGTGTCCCCTAAATCAGTTTCTTACCTAGCTTTGTTATCGCCGGTTTATGTGACACCTTACTTAGGAGTTACTTACTTAAGTGACATGTCGTTTGTAAAGTAAAATTCGTAAACTTTCCGATAATAGTAACTACTTGACTAACTATTTGTATTTATTTCCAAAATGAATAAAGTTGACGGGTTTATTTGTAAAATTTAAGCAAAAATATTAAAGTACACATTAAATTACCAATAAATTAAAATACGACATGAAAAATTATGTTCGTATGCTGAATAATAAATAGGGCTCTCTGGAGTCATTTTTAAATTGACTGATATATAGGTACGTCAAAAACAAAACGCTGGAAACTCGTTGTCTAGCGGAGCATATTGCTCCACTAGACAACGTTTCCTTAAGAGTTTCCTTAGAATGTGATATTTAAAGTTTTGTTATAAAAATATTTTATAAATAAAATACGCGGACGAAGTCTCGCGTAGCCGCTAGTAAATATATTATTAATATTAGCTTAAATAGGGCCCTAGCCCTATTTAAGTGGTCAAAGGGCTACCTTAACTTTATATAGAAGTCTCAAGATACTCAACCTACAATAGGGAATTTGGCATACTCGTTCTCGTATGGGCAGTTTATTGGGGCAGAATTTTAGACCAGGGCCGAATTAAAGAGGTCTATAGGCGATTTAAAGCTTCTATGAAAGTCCTGAAGTATCCACTTATTCTAAAAAGTTAAATTTGGTAGTGTGCGGGTTAGTAAGTTGTAAGGTATATTATATACCCAGAGATGATCCTAAATATAACTATTACTTCACAGGTGTAATAAAAGATGCTATGGAATATACTGCAAAAAACATGGCGATACCAAAAGCAGTATATTATGTATTTACAATATTTACAGCCAACAAGTATTTGTTTCAATTTCTTGCACTATTTTTGCAAATTATTCCAGCATACATGGCTGACGTTGTATGTCTTTTGATAGGTAAAGACAGAAGGTAAGAATTCGTTGCAAACAAAATTCAAAGTTCCATAATACAAGAAATATTTAAATAGATGCATATTACAGCATTCTCTCAAGTTGTCTAAGATTTTCAAATAATGCAGTTAATAATATTTTTTGAGGTATTTCTAGTTTGTGTACACTCGTGCTCTTTACTCGAAGAATATTTATATTGGTAAAGTATTGGAAATAAACTACTTATTTTTCAACAGATTCTCCAAATTGTCCAACAAAGTCTACAAAGCATTCAGTGTAGGATCATTCTTCACGTTAAACGAATGGATCTTAGTTGACAACAATATGGAGAAATTATACAGTGGTCTCTCTGAACAAGACAAGGCTATTTTCGATTTTGACGTCACGAAGATAAATTGGACGGAAATGATACTGATACTTTGTATTGGTCTAAGAAAGTATATCGTGAAAGATGGTCTCAAGGATACAGCTTATGGAATCAAAAAACAGAAGTACATGAGAATCGGACACTATATTTTTATGACAGTATATATTTATTCTATTTGGAAGTTTATTTCCTTCGTATATTATTTTGGAAGTTATTTAATTGCAGTAATATTAAATTTAAATGTTTAGGCACGGCTCTTATTATATTAATATTATTAATATAAACAACATTATTTAAATGTTTTGTCACAAGTTATAATACCGTTTTGTTTAAATATATATTGTTTTCATCGTTCTTCGTTTTTTTTTAGTTCTTATCATTTGCATTGTTATGATTTGTACATTTTACAATCATTTTATGCTTAGCTTACCTTATCACTGCTAAACCGGGCAACTAGTTAAGCAGCGATAAGGTAAGCTAGTAGGAGTAGAATACAATGTCGTATCAATGAACATTCCATGCTCTATAACTCAACCACATCAGTATCTTGTTTTGTTATTTTACCTCGTATGTAGGTAGATGTAATGAATTGAGTGTGCCTATATATTATTTGTTGAGAACTATGTCTACATCTTTATGAGCCGAGGTTTATTTTTATATAATGTGCGTTTAACAATCTTCAAGAAAATGTAGCTTAATTCGTATATATATATACATATATATATATTAATATAAATAAAATGTTTTTTTTTATTGGCGGACAACAAACAGATCCATATTTTGTTAGTAGCTTACTTAACTAAAAACTTACAATAAAATATAACTAAGGTTAGTAATTATAAAAGTAATAAAATTAATTAAATTATCATGTATTTCGCAGGCATCTTTTGCGAAATCATGGTTCGCACTAGATGCCTGAATACAGGAGCATGCGGGTCACCCGCTATGACTTTCAGGATGCTATTGTCACTCCCTCGAAGCCTTTCAACCATAGACGCTACCTTTTTTCTAATGATGGCATGAAAGCCATCGGTGTGGTTTTCAGCGAACATACCGGAGGCGCAGCAAAAACGGGGGAGTTTCAACATCATCCTGAAAAACATTATTATATTGGACGCGCAGAGTATCCAGCGACTTCTGAGAACAGCTGAACCACAGACCACCCGTGTACATGCCCTGACAATACGCTTTAAATAAAGTAATTTTAACCTGGTCTGTACAGCGGGCAAATCTGCGGGCTCCCTCTCCACGTCTTCATCGTCATTAAGGTCGTCGGCAAGAAAATGCCCTAGATATTTAAACCGGGTCACTCGGTTCAAGCTCATGCCGTTAAGGGTAATTGTAGGAATAGTATCTGGACATCTGCCGGCGGCCCTAAACACCATGAACTCGCTTTTCTTGACGTTATACATTAGACCATGTGATGCAGCGTAGTTCTCACAAACGCGTAGCATGTCTCCGATAGATCTCGCAGTTGGCCCCAGCAGCACCATATCATCCGCGTAGCTGATGTTGTTTACACAAACACCCCCTACGCGGCATCCAACACGCATGCTGCTGAGCTCAACCAGAAGATCATTCACGTACAGGTTGAAAATCTTTGGAGACGACAAACCCCCCTGTCTCACGCCGCATTCCAACCTGTACGACTCGGAGAGGCTATTTGCCCACTTGACATTATTAATCTGATGATCGTACCAAAACTGGAACAATCTGATCAGTTCCACCGGCATACCCCTGTCCTCCATCTTTCTCCAAAGCACATCATACGAAACGAGATCGAAGGCTTTCGAGAGGTCCAGAAAACAAGCGTACACCGGAGTCTTCCGCTCAGTATAATATTGGACAGTATGCTTGAGGGCAAGAATTGCGCTTTCAGTAGAAAGTCCAGCACGAAAACCAAACTGCGCGTCGTGAATGTTTAAATACTTATCCAGAGTCATGTCAAGCATACTATCCAATATCTTGGCCACAGTAGTCGCAAGAGAGATAGGTCGGTAGTTACTCTTATCCGAGATGTCTCCTGTCTTGTTCTTCAATATAGGCACTACCGTCGTTCTCATTGAATCATCAGGTAAATAGGAGTGACTAATGCATAAATTGAAAAACAGACAGGACCCTCGGCAAGTGCATCCCCGCATACTTGAAATGTTCAATACTGAGCCCGTCATGACCAGGAGATTTACCTCTACGCATACTACTTATAACTTTTGTTATTTGGCTAGCAGTGAACCGAAGCAGAGGTTTCTCTCCCATCACGTCGGGCCCACCATCGATCACAGCGGCGGAAGGACCAAGCGGAGATTTTACTTTAAAATGAGCCATAAACATGTTGGCTATCTCTTCAGGGTCACTCCTACCATCAACGTTCACCGTGAGGCCAGGCCTAACGTCAAGTTTTCCCGTAGATTTCCAAAATTTACCAAAATCTTTCTCGGCTCTTTGCTTTGCGATAAGGTCCATTTTAAGCTGCTCTTGGTGTTTTTGGCACCACTTAAGGCGACCTTTAAAGACTTTACGAGACCTACACATCTCGTCATAAATAGCGCCAGACCTTGGTAAACCCTGAGAAATCCACTCCTGATACTTAAGCCTGGCGTCCCGATGAGACTCTCGTACGTGCTCATTCCAACCGCATACTGTATCCTTTCTCTTACACTTTACAGCAGTTTTCTGCTTCTGGGTCTGAACTGCCGCATCACTGATGACATTAATTAATGATAGATTGTATAATTTTAATTTGACCACCTGAATAGCAGTAGAATTTTCAAATATCTTTCCATAGTATTTAAAAAAATGTAGTATCTTTATATTATGATAAAACCCTCAAAATTTCATGTCTCCACGTTTATCAGTTCAGGCTCTGCTTTAATTGCTAGGTAGTTTCAGTCAGACAGGACTTATACTTTTGAACGTATACAGATTAACCATTTTAGGTTTCCTAAAATCCAAAATTATACGTCTTCCAATATCATCTCTTGTCAATATGAATGAAGACAGCGCGAGCAGAGCGAGCGCATTTTTTTTTATCCTTTCATCCCCCAGGTACTCTTAATATTTTCGGAATGACGTAGATATGTTCAGAAAAAAAACGTCTAAAGTCCAAGCACTTTTTCTCACCCGGTAAGATAACATAAATTAAGTTTTCTGGTTTCTTATTGCTGTCTTACAGGAACCGAATTAAAATTAGCTTATAGGTAATCTGTAATAAAAATAAATGTGTTAATCCTGGCTGTTAAGCTACTTTCATGATAAATTTAATCAGACATGGTTCAGCCGTTTGAGCGATAAGAAATTACAAACAAATGCACTCACAAACTTACGCACACACCTATTATACTAGTGTGGCGTTATCTACTATACTTACCTGAAAATTGGTGGGGAGGTAGCATAGAACCAGGAGACGGACATAGGATACTTTTTATACGACTTCAAAAAAAGTAGTCCGATATTAGTTTTAGTTTTTGAAGAACTACGTGGGTGATACCGCGGGCACAGCTAGTTGCAAATAAAAAAAACTATGGCAAAGTATATGAACGCGAAAAACTACGTATTTACGCGGTATGCTGTAATACGGGCTTTAATACAAATAAATTGATAAACAATAGGAAAAACTCGCAAAAAAATCTGCTATTTATCGATATGTACAATCGATATAAGTTACTTCATCAAATGTTCCTAGAGTGCGATGAATAGGCCGTGTCAGACTCAGAAATACGCGCGGCTCATTGGTCGCGTCGTGCGCGCGACTCTCACCCGTGTTATCAGCCAGTATCGGGTGCGTGTGGCGCGCACGCCGCCAAACCACGACTACAGTTCTTGCTGCTAGCTGGTTACTGCCGCGCAGTTAGTTTTTATTACGAATTAATATTTGCGCTCGCACTAATATCAGAAATATGCTACAAACGTAATGCTCGATATAAAACTTACATAAGACATTTTATGTAACAAATACTGAATTTTATCATTTTATTATCCGCAATAAACATGTTAAGGCAGGGTATTCTCTGGAGTTTTATGTTTTTGAGGGGGTGAAGCTGGCGAGCCGAGGGCTGCCCGCCGCGCCGCGCGCCGTGTGCGCGGCGCGGTTTCTCGCCCAGGAAAACTCTGCGCAAAACGCTACTTTCTTAATCGTAGCGCCTGACAGAATAAATAATAGCTGCTTCATTTATATTCGGTCAAGCACTAACGCCCTAAAAATATTTGATATTTTTGTATCTACTCGCTAATCAACGTTATGTGATAGGTACCTATTTATTCATTTATTTATTCAATGTTATTACGTATTATACATAGTAAGACATGTCTATTGTGTACTAAAATAAAAGTCCTGCAATTAAGGTAAATAATATCTACGAGTATATTATAGGTACTTGTAATTTTTTTGTTACTGAACATAAACGAAAAAATTTAATTAATTTTGGCTCAATTAGTGTTTTCTAAAAATTATCGTCCCTTTCGATGCGTTTTGTCAGCAAGGGTTAATTTTATCTTGCCCAGATTCCGAGCAGAGAGATTCGTCTTTCGGTCACGTAAAGCTGACCTTGTAGTTGATAAAACCAATTAGATTTTTTATTTATAGTGCTAGTGCAAGTGTTTTTATTATTTTGTTACGGGGAGCGGGTTCGGGGATAGGAAAGAAAGACAACTTTCGTTTTCGTGCCTTTATTTATAGCCCAAGTACTCACACGTATAGAGTGGTCGGCAGGAAATAACGCGGTCGCAGATGTAACTCGCCGCTTTCCCAGCGCGGGGTGCGGGGCTACGGCTCAGTTCCACGCGCGTTACCGGTTGCAGTACTGTCCACCCGCGGAAACGACACTAAACTGGCGCGCGCTCCGATTATCACTGTCGCCTTCCACTGTCCTTAGCACGGACTTATCATCACTCGCAGAAACGTCACTTCGTTGGCCTGCGCCCGCACCGATCTATCGTCACTGTGCCCGGCGCGGTTCCGGTACACAGTCACTACGGCACTGGACTTACACTTCACTACACTTCACTTTACTTTACTTCCACTTTTTCCTTTCCTTTTCCTTCTTCTTCTTCTTCTTTTTCTTATTTTCACCACAAAACTAAAACTGGCCATAGGCCGCCTGATGTACTGCTTATATATCCCTGAGCTCGACAAAATTGCATCGAATTATTGTTCGAATTTTAAAACATAATTCCATCTTTAAACCTTATCCTCCTCTCGCTCACACTTCTTCCGTCCCGTACTTTTTTTTCCATTTGGTCCAGAATTCTCTAGAACTTTCTTCAAAACTCCGGAAAATACAAAACCATGTCAAGGTTTGAGCCCGGGTCTCTTGATCGAGAGTCGAGAGCCGGTACCACACAGATATGTTTTGTTTCCGCACTATATAAAGGAATGAAGATGCTTCATTTATAAAACTTTTTGAAAAAATACAACAAACCGCTGTAATAATTGAAAAACATAAAAAAGCTTTATTTGTAATAATATGTTTAAAAGATATAACATCAAGCGAAAATTACTGACTTTGTCAGCAATATGTTAACACTAATTTTCTAATAAAAATGGTAATTAATACAGTTAAAACTAATGTTTTCAGTACCAGAAATATAAAAAACCCATCAGAAAATTATTACGGAGATTTTGACCACGTTTTTACAAAGAAAATTACAAAATATGAAAAACAACGTAAAGCTTAAGTAAAAGGGACTTAATAATTAAGGGACTTAATACAGGGCAATATAATACAGTAGTATAATACAAATACTACAACCTCAGTAATTTTGTGTCGTCGTGTTTTTAAGGTACTTTAATGGTCTTTGTTAAACCCGATATAAACATAAATATTAAATAGGTTTACTTCGTTTATATATAAACGTCAAAGATTAAAGAAAAACTATAAAATAAATCCACAAAAATTTTATAAAAAAACATAAGCTAGTCTATGACTTTCTCAGCGAACAAACAACTCGTGTGAATGTGGCGCCGCGTTCGGACTATGTTTATCTCTTTTACGAATTTGTTTGCCGTATGAAAGAGATATGAGTTGGGCAAAGTTGTTCTGTACTACTCTACTCCTTCTTTATCTTCTTCTTCTTCTTCTTCGTGCGAGTGCTTGGTGACTGTGAGGACCTAAAATGTATCGTATCCGGCCCAAGCAAGCGCTCAAAATTAAAATGCCACTTTCGGTCACCCATCCAAGACCTGACCGCATAGACCGTTGCTAAATTTTGGTTATCGCATAGGATTATCTCAGTCAGCCGTGCTAAAATATACCTAGTAGGCATAGGCACAGTGGTTAGTAGGCAACAGTAAAACCAAAAACAGTTGGTAGACCAACCCTGTTTTAGATCTTACTAATGATTATTTCAATTACTAATTAGAAGATGACACTACTTACTGGGCAATATTAATATGTCTTCTATGGATCTATGAGTCTGCAATAAAGATTAATTATTATTATTATTATTAATACATACCTACTGATACCTACCTTAGTACCTATCATTATATCTAACGATAAGTACCTACAGTGTTACAGTTAACAGGTTAACAAGAGTTGATTTCATCTCTATTTACCTCTCTAAAATCGCATATTCGATTTTTAATGTTCAATTTTAGATCAAGTTTTTTTGTTATGTGGCTGTTGAAAAAATATATCTTGAAACGTACTCTACGCTACTGTTATTGGCAAAGCCGAAATGGGATTCAATATACCTACTCATCAATACTACTAAACTTATATCAATAAATTTTACTTCAAGGAGTCAACCCTAAAATCTCGAAAAATAATTAGTTACTCCAAAATTTTTGCTACAGTTCATAAATAGGTATGTGATAGGTAGGTATTAACAAAATAAAAAAGTGCCAAAAATAACTGAAGAATACGATACCTACTGTGTTATTGACATAACCTGTACTAAGTGGAAAGAAGATCGCGGGTATAGTACTTATCAATGCAGGAGATGTTTTCCGCGATTTCTGTTGCAGTTTTGAGTAGGTAGAAAATAAAAGTAGTTCGAATTGATGTTTTTATTTTTTTACTTGGCTTCTTAGGTCGGATTATCACAATAAGATACCATTACCATTAGTAATAACCATGAAAAAAATAAAAACGAGTATGTATACCAATACCTACGTATATTTTTAAACTCGTTACAAGTTTACTTATCGCGCTAAATCAAAAGTTTCCAAACGCCTCATTTAAATCTGGCGTCACAAGAGTCGATTGTGTTTTTATCAGGAGTAAGTTACGCTTTAATTACTGTTTCCTACTGGAAATGTACTTAGAACTCACACAATTCGAATGAGTAATATTTCTTTAGAAAAAATATATAAAAGTCTTTTACTATACGAATATAAAATAGTAGAGTCAGGGTGCGGGGCAAACAAGCACAGGTCCCTCCTTCGCAACGTCTAGCGACGGACTGAGCGGGTAGATCGGGGCAGGGATCGATAGCGATGATCAAATTGAGCATCGCGGCTGTAGGTATTTTACGATATAAATTCACATAAAATCCACTATTTAAAATATTGAAAAAATTAAAATAAACGATTCTAGATTTTTGTATTGCCTACCGAATAAATCAAGATTTGTTTGAATTTCATTTTTACTTTTGTAGCTAGAAAGTTTATTAAGTTTTAAGAGTATATTTTTCAAAAAAATAAACTATCGAAGAAACTACGAGTAATTGTGTTTTGGTTCTTGAAGGCTTCTTTATACTGAAACAAAGCTTCCGAAAGTGAAAAAATCAAACCAGTGTCTATTACACACGATTTTATTTGATTTATTTAAAAGTAGCTTGTAGGAGCTAGGACTGCCTTAAAAGTTTTTGTTAAGCGATGTGTTTGTAAAATAATAAGATGTTTTTATTCTTAGTCTTGCTAGGATTTTTATGTACACTAGTAATAACATTCCATTTATTCTTACTTTAAAAAATAATAATTACTAATGATATTGAAAAAATTATACTATAACGGCCACAGAAATACATCATAATATATTAAAATTTCAGCTCTCTAGCTATCACGGTTCATGATACAGCCTGGTGACAGACTGATGTAGGGACAGACGGACAGCGAAGTCTTGGTAAGAGAGTCCGTTTTTACCTTTTAGATTCTTTTAATAAGTTCACCCATAGGGCAGGCTAAAGCTATTGAGCACATACCGCATCGTCGAATTATTATTCGACGATGCGGTATGTGCGGTACATATTTGACTTTTTATAAAAATAAATATTATTCAAATATGTACAAAAAGTTAATGCTATCTTAAGCACTTTCCTAACGCAATTGCAGAATTCTCAAAAACTCTAGGAGGCCAAACACTCTACTAAGGGGAGTCCGTTAGTCGAAAATGAGCAAGTTTTCAAGTTTAGACCTTTTGACCCTACTTTTGAAATATAGATATAAATTGTAATGGTTTAGAATTATCGGCTGTATATAATCAGACAGCATTTATTTGCATCCATAAGATTAAGATTAATCTATACCGGTTATCTTTAAAGAATCAGAATATGACCTGTCTAAATTAAAGTATTTATTTAAAGTATTTATTTCTTAAAACACAGTATTAGTACATAAAAGAAGGAAAGAAAAGAGAACAAACTAGATTACAAAATAATTATGACAATTCTTAGCCTCAGATACCTGAGCTAGGCCGGTCTGTGATATAGGTATCTGCGCTTCCTCGACATTGGTCTATGTTTTAATGTAACCTATTACAGAAATATTATACAGAATTACCTGACAATGTCCGAATATTTATATTAACAATATTTGAATATCATATCACATGTAGCAGCAGAGCAATCAACAGCAATTATAAAGTGTATCAGAGAAATCACAAATAAAACAAAAACATAAGTACTAGTAATTACATATTTTACAGTTGCAGTGTATATTATATTGTATTAATTTAAACATATCAAAGTAATTAATTTAAACATATAAATCAATCAGACACTAAGTTAATTGTGCTTAATTAACTTAATGTGAATAAGAATTAAATATCTGTATCTGTTAGAATACCATAAAAGTAAATTAAATAAATATATTAAAGATATTATGACAAACTATTTACCTGAAGTAAATGATTTGAAATTACTTGAAGTAAATAATCTTGAACCTTGTGTCAATTGTAAATAGAATAATTCTTTGTACATCCTTGCATTACGCATCTCAGTATAAATTAATATTGAAACATTACATATTTGTTAGTAGTTCGTGAAATTGAATTATAACTATTATTTTTAATTATAACCTACCTAAATACCTACCTACTTTTGAAATAACACTTTCTACCACAGCGACGGGTCTCGCATTGGGGTTAATTCTATCAGAAGCTGAACATTATAAATATTAAAAATTCATGTTAATAAATATGCGAGAATTTCTAAAAATAATAAACCTATTTAATATTTTTCTCAAATATATTTTGGCCTCCTTAAGTTATAGAGACTCGTGCTGTCAAGAATCCGGTCTTTCGGCTTTACAAGGCTTGTGCATTGGTTATCTTCAAGTAAGGTTTCGGTAGTTTTATTAGTAGGTATGACTAATGTTTTTGAAGGTTTGTGATGATTATTAGAAAAGTTTGGAAAATATTAAAAATTGTCAGACAAACTTTTTATCATTGAATTTTCCGATATTTTATTAGCCTATAGCACTATCCGGGTCTTTAAATATCTCTGTGCAAAATATAAAGTCGATCTGTTGCTCAGTTATGAGAAGAAGGCGAACAAACAAACCAACAAACCAATATACACACTTTCGCATTTATAATAAGTGTAGGGATAATAAGTGTGGGGATAATAAGTGTGGGATGATTTGTTTCCTTGCAAGTCAATCTCCTTATTGATAAGTAAATGGGATACGAGTAGGAACTGTTTAAAAATGTATTTACTAGATATGCGCAAAAATACTGTATACAGGCGGACATATAAAAGCGTTACGTATGGCGTAAATTAGTGGGATGAACTCTGTGGCGTAGTAGTTTGTGAATATCTAGCCAACGAAAGGTTTTTTACTCATTTACATCTCATTATTATCGGTGAACATTCTGTATTCACGCCAGCGAAGGCGCTAGCAACAGTGTTTGCATAACATATATATTTAGTTTCATCCATATAATTAACTTTGTAAATCATACACCCAGTTCTGTAAACCTATACGCGAGTACTTACATCTAAACATGAACATACTGACAAGTACACGCGCTCTTTGCATTACTAAAATACGAGCACTTGCATGTTGACTTAAATTACAATCGGCTTGGCATTTGAATATATTGTAATAGATAACCTCGGGGATTATTTAAAACATAAATTTGCAAAGTCACAAGTTTAAAATGTATGCATATTCATTACGCTTATATAAACCACCGAAAATCAGGAATCTAAATATCTGACACATCAGTCGTATAACTGGAACTCGAAGAAAGCGGGTAATCATATTAATAACTCGTAAAATGTAAGTAATTTCAATCAGAGTTTAAATTCTCTTTTTTTACTTAACTTACTTTTTTATTTTATTTTTTTATTATTATTCAATGAAAGACTTAAACTATTTTTGATACACTAAATTAATAAAATAAAAAATTAAATAAAATAAAAAGGATAACTTAATTTTAACTACTTACTTAAATTTTCATTATAATGAAATTAAACATATATTTTCTAAAAAATTACTTTCTGTAGAATTGGCCTCCACGGTACAGGGCTCACGTTTTCATCTCCATTCTTCTCTAATTCTTGCTTTTGTCATCCAATCTGGTCCGACTATTTTCATAAAAATGCCTCTCCATCCTTTCCTCTAGCCTCAGTAACTCGGTGAATTTCTTAGTCCATCTGTAGTTTTCCAATCTACTGATGTGTCCTGCCCAATTCCATTTTAAACGTCATATTCTTTGCGTGACATCTGATAGATTGGTTTGCTGTTATTGTTTGGTTATGTACTCTGTCTGAAAGCTTTATACTCAGCATGCTTTTCTCCATTGCTTTTGCTGGCTAATTGCTACTTAATTTTCGTGTTTAGTTCTCAATGTTTGGCATACATCATTAAGACATGGTAAAATAGATGTTTCATATTTTCTCCTTTTGATACTTATTTTAATTTCTTTGTTTTTCAGTAATTCTTTATGGCTTCAGTATTTTTGCCAGGACAGTGAAATTTGTCTTTGTATTTCTTTCTTGTGGGGTCTTCTAAAGCAATCAGCTGGCCAAGGTGTACATATTCATATACGTATCCAATACTGTTGTCTTGTATTACTATATTAGGCCTTTCACAATTTGTCAAGATCTTAGTCTTAGTGGTGTTCATAAATTGGCCCACTTTAATACTGACAATAGACATCTCACTAGACATAAATTCCAGATCTGGTGCCGTTTCTGCGAATAAGAATTGTCCATTGACAGAAAAGTCAATCAAAAGTAATCGTAGACTTCTGAAAACAGACTCTAGTACGGTTGAAAATATTTTTGGAGATATAAGGGCCCCTTGACGAACTTTTTTTGAATATGGAAGTCACTACCTTTTCCTTCTAGCCCCACATATTGAATATTTACTCATTCGGCTAGAGCGGTCCATATTGATTTGGGGCACAAACAGTCAAACGCTTTATTGTAACCTATGAGGCATATGTAGAGCGGTTTTTCATATTCGTTTGACGTTTCAATCAGTTGTGTAACAACCTATATGTGATCCACAGATCACGAAATTCTGCTGTTATCATCTACGAGCAGTAAAGCCGTTAGTCTGTCTACTAAAACTTCTGCGTATTAAGAGAATGGTGGATTTTGACCACTGTTCTGGCGTTGTTCCAGTCTCAATAATGTTGTAATCGTAGTTGAAGTAGCTTTTGCAGTTGGAGACAAATCGACTTAGAACATCGTTTACGATTTGCCGTTTTTTTTTTAATTTACTTATTTACTATTTCAAGTGATTTTTAATTAATTTGCTTTTTATAGAACCTTTTTTTCTTTGCATAGGACCTTCCTTTCGTCTCGTAAGTGTTCTGTTTCCTGATTGATGTATTTATTCCTTGCCTTTTGGTATTTGCTTCATACAGTTTTGAGTTTCCTTTTTCAAAGAAAGATTTTCTCTTTTGCTACTGCTTCCATAAATTTATTTCATTACTACTAAATACGCGTCGTGTCATGTGGTATTATTTATTTAAAAAAAATTTTTTTTGAGTAAGTGAAAATATTACTCTGAATACAAGTATGGATCCCGCGATGGCGATAGAGGCGGCTGCGCTGGCGCAGCAGCAGCCCATGCTGGACGCTCTGGCGCAGGGAGACTCGGAGGTGCAGAGGTTCTACAAGAACTGCGTCGTCTTCATCACGGGAGGCACAGGCTTCCTCGGGAAACAACTCATTGAGAAACTGTTCAGGTAATGTAATATATACTTATTCACAACGCTGTATAGAAGGAAAGTAAATTTAGTAAAAGATGTACTTCAAATATGACGCAGTGGTTTCATACTCATTTTCGATTAACTTTATGACTGTCACAACGTCAATAAGTATGCTTAGGTACTAGTTCAACGTAATACTGTCCGTAAATGGTTTTCATTGTTTGAATATTGTTTTTATTCAGAGAAAGCAGAGTTCTCTATAGCAGAACATATATCATTGAGTTACAAATATACGTGTTAACGGGATCTCATCTAAAACACAACATTAATTTAAAGATGTCAAGTACTTAATCTTATAGTGTTTTTATGCTCAGGTGTTGTCATATTTCTAAGGCATACATTCTGTTCCGGTCCAAGAAAGGAAAAAGCATTCAGGAAAGAATTCAAGAAGTCTTCAAAGATCCAGTGAGTATAACTTTCATCGAACAAGTATAAATTAACTATCTGTAATAAACACTGCAGTAAAAACAGTTATAATGTTACAGGTTTTTGATACATTACACAAACAGCACGCAGATTTTAAAGAAAGAGTTATCGCTGTGGAAGGTGATGTATCAAAACTGAAGCTTGGTATTAATGATTCAGATTGGAAAATACTTACAGATGAGGTAAGTTTTCCATTTTTTTAATTTACCATAAAGATGGAGGTGAATGGTGGATCAGATAGAGATCAAGAGAATCAAGAAGAATTCAAAAATTAGAATCCTGAGCGTTAGCGAGGGAATTAAAAGAGCACAAAAAAATCATTGCACTCGAGTGCAACACGTAACTTTTCATCCCACCACAGCGAGGAAATGACTACATACGAAAAATAATAAAAATTTAATCACTAATCTTAGTTCTTTCAATTATTTTTAACATAAGATATTAACAATATGACGTGAAAGACAATGGCGTGCGCTTAACAAATTTAAAAAAATTTCAGCAAAAAGGTTCCAAGTCTGAGTTTTTAACAAAATAAAAAAAGTTGTATGATGAATTCGGCACCATAGAGGTAGAAGTAAATAGGTAGAATGAGGTTTTTATTTTACAAACTTAGTGCACAAGATATTTTAAATTCAAATTCACTTTATCCTCTAGCGGATAAAAGCGGATTTTGCACTCAGATATCGAATAGCAAAAATACTCTTTCCGAGATAGTGGGATGAAAAAATATTTTTATCGTAAATAGGCTTGCCTTTGACCGCATCTAGTCCTAGTCCTAAACATTGCTCTCTAATTTTGTTAAACTTCATTATTATTAACATCAATCAATTGACGCAAGACATGTTTAAAATCGTCTCAGTAAGCCATTTGTAGGAAAAACGCTGAAAAATATTTAAACTTTTGTACCTTTTTAAGAATTAATATAAACCGTTTTTTCATTAGTTAATAAACTGCACTCTTTATTACGACGTACATTGAAATATTATATTCCAGGTAGAAGTAATATTTCACGTGGCTGCCACGACCAGGTTCGATGAATCTCTACCTGTGGCTACACTCATTAACATCAGAGGAACCAGAGAAGCACTGCTCCTGGGACAATCTTGCAAGAAACTCAAGTACAGTTTTGCTTGTTTTGCGTTTCAAATATTTTATATCTTGCTAGTGAACTTGACTTGTTTATTTTATTAAGTTAACGATGACACTTATCTGGCACAAAAGCATTTGATATAGAAGGTACTTACAAGACAAAACAATTGTTATCTTTTATCAGATTTTGATGATTATTGATTGTGAAAAGTAATTATTAAATTTATTTTATACTGTCATATCTTACTTCCCTCTAAAACATTATAACTGCGAAAGTATGTAAGAACGTATGGCAGGGTACACCCATCCATCCATACACGTATACATGTTTAATACTCTATTACTCAAAAAGGAATAACATTTGGTACGGAGATATTCGTAGGCCAAATAGGCTACTGCTTATCATGTAATAATTAGCAATTAGTAAAATTTTAATTACTATTTACCTAAACATAGTTAGGCGTGCCACAAGGATGTAAACTTGGTCCTTAAACATTCGTAATTTACGTTAAATTTTTAACGTCGATAATTTGAATAATTAACCAAAGTAAAATAAACTGCCTTATCTAGTTATGGCTTTTTTTGTCCTGTTTTGGCTGATAGAGTTCTAGGTCTGACAAAACTAGGCAAAAATGTTTGAATATAAATAACTCGTATTACAGATCCTACGTCCACGTGTCAACAGCCTACACTCATGCCACTACTCACCACATGGGAGGTGAGGTACAAGAAGAATTCTATCCGTCCCCAGTACCTCCGGAAGCAATGATATCTATGGTAGAAAATGTGGAAGTGGATAGACTAAATAACATCACAACTCAGTGAGTCGCGTTTTTACTATAATAAATGTTTTCATTTATTGTTTTTTATAGAACTAAATAAATGTTTCTCCATAAATGAAACGAAGAATATTAGAGTACAAAAATTGGCGTGTCACTATAATTACGTATAAAAAACATAGTACATTCAACATACTTTAAATAATATTTCAAATTTCATTTGTTACTTCTTTCTGTTAAAACTTTAGATTTATTGCTATTGGTTCAATCAATGCTGTTATTTCGGTTGCAGAACTCGTAAGAATTAAGAGTTTAAAAGCTAAAAGTAGCACTTTTAATTTTCCAGTATTGTTTATTTATTTGACCTGTGTCACTTTTTTGTTTCTTTCAGTTTGATAAAGGATTGGCCTAACACATACACATTCACTAAAGCCATCGCTGAAGAACTAATCCGAACGAGCAGCGATGGTTTACCAATATGCATCGTAAGGCCTTCTATTGGTAAGTAAATTTAACTTTCTTTTACCACTGTTGGGTAAAGATAATCCCCAATTTATTTTATGTCATTGTGTCTTGTTCATACGCTGTCCAATAAATTTCAGAATTATGAAATTCTTTTTTTTTTGTTTTGTTTGAAAGCATATACCATACCTCATGTGTAGTCCCATTTTAATTGTCCAAATCGGTTAGAAGGATTCATTTTTGAATTGACATAACTGAAAAAGTTCTATCATCACTTGTTATAAAAAATCTGCAAGTCGTCTTGTAATTGTTGTAAGCCTATTCATCAATTTTTCGTATACTCACTTGATTGGTTTTAATGTTTTTCAGTGCTATGTACGTACCGCGAGCCTTCTCCAGGTTGGCTTGATGGAAGCTGTCTTTTCGGATTTGTTGGGGTAAGTACCATTGGTCCAAGTAAATTGCATTACGGTTTTCAAATAGATTAAGGAGATGGTAGAACTAGAGTACACCACATTCTATAATTTAAAACCTTATGTTTTTACTTAGTCTCATAGATAAATAAAATTTTATCACAGGAATCTATGTTAATGACTGTTTTACATCGCATATAGAAGATATAGATTAGCTTTAATAAGTGGGCCCTTCGGTTATTTTTACTGGTGATACCCGGTAGAGTAGTATGCCAGGTGTCCAGGTACCCGTGCAATAGACTTAAAGTAGGTAATGATTTTATTTTAGTTAGTTTTTGGAGGCGCTATGGGTGTTATGCATGCAGTTCACGTCGATTGCAATATCCATATGGATATCATACCTTGTGACTACGTCAATAATGCTGCCATAGTAGCCGCGAGGGAAGCTGCCACAAACCAAGCAAAAGGTGGAAATGACACCAAAATATACAATGTGTGCTCGATGCACAGAAATCCAGCTAAGATCAGTGAGTAGCATGACTGCAGTATATTACTTATGTGTCTTGGCTAAAACTTTCAATATTATGTACCTCGTTATATTCTCTTCATACTCATTTGTATAAATACATACCCGTATTTACATGTTAGAGATAGTTATAGTAGAAATTATTGCTCATAAATAAAATAAATCTAAAAATTTCTACTCTTTGAAGTCTTAATGTCATGAACTCATGTAAAAACGTAGAATGCTTGTTTTGTAAATACTTAACTTAGGTTTAAAGACATTTATTCTCATTCAAGATTTACATCACTTACGTGAGAACATAGTTAAATTATATTATAATAGAGACGTTTGTCGTCGTTTTAACTTAAATACTTAGATACTAATTAATTTAAAGCTTAGATATAAAAAAGTAGTTACAACACAGTAGGTATAATAGTAGTTGATATTAATGTTCAAGTTTATCAAAGTTTGTGGCAGGTAGTAAGCAGCAAACAACAGAGAAATTTATAAGAGGTAATAACAATTCGAAAATAAAATTTTAATGCTATACGAGTGATTCGTCATTAATAAGGAAGTGTGCTAACTGTTTTATAAATATATTATACGAGGTAATATTTTTTAAATCCGAGGGTAGTTTATTATAAAGTTCGCTCCTACAAAAGTCACCATTGTTTTGCCGTAATTTGTTCGAGCTCGCGGCAGAACAAGAAAACTGGCTCGACGAGTTGTAGGCCGAGAGGGGCAACCAACATTTTTTCGTTTATGAAATATCATATTTGAATGAACATTTTTATTTAAGGATTTTCGTACAAAAATACAATTGTTGTTAATGAACAACTGTTTAATATTCATTAACTTAGTTTCTTTATAAATAGTTTTAGTTAACGTTCGATAGTGATAGCTAAATAGCATTTTAATGATTTTGTTTCGAAGTACTTGAAGTTCGGCTAGTTTTGTTTTTGCAGCGTTCCCCCATATTTCAATTAAGTACTAAGTTATATGAGGTTTTACAAAAGCGTTATAGATAGTGAAACGTAATTTACGTGGAAAGCACCCAACTATATTTGGAAGTGAGCCGCGTATTGTTACTAGTTTAGTTTTAATGTTTTCAATATGAGCGTTCCATGTTGGGTGTGTATCCATCTGTTGCAAGGGAATATTATTAATTGTTAAAGGTGTGTGGTGGTATGGGTTTATTACTTACAAAGAGTTCATGACTTGAAGACTTCAAATACTAGACATTTTTAGAGTTATTTTATTTATAGCAATAATTCCTACTATACCTATCTCTTCTAATATCCCCACTTATATTATAAATGCGAAAGTGTTTGTTGGTTTGCTTGTTCGTCTTCTCCTCAGTAATTGAGTATCAGATCGACTTAGTATTTTGCACAGAGTTATTTCGAGGAGAGTGCTACATTAAACTATTAAATTAAAGAATATAAAAAAAAAATATATTCCGAAAATATTTTTGTAAGCAAATGAGTTCTTCTGAACGCCTCCATTTTCCACAGTTGATAGCATACGTCATAGATGTTAAACAGAACAAATCCCTATAATTAAACGAGTATGTTATGTATTTGGGATAAAAATAGGTAAGTACTAAAAAATTTTACTATTTTTGGAAATATTCGTCTTGTAATACCTAAGAAGACAACAATTACTGTTATGCCCGTTTTCGTTTGTTTAACCGTCTCTAACGCCTCCTATCTAAAGAACTCTCAACGTCAGGTGTACCCTAAATCAGTTTCTTACCTAGCTTTGTTATCGCCGGTTTATGTGACACCTTATTTAGGAGTACTTACTTAAGTGACATGTCGTTTGTAAAGTAAAATTCGTAAACTTTCCGATAATAGTAACTACTTGACTAACTATTTGTATTTATTTCCAAAATGAATAAAGTTGACGGGTTTATTTGTAAAATTTAAGCAAAAATATTAAAGTACACATTAAATTACCAATAAATTAAAATACGACACGAAAAATTATGTTCGTATGCTGAATAATAAATAGGGCTCTCTGGAGCCATTTTTAAATGGACTGATAACCCATCATCAACACTTTTACGACTGTTGCATTTCTAAATGCTGTCACATGATTATTATACGAGTACCTGCCAATGCAAATAAGAATTCCAACACTTGTTATCATATTATTAATGCTTATATGTGTATCATCTTACTTTCAACAGCGTAACAAAATAAACTGTCCCAGCGCTGGGATGCCGAGGTTCGAGCTTCTAACTTTAGAAAGTTCTTTAGAAGGATAGGCATTCCCTAAATATTAAAAAAGGAAACTGGCCTCTTATTTTACTTAGGAGCCTACTTAAATTTAGGAATCGACGGTGAAAACGAGCATTAGTTTATTTAACTACGTCACGATGTGCTCGATGTCTAGGACTTATCCTAATATTGGGGATATCAATTTAGATTACTTAGTAGGAAATATTTAAAATGAACAGGACGACTTAGTCAGCGTAACAGTGACGTCTTAATAATTTCATTTCTTTCAAAATATGGCAACTTCTATCTGTAGAATATTCTATCTTTTGACGTCCAACCCCGTTCAAACAGTAATTTTTTGGGTTCCGTATATCAAATGATCAAAACGGGAGCCTATTACTAAGACTTTGCTGTCGGTTTGTCCGTCTGTACCAGGGCTGTATCATATGAACCGTGATAGCTGGACAGTTGACATTTTCACAGATGATGTATTTCTGTTGCAGCTACTGCTATAACAACTAATACTAAAACCAAAATAAAATATATATTAGGGGGGGCTCCTAAATAACAAACATTATTTTGCCGTTTTTTACTCGATATTAATAATGATAACAGGTAGAAACTTGAAATAATGGCACGGAACCCTTAGTGCACGAGTCCGACTAGAGCTTGGCCGATTTAAAAAGTACAATATTTTAGTTTTGTTTAAGTAAATAATAGATATTTTGTCTTAGTAAATAATAGCAGAGTGTAGAAATTTTAAAATAAAAAAAAAACTGAATTCACACATAGCTCTTTGTCTCGAATACGAAAAACGAATCGTAACTTTTTTGTCTCGAATTTTTACCCGACTGTGAAAGAAGGAGGGTTATGTTTTTCAAGTGTATGTATGTGTGTATGTATATTTCTTAGGCACGCCCTAGAGCCTAAACTGCTTGTCGTATTTTTATGTGAGTGGTCTCAATAGTTTCGTCTTAATCGTGAGAGTGACAATGGGTACATACAAAATAAAAAAGATTTTAAGATTTATACCCAGGTTTAAAGATTGAACAGTCGGATTTTGTTGAAGTTGCTTCTAACTAGGTACTTGTTAGCGAGTGTGTAACAAGCGCTTCGACTGTATTTTTTTTCTTGGAGCTGATACATAAGTCGTTGCCAAATTTCTGGGACTGTGCATTTCAAGCACGAGTTCTTACGGGTTCAAAAAGTACATAAAATGAGCGCTCGCTTCGCTTGCGCATTATTCTAATAGATAGTTGTTCCTTAACAAAGTCCTGAAGAATATATAGGTACGTCAAAAACAAAATGCTAGATAATATGCTCCGCTAGACAACGAGTTTCCTTAGAATGTGATAGTTTTGAGAGTTTTGTTATAAAAGTATTTTATAAATAAAATACGCGGACGAAGTCTCGCGTAGCCGCTAGTAAATATATTATTAATATTAGCTTAAATTTAAGTGCTCAAAGGGCTACCTTAACTTTATATAGAAGTCTCAAACTACTCAACCTACAATAGGGATTTGGCATACACGTTCTCGTATGGGCAGTTTATTGGGGCAGAATGTTAGACCAGGGCCGAATTAAGAGGTCTATGGGCGATTAAAAGCTTCTATATAAGTCTTTGAGTATCCGCTTATTCTAAAAAGTTAAATTTGGTAGTGTGCGGGTTAGTAAATTGTAAGGTATATTATATACCCAGATATGATCCTAAATATAACTATTACTTCACAGGTGTAATAAAAGATGCTATGGAATATACTGGAAAAAGCATGGCGATACCAAAAGCAGTATATTATGTATTTTTAATAATTACAGCCAACAAGTATTTGTTTCAATTTCTTGCACTATTTTTACAAATTATTCCAGCATACATGGCTGACGTAGTGTGTCTTTTGATAGGTAAAGACAGAAGGTAAGAATTCGTTGCAAACAAAATTCAAAGTTCCATAATACAAGAATAATATAAATAGATGCATAACACAGCATTCTCTCAAGTTGTCTAAGATTTTCAAATAATGCAGTTAATAATATTAATTGAGGTATTTCTAGTTTGTATACACTCGTGCTGTTTACTCGAAGAATATTTATATTGGTAAAGCATTAGAAATAAACTACTTATTTTTCAACAGATTCTCCAAATTGTCCAACAAAGTCTGCAAAGCATTCAGTGTAGGATCATTCTTCACGTTAAACGAATGGATCTTTGTCGACAACAATATGGAGAAACTATATAGTGGTCTCTCTGAACAAGACAAGGCTATTTTCGATTTTGACGTCAAGAAGATAAATTGGACGGAAATGATACTGATACTTTGTATTGGTCTAAGAAAGTATATCGTGAAAGATGGTCTCAAGGATACAGCTTATGGAATCAAAAAACAGAAGTACATGAGAATCGGACACTATATTTTTATGACAGTATATATTTATTCTATTTGGAAGTTTATTTCTTTCGTATATTATTTGGGAAGTTATTTAATTGCAGCAATATTAAATTTAAATGTTTAGGCACGGCTCTTATTATATTAATTTTTTTAGTATAAACAACATTATTTAAATGTTTTGTCACAAGTTTTAATACCGTTTTGTTAAAATATATGTTGTTTTCATCGTTCTTCGTTTTTTTTTATTTCTTAACATTTGCATTGTTATGATTTGTACATTTTACAATCATTTTATGCTTAGCTTACCTAATCACTGCTCAACTGGGCAACTAGTTAAGCAGCGATAAGGTAAGCTAGTAGGAGTAGAATACAATGTCGTATCAATGAACATTCCATGCTCTATAACTCAACCACATCTATCAGTATCTTGTTTTGTTATTTTACCTCGTGTGTAGGTAACTGTAATGAATTGAGTGTGCCTATATATTATTTGTTGAGAACTATGTCTACATCTATATGAGCCGAAGTTTATTATTATATAATGTGTGTTTAACAATCTCCAAGAAAATGTAGCTTAATTCGTAAATATATATATATTTTAATGATAGATTGTATAATTTTAATTTGACCACCTGAATAGCAGTAGAATTATCAAATATCTTTCCATAGTATTTAAAAAAATGTAGTATCTTTATATTATGATAAAACTCTCAAAATTTCATGTCTCCACGTTTATCAGTTCAGGCTTTGTTTATGTCTGTCTATATTGTTCTGTGGTTTAAATGCTAGGTAATTTCAGACAGACAGGACTTATACTTTTGTACGTATACAGATTAACCATTTTAGGTTTCCTAAAATCCAAAAACATATGTCTTCTAATATCATCTCTTGTCAATGTGAATGAGG
The DNA here is from genome assembly GCA_947049295.1 of Ligdia adustata. Taxonomy (NCBI): domain Eukaryota; kingdom Metazoa; phylum Arthropoda; class Insecta; order Lepidoptera; family Geometridae; genus Ligdia; species Ligdia adustata. The sequence goes on from OX346237.1 coordinate 1,495,164, forward strand.
ATAGCGCGAACAGAGCGAGTGTAATTTTTTTTTTATCCTGTCATCCCCCAGGAACACTTAATATTTTCGGAATGACGTAGATAATTATGTTCAGAAAAAAGATGTCTAAAGTCTAAGCACTTTTTCTCACCCGGTAAGATAACATAAATTAAGTTTTCTGGTTTCTTATTGCTGTCTTACAGGAACCGAATTAAAATTAGCTTATAGGTAATCTGTGATAAAAATAAATGTGGTTATCCTGGCTGTTAAGCAACTTTCATGATAAATTTAATCAGACATGGTTCAGCCGTTTGAGCGATATGATATTACAAACAAATGTACTCACAAACTAACACATACACCTATTATACTAGTGTGGCGTAATTTACTATATACATTGAAAATTTTAAAAGTAGATAGTAGAACGTCACGCATGACGCATAAAATAAGTCGCCAACGAAGATAATATTAAGCAGACTCCTGGCAATTTTTACTTTGTTTCCACTTTTAGACCCTTGCCTTGCCACGTGTATTTCAAATATTATTTTCGTTGGCGAACAAACACTTAGCCACCTAACGTGTTTTTCATTAACAATACCATCTAACATCAGTCATAAAGACCACTAGCGTATTTACCATATGTAATAAAGAATTATTTAGAATTAGATCAAAACAGAGTCGCATCTATATTTAAGTCATACAAACAATTCTAATACTGCTGTTAAGGACAAGGAATATGATATTCTTTAACGAGAGAAGTGTCTGTGTTGAAGAATAACACACGGCTTACCAGCCAAATATTCCAAATACCGATATACTAACTTAATCTCGATAAAAGACATATATAACATTAAGTTAAGAAAAATCTTTAAGTGGTTGAAATAGGGTAGAGGATGAAATCACAAAATCTTTACTTATCAAGACGCGTAGCATAATGTTATAGCAATAAACACCGAGAAGTTGGCTGCATGAAATGTTAATACAACATTTAAAAAAAAAAACTGAGAGACGTAATAAGGAGCGAAAACGAGAGGATATTTTACCTAGCTAACCTATTTTAGTAAAGTTAGAAGAATAAAAATGGGTCACTATAATAATTAGTCAATCTCTGGTGGTGGGTTGGAGTATTTGGATTATCTGTAGATCTTAAATTGTCTAAAGGTAATCTTTTTGCTATATATTTTTTGTTTTTCTAGTTATTCATTTCTTTTTGGTAATAAAGGCACTTGCCAGGTAATTGGTTTTTCTTTAAATATATAGAATACAAGCTTTATATTATAAGTTTATACCCGCGGCATAAACTTTTGCCGTTATATAATTACTTTTACATCTCTCATATTCGGTAAGTAGGTCCTTATTACCCCTAAATGGGGCTTGTAGGTAACCAATTAGCGCTCTAGGGTAATAATGTAGCTAGAAAAGCCCTAGGGTGTTAAGTAATTAAAAAAAAACTTCACTCATTCAAAAAGTTCGCGTACATCTACCATCTTACTGGCAAATAGACATCATGCATTCAGCCCAGTGACAAAAGAGGTCGCTTCGCTATTCAGCCTTGTCTTCGTATGAGTATAATAGTCATCAATTTTAAATATCGAACAACGAAGCTCAATTTCGTTCTTACAAAAAAATAATTAAAAAAAGATGAATAAAGGCAGGAATAGAAAACTTTTACTTTAAATATTGTTTGTTTTTGGTTTTTTTTTATAATTACGTGCTAATTAGGAAAAAAACATGAGATCTGCAAGTGATGAAGATATAAGCTGCACTCCCGATTCAATGAAAATGGAAGCTGAAGCAGTAATTAAAATTTTATATTATTGTAATGCCGGTTTTTTTCTACTTACCTCACAATCGAGATGTAAAGCAGAGTAGTTAGCTCGGGTGTAAGCATCAATTGCACCCTCGAACTATAGGCGCCCTCGCTGCGCTCGTGCGCCTAAATATCTCGGGCTGCAATTGATGCCTTACAGCCCTTGGCTACTAATCTACTATTAAATATCAGCGATTAAATCTGAAACGGCCAACTAAACACTTGAAATGCACAGTTCTAGGACGTTTGCTGTCTAGCGGAGTAATGTTATCTCGAGGTTTGTTTGACGCAGGTATAGATCCCGCAGCTATTCAAAGTTTTGAATGTAAAACATTGTAGAATGAATAATGCACGACGCAGCGAGTTCGAATTTATTTGCACTTTAATTTTATTCGCTCGGTAAAAAAATAAGTTTTTTGGTTTTTTATTGCAGGTTACTGCAAGAACTTGTTGGTATTTAGGAACAAAAAGTGGCCTATGGTTAATCCACCCTGAATTATGGATTTGTTGGATGGGAACTTAAATATTTATATTATTTCGATTTCACTATTTATTACTCAAGTAAATATACAATTACATTAAGCTATTTATTTATTTATTTGCAACGAAACACCAACAGTATATATATATATATATATTACAAAATGTGAAAATACACGATAACCAATATTGATTCTGATATATATATACCCTTTATGGGTGTTTACAACATTCTTAGAAGCAGTAGAACATTATTCTCGTTGAACAATACAATTAGTCAACTTGAACATATTTATTGAGAAATTTTAAATAATGTTATAAACAAAGAAAATAATAACGCTTTAATTTAATAAATTATAAGTGCTTTAAAATATACTTATAATACTTATATGACAGAAAATGACAGAACATCATCCATCTAAATACCTTACTAGTTTGTTCTTAAAGATGTTTAAAGAGTCGTGAAAGATATCAAGATCTTTCAAGTACGGCACATTCTAGGTATTGGGGAGTTTCGAGCTAAGTTCGTTTTGACATGAGGAATATGAAAGATTTTAGAGATTCTACCACGTGGTATAGCATAGCTTTTATCACGGGCTTTAAGCGCGGAGACCGAATCAATAAATTCCTCAACGAAAATAAACCTAACACCCCCCACTACGACCGGCAAAGCGGTGCGGCGTTGAAAACCGTGCATCGTCTAAAGTCGTTTCAGTTCGGCAGATTTCGGCACGGTGTTTGTGTGCGTGCGACTAGACGTATGCGTATGCAATAGCTTTACCGCGACAGTCCCCGAGTGCCACACATATTTTTTTATCTTAACTTTAGTAGACACACCTTCATTGAGTCTATTATCGTAAATAAGTTGCAACTAATTAAGATTTTGGTTAATATATATCGGTTACTTTTAAATAATCAGATTATCACCGGTCTAAATATGTACCTTCTCTCAAATAAACACGGTTTACCACAGCGGCGGGCGTCGCATTAGAGATAAAACAAAATTCTGAAGAAAAAAAAACATTTTTTTTTAAATAAAGGCGAATATTTCTAGAAATAATATTATTAATTTAGTTTTGTTAAATTCTAGGAAAATTTCTGTCAAACTGTAACTTGAGCTGTCAACGGAAGATTGTGGCGAGATGGCAAAGTTTGGAAGAATTAATCTATTATAAAAAAAACTTAATCATTCTTAAAATGTAATATTTAATCCTTTTCTTTGACGTATTTACTGTTGACGCTATTTTTCGCTGAAATTGTATAAAATCTATAAAGAGTAAAATAGTAATAGGTACTTCTCTGTCAGGTGTGAAGGACTTGGTATCTTGTTTGCCAATAAACAATACTAATAAAAATCAGCCAAGTGCAAGTTGGACTCGCGCACTAAGTGTTCCACATAAATCAAAAACCATAAATAAACACGTTTTATGTACATGGAGCCCCTTTAAATAATTATTTTATTCGGTTTTCAGTATTTGTAAATATATTCAATTTGAACATATTTGTTTGGAATAGACCTCTCTAAATATGTTTACAAACTTTCCGAAAAGTTTTATCTGGTGACAAACCCAGTTAATAAAAATAAATTGATAGAAACGATAGGAAAAACTCGCAAAAAAATCTCAATTATCTCATCACCGTGCGATAGTGCGATGAATAGGCCGCCTCATGTGCGCATGCGCGCGGCTCATTGGTCGCGGTGTGCGCGCGACTCTCACCTGTGTTATCAGCCAGGTCTAGTACGAATTAATATTTATACCTACGATGTCTATGTTTCGACACGTACAACTAATATCAGAAATATGCTACAAACGTAATGCTCGATATAAGCTTACGTAAGAAGTCTTATGTAACAAATACTGAATTTTATCATTTTATTATCCGCAATAAACATGTTTAAAGTTTTTGTTAAGCAATGTGTTTGTATTTGCAATAATGTTATGTTTTATTCTTAGTCTAGGTTTCTATGTACACTAGTAGGTAATACATACCATTTAATCTTAATTTCCAAAAAAAATAAAAAAAAATGAAATTGAAAAATTGATACTATAACGGCCACAGAAATATATCATCTACTCGTATTATAATTTGAGCTCTCTAGCTATCACGGTTCATGAGACAGCCTGAAGACAGCTGACGTAGGGACAGACGGACAGCGAAGTCTTAGTAAGAGAGTCCGTTTTTGCCTTTTAGATTATTTTAATAAGTTTGCCCATAAGGCAGGCTAAAGCTATTGAGCACATACCGCATTGTCGAATAATAAACATATTTAACTTTTTATAAAAATAAATATTATTCAAATTCGTAAAAAAATTAATGATACCAAGAGCAGTTTCCTAACGCAAAGCGAGAACAGATTGTAGATTCTCAAAAACTCCAGAAGGCCAAACACTGCACTAAGGGGAGTCCGTTAGTCGAAAATGAGCAACTAATAAAATGCGACCAATAATGACCATTTAATTCTGTTTTAACACAGAAAAAAATATTATGCTTTATTTACCGGATATAAAATATTATGCAAATATTTCGGAAATAACCAATTTTCTTTAGCTATATATTTTCAAGTTTAGACCTTTTGACCCTACTGAGAAATATAAGTTGTAATGGTTTAGAATTATCGGCTGTATTTAATCAGACGGCATTTATTTGCATCCATAAGATTAAGATTTTGATTAATCTATATTAAATTATCTATATTAAATTATCTATATTAAAATATCGGTTATCTTTAAAGAATCAGAGTATCACCTGTCTAAATATGTACCTACTTATGAATTAACACTTTCTACCACAGCGACGGATCTCGCATTGGGGTTAATTCTATCAGAAGCTGAACATTATAACATTAACAATTCATGTTAATAAATATGTAAAAACTTCTCTAATAAACCTTTTTAATATTTTTCTCAAATATATTTTGGCCTCCGTTAGTTATAGAGACTCGTGCTGTCAAGAATCCGGTCTTTTGGCTTTACAAGGCTTGTGCATTGGTTATCTTCAAGTAAGGTTTCGGTAGTTTTATTAGTAGGTATGACTAATGTTTTTGAAGGTTTGTGACAATTATTAGAAAAGTTTGGAAAATATAAAAAATTGTCAGACAAACTTTTTATCATTGTATTTTCCGATATTTTATTAGCCTATAGCACTATCCGGGCCTTTAAATATCTCTGTGCAAAATATCAAGTCGATCTGATGCTCAGTTATGGAGGAGAAGACGAACAAAACAACCAACAAACACACTTTTGCATTTATAATAAGTGTGGGGATAATAAGTGTGGGGATGATCTGTTTAAAAATGTATTTATTAGATATGCGCAAAAATACTGTATGACGGGCATTAAAATAAAAGCATTACGTATGGCGTAAATTAGTGGGATGAACCCTGTGGCGTAGTAGTTTGTGAATGTCCGGCCAACGAAAGGTTTTTTACTCATTTACATCTCATCATTATCTGTGAACATTCTGTATTCACGCCAGCGAAGGCGCTAGCAACAGCTACTGTTTGCATAAAACCTTAATATATTTATTTTCATCCATATAATTATAAACTTTGTAAATCATACACCCAGTTCTGTAAACCTATACGCGAGTACTTACATCTAAACATGAACATACTGACAAGTACACGCGCTCTTTGCATTACTAAAATACGAGCACTTGCATGTTGACTTAAATTACAATCGGCTTGGCATTTGAATATATTGTAATAGATAACCTCGGGGATTATTTAAAACATAAATTTGCAAAGTCACAAGTTTAAAATGTATGCATATTCATTACGCTTATATAAACCACCGAAAATCAGGAATCTAAATATCATACACATCAGTCTTATAACTGGAACTCGACGTAAGCACGTAATCATATTAATAACTCGTAAAATGTAAGTAATTTCAATCAGAGTTTAAATACTCTTTTTTTTACTTAACTTACATTTTTATTATTTTTTTATTGATTATTATTTAATGAAAGACTTAAACTATTTTTAATACACTAAATTAATAAAGTAAAAAATTAATTAAAATAAAAAGGATAACTTAATTTTAACTACTTACTTAAATTTTCATTATAATGAAATTAAACATATATTTTCTAAAAAAATACTTTCTGTAGAAGTGGCCTCCACGGCACAGGCCTCACGTTTCTTCTCCATTCTTCTAGTCTCCTTTTGATACTTATTTTAATTTTTTTGTTTTTCAGTAATTCTTTATGGCTTCAGTATTTTTGCCAGGACAGTGAAATTTGTCTTTGTATTTCTTTCTAGTGGTGTCTTCTAAAACAATCAGCTAGCCAAGGTGTACATATTCATATACGTATCCAATACTGTTGCCTTGTATTACTATATTAGGCCTTTCACAATTTGTCAAGATCTTAGTCTTAGTGGTGTTCATAAATTGGCCCACTTTAATACTGATTATAGACATCTCATTAGACATAAATTCCAGATCTGGTGCCGTTTCTGCGAATAAGAATTGTCCATTGACAGAAAAGTCAATCAAAAGTAATCGTAGACTTCTGGAAACAGACTCTAGTACGGTTGAAAATATTTTTGGAGATATAAGGGCCCCTTGACGAACTTTTTTTGAATATGGAAGTCACTACCTTTTCCTTCTAGCCCCACATATTGAATATTTACTCATTCGGCTAGAGCGGTCCATATTGATTTGGGGCACAAACAGTCAAACGCTTTATTGTAACCTATGAGGCATATGTAGAGCGGTTTTTCATATTCTTTTGACGTTTCAATCAGTTGTGTAACAACCTATATGTGATCCACAGATCACGAAATTCTGCTGTTATCATCTACGAGTAGTAAAGCCGTTAGTCTGTCTACTAAAACTTCTGCGTATTAAGACAATGGTGGATTTTGACCACTGTTCTGGCGTTGTTCCAGTCTCAATAATGTTGTAATCGTAGTTGAAGTAGCTTTTGCAGTTGGAAACAAATCGACTTAGAACATCGTTTACGATTTGCCGTTTTTTTTTAATTTACTTATTTACTATTTCAAGTGATTTTTAAAACACTCCGTTACACGCGCCTTCAGAGATCCCGTGATAACACGCGCGGGGCTCAAAAGTGCCCCAAGGAAATTTTTTTTTTCCTATTGGAATAGTAAAAAGAACAAAAAGTTTTTTCATACGTAATCAGTCTTTATTGATGCATAAAATACAAATAAAAAAATTCACTCTTTTACACTCAAACATAAAAAAAAACATTTTTACCATAACCTCAGGAAACAACAAAAAAAGACATACTTAATTAAGAATTATAATTTTAGTCGTCATTAGGTGCCTGGTCGAGATTTTTTATATTTTGGTCATAGCACTGGATACATATACTATATTTATGTTCATTACATATCGGCTTATAGCATTTTTGGCATGCTGTTCTGGTCGATCGATCTTTGGCCCTTCCACAGTAATGACATCTGGCCGTCTTGGTTCTTTTGCGCGGGATATCGTTATCCTGGGGTGTCAAATCGTTTTCATTGATACCTAAAAATAGCATGCTTTGTTCTTTTATATTTCTAGGAATCGTTTTAGAATACAATCTCCGTTGCATTTGTGGTTTTAGGTATTCTATAGCAACAGAGCGCAATTAGTTGCGTCGAGGTATGCGCTTGTAATTGTGATTGACCATAGCGTCAATTATCATGCCATTTATTCCAGCTATGTTCATTATATCAAAAAATATGGTCAACGGCCATCGTCGGCTATTTCGTGCTACGCTGAAATGCTTGCACATTTTGTCCAATACGTCAACACCACACTTGGTGCTGTTATATTCCGTAATCATTTCAGGTTTTCTCGCGTCGCCAGTATTAGGATCAATCCTATCATCATTGTGCATAGTAGATGCTACTAATACTACTTTTTTGGGTTTTGGCACATATGACACTAAAGTGCACTTCTTCTGGAAACCGAACAATACGTCATTGATGGGTCTGTCTTTAGATGTTTTAAATTTTTGCGGAATATCAGGTTTGTTCGATTTTAGGGTTCCTATGGCCGTAATCTTCTTTTTTTCTAGTTCCAGTAGCAATGGTATGCTTGTGAACCAGTTGTCCATAGTTACATTGCTTCCCATATTTTCAAGAGGTTTTAGCATCCTATGAACTATATCTGGCACCTTATTGGACACTTGAAAAGGTCCTGTGGGTTGGACTCCAGCGTATATTTCCAAATTATATGCATACGGAAACTGAACATCTACTAAGGCAAACAGTTTTAAACCGTATTTATCTGGTTTATTAGGTATAAACATACGAAAACCGCATCGCCCTCTAAATGCCACAAGCTGTTCATCAAGGGTGAGATATTCGCTCGGCGTGTAATATTTTTGCAAGTTTTTTACAAAAATATCGTTTATTTGTCTAATGGGTGCAAGTTTGTCAGTTTCTCTTCGACTATCTCGGGTATTGACATCATCAAAACGAAGACATTTTAGCAAGAAGGTAAATCTATTTTGTGACATGGTGAGATTGATTGCGTCAACTGCGGTTCCATACTTATTATCCCAAAAGTCTTTTATTATTCTTCTTCCACTTTTTCCAACACCCATCATAACAAGCATTCCAGTTAGAGCTGTTATTTCGCCACAGTCAGTATTTTTTGCATCCCTTTGTCGTTGATAATTTACTTTTATCTTATCGATGTATATGTTAGTACATTTTGTAATGATGTCTATCGTCTCATTGTCTATAAACAGATCAAAACATGATTTTGAAGTCTTACAAGCCAAAACTTCGTTTTTTGGCCCGCAAATACGCGTACGAATGTTAGAGGCTTGTGTTCGAACGCTGTTTCTAAATGGTGCAGACTTCCACTCAAAACCTGATTTTGTTTTATAGGTCCGTAAATCAGATAAAGGTGCATCGTCATCTGAACTGTCTGACGTCAGTGACTGTGGCAGGGGGGTGGTGATTTCTGAGGCTGCAGAATTTCGTGCTATCTGGTCTTCTTCATCATTTTCTTGCTCTGACTGAGAGTCATGTAACTCTTCTATACAGTGGTCTTCTTCATCCTCACTACTAAACAGGTCTGACGAGGAAGAAGAAGGTGGTGCAGGACCACCTTCTTCTTCCTCGTCAGACTCCTGAAGCCACTCATGTATTTGAGAGTCCATTCTATCCATTTTTATTTATGGTAGTACCTAAAATAAACAAAATATGTATTTAATCAAAACGACAAATAAAATTATAAACGACTTTACAGCAAAACTTATTGATAAATTGCATAAAATAACTAAAACAACTTACCTCCGTTGTACGTACAATAGTCCCGTAGTTTCACGCGTGGGGCACAAATGTGCCACGGCAGCACTTAAATAATTGTCCAGCGAACGTCCTTCCGCCAACGCAGTCGACGTGTCACTAAACGCATACCAAGGACACTAGCGTCAGCTACTCAACGTCTCAAGATCATGCATCACATATTTAATTAATAATAAGCAAAAAATCTTGGTTGGGGCACTTTTGAGCCCCGCGCGTGTAATGGAGTGTTAATTTGCTTTTTATAGAACCTTTTTTTCTTTGCATAGGACCTTCCTTTCGTCTCGTAAGTGTTCTGTTTCCTGATTGATGTATTTATTCCTTGCCTTTTTGTATTTGCTTCATACAGTTTTGAGTTTCCTTTTTCAAAGAAAGATTTTCTCTTTTGCTACTGCTTCCATAAATTTATTTCATTACTACTAAATACGCGTCGTGTCATGTGGTATTATTTATTTTAAATTTTTTTTTTTTTGATTAACTGAAAGTATTACTCTGAATACAAGTATGGATCCCGCGATGGCGATAGAGGCAGCTACGCTGGCGCAGCAGCAGCCTATGCTGGACGCTCTGGCGCAGGGAGACTCGGAGGTGCAGAGGTTCTACAAGAACTGTGTCGTCTTCATCACGGGAGGCACAGGCTTTCTCGGGAAGCAACTCATTGAGAAACTGTTCAGGTAATGTAATATATACTTATTCACAACGCTGTTTAGAAGGAAAGTAAATTTAGCAATAATTGTACTTCAAATAAGACGTATAACTGTAGTTGTCTCATATTAATTTTCGAATAACTTTATGACTGTCACAACGTCAATAAGTATGCTTAGGTACTAGTTAATTACGATTAACTGTTGGTAAATGGTTTTCATTGTTTGAATATTGTTTTTATTCAGAGAAAGCAGAGTTCTCTATAGCAGAACATATATCATTGAGTTACAAATATACGTGTTAACTGGATCTCATCTAAAACACAAAATTTATTTAAAGATGTCAAGTACTTAATCTTATGGTTTTTTTATGCTCAGGTGTTGTCATATTTCCAAGGCATACATTTTGTTCCGGTCCAAGAAAGGAAAAAACATTCAGGAAAGAATTCAAGAAGTCTTCAAAGATCCAGTAAGTATAACTTTCATCGAACAAGTATAAATTAACTATCTGTAATAAATATTGCAGTAAAACAGTTATAACATTGCAGGTTTTTGATACATTATACAAACAACAGCCAGATTTTAAAGAAAGAGTTATCGCTGTGGAAGGAGATGTATCAAAACTGAAGCTTGGTATTAAAGATTCAGATTGGAAAATACTTACAGATGAGGTAAGTTTTCCATTTTTTTAATTTACCATAAAGATGGAGGTGAATGGTGGATCAGATAGAGATCAAGAGAATCAAGAAGAATTCAAAAATTAGAATCCTGAGCGTTAGCGAGGGAATTAAAAGAGCACAAAAAATAATTGCACTCGAGTGCAACACGTAACTTTTCATCCCACCACAGCGAGGAAATGACTACATACGAAAAATAATAAAAATTTAATTACTAATTTTAGTTCTTTCAATTATTTTTAACATAAGATATTAACAATATGACGTGAAAGTGATATGTATGCACTCGGGTAGATAGGTATAATTAAATGAAACGCGTGTATCCACAGGTAATGCTCGTTTACTACTGATTTTCTGTCGATAGGTTCGCTAGCGGTGGGGGCGCGTACACATCATCCCTCCACACTTAATTTAATGGAACCTGGTGACAAACATTATTTAACTCAAACAATGCATCTGAGTAATATTCAATTATGACGGGGTCATTACCTATAACTAATTATTCATTAAATCTAATTAAAAATATTTCTTATAATCCACCTTTTTTCTGGGGCGTTTGGAGCCAGAAGGCGTGAGAGGGGGCGCCGATGGAGCCTCTATGCGCGGGGAAGAAAGCATCGTCGGCTGCACTGCCGGCCTTACGCGCTCAGCGGTCCCTCGCTCAGCCGCTTCAACCTCGCTCTCGAGCCTTTCTTCCGTAGCATTATCGGAATCAGGCGGTATTGGTGCTTCATCAGTCGCTTGTTCCACCGTCTGATCGACAGCTCCCGGAGAGGTGGTGACCGGCGCGAGCGGCAACGCCGGCGGTGTGCTCGCACCGCCTGATATAACAAAACCCGCGGGTGGAACACACGGAGACGTTGGGGGGGACTGCTGCTGATGAGGCACCGTACATACATTTTTGTTTTCGCTCCCAGTATATTTAATTATTTGATCGACGTGTCTGATGCAAAAACTGTCCGGTTTGATAACAAAAACTTTATACATTTTATTACCTATCTTTTCCTTTATCTTCCCTAATTCCCAAATTTCCTTCCGCGCACTGTACCAACGAACCCAAACCGTATCGTCGACCTCAAAATACCTGCGGCCTAGTGAAGTCGGTGGCTCGTGTGCCTTATCTTTTAGCGGCAATACCAAATCTAGACGCGATCGCAACGGCCTTCCGAACATTAATTTAGCCGGTGTTTCGCCGGTGGCACAATGCACGGTGTTTCTGTAGTTAAACAGGTACCCTAGCAGCTGTTCATGGATCTCACGCGGATGAGACTTCTCTTTAATGATGCATTTTAACATTTTTTTACACGTTCGCACAGAATTCTCGGCTTGACCGTTACTCGGCGGGTGATAAATGGGTGACGTCATATATTTAATACCGTTAGATGCACAGAATGATTTAAATTCTAACGAATTTATTTTCACATCATTATCCGACACGAGGAGTTCCGGTACACCAAAAATTGCGAAAACTTCCTTCAGTTTCGTAATCAAACAGCTCGTAGTCGTACCGTTCTGCATGTAGATGCATTCCAGCCACTTACTGAATGCGTCCACGACCACCAAGTACACCCTCTGATCCACCGTCATGTAGTCGATGTGAAGGCGCTGCCAGGGCTGCGCCGGCGCAGGCCAGGGCGCGGGGGGGTCACGCGGTGGAGCGGCACGCACCTGAGCGCACGTCTCGCACGATCCTATCCATGTTTCGATATCACGGTCTATGTTCGGCCACCACATTCTAGATCGCGCGTTGCTTTTGCTCTTAATTATACCTAAATGCGATTCATGGAGTTCCTTCAGCATTTTTTCCCTCAAGGCGGTCGGCACTACTATCCTATGCCCCCTAAATAAACAACCGTTTTCGAATTGTAGATCTGCTTTGCATTGAAAATACGGCAAAATAGATTGACAAATAATTTTGCGCGGCCATCCGATTCGCATGTACTTAACCACTGTCTGCAACGTCTTATCGGCCTCTGTTATGTTAACTATGTCACTAACTGTGATCGCCGGCGATGACGCATCTAAAAACTTAAGCGCGTAATAGGTATCTACGCCGTTATCGGTACCGTCCTCCGATTCGAATTTTAAAGGCGCACGCGAGAAAAAATCCGCTACTAAGTTACTCTCGCTCGTAATATACTGTACCACGTAGTTATATGCCGATAATATTATCGCGTATCTCTGCAAACGAAGCGCTGTCGTGACGGGTATGCCGTTTTTAGGGTTAAAAATCGAGATTAGGGGCTTGTGGTCTATTTTTAAAACCCAGGGTTCCTCCTGGCCGTACAGGTACTGGTGAAACTTTTTCACTCCGAAAATAATAGCGGTCGCTTCTTTTTTTGTATTTGGCTGTAGTTCCGTTCACTCGCGGTGAGCGAACGCGAGGCGTAAGCCAGAGGTCGTTCGACGCCGTCCGCGTCGAGCTGTGAGAGAACAGCGCCGAGCCCGTGCGGCCCGGCGTCCGTGGCGAGCGAGAGCCGCGCGCCCGGTTCGAAATGCGCCAGCATGCGCTCGGAGGCTAGCTCGCTACGTACGCGGCGCACGCTCGCACGCTGTCTCTCACCCCACTCCCACACCGCGTCTTTACGTAAAAGTTCGTGCAAAGGACTCAATATAGCCGATGCGTTTGGAATAAAATTTCTATAATAATTGAGAACGCCTAAAAATCTTTTTACCTCTCTGACGTTACTGGGTTCCGGCGCGTTAAGAATAGCTCGGACCTTATCGGGACAAGTCTTCAAACCGGCCTTACTGATAACGTAACCTAAGTAGGTAACGCTGTCCTTGAAAAATTCACATTTATTCTTCTGCAAACGTAGCCCTGCGTCGTTCAACCTACCTAATACTTTATGTAAGGTCTTTAAGTGGCTATCTCTATCTGGACCGGTTATGCAAATGACATCCAACCAAATACTGACCCATTCTATGCCCGAAAGTAACGTTTCCATTGATTTTTGAAAAATGGCGGGAGCGTTTACTAAACCGTACACCAATCGGGTATATTTAAATAGACCTTTGTGGGTATTTATCGTGGTCAGGTCTTGCGAATTTTCATCTAACAAAAATTGGTTGTATGCATTTTTTAAATCAATTTTACTATATTCTTCCCCACCTCCAATTTTGGCAAATACCTCTTTGATTCGAGGCAAGGGGTACTTATCGATAATGAGATCCCTATTTAGCGTCACGGAAAAGTCACCAGCGATTTTTACTTGACCGTTATCTTTTAATACTGGAACAATAGGAGTCGCGTACTGTGAATAATTAACCGGAATTAATATACCTAATCTCACTAACCTATCCAACTCATTTTCAACCTTATCGCGGAGGGCAAAAGGCACAGAACGAGGCTTGAAAAATTTTGGATTCGAATTTTCTTTTAATTGTAAATGAACTTTGAACTTATTAAATTCACCCAATTCATCACGCCACAAATCCGGAAACTTTCGTAATAAGTCGCATAACTCAGCTGCCGAGTCCCTATTTAAAACATAAATATTAGTGTTCATGTCCGTTGTAACAAAAAAATTGAAGGCAGACATAAAATCTCTTCCTAGCAATGGCGGCCCACCGCCACGGACAACAAATATTTTAATTGACCTTTTAATTTTGTTATAACCTGCCTCAATATCAAAATACCCGAGTGGAGAAATTTTATGTCCGTTATATAAACACATTTTTATATTACTCGTCAGCAACTTATTATTAGAGAACTTTTGCCTATATAACTCTTCCGATATCACACAAACTCCCGAACCCGTGTCCAATTCCATGGAAAGTTCATGGTCACCTAAGCTGAGGTCAATGATAAAAGGCTTCGAGCTGACATACCTTAAATTAAAATTCTCACATTCTTCACAATGAGAGTCCTCTGCCTCGTCAGCCGATCCGCCATGTCGATCCGTTCCGACATGGTGCACACTTCTTTCACTCTTAACACAAACGCGCTTTAAGTGACCTTTTAATCCACACTTTTGGCATTTATATGCACGATAACGACACTTTTCACTCGTATGATTTTTCATTCCACAAACGGCGCAACGCGACGAGTCCGCCACGGCCGAGCGAGCGCCGGTGCCGCTTGCACCGCCTGCGCTGCTCCGGCGCGCTCCTCCGCCGCGTCCAGCCTGGAATGTCGCCCGATACACCGGTTCTTCCTTAACAGCCACACTGTCAGTGGTGCACATCATTGTTTTCGCCTGTTTTGCGCACGCAGCTTGTTCCGCCAAGTCAATCGCCCGCGACAGCGTTAGCGTCGACGGGTCCTGCTCAAACAGTTTGTCACGTTCGGGCCCTGAGCCCAGGCCTAGGACAAAACGATCTAATAGATTCGTCTCTAAGGCGGTGCCGAAGCCGCAATAACATGCCAAGCCTCTGAGTCGCGCCGCCCAGTCTCCTAATGTTTCGCCTGGATTCCTGTTAGCATTGTAAAACTTTGCCTTCTCCACAAACGACACTTTCTTGAGCTTGAAATGACCGTCGAGTAGTGAAACGAGCGCCTCATACTGAAGATCATCTAAGCTTATAGGGAATGCCAAGTCCCGCGCCAGCCGATAAGTCTCGTCGTTGAGGTGCGTCAGCAACAGTCCGCTTCGATTTTGTGCTTTGATGTCATTAATCTTTATAAACTGAGCCAATCTTGCTTTAAAAATAGCCCATTCGCTGTTCTTATGGTCGAATATGGGCAAATTTCCTAAATAAGCGGCGGCCATGTTTCCGTTTTAATCCTCGTTGCCAGTGATATGTATGCACTCGGGTAGATAGGTATAATCAAATGAAACGCGTGTATCCACAGGTAATGCTCGTTTACTACTGATTTTCTGTCGATAGGTTCGCTAGCGGTGGGGGCGCGTACACATCAGAAAGACAATGGCGTGCGCTTAACAAATTTAAAAAAAATTCAGCAAAAAGGTTCCAAGTCTGAGTTTTTAACAAAATAAAAAAGGTTGTATTATGAATTCGGCACCATAGAGGTAGAAGTAAATAGGTTGAATGAGGTTTTTATTTTACAAACTTAGTGCACAAGATATTTTAAATTCAAATTCACCTTATCCTCTAGCGGATAAAAGCGGATTTTGCACTCAGATATCGAATAGCAAAAATACTCTTTCCGAGATAATAAGATGAAAAAATATTTTTATCGGAAATAGGCTTGCCTTTGACCGCATCTAGTCCTAGTCCTAAACATTGCTCTCTAATTTTGTTAAACTTCATTATTATTAACATCAATCAATTGACGCAAGACATGTTTAAAATCGTCTCAGTGAGCCGTTTGTAGGAAAAACGCTGAAAAATATTTAAACTTTTGTACCTTTTTAAGAATTAATATAAACCGTTTTTTCATTAGTTAATACACTGCACTCTTTATTACGACGTACATTGAAATATTATATTCCAGGTAGAAGTAATATTTCACGTGGCTGCCACGACCAGGTTCGATGAATCTCTACCTGTGGCTACACTCATTAACATCAGAGGAACCAGAGAAGCACTGCTCCTAGGACAATCTTGCAAGAAACTCAAGTACAGTTTTGCTTGTTTTGTCTTTCAAATATTTTATATCTTGCTAGTGAACTTGACTTGTTTATTTTATTTACTTAACGATGACACTTATCTGGCAAAAAAAGCATTTGATATAGAAGGTACTTACAAGACAAAACAATTGTTATCTTTTATCAGATTTTGATGATTATTGATTGTGAAAAGTAATTATTAAATTTATTTAATACTGTCATATCTTACTTCCCTCTAAAACATTATAACTGCGAAAGTATGTAAGAACGTATGGCAGGGTACACCCATCCATCCATACACACATACATGTTTAATACTCTATTACTCAAAAAGGAATAACATTTGGTACGGAGATATTCGTAGGCCAAATAGGCTACTGCTTATCAAGTAATAATTAGCAATTAGTAAAATTTTAATTACTATTTACCTAAACATAGTTAGGCGTGCCACAAGGATGTAAACTTGGTCCTTAAACATTCGTAATTTACGTTAAATTTTTACCGTCGATAATTTGAATAAGAAACCAAAGTAAAATAAACTGCCTTATCTAGTTATGGCCTTTTTTGTCCTGTTTTGGCTGATAGAGTTCTAGGTCTGACAAAACTAGGCAAAAATGTTTGAATATAAATAACTCGTATTACAGATCCTACGTCCACGTATCAACAGCGTACACTCATGCCACTACTCACCACATGGGAGGTGAGGTACAAGAAGAATTCTATCCGTCCCCAGTACCTCCGGAAGCAATGATATCTATGGTAGAAAATGTGGAAGTGGATAGACTAAATAACATCACAACTCAGTGAGTCGCGTTTTTACTATAATAAATGTTTTCATTTATTGTTTTTTATAGAACTAAATAAATGTTTCTCCATAAATTAAACGAAGAATATTGGAGGACATAAATTGGCATGTCACTATAATTACGTATAAATGACATAGTACATTCAACATACTTTAAATAATATTTCAAATTTCATTTGTTACTTCTTTCTGTTAATACTGTACATTTATTGTTTTTGGTTCACTCAATGCTCTTATTTAGGTTGCAGAACTCGTAAGAATTAAGAGTTTAAAAACTAAAAGTAGCACTTTTATTTTTCCGATATTGTTTACTTCTTTGACCTGTGTCACTTTATTGTTTATTTCAGTTTGATAAAGGATTGGCCTAACACATACACATTCACTAAAGCCATCGCTGAAGAACTAATCCGAACGAGCAGCGATGGTTTACCAATATGCATCGTGAGGCCTTCTATCGGTAAGTAAGTTCAACTTTCTTTTACCACTGTTGGGTAAAGATAATCCCCAATTTATTTTTTGTTATTATGTTTTGTTCGATACACTGTCCAATAAATTTCAGAATTATGATGTTCTTCTGTTTTGTTTTGTTTTTGAATTGACATAACTGAAAAAGTACTATCGGCACTTGTTATAAAAAATCTGCACGTCGTCTTGTAACTGTTGTAAGCCTATTCATTAATTTTTTGTATACTCACTTGATTTGTTTTAATGTTTTTCAGTGCTATGTACGTACCGCGAGCCTTCGCCAGGTTGGCTTGACGAAAGCTGTCTTTTTGGATTTATTGGTGTAAGTACCATTGGTCCAAGTAATTTGCACTAAGGTTTTCAAATAGATTAAGGAGATGGTAGAACTAGAGTACACCAGATTCTATAATTTAAGACCTTATATTTTTACTTAGTCTTAAAGATAAATAAAATGTTATTACAGGAATCTATGTTAATAACGGTTTTACATCGCATATAGAAGATAAAGAGTAGCTTTAATAAGTGGGCCCTTTGGTGTTTTTTACTGGCGATATCCGGTAGAGAAGTATTCCAGGTGTCCAGGTACCCGTGCAATAAGTAATGATTTTATTTTAGTTAGTTCTTGGAGGCGGTATGGGTGTTATACATGCAGCCCACGTCGATTGCAATATCCATATGGATTACATACCTTGTGACTACGTCAATAATGCTGCCATAGTTGCCGCGAGGGAAGCTGCGACCAACCAAGCGAAAGGTGGAAACGACACTAAAATATACAACGTGTGCTCGACGCACAGAAATCCAGTTAAATTCGGTGAGTAGCATGACTGCAGTATAAGCACTTACGTATCTTGGCTAGAACTTTCAATATAATGTACCTCGTTATATTCTCTTCATACTCATTTGTATAAATACATATTTACATGTTAGAGATAGGTATAGTAGGAATTATTGCTTATAAATAAAATAAATCTAAAAATGTATACTCTTTGAAGTCTTAAAGTCATGAACTCATGTAAAAAACGTAGAAAGCTTGTTTTGTAACTTAACTTATAAAGAGTTCATGGCTTTGAGGGCATTTGGCATACTCATACTCGTATGGGCAGTTTATTGGGGCAGAATGTTAGACCAGGGCCGAATTAAGAGGTCTATAGGCGATTAAAAGCTTCTATATAAGTCTTTGAGTATCCGCTTATTCTAAAAAACTAAATTTGGTTGTGTGCGGGTTAGTAAGTTGTAAGGTATATTATATACCCAGAGATGATCCTAAATATAACTATTACTTCACAGGTGTAATAAAAGATGCTATGGAATATACTGGAAAAAACATGACGACATCAAAAGCAGTATATTATTCATTTTCAATATTTACAGCCAACAAGTATTTGTTTCAATTTCTTGCACTATTTTTGCAAATTATTCCAGCATACATGGCTGACGTAGTGTGTCTTTTGATAGGTAAAGACAGAAGGTAAGAATTCGTTGCAAACAAAATTCAGAATTCAAGAAATAGATGCATATTACAGCTTTCTCTTTTATCTAGTTGTCTAATAATCTCAAATAATGCAGTAAATAATATTTTTTGAGGAATTTCTAGTTTGTATACACTCGTGCTGTTTACTCGAAGAGTATTTATTTTGGTAAAGCATTAGAAATAAACTACTGATTTTTCAACAGATTCTCCAAATTGTCCAACAAAGTCTACAAAGCATTCAAAGTAGTATCATTCTTCTCGTTAAACGAATGGAAATTCGTGGACAACAATTTGAAAAAACTATATAAATCTGTCTGAACAAGACAAGGCTATTTTCGATTTTGACGTCACGAAGATAAATTGGACGGAAATGATACTGATACTTTGTATTGGTCTAAGAAAGTATATTTTGAAAGATGGTCTCAAGGATACAGCTTATGGAATCAAAAAACAGAAGTACATGAGAATCGGAAACTATATTTTTATGACATTATATATTTATTCTATTTGGAAGGTGATTTCCTTCATATATTATTTAGGAAGTTCTTTAATTGCAGCAATATTAAATTTAAATGTTTAGGCACTACTGCTCTTATTATATTAATATTATTAATATAAACAACATTATTTAAATGTTTTGTCACAAGTTATAATACCGTTTTGTTTAAATATATATTGTTGTCATCTATCTATTTTATTTTATTTCTTAACATTTGCATTGTTATGATTTTTTCATTTTACGCTTAGCTTACCTTATCACTGCACAACTAGCTGACCAGTTGAGGAGTAGCAGTAGAACATACGAGTAATCTTGTATCAATGAACATTCTATGCTCTATAACTCATCTATTTTTATTAGTATTTTGTTTTGTTATTTCATGCATAGGAAGATCTTGTAATAAATTGAGTGTGCGATTATATATTTTTGTTTACTACTTCTTTATAATCCGAAGTTTATTTTAATATAATGGGTTTTTAAAGATTCCATGAAAAAGGTAGCTCATATATTTTATGATACGTCTACACAGACGTCATGAACAAATTGATTTTTTAATTATTTTATCAAAACACAGTTAATACATTTTCAACGCCTATTAGACTACCTTAGTGGTAGAGTTTTCAAATATCCTTGCTTAGCACATCTCTACATCCTATAATGAATGAACCAAATTTCATGTCTCTGGGTTCAGTGGTTCAGACTCTATGTTGATTCCTAGGTAATTTCAGTCAATCAGACATGACATATTGTTTTATATGTGAACAGAGTAAACCAATTTAGGGTTCCTTAAAACCAAAAACCTAAGTCTTACAAGTCCGTCCTATTTCAATGTGAATTATGAAAGCGATTTTTTTTTCCTTTTCATACTACAGGAACTCTTAACACTTTCGGAATGACGAAATTATGTTCAGAAAAAAGACGTCTAAGTCGTAGCACTTTTTCTCACCTAGTAAGATACCACAAATTAAATTTCGTGGTTTCTTATTGCTGTAATAAGATGGTATATAAAAAAATTGCTGTTCTACAAGGAACCGGATAAAAATCAGCTTATGGCTAATGTATCATAAAAATAAATGTGTTAATCCTGGCTGTTAAACTATTTTCATAATAAATTTCTGATTAAATTTCCTTTAAATCATGGTACAGCTGTTTGAGCATTATAAAGTTACAAAAAAAATGCACTCCCAAATTTTCGCATACACCTATATTATATTAGTGTGACGTAATAGATTACGTCAAATTATTAATGTATTTAGTTGAACTAAATTTATTAATAATTTTAAAAATTTCAAGTATATAAACCGCCAACGAAGATAATATTTAGAATACAGTTTTTGCATAGAAATTTTTGTTCCACTTCATCATTAGACCCTTGCCAGGTATATTCTAAATATTATTTACATCTCTCATATTCGGTAAGTAGGTCCTTATTACTCTCAAATGGGGCTTGTAAGTGACCAATTAGCGCTCTAGGGTAATAATGTAGCTAAAAAAGCCCTAGGGCGGTAAGTAATTAAAAAAAACTTCACTCTTTCAAAAAGTTCGCATACATCTAACCATCATACTGGCAATAGACATCATGCATTCAGCCCAGTGACAAAAGAGGTCGCTTCGCTATTCAGCCTTGTCTTCGTATGAGTATAATAGTCATCAATTTTAAATATAGAAGGCGAAGCTCAAATTCGTTCTTGAAAAAAATAATTTAAAAAAAACATGAATAAAGGCGTGAATAGAAAACTTTTACTTTAGATATTGTTTGTTTTTGTGATTTTTATATAATTACGTGCTAATTTGGAAAAAAACATGAGATCTGCAAGTGATGAAGATATAAGCTGCACTCCCGATTCAATGAAAATGGATGCCGAAGCAGCAATTCATTTTTTTTATTATTGTAAAGCCGGTTTTTTCTACTTACCTCACAATCGAGATGTAAAGCAGAGTAGTTAGCTCGGATGTAAGGCATCAAGTGCACCCTCGAACTATAGGCGCCCTCGCTGCGCTCGTGCGCCTAAATATCTCGGGCTGCAATTGATGCCTCACAGCCCTTGGCTACTAATCTACTATTTCGTTGGCGAATAAACCTTTAGCCACCTAATGTGTTTTTCATTTACACTACCACCGAACGTCAGTCATAGAGGCCACTTGCGTATTTACCATATATAGTAAAAAATAATTTAATATTAGATCAAAACAAAGTTGCGTCTAAATTTTAATCATTTGCGGTCTTTTTAATATATTTTAATAAATGCGTCTTAACTTTAAACGTCTCTTGTCTTGTTTTATTCGATTGAGAATGTCACGCGTCAAAACAAGACAAAAAACGTTTAAAATTAAGAGGCGTTTATTAATAAGACCGATTGTTACTACACAATTCTAAAACTGCTGTTAAGGACAAGGCATATGATACTCTTTAACGAGAAAAAAAGTGTCAGTGTCGAACAATAACACACGACTTACCAGCGCTCTGAATATTCCGCAGAGTACTAACCTGCTCTAGACTTGTGTAGTAATTTTGTTATTATACTTTTTCGTGTTTACGCTTATAATATCAGAATATTAAGGAACTCCTCGACTACCGTAAATTCCGGGTATCTCTTTCTTTGACAACATCCCTCGTATTCCTCAAGGTCAATACTGCTTATAAAGAAGATAACACCCATTGGTTCAGGACAAAGAAATGAACATTAAGAATTGCAATAAGGTAGGTACGTCATAGCTTGCGATAACGAGGTGCTATATTTGTGTTATACTAGTGAAAAAAAAGAAAGAGATACTGATGTTCCGTCCTTATCACCGTGGCCGGAGTTTTGCTTGGCCAACTGTCAAATCCGACAGAAATTAGCCAAACAAATCGAAGGTTGCTTGACCTAATAACGATTTTCCCAAATCTCCATCTAGTCAGAGGCTGTGGGATCGACCGATCTGTGAGCCAGATAAGTCAATAGTAATAAATAAGTTACGTAGTGGGTGTTATGAAATTCGGGAGTATTAATAAGAGACATTTCACTGATTTTATACAACTTTTATGGGAGAATTTCCCAATGTAATATAAATAGCTGTCTTTTGTGCCGTCACGCTATGTCTCATTCTCAGATAAATTAGAAACAATACAGGGCAATATTGATAAAGAATATTCCAGCACCAAATTATCCCTTGTCCAGTGGAATTATAGTTTTATGGCAATACTTTCTGGAAGAACGAGAAACACAATAGTGGCCACGCGCATTAGATATCTAGTGGTACCATATCTCAGTATAGGTTTAGGACTAATTTTTTTTAAATCGAAGATGTGACTCCTGGGGCCGAATCGAAAATGGGCGCTTTACGTAATTCAGCTAAATCCAATTCACGAAGTGAACTGCTTGCCACATTGTATTACAATTCATTGTGTCGTAAAATGGTCTATAATGCTGCTGAATTGCTTTCAATTCAGTTCACCGGATGATCTGGATTTAGTGTTATTGTTGCAAGTCATAAAAACGAAAACCGGAATATTACCGGTAAATACCAAATAAGTTTTGTTACTTTTACAATGTTTAATATATGTGTATTATGGCGTATTTGTGTACAAAACATTAATCGCTATTAGAAATGGTTTTATTTTACAACACATAATAAAAAAAATGCAAAAATATGAAATGCATTTTTTTTTACTGGTAAGTCAATATGGCATCAAAAATACATTTCTTACATGAAGATGGTAAATGCACAATCCGTACAAAGAAGTTCTTGCAAGAGAGAAGAAGAAAATAAAATATGACATCTCACCTCAAAAGATCGTCTTTAATTAACAATTATTTATCAGCTACTATTAATTATTGAATATGTAATTTGAATGTACATTGAGCTATGCCAGATACAGTTGAGACCTGCCTTGCTTGAAGTTTCCAGACAATATTAAGAAAATGGTTGCCGTCGAAACAAAACCGGGATTTACGAATTAGAGACCTCAAAAACAGACCTTTGCTGGAAGGCAAGCTGCCTAAGCGATGTTTATATGATATAAGTGTATTGAAAGTGAATTGACTTTGTATGGTATCCAGCTTGGTGACTGGCAGCTGATGTGGACGACAAAATCCCGTGGAGATTATGGAGATGGAGATAATCTGATTTGATTGCTGCTCCACTTACCTATACTGCACAATAAATGTAACAAAATGATAATCAAATAGTCTAAAATAGACGTCTGGATACCTTACTTATCTACCTATTATCTAATACTTAAACGTGTCTGTTAAATACATAACAATACACTTTTATCTTTGTAAGAATTTTTTTTTTACCAAAATACAGAAATTGTGTGACAATCGATCAATCTTTATTTTTATCACAATAACCACAATCACAAAGTATGTCTTGCTGCTGACATCAGCTGACATTACATGTATCTTCTCCATCAGCTAAGTAATTTGTCATATTATTCTATCCCTTCAGGATGTCCTTGCTATCTTGTTTACACCTTTCCGATAGGACACTGCACTTGACTTCAAGAACTTTTAAAGTGTATATACTCGTCCGGCAGTATAAAATTTCCTTGGCCCGGCATTTCGAAACCATTTTCCGATTTTCGAAATTGAGCCATGCCGGTGATAATTTAGTTCATGAAAGACTCCCACGTGCTGCACAAAATTCACGTACGCCTATAAACCCGCCATATTTATTTTATTTTCCTACACAGACGAGAAAATGAATTGCTAGATGTTGCTTTTGAGTAACATCTAACAAATTCTGCTAAGTGACAGTTCAGCAATTCATACTTGGCGGCCATTTTACGAAAATCCATACAAACCTGTCAAAAGAATTATTTGCGAAATATGATTCATAGACAATTCATAAAATGATTTGCCGGTATTTAGCCATTTTAAGGTTCGCTAAGCAATTCACTTGATTTTCCTATTATGATTCAGCTAAAGCGGCCATTTTAGACCCCCATAACACTTAGTTTTACAAAATGACAGAAATTCTCAAATCCTTGCGAGTGTATTTAATCTTTCAAGTTAAAAATCGTAACTTTTACCTAATTATTCTGAGCAAAATCTATATACCTGTCTATACTTATAATAAAACTGTAACAGGTCAAATTCTATACAATGAATATATTAAAAAAAATTGCGGGGGGTGTTAGTAACGATAAAGACTCCAAATCTATATTTTTCTCAAATTTTGTCTGTCTTTCTGTCTTTCTGTCTGTCTGTCTGTTTCTGGACTTTCCATAACTTCGGAACTGCTAGATGGATTCTAATGAAACTTGGTATGCTTAAGGTTTATACGATGAGGTAGGATCTTATCTTTTTTATCCCGAAACTCAGGAGGGGTTCTCATGGGAGGGGGATGAAAGTCTTATTTAATTAAAGCTCAGTAACGCGTGCTTTGATTTGGATGATTCTTTTTTTGTCAGAAAAAACTAACTAAAATTAATGTTATCCCAGAAATTAGTGAGGGTTCCCGTGGGAGGGGGGATGAAAGTCGTATTTAATTATAACTCAGTAACGCGTGCTTTGATTTGAATGATTCTTTTTTGTTGAAAAGGTCAAACTGAAATGATGTTATCCCAAAAATTAGTAGGGTTTCCCGTGGGACGCATGAAAGTCGTATTTAACTATCGGTAACGCGTGCTTGGATTTGGATGATTCTTTTTTTGTTAAAAAGGTGTAACTGGAATGATGTTATCCGAAAAAAATAGTGGGGGTACTCGTGAGAGAGGGGATAAAAGTCATATTTAACTATAACTCGCTAACGCGTGCTTCGGTAAGGATGTTTTTTGTGAGTAATAACTAACTGAAATTATTGTAACCAAAAAAAATATACTACTTACTTCATTTTTGTAGTATTAACAAAAAATCTTTTCCTACTATATAAAAGTTGTGGCAAGGAAATCTATACTATTGAAATTTAATTTTCTTAGTTATTTTTTTAGAAAGGATTATCTGAAATTATTGTACTGCAAAAAAATACGACATCGGTATCGAGGTATCATTTTTTTTTTGAGTTTATAGCTGGGGCATATATTATGATTGTACATATATTTATTTTTTATACTACACAACTAGGAATTTGACCAAAAGTTCGCACAACCACGCAAATCGATAATGCGAAACTGTAGATGGAACAAATGGCACACATATGACACATAATAATACGACTGTGTCAACACATAGTGTCCACAATTTTTGTAGCGATGATGACCGAGTAGTTAAAAGCACTCGTACCTCTCGAGATCGAATCTCGCGAGATTCGATCTCACCAAATACGCAAGAAGTACCTGAGCTACCGGTGAAGGATAACATCGCGTGGAAACCATAGCATAGTTTAAGGGCAATATTAATACTTGCCTGGCTACATAGAATGTATCAAGTTGAAAAATCTTTTGCCAAACAGCTAATAGTGTGTTGCGGCGGCCTTTTTTGAGAACCAGTGTATTCCAGACTAGGCATGCTTCATCTAGGGGTCACAGTGTCGCTGGCTTCTGTAGTCGTGCGAGCTGGTTGTCAAATGCCTAGCTGTCTTGAATAAAGAATAAATAGGCAATCGGGATACCTACATTAGCAAAACAAAATTCTACAGGTTAAAATGAGTGCAGAATTCGTAAAATTATAGGCGTTTATGATGTGCAGAATCTTGTCACTGAAATTATTTCTCTAATTTTTAAGTTCCACTGACATAATAATGTAGAGTAGGTTGGTTGACAGTGGATCACCTTTTTTCTGGCCACTGTAACTCCAAAACTGGTGGACAGATTTTCGCGAGAACTGGTCAGGTATAGTAAAATATATCCATGTCTAATAATTTCATGCTATTAAGACCATTTCACAAACCAGAATTATGAAAGAATGTCATTTTAAAAAATGGCTTTTGATCCACTGTGTACCAGAGATGGCAAACACTGGATCGCCCCCTGGTTGACACTGGATCAAGGAATTATAGAGGTAATAATTAAAAAAACGGGTGCATAATTAACCAAATATTTATCTTAAGTGACTTACAATTTTAAGACTAGTAACATCAGAATATTATCATAATTATCTAGATCAACCGAATTATGTAAGAATTTGAGACTGATCTCATATTTATATACCAGTCTCAAATTATCACATAATTCAGTTGCTCTATCTGAAATCAGTTACCCTGCAAATATTAGTTTCTCCTCTGGATGCTATAACACGCTGGGGCTTTTGTACAGTAGTAGTGTGCCTGTCTCATCCAGATTAAAAATTCTTGTACCATCAGAATATGCAGGATGGCGGTTGAGAACGTTTTCTAGATTTTCGAAAAACTTCCTTACCGTTTTTTTATTGAAAGCAGATGCTCGCGCCAAGCTGCAGGCTTCAGGCTTACGCAGTGATCAATCTGGATGTCTTTCGCGATAGCCTCTGAACCAATCTATACCGGCCATTTTGTTCTCTATCCAGCTGTTTAGCATTTTTAGATAATTGTTTTTGGCCATTTCGTATGCCACTTGTCGGCAGTCTTTTGTGGATAGCCCTTAAAAAAGACGAGGATTTTATGAAATACTCTTTTAAAACCAGCTCTTCTTCACTAGTAAATATTTGGTTAACATTGTAGTTTCGTGTATATCTTTGAAGCTCCCGACCGCTTTTTTCTTTTTTATGATACCTTTGTAGTGTTGTAAAAGTTATTTTTTGATCAGTAGCAGCTTGTCTGATACTTTTACCCTTCATTATATCCTGCAACGCAGTTTTCATTTGGTCCTCGGTGTGACCACCCACTTTCCGTTTTTCTACCCTTTTTCGTGGCATCTCTGTAAGATGATAAAAGTTTTAATAACATAATTAAGAAAATTGTAACGGCAAAGTACACAATGGATCGCGATCCGGTGTGTACCCGATCCGGTGATTCATTGTTGCCCACAACACTAATTCGAGTTATGTTAAATCAGTTCTCCAAAATGACAATGATTCCATCACACCAGTTAGCACCAAAAAACCACTTTAACTACCAACACAAACACCTGCAATAAAGTTTCAAAGAAAAAAACAGTATTTAAACTGATATAAACAAAGTTCAACTTATCTGGAGAATGATTTTTAGAGGTAAATCACAAAATGGCACCTGCCACGTGTTACCGTCGGCGCGTCCGCACACGCACTGCGGGAGTAGAAGGGGGTTGGCGCGGGGAAAATTTACGTGCTACTAACTCACACTTACTTTGACATATTCGGTCAATGTGTAGGTGATCATCTGTGTACCTCTGATCCACTGTCAATTAACCCACCCTAAGTTTAGCAACCGCGAACGAAGTCGCGGGTACAGCTAGTAGAAGAATATGTTTACACTTTGACCTCCACTTTGAACCCATTGCAGGCGTTTTTTTATATGAAATAAAATACTTAGTGTGCAACTACATGCCTTCCTAAATATATCCTAATTTTTTTTCTATAGTAAATTTAACGCCTCACCTATTAGTTTTAAAAATTGAGGAACAATCTAATTACGCTATACACGTTTATAGATATTATCTGTTAATGTTAGGTTAATATTCAAAAATTTTACTCCCTATTTTGACATCTACATGAAATATTATTTCTGTTGTTATTCTTCTATAAACAATCGACTTTTTGTGGAAATCTATTAAAATATATTTTCATCCCACTATCTCGGAAAGAGTATTTTTGCTATTCGATATCTGAGTGCAAAAGTCGTTTTTATCCGCTAGAAGATAAAGAAAATTTGAATTTAGAATATCGTGTGCACTATAAGTTTGTGAATTATAAACCTCATTCAACCTATTTGCTTCTATGGTGCCGAATTCATCATACAACCTTTTTTATTTTGTTAAAAACTCAGACTCGGAACCTTTTTGCTGTACTTTTACTTAATTTATTTTGCGCGCGCCATTATCTTTTCACGTCGTATTGTTAAAAATAAGTGAAAAACTACAAAAAAAATTGTCATTTCCTCGCTGAGGTGGGATGAAAAGTTACATGTTACACTCGAGTGCAAAGATTTTTCACCTTGTGCTCTTTTAATTCCCTCGCTAACGCTCAGGATTCTAATTTTTGAATCAATTTTAGAATCCTTCGCTTGCTCGGTCATCAAAAGTGAACACGCGGTTAAAAAGTAACTTTGCACTCTTGTATAACAAATAACTATTAATACGAACTGTATGACTTAACTCTGTAATATTCTATCTTATCTAAACAGCGATAGGTCAATCTTCATTCGCTCACTGTTTAATCATTAAATCTCGAAAACTACCAAATTCTATATAGCTGAAATTTACGAGTAGCAGATAGTTTATAGATACGAGCATGAGATATCAGCTAAGCTAAGGATGGATATTGCGACAGAGCAGAATCAAGGGGGTTAAAGGGCTACTCATTCATTACTGAAGTATAAATATTTAGTTTATTTTTCTGTGGTGGACGATAATGCCAAAAAAGCGGAGTGTACTTTTTGTAAAAATATAACTACTCTAACAGCGTACTCCACGCGTCCGTCGCATTCGTTGCGACGATATTCAAACCGTCGCATCTTTCTGCGAATCCAATTATTAACCTTTTGTACAACTTATTCTTCTAAATTGTTCTAACACTAGTAGTTTATTATTATCTTGTGTATAACAGAAGGTCAGAGCTGAAAAACAGCGTTGCTGTGAATTCTGTGGCTTTTACTGAACTTATGACCTTTTTTGACGCATTCGTCACGACAGTGACGTGCTTGATGTTATGTGTTTATTTCGTTATGTATTTCTTATGTATGTCTTATGTTTGTTGTTATTGTTGTAGTGTCTTATGTGTCTTCTTCTTTTCTTCTTCTTTCTTTCTATTTAAAACGCTCTTCAAAAATAACGCATCGTTATAACGCGTTGTCAATATATAACCGTTACGAACATTCCTACTCTTATGTGTTCGTAACTTAGTATGGGAGTGAAATCATATCAAATATAAGTATGTACGTTTATTAGAATGTTTAAAATTACAAAACATAGTTAGCAACACAGATCATCAACAAATTACAAAGTTGGCGTTGTCTCTCAAACTAGACGCGAACCTGTATTTTGGGTAACTAAAAATCTAAATCTAATAGATAACTACTTCAGTGAGCCGGGTCGGCAGCTTTCGGCTCGGCCTTTGATTAGCATATAAATAATGAAGGCCGATAGTCATGTACAATTGTACATATGTACAGAAACAAATTACAAATTTTAACGACAGCAATGAACATTGACCTTAGATGAAGAACTCATAAATTATAGTACACTAAACGAATAATTTCCGTATTTTATACATTCAAAGAAACAATAGCATAATATTATGTACATTATGATACGCTTACGTACGTTTTATTGCATGCATAATACAATTCATTACCTATATTATAAAAGGGAAAGATTAGATTGTTTGTTTGGTTGCATTGAATAGGCTCCAAAACTAATGAAGCGATTTCAAAAATTCTTTCGCCGTTTGAAAGCCACATTATCACTGTAGCTATAAACAAAACCAGGGAGATCCAGGGGTAATACCACGAAACCCAGCTACTTGTAAATACTGACCTAACAGCACTTAGTATTCATGTACTGAATTATCTATCTTAAATATTTTATTTATTTATAATATCACATAATATGACTTAAATCAAATAATTACGTCACAATTAATAACTTCTAATCAAATAACCCACCCCTGACCGCTCCTGGTGCAAAAGTGAGTAAATATTTTATTTGATATATTCTTTTTAGCGATAAATGTATAATTAAATAGTATTAAATATGTAAAAATATTGTTATGGATATTTTGTGTGTTTACAAAAAATAACGGAATATTTTACATTTTGTAAGTTTTTACCCGACTGCTCCAAAGTACTGTAAAGTTATTCGAATGTTTTTTTTAAATGTAAGTATGTATATATGTTTAATTGTCTCTTTACAGCCTAGACCGGTAGACCGATTTTGATGTACGAGATGTCGTTGGATTTGTTTCTATCTGTATATTTAGATGGTCGTAGGGTAGTGCAATTTGCTAGCCGGACTCACCACACTACTGGCCATACCCCTAGTGGTGTGGTGGGGTTTAAAACTATACCACTGAGAAAATATAGTGTGTTATTCCAAATATTTTATTTTTTTTGAAGTTACTTCTGTCTTATTAGGAAAATTATGAACTATTGAACCAGTAAAAATGTTAAGAGCATTAAGCTTCATTAAGCTTCAAAGTTTCAACGAAGGGGTACCACAAAAGCCAACGTTTTACGCGTGGGAAAGTTTTGCAAAGGTTATGGGGCAGCGACAACGTAGACTACGGGAACCCATCATTTAAGACTGAGATAAAGAAATATTTATTTGAAATCGAACAGAGCAATTTCAGCTTCATTCATGCAAATAATATTTTAATTTCAACTTCTCTTCTCTTTCTAATTTACTTATTCGTTTTTATTTGAGTAGAAAATTATCCAGTTCAATAAAAAAAAGGTTAGCAATGAACAAACGTTCTATTAATGCGAGTCGAGTCAGACTCGCGCACCGAGGGTTCTGTACAAACCTATAGATATAAGGCAAATAAATAGTAAGTTTAAAATTACTAAAAATACTTGTATTAGGTATATTATGTAACTAAAATGTATGTTTGTCGCAATTTTGACTTTATCTGTGCTATAAGACGTTACTTTATACCAAATTTCAAGATTCAAAGTTAACGGAAAGTACCTTGTGCTGTGATTCCTTTGCGATTGTCGAAAGTTTACAGAATAAACGGCTGTATATCTTTGACTTCGTTTGCTTAGAAGTTTGATTTTATCACAGCTCTAAAGACAGTACATTTGAGTATTTGATAAGAATTTCACATCGATACCTCTACGCGTTAATGAACAAAAGGGTATTGACAGACGACAGACCGACAACGATCGTATAAGGGTTACGTTTTGTCTTTTTGAGTTACGGAACCCTAATAACTAATGACAAAGTCATCACGAATTTGGAATATAAAGTTAGGAAGAACTCTATCGGAGTTGCGTTCTTTGGAATTCTCGAAGCGTGATCAAACAATCACCGAGATGAAGGCAAATAAACTCAGCAAATACACTAATAGGATTTATTAGAATAGACTCGAGACCTCACTTGGCTCGGTCAATGAATTACATTTTAAATCATTATTGACCAATATTAAACCATAAGTGAAGTGATTTGCTTAAGCGTCACAATCTTGGAAACTAATTTAAAGTATTTAGTCAAATTAGTAATTAGGAAAACTATTTCTTATTCACAAATACGCATAATTATTTCTCGTAAATTCGCTATTAATTACGTAATTGTAATAGTGGATTGTAAATTAGTCTGTGTCATTGTGAGATCTAAATTATGGAGTGTTTGCCAGTCATTCGGGTGACAAGTGTCAAGCAAGGAGCCTCAGTTTGTGCTGTGTAGCCGAAAATGTAAGTAGCTGTTTTATAAAATTATTGTGATTAATTCTATGCACATATGCATACAAAGTGTTTTATTGTTTTATTTAGTAAAAAAACATAATCTTTTCCAAAGGTTTATTTGGATATAAATATAAGTGTGTGTTTATGTTACATGAAAATACCTATTTGGTGCGTAGCTTTTTCATCTTATTTAGTATATATTGTGTATTATTGTCTTATTTTTTTTATATATTCGAGCTGTGTACAATTAGAGTTTATAGTATGTTGTATCTGTAAATTGAAACTTTTTATATTTATCTTTTTATCATATTCAACATCATTGAAGTTAAATCAAACTATATTTAATATTGTGAGGCATTTTATTGTATTGTTATTATTTATATTCATTAATTTTAACATAAGCTACCCAATGTGTGCCTTCATGTTTTGAAATATCTAAGTTAACAATACCACATTCAGTCCGTCTTGGTGTTCTAGGCAATTGACCTTTCATATGGACTCCTCGAAAGTAAGGGATATCGTTGGCATGTTTTTGATTTATTATTATTTTTTTATTTATATATATTTTCCTGATACTATACATATTTGTTTTGAAAATTAACATGTATAGTTTATTTTTTGGTCTAGCATATGTTTGTTATAGGCTTTTTTTATAATCATTGCTTAGACTATTGTATATTTCTAAAAAAAATGCAGAAGTAAGGGAGCCTTGCAAAAAGTGCACTACGAATAAAATATATAAAAACATGAAGTCTTAGTTAAGAATATATTAGTTCTTAATCCTTATTTTAATTTCATTCGATATTTTCCAGTAATTTCTTTAATTTTACTAATTAGTTTATTTTATCGAGGTTTTGTTGAAAACAGTCTGTATTTTATTGTAATTTTAAATACAATTATTTTTATGAAAATTTATATGTAAACGATAACTGGAGTACAGTTCGTCTTCTTAGCAAAACATAGGCTATTCAATGCAAAAATTTTACGAATATTTAAAATACGATAAGACAACCTCTATTTTGATAAAATATATTTAATAGAAAAAATAACTAAATTGAATAAAGTTTGCTTAAAGCTTTTAATTTCAGCCTTATCTATTAAATCGATATCTTCTAAGCAGCCATGCATAAAATATAGATTTTTATTGAGTTAAGAAATTTATTTGGTAGTTAGGTATCTTAAGGTCAACTTGTAGCGTACAAATATTGAATATTCACTATTTGTTTTATCTAATCATGAGCTCAATTTGATGCCAAGCGGCGAAAATATACGTCTCTTTCAGGAGACTGTATCTTCTTCTTCTATTAGGAGAAACTTTTGGTTAATGGGGTCCTAGTACCAAAAAATTCTTTTGAAAAAATTGTCCTAAACTTATCGATGGTACTAGGGACAAGAAAGCTGGCTCATTACTTGCTCAAAAGATTTCTGGCAATGCAACGCGGGAATGCAGCCAGCGTTCTTGGGACATTGCCACACGGATATCAATGTTTTTTCAGATATTATTTTTTATGGACTCAAGCTTCTGTATTTCTTTTGAAATAAATAATAAAGCTTAATTTCACAGTTTACAATGGATTACGCTCAAGAAATAGAGGCCCGCGCTTTAGTTCGTACTAATATTGTGAACGATGCCATTCTTCGGGGAGACTCGGAGGTGCAGAGGTTCTATAACAACTGCGTAGTATTCGTCACGGGAGGCACAGGTTTCCTCGGGAAGCAACTTATCGAGAAACTGTTCAGGTAATTTGACAGGCCGGTTGGCGCAGCTGCTAGCTTCCCTGCCTTCTGCGCCGCTGGTCCCGGGTGCGATCCCCGGACAGGTCAAACATTTGTGTGCATGAACATGTTTGTTTGACCTGTGTCTGGGTGTTTATTTTATATATATAAATATGTATATCAGTCATCAGGTTACCATAGCACAGGGTTTGCCTAGTTTAGGAGCTGAAAACATTGTATGGACGTTTTCCAAAAAAAAAAACCTGTATTGAATCGCTTTTTTTTCTATAAGCTTTTTGCATGAGTGAATGAATTAACTCTTTATTGCAAACATCAAATATACAGGAAATATCTTACATCTAGTGTCACAAATCTAGATGAAATCTTATATTTAAACTTGATTAACCTGATACTGAGATTAGTTAAGCGCGTTTAATGTTGTTATGGGTGAACGTTCGAGACTCGATCCCGCGACATTCAAGTAGGCTTGTGTTCTATATTATGTCATTTATACAATACAGTATATCTTTATTGCACACCAAAAACAAAAATACAGCAAAATATATTATAAACAAAACATTGGTAGTAAGTACATTGGCCGGCCTTATCGCCTAAAGCGATTTCTTCCAGGCAACCTTTGGAAGGATCGGACTTAGTGCAAACAGTGACGTCTCGGTGGTGTACCAATAAAAAAAGAAAAAAAAGAAATGGTACAAATACTGTACCACCTGTACCATAAAATAAAACAGAAATATTTATATATTAAGCACATACAATAGATATATACGTCATAATAATAATAATAATACAAATCAAAATGTTTCAACTAATATTACACATAATGTTTAATAGCCTATTATATAGCTGCATAATTAAATGTTTATTACCACTGGTAAACAAAGAAACACAAAGTAAACAAAACACTACGTCTATGAAACTTAACTAAAATTATATATTACAAACGAATAATTATGTTCCTTTTGTGCTTTTGCCGATTAAATGGCGTCTTAAATGTTTTTGTAAAAAGTTGTTTTCCGTAGTTTTAATGTGTGGTAATGTTAGTTTATTAACTATTAATGTCTCGCGCACGTGTTCTATTGTAGGCAATCGGCCGAGTTTCGGCCAACAATGAAGTTTCGATTTCGGTCAAAATTGGCCGAAACTTTTGCCGAATCCGAAACTGATTTCGGAAGTTGTCGTGCACGCTCGCCTTAGTTCGTTTCTCGCGACAACGCTTTTTCGGAACGGTGCACGACAACAACGAACAGAGCCGTTCGTTGTTGTCGTACACCGTTCGGATAGATCCGTAGCAAGAAAACTTAGTGAGTGCGTTATCGCTTAAGTTTGTTGAAAAAACTTAATATACTGTGTTTTCATTTGATGTCCCAATCAATGCAGAATAATGGATAAAATACACCAAATTTTAGTATTTTAAGGAATTTTATACTTGACCACGTGAGTTTCGGTTTCGGCCGGAAAACCAGTTTCGGTCGGACTCTACTTTGCATCCATTACAGACGATGGAATACGTCGGGCACTTGTTTTAGGAACTGTATAAACTAATTCGAAGAGTCGACGATAGGTAATTCAGTTTTCTTGTTACCGGGTATTTTTCATAGAAATTTAACTAAAGTAACCACCACTATTATAAGGAATGTGTTTTGATTAATAAATTTACCAGGGTGAATTTAGACTTGGTGTTTACCAGACCCGGAAATGAACTAATACAAAATAGTTTTACCCGACCAATATTCAATTACTTACTTGAGAATTTGCTCTTTATACCGGCAATTAGCTAGTTACTAATAAAACATAGATCAAATTTATATAATCATAAGACAAAAGCATTTCCAACACACCTTTAATTGCTTCGTATGTAATATATATGTCTTTATTATCTAACAGATTTTTGGACATGATTTATCCAAAAATTTAAATAGATTATCCCTTTACTCTTACCAGGATTTTGAGGATTAGCGATTTTTTCTTATCTTTTTCTTATCTATAAGAAAGTTTTTATGAAGCGAGTTTAAATTATTTACACTCAAACCTTTGTGTATTGATCACAATTGAGAACGTTTATTTTTAACTACTAACGCAAAAACGACGTGTGTGTATGCGTCTGTCTGTGGAATCGTAACTCCCGAACGGATGAAACGATTTTGGTTATTTCTTTCTTTGTTTGAAAGGTAAATTAGCCGGGAGTCATCTTAGCTTTGCTTCATGAAAATCGGTCAAAGAAGCCCGCAATATTTCTTCACAACTTCCTCAATATGGGCTTGACTAACAAAATACTATGATAAATTTCTAATCCAAGGTGGTTGCCAACATAATGGAAAACAACGCATTTTTCCTATTTTGTGTAAGTTTGTTTTACTTGTTTACAGATCATGCAACCTATCCAAAATGTACATGCTGGTACGACCCAAGAAAGGCAAGCACATTCAACAAAGGCTGGACGAATTGTTTAAAGAGCCGGTAAGATTTGACCGCAAACTTTTTAAATATATTTTCTTTACTTATAAAATATTAACAAATATAACGATAGTCCTAATCTAATTCTTCTTCTTTTATATAAAAATCGATTGCTGTTTGTCTCGCAAACACTCGAGAACGGCTGGACCGATTTAGCTGATATTGGTCTTGAAATGTTTGTCGTACTCCAGGGAAGATTTAAAAGTTGAGAAACATGAATAACTTCGCCGGGTCAGCTAGTCTTGTTACATATAAAAGTCGATTGCTGTTCGTTTGTCTCGCTAAAACTCGAGAACGGCCCGACCGATTTAGGTGATTTTGGTTTTAAAATGTTTGTGAAAGGTTCAGGGAAGGTTTAAACGGTGAGAAGCATACATAACTGTTAGGCGGTACGAAGTTCGCCGGGTCAGCTAGTAGACTATAAAATCACAAACTTTTTTGCACACTTACACGGCGCCTACTGTATTAAGTTCATTTATGTTAGTGTTTATTATATTTCTGCGATTGTATTAAAAATACTATATAAAATATACTACAATTCAAAGTTACTTAAGATAGTTAGAAATTGTTTGAGCACGGTGACTCATGTATGTACCAAGGGTGTTGAAAGTTTATTATTATTTAACTTAGGTACGTTGTTATCAGTTGAGCTGTACGTGGAAATTTCAGGTATTGATTTGAGTATAACGTGACTGTTATTTGTGTTTAAATAACAAATACAGTCAGTATTCATCGTTCTTTACACATTTTTATGTCCCGTAAGGAAAATTTTTTGAGTTAAGTATAGAGAGTATTATCGTCGGTGACTTAAATGTTGATACAGGTGTAACTCTGAGCATACCTACCTTAAACGTCACGGACACAGACTGGCGAGTGTCCAACGCAGTCTAGTGAAGTCCACCAAATTGCCTCACGTGATGTTCCCGGCCATCATCTGATGATGGCAGGTAGATCAAAGCAGTCGCTGAATGGTGGCCACGTAATGGGAAAATACTAAGAGGCAGACCACCAGCTAGCTGGGCGAAAGATGAGGCAAGGGCGGTGGGATTTAGGTGGACTAAATTAGCACAGGACCTGAAAGGATGGTCGCCGCAAGAGGAGACCTATACTCAACTGTGGGTAAGTAAAGGTTGATGATGATTTTCCCGGCTGTATATAACAAGTTGCCCCATGTTACCGAAAGCATCACGTTGGGTGGTTTCAAATACAAACTAAAACAATGGGTCATCAAATAATATTATAACTATATTTTATTATTATTAATTTGATTGACTAATTAATTAAATGGAATTTTTAATATTTTCTAAGAAAAATACATAACCTAACAAAAACTATATAAAGTTATAAACTATATGTACAAAAGCAATACCCAATAATTAAAACTAACTTAAATCTAAACCACTGTCAGTTGGTAGAGTAACCAAAATGCTGGCCCCATTGCCTCGTTGAATGGCAATACTAATGCGCTGACCCAGGTAGAGGCCAGCATTAATTAAATTGATTAACCTTCAAATTAGAAATTTTATCGAATTAAGTGTATTATTATTACTTCTAGTTAATTACTGTAAGATAGACATAATTTAATCAATCATTATATGACGTATGTACCAAATAATAGTATCAATTTAAATTTATTTTTATAAATTATGATTAAGTAGATACTTTTGCTGTATTTGTAATGTTTATTTTTATTATAGTAATTATTGACATGCAAATTTATATTTATCAATAAACTAGATGACCCAGCAAACTTCCTACCGCCTAACAGTTACATAATTATGTTCAAACCTTCCCTAAACCTTAACAAACATTTGCAAACCTAAATCAGCTTAATCGGCCCAGCCGTTCTCGAGTTTTAGCGAGACAAACGAACAGCAACTGATTATTATATATAAGAAGATTTTAATTATGATTAATTAGATACTTTTGCTGTATTTGTAATGTTTATTTTTATTATAGTAATTATTGACTTGTAAATTTATATTAATCGATAAATAACATTGAATATTAAGGAGTTAATTAATATATTATATTGCTCAACCTATCGCGTCACATGACGGGCAAAGGTTTCTCCCCAAAACAGTGAATATTATAGTGATACTAATTGATTTTATTCTCAGTTTTAAAAAGTGATTCATTATTAGAATATAAAATGACGCCTGATGTATACTGACTCTGTAAAAAAATAACAGGCTCTCTATTTACAAACTAAACGACAATGTAAATTATTTCTTAGGTATACGACTCTTTACGAAAGCTGAAGCCAGATTTCACATCAAAAATAGTGCCCATCGCAGGAGATGTGTCAGAGATAAGACTTGGCATTAATGATGAAGACTGGAAAACACTTACTGAGCAGGTGATTACTTCAAAATTTAAAATTGTTTATTCAATATAAACAATTGGTTAGAGGCGACTTCAAAAAAACCCGACTGCTAAAATTTTAAACTTGTGTTTCATCCTTACGTTTTTAATTTGATGTACCCAGTGTAGTTGATGTACTCACTAGTAAGTCGAATCCATTGACACCACTCACATAAAAATACGACAAGCCGTTTAGACTCTACGGCGTACCAAAAAAATATACATACATACACTCGAAGAACATAACCCTCTTCCTTTCGCATCGGGTAAAAAAAATGCACACATATCGATTTGAAGTTAGTTGTAATTTTAGAATAAATGAATTAAAGAATAGATGTATTTTTTCGATCAAATAAGATTGCTTAATACTTACAAAATTTGTAGTTTTAGCAAATCAAAATATTTTAAGGTCAAGATATAAAGTTATGGGCAAAACTGGGGGAGGCCTACGTCACTGAGGCGACATCTTCATAAAACATGACGTAAAATAATTATTTGGACAAAACATACTAACTAATGACATTAAATGGACAACTTGATTATATATTATAAATAATTATAACACAGTTTTAAATGAATGAGAGAATATTTGTGATTAAAAAAATGTAATATTAGGTACTGTTATTTCCTAATAAATAATAATAACATATGTAAAAAGAAAAAAACTATGTTTAGTAAGCAACTTTTAGTTAATGTAGTTGAATAAAAGCTTTTTTTATTTATTTATTTATATGTACAGGTGAACGTGATTTTTCACGTAGCAGCGACAACCAAGTTTGACGAAACGATAAAAGTGGCAACACTCATCAACGTGCGAGGAACCAGAGAAGCTCTGGCTTTAGGGAAAGCTTGCACGAATCTGAAGTAAGTTTGCTAGTATTTCTGCGAATTGTTAACCTCGAAACTATAAAACTACTGATATTGGAATATTCTTTAGTAAAGTTTAGCTGATTAATGATATTTAGCAGATTAAGACCTCAGCCTCGAATTCAGCGGGCAGCGGAGCGGCAGCGGCGGCGCTCGTCCCATGCCACCGCGCTGTTTTCGAGAATCGGTCCATTTGTTTTTACGCACAAGACCTTGCCGCTCCCGCCCTGCCGCCGCTGCTGCCCCGCTGTCCGCTAAATTCGAAGCCTAAATTGTCGCAAGCGCGCGCGTACCCCCCTGGTGCCGCGCACCTCAGCCCTTCAAAAGTAGCCGAGCGCTGAACTGACGCCACCTCAAGGGCCACCTGTAAAAGATGTCCCTTTAAAGCATTACAATCTAACTTAAGCTTAACTGAAACTTCTAAAAAACAGTGTCTCTAACAAAGTGTCCATGAACACGTACTCGTATCTTTAAATGTCTACTATCTTTAAAATATGCTGAAAATGTCTTATATCAACTTTTCCCCAGATCTTACGTCCACGTTTCAACAGCTTACACGCATGCAACGGAGAAAACTATAGGACAGGAAGTAGCAGAAGAGTTTTTAAAGTCTCCTATACAACCAGATACCCTGATATCCCTGATAGAAAACGTAGACTCTGATAGACTCAGTGATATAACTCCTGGGTAAGTTTAGTTCTTGGATAATTATAAGGAAATCTATGTGTGTGTGATGAATGGGTATTTAAAATTTTGACAATGATAGTTTAAACTATGTTTTAAAGTATATTTTTGAGGTAAGACTTTATAGTTTTAAGACAGTGAAAGAACAATTTATTATTATATTATTGTTTTTAATTTATATATTTTATTCACTTGAAAGTAGATTTATTTTAAACCAATTTTATTCTGCAGGATGATAAAAAACTGGCCCAATACGTATACTTTTACGAAGGCAGTGGCTGAGGAGCTAGTTCGAGGGACGAGCGCGGGCCTGCCTATATGTATAGTGCGGCCGGCCATAGGTCAGTTTATATGAAGTACTCTTATATAGGTATCTTACATACGTTCCCAATTTCGAAAGGGTACGTTTTTTTTTTGTAACATTACCTGATTTCTCGGAGACGGCTGGACAGATTTAAAAAATATTTATTTGTTTGAAAGGATAAACATCTCGCCTAATCCCACTGTTATTAACATCGGCCCAGAGGTTCAGGTAATTTTTAAATCAAAATGTTTGAAAAAGTCGGTTATATTGTTTAAAAAGCACTTGTTTAATTATTTTTTATTTGCTATTTTATTTTTCATTGAGATTGTGTCGTTTCAGTAATATGTTCGTTCAGCGAACCTTCCCCGGGGTGGCTCGACATCAGCTGCGTGTACGGAGCTACGGGAGTAAGTTATCTAGTAAATTAACACCATATTGTTTAAGAAAACGGATTTTCACGCGTTACCTTTCCAACAATCAGATTGTGAATCGAGCTGAACAAAAAAATTAAGTTAGTTTTCTAAATTAAATTGACACCATCAAATATTATTTGATAACTCACTCTTTTATTATCATAAATCTAATTCTTTTCATTATAAATTAAACCAAATGTACTTCAAACACCTGCTAGCAGAGCTGCGCGGCGATACCTAAAGAAATAAAGAACAATCATATTTTTAAAGTTACCACAAAATTTTATCAGCTAATAAACAAAGTATCAATTTATGAAATAGTGATTGTATATTCACTCCCAAAGATAAATATAAATTAACCGACTTAGTTAACATTCGATTTCACAACCTTTGTGCATTTTTGTACATGTAATGTTTTTGACGGGATTTGATTATCAATTATTATACGTATTTGATTTTCACACTTACCTGATTGTAGGAAAGGTCCAACTATAGTTTCGTTCACATTTGGTGAACTGCATCAGGAGTGCCTCGTCTCTGTGTTAATCCAGCACATAAGCCATAACTGGTGCCAAACTTCATTCAAATCTGTGTAGTACTTTGGGCGCACACACATAAAATTTTTCGCATTTATAATATTAGTGTGAGTGTGATGTTTATGTCAGTTTTTCTATAAATTTATATTATGTTATCTGATACTCGTATTATGTCAAGATGTTCTGATGATAACAAAGTTGTGGTGGTTCATACTGTTATTAATCTACACTAATATCATAATGAGGTATTTTTGTATGTAACGAATAACTATAAAAAATTACAGGCCCGATTTCAATAAATCATAGTCTTAAAATAGAGATACGCTGGTAACTCTGGTGGAGAGCAGCTACTCACTAGATACATTTGTATCATAAAGCTTTTATGTATTTTCTAATCAAAAACAATGTAATAATAATTGTAGATACATATTCTTTCTCTTTTTTGTTTGGTGCATGAAATATAATATAATATGTTTTGTTTCTGTTAGTTTTTCTGAGTGGTAAATAATAATTGTAATGTAACTGCTATTCCTATATTTTATCGGTAAATCGTATACTGGGTATCCAAGGAACTGGCTTGAGCCAAGTTTGGAACCTGCGACTAACGCTCGTATTATCATAAATTTATGATATTAGTTTTTTTATTACATTACAAATTATTAATTTTAAAGTTCTGAATACTTATTCAACCTATTGGTTGAATTCAGTCACTCGATTTATGTTTTAGCGTTAAAAAAACTATATCTAATAATACATTTTATTTATTTAGGCATAAGAATGTGTAACATTCATGATATTGTCTGTCTGCCTGAAAGAGATCGCTTTTAGCAATAAGGCCGCCACTTGTGACACTAGGTGTAAGATTTTTCCTGTATATTTGATGTTCTTCTGTTTGCAATAAAGAGTTAGTTAATTAATGCATTATTGTTCCAGTTTTTACTAGGCTTAGGCTTAGGCCTAGTTCACACGTTGCACGTGAACTTTCCCACTGTGTTAGGCTTCGTGCCTTGTGATATGGTCAACAACGCCATCATCGCTGCCGGTAGAGAGACGGCTACTACCCAGTCCAAAGGTGGTGCCGTGACCAGGATATATACAGTCAGCACAAACAACAGGAATCCTGTGTCTTGGCGTAAGTATGAAGTACGAGTAAAAAGGTAGGATAGGGGCAGGCGGTACTTTGTAGAAATTCACTTTTTTTCTATTTATGTAGAAATTCACTTATAATTTACATATTGTAAAAACAATATCTAGTATTGTCACGCGTCGTGAAAGTCAGATACTGAGAAAATGATAAATAATAAGGTGAGGTGTGGAGGTGGTGAGGAGAAACCACACCATAACAAAAATATATTTCATTTTCTCACTTTGACATCACAATATTTGTATTATACTCTTCTTTTTAGTAATACCATAAAATTAATTAAAACAATTTCCCATAGTAATAATTAAGAATTCATTATATTCTATATGTGTAGCTACAGCACCTTACATCTGTTGCAAATGAAATATATGCACGATTATTTGAAAGATTATTAAATATTAATAGTAATTGCTTTTTATTTCAGAATGCTTCAGAGATAATTTACAGTTAGTAGGTCCAAAACTGCCGACAGCTTCTTCAGTATACTACGGGTTTGCGAACGATACGAGTAATAGGTTTTTATACATACTTATGTCGTTATTCCTGCATATCATACCGGCATATATTGCTGACTTCGTGTGCCTACTCATAGGAAAACAGAGGAGGTAACTATTATATAACATTAATGCTTTATTTAGTAGTTGTCACCCACAAATTTGAAAATTAAAAATCTTAAAAGTTGGAACCCTCAAGGGACTGAATTTCCAAATAAAGTTTTTTAGGTCACCTCTATATCGTATAATAAATACGCTCTTCAAATTTCATTTTTCTATGCTCAGCGATTTAGCCTCAACATTGATTCCTAATCTGTTGACTCTTTAAGCGCTCGTTCGAAAGTGTATCTATCGCTTTATTATCTGTTAACGTTATTGTCAGATTTCTGGGTCAATAACTAACCGTTTTCCTTATTTCAACTGCCTCTTTCCGTTCATCCTATATTCAATACTAATTTTAATCATTTTTAATTTCAGATTTGTCAAAATAGCCAAGAAGCTGTACAACATGTGTGACGTGCTATCATTCTTTCTCATCAACGAGTGGAAATTCACCGACAACAATTTGTTCAAGCTCTTCAACAGTCTTTCGAAGGTTGACAAAACAATATTCAACTTTGATGTGACTACTATAGATTATACTGAATACACATCTCTGTGGTGCATCGGCACGAGAAAATATATCATAAAAGACGGACTCAAAGACACGGATTATGCTATTAAGAAGCAAAAGTATCTAAGAGTAGTTCACTATATTGTGATGTGTTTGTATATATACTGCCTCTGGAAGTTAGTTTGTTTCGTATTTGGTTTTGGAAA
Organism: Ligdia adustata; assembly: GCA_947049295.1. Taxonomy (NCBI): domain Eukaryota; kingdom Metazoa; phylum Arthropoda; class Insecta; order Lepidoptera; family Geometridae; genus Ligdia; species Ligdia adustata. Next base: position 1,538,974 of record OX346237.1, read on the forward strand.
TAGCTTATTTTCCGTTTTAATAAATGTTTTCTAAATATTATTAATGTTGTTTTATTTATTGCCGTTAATTTTTTAGATACTTCATAAAGGAGGAGTTTCGGATTGGGGACTACGCATAATCTTTGTTATTACGTCATTAATTACTAATTAATGTTAGTAACTAACATACGTAGTGCCGGATTTATGTGTAATTATAAGATTGAAATAAATAATAAGAAAAAAATTGTACAATTAGTAAATCCATACAAATAAATTTAAACTTTTACCATAATCATTTTCATATTGCTATTAAAGAAATATCGCAATAAAACATCTTTTATTATCAAATTAATTAACTAAATACGAGTACCTAATATAAATAATATTCATGACACAATACATTCGTCAAATATAAAAAAATCTTATACTGAAAGTTCCCGGAATTAATAAAAATGAAATACTATTGAACGTCAAAAATGAATTTATTGTTTCTCAAAATCTTCTTCCTTTGCGTTTTGTTTCGGCTCATCTTGATAGACTCATAGACTAATTGCTGATTTGTTTTGGTATCGTAGCAATAAATTAACTTTAAATTACTTGTTACAATGTCCCACAGCAAATTTTTCAGTCTTTCGTCGCTTCTGGTAAGTCATGGCATTTGCGCAAGTGACCGGGTTCCTTTTTTGGTTTATTGGTGACGGTAAGCTTCCGTCAAATTGTGTGGGATATCGCGAGCGTAGCTTTCTCACACCCAAGTTCGTGTAGGATATTGTATTTAACTCGTGCCTAAATCTGTGGATGCCTAAATCTCATGGTAGGTGAGATGCTGGTCTGTTTGGGTCATACGTCTAACAGCATCGATGTTTTTGTCGTTCGCAGCGGTGGACTGACGGCCATAGAGAGACTCGTCACTGATTGACATGACAATGCTTCAATTCTGCAAACCAGCTAGAAATAGTCGTTTTGTATGGCTACACCGCCAAAAGCAGACGGAAGTCGAGCGAGGTTCCGCTGAGCTGTCAATTTACACTTTAAATCATAAAAAATATACTACGAAAATCTTATTTTATTTTTTAATTAGTGTTAATGGTATGTATTATATTATTATATATATTCTTGTATATTGTGTTCATTACTATTTTTCTTATCTGTTTTGCACCACCGTCTACGCTAAATTTTATTGTCATATTCCATTCATAAAGGTTGTCTGGAAGAGATCGCTTTTTAGAGATGAGACCGCCTTTTGTGCCATGTTATTTGTTTTTAATTCTTTTTGTGTTGTACTTTTATGGTTAAAACAAATAATCATTGTATTGTATTGTATTGCGTTGCATAAATGGCGCTACAATGTAAAAACGATTGTCATTCAAATGATAATTTATTATTAATTTATTTATTTTCATGTAATCAATAACGTAAAAAATATAGTATTATAACTAACTTATTTAAGACTAAATAAGGCCAAAAACGATTACATAAATTTCTAAATTTCATTTTGTTCATTGCAACTCTTATATTGTATATAACAATAAAGGTAACAAATATGCACTCATTGAACGATACACCACTCATTGAAGAGCTTGTTTGAGATTACATAAGTTAATGTGCTTGTATTGTATGTGTCTGGGGAGTCATGAAATATGATAATAATAATGATGTTTAGATAAATGAAATGAAAATTAGTTATAGAACCTGAGAGATTTGTTAATTTCAATTTTAGGAGCAATTTTTGATAAGTGAAAGAGGTCTAGATTTGAGTTATAAAGATTGTTAGCGGCCCGACATAGAACGCCTTTTTACATAGAAATGAGTTCCGAGCATAGTTATTAATTATAGGGACGTGAAACAGTAGCAGGATGAATCTTGTACGGCCGATTGGTACCCGTATTGATGCGTATATTAGACAAGAGCTCGTTGCAATCAATTTGACCAGAAAACACATCGTTGAAATACTTACAAGATTCAGAGTATGAGTTGAAATTAGTAAAATTTTTAAAATTTAAAAATTTGTTTTTTTTTTTTAAATAACTCTAACTTTTGATTATGGACATTATAACAGGGTGACCAGATGCTGCATGCATTTTCCAAGAAGCTTCTGACGTACAAAACTTTGATGCAGTCTATACTTTTGAAAAGAATCACGTTTGATTAAACCTAATTGTTGATAGGCTTTATCCAACCAAACGCCTAAATCTCGCAATAAGTAAAATTTTTTAATAGGAGTGTTATCAAAATGGTATACATTTGCGATAGGTTTTAGCTTCCTTGTGAAAGATGTTTGTACACATTAAGTTACATTAACAGTCCTATTTCGAGCATAAAAATGCGTTAGACTGTTAAGGTCACTTTGTATTTTCGAGTAATCACTAAGAGTTATTATTTTGAGATATACTTTTTGTCTTCAGCCAACATAAGGTATTTAGTTTACTACACTACTGTTTATGTCAAATAGGTATACAATAAACAGCAACGGTCCTAAGATCGATCCTTGGGGAACACCTGAGCTGATAGAAACAAAGTCACTGCGAGCACTGCCAGCACTGCCGACTACAACTGCTCATTTTCTGTTTGTAATGTATGAGCTCTCCATGTATTCCTAGCGCGTATAGTTTGTGGAGCATCTTTCATCACATCAAGCTGCAACCCTTCATCCATACTGCGGTAAACATAGTTCGTATATATAGCCAGATTTGTGACAGTGGAACGCTTACTCAAGAAACCGTGTTGTTCGACAGGAATTACTTTAAATACGGTATTTGACACAGTGTTATAAACAGTCCTTTCTATTTTTTTTAAATATATTTAATATAGATATAGGACTACGTATAGTTTTCAACACGGCCTCTTGGACCACTTTTATGAATAGGTAGAATAGTACAATCCTCGCTTCTTTCCAGATGATAGAAAATTCGCCAAATACGTTGACGGATAGTGTAAATATAATGCAAAGTGGTTTGGTTTTTGCACATCTTTTTAAAAATATTGGTGGCATACCATCGGTGCTGGGCCTTTTTCTAGCGTCTAAAGATTAAACGATTTAAATATATTAGATTCAGATGCATTAAGTGTATGAACCGTGTCTAGTGAATACGGATAAGAAAGTAAATAATCATCATAACACGTTCACTAACACAATTCAAAGTGTAAATGTAATAAGAACAATGCGCGATTTTTTTTACACTTTTATATATCATATCCGCAGGATCTCATGACTCTTGGTTCCGGGGAAAAAAAATGTCGACCGAAGCGCTTGTTCAAAATCACTCGGTAAAAATATTAAATTTTTCGGTTGTTTAACATTATTTATGTATTGTCAAATATTATTGAAATCAGACTGAAAATGGCACTGTATGCTATATATAATTCTCGCCTGACCAAAAATCTTCGAATATTAAAAAAACTTAGAGCTTGGTACTCGTATAGGTACCAAAATTTTAAATTGGTTGGAACTAGGACCTGGAACACACTACGCTCAATGCGAGATATCAAGTCAAGTAAACAAGTAATATCAAGCAGCAAACATCAAGTAATAATAATATTATATAGGATATATAAAATGCATACAAATTAGAAACCAAAACAACATTATATATTTAACCAAATAACAAAGTCGTTGAAATAATATGTTACTCTTGTATTCATTTGCCTGTTTATTTTTTATTAATTATTAATTATTGCTGCAAACAAAGCACTTACCAAATAATATGCGAAGGATATCAACTTCCAAATAAAATACACATATAATGTCATAAAAATATAGTGTCCGATTCTCATGTACTTCTGTTTTTTGATTCCATAAGCTGTATCCTTGAGACCATCTTTCACGATATACTTTCTTATACCAATACAAAGTATCAGTGCCATTTTAGTCCAATTTATCTTCGTGACGTCAAAATCGAAAATAGCCTTGTCTTGTTCAGAGAGACCACTATATAGTTTCTCCAGATTGTTGTCGACAAAGATCCATTCGTTTAACGAGAAGAATGATACTACACTGAATGCTTTGTAGACTTTGTTGGACAATTTGGAGAATCTGTTGAAAAATAAGTAGTTTATTTCCAATACTTTACCAATATAAATATTCTTCGAGTAAACAGCACGAGTGTATACAAACTAGAAATACCTCAAAAAATATTATTAACTGCATTATTTGAAAATCTTAGACAACTTGAGAGAATGCTGTAATATGCATCTTTTTATATATTTCTTGTATTATGGAAATTTTGTTTGCAACGAATTCTTACCTTCTGTCTTTACCTATCAAAAGACACACTACGTCAGCCATGTATGCTGGAATAATTTGCAAAAATAGTGCAAGAAATTGAAACAAATACTTGTTGGCTGTAAATATTGTAAATGAATAATATACTGCTTTCGGTGACGCTACGTTTTTTTTAATGTACTCTTGAACATCTTTAAATAAACCTGTGAAATAATGGTTATATTTAGGATCATCTCTGGGTATATACATAATATACTAGCGGTTACACGCGACTTCTTCCGCGTGGACTAAGTGTTTTTCCTGATCGTGATAAGAATTAAACTTTTAACCAATGGACTGTTGTAAAACATTTTTTAATTTTTATCACTTCAAGTGTAGAAGTTAAGGACAGCCCGGTGACTCACTTAATTACGCCTTATTGCCAAATTGCGTTTACCACTGACGCCTGATAGTTAATTCAAAAAAGTTGAAACAATGGCCGTTGAAAAGCAAATACGATTATATTGCTTTTCAACGGTTACAAATTTTCAACTATAACGTATGTACAACCCGGTCACAAAACTGTGCACCTAAGCTCGTGACGTCATATCGGCGATCTGGGTACGGTGTGCTAACCGTACTGTCGCACCGGGGAGTGAGTGCGCGGAGAGGTGACAGGGGAAGCGGGAGAGGCGCCGCATTCCAGCGAGGTGCGAGAAGCGAGCGAGCACAGATATTCTGACCGGGTTGTAAGTGAATACGTTATTTCTGAAAATTTATTTGAAGGAATGATTTGAAAATTGATTGAAATGAATGAGTGTGATGAGAATATAACGAGATACACAGTATTAAAAGTTTTACCGAATTGAGTTGGATTTCTGTGCGTCGAGCACACGTTGTATATTTTAGTGTCGTTTCCACCTTTCGCTTGGTTGGTCGCAGCTTCCCTCGCGGCAACTATGGCAGCATTGTTGACGTAGTCACAAGGTATGTAATCTAAATTGGTATTGCAATCGACGTGGGCTGCATGTAAAACACCCATACCGCCTCCAAGAAGTAACTAAAATGAGATCATTGCTTTAAGCCTATTGCACGGGTATCTGGACACCTGGCATACTACTCTACCGGGTTTCGCCGGTAAAAAACCCAAGAGGCCCACATAACAGCTAATATTTATCTTCTATGTGTGATTTACAACAGTTATTAACATAGATTCCTTCACCTATTTGCAAAATTTTAATGGAGTTTTGACCAATGGTACTTACCCCAACAAATCCGAAGAGACAACTTTTATCAAGCCAACCTGGCGAAGGCTCGCGGTACGTGCATAGTACTGAAAAACATTAAAATATACGAGTAACAAGTAAAGTATACGAAAAAAATATGAATTGACTTAACAATCACGAGACGCGGTGCGCTAAATTATTTAAGAATATCTTAAACCTGAAGTAAATCGGAAAACGCATGATCAAGACGTAGAAAAATTGTCAAATAAGGAAAATTGAACTTACTAACCAATAGAAGGCCTCACGATGCATATTGGTAAACCATCGCTGCTCGTTCGGATTAGTTCTTCAGCGATGGCTTTAGTGAATGTGTATGTGTTAGGCCAATCTTTTATCAAACTGAAATAAACAATAAAGTGACACAGGTCAAATAAGTAAACAATATTGGAAAAATAAATGTGCATAATAATATAAGAATACATAAGTTTATGAATGATTCACAGAAAAAAGTAACAAATATTTAAAACTTGGTGAATATACTGTATTTTTAACAAAGAATTGCTAAGTTATTTACTCATTTATTTTTCGTTTCATTTATGGTAAACCACTTATTTATGTTGGTCTGTAAAAACACTAGACGAAAACATTTAGGTAATACAGCAAAAACGCATCTCACTGAGTTGTGATGTTATTCAGTCTATCCACTTCCATATTCTCTGCCATAGATATCATTGCTTCCGGAGGTACTGGGGACGGATAGAATTCTTCTTGTACCTCACCTCCCATGTGGTGAGTAGTTGCATGAGTGTACGCTGTTGATACGTGGACGTACGATCTGTAATACGAGTAATACATATTCAAACATTTTTGCCTAGTTTTATCAGACCTACTCGTAGATCTCAATCTGCCTAAGCAGTTCAAAAAAGAACATAACTAGGCAGTTTGTTTTGCATGGTTTCTTATTCAAATTAGCGACAGTAAAAATGTAACGTAAATTATGAATGTTTAAGGACCAAGTTTACATCCTTGTGGCACGCCTAACTTTATTTAGGTAAATAGTAATTAAAATTTTACTAATTGCTAATTATTACTTGATAAGCAGTAGCCTATTTGGTCTACGAATATCTTCGTAACAAATGTTATTCCTTTTTGAGTAAAAGAGTATTAAACATGTATGGGTGTATGGATGGATGGGTGTAACCTGCCATACGTTCTTACATACTTTCGCAGTTATAATATGTATAACGGAAAGTAGGATATGACGGTATTAAATAAATTTAATAATCTTTTCACAATCAATAATCATCAAAATCTGATAAAAGATAACAATGGTTTTGTCTTGTAAGTACCTTCTATATCAAATGCTTTTGTGCCAGATGAGTGTCATTAGTAAGTTAATAAAATAAACAAGTCAAGTTCACTAGCAAGATATAAGATATTTGAAAGGCACAACAAGCAAAACTGTACTTGAGTTTCTTGCAAGATTGTCCCAAGAGCAGTGCTTCTCTGGTTCCTCTGATATTAATGAGTGTAGCCACACGTAGAGGTTCATCGAACCTGGTCGTGGCTGCAACGTGGAATATCACTTCTACCTAAAATATAATATTTCAATTTACAACATCGTAAGAAGTACATTAGGTATATCAGAAAGAGCAATAAAAAGAACGGTTAATGTTTTGTTTTTAAAAGTACTACAAGTTGATATTTAAAGTAGCGTTATTTCTAAAAAGACTTGTAGGTATTCAAACATATATTGCGTCTATTGGTGCTAAACGGGATGCAGTTTATAAAATCTGACAGAGAGGTTCAGTACTAGTATCATCATCATCATCAGCCTGTATTCGTCCACTGCTGGACATAGGCCTCTTCTAATGAACGCCACCGAGCTCGATATCCAGCTCGTGCCGTCCAGTTCATGGCCGCCGCTTTCCGCAAGTCATTTTCCCACCTGGCCGGCTGGCGTCCTACATTACGTTTGCCTAAACGCGGTCTCCACTCCAGAACTCGTTTACCCTAACGGTTGTCGGTTCTTCGAGATAAATGGCCAGCCCATTGCCACTTCAGTTTGCTATTTCTTTGAGCTATGTTGGTAAAATCAAAATCAAAATGTTATTATTTCCGTAACTAAAAGTGTTTATTAGTGCTTCAATCTCCTCGTAACATTTAGTAAGTATCCAAGCAGTAACAGCTGTTTTACATTCGTAGCGTGTCATAGAGTGTATGTTGAGAGTATTTTTTAGCCGGTTGTACAGCCGCGCTGATTGTACTCACATACAGCTTTCCAGCAAAATATGTTTTGTATGTTCTGACCGGTGCAGCCAACTGCATTCTTCTTCTATTACTATTGATGTTTGGGTTAAAAACAATTGTTTATGAGTTTTTAATACTGTCTGTATTATATAAAGCTTTAGTACAGTTAGTAATTTGCTTTCGGTATATAGCTTGCCGGTAGAATATCTTCGTGGCTTAAAGAACATGACCTTTATTAAAGCTCGCTGTGATCTCTCAAGTTCTATCAATTTGGTCTTAGCAGCCCCACCCCAGATCGGAATACAGTACCTTAGAACAGACTGGGCCAACATAATGTATATTTTACTAAGTAACTCCTGGGTCGCTACATGTCGTAGATTTTTGAAAATATAAATTAGTTTTCGTGTTCTTGCACTAAGAATGATAGTTTTTGATCAATTACAACCCCCAAATATTTTATTATATTTACTTTATTTAAATTTATGTTGTTTCTTGTGTTAGAATTAATTAATTTGATGTTAAAGTTATTACCTGGTTGAGTTCTATTATAAATACTGTAACACGTTTGAGCGTTTAGTGTTAACAAATTTGACTTCAGCCATTGAGCAATTATATTAAGACCTAGTTCAGCTTCTACGCAAACCTTTTCCCATGTTACGTCAGAAAAAACAACTTCAGTGTCGTCAGAATAAGAATTAATTTTGCGTTGCTTAATTTAAGTTCACATAAATTATTGATGTAAATTAAAAATAGGGTTGTGCCTAAAACACTCCCTTGGGGCAATCCAAAAGAAATGTTTGAATCGTTGCTAATATACGAACCTATTTTAACTCTCTTTCTTTAGGTCTAAATATACAGCTACACATTTATTTTTTCGGTTCATTTGTTCAATGATGAAGGTAGTTAACGCAGTCACAGCATCTTCTGTAGACTTCCCATTGCGAAAACCGAATTGAGAATCTGATAGAATATTATACTTATTTAGATAATTAATAAGTCTTTTATTTATTAGCTTTTCTAATATTTTTTATATTAATAGTAACTATTAAGGTAGTACAGATATTGGTCTGTAATTATTTATGTCATGTTTATCCCCACTCTTAAATAATGGTTACCTTGGTTCTCCGTCGGATCACATCATTGCGAATTTTAAAAGAGAGAAACTCCGAGCATAGCTCTTTCCATAGCTTGCTAAGCGAATTTCAGCATGTGCTTCACTGCACTAGCTTCACCATGAGTGTCCACGTTTCGGCGCCGTAAGTCATAACCGGTAGGACGCACTGATTAAAGACTTTAGTCGTGAGGCACTGTGGTATATATTACGTGAAGACCTGACGAAGTTAGCCAAATGCTGCCCAGCCCAGCTGGATCCTTCTGTTCTTTCTCAAAGTTGTTTTTATCCAACTGCAAGGTCTGTCCAAGGTAAATATATTCCTGAACAACTTTGTGAGGAGTACCGTTGACCGTTATCGATCCCGGATCCACAATAAGGGTGTTAGACATGATTTTGGTTTTTTCCATGTTTATTCCGAGACCGATTCGCCGAGAAACGTCAGCTAGCTCAGTCAACATTGATTGTATATCTTGCAGCGACCCTGCTACGAGGATAATATCGTCCGCAAAGCACAGGTGCGAGATGTATTCGCCGTTTATATTTATGCCCTTACCTGTCCAGTCCAGCGTTTGAAACATATTCTCCACGACACTTGTGAACAGTTTCGGGGATATCGCCCCCCTGTCTCACTCCCCTGCGTAATGGGATATTCTTAGACTGCTGGTTCTGTACTTGGACACTCATAGACGCGGTTTTATAGATACATCTCAACACGTTGAAATATCGGTAGTCCACTTGGCAACGCTGCAAGGACTTTAAAACAGCCCAGGTTTCAACGGAGAATGCCTTCTCATAGTCCACAAAAGCAAGACACAAGGGCTGGTTATACTCATTGGCCTTCTGTATAATCTGCCTCACTGTGTGAATGTGGTCTATGGTGCTAAATCGTGAGCGAAACCCAGCCTGTTCCGAGGGCTGAAACTCGTCAAGTCATCTTGCAATGCGGTTTAAGATGACCCTCGAAAACAACTTATAGACGTGGCTAAGAAGTGAGATGGGCGGTACTTTTTAACAAGCGTTTTATCTCCTTTCTTGAAAAACAATTCTACGACACTCCTGCTCCACTCTTTTGGAGTTCTCCCACAGCTAATAACGGTATTGAATAACTTTTGAAGCTCAGCCAATATTGGTTTACCTCCTGCTTTTAAGAGCTCCGAAGTTATTTCGTCCTTCGAAATACTTGTTACTTCGAGCAGTTCATCGGTATAGTGGCGGATTAGTGGCGCTCGAGAATCACTTTCATTTGGCATAGGTATTGGCGCATGCGAGTCGTATAACCGGCCATAGAAATCACCAATCTCGGCAAGAATCTTCGGCTTGGAGACGACAGTACTAGAAGATATTCTTTAAAACAGCCTCCGGCATACGATACGAGTTTCTTGTACAAAAAGCTAACATTAACTTTGATTGTAAGAACTGCTATCCTATAAAACTTGTTACCGGCTTTTTTACTTCCCGATATCTATTGTCTCGGCCTTTTCAAGTTGCGAGTGAATTGGTTTTTTCTAGGCATCCATGTATCTCCTGGCTGTACCAGGACCATCTCCTAGGCCACATCGTCTCTGAACATCAGGCGAGGTGCAACCTCTCTGAGTACCTTGTTCATAACATTCATTTTATGTTTTGTCGGCAGACAAAAAAATGAATGACAATAAACTTAATATGTTAAGTTTCTTGTCATTCATTTATTTAGTTGATTTCACATATACTAACAATAGGCAGACTAATGATCTATATATTTAAAAATTAAGCAGATAAAAATCGTTAAACATAAATTTAAAAGATTTACCTCATCGGTTAATATTTTCCAATCTGTATCTTTGATACCAAGCCTCAGTTCTGATACATCTCCTTCCATAGCGATTACTTTTTCTTTAAAATCTGGCTGTTGTTTGTATAATGTATCAAAAACCTGCAATATAATAATAGTCTTTAATGCAATGTGTTTGCAGATTATTATCTAATCCTTGTTTGATTGTCGTTATACTTACTGGATCTTTATAAACTTCTTGAATTCTTTCCTGAATGCTTTTACCTTTCTTGGAACGGAACAGAATGTACGCCTTTGATATATGACAACACCTGAGTAAAGAAATATGAATTACTTCTCATTTCTAAATTGATTATGTATTAACCATGTCTACATGTTTAATTGTTAACTTTATGAGAAACACTAAGCTTGCTCTGAAGAACTATATACCGAAATATGGTTTTCTTTTGAACTTGTTACCATACTTAATGAAGTTAAAAAGGTTGTAAAGTAAATTGGAAATAAGTAAAGTATGAAGCAATCAAAAAGTAGCAAAATATCCCCAAAATACAAATTTGTAGCCATTTAATTTTGTGAACACCGATGAATCCTGTGCCTCCCGTGCTGAAGCCAACGCAGTTCTTGTAGAACCTCTGCACCTCCGAGTCTCCCTGCGCCTCTATCGCCATCGCGCGATCCATACTTGTATCTAGTACATTACCTGAACAGTTTCTCAATGAGTTGTTTCCCAAGGAAGCCTGTGCCTCCCGTGATGAAGACGACGCAGTTCTTGTAGAACCTCTGCACCTCCGAGTCTCCCTGCGCCAGAGCGTCCAGCATGGGCTGCTGCTGCGCCAGCGCAGCCGCCTCTATCGCCATCGCGGGATCCATGATTGTATCTAGTACATTTCCAGTTGATAAGGTTTATTATTATTATAAAAAATTGTAACTATAATTAATACTTCATCTAAGTAAATAGTAAGAACAAAAGTCTATAAAATATGTATTAAATATTTCTTTATCCATAGTAAGAAGTTAATAAAATCAATACTTCAGTCACGAATTTTTTTTTTTATTCTTTTAAGAATTAGGTACTCACATGTTATAGAGCTTAGAATTGATTAGTCGGACGTATTATTTCTGATTCTAAAGTAAACTCTTCATGAATATTTAACCAGAAATTATTCTATCTATACACATATAATAAAACTGTAACAGGCCGAATTCTGTACATTAAATATATTTTGAAAATTTTAATCAGGGTGCATGTGCATGCTAAACCCGAATCTGTAACTATTTTAATTTTTGTCTATATGTCTGCCTTTCTGTCTGTCTGTATCTTGACTAGACATCACGCTGAAACTACTATGATGTGATATATATATAGTTTCGCTGAACATAAACTTTTGTGAGTCTATAATTTACTCGCGTACTAATAACTTACTTTCATAATATATGATCAACCTGTGACTGTAACGTAATATTTTTTATTCTAAATTACAATCACAATTTGTAATTGCGATACAAAATATTATAAGGAAAATTGTTAGAGGAGGAGTTTATTATATAATATAACGTATAACATTTATAACAGATACAATCAAATAAACAAACCATGAACTTCTTAACCGTGCGATTCCCGAATAGACCTATCATTTGCATTGATACATATACTTACACTTACGTTGACGGGTAAATAATTCATCTGTTAATGATCAAAATAATTTTATGAAGATTTATAAAAAAATTAAGTTTTTTAAAACTTTAATGTGTGCCATTGATTATTTTTTCTAGTTACACTAACAGGAACACTAATAACACATATTTTATTCATGTTGAATTAATGTAAACTATTTGCGACGTGTTTTGATAGACAAAAGACTTTATTAATTCACAATGACAACGCGAATTGGGAATTTTATAAAATGTAGTGATTATACGAGTAACTTTGTGTTCTATGACGTAACTGTAGTCGTCAAGTTCTACCTACAGTCACATCATAAAACACAAAATTATGAAATAAAAGACGTAATTAGCCATGCTAATAACATTTACACATTATTGTGTTTTAGTATGTGACGTAATAAACCTAATAAACTACTGCACCAATTTCGTTATAAAGGTACATTATCACTTAGTAACATATGCTATATTATTACTAGAAGAAATAAAAGATTCTTAGAAAAACTTACTAAAACCTACCCCATGTATAAAAGAAGCCTAAAAATGTCTTAAGATAAAATGCGCAAAAAAAATATGCCCGTATGAAGCCGCTAGATATTTACATTTTAGTTTTGCTATATCCCGGTAAAAGAGGAACTGTTGGTTGGTACGGGACACTAAATAAATCGGCTGCAGTCTAAATTAAAATTAATTAATTATGTATACATACACCATAATTTTTTTTATATTACTGATAATAAAGTATATTTGCAAAAAAATCTGTTAGTTTTTAAAAAACAAACTGATTCATTGCTGAATTTTAATGAAACTGTACTTTAAATATTGCTATTTATAAGCCAATTAACTTATGTGTCTTTATTTTTTCTCCACACTGTAAGCAATGTTCTGTTAATTCCAAGTGGATATTGAAAAGTGATTATAGCCCATAGTTGTGCTCTTTTTATCATTTTCTCAAATTGTCAAACTTTGTAACTGGGAGTACAATCGTAATTATTATTTAACACTATTAGCAATTTGTATAATAAAGTTGAAATAGAAACTCTAAATTGTTCGTGCTCCGAATAAGTGTAATGTGAGTCCAACTTTATTAGAATTCTTTGATTTTACGCGCTGGAAATAGGGTTCTCGTATCTCTCAGGCAGTCTCAGCCTCAGATTGTGTGGAGCTGCTGAATTTTCCTCAAGCATTGGCTTTGCTCTTCTTTATTTCAATCTTCAGTTATAGTCAGTCATGTTTGTTTAAATTTGACTCTATTACAAAATATACTATTAAAATGTTGTCATTGTAACAAAACATTCCAGAAACATGTTTTTTCTCACCCTGAACTAGGCCTTCGGATGTGATTATATCTAGTGAAAAGCCATGAAATCTGACGGTAGTGTAGACCACTAGTTTTAGCAGGAAAATTCCTTCCTGTGTGGTAAAATGGTGCAGAAATAGTTTAGAAATGTTTCCGTATAAGAAGGTGATGGAATAAGTTATCATGTGTAAAGACATTCGTCATTTTTTATTACCTATTTATTAAAGTGGTGTCTGCAATATTTGTACTTTAACAATTATTATGACATTTTTTTGTGGGATGTATAATTAATGTAATAATGTGATTTTAATTTTAAAGTAGTTATTAATGATGTAATGTGTAAAAAAAAATTTGTTAGAGTATAATGACGACCCTGAATTAATTAATGTAAATGGACTACAATGTGCCGTCTTAATTAATTTGATAAATAAATAAATAAATAAATTGTATAGATACAGCTAAAGGATGACGTACATATGTAACCAATCATTCTTTAATTATTTTTTTGGGAACTATTTTCATATCCTTTAGGAATTTAAAACTGAGTTTTATTCATTCTTCGTTGTTTTTAAGGGTCTGTACCTAAATTGTATAAACTTATAGACTTCGTTGTCGGTGCGTCTGCCGCCAAGCTATATTACATAAACCGTGATAGCCTTTACTTACCTTTGAAATTTTAATAGATGATGTATTTCTATTACAACTATAATAATAAATATTAAAAACAGAAAAAATTAAAGATTAAAGTGGGGCTCATATACAACATACGTGTTTTTATGCTTGATATTAAAAAAAAAGGCTTGAAAAAATGTTGTTTGGAAAATGGTACAGAACCCTAAGTGCGCGAGGCCAACTCGCACTTGGCAGTTTTTTTATTTCATCCAGTTACTACAGAACTTCGTAATTTATAAACTTACTAGCTGTTACCCGCGGCGTTGCCCGCGGCATATAAAGTAATTCAAAATGTGGAATAGAAATCCTTAGATTTTTTGGTTTAACTCTATTGGTTTAAAAAATGTGATACGATGCAATTATAATATACGTGTTATATTGCCGAATACAAACTTTAAGGACTATCAAAACACTTAAAATACATAGTCCCAAGACCTGTCATTTGCCACGCAGCGGAGTAGTAATATTGTGTTTTGTTTGACGTTGGTGTAGATCCTGCAGAAATCTAAACATTTTTATGCAAAAAAACCGCTATTGAATAATGCGCGAGCGAAGAGAGCGCGAAATTTTTTGCACTTTACATACTTCAGGGACTTATAAAAATAAATATTGGGGAAAAAAGCATGCTCAATTTTCGCCTGTAAGAAACTGATAGTGTTTTGGGATAAAAATTAGCCTTTTTGTTAATCCAGAGTCTAAGCTAATATTTTGGTACCAAATTTCGTCTAAATCCGTTTAGCCAGTTGAGCGTGAAGGAGGAACAAACATACAAACTTTCGCATTTATAATATTAGTGTGTTTATTTTGAAACTAACGCAAAAAAAAACGTTATAAGAACAATGCTCGAGCGCAGCGAGTGCTCTTTTCTTGCGTTTTTATATCCCACAGGAACTCATAATATTTACGGGATGGCTCATATATTAGTCCCGGAGAATAGAGTGGCAGTCGAAGCGTTTATGACTCACTCGGTAAAAAATTATGGTTTTTTAGTTGTTTTTTGGTATCCTGCAAAAACGCGACAGTATTTTGGGATAAAAATTTGCTTATTTGTTAATCCAGGGTCTAAGCTATTTTGATACCAAATTTCGTCTAAATCCGTTTACCCGTTAAAACGTGAAGGAGTAACAAAGATGCACAGTTTTAAATGCGTGGTGATGAAACGGTGATGGTGGTGATGATGAAATGTATCCTATGTTTCAATCCAAGCTAAAACCTATCTCTATTTTAAATTTCATCGTAATCCATTCAGCTGTTCAAGCGTGAAGAGGTAACAAACTTACAGACAGACACACAGATAGACAAACTTTCGCATTTATAATATTATTATGATGAAGTATGATTTGAATGTTATATTTATTTAAATGAAAATATAAATCTTAAGCTTTACTAAAATGAAAACACATTTTGTAAAGGTAGTACGGATTTTATGGGCTTAAAGAACTTATTTCAGTTTTCCACAAGATTTACAACAGAGAGAGCAATGAACGGGAAGAGGAGTGGACCCCCAACAAGGATTCAATATTATGTTCCCTACATTTCACAGATGTAGTATTTTATTTAACAACAAAAGCAAATTTTTAAATCAGAACTAAAGCATCTAGGGAATTAAAATATACATACATATAATATACATATATCTTGAATTCGTGCAAATAAACTCAATTGTGATTGCTATAGGCCTTTATTACCAAAAACAAAACGATTAACTACAACAAAAAAAAATATAGCAGTAAAATTATTAATAGACTATTTATAATCCAAATGATCGCATTTTGCTGAGTTTGGGATCGGGTGACAAACACACATTATTATTAAATATGCTTTTTTTGCTAAATGTGTTTGTCACAAATAAACCATTTATTCATTTAAATGCTATTGTAATTGCTTGTGTGTATGCGATATGCTGACACATTGTTATTTATGGCCAATGATCATTGTGTTTGATTCGCTCTGTCCCTGTCTCAATTTGTCATTGCTAATTTTAGTCAAGCCATGTGTAGTACGCGAAGGAATCCTTGAATTGAACTACTCGTAGTTCAGTTGCGTTTAGTTCATCCTTCACTAGTTCAGTTTCAATACAAACACATCTTTAGTTCGCATTGTTAACCGCCGCACGCGAACGAAACGCTGAGACGAGCCGTTGATTATTTATATGCTCAGTTATCGGTTAGGAGTATGCCAAAACAGAACCAAAAAACATAAACAAAAAAACTTTACTAAACATGCTGAACAAAAATTTCACTATGCTATCAGGCGTATTCTAAAAAAACACCTGTTTTATAACCTTTCGGCTGAGAAAGTTACGAATACTATGTTTAACGTTGTAATGATGTAAATACACAAACTTAGTAGGAACATTATTAATTACTTAAACGTTATATACAAACCCATTAATGTGTACATCGTTATCAGTTATGGGTGTACTAGGCCGAAAAGGGGTCACCTCATCATAAGCAACAAATTTCACTTTGGGACCAACTCTGAATTCGAAAAAAATAAGCTGTTTCATATATTTTGTCGACCAATTAGCTTTTTCTATTGATCAGCTGATTTCTTTTCTCAGATTGAGGTTTGAATCCCATAACGAGAGTTATTCATAAGTAAAATGGCCTCATATTGGCTTAGTAGACCCCTAAGCGACAACTCTGTATAATGCTAATATATTACAAAAATATCAGCCTAAAACAGAAATATATAAAACAAACCAACTTCCAAATACAATACATATAAAAACTAATAAATACGAAATGAAATACTCTCAAGTACTTCTGTTTTTTGACGGCATACGCAGTAGCTTTCAGCCCGTCTCTGACTATATACTTTCTTATACCTATACACCATACAAGTATGTATTGCGTCCAATTTATATCCGTCACGTCAAAATTAAATATTGCCTGATCTTGTTTAGACAGATTTTTGTACAATTTGTTTGTGTTGTTATCAATAAATTTCCATTCGTTAACGATGAAATAAGATAGCACATTGCACATCTTGAACACCTTAGTTGCCATTTTGACGAATCTGCAAAATTAAATCTTCAGTAAATAATCTAGTAACAAGTGGTTAAAAAAGATTTCAAAAAACTATACTGCAAGAATTTTAGAGCCATCCATCCATCCAGACCATCTGTAGGTGAAGACGAATCTATGACGCTACTCACATAATAATACGACAAGCTGTTTAGGTTCTAGGACGTAGCAATGGAATATTCATACATACATACACTCAAAAAACATAACCCTCCTTCTTTCGCAGTCGGGTAAATTACAACTCGCCTGATGAGAAACGCCGATGCGGCCGTTGAAGATAGAAGATACCGAATCACCCACGACTCGAAAATACCATCATAACTAATCACGATAGGAAAAAAAAACCGGCATCAAATTTCACAATCAGGAAATTTGCATAATAAAAGTAAAAACAAAGCGTTTCGTGCAACTCCGTGGAATCACATCATCTAACGGTGGCGGTGTCTGGCCATATCTCTTCTCCGACGTATTAAATTCTATAAACATAATATACCTTCAAGTTAAACATTTACCTTCTCTGCTTGCCCATAAGTAAAGTTACAATATCAGCTATAAATGCTGGTATGAACTGAAGAAATATCGTAGCCAGTAAGTACAAAAACTTGTTAGGTGTCTCCAATGCAAAACTGTAGTAGAAAGCTTTGTTAGAAGGCACTGTCCTTCCTTCATGCTCGATGACGTCACGAACACTTTCTAGAAAAAAAACATTTAAAAATTAAAAAAACCAGTGGCATCTAAACTCATAAATGCCAAGAGAGCTGGCTCATTCCTGGCTCAAAGTATTTCTGTGGCAATTCAACGCGGGAAAGCAGCCAGTGTTCTTGGGACTCTGCCACACGGACTTCATTTTTTACAGACTTTCAATCTTATCTTTCTTTTTTACAGTTTAGGTCCGTTTTAAAAATTTACTCATTAAGTTAATTTAAGGTTCTCTCATACTGCTTTAGTGTTTACAATACTTATTTGAAGTAAAAAGTAATGTGCCGCATATATCTATCAAATATTATTAAAACGGCAGACAACAAATCAACAATCAATGATAAAACTTCCCAAATATTTAAAAGCCAGTTGTCTCTCAACTTACAGTCCGTGACAATCACAATATTAAATAAATCAGGCAAGTGAGAGTTTGCGCATAAAGGATTCTGTACTATCTATCTAATAATAGTTTCAGTTTATTTCTTTTGTCGTTATTAATATCGAGCAAAAAACCGCAAGAAAATCACGTTTGCTGTAATTTTGTCATCACGCTCAAAACGCTAGAAAAGAACGTAGGTAATTACTCCATGAGATTCCTCTGCGTGGATGTGACGTTGTATATCCTGGTAACGTAATCACTGACTAAGCCAATCATGGATTGGAAATTCGTTAAAGTGTCCCGAGTTGTAGGATGATTGTTGCTTTCAGTTACAATAAAATGTGAATCAATTATTACAGTAGGATGAAAAGAACTTACTCCATGTAACGGGATTCCTCTGCGTGGAAGTGACGTTGTATATCCTGGTATCGTGACCACCTTTCGCCTGGTTGGTTGCAGTCTCTCTGGCTGCTACTATGATAGCATTATTGACGTAGTCACACGGAACCAGACCCATCAAAGATTTTAGGTTTGTGTGAGCTGTGTGGAGTATGCCAAGACCTGTTCCTAGGAGGAACTGATAAAATTCAAAGTTTAAATTATTCAAAAAATATTTATTTTGGACAACTATAGATCCATGTTCAAAAACTTAGTACCTAGTGTTAGTACCTAATTAGAATTATTATACGAGTATATTGAGGCATGTTTTGAAAAACCATTTTTTTTCTTCACATTTTATCATCGCAATTGTGTGCAAAATATGAAATGATAAGTAAAAATCACTAGCTATTACAAGTTCTTTCTTTCAGTTGGTACTTTTTCGTTATTTAATCGTATCAATCCATAGAGACCCACTACTGGGCATTGGGCTCTTCTATGGTGTATGGCCGCACCACGCTGGCGTGACGTTGTGGGTAGTTACCCACAACGTCACGCCAGCGTGGTGAGGAACATTGGCAATTGGTTATTTTTAACATGATGATTTATGCCGATATTTTATCTTAAGAAAACTGAGATGGTGCGAGAGAGCGCATGTCACCAATTCTGACCCTTATTCATAGATTTAAATCCTTTAATATAGAAATTTATTTATACATTAAATACAAACAAAGTAAGGAAAGCTTTAGGTATAGGTAAAGAATGTTGGTTTTTATTATAGAGGACCAAGTATAAATACTGATTACGAATTCTGATAATTATATTCTTACCCCACTAGCACCATACACGCAGCTTTGGTCCAACCAACCAGGCGTTGGTTCTCTATATGTGCACAACACTGGAAAAAATACTTATTTTATTTTCGAATGTATGATGCTACATAATGTAAGCTTTTTTGTGTCATTATCATCAGCCAGAAGACCGCTTCCTCCTCTGGCTCATACTAAATACTCCTACTGATAGGAGCACCAGACACCCATGTTGATGCTCTTACTGCAAAAGGAAATTGTAAAGCGCTAAGTAGGAATTTGTCCACTGCTGAACAAAGGCCTCCCGCTTAAAATCCCATTCCGAACGACTAGTACAATACAATGCTATATGCTTCAAACCCATGATGGAGAATAACATAGTTATTGTATTTTTTTTTTATTTTCTCTTATACATTATTGTCTATTTTCAGCTATGAATGAAGAGTTTTCACTGTCAAAAAATAAAGTTAACATACCAATTCCAGGTCGCACAATGCATATCGGTAAACCAGAGCTCATGTTACGCACCAGATCCTCGGATATTTGTTTTGTAAATGTGTAAGTATTCGGCCAATCTTTGATCAAACTGTAACATAAACAACTACTTATAAATAAAACATCAAAAAAAGTTAAAAACTGTCTTTAAATGTTCAGTTATCTGGATTTCAAAACCAAATTACAAATAGACCGATTGTGGTAAAATACATGATTGAAAGTTTATTGAATATATTGTTCTAATAGTTCTAGGCAGCTTTTGGAAAGTTGGTGAAATAAACCGCTAGATTTACCAAGATCAGCTCAAACAACTTTCTATCGTTTAGAGGCATGCTAAGTCAATAGGGTGTCCCTGTATACTCACCCTATTGAACGAATATCTTATTGCGAGCAACATAACGACCGATAAACTCTTTTCTATGAAACAGCTGTTATTTCCTTGTTTTTAGGATCGGTTCAATTAAGAAATTCGTTCTTTGGGATGAGTATATTCCCAATTTCAGTTTAGTACTCTTAACAAATTCTTACTATATAATATATTATGAATAGTAAAGTACATCTGTATGTCTGTCCCTCTGCTACGTTATCACGCCTGAACCATTTAACCGATTTTGAAGAAATTTGTCACAAAGATAGACTAAATCTTGGGGAGGTACATAAGCTACCTTTCATTTAGGAGAAAAAATGAAAGATTTAAAATAGGGGATGAATTAGATTAGCAATACACACCGTGAAGTTGGACAATTACAAGAAATGTCATTTCCATTGTTTTTCCATTGTTTATAGAAAACAATCAATATTTTTTTTTTACAGGTATCTAAAAAAGTAAGAATAGAATTTAGGAACACCGACCTCGAGGACAGGGGCTTTTATATCGAGATAATTTTGTCTCCACGCGGGGATGTTTATTAGGAAAAAATCTTCTTCGCGGAATGTAGTCGCGGGTAAGAGCTATTAGCCATATATAACAAAAGTGCAGTCGTACCTCTGAGTTATATCAACAAGCCTCTCAGGCTCAAGTTTCTCCGCCAAAGATATCAAATCATCAGGAGTGATGGGACTTTTGTAAAATTCTTCTTGTACTTCTTCACCGACTAGAGTTGTGGTAGCGTTTGTGTAAGCTGTCGATACGTGAACGTATGACCTGGAGAGAGATTATATTACCTAATAGTATAATGGATCTCAAATTTATTACATTCAAAAATAAATTAAAGTTTTTTTAAAGCAATCTTTTTTATAATCTCAGCGAATATATGTGAATGCAGCTTGTACGAGTAGAATCATCGTTCTTGTGTAACGAACAACCATAATAAAACATTACTAATAACCAAGCAAAGCGATCAAAATGTAAATATATGTCATAAGAACTATTAAACTAACAACTAATATGAAGTAATCGTAGTATAAATGAGATTTATAATTTTTTTAAGTAAGTAATTATTAAGTCAAAATTTGGGCCGCTAGACGATGGAGCTTCGTCAACTTGATGTAGAGTCTTTCGCCTGTTCAGCTGTATTTGCATAACGGATATAATTGACGGAGTCAGGTGTTACTTTGCGGAAATCCATTAATAATAAGATGGCATATAAAACATATTTAGTGCTTTCGAGCGAGCTCTTGAAGAGTCAACATCTACTGAGGATGCCTCGTGCTAAGGCGAAACACGTGTCGAGGAAGTCAGATACTGAGAGAAAGAGAAATAATAAGGTGAGGTGTGGCGGTGGTGAGGAGGAACCACAGCATAAAAACAAAAATATTTTTCGATTTCTCACGCTGACATCAAGACGAGGCGGAAAAATACTAAATATTTTGTATATACCATCTTATTATAAGACAAATTTAATAAGGCTTGCCCGTAACGAACGTTATTTAAAGAATATAAATTCATGAATTGTGTAACAAGTAATACATTAAGTAATTTTATAGGAGACAAGATCTGACTTTAGTTTAGCAGGCAATTTTTCAGCAATTTTAGTGATTAATAAATAATAATTCATAATCTAAATGTAATCAAGACAATAATTATTCGATCAAGATATTGTCGAGATATCGAGAAAATATAAAAGAAATAAGAAATTGAGAATGAAACATATAAAGGCGATAATGTATTTTGAACAAGCTTCAGATAATGAAGAAATTTCTTGAAGTCAGTGTAATATGCGTCATCGGTTTATCGCAATGTGTACCTGAGCTTTTTACAAGTTTTGGCCAACAGTAGTGTTTCCCTTGTTCCTCTGACGTTGATGAGCGTAGCTGTTCGGAGAGGCTCGTCGAACCTGGTGGTGGCAGCCACGTGGTATATCACATTTACCTTGGGAAGTTTTTATTACTAATCAAAACATACGCAACAACACATGGGAAGGTCCAATACGGAATGTTAATCCTAATAAAATGCGAAAGTTACTCTGTCTGTCTGTCTCGCTTTCATGCCAAAACCACTGAACCGATCGGGATGAAATGTGGTGCACAGGTAGGTTGGACCCCGGGAAAGGATATATTATACTTTTTAACCGACTTCAAAAAAAAATAGTTTCTCATTGGATTATCTCGATACTAAAATAGGGAACTACGCGGGTGAAACCGCGAATCACAGCTAGTAAAAACATAAGCACGGACAATGAAAGAGTAAAATTTACATCAACATATAAACTTAAAAAATAAAAAAGTGAGTGAGTGATATGTAGAATGCCGTTAAGTTCAGAAAACAATTGATATTAGGGCTTTTAATTCAATTAAATTCATCTCACACGTACTTACCTCTTCCGTTAGGGATTTCCAGTCATCATCTTTAATACCCAGCCTTATTTCGGATACGTCTCCTTCTACAACCACTATTTTATTCACAAAATCTGGTTTCTGCTTTTTCAAAAACTCAAACACCTGAAAGATGTTTTATACATTGTAATTATAGCAAAACTATAATATTCTATATCTTTTTCATTGTTATTTATACTTTATTGTGGTAAAATATGACACATAAAACAGGATTAGTCGTAGTTAGAAAATTCTTAATTTCGGGCAATTCGCCAAGAATGCTGGTCTCGTTGCCCCGCTTACGCTTGCAGTCCTTTAGTCTTAATGACAAATATTTAGTATATTAAATTTACTGAGTTGCACTTAACATAGTATTTTTATCTGATAATTCGTGGTTCAAAACTTACAGGATCTTTTAGTATCTCCTGAGATCTGAGCTGAATATCTTTTCCTTTCTTTGACCGCAGCAAAATATATAACTTACGTATTTGGCATGTCCTGCAATTTAAATTAAAATAACTTATCAACCTGGTTATTGCTGCGGCGAGCAATATGTATCAAATTTATTGTTATTCTTGAAACAGTCACTGAGTATAGAATAAGCTACCACTGTTTTCAACGATTTGCGAAGCGAAAACTGCCAGCACGAAGACGTATTCTTATTCTTTTTCTGTGTGGGGGCTATAATTCCTGCACTGACGTCCCACTTGGAGTATATGTCAGGTAATGTAATCCTCAATCTCACTTAGAGGGGGTAACATAATTTAAGTACCTAATTGCCGTTCCCCATACTACAAAAGCAAGACTCCATCATTACATAGTAAAAGTATTGCAGATACGACTCTTCAACCAGATTGTAGGTGGAACTTTTAGCCTGTGACGTCTTTGTTTTACCGTGACCTGTAGGACTAATATAGGCGTATTATATCCACTGACCATACAGGCTGTTCTCAAATCGTGAGAAACCCGATTTTTAGATTAATCGATGCATAGACCTCGATGAAATTAAAATGAAGTACGCTTGTATTTTATTTTAATTTCAAACCTCGGCCTATTTTTTAGATTATTATATCTTCTCTGTTTTTAGTACATTACCTGAACAGTTTCTCAATGAGTTGTTTCCCGAGGAAGCCTGTGCCTCCCGTGATGAAGACGACGCAGTTCTTGTAGAACCTCTGCACCTCCGAGTCTCCCTGCGCCAGAGCGTCCAGCATGGGCTGCTGCTGCGCCAGCGCAGCCGCCTCTATCGCCATCGCGGGATCCATATTCGAACGTTTATAAAGCTAGACCAATAACAACAAAGTAAGATTAATAACCAATAAATAAATATTTTCTGGAAGATTGTGTTCAGGAGGTGTGCGAATATCGCAGAGGACAATCCGTTGTTTGTCCTGATGAAGAGCCGCTTATGCTCTCGAAGCCCATTATAAATTATTTATTAGTAATTAAACCTTATTTATTCCTTAATAAAACTTACAAGATGTAATATTACAATGAATAACAGTCAATAAATCTAATTAAGTCTCAATATCAGGAACATTTTAATATGAGTTTGTTATAGTGCTTGTATCGCCAATGGCGCAACTTTCCGTTCTTTAAATAGTGGAGACAGTCATTCCATGCCATTCCATGCCGTTCCATGCCATTCTGGCATTTCAAAATAAAGTTCGTTCTAATCGTAGCCAATCCGGGATCCATTAAAGAATTTTTAGGCTTGTGCTTGACAGCAACTCACCTGAAGTAAAACGACAATGTGGTCTGGATATGGCAATTTTGCCTAGAAGAAACTGATCCACTCGCAATTTGAAAAACCGAGATTATAGCTATCGGGATAAAGAGAACTCGGCAGCAAAACAACCTCAGTAAAATAGAGTAAGTTAAAAAGTTTAGTTGTTGCAAAACTGGCAGTTATTTAACGAGACGGAAATCTTCAAAAGTGTCCCGTATACACCCCCGGTGGACTGGAACCCTTCATCAAACAATGAGGCATCATTGTTTCATAAAGAGTTCCGGGATGACTAGACAATCTCACCGGTGTTCAATGCCACAGCACTTCCTTACAGATCTGGTCCTGACTTATCAGCCTTCGTGCTGCCTAACAACTTTGAAATTTGTGTGACCGACTCCAGGCATAATATTTGTAATATGTTTTTTTTTTATAATTTTATAATGATTATAATTTTATGATTTCGAGGTTGGTATCATATAAAATTTATTAAATTTAAGCGACTAGTTTGACTTACATGACAAAAAATGCGGAGGCGTCTAACAAATTGATGACAACTGTCAGTTTTTAAGCCGTGAGTATATTTTGTTATTTACGCATATTTAAGTATATTTACGTTTTGCACTCGACTGTTAATTATAATTAACATCCTAAACTAACACTATTTTTTTACAATCATTTCTTATTTAAATACCAGTATGAATAAATACCTATATTATGAAACTTAGGTATTTATCTAAGCAGATGTTACAAAGATTTTTTAGAAACAAAAATAACATTAATTATTTAGTACAATATTTTTTTGTGTAGATAAAGACAGTTTTACTGACCAGTTTACGGACCAGTTTTTTAGGCACAAGATCACTTGTCTCCCACGAGTAATCTTGTGCCTAAAAAACTGGACCTGCCGAACTGTGCCAGAAACTAACCACAATAAAGCATTCAGTTGGTAATTGAAAGAGTATGTTTTATATGACCGTTAGATGAAGCCCGTGTTTTTAACGGTTTCAAGAAAGGAGGAGGTTCTCAATTCGGCCGTTTTTTTTATGTTTGATACCTGATCTGTCGGATACGGCTGGACCCATATAGGCCGGACCTATTTATAAAATTCTTTGTTTGAAAGTCTTTTAAATATTATATACTTTGGAGGTTTGATTTTCAAATCCAAATAACTGAAAATGTTCTTTCTTCACCTGGCGTAATGGAAGTCGGTAATATTTTTTTAGTGACATGTTCAGCTTATAAGTTTACGTCACCTGTTTACTGCTGAACACTGTCATCGTGTGAAAATTTTTCTATTACTGTTTCATACGTCGTACGATATTTATTAGTCTTTGGGTCTTGGCAGAAATAAATCATTTTACCTTTTATCAATTGTAACGCTTATATGGTTTTTCATTGTGATAGGTACATATTTTTTACTGAGAGTTCAATCAATGTTGTCAATCGTCCCTGTGACAAAGGTACTATTCACTTTTGTGTACTTCTGTTTTTATTCATCAAAATGTGTCGTTCCAACGACTAATTCATTCCATTTCTGTAGATCTTAAATGGTCTATAGGTAATCTTTCTGGTATATTTTTTGTTGTCGTAGTTAGTCCTTTTGTTTATGTTAATAAAGGCACTTGCCACCCTTCACTAACTAATAATTTTATAATACATTACATTTCTCTTAATTATTCTGTTCCAGACCAGGCATGCTTCATCTTGGCCAACAATGTCGCTAACTTCCATGGTGGTTCGAGCTGCTGGTAAAATTAGAAATTTGCTGCTGGTAAAATTAGCTGTAATCAAGTAATAATATATCGTTTTTAATTTACGCTGCATAATTAAATTAATTATATATTTTTTGATACAGTATTTAGAACTCAAAAAATAAAGTACAAAATAACTAATTTAATAAATTATTTTAGTGTAGCAATAGCCTTACAAAATTTGTACATGATTAATACGCGAGTACTAGTTAATTAGTTATTAATGATTGTAAGGTCAGTGTAGGTACATGCAGTGTTAATTGCATATTCTAATTCCATGCAAGTTCAACGATGCGCTTTAATTAGTTTGAATTATTTTTGTAAATGACGATGACTGTTTGTAAAATGATAGTTCATAAACTCAGTTACGAGTTTTATGACGATTTTCGATATGGCGATAATAACTTTGTTTGTTTGTAAGAGATATTTTTAATTTAGTCCGATATGATAGCAATCAAAATTTTTCTATAAGTTTTTTTATCGATTACTGAATCATTTGTATCCGATGCTCAATCGATTCTTGTCAGTTTTGTAACTGATATTGTATCGTAAAATCTATTAAGACTGTAGATTTGTACACATTGTATGAATTTCATCAGTGTCTTTAATAAGGCGAGTCTTGACATCGTCGGAAACACAATCGCCTCATAATCTCCCTGATGAAGCTCACCAAAAAACAAAACTTAAAAAGAACGAGAGTTGATTGTTTGCAGCGGTTATTAAAGTTTTATACACGTGACTGGAAATTACTGCAAAAACTTGATACCACTACATTTAAACCAGATTTAAACGTAAGAAATATCGGGATGCGACTGGTATAGCCTATGACAATCTGTAGGTAAAGGCGAAGCTTTAGAGATTCACAAAGAAATATACGTACATACAAATTTACAAATATACACTTTTTGGGCAGTCGGGTAAAAAGTAAACATTAAATTTCAACCCGATTACCCGAGTTGCCATCGCAAAACCTATTTAATTTAAAGTTTTGAGTTCCAAAGTTACTACAGAAAATTAATAAAACCGCGGGCCTAAAGTGAAAGAATGTCACTCAGAGTAAAGTAAAGTAGACGAAGGAAACCTCATTTCACCTCCTACCGCTTACAAAATGCTTCTATAAATTTTCATTAAAAAATACAGGAACATAACTTTTTCAATATTAATCGAGACTTGCCTTATAGATTGTTTTTGGGAAGTTACGGGAAGCGAATCAATACTGAGGCTAGAGCCTAATTACTTTGATTTGCAAAGCTATCGGCTAGTGTCAGGAGTGTAAGAGGTAAAAATAAGAGCAAGCAAACTTGATTTCGTTTTGACAATTTAACGCTGTCAAAACACTGTCAAAACGAAACCAAGTTTGCTTGCTGTTGTTTTCGCAACTTTCATGCCTTAAACTTATGCATCATATGTTTTAAGAGGCCTTATTTAACATAATTCAAAGAGCAGTGAAAATATTACGAGTGCCTACATTTTTTTTTGCACATAAATTTTTTTCTCAATAGAACAAGTGCCTTTATTATTATTATTTTATGCCTAACTAACCAACAACAAAAGTAAGAAAAATTGTTTGGTACCAATTTGGTTTTGTTTTGTATAGACCTTATGTTTTAAGGCAATTTTATTTCATATAAATTCAAATCAAAATTAGTAAATCGAATTTACTTATCACTTTTCTACTGTCGTCCAAAACGGAGTTGTGTGACAATACTTAAGGGTGTTAATCTACCAATCAAACCCATTGTAGGAGAAAATTTTGCTGAATTCGTAAACAAACATTAGGTTCTCCATACAAAAATTGGTCACGTGACCGATCAAGATGTAAGGACGTACTAATTAATGATTTTTTCTCCAATTTAGCAAAATATTGTTTTACAATGTGTACACTTTGATGGGTAGACTAACACCCTGTCACACCTTTTTGCTACACGTTGTATACTAATATGATAAAGAGGAAATTTTTTATTATTGTATGTAAGGAATAAATCCAAAAACTACTAGACCGATTTCAAAAAAATCTTTCGCCGTTATCTATATTATCACTGAGTAACATAGGCTATAAAAATTAGAGATCCACGGATAACACTGCGGAGTCCAGCTAGTAATCAATAAAATCAAAATCTTTTTCAAATAACCGTGGCTAACTCCACAAGTCGGCGTTAAATCCTTTATCCAAGCTCAGTGTCAGTCCAAAATGATGATGTTGGTTATTGTGCCGTTAGTCAATTAAATTTTAAAACTTGTCCGTCCCAGTTAATCCCGGTATTCCGGCTTATATCTTACGTATAGAGTTTTATCCCAAGATTAGCGTCGTGCTGCCACCTTATAAAGCAAAAACAGTATCTCAACTTCAGAAAATAAGGTTAGAGGTGAAATAGGGTTAAAGATTTCGGAGAAGCCTTGGAATTACATAATAATTCTCCCATCACCATTCTACAATTGGTCTAGTAGGGTTTGATTCCTTTGGTATAAAGGTGAATTAGTCGGGAGTGTTTTTAGTTATGTTTGATGAAAATTAGTTCAAGATGGCCGCCGCCATGAAATGTCGGATTACATATTTTTTCACATCTCCCTCAATAAGAGTATCAAATGAAAGTTCGTTAAACGAAGACACTAAGTTTTATTTCAAATGCAAGATGGCCGCCATTACAAAATGACTAATTACATTTTTTATTTCGCCTATTTTTTTTTTTTTTTCTACTAGCTAACCCATCAACCTTCTTCGTAACGCCTAACAGTTATATATGTTAAAACCTTCCCTGAGCATTCACAAATATTTCAAAACCAAAATCCGCTAAATCGTCCCAGTCGTTCTCGACTGTCAGCGAGACTAACGAACAACAATTGATTTTTATAAAAGAAGAAGAAAAAGATGATCTTACTTGTTTAATACGAGTTTGACATTAGTAGGATAACGTTTCTTTAGTTTGTGAATCTCCCTTACTCGTTATATCTTCTTGTATTATGTGATTGTTGTGTTAACTTGTGTTTACCTCGCTTCGAATGAAATTGTTCTAATCCGATTACAGGTTTTAATCATTCTATACTTGTATGTATGTATGTATTCCCGGTGCGATTGTAACACATTCTTTCGATATGAACACGGTTACACCTGTCCGATGTATCAAGGTAAGGCTTTGGAAAGTGTGGGAATCGGGACATATTTTACAATTATTTATTTTAATTATTTTATAAATAATTATATCTGTTACAGACGATTTTAAGACGGCACTTTTTTGGTGACTACATAAACCGATACGTGAACGGCAAGTACGTCCGCAGTTGTAAAGCAGGTCAGCGACGGGTGGGTTACAGTTATTGATATTGTCGTGACGTCTGCCCTCTTTGCAGCAAGTTTGTTGAACCATGTCCTGTCGTGAACCTTCGAACCAAACTGCAGCTTTTTCGCCACTGGTCCCTATCTTCTGCGAGCTTCTCAGCCCGAATGCTGGATGTTAAAGTTGGCCAAGTCTGCTAATTATTTTAACAGACTTCATATAAGAGGAGGTTCCCAATTTGCTGATTTTTATGAATGGTCACAGTGTTTAATGTTTATTATATATTAAATTACGTTATATAACTTTTATCACTTGATGGAATGCACTGCCATTGTCTATTAGGAATGCAAAATCCCTTTCTATTGTTCAGGACGTGGTTTCCAGTCATAATTTCTCATAGGTCATCCAAAGATTGCCTGGAAGAATTGCTTTAGGCGATAAGTTCATTCATTCAACTTTTATAGTACTTTGGTTTAGTGGGTAAATCAAAACAGCTGAAGTAAAAAGTTCAAGTTGTTGTTTATTGTGTTGGTTGTCCTCTGTTTAATAATTCTTGCTTATAGACCGAGCGAGATAAGTGTATTTATTTAGAGTCTGGCAAAATGTCGTTGTCTTTTTGTATGCTTGTTTGTTGGCATTCGCGTAGAGGTCGTAATTTATAACCAATTTTGACGAAACTTATATAGGTATATATATATATATATAAAGTATATATATTCAACGTGTAACAGAAAGGTGTGACAATAATTAAGTGTTAGTCTACTCATACAAGCGAATCCATCGTAGAACAAAATTTTGCGAAACTCCATACAACTTCGCCGAACACGGTCCAATTTTTGTATGGAGAACCTAATATTTTTTTTAAATTTGAACAATTTTATTTTGAAATGGGTTCCCTTTGATTGGTAGACTAACAAGTATTGTAACAACTTTCTGTTACACATTGTTTTATACTTTTCCAACAAAAACAGAGTCATTCATCGCCAATTTCTATAACGCTTTGGCAAACATGTGAAACAAGATCTCTTGTAAGAAAAAAATAGACACTGTGGTATCCATATTGCAGTCACTTAATCAAACTACATCCCAATCAACAGAGTATTTTTGCTAGAGATAGTTAGTAGGAATATTTAATTTCCAGAATTCGTTTCTTCGTTGTCATTTAATGGTGTACTAAGCCGAAAAGAGGGCGACTATACTCATCATTACGAACAACTTTTACTATGGGAGAAACCATGAACTCCAGGAAAAAATCAACTATTCCAAACAAAAAATTATCGGTCAATAAAATTTAAGAAACAGCTGTTTTTTTTTCTCGAATTCAGAGTTGATCTCATAGTACAAGTTGTTCAGTAGGACGAGTATAGTGAACCCCTTTCGGCTTAACGCCCCTAACCGATAATCCTGTATAAAGACATGCCACTTATTGTCGGTCGAACATCCAAATACCCTTTAAGTTCTTTTCAAGTACCCTTCAGCTAAGTATTCCATTCGAAAGCAGTAGATAAAAAAAAGTATTTTGTCCGATTGTCCTTTTTAAATCCTCTTGAAAAATTTATGAGATCCCGACCTTTATTCTATGTTTTTTTGTTGTTGTTTAGGAGATAAACAACGACCGGATTTATTAGTCGCCGCGTCGCTTCACCCGGCCGGGAGAACAGTGGATTATCCCTTGTTCTTCTTTGATCTGGGGTAAAACTAAGTGTATGTGTATAATATCAGTTGAGATTGCAGTGAATAGGTTCGCCTATTGAAATAAAAGCAATAAAAATTACTATCTTTCAATATTTGTCGCGAGGTCAACAGTTCGTAGAACTACTAGTAGACTACTAGACTACTAGAAGCGAGGTTCAATGGTAGGTGCATTAAGCCCTGACTGAAGGTTTTTTGATCACTTTAAGGAAACTTTCCTTCAATTAAAAAAAACTTCTAATTAAAGTAACCAGGGAGTTAGTAATTCGTAAGTACTCGTAAAATAAACTATGTACTATACTATTAATTGTACTTCGTATAACTCCTTAGAATGTTAGATATTAAGCTTTATTACAGTCTTTTCAAAAAAGGGAATCCGGGATATATTTAATACGCTCTTTATTGTATAATCCCTAGTCTATAAAATATTTGTGATAAAATGTGATAAGATATGAAGACACCATTTATAGAAAATCGTGTAATGTGTACTAATTAAGCCTTTAATACTCATATTGAGGGAATTGCGAAATAAATTGTACTTTTCCATTTTGTGTCGGCGGACATCTTGGACCGAGTTTCATCAAATATAGCTAAGAACACTCCAAGAATATTACACCAAATTAAAAACGGTTCAGCCAATTGGGTTTAAAGATACTACAGACACACATACACTCACACAGACACGTCTTATTATATCTAACTTATAACGCCCGTGGTTTTTGCGTCGGAGGTTAATAAGAAGGACGTAAGTACTGAAATCGACTCTGAATATTTTTACTGATTTTTACGTACTTCAGTTCTTGGAGACGGCTGAGTCGAATTGAACCGATTTTTGTTTGAAAGGCTACATACTCGTATACCACCGAAATGGACCCATTGAAATTTTTTCATAATTTGTCTAGTAATTTGATTTTCAAATCGAAATAACTTGAAAGAAATGTATTGCCGCCTCTCAGAACTCAAGTCTGTAAAAACTTTTTTTAAGAATTTATACTAAAAATCAGGTTTATATAAAATGACTAGCATGAGTAGCAATATCTATATCGCCATCCCACAAAGAGCGTCGATGAATTCTGAATCGCCCATGGTTTTACAGTACGGTTTTTAATACAGTACGTGATCATTTCGAATAGAGGATTGAGGTGGTATTAGTCCAGGATCCCTAGGATCTTTAGGACATTTAGTTTTGCCGGAAATCGAGATATACCGTTTTTTACCCTTAAACCCTCACCCCTCCCCTTCCCGACCTCAGATTGACCGTAAATTAATTTTCATTTCATTTTATAATATTCTCTTCCTTTTTCAATTCTTTTATTCCTTTTTTTTCAATCCTACTATTGTTATTTTTTCACTTTTTATTATTTTTAAAAGCATTTACCCTGGTCTATAGTATCACTTTAAAGTTACAAGCTTAATGAGCAGTCGTATTTTTGCGCTGATACGATGCCTATTAAAAGCTTTTACTAAGCCAAATTCAATAACTTTTAAAAAAGTAATAAAAAGTGTAGTCCTAAAGTACATCATAGTGAAGCGATTGACACCAATGTCAAAAAATTACATTACAATTTATAGGCTTCGGTACGAAAAGTCATATTATAAACACTAAAACAAGGGCCGGTGATACTCTTTAGCAGAAAAACTGATAATTAAACCCAATTAGATTAGTTCAGTAAATTTCAGTAAAGTTTTTGCGTGAAAGAGTAACAAACATACATCCATACATTGTTACAAACTTTCGCGTTTATAATATTAGTATGAAGTATGATTAAACAAACGTTTCACTAATATCGAATGATATTTATTTTGTTTTGTGTATTTTTATTTATAGTTTACTAGCTGTACTCTGCGGTTTCAACCCATTTTACTACTGAAATAATATGGGTAAAGAAGGTAGTTCACTTCTTTTGAAGTCGGTCAAAAACTATCCTTTGTCCTTTCCCGGGGTCAAATCCACCTGTGTACCAATTTCATCCGGATTGGTTAAGTTATTTTGGCGTGAAAGCGTGACAGACAGACAGAGTTACTTTCGCATTTAAAGTATTAGTTAGGGTTTCTAAGTTTAACACATTTACCAAAATGTTGAAACACAATACAGTTGACCTTGTCGCTGAAAGAGCCTCCAGATAATAATAAAAAAAGTAAAACTACTAATTTTACAAATGACTTACTACCGCGGGCGCGGCTGAGACAGATCTGGCAGTTTGTTAACATTTTGTTTAAATCTAACTGACCTGACTCTATGGCCGTTATCCCACTGGCGTTTTACTAGCGTTAGCGTCTCCCCTACGTCTGCGCAGCGTTCGCGCTGTGCCGATGTGACGTAAATGTCGCTAGTATAACGCAACGTTAACGTCGCGTTCTCGACTCATAGAGTATTTCGTTGTTTATTGTCGCTTTCAGTGAACGTTAATTAAATTAATAATTCAAATGTAACAAGACTTGCCTGTAACGAACGTTATTTAAAGGCCAATAAATATGTCTTATTCTTATTCTATCAAAACGACTATTATGACGCAAAGCAATGGTAATTCTGAAAAAAAACAAACATACCTACTTGGGATGCGCAACCGAAGAGTAAGTAAAAGAGGAAAAATATTTGTCCACGCGGACGAAGTCGCGGGTAACAGCTAGTATGTTTATAAACAACAAATCTTTCGCCAAGCACCTAACGGTGTGTTCCGGTAGCCTTCCTTGAGAGCCAGTCTATTCCAGAGTAGGCACGCTCCATCTAGGGTTACAGTATCATTGACTTCCGTGGTCGTGCAAACTTGTGGTCAAATGCCTAGCTGTGAAGGATAAAAAAGGTATATGATGATAATGTTAGTTTACCTGGGTATGCGTATGCGCAGAGAAGTAGTCAGCAACGCAACAAGCAGAACTACTCGACTCATGACGACCACTTAACCAAATCTATGGTAATCAGTACCATAGATTATTTTAACAATTTTACAAATTAATTAACAACTAAATTAGAATTCATGAATTAATAACCAGACTGAACAAATAAATGTCCAATAGGCAGAACATGAAATATTAGGTACCTAATACTTATATAATACATTTCATGATTTTACTCGAATACCAAAAATTAGGGTTATGTTTTCATATGTAGGTGTAGGTATCTGTGTATATTTATGTAATATGTAAGTACATACAACGACCTGAATAAAACAAGTACGCTGGACTTCAGATTGTTAAAGTGCCTAAACCATTTGATTTCCGCCACTTTGTCGCTGATGGCAGCGTATGCGTTCATTGTATGTCTTTGGAACTAATGTTGGGTCGAGTTTCATGCCTCAGGGTGTAGTTGTTTCGTTGTTTTGTAGCCTGCCCGTAAGTACCGAACGCGGTAGTAGAATATTTACTCGTAACAGCAACTCAAACTCACATTCACGGTAATAGCCTTTACTGCTATAGCCATGTATTGTCAACTGTCAGTTAAACGTCAGAGCGTTTTTACCGAGCTATTTAGATCGTTAAAGTCACGCTCCAAACACGTCAGTTGCATGTCACTGATATGAGGCCACGGAAGCAAGAAAAGCGGATAGTTACACCTAGAGTGTAGGCATGGAACGCATACCAATATTGGGATTGGTATAATGCCAATTTTAGTTCCCGGATTCACACCAGGTGCTTCAAATCGATATAAAAATAACTGTAATTTATTCCCTGGTGAATATTTAGGTACTCCATATAGTAGGTATCTTTGTGACCCTCTACAGCCTAAAACGTTAGACTGATTTTGATGTAAGCGGTGTCTCTGGATTTGTCTTCATCTGCAGATGGTGACAGGCAATGCTAGTTGCTTCCCGCGGTTTTACTCGTTATGACTATATAGCAATGAGGGAAGAATGCATTCTCTCGGGGTACGTCGCCATATATTATTAAGGCGCAGAAAGCTTGAATCTATATTAGATTAAAATAAATTAGCCTAATTTATAATGTAATTATTATGTGTAAATCTATGGAATAAATGCATTATTATTATTATTATTATAGATGATGAATGTATGTCTTTTTATGAGTACGAACTTCATACCCTACAACGATATATATAAAAAAAGCTTGCTTACACTTGACCACGACACTATGTATGTATATTTCGGTAACACGTCCTAGAGCTTAAACGGCTTGTCGTATTTTTATGTGAGTGGTGTCAATAGATTCGTTAGCCGTGAGAGTGACACTGGGTACAACAAAAATAACAAAAATAGAAATTAATGATGACACACAGATTTAACGATTTAGCCGTTGGGTATTTTCTAACTTGCTTCTAACCACTTGTTAATGTTTCTTCCCTGATTTATCGAAGACGAGTGGACTAATTTGCAAAACTCTGTTTGTAAAATGAGTGACAATTTTTTTTTGTTTGAAGTGTATTAGAGCCTCATTTTAATTTTATCAAAATCAGTAATGAGGTTTGATTTTCAAAACGAAATAACTAAAAAAGTTCTATCGGAGCCTGCCGCAATGAAAGTCGGTTAGTCACTTTTTAGGTTTCCGTACCAAAAATGTTGTGCGGAACCCTTATTGCGCGAGTCCGACTCGCACTTGACCGATTATTTGGAATTTAAAAGAAACGTTTTTGATTAATTAGATTAATTAAAAACCGCACTATATTACAATTAACTCTAACAACTTAGACACACTATTATTTATAACTACAGATAAATATAAAACTACTAATTTTAAATATATATATATATGACGGTGCCACCGTCAATGTTTATAAACAGCGAGTGCAACGGGCGTGACGTCAACACTCACCCCACTACTCAACAGTATAAAAGGCGGCGCTCGCCAGTGGAGAGCCCATTCGCCAGTCGACCATCGCCCGGTGCACACGTTGTACCAACGGCCGTGTTTATTACAAAAGTTATAGATTCAGTTATCTGTCGTAATAAATGTGAATTAATTAAAAATAATAAAGTGATTAGGTTGTGATTTTGATATTTTTCTTTAAAAAAAAACAATGTCGGCTCCTGATCCTATATCAGAAGTGGGGTCCACCTCCACCTTCAAGTGTAACGGAGCAAATGGCAGTGTTTTCTTCGGGAATGGAAGCAATCTTCCAGAAAATCGCTGACAACTTGACTACCCGCCAAGCCGCTCAAACATCATTGCCAAAGTTAATCAACTTCGACCCCGACGAGAAGGAAGCGGATATCGTCAATTGGTGTACATTGAGCGAGCTCATAATCGAAAAAAAGAACCTCGAAGGAGTTGATTTGATTCTGGCTCTAACACATTCACTCAAGGGCCGCGCCGCAATGTGTCTGACTAAAATACCGGTTGATAACATATCATGGCCCGCAATCAAGGAGATCCTCATATCAAGATTTGCGAAGCCTATGATGATGCAAGATCACTTCGACCAAGTTATTAAGTTTCGCATCGATGTCAAGGAGAGCCCAGCCGAAGCAGGCATGAGATTGTGGCAACTAATAGACAAAATTCCCGACTCAAATATGCCTGAGAAAGTTATCACCGGATTTGCAATATCTGTTTTATCGCAGTGTGACGACAAAATTCGCCGCGAGTTAAATTCTGTGGTTATCAACGATAAAAATCAACTATTCCGTACACTACGAAGCTTCAACCTGAAACGTCAAAATTAAGATCCAGTTTCGACAGAGTCTGATACGAAACGATTCCGAATAACTCCGTTTCGTGGTAACTGCAACTATTGCGGAAGACCAGGGCATCGTGGTCACGAGTGTCGTGACAAAAACAGGCTTATCTCAAAGTCCAACTACATCCAAGTTTGAACCACCACGGCCGTCGGTAGCTGGTTTCCGACCTGCTGTCAGCTGCTACGTGTGTGGAGACCCCGGCCACGTGGTCTCCGGCTGCCCCATGCGCTACAAGAAGAAGGAAGATGGCGCTCAGGGTGCCGTCTCCGCGAGCTCCAAGCAGGTCAACGTGTGTACCAGGACTTCTCACGGAGTTTTACAGATAAGTGGAATTCAGTTACCCTTTATATTTGACTCGGGTTCCGAATGTAGTCTGATTAAACAGAGTTGTATTGAATCTTTGAAAGGCGAGTGGTTTCATGAACAAGTGTCCCTAAAAGGGTTAGGCGGTAGTAGCGTGATCTCTAATACGCAAATTAAGTGTCCCACTGAAGTTCAGGGTCTTAACTTAGAGGTTATGTATCACGTGTTGCCCAATGATAACCTTAGCGATGATGTACTGTTAGGACGTGACATTTTGGATGCCGGTGTGTCTGTAGTTCTTGGTGATGACGGATTAACTTTCATTAAGACCAAAAATGCAAACTGCTGCACGTTTTCGAATATTTTTGATGAGACAACTGTCGACACTGATCTTCAGGGAAAGGATAGGGAACGGTTATTCATAATTATCGAAAAATATTCCAGTAACTTTATTGAAAAACTACCTTCCACAAAAATTTCGACAGGTGAGCTAAAAATCAATTTGATTGATCCAACCAAAACTGTTCATCGTAGACCCTATAGGTTATCCCCGACGGAGCTTACCGTCGTTAACAAAAAGGTTCAGGAACTATTAGACGCGAACATAATCAGGGAAAGTACATCACCATTTGCGAGTCCCATTCTTTTAGTTAAGAAAAAAGATGGTAGCGATCGTTTATGTGTAGATTACAGAGAACTTAACAGTAACACGCGCCCGGATAGCTACCCACTCCCGTTGATTAGCGACCAAATTGACAAATTAAATGGAGCTACATTCTTCTGTAGCATCGACTCCGTCGAAAAGACTGCTTTTGTTACCCCGACTGGACAATACGAATACCTTACTATGCCATTCGGGCTAAGAAACGCACCACAGGTCTTTCAAAGAGCGATTAACTCCGCGTTAAAACCCCTTCATGATGATAGAATATTGGTCTACATGGACGATGTTCTCTCTGTATCTGAAACTGTAGATGAAGGCCTTTCCCGTTTGGACAAGCTATTAGAAACTTTGTCTAATGCCGGATTTTCATTTAATTTCAAGAAATGCAAGTTTATGAAAAAGGAAGTCGAATATTTAGGCTATGTCATTTCCTGTGGTGAGCTCAAACCGAATCCTCGCAAAGTTCATGCTCTACAAAATGCTCCAAAACCTAGCAACGTTAAGCAAGTCAGGCAGTTAATAGGGTTAGCGACATATTTCAGACAGTTCATTCCTAACCTTTCAAAATTGCTCAGACCACTTTACCCACTGACGTCAGGAAAAGGGCCTATCGTCTGGAAAACTGAACACGATAGAGTTCACGACGAAATTGTTAAACATCTAGTGACCGAGCCAGTTCTGAAAATATTCGACCCATCGTTACCTATAGAGTTGCATACCGACGCCAGCAGTGACGGTTATGGTGCCGTCGTAATCCAAAAGTATGACGGTATGCCGCATGTAGTGGCTTATTTCAGCCGCAAAACGAGTGATGCGGAGAGCCGCTATCATTCTTATGAGCTGGAGACGCTAGCTGTTGTTAAATCGATAGAACATTTCCGTCACTACCTCTATGGGCGAAAGTTTACAGTCTTTACAGACTGCAACGCGTTAAAATCCTCGCACTCAAAAAAAGACTTAACCCCTAGGGTACATCGATGGTGGGCAATATTGCAATCTTACGATTTTGACGTAGTTTACAAGGCAAAAACATGGCTCATGCTGATTTTTTGTCCCGTAACTCTCCCCCGGATTCGCAAGACCTTCAGTCGAAATCGAAGATAGTGAATTTCTCAGAACTGGAAAAGGGTTGGCTATCTGTAGAACAACAGCGAGATAGCGAAATCTCAGATATAATCAATAAGATACAATTAAATGAGTTACCTCCCGAAATATCGCGCACATATGATATTAGGCAGGGTATATTGTTTCGTAAGATTGAGCGCGGAAAAACTACAAAGTGGCTGCCTATCTTACCACATTCATTGATTTGGTCTCTTATAAGTCACGTGCATGCTGAAATCAAACATTTAGGCTATAAAAAAACTCTCGATAAGATGTACGAGCTTTATTGGTTCCAAAACATGTCCCGTAACGTAAAAAAAATTGTAGACTCCTGCGTGATCTGTAAATCATCAAAGGGTCCTTCAGGTGCTCAGCAGGTCCGACTGCATCTTATTCCAAAACCAGCGGTTCCCTGGCACACATTACATCTCGATCTGACGGGCAAGCTGAGTGGTAAGAGCGACCGCAAAGAATACTGTTCCGTAATTGTTGATGCTTTCACAAAGTTTGTCCTGCTAAAACATACAACTGCGCTAAATTCGGCTAATGCTATTAAAGCTGTTAAAGAATCTGTACATTTGTTTGGCGCTCCGAAAAGGATAATTGCTGATCGCGGACGTTCATATGACAATTCGGATTTTAAAGAATTTTGTGAAAGCAACAATATTGAATTGCATCTTATTGCCACTGGGTCTAGTAGAGCCAACGGACAGGTAGAGCGCGTGATGCGTACATTGAAGGGTTTACTAACCATAGCTGAGTGTAGCTCCGATCAGTCTTGGCAGGAGCAGTTGGGCGATATACAACTTGCTCTGAATAGTACGCATTCTAGAGTGACAGGATTTACTCCAATAGAATTAATGTTCGGCATACAAGGCAGTTCGTTAGAAATAGCCAGAATATCGTCAAATACCAACGATCCAACTAGGTTAGATATCGAAACAGCACGCTCTAATGCTTCTTATATTATAAAAAAAGCAGCTGAATCGGATACTCTACGCTTCAATCGAGGAAAAGCAAAGGTAAAGCCTTTTTCTGTCGGTGACTTTGTTTTTGTTAAAAGTGAGGAAAGGCATCAAACGAAGTTAGATCGAAAATATAAAGGCCCCTTCAAAATCAGTGCAGTTCTCGAAAATGATAGGTATGAACTAAGACACATTAATGGTTCAAACCGAATATACAAATACGCACACGAACATTTGCGAGAAGTACCTCGTGGTCCTCGTGGTTTGTTAGAAGTTTCTGAGAATCTCGATACTGATGATGCCGTGACGGCGTGTGAGGACGATAATCTTGTTCATGAAACTAATCGTCATACTGATGATGTAATTGCACTTAGTGATAATAATTCTTTGAATAGTGATACCTTGTCTGTCGTTAGTAATACTAATTATGTAAACCTGGGAAGATCTCGCACTAACTCCGAAGACAGTTCATTGTCAGACGCACATTCTGCTATTGTTGTAACAAATGCTGAAATTCATCATCATAGAGAATAAGAAAAAATTAAGATAAGAATAGTAAATTTGTACAAAAAAAGAGGTTTTGAAATGAAAAAAAAAAAGTGTAAAAGAGTCATTGTAGGGCTTAACCGGTCCAATGACTCGGCTAAAGGGGTGTTTGTCTGGGCTAGCAATAACAGCTAAAGGGACATACACCTGGTCTAGCATTGAAAGCTACAGGGAATTGATCTAGTCTAGCATGCTATAGGGATCAATATCCGGTCTAGCTTGCTATAGCGATCAATATCCGGTCTAGCAGAACCGTTTATATAATTTATAGTGAAGGAATAAACTGAAGGGTCTATAGACCGGTCCAGCATATTCTGAAGGGTCGATGTAGACCGGACCAGACTTGATAGGTTTAAGTTAAGATTTTTAGTGATTTAAGAGAATTTAGTCAAGTACCTGGAACATGCCAGGATGATCGAGCAGTTTGTTTTCTTTGTCCTCAGATGAGTGACGAGTGACGAAGACGCGTACGAGGACGTACGCTCGTCAGTATGGCCGTGACGGTGCCACCGTCAATGTTTATAAACAGCGAGTGCAACGGGCGTGACGTCAACACTCACCCCACTACTCAACAGTATAAAAGGCGGCGCTCGCCAGTGGAGAGCCCATTCGCCAGTCGACCATCGCCCGGTGACCACGTTGTACCAACGGCCGTGTTTATTACAAAAGTTATAGATTCAGTTATCTGTCGTAATAAATGTGAATTAATTAAAAATAATAAAGTGATTAGGTTGTGATTTTGATATTTTTCTTTAAAAAAAAACAATGTCGGCTCCTGATCCTATATATATATATATATATATATACTTATTGAATTTAAATTATGTTTGTATAAGTATATTCAGTAATCTCTAATTAACGGACTGCCTAGAAGAGGGTAATGTAATCCGAGTGTATGTTTGTAAGTTATTGTTCGCGACGGCTAGAACCTTCGAGATGGATCGCGCTATTTTACTATGTAGGCATCACAGCTGCAAGCGGGATCGTTGTATCTTTTGTTTAGTTTCTCCTTAGTATTTGTCGGCATTTAAGTAATGTTTTAGCATAATTATTATTTGTCGCGCTTTGTAACTAAGTACTCGCGCTAAATGTTTATAGTTTTATGACAGTGTGTTAAGCCGGCAAATTACTTTCTAAAAATATTGTAAAATCTATTGTTCTGAATCCCGCCAGATGTAGCTGCAATCCCTCCGTCTCCGTGAAAATAGTTGTGCGCCTTCAAAGTAGTTATGTACTATATCTTAGTAAAATGTAAGTAGGTTCTCTATTATATAACTTGCTAACTAGGTAGATATACGAAAGACACATAAGATCGTAAATATACCGGTAGATATAATAGGCCTAAGTTAGTCAAGTAAGAACCTATGTACTAATTTTGTAAATAAATAGTTGGACTGTTTGTGTTGTCATTCGGATCCCCATCGCAGATGCAAAGTCGCTTCGTATTCGTAACCATATTAAGGGAAGGCCGAAAGACTCTCTTATATTTACTACTGACAGTGCAGCCATCATCTATGCACTTCAAAAGCCAACCACCAGATCAAGAGTAATATCCGAATGTCATCTGGCACTACAAAACTTAGCAGAAACACACGGAGTCTCCGTAACATGGACTAAGAGCCACAGTTCATGTGAAGGAAACAACAGGGCGGATGTACTCGCTAGGCAAGGAATAGACAAAGTACTCTGTACCGACATTGCAGATCTGTGTAGGCCAACTGCAATGGAGGTGCGTAAACTGTTAATCCAACACACAGAAAAAGAGCAAAAAAGCCTGTGGCTAAAAAAACAAGACTGCAGACACGCCAAACATTTCTTTCCACGGATAAACAAAAAGGTAACCAACAGCTTACTTAAGCTAACAAGAGCAGATCTACGTCTGATGGTCGGAATCATCACCGGCCACTGCGACCTGAACTACCATCAACATAAGATTGGATCAACGGATAGTCGAGGTCTGCATACATCCTCTATGTCGAGGATGTATGCAGACAGACGAAACTGTGGAACATGTGCTTCTACACTGTGAGGCCACGGAAAACATCAGACAGAGACTGGGAGTGCTGAAACGCGTTGAAATTTATGCATCCAAATCGGTTTCGCATCATGAGGGTATCTCTACTACACCTGACGAAATAGGAGTGGAACTGGTGAGCCAGCGACCCAGAGCTGTACTCCGTTACTTT
This sequence comes from Ligdia adustata, assembly GCA_947049295.1. Taxonomy (NCBI): domain Eukaryota; kingdom Metazoa; phylum Arthropoda; class Insecta; order Lepidoptera; family Geometridae; genus Ligdia; species Ligdia adustata. The sequence continues at coordinate 1,581,540 of OX346237.1, forward strand.
AAGGAGCTTGGCTGGTTGGGTTAGGCTGGCGGGGGGAAATGCACAATACACCCCAAGCGGGACGTCAGTGCAGGACTTATCGCCCCCACACAGAATAAGAATAAGAATAAGAATAAGTTGGGCTGTTTGTGTTGTCATTTGGATCCCCATCGCAGATGCAAAGTCGCTTCGTATTAACATAGGAAATTGATTAGAGTATATCTATTCGATAGTTAGGAAAAGCCCACATGGTCAGGTACTCGGCGGGTAAAGGCTGTCCCACTCTACGAGCGCTCTCCCTCGCTGTGGAGGGGCCGTACGACCCGCGCGGCGCGCGGGGTAAAGTTTACAGTTACGAGAGCGGTGGCGGGGATGCCATAAATACCCCAGAGCCGACCATGTGCGCGTTTGCAGTTCGTTAGTCCAACTCTGGGCGACGACTCAAGCCGAGGTTCGTGACGTCTGAGGCGCCCTTGTGCTTGTCGCCCCAAAACCAAAACCGCGGCCCAGCGCACTAGCGCTTGCCAAACGTCCGGTCAAGCTGTCCGAGGTCGTGTTCGACCAGCAGCTCAGTCCTTTCTAAAAATAAACATGTGCGCGTCATTCCGACGAAACAGAATGCGTCCTCGCCGGCGAGGACGTGGTCTCTTACGACCCTTAGGGTCACCCAGTTGATTGATAGGGCCCTAGGTCTTTCCCCGTCTGGGAGGCCAGGGCAATTCGGTCAAATAATCAAATCAGTTGCCTAAATTAGCTAGGTTTAGGGTCCAGGCCTCTCCCCGGGATGCCATGGACACAAGTCGATCTAATGATAGGGCTCTGGCGCGGGCCAGGGCACCTCTCTCCAAAAAGCGTCTTTCAGATGCCAATCAAGTGTAGGGTCCTCGTGAACTCTGGCCACAGAGCTCCAGGACAATCAGGTCAAATAGTCACTCAGATTCATAGGGCTCATTTGTCCTTCCCCTCAGGGAGGTCTGGGCAAATTCGCTCTAAAAAGTTTTAGCTAGGATGCCACCAGTGGCTAGGGTCCTAGGCACTCCCCGTCTGGGTTGCCAGGGCAGTTCGTTAGTCCAACTCTGGGCGACGGCTCAAGCCGAGGTTCGTGCCGTCTGAGGCGCCCTTGTGCTTGTCGCCCCAAAACCAAAACCGCGGCCCAGCGCACTAGCGCTTGCCAAACGTCCGGTCAAGCTGTCCGAGGTCGCGTTCGACCAGCAGCTCAGTCCTTTCTAAAAAAAAAAAAAACATGTGCGCGTTGTTGTGGGGTGCTGTGGTTGTCAGCTGAGTATTAGTTGGTCGTTGGTTGGTTGTACGCAGACTGTAGTGCTCGTGCCCGCTGCACTCGCGTATCAATAGAGCGGCAGAAATAGTTTGGCAATAGATAGCTGCGACAGCAGACTTCCCAGTCGATATTAGGAATAGCTGTATTCGAAGACGAAGTGACTCTTCTGCTTGCGAGTGGGACTCGAAGACAACGCAGTAGCCGAAGTCAGATCGTCACACAGTTTTTTTCTTCGGCAATCCCAGCACACGTAGACGCTTCGGGTGGTGGAACATTTTCGAAGCATAGTTGACACATTTCGCTATCGCACGTTTCCTCGCGCGTCACCGTCGTCCACAGTTATCTTTTTGACCTTCTACAGCTTAAACGTATTTATAAACCTTTTGGGATGTTTGAAGTGACATTGGACTTAAACAAATTTCTCCTAATATTTAATTAATTTATTTATTTTTTATTATATTTTTCTAGAACTACGAGTTATAATTAACAAATCAAAATTTAACCATAATTTATTCTTTTAATCAAACAATTATTGTCTAGATGCTTATATCTAATACCAGTAAGATTTAGCTGGCGTCCGTTCTTCTTTTATTCCCATTTCTTCCATTATGTCCATCTCAAAAGTTCTTAGCTTCGGAGCAAATGTCACCTGAAGAAAATCATCAGAAACAGTTTAGGAGCTAAATTTCAAGGCTAAACGCATTAAAGAATTCAAAAGGCGCAAATATAGTAATTTAGATAGCGGTTATATGTTTGAGCCTTTTGGGGTTGAAACTCTCGGGCCTTGGGGACCGGGAGCAAAATTATTTTTTAAAACCCTAACAAAGCGTCTAGTTGACGCTACTCGAGATCAAAATGCTGGCCTCTACCTGGGACAGCGCATTGGTATTGCCATTCAACGAGGCAAAGGGGCCAGCATTTTGGGTACTCTACCAACTGGCAGTGGTTTAGATTTAAGTTAGTTTTAATTTTTGGATATTGCTTTTGTACATATAGTTTATAACTTTGTATAGTTTTAGTTAAAATTTTATCATGTTTTATAAGTTTGTGCAATAAAATACTTTTTCATAAAAAAATATATATATATTTAAGAATTATTTGCTAAATAAATAAAAAACAATAATATTTACACGACATACGAAGTTTTATCAAATTGCTTGTATATTTACTCCCGCGGATAAATAGGTATTGAATGAACCGACTTGGTTGACATTCGATTTCACAACTCTTTACGACAGAAAAACTGTGTTGCGAGACATGTGCATTTTTGTACATGAAATGTTTTTGTAATTTTTTGACATTCATTGGCATTTGACCATTAATGCCAAATGTAACTATTCATTTACCGTTATTCAGTAATAACGGTAAATGAATTAACTTGTAGGACAAGTTTAGCATTAAGATCTGCATTGTACCTTGTAATAGCAATAAATATCATATCATTTAAGTTCATTTTTAGATTATTCGTTTATTAATTATAGATTCTCAAATAATAATTTAAATTAATATTACTGCTAACAATGAAATATAAAATCCTAATGATGAAATAATATTTCATGAAATATAAGAATCAGGATAATCTGAACATCGTCGAGGCATACCTGCTAATCCTAAGAAATGTTGAGGAAAAAAGGTTAAATTAACATAAATATAATAAAAAATTGAATTTTTAGTATGAATATGGATTTAACAAAGAGTACCTTAGTGACAGTATCTGCTGTGGTATCTTTTTCGGGGCTCTCAATGTACAATGCTTTGCTCTTAAAGTCCATCGTCTCTTCAGCTGTCGGGGGCAGGGGGATGATTCTACTACTGGCCAGAGATACTCGCACCTGTAAGAGAATATCACTATTAACACCAGGAGTTAGCTGGACTCTCATACTAACTTAAAACAAGTTATTCTAAAAATATTTGATATACAACGTTTAACGGAAAGGTGTGACAATACTTAAGAGTGTAAGTCTACCCATCAAAGTGAACACATTGCAGAACAAAACATTTTCAAAATAAAATATAAAAAAATAGGTTCTTCAAAAAAAATTGGTCGCGTAATTGGCCAAGTTGCTTAAGGTCGTCTTTTAAGGTATATTTTTTAAATTTTGCATAATTTTTTTCAACAATTCAATTTGATGGCTCTACTCATTAACAACATTAAGTATTTCCACACCTTAATGTTACACATTGAATATGATGATGATAAATATATTATATAAGAACATATAAGACTATATGAGGAAATACTCTTTTCTTCTGAATTGAGATTGGTAGAAACGGAACAGAATCATAAATTCAAAATATTTATTATTCAATAGAAGTTAATATAAAGTGATAAGTGGAGACTATCCAGGATAAGAAAGGCCACAGGAATAACAGATTCTCTCGGAAGATTAAAATGGCGATGGACAGGCTATACCTTAATGGAGTAAAGAGAGACAAATGGAGTAAAGATGTCACACTTTGGTATCCTAGAGACGGGTAAAGAGCTAGAGGAAGACAATTTAAAAGGTGAGAGGATGATCTTCCAAAAGGATGGCGTAGATAAGCCCGAGATAGAAGCAGATGGCGACTACTAAGAGGCCTGTATATAGGTACAAAAGGACAACCTGATACACAACTGGGGCAGTATAAATTGTAATTTTATTAGAAAATAAAGGCTATTTTTATTTATTTTTATCAACATAAAGTTGTTTCGTATCTCTTACCTTCTCTCCTTCTTCAGTATATCTCCATTCAATGTCAGTAGCCTTCAGTGACTCGGGGTCAACAAGTTTAACATCAGTGGTGACAAGTAAGGGTGCTTCAGACTTGATCGTGACTCCTGGGAAGTCCTTCTTTGTGTCTTTACCCACCTGATAAGAGTGGAATTGAAGTGATTATGTTTCAAGACTAGACCCTCAGCAGTGCATGAAGGAATAACAAACATCCATACAAACTTTTGCAAGAAAATATTAGTAAGATTACATTTATCTTTTGATATGGTGTTGTAATGGTGGACATGAGAAATAGAGTGTGAGATTTTACAACTCATAAATTGGTTGTGAAAATAACAAATGGAGCAAGATAGTAACAACTTGGAATCCAAGGGATGGCAATAGAAAGCAAGGATAACCAAAAATGAGATGGGAAGATGATATACAACTGACATTGGGGCCATACTGGTTAAGAGTTGCACAGGACAGAGGTCAATGTAGACAATTGCAGAAGGCCTATGCCAAAAGGCACACTGAGCTGAGAGACATTTTATAGTAGTCAATTTAATTTTGTATGTAAGCTATAAATAATGTACTCACATTAGATATAGTTGTAGTGATTAATAACTTTTGTACATATCCTTATCTCAAAAATAAAAGGCTATTTTATTTATTTATAAATTGTTAAAATGACATTAAGAAGTTAATGGGAAGAACTTGAATACAATTGACATAAAGTGGAATATTTGGAGAGCTTAAATAGAGGCCTTTGTACACTTCCCAAACAAAATGGACGAAGGCAAGTTGAAGGGAACTAAAAACTGTGCCAATTATCTGACTTTTAAGTAATTGTCACTTTGAACAATTACTAGTTAAGTATAAACTACAACGCTTATGGATATTCTGAACCGAAAGGGGGTACTCTGTTGCTGTAAGCTGTAAGCTGGTTGTTTGGATGAGTACAGTACAGATACTGTACTCATCCAAACAACCAGCTTTCATTATGTGATACCAACTCTGAATTTGAGTTAAAAAAACAGCTGTTTTTTATGCAGTTTGTTTTATTTATCAAACTGATAAACCTGTATTACTAGGAAACAAAAACAAACACAAAAATGTATAGTACTTAACAGCAATGGAGGCTACATCATCATCTTCATAATCATAATTATACTTACATTTCGAAGATGTGTATTGAGCCCCTCAACAAAGACCCAGTTCCTTTCCTGAATGACTTGGCTTACAATGCCTTGCTTGCCCTTGTCTCTTCCAACCATTATTTCAACTCTGTCGCCTCTGTAATAGAAGATGCAGAGATTTCAAGGAATGTCATTAGTTTTTTGGGTCCGTAACTAAAAGGTAAAAACCGGATCTTATTACTAAGATTTCACTGTCTGTCTGTCACCAGGCTGTATCTCATGAACAGTGATATCTAAAAAGCTTGATATTTAACAGTTGATGTATTTCTGTAAATGCAGTAACAACAAATACTAAAAACTGAATAAAATAAATAGTTAAGTCACAAGTCATTACTAAAAGAATCAACACAAAAATATATTTTTTTGATGTGGAGTTCACCAAATTATGTAAAAAATCAAATAGTTACACTTGAACAAGCACATCCCTGCTTTAATTGTTACTCTTGTGTTTTTATTGTACAACTATGTGTACAATAATTGTACACATAGTAAATATTTGTAATTTGAAATTTGTATGGGTTATGTTACCTGAAATAAGGAAATTATTATATTATTATTTAAGTAAGACAAAATTTACAGATGGAGCTGCAAACTTAAGTCATAGCTGGTATGTTTTACCATCATTATCTACATTTACTTACAATTAGGTATTCAATATGGGCTGAATTTAAAAAATAAAAAATAAAAACAGTTGCAGGTTGATCCGGGACACTAGTGACACAAACCACATGATGGCATTACATGATCATCTATTACTATATTCATGTATTACTGGTTTTGAATAATTAACTCAATTCTGCAGGTACTTATAAACTAGAAACTTAAGTACAGTTTTGTGATATCTTGTATGTGCATGATTGCCTGGAAGAGATTGCTTTAAGCAATAGGCTGATATTAGAAATATAGTCTATTTTTTATTATTCTATTTTTTTTGTATTGTTTGTTTTTAAATAGTGTTATAACCTGGTTTTTTAATAAAAAGTTCCTTATCTTATTTTTCTACTGGACTGATTTGGAACTTATGTGAGACCTGTGAAATGCTTTATAAAAATCATTCTAGATTGGTCCACTTGTAGCTAAGATATATTGATGAATTAAGAACCTCCTTCTATTTGAAGCCTTACTTGAAAAAGCTCCACTCGCCTATTGGTTCAACAAACACTTTCTTTCGGTACTGGTTCCTGTCGTTCTGATGACGGAACTGAGCTGTCCAAGGCCTGTTCGTGGTGAAACGGAACTTCTTGCGGGCTATCTGCGCCGATGGATACTGCGGGTATCCCGTAGGATTCTTCCAATATACCTGAGAAGGTTATGTGAATGTTGAATACTTGCTTGTTGCAATATTTTTATGCATATATTTGAGTGGTTTATTGCAAACTGAATTTCTTTATAACACATTTGAAATGTAAAAATACAACTGCGTTTAGTTTTTAGAGAAAATTTTACATTAGCAGTACATTAAAACTATTTCGAGGTTATAGTGAGCAGGGAAAGAATTGTTAGATAATAATATATGTACCTGTTCATAGCTTCTTTTTATGTAGGATTCGGGTAAATTGGAATATTTAACGGTAAGATCGCCAACTTTCTTAGCCAAGTAAGCATAAATCCGCATTTTTGTATTTCCTTCTATACTAATTTACCAACAGAACAGATAGATAAATACTCGCCTGACAATGACAATTTGATGTCTAATTTGACTTTTGAAGAGTATGCTTCATAGTCATTATTTGACATTAATAGAGTATACTTTTTATATTAAGCGTTAGACGTCTTATTATTTTAATATATGCCAGTGTAATGTAAAATAAATAAATATTTTTTTAAATCGAAAATGACTGAGAAAGTTTTAGCTGAAGATATTTACTTCTCAGTCAGTGAAATAAAAAAGACGATAATGCCTCATCAATGAAAATCAAAAAGAGAAAAAGTTTCAAACACGTGTAATGAGATGTACTATATACATGGAAATTAAAGTAACGTATGTTCGGTCTTACAATTTTAGCACATGAGATGAAAATCTAATCAAAAAGACAGTGTTATATAGCATATTATAGCATTATTTTATTCTGTATAGTTTTTTTAATATTGTAACGATACTCATTAATTTTAATACTGTTTAATATTGTAAGGAAAGCTCTTTAAATCTTTTTCTTTAGGTTTCAGTGACAAAAGTGTTAATATATTGCAAAAAATTATGTGCACAGTTATGAAATGTAGCTTTCATATGCAGTGGTCAGGTTTATTACCTTCAAAATCTCCAAACCTGGATGTAAATACCGATGTAAACTCTTGAACTCTGTAAGGACTCTTTAGTACTAAATACTATAAATTGCACATATATTATTGTTGCCATTACTAAAAACTTAACCCGCGAAAAAACAAAAAACAAAAATGTTAAGTCAAGTTTTTCTTTAGTCATAAACTGTGGTAATAAATACTCGTAAAACACATTTATTTAATACATAATTGTGACAAAAAAGAATTAAAAACAGCTAAAATGCCTTCCATACTAACAAACCTATGCAGTAACAAATGTAAGTATTTTCATTCAAGGATTAATTGTATATTATTATAGTGGCGAGGTAAAAAAGCTAATATTTATGCGAAGTGGATCCTATTTAGATCATTTAGGCCGATTTTGCTCATTCTACCTATCGATCATCGCAATCAGACTATCATTGAATCCTCTGTCCTTCTAGTCTTTGCCGAACACCTAGTTCCCTTTCTTACAAATTATAAATGCAAAAATATGTGTATGGGTGTTTGTTATGTACTTCTTAACGCTCGAACGTCCGAACGAATTGAGATCAGTCACGAATGTAGCATAAACAATAAATTAACACATAAGCTATTTTTGATCTTGAATATGGAGTGTTCCCATGGGATGATAAGGTAATGCACCGCAGATAAAACCGCGAGGCGCAGGTAGTATTTATTAAATTATCACCTCAAAATTCAATCATACAGGGGGACTACGCCGAAGGAGAGTAGTAGGTACTTATTATGATATAGGTACAAGTTTCACGATGGGGCCAACCAGGGAATCAGGATGTAAAATGACTTGTTTAGATTGTGATTGTGAATGGATATAGCTGTCACTCGCGGCTGGTGAACGTTAATAGCGGCGATGTCCGCGTCATAATAGTAAAATATACCTACACAAATGGTTTATAAAGAAGTTTCAGACTTGAATCTCCATTTCACTTCTAAAGGTGTTGAATTTTCATAAATCCTTTTTTAGTACACCCTTACTCCCTATAATGAATACACGCTTTAAATGTTAAGTAGCGACTTACTACGTTGATTCCTAACAAATTTCAGTCAATCGGTCAGCCAGGACTTACTCTTTAATATATACACATGTCCGTTTTAAAGTACAATATTATAAAATAAAATTAGAAGTACAACTGATATTTTCAATTGTGAAGTACTATATTCCATAGTGAATGACGGTATTAATGAGCCTTACTTACGTAGCGTACTAGAGTCATATAGTATTATTATTGAGTAATATATGATTTAGTTATCGGTCAGGGGTGGGCAGTACGCTGGGTTAGTCTCATAGAAAAAGTTGTTCGCCCATGATGAAAATAGTGATACGTATTCGACTTTGTACACTCCTAACTATAACCATGTAGCAGACTTGTAAAAATAAAGTGAAACAAAAGTAGACAAAAGTACCTAAATAAGTTTTACATTGATTTCTTAGTGTTTTAATTGATGTTATAAACCTGGACAAGATTGGCACAGCCGTAAAGAGCGAGACCTATACCCAAAAATGGGATAAGGAAAGCTGCCTATGATGATGATGAAAGAATAGACAAAGACAATTTTGGTGTTTTTTATATAATTAATTAAAATACTGGCTTGACTCGCAGCATCAGTCATATATACTAAAAAGAGAACTCGGCTTGGAATTATGATGAATCAAAAAATTAAAACATAGTGTAAAGATTGACAAAATTATTATTTTTGATTATATTAAGAGCGCTTCATTGTTATATGCTTTCAAATTGCTCGCAAAATATATTTTTTTACCATAGACAACTGACGTAAATCAGCTGTCCGACCAATATCAGTAGTTGCAGGTGGCAGCACCGCATCACGTGAATTTTCATGGCGTTGATGGGTTCGTCCCGATTTGTCTTGTGATTTCACCAAATTATTTGCTGTTATTAAATACCTAGTGATAAACAGCATTAATTTTAAGTTCCAGGTGAGTGTTGTGAAGACTTGGGCTCCGTTTGGTGGCCCTTACGGCGGGGGAATGTTAGTGCGCGGGTCGGAAAGACGTCAATGTCGTGTGACGGAAGCTCGCGGGGTAGATTGGGGGTGATTATTGGGATAATTCTAGCTCGGCGCCGGGGTGTCTGCCCGTCAGGCGGGCGCCGCAGAACCTGGCGCGATATCGATTCAGCGCAACGAAGTCCCGCTCCGTCGTGGCCTTAAAAACACCAATAGACCGACTGACATCGACGGTTTCGGACCTGGATTATTATCTTGGAACAAAAATCGATTTTCTCAACAATGCTAACAATCACTATTCTATATAATACTTAAAGGAACTGTGTACGGTCAAAATTTTGGTCTTCGTGCAAATATGTTGGTGTAAGTGTCAATGCTAAGCAGTTTCTGATGGTGTTTCAGCAGTGAGAATGACTGAATACTGGGTGATCAGTGCCCCCGGCGACAAGACCTGCCAACAGACATGGGACCAACTCAACCAAGTCACCAAGTCTGGGAACCTCAGTTGCAACTATAAATTCCCTATTCCCGACCTTAAGGTAAGCATATATTTTATTTCTGGATTGTGATATCCTGCCATACAATTTCATAAAGGGATTATGTATAAAATTGTGGTCATTAAAATTAACATTGAACTTTTATTTACATACTAAATGTGTACTACAAGACATCAGATTTCATTAAAACATGATCAGCCATGTCTGAAAATGTTTTTAATCTTAGGTGTGAGTTTAATTTAAATATTGTCTAGTTGAAAGCCAATATTGCTTAGTAACAACAATATAATTTTATATCTTTGCTGAAAATGTTTCCTGCCATTTCTTTGATGAATCTGTAAATTTATTTTCATGTTATATTTAACAATTTTATGATAGCACTAAATTATTTATTGATTCATTACTACATGCTACCTAATTCTGGCATCTGTAATCTGATAATGGGAGAGAGTATTGATTAATTTTGATAAAAATATATATGAGCTTAATTTCAACACTTCATACATATAGAGATGTACAAAAATGTTACTATGAGTCTTTATGCTTATACCAGCAATACCATTAAATAATATTTCTACATAATTATGATGAAATGGTGATCTGAAGAATTCATGATTTTTATGTAGCAAATTTTTTTCAGAGCTTTAGACCTGATAAACAGAATGAACTGACAATTTTAACTTATTTCTAGATGTTAGTTTGTTGCCTGTCTAGGCAACAAAACTATAAATAAGTATCTACTAAATATCTTGTAACTGACACACATAAGAAAATAATTTTTTTACTAATTTGACTTATGGTTTATGTAAGTTAAAAGCTAAAGGTTTCTTTCAAACGAAATCAACTTTTTCAACATTTTCTGAATAATTAAAACCTTTTAAATTTTATCTAATTCTTATTTTGCCATTAGAATATCACTACGTAAAAAAAAATACGACTGCGTGCACATACACTACAGTTCTCTATCTAAATATTTATAAATAAATAAATATTTCCTTTAAAATAGTGTAATTTGAAGATTAATGCAAAAATGTGAAATGCATTTCAAACTTCCGTCTCTTACATTTTAACTTAATACTTAGATACTATTTAATTTAGGGCGTAGATATCAAATAGTAGCCTCTCTCTAACCCATACATGTATGGTTCCAGGTGGGAACTTTGGATCAGTTGGTGGGGCTCTCCGATGACTTGGGCAAGCTGGATGGGTTCGTGGAGGGAGTCACTAGAAAGGTGGCGCAGTACCTCGGAGAGGTCAGTACCATAATGCATGTTTAAGAGCTGACCTGGTGAACTTTGTACTGCCTAATAGTCGATGAATGTTGTTTTATATTTTCTTGTAAGAAACACAATAAATAAAAAAAAACGTTAACAATGATGTGAGATGTTAACTGCCAAAGATGGTGCAGTACATATACAGTTTATTAATCTTCTTTCTGTCATTCTAAGGATAGACAAATTTAACAAATCATAGATTTCTATATCAGTTTTAAGTTATATCTTACACTCTCTTTTATATATTAAGACTAGTAGCTATCTCTCGCAACGTTGCACGCGGTATAAAAATATGTAATAGAAAGAAAACTTTGAGCCCACATTTGACCCCGTTAGGGTTTGAATTTTCAAAAGTCCTTTCGTATTTCACTCTTTAATACCCTATAATTAATACACCCCTCAAATTTAATGTCTCTAAGGTTCAGTGGTTTTGGCTCAGCATTGATTCCCTGTGAATATTATTAGTCAGTCAATCAGGACTTATTCTTTTATATAATAAAGATGTCATTGATTGAGTGAACAAGTCATTTCCAGTCTGCATGTATGCTTATCTGCATGAATACACGTCGTATTTTTCAAAAGATATCCAGGTTCTACAATTTTTATTTCTGGCGTCTTACCCTTGCTATATTTCCCAGCGTCAAGTATGAAGTGTAAAAAATATGGTTATTCCAATTTAAAATTGACTACTAATGAATTCTATTCTATATTCTATTGATCACGAATTATTATTTATGGTAGCCTGATTAAGGCTACTATTTTGGCTGACTATTATTTTGTAGCAAATTAAACAGAAGGCGCAGATTTTTTCCAGAAAACTAAATACGTATATAAAGTTGGTTTGTCTCACTCAGGCATGCATTCGTTTATCTGTTAATTTGTATTGCTGCTGTCGCATTACTTAATAATAACTAATGCATAAATTGTTTATAACTTCGATAATGAACTAATTATCTGATTAAAATTACGTAAAAATCAATTCGTTCGTTTCACTCTAAAGGAGTAACAAAGAAAGGAACACACTGATTCATATTAATTTTGTTAGCGTGATAATAATATGTGTTACATAATTTTTCTCATATTATCAGGTACTTGAAGATCAACGCGATAAACTCCACGAGAACCTGATGGCAAACAACAGTAAGTCATAATTTTACATTTTTCAGTGAACAAAAAAAAACATGTGGCACCAAACATATTTTTTATAAACTTTGATACATTGCCTTAAAATTTGTTTTGTGCCATTTCAATGAATATTCTTTAAATTTTGAAACTCATATTTTTGGATTGAGGATTAAAAATAGATGGTTTAAAAGACTACTTTGCATGATATAAAAATGATAATAGATAAAATTTGTGGCATGTATGGGAAATTATTTCTAGAGGATTTATGAGCTATAAATAGGATGGGTTATGGTTTTGCCACTTGCCAGCATGTACAACTAATTTTTTATAGAACAGAATGAAATGGTGGCGTAGAGATAAATGAATTAAAAGCACAGAGTAGTGCGAAAAATTTGAGCATGTATCGCTAAGTTCGATGGTTATGAGATCAAATTTATAATTTACTTTCTCCTATTTTTTACTATGTTAACCTACTTTATATATTTTGCATGTATTTTTTATTTGTAATGATTAATTTTTTATGACCTTATCTATATACTAATAATTTATATTTATATTTTGTATATTCAATGCAACAATATGGCACACTCTCACATACATTTATATTTATAAATAATAATATGTACATATCACACGATAACACACTCACCTCATTTCGAATCAGCAATTAATTCCCTATTAAGCAACTATTAATATTATTATATAAATATTAATTTAGATAATGTTAACGAATCCTTTGACACAAGAAAATGAATAATATTTTCGAGATTTTTAAAATGCTTATCATGTGATCATAGACACTGAAATATTTGAAAAGCTAAGTTATGTTATTTTAAACGTGATATATCTGACAAAACGGTTTATTTTAAGTTAATAATGCTAAAATTAAGGCTAGAATGTAAAGGAATCTATGTATTTCAGCATACTATTAAAAAACGCCTTGTTTCTCAGTCTTTTGATACCCTAGCAAAAATAATCCATTTTCATAAATATAACAATTGAAGGCTGTTAAGCTCCAGTTTTCATACAAACGTATATTCGAAAATACTAAGCCCATGAACAAAAAACGTAAAACTGTCTGTTAAAAAATTGGTTAGGAGCCGAAATTAACGCGTCACATCTGACATCAATATGCATAGATGATAGAAATGCGTTTGATTTCCTTAGGCCTAGGTTTCCAAATAAATTTCAATAAAATAAAACCTCGAGCATACCAGATAATATTAAGAACTAATTATAAAAAACATCACTAGTTAAAATTGATTACGCGTCAGTTTTCTTACTAAATCATCAGACAACTATAATTCGAAGGTCTCGTTAACATTATCCCGGCCATAATTTCATATCCAAGCTGCGAATGTTGCGTGGACAGTGTATAGAATATTTTTTTCGTATACGGTTCGTACGACTAACACGGACCTGACTGCACTTAACTGTTCTATGTGTTTTTGTACATACATTTAGATGTGTTAGGTCATCGTGAATGTGCATGTTTTATACAAATCAGAAAAAACAATACATATATTTAAAAACTATAGGTACATGTGCTATAACTATTTATTTTTAACTACTGGGTAAAAGCCGCAATTTAACTGTTAGCTGTTACGTACAATTAGGTATTATTGATTATTCTAGCGGCAACTTATAGTCAATAGCGTTATCTTCTAGGCATCATACAGTTTTGTGTACGTGGAATTTTATTCTGTTGAATAATAACAATAATTGAAATACTCACTTTACAGTACACAGTAATTTTGTCTTAATACGTTATAAAATTAATGTGTATCTCAAGTGGTGAGTACATATTTGCTAGTATTTTTGTTGCATCTACGAGTACTTTATTGCGTTATTTTTGTCGGTCGTTGGTTTTCTTGCGTTTTCGTGATCGAATCGCAAGCTAACATATTACACTACGCTTACCTGTAGTAGTAGCACAAGACATTTTTTTCTATTTGATTCTTAAACATGTTACGACTATAATATTCATGTATTAAATATTTATTATAATATGTATCTATTCAAGCGTGATGTTAATAATCTCAGTAGTATCGTATATTTTACTGTATTTTATCTATTTTTTTATCGCTTCTTTTATAATTTATTATTTCACATACGTTTATTCTGAACGGCACGTAGCTATGTTAGTTGATGACTGCATTTTAGATTTTTGAGAATGTTAGTTTTTGGATTTCAGTGTCTGAGAAATGGAAAAAAGTTTGCGGCAGTAAGTAAAACTTGTAGTGTATGCAAAGCTTGAAAGTACGAGTGTAATGTGCGAGCTTTTCTATAAAAATATATAATTAATGAGTATATGTATGAAAAATATGCTTTAAATGTAATGTTAGTAAATATTTAAAATTAATTGTTATAATTTATTTCGTTATTACTGTTTATTTTTGATTATTAAATATATAAAAAATCTTTAAGTTCATAACTTATTACAATAATATGTAATATACGTATGATAATATTTCCACAACTTCCATGCATAGTTGTTTTTATTTACGGGTGACTTTAGGTAAGTCACATCCAATTTTTAATTGTGTCGTTTTGGTATCAAAACATTCAGTAGATATTTAGACGTCGCTATGGCTAATGGCTAAGTGCCAGCTAATGCCGGAAATGAATGAATAAGGTCGGACAAAGCGTTTCAGTGTGTCGTGTTTTGTTAGACTTAATATTAGACTGTTATAACTTACATTTTTATTTAATATTTTAATGAATAAGACGCTCTAATTTATAATCGTCGAGTATGTATTGTAATTATTGGTTATCGTATTCCATTGTTTATATAGCCACTCGTTGCTTTAATATATTATTAGGTTTTCAATTGTCAACAAATAGCACGGATAAAATCAACCGAAACGTCATATTTATTAGACAACAGCAATCACTGCCTCACAAAACATTCATAGCTTAGCTCTATTTAGCTTTAAATTGTCTATGCTTTGCGCTTCTTAATTTATTATTATTATTTTATTTATTTCACAAGAAACAAAATGTATTGAAATCTTTATTATTTTAATATTTTGCTCCTATCCTTATACTAATGCCCTATTATAATTTCATCCCAGTTTTATATAAAAAATAATAAACATGAGGCAGAAACAGTAACGAATACTAAACAATCTAAATAGATTACAAAGCCGGGGTATAATAATAACATTAAATAGGTTTATGACGGCGTTAAAACGAGAACCGTTGCGATGATAATGTGTTGGTGACGTCATAATTGGAACAAATAGGCATCGAGTCTTACGCGGACCCTGGAGGGGGCGAGCCGCCGCCCACGCCGACGTCACCGGTCTGTGACTCGGCATTTTCTGAGCACCACGGGTGTTGGCCGTGCGAGCACCGAGACCACTCCGAGTGCGAGGCCACACACTCCCACTCGCATCCCTCGCAACCATCCAGCGGGAGAAGCTCCCCGCGATGGGACCTAGATGAAGAAGAGGATCGACCACACCACGTCTTGTCGCAAGGTCTAGGCCAAAATCCTTTGAGATGCGTTTGAGACTTTACTGTTGCAAACTTACGGGTTTTTCAGGATTCATTGAACGGGTCGTTATACGTATCTGAATGTCGGAACGGCCCGATTATTGTTTAGATCACATTCCTATATCAATGTTATTTTAGGTAGACGATGGTACTCTTGACGATAAAGCGTTAAAAGGCCTAACACTCGCACCTTTCCAGCATTCGGGTGCACGTTAAAACCCGTTCATTTATTCATAACGTTTTTGACTTATTACATTTTATCATTTCATGTACAAATTTATGTCGAATACAAAATCGTTTTTTATTAAATTTGTAGTCTCAAATACCTCTCAATACGACCTTTTATCCCGGTACGACCTGTACAAATCCTTGTTAGTTAGACGAGACTTTTATATTTTTATGTTTTATCGATTTCGTTTTACGTACAGCGCTACCTGCCCGTGTTCCCTGTACCGCATATAGTCTTATTATTTTCGAAATACCATTGTGAAGGCAGTGATTGCTTAGTAATAATAACTCTTTTAGATTAACGTTTTGTCGTTAAATTTATTAGCAGATGGCGCTGGCCGTTTCTTCTCACATGTCGGGAGCGCCATCCTGAATATTTGAACTGCAGTATTTTTTCCTCTATAATTTGAACTGACTCCTTATTTATCGGCGTATTAGGTAATTCGATTTCTAAATTTATTTTCAATGTTAAGGATGACGCTGCGTCATATTGTCTATGTGGCTAGGTAACAAAACACACAGTGTCTGTCTCCAACACAAGATATAACGTTGCTTACATAAAAATATTGTAGTTAACAAACAATCGGCAAAATCGTGAAGTTCAAAATGAATCTCTCGATAACCGAGTAGTGGAGTAGTGGCATCGACACCGCAATTGTTTTTTTTTATTTTTATTTCAGCTTTTTAAGTTTTACTATTCGGTTGGCTTAATGTCGATGTTGTATTTTATAATAAATTATATACTTATCTATTTACTTATATTTTTGTATTATTTATATTATAATATTATATTTTAAACTGAATTACGGGGATTTTGATTAGGGGTGTACTTAGCCGAATGAGGGTCACTGTACTGATCTTCTTGTACATTTTTCGCTATAGGATCAACCAGAAGTATGAAAAAATATTCGGCTGTCGACAGATGTAATTTTTCTCGGTATATTCTTTATGTTTGTCCCATAGTAAGTGTTGTTCGTCATGATGGATACTGTGAACCCTTTCGGCGTATATTAAGCCATATTAAGCCGTGTTGTTTTAGGTATTCGTATTTAATTTCTAGGTACTTGAACTTTTTCTGTAAGTTTATTAATTTTTTTAACTGTAGCGATAAAAGTTTCAATATCATTCCCGAATGGAATAGAAATACTAAGATAAAAAAGTCGTTGTTAGGCTATAAAATGGTTGAGCTCTTTTGTTGTTATTGAAGATGTTAAATCTATACGAGTAAGTATGAAATAAATTATATTACGCGTTTAGAAATGATGACTTCATAATCCACTTTACATAATCCACCACAAACTCTTATTATTTATTAAAAAAAACAACGTTATACTCCAAAATTACTATGAAACAATAAAAAATTAGAAAAGGGGAGTATATTTTGCTTTACATCACGTTTACATGTACGCGCTGAGTATTTTGTTTTGGTCGTAATATTTAAAATCGCTTACTACGATTCAGGTTGTGAGATTATTGAATGATTGCAAATTTTAGAAAAGTCTAGATATTAATGTGGAAAACCTATATAAATCTTTTTTTTTTTTTATTAGATATTTTGTAGATAACTGTACGCGGTACAACTGTATTAGATATTTGAAAAACTAAAGCTGGTTATTTATTATAAATTTATTCTTGCCCTAGAGTTGCATAAATAGATTAACGCTAGACATATTTTACGCTTTTATTCATAATATATTAATCTAGATAATTATAGAAAAATATGTCCAAATTTTAGTGTACGTAGTAATAATTAAAAAAAATATTATAGATTAACATTTAGACTCGATAATTACAGAAAAATAATTAGTACCTATACTTTAATTAGTCACGTATATAAATGTGTAGAAAAAATCAGCAGTATTTTATGTGATAAATAAATAAGTAAACTTCTAGTAAAGTCATTCTTGCGTAGTAACCATAATTCTTATGTAAATTAAGCATGATATGTATGTTGATGCATGATTATTCATATTTTGCATGAATTTTTATATAATATTAATTTTGGTATGATTGTTTAGTTAGTTCGAATCCGTGCTATGTATGTATACATGTGTACTTATATTATATATTATGTATGTTTCGTGCTAGATATATACATTTCCTAGCTGTCCTAGGTTTTAATTTATTTTTTTAATTTGGTTTAGTTCCGTTTGATGTTAATTTTCTGATTTTTTTTTTTTGATTTATTTCGTTTTGACAGTATCAGTTCAAAAACTCTACTGCAACTGACCTAGTACAAAATATTATTGTATACTAATTTATAGTCATGTAATGTCATAAACTTATTATACATTTACAGATACATGATATAAATTAATATCAGTGGGTGTTTTGACCCTGACAAGATCACGAAATAATAAGTAAATTGATTTTGGAAACGAAAAACCAAAAATATTTTGTACTAATTCTTTTATTTTGATACTCTCTAATAGTCAGATTTATTTAGCAAGTGTTTATTAAGGTAAACTATATTTACAAAATAAGTTAAAAAAATATCTCTGTAATTGTACGCATAAAGATCGACTTATAATATTTGTGATATCGACATAGAAGTATTATATATAAATACTGAAATATTCCGTCAATAATATTTGTTTGTTCTTGATGTTCTCTTAAATATATCTTAATAAGCGCTTGCTAATTAAAAATAATTTATTGTTACCCGATCAAGGGGAAGACAAGAGTAAAGTTTTCTGTTAGTAAGAAACAAAAAATATTCCCTAAATTATTATTTTTTAAGATGTTTACTGCAAACACAATTTGACTAATGTAGTTTAATTTTTTGTGAGAAGTTATTTCTACTATAATTATTCTGTTTTAATTGGTAATCATCATCATTGGTTCATCTGTAAGACGTATTATTTATTTATTTTCTAAAGTTAGATTTTCTCTTTTCATCGATCAAATCATCACTAATTAATCAAGGCAATCAATTTTTGTCTCGATACGTTCTCCTTTGGATAGAACGAGACAAAAGAGGTTTTTAATAAAGACGCGTTTATTAATAAGGCAGTGTATTTTTAGGCTGTTAATAGTTTTAATGTAAGTAAGTAATGTTCTAAGACTTGTAATGGCCGGTGTCCTCAGGCGACCTGCCCACGTACCTGACCCGCTTCCAGTGGGACATGGCCAAGTACCCCATCAAGCAGAGTCTGCGTAACATCGCCGATATCATCAGCAAACAGGTGAGAAATCTTAGCTACAAAGACGTTTCTATAGGTAACGTTGTTTATTCGTATCAGGTCTTCGAGAGAGAACATACCCAAACCACGTGACCCATTTTTTTCCACTTTTTGCTCGCTTGCTCCCCATTTGTGACCACCCGTAGTATACAACCTGTTACAGAAAAGTGTGACAATACTTAAATGTGTTAGTCTACCAATAAAGGTGAACCCATTGTAGAAGAAAATTTCGCAATATCCGAAAAAAATGTATGTTCTCCATAAAAAATCGGTCAAGTTGTATGGATGACGCTATATTTTTTTCTCGAATTTTGCAAATATTTGTTCACTTTGATGGGTAAACTAACTCCCTTAAGTATTGTCACACTTTTCTGTTACAAGTTGTATAAGAAAACCTCCCTCGTCTCCCGCCGACCCTCTCGTTTCTTTATATTAAGGTTCGTTATAGATATTACCTTCCCTAAGCGTCTCATCCGATCGTAAGATTGACCTAACATCAAAACATCGTAACATTATTTCAATTGCCGTTGGCTATTTAAATCTTGACTCGCATTTGACGTTATCGTTTAGGTTTTCTTGGTACGAAGTGGAGTGCACTTCACTTGCACTTTCAACAATATCGGTCATATTTCGATTTGTCTGAGCCGTGAGGATCTTTGAAACATCCACCAGCCGGCCACTCGTACGAAGTTTGTTTGGAAGAGATCTCTTTATAGCGATGAAACCACCTTTTGTGACTGTATTCCTGTTGTATTTTTATGGTAACGATTTGTAAGTAGTTGTATTGTACGATTGTTCGCAGGTGGGTCAGATCGACGCGGATCTTAAGGTGAAATCGAACGCGTACAACGCACTCAAAGGCAATCTTCAAAACTTGGAGAAGAAACAGACGTGAGTGGCTTGTTATCAGTGCCATTAGTTAATTTTTTCCATGCTACAAAAAGAGAATAGCAGTACGGCAGAATCTGTTATTTTTAATTGACCATGCGAGTGAATCTTGAAAATGTTACTATTTATGTGTTTTACTCGATTGCACGTGGTAGTTTTGATTTTAACCAATCTTCCCAAAAATTAGTATTCTGGTGAATCGTGAATTTTAAGTGATGATATTTTTCATGAATAATAAACAAGCCGTAAACTAAGACTGGGTGTGTACTATCCAGAAAAAAGTCACTATTTTTATCTTATTGGAAACCTAATTCGATAAAAATAAATCAGCTGTTTCGTTGACGACCTAAAAACTTTTTGTTAGAAACAACTGATTTTATTTTCTCGAATTAAGGGTTTGTACCATATTGAAAGTTGTTCTTTGGATTATACTATTGTGACCTCGTTTCGGTTTTGTAATAACTCTGTATATGTCATGCCACATGTCGAGCCCATCGACAAACATATTTTGTATCTTAATTCTATAGCACTATGGTTGATATTAGTATACGTCGTGTTGTGTATTGATTCCTTGTGGTATTGGTACTAGTGGCAGCCTGCTGACGCGCAACCTCGGCGAGCTGGTGAAGAAGGAACACTTCATACTGGACTCGGAGTACCTCACCACGCTTCTTGTCATAGTGCCCAAGTAAATGTTATATATTTTTACTAGCTTTTACCCGCGTGTTCGCGTTTTTACCTTTAATTTTTTTTTGTCAAAAAATAGTATCCTATTTGTACTTCTGATTGCTCCAAGAATATGTGTACAAAATTTCATGATGATCGGTTGAGTAGTTTTATGATGATCGGTTAAGTAGTTTTATGATGATCGGTTAAGTAGTTTCATGATGATCGGTTAAGTAGTTTCATGATGATCGGTTAAGTAGTTTCATGATGATCGGTTAAGTAGTTTCATGATAATCGGTCAAGTAGTTTTCACGCGAAAGCGTAACAAATAGACTTAGATTCACATTTATAATATTATTAGGCGTCCACCGACTTGCAAAAAGAAGAATTAGTATATTTTACTGTAATTTTATTTATTTATTTCATAGCAATACGTACAAATATAGGACGTCACGGATAGCAACATAACAAATAGCACAACAGTTGTGAACACATACGATATCTAACTAGTGATCAGAAGCCGCTTCAAAAAAACCCGACTGATATTTTTTTCCCCTTTTTACTCGACTGCGAAAAAAAGAGGGTTATATTTTTCGAATGTAGGTATGTATGTATATTTCTTTGGCAAGCTTGTCTTATTTTTATGTTTGTGTTGTCAATAGATTCGTCTTAGTCGTGAGAGTGACACTGGATAGATCTTACCTAAAAAACAATATTGAGGATTATCAAAATGAAATCGCAAAAAAAAGATTTTTTTTTAAATATACCGATTGTGGTATCAAAATAAATATTTACTAACGGTGATTACGAATATATATAACTTATATATTTTATGGCAATTGCCTTTATTAACGTAAACAAAACGACTAACTGCATCGGCAAAAAATATAGCAGAAAGATTACCTATAGACTATTAAAGATCTACATTATTCATCTTTTCGTTTTGTTATAGTTTGGAATAGAAAATGTAATACCTAAAGTAAATCTATTTGTAAGTGTACAAGACACCGGCTGGTGCCGAGTTTGGAACCCGTTATTAATATTGAACTCAACTGCTATGTGAACTATGTGTTCTGATAAATAAATATATTTTATGTTTAAATACTTAGTTTAAGATACACAGGTTTGAAGATTTATCAGACAAGTTGTATTTCGCTTCCAACCACTTGTTTGGTAAACATCGTTTTCAGGGCGTTGTTCAACGACTGGAACGCTAACTACGAGAAGATCACTGACATGATAGTCCCGCGCTCCACGCAGCTCGTGCACCAGGACAGCGACTACGGACTGTTCACTGTCACGCTCTTCAAAAAGGTGACTTGCTAACATTTTCTGACACTATTTCTTATCATACTTATTAAGTTAATTTTTGTTCGTTCTACTGAAACTTACTAAACTTTTTAAAAAAGACATGTATACTGATTCTACAGTGACCTTTATCTTTCTCCAACTAATCTGATTCTATCCCAATCTTACTTACAAACATTCAATAATAGCTTTAAACTCATGTATAATAAATATTTAAAGACCGAAGATTGCGCCCTTTGACATTCATCAACTTAATTTACTCGAACTTAGTATTTCTCCTACCTCAGGTGGTGGAGGTGTTCTAGCTCCACGCTCGCAAACGCATTTTCATAATATGGTACAATAATAGTACTTTGTTGACACGATTTTCTGCTAAATATTTAGTTAAAAACTAATACAACTTTAGTAAAAATCTCATAAAAACTTCAAATCAACTTAAAACTCATACAGCATCAATAAGTCAGGGCCAAGGATTCCTCCCTGTGACACTCCGCTACTTAATTTACTTGAACTTAGTATTTTCCCTACCGCAGGTGGTGGAAGAGTTCAAGCTCCACGCTCGCGAGCGTAAGTTCATAGTCCGCGAGTTCTCGTACAGCGAGGAGGCTCTGTCGGCCGGGAAGAACGAGATCACACGCCTCGTCACCGACAAGAAGAAGCAGTTTGTAAGTATCCTACCATCACCCGCGCGGCACAACTTGAGTAGAAAAAAGTTTCAACGTAAAGGTTGAATTTCCAAAAAGGCTTTCTTAGTACATTCCTACACCTTTAAATGAATACAAACCAAATTTCATGTCTTTAAGCTAGGTTCAGTAGTTGCTCTATGTTGATTCCTAGTATATATCAGATACTCTTTTATATAGATAAAGAAAACTTATATATATATATATATATATATAATTTTGTTTGTGTGTCTCAGGGTCCATTGGTGCGATGGTTGAAGGTGAACTTCTCTGAGTGTTTCTGCGCCTGGATACACGTTAAGGCGCTCCGAGTGTTCGTCGAGTCTGTCTTGAGGTAAATACTCTTCGAAATAGTTGACCGAGCGAGCGAAGCGTTTCTGCTTTGAGTCTGGCTAATGTTTTGTTTCGTCTGTAAGTTCGTATGTCTCCTGAAATGCAGTACTCGCGTAAAAGTTGCATTTTCCATAAAATCTTGACGTGACTTGGTGTAAGAGTTCTACTATTTTTTTTTTTTTGTCATGGGGTATTTGTAATTACCAAATAGTATTAAAGATATGCGGAACACAACATTATTAAACATGCTTGCTTATAAAAAAAAACGGTCAAGTGGTTGTCGCTTCGCTTATCGTATGAAAGTCTCCTAACCATTTGTTAAATAGTTTGTTATCTTTATAGATACGGTCTGCCGGTGAACTTCCAAGCGGTGGTGATGGTACCCTCGCGCAAAAACACCAAGAAACTGCGCGACGTGCTGCAACAACTGTACTCACACCTCGACCACTCTGCGCAGTCGCACGCCTCTGCGCAGGACGTACGTACCTCACTCACTAACTCACTCGTTCACTCACCACCTCGACCACTCTGCGCAGTCGCACGCCTCCGCGCAGGACGTACGTACCTCACTCACTAACTCACTCGTTCACTCACCACCTCGACCACTCTGCGCAGTCGCACGCCTCCGCGCAGGACGTACGTACCTCACTCACTAACTCACTCGTTCGCTCACCACCTCGACCACTCTACGCAGTCGCACGCCTCCGCGCGGGACATGCTTTACTCACTAACCCACTAGTTCACTCACTGACTTAACCATTCTTCGCAGTCGCACGCCTCACTTACTCATTCATTAATTAACTACTCTCTGAACTCTGTCAAGGTAACGCAAGTAAATCCCCACATCCGCACAGACCTACATACGAGTACATCTTCATTCCCTCACTCTCGTTCATTCAAGATATAAATGAATGTTTTGTTGTGATGTAACAGAACGCGGAGCTGGCAGGTCTCGGGTTCGGTTCCGCGGAGTACTATCCGTACGTCTCGTACAAGATCAACATCGACATGATTGAGAAAGCTGCCTAAACTCAACTCTTCACACCTCGTTGTATATTAGGTGGGTACTGATATATTGTTATACTATTTAGTAAATGTATGTATGTATGTATTGATATGCATTTTGTGTATTAAGTTAAGTGTATTCTTTATTGTATACCTCGTCCTATTTCATTTAATTTTTCTCACAATTGTTCATCATAAGGTTGCCTGGAAGTAATCGCTTTTTAGCGATTAGGCTGCCACTTGTAGAACAACATTTTGTAAGATTTTTTCTCATGTATTCAATTTGTTTTGCGTGTTTGCAAGAATTGATCTATCTTCTTATACATGTGCATGTCTGGATGTTTTGTCCGCAAGAAATATCATATTCGCACACAGTTCGTAGTTTCCATCCAATATTAGCGAAACTTATATTTTCCATATTACAAATATATTTATGTTATTTCTCTCAAATTAAAAGATAGTTTCGTTTCAAAATACAAAATGTCCGATAAATCTGTAAATATGATGAATATTATAGTTTTAAAATGTTTGCAGAATATTTAGCTTAAATATAGTATATTCACTAAATAATAAAATACAAAGTCTAAATAAAATAGATATTTAAGGTGTATTTTACTTTGTTCACCAGGACGAAAAAATTATCCTCAATCCACTATATTTAAGGGGCTCCCATACACCAAATGTAATTTTTCCTGGATATCAATAACGACGGCAGGTCAATTTGTATTGATTCATACCGCATCTGAATGATTTTTAAAAGTATTATTTGTGTCCAGTGACGTTAACTGTTTGTAAATTTGATTGTGTAAATATTTTACTATATTTTGTTTCTCTTGTTCGTTACAGGTAATGTTACCAAGTTGATCCCTGCATTAGGGCGAGTGTCTCGGGTCGCCGACAATAGTAAAACAATATTATTGTACAATTGAATTTTATTTAATAACCAATATTATTTTACCTTCCTTTTACCATTGTAAATTAAATCAATATATATATATATATATTTCTATGTACAGAAATTTTTTGCAATGTTTAACATGATTATCATTTAATTTTTTGTCATAACAGTTTTGAGTGTTTATTATTCAGGTTGTTTTTAAGTATTTATTATGTATGTTAAATGTATTGAGAAAGCAATAGTTATAGCTTGAGCTTTATGAAAAACAATAATTATTTTCAAACGCAACAAACCACTCTGTGTGTCCCAGTATTATTAAGTTGCGAAGTTTTAAAATAGTAGTGCGTATCTATAACCGCGAATGTTTGAATTTGATTATTGTGTAAAATAATAAATAAATGATATATAATTATTATATACTGGAGTTGATGCAAAGCTATGTAAATAAGAACATTCCTCATTGTAACTTGTGTAGTACATAATAAAAATATTATTGAAGTTACTGTTTTTTTGCTGTTTCATTTTTTAGGTCTAATCAGTCACTGACAATAAACTTTTTTACCGACCTAAAATATTTTAAAGATATTCCGCATATCTCTACTGACATATCCCCATTGGTAGGGATAGTAGGATTCCGTATGTCCAATGGGGATTTGTGTAAAAAATGTGACAAAGAAATATAAGGCAGCTGGACTAGTCTTAGAAAATTAATATATTAGAAAGAGTAGATTTATAAATAAATAAGTAAAATAATATTGGAAAGGAAACAAAAAATGTCTTGGAAATAAAATATTTTATGATGGCCTGATCACTAAGTATTCCTAATTAGCACCAATGTTGATCATTCTTTAGTGATTAGTGATGATAGTGATCTTTAGTGATTAGAGAGTAACTATACTTATCATTAAGAACACCTTTCATTATAGGAATAGCCCTAAAATCAAGAAAAAAATTCAGCTGTTCCAAAGAAAATGTTTATCTGTTATTGACAAAATATACGAAACATTTTTTTTTTCATAGTAATTTCTTAAGTTGTTTCCCCTTTCGGCTTAGTACACTACTTGCTTGATAACTCTGTATTAGACCCACTACAGGTTTACCCTGTATACATTTTATTGAAATCTGAAACCTACAGAAGTTGGTTAATATAAGAAATGAAAAATTTGTTCCAATCCAAATCTAAGTTATAACTTTTTACGCTTAACATAACTGAGTCCATTACATATGAATTTTATCATCATATATTTCATTATTTTTTCTCATTACTGTAACCCTGAAATATCTATGTATTACTTTTAATGGAAAATGGACAGTTAATAAGCATTTTTACTGTTTCCTTATTCCAATAGATTCTATGTAATTCATCTTATACTCTAGAACAGCGAACCAAACTCAGTGACTGTTTGAAGCTAATTATTATGGCCTCGGACATTAATTTATCTCGAACTACTGTGGCAAGTAGAGGCACAGACCAGATTGATCAGTGGCTGAATATAAATATTCTACTCATATTATAAACACAAAAGTTTGTTACTGTTTCATGCTTAAGCCTGAACCAATTTGTTGCAGAGACAGCTTATACCCTGAATAAGCTACCTTTTATTCTGTATTATCACAGTTAACACCACAAGGCGCAGCTAGAGTAAGAATACTTAGTAAATACATGAAAGATCCTTTTTTCTGTACCTACCTAATGTTATCTGACTTATAGGTAATGTTCTATTCTATTCTATGTTTGATTTATGGCCCCTGCGGTATAACCGCAATTTCACCAATGTCGCGTCACTAGCAAGACAAACGCTGATAAGATTGGCCGGTAACGCGATTCAATAAAAAACCGTGGACACTGCGCAGGTGTTCGGTGATGAGAAACAATTTTGTATCTGAGCTTACTTTTTTACAAACCTGAAACAACCACAAGGATGTGTACAAAACGACACAAATGTTAGTAACATGAAATATATAAAAAGGCAAAGATTAGGTAATTTATAGTTTAATATTGTTAATTGTAATAAACTTATTTAGAATATATACAAAAGGAGTGAAGACAAGGGGAAGCAGGGAAGAAAAGTTAGAGGGGCGAGGAATATCTGCAGGAATCATGTCATAAAGAGAGCAGCGAAGCCTTTGACATTCAAAGAATATATGTTCGCAAGTCTCAATAGCTACACCACATTCACACAGTGAATGATTACATACTCTGAATCTTGCTAGAAACACAGGAGTGCAAGCGTGACCCAACCATAAGCGGCACCATGTTGATGTTACTTGTTTGCTTGTTTTTTGGTACCTTGAGAACCAGAGTTTAGTTGGAATTGTTTCTTGAATTTGGCCATAAAATTTCCCTGTTACTTGTTTGAACTTATGCCAGTCGGACAGTCATGAATTAAACATAGCAGTATAGGTAATGTAAAACGACCCTAAATATAGGTATAAGGACAGAAAGATTACGACAGGAACAACAATAACATGTAAAAATACAGTATTGTGCTCCAGATGTAAAATGAACAATCTTATATGAATTCAGTATTTATTTTACAAACTTACAAGCTTACAACTTATATTAGCAACTTATATCTAGGAATTATCAATAAATGTAGAGTTATTAATGCTAGTCTTTCCACTCATCTTCGTCGGCAGCATCGTTGTTAGGCTGAGGAGTTTCGTCTTCTTCATCCATCCTTATAAACAAGGAAGTTAGCAGCTTTTTGTTAATGTGGTCCGTTTGGCTTATTTCTCTCGTTGGCTGATCTAATGCAATTTCAGGATTGACTTTAGGAGATTTTGCTGGCTCCGGCATTGTTATATTTAGCATAAACAATGGAAAATTGATAAAAACAAGAAAATCGGGATATTTCAATTTTGTTTGTTGACTCATCAGTCACATTGGGAAATGTGATAGATAGGAGATGTCTGACGTCTGTCACTGTCAATTTCGTTACCACTTATCAGGCTGTGTCACTGTCACGTGTTACCCTTTTTATAACGTTCCATTTTGCGCAAGGAATTCGCTAGAAAAGTACTTAGTTATGTCATGGCGACGGCATTGGATTATTGTAATTAATCACATTGTGATTCTTCGTTAATTATGTGCACTTGCACATAAGTTTTAGAAAAATCAGATGACGGTCGTTGCGTTATTGGTACTAACCGAGTACAAACTAAGATCGATTAATTGCTGCAACTTCCGCTTCTGCGTGAAATAATATTCCATATTCAAAAACTGCGTTCTGAATAAAACGCTTCGCTTAGAATATTGTACATAATATAAATAATATTTATAAAATCCTGTGGTCATAAAAATAAACTAAATTGGTTAAAAAATAATTTGATTGACAATATGGATTTACTTAAGAAAGAATAAACGATTGTGGAAAAATCGAATAATAGATTGACAGAACAAAATTACGGTAGCGTTCAGACATTTTTTTTATCTGGCCTCGAAGTATCATCTTTTCGGCCAGCGACATTTTTCGTCTGCTGGTGTATTTGACCCGTAAAAAGCCCGTAAAAGTTAGTAATTCATTGATAATCGCATTGAAATCCTTTAACAAATTGTCCCGGATACAATATTAGAGTGGATTAGGCGAATTTGCTATAGAAATTGTGCTTCAATGTCGGCAGTGCAGTGTCGCTCTTACATAACTTTAATCTGTACATAACCTGCAATCATCTGATTTCGATTCGAAAATTGAATTTTGTGATTTTGTTTTCAGAGCCTCGAAAATGTTGGGTCGTTTTTCGCCGGGTGTCTGCACCCAGGTGGTGGCCGTGGTCAACCACCAGCAGAACAGGAACATGGCTACTCTGAAACAAATTTCTATGCGTCTCAAGTCTGTGAAAAACATCCAGAAGATAACCCAGTCCATGAAGATGGTGTCGGCCGCCAAGTGAGTGCTTAGTTATATTTGAATTTGGAACACCAAAGTTAAAAATATAAAAACAAGTTATAGAATTGTAAGGATGTAGGTACTATCTTCATTGGTTTCTATTAAATTAATAATATAATTTTACAAACAACAGATCAAGACACTCAGGCTGATGATAAATTTTGTGTATTAGAACTGGAATACAAAAAAAAACATACAGTCAAACATAGAACCTCCCCATGTTTGGAAGTTGGTAAAAAGATAATTTTAATTTGTGTAATTTAACTTTCCTGCAACATATTTATGTACTACCCCTTCTCCTAGTACCTTTCTTGAATTTATTTCCAGGGTACTTTTTATACACTATTGACACTGATAAAAAAAACAATTTGGTGGATTTACGCCATTTATGGGGCGCAATAAGACAAGTCATTTACTGAGGCAGTTAATAGGTAGAATAGGCACCCCAGTATACTAATTCTGCATCACATTGAATACTTTACTTTAAAAATAATGAACTCTAAATTTCTTAGACTACAAAATAGTTGTTTCCAAATATTCATCAAGAATCCTGATTTGGTCAGGCGAAACTTACTCGTACCTACTAAACTGACCTAATTTGACAGTTCTAAAATTGTCACCTCTCTTTTTTTTTCTACATGTGAGAAAAGGAGGAATATAATTTTAGGAACTATTAGTTTAGTCAGTGTGACTGGCCGAAATGGTGTCAATGTTAAGCAAGAGACCATTGTTTGTCTTAGGACCACAATTATAATTCCTGTCAGGTGTCAAAACTGGTGCCGAGGCAAGTCACCCATACGAAGACTGTATTAATGACTGTATAAAATAGTGATATTTATTGACTTTTACCTGTCATGAATAAAATATATGAATATGCCATTATGTATGTTGGGTGGAAATAATGTACTTTTAATCTTGATGAAACTTGGCGAATATTTATATTTTATATTTTAGCCCTTTGGGGGTTTTTGTTTATTTGTATTTGAAAAGTTAACTGCAGCATCATTTACTGGTTGATATTATATTTTAATTTTAGTAAAATGATGTTATTTTTTCTGAGTAAAATTGGAAAATGTAGAACATTTTATAGAACAATAATAAAAACGTAAAATACCAACACCTAGATATTTTACACTTTACAAAGATTTAAGAAAACTTACGAGAACAACCAAATATTTTAAACCATCATCAAATCTTAGCTGTTGATATTGTTCAGGTACACGCGTGCTGAGCGTGACCTGAGGGCTGCTCGTCCGTACGGTGAGGGAGCCGTGCAGTTCTACGAGCGGGCTGAGGTAACTATACTATATACTATAGTCTGTCACACGGGATGAAATAAACTATGGGAACATACTCATATTACGAGATCCATTCTAGGGGGGAGGGAGTGTTCAAAACACCACACTTGGGGCATGTAGTTTTGTCGCAAAGTCAATGTCCAATAAGCAAATTATTTATTTATTTAATAATAGTTGAGCAGCTTCAAGTCGATGTGCCTATACGAGTATCATATGGTGTTGAACTCAATTATTATCCAATGCATTGCACAACATTGTCTTGCAAACTTTGCAAGAGATAGTTAATAGTTGTATAGCCTTTTGTCCAGTTGATATTTAAAAGAGTTTCGCGCTTTTTGATTGAATATGTCGCACAGGTGCAACCCTGACCCACATGTGCACCAAATTCAGATATTTTACGGTATTTTGAATTTAATACTATGTGAAAACTAGAGGAGTAGGGCTTGCTCTAAGAAATATCAGGCCTACCCTATTAGTCTTCCCGTAGTATTAATCGTAATTAATAGTATTATCGGGCGGGCCCGATGTTAATACTATGTGAAAACCCCCGTATATCCCCCGGGATATACGAGACAGGCCAATACCCAGCAGCAAGATAAAGAAAGTTGTGTGATGATGATGATGTGCAATATTTAATTTCTATTTATCAGGTGTCTCCACCAGAGGATGACCCCAAGGAGCTGTACGTCGCTATAACCTCTGATAGAGGTATGTTATATATAGACCATACAAAACTACAACACTATTTTACATGACAACAAACAATTCTTATTAAATTTTTTTAAAGGATTTAAAGTTTGAAATGTAAAACACAACCTTTATATTCTGTTGTTAATAATAACAAGTGAGTTCGAAGTGGTTAGAAAGTTACCAAAACCCCGACTGCTAAATCATTAAACCTGTGTATCATCCTTAGTTACTTTTTTTTAAATTTTGATGTACCCAGTGTCACTGTCACGACTAAGACTCATCGTATTGACACCACTCACATAAAAATACGACTAGTGGTTTAGCCTCTAAGGCGTGTTAAAGATATATATATATACACTCCAAAAACTTATCCCTCCTTATTTCGCAGTCAGGTTAGAATAGAATAATAACGATTGAAGTATACTTTAAACTAAATCATCCATTTTTCTTTTATTCACTTTTTTGTCGTGAACGGCGCGGTTGAGAGGTACTGTTTTTTTCCCAACCTGTTGTGTCCCATTGTTGTGCAAAAGTCTGCCCCATATCTCTCCATATATCCCTATAGTCCATTGAAATGTTACATTTTTTAGGCCTTACCTTGCGTTTTTTAGAGGACGCAATTTTATTTTTTTGTTGTGTAGGGGGGGTCAGTGTAAAGCTAAAAACAAGTTTGTGGGGTCGCCACCCTCGTCCCACGGCCGCATCTTGAAAATAGAGGTTGAAATGGTTTTTACGATAAATCTTAAACTATTTGTTTAAGATTTATCGTAAAAACCATTTATAAAACTTAAACAAATAGTTTAAGATTTATCAATTTGATAAAAAAAATTGTTAACATCTTTTGTTGCAAATTAAATTCTCTACAACTTTGGTCCAGTAACTTTTTGTCGTAGAACTATAAATAAAAAAGTTATAAGCGAAAATGTTAAAAAAACGCGCCTCTAGACTCTACCTCGTGGGTGGTGGGGAAAAGAGTCAATAATTAATTATTAATAATATTGCAAACTTTGTAATTAAAGTTATAATAACAAAATAAAATACAAGGACAAGGGTGGCGACCCCACAAACTTGTTTTTAGCTTTATACTGACCCCCCCTACACAACAAATAAATAAAATGTCGTCCTCTAAAAAACGCAACCCCAAATGTAACTTTTCAATGGACTACTATCTCCCGCAAGTTCCGACCATTTGTGTTGGAATTCGCAAAGATCGTCACGCTATTATTTTGAGAGGTACTAGTAAATTATAAACATTGTGCAGGTCTATGCGGCGCGGTGCACACGGGCGTGTCGAAGGTGATCCGCACGCGTCTGGCACAGCCCGGCGCTGAGAACATCAAGGTCATCTGTGTGGGAGACAAGTCCAGGGCTATCCTGCAGAGACTGTACGGGCAACACATCATCAGCGTTGCTAATGAGGTATACAAGATACATAGGTAGATCAATTCTTCATTGAAGACACACAAAAAAAAAACATTAAATTCAGGAGAAAAATTCTGTACCGTTTAACAGATCTGCTTAAAGTCAAACGAAAATTCTAACATAATATAGTGCTACAAGTGACGGCCTTATCGCTAAAAAGCGATCTCTTTTAGGCAACCTTAGGATAGATAGTCAGATAGTATATCATAGAACTTATTAGTCTTCTATCAATGAGCTGCGCTCCTTGGTATCACATGCGCTCCGTGGTATCACCTGCGCTCCGTGGTTTTACCTGCGCTCCGTGGTATCACCTGCGCTCCGTGGTATCACCTGCGCTCCGTGGTTTTACCTGCGCTCCGTGGTATCACCTGCGCTCCGTGGTTTTACCTGCGCTCCGTGGTATCACCTGCGCTCCGTGGTATCACCTGCGCTCCGTGGTTTTACCTGCGCTCCGTGGTATCACCTGCGCTCCGTGGTATCACCTGCGCTCCGTGGTTTTACCTGCGCTCCGTGGTATCACCTGCGCTCCGTGGTTTTACCTGCGCTCCGTGGTATCACCTGCGCTCCGTGGTATCACCTGCGAATATAATTTTTTATAGCCTATGTTACTCTGAGATAATGTAGATTTCTAACGGCAAAAGAATTTTTGAAATTGGTCCCGTAGTTTTGAAGTTTTTTCGTTACAAACAAAATTACTAATCTTTCCTCTTTATTATATTAGTGTAGATTGCACTAGGCTAGCGCAATGACCCCAAAGAGTATATTGGCCTTGGCAATTTTAAAAACCCCTGACATTGTTATTTTGTGTTGGCAGCCATCTTGGATTTGAATTTATCATAGTGTTATATGTTGTATTTTACCAGACAAGCTCTTTCATTTACGACGCATTCGTCACTACAGTGATAGTGAAACACTGCTTGATGTTATGTGTTAATGTCGTTATGTATTCATTAGTCTTATCTTTGTTGTTATTGTTGTAGTGTCTTGTGTGTCTTAATAAACATCTACTTTCTTTCTATTCCATAAAAAAAAATTATAAAATTACATGAGACATAATTAAGGCTAGTTTTTATTTTCACAATAATTTGAGTATCTGTTGCCGAACTAGGCAGGGCCCGTGCATCAGCGTACAACTCTCTCCCTATATTTAAATAAAATATTTGTCTAACCTGTATACTAATTTACATGGGTTATTATTACAATTTTTTTATTATGATTGATTATATTGTGATAAAAATATATATGTGTAGGTGGGGAGGCTGCCGCCCAGCTTCCAGGACGCGTGCAAGGTCGCCTCCACCATCCTCACCAGTGGGTACGAGTTCGCGAGCGGGAAGATTGTCTACAACAAGTTCAAGTCTGTGGTCTCCTACAAGCAGTCCGACTTGCCGCTCTTCAGCCAGAAGGCTGTCGAGGTAATGTGGATTTTATTTAGAAAACTTACGCCTGTATTTTGTTTTCATATATGGCATCATACGATTTGTATATTTGCCGGCGTCAAGTTTAACATATTTTAAACTATAAATCAATCAAGTTGAATATCAAGTAAAAAGCCACCGTGGTCAAATTAAAGTCATAGCAGTCATGCAGGGTTTCTATGGAGATTTCTCGCGAACACGAAAACCACGTTATTCCGTCTTTATATCGCTTGCTCACACTTGTGCACATAAACAAGACATTAATGGTTAATAATCCACCAATATTATACATTAAAACTGTCAGAATCACTAGATTTGTAATAAATACACAGACAGAGTCGCCAACTTTTTAGCGAACGCGGGAATACCCAAACGCGTGTTTCATTCATTTTGTTTAAGAGGGCGGGTTTTCAAGCGTACGGATGTTGGAAAGGTCCAACTATAGTTTCGTTCATATTCGGTAAACTTCATCAGAGATGAAATGAGTCGTTCGTGTCCTCAACGATGACACGAACGACTCATTAACAACGCACGTAACTATAGTTGGGCCTTTACCACGATCAGGTACGTATGAAAACACGTTTTCTTAAACTTAATGTGGATTTGTTTGATAATTATAGACCACTTTGGTCAGGGCCCTTATTAACTATAAACATTTCAACACGCGGTATTCACTAAGACAATGTAAAATTGTAAATCGTGTCGTACGGTACGGAACGCGCTCGTTTTGTATTTTCAGAATAATTTGTATTGCGTCAACGTAACGTTAAAAATTAAAAATAAACAGTAGATTTTTCGTTAGCAACTTAGTAAATACTTGATTATTCAAATGTCCACATAGTCCTACGAATGTAGTGGTGCTAGTGGTAGCTTTCCCAGCCCGTTCTCTTCCACGGTAACGCAGGGTTCGATAATAATACATATGAAGAACTTCAGCGTCTCTTCAGACTCATTCGGAATAATTCAGCCTATTATTAATCACTACAACATTCTGACGGTTGTTAGAATATTTAATTTAAGCAGATGTTGTCAATTGATTTTACATCTTTTATTAAATTCATTACTAACTGTTTAGAAAAAACAGGAAAATATGTTATTTCGATGGAGTTCCATAATTGATTTAAAATAAACTTCATTCAATCAAGTTTATATTTCTTTAATGTGTCACATATAATAAATATCATAAAGTTTTAATAGCTTGTGCCCAAAGAAGTATCTATAATACAGCGATAATATTTCCAGAACGCACCGAAGCTGGCCACGTACGACTCTCTCGACTCCGACGTCATTCAGAACTACATGGAGTTTTCTCTCGCGTCGATGATATTCTACGCGATGAAGGAGGGCGCTTGCTCCGAGCAATCCTCCCGCATGACTGCCATGGACAACGCGTCCAAGAACGCCGGGGAGATGATTGATAAACTCACGCTGACATTCAACAGGTAATTTTAGCGGCAAACTACTGAAGTAGTTCATTCATTCATTCGGTCATTTGTTCAAGTAGTTTCATCATTCATTCGGTCAATTTTTCTATACAAATATATACAACAAATGACCGGCATACAAACTAATCACTTGCATTGGTAGATCTAGGAAGATGGCGTGGGCTTCATTATAGTCGCTGTAGCCTTTAGTATTGTGGTTACGTGGTAGCCCCAGGAATTCCACTTACGACCACCTTTTTTAATGCACTTTTAGGTCGAACGGACAGAGGGTAACTATAAAGGTTTTTGAGGTTTTATTTTTGAAAATAATCCACCGTTATGTATTGTGTTTGACAGCAATGACAACACTAAACTACTTGACTGTTAAATAAAGTCTTACAATTTGTTTAATGTTTTAATTTATTTTTAACATTCACTGTATTTCGTCCTCAGGACTCGGCAGGCCGTCATCACCAGGGAGCTCATCGAAATTATCTCCGGAGCGGCCGCCCTCGACTAAACACAACATTTACATATTCAAAGTCGTTTTATTTAAAAACAAAACATACTGGACTGGACCATTCGTGAACAAATACGCTTCTCGGATAAGTAAAACAACCAAAAACTGTCCACCCAGTATGAAATTTGCTATTGGTAATGGATAAAATCATGGTTTGAAAAATATTTGAAGGTTATTCGGAAATTGAATGAAACTACTTTGAATGAACGAAACATTTCAATATTTATTCAATGTCAAGTATAATATTCAATAGCTTTTACAATACGATGCCGATATTTCCGAACGAGCTTTAGGAAGTCATTGGTAAAATTCACGCAACTTTCACTCTACTGGCTTTTTTATCTTTACCGATGTTTTCTTATAGTTCGTTCATCGTTAATATCATTCGTTCTTTCTAATTCGTCGCCTGTGGATTTGTCATGTGAACGTATATTCATTCAATCTTTATCGTTCGTCGTTCAATGAAGTGTGGATACTGAAATGTTATTGTATAAGGATACAGTGGTGGTTTAGCATTAAAGTGTTATTTAGATTTCTGTGTTTTATTAAAATAAACTTCTTTATATTTATGTTTACCTCGCTAAGGCCGCTCCAGTTTTGTAATATCTTGTACGTTCATGGTTGCCTGGAAGAGATCTCTTTAAGCGATAAGGTCGTCCTTAAAAGTCTAGGATGTTCTTTTATTCTAGCATGTTTTTTTGTATTGTTTAAGCTGGTTTTTAATAAAGAGTTATCTTATAAACTATGTATTCTACGGTAACCTCAGTTGAAAACTAGTTCATTTAAATAGTAAGTGGCCAACAGTTAACGTTAGTCGCAACTCGACTAAATATTTTTAATGTCAAACCTTTTTTTTTAAATAGGCTTGCGTTTGACCGCTACTCGCCTAAACTATTTAAAGCGACAATGCGGTTTAGGATGTGGCACGCTTGCCTAGAAGAAACCGATTTACTCGCAATTTGAAATGATCGAGATTATAGAGAAGTCGGCAGGGAATTTCACAACCTAGCTTTCGCACAATAAAAGTAGACGCAAAGCGTTTTGTACGAGTCCGTGGAATCTGTACCATGTGCCGGTGGCGTCTTGCAGTATCTCTACTTGTCTGATTGTAGAAAGGAGATGCCGAAATCAAATTATGTAACTCCAATGCACACTCTCCGAAATGTATCCGATATAAAACAGATAAGCTAGCCACTTGTATTGCTCGAGCCTTTGAGGTTAGCTTTGGCTAGAGCATCGTTGCCTATAAGTCTCTTAGCTCTCCTCTCGACAGACTCCAACGTTTCAAGCTGATATTTAGCTGAGCCATCCCAACCTGCACTAGACGGACCAGTGTAGTACCTATCAGTGAGGTCAGCAGAGCATGGCTTCTAGTACCTACTATTTATTAATTCTTTTCTATCAGCCGTCATCTCTTTATCCACATGTTAGGTTGCCCCCTTCCAGCATATTATTTACCTGAATATTTTATTTAATTGAATAATAATTCATCGAGCATTTCTCTGAATACTTACACATACATCAACAGAAGTATGCATTGCGGAATATAATATCTACCCCTATTCAACATATCCGTACTGGTTTATTTAAATTATTGCTAGAGGTAGGGATATGGATATATATATCTGTTGTTCAATGTTCCATACTCATTTATTAGTATCATTCTCTAGACTACTTTTTAGTTGACTGTTAGATTTCTGCACTTGTGTTCATTGTAAATCGCCCTTCAGTAAGTAGGTATGCTTGATGTTCTTGTAAATGTATCAAGGTTACATATGGAAACTTCGAAAAACTTAATTAGGGCTATAGTTATTTTGGGGCGACGACTACCTAGGATTTAAAATTTATTTTAGTGTTATAGTATTCTACTACTAAAGACCTTTCTTTTGGGAGTTGTGAAAAATATGTAATCCGCCATTTTATCTTGGTGGCCATCTTGGAGCAATTTTCATCAATTATAACTAATTTACCTCTCAAACAAAATTAAATCGAAATCTGTTAATCCGTTAGGGAGCTACGATGCCAGACACACACACAAGTTAAACTAATAAATACCCGTCGATTGTTAAAAATTACAGTCAATTTCGTTAATCCAAACGATAAGCCCTGCATCAAGTCCGCATTAAGGGAACAAATACATCATAAAACGTGCCTTATAGAAAAATTAACTTCACTCTCCACTCGAATAACCAAGAATTATGAAAAGGAATGCAATGAAACAAATATAATACTCAAGTAAAATACATATTTAATAAATCCATAAACAGTCTTACAGGTACAACATTATTCTAAAACACATGCGTCAATATTCTACGAGCTTGCGAGGTTCTTAGCGACATTTAATTGAAACTGTCTTTAAGCCTCGATAATTATTCTAAAAAAAGCATAATGCATATAAATAATTAGTTCTATCCATGCAAAGGCTGCCTGGAAAAATCGCTTTGGGCGATAAGGCCGCCCGATGCACTACCATTAACCTACGTATGTACATATTTTTACTGTATATTTTGTTTGATGTGCAAAGTTACAAATTACGTTGATTCAATGCTAAGTCTATCATTATTCACATTTTCAAAATTCAACATGGTAATCATGTGCCCAATAACTTTGCAGAAGCGTATCTCACGTTAGATTTTTTACATAATGAAAACGAATATAACATGAATCTGACGCTATAGCGTAAGTTACTTGACAATATTTTATTTATGTTAACGCGCTCTGCGGTTTGGCCGCAATTTAGCCAATGTCGCGAAGATTGAACGAAAGACAAAAGCTACTTCTAAGATTGGCCGGTAATGATTTAAAAAAGCACTGCATGTACTGGGCACGCTGCTCTCTCATGGTGGGTTGGAGCATGGCCTATTTCGTTCTGTTTAAATTACACGCTATATTTATTATTAAAAAAATAAGTTTTTTTTTTAAATTCGATAGTCTTGCGCTTGACCGCAACTCACCTGATGTAAAGTAACGATGCGGTCTAGCATGTAGCGCGCTTGCCTAGACTAAACCGATTCATTCGCGATTTGAAGAGACCGACATTATAGCTATCGGGAAATAGAGAACTTGGCTGAGAATTCCACAACCTGGCAGTTCGCACAATTAATGTAGACGCGAATCATTTTGTGCGAGTCCGAGTGTGTTGTAACAGTAAACTATTTAAATATAAAAATTGTCTCGGAATAAAATTCGTTTAAAAACATTTTAGCGATTCGATACATTTTTTTTTACACTTTTTATGGGCGAATGGATACATACGGTCGCACCTACTAAAATATATATTTATTTGATAATAGATAAAAATATATGATAAAGACACCGCAGTCTTATTTTTAATTTACTTATTGAGCCTTTATTCTAGTTTTGACATTAATAAATTGAAACAATCAATTCGCACAAACTAACGATGCATAATTATAGACGGAATAACTTGGTTTTCGTGTTCGCGGGAAATCTCCATAGAAACCCTGATAAAGTCTCCACCGCTTTACGAGAGTACATGATGTGACTTTAACTTGACCACGATGACTTATTACTTGTTATTTGACTTAATTTTATTGATTAATAACTCGAAAATTGATAAACTTGAAGCTGGCAAATAAACGAATCGTATGATGTCATTAATCAAAAGAAGAACGATGCTCAATTAGAATTATCATACAAATAAAACTAACTAATTTAATAACAACTTAATATTTAAATAAACCAAAATGTTCAGTAAATTGGTCAAGACATTAAAAACGTTAAATACAAAGGCATCTTTAAATATATGCGTTACAAATTTCAAATGTGGTTTATGTCACAGTAAGTAACCCGCGTACTGTTAACAACTCGGAAACGTTTCAGAACAGATTCAGAGAAACTGTACTACACTTTTAAAATTCATAAAAGCTTTTTACAGAGTTTTAATTATTCACTTCATATTTAACATTCAAAGTCATTGATATAACTGAAACTAAAGGGATGATACGATACATATTATCGTATCTTAAAAATTGGACTTAAAAATTAATCAAAAATGAGCTCATTTCACACCATCATAAAAACAAATTTTCGAAAATGCTTCGTCGTATCATCCTACTATCAGGTACATAAACGATACAAGCTGAGGATATTGAAAAAGAATATTATTTTTCAAAATGCTTGTTACAACAATTTCGAATTTGTCCGAAACAGTTTCCGAATAGTTCAGAAACGGCACGCTGCAAGCTCACAGATGTACTAAAACTAAAGTTTGTTTGTATAACTTGTCCAAAAGTGTAACAAACTATATATGTATATATTATTGTCTAATTAAATGTACGGAACAGCTGTTTTTTTACCTCAATTTCAAACTTGTAAGTTTAAACGGGATCACTATACTGTATTCACTACGGGACCAACCCGAAATTCAAAGAATACATTTTATTCCATGCATATGTCGATAAATAAATCATATCTGAATTTAAAGCGCCACTTTTAAGGTGCTTATAAAATCTGTTATAAAAAAACCTAACTGCCGGTAAAAATGTTAACTACGATCTTCATATTAATCTACTTTTTAGGCACGGGTCACCAGTAAGGAGTGCTTAGTCCATCATGCCGGCTATTGCACCGACCATCATAAATACACTTTTGGAAAAGTTAAACCAAAAAAACCGCCTACAACAATACTAATCATAATTGACATCCTACGATCTTTGCATTTCGCCTCCTCCGAAGAATAAAAATGATTTTGTCCAAATAAAATAAATACTGATAATTGCTACTGGGCAACTGACAGCTCGCGTTAAAGATATATCAACATATTTACAAGGGGATATAGTCGACGCTCGCGACATTTGTTGAAAACCAAAATCTTGTTGATTTTTACCTGTAAATTAGAAAAAAAAACTTTAAAATAAATGTATACAAGATAAAAATGTCTTCAGCTCTATAGTATTATAATAATATGGGGCAACATCCACACAGAGGTGTTCAGGTCCCAAACTAGGCAAAGCCTGTGCTGTGGTAACCTGATCACTGATATACATACTTATATACATAAATATATACTTATATATATAATAAACACCTAAACACAGATCAAACAGACATGTTCATCATACACCCGGACAGTAAACACAAATGTTTTACCTGTCCGGGGATCGAACCCGGCACCAGCGGCGCAAATTTCTCAAATATATCAATCACTATACTATAACAATATAATAATAACAATGGAGCAACAAACATTTTTAATGTTGTCAATTAATAATTTGTAGTTTAAACAAAACTTACATACAAACATAAACATAAAAATGTACAAAAAAGTTGGAATAAATAAATAAATAAATAACAAAAGTGCAGTAGTCAGCTAAATTTGTGTCAAAGGTATCTTCGAGTGTGAGAGATATTACATTTAAAAGTGGTTAGAAGCGATTACGAAAAAACCCAACTGCTATATCGTTAAACCTGCGTATCAATCTTAATTTTTTTTTTTTAAATTAAATTTGATGTACCGTCACTCTCGCAACAAAGCCGAATTTATTGACACCACTCACATGAAAACACGACAAGCCGTTTCGGCTCTAAAGCGTGCCAAAGAAATACACTCGAATAACATAACCCTCCTTCCATCGCGGTCGGGTAAAAAGTTTATGTTGGGACAGGTTATGCGTAGAGAAGAAAGCCATGCGACGAAGAGGACCACGAAAATGTTTGTAGATGGTAGCGCCGGCAGTAGAGAGGAGGCGACAAAAACATGTGAGTGAATTGTGTGAACGGGGAGTGAATGTGAAGATATGATGGCTGTAGAATGGACATGAATGAATGGAGTAGAATGGAAGAGGAAGAATAAGATGGTATATACAGGATATTTAGGGTTTCTCCGCCTCGTCTTGATGTCAGCGTGAGAAAACGAAGTATATTTTTGTTTTTATGGTGTGGTTCCTCTTCACCACCGCCACACCTCACCTTATCATTTCTCTTTCTCTCTGTATGCGACTTCCTCGAAACGTGTTTCGCCTTAGCACAAGGCATCAGGAGATGTTGACTCTACAAGCGCTCGCTCGAAAGTGAGCTGTCGCTCTTTTTTTTTTTTATAGAAAGTACTGAGCTGCTGTTCGAACGCGACCTCGGACAGCTTGACCGGACGTTTGGCAAGCGCTAGTGCGCTGGGCCGCGGTTTTGGTTTAGGGGCGATAAGCACAAGGGCGCCTCAGACGGCACGAACCTCGGCTTGAGCCGTCGCCCAGAGATGGACTAACGAA
Source organism: Ligdia adustata (assembly GCA_947049295.1). Lineage (NCBI taxonomy): Eukaryota > Metazoa > Arthropoda > Insecta > Lepidoptera > Geometridae > Ligdia > Ligdia adustata. The sequence continues at coordinate 1,623,409 of OX346237.1, forward strand.
CTGCCCTGGCAACCCAGACGGGGAGTTGCTAGGGCCCTAGCCACTGGTGGCATCCTAGCTAAAACTTTTTAGAGCGAATTTGCCCAGACCTGCCTGAGGGGGAGGACAAATGAGCCCTATGAATCTGAGTGACTATTTGACTTGATTGTCCTGGAGCTCTGAGGCCAGAGTTCACGAGGACCCTACACTTGATTGGCATCTGAAGGACGCTTTTTGGAGAAAGGTGCCCTGGCCCGCGCCAGAGCCCTATCATTAGATCGACTTGTGTCCATGGCATCCCGGGGAGAGGCCTGGACCCTAAACCTAGCTAATTTATGCAACTAATTTGATTATTTGACCCTAAGGGTCGTAAGAGACCACGTCCTCGCCGGCGAGGACGCATTCTGTTTCGTCGGAATGGATGTCGAATCTGGTAGCCCGGACCAGTGCCATAAACGGAATGTGTGTTAGGAGACGAGTCAGGTGGGCCGGGCGACCCCAGGGCGGCCGATACTACGGCTGCAATGGGGTCGTCCGGATCATCTAAGAAGTGTCTAGGACGCCTATGCAAGGGGGGCGGACCGTTCGGGTCAGTCGAGTAGTCCGCCGCTTGAACCACGAGCGGGTTCGGGTGGTGGGGAGCAGAGTCGAAGTACCTACGCGAGGCATCCTTCATAAATTGACGGATGGAGGGGGTGAGCTGTCGCTCCTCTGCGAGCTCTTTATGTAGCGGCCGGTCACGTCACGTGTTGTGCGTCACCGTTGTTGTGTGTACTTGATGACTCAGCGTTATTTAACGGACTTTGTCGGTTAATAATCCGCAAAAGTGGTGACGTCACCAAATGAGTTTGGTCGTTTAACAGGTTGTAAGAGGAAGACTGTGAATGTTGTTCCGAGTGTTACCATGTCAGTGGTGCGGCGGGTGAGGCGGCGGCGTGCGCCACACGGCGGACGAGGTGCGCTTGAGTCGCGCGCGGTCGATGCGCGGGAATATGTCGCGCAGGTCTGGCGAGTGCACGCGCACAGAGTACAGCCGGTCCACCAGCGACCTGTCCACCAGCGACTGGATCTGCAGACGCTGCCGGCGGATCTGGGGGACGTACGAACTCTGCTGACTCTACATATATAGGCCAATACAAACATACAAAAACCCAAAAATCAGTTTCTGAACACGCGCGTCTTCTAAGATTCAAGCTGATAATCAACGCTCACGTACAATACACAGTATGAAGCTGAGCGCTTTGACACCTTTCTTGACCTGTTAACTCAAACTAATTTATTATTTTTGATTGTTTGTGTTTACTTTTAAATAATAGTGATTACCTTGCAAGAATTAGTGGTTACCTTGCAAGAATTGGCGGTTACCTTGCGAGAATTAGCGGTTACCTTGCGAGAATTGGCGGTTACCTTCCGAGAATTAGCGGTTACCTTGCGAGAATTACCGGTAACCTTGCTAGAATTAGCTGTTAACTTGCGAGAATTAGCGGTTACCTTGCGAGAATTAGCGGTTAACTTGCTAGAAACACCGAATTACCTTGCTAGTACTCCAAATAGGTACGGGCGCCTCGGGTGGGTCAGCGTCTTCATCAGAGTTCAGGTATTGGAAGCCATCCTCCATGTAGACGGGGGGCATCTGATGGTGGTTGTAGTTACCGAGGGGCGTGCCGGGGGTCTTGAACGGAGTGTTCACTGGAAATATAACAATAATCTGTAAAGAGTCACGCTGAGGAGCAATCCCCAGCATCATGCTGAGCGCTGACATTTGTTTGACGCACGGGACATGGGACACTGCAACTCGACTTACTTTACTATTTTAAATGTTTGTCTACTTTAAGTTATTAGTAGTAATAGTAGTGTCCTGTGTGTACAAAATAAATAAGTTAATTTTTTCTTTCTTTAATATAAAGTGAAAATTAGACATTTCCCTTAAGACCGCGAACCGGTAAACGTAGTGTAGGATGCTCTGTTACTAGGTAAAGCAAAAACATACAGAAGATAACAGGCAGGTGATGGAAACGTGAAGACCAGGATAAAAAAAAACATACTTTTGTCAATTTTCTGTTTCTTCTGTTTCTCGAGATATTCCCTATGTTTCTTCTCTATTTCCTTGTTCATTCTCGCTTCTTCCCTCTTCATGCTGGAACCGAACGTAAATCCTCATCAATAGACAACATTAAAAAAATTATTTACCCACACTTTTTATTACCGTAACTAGCTGACCCGGCAGACTTCGTACCGCCTAACAGTCGATTCTTTTAGAGTAATATTTATACAATACTAACGTCACTCAATGTTTCACCTTCCCGGAACTTCTCCACTAACACTTAAACCTTATGGTATTGTATTAAGGTTCAAATTGACTTGTAAATATTATTACGAATCGATTGTATGGATTCATTTTTATATTATAGACAGATAATGAAAAGATCAAGTAAAAATAACGTTTCCTTCCTTTTTTTCCATTCGTACGAGAATAACATTATTGGGAACTAAAAGATTTACAAAATTCACTAATAAAACATATTTATTATGTTCGGAGTAAAATAAAAACACGGAGATACGTTATTATTCATTAACGGTCTTATTAATAAACGCGTTTTAACTTTAAACGTCTTTTGTCTTGTTCTGACGCGTGACGTTCTCCATCGAATAAAACAAGACAAACGACGTTTAAAGTTAATACGCGTTCATTAATAAAACCGTTATCTTTCCATTACCTACCTTAATAAAAATGGGTGGTCAAAAATTGTATGATCAACTATGATTCTTCCCAAAGTTTTACTCTTCATGCTTTACGAGCTTACACCCCCTTCCCAGGGGAGACTCGTGCCCAGCAGGGAAACACTATAGGTTTATATATCCAACTATCCTTTCTACTATAATATTATAAACTCGAAAGTTTGTAACAATGTGTGGATGTATGTTTGTTAGTCTTTCACGCAAAAACTGCTGAAGCGATTTAGATGAAATTTGGTACGGAGATAGCTTAGAACGTGGATTAACATATAGACTATTTTTTATCCTGTATTATCGCGGGTAACACCGCATTGTATACTATATACTGCTAGTCCCGGGTTCGATCCCCGGACAGGTCAAACAATTTGTGTGCGTGAACATGTATGTCTGTTTGACCTGTCTGGGTGTTTATTATATACATATATAAGTATGTATATCAGTGATCAGGTTACGATAGCACAGGCTTTGCCTAGTTTGAGACCAGAAGACCTTTGTGTGGATGTTGCCCCATATTATCCTAACTAATATTATAAATGCGAAAGTAACTCTGTCTGTGTCGCTTTCACGCCAAAACCACTGAACCGTTCTGGACGAAATTTGGTACACATGTAGACTGGACCCCCCGGAAAGGACATAGGATACTTTTTAACCGACTTCAAAAAAAGGAGTTTCCCATTAGATTATCTCGATAGTAAAATGGGTAACTACGCGGGTGAAACCGCGGAGCACAGCTAGTTTTATTATATAACTAGCTGTGTTACCCGCGGAAATTTGATTATCCCACGGGAACACTGCATTATTTTGGGATGAAAAGTTCATCCAGGTGCACAGCCATCTTGGTGCCAAACCTCATCTAAATCCGTTAAGCAGTTTTTGCGTGAAAGGGTAACAAACATACACACATACATACTTAAAAACTTTCGCGTTTATAACAATAAGTAGGATTATAATGTAATATACTGACGCCTCCTGCTCCTCCAGTTGTTTCCGCCTCAGTTCTTTAGCTCGTCTCTGTTCCTCAGCGAGTCGTTGTTGCCGCGCCGCTTCCTCGGCACGCCTGCGCTCCTCAGTCTCCAACGCCTTCCGAGCTAACTCCTGCTTTTTCTGTTAAAACAACAAATATATATTCAACAAAAATCAATACGGCAAGTGGTAATTATGCTTTATTTAAACTTAAGCCATTACTACATAAAAAGTCGCTCATCTCTGTCTATTATGCCTACGTGCATTCTATTATAAGATACGCTATTACTGTTTGGGGAAATGCTAAAGATATCATAAAAGTCTTAAAATGTTAAAAACAGTCTATAAGAACAATTAACGGTTTGAAAAAACGTAGTCCTGCGAGAAAACATTTTAAAAAAGATAAAATAATGACAGTTATAACACTTTATATTTATAGTTGTTTATTAGAAGTACACGAGGATAGGGAAATACCGGAAAAAAGAATTTCACGCAATAATAAAAAAGGGCGAATCCTACCAATAACTATTTACATTTAGCTAATCTATATTAGCTAAATGTAAGAAGCAGGGGCTTTATACCAAAATACTGATGTACAATAAATTACCTAATAGTGTAATGGATCTCAATTTTATTACATACAAACAAAAATTGAAGTATTTTTTTGAAAGCAATCCTTTTTATAAACTCAGCGAATATATGTCAATGCAGCTTGTACGAATAGAATCATCGTTCTTGTGTAACGAACAACCATAGTGAAATATTAATAATAACTAAACCAAGCAATCATAATGTAAATATTTGTCAAGAGAACTGTTAAACTAGGAACTAATATTAAGTAATCGTATATAAATGAGATTTGCAAGTTAAATTTTTTAAGTAATTATTAATTCAAATGTATTAAGACGTTGCCTGTAACGAACGTTATTTAAAGGTCAATAAATATTACTTTACATTAAACAGTTTTATTGTTTTTAATTTTTTATAAAATACAAAAAAAAATAGAAATATAATACATATTTTTTATTTTACATATATTCGTCTTGCTGTATCTTTTGTTTGGTGTGCAATAGAGCTGTATTCATTCGTTCAGTATATTTACCCTCTCGACCTCCTTCAGTCTCTCGATCCTCTCGTTCTCAGCGTGCGCTTGTTTCTCCATACGCTCCCTGGCGGCCGCCTCCAGCAGCGCCTTGCGCTCTCTCTCCGCCTGCGAGCGAGCGGCGGCCGCGGCAGCGATCTTCTCCTCGCGTTTACTGTTACATTCATAATAATTTCGTATTTATATTAACACCGTCAGATGCCACCAATAAACAAAAATATTATTTTAACTGCCATCCAAATCAAACAACTAAGAACTTGAGAACTGTCACAATACGCAGAGTGTGGTGGCCAATCAAGAAATAAAAAAAAAAAAAAACAAACAACAAAAGTACTGATAATCAATGTCATAATTTTTTTACGAGCCTTTAACGAGAATAAAACGCAATAAAAATGTGAATCAACAGTAGTCAATAAAATTGTATGATCGAACATACTAAAATTAACTAAATTAATAAACATACCGTCTCTGTTCCTCTCGTTTGGCGACCAATAAGGCGTCTTTCTTCTTCCTGGGGTCTTCTTTGACATCTTCACATGATGACGTCTCCTGCCTCCTGCTGATGGCTTTACTGGCGGATGACGTCACCGACTTGGCAGGCGCGGTGGGTAGGGCGCGCGGTTTGCAAGCTGAACTTGAATGCTGTACAAATATATAACTAAGCAAATCAGGCTTTCATTTAAGTAGTTTTTTTTTGTTTTTTTTTGCAGCCTAATAAATTAAGCTGACAGGGATTTGGCCAAGCGTTTGGTAGACGGTACAGGTGACAAAGATGTTGTTTTTTTTTTGGGATAAACAATCTCCATTGCCATTAAACGTGGCAATGCTGCCAGCATTTTTGCCACCTTTCCCTCAACTGTAAGTAGATTAAGCTTAGTCAGGTTTGATTACTATTCTTTAAGTTTTTGTCGCAATAAATATTCATCTATTGAATCCGGTCAGTATAAATTAAGGTGCAAAAAAATATAGAGAAAAATTACCAAATGAAATGAAATTAAATAATATTTGATTGGTAATGACTTAATTTATTGTACGATAAACATTTTAATGGATTCAATTAAGTACGATTTGATAGAAATTGAATATTAATAAGTATAATACTTTTAATATTTGATTTAATAGTTGAAACCAAAATTGATATAATAATAAAAAGTGGCCATAAATATTATTTATTTCTTTATCATTCAAGCAGGGGGGGGGGGGCATGTCAGAAAAAAGAATTGCTTAAAAGATTGATCTAGACACACGATGATATTTTTAAATTAAATTGTGTCTATTTTGAAAAGGAATATAATTTAATAGCCCAAAATAGTCGAATTAAACTCGAACTCGTGTTTTCTGACAGATTTACTATTTTTTAAATTAAAAACCAAAAGAGTATTTCATATATATCGCACCGTGTATCCGTCCGTAGATTAATCTATGACCTAAATGTAATTTTTCTCCAACTTTGTTCGATTTACTTTAGCCAGGGACCGTTGTCGATAAATGAAAAATATCGATACTTTTGGTAAAATATCGATATTAATACGTTTATTAAATATATATATACATATATAAAATGGTATCGATAATTTTATCGATATACTGCGAACGCGCGGCGTTGCCAGATATCTCGGCTAAGCCCAAAGTGGCAACGTCGCACTGCGCGCAGCGGCCGCAGGGCCCACGGGCGGCACGTGCCACGGCGCGCGGTGGCAGAGGTAAGCGGGCGGAAGGAGTTTATCGATAATATACCGATATTTATGTATCGGCACCAATTAAATAAATACAAATTAAAATATAGATATTAATGTTTTCAAATAATATATCAGTATTCATACCGATAAAGAGATACCCCATTACCAATATGTTTGTCGGTATTTCGTAACGATACCAAAATTATATCGATATAACAGTCCCTGAATGTAGCTACGAGGGCGGAGTGATAAGTCTGATAAAAATTAAACAAGGAGTGCTATTTATTTAAAAATTATTATTTATTTTACGTTGAAATTAATTTTCAAAATGCGTTCAATTGTTTTTCTTTAATGGCTGTTAAAAAAAAATTACCGGCGGTACTGGCTGAAATGTTTAATTTAGTCCTTCAAAAGAGTGTTTAACATGGAGGTTTCATGCAATTTGCGATAACTTTATTCCAAAATATTTTTTTACCAGACTTACCACTCCGTCCTCGTAATATTATAAATGCGAAAGTAACTGTCTGTGTGTCTGTATCGGTTTTACGCCAAAATCACTGAACCAGAAATTTGGTACACAGGTAGATTGGACCCCGGGAAAGGACATAGGATACTTTGTAAACCGACTTCAAAAAAAATTGTTCCCATATTTCTCGATAATCTAATGGGGAACTACGCGGGTGAAACCGCGGGGCACAGCTAGTAAATAATATGTGTACATTATTACTTACTTGTGGTGCCTTCCCGTTGAATATGAGGTTGTTCATTTTGGTAAGAGTCTCGCTTGAGAGGACCACCTTGCAAACCTTATCGGGCGGCGTAAGGTTCTGAGTGTCTTTATCATCCACCTGCCAAAAGAGATGTTTCATTAATGTATGGAGCTTAGGCCAAGATCGTATAAATGAATACTTCTCGGGTGTTACGGTAAAAAAAAAACAGCACCTCATCTTTTTTTTGAAATCGGCAAATGAAAATAGTATTTTAATACAAATTACCTTTTTTGCCATCGCCCGCGTCTTGGTTCTTGTCACTCTGGACGCCATTTCTTCGAACTGTTGAACTTTTTCCTTCACTGCTGAACTGTTAAAAGACGTAACATATTATGTAAGTTTTTTGTGTATTCTATGTGACTGCAAAATATAAATTAAATCACAATTTTATATCACTTTTATTTTATTTATTTATGTTCATCAGTAAAATGAATACTTTAACAAAACATAATAGACTTGAATCCGTTATAAAATTTACAGAGGACTGGATTGAAAAAAAAAACTCAAGTAAAAATATTATTTTACCAACCAAAGGTTGCCTGGAAGGTATTTCGGCTATAAGACCGCATAATGTAAGTACCAATGTTTTGTTTATATTATATTTTGGTGTTCAATAAAGCAATAAAGATATATAGTATAGTATTACTATATATGTATATATATATAAAAGAAATAAAGTAAGTTCTGTCTTACTGATATTGGCTAGGAATCAACGCAGAATCTAAACTGCTAAATTGTGTGTATGTATAAATGAAGAGTGTATTCATTATAGTGTACTAACAAAGTATTTTTAGAAATTCAACCTGTATTAAGGGTCAATTAATAATATAAATATATAAGACAACATCCACACAAAGGTGTTCAGGTCCCAAACTAGGCAAACCCTGTGCTATGGTAACCTGATCACTGATATACATACTTATATACATAAATACATACTTATATATATAATAAAAACCCAGACACAGGTCAAACAGACATGTTTATGCACACAAATGTTTGATCTGTCCGGGGATCGAACCCGGGACCAGCGGCGCAGAAGGCAGGGTTGCTACCAACTGAGCCAACCGGCCATTTGAAACATTATTATACTGAATTTTATATCGCGGGCAACACCGCGGGAGACAGCTAGTCTCATATTATTTGAATAGCTCATATAACAAATAAAAAAATCCACTCCCGGGTTCGATTCCCGGCAGGGGCAGGTGTGTACGGCAAGTTCGAATATTTGTCTTCGGTGCTGTGCCGTGCACGTGGTTATGAATATTGTATGGCATCCACGACACAATAGAAATCCTAGTGGGGAGCTATCAGTGTGAAACAACGCATTTATTATATTATATAAACTCATTATAGTTCAAGTGCTAACTCTAAATAACACTAATGAACAAAACAAAATGTCTTCCCCTTAACAAAACAATAAAAAAGGACCAATGATCAATTTTTTTTTTTTTTTTAAATCTTATATAGTTTAAGTTAAATGTATATTTCTTAACCTTAGGCTGTAAATTGTAAGGAAGGCTATTAACGGGTCTTCCCTAAGCACAAATATACTATGGGATTATACAACGTTTATGGGACTTACGGGTTAATAATAGTAATGTACAACTTACGCGGGCTGATTTTCTGGTATTCCTTTTTTGGGAGGTGTCTCTGGTATATCTTGGCTGTCATTGTCAGATGTCAGGATGGAATTGTCATCTGTCAAATTCGTTGGCGTCGCACCTGTCAAATGAGGAACAAGGCGATAAGACCGCTGCAATTTATATTGAAAATCAATTATATCTTATATCACCTAACAATTTTGATGGTATTGTATTGTAGAGGTATTGCTGGTTAAAAATAAATAACTTCTTGAGGGAGACTTTGGTATATTAAGATCGTCGACTAATGTCTCATAACTTTTGAAAATTTGTTAGAAATTGTATTTTTGTCGCGCGTCAACCTTTTTGAAAGGAACATCTCATTTAATTTAACCGTATTTTCATTTTTTTTGGAAACTAGTTATATGTTAAATCAGAAGTAGATAAATTTAATTAAAATTTAGTAATTTCATTTATTTATTTCAGTAATGAAGATATATATTTAATTTAAGATATCGATATTTATTCATTTTGGGATTAGAAATACAACTTACATAAATAGGTAAGCATGTTAACTAAATTACCCGTTCTGACAGAGCAAAGGTGCCCATAACACTGGCGGCATTACCGCGCTGTATGGCTATGGCCAACATTTGAACCAAGAATTCAGTAATTTAATTTTATTATCAAATTATTGTTTTGTACACCGATTCCCCATTAAAGGTTAGCTTTATAAACAAGTTGTGTAATTGACTAGAATTTTAAGTTAAATCGGCCAAGAGCTTGTTAAAATATCCAGTCAAGTTCACGGCGTACAGCTAGTTTATCCTACAGCATAATATTCTTATACTAACCTTTGTCTATGACGACCGTAGCATCCATTATGGCATGTTGCTGAAAAATAATTAAAAATTAAAGATAAGTAATTAAAAACTTAAAAAAAATATATTACAGATATCTATAACTGTGCCATTAAAAGTAGCCTATGTGTTAATAAAGGGTCTTAGCTATCACTGCACCAAATTTTATCCAAATCGGTTCAGCAGTTTTTGCGTGAAAGACTAACAAACATACATCCACACATTCTAACAAACTTTCGCGTTTATAATATTAGGTCATTACATATGAAATTAAAAAAAAACCTAATAATTATAGTAGAAATTAGGATAGGACTAGATACGTCCTTTTAAAACTATTGAAAGGGTTTAATGAAATAATAAAATAACTTCGTACACTACACTAATTACTTCTATACATTTTATTTATAGAGTGTTGTGTTTCAAATATTGTTGAAATCGGTAGGTAAATGGCGCCGAGGCAATTTTTTATTCTTCATGGAAATAATATTGCCTCAGTGAATTGCAAACCAAGGCTTGTATAGTGCTTTACCCAAAGAATACGAGTAAAAAGACGTGTCATGACGAGACATGACGTAAGTAGACAAGACAAGTAAATTATTTTAAATCGTAAAATATTTTTGAAATCTCGTCAAAAATACACTCACAAATGAAATTGCTGACGTATTTTACCTGCCATACAAAAAGTTTACTGACGCCTTTTGTAGAAGCACAGCAATAGCAATGGCTTTGCTCAAAATACTTTGGCAAAATATGTCATTAAAAAATACTACAAAACACGAAAAGAAAACAAATTAGACCCATATTAATTAACAAGTAAAAATTAGACCCATATCAAATAAATCGCGGGAGCTAGTATAGCCTATGACCATTTGCAGGTGAAGACGAATCTATTGACACCACTCGCATAACAAGTGGTTAGAAGCGAGTTAGAAAAAAAATCCGACTGCTAAATCGTTAAACCAGTGTATCATCCTAAATTTCTATTTTCTTAATTTTGATGTACCCGGGTCACTCTCACGACTAAGACTCATCCTATTGACACCACTCACATAAAAATAAGACAAGTTGTTTAGGCTCTAGGACGTGACAAACAAATATACATACATACACTCGAAAAACATAACCCTCCTTGTTTCGCAGTCGGGTAAAAATGTACACATTACATAGCATGTCTTAATCGATTTCATGTCTACTCCAACAGCAGAAAGTATCCATATTAAAATGTAAAATGTGTACATTTTTCATTAAAATAACTAAAGCCAGCTATACGCCGCCAACTTGTCCATACAATAACATATAGCTCTTTTCTACCTTTTAATGTTGTCCGATTCCAGTGGTTTTTTTTTCCATATAGCTAGGCTTTACGGTATTTTTTTTATTTTATATCACTATAAAGTCACAAGCTTCCTATGCAGTTATATTGTTGCGCTGATACGACGCCTATCAAAAGCCTCTATTATGAAGAGTTCAATAACTTTTTTCAAAATAACAATTTAGTGTTTGAATAGAGATAGGCCCCTAAACGAAAATTCTATCAAAACACGAAAACAGTGAAGGGTCGGTGATAGTCAACTTTATTTTTAAGCTTAGCTTTTATACATATACAGCTCAGGCAAAATAGGCAGAACTGTTAAATTGAAGATTTGTACTTCACCCTATTATGGTGAATAAAAGATTAGAATTTGGATTACAAAAATAAAAAACTTACCACATTTTTAGGGGTCACTTGTGCATGGTTAAAGACACTTGTCGGTAATACCATAGTTTGGTCCATTTCAATAGCTTTAGACAGAACCCTCGTTTCATCCAAAGCAATATTATCAACTTCATCAATACTTTTAGATTCACTTTTCACTGTTTTATTTTTGATTACACCATTTATTTTAGTGTTGGTTTTAGATTTGGCTACAGTTTTGTCGATTTTCTCCTCTTCGTCAATGTTTTTAGTTTCTGACGAGCTTTTGGTAATATTTTTGGTGTCTGACGAGTTCTTGGTAATATTTTTGGTGTCTGACGAATCTCTGTCAGTATTTTTAGTGTCTGACGAATCTTTGTCAGTGCAGTAGGTTTTATTTATCTCTTTGGTTTTGTCGAAATCAATGATAGTTTGCGTTTTGTTCCTTTTGTTTTTGACATCCTTTAACGTGCTTTGAGGTATGATGGGCGATGATATTTCTTTAACTAAATGCTTTTCGTCTTTGGTCGATATTATCGGTTGCGGCTCGACCGTTTTCACTTGTTCTTTGTCACTGGAAACGAAAATCACACTGTCAAACATTACATTTTAAGGAGATAAAATATATTAAGATAGAGATTTTTCTTAACCATTGTTTAAACGCGTGCTAGAATTTCAGATGAATATAAAACTCGGTAGATCGAATGTAGTTACCAAATAATTTTAACGGTTAGTTAATAGATTGATTTACACAAACGCGATGCGATATTTGTGCAAATAAGATTTAGGAAATAAATAAATTGGATATTCCGATTGTTGTTGATATTTCGTCGGTTCGTCGGATTTTTTGGTAATTTGACCACAAGTTTGTACGACCACGGAAGCCAGTGATACTGTAGCCTAAAATGGAGCATGCCTAGTCTGGAATACACTGCCTCTCATGGAAGGCTGCCGGAACACACCATTAGATGTTTGGCGACAGACTTGAGGGTGGTAGATAGTTAGGCGAGCGATAGGAAATGCCCTACCACCATGCTATGGTTTCCTCACGATGTTTTCCTTCACTCACTCGCTCAGGCTCTTTTTGCATGTTTCGTGGGATCGAACCTCGTACCTTTTGCACGGCAATCACCCTACTAACCACTCCACCATCATCGCTACTCCTAAGTCGGGGCATAATGATCTATTATATCGCGGGCAACGCCGCGGTGGAGAGCTAGTAGTTTCAAGATGTACGAAATCATTATTGATACATACGCTTTCTGCCCCCGCCTCGTCCTTTTCGGTCTTGGTTTTTCAGTTGGAGACGCTGTGGAGAACCAAACAGAATTAGTTTTTATTGTAAAATTAGTCGATAATCTGAAATTGACGCGTATTTTATCCGACTGATCAAATAGGAGGGCAATGACCCCGATTCGGTCAGACCAAACTTACTAAACTAACCTAATTTGACGTTTCTAAAATTGTCTCCTCTCTTTTTGTTTCCGCAAGTGAGAAAAGGATGGTTACATAATTTTAGGAACTATTAGTTGGACGAATTGGTGTCATTGTTTTTCGAAGTGAATAATTTTATATTTGTATGTAATTCTAACTCTTTTGTCTATACAAATTATACATTCAGAGTTTAATGGTCATTCCTCAATTATTATTTTTTAACATAGTTCAAACTATTATTTCGATTTTTACAGTCGAACCTGAGTTGCTGAAATATCAGGTAACATAAAAAAAAATACTCCATTTGAGTAACTTTTCGGAAAATCGGTAAAAAGGTAACGCCATATATTATGTATGTCAAACATTTTACCTTCGTTTCTAAAAGAATAAAAAATTAAAATTACTTTACACCATTACTTTTTTTAAATTAATTTAATTTAAGCACACTATATATACATAAATATATATAATATAAATTTTTTTTTTTTCTTAAAAAATGTGTACAGTATCGGAAATAGACAACGTTGTTAAAATTAAGTTATTTAAAAAAAATGTGGTGTATAAAATACCTGGCAAGCTCTCCTGAGAAGACTGCGTAGAATTCCCGCTATCCACCTTCATTTCGGAGAGTTTCTTTCTGCCGCGGGTGCGTTTGGGCCTAGCGTCGGTGGGCGCGGGCGCGGACTCCACGTGGCCTGCCTCGTCTTCGGATAGCACGCGAGAGTGGGAGCGGGTGGAGCGCGCGCCGCTCACTGCGGGGGGAGGATTTAAAAAACAATTGATAATTAAAATCAGCTTCACAATGAAATAACAGTTACAAGTTCTTTTTCTTATAAAAAAAAAATAAAGTGGTTACCAACTTCCATTACGGCAGGCGTCGATAGAACTTATATAGATTTAAAAATCGAACTGAAACCAATTTTGATAAAAGAGTTGTTTCAAAAATGTATGGAGCTCCGGCCAGGTCAGTGTACATGATAGCATCAATACGTTATGGAGTTATATAATCTTTAATATATCAACCAAATTCAAAATAACGTAACTTATCGCAAGGTACAAAATTAATTTCGAATCAAAATAATGCCACATTATTTATGAAAAATGGCAATTTACACGTTTTTATTGTGTCAATTTTGACATTTGTAATGTGCGGTACAATTTATAGACCAATGATAACCTAAGATACATAAATGTTCCAGGAATGCCATTATGCCACTACAATTAACAGAATTTAAATATTTTTGTACGCAATGAAGGAGGCGGCTGACGCATTTTTCATAAATACACGGTATTAACCACATCTTTAGATATTTTTGGTAGACGTACACCGTCGTGGCCGAAAATGAAAAACAAGTCTTTTAAAAGGGTACAGCCGTCTCCGAAAAAACAGGTAACAACCGTTAAATTGTGTAACTATTCCTTTCTTGGGAAGTTAAGAAAAAGAAATGATTCATACATTTGGCCGCCCCCCGTCAATATTTTTTTTGCTAGCGATTCAACTGTCGTTGGATTGAACCAATGACCAAGATCATTTGTTTTTATTATTTTACTTTTATTGAACATAGTTTGCGTTCAACCGGAACTCGTCCGACGTGAAGCAACGATGCAGCCTAAGATGGGACACGCTTGCCCAGAAAAAAACTGATGCACTCGTTACTTGAAAAGACCCAGATTATAGCTATCAGGAAATAGGGAAGCCAGCAGTATGTTCCACAACGAAGCAGTTCGCACAATAAAAGTAGACGCAAAGCGTTTCGTTTGTCAGGTACTGTACTTACCGGGTGGTGCGTCCTGCTTCTTGGTTCTAGTGCTACGTCGACTACGTGTGTTGGTATTTTCTTCGGCATCTTCTACGTCTTGAGACTTCTCCTTCAGCGCTGCCTTGCGAGACTCTAACATTTTAGAGGAAAAATAATAAAAAATAAAGTTGTAAAGATATGAAAAAATCAAGTGTGGTTTATGGCGATAGGATTTCCCGCATCCTATTTACTGTTACTGTTGTTGGATTTTAACAAGTAACAAATTTGTAGCTAATTTAAGAATTTACTAAAATAATAAGAATCTAAAATATAAGAACTATACTCTCCACCAAACAAAATACCTAAACAACAAAAAAAAAATATTAAAATTCTTAGAAACATACACATAAATAGAATACATCAAGTTTCATCAAGATTGGACGAAAACTAAGTCCTGTTCGCGAGTACTAACTTTCAGGAGATATACAAACATCAAGAAAAAAAAAATACCAGCCGAAGCAGAAACCCTTTATTGATCAGTCAATAAATATTATATTTCAGACCTTATTACACGAGTAATAAAATCTACATTTATAGGTTCTTCCTAGTTTTTGTATTTCTTAACTTCCACCTCACAAAAACTCATAGAACTCACACCAAGTTTCGTCAAGATTGTATGAAGGAAGTTTCAAGAGAAATACGAACGCACAAAAAAGATAAATTTGCCAGACTCCAGTAAGAAAAGCTTGGCTCAGTCAATCAATAAACAAATGTAATATCTTTAAGGACAATGTTGTGCAATGCATTGGATAATTAATGAATTCAACACAATATGATATGAGCACATCATCTGGAAGCTGCTCACCTATTACTATGTTTCATAATATAAAATGAACCGCTGAATGTTGCCTGAAAACGTCTAAAAACCACAGTTTTCTCCACTCCCATACAATCAAATCGTAATAATACTTAAAATTCAATTTGAACTTCAATACCATACCATAAAGATTATGTGTTAGATGTTAATATTTATACGATGGTAACATTACTCTTAAAGAATCGACTGTTAGGCGGTACGAAGTTCGCCGGCTCAGCTAATTATAATTATAATATAAAAGTGCATCGCTGAATGTACTGCTAAGCGCAAATCTCGAGAGCAACTGAAACGATTTTGCTAATTTATTTTTTAGAATATTCCTTGAATTACGAGGATGGTTCTTACGGAGAGCAAAAATAAAAAAAATGCCTGAAAAGGTGTACAAATCACAGTTTTGGACATAGGATACTTTTCGACAGAGTTCAAATATTGGGGGGTAAATTAATTAATTAAATAAAATACATGTAATGCACTCACTGGGCACGGGCATGGCGGGCGGCGGCATGGCTATATCATCCTTCGTCTCCTGCTTGATTGGCACGTCCGGAACACACTCCATCTCCATAGGCTCGGGCTCCGCAGGTATGGACAATTTCTCTTGCTTTACTGTAACAATTGTTAACGATTGTAAGTTTACACTTAATCTATATATGTAAAAGACAGTCGTGTTAGTTACACTATTTATAACTCAAGAACGGCTGAACCGATCAGTGGGGAGATAGCTTAGAACCAGGAGACTGACATAGCATACTTTTAATGTTCCCGTGGGATAATTAAGTTACAACGGGTAATACCGCAGGGTATAGCTAGTAAATAAATAAAAATAGCCTTTATTCTCTGATCATATTACAGTATGTATTTATAAATTGCGACACCAGCCTCAGTTGTGTATCAGTATGTCTTCTTGTACATAGGCCTTCTCTAGTAGTTATCAAGTCACCAGTAAGTAGTGTTAAATAAATAGAAATGGAAAAATATTTACTAGCAAGATAATACAAACTTAATTACACAGATTATAATAGGACTAACGTTACAAATCACTGCTTTCTGTCACAAACCAGTCGCAACTCAACATAATGCTGGTTGAAACCACCAGCGCTGATCTTCTGTTGGTACCAAGTTTGCCGGCTCAGTTATAAGTATACATATATAAATCTAAACTCACTTTGCACAACAGGTAGGTTGTCAGGCACAACATTTTCCTTCTCCTCGTTCTTGTTCCTCCTTCCCCGTGTCGCCTGTGTCGATGCAGACGCATCTTTTAAAGAGTTTTCTCGTCGTAGTTTAGAGCTCAGATTCACATTCACCTGTTACACAAAACATTTATATATCCTGACATTGATATTTATATGTCCTGACTTGACTGATATACGCAAATCAACGCTGAATATAATGCTGAACCTAGAGACGTTAAATTTGAGTGGATTCATAATAGGGTGTAGAAGTTTACTAAGAAAGAATTTTTGGAGATTCAATGCCTAGAGGGGTCAATAGGGATTCAAAGTTTGAAACTGGAGGAAGAGAACACACCATTAAGCAAAAATATATTCGTTTTCTCACATTGACATGAAAATGAAGCAGAAGAAACACTAGATATTTGTTAAACAACATCTCAACTAATTTATTTACCTGTTTGCTGATAATACTCTGTGCTTTAACCGATGCATTTCTCTTCAGTCGTTTGTCTGGTTCCGGACTAGACATGTCTTCCACTTCATGCTTGCTGCGTTTTTTAGCTGCAGACCTCTCTGTGTCTGAACTCTGGCTGCCCAAGCTCGATGACTTGATTGGCATAGTGTCTGCAGGCTCCGATGTGGATTTTTTTGATTCATCTGAAATGTAGATACAATCAGTGATGTTTGACAAGTTCCACTTCCAAATGAACACTTCTACTTAAAATGGAGTGAGTATGGGGGTCCATTCTGTCACTGCCATTAACAGAAACTAGCACAAGTTCTTTAAACAAAAATAATTACTGAATTCCATTATGGCAATCGCCAATGGGTTTCAGTTTAATCATCAAACATCTGGACCGATTTTGTAAATCTTTACATAGGACTACTTGAGAAACATGTTAAAAACAATATTTTTTCAAAATGTATAACATTTAAAAGAAACAAAAAATCGAATATTACATACTTAATCATTTTTGGAAGTTGAAAAGAAAAAGAGAACAACAAAACCAAGATGAGCTAAGAAAATAAGGCTAATCGCAAGACCGTTCTTGACCTGAAGAATAGCTAGAGACAGAGAGGAGCAGAGAAGAATGGAGGACGCTTCTGTATCGTTCAACACGCTGATAATAACACAACTAAATTGGTACTTTACTAGCTGCACTCTGCTGTGTCAGGTTTTTGAAGAAGTAAATCACTGATACATCCATACTCTTTTTTAAACCAGCTGTCTCTTGCAAAGCTCTTAATACATTGTACGAGCATTATTAAGTAGATGCAAATGCATGAGACATTCCTAGTGTGGCATAAACATGGGATTAATAACACAAGATTTATCTGCAGTAGGCTTTAAAAGCCAACAAATGAGGCTACTGTTATAAGCTGTGTTCAGATTCAGCACCTTGAGAGACAATTTTATATAGATGATATTGAGATTATTAAGAAGTCACTGTATACTAATATTATATGACCGTCACATAATATGGCATAGTTCTTCTAACATCTAAAATGCGTTCTAGTCAGTTGCTGTATATATTATTCACCATCAATAACTGAATAAAACTCTCAGTAGGATCTTCCAAAATTTTTGTACCATGAAACCATCAGTAGAGGGGTTTCTTTAGTACCTATGAAATCAAATTACCTATCCATGTGGATGAGGTTTCCTGTGTCTATCCACTGACCTTCAATTATATATTTGATGTCAGTGCTCTACTACATCACTATTATTTTAATATGCTTTTAATACATAAAAATTGGACTAAAGTTTTTACAGCCATGAAAGTTATTATTACAACTTGAGACCCAGAGAACTAAGGAGCATCGTTCCTTCAACCTCCTAGGTTCTAGTAAACAATTAATGAATTACCTTCACCCTCGTCGATGCTTTGGAGAGTTATCATAGCTGTTTTGTCTTTCTGCGCTTTCTCCCGCGTTTTGTTTCGACCATTTTGAGTTTTGAACTCTTCCTCAAACTTATCGAACCTTGCGAGAGCATCCTGTAAATACATTTTCCTTGAAGAATACAATAAAAAGAACACTTTTAGGCACTTGTATCTGGTGTTTCACAAAAATGTAACCATTATTATAATAACATTCCTCATGGAACACCCTAAACCGAAAAGACACTGATAACTTTACCTGGAGGCGGTCATTGAAAGTTTTTATATACACATCCGATATCTGAACGATTTTTGGTAGCAATTCATTAAAAATTGACATAGTTAATGCAATAACTTTGAAAAAGTTTCACAATATCCGTACCTACGCCATACAAACGAAACAAATGAATCGAGAAAACCGTTTGAAATTGAAATGTCGTTGACAGCTGTTTAGCCAACATGAAGAAACGAACTTACCAAATTTTACAACGAAAAATAAAGGTTCCGTTCAAAAACATAATATTGAGATATATACTTTTTTCATCTATATTAATTAGCCATCGCACTCTGTGCATTGTGCCATTTCTCAAGTTGTTTCAATTTTCAAGTTATAAAATAGTCAATTAGAAAACTCAAAATATCAAGTCTTATGCCGTCGCATTGAACCTATAGAACTATGAGGAATCTCTGTCATACCTAATACAGAGTGGCGTCGTCGTTGAAAAGAACAGTAAATGAAAAAGTAACTACTACTGAGCAATGGCATAGATTTACTGATTGATATAAAGCTAGGAATCTTACTGAATATAGAGATACGACATTTGGAGACTGAATTCATAATGAGGTGTACATGAGTACTAAGCAAGAATTTATGGTAATTCAACCCCTTAAAAGGGGAGTTCAAATTTTGTTTTTTTTTTCCATTTTCGGGCATTAGCTCCTAGTATCGTATATTAAGTTTCCGTTATGTATGGAATTGACTTTAACAAAACATTGACACTAGGTGGCGCAGTTTTGATTCCATACAAACTAAGGTTACGTTGACGAGATTGAGTGGGTTAAAACTCGCAAAGTAACACTGGTCGAAAATTAACTCCAATAATAACCCAGAATAATAATTAGATTAGCAGTGGAACTGAGGCCCAAGTCTGTTAATTGAATTGTTTTAGAATTACTATTAAATTGCGTCAAAACGGCCGCTTTGACATAATAGAATAGGTTAGAGTTAGTATTGAATTATTATTTTTGTTTTATTAAACGTTTTGCTTAGTACTAACTCTGATATATTCTATATCTAAGTACCTATTCAAATAAAAAAATCGTGCATCTAATTTGTGCTATAACTTTAGTTAGAAGTAAACGCTGGTATAAATAGCTGCAAAGATATAGAATAGTACCTACATGGATGTCATTTAACCGAAACTAACGAACACGTTCCTTCTTCCCTTTACAAAAGCAATGTGTCATCTGCTTGAAAGAGAGAAATATAGTGTCTATAGTGGGTCAAAAACTATAGAATGTCGCCAATTCAGCTATACAATTTTACCTATAGATATATGCATTGCATAGTGATGTAAAAGTATTTTTTGTGGATAATCGATTCATTATTATTAATGCCATGTACCGTAATTTATTACATTATAATATGATTGGTAATATCAAAATTATAAAGATATAAATTGTGTTCATGTATGTTTGACCGTCTTAAGATAACTATATGTTTTTGTGTGTATTAAACTAAAAAATATCATATGTAGGCAGATGGTAATTTGTTTCTTTATAAAATGTGTTCTATGTAGCTAAAAAGTAACGTTTTACAAAATATTACAATATGTAATTAATGAGTCAATCAATCAATTCGCTGCAAACGTGTAAAAGTAAGTCTACAGGGATAGCTAGTTTCTAATAATGGATCTCGTGAACATCATCATGAGGTCGTCAGGTCAGGATCTCATGACGAGAGGATCCCATCATCAGATCCTGACCTGACCAGAAATCGACGGAACTTCTCAAATATTATAGGCATAGGTACATATAACGATTTGTATTTCCATCAACAAAGCAGGTATTAGCACTCATAAAGTATCATTTGGTAAAATGGAAATGATGAAGACCACATCACTGTATCACTGGAACTTCTCAGTGATAAGTATGTCATGGGTATACCTCGAATAGTTAACCGACTGTGATAAGGCAAATACTTATAAATAATTGGTAAACTAGGTACTTATGAAAATTGTACCATCGAACTGATCTGATGATAAAGCCGGAAGGTAGGCACTGGAAGTCCGAAATAAAACAATGTAGGTATCCTAATCATGTTTGGGATTGATGGAATGGAATCGTCATGAGATGTACTTTGTTATTAAATGATTTTCATTGTAATTTGAGGCACCTACTAAAAGTGAAAGGAGAATTCAAATTATTTTTTACAAATAAAAAATGGAAATGAAAGTCATTCGCTTGGTAACCCTGTTTAATTTTGTTGTTAAAAATATTTGTTTGTTTAAAAAGAAGTATATTTCTAATTAAATAATGATATTAAGTTAAGTAATTAAATAAAGATAGATTAATAGTCCGACAACTTCGTGCGCGACCCGCCCGCGGGGTACAGACGGGAACGAGGTACCAGATGGTAGCGGGCGGTCTAGTTGCGTACCCCGCTACACCACCCGCTACCATCTTGGATACCTCGTCCCCGCCACCGTCTGTCACCACGCGGGCGGGTCGCGCACGAAGTTGTCGGACTATAGTCGTTTAATTTCTCACAATAATTCTATCATCTACATCTTCCATCTTTTGATGAAGTGCTTGGATAATTGTCTCCAAATCTGTATTTTTCTTCATAAGTCTTTTACACTTTCGCTGAGTATTTTTCAATTTTCTGCCACGTCTTATGGCAATCATTTTATAATGCTGCGCTAGCTTAGTAGCTTGTTTAAGTGCAGCATCCAGTTCTTTAGTGGCCAGATCCGTATTTTCCGTTTGAGTTTTGCGACTCATTTTTGGCAGGGTGCCATGAAACTAAAAATGAAACAAAAAATGTTGTAAATATTAACAGGACAAAACTCAACATCACCGAAATTATTTTTTATGCGTCGTTCCAAATCAATAGGGACCTTATGGTTGCAGTCATAATCATACCTAAATTTCTCTTTGCAGCAGCCAGCATGACATTATGTTGCTGCTCAATTTGACAACAAGGTTGTAATAGACAGCTGCGATGAGGTCCCTTCTGATTTATGTCATAATCAATTATTATTAATCATAAATATTGTATACATCATAGCATAATAATTTACAAGAAAAAAATGGGCTTACTTGATTTTCATGACCTGAGGATGTTGATGGAACTGCGTCATCGTACTTAGCTATCAGCTTCCTCTTTAATGGTAATTTCTGAAAAATTATAAGAATAAGGGTTAGGTTATGAAGATGCTATAAAATTTTAGCCTTTACTTTGACTTATGAGACAGAAAAAATATCCTTTTATCACTATTTTACATAAAACTTTTTATACAAATTTATGATAATGTCATAATCACAGATTGTCATAATCTAATCTAAAATGAATAGGTCATAATAAGTCATAATCTTTAAAGATGTTGAGTTATTTTTACACTTACTGGTTGGCAAGATGCTGGCTGTTTTGGAAATATTGTTGGCACTGCGTGCGAATGCAATACTCTACGTTCAAATCCTTCACGATAACAAAATTCTTCGAAATGTTCAGAACATATCCTCGTATACTGTGTAGGCCTCCAATTATCGTCTTTTCTCACATTTTTTATCCATTTATTTCTTAATTCAATATCTGCAGGAAACCTATAAACAAAAAATATTAAACAATGAATATAATAAATTGAAAAGAAAAAGTTCACTGTCAAATAATGCAATATTGATTTAGGGAAAATAGGATTTTCCGTAAATTCCTTCTTTTGGAATTCCATAATATTCTGTGGGTAACCCATAATTACTGAGACCAAAGTAGAGTCCAATTACTAGGTTCCGCATGGCCCAATCAGTACGAAAAATTTGTGAACACAGATTGAATTTCTAAAATCTGACTACTTACATTATTTTTATTTCATTATAAATACGTATCATAAACGCCCTAGAATATGCATGTGATTATACTTTTACTCTATCGATATATCATGACTGTATATCCTGTACATCCCTATGAAGTACATAATATGTCAAAACGTCTCCATATATTTATGTTTTTCTTTTTATTTCTAAATTGGAAACTTACACATATTGTTTAGTCAGTTGTCTCTTTCTGTTTATGTATGGAGAACTAATTTCATTGACACTTTTTGTTTAAAATGTTTTTTATTAATGTGTAATAATTGGGTTGACTTACCGATGAAAAGAGACTTTTGCATTATTTTCTTTTGAAACACCAACTCTATTAGAGCAACTGGTCACAGTACACGCCATTATTCATGACAAAACGAAAAACGCACTCCAAACACAATATTTTTCACAACAACACACTATTTTTGATGAAATCGGCAGAAAGATGTGTTAACCAGCTGAGTAACAATAAAAATGGCGTTTGTCGGCAAGTGGCGCGCGGCGTTTCATGCGGCCGGAAATGCTATTGCTATCTCTTTTTGTCACATGAGTTGTTTCCATTAAAGGTGTTGAGTACAAGATAGGCTACTCTATTCAACTTAAATCTGATCTATCTAGGTTTTCTTTCTTGATGATTGGCACACCCTATGTATTGTGCCAGTTCTCAAGTTCTTTTTGGTGTTTTTAAAAATAAGTTGTTATTGCTTAGTTGCTGTTAATAATAGATAATAATAACCTTAGTGATAAGTTATCGTGAGATAACACCGACCAGGGGGCATGGTGTACGCATTTCTAATATACTCGTAGAATAATAAACATGTTTTTAATACTTGGCCTACTATTACTTATTAAATACGTTCCTCTACCTACGTCAAACTAAATTACTCAATAACTGAAGCTGACTTATAGTGTGTAAATCATTATTTCGTGAAGTATAGAGATAACAAAATTAGAAATAACGTATGCTTTGCGAATAGATAAGTATATATTATTATTTCTTATTAGCTGCGCCCTGCGGTGTTACCCGCGTTAATACAGGATAAAAAGTAGTCTATGTGTCAATCCAGTGTCTGAGCTATCTCCGTACCAAATTTTATCCAAATCGGTTCAGTAGTTTCGTGATAGAGTAACAAACACACACACATAAGTACATTCTTACGAACTTTCGAGTTTATAATATTAGTAGAGTAGGATAACATGTTGACTTAGCCTTTCCTATTCATATATTTGTAATATGAAAGCGCCTTTAATATCGTACTCAGGTGGAATTATCAGGCGTTAAATAAGATAATTAATCCATCCTATAATAAGCTATCCTTCTATGGAACGCGCTGCCTTTGTCAATCAGACAGGCTAAATCCCTTTTTATATTCAAAAACTTGCTGAACATTCATTATCTTTCTCTTAATTAAGTGGAACATCTTGTGTGGTATTATTATTATTACGAGTATGACGTATGTAGCTGTTGTATGTGCTTAATATTGCTAAATGTATATATATATATATATATATATATATATATGTAGGTATGTATTTTCTGTTTTTTTTTATGGTACAGTATTTGTACCATCTCTTTTTTTTCCTTTTTTATTGGTACACCACCAACGTTACTATTTGCAGTTAGTCCGATCCATCCAAAGGTTGCCTGGAAGAAATCGCTTTAGGCGATAAGGCCGCCCAATGTACTACCAATGTTTTGTTTATAATATTTTTGCTGTATATATTTTTCTTGGTGTGCAATAAAGATATATTGTATTGTATTGTATAATTATGTTTAGAAATTTGCACTCTGAAACACGAAGAAAATCTCCACGAAAGCGTGTTTGTGAGTTTGTTTGTTCGTCTCCTCCTCAGCAACTACGTGACCGATCCATTATTCACACCGATAGGGAGAGTGTCATGTGCTACCTATTTTCCTAAGGAAAACATAACGCAGTCGAAGCCGCGAGCAAAACCTAGTATGCTATAAGTTTCACTGGATTGTACGGGATAAAGGTTAGTGCCATAACGATTTCTGAGGTCTGTGGTAGATACTTTTTTCTGCCCTTATATTGTGGGATCAATCACTGCCAGTGCGGTACTCAAGTCGATCTGATGCTCAAATCTGTTGTTTCAATTTTCTCAGAATTACAATTGCATTGTGCCAAGATGGCGGTTTCGACATAATAGATCAGAGTTAGTAATAAAATAGATGTTTTGTTTAAAACTAACTGTGGTTTATTCTATGTCAAAACGGCTATTTTGGCAGAATGCAATTGTAATTTTGAGACAATTAAATAATATTAGACTTGACCACCTGCCTGGTGTATTTGCCTCGTGTGGACTGTGTCATCATCAGTCTGTCTTGTCTAAAAGTGCTGGCAGAATGGGAATGATCCGAGTACGCTTCCCTCTGGTAGGCGTATCCGGATCATTCCGGACTTTCGCTAGTGCTAGTGATACTGGTTTATATTAACTGTAAATCTTTTATATTTAATCCAATTGCTATTTCTTTTTTATATTTTGTTAGTCATTTATACTTATAATTCAGTTACCTTAAATCACGTAATCACCACATTCTGAACGAGATATTTCAAAAATGTATGGAGCTTAGGCCAGGACAGTGTACATTTTACCATAATATGTTAGGGACTATTCATTTTTACTGTCTTATTAATAAACGCGTCTTAACTTTAAACGTCTTTTGAATTGTTTTGACGCGTAATATAAATTATCGAATAATACAAGCTAAAATACGTTTTTAAAAGACTAAAGAATTCAAGACGCTTTTATTAATAAGACCGTTAATATATCTACCAAATTCAAAATACCGTAACTTATCGCAGTGTACAAAATTAATTAATAGTCAAATACCTATTGAGACGTTATTTTCGCAAAAAGGTGATTTACGTTTGGTAAATTTACTTCTGTGAAATAAGAATATCAAAACATGCAGAATATCAGAAAATGCACTATGATATTATATGCAATGAATTATAGGTTATTGTGACAAGGTATAAGAACGATAAGATTATCATTCGTTACTCTTTAATTGCAATGGAAATATTATGAAAAGATACATGGTCATTTCATAATATTTCCATTATAAGATATATTACTTTAAACAATAGCTTAAATATTTTATTATACACAAGGCACAGGCACACTTCGTACCGCCTAACAGTTACTTATTTATGTTTCTCACCCTCCCTAAACATTTTTTATTTTTTTTATCCCACTCAGCTAGACATTTGAGCACAAGTTCGCACAACCACGGAAGCCAGCGATACTGTAGCCTAAGATGGAACATGCCTAGTCTGGAATACACTGGCTCTTAAGGAAAGCTGACGGAACACACCGTTATGTGTTTGGCGACAGATTTGACAACTTACACAAACATTTCAAAACCAAAATCAATCAGCTAAATCAGCACTCTACATCTATGTATGTATATTTCTTTGGCACGTTCTGAGTCTAAACGGCTTGTCGTATTTTAATGTGAGTAGTGTCAATAGATTCGTCTTAGTCGTGTGAGTGACATTGGGTACATCAAAATTTAAATAAAATAACTAAGGATGATACACAGGTTTAGAGATTTAGCCGGTCACGCTTCTGACCACTTGTTTATCAATGGAATTTCGATTGGGTTATATTATTTATTTTTGTTAGCTATTTACTTATAGTTACCTATAAGTATTTACTTATAGTTACCTATAAGTAAATAGTAGTGTGAGTGACACAAACCGATAATACTCGTATGACGTAGGGATGATAAAAAATATTTATACCTGAGTAGGTAATATCACGATGTAGGCGCATGCGTTTCACATGATTTTGATAATGAAGTCAATGTATTGGTAACAAATGTAATTTGCTCAGTCAATCCGTACTCAGGATACAGGGTTATCGGTTAGAGGTATTCTATGCAGAAAGAGGTTCACCATACTTATCCTAAGAACCAGCTTTTACTATGAGACCAAATATCTTCGAGAGAAAAAAACAGCTGTTCCATACAAAAAAGTTTATCGGTTTTCGACGAAATTATGCAACAGCTGATTTCTTTTCTCGAATTCAGAGTTGGTCCCATAGAGAAAGTTGTTCCTGAGGATGTGTATTGCAACTTTCGGCTTAGTACACCCGTATAACTAATAATCATGTATACATTATACATGGGATACTTCACGCAAATCTTTGCTAATAGATATATTTCTTTATGTCGAATCAGTAAGCCCAAGGTACGCTTTGAGTAAATCCGTTGCGTCTCAACCTAAATGGCGCAAGTTAAATCCCAGCGTCAGCGTCAGCGTCATGCACATCCGTATATTTCACTCGTGTTCAAATTAGATTAATTACCACATATTTAAAAAGCGAAGGAAAACATCGTGATGTAACCTGTTTGTCGGAGAACTCGATAACTTTCAAAGATAGTGTCCCCCCTAATCCACAATTTAGTCGCGAACTATGGCCTACACCCACTTTATAGGAAGATCAATGTCAAATATTTACAAATTGTAAATAGGGAAGTGTCAGGCATTACCCGGAAAGACTTCAGGATATCGAATCAACGTAGTAACAAATAACAATCAATATCGAAACAAATCCGAATCTCGACAATACGAACTATCTGTCCAAGCGTATCCTGGAATCCTTTAGCCACATTGCTATAAAAGACTGTAAGAACCTTGAGAAAGCGATGGTCACCGGAAAAGTAGATAATTCGAGGTCAAATGATTTTTAAAATTGTGGCGGTGAAGGCCGGGTGGTTAGTGGGCTCGATTGCCGTGCGAGAGATATTAAGTTCGATCCCACGAATAAAAGAGCCTGAGCTACCGGTGAATAAGAATAAGAAAGTATTTATTGTCAAATTGTGTACAATAGTCTTAAGTTTTGTTCTTTTAGAACATACAATAGTTTAAAATGTTACTAATAACTTAAGCAATAATTAACAGCATGTTATATTTACACATTTTTTTTACGATATATACCTATATATTCGTTTTAGTTAAACAAAATGTTACAGATTATGTTAATAGCTATCATAAAACAGAAAATCTATTTATTTATTTACATACAGTTACCTAAACTTTTTATTTTTAAATTACAGCTTATAAAATACATCACTAATAAAAGAAATACTTATAATGCTTTATTAATTTAGGCTACTAATAAATCTAATAACATATATATAATTCAATATTTACCAAAATATTCGTTCATATTATAGAAACTGTTAGAAAATAAACCATTTTTTTAAGCTGGATTTAAATTTATAACCATTCAGTGATTTTAGTTCAAGTGGTAAGTGATTATACACGGTGAAGGAAAACATTGTCATCGTCCTGTCTAGCTACCACTCGCAGGGTGAAAAATCTGTCGCCAAGCACCTAACAGTGTGCTCCGACAGCCTACCATGAGAGTCAATGTATTCCAGAATAGACATGGTTCACCTAAGGCCACAGTATCGCTGACTTCCGTTTTCAGGCGAGATGGTGGTCAAATGCCTGTCTAGGACAATAAATATGTAAATGAGACTTCTTACTTCAATTAATTTCTGTTCTATTTTGGGTTAAGGGCTAAGAGCATGAATATCATTGGGTCCAGTACGTTTCAACCCATAGTGTCCCCCTGCTATAGGAATGGAATATAATAATAAAATTTAGCGTAGACGGTGGTGCAAAACAGATAAGAAAAAAAATATATAAATAAAAATAGCAATGAACACAACATACAAGACCATCCACCACGCCGGCCAAATTGCGGGTTGGGGACTTCACTTTGAAAGTAATTAAACGTCTCCGACAAGCAGGTTTCCATGGGGTTATTAATTTTAATATACACATGAGTGAAAAACACAGAGATGCATGCCCGGACCTGGATTAGAACCCGCGCCCATTCGCTTGTGACTCAACGGGTTTACCGACTAGACTACCGCTAACTTCCAGGGTCCAGTAAATGAACGTTGAAAGTATAATTTGGCCTGTGTGCTGAACTATGGGCTAAACTGGGCTAAACCTACAGCGCGGTAGTAAAGCGCTGAACTTTAGACTGAGACTTTAGCCTAGTCAATCTTAACATACGTCATTGTATAATTTAATTAGGTGTATCAACTTTATCAAAAGATTCCAAGTGAATTTACTTATATCTCTGATAATATTCAGACGCGTGATAGGGAGCGTGATCATCACGTGCACATCAATTGGACATTTCTCTATTGATTCATAAAAAAGAAAAGTGGTTAGAAGCGAGTTCGAAAAAACCCGACTGCTAATTCATTAAACCTGTGTATCATCCTTAATTTCTTTTTTTTATTATTTGATGTACCCAGTGTCACACTTACGACTAAGACGAATCTATTGACACCACTTACATCTAAACACGACAAGCCGTTTAGGCTCTACGGTGTGCCAAAGATATATACATACATACATAATATACTACTGATTTTGACTTCTTTCTAGTATCTCCAACAGTAATTGACTGGTTTCGCAGTTATCTGCATGGACGCCGGCAACTTATACGTCTTGACGATTCGTACTCTTCATGGTGCGACACTAGTTCCAGTGTACCTCAGGGTAGTGTTCTATCTCCCCTTCTCTATGCAATTTTCTAGTCTCTCAGTTTCGTAACAAGCTCAAGTGGCTACCTACTCGTCTTCGCTTTGATACTCACATTTTATCTCTTTTTTACAATATTTTGTTCAACCCTTGTACTCCTTCTTACCTGAAATCTCTTTTTACTGATGTGCACGAGTTCCATTCTTGAAATCTTAGGTCTCTGTCTCTAAAAATTACTTATAATTTTCTCTCATAGCTATAGCAGACATTCTGTTTTGTAACGCAAGTTTATTCAGCCGATTTGAAGTCCGATTTTACTTTTTCTAAGTATTAGTTGTTTAGGTTAGTAGATAAGTAGGTACATACTAATTATTTATTTACTCGTATAGATGGGTAAGTACATAATTTATTATCAGTACAAGAAAATTTTCCAACTTTGCGCATTTTAATAGAACTTCTCTTTTCTTGAGAGTTTGTTGTCATTTATTTGGAAACATGCATACGATAAGATTACCATATTTTGATTGTTGCCGGCAAGAAAATAAACAGAATTATTAATACATAGTTATCTGATAAAACATGACCTGTATCATGGTCAAGCCCAAGGTGAACAAATAAACTGAATTCTAGATTATTCTATTAGTTATGCGACATTACCATGCAGACAGATTAAAATTGGAGAAAACACTAGATAGCACGACATATATGAATTAAAAAAAAAATTGTTTACTTACTTATGTTACGACAGGCGCCGATAGAATTTTTATACTTATTTCGATTTAATAATTCAAATTGATTAATTTTGATGGATTTAAATTGGACTACACTGGAGGTATAATAACCCTTTCAACAAAAAAATATTTTTTTAAAATCTGTCCACTCGTTTCGTGAAATCAATTAACTAATACAACTCCTCTTTTTTGGAAGCCGCAAGAGAATTACTGACGTCTACTTCCTGTAAACTATTTAACTATATCATGTACTCGCATGTAGATTAAATAGTTTGGGTCTTATATACAAACTTTTGATGACTTTTTGACCCCCTTGATATGGCTTTCCCGAAAATCATTCTTAGCGGACGTCTCTGTCATGTGCCAAATTTCAGTTTTATAGTTTAAATAGTATTCGAGATTTTAATGAATAGTGAGTCAGCGAATGAATATGTATAGTATAGTAATTTACAGTAACAATTTTTTTTTATAACTGAATTTTTCACTATATTTTTTATATTTACGGATCATTATGTTACCTCTTTATTATGTTTTCTCTCAGTTACACTCATTACAAGGGTATCAATGGATAATGAATCGAAGAATGCAAAACAAGTCGCCGCTGCATCAAATGTAAATAATAAAACACTTAAACTAGGTATCTATAGATTCATCAGTTATTAGAATTTTTATAAGTACTTAAGGGGAACTAATGGGAAATGTCTTAAGATTGGGAATCACACAAAAGTCTTTTCCGCATTTTCAACGTGTCGTAAGAGACAGAAAAAGTGCATTTTGCAAGCTTTCATATTTTTAATTTTTAACCGACATCTTCATAGAAGATATTCTCAATTTATCAGAATAATTTATTATGTGTGTTCCCCGACTTTTACGACGAGACGCCTGGAACAATTTGCCAAATTATTTTAATAATACGTTTTAACGAAATCAGTCCAATTTGGGGTTTTAAATCAAAATAGCTAACACTAATAGAAAATGTACAAACAAAATGAAAAAAGGTTGCAACCAATAGAAAACCTCTTCCCTTTTGAAAGTTAAAAAGTCCATAAACCATCCGCAGCGTCATACCACAGAATAGGTTCCAACCAGAGATACTCTTTGGTTCCAACTAATACTCATCCCTTTAAAGTCGGTTAAATAGTCAAAAAATAAAACCATCCGCAGCATCATACCACAGTATAAGTATCAGTTGTAACACAATCAGCACGAATGCCACAGATTATCCAGCAGTAACTATAGAACGATGCACTTTTCACGCGCCAACTAAATGTTTGGCATACGCGTTTCGGCCACCGGTTGGAGCGAGCGCGTACCTCAAGAATTTTAAAATTTTAATATTTTTTAAATTAAATTCCGTGTCAGTGAATAAGTATAGTGATAATAAAATGCGGGCGTATATTTATGTGTTGTGCTGGATGGCTGGGAACTTTTTGTGTGGGGTAAGTTTTTATTTTAGTACCTACGATTTTCTAAATTTTAATATTTTTTTTCGTGGTTGGTTTCATACATTTCTACAGTCTTGAATTTGTTTTGCTAAAACTAAGCAGAGGTAAATACAATAGTAAAAATTGTGTGATATATGCGGATACTGAAAAAGGGTGTACTTACTTTGTTTTTTGATACGCTTCGAATACAAAAATAATTATTTCTGTATCATTATTATATTTCAAATAATGTATTCATACCCACTTACGTTGGAAAAAAAGATGATTTACCTGCTTATCCTAGCGTACGATTTTCTTTTAATTGCAATTTATAATATGTAGTACCTACAATAACCATTAATCATATCGTTTGTTTATTTTAATTGCATGCAAATAAAGATAATAATTTAAATTATAAGAATAAATCAATTTATGTAATGCAGCTATTTTTGCCCTTATTTCTCAATGAATACTTTTTTATCAAATTAATTCATAAACGAGCATGTATTACGGTTAAATATCCCATTACATACGTAATAGTACAATGGTTATTAATATAATAAATGTCGATAAAATCCAAACAAACAAGAATAATGCAGAAAGAAAGCGATCAGTGACCGAATCACGCGAGACGCGCGTGTTGTTGTTTTGTCTCTTTTCGACTTGTATCTCTGTTTCTGTCTAACGAAGGGATTCCCTTCGCCCTATATAATGTTCTTAAAATCTAACAATAGGTACTACGTGGTAGGACGTCACGTACGCATTTTGACGCCAACACAAAGAATAGAAGCTATAAGATTTCATTATAAAACTATTATAACAAAGACGCTAATTATACAAGGTTA
Source organism: Ligdia adustata (assembly GCA_947049295.1). Lineage (NCBI taxonomy): Eukaryota > Metazoa > Arthropoda > Insecta > Lepidoptera > Geometridae > Ligdia > Ligdia adustata. The sequence continues at coordinate 1,655,474 of OX346237.1, forward strand.
TCAGCTAGGGGTGTACTAAGCCGAAAGGGGGTCACTATACCCATCCTAATGAACAACTTTCACTGTGGGACCAACTCTGAATTCGGGAAAAAAAAATCAGCTGTTTCATACATTTTGTCGACGACCGATCAGCTTTTTGTATGGAACAGATGATTTTTTTTCTTGAATTCTGAGTTGGTCCCATAGTAAAAGTAGTTCCTTATGTTGACTATAGTGACCCCCTTTTGACTTCGTACACCCCTAAACAATAACCCTGTATAAAAGACAGTATTTTTAAATTTTCAGTTATTGCAAAACATAACAAAATAATCCAGACAATATTGTATTATGTATAGTGTTATCATATTATCAGAGTAACTTTCAAGCCATATTTAATTACGAGGACAACATTTTCAAAATATGATTGGAATATAGAAAAATAAAGCAATTGTAACTCTAGTAAACAATAAGTATCATACAATGAAATTGTTAGTGATAATAATCGGCATTTATTTTTAATTCAGATATTCTGTTCAAAACAGCAATACAATATCTTTTACTCAATACAAGTGCAATGGATAATATTACTTTGATATTTCATTGTCTTGATAATGTAGCATTTACGTAAATAAATATTATTAGGTATATTTATTCAAAAGAAGTCATCAGTTCTTTCAAGAAGTACTTCTGCAAAGCAACAGAAATAAAGCAACCTTTGTGAGTGCATCGCGATGAAACGGGTGTCGACCTTAACACGTGCTGAAAGAAAATTGAATAATGTTGTTCGAAATGTACTGAACAATATTATGAAATTTAATTTGATGATTCGAATCATCATATTAAGTTTTTCTTTAGTAAATCTATAAGATTTTACTATCGATTCAAAAACCTTACCTATCATTTATCTATCACTGATTTAAATGATTTATACAAAAAATAAATTACTATAACCAATATAGATACCATTACTCAAGTATTTAGCACTACTTTTTTTTTATTTGCAGTGTATTACAAAACGTGAACAGACATTTAAACAAATTTGTTATTTAGGTGAAACACAAACGCGTCGCTAACCCTCGGCTAAATAAGTATATAACTATAAATACTTTTCCTTGTTTATAAATATATTGCATTTGTTTTGTTCCAGATTGCGTATAAAGCCGGCATCTTGGACTCTACTAACAGTGCCGTCTCCGATGTTACGTCACTTATTTACAAAGCCGGTGAACAGGTAAATTAAAAATAAAACTGTTGTAAATTGATGATTGTATATAATTATAGTATTAACGTTTTATTTTATATTATAGGTGTATTCATAGTATTTTAAGTTGCATGCACTTTACTACACCTGAAGGGTCCTTGTTAGTTTTAGGCATTTCAGTATGTAAACATAGATTAAGATTTGGATGCAATTAATAACTAACTAACATAAACTAAATATCTAATATCATAACAGTACCAATTGGAATCTACATGCAGAGTTTTTTAGAATCCAAATTTGCATTTAAATTAATAAAAAAATCATATGGATTCTATGATCATATGGACAAAACAAAAAGTTATTGAAACAAACAGGTATCTATCTATACTGCTGTAGCATGTACATATAGTTATGATGTCAAGATTTCCATTGTCCTACCTTTGTATCTCAACATAAATAACGTCATAATGCACCTCTGATCTTTTTAAAACAATGCACAAGGCGCGAGCAAATTATTTTTCTTACAGTTTTATCATTTATGTTTTTGCAGAATGTCGACATTCTTGTGATGCCGTCAGATATTTCCAACTCGGAGGATAACTATGACGAAGTAAGTGAAAAAACCTACTGTTTTTTGGTGTTTTGGACTTTGGTTCCCTTTTAAGTTTTAAGATCAGCTCTTTATAAAACTATTTGTACAAGCAATACCTACTCGTACTTCTTGAATGCATAGAGTTAAGCGTATTTGTTTTTGTTACAGATTGTGAAAGTTTTATCAAAAACCGCCAAGCAAGCTGGTCTGTACTTAGTAGCTCACTTGAAGGAGAGTACTGTATGTCAGAAAAAGAGATCTCTTGTTAGAAGCAATGTAGTATTTGATACACAAGGAGCTATAATTGCTGTGTAAGTATTTTTGAATAAACCAAGACTATTCCTTTTATATTAGGACCCGTTATGAGGTAAAAATATAAGAAACATTAAGGCGGCGTTAAAAAAACCTCACACTAAGACGAGCTACTCTGTCTAGACTATAAGATGAAAAAAACTTGTTATAAAATCTAATTGAATCGGGTTTCGATTCTCTTTTAATTTTATCGAAAGTTTTCATAAAGTTTTTGTCATGATTTATTTATTTATTTTTTTATTTATGATTGACTTTAAATATATGTAAAACGGGTCTCAAAAGTCCAAGTCATCTCAAAAATATCTTAAATTCCTAGTCTGGCGTTGCTATTACAATAATTTGTTAAATATGTACAATTACGGCATATATCTGAGGAAAGATATTGGTATTATACCTAACAATGTGATTCTATTTTATATTCAGCTACAGGAAACCTACAACAAATATCGCAAACTGCACAACTCCAAGTGGCTCGGCGACTTTTGAGACAGACTTCGGAGTTTCCTTCGGTTTGATGACGGAAGAAGACTTGGTGTTAAAGACTCCAGGACTGAAGAATGTCATTGTTGCTGGCAACTGGCACTCTGATATACCTTTCTTGAGTGGTAAGTTTGCAAAAGATGAAGATCGGTATCATTGAATTATAAACATTTATGTAAGTATTTATTAAATATGGATTTGATACCGAAAGAAATGATTAATATCAATAATAATTATTATCAATGCTAGTTGAAAGGTACAAAATCATAGTATTTGCATATAAATACAAAGGAAGTCACAAAGTCCGTTTTAGAAAAAACTGTAGGGCAGTTTATACGTAATGAATTTTAACAGCATTTATATCTGGGTTGTATATTTTAATGATTCAGTTTATATCAATGTAGATAGAATGTACTTTTATTTACATAAACTTAAATAACATTTTAAAATATAATAACTAAAACTAAATTAAAATCTAACCCAAACTAAAAATTAATCAAAATAATAAAATAAAAACTTGTTATAAAATATATATGCATGTAGATATATGCATTTTATAATATATCAACTTGTACTAATTATCAAGTTGAGTTTTAAATATAATTTTTTGTACTATTTTATTATGATTTGATATTTGTCTTTCAATGGGTATGAAATGCGCTTTTTATGTATCTTTAAAACTGTGTTTGAATACGCAGCGTGTTTATGTCTTATTCTGTTTTATTCCAGGACCTCAATTTACTTCAACCTGGGCCTACACCAGTAATGCCAACGTACTGTCCAGGGAAGGTATCTTTGCTGGCAAAGCTGGCCGTATCAGTGATGCTGGAAGGTTAATTGTTGCTGATCTGAAAAGCCATGCTAATGAAGGTAAGACATAGTCTCTTTTTAATTTTCTATTTAAATTACAAATCTTATACAAATCACTACGCAATAGTATATACAATGTAAGTACATAAAATGTAAGAATGTATAACAATAAACTTACCAGTATAAATTGCCTTCCCTGGTCAGTACTAGGGAAGGTAAAATCGGCAAGAAACGGGTGAAAACTCAGTTTGGAAGTTTGAGCCACACATCTTATTGAAAACCGTGTTTTTGAATTTAATAAATTTTGATTTGTTTTTTTGAGTACAAGTACTCGTAGTTAGGTACTCAACATTGAAGATCTATTGTAGGTTTAGTCCTGTTACACTTTTTTGATTATTTCGCAATGAAACGTAAATCCAATAGATTTTCACCAAATTTTAATACTGCACCCAGCAACGGATTAAACTTATCTCTAAAAACACCGATAAGAATGTCACTTGTACTGCATTTTTACGTAACTGTCGACATTATGCGTGATTTATGAGCTGATATGAATTCAAGGTCAAAAAAGGTCAAACGGAAAAATATTGGATAAAACTTTTTTTGGATTCAATAAGGATTTATTTATGAGTCAACATTCAAAATGATCCGTGCTGATAGATATTTCTCTAGAATCAACAGTCTACATTTTACATTGTGCTGTTTTTTCGTTTCAATGCTTAATTAAATCAAACGACAACTTCAAATTAGTATTTAGTTTTAAATTTTGCCTGTATCTCGATAATTAGGAGAAACTTCCATAAAATCAAGGCTTATTTCGGGCTCGACAGCCGCTAAACATTATGGAATTGATTCTCTTACCTAACGCTTAGTATCATCACCTATCATTATAATGCATCATCAGACCATGGATGTTTGTATTTTCCAACTAATGTTAACGAAACTACTGTAATAAACCGCGACTTTTACGCGTTAGAAACAAACCAATCTAATGTAAGCACATTCGCTTTTTTAACCAGTGTCTAACAAGTTATTTTCACGTTTCTCAGCAATATTGTTGTTAAAACTAGCTTAAAAATATTATCTGTGGTTAGAGTGAGTGTTTTACTTAGTACTATTTAGTTTGCATTATAGAGTGAAACCATTTTTGGTCGATGATTGCAAGGTATCATTATCAAGTCGTGTAATGTAGCCCTATTTATCACTGCGCAAGGTTTGTTTACATGTTCAATTAATGTGTTCGTAGTTTCAGTCAGGAACACGGTTTGATTAGAGTCAATATCACTGACGTAAATCTTTATGTGATTTTTTGAACTCCTATTTTAATATAAAATATTTATCTAAGTAAAATAAAATTTTATTATAGAATTAATATATTGTGAATAGAATTTATTGTGTTTGTTTTCATAAATATAATACAAAATAACATAATTGAAGGAATCACAAATTGAATTAGGATTTACGACATTCTGAATATTATCTTTGATTATTATCTTTTGTTCTCATTAAAAAACTCGTGTATATTAAATCTAATGAAAACATCAAAACCTTTTAGTATCAATAGCCCTGATATTAATCGTGAATCTATTTAGCAAATCTTATTTTCAAATGTTAGTTCGAAAAATAGAAAATGTATCCAAACACTTTTCTACTAAGTCAAAAGATAAGAAGTGAAACCGTACGATATGACGTCAATGATTATCCATGAGATATTTGAAAATTATTTATTGATAATTCATCATCAAGAAGTTGAATAATAAATATCTGACACTTAACAAAATTTGCCAGCAATTACGTATTTTAATGACAATTCATTTTTAATTTTCCTTTAATTATGTGTAGGTTCAGGGTTTGAACTTCAAATAACATTGCTTGCTAACTTTGTTGCTGTATTTCTTAGTACTCGTATATTTAGCATAGCTAGTTCAAAAGTTAATTGACTATTAAGTCGAAAGTTAATATCATTAAAAATATTACCTAAGCATTTAAGTTGTTAAAGGTTTCTCATAACACGGAGAATCATTTAAAATTAGTACACGATATTTACACTTGGTTATATACTAAGCCATAAGGAAGTTATAATAAGGTTTTAAATAAATAATCATGATTATGAACCACTTTCGCCATAGGACTTGTCATAATATTTATATTAAATCAAAAAATAGTTTTTTAATATCTGGGTTGTTCACAATTGTCCATTATGACCAGCACAGTGACTTCCTTAACAGTATTCCCTTATATGACAATCCTATTGATTTATTACCAGAGCAGGAACATAGCTTGGTTGCCTGGAAGAGATCCCTTTAAGTGATAAGTCCGCCATTTCAAAGTTTTTCTTTAGTCATATTTTATGTATAGTTGCTGGTTGTTTTATTGTTGTTCTCTTATCTTATAGCATAATAAATGCTGTAGTTACTATAATTACTGTATCCATTTTAGGCAAAACCAATCGACTCTTAGACACTTCTTTGCAACTTATGAAATTTAGTTTTATGTTAACATCATTTACGAAAAGCTTTTGTTCATAACTAATTTTACCATTTTCATTTAATACAATCTCTTTCCACAGAATCAGTTTCCATCCCCCCAGTAATATCTCCGGCAAGTATCAAAAACTTTCCCGTCGAAGACTTGAGCCAGTACATCTTCAAACCCTTGGACATGGAAGCCAGCAGCCGAGGGTTGAAGGAAACTGTGTGCCACAACAACTTTTGTTGCGAGTTTGACGTGAAAACTATTTTCACAGGTAAGCTTAAATGGAGAATGTCTGAATGCTGACTTTTTAAGCTATGAAATAGGTTTTGTATTAAAGCTGTAACTTTCAATGGATACATTGAAAACATGAAGTTTTGAACTCGTGATTCAATGTACTTTTAATATGTTTTCATTAAAACATTAGAAACTATTTTCACATTTCACATTACTATAAAATGATGAACTTGACTCATAGAATCAGGAATCGCTAACTCTTCTTTAACCTATGACTTAATTGATGTCCTCATGTATCATATTTGGAATTTGGATTTTTACCTGCTAAAGCTTGCTTCTATTATCCTTATATTATAGTTTTTATGAAAAACTACAACTACTTGATATTATTTGAAGCTGTGTATTGTATTGTTTGGAATATTTAGTTTTTTTTCGTATCCAGGATCCAAGCAAGAAACTAACTACGGTCTAGCTGCATTCGACGGTATTCGCCACTACGGCGGCCGCCACTATATTGGCACTCAGAATTGCGCTGTCTTCGCTTGCGCTGGTCTTTATAAGACAAGCTGTACCGATGGGTAAGATATTATTTGCTTCTTCTCTTAGTAATTGTTCTTCTTAAAACGAATAACATAAATATAGTAATAAAAATTTAGGTTTTATATCTTTCCTGCCTGTCAATTAATAAATATGCCCAGGATAACATTTTCCTACCGTTGGGATATTTGTATTTGATTTTTTTGCTGTTTTAAAAGTTATTTTACAAGTTCTAGTAATATTTTATCCTTCTATGATTCTGATGATCTACACATTTGTCTTATAGTTGTGTTTGTTTGTTACTTTGTTCCTTGTCTTAAGTCTTGTGATAACATTTACAAAGGTGCTATGCACAAAGACTTTCTTCGACTTGGGATTAGGCCACGTAGTAAGAACAAGTTTAGTGGTACATCAATAAAAACAGATAAGATAATTCTTTTGCCATAATTAAGATTTACCATCTATAGATACTAGAATATGACACCAATAAAATGAAATAATTGTTCTCTAAAAAGTACATGTTCGTTGTGACTATGATTTTTTCGTTATATCATACACTGCTAGAATAAAAACAGAGATTAGAGATTTTCTCCATATCACTTTTGCTATCATTACACTTAAGCATCGTTATCTTACATCAATGCAAATAAAGTCGATCTTTGCGTGCATTTTAAAATTATTGTACACCACTATAAATATTCCTTCATTTTGTATTATTATTTACACATTAAGTCTGATGATTCTTTAAATGACAAAATTATCTTGAATTGTTTTTTTTATTGATCCATTTGAGTTGCATAAAGCGTGCGTTTTGTCACGATTGTATTAAGTTATTAGACACGAAACAACAACTTATTAGTCAGAATTCAATAGAAACAGAATAGTACAAATCAAAGAGAAAATCATTAAAAAATTTAAAACTATGAATACAATACACATTTTAGGGAAAAACTTACTTAAATACCTAACAACTGAAATACAATACGATGATGAAAAAGTTGTTGTGATCTAATTTCTCTTACTCAATACGAGTAGATAAATAACATATTGATAGGTGCAAATAGATGCTTCATAAAAACATGTAAAATACACATACATTAATCTTCTTACAGATCCATAAACAACAACACTAATACAGTTTTCGAAAAACTGACCGTTACCGCAAACTTCACGGTCAAGGATTCTGTGCAGTACCCAGTAATTGTTTCTAACGAGCTCCTTAATGCAGACAAGTTTAATTTCTTCACTAAATCTGACAAACAATCAAAACAAGTCACGATACAAATCACTGATAGTGATAATATGTTGGCCTTTGGAATTTTTGGACGAGATTTTGAAAATGATTACGAAAATGCGTTCGTAAATAATGATGGCAATCAAGGGATCTACGAGTATATTTTCACTGAAGATTTACAGGAATTATTCGATTACCTCTGGATTAGGTTGCGAATTTTGCTCTTCATTGTTTCTATTTACGTTTTGGAAATGATGTAAAGATATTTTGAAATACAAATGTATTTTTAAGATAAAATTGGTGTATCGAGATAATTTTAAAGCCAATCTTATATTGAGCGAGACTGAACGTACACTCGTGTTTTACAAAAAGTATATTAATTATTCATAGTATATTAATTCTCTATATATTTATCGTTTGTAATGGTTAAGGAAAAATAATGTAGGTAGAGATGGAGGTAATAAAATTCATAAAGTACCATTGTGCATTAAAATAACTGTATTAATGTAAACACTTTGAAAATATTAATTGCATTATATAATTTGCATTTGTTTTCTTATTTTTATATAGAAATGGCAATAACCATAATTCACATAATAATAATTGATCCTCCATATCCTTTTAACTTATTAAAAAAAAATACTAATGCGTCGTTTTGTTGTCTTGTAACATTATGTATAAATAGACTTTCTTACTATTATATATATATATATATATATATATATAGTTAAATTTTAGAAGCTTATAATACTTACCTTGGATTAGTTATGAAAACATAAGGTATATAATATTTTAAATTTCAAATAGTCTCATAAGTTAAGATTTATATTCCCGTCGTAATTCTGTGATATTAGTTTTATGCATGTAATATTAGATTTTTCGGTGAATTTTACTTACGTGTTTTATTTATATGCCCTACTAGCTGTCCCAGCGATCTACGTACCGCATAATAGGCATTTATGTTTCTTACCTTTTAAACCTTCCTGGAGTACGACAAACAATTCAAGACCAAATTCAGCTAAATCGTTTCAGCCCAGCCGTTTCGAGTTTTTGCGAGACAAACGAGCAGCAACTGATCTTTATATATAAGAAGATTAATATGAAACTATTGGATTTCAAAATGTATTATTTAATTAATATAAAATACATGTCAAACAAAAACAGATTAAAATAAAAAAAAATACAATGCTATTTTTGCAAGTTCATTCCTTAATATATTTACTTACATAAAACAAAATAAAATATAATAATATAGTAAAATATAAAATTTTATTTGTGTCATTCTCCTACATAAAGACTTTTCTACGTTTATTTATTATGGTATTTAATATAAGTTTCTATGACGGTTGGTTCTCCTACGACGCAGGTACCGGAGATGATCTTCATCGTCATCGTATAACGTTTTCTCTATCCACCTCATGTAGGCTTCCACCTAAAAAAACATAATATATATATATATATAATTATATATATAAAATATAGTAAGTATTATAAAGATTAGACTTTAAGTACTAAACTTTTCATGAGTAAACTAAAACATGAAAAAAGTATTATAAACGTCTCAAGTAATAGTAATAGTAGATAGTCGTTAGAACTATTGTCTCTTTTGTGGAATTTCAAGTGAAGATTTAAAAAAAATGTTAGTTGTTCAGTAAATAATTTTTTTTTGTAAACAAATGATCAGTGGTGCCCGTTAATAGAAGTTTGTACTCGTACATACTAAATCACCTCTCAAAAAATCAAATTTTTAAATGTTGGTGTGTTAATATCAAATTTATCATAGTGAAAAAATAAATGATTACTGCGAATTGAAATCCTTCTTTTTGGCAGTCGGTTAAAAAGGCTGTGTTGATTAAGTTTTACCTTTGTATAAACGTCAGGTTTGCCCCTAGCGCAAGGTATGCCCCACGAAACGACGCCGATTTGACGACCTTCTCTTACTAGAGGACCTCCGGAATCGCCCTGGAAATTGATTTAAAAAAGCTAAATCAGTGATTTTAATAAATAATAACAATTTTGTTATTTCGCCTTTGCGACTTTAATCATTTAATCTATACTAAAAAGAAAAAAATTAGTAATTTTACGTTATGTCATTTTACTATCAAAGATACAAAAAACATGTTAACATATTTTACACATACAATATTTACGCGAGTTACAAACAACAAAATGTATAAAGACAATTTAATCCTAATTAAATTTTATTAAAATCAGTCGTGAGGTTTGATTTTTAAATCGAAATAACTGAAAAAGTTCTAAAATATTAAAAAAAAATTTTTTTTACTACAGTTGTTGCAGTGACGTTTCGCTCGCTCGGTCAACTGCTATGAGTATTTTGAGACAAATTATACTTTACAGACAAGTAATAATTTACAAAAATAAGTCGAAAGTACGAAATTTTCAGTGATTTTGATTCACAAACCAAGCTATTGGACAGATTAAATTTGAATGGGACCTGAAATTTTTTCGAGTACTCATTCAAACAAAAAAAAAAATGTTGAAATCGGTGGTCGGCGTCGCTGAGGAAACGGGAGTAGTTACATAAAAAAAATCAATGAATAGAGAACCTCTTCCTTTTTCAGAGATTGAAACAGAAAAAATACAATAGAGTTTATAACTCGGTACAATAACGTTACCAAGAAGTTTATTAACCTTTGACGCAATAACGATGAGGTGCTATAACTTCAACGTATCTGTGTGAGTGTGTGTGGCGCCTTAGCTCTTGAACGGATAAAACATTTTGATATAATTTTTATTTGTTTATAAACCTATTAGTCGGGAGTGTTCTTAGCTATGTTTGATGAAAACAGGTCCAAGATGGAGGCCGCAACAAAATGGCATATTTCTTATTTCTTAACTCCCACAATATCAAAGGAATGGGCTTAACTAATAGAATAAAATACACTGTAATCATCTCAAATTCAAGATGTAACCGCAAAATCAAATATTAAGGGTTTCTTATATTTCCATTTTCTCTTCTTTTACAAGGAATCCAACACACAGAGAGAGAGAGAGAGAGTTGGACAACTTATAATAAAACGTAAACCATAGAGACTATGAAAAGTTTACTCTCTTTTCTGGAGTCTCTTTGGATTATAACTTACATGACACGCCCCCTCCCCGGCCTTCGTCAACGCGCAGACCTGAGTCTCGAAGACAGCGTTGACACTCTTATGCGCCTCCTTGCACTCCTCGTATGTTATGGACTTCAGCTCCAGCTGCATCAGGTCGTTGGGCAGACGACCTGGGTACTGGGGAATTAGCACTCACCTGAATTATACAAGTAAGATAGAATTTAGATTATCAAAGTGACAATGTATTCATTTGATTTCCGCCATTTTGGCGCTGATGGCAGCGTTTACGTCCAGTGTGAGTCCATGGAACTAATATTAGTGTAATGGGATAATGTCAATTTTATTTCCCGGTACCCGCACCGGGCGCTTCAAATCGACATAAAAACAACTATCATTTCCTAAATCATATAAGTAAATAAATATAAAGTCGAAAGGAGATCAATATGCCAAAAATCCAAATTGCATGTCTCGTTTCAGCGGTTTAGGCTCTACGGTGATCATCATTCAGTCAGTCAGGATTTATACTCTTTTATACTAAAGATTGAAATAAAAATGAAATGAAATTATTTATTAGCCTCATAACCACTTATTGTAATTTAATAAATGTCAAATGTACGTATGTCAACAATTATACAAGTCACTTAATTACAAAATTTAAATAGGATTATGTACCATCGATAAATTGATGAAATAATAATAAGTACTTCCAAAATAATTTACATTAATGTCAGTTAAAATTAATAAAGTCAAAATATAATAACTTACTTAAATATATTTAAAATAAAATAATTAAGTTTGCTCACTCAAGAACGAAGATTTAGCCAGATTCATGTTCACAAATTTTTTAACCGTTTAAATTGGGGTGGACTCAAAAACTCTTCTTCATTATTTTACGTTTAAAATCGTTCGCGTAAAGATTAACTGTGGATGATTTAGAAACTTACGGAAGTAGTTCCCCATCCCGTCAAGATCAAGTCTTCTCCTTTCTCTACTGGTTCGTCATTCAGTTCTATAGCGTCAACAGTGCTGCCGAATTTTATCTCTTTCTCGGTGAATAAAATTGCTATGTCGTTTTTGATGATGTAGTCGTCGTATTCTTCGTGTTTCACCACCTTGAAAAAAATTATGGCAAAATGAGTAGCTTTTGCAAAATTATTGTTGTAGTGTCAAGTTGTGACAAACTTAATACAGCTTTACGGGCAGATTAAAAGAGAATAATCGGTCATTACCGGAAAAGAAAAGTTCTTTACCATCTTATACCAAGTCAGTAACATTTCTATCCGTTGTCGCGATTGATACTGAGTAAAACTTCAACAAACATCACGTTTGTTATATGGGCGCCACACTTAAAATTATTTATTTTAATTGAATTGAATATGAGTTCCACTGGTAGGTACGAGTCTCCCTCAGGGAGAATAAGAATAAGAATAAGAATAAGAAATATTTATTGGCCTTTAAATAACATTCGTTACAGGCAAGTCTTGTTACATTTTAATTATTAATTACTTTAAAAAGAAACTTAACTTATAAATACTTTTATAGTTCTAAGAACAAATAGTTATTATATTATACATTTACATTGTCATTTATTTCTTTACCTATTACTAAAATTTTGTAATTGTTGTTCATCACACAAGAACGATGATTCCACAAGCTGCATTGACATACGAGTATATTCACTGAGTTTATAAAAAGGATTACTTTCAAAAAAATATTTTAATTTTTGTTTAAATATTTTAAAATTGAGTTCCATCACGCTATTTGGTAATTTATTGTACATTAATATTTTGGTGTAAAGTCCCTGTTTCTTACACTTAGATAATCTGTTGACAGGCAGGACTCGCCCTTTTTTATTATTACGTGAAATTCTTTTTTCCGGTATTTCCGTATCCTCGTGTACCTCTAATAAACTACTATAAATATAAAGTGATATAACTGTCATTATTTTATCATTTTTAAAGTGTATTCTCGCAGGACTACGTTTTTTCAAACCATTCATTGTTCTTATAGATTGTTTCTGACATTTTAAAACTTTTATGATATCTTTAGCGTTTCCCCAAACAGTTATAGCGTATCTTATTATAGAATGAACGTATGCATAATAGACAGAGATGAGTGACTTTTTATCTAATAATGGAGTGTAATTTAGTAGTCGTAATACGATCAAAATTGCAAGTTATGCATCATCCGTTTTTTAAAAGTTTAAGCCTACTTACTTATGAACGACTTATATTCATTTCTTGTTTATAGGCCGTTGGTCGTTTTACTTTTGATTCAGTTTTTACAGAACGCTCAAGTTACCTTACGAATTTTATATGCGGTCCCACCCGATCGAAGCTGGTTAGTTCCTACCACGGCTTGGACGTACTCGGCTTTTAACCTGCGAAATAAGACTATTAGGTAATTTACTACTACAGATCCAGGAATAGCCCTGGCGGATGTAAGGGTAAGGCGGATTATGTAACTATTCCACCAGCATCCCCTACTTCTCCTAGCCTGTATAGCCTAAAACTGATAACGACTGGATTCGGAAACTGCGCTCCGAATTACTGGGTACAATACCTATTTCAAACTAATAAATAGAGTCCCACCGAAATTGGTTTTCCGCCCGAAACCAAACCGGAAAAAAAAAACTCATGTGGTAAAGTATAAAATTCCTAAAATACTGAAATTGGGTGCATATTATCCATTTTTCTGCATTAATTGGGACATGAAATGAAAACACAGTATATTATGTTAGTACAACAAACTTAAGCGATAACGCACTCACTAAGTTTTGTTGCTACGGAGTATTCGAACAGAGCAAGACAACAACAAACAGGGCCGCCAGCGTCCGACAAAGTTTTGCCGCGAAACGAAGTAAGGCGAGCGTGCACGACAACTCCCGAAATCAGAACTTTCGGTCGGACACTACTAACTAATAAATATTTCTAGTATATTTCTAGTATATTTCTTGTATACATCCTTATTTGATTTATTTATCAATGTCTTAATTCAGTTTAAAATATTCCAAAAATCTATGCGTGACAATATTTTTGAATTCGGACATCTCTCTAGAGTGGGGATGCCAGATAATTTTGACTTAGACAATTTTTTGAAAGCTTCGATATAATTCCTACATACCTATTTTTCTATTACAAGAAGTTTTCATAAGTAAGTAAACTCTACTAAAATGTTTTTTTACAGCTCCCCTTATTTACTAGCAATCCTCGCACATAATTACATGTTCATTCTTCTCTTTAGCAACTGAGAAACGGATCTACACAGATTTTTACACAGAGATACCTTCGTGGCCTGTATAATCACATAGATTACTACTTCATTTCCCGGGAAAACAAACATCGCAGCGGGAAATAGTTGTTAAAACATAAAATACCTGTATAGAATTGTGTGTAAGCTCCTGATATTTATCTTTCAGCAAGTTACAATGCTTTTATTACTAAGTGTAATACTGTCTGCGATAAAGTACTAACACTGTCTAAGTTCCTGATATTTTTGTAATAGCAAGCGTAATACCTGTCAACGCAGTGCGCTGCTGTGAGTATTACTCTAGGCGTCACTAGCGACGCTCCGCAGAAATGCCACACACCCCACACTCTCAAAGATACCTGAAAAGAGATGCTTCTAAAATGTATGAAGCCTCTGCCAGGATAGTGTATATGATACCATAAATACTTAAGGGATTATTAATCTTTAATCTATCAACCGAATTCAATATAATGTAACTTATCGCGGTCTATAAAATTGATTTCAAATCGAAATATTGCCTCGTTATTTACGCGAAAAGGTTACTTAATTGTTTTAATTATGACATTTGTGACATTGGACAGTGAATTAGATATCTGATGCAGGGTTCATTAATACGTAAGATTAACAATATCTTTAAGCATTTTTTGGTAGGCGTACACCCCTGACCGAAAAGGAAACACGTCTTTTAACAAAATTGTATTATAAGATACGTGCAGAGAAGAATTAAGTATGCGCGCAACAGACGAGCAGCTCATAGGAGCCTTTAACAGAGCCATATTAATTTTATTACGTTCTACCATGGACGTAACATATGTTAGGTCCATGTTACCTAACCTACCATATGCGTACAAGTAGTAAACATATTAACTACCTAGAAAGAGCAATCATTACACATCACTTGACATTTTTCTAATAAAAAAACCAAATTTACACCACTAGGGTCCTTGATAACCTTGCGCCCCTAGGCAAGTGTCTAGTTTGCCATAGGAATAATCTGGGTACGTAGGTACATATTCTAGTTGTAAACTATTAGTTCGTCTATAGTTTCATTCAATTAGGCAGACAAATTTTTGAGTCGTTTAGATGTATTAATCAAATAATAATTTGTTTTTTCTTTTTACAAATAACTATTTATAATAACTCGAAACCCTATCATATATTTTGATATTTAAGAATAGTTCTTTTAAAAAAAAACTCAACCTTTTTTTTTTCACGAAATAACATTTGCCAATGGCAAATAAATTGTATGAGGTGAGGTGAGAGGTGACAGGTGAGCGAGTCTAGGTTTGCTCTAGCTTACCTGGTAAGGAATAGATCCATTGGCTGCTTTGGTACCACCGACTATTCTTTCCCAGTCAGCTCGACCGTCTTGTGACGTGTAAAATTCTGATGACACTGAAATAAAAATGATGAATGAATGAATAAAGCTTTATTGCACACTAAACAAAATATAAAATGATACAGTATATACAATGGTAGTAAATTGGGCGGCCTTATTGTCTAAATCAATTTCTTCCAGGCAACCTTTGTATGGATAGAACTTATATTAAGTATACAAAAATACGATTTGAAACGAAAAAAATTAATAAAAATAAAATAAGTAACTATCAGGCTTATCGGCTAAGGGTGTACTAAGCCGAAAGGGGGTCGCTATACACACCCTAATGAACAACTTTCACTATGAGACCAACCCTGAATTCAAGAAAAAAAAAACAGCTGTTTCATACATTTTGTCGACGACCGATGAATGTGATAGCGGATTTTTTTTCTCGATTTCTGAGTTGGTCACATAGTGAAAGTTGTTCGTAATGAGGAGTATAGTAACCCCCTTTCTTAATAGTACACCTCTCACCTCTCAACTCTGTACATGAAACAAAAGTAACTAATAAGAAATAAGCTATAAGAATGTATACTTACCTGCTAAATTAATAAGGTTGTAAATACACCAATGCCGATATATACTAGAAGGTAAACGGTAGTGCAAGGAGGGGGCGACCTAAGAACATGTGGATCAGTTGTCTGAAGAAAGATATGTGTAAGAGGGAAGTGGATAAAGAGATGACAGCTGATAGAGTACAATGGAAGAGGAAGACAAGCTGTGCCCACCCCACGTAGTGGGATAAAGACTGGAAGATTTCGTCTAAAATTAAAAAAAAAACTGACTTAATTATTGAATGATATAATAATCAATGACCACGCTGCCCTGTCTACCATAAATGTCTACCATAGACTTCACTTATTTTAGAAGGGTTTTCAATCCTTTTTGATAAGCATGTTTCCTTACGATGATTTTTTACACTTGATTTTCTGCTATACGGAATAATTTGTGTAAGCTATGATACTTACTCTACCGAGACTGTTTAAGAACCTCGATTTTATAAAATGTAAATCATTGACCACAAAAAAGTATCTAATTAGGTATATTTTTTGCACTTACGAAGCTGGCATATCTATTTTTACTATAATATCGCTAAGTCGCTATAAGAAAGTTGTAAAAATTATATCAAAAAATCTAACATTACCTAAACATTGTAATGAAAAAAATACCGCATAATATAAGAGAGAACAAAAAGTTTGTCAGAAGTGGGATTCGAACCCACGCCCACAGAAGTGGACTGCGACCTGAACGCAGCGCCTTAGACCGCTCGGCCATCCTGACATGCAAGCTAGTTCGAAATTATGTATGGATTGCTACAGCTCTGACGTTATATATATAAGGTTATTACGACCTACTAAATAAAGATGCCCTTGAGTGATTCTAGGGTACTTCACGTTGACATAAAGGAACTCGGTAAGGCTGGTAACACACTGGGAGTGCTTAGTGACTTGCATTCCTTGCGGAAATAGAGGCAAGGCGCCAAGCTTCCAGTGCGGCTCCCTCGAACATTGCACATCGTTGGTTTTAACTACAGTTACTAACTAGGTTCTAGCTAGGCACTATGCAAGTTGGATTATAATTACTTCAAAATAATATAAATTACAAAAATAGCCCGCCTTTCATTGGAATTATTACCGTCTGCCCCCGCGAACCTCCCCCACGTGGTGGCAGACGGTAACACCCATGGCTATCGGCCATATTTTTTTTTGACTAACACCTTAAAGTATTGTCACACCTTTCTGTTATCGATTTGAACCGATTTGAATTATTTTTTGTATGCGTTTGTGTGGCACCCTGGATGGTTTAGATACACAAACCAGCCCGGCAGATGGCGCTGTAGTCGGTATCTAGGTTTTTGCAGGACAACGGTTGTCGGGTTCGCTAGTTAGATGTATAAATTTTGGAGATAGTTCTTTTAACTCATATTTTTAGTTTTTTTCTTCAGAAATGTGGTGTATAACTTAAGTACCTATTTTGTATCTACAAGTATGCCTGATACAGCGCACCTAGTTTTGTCTTTTACAACGATTGAGCGTCTAATTCTGATGCATCACTTATATTGACCATGCCAATGCGAGCGAAAAGTCTCTGCTGCGGGTCTGGCAAATTTTTCTTTTGTCTGCCAGTTACTATGTTTGTATGTCTCCTAGAAGTTAGTAATCGCGTACATGTCGTAGTTCCCAACCAATCATGAAGTAACGTGGTGTATAGGTTCTACGATTTTTTAGTCTTCGGGGATTTATGGTTGAGGTAGTATTTCTAACAACAGGTGATTAGATGCGAAATTGAAAAAACCGACTGCTAAATCGTTAAACCTGTGTATGATATATATATATATATATATTTTAATTTTGATGTACCCAGTGTCACTCTCACGTATAAGACGAATCTATTGACACCACTCACATAAAAATACGATAAGCCGTTTAGGCTTTAGGGCGTGCCAAAGAAAAATACATACATACATACGCTTGAAAAACATAACTCTCCTTCTTGTGCAGTCGGGTAATATGGTGTAAATTAGCTACGGTGCGAAGTACTGGCCGATTACAGTTATATATGGAAATCAACATTAGTTGAGATTCTTGAACATGAAAAATAATCTATTAAGCGGTTTTCGTGTTTTTGATAAAGTCGCAAAATATATCGTGGTCACGAGAATAATTTTGATAATAGGTAATGTAGGTCTTAATAACAAATTCTTGGCAAAACTATAGGACTCCTACTGGCCTTTACTACTCGCACTTGACCAAGTTACTTACCAATAAGTGGAAAAATAATTCCAACAAAACAACAAATAATAAAACTATTCACCGCCATTTTCCCTCACTATATTCAAAACACACTGAAACAAAAATGAAAAAACTAAAACTTATATAGAAATAGAGACAGATTGCATTTGACGTAAGTAAATGGCGGAATTATGTAAAAATTTGAGCTAAATAACTATGGTGAACACCCATATGATCGCAGTATGTAAGGTAATAGTTTATTACTAACCTACGACGTTAGAACGTGGTATGCTACGAGTAAGTATAAGTCAAAATTATGCTGATAATATTCATATCTCTGATGTATTCGTAATATTTGTAAAAAAAAAAACAATATCAGAATCCAAATTTGGTTGTGTTCTCTAATCGTGTTTAGTACAAAAATCACCTAACAACAAAGCTAACTTATTTGGAAAGCCCTACAGTCTAAATTCTCCGAAGACTAACATTATCTAAGAATAATAATTCGTCAACATATGATGCCAGACTCGACTCGATTTTTTGTAAACGAGTTCATTTACAGAAAAAAGTGATTACCATGAAGTCACATTTCGGGAATCCTAATACGAATTAAAACCCAAACCACTCGAACGATTTTGACAACACATATTTTTTCGAGAAATACGGTATCAAACATAATAACTAATAAGACCAGAACATTTATATATGAATGGTTATTGCGATTATTGAATGAGTATGACATGTATATATTGATTAATTATAAAGTATTTTTTTTCTTGTTGTTTTTTTGCGGTACAGTATTTGTACCATGCCTTTTTTTCTATTTTTGCTATTGATGCACCACCGACGTCACTGTTCTCACTTAGATTCATCCCAAGGTTGCTTTTAAGAAATTGCTTTAGGCGATAATGCCGCCCAATGTACTACCGATGATGTTTTGTTCTTGTTTATAACTTATTGTTTATTTTCTATTTGGTGTGCAATAAAGAAATATTGTATTGTAAGACCGAATTGAGTACTACTTTAATACTAATCCTTATTTAAGAAGTCGGTAAAAAAATACCTGTCCTCACTAAATCCGGACATCGTCATCGTAAACCCACATCGTTCTACAAAACTGCTCTATCAAACCGTTCATGGCGCCTCAAGCATTAAAAATTCCACGCACAATCCCATCGCATTAAATCCAAGATCAATAATTCATCAATGAAAATGTACGACAATCATCTACATCGACCCACTTGCATAATGCCGTAATGATACACTGTTGATATATGAAATGCGTACAAAATGTCTGTAAATAGCGGATGTGGATCATTTCGGGCATTTGCATTCAGAGCGTGTGCCGCCAGCGCCGCAAGCACTAGGTTATTGTTTGAAAGTCTAGGATTAAAATACTTAGACAGGTGTATGGTGATAGGCTATAGACTATGTGAGCTGCGAATCTCGCAAGCCTGTCTTTGCTATATCCGTTATGTTTTTACGTTTTCAGTCCCATAGCTCTATGTCATTTTGAATAAAAAACTTCAATGAGCCTGCGCCGATACAAATTTATACAGCTATTTATTTCAAAAACTAAGTTAGGTACTGTAAAGAATTTGATGAAATTTATATAGAACTGACTGGGAAAGTACACCCGAATAAGAAAAAAGATTTTGGAGCCAAATCGGTCTAGGAGTCGGTCCGATAAATTGAGGAAACATACATAAAAATATCAACAAATTGAGTACGTACGTACGTAGGTACTCAACTCATCCTTTTTGCAGGCAGTTTGGAAAATTATCGAACTGTTCACAAAATTGAAATGAACTCACGGGAATCGGTTGGGAAATGCGATTTGTGAAGGAAAACAGACGGATATCCGGGAAGACATATATTTAGGAACTCCGGCACAAGAGCGAGCCATACCGCCATACGAAGGAGAAGTCATAGTAAATGGCACAACAGCAAAGATCACACCCACCGCATCTCATAGGTACGAGTATCATCCAAGCCCAAGCCAAGGGAGAATCATAAACCCGAATCCCCGACAATAAAGCCCCGACGATTCTAATTTTATTCGATTCGATTTCTTAAACATCGAAGAACACAAAAAATGCAAAAGCAAAGGGAAAAATAACATCCACAATTATAAAAACTAATCTAATAATAATCCCCCAGTAGAAGGGAAAGTTCCAACAATGCTGGCTGCATTGCCACGATGACTGGCAATGCTAATAACATCGCAGAACCCATACACCATGTTTCGTTATCCAGACAAACATACAAACTGATAGACGTATGAACATTTCACCAGACACGAAGCAGGGGCTTAGCTTGTTCGTCCACTCGAGAGAGTATCACCGACCCTTCCCTTTTTTCGTGTTACTGATAGAATTTTCGTTCCGGGGTGTACCTCTTTTCACCCACTAAGTTGAAAAGTATTTTTTGTGTCAATCGCTTCACTATGATTAATTTATTTATTTAAAAAAAAAATTGAATTCTGCATAATAAAGTCTTTGAATAGACATCGTATCAGCGCAAAAATGTGACTGCTTAGGAAGCTTGTAAGATTATAGTGACATAAAAAACAAAAAAAATAATACGGTAAAATCTAATAAATAATGTGTTAGCTGTGTGAAAAAAAAGCCACTGGAATCGGGCGACATTAAAAAGTAGAAAAGATCTATATCTTATTGTATGGACAAGTTAGCGGTCTATAGCTGTCTGTAAGATTCTTTTCTATTGCAATTCATCGCATGGACAGTTCATAAGGCGCCAACCTACCTACCAGCGATAAACGTAATGGCAGGATATGCACTCTCTATACAGTCACAAACACATGCATTCAATCATGCAGGTATTTGTGAAATGCATCGTGATATTGCATCATTTATTACGTCATAGCACTTGGCAAATGGTTTCATTATGACAGTTTTCTGTTTCAACGCTATCAATATAAAACCAAGTTTGCTTGCTCACGTTTTTACCTCTTTCATGCCTAATTGTACTTGGGCAGGTTTATTTATTACTGACTCCAACAATTAATACTTAAAAAATAAATAAAAAGACAGTAACCTATTTTGTTGGTAAAAACCAAACTTATCGTATTCGGTTCAGTACTGTAATAGCTTTGAATTTTAATAATTGTCAATGAAGAGCAAGAAGGATACTGAGATGATTACTTATTACTTCATATCGTTTAAAAAATAACATAAAACAAATATCTACTTTATGCATAATGATAACTTCAAAAATTATATATTTTGTGTTGCCACGTTATTTTTTGTCGGAATCGGATCACGTTTTCAGTGGCGATAACGCTCCATGATATTCGAACACAGAATTATCTAATTAATATTAACTTAACTTCTCTCAGTCTGATCACAAAATCCGTGGATAAAAACCCACTATGATTATCTACCAAAATATATAAAAGGTCTTTGACAGCTTGATCTTAGGAATTCTTGAATAAATTCTGTTTGTGTTTGAATCTCGTGTTTATGAGACAAGCAGGTAAACAAACAACTTTTTGAACCTGACAACGACTTAGATCGATTGATGTAGTCTTGTGTACGCATTCATGAACGTGAGATGTGGAATTTTTTGAGGTCGGTGATCATATTTTGGTGTAAGTTAACAGTTCACCGCATCCAAAGGTTGTCCGGAAGAGATTGCTACTAGTATTCTATCCATATATCCTATCTTTATTTTTTACAATATGTTTCCTTGATAACACAGAAATCACCTAAATCGACGATAACATGTGAATTTATCGATTTAAGTATAATTTTAAGTAAAACACGCAGGTGAATATGGATATAGATATGGCAAATGATGATGACGAATAATGCAAATCTTATGAATCTGGCCTCACTTTCTTTACTTCATGATTTTATCTTGATTTTGATTACTTGAGTTCTTGATTAAACCCCTTAAAAAAGTCACGGGTAATTCACAGGGTGGTTTCTAAAGATCATAATCCACTACTTTTGTTCTGGGACTTTTGAAAATGTATAATAATAATACTAGTACATAATGTTGCATACATTGCATGACATCGGCCGCGCGTTAATGATTCATTTGTAAAAAAAATAATTCATTTGATTAATTGGTTGATTTAAAAAGCTAGTTTTTAGCAGTTTTCTAAAGTTCTACGATGCCAGTTGATTAGCAGTGACTATGTATAACTGATAACTTGGTACACAGGTTGCCATAAAATACACGGTCAGTTCTTCCAATGCCACGACGATCCCAATACAGACCCTGAAGAAGGTCCCCTGGAGGAGATGCAGTTCACATGGCTAGGAACCTTGCAGTACATACATGGTAAGAAAGGCTTAACTGTAGGCACCAATACTTTTATTTTTTTAATAATTTTTTATTAGCTGGTATGATGATTTGTATCAATTTGTATTTAGTAATCGAAAAAATCTTTGAAGATGTTTTTCAAGCTCTTCAAAGCGTCGGATTGAACATAACATACTATAAAGGACCGCTGACAATTCAATATTCATGTTCTAATTCTTAGTTCAGTTTATAAATAATAAAGGCTTTTTTGTCTCTTGAATAATGTTTATTTTATTTACGTATTTCTGATCCCCGTTTTGTATATATTTTTTTATCAAAATGTTTTTTAATAGGTTCCATATAAATTGTATCACAATCAGCTTAGTATTTTCCACTGTTTTTATTGAATATAAATAATGTATTACCTAGTTGTTACCAAATTTAGTCTTATTATTTATTAGTTGCGGTTCGCGGTTTTACCCACTGTAGATATTTTATCACCCTTTACTAACCCTTCAATTTACCGTTATAAAAAGTAGTGTATGTGTTAATTCAGGGTCTAAGCTATCCTGGTATCCAGTATCACCCAAATCTATGCAGCTGTTTGAGTGTGAACAACAATAACAAATAATGTGTTAGAACATACACATGGCAATTTTTCTCTTCATAATATGAGTGTAAATAATTCCAGTAAAGAACGGCACTCCTCATTTCTTCCGAGTACCTCGCGTGGTGCTCATCAGCCGCCTGTTCGTGCTCTCCACAGCAGTAGACGCAGCGCAGATACCTGAAGGATACGCCTTGTGAGCTTCCCCCTGTCTACTAGACCATACCATAGGATATCTAGGGATCATAATCACTAACGCAATTCTTTGGGAGAAATACTTTCCTAATTTAGAGCTTCCCTCTATCATAATACCATCAGTCACCTAGGAACCATAGTCTGTACCGTAATTCTTTGGGGGAAATTCTTTCCCAACTAAAATCTATGTGGAATAAATTATTCTAAATATTCTTAACAACATCCAGACAAACATAGACACTGACAGAAAGCAAATTTGACCTAACTTGAAGCAGAAACTTTTTCCAATATTTTGGAGAAAATCGCGTACGTAGAACATAGTAGAGATTCCACGGACTCACACTAAACGCTCCGCGTCGACTTTTATTGTGCAAACATCCAGGATGTGGTATTCGCTACCAAATTCTCTATTTTCCGATAGCTTTAATCTCAGCCTTTTTAAATCAAGAATGACTCTCTTCCTTCTATGAAGGCATGCTGTATCGTTGAGTAAAACACAGTCGAACAATAAAGGTAATTTTAAACAAAGCAAATAAACGCGAATTTGACGTATCCTTATTTGCAGAGGAAACGTTGCATTCGGTGAATACGAGCGCGACGAACAAGAGTGCGAGCTGACAGTGGAAGCTATTGCCAACGGCGCGGGCTGTGAGTCTGCAGCGCTACTGGTCCCGCTGTCAGACGTACTACTGCATCCTGAGTACAAACACTTCGGAGTATCTGACAGCATCGCTATACTGAAGCTACTAACACCCATCAAGTCACGTAAGTAAGAACAAGAGTGCGAGCTGACAGTGGAAGCTATTACCAACGGCGCGGGCTGTGAGTCTGCAGCGCTACTGGTCCCGCTGTCAGACGTACTACTGCTTCCTGAGTACAAGCACTTCGGAGTATCTGACAGCATCGCTATACTGAAGCTACTAACACCCATCAAGTCACGTAAGTAAGAACAAGAGTGCGAGCTGACAGTGGAAACTATTGCCAACGGCGCGGGCTGTGAGTCTGCAGCGCTACTGGTCCCGATGTCAAACGTACTACTGCATCCTGAGTACAAGCACTTCGGAGTAGCTGACAGTATCGCTATACTGAAGCTACTTACATACATCAAGTCACGTGAGTCAGCAATCATTTCTTACCAAAGGAAAGTGAAATGCAAAAAATAATACGGCTAATTTGAAATGACAAAAACGACTTTATCAACTGCCTATGCCACTTGTGACACTAAAATAACATGTTGCATGTTGCGCTAAAATAGTAAAATTTCTTATCTTTCATGCTTTTGTGTACCTATTAAAAAAAAAACGGGAACAGAGACAATATATTATATTTTAATATTTTAAGGCCTCTTTAATATTATGTAATTATCTTGTACGTGCTTGGTTGCTTGGAAGAGATCGCTTTAAGCGATAAGGCCGCCATTTAAAAACTAGAATATGTTTACAATTTTGTCTATTTATTTATTTATTTATTGTTAAGCTGGTTTTTGAATAAAGAGTTGTCTATCTATCTATCTATCTATCTATATTATGTCAAAAGTCTAGGTACTTCTATAACAAACCAGTTATTTATTTATTGACACGTTAAATACAAAATAAAGAGGACTTATAACTAAAACGAAAGTAGCACTTAAGACAAAATGAAAATTAACGTGACAAAGGTAATATAAGATATAATGTGTGAGTAGGAATCTCTGCGCAGCGGTCCTCACTAGGTAGCCCCGTATTGAGATCCACTAATCAACCCTCTCCATACCCGAGCGAACACATGCACCTTCTAACACATCAATAGTTGCTATTATGATAAACATAACACACATTGTATTTAGTACTTAAACAAATTGATTAAATTGTTTCAATATACATACAAAACAAAGCGTAACATCTGTATTTTATGTTATATGTGATATTTTATGTAATAACCCAATATTATTCATATAGTTCATAAAGAGTAAAACACCTAATCAACCAAATGTTTATGTTACTTTTACCGTAAAAAGCCCTAGAAATTCAAACTTGGTTAACTTTAGGGCAGGACGGTCGTGGCTGCGTTGCTCGCAACATTTGAAAAGGACATCTGGAGATATTTTTGAGACCAAAAAATGACTATCTAGAACTAAACGCGTCTATTCTTCATTATATAATACAATAAAACGTACGCCGTAAGAGTTCCTAATGATCACATGATTAGATATAATACAAACTTCAACTCTGATTTTGACTAGCTATATATGATTGCTATCTTAATACAAAAAGAAAAAATATTACATACGATAGCTTAAAATATTCTAATTTCAGAATACATGGTCCCAGCTTGTCTGCCCTTCAAGAATTTCTTGGTTACCCGAAGCGGAAGGCAGACGAAAGACAAGATTTTCCATGTCGATTTTACAAACGGTAATACTTAAAAATGTAATGTAGTTAAACCAAAAAAAGAATGACAATGGATAACCAACGGAAAATGATTGAATAAGAATGATACACAAGTCTTATCATAAAATAAACAATTATTTTAAGACATCAATAAAAAAGTAACAACATATTATGCAACAGATGACCTTTCCTTACAAATGAACCTTTCAAACAAAGGAAATAATATTCCAAATCGACAAGTATACAAGCATTTAGTTTTTAACCAAGTGAACCCTGGTATTTCTGTCATTGCAGATGTTCCAAGAGACATTATGTCTGAGGAAAAAGAAGTGACAAAACTTTCATTGTTGCCGAGGGAACTGTGCTACTTGTATGGGGCCGGGGCAGGTGGAGAAGCTGTAAGTTTTTTTGTAAAATAAAAGGTCAGAGCATTCCTTTCCACCAGTTATGTAGTATTCTTATACACTAAATCTCCACGGTGTCACTCCTCAACTGCTAACTGGAGGGACACGGGAACACTGTAGTACTGGTCCGCCGTGGCAGTCCATTGCCGAACCCATTAATATCTTGATTGTTCATCATCATAGTTCAAGTGCAAAAGTCAGCGATTGCGTATTCCAGAACAATACAGAGAAAAGTCGCATCATGTGCACGACGGGGTGCGGGTTCCACTCCGGAGCACCGAGCATGGTTCACGAGCACACCGGACACTGGTCCATCGTGGCTATCTCTCAAGGTTAGTTCTACGTCTGGAACAAATTGCTATTAGCGCCAAAAAATTCTATAATGCCGCATTTGTTGCACTGTTTTCATTAGTAGTTTTATAATTTTTAGTGTGCATATAATGGAGAGTTTTATATCGATCTATTTATATACGTCACTACACATTAAAACCAACTTTAACAAAGTATGGATTCTCAATTGGTCGGACTCATGATGTCAGATGTTCCTACTTTTATGCATGCTCCTTTCGTCCGATTTGTGTATCATGAAATTTTTTCCAGGTCCAGTTTTTAAACAAATCGATAATTTGCATGTCGAATCGTAGGCTTTGGCTTCAGCATTGACTTATGTTTTAAGTATAACTTGTATTACCTTCTATTAGGTGGTTCCCCTTGCCCCGACCCCCTCCGGTCTCGGCGGCCGCCACCTCCGCCGCGTCACATCCTGCTGCACCCCTACGTGCCATGGATCACGTCAGCCATCACCGGCAAGGCTGTCGGCGCATTTGCAAAGGACGATCCCTTTGGTAAGGTTCTACGCTAGCATGTGCATTGTCGTAATTGCCCATTGAGGGATGATTCGTGGCTAATTTTTTTCCTAAAATCTGTGGTTTTGCCCATCAATCATCATTATAATAGACCATTAGATACTTTACACACATTAAGTTACTGAATCGTAGATAACAGGTTATTTTGTGTTCAACCACCGCGCACCGCGCACCGGTGCACCGGTGCACGGATAAACCGATTCTGATTTAGTTTTAAAGCGGAATTCGAGAGTCGAGAGTTTTCTTAGCTATGTTTGTAGAAAATGGATCCAAGATGGCCGCTTGCACACTTTTTTACACTACTTCCTCAATATGAGTATTGAATGAAAGGGCCTGACTAGTAAAATACTCGTAATTCAGTATGATACATTTTGAATTCAAGATGCCCCCAAAACAAAATCGCGATGTCAGAGTTTTTAAAATTTTAATTCTACTTGTGTCCGTAATGAATGTTATGCGCTAAGACAAGACAAAAGATACTCAATATTGAGACGCGTTCCGTATAATATATTTAAGGATTCATCATGCCCCGAGCGATCTACGCCAAGTCGTACGACCTGTTCGGTCACGGATGGAACGGACACTGGTGGATGGGAGGCATGGCGTGCTACAACCGCGGCGAGGCTGCTGACAACATGTTCAAGTTCTACCACGAGGTGTTCCAACTGCAGCCAGTAGGGGAGACCCTCGTTCAGTACTACTTGGAGGTAGGGAGATATGACAGTCTTGTGCGCTGAGCTAAACCGATGTTGTATTAGAGTAAACGCACGTAGTTCTAGCAAGAATAACACGTTATTTTCAGTACTTTACGATGGTATTAGATTCCATCTGACTTAAAGTTGTTTGTTTCCCCTACCCGTTACAAGAACAGGCTCGTCAAGTCTCGTTAAGTCTCGTCGAGACTCATCAAGTCAGGTCAAGTCTCGTTAAGTTTCTTCAAGTCTCGTCATTACTCGTCAGGTCTTGTTATTTTTAAATAAAGCACTTTACAAGTCTCAGCCCGCAATAACTGCATGGCTGGCCATGCTATTATGGCCTCCAGCTTAGCGAAGCTATGCTTTCGGCATTCAAGCTTGGCCCACGCTGTAAAGGACCTTCGGTCCCGACCATTATTTCAGTTTGGATATCAATAGCTGCAAAGCTAACCGTGTTGTAAAGAGGTAGACCTACGCTACGCAGCGATCTCGGCCATCATCATCGCTGTCAGCAATGCTGTCATTACAGACCTTAGTAGTAATTTACTATTACATATTACATTTGCTTTTATATTTGTGTAGATCTACACGCCTCCCTCTACGAGTGTCATCTGCGTCAAAGTGGGCATGCCGTATCAACTCGCACGTCCCAAGGTCTGGGATCTCGATACTACTGAAGCTAAGGTCATTTTAAATCCACGTATATTGTTACTCGATTGCGAAAGAAGGAGAGTTATGTTTTTCGAGTATGTATATTTCTTTGGCACACCCTAGAGCTTAAACGGCTTGTCTTACTTTTATATAAGTGGCGTCAATAGATTCGTCTTCACCTGCAGATAGTCATAGGCTATACTAGCTGCATCCCGCGATTTCACTTGTTAAGATATGTGGGTCTAAAGTTCTGTAGACGGAATGATTTAAATAATCTTTAGTAACTTGTTTAATTTTCGGTATACTAAATTTTGATTATTTTTTTCAGTTATTTCAAATTAAAACTTGTAGGGCCTTTTTTTGTTCCTTTTTGAACAAATATTTTTTTTTTTTTAATTTTTAATTATTTTTTGTGCAGGTCCGTATTCCTGTGCTGAAGTTCCAGAACCTGTACAAGTTCCAGGTGGAAGCGTGGGGTTACAACACTACAGAAGATCACGACAGCTCCATGTCTGCCTCTTCTGAAGAAGATTATGATTATTGAAACATTTGTATACGATCGAATTTAATATAAAAAATATAAAAGCGAAAAATACGCATTCTTAAGCGTCAGAATGATGAATATATAATACTATCTGACCGGTTCAGCCAGTACCAGCATTCAGACAGATAATTTTATTATCAAAAATAATCAAAGATTAGCTAGCAGCATTATTACGCTGGATGGCAATGCTTATACGTTTGGCCAGACAAACGATCAAACGCTACGATAAGTTTTGGAAAAAAAGATGAGTGTCGCCACGGCCCTAAAATCTTAGGTAAAGTTTTTCAGTGTTTTAGTGCCGCTCTGATTCTGGCCGCGCTGCCGTTTGGTGGTCTTTGAACATTTGTATTATCTGTATTTCTTCAATGCTTTATATGTAATCTATCTAAATTTAAATTTTTCTTAACTGGTCTGATAGAGATATGTTTAGTGTTATAAATCCAGTCTCTTGATTGCAATTAAAATTATATAGGTAAATCCGATAGCAATCTTTTCATATTCTCAACCTGTTTCTTCCCAGGTTAACGAACACAGGTGATGACAGGACGCAAAAGTGTAACATATTGCTTATTCACACGACATGCTTTAACGATATATGACGCCCTGGTACTTCTGACAGGCTTATTAAATTAATTTCTCTTAAAAAATAGATTTGCTACCACCGGTCAGTTGTTGGATGAGTGACTTTGGAGTGGCAATGACAGCAGAGCGTTGCTGTTAATAAAAGATACATTTTTATTCATACATAGTCAGTTTTCTACCAAGTTAACGAAGACACACGATGACAGGATGCAAAAGTGTAAGATATTGCTTATTCGCATGACTTGCTTCTTCGTTGTATGACGTCCTGGTACCTGTGACAGGCTTAGTAATTTCGTATCCTTTATAAGATGAGGCTTGTTACTATTGGTCAAGTGTTGCATGAGTGATCTTGGAGTGGCAATTTCAACTCAGCGCTACTACTGTTAGTAAAAAGACACGGCAAATAGTAGGTGTCGGTTTTTTTCGTTTCATACTTAACTAGATTGCTCCCGCCGACAGGATAATTTAGAGTAAGTTATTGCTTATCCTACGACTTGCTTCTATGATGTATGATACCCTGGTATCTGTCGCGAACTTAATAATTTCGTTTCCTATCCTTTAGCCAATAAACAACAATGTGATTTGTTAGGTAGGTATTTATCCCCAGAATCGTTAAACATCCAAAATATCAAAGGAAACCTGACTCCTGGCTTTAAAACGTCCAAAACGCAGTGGTTAGGCATTACCCTGAATTTCACATTTTCGTAAATGCGTTCACAGTTTTTTTAGTATTGAGTTACTGATGCATTTGTTTTGTAAGTAATT
This sequence comes from Ligdia adustata, assembly GCA_947049295.1. Taxonomy (NCBI): domain Eukaryota; kingdom Metazoa; phylum Arthropoda; class Insecta; order Lepidoptera; family Geometridae; genus Ligdia; species Ligdia adustata. Next base: position 1,685,708 of record OX346237.1, read on the forward strand.
AGTGTGATTTTGAAAGCATTGTTTTCGGAGAAGATTGGGAAAGATGGCAGCTGTCTCTTTAGTTTATTTTTATCCGACTGCCTAAAAAGAAGGAAATGTTTTTCTAGTGTGTGTTTGTGTGAGTGTGCATGGAAAACTTCTCTTTATGACTCTACAGCCTAAACTGCTAAACCGATTTTGATTTGGGAAGTGTTATCAAATCTTTCCCACTGCCGGGTTTGGGATCTTCCTTATGAAGGAGAAGTCCATAGTCCACTACGCTAGTAAGGTTGCGGGTCAAGCAGGTACCAGACCAATTTTGATATATAATTAAAATTTCACTACTTAGAAAGTATTTTTTTTTCTAAGTATTTGAAACAAAATAAATATTTTTCAAATCCGTCTCAGAGAAATCACTAATAAAAAAAAATGCAGTGAAACCTCTTGTTTTGGTATGTCGTCACAACCGTAGATGTCGGGTTAGCAATAAACTGTGCCATTTTAGTATGAGATTAAAAGTAAACTCAATGAAAATTAAAAATAAACGAAAAAAAAACAATTCTTGAACATTAATTCAAATATTTACTGAGCTCAAAACAACAATAAACAAATGCTACTCTAATCCTCTTTCCGTATTTTTTTTCTAACAAAATATAAAATATAAAGTGCATAGAAAATTCTTCCTAAATAGGCACGCGATTATTTTACCAGGTGTTGTAGAATACAGGGTTATCGAACATAAGACAAATGGAGTCAATGACCTTTCCTTTTTAACCGACTCGCAAGAAAGAAAAAGATTATATGTTCGTCTGCTTGTCATTCTAACTCAACTGCGAAAGGAGGGTTATGTTCTTCGAGTGTATGTATGACTATATTTCTTTAGCAAGCCCTAGAGCCTAAACAGCTTGTCGTATTTTTATGTGAGTGTTGTCAATAGATTCGTCTTAGATGTGAGAGTGACACTGAGTACAAAAAAAAGGTAATTAAGGATGACACACAGGTTTAACGATTTAGCAGTCGGGTTTTTTTCGAACTCGCTTGCTTGGGTATGTTAATTAATATTTTCAGCAATTGTGCACCAGTTAATTGTTTTTTTTATTAATTAAATTTATTTTTTTGATAGGATATTCTCTCGATGTGGTCCCATATGAGTTTGATCAAAATCGGCCAAGTAGTTTTGTTTTTCTATTTACGATGTCATTCATATAGCGCAGAGTATCAGATACAAACCTGGTAACATCTTTCCGTATACGTGTTTGTTTGATTGTTAGTACTCGAGTACAATGTTGTAGTTACCAACTAATTCATAAAAGGTTAAGTCAAAATTTTCTTCAAAATGATAGAGATTTTCAATTCATCGGTATTTATTTTCATGTTACCTGATTTCTTTTTACCGATTTGGATAATTCGTCGTTTGAATAATCTTCTTTTTAGTTCGTCTCATATACACTTTAGTTATTCTCATATACACTTTAGTTCGTATCATATACACTTTAGTTCGTATCATATACACTTTAGTTATTCTCATATACACTTTAGTTCGTCTCATATACACTTTAGTTGTTCTCTCTCTTAAGCTCATGTAACGTAACTTGGCCGAGAGGTTATAGCAACCAAAGCTGATAATCCTGTATCCGGCTAGGGGTGTACTAAGCCGGAAGAGGGTAACTATACTCATCCTAATAAACAACTTACAATATGAGCCCGACACTGAATTCGAGAAAAAAAATCAGTTGTTTCATACAAAAAGTTGATAGGTCGTCGACAAAATGAAATGAACAGCTGATTTTTTCTCGAATTCAGAGTTGGTCCCATATTGTAGTTGTTTCTTATGATGAGTATAGTGACCCCTTTCGGCTTAGTACACCCCTAGCCGATAACCCTGTATAATACAGTAGCTTGATCATCGATTAAACCCCTATTGTGATCTTGTGGTAAAAAAAGAAGGGTGCTACAAATTGTTGCATAATATATTGTTATTTGCTCAGTTGAGCAATCCAGATCGTTGGCCTTTTATTGGGGTTAATTTGAAGGGGATGTTTTTATTTCTAACCCTCAATGTAAAAATTAGGGCTGTTTTAGTTTTAGCTCGATATTTTGTTTCCACTGCACCAAAACTAATACTAATCTTCTGCTTATTTTTATTGAACACTGTTTAAAAGGTTCCAAATTAAAAGAAATGTTTCAATAACGTATGGAGCCCCGGCCAGAACAGTGTACATGAGATAAAAAATACGTTAGGGACTATTAATCATTAATTTATCAACCAAATTCAAAGTAGCGTAACTTATCGCAGTGTACAAAATTAATTTCTATTCAAAATACTTCCAATTTCAATTTTGACATTTGTGACGAGTGGTACAAATGATAGACTAATGTGACCATCGGAGTCAAATTAGGATATAAAAGTTCCAGGGATGCCATAATTCTACTACAATTCACAGAATTTAGATATTTTTGTACACAATCATTCATTAATACACAATTTTAACCACATATTTAGTTAGGCTTTTGTTAGTAGACGTACTACCGACGTGCGACGTGCGACGTTCGACACCGTCCTGGCCGTAAATGATACAAATCCTTTACCTTTAAAACATTTAACCAAAGATTGTAATATTATACAACTGGCAAAATTGCCATGTTTTAATTTTTAATTTAGCATGGTAAAACTTTAACAGGAGAAGGCCATATCAGTAAAAATGTGATTCTAGCGTTTACTTACTTAAAATCAAATTAATTTTAACTAAATCAATACGTTGAATTTATTTTTCTTTTCTACCTGAATTTTTTCTTCCATGTATGGTCTAGAATGTTAAGTAAGTACAATGAACCCTTGCTGTGACAATTCGCTAACTGAAATCAAAATCAGACGTTCCCTAGACACGTTATGTAATGATTATAAATGACTTTCGACCAATTTTCAATCACATTTTTTGGGTTACCACAAATGCATTGCCATAACACAGCAATTTCAACTCTAACACCTTAACAATACGGATGACTTTGTCATATCAAGGCTTTTTTTGTTGACACATGATTCTATCGATACTATGTTAAGCTCAATGTTAGAAGAGATAAGGTTGATTTTCGCAGATCGTTATAGTTTGAGGTAGGGTTGGCGAAATTTGTCCTACTTTCGTTTGCATCCGTTTGGTACGGGAACGTTCGTTAATATTCGTTTAATTTGATTTTCGGCAATAGGTCTCCGAGGTCGCGTGCGGGACGGTTTGCCTCCAGATATATCGAGGGATAAATCTGCGGTTAGATGGAATTTTACGAGATAAAATTCGATAGGTACTTGACATGTAAATGGACATGGAAACATCACCGTTCAAAAGCGTCCGACATTACTTTTTTTTATTATCCGAAGACAAAAGCATGATCTGCAATATAACGTTTTATTCGATACACGGTAGCGCTCACTTGCAATGATATTCACGATCACCTATCGACAAAATAAGAGGCGGTATCCCAAACACAGATGCACAAGGCAAAACTGAAAGAGATGAGTCGATGTGTATTTCAAATTTCTAAGCATAGCATTAAAATGTAAATATATTAAACTAAGAACTAATATTAACTACTCGCATATAAATAAGATTTATAACTTTAATTTTTTAGTAATTATTAATTCAAGTGTAATAAGAATTGCCTGTAACGAACGTTATTTATATGTCAATGAATATTACTTTACTTTACTTTCGTGACAAAAAAAAAACATTCCTGTGATAAACAAGTGACAGCAACCTTGGTTTAGGGTGAACTGTCAAAATATTTCCCCTTTGCATTTCTCTTTCTTTGTTTCTTGTTTCAATTCTTTCAACGCTAACGTGACCGATACCACCACATGTTTGATAATCCGTAAAAATGTGTTTTTTTATCACGATATATACGTCGATTTATCCGTGGCAAGTCGTGCCTTGTGCATCCGTGATTGCGAGGTTAGCAATATGGGTCAAACCGATCGGAAGAGATAGGTATGCGTTAGCTCGGCTCGTGGCTACTGGCTACCGCAGCGCAGGATGAGGTGCGGAACACATGCCCAGACAATACTGAATGTAATCCGAGAATAGACAGAGTTATGTATATTTGTGGATTAAAAAACTATAAGTAGAATATTTTTTACTACTCTGTAAAAAAATATTACCTTTGGCACTAATTCTCTGTTAGGCTCATTGGACAGATATGTCATATTTTATTATTACGCATGGCACTACCATTCAGTGGATTTGCAATTAAATATGCGTATGTGAACTTTAAAAAAAATAAAGACAATGATGGTGAAAAAATAAAAAATATTGAGTAGTCTATTTCCATCAATATTTATGTAAACTTACATACGAAACAAGCTAGTAAAAATAACGGAAAATGTAAAAGTAAGTGTCTTTAAAGCAATATTTATTCCAAATGCTATAAGTAAGATACTCATAAATAAATAATTTAATGTCTTCAGGTTGTATTGGTAATCTATGATTTTGTAAAGCTTTGTTATTTAGGTACCTACGAGTATGTATCTATTTTCTAAGGTTAGTGCCTAACTTAAAATACCTACTTATTTAATAAGAAACTTATTCAGTTAATTTAATAGTATACCTTCTCTTAAGATACCTTGTACAGGTAGATACCGCGATATTTTTACAACTGTAAAGAAACGTCAACCACTTGACCGATTTTTTCATATTCATGAATCCTAATGAATGGAGTGTACTTCATATTTGTTCTGTTCACCAAATTTCGTCAAAATAGGTTGAAAATTATGATTTGTACGCGAATACGAAATATACGCGGACAAACATCCAAACAGACCTACAATCAAACAAACAAAAGTGACCGAAAGAACATTTTTCCAAACAAGAAGCAGAGACGTAATACGTATCATAACGTCCATAACGTCCCACTGCTGGGCTCGGGTCTCCGTATGAAGGGGGTGTAGGCCATAGTCCACCACGCTGGCCAAATTGCGGGTTGGAGGCTTCACTTATCTTTGACAGTTATCAACTTTCTCCTACAAGCAGGTTCAGATGTTCTCCTTCACCGTTGAGGTATGTGGTAATGAATTATAATATGCACGTGATTGAAAAGCTCAGAAGTAAATGCCTGAACCTCGGATTGAACCCGCGCCCTTTTGCTTGTGAGGCAACGGGTTAACCAACTAAGCTATCACTAACTTATTTTTTTTCAGTTTGTAAGCAGTAAACACGCTCACTATGTGATAAAAATAACCCACTATTTGCATAGTCGGGTAAAAAGTCCAGATTTGGCCCTATCAAAAACACAAGATACATAAAGAAATACAGACGAATTTATCCTTTACTATTTGTTCTTCTAAAACTATGTTTAAAATAGATAAGATGTATTGTGAATAACGCAGAGATATTCGGTAAAATGTATGCGTCACAAATATTTAAAGAGTCGAACGTGATTCGGCCATGACTTCGGTCACGTACGTATCTGCTAAAATCATTTTGAAGAAGTGTTATAATTGGATTACCTACGTACTAGCTGACCCGGAGAACTTCGTACCGCCACACTCGATTCTTAAAGAGTTAATGATGCCATCGTATAAATATTGACATATAACGTCACTCAAAAATATGATAGATAGTGGAATATCCTTTTTTGAATCCAGCTTGCTCGCGGGGTTGTTGCATGTATAGAAAAGTGCAACGAATATAACAAGACCTTGTATCTAGCATTTGTTGACTACACGAAAGCCTTTGATTCTATATCCCACTTACACCTATGGGAGAGCTTAAAAGAACAAGGTATACAGGAAAAGTACATATCAGTGTTAAAAATCATCTACAATAACTTTCAAGCAAAAATAAAAAAAGAAATAATTGGTCATCCGTTTAAAATCAAGAGAGTAGTGAAACAAGGAGACCCAATTTCTCCAAAGATGTTCACAACTATCCTAGAGTCAATATTCAGGAAGCTTGACTGGTCTAAGCACGGGTTAAATGTTAACAGCGAGCAACTGACACATCTCAGCTTTTCAGATGACATCGTCATCTTAGCAGAAGATCATGAAGCATTAGAGTTTATGCTAAACACGTTAGACGTAGAGTGCAGGAAAATAGGTCTCCACATGAATCTTAGCAAAACAAAAGCCATGACAAGTGGAGCTCCGATACCAATAAAACTGGGAAGTATAAGTATTGAATACGTCAAGGAATACATATACCTCGGCCAATTGATATCTTTCCAAGATGCAACTACCAAAGAAATAGACCGGAGAGTAGACGCGACGGCGTGGAAGAAATACTGGGCCAACAAGGATATCTTTAAGAGTAATATCCCTATTCAATTGAATAAACGTCTGATGGACAACACGATTCTGCCGTCTCTACTCTACGGATGCCAAACTTGGACGCTAACTAAAGAATTAGTCGCAAAAGTAGATAAATTCCAAAGAGCTGCGGAGCGCTCTATGATGGGCATCAAATTGAAGGATAGAGTAAGAAACAAAGCTGATAGACGCAGTAACGATGCTCTGTCGATTAAAATGTAAATGGGCGGGATACCTTGTACGAGCGACAGACCAAAGATGGAATGAATGAGTCATTCACCAGTGCCAGTTCGTGCCAGAGGAAGACAAAAGAAGAAGTGGTGAGACGAAATCCGAGGAGGCCTTCATCCTATTTTGGGTGCCCAAATAGCACATAGTTATATTTATAAAAATTTAGTAAATTCATAAATTATAACTTGTAAAATGTTAACGAACTTATTGGAAATTAAAGGCTATTTTATTTATTAACGTCACTCAATTGTTATGCCTTCCCGGTTCCTCTCCACTAACGCTTAAACTTTATGGTATTAAAGTTCAAAATGACTTTTAAGTATTATTACGAAAGGAATGTATGAGAGTATATAAAAGTGTTGTTTTTAGACATTTTCAGACATTTTTTATATTTTTCTCTCCGTAAGAACCATCCTCGTACTTCAAGGAATATTCTAAAAATATAATTAGGAAAATCGGTTCAGCTGCTCTCGAGATTTGCGCTTAGCAACACATTCAGAGATTGATTTTTATGGTATAGATTATAGTATTATATTCCACTGACTAATGTAAGTGAAATAAATAGTTTTTATCCCGTTCGCAAACTTTATTCCGTTTTTCGGTTGGGGGTGTACTAAGGCAAAAAGTGGTCACTTTTCATAGTGAAAGTTGTACGTAATGAGGATTAGGGGTGTACTACGCCAAAAAAGAGGTGACCAATTTTTAGCTCAGTCACCCCTAACCAAATACTATATAATTGATAACTGGAATAAAATGGTACCAAATTTGAATACGAGAAAAATAAATAAGCTGTTCAAATCTGTTAAATAAAAATTCAGCGTGGAAGCCTCAATTGAGAGCCAGACTAAGCAAGCTCCATCTAGAGCTACAGCGTCGCTGACTTTAGTAGTCGTGTGAGCAGTCGTGGTCAAATACCTATCTGGGTTTGTTAAAAAAATCTGAAATAATTCAAAAGACAGACATAAGCCCGAGGCCCAGACTCTTGCGCTGGCTCGTACTTGGTCTAAAGATTGGCAACATATGGTAGAAATATATATATATATATATAATTAGTGACACGGCGGATATATCAATATATCCACCAGGGCAATGCAGCCAGTATTATGGGTACTATTGCACAAGGTATACGTTAATTCGATTTTGACGGACATTTCATTGTGACTCTGAAAATTGAAATTGTAAGATGTTTATAGTTGTGAATTATTAGTTAATTGATTAATTGTGTAAGCTAATAAGTATATTATAGACCTGAACTTTTCTGTTAGAGCGTTGCATTGGCTAGGCGGCTGTTCACCGGTTTTTTTTATTTTTATTGTAGGATTTGTTTGTATACTATTTCCCTCTGATATAATTACTTTGCTGTGCATGTAATTTTTCATCATATTTAGATATCGTACTCTGTATGTTCATAACTCTTATGCTTGTATTTATATATATGTTGCTGTCCGTGATGTCCTATATTTATTTTATTCTAATGTGATTCCTAAAATTCAAGATTCGTTTATTGCTTAAGAATACACATTATTTAAATTTTGCCATGACCACCAAACTAGGCGTGAAGTTTATATCTTGGCGATTAGCCTTCCTTTTCTTGTACAAAGTTCAGCGCAATATAATTTTAAAATTATTGTAGTTGATTTTAGCTCCATTGGACGACCTATATGATAAATAAATTATTAGTACGTGTTTCTTTTATATAAGTTTTTAAATACAAGGAGGCCAGCTATTTCCTCACTTTTGTTTAATTAGTTTTACTAATGTTTACAACAACAATCAGTAGTTAATTGTTTCGTCCATTACAGAATTTACGTGCATTTTGTTGCATTCGCAACATGCGACGCAATAATCAGATTTGTCGATTGTCTAACTTTCTTTTTTACTTGGAGAAATGCTGCATGCATACCGCTCCACCACGGGGAGGAAGAGCGGTTATGTGGTACTCTTACTCACTAAAACTCCACGGTGTCACTCCCTGCCGATAACTGGCGGGACACGGGAACGCTGCAGCACTCGTCCGCGACCCGCCACGGCTGTCCGTCACCGGACCCATCCCTCGGTTACCCTTCGTTGCGGTACACCAGACACAATGACATGTCGCACTGCTATCAGCTCGAGGACCATACCATCATATGGCAGTCAGACGGTCTACACAAACCTAGACTAACTTTAACTAGTAGTACTAAGAACTGACCTCGCGACAAAATTAACTTGGCGAGTTGAAAAAGTATTAACTCGTGTTTACTTTATCTCTTTATTCCACGTTTAGAACTCTATATATTTCTTTTATCAAAAATAACCAACAGTAAAAAAAATATGAAAACTACCAACTTTCCTTAAGACTAGTTAGAGGCGACGAACATACATAACGAACTACAAAAATCCATAATATATGTATACACCTTTTAAATAACAACGAGAAAAATTACAGATTCCGAGCAAATTCGACTCTCTCGCTTTATTAGCTCGGTAAGTTATTTCCTACTCTAGGCACATACGATTCCAATTATTGCAATAAGTGCGATGTTTATCTGTAGCCAGAATGTGCGTGTTGTGTGAACATGCGCAGGCGCCGAAACTAGGCACGTTTCTGAGAAAAAAATCGGGATTTACCGATACCGTGCTCACTGAATTTTAACGCTTTGCGTCGACTTTTACTAAACAAAAGTAAGCTGATTATGATGATTTTAAAAAGAACTAGCTGAAATCATCAGTCATGGGGCCAATCAGCTAGAGTTAAACGTAAAAAAGGTGAAAAATAAAAAGCAGCGGTCAACTGTCAAAATGCAACTAAAATTGTTTGCTCTTATTTTCACTTCCTTCATGCCAAACTATAGCGAATAGAAGGGTGATCATTTGAACGAAAACTAATTTTACAATTATTATTCTATAACGGTTGCTCAATCCGACTTCTAGAGGAGAAAAGCTGGAAAGAACCCAAGCCAAAATAAATACGCTTCGCTCGCGTATTACACTCGCTTGACTAGCAAACATACAAATATGGTGGTAAGATGTTTCCTATCGCTCGCCTGGCTAGCTACCACCCTCAAGTTGTAAAATCTGTCGCCAATCAGCACACGGTATGTTCCGGCAGCCTTCCTTGAGATCCAGTGTATTCCAGACTGGGCATGCTCCATCTAGGGCTTCAGTATCGTTGACTTTCATGGACTTGTGGTCAAATGCCTAGGTGTGTAGGATAAAAAAAAATGCCGATCGCTCAATTAATTATACTTTATAACTCATTTCTAACACGTAAACCGGCGACGTAAGTGAAAAATCTGACGAGTGTAAAACTTAACGCAGTGTGACTGATTTTAATTGGTTTTTAAAATGAATTTATTTAAATTTGTAACGTGAAAGTGGTAGATTTAACGCCGAAACATCAAAATGGAGACCACACAGCGACGGACGAGCTACGTCCAATGGTGATTGACGTCTTTATTTTAGTGATGGGCTGGGGGTCGATGAAAAGCTATCGATATATTTTTAAATCAAATGTAAATTTGACAAATACTTAGATACTGAATGGCCTAAACATATTCTTCTTGGGCTTGAGATTTGTTAAGGATTATTTTATGCCTTCCTACCTCAGTTGGCTTGCTTTAAAGATAAGGAAAGGATTAAGATATTTTCTACTGGAGTATCTACGTGAAGTAGTGCTTAGTCAAAATTCAGTTATTTTAAAACTTACTTGCCGTGCCAGTGCTTTTATAAAGAAAACTGAAATAACTATTGAGAACAAAAAATGCAAATTACCCATGGATCCCTTAAGATCTACTTCTTATTGCTTGATTTTCTAAAGTTAAAAAAAATACTCTGATCTGGCTTAGTTAGATGACATTTGAAAAAATGTGTGAAACCAATTCAAACGCTGCGAGCTGACCTGTTTGAAAAATATGCAGAACACTTCCAATTCAACAAAAAATGTTCTTTATTGCAGTAATCGATAAACATGCATTTTATCGATAAACCTACGCCTACTTAGTTCCATCCCTAGTACCTTCCTTCCAAAATAATTCACCATTCTCAATTTTACCGTCACTAATTTGCCTTAATGCATGCATTTATATAATTTCGGCGTGTAAATTGTAGGCTTACATGATATACGCGTCAATTTTGCAAATGAGGACCACCTAGCATGATGTAGGTACATTATAATTTATTATTACATGAACATTTAATTCTAGAAATGTATGTGTGGTCGGTACATTAAGTATGTTCTTGTAATGAACGTAATATTTAAATTTGAATGTTGGAGTTTCGATTTGAATTATAGTATGCAAGAATTTAAATAGTGTGACTGGCAACTGTTCGCTTTATTTTTAAACCAAATTTTATAGTGGTATTTTTTTTATAATCTGCAGATCTAGAGCGACGATATGGACTAAGATGTAGCACTCTTGCCTAAAAGAAACCGATTAACTCACAACTTGAAACGACCCAAACCTTGTTTTATGCCAGACGTCACACAGACTTTATCACAAAAAATGATGGTTTCTAGCTTCTTCCACAACAAAGCTACAGGGGGGTCAAAAATAGCTCGAACCGCTTCGAGAAAAGGATGGTACGGCCGTGCCTTTGTTTTGCTCGACTTGCCCCCAGATATGAAGATGAATTATTTATCAGTGATATTTATTATTTATAAACAGTATTTATTATTTTTTTAGTAAACCTATTTCACAAAGTATATTGAGCTCTAAAAACATAACTTCGGACTTTAAGGAAATACGCTGCACAGGCTCGGTCATACAATGCTTTATAATAACTAGAGAATTATTCGATTTATGCGTTGGTAAATTAAAGTTTAGTAATTCTCGTATTGACTTATCCACCATAAAGCAGTCAAAATGACCATTATTTCCTACAAATCTATTAAATACATACTAACAAACTTAGCAGGTAAGTTGGGAAACCACTATGAAGGATTTATTTCTTGGAGCACATTTCTCGCAACTGCATTTATTTTATTGGGAAACTAGAAGTTATATGTAAAATAGATCTTCAAAAAATTTACCCGCGACGTTGCCGGCGACAAATTTGAATATTAAACAGTTCCAAGTTCGGGGTTTAATTTCCATAACTCTTTTCTTAGTAACACCCTTACAACTTAGATTTAGCGGTTTAGGCTCTACTTTGATTACTAGAAAATAACAATCTGTCAGTCAGGACTTACTCATTTATATATACAATGTGTATCAGGAAGGTTTTTAGTCTACCAATCAAGGTGAACCCATTGTAGAAGAAAATTTTGCACAATTCGAGAAAAAAGTAGTTCAAATGTTGTTCACGTGATCGGCCAAGTTGTATGGAGGACGCAATATATTTTTTTTTAATTTTGCATAATTTTGTTCACTTTGATGGCTAGACTAACAATTAAGTATTGTCATACCTTTTTTTACACGTCGTATAGATGAGTAACTGCGAATTCTAGTAAAACATTACCTTCCTAAAGTTTGTCACGACATCTAATTTATTATTCCAAACGCATAATAATAATATTACAATACACGCCATCAAAACTCAAACACACGTGTTCTCAAAATGAATGACTTTAGTTTTTTTATGAGAACTCCTCAGAAAACTACATGTGGTTTATGGTGTCATCGATTCATAGAACCACATGTTAGAAGTGTATTAAAAGTTGGGCTATGGTCTATGCACACCACACTGACTATACGAAACTAGTATTTTCATTTTTTTTAAATAAAAATATAGAAAACATGATGAGGTTGTCTGCAGGTTACATATGTAGTTTTTTATTAGATTAATAAAATGGAAAAATAATAAATGAATTGCTAAAAATAGAAATGGATTAGTAATAAAAACAAATAAGAATCGCCAGTAGAACCGTCGACTTGTGTTACAAGCGCGTTCAAATTAATTCAAATGTAACAAGACATGCCTTTAACGAACGTTTATAAGGTCAATAAATACTTCTTTACTACTTACTATTAGTGTAAAAGACAGAAGTTTCTTTTACAGAGTTCCAACACTCTTTGGTTTAGTAGCTTCGGTGCCGTGTCTACCCTGGTATCTCCCTGAGTGGAGACACGGCACCCAAAACGGAAGGTCATTGCCTCTTCCGCACAAGGGACACACGGACCCAAGCATTATCCCCTTGTCTCCTCTCAGGGAGTTACCAGAGGAGACACGTCACCGAAGCCGGTTTAGTGAATGCGGTGTGCTAAGTGCTTTACCTACCGACAGACGATGTGGCACTAGTTGTGAATATTTAAAAGCTTCCATATAACATCGTCTATTGTTCTACATTAAGTAGCCATTATACAGGTTTTATTATACTATTTATGATGAAATAGCGACCACCTATGAAGTGTTTGCAAATCAAATTTTATTGGCAATACAATTTTGAATAAATATTGTTTAGGTTTTATGTGAAAATCGTGTCGAATTTATATTTTTATTGTACGAAGGTATATGTGTTAAAACAGTTTGGTAGTTTAGATAATATTTCTAATAACAAACTAGCTGTGCTTTGCGGTGTTACCCGCGTTAATACAGGATTAAAAGTAGCCAATGTGTTAATCCAGGGTCTAATCTATCTCCGTACCAAATTTCATCGAAATCGGTTCAGTAGTTTCTTCGTGAATGAGTAACAAGATACACAAATACATTCTTACAAACTTTCGCGTTTGTAATATTAGTAGGATATTGCTATTACGTCTAATTTTGCAAATTAAGGCTACGGATAACACGATTAAAAAGATTTATATTGTTTTTCACCTCAAACGGTGATAAAAAGGTATAAAAACTACTTTCGGTCTCTTTTTTAGTCATATATTTACAGGGGTACAAACAAGTATTGATTCTAATAGTCAATATACGAGTACAACGATCTTCACCGAGATGTTTTTTTTTTTAATAAAACGTTTTTATGTTAAATTTAATATGCCAATAAATATATTGTATAGGGTAGGCCTATCAAATTGTAGCCCAGGACATTATTAATAAATAATAATAAAAAACATTATTTGACATCGGTTAGATTATTAGACAAAGTCCATACCAATCGAAAGTATGAAGCCATGAAGTATGAAGAGGCAACCCATATGCAATGTATTTATTGGTATATTAAATTTAATATAAAATACGTTTTATTAAATAAACATCCCGGTGAAGGTCGTTGTTAACGGGATCCTATACCGTCCGTCTCCTAATAATCTATTTAAAACCTTACCTTCCATACCTTCTCTTGAATTTACTGCGTTGGCTTAGCACGACCTGTCTATTATGCCAGTACCGTATGTAACCTCCTTCGAATCACCGTTTCTCGGATAATCACATCGCATCGACATAAAAGACTAAACAATGTACTTTGCAACAAAAGAATCTATTCTGCTAATACTATAAAAAAGTATGAGACGAATAGAAATTAGTTATCTGTATAGTCTATTTCACATAACTTGGTGCAGTGGTGCAAGTGTAAAACGTTTACGACGATAAGTCAATTCAGTTTAGGTTCAAATCGCTTTTCAATCATTATTTACAATTTTAGATATTATTTATGACGTAAATATCTTGTCAGGTCGATGAAGTTTTCTACAGGCTAATGGATTTATTACCTATTTGAAATCAGAAAGGATATTTGGTACTTAATTCACATTTAAATGTAGAACATGTAACAGAGAGTTGTGACAATACTCTACCAATCAAAGTGAACCGATTGTAGAGGAAAATTTTGTAAAATTCGAGAAAAATATATTAGGTTCCCCGAAATAAGTCACGTGATCGGTCAAGTTGTATGGAGGACGTAATAATTATTTCTCGAATTTCGCAATATTTTGTTCTAGAACGGGTTCACTTTGATGTTGATGATTGTCACAGCTTTCTGTTATACGTTGTATAATAATAATAACAGGTGCTAATTATTCGATCGAATTGCGAAGAAATCTCAGAAATTATGGCAACCCCTAAGAAAAAATATGGCAAAGTGGACGATGGATATAAACAACGTGATTGCCATCGGCTCATAACCTGGGGTCCGAGTACAGGCAAAAGACACATTTGCTCGTTACGCATCTAATTTTTTTCAGTATGAACTCTACATAAGGTATTCTCATTCTATTTAAATAAAGTAAGAATATCTTAAGAATAGTTATTGGATTTTTAATATTGCAAAAATTATAAAATATACCCTCACAAATGAAAAGACTCACAATGCAAAACAATTTGATATATTTTCTCACTTTATCACAGCCAAATGTGTCAAACACACAGGTGTGGAGTACGCAAACTTATTTGGAATAAGCTATAGTGAACAATAAGGGCCTTAATAGCTATTAGCTAGCGATATGAGCGATGAATAGTGTTAGGCACTTTGCTTAGAAAAAGTATTAGTACGTACTTTAGTATAAGTGTCTACGTAAATAGATCGAAATTGCTTGAGTTAGTGTATTGTTTGGAGTGAAAGATGGCACGAGTAAAGAACACACAAAAATCGTCAAGTCCGTGTCGAAACACGCATATACTAAGTTATATCCGAGCTGTTATTTCAAAGTTTAATTGATTTGGTACTTTGAATTAGGTAAGTAAAAATGTGTCTCTGATTTCTATGAAAGCAATTTTGTTTAATCGTATTTTGCAATATCTTTCAGTCAACATTTAAAGATTATCTAAGAACGCGGACAGAGTGAACCTACATAATTTACATATGTATAATAATTAATTACCTCATAATACTTACTACAGAACAAGTGGTTAGAAGCGAGTTCGAAAAAACCCGACTGCTAAATCTTTAAACCTGTGTATCATCAATATATATATATATATATTTTAATTATGATGTACCCAGTGTCACTCTCACGACTAAGACGAATCTATAGACATCACGACACAATAAAAATACGACAAGCCGTTTAGGCTCTAGGACGTGCCAATGATATATACATACATACACCTGAAAAACCAAACCCTCCTTTTTTCTCAGTCGAATTAAAATAGATCTCAACAAGCGAATTGTGCTCTCCTTATCCTGTTATAGGACGTAGTCTTACACGTGTAAACACGCTATAAGCTTACAAACTATGACTCATTCGCAATAATTCAAACTAACGTGTTTCCCCGTTCAATTGGTGCTAAATGAATGAATGAATGAACATATCGTTCATTTGCATTAACTACGTGAATGAGTTCATGCGTGTAGTTGCGCACACGTGAAACGAACGCTGAGTTTGGTCATAACGATAATATTATCTGTAGATGTTAGTATACAGTTATAAGCTTTCAATGTTGTTCACCTATGATAATAAATGATGCTTCAATAAAACCTATAATTATAATGAAACCTGAACAAAAAAATCAAGTTGAAAAAAAAAACGACATTTTGTGCTGGCGGCCGTCTTGGCTTTGAAATATGTCATAGTGTAAAGTACTCTAGTAGTCAAGGCCTTTTATTTGATAGTAACATTGAGAGAGTCGTGAAAAATGCTCTGTCATTTTGTGCCGGCGGCCATCTAGAACCAATTTTTATTAAACATAGCTAAGAACACTCCGGCCTAACCAAAAAAAAAAACTAAATCGGTTCATCCGTTTCGGAGTCAAACTTACACCACCCCATTGTTTTCTTCCGGCGTTAAAAATAGTGTGTCACACAACAAAGAATAGCATTTGGTATTGTCCTCCATACCTGATAAAAATGTAAGTCTTGGAATTAGTTCAAAAAAACCCAATTAACGTGTAAGTACTTACTCATCCTAATGGCGCAAGCAGACCGCCTCACTAATTAATGTTTAAGATTAAGATAACATTTCTGAAGAATCGTGACGTGAACATGACTGTTCACGTCACGATTCTTCAGAAATTTTTTTACAACACATTTTGATAGTGCGTGTAATGCTTATTTACAATGCTTTTGGAGTCGAGACTGTCTTGGCCGTGGGGACAGGGAGCTCATCTTGTTAACCTGACTTCTCAAGTCTTCTACAATGGGTTCACTTCGATGTGTAGATTAACCCTCAATTAAGCTATTGAATCAACGCAGAGACTAAACCGCTAAACCTAGAGAATTTTACCCAAATATATATATATATATATATATATATCTATCTATCTCAGGTGTATGTATGTGTGTATATATATATATATATATATATATTGTAGGTGTTGAATTTCTTTCAAAGTTTGATACTTTTTTTATATTTTTGACATCGCCATTTAACGTTGCGATCAACGCCACAGGAAACAACTCATAGTTTAGGTATAATAAATGAAAATTATTTTATTATTATTGTAATGAATTTTGAAGATAAAATAAAATGAATTCAGAAAATGCTTCCAGTATAAATATGTTTGTATATACTTTGGTAAACACCTGGCAATTCTCGGGTATCAATAATTAAATGCCATACATCTGCGAGCTACTTGTAGAACAATTTTGCTTTTTGCAAACTAGACAAATAAATAGGTGAAACAATAGGTAATATAAATAATAAGTAAAATATGTAATAAGTCTGTCTGTCCATCTCTTTAATTTTAATTTACTATGTAAGTTATCATACTCAGATTCTGACATTTCGTTTAATTTTTAACCGACTGCAAAAAAAAGTACAATAAACCATTACTGTGGGTCTCAAATTAGATGAAGATGGTAACTTGCGACCAGACTACCAATTACAAAAGTCTGCATGAAGCTAAATAACCAAAACACCGAATAACACATACTAACAACCTCTATTTCTTATATAAAAAAAATTGTTAAATTAAATTAAAAATAATAAATAAATAAATATATATATTTATTTTTTACTATTATTTTTTCTTTTTTTAACTCGAAATAAACTCTAAATTTGTATCTTAAATATTAACACCCTGTGTCTTTTTTCCCGTTAATAATAAATATGAATATGTAGTAAAAAGTAAAATCGGGAGCGTCTCATAAACGTACTTTGAAAGTAAATTGAAATCTAGCTTCAAATTACAAAGAAACCGTTTCTGGTACGTTAGACAATAACTTACTAAGTTACTATTATGTAAGCAGTTATGAAACTATTAAGTTAGCAAAATAAAATGTAATAGTCGGCTATATTATGCGGTCTAACGTAACTAATGCTAATGAAATAATTTTGTAAGTGCAAATAAGTTGGAATTAATGATATTTAAGAAGAAACGTCTATAGTTAGTATTTTTTACTAACTATTATCAGTAAAACTAAAGTTAGAGAACCTCATCATTTTCTAAAGAAAAGGATGAGGTTCTCCAGCCGTCGTAATATATCCACAAATAAAATTGTTCATTAAGATGAGTATAGTGACCATCTTTGAAAAGGGAGTCGGCTTATTACACACTTAACCGATAAGAAGAATTAATTAGGGGTCTTTAAAATGTGAATAGAGTTCCGGAATAGGTGCTTTTAATTTTGACATTACATTTAGGCTTACCTCTTATTTACACAAAAAATTATGAACATACAAAATAAGAAAACTAACGCGTGTTTGATCAATTTTATTTAATGAAACGGAATTTCACTTGTGCCTGATTGTTGGAGAGGTCCAACTATAGTTTCTTTGACATTCGTTGAACTTTATCAGGGATGAAATGAGTCGTTCGTGTTTACAACGACGTCACGTCTCGTGAAAACCCTCGAGTCTTCTTAAACAAAATGGAAAATAAGACTACGAGAGATAAATGTTTAGGTACCAGTTTATGTTTAAAAGTTACTCAAAAATAGTGAGAAAACGGATAATATAATAAAATATAGCAAGATCTTCTCAAAATAATTGATGAAAGATTTCCATTACATTTGATGCCGATAGAACTTTTTCAGTTATTTCGATTGAAAAATCAAACCACAGCACCGACTTTTTATAAATTTAAATTAAAGTACTTCAGAACCTTTACCTCTCAAAGATTTTCTAAATTAAAACAGCCGTCTCCGAGAAATCAGGTAAAAAAACCGGTGAATTATAAACCTTCTCCTTCACAGCAATATAAGATTTTTTGAGAATAAGTTACTTGCGAACCTTTATTTCCTCTTATGCTAATATTTTACTGATAGTATATAGAAAGTACTACTTAGTGGTTAGATTTTATATATATAAATCTACTCGTATTTGCATATTATATTTAATTCCTTCCGTATTTTATATGCAATGATTTTAAATGTAAGAGTAGTCATTGCGTATGCTATAGAAGTTAATATCAACTATTTATTAAGAAAACTAACGCGTGTTTGATTCATATTGTTTAAGAAGACGGGTTTTCACGTGAGACGTGTCATCGTTGAAGACACTAACGACTCATTTCATCCCTGATGAAGTTCACCGAATGTGAACGAAACTGTAGTTGGACCTATTTAACAATCAGGTACAAAACTTGTCTTCTTAAACAATATCAATTATTTTATTTTATTTATATTGTACCTACATATGCTGTAATTATTACATATGCTAAATTTAATTTTGTGGCGAAATTTAGAATTTTTCCGAAGACTGACAAAAAACTAAAATCTCGTAGGACTACGAGCTTAAAAAGATTCGTCAGATTTGGTTAAGCTACGGACCTTACGGTAGCACGACATTTTAAGACAAACATTCATGCATAAAAACTAGTAAATGAAAGAACGCGATTCTTGCTTGAAGAAGAACTGGCAATACATAGCATCTGATTTATAAGTTAAATCACACAGGAAAATTCAGACTTTCAGCTCCAATTCTCCCATGTTCCGAGTATAGGACGAATTGAAATTAAAAAATGCCTTTGTTGTATGACATAACAAATTTGAATGTCATTTTTTGCTTCTGTTTCTGAACCCTTTGTTCTGATTTCCTTGACCTCTTATTGATAATTTTACTGGTGGTATTTTTTGCCGTGCATATTTGGTGTTTGGGTTATCCCAAAGATGGTAGGAGCCTGGCAAAGATTCCCATGTTTTATCTTTGGTTATCCTTAAATGTTCTGCGTCCCAGACTCAGAATTATTTAGTTTATTATTTTTTATTTATTTAGTTTATTTAAAATACAAAACAGAATTGCTAAGATGTTTTAGATACGTAAAACTCTTTGCTTCAAGTCTGTCATTTTTAGATATGTAAAACTCTTTGCTTCAAGTCTGTCATTTTTAGGTAAGTAAAACTTTTTGCTTCAAGTCTGTCATTTTTAGATAAGTAAAACTCTTTGCTTCAAGTCTGTCATTTTTAGGTAAGTAAAACTCTTTACTTCAAGTCTGTCATTTTTAGATAAGTAAAACTCTTTGCTTCAAGTCTGTCATTTTTAGATAAGTAAAACTCTTTGCTTCAAGTCTGTCATTTTTAAGATAAGTAAAACTCTTTGCTTCAAGTCTGTCATTTTTTTGGATTCCATATCCAAAGGGTTTCCTTATCCGTTGTCTGTCCGTCTGCCATCAGGCTGTATCTTACGAACCGTGATTGCAAGAGATGTGAAATTTTCACAGATGATATATTTCTGTTGCCGCTATAACAACAAACACTAAAAATAGGATAAAGTAAAAAAACGTGGGGCTACCATATAAGAAACATGATCTTTGCCGTTTTATGCTTTATATTAATAACGACGACAAGCAGAAACTTGATCTAATGTTGTATAGACAATGGTAAGGAACCATTAGTAGGCAAATCCAACTCATTTCGCATTTGGTCGTTTTTTTTTATCCTGAACAGCTAGGCATTTGACCACAAGTTCGCGCGACCACGGAAGTCAGCG
Organism: Ligdia adustata; assembly: GCA_947049295.1. Classification (NCBI taxonomy): domain Eukaryota; kingdom Metazoa; phylum Arthropoda; class Insecta; order Lepidoptera; family Geometridae; genus Ligdia; species Ligdia adustata. The sequence continues at coordinate 1,705,880 of OX346237.1, forward strand.
ATACTGTATGTATTTGTTTATTAGTCATATGAACTTTTTATAAAAAACAGTATAGTTAAAGTTTTTAGGTAAGTTTTTTTGTCTGTCGAAGATTCGACTGTTAGGCGGTACGAAGTTCGCCGGGTCAGCTAGTTTATTATATAATAGAAAGATGATATTTTTATAATAGACACACTTAACCCACGAAACATAAAACAATAATAAACATATTTCCACATCGAGTGCCACAAGTGCTTATCTTTTGATAATATTTTCTATGCAAACTTTTAGTGCAGAAAATTGGTAAAATAATACTTTTGAATATGAATGAATGAATAAATGAATGAATATACAATAAAGAAAAATCTAAACATAATTTCACTCAAATTTATGCATATATTAGTACTCTTCTCGAACGAAATTAAAAGCAAACGAGTTTAATTTTAATCTTCGTTGTAACTTTTCTTCAGGCGTGTTTCGTCAAACATATTTTACAACAAAAGAAGTAAAACGATAGGAAAAATGTAGTAGTTTTGTTAGCAAAACTGTGCGTTGGCCGGGAATCGAACCCGGATCAACTGCTTGGAAGGCAACTATGCTGACCATTACACCACCAACGCAGCTGGTAGCAATGTCGAAGTTACAGTACCTATGATAAAAGAACTAAAAAATAGAAATAATAATGTAGTCCGATAAGAGAAATGTTATGTTTTACGCACAAATATAATTTTAATGCCGGTTTTTATTATAAGCATTGTCATTCAGCGTAGTGATGCGGCTAGCAACTGGGCACGCTGCTCTCTCGTGGTGGGTTGGAGCATTTGGATTATCTGTTGATCTTATATGGTCTATAGATAACTTTTCTGCTTTTTTTTGAAGTTAGTCATTTTATTTTTAGTAATAAAGACACTTCCTCGGCAATTGTTCTAACTACACTTACACGAATTAAATAGTGATTTTTACATAATTTTTATGTTGTTTTTTTATATTGCATTCCTCATTAATGGGACTGTTAGTATTTTTTTTTTAATTTTGAAACTTTTTCTTTTTGGGCCAGAATGCCCATAGGAGCCATGTTAGAATATACCGGTATCATAATTAAAGTTATTCATAACAAAGATGACAGATGTCTTCTTGTGACTTAGAACATTTTTATACCTTTACCGATAACTCAGTACAAAGGTACAATACAATTATTGTAAGGTTGTCTGGAAGAGATCGCTTTTAGTGACAAGGCCGCCCCTTGTGGTACTAGATGTAAGAATGTTCTTGCGTATTTGATTTTTGTGTGCCTACATACAAATATACAAATCTTTCTCTTTTATAATACTCGGATTAGTATAGAAAAGTGTTCACCGACCCTTATCCCACTGATGGGGGTAGACAGATTGGCCTAGAAATACTAGCTCTAGGCCAATATATTCTGTATAAAAATTAATTATTCTTACAATTTACAGTAAATTTTCTACACACGTAAGTGTTTTTCCTACCGGCCTTCCGCTCGCCGACAAATCATCTTGTAATAACATAAATAAAGCAAATGCCGCTGATCATACAGAAAAATAAATATACATTAAAAATTATTTATTCTAAGAAATTATGCTCGCAGTTCTAGCTTTCAGGTAAAAATGTAAACCTTGTAATTCAGAGAAATTCTTACAACTGAATAAATAGCCGACGTAACGATGCAAACCTATATTTGCTTTTGCCACTGGTTCACAATCATTTCTTCGCGTACCATAATACATTTTCATTAAAATCATAAGAATGAAAATTGAAATTGTTATAAATATAATCCAAAATTAAGAATATTTTTTTAATTTAAATCAATATAATAAATATATAATAACAACGCTACAGGTCTCTATTGGCTCGAGGCCTTGTCAAAATTTAATTTAGAAAACTAACGCGTGTTTAATTCATAATACGTCCTTCATCAGGGATAAAATGAGTCGTTCGCGTCTTCAACGATGACACGTCTCGCACTCAACCGAATGTGAACGAAACTATAATTGGACCTTTCCAACGCGTCAGCCCGGATTCGAAAACTTAACATCTTGAATTACGCAAAGCTTGTTAAAAGATCCTAAATAATGACATTGTAAATCGATTGTAGATGTATACAAGAAAAATTATTGCATTTAAAAGTTTGAGTGGTTTAAAAGGGTTATTCGAGGTGCAATGTTATCGAATCCGGGCGGAAATGCTTCCTGAATCGTGCTGCAGGTTCGCGGTCTCCTTAAACAATACTTATCAATATTATATATATTTTCGCTCTTATACAGTTCAATAAAATGTCACGAAGCACTACTAAGGTAATTAAAAACCGCTTCATCTTAATGACACATACAAGTATATATGTATATTACTTTAATGCTAGCAGAATAATTCTTCGTTTATACCCCTTAGGCGTTTTAATGTACCTTTAGGGGTTCACAAGATCACGTTCTAATTGAGCATCTCAGTCATAAATGATTGAGAGCATGTCTTTTGATAGCTAATTATTATAGCTAATTACATATTTTACTCAGAAATAATAAATCTTTTTTATGTTATTTTTCTGTATACTAATGCTTTTGAGAAACATTGTCACATTATTGTTAAATCAATAACGTAATAACTGTGTTAATAACTGAAAATAGACTTACATTCGACAGACACATTTTTCAGTTATTTTGATTTACAAAACAAACTACTTTTATACGATTTTAATAACATTTTATACGGGACGATCTCTAAACAAAAAAAATATATTTTTCAAGTCTATGTAGGCGTCTCTGAGATATTGTAAAACGTGATACATATAAATATTAAGGAAACCATTCTGACGAGAGTCTCATTCTTTTTAAAGTTGATTAATGTTAAATTATACGTGATTTAGTTTTGCTAATGTCTGTTCGATAGACGAGTACATAGACTGTACTGAAATTGATTAAACAAGTACTAAGTAACCCGGCTGCTAAATCGTTAAAATTGTTATGTATAGTCCATAATTTCTTTGTTTTAAATTTTGATGTACCCAGTGTCACTCTCACGACTAAGACTCTATATTGAAACCACTCACATAAAAATACGACAAGCTCTAGCTCGTGCTAAAGAAAAATACATATATACACTTGAAAAAAATAACCTTCTTTCTTTCGCAGTCGGGTAATAAAACTTCGGCGTTACGATTCCGCTTGTCGCCCACACGCTAAGATGCCCTTATCGCACTATAATTGGTTTCCGAAACTCAGTCACCGTATAAACAATTATTATTTTAATATGTGAAGTGTCCCACCGTTAAATAACTTAAGTCTCCCCTCCGTCTCAAGATTATTCAGATAATTCACCGCTTCCGTTCCATTATTTCCCCAAGGAACCCAACATTCACACGGCAACCACCCGTACGGAACCACAGTATTGGAGAAAGGGTCAATTTGAAGACAGGTGCAAGACAATTACATAATCAAAATAGTTTGGCTCCTCTGTAGTTTTTTTTATGAAAGTTTTTTTTCTTTACGTTCCCATAATTATTAGAAAAATCTATGAGGATCCAAACTATGACTAGGTATCTATGATTAAATTTACAAAATTTCGCTTTTAGGCTGTGCGCAAATAGCACCCGATTATTCTATCGTCCACTAGGTGGACCGACGACATAGTCACAAATCATAAGTAACGAGTGGATGCAATTGACAGCTTGACGGTCGGAATGGTGTTCTAAGGAGGAGGCCTGTTTTCAGCAGTGGACGTTTTGTGGCTAATGATGATGATTCCATTCTTGCTAAATTTATATAAGGATGGACAATTTCAGCTCAATCGGTAACCAGGAAGTGAGTTAAAAGTTACTTCTAAGGTTTTATTACAGTGTTACTTTTTCTTTGATTTCTTGAGATTCTATCGTCAGATTTTGACTAAATATAAGGTGTAACAGAAAGGTGTGACAACACTTAACGGTGTTAGTTTACACATCGAAATGAGCCCATGGTATAACAAAATTTTGCAAAATAAAAAAAAAATTGCTTCCTCCATACAACTTGAGCGATCACGTGACATTTTTTTTAATGGAGAACTTAATTTTTTTTTGTGAAATTTGAAATAAAATATTTTGCATTGGATTATCTCTGATTGGTAGACTAACACCTTTAAGCATTGTCACACCTTTCTGTTACACGTTGTATATACGAATCATAATTTAAAGTTGGGTTGTGACCCCTAGTGGTCCCTACCTCCTACCACTTGTGAGGTGGTCTCGACCAATACTAAAATTAGTAACGAAAAAAGATTTTTTTTAATCGCTTCATTATATTGATGAAAATATCGAAAAACATACAAAAAAAGTACATACAGACGAACATAAAACCTTGTTTTTGGAAGTCGTATTATACCTACTGAACGCTAACGAAGTGATAACAAAGGTTGACTTTTATTGTGCAAACTGCCAAGTAGTGGAATTCACTGCCGAGTGCTCTATTTCCCGATAGCTATAATCTCGGTCTAATCAAATCGCGAGTAAATCGGTTTCTTCTAAGCAAGCGTGCCACATCCTAGACCTCATCGTCGCTTTACATCATACGAGTTGCGGTCAAGCCCAAGCCTATCAGAAACAAAAAATAAAGTTTGAATTGAGTACATACCTCTTTCTTGAGAAGTCAGTTAGTAATTCCCGATCCCGTCCCAATGTTTGTCATGTGTGACAAATATTGGGACGGGATCGTAAAACATCTAAAAACCTTTCATATTTTTATTGTTCAAAATAAAAATATTTAAAGTTTATCCTTTGTTATTATAACAATAGTAAAGTGGTTTGTTGACGCAAACAGTCAACTTTCTAGATTTTATGACTTAGAAAGGGCATTAAAACATATATTTCTATTTATTGCTCCTTTCTTATAACTTTAAGTTTAGTTTAAAACATGCTGTGAAAAACATGTTTTGTACATTTTATTGATTGATATGGATGAATAAAAAATATTAAGTGTGTGTCTGTTCGTTGCTTTGTTTTTTTGACGGACACACGGACAGTAAAGTCTTAGCAATAGGGTCCCATTTTTACCCTTTCGGTAAGGAACCCTAAAAATGGCCTCCCGTGCGAAGCCGGGACGGGCCACAAGTTTTTTATAAAAAAATAGTAAAAAAAAATCAGTTATGTTAATTTATAAACCAAAGTACTAAACCTATCTGAATAAAACTAAAAGAATGACATTAAACTTATGTTAATTTGAGCATTTTTTTTTCCTAATTTAATCATATGAAATTGGTGAGCATAAAAAAATTACGAATTGAGAATCTTCTCCTTTTTTGAAGTCGGTTAAAAGTACCGACCGAACTATTACTTTATTACTTGGTCATTATTTTTTTGTTCATTGTAAGTGAAGTCGCCAAAGAAAGGTTAGTTTAAAAGAGGTGTTTCAAAAATGTATCAAGCTCCGGCCAGGACAGCGTACATGATACAATAAATACGTTAGGGCGTTCTAACCTTTATTATATCATTCAAATACATAATAACGTAACTTATCGCATGTAACTTACTGTATAAAATTAATTAAGAATTACAATATTTTTATATTAATTACGCCAATAGGCTAATTGTCGTTTTAGATGTGTCAATTTTGACATTTGTGACATGCGGTACAATTCATAGACCAATGTGACTATTGCAGTCAATCTAGGATACAAAAATCTTCCAGAGATGCCATAATTCCACTACAATTCACACAATTCAAATGTTTTTGTATACAATGAAATAAACAACTGATGCAAGTTTCATTATTACACAAAATTAACCACATCTTTAGGATATTTTTGGTAAACGTACATCGTGCTGGTCGAAAATAAATCAAGTCCTTTATAGTCAAATAAAACCAGGTATGTCTGCTATCGTAACGGCTTGTTTTAGTAAAAAAAAACAAATCGCTCAAACCATTGTTCAACGGTGGTTTAACTTCCGCTTGTAAAACATAGTTTTGCATCATCTGTGTATTTTTTACCAGACGATTAGATCCCGTTACGTTTGGTATACATTATCGCTTTAAATGTTTTGAGTTTTGATGTTCTCTTAGATATTAAGGAACATATAATAAATTAATTAGTATTAAATTATTAAAGAACATATTATAAAAAAGTAGAGGTCGAATTTGTGTACGATGAGAAAAAAAACCAAATGAAGAATCAGGGGGATGTAAATTAAATAGAACAGATATTTATATTGATTTTAATTTTTTTGTTTTTCTGATTGTCTATCTGTTTGCACGCGGGCTAATCTACAAAACGGCCGTACCTATTTAAATTAAATTTTGTATGGTGGTAGCTTATATCCCTGATCAACATATACACATACTATTCATCCCGGTAAATTAAAGAGAAGTAATAATAAATACCACGCGGACGAAGTCGCGGACAGCGAAGTAAACTAGCAAGTGCTATTATAAAAAAAAAAGAAATGACTGACAACGAATAAAAACAAAATAAAAGTTCTTTAAAAACAAATTAACCGACTTCCTTTACAACAGGCGCTAATACAACTATTAGAGTCATTTCGATTTAAAAATGTGTCGTGTTTAAAAACCTCCCAAAAAGTCCTATTTGACTACCTAAAAAAAATCTAAATGGTTACCAAAATGTATAAATGGTCAACAAGAAAATAACCTGAACCAACTGCGGTCGTTGTTGCCGAAAGTATTCGGAGTGTCATAATTTGGTGACCGTTAAGCCGTATTGTTAACCAAAAAATATTTTTGGTGACCGTCTTAATTATATCCTTTAAAAATAAACTGCTAGAATGATTTTGAAAAAATTCAACGGGACTACTGGAGAAGTATTGTTTAAGAAAAATATTTTATCATTAGATCCAGCCGAGAAATCTGTTAGTTCTACAGCAAATTTGAAGCTTTGTACATTTTGGGGTTGCTATAATGGAAGTTGTTCGTTAGGATGAATATAGTGACTCTTTTTTGGAATAGTTCACCCCAACCGATAACCCTGAATGTTACACTGGGACGTAAAAAATAATGTCCCATTCAACTAAATATTTAATTTACTACCCCCTAAGCCTTATCTTTATACGCACCTATAACCCAACCGAAATTTCTTATAAAAATGCCTTTATGGAACTAATTTAAATTTTTTCTTTCTTTCTTTTTTCACGTCATAGTTTTTTTTTAATAATTTACAAAACTAGTTCAAGATTAATTTCAATCCAAAAATCCAAATTATAGGTTGGATAAAATTATTAAGGATAAACTATGTGGTTACAAGAGACTTCGAACAACCCAATTGCAAAATCTTTCGACCACTGTATTTTAACGAGCGAAACATGAAATTAATAAAATTGATAAATCTACTAACTAAACTACTGCACTTATTTATATAAAATGTATATGCGACTAGCTGGAAAGTATACTCTATCAGACATTAAAAAAAATTAAATCGATCTGGATTGTATGTGAAACTAGGTAAATAAAATAAAAAAACATTTGTATATCCACACGTTAAATAACGTTTCTGCTTAAACTAATTTACTCACTAATATCATCATGCATTAATTAATTTTGTTAAATTTCGGTAATATTTCATTTCAAATTATTAAGTTTAAATTTAAAAATGTTAAGTTGGGTAACATACATAAAAAAAAGATTCCGGAAAAAAGACAACCTCCTATTTTAAGTCATTAAAAATAGACACATATATTAAATCCATAATTATCATTATCACAAAAAACACACCCCAAAATCCGTCACAAAAACATCCCCTAAAACCGAAACCGCTATCACATTCCCCTTTTAACATTCTGCTCTTATCAGGGTCACTTTGAAATGTCGGAGAGTCTGCATGAAGATAAGGTCTAAGGTCTAATGTACCTAGATTAGTGAACACATTATTTTAAACCAACTTTGAAACTATTTTGATTCATAAGAATCTATTTTGTTTGCTTCGTTTTTCTTTGTTTGGTATTTTGGGGAGTAGTGGAAAGGGTATATAAAGTATTTTTTTGTTAAAAAAGACCCTTACACTTTCCGTTCAAAAGAAATGTTTCAAAAATTTATGGAGCTCCGGCCAGGATAGTGTACATGATACCATGAATACGTCAAGTATTATTAATCTTTAATCTATCAACCAAATTTAAAATAACGTAACTTATCGCAGTGTATAAAATTAATTTCGAATCAAAATATTTCCACGTTATTCCATGTTATTTAGACAAAAAAGCAATTTGCCCGCTCTTGTTGTGGCTATTTTGAAATTCGTGACGTGCGGTACAATTCATAGACCAATGAAACCATTGCAGACAACCTAGGACACAAAATTCATCTAGTCATGCCATAATTCCACATCAATTCACAGAATTTAGATATTTTCGTATACTATGAAGGAGGCGTCAGGTGACTGATGCAATTTTCATTAATACACAATATTAACCACGTCTTATATAGTTTTAGTAGACGTACACCGTTCTGGCCAAAAATTAAACAAGTCTTTTTATCAAAATTTCTCCCTATCAATACCAAACATATGGTTTTTTGCCGTTTTTTGCTAGATTAATAAAGACAAAAGGTAAAATCTTGATTGATCTAAAAAAATAAATGTTTAATTAATGGGATGTGTCATTGAATTTGTATATCTACATATGTAGATGACTATAGTGTATACTAATTAGAACCCGCGGCTTTACTTGTTACGATACAGCGGTCTTAGGATTTTGTAGTCGGGTTGTTTGTAGTCGCTTTCAACCACTTGTTATTTTTATTAGCCCCTATATTCGCAAAAACGACGGGCTGTCAAAAGTTTCACGTGCCTCTGTGTGTGTGTTGCTCTGTGTATAAAATGTAGTTACGGACGGACAAACCTAAAAAAAAAATACCTTATTTTTTTCTAATTATGTATCTTTTTCTTATTTGTTATTATTTTTATGGCTAACAATAACAATTGCAGTTTATTTTCATAAGGATAATTTCTATGGCAATCCTAAACATCTGGCTATTGCATAAAAATGACCAAAATAGGCTGTACAAAAATTATAATAATCATCTGTTTTTCTACCCTACTTTTTGTGAAAGAAATATTTATTTCATTTCATTTTACTTCAAAATAGTTAAGTAATAAACAGATTTAGGGGCAGGCAATATTTTGTCTTGACTACGAAAAAGAAATCGAGGCTCCAACCTGCCTTATCGGCTGGAGTTAGACATTAAAGAGGGCATGAAAACAAGAGCAGGAAAATTGATTCCAAAAAAAGAACTATTAATGCAGTTGTCACGCTTCATTTTCCATTGCCTCATTTTGACAATGTTGCAGCGGAGAACTGTCAAAACGAAATCAAGTATGCTTGCTTTCTTTAATAGGTATATTATCTAATCAAATAAAAAAATATTTCTTCAAATATGAAATAACAAATATGTACGAAAATAAAATTCCGTCTAATTGATTAAGTCCTCTTATTTTGGAAATTCTTTAAAAAATCTTAGTACGTAGAAACTGCCGAACCGATTTGGATGAAACATTGGTAAGGACTTAGGGAGAGAGCTAAGACCCTGGATAAGCACATAGGCTATTTTTATCCTGTATTAAGGCAGACGTACTCGTAACACCGCAGGGCATAGCTAGTAGAATATAAATCAAGGAGCATGCTAGTGTTATGATGACAGTGACAGATGGGAAGGGTCAAGGTTGACTGTACGATTTCAAGTGCGATCCATTTGAAGAAGTAAGTAGATAATGTGTTTATTTGCACGGAGTCGCAGGAGGGTTCCGCACACGTGGCCTTGAACGTCGCGCGTCGCCGCGAAGGTGAACACTCAACCAGTGACCTAGACCTAGCTAGTCTTCATTATTAACCGATTGCAGAAGAAGGAAGTACTCGATCCGTCATAATCTTTTTTGAATATAAGGTCTTCGAAATGGGAGTCGCAGAGACGCCTGGATCGAATAATAAAAATATTTTGATGATAACAAAAGATTTTTTAACAAGTAATTAGAAGTAAGTTTAAAAAAAAACCCGACTGCTTAATAGTTAAGCCTGTGTATCATCCTTAATTTCTTTTTTTTTAATTTTGTTGTACCCAGTACCACTTTCACGACACTTAAACGAATCTCTTGATATTACTCACACCAAAATACGACAAGCCGTTTAGGCTCTAGGGCGTGCCAAAGAAATATACATACATACACTCGAAAAACATAACTCTCCTTCTTTCGCAGTCGGGTAAAAACAGAAGAACTTACGCTCATAGAAGAGGAGAAGATGTTTATTAATGCCCATAAAACACTACAACAATAAAGATAGGCCAAATGACACTTAACGTAATTAATACGTAATATTAAAGGAAGCAGTTCTTTACTATCGCTGTAGTAGCAAGCCTTCTTTAGTTTGCCTCCAGAACCCTACAATATCTGCCAAAACAATGTCAAGAATCAATGAGAGCAGGAATTGCCGTCTTCAAGACGTCCGCGTCGGGTGTCATACCATCAATTGCTTTCTACGGATTTAGAGGTCGAGAGCTCATTCGGTGTCAAATGCCAGTTGAATTAACCACCATGTTCCTGCTATCCTGGTACATGGTAAATGCTGGATTATTCTAGGTCGAATTGGAAAAAATCACTGTTTTGTTTAAAGATTTTGGTATAAAACAATAGTAGTAACAAAAATATTCTGTTTTCGAGGTAAAGTTCTAGTTAGGTAACTAAGGTGTCAAATGCTAGTCGAATAAACCAGTAAATATGTCCTAGATATTTCTACCAGCCTGGTACTTGATAATTTTCTGAGCTAAAATTTAAGTATAAAATTCACCGTATTTTAGCATTTTTAAACTACTATAACTAGTAACTAATGATTAACCGATTAATAATCTTTGAGAAGGACAAGCAGTTCTTAAACATTTTAAAGAAAAGAAAGCAGTTCCATCGTTATAGAAACTTCCATCATGGATTAACTTGCGATAAGCCGTCTAGGTATGTTCAAGTCGCGAAAGAATCTGTTTTCTAGGCTAAGTAATATCCTTCTAACGCAAGTTATAAACAAACAAAAAAGTCATGAAGTACCTGGAAGACTTATAGGAAATCAATGATTACTCCAAAATAGATAGGAAAGTATCCACTTACGAATAATTATAGTAAGAGTGGAAAGAAACTGTTGTAAACCGCATGTTTTTCGCTCAATGTCCATCCATCCGTCTTAAACTACTTGAGTAATGTGAAAACAAGCCTTCTAAAGAAAATTGTAAACTTGTTCGACGGCTCCAAGAAAACACACTTGCGTTGACTAATATAAAGGATATGGACAAGCCCTTATCCGTTTAACGTGGTCAATGAGATCGAGTCGAAAGCCGGCCAAACTTCAACATGCTGGTTTAATGATCAAGATCAAGTGGCAAAGGATTTTAGCGTCAAAATTAGCAAAATTTGCATTTATTAGTACGTATGTTTGGTTTGTCGCTCTCGATATTTTCGCTTCATGGGTCGTAGTCAGGGATTATTCATACTTGATTGTTTTTCTCCAAAAAAAGAAAAACAACTACATCATGAGATGATTTCTATTACGATAATAAGCGGCTATACATTTCTTGACGTATCCTCATATATCAAATTATAGCAAAAAAAAAAAAACAGAAACACTCTTAAGTATTATTATTCTAAATGTATGAAATCCTAAAAAGTGTGGCTCAAAACCATGCAACATTTCGTAGAACTTGATCGGCTAAAGCGTAATGAGCGCTAGCGCTCATTTTGTACGCTTCACGCATAAGTGAATTGGTAATTTGGTCCGTCCATTCATTTTATATTGATCAAAGCCTACTTATATGCAGGAACTTTACATTCCATACACAGGATGATTTTGTACGCGGATAAAGTGTAAAAGAGTCGAGTGTAAATTTTTCTAATTTACCATCCATAAGAATTAATATGACGCCTTTCTAATTAAAATAAATGAATAATATTGAATATATTTTGTTGTAATTGTAAAGTAAATAGCATTATAGATACCTAGATTCTAGAAAGAGCAATGCTAGCAGCAATGAAATATTAGGATTGTCTATCGATTTTTACTAGTCTAATATGTGACCCGTGGTGTAAAAACCTTCGTGTAAAGAACATTCTAGATCTAATCTAGATATTACTGGCACTCAGAAGTTTGTATACTAGGAACACTGATTGGTCCCAGTTCGAAGGGCAAATCAATCAGAATGTAACTGGGCTATCAATAAATTGACAAATACGTAAGCTAACAATCTTATGAGACGTCATAGAATCTAAGAAACAACCCTTTTAAATAAACAAAGATAAAATCTGTTCGCAATTATTGAGTGTGTAAAGCGGCTCAGCGTCAATTCTTTCACTATTTGCCTTATCTGTCAGTATGTTAGTAAGATACTACTATGTATTCTGCGGCATGACATAAGTAACCAACTAACTAACTACATAGTATCAAACATTAGTTTGTTGGTTGGTACAGGCCGCATCTTTGACAAAACTTGGAATGTAGGTAACTATTACGGATTTTTTTTAAGAAATCTTGAAGAGAGTGTCATTTTGCATATTATTGTGATTCACCATTCAATTTAATTGTATCCAACAGCGGGCAATGATGAATGCTTTATTGTAGACGCAGAAATATAATTTTACAAGTGACGGCCTTATCGCTAAAAGCGATCTCTTCCAGGATTTGGATGGAGATTGTTAACCAAAAAAATAATGTATAGGACGGGGTCTACTTACAATAGAGAAATAAATCTGATCATAATAACACATATAGGTACAATTGCATAACATTTTGCAAGTTTTTTTTACCACATCTTTACCAAACGAAGTTTTAGTAGTTTAGTTACTCTTAGAAAGCAACAAGTCAAAAATAGTTATTTGTAAGTCAAGCGGATTGTGAACTAAAATCTAGTCGTTTAGTTTACACGAGTAGCACAAGAACAACAAAAGACATCCTAAAAAATTTTCATCTTATTTTAACCCGCCTTATAACAAGTTTTTTTTTTGAAAAAAAAAACGATTAACGTCTTTTAATATAACTGCCGTAAAATCGAGAAGTAAATATTATCAAACAAAAAATATTCATTTTTTCTTTAGCAGCCGTACCGTCGAATTGACCTTCCCCCTATTTGAGAAGTTGATGAAAAGTTTTGGCAAACTTTCAGAAGTTTCATGTCCAGAATTGATTTCAATATAGCGCTAAAAAGTGAGCAAAATACAGCATTCCTTGCTTGCTAAATAGTTGATAGTTGCCGGAGCATGGCTAAAGGGACTGGTTCGGTTAGCTACGCCTGACTTGCCTTGTCTGCTCAGGAGTCAGGAGTCAGGACGTGTGTGGACTCTTTATTAAAAACTAGCTTAAACAATACAAAAAACATGCTAGCTTTTCAATGGCGGCCTTATCGCTTAAAGCGATCTCTCCCAGGCAACCACATACAAGATATTACATAACTGATTGTTGGAACTTGAACAGATATGCATTCACGTATTATTTTTTAGTTTTTAATAGTGTGCATATGATCAGATGATGTAAACCACTCTTTAGTAAAAACCGGCTTAACTATAAGCAACTGTTACAAAAATAGGAATATATGCAAGGTTGCTAATTGCGCGGCGTCGGCGGCCATATCGTTTAAAGCGATCTGTCCCAGCTATATATGCAGGTACATATAAAAAAATCAGACAGATCATTGTTGTAAGAATTGTAAGCAGTATAGTGTAACTGGCATTATACTATTTCTAATTTAATTTATGTTATTATGATATGTGTGATTTCACATAATAGTATAAATAAATAATTAGGATATAAATATTTTTTGTATTGATCTTATCGCTTACCTAGCTTTCAAAAAATATATGATTGGTGAAGACATTTGATGATGAATCAGAAGATTTTTTAATGCCTACAAAAAATAATATATAAATATAAACAGATAAAGATAATATGTAAAAAAATTCATCTAATATGTAATGTACAACAATTGCAAAATGTTTATAAAACACAAATACTCTAAGATATTTCCATCAAACTATTATTTTCATTTCAAGAGAATCTATTGAAATAAAAGTATCATTAAAGAGAAAGTGCAATCTTATACGAAAACCAGTCCTGATCTCATAATAACAAAGATGGATTTTGACAAATTATATTACACCTAAATGTCTTTCTTCTCCGGAGTAGTAGGAGTAGTAAAGCGGATCGAAATCTTTGCGTTGTTCCTGCACCGACGTAGCTACTGTAACTGTAAAGGCTTTTGTTTTATTCCCAGGGCAATAAAAAAATAGTAAAATTTAAAAAAATATATGAACATGGACAAAAATCTGCTGGGTACGGAAACAAAAAGCTCAGGATCAGTCAAGCTGAGTGATTTGCCGTTAGAGAGTCTAAAATCCAGAAAGCTAGAATAGGCGAACAATGATAATATCTATCATACCACAGACAAAGCCCCGAAGATTCCTCTAGGATTAAATAATAACAATTTTTAATAAAACAATACAAAAAAAACATTCTACCTAACTAATAACATAACGTATATATTATGACAGAAACATAAAGCGCAAACAACCTTAATGAGATGGAACTAATTAGACTAACGAACATCTAAACACAGATTTTCCTGAGGATGTTTGTAATAAAAACGATCAAAATAGCTCAATTACCTCTCAAAACAACCAAAATAAACATTTAAAGAACTATTTCCTCAAATTTAAATCATAATGGTTAGCGCTAAACAATTCCTTCCGAATTCCAATGCATTCATATTAATACAATAGCATTGATAAGTTCCATACATGCCATTAAAAGCCCCTAAATAACAAAGTTACCTCCCAACATTCAACTCTATGTACAGTACTTTATGGTATAAAGTTGATTGCAAAGAATAGGATACATTTCAAAGAACATAATAGGCATGCATTCTTTGTATGATCAAAGGTTATTTCTGTCGAATTTGAACTCTGTTACATTGTAATTGATGCAATTATTGAGTGTTAGTTAAGTTTGTTGGAGTCATCCATCAGCTATTTTAGAAATTGTGAAATTTTAATGTCCGATAGAGCGAAGATAAACTTTAAAACAAATTTTAAATACAGGTTAGCATTTTTTAAATAGGATAAAGTAATATGTAAGATTGTTTGATACTAAAATAAATAGTCAAAATTGGTGTTGTCTGAAAGCCATTATAATAATTGAAGGTCCAGATAACAGAACCGAGGGACAACAATATTCCGTTTCTTTTTTTGTAGCGTTAAAATGTCGGTCATAGTAATTTTACGGATATTGACGTGACACACTTTAATCGAATTCAAATTATTAGAATCATGGTGTAAATCAATCGTATCAAGAGAAAGCCATAGATTGAGATCATTATTATGAATAATAATTTGAATACAGAAAAATATAATTTAGACTTGCAGAAAGTGATTGTTATAATAACTACGATGATAATTACATATATGTAATTAATTCTAATTTTAATGGCATACCTATACGTTGTTATGTTAGGAAATACATAGACCCAAGAAGGAAAAAAAACCCAAAATTTAATACACTTTTACACTATATAAGGAATATATCTCCAAGCTCTTGGTTTTGAGGCTGCGTTAATTAATGATTATGTCGCTTACTCCATCAAACATTACCAAAAACAAAAAAATAGAATGTTTTCTGTAACAAAATAACATAAAATGGAATGATGATACGTGAAGTACCTACAATACAGAGTAATGAGTAAATATGGAATCTACCATGCTTATTTAGTCATCCTATACACATTTGGAACAAGGAAAACCGCTAAGAAAATTATAGCAAGACAACGAATAAAATGCTATAAATAACTATTATCCTTAATCAATATCAATATTCAATAGATCGATGATTTTCTATTTTTCTAATATTCTAGATTTAATTCCAAAAATACTAATATATCTCTAACTTAATATAATAAAATAAAAACGTTCCTTTGGAATGATGCCTCTGAAACTTAGCTTCCTAGTAACGACTACGAGTAATTAAGTCATGTTATTCAAAATATCACGTTAATTATTCTAAGAAACGTTATCCCAGAGAACGAGTGGCTTAAACATTTAGGCGCTGATGTAAATAAAGAATCTCGCTCACTTGTTATACGAGACCACTTTAGTCTTAAATGCATGACGAGAGCCACGCACACATCTCGCGTAGTTAAGATAAATTAAGGTTATGACAAACATAACAAATGTGCATCAAGCAAAAGCTCTAACGTTAGAAGAGTTAATTTTTTCTTCATTCATACAAATGACAAATACATGTGTCCGACTTACTAACACAGATAAGGATCCGAACAAAACCGACGGTAGAGAAATTTCGACTGTAAGTGACGGGGATATGGTTGTGATTCCAACATCGGCTATTGATAATCTTGCGCAGGGGTACTGTAAACATAGACGCCGGCGCAGCCGCTATTCAGTCAGCCTGTGATCAGTGTTGTGAACGGACAGCTATTCAATAGCACGCGCCCGACGATTCGAGCGCACACGACGATCGAAATACGAAATTCGATAACATTTTTCGGGTGTCACACAAGGGTGCTTTTTTGGGACCAGTGATTTACATAATAGTCGGTTCACTTTGAGCGTTATATTATCAAGTGCCGCGTGTTTGAGTGCATTGTTTTGTGGTCCATGTGTGCAGATGCCGACTCGTATGGTGAGTTGATTTTCAAGTGATCATACTAGTGAATGAGACCATTGTTTAGCGGAGGTCTTTTTATTTTCAAACGCATCGACATGACTTTCATGGACTTGTTTATTTTCAAGTTTATCAAAGTTCTAATTAAAGTGCAGCTAGTTGTAAACTGTGTTGATGCCGAGTCGTAAAGTTTTTACGAGTTTTAGCTTGAAATGTAAATTTTATCGCCGGTGATAGTCAATGTTTATCGTGAGCCTGTACTTGAACTTCTACAGAGGTATGCAGTCGTAGTTAAAGTTTTGCTTATCTCTCTGCCGTGAATGTGAAAACAGATAAGTTTGTTTGCTGATTCATTTGAAATTTCCGTAGGAAGTAAAAGTGATTGGTCTTCATCGTGGGAATATTTTTGTTATCTTCTCTTTTATTATCTGCATCAGTGCCGTTAGTAACTGCTTAATTGTCTTGTTGATGATCAGAATTGACTATTTCAACTAATATAGCATTGATAACGTCAATGTGATGTTTCTTAATTGCAGTTTGTTAATGTTTGTCAAATGTTAACGATTTTGAACTTAATATAGATATGAATAGCTTGTCACTATCCAGTTATTTTATGTTCAGGTACGAAAGGTCGATGCAGACTGCAATTTAGTTAAGCTCCTTATGGCGCAAAGCTGTATGATCCTCTGTAACAGATGTCTGTAGAGGATTATTGTTATTAGTTTATAGATGCACTGTGCAATTTAGTCTTGAAATTGTTTGAAACGTTTTATGGTTATTATGCTGGTAACATATTAAGTTAATGACTATAGGGAAACCGCAATGTATTATTTTATTTACCACTTATAGATATCACATCTTGGAAATAAATAGTAGGTGTGTTGTTTTGATGTGTGTAGAGTTAGAAACTATTAATAATACTTTGATTCATAAACTCTATTAAAAATATAATGAGTAGTATTAAGAGGCAAAGATACAAAAATAAATAAATTTGGAACGTAAGTAATATGTTATAGAAATGTTTGGAGTGAACTCATAAATCGCTTTCTTCTAATATTGGTTAATACTCCCGTAGCCTCGAGTCTAAAAACATTCGCTGAGCCAATTCCACGAAAGAATTTGGCCAGACACACATACTACGTGGGTATTTCCCAGAGAAACATATTTTTTGCCTTTCGTTTGGTTCATCTAACCTATGGACTACGAGATTGTATCACAACAAAAAATCCTATAAAGATAAGGTATTCATAAACCTGAACATGATTATTATATTATAATCTGGAAATTAAAAGAAAAGTTATCTAGAGCTATTTTAAACTACTCGTATTTCCGACAACTGAAGATCGACGTTGTTAGTACTAAGACTTTAAACGTAGTGTTAGTATTTAATTAACTGAGATAATCATATATTTGCTGTATAATATAACCTATCTGAAATATACCTTATGGTATCTGAAACATATTTAAATTACTTTAATATACATTTTTATACTTGATACTAAAATGTTATATACCTATGTATATATAATACCTTGCAAATTTTTACCTATAAGAGGTACATGAACTATTTAACTACACAGGTAATTTTTTTCGATAGGCCAGTGTCTTTATTAGTAATAACAAAATGACTTACTACAACAGCAACTAAATATAGCAGAAAGATTGCCTGCAGACTATTTAAGATCTACAGATAATCCAAATGTTCCAACCCACTACCAGAGGGCAGCGTGCCCAAGATTCTAGCCGCATTACCACGCTGAATGGCAATGCTTATACGTTGGGCCAGATAAAAACCGCCATTATTGTCAGGTTAATCTATTTGACACGTTCACATACCTAAATAGTTCGCTCTAATAATATAATGTTCTCTACCTATACGCTATATATACACTTTACATGCAAACCAATTTCAAATTAGACCACCGAGGTCTATGGTCTACTTATTTGTATGGAAAATTGCTATTGTAATAGTATATTCCTCTATTATTGCAAGAATGAATTAATTCATTCCAAAAATACTCTATTGTCACCACAAAAATACATTATAAAGAATAAATAAAAAAACTGGCACAACACGGTCTTATGGCTAATGAGCGATCTCTTCCAAACAACCTTTGGATAGACCATCTTACAAAAAACGACAAATATCACCAAACTTATGCTAACAACCAGCCAAGTGCGAGTCGGACTCCCGCGCTAAGGGTTCCGTACAACATTCTTTCAATGATAACCTGTTGTTATTAATATCGAAACGAATAATAATGAATTTAAACATGTAGAAACTTACATGTTTTGAAAATGGTCCCTTAAAGGAGTTTTACATAAGTACCAGCTAGCCTAAAAATTATTAATAATTTATTAATTCAAGTTGTGACAGCATTGTTCTGGCAAAACTTACAGATGTAAATGGACTCTAAACACTTTATCTTCAAAAAATCATAATATAGCATTAATATAGCATCGCCTTGATTTCATTCTGTCATCAAATACATAACTTTGCTTTTACAAATAAACAAACTATCGAAAGGCTTTCGGCCGTTTTGGCAACTTAACTTCACAACTGGTTGCGCTATCGCAAGACCTTTCCTATTTATCATGAGATATTTAAATATGTAGATTATTTATTATCTAACACAATACCAATAAATTATCTTTTTCAATTAATTCTAGAGCACATGTTGCATTATCAAGATATTCGACAAGTGCCAGTTTTATCTATAAGATTATATTCATTATCATTTTATTAGAATTTCTAATCTAAAGTATCTTATGATTTTTATTTATTTTATAATTTGTGCGTCGCTTTCTTTGTTTATCGTATTAATTTCAAATTTTATGAGCGAGTCTCGAAAAGTCGAATGGTCCAGGTGGTCAGGTGGTTCAGGGAATCCTCTTGAAGCTTTTTTTTAATCCTACATAGCTAGGCATTTGACCACGAGTTCGCACGACCACGAAAGCCAGCGATACTGTAGCCTTAGATGGAGCATGCCTAGTCTGGAATAATAGGTCTCCCTTTTGCAAAAAAATAATGAAAATGTACAACTAATACCACTCCAGAAGGCTAGATGTGACAGTTCGCTACTAAAGTCATGATATTATATAATGAAACAAGTGTGCATAATGGTTCATTACAGGCGAGGTGGTATGATCACGCGAGGCGAGTGCGATTGGGATGCCGAGGCTGTTATGATTAATGCACACGAGTATCATACGACGTTTTTCAATCTTCTTTCAATTACTTTAGTAGAGTAAAGAACAATGACGAATATTTACTTTTCATACCTACGAAAGTGAAATTTAGATGGACAGAACTCGTACTTTCCAAAAAAGACTAACACGTGAAAATGTGTTTAAATTATTTTCAGCCGGATATATACTAAATATTTCCATAGAAAAAAAATATCTTCAAAAAAAAAGCTGTTCCTGTGCGTGAGAAGAGCGAATTTGCGTAATGGTGTTACGTGTCCAAACGAAGTGCCGCAATAGGAAGACTTACGAGGAAGTGTGATACAAAAATTAAAATAATACTAATTGCATTCAAAAACGCATTTATGTAACTAAATTTTCAGAATTATCATTTATTAAAATATATATATATTTTAATAAATGATAAATATATAATAATAATATAATATATAATCTAAAAATGCTTATAATCTATATATATATATATATATATATATATATATATATATATATATTATAAGCATTTTTAGATTATTTGAGTTGTCGGGGATTTTAGATCAGGAATATTTCATCCAAAAATTGGATAAGTATGACATTATTCATTTCAATTTGAATATGTAATACATATGTAGTATTAAGTACCCATATAACAGTAAACTTAAGTAAAAAAAATTTAGTTAAACATAAAATTAGCTGAAAGGTAGTAAGTTATCACTAACGATATCAACTGTTTTCCCAAGTACCAAGTAGGAAGTATGTAATGGATACGGGTTGTTCTCCTCATCCGATAACGTCGTCCTTTGCCAAATTTTTTTCTTTACTCCTAATCTTTCTTCAACACATCCCATAGCTGTTTCATTATGTTATTACTTCGATATTTTGTTACTATATCTTATAAAATTATAACATTATTCTGATAAAATCCGACTCCATCCGTACCTACTTAATTGCGAATTGAATTATTCAAGTACTATTCCTTAGATTATGTTTATCTTTGATTCCACAATCCTGTCAATAAATAAGATATTTAGTACTTAGTGTAGCTTGTGGTACAAAAGGGTCTGTGTCCAGTGTCACAATATTCATGGCCTTATTACCGACTGTAAAGTTTCATGAAAACAGTAAGGATAGTCTAACTAAACGCGTCTACGTTTACCTAATCAACCACATTCATGCTAACACGAAGCTTACCACATCCTCAGCAACAGAGTCGTTTGCAACTGGAAAAGGTTACCTGAAAATGCGATCACTGCAATGTCCATTAATTCTTTTAAAAATGAACTGGACAAATGGCTAAATAACAAACAATCAATTCTTTTGTAAACTTTTAAAGCAATGCATAAGTGCAATGCATTGGACAATTAATTAATTTTATCGCGTATCTAGAGGTCCCAGCATCATGCTGAGGGCTGTTTTTTTTTTATTCTCGGGATACTGCATCTCGAGTCGTGTTCTCTTTCCTTTCCCTTGTAACTAAAATTAACTAAGGTTATTTTACCCGGATGCAGTCTATCACGAGTACTTAGAACTTAATAAACGTAAGTGATTTACTCTAGGTGAATTAAATCTACCGAGTGGATAACTAATAGTAACTACGAGTAATAGACTAATTATAGTTTTCATAAACAATCTTTGTTCCGTATGTATTTACCAATGAATATTTTGAAAACAGCTTGTATATAGCATAAAAGCTGATTTTCTTTGTTTTTGAGAGAAAGCCCCCAACTAAAAATATCCGGCGATAAAACACTTAAGTTATTAGAACTACAAGCTAATTTACATTTTAAACATCTATCTTGGAGTCAATTATTACATATAATAATATAATATAATATAATATAATATAGATACAGCTCTACTAATGTATACTTCGTGATTTCATCAGCTTGCGAAAACTTACAAAAACTATAGTCATCTTACTGCATCTATTGCTTACATGTTCTACCTACATTGACACAGTTTCAACAAAAGTTTCTGTACAAAATATCACAGATGAAGCCACAGTTAGTAAAGACACTGTATGCATTTTGTAAACCCTTTGCTAGACTGGGTTACGCAAAATGGCAAATTTGCATTACAATTTCAAAATGTCTCGCTGGCCTGGAAAGCAGGCTTGTAATTAGGTAGATTAGTGAGAACATACTGCTCGGAGATAACATTAAAACAAGCTTTACAGAGGAGGTGCATATAATATGTTTAAGCGAAGAAACTGATGGCCAGACTAATTACTTGACCACGATGACTTTAAAATTCATGTTTTCACTTGAACCAATATTCATTACCACTGGCTTAATACAAATTATATGACGCCTATTTAGATTATGGATATCTTTCTTGTGGCCATCTTAGATTTGAAATTATCATAATGCATAGTATTCTACTAGTCCTTTCATATGATACCCATATTGAGGGAGTTGCGGAAAAAAATTGTACTTCGCCATTTAGTGGTAGCGGCCATCTTAGACCTCTCATACGAAAAAATCAATATCAAAATATCTATCCATTTGGGAGCTACCACAGACACACACACATAACAAACAAACAAACAAATTTATAACACCCCGTCGTTTTTGTGTCGGCGATTAAAAATACAAAAATATAATTTTACATGAAGTGCCTTTCTTACTTCAATTGCACTTTAACTATTTTCTGTCTTAAACTATATACATTTAAAAAAACAGGTTAAGCCGATTTCAATTCGGCAGCCACCGATAAAAAAATTACGTCATATCGTCTCAAAAACCAGAATACTAGTCTGATTTTGATGCAAATAAAATTGGACTTAATGAAGTAGGTATGTTACTAGTATAAAATACAGTCAAAATCAGTATCCCTTCTTCTTTTGTTCTTTTTTTAAAAGAGTTTTCGAATGAAAAGCGTTTTACTGCACTAAACTAACTTGTTATCTGTTATGGTGCAACAAATTAAATTAATAACTATTATTACAGAATAATAATAATAATAAATATTATTTGAAATCACAAACATATCGAGATTAACAGTGAAGGCATATTTTTAAATATTTTTCCGCTATTTACGCAGTTTTAAAATTGTTTTGTAAATATTCCTAGTTAAAACTGGTTTTAGAACAGAGAAAACTAATAGCGGAAGTGTGGTATACACATTGTCAATTACCCACGGAGTTTAACGCAAATAAAAACGCTTTGTTTTGTACGGCTCATTATAGCCACCTATATTATTGCGTAGATATAAGAAAAATAAATAATACAACAAGATAATTTTAGAAAAAAAATATTAGTTACTTTCGTTACTTTAGACAAAAATATGTTACCGATTTTTGTGACAGACGCTGATAGAACCTTTTCCGTTATTTTGTTTTAAAAATCAAATCTTTGAACGATTTTGAAAAGATTTGAATAAGACTTGATAGACTACTCGCTACTAAATACACCCTTTAATACAAAAAAAATATAATTCGAATCGGTTCAGACTAAATCAAGTAACAAACATTAATAAACCTGTCAAATTAAGTACTTCTAATATTTTAGAAAGCAACTAAGTAGAGAATTGGTTATTAGTAGGTAATTTATACGAATTTAAATAAATTATAACAAATATTAGTCGTACCCCGCAGTGTTACCCGCGGAAATTTGATTATCACTCGGGATCAGTGCATTTTCCGGGATGAAAATTATCCTATGTGTTAATCCAGGACATAAGCTATCTTGGTGCCAAAACTCATTAAAATCCGTTTAGAAATTTTTGCGTGATAGAGTAACAAACATACACACATACATTCTTACAGACTTTCGCGTTAATAATATTAGTAGGATACTTGCAACTAAATTCAGACTGAAATGATTTTTTGTCATCAAACGCTCTCTAGTTTCTAATAGAGTTCCGTGGATGCAGCATGCATTAAGGGTTAATGAAGCCACTCGTTCGGTACTTGGTTACATTTATAAAATCTTTGAATAATATGCTAAAGGATGAAAATTTGTAAGTATTCACTAACTACACGGACAAAAACTATGCAATACCAAAACATTAATTTAAAATAACTTGATTTTGTTTGCTAATATGAAACGCAACATTTCTATGCATAATTAAATTATACTCTTTCGTCACTATCCAAAAAAGTACAGTCTTGCATTGCAATCTACGAATTTTGTGCCACGTTAAAAATTAGAAGCTTTCCACTTATGGGAGAGAAAGCTTCATAGACAAACACGATGACATAACTTTAGCTGCTTCAATGTTTTAATGTTATATGTGCAGTTGGGCTGTAGGAGGCTACCGGCCTATTTTAATAAGGTACTGTAAAACTAGTCAAAGTTTTCAGCCATGTCTAATAACACAAATATTATAAAGGAGAAAGTTTGTGTGTGTACGAATGTGTTTTGTTTGTTACTCCTCCAGGATTAAACGGATGAAATTTTGCACCAGGATAGCTTATGATCTAGATTAACAAATATGCTACTTTTCGTAGACGCTCTAATAAGTTATAAATGAGACTATGGAAAGTTTGATTACCTAGAATAAAAAGATACAGTATTTTGGAAATAAGTTATCCTATAGTCGAAGAATCTAGCTTTAATATCGAAGTTGCTGTATCGGAAACTTTGAACTGTTTTTGTGTTTAGTTCGATATTATCAGTTGTATATAAGAGGTGTACGAAAGTAGTCCCAATCAATAATTACGAACACCTTCCAAACAGAATAACCTAAAAATCGCTGGCCTACCTAACTAGCAAATTCACAATTTACTAAAAAATTACATGACTAAAAACTGTAAATGCTATTTTACTCGTACATTCATTAAACTGCAAAATAAGCAACGCAAGTAAATACTTAGAATTGAAATACATGCAGCTTCTTATATTATACCAACATTGACCTAGAATAAAATGCAGACAAGGAAATTTTATAGCTATTTATAATAAGCAAGCATAATATCAGCGACGATTTGAAGGTTATTAACAAAAATAAATAAATAATAAAAGCAAGAAAATTGCTCAAAAACATTTAATAGTTCTAGGATTATTCAATGTATTTTATTGTATGTTAAAATTGTACAATAACAATTTAAAAGTATTAACTACATATTGCCACTTGTGGCTATACTCGTACACCGTGAAATTTTATTTTTGTGTCTATAATAAAGCGTTAATCTATTAACATTTGTCTCTGGAGCACTTATCTTGGCTAAAATTTGAGTCAAAATAGCGTTTACCACTGACTTAGGTAACTTACCGTTGCAAAAGTCTACCAACCTTAGACAAAACGAGTGCTAGCTCCTGCATTAAGGTACGGTCTTACTACAAAACCATACGTAATCCTTCGTGCACTTTTATAAAGATAAAAGCAACTTCGCTAAAAACAGTATCAACTGTTTTTAGCAAGTTTTTTATTATAATATATAAGGTTTTTATCATAATATTTAATCTAAAGTTCATTTTGGCCCAATTTTTTTTTTCAATTGCCTTCATTACCAAAAATAAAATGACTAACTACAACAACAAGAAAAAAATATAGCAGAAAGATAACCTGTAGAGCATTTAAAATCTACTATCACTTTTAACTATAATTATACATCAAATTAATCTAAGATGTATTTTAGAAATAGGTATATGAAAAAATTGCATGGAGAATATCGTATTTTCGTGGAACGTTTATAATCTCTTCATCAATGACAAATTACGTCTTAAATAAAAATAAGGTATTTTGTCGTTTCTAGCATTCTTCCGCACCTTAAGTTGTTACTAGTAGAAAACAGAAATACAGTTACACAAACCGCCTCGTTAAATATTGTTACTAATGCAGCCACGTTTCTTCACTTGGTTAATATTTTAAAAGTTGCTATGGTATGTTAAAATGTAACGGTTCGGTTTATTATCGGTGGTTGCTCAGTTGAGTATATTTTAAGCAAGACCATCTAAAGTTCTCGAAGGCTGTTTGGTAAGTTTGAGTATTATTACAAACGTGTAAAACAATCTATGAACAAGGAAAGTTAATCCTAACATATGTTAATTAAATTGAATTAAGAATAAAAATAAATGAAACAACAAGACAAATCTATACATTGGTAGTAAATTGGGCAAAATAATTCTTAATAAAATGTTGTTTGAATGAATATCTAGTTTTTTTACGTCTTGTTATGATGTAAGTGTGTTAAAAAAATATTTTACACTTTATTGTGTGGTTCTTCCTCACCACCTCCACACCTCACCTTGTTATTTCTCTTTTTCTAAGTAGCTGACTTCCTCGACATGTGTTTCGCCTTAGCATAAGAATTTCACAGGAGATATTGACTCTTCATGCGCTCGTTCGAAAGAAACTTGATTGACTTTAGGGCGAGCGGGTAAACACTGGATATTCGTTAAACTCAGCTACAAAACCAACCTAAAACTCGTCCATCAATCAACGTTTGACGGTAAACTTGACAGGGAACTGATGATATCGGGTGTAATTTTCGAATATAATGATACTCTCGATATAAATGTAATTAGTTTTTTGGGTGTCATTGATTATTAGTTGTTAGATAGAACACCGACATCATCCGTGAATTGATGAGCCCACACAGATGGTCGGTGCACTAGAAAGTAAATTATAACTTGGAGATTAAGAGAGTTTGAGTTTGTAAGTTTGGGTTACTCGTATGTAGGTCAGATTGGTTATAGTTTTAGAAACTTTTTCTACATTCCCTTTGAGCTCAGGTAGCAGGTGACTATAGGTGGAATTTTTCACGTTGCTTTAGAATATTGATTCGTCAATAACTATTCATACTATACAAAATATACGTAGTCTCATTAGACTAGTTGTTGGTTTTTAACCCAACAGATTTAATCATATTTAGGATAGTAAATTATAATTCATCTAAGTACTTTTATAATTTTGTAAATTCCTCATCCGGGCACGGTTCCGCATGAAACCATACTAAGTGACAAGTCCGGCAAAAAAATATTAAATATAATATGTATAACCTATTTTGTTAGATATTTACTGTATTATTAAACCAGATTTTTCATAGAGAGTTATTGATCCACCTAAATCAAACTGATTATTGCAGGAGGTGTAAAGGCCGTTAACATGAAATAAAATTAAGGCTTATATCTGTAACCAACTGATAAAATACAGTCAGATAGGTCAATAATGGCCTCAGACAGTCACCACTGACACTAGGGAGAGGATATACACAGCAGTGGATCAATACAGGTTAAAGAAATGACGACACTTGGTAGTAAAGATCAAAACTAGCTCCAAATAGTGGTAACCCACGTCAATTATTCAATAAAATTTTGTAGTTGATGACTAACGCTCGCCCACTTCGGCCACTAAACGATTCTACTGATGCAATGATTAAGGGACTGGGATATCCCAAACAACTGTACTGTACTGATGAGTAAGTAACCGACACTATGTGGGTACTTGTAACAGCATTTTACTTATTCTCCGGTGCAGCGAACCGAAGTGGGTTTACGAAACAAGAATGCCAGCGGATCCAATACTGTTCTGATTCTCGGCAATCTACAGCTTCTGAACTTACTTAAGTCCGATTTTACAGCACCTATCCAGGGATATGTAATAGTATTTTGGCTTCTTCATTTTCTGGCGAGACCAGAATCGTTGTATTGATAATTCTTCTCTTCCTGGCTTCTATTCCAAATTTACTTTGTATGATCTTGTTGTTAAATAAGAATTAGTTGTATACGTATTTGAAACAGCGTAACAGGAATGACATCATCAAATACGTCAACACCACAACATTGCTTAGCTACGAAAACAAGTACACATGCATATAAATATTAGATAAAAAAAAGTAAAATAGAGCAAGACAACGGCGGTCCTGCAGTCAAAGTACTAGCTGATTGTTCAGTCAAGATTCTCGCTTCCGGGATTCTTTTCTCCGCGAGCTTTCCTTGATATGAATTGTAACGTTGAACAGTCTAAACTTGTCATTTCTCGTAACATGACAGAACTTCCACAGCTATACTTCAACATAGTTTACCTACTGTCAATATTGTGGTTTAGGTATTGGCGCCAATGTCTTGTAAAGTTAGTTCTATACGATTAGTCATTCTTTAGGTAAGGCTAGAAACAATGCTTGAATAAAAACATGTATAGTAAAGTTCCGTAATCGGCAAATGGTTAGGTCTCAAAATAGAGAGAAAAAGAGATTATAGTTTGCAGATTTTGCAAATTATAATTTAGCCAAGTAAAAAACTACGATATAAAACTTTAAGGACCTTTAAGGAACTTTTAAACCTTTGAATCCATATAACACATACTTAGTTTTAAAATCTAGAAAATAAAAGAGAGAACTTTAAATGAATATAGGATCGGTGGGATATCTCATTCACAAAAAACGGTTTCCATTGATATAATCGGCTCTCAATAAGTAATAAGTAGGTACTAAAAATACATTGACAAAAATTTATTTTCGCTTGATATGTATTTACAAAACTATTTTGACAATGACTCCTGATGATGTTTGTGACATACAGGAACTAAAACCATACAACGATATCGCAAATGACTGCCCCATTTGGGCCATCACTAGTGATTGTCAATAGTGACAGACCAATTTCGTCATCACTATTGACGCCATCTCCCGCGCACTGTTTCCGGCCTTACATCGCAACTTATCTAAAAAGGATATTACAATACGGTTCCGAATAGCTTTTAAAATAGCAAATAATGTCCCAAAACGTAAAGTTTTATTGTCAAACGTTAACGTTTAACGATTTGTCGTACTTAGTACTAACTGTTGACGTAATAGGAAGGGATCGGAAGACGATTCGTAATTGTTAGGTTGTTTAGAAGTTGTTAAAAGTTTTAGTGCTTTGGATATTGGAGATAAAAAGTTGTTTCGATGATTTAGATCGGCTGGAGAATTGATTAGAGATAATACCTTTTGGAATAACGATTTTTAATCACGAGTCTCATCACAAAAGCCTAT
The DNA here is from genome assembly GCA_947049295.1 of Ligdia adustata. Lineage (NCBI taxonomy): Eukaryota > Metazoa > Arthropoda > Insecta > Lepidoptera > Geometridae > Ligdia > Ligdia adustata. Next base: position 1,734,589 of record OX346237.1, read on the forward strand.
CCCGCTGTTTCAGCCTTTAAGATTTAGTGGCCTAAAGGTTTTGCAGTAGGGTTCTTTTTAAGTTTACTTCTACTTCTTCTTCTACCCCAGTTGCCACAATAAATATTCACTATTTTTTACATTCATTCACCATTTGCTCTAGAATTCGATTCGGCCACCCATCCAAGGCTTGACCAGGCTTGAACCTTGCTTAACTCCCACGATCAATAGATCTCAAACTAGGAGTTAGTTATCTACTCGTATGTTCGCACAAATTATACATGCTAAATGATTTTCACATCATTTGTTTAATAACAATTTCTTTTTATTATATTCGTATTTACTTTTGATATAAAACGTGCAGCGTGGCGGTTTTTTATGACTATATATATTTTTAAACGTTCCCTTGTATGTGTTGTAATTATTACAATGTGTAAAAACACACATCTATGTGTTGTACTCTTCAGTAATCACATACCCTACAATTATCGATACAATATTAAGGGCTAAGATATTATGAGCTATAATACGCTTTGAAGAAAATTAAATCTTTTTGGAATAATTAGCGATATGTAACTACTGAAACTCTTACTGAAACTTACGAGTATTTTATGTCATGTGGTTTTCCTTAAATTACACAAATAAATGCGAGTAACTTTCGCGCCACCCGCATTGTGGTCGCTGTGAATCTGTCAAAATTATACGACAGATCCAAGAAAAAAGTTTTTTTAGTTACATTGTCGAAGGCTAAATACAGAAGTCGTAAGGGGTCAAAATAAAGTTCTTATTTTTAAAACAAAAACGCTTTCAGTTTTGACAATGATTGTTTCCGGGTTATTGTTTTTTTTTTCGTTACGCCCGCCGCTATAATTCTTCGACAGCTGTTAAATTGATGAAAGTTTTACTTACTGCCCAAAAAAGGAAGAGGTAATCAAACCAACTGCACTTCTCTTTACGTTTGCTATCTGACAACTTAACAATGGCTAAAACGATTTGAAAACAAATTAATTAAACAGTAAATTTTACATGTGTTCTCATAACATAATTTTTTACCAAAATCAGTCCAATAGTTTGGTTTTTTAATAAAATATAACTGAAAACATTTTACTGGTGAGTGACGAACGAAAGCCATTTAAAAAAAAAAAACTCTTGTCTATTTTGCGATGTAAAAGATATTATATATACTATATGATTGCAGAGTGCTCTGTATGTACCAAATTATTTCGCTGATCAGAGTTATCGGCTCTAACGTTAGTTAGAGCACGGAAATAGACTACACAAAAAATACGAAACTAAAATCTTCAGAAGTTTAGAACCTGATTAAAGGGTTTATTTTTATAGCTGTATTTTCTCAGTCACAGTTCGATGTCCCCTAAAATGAGATAATTAAAATTATTGACAAATAATCAGACACGCCTTCAGGCAGGCTTGACAAGCTTGAAATTGAAACTGACAGAGGTGCGTTAAGGCGATGGCATGAAGTGGTACAGAGATCATTTAAGGGCGAGACTAATTCTGACAGACTTGTGAACAACTTAATGCTTTAACTTGCCGATTTATAACCAGGTCTTTCGGATATTATTATATATATTAACAACAATTTATACATAAATGTCGCTCTATGTTTATTGATTCATTTGGAAAAAATAAATACCTAAATTGAGTATATGTATTGAAAAAACTATTATACCTACTCTATTACCAAGGAGAAATCTATTTTCTGACTTTACAATTAGTCATAAAATCCAATAAATCATCAGAAACTTGCTTCGTTATGTTTCCGGATACGTTATTTCATAAATAGCTGCATCGTTGATCAATCAATAAAATTTTAAAGCGATAAAGATTATAGATTATTCGGTAAAAGGCTTAAACATTTCTAAAATCTATATTATATAAAGTTAAATCTTTCTTATATATAAAAATCAATTGCTGTTCGTTAGTCTCGCAAAAACTCGAGAACGGCTGGGCCGATTTAGCTGATTTTGGTCTTGAAATGTTTGTCGTACTCCAGGGAAGGTTTAAAAGGTGAGAAACATACATAACTGTAAGGCGGTACGAAGATCGCCAGGTCAGCTAGTCTTATATATAAAAATCAATTGCTCTTCGTTTGTCTCGCAAATAATCGAGAACGGCTGGGTTGATTCAGCTGATTTTGGTTTTGAAATGCATGTCGTACTCCAGGGAAGGTTTAAAGGCAAGAAACACAAACAACTGTCAACAATCTAATAAATAATTCAGATATTTATAACCCACAATAAATCGTCAGATCAACTTAGTGCCTGTAACGGTTCTGTCAAAAACTAATTTAGTTAACAATATAGTTATTTAGATAACAATCTTTCTAACGAGGTTGTACTCGTATGTCTTCAAAACTAGTAAGTATTTCATTAGTTAATGATTAACATTAGTGTGATTGGTTGGCGAATTAATAACAAAACTACTATGGAATAATATACTTAGGTTTATAAATACTTATTTCAGGTAAAGAGGCAAAAATATATGAAATAGAAGATTTAAATGAATGGTAAATTATTTTATGTAAAACTAAAAAAAAAATATTAAAAATATACTCGCATAGCAAATCTCGTGTAAGTAGTAAGTAAAATTTAATACCAATGAATAACTTAATATTAATTGACTTTCACATTCACAGCTCCCCACTACGATTGCTCTGTATCGAATGTGAGGAGGCAAATTACTTCAAATACACAGCAAAACTTTATCACTTCCACCTACAATAATATTTTATTTTAATTTTTCTTTATTAAGAGTGACTTAAACGTGTTTTCATACTCGATTCCAAGCTAGTGGCGAAAAGGCCACCGCTTCTTTCACTACATGAACCTAATTACTATTATACTATTATATGGTAGAGGTTCCATGGATTGGCACTAAGTTTTAATTATGCGAACTGCTAGGTTTTGAAATAGGTACGCTGCGGAGTTCTCTATTTCCCGACAGCAATCGAAAGCCAAAAAAAGAAAAAAAGGCTATAAAAATATGAATTAAAAATTGTCTTTTTGTGTTACAATATACAATAAAGTGTTTATTTATAAGTATATCTAGTGCAAGGCTCTTACCTTATTTCACAACACGAATTCTTCAATATTTTCATTACAAAATGTATCAAAAATAACTGTGAGCCAGCGTACCCCAAACTTTTAATGATAGGCTATTAATGGCCATTACTGTTTATTTTATTTGGCCCCCGGCTTTAATAACCGCTTTCTCTTGAAACTTTACGGTGTTTAACTATGAAAATTAAGTTTTAGCGTACAACTGAAGGCGTGATGCCGAATAATTTGTTGGCTGTAACTATTATTTTCTCTGTGGCTATTGTCGGTGTATTTAATTATTTTTGCATAATATAGCTTCCGATTTGATTTTGGTTTCTAAGCCGCTAAGAGGCCTTTGACATGGTTTGTAACTTGCAGAATTACCGCGCTTCTAACAATTTCCAGTAAAGTTTTTTTACTGGAAATTGTTAGACAAATAAAATACCAGGGAATGCTACAACAAAACCAGGTACGTGCTTGCGGAAGTTTTATCGTTAAAAAGTAATCGTTTTTAGGCATCCATTGGAGGATAGGAAAATTAAACTATTTAATAGTTTTGTTATTCTCGATGAAAATATTATCAATGATAAATTTACTCGAATAAATCATTTGCTGATGTAAAATATCGGTATTTTCTTTATAAATGAACAAAATGAGCAAAATAAGAAGTAATAATCGAAAATACTAAAACTAGATTTATAAATGTATAAAACTTTACTTAGACACATTATGGACAAAAAAAATGATTTTAAATCAAAAGTAATTAAAAGCGAATTTAATAATAAATGCTTAGTACGAGTAGAAGCGAAAGTTCCCAGAATGCTGGCAGCATTGCCACGTTGAAAGGCAATGCTGATCTTTTGTCTAACATAGGAGCCAGCATTCTGGTCGTCTGTTGCTTCCACCAGACGTTAGGAAACTTCTAAAGTTTATTTTCTGCAGATTTTTCCATAATAGCTTTTAACGTAAAATAATTAATTATTTAGATAGTATTTTCTTTTCATTTTCTACTACGGAACTACCAAAGGCGTATTATTTTATTTAAAAATAATAATAAAGTAATTTATGTAAGTTTACGATATTTTAGTAATTTTGATACAAAGTATGTTTGGATTACATTTACCTTATACATATTTTCGTTCTAGGATATTGAGTACCAAATTCCTATCAATTCAATTCATTTATACAAACAACATTTCAATTTTATCTAACTTGGGTACACAAAGTACTCTTGCGAAAGCCAAAAAATTGTTTAGTGAATATGTGAAATAAATATTACAATTTAGATAACTTAATAAAAAATAATCTAAAATTTAGAAGTAAGTTTATGAATAAATCTTTATAATTATCCAATTAAGTCGTAAGAGCTTTTAAATACAAAGAAAAAATGCATTAAAATATTTAATGAACTCCCAAAATAAAGGAGCAGGACCACACAACTCCACGTTTTTTACTACCTTTCTTTTTTCTGTGACTTAACAAAGGAAATTGTATTCTATCGCTTTGATTTAAAACTTATAATAGAAGAAAGGTATCGAATCATAGGGTTGTCAAGATGTCTGTATAAATCTCAGGTAAAAGTGTGACTTAACATTTATATTTCTTTATTATAAGGACGCGTACCTCAATAATAGTAGAAATAAACTTTATAACCATGCAATAAGGTTTAAACTTTAAGCGTCTGAATACAAATTAGGATGTTTTGTTTTTGTAACTTCTTTCATGGTGGTCTCAATATGAAGTCATTAGCTCAATATTTGAAAAAGTAGATAAAAATCTCTCCTTTGTTGATTGTTTTGAATTTGAAGTATTGTGTTTCCTACCGTCTTTATTTATATTTTTTTATTTGTGTTATTTGATAGTTTTGATTTTGAACATAAATGTTTTATTATTGTGTGGTATAATTAGAAGGCAAAAAGTTTTTTGAGAAAAAGTACACGCGTAAGATAAGATAATTCTTTAATAACTCTTTAAAACCAGCTTAACCCTAAACAATAATTATAATAAAACGTAAACGCAAGCACATTTTCAACCACGGCCTTGTATCACAAAGCAAGTTGACGACATAGGCTTTATTTATTCATTTTATTTTGAAAAAAAATAAGAACTTTTAATGCAGTTGCCACGCTTCATCTTACAAGCCAATTTATTTTGATAGCATCGAAGCGGTGAACTGTCAAAACGAAACTAAGTTTGCTTCTTTTCATCTCCTTAATGCGTAACTCTAGCCGATACCAATGTGGGTAAGTCTTTCCACTATATTTCACAATGCTTTCAACCCAGCGCCATAAACACCGCTTAGCTAAATCTAGCAACGACTTGCAAAACCACTAAAACTTACGAATGAGGCTTAAAAGTGACATATATGTGCCAATAGCTCATAAGCATGTTAGGCCTAAGGTAAACTGTAAACCAAAGAGCTTCAATCTTGAAGTTATGCTCTCCTTAAAATGTTATAACCTCCTGTCGCCTACTCAATAATGGACTTCAAAAAGGAGAAGGTTCTCAATTTAAAGGCTTTTGCTAATATTTTAATGTTTAAAAAGGTACACTTTCAAGTTAGTTATATATATTTTATCAAAAACGGTCGGTTTATAAAAAAGTAATTAGTTTATGAATCAAAATGACTGATAAATTTGTAGTCACGCATTGCACATTTTTAAAGGATTACTTGGTTAAGAAAGGATTAAAACTTCAGTATTTAAGCGACATGTGATCTATATTTAAAGATCATTAATACTCTATAATGTTTTATAGGGTCATAAACTCTTTAGTATATAGAAGTGTAATACTTTTTATATAGATTTAATGTTATTAGAAAAATCCATGTGCCACGCTTGGTGACATTATAGTAATAATGGAGTAGTAACTCTACTTTCTGGTGTCCTGGGCTTTTGCCCAGTAACTAAGAGTCGTTGACAACCAACACTGCTGATCTATAAGTTTCTAATAATTCTACGGTTATGGTTTGAGTAAACCATAACAGGAATGTCGTTATGGCGACCAGAAATTCATCTGTCTTTAAACATCGTAAAAGTTTCAGTATGGCTGTAGCGGCATTATAAGTTTAAGAACATGAAATACGAAAAGAAAATTATTACGTAATATAGAGGCTGAAAGTGGCGGCTTTTACGCTCTTCGAATTCTTCTTTCTTGAAAGATATCTTTCAAGCAACATTAGGATGCAGAAAGTTTACATAAATAAAGAAAAATTAATCGGTTTTAGTGATACTCGTAAACAGCTTTTTGTGCCATTTTTTATAGAATGAACTCATGGATATTATAACGTTTTGTGTATAACAACAACAAAATAGCATTGTAAATATGTTTTAATTTGCAAATATGTTTGACAAACAATCGCTCTCATACGAGACAATGGTGCTATGGCGTTAAGTTAGCGATGAAATAAGTTAAACAAAGACAAACCAAAATTGCTTTCACTACTTTCGTAGCTAACTTTTCGCGAAAGCATCACTACTCTGACGTCCGAAGAAAAATTTCAATAGTTCAGAAAAACATATTTTGTCTAACCATGCGGTCTGGAAAACGGCAGCGAACGTTTACGTTAAGCGTTACGAAGACCTTCGTCTTTATTGACAAACATCTCTAAATCGCTCGATTTACCCACTAATAACATCATTTAGCAATTTAATGACTTGTACGGAACCCTAAACCGATAGTAAACATCTCGTTTATGACTTCACTAATCAGCTATACTGGTGTAAACATCATAACAGCGCGGTCATTATTGGTTTGATATTCATAGAGTTCTTAGCGGGAAGGTCGTTATGGATTTACAATAGTCATTTTGGAATTAGTTAAAAGGTTTATTATTAAGATTAAATATTGTTTTTTAATAGTATTTGGATTATTAGAGACATTAGATTTCTTGTGGAGAAAAATTGGGATTTAGCATTTTTGATAATATTGTGAATATTTTCCAAATATCCATACTATAGGTAATTAGGTCGTGTTAACTTTCTGAATCAGTAACATTAATGATTGGCACTACCTGCTGTACCTTAGCCTCTAATGTAAAGTGACTTTAAACCAATTCAATGCAATGAAAATGATTCATTTTCATTGCATTGGTTTAAATTCTGTTTAAAGATTGTTCTATTATGCCAAAAAATAATTCATATGGAGTTTTTATTTTTCTTTAGATGTTTAATGTAACAAGACAGCTTTATACAGATATATATTAGATACTAGTTTTGCCCGCATTATGTTTATTTTTTACAGGAAAAAATTGCCTATAGCGAAATGCCTTAAAGAAGGAATTCCTCGAACTAAAAACTGAAACTGGTAAAAAAACCAAGAAAATTACTTTTGAGTTTATAATACACTAGCCTTTGGCTGCGGCTTCGCTTGCGTTATATTTCTCCATGGGAAATATGCCTTGCTAGGACTCTCTCCGGATTCCGAACTATATACGTGCAACAAATTGATTCGTTCCGAACTCACACTTGCTGAGCTGAAGATGAACAGGAAGACCAATAAACCAACAAACGTAATTTCGCATTTATAATTAACGTGAGGATGTTGAGATAGAAAGAACGTCAAATCAAGTGAAAACCATCGCAATCAGCACTTACATTAACCATTATCAAGTCAAGTAATTCTCGCAAAGAACAATAACTTTCATTTTGCTTTTCTAAGCTTGTATTCGTATTACAATGCATATAGTTTATCAACAGTAAAGCCTGGGTGTACAGAAATAGCCGGTCGCAGCTAGACTGAATGTCTGGTGGGAGCGATAAACTACTTATGTAGGTATGCTTTTACCTATTACTTTGTCGACTTGTCTACTGAAATGCTTAAATATTTCGTCCAGGTTTTGTACATTAATAGAAGGAATGCTCAAAAATTAAATTAAATGAATAACTTTGTTTATTATTCTATTTAAAAGAATATATAAGAATAGAATTTCGTATCGGATTAGCCACTAACGGAAGTGAAAGAAATTAATAACGCTGAATCATCTCTTAAAAATGTGCAAAGTTTATTAAGAGGAAGATTACGTAATTGATACGAGATTCGCTTGCTGTTGTAGCCGATGGATTCTATTTAGTAGATTTATTCAAGAAATTGAATTTTTTTCTTTTTTCTTGACTCTCTCTCTCTTGACTTAAATTTTAATATTTTAATGTATTAGCAGTTTTGAAGTATTGACAATAATATTTATAAAGCAACGTTTTCAATGGACCTTGAAATTAAACTTACAAAATATTTATAGTCTGCATTCCGCAATAACTACCGCGTAAAAAAGAACAACAAATCACAACTAATCCATATTAATTTATATTATGATTTCGTTTTAAATAATTTCAAGAGTTTTATTACATAAGCATAATAAAATATCACTATTTTAATTAGTATTTATTGCACATAATTATTTCAGGAAGTATTGTCTCATATGTTATTCACCATAGACAAAGTTTCAAGGTTTTCATTAGATCTTCCTTGAATCTAATTGGCCTTCAGTTTGTGATGATAATCTTGAGTAATTTTCCTTGTGAGTTAGGTATGCTCGTTGGACGAGAGGTGTAGGAAATAACAATAGAAATAATAAAAGCTAATAGATAGGACAACGCAACTTATTGCTGAAGCCGAGGTCAGAAACTATTCTGTATTCAGGATCACTTCAACCGCCAAAGAAACTGGGATTTGGAAACTAGTTTTCTAAATGGCTTTTATATACTTTCAACTGATAAGAGGAATGAAATATACCTATTTTAAGTTTATTAAATCATGACTGATAATTTACTATTTAGCACTTTATCCGAGAGTTGAGAAAAAATGGATTATTATTGGGTAACTCGTCACACAAATTCTACAAATCTTTATCAACTAATTTCCAAATTTCATAAGAAAATCGAAAACATCAATAGACATAATTGCATTGTAATGTAACGTAAATTAAGTATTAATTAATTACGTAATTCATTAAGATATTAAAAGTAGATTGATAAATTAATAAACACTTTATTTTGGTGACATAAAACAAAAAACTAAAAAACATACATTTTCAATGGCAAAAATACAGTGGCACAAGTTGCGGTCTTCTCGCTAAAAGCGATTTCTTCCAGGCAATCTTTGAAAAGTACCATAACAATTTGTTTTTTTTTTTAAAGTTTGACATGTCGCATGTCGACGCAGAAGTAAGGTCACATTGAAACGCAAATTTTATAGTAAAGATAAAAATATGACTAGATCTCTATTTAGCGCAACTATTAGTGCATAACTTTGCACTAAGTACTGTCCGGGATGAGTTCTATGTTTTTTTTATTTAATAAAATAAATATAAATATATATTTATATATTATATATAGGTTTGTTAATCGAAATTATATTCACAGAAATTTATTTCAATAGATCCTTTAATTACGACAAATATTAGTAACTCAAAGATGGCAAAACAAATCCTTTAAAGATTTCATAACAAAATCGAACACATCTTTAGATAAGAATTCAAATTACACAACAGTTCTAAACTGGCACAGTTAAATTAGAACCGAGTTAGCTAAATATAACTCGACGACTGGACGTGAATCAGCGTCTGCCAACCTTTAATGACCGACAGATAAAAAAACTACAACTATTTATAAGTTTAGTTAATAAAGAAATGGTAACGGTATTTAAAGTAAGATAAAAATCGACTTTAATTCTGGAGGCAAATTATTCAGTTATTTTTCATTCATAAACAAAAATATAGAAAAAAAAAATTGTAAGGGAACATGTAAAGACTCTTGCATGGCTTTGGTTTGCATTTGAGGTCTAATTGTTCACAACGCTATCTGCTTGAGTTAGACATGAAAGAGGTGAAAACTAGAGCCCGCAAACTTGGTTACGGTTTGAAAACGTGAAAACGGCGAACTGTCAAAACGCAATCAAGTATGCTTCCTCTTATTTTCAAGTCTTTCATGCTTAGTTCTAGGCGATAGCCCATTAATAACGATCAATTTTCTTATGCGCCGAAACCTGTCGTTATCCTTCTTCTGCCGTCTACTAAACTGAAGCTTCGTAACCAGTTTTAAACTATCATTATGTTCTAAGTTATGTTAAGACGTTGTTAATCAAATGTTTTCTTTTCTGTGATTATAATTGCGTAAGCTATTTGCTTAATGGTCTATATAATCGAAGAATATACTAGCTGCGCGCTGCAATGTTGCCAAGTTAATACAGGATAAAAAGTAGCCAGTGTTAATCCAGGGTCTAAGCTATCTCTGTGCCAAATTTTATCCAAACCGGTGAAGCAGTTTTTGCGTAAAAGAGTAACAAACATACATCCACTACTATACATAGGTACATTCTTAAAAACTTTCGCGTTTATAACATTCGTAGGATTATTCTAATTAGTTCAGGGTATAATTTAATAATACTGCTGAAGCTAAACATTAACGATTTGTTTTTATATATCTATCGTGATATTTTGAGGCTCAGTAATATCGGTAATTTGTATGCAGATTTAGACATCGATAGGATAATTAAATTTAATGTGGAAGACGTAAAAAGTAATGGGTTATTTGGGATTAGAAGTTATGAAATGGGGACGTGGTTATAATATCGGATTTATTGCATTTTTCATGGAGATTTACTTTATTTTATTAGAAAATGTTTTGAGAATTTGTAAATTATGAGATATGTGCTAATGATGGTTGATTTAGTAAAGTCAAAGTACTGCTGTTATATTTTGTAAAAATAATTAAATAATGAACAGAAACTATCAAAAGCATCGGCTTCTTTTATAAAGAATATTAGTAGCTATAAAATGACGACAGTAAAAAATTAAAACTTTAAACCCCCGATTAAAGATTTTGACCCTCTTAGTGATAGCGTTTTCAGAAATCTCTCTTAGGTACAGCCCTGCATCCTAGTAAATACTTACTTCAAATTTCATCACTCTAGGTTCGACGGTTTAGTCCTTGCGATAATTACTAGGTCATTTCAGTCAGTCAGTCAGGACTTAGTCTTTTACACGATTAGATGATAAGTATCAATAAAATTATTACAAAAAAAGTACGTGGTGCACTCTGGGACAGCCGCAGTAAAGATATTGCATACGCATACGTCTAGTCGCACGCACACAAACACCGTGCCAAAGTCTGCCGAACTGAAACGACGTTATACGAGTGTTAGGTTTAAGTTACGAAATTTCGTGATTTAGTTCCGCGCTCAAAGCCCACGATAAAAGCTATCTAATAACTTAAAAACATTCTACATGTTTTTTTTATTAAACTATTGTTATCATTTAAATTTTGCCCAAAACTTCACGAACTATGTATTTTTTTACTTTCTCCTACTCAAATACCACAAATCAGTCGGAAATCTAAAAATGACACTCGTTAAAGATAATGTCAATCTAAATTGTGATATGTCAGACAAGATGTGAAGCAAACACGAACAAACCTTGTAAAAGTGACACGTTAATGTAAACATTCCAATGATATATCCAACTGACCCAATAGTAGGCAATCGGAAGTTAAGCACGATACTTAATTAGTAAGCGATGGTTCCGTAGGTCGTTTATTTTGATAGTAGAGAATTAGAAGGTAGTGAGGCGAAGCGTCTGCTTCGGATCTGGTAAATTATTTTGCTTCCAAAATAAGTGTAGTGGAGAATTATTACAGCGCCATTTTCTGGCCGATTAAAAAAATATTTGATACGGATATGCGGAAAACAATACTAATTAAGAATTCTGTAACAAAATATAAAAAAGACGATTAAGTGGTTGTCGTTTTTTTTTTGTGCAATCGGAAAAATATGTTTCCACGTCGTTGTATGCAGAATTACTAGTAAATAAGTATGTTCTTATATAAGAAATATAGAAGTTATGTATTCAATTACAGAAAACTAGAATAAAAATGTGAATGAATAATTTACCGGAAATTATATGTTGCAACGTTTTGTAGAATGCATTTGATATTCGATTTAATTGAGCTACAGTAAGTAGCTTATTATTCCAATGAATTTAAATACCTAGGTCAAAATTAGTGCAAGAATACAAAAAGACTAAGTATCGTTCTTATAATTTCCACTTGAATTTATCGCACTAAGGAATTGCTTCATTTTCGGCCAAGACCATAATAATTAATCACATCTTTAAGCAGATGTGATTAATATTATGTATTAATGAAACCTGCATTTAAAAATTTAATTTCTGCGAATTGTAGTGGATTTATGGCAGCCCTGTAAGATTGTTGTATCCTAGGTTGACTCCAATGATGACATTGGTCTATCAATGTACCACTTGTCACAAATGTCATAATTGAGACAACAAAATAGCAAAAATCACCTTATTGCGTAAATAAGGTATATTGATTTAAATTATTTTTTGTACACTGCGTTAAGTAAGGTTTTTGTAAATTTGCTTGATAGATAAACGATTAATAATCTCTAACGTATTTATAGTATCAAGTAAACTGTCTTGGCCGGGGCTTCATGCATTATTGAAACATCTCTTTTCACACAGAATCTTGTCTGTGTTAAAATTCACGGAACTCTAAACTCGAGCAGCGTCTACCAAAGCGTTAACCTTCCGCTAAAGCGAAACGTCTGTTTCGCCTCGTTACCTTGCAGGCTGTCTCGAGGTTGTTCTAACAAGAGTGCAGTAGGTAACAACTGGTTTTCCCACGCGCACGCTTTCTAGATCATCGGTCTATGGATACTAGATGTGACGTAAATTAAAAAAAGCCATCACTTTCCGCTACTGTTACATATCAATATCAGTGGCCACTAATTATATCAATTTTGGGACATAGGTCATAACTATTTACCTTTACTAATACAATTATTATACTGATTTAAGCAATTTCTATAATTTCGTATTTAATTGTGAAAAGTGACGTAATTACACTCAACCAAAACACCAAATGATAAGACAACTCTTTATTAAAAACCAGCTTATAACATTATTTAACAAGTGGTTAGAAGCGAGTTCGAAAAAACCCGGCTGCTAAATCGTTAAACCTGTGTACCTTACTTATTTTTATTTTTTAATTTTGATGTACCCAGTGTCACTCTCACGACAAAGACGAATATATTGACACCACTCACATAAATTACGACAAGCTGTTTAGATTTTAGGGCTTGCCAAATAAATATACATACTTACATACGATTGAAAAACATAACCCAAGGAGGGTTATGTTTTTGATTGTTTCTTTCGCAGTCAGGTAAAAAAACATGCTAGATTTCTAATGGCCGCCTTATCGCTCAAAGCAATAATAACATGTGTAGGTATTATTTTTTGTAACACGCATGATGTATGAATTAATGTATTAATCTTTATTGCACTCGTACTTCTAGTGCCACAAATGGCATTATTATGATTATATAATTATGATTTATATAATTATGATTATATATTATGATTATATTATGTGTATGTTAATAACTTATTTACTATAACACGTTTTTTTCACTTTTGAGTTATAACAGAGATTTTGATTTTTTCTATGGTTTTTATAAGGGCGTAATATTGATTTATTATTTTACGACTATGTATAGTACGACGACATCCCGATTGTGTAACTTTAAATCACCCATAAAATTATATTTATCTCAGTGCAAAAATATTATATGTCATAATATTATGACGCTAATTTTTTCAGTTGAAGTTATGATTTACTTTATAATCGCGCGTAAAAAAACACACAAAAATTAAAAAAATATAATATCACAAAAATAAATAACTTTACAGTACCGCTAGACAGCCTTATTAAATATTTTATTTTTAAATATATTAACACATATCTGATTACTCCGGTTTTAGTACCTTATTAGCAATAGGCCTCTTATTAGCACACATTCAGCAAATTTATTTGTGAAGACTAAATGGAAACCCATTAACATTTACCTAATATTCATTTACAAGTGAATGTCATAAATAAGCTAAGAGTCTCATAACATTAACTTATGCTAAACGATGTGACCTGGAACAGAGCTTTTAGCGCGATCAAAGCTGGAATTCTCAATGGTCTTAGTCAATACATATCTCACTTTCGCTTGATGACGCTTGGTGACGTATCATATTAATGAAACGCGTATTCATTTTAGTCCTTCCTGTCATTTGTCTAATGTAACAAGTGCTTTCTGCGATAGATATGATAGGGTTATGTTGTACGCGAGATAAAATGATTTTGAAAAGTTTCACGCTTTTAATCCCCATTCCCATCCAATCCCCATGAATTATCAAAAACCCTTTGTTACTACTAAGCTAAGTGTAGGTGTGTGGAATTTCATATCTCTAAATTCAGTGACCTGTCAGTTAGTGAATCAGGATAAACTATTTTATATATATAGTTAGATATAGGATTGCACATGAACCTATCCAGTGGCCTGCTTCGTTATAACTTAAACTACGATACGCATAGACATAGACGTCGCTTTAGTCACATATTTAAATTATAATAACAATTCTGGTTAACATAAAATATATTTACCAACATCTCTTACGCTGCAGACGCCATTTTGTCTAGCACTTCTAGCTTTGCTAATCCTTTGCCGCTACAAACTTTAAACAAATATTGCAATATGAGTTCGTTTGGTTGCAATTCTCGAACTGATTATGCTTCTGATAAGCTTGTTGCGATTTAGCTTGGCTGATTTTGACCAAATATAGCTTTCTTAGATGTAATGTAGATATCTATATAGATATGTATGTATAGTCTTCTCTAGATCTAAGATACTCATTGCTTCTGCTTTTAAAATACAATACTAAAGATCTTTATTGTATCTATAAACATACATCATGTATAAGATTAAATGAAAACGCTGCTAGTAATATGGGTACGCTGCCCTCTGGTAGGTCGGAGCTTTTGGACTATCTGTAAATTTTAAGTGGTCTTTATGAAAACTATTTGCAATTTTTTTACATCTATATAAAAATCAATTGCTGTTAATTTATCTCGCTAGAACTCGAGAACGATTGGGCCAAATTAGCTCATTTTAATCTTGAAATGTTTTTCGTACTCAAGGTAAGGTTTAAACGGTGAGAATCATACATAACTGATAGGCGGTAAGAAGTTAGCCGAGTCAGAAATAAAATAAATACAACAAAACTGGTACAAAAGGCGACTTTATTTGCGATCGATACGTAGTGATCTTTACTACACTATCACGCCACTCTATACACTCAATAAATTGTATACTACGAGTAACGACCTTTCGAAACATTATTATAAAAAGTTGACTTTTCTCAGGAGGTATGTACGTATGTCTACTAGCATTTCCGTTGCAGAAAAATGTCACCGCATCTTCTTTAATCCTAAGTAGGTAGGTAACTCCAAAGATAATTAGCCAGTCCTCTCAATCAGGCAGTCAACAGCACTTAATGAAATGAACAGTTTTTGTTTAATCTTACGGGAAAACGGTCAGGAAACTGTGTCTAAGATTGCGGATGTTCAGCCCATACTTGGAGTGAGTACGGCCGTTTAAGTTGATGTAATGATGCTTATTCTTGATTAACGATGAAGTTCTTGATTAGGTTTTTTTTTATTACAGCGGGATTATAAAAGGCGGAATGTTTTTTATTGCTTGTTGGTATTGACGGTGTCTTCTGAAACAGAGACCTAACCCCTATTATATGATGGCTGATATTTTTTCAACAGACTATAATTTATTTATTTATTTATTTAATTTGATGGAAATTCGTAAATCATTTCGAGATAATCTAATGAAGAGTTCATACTAAATATACCATAATTAATGACATAATTTTTTACGAGTTTTTGACGAGAATAACATTATGCTGAACCTTTCTTATATTTAAAAAAATCTCTAATTGAGTAATTATTCCATTCGGAATTTAAAAAGTTATTTTGCATTTGTCTACATTATCATATAGTAATAAAAATTTCAATTCTCAATTGTAGAAAAACAAAGCATGAAATATACAGAAATAGGAGAAAAAAATTGTAACAAAATACAGTGCGGTGATTGGCAGCCTTATCGTTAAAAGCCATTTCTTGTAGGCAACAAAAAGATGAAGACAATTTGATTACTAAAAACTAAATACTTACCTAAGAGTATCCATCTACATAAATAAATGACCCAGTACATTGGTTAATAAATAAAAAAAAACTGTCAAAATATACTCACCTCTCAGACACTACTCAGACTTAGATTGATTGTTTGCTTATTACGTCATCGTTAGTTTTTTTCTCAACAACTTGCTAATAAATTGAACATTGAATTGTTAGGCACATCAGATACTTTGTTATTGTTAATCAAAACAGAACACTCCCAACAATGGTTATTATTAGACTACGAAAACACTCGAGCGGTCAAGAGGATCCAAATCTTAGGTGTCTATCACAACAACCATAAAAACATTGGTTATTCTAGCTCTTATTGCTGTAGATATAAGGTTGATAATGTAGTGGTTCGTGTAGAGATTTGTATGGTATAATGCAGCCTCTGTTCTGAAGAAAGCATGCCTTGTTGCCTGACACTCGACACGATGTGCGTTTTCATTGTTCTTACGATATAGGTATGAAATCGTTATAAGAATAAGAGTACATTAACATAAATTAAGAATTGTTTTTTTAGTAAAAGTGACTTCGATTACGCGCCAACATACATTTTTCAACTCGGTCCATCTATTTCCGAAAAATCAAATCAAACTAATAAATAAAAAACATACAGTCGAATTGAATACTGTGTTAATACTTAAATCGAAACTACAAGGACTTTCTTTGAGATTCGATAAAAATAAAGAAGTATACTACGGACGTATTTACAGGCAGCTATTTAAAAATGTTTGGCAGAATGCGGTACGCAGATAAAATGAACAAAGTGGGTAGGCTTGAATATGAAGATTGCAAATGTTCGTAAAACCTTCAATTAGTAAAGGGAAGAAGAACTAAAAAATAATAGAATTTATCAAAATATTTTGTAAGACTCGAAGCTGACACGTTGCACTTGCTCTATCAATGAGATTTACTTTACAAAATTATGTTTTTTTTTTATCGTCGACTGAAACCACGTATCGTCTGTAACAATGGAGCTTGTCTAATCTCGAGTGGGCAAGAAGCAGCCATCGGTTATTCTGTAATCTTATAGCTATTTAAAATAACCCGTAACTTGCACAGACTAAAATGTAACACGATATTATTATGAACTTTTACTCTACTAAATTTATTCTGTTGATATAGGATTAGGTACCTTATATCTTTAGAGATAGAAGACTAAATTGTTAGTTTGGATTTTGTCTCAAATCTCAGTTTGAAAATTACGTAGGCGTCGAAATTATCTCATATTTTGATGCTAGTTATGAGATGTGCTTTTGAGGTCAAGGTGATTTTTGTTTGAGATTTTTGATAGGATAAATTTACTTTATTATGTTCTACTTAGTAATAGACTCTATAGATCAGATAAAAGCAGGTACTTTTACTTACATTTTTCCTAATATTATGAATACCTACCAAACTAAATTTAATATATGTGTAACCAACAAATAATCAAAATACAGATAATTAATTAGTGACATCGTTTTTACGAGCTTTTGACGAGAATAACATAATTCGGAACTTTAAGAATAGATTTTCTATTATCTCTAAAACTCAGAAATATATATCCGTTATCTTTCATTTATCTTTCCATTATCTAAAATGTTCAATGTGTTCAATTTTGTTATTTTACTGAAATTCAATATATAAACTCTAACTATCAAGTTATTAATCAATCAACTTAAGTCAAAAACTTGATGCAAATATACAAATCATGTGGTGCCATAATAACTAAAGAAAACAATCCGTTTCAAGTTTTATTTTTTAAAATATCTACTTTTACAAAAAAAAAAAACAACACAAAAAAAACAGTATTATCCCTGATCACTATTCAAAGACGCCTGGACGGATTTCGAAACGAATATTTTTTGTCTGAAAAGCTATAAATATTTTATATTGCAGGACTTTCATAGCAGAACTTCCTTAATGAAAACCTTCTAAATCCGTCCCATTAGCAAAATAACCAATCAAATCAATCTGAAATGTAAAGAGTAACTATCAAAGGAGTCATAAATCAACTCCTTGCTAATTGAATGTGTTAATTCTTATTAACGCCACTGCATTAGCTCCAGAACTCCAGAGCAATACCTTATTGTAATAATAGAATCATTAACTAAGCTGAACGCCAGGTTTCACTTGGGATAAGTTGAATTAAATGATAAAACTCTTTAGTATAATAACTATATCTTCGGAAGTAGACATGACAAAAGAAATATTTCACTATTTCCAGCTGCTCGTATGGAATCATTGAGAAATAAAATAAGATCAGTTTCAAACAAGCATTTTTTATAAAGTTATCTAGATTTGATTTCCTCATGAATCTTTACAAAATTTCAGTTAAATATTCGAATTTAAAAATCAATCCCCTGGACTAATTTTGAAAAGGATGAAATCAAAATGGAACTACATCAAAAGTATATACATTCAACGCAAAAATAAATAAAGAAATTGGTCTAGCCAGCTCAGAGAAATCAGGTCGTTATTTCCTTCTCCTTCTCCTTTTTTGTGAACGCGGTAAAAAAATAAGACTAGAATAAGACACCTGAAGGTATGTCAAAACTGACTTTATAATGGATGAAAGTTCTCAATCCAATATTTCAAACACACAAACAAACATACAAACCCAAGTTCATTCATAAAATCAATACTCTGAACTAATGTAGAAACTATTAGTTCATCTACGGCATAAGCTATTGAGTTAATAGCGTAATGTAAGAGAAATGGAGCTTGCAAGTGCATTGTTGAAGGGAAATTATACGTGAAAATAAAAACAACTTGGAAACAAAGCAATGAACCTTTTTCATGATCAAAGGTTTAATCAACGTGCCTATTGCTTTGAAGTTATGAGTATGGAGTATTTTACAACCATTTATCCGATTTTCTAAGGACTTTTAATAAGAAGAGGCACTTAATTTTACGGTATATTTTATAGTTTCTTACCTTTTTTATCCTACACAGCTAGGCATTTGACCACAAGTTCGCACGACCACGGAAGTCAGCGAAACTGTACGAGTAGCCCTAGATGAAGCATGCATAGTCTGGAATAACCTGATTTATCGGAAATGGATATCCGATTTAAAAAAATCTTTTTTTGTATGAAATGATTATACTTTTCGAGTGGTCTTATTCAAATTTTATTAAAGATCTGTCCCGAAGTTTCATTTTTTAATCAAAATAACTATTCCTTTAGTAGTTTGTTGAATCGGCGCCCGTTGTAATGGAAATCGCTATTTTTTTAAATAACGTCTTTAAATTAATTAAAGAATATTAATTAAAGAAATTTAATTAATATTCAATCTTTGAATACTTAAAGATTGAATATTAATTAAATTTCTGTTTCGTGTATTATTTAAAAACGGCCAGTAAATAGCACTGCAGCAAACTAAACCCCTTTAACGGAGAGATAAAAAATTGACGACAAAGTTTCGACAAGATTGGTTAGAAACTACGATTTGTACGCTAATATAATTTTTCTCAAAATTTCAGACTTACTTTCATGTCAGAATTGAAAGACTAAGTAAAAATTGCCATAACTGCAGTAGATACACTTACTCGCTTCTCTCGCTCGGCCAATTACTTTCGTGATGATTTGCATCGATAACTACAAATTGTTATTCAAAACATCAAAACTCAAAATCATCAACTCATCGGTCGTCGAGTCTCGTTAAGTATTTCTGTTTTTGGCTAACAGCATGTTTTTCGAAATAATTATTGTTCACGGATCGTAATTTTCGTTTTATTGAATGCCAATGCTTTCTCAATATTGTTATGTAGTACTCACGATTTTAAGATCTTTGAGGATTTCATACAAATTTACCTAACTTTCGTCAACACTTTGTTAAGTTGGCATAACACTGACAGTATCCATGCAAATTTTAAACTAAAGCTAGTCCATAGTAAAATATAAAAATAAACTAATAAAATATCCTACCTCTTGTCTAGAAAACTCAGGCGTATTTGATTCATTTTCATTCATCATTTCATTTAATTCATGTTTTGTGCCAGACGTGCTATCGTTGTAGACACGAACAACAGGTTACTTCTTCGATGAAGTTCGCCAAATGTGGACGAAACTAATGATGAACCTTTTCAACAATGGGAACCCGCGTTGTTAAAAAAAATTTCTGGTCTATTTAACCGACTCAAAAAGCGGAGAAAATTCTCGAATCCAATACAATCTGAGAGAAGCCAATACAATAAAGTATTACAATTTGATTAATTATTCTTTATGTACTTCTCATGGGTGCCATATAAATTTTATCTAAATTTCTGTCTAGAAGGTACTGTCTTAAGTGAAAGTATTTAATTAGAAACAAAATCTTTCCGTGGTCGCGAGCATCATTGATACTATGACATTAAATAAGTAGTTATTATCAGATGTTATACATTTTTGTGACATTATTTTGTAATTATTTTGTGATTAAAAACGATTTATAATTTAGTTTTAATTTACTTAGGAGAATGTACATTTTGTATGGAGTTGTCTAAAATCACTAGTACTACAGGCAAGCCTTAACACCAATGCATTGAGAATCGACGGATTAAATCGGTGAAAGGTGCGAAAGTAACAAGTGAATGTACGTACACTACTGAACTGAGTATGTTATTATCGAATTATTTACCGACCAAAATTATTGGATGATATGCAGAGTGCAAATTCTATTATTATCATAACGAATTATTTTAATGTATGGAAACTTTGTATTGTCAGTTGAGGTAAAATATATTTTTGGACTTGGATATAGACTATTTGTCATCCAAAACCTTATAAACCTAATCGGATAAAATATTGTATTCTCCAAGTTAAATTTAAACAAGTGTTTAGAGTGACTTCAAAAAAACCCGACTGCTTAATCTTCAAACCTGTGTATCATCCCTAATCTTGTTTTTTTTTATTTTGTTATACCCAGTATCACTCTCACGACTAAGACGAATCTATTGACACCACGCACATACAAATACGACAAGCCGTTTTGTCTCTAGGGCGTGTTAAATAAAAATATAAATAAATACATACACTCGAAAAACATAACCCTCTTTCCTTTGCAGTCGGGTAAAAATAAAAATATAATATGTACTTTATACTGTACTGTACTTTAAAAATATAACATGACATTCTTATATCTATATATATATATATATATACATTCGTAAATAAAATGGATTATTACATAAAATGTTTTTTTTTTTAACAAAAAAAAATGGATTTATTTTTCTATTTTAGTGAAGGGAACTATCGAACACTTCACTAAATACAGGGTCGCAGATTCGATATTATTTTTCGTGAATAAACTAGAATCGTTGTCACGATCTCGCTTGCACGATGAGTGAAGATGCAGATCGTTTACCTATTAAAAAATAATCACCTCCTTTTTATTCGAATCTTTTAGACTCTCTTGTTCGATTAATAAATAAATGCATAAATGCTACTCTCATTATTATTCAGGACCGAACCGAATGATTGATTAGAAACAGCTCAACTAATTCTGTGATTAACAATTAATTCGAATTTTAAAATTGCGATTAAATCAAATTACAAAATTCTAAAAAAACACCAATTTACGATAAGTAATCATAAAAAAACATCACTTAATGCGACTGATATGTGTTGGTAAAAAATATTATCGTTCAATAATTATCATTATTATTAACAAGATAAAAGAAACAAATATGCTACCTCATAGCTTATGACGTCATTACATATTTAATGTATTTTTAATTTTTGGGTTTTCCATTAAACAATTTTGCCTTAACTCTTTACTGAAAAAATGGACTAGTTACTTTAAACTACGTATCTGAAAGTCCAATAAAGGATTAAAGATAAGTTTAAGTTTCACTGGCAAACTAAGTTATCATTTCATACAGTCTATTCACTTATCCAACTTGGGACTAACTTATTATGAACTTACGCAATTAAGTTGCATTTTCAGTTAAAATCTATCTTTTTACTGGAAATTCATCCAATAAAACTTGAGAGAGTTTTCATAAAATGAAGATTGTACGTTTTAGTTCGTAACGACTTGAAAAGTGACGGCTTACAAAAATAAGAATTGTCCAAAACGAGCCGGATAGCGTTTTTGAGAAATCTGATAAAACACATTTAAATACCCGACGAATTAGGAACCTCGTTTTTGTTTGAAAGCGGAATTGATATTGATAATAGTTTCAAATCCAAACCAACCCACTGCGAAAGGCAGCGTATCTAGTATGCTAACGGCAATTTTTTTGTTACAGGTAAATATCAAAATCATGTCATTAACCCTGAGAAATCTACAACGCCGTATCAGACATATAAAAGGTAAAAGTTTTGTGAAACGCATAATTTTAATTTAACAATCGTCAATAATCTATTGATATCTCATTACAACGACTTTACGGATGACTGCTATGGCTTAGTGGTTAGATGAGGCAGGTATAAGCTTTATGAGTAGTCAGGAAGTTTATACCATTCATTGTCATCACTCCAAACCTTTCGTCATTACTATTTTAAATGTAAATTTACAACCCATTCTAACGTTCAAAACCCGACGTTATAAATTACAGATTCTTTCTTTTCAAACTCTTTTCTAATGTCACTTACAAAGAAATCGTGTTCGCAGTTAAAATGTCGTCATAAACAAAATGCATATGATAAGGCAGTGGTCCCACAGCCGGCGATGAACGAGAAACGAGTAGAACTAGAAGTTGAGAACTAGTGTTGGCGATCAGCGGGAAGCGAGTGTGTAGTTTCGATAGTTTTGTCGCCGGGCTACTCGTATAAGCGAGTGAGCAATTTACTCGCGCCACTCGCCCGCGGTCGCCCAGTCCTAAGCAAACCTGCGGGCGCGTTGCACGTGTTTACAAGCGAGTATCGCAGAACGAGTATCACTGAGCGAGTTTATTTTTGAAAGCTCATCGCTCTGCGACAAAACTAGTAAAGCGAGTCGTCGCCATCAATGTGAACAGTCAGAGAAGTAACTTTTAATGTATGCATCTTCTTCGCTTATGTCTATTTATTGTCCCTTTCTTGAGAGAGAAAATCGCCGATAGTCGTTTTCTCGCCGGCTGTCGGACCAGTGCCTAAAGCTTGGGTTGTATGAGTAGATCTAGGGACTAGTGATAATTCTGTTTACTGTTTAGATAAGCACATTGACAGTGTCATTCGTCCTTTTGAGTGAACCTTGATGAACGGAAAAATGATCTTTGACAACTTTGCAACCGAGAGAGTAACCAGTCTATGTCTCATGTCTGGCATTATTACTATAGAATATAGGTACAGTTCGTATTTTTAAACTAATTTTGAAAAGTGTAAAGCTTCATCATCCGCAGCCTCCCTTATCCCATTGTTGGGTACACGCCTCTCTGATTTCTTACCATCTGTCTTAGACGTGTGTTATCTATCTTGTTCAGGTGTTTACTAAATGTAAAGTATTGTAGTAACGTGGCTATATATAAGTAGGATATTTACATATCTAAAGTACCGGGCAAGTGCCTTTATTACCAAAAACAAAACGACTAACTACAAAAATTTGCAGAAAGATTACCTTTAGTTCAGGCTGGACCCGCGATCGCTTTCATGTCGTTAACCCATGTTGCTGGTTGTCGATAGACGTTTCCGCATGCATCTGTATGCGTCGACTGTTATTGTGCAAACAGCCAGCCATTCCAAGTGGAATTCGCTGCCGAGTTTTCTATTTCCCGATAGCTATAATCTCGGTCTTTTCAAATCGCGAGTCAATCGGTTTCTTCTACGCAAGCTTGCCACATCTTAGGCCATAACGTCGCTTTATATCAGGGAAGTTACGGCCAAGCGCAAGCAGTTTATAAAACAAGTGGTAGAAGCTATTTCAGGAAAGGAAGACTTGCTGTCTGTCCGTCAGTCCGTCCACCTGTCAGTTTTAATTTTCGAAAACCGTTAACAAGTTTTGCCGTTACATCACGATTGTAAACCGGGCTTGTGTAATATGTAAACATTGTTATAGACATCATAAATTATCTTATCTATAAAGTGTATTGAACTTATCGATGCGAGTCCGGAAGTAGTCCGCATGATCGGAATTGATGGCATTCAATTGCATTTCGATTTATTTAATTCATTATAATTTATTTATCTATTTTAGTCTTTTGAAACTGAAGTCAACTTTCAACATGAAATATTATGTTCGTTTTTTTTTACCGACTGCCCTATAAGAGGAGGTACTTACTCTATTCATTTCTCAGAGATGAGTTGGCACGTATAGAAAAATTATTTTTTGCTTGAAATATATATATTCCATGAGGTCCTTGTTAATATTATTAGGATTGGTGAAGAGGTTTGATATTTTAATAGAATTAGCTGAAAGAGTTCCATTGCGCCTGCTCTGAAGGAAAGTAGGTGGTTATTTTTTTAAAACAATAACATTTTATGACATTGTTATTTTTTTCTATGTTATGTTTTGAAACTCGAGTGTGTCTTTCAACGTGAATTATATAAAAAATACGTATTATATTACAGTCGGTTATTTATAACTTGCATTTATTTTTATTGATTTTGAATTTTATCGTAGTGTACGTAATTTGTAACTACTTATAGTGAAGCCCTTTCATTTCATACCTATGTTGAGGGAGTTGTGAAAACATATGTAAATAAAATAAAATCGAGTCATACTTTCGGGTGCTGTGATGTAGCGTCATTGATACGCTAAACTTATATCACCACGTTGTTTTTGCGTTTAATTATTAACCAAAGACGACGAAAAGGCAAGTGCTCTTAATTACTTATACCAGAACATAAATTCTGGTATAAGTTAGATGCATTGATTTTTTTTAAATATTGCGAAAACAATATTTTTTTTAAATTATAATAAAAACGACAACCACTTCACCGATTTTTTTAATTCAGGAATCTTATGTTGTATTCTACATGTATGCACCAAATATTTATAGAAAACGACCTGGAAATGGCGCCGTAAAAAACTTCTTTTACGGGAGAAATAATATTCTCTCGCTTCTAGCTTCGTCATGATTGGTTGGAAACTACGAGAGTACGACATTTCTTACAGACAAACATCCATACATACAAACTGACTAATGAAAAGTTTTCAAAAACTCGAAGCAGAGACGCTGCGTTTTGCTTCTCTTGCTCGGTCAATTGACTACATTTTAATTTTGCAAGGTGACGGAAATTCGAAAACTATTTCGAGATAATGTTATAGTTTTTGAATTTCGAATTTCGCAAAAGGAATTCATACTAAAAATACCAGATTTTTATTTCCACTTTCTTGCGAGTTATTTACCAAAAACTGATGAAAAAAAAATCAATATATTTATGTAAAATAAAAATATTTATGTTAAGACCGTCAGATGCCACCAATAAAAAATTGTATTGTATCTGTCATCAGTGAAGCGTACTAAAACAAGCAACAAATATACAGATAATTAATGACATCATTTTTGAAACTTTTCTTATATTTTTAAAAATCTCTAAAATCGTATTTATTACATTCTGAATAGAATAAAAAATATTAGTACGTTATTTTTTATTTGTCTTTTGATTATAGTGAATAAATGGGGGTCAAGAATTTTAAATATTGTCAATTATAGATCTCCTTCAAAGCACACTGTTTTAGGTTGTGTACTACTGCCTTCGATATAATATACTTTCAATGCCGTACGTTTTTCTAACCAAGAAGCATCTTGTAGTCTCTAACCTGCTATTTGGGAAGTTCGTGGAACAAGGTCCAGAGTTCTATTCTATATTTGTTTTACGGCCTCTGCGGTATAACAGCAATTTTGCCAATGTCGCGTGACTAGAAAGATACGATTGGCCGGGACTACTGCCTTCGACATTATAGTAAGATAATTTATTCACGATGTCCTACGTTTTCTAACTGAGAGGCATCTTGTAGTCTCTAAACCTGCTATTTTCGAAGTTCGTGGAACAGGGTCTAAAGTCATTAAATCAATTCCCTGAACCAGTTATGTGGAGATAGAGATGGGACGCTTTCGGGGAAATTGGATGTCGATAAATTTACGCGGGTCTTGAAAGATAGTCTCGTCAGAATTTTGTGATAAATCTGTTTGCCATTTTGAAATGTGATAAAATAATATTTTTAACTCCAGCAAAATAGCTAATTTAGCAAACGACGTTAATCATCGTTTATTTTCTAGTTCCAGTCGAAACACTTGATTTTAAAATTAAAACACTGCTTTTTACTGGTTGATAATTTGTCAGTGAAGTACAATTTTAAGCAGCTGTCAAAACTGACATCTTCTTTTATAAATTCCTAGGAACTTATTTAAAATCGATACAACCACTTGGTAGTTATTTATTATTTACGTGTGTCATTACACGTTTTCTACGGCATAGAAAAGTAAAGCCGACCAGAATAACTTAGAAAAACGCTTTATGAATTCACAAGCGCTTTGATACGTGAGAATCTATAATATTAGCTTTATATGATTTATGAATGTGGAAATATTTAACGCTCATGAATATTTTTTATGTCGTATTAAATTCAGTTACTGGACAGTTAAAAATACAGTTAAAAATAAGCCCCAAATACAATACAAGTTTCAATATAGGTTTCCAATGGCAATAGAAAATTGTGTTTTTAGAAATAATATATTATTTTATTCATTGAAATAACTTTCTCACATTCACTTAAATTTTATAAATAACTATCTATAAATCAATGTGAAAATACTTTAGTAATGTTGAAAGTTGTGAATGAAAGTGTGTATAGGTAATTAAAATGAAGAAAGGCTATAAAACTAAATTTTGAATGAGCATTCTTGTTTGTTTAATATTTTACTAAACAGGTTACAATGTTATTTATTATTTACGACGTCGATAAAATCAAATAAACTTAATCGTGGTAATTAATTTATTCACGCTTAGTGTTTAACAACCAATAAAAATCAATTTGACATACATAGAAAGTCGTGTTGACCTGACATTGATTCTTGAAAATTTGCTTTAGATCTCATAAATTTAGTTAATTTTTTTAAATAGAATTACCATGTTTGTTTTTTTAAATAAATGATTATTTGAATAAAATTTCCATGTTTGATTTTTTTTAAATAAATGTTTTTTTATATATAAGTAAGTAATTATTCGGCGATAACAATATATATATATTTAAAGAGTAACTCAATTGAACTTGTGTTTATTTTATCGATACGAATTTTAACAACACATCCCTAGTTACTTTAATTCAGTTAACATTTTATTTCTTTGCCACGAAATAATTATAGGCAATGAACTCGTGAGTAATTAAGAAATAATTAACTTTTTTTATTTTGATTTATTATTATTTGTGTAGTTAATTAGGGCAATCAATTACTATAAAAGTGTACACAGTCATTTATTTGGATAAAAATAGTTCATTCCTTATTTGCTTTTTATCGTAGTTTTTTCCTTAAATAACTGAGGGTACTTATTGTAACATACGAGCAGTAGTAATTCTGGTTAATCTAAGTTAATTATACAACGTGTAACTGACAGGTGTGTCAATACTTAACGGTGTTAACACATCAAAGTAAACCCATCAATGGACAAAAATAACAAATTCTAAAAAAAAAGCGTCCTCCATACAACTTGATCGATCACGTGACTAACATTTGTATGGAGTTTTTTTTTAAATTTTTTTATCAGTGGGTTTACTTTAATGTGTTAAATTAACACCCTAAGAATTGTCATACCTTTCAGTTACACGTAGTATATTGAACATTATCTGAAATAAACAGAGATAAAATATTTAAAGAAAACCTCTTGTTCCATATCAGGTTAACTCGAAAACAATATAAAAAATAAACTGACAAATGTTAGAAATTTTAATTAGAATATAATTATAATAATGATAGTATTCGATAATTTTATTCAAGTCAACTTAAGGCTCAGTAGTACATTTTGGTAGGACCACTTTTAGACCAAAAGTCACTTGTCTCCATTTCATAACTGTCATTGCTTTAAGTCAATATAAGCTACTAGAAAATGACATAAAATTTACACACGTCAATGTTTTAAGTCAACGCAATGATTTTTTATAGAAAATTGCATAACAAAAACTCATAGAAAAACGTAACAGTTACAAAAATAACATTATTGCCCATAAAAGTAAAACCCTACCAGGTGTGTGGCACTATAAAATCAGAGGCTACTGTTGCAACGCTTCGAATTTCACTCTTTTAATACGGTTTTTGCAATAAATCTAAGTTTAACGATCAGCCTAAAATATTGTTTTCACTTTCCGCGCGTGATTTATTTGACTTCAATCGGTTTCCGCTAAAGGCATCAGAAGTTAAATAAGGCAAAAAAAAACGACCGAAAATAATACAACGGGCAGGATTCGAACCTCGGCCTTTATTCACTATGAAATTGCAACACATAACGCGGCCGCCTTATTTTAAGTGTTTGGTATGTATGTGGAACGGTATTCATTAAGCCAATGTTAAGTTTTGCATTGTGCCGTGTCACGGAACTCGCTTGTTTCGCTTCATCAGAGTAACGTATTGCGTCTAAAGACGTCACGCGTTTTCAGCAAGGAATCTCGTTGTTCGTTAGAGAATAAGGGCTTTACATTATTATAGGTAACTCGCCAGATTGAACATCTGGGATCTTAGTGTTAGTCAGGAGGATGCTTATTTAATCTTGGTGTGGTTGCAAAAAAACTGAGAAAGTATTTGTGCCACCAAATTATTCATATATTTTGCTTTTATACCGATTTCAAAAACAGGTTAAGTAAATCTGAATCTTATTTTTTTAATGTATTTTGCCTAATTTCTTAGCGACGTCTAAACCTGGACGATTGATTAAATATTTTTTGAACTTTAGGTCAATTTAATTTTAAATCAAATTAACTGAAGTTGAAACTGACCTAACTAATACTTGACCGACTTTCATATGAAAAACTAATTTTCCTTGATTTTCTTTGATTTAAACCAAATGACCTGAAATAATGTATAAACGGCCGCCGAATTACAATTGACTGACTTTTTTTGATTTTGTAATTATTATTATCACACTAATATTATAAAAGCGACGGTTTGTACAAGTGTGTGTGTGTGTTTGTTTGTTCCTCTGTCACGCTCGAACGGCTTAGAGAATTTGGATAAAATTTGTCACGAAGGTAGCTCATACCTTGGATTAATAAGCTACTTTTATCCCGGACTATTGAAATGTTCCCATGGGATGATTAAATCTATCGCACTTTACTGCACTACGAGTACATAATGCTTCTCACGTAGGTATTTAATTCGTTATCTCTTCATATTAATAGTAAAGTTGAAGTTTGTTATTCTATGTTATCACTTCCCTGCGGTGTCATATATCGCTTACCAGCGAATATTTCAGACGCATTGGCGTGTCATCGTAACTGCTTTGTAACCGCAACTATCAAGTTACGGTGCGATAGGTATCGATTACTTCGTGGTTCTTTTATTTATTTCTTTGGAAATCTTAAATTTTTACATTCTCATACTTTAAAAAATATTCTAAAAAATAATTAGAAAATCGGTTCATCTGCTCTCCAGAAATGCGCTTAGCAACACATTCAGTGATTCATTTTTATGCTACAGATATATATATATAGAAAATAGACAAGTGGCTGGCACTTGCGGAGTTTCACATGGCATAAAATTTAATATGAAAATGTTTTGAATTTCTAACCATATTTGACCCCCTTAAGAGCTGAATTTTTCAAAAATCCTTACTTACTAAGAAAGGATTTCTGAAAAATTTTCACTGTCCAAATGTCATGTCTCTAGGTTCAGCTGTTTAGAC
This sequence comes from Ligdia adustata, assembly GCA_947049295.1. Lineage (NCBI taxonomy): Eukaryota > Metazoa > Arthropoda > Insecta > Lepidoptera > Geometridae > Ligdia > Ligdia adustata. Next base: position 1,764,378 of record OX346237.1, read on the forward strand.
TCTGCGTTGATTGTGCCTTGTCAGTCGATAAATTAATCTGTAAGGACTTGCTCCTGTATATAGAGAAGATATTGCGTCAATAATATACAGAGATATTTACTACACCCTTATTATTACAGAGAATAGTGAAATACCGACTTCAAAAATTCGAATGTCGAATCGGTTGAATCGGTCCTGAAGTTTGGTTTATAAATCATAATAACTGTATTATGATTTATAAACCAAACTTCAGGACCGATTTTATTGTAATGTTTATGGGAGCAACTGAAAAGGATACCCATTCGAAAAGATTTGTATCAGTCTAACCGTCTCCGAGATATTAGGTAACAAATTTAAAAATTTACGAGTCGAATTGACTACCTCATTCTATTTATCCGACTACGAAAGAAGGAGGGTTATGTTTTTCGAGTGTATGTATGTATATTTCTTTGGCACGCCCTAGAGCCTAAACGGGTTGTCGTATTGTTATGTGAGTGTTGTCAATAGATTCGTCTTAGTCATGAGAGTGACACTGGGTATAACAAAATATAAAAAAAGTACTTAATCGAAGATGATACACAGGTTTAACGATTTAGCAATCGGGTTTTTCCGAACTTGCTTCTAACCACTTGTTTGTAAATTCTGTGAAACTCCCAAATTCAAAGACGTTTTGCTCGCCCGTTGAGTAAATAGCTTCGTATTTATTGCCTGATCCATAACAACATTAACTTTTGTCCGAATAATTTCCTTATAGCTTATAGGGACAATAAATTAATGTATAGATAGTTAGGATGTCCAATATAAAAGCTCTCAAGGCGTGTCGGTTTTACGGGCGACAGTTAACCTGCGAGTCGGGGTTAGATTTCCGCATCGCGGTTTTTATAACGCACTATATTTTCCCTCAGGTTTCACTTCTGTGAATAAAATAAAATTAATAAAAAAGCTATTTATTTATTTTTTTACTTTAATTACTTCTGTAATTAATATTATATTTGACGAAGCGATCGAAGCGTCGAAGCTTAAGGTTGGGCAAAATATTTTTTGGTTTCTCAGTATGTATGTTTGTTAGTAACAAATGTAGTACTCACGTATAAGTCATCATCGAATCATGAGAATTGATTCCTAGTAAAAAAAACTATTGTAATTTAAAAATATATTACATAGTAAGTAACTTATTATTTACTTGTTAGCGAATTCTACATATTTTATTTAAAAAACTAACGCGTGTTTGATTAATTTTATTTCAGAAGACTTGTTTTCACTTGTACCTGATTGTTGAGAAGGTCCAACTATAGTTTCGTTCAAATTCGTCATCTCAAACAAAATAAATTTTACATATTCGAGTATTTCTCTCAAAAAAGGTTAAAGTCTGTTGCAAAAATAATGCAAATCTATATATATAAAAGAAAGTCGTGTTAGTTACACTATTTATAAATCAAGAATGGCTGAACCGATTTAGCTGAAAATTGTTGGGGAGGTAGCTTAGAACCAGGGGAAGGACATAGGATACTTTATAATCGACTTCAAAAAAAAAGTAGTTCGAAGTTAATTTTAGTTTGTTTTAGTTTTAGTAGAACTACGTGGGTAAAAACCGCGGGGCATAGCCAGTATTTTACAAAAAAAGAATTTATTTTGCGTGATACAAGGTCTAAATTACTGTGTCTAGCTTCCTACAAAAGCGTAGTTAACGCTTTTGATATTTTCGGAAGCTATTTTGAAAGCTAGAAATATTTTAAAGCAAAAAAAAAAAATGGTGGTCGTGAGTTGACAGTTCGTACAACTAGTAATAGACAGACAAACAAGTTAGATATTATGTTTATATATATAATACGTTTCGCGATGTGTCCGGTAATATATATGTCAAGTAATATAATATCATGATTCAGAGTAGTTATAGTAGGAGATAAAGTTACCTAACCTTACTACATACTCGTAGACGCGTCTGCAATTTTGCGCTTGAGTCCTATTAATATCATAAATGCCAAAGTTCCTGTGTATGCATTTTGTTATTATATTAACAAATTTTGTTATTTTTTGTTAAAAAACTGTTGAACGAATTTGTATGAAATTCGGCGTCACTATAGCTTATGTCCAGGATTAATACATAAAATATTTTTCATCCTGAAAAATGCAGTGTTCCCGATATTAATGGGATGGGATAATCAAATTTCCACCTACAATAAGTTATATTACATATATGTATAATTATGTATGTATGTTTACTACCGAACTAATTAAATAATTTACAAAAAATTTAATTATCATTAATTATATTAAATAAATTTGCGACTTTCGCCGATTTCATTAGTAGGTAATTGTATTTTATTTATATTTTTGCCTTCATAAATATGTATATATTTTTTTATATGTAAAATAATAATTTTAAATTTAAGAAAGATTAATATATGACCGCATAACATCTGGCTTGAGTGCCTAATAAGTGAATTCAGTTTTTAAGAAAAGTTTGAATTTTATTTTCTTAAATATTTTCTTGATTGACGTCTAAACATTAATAAATTCACGATTTTCCTTGTATAGTTTCTAACAATAAACGTTTAGAGTCAAACTGCTTACATACATGTCATTATTAGTACTTTGGAAGGTAAAAACCATGTTTATCACTTGCAAATAAAACCTTGTTTATCTTTAAACAGGGTTTTCTCACTAGTTAGTTCGGCGAGTATACATTTTCCGACTTGTGACCTGAGGCAAGGGAATCTCCAATTTTACATAATTGATAAATTAAACGTGCTTTTGCAGTTCTGTTATTGTAGTTTTGGAAACGAGCTTAAAATTAACAGGATATTTCGAGAGAGGTTTTTCTCACAAGAGAGCGAGAGGGCGTAGCGTACGTTCGTAAGAAAAAGCTAAACGTCGAAATTACACTGACGAATGAAAGAGGCGCGTATTTTATATTGCATAAGATTATCGGTAAGAGTAATAATTAAGAGTATCAGGATAGCTTAGACTATGGATTAACACATAGGATACTTTTACGACAACCAGTTTTCCTGACGATGATTTTTATGTCCTACATCCGCTTTATAAGGGAGACCTGTGCTCAGCAGTAGGCGTGGTATTACGTAAAATTTGTAAAAATCAAATCTAAACATGCTGATATAGTAGCTTCTTTATGCGTTGCTAAAATTAAAAATCAACTATTATTTCTAACAGTTTATATATTTAGTTTACAGATTGAGAATTATTATTTAATATGTTTGTTTTAAAATCTCCCCCCAATATTATTTTATATTCTTTATAGTTTTTTATATATTTTATTGATAGATAATTATAAACTTCAAAAACTGATTATATAATATTAATATATTAGAATAACTTATTCGATAAACACCACGAAATAAACTACAACAAGAACTATAGCAGTTCTAGTGCTTATATCACTTTCTCTGGGTTTAATCTCAGTTTAAGTCAGAGCTGGTCAAAGTTTTATTTACAAGGGTGTAATATTTTACGTTGTCTTTTTTACCCGGCTTCAAACAAGGTGAAAGTCCTCAATTCATTGGACTTTTTTCTAAGTATGTTTCATGATTGCTCAGTGGACCCTGGACCTAATTAAAAAAGGCTTTTGCTTGAGAAGCTAGAAGACGTCCACTGCTGAATATAGGCCTACCCTTACAACGTCATTCCGAACGACAAGCTACTAATTGCATCCACTGCTGCACTGATTACTTGTGACTTTCACTATGTCGTTAGTACACCTAGTGGAAGGCTTACCTTTCTTCCTCATCGGTTCTCGAAAAAGAATGAGTATATAATATGCTAATAATCTAGTTGTTTCCATATACATTTGATCAGAGGTTCCGATATTACCCGAGTTAATACAGGATAAAAAGTAAGCTGTGTGTTAATCCAGGATCTAAGCTATCTTCGTACCAAATTTTATCCAAATAGGTTAAGTACTTTTGACGTGAAAGAGTAACAAACATTCATTCAAACATTCTTACAAACTTTCGCGTTATTAATATTCAGTAGGATGTTATATATTTAGTTTTACATATAAGTTTTAAAGATACTTTGTAGTAATTTTGTAACTCAACGATCAGGTATACGCGCTGTATGTAGGTTAGAACTATTTTTAACATGAGCTACAAATTCAAATCTTACTTTACGACCCTTCCCGATCAACAGTTGGCCATCCCTGCTGTAAGTGGCAGATGTAAATAGAATTATAACCAGCCCAGTACTTATAACTTATACATTATATACGATAAGCCTGTTTATGTAAACCATTTTGAATTAGAAAGCGCTCTTAGAGGCCGCTATCCCACTGGCGTTTTACGAGCGTTGGCGTTTCTTCTACATCTGAGAGGACGTTGGAGAGACGCGACGTTTTGCGTGGCGAGCATTGACGTCCGCTGAAAGCGACGTTAACGTCGCGCACATGATACTATTTGAGTCGAGAACGCGACGTTAACGTTGCGTTTTGGTGCGGCGGTAACGTTGCGAGGTCGCAAGACGAACGCTTGTCGCGTCAGCGCAGCGTTGGCAGGCGTTGGAGAGACGCTAACGCCCGTAAAACACCAGTGGGATAGCGGCCTACTTGCTTTTTCAATGACTTTCATACATAATTTTGTAGCCTTAAGCATAAAATAGGCCATATTTGAGCTCTATTTTGAGGTTCCTTGCTTTAGTAAAACATTACCTATTTTCATGACAAAAAGCGTTGCGTATTATGTCTATATCATAGTATAATCAATTTTTTTAAATATTCCTTTATAGAAGTAAAAAAAGAGATAATTGTTATTGTTTAAGAAGACGGGTTTTCAACGATGATTCGTCTCGCACTCACTCAATCACTAGTTGAAGACACGAACCACTCATTTTATTTCAAGTTCACCGAATATGAACATGGTAACATGGTACAAGTGAATACCCGTTTTCTAAATGAGATAATTGTTCTTGCTTTTGTTCATTTAACTTTAATGACGTCGCAGGCATAAGTCTAGACCAAGAGCTGTAAAAGCAATCAAAATATTATGTTAATATTATTATTTCTTTATATCAATCCAGGTAAATTATACGTTAATTCAAAATAGGTACAGCTGACAGCTGTCACACGTACCTATATATATTAGCAAGCCGTAGGCCAGTCTGAATACTTCTAATACCTGTCCAAGTTCACACTTATTCAATTGAGATCTAAAGGACCCTTCACGTGACCGTCACGTGTATGTTAACTTTACGTAACAAAATCTCGAAAAAACGTGACGTTGACACGTGACTTTTGTAAAAAGAACGCTTTTCTTAAAGTTTTTTGTTTCCTTTCATAAGTGAAACCCAAAAAAACATGGAAAACCCGACAAACTTTTTAACTAAATCAAAGCTCAGCAAAAAGTTTCAAAAGTAGTACAAACAATTTTGTAAGGTTTTCAAAATTTTTATACTAACAATTGTGTTTTATCGAAATAGCTGAAGCGAGAAATACAGGATGTTATTTGTTGAAACAATGTAATTAATTACACAGTAAATAATTATCCAGCGGGGCAACGCAGCCAGCATTTTGGGCACGTTGACAGTTTTTTTTTTAAAGTGACTCATTTATGAATTATATTAGGTCCTTACATATGAAATTGGCGTTTTGTCGTACTGGCCACTTTGATCTCAAATATCTCTTCTTTGGTTAGGGATTCCAATTTCAAATTTATACAGCTATTTATTCATACATTTGTATTTCGAAAACCGTAATTCATTTGTTTTGTCCTCGTTTGGTTTTTTCTTTGCGTCACGCAGTTTACAAAATGGAAAACTTTAAATATATATATATATATATATAAATAATTTGCAACATTCGAGAAAAAAATATTGCATCCTCCATACAGCTTGACTGATCACGCGACCAATTTCTGCGTGGAGAACCTAATTTTTTTTTTCTAATTTTACAAAATTTTCTTCCATAATGGGTTCACCTTGATTGGTAGACTAACACCCTTAAGTATTGTCACACCTTTCTGTCACACGTTGTATATATTGCAATCCGATTACGTAATAAACATACAGTGACAAAGAAATAATTAATAATAAAAATTAATGTATGTACTATAACTAAAGTTTTGTAGTTCGGTTTTTAAAAAATAATAATAGAATAATTAGTATCAGTGCCTGTGTTGTGTGTAAATAAATTCCGTAATAAGTTTTTTTTATAAATAATACTTATTTTAAAGCAGCAACACATATCAATCAACAGATATAAAAGAGTGACTTACTGACTGATTGATAGTTCACAATAGACTTTATATAGAACTAGCGACCCGATGAACTTCGAACTAACAGTTATTTAAGTTTCTCAACTTTTAAACCTTCCCTTTAGTACGACAAACATTTCAAGACTGTCATTTCGGTCTCTTCAAATCGCGAGTGAATCGTTTTCTTCTAGGCAACGTGCTACATCCTAGACCGCATCGTTACTTTACATCAGGCGGTCAAGTCTGTTATTTGTATTGCCTTAGAATTACTATTGCATTGTGCTAAAATGGCGGTTTTGACATAGAATAGGGCAGAGTTAGTATTAAAAATCTTGTTTTGTTTAATACTAACTGTGGCCTATTCTATGCCGAAACGGCCATTTTGGTACAATCCAATCGTAATTCTGAGGCAATTCAAATAACAGACTTGACCACCTGGTGAGTTGCAGTCAAGCGCAAGCCTATCGAATATAAAAAAAGACCAAAAACATCTAAATAGGTCCAGCCGTTCTCGAGTTTTTGCGAGACAAACGAACAGCAATTGATTTTTATATCTAAGAAAGATGTAGGGTTATACTAAGAAGAAGATACCGTTAGAAATTCAAACTCTAAGTGAGTCAAATAGGGGTTCAAATTTTTTGTCACCGGCAACTAATAAATAAATCATATGGGACAACATCCACACATACATCTTCAGGTCCCAAACTAGGTACTATGGTAACCTGATGATTGATATACATACTTATAAATATAATAAATACCCAGACACAGGTCAAACAGACATATTAATGCACACAAATGTTTAACATGTCCGGGGATCGAACCCGGGACCAGCGGCGCAGAAGGCAGGGAGGCTACCAACTGCGCCAACCAGTTAACGGCCAGTCGAAAACCTTGCATGTTATGTATATTACATCGTTAGTCATTGCCTTCAATTAATATGGTCACAAGGTACCCCAAATATTAATTTTGTGGCCCATTTCAAATGTAGGGTACCTTGTATAGGTACCCTACATTTGGGGGTATCCTCAATACATTTGCAACAGAAACATCCTGTATAACTAGGCTACGATTACAGCTGTGACAGGGAGGGGAGGGGGGGGGGGGCGGGGAATTGCAATTGGATTGTGTCAATTGCACTGACTATCTTTAATTGGATAATGTATGTAATGTGTTTGTTTGTGTGAGTGACTGTGTTTTGATAGTGAGTCATTGGTATTTTTTTATTCTACACAGCTAAGCATTTGATACAAGTTCGCACTGTAGTATGGAATACACTGGCTCTCAAGAAAGGCTGCCGGAACACAACGTTAGGTGCTTGGCGACAGATTTTACAGCTTGAGGGTAGTTAGCCAGGCGAGCGATAGGAAACGCCTTACCACCATGCTATGGTTTCCTCGCGATGTTTTCCTTCGCCGGTAGCTCAGGCTCTTGTTGCACGTTTCGTGGGATCGAATCTTGTAACTTTGCACGGCAATCGAGCACACTATCCACTCGACTATCATCGCTACATATTGGCTAGACATTGGTATGTTATAGGGCTATTAGGAAAAATGTAATTCAGTACATGGAAAAACATAACAAATATATACTGAGGTGATACATTAATCCACATATAAATATTAGAGTGCTAAAATAAGTTTAGCTCTCACCGCCCTCTACTTAAGTTTTCTCGCAAAAACTAAATCCGAAAACGTCTACATTTTCCAAAACTTTAATTTCAACATAGTTTAGTTTAGAAAAACTGAAAAATGTCTATAGAGCCTTCTAAATTGAAGTCCATCGACACTGAAAAAAAGTTTTAAATATACTTATTTATAAATTTAACAAATTTATAGATGTTTATACATGTTTTAACTGAATTACAAAAATCAGGTTCTATGCTTGTCTGTATGTATTTTTATAAACCGACAAATATGAAAATAATCATTGCTTGACGACCTTGTCTGTAAAAGTACGAAAATACGCGATAATTCTTTTGTAAATTGTAATTTTATTTTTGGGAATTCAACATCATTAAAACACTGGTTTGCCAGGACTTGAATCTACTCTAAGCGTTTATTATATTTTTTCCGGTGATAAATAAAGCCCCTTCCATAACGTAAAAGCGTCCATAAAATCAGTGGAGATATATATATGTGGATATGTATGTATGTATGTATGTATGTATGTATGTAGGCAGGTGGCTAACGACACGATATCACCGATAATGAGGCACCGATTAATATTACCATTCTTTATAGCCGACGACACGATTTCGACACGACAAATAAATTATTGACTTATTATTATTAACCGACTTCAAAAAAGTTGGAGATTCTCAAATTTATTATAATTTTCTTTTTTAATTAATGTTATCCCATTCTATTCTGGACCTATTTGGGTAATTATTTCTGTACTTTTTTATTAGGTACTTTGCAGGTGGTCCTTTAGAAATTTTATCAAAATAAGCTCAGTAGACTATATTACAAATTATTTGTTATAAGTGTCGTTTTTTGATATACATATATCATAAACAACCATCGTTCTAGCAGAGCTCTTTATTCTTGCAAGCCAAAAAGTTTACTTACCTAGTCTAAGCTTTTTACCTAAAAGCTTAGACTTTTTGGCTTACAAAAATAAAAAAATCTGGTAATATGGCCAGCCCAAGATTATGCGTAGTCTATCAAGTTTCACTATATTTCGCGTCAATAACAGTCTAATGAGAGAAGGGCTTGCCAATTATTTCCACATGTAGAAGCTTTTACAGTTTGGATAAAATTTTACGAGTATTTTCTACATGGTTACGGCCAGACTTCCGCGACGGCTACGAAAAATGCCAGACTTGTGATTGGAGAATAGAATAAGAAATATTCATTGGCCTTTAAATAGCGTTCGTTACAGGCAAGTCTTGTTAAATTTGAATTATTAATTACATAAATAAATAAAACTTAAAAAACTTATTTAAATACTTTTATAGTTTTGATAATGTATGTTTATTGTATACTTAAATTGTAATATTCAGAAAACTAACGCGTGTTTGATTCATATTGTTTAAGAAGATGGGTTTTCTCGCGTACCTGACTGTTGGAAAGGTCTAACTATAGTTTCGTTCACATTTGGTGAACTTCACTCACACTCACACACGAAGACGAAGACACGAATGGCTCATTTCATCCCTGATGAAGTTCACCGAATGTGAACGAAACTATAGTTGGAACTTCCCAACGTTCCCAAGCGTGAAAACCCATCTTCTTTACACAAGAACAACAATCGACAAGCCGCTGGAATACTCTTTTGTACACTAGAGTACTCGATTTTTGTTCTCAATAAGTATGAAAAAAATATTAATATACACGATTATTGCATATTGGTACATACAATTGATATAAAATAAAAAAAGCTGTTTTTTTGGAGGATGCGGCAAAGTTAAATAAGTTATTAGGAGATCTAATTATTTTGTATTTACTGAAATAAGGTGCTTATTACTAGGAATATTTTTAAGTGTTACGTAAATAAAATAGTAAATTACTTTTAAATAATTAAATTTGTTAATGAGATTTGCATATGTCCCATGTAAATATCATTAAACATAGTGTAATCGTCGTTATGTAAATTCAACTATTTGGAAAGTTATCTCTCGGGGACGTGCATAACACTTCAATTATTTTGGAATTTAAGACAGTTGTCCTGTAAACACTAAAACTCATGTCTATCATCCTACACATGTCTCCCGCGTAGGTATGTCCGTTCAACAAAGTTTCCTTCCTAGTCGGGTCAATGGAAAGTTCATTCTGAGGCGTGAACTTTATTACTTGCCTTTTATAGCTTGTTTCACATTGTTTTGTGCTTGGTCCTATCATATTACAATATTATATGCTATTTAAAGAGTTTATTATCGACGGGGAACTTAATCTACTGGGTTACGATTACTAAACAAAGAATTTATTATTTGCAGTTTGGACGTAGTTTTTATGATTGTACTTATAATTGAGTATTGTTGTGAGACAATTACAATTTAACAAGACATGTAGAAAATATAAGAAACATATGGAATTGCGTAGGATTAATACATTATTTCATGTATTTTTTATCTGCTCAAGAGGCTCTGCTATTTTCTTTCTGCAAAATTTAGCTAAGGATACCCATTTCAATTGGTAGCTTTACTATACAGATATTTAGACGGTTTCAAAAAATATAGTTTTTCTCAACACAGTATTTGTTAATTGTTTGTCACCCGCTTTCATGTCACGCCTTGGACCATATATATTTTTATACACAGTCACTTAAATTTTATTGAAATAAGTCCAGTAGCTTGGGTTTCAAATTAAAGTAACTAATTGTTTGCTCTATTGCTTGCCGCGTTGAAGTCAATGGTTACTTGTTTCAAACAGGCTTGTTTTAAAGTAGCCTATGATAACTTTGATAACCTAGGTTGTCAAAAGACGTAGAGTTAAATTTGCTTCTCTTGATGTATCAAATTCATCCTGAAAAGACACACACTGAAAAGGGGATAAACTTGTATTTTTATTCCTGTTTGTCACCTTTCCGGGACCATTAGAGGTATATATATTGATTTAGGAAAAAAAAGCTCAATGTTAAAGTTAATAGCATAGCATTTGATAACAAAGGTTAGCTATTTTGCTTACATTTTGACAGTTTGCCGCTTCAGCTCTGTTAAAACGAAACCAAGATTGCTAACCTTTGTTTCACTTGTATCATCGTTAACTCTAGGCGATACTACGGCAGGCTTAACATTCTTAGAAAACGTTATGCTTAACTTTTCGTATTAGAGCTAATAGGTTAATAAAGGTCGTTTTTATATTTATGTCGTGTGCTATAAAAGTTCCCGTATAAAGATGTAACCAGTCGATAGAGGGCGTAATTTCTGATACGTGTTTAATATCACCTTGAAGAGTGTTCGTTAAAAACGCGTTTTGAACGCAAAAAATGCGGATAATTTTACAAAAGCGAGCTCTAATCGATCGATTTTAAACTATGGTTTTTATTATGGCGTTGAAACTAGGTTTTTTTGTTGGGATAAATAAAAAGACGGTAGCGGCGACATACGCTCTTTTATCTATAGTTATTTCATTTAAAAGTGTCAAACATGAGTGACATATACGCTTAGTGACGTAATCAGGCTTGTCTTGCGTTGGTGCGCGTAGTTGCTCAGCATCGTGCGTTTGGTGTGTCTTTCCTTTCTTTCCTACATTACAACGGCATAAGCTGTGCTGTACTGGACTGCGCTGCATACAGTCTGCTTTACCTTTTATCGTTAATAACGCAGGAAGTCCTAATATGGAAATCATTTACAAAATTATTTACCTATGGTATGAAGTTGGCAGTTCACCGCTTAAACTCTTCAGTACGAAACCAAAATTGATTACACTTGATTTACTTGTTTCACCTCTAACTACGCGATACCAACACTGGTTGCAGTGCCTTAAGTTACCAAATATAATTTTTCAACTTCATAAGCTGTTCATAAATCTATTGTTTATAATAATTTAATTCGATGCATTTTTGACGTATGCTTTTATCTTAAAACTTATATATATCGTAAAATAGTACATAAAACAGTATTAAATCAGTTTCATTGCGTTATTCGAAAAGAATGGCCAATAAAAACTATTTTAACGTTCTTTTGGAAGAGTTAAATTAAATTCACGTTTACTTTTAATGATTTCCGTGAAAAGTATTTTTTTATTTTCAGCTTAATGTCAGTGCAGTAATATATAGTTAAAATAATAATTAGTCATGTTATGTCTAACAAAGAGCCTTTTGTACAATCATTGATACGTAGGAAGTAACTTTATCAAAAGATAATTGTATAGATGTACTATTGTAGTTTTTTTAACAATTAATAAACCTTTTATTATGCGTTTAGCATTTTTAATGAATAGGATTATAGCTAAACCCGTTAAGATAAGCTAAGAGCTAGAGAAAGATATGGCTAAAGTTTACGCGTTGAAACTGTAAATTTTTAAAATAGCGAGACTAATATATATATATTCAAACTATATCAACGCACTGCCGGATATAGGTCTCCTCACGGATTACACACATTCACGGTACTCTACGACAACGACATATAGCCAGGTAGTTGATGTAAACTCATAAAGTGGAAAAGGAAAAAAGTAGTTAGTCGTCTCATAGGATCAAATTGAATATGAGTAGGACAGTGGGGTATATAATTATATATATATATATATATAGATATATATATATACCCCATGAATGTGTGTAATCCGTGAGGAGACCTATATCCAGCAGTGCGTTGATATAGTTTATAAATGAATGAATGTCGATGTTATTTGGGAGGCCTAGAAACTCTATGTATGCTTTGGTCTACTACTATATAACACTACTAGTCTACTATAAAAACTGATAGGTTCCAAAATTTTCAGAAACGAACAAATAAATATGACATGATAAGAAAATAAATCTCTCGCTCGGTCCACAAGTTATCGCTGATTTTAGGCCAATATAAAAAAATACTTAGTTAAACTTTTTGTTTTCTTTTAGACTATTTTTTTTAATTTTGTTTTGTTGTTAATAGACTTATTTTATTAATTAGGTATTTATTTTTTAAGTTTTTGTCACATTCATTATAGGTACCAATTTTATTTCAAAAATGTTTTAATCCGAGTAAAAACACGCAAATTCCTATCTGTTTTCATACAAACGTATCGTCTAGATATATTTAAAACGGCGTACTAATGTGTAGTGTGTTGCTAAAATAAACACCTCGCCACTGCCAGACCTTTAATTATTTGTTTTCTAGATAGACACTGAAAGTTTCTAACACGTCGAAACATTTAGAGGTGAACTCTCCACTTTTAATATCTTTTCTTGCGTCAATTATTATGCATTTTTTAGTATCCTTGTATTCTCACATGAATTTTTCCCTATTTTGAATAAAATCTTTTATTACCTGGTCGTATTATGTATGCGCTAACACTACGACAAAAACATGCAAAAAGAGCCTGAGCTACCGGTGAAGGAAACCATAGCGTTTCTTATCGCTCGCCTGGCTAGCTGCCACCCTCGGGTTGTAAAGTCTGTCGCCAAGCACCTAATGGTGTGTTTCGGCAGCCTTACTTGAGAGCCAGTGTATTCCGGACTAAGCATGCTTCATCTAGGGCTACAGTATCGCTGACTTCCGTGGTCATGCGAATTTGTAATTAAATGCCTAGCTGTGTTGGATAAAAAAATTAGAGTGACGCAGCGTTAGTGTTACGTTGTTTTCACGTACAGCAGCTTAGCAAAGAAGACCCGCTTATTTTAGTTTCATTAAAGGCTCAATCTAGTCATATGAATATTCAAAGTCCCAGACATCGGTCGTTGCTTCTTCTTAACTAAAGAAATGTTTTGGCAAATATTTGTTGATTGAGATGTTACAAGCGTTTGAACGAAAATTAACTATCAATAGAACAAAACCTTTACTAGTGTTTCGATTTTAGGAAAATTATACGAGCGATAGTCTTAATTACGTCTTATGTAATAATGTATCAATTTTTTATATGGAATAAATGAATTTTAATTTGAGTTCTGTTTTTCTGTGAGAATGTTTAGATATTGGTACTAAATCATCGCGTAAAGGCATAACTTTAATAAATCATGAAAAGGGTTGGCATACAGTTGGTCAGCTTGGTATATTTTTGGTTTTTTAGAAAATTTGTTTTCCATCTTGTTAGGATTTCTTCCAAAAATGGGTGAGATTTTCTTCGGAAAATTTGCGTAACAAATAACTTTGCTATAATATTTACAATTAAACATTGAGTAAACATGTTTGAACGAAAATTAGACTATCGCAAACTATAATTGCACTTTCTAGGATGTCTGTGTTAATTTAGAACATAGGCTATCCTGGTACCAAATTTTATGCAATCTCGTTAAGCTATTTGAGCATGAAGAAATAAACATGCGCATGTAGAATTATCGCCTTTGTATTTATATTAATATGTACTGTGTAATTTTTCCGATGCAGAAAAAATATAATTAAAAAATAAAATAATAAAATAGAACACATTTCATTTTATTCTATTCTAATTAATAATAATAATATTAAAAGTGGGATTCAATAGCAAAACAATCAAGTCTACAATTCTTGGCGAAAGATAGTGTTTATTATTAAGTCTAGACTATTGCCGGATGGAACCTTGAGTGTATAGATATGATTAATTTTAGATAACTATCATTGACCTAGATATAATAATTTTAGCATCTTATTTTGTCTATAAACCTGTCGCTGTCTAAAAGCTAAGCTAAATTTAGTTTAGCTTTGCTCGCATCATCAATATCAGACCTGATTTGCAAACTGCTGCTCATGGATTTTTTTATTATTTCATAACAGTTACTTTACAATATTAAAATTAGTAAAGCTTGCAGAATAATAGTATATCCGCTTTTATTCCAGAAATATTCTTCTTCTTTCATATAAAAATCAATTGCTTTTCGTTTGTGCCGCTAAAACTCTAGTACGGCTGAGCCTAGTTTGCTGATTTTGGTTTTGAAATGTTTGTGAAGGTTCTAGCTTTAAACAAATATAATTGTTAAGCGGTAGGAAGTTGACCAGGTTAGCTGATCTTTATTAAACATGTGTTCCGCATATCTGTGCCACACAAATATGACACCGAAGCTAATTTTGATATCGGAAAAATATGCCACGCTTAAAAAAATACGCCATAAATTAATTCAAAAAGCCATAGTAAATTTTTAACATTAAGTTTCGTGAAGATTAGTTGCAAACCACAAATTGTAAGCGTATATAACTTGATCAAAGATTATAGTCGGATAATTGACACGTAATAAAAAAAATATTATGTCAACCTTAAGCTAAAAATTTAGACAAAAATATCTTCTCATATTACAGCTGGTGTTGGACGACAAGCCTAACTCTTTGCGTCAGTAATCACCTATGAAACCAAAATAAATGTTTATTCTAATCGACCTAAACCTAGAAATGAGACTGATTTGTTTTACATTGTCTTCCGGTACAAGTCTTTGGTGTCAGACTTATCTTAATCAATGTTGTAGTTAAATATGTACGAGGAATTCTTCGAAGCGGTAGTTATGATGGCACGTTTAAAATAACTTGTTTTGCCAGAACTGTTTCTTGATTGTTATATATATATAGTTTATTATATCTCTATATTCAAAGATTACGGGCTTATTAATAACTCGTCTTAACTTTAAACGTGTTTTGTCTTGTTTTGACGCGTGACGTTCTCCATCGGATAAAAGAAGACCAAAGACGTTTAAAGTTAAGACGCGTTTATTAATAAGACCGTTAATGTTACCGACTTCGTTTATTTTCGCATATAATAAATTTAGCAGAAAAACAGTAAATTTAAACTAACCACAACAAAAAAATTGCAGTTGGACCACTCCACCACATGGCTCCAATCCACCAGATGGTAGCGTACCAGCATGCTAGCGGCATAATAATGTTGCACTCTTATCCCTTTGTTTCCACAATACTACCATCTACCCTCATTATTTCTAAAGCTTCCTCAATCTAATGTCTATTAAATGATTGATTACCATTTTATTGTAGACACAAGCCATGTAATAAAACAGCCTATCTCACATAGGTGACCTTATCGCTAAAAGCATTCTCTTATAGGCATAAAAAACCTAGCTGGAAAAAAGCTACGAAAAAAATACACTTCATAGTTTTTGCTAATTTACCTTTTATGAGATTTGCTGTTGCTTTAAATATCGTACTATATAATACTGTTTTATAATATAGTGTTATATCACAATTAATATATATATATATATATAATTACTTAATAATTAATAAGTACACAGATTTAGTTGGAGGGAAATCCGAACAATCGTTTCCCTGAGTTTCTCGGGGCGGGGCGCGGGGGTTCGGTGAGCCAAGCCCAAGCACTCAAGGCTTGAGAAGAGGAAAACCTAAAATTTAATATTATAATACTGAAGACGAAAAAAATACAGTTTCTTTGCATTTTTTCGTTTTCTAAGATAAGTAGTTGCTTTAAATTCTGCATTGTAATACTGTATTAGATCATTAGTATTATAATAACTATATCTATAACTTTCTAGAAGCACTCTATTGTCATATAAATAATTCAGTATTATGAGACCATTATTAGCATTAAATCCCATAGTTTAGATGTCATGGTGTCTTTCGAACGAGTAAAATAACATGTTTACATACATTCTTTCACTCACTGCGTCAGTGCTATTGTTCTAAAGACGGTATATCACAGTATAGTAACGAGAAAAAATGTATATAAGACGGATTTTGGGCGGAAATTACGCCGGATGAATCATGATTCGCAAGCGCTAAGAAAATTCTAAAGTAATCTAGCACAATTTAAATATAGCTTGTCATTTGATGCCGATGCCATTATGCGTTTAACATTCTTTTTAGACATTCTTTTTGAGCTTGAGCTCTCATTTAATGTAAGTTAGACATAACACTCTAATTTAATGTAAGTTAGACATAACTTACATTAAATTAGAGTGTAATGGTTAGACCACGACGCTCTTTACTTACTCAACGACTTCTTTATAGTTTTTTTACTTTTTCTGCCTTTATCGGATTGTTTCAATTTATATCTGTCGCATAAAGTTGTTATGTATGATACGCCGTTTTGCAAACCGGCACGCTGGATTTTAGAACGCCGCCATTATTATGATCCGACGCGGCGACGGTTTTACGTTCAGCTGGATTATAATACGGCGGAAATAAAGTAAATGAATTATTTCTTTGCGTTAGTCAAATGTTGGTATACCCACTTGTTGCACAGCAGTCCCGTATTTACTGAAGAAGAAATACAATTTCGATTAAAAATCGTTTATATAATATAAGGATATAAGTAGGTATATAAATTAAAAGATTTCTTGATTCAGTCGCCGCGCTCAAAGCCCGCGATAAAAGCTATGCAATAGCTTATTCTTAACAGCAAATTGGTCGGATGATGTTCTCATCTCTAATTC
Organism: Ligdia adustata; assembly: GCA_947049295.1. Lineage (NCBI taxonomy): Eukaryota > Metazoa > Arthropoda > Insecta > Lepidoptera > Geometridae > Ligdia > Ligdia adustata. The sequence continues at coordinate 1,781,516 of OX346237.1, forward strand.
CAATTGTTTAGATGGATAATCGATGTAACAGTTGTATGACATCTCTCCAATTCAGACGCGAGTAGCAGCTCTGAGTGTTGTGTCACTTTTTAGAAATCATGTGATAAATAAGAAATATATATCGTGCTTGTTATTTTTAATGGTTTTGTGAGTTTTAGCAAGTGAGTAATTAAAGGGTTGTTTTTGGGCCAGAATTTTAGAAGCAAAGGAATATAACAGAAAACTGGGCACTTTGCCCTCTTGTAGTGGGTTGGAGCATTTGGATCATCATTACTTTACAATTATTGGTCTGTAGGTGATTCATTTGCTATTTTTGCTATAGTTAGTCTTTTAATTTTTTTAGAGTTTCGTACACAAAAGGTCGAAACGTATTACTAAGACTGCTGTCCATCCTTCCGTCTGCCTGACACCAGGCTCTCATGAACCGTGATAGCAAGACAGTTGAAATTTTCACGGATGATTTATTTTCTTTGTCACTATAATAACAAACAATAGCACTGAAAACATAATAAAATATATATTTCAGGGGTGCTCCTATACAACATACATGCTTTTGCCGTTTTAACGAGAACATTAAGAAAAACTAAGGTTCAAGTTTTGATGATGATACCAGTGAAGGAAAACATCGTGAGGAAACCATAGCATGGTGTGGTAGGGCGTTTCCTATCGCTCGCCAAGCACCTAACGGTGTGTTCCGGCAGCCTTCCTTGTGAGCCAGTGTATTCCAGACTAGACATGCTCCATCTAGGGCTACAGTATTGCTGACTTCCTAGTCGTGCGAACTTGTAGTCTAATGCCTACCTTTTCTGGATAAAAAACGGATCTCTTCGTAAGCTTGTCCGACTCGCATTTGGTTAATTCTTTTTTAATGTTATTTTATTAATGTATTTCTATTGTCTGTTGTGTGTATTGAATAATATAAATTAAAAATATAAAATATAAAATCTGGTGCTTCTCACGAGGTTGCATAAACATAGAAAGAAAATAGGTTATGTTGTTTTTTTTTTTTTTCATTGATACCATACGAATTGTACATTTGCCAGCGTCAAGTTTATCAATTTTCGAGTTAATAATCTATAAAGTTAAGTCTGATATCAAGTAATTAGTCATCGTGGTCAAGTTAAAGTCACATGATGTACTCTTGTAAAGCGGTTAAGACTTTACCAGGGTTTCTATGGAGATTTCCCGCGAACACTAAAACCACGTTATTCCGTCTATATATCGCTTGCCCACACTTGTAAAACAAGACAATAATGGTTAATAATCCACCAATATTACACATTAAAACTTGTAGAATCACTAGATTTGCAATAAATACACAGAAAAAGACGCCATTTTTCAGCGAACGCGGGAAAACTCCGTAGTTTGGTTTGTAAACTGAAATGAAATATTTTTATGGGCGCCTGTTATTTTTAGAACTGTCACGCGCTATATGGTGGTAAAAAGCAGGTTAATTGTCCCGTAGATTTAGCACTTCAAAGGTCGTGCAAGTTCATTGTATTTTGGCAAAGGCGAGTTGGCAACGTGATTTACTCTACTTCCACGTATTTATTTCTGTCGAACTATTCTAATTGCTAAGACCTAGATCTAGACTCCTACGGGTTTGAGCCGTTCGTTAGGTGATAAATTTTGGCACACATTTACGCGCATTGTCATTTTAAAATAGCAGTTCTCAAAAAAATATAAGTAAATATTATTAATAGATTGACATATAAAGGGAAAGCCACTGACTACCGACTCACAGGTTTAACTATTTCGGTGTCAGTGGATTCATTTACTGTATTTTGTAAGCTATGTATTTTTGCCAAATAAACGCATTTGATTTAAAATAGACATAATTTTTTTGCATATTTTTCCTACTTCTTCTATTAGTAGAAAAGATTTGCTTTTTATCCAACTCGTTATCAGTGGAGACAAAGCGCTGTGATCTGCAGATAATTCAGCCTGATCGTGAGATCCGTGAATACAAACACTATTAATTATATTAGGTCCTTACATATGAAATTGGCGTTTTGTCGTACTGGCCACTTTGATCTCAAATATCTCTTCTTTGGTTAGGGATTCCAATTTCAAATTTATACAGCTATTTATTCATATATTTGTATTTCGAAAACAGTAATTCATTTGTTTTGTCCTCGTTTGGTTTTTTCTTTCAGTTTACAAAATAGAAAACTTGAAATATCCGAAAGATCCGATTTAGAATCACTTCATTATTGTGCCGGTTGAGTAATGTAACGCAGCAGTTGACGCGCGTTTGTCGGTTTGCTGCACTCAATATGTGAGGTACACACCTTTCAAGCTTTTTCACCTTTCCAATTTATAAATAGCTGTATAAATTTGAAATTGGAATCCCTAACCAAAGAAGAGATATTTGAGATCAAAGTGGCCAGTACGACAAAACGCCAATTTCATATGTAAGGACCTAATATTATCAGTCTCAGCTCCATCTACAGCTACAGTATCGCTGACTTCCGTTGTCGTGCGTACTTGTGGTCAAATGCCTAGTTGTGTATAATAAAAAAGTTCCTAACAGTGATTTCCCTTTTTGTTTCAGATATCAAGATGCTGTCGCGTATAACGTGACACCACAACGACTAATATCTAGAACAGACAGACCATAATTATACCTTGAATTCTGGTATCTAAAACCTTTTAAAGCTTCAAATCTAGTGTTAACTATTCAGTTCTTTTGGGCTATAGTCAAAAATATACACGTCTACTTATTTCTGATTTATTGTGCTAAGTCTTTAAGGTCTTGCTTCTTAAGGCCTTGGTGCTAACAGAATTTAAAATATCAGTCTATAAAAGGCTTTCTAGAGCACTGATTAAGCCACATAAAGCCTGTTTCTACAACTTTATCAACGATAATCAAGTTTTGGAAAACCTGTACCTAGGGTACACTCGTAAAGAAAATCATATCTTGGAGTATTTTTCTTCCAATTTCTAGCCGTTTCCGGCTTCAAGACTGATCTGTCTAAAGGTTTATGGACTTTATTGAAGTGTGTTGTGGAAATCAGCGTCTATGGGTGAGAAGACCAGCCTTACTGTTGGAGACAAGATGACCAACATCACCCCGGAAGCGAGGATTATGATCATGAGGCCTACTGATGGCAGGAACAGCTATAGGAGACAGGTGAGTTGTATTTCAATGTGTATTTTTACCTATTATCTGGAATATTCCCATTTGGCCCAGGATATTCCACATCAATAGGGCAGATGTAAATTCTAATTCAGTGGCCACAGCAATGGGCCGATGGAAATAAAATATTCCCATCTGCCCCAGTGATTATATCACTTAAGTGTCACGTAAATTGTTTCTGTAGACCAGTCTTTTTTAGCAATTGTATATATTTTGTGGTAACACCAAATATATGGTTGCTATCGAATTTTTCAAATTTATGTCGTAAATGCTTTTTATTTTAAATTTATTGAATACTAACGATTCATATTGTTCAAGAAGACTTCTTCTTAAACAATATCGTAGATACTTATTTAGCTGTGACGTAGACGCACCCCGGAATGGGTGTGGGGCGTAGTCTAATTAACTGAACAAATGCGATTGATTAGTCCTTAACCAAATCTTCTACGAATTAAACTTATGAAAAAAAACGAGATAAAATGGAAATTGAAATCAAAATGGCCACGTTGGCCGAATTTGAGGTTACTCACTTTACTTATGTATAAAACCTATTAAATGACTCTGACAAGCATGATTCCTCAAGATGGTTTTCCTAGGAGCCTTCAACCCCTTCATAGGAGAGACCCGAGCCTAGCCGTGAGACAATATTTGCTGATACGTAAATCGGTTTTTTCTAGGCAAGCGTGCCACATCCTAGACCGCAAAGTCGCATTACATCAGGCGAGTTGCGGTCAAACGCAAGCCTTTTATTTATAATACAAAAAAAAAAAACGTACGAGAGCAAGCTGAGCACATTTACATCATTTTGAAAATGGCCTAACGTGTAGTCTCTATGGACACACAAGCAATTATTAGAGTACCTAACTCCACTCTAAAACAAAGATAGTTCCCCAAAGAGATTGAAATGACACTTCTTCTTACCCGACTGCGAAAGAAGGGTTATGTTTTTTCGAGTGTATGTATATTTCTTTGGCACGCCCTAAAGCCTAAACGACTTGTCGCATTTTTGTGAGCTGTGTCAATAGATTCGTCTTAGCCGTCAGAATGACACTGGATACATCAAAAAAAAAAAAAAAGTTTGATATATATAAAAAAATAAGATAGCAGTCGGGTATTTTGAAGTCGCTTCTAACCACTTGTTTTATTAACTACTCGTAGATACAGAATAAAGTGACATCTTAATGAGCATGATAATTAAGTTTAAGCCCTTCTTTGATTTATTAGTAGCCTTTAATAATATTTGATTAAGTGCACTATAAAAATAATCAGTATAGATAAAGTACTATAAAGTTAAGTCAATACAGGAATAGAGAGGAAATAATATATAATTTTTGACTTCCTAAATTCCTTTTTGGGTTAACATACTTAAGTTGAATATGTTTTGTTTGTGTGATTTGATTTATCAATTACGAAGCTTTAAAAAAAAAACTTTAAAAAAAAAAATTCTTGTCATGCAGTCACATTTTTATTATATCAAAATCCATTCAATACTTTGGTTTCTAAAACAAGATAAATGTGAGTCGAATTTTACAAAAGACGGTAAAAACTTTTTTTTAAAATTGTTTCGATTTCTAATTTATGTAGAATTTTATAAGAAAATCTGACGTAAAATAACGAGTGAGCAGAATGCCGGCGTTTATCTGGCCCATGGTTTGCCATTCAGCGTGATAACACCGGCATGCTAGGCACGCTGCCTTCTGGTGATCGTTTGCATTTGTATTATCTTTAGATCTTAAGTTGTCTATATGTACATATATACTATACGAACTATAGGTATGTAGTATTCATTTTTTTTGCATATTTTTAGTTAGTCATTTCATTGTTATTAATTAAGGTAAAAAAGGCTATTCGAAATAATCATTATTACAAAATATTTAAGTTTAAATAAGTAATGATCTCGCATACTATTTAATATTATAAATTCACATTTCAAATAATAAGGTATCTAATCCTACTTTGAGTTTAAAATTCATTAAATCATAAATTAGAAATATATAAAATAATTTAAAATTAAAATTTCACCTAATAATTTTAGTTTAATTGATAAATTAAAAAATTAATTACTTAATAGCTGGTAAAATTTAATGTAACTTTTGTTGGATAACAGCAATAAAGTCTTCTTTTCACAAAAACCACTAAAATTATATAATTACGACATAGTGTTAAACAATATTTTAAAATAAACGCGACGATCATTCATTTCGATTTTAGTGACATAAAGCCATGGCAATCTATTGCCATCTATATGACACTTCCTCACACCCTTATTATTTAAAAAACAAGAGTTATTTTAGCATGTTTTAGTTTGTTCGTAACATTGTAGCAAGGGTTAGTATATGTGCCAGTGTGTCGGTCAATGAACCTATGAAATGTTCGGGAGAACTAGACGGGTTTAGATGTAGCATAGGTTTAGGGATGTGGATATGGTTTGTTTGTTTCTGTCGATAATTTTAAATGTGTCGATAAGTTTGAGTAAAACTATTAATTATATATCATTTAATCAATAATAATTTTACTTTATTATCAATGATAACTTTTCAGTACTTATTGCATATGAAAATAAAATAAAAAAAATATGGAAGATCAACTTTGTACGACAATATATTAATGTTAGTACAAAGTTCTAATACAATGTTATCTGCATGCACTAGGTATATTATGCCTGTTTAAAATGTTGATATCTAGGGTACAGCTTAGTATAGGTCCTTAATCAGGTTAGAATATTTTTATATTGATACTGACAATATAACTTGTAACTTTAAAGCATTTGTCTATTACAGAATTATAGACAAAACAAACAGGATTTAATGGGTGCTTCTATTTGCTGCAGTTCTGCACCTACCCAAAAATTAGGTTAATATCAAAATCAAACAACCATTTACGGCTTCCCGTCTTTTAATCTTCGAAATACTACGTAATAAAACTGTTGATTAATGTGTTTGCTTGAGCTTATTATCGCTCTAATTACACAATTATAGCTTACACGTAGTACCATTTGCTGTTTATTAGTATTGCCACGTGTCGTGGTTCGGCCTGAGGTAGAACACGAGGTGAATTTCTGTATGTGTTATAGTGTTTGTTACACCTTTGTGCTCTAGCAGCTAGAAGGATTTGAAATTTGATCACAACGATGACAGAAGCTTATGCAGAACTGCCTTCTGCTATTGTACAATTTATGTAGGCCCTTATGTTTATTTTACGAAGGGTAGGTTAATATGCCTATATTCAAACTAGTTACTTTTTAGTACCTATGTTTAAAATAAATATCTTTTAATGTATTTTTTTTATATTTAATTACGGGCTATTTATTTAAGATGGGTGAACATTTTGTGACATTCATATATATACAGTTATTAGAGAAGGGATCTTTTCAACTTTTATATAGACTTTATCGACATCGTCGTCAGTTATCGACTGTGTTTCGCGTCCCTTGCGTCCCATTCACACTTACACATGGTGTTCCAAACTCTGATCGATAACACCCGCTGTGCTGTTAATGTATCACCCTATAGCTGCGCCTTGTACTATGTTTCATTGCTACAGGCAGTTCTATTCATGAAGACGCTTTCCGGATTTTTAGTACCCATAAATTATTCGAGTAGTTATGCAAACGTCTTTCAACGATCTCTACAAGCTACACAATTGGAATAGCAAATTTGAACCCCAGTACACGAGTACCAACATACAACGTACACACTGTCAGATAAAACTGTTTTTCCAGTCTTGAAGCAGACACGGTTAGCTATAGACATCCGAAGGTTTCTTAGAAAACAGAAAACGTTTAGCAATAAGACCAACGCTTGCGCCGCTGTTAAAAAAAAATAAAGGTTTTGCTTCATTTTCGGCCATAACGGTATACTTCTACCAAAACAAGCCTAACGATGTGGATATCATATATTATAATTATAATCTTTATAAGAAACAGCACGTATTATGAAACATGCATCAGTTGCTTACTTTATTGTGTAAAAAATATTTAAGTTACTGAATTTTATTAGAAGTATGGCATTACTGAAAGATTTTCGTATCCTAGGTTGACTTCAATGGTCTCAGGTGCATAAATTGTACCGCCTGTCACAAATGTTAAAACATTTACACACCAAAAACGAGCAATTCACTTTTTGCGTAAATAAAGTAAGATTATTATGATTATCATCAGTATAAATTTTGTATACAACTATGTTACTTTATTTTAATAGTTTAGTTGCTAGATTAAATATTAACATATATTATATTTCTTATGTATTTAATGTACGTTAACGTAGTTAATTCATGTACGCTCTCAAGGCCGGAGCTCCATAAATTTTTCTATCATATCTTTTGTTTGAATGAACAAAACAACCAACTAATGATCAGCTTCTTCTTTTACGCGCTTACATAGTTGTCCATACGACGTTATCTTTACTGATAAGCACAAACGGCAACGTCAGTCGTCATCTCTTTCATTTCTTCACAGTAAAATTCGTGTATAGTACGCACTGTATATCGTATTATTGTAACGTTCTATTACTTGTGAAAGTTTCACTACAAATAGCTTAGGAGAGGCCTATATTGTATTTAAACATGTTCCTAATGTCGACAATAGCTATAATTCAATGTTGTTTTTGTAATACCTGACTGTACTATACATTTTAGTATGGAAGCAATATATAGGTACTGTTGCTCGATCTCTGTAACTTATCTATGGATTATCGAATTATATACGACAGTTAATATCTCGATGAACCGATAACAGATGGAGAAGAAAGGTTGTTGAGTGGCGACCACAAACTGGAAGACGCAGCGTAGGTTGAACTTCTACTAGGTGGACCGACGATATAGTAAAAGCCACAAGTAACCAGTAGATGCAATTGGCAGCTTGTCGTTCGGAATGGCGTTCTAAGGGGGAAGCCTATGTTCAGCAGTGGACGTCTTCTAGCTGATGATGATGATGATGAATAATCTTTGATTGCACTAGCGAGTGAAGTACCTCTGCGTAGAGTCTAGAAAATTGTTAACAATACATACTAGCGTACATCTTGTAGTCTATAATAAAAAAGAGTACGAAACCATACAACAGTATTTAGGTTTTCTTTTTATTTCAAGGGTTTGATAGTAGTATACATAATTATAGATCAATTAAGTATGTGTATAGGTAAACACAGTCATTGAAAATCAAAACGTGCGTAATCGGGTAAATAATAGATTCCGTCGAATTCATAATTCCTGTTTTTTGTAGACGGTAAAAACTTGCTAGGATTTTTTTATATTTCTTGTTGTTTCATCGTGAAACTTGTGAATTCTAAAATTCTCCAAAGTCGTAAATTATAATATATCTTTGACGTCTCATGTCAATAATAGTCATCGTGTTAATCCATCATGTTCCTTTACCATGTGTGCCAAAACGCTCACGTGGGACCAACACGTCAGTCAACACATCTTTTCCCACGTTTTTTTTGTAATGTTAAATAGACCACATATACCATGTGGTTAGTGCATGTGATATGAACCATTATTAAACCTATTTACTTTTACCTTCATGGTGCCAAATTTAACATACAACCTTTTTTTATTTGTTAAAAACTCAGACGCGGAATCTTTTTGGTGTAGATACTTTTTTTAATTTGCTTTGCGGGCGTTATTTTCTTTTTTTGTATCTAGGCATTTCTTTGCTGACGTGGAATGAAAACTTACGCGTTGCATTCGAGTGCAAATATTTTTCAGTGCGTGCTCTTTTGTTAACGTTCTGGATTCTAATTTTAGAATCCTTCGTTTTCCCGGTCATCAAAATTGATCACGCAGTTAAAAAGAACTTTGCACTCTTTTATAACAAACTAGCTGACACGCCGAACTTCGTACCGCCTAACAGTTATGTATGTTTCTCACCTTTTAAACCTTTCCTGGAGTACAACAATCATTTCAAGACTAAAATCAGCTATCGGATTCATTTTTATAAATATATTTTTTATTTTTTTTTCTTTCATAAGTACCTTCTCTTGACAATAACAAACACAACATTTGTGAAATTGGTCCAGCCGTTCACGCGTGATGGCGTAACCAAGGGATATAGGAATTTACTTTTATATAATAGATATAGATAGAGATAACCATTATCAAGGAAAATGATATGGCTAAGTACAACGAAAAGAATAGCAGTTGGATTATTCATATAGGTACTATTTAAGATCTGCAGATAACCCAAATGCTCTAACCTACCACCAGAGGGCAGCGTATCTATCATGCCAGCAGTAAACTCCACGCTTAATGGCAATGCTTACACGTTAGGAAAGATAAATACCGGCATTCTGGTCACGGGTCACATCGATCAAACGCTGCAATAGGTTTTAAGTGCATACAGTAAAATATTAATTTGTCTAAATATAGCTTTCTATAATAAACAAAATCTTGGTTAACCAACCAGCCTGGAAACGATTGCTACAGGACCGAGACAAAATGGTATAAAATAAGACCCAACAATTAGATAAAGAAGTCTATGGTTGATGATGAAACAAAATCTAAGAGCCAGACCAAAACAAAGCAAGAGGAGATACGCTGTCTCCACTTTACAATTCGTCTTCGGTAGTCAGTTCTAGGGCATACATAATAATAATAAAAAGCATTTATTTCGAGCATCAAATTAAGGTAATGTACATAAATGTAACGTTAACTAGATGAAGTAGGTATTAGTACAAAAAGTTAGGCTCTGAAACCCACACTAGGGTGACCTGTGTCGTGGGCTTCAGTCTCTTCCTTAAAAAGGTCCAAATGTTATTACTCTCTGCCTGCGTCTATGACAACTACATTTTAACCTGGCATTCCAATTGTCTCCAGATCTGGGCAGCGCTGGCCGTCTCGCTGGGTTCGTTTGCAGCAGGTCTCAGCAAGGGGTACATGTCTCCCGCCATCGCCTCCATGCAGCACCCCGGGGGATTCCAGGTCAGCGATCAGGACGCCAGTTGGATAGCCAGCTTGAGTATATTGGGTGAGTTATATTGGAAGAGAAATACTTATCGTGTGCAGACTTCAGACAAAGAAAAAAGGAGGTTCCAGATTCGCCGGACTATTTAAAAATAATCGTTTTTGTTCAAAAACATCTTATTTTGTAAATATGTCCCATTTAAGTGCCATAAAATTGGTTCAGTATCGGCTTTGAAGTCAAAATAACTGAAAATATCTAACAAAATTTCATAGCTCGTTTCCATTTCGGCCAATGATCTTCATGACAGAGTCATGATATAACATTTAGCAGCCATCCGGCTTCAATCGTTCTCGTTACACTCTTGCTTGTTTACATCAGAGATCATTGTTCCCAAGATCATCGACACTACGAGTACAACAATGACGATCAATCGAGAACAAATAGTTCCGTGTTTTGCAGATTAACGTAAGGGGTTCATATTTTAAATCCCGGGTTCATAATGCGATGAGTTTTACATGGTGAATTATACCTAGTAGAATCTTGATTAAAAAGGCAGTTATTTGATCCTTGTCAATTTTTTTTACTAATATAACCCTTTTAGTAATTGAATAAACGTTATTCTCAAGGTTTTACTATTTGGGTTTTGCGTTGTATTCACGCTATCTTTGAGGATTCACCTTTTCTTTACAATATACCTTATAACAGTTAAAATCAATATTAAGATAAAATAACCTTATATTAAAAACCCAGTTTCACAATGCATATTTATTTCCATTAGACTCTTAATACCTTAGCTTCAGTCAGCTAATAAATAATTGTCGTATCATAGTTCGACGTAACAGATAACAGTAAAGTTCAATTGTCACGATATTCAACGACTTAGCGTAATTCAATTAAAACACGATTGAATAATGTTCAATTATTTCAATTAAGTTAACGTGCAGTGAGGGCCATTAAAATGACGTCATAACTCTTACGGCTTATTTCTCTTTGGTGTAATTCTGGGGCATGTTTCAACACTAACTTTATAAGATAGCTCATTTCTTCGTATCTATCACTAAATCTAAAGAATTATCTTAGATGGTTAAGCTATCATTGTTAGTAAGTAATTAAACTAAATAATTTTATGTATCTAGGTGTTATTAATGTTTCGTATGCTCTGGAAAAAATAAGTACTTAAAGTGGGGGGGAGGCGAAATCTTCGTTTCGTTATTATATTCACAAGAGCTTTATGAAACGACTTTATCACAAACCGCAATTTTATACGGATAATAAATACTGTTTTTTATCAGAAAATAATATAGTACAAGCGTCTAATTGAGTTCAATATGAAAAGTTTAGTTTACTTAATACATGAAATATAATAAAATATAAATGTAATTGTTACTTTTAGTACATTGTTATTTATATGATCAGGGCAGCAAATAAAATATTTTGTTTATCTATTTGTAACTTTACATATTTATTTTCACAATTAGTCAATGTTATTTCGGAGTACAAGATCGAAAGCCGGCCGCCCAGCTTTCTATTACAATGCAGCCCGTTTATATTAAATCTAAGAACCAAAATATCAAAGTCTAACAAAATATTCGTATAATTCTACTAAGTTTCAGGAAGCTTTCATTGTTAAATTTATATCTCAGATAAATAATATCAAACGGTAGTGAAACCGTTCCAATCTGAGTGTCTTATCAGTCAACATAGTAGTAATGGTCATTCCATTTCACGTTTCCGCCTGTCAAGCTTTATCAGGACACCGAAACCTACGTTAAGTTACATTTGACTTAGATTTAAGTTACATAATGAGCTTCACTTGGAATTCGTGGGGTCAATTCTAAGAATTACTTAGTTTACTGAGTGCGAGTGATATTAAGTAATATTAAACATAAGATAAGTAGTGACTTATTTTGTGTATGTAGCTTAGTGATCGTTCGAACCTTTTATTATATACATTCTTAATGTTGCCTAATAGTTTTTTTTTTTGTACAGGCCGGGTAACTTGATCAGGTGTCAAAATTTGAGGCTACTTTAGATTACTGACGTTGCCTTAGATTGTTATACTACGAGCAAAGTAAGTAAGACACATACAAAGAAAAGTTTACATAGTTGTAAAATTATAAATCAAGCTCTCATAAATGGAGTCTTACGAACGTTTTAGATTACTGTTTTGGATTTTCATAGGGTTAAGCAAATTTTTGAGATAAGTTTTTGAATGTGTCTCTCAATAATATAATAATATAATTTTTGGCCAATTCAGTTATTTACTTTTTTTAAATATAAAATGTATTTCAAAAATGTCGCATCGCATTTCTGTAGACTTTGTCACCTCTTTAATGCCTCAATCTAACCAATAGTCCTGCTGACTAAGTCCTGTGGGGGACAATAATAACTAAAGAAATTAATCACAATGTTAATATGTAACATAATAAACTTGTGTTCTAAGAACTATAAAACTAGATAATTATTTTAAGCATAATTTTTTATAGTAATTAATAATTCAAATGTAACAAGACTTTTTATTTATTTTTTTACATGTAACGAACTTTTTTTATAGGCCAATAAATATATTTTATTCAAAAATTAATCGTATTGTTATCATTATTTGACAATAATACAGTTAATAGAGTAGAATGGAAGAGGAAGACATGCTGTGCCGACCCCACGTAGTGGTGGGGTAAGGTCAAGAAGATGACGATGATTGTTATCAAATAATGTTTGTATTATTTTTGTTGAGTATATCCGAACAACTTACTTAAATGACATTAACTATTAGGTGTATTCGAACGCCTTGCATACAGCGCCCCTAGTGTCTATTGGTGCAACTAATATATTATAACCTGATTTCTCCATTTTGTCATTCATAGTGTATGTTGAATATAAGTGAGTAAAAGTAGTACGTGTTGTATAATTTACAAGAATAATCCCTGGATCCCTACAAACGCTTCCACTGCGCAATATAATGGGAGATAAGGATACACTCCCGCGATTAAACGAGAAAACCAACTTCAGTAATTGGAAATTTAGATTGTGCTTAATATTGGAAGAAAAAGGCGTGAGCTACACGCTATCAGAAAACGTCGAAGATGGCGGCCAAGCTAAGTACTTGAAAGATGATGCGAAGGCACGATCAATTATAGTTCAATGCCTTAGCGACAAACATTTAGAAATAATCAAAGCACGACAAAATACGACTATTACTATAAGTTCAGAAATTGACAAATTCTGATTCTACATTGTATATAATTTTATATTATGCATTTTCTAGCTACATTCAAGTAAAAGCTAAAGATTAAATTCTTAAGCCCCTTCATGTTACATCCCCTGAACATATGACTTTATCAGTTTCAGGGTCCCAAAGCCTATAACCATTTACTGTGTACCCCACAAATCTCATCTCCCTTGCTCGCTTTTCAAATTTATTTTGTTTAGGTAACTGTACTACCCATGCTTTTGACCCAAAAACTTTAAGTTTTGATAAATTGCTGTCTCCATATCTTATTTCAGCAGGAATTTTAAAATTTATAGCTGATGAAGGACATCTATTTATTTGGTAAACAGCGCATCTCACAGCTTCACCCCATAGATGCTTTGGCAGTTCAGTTTCAATCATGAGTGTTCTCGCTTTGTTATAAATAGTGCGATTCATCCGTTCAGCGACACCATTTGACTGTGGTGAGTAGGCATTTGTAAATTGCAAGTCTATACCCCTTTTCAAGCAGTATTCTATTAAAATTTGATTTTTAAACTCTCCTCCATTGTCACATCTTACTTTTCTTGTATTGTTTCCTGTTTGTGTTTCTAAAAACTGTATATATTTTATAATATTTTCTGCGGCTTCGCTCTTCTTTTTTAATAAATATACAACACAAAAATGACTGTAATCATCTATTATAGAATGAAAGTAAACCTCACCTTCTTTTGTAGGAGTTTTTACTGGTCCAGATAGATCCGTGTGTAATAATTCACCTATATAGCTGGATCTCGGCTGGCTCACCTGTTTAAAGGGTAGACGTGTAGACTTACCTTCCATACATGGTCCACATGGAGTGTTAGAGTAGGGCAGCTTTAGAATCGCTAAGTGCTTCCTGTTGGCATGACCTAACCTTTGATGCCACAAGTCATTACTATGAGAAGTTGAGAAACATCTATGTGATTTAAGTTTCAAATCCATAGTGTAAAGTTTTCCAGTCATGTGTCCACATATTTCATACAAATTGTTATAAATCTTAACAGAGTTGTTAGAAAATTTTACACTGAGTTTATTTTCAATTAATTTTTGTACTGACAAAAGATTGTGTGACAAGCCTTCTACAAATAGACCATTTATTTTGATATTTATACCATTTTGTTGAACAAAAAGGTTACCTCGTTTATTAGCTGTTAAGTACTGTCCATTTGCCACATAAATCTTAGTTTCACTATCTAAATTTTCTACATCTGTAGCACACAATAAATATTCACTTTTAATTAGGTGCTCTGTTGCTCCCGAGTCAACAACAAATCGAATGTCACCTTTTGATATATCTTTTCCTTCACTATTCACACTAAACGCAGTAAACAACATCTCATACTCACTAACTTCTTCTGCTGCATGGCCATAATGATGGCCCTGGTTCTGACCTCGATACCTGCTTCTGCCGCTTCCTCGTCCTCTGTATGTCCGCCCACTTTGATATTGAAATTCTCCTTGCCCTTGACATATCTGCCCGCGTCCTTGTCCTCGTCCATTGAAAGTATTATGGCCTCGTCCAGAGCTGTATGATTGGCCTCGACCTTGAAATGATTGCCTTGGTCCATGATTTCCAATCCATTGCCGCTGTTGTGCACAATTTGAAGCTTTGTGTCCTGGCATTCGACATGAGTAACAGATGAATGATGCTGCTATTGTCGGCTCACTTCGGGAATGGTTCACTTTAATTTCTGCATCCAGCAGTCTGGCTTTAGTAAATTCCAAAGATATTGTTTTGTCTGTAAAAATGGTTTCAATTGAGGTTATAATGTGTTCATACGTGGACGGCATGGCCGTAAGCAACTGGCAAATTTTATCTTCTTCAAACATTTCGCATCCTGTTGCTTTAACTTCACTCACAGCAGCGTCAAATCTGGAAAAAAAATCTTGCAATTTTTCAGACTGACCGCATTTCATCGTAATCAATTTTTTCTTTAAATGTAGTTTGTTTAAAATACTCCTTCTTTCAAATGTTTCTCCAAGCTTATTCAGCATTTCTCTTGAAGTTGCGCATGCTTTGATTATTTCTAAATGTTTGTCGCTAAGGCATTGAACTATAATTGATCGTGCCTTCGCATCATCTTTCAAGTACTTAGCTTGGCCGCCATCTTCGACGTTTTCTGATAGCGTGTAGCTCACGCCTTTTTCTTCCAATATTAAGCACAATCTAAATTTCCAATTACTGAAGTTGGTTTTCTCGTTTAATCGCGGGAGTGTATCCTTATCTCCCATTATATTGCGCAGTGGAAGCGTTTGTAGGGATCCAGGGATTATTCTTGTAAATTATACAACACGTACTACTTTTACTCACTTATATTCAACATACACTATGAATGACAAAATGGAGAAATCAGGTTATAATATATTAGTTGCACCAATAGACACTAGGGGCGCTGTATGCAAGGCGTTCGAATACACCTAATAGTTAATGTCATTTAAGTAAGTTGTTCGGATATACTCAACAATTTTTGGCACTTATCGGTCCATTGCACTTTCGCAGTCCATCATCCCACTTCCACGTTTCGGCCGCCAGCGGAGGTTTAACATTAACATGACATAACATATAACAAGCATTGATTCATGCAATTGTTTAACAAGATCGACGCTCTGCAGTTCATCGACTCGGTGTAAGTGATGACAGCCGAAAATCACGATCTGTATATACAGGCTGTTGCGTAGGAAAAGGTTTTTTTATTGCTAAGGCTTGCGCTGAAACATATCTTGCCTAATGCTAAGCGACGATGCAGTTTAGGATAAGGCACCCTTGTCCAGAAGAAACCACTTTACTCGCAATTTGAAAAAAACAGATTATCTATATAAATCGGGAATTATATCCGCCTGGGCCAGGGCCTAATCGACTAGAGTTGGGCTTGAAAAGGGTGAAAACAAGAGCAAGCAAATCCAGTTACATTTTAATAGTTCTCTATTTCAACGCTGTCGAAATGAAACGAAACGCTTTTTAAACGCTGGTAATAAGAAACCATTTTCTAATTGGCCAGAGTTGTCTTTGAGCAATCAGGAACATACATTTAAAACAAGACTCAAAATTTTGAACCCTTTTGAAGTGGAGTAAAAATGGAGCACCCTGTATTTTGTTATTTAACAGTTCATATTTACAAACGCAATAATTCAATGAGTGATAAATCAAGTAAGAAGTCAGGACATGGTTTACTGTATGAAATAATATATTGCATTTTTGATTTACCAATCGACACGTACAAAATTAATTTTGAAATTTATGATGATTTTATAATATTAACTTGGTTTAAAAGAAAAGGAGATTTTGGTTTTGGTTGTTATTTTGCTACCGACTTGCAAACAGGGAAGGTTGAGTACCTACGAGTACCTTCTCTTATTCGAAGGACCGATTTCTAAATATATTTGTTTTCTTTAGGTACCTCCTCAGGACCATGTGGCCCCATTTTAGTTTAATTAAAATTGGCCAAGAGGTTGAATTTTTAAATAGAAATAAATGAAAATGTTCTTTTTTTTCACTTTTTTTGAAAAATTACTTTTAATGTGTGTTATCTTTTTTTTCGAAAACACCTAAACCAGTGGCGTAGTTTAGGAGCTCCCGGGCCTTTGCTGCCCCATTAATCAGCGCCAGCCGCCAGCGTGTCTGTCTGTATTATTGCCTCGATCAAACTTATAATCAAACAAATTGTAGTCTTTATTAATTAAGTGGGCTTTTGTAAATTTATGCAGGCCTACAAAGCAAAAAAAAGGTGAGTGAGGTGCGGCTTTGCGGCTTGAACCCCCACGCAGTCTACCTCCCTAAGCCATGGTCCTTTTGGCCCTGCGGAAAAGACGTCTACTTTCTAATATTTAATAATATTTCCCCCCTGTTTTATAGAACAAACAAACAGTCATTAATTTTCCTGTCTGTCTAAATACTATAGAAACCCATATTTGAAGCAAAACAGTGTCATTTAACTAACACACAATAATGCGTGACAGATGTAGATCAAGGACCAAGTCGTTAATACCTCAGTTTGTGACGTTTTCAAGTAATTTATGTAGTTTTAACTCGCACGTGCGGCTAATTGTTCAACGTTCAGTTGTTTCTGATTATGCTGAACGTGAATTGTAAACTTGCATACACACCAAAGTTTTCTGAGGAGTAATCCTAACCACTCCTAACTAATACTATAAATGCGATAGTAACTGTCTGTCTGTCTCGCAAGCCAAAACCACTGAACCGATCTGGATGAAATTTGGTACAAATGTAGATTGGACCCCGGGAAAGGACAAAGGATACTTTTTAAACGACTTCAAAAAAAGTAGTTCCCCATTGGATTATGTCGATACTAAAATGGGGAACTACACCGCTGAAACCGCGGAGCACAGCTATTATGTTTATATGTTGCTGGCTGGGCAGCAATGTAAAACAATAATTATGTGTTAGTAATAGATAATCAACGTCAAGTAACGTTTAAAGTATTATCAAGCGTTTGATAAAAAAATTGTTTTGTTCTTGCAACTCAGTGCTACCGGGGGTTGGATGACGCGTAAACATGAAACCCGGTTTGTTATGTTGAAATGGTAATTATTAAAGGCCTTTGGGAAATCTTAAAACTATTTTATATAATTATGCCAATGCTAATATGTACGGATTCAACTGCTGAAAATAACTACGTGTATTAGGTTAGGTCACTGATGTCAGGATCTTATAAAACATATAAATGAAGTTTTATCAAAATATGTGTTATGACAAAAATTCTAACATAAGAACTTCACACAGAAGATGACGATAATGAGCGTAAATTATTACATTCTTTATTCTTTACTAAAAGTTGCTCAAAGACCTTTTCGTTAACTTTGTTATTGCATTACCAACAAAATGAGCAACATCTATTTATAAGCAACAAATGGTCACATAAATACATACTTCATTACATAATATTATCATGTTGCCCCACAGGAGCAACTTCAGTGTGGATGCACCTTTATGTTGGTGGCTGTAGTTGTAAGTTATTGACAGGTCGGTATAGACAGGCATAGTTACATCATACTAGCCTATGTAGAAATGAGGTCACATATTCTTTTTTGAAAATACGCGTCAGTTGACCTCGGATGGTCTTTATAGCTTCACAGGACAGTCGAGTACTTCCATACGTTTATTTAAAGTTACAATAGGTTAAACTTCAGAACCCTCGACATTAAATATAAATG
Organism: Ligdia adustata; assembly: GCA_947049295.1. Classification (NCBI taxonomy): domain Eukaryota; kingdom Metazoa; phylum Arthropoda; class Insecta; order Lepidoptera; family Geometridae; genus Ligdia; species Ligdia adustata. Next base: position 1,799,954 of record OX346237.1, read on the forward strand.
TAAATTGACATTTTAGGGCGACTAATTACTCTATCTAACTAATTTACTCACGACTAGTTCACCTTACAGACATTAAAAAAAAACAAAATTGGTTTATCTTTTCGGGAGCTACGATGCCTGACTGACACACACATACAGACACGTCAACTTATATCACTCCGTCGTTTTTGAGTCGTGGTTAAAAATAATTGCGACGCTCAAGCCGGTGTTATAATTTAAGAAGACGTTTCCGGGAATTCACAGTTAGACAAGAGGCAGCCAATAGCTCCATTGATATAGTAATTTTTAAGACAAGTGCATAAAAAATATCAATAGCTTGTCAAGATATGCAGTATGGAACGAATTACTGATGATTTTAAATCTGGGAATAATTTTGATTGAATTTGAGATACTTGCATCATAGCTAAAACATGATGCTTCTCAAACTTTTACACAAAGAACTCCTTCGAAACATGCTAGTAAAAATATAGATGAAGGAATGAAGTAATACAGCCCTTATTCTACTCGTTAAGATTCTAAACCAAACTGGGTGCGATTTTATAAGATTTACTTCTGTTTGTCTCGTAGATCACTCCTTTTAAGGGAAAAAAACTTATTTGTCCAATAATGACACAAATAGGAAAATAAATCAATAAAATACAAACTAATAAGATGGTATATACAAGATATTTAGTGTTATCCCGCCTCGTCTTGATGTCAGCGTGAGAAATCGAAAAATATTTTTGTTTTTATGGTGTGGTTCCTCCTCACCACCGCCACACCTCACCTTATTATTTATCTTTCTCTCAGTATCTGACTTCTTCGACACGTGTTTCGCCTTAGCTCAAGGCATCCTCAGGAGATGTTGACTCTTTAAGCTCTCGCTCGAGAGTGGCTTTTCGATTTCTCACGCTGACATCAAGACGAGGCGGAAAAACACTTAATATCTTATATATACCATCTTATTATAAATGGATTTCCGCAAAGTAACGCCTGACTCCATCAATTAAATACAAACTACTTTGTGTAGTTAACAAAGTTTGTGAATCACAGCTTCAAAATATAAGTAATGGCTACTAAATACACTTGAAAATATGACCGCAGACTTACACGGTGCAATTTCGTATGCAAATGTTCCCATAAAGATACTTATGGCTTTTAGGAAAACTAACTTACAGGTCACTCAGAATGTTTAACTCCCAGAATAACTTTACGTTCTCTGGGTTTCTATACTGTTTTGATTTATTTCTACTCAACCAGGATGTTAGTTTTGTATTTTTTCAGACGAAATTAGGCCATAAGCATATAATAGTCAATATATCAAATATATTACATGCGGTGATATTATTCTTTTTTTTTAACAAACAAAGCTAGGCATTTGACCACAAGTTCGCACGACCACGGAAGTCAGCGATACTGTAGCCCTAGATGGAGCATGCCTAACGTGGAATATACATTCAAGTGGTAGTAATTATTATTATTTACTATCTTTTTTACTATTTTTTTTACTTTACATATGTCAACGTTGAAAGTTTACTCGTATTTAGTTCAATGGTATCTAATTTTTCCTTTATTTATATATATATATATTCTATGCATATCTTATTATATTTTATTATTTTGTGCCTATTGCCGTGGAGACCCTGGGCTGTTGGGGCTCTGAAGCAAAAACTTTAATTAGGGAGATAGGGCGTAGAACTGGCGACTCTCGTTCCGGATCTTACTTGGTGCAAAGGCTGGCCATTGCCATTCAACGCGGTAACGCAGCCAGCGTAATGGGTACCTTTGCTCCAGGTACGATTTGGGGAGGGTTGTTCGACTAATTTATTTTGACGTATTTTAATATAATGATAATTTATAAATTGTGATATTATGCGAAATAAATGATTTTATTAGTATGTGTTTTATAAGTAGGTATATTATATTAAATTAGTAGAGATATTTATATCTAGTTTATGTCAGGTATCAGAATTTATGTTTATACAATTAATTATCTATGTGCAATTAAGAGTAGGTTAATTTCATTATCGTAACTGCACCCGGTTCTGTGTATATTTTTTTGTTAATATTCTCCATCCAAAGGTTGCCTGGAAAAGATCGCTTTCAGCGATAAGACCGCGACTTGTGGCACTATATGTAAAATTATATTATTTTGTGTTCATGTTTTGTGTGTCTTTAATAAAGCGTTCAACTTCTCTATCTATCTATCTAGCTTTTACGTGTGGTTTCGTCCGCGTAATGTTTCTTTTCTCAGGCAAAGAGCAACATATCAGACATCCTACAGACATTGAACTATCACTGGGCAAAATGTCAAATCTATCCGTCACTTAGATGCTGAGGAGGAGACGAACAAACAAACCAGCGAACACACTTTCGAATTTGTAATAAATATGTGGGGTTTAGATTCTTTCCACATAACGTCATAAAGCAAAAAAATTATACTTACACGCATTTTGAATAATAATTATTTAGAAACTAAGAAGGAGCACACAGACGGACAGACGAACGGACAGATCGAAACTATAAGAGTTTCGTGTATTAAAAAAATCATAAAATCATAAGAAATTTAGTAAAAAATCTTCTTGGTGAAAGAGTATAATATTTACCTCTTCATAAATATTAATAAACAGATTATAACATCTTCGCAGTAATAAATCGCCTTAGGCTTCCTAAAAGGTATAATTTTCTTGCAATTTTTCCACAGCACAGATTCAATTATCGATTATAAATTACATGCATTGGTGTTTTTAATGATATTTTATTGATATAAATGACAAGCTCCGGGCCGTAAAATAATTTCACGTATAATTTGAACCTAGCTAGTACCTACCTATGTATCGATAATAAAAATTATTTAAGTAAGTGACAAGAATGTATAAAATCAACATAATTATTAAACGAAATTCAAGATATCAATAGGAGTATATTATTTTGGCTGTAACATTAATTTAATTCGATTCGCTTGTCATGCATTATTATCATTCTTCACAAATCACAAACTTATTTTTTTCAAGGAAAGTAATATCATGAAGGATCTGTAATGTTCTCGGTTTTTTCTTGTACAAAATCTATCGTATACCGTGTCGAAGGCCTTGGGCGGCCTTAAAACTCAAACAGACCGAACCACTAAAGAGACCGCAGTACCAGTTGTTACAGCCCAGATATTTATCTGAATTATGCTAAAATAAGAAATATAACATACGTACGTTCTTACTCTTCATGCTGATCGTTATTTATTGGCCGTACTTCTTGTTAACTGAAAACGAATGTTTTCAATAAAGGGAGGGGAATGTCGATAGAATTTGATGTCGATAAACATAAGTTGTTGCTTAACGTTTGTTTTCATTACATTTACTCTGGTCCACTGCTTTTATCTCCATCGTCTGTCTGCTATATTCTGTTATATTTGTATATTTTGGTTGAGAACTTGCGTGCACCTAAAAAAGTTGGCTAAAAAAGATATTCAAAGTTATTAAACGTCAAAATATTCGGAGATTTTGTATTTACTCATAAGACAGTAAGTTTCATAATTAACTTAAGTAACAATGCAAGCGGTAATTAATTGCAAGGTGATAAGAAGATTTTTTTAAAAAATAGATTTTATATTTAAATGTGTGTGCGTGTGTTTTTCTGTGGCATCGACTCGGCTCCCAAACGGATGTTCTACTTTTGTTGACTACTACTTTACTAGTTGGCTACTTTTGTTGAAAATAGGTCCAAGATGGCCGCGTCTCAAAATGGCAAGGTGCAAATATTTTCCTCTAAACTTCCTCAATATGGGTATCAAATGAAAGAGCTTGACTCACTAGTCAAGCTCTGAATATTATATTTCACTGAATATTATGATAATTTCATATCTGAGATAGCAGCCACAAAAATATCAAAAATTTAAATTTTACAGTTGCTGTTTTCAGTATTTGAGTATGTTGTCCACGTGTGACTGTACTGCATGACATTTTCGGCAAAAGAGAAATACTAGTGGGAAGCTATTAGTATAAAAGTTATTAATTTAACGTTATTTAGCTATTACAAATTTCAATCTTAACGTGACAATGCTTATTCTTTTCTTCATTAACTTATCTTAGCTCTATCAATCTCTTTCGCAAAATTCTCTCGTTATCGATATTAAAATTATCGATTGTGGTCACATATCTACGCACATCTCACCCCAATGGCTCCTGAAATAACCACGTACAATAACAAAGACAGATCGATCGCTGCGAACACTTGCTTTATTTTGTTTTACATTAGGACTGTCTGTAAAGTCGATAAGAAAATCTGGGAATGCAGATGCGAGGATTCATTTGGCGCCATCTGCCATGGTCATACCCTCATACAAACACGGGTCTCCTTTACAATAAGGGATATTTACTTAAAATATTTTACTTAGAAAAGTAACGTGTGTTTGATTCATTTTGTTTAATAATACGAATGAAGTGAAACTATAGTTTGAATGTGAACGAAACTGTAGTTGGACCTTTCCAACAATCAGGCACGCGTGAAAACCTGTATTGTTAAATAAAATGAAACGGGTTTTTATTGCATATTAATGAACAATTATCCCCGAACCTCTATCTCAACCCGAATGTGGACAAATGGGAGTTTGAGTTTCATTTATTGGGTTCAAATTGGAAAATTGGAAATTCTTCCAAATTGTAAATAAATGGAAAAATAAGACACAACATCCACACAAGGTATTCAGGTCCCAAACTAATAATAATATTAACAGTAGATTTTCCCATTTTCACGCATAATTTTATATACTGCTGTATTTTTATATATTTTTTTAATAATAAAAAATTGTAAAGGGCATCTCGTTGTTGGTTGCGACCCCAAAGATGCCTCAATAAAGGTCCAGCTGTGAGCCGTGTGTAAAAATAAATAATAATATAATATATAAAAATGCTGTTAGTTGTTTAGAAAACTTAAATTTTTCACACTATTATTGTACTACAATCGTAATCAGTAATGCACATGACAGAGGCCTAAAATCTCAGACTTCGCAATTTTCTATGAAAAAGTGTTTCTTGAAATTCATGATTTACCCAACATTAAAACGATTTACAAATAGCCCCACGCACTACGCGAATTCAACAGACTATTAGACGGACGATTGAAGTGTAAATATATACCGCTGTCCGTCTGTCAATCCGTTTATTTTTGTCTGGCTCTTCTAAGATAAATAGTCATATCGTACGAAGCGAACGATTCTCGGTTTAGGCGTTTGTTTTGCTCGATACAGTTGAAACTTGTATGAGGTTTATGAGTTTTGTGGAACGGATTTATGCGTTGGAAAATTGTTTGTGAAGCAGCTTAAATAATTTAGGCGCGTTTTCTAGAATATACGAATGTTTTCGTCGAATTATGTCGACTTCGTCAAACTATGACATTCATCATAATAGACATTCTTTTGAAGATTATTCTTGGAAGTGAATGTCTTTTTATGACTACTTTTGATGAGTCTGCACTAATAAACTAAGAAAAATGGCCGACTAGACTGCTCGTAAAGTACGAGTACGAAAGATACCGATATTGCCAAAATATAAGAGAATACTACCCATTTTTGCAATGACAAAAATAAAAATTTCCTAAAACTGCTTCTCGATTTTGGCAATAACCGGCACCGATTTAGAAGGGTATCGAGGCGTCTTTGAAAAATTGAGGAACTTACATAAAATAAAAGATTCCAGCTAATTGCCAATCTCTTATTTTTTAAAGTCAGTTTAAGATACATGGACCTCATACGACCTTATGTCAAATTCCTACACGTGAAAAAACTTGTACCCAATTAAAAGTATAAAATAATCCAACGGCATCATAAACGTGTCTTGAATTTCAAAATGTCGATGTTAATGTTGGGAGATGATAGAATGAAGCTAATTAACTTCATAATTAAAACGTATTACAAAATTATATTGCCTAATGAATCCGAAATGTGGGCGGAAATGTTGGTTATATGTGGAGGCTTGCGCTCCAGTGAAAGAGATTAGAATAATATTTATTAGTAAGCTTTCAAAAATATTAACAAAAAGTCACTCCTCTATTTAAATTATTTTCAGACTATAATAACTAGTGCTTAATTATGCGCGAGAGACCTCGCGATCATAATTTATTTTGCGTCTTTTAAAAAATAAAAGAAACCCAAAAGGAAAAGTTGCTACTGTTAACTGAACAATTTATTTGTAGAAACTTCTATAATATTTAAGAAAGATATGCGGGACACAACATTATTTATAAGAGTACTAAAGATGCAGAAAAACAGTAAAAAAGATGTTTGTTATGACGACGGTGTTTAAAAAAAATGTTTGTTATGACGTCAACAGTTCGCAGAACTATAAGAGATCTTTGCTAACACAAACATCTTTCACTGCTCAACTGTCCTAATACTAGTCTATTTCGAATCCACAATAAATCTTTCGACGGATAGCTCAGATATCTCTCATACCTTAGTACCATCACAAAGAAAACAAACAGCGTCGCAAGATCTGATCGTAAGCGAGGTCAGTTCCATTGGACTATTTCGTCCGCGCGAACGGAATTATTTTTCATATTAAATTTTAATTATTTTCAAAAGACTTCATATTAGATGAGGTTCTTAATTTGTCTGTTTTGTTTTTTAATATGTCTGTTCTTTTATTCCTTTCTTAAAAAACACGTAAACCCATATGTAAAATTCTTTTTTTGTCTGAATAGGGATATTTCCCTAGTGATCCATAATTCGATCCAAAATCAATCCAAAATCGATCCGATGGTTTGGTATGTAAAACTAAATATCTGGAAAACTTCTGCAGACTCCTGTTGATTTTAAAGTAACTCTCATCAAAGTATTATTTCATGATAGTCCTGTAAAACTTCTATCATGTACCAGTGGCGTCTTGCTGTGTTTCTACTGTTCCAATTCACAATGTAAATATATATAACATACTAAATATATGCTATAAGAACTATTAAAGTATTTAAATAAGTTTTTAAGTTTACTTTTTTATGTAGATACCTAATTAATAATTTAATTGTAACAAGATTTGCCTGTAACGAACGTTATTTAAAGGCCAATAAATATTTCTTATTCTTATTGTAGACCTATTCTACAATAAGTATAAGAAATAGAGACTGCGGAATTAAATCAAAGAACCTGGAAATATATCCAGAGTATTAGATCTGCAGTATGATATAATTCATATCGTGAATAAAACATTCGACCGCGTGTTCGAAATTGTTGAAGTCGAAATGGCGCCTATGAAAGCAAAGCGCACAAGATTTGATCGTTCAAAATGGGTGGACTGTTATAGATCGTGTTCTGTTTTATTATAATGTCTGTTTCTCTGATGAAATGATACCAGTGGAGAACATGTCGGGTGCAATTATTTTGCTTTTAATTTATGTTATTATATTGAATGGTGTTTTGGATATGTTCTTGGTAAAAATAGTATTTCAAAAAAGTAACAACAGACTTCAATGTCTTTTGTAGTAGGCGCCTGTGTAATTTTTTTGGATTCTTTGATTTACAATCCTAACTTCAGCATGGATTTTGATAAAACTTATATGGGATCATCATCACTTGGAAAGTATGGGACCACTCGGAGAAATCGGGGAAAAGACATTAAATGAATAGAAATGCAGGCCAAGTTGCCAGTGATATTAAACTCTAAACCCAATTACTAGATCGAATTGAATAAAATGTATCCGAAATAAAAAGAAATGCATCTGCCCAGGTGTTGCTGAAAAATCCGAAGACAAACAAGAAAAAAAAAACGATCGAATTCAAATCTTCCTACTTTTTTAAAGTCGTTTGACAAGGCGTATAATTACCACGAGCCAATGCTAATACACGCCTTGTAATTGTTCACAGGAGCATTCGTGGGCGGAATTCTGGGCGGGCTGGCGATGCGTATGGGGCGGAAGACTGTCCTGATCGCCACAGCTCTGCCCTACGCCTTCGCGTGGCTGGCCACCGCCCTGTCTACTGGAGTGAGGATGCTGCAAGCTGCTTCCTTCTGCGGGGGCATGCTGATATGCTGTATTATTATGACCACACAGGTAAATACAATTACTAATAATAATATATTAAGGGACAATATCCACACAAAGTCTTCAGGTCCCAAACTAGGCAAAGCCTGTGCTAGGGTAACCTGATGACTGACATACGTACTTATATATATATATATGTATAAAAGAAACACCCAGACACAGGTCAAACAGACATGTTCATGCACACAAATGTTTGACCTGTCTGGGGATCGAACCCGGGACGGCAGGGTTGCTACCAATAGCGCCAACCGGAAATTCAGAATACGAAAAATACAGACTTGAAATGACTAAATATAACAAAAAATATAGCAGAAGGGTTACCTAAAATAGATAAAAAATTTATACTATCTAACTCGACGAACTTCGTAGCGTCTAACAGTTATGTATGTTTAAACCTTCCCTGAACCTTCGCAAACATTTCAAAACCAAAATCAGCTAAATTTTCTAAATCAGCCCAGCCGTTTTAGCGAGACAAACGCACAATAATTGATCTATAAGAGAAGTTAAGAAGAAGATGAGAGATATTGAAAGGAAAACACGCTTAGGATTCTATGTCCCACTGTTCTTCAAGGTTGCCAGAGCAGTTCGATAAGCCGTCTCCGAACGATGGCACGAGCCGAGGTCCGAGCCGGCCGTTAGAGGCGCCCTATTCCATGTCGCTTCCTATAACTCTCGGCCCAGCGCACACAGTGCTTGCATATTTGTTCTTCAGTCAACAGCTTCAATTTTTTTTATGTAGATTCATAAGCTAAACATCTTTGTTATTTAGAAAAGTAACGCGTGTTTGATTCATATTGTTTAAGAAGACGGGCACTCGATATCTTAGAAATAAATATCTGTCAAAGAGCTCCTATTTTTTTTCTTGAGAAACAAAACATTCGTATTTATACCGGATGTTAAAAGTCTGTTAATTATCAAAGTTACAATGATTAGAAATACCTAATCATCATCAGAATGATCATTTGAAATCGATGCTAGAAAATCAGAAAGCAGATCAATTTTTCAAATGGCTTTATGACCTTTATCCATAATCGATTCATTCGAGTGGTAATAAAATCGAATAACATCTTCAATGCATATAAATAAATTCGATTAAATCATACAATGTAATTATGAATTTCCATACTAGAGTTACTACAACATCTGATGGAAAGTTTTGTTAACGAAACGATCATGATCCTATTTAGTTTTTGACGTAAATTAAGATTAAGATGAGGAAGAAACATAAAGAGTATTAGAAAGTAAGCACAATAATAGTTTAACTTTGAGTTTCTGGTGAAAGTGCTGTAATGATTTTGATGTATAGAAAATTATGCTGTAGAATAGATGTTCTATACAATAGGACACTATCTGCGGTATTTTAGTGAGCTTTATGCGGTTATTTCAATTTGATCTTTTATTACAATTGCCAGAGGTTGAATAGGCAATTGTACTGTTTAATATTACCAAGACTTAAAAGTAGTAGATAGAACAATTTATAAAAAAATAGCCTACCAAAATTTAGTAAAATTTAGCGTTCAAACCTGCATAACTTGCTTGCGAGTGCTAACATTTAGACAAACATATTTACTGAAAGAGAAATAATAAATATTATTAACTTATGTTAGTTGTCATGACAAAAATTAATTACTAATTGTCTTGGACTGAAATTACTAATTAATAAACTTTCTTTACACGTTATAAACACACCTTGATTTGAAATGTTTCCTTCTACTACAATAATAATTTAATTGTATAATTGACTGCATCTGTTCTTCGGTACATGCAATTATTTTTAACTTGTAGTTTGCATCTTTGTCTCGATCTTGCTACTTAATTGCGTATAGTAAGTGGTTTCCAAACGACCTTGAAAAAACTTAGTGCAAAGGTTTCTATCCATTTTTAGTCAAGATTACGTATTTTCAACCAGACAATAATATATAGTATAGTGGCTAGTCTATCGTTTTTTTACGGATACGTTTCGGGGAATGTGCCTTGGAATTACATGAACAAATTCCCCCATCCCCATTCTAGAATTAAGTGATCGATTGAATGAAGGAAAAAAATCGTTGAAATGACTGCAGTAAATAATTTTGTGTAAGTATTTGTCACAACTCGGCCTAACTTAGCAAAATGCTAGATGCCATAGAGATACAGCAACCAGCGCTGGTCTTCCGCTGAGACCGACAACTTGACAATTGACAACTGGACAAGTAGAGATATTGTAAAGAGCTGCTGATTCATGGTAGAAGTTCCACGGAATCGCAACAAAAACACTTCGCGTCTGCTTTTGTTGTGCTCTCGGTCTCTTCAAGCCGCGAGTGAATCTGTTTCTTCTAGGCAAGCGTGCTACATATTAGACAGCATTGTCGCTTTACATCAGATGAGTTGCGGGCAAGCGCAAGCCATTGCCTAAATTGTCTTTGAAACGTAGTTGGAAGCGAGTTCGAAAAACCCGACTGCCAAATCGTTAAACCTGTATATCATCCCTAAATTTTCTTTTTTTAATTTTGATGTACCCAGTGTCATTATCACGACTAAGTATTGACACCACTCACATAAAAATACGGCAAGCCTTTTAGGCTTTAGAAAGTGCCAAAGAAATATACATACATAACTGTCCTTCTTTCGCAGTCGGGTAAAAAAGATAGACACAGATGAAAATAAATTTTGACGGATTTAAATCAGTCGCATTGTGTGCTCATGGACGTTTGGTTAGTTATACATATAATATTATATTTACCAATGCAGTTCTTCTTACTTACTTAATTTTAAACATTGTCCAAACTGGCTATGTGTTAAATGACACATGGAATAAATTTTTATTTGTGACAGAAAACAACAGTGTACTCATCTTAAAAAAATAATCTTAAATACTGCTTGCTGTCACAAACCGGTCACAACTCAACTTAATGCTGGTCGAAACAAGCAGCGCTGATCTTCCGCTGGAACCGGGAGGTGACGTCACGCACGTCGCGAGCAGTTAAGAAAGGGTGAAGAAACAATTCGTCATTTCTAAAAATTACAATCAATTGTCGAATCTCCGCGTAAAATTAAGTACGACGCTGGCAAACACAGATAAGTAATAAATTAGTGAAGACATATTTATTAACACTATTTTGCTAGAGCTTGTAGAGCTGCGCTTAGATTTGCGTACAGGACGTCATTTGGCTTGACTGATGATTTAAATATTCAGCCTTTTGTTTTGTTTTATTACAGTATGTTTATTATAATTATTACTGTCACTGTTTTCGGTTATATTCATCGACGAGAAGTAAATAAGTCGCTTCAAGTGACTTACATAAACTCGAATTCAAAAACTATAGACTACTGTATCTTGACGAGTGAAAACGCGAGATGCTAATAAATACAGACAAATGACTAACCAATGACATCTCTAGTTAGCATACTTGGTACGCTGCCCTCTGATGGTGGGTTGGAGCAATTGATTTATCTGTAAATTTTAAATGGTCTATAGGTAATCTTTCTGCAATTTTTTTTTGTTGTATTTAGTCATTTTGGTAAAAGGCACTTGCCACAATAACATATTTCATATCAAAATCGGTCTATCGATTTAGCCTGTACACGATCAAAAATAATTAAACATACATACAAACTTACAAAACCATTAGCCTCGTTTAGTCCATCATCATCATCATCATCAGCCAGACGTCCACTGCAGCTGAACATAGGCCTTGGATCGCCATTCCGAACGTCAAGAACTATGTCGTCGGTCCACCTTTTGTTAGTCGGACAAAAAATGCAATGCAAAATAATTAATAAAAACAATGTTTTGCGCAAGAAAACAAGATAATTGAATATTAAACTGTGACCAAGGTCAGACTTTACTACTTTGAACTAGTAAAAACATTGTTCAAGGTTAATGATTAAATTCCTCTCTTGCGGTTAACTGCAACGCAAGAATAAGTTAATCAAAATTCTCCATGATTGATTGCTTTTCAAATTTTCACGTAATTTATGTAAATTTCTGAATAAAAATTAAAAAAAAAACAGTAATTACAACACTAACTGAACTAAATACACTTACAACTAAACAGTTAAAAAACACTAGTCTAGTCCAAAAATCCGTTAGTTGAGGGAAAGGTGGCAAAAATGCAGGCCCAAGGCCAGTATTTTTCAATGGAGATTATAACAAAAATTTAAACGTCTAACTACAACAAAAGATACAGGAGATGGATTATCTACGGACCACTTAAGATTTTTACATTACAGACAAATTTTACAGGTTATCCCGTATATATGTATCAACCTATAGCGTCCCACTGCTAGGCATAGGTCTCCCCTTTGAAGAGGGTGTATACCATAGTACCACGCTGGCCAAATTACTGTTTGGAGACATCATTTATCTTTGAAATTTATTAAACCTTCTCAGACAAGCAGGTTTCCTCCCAACGTTTTTCTTCTCCATTAAAGCAAAGCAAAATACAGAGGTGTCAGTACCCGGATTTTTATCCGTGCCCTTACGCTTGTGCTTTACCGACTAGGCTGTCACTAATATCTGCCTAAATATTAGTGATAGCCTACCACTAACTTGACCCGAATAAATTTGATTAAAATTGGTCTGGAAGTAGGTACGTATAAGTAGAACGTGATACCTGTTCAAGTGTACAGCTATCTAAAGACATACAATAGTAATGCTAACAAAAGGATCGTATCTTAGCAGAAACTTATTGTCATTATAATTAGAGTTCTGTTGTGACTCTTCGAGAAAAATAGTATTTGGAACGGTGTTTAATACTCAAATAAAAGATAAAGGCGAGAGTATGTTTGTCGGTTTGACTGTCCGTCGCAGAGGGCTAAAATAGATACAATTCTGCAAAGACCGTAGGTGAAAGTCCCGAGAGCTACTTTTTATTCAAGAGAAATGATAATCTATTTAGTTAGGAATGTTTATAATGCCGAGGAAGGCAAAAAAAGCGATCTCTCGCTTTTTAGCGATAAGATCGCCACTTGCATATATTGTAAGATTTTTTCTCTTGTATTGAATTTTTTTTGTATGTCGGCAAAAAAGAATAGATCTATTTATATAATAAATAACGTAGACAACAGGCCAGTTAAGAACTTAAGGCGCATCCGCGGAAAATGCTGGTCTTAATTTATTGTCAGTTAGACGAAGTTTTTGGTAATTTACAACGTAGTTTTGTTTCAAATCTGAATAGTTTATAATACATGACATTATTACAAACGTGGTTTGACATATAAGACAGTAGTATTATTCATGCTATACCTACTTTTGACTTCTTTATTCTATCAAGTTTTCTAAAACGAGTACGTAAAGGAAAATTACATCTAAATGGAGTATTCTAGAACTAAATGATATTGTTAGTAATAACATCTCTAAATATTTTAAATTATTCTTCTGTATTGTCCACAGGTATACGTCACAGAAATCGCTGTCCCCGAGATCAGAGGCTGTCTGAGCTCTGTCCTGAAAATCCTCAGCCAGATCGGAATCCTAATATCATTCACAATCGGAGCTTATCTCAGTTGGAACGAGCTGGCCTTAGTCGTGGCCTTCGCACCAGTGTTACACTTCTTCGTCCTATTCTTCATACCAGAAACACCATCATTCCTAATGCTCAAAGGAAGAGATCAGGAAGCGGAAGAAGCTCTGCAATGGCTCCGAGGACCCGATGCAGATATAACTCAAGAGCTAGCCACAATCAAGACCAATATCCTCAATAACAGAAGACATGAACATCAAGTTTTACAAACGTGCCACGATAATACTCTTACGTGCAAACTTAAAAGTCTTCTCTCAATGAGACTGATAAGGCCGATCCTTATAACTTGCGGCCTTATGTTCTTCCAAAAGTTCACTGGAGCCAACTTAATAAATTTTTACGCTGTGAAAATGTTTAAAGAGACATTTAGAACTCTCAATCCCCATGGGGTTGCTATAGCGACAAGCGTAGCTCAATTATTAGCTTCGTGTTTGTCCGGAATGCTTATAGATAAGATCGGTAGACTACCTTTACTTATGATAAGTGGAGTGATGATGTCTATAGCTTTAGCCGGTTTCGGTTCATACGCATATTACGAAGGAGTTTTAAGACATGCGTCAGAATTGAATTCAGAACCGGGATCGTACGACTGGATACCTTTAGTATGTGTTTTGACTTTGACTATAGCTTTTTCTTTAGGTATCAGTCCTATTTCTTCTCTATTGATAGGAGAACTGTTTCCTTTAGAGTATAGAAGTACAGGCAGCGCGTTAACGACTAGTTTCAGTCATATCTGTGGATTTGTCAACGTTAAAACAGCAGCCGATATCCAAGAGCATATAGGTCTATATGGATTATTTTGGATGTACGCAGGCATGTCTGTTCTGTTTCTTCTATTTGTAATCTTATTCGTTCCCGAGACAAAGGGTAGAGAGATCGACGAGATGGATTCTAAATACGTAGAGTTGTTGGTGAATCGATAGTCGATTGGCATTCGATTCTTTGGCTGCTAATGACTGATTTAGCTGTGTAGCTAGATTAAGACGGGTTAGAATCAACTCAGTGACTAGTTGTCTTTCTAACTCGATTTGTGTTTGTTGTTTACTTTGGACTAGCAAGATTTTTTTATGAACTTTAGCAATATCACCGACCAGATTTAATATTTCGAATTTTTTTAATACACAAAATGTTTTGTAATGGTGTTAAAAGTTGGTGAAAGATTTGTTGCTAGTCTAAATTTTTGCTATATTTTTGGTAGACAAATCAGTATTCTGGATTTTACCAGTATTAGGTAGTATTGCTTTATGTGCCTTTTTCTTATAGTTCCTCTCCGACATCACACCTTCATTGGCAATGAAATATTCATGGACATCTAAATAAAATACGTATAATATCATTTTACGACGATCTGAGATTTCTTCCGTATTTTCTTATATTTTACTCAAAAATATTGGTTAGGCTCTGATATTCTCTTAAATAAGAAGTTAAATCCTTGTTGGTTTTGTAAATAGTTTTAGATAAAATTATAGATATCAAATATTTTTATTGGAACGTATTTTTTTGTCGTGTCCGTAATTTTTTTTTTTTGGCCGCAAAAAATAGTATTTTTATTTACTATTACGGGTATATTTATTATATATACAAGAAAAAAATTCAAGAGTTACTATATTATTATGTTCAAAAATATTTAGAAAAAAAGTCAGACGAAATGAGCCTTTATATTTACCAGTGAATTTTACATGAATTTTTTTAAACAAATATAAATTTTTTTAGATTCTTTTATGAAATAATGGTGCTAAGGGAGGTGCCTTGCATTTTGCATGAAGTTAAATAGTATAAAGTGAAGGTATTAGTATAGTATACCTGAAGATTGTATAGAAACAGTATTATTAAGTTTGTAAATATATAATAATTTTTATGATTAGTTTAGGTATATGTTTAAATATTTATATTTGTTCGTAGAAATGATGCCATAAAACAAGAAGCTATTGATGTTAACTTTTAAATTGTACTTAAAATTTTGAATTTAAGTGTTGTAATAAAAACAGTGAACTGTGTTTTTGTTTTTTTTTTCATCGTTGTCGTCTTACTTTCAATAATCATGTCCTAATTACTGCAAAGGAATTCTACCAGCGTCTTGGCTTTGTACTTCGCAATGCTAAAGATTTTCGCGATCCCCAGGTCTTGCAACTACTGTTCACTACTCTGGTCAGGAGTAAACTGGAGTCGAGCGCGAATATCTGGAACCCGCATTGCGAAACATATATTTTGTCTCTTGAGAAAGTTCAAAAAGCTTTTTTAAGAAATCTTTATAAAAAAACTTACGGGTATTACCCATTTTTATACCCCACTGATTTTCTTTTTGGCCATTTAGGTTTCAATTCGCTGAAAACTAGGAGGTTGTTTGAAAACTAGGAGGAGGACCAGCTTAAGACCGGCTGTAAAATTTTGAGAGGTGCTATAGACTCCCCTGCCCTTCACAACCGTATGTGTGCAATATATGTGCCTGATAACTATATCCGCCATAGACCAGATCACAAGCATACATTTTTCTTCACGGGACGGTGCCGCACTGAGCACCGCAGGTTTACGCCGATACACCGCGCCATGTGTGATCTCAACGCATTTCTAAGAATTTATTCCGACTGCGACATTTTTTTCGAAAAATGGTGTATAATTATTAATTTATTATTGACGTTTTGTGAGTCCTATGACTTCAAAACTAATAAATTATGACATAAGTAGCTGTAATTTTCCTAATTTAATTTTAATAAGTATCGTATTCTGTATGATTTTATAATATGTGTTATTGCTATTAAGGAGTTCATATTAAATAAAAAAATAAAGTAAATAAATAAAATCATTTAGTACATAAGAAACAAATCACTCACATATCGTACAAAGCACAGGCCATTCCCAATTGTCCCCGAACATGATTGGAATTCTTTAATTTGGGCCCGAATTAAAAATAGAAATCATAACAAAATAAACAACAAATTGACAACCGCTTCCTCTTTTGAAATTGGTCAAAATTGCAAAATTGCCATCGTCATGGGACTCTGATCTTCTATAACATGAACTTGAATAGCTAAAACATTTTATTACCTTCTATAGACCTTAGATAATGGTTTAAAATGCTATGGGATATCAGTGGGTACATACAAATGTAGGTCAATAGCTTTATAGGTTGGGTTTAACTAGGATCGCTAAAGGTATAATACAACCTATTAACAGGAGTCATTAAGAATGGAAGAGGTTCCATGAGGCTGGCATAAACCTTAGATTTAAAGAATCTTTAAAGACATGTAAAAAATAGCGATAATACAACACTGGTACAACATGCATGGTGGTAGGGCGTTTCCTATCGCTCGCCTGGCTAGCTACCAGCCTCAAGTTGTAAAAATCTGTCGTCAAGCACCTAACTGTGTGTTCCGGCAGCCTTCCTTAAGAGCCAGTGCATTCCAGATTAGGCATGCTCCAACTAGGGCTACAGTATCGCTGACTACCGTGGTCGTGCGAACTTGTGGTGAAAAACCCTAGCTGTGTAGGATAAAAAAAAAAGAATTTATAGAAACTTATTTCGCTATTATTTCCTGTTACTTGAACGAATGCAAAAACTAAATATTTTAATAATTCGAGTGTGTTTTATTTAGTCTGTTAGTATACATTAAGGGCGCCTGGTTGTTTGTTTTAACGTTGTTTTAAAGAGTAACTCAGTATAGTAGTAATGCACCAACCATCAGTTTATACAATAATTTGAAATACAGTGAAGGAGAATTCTGTATTGGAAGTATTTGGAAGACTGTGGTTTTATGAAACTACGCGCCTGTTGAAATATTATAGCAAAAGTAAGATTTAAAGAATTAAAGGCGTTTAGAAATGCACTTTTTATTCAAGAGTTTAACCATCATAATTCTGTTATTTGAATTACAATCGCCATAATGACATTCTGAATTTTATTTGACAGATTATTCTCGTAATGACAATAATCTGTATTTTTATTATTCATTAATTTTAATTCTAACGTCAACCTATTCTATGTCGTAACGACCAACATGACGCAATGCAATAGTGATTCTAGAACAATTCAAATAACAGTCTTGGAATTCATGTCGCACGACCATGGAAGTGTGTGACACTGTGGCCTAAGATGTAGCATGCCTAGTCTGGAATACACTGGAAGATGGAGCACGCGGATGTAGTAGAAATCATTGTCGTTTTAAGTAACTAAGTGTATCTTAGATTTTTCTAATAGAATCTTAACTACTTTACAGATTAAAGAAAGACTATATGAAAAATAATGAGTTCTTGCCATTTTTCATAGAAGTAAAGTGTCAGAGCACGCGGTAGGGAGATCCTTGCCTTCAGTACTGATTACGTAATCAATTTTTTTTTAAATTTTATAAATAAAAATGCAGTCTAAATATATATAAAAGATAAAGTTGAAGAGTCAGTCAGATAGACAGTCAGCTGTCTTACTGATATTTGCTAAGAATCAACGTAGAATCTGACCCGCAGAATCTAGAGACATCAAATTGAGAGGGTTTATTCAATATAAGGTGTAGGGGTGCTCTAAGAAATATTTTTTGCAAATTAAACAACTACAGGGGATCAAATGGGGGTTCAAAGTATGAAACGTTGTTTACATCGCATGTAACGCCACGGGTGGCGGCTATAAGTTTTTTACCTCTATAAAAAATACTTTTGTTTCATAAAAAAATGTTCACACAAAACTTTCAAAAAAAATTGCTATAAACAAATCTACTGGTACTTCATACATTTTATTAAAATATTAAAGAAATAAAATTTATTATAGAAAAAATAATAGTAATTCATTTACTTACCGGTTATGTCATATAAGAATCTAAAAACACGCTGTTTACAAAATAAATAATGGCAAATTAAAAGTAGGAAATTCGAAATCATAAAATTAGATCATATTCAACCAATTCATCAAAATGCAATAAATCTAAACGAGCACAACACTTCAAATGCATTTACAAATTTAACTTCAAACATATTGTAGTACCTACCTACTCAACTACTGCACTTGAACATTCTGGAAATAGACTTAAGCAATCGTTAAATTTAAATTAAAAGATTTCAAGTGGATATTGGTGTATTTATACAAGAAGGAGGGTTTTAATTTTAACCGTCCATGTTTAAATCACTAACGCGTGTTTGATTCATATTGTTTAAGAAGACGGGTTTTCACGCGTACCTGATTGTCGGAAAGGTTCAACTACTTATAGTTTCGTTCACATTCGGTGAACTTCATCGGGGATGAAATAAGTCGTTCGTGTGTTCGTGAGAGATGTGTTATCGTTGAAGACACGAACGTCTCATTTCATCCCTGATGAAGTTCACCGAATGTGAACGAAACTATAGTTAAATATATATAACCTTTCCAACAATCAGGTACAAGTGATAACTCGTCTTCTTAAACAATACGTCTATGTTTGTAGTGTACACTTATAATGTATAGCATTTGGCTATCTCAAACTACGTATTATAAAACCAACTTAAAAAAAAAGTAGTGTGTCCATTCTTTTTAAGTGAATATCGATTTCATAGACAGAGCAGGACCTATTTGCACGAACCTGACTCACACTTGACCGAGTTAATTATTATTTAAAGTTCAAGTCGTAAACATGATAAAGCAGCTTATATACATACCTACAGCTTTTATTATTGTATAGAATACAGCTCATTTTCCACTCACAACGAATCCAGAGGTCGATTTTCATGTCGCGTTTGCAAATAAATAGTTTTATAAAAATTCCAGCATCATTAAGAAACCTACATTATACTCGTTAAAATGAAAATACGAATTTTTGCAATTTTAACGAGTAACGTCTCTTTAGAATGTAAACATGGTGGTATTCTGCATCGTGTTGGCAACTGAGTTTCGCAACTAGTTTTGAAAGAGTACAGTTGTTTAGTAGAACTTTGTTTCGCAACTAGTTACCATAAGTGATAATCGTGGTGTAGTTGCGACGAAAAATAGTTTATATTTCTTCTGGTTAGGTTACTTCACTATCACACTAGCTGCGCCCTGCGGCGTTACCCGAGTTAATATACGAGTATAAGAACAAGTTATGTGTGTCATAATCAGTTCAGCAGCAGCAAGAAGATATTTTTATCGAAATAACTGTGAAAGTTATATCGGCGCTAAATTGTTAGTTAAATTTGAGAAGTTTGCTATACAGGGAAATTTATCTTAGCTTAAATTAATACGATTGGACCTATTTAAATGACACTTATAGAATTAAAAAAGAATTTTTCAAATCGGTCTAAGCGTCTCTGAGTATCCGGCTTATTTCACAAATCCCCTTAAACGATCCGCTGCGCAGGGGATTTGTGGATTTTTTGTCCATAAATCCCCTGCGGTATGTATAGGGGGATTTCTGGACTAAAGGTCTACATTTTTATTTACCAACTTTGCTTCGCTCTCTTCACTTCGCTTTGATCACTTTACTTCGATCTCTTCACCCATATCAATATGAAAATGTATATGTACAAACTAGCGCATAATCCATCTAAATAAACTGTGAATCAGGGTGCCCATGACACAGGCTCTGCCTGGATTGGGATCCATTGTAAAAACGATAAGATTACTTGAAAACAGTTTCTTTATTTGTGTTTCATATATGTACTATAATAAACTTTCATATATAACTATTTACTTCGCATTGATCACTTCGCTTTCATCCCTTCGCTTCGCTCTCTTCACTTCGCTTTGCTCTATTCACTTCGCTTCGATCTTCACTATGCTTCGTTCGAACGGGAAATGCAAGCTGTGACCGATGTTAGAGCGATCCCATTCTGCCTGCTCTATTAGCCGACGACTGCTACACACGAGATTGTGATTTAATTGTTACTATATTAATTTCATTAACAAGTTATAGAAGACACAATATAAGAAAGAACATGTGTCTGTGAATATCTATAAATATAATAATTAGTAATTCAGCAAACTGTGGACCTCGCGACATCTATAATATTGCAATTTTTAAAAACCCCACGCAACTCGGTGACGTCATAACCACATGACATTAGTATCTAGGTCTTGCTTTACAACTATTAAAATTTATTGAAAGACAATTATTATTATAGACTAGCTGACCCGGAGACCTTCGTACCGCCTAACAGTTATATATGTTTAAACCTTCCCTGAACCTTCACAAACATTAGCAAACCAAAATCAGCTAAATCGGCCCAGCCGTTCTCGAGTTTTAGCGAGACAAACGAACAGCAATTGATATTATATATAAGAGAAGATGATTTGTCGTTACTTGTGCATTTTGCTTCGGAACTTCCCATTTTTTGGAAAAAATGTGTTATCAAAAGTCCCTGATCCAAAATTTAAAAAAATATTTAAACGTGTATACCATTTTTTGCGACGTTTCTGACGCAAGAAAAAAATTACCAAATTCAAGAAATTGATTGTAAAAACGCTTCGTTCGCAAGATTATACTAATTATTTGCATCGTTCGTTGGTCAATTATCATGAACATTTACAGGAAGACGAATCATCTGACAACATATCTCAAGAAAGATCACAAGACAACCTGTCCCTTGCGTTATCTACATTTTGCAGTCAATCGATAGATTACAACGACGCATGAGACAGCAACACAACTTACATCCCAAGTGCGAGCGGGCTGCCAACAACAACATGAGGTATTCCCTTTTGTACTATATTTTATTCTGTGTCATGATATGACGTCAGAGATCATATTTGGCAGATCTTCGCATTGATAGGGTATTTTGGGATTCATATCCAATCGATTCCGCTTTTTTTGGGTCCTTTGATATTTAATCTGGGACCATTTTTAGAAGCGGGGCTCATCTTTTGTCTAACTATACATACTTCTTTAGATATTGGTTTCGAACGGTTAGTACATTTAGCCAGCAAAAAGAGTTGTGATATTATAAGTTAAGGATATAAGACCATACTTAAGTAAGTAAGGTAATGGAGACCTAGTTTCTTTAAAATTCGCTTTGTTAGCTAAAAATTGTGCTCTATTATTAATTTTTCTTTATTAAATGGCCACCACACTTCGTGTATTGTGCCAGTATTCAAGTTATTTGCAAGTTATAAAATAATCAATTTGTAAAGTTAAGTCGAGTCAAGTTAAAGTTACGTCATGTACCCTGATAAAGCTGTGAAGACGTTTCTATGGAGATTTCCTGCTAACACCAAAACTGTTATTCTGCCTTTATATCCCTTGCCCACACTTGTGCACATAAACAAGACAATTGACACCGATTCGGTCAGGCCAAACTCACTAAACTCTTTCTTTTTGTTTTCAAGTGAGAAAATTATGGATATAATTTAAGGAACTTTTAGTTTAGTAGGGCTTGGACGTATTGGGGTCATTAATCTACCATTATTTAGCGATAAGGCCGCCACCGCACCTGCAGCACTATATTTTATAAGATCTTTTATCTTGTAATTAATTTGTTTGTATCTCTGCAATTAAGAATTGATCTATAGGTATATCTATCATAAAAACGCAAATGTTTTATGAATCACTAGCAATAAATATACAGACAAAGATGTCATTTTTAGAGAACGCGGAGGAAACTCTCCTTTCTAATACATAAAGCGTGACGTTGAGTGGAATTTATAACTTTTATTCATACCAGGTTTAGGACTTTCATCGTAGGCGTTGGCATACATTATTTCTATTGGGAAATACTTTTGAAAGAGCTCATTAGTCATTTAAAATTTTGATATTGTAAATACTGACAATAGGTATGCTAATATGTATAACAAGCTAGATTCTGTAAAGTCTGCTATTTATCAACTGTGTATCTGCCAGGGTGCCCAAGATACAGGCTATGTCTAGTTTGGGGACCGCTGCTAATATATGCTCAATTTTTGATGTTTTTTTTACTAGTTTTTGACCACAAGTTTGCACGACCACGGAAGTCAGCGATGCTGATTAGATGGAGCATGTCTAGTTTGGAATACAATGGCTCTCAAGGAAAACTGCCGGAACACACCGTTAGGTGCTTGGCGGCAGATTTTACAACTTGAGGGTGGTAGCTAGCCAGGCGAGCGATAGGAAGCGCCCTACCACCATGATATGGTTTCCTCACAATGTTTTCCTTCACTGGTAGCTCAGGCTCGTATTGCATGTTTCGTAGGATCGAAACATGCTAAAAGAGATGATACTCTGTTTGTGTTGATACTTGGTTTAGTTTTAAGTTTTCTTTCTTTTGGCTATAAATCTTCATTATCATCAGCTAGAGTTAAAGCTAGGGTTAGCTATTCCACCAACCAAGGAGGAAAAAGAAGCACAGAAATAAATATTAGTAATTTAATCGTTACTATTCATTGTGGTCTTTATGTTGATACAACTGTCACGTTTTCGTGTTTTATTATCATAATATTATTTATATAGTTTTTGCTTATTTTCCGTTTCTTTTGATCGTGATTGTCAGTTGCGTTGGTGGTGTAATGGTCAGCATAGTTGCCTTCCAAGCAGTTGATCCGGGTTCGATTCCCGGCCTACGCACAGTTTTATTTTTAGTGTTATATTTTGTTAAAAAATGCTTACTCGTTTGAATTTTGAACAAAATATAAACTTTTAAAAATTATTGAAAAGCTCAAGTAAAATTAATATTTAATTTGTAAATATATGTAGCTTTGTTATTTTTGCGTATTAATTTTTTACTTTTTTTGTTTTGTTATTATTACAACAGAACCAGATTTATATCTCGGATATATATCGGATACTCGTTCAATTTGAGTCATTCAAATTCTAAATTATTTTATTTTAGGCAACCATAGAAGAATTTATTATCAACAAGATCTTTAAGGCTACTAAAACTTTGTAATAAATTATTGTAATGCCTGAAAAAATGTATAAATAATTTTAATTTTTAGTTTTAATTTTTAATATTTGACAAATAACATACGAAAAAAAGTTGTTTGTTTCTACAATAACGAACTAGTCGACTGAGACGGAAGATTCACCCCCATGACCGTCCTTTTCCCACACATATTGTCACACAAATCTGTCTCCTCCTTCAATTTCTTCAATAAACCCTTTCTTATGACATAATTTATCAAAGATTCAGCATAAATAGCTTGCTTTTCGTCCATTCTAGCTAATTTCTTAGCTATATTCATGCCAGTTAGCTCGAATTCGGAGAGCTCCTTAAATTTGGAAGTTTCTTGGCCCACGTCGAAGAATTCTGGTTGTAGACTAATTTCTGAAGGTAGCCTACGTTTTTTGGTCTGAGTTGTTGAGCATGGTGGAGATTCTGGTCTGTAAGTTGGCTGAAAGAGGAAAATAATATTCATAAGTAGGCTTTCTTTACACGTGCCCTATTTAAAAGAAGGGTAGCCTACTTTATTTCTTTAGTACTTTTATACAGTTTATTCGATTTAAAGGCATACCGACCGGACCGATTTTGAGAAAATAAAAGAGGCCACTTCAGAGCTAAGTGTAAAAAAAATTAAATCGATCCAGCCTTCTCAGAGAAATCAAGTAAAAAACATAAAAGATATAGGGTCGAATTGAGTACCTCCTTGTCTTTAGGGAAGTCTAGAAAATGTTATCTAGTGTCTTCGGCTTGACTTACATTTTAGAGAAAAATTGATTTTAAAAAGTGGTTACTGACTTTAGTTTGACAGGACATTTTCCCGCGTTGGCTGAAAAAATGGCATCTTTGTCTGTGTATTTATTGCAAATCTAGTGATTCTGCAAGCTTTAATGTGTAATATCGGTGGATTATTAACCATTAATGTCTGGTTTATGTACACAAGTGGGCAAACGGTATAAAGACGAAATAACGTAGTTTTCGTGTTCGCGGGAAATCTCCATAGAACTTTACGAGGGAACGAAACTGAACGAACATTATTTAACTGAAGACAAGGCGGTATGGCCTCAGTGGCTTTAGCCTGCCCCATGGGTAAATGAAAAGAAATATTTAGTTTGGCAAGCACTAGTAAATTGTATACTACAATACAAGTACGAATATACCCGACAAGAAAAAAATCTTTCTCGAATTCTAGACCTCTGAAAAATCAGGTAACAAACTAAAAAATACATTTGAATTTAGTACTTCTTCCTTATTACGAGTAGGAAGCCCAAAAAATATGTAATCCACCATTTTGTGGCGGCGGCTATCTTGAACCGATTTTCATCAAACACTAATATAAACGGTAATTTAAAAATAAACAACATACTTCCGACTAAATAACTTTTCAAATAAAAATAAATATTATCAAAATCGATTCATCCGTTAGACAGACACACTCACAGACACCTCGTATGCGTCTCCGGTAAAAATCAAATTATGTAACTAAACGTAAACTAAATTAACAAGGACTCAATAGTCCTAAAAATCTATATCCATATTTAATTACGCACATCTTCTCCGTTTCTTATTCCTACTTACCACATGAACAACTTCTGTACCCAATCTATCTTCAACAGAAAACTTTTCTTCATCATCATCACCATCGTTATCATCATCGTGATCATCATCACCACTCTGTCTCTCCTCATCAGTTTGATGATCATCACCCTCCGGATTGTTTTCTATGGTGAACGTTAGATTGTTGAAGTACCACAGGTTTGGATCGTAGGTCTTACCGGCTCGCTTGTATTTTTCTATTTTTCTTAGCTGTGTATGAAAATAAAATATTTCTAAAGGATTTGTTTCATTTTCGACTAAGACAGTGTATGTCTACCAAAAAATGCCTAAAAATGTGGTTAATTTTATGTATTAATAAAATCTGCATCAGTGACTTATTTCATTATGAGAAAAAATATCAAATTTCTGTGAATTGTAGTGGAATTCTGGTGTCCGTTGTATCCAAGGTTTACTCCAATGGTCACATTGGTTTATAAATTGTACCACTCGTCACAAATGCCAAAACTGAAAAAACAAAAATGCTAAGTATGCGTAAGTCGCGTAAATAAGGCGGAAATATTAAGATTCGAAATCAATTTTGTGCACTGCGATAACTTACGTCATTTTGAATTTTGTTGATAGATAAAAGATAAATAATCCCTAACGTACTAATGATATTATGAACATTGTACACTGTCCTGGCCGGAGGTGCATAAATTATGGAAACATCTCTTTTTTATTACAATTCTTAATATACTAATTCAAGGTACTAAAAAAATTACTGTAGAGATACTTTGACACTGGGGTAAACCTACTTTGGTAGAGAAGCCTATACCAAATATAGAAAAAAAAAACAAGTGTCCACTGAATTCCATTCTGCAGGACCTTATTTATTTTTAACCTTATATTTAATATACTTATAATATTATTAAGTTTATTTATAATGTTTAATAATTTTATGAACCTTAATGCTAAACCACTTCTTTACAAAATTGTATTTTTGATAATCCTTTGAAAACGATATAAATAGATATGTCGGACGCGTATAGCGATAACGCTCGAAGCTATTTTCGAAAGAATAACCTTATCCTTTCTCACCTCCTTCCTGAAAGATCCTCGTAGACTCTGCAGTTTCCTAGCGACAAAATCTCTATTCGCCTCGGGGAAGCCCCTCTCCTTACAATACCGTACCAAGTCTTTGTACGCCAGTGATTTAGTGTATTTATTCTTGTAACCTTCGCTTTTCACGTCCCAGAGGCTTGTGTGGGTTCTGTATAGTTCTAGGAATTCGGTGATCACTTCCCGGCTCCAAAGTCTTAGGTCAGCCATGGTTGTCTAAAAATAGAAATCGTTTGATGGCTTTTAGGCATTAGGCAAATCAGTTTTTAAAACTTAGGATTAAGATTTCTCTTCCACGAAAAAAGTTATAATACTTTTTCAATTTGGCAAGCACATTTTTGTGTTATCTTTTTGATTTATAAAGGCATTTTTTTTTAATTTTTTTGTTTTTTTTGTATATAAGCGTGACTACATTGATTTGTAAACTTCAAGCTTGTCTGAGCCAGACCCCGTCAAACAAAGTCTCTATTAATTCAGGTAGGTAGATAAAAGAAAAAAAAGTCAAATTGAGCAGTTACACCTTACTTGAAGTTTTTTTTTTTTAAATCATATGTAACATCCACACAAAGGTGTTCAGGTCACAAACTAGGCAAAGCCGGTGCTATGGTAACCTGATCACTGATACATACTTATTTACATTAATTCATACTTATATATATAATAAACACCCAGACACAGGTCGAACAGACATGGTCATGCACATAAATCTTTTACCTGTCCGGGGATCGAACCCGGGACCAGCGGCGCAGAAGGCAGGGTTGCTACTAACTGCGCCAACCAGAAAGTCAAGTTTATTAAAAAGCAGATTTAAACTTCAATCAACAAATTGTAAAATAAATAAAATGTTAAATTATGTAAAAGTATCCAAACACTGTAGCTTTAGCGGCAGAAACACGACTCTTAGATGTTTGTCGGTTCCCATGGCAACGATGTTGACATTTGTGGGAGCATAAAATATCAAAGAGCGTTGGACCTCTGTAAATAATATCCTTTCTTTTAGATAAGGTTATTGTTATGAGTGAAATATAACGCGAGGTCAACAGTTCGCAGCACCACTAGATATAAGTAGATACTTACTCTATATAGTTAAGAAGAACCTACCTTATTTAATAATTAATATCACACAACGACCTTACTAATGTTTATCAAATTTACATGAACTGTTTGTTTCACGTAATAAAAACAACACAATAACACGAGATTGAACGCGCGACTGACGCGGCGTTGCATAACTTGCGTTCTTATTTGTTTTCCCACTCATTCTCAGGCGATTTTAGGACGTGGGGAAAAGAGCACGCGATATTAGGACACTGTGACTTGCGTACTTCGACGAGAGTCTCTCGTTCTTTCCCGCGTGATTATTTACCGTGAGTGAAAGAGTAGGTCTTTACTCGAAGAAAGAATACACGATAGTTTCGTGAACAAAAGAGTGAGATAGGTGAAGAAGTAAAGTGCAAAGATGCATAAGTTGTTGATTAATTTCTAGTTTTATGTCTGTAACTTTGCGTGAGCGTACCTCACGTGTGATTTCAGAAATCTTGTTATGTGATACAAAGGAATATAACAACGATTGAAAGTAATAGTATCAGTAACTTGAATTGATAGCATGAAGATATAATATATAGGTATAGCCATCAGGAGTTTTCCCGCGTTCGCTGAAATGGCGTCTTTGTCTGTGTATTTATTGCAAATCTAGTGATTCTGCAAGCTTTAATGTTGCTTTAAAGCTGTAATATTGGTGGATTATTAACCATTAATGTCTTGTTTATGCGCACAAGTGTGGGCAAGCGATATATAGACGGAATAGCGTGGTTTTCGTGTTCGCGGGAAATCTCCATAGAAACTTTGGTAAAGTCTCCACAGCTTTACGAGGGTACATGATGTGTGTGATTGACCACGATGACTTATTACTTGATATTTGACTTATCTTTATTGATCAAATACTCGAAAATTCTCGATAAACTCGACGCTGCCAAATATACAAATCGTATGGTGCCATTAATCAAAAGAAAATAAAATACAGCCATCAGATTATACTAATTATTGGTTTTATTTAGAGTCCTTTTATTTAACAATAGTTGCTACTTTGCAGATGTTTAAAGTAGAAGACGCTTAAAGGTCTCCAGTGCCTTAGTGCGGTGGAATTAGGCCTACATCTTTTTTATTTGGATGACCCGTACCCAGCAGAAAGACGCTTTCCCGTTATCCTTTGTAAAAAAAGCCTTGTAGCGGGAAACATATTATGTGTGTAAAAGCTGACTTTTTCTAACAAGTTTTCAAAATACGGGCCGTGTATTTTTTGTAACTAAGTTCTTATTTAGTGGTGACATTAGTTATGTAATCCAACATGTGTAACTGGTTACGAAGTTTCAGTATCAAACGCGGCAGAAACGCTGGTATTTAATTAAAAAGATTATCATAAAGGATACTTAAAACGAGTTCATACGAAAAAAAAATCTTTAAATATATTGTAATGAAGTCCGTATCCGGGTAAGCATGAATGTCACTTTTATAACAATTTACTGGAGTTTCGTTCCGTTTTGGCATTTTATCCGGGGATATAAGAATAACCTTGAATTATTCTTCACGGATGGTAATAAAAGGGGTTGCGCTTTAGTCACTATGTTGCATGAAAGAGATCGCTTTTGGTGATGAGGCTGTTTCTAGTTGGACTGCCCAAAAAGAGTAATATTATTCGAGAGTATGTTTCTTTATAGGCGTAATATATCATATCTCTAACTTTCTGTGACACCATAAACCACAGTGGTAAAATTAGATTTAGAAATATTTCTAATATTACGATTTTATTAGACTGTATTTTTGTAAATTAAATTAAAGTAGGTATCTATTATATAATAATATAGTAAGATATAATTCTTCCATGTACAATAAGACATGCATATATATATATATATATCTTTATTGTAAATATTATAACTATAACTCCTCCCTCTGACTCCCGCTCTGGTTCGTTCCTGGTGCAGAGGATGGCTAATGCTATTCAACGTGGCAATACTGCAAGTGGGCACTTTTGCACCAGGAACGGTCAGGGGTGGGTTATTTGATTAGAGGTTATTAATTGACGTAATTATTTGATTTAATTCATATTATAACTATAATAATATAATTGTGCTAATATGTGAAATAAATTATCTATCTATATTTTATTTAAAAAAAATATGGTTGGCATCCGCTAGTCTCCGCAAGATATTAGTATATTTAGATGTTGGTATCAGCTGGTAAATGGTGCTACAGCAAATTTCCTCCATACAAATATTAGACGTAGTATTAAAATCACCCACGATCAATAAATTCTTAATATTCGTAGACTTAGTAACTTACTAAGTTACTGATAGTAACTGCCTAGTTTCGGCGACATTCAAACAAGCAAAAGATACACCTAACAGGCAAAACTAATTTTTTTCCAGATCCTAACCAGAAACGCTTTGCTCGGCCGATAACTTAGATAGACTTGTCTTACCAAACACATTTGGCGTGTTCCAGTCTTAATCCGGATTATCCGAGTGTGTCCGCTCCTTAATAATGCCGTGCTGTCTTAACTACTTGAAAGTAAGTTCTGTCTATCTGCGACAAGGATTTAAAAGCGGGTGATGATATTTTTACCCGACTGCGAAAGAAGGAGGGTTATGTTTTTCGAGTGTATTTATTTTTATTTCTTTGGTACGCCCTAGATTCGTCTTAGTTTAGTTAAAAATAAAAAATAAAGTAATTAAGGATGATACACAGGTTTAACAATTTAGCAGTCGGGTTTTTTCGAACTCGTTACTAACCACTAGTTTAATAAACGGGGATGTCTCGGCTGGTGTATCAATTTTGAAGAAACGTGACCATCTTGGTTGGTGTATCTTCACCCGTGAAGAAAACTGGGGTTTGGAAACTGGTTTCCTAAATGGCTTTTTTACTTCCAAGTAACTGGTTTCCAAGGAGTACTATGTTTGTGTTATTTCAGCCCCCTATGAAACTAATAACATTTTACTATGGTCGAATTATTGTCAAGTGTGTGGAAATATCAATCATTAAAGTATAAAGAACGTCAGTCGGTTAATGGCACCGTGGTAAATTTCCCTTTTTTTCCGGTGCAAAAATACTTACCCAGGGCACTATCATAATGTTCCAAATTAAAACTCATCCTTCCAAATTTAAACTCAACCTTCCAAATTTAAACTCATCCTTCCAAATGTTCAAATACAGGATATCCCGACAGCGGTCATGCCGGGGTGGCCGGGTCTATCTCGCGGATGTACAGTAAGAACCTCCGCGGTGTCGTTATATTGCGTTACTGTACCTACTTGTACGTACGCACTGATACCATACTCACTGTTGGGTATACTGTGACACGCGCGCTCCCACGGTAGAGTAGTGTGAAGGCAGAGAATATTGAATTTATTTTAAAATTAAAGGTTGAGATATACTTTAAACAATTAATTAGAAGCGATTTGAAAAAAAAACCCGATTGCTAAATCTTTAATCCTGTGTCACCCTAATTTCTTTTTTAATTATGATGTACTCAGTGTCACTCTCACGACTAAGACAAATCTATTGACACCACGCAAATAAAAATACGACATGCCGTTAGGGCGTGCCTAAGAAATATACATACATACACTCGAAAAACATAACCCTCCTTCTCCCGCAGTCGGATAAAAAGTGACAGCACTTCTCTTCTCTACTTCTCGTTTGAAAGCAAATTAATAGACCGAAGTTTTGGATGGCCGCCGAAATACCGATTTTGACAAAATATGTCAAGGACGTCGAATGCTAATAGCATACGGGAGGAGTGCAAATTGATGAATGAGTATAAAAATACAGGTACCTTTTTTGCTTGGCTTGCGGAACAGTTACTCTTACTTGCTCAGCCTTGTCGTCTCCCTGGTAATACGATCAGAGGTAAAGACAAGAGCCAGCAAAGTTGAGTTGACGAAGGGTGTGCATTTTTAGAGAATGCTTTTTTTCATATACTACGTTTGAGACGTCGTTTGATGAATATGTACGAACGGTAAAAAAATTGCAATCTACATTTGTGTAGTATATATCGCATATACAAGTGTATATGCGATTTTTTTTCTGAGGCTTGGCCATTTACTGAGAACAGGAACAGATTTTTTAAGCACTATCCGATATCTTGCAGAGACATGAATAGGTTTATAAAAAAAATTGCACGCATACAAATGCTATCAACATCGGCCTTTAGGTTTATAAATTCAAATAATTGTTCTATAGTAGTTGTGACTTTTCTAAAGTGATCTTTGATTGATGACTAAACTTAATAAGTACCATCCCAGCGGCTTTCGAACTAAAGTCCACCGACTCTCGCGCGCTAACCACTAGGAAAGCTTACACAAAAATTACTAACTCTAAGGACGTTGCAGAGCGTTCAGGCAGAGTATCAGAGAGTTAAAAAAACAAACCATAAGGTAAAAACATGCGGGTGGTTTTACGAAATACCAACCCGCAAAACTCTCTGAACAGTCCCTACTCTACACACACCCCATTTAAGATGTAAACACATAAGTATAGGTAGGACCAGCCCCGCATTGGGGGTTGGATTTTGTATCAGTCGACGCGGCGTTGCGCCGTGGACCGGACGCAAGGGGGCGCTAAAGTCGCCTATCAAAAAAACCAGCAATCATACATCACCATTATTTTTTAACATACCCTTTTCCAAATTCAAAAAATACTCACTAAACGTTTCAAATCAGCATTGATTGGTTTAAAATTCGAACAAGTATATTTGAATCTTTTTCTGTCGTTTTTTTTTATTTGTGATGAGAATTCGACCTCATTTTTTAAATTTTAAGGTTAGAAGTGCACTGGAGTTGTTGTAGTCAATTTTGGATGCCTTATGGATGATATTTCGGAGTCAAGTGAGTATTGATTGGTACAGCGTGGCTGCAGATGCTTGCTTGATACGATTCTACGCTTGTTTTAGGTTTAATCCTTTTGCTTTGTACCAGCTTTGCTTTGTGAGTTAGGGCTAGATTTTTTTAGTTTCTTGTACTACTTTGTACCTGCTCCAAGTTATGACATTTTTTTGTTATTTTAACAAAAGACGCATGTGATAGTTAGGTAAGTATCCTAGAAAAAAATAACGTTCAAAATAATAGGATTTAACAATTTTTATTTTATTATTGGAACTTCCGAATTTTCAGTCATTCTCACGTCGTTACTTTGATGTTGTTTATTATTTTGTATTATATAGCATAAATTATGACATGACGTGAGCTATATTAGCGAACTCTTCTATCAGCTTTACTAAGTATATTCTCATTAAAAACATGACATTCCAAAAATGCATACGTCTCACATCACACATTTTCTGCATTTTAAAGTTGTAAAATCGAATGTACTATCCATAGGAACACCTATACAATCACTATGTCATAAACTGATACCTTGTTAGTTGGCTAACATTATTTTATAGTACCCATGTCAATATTACTACTACGAATCTTTATTTCTTGAACAAATAGAATGACATATGGAATTACAAAGTTATTTATTCAGTTCTTATAACTAGTAAACTATAACGAGGGAATAAACATCCGAATTGTCAGATTTTTCCTCGGTTTATAGACTAAACGATAACTTTTTTCAAAATTAGACACCTTATTATAGGTCTTCTGGAAGAAGCTCAGACTTCTGATGATTGGTGAGTCAGTGATAAAATCAAACAACCTTGTCATGTAATAATTATTAAAGCACTAGTTCAAATTTAACCAAATTTATGTACCGCATGTTGGACACCGAAAATTTAGATTTCTAGCTATTTTCATAACGAAGGTACAGGGCGTTGAAATAGCCTGAATTGCTTCGAGAAAAGATGGTACGGCCTTGACTAGCAATACCAGAGTAAAATAAGTCGAGCAATACTAGACTTGGCAGGGGCACTGCCTGATACCCCGGATTTCGCTCTCTTCAAGAAACCATCGTCAAGCACTGAAACAAGCTTAGAGGAGTTATATTTAGTATCCTGCTACTTAATCCGGTCAACCCTGGAATGGGTAAGAAAGGAATAAATTCCCATGTCCCCATCGGTGGGTCAGATTCTGGACCAGATAGAAATATTCCTCATGCAGGTGGTTATACAGAGAATATACTGGTATAGACATAAATTAAAACTTTTTCGACTTTGTCAACAGCTTATATTTGTTTTTTTACAAAACAGCTGTTTGTACAATTTAGACGTTTTGCTTCTGGTTTAATTTGCCTACTTGGATTTTTTTTAGCCGACGGCAACGCAACGTTCCAATACGGAAACATCTTTTTCGTCGAGTCACTGATTTTGCCAAGAAAGTCGTTAATAATTATACAGTAAGTACAGCACATAAGTACCCCTTGGAAAATACTTGTATTTCTCGTCTTCTTATTGATTATGTCATTCAAACTGAAATTAAATTTCAACACAAGCAGATCTACATCAGATCCAAATCTTTTTATTCAATTATATTCAAAAGAAATTCTGCTTCTAAATTCTCTCAAGGTACCTTACCTTTGCTGAGATTACTTTGTTACGGAATCCTCCGCGCAAAAACAAAAACAAATCTGTTCCAAAGGCTTTATATATAAAATGTCACAATGTCGTCTGAAAACGGCTGAAAAAGTCACATCTCTGTAATTATGTGGGTTCCAGACTAAAGAGGGGACCACAAATTTTTCCTGGCGTCCTTTCCCTTCGCAGTTAGAGGTGGGAAAACGGGAGCATCGAGTTGTCGATAGCCTTGATCTTAAAATAACCACAGATTATGGTATTACTGCAGAAAACAGAGCTAAAACTTTAATACATTTGCTACATAAACTTTGACAACACAGTTTTAAATAAACAGTGCTTTTCTTTATAAAAAAAAATATTTTGAATCTAGGTCAGATTATAAGATAAGTAACGCAAGTCAGGGTTAATCGTCGTAAGAGGGAGGAGATTTATGCCCTGCACAGCGTAAACTAATCTGTCTACGGTGATGATAATGTCCAATTTGATGGCTAAGATGCTGCGGGTCTTGCTGTTGCTTTTGTGCTTACGCGTTATTTAAAAAAACAACGCTTCATCGT
Organism: Ligdia adustata; assembly: GCA_947049295.1. Lineage (NCBI taxonomy): Eukaryota > Metazoa > Arthropoda > Insecta > Lepidoptera > Geometridae > Ligdia > Ligdia adustata. The sequence continues at coordinate 1,833,967 of OX346237.1, forward strand.
CAGTTACAAATCTGGTATGTGACAGGAAACAGGGAGTTGGAACTTTCTGGTTTGCGATGACATTGTCTAGTAAATGTTTTACTATTTCTAATTCAAAATTATTTTTATATCAATAAATGTATTTTATTGTAAATAATTGAATTCAAGTAGGTTTATTATTTAATGTTAAAACACTCACTTGTAGCGTATATTGATAAATAATTATGATTAGCTTTTGTGTACAACTTTGCCCGTTGTGTGTTGGTTTTTTTCAGACAAAACTTGCCTATGGCACTCTCAAGACCATGTAAAGCAAATTTCTGTACAAACTACGAAACAAATATGAACTTAGCTAGAGTATTCGTATGTACAGATGGCGATAGTTAAATTGCCTTCGAACTGTCTCTGTGCAAAAAGTTAAGTCGCTCCGTCAAACAGCTTTTGAGGACAAAACAGACAAACAAACCAACAAACAGACAGACATACATACATACAAATCTAAAATATGTGGAGATATTATTATTAAAGTATCTATTCAATGTTAAACTGACAAATATTTTTTCTGCTAAATTTTTGTTTGTTGTAGTTAGTCATTATGTTTTAATAAAGGCACTTGCCCCCATAAAATAAAAACTAACTTGCTTGTTACATAAAATGTTGCTTAAAGACTAAATATTACTCACTCACTCACAAAAAAGTCACGACTTCAAGTCTGTCTGTCCCCGAGCTTCCCATCCCTAAACCTGACCTCGGCGGGTCAGCCTTCGCTTCATTATGGCTTTTTGGGCGGCCCATAAAGTTCAAACATACCTAGATAGATAGTATGACATAAAAGCTTCCGACCTGGATGTAGGATCGTTAGCAACATTGTTGTTTTGCGGTCTCTTTACTATGGTGGGTGAAAGTTTCATATTACAAGTACCTATTTTTACCTATTAAATGATAAGGAGGTATTTAAGCAGCAGTAGATTTCGAGTTATCCTCAATATGTATTTAATTATCTTAGATTAAATTGAATATACTCTATTTCTAATTTAAGAACTAGAAATTTTGCTAACTAATAGTCAGTCAGTGGAATTAAAAACTCCTGACTTTTTTTAATTTGGTCAAAAATTGCTCATCAGTATCAAACTCTACTAATCGACATTTAATATACCAAAAACAACAAGTAAAATAAAAAAAAACCCGACATCACCTTTTTGTGGTAACGGCCATCTTGGATTTGAAATTTATCATAGTGTATGGTCTCTATTTTAGTCAAGGCTTTAAATTTGATAGCCATATTGAGGGAGTTGTGCAACACTATTTAATCCGCCATAGTTTGGCGGCGGTTATCTTGGACGGAGTTTCCTCAGCTACAGGAACACTCACGACTATTTCACCTGTCAAACAAAAAAAAAAACAACTTAATCCGTTCGGGAGCGGCATCCGATGATGGCACAGACAGTTACACATGAAATTATATAATACCACGTCGTTTTTGTGTCGGGGGTTAAAAAGTTCATAACAAACAAGAATTAAGCCTTAGGCTGGAAACACACCGGCGCTTAGCAGCTTGCTAGGCGCCTAGAGGCTAGTTAGTGGCTTGCATTCTTAGGAAACATGGAGGCTAGGAGCCTAGCTCGTAGTGAGGCCTGTCGCAAACATTGTACAGCGTTAGTTTTATTGTAGTAATTAACTAGGAGTATGACTTAGATGGCAACCAAATATTGTTTTTGTTTCCTAAAATAGCACTAAATGACACTCCAAATTTTCGGCAAAAGGTCCGTTTTAGGAAATGTAATTTTTCGACCATTTATCCATTTTGGTAATCGTTTATATTTCCTTTTTTTGGGCGGTGTTTAACATGAGTCATTAACTAAACTCTAGGCGACCCGCCTGTCTGTGCGCTCCCAGCCTTACATGGACAATAGAAATGCCTTCGTTGTATTCATTTCATTTCGATCAATCTCATTGTATAGAAAGGCAAATTATTGTACAGAAACAAGCCCATTGTAGACCTCCAATTCTATGGAAATAGAATTCATATTATATAAGATATTGCGGGTTTTCATTTGCAAATTGTATTAATCTTTTATTATGGAAAAGTACATTGGATTTTTGGAATAAATAGAAAATGGAAAATTGTTAAGGTTATTTGTTTGGCAATCTAACGCGTGTTTAATTATTTTTGTTAAAAATAGTTTTCACGCCTGACGTACCTGATTGTTGGACAGGTCCAACTATAGTTTCGTTCACAATCGGTGAACTTCATCAGGGATGAAGTGAGTCGGTCGTGTACATAACGAACGAGATGTGCCAGATGTGCCTTTGTTGTGGACACGACAGATTATCTAAAACAAAATAATCACTTTTGATTGGTCTTTCTTTTTAAAACAGAATTCTACAAAACCTATTCTCAGAAATGAGGGCTACAACCAAACTTTTTAGTACATCATGAAATTTATAGCAACGGACGCAATTTATAGACAGAATTTGTATGAGAAAACTCTAGAGGAAACAGCTGGGTCTTGTTTGGTGACCACCTGTGTCTGAACTGAAATACTGTATATAAAAACACATAAAAAATCGGAGATTTTTATCTTTTGCATTCAAGCTGACAATGTAAGGTTAAAGAAAATTTTTGGATTAAAATCCTAGGAAAAAACTGTTTTATGACATCCAATATGGCAAGAACTCTGTAGCTAATAATGTGAACTTGCAAAAAAATATCTGTTATTGCTTACCTGTTTTTATCCGACTGCGAAAAAAGGAGTGTTATGTTTTTCGACTGTATATATGTATGTATTTATATTTCTTTGACACGCTTGTCGTATTTAAACGTAAGTGATCTTAATAGATTCGTCTTAGTCGTGAGAGTGATATATATATTAATATCTGTATAAATATATATTGATACCACAATCGGTGTATTTTGAAATCGTAATTATTATTTGACATATTTTGGCTACTTAGTGTCACTCTCACGACTAAGACGAATCTATTGAGAATATTATCTATTGAATATATTAGTTATATATTCGTTAATATATTCGTAATTACGTATCGCAGTATCGTGTATCGTAATATATTCGTGATTACGCTATTAATATAACTAATATGTTCTTTTGGAGTTTGGAATAACAAATGCTAAGTTTAAGATTTAGCAGTCGGGTGTTTTTGAAGTCGCGTGAATCTAAGCATAGACGTTTCGCACTCTTAGTTGTAAACATACTTACTATACCTTTTAATCCTTTGGTCCATTCCCAACTTTGAGCAGTCAAACCTTCAGAACACAAATTCTAGACGGGCGTTGACGTTTGACAAATCGTTTTAGGTCCGGACTTGTTACAAAAACCTACCTACATATACATATTCCTACTTACCCTTCAGATACATATAATATGTAGTTTTCGTTTTTTTTTTGTATATTTCAGGTAATGTAGGTTCGTAAAATGTGTATATTTCTTCTACAATAAATTACAATTTTGGTTTCCTTAAAATTTATAATATCTGTCATCTTTAAATAGGTGTGTTTTCCCTAAATAAAGATATAAGATAATGATTCAAAATTACGTACAAAATTAAACTAAGAAGATGATTCTAGAGAATTTTAGAGAAGATTCTAGTTGAATGAATATACGAGCTATTACTCTTAGGTATCTTGTTGTCGTCGTAAAATTGGTTGACTTTAGGTCAATTTACGATATTTAGGTGTGATAGTATTTTTTCTTAGTATAGATCATGGTGCCCTGTGCTTATGTATACATAACATAGGTCAAATAGCATTAAAATTTAAATATATAATAAAAAATTAAATTATAATATCACAACTGACATCGTGACGTCTTTCGGAAATTAGTAGTAACCCAACGGGACACCTAGCCTTGCCTCTCAAGCGAGTGGGCATGGATTCAATCCAAAGTTCAGGCATCTACCTTTCAGTTCTTTACTCATGTAGGCACATTTTAGAATCATTTACCACTGGATTAAATAAAAATATCTAAAAAATGGTATATAGGCGACTAATTGAATTTGGATAGACCATTTACATAAAATTGTAAACAAAAGTATGTATTTGCTTCGCTATGATTATGCTCTGTAAGACTTAAATAAGCTATGAACATGAAAATTTCTATCATGTTTTCATACATTTATATTCTTGTTCTTTTCTTATTTATATTTAAACAAATAAATAATTGTCTTTAATCGACGAATATTTGTTTATTATTATCTCCCTAATACTTTATTATCTGGGATTATTTCCAATATTTTTCAAATGATAAAATCTACCGTCAAACGATGGCACGGACGAATAAAGAGAGACTCACACTGACTCAAAATATGACGATAAACGCTTCAGTTATTGAGAATATTTGGTTCGGAACCTTTGTCATGTACAACAGAACCAGATTAATAGCAAATAAATACCTGTTATTTAAGTTTTATCGTGCACGTTATGCTATAAAGGATAAGCGGATTTTTTGTTAATTTTATTTTTTGGCGTATGAATCACAGTCACACTAAAACAAGGAAGGTTACTATGTAACATAAGCTACAGTTCAAAACCGAGACGATTGCATAGTTTAATATTAAATTCTTAATCTTTAAGATATTAGTGATAAAAGTATTAAGATCTATCAAACATTTTTGTTTAGTTTGGTGCAATATAGTTTTACTGACAGCAAAACGTACCTAATGCTTTTTTTTCCTTCTATGCTATCTTATTAATTGGATCCTACAGATTGGGTTGGTAGCAATTATAGTTAGTATTGCATGTACTGTAATTTTATCTGACAGATTTAAAATGGGTCTTTTTTTATCCTACACCGCTAGGCATTTGACCACAAGTTGGCACGACCACGGAAGTCAAAGTAAAGTAAAGTAATATTTATTGACCTTTAAATAACGTTCGTTACAGGCAAGTCTTATTACATTTGAATGAATAATTACTTAAAAAATTTAACTTACAAATCTCATTTATATACGATTACTTAATATTAGTCAGCGATACTGTAGCCCTAGATAGAGCATACCTAGTCTGGAATACACTGGCTCCCAAGGAAAGCCGCCGGAACACACCGTTAGGTGCTTGGCGACAGATATTACAACTTTAGGCTGGCCAGGCGAGCCTATGCCTTACCACCAGGCAATGGTTTTCTCACGATGTTTTCTGTAACCGGTAGCTCAGGCTCTTTTTGTAGGTTTCGTGGGATCAAATCTCGTACCTTTTGCACGGCAATTGACCCCACTAACCACTCCACCATCATCGATACAACTCGACCATCATCGCTACAAAATTCTCTGTCTGTGTTCTTGGCCTGTGTTAATTTCCTTTAACATGACTATTTTAACTATTACCTACAGTTCACTTGCCCGGTTCATTCGTCCGACAGACGCGTAAGTTGCGTTAGTGAATGCGCCCTTTTACACAGCCTAATACAATTCTGGGCCACGTCTCTCCCCTGCCAAACACAATTTATATTTTTACGAACGAACCGCTATTATTGGATCAATTTGATTTATTATTTTCGTGTGTGTTATGTATTGCTTTATTTCTGGAAAAATGTAACGTCTGAAGTATTTCCGAGACACGATTTCCCTTTATTTACGATGTTTTTATGTAAGATACGATCATAAAAATAGGGTTTTTATTAGGTACCTACTTTATTACTGTATTTAAATAAATAAATAAGGTTTTTCATTCATACCTACTCACTAGAATTTGTCTATGTTGGAAGGGTCATTATTTTTGATAATGCTTTGCAAATCGCATACAACGTGTAACAGAAAGGTGTGACAACACTTAAAGATTTTAGTCTTCCTATCAATGTGAACTCATTGTCGAAAAAAGTTTAGCAAGAGTAGAAAAAATATTAGGATCTCCATACAAAAATTGGTCGGTCAAATTGTAAGGAGGACGCAATTATTATTTTAGAATTTAGAAAATTTTGTTGTAGTTGGGTTTACTTTCATGGGTACACTTAGTATTATCACACTTTTCTGTTACACGTTGTAAATCCTCAGTAAAATATTTGTACCCAGGCCCTAAAACAAAGACCAAACAGCGGCCTCGACTTATTACCCTATGGGGGATTCCAATAGAGACTTTTCAAGGCAAGTTTTAATATGGTTACATATTTTTTGCTCAAGTTATGGCAACTACCCCCACTTGGCGACGCCCTTGGTCGGGTTCCAACTATCCTTAAACCGAGAGTATTATCACGTATTAGGTTATATACTTAAAAGCATAAAATCACACTAATATTATTAGTTGATAATCTATGGAGTTAGGCGTTTCTTTGCGGAAATCCATTTGTAATAAGATGGTAAATACAAGATATTTAGTGTTTTTCTGCCTCGTCTTGATGTCAGCGTGAGAAATCGAATAATATTTTTATTTTTATGCTGTGGTTCCTCCTCACCACCGCCACACCTCACCTTATTATTTCTCTTTCTCTCAGTATCCAACTTCCTCGACACGTGTTTCGCCTTAGCACAAGGCATCCTCAGGAGATGTTGATTCTTCAAGTGCTCGCTCGAAAGCGAACTTTCGAAAAACACTAAATATCTTGTATTTACCATCTTATTATTTGATAATCACATAAAACTACTACTAGCTGCACGCCGGTTTACCGTGGGGTTATCTTCGTGCCAAACTTCATCCAAATCTGTTGAGTTGAGCGTGAAGGAGCAAACACGCACAAACTTTTCCCTTTATAATATTAGTGTGATGATTAATATATTTAAATGTATTTTCTTGCCTATTAGTAAGTACTAGACTGATTGAAACCTACTACTTAAATTACATAACAACGCCAGAGACATGACGTACCGCAGCCAACGTTAGGACCTTACCATCATGTGAGCGTCAGACAACCCCGTATCTTAACCATCTCCAGGTCTTCCTGCAGCGGGTCATCAATAGCCCAGCAGACTGCCACTGCGCCTGCAGCTAATGCATACCTTTACAGCCTCGCCACGCCACCATCTTGCGGTGGTAGCAGCACCTTACAGTCCTTTCCAACCGCGGCCCCATTCCTCGGGTAAATCTAGTGACATTGCAGCCGCAATCTACCTTCATAAGTCACTTCGCTTAGGCATAGGGAGCAAAGCTTTGCAGAGCAGGTCATCCCGGGTGCATCTTGCCTTCTCCGTGGATGAGAAGGCCACGGATGTTGAATCCTCCGGCTCGACATTGCACCTTCATCGGAACCCTTGGAGAGGGGATTTGTTGTGCACCTAAAGATAGTTTAAGTAAACTTTACAAGCCGCATTATTCCTATAGAATAACTTTACAGTCACCTCGTTTAATTCAGATTAGTCAACAGCCTAGTTAGAGGTTCTAAAACCATTCAAAATTTAATTGTGTTTTAATTTTATAATTAATCGTTCTGTTATGCAAAAGTTTGTCTTTGGATATTTGGAATGTTTTAAAATAAATGTTTAATCTCAAACCGAATTATTAGTAAAAATTATTATTATTTTCGTGTAAAACCCCGCATTTTAAAACAGAATATATTTAAGCATAAAAACACACAGGCAAGCGGGTTACTTATCATCTAGAGCATAGTTAGTCACCTTAGTATTGGCGCCTAGCCATCATGTTTCCTAGTAAAGCTACTAGGCTCTACGCGCATAGCAAGCTGTTAAGTGCGTTCCCAGCCTTACACTTTTTATCGATAAATGTCGATCTGAAAAAAAAGCTTTAAAGATCTTATCTCATAAGTCTGACCCCGGTCTCGACCGGAACGATCTAAACCTTCATGGAACCAGTAAAATTACTTACGCGAGTAACACAGCGGGGCGTAACTAGTAAACAATAGTACAAAGGGTGAAAACTTCTGCAAACGTAAATACCGCCCGATAGTCAGAACTTTCCGATCTATTTGTTTTCCGTCACTTTTTTTGTAAGGTAGGTAAGTACACAGTAAGGACACTTGAGATGGGTTTTTTGTTAAGTTAAATTGGACTCTTAAAGAATAGTGTCTATTTTGCAAGCAGTACATGTCAAGCTTTTCTACCTTCTTCATAGAGTGCTTAGTGGGAAATTTCTGACTTACTCGATGGCGGTGGCGTATTGTCGGTTTTATATGGAATTGATTGATTGACATTTACTAAAAAAATTACCCTAGATGGCGCTGTTTTGATTCCATACAAAGTTTTACGCCAATGCGCAAAACCACAGAGTCAGGTATGTAGAACTTTTAACGTATTCTCGTGAGCTGTTGGGAACAGATGCGTTATATATAATTATTATGGTTTTTTTTTAATTGATTGGACGAATTATTTGTCAAAGTGGTTTAGGCCGTAACTGCCCAGTTGCAGAACTCGCAGCCTGGTTCTCAATTTCCTGATAACTATAATCTGGGTATTTTCAAGTCGTTAGTGAATCAGTTTCTTCTTTGCAAGTTAAGTTTTTTACATTCTAGGCTACATCGTCAATTTACATCAGGCGAGCTACGTTCATGAGATACAGCCTGGCAGATGGATAAACAGACATACTGATGGAGAGATAGACGGACAGCTGACCTGGGAGGACGGACGTACAGCGAAGTCAAAGTAATGGGTCCCGTTGTTACCCTTTGGGTTTGGAACCCTAAGAAAGATAAGACTATTACGCTCTTACTGTAACTACTGATGTATGGTTATACCGTTTTATACATTTTGGCATTCGTCGAAAAGGCACACTTTGCCCCCGAGGGACCTTTTGTGACATAAAAGGGAGGGCTTTTATTGAATGAAAGTTATTTGTGAAGATTACGGAAAAGATTTAACGTATCTCTTCCTTCCTACTGACAATTACATTTTTGTAATGTTATTCTGGTTTTGGCGCATTTATGGCTGTTTTATTCAAAATTGGCGCATTTTTTGGATAAATCTTTTAGTTTTTTTTCCTACTGGCAATCAAGGAATATTTTACACTGGCTGTCGTCGTCGTGGAACGTCACTCGTAAGGGATAAAATAAAATACCAATCATTGGTTAATGATATTATTATTCTCATAAGAATAACATTTACTTACTGAGATTGGACGCTCTTATTTAAATTTATTACAAAAAGCACCGGGAGAATTAATTAAAGAAAACTAGTAGATATTTTTATTTCACTGATACAGCGTAAAGTATGTGCGAACGCTACGTACCCCGGAAATGGTTACAACAATGCTTCGAAAAGGGATTATATAGGTACACTAACGTAGGTACTTGGTAAGTATTTACACATGCTAAAAAATATTTTTATTGAAGGACAAAACTAAATTACGATAAATAAATATAGGTACCTAAATACCTACCAAAATAAAGCTTTAACTTTATAGCAAATCTTTAAAATAGTCGTGTTTGTCATCAAAACCGTAAATATTTATCAAATAGACGTAAAACGAAAACACTGTTATCTTTTTTGAGCAATTATCATTACCGTGCCAATGTATCTAAAGGGACAAAATGGAGTCTATTAATGAAATAGTAGATTTATGTTTATGTGTTACACAAATATGAATAGAAAGCTTTTGTTTGTTTATTTGAATTGATGAATTAACACTGTAAATTTGGGTGGCATAGAGCCTGATTTCAATTTTGGGCATAAATCACTACCAAAAAATATCAATGCAGGTGCTAATAGATATTTCGATGGAGAGAACTAAAACAGGGGGAGTAGAGGAAGAGGAATGGGGGAAAACATAAAATACCTTATAAATAGCATTTCAATATAATTATTATGTGGATTATTTTCATCGTATTCGGCGTATTTTTAATCTCTACTATGCATAACATAAAACACGATTTTAATTTCCTGTTAACAATCATCCGTTCAATCCAACTAGTTAAACGAATCGTACAATTGTCGCTAACGGGACGCTCGTCCGTTCATTGCATTATCCGGATATAACCGGATTGAAACTGGATTATACCGGACAGAGGCAGATCAAACCATTTATAACAGGTACGCGCTAATTTTAATGCGTTTAATGGTGATTTTGCAATGACTGTGAAATGTTTCATAAAAAAAAGGTTTATTGGTGTAACTATTAATCCAGTAGTTCTGTGTAAACGAGCAAGAAAAGCAATCGACGAGTCTCTGCTTAAAAGATAGCTTTCCGATATTAGCGACTAAAAGAGTTGTTTCAAAAATATATGGAGCTCCGGCCAGGTAAAACCCATAAATATGTTAGGGACTATTAATCTTTAATATACCAACCAAATTCTAAGTAACGTAACTTATCGTAGTGTACAAAATTAATTTTACTTCAAATAATTCCATGTTATTTACGCAAAAAGGTGATTTAAACGTCTTTATTGTGTCAATATTGACATTTGTGACGAGCGGTACAATTTATAGACCAATGTGACCATTGGATTCAACTTAGGATACATAAATCTTGTAGGGATGTCATAATTACACTACAATTAAAAGAATTTATATATTTTTGTACACAATGAAGGAGGCGACTGACGCATTTTTCATTAATACATAGTATGCACATCTTTAGTTAATTTTTGGCAGACGTACACCGTCCTGGCCGAAAATGAAACAAGTCCTTTATATAGAACACTAAAGCAAACGTGGACACTTGTGTGTCTTCTGTCAGATACAAGCTACCGATGAAAATTTTGATTGCTATAGAACTAATATGACATCATCCAACTTTCATGCGTAATCATTTTTTGTTCCAGTTATACGTGTATACTCATATCAAAATATACCCATTGACGATCAAAAAGAGTTCGATGTCCGTAACTGGAAACTAAAAGTCGTCAGTTGAAGACATAAGCAACATTAACAAATTTTTCTTCAAGCCACTAGTAACGAGCAACGAATTGTACCAGTAGCTAGAAGTAGAGACCGGCAACGGTTTGATCGCCGGCATCGGACACAGCAACTATGGTTCCCTGTGATAGTGTGCCGTGTTGGCATCATCAAGTGTCTACGTTTGCTCAGCCTAACCGTTGGGACATACTTCAGATGTAGTGCCGTGACTCGTCGCAGGAAGATCACATCATAATGAAGGAGCTTTCTTCGCATAAGGACGTCAATTTAATAGAAAAAAGAAGATTGGCATTGTCGTGGTCGCTGACATCGGAAAAGCTGGGGTCGCCCCGTGACAGACGACTACCAGCGGTCCCCAACAATTCCTAGGCCGCATCGTAGCTTTCGAGCACAAGCCTGTTAGCTCTATAGGAAACATAGTTTGGCTACCTAAAGTCTAGCAAACTAGTATTTCGTCTTCCAGTTTGTATAGTCATTTTGCTGCGCTTCTTTTGAGTCGCTTTGCGAAGGAGCACATCAAAATGACGTATGACGTGGTCTCGGAAGTGGTTTAGTGTTCAATGTATAATTCAGTGGGTCGTGCGTAGCTGTCTTGGTCACGATCATCGGAATGTTGTCTTTAGAGATAATAGATAAACAAAATTACTAGTTACAACGACATAAAAAATATAGCAGAAAAGTTACCTGTAGACCATTTAAGTTCTACAGATAATCCAAATGCTCCAACCCGCCACCAGAGAGCAGCGTGCTCAGATCGCTACGTCAATAAATGGATTTCTATACGTTGAGCGTCACAGAGGTTTCCGGATACGGTCAATTCCCCAGAATTTTTGTAATTAAAAGGCTGAAGCTCTTTCCCGCCCAGTTTTTAACCCCTATTCAACGAACTTCATTCAGCCAACGCCTATTTATTCCCAGCGTTCGTGGAAGTGTTACACTTTTTTAATTTCCGCACATTTCAGAGCACTTTTTCGATTTGTTTCTGGGTGAAATGAAACGTGCCTATTATCTATGTGGCACATCGAACTTCGGGAAAAAATCAGGAATTACTCGATAAAAGAGAAAGATATAGAATCGGAGGGTCTCTATTTTTGGTTTCCTCGAAGTTTTCGCTTATAGTTTTTCGAATTTTTTACCTCGTTATCACAATATTATGTACCAATCACAATATTAATGTAAATGTACTACTAATGTTTTGTTCATAATATATTTTGCTGTTATTTTTTATATGCAACGAAGATGTATTGTGTTGTATATTTTTTTTTATTTAAAAATATAATATATAACTTCTTGATCTATGTTCAGAAAGAATTTATATTTAATGTTATGTTCAGTATGTCTGCACACTAAGATAATTATCTGCATGTAAGTAGCGCCATAGTAAACTTTCCTCTCTTTAAGGGTAAAAAAAACTTCTCCATTCAAAAAACAACATATGCGTAAGTACGTACACCCAAATAAACCTACAAACAAACTGATAACGCTATTGTTTTGTTGTATATGCTTAGATGATTCACTCTCTTCGCTCGCTCGCCAATAATATAAAATAAAACATTTAATTATGAAAATATTTAATATATAATATTAATATATTATATAAAGTTTTATCCATAATAGGAAAAGTTATACGTTAGAAGCTAACTAACATTTTGAAGTTGTGCATTTCTTTACCCACTTGAAAAAATAGGTGATTTTCGATTCGTCGGAATCTTATACATATATATATTTAATTGTATAGAATATTATTTAGGTGTGTTGGTTGATGAGTGTATGTGGTGTCGCTGGCTAATTGAGGTGAGTATTCTATATGGGGTCAATTAAATGAAGTTTAGGCTTTAAGACATGCGCATTATTGGAGCGCCAGCGAGAGACTGGTCTGATGGTCCGTGAAACGAATTACAAACTTAATATAAACATACTACGCCTAAGTACATGTGTGATGTAGGCGTGTGCAGCCTGCCCTACATCTACATCAAAAAAAAGAATAAAAATACATTTTTAACTTAATTAAAGACATAAAATAAAAGTTAGTAAAGCTAAAAATGTATACATGGTATAAATACATTGTTTATATTACTCAAAACTTGTTGCACTTCACTTTGATGATTGTATTCGTAGCGCGGGCAGTGTCGCGACGTAATCAAAGATTAGTTTATTATTGCATTGAGTCGTAGTGTCGAGCGGTTATTTAATTTAATTATTGCCCAGGGTAGGTAACCCTGGGCAATAATTAAATTAAACTATTAAAAATTAAACCGCGGCAGTTAGCGATTTAACTGTAACATTTGCGTACATGTGTTTAGATTTACTAATTTTTAAAGTTAATATAATACTTAAGTGACCCATTTTGTCTAAGCGTAATTATTTAATTTCAATATTGTCTTAAACCTAAGCATTTATTTTGTATTAACATTTTGTTATTATTAATTATTAATAGGCGATATTATAGTTAATTTAGGATCAAAGTGTTCTTGCATGACCATCTTCTGGCGTGGCTAGGATGCTTTAGAAATTTTCCTGTGGCTTATTGAAACTGAGTTACTATACCCATACTTAAGAATATCTTTCACTATGGAACCAATTCTGAATTCGAGGAAACAAAATGTGCTGTTTTATATATATATATTTTTTTTTTGAATACCGGTCTACTTTTTTTGGGACAGATGATTTTTATTTCAGAATTCTAGAATTGGTCCTTTAGTAAAAGTTGTTCCTAAGGATGAGTATATCGACCTCTTTCCGGCTTAGTGTATAAGGTTTCAAATTTTACATTTTGTAAATTCTTCGCTCTCGCAAATATTATGAAAGTCTATTGAATGCGTTTCCGTAGACTTTTTCTCCGTTCTCTCGCGAGTTACTAAACGAGATAGTATTTATTCCAGTTATTCGAGATTGTAACTGGAACGGCCGGGAAGTTGGAGAATTGTATACGAGAGTTGTATTGTTATGTGACTTTTTATTTTATTTTTACGTTGCTAAAAATGTTGGTGGCACATTTTGTTTTTGGTTCGTACGCGCGAAGTCTTCAGAATACTGTTTCTTTACTCTTTGAATATGGCGTCATACGATTAGTGTATTGGTCAATTTAAAGTGAAAATATCAAGTCATTGAATGATTAATAAATAAGGTAAGTAATCAAAGCAGAAAGCGGCAAGTCCTTAACATCAAGTTTATTCATATACTTACATAAGTCATCGTGGTCAAGTAACAAGTTACCAGTGAAATCACAATTATAGAGTGGCGGAGATGTAACTTAAGTTTAAATAATTGCTAGAATAGGGAGACTACAAATCGCGAGTGAATTTTTTTGTTCTAGGCAAGCACGCTACATCCTAGACCGCATAGTCACTTTACATCAGGTGAGTTGCGGCAAAGATCTTGATTTTCTAAGGTTGCGGTCAAGCGCAAGCCTATTGATTTTGGTTCTACCAAAATATGCCAACCTTCAGTTCTAAACGTTTTAGATGTTCTAACTTTACCTAGATTCAGCGGTTTAGGCTCTACGTTGAATGTGACCTTTCAATCATGACAATAACTCTTTTATAAATAAAATAATTAAATCCAATGCAACCTTCATTCAGCTTACCAATAAAACCAGTTAATAACTTAAAACTGAACTGAATAAAGACCTTGAATACGTAATGTTTTGAAACAAATTAATAGCGAATTGGCAAGCAGTCAGCGCGACACCGCACTGCGACACCACCACTGCCAAACTACTCGTACCAACTCTTTCAGTGTATTATTAACTGAAACAGTAGTTTATAATCACAACAGACTTACCATAAGAAAGGTCGTTGATACTTTATACGGAGTAATCGGCTAGGGATGTACTAAGTCGAAAGGGGGTGACCATACTCATCCTAAGGAATAACATTTACTATGGGACCAATTCTGGATTCGAGAAAAAAAGTTAGCTGTTACATTACATACACTTTGTCGAGGACCGATCAACTTTTTGTATGGAACAGCAGATTTTTTTCCCGAATCCAAAGTTAGTTCCATAGTAAAAGTGGTTCCTTAGGATGAGTATAGTCACCAACTTTTGCCTTAGTACACCAACCCTGTATAATCTATTGTCATCATCATCCGCAGCCTTCAAGCATGTCAATGTCGAGGCTATCCAGCTCTCGACCACACAGACATAACTAGAAGACTGAAAAGAACTAAACCGTTCGAATTAGTGTAGTTTTAAAAGTAAAATAGCGAAATATAATAGTGAAATTACTAAGACTTAAGAACACAAGAACAAAATGTTTTCGCATTAACAACTATAATAAGAAAAGTGCCGGTGGACAAATACTTCGAGATATTATTTTGTAGACGATCAAGTTAAACTAAAATTACTTATTAGCCTTAGGCTTAGGCTAAATTGTAATTATGTCAAGGAAAGACTTTTACGGGTTTTCTTTCTGCCATTCCGTATCCCCTTGTTGGGTATAAGCCTCTCATATGTTATACTATCTGCCTTGGTCCTGTGCTAATATTGTCCAAGTTGAACTCGCGATAGATTTTATCTCGTTAACCTGTCTTATCTTGCTGGTGGTCGATCAAAATTTATGCTTTCCTAGTCTGGGCCATGATTCTGTCACAGCCTTATTCCACCTGTCATCACATCTATTTACCATACATAATATAAAAAATATATAACATACTAAATAGATGCTTATTGATAGTGCAGGATTCTAATCAATTACGAACTTAACCCACCTTTGTCAATAACAAAACAAAATTCTCAAATAAAAACGAAGAGAAATCCTCAGAGCAATTTAACTATTTTTACTCTTAAAAACTATTGTTTCTGCTGGTCTTTTTAGCAATTGTATATTTTTTGTATTGTTACCAAACCTAGTGAATGCATTAAACTTTCCAAAGTCGTCAAAGCTAATTTGCCTTTACGTAACGCTCTGACGCAGACACCAACATACACGAAGTTCTAGATCATTCGTTCACCATATCAAAATCTCATTCCTGCAAAAACGTTCCAACAGTTTCAACTTCATAAGTAGACATTTCCGTGCAAAAGTCTCGCAATCTCTGGCCGAATTCCAATAAGTTGGTACGAAGTGACGCGCTGATGGCTCAGTTAGATCGGCATGATAGACCTGCTTCCTGACGAATTCCGTCCTTATCTTCATTAGCGTAGAATATAACAAGTTATATTTAAAACAAGTGGTTAGAAACGAGTTCGAAAAAATCCGACTGCTAAATCGTTAAACCTGTGTATCATATTTCATTTTTTATTTTAATTTTGATGTACCCTTTGTCACTATCACGTCTAAGACAAATCTATTGACACCACTCGCATCAAAAAACGACAAGACTCTAGGGCGTGCCAAAGAAATATACATACATTCGAAAAACATAACTTTTCTTCTTTCGCATTCTCGTACAAAAGGTAAATCCGTATTTTTTTTACAGATATCTTATTTATAAACAAAATCAGTGAAACGATTTAAATAAAATTTATATCTGCTATGGCTTGAATGGGTTTTGACGGGAAAAGCCACGTTCAATAGTTAGTGGTACAATAACTATCCATCTCTACAAAATTTAGCTGGAAAAGGTCGCATTTTTGTCATTGAATAATGAACACATGCTTCATGCATTTTTTTGTATCTATTCTTTAAAGCAGAGAAGTTTCAGTCCTTTGTAATAAAAATGATCTATCATGGCTAGTGTTATGAACCAGAGATGAAATCGGCAGTACCGTTGTACTAAGGTAACGCTGGCACTAGCTACTAAATGAATATCGTTAAACGTCGTGTTACTCTGCGAGATGAAATTTATCGATGTTCTGTGGCACCGCACTGCGCCAGACGTGTTCTACTAGTGCTACTAGAGCTGGGACATAACTTGGGAGAATGTATCGACTACTTTACAATCAATCTACTTTTTGTTTGGCTTGTCATTATTTTTTCCAACAAAATCAAAGACATATTTTAGAAATCTTGCACCTATCAATAGACATTCTTTAATGCAATTGTTTTTTTATTGTAATTAAATGTAGTCAATTTCACAAATTTTCCAAAATCCTAAACTCTACTTATTTATACTATCTTATTTTCACTAGTTACCCCGACTGCGAAAGAAGGAGGGATATGTTTTTCGAGTGTATGTATGTATATTTATTAGGTAAAAATACGACAAGCCGGTTAGGCTCTAGGCACGCCCTAGAGCCTAACCAACTTATCGTATTAAGCTATTGCATAGCTTTTATCGCGGGCTTCTATCGTATATAAATAACACTAACACTAACCTAACACTCGTCTAACGTCGTTTTAACGGCAGACTTCGGTACGGTGTTTGTGTGCGTGCGGCTAGACGTATACGTATGCAATAGCTTTATCGCGGCAGTCCCCGAGTGCCACGCGTTTTTTTTTTGTAAATGGTGTCAATGGATTTGTCTTAGCCGTGAGAGTGACACTAGGTACATTTTAGTTAAAAAAAATAACAGAACTATAAATAATGACAATTTTTGGTGTTTACCAAAAAGTAATAACTAAAAGTTTTCAAAATACATCAAGAGTGGTATCAAAATAAATAATGTTAAACGGTAATTACGAATATAATATGTATTATAATGTTTTATTGGTGTTTGGAATAGGAAATACTAAGTTTAAGATACACAGGTTCATAGATTTAGCAGTCGGATTTTTTCGAAGTCGCTTCTATCCACTTGTTTTCTCTCGTAAAGCTTTAATGTATGTGATTCGTATATTCGAACATACTGTAGCTACTCGTAGGTAGGTCCTGCCTCGAGCTTTTTGTTAGTACTATGACATATTCTCTGGCGTCTCGTTTCTAAAGCTCTCCGAGGAATGTAATAATGTCTCTGTAAAATATTTTCATCCTATCCTTAAGGGCCAAGAAAAACGAGAGTAGGTACTTACTCACTTAAATTTTCAGTATATGTAGTTATTAATTCATGACAGAAAATTAGATGATTCAATTGATCAAAAACGTTGACTTTAAAAATGAGTATAAATTTGATTATGCTGTTAGGGAGATCGATATCAGAGTATTTAGTGTGCTTTAAATATTTTGGCCTGCGTCTAGAATAATCTATTAAGCAATTGTGTTTTATAGTAATTCTAAAAATATATAATATTATTTTTTTAAGCTTTCGTTTATGGAATTTATTTCATAAACGAAAAAATAAAGCAGTATTAAAATACAATCCAGAAGGGCCAAGAAAAACGAGAGTAGGCACTTACTTACTTTTGAAACAATAAAGCAGTATTAAAATACAATCCAGAAGGGCCAAGAAAAACGAGAGTAGGCACTTACTTACTTTTGAAACAATAAAGCAGTATTAAAATACAATCCAGAAGGGCCAAGAAAAACGAGAGTAGGCACTTACTTACTTTTGAAACAATAAAGCAGTATTAAAATACAATCCAGAAGGGCCAAGAAAAACGAGAGTAGGCACTTACTTACTTTTGAAACAATAAAGCAGTATTAAAATACAATCCAGAAGGGCCAAGAAAAACGAGAGTAGGCACTTACTTACTTTTGAAACAATAAAGCAGTATTAAAATACAATCCAGAAGGGCCAAGAAAAACGAGAGTAGGCACTTACTTACTTTTGAAACAATAAAGCAGTATTAAAATACAATCCAGAAGGGCCAAGAAAAACGAGAGTAGGCACTTACTTACTTTTGAAACAATAAAGCAGTATTAAAATACAATCCAGAAGGGCCAAGAAAAACGAGAGTAGGCACTTACTTACTTTTGAAACAATAAAGCAGTATTAAAATACAATCCAGAAGGGCCAAGAAAAACGAGAGTAGGCACTTACTTACTTTTGAAACAATAAAGCAGTATTAAAATACAATCCAGAAGGGCCAAGAAAAACGAGAGTAGGCACTTACTTACTTTTGAAACAATAAAGCAGTATTAAAATACAATCCAGAAGGGCCAAGAAAAACGAGAGTAGGCACTTACTTACTTTTGAAACAATAAAGCAGTATTAAAATACTGCTTTATTTTTGCTATCCGACTTATACAGACTTTATAAAAACGAGAAGATATCTATTCAAATCATTGCATTATTAGATTTTATTTTTTATATAATATTTAATTTTGTACATCAGCCAAAGACAGTTTATATTATAAAATGCAATAATAAGTCATAAAAATGTTGACCCCTATAAGGTCCCGTTAACAACGAGGTGTCCCCATGCCCAAATGAACCCATCAGGCCAGCAGCGTTACCTCTGAATGGCCAATGACATATGTTGGGCTAAATATTTACCCGAACGAGGGTCACGCCCACAGCTCCGCAAACGACGTCCTAGATCCATTGCATTTTTTAAAATGTATATTTCCTTGACGACATTTTTTTATATACGCCGATTACTTAACTAAGGATGCTAGACTGATTTGGAAAAATCTTTATTTTTCAACTGGACTTATTATGGTTTATGAAGACAAAATTACTGAAAAAATAAAATAATTATGAGTCAATCAAATTTTACTTTTATTTATGCTTCATCTATACATATACAACGTGTAACAGAAAGGTGTGACAATACTTAAGGGTTGTTATGTTATGACATAAAATACAGATGTTACGGCTTCGATGAATAAAGAGCAAATCACCTAATCAACCAAATGTAAATGTAAATACCTACGAAACTTTTCCATAATATTATTTTTGAGACATATTGAAATGCCTATTCCCATAATGCAAAACCAATCTCTTCCAATTTTGGTATGCATATGTCAACTAGACAAGTCTTTATAATCTTTTTTCTTCTAAGATCTGGCACAGGTCTTTTTACCCTGGTAGCTTATTATAAATACGAGGATCAATTAATTGTAGAGATGAATCGAGATAAAAATAATTTAGTAACCCTGTTTCAGAATATAAGGCATTTGTGTCATATGATGAAAGGTTTTCTCATAATCAGTCTGATTAAGTTGTTTTGCGCCGGCTGTGCTAAGGATATAATAGTTTTTGCAGCACCTCCCCATGCAAGAATTCTATATTCCAAAACACAATGTGCCATTGCAAAGTATACGCTTAACAGCAATTTCCCATGTATAACATTTCGAACTCATCAAAAGAAGTGAGACAGATCTCTAAGCCGCTTGCGTATTAAAAGTATCTGCTCCTTCCGGTTTAACTGAAACTCCAAGGTACTTTATTGAACTCACTCGTTCTAGAACGGGGCATTGGCACGGACTTGGTCTGGACTTATTGTTCAGCTGACTAACACCATCTTGGTGGGCAATCAGACGAAGCGTTTAGACCATTATTAGAACCCATTGTAGAAAAAAATTTTGCAAAATTTTGTTCTGCAATGGGTTCACTTTGATGGGCAGACTAAGTATTATCAGACCTTTCTGTTACACGTTGTATATAAAAGAGTTAGACCTGACTGGTTGACTCATATTACCTTTGAATCAACGCAGAGCTTTAACCGCCTAGAGACATGAAATTTGGAGGGTGTGTTCATTATACAATGTAGGGCTGTACTAAGAAAGAATTTTCGGAAATTCAACCTAAAAAGGGGTCACGTGGGGGTCAAAAGTCCTTTTTATTCCGCAGGCAAAGCCGCGGGGACAGCTACTAGTATTACATAAAAGTACAAATCATAGTACTTAAAGTATTAATCATTTTCACTTCATCAAAAGTTCTAAATTAGGTATAGTGCAAATAGAGGGTAGGTAATATTAAATTACAAGTTATATCACTACACTACTCCCAGCTGTGCCAAGAATATTGTGGTGCCATACATTCAGACATACAATACATAGGCGGCTACATATACCTACCTACAGCCTTTACTGTATTCGTGTTGCAGATTAGGCAAGCATAGAAGCTTAATTTTATTAAGTTATCATCGTTAGCGGACCTAGGGCCTCATTTTGTTTTGTTGTCGAGAAGGTAATCGTCTACATGTAAGATTGTATCTACTAAAAAACCCCAGTGGCCTGCCTTAGTGCCTTATGGAGGGCTCCGGGATCTTTAAACGAACTCACCGGTGCCCTTTTTGCACAATGCTTCAGCACCTCCATGGACAGCTAGCTGTAACTTCAACGAGGGGCTTGAGAACTTGACGTCTTCTCGCGGCTTGTGTAAAGGGGTATTCAGAGCCCTAACTCTGATCACTCTCAGGCCCAGAGGTCCACTTTTAGTCGTCTCTCACGACAGGTAGGGGATACCGCAGCAGTATTCTTAGGCCCCTGCAACAGGGTCAGGGCCTAGGGCCTGACTTGGGCGGTGATTGTTAGAGAAAGGGATATACAATAAATAATACAGCTATTTTGAAACTGCAATTCAGTAGTTCTTGTGATACGCAATTCATATCGTTTAAATTTCAGTTAATCTTCTTCTTATATATAAATCTCGTGTCACAATGTTTGTCCTCAATGGACTCCTAAACCACTTAACCGATTATAATAAAATTCGCACACCATGTGCAGTTCGATCCAACTTGAGAGATAGGATAGTTTAAATCTCAAATTATAGTCGCAATTTTAATTTATTGCTAATTATTTGTCTGTTATTATTTGACAGTCACAATTATCTGTTAACTCCAAATGATTCTAACAGATGTCGATACCTTTCGACTGGGTTGAGTAAGTAATCAATAGATGGCGCTGCTATAGTAAATCTACGAACGTGTCATATAAGCTACATTTTAACAGCTTTACCACGTGTTGTTGACGCTATAAAATAGCCACAGCAACGCGTGGCCGGGTCAGCTAGTCTTCTTATATATAAAAAGCGATCGCTGTTCGTTAGTCTCGCAAAAACTTGAAAACGGCTGATCCGATTTAGCTGATTTTGGTCTTGAAATGTTTGTCGTACTCCGTATACTCCGTGTACTCTCGTACGTATAAAATAGTTTACTGTTGCATTGCCTTGGTTTTACTGTCATGATACTTAACTGTGTTTGTTCAAATAAATAAATAAAAGAATTAGAACTATTCGATCTTCAAATTATGTCCCTTTAATGGTGGTAAAAATTAATTTCATAATGCACATGCTAGCCCCGCTGCAGTACATAAGCCCTTCCCATAGCACACCACGCGGCCAAAATTAAACTTAAACTTCTTATTTAATGTAATATTATCACTGATGAATGGTTATTCTTCAACTAAATTTTAGGTAAGTGACTCAAGCGTCAGTTTCTAGGTCGCCTGAAGAACTATGACGTATTGTATTATTATCTTATGACAAACAAACGCGATCTACAATTTTACCTTTGTTTTTCGACCAACGGTATAGGTGTAAGTAATAAAAACATATAATAATAAAACAGAAACTGTCGGTTTCTCATCCTCGATCACTGACTGATAATCATACCAGCCAGTAATGAACGTTGTCTCACTTGTCTATCTGCTATTTTCTAATCCATGTTCATACGTCGAGTCTAATTGGATTGTATATTAAATAGGGCATATTAATTCAAACGTATGCAAAGTTTTATTATACGATACACGGTGGGATATGATTGGTTTAGTGTTGGAAATCTAGACTGTACTACTTGTTTCCCACTTACATTGTTGGCACTTATTGTGCTTTAGAAGGCTTTATGATAATGCAATAGGAAATAGTCAGATGTTTGATTTCATAAAGTAATAAATGCGGTTACCATATTTCAGGTATTTAATTAAAATGTTAGGCACATTATTGAATAGTCTTATCACTTAGAAATAAATTCTTAGTTTTGTTAAGTTGAATCACTCCTGTGGTAAATACTACAGATTTCGTGTTTGTATTCCTGCGTTTACCATTTATTAGTGCAGAAGCGCAACGAAGTAAATGCTATTTGATTCTTATTTGCAATAAAATGTTTCGAATTCTGTAGCATACAAATTCGTATAATGCTAATGCAAATTTGTTCAGAAAAGAAACAATAGATACTAACGTAAGACTTTCTATTCCAGGTACAGAAGAAAGTGAACAATGGCGGGGTCTAGAGAACGATTGCTCTACGAAAGAAGATCCGATTATGAACACGATTATCCTAGAAGGTACGAACCTTACCAGGACAGGCAATACCCGTATCGACCCGACAGAAGGGAACGGGCCGACCGACCTAGACGCAAAAACGGATACGTTTTCGAAGATATATACTCCGATTTTGACGAAGCACAAGGACGCCTGTCCCTTTTCAGACCTATAAGACCCGAATTTCTTAATCTACCCACGTCTTATGATATAAAATATAACTCGCTACCGAGAAATTATTATAATTACGAAAGAGATGATAGGAGGAAGTTTAAGAAAGATTATTACGAC
Source organism: Ligdia adustata (assembly GCA_947049295.1). NCBI lineage: Eukaryota > Metazoa > Arthropoda > Insecta > Lepidoptera > Geometridae > Ligdia > Ligdia adustata. The sequence continues at coordinate 1,856,954 of OX346237.1, forward strand.
TTTAGAATCAAAGATCGGGATCGAAGAATCGATATCAGAGATAGAAGGGAAGAACAGAGGTTGGAGAGGAACGAATACGAATATAGAAGACAACGACCGAAAGTGTCGGAAACTAAACCAATCACAGTGCAGAATTCAAAAGCGGCTAATGCGAAGAACGTGGCTGTTTGCAAGCCGTTACGCATTTCGGAAAAGAATGCGCGCTATTGGACAACTGATGTACCCGAAAGGACCCGATCGAGGCCCAAGAAACCCGAAGAGGCCAAAAAGAACGTTAAATTCTCAGAAGTTTCTGGATGCAACCGTAAAATGATCGTGGACGATCCGATTTGCGGACGAAAAGTAGTCCCGGTTAGAGAATTAGAGGTGTCACTAGATCAGATGATACAAAATGGATATTTTGAAAAGCATAATATACCGATAGCGAAGCCGTTATTGAGAGCGTGCGAGAGGGAAGAAGTGAAGAGGGAAACTGTAATACAGAATGAACCGAATGGGAAATGTTTGACCGGAAATATCGCAAATCAGAATGGGAAGGAAAAACCTTTACCGAGAAGAACTAGGCATTTGCCACAGGTTAGTATTTTTTTATTAAATTTTAATTTAGCGAGCAACACGTTTCACGAGCTACGATACAACTAACAATTTTCGCTTTTATTCAAATCAAATTTTCAGCCAATTTAGTTTTTAAGGTTTCAACAGTTAAAATTGTTAATACAAAATCATTATTTCAAGGCGAAATACGTACGTTTACGTTTTTACGTTTTTAAAATCGGTTTCAGGGATAGATAAGATCGTGGAATACACATATGCGTTTAATTCAGGAAAAATATAGCGTAACCGTTAAAAAAAACGTATATTCACCATGAGTGAATTATACCTTCAGGGAATTATACCGCAGCTTTTTAGAGTGATGGTGTTTGCGAAAACAAAAGCGAAAATAGTCTTTATCTTAAGTAAGAGTAATTTCGTCAAAAAAATAAAAGCAATTCAAAATGTCAAATCTTGTCATTAAAAATTTAATTTAATTTGTTTTTTAACTTTAATTATAACTGTATTCAAGCTTCTGCTCGCGAGACAGAAGTTAGCAAAAGTTATTTTCAATTGCTCTCAACAGAAACGAATCAATTCTGAAGACGGGCGATTGTGGAAAATTATTGTTTGACAATGAATTAATTTGTCAATGGCGAATTATTTGCGTTTATATTTCAATTTCCGTCAGATGTTTTTGAAGCTATTTTAGTCAAAAAATGTAATAATTTGCTTGGTAAAAAATATTTGTAGGTAAAAAGTAAAATACTTCCATTACGGCAGGCACCGATAGAATTTTTGCAGGTATTTTGATTTAAAAACCAAAACTCTTAATAAATTTTGTTTAAATTAAAATGGCACCACATGGAAGATATACCCTATCACACAAAAAAGGAAATTATCCATATCGGTACACTCGTCTCCGAGAAATGAAATAACAAACATGAAATAAATAAGTCAAATTATACCTGAGATAATAAGAATTATAAGCATAACGATAGCAAGCTTTTTTAAGCCTAGTGTGTGCCCACTTGCTTTTCAAGCGGTAAGCGATTGTTCGATCCTTGGTTCAGGCTGTACACCTATAAGCCTTTTCCGCTCAATTGAAATGTAAACATGACAACACATCATACATATGAAACCTAAATAAGTACGAAATTTATTTTGTTTAAAAAATTGTTACTTACTTCAACTTTAAGACCAAAGCCATTTAATATATGAAAAAAAAAGTTATTTGCATCTTGCTACATTTAGGAAAGTATAAATAAAAAAGCGCAACACCAGATTGCGCCTAAGGGTCTGACTAATTTACCATTCAAACCCTTTCTATATGTCATAAGTATACATACCTACCTCTTGCTCATATATCTTCGTCTACGCTTAGCTATCACTATATCTATGTGTATATGTACGCCTTATCAGGGTCTCACTATAAATCATTAGTAAAGGCTGAAGGGTCTTGCCATTAGCCCTCCAGATTGTTTTAATGACTGCAATCATTTTGGGATTACAGTGTTAGTTTAGAGTACTCTTATGTTGCGTCTTATAAAGCAGTAGTATTTATAAGTGACTAGAAGCGAATGTGAAAAATCGGAAGTAAATATTTTTTGAGCTCTGTATATTAACGAGTAAGCCCGCGAAATGCAATTAGTATAGCTTATGACCATCTGTAGATGAAGACAAATTTATTGACACATCAAAATCGATACAGCGGTTTAGGCTTTAGAAGGTCACGTGGAGTTAAGAACATTACCCTCGTTTTAGGCAGTGAAAAAGTCAAATTAAATTTTTACTATTACCTATCTATCTAATCGTTTAAAAGAGTAAGTCCTGCCTGACTGACTGACTGGCTGATATTTGATAGGAATCAACGTAGAGTCTAAACAGCTAAACATGAAAAAAAACATAACAAGACATGATTTAAGACAAAAATTTGGAAAGTGTATTCATTATAAAGCGTAGGGGTGTATTAAGAAATAATTTTGACAATAAAACCCCTAAGAGGGTCAAATATGGTTATCAATGTTTAAATATAATAACTCCTTTTTTTAAACCTATATATTATCCCACTCCTGTTCAAAGGTCTCTCCCACAGCCTACATTTCTCTATTTTCTGCCACTTCCCGCCAATTTTCTTTAAATAGGTCAAGATTGCGACGCCAGCGTGTTCTAGGCCTACCTCTATATATAGATAACTACTATATAATGATATATATTATCATGTGAATCCTTTATTATTCTGCCTTTAATCCTTCACGAATTAAATGATTAATAAACCGATAAGCAAAGTGCTAACGGTTGTGTGTACTATCCTGAGATATCCCAATATTATCCCAAGTTATCCTAATATTATCCCAGACGTTACCGCTGACTTATTACAAGTTACATACGCCTGTAATTAATATACTGCCAATATCAAGCGGAGATTAATCACTATTATTACTTGATAGCAGAATGGGAGACAGTGATACAGGTTTGCACTTTTTAAACTGACTTAAAAAAAAAGTAAGATATCAATAGATTTATACCCGATATGTCTGAGAATAATTGAAATAAAAAATTGATATTTTTTATAGCTTATAATACAATAAGAAAATTGTCGTTAGTCCAATCTTTAGAGGCATTGTTTTGTAAAAGTTAAAGTTGAATTTAAATTAGTTATTAGCCTCATGCTTTATTGTAATATTTAAAACAAGCTCCTAACCGGTCTTCCTTAAGCACAAAAAAATATATATTGTTTTTCTTTATATATTTTTATCTGGAAATTTCGTTGCGCACAGATCACAGTTACCAATCTTTATATAACCTGGTATACGGGTTCTACAGTTTTTAGTCGTGGAAGATTCTCGATTGCGTTTCTCCAGTGTAGTTTATTGAGACACTATTTACCGGCCAATTTGGAATTAATTTTCGCATTTAAAAATAAAGATAAAAAGTTCTAGATAATAAAATTATCAGATTGTCGTTTTTTTTATAATTTTTTAAGGGTCGTGAGCTCAGTAACTATTTCAAATTCTCGAGCATTATAATCAAACAGATCATCTAAAGCTCAGAAATCTTATGAACACTGAACCACCCTTACAAGAATTTTTAATCATATAAATAGTCGTTTCCTATAAGCACCGTTTCGCCTCCATCGCTGTCTCGTCGCCCTAATATAAACAGAAAGGGTTAATTCAGCGAGCAATGAATAATGCGCGCCGTTGAGTCATCGCGGTAAACAAACGAGCAACTGAGATTAATAACGGAGTGGTATTGGCAGAGGCGATGTTATGGATGGGTGGGCGTTCTTGCAGGACTGGCGACTGGATAAATTAGTACCTAGCTGTTAAAATTTAAATTCGAAAACTTGGTTCGCATTTTTAACCGACTTTAAAAAAGTGTGGTTTCAATTCGTAGGATTCTTTATTTTTATTTGTTCTCCGATTTTCAGGGACGCCTGGATAATTAATTCAACATAATGAAAATTCTAAATGTTGAATTTTCTACATTTTGGAAAAAATTAAAATTTGCCAGTTCAATATTTTTGGATTCAATCTTTTAATGTTTTCAACCTAATAAGAATTCAACATTTTGGCAATTTCAACATCGGTCTAGTATTTTTGATTAAATTATATGCGAGCCAATAAAACCATTTTAAAAACTAAACATCGGGGAACCTCTTCCTTTTTTTAGGTCAGTTAAAATAATCTAAAAGCCACTGGTCCCGTAAAGTATTCAAATCAAACTCCAAGTCAAAGTGAAATGGCGGCGACATTTTTCAGTGGTTTCCTACACCGCAGCTCGACCCCACATCAGAAGGAATTTCCGACGTTACCGAAATACTTTTCAGTAAAAGAGGTATGGATTTGGGTACCTAAAAGGCTAAAAGGTCCTGCGGCTAAAAAGCTTAAATCAGGTCGCTCAAAAGGCTAAACTTTTTACTCTTTACTCCAAGTGAAATGGAAGCTGTGCTCAAATTTGGAAAGTATATTTTTTTAGAGAACATGTTTTTGGCTGGTTTTAAAAATATCCTTTACAAGAAATAAAAAAAAATTGCAACCGCCTTCTATTCGCCAGGCTGTAACTGTAACAATGTTTTTTTTCAGTTAAATTCTTTGAAAATTTAAACTAATTGATATAACTAAAAAAACCTCTTGGAAAGTGTTCCGTTGAAACGAAAATTAAATTTTTTAAATTTGGTTTTAGTTACACACCTCAGAGACATTGGGTAAGACACACATTTTTTTTTACAGTCGAATGGAAAACCTGTTTTACATTGGTAACAAAATTACTTAACTGGCCTTACGTAGTTAGTCATTTTAATTTTGGTTAAAAGAATTACTTAACGCAATGAGATAATTTAGATATTAATTTTGTGTTTTTGAACAAAAAAACAATAAATAAAATGCTATAGGCCGAAAACTTTCTAATAGTTAGAAAGTTTTTTTTGACGTTTTCGGCCTCAATCATCATCAATGTCGAAATAAAAGAGGTCTATTTCGACATCGATGATGAGTTTCATGAATTTTTTTCTCAATAAATTATCTTTTTAGCAATTGTATATATTTAGAATAGAATAGATAATTGTTTGAAATTGTTTGAAACAGAAAAACAAATTTAATCATACAATTAATAAAAGTCAGAGTAAAGTTACAAATTACTGCTTTCTTTCACACGACACACCCAACTCAAAGCACAACAAGCGTTGATCTTCCGTTAGAACCGGAAGGTGACGTCAAGCACGCCACATTCGTGGTGTTTCTAGTGATTTCCTTTTCCCAAAGTCTGAAATGCTGATTTCGGTTTGAGGTAACTTTAGAATACCATAAACTTACTGTAATATTAATATTGTGTAAGCTAACAATATTACGACATGTATGACCCGCTAATCGGCCTACGTTCTTGACCCAAGGAAATTAGTTTACCCACAAGAAGTGGGTTAACGGAAGCCTTATACCTGAAATATTAAGCACGTTATATAAGGAGCTCATATTCTGAGTTACTCTACTGGGACTGGTATCTTTTTACTATAAGCTAGGCAATTTTATTTTATCCAGGACAACTAGGCATTTGCTGGCTAGGCATTTGAGAGGACGACCAAAGATGTGGATGAATTGTGTGAAAGGGGAGTGAATTAAGAGATGACGGCTGATAGGGAAGAATGGAAGAGGAAGACATGCTGTGCCGGCACCACGTAGTGGAATAAGGTCAGGAAGATGATGATCATGAGCTAGGCATTTGTCCACCAGCTGCAAGACTGCGGAAGTCAGGAAGTCAAATCTGAACAAAATGAAAAAAATAAGGCTACGTTATTCTTTATTTAGCTTTCCAAACTAAAATGGTTAATGATCAAATCTATATTTTTTGTCTAATACGGTATTGGTAATTTAAGTATAATCAACTGCAAGAATAAAATAACCTCATGTAATTTTTTGGCTGGTTTATATATTTATTTATTTTATTTAAAGCATGGCTGGTCTGCAATACACTAGCTCTCAAAGAAGGCTCCCAGAGAACATTGTTATGTGCTTGGCGACAGACAGATTTATCAACGTGCTACATCTTAGGCATCAGCATAATGATGACAATTAACTTGTAAACGATATATATATATATATTGTAGAGTACAATTCAAGACAAGCCAATTTTTTCAGTTATAAACGAAACCCGATTTACCCGTAGACCAATTTTGATAAAATGTACATGTGAAGTAACTTTCTAAGTAGAATATATTCTCTCGTCGTATGTAGTCTCTGAAACCGGGATACTTACACAAAAGAATGATTCCGATGCATTCACAACCTCCTTCCTTTCTGAAGTTGCTTAAAAATAGGAAGTTACTTATGTACCTATGTAATAGGCACTAAAGGTCGTAAAGAAACAAGTTATTTTTAATCTGCTTTGACTTCCATACTGAATGGAAGTCAAAGCAGATTAAAAATTCCATGCATTATTATGATATCTGAACCATAGTGATAGTGTTTGTAATGATGGGGTGACCCCTTTTGGCTTAGAGAACCCCTAACCGATAATCCCGTATATGACAGTGTGTAGATCTTTGTTTTTGTAATATTAGCTGAAATTGCAAGCTTTTAGCATAATTAATGAGAATGAATAGGCGATTGCTCAGCGACCGAGCAGGCGGTCTTGTTCGTGGTTGACTTTAGGGATATATTTTAACCGATGAGTTGTTGCGTAAATACACGATTATCGGTTAGAGGTTACTAAGCAGAAAGGGGGTTGCCTACCATACTCATACTTACTAAATTCATAACTTTCTCTATAGCACTAAGACCAACTTCGAATTCCAGAAAATAAAACAGCTGTTCCATAGAAAACAAGCATAGCAAGCTGTTCCATAGCGCTGGGTGTTTATTATATATAGATAAATAAGTATGTATTTATATATATAAGTATGTATATCAGTCATCAGGTTACCATAGCACAGGCTTTGCCTAGCTTGGGACCTGAAGACCTTTGTGTGGATTTTGTCCCTTATAAAATAAAATAAATAAGTAAATCAGTTTATAAATTCAACCATCAACAAAATGTAGTGAAAGTTTTTGATGGAGTCAGGCGTTCTTTGCGGAAATCCATTTAAAATAAGGTGGTATATAAAGAATATTTAGTGTCTTGTCTTGATGAGAACGCGAAAAATATTTTTGTTTTTATGGTGTGGTTCCTTCTCACCACCTCCACATCTCACCTTAATATTTCTCTTTCTCTCAGTATCCAACTTCCTTTAAACGTGTTTCACCTCAGCACAAGGCATCCTCAGGAGATGTTGACTCTTCGAGTAAATATTCTTTATATACCATCTTATTACAGTGAAAGTTGTTCTTAGGATGAGTATAGTGACCCCTTTTGGCTAAGTACACCCCTATCTGATAACCCTGTATATAGACAACTCCCTCGATACGAGTATTTATCTGAAATCATAAAACCATTTTGTAAATAGAAAGCGACTTGATTATTAACCAAGCGAATTAAGCGAGCAAAAACCATATTTGCCTCGCCGTAGCATTTATTTTTCATTCGTCATTTAGTATGTTTGTGTGTTTGTATGTCTCTTGTAAATTTATACACGCGTACAGCCCCCTAGCCCCGGCTAAAGTTAGACATGAAGTAGGTGAAAACAAGAGCGAGCAAACTGGCGGTCAAGTCGTCTCATTTTGACAGCGTTGAAGCGGCAAGCTGTCAAATGTAAATCGCGAGGAGCAGCGAGTCAAAAATATTATGTATAAAAATAATAAGCTTCTTTTCATATCGAGTCGTTACGTCACGTTTTCGGTCCTATCTTGCACTTATATTACGAGAGTACATACAAACATACGATGCTGTATAATAGCTTTCTCTTGGCGGTAAGTGTCAGTACGTGATGTTGAATATTCAGGCGTTTTTATCAAATAATTTGGAAAATATTTGGCAGGTAAACAGGTTTTTAAAAAGTGTGAGCTAGGTTTACGTTGAAACGAGAGAAAATACATTTCATGGGAAATGGTTTAGTTTTACCGATAGTTATAAGCACCTATGAATTTCTTTACTTACTTTTGATGGTCTTAAATTAGCGGACAAGTGTCTTTAATATATATATATATTAAAGACACTTATATTGTCAGGAGGTTCCTCTCTCTGTAGTCCCTGCCACCGGTAGCTTGGGTCCCTACCCCGCTGCTGGCGGCACTCTATGTTAAAGTCTTTTATAATATTTATTGTTTTGAATTTATATTATAGAAAACTTATACTTAATATATTAAATGAATACGAAGATATTAATATGGACAGTATTAAATTATATTAGTCAACTACAAAGTTATCAATATATAGCTAAGATAGTTGCTGGATAACTACTGACTTGGTTACATTCGATTTCTCTACTTCTTACTGCAGAAAAGCTGCGCTACGAGACTTGTGTAGTTTTGGACTCTCAGGTCCGTGTCTTATTTAACAAAATTTTTAACTTCTTACACTTTATTAGTCCGAGACGTATATTGGTCGTGACGTCATAGAATGGATATGGAACTGCAAAATTTTTGATTTTATGACGCAAAAACGACGGGGTGTAGGTTATATAAGATTGACGTGTCTGTTTGTCTGTCGCGTCGTGGCTTCCAAACGGAACGACTGATTTTGATTTAGGTGTTTTTGTATGGAAGGTGTACTAGGCGGGAGTGTTCTTAGCTATATATGATGAAGTTCGGTCCAAGATGGCAGTCGCCATAAAATGGCGGAGTACAATTTTTTTGCAACTCCCTCAATATGGGCATCCAATAAAAGTACTTGATTAGTAGAATACTATACATTATGACAACTTTAAATCCCAGATGCCCACAACTAGTGACGAGGGTATTTCAAAATGTTCAATTGTACTTACTTGTTTTATTTTGAAGCTTAAGGCATCTTTTGTTGTAATATACCAAAATAATACCAGTCTTCGTTCACAGGTATTAGCAGCATTAGCAGTTTCCCTGGCCCCGTTCTCAGCCGGGCTGGGCAAGGGGTACAGCTCTCCTGCCATAGCGTCCCTGCAAGGACCCGGGGCTAATGCTACCAGGAGAGACTTCCACCTCACCGACCAGCAGGCCAGCTGGCTCGCTTCATTGTCCTTCCTGGGTAAGTAATAACGACTTGCGTCACTGCTTCGAGTCTGGCAATTTTTTTTCTTTCTACTGTCAGCATGTGTCTATTGATGGTATCCCCTTGAGAGATACGAGTCCCAGGGCAGACACTGCACCGAAGCCTGAAGTTATTCTGAATATTAACCGTACAGACTGTAGATTCCGTAGAACCGTTTTCTGTTGAATGCTATCATCTTATATCAGTGATTCTAACCAATCACTCTAAGCTAGGTATACCTACAGGTTTTATTATACGGATTTTAAGATTTGTTTCAACAGAGATTTCACACTCAGGGTATATCTATCAAAAATTTGGACTGTTCTGTATGGCTGGAATGGCTATCATACGAAATACAACCCTTGGTTATCCACTGCTGTGGTCACTGGGGCAGATGGGAATTCAAATTTCCGTTTGCCTCATTGATGAGGCAGTTCCTGGGCCAGATGGGAATATTCCGAATAAATAGAAATGGTCAAGTATTTTAAGTGGCAAAATTATTGTGGTCACTTGGATAAAGGTTTGCAGAACTAGGCATGGTTGAAAGTTCACAGAACTAGATTAATTAAATATTAAGCACTAAACACGTCTTTTTATCTACACAGAACTACCAACTTAAACAATTCACTTCGTAAAGAACAAATCACTTCGTAAAGAACAAATCACTTCGTAAAGAACAAATCACTTCGTATAAGAAGGAAACAATCGTAAAATACTAACTAAGAGAAAAGATTTTATGGTTTTAAAAAACACTCATTCTAATTCTTCGTGTTCCTTGGTTGTTGAGTAGCTTTAGAGTTACTAGGCTGTTGAATTTGGCTAAACCTAACCTAATTTATTGGTACACAAGCATTCTGGTCACGCGTCACATCGATCATGTTTAGGAAATAAGATGGGCTTTCCGGTCATACTGTCAGTGTTTTAGACAATGTTCAGTAAACTATTTCAAGCCTAAAGTAAAACGTTTTTATTTTTACTCAGCTACCGCGCAAGCCCACCTACCTTTTTAAGAATAAGTTAATTAATAACTACCTACAAAAGTCAATATTTCGATTACCGACCACTAAAAATCTTTAGATAATTTGAATACTCTGACCCACCATCAGAGGGCAGCGTACGTAGTGTGCTAGCGGCATTACGCTGTATAACAATACTTACGTTGGGACAGATATAAGCAGCATTCTGTTCACGTTTTATTTTATTTGTTTCATGTATGGTTACTTTTTACTTTATTACTTAGTATTAGTTTGGTTGCACGACTTGTTTTTTTTATTTATATTAGTTTGAGTCTACCCCAATTTACTCGGCTAAAGAATTTATGAACATTAATCTGACTGTATCTTCGTTCTTGAGTGAGCAAAAGTAATTTAATTTTAGATATATTTAAGTAGGTTATAACTAAATTTTAAATTTGATTTAACGTCATTATTTTTTCTTAGTGATAATTTCTATATTTAGCACTTAAATGATATAACATATTGTCAAATCCAATTAAACAATTATAGTTAAAACTTACAAACTAATAAAGAAATAAAGTAGGTTATTATATAATGACTTTATTAAATTCTACTGACATTAATGTTAATTATTTTGGAAGTATTAAAAATATTGTAATCAAGTGACTTGTAAAATTTTTGACATAGGTACATTTGAAATGTATTAAATTAAATATTGTAATATAACATAGGTGGTTATAAGGCCAATAAATAATTTCATTTCATTTCATTAGTTCTTTCCATTCAAATGATGCCTGGAAGATATGGCTTTAGGCGATAAGGAAGCCCAATGTACTACCAATGTAAGATTTGTCTGGTTGTATCTGTAATTTTTGTTTGGTGTACAACAAAGCTATATTCATTAATCATTCATATTTTATATTAAATTAATTTGTATTGCTATACAATGTTCAGTAATCCTACATAAAATAGACTGTTGTCAAACCGACCTTGGATATCTATTGACTTCAATTCACAAAACAATACGCTTCGTTAGCTAAAATCAACAAGCAATTGTTTCAGCAAATAAAACAGCTGATTGCTTTTTTATTTGACTAGATAATGATAATAGCCGTTTGTGTAAATATTTGACAGATAAAGTGCGTTAAACTCGCGATAATAATATATGCGTTGGTGGTGTAATGGTCAGCATAGTTGCCTTCCAAGCAGTTGATCCGGGTTCGATTCCCGGCCTACGCACATTTTTTGCCGTATATTTTTAAGTATGTTCACATTATTTATCTGTATGTGTATGTATGTGTCTATACTAATATTTAAAAAAGAAAGATTTGTATTTTGTATGTAACAAATAATCATAAAAAATACTGGAATGATTTCAAAAACCCTTTCACTGTTATATTGTCGCACTCTCATGTTATATACATAAGCTATAAAAAACTAGAGATCCGCGGGTAACACAGAAGCCCATCTATTAGTATCTATTAAGCCAATTTATGGTGATTAAATTATTATTATTTTATTCCTAAAGAAAAAACAGCAAACTGTTTAAATATTAGATTTTCAGGCGCTTATATATTTTTTACTATGATAATAAGCGTCCTATTACTACACATCGTATTTACTCGTATAAATTATTATTTACGAATTAAACTCAAATCTGAACTTAATTTCGACAACTGCTTACTTAACGCAATTAAGGTAATAACAGATCATCTTTAAAAATGAACCTTAACAACGCCAAACACTAAATCACTATTAAAAATTGATAAACTAAAAAAAAATTATGTCCGAACGTCAAGAAACTCTTTGTATGGAACATAATGCGATTTGGACTTGATTTACCAGAGCTTCAAAGCTTGGTTGTGAGCCAATGTATTCCAGACTAGGCATGCTCCATCTATGGCTACAGTATCGCTGACTTCCGTGGTCGTGCGAACTTGTGGTCAAATGCCTAGCTGTGTAGGATTAATGGGTTTTCTTACTCATAACAAACTTTTACCGCCGTTCCCTAGGAGCTCTATTCGGTGGTATGGCCGGAGGGGCAGCGATGCGGCACGGGCGCCGGCGGGTGCTGTCGCTGGCTGCTGCTCCTTGCAGCCTCTCCTGGCTGCTGACCGTGGTCGCCACCTCGGTCCGGATGATGTGCATTACCGCTTTCCTTGGAGGCTTCTGTTGCTCTATACTTACCATGCTGTCACAGGTAAATAAATCAGTCACACCTTTTTTATAGAAACAATTTACCTGTTGATTAAAGATGCTTGCTTAACTGAACGTTTGGCAGACGCTGTGTGTGCTGGGCCGAGAGTTTATTGACAAGCACAAAAGCCTCAGACAGCCTGGACCTTGGTTTGAGCCGTCGCCCGTAGTGGAACTATCTAACTGATGCTGGCATCATGGTTTATATTGTCCTGGCATCTTAGCTAGTACGCAGGTATAGCACCATCTAAAGCTTGACTACAAGCTAAATCAGAAAGCAACAAATTTTAACTAATTACATTAGTTACGTAATACAATATGCGTTAAATACTTTGAATTAAATTCTTTGAGAGTTTCCGTAGATTATGATATTGGTTTTGTAAAACTATGCTTCTGGTTTATACCTCATATAGTATTTCTAGATAGTGTATATCAACAGTAAATAATGACAGGTGTTGTCAATTCATGTCAGGCTGTTGATCGATGATGCAGAATCCTGCATTTTCACCTAATGATGCAGGACTCTGCAACAACATCCTTAGAATGAAATCAAAAAGTAGTTAGAACTTTTATTTTTCCTTTGCACTGGCCTTGTTAGAGTGAAGACCACGTGTTAGGTACGTTTACGTGTACGTAAAGCAAACAGGGTAGGATGTCTACCTGATAACGTATTCGTTATACCACCAAATCAAGCAATTGAAAGACTAACTCTTTGAATCTCAGAACATTTTTACATGCTACGCCAATGTGCAATGTAAGACACTTTCCAGTAAGGCAAAAATCGAGACTGCGACTAATAAAGTTTAGTCTTTTTTACATTGCCAACTAAAACTTCGATCGGATAAACTGTATGACTGTCGCTTTATCTCTAAAGACATGACTTAAAGCTAAAGAAAAGAATCAAAACCATCGTCAACCAAAAACCCCCAGAACTTCAAAAGTCCAATCACACAGATGTTTAGGCCGACATAGCGTTTAATCAAACTGCGTCAGATTAGAAAAGATTAGACAAATCGTTCATTAGAACTGTGCCGAACCGTCTACAAAGGCTTTTATGGTTTTAGAAGACAAGCAAAGATGTGCTTTGTTTTGTCAGTAATAAGGTGTAAAGTAGGTTGGGATCGAAGGCTTTATCAAAGGAAGAAACTAATTTCGCAGCCCGCATGCTTCCGACGCAATGTAGGGTCGCCATAGCTCTAGAAAATAATAAAATTGAAAACATTGTGATTTATGAAACATCGTGCTTTTGCAGACAGCTTTTATAGAAATCGCTTCTAACCACGTGTTTCAAGCTATTGTGATATATTTCTATTTATATTATTTAAGTATGATTTTAATATTTGTTGGGTTATCATCATAATCACATCTAATACACACATTTAATTTTCCAAGTTTAGCTGAAATTAGAGCATATCAATAAAAAAAAACTGTTTCTCTCGGAATTATGCTTTATTATAGAAACAAAATTGCTTTATCCCCGGCTTGCTGTTTTATTACTGAAAAAAAAAACACCCGTTTAACTTGGATGAGCAAAGTTTGTCCGCATAAATCCGCAATAAAAGGCCACCTTACTCGTAATTGATAAAGCCTAAACTTCGCATAAGTTTCGAGAAATTTCTCCTCGAAGATATCACAGACGTGGAACAGTAAGGGCACTTACATAGAAACTACACTAATAATAAAATGAAAATTTTAGAAAGTCAAATGTAAGCATTCCATTTATTATGTAGATAAATCGTTTAACGCGATAACGTCACTCATTGTATCTACTTTCAGTTTTTTTGCTAAACGACTTCAAAAGAGCGTTTCTTTATGTGTTTACGCGATGTTTCACAGTCGCTTATTCGCTAAGGAACATTGAGATTCCTTGCTGAAAACGCGTCACGTGTTTAACGTTGTACTAACGCAATACGTTATTCTTATGAATAACAAGCGCTTTCTACGTGCTTAAAATAACACGGCCGCCTTACGTATTGTAATATTTATAGTGAAAAAAAGGCAACCTCAGGATTGAAATAGTTTTGAAAAGTAAAATGAAATATATATAATAAGGTATATTAATAGTCACATGATGACTAACATGGTTGCCTGGAAGAGATCGCTCTAAGCGATAAGGCCGCCATTGAGAAACCTAGTATATATTGTAAGTTTTTTTTTGTTATAATTTTTTATAATTAAGCTGGTTTTTTAATAAAGAGTTGTCTTATCTTATCTTATCTTAACTTTGTGTCATCTTAGTATCAAAGTGAACGCCATGTATCATTATATGTAATTTGAGTTAAATATTATAACGTGTAACAGAAAAGTGTGACATTACTTACGGGTGTTAGTCTACCAATCAAGGTGTATCCGTGTTGAAAAAAATATTTCGAAATTTGATTAAAAAATATTAGGTTCTTCATACAAAAATTGGTCACGTGATCGTCGTCTAGTTGTATGGGAGAGGCAATATTTTTTTTCTCGAATTTTGTTAAATTTTGTTGTACAATGTGTTCACTTTAATGTAGACTAACACCCTTTATTTTTGTCACACCTTTCCGTTACACGTTGTATCAATTATGTTTATCGCAGAAGCCTAATAAACTGACTGGCCGGTTGGCGCAGTTGGTAGCAACTCTGCCTTCTGCGCCGCTGTTACCGGGTTCGATTCCCGGACAGGTTAAACAATTGTGTGCATGAACGTCTGTGTTTGGGTGCTTATTATATATATAAGTATGTATTTATATATAAGTATGTATATCAGTGATCAGGTTACCATAGTACAGGCTTTGCCTAGTTTGGGACCTGAACACCTTTGTGTGGATGTTGTCACATATTTATGATTATAAATATAATGCTATTGGCCGTGGCCTATTTTCAATTATATTGATTGAATACCAATTCAGTCCTAAAGAGTTTGATACACAGGTTTAATCATTTCAAAACAATTTAGTAACAGAAGCATAAATATAAAAATTTACCTAAACACTTAATTTAAAAAAACCCCATCCAACTCACTGCCTTGTGGCAATGTTCCCAGGATGCTGGCAGCGTTACCTCGCTGAATAATCAAACTTAACTTTTGAGCAAAGTAAGTGCCAGCCCTGGGATCTCCCGAGGCGAGGACCAGTCTCAAAGATAATTCTTTACAAAAAAATTTCATATCGGACGACCATAGGCCCATCGTTTCTACAGCCAGAGCAACGAACTCGTGATTTGCGCAAATGTTTGAATATTTGCGCTTTTTTAAAAATTGTGCCTGTTCTTAAGAGCGGAATTGACGTCATGCGAATAAAAGTCAATAACATCTTAAAGTCGAATAATGACTAAATTTATTAAAATTATGTGTATCAGAATAATAAAAGATTTTTCAGTAGAATTTTATTATGCCAATAGAAGTAAAAACCATTTAGGTATCGCAAAAGCCAGACAAAAGAACTCTTACTGCCATGAACCTACAAAAATCTTTACTCGGCCGCCAGTCTCTTTACTATTCTATACTTTATGTAATCCAGAAATTCAGGCTCCAGAGGAAAGTTTTGTGTTAAATTACATTATTTATTACACAAAGGAAGTCGCCATGAACGTATAATGAGTTTTTCATTAGTTCAAAATAATAGCAGTTTCGAAGAAAATAAACATCTAAAGAGATTTTGCATAATTTTACAAACTCTGTCCAGAATGGAGTCTATAAAAAATAATTTGAGTTTTTAAACTCGTTATAGACCTGCATTATGCTTGCCTGGTCAGCAGCGCTCTGTGAAAAAATCTGCCAAATTGCACCAGACATAATCGTTTAGACTTTAAAATGCTTGTTGGTTTTTCTTTACAAATTTTTTCGTTCTATTTGGCCAATGTGGCACTTAATTGCAAAGATTTTGTGACAATGATCAATCAGAGAGGACTTGAATTCATTGTTATTTGAAAGAGGAAAGAAGTGTGGGTTGGACGTGATTCGAATCTTTATTTTTGGTTTGTCGGCCCTCGTATTTTTGTGGATTTTGCACAAACATATATTTTTGTATCTTGAAGGCATTCAAAATAAATAAATTTGTCTTTTGTATATGCTATCAGTACTTGGAAGATGGCATGCAAAAGTTCACTTATTACAGAAAACAATGTTCTTACAATAGACTTAATTATTTATTTATGTTAACAAACAAGCAGAAATTTCACTTAAACCAAATAAAACTGTCTTCCAGGTGTACATCAGCGAGATCTCAGTTCCAGACATCCGCGGCTGCCTCAGCGCTGTGCTCAAAGTCGTCGGCCACCTTGGAGTCCTCTTCAGCTTCACCATCGGCGCGTACCTCGACTGGCAACAACTAGCCCTTTGTATATCCGCTGCTCCTTTACTTCTCTTCTGCACCATCCTTTATATACCAGAAACGCCGAGCTACCTCGTCCTAATCGGAAAAGACGAAGAAGCTTACAAGAGCCTGCTCTGGTTACGAGGACCTAACTCCGACGTAGCTCAAGAATTAGCCACGATCAGAACCAACGTATTGGCGAGTAAGAACTTCAGTCAACGGCAGAGTCAGATGTCTGGCAGTCAACTGATCAATTCCCTAGATGCCCGTACGATGAACCGACTCCTCGGACCTATTCTGGTGACATGCGGTCTAATGATGTTTCAAAGGTTCTCAGGCGCTCACGCGTTTTCATTCTACGCTGTTCCGATATTTAGAAAAACTTTTGGTGGAATGAACCCTCACGGTGCGGCTATAGCTGTATCCTTCGTGCAATTGCTGGCTTCTTGTCTCTCTGGTTTGTTAATCGATACTGTGGGTCGTCTACCTTTACTGATTGTTAGTTCGGTATTGATGTCGATGGCACTGGCAGGATTCGGTAGTTACGCTTACTATGAAGAAGTTCACAGGAATCAGAGGATTCAAAACGTGATGTTTCATCAGACTATAGGACAGAATGACTGGATTCCTTTGCTTTGTGTGTTGGTGTTTACTATAGCGTTTTCTTTAGGAATGAGTCCGATATCTTGGCTGCTGATTGGAGAGTTGTTCCCTTTGGAGTATCGTGCATTTGGCAGTGCGATGGCTACTGCTTTTAGTTACCTATGTGCTTTTGTTGGAGTGAAGACGTTTGTAGATTTTCAACAGGCTTTAGGTCTTCATGGAGCGTTTTGGCTATACGCTTCTATAAGTGTGGGGGGTTTATGCTTTGTGGTTTGTTGTGTTCCGGAGACAAAGGGAAAAGATTTGGATGAGATGGATCCAAATTATGTGAATAATTTATCACCTAAAAGGTAGGTCATCAAGGTGGCATGTTGTTAGACTTCGTTTTTACTTGGTACTTTGATGACTTGATATTATGTCTTCCTCTACAAAACATCACAAAAAGCGAACCGAAAAAAGCAATATCAGCTTTGAAATAAGTTTTACCAAAAGTACAGCAAAACTCCTTTTCATACTGAGCAAGAAGGCTTTTAGTTCTAGTTTAAGATATGATAATTATACTATATCCATTTCAATAAAATAAAAACAAGCCGCTCAAATTTACGCAACATTATAAGCAACGAAATCATTTAAAATCACACAAAATATATAAGAATTTTAAAACATCAAGTACAAAGTAAACTCGAGGTATGCTTAACTTTTTGTACCATTATAAAAAAGTACGTAAGTAGGAACAAAATTATATCGAATCCACCGCAAAATGTTGGCTGTGCTTATTTAAAAATCTTCACAAAAATCTACGCCACGTAATTTTATGGTGGTCTTAATTATTAGACTTTTAGATTTAATACCTACTCGCATATCCAGATTCCATATCTCAAGAAAAAAAAAATAGTTTCTCTAAAAAGTTTTCATTGCAGTGGTCCACTTCTCTAGAAAAATATATATGCTTTGTTTACACTAGGCGAGTTACTCGACAGTTAAAATTCAGTTTACTTTCCTAATAAATCTTATCGTCCTTTTTTATCGTAGCGAAAAAGACACCAACTAACAAGTAGTTTGAGAGTAGATTTAAATTAAACGGCCCTATCGTCTAGCGTAAATAAAATATTACTTAATCTGTACAAAACTCTTACACTTAAAATAATACTGGATAGTAATGACATCTTAATCGAGCTTTCCTACCTTTACTGTATGACAATAACTACGACAATAATTCTATTATCTATATAATCCTATTCTATTGTTGTAATGATAATTGGTAATTTCATAGTTTAGCGAGTGTTGCAAGTTTATTATATAATTTAGCTGAATTTAGCTAACTTGGAGTGGAAATTTATTCTCATATATAATCTATGACTTGTTGTATGTAAAACTAGGAAACATTATGAAATATGGATTTCAAAAGAGATATATATATATATCTTTCTTTTTCATGACGTAAACATTTAGTTTGAAAAAATACCTATAGTTTGATTATTTAAATACCTATTTTTAAACCCCGACGCAAAAATTACGAAGTTATATAAGATTGACGTGTCTGTCTTTAGCATCGTAGCTCTCGAACGGATTAACCGAATTTGATTTTGCATTATTGCTTGAAAGGTGAAGAAGTCGGGAGTGCACTTACTATGTTCTGTGATAATCTAGATGGCGGCCGCAACAACATGGTGGATTGGCAGAATTGGGGGAATTGCAGATGCAGAGATGCAAATGCAGCAGGGAATAGATCAATTAATGTATCCAATGATAGGGTTTAGGTAGTAAGATACTGTACGCTATCATAAATTTCAAATTCAAGTGAATTGTAAAAAATTCAAACTGCGTCGCGGGTTTTTTATATTTTTAATTTCAGCTATACTTCAATTCTCTCAATAACTAGATGTATTTTTTGCAAAGCCTGTAGCAAATAGAAGTTATACGAATAGCATTATTTTGCTCTTTAGTATTAGTACATAAGAATTATATGAATTACTTTAGTAAATATTTATTAATATTATATTAAAAATATTATTTATTACATGATATATAGAGGGAACAATTTCCTTCCTCACCTTATGAATTGAAGTTGTGTGCTAGATTTAGCTTTGCAGTAGGTAATTTACATAAGAAAAAGTATTTTGTACTACATCATGATGCGATACAATATTATTTACAAAATAAAATAAACCAAAAATTGTGTTGTAATTCTTTCAAGTCTAAAACCCGATTTAAAATTAGGCCCTCAAAAAAAAACAATACAATATTAATGTTAATTATTTTAATATTTAAATTAATTTATTTTAGTGTATTTTAATAAAATTATTTACATTTTACATGATATATCGTATCGGGTGTAAAACATGTAAAATGTACATAATGTAATTTGGTTTACTCATGGCCTCTTCGAAAATTATTATTGTTATTAAATTATTTTTTACGCATTTTGGAAAATTAATGTGTCCAAATTATAATGATGGCCTTTTGATTATAGAACCTGCCAAGTGAAATCATATATTTAAAAAAAATATTCTACATATAAATGACGACCAAACTTTAGTGTATTAGAAAAAGGCGTAATCAATTCTTTAGATTAATTTCTTTGATGACATTTTTGAAAATACTGTATATTATATTAGTAGAAGGCCTAAACCCCTGCAGTGTTTAACTTATAACATGTAGACATGAATTAGTAAGTATTCAAGATATAAATTATTTGCCGTGTGAACATAAAATTAACTATTTTATGTCAGACAAAATAGAACATTTATTATCATGAATTAATAAAATAAATTTTTACTAGACAAATTGATAGGTTGTGAATTTATACATTTTCTAGATTTTTTATAATACTGATTAATATGCGAAAAGCTAAAAAAATATGCTTCTTTTAACGTAAGTTCCCTTAATGCTTGCTTGCATTAGTTAGTGGTGTGAATGAATGTTAAATAATAATTGTAAGCATATTTAGTAAAATAACTGTTAATTAATCACTGTCAAATATTCCTTTTAATTATATATTCTAAAGTTTATTGTTTAACTCATAATTACACTGCCATTGCTTAACAAAAATATAGGTTGCTCGTAACAAAATTACACTCTTCTTAATAATCAGTATTTATTTTGGATAATTTAGTTAGAAGTTATGATTTTTAATTCGGGGTTTCACACAACTTTTGAAAAGGTCCAACTAAAGTTCCGTTCATATTCAAAGATCAACTTCACGCGAGATGTAATCGTAAAAGAAAAGGAACATTGGTTGTGTCTTTAAAAAAAAAGAACATGTCACCTATTAAAAGAAAATTTTGACAACAGTTAATATTTTTTTTACACTCATAAATATTATAGATTTATTGCAAAACAAATTCAAATATTTATTGAAATATTGGTTTTTGTAATTTAGGCATACTTTTTTCATATGGGCAAGCGTTAGCCATATTTAGATATGTTCCTATTATTATTATAATCTTTCCATTTCATTATCATTCACTTTTATAACTTAAGATGCGTGTGTGTAAGCTTAGCTTTTAGCTACGTGAAGTGGTATAGAAGTGTGCCTGTTTTAGTATTTCTCAGATTTAGTAACAAATATTTAATAGTTCTACATAAAATAATCATAAAAAAAAACTTCCACCGAACTGTAACATTGTGGTGGCCACATAAGATTTGTAAACAGTGGAAAAATAAAGTACTATAAAAACTATATTCCTACATTAAAACGTCGTTTCTATACACTAACAATATTGAGAATGAAATGATAACACGGAACTTGTCTATTATTTATAATACTCATACAGAACTAAATAACCTATTCAGCATATTAATACAAAAATATAGATCTGTAATATTATCAGGATTATGTTACCGAACGGCTTAATTAATCGGAATATGTCGTCATTACAATAATGAATATAACGATCTCACAATAGTTAATAACGTTATCTACAGATAAATAATACTAACCGATACAGTGACAATTTAAAAACTGTGAACGTGACCAAAATGCTGGCTTTTGTCCAAAATGTTAGCCTTGCCATGCAGCGAGGCGACGTGGCCAGCATATTTGGCACATTCTTAGTAACAATATCGACTGCTCCTCTCTAGTTTTAGTGAGGAATTAAAAAAAATAGATCATCGAATTAACCTGTAAATATATTTCATTGTTTTATTACTAGTGGTCTACAAATTTTCAAGCCATATTCATACTCGTACGAATAAAACAAAATTGAGTTGGTAAATTATTTTTCCACAACAAAAAATCAGCTCATGTATTTTAGCAACTAAGTATAGAATGGCTTTAACTAGCTTAGTGTTTCATTAAAAGACTTTAGAATGTACAAACCGATTGAATTACTAACTCTAAATAAATTATCTTTCCAAACTAATATCTTCTAGTAATCTTGCAACGAACGTTTTGTGTTTCTGTAGTTTAAGGATTGTGGAGAGACAATAAAAGTGATAGGTCATTTTATTATATTAAGAAACCAACTTGACCTTTATTTGTATTTTTATACTATATTCGAGTTTTGTGTTCAGAGAATAAGATTTGGGGGAGCCACTGTGTTCAATTAACTATTTGTTGTGCAACACTGTTTAACTATTATAATATGACATAAACATCTCGATATTTTAACAGTCTTAAAAGTAAAGATCGTATGATATATAGTTTTATGATTGTGTTTAAATAATCACTGATTTAAGTAATGTTTGAAAACATTGAATTATTACTTTGATTTTAGTGTAATATTATTCCACGGCGTATATATATATTGTCATTTCATATTTGCACAGACTCTATTAATGAATTCTATTTCTACTATTCTTTTGCAGTTTAAGACAAGTTGCTGCAATGAGTTTCGATGCAAACGTTACCCATTTTTTAAACTTAATTTTTAACATTGTTTAATATTTGTTTTCTTGATAAATAATATTAAAAAAATATATTTTTCACGTTCAGAGGACATGAAAATAAAAACATGGAATTCTCCTCTCCATAAAATATTTTTGCTAAACAAGATAAAACAGTGTGTCAAAGTGGTCGTTTTATTTTATAAATAAACAAATTAAGTCAAAACGAAAGAGAAATATTTATCCTCAGAGCTATTGTTTTCGAAAATTTAGGTTCCATTGTCTAACATAATTTCAATAAAATTTAATCCTAATTCACACAAGTTGGTTTCAAAATAAATGCAAAGTTCTTATAAAGAGGCACTGTTAGTAGTTTTTATGCTATAGGTAATAATATTTTCAATGCATGTACCTACTTACAGTTCAATTCAATTATGTTCCATAATATTTTATTATAGTTAAGAGTTTGTAAAAAGTGTTCGAAAGATTTTTACGTTTACTGATACGAGTAACTAGAACGAACTGAAGTTACTATATTAGGTTTATCCATTCATATAAAAAAAAATGGATTTCTTACATAATAATATATATTTCGGTTATATAATTTTCGTATATCAATATTATTTCGACTCATTATAAGAACTAGTCAAGTAAAAAAGTGGAATGACAATAACATCATATATCTAACTAATTAGAAGATATTTATTCTGTTAAAATCTTATAGTGTAAGCAATTGAATAATATTATGAATCACTATAGTAGAGTTCTATGTAATGCTGACAAATATGCCTCAATAAAATATAGATTGGTTTGTTTGATAGTTTTTTATTTTAACTTACCCTCATGCAAAATTACTTTGATAATCAATTCGTAGCCTCCTACTTCTGGACAAGAGTATCCCCTAAGAAGCGAGTGTAGGCAATAGTCCACCAAGCTAGCTAAATTGCGACTTGTTGACTTATCAAACCCCATATATATATTAACCTTTTCCGACAAGCAGATTTCCTCTCGATGCTTTCGATTTACCGTTTAAGCAGAAACTTTTTAACAAAAAGGGTACTCCCAATATTATTTTTAGTTGGGTTTTTGAATCAAAATAACTAATAGTAGTTCTGTCGACTGGTCCCGCGACCGCAATAATATTTCGGTTTTAGAATATATTAGCTTGACTGGTGTTTAAGTTATATTAAAAGTGACATCTGCTCTGTTGACGGGATTCAAACTTACGGCTTTGGTACCATGAATGCTCAATTCTTCGATTGTATCATAGCCAACAGTATTTGAAACCTTTTTTCACGGGTCATGAAATCTCCTTTTATACGTTCTTCGTGATTTTTGCATTATCTAAGCAAACTCTGAACATTTTTAACGGTAATACAACCCTATTCTATGAGAAAAAAAATTTATGATATAGAAAATGAATTTTCCAGTTCTAAGATTTTCTTGCATTTGTATCACAGAATATTAGTTTTGAATATTGCATTGCATCGCCGACACAAGAGTTATCATGTTAAAGAACTTCAAGAACTTATTAAATTACAAAACATAAAAAGTACTATTACTGTGAACATGTAAACCTTTATTTCCATTTTCACAAACTATTCACAAAATCACAGCTCAGTTTTGTCTTGCTTACGCCAGTCCCTAAAAGCATTAACTGCTTTAAAGACGTCTTCCGCAAAGACCTTGGGCAGCTCCAGCGCTAGGAAATGACCTCCATCTTCCAGGACTGTTGTGTTGAGAAGGTTGGGGTACTTAATCCGGAGGATGTGTGCTGGCTGGTATACCATCTCATCCTTAGCTTGTAAAGCCCACATCGGCACTGGAGATGGGTAGCTGTTGATAGAAATTTAAAAAAAAAATTGTAGTCTAGCAGAGATACTGTATAATTGTAGTGATTATTAAATTATTAACACACCATGTAAATGTCGTATCAACCCATAGCGTCCCATTGTTGGGCACGAGTCTCTCCTGTGAAGGAGGGTAGGCTTTAGTCCACCACGCTGGCCAAATTGCGGGTTGAGAACTTCCATTTTCTTTGAATATTATTAACCTTCTCCGACAAGCAGATTTCTTCACGATGTTTTCCTTCATGTAGTAATTAACTCTAATATGCACATGAGTGAAAAACTCAGAGGTGCTTGCCTGAACCTGGAATTGTACGCGCGCCCTTTCGCTTGTGAGGAAACGGGTTTACCGACTAGGCTTACACTAACTTAAAATTTAAATAAATGTTAATAATTTATTAATTAGTAACATAACAAAAATAGAACTTCCATACACGTATTATTATGGGTGGTCAAACTGTCCTACCAGTCACAAAACCATGTAAAATTCCCGTGTATCATAGGTATAAAGTATAGGTGTAAAGGGAGGTTTCCAATGAATAAAATTTAAATAAGTCTATTTCCAACCTTCATTTAGAGTAATTTATATCTCAATTTGTTCACTTAGCTGAATGAAAAATATACCATTGACTGGGTAGTTCATCGACCTGAAGAAATATTTGAAACTTAATTCTGCGATGGGTTTTTTCTTCTAAATAAAAGGCACGGACCAAATCGCACTGATGATTTGGTCCGTGCTTTTTATTAAGTTGTAAAATATTTTGTGAATTTAATTACATTTCTTGAATTTCTAGGTCCATAAAAGAAGACAAATAACTACTTAGTTAAACTTCAAACAATTATTATAATAATTATTAACTATAATATTAATCAAAATTTGTAATAACAATGTGATGGGTTTAATTCCCATTTATATGATATCTTTTTGTAACAGCTTTTTAGTTTGATCAGTTTGACTTACATCTGCCAAGGCGCTGTCCGCTCTTTATCAGCCATGTTCTCTGCGTAGAACCTCATGGATGTGGTGATGGAATTGCTGATCCAGTATACCATCAGGTTGTCTATCAACTGCTCCTTGGAGTAACGGAAGCTGAGGCCTCCGTCTGCCTGAAAACACATTTCGTTTCATCTTCTTCCGCAAAGACCAGCGTGCTTTTATCAAAATTGGTCAAGAGGTGAGATTGTCAAACTAAAATAACTGAATAATAGAATTGTTTTAGTTATTTCGTACTGTAAGTCTATAGTCACTAATTTTTTGTGAATCATTACAAGAGTACGGTATATATACCTTCAATTCTTACCAACATTTTGCTTCTTTCTTTTTAATAAGAACACAACATTGTAATAACCTACCGTTCTCTGTAATTCCGGATAAATACAACCCGGGTATGTTCAAGCGCAAGGGGGATGGATTTTTACTAGGTAAACGTGCTACATTTACGTCTGCATCTTCACTTACTCGTATTGTTACGTGAGATTGTGGGCAAACGTTGCCTTGTTTGTTATGAAAAAATACCTTACCTTGAATTTATGTTCTCTTTTAGTCCACACTGCGAATTTTTCTAGTATGTATGCCAGTAGTCCAGCAGGAGAATCCGTCAAACCAACACCTGGAAAAATAAAACACGCTAGTTAGATTTTTTAGTAGTGCCAGATAAATACACACGAAAATACAACCTCGGTGGAACTGTTATGCCATCGTTGGGACGCTGGCATAACAGTCCTGGTGGACTGTGTTCCGATATTTTGAATAAGATAGTAGTTTGGAAACCGTTTGGAAAGTGGAAAGTTTGCCACCCACATCTTCTTCTTATATATTATATAAAGTCAATTGCTGTTCGTCTCGCAATAACTCGAGAACGGCTGGGCCGATTTAGCGGATTTTGCTCGTGAAATGTTTGTCGTACTCCAGGGAAAGTTCAAAGGTGAGGAACATAAATAACTGTTAGTACTTAATTAGTTAGTGTTAGGCAGTACGAAGTTTACCAGGTCAGGTTTTATTTCGAAAAAAAATATGGATCGTAGTTGTCGTAACATCAAATTACTTACTTCTGTATTTTCTTACCTGAAATTATAATTTTTACACATTTATGAATACAAGTAGCTACTCGTAGAAGCGACTTCAAAAAACCCGACTGCTAAATCTTTAATCCTGCGTATCATACTAATTTTGTTTTATATATTCCCAATGTCACTCTCAGGACTACGACGAATCTACTGACACCACGTAAAAATACGACAAGCCGTTTAGGCTCTAGGGCGTGCCCAAGAAATATACATACATACACTCAAAAACATAACACTCCTTCTTTCACACTCGGGCAAAAATTACTAGTTGGACTTTGGATTGTCAATAAATTGGTTTTTAAACATAGGTACCTCATTAGTAAACCAAACAAAAGTGAATTTGTCTCAAACAAAAAGGTAATTGCAGTTCGCAGTCTAATGAACATTAAGATGCACTAAGCCAATAAAATAAAATTCTGTCCGAATCATGAGCTCACCAAATAATTTTATTCCATTTTTGCCTTCTCGAAAACCAGTTATAAATGCAAAAGATAATGCAGTCTTATTGCAGACGGCAAGGCAAGCTCAGTCAAAACTCGGTAAAAAAAATAACGAAGACAACATGGAAAAGCTGGACGTGGTCATTCTGGGTGCCACTGGATTCTCAGGGAAATATATAGTGAGAAATATGTCTAAAATAGACAAAGGAATAAAATGGGGAATAGCTGGACGATCAACGGAAAAACTGAAGGATTTGATGGATATTGTTAAAAACTCAGGTGAAAAACATAAATACATTTTAAAAATCATAATATACTACATTTAAATAATTTGGTAAACATGAAACATGATAATAATAGATAGAAAGATTAAGGTGCTGGAATTATCCAGCTATTTATATTTATGTAGATAATTAAATAAAATATTTTAATAATCTTCCAACGATAGGCAGTGCAGTGCACATATAATCAGAAATGATAATAATCAGAAACAAGTGGGTATTGAAACGTGACTTTTCTAACTACCTAAGAGAGCCCGATAAAGATCTAGGAATACGAAATAACGTGATAATGGCAAAATAATGTGATGATTGGTTATTTACCAAAAATTAACAATTCGAATTAGATCTAAGAGTTTATACAATAAAATCTCAATGAGTCGTAGGATTTTGTTGTCATGAGTCAGTATTGTGACCCTAACAAGGTCATATCAAGTCAAGGAACTGACTTTATGACGTCAATTTATCAGTGTTTCTTTGACTAAACACAAATCAAAAATATAATTATGTAACGAAATGTATTCTAGGTATAGAGCTTCCAAGCCAATCTATATTTGTCTGTAACGCCAAAGACAAAGACTCTTTGATAGAAGTTTGTAAACGGACTAAGATTATTGTGAACTGCATAGGACCCTACATGCAAACAGGACACGCTGTAGTAGAAGCTTGTATAGAGTGCAGTACTCATTACCTGGACATAACCGTTGAAATGCACGTGAGTATTACGAAGCAGAAACTCAGTGATGTCACAATATTTATTAATCATGATCTTATCAGAAATTATCATGGTAAGATCATCTAAATGATCAGGTGGCTAACAAGGCAATTCTAACATTATTGTTAGATATAATATGAAATTACAAACATCAAAAGTTAAGATCAATTCGATTAAGTACTCATTAAAAATAATAGTCAACCTAGTATTTTGTTTGAAAAAAAAAATACCAGACATACTTACAGATTATATAAATGCAAAAGTGTATTTGCTGGTTTGTTTGTCTTTCTTCTCTTCGACAACTGAGTGACTGATTGAATGGAATGTTTGCCCAAATATACTTCGAAGTGTGGGTAGTGGTGTAGTTACACAGGATACAACTCTTCCACTATAAATCTAACGTAACGTGGCCGAAGCCGTCGGTTAAAGCTAGTTTATTCTGTTAAAGAAGATATTGTTTTTTAGTACATTTTGGACATTACAAGAAAGTATCACAAATTGGCTGAAGCATCTAATGTGCTGATCATTCCTGCGTGTGGTTTTGTAGCAGTGGTGACTGTCACGGGACTCATGTATTTGGATGATCAATTTTCTGGTAAGAATACTCTTAGTATAGATTATTATTGTGTGAACAGGTAGATTGTGGAACTCGCTGCCGGCCTCTCTATTAACCAATTGCTATAAGTAATCTTATTCTTTTTAAGTTACGAGTGAATCTGTTTCCTTTAGGCAAGCTTGTTCCATCTTAGGCCGCGTTGTCACTTCATATCAGGCGTGTTGCGGTTAAGCGCAAGTTTATGTATTTACGGCTATCTTCTATTATTATAATAAAAAAATGTAATCGGTAGTTAAGACCGCGGTGTTCCCAGTCCCATTGCACCTTGTAGCAATCATTAATATACAAAATCATTAGCACAATTGTACGTTTCAGGAACATTAAAATCAGTAGAGTTATACACGCATGTAGAATTACCGAAAGAAGCTCTGTATCCAAACACTAAGAACTGTTTACTTCACGCCGCTAGCCTGGACACAGTGATGGAAAGAATTGTAAATGGAAAGGAATTCGAAATTTTGGCGAAAGAAATGTTACCAGAGATTAAACTGCCCAGTGAAATGAAAAGGTGTGAACAATCGCTAGGCTGATAAAATAACAATAAACCCTCTTAAATGCTTACTAATAAAATTGCTCACAAAATTTACGAGTGCCGGACCTCTTCCTAATAGCCACTGGTTATAGTGATGAATTTTTTATGACTTGATATTGATCAAGTCATCAAAAATTCATCCTCAGATATTCATTATACATAGTTCACAATAGTTTAAATTTTCCGTACCTTACATACCTTTGCCATAACCTACCATACCTTTGTTATACTCCTATCTTTTATATATCAGTATTTCTGGACAAAAATTTGTTGTAAAATGCCTCAGTGGTGGCCACGGCCCCACTGATGCCCCAATATAGATCCGACTTTAGGCCGTGCTTAACAATATAAAATAAATGAAAATCAATTTGAAGACATTAATTAAACATTAAACAGATGTATCTTGTTAAATTCAGGCAATTAGTAACATTTACTTACTATGTATTTCATACTAGGTCACCTCGGAGAGCGTAGTTTCGACAATAAATTGTGAGGTCAAAATGTGGCCGTGCGTAGTACATTATTTCTCAATGGTTTATGAATTGACAATCATTACAAATGCTACTAAAGTAAGAATTTTTGATTCAGTTATATAAAATTCTTCAAATTCTAGATTATTTTCCGTTTAAACACATTTATTTATACCATTGCTTGCCATTGCCTTCTCGTTAAAAGTCAATTAGTAAATTCTGGTTAATATTATACTTAGTAAATATATTTTCCTCTTTAATGCTATATGTCTAGCGAATAATTCCAGCAACTTTTAACAGTCCTTACTACTGTAACGTGAGAACAGTAAATTTATTTATCCCTTAAGTCTATGAAAGAATTTTTATTCACAGATTTCCTATCCACTATCACGATGGAAGAATGTGGGTTCCATACATGTTCCCTGACGAAGCTATCGCTAACCTGTCTCAGAAATACCTAAAGGAAACTGAAGGAAAACCTTACATACCTTTTAAAATTTACAACAACTCTACTTTCAGCTTTTTCTACATAATAGTAATTCCTTTGTTTTGCATTTTTTATGTCTTTTCACGTTTTCAATGGTTTCGGAAGTTGATTTCTAAGTATCCAGGGGTTTTGACTTTAGGTTATGTGACCCATAAAGGTCCTGATAAAGAGGTTGCTAAGAAGGTAAAGAACTGTATGATTTTGGAAGGGAGAGGGTGGAATAAGGATGTTAAAAATTTTACGCTGCCAGAAAACAAATTTATGAAACTGAAGGTAAGTGAAAATTAACTAACTTTATGTACTATGAAGGATATTATCAGATAAATTTGTTTGGTAATCTTTTGCTTGATTGCATATCCAAATATTAATATTAGGGGTAAAATTGACAGGTCCCGTGCCTCTTCCCATCCCAGTATCAAGTCATCAAAAAAATATCACAATAGCCCAGATATTAATTTGCCTCTTTCGTGTTAGATACTCGTATTATAGAGCTCGCAATAGTTTACAATTTTCATAAAAAAAATTATATATCTGCGTTTTGTAATTTTTTTTATTGTAATTGGCTTCTGCATATTTTGGGCTTATGTTTGCCTAAAATTACTCGCATAGCTACGGTAAAATTTTGATCAATTTAGTTTTATTATCGCGTTGTTTATCAATTTATTATCATCAGCATCTTGTCCTTATCCAGCTACGTGGGGTCAGCACAGCATACCTTCATCTTCCATTGTACTCTATCAGCTGTCATTTTTTTCATTAGCTCCCCTTTCACACCTAATTAATCCATGTATTCTTAGGTCGCCTCCCGGCACTACAGCTTACCATCATTCTCATTGACCTCTGCGTCACTTTATTTGTGGTCATTTTTAAAGTTACTAAGTTTTCTACTGGTGTTTAGAAATAATAGTTCTAGTTCAATATTGTTACTCTATAGAACGCTCTATATGACCACAGATATATTGTCACAAAACAAGTTATAAACATTAAACCTACGTAATTTTAAAATTTCTAAGTTATGGTTTAAATCTATGATAACTTTCAATTGACAACATTTCAAATGTTTGTTCCCCAATTTTAATACGATAATGGAAAGACAAATAAAAATAACGTACTCTTCTTTTTTATACAGAATGGAATGATTAGGTTTTCAGAGATTTTTGAAAAAATTCAGCATAACGTCAAAAGTTCATAAAATATGATGCCATTAAACATCTGTATTTTTTTGTTTGTTATGGTACAGTTCACAGATGAAAGTTAATTTTTTGAAGACAGATGAAGGTTTTAGCATAAATACCAGATTATTATACATCGGTTTTTTGTAAATAACTCGGAAGAAAGTTAACATAATAACCTGTTATTTTTAGTAGTAATAACTCTTCATTACATTATCTAGAAATTGTTTTAGAATTTCTATCACATTCCAAAAATAATATGTTGTTAATAAATAATGTATCCATGCTGGGTTCGGTTTTTTGATGCTGATATTTATTATTACTGAATTTATTAAAGAAATCAATTATATCATTCAAAATAAACTTACAGGTAACTTCATATGACGGGTACCAGACTACCGCAGATTCAGTAGCTGCATCGATACTTACATTGCTAGAAGAAGCACACAGTATGCCTAAGTATGCCTACTTGTTTTCTTTTATCCCATATGTATGCCAAATATGTCGACTTGTATTCTCCCTTCCAATGTGCCAAAGTATGCCTACTTGTTTTCTTTTATCCCATATGTATGCCAAATGCCTACATGTTTTCTTTTTCCGATATGCCAAATATATCGACTTGTTTTCTTCCTTCTAATATGTCTATTTGTTTTATTTATTCCAATATACCCAATTATACTGACTTGGTTTCTCGCTTCCAATATGCCTAAGTATGCCGACGTGTTTTATCTCTTCCAATATACCTTATTATGCCGACTTGTTTATTTATTTTTCAATATACTTTAATATGCCAACTTGTTTTCTCTCATTCAAAATGCCTACTTAAAGCCTACTTGTTTTGTAAGGATTTAAAAAATATTTTTATTTGACATTATTTACTTAGCGAAGCGACGGTCACTCAGGTCTGCTAACAATAGTCGACACTCATACGTTTACTTGCACGAATCGAAATTGTACAAATACATATATTGGGACAATAAACTTTACTAGTTCTTAGTTTATTATGAGTTGAACCATCAAGAGCTTCTCAATGTGACTCTAAAGTCATTAATATGTAAATAACCCACTTCAAAAAGGAAGAAGTTTTCTATTCGCGGAAATCATTTTTTTAAAGTAAAATTTGTTGTTGGTTTCATACAAATGTTATTATCATCGGTTTAGTAAATTGGTTTAAAAATGAAAATAATTACATAAATTGTCCGTTTGACTGTTTCAGGGGCGGTGTAGTTAATTGCGGAGCAGCTTTTCGTCGAACTAATATCGTGCAGAGACTTCAGAATTTCGGAATTAAATATGATTTAATTGATAAATAAAATGATTTATTATCCAACTTTTTGGTCCGCGTATTGTTTTATTTATATATAGACTTCTCAATAAAGAGGAGGTCCTCAATTCGATTTGTTTTATGTTAGTTACCTAATCGTCTCGAAGACGGGCGAACCGATATGAAATATATAATTATTTTTAGTTTAAAAGTGAAAACGTCCGTAGTAGTCCCATTTACATTTTATCAAAATTGGTTTAGTAGTTTGATATATATATATATATTAAAATAACTGAGAATATATATATATATAATAGTCTAAGATCCCGATATACAACGACATTCACAGAGGTGTTTATTTAATAAAATGTATTTTATATTTAATTTAATATTCCCATAAATATATTGTATATGGGTTGCCTATCAAAAATCAGTTCAGAATATGATTTTTTTTTAAACTGGTTTTACTGGTTTCATAATTAAACAAATTCCATACCAATCGAAAGTAAGAAGCCCATAAAATATGCAAACTTTAAGTTCACTATACTTTTCCCGTCAAAACTCTCGGGTAGAATGTATAATAGGTAAATCAATACTAGCATTTTGCACCGCTCTGATTATTAATGATATTCTATTTACTTCATACAATCGATTGGTTTGGAATTTGTCTAATAATCAAACAGTGAAATATCTTTTTTTTAATTATTGATTCATTGTATCCTGGGCTGAAATTTGATAGGCAATTCAAGCCCGTGCCGAGTTGAACCTAGTTGACACTATTTTAAACTATTACCGGTTCTGGCAATCGACTCAAAAGATTCAAACTGTTTTACTACAAAAGATTTTGATTCATATACAATTATATTTTTTACAACAACCACAAAAAAAAACAGTGTCTGACAACCGATGCTGCCATCCGATCTCTAGTATTCTCTTCTAGAATATTTTTAGGGTATATTTTTAACATTTTTGTCATTCCTTAGCAACATCATAATTAAAACATACATTTAATTTTTTTTGTGTTTTTGTATGTGTAGTTAGTCATTTTGTTTTTGGTAATAAAGACACTTGCCCATTTGTTCATCATTAAATAATAAATTATTATGAAAAATAATATTTAAAACTATGTTTAAAAATATAGTTTGTGGTTAGACCTTTAATATCTTACCAACGGTATCCGGCTTAGTAGCCTGCAGATGCATGTATCCAAACTCTTCCAAGAAGTAAGCGAAGACCTTCGACAGTGGATACATGCGGTCGGCCAAGTGGCTGTCGACCACCAGGGAAGGGAACCAAGCACCGACCATCGTGCGGATCGAAGCGCACGTGTTCTGAAATATGTACAGTTATTAAACAACTTCAAATAGGAAAATATTTTTAATTTGTATTTTTTTTTATCCTACACAGCTAGGCTTTTAACCACGAGTTCGCACGACCACGGATGTCAGGGACACTGTAGCCCTAGATGGAGCATGTCCAGTCCAGACTGGACATGCTCCATCTAGGGTTAAAAGTGTGTAGGATAATGGATTATCCTACACAGCTAGGCTTTTAACCACAAGTTCGCACGACCACGGATGTCAGGGACACTGTAGCCCTAGATGGAGCATGTAAAGTCTGGAGTACACTGGCAACTGTTTCATTAATGTATTCTGATTTTTAGAGATGATTTGGAAAATCTCTTTTTTTCTAAACGGTTCCATATCATTTTGTTATCAAGCTCGGTCCAGTGATTCAAATTTAAACCGTAATTACTGAACAAATTGCCTAATATGCCGCGTCACGAATTGAACTCGGTAACCATTTCTTTTCAAAATAACTTGTTTAAGTGTTGTTTATTAAGAAAAAGATAGTGACAAACTCAAATAACAAAAAAAATAGCAAACGTTGACTATCTGTTGATCTTTAATGGTCTATTTATCCATCTGTTTTTTTGTCCACTGCTCCATTCCACCACCAGAGGGCAGCGTGCTTAGCGTGCTATTGTTTTTAGAAATAACTTACCATCACGAAAGCCGCATTGCTATGATGGCCCAGTATATCCTCAGGGTAGAAGGTGGCTAAAGCAGACGCGATAGCAGCGCCCCAGTCACCTCCTTGTATGTAGAACTTCTTGTGTCCTATACGATGCATCAGGTTGCGGAAGATCACCGCCACCTGGGGTATCGCCAGTCCAGGTCTTACTGCTGGCTGGAAGACAGAATAGTAGGCTGTTAATTTACGTAAATATACGGCAACGGATGTATTAAGCCAAAAGGGAGTCACTATACACACCCTAATGAATAACTTTCTCTCTTGACCAACTCTCAATTCGAGAAAAAAAAGCAGCTATATAAAGCAACGATAGATAAACCTTTTTTGTGGAACAGCTGGCTTTTAGTTGTTTGTAATGATGAGTATAGTCACTCACTTTCGGTTATGTAGATCCTTAGCCGATAACCCAATAACAATACATACATTGTTTCTTGTTGACCGATCGAGCGAAGCGTATCTGCTTGAGGTTTGGAAAAAATTTCTTTCGCCTGTCAGTTAATATGTTTGTGTGAATAAATGTTTGTCCGCGTAAAGTTAGTAACTTAGTACTCGCGTACCAGTCTTGACGAAACTTGGTGGGTATGGGGTTAACAAACTTTTTAAATTTTTCAGTCGTCTGGGATTTTTAATTAGGGGGTTATATTTCCAAAAAAATGATATCAATAATCTTTGGTACACAGATACAGAACACAACATTAATTAATATTTATCTTAATTAATGTTATGTACTGCATCTGTAAAAAAAATGGTCAAGTGGTATTCGTTTTTTATTACAAAGTTGTAAAAAATATCGTGATCGCAAAACTACTAGTATCAAAATGGTTTGAAGACCTTACATAAATAAATAATCTACAACTAGCGCCACCTGTCAGAATTTTTCGAAATTATGTCCTACCATCCAAAAAAATTTGAGCAAGCTGCAGATGGTTCAACGAAAATTCTAATAAGCAAATGTTTTCACCATCACGATGTAGAGGGCACTAGTGGTATCTTTATTTTTATTTCTAATGTTATGTAAGTATTAATCGGAGTGAGCAAAGAGTACATGGGAGTGAGGTTCATAGACCGTGTCCGGAATACCGAGCTGCGATTCAGAATATAAATTACAGATGTAGCTCTTACAGCTGTCAAGTTAAAGTGGAACTGGGCCGGCCATGTCAGTCGCATGCCAGATGAGCTCTGGGCCAATATCACTTTCACCACTCAGTAGAGTCCAAACTCGGCGCGAACGAGATTGCTCAAAGAACTCGGAAAGTTCGACACCAACTGGCAACACGCTGCACAAATCGACAGACATGGAATAGTAGTAGCTGAATATTACAGACTAACAACAATAACAATGTTATGAACGACAAGACAGCAGAGAATATATACCTACATAATAATAAACGCAAACATTCCTATAGATAGGTATTATGTATTACCTGTTACCTAGTTGTTTACCTTGAACTTGAACCTACAGTGTGATTCTTTTGAAATTATAATACCGTATCAGAGATATCATAACAAAAGAGTGATTAGAATGATAATATTAGAAAAACTAGATAGTCCCGCGTAGAAAAACAGTAACGAGTAACTTAGCTATGAATAGCTCAAATTTTTAAGTCAAGAATTTATTCTTCGTAGCAAGCGCTTGACGACTTAGTCTAAATTTGACATTCTTTTTTAAAATTGAGTACCTACCTAAAATATGCAGGCTTTATTTATTTTATCTCGCTCTCATATCATATATTGTTTTATAAAACCAGATTTTGTGTGTTCTGCAAAAATAATAAGATTTTACTCACATCAGAGAACCCGTAGCCAGGCAAGCTGGGCACGATGACTTCAAACGCGAAGTTTTTTCCGGGCTGTTTTGTTGTCAGAAGTGGAATGGCTTCGTAGAACTCACGGACCGATCCCGGCCATCCGTGCATTAGCAGTAGTGGCACTACTTCCACGTTGGCTGTCACCTGGAAAATTAAAATAAAAAAATATAAAAAAAAAAATATTTGCTGAAAAAATGCAGTGACACTACAGTGATAATAATAATAATAATCAAGTCAAAAACATAACATGTACAAAATGCACAAGTCTTGCAGAGCAGTTTTTCTTCGGTAAAAAGTTATGTAAATGTCCATGTCCAAAACCAAGTCGGTTAATTCAGTATATGTTTATCTAAGGGAGCAGCTATCGAATAACTATTTCTGCTATTTTTTCTTGTTTCTGTAGTGAGTCATTATGTTTTTGGTAATAAAGGCATTTTATAGTAATTTTATTATAATGTAAATTTTCTCTCGCATTTCACAGTTTCGGTATCTTTCTCACTGTCTTCTGCTTGACTAATTGGTAATTTAAATTTCAATAAATTATATTCCATACCGCTAAAATAAATTTTACATAACAATATGTATGTTTTGTACGTACTGAGTACAATAATTAAAGCAAATTGATAAGAATGAAAATTGTTAGTCATGGTTCCTAGACTTGAAGAAATAACAAAATTTTCCCGAAAAACCAATGGTCACTTATTTGCTGAGGAGGAGAACATACAAACCAACAAACATACTTTCACGTATAAATAAGTGTGGAGATGTAGGGACACACATATACTATAATAGGAACTCACCTGTGGCTTTACCCTGATGAAATGAATATCCAGGCCTTGTATATAAGTTTTGAACTGTGGGAACTGGTTGAGGAAGTTCTCTCTCTGCTGGAACGGATACTCTTCAGCCCAGTAGTTCAACCAGGAGTCCAGCTGGTTGCTGTTGAAACCGTATTCGAAGGCCACGCCCTCCAGTGGGGGTGTGAATTTTCGGTGGTTCTTGAGACGGTTTTTGAGGTCCTTTATTACCTGAAATTGATAAAAGAAAGTAGTGAAACTGTAGCTTTGCAATAAATTATATTCATCACGAAAAGTTATTTGATAATGAAGTCAACGACATCGGAAATGTCGCAGGGTACTAATGTTTTTATAAAGAGTATATTTATAATAAGCTTGCTCTGGACTGCAGCTCGCCTGATGTGAAGCAAAGATGTGGCCTTAGATGTAGTACACTTGCCCAAAGAAAACCGATTTATATTCTGAAAAGACCCAGATTATAAATAGCGGAAAATAAAGAAGTTTCACAATCTTATATTTCGGATATGAAAGTTTTTAGAAGTTGAAGAATGCCAGAAAGTATAGCCTGATACGTCATAACATGTCATGTTCTAGCAGAATCATCTGTAAAGAAGTTGATTCCACTGACTCCTTTTTTCATCGAATTTCCATTAAAGAATGTGTACTCAATGTTGTTACGAATGTTTGTTACCTTATTTCTCGGAGACTGCTAAACCGTGTTTGAATAATTCTTTTTTTTTTTATTCTGAAGTGGTCTTATTTAAATGTTATCAAAATTGATCTTGAGGTTTGAATTTGAAATCAAAATAACCGAAAAAGTTCTATCGTCGATTACTGAATTTAAGTCTTTAATCACTTATTTTAATTATGCCTTATTTAAACTCAAGCCATTATTAGATAAAAAGTCACTCATCTCTGTCTATTATGTATACGTTCATTCTATAATAAGATACGCTATAACTGTTTGGGGAAACGCTAAAGATATCATAAAAGTTTTAAAATGTCAGAAACAATCTATAAGAACAATGAATGGTTTGAAAAAACGTAGTCCTGCGAGAATACACTTTAAAAATGATAAAATAATGACAGTTATATCACTTTATATTTATAGTAGTTTATTAGAGGTACACGAGGATACGGAAATACCGGGAAAAAGAATTTCACGTAATAATAAAAAAGGGCAAGTCCTGCCTGTCAACAGATTATCTAACTGGAAGAAACAGGGACTTTACACCAAAATATTAATGTACAATAAATTACCAAATAGCGTAATGGAACTCAATTTTAAAATATTTAAACATAAATTAAAATATTTTTTTGAAAGAAATCCTTTTTATAAACTCAGTGAATATATGTCAATGCAGCTTGTGGAATCATCGTTCTTGTGTGATGAACAACAATTACAAAATGTTAGTAATAGGTAAAGAAATAAATGACAATGTAAATGTATAATATAATAACTATTTGTTCTTAGAACTATAAAAGTATTTATAAGTTAAATGTAACAAGACTTGCCTGTAACGAATGTTATTTAAAGGCCAATAAATATTTCTTATTCTTATTCTTATTCTTAAGAAGTAGGTACATAGTAAAAGTGGCTCTTTGTGAGTTGTATTTTTCAGTGTAGGTGATTTCAGCTAAAGGTATTTTTTCTACTTTTGCTATAACAATTTCTAGCACTTACCTCCTCATTAAACTTGACTTTAAAGGGCCTGATGGTGTGGTCCAGCTTGCCTTTCATCTCGTTGGGTCCCCACCACTCGTGGGGGTTCAATTTTGCCGGGGGCGGGGAAGGTCCCAAGCAGGTGTATAAGTACCACCCTACGCCAGCCACGGCGAACACAGCCAGGAGTTTCAGGGACATTGTCCTTTGACCTGGAAAATGTTGGCTTAGTGTAGTTTTGCTTTTTATGCAACTTTAAAATAGAGGACTAGAGATATAACGGTCTATGCATCTACTGCTAGAACGACACTGCCGCTGCCTTAGTTGGCTAGCTGAGACAAATGAAAACCCGCTAAAAAGAAACATAGCTTTTTATTGATTATAAAATTTGCCTGACTAAACAATTGCTCAGCAGCGAGTTCGAAAAAAACCCGACAGCTATATCGTTAAAGTTTAGTAACATGCTTAATTTCTTTTTAAAATTTTGATGTTTCAATGGCACTCTCACGGCTAAGACGAATCTATTGGCACCACTCACATAAAAGTTCGACCAGCCGTTTATAGTCTAGCCTCTAGGTTGCGCCAAAGAAATATACATACATACATATATTCATACATACACTCGAAAAACATAAACCTCCTTCTTTCGCAGTCGGGTAAAAAGGAACAGGGATTTTGCTTCGGAATACCCGTCGAATCGACGGACGTCAGCTTTCTAGGATTAATATGTTGGAATCCTTTTTTTGTGTTATCTTCGATATCTCAGCCTGTACTTTTGTGAAAAAAAGATTAAAATTATCTGAATAATTAGGTTGAATAAATAACGTTGATTGTCATTTTCTTTAAAGTATTACTTGCTTGTTTGAAGGTATAATTTCAATTTTGTATATTAAGTAACCTAGTCGAGGTACGCTTGCCTTACACGCGAAAAGAAACCTGTTCGCTTTCAAGTGCTGAGCTATTTTACTTAGGATTGTGTTACTTAGGATTTGTTTTTGACGAAATAAAAAATATTAATATATTAATTTTATTCATTGCATCTTTAGAGCAGTACGCAACTCTAACAACGTCTGGTGCGAGTTCAATGACTCTAGTTACCGCTGAGTTTCCCCTTTACTGATTTTATGCTTTTATAAATACATTCTGGAGCTTAAAAAAATCATTCATGCTGCTATAATTACATTACATACGTCATACTCGTGTATGGTCATTCAAGACAGTGTTTGTGTGTCAATGTTCTCTTTGGCCGTCTACAAAACTGTAGCTTCGTAACCAGTTACGAACTCAACAAAGTCTGTTATCCTACGATACCGAACCTTTACGAAACTATAATGCCAATGCGGAAAAAACGACGAAAAAACTATGAATACAATTTTTTTAATTTTCATAACATTACTTACATAAAAAGTCGTGCTCCACTGATTTAATCGTTAGTTATAGAAAATATATTTTTATATTTATATTTATTTTTCTGAAGTTGGTTCCAATATTTTATCATCTCATAATATACTTGAAAATACTAGTAAAGAAGTGGTTTAGTAACAAACAAATATAATATATGTATATATAAATAATGATTCAATTCACTTCTCCCCACGAGGATTGCACCGCGCTATAGCTTAGTAGGCGGTAAAGTTTAGTATCGAACATAATTAAGGTATCTAAGTAAATTCAGTTTTCATTAAATTTCCATAAATATTAAAAAATCATAACTCCAACCATTATATTATGTCATTTTTCTAGATCTATTCAGACACGCAGTGAAACGACAAAAACACCTACAAAACACAACATCTATTAATAATTTGTTAAGTTAGATATCTCTTAACTTTATATCGGAGAACATAACTATTTACAGATCACGGATTCTCTATATTATTATCAGAGGAATAATAAAAAAAATATTAAAATTGTTATCTTACCGTTTGTCACTGATAAATTAAGCGTTGGGAATTTTCAACACGCGTCCTACCTCTATTGGGCTTGCCGGCGTACTGACATCATTCTACATACATAAACAACACAAGTTAATAGCTGCTGTATTACCACTTTGTAAATAATAATCTCCCGAAAACTTTGCAAAAAAGGTAAGATTAAATAAATAAAAAAGTAATATAAAAGAAACTAAATACTAAAAGACAAAATTATATGGCACTTAAAAATTAAGTTTGCAAACGTCACGTTTTTTCAGTTAATTAAATCTAAACTATATCTTTTAATAGTTAATAGAAGAAACAGATTCCTGTACGATTTGAAAATACCGATATTATAGCTAGCTGCAGGCTGCGGTGTTAGTGATAAAACTGTTTTAATTCACTTGAAGCAAATTGGAAAGGTGAAAAAGCTTGAAAGGTGGGCACTTCATGAATTGAGTGCAGCAAACCGACAAACGCGCGTCAACTGCTGCGTTACATTACTCAACCGGCACAATAATGAAGGGATTTTAAATCGGATCATTACCTGTGATGAAAAGTGGATCCTGTACGATAATCGGAAACGCTCATCGCAATGGCTGAATCCTGGCGAACCAGCCAAAGCGTTTGGTGGACTAGTGCCGGTGTCGTTCACTACAGCTTTCTTAAATCTGGCCAGACGATTACAGCAGATATCTATTGTCAGGAACTGCAAACTATGATGGAAAAGCTAGCTGCTAAACAACCGAGGTTGGTCAATCGCTCTAGGCCACTGCTGCTTCAGGACAACGCTAGACCACACACTGCACAACAGACGGCTGCCAAATTAGAGGAGCTTCAATTGGAACGTCTAAGACATCCACCGTACTACCATTTTTAACAGATTACCATTTTTAAACATTGTATATACATTGATTAAATAAATATATTATTATAAAAAAAGACTTTATGTTCCTCCCTTACAAAACGCCAATTTCATATGTAATGACCTAATCACAATAAACATCACAAGATAAAAGAAAAATATAACAAAATTTATTTTTTTACGTTTATGACAGAAACTTGTTTAAGTCAAAATTAATCGAGAATATCCGAAAATTAAATAATAGAACACAGAGATATATTATTATGATATGTTAACAGTAAATACGTATAGCAACATACAACAACGAATTAAAAAAAATAAGGCTCTAGTTCGAAAAAAAAACTTTTAATTACAACTTAACGTCGCCCACAAGTTGAGGAAAAATATTTGAGATGGCAACACTAGACTACCGTTACTTGGTGCAACAAGATAGCACCAACAGGGTTATATGTAATTTAAAATTTAAAAATACGATAACAAGTTGTTAGAAGCGAGTTCGATCCGACTGCTTAATCGTTAAACCTGTGTATCATCCTTATTTTTTTTTTAATTTTGATGTACCCAGTTTCATTCTCACGACTAAGACGAATCTATTGACACCCACTCACATAAAAATACGACAAGCTGTTTATGCTCTAGAGCGTGCCAATGAAATATAGCCCTCCTTCTTTCGCAATCGGGTACAAAATAGTTTCAAATAGAGAAAAGATTTCATTCCTAATATTTGTCCTATCAGATTATGCCAGACTTCACACATACGCTTTTGGATTTGAAACCTACCTACATTTTATATAATCGAGAAGACGGCGACCCTGTTAAAATGTCAGCTTAAAGATTAGAAAGATGCCCTATCCAATCTCTGTATATACAACCTTTACGCAAAGTTTTTGCAAATGTCGTGCGACAAAACTTTTGTAAACTGGATTTCTTTAATAGATTTGGAGACTGTTTATTTATTCGATTCTTCACCGCTACAGCTTTTATATATACACCATGCATTTGTGTACATATAAATTATACAATATTAAAATTAAATTATATTACGTATAGACAGGGTTTATGGGTATCGACCACAGGCGTCAAGAATAACCACGAACAAAACGTACTATTTGTTCGAGGTTATTCTTTGTAATTTGTGTTTCTGCGAAATTTTAAAAATGGTGTAAAACGAGGCTTTGAAAGAAGTGAAAAATAGAATTGAAAGTTTATGGTCATAAGTCAAGTAATTGGACTGATATTAATATGTGTAGTACTAATTTGAAAGTAACTATACAATTTCGAAAAAAAACCATCTCTTAGCAATTACAAGCAATTATAAAGCGACGAGTTGAGAATTCATTCCTCTTAAAGTCGGTTAAAGAGTATTACCGTACTCACATTATGCCGAATCACGCCTGCATATTAGTATTGGACCCAATAAAGTAGGTCCTTAAACATACTTTAAAATCCGCGTCACGGATTTTAAAAAAATTTATAAAACACGGTACATCGAATGAAGTCACAAAATATATTTGGTTAGGTAATATATTAATCTACAGAACCGCGATGCGACATTTTAGAAATATTCAAAAACGACATATTTGACGAATCCAATTAATTTCTTTCTGAAACAAGATCTATATAAAAACCAACTCATTTCTGTAGACCAGTTTTATTAGCATTTGTATGTTTTTGTACTTTGACACAAAGTACTAATAACCCTGTGCTTCCCGAGTAGCTTGTTTTATTAGCTAATATAGCCGCTCACAATGAATCGATTATATGTATTACATCGTTATATCATGATGATTATTCTTTAGTGTATAGTATGGGTACACAATGGTTGCTAGGTAAGCTAAAATTGTCTGTGAGCGAGCGATACGTCTGTGCTTCGAGTCAGGCAAATTGATCTTTTTTTAGTTAGTAAGTTGAAAGGTTCGCAATCGCGTAAACGTTGTCAGTTCCAACCCTTGATTATTCAACATGACATGCGTTAGCATATAAATAATCAATGGTTCCAACCGATCTTAATTTCGTAAACAAGCTTAGGTCTGCTCATTTAGCTGCCTGCACATTCGCATACAAAAATACACTTCGTTCTGGACACGAGTCTCCTTTAAGAAGAGGTTGCAGTTCATAGTGTGGACTATGGTGGGCAACGAGTTGCTAAAGTGCGACTTGTTTTACAGGAAAAACATAAAACTAATACAACTAGCAATTTATTTTTTAAAATATATTATTAAATTATTCGTATTATCCATAAGTTGATGATATTCCTGAATGAATTTCCTCAATTTTGTATTTATGTAGAATTCAGAGTTGGTTGGTAGTGAAAATTGTACCTTAGGAAGAGTATAGCGACTCGCCTTTGCTTTAGTACATCCCTAACCAATAACCTTGGAATATAAACCTCGCATCAATTTTATAGAATAGCAGCTGATTGAAATGTCGGTGTTGTCTGTAAAAAGTATAAATAAATTTAAAAAATAGTCGTTTTGGACCGATGTTCATAGTTACAAGAATTCCTGACGACGAGTAATATACCTTTCGAACAAAATCAAAATCGGTACATCCGTTCGGAAGATATGATTCTACAATCATACACACACACTCACATACTGACATGATGTCCTTTTTGCGACGGAGGTTAAAAAGTATATGCGCACAGCTAATTCAAAACTATTACCCATACGCGACTGAAGGTTTAGTATTTAAATACATAGAAAATTATTTCGATTAAATTAAAATAAAAAAATAAGCTTTCTTTGGGCAAAAAGTTATGAATGCCATTCAACGTTGCAATGCAGTATTTTGGAGACTGTATCTTCTATCATGGATTTAAAATTAGACTAATGTGTTATTATTGCAAATAGTATTTTTTTTTGTGAAAAAATATATTACTCTGTTATGTGTGGATATGACAAATAATGAATACAATTTCATCTTCACTTTATTTTTTGTCAATATGAGAAATTGAAAAATAAACATTAGAAACATGAGACCAAATTCTATATTCTATTTTTCCGATGCCACTTTCTAAATCCTTGTATAGAGTTGAGTACATCGTGAGCAAACAGACTGGGCATCTCCATTGCAAGGAAATGTCCTCCGTCCGTCAGCACCGTGGTGTGGATGAGGTTAGTGAACTTGGTCTTCAGGATCTTCGGAGACTGGTAGATGACCTCGTGTTCCGCTTGGAGCACCCAGGTTGGGACTTTGGTAGGAACACTGGAAAAATTCAATTTATGCGGTTATCGTCTAGGGGTATGCTAAGCCAAAAGAGGGTCACAATGCACACGCTAATGAATAATTTTCAGTAAGCCACCAACTCTGAATTCGAGACAAAAAGACTGTAGGGATACATTTTTCTGACGACGCCGACGGATAAACTCTTTTTATGAAACAGATATTTTATTTTTATTTCAGGATTGGTCTCGTAGTGACAGCTGTTCGTAATGACGATCATAGTTACCCCCTTTCAGCTTAGTAAACCCTTAGCAGATAATCCTGTATATTAAATAGTATACTTTCTATCTTCTATACAAATCGTGATATAAATTTCTATAACTAGTACCTGTAATAAACGCCTCCAAAAGCAGCATAGCAAAACTTAAAAACAGTTACAACAGGCGCCGAACTATAGAACTTTTACAGATATTTACATTTAAAAATCCAATCTGTTGACCGATTTTAACAAAATTAAACTCAGACCACATAGAAGGAAAATCTTGCGAACAAAAAAAAGAATGTTCAACTTTAAATATTGGTTCAACCAGTCTCCGAATACAAACAGTTAATAAAAATACAGTCGACTTCACAAAAAAGGAGGTACATTTATACCATACGTGTAAGTTTACCTGCACTTTTAAATATATTATAGTGCATTATACATATATTCGACTCGACAAAGACGCAGCCGCTAATTAGAAATACGTTACAACTAATCAGTAAGCATACGTTTTTGATACAATAAATAAATTTCTTCTATCTTTCTTTCAGAAATGTCGAAATGACCTTTT
Source organism: Ligdia adustata (assembly GCA_947049295.1). Classification (NCBI taxonomy): domain Eukaryota; kingdom Metazoa; phylum Arthropoda; class Insecta; order Lepidoptera; family Geometridae; genus Ligdia; species Ligdia adustata. The sequence goes on from OX346237.1 coordinate 1,901,920, forward strand.
TTTTAGAAAGAGTCAATTTCGACGATACAGGCAATTTTTTTTCAAAAACTTGTAATTTAATAAAAATGTCGCATCACGGTTGTATAGATTAATCTTTTAACTTACCGTATATATTCTTTGTAAAGTCATTGAATGTACCGAGTCTGAAATATTCTTAAAATTTGATAGGCGTTCCAGTAAACGCGCGCCTTAACTTGTGATTGAGATAAATTTCACTTACGTATGGACACCAAACAGATTGAACTGCTTGTTAAACGACTCCGTGTAGATCCTGAAGGAGGTTGTGATACTGTTGCTGGCCCAGTACATCATGACGTTGTCGATCAACGTAGACCTGGGGTAGTGGTAGAGTCCGCCGTCTTCCCTGGAGTAGTAGTACCTTCGAGTCCCGGTGGAGATGAGCTGGTAGATGAAGGTTAGGAGACCGGCGGGGGAGTCGGAGAGACCGATACCTGTACATACGTAAAATAAAGTAAATTTTGATTTATCAGATGTAGGTGGAAATGAAAGACATTCTTAAAACAAAAAGTAGAAGTAGAAGTAGAAGTTAGCAAGAATTATTTAAAACAAAAAGTATACGATATCAGTGTTAATAGTTAAATACATTAAATTACGTAAACTCTTTTGCTATTATTATATACATTGCTATTGCGTAATTGTTCCTAATGATGTTAAGTTCGCTAGCTAGGGCGGTAGGATCCCCTATGTTGCGGTACCTAGTGCTCTTCTGGGGTCTAATTTATTCAATATTTATACATTTCAATTTAAAATAAAGAATAAGGTAAAGAGTTAGTTTAACTAGTGCTAATGTAAGCATCAATAATCAAGTATGCAATAACATTTATAATACATACCCATTGTATCAGGCTTGGTTGCCAGCTCGTGCAAGTACCCACTCTCCCGCAATAAGAATAGCAAATTCTGCACAAGTGGGTACATCCAGTATGCTAACTTGGGTTCTACGACTAGCGGCGGAAAGAGAGCTCCAAACACGTGGAGGAATAGGCCTTTGAATGTAAATGAGAAACCAAAGTTCGTGTGGTAGCCGAGGACGTCCTAAAAATATTGAAATATAGATACCAGAAACTATTAAAAAACTCTTCATGGTGTGATATCTCTGCCGGTGTGCCACAGGGTGGCGTGCTTTCTCCCCTTCTCTTCGCAATATTTATAAACTCAATCTCACAGCATTTAACTTCTTCCTATCACCTCTATGCAGACGATTTACAGATCTATTATCAAGTCCCATTCGAGCAACTTAGTGTGGCGATTAGGATTACTAATTCCGATCTTCAGCGGATCCGAGACTGGAGTAGATCTAACGGTCTCTCAGTTAACCCATCTAAAACACAATGTATCATTATCGGAAGCTCCCGTATGATTTCTAAAATAGACTGGTTTCGTCTTCCTCAGGTAATTTTTGATGGCGTTCCAATTAGTATAAGCGAAACTGTGAAAAATTTAGGAACTATCATGGATAAATCACTTTCGTGGACTCCACAGTTCGCAGAAGTAAGTCGAAAAGTTTTTGCGTCTGCAGCTTCCTTAAGAAGACTGCGTAATTTTCTACCGATTACTACTAAAACTGCACTAGTCTCTACACTACTTCTTCCAATATTAGATTACGCAGACGCTTGCTATGTAGATTTAACCGAGGAGCAACTCGACTAGCTCGAGCGTTTACAAAATTTCTGCATTCGGTTAAATTTGGGTAGCGCAAATATGGCCACATCTCTGAATACCGTAGGAAGCTCAAATGGTTACCTATTCGCTTTCACCGTAATTCTCATATTCTGTCTTTTCTATACAAAATATTATTCATCCCAATCACTCCCTCCTACTTGAAAGACAAATTCGTTTTTGTGACTGCTTCCCACTCAACTTCCCTGCGATCCTCACGTGATCTTCATCTTACATTGCCAACTCCCACATCTACCAACTCTTTCTTTCAGAAATCATTTACTGCGCAAGCTGTCATGTTATGGAACACGCTGCCTTTGTCGGTTAGACAGGCTAAATCTATTTTTATATTTAAGAATTTGTTGAACAACTACTATCTGTCAATAAGTTATTAGTCGAAACTTCTATGTCTTTTAACATCTCTCATTGGTACGTATATATTTTTTTTATTTATTTCTTTTTTTTTTTGTTTTCATTTGTCTATATAGATATTTATAGTAAAAGGGTTATTGTGTATTTTTTTTGTTAGTATTTATTGGTACACCACCGACGTGTTTTTTTTCCATCAAGTCCGATCCATCCAAAGGTTGCCTGGAAGAAATCGCTTTAGGCGATAAGGCCGCCCAATGTACTGCCAATGTTTTATGATACCTGTTTGAAATGAATGTGTATATTTTTGGTGTACAATAAAGTTATATTTGAATTTGAATTAATTCAAAACTGTTACCCATACGCGACTGAAGGTTTAGTATTTAAAGAAATAGAAAATTAAAATTAAATTAATATAAAAAATAAGCTTACTTTGGGCACGAAGTTGAATTGTAGCCGAGGACGTAATGAAATATATTGAAATAAAGATACCAGAAACAGGATCATTTCATTCGGGTCTTGTTTTGTCTTTTTTTTTGAGGTGTTTTAGGCTTGTTATATCTTTTTATGGACCTAGTAATATTAAATAAACAGTAATTTCTTTGTAATTGCGGTGAGCCGAAAATCACAGGCCAGAATTAAGATTTTAAGGACAGCAGATCGTCTAATTACTCAGTGTAAACCATTCTGCCTATAAGAATTTGCTTTACATATCAGTGTATACCATAAGTTATGATCAGTGCAACAACCCCAGTAGTAATTTTTACTAGCAACTTCTGTAAATAAATACACATACGAGGTGATTTTAAATTGACTGCGTACATTTTTACCAAGCAATTAGCACAGTAATCTGCAATAAATAATCTACAATTAGCGCCACCTGTCCGAATTTTTAAAAACTATGTCCTACCATACTAAAAAAAATTGAGCATGCTGCAGGTGGTTGAACGAAAATTCTAATAAGCGAAAGAACATTTTTCCAAACCTGAAGCATATACGCTTCGCTCGCTCTTTCGACAAGAAACAATGTAAGTATTGTTGTTGGGTTATCGGCTAAGGATCTCCAAAACCGAAAGGGAGTGACTATACTCATCATTACAAACAACTATCACTGTCCAACCAAACTTTAATTCAAGAAAAAAACCTGCTGTTCCACAAAAAAAGTTTATCTATCTTTGCTTTATATAGCTGCTTTTTTTTCTCGAATTTTGAGTTGGTCCAGAGAGAAAAATATTCATAAGGGTGTGTATAGTGACTCCTTTTTGGCTTAATACACCCGTAGCCGATAACCCTGTATATTTAGGTAAATTAACAGTCTACTATTCGGTCTTCCAGCCAGCAATAAGACCTGGACTGGCCATACCCCAGGTGGCGGTGATCTTCCGTAACCTGATGCATCGTCTAGGACACAAGAAGTTCTACATACAAGGAGGTGACTGGGGTGCTGGTATCGCGTCTGCTTTAGCCACCTTCTACCCTGAGGATATACTGGGCCATCATAGCAATGCGGCTTTCGTGATGGTAAGTTATTTCTAAAAACAATAGCACGCTAAGCACGCTGCCCTCTGGTGGTGGGATGGAGCAGTGGACAAGAAAAACAGATGGATAAATAGACCACTAAATATCAACAGATAGTCAACGTTTGCTATTTTTTTTTGTTATTTGAGTTTGTCACTATCTTTTTCTTAGTAAATAATTAACACTTAAACAAATTATTTTGAAAAGAAATGGTTACCGAGTTCAATTCGTGACGCGGCATATTAATCAATATGTTCAGTTATTTAGGTTTAAACTTGAATCACTGGAGCGACCTTGATAAAAAATGATATGGAACCGTTTAGAAAAAAGGGATTTTCCAAATCATCTCTAAAAATCAGAATACATTAATGAAACATTTGCCAGTGCACTCCAGACTGGACATGCTCCATCTAGGGCTACAGTATCCCTGATATCCGTAGTCGTGCGAACTTGTGATTAAAAGCCTAGCTGTGTAGGATAAAAAAAAATGATAATATTAAAAAAAATACATATTAACAATATTTTCCTATTTGAAGTTGTTTAATAACTGTACATATTTCAGAACACGTGCGCTTCGATCCGCACGATGGTCGGTGCTTGGTTCCCTTCCCTGGTGGTCGACAGCCACTTGGCCGACCGCATGTATCCACTGTCGAAGGTCTTCGCTTACTTCATGGAAGAGTTTGGATACATGCATCTGCAGGCTACCAAGCCGGATACCGTTGGTAAGATATTAAAGGTCTAACCAAAAACTATATTTTTAAACATAGTTTTAAATATTATTTTTCATAATAATTTATTATTTAATGATGATCAAATGGGTAAGTGTTTTTATTACCAAAAACAAAATGACTAACTACAGATACAAATACACAAAAAAAATTAAATGTATGTTTTAATTATGATGTTGCTAAGGAATGACAAAAATATTAAAAATATACCCTAAAAATATTCTAGAAGAGAATACTAGAGATCGGATGGCAGCATCGGTTGTCAGACATTGGTTTTTTTTTGTGGTTGTTGTAAAAACTATAATTGTATATGAATCAAAATCTTTTGTAGTAAATTAGTTTGAATCTTTTGAGTCGATTTCCAGAACCGGTAATAGTTTAAAATAGTGTCAACTGGGTTCAACTCGGCACGGGCTTGAATTGCCTATCAAATTTCAGCCCAGGATACAATGAATTAATAATTAAAAAAAAGGGTTTTCACCGGTGTGATTATTAGACAAATTAAAAACCAATCGAATGTATGAAGCCCATAGAATATCATTAATAATCAAAAGTATAGTCAACCTAAAGTTTGCATATTCTATGTGCTTCTTACTTTCGATTGGTATGGAATTTGTTTAATAATGAAACTGGTGTAATGTTTAAAAAAATAATTATTATAAATTAATCATATTCTGAACTGAAATTTGGTAGGCAACTTATATACAATATATTTATTTGCATATTAAATTAAAATTTAATATAAAATACATTTTATTAAATAAAAATCTCAGTGAAGGTCGTTGTATATCGGGATCTTAGACTATTATATATATATTCTCAGTTATTTTAATGTATATATCAAACTACTAAACCAATTTTGATAAAATGTAAATGGGACTACTACGGACGTTTTCACTTTTAAACTAAAAATAATTATATATTATATATCGGTTCGCCCGTCTTCGAGACGATTAGGTAACTAACATAAAACAAATATAATTAAGGACCTCCTCTTTTTTTGAGAAGTCTATATATAAAGAAAACAATACGCGGACCAAAAAGTTGGATAATACATCATTTTATTTATCAATTAATTTATATTTAATTCCGAAATTCTGAAGTCTCTGCACGATATTAGTTCGACAAAAAGCTGCTCCGCAATTAACAACACCGCCCCTGAAACAGTGAAACGGACAATTTATGTAATTATTTTGATTTTTAAACCAATTTACTAAACCGATGATAATAACATTTGTATGAAACCAACAACAAATTTTACTTAAAAAAAATGATTTCCGCGAATAGAAAACTTCTTCCTTTTTGAAGTGGGTTATTTACATATTAATGACTTTAGAGTCACATTGAGAAGCTCTTGATGGTTCAACTCATAATAAACTAAGAACTAGTGAAGTTTATTGTCCCAATATATGTATTTGTATAATTTCGATTCGTGCAAGTAAACGTATGAGTGTCAACTATTGTTAGCAGACCTGAGTGACCATCGCTTCGCTAAGTAAATAATGTCAAAGAAAAATATTTTTTAAATCCTTACAAAACAAGTAGGCTTTAATACTTAGGCATTATGTAAGAGAGAAAACAAGTTGGCATATTAAAGTATATTGAAAAATAAATAAACAAGTCGGCATAATAAGGTATATTGGATGAGATAAAACACGTCGGCATACTTAGGCATATTGGAAGCGAGAAACCAAGTCAGTATAATTGGGTATATAGGAAAAATAAAACAAATAAACATATAAGAAGGAAGAAAACAAGTCGACATATTTGGCATATCGGAAAAAGAAAACATGTAGGCATTTGGCATACATATGGGATAAAAGAAAACAAGTAGGCATACTTTGGCACATTGGAAGGGAGAATACAAGTCGACATATTTGGCATACATATGGGATAAAAGAAAACAAGTAGGCATACTTAGGCATACTGTGTGCTTCTTCTAGCAATGTAAGTATCGATGCAGCTACTGAATCTGCGGTAGTCTGGTACCCGTCATATGAAGTTACCTGTAAGTTTATTTTGAATGATATAATTGATTTCTTTAATAAATTCAGTAATAATAAATATCAGCATCAAAAAACCGAACCCAGCATGGATACATTATTTATTAACAACATATTATTTTTGGAATGTGATAGAAATTCTAAAACAATTTCTAGATAATGTAATGAAGAGTTATTACTACTAAAAATAACAGGTTATTATGTTAACTTTCTTCCGAGTTATTTACAAAAAACCGATGTATAATAATCTGGTATTTATGCTAAAACCTTCATCTGTCTTCAAAAAATTAACTTTCATCTGTGAACTGTACCATAACAAACAAAAAAATACAGATGTTTAATGGCATCATATTTTATGAACTTTTGACGTTATGCTGAATTTTATATTTTCAAAAATCTCTGAAAACCTAATCATTCCATTCTGTATAAAAAAGAAGGGTACGTTATTTTTATTTGTCTTTCCATTATCGTATTAAAATTGGGGATCAAACATTTGAAATGTTGTCAATTGAAAGTTATCATAGATTTAAACCATAACTTAGAAATTTTAAAATTACGTAGGTTTAATGTTTATAACTTGTTTTGTGACAATATATCTGTGGTCATATAGAGCGTTCTATAGAGTAACAATATTGAACTAGAACTATTATTTCTAAACACCAGTAGAAAACTTAGTAACTTTAAAAATGACCACAAATAAAGTGACGCAGAGGTCAATGAGAATGATGGTAAGCTGTAGTGCCGGGAGGCGACCTAAGAATACATGGATTAATTAGGTGTGAAAGGGGAGTGAATGAAAAAAATGGCAGCTGATAGAGTACAATGGAAGATGAAGGTATGCTGTGCTGACCCCACGTAGTTGGATAAGGACAAGATGCTGATGATGATAAATTGATAAACAACGGATAATAAAACTAAATTAATCAAAATATTACCGTAGCTATGCGAGTATCCCTCAAATTCATGTTTAATTCATAAAATCCTATGCACGGCACAATGCTAGACCTATTTTAGGTAACCATATGGCCAAAATATGCAAAAGCCAATTAACGCAGATATATATATTTTTTATGAAAATTGTATACTATTGCGAGCTCTATAATAACTATCACGAAAGAGGCTATTGTGATAATTTTTTGATGACTTGATATTGGACTGGGAGGAGGCACGGGACCTGTCAATTTTACCCCTAATATAATATTTGGATTTTTCAATCAGGCAAAAGATTACGAAACAAATTTATCTGAAAATATCCTTCATAGTACTCGTACATAAAGTAACTTAATTTTTACTTACCTTCAGTTTCATAAATTTGTTTTCTGGCAGCGTAAAATTTTTAACATCCTTATTCCACCCTCTCCCTTCCAAAATCATACAGTTCTTTACCTTCTTAGCAACCTCTTTATCAGGACCTTTATGGGTCACATAACCTAAAGTCAAAACCCCTGGATACTTAGAAATCAACTTCCGAAACCATTGAAAACGTGAAAAGACATAAAAAATGCAAAACAATGGAATTACTATAATGTAGAAAAAGTTGAAAGTAGAGTTGATGTAAATTTTAAAAGGGATGTAAGGTTTTCCTTCGGTTTCGTTTAGGTATTTCTGAGACAGGTTAGCGATAGTTTCGTCAGGAAACATGTATGGAACCCACATTCTTCCATCGTGATAGTGTAAGGGAAATCTGTAAATAAAAATTCTAACAGAATTATGGGATAAAAAAATTAACTGCTCTGATATTACAGTAGTATAGGACTGTTAGAAGTTACTGGAATTATTCACTAAACATATAGCAGTTTAGAAGAAAATATTACTAAGTATAATATTTACCAGAATTTACTAATTGAGTTTTAACGAGAAGGCAATGGCAAGATATTGTATAAATAAATGTGTTTAAACGGAAAATAATCTAGAATTTGAAGAATCTTATAAAATTGAATCAAAAATCTTACTTTAGTAGCATTTGTAATGATTGTCAAGTTATAAACCATTGAGTAATAATGTAGAACGCACACACATTTTGGCCACATTTTGACCTCACAATTTATTGTCGAAACTACGCTCTCCGAGGTGATCTATTATGAAATACATAGTACGTAAATGTTATTAATTGCCTGAATTTAACAAGATACATCTGTTTAATGTTTAATTAATGTCTTCAAATTGATTTTCATTTATTTTATATTGTTAAACACGGCCTAAAGTCAGATCTATATTGGGGCATCAGTGGGGCCGTGGCCACCACTGAGGCACTTTACAACAAATTTTTGTCCAGAAATACTGATATATAAAAGATACGAGTATAACAAAGGTATGGTAGGGTATGGCAAAGGTGTGTAAGGTACGGAAAATTTAAACTATTGTGATGTACATAGTTATGTATAATGAATATCTGAGGTATTGTGATGAATTAGTCATAATAAATTCATCACTATAACCCAGTGGGTATCTATAGGACGAGGTCCGGCACTCGTCAATTTGGTGAGTAATTTTATTAGTAAGCATTCACGAGGGTTTATAGTTATTTTATCAGCCTAGCGATTGTTCACACCTTTTCATTTTACTCGGCAGTTTAATCTCTGGTAACATTTCTTTCGCTAACATTTCGAATTCTTTTCCATTAACAATTCTTTCCATTACTGTGTCCAGGCTAGCGGCGTGAAGTAAACAGTTCTTAGTGTTTGGATACAGAGCTTCTTTCGGTAATTCTACATGCGTGTATAACTCTACTGATTTTAATGTTCCTGAAACGTACAAATTTTGTATATTAATGATTGCTACAAGGTGCAATGGGACTGGGAACGCCGCGGTCTTAAGTACTGATTACATTTTTTTATTATAATAATAGAAGATACATAAACTTGCGCTTAACCGCAACACGCCTGATATGAAGTGACAACGCTGCCTAAGATGGGACAAGCTTGCCTAATAGAAACCGATTCACTCGTAACTTAAAAAGAATAAGATTACTTATAGCAATTGGTTAATAGAGAGGCCGGCAGCGAGTTCCACAATCTAGCTGTTCACACAGTAAAAATCTATACTAAGAGTATTCTTACCAGAAAATTGGTCATCCAAATACATGAGTCCCATGACAGTCACCATTGCTACTAAACCACACGCAGGAATGATCAGCACATTAGATGCTTCAGCCAATTTGTGATACTTTCTTGTTATGTCCAATATGTACTAAAAAACAATATCCTCTTTAACAGAATAAACTAGCTTTAACCGACGGCTTCGGCCACGTTACTTTAGATTTATAGTGGAAGAGGTGTATCCTATGTCACTACCCATACTTCTAAGTATATTTGGGCAAACATTCCATTCAATCAGTCACTCAGTTGTCGAAGAGAAGAAGGACAAATAAACTAGCAAATACACTTTTGCGTTTATATAATCTGTAAGGATGTCTGGTATTTTTTTTCCAAACAAAATACTAGGTTGACTATTATTTTTAAAAGTACTTAAACGAATTGATGTTTGATGTTTGTAATTTCATATTATAGTTAACAATAATGTTAGAATTGCCTTGTTAGCCATCTGATCATTTATATGATATTACCATGATAATTTCTGATAAGATCATGATTAATAAATATTGTGACATCACTGAGTTTCTGCTTCGTAATACTCACGTGCATTTCAACGGTTATGTCCAGGTAATGAGTACTGCACTCTATACAAGCTTCGACTACAGCGTGTCCTGTTTGCATGTAGGGTCCTATGCAGTTCACAATAATCTTAGTCCGTTTACAAACTTCTATCAAAGAGTCTTTGTCTTTGGCGTTACAGACAAATATAGATTGGCTTGGAAGCTCTATACCTAGAATACATTTCGTTACATAATTATATTTTTGATTTGTGTTTGGTCAAAGAAACACTGATAAATTGACGTCAAAAAGTCAGTCTCTTTAACAATACGTCTAGCGTTCCTTGACTTGATATGACCTTGTTAGGGTCACAATACTGACTCCTGACAACAAAATCCTACGACTCATTGAGATTTTATTGTATAAACTCTTAGATCTAATTCAAATTGTTAATTTTTGGTAAATAACCAATCATCACATTATTTTGCCATTATCACGTTATTTCGTATTCCTAGATCCTTAGTGGCTCTCTTAGGTAGTTAGAAAAGTCACGTTTCAATTTTCAATTTTATTATCATTTCTGATTATATGTGCACTGCACTGCCTATCGTTTGAAGATTTATAAATATTTTATTTAATTATCTACATAAATATAAATAGCTGGATAATTCCAGCACCTTAATCTTTCTATCTATTATTATCATGTTTCATGTTTACCAAATTATAGAAATGTAGTATATTATGATTTTTAAAATGTATTTATGTTTCTCACCTGAGTTTTTAACAATATCCATCAAATCCTTCAGTTTTTCCGTTGATCGTCCAGCTATTCCCCATTTTATTCCTTTGTCTATTTTAGACATATTTCTCACTATATATTTCCCTGAGAATCCAGTGGCACCCAGAATGACCACGTCCAGCTTTTCCATGTTGTCTTCGTTATTTTTTTTACCGAGTTTTGACTGAGCTTGCCTTGCCGTCTGCAATAAGACTGCATTATCTTTTGCATTTATAACTGGTTTTCGAGAAGGTAAAAATGGAAAAAATTATTTGGTGAGCTCATGATTCGGACAGAATTTTATATTATAGCAAGTTCTAAAATCTGGCAGTTCGCACAATTAAAGTTGACGCAAAGCATTTTATACGAGTGTTTAATGGCATCCATTTGCTGGGCACGGGTCTCCCTACAAAGGAGGTGTGGGCTAAATTAGACTTATTGCCACTTATTAGACTAAATTATATTTTTCTCAAATTGCTCAGTAGAAAGTTATCCTAAATTTCGTTGAGAACATTCATCCAAATGAAATTATGCAAGGTCACAGAGTCAAAGTTTTCTACGTAAAAAAAAGAAATCAAACAAATATGGTAACTAGTCAGTATTTTATTTTAACAAAAAACAGATGTAATTCAGTAATTAATTTTATACATTGATATTTTCCCATTATTGTAGGAACCCATACCGATGTTTTCTCGATGATCGAAGTTCAATGACTCTAGTTACCGCTACAATACAATACAATACAATAATTCTTTATTGTCACCACAAAAATACAACACAAAAAGAATACAACAAACAAATAACATGGCACAAAAGGCGGTCTTATCGCTAAAAAGCGATCTCTTCCAGACAACCTTTATAGGAATGGAACATAATAATAAAAATTAGCATAGACGGTGATGCAAAACAGATATGAGAAATTTAAATAAAAAAATAGTAATAAATACAACATAGGTACAAGAGTACATATAATAATCATCATACATAAAAATTACAACTAGCTACTTATATATGTAAGTATACTCAATTAAGGAATCACAGGACACTAATAAAAATAGATTGACAAAAAAAAAAAAAAAAAAAAAAATTAGTGAACAATACTTGAAAGATAATATTTCTTAACCTGAGCTTTAAATGAATCAAGGCTTTGCGCACGCCTGATAGCCAATGGAAGAGCATTCCAGAGGCAAACAGCACGCATGGAATAGGAGGAGCCATAAAAGGTATTATTGTGTTGTGGAATTTGAAGACGAAGATTAGAGGACGACCTAAGATTACAAGAATGGGATTCGTGCACGTAAGTGAAACGAGATTTCAGGTAAGAAGGAGAACAAGGATTAAACAAAATATTGTAAAGAAGAGATAAAATGTGAGTATCCCGGCGAAGACGAATGGGTAACCACTTGAGCTTGTTACGAAACTGGGAGACATGGTCATATTTACGAAGACCGAAATTAAACCTTATACAGTAATTCTGGAGGCGTTCAAGTTTATCTAGTTGATCCTGGTTTAAGTCGAGATAACATGCATCAGCATAATCAAGAATAGGAAGAAGAAGGGACTGTGCAAGCGCAACTTTGGTAGCAATAGGTAAAAAATTTCGTAGACGTCGCAAGGAACCAGCTGAAGCAAACATTTTACGGCTAACAGATTGAAGTTGCTGATTCCAAGATAAACAGGTGTCAAGTATTATTCCTAAGTTCTTAACTTCAGTACTGTAAGGAACTGCAACACCGCCAAACGAAATTTTAGGCAGAGAACAGTAGTCAATACGAGTAGTCATGTAGGAACTACCGATTATGATGACCGCTGAGACCTTTACTGATTCTATGCTTTTATAAATAATTCTGGAGCTTAATAAAACCATTCATGCTGCTATGATTGCATTATATACGTCATATTTTCAAGACCGTGTTTGTGTCCATATTTTCTTTGGCCGTCTACAAAACTGTAGCCTCGGAACCAGTTACGAACTCAACATAATCTGTTCTCTTACGACATCGAACCATTGCCAAACTAATATGCCAATGCGGAAAAAACGACGACATATGTTGATGAAGAGCCGTATTTAAATTTATTATAATATTACTTACATAAAAAGTCGTGCTCCACGATTTAATCGTTAGCTAAAGAAATAATGGTATTTTTTCTAAAACTAGTTGGCATATTTTATCATCTAATAATATTCCATAAAATACTAGTAAAGAAGCGGTTTAGTAACAGATAACGCTACACAGTAACTTCTCCCCACGAGGATTGCTACTGCGCTAAACCTTAGTAATCTCGAAATAAAGTATCGAATATTATTTAGGTGCATAAGTAAATTCAGTTTGTATTCCGTTTTCATAAATATTAAAAACCTCATAACTCCAACCATTATATTATGTTATTTTTCTAGATCTATTCAGACACGCAGTGAAACGACAAAAACAACTACAAAACACAACATCTATTAATAATTTGTTAAGTTAGATATCTCTTAACTTTATATCGGAGAACATAACTATTTACAGATCACGGATTCTCTATATTATTATCAGAGGATTAATAAAAACAAATATTAAAATTGTTATCTTACCGTTTGTCACTGATAAATTAAGCGTTGGGAATTTTTAACACACGTCCTATCTCTATTGGGCTTGCCGGCGTACTGACATCATTCTACATACATAAACAACACGACAAGTTAATTGCCGCTGTATTACCACTTTGTAAATAATAATTTTCCGAAAACTTTGCATAAAAAAGTAATATTAAATACGAAACAATAAAGACAAAATTATATGGCACTTAAAAATTAACTTTGCAAACGTCACGTTTTTTCAGTTAATTAAATCTAAACTATATATTTTAATAGTTAGTAGAAGAAACAGATTCCTGTACGATTTGAAAATACCGAGATTATAGCTACCTACTTACTGGACTTAAAAAGTAAAATACTAAACAGGTTTTGGAATTTATTTGGGACTACGTGGAAAGTATTATAGGTATTTATTACTCTTTCCAACATAAGAGAATATTCAAATCAGTTGAGAACCTAATATAACGTCACAATAAAAATCATTTTTTTATGTTTAACGTAACAAAAAATTTTTTGTTTTTACGTTTATGTCAGAAACTTGTTTTAAGTCAAAATTAATCGATAATATCCGAAAATTAAATAATATAACACAGAAATATATTATTATAATACGTTAACAGTAAATACGTATCCCAACATACTACAACGAATTAAAAAAAATTAAGGCTCTAGTTCGAAAAAAAACTTTTAATTACAACTTAACGTCGCTCACAAGTTGAGGAAAAATATTTGAGATGGCAACACTAGACTATCGTTACTTGGTCCATGAATATAACACCAACATGGTTATATGTAATTAATTTTAAATGCTTTCAAAAATACGATAACAAGTGGTTAGAAGCGAGTTCGACGCGACCTGTCTATCATCCATAATTTTTTTTTTTTAATTTTGATGTACCCAGTTTCACACTCACGACTAAGACGAATCTATTGACACCCACTTATTTAAAAATACGACAAGCTGTTTAGGCTCTAGGGCGTGCCAATGAAATATAACTCTCCTTCTTTCGGAATCAGGTAAAAATAGTTTCAAATAGAGAAAAGATTTCGTTCCTAAAATTTGTCCTACCAGATTATGCCTGACTTCACACTTACGCTTTTGGATTTGAAACCTACCTACATTTTATATTTTATAATCCAGAAGACGGCGACCCTATTAATATGTCAGCTTAAAAATTAGAAAGATGCCCTATCATATCTCTGTATATACAACCTTTACGCAAAGTTTTTGCAGATGTCGTTCGACGAAACTTTTGTATACTGGATTTCTTTCATTTGTTTTCATATAAATTATACAATATAAAAAATAATTACATTACGTATAGACAGGGTTTATGGGTATCGACCACAGGCGTCAAGAATAACCACGAACAAAACGTACTATTTGTTCGAGGTTATTCTTTGTAATTATAGTGTTTCTGCGAAGTTTTAAAAATGGTGTAAAACGAGACTGAAAGAAGTGAAAAATAGATTTAATAGTTTTTACATCTCTCATATTCGGTAAGTAGGTCCTTATTACCCCCAAATGAGGCTTGTAAGTGACCAATTAGCGCTCTAGGGTAATAATGTAGCTAGAAAAGCCCTAGGGCGATAAGTAATTTAAAAAAAAAACTTCATTCTTTCAAAAACTTCATCTAACCATCACACTGGCAATAGACATCATGTATTCAGCCCAATGACAAAAGAGGTCGCTTCGCTATTCAGCCTTGTCTTCGTACGAGTATAATGAGTATGAACGGCGAAGCTCAATTTCGTTTTTTTTTTTATTTTGACTAATAGCACCATACGATTTGTATATTTGCTAACGTCAAGTTTATATTCTCAATTTCGTTCTTGAAAAAAATAATTTAAAAAGGCGGGAATAAAAAACTTTAACTTTAAATATTGTTTGTTTTTGGTTTTTTTTATAATTACGTGCTAATTAGGAAAAAAACATGAGTTCTGCAAGTGATGAAGATATAAGCTTCACTCCCGATTCAATGAAAATGGAAGCTGAAGCAGCAATTAAAATGTTTTATTATTGTAATGCCGGTTTTTTTTCTACTTACCTCACAATCGAGATGTAAAGCAGAGTAGTTAGCTCGGGTGTAAGCATCAATTGCACCCTCGAACTATAGGCGCCCTCGCTGCGCTCGTGCGCCTAAATATCTCGAGCTGCAATTGATGCCTTACAGCCCTTGGCTACTAATCTACTATAGTCATAAGTCAAGTAATTGGAGTGATATTAATATGTGTAGTACTAATTTGAAAGTAACTATACAATTTCGAAAAAAAAACGTCTCGGAGCAATTACAAGCAATTATAAAGCGACGAGTTGAGAATTCCTTCCTCTTGCAGTCGGTTAAAGAGTATTACCGTACTCACATTATGCCGAATCACGCCTGCATATCAGTATTGGACCCAATAAAGTAGGTCCTTAAACATACTTTAAAATCCGCGTCTGATGAAACGCGTCACGGAATTAAAAAAAATATATAAAACACGGTACATCGAATGAAGTCACAAATATGGTTAGATAATATATTAATCTACAGAACCGCGATGCGACATTTAAGAAATATTGTTTTTTAGTTTCAAATGAAGTCGAAATCGACAATTTCTAAATATTCAAAAACGACATATTTGACGAATCTAATTTATTAAATAGATGTATTGAGTACTCCAAACACAACTTGCAGGTGGACGACTGGTGAAATTATAGTTTGTTTAGGTTTAGAATAGTATTTTAATATATATATATATATTTAGTTAACAAATACACATACATATTTTACTACTAACTATTATGTCATGTAATAGTGATGATGATAACTCTGCATATGCCACAATCTGAGGTGAGTTCTGACAGTTTTTGCAGCTTGCCAACTCTGTCGGACTCCGTAGAAACATTTATTCATGATGTACCAAAAAACTTCAACGTGTTCCATATTAATGCCCAGAGTATTATGGCACACTTTCCAGAAATGCTAGCGTCTTTCGTAAATCCTAATATTCACGCTCTTCTTGTATCTGAGACATGGCTAAAGCCCGCCATTCCGAATAATAGTGTATCGTTGCCAGGTTCTAGACTCATAAGAAATGATAGTACTGGGCAGGTTGGTGGCGGTGTTGCTATTTATCTCAGATCAACATTCCCTTCAGCATTATCAGCAAATCAGCACAACCGCCCCCATCCGATGCCGGCGAGCATCTCTTCATTGTAGTCGTCCTGCATCATACTAAAATACTTCTTGGTGTTTATTACCCTCGTAATCTCCATGTAAATTATTTTTCCTCTCTTAAATTACTTCTTGAAAATATCTCGACTTCTTATGATCACACTATTCTAATGGGTGATTTTAATACTTGCTTATTGAAAAATGATCTTAGATCATCGAAACTTCTATCCCTGGCTTCGGCGTGTAATTTATGTATCCTCCAGCTTAATGCTACTCATCATTTTCCAAACTGCGTTCCTTCTCTTCTAGATTTAATACTTATTTCTTCATCGATACACGTCGTTAAGCATGGACAGTGTGCGGCGGATGCTATATCTTATCATGATTTGATTTATCTCTCTTATAAAGTCCGTCCACCTAAAGCCAAACCTAAAGTCATTTTTCAGCGCAGTTTTGGTAGTATGAACATTGAGAGTCTTCGTAAAGACGCACAAGACTTGGACTTGGCTGCTGTTGTAAATGCTATTAGTATGGATGATAAGATTATGGAATTTAATAACATTTTGACTGAACTCTATGACATTCATGCTCCAATTCGTGTAGTCAGAATGAAACACGCTCCTGCACCGTGGCTTACTGATGAAATTCGTATGCTCATGCACAAAAAATTAGTAGCTAAAATTAAACTTAAGTATCATCAGTCTGATGAAAATAGGGAAAAATATGTCAACCGTCGTAACGTCTGCAATAGAGCATGTAGGGATGCACAGCGCCGACATATTCATAAATCTGTCGAGGATGAAAATCCCGGTAAAGTTTGAAAATTCCTCAGGTCATTGGGAGTCGGATAATCTCGTCAGGAATCTATTCCTAATACCTTAAACATTGATCTGCTGAATCAACAATTCTCCTCTTCTTCTTTGTTTGACGGGCCTGTTAAATCGGCTACCCTTCAGCATCTTTCTTCCGTTGTACTTCCCGACATTGATCGTTTCGTTTTTAATGAATTTTCCGCTTGTGATGTTAAGAAATGTATAGAATCAGTTTCGTCTAATGCTGTTGGTAGTGACAATATTAGTCGTAAAATGATTATGCCAATACTTGACGAAGTTGTTCCTGTTATCCAGTTTATCCTTAACCATTCCATCTCTTCCGGCACTTTTCCTGTAGCATGGAAAATGGCTCATTTAATTCCGCTTCCTAAAAAATCTAATCCTTCTTGTTTCTCTGAATACCGTCCTATCTTTATTATTCCTTTCCTTTCCAAAGTTCTTGAAAAGCTTGTACATCAACAGCTTTCCTCTTTCCTGGCCAAAAACCGCCTCCTCAACCCTCTCCAATCTGGTTTCCGGCGAGGACACAGTACAGTTACAGCTCTCACAAAAATTACTGATGACATTCGTGCTGGCATGGGCAATTGTCATTTAACTGTACTGACATTGCTGGATTTCAGCAACGCTTTTAACAGCGTCGATTTTGACGTCTTGTTAAGGCTACTGTGCAATCTTAACATATCTCCAACGGTGATTGATTGGTTTCGTAGTTACCTGTTTGGACGCCGACAGCGCATTCGTATTGATGACACACTCTCATCATGGTGTGATATCTCTGCCGGTGTGCCATAGGGTGGCGTGCTTTCTCCCTTTCTCTTCGCAATATTTATAAACTCAATCTCACAGCATTTAACTTCTTCCTATCACCTCTATGCAAACGATTTACAGATCTATTATCAAGTCCCATTCGAGCAACTTAGTGTGGCGATTAGGGTTACTAATTCCGATCTTCAGCGGATCCGAGACTGGAGTAGATCTTACGGTCTCTCAGTTAACCCATCTAAAACACAATGTACCTATCATTATCGGAAGATCCCGTATGATTTCTAAAATTGACTGGTTTCGTCTTCCTCAGGTAATTTTTGATGGCGTTCCAATTAGTATAAGCGAAACTGTGAAAAATTTAGGAATTATCATGGATAAATCACTTTCCTGGACTCCACAGCTCGCAGAGGTAAGTCGAAAAGTTTTTGCGTCTGCAGCTTCCTTAAGAAGACTGCGTAATTTTCTACCGATTACTACTAAAACTGCACTAGTCTCTTCACTACTTCTTCCAATATTAGATTACGCAGACGCTTGCTATGTAGATTTAACCGAGGAGCAACTCGACTAGCTCGAGCGTTTACAAAATTTCTGCATTCGGTTTATATTTGGGTTGCGCAAATATGGCCACATCTCTGAATACCGTAAGAAGCTCAAATGGTTACCTATTCGCTTTCGCCGTAATTCTCATATTCTGTCTTTTCTATACAAAATATTATTCATCCCAACCACTCCCTCCTACTTGAAAGACAAATTCGTTTTTGTGACTGCTTCCCACTCAACTTCCCTGCGATCCTCACGTGATCTTCATCTTATGTTGCCAACTCCCACATCTACCAACTCTTTCTTTCAGACATCATTTACTGTGCAAGCTGTCATGTTATGGAACACGCTGCCTTTGTCGGTTAGACAGGCTAAATCTATTTTTATATTTAAGAATTTGTTGAACAACTACTATCTGTCAATAAGTTATTAGTCGAAACTTCTATGTCTTTTAACATCTCTCATTGGTACGTATATTTTTTTTTTATTTATTTCTTTTTTTTTTCATTTGTCTATATAGATAGTTATAGTAAAAGGGTCATTGTGTATTTTTTTTTGTTAGTATTTATTGGTACACCACCGACGTGTTTTTTTTTCATCAAGTCCGATCCATCCAAAGGTTGCCTGGAAGAAATCGCTTTAGGCGATAAGGCCGCCCAATGTACTGCCAATGTTTTATGATACCTGTTTGAAATGTATATGTATATTTTTGGTGTACAATAAAGTCATATTTGAATTTGAATTTGAATTAATTCAAAACTATTACCCATACGCGACTGAAGGTTTAGTATTTAAATACATAGAAAATTAAATTAATATAAAAAATAAGCTTACTTTGGGCAAGAATATGAATGCCATTCAACGTTGCAATGCAGTATTTTGGAGACTGTATCTTCTATCATGGATTTAATATTAGACTAATTTGTTATAATTGCAAATAGTATTTTGTTTTTGTGAAAAAACGATATTAGTCTGTCAATAAGAGAAATTAAAAAAAAAACCATTAGAAACATAAAACCAAATTCTATATATTTTCTGTATAAACACTGTCTAGCGTTGTATAGAAATGTCTATATTCTATTTTTCCGATGCCACTTTCTAAACCCTTGTATCGAATTTAGTACATCGTGAGCAAACAGACTGGGCATCTCCATTGCAAGGAAATGTCCTCCGTCCGTCAGCACCGTGGTGTGGATGAGGTTAGTGAACTTGGTCTTCAGGATCTTCGGAGACTGGTAGATGACCTCGTGTTCCGCTTGGAGCACCCAGGTTGGGACTTTGGTAGGAACACTGGAAAAATTCAATTTATGCGGTTATCGTCTAGGGGTATGCTAAGCCATACGAGAGTCACTATGCACACGCTATTGAATAACTTTCACTAAGGGACCAACTCTGAATTCGAGACAAAAAGACTGTAGAGATACATTTTTCTGACGACGCCGACGGATAAACTCTTTTTATGGAACAGATAATTTTTTTTAATTTCAGGGTTGGTCTCATTGTGACAGCTGTTCGTAATGACGATCATAGTTACCCCCTTTTAGCATAGTAAACCCTTAGCAGATAATCCTGTATATTAAATATTATACCTACTTTCTATCTTCTATACAAATCGTGATATAAATTTCTATAACTAGTACCTGTAATAAACGCCTCCAAAAGCAGCATAGCAAAACTTAAAAACAGTTACAACAGGCGCCGAACTATAGAACTTTTACAGATATTTACATTTAAAAATCCAATCTGTTGACCGATTTTAACAAAATTAAACTCAGACCACATAGAAGGAAAATCTTGCGAACAAAAAAAAGAATGTTCAACTTTAAATATTGGTTCAACCAGTCTCCGAATACAAACAGTTAATAAAAATACAGTCGACTTCACAAAAAAGGAGGTACATTTATACCATACGTGTAAGTTTACCTGCACTTTTAAATATATTATAGTGCATTATACATATATTCGACTCGACAAAGACGCAGCCGCTAATTAGAAATACGTTACAACTAATCAGTAAGCATACGTTTTTGATACAATAAATAAATTTCTTCTATCTTTCTTTCAGAAATGTCGAAATGACCTTTTTTTTAGAAAGAGTCAATTTCGACGATACAGGCAATTTTTTTTCAAAAACTTGTAATTTAATAAAAATGTCGCATCACGGTTGTATAGATTAATCTTTTAACTTACCGTATATATTCTTTGTAAAGTCATTGAATGTACCGAGTCTGAAATATTCTTAAAATTTGATAGGCGTTCCAGTAAACGCGCGCCTTAACTTGTGATTGAGATAAATTTCACTTACGTATGGACACCAAACAGATTGAACTGCTTGTTAAACGACTCCGTGTAGATCCTGAAGGAGGTTGTGATACTGTTGCTGGCCCAGTACATCATGACGTTGTCGATCAACGTAGACCTGGGGTAGTGGTAGAGTCCGCCGTCTTCCCTGGAGTAGTAGTACCTTCGAGTCCCGGTGGAGATGAGCTGGTAGATGAAGGTTAGGAGACCGGCGGGGGAGTCGGAGAGACCGATACCTGTACATACGTAAAATAAAGTAAATTTTGATTTATCAGATGTAGGTGGAAATGAAAGACATTCTTAAAACAAAAAGTAGAAGTAGAAGTAGAAGTTAACAAGAATTATTTAAAACAAAAAGTATACGATATCAGTGTTAATAGTTAAATACATTAAATTACGTAAACTCTTTTGCTATTATTATATACATTGCTATTGCGTAATTGTTCCTAATGATGTTAAGTTCGCTAGCTAGGGCGGTAGGATCCCCTATGTTGCGGTACCTAGTGCTCTTCTGGGGTCTAATTTATTCAATATTTATACATTTCAATTTAAAATAAAGAATAAGGTAAAGAGTTAGTTTAACTAGTGCTAATGTAAGCATCAATAATCAAGTATGCAATAGCATTTATAATACATACCCATTGTATCAGGCTTGGTTGCCAGCTCGTGCAAGTACCCACTCTCCCGCAATAAGAATAGCAAATTCTGCACAAGTGGGTACATCCGGTATGCTAACTTGGGTTCTACGACTAGCGGCGGAAAGAGGGCTCCAAACACGTGGAGGAATAGGCCTTTGAATGTAAATGAGAAACCAAAGTTCGTGTGGTAGCCGAGGACGTCCTGAAAATTGAGAAAAATATTGAAATATAGATACCAGAAACTGTTTAAAAACTATGGATCATTTCATTCGGGTCTTGTTTTGTCAAAAAAAACAAGACAAATTAATTAGTTCAGTTCTCAGTTTTCGGGCTTGTTATATCTTTTTATGGACCTAGTAATATTAATTAAACCGTAATTTCTTTATATTTGCGGTGAGCCAAAAAATCATAGGCCAGACATAAGATTTTAAGGACAGCAGGCCGTCTAATTACTCAGTGTAAACCATTCTGCCTATTCGATAAGAGTTTGCTTTACATTTCAGTATATACCATACGTTATGATCAGTGCAACAACCCCAGTAGTAATTTAGATTTTAAATTGACTGCGTATTAAGCAATTAGCACAGTAATCAGTAATTACAACATATTTCAGTATAAAAATTTTGTTTCGTTAATTAATGGGAAATAATCACACAAATCTGGGTAATGCGAACGCGCTTGCCGTCGCCGTGACCTAGGTTTCCGATGGGGCGGCGCGGCGTCGTGGTGTCAATGACTTTCACGTTCTCTTTGCATGACTACAATTGAAGTGTTCTTTATATACTTGTACTAAAGTGGGTTAAATAAAAAAACAAGGGTTTTTTATTTTTCAATATTCTAAATATACGCAGTCAATTAAGAATCACTAAGTATAGTAAGCTTGAGCACTCAATCACTTGCGGTCAGATAGATTTTTTTCAGATAGAATTATCAAAATAACAGTTTTAGCCCCACTAGTCCCTTTGGTAAGACAACGTTATATCCTAATTATCCCATGTGAGAAGTGACACCAGCAATTTTGTCTTTGAAGATAGGTCTGTTTAGATAGGAGAGTGACGCACACCTTAGGGAAGAGCGTAGACATGCAAGCGCCGATGAACCCTCCCCAGTCCCCACCCTGTACTATGAACTGCTTGTGTCCAAGTCTCCGCATCAGGTTCCTCAGGACTACTGCCATGTGTTCCGCACTGAGACCTGGACGAGCAGCCGCCTGGAATAAGTATAGGCTATTACAATAAATAGGTATATTTCTGTGGAAGTTATCACGCTGCAGTTACAAGAATCAATTAAAAAATTTACCACCGACTCCAACTCCGCCGGCATCTGTTGATTAACCCATATTGAGAGAGTTGTGAAAGAATATGTAATCCGCCATTTCGTGGCGGTGGCCATCTTGGACCTATTTTCATGAAACATAGCTAAGAACGTTACCGGCTAATTCACCTTTCAATCAAAATCAGAATTGGTTCATCCGTTCTGGAGCTACTCGTAGCTCCAGAACGGTGCCTCGGTACACACACACACCTTAAACTTAGTAAAGTAAAGTAATATGTATTGACCTTTTTGCAATTTTCCTTCTGTTGTGTTGCAATTGTGCTGTATTATACAAAATTTACTGACTTTACGAGCGACGGATTGGTATGTAGATTAGGAGTAACAATTTTTCATAATATGTTTACTTACTTTGATTTTCTTTGTTTGCTGAACTGAAATAAAACTACACATCTATTTTAATATTTTGCATGCCAAACTAGGCAAGGACATGTATGCTCTAATTTACTATAAGATCTTGTACAATAATTACCGTGTTTCTGGCAAATAATTTGATTTTGATTTGTAAGTACAGGCAAGTCCTACGACATTTGAATTATAATTACTTAAAAATTAAACTTATTAATCTCATTTATATACAATTACTTAATATGAGTTCATAGTTTAATAGTTCTTATGACAAATATTTACATTAGGATTGCTCTGTTTCGTTATAAGTCATATTTTATTATGGTTGTTCGTTACACAAGCACGATGATTCTACAAGCTGCATTGACATGCCTATATTCGCTGAGTTTATAAAAAGGATTGCTTTAAAAAAATACTACAATTTTTATTTGAATGTAATAAAATTGAGATCCATTACACTTTTAGGTAATATCACCTTATATTTATAGTAGTTTATTATAAGTATAATAAACTACTATAAATATAAGGTGATATTTATAGTAGTTTATTATATATTATATATATAATATATATGTATATAATATATTTATAGTAGTTTATTATACTTATAATAAACTACTATAAATATAATGTGATATTACTGTCATTATTTTACCTTTTTTTAAATGTATTCTTGTTCTCGTTATGTTCTTATAGACTGTTTCTAACATTTTAAGACTTTTATGATATCTTTTGCATTTCCCCAAACAGTAACAGCGTATCTTATAATAGAATGCAAGTAGGCATAGAGATGCGCGACTTTATATCTAGTAATGGCTTAAGTTTAAATAAAGCATAATTACCATTTGCCATTTTCATGCAAATTTTATCGAAGTGCGCATTATGAGTAATTGTATTATCTATTGTATAACCTAGAAATATATTTAATTTACTAATGGAATTCCCGACAATACTGATACATACTGCATAGAGATGGTTTAATCAGAGTTAATAATAATGCCATTTGCGTCAAACCATCTCTTTAACAATACCATAACGGTACCAACTTCATTTTCTAAATTATGTTTACATTTGTCTCTGATACCTACATGTGTGTCATCTGCAAATAAATTGATATGAGCCCAACTTGGCAATGCATTGGTAATATCATTAATATATATCAAAAATAAGACTGGATCTAATATGGAGCCCTGTGGTACTCCAATTGACATCCTTATAACTCCTCATCATTTTTGCGTCGGATTTTATGATTTTTAAAATAAAGTTCAGATGAGTCTCAAGAATTCAGGTATCATAGGTACATGGAAAAAAAGATTTTGACCATTTGTGAACAACATCGTTTTGGAAGTCAGTAAAAAAATTAAAATTACATCAGAAAACCCAAATCCCGGCAAACTAGGCGCAATGACTTCCACTACAAAGTCTCTGTCGGGTCTGTCAGCCGTGAGAAGCGGTATAGTCTCGTAGAACTCTCTTACAGAGCCTGGCCATCCGTGGAGCAGCAGCAGTGGAACTACTGGCTTCCCTGGGTGGACCTGGACAACACGTAGACATTAACACAGATTCAAGAAAACTCTAAAAGAAAAAAGATATCTTGATCAAGTGTTACAAAGTAGAGAAGAATGGACGATCAGTCAATAAAAATACCTATACCTGTGCTACTTGCTATTTTAGCAAGTGGCACAGGTATAGGTACAATTTGTATAGACTGTTCAAAATAATAGACGAAACAAAAAAAGGGGCTGGCGGCGAACAGGACAGTTATATGGGCTACCAGATGGAGCAGATGAGAATTTATCGTTCTGACTTCTCTATTACCCAAAAGCTTATGGTATAAACTGGTTGATATCTGCTTCAGAGCCTGGCTTTCTACGGAGAAGTATCACCAGCACCACTAGCTTTCCTGGGTGTTAGTAATTTTACAGCTGGTTGTCTTTTAAAACTCTTACCACAGGAGATACTCTAATAAAGTGGATATCCAATCCTTGTATATTGGTCTTGAACTGCGGGAACTGGTTCAAGAAATCCTCCCTTTCTTGAAAAGGGTACTCGTTGGCCCAGTAGTTGATCCAGGCTGGTAGTTCTCGCGTGTTGAACCCGTATTCGAATCCCACGTGGGGTAAAGTAGGTTTCGAAGGTCGATAGCTCCATAGTCGGTTTCTGAGGTCCTGTATCATCTGAAATTGAAGGGAAAACATCGGAAATGCTAGGAGTTCTAGGTAACGTGTGTTCTTGGTAAAGGCGAAGTATTGTTAAATATTCGTTGGCAAAAGGCAATGGTTAGGTCACGACTTGGATGGGAAATAGTTGACTAGTGTTTTAGACACTCCAAACTCCACGTTTCTTATAATTATTTGTCGTTATATCATACCCAGCAGCAACAAAAACCGATAGCAGAAAGATATTTCTTATTTGAAATAAAAAAAGAACACCACAAAAAGCGACTTTAATTCGGCTGACAATTTTTCTAGTCGTTTGATACAATATTTATGGGACTTTTTAGAAAGTAATTGGTACTCTCTTATAAGTGCCCATATTCGAACAGAAAAAGATTTTGTTAAGTTGGTCAGATAATTGTTTTCAGATTTCGACGAACTGGAACAACAAATTCGAAGCTTTTTTGAAGTCGGTTAAAAATAAAAAATACTTCTTTAACATTATTTATAACATTTCCCATGAAGTCTTGTTCCAACACCCATGACTTGTGGAAAAATATTGACGAGAAAAGGCGAATAGTAATCAAGAATTTAAGTAGTATCTCGTATAATATATTATAAAAAAACATTATTACTTCAAAGTCAAAATTATAATAATTTAATAAGCTAGAAATAACAAAATGTTGCAAATGTTAATTAAATGTAGGTACATTAACAACGAAAATACTTATAAATAATAAAATCAGTTTATTTTTAGTAAAAATTTACTTAACATATTACCTAAACTTTTTCCCGAAATTACATCAAAGCACTACAATAATTAGGTAAATAAAATCCAGTAAATACCAGTCAGTTTTCGTAATAAAATAAGAATAAGTTAAATTAACTGGATTATACGTTATCATTTTAAAACAATTCTATTAAATGCATTCAGTTAAAATCACTCTCTCCTTAAGCAACTACGTAAATAAAAAGTCTACAAAAACAAAACAGCTCCGTCCTTAGAAAAAGCCCCATAAAATATCAACAGATTCCATACTCACATCTTCCTCAAAAACAATTTTAAACGGCCTTATAGAAGTGTCATTCCATCCTCTCAAATCATCGGGCCCCCACCATTTCTCTTCCACTAACACTTTTTTGCACTCGAACACATTGATAAAACAAATAAAAAACACTATTAAAGCTATCGATACGGCCATTTTTCGCGTTGTTAAGTCAAGAAAACAGTATTGAGCATAATAAATTCTAATTAAATACTGAAAACGAAGCTACTCTATAATGTGTTTTAGATACAGTTATTGCCGGTTGAAATGGCAGGTCGAGTTAAAACGGGTAAATCCTAGCGTCTGCAGCAACGTATATTTATTTCTAGTAGTTATACATCAGTATTGCGGAATAGAACGCAACTTAAGTAAAGATGGCCTATCACTATCATGTGTAATGGTGTAGTGTGACAGCAACAGAGCTGAACGTCTAGGTTTCAAAATAATAAATGAACAAGAGTGTGTTGTTAGCGACAGTACGGTAGGGTTCTGAACTTTATTATATTGAGAAAACTGAGTTTTGCTTTTAAAATTTGTACGTAAATGTCTTTTTAATAAACGCGTCTCATATTGGAGCGTCTACAACGCAGAGACATCGGTTTTTTTTTTTAAATTTGACGTGTATATTTTTATCGTAGCATTGTAGCTCGCGAACGGACGAACTGATTTCGATTTAGTCAAAAAAGTGTATTATTCGGGATTGTTCTTAGATACATTTTATAAAAATCAAGCCAAGATGGCCGCTTCTATAAAATGACCGATTACAATTTTGCCACGACTCCCTCAATATGGGTATCAAATCAAAGGTGACAACACTGTTTGGTAATGATTTTTATTTTATGTAGACCAAACATTTTCTATTTTTTTCTAATTTAATTCTAATCATTTTGTAAGTGTTTAGCAGGTTAATCTAGATTATGTAAGTTAGTTTTATAAGATTTATAGTGCATTCTAAGTAAATGCAGACATACAGAAAGACAGACTGCGCAGATTAAGTATAGGCTCATCTTATGTTGTGTGCCAAATATAAACTTGATTTAACAGATTAATCAAGTTAAATTCTTTTCCAGCATAGGAACACCTTAAATTAATTACAAAAAACCTAATGTACTCGTATGAAGTCAATATAATTGTACGATAATTTCTATACTCAAATCTAATGCTACGAAACGAAACCCTACAGTAACAGCAGAGACTTAGTTTGGAAAATATCTCTTTGCGCAATATTTGACTACTGAACCCTAAAAATTAAGATTAACTTTTTCTGTGGATAATAAGTAGAGTTTACAAGTCTAATTAAATCTAGTTTATCCAATTTAATAAGTCAGGCCAAATGTGCCCGTCACCTATGCCGTTAACCTTGTACTAGATTTGTAATTCTCAGATTTTTGTCAGATGAAAGCAGAATGAAATTTTATTAATTCATTTATAATGGAACATACAACAGCGTTTTAAATACAAGCAATACTTAAAAAAAATGAAAAATCAACTCCAGTTTGGCAGAGTACTGTACCGATATTAATGAATCTTGTATAGGAGGACCTGAGAATCAACTTCTGGCTGTGGGTTTTTAAGTAATTGTGGAACATACTTTTGTACGTCACTTGTTCAATGGAATCATTGTTATCAAATATTTCCACGAATTGAGAACCCATTTTTTTAAAGTGTAAGTTATTTTAAACCTTTGAGGACAAGGTCAAACAGAAGCTTCAGAGTAGATTATTTTAAGCTTTAGAGGATAAAATATGTATAATGTTATCCCACCAAGCTAAGAAAGCCGAAAAGCCGAAGTATACTTTATTATTGTTTTAATGTTTAAAAAAATCCTACGACAATAAACAGGATTCCTAATAACAAATAGCATTATTTACGTTCAATTCAGTTAGTGGTAGCCTAGTAAGTTAGTGGTAGCCTAGTAAGTTAGTGGTAGCCTAGTAAGTTAGTGGTAGCCTAGTAAGTTAGTGGTAGCCTAGTAAGTTAGTGGTAGTCTAGTAAGTTAGTGGTAGTCTAGTAAGTAAACCCGTTGCCTCACAAGCGAAAGGGCGCGGGTTCAAATCTAGGTTCAGGCATGCACCTCTGAATTTTTCACATATTAGAATTTGTGCATATTAGAATTAATTACCTCATGCTTAAACGGTGAAGGAAAACATCGTGAGGAAACCTGTTTGTCGGATAAGGTTAATAATTTTCAAGGATAAGGGAAGTCCCCAACTCGTAATTTGGCTAGCGTGGTGGACTATGGCCTACACATACTTCATAGGGAAGACCCATGTTCAGCGTGAGACGAGTATGGGCTGAGTTGATACGACCGACGCTCAATTTAAATTTGTTAAAATGTTTAAGTCTGGTTAAATCTAAGCAGATATTTTATCTCTACTTTCTTGTGAGTAGTATTTCGCGCATTTCCACAATTTTGATATGATCATGCCATCTCTACGCACCCACTTTGTTCGTATATCGACCGGTGTAGGAAGTAAGAAGTGTTATAACATAAAAACAGTGATTATAACGATTACGACGATCGACACACACGCACAGGCGCATTAACTATGTTATTATGTGCATTTAGATCTGAAAACTGGGTGTTTGCTCCAATTTGCAAAAACGTTTAACTTACCTACACCATGACGATTCTTAACTATTCTAAGACGTCGTAGATGGCTTGAATAAAAATCGGTCAAGTGTGAGTTGTTTATTACTAGTTATTAACATATTGCCGCTATTAAATGTCAATCTCAAAATCACGTTTATAGTATGGGAGCCCCATTAAATATATTTATTTTATGCTGCTTTAGTCGTTGTTCTTATAGCAATAGAATTACATCATTTATGTAAATTTTACCTGTCTTGCTATCACGGTTTATGAAATACACCCTGGTGACATAAAGACGGACATTGAAATTTCAGTACGAGCAATAGAGTCCCGTTTTACGCTTTAGGCAAGGATCCCTAGTCAATACTATGCGTAGTGGATAAAATAATGTGTAAATTCACCTTCGAGGAACAAAATTTGAAATTCAAATACACACCTCTATTTAAAAATATCGAACTTAGCGTCAATAACAAAATAAAGTGTTATTTCGGAATAGCGTTGCAGATATCGGTCACAACTTTTTCTGCTCCGATGAAAGACTCTTCAGAATTAGTATATTGAGGATCCGGTTTGCTTATGTATTTATTATACGTATAAATATAATTAGATCTATATCTAGGTATGCTCTAATGTGTTATTAAAAATGATATAACTGTAGCATAAGGCCGCCACTTGTAGCGCTATTTGTAAGACATTTTCTCCTGTATTTTTATTTTATTTGTGTCTGCAATAAAGAATTGATCTATCTACGAGTATCTAGCATTTTCTTACGGCTTTTCGGGCATAAAGTTAGTGGTAGCTCCGTTAGTAAACCACGCTGGTTTGATGTTAAGTTCAGCCATGCACCTAGAAGTTTTATCTTAGGTCACAGATTACTGTACAATTCTTATCTGTGCTCATGTGCTTAAAAATATCACGAGGTAACCTGTGTGTTGTTTAACTTAAATAGCTTTCGCTGATAAGTGAAGGCCCTAACTTACAATTTCATCCATATTATATACCTACACCCCCTTAATAAGGGAAACACGTGGCTAGGAGGCACAGTATAAATTTACAAATTACACAGTAGTTTAAAAATAAGAAATAATATTTCGAAAGTGTATTTAAACTGACTGCTAATGTATACCAATTCATTTTCATACATTACATAATAGGTCAATCATATCATATACTCGTTAAATATTTAATAAACCTTAATTAATTCATTAAAATTTTGCTAAACATAAAACTATTAAGAGTAGCCCTGAATTTCTACAAGATTATATACTTAGTTAAAGATTGAAAGATGATTGCAAAATGTATTAATAATCCAAAACATTATTGACTTGAACTTGTTCCTGTAGATGAGAAACTTGTCCTTTTTAACCCCTGATCCAAAAACTATGGGGTGTTATTTGTTTGACGTGTTTGTGTGTATGTCTGTCTGTGGCGGATTTTGTGATTGTTTTTTTTTTTGGTTTGAAAGTTGTTTTAGACGGGAGTGTTCTTAGCTATGTTTGATGACAATCGGTTCAAGATGGTTGCCGGCACAAAATGGCGGAGTGCATTTTTTCACAAATCCTTCAATATGTGTATTAAATGAAAGGGCTTTACTAGTAAAATTACTATACATTATTATGATTACAACTCTAACATGATTTTCCATAATTTTCTTGTTTAAATTCCACGTTATCCGTTAAGGATAACCTTAACGGATAACGTGGCGTGAGTTATCCTTTAGCATTAAAATAGGGGATTTCACTTCTTATTTGTCCCTCCTTAAAGAGACGACAAGGTGACAAACAGGAATCAACCAAAATATGAATAAAAACAAAATAAGTGTTTTTATCACGTTTATGCTGGATTATTATTATTTTTCATAACTGCTCAGTGCTTACATGATTGCCAATTTCTTATTACGAACAAATTCATTAAAGTTTCACTTTCGTAATAATTACAGAAAAGTATGTATTTAACTTATCACTTATGCTACGAGTTTATTAGTGGGTCTATTATATTTTTATAGCAAACCAACGCATTTAATTGGTATTGTTAACGCGAAGATGGTTACGTTAATTTAGTTACTTTGGTTTTACAAGCTCATTGTGTTTAGTTATAGTTCTGATAGTTTCAATCCAATTATGTTACGGGAGTGACCGTGGAGTGGCATTAACGCTGAGCTATACTGAGGGTTATATATTCTATTAGACCGGGCTGTCAGCTGTAGGTGTACGAAGCCAAAAATAGCATCGTTGCGAACAACATTTATAACGGGACCAACCCTGAATTTGAGAAAGAAAAACCATGGTAAAAATGTATGTTTTTTTTAATTTATGGTTTTTCCGTACTAATGATGACGATGGAGACAATGACGCCCTTTCGATTTGGATTCGCAAGCTCTTTTTTAGATTTGTTCCTCGCACGTCCCACAGAGTTTCGTCCCACATAAAAAAATCTACCACCTGTCCTAATTTGTATGCCTCGCTCGTCCCAAAAAATATTTTTTAATATTTTATTCTTTGCTCGTCCCAATTCCTATGCCTGGCTCGTTCCATATTTTTTTATATGAGTCAAATTTAATTTTTTGTACAGTCAGCCTAAAAACCTTACTGTCCAGAAAGATAAATAACCACGCCATGTTGCGGAAAATTTTATGAATTTCCGAGACTCCACTATAACATAAATTATAAAATAATAAGTGACGTCACCATGACAGTTTTTTTAATGATTGGGCTTTAGGCAATAATGAAGTACACATAGCCGACCCTAAGATAAACCTTGTGCATCCCACTGCTTAGACCAACACTATTATTATTACCTAGAACAAGTTTTTGAATGTTTATAGCATCGGTATTGTGCGACGGGGATTAGAGAGCTCACTCTCTCGCTGCTTTCTTTGTCTAAACCAATTGACCAATGGCCTGGGTTTGCGTTATCAGCGCAATAATAAAATACCACTTTCTTATGAAAATTAGGTTAATTAAAATACTGTGATTGTGATATTAGTAACGTAATAAATATTTTTTAAATAAGTATTTCTATTTATGTTGAAGTACCAAATTGAGATAAATATAAACGTGATTACATTTATATTTATCTTAACGTGGTACTTCTATAAGATACATGCAAATGTATAACATTGATAGGTGTGAAATCAATAGTACTGTGATTTGAATTTGATTGTGATACTAAATAATAAAGATTTTCTAAATTGCAATAGATCTTTTATTTATCAAAATTAAAAACATGGATCGCGGGTATACCTGGAAGTGTTTAACATCTTTATGTAACTATAAAAAAAAATTACATTTAACTGTCTACTGTACTTTGAATTTGTCGGGAATGTGGAACGAGTCGTGACTTTAAAACTCAAGTGGGACGAGGGAGGAATTCTTTTGAATGTGGGACAAGATGTGGGACGAGCTAGGCAGGAATCCTTTTTTACGATATGTCCAAAAGCACATGTTTAATTGTAACATAATTATATATTTTCTGTATTAAAATATAATTCAATATTTTAGTTTTCACGGCAAGTGCCTTATTAACATTAACAAAATGACTAACTACGACAACAAAAAAATATAGCAGAAAAATTACCTAAATAAATATTTATCCAGTATAACTGTAAAATCAGATATGAACAGATTAACAACATAGAAAATTATATAAATATAAAAAAA
This sequence comes from Ligdia adustata, assembly GCA_947049295.1. Taxonomy (NCBI): domain Eukaryota; kingdom Metazoa; phylum Arthropoda; class Insecta; order Lepidoptera; family Geometridae; genus Ligdia; species Ligdia adustata. The sequence continues at coordinate 1,934,542 of OX346237.1, forward strand.
ACATATTTTTAGGGTTCCATACCCACAAAAAAATATTTACTTACATAGACTTCACATTAATATATCTGCCTGTTACCAGCAACCTTATGAACCATGATAGCTAGAAACTGAAACTTTTCACAGATGATGTATTTATTTAGCCACTACTACTAATAATTATGTACGGGATAGCAAAATTGTTTTTTTTTTTACGTATTTGCTCGATATTAATAACGGCAACAGGTAGAAACTTGAACTTGAATTCGACTCGCACTTGACCGACTTTATCAATAGATGAGCCGGTCAAGTATCGTCGTAAAGAATGATGAAACATCAAATGACAATCAAATATGGTATTTTTTTTTGACAACATCTACACAAAGTTTTTCAAGTTTCAAACTAGGCAAAGCCTGTGCTATGGTAACCTGGTGACTGATATACATACTTATATACATAAATACATACTTATATATATAATAAACATCAATGTTTGACCTGTCCGGGGATCGAACATCGAAGCGGCACAGAAATTTGATCACCCATCATCAATTACTTACATCACACATTCATTCGCCAAACTTTTTTATCAACCTTCACCACACATTAGGGGTTGCAAAGTCAATAGGGGTGGTTTCCCAGGGGTATTTACTCTTCACACCCTCAGCACTAATACCTACTCTATATTACAACTCGTGGCAAATTACATTACCTCTTTTTACCCGACTGCGAAAGAATGTTTTTCGAATGTACTCGTATGTATCTATGTATGTATATTTCTTTGGCACAACCTAGATCCTTATTGTCTTGTCGTATTTCGATCTGAGTGGTGTCAATAGGTTTGTCTTAGTCGTGTGAGAGACAATAAGTACATCAAAATTAAAAAAAAAATAAGGATGATACACAGGTTTAATGATTTAGCAATTCGGTTGTTCTTGCTACGTAGAAGCAGAGTTATTCACCCTAGAGTTCTTTGAGATTTCTTTTTTTTCAGATTTAAAAAAAAACTAGCTTCTTAATTAGGCTGCATTTTTAAATTCAATACCTACCTGATAGTTGAAAAATGAATAGATTGATAAAAATTACGTTTGGAAGGGTTTTTTGTTTGTTGAAGGGATTTTTCCTTCTTTTTCGGCCCCATACAATTTTATCAGCATCGGGCTAGGTTATTTAATCAAGAAACTGAAAACAGTGAGTCAAAGTCTACCGATTCAAGTCAGATGTTAAATTTTTTTAGATTTAGGTTATTATTAAACATTTTAGGGGCGGCAAAAAATTATGTCACGCATTAGAACCCCAGGGGGTGAAGTCAAGTGATTTTAATAGAATTATCGACAAATGACGTCACGTGCCCAGAGGGATGATATGAATTTATATTTATTTTGTGCGGTGATATAGCTCTAATCTGAAAATTATATTCATGGGTGAGACTATGTGAGAGTATGTGTTTGAACATTACTGTCGTGTGAATCCAATTCACTGTAACTCGGGATAAGTACACTGTTTTGCTTTAACAATGCTAAACGCTTTAATTTTACCTGGTTTTCAAAAATTCTAAATGAATACACAGGTATTTATTAAATTACAAATGAGACTGTATCGCAATAAATTTAAACTTTAAAATGTCATATCACTGTAATTGAAGTTGCAGTATTTTGGTTTATTATTAATCTCTTGCGTTATACTCGTATGTAGCCGAGAAGCATTTGGACCTCCACTCTGTGCGCTATTTTCCGCGGAAAGCTCAACTAGCGTTGGTCAGCGTGAGAAGTGGGTTCGATTTTGTCTTTGAGTCTGTGTGTTATACAAGATGCAACGTACAAATCCAGTCACTCACCTAACAGTATTGATACCGTTCAGCTAAGCCTCCTCCGTAAGAGGCTTAGCTTTCCATATCCAAACTTATTCCGATCTTATGGTAGACATACTGCTCGACATTGTATCACTGGTCGAATATTAAATAAGGGCATGCCAACCAGAGGAACTCCAGCAGTGATAGACTGCAGGCCTCCTTGCATGATGAAATGTTTTATTTTTGGATGTTCTAAGAAAAAATAATAAAATGTTTATTTTGATATCCTTGCAATAAAGGTATTGCAAGGATATCAAAATAAACATTATATTATTTTTTAATTTAATGAAGGCATTAATATAACAACTAAAATAGAAAATTTAAAAAAATCCCTGACATTCATTGCAGCTGCCATCTTGAATTTGAAGTTATCCTAGTGTATTCCACTAGTCAAGCCCTTTCATGTGATACTCATATTGAGGGATGAAAAAAAAACATTACTTTCCCATTTTGTTGCGGCGGCCATCTTGGACCGATTGTTATCAAACATAGCTAAGACCACTCTCGACTAATACACAACTTATAAAATCCCGTCGTTTTTGCGTCGTGGGTTAAAAATACAAAGAAAATAGCATTTACTTAATCACTATCGCTTCGGAAAAATCCATCATTATTGTTTTAAGCATTATAAATAACTATTTTAAGACGTTAAGGACGTTAGACATTATGTGACGTATTTTTTTTGCTAGAGGATTTTTGATTATGAGTATGTACCTTCTATTAACGATTATTTATGTCAATAAGTATAACCTCGGAGACGTCTTCGCCTTCTTTGCAGGAATCTAAAATTAATTCTAATTATTGAGTATCATACACTATCATTTAATTGTAGTTCGCTTGCAAAATGACGTCTACTTACTCTCTCACCAATATAATTGCTCACGCTGTGCCCACCCTATTAGCTGTAAAGATGCATTCATAAGGCAATTAATTATGCACATTTCTTTTGAGCTAAAAAACTCTTCGCTTAATTACCGTCTACAGTTCACAACATGTAACCTTCGTAGCCCAACATAATGTTAGAATAGTCAACGCATAAAAAAGGTTTTTACTAAGCAAATCAGACTACGGCAACAACTTGGATATTCGGGTGTTTGCGGTTCTTCCAGGCAACTCAACCTTGCTCCATTTCCATAGAACGTCTTAAGGCAGTTTATATAAAACTCTCACTAACATTTGAAACTTCTCTGAGGATAACTTGCCGGGTCGACCTGAGTCCCATAGCTGACATATATGACACCATTCTATGAAGAGTCCAAATATGTTTTTAGTTCCAGAAATATAATGCGACATCTAAAATTTGCTCTAGGAGTGTAGAATATAAGAAAATCAACGTTTCTCAAAAATAAAGAGAGAAAGCTATTTATTCTCATCCAGTAAAAAATGTGTACTTGTAAAGTCAGTTAATGTAATGATTTTTTTATTGTGATTCAGTTTTTTTTTATTCTACAGCTAGCTAGGTATTTGACCACTAGCTCACACTACCACGGAAGTTAGGTACACTGTGGTTCATGCCTATCTAGAATACACTGGGTCACTGGCTTTCCAAAAAGGCTGCCGGAACATACCGTTAGGTTAGTTGTAGTTATTTTATCAACTTGAGGTTAGAAAATTGTTGATAATGACACGCTTTTGGCCTTATAAATCCTGTATCAATAAAAATGTACAAGTGTTTACTAAAGTCATCGAGATAGAAAGTATATTTATTAGATCTATATTTGTGTACATAAAAGTGTATATAAATGTTACTGGTATTTGCTAGAATGCAACCTAGAGCCTGTACCTTTAAACCTAGACACATGTACCTAGATGTAGAATCATCGTTCTTGTGTAACGAACACCCATAATAAAATATCACTAATAACTAAACAAAGCATTCATAATGTAAATATTTGTCAAGAGAACTGTTAAACTAACAACTAATATTAAGTAATCGTATATAAATAAGATTTGTAAGTTAATTTTTTTAAGTAATTATTAATTCAAATGTAATAAGACTTGCCTGTAACGAACGTTATTTAAAGGTCAATAAATATTACTTTACTCTACTCTACTCTACTTTACTTTACTTTACATGAAATTTGGACGGTGTATTCATTACATAGTGTAGAGTTGTATTAAGAAAAGAATTTTAGAAATTCTATCCTTAAGTGGATCAAATGTGAGGTCAAAGTTAGGAATTCTTTCAATTCCATTTTATGTCTCAGTGGTAAACGCCTCGGGTGACAGCTAGTAGTAATTATACAGGGTTATTGGCTAGGGGTGTACTAAGACGATTGAGGGTAACTATACTCTATGTAAGGAAAAACTTTATAAGACCAACCTTGAATTCGAGAAAAGAGAATCATCTGTTCCATAAAAAAAATATTTATGGGTTGTCTAAAAAATTTATAAAACAGCTGTTACAATTCGGTGTTAAACTCATAGTAATTTTTTTCATTAGGTTGAGTATAATGAGCCCTTTTCGACTAAGTGTACCCTTAAACGACAATCCTGTATTTTTTATATGAAATAATTACTGATTATTTTCGTGACAAACCAGAGTAAGCATAAGAAGGTCAAGCTTATCACAAAAACTGAAAACTGGGTATATATCGATCAGTAATTTTTTTAACTAATTTTACCTATTTTATCGGCTTAGAATTAATAAGTTTTCCATCCATATACCTACTTACTTATAATACTTATGTAAAAGATAACCTTTGTATGTAGATTATTAACCTGAATAAGAAACTGTCACCGATTTCAGTTTATCACAGACCTTCGTCGAAGGCTGACGTGTATATGGACTCAAATTATAATTGTTATTTATTGATAAATGAACATTGATAGTAAAGTGTTTATCAAAATTATCTCCTAAGTAGCAAGTGTAAAGGTATGTGATGGATGTAAAATTGAATTTCTTATCTGATTAAATTTACTCAACACTTAATTATTAAAAATTAATTTTTACTTTTATATATTTTTCGATATTTAATTTCTAACTATGGCTATGTCTATTATTGAAGTTATTAAAACATATCAAGGTTTTTCTCATGAATCGTGATCATTTATTTTTACAAAAAATGTCACAGAAAATAATGTCTCAAGACAAGTACAATAGACTGCGGTTTTGCTTTGAATTTTGCAAAATTTTGTAATAAATTGGTTTACATTGATTGGTAGACTAATTAATTAATTAATAAGACCTTAAGTAATGTCACACTTTTCCGTTACACACTGTATATTTTAAACCTATTTGAAGGTGTTTTCAGCCGTGATACAAGACGTTGTCTTTAAATGTACAAGCAGTGATATTATAAAAACGAATGTTTTGTATATATAAGTGTGTTTTGTTGATGTCCCTGATTTTTTGTAACCCCGCGCATGGTCGTCGCCAGCCGCTGACCTAGGGAAGGGCGAGTTAATAAAAATGTATGAAAATACAGTAGAAGATTTCGTACGTATTCACCAACTTAACAAACACATGAAGTTTTTACATTTGATTTTGTTAAAGACGGTTCAAACTGCAATGTATAGATAAGCTGTAAACTTTTGAAGGCAAGTTTTTTACGACTGCACTTTTTGCTTTAGAGTGGCGGGTGCATATGACCCTGCCTACAAGTTTTATGAACCAACGTGTCTCTAAAACCAATGCTGCGTAGCAATTCCTAGCATAATAGTGAGTACCTAATACACATCGTGTAACAGAAAAATGTGACAATACTTAAGTGTGTTAGTCCAAACATCAATGTGAACATATTGTAGAATATTTTTTGCAAAATTCGAGAATAACAATAATTCGACGGACGTATCATCGTATCTAACATTAGCTCGTCGAAGATCTTCCAATAATTCCTTGTGCGTGACTTAGTCTTATTATTTTACTTAATAATAGGAAATAATAAACATCTGACCGTACAATTACTGTACTGGAAAATAACACATAACAGATGGTTTTAACTATTTTAAACGTCAGAATTATGTTAAGAGTATGATGATAACTTATAAATAATTCAATGAGAAATCAAATTTGATCGGTTTTTAATCAACTCGCAACAGGCCAATTTGAAACAGAAAGCGATTTATTAAGCAACTTAGCAAATTAATGTTTCATTTCCTTTGTATGAAAAAACCTTCCGAAAATTGCTATTTAGTCGGGTGGGTTCCCAACGAGTCCCAACGATAACTGTTATCGTATTTTTCTCAACGATTCACACATTCATACGAACTCATTTTAAAAATGATGTTGCTACCAATAACATTGTAACTTGATGAATCGAAATTGGTCGGTAAATAGCGCCGTACCAACTGTCTAAAGGGACTCTCTTCAGTATCAGAGTCTCCTTTTTGCGGAATATACACGTGCTTTGTAATTATTACCAACTTTCCAAAATGGGATTAGTTACTCAATTCGACCCGACTATTTTTTTATTTTGAAAGTTGTTACCTGATTTCTAGAACGCGGTTAAAAAAATGTGAGTATTTTTTTATGTGATTTGTACTAGGTACTTAAAAGCTTTATTGCTTGTTGAAGTGGTGCTATTTAAAATTGATCAAAATCAGTTTAGTCGTACAATTTATAATCGAAATAACTGAAGAAATTGTCTGACAACTGTTATCGCATGAATGTAGAATTGAATATATGTTTTTGAAATTTGTTTAATTTTTTGTTTTAAAGTAAATAAAGAGTATTTTTTATTGACTTTATTACTAAAAATGAAATGACTAACTACAGCAACAACAACAAAAATCTGCAGAGAGATTACCTGTAGAACATTTAAGATCTACAGATAATCCAAATGCTCCAACCCACCACCAGAGGGCAGCTTTTTTTGTTTATTTTTTATTCGGTTCAAGCAAAAATTTAGCGTCTCAAGCCTAGAAAGTGCTACCATGTTTTATCTTTGGGTATAAGAATTGGGTTTAGCATTATAATTTAATATGCTTTTTTATTGCATCAAGTACTTATAAATATGTCAATCAGTACGACAAAACCATTGTAGGTAAATAAAGATAAATTGAATTGGGAAATCTAAATTATGTCATCATAATCTTTTACTAAATCAATAACGATTGTATTTGGTGGTCTGTGATTGGACCACATTTTTTTTAGCGATGATGTGTATTTGGCTTCTGTGATAGCGAATTGGATAATTATACTTACCTTATATTTAGGTTGTTGATAAAAGATAATGTTATAATCAATGTTTATACTAAAAATCTATGAAATGCCCTATACAGGGTGTAACAGAAAGGTGAGACAATACTTAAAATGGTGTTAGTCTACACATCGAAGTGAACCCGGCGTAGATAAACAATTTTCATTATTAAAAAAATAATTATTACGTCCTCTTACCGATCTCGACACCAATTTTTGTAAGGAATACCTATGTAAGGTTCTTTTTAAATTTCTTTCACTAATTTAATAGGTTTTTTTTACACCTTTACCTCCACCCATTAAAGTGAATAAACTGAAACTGAACTAACACCTTTCTCTTACACGTTGTATATAACATTGTAGTTTATTTCTTTCGACATTGGAACTAAGAGGTTTATGAATAAAGAAGTAAAATTATTTAGTGATTCATTTAAAACCTACTAACTCCCATTTTTCTTCTATAAAGGTTCGTGGCATCGAGAGTTAGAAATGTGTAATTGTAATGAATTTATAGCATAGTTCACTATAATTACACATTTCTAATTCTTAATAAGAAACAAAAAACAGATTTAAATCTGCAAACATAATCATCGTCAAAATGGTTTAGCAATTTTGTAACGGGAAGGCTCTGAGTGTTACAACACAGGTTTTTTTCTAGCGTGAGACGGAAATAGCTATTAAAAATTAATAATAGTAGAGTTCGGATTTCTTTTTATTTATTAGGAATCGCTTTTGTACCTGTAATTAAACTTTGTATAATGTAAGTTTTAGTTAACATTTTAAATGTTATCATAGTTCGGTTCACATATGACATTTAATCACAACTATTTTAATGATAAATATCTTTTAAATAGTTCGAGTATAGAATTGACGAAGCTTCTCGTAACAACATAAATAAAATTAATTAAAATGAAAACCACCATTTCAATGAATGAATGAATGAATAGTTTATTTGCGATAATTACAACATAACACATATTATTACAACCCTAACTATATAAAATAATAAAATTAAAAGTAATGATATATTTAACACAACCCGACCCCAACTCAGCAAAATGCTGGTTATAACAAGCAGCGCTGGTCTTCCGCTGGAGCCGGCAAGTGACATCACGCACGCATTACCTGACAGTAAACAGCAAAATTAACATTAGTAACTATAAAACAAAACAATATAAAATTTAGACTCTTTTTAAAACATCATACATATATATAATCAAAGTTTCAAAGCAAATTAACAAAATAATAATGATAACCTAAAAATGTACACAAAACTTTTGTTTGCGTAACATGCAACATTAGCACACAATAACGAATATATAAAACAGATACAATATTACGAACAAATTAGATATGATTTAAATTGCACTTGTGTCTCGGATCAGCTGTTCCTCTCCCCGCTGATGAGCATAAATGAATATTTTTAGCTTATTTCTAAAACCGTTCAGACAACGCGAGATTTGGGACACTTATTAGCTACATGAACATTATTACATAAAATATCATTTTTATTTTGTTTTGCTAAACTCTTGTTTGTGTATCTTTCTATACATAATTCTACTATACGTGTAAACTTCTCCTAAACGGCTGGACCGATTGAAATGATTTTTTTTTGTATGCATTTCACTCAGCCCGGCAGATGGCGCTGTAGTCGGCATCTAGGTTATTGCAGGCAACGTCTGTCGGGTCCGCTAGTACAAATATGTTATATTATTTAAATAAACTAAACTTATGATAGCTCGCATTGGTATCATACTTTACTAATAATATAAAGACGAAAGTTTGTATGTGTGTGTGCGTGTGTATATGTGTGTGTTTGTCACACCTTCACATGGATTTGGATGTAAGGGAAGAAGATAGTTTATACCCTGGATAAGTGATAGATAAGCCCATGGGATGATCAAATATTCACTGGGGAAAACATCGCGGGGCACAGCTAGAAAATAAACATAAAAACTTAAATTAAACTTTCACTATTAACTGCTTTATTACTGCGTATCGCCATCGTGTTTGATTCACGCTATTTACACTTAGAACATCTTTTGTCTTGTTCTACTCAATGGAGATCGACGCGCGCTAAAACATGACAAATGACAAATGAAGTTAAGACGCGTTGAATTATAAGGCTGTTTTATATAAGTCTAAAGAAGTCTCAAGCAAAAAAAAGACTTTAATAAACCAATCGCATTACTCAAACTTAATCGCTTCTCATTTCAAGACTTTTATCTTTCACAGATGGCTCGACTACTCTTCATAGCGCCTCTGCTAGTCCTGGCCATCCTCCCGGTCTACTATCTGTACTTCAAGCCTCCTCCACCACTGCCCGAAGTAGACCTAGAAGCCTACTGGGGACCTAAGGAGCTGAAGAACAAGCATGATAAAACCATCAGACCTTTTCAGATCAAGTTCCCTAAAGATGTAAGTAAAGTAGACCGGACTAGTGTATTTATTAAACGACTAATTGCAATACTAAAAATAATGGCAGTTGCCAATGTAGGCAAAATAATACCAATCAACGGAAGATCAGCGAGAGTTGTTTACAACCGGCATCATGCTGAGTTGGGATCGGCTTGTGACAAAAAAACATGCTTCCCTACTACGAGTATTCTATTTTCTATTTTTGTTCAACATTGCTTGTTGTTTTTTGTCACAAATAAACCATATTCTATTCTAAGAACTACAGACAATATTTATGCTCCAACCCACCGCCTCAGGGCAGTGTGCCCAGTAAGCTTCTGGTATTACCACGCATTAATAAGCTTTGGCTATGGTAGATTTATGTAGACCTTTTTTCTTCGCCTCGAATAACACATACAAAAATTCTATATCGTTAGCATTCAAAATCTAATAATAATAACTTATATTATTCTGGCTTATATTTTACGCAAAAAATAAGTCTAGAAATCTAGCGGGGCAACGCAAATAATTTTTTAAGTGACTAATTTATTTCACAACTTTTACATTTATCCTTGTAATAATATTTTTATATCGTTAACGCTAAAAAGCTTATAATAACCTTATAATAATAACCATGTGGTTAGAAGGTAATTCATAAAACTCGATTACAAAAAACTCTAGACCACTGTATCTTAAAACTGAGGGTAAAACTGTGGGATACAGCTAGTATAGCTTATCATCTGCAGATAAAGACAAATGCAATGACACCTCGCACATCAAAATCGGTCCAACGCTTTAGGCTGTATAGAGTCACAAAGAATTAGACATATATACAAATTTATAAATATACACTGTAAAAACATTAAAAACATTACCCTACTATTTGATTATCGAGTAAAAACTGACACAAAAGACGGTCTTATCGATAGCCAGCGGTATAATAATAGCACCAATGCAAATGCAGTAACTTCATAAAATATCAGCTGAGGTAGAGATAAGAGAGCAAGTACGGTCCTGTAAGTAGTTTATCAGTAAACTGGACTTTGATATTCTCTTTTATTCATATTTCGATAGCTTCAAAATCTTTTAAAGCTGGAGCACACCGCACGCATTGCGTTACAGCCGTCGCTTTGTGTCTCAGCGCGTTGCGTAGGATGCTACACCGGTCATTTTTGTTTATCGTATTGTGCACTGCTGCAACGTTCTTGATATCTGCCATATCCCATTGAGTGTTAATCATGACTGACGTATACGCGTGAAGTGACGTAGTCTGGCTTGACTTGCGGTGTGGTGGTGCGCGTGGTTGCACAGCATCGTGCGTTTGTTGTGTCATTTCCTTCATTACAACGTCATAAGCCGTGCTGTGCTACGCTGCATACAGTCTGCTATACCCTTTAAAAAATACATAAGACACATCTTTAAAGAACCAATAATTAGCAAGCATCAAAACATTTTGTTTATTATTGTGCTCTAACTGTTACGAATGCGACATGGCAAAGATACAAAAACTAAAATTTCGAAGTTTAGTTTTTTAAGTGTTTAACTTTAGTTTAACTAAGTTAAATTAAGCTACTATCCAGGATGTGGAAAAAATAATAAAAAAATGTTGCTACCAAAGTGCATTTGTTATTATATAATATATTAGTACATAATACTTTATCTATAGTCACCACCTTGCCTACATTCCGTATTATAATTATCTACCTACCTATTATCATTATAATATGAAAGTGTGTGCGTTTGTCCGTCTCCTCAGCAACTCAAAACAAACATTGTCGTGGTTGAAACCGCTGCTATATCTGTACCATTAAACTTACAGATGATCAAAGACCTGCAAGAGAGAATCAAGCGCAAATCCGTCTACACTCCTCCATTAGAAGGAGTAGGGTTCGAATACGGCTTCAACACGAACCAGCTGAACCAGTGGCTCAAGTACTGGGCTGAGGAGTACCCCTTCAAAGAGAGGGAGACCTTCCTCAACCAGTTCCCGCAGTTCAAACTCAACATCCAAGGGCTGGACATTCATTTTATCAGAGTTACTCCTAAGGTAAGAATTTATAACAGCAATAACTTTTAGTCGTAACGTTTTAAAAAATTGCCTTATTAGATTTTAATTTTCATACAAAAAATCATTGACGCGCAGCTAAGTATATGGAACATTTGTTTTTATTACAAACAACAACGAACATTACCCTCCCATTTGATTATCGGGTAAAAAACTGACACAAAACGCGGTCTTATCGATAGCAAGCGGTATATAAATACTTTTCAGAAAAGAACTAACACATAATATGTTGATAAGTACTTCATAATCGTGTCAATTTTACATTTTGGACGTTTTACTAGTTTTGCCACTCAAGACATTGCCACCACATAGAGGTTTAAATATGCCGACGTTCTGCAAACTACATCATTTTCCTTTATAGACCTTCTGATACGGAGCGAATAATGCAAATGCAGTAGCATCGTAAAATATCAGCTGAGGTAGTGATAAGAGAGCAAGTACGGTCTTGTAAGTAGTTTATCTATAAACTGGACTTTGACACTCTCTTATATTCATATTTGGATTAGTTCAAAATCTTTTAAGGCTGGAGCATACCGCTCGCGTTAAGTAAGTTAGTTTTTTCTTGTTTATAAATTTTCTTAAACCCGCTCCAGCATTTCAGTTTGTAACTTAGATTAACTTTTAATCAAAATAATTTGATAAACAAACCTTAGCCTACTAATATAGCTAATTTACAAGTTCTAAATATTAGTCTAAGTAGTACATTAGGAAGTTTTTTGTATTTATTATTTGATGTTACAAAAGTAGTCTTGAATTTGTAAACATGATAAATTTGTATAGACGCCTGCCGACTTGTTTGTTTAATAAATATTCATAAACTTCCTCCCCAGGCTCCCGCTGGTGTGAAGGTGGTGCCCATGCTGCTCCTCCACGGCTGGCCGGGGTCCGTGCGTGAGTTCTACGAGGCGATCCCTCTCCTCACTGCCGTCAGCAAGGACAGAGACTACGCCATTGAAGTCATTGTTCCTAGTTTGCCTGGCTATGGATATTCTGACGTGAGTTTACATCAAAAAACAAAAATTTGTTATTAGGACTATTGGGCGGGTGGAACTAGGTGAAAAATTGAAGCGTCATGTTATACGGTATGAATTCTGGCTATGCTACGAGAATATTGGATGTTTCCGGGAAGCAAAGTAGTGGGAAGGGAAGTTCATCAAATATATAAACTATCCTGATGCCCAATTTAACAAAATTCGTTTTGCTGTTTGAGCGCAAAGAGGTAACAAATGCACACATACAAACTTTCACCTGTATAATATGAGTGTCATCTTGTTTGTCATGTGATGTCAAAGATCTCTAGGTTTTGCTGAAGGTATTATAGTTAAATATATGAAGTCTTCCTCGTATTGCTGTACCATAGGTTAACTGTCAGCAAATGTTTTGCAAAGACGTGGAGCGGGGTCTGGAATAGGGCTTGACTGAATGGAAAATACATTTTCTTCCGAATATATCAACAGTTCAGTTTCATTAAACCTCTTGAAACTCGAAGAAGCAGCTGGGAATAAAGGCAAATGGCACTAATTAATTAATATTTGCACTATAAAGCCTGAATTAAAAAATCCCTTTTCAGCCAGCGGTACGTTCTGGACTAGGCGCCACAGAAATGGCCGTCGTGTTCCGAAACCTGATGCAGAAACTAAATTTCAAGAAGTATTACGTTCAAGGTGGAGACTGGGGAGCCATTATCGGCACCAACTTAGCCACTTTGTTCCCTGATGTAAGTTGATCGAGTGATTAAAGCGCCTCTACTATTGTCTGTCAGTATATCATTTGGTACCTAGTAACCGTAAAGAAAACAAATCCTTAGATTTGTAGCTTTTTTCTGTTGGGAATATTTAATTGGGAAGATATATCACACAAAAAAGGGAGAGGTCAATTATGTCGTAAGTACACAAAAGAAAACTTTACAGCACTGGACGCCAAGAGTTACAAACATGCTATTGTTACGTCTTAAGCTCATCCAGTTTTTCAATTTCAGGAAGTCTTAGGTCTGCACACCAACATGGCATTTACTACAACTCCTCGGTCCACCATCCTTTCCATCCTGAGTTCCATCTTCCCCTCATTAATCGTGGAGCCGGAACTAGCCAGCAGGATGTATCCACTAAGTGACGTTTACTCTAATCTGCTGGAAGAGATGGGATACTTGCATATCCAGGCCACCAAGCCTGACACAGTTGGTAAGTTAAACGAAATCCTCCTAATCCTCCGTAATCGTCATCTTCATCTCGCTAATAATAAAACTGTATTTGTTTCAACACCGTTCTATACCTCTGGGCAATGCAGCCAGTGTGATGGGTACTTTTGCACCAGATACAATCAAAGGCGGGCTATTTAATTGCTGACGTGCAGTTCATTGAAAGACAAATTGTTCAGTTACTTTGATTTATAAACCAAACCACAAGAACGATTGTGATAAAATGTATACGAAACAAATGGACAAGTATACTCATTCAATCAAAAAAAATTGGTCCATTCGTCTCTCAGACATCGAAAAACATACAAAAAAGAGGTCCGATCGTTTGAGAGCCTCCTTCTTTTATAAATCAATAAATACTGTTGGTTGACACATCACCCTTATTACTACTTAATTAGAAAAATAGGGCCTTTCGACACTGACTCGCTTTTAACGTACCTACGTTATTTAAAAGCATATAAATATTTCCCATATGTCATTTCCAGGCGTTTCCCTCACTGACTCTCCCGCTGGTCTACTAGCCTACATTCTGGAGAAATTCTCCACCTGGACTCGATTAGATAACCGACAAAAGGCCGACGGAGGTCTCAGCTACAGGTGGACCCCTGAGAAGCTCATAGATAATATCATGTTCTACTATAACACCAAGTCCATAACCACTTCCATGAGATTGTACGCTGAGACTTTCAACAGCAGGCATTATGGACTGCGAATGGATGAGTGAGTATCATATTAGTAGTATAACAGGGCGAGCCCGCGCTATTTACAAGCATAACTGTTTAGGGACTTAAAGTACCTAAAAAATTTGCTATGACGTTTTCAAAAAACCTTAAAACACTCGCTTCACGTGCACGTGCTCGCCCTGCTGTAACGTGTTGACTAACTGGTGATCTATCAGCAGCCTCCTTAAGGGTCATTTCTGATGTCCTAAAGCAACAACTCTTATTCTAATATTTTTTTTACATTCGCAGTATAGAAAATTCTTTTTCATACTAAAATATCTGGAACATCTGTCTTTCTTTTGCTTGCTAGTTCTTCTAAAGTTCTAGAACGTATGTTGTTGCTTATGGTCAGCAGAAATCACCCTTGAGAAGTTGCTTATTGATTTCCATTAACCCTTCATAAATATGTAACTGATATGGTTGATATTTTACAATAAGTACTAGCTTTGACTTCCGTCTTTGCCAGCGTATCATTTGTTTCTCGGGAGAAAAATTGGTTTCGAAAAAAATATTCCGGGGAATCTCTAACTATCACTTTCCAAAAATATCAAGTCAATCCGTCACTCAGCTTCTGAAGAGTAGAAGGAAAAGCAAACCAACAGCCACACCTTCTTAGATTATATATATTACCAGTTATACCCACTTCTTCGCCCGTGTTATGGTTGCTTTCTTATCGTATAAAAAGACCAAATCGCTGCGTCACTCAGTTGCTCAGGAAAGGACCTACAAACATACTTTCGCATTTATAATATGTATGGAAACATTCTTTATTACGTTTGCTTGAAAATTCATTTTAATGCTTCTTTACCAATAACTAAAATTATTTCCGTTTCAGAATTCCAACACCAGTCCCCACGTGGGCCCTACAAGCCAAGTACGAGATAAGTTACCAGCCACCTTCCCTCCTCAAGTTCAAGTTCCCCAACTTGGTAGGAGTCACGGTACTTGAGGATGGCGGTCACTTCTTCGCTTTCGAACTGCCCGAAGAGTTCGCCAAGGACGTTTTGAAGGCTGTTACTGCTTTTAGAAAGCTTGAAAAGAGTACTGGGAAGACTGAGTTGTAATAGACTATACATTTGTTGGCTGCAGTGTGTTTTGTTCAATCGTGTTAATAAAGGTTGTTTGACTGTACTGTTTGAAATTAAGTTTCATGTTTATTTACAAGTTTACTTATACACGAGCTATTATAAGTTAATATTTATACAGGACGAGCACAGCGTCTCTGCTTTGAGTTTGGATTTTTTTTTATCTGTGTTTCTAATATAATCTTGAGGAAACTTAATATTTTAATCACTTACTAGAACTTTTTAGTCATAGAGCATATTTTATGATGGATTATTTCTTCCAAAAATCAAGAATAAGAGAGCAGGAATAAAAATGGAAAAAAGGTCTGTTAAATATTTAGAATATATTAGTGGAGGTACACAAACAAAGGTCATAGTCGTCAACACGACTGATATATTTTAATATAATAGCAAGATTAATATAAAAGGTATAAAATAGAATAAAATAGAAAATAATATGGTTTATTTGTGTAAAAAAGCAATAAACAATTTTGAAACAAAACTAGTAAATACAATAGTAGGGAAGCATGTTTTTTGTCACGCGTCGATCCCAACTCATCATGATGCCGTTTGTAAGCAACCTGCGCTGGTCTTCCACTGGCTACCAGTGGCTGGCTGGTTGGTCTTTTGCTTCTTTTGTCTTTGGGTTTGCTGGTTGGTAGGTTTGTATAAACCTGAAAAGGCTACCACTTTTAAGGCGTACCTAAGTATAAGAACATAGCATATTTCGTAGGCTGTCCCTTTTTAATCAGTAAAATTATTGTGGTCTCGAGGCCAACAGTCTGCAGAATATCAATTATTATATCGTTCTTTTTTAACGATGCATCACCCTAAATATCAATATTATAAAAGGTCCCAGAGTCTTCCGCTCCAATACTAACAATTGATAACCTCGGCGTCGGCTCGACCGCCGGCCGGCGCGTGGCGATCTCACCCTACCATCTATATCGCGGATTAATAAATATCAAATTATAAGTACCAGTCGATTCAAGCACGAATTCACGGAGTAAGTTGAATAAAATTTGGGTATCTGTGCTTGGAATAATGAAGCATAGGACATGAATTAATGGACATAATCTTATACGTATACCTATAGATCAACGCCGGTTGTTTCAACCGGCACTGTGTTGAGTTGGAGCCGGTTTTCAGAAGGCATTTACTCGTAGTTGTGGTAAATATCATAATTCATATTTTGTTAGGTCGTTTTCTGTAACAAATAAATATATTTCTATAGTTCCGTGAGTATAAGACAAATCGTCTTCAAGTTATCGTCCGAAATAAGAAGAAATGTATTTATAACTAGCAATCTAGAACAGTAGGGTGCCCATAAACAAATATTAAATGTCAAATAAATAATACGAATATAAAAACCATGGGTATCCAATCATTACAATTTAATATTTCCTCGAAAACTAGAAATATCACAATATCGTTTTTGTGGCTCAGTGCTGTAACTCTCAACAGTTCCATAGAATTGTGACGTGATAGAACTATCGTGTCGTCTGTCTGTCTGTGTCGTGTATTGTCTTTTTTTTCACCCCGTAGTTATATGATATAAAGTTTTAAACCTTAGCTCATTTGATCTACAGAACTACTAATACTTAATATCTTCTGTTAGTTTCATTGAACTTTTAAAAAAATTGCTCGATGCATCTTGGTCTCTATTAATTTATTCTCATAGTCCCTTCATTTATTTGTCTAACCGCCAACCAAATGTTTCAGTTTCAACTCTCACTTATACAGAATAAGGGTGAGTTTCCCACATTAAAGCTCAAACAGCCTAAAATTTCATCTGCCTTATCTGGTACAAGTCAGTTGTTTGTCGTCGTTAGGGGTTGATTAGGGCTACTTAGAGGGGTGAGGGTAATAAAAACGTAATTTGGATTAAAAACTGGTGAGAAACCGTGGAGTTTTTATTGGTTTTAATCTTTGAAGATTAAAAATATCGCTTTTGAGTGTAACTGGAAATCTAGTACGACGGCAACTGATGGACTTGTTTATTTTAACCGAATTTAGGTACAAAAGATGAGATACTGAATTTAATAGCTTTTTACACGATTTCTCAGAGCCAAAGAGAGAACAGAATTGAAAATTAATTTTCGAGTTTTTTTTCATAATTGTATTATTTATTTACGTTTATCAATAACATAATAATTGTAAAAACGCCAATTAAAAAACGTCATCCAAAATATAAAATATGTATAAAAGGTTCAAAAATATCACAGAATTTTACACTACAAATAATGTCTCAAAACCACCCCTAATCAATTATTCCCCAACTTACACCCTGCATTAAATCAAGTACCTATTTGCCACCTGCCCTTATCTTCCAAACACACACATCCCTTTGAGCTCTGTCTACCACCCTCGACGTCCCCGAAGGGGTGGTAAGAGGAGACAGGAGGTAGGCGTGGTTTGGATACGCCTTTTCAAGGAATGATAATATGGTGGCGTTTTGGAACTAGGAATAATTTCAAACGATTCCAAATTAAAATCGAATATTAAAATAACCCCCGACATCGCTCTTTCGTGGTGACTGCCATCTCTTATTTCAAATTTATCATAGGGCTATTCTAGTAGTTACGCCCTTTTATTTGATGCCTGTTGAGGAAGTTCTGAAAAAATATGTAGACCGTTATTTTAAGGCAGCGGCCATCTTGCACCGATTTTCATCAAACGGAGAATTAGAAAGGAATTAGCGAATGCTCTTGGTAGGACAAGTGATTTGGTGTGATTAGACAACCTCTTTTTTCTCTTGGTAGAGTCAATTAAAAACATAAACATGCTTCCCTACTATTGTATTTTCTATTTTTGTTCAACATTGCTTGTTGTTTTTTGTCACAAATAAGCCATATTCTATTCTAAACAGTTTTACCACAAAGATTTGGCCATGCCTATTATGCAGATGTTTCGGTTAATATCTTCGCCGTATAAGTCTATACAGCCATATAAACCTTGTGTAACCAGTGTCTGGTCAAATATATGACATTAGATCATTTAGTATATTTTTAAGTTTTAATAAGAAATTAATTTCACATGCCAATAAACGGTAAAATAGGCAGAATTAAAATAATAACTGTTGTATTATCCTATTTTCGTAAAATAAATATATCATTTCATTTAGTAGGTACTTAGCTCAGTATACTCGTACTTATAAAGTGTGTTTGAATTTTTGTAAACACTCCTTAATAAAATAGCAGTTTAAAGAATGTTTAGAAATATTTTTTGTGGTAAGACTGAAAATATCAAAATTGAATTAATTATAAATTAAAAATATCTTTCGAATGTGTATGGTTCCTGATTAATTTCCTTTAGCAACACAGTATAAAACTTGTAGCAACACATATTTAGCAACACAGTAAAATAGTTGTAGCTTTTTTACAAGTTTCTTCTCTGAATTCGTACTAAAATATAATATTGTGAAGTCTAAAATATATTATTGTAGCTAGAAAGTATAAATAAAATGAGTCGATTAGTATGAATTGTAAATAAATATATTATATATCTTTTACGTATACTGTCCTACTGCTAGGAAAATGTCACTACCATTTCTTTCCACACTTCATGATCATGGATCACTTTCCAGTATCCAGGTCCAGACTACTCTTCTATTCAAATGTAATATCGCAACGCCGCCAGTGATTTCTAAGCCGTAAATAATACGCGCCTGCTGAATTAAATTCGGTTACTTATTACATGTATTTATTTGTAATAAAATCGAAACAAAATTAATGGAGTTATTCGTTATAGTTTCATTTTTAGTTCTGGCAACTTCTTACAGTAACAGGAATGGATGTTACTGTAACGATAATAAAACGATTAAATTTTAGTCCAATATAATTTAATTTTATTAAGATTCAACATACCTATTGTAATATTAAAAGTACGAGAAAAGTAAAGTAATGTATTTGGCTTTGGCAGAAAAATATGGAATAATTACAGGATTAGTTTCTTAAGTACATCAGACTATTTACAACTTAAACTTATAATTAGTGAGAATTTAATTGATTGCTCTACAGGGTTTATCGGCTAGGAGTGTACTTATACTCACCCTCAGGAAAAATTTTCACTATGGTAGCAACTATGAATTTAAGAAAAAAAATCAGCTGTTTCATACATGTTGTCGACGACCGATCAACTATTTGTATGGAACAGCTGATTTTTTTTTCTCGAATATCGAGTTGGTCCCATAATGAAAGTTGTTCCTTAGGATGAGTATAGTGACCCCCTCTCCGCCTAGTACATACCTAGTAGATAACCCTGTATATAACTATGTACAATACTTAAAGCAGACCTAGACTAATCGACACTTGTAAGCAGAAAGATGGAAGATACATAGTCATCTAATAACTTTACTGTAAGTCATTATGAAACAATTATAATAGTCTTATATAAAATACAATTATGGCATTTACAATTATCTCAATATTATATCTGTCTTCTTGATATGAGTCACGAAAAAAACTAGCATCTAAATTTAATCACGCATTAGACATAACATCATCATCATACATCATATGGACAGTGAATTTATCCAATGTTTATTCCAATCTTGGTATTTGTAAATCTTTGGTAAATTTTTAAAATTATCTGAAAATAATAGTGTCTCTTCTAGGTTTGTAATCCGAAATGTACACTGATATATCTTTATTCGATGCATATCAAAGTTAAATCACTGAAATTGATACTAAGATCAAAGTTACATCCATAAGAATTAATAATATCCTTAAAGCTAAGTTACTGATTAAGTTACTGATTCCAATTATGCATTTTATTGCTTAGATTTTTGGAAAGTAACACACTACTTCCTACTACTAGATCTGTTTTAGCTGTCATATTATTTTCCATCTTTATCACTCTTCTCCTTTCCCTTACCCTCATCTTCTTTCCCATTACTTGGAGCAATCATCAGCAAATTATTGCCATTTCTATCTGCAAGATTTCGAAACGGTACATTCTGCCGCCATCTATGAGAAAAATAATACTGATTTCTGAGTACCCTCATATGTTCTTTATTGAAAAAGAAGTTTGGTTTTGAATTCCTTTGTTCGTTCTCTTCGTTTCCGAAGACTCTGAATTCTTCGTGAAGTATTTTCGGTCTTGGGCCGTCGTCGTCGAAGTATGGTCGTTTGAGTCGGAGTCGTCGGGATTGTGGACTGGACGGAGATTCGCATTTGATGGCCAAAGTTGCTGAGTTTTCTTTGTTCACGCTGTGGTTCTTCTGCCATTCGAGGACCTCGCATAGGAGGCCTATGTACCTTTAAAAGAAGTAAAGCTTTATCTGTATCTGTTTAACGCATCTTAACTCCCGCATGGATCAACCATAATTAGTTTTGAAATTCGAGCCGGCACAAACGCTTATCCCGATCATTATCGAGGGATTAATACACTGGATATAAATATCGAATACAAGAATTTAAAAATCGTTAAACTGACGTTTGATGTCAAATGGATTAAATAGATTTCTAATGAAATTAGCATCAATCAGTTATCGATGGCATGATCCGTACTTGCAAAAAACATACCGGGCGTAATAAATAAGAGTATACCTATGGAACCGTACTTGCACTACCGGTCCTAGAACAATTTAGCCTAGTTTATGACACTGACAGAAGTGACTGAAGTAACTCTGCGGATTGTGATTGACGTCGCGTCCCGATCTCAACGGCAGATCAACGCTGGCTTCAGCCGGCACTGTGTTGAGTTGGGACCAGTTTGTGACAGAAAGCACTTACTCATGTTACATATTTTGTTTTTGTTTAAGTTGTGTTTTCTGTTACAAATATATATATTTCTATTTTTATTTATGCTCACCTCACAATCAGCATTCTGTTTGATCGTATAGAAAAGTAATCTGGGGTTTTTAAAACTTCTAATCACAGCACTACCTTTGTAGAACTATCATTAATTGATTGATAAGCTCTTTATTGTGCACACACAAGTCATAAACTCCAAAAAGATAAATGTCACATCCAGTGCCACAAGTGCCATTGTTATGACAACAACTGGCCAAGTGCGAATTCCGACTCGCACTTGGCCAGTTGATTTACAGAATTCTGTGAATTTATCTATACAACGTTATTATTAACGAGCAAAAAACGACAAAATATAACTTTTGTTGTATAGTAACCAATTTAATTATTTATTTTATTCTTTGTTTTTATAGCGACGACAGAAATACATCATTTGCGAAAAATTTAAGTGTCTACCTATCATGTTTCACGAAGTACAGCCTGGTGACAGACGGACGGGTACACAGCGGAGTCTTAGTAATATAGTCCCGTTTTTACCCTTAGGATACAAAATAAACACCAATCTCTGCGAAGTATACTTTAAAAAGAAAAAAATATAAACATATATGGCGGGCCAGTTCTGCTTACTTACCTGATAGCCATCCTCAGTATCTCATTCTTGCTGAGCTTCTTATCAGGAGGGTGTGTAGGAACCAACCGGCGAAGTTCTGCGAATGCACCGCTGACGTTCTGTTGACGCCAACGCTCGCGGCAGTTTGTGAACAACTTGCGAGGAGGTCGGAGCAGGCACGAGCTTAGAGGAGGCAGGTCTTCTGGGAGACTCTGAAATGTTAGATGATGATATATATAGATGTATTATTAGATGATAGTCTATTTTTACCCGACTGCGAAAGAAGGAGGGTTATGTTTTGCGAGTGTACTCGTATATATCTATAAACGTATGTATATTTGTTTGTCACGACCTAGAGCCTAAACGGCTTGCCGTATTTTGATGTGAGTGGTGTCAATAGAGTCGTCTTAGTTGTGAGAGTGAAACTGGGTAATCAAAATTTAAAAAAAAAAACTAGAAATGAAGTATGATACACGGGTTTAACGATTTAGCAGTCGGGTTTTTTTTTAACTCGCTTCTAACCACTTGTTATAAGCGATACTATTCTACTCCTGGGCAAAAGTTTTCCCCAAACCGGTTCACATTTCTCTGTATTCTGCCGCTTCCCGCCAATCTTTTTCAACCAGGACAGGATTGCGATGCCAGCTTGTCCCAGGCCTAACTCGGCTGCGTTGCCAATCATACTTCCACTGCGTCACGACCTTGGTCCACCTATCGGAATGCATCCGCATCAGATGTCCCACTCACTCCCATTTTAGTCGTGCAGTTTTTTGTCCAAAAAGCTGTACGATGGTTAAAATATGGCTGCAGACTCACAAATATGTTATAAAAAATTGCTAGTGTTATTTCATTTGTTTGTTTTTTAATTCGACGGAATCTTTTGTTACCTACTGTGTGTGTGACTTCACATGAGGAGGTACTCAATTCAACGGATATTTTAATTTTATATTAGATTTCTCATAGACAGCTGAACAATCTGAAAAATTGTTTTTTGTTTTGAAATTTTGAAGATATGAAATTGGTTTATATATATACCCTTCATGAGTCCCATTTAAATTTTATCAAAATCAGTCGTAATGTTTGATTTTTAAATCGAAATGACTGAAAAAATTCTATCAGCGGCCATCGCTCAATATCAGTCTCGCTCTCAAGCTTTTCATCAGAAGACTCCTGGTCAGAAGCCATAGCTTGCTGAAGGATCAATGAAACTTCTACTGTTGAATGGAACAACTTTTCCTTACCAGAACACTTCTGCAAGGCTGTCTACTCTCGTCGTCGCTTTCAGGCAGACAGAGGTCATCGCTCAACATCTCGCTGTTGGGCTCCTCATCCGAATAGGACTCTTGGTCAGAAGCGATAGCTTGCCCTACGATGGATCAATGAACTTCTACTGTTCAATGGAACAACTTCTCCTTACCTGAACACTCCTGCAAGGCTGTCTACTCTCGTCGTCGCTGTCAGGCAGACAGAGATCATCGCTCAACATCTCGCTGTTGGGCTCCTCATCCGAATAGGACTCTTGGTCAGAAGCGATAGCTTGCGCTACGATGGATCAATGAACTTCTACTGTTCAATGGAACAACTTCTCCTTACCTGAACACTCCTGCAAGGCTGTCTACTCTCGTCGTCGCTGTCAGGCAGACAGAGATCATCGCTCAACATCTCGCTGTCAGGCTCCTCATCCGAACAGGACTCCTGGTCAGAAGCCATAGCTTGCTCTGCGAGGGAATAACGAAGATATAAAATTGTTACTATATAACTATAAATATTTTAGTATAGATTACTTGAACAGGGCTGGCTCTATTCAAGTAAGCTAAACTAACGTATTAGCCCATTGAAATGTTACAATTTAAAGACCTAATATTGCATTTTTTAGACAACGTTAATAGAAGCTTAACCTAAAGTTTGCCGGCCGCAATCTTGGAAAAATCTTGGAAGACACCTTATTTCGCAATATCTCGGAAACTTATGTACGTCTTATAAAACAAAAAAGTCAACAGGCCATAGTTTCTAGCAAATCGCTTTGCTTACAAATATGTTAATATAATTTTTTGCCTTATATTTAAAATTAAAGAAGTAATAAGCAAAAACGTGAGAAAATTTGGACCTTAAAGTTCCCTATGGAGACCTTTTTTTTATCAAAAAAAATTATCTCCTTTAACACGCTCGGACTAATGTTTACTTATGTACCAACTACGGTACCAGAAAAAAGTAAGCTATAAAAAATTACTTAATTTTAATCACCAACCAATGTTCTACAGAAGTAACTCATTCACTCTCGACTTGAAAATACCAATATTATAAATATTAGTTCATTGAACGTATTCGCTTTAAATTTGTAGCTGAAACTGTACAAACCTGAATTCGTAAGACAAGGAGAACATTTCGCCAGACTAGATAGTTAAGCGATAACTACAACAAACACGACTCTAGGGATTTCCACAATCTGGCAGTTAGCACAATAAAATTGACGCAACGCGTTTTGTACGAGTACTGTATAATATGCAGCGTTTTATTTGTGAACGAAACAAAAGTGCTCTAATTTTATAAAAGCTGTGTTATTGTGAGCTATCACCGGATATACACTATCGCAGGATGTCACTAGAAATAAACAAT
This sequence comes from Ligdia adustata, assembly GCA_947049295.1. NCBI lineage: Eukaryota > Metazoa > Arthropoda > Insecta > Lepidoptera > Geometridae > Ligdia > Ligdia adustata. The sequence goes on from OX346237.1 coordinate 1,958,934, forward strand.
GGGTCTACTCATAATTCACTTACTCACTACTAATAACATAATTACCACATTAAAATAGTTTAATAAATAAATAAAAAATGTGAATATTTTGATACGAGGACTTTGGTCGGAAGGGTGCTGAAGGTGTGGGATTTTGTTCGGGAGTAAGGCGATTGTTCGCTCTTGGACAGATTCTGGTTTCTACTAATTCGCTATTGAACAGTAACTCGCTAGATAAAACTAGTAACTTCTAGAAGAGATCGCTGTAGATATGTGTTGAAACATTGATCCATAGGGGTGCTGAGACAATAGATTTTGTTCGCCAGATAGGACGACGTATTAGAGATAGAGGTGGTGATTCTTGGTTCGTTCTTGGTGCAAAGGTTGGCCGTAGCCATTTACCGCGGTAATGCAGTAAGCGTTATGGGCACATTTGCACCGGGAGCGATCAGGGGCCGGTAGTGTGTTTTTTTAATAATATATGTTCCACAGACGCCATGACTCGTGCTATTTTTTAACTTACATTTAGTTTTTTCAAGTTTAATCACATTTTTATGAGTTTCTGGACTTATAAAAGAAGACAAACAAACTACTTAGCTAATTAAACTATATACAAATTGCTTTTACATATTTGAATATTCTGTATAACGTATATACGGGTAAGCATCCGGCCCCTGCAAGCAGTTTATGAGTGTGCCAGCCATCGCTCTCCTCAACCATATCAGAGGGAAGAGAGCGACCCGACACACGACGCCGCCGCAAGAAGATTTTAAGGGTTTTTACGAGGTAGTATGTTTGTAGCTTGGTCAATATTTAGTGATATACGAGTGTATTGTTGACTTTATTGAAATTGCTAGCAATTTTTATTCGGAATGCACCTTATAATATCCGTTATTATTTTCAAAATTGATATTGATATAGAGTCTATATCATATTCTAGACGAGTCATGAGGTGGTTAAGATAATAATAAGGTTGTAACGGCTAGGGAGAAAGTTTACTGCAGCGGGTGTAGTTTTCAGATAAGCTTGATCTTGCGAGGTAAATTGAACTACTAAGTAATTGTTAGTTTGTCTAATCTTGTTCACTGCTGAGCAAAGGTTTCTCCAAATTATCTCCAGAGGTTTTTTTTTTTTAAATTATCTAGTAGAGTTCAAAAAAGATTACGGTGAGTTGACAACCTCGTCTGGTTCCTAATTCGTGGGTTTTTTAAATGTAAATAGTATGTATGTTTCTTAATTAATCAGCGTCGCTTAGACCTATTATTTTTTTAATCAATGTATGAAATATTCTTTTATCGCTTGCCAAATTAATTGTCAAAATATAATATTATATTATAATAAATAATATTATTAAGAAAAATCTTATATGGGTTTTTCTTATGCAATAACAAAATATTTACCGTTCTGTCCACTCAAATCACTTATAGTAGGCATAAAAATATTAAAAACTGTTAATGAAATGCACTTCACAACTACACTGTTGACTCTACGACGATCCTGATACGACTGGAGAAAAAATCATTCGATTATTTAAATTTCGAAATAGGGTTGAGCAAGCGTTGTGATTGGAGGTCTTGGTGAAGGATTCAGCCAATCAAATGATAGAGGGGTGGAGTGGAAATAATTTTGTTTTCCATTACACTTTTCCTCTACCAGGAGTTTCCAGGGTATAATAATAATGTAAGCATGTGCACTTTATATGTTTTATTACTATGTACTTTGACTTCATACATTTTCTTCCGAAGAAAACCGAACCGTAATTCCGTATAATTGACTTAGGTTTTTATTAAAACTAAAGATTTATTAAATTTTACTTGAAATGTTTAAGGTGTTGTTTGATCTGAAAATTTAGAAAATGTTCTGATCAAACAAAACCTTATATTTATAAGTTTGTATAGCAATATTTATAAGTATTTTTTGACTGTTTTTTTTAAGTTACTTTTCGCAACTTGTTTATGTTAAGTTAATTATTATTAAACCCTAAATTATGCACTGGATGAGTCCTATACTGTAGAATTCAATTGAACCCTTTTGAGTTAAATATATACCCATAAAATTAAAATTAACTTTATTTAGATAGATAGATCAATTCTTTATTGCAGACACAAATAAAATAAAAATACAGGAGAAAATTTCTTACAAAATATAGTACTACAAGTGGCGGCCTTATCACTGAAAAGCGATCTCTTCCAGGTAACCTTAGGATGGAGATAATTTTAATAATTTATTGAGGCAAATGTCCTTCCATGTGTCACTTTCTAGGGTTGTAGTGGAGCAGTCTTTCATATATTACCAGCTCTTATTTGCAACGCTTTCTTGGTCCACCGAGACATTCTGTCACTAGGCTTTAATATGACTTCCAAAGATCATCAGACATGCGGCAGTTACACAGGGTTATCGGTTAGAGGAGTATAAGCCGAAAGGAGGATACTCATCTTAAGGAACAACTATTGTTATGGTATCAACCAGCTTTTTACATTGTTTAAGAAGACGGGTTTTCACTTGTACCTGATTGTTGGAAAGGTCCAAGTATATTTTCGTTCATATTCGGTGAACTTCATCGGGGATGAAATGAGTCGTTCGTGTCTTCCACGATGACACGTCTCGCACAGCGTCAGCTTTTTATACATTTTGTCGACGACCGATGAGCTTTTTGTATGAAACAGTTGATTTTTTTACTATAAAATTCGTAAATCGTACATTTTTTTGATTGGCTAGAGATACTACTTTTCCTATGCCTTCACCTTGAAGTTTACACAGCGCTCCTGGCTGATAAGAGATAAAAACGCTTAATGTTCATAGCTCCCTACTAGGATTTCTTCTGTGTCAGGGACGCCATGTAACATTCACAAGCACATACACAACACATCCAGACCCAAAAACAGAAATCTTTCGAACCCTTGCCTCAGCCGGGAATCGAACCCTGAACCGTTGGATATGTAAGCGAGTATGCTTACCGCAATGCTAATGTGAGCGTATAACAGATGAATATCAAACATTACCTATCGTATGATTAAATTGATGTAGATTGCATGAAATTCACACAAACATTCAAGAAAAGAGTATTATAGCAAAACAACTGCTCTGTTAGACTCATGTTTACAAAAAAGTTCATTAACCCGCAATCACGTTTTTAAACCATGGCCTTCATTCCGGTAACGTGTTATATCGATTATAAATATTTCATTTAATAATAGAGTAATAATTACATTCAAATGAGACCTATTTACATTAGCCACCACATCTGTAAGTAATAATAATTTAAACTAAATCTAACATTCTAACTTGAACCTTAATTTGAAAGAAATAAGAATGATTTCCTTGTTTAGAGTTCTTTGTGATAAAAAGATGTTTGGACTAGCCACCTATTAAAATGCGATAACGTTTCGATAAATGCGTATTGAAATCAGTCGCATTTTAGTATCGGAAGCGATAGGACGTGTGACACTTCTATTTTTATTTGCTCCGTGGTAAATAACTTTTTAATTCAGTGTTGTTTCTTTCCCGCCAATTCTGTGTTCTAATTTTCATAAGCGAAAAGTTTGCATTCTCTTTCGAAATTTGAAATTAGTCCTGTGACAAAGGAAAGACAATGCCTTTGTGAATAGACAATCAATTGCTTTCTTCCAATTAGTGAAAATAGTCGCAAAAAAGATATTTAATTACTGGTAGGTTATTTTTTACGTGAGGTAAATTTTTGTTTAATTCGTGCGATAAAATGTAAATTCTGTGCGTGGCTAAACGTGTTTTTATGTGAATGGATATTTATAGACTCTACATTGTGTTGTGATAATAATACGTCGAGAATTCGGTGAGCATTGACTGGTAGAGTTTTAAAATTCGCAGTTATTGGTGTCTTATGAATAAACATTTGAAATACTTTGACAGTTCGTGATTTTGTATGTATGCCTTATAGTTTATAGGCAAGATTTGTTATTCCAACTAATGTTTTGGGGTCGAGTAAAACATTTGTAGATCTTAAATTCGTCTATAGATTATCTGATATTTTTTTGTTTAATTAGTTAGCGTTTGCCCACTTAACCCAAAAAACAGAAAAACTATTAAAGGAAATTCTGTAAATTACAAATATATTGAAGGATTGAGCTGTTTTTTATGGTCTAAATATGTACGTCTTGTAAATTTTTCCCAAAAAGAAATATTGTCGTATAATTATTAGTATTCTCTAGATTACAACTCGTACAATTTTCATCTACTTTCTAGATGTCCATTTGATTAGATTTCCCTGTTTACAATCATTGCTAATGTGGATTTATTTATATATAAGATGGGCTTCACAAATATAATTTTACGCCAAGAGTCATTAGAACAATGACCATTATGTACTCGTAAATAGTGTCAAAACAAGAGGAAACAAGCTTGATTTCGCTTTAACAGTTCGAAGTTTCAACGCAGCTGTCAAAATGAAACCAAGTTTGCTTGCTTTTGTTATACCTATGTAATGCCTAACTCTTACCAATAGCCCTCTACGTTCAAAGATTGTGTTTTGTAAGTTTAATTAAGTATTACTGTTCAGTTAATTGAAGACCAGTTTTTGGAAAGTGATAGAAATTCGAAAACCATTTCGATATAATGTAATAAAGAGTTCATACTAAAAATACTAGATTTAGAGTTATTTATGTTAATACCGTCAGATGCCACCAATAAAACTACTATTGTATCTGTCATCTGTGAACCGTACCGAAACAAACAACAAAAATACAGATAATTAATAACATATTTTTTACGAGCTTTTGACGAGAATAACATTATGCTGGACTTTCCTTATATTGTCGAAAATCTCTAAAACCGTCATGATCACATTGTGAATAAATAAATAAATAGAAATACGTTTATTATCGTAATAAATAAAATGGAATATATAGAAGTTCCAAATTTGCACCCCCATTTGACCACCTGAATTTACAAAACCCTTTTAAGGTAGTATAGGTATATACAGGGTTATTGGCTAGGGGTGCACTAAGCCGAAAGGGGGTCACTGTACAACTTTCACTATGGGACCAACTCTGAATTCGATAATTCGAATATAATATAATCAGCTGTTCTATACATTTTGTCGACGATCGATCAACTTTTTGTATGGAACAGCTGTTTTTTGTTTCTCGAATTCAGAGTTGGTCCCATAATGAAAGTTGTTCCTTAAGTCCTAATTATATATTTTATTTGAACAGCTGTTATTAGTTTCGATCTTTATATCGACAATGTTACAGTTAAAAACTTAAATCCATTATTATTTTGGATCGTGCAATAACTGCAGTAATTTAATGAGTTCAAAAACGGAAGGGGTTTCCAATTTTTCGATCATTCGTCGCCTGAGACCGATTTCGACAATTGTCATACCGGCGGCGGGGCTATCAGCGAGAGTTACTTAAGTGTGAGAGGGATTTAAACAAGAGCTAGCAAACTTAGTTTCAATTTGACAGCGTTGAACCAGCGAACTGTCAAATCGAAATCAAGCTTGTTAGCTTTTGTTGTCATCTCTGTAATATTGACAATATAAACATACTGACAGACAAAATAACATTTTGCTAGTCTCGATGCAGAGGCACCTCGCTCGTTTCATTCGCTCGGTTAATGAGGCTAATACGATAGTTACAATGTCTGTCTGTACGTCATATCTATTTTTGGAAATTTCCACCCATTTATAAAACTACTTAAACGACAAAATTTGACTGCTCTAATGAGATATTTATCACATTGTCATCTAATCGTATCTCAGGCAGGGGTCTCCCTGTAAGATGATTGCGGCCATATTGCAATACACTAAGGAACTTCCCTAATCTAAATATATACTTTCTCCGATAAGCAGGATATCCTCACGATGTTTTTATCACGACCAAGTTTCTTTTTTGCGAATGAATAAAGAAATTGCGACAACCATTTCACAATTTTTTTTCATATTCATTAATCTTAATTAAAGTATTGTTGCGTTTTTTTATACTAACAAAGTTGAATCTTTTGGGTAACACGCTTGTAGCATGTTACCGTCGCCATGCAGGTTCGAATCCTGCCTGTCGTGATTTTTTTCTTTTACTCTTTTATAAGTACATGATAGCTTTTTTTTAGTTTTTCCTATAATTAATGTTTTTTTTTTATGTATTTAGCATACTTCTTTCCATTGAACTTCGGCAAACTTCGAATTTCATATTATGTGCTTTAATTAGAGCCCGTTTGACAGCCATAAGTTAGTACCGAAAGAATGCATATACAGGGGTCGGCACTCGAAGTGTTACCAATTCAAAATGCTGTAATTTTGTCAATATTGTTTCTTTTTATTTATAAACTTCAATATATAGAAAAAATAACATTTAAAATTAAAAAGAAAAAATTATTGTTCGATGTGGCCACCTTTAGCGCGGATAACAGCATCGAGTCTGTACGAGAAGGCTTCACACGCTGCACGAATGTGGTCTGCTGATATTTTGTTCCATTCTCGGCGAAGAGCAATCTTTAAGGCGTCGACTGTCTCATATTTTTTTGCTGACACTTTGGCCTCTAGAATTGACCATATGGAAAAATCCATTGGGTTTAAATCCGGCGAATATGGTGGCCATTGTTGCATAGAATTGAAGCTCAGAACTTTTTCTTGCAAAAAAATTTGGGTTTCACGGGCTTTGTGGGATGGTACCGAGTCTTGCTGAAACGTCCAATGGTTTCTACCGAATTTCTTACGTGCCCAAGGTAACAAAGCATCGTTTAAAATCTTTTCACGGTAGATTTGCTGGTTTATCTTTGCACCCTGGTCAATGAAAGCGAGAGGTGAACGTCCCGTAGCAGTTACCGCGACCCAAACCATCACTGATGCTGGTGCTTGCTTTCGCAGAGCAATTCGTTGGTCTAAATTGTCGTTTGATTTAGACTTTAAGCATACGCGATCATTTTGTTTGTTCACATATTGCTGAACCGTAAAAATTTTTTCATCGGAAAATACCAAATTTTCAAGCTTGCTATCAACGTGCAACTGCTTTAACTCCTTAGCTCTTTCTAGGCGAACTGCCTTTTGTGCAAGTGTCAAGTCTTGCACTTTTTGTATTTTGTAAGGCTTCAGTTGTAGTTTATTTTTTAATATGCGTCCTATGCTCTAGGCAGATACATTAAGACTTTTCGCCAATTTAACTGCGCTTTGTCGTGGATTTCTATCAATTCTAGCCTTTACCTTTCGAACCATTTCTGATGATGTTGCTGTTGTTGGATGTCCACCTCCATGGCGTTTCTTGATGCTACCCGTATCATTGTAACGCGTGATGGTGCGATACACAAACATTTTATTCAGATGTAAGTGTCGTAGCGCATTAACAATGGCTGGTTGCGATTTTCCAGCCAAATACAAAGTAATGACACTGTGGCGTTTGAATTCCATCTGGATAACTTTTTTTAGCAGCGACGAAAAACAATGAGCTTCTGTATGTTTAGGAACAATACAATAGACTTACGACTGTGAAAAAATGGGCGCCATATTGTAAACAGTTTGGTTGCAATAGCAACTTAAAGTTGGTAACACTTCGAGTACCTACCCCTGTATAATTCAGAGTTTTCTTTTGATATTTACACTCATTTCCTTGTTTTTCATGATTTCTTTGAATGTCCAGTAGCGTTTTCAAGCGTTTCCTATTCTGGTTTTTATATCTTTCGAAGTTTGATCAAATCAGCGAAATGATTTGGCCAAGATACCTACGTGTAATCTGTAATGTATCGTATTACATTTCCATTTATTATAGGTTCAATTAAGCTATTTGTCGTAGTTTTTGTTTTGAACATATTCATTGATAACATGATAATTATACTTCCTAATATCTTACTAATATTACAAACGCGAAAGTTTGTATGAACGTGTAAATGTATGGATGTGTATACTGAACGGATTCGTATGGAATTTGGCATGGAGATAGTTTAGACCATGGATTAACATATATACTATTGTTTTATCAGGATAAAATTATGTGTAGATACAGGTATCGGCTAGTATTTAGATGTAAAGCAGTCAACGATGTTTATATTCCGAGTGGAGCAAGCAGCTGATATACTAGGTACCAGTACTTTATTAACATTAGGTACTTAACTAAATTATCTCTAATCACTTGTGTTATCTAAATTGTTACTTATAGCATACCTATCTTAACTACGATGCATATATGAAGATTTAGTAGCTGGTAGACTGACTGATGTCTTGGAATTAACATCGAGCCTGAACCGCTGAACCAAGATAAATAACATTTGGATGATTTATAATGTATAGATGTATACTACGAAAGAATTTTAGAAAATTTAACTTCTAAGAGGGTCAAATGGCGGCTCCTTTGAGCCGTCGCTTCACCGATAGCCTGAGCTATCAGTGAAGGAAAACGTCGTGAGGAAACCATAGTATGGTGGTAGGGCGTTTCCTATGTCTCGCCTGGCTGGCTACCACCCTCAAGCTGTAAAATCTGTCGCCAAGCACCTAACAATGTGTTCCGGCAGCCTTTCCTGAGAGCCAGTGTATTCCAGACTAGGCATGCTCCATCTAGGGCTACAGTATCGCTGACATCCGTAGTCGGGCAAGCTTGTAGTCAAATCCCTAGCTGTGCAGGACAAAAATAAAACTTTGAAATTTCTTTATTTCATTTACGAGTATGCCGCGGGCAACGTTGCAAGCTACTTGTTCATAAAGGTTAATTAAAAAAAAAAGATTCTAATGAATCGAGAACCTCCTTTATTAAAATCCGATAAAATTCAGTTACGCAACATTAGGGTTAAGTTAAAATTACTCGATCTGAAGAGGATTACGTAGACGACTTCATTACAGCCCTTGGTCACGTGGTCGACCCAGTTTAATAACGTAGATAAGATATAACTACAATAGTCTAGGTATGTTCCTATCTATTTACTATCACGTGCGTTCGATGAACTCAGAGGAACGATTGATTTCATTGATGTAACATATACGAGAGGAAGGTTGAACAAAATAGCACTGTGCTTTATTTGTGGTCAGTCAGAGTGTGACGTCAACATCTGTCGAAAGGCAGTCAGGCAGGCAGGTCTAAGCAAAGTTAAACTCTAAAGCGTTGAGCATCGTCTAAAAGTGGCTATAGTTTATCGGCTTTTTATTCTATAAATTTCAGGAATTAATTACCCTATCGCCATTCAACAAGCGGACAAGTAGCGATACTTTAATGAGCCACCGCTTCAGTACTTAGCCAGTACTTTTATTGTGCGAACTGCCAGCTTGTGGAATTCACTACCAATTTCTCTAATCTAACGGGAACTTAGATTGATTATTACATATAGCGTGGTGATGCCGCTAGCCATTACTGTGTAGCTAGCAGATGCCGTATTATATAGGTAGCATTTCTTGATCGATTCTCTTCTCCAAACTTTTAATAATTTTATTATCATGTACACTTGTGACGTTTTGTATTTAATTTAGAATTTGCATGCTTTATGAGCGGATTATATCATTAATTAAAATACGATTTTCAAAGATTCAGATATTAAAATTTGAACAATTGTAAAACTTGGCATAGATGAAATTTACATGAATACGAATCTAGCAAAAGAAATATCACACTCTAGCAATTATGGGCTAATCGAGTGTACTGCTCATAGAACCACTAGTTCAATTATAATTATATTAATTAAAAGTTGTTTATTAATTAGTCAATCAGTCCAAACTAAACTTGATTAGGCTATATTATATCAAGACAAACCACATCCTCTATATTTGACCTCTACGGGCGCGCGTCACTTAGTTGGCAAGTGCCAAGTGTATGTAGTATTTAATATATGTTAGACATTTACAGTGATTAGATTTCATGAAGGTGTTGTTATGTGGTTCATTATTATATCTGCTAGACGATTTTGCATATCATTTAGCTTATCTCCCTTTGGAAGGATGAAATAGAAAAGCAGAATAGCTATTTTTTCATTGACTTCCAAAAAGGTTGTGTGTTTATCTGTTTGCTTTTTTATATATCTATATTTTCGTCTATTGTGAAACGATGAAAATTAACTATTATACAAAAATGACATTACTTAACAAGTCAATATATACTCGTAGTATTCTACTAGTCAAGCCCTTTTATTTAATACACATATGAATGGAATTGAAAAAAAAATTACTCCGCCATTTTGTAGCGGCGGCCATCTTGTACTGATTTTCATCAAACATACTTAAGAACACTCTCGACTAATATAGCTTGTAAACAAAAAAAAATCAAGTTTGGTCCATCGGTATTACATTGCGAACACATCGAGCTTACAGGCCTATTCGTATAATTTGATACTTCCATAACTAGGTTTCTTGTTAAATCTCATTACAAAAGTAATTACTAATAAAGCTAGTATTTGTAATAGATTACAAGTATCCGAGTTGAAACGCGTCATTGTTCTTGAATAATGAAACAATGTAATATATCGTATATATTTATTGTTATAGGTAGATGCCACGTGAAGTTACAGAATACATAACTATGTGAAGAAATACATAGATCATTCATGTGAAGAAGTCATGGATCCTCAAGAATTAGTGCCGTTGGAGGGTAAGTATTTATATCAGGTTATTGGTTAGGGGTGTATTAAGCCGGAAAAGGGTCATTATAATAATAATATTTTTAGGACAAGGTCAGCCAGTACCTTGGCTTAGCTTACGAGGTTACCGCCATGTGGGATGTTGATTCGACGATCATTGTTCCGATAGTCGTTTCGGCAAACGGTCTGATAGCCAAAAGCCTCAACCAATATCTTAAGAGGCTCTCGCTAGATGGTTGGATCAAGGGTCAGATACAGAAGGCGGTGATCCTCGATACAGCACGTATTGTTAGGAGGTTCCTCTCTCTGTAGTCCGTACCACCGGTGACTTGGGTCGTACGGCACTCTAGGTTTAAGTTTATTATAATATTTTTATAGAGAAAAACTTTTACCTAAGAAATTAAACATAATTTTAATAATTTATTGTCATTTATTATTTCAAGTGATAGTTTCTGTTATTACATCTTTGTGTGGATATTCTCCATATTATTATTATTATTTTATTCATCATAACAAGCCACTTATACTAAGAGAACAACTTGGAATTCGAGAAAACGATCAATTGTTCCGTACATTTTTGCCAACGGATTATGAACTTTGTCTAGGAAACGTTTGGTTTTATTTTCCGTATTTTAGATTGCTCTCATAGTGAAAATTTATCATAACGATGAGTACAGTGACCTCCTTTTTGCTAAGTAAGTGCACCCAACAAGTTGCATCCGTATAAAATGATTATGTTTCTGTAAATAGAATTTTTATCTGACTATACATTTTTATATAGTTTAGTATATTTTACTTACTTTGTTATTTTTTATCCTAATCATTTCTTTATTTTTTTGTCGTAAGTGTTCGATTTTTCAGTGACAGCGATGCGTGGTCCGACATGGAGAATTACTTTTTTATTTGTGAAGTTATGGATACTCCATAAATGGTCCCAACTCCTATAATATAGACCAATGTTTTACAGCAATTTGTTTAAGTGTTATTATATTTTTAACAGTGACTGAGAAGTTAAGAAGGGTATAGGCTAGGATGGTACGGACATGTCATGCATAGAGAAGAAAGCCAAGAGGTCCATGAAAATGATTGTAGATGGTAGCGCCGGGAGGGGGCGACCTAAGAAGATGTGGATAAGTTGTGTAGAAAGGGATATGTGTGAAAGGAAAGTCGAGAGGATGGCTGACAGAGTAGAATGGAAGAGCAAGACATGCTGTGCCGACCCCACGTAGTGGGATAAGGTCAGGAAGATGACGAAATTTATTGTGAAGCTTTACGTATTCTCATTACTTACAGCTGGCATAGCTAGGCCCTCTCGACCACATCAGAACCGGCCTTGCACCCTAGCATCCAGATCCTGCTACCGAGGACCGTTGCGGATCTGTAGACTGCTAGCACTGCTGATAGTTCTACCAACCTTGTTCATAATGACTCCACTCTATATGAGGTGAGTACTACCACAGAAGAGAGCAGTAAGCAAAAAAGTTTAATTTTGTGAATTACTGAATACATTATCATATAGCATTATGAAACTCAATATTAAAATATTCATACAAAAATTGAAGTATTTTTTTGAAAGCAATCCTTTTAACAAACTCAGCGAATATATGTGAATGCAGCTTGTCGAATCATCGTTCTTGTGTAACGAACAACAATTACAGAATATTACTAATAGAGAAATAAATCACAATGTAAATATATAATAAATATATGTTATAAGTACCATAAAAGTATTTAAATAAGTTTTTTAAGTAATTAATAATTCAAATATAATAAGACTTGCCTGTGACGAACGTTATTCAAAGGTATATAAATATTTCTTATTATTATTCTCATTCTGACCGAGACGTGTCATCGTTGAAGACACGAACGACTCATTTCATCCCTGATGAAGTCCACCGAATGTGAACGAAACTATAGTTGGACCTTTCCAACAATCAGGTACAAGGTGAAAACACCCGTCTTCTTAAACAAAATTAATCAAAAACGTGAAAAGCTCGCTTACGGTATGGTAGTACGGGTAGGCCCGGCCCGTAAGGGTAAAAACGAGATCCTATCACTAAGACTTCGTGTGGCTGTCTGTCCGTCCCTCTGTCATTAGATCTCATGAACCATCATTGCGACAGTTGAAATTTACTAGATTCTTGACTTATCAATCTCTTATCAAATAGTTTTGATATGGGTTTGATTAATGCATTACCTTAGGGGTTAAAATTTTTAAAACATATATCTCAAAGTAAACAATAATGTTCGGCATGGTAAGTTGTAACGGAAAGCTGAATCATCATTCATAATAGAATGCCTTAGCATGGAAATAATCAAAGGCTGAATCTAGCTATAAAAATAAAACCTAATGTGAAATCAAGTAAAATTATTTTTAAAAATCTATTTTTAAAAATTGTGATTTTCATCTTTCATTACAGCAAGCGCGCCGATAGGACTGTTTTAGTAATATACATTTATAAATCCAACTTCTTGACCGGTTTTGATAAAATTACCACACGGAGGACAGCCGTATCCTAGTCAGGTAACAAACATTTAAAAAAACTACAGTTGAATCGAGTACCTACTCTTTTTTTATAAAGTCGGTTGAAAACATATCAATAGAGAATATTAATAAAATTAAAATTGCGGCCTTAGATTAATATAATTTTAATACGTAGATTGTGATCACTCGCCGATAGACTTTTTTTATCTTTGTTACCTGATTACTCGGAGAAGGCTGCACAATAGGTTTTTTTTTAAATATATATAGTATAGTAAAAATTTGCAAATCTATCAAATTGAACCCGGCTTTCACTTTAATTTTAATTAATTTAAGCTTAATAATATATCTTGTATTGCAGAGATAAACTTGAGATATTAACTCGTTAATCGAGATAATCGCCGCCAAAGATCAATGGAATCTTCCAAAAAGCGTTGTACCTATTTCAAGAAATTCTTATCTCTATATTTTTTATCTGACTATATTTCAATGCGTGCGTATGTGGTTTTAGTAAGTAATTAAACCATTGTCCACAGGTACCGAGTGTTCCTCGGACAGATGTACCCAATGAGTATGACAGACATGAGACTCATTGACAGTAAGATATCTCCTACTTGGTGCCAGGTAGGTGTGTATACCCTTTCATTACATTACAACACACCACATTAATTTAAAATATCTTGACTATTTATATTAATTACCTGAGAAGTTACGCTTAAAACATTCTCACACGTGCGAGCGAGAGGAACACTGCCTTCCGAGATACAGACAGACTGACTAAACTAAAAGTTCCAAGATTACATATATCCTTTTGTCACTTGTAGAAACAAAAAGAAAAGAGACAATTTTAAAAGTATCATATTAGGTTAGTTTAGTAAGTTTGGCTTACCCGAATCGGGCTCAGAGTCTAGGACTAGTTCGAAAAGTATAGTGATAATCTTTACATCCAATTAAAAAAAAATAGTAGGTATACTAAAATTTAACTTTGTTTAAAAATTGCTTATAGACGTCACTTGTATGAATATGCTTAGTTTCCTTGAATATATAATTTAGAAAATTTGAATTTGAATTTCCTACATACTAATTTGTAGTAGGTATCACCCGCAATAGCCTGCTACATAAAATGCAATATAAATAAGTTTCGAACTTTCAATTCACATTCTTTAGGGGTTGAATTTCCAAATTTCCGTTCTTATTCACCCTATAATGAACATATGACTCTAATTTCATGTCTCTAGTTCAGCGGCTCAGGCTCTGCTTTGATTGTGACCTGTCAGCCAGTCAGTCAGAAGTTACTATTTATTTATTTATTTATTGACACGTTAAATACAAAAATACAGAGGACTTATAACTAGAAATAATGTACTTAAAAGGAAATTAAAATTAACGCGACAAAGGTAATTTAAGCTTATATGTGCAAGTAGGAAGCTCTGCGCAGTGGTCTTCACTAAGTAGCCCCGCAGTGAGATCCACTAATCAACCCTCTCCATACCCGAGCGACCACATGCACCTTCTAACATATTAATAGTTGCTATTATTATAAACATAATACACATTGTATCTGGTAAACAAATGGATTGATACTCTTCTATATAACTATATAAATAGACATTTTTACGGACTTAAATAGAGGAGGTGCGTGCACCTTGATAGGTATCTCGGAGATCCTGAATCAATTAGGTTTTAATTTTTATATTCGAAAGATAAATATTATCTCCTATCAAAACACTGAAATAATTGTGTGGCCGTTTGACGGCCGGACAGTTAACACTTTTTTCGTGACTGCGAAAGAAGAAGTGTTATGTTTTTCGGAGTGTAAGTATGTATGTATATTTCTTTGGCACGTCCTAGAGTCTAAACGGCTTGTTGTATTTTTATGTGAGTAGTGTCAATAGATTCGTCTTAGTCGTGAGACACTGGGTAGGTACATCAAAGTTAAAAACTATAATAATTAAGGATGATACGCAGGTTTTAACGATTTAGCATTCGGGTTTTTCGAACTCGCTTCTAACCACTTGTTATAGCATTATTTGATGATGATAAATCGTAGGCCATGTTAGAGGTCTATAGGCGGCCTAGAAACACTGCCAATAAGACCGTTAACTCCTTTCAAAATGAAGAAGTAGAATTAAGAAAATATTCTTACACGTGTTAACAATATACTGTAGCAATATGTCTACATAAATTGCATGTAATAAGACAATAACTGTACCTTAGTACCTATGTACCAGGATAATGATTATGTATACAGGGTTATTGGTTAGGGGTGACCTAAGCTGAAAGGAAGTAATTATACTCATCATACAAGTAAGCCGTATTTGCCGATAGCAGACTTGGTCCCATACTGAAAGTTGTTCTTTAGTGACCCCCTTTTAGCGTAGTGCACCCCAAATCGATAACCCCTTTGTACAGGCTTACTGGTAACTTATTAAAGTTATCACTTAAGGTCTTTAGAAGCGACCCTTGACCTTTAGAACGCTAAAGCCCTTGGCAAACAACGGGTCGGGTCGAGCCGGTTTGTTTGACCACGAATGATAGCGCAAACTGAAATCATAATAGACAAAAGGGGCAAAAAGACCGCGTCGCGTGTCGCCTGTGTTGCTTACGATCAAAATGACTATCCGCCCCGCCGTTTACAAAGCGCCTAAAGTTACTTCACAAGTACTAGCAAAGATCTAAAACGTGTTTCATTGAGTACTAGCGAGCCCTCGTCTAAATTGACAAAAAAGTATTGAAGTTGTGTTGAAATTGTGCCCATTGGCGTAAATGTAGTTTTTTCATCAAAGGTTAAGAGGATAGTAATTGATAAGCAATAACCCTGTAAAATAATATTGTTATCAAAACTGGGCTTATTTGTACAGCACTCAGACAAAGATAGTAAATAACTCCAAGATAATACATATCGGACGAGCGACGTCTTGTTCAATGTGTTATGCCTACTAAATATACATAGCTGATAGTTATTATGTACCTTGATATAACAATCATAATATTTGAGAAAGCGTAATGTGATAACAGTTAGAATTTTAGAAGGCAAGGTCTTTGATGAGTTGTATTTCTTTTTTAAGAAGTATCAAAGACCCTTTAATGTTTTCGTGTTTCTGACAGAATTTTCGTTTCGGGGCCTAGCTCTTTTCACCCTTTAAATTTTAACGTAATTGTTTATTATTGGTGTCAATCAATGTATGGAATAGTCTATAGCTGTCTTAACTAACTTCAAAAATAGGAGGGGTTTTGAATCTGTTAGTTGTGTCTGTTTCTAAGTACTCGGATATCTGATTAGCAGAGCTGTTAGTTAGAGTTAGGCATGATTAGGTGAGAACAAAAGCAAGCAAATTTGTTTTATTTCTGTATTGAAAGTTCAACTGAAAGTTGGAAAGGTACACTTTCCGGCCATATATACATTTAAATATATATATATATATATATATATATATATATATATATATATATTCACATCCTTATTAAAATGGGTCCAATAGTTAAGTTATTAAATATAAATAAAAATAATATCATTTGGATTATCTGTAGATCTTAAATGGTCTGTAGGTAATCTTTCTGCTTAATTTTTTTATTGTTGTTGTAGTGAGTCATTTAGTTTTTGTTAGGTATTAAAGGCAACTGCCATATATAAATAAGTGATTAATGTATTATTTCGTTAGTTTATATATTTATTGTGTTTGATCTTTGATACTAACTAATGTTGTACTTCCCCAGCGTCAAGTAGTCCGTTCGAACGCAACTTTCAACGCGTTCGTGGTGCCTGGTCCACCGGAACTAAGCCAGGAGTTGGTCCCCGTCTCCATGACGAGGGAGCTGGTGCTGGAGGATGACATGAAGGAGTACTGGGGGTTCTACCTGCTGAAGGGATCCAGTGTCACTGTATCGGCCTGTGTTAGGTGAGACTTTATGGGCTTTTTAAATTAACAAGTTCCTTAATAGACAAGAAGTAATGACTGACTGCCATTATTATTGTATTAAAACTTTTTCAGATTTCAAAATCAAACTTCAAAATCGATTTTAATAAAAAAATGATGGGACCACTTTAAATGTATACTTTCACAAAAAAATAAAAAAATAATTTTTCCGAATCTGTCCAACCGTCATCGAGATATCAGATAATAAACATAAAAAAACCGTCGATTTCAGTATCTCCTGCTTATTTGAGAAGTCCTAGTCTACGTTAGGGACAATTAATCTTTAATCTATCAACCTAATTCAAAGTAACTTATCGCTTTGTATAAAATTAATTTCGAATCAAAATATTTCCACGTTATTTACGTAAAAAGGTAATTGACGCGTTTTTATTGTGTCAATATGCTTGATGTTTTACCACATCTTTAGGCATTTTTTGGTAGACGTACACCGTCCTGGCCGAAAATGAAACAGACGGCGCAAACACCTTTTAGCGATATCTCGGAAACTATGCGTCCTACGAAAAATTCGTGAAAACATAATTTGTAGCAAATCGATTTGCCTACAAATATGTTAATAAAACTCTTTGCTCTTAATTTACAATAAGTAAGTTATAAGCAAAAAAGTAAGAAAATTGCTATAGGTAAATATTTTTTTTTGCACTAAAACTTTTTTTTATGTATAATAATATTAGTCGTAGTAGGCAGTCATGTCTAAAAATAAAATAGTAACCTTTAAAAACTGCATTGATCTTTAAATTGGAACATTTCAATGGAATATGTGTCTTCTGCAGATTTGCAGTGCCAAAGAATATTCACAAGAAATTCAAACATTACGCTAAGTTTTACTTAGCGTAATGATATTTTTGATAATTTTATTTGAAAGTATTTCCTTCCATTCCAGCTTCCCAGGTGCTTCGTTAATAATGATCAAAGGCTACAAGCATCTCCAGGAATGCGCGTACATTGGTGATGATTCTTCAGAGGAAGTAGACGAGCTGGTGGAAGCATACAGCCTGGGTCTCGTCAGTAACACCACGTTTATGGAGAAGATACAAGCGATCAGGCTGAAGAAGGTCGATGGGAAGGCTAATGACCCAGGTAGAATATTTAAAGCAATTTTATTTAGAACATATGCATGCTGGAGTGTTTCTGGAGGAACCCAGCATGTCTCTGGCAGCGACGAACTCGAAAGCGAACCGGCGGAGCAGTACTGTTCACGAACCCCCCACCCCAGCAACCGACTATGACATAGCGCGCGAGGCGAGCGGCCGAGCGCAGTGCGAGACGTGTCATAGTTAAAGTCACGAACGATTCATTTCATCCCTGATGAAGTTCACCGAATGTGAACAAAACTATTAGTACGCGTGAGAACCCGTCTTCTTAAACAAATATGTTTATATGTATCATAATGTACGTAGTAAACTGTAGTTATATTAATCGTATCTCGGTGCGAAGGCTCTTAGGTCTGTCTTAGAAACTTGATTTTAAAAGGTATATTTAGTCTTTGGATAAAATAGATTTATTTAGACTTTTGCTAGTACTTGCGGTAGGTTAGACCAGAAGCTATCTAAATGCTGTGTGAACAATAAATATGTAGATTACAGAAGCCAGTCGACTTGTGTTATCATATTTAATACAACGTAATAAGTTAACGACTACCTACATTATGGTGTTTGGTAATAATTGAAACATTTATGTAACACTTTACATCTTCGCTTCAATTAATTCTTAGAATTTACGAAAATATATAAATTAAAACAGGTAGTGTTCAAAATAACAGTTATTTTTTATTAGTGTTTATAAATATAAGCTTTTTTATTAAGCTTTTTAATACTGAGTCAAATTCGTAAGGCGCCTAGGCTAAGATCATTGTTATCTTTATTATAAACTAAATTAATGGACGGAATTCTATAATACATTTACAACAACATGAGAAACACTTTTTTAGTGAAAGAAAAAATTACATACATACCAATATTTCCACAAATTGAGAGAGTCCATCAAAGATTTGCTATAAATGTTAATACAGCCTTCAATTCATATAAAATATACAGTCGATTTGACTAGGTTACGTACCTAGTCAAATCGATCTTTCATTTCTATGGGAATTCGATAAATTAATCGGATGATGATGATTATTTGTTTCCAGGTACCATGAGAAGGCACAAAGCCGGAGTAAGTTTCCTAGACCCCAATACTGCGACCAACCTTACATCCTCGGAGAACTTCCCTACTAATGCTGACATCACGGACCACGACCCTAAGGTAACCTTCACTACGGTGTATATCTTTATTCCTAACGATGCTGGGTTACTGGTAATAAATAAGCATCCTCTTAAGGGTTCTGAAGAAGTTTTCAATTGAATATTTTGATCATCAGGAGCTGAAAGAAATCCTTGAGAAGCTGCACGCACTCCGGCAAGCTGCCAAGACAGAGTCTCTCAAGTACTACCATCCCCCGTCACATTTAATGTCACTACCGGCTCTGCACAGGCATAGAGACGCTAATGTTGACAAGGAAGAGAGGAGATTCCTGGTCTTCAAAGGTATATATATCAACCTACAGTTATAAGCATTGCCAGCGTAGTAATGGCGCTAGCATGCGCTGCTTTTTGACAATCCAAATTCTACAACCCAGCAACAAAAAATTTATTTATGGGGTCAAATTTTAGTTGTAGTCAATCATTTTAATTTTCTTAATACTCGTAAAGGAAGCTCGGTAGTTATTATGACAACCTATAGTTATAAACATTATGCAAGGTTTAAGGTATTCATAATGATTGTACGTTTTCATTTTACCGCTAAATAAACTTGAAAATCTACCTTGTACGTATCTTGCTTATCTCAACTTTATTGTGCGGACTGCCAGGTTGTATAATTACTGCTTCTTTAGTCAATGAATAGCTATAATCTGAGTTTTTTAAAGTTACTAGTGAATCGGTTTTTTTTATGACAAGCATGCGTCATAGTCCACATCGTCGCTTTACATCAGGTGAGTTGGGATCAAAGTCACACACACACTGTATATACATTAAACTATGATATTATTCCAGATATAGATGGAAACAACAGTGAAACTAAAGAAATGAATACTCAAAGACAAACCACAAACTCAACAAACATTCCAAACAAAGACATTATTAATAATACTCGTAATAAAGAAGCTAATATAACATCGAATAACGAATCGAATACTAAGATAGTTGATAAGCATATATTAGAAAGTACTACAAAGGTATATAATGCTCAAGAAGATAATAGTTTAGATAAAAGTAAAATAGAAGAAAACATAAATGTTAAAACAAGTACAGCAAGTATTAGATCAGCACAAAAGATAGATAGTGATCCAGAGGATAAAAACAATTTACAAGACGTAGAAAAGGTTGAAACAACAAATGTAGTGGCAGATAAGAATTCGGAAGAGCACAAGAAAAGAAATGAGAAAGAAAACCACAAATCAAAATATGCAGACTCAGAAAAAATTGGAACAGGAATGAAAGAAGATACAGATACAGTTCATTTAAATGTCGTCGATGGAGATTTTTTAACAACAGTAAGTTTGTTTCTGGATAATGTATATGTTTAAAAAAAAATAGATCGTAAATATCCATCGGTTGACGCTCAAGTTTTTTACCCAACTGCGAAAGAAGGAGGGTTTTGTTTTTAGAGTGTATGTATGTATATTTCTTTGGCACGCCCTAGAGCCTAAGCTTGTCGTATTTTTATGTGAGTGGCACCTGCAAATGGTTATAAGCTATACTAGCTGCATCCCACGATTTCACTTGTTAAGATAATACGTGGGTCTAAAGGTCTTACAGCCGGGTTCTTAGAAGCCACTTTTGCCCACTTGTTATCTTTTGAGATAAAGAAAGAAAAGGAAAAGATTAAAGGAGGTTACGACTAGAAAAGAAAAACTGATGTTTACGCGCCCCCACCGCTAGCGAACCTATCGACAGAAAGCCAGTAGTAAACGAGCATTACCTGTGGATACACGCGTTTCATTCTAATATACCTATCTACCCGAGTGCATACATATCACTGGCGACGAGGATGGGATATTTATTTGACGTAATATAACATTTCAAAACTTTATGGTATCAAATTGTACTTATTTCGTATCTAAATGCAATATATTTTCATGAAAACGTTATAGTGTGTTATACAAAATTAATAATTATAACACATTTTATAACTGTAACACAGTGGTACCTTCAAAATAATTAACGTAAAAGACATAATGATAATAAATTAGATTAGCCTATTGAGATCTGGCACTAAATATCTTAGGCGCATGACAAGAAATGTGCGTGTGCTATATGCTCCGTGTTTTATCGTTTTATCTAAACGCTCCAACTCTCCACTAGAGAGCAGCATATCTGATTGGCAGTGGCATTACCACGATGAATGGCAATGCTTATACGTTCAGCCAGAGAGACACCGCTGTTCAATCGTCGCTACGATAAGTTTTGTAAAATAAAATGAGCTCCTAGACCCCACGGCTTTAAAGTCTCGATTCTGAATGGCTCTAATATGCAATTTTAAGGAGACTAGCATCGTTCGTACGTAAATTGGACACGTTCACAGAATTTTATAGACTCATCATAATTTCTTTTAAACATTCTAATTATTATCCAGTATTAAGATTATATACTTGCTATCACATCCATAAATTCAGATAAACATGAATTCGTTATCATTTAGGCTTAAAAATAAAATTATACACAGCAAATTGCAAGGCAATAATGGAAAATTACCAAAGAAACTGGCGTTATCCAATGATAAATAAGATAATAAAGATAGATAAGACTAAAATGTTGGAGAAATTTCTCAGTGAAATATTCACGTGTACAATAGGAATTGCTGATTTATGGAGTAGGAAGTAGTATACAGGGTTTTCAGTAATAAATGTACTAAGCTGAATACGGGTTACGATACAATATTATCTGGTAGAGGTGAACGAATAACATAAAATATGTGGTCAACTATGAATTTAAGAAATAATTTACCAATTCAGAATCGATGAAATAGTTAAACTGTTTAATTAGTATGGATGGTTTTACTTTAATAAAAAACCAAAACTTCGTCGGCGTAGCTGATATCGCTAATGACAGTATCGGAAGGAAACTCCAGCACTGCTCAGCTCCACGATTTGATAATTTACGTTCAGTTTGAAAAGCCGTGAATTTCCCAAGCCACCTTCCTTCACGCCGCAGTTCAATCTATACGTTTCAAAAAGCTCGCTAGCCCATTTTACGACATGATTTGACTGTTTTAAAGTATTCAAACATCTCAATGACTTCAACCAGTGGTGTCTATTCCAATTTTCTTCCAGAGTAGTATGGGAAAAAGGTCAAAAGCTTGAAGGATCTAAGAAAGCCATGGCACGCCGGTTAACGCCTGGTTAACCGGCGTGCCATGGCTGTATAGTTAGATTGCTCTTCTATAATTTGATGTTAAAATTGAATCAAATTTATTTATTTACAAAACTTAATGTTACCCAGTCCCAGTGACATACTAAAGTAGCCAGCAAATTAAATATCAGATATTTTATCTCCAGCAAAACTAATTTGTTCTTCAACAGCACAATCTTCACGATAGAATATATTTCTTTACATTGGAATCTATCGACAAAATAAATATTTGACTTGCAAATTTGCCGTAGCTACCTATATAAGTTTTTCTTACATCATAGTCATGTTTTTTCATATATATTTTTTTTATCTTGAGTAAATGTTAGTATCCGGTTTTCTGCTACTACTGAAATAATAAGCAAGTAATATTAACGAGTTTGTGTTTTAAGATATAAGTAAATACTTATCTCAAACACAGACGAAATCTTTAAAACAACTCTTTAGTTTGTGCTTGGAGAAAAGTGCATCATAAAATATATTGCAATAAAATGTTGTGCTCACAAAGTCAACTGTTGGCAAAACTTAACCACAAACTAATGATCATAACGTTACAGAAGTCGCCAGAAGCAAACTCTAAAGAAGTGTTCGAGGACGTGCTGCAGAGGCTGCAGGCACTGGGAGACCGCGGGAAGAGAGTTCTGGTCAGACTACACGAGACCATGGGTGTGAACTACCATCACGAGGTACATGCATGAACAAAATAACATAAAATACTACTAAACTAATCCCTACTTCCTTATTCATAAATTCGCCAACCCCAATTCGGCCAGTAACACTGACTAAACTGAAAGTTTCTAAAATTATATCTATACTTTTCTCACTTGTAGAAACAAAAAGAGAGGAGACAATTTTAAAAACGTCAAATTGGGTTAGTTATGCAAGTTTAGCCGAATCGGGGTCAGTTAGACCCCGATTCGGCTTAACTCTGTTTGCCATCCTGCTGCTGCATTATCATGAAATTTGGGACAAAGTTAGACTAGACCTTGGGAAAGGAAAAAGGCTAACTTTTTCCGTAAAAAAAAGGCTTGGAGTAGTTAGAATAGAGAATGAAAGTGACCAGGCTTATCAAAACGCCAGAAATAATTCAATAGCAATACGCACAATTAAACATCCAAAGACGCGGAATATATTAAGAAAATAATACCTTCTCCCCAGAATCCAAAGCAGTCCGACATAATGTCGTCAGTGACGGGCAGCGAGGAAGAACTAGACCGACTGAGGAAAGTGCTGGTGGAAGCCATCGACGAAGAGAAGACTCGATCGCAGAGAGAACGTGAGATTTTTTTAAAATAATTTTACTCCATATATATTTTGAGATTATTGTAAACTCAGCAACTTCTACTGGTTGGAACCTCTTGACAGAGAGTTTAATCAAGTTATTTACAGAAAAAAATTTACTGAAATCTACATAAATCCACCATCTTCCGCTAATGGAAGAATATAACATTTGTATAAACTGTATTAACAGAATTTCACCTTCCCCATTTCACCATCGGACAAGTAGAGATACGGCCAGACGCCACCGATACATGGTAGAAGTTCCCAAGGCTCGCACAAAACGCTTTGCATCTTCTTTTATCGTGCGAACTGCTAGACTGTGGAACTCGCTGCCTGCTTCATTATTTCCTGATATAACTATAATCTGGGTCTTTTTAAGTCGCAAGTGAATCGGTTTTTCTAGGCAAGCGTGCCCCGTCTTAGACCGTATCGTCGCTTCACATCAGGCGAGGTGCGGACAAACGCAAGCCTATCTCCTATAAAAAAAAATAGCACAAAAGAAATTATGATACGAGTATCGATCCTACATCGCCTGATTTATGATTTTTTTCATATTAAATGATTACCTTGCTATACACTTTTAAGCAGGAGTTTTACGTTGAAGTTGTAATAGTTAAAATATTAAAAATAAGAATTATGTGTATTTTTCACAGCTATAACATTAAATCAGAATAAGTATTTTATTCCAAACACTGGTATTTATAACCGAATTTACTTCGGTGGTTCTATTTATTCGTCGGAATGTTTTTTTTACATATGAATTTTTTACATAAGAAATAAATTGTTGGCCTGAGAAATATTATACGTTGCAGTTGGTTTTATATAAATTTAATCAGAATTGATCAGTATAGTTTGGATTAAAAATCAAAATAAAATTTGGTAGTTTGTATATATGTATAGGTACGTAGGTCTAACTCTTTGTGACCCTCTACAGCCACAAATGATTGACCGATTTTGATGGGCGATGTGTCATTGGATTTACCTTTATATCCAGATGGTCAAAGGCTATATGCTAGTTGTATCCCGCGCTCGTTAAAATGCAGTGGTGTAAAGTTGTTTGCATTCGGGTTTTTTACGTCTTCCTTGTTGCATTTAAGTTGGTATGATAATTCGTACTTCTGGTAAAAGTTTAATGTGTAGTAAAATAACAATACATGTAAAAGCAATTTGGAACTCTTTTATTTCTCTTTTCTTGAAACAGAAAGACGGCGCGACTCGATGCAAGAGGCCCGCGCGAAACGCGAACTGATGCTGGGACAGATTGAACTGACGAAAGAACTTAACGAGGATGACGAAGCAAGAGACTTCGCGGCTGAAGAGGTGCGTGACCATTATAATTAAATGCACTAAATGCTTTACGTCAAATATTATTGTGCGATTTGCTAGGTTCTCTATTTCCCGATAGCTATAATCTCGGTCTCTACAAATAGTGAGTGAATTGGTTCCTTCAGGAGAGAAGCGGCCAAGCGCAAGCTTATTATACTAACTATTACACTTACTGGTACTTAGAGTGTACAAAACAGGCTTGTGGCGGCCTTATCGTTTTTTAGCGATAAGGCCGTCACTTGTAGCATTATATTTTGTAAGAACATTTCTCTTGTATTTAATTTTATTGTGTGTCTGCATAAAATATTAATCTATCTGTCTATCTTCTAAAAATTCGGTTACGAATATTTAGTGCCCTTATCCCTACATATATTTCATTATTACCATATCAGAGCTCAACTATGACACCAGAACGAACCACTCCACTTTTACAAAGGTCATGATAATTATTACTTCCAGGGTCTAGAACCAGATGGTTACGCTGAACATCACTCTACAGTCAACGAGACAACTCCTCTCGACATGAGTAACTCCGAGTTCTGGTCATCATTCTCTTCCAGTGAGGAAGCTCTGCTAGAATGTGATGGATTGATCCTCAACCTTCCACTGACTCCAAGTAGCGGCTGCAGGAAGGATGCTTCACAAGACGAAGCGTTCAAGGCTGCTAGATCTAATGCTCTCACTTACAGGTTAGTTGCAACCTTCAAGTGAAAGTAAAATGTTGTTGGATATTAAGGTAATATGGTCCTGTAAAATATTCTCTCGATTCAAGAAAGTTATTGTTGCATGAAAATAGTTATTGTTTATGGGAGAATAAATTTATAATAATTTCAAAAGTTTTCACTTTTCTCAACAAGAGTAATTCCGAGTTCTAGTCATCATTATCCTCCACTGAAGAGACTCCGATAGAATGTACTCGTAATATGTTGATACTCAACTATACAATTAACTCCTCTCACGCATAAGTTAGTTCAAGCCAGACAACTTTGGAAATATTAATAGAAAGGGCATCATAAATAGTTTTCAGGAGATTTTCACGTATCGAATTCTAAGACCTTTGTTTAGTACTCGTAAGCATGATTTTCCAAAATAGGTAATTATCAATGACCATGGCAGTGCATATCATGTTCGAATTTAATTTTTGTGCGGCTATGCGTGCTATCAATATTGGGTGAAAAGCAATGTCTCTAAAACATTAACCTTTAATAGGGACACTAACAATTATGTTTACACAACGCTTGTAGGCAGTTGATTTCCTGGCAAAAATGTCAAACAAAATCAACTTAAACTTTTTAGAATCTATTAAGTTCGATGTTTTTCTTCATACTCATTAATAGCAGAACAGTCATCTTAAACTACAATCTCTTACAGGGTACCAGCAAACGGCTACTATTTTTTCATCTTCAACTCTGAAAATGAAGTTCAGAAGAACTACATCCGAGCCAGGTTCGACCTGCAGAAGACCAGGTACGACGTAGCGAGGACCAAGCTTCGAGAGTGCACCAACAGTACCAACAGCTGTCATCTGCCGCTTGACATATTCAGCAGTCAGAAGGTAAGAAAGAATGAATGAATAATTAGAACTACATCCGAGCTAGGTTCGACCTGCAGAAGACCAGGTACGACGTAGCGAGGATCAAGCTTCGAGAGTGCACCAACAGTACCAACAGCTGTCATTTGCCGCTTGACATATTCAGCAGTCAGATGGTAATAATTAACTAATGGAAGTAATAAAAAAAATAGGAATAGAAAATAAAATATGAATAGGAAGAACTAGAAAGTAAAAAATAAGAATGTTTCAAAGTTCTGGTCCTAGCATCACGTCGCTGATGAGAAACAAACATAAAAAATCTGATAAATTGAGAACGGGGGAGGTTCTCGATTTATCAGATTTTAGAGTTTTTCCTTTTAAAGTTGTTTAAAAAAGAGTGAATTTTCAATTTATCTGAACCTTATTTATTATGATCTCAAATCCGCCTGGGCCGATGTGTATTTTTTAAGTGATAGAATGGACCATACCTACTAATAACTGCTCTGAGATGAACGTTTTAGCAAATTGTAAAAAACCAGCGGAATTTATGTTACTTTAATAACGTAGAAATTATCAGTATATCTTGTGTGTAGCGACTGGGCCTGTAATAAACTCTATAATATCTCTTATATATAATAATAAATCTATAATAGTCCCAGTTGCCGGATTTTATTTTTTTTCTCCAGGAAACTGGTCCGTACCTTTTTTTGACGTTACTAATAATTGCTCTCATATAATTTTCTTATTATATTGTAAAAAGCCAGCGGAATTTATGTCAGCTCTCTAAGCTCGACTAAATCGAGTTTTTCAATGACTACAGTGTTACCACACCTTCGTATACTAAATACCTAGCCTGTCAGTCATAAAACCTAGTTTATAGACATGTGCTATTAATTCATTATTGCGAGACGCGTATAAAAATAACCGGCAGTATCATAAGTCACGTATCAAGTGTCGGTATACAGATTTGCCTTGGGGCTATAAAACCTTGAGAACAAGCGCCGGTCTTAGAATCTGTGAGGTAGATTTCGTATGCGATTTTTAAAGCGTATATTTTATTATTATTTTAAATTAATCAAATATTTATTCAAGGTAATTTAGCTTATTCTTACTAGTGACGTCTTACAGACAATGAACAAAAATGAACTAAAATAAAACAGTAATATTGTATTATAGTTTCCAAATAAGATACAAAATTATATTTAGCAAAAGTATTCATCATTTCCTTTGCTGGCTTTTGACTGATTTTAAAAAGGAGATTCCCTATTCATCGGAATCTTTTTATGTATCGAGAAATATACATAAAAAGACTCCAAGACAACTAGATAGATTTAAAATTATCTTTATTTTTACCTATCAAAGGTATAAGGTTTATTACTTCCTGAGTAAGTAGGTCTTGAATCAAATAACTCAAATACTCCTCTTTGTTTCTCATATTTGTGTCATTGTTACAAATAAATCGTTCATTCGATCCATTCTCTAAAAATTCCCTAAATTTTCTGACTTTTAAGTGTAACAATTTTCGTCAATTGACCTTACACCAGAGTACCAACATCCAAACAAACATTTTAGCAAATGCCTAAAACCTAGAGACGATTCGCTAGCATTTGGTCCAATAGTCAGAAATCTACCCGCGAAAAAAACACAAGTGTCATTGCCGAGCGTAACAAAAAACCGTCGCTCAAAACTTCCTTATTCGGTAACCTTTGATGATATAAAAAAACAAACATTAAGATTGGCACCCAGTCTACACTTGCATTAATGAGATATTTGTAAATTATTAATTCAATGTAATCCGCTGAGAGAATATACCTTGATTTTATCTTAAAAAAACTTTAAGCTTTACTCTTAATAGGTAAGTATTTCTGATTCTACGTTCTTAACCCGCTTGATCAAGTTCCAAAACCGTTAGGTACAGTTAACACACCGTTCGAACTCTGGTTACATATTTTGTGATTAGGTGTATAATATTTATTTTTCACGTTTTATCTCATAGAATCAGGAATCCCTTTTATATTTAACTCATGTACTTTCGTCGTTAAAAATGGGTGACGAAAAATTATTTCTAATTTGTATATTGAACATAAATAAATGAATATTACATCGTTTGTTCCAGGTGGTCCTGGAAGTCCCACTAAGAGACAACGACTCCCTCTGGAACGAGCAGTTCGTCATCATATCTGAATGTGAACCCCGAACTTCTATTTACCTATTCTGTGTCATAGCAGTACCAATACTGATCATGATATTCGCGTTTCAATGAACACACAAAGGAAACATTCTTGAGAAATGTCAGAGTGAAATGAATGTGTCATGGAGTCGAGGCGAAATGATGACGAGTGATTTGAAAAATGAGACAACATTTTGACGAATGAAATTAGTGGTGGCATGGGTGAGAAAAAGTGTGTCAAAAATAAAAGTAAAAAAGCAAGCTATTTGTTGAGTGCACAAAAAAATAATAATACAGCAAACTTAAAATACATACGATTAAAGTATAACAAGTGGTGGTCACATCGCTAACAGCGATGTCTTCCAGGCAATCGTTTATAATGAACGAATGCTTATCTGAAATGACTTTGGAAGAGCTGGATGTTGTTATTTTTTCAAATTACAATGATTAAAATATACGAGTAAAATAAACGTAAGTGAAAATCATAATTATTTGCAAAATTAATTATGTAATTATGTGTTTACTTTCCGCAAGATTAATTTTATTGAAGTTGTGTTGACAACTTGTTGCTATAACAATATTGATCGAGATTAAGGATGGTACGGCCGTGCCTTTGTTTTTTTCGACTTGGCGAGGGCACTGCCGTGCCCCTAGATACGAACCTCGCTGTAGATTACCTACTTTTGATGACGTTTATTGACAAAATTAAGTGATAAAATTGCATTTGTCGTGGTTCTTATACAAAAATCAATATTTACTATAAAAAAATAACACTTTCCGTAGTGCCATCGTGCCACAATGTATATTAATTTTATTTTGGTGTACGAAATTATGTAACGACAAAACTTGTACAGCAACATGGTAAATAAATAGTAAATTAAAATCGTATATAGTACTTGAGTTTAAAATCGTTGATATACTTAGGTATATTATTCGATTCTATCTATTTCAAAAAGTTGCTAGATTTTAAAAAAACATATGTTTTTTTAAATCCAGCAACTTAATCAAAATTTATTTTAACTAATGTACGTTATATAACATCGTAAATATATTAAATTATCATATAAATGCTCAATAAAGACATATTATATATTACATATACCGGTTTTGTAAAAATATACTTACAAATATGTTTAATTTGATATTATTTATTCGTTCAGATGTATAAATCATTAGTTGTAATTTATTTTATAGGTAATTTGTGATATACTTATACAAAAACAAATTAATGTCGTAAATAACAAGAAATACTTTAAAACAATGAAACCTGACTTCTTTTCGGCTCGCAAAGCTAACGGTATTAAAAATGTCCTCTTAAAAAAATAAAGTTATATTGAATAAAACAAAAGTTACTGGATTGATTTTGATTAAATTAATATGGGGCTTACCTCTGGAGTATGGGTATTCTAGACTTTTGGACCAAATGCTAGCGGATCGTCTCAAGGTTTTAGGCATTTGCTAAATGGTTAAAATGTTTGTTTGGATGTTGGTACTCTGGTGTAAGGTGACGAAAATTGTATGGGATATACCTTTCATACTAAAAAAGTTTTTTAATCGTTTTACAATTGACGAAAACATCGATGATTATACACAAAAAAATATATTATATAGACGAACATAGTACCTCCTCATTTTTGGAGGTCGGTAAAAATTAGATTGCATCAATTAGTTAATTGTATTGAGTTACATCTCTGTCATTCAGAAATTGTTGGAAATACATGAAATATAACTTATACAATGTTGCCCATCAGCAAGTGACGTCACACGCAATTTTTTGAATTTTCATAAAAAAGAAATTGGTAAAAAACCTAACAAGTGGCCAAAATTAAAAAATATCGGCGGTCACTTGTTTCTATGTGCGATATTATATAGATTTTATTTAACTAGGATATTATGTAAGCTCATTACTGGCTTTAATACAGAGTTATCGGTTCGGAGAGTACTAAGCCCTTAAGATACAGCTGTATCATAAAAAAAGTTTATCAGGCGTCGACAAAATGTATGGGAAAGCTGTTAATTTTTTCTGGAATTTTAGTTTTGTTCCATAGTAATCATATTAAAAGGCTTATTACGGTAAGTATAGCTGCCCACTTTCGGTTTAGCACACCCCTTACCAATAACCTTGCATCTTAAATACAGTATCAAAGCTTAGAAAAATATACTAGAATATATACAACGTGTAACAGAAAGGTGTGACAATACTTAAGGGTTTTAGTCCACATCAAAATATACCCAAGTAAAAGAAAATTTCGCGAAATCCAAGGGAAAACATTAGGTTCTCCATACAAAAATAGGTCACGTGATCGGTCTAGTTGTATGCAGGACGCAATATTTGATTCTCGAATATTACAAAATTTTCTTTTACAATGTGTTCACTTTGGTGTGTAGACTAACACTCTTAAGTATTGTCACACCTTTCTGTTACACGTTGTATGTACTAGAACATACTTACTTAATAGAAATCTTTGACCTAAGCAAGCGAGCATCATTCCACACATGCGTTAAATCTCAGCTCGCTGCACTAGATTGTTCTGGATGCATCTTACGAGGAACATCGGGTCTTATTACAAGGTCTATGACGTCATACAACGCTTCATAGTTACCCGCATCCTAATGAAAGAACTAAATCGCAGTCTAATGATGTTTGATAAAATAGTGCGTATCGCGCCTACTTACTGTAGGGTATCGTAGCAATGGCGATACATGGCCATATTAACGCAGGAATTTGAAACTTTCAAGTGATTTTTCCAGTTTGATTGGGATGAGGAAACACTTTTGCTTATGTACTCGTTCACGTTGATTAATCAAAGTTTTAAGATACAATTTCGCAGAACTACCAGTATATTTGTTCTTCATAATTACTCAATTAACAGAAGCTACTTGAGCGATGTTTTGAACATTTTGCCAGACTCGAAGTAAAGCGCTTTGCTCGCCCGGTCAATTGGTTAATACAATTCGTATTGGCCGAGTTGAGTACAATACAATTTTTTTTGTATTACATATTTTTTATTAATGGCGAAATTTTACGTAGGAAATTATTGAATGAACTTTTTATATATAATTACAAATGATAACGTAATTGGAATGTTTTTATTATTTTATACACATTTAGCATTATTATATTTTTACTTTCTTATCTATTATACATCGCATTATAGGCATTTGTTAAAAATTTTAGCATATAGATTATCTTATCTGACCTCTAACATTTTATCACCTAAAAACAGATAAACGCTAAATAAATAAGTAATAGATATCGATTATTATTTTAAAATAAGTGATGATCGATTTATTTAACGGCAGCCACCGATAGAACAACTCGGTTTTTTCGATTTAAAAATCCAACCTCATAACCGATTTCGATAAAATAAATCAAAATGAGCCTCACGAGAGGTATGTATATTGTATACATTATCAAAAGAAAATTTAAAATCCAATAAATCAAGTAACATACATAAAAAATACCGTCGAATTGAGCCTCCTCTCTCCTTTTTTTAAGTCTGTAGCAATCGGCTGGAATCGCCGTGAGAAAACGATGGTACTGCGGTGCCTTTATTTAACTCGACTTGGCGAGGGCACTCTCGTGCCCTAAGACTAGTAAACTGTTGAATAAATTAGCAGGTCTTAGATTATTAGGAAATTCCTTAATTTCCTATCTGGTTTTTACACTACACAAATTCGTATTCGTACACTATTCGTGCTAATAGAAATGTCGACCAGATAAATAAAAATACATTCAGAAAAAAAACAGACTAGAATAATTTATTTAGTCAAACAATGATCAGAAATAGTTGAATAATCAAAAAGTAACACCGCTCCACGGCATTGGTGACAATAGGCGCGTGGCCGTGGGGGTCATACTCGTACATAAGTAACTACCTTCATACTACAACTTAACTTTTCGGTTCAACTACGGTGCAATTTTACATACAGAATTGAGTTGTCAGTAAGGGCGTATCCAGAAATATTTTTTTTGGGATCTTTCATCCACGACACGAATTTTTACAGAATATTTCTATAAAAAATAAAATAAGACAACCGACTTCATTTCGGCAGTTGTGTATACTCGTACAATACAACACCGTATGAGTAGTTCCCTTTGTCCCTTCCGAACAAAAAAAAACCAAAAAAAACCATAAATATTTCAGAAATGAGGTAACTCACATAAATAAGCCAAAACTGACCTTTTTTGAAGCATATTGAAATCCGACTTAAATTAATATTTCAAACAGTTTTTTTTCTAAAACTCTATAAAACACAAGTGTACGTAGATACGAGTATGTCGTTCTCTTGACCTGAATTAGGCATTTCATTTGCCCAACTCAGGTGAGTCGAAGTAGCCTTGCCTTATCAGTGCTCGTTTGAGCTACCTACTCGTACATTATCGTCTGCTAGTAATTATTGGTACAGTTTTATTTATATATTTACTATTAGAATATTCGTAAGATTGAATGAATAAATGAATGAATATAGCTTTATTGCACACCACACAAAAATAAAATATACAGCAAGACAAATCTATACAATGGTAGTACACTGGGCGGCCTTAACGCCTAAATCAATTTCTTCCAGGCAACCTTTGAATGGAGAGAACTAATATTATAAAAAAAACGATTGGTGAAACTAAACTAATACTAATAAAAAAAATAACCATAAACAAAACTAACTAAAACGAATATAATATATTTAAACTTGACAATAAGCTATAAGATTGTATACCTGTTCGATTAAAATGTTGTAAATATACCCATACTGATTTATGCTAGAAAAAATAATGACCGGGTACCATGTCCTTAAATGTGGGAAGAGATTTTACCTGTCTAATGGACAATGGCAGTGCATTCCATAAAGTACACAAGCCAAGCTTGCACAGTAAGAGACTAATGCATAGCTAAACTTTTACAAGCTGATCATAAACATTACCTCGCAAATTAGGCTCCGAGCTCGTCCAATGAATCATGAAAATGAGCCGCAAACGCGTCAATGTCAGATCAGTAATGTTACCCTATTTATCATGGAAATTTTTAGCTGACTTCAAAATGGAAGTAATTTTAGTTGTACTTTTATTTTGAAATGTATTTTTTCCGATTCATCACAGACGCCGCAATCAATTTGGGTTTTTGTTTAAAAGAGTAAAAACTGTCCAGTTATTATATTATAGTACCGTATAAATTCTATCAATATCTATTCTTCAGATGAGCAGCTTTGTAAATCGAAATCAATGATTTTTTTAGAGGCAGATTTTTCTATACCTACAGAATAGAAATCGATTGTCACGATGAAATCCTGTAATTATCGCACGGGAACAAACAGGAAATAAATGTTCCGGTCTGTCCCCTAATGACTAAAAAGGTGACAGAAAGGAATGTTTATTCCCGTTTGTCACCTTGCGGGGATACATTGGGGTGACAAACAGGAATGAATCTTTTAAAAGTATCAGTTGTTAGATTCAGCAAAATATTTCCACAAGCCTGATTTCATAAACTTGGTCGTTATTATCTCGTAAACGATTGCTTTCTGCCCTATTTTCCTAAAGTTGACACACATGTTGCAACAGCTCTAATACAAATATTTTGTTCTATGGCGTATGTTTTATGACACCATAATTTTGCCTCATTTCATACTACAGTAAGTAATTATAATTCACTTGTTAATGAATTGGGATAATGCTACAAAAATGAGGAGGTATTCGATTCGAATGAATATTTTTTTTTTTGTGTATTAACTGAATTCTCGGACACGGCCGGGAAAATTTGAAAAATTATTTTTGTATATTATTAGGGTATTCCAGAGTGGTCAATTAAATGTTATCAAAATCAGTCCAGATATTTATTTTTATACTTACGTACTTTCGGGTAAGTAAGTATAATTCACTTATAATTTATTGTTTATTTATTTTTTTCAAAATAATTAACAATAATCGCTGTACAAAACGTGACTTCATTCGTTCAATTTTTAACTGACTTTAAAAAGGATGTATTGTTAATTGTTTTTTCTCGGAGTGCGACATCTATTTCGCGTGGGTCAGCGCGTTCACTCGTATTTTAAATGTTTAATGAATATAAATAAAAAGAATAGTAACATTAAAATGGCTAATAGTAGTGTATTTACTTGATTATAAATCATATGATAACCAGTCAGGTCACTACCGGTACAATCCTACTTTACCTAGGCTAACTGTACTTCGTGGTTTTGACCGCATTTCTGAAGAAATTGTCTAGGCAGTCTCTAACCTCGCAAAACATTAAATATTATAGAACTATCTAATTAATTTATATTAAGTAATTCGTTTATCCCCGTTTATTGTTATATTAATAAGAGAATGATGAAAGAGAATACGGCTGTTTCGAAAGAAAATAACGACCTGTTTCGATGTATAAGAAACGGTGTTATAATTAGAAGTATGTTTACGGATTTTGTCACTCAATGTGTGATAAAAACCATTTCATCCTCATCCCATGCTAGGCTAGGCTATTAAGACAGATATATTTACAATTAAATTAAACATACATAAAAATCAATATGAAATATTATTCCAATTGCTTTTTATTTTATGCCATTATTGTATTTTTTACCGGTAGAACATTTGAAATTGCCATGAAGTTAGCAGTTGTAACCCTCGTAGTGGGATAAGGTTAGAAAGATGATGAAGAATTTTGCAGTTAGTTATAGTCCAGCCGCTGCCAATTTTTAAATGATAAAATGCCGAATTTAAAAGTAGGTTCACTTCGACGAGAAGTTTAAGTTTTTCTTATGTTTTTCTTTTCCCGGTTATCCGAGATGCATGGAACGAGTTTGTAATCCGGCAGCAACTCTCGACCTTAATCTCGGCCTAATCGAATTAATAGAAAAATGCCTAATTCTCAAAAGTACTTTCACTTCACTTCACTACACGTCACTTTATGTAAAATTCTTGGCACTAAGTAGCTACTTGAGTAATCGAAGAATTTAAACTTGTAAGTGTAGGACTATTGCAACTATTGACCTCATACAACTTGTTACTTACTGTTGCCGTCTGCCGTCTGCCTAATCATCGTATCCTTAACTATATTAATTTAAATACTCTTAAAATTAACTGCCTATAATATTAAAACTAGTTTTATACGAAACGGTATATAAATAAGGGATTGGAAGCATTTTTACATAAATTTGCATAATAAAAAATATTTTAGCATAATGATAGCATTTAGCATAACGTAAATAGTTGTGAATATACGAGTAAATTTATGTTTTGCATAAGTTATAACATGAGATTGTTATTTTTTAAGAATGTTATAAATGTATTCGTTTATTGTATTCGAATGCCTAAATTGTGCCGTGGTTGTGATAACGTTTTGCTATAATGTTTATTGTTATAATTAAATGAGAGGGCTGAAAACAAGAGCAAGCAAACCCGGTTTCATTTGGGCAGTTTGTCGCTTCAACGCTTTCAAAATGAAACTAAGTTTGCTTGCTCTTCACCTCTTTTATGCCAAACTTTAGCCGAAGCCTAAGAGGATAGTTTTGAAGTTTCTCATTGACAGTTCTAAACATAATAAAACCATTATTTCTCTCTTTGGCTTGCTTCGAGAGAAAGGGACGTCGAGCTTTATCTATGTTATACGAAAATAAAAAGACAGGGAAGTTTGTTACTGTATATTTTTGTACATGATTATAAATAGTTACCAACTAAAAATAATATAAGATTATAAATGTAGAAGATTATAAGTACGTATTAAATTTCTTCTCAGAAGAAAAATAAATAATATGTTACATTTAAAAATTAATATTAACGTTGTGAGACTACAAGTGTATTTTTTTAAACTATATACTAATTCCAAAAAAATACGCTAAAAATTCTAAATTGCGGAAGAAAATCAGCTATTTAATCATAAATAAAAAACCTAAGCGGCTGGTTTTATTGCAATTAAAGAATTGCCTGCTGTATGTTATAATACATTACAAAAAATATTAGTCAGAAAGTTTTATGGTACTATCAATAAATTTTCCTTAGCGAAAATTTAATAAATTTTGTTGATATCGCAGAATTTTTGTATTCTGTATATCCTTAGTAATATAACTTAATATAAACTAGTATTAAACTAAAATATGTTTTATGTATTGTAATTAGTGTTTGTGGTAATAATAAGTAATAACAAATCAATAACAATATTTTTTTACATATTATTCCTACATTTTAAGGCTATGATTGTGATATACTAGTCATACTTTCAGAGATATTGTTTCACATATACATGGTACATTTGACTTTTTTCATAAATAAATGATCATATGAAATGAAATAACAGCTTTTCTTTTTATGCTCAATTTCTGAAAGCGACAGAAACTTATTTACAATAAGTTTGTACTTAAAATAAATGGATAATTATATAGAAAAATTGACACAAATCCAAATAACGTTTTATAAATGAAATAAATACGTATGTATAGGGTTATCAGCTAGGGGTGTACTAAATGGGGATCACTATACTCGGCCTAAAGAACAACTATTACTATGGGACCAACTCTGAATTCGAGAAAAAAAAATCAGCTGTTTCATACATTTTGTCAACAACTGATATTTTTTTTTTTGTATGGAACAGCTGATATTTTTTTCTCTAATTCAGAGTTGAGTTGTTCTTTATGATGAGTATAGTAACCCCTTTTAGCTTAGTACACCTCTAGCCGTTAACCCCGTATAATACTGAAG
Source organism: Ligdia adustata (assembly GCA_947049295.1). Classification (NCBI taxonomy): domain Eukaryota; kingdom Metazoa; phylum Arthropoda; class Insecta; order Lepidoptera; family Geometridae; genus Ligdia; species Ligdia adustata. The sequence goes on from OX346237.1 coordinate 1,996,238, forward strand.
TACATAATATTTTTTTGTACAAAATATGCATCAATAACTGCTTTAAAATAATACCAAAAGAAACAATTATTACGTGACTGCATGAACACTAAGGTGCTATGTTTTCAGAAAGAAAAATTTAAAAAAAGCTTTTACTTTTCTGCAAATGCTATTCAAATTGTACAAATAAATAAAGTAAAGTACATATGAAATAATTTTTAGATTTAAAAAAATATTTGTTCCAGCATACAGCCACTTAAAATATGTTACAATTGCAATTTCTAATCAATCTAGTCGTTAGGACTAGTTCACAGGAAGTCATACCTATTAGAAAGCTACCAACAGAATTATGTAGAATAAAAAACCTATACTATTGTTTAGGCATAGGTATACTTGGTAAATTTTTAGACATAGGCTGTTCAAACGAAGCGGGAAACGGCTCATTTTTTAGTCTGGTAAATATTTTTGCGTTTATTACTTGGTAATCACGTACAGGTTGTAGTTTCCAACTAATTTTGACTAAACTTGGTTCTACTATTTTACTACGTTCAGTCGTAGTTTTTTATCCCCATTTTCTCAAAATTTGCCAAAGGGGGACATTGCCATTGATAAAAAAATATTATGGGCCAAGAAATCGGTTAAGAATTTTTATGCATAGCAAATAATATTGTATTAACGAGGTCAACAGATCGCAGAAGTTGTGTTTATTATGACAAAACAAAATGGGCTAAAAAAGTGGAAAACCCCATCAGACAAATATCTGGTCCGCTTTTGTTAAATACAACAGAAAGAAAATATAATATATATCTATGTTATGTACATACATTAGACTAAGTTATTTGACACAGATACAGGGTTGTAAGCTTGCCCCGTAAAGCCACAAGAGACTAATTAGAATTTTTATATATACCTCCTTTTAAAAGAGAGAACTTTGATTTTGATAAAAAATAATAGAGCATGAGTATAGATTTTAAAATAAGCCTTAAACTACGATAATTTTAAGTAATATTATTTATTTGGTTTAATTTTTTGTTAATTTGACAGCTAATTTTACTTCCTCGCACCATTGCACGATGACGGAAGTCAGCAACACTGTGACTCTAGATGGAGCATGCCTAGTCTAGAATAAACTGGTTTAAAGATTTTTATCAAACGTCAAAATGAAAATAGTGTAGTTAAATAAAATTAATTAAAAAAAACCAATCAGTGTTTTAGAATACATAGCCTTGAAGTTCTATATTTATATTTTTATACTAATCTTTTTGTTTTAGTTGTAAGTAGATTTCGTTTAATTATGGTTTTAATTACTGTTCTTTAAGTTTCTATCACAATAAATAATAAATAAATAATAGTAAACATATAACCCTGAGCGACAGCGAATAGCCCATTCACTAAGAGTTTAGAATGTACATTCTTTGGCCATATCTAATCGTTAAGTATGGATATTGTTCTGTCAGACTTTCACTCGCGGCAAAAGTACGATCTATCTTTATCTTTTATATAATCACTAGCTGATCTCAATTGATAGCTGGAGAATGGTCATTCAATCATAATATAATATTTATCTATGTATACATATATGTATAATCTTGACAGATTGATTTTCGCTAGGAATCAACGTAGTTTAAACTACTGAAACTAGAGACATGAATTTTTTTAGAGTATATTCATTATAGGATATAGGGGTTGTACTAAGAAAAGATTTTTTTTAAATTGAATCTCGAAGTGGGTCAAATTGGGGTTCAAAGTTTGAAACTTCTTTATATATGTCACGGGCAACGCCACGGGTAACAGCTACTTACTAGTTTTCTTAATATAATTAAAGTAGTATTTTTCGTGCCGACGACCCCGTAAGTATAAACTCTATGCGATGGTGCAACTTCTTAATCAATTGTGACCTTCAAAAATAGGAAGAGGTTCAGAATTTTACGTCAGCTTTTGTATTCGCCGATTAGAACGCCTGGGCCTATTTACATAATTACTTTTAAAGTTATATATTTTCTAGGCAGTCCCATCTAAATTTTAATTAAAAACGGTCTAGTGCCTGAGTCTTCAAATTTAAATCCTCAAATTGTACTAGCTTTTTACTTACTTTTTAACCCGACTGCCCAAAATGATAGGTAATGTGTTTCGAGTGTATATTTGTATGTAATTATGTTTGTATCTACATCCTGACCGATTTTGATGTACAAGGTGTCAATGGATTCGTGTTTATCCGCAGTCTGCTATAGGTACATAGCATCCCGCGGCTTCATTTGTTAAAATACAGTGGTCTATAATTATTGCAGTCAAGTTTCTTTTTAGTAGCTTCTGACAACTTGTTAAATTATTACTTGCCTTATATTAAGTATTCTTGCTAAAAGATGGCTGAGACATGTCTCAGTGTGGCAAGTCTCAGTCAAAGCACACTTTGTAAGTTTGTTTCTACAAATTAATTCCTATCAAACGTCTAGATCTCTATAAAAATAGTGATTACATCAACTAGAGCGCACATGTTACAATTCAAAACATAAATCATAACGGAACTATTAAAATATTATGCTTCTAAATACTACTTCAGGAGTTTATTTATATTAGCTAAAGTTTTAGTACTCAGCCGGCGGGTAGACTTAAATAAATCTAGAAATAGGCGCTGAATAGCAAGAAGCTGTAAAGTTAATGTATCGATTCAAGGATTTTCAGAAATAGCGTTGAAAAATAAATGATAAATATTTGCCACTGTAACTGATAAACATACTTAGGCAGTTTAAAATATGGCGGAAATATTTTTATCAAAAGAAGGCTAATTTTAACAGACTAGCGAAAAAAAATATATTTCAGAAATATACTTAAGTAATATCTAAACAACGCCTGATGTAAGTATTTAAAGAATGAAGTAGGCACACAATAAACCCAAACACGAATTATGTAAAAACAGAATAGTGTAATGAACTATGATTATTATAAAATAATATCAGTCATTTTTTAATATTATAGTATTTTTAATAAACCCTGACCGTCTAAATCGAATCGATCGAATATAAGTAAAGTCTATGTTTTTCTCGCATTTGACCAGCATTGTAGGCCTATTTGAGAGGACTTATGTCCGTCAGTGCCAATATTCATAAAACTTAATAAACACACACATTACAGTACATGTTGTAAGGGTGCGTAATACGTACTATTATAGGTATGCATAATTACAATCTAGTGGATAATGTCGTAGGAGTGTCTGTCGTAGAATACAAAGAATTGATGTAGGCGACCTCCCGACGGCCTCAATGGCAACAGATATAAAATTCACGGGGCTTTACTCGTCGATAAGTCATGACAGATGTGGATTTTCTTGAAAAAAACATACTAATTTTTATTGGGATGTTTTTTAGCAATAGCTTCTCTCATTCACGATCTCGATTCAGTTTAACTTGGATTTATTCGATCTCTTATAAGTGTGTGAATGTGGGAAGCTATGATATCTGAAAGGTTATTGATTTATTTGTGAAAATAACTATCGTAAAAGTTTCTTGAAGGCACTTTATTTATTATTTATTTATATTTGTATATATTTTTATTCGTTTGCTATTTATTGCTTAACTTATTCATTTCATTTTTCCACCTACACGCACTAGACCGGAGGTTTCTTTAATTAATAGTATTAAAAAAAGCTATCATAGGACTAAGATTGATACTAGTAAGTGTATTACCATAGGACCTTGCTATGATGTAATCCGTTAACACATCAGGACAGAGGTGAACATCGGAGTAATGTGTGACCAAGTTACATAGTCTCAAACAGTTGCTAAATTCATAATACATATAAACAAAGTACTCAAGGTCTCTAGTGTTTGATATGGTTCGCCTATGAGGAAGGTATACAAGTACGTCAAGCATATAGAAATATCGACGATAAAATATATTCTTGGCAAGGTGCTACATCTTAGGCCTAGGCCTATGCTTAACGGCAGGAGATGCCTTCAACCCCATCTTCTATTTTCATTGCCGTTTTAAACTCTCTCTCTCAGCTATAAAAAATCCCTACCATGTCATATCACAAAATGGGTAAAAAGTTAGAGTAAAAAAGTTAATAACTTAAAAGTTGTAAATACTAGATCAATATTGCATTATTGCGTTCAAAGTTTTTAGTTGATAATTTATGCGAAGCTAAGTAAAAAAACAAAAAACATATCTACAAATCAAGGTCAATTAGTCAGATTAATGAATCGCAAACTACTACAATTTGAGGACACCGGCGTAAAAAAACTAGGCGTGCAGTAAAATGATGATAAAAACATCGTCGAATTTCATCACACGTGAGTACTAAATAACGAATAACTAATTTGATAAAACTGTTATACGAACCACTGTATGTGGGACTAGTAGCTGTCATCCTAATTAGTATCTATCAATCCAACGATATAAAATATAATATAAATAATTTTTGAACATTGAACTCCCATTTGACCCCTCAGGGGATGAATTTCCAAAATCTTATCTTAGTACACCCCTAAACACTATAATGAATACACCTTCCAAATTTCATGTCTCTAGGTTCATCATTGATGAGGATCTGTCAGTCGACTTATTGACAGGTCTCAATCAATGCTATAATCATTGATAATTATAATATATACAAAGGTAGAAGATATTTATAGTAAATAATATAACTTCAAAATAAAAGAATCAAATTGACATGCTGGTTTTCATATAACGGATTAATGACTCTATATATATTCCCTATTCATTGATAGAAGTTCGGTCTGCCTAAAATCTAATATGTACCTGGTTTAAGAAATTCTATAACAAATAGCAATCCGTATTTCCGTATAACGTCTGTCGAAATGGTCTCTTTCACATTCGAAAGTATTCCATATAGTAAAAGTTTGTCGGTTAAAAAGAAAAGGATTTAGAATTATGGCGAATCTCACATACGTAATCTCTAAAAACTAAACTCATTTGAAAGGCAGTCGTTTAATAATTAAGGAACGAAAGGTTAAGTTTGTCAAATAGGTTCCTACATTCTTAGTCTTCAATTTTTGCGAAAGTATTCGTATGTCAATTTGATTTTGATTTATATTTACAATTGCAACCAGTTCTAGCGAATGTTTATTTATTTTTAGGCTGACTAAAGACATCGGATGTCTGCGCGTAAAACTTGCCTAGGAACGTCAAGGTCTCAGAGATTTGATTTGCATAATTTTGGTATCCTGTATCAGTCCTTGCTACAACAATTTTATTACTTTTACGAACTTTTGACCTCGCCATCACAATAATTTTGCAACGTTAAAAATAGGACAAGCACTTAAACAATTTAATTTCATATTAAAAAGGTTATGTTTCGCATATCCCTTGCTTGATATTATTGAAATCAGCCGGTCCCGATCTTTATGGGCAATTGAAACCTCTCTACTTCAAAAATCTCCGACGACTAAAACTTTCTAAAAATGTATAGATTCTACCAAGTTTCGCCAAGATTGGCAGGAACTCGTATTTCGTAGGACGACGACAGCTGACAACTGACAGACGAAAGAAACATTCACCAGACTAAGTGCAGGGACGCTTCGTTTAATCGCTCAATTAAAAAGCCTCTATTAAGAATCCTGTTTACTAATACGACCATTTCTGTTACCAATAATGCCAATTTTATAGTAGCTGACATATAACGTGTTAAAGTTTTTTTGAAATTTATGTCTTCAAATAGTATATCTTATCATCCAGGAAATATTCAAATGTTTCAGAGCGAAATTTTAGTTTGCAAGCCTACCAAGATAGCTACCAAAATAGATAAAACTACAATCTAATCTACGTTATATTGTTATGACATAATCTCAACAAGTCCACGAAGATAGCAAATAAATAAATTATTTCTAGGAAACAAACGTGACAAATACAACAGAAAAATTCTACATAATAATGAAAAAATAGAGAATGGAAAAATATAACTAACATTCTTAAAGATTCTAATGAGAAATCAACTGCGCACCAACTTAGCATCTAAGCAATGAAAGAATGTACCTGCTTTTTAAAAAATACAACAAAACTAAATATTTTATAAGATTATTAGAATCTGAGTTGCATGAAATAGAGTCTTAAAAATTACAATAAAAATATAACAATTTAGAAAGCGCATTAGTCACTATAAATTTAGTATAACTACGTATTTCTTAACACAAAAAGCCAAGAATCTTTGGTAGATTCATTCTGTCATCCTTGATCTTGTAAGTACGTCAGATTTATATAAATCTACAATTGACACAGTAACCTTCATTTCACAGATGTTTCAATATACTTCTGGCTCAGAATACGTACCAGCGAACAAAATAAATTGAGTTTTTCTTTCAACAAGCATATACGCAAAAGGTCTGTTTGCGAAAAAATCTATCGTTTCATTTGTAGCATTGATTAGTAAGGAATTAGCTGGTGCTGAATCAGCTCTTACGCCTTTCTCCGTAACTTCAATATGGGCTACTTGTGTCAATAATGAAGCGTACAGAGTAAAGTCACTGATTTGTGACAAATCAGCCAAATTTGGGTCAAATATACTCTTCACGTTCATATCGTATAATAACTCGGCTAGGTTATCTACTGTAGAGTTGATTCTAAACCTAGGCAGTTTCAAATTAACTAACTTTTCGCCTTCCATTTTGAATGTATTGAAAACAGAAGACAACGTCGTGCGATTTAGATGGTAGAAAACATCGTATATAGATGACTTCTTCAACGGCAAAAAGATTAACATTGAAAAATTGTTGACGCACGGAATTTCTAATACCCTAGCATTAATGATACGCATGTCTGTTACGTTTAAATATCCAGTATAGCTCATCATGTTAACGTTACCAAGAACAGCACCTCCGAATAAACTGAACGGTTCGATCTGAGTGTTTACAGGTTCGAACGGATATTTCCAAGCACTTCTAAACACCACATTGTCACTTAATAACATATATGTTTTGTTGAAATCGTCGATGTAAACCGCTTCGTCGATTTTCCCATCGGTACCTTTCGATATGAAATTGTTAACTTCGGTTACAGATTTTTCCGGACGGTCGAAGTTTTTCAGCAGTACTTTGACACCGTAAAATTGTAGGACATCTTTAATGTAGCGTTTCTTGACACCCATAAATTCGTCTATCACTATAACACTTCGTCTTCTGTACTCTTCGCTTAGTCCTTTGCTGTGTTTACGTAGAATTCGTCTGAGTTTAGCTTTAAAGCACCTGTTTCTGGGATGTTTCGTGACTCGCCAAAGCTCTCTAAAAGTCCTTCCTTTAGCGCCTTCAGCTAACGCGGACAATTGTAGCCACGTTGAAAGTGGTGAAAAGACGAAATGCGCATCGTTATTTTGAGTAACTCTGTCCAATATTTTGATTGAAAATTCGTAGGCGGGTCTTTTTATAAGGTGTAAGGCGGATTTTTCACTGCAACTATAGCGTTGTGATAACACGGATTGGCACAAGGTGAATATGACTAATAGTTTTAACATTTTATTTTCTTCCACGACTATCACGGCACCGGTATTAGCGAAAGGTACGTCGGCTCGCGTCGACCGATAGATAGCGACTGGTTCTAAACTCAGTCCTGATTCTTGAACTTGTGTCGCGGAATTTATTTCGATTAGGCAGTCTGCAATGTTTATGTGCAGTTTTTCATTAATAATTCAAGCCGCGATAGCCCAGATCGTATCTTTACGATAGGAGTTTACGTATTATGAGATTACTATACAATTTGCATGATTAAATATAGCGCAGGTATGTTCGGACGATGCTGTGCATTTATTAATTGCACTATATTATACTAATTAATTATTATTTCATTCCCAGATATATGAGAAAATCGTAAACTTTATCTTTACATTAAATGTTTGATACTATACCTAGTTTGACGAGGTAGTTAAGGATACATATGTATATACCAAAAGCTTAATTAAAGGCCATGAATTAAAATATTTAATAATAATATTTTAACAATATTACTTGCGTAATTTATTATTAATTAATATTTTGTTTGTGATTATTTTTTATAAGGAACACGCACTATTAGCTACGGATTCATATTTATAAAATAATATCAAGAAAGGTGATAATGTATCAATGAGTGTTTCCCTTTCTAATATAGTTATTGAATGTAATTAAAAATAAATGTGACTAGAATAGTTATGAAATTATTACTAAGCACTACTAGGAGTAAGATATATGTACAGTATATTATTAGTGGTTTTAGTTACACTAGTAAATTATATTCCCTTAAACAACAGTATAAAACCGTTTAGTATAACATAGCACTTGAATTCCAAATAAGAAACTATAAAACAGGCTATCAGATCTTAAAATCATATTATTATTACGACAACAAACAAAAAAAAGCTTAACTTACTAAATAAGTGTGATATTAAAATTGAAACAATGAGTTAATAAAAAATCATGGTATTGTTATATGTAGTTATTTCATTGTTGTCTTCTAACCGAATAATAAAATTATGTCGCAGCTCTGCTTTGATTTTTTTACAAGTTACCTTTACTGTGGTCAATCCTTAACGTCGTAGTAGCTTTCGTAAAGACGAATTGGCTCGTTATGTTATGTTATATTTTTGGTTAATTTCTAAGTTTTTGCCATTTCTTTCTTGCAAGTGACTGTTTAAAAGCTTCATTATAAAAGCTTAAAATATTTAGAATTTACTATATCGAAATTACTTACCAAATAGCAGGCCAATAACCAACAGTTTCGAGGTAAGAGATGTACTTTATCGCAAACATATGCGTTTATAACATATTAATTAGTCGTTCGTAACTAGTTGCGAAGCTTTGGTGACTTTACTTAACTAATTATTATGCGAATGTTTGTGTGTAGTCTTGGATGGTTATGTAATCACGGGAGGTTGTTAGTCTTGATTAAATCGTTAAAACATCACATAGGTAACAGTAATATATACGAGTAGGTAAATTTATATCATTTTGCCTTGGCCTTATGTATAGTATTTCCGACATTAGCATGCCACAAGCTCCGTTAATAAAACGGTAGGAATATGGATAACATTTATATTCTATGCCTTACATCATTTGTGACTTAGAAATTATTTAATGAATTGTGACTTAGAAATTATTTAATCGTCAAGTTTTAGAAATATATATATATTTAGTAGCAACAGAAAATATGCTAAACAAAAACTAAAACTATAATATTTACTACAAGTGAATGCTTTCTGTCACAAACCGATTCCAGCTCAACACAGCGCCGCGGCGCCGGCTAAAACAGCCACTTGGTTTTTGGGATAAAAATTATTATAAAATAATTTTTTTTTACAATAAATATATAAGAAAAGCTCATTTTACAAATTATTATTGAATTTTCATAACTTTCTTGTAAGGCGCTAAATAAAATTACAATGTAGTCATCAAATTATGGATGGAAAAAACACAATTCAGTTTTCCGGCTACAAAATGTCAGCTGAATACAGAATATAGTTCCTCATTTCATGGTCTATCAACTGTCGTGTCATCCCATAGTTGCTATGTCGCGTACAGTTACTGACTTTGCATTTGGCACGTCTTCGTCATAGCTCGGTCACGCGCAATGAAAAAACGATCAAGAGCTACACCATAAGATTATATCTAACATTTACAGACTTTTCATTTAACTATAGAACACTAAATATTTTTTCTATCATTTAACTAATAGATCTGTCTTCAATCCTTGCTTTAATCCGCTATGTGTGACAAAGCAACCACTAGGTGTGACGCAAGAGTGACCTTTTAGATATACAGGTACCTACAGGGTTTTTAAGGAACGATCTGCTCTCAATCTTTGTCTTCGTTCGGCTCTGTGTCGGCTTCGAACGAAACTATCCGAGGCGACTGTAAAAGCTACGGATTTTAACAAGAACTGATCGATTTGAATTGGTTAAATAGACAAATTCGAACAAATACATGAATTGATCAAAAAATTACGAAACATATAGTCAGTTAGGCTGTAGGCTGCTGAACCAAAAAAGGTTTACTAGATATTAATATATGGGGTCCACCAGGAATATAAAAAAGAAACAATTCCATAGAAAAAAATTACGACAAATTTATGGTACAGATTCGATGTCAGTCTCTTTTCATCAGACTCGTAGTAGTTAGCGTAGTTAAAAGTTTTTTACATTATAATCATCTTCCTGAGCTTATCCCACTACGTGGGGTCGGCACTTTTGTGTTAGTTTTTTACAATGTTAAGTATAGTGACCCCAAATGTTGCCATTCTTGTAGCAGAGGTACTTGCCATTTAAAAAGTTTGTCACTATACAGGCTCATTGATCCGTAGAACTGCTTCACGCTTGACCGGTCGGTATTTTGAATCACAGATCTCATTCACAAGGTTGTTGCTTTGTATTAGGGGTTCTACTATGAAATTGATCATTGGCGCTCAGATAATATTTACAAATTGGTAAAAGTAATGTTTGAAATATGTGACTATTTCTGTGCAGGTAGAAAACAGAGAGGTTTTCAAGTTTCTAGTTTTATTTACAACTGGGTCTAACAACAAGTGGATAGAGGTGTGCTAAATCGTTAAACCTGTGTATCATTCTTATTTTTTCTTAATTTTGATATACCCAGTGCCTCTTTCACGACTAAGCCGGATCTATTGACACCACTCACATAAAAATTCGACAACCGTTTAGGCTCTAGAGCCGTGTCAAAGAAATATACATACATACACTCCAAAAACATAACCCTCGTTCTTTCACAGTCTGGTAAAAAGAGCTGATTGCGTAATCCCGACGACAAAATATTTATTTATAACTTATAAAATATAAGTACACCAATTTTTATTGTAAACTACGACCTGTACGCCATTACCATCAGCCAGACAAACAAACAAACAAACTTATTTAACTTAGATTACTAGCAGCCCTATGGTCTATAATGTAACTTTCTATCGAAAAATGAATATTTGAAATCGGTTCAGTAGTTATTAAGTTTATTCGTTACAAATCACAACACACATATCTTTTTTCGTTATAACATTAGTGTAGAAAAAAAACTTGGCCAGACTCGAAACAGAAACTATTCGCTCACTCGGTTAATTATACAGGATTATCGGCTAGGGGTGTACTAAGAAGAAAGGAGGTCACTGTACCCATCCTAAGGAACAACTTTCACTATGGGGCCAACTCTGAATTCGAGAGAAAAAAAATCTGCTATTCCATACAAAAAGTTGATCGGTTGTCGACAAAATATATGAAACAGCTGATATTTTTTTCTCGAATTTAGAGTCCCACAGTGGAAGGTGTCCCTTAGGATATACAGTGACCCTTTTCGGATAAGTACACCCCCAGCCGATAGCTGTGTTATAGTAACTCTTAGAATGGAAGTGGTTATTTAAATTCAACATCAGCACTAGTAATTAATTATAGTTTCGTAACAATAGTACTCGCGTTAGCGTCGAATTACATGCAATATTTATTTCTAAGACAAAAGATTTTTACGATTCATCAGACGTGAGATCAAGTGTTGTGGAGCGCATTTTGATTTTTTAACCATTTCCTGAATACTTTACGATAATTTTAGTAGTAGTGTCTTGCTAAATTGAAAAATCAGTTTATCAACAATCTAAGCGAATTTAAAACGAACGGTAAAGTCCTAATTCGTCGGAATCTTATTTTTAAATTTTCTTATTTCGCGGCAATGCCTGGAACGATTTGGAAAATTCTTCAAATTCACATTGGAGTATAACTTTATTGTTCACCAAAAAAAAAAACGGTAATTTAAAAACTTTGGCAAGCCTTTTCGTCTAAACCGGCCTCTCTTTCTTTTTTGTTTTGAAAGAGTAGTACTTCTAGAGGTATTTTTACGATTTCTTCCAGGCAACCTTTTGTTTGAGTGAATACTTACTTGTTGATTCCATAAAATTTTACATGTTGGTCTTAACTGAATAAGCGGTAATTTTACAGTAGCCCACATCTCCCGATGCTTTAGGCCTCCTTGTCTAAAGGGGCCATGTGGGCACACTTAGGTTTAAAAATATATCGCTCAAACACTTTCCCTGTCAGTAATTATGAGATAAGATTGATGTGCATGTTCGGTATAATGTGATAGTTTAGATAAAAATAAACAAGTACTTAGATCCATCCACGGAAAAGTCTTTTCTAAACGTATTTGGAAAAGTCCTTGGGCGGCTGTTAACGTTACAAGATGTGTTTGTCAAGAAATATTTTTTATAACGAAATTTATAGAAGATAAACAAATTACCATTTTACAGCGATTCCTAAAACGAGCACATTTAGATTTATCTTATCAGGAAGGTCGCAGATAAGGGCCAAGATGGGAAAAATCGCTGCTGTAACTACTGTAGCACTATTACTAAAATTAAATAAGCGAGAATTCCCAACGAGTAACGTCATGACCCGTTGGAAACACACCCAGTTCATTAATGTAAAGTAAAGTAGTATTTATTGAATTTTAAATAACGTTCATTACAGACAAGCCTTATTACAATTAAATTAATAAATACATAAAAAAATTAACTTATAAATCTCATTTACATACGATTACTTAATATTAGTTGTTAGTTGAATAGTTCTCATGACATATGATTACTTTGTTTAGTTATTAGTCATATTTTATTATGGTTGTTTTTTCATTATAAATTATTTCCATCCAAATGATCTCAATAGTAACATGATTGTTAAATTAATCAAGGAAATGTTGAAATTTATTTCAGTAAACCCGATTGCAGGAACTTTAGACCCCCGTATCAACCGCGGGATGCAGATAGTATATAGCCTAGGACTATCTGCAGGTGAAAACGAATCTATTGACACCACCTTAGAAGAATTAATATTTTTCTATTAACGCCACTCACATAAAAATACGACAAGCCGTTTAGGCTGTACGGCGTGCCAAAGAAATATACATACACTCAAAATAACATAACTCTCTTTTTGACGCAGTCGGGTAAAAATAAAGTTTACCAAAAATATAATAAGTAAAAGATTTAATTTCTATAAACGTGCCCAACATGCTGACCACGTTGCCTTGTAGACCTACCTACTTTTTGTGCAAAATATCAGCCAGCATCTTGGTCATGTGTTGGTTCAATCCTTAAATCTAACCGACAAATTGTTAAGCTTTGTCAGTAGTTTCTATCTCGTGAACCGTGATAGCTCGACAGTTGAAAAACACAAATGATGTATTTCTGTTGCCACAAATACTAAAAACAGAGCAATATAATATTAAATCTCGATATTAATAACGAAAACACTCACACACAGACGCACTTGAACTAATGTTACATAGACAATGGTCCGGAACCCTTCTGTAGCGATTTTACTTTTTATGTTATAGAGTTCTCTGTCCTCACGGCACTTATAAGGTCCTATAACTTACTAATATTAATGGTCAAAGACTCCTTCCCACAACCAAATAAAACAATTTGAGACGCCATGGATACGCATACATTGGCTCCTAAGAAGCGACTGCGCAAACAAACACTCACAAACGCAAATATTTTGAGCGCTCAAACATTTAACTTTAACAACGGTTATTGTAAAGTGATCGGCGAAAACCTTCTAGTCAGCGGCAAAAACGTAAAAGCCTTCTGACGCATAATAACCAATACAATGTGTTTTTTTTATAGCATAACGAACGACGAATTAAAAGTGCAAAGATTTTCCAAACTTAAAAAACAAAAGATTACGATTTGACGAAACGTTGTTTTTAACCGACTTCATAATAGAAGAAAGTTCTCGACGTAAACTTTTTTGTTTCCCGATTTTTCGGCGACGTCAACAATGCAGCAGAAGAAAATAACGTTCTTTATTATTTGAAAGCGAAGTAGTTTTTCTGGTTCGTCCCACAAAATATTTATCAAAATCCAGTAGTTGAGATAATAAAAATCAAAAAATAACTGAAAAATTCGAAGGTGGTTTTTCACCTTTTTTTTCCCAACTGCGATAGAAGGAGAGTTATGTTTTTCGAATGTATGTATGTATATTTCTTTGGCACGCCCTAGAGCACGGCTTGTCGTATTTTTATGTGAGTGGTGTCAACAGATTCGTCCTACTCGTAGTAAGTAAAAAAAAACAAAATTAGGGATGACACACAGGTTTAAAGATTTAGCAGTCTCTAAAAACTTGTTTAGGTAGATATTACTCATTAAAACACCGTCATCATTGCTATTTTTGACTGTTCTTCAAATTGACAGTTCAAGTGCAGACTATTAAATATTAAAATGATATTGAAATTATGAAAGACCATTATGAGTTTATTCTGATTGAAGACAGGAGCAAGACATTCCGGAGGTTTCATAAATTCATTGAGACGAGTTGTGACGACTATTATTGTGATTTACTAAAATGATTTCGAATAAGTACAATCAATGAGTGCTAAGAAATAAGACTGTACAACCGTAGCTGAAACAAAAGACATAATAGCTAAGGCAAGAATCGGCTGACTACTACTAGAGACTCACGACTGATACTGCTCCAAGATGCCACCAGTGTCTGGTAGAGATCCCACGGACTCTAACAAAATGCATCGCGCCAACTTTTATTGCTCGAATTGCCAGGTTATGGGACTCTTTACTTACCTTTTTTATAAGTATATCACAATAGCTAAAATCTGGGTATTTTCAAGTCGCGAGTGAATCCATTTCTTCTAGACAAGCATACTGTACATATCTTAGAGAGCCCTTTCGATCGCATAATCTTTCAGCATAATGTAGTTTGGCATAACAGTTTTAGCATAAAGTTTTCTCGCATAATTTATGATAAGCAGAGTGTTATAACGCATAATGGTTTTATTGGCATAATTTTAACCTTATTCTAATTTACTTTATCACAATTTTATTTCGAATAAATGTAAAGGAGGTATAATTGCTATACCCTAAAGATAATTTATCATAAAATACAAAACGCATAATGGGGGTATGCATACCAATAAAGCCATAAATGTAAAATAATTTTGACGCGTTAATTCATAGCGAAGTTTGTAAGCTGCAACATATGTTATGATATTTTAATAGTGTTATTAATTTTAGGCTAGTCTTGGGCAAGGTTATTTTTTTTTTATGACAATCCAAGAGGTACGGGTCCGACCCCAGGAAGTACGCAAAAAGAACCTGAGTGAAGCAATACATCGCAAGAAAACCATAGCATAACTACCAACCTCAAGTGCCAAGTACCTAAGTGCCTCCCAGCAGTTTTCCTCCACATGACTTCCGTGGTCATACGAGCTGGTGGTGAAATGCCTAGCTGTCTTAAATAAAATAAAAGATATAAAAATATGGTAAAAAGTTAAGAAGGTTGCAAAACAAAAAACAATAGATGAGAAGAGTATCATTCGCCTGTCACAAAATAGCTATAAGTTTTTTCTTCCAAACAACTTTACAGTCATATCCAAAAACCATTACGTAACCAATGAAGTATATCTCCAGAAATATCTGATGTTCCATAATAACAATTTTATGCGCGTTTCCGCTGTATGTTCATCTAAAGTCGATGAACTTTGGGTCACGGCCACGAGACCAGGGTTACCATATCTCAAAGGGTTACCATATGTGTCCGGATTTTTAGATTTCTGCCAGGAACCTGAACTTAAGCATTCTTCATTTTAGATCGTAAAACACTTATCATCATCATCGATCGTTATTATAACATACATATATGTTTGCAACATCTAATATACATATATGTATGTACCTTAATTATAGTTCGGTATTTAGAAATATTTGCACACCTAACTGGTGGAATATTTGAAACAAATCATTTTAACCTCCGACGCAAAAACGACGGGTGTCTGGGTGTCTGCATGTGTCATCGTAGCTCCCAAACAGATGGACCGAATTTGATTTTGATTTTTTTGTTTTCAAGCTGTATTAGTCGGGAGTGTTCTTAGCTATGTTTGATGAAAATCGGTCCAAGATGGCCGACGCAAAAAAATTACGGAGTAGGACTAGTAGAATACTACTATAATTTCACACTATTAGAATTTCAAATCCACGATGGCTTTTTTCGGGAATTTTTCAAAATTTTCAATTTTAGTTGTGTAAGTATTTTATATTCTAGCAAATAAATTTATTTATTTGAGTTGAACAACAGTTAATAATTTTGTATACTAATTTAACATTTTATTGCGTTTACGATCAAAACCCAGACACTTCAAAATATTTCATAGGTCTATTAGATTTAAGGATCTTGAATCTTAGAACTATTTTCCATCTGGCGATGTTATGCGTTGACGCCATTGCTTGCTCTTGTTTTCATATCTTCCGTTAACGTAACTTTAGCTGATAAATAGGCTGGTAACCCTACACGAGACGGGACTTTTTGCTGCGACTTTGCTGGTTTTTAGGTATATTTTGCTCTGACAGTGACGCTTTGATTTGAAATAGTTGTACATACCTACGGCTCTGACGTCAATGAACTGGTCTCAGTTTTATATTATCAAACTTTCGTGGTTTATATTCAGCAGAAAAATAAATATTAGAAACGGAACTCGTAAAGAAAACTGAAGGATATATAAAAACTAGTACGAAGAAAATTCTAAAAATCAAATTAACCGATGTTTTTTTAAATTATCTGTATTTATTGTTTTCAGTCTTTATTAAACAGTTATAGGTACTGGATAGAACTGAAGTTTTGAGAAGTGCTGGCTAATTCTTCGCTTTAAGAATGTCAGTAGCAATGCAACTGAACTGAACAGTTTCGTTACCACTGCCACCATATTTATTATATTTTTTATTCCGTTGATCTATTTTCTTTATTTACAAAATTTCCGAAATAAGTAGGTTTTTTAAACTATGTACGAGTAACCACTGGAAAAGTTTATTTTTTTACAAAAATTATGACTAACTACAACAAAAAAATAGTAGATTACTTTAAAATCTACAGATAATTTAAATGCTCTTGAGAGCAACATGCCCTCGTGTTAGCGGGACGTTGAATGGCAATGCTTATACTTTAGGCCAGATATCCAGTGGTGGATAGAGTTAGGTCGCGTCATTATTTGATAGATATAAAAGATATTGTATTAAACTTGAAAATATATAAGTATGGTTATACTCAACGATGTTGATGATATAGGTACCATGACATACCCGATGGAATGATAAAATACATATCACTTTATAAGGTACATAAGGTCCATACTTTCACTACGTCTGGCATCAAACAAGAGTGAAAATACCATGGGAAAGCTAAGGCACTTGATTACCTTACTCACTTTACTAATAGATTTTGGTTAATTGCAATCGGTAATATGTGAGACGAATAGTTTTAATGAAAATATTGGGTATTCTTAGAAACGTCTGACATACTTTGTAGACAAAGAATTTGAATGAATTAATTGTAAATAACACTTTATTTCTAATAGTTTTTTTACTCATAACTTCCCATTGCTAGGGTCGGAACTCCGCTATGAAATTTCAGCTTCATAATATTTTCTTTTGGTACGATCTCCGAAAATGAGAAAGTAAAAATTAATCGTCATAGTGTAGGAATACAAAGCTAACTAACTAGTATTATTATTTAGAGCGGATTTACTCGCCAGGCAATCGGTTAATTTTTTTCCATGCATACAATCTGCCCTCAAAAAAACTTTGCCAGATTCGTTGCGGAAATGCTTTGGTCGCTGCGATCGCTTGGTCAATATAAACAGCATCTAATATGATTATGAATTTACTGCGTATAAGAGTTCTGTAAGAATATTGAAAAATAAAAAACCCATGTTTTTTTGTTTAACCCACTTTAATACAAAAATATTAATCAATTGAAGTCATGCAAAGTGAACGCGAAACTTATTCAGCCTAGGCGAAGCTCTGGTGCGAAACTAGGTCACGGTGACGAGAAGCGCGTTTACATGGCCTACATTTGTGTAATCGCGTTTAGGTGAACCCCAGAACCAATTCCACAGTTTTTTGTAAACAAAAATGCAAAAAAGATGGGTTTTTATTAGCGAAATATGTTACATTGCGATTAATGTCACGATGCTAGATTGCGTGGCAAAAATATACGCAGTCAGAATTCAGAATCACCAGAATTGTAGTTTTAAGTGAGGCTCATATAAGTAATGATAATTATTTAAATTTTTTGTGAGGCCTCTCTAATTGGCCATGTGTAATTCTATTTGTAGTGAGTAAATCAAGTGCTTTGTTGATGAATCATACATAATAACTGTTTAGCTGCTGAATATTTCAATGTAATAAACTACAGCTGTAGCTGCGCGTCTCCACGTTACCCGCGGTAATACTGCAGGTACAATAAGGTACCTTCAATTCAGTAGATAGTTCGAGAGATTTTTTACTAACTTTTTAACTTTTCCTATTTTACTTAGCAACGAGCGAAAACTTTTTTTTTTTACGGGCCAGGTATTTTCTTTTTCTTTTGTCAGTGTGTATGTTTTTATGATTTCTGAAATTTTGTACTCGCGTAAATAGAGGTCGTAGTTTTCAACCAATCTTGACGAAACTCGGTGTCTAGGTTCTAAGAATTTGGATTTATTTTTGCGTCGGAGATTTTTGATTTACTGGCCATTTACAATAATATTTACTCGTAGAACAGACATGCGTAACACAGGAATATAAATAATCGGTCAAGGACTTGACGAATTGAACGATAGGAGAACAGAAAATATGATTTCGGATAGTAATTAATAATTACTGTTACTTAGAATTAGTCCCTATTTCATATGTATCATTTTATTTATTCCAATTGCAGTTCAAGTTTACTCTTTCAATCAGTTTAAGCCTTATGTATATACTCGAAAAACATTATCCTCCTTCTTTCGCAGTCGAGTATAAAGTGACAAAATTTAGTTAAAAGTCCAAATCGGACTTGAGTAAGTAAGGAAAAGTACTTCCTTCTTTTTTGAATATATAAATATAGTATATATTAATCAATTGCTGTTCGTTTGTCCCGCTAAATCTCGACAATGGCTGGGCCGATTTAGCTAATTTTGGTTTTGTTTTTTTTTATAAATAACTGTTAGGCGGTACGATGTTCGCCGGGACAGCTAGTATTACATAAAGTATGTATACCTATGTTCTACCATGCACTCGTCCAAGTAATAAAACAGTAAGTGTGGCAGGAATGAGCCAGTTACGATATAAATAGAGCTGTCCGATCTTTGATCAAACGATTCTTGATCAAAGTGCACATGTATGTAGATTGTATGTAAGAGTATGTATACAAGCGTGCAGTGAATCAATACATTTGCTATTGATTGCAGTTTGTCATATTGAGCAAAATACTTGCTCCTTCAGGTATTTTATTACAGAAAATATTCAGATAAAACCGAGCGAAGCAATGTATTACTACTTCCCGAATTACTAAACAGGAGAAACTCAACTCGGCTGTGCTTTTAATAGTTTGATTTTTAAATCAAAATAAACAAAATACTGACGGTATAGGACCAACTGGATAGTTCCAATTAAAAAGAATTTTCCAAATCGGTCCAGCGCCATCTCTGAGAAATCCGAGAACATGCCTAAAAAATGAACACGATGATTTCCTTCACCGGAAGCTCAGGCTCTTTTTGCATGTTTCGTGGGATCGAACCTCATATCTTTTGCAAGGCAATCGAGCCACTAACCACTCGACCGTCATCGCTACAAATTGGTAAAAAATAATAGTCTCAGTATTAGGGTCCCGTTTTGAACCTTTGGGTACGGAACCTTAATGGCGAGTGATTTTAAATATCTCGATGAACGGTGACACAAGACAGGCTAGAGTGCTGTTTTATATAACAGTATAAATGTCATGTCGGCAGCAATCAGTGGTTAGCGCATATATAATGCAATTGATTTTATTGCTGTGTTTATGTGTCGTGCCTGCTGGAATGCAATCAAAATGTGTCTAGACTTTTGATTTCTTATGGCAACTAGCCCGAAAAACTGAAAACTAAACTTGTGTCCTAAGTTATTGAGTCAAATTAAACACTCGTATAATAATGAAAATTTTAGGCACTTAGTGTTGATAATTTGAGTAATTAGCGTTACAACTTATATAAAAAAGCCAGCGATTATAAAAAATGAAAAAATTAAAATATTTCAAAACTAACTGTACCTGCGACTTCGTTCGCATTATCCTTGTATAATTTATGTCAGTATCAATTTCAGTGTTTAGAATTGTGAATTTCATTAATTGAAGCAGTACAGAGAAGTTTGCAAGCATGTTTACCATGAGTGAACAATTCTGAAGAGCTAAAGTTTTTTCATAGCATTCACGCCTGTTAATAGTCTTATTAATGGTATTAATTTAATTAATATCAAAATCACAATAATTTCAAGTTGTATTTCTAACAAAAAAGAATATCTAAAAATCGAAGTTATCATTACTAAGTTATCACTTAATACATCATTATGTCTTTAATCCCCCATGTGTCTGTATCCCACACTAACCCCGGGAATTTCGGGATAAAAAGTTGATACGATGTTACAGATTCGGGTTTAGCATCGATGACTACATGCCCCCTGAATGAAATTTTCAAAATATATCAAAACTCAACCTGTTACAGTTTTATTATTAGTAGGTATAGATCTTTAGTACTAACAAAAAAAAAATTTACTTTTATTTTCGAAAAATCCGTTCATTTAATTTCGCTGTTTTCATAAATGAAGACAATAGTCGCTTAGTAGTAGTAGAGTAAGCATTGTTTTCGACATAGTGTATGTAGATTAACTAATCAAAACAAGTCCGCACCATTCCCAGAAGAAGTAAGCAAGTACACTAGGGAAAAAAATATTGCACAATTTTTTTTATCGTATAATAATAAATGATACATCTTATCACAATTTTTTATAAAAATAACTAATAGAAATATATTTTAAGTAAGATAATTCCCATGACGATTTGTACTCGTATCATCTTTAGATATCGTACGCTGAATTGAAAGATGTTTATATTTCAGAAATCTATATCTTAGACTTAAGCCTAAGCTGGCAAGTAGCCCAGACTTAGAGATGTAACTATTTAGCGGATTATTATAATTTATTTTAATTTTAATGATACTTCAAAAATTTACTTTTATTGATGGTTATTAGACGTCTGTGCATAAAATAAATACACTAATAATAATAATAAAATAACCCACCCCTTTTCGTTCTCGGTGCAATGGTGCCCATCACATTCGCCGCATTAACTCGCGTTGAATGGCAATAGCCTACCTTAGCATCATGAACGAACTAGAGCTGGAGTCAACGGTGACAGTCTAAAAGCGCATCCAGAACAAATGCTCTCCACGTCACCATTTAAATGTAGTAAAATAGTACCTATTTAAAGTGGTTACTATTATTGCCTCGGAGAATAGCACAGGAACGCTATTTTTGTAGAACATTTTTTAATACGTCATACAATTATAAAAAAACATTTTGGTGGATTCCAGCTACTTTTATCCGTAATTTACTAAATTTTAACAATTTTATTACTACACATAAACTTACTGGAAAAGTTTTTTTTGCTCCTATAAACTACACTGTTTTCAGATATTGCTTTCTTCTGGGAAGGGTGCGAAGTATTGTCACTACAAGTAATGCACTTTGGTTTCTTTTGTGTAAGCGGTGTTATCTACATAAACATATAAGAAAATGGCATACCACGACGTGCGCTTCACTCATCGGCGAACCGCCATTGAGGCACGTCACGTTTCGTGCATCGCGAACACCTGTCTCAGACTCTCCCTGTTTTATGTACCTAAATGTAAGTATCTGTAAAAATGTAACTATTCTCTATATATAATATAAATCGAAATCCAAAATATATTTTCCTTAACAACGTAGTAATAACCTTAGGTACTATAAATCAGGTTGAAACTTAAAAATTATCACTCAGTCTTTTAATGAGTGATTTGTTATTTTGCGAGCATCATAGTCGAAGTTGTGAAAGTGTGTACATATTTCTTTATCTTTTTGTAATGTTATATTCTCTCATACTTTAAAATTGTAATACAGAATTTATGATTATTAAAGTCCCTAATAATGCACGTAAGATAAGATCGATATAGTTTGCTATACAGAATGAAGACGCTGAGTTGGTCGTCGTCTAATATCGATTCATCGCTTATATACGAGTAGATAGTAATGTACCATACATGTACATGTCGTTTAAAATTTGTGTTAATGTTTTTTAAAACTTTAAAACTTCTAAATGTTTTTTTTTAAAAGGTCTTCTTTCATGTAAACTTCTAAAATTGTCCTTTCAAGGGTTTTTCCTTTCCACCGTTCGTGTGATTAGTACTCCTTGACTGTAGCATTTATAAAATGTTGTAAAAAAAACAGGTTAATCGACCTCAAAGTAGGCTGGCTTACAAATATACCTATTTGCAAAGTCTTGAACTTTCGACCTTAGTGAAATATAAATAACAACAGGCCTTGTATTGCAAACATAACTGGCGAGAATCCTCTCTTTAATGATCTATTCAAAACACTCGACCTTTTATGTCTACCAACTCTTTACATACCTACATACTAACTTCTATCCTAATAATATTACAAACGTTCTTAATATTAGTGGGAAGTAGGATAATAAATACATATATTTAAAATTTGTTTCGTTATACAATATATAACTTCTAACATGGCAATTATTATATATGAACAGAAATAATTGTAAATTTCTATTATAAGTTAAACTTTATATTAAAATTTATCATCATCATCATTTACCTACCCACTGCTGAGTATAGGTCTCCTTTTGCGCGCGCCATCCTTTCCGGTCCTATGCTAATGTCGTCCACCTAGATCCTACCGCCCTTACCACATTTTTCGTCCAGCTAGTAAGTGGTCTGCATGTTAATATATATTTTATATATGAATATTAAATAAGAATAAAATGTAAAACTGTAACAATACTTTAAACAAACATTACTCTGAATTGCTATAGGCTCATCCTATCATAGTAAATAATATCCTAGTCACGGGTCTAGATAACTGAAGGTTATAATTTACCACCATAGAGATTCATTGGCAATAATTGGCACATCAGAGCTAAATCACTGTACCCGTTTTAATTGCCATACTCTTACAAAGTAAATAAGCATCTAACAAACTCGAATAAGGCATATTTTAAGTTGCGGTTTCAGAAGAATTCAGTAAATTAAAATCATTAGATGGCATACTGTTTTGTAAGGTAAATTGAGAAGAAGTAGCGCGTTTGTTTAGCAATGTTTTTGTGTTACCTACTAACAGTTCTGATATATTAGTTGAGTTAGAAACAGTTCTGATAAATTAGTTGAAATAACACTGCTATATGTGATGATGACACTAGGTATAATATCGATGTAAAAGCCACCTTGTTTAAAACGTATTACAGCAATTTATTCAACGGATGATTTATTCCTATTTTATGAAAGCAGCTACGATAATTGATCTAACGAACCTCGTTGTCTTATTTTTTTCTTACAATTCTCAATTTATTTAAAAAGCATGGTCATAACTTCCGTACAGATCTTTAAATTAAATAACAATATATGTATGTCACATAAATTCCTGTCGTGGATATCGCAATAGATTGCGGGGAGAATTTCATTTACTTATAAAAAATTTCGATGTCATAACTTAGGATCTTCTAACAAGCTTTGGGTAATTCGTGTTGCAAAGGTATCGAACTGATGGTCATGCCTGTAATTTGAATTATTCTACACATCATTTTTAATACTAACTCTGATCTATTCTATTTCGAAACGGCCATTTTGTCATAATGTAATTGTAATTCTGAGACAATTCCAATAACAGACATGACCACCTGATCGGAAACTGATTCAGGGTGCTGTTGGTAACGCGTAAATTACTACAAATCTCTCTACAAATAAAACTAACTCGTCTAGACTGTTTTAGTGCTGATAATTAGCCAAATATTTTTGTCTAGCGTCAGACAGAACCAGATTCTAATAACATGTGCGTTTAACAATTTTACATTTCAAACAAACAGCCGTCTATCTGTTTTTCATTACTGAATCAGTTTTAGCTTTGATGCTACATTTCTACAATATATTTTTAGAAAGTCGGTACTCTTTCGAATCAGTCTTAAACGAAATGATTACTAACAAGAAGTTATGCATCCTGAATGGTAGACATGTACCACAATCTCTTTCAGCAGTGAACGATTTCCTTTCTTTTTGCCCCTATGACCTCATCTCATACTTCAACAACTACTTGACTAGGGTTTTTACTGGACCTGCCTTTATTAACTAAATAATATAACTTACTATTAGTAATGAGCAGTTAGATAGATAAATAGATAGATCAACGCTTTATGTAGGCACACAAAACATAACAATACAAAAATATAATTTTACATGTAGTGAAGTGGCGCCTACCTACCTAGTGGTAAGATTATCTATTAGACCACTAAGATCTACAGATAATCCAAATGCTCCAACCCGCTACCAGAGGGCAGCGTACCTGGCTTACATAATAAGATGGTACAGATGTAATAAAAGTACTAAGAGCCCAAAAAAGCTATAAGTATTATATTTGGAAGATATGTATTTTTAACAAATTGCCCCATGCCGTAGTTAATCTTCACGCGAACGATTTTAAACGAAAAATAAAGCGGTTATTTGAGTCTACCCCAATTTACTCGGTCAATGAATTTATGAAAATGAATCTGACTGAATCTTCGTTCGTGATTGAGCAAACATAATTTTATAAGTAAGTGATAACTAAATTTTTAATGAGACTTATCATCATTGTTTTTTCTTATTAATAATTTTAATTTTAATACTTAATTTATATAACATATTGTCAAATCCAACTAAACAATTATAGTCAAAACTCATAAACTAATAATGACATTAAAGTAAGTATCTAATTATATAATGACTTTATTAAATTCTACTCACATTAATGTAAACTATTTTAGAAGTATTATATCAGTAATTTATCTATTTATCGATAAGTACTACATAATCTTATTTAAATTTTGTTATTAAGTGAATTGTAAAATTTTTGACATTTGAAATTTACTAAATTAAATATTGTGTGAAATATTGTAATGTGACTTGCCTAGTATAATATAGGTGGTTATAAGGCCAATAAATAATTTCATTTCATAAGAAGCATATGAGTGCTAAAAGCATTAACCCACACCAAATATGAGGGGAGTGCTAGGTTTTTATTCACATTGACTTATTTTCTAAATTATGTTTTTTTTTGTAGTTTTCATAAACGGAACGATGGAGAGGTATTTAAAGATAATTCAGTATTGCTCTTAGAATATTTATTTTCTCATAAATGTGATCCTCGTGTGAACTTGAACACTATAAATGACATCAATAATCCACTAAAGAACTTCCAAAACTTTTTCGGCCATTTTTTCTTTTTAATTTTTTTTATGCATGTTTTAGTGTAATTGTAGGTGATTGGAAAGAATGAATGTTATTTTTGGAAAGGATTATTATTATCCTCGTCGAAACTTTTTTTTTTCACATTAAGACATTTATTTTTCAACTGCGATATAATTTATTGTCAAATAAAAAGATCAGGCGCCAACCGTATCGTTAAATAAATAAATTCCAAAATAAAAACCGGCGGTGTTTATTAATAGAGCAAATGATTTAGCGGAGAAAAATTTGGAATTGTGCCATGTTTCAGATTTTTCTCTTTGCGAAGGTCAATGTCATTTGCGTATTACGTATACCTGAGTATTTAATTTGAATGTTATTACATTATGAATGTTTATAGATTGAAGAGCTGAATTTCTGAGATCCCTAACCCCTCTGGAAAACTCTGAGGCTGCTCATCATTCTCGTAATTTAGTAGGTGCAAACCAGCCGTTCTCCCAACCTGAAACTTACAATATTAATAAATTAGGTACTAATCTTATATAACAGTTTACATAACTACGAACCTAGGAACAAAACATTCGAGCAGTCAACAATACATTTAAGTCAGTGTTATCACAGGTCATACGATAACGTTCACAAAACTACACTAAAACATCCAGTTACTGTATCTTCCCCGGCAGCTACACACAAAATGGCACATTTTATTAGACTATTAATATTTATCAGTGTGTGTACCTTGATATCAGGCCAGTGCACTAACGAGAGGGCTCGACAGTTCTTCAAGAGATCAGTCTACGATTTCTCAGCACAACTGGCTTCAAGAATCAATCAGGAAACCGATGGACACTTCATATCCTCTGGACTCTCACCATGGACTTTAATATCGGCGTTGTCTTTGGGAGCTACAGAAGAAACTCTAATAGAAATAACCCGAGTTCTAAAAATGCATCCGCACCCGTGTTTCAATAGCAAATACTTCGAAATAGCGCGGCAGTTGACTTCACTGACCAACGCGACTATTCTAGAAAGAAGTGCAGCTATGTTTGTTGACCAAAAGCTAAAAATCAAAGACGATTTCTTGTACGACGTCCGAAGGGCTGGTGTGTGCGATATTGAAGCGTTGGCTTTCGAAGAATACGCATCCACTGCTGCTTACATCAACGACTACGTGAGTCAAGCTACGCATGAAGCCATCGATGAAATCGTTACACCGTCTGATGTCGAAGGAGCTGCAATAATAATGATAGATGCTCTATACTTCAAAGGCGCCTGGAAGGTACAGTTCCCTTACGCAGATACCGAAATCAGCGCTTTCTACAACGAGAAAGGCCAACAGATTGGAGATGTCAACCTTATGTTCAACACAGGAACGTTCAATATCGCAACATCAAATCTCATTCAAGCTCAGGTTTTAGAACTGCCTTACGGAGATCAAAACAGATACTCAATGCTGATATTTTTGCCAAAACAAGGCGTGTCTCTGAATACAGTCATAGAGAAGCTTAAGAATATAAGCATAAGGACTCTTTTCGCGTTATTCGAGCAATATGGAGAGACAGTGGTTTCTGTACAAATTCCGAGATTCAAGATTACTTCTGATATCAACAATTTGAAAGAGTTACTTATTGATATGGGTTTAAGGAAGATGTTTGATTCTGGTGCAGCCAGCTTTGATGATTTAGCTGCGTTC
Source organism: Ligdia adustata (assembly GCA_947049295.1). Taxonomy (NCBI): domain Eukaryota; kingdom Metazoa; phylum Arthropoda; class Insecta; order Lepidoptera; family Geometridae; genus Ligdia; species Ligdia adustata. Next base: position 2,023,142 of record OX346237.1, read on the forward strand.
AAAGTTTACGTGTCCAATTTTATACAGAAAGCTGACATAGAAGTGACGGAAGATGGTACCGTGGCGTCTGCAGTGGATGAACTAGTTATAGAATCAAGAATGATGACCGAACAATTCACAGCGAACAAACCATTCTTGTTCATGATCGTTGACAAAGATACTGAAGTGCCACTTTTCACTGGCGCGTATTCGAAACCAAAAGTTTTTTGAATGAATTAACTAGTAATAGGTATACTCTGTGCTGTTTCAGAGTCAATATGGTGTAGTACTTACTGTAATAAAACGAAGTTTCTTAACCAGTAATTAAAACGTGTGGGCTTACAAACGCAATTTTATTTAGATCTATCACATCCGTTCTGTATTGTATGTCTGTCCGTAGACGTAGCCACGCGGATACTTCAGGAGTAGCTGTAGAATTTAGTTTTTTAATTATATTAGGTACTTTATTTATTTATTTATTTAATATGAACGCCTTAGTAGCAATAACACATATTATAAAAGCATACTGAATACGATATTAAAATTAAATTAGGAACTTCAGCTATGTCATAATTTTATTAGTTTTGAAGTCGTAGGACTCACAAAACATTTTTCGCAAAAATGACGCAGTCGGAATAAATTCTTAGAAATGCGTTGAGATCATACATGGCGCGGTGTATCGGCGTAAACTTGCGGTGCTCAGTGCGGCACCGTCCCGTCATTGATTATTTATAATAATCAAGGGTCCCGTGAAGAAAAATGTATGCTTGTGATCTGGTGTATGGCGGATATAGTTATTAGGCACATATATTGCACACATACGGTTTTGAAGGGCAGGGGAGTCTATAGCACCTCTCAAAATTTTACAATTGGTCTTAAGCTGGTCCTCCTCCTAGTTTTCAAACAACCTCCTAGTTTTCAAACAACCTCCTAGTTTTCAAAGAACCTCCTAGTTTTCAAACAACCTCCTAGTTTTCAAACAACCTCCTAGTTTTCAAACAACCTCCTAGTTTTCAAACAACCTCCTAGTTTTCAAAGAACCTCCTAGTTTTCAAACAACCTCCTAGTTTTCAAACAACCTCCTAGTTTTCAAACAACCTCCTAGTTTTCAAACAACCTCCTAGTTTTCAAACAACCTCCTAGTTTTCAAAGAACCTCCTAGTTTTCAAACAACCTCCTAGTTTTCAAACAACCTCCTAGTTTTCAAACAACCTCCTAGTTTTCAAACAACCTTCTAGTTTTCAAACAACCTCCTAGTTTTCAAACAACCTCCTAGTTTTCAAACAACCTCCTAGTTTTCAAACAACCTCCTAGTTTTCAGCGAACTGAAACCTGCTAATTGGCCAAGAACAAAATGAGTACTTACGTGTATATTTATTTTGAAGTAAGTGATGACTGACTTCCATTACGGCAGCCGTCGATAGAATTATTTCAATTATTACGATTTAAAAATCAAAACTCTTCACCGATATTGATAAAATTTGAGAAAAAAATTATAAATAGGGAAAAAATATTTACTTGAAAAAATATTTTCTGAGTAATCAGATGACAAATATAAAAGAACAGCCGAATCGAGGATTTAATCCTGTTTGTCACCCCAAGAATCTCGCGTGAGATTAGGAGAGGGGGAAGGAGCTCAAGAAAATCTTACGATATCTCACAAAGGGAGGAAAGGGGACGTCACCTAACTAAACACAGCCTGAACAACTTTCACTATGGGACCATAAATGTTGCTCAAAATTCGAAAACAAAATTAACAGTTGTATCTTAGTTTCGAATTTCGGTAATAGTCCCATAATGAAAGTTGTTCATAATTATGAGTATATATACATAAGAATATAGCATTAAAATTGAAATACATAAGAAATATTTATCATTTACCTTTTAAATATAGGCAAGATAATTTTAGGTAGGTACTTAAAAACTAAATAATAATTATCAACGTTATAAAAAAAGTACTGTAGTTACTGTACTGTACGTCAAAAAGTGTTAGTAAAAATAAATGGTATGATCCAAGCTTCCTTCCTAGGACCGATGATGTTCTTAGCCGAACATTGACGAGAAAAATCTAATAAAAAAGTAATATTACAAAACAATTTCAGTAATCTAAAGTACGTTTACAAATCTAGAGATCACACAAACACAATATTTTCAAACACAATCACGTTTCCCAGCTTCACGAACATAGCTAAAGTATATTTTTTTTATGCTGAGATATATTTGGTCTGTTACGAGTATATCGATATTAACCATCTAGAAGTATGTACCAAGCTGTAGGGTACAGAGATAGAGAGAAGCAGTATCTGGTCAGCCACCTGACGTTTTCTCACTTGAATTAATGTTATATATATCTCATGAAGCTTTACATAAAAAAGACCTTCTTCTGATCACGCAACCTTAACCTTAGTCTATTCATAGTCCATGGTTTCTAGAACTACATTCTTCAATTTATATCGCTAAAGGTGACATCACGTTTCACAATACGCAAAATGTTATCTCGCTCATACCTACTCGTATAGTCAGACGTGAACAGTTGTATTCTATTCGTATTGTTTCGTTGGTTTGTCTGTACAAACGTTTCTGTACATGATCACTAATATTATTATGTAATTTGTTAATGGATTCATAGAGCCGACAGCTACCTACCATCATTTTTTTATATAAGTTCAAAATCCGTTTATAATTTTTAGATTCAGCCTACAAAGAAAAATGCGATCAGAACTCAGAACAGAAGAAAGATTCTTAAGGGTCCTAAGGATAAGAGTAATAACGTAGTCCTACGACAACAATAATTTATCAGCTCGGAAATGGATCCTCACCTCGCCTTTGTTACGCCGTCAATATATTATGATAAGTTACCAAAGCAAATCAACAGCAAATACCTAATATAATTATCTACAGCTGCACATCTCTGTCACCTCATTTCGTTAATTATTTATTCTGTGACTTTGCTACTGCTAGACGAGGCCTTGCTTACCGAAAAACGACACATAGGGTACAAATTGATACTAATACGTCTCTAATTTTTGTAATAGGGAGAAACACTGAATCTTCGAATCGCTTACACCGTTTCGCATATTGCTTAGACCATATCTGGGGGTAAGGCAGTGCCCCCGCCAAGTCGAGCAAAAGAAAGGCACGGCCATACCATTCTAATATCGAAGTAATATTATTTGAATGGCTTTAAAACTTCTTAGGGCTTCGCCAAGAGGGAGGTAGGGGTAGCTGCTAACGCTCCCTTTTCCCGTCTTCCTTCCTTTTTTTCTTCTTTTCTTTTGCGGGGAGTCTCGATGTTACACAGGGGGCTAAATTATCTTGGGGTAACTGTAGCAAAATAGCTCTGGGTTCAAAGAAGAGAAGACAAATATATTCTTAATGCATCTTGCCGCGAAGTAGCTGCAAATAAGTCATTCGAAATCAAGTCATAGCAAAACATAGTTTTAGTAAACAAACCCACTAAATATTATGCGGGAATATTTCCTTGATTTATGCGCTGCTATTATTCAATTTTATGGTTCTTGGCTATGGATATTAGTCCCCAGGCATATCGAATGCCGTTACTCATTTGACATTGAGATAACTGCAGGCACTTATGTTGAGCCGATGTAGGTTAGGCGCGTGACCATCTTAGGCTGGTTAATTTAATTACAACGTAATATACTAATCATAAAATTGTACACTAATAGAAGGTACTAGGTACCTGTTGACCAGGTGATACAAAAATATGCCGAAGCTAACCAAAACCTTCTTACCATGTGAATGTCGAGGCTGTCCAGCTCCTCGAACACACTCACATACCAAGAAGACTAAAGAGAGCGAAACCGTTGAGTTAGTGATAGTGAAAGATTCTATTGTAAGTGCGAAGACTACAGAACACATGAAAAAAGTGTCTTCCCCTTAACAAAACAATAAAAAAGTGTCGATGGACAAATTCTTATAGACATTATTGTGTAGAATTTAATGTTAAATTTAAATTATTTATTAGCCTTAGGCCGGATTGTAATATTTCCATTGAAGGATCTTGAAAGGTCTCTCTTAAGAACATAACAAAATAATAGAAGTGTTATAGGTTATATTTAAAAAAATTAAAAGTTATAAAGCTCGCAACCTATAGAGGTTCCATCTCGCGCCGCGGGTTGCGGACGCAATCCGTACAATATTATTTATGTAATGTTCGAGTTCGTATGCAACCTGTTATGTAGAAAGTAGGAGCCAAGTGCCGGTTATTATTCCGACAATTTGAGAACTCTTTCGAAGACGTTAAAAAAATAAGACTAAATAAAGTATATGCAATCTCTTCTTTTTTTCATTAATCTCGTTTTAAACGTTTGCTTTCTCTTCCAAATGTGATTATTAACTTTTTTTTACCAAATTCAAGGAGAAGAAGGTTCTTTATTCGTCGGAATCTTGCTCTTTTTTCATATTTTTATACATGTTCCACGACATCTCATAGACGACTAAACCATTTTTTTATTTTGGTAGTATTTTGCAATTACCTATATCAAAATTAGCCCAGTAAATTTTCAGTTATCTTGAAATAAGTAAATACATTTTACAAGTAGGTAGGTGCGTGAGTAATTCTCAGAAAACCTGTATTTAGCTGTATAATAGGTTCACAGGAAGTTATTGTAGGTAAGTTATTGCTCGCGCCTGAAGCAGCTACATAAGTCAATAATCTGGTAATATCCTGCATGGAGATGTTTACATTAATAACATTCATTTTAATCGTAACTACCTATTTGTTCTGTAAATTAGAGTAGGTACCTACATAAATGCGGAAATAGCATAAATATGTAGCCTAGGTATAACTTTCCCGAATAAGAGAATTACCTACCTACTAAAAGAGGTTTAAAGACTTACTTGCATGATAAGCGTCATAAACCTACAGTACTAAAATTACTAGGTGATAGTTTTCGTATTCACAAATACATAAATATATCTATCTTTATGCTATGTTTACGAAATACTTCTAGTATACTTACAAATCTTTTTTAGGTTTAGTTTGTTTGAAATCGAATAATTATTAACAGCCATTATTTACATAATTATATTAAAATAAGAAACTATATAATTATCGCTTCTAAAAATAAATCATATTAAGCCAAATCATAAAAACTTAGTTGTCAATAGAATGACAACGTCAAGAAAGATATTACGAATTGCCAGCTATTCGGATCTCCCTAATTTATTACAAATTTTGTTAGTTATTCCAAAATTATATACGATAGTGTGTATTATTCACCGTTACCTTTAACCAGCGTATATAATTTTATTAATATTCCATGTATAGGGATGTACAGAAACTACATGACACATTTTTTTAATTTTTACACTCTCCCCCCCCCCCCCCGTGAACATCCCTATGCCAAAATCCCTGTTGTAAAATGTCACGTATTTGCTAGTAGTAATTTATAACCTACCGTTTTCTACTATTTTATTTAGAATTCCAAGTGTATAAAATAATTTGGTGTTTATGTGCTTCAGTGTTGCCTGTAAGTTTAAAAAACATTAAACGCTGCGCACCATGTTTAAATAAGGCACGTAAAATAGTGAATTTACCTAAGTGACATTGGCTACAGTGCCAAATTAAGCAAATTGACAAAATTATTTTTGTTTTTCAGTCAATCTTAAAACCTCTGGGATTTCAAAGACTGGATCTCTCGTAAAAACAGATAAATGTATTTATACAACTATCTGCTGTAAAGAATTCCCGAGCAAAGTGCTCTTAAAGAAAGGAAAGATGAAAAATGTTGGTTATTTGGATGAAACAATTAAGTTATATAGTTTTAATAACCTAAAGTGAATATAGAAATGAACCTTTAACAGTATTATTGTTTTTTTTTCTTAATATTTCATCAAGATCAACACTGTACCTTAGCAGATGTTGATAATATTATTGAAAAATAAGTTTGAATTTTTCGGGAGATTTTTCTTTCTACTAATGGTGTTTCTGATCGAATGTCAAAGTCCATCTCAAAACCTCAAATCTTTTCAAACCAAATCTTGTTTATCAACAAGTTGATCGAATCGAAGTCGCAACAAGTTTGTTTTGTTCGTCTTTTCCTTTATAGATTATAAAATACAATAAATTACTATCAAAGGCCTTTTGCAACTGAACATAACGTTGTTGTATCCCACAATACTTTCATCAGTTACTTAAGTGAACAGAAAAGTATAAAAACTTATATTTACTTATAGCTTACTTGATAAGTAATTTAGCAGTGATTATCTCGATAAGAACTTGTTTTTTCCAGCTTGTGAATTGTGAATAATTATTGTAGATTGAGTTAACAATGGAGTCCCTGAAGCAACGAGTCGTTATTCCAAAACCGTGAGTATTATTTTTAATTTAAAATAGTTTAGGAGAAAGTTATGTACATACATATATCTGTTGTGAGATCTCGCCTCATCTCGCAATGCATTCGCATGCTCTTAGATATACCGATACTTACCACTTTATGATGGATTAAAACTAGATGCATATTTCAAATCTTGTGGATGTGAACTGTTAATTGCTATTAAACTCAGTTACCTTTTTTTTTCTCAGTCAATTAAATATATATCAATAAAGTAAAAAAATTACATAATATATCAAAATTAAGTAAGTATTGAGTGCACAATCATTAAGGCAATATATTTAATTGCAATATAGACATTCCATACTTAATGGAAAGTCATGTTATTCTTAATAAACTATTTAAAAAAAAGGGGAAAAAAGTGGAAAAGACATTCTTTTCCACTTTTTTCCCCTTTTTTTTGTGAGGAATGATTTTACTGACTAGAATAAGACAAAATAATCAAGCAATTATATACATGCTAATGTATAGTTTTTTTAATAGATCAACAGTGATCAATTTTCATACTGTATACATCCTTAAAATTACACAATAATCGATTAATTTTCTTTTTTATCACTGCTAACCTAATTGTAATAATTTCAGAGTATTTGCAGAATTATCAGACAAGTACCAGCTGTCGGAAGAGCAGTTGAAGTACTATAAGGACAATGGTTTCTTGGTCGTCAAGCAGCTTATTGACTTTGCTTCTCTATATAGCTACAAGTAAGTAGTGCTCTTAGCATTATTGTTTCATTTTATCCTACACAGCTTGGCATTTGTCCACAAGTTCGCTCAACCACATAAGTCAGCAATATTGAAGCACTAGATAAAGCATGCCTAGTCTGTAATACAATTCCCTCAAGGAAGGCTGCTGGAACACATTGTTAGGTGCTTGGATTTTACAACTTGAGGGTAGTAGCTATCCAGGCAAGCGATAGGAAACGCCTTACCACCATGCTACGGCTTCCTCACGATGTATTCCTTCACCGGTGGCTCAGGCTCTTTGCATGTTGGAGCATGTGGGATCTAACTTCCTACCTTTTGCACGGCAATTAACCCCACTAGCCACTCAAACATCATCGCTACAAATGTTGGATTTGTTGGTCCCAGGTTCTGTTCTCAGTCTGGACAAGTGTTTGAACAATGAATTTGAACATCTGTCTTTGAGTCTGGGTGTGTTTGTGAATATTGTATGACATCCCTGACACAGAAGAAATCCTGTGTATTATTGGTAGAGCAATATTATATTCAGTTTATAAGCTGAAAAGCATTTTTTTTATTACCTATGATTGTTATTACAAAATAATATAGGATGATTAATCATAGTATTTATTAGATTTGTATAATAAGACAAGCAATTATATGGAGATAAACCATAGAATTATTCTATGGTTTATCTCCATATAATAGGAAAGTAATTATATGGAGATAAACCATAGAATTATTCTATGCTAAAATGGAATTCACAACAAAAATAGCTCCTTTTAGAAAGGCAAATTTAACAACTAAATGCATTTTTTTTATTGTTGACTGTGTGGTGACTACACTACGAGTATATGATGAGTGCGAAGGACTGGGAAGTTAATATACGAAACAAACCTAATGAAAGTCTTACTTACACAGATTTATTATAAATTAACTATAAATATAAAATTGTTGTATAAGAACCAATGGCTAATGAAAGAAATTGAAGTTGTAGATATATTATGCATTAACCTGTTTGTTGACTTTTGGCAACTAAATGCATTAAATAGTTAAATATCTAAAGTTTGATATTTCTGCACTTCATTATAACATTGTTTAGTTGATAGCGTAATATTTTAAGGCCTCTTTAATATAAGTTATTATCATTTACATGCATGTTTGCCTGAAAGAGATCGCTTTAAGCGATAAGGCTACCATTTAAAAGGTATATGTGTATAAGGTTTTCTTTAATCACATTAAATGTATTGTTGCTGCTGTTTAAATAAAGCGTCGTCTTATTTTATTTTTAGAATAGTAGCAGTCACTGACCGCCACTTAACAGCGGGTATAGAACAACAATTCAACGTTCAGAGTTATATCTCAAGTTATTGATAAAGGCAATAATAGCCATAATTAAGTGGCATAGATATAGTCTTAATTAATTGGCAGGCGCGCTGATTACTCCTTACTAAAATTATTGTTTTTGCAATATTGTAACGGATGGAACAATTTGTATTCAAGGACTGCTAAATGAATATTGCTTTGTTGATTTTTATTTATTTGTTTTTAATTTTTAACCAACTGCAAATAAGGGAGCAGAAAAAATAGCAAATAAAAAATTCACTTTCACTGAAAAATTTAGAAACTTACCTGGGTCGATAAAAAGAATAGTGCCTAATATCCAAAAGAAAAGAAAACCTTAATATTTTACTTAAGTATGGCTGCTGTTGTAAAAAAAGATTAAATGCAGTTTAGGTGAAGCCTAAAAATACAAGTTTCTTGTTGTTTTTATTTTACGAGCATCATCAAAACAACATAAGTTAAAAGGAAAAAACATAATAACTTTACTCAAGACCAGTTTTCTGTCTGAATCAAGAAACATCCTTTTCACATCTTTTTTAACATTCATAATTTTATTTTACACCTCTCCATTGTTCAAATAAATGGCATATAATTGAAACTTAAGAAAAATATAAGACATTTAATTATTATAACCTTGATGACCAAAATATACATTTTGTTTAGAGTTTCAACGACCTTATGTCTTCTTATACTATAATGTGCCTGTCTAACAAGTTTTTCGGCGATCGCTAACAAAAAAATGAGTAAAAAAGGTTTGGTAAACAAGGTTTGGCAAGTTTAAAACTCAGGTTTTAATCTCACTTCTATACCGATTTCCCAAACAATGAGGAGGCTTTCTCAATTCGACTGTATTTTTGTTTTTTAACTGGTACCTCGCACATGACTAAACCAAAAATAAAAAAAAAATTGTTTTTCTGTTTTTTTTTGATACCTCTGAAGTGGTTCCCATTTATATTATATAATAATCAGTTCAGTGGTGTTATATTTAAATCAATATATCTGAATTGTATCGGCCCCGGCCCGAGCCGAATTGAACTCTAAAGTCGCTTCAATCGGTCAGTCAACTTAATCAATGTTTTAAGTTATTTCTTTAAAAAAAAAGTTATTACCGTGTTCCATTACGGCTGGCGCCGCGCGCCGTCGAACTTTTTCATTCGTTGACGAGCAAGGTGTCATAGTGAGGCCGAAGGCCGAGCTATGGCAAGTTTTAAGGTCTATAGAGGGTAAGTTTTACCCAGTTTTCGACTGGACTTGAAAGTTTGACTTTTTTTTTTTTAATTTCTCTCACAAAATCCAAATTTAAAATTTTTGAATTTCAATCTCCACCCACTACAGACAGAATTGGAGAAATCTACAACATTTCTTAATCAATTTCAAAGAAAGCAACTGCCATACCAATGCACTGTCCCAACCCTATAGGTTAAAGGATATAAACGCGGGCCGCATGCGGCCCGCGCAGCCACGCACATAGTAGTTAAATAATATATAACTGAAACTCAAAACACAAATTTTGTCCCAATCTTAGTTTTCAGCAGATACAAAGGAAACAAAAAATGAATATTTAGTAACCTACTACAAAACAAGGGGGAGATATATGTGTTATGCGATTATCCAAATATATTTTCCTGTTTTTTTATTTGGCTAGATTTTGATAATGTAGGAGAATAAATAATAATATATTTTCCTGTTTTTAATATTTTGGCTGGGAGGTATATACCCTATCAAACAAGAAACTATTTTTATAAATCAGTCCACCCGTCTCCGAGTTACAATCGAATTGATTACGTCCTGTTTTTAGAAATCTGTAGAAAACTAAAGCAATCTTTGTAAAATTGTTCCAGGCAGCGTTTCCAGCAGATAGCCAAAGGGATAGTGTCAAGTGGCAATATGACTGTGATGAGGGAACCTTCGCTCAGGGACAAGAAAAAGAACCCTGAGGACTATATCAATAAGGTAATAAATAAACGACCCTGACATTAGAACCTAACATTAAACTGCTGTCAGTAGAGGTTTTTTAGTTCTTTATTGCATCCAAATCTTAGTCTAGGTATACATGAAAAATAAGTTTACTTTTCATCATTTCTGAAAAGAAATTTAAAATTAAATTATTACCAAAAAAAATAAAAATTTTTTTCTCATTTTACAGTTATTTAGATTTATAAACTAAGGTAGGCACTGTATGTACCAATTTTGATAAAATGTATATGAGACTAACCGGACAGTACTCTGACAATATATAAAATAATTTTCAAAATCGGTCCTGAAGTATCGGAAAAATTGAGAAACATACATAAGAAAGTAATCCAATATATTTAGAATCTCCTTTTTTTGAAGTCAGTTTAAAACTGTTAAACACACAAACAAACACCTTTAAAAAAATCCAAACACGTTTCTATGGCTGACAGTTTATTTGAAGTACTTTCACGAGTACCCTTGCGTTGTACCCTTGAGGGTACTATTAGTACTTTACTAGTTTTACTTACGAAGATTAAAATCTATGTACACGAGTATGAACGAGTAAAATTTAAAAATTTGAAAAACCACCGACATTTGTTATGGCAGTTATTTTGAATTTAAAATTATCATAGTGTACAGTATTCTACTAGTAAAGCTCTTTTATTTGATACCCGTGTTAAGGGTGTTGTAAAAACGTCTAAGACCGATTTTCATCAAATATGGCTAAGAACACTCCCGACTAATACACCTTGCATACAAAAAAAATCAAAATCAAAATCGGTCCATCCGTTTTGAATCTATGATGTCAAAGACACACACAAACACGTCACACTTATAACACCCCGTCGTTTTTGCGTCGGGGGATAAAAACTCGGCTTAAGTAGGTAAATATTAACTTATATGCAAGCCTAAACTTTTCCAAGGTGCGAGCGAAGCGAGGGTTCATTTTAATAAAAAATTGTTAATTTAAAAATGTGCGAAACTACAAATTTTAATGTATTTATGGAACTTTGCTAAACTAAGCTTGCTTATTCTTCGGTATGCGACCCACAAACTTTATACTTTTCAGCTCCAAGAAATCCTGTACGATGACATTTTCATACAATACGCTCAACACCCTCAATTGTACCACGTGGTGACGCAGCTGATAGGCGATGACGTCACCGCCATACACAGCATGTTCATCAACAAACCGCCCGGCACTGGGAGACACCCGCCGCATCAGGTAACACTTTGTACGAGCGAAGCGAGCGAATTTGTAAATTTATTCAGAAGTGAATAAATGAATGATTTTTATTTTTAACAAACATTTATAATAAAAAACATTTAAAGTAATTACATTAAATACATTTGTGTAAGTATTTAAGTCACTGACTTATATGATATAATAACTTATAGTGAAGTAAGTTTTTGTGATAAATACTGAGTTTAAAAAAACAAGTGTTTTTTTACTTTCTATAATTAAAAAAACAAGTGTTTTTCTTACTTTCTATAATTAAAAAAAACAAGTGTTTTTCTTACTTTCTATAATTAAAAAAAACTAGTGTTTTTTTACTTTCTATAATTAAAAAAACAAGTGTTTTTTTACTTTCTATAATTAAAAAACTAGTGTTTTTTTACTTTCTATAATTAAAAAAAACAAGTGTTTTTTTACTTTCTATAATTAAAAAAAACAAGGGTTTTTTTACTTTCTATAATTAAAAAAACTAGTGTTTTTTTTTCTACCGACTTCTATAAAATGTTTTCAATTCGAGTGTATGTTTTTTTTTTATATTGTTACATGATTTCTCTGAGACGGATGGGCCGATCCGAAAAATTCTACTTTTGTTTAAATTGTTGTTTAATATATATATATATACCTAAATAACTAAATTTATAATTATTTATAAATATATATTTTGGTTTATATTGTAGAAAACACGAACGTCTCATTTCATCCCTGATGAAGTTCACCGAATGTGAACGAAACTATAGTTGGACCTTTCGAACAATCAGGTACTTACAAGTGAAAACCCGTGTACTTAAACAATATGTATTGTACTACGTTTCTTTGTTTCGCTTAACGGAGCGTAATAACAGCACAGCTAGTAATTAATAGCTTATCTAAGAGATTGTAGCAACAACTGATTTCTTTTATAATTCACGTTATTATATTCTTATGAAACCTAACGAGTTCTGTTCTTTTTAATATTGTTTAAGAAAATGGGTTTTCACTTGTACCTGATTTTTGTAAAGGTCCGACTATAGTTTCGTTCACATTCGGTGAACTTCATCAGGGATGAAACGAGTCGTTCGTTCTTCAGCGATGACACGTCTCGCTCATGTTCTTTTTAATTGTTTTAGTATCGCATGTTACATTGTCTCAAAATGGCCGTTTCGTCATAGAAAACGTCAGAGCTAGTATTAAACATTATGTTTTGTTTGTGACTAACTCTGGCCTATTCTATATTGAAATCGAAACGAACATTTTGAGACGTGCTATTGTAATTCTGAAACAATTCAATATCAAATAACAGACTCGGCCAAAGGTGTTTCGTTATAGCTTTCAGGTAATGGTTGGAAATACATATTAATTCAATTTAATGTCTCAATTGTTATTTGAATTATAAATGTTTTGAAATGTCTTTTAAATTATTTACGTATTTTTAACTAATTTTCGACTCAACCGCAATATATCGACAAGCTCTTGGTCGATTTAACTTGTGTAATAATTTTGCTGGTTTTTTTTTTATACAACTCAAATAATATTTGACCACAAGCTCACCGTCACTGTGGCCCTTAGATGGAGCATGCCTAGTCTGGAATACACTGGCTCTCGAAGTAGTCTACCGGAACACACTGTTAGGTACTTTGTCATTTCAGATTCAGATTGTCTGTACAGAGAAATACAAATATGAGAGAATAAAACAAGTGCAATTTTTACAAAATAACGAGCGACTTTAGTTCAACAAGGGGTTGTATGCGATTTTCTCAGTTATTTAAATTAAAGAACAAACTGCTGGACCGTTTTTGATTCTAAAAACAATATGATTGTCTGTAAAATTGTGACCTTTTAAACAAAATCAGAATTTCCAACGGCGGTCAACATACATAAATATTTCAACGAATCTATTCCACATACTGCATTAAATTTGGTTGAAAACGTATGTTTTGCGCGTGTTCGTGGATGTTGCATCCCTGATACAGAAGAAGAACAGAAGCAATCCTAGTCTGGAAAGTGTTCCTAGAAATACAAATTGCTGATATTACTATAGATATCATTAATTCGTTTGAGTGGGAAAAAGTAATGAAATATTATAAAAAAAAATTATCTAATATTTAATAGGGGTATTTTTTTTTTATTAAAATAATTTTGAAATTAATTGAAAATATAAGTATTTAAAAGTAATTTTTATTAAGAGTATCGGAGAGAGAGCAATGAAAAATTAATTATTTTATTTATTTTCAGGATCTATACTATTTCCCGTATCGTCCAGCTGACAAGATAGTAGCGTCGTGGACGGCGGTGGACCACGTGACCACGGACAACGGCTGCCTGTACGTGGTGCCCGGCTCGCACAAACCAGGGATTATATACGAACATGGCAGCCCTAAGGTGAATATTATTATATAAAAATAAACTAGAAAAAATAATCTTTCAAACTAAATGAGAATTATCGAAATTTTCGAAACCCAATTTGTCAGCAACGCTACAGGGTAGCAAACTTTAGGAAGTGCTTAAAAGCGAGTTCGAAAATACTCAACTGTTAAATCGTTAAACCTGTGTATCATCCCTGATTTCTTTTTTTTACTTTGATGTACCCAGTGTCATTCTCACGACTAAGACGATTCTATTGATACCACTCACATAAAAATACGACAAGTCATTTAGGCTCTAGGGCGTGCCTAAGATATATACATACACTTAAAAAAAAAACTGCAAAAAATACTATTTCAAACAAAAAAAGCACTTTCCAAATCGATCCAAGCGTCGCCGTCGTTGAGGAAAAGAAGAAACTTTAAAAAACGCTAGCTTGATTTGAAAGTTTCGTTTATTATACCGACTTAGTATTATTTACTGTGCAAGCAAACTTGAGTCGTATTTCTACGCATATGTTTCTTACGCTTCATACGCTCACACGCTTATTTGCTCTATTTGTTGCACTGTTGCGCTATCTTTCTCTTACGAATTGATATTTTGTTCGAGTGCGACAGAGATATTGATATTATATTGTTTGAAATGAGTCGTTCGTGTCTTTAACGACACCCTTCCATTTCGTCCCTGATGAAGTTCACCGAATGTAAACGAAACTTTAATTGACCTTTACAACAATCGGGTACAAGTGATAACCCGTCTTCTTAAACAATATGAATCAAACACGCGTTAGTACACTTTGGGAAAGATGTTTGTTGTATGAAAACAACAAACCTGTTTGTTGTTTCACCTTGATAAATACCATGCGCGTGGCGTGGGATTGGGCAGAGATTGGATATTGCGGATCAAAATCTTTAAAAAAGTGAAGTTGTTCCGTTTTTGGATATTTTTCCTATCCCATTCACCGCTTATAAGAGAACGATTATGTCAGTAATTGAGTTTAAATCAAAGTTTATCTAAAAAACAGTATTTTCGATAAAACTATGATCGACACTGATAAATTAGAAAGATTGATGCGTTGATTATCGCATTAATATTATTGACGTCATGAGCTCTTGTTTATGGTTTTTTTTATTAGATAACTATCAGGTGGTCAAGTATGTTATTTAAATCGTCTCAGAATTACAACTGCATTGTGCCAAAATGGCCGTTTTGACATAGGCCACAGTAAGTATTAAGCAAAATATTTTTTTAATAATAACTCTGATTTATTCTATGTCGAACCGCCGACATAATGCAATTGTAATTCTGAGACAATTCAAATTACAGACTTGACCACCTGACTTTACAATGAAACATCTGTTTTGAAATGAAATGAAATTATTTATTGGCCTTATAACCACCTATATTATACTAGGCAAGTCACATTACAATATTTCACACAATATTTAATTTAGTAAATTTCAAATGTCAAAAATTTTACAATTCACTTAATTACAAAATTTAAATAAGATTGTGTAGTATAGATTAATACATAAATTACTGATATAATAATACTTCTAAAATAGTTTACATTAATGTGAGTAGATACTTTAATGTCATTAGCTCTTCGGAGGCCGTTATTCAGCATACTTTAAAGTACAAATCAAAATCATTCCACTAAGTAGATACAGATAAAATATGTATAAAACATAAATAGTAACAAATTATAACTAAGATGAAATGAAACAATAATAAATCTTATATCAAAATATTAGTACAAAAAATAAATAAATTAAAGAAATAAAATTTAAACTAAATAATAGTATATTACAATTAAATTAATTAAATAGTCAGCACAAACGTTAATACAAAATCTCAAATCTTATTAAAGAAAAATTCTAATGTGGAGTCAAAAAAAAAGAAACAATAGTGACTGGTCGATACTTTTTTTAAATTAGTACACAAACTTACAAAACATGACCAAATAAAAAGAGTTGTTTCAAAAATGTATAGAGCTCCGGCCAGGGCAGTGTACATGATACCATAAATACGTTAGTGATTATTAATCTTTAATATATCAACCAAATTCAAAATAACTTAACATATCGCAGTGTACTAAATTAATTTCGAATCAAAATATTCCCATGTTATTTACGCAAAAATGTGGTTTATTGTGTCAATGTTGTTATTTGTGACGGGTGGTATAGTTTATAGACCAATGTGACCATTAGAGTCAACCTAGGATATATAAATCTTCCAGGGATGCCAGAATTCCACTACAATTCACATAATTTAGATATTTTTGTACACAATGAAGGAGGTGACTGACGCATTTTTCATTGATACACAGTATTAACCACATCTTTAGGCATTTTTTGGTAGACGTACACCGTCCTGGCCGAAAATGAAACATGTCCTTAGTACTAAATTTACACGTCATTATTAAATTTTAATTTAGAAAACACAGATAATACGTGACTCCCCGATATAAACATTATTATATTATAGATATGTTTTTATAGGTAGATATTTCTAGCAACATTGACCCCGATTCGAACCAGCTAAACTTACTAAACTAACGTAATTTGACAGTTCTAAAATTGTCTCCTCTCTTTTTGTTTCCACAAGTGAGAAAAGGATGGTTATATAATTTTAGGAACTTTTAGTTTAGTCAGTGTGACTGGCCGAATTGGGGTCATTATCAAATTATCTTGGCATTGAAGATGCTTCGTTAATAGATTGATTCAGAATAGTTTATATATTTTGTCGTTTTATTCACCGGCGTTGGTGGTGTAATGGTCAGCATAGTTGCCTTCCAAGCAGTTGATCCGGGTTCGATTCCCGGCCTACGCATATTCTTTTGCCGCATTATTTTTTACATTAATGCTTTTTATTTAGTGGAACACGTTAGATTTATCTTTTTTATTAATTTGAACAAAAATACTTTCTCCATCGACGAGAAACAGTTTTTGGTATATCGATGACTTTCTCAGATCTAAGGTAACAAAAAAAAAGTTAGTTGTGTATGGTGTACTAAGCAAAAAGGGGGTCATTGTTCATAGATTATGAACCAGTTACAGTTTGGGACCAACCCGGAGTTAGTTTTAATAAATCTGTTTTTTTTGTTGTATGTAAAATTTACTGTCCAATGACAGAATGTATGGAATTGTTTTTTTTTTGTATCTTAAATTGTTAGTTTGTTGATATTTTTTTAAAAGTTGTTCTCAATATGTGTATAATGACCTCCTTTCGGTACAGTACACCCTTGACGATAACTCTGTCTAATGGAATGTAAAGCCATACATACTGTTTCAGGCGGAACACTGACATGGCAAGAAGACTAAAGAGAACAATATCGTTTGAGTTAGTGACTAAAAAAAAATTGATAGTAAAAATTATAGTGTAACTGCTAAGACATGAAATAACACATGAAAAAAGTGTCTTCACCTTAACAAAACAATAAAAAAGTGTGGATGGACAAATTATTAAAAAAACATTATTGTGTGGAATTTGAAGCCTTTTGAAGGGTCTCCCTTAAGCAAAAAAAGGTGTGACATTCCTGACATACTCTTATAATAATTTACCTTTATATAAGATCCATTAGTATTGCTATCATTTTTCGATAAGGCACTTTAATATTTTTGGTGGAAAAGAGAAGCTTCATACCAAAGTGTATCTTTGGTTCCTACTCAATTTGAATTTATGTTATTTTTTTTTTAATACATATTACTAGATGTCACGGAGACGGCTGGCGCGATATTTACGAGTACTTTTTCTAAGATATAAACAAATCATATATATTTATTTATTTATTATTTATATTATAATAATATTTATTATTATATAAATAATATAAGACAACATCCACACAAAGGTGTTCAGGTCCCAAACTAGGCAAAGCCTGTGCTATGGTAACTTCATCACTGATATACATAAATACATACTTAATGAATAAATAAACTCTTTATTGCAGGCACTTCAACATCAAATATACAGAAAAAACCATACATCTAGTGTCACAAGTGGCGGCTTTATCGCTAAAAACGATCTCTTGCAGGCAACCTTAAAATGGAGATAATTTACAAAATAAATGTAGTATAGGACGGGGTATACAATAAAGAATATTTACTAATCAAAATTTATAAGACGGAAAATAAACGATTAACAGCAGAAGAGAGAGAAAAATCAAAAAATAAATAAATACAGACAGCAGAAAACAGACGATCTTTGGTCAGATAGGAGTAGTAGCTAAATAGAACTTCTTCACCTTATTTTGAAAAATAGCGAGTGATGAAGCTTTTTTGATGTCTGTAGGTAATGGTCTTATATTTATAATAAACACCCAGACACATGTCAAACAGACATGTACATGCACACAAATGTTTAACCTGTCCGGGGATCGAACCCGAGACCAGCGTCATGTTGGATGGAAGTCGATAATCACTAAAATAACTTGTACGTTCTCTATTTCCCAGGACAGCAACAAATTGTACCACGGCATAGTAGCCGAGGCGACAGTAGCGCCACCTGAGCAGAGAGTACATCTCGAGATGAGTCCGGGAGACACCGTGTTCTTCCACCCGTGTCTCGTGCACGGCTCGGGACCCAACGTGTCTCAGGTGAACTAAACAATACGCAAAAATAATCACTGGAGTTGGGGTTTGAACCGAAGCATCACACTGGGTAGCACGCCTACGCCACGGAAGACGTATCAAAATTTAGAATCATATTTTTTAAGTCTAGAAACGAAGACTGATGCCGCCATCTGTGATTTCTTTCTCAAAACACTGGCGGGAAGTGACTTAGGATCATCAACTCTTAGGTCAATTTTTTTAGTACATCTGTATTGAAAAATTAAGGAGTTGGTAGTGGTAATATTGACTCTGTTGAATTTAGAATATCCAGTTCATTCATTTTCATTTACATGTCAATCTTATTCTTCAGTCACAGATAATTTTAGAAAAAACTGTCATATTTATAAGTCTTGACGTTTCAATACGTAGTTTTAATTTTATTCTGTCATTGATTTTAAATTTTCATTGAAAAGCAAATATTGATTTTGCTTTATAGGACATCTGTGTAAGAATAATATCAATATCAACAATATAGAAGCCCTGCCTGGTACGTAAAAACGTTATATAAAACAGGTAACAATTTAATGCTTTCATCGTAGGGCCCGGTTGTTTTATTTGGGATAGCTAGTGAAACGTGTTTCAAAAGGGCGTAGGGAACCGCAGTAGTACATGGTAACGATAGGAACGTTGCCTTCAATTGGTTAGAATTAAGCTCAGAATTTGTAATATACCGAGATGATCTAATTAATACAGGTTAACCAGTAGTAACCATTAATATTGCGAGCTATAATATCGTTAATATGGGTTTGTTACTCATTCACGCTCGAACTGTTGGATGGATTTGGATGGACACCAGGATATCCTACGCCCTGGATTAACACATAAATGACAGTTAGATTTCCGCGGGTAGCGCCGCGTATTCTATATGTACTGTACTGAAGAAGAAAAGATTTACCAAACTATGAATACCAAGCAAGCAATTTTTCTAGGTCCATAGTAATTATTATAAAACAAAAAATAGTAAAGAAACAGACAAAACTTTTTTTCAGAAGCAGAACGTGAAACGATGCAACTCGGACAAAATTACATGCAAGATTATTGACAGACAGACAATATATTCATTATTATTAATGTCGTATTAAAATAAAGTTTAACAAATTATATCGTGTCTAATATAATATTTTATTTGATAGTAATTATATATTAATGCTTCATATCGAATTAATGCCACGCGTAGACGGATAAATACATTTACTGGCTGTAGCCGAAAATTAAAAAATAAATGCAGTATATATTTTTTTATAGTGTCTGTATGGTTCATACTCTGTGCCATTGTGAATGAATTGAACAAATGATCTAGATACGTTTAACTTTTTATACTTTTTACTCATTCTTGATAGCCTTTGAATACCCATGTTCTAAGAGTCTTATCTCTACTACTCTAACTAATCTGTGCTTAGGATTGTAAAGTATGAAAAGATATGCGGGGAGATTATTCCCAATGGTCAATGAATGAATATAGCTTTATTGCACACCAAACCAAATAATATAACATACAGCAAGACAAATCTATACATTAGTAGTACATCAGGCGGCCTTATCGACTAAAGCAATTTCTTCCAGACCACTTTTGGATGGAGAAAACTAATATTATATAAAAAACCATTGGTGTAACCTAACTTAAACGAATATAATATATTTAAACTTGACAATAAGCTATAAGATTGTATATCTGTTCGATTTATTTACCTATACGATAGTGAAAGCCACAAGTAATCAGTGGAGGTAATTGGCAGCTTGTCGTTTTGTATGGCGTTCTAAGGGGAAGGCCTATGTTCAGCAGTGGACGTCTTCTGGCTGATGATGATGATGAAGAAGACTAGGATAAATAGCGACTGAATATTAAGTCCTGAAACATACGAAAAGATTTTGCCTGCCTTATAGACAATGGCAGTGCATTCCATAAAGTAAAAGTACAGTAAAAGTGGAATAAAGTAAAAGTGGAATAAAGAGGAAGGAGAAGGTTAGAAGGAAAGTATACGTTGAAACATTCTAATGAGTTAATGACGTCATATGTTCCAGAACTATCGCAAGGCTATAACGTTCCACTTCGCGAACTCGAACTGCTCGTGTGTGGACGTGAAGGGAACCGTGCAGCACCACGCCGCCGAGGAGGTGGAGGCTGAGGCTCGGAGGAGAGGGTTCGATATATCATTCACTGTGAGACATTTATATAATATAACTAGCTGACCCGCCGAACTTCGTACCGCCTAATAGTTATGTATGTTTCTCACCTTTTAAACCTTCCCTGGAGTAAAACAATCATTTCAAGACTAAAATCAGCTATATCGGACCAGCCGTTCTCGAGTTTTAGTGAGACAAACGGATTCATTTTTTTTTCTGTCACAAGAACCTTCTCCTGACAATAACAAACACAACAAAAAAATATATAGTGAAATCGGTCCAGCATTCAGGGATTCATTTTTATATATATAGATTTTTTTTATAATTCAATATTATCTTCCACGACCACATATGTCCCATTCTAGGGTTTTGAACTTTGAAACCAACGTTTGAACTCCTTAAGGGTTGAATTTCTAAAAATTATTGCTTAGTTACTAAGTTATAATTTTACTTTTTAGGTACTTACCTACACCTTATTATGAATACACTCGCCTAATTTCATGTGTATAGGTACAGCGGGTTAGGCTCTACGTTGGTTCCTAAAAAAATATCAGTCAGTCAGTCAGGACGTACAGTTTTATAAACAGCGTGTGACAGAAAGGTGTGACAATATTTAAAGGTGTTAGTCGACCAATCAAGGTGAAACCATTGTAAAACAAAATAAATTAAAAAAAAAAAGTTTTTCCATACATTAATTAGTCACGTGATCGGTCAAGTTGTATGAAGGATGCAATTTATTTTTATAGCTTTTTTCAAAATTTTTGTTGTATGCTTGGTTCACTTCGATGTGTAGACTAACACCGTTAAGTATTGTCACACCTTTCTGTTACACTTTGTATAAAGATTACGGCTATTTATGAGATCGCTTGTATTCAATATTCCTATGCGAAAGAAATCACCGAAGAATTTGATTTTGAATGTTTCTGTTTATGAGCGTTTTTTTCACCTGCGTTGCCACTTTTACACAACTATTTAAAATACTTCATTTCACGCAGAAATAGTATGACGTCATTCATAATCAAGTACTATCTTTTGTCATAATAATATGTCATATATACATATATGACATATTATTAATTAAAAGGCGTCGAAAGGAACGTAAATTAAAAAGAAATTAAGAATATTGTTATTTTCTACGGTCGGTACCATCTGTTAATCTTTTAATCAATGAATTAAAATACAAGTGATTTAAATCATTCGTATTGTTAGCGGAATTTTCGAGAATGCTACTTTTTGCCCGACTGCGAAAGAAGGAGAGTTATGTTTTTAGAG
Organism: Ligdia adustata; assembly: GCA_947049295.1. NCBI lineage: Eukaryota > Metazoa > Arthropoda > Insecta > Lepidoptera > Geometridae > Ligdia > Ligdia adustata. The sequence goes on from OX346237.1 coordinate 2,045,047, forward strand.
TGTATGTATGTATATTTCTTTTGCACGTCCTAGAGCCTAAACGGATTGACGTATTTTTATGTGAGTGGTGTCAATAGATTCATCTTAGTCGTGACAGTAACACTGGGTACAACAAAAATAAAAAATAAAATTAAGGATGCCATGTTTAACGATTTTACGATGTACAGGTTTAACGATTTAGCAGTCTAGTTTTTTCCAACTCTCTTCTAACCACTTGTTGCATAATATCGTTCGTAGTTCGAACGATATGCAACAAGTTCGAACGGTTCAAAAATAGAGGTATATGTTGACTTTACTGATACATGTCAGTTGATCGTAAATCTTTCTTTTTCTTTAGGATATTTGGCAAATGAAAAGCAGACGCATTACTGGACTCAAGTCTCATCTTTAAACAACGGCTGAATCAACGGTGGCTCAATTGGTAGGGCGACGTCGACCTGTACACGAACTAATGTTTTATATGTTGAAAAGAGATGTTTCAATAATGTATGGAGCCTCGGCCAGGGCAGTTTACATGATACCATAAAACGTAAGAGATTATTAATCTTTAATCTATCTACCAAATTCATAATAACGTAATTATTGTTTAAGAAGACGGGTTTTCATGAGTACCTGATTGTTGGAAAGGTCCAGCTATAGTTTCGTTCGCTTTCGGTGAACTTCATCAGGGATGAAATGAGCCGTTCGTGTCTTCAACGATGACACGTCTCGCACGAGTCAGTGAGAGATGAGTCATCGTTGAAAACACTGTTGGACCTTTCCAACAATCAGGTACGCGTGAAAACCCGTTTCTTAAACAATATGATTCAAACACGCGTTAGATTTCTAAATAAAATAACGTAATTTATAGCAGTGTACAAAATTAATTTCCAATCAAAATATTTCCCCCTTATTTACGCTATATTTACGATTTTCGCGTTGTTGTGTCAATTTTGTGATTATTTTTATTTTGTATTTCTACCATAATTCCCAGAAATTGGATATTTTTGTACACAATAAAGTAGGCAACTGATGCAGGTTTTATTAATTCACAATATTACTCGTAACCACATCTTTAGGTATTTGTTGGTAGACGTACACCGTCTTGGCCGAAAATGAAACAAGTCCTTACATTCCACTTATCCTTTTATTATTAAAGTTTCTATTATAATTTAATTGTAGTAATTATATTTTAGTGACATAAATAACGGTGTTGTGGTGATTTTATAAAGGGTTTATTGTAATGAAAAAGAAGATTCTTAAGAAGGAAAAAAATACGATCAAATCGAACCTCCTTTTCTTACGAACTTGGTTAATATAATATGTAAGGTCTTTTTGTACCAAATCTTTCCGAAAAATGTTTTAACGTAGTAACATACTCAAACTATTATTATAAAGGCAAAAGTTTGTGTGTTTGTTTGTTTGTTCCTCCTTCGCGCTCAGACCGCTGAACGCATTGGGATGAAATTTTATATATACGCTACTCTTGATCTGGGAATAGTGATGTGTTCCCATGGGATGATGTTTACGAGAAACTACGCAGAAAAAATAAAACGATAAAACTAAACTAGGCAAAAGCTTGTTATTGATAATTGTGATATTTTATACTAAGATTTATATTAGCTCAAACAACAAGATGGGTCCTGCTATACTGGTTTATCCTAGTGCAGGCCCCACAGCCACTTGTAAACAGGATATTCCTAGTACAGGGATTCTTACTAACTCTTAACTCTATAAATTGTGTTCGATTATTATTTTTGTTATGATTAATCAATATTCTTAATGTAACTCTTATATGTAAATAAACTATTTTTTATTTCTATTCTACGACTGTTCTATTGAGATTTTTTTATTGCTTTTAAATTGTTAAATATATGACCTATTGTATTGTAACGGTGTTGTTTTTTTATGTAAATATGCAAACGTAAATATGTACGAGGGGGGTATAAATTAAATTTATGTTAATACATTCTTTTGTTTTATTATTTCAGTTCAATTTATTCTCGTTTTTGTTTCGAGTATTTTAGTATAATTTTCATTAATTAATGAAAAACCGATTCTTAATTTGTCAAATTAAACATATTTTTTTTGCTGTATTTTTAATCATACTATGGAGACCAATTTTGAAATTTTAATGGATCCCAGTTAAATATCTAAATCTTAACAAAATATTTTTTCTAATCGGTCCAAGTGGACTCTGAGAGATGATTCCTTCGATTCGCATTTATAATATTAAGTAAGTTCTTAATGTCATTATAAATAAAATTAGTAATTATGTCTGTTAGTCTGCTATTATGCTTTCACGCCACTAAAACTATTTTGATAAAATTTGCTAAATAGGTAGACTGGAACTTCTTGATGAAGGACAAGGTAATCTTTTATTGCTGAAAACATGCTGAACTAATAATAAAACATACGAGTTCTAGCGTAAAATCTTATTTATTTACAAAAAACTCAGGATAAAATATTCTTTTTAAAATAAGTTAAAAATTAATTTGTATATTTACTAATTAGTCAAATTTTAATGTGAAAATCAAGTCTTATCCAATAATAAAATAATTTAATCCACAAATATTTGTATAAACAAAATTGCTTCACTCCGCGGTGTTATCCGCAGATCTCTATTTTTTTATAGACATAATCAAAATCAATTTTATTTGCCAGAAACACGTTAATTCTTGTACAAGATCTTATAGTAAATTAGAGCATACATGTCCTTGCCTAGATTGGCATGCTAAATATTAAAATAAGTGTGTAGTTTTATTTAAGTACCTACTACCTATAGCAAACAAAGAAAATCAAAGTAAACGTATTATGAAACCTTGTCACTCCTAATCTACATACCAATCCGTCGTAAAGTTGGTAAATTCTGTACAATACAGCACAATTGCAACACAATCGAAGGAAAATCGCAAAAACATTCAGCTATAAAAAACACATCAGAACTTAATACAGAAAAGCCAAAATAGGTACGCAAAAACAAAACAAAACGTAGCGTTACAAGTTCTTGGAATGAAAACAATAAAACGCCTACTGACCACTGACTAATGACGGAACTATTTTGAAAATCAGTCCAGTTGTTTTTGAGTTTATTCGTTACATACAAAAATACAAATCTCTTCATAATATTAGTATAGATAATTCGTCGTTGACAACGAGTAAGGTAATTTATTTATTTTTTAACATTAAGTGGTTATAACAATAAATATGTTTTTCTTATATTGGGTTTAGGTATTTGCCCGGACATTTAGGACTCGTGGAGTGTAAATATTTATACTATTTATCGTAATGATTTTATACTGGGTTTTAAGACTAAAAAATTAAAGCACAATATTTATCAGAAAGCAACTTAATTTAAAAATATTCAAGCAAAAATGTAATGCTTTTTTGATTTAAAGAAATCCTTTTAACAAACTTAGTGAATATATGTGAATGCAGCTTGTCGAATCATCGTTCTTGTGTAACGAACAACCATTACAACATATTATTAATTACAAAAGAAACAAATCATCATGGAAGAATCAAGAGCCCAGAGACTCAGATGGGGCCACCTTAAGAGAATGGGAGAGGAGGAAATGTCAGGAAAGAATGTCTTGGGGCCACAGGGCCGCCGACCTGTCGGCCGGCTTAGCTGGATAGATGCCGTAAAATCAGATCTAAGATCTCCACATTGAAGACTGGCGGATCGGATCCAATCCGGACTCTATTTTTGTAGAAATTTAAGTTAAATTAAAATTACTTATTAGCCTCAGGCTTGATTGTAATATTATTAAGGAATTTCTAGATAGGCATACACTCAGGATCAACTCAGGTACAACTCAGGTGCAACTCATGTACAGCTTAAGTGCAACTCAGTACGGTGGTCTATTAAAACAAAGTAATTTTAATGAATAGTAAAATCTTCGTTCATTCAAACCATACTCGTAGATTTGTGGTGGGTCTACCTCTTTCCGGGGAAAATAGAAGCCCAATCAAAAAACCCCCAATATTAAAATATTCCGAAATAGACAGACAACATAACATTTTTCCAGTCTCGAAACAAAGATGCTTCGCTCGCTCGGTCAATAAAATATAGTACAATATGGATCAAGATCGTTTTAGTAGTCACGCTCGCAGCTTTCTGGTGCGGGCGGGTGGTCAGCTCTGAAATACATCGGTTGCGCAGTTCGCCGACTTTGCTAAACCTAAACTTGCGCAGCGCCCAAACGTTAGAGCACTCAATTGAAAAAAAACATGTACTTATTTCATAGTATGTTTCAAGTCATACTATCAGTCGCGCGCGGTGCAGCAAACCGGTTGCACGTATCGTCTTTTTTTATCGCGGTCCGTTAATTACTGCAGTCTAGTGCGAGCGTTATAGATAACAATGGACGAGGCCATTTGTGGCCTTCCGCCAGACATAAGTGACGAAATGAGCGAAGATGAGGCTTGTAATAACGTCATTACGACAAAAGCAGTGATTGAAAATTCAGAACAACCTTTCAGTGTCGAGTTGGCTGTTTCACCTATCATAAATATTACGCAACAAAAACGGGGAGCGAAACGACAACATGCGACGACTGACGAAAGCGGTGGAGTAGATGAAGAAGGTTTTACTTTGGTCACGAGAAAGTCGTCCAGTCGAAACTTAACAAACAAACAACCGAAGTCTTTTATCAATGAGCGCGATAAGAACGATGTTTGTCTCTCATCACTAGAAATATTACCTAAACAAATAGGGTTGGCGCGATTATTCAAATCCGAAAACATTATCAATGCGTCGAGAATTAGATACAAAAATCCCTACAAAGTAATCATTAGTTTTGAAAAAAGAGAAGACGCCTTAGAATTAATAAATAATAAAAAAATACAGGACCGAGGCTATAGATGTCATTTCACGACAGAGGTAGACTTGACATATGGCATAGTGAAATACATGGAGTTGGACATTAGTGAACAAGATCTTATGAAGGCATTCAGCACCGCTGATTGCAAAATAGTATCTGTAAAGAGATTGAAGCGTCTATCTGATAATGGCGAGTGGGTTGCGAGTGAAACAGTGAGATTCGGCTTCAAAAGTTCTACGCTGCCGACATATATTTACGGATATGACTGCAGGTTTAAGGTTGAACCTTACACATACCCAGTGTCTCAATGTGGAGTTTGTTGGCGATTCGGTCATACTACTCGTACCTGCCCAAGTGGCAAACATGTGTGTCCAAAATGTGGTGGAAACCATGGTAACTGTGAGTCTACTGCCTTCAGATGCGTCAATTGCAAAGGTCGTCACATGGCTTTCAGCAAAATCTGCCCTGTGTTTTCGAAAGAAAAAGAAATTCGCAAAATTATGTCTGAACATAACGTAACGTATAAGGTGGCTTTATTCAAGTACACTGAAAACGAGTCCTATCAATCAGAAGCAGAAGATAATGAAGTTCGAGTATACACTGAAGAAAGACATCGCTTTAAAACTATGGGTATGTCGTACAGTGGCGCTCTACGACAGCCGCCGAAACTCTCAAGAATAGAACCAGTAAGCTCAAGTGAAGTAGAAATTAGTGAATCGCCTTTAACATCTAAGAAGAAAAGAAATAAAATAAATAAAAAAGAAAAAAAAGAAGTCATTCATGAAGACATTACAATGAAAAAGAAATCACATAGAGACTCTGCGAGAGAAGTGAGAGAATCTGTAGCAGATGATAATGAAATGAGAGGAAAGCGAAATAATTATTTTGTCCAGATTATATGCAAACTTAAAGAAATTGTAATGTCAAACTTTAGTTTTGAAGAAAAAGTGCAGAGTGTTTTAAAAGTAGCTTTTGATGAAGTGGTATCGTTTGTTGTCAAGTATATTAGTAATGGTGATGGTTTTAGTAAATTGTTAGGCCTCTTCAATCATGTATAATTACAACTATATTAATTACGCCACAAAGCCATCGGGTTCCGGGGTTCCTGTTGAGCAATTTATTCATATTGCGCAATGGAACTCACAAAGCCTGATGCCCAAATCTCATGATTTTGAACTATTTTTATATCAAGAGAAAATTGGGATAGCCATATTGAGCGAGACATGGCTAGCATGTGATACTACTTTGCGAGCTTATAATTATAATATATATAGAGGCGACAGGTCAGATGGCTATGGAGGGGTAGCTATTTATGTTCACAAATCCATAAAATCACATTTAGTGTCTATTGATAGCTTAAATAATGGGGCAAATATAGATATTGTATGTGCTAGGATTTTAAATTGCAAATATTTAGAATATGTTGTAGCTATCTATAGTCCACAAAATCCACCTACTACTCAAAACGATTGGGACATAGTATTTTCAAAATTTACGTCTAAAACAATAATAGCGGGGGATTTCAATGGGCACCATAAAAATTGGTCATACAAAAATAACAGTAGGGGTCATCAGCTTTTAGATGCCTCAACGGATAATGGATTTGTGTCTATAAACGATGGAACTTTTACAAGAGTTAAGTTAGTAGGCGGGAGGTTGCAGGAGTCAGCACCTGACATCACGTTTGTATCATCAGACTTAGTAACATACATGACATGGAAAGTTATGCAAGAAAACCTCAAAAGTGATCATATGATAATCAAAGCATCCTTACAGTATCAAGATTCACTTAGATTTGTGATAGGTCGAAATTTTAAATTAGCTGACTGGCATTTATATCAAGAAACTTTAAAGGATATACTCAACGCTGACGTAGCTATTAGTGAACATAATATTCAGCATTTATACGACTTATTTATTAATAAAATTAATCAGGCTGCCACTAAAAGTATACCAATGATCAAAAACTGTACTATTCCATCTCAAAAATTTAAGCCAAAACCGTATTGGTGCCCAGAGCTATCTTTAGCTATAGCGGAGCGTAGATTAGCATTGAAAAAATTTAGGCGCAACCCTACTACGTCAAATTTTGATGAATTGAATAAAAAAATGGCTGCGTCACAGCGAGTGCACAGACACTATAAAACTTTACATTGGCAGCAATTTCTATCAGGAATAGACGAAAATACAAATTCTTCAGATATGTGGCATAAGATGCGGTGGGTCAAAGGTGTCAAAAGTCAAAATTGTCACATACCAAATGATAAAAGAGAAGAACTTTTAAGAAGCTTGGCTCCGGATTACGTTGCCCCTCCACAACCAATTTTAAATAAAAACAACATAGTACTTAATGATGACTTTTCGTTAGAAGAATTAGAAAATTGTTTAAAAAAAAAAGATACTGCCCCTGGAGATGACAAAATTACATATTCAATGATATTCAATTTACCCTTAGAAGGAAAATTTCATTTATTAAAAATATTTAATGTAATTTATAAATCAGGGAATGTGCCAAATCAGTGGAGAGATATAAAAGTTGTCGCAATTCCTAAAGTAAGTTCTGACCCGAATATTGCTCCTAAATTCAGACCTATTTCTTTGATATCATGCGTTTGTAAGATATTTCATTCAATGATGGGTAAACGCTTGGAATGGTACGTGGAGAGTAGGAAAATTTTACCCCCTTACACCTCAGGCTTTAGGAAAAACCAGTCATGTTTAGATAGTTTAGCGTGTTTAGTTTGCCAGGTACAAATAGGATTTACGAATCGCATACCGACGGCAGCCATTTTTTTAGATGTCGAAAATGCTTATAATAATATTCTTATAGATCAACTTGTGATAACACTTGATAAATTAGGAGTAGGGTTCCAAATTTGTCATTACTTGTGGAATTTTTTGAGTAACCGAAGTTTGATAGTTAAGGATGAATGTGGTAGCAACGATAAGAAAAGATGGACAGGCAGAGGTTTAGCACAGGGAGACCCTATTTCTCCGTTATTATTTAATATAGCAACATATAATATAGGTTCTAATATACATGATGCAAATATTCTTCAGTACGCAGATGATTTCGTAATATTTACACAGAATAGAGACAATAATCTGAATGAGATGTATTTACAAAGTGCTATAAACGCAGTGGCTGACTCTTTAGATCAATTAGGTTTGTGTATATCAGCCTCAAAAACGCAAGTTTGCCAATTTAGAAGAGGAAGGGGAAATGGCGAACTTAATCTGACAATTAATAACCAGGTATTGGATACCGTTAGTTGTGTCAAATATCTGGGAATGTGGATTGATAGATCATTAACTTGGGCAAAACATATTAAAGAAACGGAGGATAAGGTAGGTAGGACCATTAATCTTTTAAAAGTATTAGCAGGAACATCTTGGGGTTTACATCCTAAACACTTAAGAAGACTTTATATTGCTTTAGTAAGAAGTAAAATTGATTTTGGTAGTTTTTTGTATCACACAGCAGCTAAAACGCATTTGTATAAACTAGACAAAATACAAAACAGAGCCATGCGAGTAATTGGTGGATTTATCAGGACCACTCCCATACATGTCATGGAATGTGAACTTTGCATTTACCCATTGGATCTGAGAAGGCAGTATCTCGGTACCAAATATTGTTTAAAAGCTAGTAGTTCAACCAGTATGACTAAAGATATACTAAACAAACTAGCTGGGTATATTGAAATGGAATATTGGGAGAAGAAAAAGAAACCAATTTTAGCAGTAGTATCTTTAGAAACCAAATTACATAAAAATAGGATTCTGCATCCTCTAAATATGTTTCGATTAAGTACATGGATGTCAAATATATCAATGAATTTCATTAGTACTGAGATTGACGGAATAATACAAGCTAAAGATAAATATGATCCAAGAGTACTAAAGGCTAATGCGTTATTTATGATAAATGTTAAGTATTTAGGTTGGTATAAACTGTTTACTGATGGATCAAAAACTTCTTACGGTATGGGTGCTGCGTTTTATGATCCAGTATATAATATTAGCGAAGGTTATAAAATAGTCTCCATATCCAATTCAATAATGACAGTAGAACTACTTGCGATCTCACAGGCTCTAACTCATATAAGCAGCGTATATGCTGAGAAGGTGGTTATATTCTCTGATAGCAAAAGTGCATTACAACATATTGCTCGATGTGCCTCTAGTTCTAAAGGCTCCTCGGTAGCGTATGGAATATTATCTAAAATATTATCACTGAGGGTTAAGGGCATTGATTTGAGACTGCAGTGGATCCCAGCACATGTTGATATCAGAGAAAATAACGAAGCAGATAGATGCGCTAAAGAAGCCGTACTTACGGGATCTGAGATTTACATAATACCGGAAATTTCTGAAATGTTAATAGAATTCAAGTTCAAAATATTTGAAAAATGGAAATCGCGGTATCATATGATTTCGCAAACAAAAGGTATTTGGTATAGGATATTACAGCATGAACCTTTGAAAGTACCGTGGTTCTCTAATTGTAAAATGAAAAGGCAGTTAATAGTGATAGCTCACAGACTTCGCTCCGGCCACATGCCACTAAATAAATTTAACAATTTAATGGGTCTAGCAGAATCCGATACGTGCGAGATCTGCGGACTTGTAGAGGATGTACACCACATGCTAGTTGATTGTGATCGGACTCAAGTCATAAGGTCTCACATGCTCGCTCAGTATGGTTATAACTTTCTAGATGTTGGCGTAATTCACAATGTTCTATCCACTCCACTCAGTGAACCGGCTAGAACTTTATTTATGATGTTAAGTAGTTTATTTAAGTAGCTTGTAAGTTATGAATGTAAATAATGGAGCTGACATAGTTGCAAAGCGACTAAAGCTCCTAAAAAACTAGATTAAAAAAAAAAAAAAAAAAAAAAAGTCATACTATGAAGTAAGTAAATGTTAGAGATTTAAATTTTAAATTTGATTACAATACCTACCTAAATAAAATACTTTTTGCATAATATTCGAACATATTTCAAATGATACGTTCAACTTATGTAAGTACATAATCTCTACCAGGTATCAACCTCTCTTAAATCAGGCTCGGTACTCAGAACCGGTTAAAATCATTATAAACGAATATACCTACTTAATTATAATAATAATTGTAGTTTTATAGTATGTTACTAATTTGACTTCTAGTCAAAACTTACAGTCAATATGTCCTATAGCAATAAATTATAATTATATAATTTGCAAATAATAAGTATACATTATCAGTGGGATTAATTAAATGCACCATGAGACAATAGTTCATGCATTGACACTCAAATTAATTTGATTATGTACTGTGCATCGCTTGCGTATAGTGGCGTAAAAGCATTATGTTTGTTTGACCTGTGTCTGGGTGTTTATATATATATATATATATATATATATAAATATATGTATATCAGTCATCAGGTTACCATAGCACAGGCTTTGCCTAGTTTGGGACCTGAAGACCTTTGTGTGGATGTTGTCCATATTATTATTTTATTTCAACAGAAGGCGCTGTACTGTTTTTGAGTTCCGCAGAATGCTAGTATAGAATGACGAGCAAATTGCCTTGAAAAAAGTTATTTTGACACCGAGCAAATCTGCGGGCGATCATATTAGCTCTCACAAATACATAACAAATTTTTTAATCCTACACATAGCTAGGTTTTTGACCACAAGTTCGCACTACCGCGGAAGTCAGCGATACTGGAGCCCCAGATAGAGCATGTCTAGTCTTGAATACATTGGCTCTCAAGGACGGCTGCCGGAACACACCGTTAGGTGCATGGCGACAGATTTTACAACTTGAAGGTGGTGGCTAGGCAGGCGAGCGATAGGAAACGTCCTACCACCACATCGTAGTATCTACAACGTCTTGGAAGCCAGAGGTTACTATGTGTTAGATACTTAAACTGTTCGACTGTGGAAATAGCAGTAACGTTGAGTTTAATGTCTGCTAAGGTCTTTTTGAAAAAACTGATTACTAGCTTCCGCTACGACAGACGCTGATAGTTCTTTTTCATTTATTTAGATTAGTAAATTAAATCTGTTAATGGATTTTAATAATATTTAAATTAGAACACTCGAGAAGACCCTTTCAGACAAGGCATGCTCCAACTAGGGCTACTAGATCGCTGACTTCCGTGGTCGTGCGAACTTGTGGTCAAATGCCTAGCAGTGTAAGATAAAAAAAATAACGAATCAGAACGAACGAATCATTCAGGTAACAAACATACCGTCGAATTGACCGCTTCCTTTTTTAAGGAGTCGGTAAAATTAACGAGCTTTACTCTTACCTGTCGAGCGTAAGGGCGCGGGTTCTATCCCAGGAAGGCAGGCACCACCACTTTATTTTGAGTTTTGCACTCATGTTCGTATATTATTGAATTAAGCTCTAACCCTGTATAAGTTTTACTTGATAAGTAAGTACTAAGTACACACTTAATAATATAAAACGAGAACTCGTTTTAATATCTTAAATTTTTATTAGGTATGTCTAACTATCTTTTGAGGTAACGTGGTTCTGTGTATCAGCCGAATTGTCGAAAAGAAAATATGAATGCAAAGAAATATTACGTGTCGCGAGAAGAAAAGGATTTTTACTATCAAAACGGGTATTTAATCATCAAAAAACTTTTCGAACCAGAATCTTTGGAAATCTTTACGTAAGTTATGTTATAATTTTATATTTCATTCCTTAATTAGTTTGTACATTTTGACTATCATTGGCTATTAAATGATAAATATATATTACAATATTTAATAAGTAAACAAATATATATTATTATTATTATTTATTATTATTATTATTTCATTTATTTTATACTTTTTATTTTATTTACGATTGTTGGATATTAAATGATTACCTACTAAATTAAATTAGATTGTAATATACGTTTATGCTGAAAATGATTCTTTTAAAAAAAGTGACTAGGTACCGACTTCAATACGGTATTAAATCGAATTTAATAAATAAAATAATAAATTGATTAATTTTTGTTTTTTTTTTTAATTTTTCTTCTTTAGATACGACAAGAGCCGATAGATCCTCTTCAGTCATTTTAATTTTAAAATCAAACTTCTTGACGGATTTTGATTGTAATAAAAATGGGACCACGTCGAAGGCATTCCGAATCGAAATAGAATTTAATGAATCGGTCCACCCGTCTCCTAAAATTCAGGTCACCTACATAAAAATAATACTTTCTAATTAAATACCTTCTCTCTTTTAAATCGGTATTAAGGTAGAAAGGTTTATTATCACCTCAAAAATTGAATATGAGATTATACAGCAGGAAACAAGCTCAAAATAGCATGTCTTGTAAGCCACGGGACATTGGCAAAGTTGCGGCTATACCGCAGAGGCCATAATCATAGATATAAAATAGGCAATCTTATCTCTAACTAAAAAGCGATCTCACCTTCCAGTCTTCCCTTCTTCCTTTTCTAGTTCCGCGAAAACGACAGGGTTTTGGATGTGGATAAGTTTCACGTGTCTGTTGTATGTACCTACAACCCGGTCACAATATCTGTGCACCTGAGCTCGTGACGTCATATCGGCGGTCTGGGTACGGTGTGCTAACCGTATTGTCGCACCGGGGAGTGCGCGGAGAGGTGATAGGGGAAGCGGGAGAGGCGCCGCATTCCAGCGAGGTGCACAGATATTCTGACCGGGTTGTACGTGTCTGTTTGTGTCGTCGTAGCTCCCGAACGGATGAACCGATTTTGATTTGGTTTTTCTTTTAGTCTGAATGGTCAATTAGTCGTTGGAGTCTTTTATACGTAGGTATCGTTTAGATCTAGAAATACTCGCAATGGAACATACATGGTTATGAATTATCTTGCAATATAACAACAGGATAATGTGTTTTATAATGTGGTTAATACAGTGTAGTAATGAAAAATGCATCATCGTCTCCCTTATTGTGTACAATAATATCTAAACTATGTGAATTGTAGGGAAATTATGGCATTTCTGGAAGATTAATGTATCCAGTGATTAAATTGATCAAAAACGCGTACATCACCTGTTTGTGTACATGTGTTGCGTACAACATGGGAATATTTTAATTCGAAATTAATTTTGTACACTGCGATAAGTTACGTTATTTTAAATTTGGTTGATAGATTAAAGATTTATAGTCCCTAACGTATTTATGCTATCATGTACACTGCCCTGACCGGAGCTCCATACATTTTTGAAACAACTCTTTTAACTTGTTTTTGATTGATATAAAGCGTAAAATTATCGACGAAAACAAATCTGAAAATTCTAACCCATTTTAATTTTATTTTAGACAAAGATTCTCAGAAGTATGTAAAGACAAAGAATTGTCCAAAAAATATACCGTCTTGAAGGATATTACACTGAAAACACCAAATTCAAAACCAGAAGATTATATTAATAAGGTAAGTTATTATTAATTGATACGCTTTTAGAGCCGATTGGGACCCCGGGAACCCGGGTTCGATTCTCGGCCGTGACAGGTTTCAAACGATGATTTTGTGAAAATCAGTTCGACCGTGAAGAAATTAATACTAGTGTATACTTAAAAAAAACAGTTAATTTTTTTATAATCTTAAGTACTGAAAACATTTTTTTATTAATTACCTTCCATTAAACAAAATAAATCAAATAAATATTTTCTATACTGTTCTTCTGAAGAAAAGATTTCAGCGAATTGAAAGCCTCCTATTTGTTTTGAGGTGGGTAAAAAATAAAATCAAGCACTTTCATATGAGTATTGTACGTGTTTTTTTTATCCTACACAGATAGGCATTTGACCCCAAGTTCGCATGACCACGGAAGTCAGCGATACTGTAGCCCTAGTTGGAGCACGCTTAGTACAATTTAAAAAAAGGTAAAAAGTATAAGTAAGCCCAGGCTCTTGTTGCATGTTTCTTGGAATCGAACCTTGTACCTTTTGTACGGTAATCGACCCCACCACTCGACAGCCATCGTTACATACATTGTATCCCAGGTACAAGACATTCTCCACGACCCGGTTTTCATGCGATATAGCGAGGACCCTACACTCTTGGACGTCGTCTCCCAGTTTATAGGCGAGGAGCTAACGGCACTAAACTGTATGCTGGTGAACAAACCACCCGGTATTAACAGACACCCGCCACATCAGGTAATTTAAATATATTAAAAGTAAAAACTTATTTTTTAACTTTAACAAGCTTCCTTCGTATTTTTTTCTACAAACCTTTGAAATCTATATAACTTGTAACAAAACTCAAAGGTCTACCGATCAAAGTGAAACAATTTTAGAATAAAATTTTACAAAGTTCGAGATACAATCATTAAAAATTAATCCATACTATTTGACCGATCACGTGACCTATTTGAAAGGAGAACCTATCATTTTTTTAGATTTTGAAATATTTTCTTTTACGCATAGTTCACTTTGATGGGTAGACTAACACCACTAAGTATTGTCACATCTTTCTCTTACACGTTATATATATAAGTAGTTAAAAATAACTAAACCGCTATCTTGGGCTGTCCGCCATTTTGGAATTAAGGTTAAGATAGTTTATTTCACTTCGGGGCCGTTTCTCTCTGAACAAGGTCATCGTTTCTTTACATACCCTATAATTTATATAAGTGTACGAAAAATTACTCGATACCATATTGGATTTAGAATGACGTCAATAAGCAAACTCATTAGAACGAAACGTATACTACGTAAATCATCAGCTCAATCAATTTTGAATTTAATCATCCCTGATACATAATATCCTAGTATGTTGCGATCAAAATTATTTAGGTCTCGTACACATAAACACAATGTATCGTATCGTGGGAGGAACGAGCGACTCGACCTCGCAACGTGTCACGAATCACGATCGTGTGGTCGCAGTTTATCTTGAAAAATGGATTTCTATCTATGACTTGTTCTGATGTTTTGTCCCATAGGGGACGCTCTTTGACTAGGGTTATTAAATAATCAACTTCAATGACGTCCGTCAACTCTGAATTTTCTATAACAAATGAATGCATCACCGGCTATGCCGTGGCACGTTGCGATGTCGTGTAGCTCGCTCGTCCCACGATACGACGTACCGTCGCGTCGTATCACGATGCGACGCGACATAAACACGATAATATTATCGTTTTTATGTTTACGAGCCCTCGCCTACTTGGAACTTATTTACAAGAAAATTTTCCCTTCTGTGTTCTTATCCTTACCTTCTATGTTTAGTACCTTTATCTATCAAATATTACTAGAGCCTGCAATAGTTTTGAACAAGTAGAAAAATCCTGTATATTTATTTATAAATATAATTTTTTTCATTTTAGGATAGCTACTACTTCCCTATCCGTCCAGTGAAAGTGATAGGTACTTGGACAGCCATCGACCGCAGCTTTTTAGACAATGGATGTCTCTATTGTGTACCAGGCTCTAATAAACTGGGGCTACTGCCGCATGTGCCGTTTGAGGTCAGATTATTCTAAAACCCTTAACTACTACAACCGTCATATGGAAATATATCCCAAATCCCTTCAATAGCTCGAACGTAAGACACTAATAAATCCCCTATACTAAAGTTTTGCTGTAAGAAACTTGAGTGAGTCATTTACTAGAGATTTTCTGGAGACCTACTACCAGGCTCGTATAAACTTGTCTTGCTAGGACAGGATATTCTGAGCCCTAAACACCAAAATTCAAGGAAAATGCTTAATCAATTACCCTAACCTAGTTTGATCAGGGGTTTTTTTTTCTATTTTTTTGATTCTCGTAATTAACTATGTACTTATAAAATCACTACTGATAATAATAAATAAAAATAAATTTGTTTTAATATAATTTCTTTAAACAAATCTTCTAACCTACTGACTCCATTACCGCAGGCTCCGATAGAAATTGAACAAGCCTTTCGATATAAACATCAAATAGAAACCTCTGGACCGGTTTTGATCAAACTTAAATAAAACCCTTTTCAACAAAATTAAAAGAAAAAACAAATTGCTCCGGCCGAGGTCTCCGAAATATAATAATAAAATAAAAATAATCCTCGTGATTCTAGAACGTGAAGAGATTCTACCATATCATAGCGGAAGAAGACATCTACAATCCTGTCCACAAGAGGGTCCAGCTGGAGGTAGACCCTGGTGACACCATACTGATCCATCCTTGCTTGATTCACGGCTCCGGACCTAATATGACGAAGGTAGCAAATATTAAATACTAGATGACCCAACAAACTTCGTACCGCCTAACTTTACCAAACATTTCAAAACTAAAATCAGCTAAATCGGCCCTGCAGTTCTCGAGTTGTTACGAGACAAACGAACAGCAATTGATTTATATTTATATAAGATTAATATTTAACTTTGTGTCTGTGAGTGTACCTTTACAAATAAATAAATAAAACTATAGCAAAGACTTTTTTCCTGGTAGTAGTACTTATATGTAGTGGAATATAATTAATAGTAGATTTAAAAAAAAAAGTAAATAAGTATGTTACGCTAGGTTTAAATACTTTAAAGTAAATAAGTATGTTACTCAGGTTCAACAAGAGATCCTAGGTTTAAATACTTTAAAGTTAATAAGTATGTTACTCAAGTTCAACAAGAGATCCTAGGTTTAAATACTTTAAAGTTAATAAGTATGTTACTCAGGTTTAACAAGAGATCCTAGGTTTAAATACTTTAAAGTAAATAAGTATGTTACTCAGGTTTAACAAGAGATCCTAGGTTTAAATACTTTAAAGTTAATAAGTATGTTACTCAAGTTCAACAAGAGATCCTAGGTTTAAATACTTTAAAGTTAATAAGTATGTTACTCAGGTTTAACAAGAGATCCTAGGTTTAAATACTTTAAAGTAAATAAGTATGTTACTCAGGTTCAACAAGAGATCCTAGGTTTAAATACTTTAAAGTTAATAAGTATGTTACTCAGGTTCAACAAGAGATCCTAGGTTTAAATACTTTAAAGTTAATAAGTATGTTACTCAAGTTCAACAAGAGATCCTAGGTTTAAATACTTTAAAGTTAATAAGTATGTTACTCAGGTTTAACAAGAGATCCTAGGTTTAAATACTTTAAAGTTAATAAGTATGTTACTCAAGTTCAACAAGAGATCCTAGGTTTAAATACTTTAAAGTTAATAAGTATGTTACTCAGGTTTAACAAGAGATCCTAGGTTTAAATACTTTAAAGTTAATAAGTATGTTACTCAGGTTTAACAAGAGATCCTAGGTTTAAATACTTTAAAGTAAATAAGTATGTTACTCAGGTTTAACAAGAGATCCTAGGTTTAAATACTTTAAAGTTAATAAGTATGTTACTCAAGTTCAACAAGAGATCCTAGGTTTAAATACTTTAAAGTTAATAAGTATGTTACTCAGGTTTAACAAGAGATCCTAGGTTTAAATACTTTAAAGTAAATAAGTATGTTACTCAGGTTTAACAAGAGATCCTAGGTTTAAATACTTTAAAGTTAATAAGTATGTTACTCAGGTTTAACAAGAGATCCTAGGTTTAAATACTTTAAATGATAAAAAAACCTTACAACATATAAATATATGTTTTTTTTAATTATAAACTTTGTTTACGACCCTCAGGCGCATCGCAAGGCAATGACAATTCACTATATGAACAGTGAATTCGTGGACATCTCCGGTTCCATACAGAATAACATACTGAAGGACTTTGTTGAAAAAGTACCGATGACCGGAACACCCATTAGTTACCATGTAAGTTTTTTATTATTATTTTATATTTTTATTATTATGATCGTCTACTGACTTACCGTAAGGAAGACGTAGGTACTCAATTCAAAAATACATAAAATAGACAGGTATGTTTTTTTTTATTTATTTATTGTAAAATTATTACTTGATTTTGCTGTCATCTAAGCGAAATCAAATAATGTACCGAATATATTTTTTTTTAGTTTGTCAGGATACTTCTCCAGTTTTCCCATTGAAATTTTGTCAAAATCGGTTCAGAGGGAAAACTGAAAAAGCTTTTTCATGTGAAAATCGGTAATCAATTTTTTTTAAATAGTTTGTTTATAATTACTGTTTATTTAATAACATCAAATAATCATGAGGAAACCTACATGTCAGAGAATGTTAAGCTTATGAAGGTAAATGTAGTCTCTAACCTGCGTTTACAGCCAGCGTGGTTGACGTCCTACAGTTCCTTCATAGAGGAGACCCATGCCCAGCTGTATGACGCTATGAGTTGATACTTTAAAATACTTACCGTAGTTTGCGGTCAAGTGAAAATTTGACAAGAGAAAAATATTTTTCATCCTCCCATCTCAGAAAGGGTATTTTTGCTATTCTATATCTAATATATGTGCAAAAGCCGTTTTAATCCGCTAGAAGATAAAGTAAATTGAATTTAAAATAATGTGTGCGCTAAGTTTGTGAATTCAAAACATTAATTAACCTATTTACTTCTACCTCTATGATGCTGAATTTATTATACAACCTTTAATTTGTTAAAAACTCAGACTCGGAATCTTCATGGTGTACTTTTTTTAAATTAGCATTTAGTCATTTCCTCGCTGAGATGGGATCTAAGAATATGATACTCCCTAACGATAGGGTGGGATAAGTACTTAAGTGTTACACTCAGATATCAAAATAGAGAGAAAAAGAGAGAAAGAATGCAAAGATTTTTCACCTCATGATTTTTTGATTCCCTTGCACATTCAGGATCCTAATTCTTATCTAAATCTAAGGATTTTGAAAACTTTGCTTAATAGCGGCCTTAACGTCAGTTAAGTGAAATTAAATTATAAAAATTAACTCAACATCAAACAAATTCCCCGAAATGTATTTGATATACTAAACACTTCATGACGATTTCAATTCTTCTTCTTCATGTATTCAATATTGTTTCCATTATTTTACAGGAATTTTGGAGACTGAAAAGCAAAAAAGTTCACAGCAGCCGAAGCCACCTATAACAGTGACCACATCTTTCTAATATCGTATCTTAATGCAAAGGAAATTGTCAAAAAATATAAATACTATTCCTGCTACATAGTTAGAAAATACTATTCCTGCTACATAGTTAGAAAATACTATTCCTGCTACATAGTTAGAAAATACTATTCCTGCTACATAGTTAGAAAATACTATTCCTGCTACATAGTTAGAAAATACTATTCCTGCTACATAGTTAGAAAATACTATTCCTGCTACATAGTTAGAAAATACTATTCCTGCTACATAGTTAGAAAATACTATTCCTGCTACATAGTTAGAAAATACTATTCCTGCTACATAGTTAGAAAATACTATTCCTGCTATATAGTTAGAAAATAAATTTCGCAGAATAACCCAAAATAATCGTTTCTTTTTTCAACTACTACAAAAACAAACAAAAATGCAGACGGATTACATACCTAGACCATTAAAGTGCTACAGATAATCCAAAGCATAAAATCGTGAGGAAACCTGCTTGTCGGAAATATGTCAGTAATAAATAGCTATCGGAATAATAGTTGTCAGAGGCGGTCTTACCCTTTGAGAACAGTTTGTGAGGGGAAATAAGGTCTAGTTATTTGACAGGTTTGAGGAGAATAGTTTAAAAACATTTTACATTAAGTATTTCAAAGAAATCTATAATATAAAAATGAATCGCTGAATGTGTTGCTGAGTGATTCGTCAACTCGTCCTACATACCTACGGCCCATTTGGGACGACTTGCAGATAATCAAAATAAATTATATTTCCATTATGCAACTCATCCTACGTTTTATTCGTGCGGAATTTTGAACTTTATCGACGTTTGGTACATTTAGTAACACAAGTTCCAAACATTTTTTTAAGAATAGTCGGAGCTAAAATATGTTATCTTATGTCATAAACAGGCTAGTTGTGTTTTTTAATGTTGATTCAAAAAGAGCTATATGTTCTAAGAAAGAAAAGATTTGATGAGTTGACATTCAGCATGAAAAACATATCAAAGAAGAAAGTCTGTTATTATAAAGCTTCTCTAAGGTTTTAGTGATTAATATGAGTCATTTTGTGTTTATGAGGGATATAATAATAACTAAGAATATTATATTAAAATGATTTTGTGACTGAATACTCTGTTCTATGTTCATAGACTAATAACAACAGTGTGTATCTATCAATAGTGTGAACTAAGTGTTTGAATAGTCTTAACCCCAACAAGAATATATAGTTTTTACTTAAGCTCGAAAATTTAATTAATATTTAAAATTTATGTTAACAGTAGATCAGTCACACCGCTGTGTACCGCACATATCCTGCACTGATGTAATAACTAACTGCACTTAAATTATCTAATTTGTTATCTTATTGTTTAGAATGTTCCCAATTTCCGTGTAATATTAATGTTGTGTGATATATATTATGTAAAACATAGTAGATATATAAGCACCTATGGAAGACCCTGCTTTTTGCAACACAGATTTAAACTAAAGCAAAGGGCAGATCCCACATACATGTACAAAAATACTATTTTTGCAATAAATTTATGTTTATGTAGCTCTAGAGTTGAGTATTTTCTTATGTACGAGTAAGTTTATAAGTTATTAGAGGTATATGCGCAAGTTGAATTGTTTTCCGAAATTAATGCGATTGTTAGACATGTATGGCTTTCGGTTATTTTCATTAGGGTAAACTATGGGTACAGTGGTCACTCTAGAAAGTATTGAAGGAGGTCCGCTCTATAAAACAATATTTTGTGTTGACGAGCGATATTGCTTCGGTTAGTAAACACAATGGTTACGGCGGTTGACTTGTGAAGTAAAGGATGATAAGATAGGCCGATGGGTGGAATGAATATATAAGAAATACTTTTATTTAATATTCAATAGAGCAATAAAACTACTTATACTTGCATAACTTGGAGAGGTAATTTATTGTTGTTATAATGAGTATAGTTTTCTGACAGAGAAAGTTATAATTTTTTGGGGATGTGATTTTTTTTTTAGATTATACAGTTAAATATGTTACCTGATGTACATATTAGACTTGGATTAAGACTGGCATTGCTGTGTTAGTCGGAATCTTGACTAAAATATATACATATTTTATTTTAATAGGGATAGGATTATATATATAAATATGTTTTTCATATAAAACATTTGAAACAAACTTTACTTCTTCGTGCTGTTTATTGATGAGCGTTGTGTTAAAAGAAAGATATGTCATGCAATTTAAGTAATAACTCGGACCAATACCATCAAAAGAGAAGATGACCATGATTGCCACTCGACTTTAACCAAAAATTAATGTGTTTTTTTAGAAGATTTTTTTTTGACCATTTTCTGTCTCTAGACAGAAAATGATCAAAAAATTCTTCTCTTTTTATGAAACAATGTTGTGATCATAATACAACGTGTAACAGAAAGGTGTGACAATAATTAAATGAGGTAGAACAAAATTTTGCAAAATTCGCGAAAAATATGAGGTTCTCCATACAACAATTTGTCACGTGATCGGTCAAGTTGTATTGAGGAACCTATTTTTATTTTTTATTTTGCAGAATGTTCTTCTACGCAGGGTTCACTTTGATGTGTAGACTAACACGCTTAAGTATTGTAACACCTTTCTGTTACACCTTGTATATTTTATAACTAATAATTTTTCTTTTATTATTTCTAGACTAAAACTTTTGATACTGATTGTACCTAAGAGTAACGTGGGACGAGTTGCATAATAAAAATATTATTAATTTTGATTTTCTGCAAGTCGTCCCAAATAGCCTTAGGTATGTAGGACGAGTTGATGAATTACTCGTGTTGCTAAACGCAAATCTCGAGCAGTTGAACCTTTTGTTAATTTTTTTTTAAAGAATATTCCTTCAAGTACGAGGATGGTTATTACGGAGAGAAAATTATCTCGAAAAGGTCTAAAATCAACACTTTTCTATACTCCCATACAATCGATTTGTAATAATACTTAAAAGTCAATTTGAACTTTAATACCTTACCATAAAGTTCAAGTGTTAATGGAGAGGTTCCGGGAAGTAAAATAAATAGTGAAGAGTTTGAGTGAGGTTCGTATCGTATAAATAGTTATTAATGTCAATATTTGCTGACCGCCGTCAATAATAACAGAATAAATATTAAAAAAAATAAAAAATTAAAGTATCTACTGATAAGCGTTACGAAGTTCGCCGGGTCAGCTATAGGTAGCATAATATATAGACAAGACATTACAGTACAAGTGTCCCAAATTGATCTTTACAACTGATGCGGTATTCAATTAGAATACATTCAAACAAGTAAAGTTGAAATTTTTTGAATAACCACAATTACAAATTTCTAATCCAAAATGGCTGCTACAACAGATTTAGTGTTGTAGCAGCCATCTTGGATTTAAAATTATCATAGTGTTTTATATTCTGCTAGTCAAGCCCTTTCATTTGTTACCCATATTGGGGGAGTTGTGAAAAAATTGTACTCCGTCATTTGGTGGCGACGGCCATCTTGGACCTATTGTCATCAAACATAGCAAATAACACTTCCGACTAATACAGCTTTCAAACTAAAAAATCTAAATCAAAATCGGTTCATCCGTTTGTGAGCAACGATACCACAAACAGACAGACAAGCACAGATACGTCAAACTTACTAAAAATTACAATATACCGGTATAGACTGGTTTCGATAAAATTTATTTGCGAACGATTGATTGGAAAGCATTGGAAACTAGTAATAGCAAAGATTTCGTAGTAATTCTTCTATGGCAAGAAGAATTACTATATATATAGGGTAAGAGGGGGCACAGTGTTACAAGGGGTACACTGTTACAATGCACATTTCTCCTTCCCTTTCTATTAGTTTTATGATGTTGGTATACACGTACGTCAAGCTCACAAGCCGCCATCTTTTAACTGTTGTTCCTGTCACAGTTTGTACCGCGCTTGAAAATTTAGGAACAAAAATTGTTTTCGGGTGATTAAACGTCGAAAAACCCATTTAAATTTTTTTTATTTTTTGACGGTCCTGTTTTATTTAGGTAAGTGTTGATAGTTTTCTTTATTTTAATGTTTATTTAGCTACTTATTACCGTTGAATTGTTTGTTGTAAACATAACCTAAAATATTAATTCGAATTTTTCAATTTGGTTTGCCTCTCTGGGGCACTATGTTACGGGGCACTGTGTGACAATGTCACAGTCAGCCCCAATTAATATAATATTTTAATACTATTTCAAGGTAAAAGAAAATGGTGCGAAATCGTAAGAGGAAGACAGATTATGGTCTTCACAGTGAAAAAGACATGGCAGAAGCGATTTTGATGGTTGAAAAGTGTTAGTCTTCGAAAAGCAGCGAATGAAAAGAACGTTAATTTTATGACATTACAAAGTTGGTTCAGAAGAAGAAAAAATATTCGGAGCATGAAGGCGGAAACATACGACTTACTCCAAACTATGCCAATAGAGTGGTGTTCAGTGACAGTCAAGAAAAGGCGTCTATACTTTCCCAAAAAATATTTTTAAGAAATTTAATATTTATTAATTATTATTTATTAGTTAATTTCTTATTATTTTATGTTGTAACATTGTGCCCCTTACCCTGTAACAGACTACCCCAGATACGGGGCTCAGTGTTACAATCGACTGATTTTAACTATGTGCAATTTAAATTTAGTAGTTCCTGATAATGTTAATGTTTGAGCTATTTTAATTAAAGAGAGATTGTTAAAGTTTATTTTCATACCAAAAACTAGTTGATTAAAACAATATATTTGTCATTATATTCCAGTATATTTTTTTTGTAACACTGTACCCCATCCTACCCTATATATATATATTGGCTATTATCTTCTTTATTAGTAAGAAGATAATAGCTGTACAAAAAATAATCAACAAACTCGGACGTGAGAAGCTCCTTGAAGTCGGTCAAACAAGAAATAATGAATTGAGTAATTATACCGAAAATTAATCATGAAATATAATTTTATCTTTATTGCACACAACATGAAAATAAAATAAAATTGTATTTATAATTAAAAACTCCTTAACATTGAGGGACCTCAATGTCACCTATTTAACAACATTTCATGATATAACAACAAAATGTAAATTAAACATAGATCGGCCAAGCGCGAGTCGGACTCGCGCACGGAGGGTTCCGTCCCACTAGGTGTGTATAAAACATTAGTTCAAGGTTCTACCTGTTGTCGTTTCATAATAACGGGAAAAATCAAGGATGTTGTATTGGACCTACCCCCTTTCGCTTCCCTCCATTGGCTTTTTTTATTTAATTATCGATTATTATAGTGAATATACAAATAAATATTCTGTAAATCTGTTACCGTTATTAATATCGAGCGAAAAAGGACAAAAAATCACGTTTGTTGTATAAGAGCCTCCTTAAATATATATATATTTTTAATTTTTATTATACCGGCACCAAAAATACATCATCTGTGAAAAGTTCAACTGTCTAACTATCGTGGTTCACGAGATACAGCCCGGTGATAGACAATCCGGACGGACAATAAAGTCTTAGTAACATGGTCTTGTTTTTACCCTTCGCACGGAACTCTAACAAGCTGTACACACGTCGAAATTTATTATGTAAATTAACTCAGTCAAAGATTTGATTACTTTATTAAATTTTTCACATGCGTATTTAATTTCCGCCACTGACGACGTATCATTTAATGAACTGAAAAATATATTTTTAAATATTTTATATGGGAAGATAAATAATGCCTCTGTCCGGAAATATATTACCAAAATCTTAAGTAATTAATTACCTACGTTGTTTTACTAAACGACTGTACCAATTTTGATAATTCAAATAGGACAACATCGTACCCCCTCAAATAAGAAACATTTTTCATTTCGGTTCCGCCGTCCCTGACGGCTTGACTGTGTACCTGTAGTGGAAGAGGAAGACATGCTGTGGTGACCCCACGTAGGATAAGGACAGAAAGATGATGATAATGACGTTTTTTTTGGAATCGTTGATAAGTTATTTTACTCGACTGCCCAATAGGAGAAAGTAACTCTTTGTCGCTCTCCGGAACGGTTTTGATGTGCAAAGTGCAAAGTCTTTATGAGCAGTTTTAAAATCTCTCTCCAAGCACCTAACGGTGTGTTCTGGGAGCCTTCCTTGAGAGCCAGTGTATTCTAGACTAGGCATGCTCCATCTAAGGCTACAGTATCGTTGACTTCCGTGCTCGTGCGAACTTGTGGTCTAATGCCTAGCAATGAAGGATAAAAAAAGTAATCACCTATGCTGCTGGTTTCATTAGTTGGTTATTGAGTGGCCGGTTGGTGTAGTTGGTAGCAACCCTGCCTTCTTCGTCGCTGGTCCCGGTTTCGATTCCCGGACAGGACATTTGTGTGCATGAACATGTCTGTTAGAACCTGTGTCTGGGTGTTCATTATAAATATAAGTATGTATATCAGTCATCAGGTTACCATAGTACAGGCGTTGCCTAGTTTGGGAGCTGAACACCTTTGTGTGGATGTTGTCCTATATTATTATTATTATTTATTCCGCGGGGTGCCTCATGAAAAATCGGTGGTTTAAATTTTTTGAAGTCTCTTATAGCCATTTTTTCAGAGTATCAATAAGTTCAGGCCCTTTGACCGAACAGCAAGTGAATTTCTACTGTGATAATGGCTACATAGTGATAAAGAAGTTATTTGACCAACAGTTGTTAAACCTTTTCAGGTAAGTACATAAATATATGGCAAGGTACTATAATATAACAAAACAAAAGGTAAAATAACACCGAAATCGCCATTTTGGGCTGGCTGCTATCTTGGAATTGAAATGTATCACAGTGTTATAGCATTCTACTTCTATATATACATAGTTCCTTACATTTGATACCCATATTGAGGAAGTTATAATGAAATATGTTTTCCTCCATATTGTGGCGTCTCGGCCACCTTGGACAACGTCTTATCTTATCTTGATGAAAATCGGTCCATTAAAATTATTAATAAACCAGTTTAACAATAAGAAATGATAACAAGTAAAAGCTTATAAATATATACTCGGTTCTTAAATGGTTTTTAAAAACGTATCGCTTGAAGCGATCTCTTCCGAAAAAAAAAACAAATCAATGATCAAACAATGTTTAAAAGGTTTATTAGTCTAGTGTTCTTAGCTATAATGAACCTAAAAAAAAAATTAAAGTCGTTTCATCGGTTCGAGAGTTACAATGACAGACAGACAAGTCAACTTATAACACCCCGTTGTTTCTGCATCGAGGGTTAAAAAAGATACAAATGGCGGTGATCCTCGATACAACACGTATTGTCAGGAGGTTCCTCTCTCTGTAGTCCCTACCACCAGTAGCTTGGCTCCTACCCCGCTGCTGGCGGCACTCTAGGTTTCATTTTTTTTTTTATTAAGTCAAATAAATATTTTTATTTATGTTCAAAAAATTATATTACTTATATTATACATGCAAAAGTTTGTAAGTGTATATTTGTTCCTCCTACACGCTCAAACGGCTAAACGAATTTGGGTGAAATGTTTTCATCAAGGATAACTTGCATCCTTGATGAACACTATTCTAACTGAAGGCTTCCCAAGGGGAAAATAAATAAGAGAGGGTAGATCTAAAGAGAGCATTACATGATGACACTAAAACAAATTCCTTTAGAAAAAGTGCTTACTGACTTTAATTACACTCGAAAAGTGAAAGTATAATCCATAAATAATAAAAATTAAAAATTCAAATCCGGTCATCGTCTCCAAGATACGAGAACGAACATGAAAAAAACATAAATGTCGAATGGAGTACCTCCTCATTTTTTGGAAAGTACGTAAAACTAGTTAGTTAATTGGAATTTTATTCTAAATGTTATTGAAATCAGCAGATATATTAATGAGTTAATAGGGATTTTATTTTAAATGTTATTGAAATCAGCAGATAAATTAATGAGTTAATAGGGATTTTATTTTAAATGTTATTGAAATCAGCAGATAAATTAATGAGTTAATAGGGATTTTATTTTCAATGTTATTGAAATCAGCAGATAAATTAATGAGTTAATAGGGATTTTATTTTAAATGTTATTGAAATCAGCAGATATATTAACGAGTTAATAGGGATTTTATTTTAAATATTATTGAAATCAGCAGATAAATTAATGAGTTAATAGGGATTTTATTTTAAATGTTATTGAAATCAGCAGATAAATTAATGAGTTAATAGGGATTTTATTTTAAATGTTATTGAAATCAGCAGATAAATTAATGAGTTAATAGGGATTTTATTTTAAATGTTATTGAAATCAGCAGATATATTAATGAGTTAATAGGGATTTTATTTTAAATGTTATTGAAATCAGCAGATAAATTAATGAGTTAATAGGGATTTTATTTTAAATGTTATTGAAATCAGCAGATATATTAATTAGTTAATTGGGATTTTATTCCGAATGTTATTGAAATCAGCAGATATATTAATGAGTTAATAGGAATTTTATTTTAAATGTTATTGAAATCAGCAGATAAATTAATGAGTTAATAGGGATTTTATTTTAAATGTTATTGAAATCAGCAGATATATTAATTAGTTAATAGGGATTTTATTCTAAATGTTATTGAAATCAGCAGATAAATTAATGAGTTAATAGGGATTTTATTTTAAATGTTATTGAAATCAGCAGATAAATTAATGAGTTAATTGGAATTTTATTCTAAATGTTATTGAAATCAGCAGATATATTAATGAGTTAATAGGGAATTTATTTTAAATGTTATTGAAATCAGCAGATAAATTAATGAGTTAATTGGGATTTTATTTTAAATGTTATTGAAATCAGCAGATATATTAATGAGTTAATAGGAATTTTATTCTAAATGTTATTGAAATCAGCAGATATATTAATTAGTTAATTGGGATTTTATTCTAAATGTTATTGAAATCAGCAGATATATTAATGAGTTAATTGGGATTTTATTCTAAATGTTATTGAAATCAGCAGATATATTAATTAGTTAATTGGGATTTTATTCCGAATGTTATTGAAATCAGCAGATATATTAATGAGTTAATAGGAATTTTATTCTAAATGTTATTGAAATCAGCAGATATATTAATTAGTTAATTGGGATTTTATATTAATTTTATTGAAATCAGCAGATAAATTAATGAGTTAATTGGGATTTTATTCTAAATGTTATTGAAATCAGCAGATATATTAATGAGTTAATAGGAATTTTATTCTAAATGTTATTGAAATCAGCAGATATATTAATGAGTTAATTGGGATTTTATTCTAAATGTAATTGAAATCAGCAGATATATTAATGAGTTAATTGGGATTTTATTCTAAATGTTATTGAAATCAGCAGATATATTAATTAGTTAATTGGGATTTTATTCCGAATGTTATTGAAATCAGCAGATATATTAATGAGTTAATAGGAATTTTATTCTAAATGTTATTGAAATCAGCAGATATATTAATTAGTTAATTGGGATTTTATTTTAAATGTTATTGAAATCAGCAGATAAATTAATGAGTTAATTGGGATTTTATTCTAAATGTTATTGAAATCAGCAGATATATTAATGAGTTAATAGGAATTTTATTCTAAATGTTATTGAAATCAGCAGATATATTAATGAGTTAATTGGGATTTTATTTTAAATGTTATTGAAATCAGCAGATATATTAATGAGTTAATAGGAATTTTATTCTAAATGTTATTGAAATCAGCAGATATATTAATGAGTTAATTGGGATTTTATTCTAAATGTTATTGAAATCAGCAGATATATTAATGACTTAATTGGGATTTTATTCTAAATGTTATTGAAATCAGCAGATATATTAATTAGTTAATTGGGATTTTATTCCGAATGTTATTGAAATCAGCAGATATATTAATGAGTTAATAGGAATTTTATTCTAAATGTTATTGAAATCAGCAGATATATTAATTAGTTAATTGGGATTTTATATTAATTTTATTGAAATCAGCAGATAAATTAATGAGTTAATTGGGATTTTATTCTAAATGTTATTGAAATCAGCAGATATATTAATGAGTTAATAGGAATTTTATTCTAAATGTTATTGAAATCAGCAGATATATTAATGAGTTAATTGGGATTTTATTCTAAATGTAATTGAAATCAGCAGATATATTAATTAGTTAATTGGGATTTTATTCCGAATGTTATTGAAATCAGCAGATATATTAATTAGTTAATTGGGATTTTATTCCGAATGTTATTGAAATCAGCAGATATATTAATGAGTTAATAGGAATTTTATTCTAAATGTTATTGAAATCAGCAGATATATTAATTAGTTAATTGGGATTTTATTTTAAATGTTATTGAAATCAGCAGATAAATTAATGAGTTAATTGGGATTTTATTCTAAATGTTATTGAAATCAGCAGATATATTAATGAGTTAATAGGAATTTTATTCTAAATGTTATTGAAATCAGCAGATATATTAATGAGTTAATAGGAATTTTATTCTAAATGTTATTGAAATCAGCAGATATATTAATTAGTTAATTGGGATTTTATTCCGAATGTTATTGAAATCAGCAGATATATTAATGAGTTAATAGGAATTTTATTCTAAATGTTATTGAAATCAGCAGATATATTAATTAGTTAATTGGGATTTTATTCCGAATGTTATTGAAATCAGCAGATATATTAATGAGTTAATAGGAATTTTATTCTAAATGTTATTGAAATCAGCAGATATATTAATTAGTTAATTGGGATTTTATTTTAAATGTTATTGAAATCAGCAGATAAATTAATGAGTTAATTGGGATTTTATTCTAAATGTTATTGAAATCAGCAGATATATTAATGAGTTAATAGGAATTTTATTCTAAATGTTATTGAAATCAGCAGATATATTAATGAGTTAATTGGGATTTCATTCTAAATGTAATTGAAATCAGCAGATATATTAATTACTTAATTGGGATTTTATTCCGAATGTTATTGAAATCAGCAGATATATTAATGAGTTAATAGGAATTTTATTCTAAATGTTATTGAAATCAGCAGATATATTAATTAGTTAATTGGGATTTTATTCCGAATGTTATTGAAATCAGCAGATATATTAATGAGTTAATTGGGATTTTATTCTAAATGTTATTGAAATCAGCAGATATATTAATGAGTTAATAGGAATTTTATTCTAAATGTTATTGAAATCAGCAGATATATTAATGAGTTAATTGGGATTTTATTCTAAATGTTATTGAAATCAGCAGATATATTAATGAGTTAATAGGAATTTTATTCTAAATGTTATTGAAATCAGCAGATATATTAATGAGTTAATTGGGATTTTATTCTAAATGTAATTGAAATCAGCAGATATATTAATTACTTAATTGGGATTTTATTCCGAATGTTATTGAAATCAGCAGATATATTAATTAGTTAATTGGGATTTTATTCCGAATGTTATTGAAATCAGCAGATATATTAATGAGTTAATTGGGATTTTATTCTTAATGTTATTGAAATCAGCAGATATATTAATGAGTTAATAGGAATTTTATTCTAAATGTTATTGAAATCAGCAGATATATTAATTAGTTAATTGGGATTTTATTTTAAATGTTATTGAAATCAGCAGATAAATTAATGAGTTAATTGGGATTTTATTCTAAATGTTATTGAAATCAGCAGATATATTAATGAGTTAATAGGAATTTTATTCTAAATGTTATTGAAATCAGGAGATATATTAATGAGTTAATTGGGATTTTATTCTAAATGTAATTGAAATCAGCAGATATATTAATTAGTTAATTGGGATTTTATTCCGAATGTTATTGAAATCAGCAGATATATTAATGAGTTAATAGGAATTTTATTCTAAATGTTATTGAAATCAGCAGATATATTAATTAGTTAATTGGGATTTTATTCCGAATGTTATTGAAATCAGCAGATATATTAATGAGTTAATAGGAATTTTATTCTAAATGTTATTGAAATCAGCAGATATATTAATTAGTTAATTGGGATTTTATTTTAAATGTTATTGAAATCAGCAGATAAATTAATGAGTTAATTGGGATTTTATTCTAAATGTTATTGAAATCAGCAGATATATTAATGAGTTAATAGGAATTTTATTCTAAATGTTATTGAAATCAGCAGATATATTAATGAGTTAATTGGGATTTTATTCTAAATGTTATTGAAATCAGCAGATATATTAATGAGTTAATAGGAATTTTATTCTAAATGTTATTGAAATCAGCAGATATATTAATGAGTTAATAGGAATTTTATTCTAAATGTTATTGAAATCAGCAGATATATTAATGAGTTAATTGGGATTTTATTCTAAATGTAATTGAAATCAGCAGATATATTAATTAGTTAATTGGGATTTTATTCCGAATGTTATTGAAATCAGCAGATATATTAATGAGTTAATAGGAATTTTATTCTAAATGTTATTGAAATCAGCAGATATATTAATTAGTTAATTGGGATTTTATTCCGAATGTTATTGAAATCAGCAGATATATTAATGAGTTAATAGGAATTTTATTCTAAATGTTATTGAAATCAGCAGATATATTAATTAGTTAATTGGGATTTTATTTTAAATGTTATTGAAATCAGCAGATAAATTAATGAGTTATTTGGGATTTTATTCTAAATGTTATTGAAATCAGCAGATATATTAATGAGTTAATAGGAATTTTATTCTAAATGTTATTGAAATCAGCAGATATATTAATGAGTTAATTGGGATTTTATTCTAAATGTAATTGAAATCAGCAGATATATTAATTAGTTAATTGGGATTTTATTCCGAATGTTATTGAAATCAGCAGATATATTAATGAGTTAATAGGAATTTTATTCTAAATGTTATTGAAATCAGCAGATATATTAATTAGTTAATTGGGATTTTATTCCGAATGGTATTGAAATCAGCAGATATATTAATGAGTTAATAGGAATTTTATTCTAAATGTTATTGAAATCAGCAGATATATTAATGAGTTAATAGGAATTTTATTCTAAATGTTATTGAAATCAGCAGATATATTAATTAGTTAATTGGGATTTTATTCCGAATGTTATTGAAATCAGCAGATATATTAATGAGTTAATAGGAATTTTATTCTAAATGTTATTGAAATCAGCAGATATATTAATGAGTTAATTGGGATTTTATTCTAAATGTAATTGAAATCAGCAGATATATTAATTAGTTAATTGGGATTTTATTCCGAATGTTATTGAAATCAGCAGATATATTAATGAGTTAATAGGAATTTTATTCTAAATGTTATTGAAATCAGCAGATAAATTAATTAGTTAATTGGAATTTTATTCTAAATGTTATTGAAATCAGCAGATATATTAATTAGTTAATTTTGATTTTATTCTAAATGTTATTATATATATATTTCCAAACAGTAACAATTATACCCCTTGGGACAACGTTTTATGGCAACCCCAACAAGAAACACCCCCAACAGCTTCAATGTTATTCGCTGGGAAAAAAAATATTCAAGACGTTCCCAACCAGTAACACTGTTACTCGATGGGACAATTTTAACGTCAACCATAACGAGTAACACTCCCAAATGACTCTCAGACGTCACGATGATGCTCTGACATCACGGAAGTCCAAGTAAAGTGACACGTGACGTTTGTTTACACATTCAAAATTAGTTAAACCAATTCAAAGTCTCTTTATACGTATTTATTGCATACTTACCGGTGCTGGTGAACTAGGACAGTGTTATCGTGAGTGATGTGGCTATAATTACTTTGTTATTTTTGTTCCATTTGTCAAGAAAGTACTTTTTATGCCTATAAAGAAGGCAAAATATTCCCAACCAGTAACACTGTTACTCGATAGGACAACCTTTTATCTCAACCCAACGAGTAACGCCCTTAACTGTCACAGTGTTACTCGATGGAAAAATAATATATCTGTATGCCTCTAGGGATCGTTTCGTTGAAATCGCCAACACGCCAGATGCAAATCTACACTATTCAATAGTAAAGGACCCGCTACTTCGCTCTCAGAACCTCAACCCAGAAATGTATATCAATAAGGTAATTCAGATAAAGTATTCTAATGGTACCTCGTGTATATAACTAGGTGAGTCAAATTGCAATATTTTACACCAAGTATATAGTAAAGTAAATTATTTTTACTGACCTTTAAATAATGTGCGTCACAGGCAAGTTTTATTACATTAGAATTTATGATTACTTAAAAAATTAAACTTATATATCTCATTTATATACGAGTAGTTAATATTAGTTGTTAGTTGAATAGTTCTCATGACAAATATTTACATAATGATTGCTTTGTTTAGTTATTATTAATATTTCACTATGGTTGTTCGTTACACAAGAACGATGATTCTACTCGTACAAGCTGCATTCACATATATTCGCTGAGTTTATAACTAGGATTGCTTTAAAAAAATACATACTTCAATTTTTTGATTGAATGTATTAAATATCAATTTATGTCAAAAATGTTTTTTTAAATCAAGTATGTTGTACTAAGCTACTAAAGGGGTCAATATACTCATAATTACGAACAGGTTTCATTAGAAGATATAGAACTAACCTTAAATTTGAGTAAAAATATTCATCTATTCTGTAGAAACAGTTTATTCCACAAAATGTATGAAACAACTGATTTTCGTTCCCCCTACAACAAAGTTGGTACTGTATTGAAAGTTGTTCATTAGAATCAGTATAATGACCTCCTTTCGGCTGTGTGTTCACTAAGCAATAATACTGTCGTATTCTACAGATACAAGAGCTCATGTACGACGATTTGTACAGTCAATACTCCGAGAGCGCTGCCTTGCTTCGTGTAGTCTCCCAGCTGATAGGACCCCATCTGACAGCCGTAAATTGTATGCTTATCAACAAACCGCCACGCACACAACACCATTTACCACATCAGGTAACAAGTGGTCAGAAACGACTTCAAAAAACCCGAATGCAAATACATATTTTAAAGTACTGTGTCTTAACGTAAAACCGCGTGATGCAGCCAGTATAGCCTGTAATCCAATGACATCTTGAACATCAAAATCGTTTCACCGAGTTAGGCTGTAGAGTTAAAGAGTTAGACATATATAATATACATACAATATATCAATTCAAACACTATTGACTGATATCTCAAGTAAGTTGGATTGAAAAGATATTTCACAGAAACTTGGGAGTGGAGGCATAAATGGCGAACTAAAATTCAGGTCTCAACGCTAAAGTTTCTCTGAAATATCTTTTACACCCAGTTTATAAAAATCAATAGCGTTTGAATATGAGGTGATGGCTACACCTATCCCTAGAAGCGCGAACTAACAGAACGCTCACCTAACAACTAACTAACATCAATCCCTCGGGAATCCCCTCCAATTTTCAGAATATTTATTTTTTTGTTACTCGTTTTTAATAAAATAATTACCGAAATCTAAGTACGCGTCACTGAGTTATCAGTTAATACATCATTATGTCTTTTATCCCCCCTTCCACAGGAACCCCGTGAAATTCGAGATAAAAAGTTGATATGATGTTACATCATGGAACAAATGTACTTGTTTCAGTATGATGCCTAGTCAATATACAGACAAAATGAAAAAAAGTTACAGATTCGGGCTAAGCATCGATACGAGTACACACCTCTTCTTAATGATTTTTTTAAAATATATCTAATGTACAGAATTTGATCTGTTACGGATTTATCATGAGTATAGATAAGTGAATATTTTAGTAATGAAAAATCGGGCCTAAGTGAATCATTGCGTTTCAAATTGTAGGATCTTCTATACTTGCCTATCCGCCCGGCAGACAAAATCATCGGATGCTGGACCGCGGTGGATGCGGCAACTGTGGACAACGGATGTCTGTTCCTAGTACCAGGCTCGCATAAACTAGAAACACTGTATATTCATGGAGAGAAATCTACAGTAAGTACCTTCTGCCTAATAATATAGACGTCATCTTACCCAAAGACACTCCCTTACCTTATTGATATTATTTCAAGTTCCTTTTTTGTTTTCTCAGGATAAGAAGATGTTCTTTCAAAGCATCCTAAGCGAAGACATAGCAGCTCCTCTGAACAAGAGAGTCAACCTTGTGATGGAGCCAGGAGATACTGTGTTCTTCCATCCATTACTGGTTCATGGATCAGGTGCTAATAATACGGAGGTAACCTTACAATTGTCGAGATATTATTTGTTATTTTATAAAAAAACAAAAGCGATAGTTTGCTGGTAACATCGCAGGGCGCAGCTCGTTAAGTATAAAGTTGTTACAATGGAAAGTTAGTGTACTGGTAGGGTTTTTTTTATTAGTGTTTTCCTATTGAGTAACAGTGTGACAATTGGGGGGGGGGGGGTTACTCTTTGGGAATAACGTTAAAAGTATTCCTAACGAGTAACAGTGTGGTCGTTTTATTTTTTAATTTATTGTTTTACCTCTTTCTACCCCCAGTATTGCCGTAAAGCGATGACGGCTCACTTCGCGAACAGCGACGATTGTCAATACATCGAGGTGCGCGGGACGGTGCAAGAGAACGTCGCTGTACTCATGGAGAAAGAACTGAAGAGACGAGGAGCCGAACTCAGTTTTGTGGTAAGGGTATTATTGAACCGCTCGTACAAATTCAGCACTCGTTAATTTTGAATTTTATATCGTTCCGTGGCACGATATAAACCACCTGACATAGCTTAGTACCTAGTAAAAGTTTAATTTGAAAGCTGAAAAGGTTGACTGATGATTAAAATGAAAGGGTTTGACTAATAAAACACTACACTATGAACAATTTCAAATCCAAGATAACTGCCACCACGAAATAGCTAAACACATTTCGTTGTTTGGGGTCTTTTTAAATTTTAATTAAATCTTGACTTATTTCAGGATTTATGGCGAGTTAAGAGCAAACCAGTCAAAGGAGTGAGATCGAACTTATAGATGGACTATTATGGAGTAAAAAAATAAATTAAAGCCTTCTTAAAGGCCCGAATTAGAAGCAAGCGAGAGGACGCTTGCCTCCAATTCTGGTCCTTAAACGAATGTGTCGTTTTGCTCTTGCTTTAATATTAGAATTAATAATTTTAATTTATTTGATATTAATTCTTTATATAAGTAGTGGTTATATGGTTAATAATTAATTAAAATTTATTGTGACAAGATTGAAATTAGAAATAATAATGTTGAATTACACTATGTAGTGTAACTTGCCTATATTACTATAAGTAACACATGTATGTAACTACATTAAACAAGTATTTATAATTACTTCGTCTTATGAAGTGTTTAATTTTTATGTTCTCAATTTCACTGACAGAGAAACTCTCGGACAGGCGAACTGCGGTCAAACGCAAGCATATTACTAAATAATAAAAGAATATTAGGAGACCCAATTCTCTTCGTAGGATATTATCGCACAGTACTTAGTTGAGAATGGTTCTAGTAAGAAAGAAATTCCTCAGTAGACACACATTTTCAAATCTAGATCTGGTTAACGAATTTAGCGAGCAAAATACATCTCCGTAGAACGTTATTAAAAAATGGAACTGTTGAGAAAAAAAACACAAAATCACATTAATTCATCATGGATCTAGACAAGGGATCTACTGAGATTGATCCATAAAAAGCAGACTATGTGTTAATCCAGAGTCTAAGCTATCTCCGTACCAAATTTCATCCAAATCGGTTTAGCAGTTTTTTCGTGAAAGAGCAACAAACATACATCCATACATAGGTACTTCCAAATTTTCGCCTTCATAAAATTACTAGCTGTTACCCGCGACTTCGTCCGGGTGGTAATTTTTTTTCTCTTTCGTAAAAGTATCCTATGTCACTTCTACTCCCTCTAAGAATATGTTTATAAAGTTACATGATGATCGGTTAAGTAGTTTTCGCGTGAAAGAGTAACAAACAAACTTACATTCACATTAACAATATTAGTAGGGATTAGTAAGAAGGAACTATGTTGGGAGTGAGTGACTGCGCAACAGAATTCGTAATGAGTATATTCGCTGAAGAACTGCAGTTGCCGACATAGCTCGTAGGATTTGCAAGCTGAGGTGGCAATGGACTGGTCACATCGCTCGAAGAACTGATAACCGATGGGGAAGAAAGGTACTTGAGTGGCGACCACGAACTGGAAGACGCAGCGTAGGTAGACCTTCCACTAGGTGGACCGACGACATAGTAAAAGTCACAAGTAACCAGTGGATGCAATTGGCAGCTTGTCGTTCGGAATGGCTTTCTAAGGGGGAGGCCTGTTTAGCAGTGGACGTCCTCTGGCTGATGATGTTGACGAGTAAGAAGAAAGTAGGATAGGACGAATTCATAAATTTAGTAATAAAAACAAATGTTTCTTGTTTGAAAATAATATTTTACGATTTATTACAAAATCTTAGGTCCGGTACAAACTTACATTACCTACCATCGTTTATTGTCTTTGTCATAATCGTTATATATATTTTTTTTATGATATTGTATTTTGTATATTCTACCAAAATATATTCAGCAACTAATTTAGCATGTATAACATATTTATAACAATATTTTATTAAGTACAAAGGGAATTTAGTTATATCAAAGTTATTTAATTATTTAAGGAAAGGTCTTTGAATTGCCCTAAATAAAATATTTAAGTTCATTAAGAGCCTCCCTTTTTTACTTTTGCTCCGTCGATATCTCTCAACAAGCATTCAAACCTGCTGCTTCAGCGAAGATCAACGTCAGATTCCCATTTTCGACTCAGAAGAGCTTAGCTGAGGTGACAGTTCTAATATTGACCGGAAATAATGATGTGCCGCAATTTACGTGAAAATATTTTATTTTTTTCTTTTCATGTTATCAGAGCCAGAAAATTAATATTTACAAATTCGTTAAAAAAGTTTGCTATAATATTATATTACACATAATTAATTATTATATTAAATAATCTTATCGATAATATCAACGCTAATATACATGCATTTAATTAATTATATCATTTATTTTATACAACTTATTCTACATAAAATCTTGTTTTAGTAACTTTAAAACTATTATTATTATTATTATATTAAAATAAATGTCCATATTTACAATGTCACATAATTAAAATATATTTTAAGTGCCTACAATAATATAATAGAACTAAACAATTACTTTAAATTATTACCCGAATTCACCAGCATTATAATCATTGCTGTATTTACCCATTTTTATTTCATTTTAAAAACCTTTAATTTTTAATGTAATCTTTTCTATGTCGAATGTTTTTTGTATGGTAAGAAAATTATACGACGGGCAGTATTTGAACCTGTATTATTTCAAGTAACATTTTATGCCGTACATTTACAACATTTCTAACATTTTTGACCTCTCATCTGTTCAACACAAACAACGTAATTACAGACAATTAATGACGTCAGTTTTTTACGAGCTTTTGACGAGAATATTATTCGGAACTGTTTTTTAGTTTACATTCTGAGTAACATAAAAAATAGGGATAAGTTGTTTTTTCATTTATATCTTCACTGTCGCAATAAAAATGGAGGGTCAAAAAAAATTAAAGGCTGCCAATTACTGCCCATTCTCCTATACTGTGAATTGTCTGTTTGTTTTAAACTCATAATTATTTCATTTAATCAGCAAAAACAAATTCTTGTGTCGTGATATGAATGAAATTGATAATTTAACGTATAAAAGATAAATGATACATTCGTTTAAAAAGATTAATTAAAATCCTTACCAAAAAAATAAATTCGACTTAATTATATTTCTTATTATTATTTAAAGTAAAAATTATATTTCTTATTATTATTTACATGTTAAGTAACTTTATATAACACTCAGATTGGTAATAATTTTGAGCATCTGATTTACTTACATCGTAAAATGTAACGTGTAACAGAAAGGTGTGACAAGTACTTAAGGGTGTCAGGTCAGCTTACCTATCAAAGAAAACCCATTAAAAAGTAAATTTTACAAAATTAAAAAATATCGTATACGATCACGTGACCAATTTTTGAATGGAGAACAAATTATTTATTTTTCGTATTTTGCAAAATGTTGTTGTTCTTGTTCTTTTTTTTGGGTTCACTTTGATGGGCAGAATCTTAAGTATTATCACACCTTTCTGTTACACCTTGTATATCAAGAGATATAAGTAAATATATGTATTTTATATTTTTAAACATTTCTTGGTGATGTTAATTTTTAGGTAAAATTTATGAGTTTTTAGAACGCACTAGCCCTACGTTACTTTATCTCTTTCACGATATTCGACATTTTACATAAAATATTGTAAAGTCAAAATTACAATCGAGACGAGATCAAGTATCGTGGATCCTCTTTAAATGCCAAAAGTAGTATGACAAGGCCAATAAAAACCTAAAACGCCATATTTTTATTTGCACAGAAGATTAAAAGGAAAAGTATTTTACGAGGAGTCTTTGATTATTTGTATTTTGGAATTCAACGTCAATAATCATATTGTTCTGTCAACACATATCTTAAAAATTTATATCTTTATTTTATTATTTATTTACAAAAGACATTTATTGTTGAAAAAATACGGCAAAAACTATATGTATAGTTAAAAAAAACAGTACAAACTTGTAATAAGATTTTCATTATTACTTATTGTTTACTCTAACGGTCTTATTAATAAACGCGTCTTAACTTTAGACGTCATTTGTCTTGTTTTGACATGTGACGTTCTCCATCAGATAAAACATGACAAAAGACGTTTAAAGCTAAAACTCGTTTATTAATAAGACGGTTAATCATTAGGTTTAAAATAATTTTGATGAGACCACAAAATATATACGTTTAAAGATTTCATTTTACAATATGACAGCGCAAAATGTCTTCTGCAATTAAATCGATTTATTACTACGAGTATAAACAAGGGGGTGGAAATTAACTTATTTTAAAACTGTGACATGAGACTAGATCTGTTATGAAAATAATATAAAACATGTTATTATTTTAATGTTATTTGTTAACTTAATATATACGTTTGTTCGGTGAATCAACAAAATAAACTGTTGGTAACTTAAATTAATTCTCTCTTAACGACGTCTCCATCAAAAATCTGAAAAGGAAAATTTAAAAATTATAGATACTATACATAACAATGAAACTATATTAAGAAATATTTATTTATTTAATAGGTTAGTGCTATTTAAATTAAAGCATAAATTTTGCAAATAATTGAATAAAATTAAGTTTAGTTTAATGTACGCAATGCCACAAAATAAAACAAATAAATATGTAGGATATAAATTAAAGTAAAACAAAATCATACCTTTTAGTGCCCCTTTTCAGCAAAGCAAGAAAAAAGCTTAAGTTTGTAAAAAAATAAAAGTATAAAAGTTTATATAATAAATTTTAATTGCAACCAAAGCTTATACACTTTTTTATAAATTACTGTGTTAATTTTTAAATCTTCGTATTAAATAAAGCAAATAAATAATTATGCACAATTATTTATTTTTTGTCAATTAAATAATATTATAATAATGTCAAAATAATATCTAATAACTACAATAAAGCATAAACTACTTAGTTAATTAAGCAGTTCATACTTTTACATAACTATGGCGCCGATTCGGCAAGTTTTAAATTTAGGTCATGATGACTAATTTTAAAGTCAAATAAAAAATATAGAAATAGTTTATCAACGCTTATGCCTTATCTGTTAATTGGCAATTGTAATTTTGAATTGAATTTGTGAATGTAATAAAAGGATGCAAAACATAACACTGAGTCCAAATATAAATAATGTTAGCGTTGCATATTTAACAAACTACAGTAGGTACATTACGAATAAACCCAGGTTCGGTTAAAAAAATCTTTAGAAATAAAACCCTCATGCGAATTCATTAGCTTATTGAACATCGAAAGCGACATATTATCGCTGATTTTTCAACTAGTGTACAGCAAACAATAGCGAAATTATCTGAGATTTGACCCTTTCATCTCAGATGGATACCCTTATTTCATTTAAAATATCCCGAAAAGTGGATATTGCGAATTACCCCTAAATTGTTAAGTGTAACTTCAAAAGACTTTAGGATCAACACTAAAGGCCTCATTATTTTTTGTCATTTAATCTATATTAAATGACAGTTCTAAACTAACTAAAAATCTCAAGTCTCTCAAAAGTCTCTAAGTTTTTTGTCTCTTTTTATCTTCCGTGAGAGAATGGGACATCAATCTTAATACGTTATTTTAAAACAGTCACTTAATGAGCGAAATTTGATGCATGCGCCTTCTAATTCAAACTTTTCACCATTTATTGAAATTTAAAAGGTTGTGATTTGTCAAATGTGTAAGAATAAATCACATTCTGTCCCAAACAGGGCCAAATAAAATAGTAAAACTAACTACACTTGAATATGCATAAAACATAATATATTTTTTTCATAAAAGAAAAATCCATTGCTAAATATAGTACGTGCGTGCATAAGAATTAAGTTAAGAATATTTTTGAGTGTTAAATTAAAAGCATTTTCAGGCAACTATGAGCATCCCAGTCACAGTTTTAGATAATAAAATAGTAACCCCAATTCGTCCTGTCACACTAAGTTAACTTATCTTTAAATTATATCCGTCCTTTTCTCATTTATGAAAACAAAATGAAAGGTGACAATTGACAACATTTTAAATTTTTTACTTTCCATCATTTTACCATAATGGAAAGATCAAGTAAAAATAACGAATCCCTCTTTTTTATTTTACTCAGAATGTAATAATTATGTTTTAAAAGATTTTTGAACTTCTAACTAAAGTTCCGAAAAATGTTATTCTCGTACAAAGCTCGTAAAAAACAATAAAAATACATATAATTGACGACATTATTACGAGCTTTGTACGCAATATAGTGTAATTTGTAAATGGGGGGTCAAAAAATTTTAAATGTTGTTTATTGTGGAACTGTCAAATTAGGTTATTTTAGTAAGTGTGGCCAGTACGAACAGGGGTAAATAATAACTAATTATAGTCTAGTTATAAAAGATAAATTGTAGCCGTTTTTATAAAATTACGTAATACTCAAAAATTACTTACAATTAAACAATCTAGTTTTCAAGCTTAAATAAATGATGGTTTAGGTTCAAGCTTAGATATATGATTGGATTAGATACCGCCGGAGTACTTGTAAAATGCGACATCTAATACTACGCTGCAATCGGCGTACCTGAGTCGGCGTACATGAGTTTAAATCCAGGATTATCGGTTAGGGATGTACTAAGCCACTATAATTATACTGAATTACAATCGTGAGTTTTCGCCAGTGTGTTTGTTATGTATCCAATTTCAATATCACTAAAAATATTAAAGTATTTTATTGTTAAAACGGCTACAATTTTTAAATAAAGCTTAATTATTAATTAATTTTAAGTAACCCAGAGTACTAGATAACTTAATAAAATTACATGCAATTCTAACTACAATATTAGTCTAAATATAAGAGTTATATAAATTTGTACTGGCACAATTCAGCGAGCAAATCTATAAAGCTTTGTAACGTTATAACTTTGTGATACATTAATTAAATAATAGGTTAATATTAATTCCCAATTCTACTTAAATATAAGCATTTGATTAAAGCTGTGAATCCTTGAGAGAAAGCATCAATCTTAAGCCCTTCTAGAATAATAAAGTCGCTGCTATACTAATTTACATTCCTATCACTGGTCGTATTTTTATAAGTAATATTTATTTTCTTTATATCTTTAGTCACTTTAGGAATTAGCAGTGAAAATAAATTATATAATTTATTTTCACTGCTTAATTCCTTGTTCTTGTTTCTACCAATTCCTCCAACTGCTGAACCCTAATTAATTCGAATACAAAAATCTGCTTTTAACGCTTTTTTCCGCCATTTTTTTACACTTCATATCACTATGTTAATTCTAATAACCTGTCAGTATCAATTCAACATCCATACACTAATAGTTCCAGTTTTTTCCACTATCATAGCTACTTTACGTTCCCGCCGCTACTAATTTTATTAAACCTCATCCTTGTCACA
This sequence comes from Ligdia adustata, assembly GCA_947049295.1. Classification (NCBI taxonomy): domain Eukaryota; kingdom Metazoa; phylum Arthropoda; class Insecta; order Lepidoptera; family Geometridae; genus Ligdia; species Ligdia adustata. Next base: position 2,087,840 of record OX346237.1, read on the forward strand.
ACTAATTCCCATTATTGCCACTAATATTGTTAATTCTCTTAGAACTAATTTTCATTATTTCCACTAATAATATTCATTATTTTCACGACTAATTCCTATTTTTCCCACTACTAATCCATACTATTCCTCATCCTTGTCACGACTAATTCCCATTATTGCCGCTAATATTTTTAATTCTCTTAAAACTAATTTTCATTCTTTCCACTACTAATATTCATTATTTTCACGACTAATTCCTGTTATTCCCACGACTAATTCCCACCATCTCCCCTAGTCCCGTTCCCTCTTGCTATCCACGTAGACCCTGACTACTTCACCTTCGTATTTCCTCTGCGAAGGCATGAAGTAGAAGTCAGGCTGGTGAGGGGCGCCGGGAGGGGGGCGCGCGCCGCGGGGGAGGGAGTAAGCCGCTCGCTCGCCGCGAGATGTCGTTGAATAACTGGAAATTGTAAAAAAAACAAGTCGTTAAAAGCTAATCCGAAAAAATGCGACTGTTAAATCGTTAAACCTGTGTATCATCATTAATTTCTCTTCTTTTTTTGTTGTATCCAGTGTCACTCTCAGGACTAAGACGATTCTATTGACACCACTTACATAAAAGTACGACAAGCCGTTTAGGCTCTAGGACGTGCCAAAGAAATATACATACATACATACAATCGCAAAACATAACCCTCCATCTTTCGCAGTCGGGTAAAAATATGTTTTATTTTTTTTATTTAAGATACTAACCACGAGTGCGAGACAGACCGTTGTTGTAGACACGTAACAAAAATATAAAAAATATATACATTTATATATATATATATAAATAATATATTTATATTTTTTTGAAATCAAACCCGTCGAATTGACCGCCTCCTAATTTTTTGTGAAATCGGTATAAGAAAATACTATTATACCGAATACCAAATCGATAAGATACAAAAAAGAAGAATTGTCATGAAAACTTTATAGTAACTTTTAAAATTAGTTCCTTTCACATCCGCTAGGGTGCTACTAAAATTTCTATTACTTAAAAATCTGTAGGAGCGCTATAGGGGCGTTATATAAATTTCTATAAATACATACATACAAGCCATGTAAGAGGGCTCTAGTTGATCACACTAATATTATAAAGGCGATAGTTAATGTGTTTGTTCGTTTGTTCCTCCTTCGCGCTGAAACGGCTTAACGGATTTAGAAGAAATTTGGCACGAAGATAGCTTATACCCTACAGTAACGTAGCCTAGCCCTACGTAAGTACCCCGAATAATTTAAAAGTTTCCATGGGTTGATCAAATATTTACTGCGTGTAAAACCGCGGGGCGCAGCCAGTAATGTATAAGACAGGCCTATACCCAGCAGTGGATAACGATGATGTTAAAATAGTACTATATAATGATATAACAGTGTGCTTCTGTTATCTTATCTCACTACTTAACCATACGAGTGCGTGGAACGAACGGTGTTTTACGAATTGTTTAACTTTTTACCTTACATATAACTATTGAGCATAAAAGTTCTTAAAAGTCGTGAAAATTCTAACAATTTTTAGATATCATTTTTGCATTAAGAAATTGTAAAAAGAACGACAACATAAAAATAAATTTCGACCGTGACAGGACTCGAACCTGCAATCTTCGGATCCGAAGTCCGACGCCTTATCCATTAGGCCACACGGTCGTACACTTGAAGTTGTGAAATTTAATTTCTATTTCTGTACGTCTATCATCCCTTACTAGGTCACCCCTACACACGTCATCAATGTCATGAATGACGTAAGTACCATTAGAAATGTATACCTTAACGTAGGGCAATAGAGTTCAAGTTATGCGAATCGTATTAATTATTCATTTATGCTGATTCATGTGTGTTTTGACCCCATGAATACTTATGTGAATTTGAAATCATAAAAAAACAGAATCGTGATGACGTTTAATTCTACGATACCGTGATGTTTACACTGACGTCATTTGAGTTCAGAATTAATTTCCACTTGCTTATAAATGATATGGGGGAGAACCATGCCCAGCAGAGGGACAGAGGTTAAAAAAATTAATGAATGAAAAAGGCTCTATAGTAATCCCAACAAGATGTACAAGTAAAATTAAAAACAAAAGCAATGGATGCAGACGTTCTAATCGTGAAAAGCTTTAATAGTAAAGGAAATCATCGTGTGGAAATCAGTATGTCGGGGAAGGTAACTCCCCAGTCCGCAATTTAGGCAGCGTAGTTGACTATGACCTGACACTCTCTTTACTGAGGAGATCTATGCCCAACAGTGGGACGCTTGTGTTATTAAAATCTAGAATATATAATAAAACAATTTATTTATCCAAATTGTATCATAAATAATGCCATAATATTGGAAATTAATATTTTTTCCAATCTAAGTGTTGGTGCGGTCGAGCTATATTATCATGCAGCTTATAGTTCGCGGCAAATAACTAGTACCAAGATGGCAGCATCGTCCCTTTCACTCTCACGGGTAGTTTGGTAAGTGCGAACAGTACGACACGTCTCGAGCGAGGTCTAGTTTTTTGCCGCGTGCTATATGTCTTTATACAGTTTCTAATTTCTGCCAATATAATTAACTAATATTATATAGGTGAAAGTTTGTATGTGCGTGTTTGTTTGTTTGTTCCTCCGTTACGCTCAAACGGCTTAGGGGATTTGGATGAAATTTGGCAAGAAGATAGCTTATACCTTGGTTTAACACAAAGGCTATTTTTTATCCTGAAAAAACGAAGTGTTCCCATGGGATGATCAAATATATAACACCGCGGGGCACAGCTAGTTGAATATATTTACATTGTACTTACTCTAGAACTATAATAGCAACCACGCCTTGCTAGCTACCACTCTCAAGTTGTAAAATCTGTCGCCAAGCACCTAACGGTGTGTTCCGGCAGCCTCCCTTGAGAGCCAGTGTATTCCAGACTAGGCATGCTCCATCTAGGGCTACAGTATCGCTGAATTCCGTGGTCGTGCGAACTTGCGGTGAAATACCTAGCTGTGTTGGATAGAAATAAACTATAATACGTACCCATAATTCTGCGGTTGTTGCGGAGGCCCTCTAGGCCTCTGCAGAGACCTTGTCTCATGGTAATACTGCGCAGCACTATTCGCGTGCTTGGGCGTCATTCGCCCCGTCGTACCGTTGCCGTTCTGAGGCGCCATTTTGTGCCCGTTAGCGGACATTTTGTGCCCGTTTGAGGACATTTTGTGCCCATTCGAAGACATTTTGTGCCCGTTTGATGATACCGCGCTTGTAGGTCTCGGCGGTGGAGGATCGGTGGGTCTGGAAGGAAGATTAAGGAAAATTTACTTTTTGAACAACATATTAAAAAAATCTTATAGAAAAAAAAAGTCGGTAATCTTATACCGACTTACATTACTGCAGACTTTAACAGTTATTTCGATTTTGAAATCAAACCTCTGTACCTACTTTCTACATCCTAAGGTTGCCTGGAAGAGATCGGTTTCTAACGATAAGGCCGCCACTTGTAACAATATATTTAGTTAGATTTATTCTGTTGTGTTTAATTATTTTTTTTTGCTTGTCTGTAATAAAGAATTTCTCTATCTACTTTGATAAAATTTAATTGGGACCAGTCGGGACCGTTGCAGCCAAAAAAAATTGTTTTTTGTACCAGCCGTCTCCGAGAAAACAGGTCAAACATACAAAATACAGGCAAATTATCCCTTCCTAATTATTACAAGTATCCCTTCCTCTTTTGAATAGCCGGTAGAAAATAAAGTGGACTTTATTTATAAGTATTATATGATAAGTGTTTAGTTTAGAAAAGTATTATTAATACCAATTATTAGTTGATTTTCATTTCCTGCAGGGAGAGATTACCCCTTCCCTAAAACACTTTCATAAATTACTCGCTGTGTTTGTTATTTTTGTATCGAAACTCAACCTCATTTCATAAAAGCTAAGGCTTATATTGAAGCGTTATATATTCTTAGTGCATACATACTCCCCCGCCTGATTAAAGTTCGCCTACCACAGTATTGTTAATTCTTAAGTATTGTTAATCTAAATTGCACCTTATACTTACATTGGTAAGGTGTGATATCTTACGGCTGGTACCTGACAGGCGTTTGCGGCCAGTGTCTCAAAGACGCGGTACAAGTAGTACCTACTGTTGTATTTGTCATCGATTTTACCAAAACTCAACCTTATTTCAACAGAGCGATGGTTGACACTTCGCTGTTCAATATTCCTGGCGCATACATACTCCCCCGCTTGAAAGGTCAGTCGTTAATTCATGTTTTTAGTTCCCAATAACTAAGATTCCAGTTAATCTAAATTGCACCTTATACCTACATTAGTAAGGTATGATATCTTACGGCTGGTACCTGACAGGCGCTTGCGGTCGGTGTCTCAGTGGTGCTGTGGAAGCAGTACTGTTGTATTTGTCATCGTTCTCGAAAGGCTCGAACGCGTAGTTTGTGTTTGCCGAATAGTCTTTCCAAGCTGCGTTGGGTATTAATTGTTCCTGAAGAGAAAGAAAAAACTTTTAAGAAATTGCTTTATTTGTATATTGCATACTTCAGCACCTAACTTATTAATCATAGGATGTCATACCGATAATTTGTCTTTGTCGTATTGCGCACTGCTGCAACGTTCTTGACATCTGTCAATTCTCTTTCAAAGCTTTAAGTACACAGCATCTTGCGTTTGGTGTGTTATTTTTTTTTCTTTTATAATACGGCACCATACGATTTGTATATTTGCCAGATGTATATTTGTATACTTGTAAGTTATAAAGTAATGTATCAAGTAACAAGTCGCCGTGGTCAAGTGAAAGTCATATTATGTACCCTAGTGAAGCTATGAAGACTTTATTAGTCTCTAGAGAGATTTTCCGCGAACACGAGAACCACATTATTCCGTTTTTATCTCATAAACAAGACATTAATGATTAATAATCCACCGATATTAAACATGAACACTTGAAGAATTACTAGTTTTGCAATAAATATACAACCAAAGACGCCATTTTTTCCTTGAACGCGGGAAAACTCCTTGATGCGTCATTTCCCACAGTGGAACGTCAAACGATTTATTGTTTTAATCAATTTTCTGTAATAATTTTGCTAGCCCGGCTGAAGCCATTGTAGCCACACCACATACTAGTATAAAAAAATAATGTATTTTTATCGCCATACCTTAGTTTTAGCGCTCCTGCTCCTATACAACGTACAGCCAGCCTGCAGTAGCGCAACTAGTACTAACGCGGCCACACACCCCACAACCACGTATAGCTTGGTTTCTGCCTTGCCGAAGAACGAACGAGCGTTGCCGTCACCAGCCTGTGTGGTTGGTAGCTCGGCTAACACTGGAAATTAGAAACACTTCAATTAGTTTCTTCCTAGGGTTCCGTACCCATAGAGTAAAAAATAGGACCCTATTACCTCAGTAATAGGGTCCCATTTTACCTTATTACCTTACTCTATTACTTGAGTTATAGGGTCCCATTTATACTCGCACACACGGAAGGACGTTCAGTAGTCTTAACTTTACTGTCCGCCCGTCCGTGTGTCTGTCACTTATTGGTATTTAGTGGGCCTCCCATATAACGAACGTGATTTTATTACCGGTTTTTAAGAAAATCGACGTGGTGTTATAAATTCGACTTGAGAAGTATACGCAGACAAGGAAATAATATTTTAAATCGGTATAGACGTCTTCGAGAAATTAGGTAATACATTTTTTTTAAAGCTTTCAAATTCAGTACCTCTTACTTTTTTGGGAAGTCGATCACACTAATATTATAAATGCGAAAGTTTGTATGTGTGTGTTTGTTTGTTTCTCGTTCACGCTCAAACGGCAGAACGAATTTGGGTGAATTTGGAATAAAGTAGGTAGCTTATACTCTGGATTAACTAAGTAGGCTACTTTTTATCGCAGAAAATTGAAGTTTTCCCATGTGATGGTCCAATGTCCACTGCGGGTAAGACCGCTGGGACCAGCTAGTATATAAATATATTTTTATTCAGCGATACTCACAGCTCTGAGGCTCGAAGACCAGAAACTCCGGGTCTACATTCAGGTTCCCCACGCGACCTTGAGCCAGCGTGTCCCTGACGGCTCGCTTCCATCGCTCCATCTCATCTTCCTTCGTCACGTTAGTAGCGGGGTCTAAGGACCGGCCGCTAGAACCTTCAATACTGTTGGATTCTATGGACTTGAGGGTCAACTCGGCTATGATAGCCTTGGTCTCGTTTCTGAAAAGAGTAAAGTGGGGTCATATACAGATTATTTATATATTCTTCATATATATTAATGACAGCCGCATCTCGACGTTGCCACGCACTCTACGATTTTACACAAGACACTTAGAAATCGTTACTATTTTTATACGCAGTTATTGGTACAAGATATTTTTTGAATTTTAACATTTTAAGGATTGATAAGTTTCTGCCTATTAATATAAGATTTTACTTCTATATATAGCCGACATCGCCATTTTGTGGTGGATGGCGGTAATCTTGGCTTTCAAATTGATCAAAGTTAAACTGTAAGTTTGTATACCTCTAGTAATTGTGATAAAACATGTAATCCACCATTTTGTGCCGGCGGACATATTGGACCGATTTTTATCAAACATAGTTAAGAACACTTACAACTAATTTACTCTTTGAAGTCTCGATCGCAGTACTCGTTTTAGAAATAAAACGCATCGTAATAGAAAAAATCCAAGCTTTTTGATAATTTAAGCTAGCTTAAATTATAGCTCGTAGGATTTGCAAGCTGATAACCGATGGGGAAGAAATGTTCTTGAGTGGCGACCATGAACCGGAAGACGCAGCGTAGGTAGACCTTCCACTAGGTGGACCGACGACATAGTAAAGGTCACAAGTAACCAGTGGATGCAATTGGCAGCTCGTCGTTCGGAATGGCGTTCAAAGGGGGAGGCCTATGTTCAGCAGTGGACGTCTTCTGGCTGATGATTATGATGATGATAAATTAAACCACAAAAATACTTACTGGCTGAACCCATTCATCAGTAGACCATGGTATCCCTTATTTCTTCCTATTTCCGCAGCCAAACTATCCACCACCTGTTTGCTTAACTCTTCGTACTCCTTGCTCCCTGGTGCCGGAGGCTTGAAGGAGTCAGCTAGACCAGTGATTCTGATCAGCATCGTGTAGGAGGAAAGGCCAGGGATCACTGGTTCTGTTGCGAGTTCCTCTTCTGAGGGTTCTGTAAAGACGTTTTGTAGCTATTTATAGAGACATTTTATATCATAGCACTAACGCTTTATAAGAATAATCAAAATTGAATAATCAAATCTGGGTGTGTTTAGGGCGCAATTGATAGAAAGTTGTCCCGTCTACAAAATAATTACATGCTCGGATACACATATTGGTTATCAAGTAGCTTAAGTTTATCTAAGGCGCAAAAATTAAAACAGTTTTACGCGTTCAATATCAACTTGCGAAAAAAAAATGTCTATTGTCTCGTCTACGTGTGATGGATCACTAGCTGGTCAATAATAATCTGTTAGTATCCTCTTACAGGCTTCTGAGAATGGTAAACAATAATTTTCGATCTAGGACATTTGAAGAATAAGCCAAGTACTACATAAAACCTGCTTGTAGGAGAAGGCACATCAGTGAACGTCAAAGTTCCATACGAGACGTACGATATTTTGTATGTAATTATATATCCTTTTTATGTAAATAAAGTAATATCGTTTTATATAAGCATATTACTCTATAAAAGATTATTTTGAGGACAAATATTGCAACTGAAACGAAGATTGCTATTTGTATGTATTATTTTATAATGGTAATTATTGCCATTAATGACTTATTTTAAAATATTCATTATTATCTGACATTTAAATTTTACTTCCATAAAATTTACTAATATATAGAACAATTAATGTATAATTCTGATAAAGACTACTACAGCTACTTATACCTTGCAAATAAAATATTTGATTGATTGATTGTAAAAAATAATCACTGACCTGGTCCACAGGCCCTGATGCAGATCCTTTCTTCAGAGACGATGGGCGTCTGTAGGTGCTTGCTGGTGCGTTTGTTGACTGGGTCGAAGTTACCGCCTTGCGTTATAAACATTATGTACTGACATTGCGTATCTGTGAACGGTAGATCCTGCAAAACGAAATATGTCAAATAAAAAAACGAAATATGTCAAATAAAAAAACGAAATATGTCAAATAAAAAAATCATAAGACTTCTTTTTGTGTCATTACTCGTATAATTGTATTATTTTTCGGCTAACGATTTCATACATTATAGTATTGATAAAAATGTTATCAGTGTAATGCTTACTGCTTGATAACTTCCAATGCTTACAAGGCTGCCAATGCTTTCTTCTAGGCTACCCTACTACTGTTTTAGAGCAGGATACTTTAGCTGCAATAGATATCAACGCCGTTAAAGACTTGCACCTTCTGATGGTATCCCATTTTTCGCGAACTACAGCGTGGTTATGTCATCGAACTGACTCCCCATGTACATAGAACGCAAACGCAAACCCTAACCAATAAATCAACCGATAAAAGAGTCCGTTTGCAGCTGCGATAGGTACTAGGCTACCATAATTGTTCTAGAGCAAGACCAACCTTCTGATCGCTAGTATCCCATTCGTCGCGAACTACAGCGTGGTTGTACCAACGAACTGTCTCCCCATACTTACAACGCAAACGCAAACCCCGACCAGCTGATAAAAGAGTCCGTTTGCAGCTGCGATAGGTACTAGACTACCATAACTGTTGTAGAGTAAGACCAACCTTCTGATCGTTGGTGTCCCGTTTCCTCACGAAGCTCAGCGTGGTGATGCCATCAGCCTGAGAACCCGCCTCCTTGCTAAGGTCCTGTCGCGCATCCACTCTCGGAGCTGAGTAGCCTGTAAGCCACGTGTCCATCAGGAACGGACGTCCGGAGCGAGGGTCTACCCAGCCGATGATAGCGTCCGTTTGCGACTGGAACGGAATAAATTAAATCACAGTAATATTATGAAGGCGAAAGTTTTATGTGTGTTTGTTTGTTCCTCCTTCACGCTCAAACGGCTTATACTCTGGATTAACTAAGTAGGCTACTTTTTATCGCGGAAAATTGAAGTTTTCCCATGTGATGGTCCAATGTCCACAGACAGACATAACTGATTTGGATGAGATTTGGCACAAAGATAGCTTATACCCTGGACGAACACATAGGCTACTTTGGAAAATTGAAGTATTCCCACGGGATGATAAAATATCTACCGCGGGTTGTAGCTAGTAATTCATATATAACTTCTATGGAACCCTGGAACTCTCTTATATACTAACGTGCTGGCTTATAAAAATCAAATCAGAATCAAAATATACTTTATTTCATGGATTCACATCAATAATATATCTAGACCCGGAACCCATAAGCACTTAAGTCAACAATCTAGTAAATAGAAAAGTTTACAGGGCGATGTTTTTAATGACTGGTGTAAAAAAAACGTACTGACAGGGTTTTTTTTATTATTTATTATTACTCCCTTACTACCTTATTATACACTAAATAAATCTTATTGCCCTATGTTTATTAGTACATAATATAGTCTGACTTAAGTTTTGTTGACCGTCGAAGCTTTAGATTAATTTTATTTATTAGATATGACTTACGTGTTTCTTACACATAAGTATGTACCGAAAGTCCCACATACTGTATGTTCATTTATACTAAACTGTACTATAACTTACTCAGTAAAATAATCTAATCACGTAAAGTAAAATAAACATTAGTCGGTATCTTCCGAGCTTTGTAAATCAGGGTCTACGTTCCTAGCATCTGTTGCTGTTATAAGATTTTGATAAAAATGATGAAAACATTCCGGAACGAGAGGTAAAAGGGAAATAATGTCCCGTTTTTTTTCGACACTTATTGGCACTGGGTCAGTTGTAATAGGTGATACATTAAAATTTATGGTGTCGCCGGTTCGTGTATGTCTTCTAAAGTTAATAGCTTTAAAATCCTCATCTCTGACCAGCGAGTTTTTGTACTTTATTATACCAAAATTCGATTCGTAGCACAGCCACTTCACATCATGCCATTTAAAGTCCTTGCTATCAGTGTCTTTTTTTCGGGCTATTAGTGGCCCTTTCAACAGACTCGCAAAGTCCATAAACTCCACTTGTTGCATTTCATGCACTGTAAACTTTTTACTGCTTGACCTTACTAATTGCATCCAGTCATGCGGGTGATATACTTGAATAGCAGTTTTCTTTTTTTTCTTTTCAATGATGGCGTGATCTAAATCTACTTCCATATGAGTGTGGCCTGGCACCATAAATTTGTGGTGAATTTTTTTTAACGAGGGCTTTAGTGTCATCAGGTACGTAAACATTGCGGCCACGTGAGTATTTTTGTTTTGACCTCCACATGTATCAGAGTATAAAATAACTTCTGATATGTCCTGAGGCAGTTCTTTAAGATGAATGAATAAGCAAGATGCCACTTGATTAGCACCTCGACCCGAGATACCCTCATGCCACATGTAATGTGTAGACAACCCTGTTGCATTGTCGTGCACGGTAAGATTGAATGTCCATAGCTGCCTTTTATAAAAAGCTACGGATGACTCTAAAGCTGGAGTAGGTAGACACTGTTGGAGATCAAAAGACAGGCACTTTAAAGTTTTGTCTGTTGATGCAGTCATTTTATCACATTTTTTTTCATTATAAGCCATATCAGCTGCTAGCAAATGTGACTCGCGTTCTGTTTCAAGGGTGGTTTTTGCTGTTTCGTCGTTTGCAATACTTATCTTCATTTTAATGACGTCACAGTTGTGGCACGTATCAGCCTTCGGTTTTTTGAAACTCAAGTTTAATTTATGAAACTCTCTTCGGTAAATTTTGTCACTGACGGGGTTTTCATGAGACGTCTTATATAGAGAATACATGATTGAAATTGTTAAGTGTGATGGTAAATACTTTCGGTTACTTTTTCGTCTTGTGTAGTGGCTCTCGTATAACGGGAATGAATTAATATGACTTATTACTTCTTGAATCTTTAGATCTGAATGTTTATTTGTTGGGGTCTTTTTTCCACGTTTATCTGGCTGTATTATACCACTGGAAGTGCTGCGTTTTTTCAACCCTATCAGTTTCACAAAATTACCGGTTATTGATAACGTTTTTAAAAAGCAACCTTGACATACGGATATTTTTTGGCTGTTAGTGTCCAAATGATACCTGTAGGTGCACTGTCTAAATCTCTGATGATCAGGATCTGAGACGCGACGTCGCTCTGTTTGTTTTTCATGGATAGTGATCAGAGATGAAACGAAGGCTGCTCTTAAATCATAAGACCCAAGATTCCAAAATTCCTTATGTATTATAGCACGTTGCACATCACTAATGTTTTCCCGGCATTTATTTCGACAATTTGGTAATTCCTGCATTTTTCGTTCTGCTATGTTTTTCCCAGAAGCAGTCACATACGTAAGACCAAGATTTCGTTTCAATTTATTTTCTCGTTTTCTTTTTCGGCTGTGTACTGATTGTTTTTGTAGCTGTTGTGGCTGTTCTACATCTTCCGCAGGTAGGTCGTTACTTGGTACAGTGTACGTCAGGTTAGGTAAAGAGTATGTTGGGTCATTCACAGAGTCATCACTTGAAAAGTCACTTGGTGTTTCGTCAAGAGTTGTATGTGTTTGGTGTGTTCCAGATGTACTTGGTTGAGGATCAAAGAATATACTTTGATCATCCGTTGATCTATTACGAACAGTGATATCTTCTGTAAGCAGACTGGGGCTGGTTGGTGATTTTGTTGGATTAGCCACGTCAGGAAATTCATTGTTTGATTCAACAGATGTTATTGATTCCTGGTCCCGCGTCCGAGACGTCCTTGGTTGAACAGTAGTAGTTGTACCTTGGTCACCAGTACTTGTGTTTTCTGGATTTAGAACAAGCTTCAGTAATTTTCTTCCTCTTGATTCCATAATAACAAAATAAAATTATCACAAATCGCAAAACACAACCACTGTAGAGAACAGAAAAATGTATAATAGTGGCTTGAAACAAAATCTTCAAGTGGACCCTTCACACCTTGTGTGGTAAAATCCCTGTATTATGCATTTAAGCAATAAAAATAAATATAGAGGGTACTTGAGAATCTCACGGCCCAAATCACTCAAGTCAGATGTCTGAAGTCAAAACGAAAGTTAAAACTATTTCGACCAAAACTACTTACGTCCACTTAAGTGCTTATTCACTGGCGCTGGAAATGTTACAAAAACATAAGTTGTATGGTGCGTAAGATTGTCGGCTCGCCATTTGAAGCCCTATGACTTGGTTTCTTATTCCCGCCGATAGAATGTATAAAAAGCAAAGCCCTGTGAGTTATTAGCATTTTGAGAAAAAAATGACTTAAGTGCTTGTGGACGCCGTGTCTAGATATATGCTTATAGCATAAACCATCTACTTATGGGATGATGTACAGAACAGATCTTATAAAAATAAAATAAGGTTTTTTCATGAACAAGTAAAACTTCATCAAGATTTAAAAAAAATACGGACTTCAATTCGGCATACATACTTTATTTTTGATGTTGATTTAAGAACTAAATTCCTCGACCGGTTTGATAAAATTAAAATGAGGTCACATATTCAGACCAATCAAACGAATATAGAGTTATTCATACCAGTCCAGCCAGAAACAAATATAAAAAAACACAGTCGAATTTAGTACATCCTCTTTATTGGAAATTTGGTAGAATATGACTACTCGTAAAAGCAGTCTAAAACTAATTTAAAATATTAATACAATGCCAACTCACCATTTTTTTATTATCACTGAACCCAATCCCAGTCCAATGCTTGCTGTATTTCGTCTTTATAACGAACTTCACAGAGTCTTTGCCGCGTTTCAGTCCGAGATACTCCCAAGAGGCGTAGTATTCACAAGTATTGTTGGTACTCGTGGCCTCAGGGTCGCAGTTTGTGGGCAGTTTGAACTGAGCCCCGCATTTATCTGCTAGCGGGGTTATATCACCCGCTGAAGGCGCTTTGGCTTCTTCTGTGATAAGAAATAAAAGATTCGTGAGTTTGCTTCATCGCATCATGTAACTCGTATATGAAAAATACGAACATGGGCGGAAGGTAACTAAAGTGTCATAAAAGTACTTGTTTCATTTTCGGCCAAGGCGATGTACGTCTACCAAAAAATGCCTTAAGGTGTGTCTATTGCCTATTAGATATTTTTGTACACAATGAAATAGGCAAATGATGCATTTTTCATTAATACACAATATTAACGAAACATGCATCATTTGCCTATTTCATTGTGTACAAAAATATCTAATTTCTGTGAATTTATAGTAAAATTATAGCATTCCTGGAAGATTTTAATTTCCTAGGGTAATTCCAAAGGTCACATTGTTTATCAATTGTACCATCCGACATAAATAACAAAATCGAAACAACATGAACGCGAAAATCGCCTTTTTGCATAAATAAGGCGGAAATATTTAACTTTGTACGCTGTGATAAGTTACGTTATTTGCAATTTGGTTGATAGATTAAAGATTAATAATTCCTAACGTATTTAATCCTAGCGACACCTTACTCTGTTTTTTTTTACTTAATCCTAAAGGATATGTTTATCAGCTTACAAAATAAGTTAATCCTATAGGATTACTAGTTTCCCCATTCTCGTGATCTAACTCAGTGCTTTATGGAGAGCTCCGGTATCTCTAGACAAAACTACCACCCACCTTGGACTCTCAGCACTTCCCTGGACAGCTAGCTGACTAGACACGACCTTACTACCTGAACATAGCTAACAGAATAACAGTAAGACATCTAAACCAACTCACCAAAGAAGTTCACCTTCGCACAGCGACAGACGCGCGTACCTCTACTTTGTTTTTTTTTTATCCTACATAGTTATGCCTAGTTAGGCATTTTACCATAAGTTCGCACGACCACAGAAGTCAGAGATACTGTAGCCCTAGATTGTCCATGCCTAGTCTGGAATACACTGGCTCTCAAGGAAGGCTGCCGGAACACACCGTTCATAATATAAATTTGTATTGTAACCTCGTACCTTTAGCACGGCAATCGACTCCACTAACCACTCGACAGCCACCGCTATAAAATGTGTTCCTAGGTTCACCTCTTAGCTAAGAGTAAGACAGGGCCCAACCCAACTTACCAAAGAAGTTGATCCTAGCGACGCCCCTCTGACTCCCGTGTCCATGGTATTTAAGCTCGTCTTGTCTGTAGAAATCTCCCACGGAGGCGGTTCCCTTCTCCAGGCCTGAGGGTGGATGGTGCATGTAGTGACCCGGCTCTTGACCTCGCGCCCATATCACGTGCATCAGGTCGTCTACTATAGAATGGTCAGTCGGTTCTTTGGCCTGGAGGAATTAATACAAATATAAAGTACTAGCAAAGAATTTCCATTTCGTATGAAGGGTCATCGGTGAGGGGTTTACTAAGCCGAAAAGTGGTCACCACACTCATCATTACAAACAACTTTCACTATGGTATCAGCTGAATTCGAAGTGAAAAATCAGCTGTTATATAGAAAAAATTATTCGGTCGTCCAACACCTAATAAACACTGTTTTTTTTCTTGTATTCAGTGTTGATCCCATAGTGAAAGTTGTTCCTTAGGATGAGTATAGTAACCCTCTTTTGGCTTAGCAATCCCCTAAATGATATCCTTCTAAAATTCCAGAAACGCATTTTTATTTAGAACGCTCTGATTTCACGGTTGTTAATTCTAGGATATTAATTGAAAAGAGCAATTACATATGCAAATTTTAGTTGCTCTTTAGAGGCCTTCGGGTGGCCTAATACTTCTGGTGATTTGGTGACCCTGTAATGTTAAACACAAGTCTGCTAACCTGAATTTTCTTCCTAAACATGATGGTAGTGACGCCATTTTCTTCGAAACCAGAAGCAGCTGTGATGTCATCGTGGCCTCCCCAGAATGTGTCGACGCGTGGCGTTGACCTGTCAAGTTTGTTTATTTTATTAATATTGTAAAATAAATAAATTATTAGTTATTATTAAGAGCGTGCTCCATTTCACGGCAGGCAAAAGCTTCCCCATCTTATTTCTTTTCCAGGCGGTTTAGGTTTTTTCGTTCAAAATGAGATTATTAGTCTAGTTATTCCTAAGTTTATCCTTATCCTTACTATATATTATAATTCCTACATCACCATACATATTATAAATGTGAAAGTGTGCTTGTTCTTCGTTCGTCCTCTCTTCAGCAACTGAGTGATGAATCGACTTGATTTTTTGCACAGAGATAGATAGTTCAGAGAATGTCACAGTTTACTTTTTCCCCGGTAAACAAAACGCGGGCGGAACCGCGGATTAAAGCTAGACATTTTATAAATGCGAAAGATGGTATGTACAACCCGGTCACAATATCTATGCACCTGAGCTCGTGACGTCATATCGGCGGTCTGGGTACGGTGTGCTAACCGTACTGTCGCACCGGGGAGTGCGCGGAGAGGTGATAGGGGAAGCGGGAGAGGCGCCGCATTCCAGCGAGGTGCACAGATATTCTGACCGGGTTATATGGATGTTTGTTACTCTTTCACACTCGATCGGATTTGGATAAAATTCATCAGGAATATAGCTTATGCCTTTGATTAATATGTATATAAGCTACTGTTGATCCTGAAATTGAATTATTGACATTTAAAATTAGAAAAAAAATCTTTAAAAACATTTGTCCGAAACTTATCGATGCTTCTGGGGACAAGAGAGCTGGCTCATTCTTTGATCTCAAGGATTTCTGTGGCAATTCAACGCGTGAATGCAGCCAGCGTTCTTGGGACTTTGCCACACGCACATCAATTTATTTCAGATTTTTATTTTACTGACAACATTTTTATTTATTTGTATTCCCGGTCTGGTTAATGAATGAAACTTAAATAATAAAAAAAGTTAAAAGAGGACACAACACAACAGCTGTTTGTAGCCCGGCCTTTCAAAGAGAGAGAGTGAGAGAGTGCGCATGCTCTCTGCTCTTGAAAACAAAAAGGATAGCGAGAGACGCGTACATGCTAAGCATATCGGGATCCTATACTATTAGAGCCCATGCTAATCCCCGGCCACTATTGATTTACTTACCTGTCTCTAGTATAGTAGTCCAGCACTCGATGGTAGTTACCCTTAGCAGTACCAATAACTATGTCAGTACAGTCCATAGGGTTGAAATCAAACTTTGGGGCATATTCGTGATCTGGGAAGTAACCTGAAATACGCACACATTTTGTTAACATTATTTTGTTAGTTGGCATTTTGTGGATTTAGACTTACTTTGCGATATGCGACGCTTGTAAAATATAGAATAAAATTTTCTTTGTTTTAACCTAATGAGGCTTTTTCTGACAGCTGAATCAAAAAATTTAAAAAAATGCTCAACAGATGGCGTTGTTTGTTGCCCCTGTACAAGCGAGTTCTTCATAATACGTGAAACGGAACGTTACATAAACTTTACAATGCAATTTTATTTATATTCAGTATGAGAGAGAGACAAGTTTTTGGAATTTTTTTTACCTACCATGCAAAAACCATAAATTGTACTTGCTCTTTGGTGTACATTACCAGTATACATCATTTAACCGACGACATCTATTGAACCTATTTTAAACTATTTTTTTTTAATTGGCTCCCGGAAAAAGCCTCATAACGGAATTGACAACATTTCAAATGTTTAACCCCCCACTTTTATAACGATAATGGAAAGACAAATGAAAAATAAATTACGCTTCTTTTTATTTTATTTATAATGGAATAATTACTTTAAATTTTTTAGAGATTTTTAAAAATATAAGAATAGTTCAGCACAATGTTATTCTAATGTAAAGCTGGTAAAAAAAATGTTGTCATAAATTATCTGTACTTTTGTTGTTCGTTTTGGTACGATTCACAGATGACAGTTACAATAATATTTTTTATTGGTGGCATCTGACGGTCTCAACATAAATACAATATTTTTTTTCACTAGTTTTTTGTAAACAACTCTGAAGAAAGTAAATATAAAAATCTAGTATTTTTATTATGAACTCCTTATTACATTATCTCGAAATGGTTTTCGAATTTCCATCAGTCGCAGGCTCCAATACAATATTTTCGGTTATTTCGATTTACAAACCAAATACCTAGACCGATTTTTATAAAATAGAAATGAGACCACATCAAAGACATATTCCTTTCCAACAAAAAAAAATCTTTTTTAAGTACCTCCTGCTTTTATAGGGAGTCATTAAAAAACTAAATTGTTGCAAAATCTTCGTTTGCGCATGACGAAGAAAAAAAATAGGAAGATTTGTAAATAAAATATCAGTTACCTTGTACTTAGATTACTGTACATAAACGTTGTGTATAGAGTTATAGGTTAGGAGTATACTAAGCCAAGGGGGGTCATATTTACTCGTCCTTAACCTCAACTTTAACTATGAGGCCAAACCGGAATTTGAGAAAAAATATCAGCTGATCCATACAATTAAATCGACCGCCGTAATTTTTTTTTTCTATGATACAGCATTTTTTTTAACTGAATTCCGCTTTTACACCATAATAAAAATAGGTCATAGTGATGGCACAATGAACCTCTTCGGCTTAGTACATAATATAAGTGAAAATATGCTTGAGAAAAACATATTTAAGAAGATATAAGTATATAAAAAGTCTTGCAGAAAAAAGAAAATTAAAACCCGTACCAAAAAAGATATAGAGAAATAGAAAAAAAACATCCAGATCTTTTTGTAACATCCAGGTAACAAAAAGATTCAGAATTTTAGTACCTAAAAGAAGTTAGAAACAAGAACAGTACAGGATAAAGTAAAGGAGAAGAGGAGAGGGAAAACGAGAAAAGTTAAGCAAGAGCAAGCAAGGCAAAGCAGAATAAGAATTCAATAAGCAAAGAGAATTTAGTTTTATTACTATTAAGAAATATGTAGTAAAAATACACTTGTTATATTTTATATAAAAAAATTAGTAGGTAAAATTAAATTAAATTATTTAAAACAAAAATATATATTAATTTTAGATTTAATTTTTTAAAGCATATTTACTTCCTTCTTTTTTATTTTTTAATTTTGTTAATCGTTAATAAATCACGATACAGTGCTTTATTTTGCTGTACATTTACTTAAAATATAATATATATAATATAAAATATATTCAGCGACTATCAAAACATTATAAATTCTTGTCATGAGGCAGCAATATTCCTAAGAACAAGGAGAAAAATCAAAATAACTAAATGACATTACTGATTTATTTTTAAAGTTTTTTGAGACTTGAATATCTCAAGATTTAAATATTTACAATTCAACAAGTTCTCAAAAAATAAGTAGAACATCAAAATACGAGTACATACAACAGAAAACAGGCACAAAAGGCGGTCGTATCGCAAAAACGATCTTTTCCAGACAAACTTTTGGAATGAACACTGTTACTAATTACGAGTACACTGTATTTGCTTGGGTGGTTTGTTCTAGCTAAATTGTTAAAATTCTCAACTTCAAAATTAATCCACCCTGGTGTATATAGATGAGTATTATATATTATTCTTTTGCATTAATTATTTATGTGTATTTTGTTATATAATTGTCACTGAATATATTTTTATGTGCAAAGCGTAGTGCGTTACCTTCATGTTCTCTTAGTCCTTTGACTAGCAAAGTCTCGTCCTTTTCAGCAGGGGGTTCGGGAGAGGGTTCGGGCTCTGATTTGGGCTCAGGTTCTGATTTGGGTTCGGGTTCTGATTTGGGTTCGGGTTCTGATTTGGGTTCGGGTTCTGATTTGGGTTCAGGTTCTGATTTAGGTTCAGGTTCTGATTTGGGTTCAGGTTCTGATTTGGGTTCGGGTTCTGATTTGGGTTCAGGTTCTGATTTGGGTTCAGGTTCTGATTTGGGTTCAGGTTCTGATTTGGGTTCAGGTTCTGATTCGGGTTCGGGTTCCGAACTAGGTTCGGGTTCTGGTTCAGATTTAGGTTCGGGATGAGGTTCAGGTTCAGATTTGGGTTCAGGGTTAGGTTCTGGTTCGGAAGTAAGTTCTGTCTCAGCTTTAAAATCGCGAGCGCTTTTAGCTTCAGCTGGCTTGGGATTATGATCGGTATTTGGTTCAGGTTCAGACTTAGGTTCAGGATATGGTTCAGGTTCAGCTTTAGGCTCAGCGGTAGGTTCTGGCTCAGCTTTGGGTTCAGCGGTGGGTTCAGGTTCAGGCTGTGCGGTGGGATTAGATTCTGGTTCAGACTTTGGTTCTAGTTCTAATTTAGAACTAACTGTAGCTTCTGGCTCAGCAGAAGGTTCAGTAACCTTAGGTTCTAAAGTAGCTTCAGTAGTAGTAGTAGCTCTGAATTGAGAACTTTGCCTATATTTTGCGAAATTATATTTAGGTTTCGTAGTTTGTGAAGTTAATTTTGGATCTGGAGTGGGAATTGGATCTTGGGACAATACAGTGGTCGATGTGACGACATCTGTAACAACCATGCTTCATTATACAGGGTTATTCGTTAACGGTATGCTACGTCGAAAGGAGGTAGTAATATTCACTATTGCGTTATCAACAAAATTAATAATATTATACGTGACATAAAGGTTTTAATTAGTTAAAATTATAACTAAATTCTATAAAAGATACACACGATTAAATATTTTTTTAGTTAATATAGGTATCCTTTATTTAAATTTATTAATTGATATTTCACACATTTGCAGCGCTCGTGGTCATTTAAGTAATCACAGTTTTGCGATTTCATTTCATGACTTTAAGCTTAGCGTAAGTAGGTACTCTAACCTCCTTTTGACTTAGCATCCCTTTCGAGAATAACCTGGTATTTACATTAGTAGTGTTTGTACAGTAAGTTAGTTTTGTTTACTTTTTTTGAGTATTTCTGTGCATTTAATTCGAAAGTGTGGCTGTTTAGCTCTAAAGTGTATGTTAATATTTTATGTGCTGAGTTTTTTACTAAGTGTTTTAATGTTTATTTTACAAATACTTACTTGACAGATTTTGCGCCGCTCTTTTTGGCCGTCCTGTAAAGAAATTAACTAAATAATTTTTTAGCACTTTTATCTAGTACTCGTAGATGTAACTGCGGCATTGCCCGCGACTTTAAATTGAATATAAAGGAATTAAAAACTTGGAACCCCTATTTGACTCTCTCAGAGGTTGAACTTGTGAGGCTCTACTTTATAAAAAAATATTGTATACATACCTTTAGAACTAGACACTTTGTATGAGACGCTTGTTTTCACAGTAACATCGTTGCCCAAATTTTTGAAATCGATTCCGTCCATTGTATGCATTGCTACCCTTTTATTTCTATCATTTTCTACGGGACTTGATGTCGAAGGTTCCGCTGTAGGTTCTGCCTTGGGTTCTGCGCTAGGTTCTGGTTCCGAACTAGGCTCTGGCTCTGAACTAGGTTCTGGTTCTGAACTAGGTTCGGGTTCTGAACTAGGTTCTGGTTCCGAACTAGGTTCTGGTTCCGAACTAGGTTCTGGTTCCGAACTAGGTTCTGGCTCTGAACTAGGTTCTGGTTCTGAACTAGGTTCTGGTTCCGAACTAGGTTCTGGCTCTGAACTAGGTTCTGGTTTCGATTCTGGTTCCGCTTTCGGTTCTGGTTCGGGCAATGGTTCTATCTTCGGCGTGCTCGCTTGAAAGTAATCAACAATATTAATAAAATAAAATAACCGGAATAGTGCCTTTAATTAGAAACATTAAATGACCCACTACAAAAAATGCAGATGGATCACCTATAGACCAATTAGAATCTACATTTAATACAAACGCTAAATAAATGAGTTAATTATAATAAATAAATGTGTTTGGTTTTTTTAAATTTAATTTGTAACAAAACTATGCAGTGATGTGGGTAGAAAGATCAAACAAAATTGGTCATTAATTATTGGACAAAATTAAATAATAAATGTGTAGATTACTTACATTTCTCTTCAATGATTGGTCCCAGCACTGGGAAGTTTTTACATTGTTTGGTCAAACCGCTTGGCCGCCATCCAATACCTGAAATCGAACTTGTAGTTGTAAATAAGGATCAAAAGCCTAATATATTATGTCATAGAATTAAATAAAAATGTGCGAAACGCTTATTTTTCTCTTTACGTAGCAGAAACCACAGAAACTTATTTTATTTCAGTTATTATAATTCTTAGTTATGAATTATTTGAGAAACATTCGTTTGATGGGCTAACACCTCTTACATTACAGTTACTACATCATTAGGGTTTATTACCCAAAAAGTTAAAAAACGCTAAAGCTAAGGACGTCGCTGTCCGACCTTTAGGCCACCATCATGCTGTATCTTATGAACCATGATAGCTACAGACAGTTGAAATTTGTATTTTACATTTTTTTTAAAAGGCAAAACCACAACAAGAAAAAAAAGTACAGCATAAAGATTACATATAGACCATTTAACATCTACTACTTACTCGCATTATCGATTTTTTACTTATTTTTGATGGCGTATTTATAAAAAGCAAAGTTGCGCATTTAGTAATTCAATCATTTCATTCACTCACCAGCATAAGAAGTCCCGTTGACCATCATGACGACCTCAATTTCCCCATCTTCTTTAACGATCCTCCAGAATAAGTTGAACTTCTCTGAAAGTTTCTTGCTGCTGTATAGGGCTAAGTTTATTGTCTTGTCTTTCCAAGGCGCCTCTGAAAATATAGAAAGTAAATTATAACACTTTGAAAATGTTTATTTTATCAAATTAATCGTATAAAATAATGTCAACTTAATGAAACTACCGCTAAACATAATTTTGTTAAACCAAAATTATTTTTTTGTATTCCTAAGATGGCGGATAGGATAAAGGTAGGATCTAAGTGGACTACACTAGCACAGGACAGGGCCCTATCGGCTATTTGTATTGCTTTCAAAGCTATGACAATGGCGATGTCTAGACTCAAAGCAGTAGTACTTACATCGCGCTAGCCGATGCCAATATCTGTCAAATATATTGAGTCATTGCAATCTTTTGTTCACTTATTGTTTTGAAAATTGTCATCGCTTTGCTGAAAGCAATACTAGGGTCTTGCTTTCGTAGCCGATACGAGACTACAGTATTGCTTTCAAGACTATAGCAATACTGAAAGCAATACAGATAGCCGATAGCCCGCCTGGACTCACTCTTATTGCATCCTTTTCCGTAGAAGCCATGCGGACAGTAGCACATCTTAGTGGGTGACTCGGTTGCGTTGACATCGATACACTTCCCTCTCAGTCCACAGTCGTTATCCTCGCTGCACTCGTCAGCGAACTGACAGCGAGCTCCCGAGTACATCTTGTGACACTTGCATCGGCCTAAGATGTGGAATCCGTGCCCAGAACATGTCTCGTGGTAGTCTTTGCCTGGAAAGAAAAGTATAAACTTGTAGTTTTATCTAGAAAACTAACGCGTGTTTGATTTGTATTGTTTAAGAAGACGAGTTTTCACGCGTACCTGATTGTTGGAAAGGTCCGACTATAGGTTCGGTCACATTCGTTGAACTTTATCAGGGATCTTGATTGCGAAACGTGTCATCGTTGAAGACACGAACGAAATTTTAACGAATATTCAAAGTCTTAACACTAAATTTGATGCAACAAAGTTTCATAAGACCTTTTACATAATTTAGCAAGCAGATCAATAACATTAGATAGATAATTAATGTACTAATGAGATGAATTCCTTAAAAGATAATCTTATAATTTTGGCAGGTTCAAACAAGGGCTTGAATCACTGGCTTGAATTGATTTACATTAATGAGAATGCTTTTAAGATACGATTATAATTCTGTCTACTACCTATTTATAAACAGGTTTTTCATAATATGTGGGTCACCTTGGTAAATATTGAACAAAAGTAGGTTCATAAGATAGGAATGCAGTTGGTGAGATATGGTTAAATTCGAATAGCTTATAGAAAATTAACGTTCTAAATTCTATCGATACAAATAGCACATTAAGTATTACTTTACTTCTTTTTTCTTTTGCCTTTTTGACTTTAAATATGTTTGGATTATGATGTGTTTTTTAATAATTATTAAAAAAACAACATCATAGTTACGAACTTTTTAAATAAACAACAGGTAAAGAATTAAGATAGCCATAGACCGCCAACTTGTCCATACAATAAGATATAGCACTTTTCTACCTTTTAATGCTGTCCGATTATAGTGTTTTTTTTTTATTTCGTTTTTCATATCCCTATAAAGTTACAAGCTTTCTAAGCAGTCATATTTTTGAGCTGATACGATAACTATTTAAAGCCTTACTATGCAGAATTCAATAACTTTTTACAAAATAATAAAACGTGTAGGGTTGAAATATATCATAGTGACAGTAATAACAAAAAAATACGTTATTACGTTACGATTTAGGAGGTGAAAAGAGGTACGCCTTGGAACGAAAATTCTATCAAAAACATGAAAACAGTGAAGGGTTGGTGATCCTCTTAAGGAATACTTTTGATAGCTTAGTTCGACGTTCGATCAGTGAGTGTGAGGTGTACTTACGAGCTACAATGTCAATGTCAGCGCAGGACCAGAACCTGTAGCTAGCTCCCCACTCCCCCGCCTCCCGCTGCAGCTGCAGCGTGCAGTTCTCGCAGGTGAAGTCACGAGGCAGGCGGACAGAGTACTTCTGCGCTCTGTGGACATTGTATAATAATATGGGACAACATCCACACAAAGGTGTTCAGGTCCCAAACTAGGCAAAGCCTGTGCTGTGGTAACCTGATCCCTGATATACATACTTAGAAATACATATATACATACTTATATATATAATAAACACCCAGACACAGGTCAAACACACATGTTCACGTACAAAAATGTTTGACCTGTCCGGGATTCAAACCCGGGCCCAGCAAATAATGTGCCTACCGAATGATGTATCTAAAACTGTCAAATGTGACGTGCGTGACGTCACCTCCCGGTTCCAACGGAAGATCAACGCTGGTTGTTTCAACCAGCATTACGTTGAGTTGGGAACGGTTTGTGACAGAAAACAGTAATTTGTAACTACAGTCTGATTATAACATTGTGTAATCAAGTTTTTTTATGTTTCAAATAAATATTACACTTTCTTTCTTTAATTTCAAGCCTTAACGGTGTCCGGCCAAAGGCGTCGCCAAGGGAGGGTAGACCGGAGAAGACAATGGGTTCATAACATGCGCTTGACTTGCAAATAACTCTATTTTCCATGTATGTTCATACTTTTTCATTAAGTTGCGCCTCCTAGGCCAGCCAATGACCCCGATTCGGGCACACCAAACTTACTAAACTAACGTAATTTGACAGTTCTGAAATTATCTCCTCTCGTTTTGTTTCCATAAGCGAGAAAAGAATGGTTATATGTTATATACATAACATGCACAAAAATGTCTCAGTTGTGTATTCTTATAAAAAGTAGCGAAATCTAATGCAACCAAAGTCGGTTAATTCGGTATCTTTCCATCTATAAGAGCAAGTGATTGTCGTATATTGATACTCGTATCTTGTTAGTAGGTTAAAATAATTTTAATAACAACCAAATTTATATAGAACTGACAACTTAAATGTTTGTAGGCTAAACAATAACTGTTATAAAAATTACGAGCTTATAGGTCTGCTGATATTAGTATTCTGATAATCATCATCATGATAATGCTGAGGGAAAGAGAAATGATAGGGTGAGGTGTGGCGGTGGTGAGGAGGAGCCACACCATAAAAACAAAAATATTTTTCGATTTCTCACGCTGACATCAAGACGAGGCGGAAAAACACTAAATATTTTGTATATACCATCTTATTATTCTGATAATCGGTTAGTCAGTGACAAAATCGAGGGTTTTTGCGTGCAATAACTCTTAAATCACTTGTTCAAATTTAATATAATTTAGAAATATATCTTATAAATGGTATATTCTTTTATAGACTCCGAAAATTCAGGCTTCTAGATACTTACACAACAAAGTTACAGGGCGTCGAAAATGACCTGAACAACTTCGAGAAAAGGATGGTATATATAGTTCGCGGCAAACAACTTGAGCTTGCGCGAGACGTGTTGTACTGTTCGCACTTACCAAACTACCCGTGAGAGTGAAAGGGACGATGACGCCATCTTGTTCAAGTTATTTGCCGCGAACTATACGGAGATGTCTTGTTGGTTTTGCTCGACTTGGCGGATATATCATTACTTACGTAACATCATCCCGGACGAACTCTGATCCGGCAGCTCTAGGAGTTAGGTCCAGGACAGGTCGCTCCAAGTAGTCTAATATCCTCAGACTGAAGCCGCCCTGGAAGTAGAAATTATAATATTGAGAAATAATTATTTTTATCAGCACTTTTTAAACCTCGTGTCCATGGTACAGCATGCGAAGAGTTGGAACACGCCACCGACCCTGCCTTTACTGCGTTAGCTCTACTAACAAGTGGTTAGAAGCGAGTTCGAAAAAAACTGCTAAACCTTTAAACCTGTGTATCATCCATGATGCCTTTTTTAATTTTCATGTACCCAGTATCACTCTTACGACTAAGACAAATCTATTGACACCACTCACATCAAGATACGACAACCCGTTTAGGCTTTAGGGCGTGCCAAAGAAATATACAAACATACACTCGAAAAACATAACCCTCCTTCTTTCGCAGTGCTATTGTTGCCCTCGATTTCCAAAAAAAAGGAGGTATACTGTATTAGACTTTTTTTTTTGTTAAGTACCTGATTTCTCGGTGACGCGTGGACCAATTTTAAAAAACTTTTTTGTTCTAAAGGGTATAATAAATTATACTCCCATGTGGTCTCATTTTCATTTTGTCAAAATCCATTGAGAGATTTGATTTTTAAATCGAAATTACTGAAAAAGTTCTATCGGTGCCTGGAGTAATGGAACTTGGTAGTCACTATATTTAAGAAATATTATAAAGAGGAATTATTTGTACTTTTGTATGTAACGAATAAACTTTTAGACCGATTTCAAGCTACATTACCACTGAGAGTAGACCTGTGCGAAGTCGGGACGTGCCGCTAGTCTAATGTAATTCAAAGTTATAATTGATATGTAAATAGGAAAAGTTATCGTACTTTATTAACTGACTTCAACGGAGGAGGTTTGTGAAATCCGTCCAGTAAATAGTTGGGTATATAAATTAAAACCACTGAAAAATTGGCCTATAGAACTAGATAGTTATTGAAATGTGTGTTATCATTTCCGTTTCGATTGTTTATAGTGTAAAACTATGGTCTGATATAAATATTTTACTATTATTTTTATATCATTATTATTAGTTTATTATTATTATTATCATTATTATACCTCATTGATATTCCAACCGCCCTGTACAAATTTTTTTTTAACTAATATCTAAGTTTAAGTTAGTCATCCAGTAGCTATGAACGCTATACAGCGTTACATACAAAAAAAATTGTGTACAGTTCGGTTGGAATATCAATGAGGCCAAAAATAATCGCGCCCAACGTGGGGCTCGAACCCACGACCCTGAGATTAAGAGTCTCATGCTCTACCGACTGAGCTAGCCGGGCTTGTGAATTTCCTGCCGAAATTATGATTCGCTTACCCGATGAGCATACGCTAAATGCCAATGTACAGTAAACGTTGATCCCGCCAAAAACGATGTCTTCAAAGATCCTAGAACAAAAAGAAAACGCATGAATTTCATACTAAACTCAAAATTTTATAAAATAATTTAGTATGGTAATTCTTGTTAATTAACACTATTAAAAATAAGAAATTTACTATGTATCTATATTCTAAAATAACACAAAGTTAATTGAAGATCGCTGTTATATTATATTGTACTTTGTATGAGTATCGTATATTATACATATCTACAGACTGAGCCCTAAATGTGACGCATTGTACATAATTATAAGATGATGACAGTGAAAACAACATAAATTTAAAGTACTCAGGCAACACGTTTTATTAACGTACTGCAATAAAAAATATGTAACGGAATTTATTTTATTGATAGGTATATTCATTGTACATGTTATGGAAAATACTATCAATTACGCCACCCAGTAGCGAGTAGCAAAACCACATAGTGACACACATTCCATAGAGTTTTACTCAATCACGCACAGATGTCGCAACTATTAATTGTTCATCGTGGGAATAAGTTCACTGACAAAACATTTAATGTTTACATACCTCTAATAAAGAAATGTTTCTCACGAAAGTTACGCACTTTCAGTAAATTAATGTAGGAATTAATAAGTACATTAACTATTTTAAAGATATTCAAATGGTCACAAATTGTACCAAATCGGTAGGTGCAAAAGCAAGCAAAGGTCATGCGTGGACAAATATACAATAATACGCACAATCATAAATAATTTTGGATGCGAATATTTAAAAGACCTAAAACAAATGTTGTAGCTTCAAAATCCAGCCTTTAGATGCCCACTGATTACGACATCTGGACCCTGTATATAAAGTAGGTACAAGAATAAAATAAAGAGAGTTGCTTCAAAAATGTATGGAGCTCCGGCCAGGACAGTGTACATCATACCATAAAGTTACTAAAGTTAAACCATAAAGTTAATCCATAAAATACGTGAGGGACTATTAATCTTTAGTATATCAATCAAATTCAAAATTAAGTAATATCGTAGTGTACAAAATTAATTTCGAATCAAAATATTTCCATGATATTTACGCAAAAAGGTAATTTACGCGTTTTTGTGTCAATTTGAC
Source organism: Ligdia adustata (assembly GCA_947049295.1). NCBI lineage: Eukaryota > Metazoa > Arthropoda > Insecta > Lepidoptera > Geometridae > Ligdia > Ligdia adustata. The sequence goes on from OX346237.1 coordinate 2,115,539, forward strand.
ATTTGCGATGGGCGGTACAATTCATAGACCAATCTGACACTTGGATTCAACCTAGGATACATATATCTTCCAGGGACGCCATAATTTCACTACAATTCACATAATTTCTGTACACAATAAAGAAGGCGACTGACGCATTTTTCATTAATACACAGTATTAACCACATCATAAGACATTTTTTTGTAGACGTACACCGTCCTGGCCGAAAATGAAACAAGTCCTTTACCATATTTTACATAATCCTACGGAAGATCAACGCTGGTTGTTTCAACCAGCAATAATTTAATGTAACTTTAGTCTGATTAAGTATGTTTTCTGTCAAATAAATATTTTTCTATTATGTTTGTGTTTTAGACTTAAATGTGATGTGTTGGAATTGTGTATAAGGGTGTGTATGTGTGATGCGAGCATGTTTGTTTGTGTGTGTTGTGTGAATTAATGAGTTAGGTATGTGATTACTTACATCCCTTTCCTACTTGTTAAAATAATAAATGCGAAAGTAACTTCTGCCTATCTGCTTCGCTAAACCAGTGAACTAATTTAGATGAAATTTGAGTAAAAGATAGGCTAAATCTTGGGAAAGGACATACTGTTGGGGCAGTTGTAAGAATGATGAGTTTGAACATGTCTCGAGTCTATGTCTTTGTGCGTGTGTTTGTGAATGTTGCTTGGCATCGCCGACACAGGAGAAATCCTAGTGGGGAGTCATGAGTTGTTGTCTATCCAACCACTAAACCTTGTCTTAATTACTCGTAAACTTATCAAATTTTAATTTTTGAACTCTAATATTCTGTTATAGGTAATACCATTTTTTTAAATGAATTCTGGTATATTTTTTCAAATAGTGTTTAACTTTTAGACACTTTCTAGGTAAGTAAACATTTTTGTGGCTTGACGTTACCTATGTGTATACGAGTATATCGCAGATTATCAAATTATGAAAATTTCTTGATGCTCGCTTCTTCTTTTATAGGCTTTTCGTTTTTCGGCGGTGAGACAACTGCCTTAGATTCCAAAAATATCACTCTAATTAATTCCAAAACTATATTTTCGACCGTGACAGGACTCGAACCTGCAATCTTCGGATCCGAAGTCCGACGCCTTATCCATTAGGCCACACGGTCATGAAGCTTAGGTTGAAAATTCAAGGTTTTTCCCGAGAAGCCTGCGCGCGCAACCTTTTCTTAAACAATCGATAAAAAAAAATATGTATCTTCAAATCTTCTTCTCTTATATATTAAAAAAATCAATTATTGTTTATTTGTCTCGAAAGAACTTGAGAACGGCTGTTTGCGAAAGTTAGGAGAAGGTTTAAACGGTGAGAAACATGCATAACTGAGGCAGTACGAAGTTCGCCGGATCAACTAGTGTAATGGTAAATATTAAAAATATTTTGCGTAAGTTAAGTATAATATTATAAACGTGGTTAATTTGTAAGCGACTTATTATTAATAAAAAATAATTCTTTAAAAAAAATTGAATGAAAGTCGGCAGGCGCTGATAGAAAGAACTTTACAGTTATTTACATTTAAAAGCAAACCTTTTGACCTATTTTGATAAATAATAAAGATTTATTTAATTCCTTGCATAATAAATACATTACAAAAATATCATTAAAATAATCACACTAAAAATATAATGATTAATTTCATAAAAAAAAAATGATCGTTGATCTTGCGTTGTATGCATGAGTAAAAGCCTCCTCCAAAGAGTTCCATTATTCTAAAATATATTTGTTTTAAGGGAATCTTCCATGTATTCATATCGCTCCATATTTCATGTATGTATGTTTCCTATCGCTCGCCTGGCTAGCTACCACCCTCAAGTTGTAAAATCTGTCGCCAAGCACCTAACGGTGTGTTCCGGCAGGCTTCCTTGAGAGCCAGTGTATTCCAGACTAGGCATGCTCCATCTAGGGCTACAGTATCGCTGACTCCCATGGTCGTGCGAACTTGTGGTCAAATGCCTAGCTGTGTAGGATAAAAAATAAATAGATACATATATATTTTAATTTGCAAGGTGTCATGGATTCGTCTTTATCTGCAAATGGTGATAGGCTATATTGGTAGCATCCCGCAGTTTCACTCGTTACGACTCGTTGGTTTATGTTTTTGTAGTCGGGAGTTTTCAAATCGCTTCTATAATCAGTGTCAAACATTATTATTTTCAGATGAAATACGTCATCATTATTCTGTAGTAATTCTACGACTAGTTAAGTTCGGTTTATTTCTTGCAAAATAGATAGTACTTAAATGCGATCTTAAATAACAACACAAAAATGTACTCTATTTTCGTTATTATTAGCATGCAAGATAAAGTAATTAGTTGACCTCAGAAGCTAGTAATCAATACAACGTTACTCTTGACTTAAGAGTTTACTTAACAGATTTGGTACATATTCGATATTATTATTTATGGTTGAGAATGGTATGGCTTTGCCTATATTATTAAAATCAAGTAGTAAATGGCGTTCTAAAACCGTCCCTTTGTAGGAAAAATGCAACAATCAAGAATTAGTATAACGTTTACTTAGTTCGTAAACCTTACTCCATATTTCATATAGTTTTTTTTTAAAACTACGACATGGCGCCCAGTAGTTATATCGGGTAAAGTAAGACATGATAACAATGAAAACATGAGCAAGCAAAATTTTTGGTTTTATTTTTATAGCGTTGAAGCGATGGACATCTAAATTAAACCAAGATTTCTTGCTCTGGCTTTCACCAATCATGCCTAATTTTAGCCATAAGTCAGAAAATAACATTTGCCAGACTTAAGCAGAGACCCTTCGCTAGCTCGGTATATAATTTGTATCTCACTGTCTAAGCTAGATCAAAAATAAATTTATATTTATATAGCCTGAGGTGCGTTGCGTTATTTATAAGCTCTTGTCTGGGTAGAGTTTCGTATGTCTATCAGCATATTATGCTGATAGACATAATTATGGAATACGCCAGAAGTTAAATTTGCTTATTTCTTGTGTGAAAAATCTAACTCCACAAATTATAAATGTAATAAACGTTTGACCAATAATGTGACGAGCATAAAGTACAATATAAAATAATATTAATAAGGCAAAAAGTTCCGCAGCCGGTAGGATTCGAACCTACGCTCCCAGAGGGAATCTGATTTCGAGTCAGACGCCTTAACCACTCGGCCACGACTGCCTGATAGCAAAGTGCGAAATTACGCATCGTCATCTCATGGCTAAAAATAAACGAAATAAATAGGGCAAAGCTCACCCAACGGGTTCCATATATTTATTACGGCCGGTATAAAACGTTATATGATATTTTTTCAAATACGGATCTTGATGTCAATTTGATTAGAAATCTATATGTATTATTTTAGTTATTCTTTATATAACAAATATACATAAAAATAATATTATAATATATACAAAAGTTAATAAAAAAAATGTCACATAATAAATTTGAATTTCAGGCAGTGTGCCCAAAATGCTGGCTGCGTTTCCCCGCTGAATTGCTAGACTTATTTTTTGGACAAAATATAAGACAGCATTTCTGTCTATCGCAGAGTCAGTCAGACGTTCCGACAAATCCTTATAAAAGCTGAGGGCTACCGGTCCCCACGGCCCCAAAGTTTTTACTCGAAACGGATTAATTATTATTATTTATTGATTGAATTATTATTTATATTATTTGAGATCAAACGTCAGTTTAACGGATTTTTAATCCTTTGCGTTCGATATTAACATCCAGTGTATATTTTGTCCTCGATAATGATCAGAATGAGCGTTTATTTTAAAACTAACGATTAATAGAGAAACGTACCTGAGGTGCAGGAAATTTGTATAATTGATACCCTTATCCTTCTTCTACCGACTTCCAAAACGAAGATCTATCCAAATCAGATTTTTCAAGCTGATTTTTTTTTTTTGATGTTAATAGGTACCTGATTTCTTGTAGCGGGGTAGACCGATTTGAAAAATTCTTTATTTGTTTGAAAAGGTACACATACCTTGTGTCCCCATTTTAATTTTATCAGAAATCGGTCTAGAGATAAAATTTTTCCATGGCAAAAACTGATAAAGCTCTGTCGTCGTAATGAAAAGCGGTAGTTACTTTTTTAAAGAATTATTTTTGAAGGTCGTTGAAACAAAATTCTTTTTAAACGAGAGATTAGACCGACTTCTAATATCCGACTGCTATAATTCTTTAAATATATTTTTTTGTCTTACACAGCTAAGCATTTGACTACAAGTTTGCACGACCACGGAAGCCACCGCGGGACCACAGACCTGTGTATCTAACTTAATTTTTTTTAAATTTTGATTTACTGTGTCATACTCATGACTAAGACGTATCTATTGACATCACTCACACAAAAATACGACAGGCCCTTTTAGCTCTAGGGAGTGCCAAAGAAATATACCTACATACATACAAACACTCGAAAAACATAACTTTCCTTCTTTCGCAGTCGGGTAAAAAAGCGTTGGATTTGAGAAGTTCCTCGAAGGAGGTTTTTCCGAAGGCGGTTGAAAACAAAAGTAAACATAAACAGTGATTAAAACTAGAAAACAACAGCTTCGACTATAATTGAACAAAGAGTCACGATTCACGACCTGCCTCAATAACAGGGTACTCCGCTAATCATACTAACTATTACCTAAGCTGTGACATCGTGAAGATCATTCTATGACTCAGAGGGCAATGACCTGGTTGTTGTAGTAATATACCTACTTCCAAAAATAAGGAGGTACTTAATTCGATAGTGACGCCAATTCGGCCTCTCACACTGACTAAACTAAAAGTTTCTAAAAATTATATCCATCCTTTTCTCACTTTTGGAAACAAAAAGAGAGGAGACAATTATAGAACTGTCACATTAGGTTAGTTTAGTAAGTTTGGCCTGACCGAATCGGAGGCTTTTTTTTTATAAAATATTTGTTATTTAATTTCCCGGCGACGCATGAACCGAGTTGAAAAAATATGTTTTGATCAAATTTATATGGGAGCACTTCGGAAGTTACGGAAATTCTTTATCGCCGCTTACCAAATTGAAATCGTTAAGTATAATCACTTTTTAAAAAGCTTTTTTCCTAAAAATCAACTCTTTCGTAATCTACAGAGCATTTTTAGTGATACACGTGGATCTAAGTATAGTGTGATAAATCGTCTCTAAATCAGGTGCGGGGTGAGGAATTCTCGACAGGACCTCGTCGCCCGACGAGGTCCTTTCTATACCTACTACGTAATATTTCATTCTTTGCCTTTGATAAAAATTTGTTTCTTTTGAGCGCGGAAAATAACTCAAATAACTGGGGTTAACACCCCAGAGCAAAGCTAGATAGATATATAGATACATCAACGCTTTATTGTAGACAAACAAAACACAACAATACAAAAATATAAAATTACAAGTTTAAGTAGAAGTACAACGGCCTTATCGCTAAAAGCTATCTAGCAGGCAACCCTTGGATGGAGACTTTAAAGTTAAGTTTTCAAAAAGCTAGTACATTTATAACACATGGCCTTTGCACAATAATATATTAAATATTAATTGCAATAACAAAACTTCTTTTACACAGATAAATGTACTGACTACAACTCTAATATTAATAAAATAAAACTTACCCTTAGGCATGCCACATGGCGGTTTCGTCCTAGAATTATCCAGAAAGTCCAAGTCGAACCTTCTAGCGGGGGGGTATGTTAGCGCCACGTGACCGCACACACACACTAACACCGCCGACAGCGCCACGCACACTAACGCACGCCTAAACATAATGACGTCACTAACACACCATGTTTAAATCAAAAAGGATTGGAGGCAAATGCACAAACCGTGCAAAGCCAAAGCTCTCGCTACAGGGGATGAAAAAAATAAAGGTTTATATTGTTATCCATACATTTTAGTCACTTTTCACTAGTAGATTTTGAGTTTTATTTACACTTTTGTTATTTGTTTTTTTTTTAGTGAGACTGGTTTTTTGTACCTGTAACAAAAGAAAAAATATTAGCAAGTTCAAGCATTGGGTTCAAGAAATTCGAGTAGGTACCTAAAGTAATATTACTCTACCCATAAATTCATCGAAGGGATCAGATCACTAACCACTATAATCTTACAAGTGCGCTGGATTTCAGATTGTCTACGTGTATATGACGCTATTTGATTTTCGTGACATGAACAAGAAATAGTACTATTTTACCGATTTAAAAAGCAGGAGGTACTCAATTCGACGGTGTTTATTTTTATATTTGCTATCTGATTTGTAGGAGGCTGGACCTATAAGTATATTTTTTCGTTTGAAAGGATATATATACTTCTTATGGTGTCTCTTCCACTTAAATTTTATTTAATCGTTCCAAAGGTTTGATTATAAAATCGAAAATACTGAAAATAATCTATTGACACCTGCTAGGACTCGGTAATTTTTTTTTATAGAGTTTGACCCATAAACTTTATCAATATTATTAAGTTGCAATCTAAACTAGAACACATTTTTTTATGATGGAACTACCCATAAAGTATAATTTATCAAACAAAAACGTTTTGCCTAATCGGCCCAAGTTTCCAACAGATTCATTACCTTCTCCTCATTTGAAGGCAGTTAAAAATACTGGATATGCTTCAAACATTATGTACTTTTCAATAGGTATTCATATTTCACGTAAAATAATCTAGCTAACTTCGAAACTAAAGATATAACTATCTGAATTTATATGTATTATATGTATAGTTTATGCATAAAACTGGCATTCCGAAGTACCCGAGCGCACTAACAATACAAACGATCTAGCTATTTGACTTATTATTCAACCTACACTATAATAATTTTAGAAGGAAACTACTATTTTAATTTAGTAACTTTACTGTAAACTAATAAAAAATGGTCTAAGTAGACTTACTCAGATGTTTTAAAATTTTTAATAAAAAAGATTTTTTTTATTATAGTCGATAGGCTTGCGCTTGACCGCAACTCACCTGATGTAAAGTGACGATGCGGTCTAGAAGAGACCGAGATTATAGCAAATAATATAAATAACAAATTAACATCAGTTAACATTTATGTATGTAACGAAAATTTAGTTCTAAAAACTAACGTAGATGGCGCTAATAACCAATATGGAGATTATATCCATACAAGTATGCGTTAACGTTCGAGAGGTCTGAATCGCGCAAGCGAAGTTTAATTCGTCGTTTTGTATGTATAAAACAAGATTTTCCATATAGTTGTACTTGCTTCGGCAGTACATATACTAAAATTGGAACGATACAGAGAAGATTAGCATGGCCCCTGCGCAAGGATGACACGCAAAATCGTGAAGCGTTCCACATTTTTTGCAATAATTTCTGTCTTATGTACTAAAAAAAATATATATTTATTTTGACTTTTTTAAAGCTCACTTTTATAAGATTTGCGCTTGATAGCAACTCACCGTTTGGAAATATTAATGAGACATTATCATTTTTAGGGAAAATGATCTAAAAGTATTTTTGTAATTCATATTTTAAATTTTATTTGTCTGCTTTAACTTGTGTAGCATTAGGAATAATCATTTTGCACCCAACATAATGATATTAATTGAAGCAATTCGTCTCAAATAATGACGCTTCATTCACCACAATTGTAATTAACAAAATCTAAAGTAGGAAAATAAATAAATACTACAATTAAATTCAATCAAACCATACGATAGCTAAGTAATACGTAATGTTATATTTAATGGCATGTAATAACCCAGTTTACGTGTAATGTAATAATAAGTAATTTATTATTACACAGGTCAGTAATGTCCATTAAAATTGAATATGCAAAGAATTGCAATTAACAGATTCATGTTTCAAACTCAATAGCACAGATTAATTCTGTAAAAAACGGCTATAAAATCAAAATTAATATAATGTAAGTACTTTCCCAATTATTAATTAGTGTTAAAAATAATCAACCATATTTAAAAGTATCTTTTATCGCATAATTAAGTAATTCGTTAGAATACGAATATTATGGCGGTTAATCTACTAACTAATATTAATTTAAATGCGAAAGTAACCATGCCTGTCTGTCTCGTGTTTACGCCAAAACCACTGAACCGATCTGGATGATATTTGGTGCACAGGTAGATTGGACCCCGGGTAAGGACATAGGATACTTTTTAACCGACTTCAAAAACGTAGTACCGCATTATCTCGATAATTCAATAGGAACTATGCGGGTGAAACCGCGGGGCAAGTTGTTGATATAAAGAATAGTTGATGTAAAAAGAATATACCTACTTTACATAACATGTAATACATACTGCGATATGTAAATACCTATTATGTAGTAGTAATATGTAGCTGAGTCTCTGAGACCGGTTGATGTTGGCAGGATAATAATAAAATATACTTAATGAAGGAAGAGGCAGAACAAAATCAACTTTAAAATAACTATTTTGCAATGTTATACGTAATATTATGTAAGTGTGGATTTAAAGAATTATTGATTGTCTTTATAGTAGTGAGTAGAAAATATATTCTTTAGAAATCACAGATATCAGAAAATGGTTATATTTGTTAGATTTGAAAAATAATATAAAGGCTGTAATAATATAGATTAAATAAAAATATGACAAATATCAAAGATCGTCACAAAATGGGAGCCTACAGAGACCCGACCACGTGGTCGTCCGCCTAATAGGTGGCGTGGCGATCTTTGCGAATTCCAACACGATTGGTCGGAGCTTGCGGGAGATAAGGATACATTTAGAGATATGGGGGAGACCTTTGCCCAACAATGGGACTCAACAGGTTGAGGAAATATATATATATATATATATTGCGTTGGTAACTTATTAATATGATAATTACTTTAAATCTAATATATGTACAATTAAAATTTAATTCGTATAAGAAAAACATAATTGCACTTAACCCTAAAACACATAACCGTGTAACGTTAAGAAATGTCTAAAATTACCATTAAAATTAATCTACCTAAATTTGAAACTATTCTAAGCCAATATCACTTTTATTTCACAGTAAATTAGGGTTCAAATCTGTTTACACGAAACAATTGATCACAAAATCGTCATTGATATTGTTAGACTTAATTTTAGACAGATTTCATGGAAATATAGTATCTATTAATTATAAAATACTGTTTATATTAGCTTAAAATTACTTAATTTAAGACAGTTTTCATAGAAATATAACATCTGTGTATACTGTAATAGTGTTTATATTAGCTTGATGAAGTGGGTGTTATGTCCGTCACAGCGTTTGGTCACTCTCTACTTTCTCCCTAACAATGAACGTTTGTATTTATTATATTAACTTTTGTTTTCTCTCGATGTCTAACATAGTTATTATGTGATTGAGTCGTTATCTCGAGGAACAATTGGAAGCCATTTTGTAATACAATAATACGGTATGTCTATCTACTACTTACTTCCGGTCATTTGAAGTATTGTGGTCGTATTAGTGTAACAAGCAATACGTTAAAAAAAGATCAACAGATTTAATTATATTTTTTATTAATAATATTGATTTCAAAATGTAATTTTTAGGTATATCGGGCTGATTTTGATGTTATGTATTGTAGGTTGTAATTGGAAAGTGTACCTACCATTTCAAAGTTTTTTTTTTTCCAAACGTCGTCGCTAATAAATGAGGGAACTTAAAGATGCCAACTAATAGAATAATGAATGAATAGAATTGACTGTTTCGTTTTGAAGTCAAACAAAGACTCCAGTTGTATTGTCTTCTTTCTTTGCCCTAAACACAGTTAAAGGTGGGATAAAAAGGTCTCTCAAGAGGATCAGAGGCCCTTCACTGTTTTCGCCAAAAAACGCCTACCTCTTTTCACCCCCTAAATTATAACGTATTTTTTTGTTATTGGTGTCAATCGCTTCACTATGATGTAATTAAGGCCTACACGTTTTATTATTTTTAAAAAGTTATTGAAATCTTCAAAATAAAAGTTTTTAATAGGCATCGTATCAGCGCAAAACTATGACTGCTTAGGAAGCTTGTAACTTTAAAGTGATAAAAAAAACAGAAAAATAAATAAAACGGTTAAACCTAGTAAATACTGTGCTAGCTATGTGAAAAAAATCCACCGGAATCGGACAACGTTAAAAGGTAGAAAAGGGCTATCTTTAACTTATTGTATGGACAAGTTCGAGGTCTTAAGGGTGCATTTCCACCAGAGCGCGAGCGCAACGAATAATGAAACAAATCCAAAGAAGCAATTCTACTAGCCTACAATAGCCTCACATTACTATTGGTGCTTAAAATAAACAAATTCCTCGCTGCACATCCTCACCCACTCTGATAGAAACGCACCCGTAATATTTGCCCTGACACTGACAGCCTGACTGGATCTTAACATGTAATGTAGCATCACAAAGCATGTGAACCAACGAGCTAATTACTGACCACCTCTCACATAAGTATACACAGCACACTGTAGGAAGTAGGTATGTTATATAATCGTTCCGTCACACTATGCTTTTTCTTTTCTTTACTAAAGCCATAAATACATAAGACGCAACTCCTCACGACATATTGTTACGATTATTATTATATTTTCAAACGGTATATAGCTCAATGCTTTTCTTTTTTAAGACATAAATAATAATTAAACGTTACTTCCTTTATTTCTTTAACTTATAACTTAGTTATTATATTACGTCTGATCTGAACGAATTCGTAAGTATAACTTTTGAAGTTCCCTAGAGGTCACATATCATTTAAATTATATGAGAATCGGTCCTGTAGTTTGATTCAATGATGAAACAAAGTAACGTGCCGAATTGAAATCGGCTGCCAGTTTTTTTTTTTTTTAATTCTTATTTGATAAGCCACGGACGCTTTAGATTGCTCGGACCTCGGCTTGTGCCGTCGTCGTCCAGACATGGACTAGCAAACTCTCTGACATCCTAGACGGGACGCTTAGAGCCCTGGCCACTAATAATGACATCCTAGACTAAACTTTTAGAGCGAGTTTAAACAGAGCTCCCTTGTACAAATAAGTCCTGTGCAGAAATGTGTAAAAGAAACGCTGTTGCATCAAATGCCGCATGACAAATCGTAGAATTTTTCGTCTAGTGAATACCAGCCTTTTGGTAACGGTAGAAAGAACTACCTAACACGTAATAATCTGACTCTGTTACGTCATTCACTAGTCTAGCATCAATCTAGCATACTAATCACAACATTTGGCCAAATTTCTATTTTTCAATCGATTCGAACGAATTTAAATCGATAATATTTTGTAATTTTATCGACTTGATTGTGTGAACTGTGATTCTGCAATATTTTATAATAACTAAACTAGGTCTCACACGTTGTTATTCATTTAAATTTTAATTATAGAATATTTTTCGATAGATTTCGTGTGGCATTCATTCAGACGCGCCAATTCTTTTTGATCTTTTTTCCATATACTACATTTTATAGAAATCGGTCCAATGGTTAGGTTTATAAATCCAGCATAACTGAAAATTTTTGCTTGCATCATTTTTATCTGGTTGTAGTTTTTTGAAAGCTTTTTCACTAGTCATTTAAACAAACAAACATTTTTCTATTACATCCTTCAACTTGCAATACAACATCCGCAAATCTGTTGCCTATCTGCAACCACAATGAATCACTAGAATAGTTGAAGCAATAAGTGGCACTATCGATATAAGTGTCGATAACGATCTGCAATCGAGTTATGTCGATATAATCGTAGTGTTGTCATGTCACTCGATGTCGGCGGAATGTGGGGAAAGTAGACAGGTGGTCTGTAATCGAATACTTATTGACTCAGCTGCTGAACAAATTATACAATACACAATATCTTTGATAAAATAATCAAAGTAAATACTAATAGTTGTGCGAACTGTTCACCTCAGGATTACAATATTTTATGATCACAATAAAATTCTTATTTAAATTTGTTATGCACATATGCATGTCCCTTGCAAATTTTCCAACAGTCAAAAATCACCGATAAAAAATTCATAGCACGAAGCCTGGCACAGCATGTTTTGTTTTATATAGAACCTGTATGTATATACTAAGTTTTGTACAGATTAGTTCGTTTGAAAACTATGACCTGTCCTTTTTGTCAGACCCGGAACTGAGACGCTTTAGTTGATTCTTTCTAGAAATAACAGGATCATTATTACGAATAAAATTAAAAAAAACTCAAAAAAATGTGGAACGCTTCACGATTTTGCGTGTCATCCTTGCGCAGGGGCCATGCTAATCTTCTCTGTATCGTTCCAATTTTAGTATATGTACTGCCGAAGCAAGTACAACGGTGTAGAAAACTTGGTTCTATACATGCAAAACGACGAAAAAAACTTCGCTTGCGGGATTCAGACTTAACAGTACTCTACCGGTTACAGTATGGAAAAGTGATATAATATTGACATCAGTGCCATCTGGTTCGATTTAGTAGAACTACTTTTCTTGGAAAATATTTTACCAAAACCCGTGATAAATTTCATTTCTGTACACGAAAATTAATATATTGTGTGTTATGATTTTCTACTATAATATAACATGTATATTAATAATGATTTAGAATACTATCAATCAATCAGTTGCTTTAACAAGCATTAAGATTTTCCTGCTGTGCTCTTATAACCTATTTTTACTATTGGCATCAGCGCCATCTGGTTATATTTTTAAGAACAATTTTAATTGTAATAAAATGCCGTTGTCATAAACCTTTTACAATAGCTTTCTCTGCATCGTAGTTAAAATGTCTCTTACAAAAAATTAACACCTTTATTTTATACTAGTATTTATTGTGACTTTGCGTTGTTATCTAGAAATTACAAAATAATAAATCTTTTGTTCTAAAAACATGTATGTCATAGTATGACCGTATTAGGTAATGCGTGTGTGAAACGTCATGGTACATAAACAATAGCTAGCTTTTTATATCGTGAGAAAATATATCTATGTTTTGGGAGAATTACATCAATAGGCCGATTTCTCAAATTAAATGCTTTTAGAGAGATTATCTAGAAATTATTTGAAATTGATGGCTTATACAAAAACGGAATGTGATAACTAGATAGTAACTAATTATTAGGTTAACATTTTTTACGAGTAATTAATTCATTAAACATTATTAAATTTCGAATTAATCCGTAAATTTTTAATGAGATAATCCGTGGAAAGCACAAATCTAATATATAAAAATCTATTGCTGTTCGTTAGGTTCGCAAAAACTCGAGAACGGCTGGGCCGATTTAGCTGATTTTGGTCTTGATATGTTTGTCGTACTCCAGGGAAGGTTTAAAAGGTGAGAAATATGAATAACTGTTAGGCGGTACGAAGTTCGCCGGGACAGCTAGTTCATAATAAATATTGAATAAAGTATGTACCTAGTAATTCGTCCAACTTTTTGTTCTTCAATTAACAAAAGGCTACTTTGATAGCGTTACATAATTTCTGCGACAGTAATAATATCCGATATGGTCTAGTGGCTAGGATACCTGGCTCTCACCCAGGAGGCTCGGGTTCGATTCCCGGTATCGGAATATCTTTTTGGTTTTAAACAAACCGACCATCTTCGGCTATACAGTGTGTCCCACTAGAACAGCAGTGGATTTATAATTAAATAACGTCAACTGGTTTACTTAAGAGGTGAGAATACATATGTACCTATCTGACTATGATGGCATTGTTTTACACAATGGATGAAAATTTTATCATATCTACTATAACTGGCCTATAAATTTACACTAAGCTATCAATTCCATCAATTAATTTTGTCCACTAAGTTTTAACTTTATGGACCTAATTATTATTTCAACTGCCTCTGGATCAACCCAAGCAATAGGACAGTCGGAATTTTTATATACCCATATGCTCTGTTGCTATGACTAATGGGCCAGATAGAACTATATTACGAAATATTTTCTAGAAAAGCTATGTTTATGACATAGACAAAACTTATTAAAACAAAAAATATTGGTGACATCTGTCGACGAGTAGAGTAATCATCAAAACCACGGACCCGCTCCATTTATGAAATGGTTCTGTCAATTCGGTAATATATACGGCGACGACTTGTAATATCGTCGCACTGTAATAACATAACCGAATTTATTTTTCACATTTCTTTTGTTTTTAACTCAACAAATTTATTATAAGTACATTTCATTCTGGGGAAGAAAAATTGTAACAATAACTCAGCATATATTTGAGATCACTATCTTCCCTTTTTCATATCTTTATCCACTAATGCAAGAAGGTAAGAAGAACACAAACCTTGCCTTGGGAATTCATTTTTAACAATTTTGATTTTGTATATATATATATATATATATATATAATAGTAGTACCTATACCTACACGAGGAATTTGAAACATCGATAGCGAAAGTCCATTTATGCGGTGATGAAACGGCATTTAATGTAGTGTAAAATTGTTGATAAGCTTGAAACTATCGTGGCTAATAGATTCGCCTTCCAGTCATCGCAACTTCACGGCTGTTAGCTGAACAAAACTTATATAGGTACTACAAAGAATTTTAATCCTTACTTTAATATACAGTTAAATTTAACAGGACTTATATTGTGTATTTATTTACTAGAGTTCCAATCCAACCGAAGATTCGGAAAGATCTGTGTACATTATTTTAAACTTAATGTTTTTACATGAAAAGTATAGGTTCCGGGCATTTTTGACCGAATTCAAAAATAAAAAGCTGTGGTTCGTAACTTGACAATATTTTTTTTGCCTAAAAGAATAGCCCACCATCATGTTTTTAACGTTGTTTTTTTAAATGAAAACAGTTCGTTTTTTTTCATTTTTGCTTTCTTCAGCAGTAAGATTCAATTTGATACATACTTTTTTCCTATTCAGCCTAGAACAATGAGTTACGTTTTCAAGGGATTATAAACCTTACTACACATCGTATTAAGATCAAAATGAAACTGTGTAGCAACAAGGAAGTACGGTCGGAGTTTCCGTCAAGCTAAACAGGCTGTAGTAAGTAGGGAAAGATTCTATCAGTAGCTTGACCTTCCTTGATGAAACTGTAGGTGTATTCCACATTGCACCCATTGTTAAGTCACCTGCAATTTTTTTACTGATAAGATAAGATATATATTCATTGTGATAAATATGTTCAAATAAGATTTTATAATTTATAAAATATTCGTTATAAGAAAATACCGATTTTACGAGTAACTCAGCAGGAGCGTAATAGCTATTGTTCCTGAAAAACCAAACTACTGAGCAAATTTTAATACATTTCATGCGATCACACCAGACACATATTAAAAAATATAAATCTGTCCTTCAGATTCCGGATTAGTAAACGGGAAAATTTACATAAAAACTTAATAAAAAATCGAATTGCGATACAATTTTTTTTTTTTTAAACCTGTTGTTTAATACTGTAAAAAACACGTGCGCAAATAATGAGTGTTGTTGTTAGTGCCCAAAGCAGAACACCCCAATCTATGACAATGAGAAATGCTTAGCCTGATACTGATCAAGTTTGACACGCTTTTATTCTACGTTATCTGTGGTGTTTTCCCGTGAGAAGTGAATTAAACATTGAGCAAGCAACATTAGGTAACAACTTACTGTCTTTATTGTAAAAATACTACTGAATGTATTTACTATTACGCACCTCGATGGTGAATATTATATTAATACCACGGGAACTTTGCACTTCTTCAGAATTAATAATAGTCTATGTATAAATGAGGGAATCTATTCTGGTGACAAATTCCATCCCAATCACTCCAACTGTCTAAGCATGAAGTACTAATATAAATACATATAAAGTTTCGTCTACAATATTACTGTGAAGTGTTTACTTAAAGTCAAAAATGTATTTTATGTCAACATTTTTGCATAACTTTTTTGTACATAATAGACTCAATTAATTACTTGCTTATTTAAAAATATGTATTAGAGTTCAAAAGTAAGATATAAATCGTTGTAATCCATTTCAATCGCCGCCAAAGCTATAAATAAATACCTATCTACTCTACTTTCCGATTTTGACAGAGTTTTGTATTAACTAATGTCAACAATAATAGGTAATCTTTCTGCTATATTTTTTTTGCTCTTGTAGTTAAGAATTTTGTTTATATTAATAAAGGCACTTGCCCCAAGAAAAAAAAACCTAATGTCTATATTTAGGAAAATAAGAGATAAAATCCTAATTTGATGATAGCATACGAAACATGAGTAAGTATGACACTTATTACAATAATCTAATAATACGACTCTGCGATCGTAATGCACAGACCATCATAACAATAACACATTAAGTAGGTGATTCCAACACTTAGCTACAATAACATCTCGCAGGTTGCAATCAATTCTTCATCATTAATCACAATTACTCTTGTCTTGATACTTTATACACTTTCTCCCTTTACATTCACAACCAGCTTATTAACCTTTGCTATTGATCTCTGGGGTGTGGAAAGACTTGTTTTCTTCTTGTCTTGCTTTATAAGCTTAATTGGCTGTAATAAGTATTTCGATGACCTCGTTTATGTATTTACGATCCTAATTCGATTCATAGATAACTTGTTATTTCGTGAGACTTCTGTATGTTTGGATAACTTCAACAAAGCGAATTTTAAGTGTTTAATCGGTTCCTATTTATTTAGGTGCAAGTAATGTCCAAGGAGCTCCGATTGACAAAATATTCATTTTTGAGCGTAGTAAAGAGTTCCTGATGTGGTTGATTAGTTCAAATCGTGGAAATCGTAGAGAAGGTAGGATAAATATGAACTGGGCACATGGGCCAAAAACGACAATATGGATGGATACCATACAATATGCCCTTCGCCATGCCCATAATGGGATGAAGGAGCAAACTTGACTTGAGCTTCTTGGCCTCAAAAGCTCCATTCGTGTACAGTAAGTAGAAAGATGGAATAGAAGTATTTGCCTGCACTGAAAAGAAAACGGCCAATGTAAAGCAAACTACAGCTAAGTAATCTAAAGAGTCATCGGCATCTTTGTCAACATTGCTCACCCACTTCGTGCAACCAATTTCTTAATTTATATGAAAACAACAGTTATGTTATATCTACCAGGCCATCTCCACCTGTCTCGCCAGAGGCTATAATTTTCAATAGTATGTTAACAACTCCACTAATGTTACGGCATAGAAAACATTCCCCATTAACACAAAAAATAAGCGACCGTAACGATATAATTGCAAAAAAATTGCGTAAAAAGTACATCTTTCATGTTATACAATCGAATCGAAGATTGTGATTCGATTCAAACAATTACAAAATCAATTTGCCGTTATCGATTACCGTAAGTGTTGGTCAATAGAAATAAGTATTAATTATAATAAAGTGCCAGTCCTTACTAAAAATATCTCTAGTTCGTAACAAGATGCCGACCTTGCTAAACACTTAATCTAATAAATGTAATTCTTTCTTTTTTCTTGAAACTTATTCACAGTTGGGTTCTGTACTTTCTGTATACGCATTCATGTTATTTTTTCCATGGGGTTGCTTACGTTCGCGTTATGTTCATCGTTTTTTGCATTCAATCTCTAATGCTGTATTTTATTTAGCGACTAGTAAAAGTTCTATAATGGTCTTATTACGAACTAAAATGAAATAGCACTATAGATTTACCGATCAGTTACAAGCAATAAATATATTGAGTATTGAGTATTAAGTGTTGGTCAATGGGTCTGTCATTTAATTATAGTAGTTTTGGGCGTGTCAGTACAGAATAAAGAATAGTCGATGTCTGGCCACTCAACAACTAATTGCTCTCGGAACAAGTGTGCATGAACAGGTTCTTGTATCTTTCTTAACAAATTGTGAAATGTTTTGATGCGGGTTACATTGAGGCAAGTAATGTGAAATGAAATATCGTAATAATCAATTTAGACAGTAAATTAAAACACTCTTCATACCGGTTTCAAATGAAATGAATTTTTAGGTGTGGAAAGAAGATGTCTAATTGGGCCATAGTATCGTCATCAAAACACCAGGTATTGAAAAATGCTGTTGTCAGGTATCAAATAGCTTAGAAACGCAGGCAATTCAATATCGGTTAGCAAAGACACAATCAATTAAATAATATTTTAGTAATATGAGGTGATCACAGGATCAAATAGTGCTCCCTTCTCAATCTATAGCAAACGATGTTAAACGTTATTTTAGGGATTTATGTGTACTTAATAACTAACAAAAGATTCTTGCGAGTATCACCCATGTTTATATTTATTATCCATCAGACGATGTCCACAAAAGCATGTTTGACATACACACAAAGAAAACAGATTGTTGACATTCAAACCCGGACACATAATAATGATCAACACCTATCTTTGTAACTAGTAAAAGCTGATTGATTAATACTGTAGTACTATTATTCTTGTGTGTTAATACGTGGTTATTCGTAGCATTCACGCGTGATTTACTTCGATAATCACTGACATTAACATTGTTAAGATCGGTCGATGACTTGGATACAAAAAGAATCAGGCAATCAATCGTTGGAAATTTTATGCTGTTTATTTTTTAACAGGGCGTTTTTTGCCATTGCATTGACACGCTCCGCTGGTACGTTATAGGTTGTAAGAAACTCTTATGTCTGTTTATGTAACATGTAATTATGTATTGAAATTTCTCGAGAAAGAAGATCTTGTGTCTTGTCTGATAGTCATTGAAGCATGTCTTATGTTCACAACTTACAAAACTTTATGGTTATCAACGACAGTAAATTTTATGAATATTGTCGGATACGATCAATATTTTTGTAATATTAATTACTAGTTACATGTTCTTTTAAATGTAATAAACCGTGAAATTCCCTATATTTTTAATCTCATTGTCGAGGATCAGTCAATCACCTGAAAAACTCGTAGGTTTTTTGTTTATCCCTTGCCCCATAGATAAAGCCTTTGCCAGGCCTGCAGGATAACTATGTTGAATTCTCGAAATGAATGAAAAAATAACGTATGGCCTAGACCGAAAGATGCGTAACAATTGAATGGGCACAGTTTTCACTACATTTTCGATTCAGGCACGCGTGCTATTGCGTCATTCGGAGGCGAAAGTGTTTGTCCAATGCTTAGAAGTACTTCAAGTCAACCGGTAGGTAAAATTACCACATCATTTACAGCTTATGCGTTATGACATGCCTATTTTAGGATCACTCTACGCATTTAATAGTGAGGACTTATACGTATTTCAAATTTAATGGTAGAGGCAATAAATTTAAACGTTTATTCTAATGTTGGCAAATATATAAATGACAGCTGCTATCATAATTTCAAGCAGGTAATTAGAATGCTAGTATGTATTACTAATTTAAATTTAATTTTAGATGCGTTCAATACATAATATCGAATGATTTGTAGGCAAGAACTTTTCCCTTATAGGATGGTTTTATTGATGGCCACTATGCTGGTCTGATTGCTTTAGGGCTTCCTTTACCAAGACAAGCAGGTTTCTTAGCAATAGACAATGATTTGATGAATATATTTATAGGTGGACATCTAAACCAGCTGCGATAAAAGCATTAAGTACCCATAAACTTATAATAAAATAAACTCTTGATAAAATAACTTTAAAACTTAACCTTTTATCGATTTAGTTAATACCGAACTAGATACTTCTATTTTGGACTTGATTTTGAAGCTTTAAGTTCATAATTAGTATGCAAGCAAATCAATCATACAAAACGACGTTCAAGGTTACAATTTTAAAACTTGTTAACAAGACAGCTTATTAACAAGTACAAAATACTCGTTTTATTTCACTTACATGATAATTATTAGTTACTTATCCGTACATAAATTACGTTTTATGTTTAAGTAATTATCATGTCTTTCGCGAGATTAAATATTTTAAATAATATCTGTTTAATACAGAATTTAAAAGCATTTTAAAAAAAATTAATTAATTAATTATCATCAGCCAGTACTTATATATTGACACATATCAAAGCTATCTGTGGCTTCCTTTTTTAGTGCTATTGTTTTCTTTTTCTTAGTACTTCGCATTATTTATAAGTACTAAGCTTTTTATCTGAGCCGATGATATTGTAACAAAGTTATCCTCACAATTGATCAGACTACAAAAGATTTTCGGTTAAGATAACTTAAAATTTTCGCATAGCATATCTGACTAAAGTCATATAACTTACAATGCTAGATAGATACATTTATGTAGGTACGTTAATATTAATTCTTTGAGTGCTTACAGTTCATAACATTATTATATGTATATTATATAATAGGAATACCTTACCAGTAATAATCTACCTACTTATTACGTAGGTATGTTGTAGGTAACCAACCATACATTATGTGCTTACATTCTTGTATCTCAATCGAGATGCATTGAGCAACGGAACCTTGACTCGATTGAGCCATCACTAGTACCTACTACAGGTTGTTTGGTGTATGCCACTTGTCTCCGATGAAATATCCCCAATATACCCACGTCTAAGTTTAATTTTTACACTCATATACCTCCACTAGGGTTACTCCTTGGTCAGTAATGCTATTAAACATATAGTAAGTAATACTTTAAAAAACGTAAGGACTTCAATTGAGCGGGCGCCTATGAAAATGTTTTCCTCTTCTTTAATTTACTGTTCTATATATAGAACCACCTTTAAAGTTTTCGTTCCACTTGTAGGAAGCCACAGATAGCTTTGATATGTGTCAATAAATAAGTACTGGCTGATGGAAATGTATCGTTAATATAGTTAGGTTAGTAAATTAAAGAAGAGGAAAACATTTTTATAGGATAGCACCAGCAGGCTTGGATCTGTCTGTATCTCATCAAAGGGTCTTGACCTCAAGTTATTACGTAAACTCCGCCATGAAGCCGCCTAAAGATATCATAAAAGTTTTAAAATGTCAGAAACAATCTATAAGAACAATGAATGGTTTGAAAAAACGTAGTCCTGCGAGAATACACTTTAAAAATGATAAAATAATGACAGTTATATCACTTTATATTTATAGTAGTTTATTAGAGGTACACGAGGATACGGAAATACCGGAAAAAAGAATTTCACGTAATAATAAAAAAGGGCGAGTCCTGCCTGTCAACAGATTATCTAAGTGTAAGAAACAGGGACTTTACACCAAAATATTAATGTACAATAAATTACCAAATAGCGTAATGGAACTCAATTTTAAAATATTTAAACAAAAATTAAAATATTTTTTTGAAAGAAATCCTTTTTATAAAATCAGTGAATATATATCAATGCAGCTTGTGGAATCATCGTTCTTGTGTGATGAACAACAATTACAAAATGTTAGTAATAGGTAAAGAAATAAATGACAATGTAAATGTATAATATAATAACTATTTGTTCTTAGAACTATAAAAGTATTTATAAGTTAAGTTTCTTTTTAAAGTAATTAATAATTAAAATGTAACAAGACTTGCCTGTAACGAATGTTATTTAAAGGCCAATAAATATTTCTTATTCTTATTCTTATGAGAATGGGGTTTTAAAACAATACATGTTAGATTTATATTATATCTCATTTCGTGATATCATTTTGCACCAACCTGTGCTCCTTCGGCTTCGCTAAAATAGCGAGGCTTGCTAGAGCCAAATATTTTACCTACTCAATCATAGATGGCGTAATTCATAATGGATTATTTCGAAAAATGATCTCGTAAATCAAAAAATCTACTTTTACGTTTTACTACGTTTTATATACATTATATAAATTATAGTTTTTTTACAGAACAATTTATTCGTAACTGAATCTAACCGCTACAATTTTATACTATTCAGAGAAAGTGAAAGTAGAAAAACAAACAAGCAGTCGGATTTCCAATAAAACTACGATCAGTCATAGAGCAGGCATTGTTCGATATTTACTAGACAATAATAAATGTTGTTATAAGTCAATATATCACCGCGTTTTGTTGTTTAGAAATAATAAATTATTTTGCTGAGTTGACAACTTTTTAAGAATAATTACTCGATTAATTATACATTTCTGAAACAAATGATACTTAAGGTAAACGTAGACAACTTTCTTACTCGTTTTCGACTTTTAGCGAAGATATTATCATATTGCAGTATTTATTCAGATTTCCGCCGATGATGTAACGACAAAATTTAATTTTTAATTTAGAATCCTATTAATAAAGCTCGAATTTGTATAATAAATCACATCCACATTCACTTATTCGAAGAGCTAAATGTAAATTATAGTTAGCTATTATTACTAAATATTAACATTATGACAATCAATTCAACGATTAAAAATCCCTAACAAATCGTCCGAATTATGATCTGTTTCCGCATATTTCCAAAATCATACCGTAAACAATAAAATTATCCTAAAGACGAAAGTTATAACCGTGAAAATTTACTACGTAACATTTGACGTAACTGTAAATATAAGCGATCTTGATTTTCGTAATGAAATCTCATAAAAGTTCTTGCCATAAAAGCGAAATAAAAATAGTTACACCGCATAGCCACTGGTACATTAATTTATCAACCTACAGATCACAAAAAATAACAGTGGCTACATTAATAATATTGCCAGTATATTAGTACAACAATAATTTAAGATATAGCATACGTTTTAATACGTGGGACGGTCATTAAAAACCAAATGATTCATGAAGACGCACCTTCGCTTTTATGAATGAAACAAGCCGTGAGAAGAATTGTAATCGTGTATAAACTAAAACATTTAAAATTTTTTTTTTCTCCAGTGGATATGAACTAGAGATGAGGAAAAATTACTAATTTGAAAATAAAACCTGCGAAAACTTTTGCATCAGCAAGACAGTTATTAGATAACCTTAGTATTTGGGCTTTACATGTTCTAAAACAGAATAGGCAATGGAATTAGGTTTGCAAACATAATACTTAGTGCTGAACTTTGCTCTGTTAATCTTTTATGACATAAAAGGCGTTTAAGTGTTTTAAGAACAATTATGATGTCAGCAGTATTCTCAACCAATAGCATATCGTAGAAGAAGAAAAATCAGAGAAGACTTACACTGACGTCTTGTCGTGTATGAGTGCATAGTGCACTTCAAACACACGCAGAGTAGAGAATCTTAAACACAAAATCTTAAACATTGCTTATAACTAAACATAAAATACAAATAATTTTGACGCTTAAACATCTCAGAATCAAATATATTTTAAACAACAGTACAATATTCTCGTACAATTAGTCAATGTTACTAGCACATCTAAATTGTAATTACAGTTCAAAAGCTCACCGCCACATAGTCAAGGTGGCTATTTTACTGGTACCTATGAGTAGGTGTATAATGTTTTGATGTTACCTAACAATGCAGCCTACACAAAACGCAGGCCGTCAGCAAGGTCGAAACGACACGTAGTGTGTTGTATCTTAGTCATTCAAAGCAAAGTTACTAATTTTAGAACCTGAAAGTGTTTGCTATTACTAGCAAAAACCACAAAGTTATACAAAATAGACAAATACTTGCATTCTTGACGCAATGTCTGCTTCGAATAGATTTGAAACAATCATAAAAGCCAATGAAATTGGTATGTTAGGTGTAGTGTAAGTTGCAATATCTTAGTGAGTTATAAGTATGAAAAAATTAACAGTATACAACGATTACAGTTTTTAGTTATCACACAATGTATTCTTGAAGTATAATTAATAATTTTATTAGAGCTAATTCCAATATATATATTTTTAATATGTTTTCCACTTAAAGATTTTTGAAAAGAAAACTTAATATTTTTAGACTGGTTATTAATTCCTAATATTAAGTCATAGCTTCCTTTAAAATAATGTTACAAATAAAATTTGTAAATGATGTTTCCCAATATTCAATTTCACTTTCGAAGCCCTTCCTTATATAAGTTGGCTTGACATTTAATATGATCAATGACAAAAAGACAAGTGGCCACACCCCTTGAAATACAAGATGTGATGTCAAACATTGGAACATATATGAGGAAAAGTGTCAACGCCCAAGTTTTGCACTTCGGAGATGAACTCGAGATGTTTTTACTTTAAAAAAAGAGGTGGTTCAAAATTCGTGGGCCTTTTAAAATGTATATCCCCGATTTCTCAGCAATATTTTTAATTTTTTGTTGAAAGTTTACGTAAAATAAGTCTGGTAGTCTGTTGAAAAATAAGGTAAAAGTACCGGCTGAATTGATACTTAACTTTTTTAACCTTGTTAGACTTCGTTATGATGACTAGCCATGTTTCGGATGCACTGTGTTCGTAATTTCAATATCTTCTACACCTCGAATAAAAAAAAAAGAAATTTACCTCAATTACATTTTTGTAGAATAAGTTTAATTTTATGGAAACAGACTCTTTCATCAGCACATACATAAACAGAAAGGTAAATTAACTTATGCAATAAAAATTATTAATAGTTATTCGTATATGAATTATTATAAATCTTTATTAATTACAAATTTTAGTCATAAATATGCGATGATTATAATCAACATACGAAAGTCGGATTGCTTTCTGGTCAAAGCACCACCGTACACCGTAAGAAATATTACTTATGAAATTCAAATTATGACTAACAAGTGACAGCACATAACTGTTTATTATTAACACTTTCACAGTCCACGGTATCCACATGGATACGAAAACTTACCGTGGAGTCCATGAAACCGAAAGGATGCATGGGCACTGAATTTTAAATATGGAATATTGGAGTGGACTCGAGGGACTAGATTTTGTTTTTGTAAGGTGGACTGTGAAAGTGTTAAGGTGTATATTTGTAAAGGTCTAGTAGATTAAAGTCCGCCACAATTACAATGTGGATAATCTATGACGCGGAAATTTCGGAAAGCTGCGTTAAAGTCTGAGGGCCATAAATGAAAATTCTGCTAATATATCTATTCTCAGAATTTTCATGTATAGAAAATATACATTATTAATTATATTTGTAGATAAAACTCAATAAAGGTTATTTTAAGGAGATAAAACAAACAGTCCCCGACACAAAAAAAATTTAGCACGTAAATTCCAGTGACACTGAAAATTATCACTCTAATGATAAACGAATCGTCACGTAACATCATCTTAACGATAGAACTAGTAAAGATATACGATACTCTATAAAAAAAAATAGATACGCTAGTTAGCAATGCATCGCTACTGCAGTTTCTGTCACGAACGCACGTCAATGTCAAACGAGGATCGTGACTAATGTGGTAAATATTGAAGTGTTTTATTCATTCCGATCGTGTTTGAGAAACTTGAATGATTTAGGTTAGATTTTTAGGTTAGTTCACAGTTTTGTAGGTCGTTTGTGCAGTTGAGGTAATTTTATTGAGTAAAGCATGCAGTTTGTTAATTGAAACGTCACGAAGTAGTTATTTTGTACACAACGTCTTACTTCTGCTTTACTATGTAACGTAATATAATATAAATGTATTAATATTTGTTCTATATGTCTATATCTATATTTTGTAGCATTTAGTATAAAATAAGAATGTATTTATAATCCTACCTTAGTAATATTGATTAATATTTTAAGTAATATTGAAACCTTAGTATTATCGTATTTATTCATATTATTTTTTCACTTAATTCTTACTTAGTCTAGTACCCCCACGAAACACAATACAAATTGTTAGTAAGTATAATTTTATATTAACTACTTCAACATAACAAAATATCCAATCTGATAGAAATACTCGTATTACACATGATTTAATTTGACCAAAATCACTTTGTTAGTCATTTAGAAAACTAGACTCAAAATGATCATTCATCTAACTAACAAAGCGTAATCTGTCAATCATATTTCAACCTCTGGCTTGTTAGGTGATAAAATAAACATTTAAAAACTACAACTTGTATGGCCTTAAGAGCTGACCTCAAGGAAACTACATAATACATTGTTCAACGAAAAATTGGCAGACATGACCCCGAATTTCACATTTAACTTTGAACTTAACGCCAATGTGGCAAGGATCAAAATTGTACATTACGAGAAGGTTATCTCTTCGGCAAGTTTTTAAAATGAGTGTAACGCCATCCGCTTATAAATTCACTCAAGATTGCTAAAAGATTAAGTTAACGGTTATTCTAACAAGTTTTTAATTTAAGATGTCGAAATTAATTGTTAGCTTGAAACTTAAAAAATTAATGCACTTACGTCAGTTTCTCAGTGGCCGGTCGATTTATCTGAAAATTACAAGAACGGATTATTTATTGCAGGAATCTTCTATACTTATTAAATGTATTGACCAATTATTTTCAAAATTTAATATTTTAATTACCCTCTAAACTTTCAAATAATAAACAAATTAAATCTTTTAATTAGTTCAACTACTCGTCAATAGATGGCGATAACATAATATTTCCCAATACAGTATATCGCAATGTCCAATTTGTCGCATGCAAGTCTCACATAGCACGCACAAAGCTTACGAAATCTATTTCAAAGCATTTAATTGCCAATCTCATTACCATTGAGGAACGTAAACAACCAAATGCCCATGGTTTGATACGTGGGACGACTTGTTCATTGTTAGATTTTATGATATTTGCATACTTTCGCAACGGACAACCAGGTGCGGTTGCAAAATGTGAAACAGGTGGCAAGACAGGTTTTATATTATGTTGAAAAAAACTTAACACGCGAAGAAATTGCACAAAGTATGATAAAAAGCTAGAAAAAAATTGCCCCGGGTGAGGATCGAACTCACGACCTTAAGATTATGAGACTTACGCGCTGCCTACTGCGCTACCGAGGCCTATACCGAAAATCAGAAATGGGTCATCAATATTAGACGTTAATGTAATGTAGTCAACGTATTGAGATTGGAAGCTTTTGAGCCAGCTTGCTCATATCAATAGTTTTTAATACATAGATTTATTATTTTCAGCAAAATAACGTTATTAATTTTGGTGGCTGGTTCATTGTTATAAATAAGCGAGCGTCAAAACCGTTGAGTAGTTGAAAGTTTGATTGTATCTTACAAATATCCTTACCTATTATTTTTGTAATAATATTAAAAAGAGGAAAAAATATATTTTTGTAAAAAGCTAATAAACTAAAAATTAATGGACTGGTTATAAACCTAAATTATCACGGAGTAACATTAGCTATTAGAAATGAAAGATCCGCGAGTAACATCGCGGAGCCCAGCTCGTATACCTATTATAAACGAGACAGTTTGTAAGAAAGGATGTATGGATATCTGTTTGTTACTTTTTCACGTAGAAGTTGCTGAATCATTTGGATGAAATTTGGCACGTATATAGCCTAGACCTTGGACTGGATTAACACATAAGATACTTTTAGGTATAAACGCGAGTTACTACACCTAACTTACTTACCGATGATTTTGACAAAGACCTTTTTATTTATTTATAGAGTATTGGAATACAGCCTATAGTGCTCCACTTAGTGCCTAGCACCAGTGCCTAACAGTCTTAAGCGTATAGGTTGATTATGTAGTGCAGCTAACCTAAGCCAAGCTAAGAGAGAAGAATCACTTTCACTCAATTACGTTAGCAAAGCACGCGATGTGGTTCGGAAACTATTTGACGTTAGCGGTCTGCCGTGTATGAATATCCGATTAGAAATGTTCTTAATTGATTAATTAAATCTGTGGCATTATTTTTGTAAACGAGCTCTTTGTTCTATTAAGCTCAGAAATATCACAAATCTATGTCTCGCTATTTTTCATCGACGTCATAATTAAGAAAGTTCTCGATTCGTCGGATTTTTTTTTATTATTCATAAGTATACGTATCATTGACCGGAAAGGATGGTGTGGGTAATAGTAGACCTATTAATCAGCAGTGGGTAGGTAAAGGTTCGTGATGATGATGTATCATTATCTGTATTTCCGAATAAATACAATCCGGGTGTGTTCAAGAGTAAGGTAAATAAGTTTTTACTAGGTACACATCTTGACTTACCGTCGGGTGAGTCCGATCGTGCTCATACGTGGCCTAGTCTGTTATATAAAAAAGTCCCTGATTTCTTAGAGGCTACTTACTGGACTGCAGTTATTTACTTTTGATGTATTATCTGTAGAAGATTTTTAGGTACATGTCAATAGTAAAATATACCTAGCGTATGCCTAACCTTTCTAAAACTTGTAACACAAATGTGTGTAGTTCACCCATCAAAGTGAAACCGTTTGCAAAAAAAAATTCAAAAACAAAATATGCTTAAAAAAATATTTGGTTCTCCATAGAAAAATTGGTCACGTGATCGGCCAAGTTGTATGGAGGACGCAAATTTATTTTTTTATTTTTTCAAAATTTTGTTCGACAGTGGATTCAATTTGATGGTAGACTGACACACCCTTTTGGTATTGTCACAACTTTCTGTTACACGTTCTAGATCTCCACGGTCACTCTATTTATTACTAAAATCCATTGAAATACAGCTAGTCCTGTCGTCACTGCATAAGGCAGCATAATGAATTTAGAATGTGAATAATCTAGCCGTCCTGAATACCCTTCAATGAATACGGCACCGAACAAATATGGCTGGCGGCGAACGGTACATTCCAATTTTGAAATAACGATTCTTGATTAGTCATTTGAGATATTATTTATTGATATTGATGACATAATTTTATCAAAAGTTGATTTTTGATACAAAATACTTATTTTTATAATTCGAGTATTAATTAAAATAATTACTAGTCTAAAAATAGATATAAGCCATAACATAATATACAACTATATTTAAAATTAAGACAACTTTACGATAAGTCTTGGAGATATTGGTCAATTTGGTTACGGTTCAAATATGTATTATTCGAATAAAAATTTTGTAACCAATTTTTCTAGATATATAATGCACACAAGCATTATTTAAAAAAAACTGCTGAAGTTTCAGTTTTAAAAAAGATTAAAAAAAAAAACACGGACCCCACTTTTCTAGCCTAGGGATCCGACTAAAATACGCCTTGCCTGATTGTGTACCTTTGTAAATACTACATATATATTTTTAGCTTAGTTTTTAAACTTCTGCAAGACATCATTACAATTAAAACACTTACGTAATTCATGACATAACTGCGATTTATAATCTAAAAAGGAAACCGATTATGAACCTCATATAATAATACACAGTACATAATCATTATAATGCTTAGCTATTATTTTCAAGCAAGAACAACTGCTATTACCATTCACAGAAGGTTCAATATAAAATATAGTAAAACAAAATAGTTTTTACCTGCCATAACTCCGCAGGATGTTTGATATTTAGATACAATCTTATGACACAACTAAAATCTTCCAGAAACAGCAATCAATAACATATTTTTAAATAGAGATAATATGGTAAAGAATGTATTTCATCAGTATCATCTGGTACGATCTAATCTCCTTTAAGTTTCCTTTGTGAAGAAGCAGTCTATGACCCCAATTCGGAAAGTCACACTGACTTAACTAAAAGTTCCTAAAATTATATACATCCTTTTCTCACCTTTCAAAACAAAAAGAGAGGAGACAATTTTAGAACTGTCAAAATAGGTTAGTTTAGTAAGTTTGGCCTGACCGAATCGGGATCAACCCCTACTACATGATATTATTATAATGCATACAATATGTATATCACATGTTGGTCTATGCCTCTACGGATAGCTTTTGTTTCGTTACAGTAATTTAAATCATTTTAACTCTTACAGGTTTATATTTTTAGTAAAGTAATTTCTAAACGAATCTTGTAGCTTTCATGATAAGATAAGACTTTCAATACGTAAGAATGCATTACACGTTTGATTTTTTCCTCTGAAATGAAGCTAACCATTACTAACTTTATTATTTTATATGCGCAGAAAAAAACCTTTACTTTTCTCAACAATTTAAATGCATAAAAGTAAGTAAGTATGCTTTTGGAGTATGGTCTGATTAAAGGTCAGACTTGAAGTAAGAGCTTAGTTAGACTATACTCAGACAGGACTCGCAAGAAAAAATGCTAAGCTCTCAATGCACTATTGTGTTTCTATACAAAAACTTCTCAGATTAGTAAACGGATTTAATAGGAGCTCGTCTTGTCCAGTTTTTCTTGTAGTTAATCTCATTAAAGCATATCCATTAGCCGGTCATGTCAAGAGCATTAGCTTTTTGTGGATCACCGGTCCGTAATAGTATTAGATCATCGCATGTCGCGCGAGGTTAAACCTGTTTCTGTTTGAGGAATCTCTGTGGAATGATGTGATATAATAACAGAGATTTAACTACAACAACATTATTATATGTATGTAATAAAGAAAATGGACAAGTGCCTTTATTAACATTAACAAAATGACTAAGACAACAAAAATTGTTAAAAAAAATAAATTTATTGTAATAAAGTAATATTAAATACAATAAAAAAGTGACGAACCAGTAAAAAATTTACGAGAATTTGGTAGGCGCGTACTTAGTTATTTCACATATTTGGTTTTATTAATTAAATTACTGAACCAATTTTGATAAAACTTACACGGAACCACAGTAGAAAGATGGACGTTCAAACAAAAAAATATTATCATAATCAGTCTGGGCATATCTAAGAAATCAGGTAACATGTACATTCTATGCATACATGTATATGCAGTCAAATTGAGAAAGAACCCTTTCTTCGTTTTGTAGTCGTTTGACATAACAATTATAAATACATTGCATAATTATGTCACAGTATTAAAAAAATACTACACACGCAAATGCTTTAGGCACTGTAATCCTTTTTTAGACTCAAGTAAAATTAAACAAAAAATATATATAAGAATATTAGGAATAAAAATAGTACTAAAAGTATAAAAGCAAACTATCGAGACGAGAAGTTTAAGATAAAATTATTATTACACTAAGAAACCTTCAAAGTTATGCCTCTACGAGCTGTTTGTCTACCAGCACGTACTACAATAAAGATTGCGAAGCTGGGTGTTTGCAGAATCTATGCAAATAGCTGTTAGCTAATACTGTCATGACATACTAGTAGAACTTACAAGGATTTTGTCAAACCGATGCTTAAAATAATTCATGTCTTCTGAACGTAAAAAGAAAGGCATATAATTGATTCTATTTTTCAAAAAGTAATACTATATAGTTATTTCAATGACTTTGTAATGAATAATGAAGAAAACGTTTGTTTGAAAAACATACTAAGAGGCTTTATTTGTCAATTAGATCATAAAATTATAAATATTTTTGAAAATATATTTTTATAAATTTCGGTAATTAAATATCTATGCGATGAGAAACAGATAAGATACCGTTTATAAGATCTCTAAACCACAAACAATTATAAATGAGTCTGCCTATAACCTTGGAGTAACTCAAGGTACGTGCTCAGCCCAAGGCTATTGATAGTGTTTAACAGTTAACGCAACGAAAATTGATGCAATCACTTCAAAATGAGTAAAATGACACATCTTCACGTAATATGAACACCATTAAAAATCACTTACATGCGCTGCCAAGCACAATATGGCATCAGATGGCAGGAAAATGTAGGACAGTGGTATGCCGCTGCTAGGAAATATTCAATGTAATGTTTTAAACATTCGAACTGCATGTTTACTAAAATAGGCGAAAAGGAAAACATTGTCAGGAAACATGGTATCACTTAGTCTTAAATATGCGTAACCGCAAACGCTGGGAAATTGTGTAGAATAATAACATAAACATTGCCTGTAGAAATTTCCTATTTTGGAAAGACCCAGACAATAATGTCCATTTTTTAATCTACTCTGGTAATGTTACATATTAGGTATGAAGCATGTGTCATAATACAATAAGAATAATGAATTAGTTACGATTTCAATTGTATTGTGTTCTACCTAACTCAAAAATTACACATATGTTAATAAATATGTAATAATTAACTGTGGTTACTGATGTTAATATAAGTTTAAAGTTATATTAATTTAATCAGAATAATTAGAATCATTTATGATCTTAATCAATTATTAGCTGTCTTTGGTAAAACCGTTAAATGCCTAGTAGTAAGGAAAATCGATAATTGTTAGTGTATGTTTCAAAATATACTTATACATAATGAGCTATTTCTCAAAACTTGCTCATATGAGCGATAATGATCTTTTACAAGTTCAAAAAAGTTGCATGTTGTTGACCGTGACCAAGTGACAGAAGATCATACCAGGATAATTATATCGCACAATTTACTGACTTGTTTATGTGCAACGTATAAACGTTTACCTGTATTAACAAGTGATATAAAATAATGTTCAATCCCTATCTTATAAGACTGTTTGCTTTTTTATTTAAATAATAATACACATTTAAATATAATCATATATTCGTAACTAATGAAACAAAAACTCTGTTAGTAATGTAAATAAAAATATAAAGTAAACACTTTAAGGCTCATATTAATAAGTTAAATAAAAACAAATTACAACCTTTTTCCTACAAACGTCAAAATAAAATACTTACTTTTACTTACGTCACTAAAAAACTACAATAATATTATGACTGTTTACTATTCGAAGGTTGACATTGTACGAGTAAGAATACTATTGGATAAATTAAAGCTTTCATATAAATGTAGAGCAATTTTAAGTAATTTTGTTGATTTGAACTTTAAAATATAATTAAAGCCTTCACTTATTGTATGGCACGTTTTGGCAATGAAGTAGTGCATATTAAGTTTTTAACATTTCAAGGACCTTTAAGCTTTAAATGAAACAAATAAAAACTTTACATAATAAATGAAATAAATAATAAATTAACAAATTCGATAGCGTATATGTATTATTGTGATGTGATAGGTACATTAAACAACGTAGTCCGATTAATTTTTTGTTAAATAAGACGTAGTAAAACACATGTTAACACACACAAATAATTATTTTATTTTTTAATTTGTAACGGGTCTAATTCCTCATTTCTAAATATCAAGTCAAATAATTTCCACACAGCTAAAAAAATAATCACAGAAAACATCACAACAGATCTAAATCAATTAAGAAAACAACCATGGCAAGGTTAACTTCAGTATTTTCATACCACAAGTTCGAGACCTTTAAGGGCAAAGCAAATGTTTCTCAATAGATAATCCTTATTATTAGTTTTTATACTTTTGTTATAGACGGGAACCATCGTGCGTTTTTATTGAACTCCGCTATTTTAAAGGTTTTTTTTATAATCGAACAAATGTAATGTGTTTGGTACGCACGAGTATAATCGCGAATAAGTAACTTAAGAGGATAAAATATTCCTCTTATGAATGCTTGATATATTTTATCTGAATTTTAGTGCTGTTGAGTAAGAAACCATTTTAATATATTTATAATTTAATTACAATTTCAAAATATTAATACTTTTATCATTTTCAGTTATATTATTACCCATTAAAATAATTAACCACACAACACTGCCAAGTGAATTAAGTAAGTTAATTAGATCCATAAATAACTTGAATCAGAGCAAAAACTTGACTCGTTCATTTACCAAACATCGAGTTAATACCACTCTCGGCTCACTCTAATAGGAGTTAAGTGACTTTGCTCAGACTCTGTGAAATAACATAAAAACTGGGCTAATTAAAACACTGACACAATTCCATTGACTGAATACGACTGGTAGCTAGAGCCATTGCAAAATATTACGTACTTAGAAAAAATGTCAGCGAATTTTATATCTGATACACGTAATATATAGTATACACTACTCAGTCTTAGTATAAATAATTATAGTACCTAGTTAATTTGATTATTTAGACAAACAGACGGTTACTTTCGCATTTATAGTATTATTTAGGATTTAGGATTAGGATTATATTTTGGTAAGTGTTGTGAGTATTTTAGATTTTCTAGACTGCGTTATTAGTTATTTATTTTATCTTTTAAGTATTCGGGTTTCTTGTAATTAAACGGTTAACTATTAAATGTAACTTGACGAGAATTATTTAATAATATTAAGTGTAAGTAATAATAAAATTATTCGAATAATCGATGAATGTCACTCGAATAATATACGAATTCATTGCATAAATCCCTATAATAGTACGGGTAACCATAGATGATCAAATGACTGGGGATCAGTGGTATACTTTTGGAAAAGATTATGTCCTAGAACTAGCATAGTTGCTATGAGTTCTTTTTTCAGTATTTTCTTTACGGCTATGTATTATTATTATTTTTATGTAATATTTAAGTAATTGTTTTTTATAAAGAATTGTGTATCGCGCATTGTATGTCCAACGGACTAGATGAGCTGTTCACGATGATGATAATAAAACATAGAAAATGTTCTATGAAAAAGCTATAGATAGGAATCCGGGATACAAGTGTAGTGAGTGGTCGACGATCCGTAAGCTTGATAACCGGATGAAATACCTCGAAACCAGTTTCTAACTGGTATTGCGCCATATGCATACCGATTCTTGAGAAAATATAAATAGCACACGTTTATACGAACATAATGTTCTAGAAAAAGATCTTATTTAACTTCCTACTTACATCAATCTTCAAAAAAGGATGGCAATTTGAAGTGTAAAATGGTTTTAGAGTTTATTATATTATTTTTGTCTATGTTTAAGTGTTTTTTTTATAGTTACAACATAGCTTATTAATATAATTTAGAGTGACAGTTGGTGGAGGATTTATTTAAGGAAATATAATCAACTAGTAGATGTCACCCACGACTTTGCCCGCTACAATTATTTTATTATCAAAAAATTTCAATCTTTGAATCTCCATTTGTACGCCCTATAATGAATACACTCTCCTAATTTCGCGTCTCCAGATTCAGCGGTTTAGGCTCTACGCTGATTCCAAATATCAGTTATGCAATCAGGACATACTCTTATATATTTAGATATAGCAGTTGATTTATGTTATTCTCAACAGAAAAAACAATAATTAGCAGGGCAAGTGCAGCCTAAAATCAATGGCCTTAATTTGTTTTTGCAACATTCGACATATCATAGAATTAAAGTTTCAAATGTTCCCGAATCAAAATATTGACACATGTGAATATAAAAAGTATCATCTGTAGACGCATAGAATAGTAAAGTTATTATTATTAACCGTAGTACGATTAAACATGCTAATAATAGAACATGCACATAAATAAAAGCAGTACCTATGTAAAAACCAGTAGTAATAAACATGGTATGTAACTCAAGGCGTTCTCTCAATGGGTAAGCAAATGTGAGAAATTAACGCGTGTGTCGAAACATAACTGATATTTTGTCGCATGTGTGACTAGTTTTATAGAGGCCATTTACCTATAATGTAACTATGAACTACTTTTAGACAGTAAATTGATTTTTTATTACATAAAAATATAGGTTATCGCAGGTGCTAAAGTGTTAAAAAACTTGTTAACTTTTAAATGCGTATTTTATATGCAAAATATGGGTTGTTATTAAAAGATTGCGGATTTACATTAGGATTTCCTTGACTTGTGACTTATTTTTAAACATATTCACAACGTTATAAATTTTTATGACGATATCACGTAGACTAGGAGCTAGTCGTCAATTAAATTACTTCAAGCAAAGTGACAGCACATAAAACTTTCAACATGAATTTACAACATTTTACGTTTGACATGACACATATATTATTAACCAAATGTGAGTATTTACTTCAATAGTGAGGAAAGCCACGAAAATAATAATGACTTGAAATAATGTGGAAGCACCTAACATATATTTTATGCTCAACATTGAATACGCAGTGTGATGTTCATATTATTTACGAACCTGTAACACATATTCAACTAATAATCAATATATACTACTATATATATACTTATCTATTATTTTTGTATTTACTGTAAACATAATAGAATGTAATGAACGTGCAAATTAAATTGTACACTTCTAAGTTTACTTCTATAATTATTTAGACAGTCCTACATAACTTTAAACATAGATTATGCAAATAATTATATTATATGACTTAAATTATATTTTATACTTATTCGTATTATAATTAGCTGGTTTGCGCTCTGATGTAATAAAATACCAACGAATATTATGGAACTAGTAAAAGATACCTGAGCTTAGTTAATGCAGTAACTACAGATTCCCACGGGAACGCTAATATAGAAGGCAACAAAAACTTTTTTTGTCGTAGTTAGTCATTTTGTTAATTTTAATAAAGGCTCATGCCACGTGAAAAAAGGTATATATAAAAACTGAAAATGACAAACACTGATACTGCGTTGATCGTTGAGGCACTTCAATGTAGATACAAAGGCAGGAAAATAAAACAAGTGGTTTTGTGTTCTTTTATTTTATTGCCTAATATTTTCTTGGGGTAGCGAAAATGGTTTTTCTTTTCCACCTTCGCAGTCGTCGCCTTAAACGTCTATCTTATGTAACCAAGGACGACAATCTTTATATTTCTGGCTTACGACATGACCCCACATGAAAGGGGGGAGGTATTATTATACAACTTCAGCTTCATAGACCTTTCATTTTAATATATCAGTCAGCACTAAAGCTTTCCACCTCGTTTTTGGTCTGCCTCTAGATCTTTGTGCACAGCTGTATCCAGCTTTAACAGAATGAAGACAACTAATTAACTATGCATTATCTATTTTATCTTTTGTGTAGTACACTATCAGTCGAGACTAAAATATTATTATTTAGTTCCTTGTTCTAAGCACTCGACTTAATTTATTACAAATTGTTTGCGGGGGAAGATACTTCCTAATATTAAACATAATTAGTTGGGACGGTACTGATTTAATATGGAATTGTTGATGCATCTTAGGATGACGCCATTTTCTTATAAGTCCTAAGTCCTTTTGCGACTCGTGGCGTCAGTCGCCGTGCCCTAATCCGTCATAGCCAAAGAAATTTAAGTAAACTTTGACTAACTTTGAAACTTTTTTGAACTGACTTTGCGGGATTACTTTTAATACACAACGGATGTTAACCAATTTACAATCAAACTCGAAAACAAGATTGCATTGTGCACCTAGCATCATTGTGCTCCCGTTTCAGTCATTTCGCACAGTAACCAGTTCGGCTATTGTTATGGAATCTGATTACTCATGCACGTCAAGATATATTGCATTTACTAACTTATTATTCTACATTATAGTCTATGGTTTCGCCTAAGTTACACACGTCATAAGCTTTGCGGGTTGCAGATCTATACTAAAGCTACTAAACATACCTATTTAGTTAAGCTTGATTTGCATATCCTAAAACGACGAGGTGTTATATGTTTGACGTGTCTGTGTATGTAAGTCTCTCTGTGGCGTATCACCTGAGCAGATGAACCGATATAGATTTTGTTTTTTTTTTGTTTGAAAGAGAATCAGTCAATGAATTAGTAAAATACTATGGATAACTAAAATCCAAGAT
This sequence comes from Ligdia adustata, assembly GCA_947049295.1. NCBI lineage: Eukaryota > Metazoa > Arthropoda > Insecta > Lepidoptera > Geometridae > Ligdia > Ligdia adustata. Next base: position 2,152,772 of record OX346237.1, read on the forward strand.
GGCCGCCGTAGCGCCATTACAAAATGCCGATGTGTGGGTTTTTCAATATTTTAATTTTAATGTGTTTTACCAACATGTGTTATATAAAAAAGTCTTTAGCTAAGTAAGCTAAGTTCATTTGATGTATTTACTTAATTTCATGTGACAACCCATATGACTTTTGACGTGGTGTACTTAATTTGTATGCCTGAACTTTGACGTCTATATAGCTCATCATGTATGAGTAGACGAAATGCCAGCAGCCTATTGTTATGGAATCCGATAAATCACAAGAAACAATAGCTATTTGGGTATATTGAAGATCTCTGTTTGAGATTGAAATACTAATAAACGTACAAGATACTGTACTTATTATTGTAGTAGAAAAAAATGGAATTGAATCACAGTTGCTATAATTTAACTAAGCTAATTTAGTAAGAAAATTGTATTAAAGAATTTTTAAGTAAAATAAACATAACATGTCATCGTTATCTATATCCACAGGACATTAGAAAATACGAACTCAGGAGTGCAGGAATGAGGTTGATGCCACCAGATGATCCATTGAAGATATTATCTTCGATACAACCTGTTGTTTTTATTTTCAGAAAAAAAATTAAATTGATTTTATTGTTTTGTGTGTCTGCAATAAAGAATTGATCTCGCTATCTAAATTCTTGTAAACAAAAAAATATATTTTGATTTGATTGTAGTAATAGTTCAGGTAAATTAGAATGGAAAAGATTTTGTATGGCTATTTCTGCTTTCAGTTAACAAATCGAAGACGGCTGGAAGAATAAAAACTAATGTGATTCAATCGAGTTACTGTCATGGTAGCTCTACATATTCTCATATTCTTTATGCAATAACGATACACATTCGTCAATAGTCATGTAGTATAATGTGAATCAGGAATCACTGCGCTACTTCAATCACATTTTCTCCTACTCAAATTACTGCGCAATCTGAATAAAAATCGAATAATGATATTTAAGACAACAGTTACATTGTAAAGACTAATTCTCAGAATGGTTCTAAGCGTGAAAAGATTTAAAACATATAAAAAGTAATGTACTAGTTCTGAAATAGAAATTGGAAAGCAGAAAGAAAGGTTTCACGACTTTTCAATTGCAAAACATTATTAACATGCGACGCCTGTTATTGAAATATTCTCCAATTTCAATTTGCTGTGGTCCAAAACTATAGTTACAAGCGATTCATGCCAATCCAACACTTTCATAACGTTCAACTATTTTATGAACTAGAATTTTAGGTGATTACAATAGCGTTATACATACAAGCTTAAAATTTACTATTACTATTTTTCGTCTCATTCTGATACGAAAATTAATCGGGAACAAGGCATCATTTAGTGAAAAACAGCATATCAAGAACATTCATTCCCGCAAAATAACGTATTGCTTTATTTCACTAAAGAAATAGAATAATTTAAATTATTTCATCTTCATAACATTTATAATTAGATAATACTAGAAGCTATTCGAAAAACTTGTAGCCAGAGAATGTATAATAATACTAACCTAGAGCAATAGCCGAAGGCGACCCTACGCTTCTTATACTGGGATGGCTAGGCTAGACTGGTAGGAAGATATGCTCAGAACAGCTCCAGGACTCATCACATCCACGACGAGTAGGAATAAATAGAATGATTTACAGTTTTACACACGTTATTGATTTGATCGATACCCGCTAATCGCTATCAATGTAATCGCACGCAGAACAGCTCGCGGATCACGTATCGAAATAATGAGGCGCGTGAGAGAACGCGTGATTTCTCATACTCGTACGCTGTCTGTGTGGCGTAACTGTAAAGTGGAAGAAGGATGGGTGGAATTAACTCATTTCAGAGTACTTGTTAAAGGTCGTGGTTAGTTTAAGACGCAATGACATGACAGGGAAAGCTTTTGCTAGTAAAGTATCACCTGATAATGGTGATACCTCGGATCAAATCTACGAATCTTAATCGTACAACGATATTATGCTTATAATTGAACGTCAGTAATGTACAAAAACCATTACGATATACTAAAAAAATTACCTATTTGAATAGCTAGTATGATAAATAACATAAAGAGTCAATGTTATCAAGTCTATGTTTCATCATTTCAGAGTCCTTCGTGCAGCCTAGAATCAATGACACTACGTTGAGCTTATTTACCTATAAGAATGATAATTCATAAATTTAAATGTCGCTTTCTATGTCGTAATAGTAATGTATTTTACTCTACTATAATTATTACAAAAATCGACCAACGTTTACTGAACATTTACAAAACACAATGTCGATGAATGGGCTTAGTCGAATGTCTTACCATTCAAGCAAATGGCTGTATTTATCCTAACAAACTTGCACCTTGCTTGCAACATTTTACTGTCTCTACCATTCAAGTAAATTGCGTGTCATTATCACAAGTAACCACTGAGAGTGCACAGTTTTTAGCAGTTATATTTAATAGGAAACTCTATATACGCTGGCGTCGCCACTTTCCATGATAAACCATATAGCATAGACTATTTATGATGGTGTAAACGTACTTCTTTGTTTTTCTTTTGTTTTTGGTGCCAGAGTTTGTAAATTTATCTGTTATACGAATATCATTCGGGGGAATTCAAGTATCAGATTATGATTACAAAATAAAATGGCACCAGATTGTAGTAAAAATGTATTTCAGATACAGTTACTCTACGAGGTTATGCATTAACCAAGACGTTGTGTTTTCTCTTAACCAGGTGCACAAGGAAGTAATTTACATGGGAAAACTACTTATACTGAGCGATTAAACGCGAAGAATTTCTTACATTCCTATCCATTTAATGAACATTCTACATCTTTTTATGTCAACAGTTTCTGTAGGAAAACTTATGTGCTCGTTGAGCAATCGTTTGGATAAGTAAAAATGTTTGCTTATTTGCGAATGACGTAATGATTCTCAGTATTGGGTGCTATGTTGCTGATGATGACATTAACAAAACATATTATTATTTTTATATTTTATTACTTAAATCACGAACAAAGATATATCTGTGCTTAAATCTAGGACAATTGCTCTTAGCGCATCTCCGTTTATGCTAATCTGAGAAATAACTATTTTGTTTTACTCACACCTATATATAAGACTGTAATGATACGAGTAGTAAATCCAATAAATGATACTGGCATTGTATAACATTCATAACTACATCAATAGATAGCAGATACGAGAAGTACAATTGTCGTTGCTGAAAGAATTTTTCTATTAACAGCTCTGATCATGATCATACCTAATTAAGTTAGTAGTAGTAGGTACTAACTAATGCTAATAATTTGATAAAATGTAGCAAGCGTCTTATAATACTTTTTCGTTTTCAATAGAAAGATGAAATCAATAGTTTGAAAGTGTAAAAATAACTTTTCGCCTGTCAAGAGCTTATCAATCACATTGCTACAGAGCATGATTCCGTATGTTTTATGACAATTCCGCAGTATGTTTGCACCTTGCCTGGGAGCCGTGCATGTGAATGAAGGTATATAAAACCACACAATAAGCTTACGTACTTCTGCTCTCACCTTAATACAAGTACCTAAGGAGCAAAGGCTAGGTTTACCTTGAGCTACTGAATGGGACTGATAGCGCTAATTTGTAAAAAGAAAGTTGGAGTTTTAGTTGGATAATCAACGAAGCAGCATAAAATAAATTAGTTAGTTAGATTTCTGGAAACTTATTGCAATATTTTTTTTATTACCGCTTTGTTTTTTTATACACATAGATAGGAAATGATTTAATGACCACTACCGATACTTTAAACGATATCATGCGGCAAAGCCAAGTTTATAAATACGACAAATTATATGAGAATTAACATTGGGGTCCTCAGTACTTGCTTGTTCCCTTTGCCGTATGCAATAGGAAAGCTGAGTCAAATTCAGTAATTAAAGAATTCGGCAAAAAGATTAGAGGAATAAATGCTAGATTTCGCTCTTTCTCGTATCTGGTAGAGGATAGCTATTGCACCTTTGCAAGTGGGCACCTACAGTCTTAGGTGGGTTATTTGACTAAATTGCTTCTGTGACGTTGTATTTATAGTTTGTTAATATTTAATTCGATCACATGATTATTAAAACGGTTTTTTCTTATTTATCTATAATTTGAAGTAGGTATACGTGATCAATAACGCCTTGAATAAGAGTGTGAATAAGAAAAACAAGAGCCTTGAATAAGAAAAACGTGATACTAATAAGATCGAAGTATGGAGTTCCGTATGCATAAATTAATGTAGAAGTTAAAATGCATTATTCTTATAATAGGTAGGTAAATGTTATGTTGTCATACAATGTAATTATTATTTAATAAATTTGAGCATCCGAAAAACAAGTAATTATCTTATTTATAGAGACAAAAGTATAAAGATTAAAGAATGGAAATAAAACATAATTAAGAAATTTGAGCAATTTCGGATGTTCTGCTATTATTCAAAACAGAACGCTAACAATTATGAAAATGCTCAAATAACTTTCACACGCAACGTATTTTTTTTCTATTAAAAATTACTCGCTCAGAAATAGTTTTAAGTTAAACGGCGAGAGCAAATTATAAATTTCGCACGCGTCCATCACTTTCGTATGTTAACATAACAGTGCTAAAGAACTGCTAAATATTTCCTTGCGAGTGTGAACTTTCTTCTTGCGTAACGGAATGTGATGTAAATTCTTTGGACCACACCTTCGAATGTTTTATCTGATTTCCAGTTTATAAATTAATAAGTTACGAAACATTATTTTATGAACGTAACGACGGGTTGATTTCTGATAATTAATTATTTATGGATTTTGATTTGGTTGAGTTAGTTCTAAGTTCCAACTAGGAAAGAGCTGGAAGCCTTCATCAAACGCGTCGTTGGGTCAAGTTTACATGTTCATACATAAAGTAAAATAAACTACTTGCATTAGAAACAATGTTATTAGTTCTGAGATCCATACCTAGTAATTTAATACTTAAAATTACATGATTAAAATATTTATTATATGAACTGGTTTATTCAACGCACATAACGTTTTAAATAAGTAATGACACTTGTAAAGTAAAGTAAAGTAAAGTAAAGTAATATTTATTGACCTTTAAATAACGTTCGTTACAGGCAAGTCTTATTACATTTGAATTAATAATTACTTAAAAAAAATTAACTTACAAATCTCATTCATATACAATTACTTAATATTAGTTCTTAGTTTAACAGTTCTCTTGACAAATATTTACATTATGATTGCTTTGTTTAGTTATTAGTGATATTTTATTATGGTTGTTCGTTACACAAGAACGATGATTCTACAAGCTGCATTGACATATATTCGTTGAGTTTATAAAAAGGATTGCTTTCAAAAAAATACTTCAATTTTTGTTTGTATGTAATAAAATTGAGATCCATTACACTATTAGGTAATTTATTATACATCAGTATTTTGGTATAAAGCCCCTGCTTCTTACATTTAGCTAATCTATTTATTGGTAGGATTCGCCCTTTTTTATTATTGCGTGAAATTCTTTTTTCCGGTATTTCCCTATCCTCGTGTACTTCTAATAAACAACTATAAATATAAAGTGATATAACTGTCATTATTTTATCTTTTTTAAAGTGTTTTCTCGCAGGACTACGTTTTTTCAAACCGTTAATTGTTCTTATAGACTGTTTTTGAAATTTTAAGACTTTTATGATATCTTTAGCATTTCCCCAAACAGTAATAGCGTATCTTATAATAGAATGCACGTAGGCATAATAGACAGAGATGAGCGACTTTTTATCTAGTAATGGCTTAAGTTTAAATAAAGCATAATTACCACTTGCCATTTTCTTGCAAATTTTATCGATGTGCGCATTATGGCTAATTGTATTATCTATTGTATAACCAAGAAATACATTTGTTTTACTAATGTTTTATGATTATGACTCATAAGCCACCACAGGTGTAGTGTAATGATATTATAAAATTTATTTACAGTTAATTAAACTTTATGTAATTATTGATTTATTTATTATGTGCTGTAATTAATTTTTACTTGCTTTTTATTATTGTCTGGCGAAACGTCAGTTATTCACGTCAAATAAGCCCAAACGCCTTAATTAAGGTATTAATTATTTTTATTTAGTTTATAATGTACTTTAAGTATACTTAAAGTGTAGCATAGTTAGAACTATCTTTACTAATATGCATACCTACTAATATGCAGGATTAAAATCTATTTGACTAAGTTGCATTAAAGGAGTATTCCGTAACTTAATTTAAATTATGTATACGTAATACAACGTAATACTAGACATAACTAATTGATAGCGGAATCGAATAAGTTTTTATTCGAGTTAACTAGTATTACAACGCACCGTGCTCTCTCAGACTACTCGAAGACATCTGATTTACTTACTTCGTGAAGATTACATACGTAAACTTATTTTATAACAACTGACAGGCAGGAGGTGACGCAGGATCGTGAAATATGGGTAAGGGGAGACCTTAGACCCAACTGTGGGACATTATATTGGTAAAAAAACATAAGATTCGATAAGTAATGTTGACTTATCCTTCTACATACGTAGGCTCTAAGTTGTAGGTATTACCTAGCAAAACTTATATAGAAGTTCCTATTCTGAAAGTCACCTTGTGGGTCACAGATTAGTAAAAAGTTACTAGGTACTAAAGCAAATTATAGACAAAACAAAGTTAACCAAGTTTACAGCAGCTTGCGATCTTTATAATTTTAAATAGGTAAAGGCTTATAAATAAAACTTTTAAATAATATAAGTTCAACTCACAGTTCCAACAAGAATCCAATAGGAATTAACAGCATCCAAATAAAACAGTTGTTTAACAAAATTCGATTGTCTTAGTTTTATTCGAACAAAAAACCAACAAAAACTTGTTTCTCACAAACCCGTTTTCTCGAATTCCAACAGTTCTCAGTCGTAAACACTTATCGAATCAACCACAGTTCGAATAAAATATCGATTCAAGTTATTAGATCGCAAAAACTGGCACAAAACAATGTTCCTTATTTGAAAAAATAATTAAAAACATTCACTTCTCAATCCGCGCATGCGTTCGATGCGTCTACTCAAGAAGTTCGACTCAAGACTGTCGACCAATCGGCGTCTTGCGTTCTCCAAAGTCGAGTTATTACACAAACGAGTTTGAATGGTAGCTCAGCTGTCGTAAATAAGCTACATTGCGCGTACGTTGTCGTAGAACCGGCTTTTACGTTCCTTGCAATAAACGTCACACGATTTTGTACTTTAGCGCAAGCAATTAAAGTTGATTTTGATATATATTTTCTTTTGAAGGCTTTGATTTTCGTTGCTACACAAATATAACTTTTATCTCTGGTACGAAAAGCAGATACTTCTTTAGAGAATTAAAAGTTCAGTAAGTCTACCAACCAAAACCAATATGCACCTTATGGGTTTTTAGATAGAGTGTAAACTGGTTTGAAGTTTGAAATCTGAAGTTGATCACCTTAGAAGAAATGTGGCCTCGACCACAGCATAAGTATTAGTTACTATGACAGGTATGCGAGGTGCATGGCTGAGTGCGCCAGAAAGCGCGCGCTGAATCTTTATTCCATCACAGCTCACGTAACACACCTGTAGAAAAAGTTTTCTTATCGAACCCTTTGATTGATTGCTTTGACGAACGTCTGAATTGAGCAAAAAGTAATAACAGACCTCTTATACAGTCGTTTAAAAATAATATCCGTGTTATAATTAACTAGCTTATTAGTTGTTTTATTTGAACAATTTCGTTTGGTTTTACCTGTTGATAACACTTATGAGAAGCTTCGCTTGACGCCACCTATTGAATATTTGAAACAACTCGACCCAATTTAGGGGCGCAAATTATAACTTATACTCAAAAATTGTAAGCAGGATATTTCGTATGTATCTTTTTTATAACGTTTAATTATAAAATAAACGAAAACAACTTTCATATCACAAACAAACAAATCACTTTACCCAATTCCTGATTATCATTTTTTTGTCGTTAATCGCCATCTAATACTCAATTGTATTAGTCTGCTACTCAATACTAGATGGCAGTAAAATTACGAAGACTTATTTCGAAAGAAATTCAAAACTCAATACGAAAAAAAAAAACAGAAAACGAAATAAGATCGGAAACATATATTATTAAAAATAACAAAATTAAGTAACGCTAAGGAGCAGTCTATAAATCTGTCTCAAGGCTTGAGTGTTTGGAAAGTTTTAGAGGGTCTACTTGAACGCAAATCACCAACGTCATAGATGGCGATATATCTACATACGAAGGCGTGTTATATAAAATAACAAAACGAATTAAATAAGGCAATTAGCCGAAAAATATTTAAAAAAAATGTTAAACAAGTACATTTGCTACAAATCATGTCATTTGATTTTTTTGTAGGACGCAAAGTTTCCGAGATATCGCAAAAAAGGTGTTTGTACCCCTTTTTCCAAGATGGCGGCCAGTGAACAAGGGCGGCAACCACACAAACTTGTGTTTAAGCTTCTATTGATCATCCACACATGTCCCAAAGATAAAATTGCATCCTCTAACAAATGTAAAGCTCATGAAACATTTCAATGGACTATTATTACTGTTATTTATTTTCTTTGCTCGAATAGATACCTGTCACGTCCGCTAGAGGCGCTGCTACAAGTTTCCTAAGCTCTAGCACCAAATTAATAACTCCGCCGTCTTCAAAATTAAAGTTTTCCACTCACTTTCTCATATCCAAACATCGTTATATCAGCGTCTACTTGTTTGTTGATAGAGAAACTGTCGGCTCCTCGTCGCGGTCACGTTCGTCAACAAAGCGAACGTGACTTCCTTGTTGATGAACACTTTGACGTGTCACGTCTTTTGCAGTTTTACACCTACAGGCTTATCGGTTAGGGGTGTACTAAGATGAAAGGGGGTCACTATGCTCATCCTAAGGAACAACTTTCCCTACGGGACCAACTCTCAATTTGAGAAAAAATATCAGCTGTTTCATTTACATTTTGTCGACGACCGATCAACTTTGTGTATGGAACAGCTGTTTTTTTATCGAATTCAGAGTTGGTTCCACAGCGAAAGTTGTTCCTTAGGCTGTGTAAAGTGATCCCCTTTCGGCTGAATAACGTTCGTTACAGGCAAGTCTTATTATAACATTAGACTGAATAGTTACTTAAAAACAATTTACCTTTAAATCTCATTTATATACGATTACTTAATATTAGTTCTTAGTTTAACAGTTCTCTTGACAAATATTTACATTATGATTGCTTTGTTTAGTTATTAGTGATATTTTATTATGGTTGTTCTTACACAAGAACGATGATTCTACTCGTACAAGCTGCATTCACATATATTCGCTGAGTTTATAAAAAGGATTGCTTTCAAAAAAATACTTCAATTTTTGTTTGAATGTAATAAAATTGAGATCCATTACACTATTAGGTAATTTATTGTACATCAGTATTTTGGTATAAAGCCCCTGCTTCTTACATTTAGCTAATCTATTTATTGGTAGGATTCGCCCTTTTTTATTATTGCGTGAATTTTTTTTTCCCGTAATTCGCTATCCTCGTGTACTTAACTACTATAAATATAAGGTGATATAACTGTCATTATTTTATCTTTTTTATAGTGTTTTCTCGCAGGACTACGTTTTTTCAAACCGTTAATTGGTCTTATAGACTGTTTTCGACATTTCAAGACTTTTATATCTTTAGCATTTCCCCAAACTGTAATAGCGTATCTTATAATAGAATGCACGTAGGCATAATAGACAGAGATGAGCGACTTTTTATCTAGTAATGGCTTAAGTTTAAAAAAAGCATAATTAACACTTGCCATTTTCTTGCAACTTTTATCGATGTTTTCTGTTACACTTCGTAAAATCTTTTGATTTTGTTGACAAGGGGAAATCTTCTAAAAGCTACATTATCATTAGGGTATATAGCCGGGTTATGTTGGAATGCACATACCAACGTATACGCTCCTCTGTTAGGCACGGGTCGTACTTACGAAGGGGTCCACCGCATTAGCATTAAGTACTTTCATTAGCATTTTCACACAGTGCGGTCACCCATCCCAAAAAATTTATAAGGATTATAAAATCAGTTCACATATTAAAAATGAAACAACAAACTAAGTACATACTCAGTGTAACTATTTATTAACAAAAATTCATTTTCACACTTAACATAAATAATCCAAAACATAGCCAAATGCAGAGCGGAGATCAATAATTTTGAAAAAAAAAATATTTTTGGTCGAAATAATACTTAGAACATAACAGAAATTGTCTTTTTCCTAATTCCATGCTAATTACAAAACGTAATATTGTTTTGCGTCTTAAAATATATTATACAAAATTATACAAAAAAAAAATGCTTCCGACGAAAGAATTCGAATTATTTCTTTACAAAAACTCAATAGTTATACAGAGTTATAGGTTAGGTGACATACTATGCTAAAAGGGGGTTACTTTTTATTATTTTTTCTATTTTGGTAGACTGACCGAATACAAATAGTTCTATACAACGTGCAACAGTAAGGTGTGACAATACTTAACGGTGTTAGTCTACACATCAAGGTGTAGAAGAGAATTTTGTAAATCGAGAAAAAATTATTGCGCCCTCCATACAACTAGACCGACCACGTGACCAATTTTTGTATGGAGAATCTAATATATATTTTTCTAGAATTTTGCAAAATGTATTGTCACACCTTTATGTTACACGTTGTATATTATTCATACAAAATTATACGAAATAGAAAAAAAAACAATGAGTGCTCCATACAACTTGGCCGATCAAGTGACTATTATTTGTATCGAGATCCTAATATATATTTTTTAATTTTGAAAATTTTTGTTTGCTATGCTATTTTTGTTCACTTCGATGTGTAGACTGACAACCCTTAATCCACTCAAATTTATTTACTTTTTTATGCTTATGTAATTACAAAACATATATAATATGACACAAAACATACAACACAGACATTTCTTATATATATATATTTGATAAATTAATACAGGTTTGTTTGCAAACAAGGTAATAGGCTAGGGTTCTAATAAGGCGAAAGGGGGTCACCCTCTGACTCATATATTCAGCCTAAGGAGCAACATTTACTTTAGGACCAACACTGAATTCGAGAAAAAACATTTTGTTTTTACAGTTACTTAACTGCTGATTTATTTTTCTCGAATTCAAGATAGATTCCATATTGAAAGTTATTTGTATTGCTGAGTATAGTGACCCCCTTTCGGCTTAGTACACCCCTAACCGATAATAAAGAGGCACATAACTAAACACTAAATAACACATACATTTTGTACTAGATATGTGAATGAAAACTTTTTAGAACAAAAATAAATATTAAAGTACAAAAACAAAATTTTAACTTACCAAAAAGTAGACTAGAATACATACTTACATTGAAAAATGTTGTTTTTTTTTTGTTATGACACATAATTATGTTAATTTTTACATAAAATAATACCACGAGTGGCGGGCTTATCACTAAAAGCAACGTCTTCCACGCAACCAGAAGTATTAATTCATTGCAAATGCAAAAATTAGAATCGTATTCATTGTGTATTAAAAAAAAAAACAAATTGTACTTTTTCAAAAAAAAAGTTTCAAATGTGAAGGAACAAAAAAAACCTGTTATTTGAACAGACTTCAAAAAATAAAGGAGATTCTCAAATCGTCAAGTTTTTTTAATATGTTGCCTGATTATTGACCTTCCTTCCGAGTGGTTATATATATATATATAATATACATTATATGGAAATCAGTTCAGTAATTCGGTTTGTCAGTAAAATCAGAATAACTGTAAAAGTAACCGACTGTATTTTACCAACATGATTTTTTGGACACGAATAAAAAATTTTTTTTTGTTTGATAAAGCAAAAATCTGAAATGGACCCATTTTTTTAAAAATCGGTCTAGATTTTTGTTGTTTGGCGCCTGCCGTAATATGAGGGTCAGTAATTACTTTTTTTTTTCTAAGAACTTGTTTAAAAGTAATATACATGTACTTGAGAACACTAAATCTAAAATACAAAATACTTGATTCCTAATAATATTCATTTATACCAAATACAAATTCTTAGTGTTTCCTTACATACTCTAAATCTAGACTTGTTTTTTTTTCTAAGTAAAATACATTTAGGAACTTAATTTAGCTGTGATGTTGATGTAAGTACAATTTTTTTTTGCATTTCAGTAAATGCTAAACTATTTATGATCGTATTGTCATAATTTAATGAACAACACTCAAAGACAATAATAAATTCTTACCGAGTTGTTTGTGATGAGAAAATTACTAGATATTTAATATTATATATATACAGGATTATCAGCTAGGGGTGTACTAAGCCGAAAGGGGTTAACTATACACACCCTAATGAACAACTTTCACTATGGGACCAACTTTGAAATCGAGAAAAAATAATCAGCTGTTCGATACATTTAAACAGCAGATTTTTTTTTCGAATTCTAAGTTAGGTCCTTTGTAAACGTTGTTCATTAGGGTGTGTATAGAGACCCCCTTTCGGCTTAGTACACCCCTAGCCGATAGCCCTGTATAAGAGAAAGTCCTGACTGATATATTCGATAAGAATTAATACAAAGTCTAATCTTCTGAACCCAGAAACATTAAATTTGAGTGTTTTTATTATAGGGTGTAATAAGAATTTTAGAAAATTCAGCCCATAAGGGGGGGGGGGGGGGGGGGGGAGGTCTAATTGAGGCTATCAGCGCGAAAGTGGAGTAACCCACAATTTACGTTGGTTACAGTTCTGGTGTAAGTTAAGTTCTTTACAATATAAATATTTAGTGCAATAGTCGAGTAAGCCACCTTTTTGTATCCCAAAACAGATGGCGCTAGAAACATAGTATTTGCACGGGCCGTTACAACCAAGTACTATAGTGTAAGAGTAGTGTAAGCTGTATACACCACTTTTGAACCAGGGCAACACTAAGTTTGTCTGTGGCTTACGTCAATACTGTCACTTGTCAGTTTAGTAAAATTTAAGAGGTTATAAAGAAAAATTCATTGAGAATTGTTATTATAACCGAAATATTGATATAGTTAAAATGTTGTGTTACTTATTGCAAATTATAAGCAATCCTCTTTTCGTTTAGATACGAACTGGTTTGTACTTTAATAAATTACTTACTTAATCAATGCTGGTTACAGTTGGAGATTTTGAAGATTCTGGCTCTGAATATCTACCATCTCCTGCGCCCTCATCATGCAACGATGATGAAGAAGTCCAACAAAGCAGTACCAGTTCAGTCACAACTTTACAACTGCCACTACCAAGCACGTCTAGTTCAATAACGACAGAAGCTCAAAGCAGCATATCATCAGCTGTCACTACATGCGAAACTCCTATCCTCAAAAGTAGAAAGCGTGTGAAAAGACCAGAGACTTGGCGGCGAAATATCCTTAAATTAAAACGAGCAAAAGGCGAACAATATGAAAAGCACAAAAAGACCATTGTTCCTGCGAAGACACCTAAAACAGGTGAATGTCCATGTCCTAAAAAATGTCATCTAAAAATTAATGAGGAACAACAGCTGGAAATATTTAGAAGCTTTTACTCATTGGCAAACTTTGACACTCATAATGCATTACTGTTCTCATTAGTTAGAGAGACAAACAAATGCAGAAGTTATACAGGAAGAGAGGAATCAAGAAGGCAAAAAACACACCTTTATCATTTATTGGGTGAAGATGGTGTTGAATTTCAGGTGTGTAAGAAATTCTTCCTAAAAACTTTTCAAGTTTCTGATGGACGACACGTGTTAACTAGGGTGCTGAAGCATAAAAGTATGCAACATGTTCCACCCATTGATCAGAGAGGTCGACAAACGTCTGTAAACAAAACACCAGACAATAAGATCGCAGAGGTAAAACAATTCATTGGCCAGTTTCCAGTCTATGAGTCTCATTATACCAGACACAAAAGTGAGAATAGGAGATTCCTTTCACCGGACTTGAGCCTTGGACGAATGAATTCTCCTTTATAAAGCTGATACATTTGAACTAATTTCATCATTTATGTTCAGCAAAATTTTTAATGAAAGTTTCAATTTAAGATTCCATGTGCCCATTAGTGATTCTTGCAAAAAATGTGATCACTTCAACAGCTAAATTAAATGTGCTGAGAGTGAACAGCTAAAACAAGAGTTGCAACGTGAGCAAGAATTACACCAGAGGAAAGCAGACAGTGCCAGACAGGGATTAAAAGACGAAACGGCTGTGGCAAAATCATCAACTGACATCACTGTAATCACCTTTGACTTAATGAAAACCCTGCCTACTCCCGTGTTGAGCACTGGAATTGTGTATTACAAAAGACAGCTTTGGACTTTTTGCTTTGGGATTTACAACATGGGGACAGATGATGCCTACATGTTTGTTTGGGACAAGTCAGATGCCTCAAGAGGACCCCAAGAAATTGGATCTTGCTTGCTGTACTTTTTCAAAAATTTTGTGACTACTAATAAGTAATCATGTATTCTGACCAATGCGGAGGACAGAATAGAAACATAAAGTTATCGTTGTTCTGTCAGTATGTGGTATCTCATCCGGACTTTACTATTGAAGAAATAGATCATACATTTTTGGTCAGTGGGCTACTTACTTACCATGCGACCAAGATTTTGGCCTAATAGAGAAGAATAAATTTTATTTCAAAGAAATATACATTCCAGAGAACTGCCTCGAAGTAATTCAAACGACTCGCAAAAAGCAACCATTTAAAATAATAAGAATGACAGATAAGGATTTTTTTCCCTCTAAATCACTGGAAAAAAATATAACAAACCGAAAAATTTCGGTTGATAATAACAAGGTAGAACGGTTGAAAATTCAATAGTTGAAATTCCATAAACTTCATCAACTTTCATTTTTCTACAAGTATTATAATAATGAAGAAGTCCTCTTTAATGAAGTCAGTGTAAAAAAACGGCAATCAGTGACCATAGCACACCTACATGCACTGGGAAAACCAACCATCGCTGAAAGAAAGAAGAAAGATCTTCTTGAATTGTTGCAGTTCATACCGCCAGTTCATCACACTTTTTATAACAATCTAAATAGTTCAAACAGTGTCAGGGATTTAGCGTATTATGATGAGACAGATGAAGAATAACCTTTGTTGTGTAATTATGATTGTGTTCTTATTAAATTTGTCTTTATTTGGTGTGACCTGTTTATTATTTAAAATTAAACCAAAATATCATAAGTGCAAAAGTGGTGTAATCCACATTTTTTTTAGCTTAATTATCACAAAGGTACACAAATATTATAGATTTAGAGGTTCTTTTTATAAAGTTAAAAAACAATTCAATCAAATTTTAACTCCTCATTATCTCATAATAAGTAGTTTGGGGTTACACCACTTTTGCGCTGATAGCCACAATTGGGGTTCGAGGTTTGTTTTTTTTTACATTTAACTTTACGTCGCGATCAACAGCTACTACCTATATATTTAAATATGTAATCTTATATTTAATAACATACATGAACGTATTGTCAATAGAGCTCTTTCATTTTACTTTTTTTTTTAATAGTAGTTAAAGAATTAAAAAAAAAATATATGTTGATATATCACGTACTCTTTACCCGACTGCCCAAAAGGAGGGAAATTGTTTTCGAGTGTTTGTTTGTATGTACGTCTGACTCCCTACAACATAAAGAGTTAGACCGATTTTGATGCGCGTGGTGTCATTGGATTTGTCTTTATATGTAGATGAACGAATTAACTCTTAATTGCAGACACACAAACATCAAAAATACAGGAAAAATCTTACATCTAGTTTCACAAGTGGCGGCCTAATCGCTAATAGCGATCTGTTACCAGGCAACCTTACGATGGACAAAATAAATACAGAATAAGATTGGCATATACAGGGGTAGGCACTCTGAAGTGTTACCAACTTTAAGTTGCTATAGCAACCAAACTGTTTACAATATGGCGCCCATTTTTTCACAGTAGTAAGTCTATTGTATTGTTCCTAAACATACAGAAGCTCATTGTTTTTCGTCGCTGCTAAAAAAAGTTATCCAGATGGAATTCAAACGCCACAGTGTCATTACTTTGTATTTGGCTGGAAAATCGCAACCAGCCATTGTTAATGCGCTACGACATTTACATCTGAATAAAATGTTTGTGTATCGGACCATCACGCGTTACAATGATACGGGTAGCATAAAGAAACGCCATGGAGGTGGACATCCAACAACAGCAACATCATCAAAAATGGTTCGAAAGGTAAAGGCTAGAATTGAACGAAATCCACGACAAGTCTTAATGTATCTACCCGGAGCATAGGACGCATATTAAAAAATAAACTACAACTGAAGCCTTACAAAATACAAAAAGTGCAAGACTTGACACTTGCACAAAAGGCAGTTCGCCTAGAAAGAGCTAAGGAGTTAAAGCAGTTGCACGTTGATAGCAAGCTTGAAAATTTGGTATTATCCGATGAACAAATTTTTACGTTTCAGCAATATGTGAACAAACAAAATGATCGCGTATGGTTAAAGTCTAAATCAAACGACAATTTAGACCAACGAATTGCTCTGCGAAAGCAAGCACCAGCATCAGTGATGGTTTGGGCCGCGGTAACTGCTACGGGACGTTCACCTCTCGTTTTCATTGAGCAGGGTGCAAAGATAAACCAGCAAATCTACCGTGAAAAGATTTTAAACGATGCTTTGTTACCTTGGGCACGTAAGAAATTCGGTAGAAACCATTGGACGTTTCAGCAAGACTCGGCACCATCCCACAAAGGCCGTGAAACCCAAATTTTTTTGCAAGAAAAAATTCCGAGCTTCATTTCTTCGCAACAATGGCCACCATATTCGCCGGACCTAAACCCAATGGATTTTTCCATATGGTCAATTCTAGAGGCCAAAGTGTCAGCAATAAAATATGAGACAGTCGACGCCTTAAAGATTGCTCTTCGCCGAGAATGGAACAAAATATCAGCAGACGACATTCGTGCAGCGTGTGAAGCCTTCTCGACAGACAGACAGACTCGATGCTGTTATCCGCGCTAAAGGTGGCCACATCGAACAATATTTTTTTCTTTTTAATTTTAAATGTTTTTTTTTCTATATATTTTAAAAGTTTATAAATAAAAAGAAACAACATTGACAAAATTACAGCATTAGATTTTAGCAAATTACACTGAAAGACATTTCCTTTAGTTAATTCGGTCTGGCACAACAGACAGACTGTGATGGTCAAACAAAAAAGAAAAAAAAAACCGTTTAAACGTATTAGAGAGCTAGCATGTTTTATACAGTTTGTTTTTAAATAGTGTTATAAGCTGTTTTTTTTATAAGAGTTGTTCTTATCTTAAAAAAAAACTCAAGTGCGAGTCGGACTAGCGATGAGTGACTTTGGAACTAAAATCGATTACATCACAGTTAGCCGTCAGTTGACTTAGAAACCAAAGAGTACAGAGTACAAAGTTCATTTTTTTTTTGCTTTAAAGTTAGAACGTCACCTGTCTACCTCTTTAGAAATGATACTGATGAAACTAAGTCAAAATATAAGATTTTTACAGTTTTACTTCTGTCGAAATCAATAACATAGATTTTGACAGTTTTAAAATGTACGTCATAGATTTTGACTGAAGAATAAAGCTGTATTTAAAAAAATTAAATACCTTCTTTAAAACCACCATTTTTGTAAAATATCCCCTTGTATAACCAGTTATAACTAGTTATAAACCAGTTCAATCCGGTACAATCCAGCTGTCGTATATATATTGCCAGTCAATGTTCTTGAAGTACGGGTGTCGTTTGACCTCCTCTACGCCGTGCTTCCCCCCGCCGAGACGCTCTGAGGGCTCATACGTTAGTAACTGTAATGAGTATAGAATTATTATTTTTTATATCTAGTGATATAAATACATATATTTAATATAAAATACACAATATTATTATTATTAAATTAAATAAATAAAAATATATTATTCGAATATATTTAATGACGGCTTTGCACATAATTAAAAATTAAGGCGCAAAAAAATGATGACTAATTAGTTAAGATTTTTTTTTACTGAGATTATTTTCTGATTTAAAAAAAAAGGCAGTTGCTTAATTCAACTGTATATTTTAACGTTTTTTACCTAATTTCTCCAGAAAAAAAAATATTTTAAAGGATTGGGCCTGTAGGTGGTCCCAATTGAGTTTTATCAAACCAAGTACAGTAGATTGATTTTTAAATCGAAATAACTGTAAAAATTATAGTTATTATATTATAAATATAAAAATTACAATTATTTGTAAGTCAGTTTTTTTTTAAATTAAACTGGTTATCTGCATCTTCAAATTTTCATAAAAAAAATGTAAATAACCTGTGTGAGTAGGGACTCCTCCTCGACTGACATCCCCTCAGGGAGCTGCAGTATTGTGTGACTCGTGAATATCGTCCGATGGTAATATGATAATGGCTGAAACAAATCAAAAAGGGCATAATTTAGAAGGTCACCAAAAATAACTCGAAAATTGATAAACTTGATAAGCTGGCAAATATACAAACTGTATTGTGCCATTAAGCAAAAGAAAAAAAAAACTGAAAACTGTATATCACTGTCAAACGAAGTGCTGGAGTTTTGACAGTGACATATCGATACTAAAGTAATAATTTCAATCTAAATACCCTTGTAGGTTGTTTTTTATAGCGGTAAGACAGTTTTTATTATAATGATTAATTTCTTACGTCAATTATTTGTAAACTGACAGTTTCTTTGCAAAAGCTTAAAAGAGTTTTCTCAAAAATGTATGGAGCTCCGGCCAGGACAGTGTACATGATACCATAAATACGTTAAAGACTATTAATCTATCTATCAACCAAATTCAAAATAACGTAACTTATCGCAATGCACAAAATTAATTACGAATTAAACTATTTCCATGTTATTTACGCAATAAGATGATTTACGCGTTTTTATTGTGTCAAATTTGACATTTGTGACGGGCGTTACAATTTATAGACCAATGTGACCATTGAAGTTAACTTAGGATACATAAATCTTCCAGGGATACCATAATTCCACTATAATTCACAGAACTTAGATATTTTTGTACACAATGAAGGATGTGACTACCGCATTTTTCATTAATACACAGTATTAACCACATCTTTACGCATTTTTTGGTAGACGTACACTGTCCTGGCCGAGAATTAAACAAGTCCTTTTAGCTAAAATGCTTAAGGCATATTATAATTTAAAATACTCACCACCCCACATATCAATAGATACATGACAGCTCCATAGCTCCAAAAGTCACAAACCCACTCTTGACAGTCCACCCTGTCATCCACAATAGTGTTGACATGCAGCTCGGGAGCAATGTACATGTCATTGTCACTGTCAAACGACGTGCGCAGTTTTGACAGTGACATATCGAGGCCGGGGTACGAGTAGAAGTACGTTAGGATGATTTGTCCGCGCTCGCCTAGTAGTATGTTTGATGGATTTAGGTCTCTGAAAAAAATAATAGAGATGAACAAGAATTCTTATAGTAAATAAATTATTTATTGAGACCGTTAATTATTTATAATTATAGTTTTGAAGAGTGTACAGATTATTGTCACAATTCTTACAGTAAATAAATTATTTATTGTGATCGTTAATTATTTATATTAATTTACCTGCATATAACTCCACTATTGTGCAAGCTCTCCAGAGCAGTCAATATTTCCGCCCCCCACTTGCATATAGCCGATGGTGGTAAAACATCTCGCGGTCGGGGCGTTAACTAAAAACATATTTTATCTAAATATAATAAAATTTAATGCCTATCATAAAAATAATTCGAACTTTGATCTACCTCTTAGAGGTTGAATTTCCAACAACTGGTTAGAAGCGAGTTCGAAAAAACCCGACTGCTAAATCGTTAAACCTGTGTATCATCTTTAATTCCTATTTTTGTACCCAGTGTCACTCTCACGGCTAACGAATCTCACACCACTCACATAAAAATACGACAAGCCGTTTAGGCTCTAGAGCGTGTCAAAGAAATATACATCCATACATTCGAAAAACATAACCCTCCTTCTTAACTCAGTCGGGTAAAAATCCTTTCTAAGTACACCCTATGATGAATACACCCTCCAAATTTCATGTCTCTAATATATTTAGGTTTTGAAATTAGAACGAGCAAAGCGTTTATGTCTCTTGGAAATTTAGTACTCGAGTAAATTTTGTAGTTACTAACGAATCTTAAAGTGACTTGGTGTATGGGTTCTATGATATCTGTTTTTAATTTAGGTGATATTTGATTGGGTAAGTATATCTCTCAAAAAGGAGAGGAAATTTGTTACAGCGCCATTAACTGGCCAACTTCAATAATATTTGGAACACATAATTGATTAAGAATTTTCAATATAAAAATTAGTGTAGTCGGTTTTTTGGAGAAGAATTAACAAAAATATATCGTGGCCTAATTGTGACCGAAATTAAACATCTAATGTACATATTCGACTGGCCGGTTGGCGCAGTTGGTAGCAACCCTACCTTCTGCGCCGCTGGTCCCGGGTTCGATCCCCGGACAGGTTAAACATTTGTGTGCATTTACATGTCTGTTTGACCTATGTCTGGGTGTTTATTATATATATACGTAAGTATGTATGTATATCAGTCATCAGGTTACCATAGCACAAGCTTAGCCTAGTTTGGGACCTGAAGATCTTTGTGTGGATGTTGTCCCATATTATTATTTAGATCTACATAATCATAATTTTATATTATAGAAATAAATAAATAAATATCAATAGTAGTAAAAGTAAAACTCACCCTATTAATACTAGCAGTCTCATTTTGATCATTTCTGTATAATTCCTTATCAACAAGCAAAGTTTTAGATTCACTCTCCGTTAAAACTTTATCAACATTAAGCAATAATTTTTGCGAATTTAACACAATTTCGTCCACACTACTCCTTGCGTTATTCTCATAATCATTATGTGTTTCATTTTCATTATGTGCATAATCATTATGTGTTACATTTTCATTATCTACATAATCATTATGTGCTAAACTTTTATTATGAGCTGTTATGTCTTCCGGGATATTTTTATTATGTCTTCTATTTTCGGTGTTTACGTTTTGACGATTATTGTCATCCAGTTTTACATTATCGTTATCATTTTTGACATTATTATCTGAATCCAAATTTTTCTTCGGTTCAACGAATACGTTTTCCAAATTGACTTCTCTGGCTGGTGTATTTGGTATTGATTTTGCGTAGTTTTCTATATATTTGAATAGTTTCTCTCCCGGCGCATATCCTAGTATTAGGAATATTAGATTGTTTGTTTGTATGTGCGCATGCAGCGGTACCATGTATGGTATTACTGTAGGTAAAGTTGGCACTCGCGTTTCCGATGTCCTCTGTAAGAAATACTCGTCGAATTCGGTTAGGTTGTTCGGTATTTTTTGTATGACCTGCAAATTGAAAGAATTTTTTTGTAATTAGTATTTCATATATTGTAAATGTTTCTTTAGTTCTTTTGTTAAATTCACTAACCACACGGATAAGACATTTTTGATAAAGTTATGAATAAAATATTGAATAGATAAGGTTCTAATATAAAAATAAGACAGTCAATTTAGCATAAAATATATCTAAATGTCAAGCCAAAATTTTAGCAAAAACTATCATATTTCAAATTTTAACTAATATTATTAATGCGAATGTAACTCTGTCTGTCTGTCTCGCTTTCAAGACAAAACCACTCAACCGATCTGTATGAAATTTGGTGCACAGGTAAATTGGACCCCGGGAAAGAACATAGTTTAACCGACTTCAAAAAAGGAGGTTCCGTATTTGACGGGACCTACGCGGTTGAAACTGCAGGGCACAGCTGGTACAATTATAAACCCAACAAAAGACATGAACTGCTTTACATGACAGCTTTTTTAGATCAGTGAATCTGTTTTGTAAAAGTACGTTGGACTTCAAGATTGTCAAAGTGACAATGAATCCATGACTTCCGCCATATTGGCGCAAAATGGCGGAAATCAACTCACACTGGACGGACGTGCGACTGCATGGAACTAATATTAGTTAAGGGGTAATGTCAATTTTAGTTCCCGGTACCGCAAAGCGCGCTTCTAATCGACATTAAAATCACTGACTATATTATAATGAATATAATATAGTCCACATAATACAAAAAAAATATAGATTCATAACTTATTAAAAAATAAATAATAATAATACATGATATATGAGCGATCTATTTGCTGTCTAATAGTCTAGCATAGTTTTAGTTCAGTGAGTACTTTACACTTGAATGTCAATATTTAGGCCAATATTAACATTTTATTCCTAATAGATTATGTCTTATCAAAATAAATACAGCACACAAACTTTCTTGTAAAATGAAATAATGAATGTTTTCATCAAAATCATTGATAAAATGTATCAAATAGCTTGTTTTTTTTTGGCTTCAATTTTATCTAGAAAACTAACGCGTGTTTGATTCATTTTGTTTAAGAAGACGGGATTTCTCGAGTACCTGATTGTTGGAAAGGTCCAACTATAGTTTCGTTCACAATCGGTGAACTTCATCAGGGATCAAATGAGTCGTTCGTGTTCTCAACGATACGACACGTCGCACTCGAAACTATAGTTGGACTTTTCCAAAAATGACCTGTACCTGTACAAGTGAAAACCCGTCTTCTTAAACAATATCATCAATTTTGATAAGTAGGCCAAGTCTGTTATTTGAATTGTCTCAGAATTACAATTGAATTGTGCCATGTCAAAACGTCCATTTTGGCACAATCTAATTGTAATCCTGAGACAATTCAAATAGCAGACTTGACCACAAGGTATATAGAGAAAGTTGTTGCTCCGAGTTTGTGGCAATCTAGCTTGTGAAAGGAAAGAAGGGGAAGGATTCGGAAGAGAAGTTACCATAGCAACAAGTTTTATTTTTTAATTGGTCATATTTTTTTAGCAAAAATAAATAAAATTATTAGTTCATCTTATTTTCCAAAACTCATCGGAGCGTTTGATCGATTCGACGCGTGACCGGAATGCCGGTTTTCATCTGGCTCATCGTATGAGCATTGCCATTCAGCGTGGTAATGAGGCTAGCATACTAGGCACGCTGCTCTCTGGTGGTGAGTTGGAGCATTTGGATCATCATTTTTTGTTGTCCTAGTGAGTCATTTTGTTTATGTTAATAAAGGGACTTGCCCTATAAAATTAAACCTTACCTTCATAGCATAACACTTCTTGTCGACCTTGTGCAGTACCAACATGACAGATGTGCCCAGCACTGCCAGCACCCTGTATAGTGACAGCTCCGAGTAGGGACGGGACAACATCGATATCGGCATGGGGCAGTGCAGCGGGTGCAGGCTGTCCTGCTCTAGTATAGGCTGGGGGAGAGAGACAGATATAACTTACGACAGCTATACACCGCCAACTTGTCCATACAATAAGACATAGCTCTTTTCTACCTTATAATGTTGTCCGATTGAATTGTATTTTTTTACACATAGCTAACACATTATGTACTAGGCTTTACCGTTTAATTTTTTCTGTCTTTTGTATCACTATAAAGTTACAAGCTTCTTAAGCAGTCAGTTTTGCGCTGATACGATGCCTATTAAAAGTCTTAATTATGCAGAATTCGATAACTTTTTTCAAAATAATAAAACGTAGGCCTTAAATACATTATAATGAAGCGATTGACACCAATAACAAAATAAATACGCCACAATTTAGAGAGTGAAATGAGGTACGCCCCGGAACGAACATTCTATCAGAAACACGAAAACAGTGAAGGGTCGGTGAAACTCTTAATCGTTCAACGTATTGTCGTAAACAAATCTCCATTCATTGTAAAATTGATGTTGTCATTCATCTGCTGTTAGGCGGTACGAAGTCCGCCAAGTCAGCTAGTTATAAATTATATAAAAATATTAATAATTTACTTACGTTATGCTCCACGTTGCAAAGGTGATTGTTGTAAATCTGTTCAGCGTAAGAGAGGTACTTGTTAGTCTTTTCCTTGATTAACGCTCGCCTTTGTGGGTCCGAGTCCGCTGGGAACAATCACCTTATAGTTATTAGCATTAAGCACATGTTAGAGGCCTTGGGGTGGCCTATAAATAAATAATATGGGACAACATCCACACAACATCCTCAGCATCCAGATTGACTAACAGTTTCCGCTCGCATACGAAAACTTTTACTATTAAATTATTACTTTGAAAATCGATTCCAGATATAAACTAAAATAGTTATCGCTATTTAATATTTTAGATTACGTAACAAGGTTTGAGCAATTTGTGTTGCAAAATTTTCGAATCCGAGCGGAAACTCATTGTGAGTTTTAGTGCTGGTCCCAAACTAGGCAAAGCCTGTGCTAGAATAAGAATAAGAAATATTTATTGGCCTTTAAATAACATTCGTTACAGGCAACGTCTTCTTACATTTTAATTATTAATTACTTTAAAAAGAAACTTAACTTATAAATACTTTATAGTTCTAAGAACAAATAGTTATTATATTATACATTTACATTGTCATTTATTTCTTTACCTATTACTAACATTTTGTAATTGTTGTTCATCACACAAGAACGATGATTCCACAAGCTGCATTGACATATATTCACGGAGTTTATAAAAAGGATTTCTTTCAAAAAAATATTTTAATTTTTGTTTAAATATTTACTATGGTAACTTGATGACTGATATACATACTTATATATATATAATAAACACCCAGACACAGGACAAACAGACATGTACATGCACACAAATGTTTGACCTGTCCTGGAATCGAACCCGGGACCAGCGGCGCAGAAGGCAGGGTTGTTACCAACTGCGCCAACCGGCCAGTCAATAAATAAATAACCGTTTCACTCATAGCTCCCCACTAGGATTTCTCCTGTGTCCGGGATGCCATGTAACATTCACAAACACACGCACAAAGACACCCAGACCAGAAGACAAGTTCAAACTCATCATTCGACACCTGCCCCGACCGGGAATCGAACCCGAGACTGTCGGATCTCGAAGCAAGCATACTAGCCACTAGACCACCGCGGCCGTCTAATAATTATGAAACTAATGTTTAATAATATAAATTTTACATATAGAGGCTTTCTGGGAGGAAATTTTTTTTTATCCTACACAGCTAGTCATTTGACCACAAGTTCGCACGACTATGGAAGTTAGCGATACTGTAAGCCCTAGATGGAGCATGCCTAGTCTGGAATACATTGGCTTTCAAGAAAGGCTGTCGGAACACACCGTTAGGTGCTTGGCGACAGATGTTACAACTCTAGGGGAGGGGGTATATATTTTTAGCTGCATGGATTATAGTTTAAAAGCCATGTCAGATTATCGTATGGCCTAAAATCTTAACTCTAGGGTTTATTACAGAGAGCAGTAATTAAGTTTATATATGTATTTTTTTTTTAATTTGTGTACTCTACTGTTTACTGTGACAAATAGAAATGTATTCTATTCCATTAGCATGGAAGACGTGCCAGAGGCCTTTGGGTGGTTTAGAAAGTCAGACTATAGGGCTTTTTGCCAAGGAAGACATTTTTAAAGGCCTTCGGGCGGCTTAGAATATAAACTATTTACACTAGAGCCTAATATCAAGAAGAAGAATTCAAGAACCAGGAAGTATACTCGTGTGTAAACGCGTCACACACCAACTCAAGACGCGTTTATAGAAAAAAAAAATCCTATTGAGTACTACCTCCTTTTCAAAAAGACAATGTTACTTATATGCGTCTTACACAGAAAAAAAAAATATAAAAATAATATATATATATATTAAAAATTATTTAAAATCTTACACAATGTATGTTCTGTAACGACCCGTCGTTTGTCCTCTTGCATATAATGACATAAATGTAGAAAATCCATCGCAATACATATCACTAAAACATTACACTTGAAAAAAAAAACCTTATAAAAAATACTTAAAAAATTTAAATATTAAAATGACATCGAATTATTTTGTTTGAATTATTTTGTTGCTTTTTTATTGTACGCGGCGGCGGCTACTAAAAAAATATGAAAAATTGCAAATTATTACGAAACTATATTTTCCCTTATATTACAACTGTTATTGAATGAAACATTATATATATTAGGTCCTTACATATGAAATTGGCGTTTTGTCGTACTGGCCACTTTGATCTCAAATATCTCTTCTTTGGTTAGGGATTCCAATTTCAAATTTATACAGCTATTTATTCATACATTTGTATTTCGAAAACCGTAATTCGTTTGTTTTGTCCTCGTTTGGTTTTTTCTTTGCGTCACGCAGTTTACAAAATGGAAAACTTGAAAGATCCGATTTAAAATCCCTTCATTATTGTGCCGGTTGAGTAATGTAACGCAGCAGTTGGCGTTTGTCGGTTTGCTGCACTCAATTCATGAGGTACCCACCTTTCAAGCTTTTTCACCTTTCCAATTTGCTTCAAGTGGATTATTTTAATTTTAAACCCACAAATAATAAAACAAGAAAGCACTAACGATTTATAACAAATTACATTTTTTTTTACCATATGTTACTTGATTACACAGAAATGCCGAATTGGAAAGTTCTTAATTTGTTTCAAAGGGTACACTTTCTAGGTGCTCCAAAATAAATCTCATCAAAATTGGTCCAATACCTTGGTTACAATACCAAAGTAATTAACTGAAAAATTTAACGCCTAGCAAATTAAGTCAGTTTATACACTATATTTATATAATTATTTGTAATTTAGTGTATTATAAAGTCCTAGTTGGCCCGGAGAACTTCGTACCGCCTAACAGTTATGTAGATATGTCACCGTTTGAACCTACCCTGAACTTTTACAAACATCGGCGTAGCCGTTCTCGTATGTTTGCGAGACAAACGAACAGCAATAATTGATTTTTATATACTAAAGACAGATGAACGTTTAGTTAAATTAAGTAATATACATTAAGTAAGAAAGTTAAGTTTTTTTGAGCCAGTCTGTTTCCATTGCTATCCAACGTGGCAATGCTGTTAGCCTTTTTGCCACCTTTCCCTCAACTAAAGAACTTTTTGACGAATCTTTTCTTTTTTCCTTTCTAATTGTAAGAAGGTTTAGTTTAGGTAGCGTTATAATCACTGTTTTTTTTTAAGTTTTTGACACAATAAATGTATCCACTCTTAGAAAGAAGAACATATTTTACACTCTAACTAAATAATATTCACTAAAATAAGTACAAAGTTATTGCTATACGAGTACATAACACGATATAGGAGCTTAGTATTAACTTGGACACTGATATGATAAGTGGAAATATGTGCTTATCGCTCCTATGTGTGGGTCAAGTTACAAGATAATGAGTGTAATCACACAGAATCAGAAGTTCATAATAGACTGAGCGAGCGAAGCGTATCTTCTTCAAGTTAAAATATTTTTTTATTGGGTCCATATTTTCCAATCTCATATTATAAATAAAAAGTTTAATGTTGGTTTCATGAATATATAGCTTTTTTTAGTAGTCGGCTATTTATTGAAATGGGGTCCCCTGAATATTTAGATTGGACATGCGAAAGACAATTTCGATCAAGAATACTGAAAATTTTAAAGAAACGGTTAAGAGGTTAGTTTTTTTTAAGTCTCTTAAGTTATTATGGTCGCGAGGGAAAAAGTAAAAAAAAAACCTAAAATTATTGTGACGACTTTAACTTTACGTTTTTTAGTACACGAAGAGTAGATTTATTTATTTATTACGTACCATTGTTTAAGCATCACAGTATGATAAAACGCTACCGCTTATAACAGACACTACATGCTAAATTTCGAGTAGATAGGTCAAAATCGTTATCGCACATTACGCGATTACCTATCTTAAGTTCTAGGTATTACGGTTGATATTTCTATAAATAGTTACTAACATTCCTCGTAACGCATTAGTCACAATGTAGGCCGTTAATTAAAATTCTGATTGACCTCACAATTATGTAGATTTCTAAATGAATTAATTTACAAGGATTTTTTATTGAAGATCGCAACTCGCCCGATGATGTAAAGCGACGATGCGATCTAGGCTGTGGCACGCTTGCCTAGAAGAAACCTATTTACTCGCAATTCGAAATGACAGAGTTTATAGCTATCGTCAAATAGAGAACTCGGTAGCGAATTACAAAACTTAGCTGTTCGCACAATAAAAGTAGACGCAAAGCGTTTAGTGCGAGTCCGTGGAATCTACCATGTAGCGGTGGCATCTTACAGTATCTCTACTTGTGCGATTGTAGAAAGGGGCCACGATGATGTAGTCTAAGATGGGGCACGCTTGCCTAGCAGAAACCTACTCACTTGTGATTTGGAAAGACCCAGATATTAGCTATTAGGAAATAGGGAAGCTGGCAGCGAGTTCCGCATACAGTAGGCTATAAAAGGTAGACAGACATATGTCAGACATTTTAGCAATAAGGCCGCCACTTGTTCATTCATTCAGGCAGAATTTCATTTATAAGGAATCCAAATTTTACAACTTATTACTGAGATAGTATTAAAATGGATCTAATGAGCACTACAAAAGAAAAATTAAGGTATCTATTGAATTTTTTTTCTACCCACATCCATAAAGGAAGCATTATCGAAGTTGTTTTTTTTTATAATCATGTCGTTTTACACTATATCCCTAGTGGTTTCTTTTTAGATCCAAAGCCATAAAAAAAACCTCGTCATTTCCACATATAAGTTACTAAGAAAGTATTAAAAATATAATAAATAATTTTTAAATACTACTTACTCTGCACTCCAATTAGCATCTTTTCAATTCCAGACTTGTAACATTCAAAAGCTCGTTGATAATCGCCCAAATCCTCACATCTTGCCGCCATATTCAACATATAGCCCGCTTCGAAAACATAACTATCTTCCGTCTTCGTCTTACACTCCACGTTAGAAAGAGACAGCGCGCTCCTCTTACTATACAAAGACTGTTTAGAACTGCACCGCCTTTCCAATTCAAATGTAGAAGCCGTCGATTCCAAATTTGAATTTGAATTCAGTGATACAGTTTCGGAATCTACGCTGCCAGTGTTAGGCATAGTGTGGTAATCTTCGAATTTAGAAGTCGATGGCACGTCAAAGTTTATCAAATCTGGCAACACTGATTTTTTAATGCTCGGTTTGCTTTTTTTTATCGTTAGTTTATTGAGTTCTTCATAGAGGTCGCTATCGATGCTCTCTATTGATGATAGTGATTCGAAACTGTCGGTTTTGGGTGTATTTTTGTGTGATTCTCGTATTTCTACGTCCGCGGCTTCGTAGATAGGTATTTGCGATATGTAGTCAGTCTCGTCTATGCTTATTGCTGGTCTCTCTTCGGATTGTCTCGCTGTAAACGAAATAAATTAAATGTATTTATATTTCTTTCAAATATTTTTATTTTATTTTTGGAAACCTAAGTTACACTTACACTCAGATTTGTCAGAGATTTAGTTTTTCTGATTAAGCTTTACTAATGGTCGTAAAATGAATAACGTCAAAAGGTACATATGTACATACATTAAACGAAAACCAAAGCAAATTGGATCTCTGTAAAAAATACTTTACTTTTAGCCAAAAAGGTTTAATTTAATAAACCCATTTTTTTTCTTACTTTCTACGTCTCAAAACTTTAGACACTTCCAATCGACAAATTATTCCGTTTATATGGGAATGGATTGTATCCACAACACCTGAGTGTATGGGTGTATATGATGGCCCAGTTTGTTTGTTCGTTTGTCTTATTTCTTTTCTGCAACTGACAGAGATCGCCTTGATTTTTTGTTATTTTTGTGTCGGGGATTTTTTTAAAGTTATAATACGAGCAGTGCAAGTACAGTTCTATAAACAACATGGATATACAAACATGGGCGAAATAGGAATACTCCCATCTGGCCTAGAATCTGCTCCATTAATGGGAATTTTAATTCCCATGTGCACCAGTGGCCACATCAATGGGGCAGATGTAGGCATTAGTCAGTATGTAATGGTACCTGAGTGTGTGGGTGTCCTGGAGTCGTCGTCATCAGTCTGGTACTCCAGCGGAGGAGCGTCCTCTATGGGCAGGTGCAGGGAGCAGCGGATGGCGTTGATCACTCCGCCTGCCTCCACCTGCGGCTCGGGGTAGCCTGTCTGTTCACACCAATATTCATAATAAGACAGCTATACACCGCCAACCTGTCCATACAAGTTTTTTTTAATTTGCCCATTTGGTTCAGTCTCGTTAAAATTTGTTTAAATTAATTGTGATTATTTTTACATTAAACCCAATTACCTTTGTACATAATATTCAAATAAGTCGTTTATTCCCTCTTGTTCTGTTGACAGTACAAGTGGGATTTTTTTCCCACTTGTTCTGTTAACCTAACTAGTAGGAAATTAATTAGTCTTGTAACAAATACAATACGAACAATTTACTCAAATAATTAACTAATTTATTTACATTTTGATCAATTTAACATTAAAGCATATGTGTGTGTGTATATTAATAATGTACACTGAATTTAAATATTAAACAGTTTCATACTTAAAACCCGTTAGGGATTGAATTTTCAAAAATCTATCTTAGTACACCCCTACACTCTATAATGAATACACCCTACAAATTTCATATCTCTAGGTTCAGTCTCTACGTTGATTCTTAGAAAATATCAGTCAGTCAGGACTTACTGATTTTAAATTGACTGCGTATATTTTTACAACGCATTCAGCATTATTAATTGACCTAGTCGCACCCGGGCGGCTTAATGTCCATGAGTTTCGCATTCACTTTGTATGACTTCAATAGAAGTTTTCTCATTATTTAGTACTAAACAAAATAACACGAGTATTTTATTTTTCAATGTCCTTTCAGTTTACTAAATATACACATATAATTTAGAATCACCCATTAAATAAAGAAAGTTATCCTAACATACATAGTTAGATACCAATCAATAAACCTGCATATATATCTGCAAAAATATTAGCACAACAATGAAACATATGTTTCTGAATTACCTGCAGAAAGTTAACAAAGTCTGTACTTGTGAACAGAAGTCTGTATTCAGCCACAAACTCCAACAACGCTTTCATCGCTTTAGCTCTCTCTTGTATTATCTGAAACAGATATACATAACAATGAGAAATATGTTGTAGTGATGAATTGCAGATGTTTTGTAGCGATGATGGCCGAGTGGTTAGTTGCGGTGCAAGAGGTACAAGGTTCGATCACATGAAATATGCGAAAAAACTTGAGCTACCAATAGGGAGTTTTTATAACATTTGCCTGGCTAACCCGCAAGCTGGTGGTTGCCCTGTATTTATTTTTTTATGTGGAGTAATGCTGCATGTATACCGTGCTACCATGGAGAGGCAGAGCGTTTATGACTCTTAGCCACTTATACTCCACGGCGCTATAGCACTCGTCCGCGACCCACCACGGCTGTCACCATCCAGATATTTATTTATTGAATAATAGGCGAGCAGCTTCAAGATGATGTGCCTATATCATATTGTGTTGAATTCATTTATTGTCCAATGCATTGCACAAAATTGTCCTTAAAGGTTTGTAAAAGATAGTTGATTATCGTAGCCATTTAACCAGTTGATTTTTAAAAGAATTTATGGACGTTGCAGTGATCACGTTTTTAGGCAACCTGTTCCAGTTGTGAACAACTCTGTTGTTGAGGATGTGGTAAACTGTATTCGTGTTGGCATGAGTGGCATCTTATGTGCTCTGACCTCTCTAGTTAGAGGCCTCTTCACGTAGCAATATATATGTGAAAAATATCTAAATTCTGTTAATCATATTAGAAATATGGCATCACTGTAAGATTTTTGTACCCTAGGTTGACTGAAATGGTCACATTGGTATATAAATTGTACCACCCATCACAAATAACAAAATAGACACAGTAAAATCCGCGTAAATCGGCATTGTGCGTAAATAAAGCGAAAATACTTTGATTATAAATTAATTTTGTTTGCTGCGAAAAGGTGCTTTATTTTAAATTTATTTAATAGATTAAAGATTAATAATCCCTAACGTATCTATGATCACGTACACTGTCCTGACCAGAGCTCCATACATGTAAAAAACAATTCTTTTGTATGACACTATTTTCAAATAAAATTTTGCGTGTTGCTTAACTTTGGCTATGAAAGACAGACAAAGTGTAACAGTATATAAGTGTTATACTAACCTCTGCTTGAAATCTCTTAAAGTAACTATGCCTCGGAAGAGCAGGAAAAGTCCCTCTCAAATGTAAGCCGGCATGCAGAGCCTTCATACATTTGTGTAGCCTCTGAATGTCGCTGTACCTCTTCCACACGGACACTGTTGTAACTGCCTCCGGAGCCTGGATAAGGAACAACTGAAATATAAGTTAAAATGATATACATTTTTTTTTTATCTAATTAAGGCTTATTCGCTTAGCGAATATGTCGCCAAATATTGAATTACAATCAAATAAACTATATATCAATCTGTATGCATTCTATTTAAAACTAATTTGTATAGCATTCTGGCTGTATCCGAAGTGGGCTCAGCCGGAATGCTATGACAATACCCCATCTGACATAGACAATTATCAGGGATAACTCTGGCTCTAAGGTTCGCGTTCCGACCACACTCCAGCAAAATATGTTGCATATCATCTATACTGTCACTAAAATCTCACTTTGGGCTATCCACTTTTTTCATGAAATGACATACATTAATCACTCTCATGCTCTTTCCCACTAACTGCAAATGTTAACTTTTCTCTACAAGATCTGATGAATATGAAAAATGTTTTTTGCTATTGGTCAAAAACACTGACTTTTGTTTTAATTTAAGTAGTTATTAGTAGTTAAGTTACTGCTAAAACTTCTTCTGAAAAAAAAATAACTTATGTTACTCACTTTTTAAAGTATTACTTGAGCTATTTAAAATTACCCTTAATTTCAATGAGGAAAAACACCCACCCATGCTAGGCTCAAACATCTTAAATGAAAGATGAATTATTTTGCCACTATGAAATGACAACAAGTACAGTAGTGTTGATAATCCGGACGTCTTTCAAAAAACTGCTGCAAGCTACTTCCTCTCCCGCTCTCTACACACTGATTATTTGAATAATTCAGTTTTACATACAACCATGTCTCCCCAATTAGTTAAACAACACTCTACTGTATTATAATTTTGTAAGTATACCTACTCATGTTTTTTTTGTGTCTGCAATAAAGAATTGATCTATCTATCTATGTTAAATACACATTTTTTCACAAGCAAACAATCTTTATTAGCAATTACAATAGTTCTATAACATATTGTGCAATATTATGACTCATTTTGTTATAACTCAGTGAATGTAAAAAAATGGTACTAAAGACTGTTCTTATTAAACTATACTAATTATACTCAGTGAGTTACCTAAAGGTTTTCAATAAAGGAAGTACCTACACTGATCATGATTTACCTTTTCATTTCTCATAAAATTAAATCTCAATTAAGTGTTAGAATAGGATAGAATCAATAGTAAACTTAGATTTACGGAATAATTACTAAAATACTACTTACTACTGAAGTAATCTTGTAAATAGTGAATCCATTCTTGTGTTTTGCTGTTTCGTCGACGGAAAACCGGCGAACCCATTTGTCTTTGGCAGACATTTTAACAAATAATCGAATACTGCTCGCTTTCTACTCTATATAATTACTCGCCACAACACGCTGACCGAGAGTTGAAGCTTAGCACCATGATGGTAATTTGGCGAAAGGATTCATTTACATGAAAATAAGAAAACAAGAGCAATTTTTACGCCAAAAAATGAAACACAAGAATATAAACTTATCCAATCAAAACGATCCAAACTAACACAAAAAACCGATTTACCGCAGTAAAGCATTGTTATATCACGGTCTCTTTCTTGCTTTAGAAAAATTAGCTTAAGCTATCTTGTTCCAATGCAATCATAGTTTGTTGTCAAGTAGTAAACATGTTAAGAGATAGTGAATGCTAGAACTGCAAGAGAAAAAGAGATAGCAGGTGATCTTTCAAATAAATGGATTCATTTTCTCTTACGTATTAACTTCTTGTTGAGAGTTGAGAACATAACAAGTCCGGCAAAAATAGTATATTGTTTTCGCCGGATCGGTTATGTATGACGGTGCATGGGCTGGACAATAAAGATTATTTAGTTTAAGCGCCACCTAGTTTAGCTTTAGTGGACTAGAGTTGGAAGTGGCGCCAATTCTTGTGTAACTCTGGGTGACGTGCGCTGCTCACTGATTGGTCACTGGCCGGATGGCGTGTTACGTCAGGCAACCAATAAGCGTTCGGTAAGAGTTTCGGATACCGTCCGGCAGAGGCGCTAGTGAGAGTGCGCGGACATGCTCCGAGAGACTCACTTTTCATTGGGTCGTGAGAGCGTTCGTTACCAAGCGGAACACTTGTCCACTTCTTATTCCGAGACTACTTATTGTAAATTCGTAATCAATCATTATATTGACGATTCTTTGTAAGTGCGATATTTTATTCTCCTCGCCCGCAATACCCACGCCGTAGAACAAGTAACAACCATGTCTGACGCGGATCAGACAGCCGTTCCGACATCCAAAGTGGGATGCGAAGGGCCACACCTTGAGGAGACGCAAGAAGACCAGCGACATGATGCAGTTGCAACTAATGTTCTCGCTGGAATGGAAGCGTTGCTGACTCGACTACTGGCTACTACACAAGGTCCGGCGATGGCGAATAAAAGCTCCACTAAGTTCATTAAGTTTGATCCTGACGACGAGGATGCTGACATTGAGGGTTGGTGTAAGCTTACCGAGATAATTGTTAAAAGCAGAAAGTTAGAAGGCATCGACTTACTTGTTGCCTTAACAGAGTCCTTGAAAGGGCGTGCAGCCACCGCGCTGACTACACTTAGTCTAGTAGATATGAATTGGCCACGTGTGAAGGAACTCCTAATGACCAAATTTGCAACGCCTATGCTGCCTCAAGATTATTTTGATGACATACTGAAATTCCGCTTCACTAGTAAGGAGACTGCATGCCAGGCAGCATACTGTGGAGTATAGTGGAACGTATTCCCCGCATGACAATGACAGCAGACATTATAACAGGATTTGTCATGTCTGTCCTCTGCTTCAAAGATAATTTAATAAAAAAAGAACTGAATGGACTAGACATAATTACAAGAGCACAACTGTTTCGGAAACTTAATGGGATTTCGAACCTGAGAAGACACGACGGCAGCGATTATGATTTTGAATCGAAGCAATTCAAGAGTAATGACAACAGCAACGACACCCGATTCAAAGGCACCTGTAACCGCTGCAGTGCTTTAGGACACAAACAAGTGGATTGCAAGAAACCTCGTGTGGATCAGAATCCTCCATCAACATCTAAGGAAGGCGCTGACAAGAGATCCTGCTTCGTGTGCGGCAAGCCAGGCCACATTGCCCCAGCCTGCCCGGAGAAGGTGGTCAAAGAGGTCCATGTCTGCAACCATCAAACTGCGAGGAGTACACTGGCAACATCATCGGGTGAGCTCGTCCAATTTTTATTCGATAGTGGTTGTGCATGTTCTTTAATTAAATCAGATTTGATTGCTAAATTTCCCGGTACTGAGCGCAATGAGAAAATATTTCTTTCGGGGGAAGGTCGTGGAAACGTTAAGATCGAGGGTATTGAATTAACAGTTTTGTTCCACATTGTCCCATCTGATAGTATTACTGAATCAGTTATTCTAGGTAGGGATATTCTCCAACAAGGAGTAAGTGTTCAAATTAGTGATGACAAAATCAATTTCAATATTACAAAAAAAATTTTTGCGTATGCGATAGCCTTGATTTCCTTGACGTTGATACTGATCTTGAGGGGCAACATAAAATCGAATTGCTTCGAATCCTTTCTAAGTACAAAGATTCTTTTATCGATGGCATACCTGTTCGTCGCGTGAATACAGGGCAAATGAACATTGATTTAATAGATCCCAACGAGAAAGTGCAGACACCCCTACAGGCTATCGGCTTCTGAAAAGGAAATTGTACGAGAAAAAGTACAATCTCTTTTGGATGCTGGTGTTATTCGCGAAAGTACGTCTCCATTTGCCAGCCCAATTTTACTTGTCAATAAGCATGATGAGACAGATAGGATATGTGGCGACTATAGGGAGCTCAATGCTAACACAGAACCTGAACACTATCTGCTTCCACGTATCGACGAACAGATTGACCGCTTAAATGGCGCTTATTTCTTCTCAACCCTTGACATGGCATCTGGGTTCCACCAGATTTTGGTTCATCCCGATTCAGTTGAGCGTACAGCCTTTGTGACACCAGATAGGCTCGATATGCCGTTTGTTTTGAGAAAAACACCATCTGTATACCAAAGGTGTATTAACAATGCCTTGAAACCCGTAAAAGACTTTGCCACGGCTTATATGGATGATGTTCTCTGCTATTCATCAGAAATGTCTGAAGGTTTACATCGTCTGAACTTGGTTTTGATGTCTTTGTCTGAAGCCGGCTTTTCTTTTAATATCCAGAAACGTAAATTCATAAAAAAGGAGGTAAATTACCTGGGTTACTCCATCCAAGCCGGTGAAGTGAGACCGAACACCAAGAAAATACAAGCTTTAATTGAAGCCCTTACGCCTAAAACTGCTCATCAAGTACGCCAATTTTTGGGCTTAGCCTCATATTTTTGGCGTTTATATACCGAATTTCTCTAAAGTAGCTGTTCCTTATATCCGTTGACTAAGTTAGAGGGCCCTATTAAGTGGGAAGATCGACATGATGAGGTTCACAGAAATATAATCAACATACTAACTTCGGATCTGGTACTGACCATTTATGACCCCGATTTACCAATCGAGCTGCATACAGATGCAAGTGCTGATGGTTACGGCGCCATATTGATCTAGAAAAAGGACAACATGCCACATGTCGTTGAATATTTCAGTCACCATACGACCGAGGTGGAGTCGAGATACCACTCTTACGAACTAGAGAACTGGCGGTCGTGCGAGCGGTTGAACATTTTCATTACCTTTACGGACAACATTTCACTGTTGTCACCGATTGCAACTCACTGAAAGCTTCAAAATCGAAAACTGATTTGACCCCTCGGGTACACCGTTGGTGGGCTGAAATACAAGCTTACTCCTTTGATATTATGTATCGCGAAGGTCGTAATATGGAACATGCTGATTTTCTTTCTCGAAATCATCAGCCGAAAGACCAGGAACAACTTCCAACCCCCAACAAAAATGTGAACTTTGTCGAGTTGCAAGGCTGGCTTACAGTCGAGCAACAAAGGGATCATGAAATCCATGATATTATACAAAAGCATACCGAAAATGAGCTTCCTGAATCTATAGCTCGTACATATGATGTTAGAGTTAATGTTCTGTACAGAAAAATTGAAAGAAATAAGCGTACTTCTTGGCTGCCCGTAGTACCCCGATCACTTATTTGGACCCTTATCAGTCATGTCCACACTGAAATTCAGCATCTTGGTCACGAGAAAACATTAAACAAGTTATACGACCAATATTGGTTATGACCAATATATTCCTCAGATGTCCAAAAATGTTCGCAAATTTGTGGACTCATGCATTGTATGTAAGGCCTCTAAAGGGCCCTCAGGAGCTCAGCAAATTGAACTACACCCAATTCCCAAGCCAAGTATACCTTGGCACACGGTTCATATTGACATTACTGGGAAACTTACCGGCAAAAGTGACAAAAAAAAGAATACGCATCAGTAATCATAGATGGATTTACCAAATATGTGCTTCTCGAGCATACGACCTCCCTTTACGCGGATAGTGCAGTAAATGCCTTGAAAAAGTCTCACTCTTTTTGGTGCCCATAAACACGTCATAGCAGAACAGGGTGGAAGTTATGCTAGTCATGAATTTAAGCAATTTTGTAACGACCACGGGATTGAACTTCATTTTATTGCGATTGGGTCAAGTAGGGCTAACGGGCAAGTTAAACGTGTCATGCGTACCCTCAAAAGTCTACTTACTATAGTTGAAAACGATCCTCACAAAGTTTGGCGAGACGAATTAGGTAACGTTCAACTCGCTTTAAACAGCACGCGATCTCGCATAACCGGATACTCTCCGACAGATTTTATGATGGGTATTACAGCGGCAAAACGAAGGTATCACCGCAAGTAGATTCTGACACACGGTTAAATCTTGAAGCCATTCGAAATGTTGCTTCTGAAAATATTCAGAAGGCTTCTAATTCGAATGCAGTGCGGTCTAATAGGCGAAAAGCAAAAGTAAACCCATTTCAGGTAGGTGATTTTGTTTTTATTAAATGTAGAAAGCAGACCAAGTTAGACAGGAAATTTAGGGGCCCCTGTGTTGTTACTCGTATTTTAGAAAGTGATCGCTATGAATTGAAATGCATTGTTGGCTCTAACCGTCTTTATGAGTACAGTCATGAAAATTTGCGCATGGTACCGGGAGGTTGTGCAGGTTTAGCTGAAATTTCCGAAATTTTGACCAACTGTGATGATGATGAGCTGGTGACGGCAGTTACGATTAACTATGATGTTGGGAGTGATACTTTATCAGCCTTAAGTGACACCATGTCAGTTGGCAGCGACACTTTGACCTAACTTCGGACTTGTCTTAATCAAAACCTTAAGATAAGAAATTAAATTCCTTAACATAGATTTACACCCTATCTTGTACTTAGTAATTAATATTGAGCCGTGAATGAAGTTGCTTGGACTGTATGATGTGCTCAATTCTGGATAGAGGACACGTTGGTTTGATGCGTAGAGAGATAGTCGAAGGGATGCAGTGGTCCGAGACGTACTCTGGGTTGTAGACCGGGCACTGTTATACTGTTATAATGTTGACGTGTTGACGTGTTGAGTTGAGAGGTAGTCGAAGGGATGCAGTTGTCCGGGTCGTACACTGAGGTGTAGATCGAAGGGGCGCTGTTATCCGGGCTACAGTTTATACGTTGAGTCCAGAGTGAGTCGAAGGGATTTTGTGGTCTGGGTCGAACCCTTGACACTTTTATCCGGGCTGCACTGCCGGTAGGCATTTTGACTTTGGTTTGACTTTCACTTTGACTTTGACTTTGACTCTGACTTTGACTTTGACTCCTTATAGTTGGGACGTTGCGCGTATTGTCCGGGATTGAGAGCATCATCAGTGGCTTAAGAAAGAAATCGATATACCAATCTAAATTAATTGAAAAAAAATACGTGTCTTTATTATGTCAGAATGAACGAGCGGCAGAAAGTACTACATTTGTCGTTTTGTTACAGATAATTAAGAAAATCACACGAGGACGTGCGAGTGTCAGTCTGGCCGTGACGGCGCATGGGCTGGACAATAAAGATTATTTAGTTTAAGCGCCACCTAGTTTAGCTTTAGTGGACTAGAGTTGGAAGTGGCGCCAATTCTTGTGTAACTCTGGGTGACGTGCGCTGCTCACTGATTGGTCACTGGCCGGATGGCGTGTTACGTCAGGCAACCAATAAGCGTTCTTTAAGAGTTTCGGATACCGTCCGGCAGAGGCGCTAGTGAGAGCGCGCGGACATGCTCCGAGAGACTCACTTTTCATTGGGTCGTGAGAGCGTTCGTTACCAAGCGGAACACTTGTCCACTTCTTATTCCGAGACTACTTATTGTAAATTCGTAATCAATCATTATATTGACGATTCTTTGTAAGTGCGATATTTTATTCTCCTCGCCCGCAATACCCACGCCGAAGAACAAGTAACAACCATGTCTGACGCGGATCAGACAGCCGTTCCGACATGTATATTGGCATATTTTAGTTAGGCAACGGTCGAAGCGGTCACTAATGGAGTGTCTAAAATGTGGTATTTACATTTTTGTTTATTATTAATTTGCTACCGAAGTACAAAATGTAATCATTAATCCATTTGCTTCTGAGTTCGTTCGTTCGCTTCGCTTATTAACGCCTCAATAGCTCGTGCAGTAAAGCCGGGCTCAGCCTTGTAATTCTCACACCACTTTCTTATTGTTCACAGTCGAATAAATGTGGTAGAAAACACTCGTCTCAAGTACATACAAGCC
This sequence comes from Ligdia adustata, assembly GCA_947049295.1. Taxonomy (NCBI): domain Eukaryota; kingdom Metazoa; phylum Arthropoda; class Insecta; order Lepidoptera; family Geometridae; genus Ligdia; species Ligdia adustata. Next base: position 2,192,857 of record OX346237.1, read on the forward strand.
ATTGCAGAACTTATTTTGTTAAGTCAATGCAAACTTGCGCAGTGCTGGAGGATATTTTAATTTAACCCGACTTTCATCTTTCAGTTCTATTTCGCGAGTGAAATCCGCTAATATCATTTATATATATTTTTGTTCTAATTTTTTTTACTATTGACTTCAATGTCATGCACTTCTTGCGAAGTCTAGTGTTTTTTTGTTGTAGTGATCTAATTTTGAGTTTGTGTTTTTTATTTTCACATTCTAATTTTGTAACTCGCTTATTTAAGTATGCTGTCCTAGGAGTGTCAAAAATGGATGAAGGAATACCGATACTGCGACTTGGACTGGAAGGTAAATCTGCAGCAGGTGTATATAAAATAGCCTTTGAAGTGGAAGGTGAAATAGATTCAAGCTTTCTTTGTATCTGCCAATGAGGTGTGGCAGTTTTCTTTATTTTGCGCATTCCTTTTTTAGTCATGTATATATCGGAAGGAGCAAAGTGATCAGAACAAACACGACTATACTGATTTGGGGTCCATTCATCATCTCGCTTAGCTTCTTGTACATTTTTTAACCATTTTCCGTTTATTGTGACATCTTTTGGAAATCTACAATGAAAAGAAACATTATATATCTATTGCGTATCTTAATTTTTTTATATAGTTACAGAGTTATTGGTAACCTACTTACTTTTAATGGCATTTCTTATATATATCATAAATCTGTAACGAATAACTTCTGTTCTGAGTTTATTATTTACGATATCTAATGATAAGAGAAAGAATTCGTGCGCTTACGCTTGCCTATTCCAGTTGCAAAAACATTCTGAGTTATGAATTTAAAAGCATATCACTGTACTGTGCTAATTATCACGAGACATAGGTGTTTCTATCCCCATTAGTAGTTTCGTATAAGAAATCCACTAGTTACCTGTAACCCTGTTTGTAAAGATATAAACTACTTAAAGGCTTATTAAACTTGATAAAACCAGTTAACATTCAACATCTATTTCACATCCGTCGACTGATATTATCCGGTCAATATATTGGTCTGATTGGCTGGATAGGATAGTCACTCTATCGTGCAGACGTTAAACACGAACCGCGTTGCTTGTGGTGTCGAGCCAAATGTTATCTCTGTCACACTTAAGAGAAGTGTATACTATCTATCTCATTCCTTAGCGTCACCGTAATTTGACAACTAGCAAACAATGTTTCCATGTAAGATATCCTTATAGGAGTATTCCTAGATATTACAGCTGCATATGGTAATGTACTACTTCCGGAACTCAGAAACAAACTGTTGCAGCTGAGTGTCCCTGTGAAGTTAGTTCGCTTTATCTGCTGTTTCCTTATGCAACGAATCGTCCTTATAAGAACTCAAGGTACTACACTCTCTCCAAGAACAGTCTGGAAAGGTCTCCCCCAGGGCTCTGTTCCGAGTCCCCTGCTGTATAGTCTATACACATATGACTTAGATCTATCTGTGAGCTCATTCTGCCAAGTTTAACAATATGCAGATGACCTAGTTTTACCATTCAGCAAAATGCGTCCCAGAAATTGAGGAAAGATTAAACAAAGCCCTTGCGTATTTAGATGATTGGCTTGTTGACCATGGTTTATCTGTGTCTGCTTCAAAGAGCTGCTCAGTGGTCTTTAGAATAAACCGTACTAGCCCAGATTACAGTCTAAAATACAGAGATAGTCTAGTCCAAAAAAGATTTTACAAAATTTTTGGGAATAAAGTTAGACAGGAAACTTTCTGGGGTCACACACTATGACTATGTTTTGGGAACATGCGAAATTTTTTTTAATATCCTTCGTGCTCTTTCCGGTGTTTGGTGGGGATCCCACCTTTTCTGTCAAAAATTATTGTACAATGCAATTATTATTATCCGTAGCCATCTAGACTATGGAACCTTCTTGCTAGACCCAGCTAATAAATCCGCAATCGATAAATTGTCTAAAATTCAGTCCAAATGTCTCCGTGTTATACTTGGTGCTATGAAATCTACTCCAATAAATGCCATGCAGGTAGAATGCGTTGAAGCCCCTCTGCATCTGCGTAGACAGCTTCTTAGTGACAGGTTCCTATTTAAATTGGCACAAAACTCACAGCACCCTCTTTTACCTAAACTAGAAAGGCTGTTGGAACTTATTAGGTCCCAGGGATACATCTCGGAAGATAGATTACCTTGTGTTGTTCAGAGCTATTAAAAATTTTCCCAACTTACTTACCCAATTGGCCAATTTCACTTAAATCCCCTCTTCTCCACCAATTACAATGCTTTGATATACCAACCAAATATCATTCTAGATTTCGGCGTTGATAAAAATTCTATAGAGCCAGTTGCAATATTCAATGAAAAAATTAATAGCTAAGGTAATGACTGGCTAACAATTTTTCCTGATGCTTCTAAATTATCGTCTAATAGTTATGTGGGTGCGGCAGTATGGATCCCCAGATACAAAATAATTCTTAGTTGTAAATGCCCGGATATTTCTTCAGTTTTTACTGGAGAATCAATCGCTATTTTAGAAGCAATTCTATATATAGTCTCGCATAAAATTGCTAAATCAATTATTTTTACAGATTGTAAAAGCTGTCTGCAAGCTATAGTGTCTAATCAGTTTAGAAGTAAAACTAAATTTCCTGTTGTTCTTAAAATAAAGGAGGCGTTATACAAATGTTCCCAACTTGGGTTGAGTACAATACTGGCATGGATTCCAGGTCACACAGGTATACCAGGGAATGAATCAGCCGACTCATGTGCTAAAGCTGCTTTAATTGGTAATGGTGACTATTTTAGAGTGTACACACATGATCTGGTTACTGTATGTCAGCCTTTAATGTTACAGAACTGGGATGCGCTGTGGCAAGAGCCTAAAAAGACTAAAGGAAAATTTTATGGTCAACTCCAAAACTCCATCCCTCGTAAACCATGGTTTTACAAATTTAAGAATGTAAAAAAAAACGGCTTCAACTATTTGTCGCCTGAGGCTGGGTCACTGTTGCTCGCCTGTTTTTTTGGCCAAGATAAGAATTCGGGACACTTCTCTCTGTGAATGTGGACTTGATGATGGTACACTGGAACACATTTTCTTTGAATGTGTTAATCTACTATGCTCCTTATATGATATCCTCCCTCCTGAAATTCCTCGCCCTACTAATATTGGTTATCTGCTCACCTTAGTTTTGACTCTTTTCCTTAACACCCTTAGTAAATTTATTGTCATTAATAATATTAGGTTGTAATTTATATTAATATAGATATAATTATTGTTTGATATAGATATAAAAGATATAATTACTATTGTATATTCTATTTAATATATATATCAAAGATATGATATTCATTCATATTGGTGCTGTTTTGTATTGTCCTGTGCCTGTGTATTGTGTTGTCTTTAGTCTTTGTTTTTCAGATCTCTGATGTACCTACAGATCAATCAAAATAAACTGATCAATCTCCGTCGCTTGTTTTACGTTCTGCCCACACGTGACATTGGCGAAATTGTGGCACCACCACAGAAGCCACCTAATATAAAAGTTGAAGTTATTTATTTACAATAATAAATCTTTAATTACGCGTGAAATGTGATGCCTGCAGCTTTTTGGTGTCTGTTAGAGTAGTTTTTACAAATCAGGAAAACACAAGAAGGCATTATTTTGGCTGTTATGCTCTCATTGAACTTTGACGTGCGACTCGCATACGTAGTATCTTTTTATTAGAGTTATTAGTTTGTGGACTCGCACGTTCGGAAGACGGGCACCGAATCACAAATAGAATCACACTAATGCATTTATATAGGACGACCTAATTAAGCGTAAGTAAGCTACAGTGACTCACTAAGTTCAGAACTGTGCGCTTACAAAATGGTGTGCTTAGGTCTGTTCGTACTTGTATGTCAATGCCTATATTAAAATATCTTGACTTTGATGTATCTGACGTTTCAATTTAGACGCCAACCTACTTCTTTCTACATTAATTGGCCACTACACTATGTATTGTGCCAGTTTTCAACATCTTAGCATTTGAATGTGATAAAGTAACGAGCCGACTCGAGTAATAGTCCTCGTAACCAATCCAATGTCACGTCTTGTACCATATTTTAGCTGTAAAGATTTTACTAGGGTTTCTATGTATGTTATATTTCCCGCGAACATAAAAACTAGGTTATTCCGTCTTTACATCTCTTGCCTACACTTGGATAATGTCCTGTTTATGAGCACAAATAAATAGGACATTATCCGTTTTATTACAAAAAACAATGTTACTCTTAGTTTAAACCAGAACTAAGAAGAGTTCGTTACCGTACTAAATGCTCATACCCAAAGAGTTTCATATAAATGGAGCAGAAAACCTCCTTACCGCGCGTCGAAAAAAGCGTAACCGTTTTGGTGATGCGCAGTTGAACATGTGCTGCGAGTTGGTGTTGCCTACTATAGAAAATTTTACCCTAAAGAAAATTAACGAGACATTTTATATAAGTTTATTTTTTATGTTTGTGATTGTCTGTAACTCGCCCGATGTAAAGTGACGAAGTGGCCCAAAATTTAGTATGCTACGATGTAGCTGTAGTATGTTTGTATGCATGCATAAAAAAAAAACAATTTAAATTAAATTTTGGACTTTAAAAAGACCAAACATTATAGATATCTGGAAATAGAGAAACTGTTAGCTAGTTCTACAATCTGGCAGTTCGCACAATTATAGTTGACGCAAAACGTTTTAGTACGAAATATCCGGAATATCTATCTTGTAACCAAATAAATATTTTTATGCGTGTTAATTCATGGCATAAATCTGCTGGGCACCGGTCTCCCTACAAAGGAGGTGTAGACCAAATTCCACTTATTGGACTAAACTAGGGTTTTTTCAAATTACTTAGTAGAAACTTAGTAAACATTTATTCCTAAGAAATTTTTGCGAGGTATTTCAGCGTCAAAAGTTTTCTACGTTAAAAAAGGAAATCAAACAAATACAATAACTAATCCCTTCATATTTTATTTTAACATAAAAACAGATGTAACTAAGTAATTTATTTTATGAATTGATATTTTCCCATTCTTGTGGGAACCCATCCCCATGTTTTAAGGGCAACACCAAATACTGTATTGCATGATTATTTTTGAAGAGTTTTCGCTTGCTTGGCCTCCCTCCAGGCACTGATTTGAAGTGAACTGAGGTAATGGCTGTGGTCTTAAATGAAGCAGCAATGCATTGAGGCGGTTAGTACGCATCTAGTACATGTACATCAATGCCTATACCTCATTTTATTACAAATCGTAGTTTATCGGTGGATAACCTGATATTGAAGATTATCTTGAAGGAAATGAATGAAGTTCATCAAAGCCTCGAGCATCGTCGAAAAGTGGCTAGCCTATCGGTCTTTTATCGGATACATTTCGGGGAGTGTGCCTTGGAATTGCATGATTTAATTCCCCCATCTCCATTCTACAATCGGACAAGTAGAGATACTGTAAGGCGCCACCGGTTCATGGTAGAGGTTACACGGACTCGCACAAAACGCTTCGAGTCTACATTTATTGTGCGAACTGCCAGGTTGTGTAATTCTCTGCCAAGTTCTCTATTTCCCGATAGCTATAATCTCGGTCTCTTCAAATCGCTTGTGAATCAGTTTCTTCTAGGCAAGCGCGCTACATCCTAGACCGCATCGTTACTTTACATCAGGTGAGTTGCGGTCAAGCGCAAGCCTATCGAATATAAAAAAAAAAGTTCTCAAATCAAATACAGAAAACGTTGGTTTATTAATTTGTCACGTTCCGTTGAATTCATAATTTTATATTCAGATATTTTTCTTTCCTAAAATTGATATACATGGCTAGGGGTGCACTAAGCCGAAAGGGGGTCACAGTACTCTGAATTTGAGAAAAAATAATCAGCCGTTTCATACATTTTGTCGACATCCGATCTACTTTTTGTATGCAACAACTGACTTTTTTCCCGAATTCGGAGTTGGTCCAATAGTGAAAGTTGTTCCTTAGGATGAGTACAGTGACCCCTTTTCGGCTAAGTACACCCCTGGCCGATAACCCTGTATAAATGTTTTAAAAAACACAAGAATTTATTCGCTTTTGATTTGTACTTTCTTAGTCACATACGTACATTAATACTTGACTTAATATGAAGACAAATATTTTGATTATAAGACTGCAATACTGTTAAGTATTGCGTGAGTCTACTTTGAGCTTTGGTAACCATGGATACTCAAGTGAGAGTATTGTTTCAAAGTTTTGTTCGATTTGGGTATATCGCCACAGTATTTTAGACCTTGTTTCTAGAGTAGTTCTAGATTTGAGTAAAGTTTTAGCAATGAATTAGGCCCCGTTACTTTTTATTGTTTTGTGACCCTCATTAGTACCTAACTGCCAAGTTAAAAGTAAGACGCAACACAATTTCAAATACACAACGCACATTCCAATAAAACTTTTATGAGTAAGCAAGGCACACTAAGCAAGAAAAGGCCAGGCAATAGGTCATCTCGTCTTGCCTCCATTACATTACTTATCCCCACTCTTCCTCACTTAAACGAATGGCGCGCGGCGAGAGGTTGTGCGCTCCGTGTTTTGTTCGTTCAGTGTCGTGTTTCTCGTGTCCTCGAATACATTACAATCATAATTTTACTCTGAGACATGAATACAACCTGTGCTAATCGTATAACCCAGTGCTAACAGCAAACGATACAAAATGTGTAACCAATGATCCAAGTGACTTGAAGTGACCCGTTTCTCACAAAAAGTTTTGTAAACAACCGGATACCATGGGTTCGAAAATCGAGTACGTGGATTCCTCGCATTTATACGCGACCAACTATGTCCGTAATTCGAAAGCTATTGGTGTACTTTGGGCGATATTCACGATCTGCTACGCTATTATCAGCATTGTGGCATTTGTGACACCAGAATGGATAGGTGATTTAGAGACTGAATATCCGAGGAAGTTTGGGTTGTGGCAAGTGTGTAGGGCGGATGAAGCCGTAGAAGACTGTAAAGGGAAACTGGATGACTTCCTGTCAATAAATGGACTTGTGTTCAAGATTGCGACTGTTTTAGTGGGTGCAGCGGTCGTTCTCGCCTTGTTCACAATATGTGCTATGTTGTTATTCTTCTTTTGTCAGTCAACGACTGTTTTCCACATTTGTGGATGGCTCCAACTGTTATCAGGTGAGTCTAAAGAGCCTGATCAGCTTATAAATACTAATCAAGAACAAAATTATGCTTGAATCACCACTAACATTTAATTAAATAGGCACTAAATGTTAAAACAGCACCAAACCTCAAATTCTTGTAACCGCGATTCAAGCAAGGACCGAAAAGATAACGGTTTGACATTTAACAAAACTCGTTTTCAGTGAAAGTTTAAGGCATATAGGCAAGATCAGATTGACCTTGCAACGAGTTGTCGTAAAACAAGTCTCTGAAGCTAACCAAGCGAAGCTGATGCATATAACAGATAGAGACAGGTGTGCTTGTTCTAAGCCTCTAACATGGCGCATCCGGTTAAAAGCAGGTGTACGAATGCTCTCGCAATTCCTTACCACACCAAGTCAATAGCCTACCTGCCCAAGGCGAAAATGAAAGGCACTTTAAAAGGATCTTTACATGGCAAAGCTTACGTAAACATATATACCTAACAAAGAATGCACGAAGTTCTTACGCTCCTCACAAAAAATGACGGAAATTTTAAACCTTCCTATTTACCTGCGTTGCTTGTAGGTACTCGGGCTTACAATCCAAGAAATTCTTTCATCCGCGTAATCCGATTACGGAAATAAGAAACCTTGGCTTTTGTAGCAATGTAAATGAGAATAGAAATAAAGGATGCTATTAATACTTTGTTTAAGTTAAGTATAAAACCTTGACTTCGTAACATTCGTAAATCGGTTATTAGTATTGTAAACTTAGTGTTTTGTCGCCGAATTTAACTAGGTACCTAAGTACGTACCTACTAAATGTATTTTCCTATCTTATTATGTGTTTAGTTCTTATCTTATTAAATCTTAACCCACATGACTCTTAATTTTGATCTGTTTGTACAAATTGTAACCCGACAAGCACTAGCAAGTTGATCCAAGTAATTAAGTATTCCATGATGCAGATCATTGTCATAATTGCTTAACAATTAAATTGAATCATAAATATATCTACGTCGTCCAAGGCATTCATTACATAGTATCCGCATATCGTTAATAATTTTAATCGAAAAAATTGACGAGCAAAGCAATTAAAATAGCTGACGCGAGATTTCCATTTCATAATAATTAACACGAGTGCTGACAGAAGCATTTCCTTTTTATATGAGTAATTGAGAAACCGTCGTCGTAACTGGTAAAACGCCTCGGTCATGCAACAAGAATCTCGAAAATGAAGCGAAACTGAAGATGGCGAAGAGAAAAGAGAATTTCGTTGCCTTTCGAGCTACGAACCAATTCCTAGTCGTTACTCATTGATATGCTATTCACGAAGAGAAGACATTGAACCAAAACGTTTAACACGCCGTTGAAAATGCAAATATTCGTGTAGGTGCAGCTATTTGTGATCAATCATAGAAAGTAACTGCATCTGAGACAAAGAGTAACAATGATCAGAATATTTCTGTTGTACCTACTAATTATGGTCTCATATTCACGATAATTTTTCATTGACGGTCGTTTTACAACGACATAGGCTTAATTGAAGGAACATTCTAAAACTACTATTAAATTTATGATGAGACTGCACCGATACAATAGTTGGAAAGTACCAACATTTCTTTTACACGTGGTAAATATGCGATGGCATAAAAATAAGTGCTGTATAGTTTATTTAAGTACTAATTAAATATCTAATAAGTATTGGTAACAGCAATGCATAACAAAATATTATCAGGTAATCACGATGAAGAAGAATCAGCCATTTTCTTCTTAGTATCTTTCTATAATATTGTCATACATAGATACTTGATTTAAATTCCTTACTCAATGTACAAATCTAAATAGTGTTATCTAATTATATTGGGAAAAAATAAGATATAGGCGTCGTGCAAGATTTTCAATTTCAGTCGGCCGGCCACTTTTTGTAGCAAAGTCTTCGTAATACGAGGTAACAGATTAGAAAGTGCGTTCATGCGCTTACTGCAAAAATAAAAATGCATAACAGCATTATAAGCAATTTGTTGGACAGTGTTAACATAATAGTCCGATTACAGCGAGCCCCATGATTGTCTGACCTCATCACGCTTGCTAGCTCGCGAGTTCACTACCGCTACGTGACCGGCAAAAAATTACAATTCCAAAGATACTTTAACTTATTTTAAACTTAGTAACTTAGCAATACGGTGGGTTTTCATATATGACAGCGATCTGTGAAGTGAACTGTAAAGATTCACGTGTTAATTTGTAGAAGAAAGAGGTTTTCGCTAAGTATGGAAAGTTAGTACAGATTTCCGATGAGTCTACTTTTTGGTTAACGTGTAATTGACACGAACGTTTTCGATTTGATTATTGGATTCGTCTCAGTGACTGTATTATATACTAGATATTTATGTATGGTTCTTTGTAGAAAATATACTGCACTACTTTGACACTATAATATCTGCATCGCAAGCACGGTTCTCTATTTAATAGATAGTTTTTAAATTCGAGCCGGTATAAACGCTCATTTCGATCATTATCGAGGATTTAATACAGTGGATATAAATATCGTATGCAAGGGCTCTAAAACCGTTGAACTGATGTTTGATGTCAAATGTATTAAATAGATTTCTAATTGTAGCATAATGTTTTATACCGAACGAAATAAATATATCTATAGAACCGTACTTGCAGTGCTGATTTCACAAAATAACCGGTCTATTGTGTTATTAGAAACTTGTCATAAAATTAAAATGATAAAAAAACAATGTTTTTAGAAATGTCTTTGGTGCGGTAAAGAAATATTTACAAGGCTACATGAAATAATTAAAGCAGAAATAACAATACAATAATCTCCTAAATTATAAAATATTAACCAAAAGTACGCTTTTGTATTTATTGCCAAAGCTTATTATTACTTACCCATTGAAACTACATTCGAAATATTGCACGCACGTAAATCGAATTTTGATCACTGTTCAGCTTAATCATCGTAAAAAGTAAAAGTTAATTGTGATATAATGACAACAGATTTCAATGTTACGCTGTTTTGTGACGGTTGTGAAACGATCTAAAGTAGACAGCACAATTGTGAGGCAAAATTATTAGGTTATTAGACACATTACCTAAACGTATTGAGTAGGTACCCACTTACTTATTTACCTACTTTTGGAAATCTTTTAAAATAAACACAAGCAACGGAACCCGAAGTGCGCACGGTTATTTTGATTATTTAACAAAATGCAATATCACTTAATAATATTCTTCATCAATTTCCATAAAACATAACTATATTGTGTCATTTTATATGATCACAGTCTCAAAAGGCGACTGATTATATATCAAGGCGACTGATATATTTACAGATTGATTTATTTTAATTTCTCCTCTAGTGGGACAGATCATAAATACTCGTATTAGTTATCATTCAGGGATTAAAATCTTTATAATTAGTAGATTTTAATCCCTAATAATATTAATAATACTCATTGGAATTTATAATCTCCTAATTATTTCCTAAAAATCAATCTTCAAATCTATTTTATTTTTAATATCAACAAATAGGAATAACGATAAATTCATATTTAAGAATTAATCATCTGATAATATTAACGCGGGGTAAATCCAACGCCAACTTTACTCTATAATCCACAATTTCATAAAAACACGTTCCGTTTTACTGAATCCACGAATTGCGAGATTTTTTTTAAAATTCTAATGAGCTAATTCATTTCATTCATACAAATAATTTTTAACCAAATTAAAAAAGAGAATTAATTAGTATAATTCTCTGAGTTGTAATATTATTTTGATCGAAACGGCATAAAGCATGGATAGGATAAGTTCTTTCCAGTTTGTCCTTTATATGTTTTATCAAAATGAGTCCAATACTTTGATGGTTTGTATATCAAAATAACTGAAAAATTGTCTGCGGAATACAAGTCTGTTTTTACTGTGAGAGAAGCAGGGTTATGTTTTTCGAGTGTATGTCTTAGAGCCTAAACGGCTTGTCGTATTTTAAAACACCGACGCAAAAACGAGTGTGCTTTAAGTGTCTTTCTGGACGGATTGTAGAAAAAGTGGCAGATGGATTACCTAAAGCCTATTTAAGACCTACAGATAATCCAAATTCTCCAACCCACTACCAAAGGGCAGCGTGCCCATTCTGGTGGCATTACCATTATATTGTTCTATTTCGAACGCAACACCAAAGAAACGAAACAAGCGCTTGATCGTGTATTGAGAAAATGGAAGTAATCGTAGTAAAAGCATAAGGTAAAAGCGCTTAGAAAGTGGCCCGACCACCGGCCGACCGCTCGTGGCGTGGTCGGCTGTACTAGCCTTTACCTGTGGTTTTCCCCGCGTTATCTTTGTTTTCCCGGGGAAATTCTAGCCTAAGGTATATTTCGGACCTCTGTATAAAAATTCTAAAACTATACTCACATTCTTGTACATATAGGTAGCTATAATATGTAGGTTATCTACGACATTTCTAACTACAGTTCAGCTCTAAGAAAAAACATGGCGTTGAAGATATGATGTATACTCAAACAAATTATATTACACACTAGCTGTACACCCTCTAATAGTTTCTATTTCTCACCATTTAAACCTTCCCTGAACTTTTACAAACATTTCAAAACCAAAATCAAAATTTATACTAAAAAAATTTAGAAATTTATACGAAATTGGTATGTACTAAATCTATCTATATAAAATATATATCGATAGATTTAGTACCACCTCAACTATCGTAGGTGGATTTTATATTGAAGAAGATCCTTGGTACAATGGTTTGGTTAAAAAACAACTTCCTTTACTTACATCAATTGAGTTTCATCACTATGGTACAGGTCTCTAACTCAGCGGTACTGTGGGCGAATAAAGCGTTAATTTGTTTGCCCTGGTTAACCCCGGTTGTACTATAATTAATTTATTTATATAATTTAGCAATAACACATACATATTATAAAATCATACAGAATACGATATTAAAATTGAATTGGGAATTACAGCTATGTCATAATTTTATTAGTTTTGAAGTCGTAGGACTCACAAAACGTCAATAGTAAATTAATAATTACTTACACCATTTTTCGCAAAAAATGTCGCAGTCGGAATAAATTCTTAGAAATTCGTTGAGATCACACATGGCGCGGTGTATGTAAACTTGCGGTGCTCAGTGCGGCACCGTCCCGTGAAGAAAAATGTATGCTTGTGATCTGGTCTATGGCGGATATAGTTATCAGGCACATATATTGCACACATACGGTTGAATCGTAAAAGGTACAGAAAAGATTTTATCTCACAAAGGCAATCTCAAGTTCTCAAGGCGGTCTTAAAAGTCTGGCATTTGGGGGCGCCATTACTTGCAGTCATACAATTAACGCTACAGTAGATTAGCATTTACTTAGGGTAACGATAGTTATACATTTAGCCTATCTAAAATTATTCAAACTTAAAGCAGTTAAAAAGTATTGCTTTTGGGGTAACCTCTTTGAATTCTACATTCTTGACAAACAAATGCCATTGTGACAGACAACAAATTAAATAATATTTTTTGAATCTTCGGATCTTCGTTATTTTTCTGTTGATTTTATATATGTTTTAATATTTGTATTAATATATACGAAAAAAATGACTACATTGACATCTTTCCCCGAACCTGACCTCTGTCCGAAGATATGTAAGGACATCGGAGCTTTCAAGAAGGCAATTAAAACTCCTGAACAAGCTCTTGAAGAGATTAAAGAAGCTGCAGACACCCAAACCAAGGTCAATTCTGATACTGAGCAGCCCACACCTCATGTCCTACCTTCTGAAGAACCAAAAAGACTTGGACCACCTCCTGGAGAGTTAGAATACCTTCCCGGCCTGAAGCCTGGACCAGATGGCAAAATTGACTGGACTCCTCTAAGTGATTGGACCGGCACAAGGCCGGATGTCAACAAATACTCCCTAAGCAGATATTCTTTAAGTGAATGGAGGAAACACAACGAACATTGTCTTAATCCAGCTGTAATGAACGAGTCTAACATCTGCGATTATAATGCTAAGACCTCTATAATGCAGGCTTTTGGCAACATAGACAAACAACAGTCTGAAAATAATAAAAGGTTAAAGCAGAAAGCAAAGGATCTGTTCAGATGGAAGGTTGAAGTGGAGAGAGCTTGTAAAGCAATAACTGAAGAAGTGGAATTGCTTGAAATTGAAAGGCAACGCCTCAAAGGAGCATCTAGAACTTTGATGCTTCCCGAATCTATTTCTAAAGAATGCCTCGACTTGAGATCTAACAGGTTTAAGCCAGATTTGGTTGCAGATTTGGCTGAACAAGAGCTTATCAAAGAGATGGAGATGGTCGGGGAAGTTAGAGCTAAACTCAAAACGACTCTCGATGAAATCGAAGCTCAAATGGCTATTAACAAAGCAGCAAAACATAAAATAGAATATGACTGGTGTGACAAAACTATGGCTTACAACACCGAATCTACCAATTTGAGCTTAAACACCAAGTCAAACACAATTTTGTTCAGACCAGGTGCTACAAGATTTGGAGAATATTCAGCACCTTTGGAATACTGGGAGTTTTATTGCAGAGAAAACGTGCAAAACGTAGAAGCAGCAAGACAAAAATCTGCCGATTTACGCGGCAGCCTAAATGCAATCCTTGTAAATGGCGGGCGGAAACTTCGCACTCAGGCTGACAAAACCGACATGGCGTTAGCTGAAACCGTTGCAATTACCACGGAACTCTGTACAAAACTCGAAGAGATGCTACTAAACAATCTACAAAGAATCGCCGACATGGAAAAGCTGATAGACGACCTAAAAGCTGCTGTGCAAAAAATGGATACGGCTATGAAGCTAGCACAAACAAGATTAGACAACAGAAATAATTGGAGACCTCACGGCGAAAGCGTTCGAGACCAACCGCACCTAGGACTTATTGAAGAAGTCAAAAAGATACATGAAACAGTAACATCACTGCTTGGGCAGTTGAACAATGCAGAGAGAATACGGGATGACCTTTTGAAGAAAAGAACAGAGTTGGAAAATGCGATAGCAGCTAAACGGAAGACGTTGAATATAGACAGAGATAGATGTGGGATGGTCCGATCTCATTACCCGTCAGCTTCCGAATTAGCTGGGCATTAAAACTGTGAGCCACCAATGGGTATTGTATATTACGATACATCATATCGTAAAGATAACACAAAAATCCGTGTTGAAGAAGTTGTGGCCTGGATAAATAATGAAATATAATTTTTATGTGCATAAATTAGCAAATATTTTTGTCATATAGATCGGAATTTATTTTTCTATCAAAATGCAAATGCTGGTCTGCGTGATGGTTTTCAATTATTATTTTACGATTGATTTTGTCGATAAAATGCCTTGAGTTTAATTTTTTCTACAACCCGTGCTCGACATGCTACATTTTTCTATTTTGCACACCTCATTCGTTACAAAGAGCAAAAACCGCATTAGCAACGATAAATCCTTTCACTCTAAACATTGTTCCGAAGATCACGCCTAGTGCTGCGGCCTGGTGTTAGTTGCACAATCAGTGCTTATGCAGTTATGACATTTGCTAAATGACTATGTGGTTGGTACACTGTTTATGAATGAGAAAGAACAAAATATGTACTCCGGTTTCTACATTAATATTTCAATTTGTTCGTGTCTTATTGCAGGGCATGGATCTACCTGAGAGGTGTAGCTCACCACGCTAGCAAAACTACATAATATGTTAAGAATATTCTAGTCATTTATATATTATCTATTCATATAATAAATCTGTAGAGGTTAAATTTGTGTACAATGAAAAATGCTAAATACCGAGTCAGGGGGATGTAAGAAGTGAAATATATAGCACTAATTTAGATTTTTCTTTTATTTTTTCATTGCCTTTTTACTGGCTTATCTCTCAAACGACTGGCCCGATTTGAATACAATTTTGTATGGTGGTAGCTTATATCCCTAGTCAACATATAGGATACTTTTGATCCCGGTATATTAAAGAGAAAGAACAATAAATACCATTAGGACGAAGTTTCGGGAATCAGCTAGTTATAATTGCTTCATATTCTATTATCTATACTCACTTGTGTCTGTAATATTAATATGTTCTTTCTTTCTGATCTTACTTATCCAAAGAAAAAAAAACCAGCGTTGACACTAAAAATAAACCTCTATTGACCGTGGCCCACCCGTTTTGTTCACCTAGATGGACAAAAGGAAATAATTGCTTCCCGTGGTTCACCAGAAGGTTCACATGTTAACAATCACATCAACAGCCACCAGTGGCGGAAGTTTTAGTGGTGGCCGAATTGCGGGTAAGGTACTTCACTTGTCTTGTCACGAAAATTGTGCCGACTAAGTAAACATGTTCGCAGGTTTTTTGGTTATATACTTAGATTTCGTTACGAACTTTTCAAAATGTAGAGACAATTCTATCGCCGAGTGTAATAAAAATCTAAGTAACCTACATACGGCTTGCCCGCTGGTTTCTGTGGATGGATATAACTACTTGATGGACCGGTCAATACGAGTGGTCGTTTATGGCTGCTCGTCAGACCAAATGGCTACTAATGCCGGAGTCCCTCAGGGTTCGGTGCTCTCAGCGACCCTTTTTATGCTGCACATCAACGATCTGTTAAAACCTGGCATCTTTGGGTACGCAGACGACAGCACGGTCGTTGAGAGCTACATTTCTTCCCCACGTGCCAGTGCGGCTGAAGTTCAGTTACTTAGAGAAGCTATGGTCGAGCGATTGAACTTGTCCCTCAGGGCAGTCTCTGATTGGGGCTATGCTAATCTGGTCAGGTTCAATACTGCTAAGACGCAGGCGTGTCTGTTCTCCGCCAAAAAGAGGCTATTCCAGCTGGCCCCTACTTTCCGAGATGTATCCGTTCCCCTAACCGACCACCTTGAGCTCTTAGGTGTCACGCTGACATCAACGCTCAATTTTGGTGTGTATATTGAGTCCAAAGCTTAGTTAGCTGCCAAAAAGCTGGGTATCCTATCTAAGGTGCGGCGGTACTTCACGTCGGAATAGTTGCTCACTCTGTACAAAGCACAAGTTCGATTGTGTACGGAGTACTGCTTGCATCTTTGGGATGGATCAGCAAAATACCAGCTTGAAGCGTCGGATTCTGTCGAAAGGCGAGCTAAAAGACTTATAGGTAACGATGCATCGTCAAAAAGTGGCTAGCCTATCGGTCTTTTATCGGATACATTTCGGGGAGTGTGCCTTGGAAATGCATGAATTAATTCCCCCATCTCCATTCTACAATCGGACAAGTAGAGATACTGTAAGGCGCCACCGGTTCATGGCCGAAGTTCCACGGACTCGCACAAAACGCTTCGAGTCTACATTTATTGTGCGAACTGCCAGGTTGTGTAATTCGATGCCAAGTTCTCTATTTCCCGATAGCTATAATCTCGGCCTCTTCAAATCGCGAGTGAATTGGTTTTTTCTAGGCAAGCGTGCTACATCCTAGACCGCATCGTTACTTTACATCAGGTGAGTTGCGGTCAAGCGCAAGCCTATCGACTGTAAAAAAAAACCATTATTGCAGATCCTATACTTACTATAACTATAAGTAGAATATAAAGTAATTCTAAACAATACTACTTACTGCTATCTCTCACGGTTACAATGCGAGAGAAACAATGTGTGCCTTCTGTCGACCTTTGCCAGCTCCCATCCCATGGCGGCTGGTTCCGATACCATCGTACCGTTAGCCGTAATCTAATTACACAAGCTATAGCCATTCTGTTCTGCGTAAAAAATATCATAATAATGAGTACAAGACAAGACTTGTTTTCTCTATCGTCGTGCTCTTGACGGAACGGTAATTATCATAAAAAAAACATAAAACTAAAAATAATAATTTATATTTTACATAAAATTAAATGTAGTTATAACAAAGAGGATATTACATGTTATTGATATTACAGTATTTAATTGTTTAAACACAGTATAAATAATTATATTTGTGCTACTTGACATAACTAATGGCACTAGCTACCGCAGTAGGATACCCTGTGTCGTCGCACCTAGTGTTCTTCCAGGGATTATAATTTTATTCAGTATACAATTCATAATATTTTTATTATTGCATCAATTACATTCACATTTATATTTAAAAACAAATTATTAAAATTATTTACTTACACAGTTTAAAATTCATTTATCCGCTAATTCTAAGTGTTGTAACTAGATTATAGGGAATATTTTTTTTATAAAGTAGGGTATTAAGCTATAATGGATAAGTATATGCATGATTTATTATACAATTATATTTTACAATATTTTGTCTGGTACTCATTGGAAGTTACGTTTGAAAGATTGAATTACAGAAGGGTGAGTGGCAGTGAAGAGTATTTATTTTACAATATTTTGTCTGGTACTCATTGGAAGTAACCTTTGAAAGATTGAATTACAGAAGGGTGAGTGGCAGTGAAGAGTATTTATTTTACAATATTTTGTCTGGTACTCATTGGAAGTAACCTTTGAAAGATTGAATTACAGAAGGGTGAGTGGCAGTGAAGAGTATTTGTTTTACAATATTTTGTCTGGTACTCATTGGAAGTAACCTTTGAAAGATTGAATTACAGAAGGGTGAGTGGCAGTGAAGAGTATTTATTTTACAATATTTTGTCTGGTACTCATTGGAAGTAACCTTTGAAAGATTGAATTACAGAAGGGTGAGTGGCAGTGAAGAGTATTTATTTTACAATATTTTGTCTGGTACTCATTGGAAGTAACCTTTGAAAGATTGAATTACAGAAGGGTGAGTGGCAGTGAAGAGTATTTGTTTTACAATATTTTGTCTGGTACTCATTGGAAGTAACCTTTGAAAGATTGAATTACAGAAGGGTGAGTGGCAGTGAAGAGTATTTATTTTACAATATTTTGTCTGGTACTCATTGGAAGTAACCTTTGAAAGATTGAATTACAGAAGGGTGAGTGGCAGTGAAGAGTATTTATTTTACAATATTTTGTCTGGTACTCATTGGAAGTAACCTTTGAAAGATTGAATTACAGAAGGGTGAGTGGCAGTGAAGAGTATTTATTTTACAATATTTTGTCTGGTACTCATTGGAAGTTACGTTTGAAAGATTGAATTACAGAAGGGTGAGTGGCAGTGAAGAGTATTTATTCTTATATAGGAAGTGTGACTATAAACTACTGTTAAGGTTTGTGAGTGTATCGTCCTATTTTACTAACCTTGTGAATTCTTCAGTTACCATATAGTCTAAGCTTATAATATAATTCCTAACCTTTTTCATGCAGTTGTATCTAGTAGTTTGGTCTATATTTAGTATTTTATCTAGCCGTTTGTAGATGTAGGCTCCTCGAAATCAGTAGCTTCTCTGTTCTATTAAGTAGTAAGGAGTTATTATTCGGCGTAAAGTACTTCAGTTGGATACCTGTATGGTTTGTTAATGTTTATTGTTATCATCACGTAAGTTCACGGTATCTCCACCATTTGTCTCTGTTGGAAAAATTTAGTAAACAGAGTTATAAGTTAGGGTAGTACTAAACCAAAAGCAGGTCACTATACTCAGCATTATGAACACCTTTCATTATGGAACCAACCCTGAATTTGAGAAAAAATATCAGTTGTTCTGTACAAAAGGTTTATCAGTCATCGATATAATGAATGAAACAGCTGTGTTATTCATGGGATTCAGAGTTCCCATTATAAAAGTGGTTCCTTAGGACGAGTTTAGTGTCCCCTTTTCAGCTTAGTATACATACCCCTTACCGATAACCCTGTATAACTACTATATTTTTACACTTAATTGCGCCAGCGTTATGATCATTTCCCGGAAAAAGTAGCCTGCAGAGCTCGAATCGACTTGATATTTTGCATAGAGATCCATCAGCCAGTTGCTGAGGAGGAAAAAACAAACAAAAATATGTACAAACAAAACACATATGACCAATGTGTATACGGATCTAACAATGGTCAAACCTTTCTAGTTATAATTAGGCCCTCTTTACGTTAAAAAAAGCCATGCCTCTAATGACAGTAAAATTGACTTAAAGTCAAAGTCTTGTCATGAGATTACTTTTATTTAAAGTTTTTTAGTTTTTCTTATAATTACTAGGTATCTCACAAATTGATCGTTGCAATGACTGATGATCCGAAGCTATTGATGTGTCCGAACATTTGTCCTATGGGGCCTAACGTAAAACCAGAAGAGCGCTCATATCTAGAAGCTGGGGCGACGAGGGACGTTATAAATCCTCACGAAACTCCTTATGTTCCTGGTCTTATAGTTCCGAGAGAGAAGAAAATACAACCTCTTGATGCTCCTCCTATATACCTTCCTCAGCCCACTGAAAGTACCAGTGGAGACATCCTTGCCATGGGACCCATAGGACCTTGGGCTGCTGGACATCTAGACTGGACTCCCGCAGCTGGCATAACCGGAGTACGCCCTGTCGTCGATAAATATTCCATCACCAGGTACAGTACTGGCGAATGGAGAAAAAACAATCAAAATATGCTTACTCCAAAGGCAACTGACAAAGCCAAAAATCTTGATCAAAAATTTAAGAAAGACATCGCCAATGCTTTCATAGCCATGGATAGTAAGCAAGCAGATTCTAATGATAGATTAGACAAGAAAATTAAAGATCTATCTCAATGGAAGAAGAACGCACAAGCAGCTGTTAATGCAATAACTAATGAAATCATAGCTTTAGAAGAAAACCGGGATAAATTGAAAAACGCTTGCAAAATTCTCATGATGCCAGAGGCTATATCTAGGGAATGCTTAGAATTGCGAACCAACAGATTAGAACCAGATTTGGTGAGAGATGATGCTGAACAAGAGCTCATCAAAGAAGTTGCCATCGTAGGTGAAATTAGAAGAGTTTTCATGCACACTCTAGCTAAAGTCGAGGATCAATTGAAAGAGGACAGAGCCGCTAAAGCAGCTATCGAACAAGATTGGAGTGATAAAATGATTACGTTGAAGAACGACAAAATCAACCGAAGCCTTGACAATGATTCTACATTGATCTTATTTCACCCAGGTGCAACAAGATGGCCAGAAAATGGGACATCTCTAGAATACTGGCTGCATTTCTGCGCTGAGAGCATTGGAAATTGTGAAGAAGTTAGGAAAAAATCGGAAAATTTGAGGGCAGATTTAATGACAGTTATCGTAAAAGGAAGCGAGGACATGAAAAGACAAGCTGAAAGAACTGATATGGCGATGGCTGAATCTAATGTCGCTACACAGGAAATGTGTGACAAGCTAGAAGAAACTTTAAAAGAGAATTTGAAAACCACGGCAGATGTCGAGAACCTGATAGACTATCTTAAAGAGAGTATGAGAAACATAGAATTAAGAGGCAAGGTGGTTGGTACCAGATTGCACTCCAGGAATTATTCACGACCAAACGTGGAGAATTGCCGTGATGAGGCGCAGTACAGTCTGATGGCTGAAGCGAAGTTTGTTAAAGAGACTCAGGACTCTTTCAGTGGAAAGCTTCGTGAAGCAGAGGCGGTAAGAGCCGAGCTGATGAAGTATAGAGGAGATTTGGAGAAGGAGATAGCTTGCAAGAGGAAGAGCTTGCTCATAAATCAGGACAGATGTACCCGAGTCCGTTCGTTTATGCCAACACCTGAGGAATTTGCTAATGCATAAACTTTTTTTTAACTAATCTGTTATAATTTATGGACGTCAATAAAAAATTTCAAGTCATATTACTTTGTTAGCCTAAAAGTTTACTCAGTTCTTTTGTTAAAACAAACACAGTGATCTCGTTTCTGAACCCTATATTTTAGTCTACATGGTGATATCGCCCATTGTAAAAGTATTGGACAATTCCTCTTATAATCTACTTGGAGGCAACTAGTTTTTCCAATTCGGTACGTAAAGTTCTTAAACCCCGATTTATTATGCATCTTATAGGCATCATAAACTTAAAAATTCATGTAACAAATTCTCACGTATCTATTCTAATTTGAAGCATAATGTATGAATGGTAATTCGTAAAGAATAATAAGTTGGTCCATCGTAACCCAGATTTAGTTGTGGGAATGTGATGCAATACACATTGTTATAGAATGTATAGATAGCATCGAACTAAAGGCGCCGTTTTGAATAGAACATTTGAGTAAAATGGACATTTATCAAAGAACTTTGGACTGTTTGTAAACGATTTTTTTTCTTTTCCCCCTTTACATTAAGGAATTTTATAGTGTAATCAATGAGATACAAACATTTAACTCACTCATCAATTATGGGGACGATTATTCATGTTTACCCCATTATCTCACAACTGTTGGTAATGGGGACTGTCAATAGGGATTTCGGGAATATAACAATTGGAAACATTATGTGCGATAGATATTCATGCTAAGTCATTTCTCACATATCTACTTAAGTTTTTAAGAACCCACACATTACGAGCTATTATTTTCATGAAACTGTAGGAGGAATCACATTCATTCCATCACGAGTACAATTTCAGTAACGTTTAGATGGCTATCATCTAGATGATGTTAAGATAAATACGTGATGTTACATACACTGGCGACTTCAACACCAACAGTCATGTACAGTTTTATTAGTAGCAATGGCCATGTTATGCTCATTCTACGGATAATACCATGGTTTTGAAGTCTTGAGATTGTAGCATTAATACTTAATAGCAAAAGGTAAAAACTATGGAGTTTCTGTTGTTGCGAAACGTTGTTTCACACCCCTCTGAGAAACTCTGTTTACTAAAGAACTCTGTTTGCTAAATTCAGGGACCACGGGTAAAATACTTCCTGTGGTACCTTCCAGGGACAGGGACAGGGACCACGGGCAAAAAAGGTATAACTGGTCTATAACGACTGTGCTTCCGTTACCTTTTAATAGTTAAGTAATTGTTTAAACTTTAACAAAGTGCGTTATTACGCACTATGTTACCTTTTCTTAGATCTAAAATAAAACAAAGAGATGAATACGTAACGTAATGGCCAAAGTGACGCAATGAGGAAGTAAGAAGGTACTTAGTAATTTACTCTCACATTAGTAGTTCAAATAAACGACTAATGATGGCCATGGTTGGGTCTCAGATCGTTGTCTTTTTGATGACTTAAATAATCAATAGGCATTATGAAATATAAAAAATATCTTAAATTTCATTAGTAGTCGGTTTGGCGAAAATGATTCTATGCGTTTGTTATTCTAAAGACGAATTAAAGGAAATAAATTAGAATTAAACTTGGTATATTGATAACGCTCTAAGATTACGAGAAAAACTGTTTCTTTTAGTCGGAGGACTACCCATCCAAGATTAACAGTTGCACTTTGATGATCCGTTGAAAGTTGAACTATTGAAAGAATGATTCGTATTCACGACCTTACATGGTTGAAGAATGCAAATTTTTTACGGATTTAAAATAGATGGATGTTTTTCTCAAATCAAGTAGGAACCTAAATGTTATCTTTAGTACGAGTATGTATTTTACGTCATTACCGATTTTGTTAATTTCTGTTTTGTTTGGTAGGTAGTCTCATACACATTTTATCAAAATAAGACCAGCAGCAGAGAGAATACTTATCAATACTACGCCAGCAGTACCTATACTTTGTGTATGGACGTAATTGGAAGTTGAATTTACTACAACGACTTCCTTCGAACCAGCGGAAATTCAGTCTGTTGTCAATTTAATCGAAAATAATTATTTAATGTTGTAATTTTATAAAAAACTGAGATACTCACTAATATGAATTCTTAAGTGTTAAAAACTTCACTTATATTATTTCATCTGTAGGTAATTACACAAAATTATATAATTCTGTTAAATTTTATCATGTTTTTGATGGAAGTTAATAAAAAACGTTGTATCCCGCATGGCTGAAGTTTTCCGATCGTACTACTTAATTATATAAAAATATATAAACTTATTCAAATTTACCACATTAGCAATGACATCATCATTAAATCTAGGTGCCGTATTATGATTCGTGATTACGATAGCATCTCATTATCTGGTGCATTATGAAACGTGGTCATCACGATCTGCTTGCGGATTACGATTACCCGCTCTGGTGAACTTCGTGTGAACAATTATGAAAGTTGCTATATTATTACCTACTTAGTTTATTAATTATTTAATTAGAACTAATGAACATTCAAAAGCTTTTAATTGAGAAATCGAACGTGTTTAATTAACTTCAAATAATGAGGAGGAATTTTTTGAAACTACTTTCAAAGAAGGATGAAGTTTCCAACTAGTCAGAATTATTTTTGTGGATGTTCATGATTTATCAGAGAATGCTTAATTTTTTTTAATGATATGACCGGTATTCACGTATACCTAATACCATCCAAATAAGTACCCAAGTTCTTATGTCACTTCAGTACTCTCATTGCCTCGTCTATTGCTTTTACGTAGGTATTTTCATTTGATGTTTTTTAACACAAATACATCATTATTAAATTATTTCTCTGTAAAAGCGTCTTGTCGATATTTGGACATAGTCTAATTTTTTGTTTTTGCAACCCTTTCGCCTCACTGCTGGTGGTCTGTTTTCCATTTCAAGATATTCTTGGAAAGACAACGCAGCATTATGTGATTAAATGAGTAAATTTATTGCACACCAAACAAAAGATACCAGTAAATAATAACGTTAACGTTTCTCATTTGATAGCAATCCTATATATATCATCTTACTTATCTCCAGTGTCGGGGATTTCTTGAACAGAACTTTTAGACCTGGAGAAAAAGGTTCCAACTCATCATTCGAACGCCTGCTCCGGGCGGGAATTTAACATAGATCCCCGGCTCTCGAAGCCAATGAAATGAACAAGCTGTACATTAGCGACCTTACTGTCCAAAGCAATTTCTTCTGGGCGTGTATCAATGTATTTATAGCATTCCTGGCATGCAATCAAAACTACACATTTCAACCATTGCTCAACCAAAGTATCTAAGTGTATATTTAGTAAGCAGTTTTCACGTGGGAAAATCTTATTGTATTCAATTCAATTGTTCACATCGGCTCAAGGATGCTACTGAGCTAAGATGGAAGTATGCTTCTAATGGGGACGGAACTTCCTATAGCACTTATTAACTTTGGCCGTTGTATCTACTTGTCTATCGAGACTAAGGTTATGTTTAATTTGTTGTCTCGACGATTTTCAGCAACCTGTTCTTCTGTAGAAATATCTGGTGTTATTTGTTTGAAATACTAATATATACTATACTTGTTGCATTTGAAATGAACTGAAATTTTATTTATTTGTGAATTGTGAGACTTGGTAAAAATATAAGGTCTTAAATTATAAAATGTGATGTGTTCTAGCTCTACCATCGAGGCGTACAGACTTAATTTATATATAGTGAGATTAAAACTATATTTGAAGGTTTGTGTAGATCAATTCTATTCAGTGATCCAGTATATAACGATCTTTCTCAGCTATTTTGATTTAAATTCAAACCTCTGGACCGATATTAATAAAATTTTAATGGAACTACTAGAGAAGTATACTCTTTCGAACGAAGTTAGATTTTTTCAAATCAGCAGCCGTCTTCGAGAAAACTATCGACTACTGCGCTAAATCGACTATACTATAACAATTCACCTATATTATTTGGCCATGCTGTTTTCCTCCTTTTGATTGACGGAAATTTTAGCTTTTCTTTCGTATAATTGTTAGCTGCCATTTAAAAAAGAATATTCTGAAACCTCAATAATTGGCAAGTGCTTGTCCAGTTACTCATATTGTAGGATTCCGCAGCAAATAAAGTAAATACTATAATATATATTTCGAAGGACATTCAGCCTAAGTAATTTGAAGTGTCAAATTTCACACATTTTGGTTCATAATAACTGTAAAAATTAGAAAAGGTGGACAGACAGACGGACGGATAGAGCAAAATTATAATTTATGCAAGTATAATGTTATAAAAAAATACAAAAACTATTCTAATTTCCATCGTCATCTCAACCAAGGACAATAGGATTATTTCGTAGATCTGCCATTGTTGACATCTCAGATTGTTGAGTTTTCGCTCAACCATGTTCTTCCGTCATATCCGTTACCACTTTTCCCTCTTAAATATAGATTACCACCTCACTATGTCGTAACAACTCTCGGCCATTCAGAGACGCAAACTATGAAACTTGGCTATGCTCCGGCGCATTTGAAGAAAGCCTGCTTAATAGCAATTTCTCTGCTATTAAGTTAATGAAGGGAAACCGGTCAAACTAGCGGATTTATGAGCCTGAGACTTGTTTTTAGAAATTGTATGTTTTATCTATTTGCCTTCCTTTGGGAGGCTCTTGATATGACCATGCTATGAAAGAAAGTTTGGCACATTCTCGCTTTAATTCATTGAAGTCTATTTGTCCCAAATCTTCGGACCTAGAGGACCGCTAGTAGTCTAGTAGATAGCGCTGTTGTTTTGAAAGCCGGTGGTCACGATTTCTATTCTTAACAGATATAGGTGGTTGAACTATAATAGTTTACTTTGAGTTATTGTTTATATAAGTAAGTGTTACTATAGACATTTTAACATCTTCATAAGCAAAATTTTACTTGATTTGATTCTGTAATAAAGCACAAGGTTTGTTGGTAAAATTGTTACATTATTTTCGCAAATTATGTTGTTTATTTTTCTTTGAGAAAGTTACTAAGGATGTATCCAGAGAAAACTTTTGAACTCAAGTAAACCAAATCTGCTTGTTCTGCTTCTGTAGAACATATCGATGTTATCTTTATTTTTTTCGTCACATTTCTAAAATATTATACCGATTAGTAACGATACAATTTTTTTCTGTTCTTAAATTTCAACTTTTGAGTAGGTAATTAAGGCCTTTTGGAATTTCATCTTATTGAATCAGAAGAATTGAAGAATTATCTTGTCGTTTAGATTCACCGTCGGCAGGTGCCCTTTATAAACTTCTTACAAACACCCCTCGTTGGTAAATGTTGACAGATTTTTTGTTGTTTTATCAGAGTGTTGCAACAACTTGTTTAATTGTTTATTCAGTCAGTGGTTCGGTTACCAAACATCGATGAAATCGACATCGGAATTCAGATTATTGACCGAGATGGTTTCGTTCTTCATAAACTTAATAAAAAACTTGTATTGAGGTTAAATTACTATTTATTGAGATTTTTGGCACGAATATTAATCTTGATTACTATTAAAGAAGCTTTTGTAATTATATTAGTTTTTTAATCATAGCTCCACGCTAAGATTGCTCGTGTGTCATTCAACGTTTAAGTACAACATGTGCCGAGTCCGGAAATCGAACCCGGGACCGCCGGATCTCGAAGCAAGCAGTCACTAGTCCATAAACGGTCGTATTGAGCTACATTTGGTCAAAAAAAAGTAGAATCATAGTTTTCGTGAGTTGCTTTGCTACTCTTGAATGCCTGTACGGATTTAATATGGACATCATCTTGTTAACACTGGGTAGTAGTAGCTCTAGTATATTAAATATAAATAATATGGCACCTTAATTATTTTCACATGTGAAAAAACAAGTAGTAGATATATTTCAATAACAGCGTAAAGCTATGGTGTCCCTAACTCTATTCGTTCACTTTCATCACAATGTCTTTGTTCACAGCTCTATGTATGGTGGCCGGAGTGGCAGTGTACCCAGCAGCTTGGAACGAGACCTCTGTGCAAGAGACATGCGGACCCACGGCTGACCAGTATAACATAGGTACGTAGAATATGGAATACTTTGTTCGCGGTAAAAATAATTTTAATTTTCCATTCTTACGATTGCGAAATAGATTCCTTTTAAGCTATATGACAGTCTTTTTGTCTGTTTATGTTGTATTTTTTTGTGATTGTCTATTTTGGTGGTAACGATGAATAGTTTTCTATCAAAATTATCTATAGAGGGTATGTATGCCCTTATGAGTCAATGAAAAATTGAGGCTTCTTGTTTTTCAAACATCGAAGCTACAGGGGATTGAAAAAGGCTCGAAACTCTCCGTGAAGAATATGGTATGGCCGTGCCTTTGTTTTGCTAGACTTAGTAGATAAATTGACTTAATTGGTGAATAGAATTGATTGAATAATTAATTAATAATTAGTTGCCGTTGCAGTAGAAACTTTGGGGATATAGGGAGGGACCTAGCGCTTTAAAATTATATCTAGAATTATATAAAACCTTTTGTCAGAATCGACATGTGACCAGAATGCTGGCTCTTATTTTCGTCAGAAATTAGCATTGCCATTCAAATAGCTGTGAATATTCTTTTTCCCTTTGCTTTTGTGTAATAAATGTATATGAATTATTATTGATAGGAGAAAGACTGGATTATTGGTGAATACGAGTACGAATTGCAGGTCGTTGCCACATCCGCTGGGCGTACCTGCTAGCAGTGATAGGATGTCTGGACGGCGTGGTGCTGTCAGCACTGGCCTTCATCCTCGCTACCAGGCACGTGCGTCTTCAGCCTGACACGGGCTACCCACCGCCGAGTCTTTACAAAGGTGAGAATTTTCACACTAATATTATAAAAGCGAAAGTTTCTAGTGTGTGTGTGTTTGTATTCCTACTTCACGCTCAAACGGCTCAGCAGATTTGGATTAAATTTGGCACGAAGATAGCTTATACCTTGGACTAAGTTATAGACTACTTTTTATAGGTACCGGAAAATTGAAGTGTTCCCATGGGATACTAAAAATATCCACGGCGGGATCAGTCTTAGTAAGACACAGGTCACAAAAGTAAGATTAGTCTTTACAAAATTAAGATAAGGTATCTATCTACAAATGTAAAATTTGCATCTACGAGTACATAGGTAAAACCGGATTCTATAAAAGTGAGATCAGTCTCTAACAAATGGTTAGAAGCGAGTTCGAAAAAAATCGTTAAACCTGTGTGACATCCTTAAATTACTTTTTTTTTAATTTGATGTACCCAGTGTCACTCTGATGCGATTAAGACGAATCTATTGACACCACTCACATCAAAATACGACAAGCAGTTTCGGCTCTAGAGAGTGCCGAAGAAATATACATACATACCTACTTACATACACTCGGAAAACATAACCCTCCTTCTTTCGCAGTCGGGTAAAAAGGTGATATAGCCTCTACAATGAGAGTACTCTTTATAAGGGAGAAATTAGTCTTAATACAGGTGAGGTTAGCCTCTTCAGAGGTAAGATCAGGCTTTTGAAAGCTGAGATAAATAAGTTCCTGCCAGGAACTTATTTAGTAAGGAGAAATGTCACTCGGGGACGCCTAGACCGTTTACGTAAAAAAAAAATTTGTTTGAAACGTAGGGAAATCAAATTAGTTAATAAATCAATAAAAATTACAAAATTTGTATTAATAGTTTGTGTGACATATAAAAGAATGTAATGTCTTGGCGATTTTGTTACGCAAGTTCTTTTAAAATCGACAAAATTCAATTCACTCATCTTCACACAGATAATTAAATGAAATTTAAAAATTAACGATCCTAACGACCTTATAATCCAGATATTTACGTCACACGAAGATATATTTACTTCTTGTTGCGAGTAGTCGAGACTGAGCTAGTACGAGCGAGAGGTTTTATAACAGGTTTATAAGTAGGTCGTATCAGTTCCTCGGTGCTAAAATATTTAGTGTTTTTAAGTAAAATATTCATATATAAATATTCTTAGTAATCGTGCGAGCGAAGCGTCTCTGGAAATAATATCTCTCGTCTGTCAGTTTGTTGTTATATATATATATATATATATGTGTTTGTCCGCAAGAAATTGTACTCGCGTACAGGTCGTAGTTTCTAACCAATCTTGACGAAAATTTGTGTATGGGTCATTGGATTATTTAGCCTTTTGTTGTCGTCCGGGTAGGACCACGCTGAATTACTAATGAAAATGCGCTAGGCGAGAAAAATAACCTAAATTATAAATAAAAATAAATTATAGACATAGGAACTATAGACAGTGTTGACACATCACAGCTATGATCTGTTGACGTTTAGTGTTTTGTTGTGCCAGTTTAACAAATTCCTAGTAAGGTCGATCACCGCCCACCACTCACTCGTCGGCTGGCGGCAGTGAAGTGTGTCACATCGCTATTACCATATTCATGAGATGATGATGCTACTAGCATACTATACCTGCTTATATCATAATAGTAGCGGTGTGTTCCGGCAGCCTTCTTTGAGAGCCAGTGTATGCTAGCTGTTTAGAATTAAAAAAATGATGTGAAACATCTATAGCCGCACCTAAAGCCGCGCCATGCGCAATCGACTGTGCGATTCTATTATTAGGTATTTAGTTCCTGTCACAATATGTTATTTTCTGCATATTACTTTTACAAAATAATGTCGATGTTTCACATCTGCCAGGCGTCCCGTGACGGCTCACATTTTGTGTTTCTTGTGTTTCTGAGAATTTGTGGATTATACCAACATATATAATAATCGCTACCTTTTTTAAGGTGGTTAAGTCTCTTACTTATACAACTTTTTTAACATTTTCCGTATTGAAAGAAATAATAATAAATATAGCTTACATAATATTACTAAAGGTCCGGCTTTAGCCCTTGTTTATCAATTGATAAATATTGGTTACATACCGGGGGGCAATTTAATCATTTGTTAGTAATTATGTAAGTTACTGTAACATATTATGAATTAAACTATTATTCCTTATTGTACGAGTTTATCACGTTGTTTTTATATTATTTTTCAAAATTTTCTCTATATCCTATGGTTAGGTCTGGAAGAGATCGCTTTTTAGCGATTAGCGCCACTTAGGACTGTATTTCATAAGAATTGTTCTCTTATATTTGTTTTTTGTGTGCGAATAGGATATATATATAGATAAACATCACTAACGTAGAAAGGGTTTGTTCCTGTTTGTCTCTTCAATTTGTCGCCTTTAGGTATAAAGGTACCTACTAAGTTTCGATACTGGTTATAACTATAGTTTGTTCTGTGTCATTACTTAATAAGTACGCATGCAGTCGACGACATGGTCTGATTGTTGCATACCTACTAGCTACTACGAACAAGTAGTAAGTAATAATAGTATGATAGTCAACAGTGGGAGCACGGCTGTTAGCAATGAAAGCGAACGCTATGAAATATCAACAATGAATGAAAGTTTTTTTTATATAAATATTAGGCCGCATTATATAAATATTTAACCGCAACTCGGCTGATGTAAAGCGACGATGCGGTCTAGGATGTGGCACGCTTGCCTAGAAGAAACCGATTTTATGCAATTTGAAAAGATCGATTTTATAGCTATCGCGAAATAGAGAACTCGGCAGCGAATTCATTTTAGAACTTATTCATCGCTATCCAACAGGTCCTCATTAAGTTAGTGACTGCAAATATATAATCACAGGCTCACTTACTATATTGTGTTTTTTACCGAAAGAGGAGGAGGTTTGTTTGAACCTCTTTTTCCGATTATTCGGTCTGATTTGGAAACTTTTTTGTTCAGGGTTTGTTGATCAAACCTTTGCCGCATTATAGTTACTTAACTCGATTTTATAACTTAATACTGGCACAATACACAGAGTGTGATGGCCAATAAGTAACATAAAAACGAAGTCGATTGCCAATATTTTAAAAGTAACTTGAGCGCATTTAAGTAATTTATAATTGGATTTTTTAGTTATATGTAAATAGCACCCATATTGACAGACAACTCGTAAGAAAGAACGCTTCGCTCGCTATCAACTAAACTAAATTGAAGCTCTAACATTATTTTGAACAGACTTAACAACTTTTCCTATTATGTCATCACAACTTTTCCTCTTACATCATTATTTAGAAACCGGTACAGTATTTCTATGACTACGGTTGTAATTTATAGGAAATTTATTTAATTTGAATAGTTCTCGATTGCCAACATTTTCTGATAATAATTATACCAAGCAGGATTCTACGTGTAATTTTAAATAATTTCAAAAACAGGAATAGGTTTTCAATTCGTTTGATTTTTATTTACGTTCCACGATTTCTCAGCGACGATGACGCCTGGGGGGCTATCGGCTATTTGTATTGGTTTCAAAGCTATGACGATGGCGATGTCTAGACTCGAAGCAGTAGTACTTACATCGCGCTAGCCGATGCTAATATCTGTCAAATATATGGAATCATTCTTTCATCTTTTGTTCACTTATTGTTTTGAAAATTGTCATCGCTTTGCTGAAAGCAATACTAGAGTCTTGCTTTCTAGGCCGATACGAAACTACAGTATTGCTATCAAGACTATAGCAATACTGAAAGCACTACAGATAGCCGATAGGGCTGGGCTGGTCTGATTTTTTTCATAATCTGACAGATTTAAAATTGTGTTGTCTCATTTTGTTTTTACGTGTAAGAAAAAGATGGATATATATAATTTTAAGAACTGTTAGTTTGGTTAGTTTTTCATGCTGAATTGGAGTCATCACTTGTTTACTTCTCCAAAACTTATATTTAGTATAACTCATTGTTATAAACATAATTATAACTAAAAGCTAAAAAAAATACATAAGTAATTTTATTATTTTTCTTTTTTTATAGACCTTGCCTTTATTACCATAAACAAAATTACTAACTGCAACGACAAAAAAATATAGCAGAAAGATTACCTATAGACTATGTAAGATCAGATAATCCAAATTCTCCAACCCCCACGGCCCGACTTTTTCTTATATATCCATCTTATATATATTATCCTATCTACAAGATCATTTTATTTTATAAAGTACATGCCAACTTTTACCTTTGTTCTTATTTTTTATTCTTATTTTCCTATTTCTCAGGTGAAGTGAACAACGGCTACGTCACAGATGGCACCTCTGTCTCCGGCTCGCGCAAGTCACTAGCTCTCCAACCGGTTCTTATAATGCATCCCCACGCGCCCATGGACATGGATACATACTCTCATTACTCGGGAAGGACTGCGAGGTCCAAACACGGCATGTACGCGAATACTATGCATAATAATTATCAGCTTTAAACATTGCAATGAATAGGAACATTATTTTTATGTAAAAACCAAAATATTCTGTAGAGACAGGTCGCGACATCTTGTGTTGGTAGTTAAACTATTTCTTGTTTAAAATTAAACCAATTTGTTAAGGTTCTTTGAGGTAATAATTTTGCATCTGCGTGCTCCTATTGGTACTTAAATAATCACATTACACTGGAAAGAATGTGACGTTCAGACATGGCTTAGATGCATAATATTTATGAACTGTTTAAGTGCAAACGTTGAAATATAATGTATCAATTGCTTTGAAAATTTACATAAATTGCCGATGATTGCCATCTAGTGTCTGGTAGCTAAACTTTTAACTTAATTTGAAGTCCACAATAATTATTATTAGTGCGAGCTTGCCCGACATATGTTTGGAAAGTCAAGATCAATATATAGTATTTACAAATAGTAGTTATCTGACGAAAATGAAATGGATTGCACTTTTATTAAGGAACAGTAAATAAATAATTTGGGCATCCTCAAGGGCAAAGCAGAAATGTTAAAAGCGCTATCTACTTGATTTTGGTTTCACTTTGCCAAACTGTTGGACAATGTCTTGCAAAGATGTCGTTTATTAAAATGTGAAATAATAATCGTGGTAATGAATATTATCTAATCAATTATTATTGTAAATACTTTACTGACTGTATTTGCGATTTTTATTTGTATATTAAGTATGTACCTTTATTTTTGTAATAATAAAAACTAATTAAAAAAACAACGAAATGCAACGATTTTATTAAAAGTTAATTAAGTAAATGCCCTGTAGAAATTAAAAAAATATGATAAGGTAACTAATCAATATGTATGTAATAGATAAATTAAGATATTTGTAATTAGAATTGTTAATTTTGATACGATTTAAATTAAATATTTTCGCAAAGAACTGTTTTTAATCTACGTTTATGCCTGATACAACAGCAATACTAAACTTGCACTGTGAGCAAACTTGCTTGCTAATAGCTCAACTAGATATCCTGTATTTCGGTTTTCTTTCAGGTTTTATAATAACAATAATTCATTTATTAAAAACAACAAAGGTTCATAATAATATTACATAATTAAATTTAATTACAATAAATTAATAATTTTGACCACCGCTTTAAAACATTAAAGCAGTGCCCGATATTTGTCGTAAATCTGGCAATGCGATGTCTGATCGAGAGCCGGCACGCGCGCCTCCGCGAACATAGTGGATGCGCTGCAGTACCGAGGGAGGCGGAACATTATGCGGTAAGAGTCATTATACTGCACTTTATATTTAGACCACAGCTGTGGAGTTTATAGTGCAGTACAATAACTCTTAAAAAGCAGTATTTTCACCTCGCTCGAGCATCCGCCAAACTTTCTGCCGAGCATATTGGCTCTAACAGCAAGAGCGCGTCTTTCACGGTCAATGTCCTGGTCGTCCTCTAGATTGTAAGCCACTACGAGTTTCAAGTACTTAAAAGTGTCAACATATTCTAGGGACCTACCGTTTAAATAAAGAGGTAGTCGCACTTCATTGCTAGTAGCTCCTAACACCATTGCTACTGACTCTTCGGTATTGTAGAGTAGGTTGTGTCTAGCGTACCTTTCACATAACTTATACTTTATTCAAACGGACTTAATAATATGGAAGTCAAAATAATAAGTTACTTTTATTTTTACTACATTCATTTATTTTTATTGACCATCCAAAGCGTAGTTTCTGTAAATCCATGGTTTTCTATGCAGCTTTCTTTAGGTAGCACATACTTTGCTAACATAGATATATGTTTTCTTCGTTTGTCTGTCAGACCGTGCCTTCCTGGGTCACCTATTAGTACCTAAAACAAAAAATAATTTATTACATAAAAGACGGACATACTTCCTGAGCCGTATTATCACTAAGGCACGTGCCTAGGGGCGCGAGGTTACCCAGGAGCTCGCGATGATACCGACTTTGATTTTTTAGGTTTCCGTAAGTACCTACCGAAAGGGTAAAAACGGGATCCTATTACTATGAATTCGCTGTCCGTCCGTCCGTCCATCTGTCCGTGACCAATCTGTATCTCATGAGCTGAACATAACTAGATAGTTGAAATTTGATGATGATGTATTTCTTTTTTTTCCGCTATAATGACAAATGCTAAAAATAGAATAAAATTAATATTTAAGGGGGGCTCCCATACAACATACGTGAATGTTTGCTCAATATTGATAACAGCAACAGGTAGACGCTTGAAATACTTACAGAATATTTAGTTTTATTTACTTTAAAAATAAACAATTAAGTAAGTCAAAATAAAATCAACGACAAACGACGGTGTAATCGAAAATAGAACACGTGGATCTAGTATTTTTTTTTTAATTCTATTAGCCTTCTAAACTCTTAGGTTCTCAGGAAAAGCGGAAAGCAAGGTGTTACAATCCTTTCGATATACTGGTCTAGTTACGTACGTTTGGAATGACTAAAGTGATTGCAAAATGTAATGCAAAACGACTCCTTGTCCCATAACGGAATAGGGGTGAGGTTGGTTATATAAGTACTATGTATATTTTCCTAAAAAAATGCTGTTGAAAATCTAAAAAGTACGATAGACCCACAAAGACATTTTACTAAATTGACATTCTGATACCGAGGGTAGTTTTTGCTTGCACGCAATATCCTCTTAAATATTGTATTATTATCGAACGTCGGATCCGTAAAGGTATGTATAATATACATACTCACTTGTGCATTATTGAATTAAGACTCAAATTTTAGTCAATTCGGACCCTTATTATTATGGATACATACATAATTCTTACCGTTTTGCCATTATCGCACAATGTCAACAGCCATTCGAAGAGCATATTAGCGAATTCTTCATCATAAAACATGTCTCCGATCAATATTGTGTCGAATTCTTCACAGTTTGATCCAATGAAGTTGTCTATGCTGGTTTCTATTGTGACGTCATTGAGTTTTGCATTAATTTCTGTTGCTAATATTGCATCTGAAAATATTAACATGAGTATTTCATACTATATGTCAAGCGGGGATGTAGCTCAGTGGTAGAGCGTTCGCTTTGCATGTGAAAGGCCCCGGGTTCGATCCCCGGCATCTCCAACTTTTTGCTTCATCTTTTCTTCGTAAGCTATTTTCAAAGAAAATAACAACAATGATACAGACAAACAAAACGTAGTAAATTTTAAATAAAACTATTAATACATTTTACAAAATATTCAAATGTACACTGACCGTTCCTGGTGTAAAGGTTAATAATAAAAATAAATATTACATTACATTACACAACGAACCGTAATAGAAGTATTAATTAAATGATTTAAGTACTACTATTAAGTAATATTTACAAGGATCAATGTCGTTAGCTAAAACAAAATTAGCGTTCATTTTTGCAGCGGCTATTGATCCGGCGCCGCAGCCACATCCAACGTCGAGTATTCGGCGATCCTTTACCATGTCACCGTTGTCTAACAAATATCTGGAAATAAAGAGAGCTATTCTGTAGCAAGTACTAAAAAGTAAATACCTAAGTTTATTGAACAAGACTTTACTTTTTATGTTTGTGTAAGCGCTATCTATTGAAGTTTTTCTGTACCTGGCCTACTTAGGTACCCTGCGTTGCTACGCCATCTCACGTTGAGTAGCAAGACTTGATTTGTTTCAAAAAAGTGCTAGGTGTCGCTACATGAATGCTAAACGTATTTAGGATGTAAATTATATTAATAATATTGCTGGCGATCCGCTTTCTTTTTAGGAAA
The DNA here is from genome assembly GCA_947049295.1 of Ligdia adustata. Classification (NCBI taxonomy): domain Eukaryota; kingdom Metazoa; phylum Arthropoda; class Insecta; order Lepidoptera; family Geometridae; genus Ligdia; species Ligdia adustata. The sequence continues at coordinate 2,228,680 of OX346237.1, forward strand.
TTCAGCTATAATAAAAAAAATTGCTGGAAAAATTTTAATTAAATAAACTGATATATTTTTAATACGAGTGATTATCTACAAAAAAGTTATGTAGGTACGTTATGTACAAAGATATGAACCGAAACATGTGATAAATACTTGTCAAAGCTTTGTCTTGATATTGTGTGTTTATCTATAGGCATCTATTGAAACCCAAGGTGGGGAGGTAAGTTCATATTCGAGAAAATTCGAACCTATCTATACAATTTTCTAAGTAAATTCAGTTATAACCTAAATACAGGGAAAAGCTATTCAATGAATGGAAATTACAATTAGCGTATTCCGAGAAAACTTTTTGAAACTTTGCCAGTTTCAGCTGAAAGAAAGGCTTTTTGTTCGGAGAAAACTTATATTTGATGAGGTTTTTCAAGGAAATCTGTCTAGAGGGAGAATGTTATAGACCTCAAGTGCCTCGGCGCTATACAAGATAATCGGTTTGGGTGAACTAAACCCAAGGGGTGTCATGCCTTTGGCATTCTCTAGATTTCCGAGAAATAATACTTACTTGTTTTAAGCTGATTATGAAATACAAATGTATGAATAAATAGCTGTATAAATTTGAAATTGGAATTCCTAACCAAAGAAGAGATATTTGAGATCAAAGTGGCCCGTACGACAAAACGCCAATTTCATATGTAAGGACCTAATATTAGCTTCTCCGTATTATAATAGCATATTTGAAGTTATTTATATTTATTGAGCTAAACTGGTTACAATACCACTTACATTAGCTAACAATTGCCATATTATATTATAAAAGAAAATAGTTAGTTAAAAATTTGGTTATTATTAATTACATTATTTCGAATATATACTAATTCAAAAAAATGCCTATTATGTATACATAAAAATGTACATATGTCATGTAAATTTCTATGTTCCATATATGAATAAAACTAAATTCATGTTTTGTATGCTCGCGACATAAGACGGAATATAGAGAAGATTCAAACTGGACTCCCATTCGACTTGGAGTTGAATGTCCAAAAATACTTTCATAAGACATCCCTACAATGTCTACACCCTCTAAATTTAATGTAAGGCGGTTAAGACTCTGCGTTTATCGAGATCTGTCAATCAGTCAGGACTTACTCTTGTAAATTTGTAAACTTGTGTTTGACCGCATCTCGCCAGGCCGTTATTTTCTAACGAACAATGATATTCATTATTGAATACGCGTGACGTGTTTAACGTTACGTTGACACAATACGTTATTCTGATGATGCAGAAAGAGTGCGATCCATGTCACGGCACGATATAAAATTTGGTAAAGGCTTAGTGAATACCGTTCTACTGAATTCTTCGCTATTAAAATAACGCGGCTGAATTAAGTTTTGAAATGTTTATAGCGAATAAGAGCCCTGATCTAAAGCAATGACGCGGCCGAAGGTATAGCACGCTTGCTTAGAAGAAACCGATTTATTCGCAACTTAAAAAGACGCACTGAGAAAGACCCTATATCCCAGATTTACATTTTTAATATACGATTTAATGCGGCAGATTACATTTAGATAACTTGACATATCATTATTTAATTCCACAGTTAATGTCACAAGGAATTTTATCTTATACTCGTGTAGGTTTTTATCGATTTTGGAAAACACTTTAATGACCTAACAACAAGAGATATAATTAGATAGGTAATTATGTGATGATAAAAAAGCGGTTTCATTGAGCTTATCGAATAATATTTACCTAATAATGTAAGTACAATACCTACTTTTGAAAATGAAAATTCCGTCTTTTTCTGTCGGTTTAGTTCATCACCAATCAGCTAGAAGACGTCCATTGCTAAATTATTATAGGTCTCCTCATTAGAACGACATTCAAAATTTTCAAATTCAAAATTGTCCGCCATTCCTAACGACAAGCAAGCCTATTGACAACATTTCTAATATTTAACCCCACATCTTTATTACGATAATGGAATGACTAAGAAAAATAACGTACACATATTTTTTTATTTTATTCATAATGTAATAATTTTTTACGTTTTGTAGACAGTTAAAAATGACAATATAAGAAAAGTTAGCATAATGTTATTCTTGTCAAAAGTCGTAAAAAAATTATGTCATTTTGTTTGTTTTTGTACGGTTCACAGATGACAGTTACAATAATATTTTTTATTGGTGGCATCTGACGGTTTCAACATAAATACAATATTTTTTCATCAGTTTTTTGTTAATAACTCGGAAGAAAGTGAATACAAAAATCTGTAATTTTTAGTATGAACTATTGATTACATTATCTCGAAATGGTTTTCGAATTTCCATCACTTTGCAAAAATGAGATGTTATCAATTGCACCCACGTAGCGATTGCATCTATCAACCACAAGCTACTGGACTGATTTAATAAACTTGATAAGGAACTAACTAGAAAGTACCCATAACACTGGAACAATAAAAGTTTATTTGCAAATTTTCGTTATTAATACCGAGAAAAAACTTAATTAAATCATGTTGACTGTATAATCGTTACAAATATTAAAAATAAAAACGAATATAAAAAATATTAAATTTATAATTTATTTTGTTTTTAGTATTTGTTTTTATAGCGTCAACGGAATGGTACGGAACCCTAAAAAAGATTTCGAAGAATTGAGAAACTCCTCCTGTTTAAAGTCGGTTAATAAGACAATCTGGGGATTGTGATTGGAGAAGATTACGAATAAAAAAAATCCATAAACTTTACTGTACGTAAGTATACTGTTAAGTAGTTTCGTCAAGACTGGTTGAAAACTACAACCCATACTAACATAAAGACAGAATTCATAATTTACGTGCATGGTTGCCTGGAAGAGATAGCTTTAAGCGATACGGCCGCCATTTAAAAGCTGGTATAAGTATGTGTATAATCGTTTTTTTATCTTATATTACAGACAAGCATACAAACTGACAGTCGAATGAAATAATGCCGGATTCGCTCAGACAACAGCGGATGAGTCAGCGTGTACGCACTATAGCGTATTCTGTGTCTCGGTCAAGGGCATGTCGAGTCGACGACCGCGCCCGCATCGCTCAGACAAGGTCGAATCTGAGCAAAGACCTCGAAGGGCCGTGGAAAGGATTTGTTCCTAAAGATGTGGTTAATACTGTGTATTAATGAAAAATGTATCAGTCGCCCGCCTTCTTCATTGTGTACAAATATATCTGAATTCAGTGAATTGTAATGGAATTATGGCATCTTTGGAAGATTTATGTATCCTAGGTTGACTCCAATGGTCACATTGGTCCATGAATTGAATCGTTTTTTTTATTCGACATTAATTTTGTACACTGCGATAAGTTACGTTATTTTGAACCTAACGTGCTTATAGTATCATGTACACTGTCCTGGCCGGAGCTCCATACATTTTTGAAACATCTCTTTTGATCGAATTTCATTATAAAAGTCATTGCAAAATAATTGTTGCAAGGATAATCGGGTATGGGGTATATTCAACCAAAAGAGGGTCGCTGTACTTGTCGTGAAGATAAATTAATATAACTTCTGGGAGACTGGTTTGGAATAAATACAATTAAAATAAAATATATATGTTATTGCCATTTTGTGGCGGCGGCCATCTTGGACCGATTTTTATCATGCCAATGTACTTTGCACGATAAACAACTTTTACTGCGAAAATGTATTTTTTTTTATGTTACTGAATTGAAACAACAGCTGTACATAAATATAGGTTTTTCTTAATTTTATTCCTTTTACTTACACTATTTACTGAAAGAAAACGAGTGACTCATACTGAAAATAATATTCTACCCCGTAATAAAATAAGGTTACGATTTTCCCAAATCTGACTCATCCGACCCTATATCCTGTAAAACTTTCAGGCCTTTACCAAATGAGTCATAGCGTTCCCTCTCTTTTTGTTTTTAAGGAATTTTGTAATGCTGTCTCGTTTTTATGCGGAGATTCTTCTGTCTTGTTCTTTTGTTCGGAATATTAACTTTGTCTCGTTTTCGCTTAACCAATATTTTTTCTGTCGTAGTTGTGTGTGTTTGAATATTTTATGAATGAAGTCTAGAGAAATCGCATGACTCATACAAAATAGTTAGAGAAAAGTATATCTTATCACAAATTGTTAAAGACTTAATTTCATTATCAATACTTCGACATACTTTTTGACCATTACAAATTTAACTCAATGTAAGAAAAGCGTAAGTGCTTTTCATATTGATACACTATATTGTGCATTATTTTGATAGCTGAATGGCTCAAAATAGTGTAAAATATTTATAACGACCAATTATCATCACAATTTGTTATATTGATAAAATGCTAATACATAATAGTCGATGCCACGTTTTGCGTCTGGGGTTTTTTGATAAAAGTATTAAATATTTCTATATGATTATATTTAGATTACCCGGGTATTTATTGATATTATTTGCAGAATTCATAAGATAATAGAAAATAAATAAATAAGTAATACAAAATAATTTTATTTACAAAAAATAATTGAAGTTTTAACAAAGGAAATATTATTATTAGCACATGTTATTGATATTGCAGTATTTAATTGTTTAATCAGGTTATAAATCTATTTGTGCTACTTGACATAATAATAAGTAAATAATAATTATTAATGCTTATTGCAATTTATAGCACTCTATCTTACCAAAGCTGTTGGATACGTAGAATGAAGAGGATAAGATGTAGCAATCTTGAATTTGTTTTTATTTACGCAACTCGAAAAACAGATACAAGAGAAGAAGAACGTGAAATAATGAAGTTTGCAGCTTGCACGAATTCATTATGGTTGTTCTGACAAAGAATAGGTCAGAGTTAGTATTAAAATTATTAATGCTAACAGACTACCAAATCTACCAAAAACTACCATTATGATGTAATGCAGTTGTAATTCTGAAACATTTCGATTTTCGGATAACAGAATTTGGTCCCTGGCAGTGCGGACGATAAAAGTAGGCGCTGCCGCTCGCGCTGTGCTGACCGTATTTTTTATGTATATTACTTGGTGTTTCTAAGAAGGCTGGATCGATTAAAAATATACGTTTTATATTTGAGTATACTTGTGACGTGGTCACATTGAAATTATATCAAAATCGGCGTAAGCCTTTGATTTATAAATAAAAAAAAATGAAAAAGTTCTATCAGCGTCTGCCGTAATGGAATTACGTAGTCACTTTTTTAATTATATAACCTAATATACATTTTTTCTCTTTGGCCGTTTCCGAAACCAGAGTTACGAAACTAGTTGCATACGAGGCCTTTTAATTTCCTCGTATGGAAGTGGTTCCGATCAAGGCTTTTTATTTAGTTTTACGTAACTGCTGGATGAACCAGCATCCCAAGATGGCGGGTTGAACCTGTTTCACCCAACTGTCCTATTATCAGTGTCGGTAAATCCCTGACATCATTAGCATCCCAAGATGGCGGGGTTTCACCACAGATAATAAGGTTTCCTGATCAAACATGATTAGTATTCAAAAAACATCGCCTTCTTGTTTTTCCTGTTATTATTTTGCTTTACAAACACTTCTAAGCATACTGTATCGTAGATGGTCATGGTTTCTGTTACAGATCTGTTTTAATTTATGCATCTTGGTAAAGGCTATAAGAAGCCTTTAGTTTGACGTCAATGGAAGATAATATATACAATGTTAAAAAACCTTTTGGTTTTCTTCCACTTGGTTAGGAAAAGTCTTTAGTTTGGGACCTGTCTTATACCTACTTAGATGTTTAATAGGTATCAAAAAAAAGGTTCTCAACAACAATATTACAAATTATTTGACCCCTCTAATTATACTGACATTCTTTTATGACGAGAATATGATTATTCTGAACTTTTCTTAGATTTTCAAACATCTCTAAAAATGTAATTATTACATTCTGAGTGAAATAAAAAATAAGGATACGTTATTTTAATTTTTATCTTACCATTATCGTAATAAAAATGGAGGATAAATAATTTTCTAATCTTATCAATTCGTTGGGTTTTTAAAATAGTACCCCAATTTCTCATCGTTGCGGATACTCAACTTCCGATTTGGATAATTCTTATTGATTTGAAAGAATATTTTTTTCGGTATGTTTCGTATGGGTTTTATAAAAATTGGTAAAGTAGTTTGGTTTGTAAATCAAAATACCTAGTGGAAGGTCTATCTGCGCTGTGTCTTCCAATTCGTGTTCGCCACTCAAGTACCTTTCTTCCCCATCGGTTATCGGTTCTTCGAGCAATGGGTATTTATTAACCTCCTATTGGCTTAGTACACCCCTAGCCGATAATCTTGTATGTCTAGATTTTTTACCTAGCAGTAGCCTGACCTCCAGGCCAGTAAAAAGCCCAGAACGGGTCCTTGAAAGGTGACTGTTCCTCTGTGGCCCTCCAGAGAGGACAGGTCTGGTCTATCACTCGTATAGCCAGCTCAGGAGTGAGGTGCCTTCGGGAGACCACCGTGTGTCTGATGATGAGAGAAGCCAGGTCTTTCAGCATAGTCTCTGAAATAAGGAAGAAAGACAAATTTAATTGACCGAATGAACGCAGCACCTTTGTGTGTGTCAATGTTTTCTTTATCTTAAACAAAATGACTAACTACAAAAGCACAAAAAATATACCAGAAAGATTACCTATAGACCATTTAAGATCATAATTTATGTTTTCTTTCGTCTGTGAGTTAGTTTGTTTGGATGTGCGCATGTCTACTGGAATTTCGTACTTGCGTATACCTACACAGGTGGTATTTTCCAGCTAATTTTGACCAAACTTGATGTATTCCACGATTTTTTGAATTTGTTAGTCAGCGGAGATTATTGATTGCCTTGTTCTGAAAATATTGATAGTGGTTTTTCCTGGGCAAACGTGCTATATCATAATCCGTATTGTCACATACATCAGGCGAGATGTTATCAAACGCAAGCATATACAACGTGTAACAGAACTAAACCTGAACAGAATTAAAGTAAACCCATTGTACAACACAAATTTCCAAAATTAAAAAAAAATATTTGGGTTTACCGTTCTAGTACAACTTGGTACTATCAAGTGACCAATTTTGCGTGACGTCACCACCCGGTTCCAACGGAAGATCAACGCTGGTTGTTTCAACCAGCATTATGTTGAGTTGTGACCGGTGCGTGACAGAAAACAGTAATTTGTAACTTCAGTCTGATTATAACATTGTGTAATCAAGTTTTTTTATGTTTCAAATAAATATCTTTCTTTCTTTCTTTCCTTCAATTTTCGTATGGAGAACCTAATATATTTCTTCTGAATTTTGGTTTTTTTTTTCTGCAATGAGCTCAATTTAATAAGTAGACTTAAGTCACACCCTTAACCTTTTTTGTAACCTTTCTGTTACATAACCAAAAAAGCCTTGAATGCGATATAAAAATCCAAATTATGTAGACTTATCTGAGTCTCCATAATTGCAAAAGTATGCATCTAAGTGGACTTCCCCAAACAACCTGTACTACTGAAGTGCTAACTATTATTATATTCTGGGGTACCTACTACCAGATTCACTGTAGAAGGGAATGCCCCTTAACTGCATTATTTGCAGTTGATTATTATTGCGGTTTTTACATCCTACTGATATTATAAACGCGTAAGTTCATAAGAATGTATGTTTGTTGGTCTTTCACGCAAAATTTGTTGAACCGACTTCGATGAAATTTGGTACGAAAATAGCTTAGAACCTGGATTAACTCAGACTACTTTTTATCCTGTACTAACGCGAGTTATACCGCGAGGATCAGCTAACGCAAGCATAAAAATATTGTTTAAACCCACTGATCTGTATTGTAAAAGTATGCTGGACTTCTGATTGTCGATTTACGGAGAATAATTCCACAAATCCTCTGCGCAGGGTATCGTCTAAGGGCATTTGTTGAATAAGCCGATATGATAATGAATCCGTTTGATTTTCCCATTTTAGCGCTGATGGCATCGTTTGCGTCCAGTGTGATTAATATTGGAACTAATGTTAGTTTCGTCGTTTGCTGTATGGGAGACCCCTTAAATATTTAATGTGGATTAAATTATGTAATTTTGAAGTTTAATATTAATAGAAAAATGCAATGAAATCAATCCCGCTGCAGATACCAAGTACCTACGTTAAAACTAAAATTAAATCGTTCAAAAATTGTACAATGCAGCTAAATATTCTGTGAATATTTCAAGTTCCGCTTGTCGTTATTAATATTGAGCAAAAACAGCAATAAATCACGTTTGTTGTATGAGAGACAACATTAAATATTAATTTCATTCTAATTTTAATACCTTTTTAACAATAAAAGTTTTTTTTTTCAAATAGGTGCAGGCGTCTGAGATATCGGCGGAATAATATAATCATTAAATATCAAGCAAGCAAGTGGTTAGAAGCCGGTTCGAAAAAACCCGACTGTTAAATCGTTAAACCTGTGTAAGTATCATCCTTAATTTCTTTCTTTTTTTAATTTTCATGTACCCAGTATCACTCTCACGACTAAGACGAATCTATTGACACCACTCACATAAAAATACGACAAGCCGTTTAGGCTCTAGGGCGTGCCATAGAAATATACATACATACATACACTCGAAGAACTTAACCCTTCTTTCGAGGTCGGGTAAAAAACGGTATAAAGTCAGGTTAGTTGCTTGGGAGCAACTCTTGAATAATATTTTATTCTATTTTTTATATTTATTTTTATACTGGCAACAGAAATAGAAAATCTGTGAAAATCTATCTAGCAATCGAGATTAATGAGATACAACCTGGTGACAGACAGACGTATGAAGAATTCAATTTGACTGCGAGTATTTATCCTTTGTAGACAGGACATATTATTGCCAGTATGTTTACAGTATGCGTGTAATAAAACAGGTTGTAGTTAACCGTGAGGAAAGTCCACAGATGCGTGCGTCAATGGTTCTAAGGTCAGCGACTTTACTGCGCAAAAGTTAGAGGGATTTATTGTAATGCAAGAGTGTATGTACCTTGCCCTTAATAATGAGGATAATATTTTAAATCCGTATGTAACCCGTTCATTAATTAATAAATATATTTTTAACTTAATTATAGAGCAGATAAATGAATAAATAAATAATATAATTTTTTCATAAATTATGTGTAAACTGCCTCGCGAAGTTACCAATGAAAAGTACCTATCTTATGTTATTATCTTGATGCCAAATTTTATCAAAATCCGCTTAGCAATATTTTATTTTATTAGCGGTAAAAAATAATACATAGGTACATTTATAGCTACAAACTTCTGCGTTTATATAATTAGTTATATTATGATGCTATTAATATCTCACGAGAGCTGCGGAAGTTTGCGTTAATTTCAGTTTAAACTCAAATCTAAACCTAATGCAAAAAATAATTTATAATGTCTTTTGTAATCATTTCTGAGCGATAAGATTGGCTATATACAGTTTTATCGGGTTGGGGGTGTACTATGCCGAAAGGGGGTCACTATACTCATCCTAAGGAACAACTTTCACTATGGGTCCGACTCTGAATTCGTAAAAAAAAATCAGCTCTTCTATACATTATGTCGACGACCGATCAACTATTTTTGTATGAAACATTTTTTTTTCTCGAATTCAGAGTTGGTCCCATAGTGAAAGTTGTTCCTTATTCTGAGTATAGTGACCCCCTTTCGGCTTAGTACACCCTTAACCGATAACCCTGTAAGTAGCCAATCTTATCGCTAAGAAACGTTTACAAGAGATATTATAAATTATTTTTTGCATTATATTTAGGTTAGGTTAGGTTTCCCCCCGTGGGCATTGTCGAGGCGGGGGCTTAGTAGCTGTGGCCTTGCCACCCACGGTAAAGCTAAGGGGCACTGGGTTTTGCCCTCTAACCCGATGTAGTAGCGGCTACAGGAGGTAGGTTGCGGTGTTTTATGGGGACACTGCAACTGAGGCGGGCTGCAATGTCGCAAGACGGCGCAGCCGAGGATGGGGCCGAAGCGGGAGAGGACTGTCGTTAATGAGGTGCGCCGCTCTCCCTATCTTCCGCGGTCTCGACGTAATCACCACCGTTTGATGGTGTACGTGGTGAGGCCGCAGGACTTTCGGCTGCTGAAGTGGGAGGCGGTGGGGCCACTAATGACACGTCGCAGGAGGACCTCGGGCGTCTAGACAAGGGGTCGTCTGACGTCCACATGGTAGTATGGTCCTCGAGCTGGTTGCGGTGCGTCATGTGTCTGGCGTACTACAACAGGGAGTAACCCCAAGGGATGGGTCCGGTGACGGACAGCCGTGGCGGGTCGCGGATGAGTGCTTTAGCGTTGCCGTGTCCCGCCAAATATCAGCAGGGATTGACACCGTGGAGTTTTAGTGTGTAAGAGTCCCACATAACCACTCTTCCTCCCCGTGGTGGAGCGGTATGCATGCAGCATTTCTAGACGTAAAAAAAGGTTAGGTTAGTACACCCCTAGCCGATAACTCTGTATAAGTATAATAAGTACCTTCGATTCTGTATTTTTAAGGCCACAAAGAAGAATTTAGCCTCCACTTGCAGATATATATAATTTAAGATGTATAGATGTAAGATTTTTCTGTATTTATGATGTTTGTGTGTTTGCAATAAAGAATTAATTTTCATTCATTCATTCATTCATATATTAAATTTTTATATTATAATAGAAATAGACGCATCTGTAATGAGGATATTCGCCGAAGAACTGGAGTTGCCGACATAGCTCGTAGAATTTGCAAGCTGGCCACATCGCTCGAAGAACTGATAACCGATGGGGAAGAAAGGTTCTTGAGTGGCGACCACCAAGTGGAAGACGCAGCGTAGGTAGACCTTTCACTAGGGGCACCGACGATATAGCGAAGTTCAAAAGTAACCAGTGGATGCGTTTGGCAGCTTATCGTTCGGAGTGTCGTTTCAAGAGGGAGGCCTATGTTTAGCAGTGGACGTCCTCTGGCTAATGATGATGAGACGCATCCCGCTACTCGCTTTGCGGCAATGCCATACATGAGTAGGCGTTTATGATAATACCTACCTACATCATATTACAGTTATAGTAAATATTTGTATGAATCACATGATACGGCTTATCGCAGGAAAGGAATTTGTGTAAGCATGCGAACTATTCCATAGATAATGAGAAATGAGGATATTGAGATAAGATTTCTGAGAATTTTCCACATTTTTATACATCCTCTAAAAATGGTGAGGGTCTGAATTCGTTTTAATCTTCACTTTTTAATTTCAAGGAACTGCGTCAGTTATGCGAAGTTAATTACTTATTTAGCTACTAAAGAAGATTTTTTGTTACTTTCTCGTAACTATAGTTATGAGTATAAAATGTAATATTGAATCCATGTATCCATTAGGCATAAGGAAGATGGTAGGTTTTTTATCAACGTAAAACCTAAAACATGTACATATAATGATGTGCGTGTTTAATTTAAAAGAATGAATTTTAGATGGAGAAACTGTACACTTTTTAAAAGAATTAGGTACTTGCCCATCTCTATTAGTTATACATACCAAAAAAAACAAGAAATAAAATATATTTAAAAATACCTACCAGACTAGATCAGACAAGGCATGCTCCATCTAGGGCTACAGTATCGCTGATTTCCATGGTCGTGTGAATTTGTGGTCAAATGCTAGCTGTATAAGAAAAAAAACCTAATAAAATTCTAGTATTTTCTACGGTTATTCTAAGAATGTCATCCTACAAGTATCAAAAGGTTTCCTTCCACAAAGTCCCGTGATTTAAGTCCACATACTGCATAAATACGTAAGAACGCTAATAACTACGTCAATCAGCTGATTGAACAACGCCGCGGGCTTGGCATTACGCACGTCACAATCTGGTGAACTGTCAAGGAAATTTCAGTCTTATTCATAAAGTAGTAAGGAAGATAATTGTATCCAGCTTTCTCACTACGACGTTTTAAAGACGTTGATACAGTTTTTATTTTGGCGTCATTATTAATCTTATTGTTTGTTAGAGACACTCCCCCTGATAATATTGTTGATGTTGATGGATTCCAATATTGCGTAGTTCGATGGAAAAAAAAATTAATTATAACACTACCATTCAAGTAAGTATTTTTGTTATAGAAATTCTAAAGGCTGGAGTAGACGTCGTGGTATAGGAATATTACGGGGTGCACACCAAACGCACGATGTTGTGCGAATACGCGCGCCAAAGCAATACGCACGTATACGGCTGTCATGTTTCACACTTTTAAAGGGAAATGGCAGATGTTGAGAACGTTGTAGCCACAGAGTTCAGTAAACAGAGTCATTCCAAGCGTGTCGGCAAAAATGATAATAGATTCAATAGTAAACTATCCCTAGCCATAGCTAGCTGATATGGTGACCATAGAAACTACTGCAGCAGTTATGGAAGAATTTTTTCTTTGCTTTTACTGTTACTGCGACTAAATTTAATAGATAGGCATTTTACATCAAATACATGAGTTAACCGGTTAATGTAAAAACTGGCCATACGCTGCGGAACAAAAATCGATCGCTCTGTCTCTTTCATTTCCACGGACATTGTATATCTCTTTTCCTTGTTATAGTGTGCCATCTATATCTTTCTCTGTCTACGGTTGTAGCAAAATCTGACAAAAAAAAATGTCTGGTCTGATCCTAGGCAACGCCCTTAGATATAAAACGATGCGCTGCAACGCAACGCGTGCAGTCTGCTCCACCCTTTAATCTACATCTATAAGCAAAAGTTAATCTTTCATATATAAATATATATATATTTATAAATGATTAAGTCCTGACGGCCTGATATTTGCTAGGAATGAACGTAGAGCTTAAACCGCTGAATCTACTTGAAATTTTGAGCGTGTATTCACCATAGAGTTTAGAAGTGTACTATACTAGGAAGGGATTTTTGGACAACCAGCTAATAAGGGGGTCAAATAGGGGTTCAAACTTAGAAACTTCTCTAAATACTACTAATAACTACTAGTAAATCGTAAGAAATATAATAGAATAGAAAATATGATCTTGGTCATAGATGAAAGTCTTCATCTATTTATCTATGCCTTAGTAGTGACAACAGTTTTAATACTGGACACAGCCTTGGGTTCATCCCATCCAGGTTATCCCTGACAGAGCTGAATCGAGCTGATGGTCTGCCTATGCCCCGGGCGTTTGATCTTAATTGGTAAACATTTGGACAAAGCTTACTTCTTCTTCTTTCTCAGCTTTTCAGGTCTATTTCTAGACATAGGCCTCTCCCATTTCATGCCACAAAACACGGACATCCAGTCATGACCAACAAAAAGCTCTCATCATCATCATCATCTTCATCCTTAGCCTTCCTTATCCCACTGCTGGGTATAGGCCTCTCTCATATGATGCCTTCCGCAACAAAAAGCTCGACTATTCGTCAGATAATCCAACCAATTCAGATTCCTCATTCATTTGATAAATTAGGTTAGCACATGTTTGATTTCATTTAATATCAAGATCAAGATCGTGTTTCTGACTCATCACAATACCTACCTATCTGTCTGGTAAAGTGACAACTGACGAGCCCATTCGGTTCAATGACACATGCCGTATAGATCTATTTATCTGGTGGAACTAGAATGGGGCACAGAATATGTAAGAGTTACTTTAGTTATCAAGGTTTCATATTATAATTGCCTGAGACATGGATTCCCCAAGTTCTGAGAAGTCTATTCTATAAATGGTACAAATTATTCAAATTTACTAGTGTTTATGTAGAACTTAGTAGTAAGGAGTTATAATGTAGTAAATAAATATCATTGACAGCATTGACTTCGTCGAAAATATACTTTTATATTGACTTTCAAAAAAGAGGAGGTCTTACTCTTAACGTTGTAGTTTTTCTGTTAAACTGTAGTGTATGCTTTTTTACTGTTTTTGTGTGTCTGACGAAATAAACTTTCATTCATTCATACTCAAATTCAAATATAACTTTATTGTACACCAAAAATATACATATACATTTCAAACAGATATCATAAAACATTGGCAGTACATTGGGCGGCCTTATCGCCTAAAGCGATTTCTTCCAGGCAACCTTTGGATGGATCGGACTTGATAAGAAAAACACGTCGGTGGTGTACCAATAAATACTAACAAAAAAAAAATACACAATAACCCTTTCACTACTACTATCTATATAGACAAACGAAAACAAAAAAATAATATTACAAGCAATGAGAGATGTTAAAAAACATAGAAGTTTCAAGTAATAACTTATTGACAGATAGTAGTTCAATTCGACGTTGAGTATTGTTTTTGTTTGTTACCTGATTTCTCGGAGATGGCTGGAATAATTTGATTTAGATTCTTTTTTTGTTTGTAATGTATGTGCCAATATTCGGCAAGTGTTCCCAATTAAATTGTATCATAAAAGGTCCCGAGGTTTTATTTTTAAATCGAAACAACTGGACTTCTATTGGCGTCTGCCGTGATGGATTTGTAATTATAGCAAAATAGATTGAATTGACAATATTTCAAATTTTTGACCCCCCATTTTTATTAGGTACGATAATGGAAAGACACATGAAAAATAACGTCCTCCTATTTTTTTATTTTATTCAAAATAGAACTAAAATTACGTTTTCAGAGATTTTTGAATATATAAGAAAAGTTCAGCATGACGTTATTCTCGTCAAAAGCTCACAAAAAAATACGTCATTAATTATCTGTATTTTTGTTGTTCGTTTTGTTATGGTTCACAGATGACAGTTACAATAATATTTTTTATTGGTGGCATCTGACGGTCTTAGCATAAATACGAGTTTTTTTTCATCAGTTTTTTGTCAACACAATAACTCGTGTTTTTTTTAGTATGAACTATTCATTACATTATCTCGAAATGGTTTTCGATTTTCCATCAATTTCCAAAAACTGAAATGTTGTCAAACGAATTCGGTACAATCGAAGCCTATGCTCTCCGTTTAGAAGTTTGATAGAGCATCACCTGTCTACCTCTGTGTAGTTGTCATTGCCATGCATTGTACATTTTTACCTCGTAGTGATAATATATTTTTAATCACGGCTTATATTAAGGTACCTATATAATATTTAACTGACGCAAAATTCCCCAAAGGAAAATAACAGAATTTAAATCATATTGTTTTTTCAAATATATCCTGAAGTTTCATATTAATTCGAATTCTATAAAAGATGATGACGATACGTACAATTTCCTTAATAAGGTTGATTAGTCATTTACCAGCGGGATCAGTAGATTGATTCAAATAGGCACTAGGTCAACTCATCCCACGGGAAAGGTGGGATCAGTTGACGTACGAGCCCTTTTATCATAGTAATCTAGATTAAAGAATACATTCAGAGATATTCCTCGTTCTACGTTTTAATTAGAGTAATACAGAGATGCATGCTAGGCACGCTGCCCTCTGGTGGTGGGTTGGAGCATTTGGATTATCTGTAGATCTTGAATGGTCTATAGGTACCTAATCTTTCTGCATTACTATTGTTTTCGTTGTTGCAGTTAGTCATTTTGTTTTAGGTAGTAAAGGCACTTAACAGAAAAGTATTTATTAAGAAGAAGAATATATTTTTTAATTACAATTCTTTGGATCTAAATGAATCCGTGGTTTTAAAACCAGTCTATATAAAGTGCGTCCGAATTTTTGAACGAGCTATGACGATATCAATCCAGTAAAATATAGAGCAAAATTAATAAGAAACTGAGCAAAAATAATATGGAATGAAGAGCAAATGAACAATACGAGTAAGAAGTAGTTTCTTACTCGTATTGTTCATTACGAGTAAGAAACTACTAAACATAATATTCTTAGAATAACAAGCCACAATAACAAAACAAAAGATAAGAAAGAAGAAACGTCAAGTAACTTACGGAAATTGTTAACCTTATTACGAGTATAAAAAAGCGATATCTGATTGTTTGATTAAGAGGGCGAAATCTTTACAAGATACCCTTCTGTATTGGGGAACATGCCTCCGCTAGCCAGCCTCAGTTCCTGACGGGGGATGGTAGTATAATATTAGTGGTAATAGCCTAGTATGGGGGAAATTTGACTTTGAAGCGGAAAACGTGTCTTTTGTTTAATTATGCATAGTTAAGCATTTAACCACAAGTTCGCACGACCACGGAAGTCAGCGATATTGTAGCCTTCGAAGGAGGATGCCTAGTCTGGAATACTCTGGCTCTCAATGAAGGCTGCCGGAACACACCATTAGGTGCTTGGCTACAGATTATAAGTACAATTTGAGGCTGGCAGGTGAGCTGTAGGATACGCTCTACCACCATGCTATGGTTCAAATTTATGTTCAAATCCTGATAGAGACGACACGACGAAGCTTTTAAGCGAACGGAAGAAAATCATATTAAAGAAAAACCGTCTTTCACAAAAATATCAACAGATAATAGTTAATTTAACTTACACTCTAATAGAACAGTAGCAGTTTTTTTTAAATAGAATGAGGTGCTGTTGTTAGCTGTCGAAGGCTACCTCGAATAGCTTGACCGAACATACGATTAGCAAGCGCAAGTGCGCTGGGTAGCGAGTTTTGTTTTTGGGGCGACAAGCACTAGGCCGTCTCAGACGATACGAACCTCAGCTTGAACCGTCCGTCGACGCCCAGACTAACGACCGTTTTTTTTTAAATATCTTTATTAATCTATAACTTATAACACATGTATGAATGTAGACATGGTCCACGCATATACGACAAAAATATTAATTTACTATACAGACTTAAGCGTCTTTATAAGTTTTTGAAAATATTAGTTTATGAAGTAAACTTTAAATAAAACTTAAATTACAGCTCCTTTATGCGACATCATTCTAGTAAAATTATTGAACCTTTTGTTCCAAGCCCATTTTTACAAATCTCTCTCTGATACAAAACTCTCGAACTGCGATAACAGAATGATAATGATGATGAATGGAACAACGATATTACGAGTATCTACACCGTTTATATAAAGGCATACGGATCGATAATGACACGATGGATATTGTTATGTATTCAGTAAATATATAGATATGTATATATCTGATAATAAAAAACAAAACGATCATTACCGTAACAGATAACGAAATACGTACTTTACCGAAGAGCGTGTTAGATATGCGTACGCACTTTGAAGTGGTAACTAACGGTAAAAAGGTAACATAAAAAGGTAACGTACGGGGTGATTCTACATAGACTGCGTATATTTTTACCATGCAAACAGCGTCGTTAATATAACACATTTCGTTAGTAATAACCACGTCTTTTTTGCATTTTTGTTCACTATAAACTGGGAAATATATTCACCTGGGTCGTCAATGGGTCAAGAAAACGCGCTTGTCGTCACCGTGACTTAGTTTCGCATCATGAATTTTTTTTACAGTTATTTTAAAAAAAAGATTTTGGTCCACCCGCTTCCGTGAAATCAGGAAACAAACATTAAAAAAATTATATATAATCGACTGTCGATTATATATAATACACCTTCTCGTTTTTAGAGGTCGGAAAATAAAACCTATGAATATATGGGACTACTAGCTGACCCGGCCACGCGTTGCTGTGGCTATTTTATAGCGTCAACAACACGTGGTAATTATGCTGTTAAAATGTAGCTTATATGACACGTCCGTAGATTTACCATAGCACCGCCATCTATTGATTACTAACTCAACCCAGTCGAAAGATATCGACATCTGTTAGAATCATTTGGAGTTAACAGATAATTGTGACTGTCAAATAATAACAGACAAATAATTAGCAATAAATTAAAATTGCGATTATAATTTGAGATTTAAACTATCCTATCTCTCAAGTTGGATCGAACTGCACATGGTGTGCGAATTTTATTATAATCAGTTAAGTGGTTTAGGAGTCCATTGAGGACAAACATTGTGATACGAGATTTATATATATTAAGAAGATATTCACACAAAGGTCTTCAACTCCCAAACTAGGCAAAGCCTGTGCTATGGTCACCTGATGACTGATATACATACATATATATATATAACAAACACCCAGACACAGTTCAAACAGACACGTTCATGCACACAAATGTTTAACATGTCCGGGGATCGAACCCGGGACCAGCGGCGCAGAAGGCAGGGTCGCTACCAACTGCGCCAACCGGCCAGTCAAGATAAGCTTGCGTACTTTGAACGGTGGGCAGTATAATAAATACGCTATCACCAGTATATTATAGCAACAGTATAGAATGACAAGTGACATTGCTGGTCCGTGACATCGCCGTGGAATATTATCTTATTTTGGATTCCCAAATTTATACGTCAATAAAAATATTATTATTATTGATTATTTGTTAATTGAATAGAAATCCCAGAAATGTCTTTATAGAGTTTTTATGGTCTTAGAATTAGATTACATTCGAACTTGATCTACATATGTTCACCTGTAATTCATTTCATCGTTTCTTCATTCATTTAGAATGTAGAAACTTTATAGAGACTGAATAAATACTCGTAGTTGTATACAGGACATATCATATTATAACAAAAGCAAAACTTTCTGAAAAACTTACTCTTTTAAAGCCGAAAAAAATAGATAGTTGCAATCATTTGCGGTTAACATGGCAAAGGACCTGTTTAATTTTCGGCCAGGACGTATTGTACGTCTACCAAAAAATGCCTAAAGATGTAGTTATACTGTGTATGAATGAAAAATGCGCCAGTCGCCTCCTTCATTGTGTTCAAAAATATCTAAATTTTGTGAACTGTAGAGGAAATATGGCATCCCTACAAGATTTATGTATCCTAGGTTGACTCTAATGGTCACATTGGTCTATAAATTGTACCACCCGTCACAAATGTCAAAATTGACACAATAAAAACGCGTAAATCACCTCTTTGCGTAAATGACATGGAAATATTTTGATTCGAAATTAATTTTAGTAACCGCGATATGATGCCTTACTTTGTATTTGATTGATGTACTAAAGATTAATAGTCCCTAACGTATTTATGGTATCATGTAGGTACACTGTCCTGGCCGGAGCTCCATACATTATTGAACAATTCTTTTAGAAGTTGTGGGAAGGCATTTATTTGCCTTGCGATTGAACAAAGAAAAGTACGCAAATTTTAATTTTTAAATCAATACCGGAATAATTTTAATAAATGCTCGTAGTATAATGCACGGAGTAATAAGACTGTAGTTCTAGTCGGTTTAAGCATCTACAAAAAATCGGGAAACATAAAAAAAATATAAAACTATTCCGACAGTCGAAAACCTCCTCTTGAATGAATGAACTCTTTATTGCATATGTACACACAAACATCAAATATCATATTCAATATTAGTTCTCTCCATCCAAGGAATTGCTTTAGGCGATAAGGCCGCCCAATGTACTACCATAGTATAGATTTGTCTTGCTGTATCTTTTATTCTTGTTTGGTGTACAATAAAAGCTATTCATTCATTAATTCAAATGTGCAGGAAAAATCTTACATCTAGTGTCACAAGTGGCGGCATTATCGCTAAAAGTGATAGCTCCTCTTTATTGTGTAATCGCTTAAAAACAACAACATACTAAAAGTTAAAGTAATGAAATGCATTACTTATAGTACATAGGTACGAGGAAGTGAAATCGCCCCTCCGTGGTTGCCTGTATTGTCAAGGCGGGGGGACTCAGTAACCGTGGCCTTGCCACCCACGGTGGGGCTAAGAAGACAAAACCCGGGATGGGCCGCTCCACTGGGTTTTGCCCTCTAAGCCCTTGTAAGAGCGGCGGCTACAGGAGGTAGGTTACGCTGTGTTATTTTAAAAAAAGGCCGGTAAATCGTCGCTGAGTATATTAGTAACGAATGCTACTCGTATCTGTCGCGTGGATTCCCAAATGTGGCGATAACAATATACCTAATGTTGTTGTTTTCATTGGACTGTCAATATTTTGTCGAATATCTAGGTATTTTTGTAACTGTAATGTTTGTGCAGTTTTCGGGGCTTTTAGGTCATCTGCTGTTCCGGGGGAGGATGAGGGGCGGATTATGATACATAGTAGAGCAGGACGGTTTTGAGAGCCGAATGGCCTTTCCACGTGATATGTAGTCTTATAGAATAGAAAGATATGGTTTATTTGTGATAAAAAACAATAAGCAAGTTTGAACATCTTGAATATCTTCAAATCAATTGGACGTTCAGGCAAAAGAGATAAGTAATAGATACGATTTTTATCAAAATAATAACAACATTTATATGTTTAAAGCGCTAAACAAACTTTTTTAAATTTATAATTTATTTACCTATTCAAAATAAAATATTATATATACAGCTATTGCTTGCATAGACTAGATAGAGACTTAACTAGTTTATTTAATGAACTAAACTAGTTAAGTCTCTATCTAGTATAAAACAATAATACATTAAAATAATTCATAATTCAAAAAAACTAAAATCCAACTCAATTAAATTATTGCATTGTCATCGGCCCTTGATAAGTATGCTAAGATTCAAATCTATCGAACGATTTGAAGACGACGAAATACACGATCAAATATTCCGATTAAATAAATATTCATAGAAAAAATTCAAGCCAACAAAATCGTATTAAAAAGGAACTTAGAAAAGTCATAAAAAAGGTATTTTGAATATTACTAAAAAAGGAATTTCGTTAATTACGTAGGAATTTATAACACCTAAGTTTTTGCATGATAGGTACGGGAAAAATGTGAACATCATGTCATTTTCATCCATTTACTTACTGACTCAATCGCTAACAAAAACCAGGAATAACTAAAATGTACGTGCGTGCGATACGTGAAATGTTTCACGTTTAGCTATAAATAATAATTCAGAAATAGAAATCAGAAAACTTTTATTTTTTGTTGACGAGGGGGAAATTATGTGCATATTAATACATGAAATTGTAGTTGAAATCTTCTAAATGTACCAGACCACATTAGAGTAGAGCCGGTTATGTAGGAAACCCCACGTTGACCTGCCTCAGTGCTTTGAAGAATTCCGGCATCTCCACTCTCCTTCGAACACTACCCATGCCTAAGCACGTCTTGGGATATTTAGCTGTTTCATTCCTGAAAATTAGCATATATCGACTTACAAAAAGAGTAGGTACTCTATTCTAATGTACGTTTTAAATGTTTGTTACCTTACTTCTCGATGACTGGTAAAACTATTTAAAAAAAAATAGGGGGACAGCCGCATTAAAGCTATTGCATACGCATACGTCTAGTCGCACGCTCACAAACACCGTGCCGAACTCTGCCGAACTGAAACGATGTTAGACGAGTGTTAGGCTCAGGTGTTAGGTTTATTTTCGTCACGGAATTTCTTGATTCGGTCGCCGCGCTCAAACCCCTCGATAAAAGCTATGCAATAGCTTAAAAATTACTGTTCGTAAGGGTATACTCGTATGGTCACATTGTAATATTATCAAAATTAATTTACTTGAATTTCTCAATAGAGATAGCAAAAGAGTTTTATTGGCGCCGGCCGTAATAAATGGAAGTTGGTATTCGCTTTAGAGAGTATAAAGGCAAAATTCTATTTTTTTGATATAAAAGGATTAAGTGCAGGATTAATAGCAACTTGAGCTGCTTTTACTTTTAGGGATTACTTCGGCACATCAAGGCGAAAAACTATCCTTCTACGACTCTTAAAAATTTGGTATCAACTGTTTAACACATTTCTCAACATCTGAAGAGTTCGCTGTTAAAACAAGTAAAGTCTTTCACGTTTATCAGATTGACAATGTTTAGTGACAATTATTTATTAGTTATGTGACAATTTAATTACTTATTATTTATTTTTGTGAATTTATTCATTTAGTATCGCAAGTGTTTCTTTCTTTATTGTTTTGAGATATTAATTATCACAGTGGTATGTAGTCAATATATATATATATATATATATATATATTATATAATGTAACTTCGCTGAGTTATTTGTAATTTGTAAGCTTAAATCAATAAAGATCTTTTGAAATCTATCAAATAAATAAATAAATACGTATGACGTTAGATAGTGTTAAAATTTTCATGAATGAAAACAATACAGATGCGCCACATTGAAGCGCGTCATTTGCAAAAATCCACAACAAAGTGATAAAACAGTATCAAATGACCAATACGCAAAATTCAGAAGGCGTATTGACAAACAGACATACACGGTACTAGTCGGCGACATCGGTAACAAGCGCATACGAGTAAATATAGATAACAATATTTTTATTGGGTATTTGTAACTGATAATATGTATCAGGTTGGGATTCTCAGAAATTGTTTGTTTTCCAGCTTAGTTGGACTTGTTTTGGTAGAGAATTAAATTATTTTGAAAACTTGAAAAGAATACTGCTCCCATTCGTCCAAGACTTGAAAATAAGAGCCGGAAAACTTGGTTCCATTTTGACAGCGTTGAAGCGGCGAACTGTCTAAATGAGGCATGTCACCAAGTTTTCTACTCTTTTTTTCACTTCTTTCATATCTACTCTAGCCGATAATGACTGCGTATCACAACCGCTGCTACATATATAGCTGAAATGGTAGCTCGTAGGTACAAGTCCGCAAATCTGTTGCCTCACAAGCGAAAGGGCGCGGGTTCAAATCCAGGTTCAGGCATTCACCTCTGTGTTTTTCAATAATGTGCATATTAGAATTAATTACCAAACGGTTAAACGGTGAAGGAAAAAAACATCATGAAGAAACCTGCTTTTTGGAGGTTAATAAAAAGATACGTGAATTCCCCGAATTTGGCCAGCGTGGTGGACTATGGCCTACACCCCCTTTACAGGGGAGACCCGTGCCCAGGAGTTGGACGCCATGGTTTGATACATATACAAACGTATAGGTACAACTGGGACTTATTGGCGGGGTTTCTGTCTATCTATTTTCTCAGTTTTTTTAAAAGGTTTCTCTCAGTCGTCATTTTGTGTTATATTTAAACTACGTTCCTTACATGCATATCTTCGTATTATCAAGGAACGATACAAACATAGAATCCTTAAGCCTCTACAGTCGAACCATTTAAATTAATAATAAATATTTAATTTCTACATTTTAATTAGAATTAGAATTTAATTAAAGATAAAGATAATTTTTATTCACATCACACATTACAATTCACATAATTATACATAACATTACATTAATTTTTAAGTGATTCCAGTTGTATAAAACCTTTAATTTAATTGATCATGAATACTTATGATGAGGTTCTTATGAGCCCCAAACTAGGCATAAAGCCTGTATCTTGGTGGCCCGTTACTCCTGTTGCACAAAATCTGATATCTGAGCGCGACTAATTTAGCATTACGCGATTTTAACAAAATATGAAGGATAAACAAAATATATATTATAATTATATCTAAATTAAATTAAACATCATTAAATCTTATGTTAATTTCATTAATCTAATAAGTAAACGATAGAAAATAATGTTAATGAGTGCAGACTCTTAGAAAATTAGATTTAGAATTTTTAGAGCCTTCTTTGAGAGCCAGTGTATTCCAGATTAGGCATGCTCCATCTAGGGCTACAGTATCGCTGACTCCCGTGGTCGTGCGAACTTGTGGTCAAAATGTATGATAAAAAAAATAGAAAGTGGGTAAATATACGATCTGTAATACATAGGTCTATAACGTTCAATGTATTTTTTTATTATGTTCCTGAAATTGCATTGCATATAATTTAGACTATTTATACTATATACTTCAAAATAATTTTATTTTAATTTATGTTTTTCAAATGGGAGTTCATAGTTAGTATTTTTTAATATTCTATTTTATGTATCGGGCAACGCCGCGGGTGATAGCTAGAATACAACGTGTAACAGAAAGGTGTGACAATACTTAAGGGTTTTAGCTTACCAATCAAGGTGAACCCATCGTAGAAGAAAATTTTGCAATATACGAGAAAAAAAATTAGGTTCTCCATACAAATATTGGTCACGTTATCGGTCAATTTGTATGAATCAATCAATTTTTCCTTGAATTTCGTAAAATTTAGTTCTACTTTGATGGGTAGACAGACACCTTTAAGTATTGTCACACCTTTCTGTTACACGCTGTATATTGCTTTTGTAGTCTTAGCATTTTGTAAGCATAACGCTCGTATCTAAATTCTCGATAACATAATATTATTTACACTCTAGATAACACGTTCATAACGTTGTTTTTATTGCTCTACAATCAGCGTAATCTACATAATAGAAAAGAGAATTAACCTTTTACATGCTTTGGATTAAACTATCACTTAATTACAGAATTGTAATCATGATTCAGCCAATATTTTGGATTTAAATAAAGTTTTTTCAATGCAACAGTGATTGTAAAATCACTAAATTGTTTTGTATAAATACGTGTTATTACATAATAGTGTAATTACATGGTAAAAAACACAAGTCACCAGTGGATGCAATTGATAGCTTCTCGTTTTGAAAGGCGTTCTAAGGAGGCCTAGGTTCAGCAGTGTACGTCTTCTGGCTGATGATGATGATGATGATGACATAATTGAACCTATATTAAAAGTACTCATAAGTAACGGTAATGAATCCTGCACTGATGTCCGTAAAGGCAAAAACACTGTATCTGAAGAAATGCTGTTTCGAGAAAACGATCATTTAAGTTTTTTTTTGGATTTTGTATGAAATTAATTTAAGAAACATCATGTGTCTGGTATCGGTGTAAAGGTATTTTTAATATCTGTCTAGTGATGTTTATTACGTTCATTTATATTATAAATTAGGGAAAATAAACGCTAAAACGTGTATTATCACAACGTATCTCATCAAGAACTCGGTAGTATTGTGAATTCGCCATTGCGCGTGTTATATCACCCAGCCGCCATAAATCTATATATCCAGCCTCAACAATATATTTATATAAATGAGTAAAAATACACCTAATGGTTAAATAATAAAAAGTTGCCTAAATGTTAAACCAGGGTCGAAGCTATTCAGTACCTAAGGACTTGTTTCGTGTTCGGCCAAGACATAATACAAATACCGAAACATGCCTTATGATGTGGATAATAATATGTATTAATGAAACCTGCATTAATACTCGTATCCTACTCCATTGTGTACAAAAAAATATGTAATTTGGTATCCCTGGAAGATTTTTACATCCTAGGTTCTATTCTATTCTATCTTTGTTTATGGCCTCTGTGACTGTGCCACAACTTTGCCAATGTCGCGTGATTAGCTAAGAAGATAAACGTTGAGGATTGGTCAGTAAAAATATAATATTCAAATAAGTCGCGCGCGGGTGATCGGTAATAACATCCTAGGTTGATTCCAATGGTCACATTGGTCGATATATTGTACCAGCCGTCACAAATGTCAAAATTGACCCATCGAAAACGCGAAAATGACCTTTATGCGTAAATAAGTTGAAAATATTTTGATTCAAAATTAATTTTGTACAAGTTATGTTATTTCTAATTTGGTTGATAGATTGATAATACCCAAAGTATTTATGGTATCATGTACTCTGTCCTGGCCGGGGCTCCCATACATTGTTGAAACATCTCTTTTCATCCTAATCGGCTCATACATCCATACATTCTTAAAAACTGTCGCGTTCATAATTATTGGTAGAATAGATTGTCGTTACGAATGTTTGGGTCTCCATATACGAGTAGTTTGTTGCGTAGTTTTGGTAATGTACATT
This sequence comes from Ligdia adustata, assembly GCA_947049295.1. Lineage (NCBI taxonomy): Eukaryota > Metazoa > Arthropoda > Insecta > Lepidoptera > Geometridae > Ligdia > Ligdia adustata. The sequence continues at coordinate 2,254,278 of OX346237.1, forward strand.
TTCAATTTGAAGTGCAGTTTGCAGTTTACACGAGCATGGATGTTAATGTTTATATTTTCTAGTATGCAGGTTCGTGAAGGTCATAAACATTGTACTCGTAATATTAATATTTCAAGATCAATTAATTTGCTTCTCAGTCATTATTTTACTCTTCGAATACCTTTTAAGCATTATCCTTAACGCCTTACCAGACATTATAATGGATATATCCGTTATATGAAGTCAAATTATGTGTATGAAATATACTCGGATATGAAGATACAGAAGCTAATAAGATGCGAGTCTCGATAAGCACTTGTCAAATTTTTGGCAGATTACTTCAAAATAACATTAAAATAATATAGCTAACCTAACAATCATTTCATTATTAACTCATTGCTTTATACATTTTCCTTTCCTGGATGTATATTGTAATATAAATTTGTTTTTCCTGTGCCATTGTAGCGTACGGTAACGTTGGACGTAATTTCATAAAATAACATCGAAAGTAATGATTGAGTGACAAGTAATTAGCATAATGTGAAATAAATCACTTCTTAGTAATTACATTTCAAAATAAACTTCGAGTGGTCTTTTCGTGTTCTAACACTTTCAAACGCAACTTTTCAGTGTTAAAAAATGTTGAAATTTAATGGAGTGTTGTTGTTATACTGCTTAATGAACTGTGTGCTTTTTATAGAAGCTAAAATACCTAAATATATGTGTGAACAAAATCTAGTGAATATAGATACTCAAGCTCCTATTAATAACGTCGCGGAAGAATGTCCCGATTGTATGCCTAAATGTTGTGCGAAAAACGAAATACTGATCTCTAGAATCAACGGTACAAAGTATCCCAAATGTGGCAATCCGGCATCAATGAATACTAATGCAAATTATAATATTGTAAAATTTTACAAATTTGACGAAATGCTCAAAGTTAAAAATAAAACAGAACAGTTCCTATCCAAAAAAAAATTCTTAGATTTTAATTTAATGCACAATAAAATGTTCGATAAAGAAGATTGTGTTGACAAAATTGCCAGTTACCCTTTTAAGGGCAGACTTTTTACGACATACATACTAGAGGTAAGCAAACATATGGGAGCAAGTTGATATAAGGATTATGAAAAAGGAAGGCATGTAAAACAGTTACTCACAAGAACATAAAGCTCCACACGAATTGTGCAAATTTTTTCCTACATGTTTATGAATCTCTATGTGTGGCAGGGTAGCTAACCTTGGTTATAACGCCCTTGTAATATCCCCCACTCCCATCCGCACACAAATTATATAAACGAAAATGTGTTTGTTGGTATGTTTGTCCGTCTTCTCCTCGTGAACTAAGTGACGTAACTAAATACAAGAAAAAAATCTTACAAAATAAAGTGCTACAAGTGGCGGCTTTACTGCTAAAAAGCGATCTCTTCCAGGCAACCTTAGGATGGAGACAATTGTAAAAAAATGAAATGAAATAGGACGGGGTATACAATAAAGAATATACATACTTAACTTAATACACAAAATTTTATAATCAATATATACATACATACATTTACTAAATAGTGGACTTGATAGAGATAGTTCAAAGTTCTAAGGTGCCATATACCTACTAATTTTTTTCCGGATAAATATAGATACGTACATAACTAATTTGCATATAGGTAGTGACGATGCTTGGCTCTGTCACGTCTGTAATCTTTATAAACATTCAAATGATCTGAAGTTTGTCACGTAACGATTTGAACTAATAAGATGCCAGATTTCATTATTAACCAAACACATTTTCATTTAGAACGCCAAGGCGGCTACAGAATTACAAAATCATGGCTGGAGTATACGAGAATCTGCATATTTCTGCACGGACTTGTTATATTCTGAAAAAGTTCATAGATCAGTGCAAGCGATATTCGTCGCTAAAGAAAAAGGAGAAACTAAATCTGACCAATATATGTTCATGTTTATCGGTAAGTTTATTAGCTATACTCGTATGTTCTTGTATAATACGTAAAACCAGCACAAGGAGCAAGAGGTCTTTAAAACATGACTACTTAGGGACCTGAACCTTTTGCTGACGTTCTTTGTTTGTTTTCTAAAAAGTTTTGTCATGAGGTCATAAAAAAAAACTTCGATGTTAAAGGATAGCTAGTGCTCTCGCTGCTGACAAAGCTAAAAACAGCTTTGGTTGTTAGACGATATTTTCTATTCTGGAGGTTAGTTTTGACCACTATGTACTTTGCGTCTCTTTAGCCAATGGCAGCTTTGGAATCAGTTTAAATTTTCTTTTCTTCGTCTTAATTATACATGGTGTAACAGAAAGGTGTGACAATACTTAAGAGTGTTAGTCTACACATCAAAGTGAACACATTGTAGAACAAAAATTTTCAAAATTAATAAAATATATATTAGTGTCTCGACACAAAAGTGGTCACGTGATCGGCCAAGTTGTATGGAGGACTCAATTTTTTTTTATAAATAGTACGTAACGTAAATAAAACTATGATTTATTTCTAGCATCTCTCATATCAGCGTTCTTCTTGGTCCTGGTATTTTTGGTATACAGCGTGCTTCCTCAATTACGCAGATTGTCTGATTTGCTTCTAATGGCATATGTGGCGTCTCTGTTCCTTATGTACATCATGAAGGCTGCTTTAGTTTTCAACCCGGTTTCTCTGAGATGTCAAATTGCCGGTAAGTTTGTTTGTTTGAATCATTGTTTCTTTTAATTTTGACCGACAGTTAAGTAATAATTTAAGCATTGCCATTCAACGTGGTAATGCGGCAAGCAACTCAGCACGCTGCCCTGTAGTGGGGGGTTGGAGCATTTGGATTATCTGTAAATCATAAATGGTCTATAGGTAATCTTTCTGCTATATATTTTTTGTTGTCGTTAAGCCGACTTTCAAAATCGAGAAGTTTCTGTGTTCGTCTGTATGAATTTTTCTGCGAGGAAAATGACGATGAATCATTTTTGTCAATTGTGAATTGATAAAAAAATCTTTCTCAGTTTGAAAGGGTACCTAGGGAACCTAGTCTAACAATGTTTATAAAATCTTAGAAGTCAATTTTGTCCCACTTTCTAATTTTTGATTGAGCTGGGCTATAAGTTTGACTTGTCTCTCCCTCTGTGTGTCTGTAAGTATGTGTATGTTTGTCTGCCTGTCTGTGGCATCGTAGATCCCAGTTATATTTAAGTAACTGAGGAAGTTAGTTTAAGGCCTTTATTTTTAAAAGTTTAATAGTATTATAAACATTTTTGTTTTCAGGCCCAATTTTCTATTTCAGCTTTCTGTCGAGTTTATTCTGGCTTAACATCATGTCTTTCGATATTTGGTGGACTTTCAGGTAAATATTTTGAGCATTATTATGATTTTCTTTTGATTTAGACTAATTTGCAAGCTAGATGTCTCTGAAGTTATGGGAAATGTAAAGGACACAGTTAAAAAGCGGTTTCCGTGATTATAAATTATATGCTTGAAATAAAATGGCTGTAGGCGAACCTACAGCCATTTTATTTCAAGATAAATAATATAATTTCACAGAATGAGTACCTATATGTTAATGTAAGAAACCACCTTCAATACAAAAAATACATCTCCCTTCATCAACAATGATTCCAGGGCGCAAAGGTACCAGCGGGCTACAAACCGGCAAGGTATATTAGTCAAGTTCTCCTGGTACAGTTTGTACGCTTGGGGAGCTCCACTGGCTATCACCATCATTTCTGTTATAATCTACCTAAAACGACAACAATTGTCTTCAACAGTCAAAAATCTTCAGTTCGGTACCTGCATGGATTCACGTAAATATTACATCTTACAAATAATCATAGCCTTTACAATAGTAATTTTAAGCGACCTGTGTCAAACCTGACGCAAAGTGTGTCAAACCTGACGCGAACTGTGTCAAACCCGACGCGAACTGTGGAGGCTTCCAGCGACTGGGTCTATAATAAACTCGCCCCAGTTGCCGGATTTATTATTTTTAAGATTTTTCTTCCGGAAACTAGTATGAACCATACTTTTTTTTAAATGTATGGTCAGACATATTTTTTGACTGGATATAATTGTCCACGTGATCGGTCAAGTTGTATGGGGGACGCAATTTTTTTTTGACTGATGTGATGTGACCAATTTTTGTATAGGAAAAAATTCGGCACGTGATCGGTTTAGTTGTAGATGGAAAACACTAATTATGATTTTTTTGAATAATGTCGTTCTGCATTAGGTTCACTTCGATGTGTAGACTAACAGCCTTAAGTATTGTCACACCCTTCTGTTACACGTTGTATAAAGATTAAAATTATGTCTTTTCATATTGCATTGCAGGTGTTGCAGTTATATATTACTTGATCCTACCAGCTGGCGTTATTACTGTAGGAAACGTGACATTGTTCGTAATGACTGTTTACAACATTTGGCTCATAAACAAAGAAATAAACAAATTCAACGCCTCAGGTGGCAATACCAACAAAAATAAAAGCAGGTACGTGAATATTTAAAATATAAGTAAAAATAATAATAATAAAGCTGTAATTACTAAAGTAAATTATAATTAAATTCGTAAGCAGCGAATAGGTTGATGGCCGAACATTTTCACATATTGAAATATGAAATAACACATTCGAGAAAATTCTGCATTTGAACCTGTTGACAACTACACAATAGTAAAATACACCTACCATAAGAAAAAAATAATTAATATTAATCTCATTTATATATGCATGAAAATATGTTAATTTTAAACATTAAGGAAAATTAATATAAAAGAATGTTTAGTAAAAAAGACGACCTATTTCGCACCTATCTAAAACTAGCAACTTGCGTTAATCTTCTTATATATAAAAATCAAATGCTGTTCGTTAGTCTCGCAAAAACTCGAGAGCGGCTGGGCCGATTTAGATGAATTTGGTCTTGAATTGTTTGTCGTACTTCAGGGAAGGTTTAAAAGGTGGGAAACATAAATAACTATTAGGCGGTACGAAGTTCGCCGGTACAGCTAGTACAGAATAAAAAGTAGCCTGTGTGATAATCCATTATCTAAGCTGATATCTTCGTATCAAATTTCATTTAAATCGGCAAGTTCAGCAGAATTTGCGTGAAAGAGTAACAAACATACATCCACACATCCATATATTCTTACAAACTTTCGCAATTATAATATTAGTAAGAAGTAGGATAGAATAGTAGTTAAATGCAAAATCGTGTTTGTTGGCGAGTCTTCGCGTCGTCGCTATATATGATGCAAATTGAAAATCAAGGTATATGGCACTATTACACAAAAATAAAATTTACTGGTTAACAACATCTCACATAATGTAGGCTAAGAAATTCACTTATGAATTTTTTATGCAAAACACCTACACGTTTGACCCCGGCTCGCACGTCCACGTAAATAACAACAAAGACCAAAGGTACCAAAAGTAACAAAGACCAGCGACACTGTGGCCCTAAATAAAGCATGCCTAGTCTGGAATAAACTCTCAGGGAAGGCTGCCGACACACCGTTATGTTACACACAGATAAATGATACTAATAAGAGACAACATCCACGCAAAGGTCTTCAAACTTAACAAAGCTTGTGCTATGGTAACCTGATGACTGATATACATACTTACATACATAAATACATACCTATATATATGTTGAACACCCAGATAGAATAAAATAATAATAATAATACTTTATATAACTAGGTAACACTGTTTTTCTTCCAGATTTCGTACATACATAAAGTTATCCCTACTAATGGGGGTATCTTGGATCCTGGAGATTATTCCAGTATCGTACGAGGGTCAAGAAACACCGGAATGGCTAGACATACTGACGGCCTCTTTTAATTTTCTGATCGGTTTCATAATATTCCTTTTATTCGTTGTCAACAAGAAGACGTTGAAGATGCTTTTCAAACGGTAAGTTAATTTGAACCTTGTGCTCTATCGAACATGGCTAAATTTTATTTGGCCGATTGGTATAAAATATTACCTATTTGTTTAAAGATTAACCTCCCGCTGTTAATCAGCATGTTCGCAAATACATAATAAACCTAGGATTTTTTAGGGTTCCGTACATAAATGGTAAATACAGGACCCTATAACTAATAATCACTGTCCGTCCGTCTATCTGTCACCAGGCTGTATCTCATTAACCGTTATAGCTAGAAAGTTGTCATTTTCCCAGATGATGTATTTTGCTTGCCGCTATAACAACAAATAGTATAACAACTTAACAAAATACTTTTTTTTTTTCATACATAGATCTTCATATCCCAAACTAGGCAAAGCCTGTGCTACGGTAACCTGATGACTCATATACATACTTATGTATATAATAAACAGTGTTTATTATAAAGTGTCTGGCTGTTTATTAAACACCCAGACACAGATCAAACAGACATGTTCATGCACACAAATGTTTGACCTGTCCGGGGATCGAACCCATTACCAGCGGCGCAGAAGGCAGAGTCGAGTCGCCGGTCAAGTCAATTATACAACAAGATGATTTTTGTCTGTTTTTTGCTCTTATTTGATAACAGCAACACGCAGACACTTGAAATATTAACAGAACATTTAAGTAGTTGTTTCATTAACTTTAAAAATAAATAATTAAATCGTAATAAAATAAACATTTAAGTAGGCTGCCATACAACAAACGTGTTATTTTGCCGTTTTTTGTGCGATATTAATAACAACAGTTAGAAACTAGAACGAATGTTGAACGGAACCCTTCGTGTGTGCGTCCGACTCGCACTTGTCAGATTATTGTTATTAGGACATCATTGAGGAAGGTAAAATGTATCTATGTTTAATGTGGTGACATAATTAATACTCGTATGACTGGTTAACCCGACCACAGAAACAAACCTACAATTTGTTTTATTATCCTTATATAGGCATTTCAAAAATTGTCCGATTTATTCAATACAGCTTACGAACTCTCTCAATTAACTTAATTTGTGGTAGCTTTGCTCTATGTGCAAGAGTCAAACATTTTCCTAATCGATTTCAAAAATTCTTAGAAAGATATCATTTTCTTTCAAAAAAATACTTTAATTTTTGTTTGAACAGTTCCATAATGCTATCTGGTTATTTATTATACTTTAATAATTTGGTGTAAAGTCCCTGTTTGTAACACTAAGCTAATCTGTTGACTGGCAGGACCCGCCCTTTTTTATTATTGCGTGAAATTCTTTTTTCCGGTATTTCCCTATCCTCATGTACCTCTAATAAACTAGTATAAAATATCTTTATTATTTTGATATAACAGTCATTATTTTATCATTTTTAAAGTGTATTCTGGTAGGACTACGTTTTTTCAAACCATTTATTGTTCTTATAGACTGTTCCTGACATTTTAAAACTTTCATGATATCTTTAGCGTTTCCCCAAACAGCTATAGCGTATCTTATAATACAATGCACGTAGGGATAATAAGCAGGGCTGAGCGACTTTTTATCTAGTAATGGTTTAAGTTTAAATAAAGCATTATTGCTATTTGCCAATTTCTTGCAAATTTTATCGATGTGCGCTTTATGACTAATTGTGCTTAGGGTGTCCATGAGTTTCGCGTTCACTTTGCCTTCAATTGAAGTTTTCTCAATATTTTTGTACTAAAGTGGGTTAAACAAAAAAACACGGGTATTTCATTTTTGAATATTCCTTCAGTAAAATAAGTATATGCACTCAATATAGAATCAAGCTGTATTTATTGAATTTAGGCAGTTGTATATTAGACAAAATAATAACTACTTACTGAAAAGTTTCCTTCCAGGTTTAACATCAAATGCCGCTGGCTGGATAGAGAACTGAACTTGAACCCCAGTGGAAGGTCCACGGCTACTAAATCATCGACCACTCACAACGAGTCGTACAACCACACGAAGAGCACCGACTCTGATATGGAAATGTATGATACAGAAGTTAGCATGGATCCTAAATATCAAAATGAGAAGTTTAACAAGTAATTAGATCAATGGATAATGTACCCTAAAACAAGATGATAATAAGCATAATTTGAAAAGATAGCATATTAAACATTTTTTATATGTAGGCTTATATAAATGTATAATGGAATATATAGAAGATTCAAACTTTGAATCCCCATTTGACCCACTTAAGGTTTGAATTTTCAAAAATCCTTTCTTAGTATAAACAAGTAAAATCAAAAATATTAAAAACCCCTGACATCTCTATTATGGTGGCGGCCATCTTGGTTTTGAAATTTATCGTAGCGTATAAAGATAGTGTTTTATATAAAAAAATTGATTCGAACTAACTATGAACTTCATGTATGTATGTATGACTACAGGGCTTTGTGTTTTGGGGTGTACCTAAGCCGAAAGGGGGTAAAAAAGAATTGCTGTTGATACAAAAGTTTATCCGTCGACAAAATGTATGAAACATCTGATTTTTTTTCTCGAATTCAGAGTTGGTCTCATAGTGTAAGTTGTTGATTGTCCAAGACCCTGTTTTGGATTAGTACAACCTTAGCCGATAACCCCGTATACTTGATAATAATAAAATAAGAAAAAGTACTCTAGAGTAAGCTTTGGTGCTAATATTTGATATACTTGTAGATATAAGTATATAATGGTATATACGACGTGTGACAGAAAGGTGTGACACTACTTAAAGTTAGTCTACCAATCAAAGTAAACCCATTGACGGTCGTAAATTTTTTCAAATTAAAAAAAAAGTTATTCCTTACAAAAATTGGTCACGTGTTCGGCCAAGTTGTAGGAAGCACACAGTTTTTTTTTTAATTTTGCATATTTTTTTATCAATGCGTTTAATTCGATGGGTACACTAGCATCCTTCAGTATTGTCACACACTTCTTTTAGACGTGGTATGAAAAGTTTAATATAATACAATTGCATAAGAACGTAAACGTTCTGTTAAGTGCATCACTGATTTTGATATCTAGATGAATAATTGATATGTAAATAAATATATAATTAATATTAAAATTATGAATAAATAACGAGTGAAAAAAGTAAAGAGATTTCAATATACGTAGTTATTGTCTCGTTTTTTCATGTCATCATCTATTTTAAATGATAAAAAACTAGATGTGACTGCCATTACGGCAGACGCCGATGGAACATTTTCGTCTATGTCGATTTAAAATCAAACCTCTAAAGAGATTTTAACAAAATAAAAACGAGACCACTTGGGAGATATATTATAAAAAAGATTTTTACAAATCGGCGTACGAGAAGTTAATAAACTTTCTATCATCCATGGCTATTAGTCCAAGTTGTTTAGGATCTTTACTCGTTGTAAGGTTATGTTACCGGTCGATATGAAAGGAATGTGAGTGACACACGAAGTACTCGTGTCTATAAATAGCTACGTTATCATTAGTAGGTACCTATGTAATATCTAATATAACTTGACATAGTAGCAGTTTTGACTGAGTCATTGTTTGCAAACAAGATTAGGTATTAGAGCAATTGATACGTGGAAGATACACATAGTTATTTGATTTGTAGTTCGATTGACTGATGCAACAATTTGTTTGTGACGGAAATCACACTAATATTATAAAGGCCAAAGTTTGTTTGTGTGTGTGTGTTCTTGTTTGTGCACTTCACGCTCATACGGCTTAACGGGTTTGGATGAAATTTGGTACGAAGATAGCTTATACAATGGATTAATACTTATTAATGATGGACCCTCCAATCGCGCCGTCTAGTCTCTCTGCTTAACGCGCTGGTTGCTCAACACCAGGAAATCGATATATTCCATGACAATACTAATGTATTTGCAAGTGTTTGTTAGCGTTTTTAGACTTAATTTAAATTTAATGTTTCTCTTTTGAAATTATGTGTAATTTTTAATTTTGACTTTTTTTAATTTTAATTTTTATATTGTATAATTGTTACACGATATGTTATATGTTGAATTTATATATCTCGCCACATGCCTTGGCGTTGCTGTAAATGTGGGAGAATAGAATAAATAAATAAATTCATAGGCTTCTTTTTATCTCGGAAAATTGTACTGTTCCCATAGGACGATCGAATATTTACCGCGGGTAGTGTTAGCAGTTAGTAGTGTTATATTTTTAAAATAAATAAATTACTATTAATATTTTTTTATAATAAAATAATTTATTCATTTAATTGTCAGAGTGAAGCAAGGTTTTGGAAAGCAGGCGTTTGATTTTTTGTCATATTTATGATATGCTTGTTTTTGCCCGCGGCTCCGTCCGCCTTATATTTGTTTTCCCTGGATAAAAGTAGCCTATGGCACTCTTCCGACTTCGAACTATTTCCGTGCAAACTATCAATTTGATCCGTCTCTTAGTTGCCGAGGAGAAGACGGACAAACAAACACATTTTTAGAAGAGGTACTTAATTCGATTGTATCTTTTTTATGTGTGATAGGTGGTGCCATTTTAATTTCATCTCTATTGGTCAATAGTTTAGATTTTAAAATTGAATGAAAAGGTTCTTTATGTCGAAGTGAGTACCTCCTATTTTTGAAAGTCGAAAAAATAATTGCATTTATATATCATTTTTTTTAATATTTTTTGTATTTATTTTATATTTCATTTATGTGTCAGCATGAAAAAGTAACAATAATAATGAACCAACCGTCGCGTTATAGAGATATATGCTGCGTTTAACATGTATACTGTGCAAGCATGTACACCAACTAATTTGGTTTTTTTTTATCCACACATAGGTTTTCAAGTCCCAAACTAGGCAAAGCCTGTCTATGGTAACGTGATGACTGATATACATACTTATATATATAATAAACAGCTAGACACAGGCCAAACAGACATGTTCATGCACACAATGTTTAACCTGTCCGGGGATCCAACCCGGGACCAGCGGCGCAGAAGGCAGGGAAGCTACAAACTGCGCCAGCCGGCCAGTCATATATTAGTTGGTCGTAACCAACTAATTTAGTAGCTCCCTCTTTTTTTGGGTAGCGGGTAAAAAAATTAGACTGTTAAAGGGCGACGTTCTATCTAGACATTTATAAGTAATCAAAGTAAATGAAGAAAGTATTTTTATGCAATCTGGGTTCCACGTGGATCTAAGTAGGTAACTGCATACGTGAGAGAATGCCTTGGACTACTTAGCTAATAATATATGTAAGAAAAAATCTATCTACGTGACTGGAGACACACGTGCGATTAAAAAAATTAAAAAAAAATGTTGCACGGAAAGATACCTACATTAAAGAAACTCAATATGGCGCCGTAGCAAACTTATTATTACTTACCAAACTGAACTATTATTTTGGTAAGAAATACCCCAACCCACGCTAATACAAAATTCGACTAAAATTTTTTAAAAATCGTAGAAGTTTCACCAAGGTTCGTCATGATTGGTTAGAAAGTACGTCCAGTACGCGAGTACTGAATTTCCAAGAGACATACAAACTTACGAACTGACAGAGGAAAGAAAAAATGACAGATCCTAATCAGAGACGCTTCAATTAATTCGCTCGTTCCGTCAACCTCTGTCCATTATTTATTTTGTCACTGTGAACTAAGCCAAAACTTAAAAGCTTAATAATAATTAATTAGTTTATAGATTAGCCCCACATGTACACTTGCATAACTTTACTACAAATATAATAAAATGAAATGAAATGAAGTGAAGTGAAGTGAAGTGAAGTGAGGTAAGTGAAGAGAAGTGAAGAGAACTGAAGTGAAGTGAAGTGAAGTGAAGTGAAATGAAATAATTTGTGAATATTCTTTAAACAAGTTGTTAGCAGTGACTTTATAAAACCTGACTGAATATTTATCTAAAGCTTTAGCTAAATCCTTAAACTTATGTATCGCCAATAATTTTTTTTTTAAATTTTTAATGTATCCAGTGTCACTCTCACCACTAAGACGATTCTATTGAAACTACTCACATAAAAATACGACAAGCCGTTTAGGCTCTGGGGCGTGAAAAGAAATATACATACATACACTCGAAAAACAACACCCTCTTTCTTTCGCAGTCGGGTAAAAAAAATTACCTAAATACCGATTTCAATTCGGCACGCAATCAATTAAGAAAAGCATGATTTAGAAATTAAACTACAAGAGCGATAGATATAATTTATATCTTACCAACTGGAAAGTATAGGTACTCTATCGAACAAAAAAGAATTCTTCAAATCGGTGTACGTAGGCGTCTCAGAGAATTCGGGAAACAAAAAAAATAGATTCCGACGAATTAAGATCCTTCTTAATACTTGGTTAATTAACCTTTATGAAGGCGATTAATTATCCACAAATACCTGACGTACATTTACTTGAAAAAATAATATTATTCAGGTTACAAAAGCTCTTATTTATTTCCCCGAAGCCTATAGGTAGGTAGATTTCTAGTAAGTATGTACTTAGGTAAATTAGGCCTCGAATATGTAGGTAGATTTCGTAAAACTTCCGATAAAACAAAAGTTATGTTTACCTGTTCAATTTCCAGTGAAAGAAGCCAGAAATGGTTGCCATGGTTACCTACTCGTTAGTAGGTCATGAACTAAAGGTCGAATCAGATGTTGCAATATTTTTTTACATCAATATTTTTTTTATCCTACACAGCTAGACATTTGACCTCAAGTTCGCATGAGCACGGAAGCCAGCGACACTGTAGCCTAAGATGGAGCATGCTTCTGTCATGTCTTCATGTCTGGAATACGCTGGCTCTCAAGGAAGGCTGCCGGAACACACTGTTAGGTGTTATTCAGCACTGAATTTTAATACAGATGTATTTTCAAATTTCTTCCCTCTTAATGAAATGTTTAATTCGATAAAGAAGAGTGGGGTATGATAAAATAGCCTGTGATCACCCGACTGCCAAAGAAGGAGGGTTATGTTTTTGGAGTATAATTATGTATGTATATTTCTTTGGCACGCTCTAAGGCGTGCCAAAGAAATGCTACCCAAAAAAAGCCTAAACGGCTCTAGGGCTGAGTGGTGTCAATAGATTCGTTTTCACCTGCAGATGGTCAGGTCATAGGCTATACTAGCTGCATCCCGCGATTTCATTAGTTAAGATACGAGAGTTGAAGTAATTATTTGGAAATTTATGGAAAAGGTCGGTTAATAGGTTGTGTTTTTCTTAACGTAACAAGTATCGTGGTCTTGCGGTCAACAGTTGGCATTCTTAATTAGGTTTATAAATGAAAGAGTGTGTATTTCCGAGAATCTAAGGATTTTATACAACGGCCATAGACAAGAAAAAATAAATTATATCAGTGATGTCGGCATTATCTTAAGAGCAATTAAATAAATGAAGCCTTTTTCTTGCAAGTTCAACGAAACTTGCTAGCTGCATCCCGCGATTTCATTAGTTAAGATACGAGAGTTGAAGTAATTATTTGTAAATTGATAGAAAAGTTTCGTTGGCTCAACAGAATAGATAACATTATCTCTGCTCCAAAAATAAATCGTATAATTTAATCTTAAAGATAAAAAATTTCCTGCGAACATTTTACAATCAGCGACATGATTCGCAGATTTTAAATTGATTCGATAAAACACAAGATAGCGGCTAATATCTTCTGTACATATTTTTATAACTATTTCACCATCATTTTGTATCTTGTGAAATCTTATCGAAAATATTTCAGTCCGTTAAGTTTATCCAGGTTGGTAAGACCTACTAACCTACTTGTGACCTACCAACCTATATAGAGTTATATGTCATTTAACAAAAATGTTTGTTTACCGGGCAAGGTGTCATTGTTAAGAAAAATGAAATGAGCAACTACAACACAAAATAGCAGAGGGATTACCTATAGACCGCTCAAGATCTAAAATAATCAGAATGACCCAACTATCCACCAAATAACTAATTACCTCCGATAACCTCCTATACATACAGGATCTACTTGGTCTACAGTTACATAGATCTCAGAGAAACTAAAGGTAGCTGCGATGGTTTTTTAAAGTATTTATTGCACCAAAACTTTTTCTTTTTTTATGGCACCTTATAGTCTGTGTTTGCCAGCTTCGTATTTAATTTTACCCTTACTTAACTGCTTGTGACGTGCGTGACGTCACCACCACGTTCCAACGGAAGATCAGGCCGGTTTGTGACAGAAATATATTTTTATTTTCCTATGTGTATACTGTTTTCTGTTACAAAAAAAAAAACTATTCTATTCTATTCAAAATATGATTAGGACAATGAGATTGTACAGTTTATCATTAAATGAGTATGCATTAATTAAGAGTTAACTACATCATCATCGGTCATGGAGGTCATGACCCCCCCCCCCCCCCCCTGAGCTGGTTCCAGGACATAGATACCTCTAGCTGTTATGACAAATCATTCATCATCATCAGGTTATGGAATATAAATAGGCTGCCTCATTCCGTGCGTGATAGTGCTTCTCTGGATGTCTTCAAGAGAAGATGGCAATATGTCCGAGTATATCTACAAGTTATTATATGTTAAGTATTTCAGGTGTACAGTAAAGAATAAATATGTTTAAGTACAGTACTTACGTACATTAATAAAATACCTACTTTTTACTTATTTATTGTTATGAAAATTTAATTATAAATTCTTGACTTGACCACGACTATGTGACCCCCTCCTGGCGTCAAAGCTGGATCCATCCCTAGGTGTGGCATTGGTAACTATTATACAAGTAGGTATCTATTACCTTGCTCTGTTATTAGTATTTCAAAACTCTAATTTGATTTTAACGCCACTGACATGTATTTAACTAAATATTCACTAGAAAATTACAGTTAAGCAATTGCATAACTTTTGTTGAGGGCTTTATCAAGAAATTCGAACGAAAACAAACCTAACACCCCCCACTCCGACCGGCACAGCGGTGCGGCGTTGAAAGCCGTGCATCGTCTAACGTCGTTTCATTTCATTTCGGCAAATTTCGGCACGGTGTTTGTGTGCGTGCGACGAGACGTATGCGTATGCAATAGCTTTACCGCGGCAGTCCCCGAGTGTCACACGTAATTTTTTTTCTGTCGGTTCGAAACGCCCCTAATTCACTAATATTAGTTCCATGTAGGTACTCACACTGGCTGCACACGCAACGCCAAAAGGGTCCCGGAAATCAAAAGAATTCATTCTCACTTTGTCAGTCTAAAGTCCAGCGAACTTGTATAATGTTGGTCAGTGTTTAACACATACAAAATACCTACAAGTGCCTACTCAAAGACAGATAAAGTTTAATTTTTCCGAATCCTGACGAAAAAAATTTTGTGTGGAATCTGTAGCAGTTTTTATAAATATCGAGGCCGTAGTAACAAAAGAACGTAAGTGTATAAGTATGCAATTTTTAATATTTAGGATACATTACACAATTAAGTTTTTTACTAATATTTTGATACTGTTATAACTAATATTCTGTTTTTATTGTTAATTAAAGATATCTCATCGAGTTTTATGTCAATGATTTCGTAGTTTCTGACTATGTATTTTTTAATAAGTTCATGTACGAGTATCAAGTCGTCCCAACCAAATTTAGATAATTTTTGTAGCCAAGAAAATGTCCCTGACCATGGACAAAGATAACGAATCAGTAACTACGCGTGCTGAATATACTGTCACTTATTCTGTGGCCGTTGTAAAGCAATCTCCTGCGAAGGCAAGCGTGATCGATATACGAAGGTTAAAAGTCGCGCGATCTCTAGCGATGATAACATCATATCGATTAGTAGTTCTGTGAATTATTGACTCTTGCAATGTTTCGACATACTCTTGGCTTATTTTGATCATATAATAAAAATTTAAGTAGACCACGGCATATTAAATTATACTACGCTTATTACTTATAATTTTGTGTTTTAGTTATTTATGTCACAAAACAGTAATTTTAATATATTATCCTAATTTGTATAATATATATATTTTTTTGTATAATCATTATATTAAAATACGTCAAAATAAATTAGTCGAACAACCCACCCCGAATCGTACCTGGAGCAAAGGTACCCATTACGCTGGCTGCGTTACTTATAATTAAAATCAATGATATTCAGATAATATATAGCCCCGTACCAAAATCCCTCTTTATTATAAAAATATAGAGTTTGAGTACCAAATATTATCATCCAGACAGAAAAACAAACTAACATAATATATCGAATAATCTATTAAAGTTTTAGGAGCGGGTTCCGAAATGACAAAAACTTAATTTTGGCAAACAGTATACTGTAGTATAATGTTTCGTAAATATAAAATCTATAGAATTATCAATAATTAAAATGACTGATTTGTGTTTATATCATGTCTCAGTCATTTACCAACATAGATATTACATTTGCATATTTCAGGAAACACAATGTTATTTTATATTTGTCTCATTTAAATGGGTTTTACATTAAAACAGTGCGTCAAAACAATGGCCTGTTTATCAAAATTAGAATTATAATGAACAACAAGGTAACAAAATAAACTTTCGCATATAGTAACAAAGTACAACACAAGTATTTTTGATTTATAACATACGTAAAAATCCAAATAGAATTTATTTTATTATTTTAATTCAACTACCTATGAAATATTTAAGAAAGTAAGTAATAAAACAATTATAAAATTTATTTGTCTGGTTCGGGAAGGGGTTTTAAATATTGTGTAAAGACTGAGATACGTTAAAAGTTTGACAGACTTAATAGCTTTTAATGCAAAAAAGCAGTTGTTGCATACATTTCTTTCTACTGTTGTTATGTTATACGTTTCCTACAAAACAGCTAACACTTTTTCTCTAATTTGTCCCAAATTTAAAATTGTACATTATACAGAGTGTCGAATATCAAAACTAAAAAGAGGACATGGATATTTCTAAAACCGATTTATACAGATAATCGATCTATATTGTATGTAGAGCGTTGATAATCCGATCGAATTGTTTGTGTAATCGAGTGCGGGAGCAGAAGTAGATAGTATTACTTCAGTATGGGAAGGAGAGTGGCTTTGAGAGAGCAGAGCGATCATTTGGTTGAACAACATTTGGATAATCGACACTACTGTATATTGAATATTGAAATATGTTATATTTTTTATTCAGGCGAGGCCCAAGGTGTCAAAGGAGGAAAATACAAAGCAACTCATTATAAACCGTATCATAACAGCATGGGTTGTAATTCTTCGTAAATAAATATATTATACCAGTTATATTGAGAGTACAATACGGTAAAACAAAGAAAACCCGTTTTAAGATAAGAGAATAAAATTACATTTGAAACAAAATAAGGATAAACAACATGAGTAGATATAATTAAATCAAGGAATCGTTATAATACTTACGGGAATTTGTTGTCAATATTATTTGCCCTATTTACAAGCAGATGAGAAAATGCCATAATAATATGATGAGGACCAACTTATTATTAACTGTTGAGTTTCAAATTCAAAACTTTACCTTTCGAAAAAATAAAGTAGACTTAGAACTTGGCAGTGATAACCGAAACATCTAGTTTAAAATTATATACTTAAATGAAATTTATTACTTCTGATAAAACTATGATTTAAATGTACTTAACATTTGTAAAATTACAAGCGTACATAGCGCTTAATATTTTTGTACGAAATTTCAGTATATTGTGATTACAATCCAATAAAATGGTTGTACTTATAGCACTTAATGTAATATTGTTTGCCATTTCAACCATTCATAATATCTTCTAATAATTTATCGGTAAACAAACGTTACTTGACTTTTTCATGTGTTTATAATAATGATCAACAAAGGTTTAACATGTTTCGGTTCAATGATCTGCCACGTGGTTATTTATGTAAGGAGCATGACACGCCTTTTTGTACATGTGTTGCTACAACGTAAATTATACTTACATTATCAGATAATTTGGTTGCTAAAGGATTAGTGCCTTCATTATGTTGATTAGGTGTCTTGTGATAAGTAGTTACTAACTGTAAATGCATGCAGAAGCATATGAATATACAAGCGAATTAATCTGGAGATGTAAAGTTATTTGTATGTACTTTTGTTCTTTTCTTTGTCAGACTGCAATATGTTGTAACAGTTTTGAAATACATCGCAACAATGTAATACAAATTTGAATAGACTACTACGAAACTACTGCTAGTAAAAACACGGGAGGATTTGTGAAAAATATTGACATTCCGTGTTATTGATCTCATCGATATTAAGTTTTATTCCGATTGTAGTCATGATAAAAGTAAATAAGTGTTTTGTACAATGATCATGATATATAATTATGACTAAATTATATTATTTTTTTAATTGATATACATGGCTATAAATTCTTACATGAAAGATACATGGCTGAAAAAAAAAATTATGATGACATATTAAACAGTTGTCTTGTTAGCCTCTGGATTGCGTACAAATTGAATGATAAAATATTAATAAGAATTGTTTGCTTCACTCCAGTTTGAGTACAAGTGTGTCTAGATAACAATATTGAGCAAATAATTTCTTATCATTTGTATATCTAGAGAATACTATAAATATTGTTATAGAATTGTAAGCTATATTGCGGTAGTTATTTATCATCATCAAATTGTCTAATAACTTACTTAATTACTGATGTAGCTTATAATTTTATACGAACGTTAACAATATACAGAGACCATAAGCACTTAGGTTCTAAATATTACAGTGTTATGATGATTTTAGAAGATGTATGTTGATAGGACGCTGACTCTAAATTCTTTTAAAAAGAAATGTTTTAGCAACATTTTAAACAACGAAAATTAAAAGATCGTAGGGATACCGTAGTCAGACTCTTTATTTAAATGTATTTTAAAAATATCTTAATGATTCTATGTACTAACTATAGAGAGTTCTTTCCTGTTGCATTTTGTACATCGTTACTCAAAACCGTATATGCGTATTTGATGATTATTTTATATATGTACGCACCTCATGCCTCGTGTATAGAAATCTTGATCAGCAGATTAATCTTGACCTTCCTCAGGGTCACAATGAACCAGTCAATGTCCTATGGTTCTTCGCAAGCAAGATTCTTGATAATAAGTACTAAGTAAATCAATATATCTAGACTTAGATAACTTTTCTTCACATGGGGTCAGGCGAGTTTCTAAACAAAGAAAAACTATTATTACAGCTGCAGCGTAACATAACTGTAATTTAATATGAGAGAATTTCTTAACATTAATATGTGTAGTAAATGATCAGACGATGATGCAGATAAAATTGACACTATCCATGATATTTTAAATCGTATTTTCAGTGTCATTCATAAAAAATATATATTTATATATTTCCTAACAGGTCAGTGTTTGAAATTAACAAGATATCGAAACGTTGAATCAGTCAAACATCTGGTTTTATTTCATAAGTTATATTTTGACATGTATAAGGTCCAAAGGTGAATATAAATAGGTACCTCAGGTCGCTCTAGAACTTCGCACACATTTGCCTTGTAAGATACAAGTGTTGCATAAATCACAAAATGATATAATCTGATAGAAACCCTAGCCTAGATAAACTTATAAAATTATTTTGTCGATAAGGACTATTTGTAGGTACTTTTACATGCCATCCAGATTTGTATACCATTAGGCATAATAATATCTTTGTTAAATTATCACAATATTTTTTATCGATTTATTCTTACAATAGCTGATACGCCTCGTGTAGAAAATCTAGGTCAAAAGGAAAATCTAGATCTTTCTTGCACCCACTGTGGCTCAATGTCAATGTCCTACGGTTCTGCGCACTGAAATTTCTTGATAATAGGTAGGTAGTAACGTCTCTAGACTTTTCTGTAGTTTGTTGACCCTGGGTTATAGCAGTAATGTATAACAAACACTTGATAACAGCTGCAGCGAAGTGTTCAAAGATATAATTATATAAATAATGATCTAAATTTATACAGTTTGGAATCTTAATGACAACAATAATAATTAGGTACTATTACGACTGTAATAGCATAAAAGATTCTTCCAATGACACGCTATTACACAATACAACGATATCATTATGGCAGTAACAATTAGTTAAGTACTTTTAGTTAAACTATTTTGTACACGATATGGCTACCTAATTCATAACATATTATTATATTTATTAAGTTTTAGTAAATCTTTTTGGTTTAAATTATCTCCCAGGTAAAATTAATTTACATGATCATTATATCGGTTGTTTCAAAATAAGTAACTAATTTTCAAATATCAAAACGTTTACGAAAGAAATGTGTTTTCTAATTTAGCAGTTAATGCGGTCCAAAGGTGAATATAAAGACCTTCTTATTCGCTCTTGGACTTTGAACATGTGATTTGCATGTTAAAAGTTATGCAATGTTAAAATAAACACCTGCATAACAAATACAGCTGAATTAAATGAATAACCAGGTAAAAAAATGGAATCACGAATGTTAACTTTCTTTAGTAGTCTAAAAAATCAAAGCGCCACCGTAAAACAAACACAATTTTCAGTAGGTTACTACTCAATTGACGTCAATATTCAACCTTAACCTGATTTTGATAGACGCATTAAAAAGTTTCCGTTCAGTATCCGTAAAATGTAAATAAACCCAAATTACAAAAGACTTGCAGCGGCAGCGGTTCGTTTCCTCCGATAGAGTAAAACCCAAGCGGGAATTCCGAACAAACAAAATATCTTGCATTGCATGGGATAACCACTATCTCCCACTCTTGTAATATTTCCCCTTTGACTCCTTACCTACTGTGATGTGCGGGGGGCGAGGCAGCTCAATTGATAACGGCAATACTCGGAAACACGTTGGAACTGGCCACGCTTCGCGATATTAAACTCACACAAGCATACTAGCAGTAGTACACTCCTATCTTTACAAGAAACACCAACTAAAATTACTCACACAACAGAAAATACAAGTGTATTTCGTGGAAACTCCAAAGATACTGATCGGGGCGCCATACGCACACTAAAGCAAAATGGCGCGTGTGTGCTGGTTGTTAAATATGAGCGTCAAAGCACGTCGTAGCCATTCATTCTCAAACCTTCGAAGCGAGAGTACGTTGATTTTTGAAGCGAAGTTGTGAAATTATTGTGACATCGTAGTGAAAACAAGTTCAAGTGCCCTGCTTTTGGATTGCATAATATTGGACAGTTTTGTGTGTAGTGCCAGTGGATTTCATTAAAATTCACCAAACAAGGAAAGTGCAGAACATTATTTGTGACACAATTGAACTCAAGAGTATTAAATTAACAAAGATGTACAACGATTCAGTGATACCTGTGAAATCGGAGACCTTCAGCGGTGTGGCAGCTAAAAGGTAATTATTGGAATCATGGTGCAACATTATGCTAATTACCCCAAAAAAAACAATCTTTGAGTTAGCTTATTTTGCTACCAGAGTAGCGAAAATTTTCATTCATAAAATATTGGATCGATTTCGAAAGTACATTGACCTATTTCGTTATGTTTACAATTGTAAGTTATTATTTCTTTTTATTGAACATGTTTCGTTAGATTCTTAATATTAGGTATAAAAAAGAGTTAATGAGAGTTAATTAAAGAAAAATCTTGTTGTTTTCACACATATTACCATATTTTATAAATAATTGTTAATTATTAGGAAAAAGCTTATACCTACTTATTAGACAATTTATTAAAAAAGTGCTCAAATTAAACACAAGTAATTATTTTTTTTAATCGTCATTTTAGTTGGCCACTTTAGTCTTTTATGCTTTTAAACGAAACTAACCTAGACATCCCATTTCATCATGTTCTAACAAATTGTCTCTATTGTTACAGCCCACTGAGCCAGTGCGTGAAATCCGTACTACGAAGGGCGTGCGTGGAGAAGAGGTTGACTATCGGCCTTCTTCCCGCCATTCAGTTCCTTTCAAGCAACTGTGATGGTGCGCTTTTCTGCTTAACTGCAGAAGCGCCGCCTGGTGACAGTGCGACGCACATGCAAGAAGTCCTTCTACAGGCTTTTTGCGCAGAGAACGGGATCTTTGTGATCAAAGTATGTACTTTTATATAGTAGCTCTGTTGGTTGAACAACTCATCAGCCTGTATTTGCTGATATATGTCATTTTCTGTAATTTCAAACTCCAACCAGCTCCCAAAATCATCATTAGGATCGGTTCAGGAATGGGAACTATAGGAGAATAGCTGAAGCTTCAAACTGAAGCCAGAACTGAAACTGAGAACCTTAGTTTACTCTCAATTAATTACATTAAGAGAGACAATACGCTAATTTTAGCATGTAGACTATCATGAAATAATTTGCAAAGCTCACTTTTTATTATTGACATCTGTTGTGAAGTAGCAGTACTAATAATATATCTCTACTGTTCACAGGTGGATTCAGAAGACAAGATGCGAAAGCTTCTCGGCTGCAGAACAACTTCAATCGACTTCAGCTGCGTATTAGTCCATTATCCCTTCACAGATCCATATAGTGACGATAAAAATATTGATTTATCACAATTTTCTGACGCCGAGAGAGATTTGATGGAACACTGCGAATCGAACTGGGGATACTCACAGATGCCAGTCATCAAGCTGCCGGAGAAGTGAAACCTACCAGCAATTTAGATGAGGAAAAAAAAAATTGTTACAACCACCTAACTAGGTCGGTCTTTTATCCGCTGTTAGTCGGTAAATTACTTGTAAACGGCTTCGGCGTCTAACGCCATCTAGCGATAACTAGATGAACTTCGTCCATTTTGTGGACAGTTTTGTTTGTATATTCGAATGAATTTGTGAGAATTTTCAGTATTGAAAAGTAATGCATGTAAATAGGGCAGAATGTATGGTATTTTACGAAGTTTTAAAATTGAAATAATAATAATTAACATAATTTCTTGTAATGTGTACTTTTAAAATGCTGTATGACCTAATATCATAAGACAAAACTAAAAACGAACAAAAATGAATTTATAATCTTTACAAAATAAGTAAGAAGAACGTCTGGAGGAAAATTAAGATATATATAATTTGTATTATATTTAAGAAAAAATAATTTTTAATAAATTAATGTAATTTTATTGAAAAGTTGTTTTTTTCTTCGTTTTAACTTACCCTATAGTATCTCGCAACATTTTCTAAGATAATATTTAGGAATAATATTCAGTTGTTCATACGAATAGATTCAATAGCAAAGCTCTAATAGTGTTAAAATATGTGACAGAATTCAGGTTATGCATTTGATTTTCCAGACCTAGTCAACTTATTAATAAAAAAAACTCAAAATTGTAATAAGAGCTGTTAAACTTATTCTTATCTGTGCTCTAAGCTACTACCATAAAGTTTATGCGTACTGTCGCTACTTCCCCACTTGTACGGAGTTAATAAAATTCTTTGATAGTTTTTAGTAGGTTTCTTGTAAATAGCACCATCTATAAAGTATATAAAGAACGATAGTGGCTATGCTACCGCTGTGCTACTCCACGCTAGATGGCTTCTATATTACATTGTTTTTTTACATAGTCTCATACTATTTTTCTAATATGCATCAGTCAGTCAGTCAGTATGCATGCATTGGGTTAGGGTCTCAGAAAAGATTGGGTCGTTATTTTTTTACCCTTTTTGTCAATGAAACAATTTATTTTATCTGTCAAAGCATAGTAGCCAGATTTCTAGGCTGCCCGGAAGGCTCTGACATGGCCTTCAACAATTTTCTTTATTTTAGACAGCCAATACCTATGAAGGTTTGCAAAAAATATTATGTAACTTGAGCAGCGCCCGCCCCTTCTTTCCGAAAATTCCTACTAGGCGAATCATTACCAGAGACATTACTTTTTACTTAAACTTTTCGAAGCCACTGGTGACAGTATGGGTGGTTGATTCCAAATACTCGGTTAATATAATAATATAATAAGCCTTAATTATTTAACATTTTATTATAAATGCGTTAGCATATAAATAATCAATGGTATAAGGACTGCCATCCAACGTGGCTGAACGCGGTTATTCCGTTGGGCACACTGCCCTCTAGTGGTGGATTGGAATATTTGGATTATCTATAGATCTTTCTTAGAAATTGTTTGCAGGTAATTAATTTGTATTTTTTTTGTACTTCATTTAATTTTTCACAATTAAGGCACTTACACTTAGTTACTTAGGAATTTAACTAGTAAATAGTTGTGGGACTATGCCACATAACCACATTTTTATGTCACAAACTTTACGAGACCGTTTTTTACAAGTATTTGCTTAGTCGTGCATTACAATTCATAAAAATGATTGTAAAAACAAATAACTTACTTTACAAAGTCAAAAGTATTGTAAACTTCCAAATAAGTATCTAGATAAATCGTAGGTTTACCTAATCAGCTTATTATTGGATTCTTTAATATTTGGAAATCGGTCAAAAACTCCAAATTAACAGGTCAGCAGGCAGCAGAAAATAATTCGCGAATAACGGATATTAACGATTATTCTGCACTTACAAGTATATATCATGCACACTCAATTATTGAATTATAATTTCCGACCAATTTTCAGGCACTTTTCAATCAATTTTTACAAACTACAAGTTTATCGAACAATTGATCTCGAGAGGTTTTTTTAGGAACACTGTTTAATACAACCACTTGTCCGATTTTTTCCGTTTTTATATTTTTAATAGTGTAATCATAAAACTTTTCCTATAACGGTTAGTTAGTACCGGGGCCCCAGGCTCAGGAGGCTCCAAGAGATCCCTGACCAGCAAACCTCGTATTAAACTAACTAAAATTTTAAAGAAAGCTATATGTAGAAAAATATTATAATATAAGTTAGAAAGAAAGACAATTTCTTTTCTACCGAATTCCATCGAGGTAGGTACTTAAGATAAGATAAGATAAAACAACTCTTTATTAAAAACAGAAAAATATGCTACCTTTCTAATGGCGGCCTTATCGCTTAAAGCGATCTCTTCCGCGCAACCATGCACGTACATGATATCACAAAATACTTAATTCGACTGTTTTTTTTATTATGTATGTTACATGATTACTTGGTTTTTATTATTTTGCTTGAAAAGGTATACCTTTTAAGTCCTATTTAAATGTCGTCCTCGCGTGTAGTTCCATTTAAATTTGATCAAAATCGTACAAGTAGTTTAATTTTTAAATCCATATAACTGAAACATTTATATCGACGCCTGCCGTAAAAGGAGTTGGTCATATTTTTTAAAGAACTAGGTTTCCTGAAAACTTTAGCAACCAGTTCAATTAATTTTAGTAACAAAAAATGGTAAGTGCCTTTAATACCAAAAACGAAATGACTAAATACAACAACAAAAAAATAATATAAGAGAAAGTTTACCTATAGACCATTTAAGATCTACAGATAATCCAAATGCTGCAACCCACCACCAGAGGGCAGTGCCGAGCATGGTAGCCGCATTACCACGCTGAATGGCAATGCTTGTAGGTACGTTGGGCCAAATAAAAACCGACATTCTGGACGCGTCGAATCGATCAAACGCTCCGATTTTTTTTGTCGCTGTTGTTTTGTTGTCGATATATCTACTTGTCTGTATGATAATAACTGGTTATAAAGCTAAAAAAGGAAACTAACTATTAAAGTTTACTTAGGCCCTAGCTTTTTTAGCACGAAAATAACTAAAATTATTATTTTTAGTTCTGATCGGATTTTTTTGTACCTTTAATTACTTAGTGGCGCCATTCGACGTGCCATTTATTTGTAAGCAACTGTATGAAAACAAGGCTCAGTTAAATTATGTTACCTTCATGTAGTGTTCAATTATTAAACTATAGAAGGTGCATCGTTTCAGTGTATTTTTAAAGTAAGTTATAACTAACTTTATTTTCTTTTACTTGTAAAGAAGTCGGATATATTCACTGCCACCTTATCAGGAAAAAAAATGTAAGTGAAAGTGGTGAAAACATGAGCAAGCAGACTTGGTTTCATTTAGACAGTAAGTCCTTCAACGCAGTTAACATTTTTTTTAAAATTGCTTGCTCTTGTTTTCACTAACACTAAACGATATCTCTACTGGTTTTAATAAAAAAAACAATTTTATTATGTTGACAAGATTGACGTTTTTTTTGTCATCGAATTTTTGTGGTATAATGGTTTTACTTGACATACCTAAATTCGGATATTTTAGGTTCAAAGTGGTGGGTTGTTTTTATTGGACGTCATAATGATTAAATTATGAATGCCTAATGTTGCTTTAAATGTGGGAGAATCGAATAAAGGACTTGTTTCATTTTCGGCCAACACGGTACGTCTACTGGAAAATGTCTAAAGATGTGGTTGATACTCGTATACGTATTAAAGAAACCTGCATCAGTTGCCTAATTCAATGTGTAAAAAAGTGGGTAATTTCTGTGAATTGTAGTGGATTTCTGGCATCCCTGAAAGATTTTTATATCTTAGGTTGTTGAGGTTGGTCAAATGGTCTACCAATTGTACCACCCTTCACAAATATCAATATTGACACAACAGAAACGTGAAAATCGCCTTTACGCGAACATGAGAAGGAATATTTTACACTGCGATAAGTTACGTTATTTTGAATTTGGTTGATAGATTAAAGGTTTATAATCTCTAACGTATTTATTGTATCATGTACACTGTCCTGGCCGGGGCTCCATACATAATTGAAACATCTCTTTTGTGACAGAAAACAGTCAACCAGAAAGTTAAAGTTACTTTTAAAGGATTAGGTTTATTTGGTGTGTACTGTTTTCCGTCCCAAATAAAGTTTATTCTTTTATTATTATAAAAAAATAAATAAAAAAGGAAATTCATGTTTTTCGAGTGTATGGTTGTAAATGTATGTATTTTTTTCTAACAATTTTTTATGTTTCATTATATTTTTATGTGTTTTGTGACCCTCAACAAGATACGATACATTGATGTTACAGTTTGAGATCTACTACTACGGGTTTTTTTTGAAGTCGCTTCTGATTTAATTAATAATTAATTATTATGATTTTGTTAACTTTATTTTTAATTTTTAATTCACTTATAATTGTTTTACCTTTCTCTAAAGTATGAAAGACTATACTAGGCTTACAGTAGTTCCTTTCTTTAAACATGTTTTAAAGTTCAAAGGTCGAGAGCGATTCATGAAAATTATTTCTGACGTCAAATGATTTTTCAGCTTTTTGATTCAACTTCGGGTATTATTAAGGTTCCGTACCTACTCAAAGGGAAAATACGGAACCCTTTACTATGATTTCGCTGTCCGTCCGTCTGTCTGTCACCAGGCTCACTAACAGATATTAATAACGACAACAGGTATAAACTTGAACTAATGTTATATGTGTAGATACGGAATCCTTAGTATGCGAGTCTGACTCGCACACGCCGATTTTTATGATTTAATTACTACTTTTTTTCATTATCTACCTGCCGCAAATAAATAATGTTTGCTTTGTTGATTTTTTCAAACTTTACAATTTTACAGCACATTATAAATATCTAAAACCCTTGTTGAAATGACAATCGTAAAACACAATGTTTCACAAAATTGTTACTGAGTAAATTAACTATGTAGTGAAAAATAATACGTAAGTAAGAAGTTACTATATACAAGTTACGCCTCACAGTTTCGTTCTATTATAAGAAATGGCTTGTTGAATTTACTATATTATTAAAATGTATATAAAGAAATATAACAGAAAGATTACACTTAAGATTTTATTTAGATAACTTCTTAATTTTACTTAGATAACTCTTCAACGATGACACGCCTCGCTCGGAGTGCGAGACGTGTCATCGTTGCAGACACGTAAGACTCATTTTATCCCTGATGAAGTTCACCGAATGTGAACGAAACTATAGTTGGAACTTTCCAACAAACAGATACACGTGAAAACCCGTTTTCTTAAACAATAGATATACAGATAATTCAAATGCTCCAAAAAAATATTAAAAAATATATATATCAAACCCTCGCCAGAACTACATGTAATCCGCCATTTTGTGGCGGCGGCCATCTTGCACCGATTTTCAGAAGAATTTACCTTTCAAAATAAAAAGAAAATCAAAATCGGTTCATCTTTTCGTGAGCTACGAGGCCATGCACAGTTAGACACACTTATAACAACCAATTGTTTTTGGTCGGGGGTTAAAATCATAATGTTACAGACATTCCAACACTCACACTGATTTATTTATACAACTAAAAATAGTTTAAATATGTTGCCATTGAAGAAAAATCTAGTAAATAGTTTATCGTTAATGTGTTCAGTAGTCGTGGGCTTAGGAAGATTAATTACTCCAGATTTATTTATTTTTCTTCCGACTTGCAAAAAGGACTGTACTTAATTCGACAGTGTTTTTTTATGTTTATTAGGTACCTGATTTCTCGAAGGTGGCTGGACAGATTTTTAATATATTCTTTTTGTTTGAAAGGGTCCCATTTAAATTTGTTCGATATCGGTGCAGAGGTTGGATTTTTCATTAACTTCTTTTTTAAATAACAATCAAAGTTATTGCTTCTATACAAAAAGTTCGTTTAGCAGGTACATAGTTTTCAAAGACGTTTGGATACACTTTTTTTGTTTAAAAATGTTCATCTTATGTGGACACGTGTAATTTTATATCAAAATCTGTCCAGTAGATTAGGTATTGATTGAAAACATCTGAAAAGCTTGCATGGACACTTGCCATTTCGAATGCATTAAAAACAGACTTCAATTCGGAACGCATTTTATTAATAATTTTTATAAACGATAACAAATGTATGCCTATTAGTAAACCGATTGTGATAAATGTATATGGGACACTATCTAAAAGGTACAATGCCAAACATAAACTAATTTATTGAATATTAAACCGATCCAGGGTTAGTATAGCTGAGAAATTAGAGAACATACCTACCTACATAAAAAACAAAAGATTCCGACTCCTTCGTTTTCGAAAACGGTTTAAAAATAACGCTATACCTACCTACTTTTTTTACAGAATTTTTATCTGACGGAAAATGTATGTCCATAGGACTATACAATAAAAACTTACAAGTATACAACAGCAAAAATATTATACCTACTTATCTTTATTTCCAGTATTCCAGCAGAGCAATGATTTGGGAGCCAGTGAACTTGACGGAGAGGTGTCCACCAGATGCAAACTTCACTGCATGCTCTGCCTTCGGCCATCTTTATCTCAGCATATTAGTACAACTGTTCGGCGATTCAGCTGACAGAAGGATCCAGAAGCTTCTAGAACGAGATGGAATGGACGAGAACTGGCAAGAACCAGCCGACGGAAGTATACAAAACATTCTAGAACTTGATAAAATGCGCGAGAAGTGGAGAGGATACGATGGCGTAGAAGAGAGTTTAGAAGAAGATGAGGAATATGATTTTGTAGTGGTCGGAGCCGGAGCTGCCGGGTGTGTGGTAGCGAGCAGATTGACTGAACACGAGCAGTTTAAGGTCGGTTTTTGTTGGTTTAGCAAATTAATTTATTTGTGGCATGTACTCATCTAAGTAGGTGAGCCTACAAGACTTAAAAAAACCTCAAGGAAACGAGAGAAGTGAAGTCCCCAATTCGCAATTTGGTCAGCTTGGTGAAATATTACCTACAACTCGCTAAAAAAGGGAGACTCGTGACAAGTAGAGGGACGCTCTGGACAAAACAATCATGTTAATTGTTGGGTGACGTAAGCAACAAACTGTCATGTGTTAGAAGACTACGGATGACCTGTGTGATGTGTGTCTATCTTCTTAGCTCTTATTTATCTACTTCCCAGGTGCTTCTCTTAGAAGCAGGTTCAGAACAGCCGGATGTGACCCTGGGCCCCTCGTTCGCCGCCGGCCTGTTCTGGTCTAACATCATGTGGATGTACCGCACCCATCCCAACGGAAAGAGCTGCCTCGGACACCAGGACCAGAGATGTGTTTGGCCTGCGTAAGATATTGTCGCTGCTTGCTCATATCGATATTTGAGATTTGTATGATTCTTATGCTTCGAAAAGTTTTGGAAAATAATAATTTAATATACTAGCCTCGGTAGAGGTTATATATTTGAGCCTTTTGGAGGCTGTGGGGACCTCTCAATATTCCAAAACTTATCGGAGCGTTTGATCGATTCGACGCGTAACCAGAATGCCGGTTTTCATCTGGCCCAACGTATAAGCATTGCCATTCAGCGTGATAATGCGGCTAGCATTCTAGGCACGCTGGCCTCTGGTGGTGGGTTGGAGCATTTGGATTATCGTAGCAAGCGTAGTATTAATATTATTATCCTATACAAAACAGACCTACAAGACAATGTGCAAAAAAGTGCCTGTTCCACGGTTCTCTAAATAAATAAATAGAATACAAATCAGTACTTTGGTCTATGCATCAAAATAACTAAATAAATTATTTTAAGCCTGCCTGTCGCTATTTTCAAAGTATTCGTTGTATATAAAACATTTCTATGGTATTTCAGAGGTAAAACGATGGGAGGTGGCAGTTCTGTCAATTCTCTGGCCTACGTTAGAGGACATAAGGCCGACTACGACACCTGGGCGGCGATGGGGAACGTGGGCTGGAGCTATGAAGATGTGGGTATCACATTAATAGATTTACTAGTAGCTCATCATTATCAAACTTTAATAACACTGCTGAGTATAAGCTCTTCTCTTCGAATTCTTTAGAATTTGTCTGTAATGTGGCTATTACGATATCTTTCTGCCCAAGACCAACTGATTTACTAAGTAATCCAGTAAATCTTTTTAAAACCACCTAGAAAAACATCAATAGACTTTCCTTTGGAGTTCTAGTTTTGATAACGCCTAGACGAAACTACTTTTTTCGTGGCCTTTTCGAACAATTTGCTATCATAATTATTTCGTCTGTTTAATTAATTTGAATCTGAATTGTTTTAACAAGCAAATTTAAGTTTAAATCTATATTATATAAATATAGACATAATGTCGAACATACTATGCCTTAGACTTGGAGGATTGCCACATTTATTTCAAATTAAGCATATGAAATAAAATAACTTTTAAACCCTAAAGAATCGCTAACAAAAACTCGATTCATGAAATCAATCTCTAACTACAGGTGCTGCCATTCTTCAAGAAATCAGAAAAGAATCTGAACATCGAAAACCAGAATAGAAACTACCACGGCGTTGACGGTGAACTGACTATATCAAGATACCCATACATAGACATACCTTCCATAATGCTTACAGAAGGGTACAACCAAGCTGGTCTTCCTATTCTAGACTTCAACGGTGAAGAACAACTGGGAACAATGCAGGCTCAAGCATTCTCCCAAGACGGAGAAAGAGTATCCGCTAACAACGCTTTTATTCAACCCGTTAGGTACAAACGAAGGAACCTCACTGTCAGAGTAGAGTCATTTGTAGTAGAAATCCTATTTGAAGGAAACAGAGCTTTCGGCGTCAGGTATATTAAAAACGGTAGAGAGTACAAAGCAACAGTCAGGAAAGAAGTCATTCTCAGTGCTGGTCCAATTCGTACTCCAATGATCTTAATGCAATCGGGCATCGGTCCTAAAGAACATTTGCACGATTTAGGTATCAAAACTGTGAAAGATTTAGCTGTGGGCTACAATTTGCACGATCATCCAACGTTTGATGGCTTGTTAATTGTATTGCCTAACGAGACTGTAACTTCGGTGACTAATGAACAGCTTTTAAATGAGTTAATAAATTACAAAGTAATGGAAATCAAAGACGGACCTCTATCGGCCAATGGGCCGGTGAATTCAGTCGGGTTTTACAAAACGGATCCCAATTTGCCAGCGCCTGACATCCAATACCAAGAAGACGTCGTGCAATCGTGGCGGGAGTACATCAGGGGTCCCTCCCAGTACAAATCTCTTTCAATATTCCCAAGCGCGTTCTACGACGGAATTCTGCCACGAACCATGCTTCTGACACCGAAAAGCAGAGGGAGACTATATTTAAACGCGAGTGACATATACGGAGATCCAATTTTAGACGTGAATTACTTCGGCGAGGACGATGATTTAGCCGTGATTATTAGAGGAGTCAGATTTTTATTGACATTGGAGAATACTACAGCTTTTAGAGAACGAGGGGCGTACTTTTATAAGGAAGCTTTAGAGCCATGTGATGGTTATCAATGGGGTTCTGATGCTTATATAGCTTGTTTGGCTATGGCTTACACTTCAACTACTTACCACCCTGTAGGTACGTGTAAAATGGGGCCTAGTTGGGATAAAACAGCTGTAGTAGATCCAAGATTAAGCGTGTACGGTGTGGAAGGTCTAAGGGTGATAGATTCTTCTATAATGCCTATAGTTCCTAGGGGTAACACTAATGCTCCATCGATTATGGTCGGCGAGAGAGGAGTAGCTTTAGTTTTAGAAGATTGGTTATAAAATATTATGTGTTTATGTCTGTTTATTCAAATTCTATTCTGACTGGTAGTCATCGCGTAACTGATTACATTGTACTGTGATTTATTTTTATTCCATATGTTACAATTAACTAATGTAGCAGTGTTACGCTATGTGTATTATTCATAAAAATCTAAGAATATTTCGTTAGCGTTTCTTTTCTATAATTTGTATGCAAAATGATAACATTCAAATGATAAAATACAGTTTTATTTCGGTAAATGAAAATGCAAAAACCACAACGAACCTGTTAAAGATTTTATGACTAGTGAAATAAGGTCTAAAATACTCATATCATATACGAATCAAAAGCCATTGGGAGCGCAGTCTTATTATTTAATTAGTGTATTTTGCAGAGCTCTCATTGCTCTGAAATTTGGCAGAAAAAAATATTTTTAGTTAATACTGTGTTCGCGAGGTCAACAGCTCCCAGAGCTAATAGTTTTTAAATGGCGGCCTTACCGCTACTAGCTCTTCCTGTCAAAAAAAGCACGTATGTACCTACATGATTTATAACAACTAGTATTTCTGCGAACTGTTGGCCTCGCAACCGCGGTATTTTTTGCTACTTCACAAAAACAAGACGGCAATCACTTGACCGATTATTTAATATTCAGAAAACTTAATTCATGTTATATACATATGTCTGTGCCAAATTTTGTTGAAATCGAACAACAAATGGCGTTGTAGAAAACGCCTCCTGACGGATGAAAATTAATCTAAGAATTCGTACCTAGAAGCAATATACCAACTTTCGTCAAGATTGCTTGGAAACTATGGCCTCTATACGAGTACGAAACCTCAGGAGACATACAAACATAATACTCGTTTGTATAAACATACAAAACTACAAACTACCAAATTTAAAAAATAAAAAATTGCTAGACTCGAAGCGGAGATGCTTACTACAATAGACGATTATAAGCGATTAACTTGGATTGGTCTTAAATGGATGACCGTGGAATAGCATTTATAACTGCAATACCGTTGATAGGATCACTGTTTACTTATTTAAAGATTGGTAAGACAGATAGATAGACAGATACATGTCAGAGACCTAGCTGCCTAGACACTCAAAGCGAGCCAATCCCTTCTACTCGTATGTAAAAATGTGTAATGATAAATTCCTGTTATAATAATACTTAGCTGTGCCCCGCGGTTTCGAGATAACGGGAAACTACTTTTTTTGAAGTCGGTTAAAAAGTATCCTATTTCCTTTCCCGGGGTCCAATCTAAGTACCTGTGTAAGAAATTTCATCCAGATCGTTTCAGTGGCTTTGGCGTGAAAGCGAGACAGACAGACAGAATTACTTTCTCATTTATAATATTAGTTAGGATTACAGAAGAAATAATATTACATACTACGATAATACTATATCAAAAATAATGATGTTGTATGGCTTAAGATAATAATGTATAATTTCAGATTCACTCGCATGGCAGTCGTGGCCGAGTGGTTAAGGCGTCTGACTCGAAATCAGATTCCCTCTGGGAGCGTAGGTTCGAATCCTACCGGCTGCGAAACTTTTGCGCATGTTTAATATTTTTGAATAAATTATAGACTACATTTACGAGAATAACGAGGCTGCAAAATCCTAAGAAGATTTGTCATGTGTAAAAATAAATAGTTATTTCATTTTATCATTCGGGCATTAAATTTTATATTTTCTGCAATTATGCATATATGATCTTAGATCACAAATTGTAATCCTGATCTCAGCTGATGGCTCATATAATAATTAAATTTAATAATTTCGGTGCTAACCCGAAAAAAAGTAAAAGTTATTATTTAATTTAAAAAGATTAACTGGAAATAGATTTTTTTCCTAATGTTACAAAAAATAACATAGAGGTAAAAACTTATTTCTATACATAGAAAATGCAAAATGAGATGTCAGGGGACACCCGGGTTTGAACCGGGGACCTCTCGATCTGCAGTCGAATGCTCTACCACTGAGCTATATCCCCATGAAGGGCTTGTTGAAAATGTAATATACTACAGACATGACTATATGTATTTACAACGTGTAGGTAACAGAAAAGTGTGACAATATTTGAGGTGATCGGTCAAAATGTATGGAGGACGCAATAATTTTTTCTTGAAATTTGCAAAATTTTGTTCTGCCATGGGTTCGCTTTGATGGGTAGACTAACTCACCTAAGTATTATCACACCCTTTTGTTACACTTTGTATACATAAGAAAGTCGTGTTATTCACACTATTTAGAACTCAAGAACGGCTAAATATATTTAGCTGAATTAGTGGGGAGGTAGCTTAGACGGACATAGCAATATTTTTTATCAACCCAAAATCTGCCAATTTATTGCCTCTAAGATGGAACATAGTTCGCCGGGTCAGGTAGTGTAGTAATAGTGTATTTTTTTAGTATAATATATCGATGGTAAACATGGACCGTAGTGTTTAGCCACGTTATATTTTTTCCGAACTAATTTAAAATGAATCTTTTATACGAATTACGTATTGACACGGATTATTACATCGCATATATTTTTATTGATAACGTAAATAATAATAAAATACATTTACAATTTATAATTTTTTTTTTTATACGAAAATGGTTCTCCAGTGCAATTATTGAAAAGCAGCAATTTGATTGTTCTTTGCCATCTTGTCATGTTTTCTACGAAGCGCATGAGTTGTCACAAAATAAAACTAGATGTCGTTGAAACGAATTAGCTGGCGGTGGCGATTCGATACATGCTCTTGCTACTCAATTTTTATTATATTTTATTTAATCAATACTCACAACAGGCAATAGCAATACATTTATTAAATAACATAATTATAACTAATAATAGTAGTTCTGCATTTGGACAGGAAATAACAGCATTTCGAGACATCCAATCTTTGGTTATGCCGAAGGCATTGCCAGCTTGATATAATTCGTTCTTTTTCATTAAAACTTTTCCAATTAGGTTTTTACTGTCCAAATTTAGGTCCCTGTTAACTTTTGGGATTTCAAGTAATACAGTTGAACCAGTACAGATATCTTTATATTTCTTAACCTAACTCTATGGACACAGAACGGTATAGCATAAAGCCAACCAATCAGGGACAGCCTTCGGATAGTTGACAATTTGACAATTTTAAGATTGTAATTTGACGGTTTCACTTCGATAGATTACAATCTACCGAATCATAATACGTTGAATTGTAAGCAGTACGTTGAGGTTCACAATCTCTCGACAGTTTACAATCTCGCGAAAAAGATTATAATATCACTGTATTTATAATTTTTCGGTGACATATACACTGACACGGCGCGGGTAGGTACCTTCCGTTTGCTACGAAAACACTTTCCTACATTTTACAAATAGGTACAGCATTAGTGTGTGCGTTGAATGGATATCTTAAGAGTACCGCATGGCCACTAACAAACATAACACACTAATTCATTTACGTATTAACTTGAAAGCTGATGTAAAGTATATTGTTTTTATTGTTCATTTCATTATTATTTTCTTCACTCTAGATATTTTTGGTTTATATAGCATCAACGTTATATTTTGACACATGTACAATTGAATTATTATGTTCCTTATTGAGGAGTCCCTGGTTTCCGTAGCACAGTATTAACTAGTTCGGAAACCAGAGGATTCATTATGATATTCAAAATGTAACAATGTCAAATTAAATAAATGAATAAATCGCAGAATACGTGGTTATTTATTGTCACCAAAACCTGTCTAAAAACGCTATCTAATGTAAACCAGTAACTCTGCATGTTAGGCAGTTTATAAAATAATGCTTAGAACCTAATTATAATTAATTACACTATTAACTTACACACAAAACCAGTTGCAATGTGGTTAAACATTTTCAACTAATTGATGTGTATTCTTCATTTATCACGCGTATTTCGTAGCGATTACACGTTTATCATTCAAACGATGAAAATAATATTCGCGTTTGCCAGTCTTCTCTTCCTAACTAGTTACACACATGGAACCAAGAGCGAAGGCTGCGTGAAACATTTGCCAGAATGTGAGTTATTTTTTTACCCACTTTCAAAATGAGAGTGTTCTCAATTCTACTGTTTTTTTTATTGTTTGTTACCCTCGGACACGGGTTGGATCGATTGGAAAAATTCTTTTTTAATATCAAATTGCTTCACATCTCTTATTTTTGTTCTCTTTTTATTCACTTTTTTTAAATAGAATTATATTTAACCACGTAGATTTTGCTGATATTATATGATATTCTATTATTGACTAGAATATTAATTACATTAACTAGTTTTGTAACTATTTAAATATTATTTTTATGGTTATATATAAATATAAGAAAATTCTTATGGTTATATTTAAATATATTATTATTCTTATACATATATTTGTTTATAACTGGACGTGTAAATAGGCTTGTAAAATAAAATAATTATGATTACTGATAGCGTAGGTAGCGACGCATATTATTATTATATATAGCCTAGAGTTCATATAGCCTAGGTAGATGAACAAAATAATGATGATAGAAGGTTCTATCATCATTATTTTGTTCATCTACCAAAAATATAGCTACTAATGATACCATTGCAATTTTAACACATATTATACTGTTCTTCGAATTTTAGCAGTAAAATCGTATATAAAATATCTATATAATGAGCACTTTCAAATAACCAAATGAGGTTGAATCGTTAATTGAATTGTTAGACAATCTACGATTTCCTATCACATAGTTTTATATACTAATGGTTCATTTTCATTACAAGACTGGTACTCGATACATTAACTTGAAAAGTATAAGTACATGTACATTAATTAGACCAGTTCTAAAGTCTCCAATATTTGTTTCACAGTGCACAGTGTTTAGCACATAGGAAGTTTACAATGGGTATCCTAGGTCTAGTTATCCGACATAAGATGCAAATATGTCCGACAACAAATCCGACCGTTTTAATCCCAGGAGAATTTCCATACAACCAACGTGATATGTCTTTTTTTCTCGATATTAATAACGAAAACGTGAACTTTGTTGTACATAGATAATGGGTACGAAACCCTTAATGCGTGACTCAGACTTGCACTTGGCCGATTTTATTGATATAAACCACAGTAATAATTAGTCTGAGAAAGTATTGAAATAAACTACTGTAACTATTTAAACGTATAACGTTTAAATAGTTACGTATAACGTTTAATTAGTTACAGTAGCTACAGGCAGGAGTTTTTATCTAAAAAGATAAAGACACTCTCTTTAGGTCACAAACAAACTTCCTTATCAAGTTACTTACTCGTACATAAACTTAAACAACTTTAGTTATATCATATCACTCTGTCATATCATTAGAAGTTTCATTTAGTAACTACGTGACCACAGATCGTCAGTTTTCTGCTGTCTGTATTTATTTATTTTTTGCTATATTATTTAACAATATGTTTTAGGTACTTAAATATTTGACCATGGCAAACTTTATATACTTTTTTCCCTCTCTTCCTCTGTTAGTAGTTTTTTTATAGTATTATAAATTTTGATTAGTTAATAATCTTTATTTTATACCCCGTCCTATACTGTATTTATTATGTGTATATAGGTTGGCTGGAAGAGATCGCTTTAAGCGATAAGGCCGCCACTTGTGACACTAGATTTAAGATTATTCCTATATATTTGATGTTTGTGTGTCTGCAATAAAGAGTTAATTTATTCATAAATTTTCTTTGCATTTTTTAATGTTTACAGTAATGTTTGATAATGATCGTTATTAATTTTATTTCACAGGCTATGACGACTTACTCGATTCATCAGAGTACGTCGGCTCCAGAACGATGCAGTCAGAAAACAGTGACAAAAACTATGAACCACATCAGAAAACTGTCAGTCAATTTATAAGTAGATATGGCTATGAGGTGGGAACCAAAATAGTCCCTAAAAGGAACCGGAATAAAGTAATAGTGCAAGACGAAAATTTTGAGGATGGCATTGGCATAACAATCAAAGTAGAAAAACAATTATGTGTGGTGTCTCTGTATCGTCCACCCAATAACCGAAATGTTGCAGCATTCATGAACTCTTTGAACAATACTTTAACAAAACTAAAGGTTTTCTCCAGTATTGTTATAGTTGGAGACACGAACATAGATATAGAAAAAAGACAAGACCAAGCATCTGAAGAATACTTACAGCTACTAACCAGGCATCAAATACTTCCAGCTTGTACTTTGCCTACCCGTGATAAAGTATGTCTCAATTACTGCATTGTGAGAGAGAAGAACAATGATATAAATCAGGATCCAAAAGCATTAATGACAAAATATTCTCCTGAAGGAACACGCATCAGCGTAACGCAAATGATGACTAAGAAATCAATAAAAAAGATGAAGGTCAACTATGACGCCGTTCAAAAAGCATTGTCTAAAATAGTTTGGCAAAGTATATTAGACTATTCAGACATAGAAAAAGCTACAGAAGCTTTCATGCTACTAATAACTTCAAAAATTGAACAATTTTCCTCTACTAAAATAATGTCCATACCAAAGAGAAATATTCATTATACTCCTCTGACTCAGCCTAGTATCACTCCGGAGTTAATTAAATGTATGAGAAGACGGATGATATTACGCGTAAAAACTGAAAAAGAACCAAATAATATAGGCTTAAGGGCAAAATACGGACACTTCAGAGATTTATGTAACAAGATTCTGAAAAACCTAGGAAAAACATTTAATGCAACGGAATTACTAGAGAACGCCAAAGATTGTAAAGTATCTTGGGATAGAGTACATAAAATCTGCAACAAACCTAAAGAAAGAAAGCCTGCAAAAAGTTTGCTTCATATTATGGAATCGCCTAGTAAATCCTTGAATTATGTTAATGATTATTACATAAATGTAGGATCTAGATTAGCTAAAGACATACTTCTGGCTCTTAATGATACAGAACATAATTTAGCTCGAAAACAAATTGATGAAAGTAACCAATTGACCTCTTTTGAAATATCTACACCAAACAGCTCAGAGATTTATGACGTAGTAATAAACCTTAAGAATGTTTCAGCAGTAGGTTGGGATAAAACAGACGCTACATTAATGAAAACAATACTACCGAATATTCTTGAACCACTAACGGCTATCTGTCAAGTCAGCTTCGATACCGGGATCTTCCCAAAAGTTTTAAAGAAGTCAATTTTATTTCCGAAATACAAGAGTGGGGATATAAATTCTATCAAAAGCTACAGGCCGATATCCAATTTACCAATCTTATCGAAGATATTAGAGAAGGTAATGAACACAAGACTGAAAAGTTTCCTTGAAAATAATATGTTATTATCAAACAACCAGTTCGGATATAGGCCAGGACGTAGTACGGAAGCTGCACTAAAGAGTGTCAGTGAGTATATTAAAACTACACTCGACAATCGCAAAAAGCTGGTGGCAATTTTCCTTGATTTGGAAAAAGCTTTCGATACTGTTTCTCTCCCCATTCTGTTGGCTAAGATTGAAGCAGCCGGAATACGAGGTACTCCATTGAAATGGTTTCAAAGTTATCTGACTGGGAGAAAACAAACTGTAGAAATTGGTGGCTTTATCAGCCGAGAGGTAGACATTTTGTATGGTGTACCACAGGGTAGTAGTATCGGACCACTACTTTTTCTTATCTACATAAACCAACTTTGTGACATGGAACTGCGACAGGGTAAAATTGTTACTTTCGCTGATGATAGTATGCTTTTATTTCACGGGGATACGTGGACTGAGGTCCAAAATGTAGCAAACGAAGGTCTCGAAAAAGTATCAAAATGGCTGAGATTGAACCTTCTATCCGTCAACATTTTAAAGACTAAATATAAGCTATTTACCGTCGACGATGACAAGCTGCCCAAAAATCCATTGCAGCTTAAAATGCATAAATTTAATTGTAAAAAAGAAGACTCTTGCAGATGTAATCTCAATCAAACTGAAGAATTAAAGTATCTAGGAACAATTTTAGATAATAAGTTTATCTACAGGACACATTCTACTCCTAAGTGATTGGCTGAAATATTGAAGGCGTTTTGTCTCGATAGGGCCTTAGAAAAGAGGTTTATCTATATTATATTTAAATAATAATCTACCTCAAATTATTTATAACATAAGTATTACCTACTTTAAAAAAATTACTTCAGTTCGGTAGACAGAACTGACGTTACAAGGATGTCATCTATGTCATAGGCAAAGGAAATTAAAAGTTATTTTAATGAAAGTAGAATTTTTTTAATATTTTTTTTTATCCTACACAGCATTTGTCATTATCTAGGCATTTGACCACAAGTTTGCACGACCACGGTATAGTCATCGACACTGTAGATGGAGCATGCCTAGTCTGTAATACACTGGCTCACAAGGAAGACTTCCGAAATATTTCGAAT
Organism: Ligdia adustata; assembly: GCA_947049295.1. Taxonomy (NCBI): domain Eukaryota; kingdom Metazoa; phylum Arthropoda; class Insecta; order Lepidoptera; family Geometridae; genus Ligdia; species Ligdia adustata. The sequence continues at coordinate 2,294,854 of OX346237.1, forward strand.
AAAAAATTTCTTGAACGATTTTTATAATACTGAAACGGGATCACTCGAGAAGTATCTACATATGGACCCTTTCAAACATTAAAGATTTTATCAAATCTGTCGAGCCGTCTCCGAGAAATGAGATAACAAACTTCTTCTCCTTTTTTGGAAGTCGGGCGAAAACATTCCAACGAACCGGTAAAAAATAATTTAATAATAGTTCTCAATCGTATGCAAACACTTGATTACATAAGGAAGGACAATTAAACATTTATAGGAGTATGAAAGTGTGTGGGTTTCTTTGGCTATTTGCACAGATGTAGTGCAATACGAGTACAATATCACCCATCGGCAAGTGACCGCCAGCAATATTTTGAATATTCATGAAAAAATAATCGCCAAATAAAAAAGGGGGGGATGGGGTCCTATCTTAAACACTTTTTCTGTTATTTAAATTCTCAATCTTTGAGTTGTGTCCGTATACTTTTATCCGTAGTTCCAACACTATCAGCTCTGTTTAGATTCTGTTTTGTTAATTTCTACAGCATAGTAAAGTGATAGGTAATGGAAAATTTTAGGTTAAAGAATCCCCATTTTACCTGTCATTATAACTACCACGATGAGCCACATATTTAAAACTAAATAATTAGGAAAGTGACTGTTCCCTATGAATATACTACGTTGTTAAATTGTAATAATAAAAAAAAAACATATTTGGCTAAGTTACTTGTACTGTACATATATGGTTTGTAAAAAAATGATTTCCTGAAAATTTACAGCTAGTTTGGCATACACTTCAGAAATAACCAAGTTATTTAAGTACTAAATTCTGAATTTGTAAAACACGTATTCTGAAGTTTGGTGGTCTGATTCTAATGCTTATATAAAAATATGCAATATGTACCTCGTATTGTTATATCTATATCTTTATATGTATATTGACGCACTACCAAAATTGTCTTGTATTAAACAATAGTAATTTAAATTAATTTAGTAATATTTTGCTTACAAAATAATTACTGCGAATAACTATTACACCTAACATAAAAATGAAAACCAAATTTCATAAAAAAAAAATCAAAGGCGACCTTCTTTCTAATGCAGTATTTACAATACAACAATTTTTGCAAAGAGTTATTTATGATGATAGGTACTTATAGTGGAACAGCACTCTTATAAAATATTGCGTAAGGTTTGAGTAAACATTAGTTTGTTCAAGTTCTTCTGTAGTCAGCAACATGGTTCGTTTTACATCAGTTATTTTGTTAATTTCTGTATTTTTAAGCACGTGTACCGCACAATTGGAAGGTAAGCTATAACATAAGTAACTTACATATTAAACCAATATTACTTAAATGATAAACTCTTACAGTATGTCTTTCTCTAAAGAATTAAAATATCGTCCAATTTAATAAGAGAAAAATACCATTGTCCAATCATGTTTTGATAGGTAATTTAACATCTATTTTCAACAAGCAAATAATCATTTAATTTTTTGGAAAGTGATGGAATTTTAAACACCATTTCGCAAGAATGTAATGAAGAGTTCATACTGAAAATATCAGATTTTTATACTCACTTTCATAAGAGTTATTTTTTAAAAATTGATGGTAAAAATCTCGTATTTATGTTGAGACCGTCAGATGCCACCAATAAGAAATATTATTGTAAATGTCATCTGTGAACCATAACACAACAAACAACAAAAATACAGATAAATAATGACATAATTTTTTACGAGCTTTTGACGAGAATAATATTATTATGAACTTTTCTTATAATTGCAAAAATACCTAAAAAACGTAATTAATACATTCAGAATGAAATAAAAAAATAGGGTAGAGAGTAATAGTAAATAGAGTACTCAATTTTTTATTTGTCTTTCCATTAAAGTAAAAAAAAAATTTGATGTAGTCACTTGAAAATTGACAAGACTTGTACCTGAGTCTATCCTCAGTTGGGTAAGATTTACTGTAGCGATCAACTCAATAAGGCGGTTGGGAGTAGATTATACTCGTACCTAATTAAGTATATTATTTCTAAACTAAGTCAAGCAAATCATTCAAAATCTCAATCAAAAAGAAATCAGCTGCTCCACACACACTTTATCGTAAACTTTTTCTATGGAACGGCATTTTTTTTTCTCCAATTCAGTGTTAGTAAAATTGTTCTTTAAGATAAGTATAACCTCTGTCGGCTTAGTACACCTCTAGTATATATCCCTGGATAAATATTATATGTAAAATTAATTTATATATAAGTATTGTATGTTTTAATTAAAATGTCAATGATTAAAAAAATATTTATTAATCAATTATTAATTAACATCAATTAAAATGAAAACGTTATTGTACCTGTATCTTGTCATCAGAGTTTTACGCGAATGGTGAAAGAGCTGTGGGGCCCGTCGCTACGCCGAAACCAGATTCATACAAACCTATTCGTATAAGACCTAACATCGCCTTAATGGCAGATATCGGTGAATATATGCATGTTAATTAAAACTATATTTTTTAAGAAATTAGTTCAATTACCTAAGTAGTTATAATTTGTCTTATTATATAAGCTTAAAAATTAAAGATATGTAATTAAATTCACAAATAATTGTATAATTTTTTTTTATCCTACAAAGTTAGGCATTTGACCACGAGATCGGACGCCCACGGAAGTCATCGTTACTGTAGCCCTAGATGAAGCATGCCTAGCCTGGAATATACTGGCTCTCAAGGAAGGCTGCCGGAACACACTGTGGTGCTTGGCGACAGATTTTACAACTTCATAAATGGCACGGACCAAAGCGTCTGTAGAGTAACAACGATAATATTTTTTCTGTGGGACAAAAGTAGATTAATTCAACATATAGGAGTGAAGAAATTACAGGTTTGACTGTATTCGACCATCTTTCAGCTATGTAATATATAATTTTTAATTTCGCAGTTTTACTCATCGCCTCCGTGGCGCAATTGGTTAGCGCGTTCGGCTGTTAACCGAAAGGTTGGTGGTTCAAGCCCACCCGGGGGCGTCTCTTTTTGCTGGAACGTGCTTCTCTGGTGATGGGTCTGTGTCTAGAGATTATCGTAATCTATTAATCTATAATACATTTGCTATTTTTATGTTTGTTAATCATTTCCTTATAAAGGATTAACCTACTTGCTTGGTAGCTATAAATAACAAGCATCCTATCTATACATATATCTTTAGACAGAGATTTCTTCTATGCTATAGATATACTATTTGCTCGACTTGGCGGGGGCACTGATCTCTTGTGCCTCATTGTTCGAACCTGAAGCGTTCAATATCTAAGTTGATAACTAAGTTTACCTCAGAGAAAATTAATTCGTGACTGTTGCAAAGTTTTTTTTTATTTACTCTTCACATGCCGCTTCTTGACAATGCCGACGATTGCCAACTATGTACACTGCCCTCTGGCTGGAGCATTTGGATTTGAAGCATATTTTATTGATGATTTTTATTGTTTTACTGCTCATTCATGTTTGGTAGGGGGCGTGTGGTTGCACTATAATTTATTCTACGGTGTAAAGATATATATAATAATCTTTACTATTGATGTGATGTTACTACTATTCATATATATATATATATATATACAGTCATTGGATTGTAAGATACAAATTTTTTATTTCAGCAGCTTAAGCACATCCCGTATGGTCTAGTGGCTAGGATACCTGGCTTTCACCCAGGAGGCTCGGGTTCGATTCCCGGTACGGGAATAATTTTTTGGGCCACTTTATTAGCAGATTAAATTAAAGCATTTTTTGAAGCAGTCTGTTTTGTTACGAATATTGCTTACGAATTAACCGAAACAATCACGGCTTCACAGCCAATTTATTCAATGTTTCGAACTGTATTCATTTATGTTCTTGTCACACGTAGCTTAGCGCTTCACAACACCTATTCTAGGGTAGAAGTTTCTTCTACAAGAAGTCCAACGCTCTTTGGGTATGTTAGTAATATTTTTGGTAGTATTGAGCGGTTTTGGTCATCGCAGCCATGTTGTTGTATTTAACGTACCTTAACTGAAAACATCCTACAGAACAAACCTATGAGTTTTGTTTTCGTGACATCTATTAATTACTCAAGAAACTACTTAGTAAACTAAGGTAGTGAGTAAAATTAACACTGATGCTAGTCATGCTACTTTATGCTAGATGGCAGCTCCATTGCAAATTCCAGCAAAATTTCGTAATTAAATAGTAATAACCAATACAAAATAGTCCATAGCATTATTGTTTTGTCATAATTTAATAACAACACTCGAAACCTGGTCCTGACAAGATCATAAACCATATAACGTACATAAGAGTAGTCATAAAATGCACAAAGCTTTGACAAAGTAATTATTTAATTTCATTTACCTTATTTTTATACACGAACTAAAATATTAAAAAGAAGTACAGTATGCATTTAATAATTTCGGCCTCCTCATCATCTGTCAGGATGGCCGAGCGGTCTAAGGCGCCAGACTCAAGGGTAACCTTGCCTACTTGCCGTAGGTTGAGTTGTTCTGGTCCTCTCTGAGGGCGTGGGTTCGAATCCCACTTCTGACAAATCTTTTGCTTTATATTATTTTTGTATATTTTTATACCGCAGTGTGGTTCGATACTTGCAAAAATAAGTGATCTATGATGGTATTCTAGTACTTTGGATTTGAAGGGAAACAGCAATAATTTCCAATTAATTTATTGGCACTGCAACTTTTGGAAAAAGTATCAACAACTTTAGTGCCATTTCGATTTGCATAAATTTTAATGCTGGCCATAGATGTTAGTAGTTTAAGTAATAAACCAAACTTTTCAAGTTCATTTAAAATAGTTATTTGCATTATACATTTACTATGACAAATTCTATAAAAATACTGCAATATGCATGCAAAAATCTTTTACAGATATGACAGTCAGAGTGACACCAACAGAAGACCAGCGCTGATTGTTTACAAGCAGCATGTTGAGTTGGACGGTTTGTGATAAGAAACTTAGATATTAAGTATGAAGTCTCTGTTAGTATTAGTAGTTTTTTGCTACAAATAAATTCATTCTTTCTTTCATCAGTTTATAATACAGACAATATGACAATTACTGGAATGGAAAATTACTACACAGTAAAATATTGCAGGTTTGCTTTTAAACTGCTTTCGATATTTAAAAATAAATTTGTAATATTTGTTCAGATTTTACGCATTCCTAAGTGTTCCTTACAATCTTTCTGAGAGTAGAAATAAATCCTATTGCAGTAATTTAAATTAATTAAACATGAATTAAACAGTTACAGTTTACTCTTAATTTATATTTACAGTCTTTAATTAGCTTCTAAATTAACAACTTGAATATCATCATCATCTATATTGCCACCATTGAAAGCATCATTCAGTATGTGATCCCGCTGCCTTATCAACTCAGTATTTATATATCTACGCTTCTCTTGATCCCTTCTCAAGACTTCTACAGACTCTGGAGACTGCCTGCCGACTAAATCTTTAGTAAATGTGTAAATTACTATAGTCATATCACTATCTATGAAAGCTAGGTTCACTGTAGGTCCAGTTTCAACAGTACACAAGTTTTCTTGCAAATTATTGATATTTTCCATGCATAAATCTTGTTGGGATGGTATAGGGACGTAGATGTTGAGTTTATCGTCTCTCCTAGGTCTTGCAACAACGTATAGAATGTTTATATCACTGTTAAAACAGTATTCCGTATCGTACATTAGTTTCTGGTCTACTAAATAAATGTACAGGTGGTATGCGAGAGTTATTTGCATTTCTGACGTGCAGCCGAGCTTTTTCATATCTTCACGGATTTTCTGTTCGACATCCATTGCTTAGGAAGGGCTTTATTACTTAGAAAATTAGCAATTATCTAAATAACTCTTCGGAATACAAAACTATAACCTCAAATTCAATTCAAAACAAACTAAAGAAGAATAAATAATTGAAATTTGACAGCAGTATTGTAAAGTCAGTGTCAATGTCATCTCAAAAGCTCGGTAATACGTCATCTAGTGCATATAAAGAAAACTAAGGGTCATTGTATTGCTACTCACTGCTAGATGGCTGGCTGTCGAAAAAGTTACGCGACAATAGTTTTACCTATCTAAAAAGAACAAACTTCAAACATTGTTATTTATTAAAAAAATAGTTAAATTATATGTTTTCGTTGTACATTGCAATGTACCACAAATTCCAAAACATAATATCCGCTAGAAATTATTCACATTCAGCAAAAATCCCCGTAGGCTTAACCAAATTGTGGCACCCGAACCTATATTAGAAATCGTTAAAAAAGGACCCGAAAATATGCTAATAACTATATTTAACCATCTTCCCAACTACATAAAAATAGACTAGATGATAAAGCTTTCTATCGCAACCTTAAAAATCTACTGATCAAGAAACGATATTACAGCATAGCGGAATACCTAAATGATGGCAAATATGTATCAAATGGACGTTACACTATTAATTTTCAAAACTAAAGCATAAACAAACATGTAAAAAAAACATTTAGCTTATATATGTTAGCATATAAGTAGATATAAGATAAAATGTTAGTAATAAGTTTCAATGTTTGCTACGCCCTAACCGGGTATGTCATAGCTTAACTTAGTTTTAAGAATGCTATGTAGGTACATATTGCAATAAATAAATACAAATACAAAAAGAGTTCAAATTTACGCTCTGAGCTCTGCGAGGAATTTGAACTGCATATTATTTTCTAACGAGTTACAAAAATGAGGAGGTACTTACTCAATTTAACTGTAGGTTTTCTTTTTTATGTTTACCTTAACTACTTACCGATGCTACCTGATTTTTCGGAGTCGGCTGGATTGATTTGAAAAATTCTATTTTTGTTTGTAGGGTTGCCTATAATAGTGGTCCCAATAAATTATATCAAATTCGGTCTAGATGTTTGATTTATAAATTGAAATAACTGAAAAAGTTCTATCAGCATCTGTCGTAATCGAAGTCCATTATCCCTATTTTACAAGAACATGCTCATTGAATATTCCTTGATTAAATTCATCATATCATTTGTTATTTAGTAGTAAGTTTCGTAGATCAGTTGATATCTTTTCAAGATTGTCTATGTAAAGCTGTTGCCTAAGCAAAAGTTTTAATAAATTATGTCAGAATCCGTGTATTTGAACCAAACAATGATATTTTATCGAGTGATTGTCTAACATAACCTCCTTATATGACAATACTCTTTTACTTACCATATGTATTGGTATTCTAAGTAATATCGTAAATTGACTTGCTCAGTGTAACAAGTTAACAATAAAAGCCAATAAAAATCTATGTATCCACTTTTTGTGGTAAAATTATATATGCAGTTCCTCTAACATCCATTAGGGGCGCTTTTCAATTTGGTACCTGTATATATTGATGTGGAAACTTTACTTATAATCTTCTTCTGCTCATGTTTGGAACGCTACTTGCGTGGATACTTTATCTTTGTCTCATCTTCCAGTAACAGAGGTTCAAACTGGTGTTGCAGCTGCCAAGGCTGAAACCCTCAAACGGTGCAAATATGCTATCCTTGACAAGTTGTTTATGTTTATGCCTTTTGGGGAAGAGACCATAGGTCTAAGGGGACCGGCCGCTCTTAAACTGTACAGAGTCTTGGCCAAGCGTTTGGTGGACGGGAAAAGTAACAAAAATGCTGGATATTTTTTTGGGTCAAAAATCTCCAACAAGGCAATGCTCCCGGCATTTTGACATCTTTTCCTCAACTTTTGTTAGTCAACCTCAAACAATATATTTAGTTAGACTGTTTTTTTTAGTTTTTGTTAATAAATATATAATCTTCTTCTATTACTAACTGCACTATGAAAAATACTAGTTCTAAAGCTTCTGCGTCAATTTTCTGATAGATCCCTGATCGTCCTGAAAAATTTCTACCTATTACCAAAATTGTCAATTGGGTTTTTGTGCTCGTCGTCTCAACCAGCAAATAAATAATAACCAAATTAAAATATATTTTTTATTCAAGTTATATTATAGTTATATTCATAAATCAATTGATACAGGCATTATTTAAATAATCTACTCAAAATTAAAAAGTAGTAGATATAAACATTGGGTGGGGTAGAAAATGCCCTACTAAAATATAAATATTTGTGAAAAAATATATTAGTAAAAATACATAAATAGAAATATGAGTAAAAAAAACTAATATACGTCATTAAAAATAGTTTCAGTCATAATATTTACACTATATTCGTTATAAAAAATTAAAACTAGTGATTTAATCTATAATTACACATTTTTTGTCTGTGGCCACAAACCATTTTATAACTTTACTTATAACTCATATTAATCTAGTTATTTAAAAAAAAATTTTAAGTAAATTGGTGGAATCGAGTAAAGAGTTTTACTGCTTACTATTTACAAGATTTCACCTACTTTTAGTATATTTTATTTAGTTTAGAATATATTTTAATTACATACTTAACTAATTTATATAAACGTTTAGTTGAAACCTTAGGAGTCTTAAGAAACAGAGTATTTTTTGCGTTAAAAATACAGAACAAGAATTTCATATAATTTTTCTCTTTTCTTTTGCGCCTATAATTTGTTCCTTTTATTTTCATAAATAAGAAAACTTTTTACAGTAAAAAGCAAATTTACTAAAAGTGAACCCCCTTGTTCATCAAACGTTCAACTTCTTGTTCCAACAGAATGTAAAAATAACCTTTTTTTAGTTTGGCATACTTTAAGACTAACACTTTCTTATAATAATGTAGCTGCACCAATTTTCGTCATCCACAGTAATCTCCAATATTAAAGTCATATAACACTTAATTCATCAATTTGAACACAGCACTGTCATTAAACTACATCTTTATAGGTCTTGATACATTTACCCCTAAAACAGATTTCAGTTTCGTGAGAAATTTCAGTTGACATTGACGTACTTATCACATTCGCTGGATTCATAAACGTTGATTGTGAAGTTGATTCCACTTTAGGCGATTCTGTCGTCGTAGTCAGTTCTTCTGGCGTTGTAGTGTTTATTTTCTTAATATCTTGTACAATATCTGTGGTTTCATCTAATGTTTCTGTTAATTCGTCAGGCATGAAAGTGTTTTCTGTTGTAGGCATTTTAGGTTTTGGTAATTCTGTCGTGATTTCCATTTCAACTTGAGTGATTGTTTCGTTTCTTGTGTCGACTTTGCTGTCGTCTTCTGAAGTGGTGCCGAATAAGTAATCCATGAAACTGAATGTTGGTTTGTCTGCTCTCACTGTCGTAAGTTCTGTGCTGAATAAATCGTCTATTGTTGGGTCTGGGGAACCAGTTCCTAAGTCTAACTCACCAGGACTTGATTCAGTTTTCTCTGTCTGAGTTTGTTGTGATTCTAATGTTGTTGGTTCACTGGATTCTACTTCTTTTATTTCTGTTTCTTCTGTGTCTAATTTAGATATTTCCATGGTTGGCACTTGCTCATTAGCTGTGACGTCGTCGCTGCTAAATATGTCTTTAATATATTGGAAGGTTGGTTTGTAGGTTGTTACTGTAACTTTCTTTTCGTGCATATTTTCGTTAGGTTTAGTAGTCTTCATGGATTGGCCAAGCATGTTAACGGTGTTTGGGTAGTATTGTGATTCAGCCGCTTCTATGGACTCAGCGGCTAGGGGGCGGACTTTAACTTTCTTCCAAAAACCACGACGACGTGTTGTTCTATCGATTTCTTCCTGAAATAGACAAAAACAGTTGTGTTACCTAAAAGTCAGCTAAAAAGAAATGCTCATTTGTTCTGTTTGTCTGTTATTTTTAGATAAAAATCAAAATTGAAGATTTAATATCGAAAGTTTTGTTTGTAATTTATATAATCAGATAAGTATTTAGTGAATTTCTAAACCTGTATTATATCATTAAATAATTTATTGCTATTGTTTTACACGTAAAATACTAATACATGTAAGGTTGATATTAAGAATAGGGTATATGCGTCTACACCCTACACAATATATTTAGTTTTGTAAGCTTAAACAATTATCGAGGGAAAACTTACGAGTGTAATTGCTGAGATATACTATTTACCTCGTTAGCAGGCGATTGTTCAGCCGCACTTGGTTCCACGGTCGTGGCTTCCTGTGTGTATAGTGGCGTAGTTTTCGTATAGCCATCTCCTGACGATATGATCCTCTCGGGCGGTATTTCCCCAATTTCACCACCTTTATGTTTCATAACATTACTTGTGTATTCATCTTCATCTTGCTCTTCTAAACTTTTCATTACCTCCTCCAACATACTTTCAAAGGTCGACATATTGTCATCGCTCTTTGTCACTTTACTTTGTTCAACTAAAGCTTCTAACGTTGGCGGTATTTCAGGTATTTTCTTATTGTTCCTGTTATTTGTGGCAGGAGTAACCGATATAAGAACATCTTCATACTCGTTTCTTGCTGTAATTATATCGTCCATTTCTATTTTGTCTGATCGGCGCTCAGTTGTAGCTATTCTGTCTTCGTCAACGATGTTGTTTGGATTGTAGGGTTTGAACGAATCACTTGCAATTTTAGGAGACCATTTGTTTGTGTCAGGTTCAGTGTAGGTGGGTCTGTTGATGGAAAAGTTTGAATCTTGATCTTCGGTTTCTTCTGGCTCAGGTTTCTTACTATACCTCTCTGACAATTTTGGTCTATGACTGTGTCTCGAGTAAAGAGGACGAAGGGTTGTTGTAGTGCTTTCACTTGATATTTCAGTTTTCTCTGTAGGCTTTTCTGTTGTAGGACGTCTGCCTCTAAATCTGTTCAAATCATAAGTATTTTTTCTGAGCGGAGAACGTTCAGTTGAGCTTGTTGTGTATGTAGGACGTCTCCGGCGAATACCACCGCGTTTTGTAGTGACTTCTTGTGTCGATGTAGCTTCTGATGATGTTTCTGGTTTGTAAACCGGATGTCTATAATCATCGTTATCAGGACGACCATGAACTTGTTTAGTTTTCAAATCTTGCTGGATCTCGTCAATGCGCATTGTTGTACGGCGTCTATCAAAAGCAGGTCTGTATGTCACTGGCCTTCGTCTATCGAGCTTGGTCCTAGATGACTCAGTAGATGCTTGATGGTACTGTTTAATTACGCCTGGACGAACACGGACTCTGTTATATGATGGGGTGGTTTGAACTACGTTTTCTTCTTCTTCTTCGGTTTCTTGAGTAACTTGTTTTGTAATTTCTGCTTCGGGTGTAGTAGTGGTAGTTTCTAATTCTTTGTAAGAATATTCATCATTTTCTGAGAATGTTTGAGATTGATATTTTTGATCATTGGTTGAGGGTGTTGGCTCCGTGGAATAGGAGGCAGTTTCTGGTTCTCGTTGTGCCAGTGTTGTTTGTTTCTGATAGCCATCTTCTTCTTTTTCAGTAGGAGATCTGTCATATGATACAGATTCTGGTGGTGCTACGCTGCTTCTTGAGTGATATATATATTCTTCATTGCGAGTTGACAGTCTTGGAACGTAAGATGTTTCCGTTTGTGAGATAGTTGTTCTTGTTGGGAACACAGGAATGTCATCATTTGTTTCTTGATTTGCATTTTGCTGAGTAATTGTAGCCCTCTCGTATGTGTAAGCATTTTCTGTGTCGTAAGATTCGGTAGCCGGCTCAATTTCTTTGACAGTCGGCTCAGTCATGGCTTCAATATCAACAGTGCTATGGCGTTCTTGAACGGTGACTGGATAGTTTTGGTGTAACACGTCTCTTTGATAAGCCAAATCTTGCTCTTTGCTGTTGTGTGTTTTCCTTCTATCATAAATTTGTTCAGTAGGCTTGTAAGTCACTCGACCTCTTGTTCTAGTTCTCGCAGCTTTGGTTGTACTTTCTTCACTGTAATCTAAGGGTTTTTTAGTTGGTTTCTCAGTGGTTATTTTGTTGGGTTCATATCTTGATCTAGTAGGCAAAGGTTTTCTTTCTCTCAAAGGTTTGCGAGTAGCTCTGGTATAATATTCACTGGAATCAGTTCTAGGAGTAGTAGTGTATCGTGGTCGTCCTCTTCCTCTTAACGGTCTCCTAGTTGTAGTAGTGGTAGTTGAAGTAGTAGTGGTAGACGTTTGTTCTTCGTTAGAATTTAAGTTTGTTTCATATTGATTGTATTCATATCTCTGGGGGTTCTCAATTTCAGTGATAGTGGGCTTAGCTGTTTCCTCGTTAGGAGTTTCATTTAGAATTGGTGCCTGAGTCTCTTGGTTTTCAGTATACTCTGAAGGATTTGTAGGAGGTGGGCTGTATTCGGTATTCTCATTCTGTACTCGATTGTAAGTTCCTACTGTCTCAGTCTTAGGATAGTCATTCGTATTGTATACGGGATATCTTGAGTTTTGAATTTCGGATTCATAATGAATTTCAGGGGAATAACTTTGATATTGTGGCGAAGTCTGTTGTTGATACCTTTGCTGTTCTGTAAAGACCTCTTCAGCTTTCGGTGTTTGGTTGGTTGTGCTTATCGTTTTTTGAGGTATCGACAAAGGAGCAGCTGCTACAGGAGTGGAGATAGGTTCTTTGTATTCATCAGTGTAAGTGCGATAGTCAAGTGGTGTACTAAAATGGAATGCTTGGTTTATCGAGTAAGGATTATGAGTTTCCAATAACTGGCTAGGGTATGTAGATGGTGGTTTTGTCGTTGTGGTTACAGTTGGCCTTTGTATCGTCGTTGTTTCTATTTTAGGTGCAGTGTAGGTCTTAACTGGTTCTGGTTGTGGCTTCTCTTCGTAGGAACCTTGGGCTATTTGATAATTATTGGGATCGTACTGAGCATTAAACTGCGAGTTATACTGTGCACCAGCGTTGTTAATAAAGTAGTTTCCAGGTCTCGGTTGAGGAATTGGTTCCGGTTCTTTCAGAGGTCTTAGAGTAGAAACAGTTTGCGGTTCAAACTGGTAGTAGTTTGACTGATACGGTGGAACGTTGTTCTTGGGAGAAGAAGTGCTGTAAAAACTGACTGTTGGCTTCTGAGTGGCAGGTTTTGGTGGAGACTGCTCTTGTCTATAAGTCCCAGTATAGTAGTTTGTTTGCAAGTTTTCTGTCGTAGGCCTTTGAGTTGACGTTTCTTTAATTTGCGAGTTAATCACAACAGACCCAACGTGAGGAGATGGAAAAGGAATTTTAGCGAAACCTTGTGGAGTGTTGTAACTCAGAGGTGCTACAAAGAAAGGCAGTTGGCGCAGCTTCTTGTCACTATTTTCTATATTTGATAAGTAAGGAAGCTCAAACTTTACGTAGCGTGCTGGGGGCTGCAGCGAAGATGGTCCAATAAAAACTTTAGGTGCATTCAAAGGGTTAACGGAATCTAAGACAGCAACAGAGTTCTGAGTTTTCAGTGAAGCTAATACATCTCCCACTTTAATTTGGTTGTTCTTGCTCGCTTCTTCTGTTAAAAATATGGCTAAAGGTGGTTGATGCGGCTTAAGCTTTTTCGGTTTTGGAGTCGTTGGTGGACTGGTCGCGAAGGGCGCCGTCAGAGTTGAGAATTTTGGTACTTGGTCTATCTCTTTTGGCTGCAGAGAATGCAATTGTGAATTGAACTCTGTAAAGTAATTCTGTGGGTTCTCTACTTTCTGGATGGGCCTGTGCAATTCAGCCATCGTATTTTTATTGGAAATCTGAGGTACACCTTGCGAATACAAATCTGTATTCAGAAGTTGAGTTCCAGTCTGTGGGTTTCTAAAGTTGAATTGACCTCTATTCAAAGATTCCAAAGGTACATAGAGCAGTTGAACTTCTTCTCTTTCAGATTTTTGATTGTTTCCTTGTGGTTTTGGGGCAATTTGGGGTACTTGAGGCCTTGCAACTGGTTTGTCATAATTTTCGAATTTGATCTTTTGTAAAGACTGTGGTTTCTTCTTCTGGTTGTAATTGAAGTCTGTAGAATTAACTACTCTGTATCCATCAACAAACTTTGGCACTTCTTTAGGTAGCTGACTGTTGAACGGTTTCACAGGTATTGCTTTGGGTACTTGTAGAGGGGTAATCTTTTGGAAGTCCTCAAACTTAACCGGATTTATCAGAGGCTGCACTTGAGGTTTGGCTTTAATTTGAGAAACAGTCTGAGGTAAATTTTGATTGACACTTTCGTATCCAAATTGCGGAGCAATAAAGCCTTGATTCAGTGGGAAGTTTGGCTGAGATAGACCGAATCTTATGCTTTGCCCGAATCCTTGATCTGTCAAGTAGTTCTGAGGAGCCGAAGGTACTGCAGGCACTGATTGTAGATACAACTGCCTATTAGCCGGAGCATTGAAGTAAGTTCTTGATGGGAATATATCGGAGCCGAAACCAGAAGTTCTGGGAAGGCCAGGGAACGGTTCTGTCAGTATTCTCGGTTCAGCGACTGCTTGTCTTTTGATAGGCGGTAATGGTGGTTCTCGTTCTACTGGGCCTGACAAGGGAACCCAGTCGCTGATGTCTGAAGTATAGGAACTGATCTGTCGTGACCATCTTGTCTGCTCTTTGGCTGATGACGTCACAGCTAGGATGATGACCAGTGACGTCACTCCGTGCACAGTGGACTGCGCCATCTGAAAATAAGAGAAATATTGCTTTAGTTAGCAAGATTTCACATAAAATGGTACGTATGACGATACCTGGAAATGACGATATGTCAAAAAATATGTTTTAGAAGCACTCCAGAATTCTTAAATGGGGCAATTTATCTTTTTATGTTTAGAATTACAAAAATAGGAAATTGGATGGTTCTATTTTCTTTATCCTTATCAAAATAAGCACATCATTCAAACAATGCTCGTTAAATCACAGCTCCAATCAGTCTGTGAGTTTTTGCACAATGCTCTTTGCTCAATGATGTGAGAAAAACTATTTTAATATAAATTGATAGCATCTCTTGTTCAACGCAGCCGGTTCTATGAATATACTCGTATAAACAATGCGCCATTACGAGTATAGCGATCAAGTTACATCTGTTTACATAATTCAATTAATGTGTTACTTTTGTGTTTTGTTTTTCAAAACTATGTAACTATTGTAAGAACATAAGTTGAAAATAAACAAGCATTATAAAGTTTCTTGGTATCATTATTAACATGAAATGAAATGAATATTTATTCACAAAAAGTAGGTTAGAATAATAGATGATTATTATAATTTTTGTGCAGCCTGTTTTGCCGTGACTCGACATATGAAAATTTCAAAATTGATTAAATTAAAATTGAATACAAGTAATGATTGATTAAATGAAATTATTAAATATGTCAGGTAAATACAAATAAATAAAAATTAAGTAATTACTATTAATATTTTTCAGTACAAATCACAGTTTTATGGACAAAACATTTTAAAACAGTCAAGTATGCCATAATTCAATTTATAATTATTTATGTAATTTTACAGAATAAAGACAAAACAACTTAATAAGAATTCTAATGACGTCAAGTGGTATTCGATAAATATTCTTTGAAGCAATAGAATTTATATTTTGTAACCGATTACAATAAGGTTTTCTTCTAAGTCTTTTTTACTTGACTGCGAAATGCATACACTCGGTAAACACAACCCTCCTTGGTTACGTTTCTCTAGTGTATGTCTAGCCTAACGGGTTTTCGTATTTTTATGTGAGTGATGTCAATAGATTCGTCTTCACCTGCAGATGGTCATAGGCTATACTAGCTGCATCCCGTAAGTTAAAATACGTGGATGCTTGAAGTAAAGTTTTTTGGAGTCACTTTTTACAACTTGTTTTAGTATGTTCGTGTAGTAATTATTAAGGGCGTTTTAACAGACTACAAAGAGAAGAGATGAGGTTCTCAATACCACAAAGTCTTTTTTTATGTACTTATGTTCCCAGATGATTTTGTGATGGCTGGACCGTTTGATAAAAACAGGCTTGAGTTTTGGGTGTAAGGAAGAGATCGCTTTTGCCTATAAGACCGTTAGTTCCTTGATGTTATTATTTACGGTGACAATACACTTTTTTTAAATTATATATAACTCACATCAGAGCTAATATATATAAGATATCAGTAAGTTTAAGTATGTCTACGCTAGAGTTAACTTTTCCTCTTAGAGTCACAGTGAAAACTCCATTACAGCGACAACTTTCTCTAAAGTAGACGGATCGATACTTACTTAGGAAAAATAACTAGTATTAGTATACGGTAATGTGCTTGTTTATTTTGTGGAAAGGAAATATTATTTCGCTAAGTTATTTATTTCTGCTGCCATATTTATTAAATACGCCACACAAAGCTTCCTTAGTTAGTTCATACATTTATGTAAAGTATAGTTATAGTCGATTTTATATTTAATGCTTATTTCTAGCAGTGTAACTACATAGATTTCAAAGAATAACATTTTTTTGATTAAATATGCAAAGAAATATAATTTCTCTAAGTATTTTTTTTTTGTACTGCCATATTTAAATACGCCACATAAAGCTATATAACCTTAGTTAGTTTATATATTTATGTAAAGTATAGTTATAGTAGACTTTTATTACCGTTTATTTATAGCTGTAAAACTTCGTAGATCTAAAAAACATATATATATATATATATATATATATATATATATATATATGATTATTATTTATTTATTTTCAATTAGTAAATTGTATGTGTGTGTTTGTGAGGACATAGTCTTCTTCTAAGAAAGTGTCTAAAAAGTGCCACGTCTTCGGTCGCATTGTCGCTTTACATCAGGCGAGATGCGGTCAAATATATTTATTACACAAATATATATATATATATATATATATATATATATATATATATATATATGTTTTTTAGATCTACGAAGTTTTACAGCTATAAATAAACGGTAATAAAAGTCTACTATAACTATACTTTACATAAATATATAAACTAACTAAGGTTAGTCAAATATATTTATTACACAAATATATATATATATATATATATATATATATATATATATATATATATTTGTGTAATAAATATATTTGACCGCATCTCGCCTGATGTAAAGCGACAATGCGACCGAAGACGTGGCACTTTTTAGACACTTTCTTAGAAGAAGACTATGTCCTCACAAACACACACATACAATTTACTAATTGAAAATAAATAAATAATAATCACATCTTACTAGTTCTTAACCTCCTAAGATCTGCTTACCAAATATCCGAAACTGGCGGAGCAATATAAAATCTCAAGCATGTCAGAGTTAATTAAGCTCTATCAAAAAATAATGCAAATTCCGCGTTAACCTCAAAATCATAAATAACACATCAAAAACACAATAAGGAAAGTATACCAGTATATATTAATGCACAAAATAAAACGCATTGTACTGGTAACCCCGTTGGTTAAGTCTATTAATGTTCATCTTCCGACGATTTATTCGAAGCACCTATCATTTAAATTCACTTGTACCACTCTTTAATGTGAAAAAAACACAAGTAAAATTAATTGCATGTCTGTATTAAAATGCATTAAAGCGTATGCGAGACTTAGTATGGATATATAAATATTTTTTGTTTGATAAAGTATGCCTATGCTTCTCTTGATGACTCCCTTTCGGCTTAGTACACCCTTACCTATGAACTTGTCTTTATATATAATTATGTAAGCTCAAGAACAGTGGTGGTATCGCGTAACGTTGGCGGTGAAAGAAGTGAAACACGTGACAGCAACCTTGGCTTCGTTTTGTCAGAGTTGAAGGGCCTGACTGTCAAAATGAAAACAAGTCTGTTTTTACTTGTTCGTAGCTCCCTAACGGTGGAACCTATTTTGATGTTGTTTTTTAATTTGAAAGGTGTATATAAATAAGTCGGGAGTGTTCTTCAGTGCTGTCTGATGAATATCATTCCAAGATGGCCGCCGACACAAAATGACTGATTACATATTATAACAGCTAACTCAATTCTTGGGTATCAAACAAAAGGTCTGGACTAGTAGAATGGTATGATTAATTTCAAATCCAAAATGGTCTCCCCACAAAAAAAAAGCAATGTCTGGGGTTTTTCAAATTTTACTCGTCACTTCATTATGCCTAATTCTAGCCCTGAGTATTTTTGATTAAAACTGTAACGATAACATATTCTGTGATAAAGTCCATACAAACTATCAAGTGATCAGACAATCTGATACATGAAAGGTTTTAGCTCAAATTACTTGAGCAAGGAGTCCTGTTGTCACGCTTCTCAGTACTAGTTGAAAACACATTGTCTTCTTTGGATTATTAGTAATTTGTTTTGTCGCTGGATCGGAAATCGACGGTCAAGTTATGAAGTTAAGTTAGTCAAGTTCTACGATACATTTACATACATAGGTACAATGGCATGTTTATTTGTCTTTTTATCGACTTACCAGACGAGAAGTGGTGCTGAATTCGACTGCATGAGTTTTAATGTTCGTTGCCGGATTGACCGTAGCACCGAATTAAAAAAGTTTTTTGTTATCTTACTCTTCGTGTGGTTCCTTGTAAAATTTATCATGATCTGTCCAGTAGTTTTTTTTAATAGTAAAGAAAGAAGCTTGCTGCTTCTTACCAAGATCAAAAGCTTGTATGTATTTTGACCTCGAAAATGGAATTCTTTTGGAACACGGACTGTAGAGGGTGATAAAGAGGTATACTTACATACGGATAAATAAACATAAAAAATTACAGACGTGACCATTTAGGGCAGAACACATAAGACTTTTTGAAGTTGATTGTTAACCCGTTTCTTGCGTACCATAATAATAAGCTATCAAATTACAAGGATATGATTGTCATAAAATACAATTAGAGTAAAAAACAGCCTTTGGCCTACAATAGAGAAAAAACACATAAAATCAGTTTATGGTTATACAAGGTCATCGCTTAAAAGGTGAAATAAGCTGAAAGCTCAACTAAGGAACAACTTTCACTATCGTACAAACTCTAAATAAAATAATAAAAGTCAGCCGTTTCAAACATTTGGTCGACGACTGATAGAAACTTGTTTTAGAAAAAAATGCTTCGAATTCAGTGTTGATATAATGAAAAGCTCATCTTATTTTCTAAAACTTAGATCACGCGTCGAATCGATCAAACGCTCCGAGCGTTTGATAGATTCCAAACCATGACCAGAATGACCATGATGACCAGAATGCCGGTTTTTATCTGGCCCAGCGTATAAGCATTGCCATTAAGCGTGGTAATGCGGCTAGCAAACTGAGCACGGTGCCCATTGGTGGTGGATTGAAAAAAAATGAATATTGTGAAGATGAATAAAATGTATAGTGACTTCTTTTCGGCACAGCACGTCTATACAAGTAACCGATAATCCCGTATACTTCACTCATAATCTAAATCGATTTCTCATTCACTAGAAAAACCAGATAAGGGCTTACACCGCTTGACAAAATGCGGCTGTAGCTTTGCACCATACATACAAATCACGAGTATATAAAACGGAATTCTTGTTTATACACCATTTCACTTAACTTGACGCGAATATTTAGCAAATTCAGACGACGACGCACAGAAAGATTTATCTCAGAAATGTCTACCCTACCTTATGTACCGTACGCAAATATTAGACATGTAATTTTACTTAGCCTATAAGCTCTTTGCAATACCTCAATATGACAATGTCTTGTAACATATATTTTAAGATAAAATTTTGACCTGATTTTTAATAGTGCTGTTGTATTGTATGAATTTCGTTCAAATCTTTTTTATATACTTATTGCTTTTTACCCGACTGCGAAAGAAGGAGGGTTATGTTTTTAGAGTGTATGTATGTATATTTCTTTGGCACGCCCTAGAGCCGTAAAGGCTTTTCGTATGAGAGTGACACTGGCTACATCAAAATAAAAAAAAAAAAAATTGAGGATAATAAACAACGATTTAACGATTTATCAGTCGCGTTTTTTCTAACTCGCTTCTAACCACTTGTTACTGAATTAGTGTGAGGTTTGAAATGAAAATTACAACATGACTAGTTATGAGACGCGTCGATCAATCTTAGCCTATATACAACGTGTAACAGAAAGGTGTGACAATACTTAAGTGTGTTAGTCTACACATCAAAGTTAAACTCAATGTAGAACAAAATTATGGAATATTCGAAAAAAAAAATTGGGTCCTCAATACAACTAGACCGATCACGTGACTAATTTTTGTATAAAGAGCCAATTTTTTTTTTCGAATTTTGTAAAATTTCTCTTTTACGCAGGGTTCGCCTTGATTATTAGACTAACACACCTAAGTATTGCCACACCTTTCGGTTATACGTTATATATCAGCGCGACGCGGCAATGTGGAGCTGCTTACCAGTAATTCCGCGCACACTTACTTTAAACGGGCTATAATCCAGCATCCATACCATACCCACGTAAGGACTCCAAATGAGTGATTACTGTAAACTAGGCTAAATCTATGCGGTAACGTAACCGTTCACGTAATATACATGTTACTGTCTTCCTTAACGCGTAACAATAGCGTGGCCCAAAAAGGGCTGATTGTTTTATGAATTGCTCTCGTGACTCTATGGAATTTGTAAAGTATGGGAAATTCTGCAAAGTCATTGTGAAGATTGCGTGTCTTGGCTTTCAAATGTGTGACGCTGGACTTTGAAAAGTTTGGTAGTTTTGTTCGCGGTTTTTGTGTTCGCGGAATTCTTCATTGATTTATTTACTAATTTAAATTGCAATTTAAAATAATAATGGTTATAATTTGCCCGAAACTTATCAATGCTACTGGGGACAAGAGAGCTGGCTCATTCCTTGTTAAATGGATTTCAGTGGCAATTCAACGCGGTAATGCTGCCAGAATTCTTGGGACTTTGCCACACGGACATAATTTTTTTTGGACTTTTAATTTTTTATTGACTAAATTTCAGGTATTTCTTAAAAAAACGTAAATATTAATTTCAATTTAATAAAATAATAATATTTTTTTAATATTTTCAGGTGTCGCTGAGAAACTAAGAGTATAGAAACTTTACATTATTGAAGTTTTTTAAAAAAGTCCCAAAAAGTATGACGTATGAGAACGTAAACCATTTTTGAACTCAGTTTTGACCAATTTAAAAAAAGATTAAGCTCCTGAGGTTTCTTTGCAAACGTACTAGAATTAATTTGCACTATTACAGTCACGTCAAAATTGCAATAAGGAACAAAGCAAATCGAATAACGTTTCTTCTGACACTACAGCGAAACATTAGGAAGTTGAGTTTTACGATTATCGTGGAAATAATCGTTAAACCGCTTTAACTATCGATATAATAACTTTCTAAGAGATTAATGAACATCACTATCTGACGTAAAGTTATTTATAATTATTATTAGGTAAGTACTATAGTTTCCCCTAAGGATTTATGATCATGGTGTACTAGTGATGTATTGATGTTTATCTTACTATATTTAACAAGTAATTCTTTTAAAAAAGTTACCGCTGAATTTAATTAAAATTAGTATAGAAAGTAAATTATTTTTAATCAGAGTATAAAACCTTTCAAACTAAAACAGGTTTAAGCGATTTAAAAAAAAATCGGACTGCAAAATCTTTAAACCTGTGTGTCATCCTTAATGTTGTATTTTTAAATTTTGCTGTGCCAGTGTCACTCTCACTAAGAGTAAGACTAAGACGTATTTATTGACACTACTTACATAAAAATACGACAAGCCATTCAGGCTCTAGGGCGTGCCAAAGAAATATACATACATACACTCGAAAAACATAGGTAACCCTTTCGCAGTCGGATAAAAATATTTTTTCTTATCATACTGATATTATATACAGATCTGATACCATTTTGAACATTTTTTAATTATTTATTTTTTGTTAACCTTTTGTGTTTCTCCATTTTATTTGTTTTAATATCCGTTTATTGTATTCGATTTTAAACTAAAATAATTGATAAATGTTATCAACGCTTGTGTATTTGAAGTGGTTAACTGCATTATTTTAGGACTGATTTTGAAGAAAAATTATATTGCGTGGCTTTCAACCATTTTGAATATCATATAATGTCACAAATAAACCACAGTTTATTTTAAGCATCGTCACACATCCTATTTCCTACTAATAGTATAAACGAGAAAGTTTGTAAGTTTGTTATTCTTTCACGCCGAAACTACTGAACCGATTTGGGTAAAATTTGGTACAGAGATAGCTTAAACCCTGGATTAACACATAAGCTATCCTGAATTAACGTGGGTAACACCGCAGGGCGCAGCTAGTGTTTTTGATACGCCTGTTTCCTGATTATTCAAAGACGTCTGATCCGATTTGGAATATATTTATTTTGTTCTAAAGTCCAGAGCTGAGCTTGTCGCTCCAACGATGTCAAAACGGAAGATTGCCTTAATTTGTTTCAATTCTTTCATCGCTAATCATCATCGTCCGCGATATCGCCACTTGTATTCCATCTTAGCTTTGTTTAACTTAAAAATATTTAGTGTATTTAGTATATTTATTAACATCTCTCTAAACTGTAGTAACTATAAGGGCCCGTCAACTTTCCAAGGCGTTCAGTAGATATCGAAGCCTCCAACTTTCACCAACAGCAAACAAAGGCGGGCCACCTATTCAGCCTTGCTATTGTAATAGCTAAAGTGCTGTGAAGTTAACTTCACTTCATAAACAGTAAACAACTTGATACAGTGGTTAAAAGCGAGTTCGAACAAACCCATCTGCTAAATCGTTAAACCTTTGTATCACTCTCATTTTTTTTTAATTTTGATGTACCCAGTGTCACTCTCACTACTGAGACTGTATTATATTTTTCTGGAAATCGATATATCCTGAAAACAAATTTTGCGGTTTAACTCGCGGTTAAAATTTCATCATTCCATGTGAATGTTAAAAATTTTAAGTAACTATTTATTACCAAACCAGAAACCAACACATCCAGACCCTTCAATGCATACTTACTAGCTGTACCATAGTATCATAGCTCTAAACCATCAATTTCAACAAATACCAACGTAACATTCTTACCAAACACATACTACAATAGAGACCAATTTAGACTGGTTTTCTAGTGGTCCAGAACTAAATAAATAGCTACTTTTTACTTATTCACTTTTACATTTCTTTTAAAAGATTATATAGGGTTGCCCGAAAGAGATCGCTTTTAGCGATAAGGCCGCCACTTGTGTCACTAGATGTAAGATTTTTCCAGTATATTTGATGTTTGTGTGTCTGAAATCAAGAGTTGATTTATTAATTTTTATAATTACTTATTTAAAACTGTAACCAATAAACTAACGCTCTATTTGACATTTACATCGTAGGTACGTAATTGCAAAACAATGATCCAGATTATGCAAATTGTATATAATGTCAAACAAACTTGTAGTTATAATGTCAGTTGATATAATTAATGGTTAGTCGAACTGTTACAAGGACGTGTGTGAGATATATCGTTTGACCGTGGGATTAATAGACTTTTAAAAAGTGATGGTTCGCAATTCGTCGGAATCTTTTGTCCACAAGGTGAGGTGTGGCGGTGGTGAGGAGGAACCACATCATAAAAACAAAAATATTTTTTGAGATTTCTCACGCTGACATCGAGACGAGGCGGAAAAACACTAAATATCTTGTATATACCATCTAATTATAAATGGATTTCCGCAAAGTAACGCCTGACTCCATTTATTATTATATGTATATATCGTTTCAAATTCAATTCATATGTAAACAACAATTTATTTCGCAAAATACAGTAACTTTTTTTTAGAGAGTAGGCTTGCGCTTGACCGTTCGCGTTGGTGTAAAGCGACGATGCGGTCTAGGATTAAGGACCATTAGAACTAGAAGAAACCGATTCACTCGCTACTTGAACAAAAGAAGATTATAACTATTGGGAATTCTACAACCTGGCAGTTCGCACAATAAAAGTAGACGTGCAGCGTTTTGTGCGAATCCGTGGAACCGCTATCGTAAACCGATGGAATCTTACCAGTACTTAATACTAATATTAAATATAAATATGTACCTATGTATTTCCCATGCATTCAAGTATATATTGAAGGGCAGTACCTGGTACCACCTTTCACGTTTAAACTGATTATATCTGATATAAAACGTGAATTATTTCTGTAGACCTGTTACTTTTGCTTTGATCTAGATTCGAGCTAGACTTTAACACGGAATGGCTAGTATGTACTTAATACCTTCTAGAATGTGAGGTATTAACCTACTTCAAAAAGAAGGAGGCTCTTAATTGGTCGGTAACTTTTTTATGGCGATGATAAAAAAGGTATGAGGTTCGATCCCACGAAACATTCAAAAAGAGCATGAGCAGGAAAGTGAAGGAAAACATAGTGGAGAAATCATAGCATGGTGGTGGGCGTTTCTTATCGCTCGCATGGTAAGCTACCACCCTCAAGTTGTAAAATCTATAGCACCTAACGGTGTGTTCCAGCAGCCTTCCTTGTGAGCCAGTGTTTTCCAGACTAGGCATGCTCCATCTAGGGCTACAGAATCGCTGATTTCCGTGGTCGGCGAACTTGTGGTCAAAAAGGTATTTGACTACAAGTTCGCACGACCTATCATACGAGTACCTTAAGTAGGTTTACGTAAGGTATCTTATATCACTTATATCACCATAGGTTCCGCTTTACAAATTACCTGAAACAAATATTCAAACATGAATTCACTCTATAATTTACAAAAATACTAATAATTTAGAACTATCGGTTAGGGGTATATGAAGAAAAATAGAGTGTTACTGTTTCTTGTATTTCTGATAACAAATAGAACATTTCATAGCGTTCGTCGCGCTCTAATGTCACCGTAAAATTTATTTACAGCGATGAGTAAACTAACCTCCTTTTTGCCAAATACACCCCTGACATTATAACCCTGTATATGTATTGTATAGTTGACCGAGCACCGAACCCGCTTACCTATCCATTATTGTAACCACTGAACGGCTGAGTGCTGAGTAATTAATAATTTTAAAAAATTACACGTTAATTTGTTTACGGTCAGGGAATATTTGGAATGTTGCCTATTACACTTTCTTTGTAGCCATTAACTAATTTAAAACTTCAAAGATGTACTTTAAAAAAAATATATTACCTACTTCCAATATTTAATAGAACTTTTACAGTTTTTTTTTAATTTATTTATTATATAATTGATTTATATAAAATTTAACTAGGACTCGAGAAATAGAAAAAAAAAATCAAATCGATGCAGAAGTCTCTGAGATATTAGGTAAGAAGCATCAAAAAACATACCATCGAATTAAGTACCTCCTTAATTTTGAAAGTTGGTAAAAAAACTAACATATTACCATAAATATGATAAAGTTATGCTTGTACAAAAGGTATGTAAATGAAATGACAGGAAGAGTGGTTTGACCAGTCCGTGAACCGGTCACAATAATCCTGCTTACTAACTACCTCTAGCTTATAGAGATAGGAATCTATTTTGAACCAACTTCAAATAAGGAACAGGTTCTGTATTCTTCGAAATCTTTTATTATGTATGTTAGAAATTATTTAAAAAAGGAAAAGATTAGCCGAAATCTTATTTTTTATGTAAACAAGTGGTTAGAAGCGAGTTCGAAAAAACCCGACTGCTAAATCGTTAAACCTGTGCATCATCCTCAATTGCTTTTTTTTTAATTTTGATGTACCCAGTATCACTCTCACGACTAAGACGAATCTGTTGACACCACTCACATAAAAATACGACAAGCCGTTTAGGCTCTAGGACGTGCCAAACAAATATACATACATACATACTTACATATACACTCGAAAAACATAACCCACCTTCTTTCGCAGTCGGAGAAAAAGAACGATTTGGAAATTTTGTAACAGTTTAAAAATTATATCCATAACCATTTTCAATAGAAAACGAAGGCCGATTTTGAAGCATACACTTGAAAGCATGTGATATATAAAGTTATATATTTTCTAATAATAAATAATCTAAATGGACTTTCTCTGTGAATATCAGTGGTAGGAAGAGTGCTATGTCACTAGAACGTTTTCTACTAGGATATGGTAAAAGTAGGCTAAATATGCTGAGAGTTTCTCAATACCTATTAAACTATTGGTTACAGTTCTCAATTCAGTAAACAATTTGGACCAAACACAAGTGTGACAGTGGGTGCGCTTTAGAATTTAGGGTTGGACCCATAGTTAAAGCTGCTTGTAATGGTGAGAATAGTGACCCTATTTCGGCTTAGCACCCTAAGCCAATAAATGTATATCCATCCTGTATATCAGGTCAAAAAAGGCTTTGACTGACATGATCACTCTCACTGTATACCTAAATAAGTATAGACTATAAATATACTAGTAGTTATGCGATCTGTTGACCTCACGACCACGATATTTTCTGCTACTATAAAAAGAACGATAACCACTGATTTTTGTTTTAAGGAATCTTAAATAATGTAGTATCCAGCATGTCTGTACCAAAAATTATTGGGATCGGACTGTAAATGACACCGTAGCAATTTTAATTCCTACCTTTTTAGTAGAATAATCTCGCAATCGGAGAATTTTGATTGAAATATAAATAGAAAAGATATTCTCAATATATTTATATTTTAATTAATCATCCCCGACGACTAAAACATTCAAAAAAATCGTAGAACCCATACGCCAAGTTCTTGAAGATTGGAAACTTGTGCGCGATTACGAAATGTTAGAAGATTTTGAGCTTTTATTTGCTAAATCCAAAGCATATGCATCGCCCTTTCAGTCAATTAGTTTAGAGTGCATTCAATAAGGCAAGCAATCAGAACAAAACTAAAAGAACTTTATTCAAAACATTGTATAACGCAGGTCGTTAACCAGAAATTATTACTTCATTTGTCGTTCAACATCTTCTATATCACCTTCTTGCCAATATAGACCTTCCTCATTTATATTTAAGGTCTATATTCGAATATTCTTAGACAAAATTATGCATTTTATGTATGAGAATCACTAAATTCTTCTATATTCTTTATCACACTAATATATTCCTTCTATCGGACGCATTACAGTCCATAGTCCTGTATATGGTCGTACGGTTATTTTGCTACAATATTGTTTACTCTATATATTAAGAAATAAAGGTTATAATTGCGTGAGTCTTAGTGTAAAGCTTTAGTCACACAAGGCGTAGTGTGTCGCGTTGGCCACATACGTATATACGAGTATGTGTGCGATTAACTTGTGATCTGCCCCGAATTATACTTTGCTATATCAGCTTTTGGCAAATTAAACGTATAAATTATTTTTACCTAAACTACTTGTCTGCAAAATTTCATGAACATTGCACGAAAGATATTCTAGTAAAGATCAAACTATGAACAAACATACAAACGCTGATAGTTTCCGGTCAATTCAAAACAACTTTGCACTACTTACCATGAGTAAAATCACCGCAAATGGAACTAATTTTGTCAGTTTAGTTAGGTTGTCAATGATAATTTACTTAGTTTTTGTCAACAAATTCTAAATGACGAATTCTCTATTTCTACAAGGTTCTCCCGAAATCTATTCGTTTAATATGATGAACACGACTTTTTATACGAGATTGCAGATTCCCATTTGATATATCAAGATATGTCACCAATTTTAATGCATTTCTAGCGCAATGGTTAAAAATTAGGTACCTGTAATGCTATGTCTCGACTAGCCTAGCCTCGACACCGAATTCAGAACCTTTTAGTATGTACGTACATAGCGAGTCTCGCAGTTTGGTCGCTGCGATCTGTTCGCCCGAAAAGATCGCAGCGACTAAACTAGCTACGTATGATTCAATCTTTAGCAGTGATTATTGAATTGCCTCAGTGTGGCGAGCCGTGTCGATTCTCGAGGGTAAGTAGAGCGTTCATTTACAAGTATTGTTCTCGCCGGATGATGTTCCTCAATGGAGGAGCATTCTCTTTGCGTTTCAATGGTGAAATTTTGAGGGATTTCCTTTGATACCTTGAGGAAGTTCTGAGGATGAGTATATTTCTTAACTTACAGTAATAGAATCCGAGTATAGCGCAACCGACATGAAGGCTATGTATTTTGTTCCTTTGTCTATTTCAGAGAGGTCTAAAATACTTATCCAATTTTTATAAATATTTTTTCTATAGTTTATGTTAGTATAGTAATGATGAGTTATAAAAATAAGACTATAATTTTTTTTAAATTATTATTATGTGTTTTTTATATATTTTAATAAAGGTATATAATCGTAATCCAGATCAAAAACCTATATTATATTTAATTAATGTATATTTTTTCCCTTAAGTGCCTCGTATGGAACCAGTTCTGTAACTTGGCTTTCATAAACGGACTAAGATTCCTCGTGATATACAAAATCCTACTAATAAAAAAAAGTTAGTTTGTTACTCTTTTACGCTCAGACGGTTGAACGGAATTCGATAAACTGCCACCAGGATAGCTTATACCTAAGATGAAGATGTATGGAGTATGGAATTCACTGCCGCCAGCCTTGTTTCCTGAAGGCTACAACCTGGATTCTTTCAAGGTCAGAGTGTACCGGTAACTTCTAAGACTGTGTGGTTTATCGTCGGCCACATCGCCGTCTAAACGTAGGTGGGGTCGCCAAACGCGGTCCTATACTCAATAAAAGAAAATTAACACATGGCTAATTTTTACCCCGAAAAATGATGTGCTCCTGTAGGCAAGTAATCAAATTTCCGCGGGCAGCACCGTGAGGCGCAACTAGTCAGTAATATAGTATCCTACGTCACCCTATAGTTGTTGTAAAGCTAAGGACTATTGTTGTAAAGCTTGGCTGAAAGGACATTGGTAATATTGTGCCACATACTTAATACTTTATACCCATTTATCCCGTTTATTTGATTTTTTTATGCAATTAATTATTTTTTTGTTTGTTGACTGCCATTTCAGAGGCGATATAAAAAAGCAAGACGTCCTCAATTCATCAAAACCTTTTTTTCGTATTAATTTTTGGAAGTACATTTCTTACTCTCACTTCAAAAATAGATAGGTACTTTAACAATACAAATTAGCAGCATTAAACGCTCCACTGAGCATTACGCAACACTAGAACAATATTAATTTCGAACTCGACTGTACGATCGCTACCCGAGAAAGCAAAATACAGGATTTAGTATCATCAGAAAGCGAACACCGTGACCACAGTATAACATCATACAGTAGATCAACTTTGAAGAAAACTGCATTTTGACAAACTTTTAATAATATTTTTGCCGACTTTCCAAAAGATGAAGAGGTGATAAATTCGTCGGTATTTTTGTTTGTTGTAAGCTAACTTTACTTCTCAAATACGGCTGCACCGATTTGAAATAATCTTTGTTGGTTTGGAAGGGAATAATTTCTGAAGTGGACCCATTGATCAAAATTGGTTCGGAAAATTGATTATAAAATTGAAATAACAGAAACAGTTATATCAATGCCTGCCGTCTATAATCTTTTTTTTAAAGTACTTGTTGCTTAGGAGATGACTTAAATTCGTAGTTCTGTTTTTTATTTTATATAATAGATTAGAACTAGACTTATACGTGACCAAAATTGAAGCTGGAAGTTATATACGAACATATTTCTCATATATTACTCATATAATTGTTATTTTTTGTAATCTGCAGTTTCTTTGTAAGTTGGCTTACTGTTTCTTTAATCCCCGTCTGCGCTCGCGCAACAAACCGGTCCAAAGACACACAGACATACATATTTAAAGACACATTTAGCTAGCCATCGGACGACCACTCTCGCTTCCGGAAAAGTGGTATTCAAACCATATTGTACAGTTTATGGAGATCCGAGACACATTTGAACGAGTGTGAGAATATTTGAACGTCACTTACTGCCTCATCACTGACCTGAATTATACAAGTACGTTGGACTTCAGATTGTCAAAGTCACAATGAATCATTTTTCTTTTAATATATGGCGCGATACTATTTGCATATTTGCCTGAGTCTAATTTATTAATTTTCAAGTTATTATTCAATCAAGTTAAGCCAAATATCATCATTGTGGTCAAGTCAAAGTTGTGACTATGTATCATTTTTAAATTGGTGGAGACTTTACCAGGGTTTCTATGATTTCCCGCGAACATGGAAACCACGTTATTCCGTCGTTATATATCTTGCTCACACTTGTGCGCATAAACATGACATTAATGGTTATAATAATCTGCACATAAAACTTGCAGAGTCACTAGTTTTGCAATGAGTACACAGACAGAGACTCCATTTTTCTTCAGCAAACGCGGGAAAGCCTAATAAATCTATTTGTGAGTACATGGAACTAATATTAGTGATGGGGTAATGTCAATTTTAGTTCTTAGTGCTCATACTAGGCGCTTCAAATCGACATAAAAACAACTGTCAGTTTTTAGTGAGTATTTAGTTCTTATAATACATATCAGTGTGCCCGATATGAAAAAATATAACATATATTAGGATTTCATAAATAAAACAGGTTATTTTTTTTGTAACAAGTACCTATTTGAATTTTCACATTTTGAAATATATATATATTTAGATAATAAATATATATATATTTCAAAATGTGAAAATTCAACTTCAATTTGATTGGCACTTTGAATTATTATAAGTTAATTAAATTTATAATAATTGTAAACAATTTTACCAATTTTGTATAAGAAAATTTTAATAAAACATCTCAAAAACCAATAATATCTTCAAATAACAAGTAAAAATATAACGAGTTTCACCGATGAAATATTTTAAGAACTTTGTACACTGTGAATTTCTTAACGTCATCAAAGTTAAGGAAAATTCTGTCGTGCAAATATTAATTAATTAGGGCAAACCTTATTTATACATATTTCATTTCCCTCAGACTAATCGAAACCCTCACAACTTCATCTTCTGAATTTTTCCACTGAAGTCGGACGTCGGTGGTGTACCAATGAAAAAACAAAAAATAAGAGATGGTTTAAATACTGTACCACTGCACCACAAAAAAAAACCAGAAAATATATACATATATATAGTATTTAAATAAACTTTCTAAACAATACCATTATAAATTCAGTAATAAACGGACGGCCGTTGCTAGAGTGAACGGCCGCTTGTGTAACGCACAAGGTCAGCGCGTGAACTTGCTCGCCGTGTGAACTGACCCTTAACTAATTACTTTAACTTATAAATAATACAAGAAATACTTTATAACTACTTACTCTCTTCAATTCGGCAGCTAGTTTTTTCATTTATTTTGACTTGTTTAAAAATGTAACTACTGTACAGAATTTAGTTAATTTTTTGCGGCAGCAAGTAGAAAGTATACTGTTGTAATTATCTACGAGTATATGAAATAGTTAAATAGTTAAATATTGTATTATAATCAATATATTATTACAAATCAATATATACAGTATAATATGGTTAAAAACCTAAACCTATATCAGCCCCTCGTCCAAACGTCCCAATAAGGCTAGCGGCATTACCACGCTGAATCACTAATGAAATAGTTAAATTAGCTTGTATTATAAACATCTAATTTTACAATACTACGATCAGTCGAAACTTCAATACAAAGTGCAGAAACCGTAGTATAATGCTAACATGCAAGTGACAATATGACAAGGTTTTATAATGCCCATTATTATGCGAGCGCCTCTTAGATAAACGAAATCTATTGGATTCAAAAGCCACACAGCTATAACAAATATAAAATAATCATTTAAAATTAAATTGTTTATTTCTGTCTATGCAGTCCGTTCCTTTAATGCCTACGGGTCTGTAATCCTCCCTAATCAAATCAATCAATAGGAAAGATTAGATCTTTTTATTCACATATTTTTTAGTCTAACCAATTAGTGTCTAGGTTAAACGAGACGTTATGAAAATATGTAACATCCCATTAGATAAAGAACATCCAATAAGATATTAAAAAAGTCGTTAATATTGAAAATCTTCATCACCAAAACGAAACCTATTGTTAAATTTAACGATAGCCACAATAACAATCGATTTCGATTACGTATCCACTACGACATCTTTTGTAGCGGACACTATAAATAACGACCGCCTTTCGGAAGAGGCGCGACCGGTTTCACTTTCATTCAGACAGATGTTATTTATAAGGTTTTTATGTATTATGTGACCTGTTGTTGTGTAAAAGCTTTGTGGATTTGGCAAACAGATTTTTATGCAGATTGTAATATAAGGTCAAAAAGTAAACTTCAGCCGGCAAATATAAAGGCTCGTTTTATCGTTGCAATGCTGACGCTTAGGTAATAAACATTTAAAATAAAGTATTGAAAACAACGTCGAATTGTATAATTGTATTTTTTTTGCTACCTACTACTGTTTCGGAAAGTTGTTAAAAAGCAATGGCATATATCAGCCCGTAAAATACTATGTACTCCGCCGTAGAAGATACAGAAATATTTTAGGACAAAATATTTCTTATTAATGTGGATTAAATTTTAAAGTACCATAGGTAGGCTGTATGGTTAAGGTGTTGAGAGATGTATTGTGCTTTCACTGAATGCTACTCTCGATGTGAACTCTTTAACACTTATACTGTAAAGAGTATTTTTTATGATATCGACTCTTAGACAGCCAAGTAGGCAGGCCAACGAGCTAAAAGAAGAGTTTTTTAAAATGTAATACATATAAACAAGTAGACTATACTCGCCTGATGTAAAAGCAACGACGTGGCTCAGGATATAGCTTTTACCTATATGAAATTGATTCATTCACGACTTGAAAACAACTCTGTGGATCTGAATTTGAGAATCAGAGTTAATTTCAGAAAACCTCATTTCGCCCCGTGGAAATCGTAGTATGCGGGTAACATCTACCTAATTATCTTCTTATATAGGTTTAAAAAAAAAGTTTTGTTATTATTTTACCCTATAATTTTGCAAGCGAAATTTTTAGTATACCATCCAATTAATCAACATAATTCCAATGAATCAACGAAAGCTCGACCATTAAATCACCAAAAAACCTCATTCGCAACACTTCTTCCATATTCGGTCGTCAGCCAGTGAAAGTGACTGCGAAAAGAGACAATTTTCATAAAAGACGTGTTGTGTGATTTACAATATGAAAGCCGATGAAAGTCATCGCATAATAGGACTGTCGGTCTGTGATGAATGACTTGTATGTGCATAATGAAATTTGCGGAGTTTATTACAGTGCTAAGGTAATTGGATTCCAAACGGAAGCTTGCGGGCTTAAGGGGCGCGTCTGCATAAAAGCAAAATTAACCTTTACGGCTTTGGAAAATTTGAAAAATTCTCTAGGATTGATGACAATACAGTATATGCACAATTGAAATCTGTAAAAGAGTTGTGTTGTGTGCGACTTTTTTATTATTATAGTCTATGATACCACTGAGGAGCTTTTGTCAAACTGCTTTTTCATTATTGAATTGGTCCAAATAAAAAAAACATCACAGAAAATAGTCGTTAAAAGAGATGTTTCAATAACGTATGGAGCCTCGGCCAGGACAGTGTACATGATACTATAAATACGTCAGAGATTATTAGTTTTTAATCTATCAACCAAATTACAAAAACGTAACTTATTGCTGTGCACAAAATTAATTTCACATCAAAACATTTCCACCTTATGCACGAAAAAAGGCAATTTTCTTAATTATATTATAATATTTTAATTGTTTTTGCTGTGGCATTTGTGACGGGTGGTACAATAAATAGACCAATGTGGCCATTGCAGTCAATTAGGATGTAAAAATCTTCTAAGGATGCCTGAATTCACTACAATTCACAGAAATTAGAGAATTTTGTACACAAAAAGTAGGCAACTGATGCAGGTTTCAGTAACCACATCTTTAGGCATTTTTTGGCAGACGTATACTGTCTTGGCCGAAAATGAAACAAGTCTTTTACTCCTGAGTGTGGCAGTACGTTCAAGTAATACACGTGTTTACAAACTGTAAATCGAATTACATTAGTGGATTTCACATTTCCTCCACGGTCGCTGACTTCAAATCATTATGATTCAGTTCTATCTCTACATATTATCGTGAACACTACTTAAGATAGATTGCTTTTTTATTAGATACGCACTACGTAGAACGTAATAAGTACACTTCCTCTTTCGTATTTTCGTGGTTGCTAGACAAGAATATGGTTTGATATAAAAAAAAATACAAAATACGAACACAACCTGCGTGGGCAGTTTAATTTTATTTTCATTTTATAGGAACACTGCTTGAAATTATGATACATGTTAAACTTTTGATTAAAACGTTATATAACACACTTTTAGGGGCGTAACTAGAACGTTAATAAAAATACCGACAAATAGGAAACCTTCTCTTATTTTAAAATCGGTAAAATAATATATTTTCATATTATTTGGGCTATGTAGGTAATTTGCGAGCGAACGCGTTGAAGTCTTTTAAGGAAGGTTTCATATCGTTCTTATCATGTTCATAAACAGCAAACTATATATTAAATTTACTTTATTAAAGGTTTCGTTATTCAATGTTACTATGTTGTGTGCGGAAAGGGTAATCATTGCGATGATTTACTGCTGGCATTATTTATGTGGGTCGAGTTATTCATAGCAAACTTTGATTAAAACAAGTTTTGATGGCGACTCAGTTTGTCGCCACTTACGTCTGGTAGGGGATACTAAAATCGGATTCCATTCCCTGGTTTCGGAATTAGATATAAGAGCATTCCCTACAATACCTCTACGAGTTCCTTAGGAAAAGAGACTTTACAGACGGACAGGCGAATAACAAAGTGATTCAGTAAGAGTTATTTTTTCCTTATAAGGTACAGAATTCTAAAAATTAGAAAACAAATGATAATGAAAATAGGTAATGCTTAAAATTGCACGTGTAAATAACTATTACAATCCTGACATAACACCTCTTTGTACTACAATACAAAAGTTACACAGCATACCGCACTGAATCGCAATGAGAAACATCCATTGACGCGTACACGTTGAGATTTCGACCGGAATGACGTAATTAGAAAACAGTGTGTTACGAAATAATGGGAGTCGTGGGATTTTCACATGATTCGGCGATTTCGGAGTCAAGGTCGGGTCATGGAATTTATAGCGAGTTTAGGTTTTGTGGGTTAATTTTGCGTGATTTTCTTACCCGATCATCACTTTCAAGGGTTATTTATATGTTTTAGAAGTTTTTATTAGCAACCAGGATTGCTACCAATGCCTTCGTTAAGAACCTTTCATTTGTAATATGATTTAAGAATTTCACGTAAAACAAAGTTTTCTAATAAAAGAAAAGTAACTATTATTAACATTATTACTAAATTAAATATAATATTATTAAATTATAATTCACCAAGTTTTTTTTTTATCCTACACAGCTAGACATCTGACCACAAGTTCGCACAACCACGGAAGATAGCGATACTGTAGCCTAAAATGGAGTCAAATGCCTAGTCTGGCTCTCAAGGAGGCTGCCGGAACACACC
Source organism: Ligdia adustata (assembly GCA_947049295.1). Classification (NCBI taxonomy): domain Eukaryota; kingdom Metazoa; phylum Arthropoda; class Insecta; order Lepidoptera; family Geometridae; genus Ligdia; species Ligdia adustata. The sequence goes on from OX346237.1 coordinate 2,330,155, forward strand.
GTTAGGTGTTTGGCGAAAGATTTTACAACTTGAGGGTTGTAGCTAGCCAGGCGAGCGTTAAGAAACGCCCTACCACCATGCAAAGCTTTTTCAACTATCAGACACTAGACACATTTAAAGAAAAGTAGAGCTGTCTTTCAGATAACTTTACACACATACTTGTTTAAATTTATTCCATGTTACCTAAAATTAATTATTGGCACAACAAATCTAAAAGTCAAATAGTCAAAATAATGATATTCAAAGCAATATAAATTTTACAGCAATTTGAATTTTATGACAGTCATAATTAAAATATATATGTACACAACAGTCTGACACCAATAAATGTTAATAAACCAGCCGTGGAAACAGCCACTAAGAATCGGACGCCATAAAAATGTAACTGCGGTATAATGAAGCGTTACTAAATCTTTTCATTGATGGTGAGGGCCGTGAACTCGGGTTGAGAAACGCTGGCTCAGGTCATTGCACCCGTCAACCTGTCAAGTGCAATCGTGACAAACGAACTGACTGACAGCAGTGCTAGCATGGGCAGTGGATACATGTTCTTTTTACCCGACTGCGAAAAAAAGAGGGTTATGTTTTTCGAGTGTATGTATGTATATCTCTTTGGCACGGCCTAGAGCCTAAACATGTCGGCTTATCGTATTTTTATGTGAGTGGTGTCAATAGATACGTCTTAGTCGTGAGAGTGACACTGGGGTTAACAAAATCAAAAAATAAATAAACAAAAGTATGGATGGTACAAAGGTATATTTTTGTAGTCGAAAAAAGTGAACTAAGTTATTAAGTACTGACTTTCATATATGACAAACGCCGATTGAACTTTTTCAGTTATTTGCATTTAAAAAGGATACACTCACAAATAATAATAATTAAAATCGGTCTGGCCGTAACCGATAATTCATTTAAAAAAAAGTCGAATTAAGTACCGTCATATTGTTTTTTAACAATTCTTCGCTTAAAAAGCTTCGATCAACATAATTTAATTGAAATTATAATACTTCTTCAATTTAATAGTTAAATTTTTTTTAAAGTAAGTGGCGTTTTGCATTTTCAAATTAGGCGAGTTCTTTTATGTGTTTCTACAGGGATAAACACCTATTCTGTAATTTTCATTATAATCTAGCTGAGCTTCTCTGCGCTCATAAAAATGGTAATGATGCTGGTAACAAGTAATGCATTAAAAAACGACAACCTTATTAAATTTGGCACGCGCTAATACAATATTTTCTAATATTTTGATTTAAACTCTATAAAATTAACAAAATCACTCTATTATGATATATTTTGTATGGGAACGCTCGGGAACAATACCCTTCGAAACACTTCTAAATTATCAGGAAGCATACAACATAAATGTTCCTCTTTTTTGAACTCGATTGAAAATAAAAAAGGTTAAATACATAAAACTCCAGGCGCATTACTTACCGATACTTTCACTGCAATCCAAATCATATGAAACCGATTATAAATTCATAATATTCGCCTGTGAACTGACCGGTCAGCTGTAACTCTCTCTTTTCCTAGTAATTCTAATAGTTTCCAGTAATTCACGGATCATTTATACATAATTTCTAAATTAACGGTTGATTTCAAATACTACGATTTATTTCAAACTAGCTAACCCGGTGAAACTTCGTAACACCTAACAGTCGATTTTTGAAGAGTAATGTTACCATCGTATATTGACATTAAATTTTTCTCTCCGTTAGAACCATCCTCGTACTTTAAGGATCTTGAGATTTACGCTTAACTTCACATTCAGAAATTCATTTTTATATTATTGATATTAATGCTAATTTTAAATAATTCATTAAATTTTTAATAATTAATGAATTTCTTAACAAGCATGTAATACTTTTAACAAGTAATATGAGAAGTTTACAAAATTCTCGACATCGCCATTTTGTGGCTGTGGTTACCTTGGACGGATTTTCATCAAACATAGCTAAGGATATTTACGACTAATTCACCTTTTATAAAAACATAATCGGTTCATCCGTTCGTGAGCTACGGTATCATAGACAGACACATTCACACACCCGTCAAACTTATGACATCCCGTCGACGATGGTTTTTGCTTTGCTGGTCAAAAAAAAAATAGATTTCAAACGAATTGATAACCGACTTAAATTCGGCAAAATATCACTTTCTACTCAAAAATTTGACAAAAAAACAGCAACTCCACTAATTAGCTTATATAATAAAATCAATGTTTTAACTTTATTTCATACGAGTAGATAAAAAATTATATTCATACGCAAGATTCACTATCCATCTTTCACATCATTGACGCGATCGAACTTATATAATCTATACAGATTAAAATATGAAATTGATTTCTCATCGCCCTGCATAGATTAAAAATCTGATACCCAAATCAGAGTGAAAGTGATTAACTTATTTAGTTATGGGTGTTATGCTAAAGGAGTTTCCCTTTCTACTGATGTTTCTCAGGGTCAAAGTTTGGATGAAAGTGAAATTGTGTTCTTTTGAGGTAAAACCGTTGACATTCTATTACAATTTAAGCAATTATGGAAGGTTGTTAAAAACATTTGTGAGTAAATTGGGCAAGGTGATCAATTTTGGTTGATAATTTAATTTTACCTATATTAAGTAATGTTTTATAACAACAAACTTATGTGATTTTCGCGTTTTTAGGCGTCCTGGATATTAAGTACTCGCATATAGGTAGTAATTTCCAATTAATCTTGACAAAACTTTTTTTTTTTTTTTTTTTAATATGACAGGAAAATTTATTAATAGGTAGGTGAATACACAAAATACAAAATTATCTAGTGACATTTTTAGTACAAATATAAAAATTTACCTAAACACTTAAATTAAAAAAACCCCATCCAAAAAAATATGACAAAACTTGGCTAATGATATTTTAAATTTTTATGCGTTTCACTAATGTAGAACATATCAATTGTGTATCATTATGATTAGTTACTTATACTGCGTATATCGTATATTATTCATTTTGTTTATTACTTGTAAATTTATATTTATTAATAAATAATATAGAAAATTATCATTAGTTATGATTTTTGGGTATAACCCATAAACGTAAAGACAAAATAGAATTGTACCTTTATAATAACACCATTCAATCTATTCTAAAATTGCAATCTAAGAAATTTTTTGGAGTAATGTTTCAATAGAAATTTAATTCTCGCATTGATTCAGTCTGTCATATGCGCTAAATTTACGTTGTTGTTCATTTCCCGCGTAATTTACCTCCACACAAAACAGCATCGGTAGAAATCTAGGATACTAACATCCGCTAGCTCTGTGTAGCCAGTTTCACTGTATGAATACTTCATTAACCATACGTATCTACAGTGCACGGATAGATTAAATGAACCCCTAAACGTACCTAAGAGTTTGACTGTAAGTTGGAATGTCAAATTCAATTTTTGCCAAATGCAGCCAGCGTTCTTGGGACTTTGCCAAACGGACATAAATTGTTTTCAGACTTTTTATCATTATTACAGTTTAGTTTCTTTTTAAATTAGTATGTGTATGAATTATATATTTAAGTTCTGGTGAATGTATCAGGAAAAAAATAAACCTAATTGTAAACTATTAATGTAAAAACGATTAACACATATAAGATAAACACATACACAATACATTGGGAGGCCTTATCAACTAAAGCGGATTCACCCACTCAACCTTTGCATGGAACTAAGTGACAAAAATCAGGTCGGTGGTGTATCAATTTCATAAAAGAAAAGTAATCCGCAAACTGCTCATCGGCTGTGTGATTGGAGTGAATATTTTCTTTTGCTCTTAGTTATTTTGCTAGTGACATAGAAAAAGTAGGGACAAACGGCTACGCTTGTTGGAGATGTGTTGTATCATTTGCATATATTTTATTACATTTTCGAAAGAACCGAATTATAGTTTTAAAATTAATGGGCACCTAAAGACATTGTTTTGTACAATATAAACTTTAAAATCGTGTAAAACCTGAAAGAGATATTTTTAAGTGACAAAGCCGCCATTAGATATGTAGCAATTTTTGTTTGGCTGATCTTAGAGAGTTGTCTTAATTTCTTAAACAGAAAAGAATGTATTATCCAATGTGCTCTTAAACCTGCCTGAGTGTGTAGTCGATTTGCTTAGCAGCTACTTAGTGACAGAGAGTTAGTACGCATGCTGGGTATAGAAACATGGACTAACAATTCGCTGATGAGATGTAGAGATGATTGAAGTGGCTGAATACACAAGTGGTGCATGCGGAGTTTAATTATGCGCGTTGGAACTTTTCTGACGCATAATGACCAAAATAACCTGGTTTTATTCGCATAACGACGCATTTGTAAAATAATACACCAGCATATTAACCAATTCGTACTGACACATCAATATATAGACTGATTTGGAACTCATTAAAAATATTTAGCTTTCTATTTGGATGTCACTCTATCATTAGACGTATCCTTAAGACCTTATCCCTAGGTACCCTACACATATTTAAGACTATAATTTCTTGTAAAATTTTAAAATACTACTTACGCAAGTCCAGGCTACAATACAATACAATACAATATATCTTTATCGCACACCAAAAACAAAATAAACAATAAGATACAGACAAGAACAAAACATCGGTAGTACATCGGACGGCCATATCGCCTAAAGCAATTTCTTTCAGGCAACCTTGGGATGGATCGGACTAAGTGAGAACAGTCACGTCGGTGGTGAATCAATAGCAAAAATAGAAAAAAGAATTCAATTACAAATATTGTACCGCAAAAAAACAACAAGAAAACAATAGGTGCAAAACTTTTAAAGTTCTCGATAAAAATGTATCATTCCTATTTTTATACTTAAGCTAGATTGTTTTTACAAGATTATATCTTTGTATTGTGTAAGTTTTCGTTAAAATTTTATTATTTTTTATAATTAAATATATACCTTAGTAAATGTACAAATAATATATTCCTTCATATATTCTAAGAGTGTGCTACTAAATCGGAATCCTGTTATAAAGTTAGCTAACTTCATGTCCTAGTTGACCTTACATTTACTCCTACGCAGCTCAGACTTGACGTGAGATTTGCTTTATTATGTTGCAGTTATCTCTGTTTGTATGTAATTTTTTAATTTTATCAAAAATGCATGAAACAAATTCTTGTGTTTTATAAGAACTTGCTGTTTATGGGGTTCAAATTCAATTCAGGCAGCATTGATTGCCATGATTTTAAGAGCATTCGTTGTGATATTTTTTAGCCATAATCGGTTTATTCGTTTCCAAGATGCCACAGGTAGATATATTATAAATTATAATAAACAAAATGTAGATTGTTTGTGAGCATGTACTATATCAAGAATAAATAAGCAAATGACTTAATGAGTTGTGTGGATGAATAGTGAACGATCAGATCGTGAACAAAATGAGTACAGTGAAATAAAAGTAATAAGTTGTCCTGACCCCACAAAGTAGAAGAAGATATGCTTGTAATTAAATAAAATGTAAAAGGAAGAAAACATTGTCTTTCTTTCTTAAGGCAATCAAAATTCCCCATTTCCCCGACCATATTTCCTACATCCTAAGGTCGCCCGGAGATGATCTCTATTAGCGATAAGGCCACCACTTGTGACACTAGATTTTACAATTTCCTTGTGTATTTGATGTATGAGTGCTTGCAATAAGAAGCTCATTCATTCAGTCGTTTAGTTACAGTGTTCATATGTAAGAAACACGTTGATATGAATTTCTCTTATAAAAGACTTCAACGCGCGCGCACTTATCTTTGAGGCTAAAACTGAACGGGACCAATTTTTGGAAGCTTCTAATTGCAGTTCTAAATTAAATACAGCCGCCCTGTCTCTTTTTGATTGCCCTAGAGAGAAAGATATCGAAAAAATATTTCTTATACAAAAAAAGACGTCTTCTTTCTTTTTTTGTGACCTTCAACGTTAGGTCTAAGGAAGTATGATTTGATTATATACCCAGTAACAGACGTGCCTATTGAAAATCTTCAAAGACTAAAACATTGAAAAGATGTAGTAATAAAATACTTTTCATTCAATATGATCTGAAAACTAAGACCAGAGGCCCAAGTCTGTTATTTAAATTGACTCAGTATTATAATTGCATTGCTTTCTAATACTCCATGTACGCTGTTATCAACATCTATACGTGTCATACAGACATATCGACTATCGTAAAAAACGTTATACCTGAAGTCGAGACGCTTTGCTCGCTCGTTCAATTATTGTCAAGAAAGATTCAGACTTACGATGTTTCTGGACAATGTTGTTAATGAACATTACCTGCGAAAGGAAAAAAAAGATGAATAAGTAAACGAACAAGTGGTTTCTGGGTCTTGGATTGTGGAAAGTTGTCAAAACTCTTGGGCCGTGCGGACCGAGAGCAAAATTGATTTTTAAAGATATAAACAAGCGTCTGGTCGACGCTACACGAAACCAAAATGCTGGCATCTACTTTGCACAGTACACCTCAGCATTGCCATTCAACGAGGCAATGGGGCCAGCATTTTGGATACTCTACCTAATGGCAGTGGTGTGGATTTACGTTAAGTTTTATTATTGTTATTATATTTTTTAATTACTATTTTACATATGGAGTATAACTTTGTAGGATGTATTTTTGTTAAATTTAATATTTTATTATGTTTTTCAAGTTTAAGCAATAAATTATCGTAAAAAAATGTTTCTAAAATTTCAGTTCACTAAGAGTAGTATCTTAACGAGTGACACCGCGGGATACAATTAGTATAACCTATGACAACTTCACATCAAAATCGGTCTATCAGTTTAGGCTGTAGAGGGTCACAACGAGTTAGACATACATACTTACAGATAAACACTTGTAAAATCACTACCCTCCTTTTAGTTAATTGGGTAATAAAAAGGAGTCGAACAAGTGAATAGAATATTTAAATTATATTGCATAAGAATATGCAATCTTTCACTTTCTCCTAGTTACGATAAGTTGGTATCATAATTGTTAGCTCAAGAAATAATCTTGTTTCTGCATATTTAATTTGGTTTACAAATTATGCAACGAATTAATTTAATTCATGTACATGACAGCTTTATTTAGGTATATGTACGTACTTACGATTCATAAATTTAAAGACCAACGGAATTGAACTCTTTGATATAACATTAAGAGAACACAGATAATAAATAAAATACCTATATATCAGATAAATTAATCAAATTGGCTAAGTGTGCGTCGGACAAGCGGTCGAAGTGTTCCGTACATTTACACAACATTCGTTCAAGTTTATACTTATTGTCGTTATTACGAGTAATATCGAGCAAAGATACATTAAAAACACTCAAGTCTTGATTTATGGAAAGGGGGACAATCTTTTTTATTTTTATTTAATTATTTATTTATAAATTGAATATACAGCTAAATATTCTGTGATTTTTTTATTTTCAAGTAATTTACTGCAAAAATCACGGTTTTTTGTAAAATATTTATATTCTTCCATTTATTATGTTTGTTGCTATAGCGTCAGTAAAAATACATACATAATTTGTGTAAATTACAGCTTTGTAGTTATCACGGTACACATGATACAAGCTGGTGACAGACGGACGGACGGACAGCGAAGTTCTAGTAATAGGGTCTTGTTTTTACCCTTTTTACTAAATATCAAAATCCAGCAAAGTTACTCTTTTAAATAAACAATTGTACCTTAGCCGTTTCATAATTTCATAAACAGATCTCGATCTCCAGCAGGTTTTGTTTTAGCAAAAACTCTAAGTAAAAGTTCCAGGTGCCTAGGTCATACATCAATGCTATAATGAAGGTTGAGTCTAACGTCTCATCAAAGTCAATGTGAAAAGCACAACAATAGCTCGAACAATAAATAATTATATGTGGGTATATACCACTGCTATATACCCACATATAATAAGTATCTTCATAAGTATAAGCAAAGCCTACGCATGAAGAAGGTCCTCGAAATTATTATTATAAACTCTTATAGCTTTATTAAAATAGTATCTGTGGCCCGCGGCGTTGCCTGCGACACAATGGAATATAAAGACGTTTAATCTTTGACGGCTGGGTGGTTAATGGGGCCTATAGCCGTGAAAAAGGAACGAGGTTCGATCCCACGAAACATCCAAAAAGATCCTGAGCTACCGGTGAAGGAAAATATCGTGTGGAAACCATAGCATGGCGTTTCCTATCGTTCGCCTGGCTAGCTGCCACTCTTAAGTTGTAAAATCTGTCGCCAAGCACCTAACGGTGTGTTCCTTCATCCTTCCTTGAGAGCCTGTGTATTTCAGACAAGACATGCTCCATCTAGGGCTACAGTATCGCTGACTTCCATGGTCGTGCGAACACTAGTTTAGTTAGGTGAAATGGCTAGCTGTGTAGGATAAAGAATAAAATAATACAGTTTTTGGTTTGAAAACGATAGGCGTCTCTGAGATAGCGGGGAACATTCTTCATTAGTAAAAACAATGTTCTAAGTTTACCATCATTTACTAAAGTCGTTTTAAAAAACAAATAGTCGTTTATAACATATTGCAACCATTCCCATTAATATGTGGGAGTCAAAACACATAATCTTGCCCTAAACACAATCCGAGATACCTACACACTGACATACTTACGTATAAATATAATAAGCTATTCACACAAATCACATTACCAAGGATACGCCTACTAATGCCTACACACCATAAAGTACAATTTGAATCAAACAGGTTGTGTATTAATGCATTATTTTCCCGCTAGTTGATTAGAATAATAAAAGTATTAGGAACCTAATGAAATAAGAGCTTAGATGATACTTCAAAAAATCATGATAACACTTAAGATCACAGTATCTTAAATAGTGAATCCGAGCGATATATGCAACCCAGTATAAGTTATGACAATCTGCAGATAATGACAAATCCAATGACACCTCGCACATCACCGATGACCAGGCAGCAGATGGTCACAGAGAGTCACAAACATTTAAAAATGTTGTTTAGTAAAAAATGACATCTGTCTTCGGCAGGCGCCTATCAGTCACTTTGATGAGTGATTTTGATAAAATTTATCAAAAAAAGTACCTGGCAAGTACCTAAACAATTGTATTTATTTAATAATAGGTCGCCCAACAGCTAAAATAATAATAATAATTTGAAACATCGCAATAGTTAAAATAAAAATTAATAGATATGTCTAGTTATTTCATTTGGTCACAGCTCTCATTTAAGACGAAATAAGAAGACGACGAAATAATTTAGTAATTAACACAAAATAAGATACCAAAGTAAGAATTTGCGCAACATAAATCCATAAAAATAAAATATACGTTCACATTCATTATGTCTTATATTACATAACAAGTAAATGTAACGTTATAAAATATTCATAAGTTTTATCTCCTAACATGGAATAACACTTGTCTGATTGAAAGGATATTAAGACTTTGTTACAGCATAGTTTCCATATTTTTTCTATTATTTATATTTCTTTTTACTAATGGACATCTGTAACGTTCTATTACTAGAATTACATGGTTCTGTTCTGTTCTGTATGTATGTATGTCGTCAGATGCGCCTAACAAAAACACAAATAATTATATTTAAGAACTAGCTGCACCCCGCGGTTTTATCCTCGCTAAATAATAAATAAATGAATCGGTATCACTTATATTTTGCGGAATTATAGTCTGTGTGTTAATCCGTGTGTGATATAAGTTATCTTGGTCGAACAACATTTTTTCCAAATCCGTTCAGCCGTTTGAGCGTGAAGGAGTGATACACACATACAATTTTCGCATCTCCACACATATTATAAATGCAAAAGTGTGTAATTTTGTTTATTGGTTTGTTTGTTCGTCTTATCCTATGCAACTAAGTGAGGTAGTCTGGAGAGTTTCATAAGCTATTTTTTTTCCCTGTGAAATAAAACACGGGCTAAGCCACAGGCAAAAACTAGTCTATTAAATTAGTGTGATACAAATTTCAAGGTATTTATGTATTATGTATAATTATTTTATTTATCTATGTATAATAGTTCTATGTGTTATAGTTATTTTTTAATTAATTGTGTCCTTAGCAGTAGCTGGGGCCCTTGTTCATTTTCCCGCTCTGCGCAACGATTATTACGACCCTGCCTGCAATGGACAACGGATGACCGTAAAACGTTTTTATCACGATTAAATGTAACTGACTTACGGAATCACCCCAAAACTAGTTTAAAATCCGGTCGAATTACGATCGATTAACGCGCGGAAATACTTATGATTCATACTCATATGGTTTATAATATAATTGTGGATAATCAGGTCTTTTCCGGCACGTATTGAGTGTAAACATTTGTCAGTTACTCAATCGAGTGCAGTGAAATTGGTAAATCATGGTTGATTTTTTTACTTAATATACATCGTTAAATTTACTCATGAAAATGAACATTTTAAAAAATAAAGAAAGAATCGCGTGATCGGTCTTTTGTATGGAGGACATCATTTTTCTAATGTTACACGTTATAATTATGCGCGCTTAATGAATTTAAATCATGTATTACAAAATAAAAAATACAAAATAATTTAATTCACAAAAAAATATTATGGTTTTACCAAATAAAATATCACATGTAGATGTTAAAACAGAGTATAAATCTATTCGTGCTACTTGACATTACTTATAGATAGTGGATATTATTATTTTATATAAAATAAAATATTCAGTCAAAACCTGCATTAGTAAAAATTAAATACATTACAGTTAGTCAAATAACTCACCCTGAATTGTACCTGGGGCTATGGTGTCCATAACTCTGGATGCGTTACCTCGCTGAATGGCAATGACCAGCCTTTGCTCCAGGTAAGATCCGTAGCGAGAATCCTATCTCCTTAACATAAACTTCAAAGCTTCAATAGCCTTATTTATGGACGGTAGACTTAAAAATCGTTTATTTTTTCAACGCTAGTATGTTCCCCGTTTTTTCAAAAATGCCTGTATCGATTTGAAAAAATGACGGTAGGTTTATAAATCTTACCAAAATCGGTCCATGAGTGATTTTGACAGTATTCTGTGACAAAATACGAAAATTAAAACCAGAGAAATCCTATAAAATTAATCTTAAATTTAATTATTTGTGTTTTTAGGCGCATGCGATGACATACATACTGACAGAACAAATTCATGTAATTTCTAGTAATAGTACGTTACAGATGCGTTACAAAATATTGTTCGATAAAAGATTGTAATTGTCCAGATGTCTGAAAAGGGGGCCCCAAAATTTGCATTTCCTAGGGGCCCTAAATTGTTAATCCTACCCTGTATGAAAGTTTATAGACAGTACAGTAAAATTAAAAACAAATATTTCATGACATCTTGGTCAGTATGTCAATAACAATGGAAAGTTCAACAGAAAAAATCCATGTTAATAAAACAACACTAAAATTGCTGTAGCATTTAATCTGAGTTTTTACAATTCATTTTATAACGTTTGCAACTCAATTGCACACGGTTTAAAACATCTTTCCATACATTTTACGCATCCTCAATTTCATACGTTTCGCAAAACGCATCGCACTGTATAACAGTCGAGCTATCAACTACAGATAGCGATGAAAGTAGTGAAGCAAGTGGATCTTTGTTTCGTTTTGACATAGGTAGATAAAGCAACGAATTAGTGAACTGTTATAACTTAATTGGAAGACAAATACTACGAAAACATAGACTAAGATATAAGCCGTACGTTGCCTTTATCACTTAAAGCAACTTCTGCCAGGTAACCTTTGCATGGCGAGAATTATAAAAAAAACTGATTATGTAACTAAACTATACTAAACTTATGATAGGCACATACATTTACTACAGAACCTAAAATTAAATGTGTCATGCAACCAACTCGTAAATACCACTCCACGGTAACCCATCCTATTATCTGACCGGACTGTACGTTGCTTAACATTGGTGATCGTTTTGGGAACACCTTTACACATTATTTCTTCTTATATATAAATATCAATCGCTGTTCGTTTGTCTTGCAAAAACTCGAGAACGGCTACACCAATTCAGCTTATTTTGGTTTTGAAATGTTTGTCAAACTCCAGAGAAGGTTTGAAAAGTGAGAAACCTAAATAACTGTTAGGCGGTACGATGTTCACCGAGCCAGCTAGTAACGTGTAAATATAGTAGGTATAGTAATACGCTTAGGTTATTACCTCGGACAGGTTTCCTACATTTTATTTTAATCATTAGTATATAAGGTGTTAATTATATAATTAATAGTGAAGTAATCTTTAAGGTGTAATTTGCCCCCTATACGGCAGAAGCAGGGAATCAGGCTTACGAAAATTCTGACTTGTTTCTTTAGGTTTACTCTATGAGAGTTTAGTTAAAAAAAAACTATAATAAATATTTGATTCATATCAAAGAAAAGCAACTTAAAAATAGTTGTACAAATTTTTGAAAGTAGACTCAAAAAAAATACAATATAATATAACAATATACTTATTGTTCACATAGAAAAAAGAAAAATGTGTATTAAAAAGGATAAAATAAAATAATCTAAATATTTCAATATAAATTTTGTTGCTTTTCTTATTAACTTTATAACTATGGTACACAATAAATAGCTAGGTAGTTTATATGGGATCTCCCCCCAATAAATATATGCACTTTTATTTTTAAATTTTTCAATTCAATTTCACAATCAACGAAACGTGTCCCACATCAAGGCAAATTTGGGGTAACCGGCAGTACTGACACTTGATACTTGACTAAATTTCGTATGCGATATTCAATACATTATATTAACTAGGGTATCGCATTGATCATTTATCAGTTAAAATCGACCATACAAAATTGCACACTCTTTTTGAATTATTTTGTAAGATATGTAAATGTAACATTAAATCCTACTAATATTACAAACGCGAAAGTTTTTAACAATGTATGTGTGTATGTTTGTTATTCTTTCATGCAAAAACTGCTAAACAGATTTGGATGAAATTTGGCACCAAGATAGCTTATGTCCTGGATTAACACATAGAATACTTTTCATCTCGGAAAATGCAGCGTTCCCGTGTGATAATCAGATTTCCGCGGGTAACACTGCGGTGAACAGCTAGTAAACTTTAAAGTATGTTCGACATTGGATACTAAATATACTGTTTTTACCATGATATAATTATACACTACGTGAAATTATGAAACAAAACGTAATATGTTTTGCGTAAATCAATTTTATTACGCATTGTGTTTGCTTGAAGAGTTACAAAATTACAATTATTATAGTAGCAATTATATCCCCCACGTATAATACGAAATAACGAAACACCATGAAGATTGCTTTTACTGTTAGAAAGGTCGTATGTGTAATAGTTTACAAGGTTTTTTACACAAGAACAATATAGTAATATAACGCGCTTTATTTACATTGTAAATAAAGGTTTGTGATATACTATTATGTGTTTTTAAACGACTTCATAAAGGAGGTTTTAAATTTGTCGGTATGTACGCTGATTTTTTCAGCGAAGGTATTTTTTTGACAAGATTTGCATAGTCGCCTGCCACTTTTGAAATCCGAGTCTTTTCGAGTCTATCTTAGGCCGCATCATCGCTTCACATGAGGCTAGCTAGCAAACACGAGCTTAATTTTACTTTAAGTATTACTAGTTTGTGTAACATTCTATACTCGGTAATCTATTTGACCTAATACATAATTACTTCATCGAAGCAACCGGACGATACACCCAAGATCCACTGAGGCGTAACAATGATAAGTGTTCATTCATTAAGGCTTGTTGCACACTATTTAATTATATTGCCTACATACATATTATATAGCCACATATATACATAAATCCGCCACAAAACGCGTTACTTTATCTGACTGCCCATAATGACAGTAATGTTTATCGAGTGTATATGTCTTCGTATAATGTTCAACTCTTTGTACAGTTGATGTTACACCTTAAACGGGTAGACCGATTTTGATGCGCGAGGTGTCACTGTATTTGTCTTTATTGGCAGATGGTCATTGGCAATTATTGACAATTAAACCACGCCTGCGTGGTTTAATTATTAAGATAAGAAAAAAGAAGAAAAGAAGAGGATAAAAGGGGAGGAATTAAGTGGAGTGTCGTTTTTACAGTCAGCTTTATTTGAAGTAGCTATTAACCGCTTGTTGTAAAATGGTTACATACGTCACTTAGGCGTATGTCTAACCGCAACCATCGCCACAATTCGTTAACAGGTCTGTTTATATGTAAATAAATACAGAACAATACTCGTTTACAACTTATTTAAAAAGGCAAACTACATTGGCTTAGTGACGCAATTCATCTTGTTTTCTGTATTGGAAGAACATTCGGATTCGAAATATATCGTAATTTGAAGGCGGATAAAAACCATTATATGAACTGTTAATGCTATACTCTCTGTTTCAGGACTGTCAAAATTTGTCAGTATGTTTAAATGGATGGTTGCTCTCCATAAGACAGCACATAAGTTTTCTGATGTTTTTATATGGGGATATACGATTGAGGAAGTATTTCTCCCAAATGTGGCGGAAGTTTGCCACAACATTCACCCGCTGATTTAACATAAACAGCCAGTACATCACCACATATAAGCGTTCCGAATACGAACAAATTTGGTTAAGAAGATGTCGAGATAATATCACGAAATATTGAGTGCGTTTTGTGCCCAATATACTACCCTTGCATAGATTTGTCTTGCTGTATCTTTTATTTTTGTTTGGTGTGCAATAAAGCTATATTCATTGATTCATTAATACGCTCCGGTGTGCTATCTGCTTATGTAAGTGCCACAGTATAGTGAATAGTTCACGTAATGTGTGCATTTTTGCGACCCATTGTAGTCGTTATTGGTTCACGGGAAGACAGCAATCTTAGCTTGCCAATGTCCGTCGAAAAGGGAAGCACTTTTAGACTGGAATTTGATAGGCTTTACATATCTAGGTATTTTAATACCTACGAGATCGCCACAACGCTCATTGTAGCGATCTCATGTTTATAGATTTATTACTGTTGGATAATTCTTGATTGTAAATAAAGGTTATAATAAATTTTAACATAGTAACTAATAATGTTATGGGGAGTTGTTTTACACAAAGAAGATAACAAGTAGAATATAGATAAATGTGTGGTATTTATTACCCGACTGCCTAAAGTAAGGGTCAGTGTTTTTCGAGTGTATGTTTGTTTGTAAGAATGTCTAACATTTTGTGACCCTCTATAACTCTATAGCCTAAAGTGGTAAACAGGTTTTGTTGTCCACTGTCATTGGAATTGTCTTTATCTGCAGGTGGTAATAGGCTCACTAGTTGCTTCCCGCGGTGTCACTCCTAAAGACTATAGTCTAAAGTTTTTGCCATTAACTACTTGTTTCATATATATATATTTGTATTTTCATCTCCTTGCTTACAGATCTAAACTAAGTATAATTACTTGCTGCACAAAAATATATGAAACAAACAAAAATAAGCAATCATAAAATCACGGCTCGTACCAAAAAAAAAGCGTAAAACAAACCGTAAAAATTACGTTTACGTTTGCGTAATTCAATTATTTACAGTAAAACCGAGACAATGGTGCACCGAAACCGAAAAGAAAGTTAGCCGGTGCGGAGTTCGGAACTCGTTGCGAGCGAAAGTTAAGATAAATATAATAAGAAAAAATAAGTAAGTAGTCGCGTCAAGGTAGCCAATAAATGGTTCCGTAGAAATTTCATATCAATAAGAGGAGCATGTTTGGATAACTACTCGGTATAAAACTTTTTTTTTGTAATGTTGTTATTTAATTCATTTTTATTTAGTTTTATTAGACACTCCCGTAACTCTGATATATTAACTTTATGGGTATTTGCACCACGGCAGGTGCGGATAGAACTTTTTCAGTCATTTTGATTTAAATGCAAAAATCTTGATTAATTTATAATAAAAATGAATTGTGGCCACATGGCAGGTTCAAAAAAAGGATTTTTCAAATAGGTCCATCTGTTTCGGAATAATCAGCTAAAAACAAAAAAAAATACAGTCGAATTGAGTACCTCCTCTTTTTTGAAGTCGGTAAAAAAGTGAAACAGAATAAGGGACCTTGGGAGGTGGAAGTAGAAGAGTTCTGCGTAAAAATAAGGCTTTAAAATTCGAATAAGGTACTCTAAGAAGTGAGTTCGGTAACAGTTGATTGTTGACTGTTGGCAATAAGTGTTATTGACTGTTTGTTTTGGAAAGAATTTAAATTGAGTCGGTTCTTGTAGTTTTACTATTAATGTTTCGCTGTGAGTTTTGCTAATATGTATTTAACTATATCTCTCAGCTGCCAGTGACTAAGTAATCTGAATATTAAAAAGTTTCAAACTTTGAACCCTCATTTCAACCAAATTTATTGTTTTTTTTTTGGGACATTCAATTAAATTCGAATTGCTTAAAATCCTTTCTTAGTACAACCTATAATGAATACAGCCTCCAAAATTAATGTGTGAATTAATCAATTCAGTGGTTTAGGCTCTACGTTGATTCCTAGAAAAGCAGTCAAAATCAGGATCAGTCAGTCAGGACTTTTGCTTATATATACATCTATAATGACGGTGATATTTTTGATATTAAGTTTTTAATCCGACATACATTATATATATTTGCGTCATATTATTTAAGTTACTTCCATTAGAATAAAAATTAAACTTTTTTTCTACGACTACCTACTTGAATATATGGAAGGTTGTTTATTTACATTAACTAATTTAATTTATATTATATTAATTTGAATACTTTGTTTCGCTGATTTTGTTACAAAGTTTCGATTATAATTGTTTTACGAAAGATATCTTAAAAAAACAAACTAGGTATGCTGCTTTGAAAGGCTTAAAAAGGAAAGGGGGTTTTCAATTGGACTGAATTTTAATGTGTTTTTAATCGGTCCAGGTGGTCAATCCTGTTATTTGAATTGCCTCAGAATTACGATTGGATTGTAATAAAATGGCCGTATTGACATAGAATACCACAGTTAATATTAAACAAAACAAGATTTTTAATACAAACTCTCGACCTATTCTATGTCAAAACCGCCATTTTGGTATAATCCAATCGTAATTCTGAGGCAATTCACACAGACTTGACCACCTGGACCGATTATCATGAACATCGGATCAAACGATTTGTGAAAGATAATTGGACCGATTTGGGAAAATTGTTTATTTTTTTGTTTGATATGTGTTCCCAGTAAAATTAAAACAAATTAAATTTTCTCAACAGTTTTATTTATAAATCAAATTAGTTTAAGAAAATGTTTGGAGTCAATATTTATTTTTAATTGTTCCATGTAACTAATTATATGGAGACGTCCGTAGAATAAAACCGCAATGTTATATATATATATACATTACAGAATCAAAAAGCAAGTACATTACCTATCTGTTACGAGTGAGTGAAATTGTCGCGATCTAGATGTACGGAGTAACGCGGAACGTATCGGTCGATGTTCGAGCGGAATGTGCGCGTGTCCATTACCACACGGTAGAGGTGTTCGTTATATTACATAGCCGATAAAGAAACTTATTTTTGAGAAATAATCAAACAATTTGTTTTTTTAAATATATACGACCTGGCGAGCTATATGTTATTTTTTAAAACTGCCACTGCAAACGTGATGGTTGATGCAACACTGCTCGCACGCTCGCTCGCGGCTCGACTGAACAGACTGAAGGTCAATTTCAATTCGCAGTGTAATATTGTATATAGAGTCACATGCCAAATTGTACTTTAACTCGCCGGCTTAGGCACTATATTTGAATATGTGTGTTTAGGAACTGATTGAATGTGTTGTTTAGGATATAACACGTTCCAAATTGTACTTTAAGACATCGGCTTAAGCGCTAAAATCAGCATGTCCACTGTCCAGCGATGATATGACGGGCTTTAAAACTCTTTTGAAATATTAAGTAAGTAGCTATGTTTTGAACCGCCTTTTAATTTATTCGTTTTATACGTTAGTTTCTCGAATTTCGCAAAATTTTCTTCTACAATCGGTTCATCCTGATTGGTAGACTAACACCCTTAAGTATTGTCACATCTTTCTGATACACGTTGTATATCGTATCGTAGATGAGAACGCGCACGCACGGCCCAGTGCGCTAGTTGCCCGCGCCGCATGGCGCACGCGATACAATAACTCGGATATTTACATCGCATAGTGATATGTACATACCTGTACTTGCACAATATTAGACCAGCATTTGTTTCTTAACTAAAAAGAGGAAGGTTTTCAATTCGTTGGATTGTTCTTTTTACCAGAGTGCGAAAGAAAGAAGGTTATGTTTTTGAGTGTATGCATGTATATTTCTCTGGCAAGCCTTAAAGCCTAGACGGCTTGTCGTATTTTATGTGAAGGGTGTCAATAAATGATCGTCTTCGTCGTGAAAGTGACACTAAGTACATCAAAATTAAAAAAAAATAAGTTAAGGATGATTCACAGGTTTAACGATTTAGCAGTCGAGATTTCTCGGAACTCGCTTCTAACCACTTGTCTATGTTCGTTTCGTAAAAGATCACGGAACGAAATCGGTAAAGATACCGACTTTTTTCACATCAATTTACCAAAATCAGCCCAGTAATGGTTGGGGCTTGGCGAATATATCTCAAATAAGAAAACAATTATTTAAATCGATACAGGTAAAGTCGCTTTGAAATCGGGAAACATATATTAAAATTTATTATTATAACATTACCAATTCAAAAAGCCATTATAAAAGTATTAATGTTATGTGAAATGTGTAAATTTAATTCAAATAACTGCACTAAAAACTTATAGCAATTAATACGCCGAACTATTACACATGATACAAACATTTTAACTAAATCATGCTACAAAAATCTATTTACAATCTGTGGCAATAAAACACGCTACTACAAAAACCAATCAAATTATAATTATTCAGCAAAAAATCACCCCGCCTTAACAATATGCAAATAAGCTACAATCAAAAACAAGTACACTTTTTACAGTCACCTGCTTTACCGAAACTGTGGCGATAATTAACTAATCTTATGTAACGACAATCAATACTAAATTAGATCACGTTTTATGTAATACTGGTTAAAACTAGTTATGAGTGGTCAAAACTGACAAATACTGGTTAAGGCTCGGAATCTAGATACATAAGTTTAGTTTTTACTGCGCTTTTTCAGCTTTCAACCAAAATAAGTAAAATATTGTAAAGTTACTGCAAACAACTGCTTAGTTATAGTTATAACTAAGCATATTATAAAAAAAGCGAGGATAAAAGTGTAGTTATTCCACAGCAATGAGAACTAATAGGAATTTCTGAAAATTTTCGTTCTTTAATTCACAAGTTATTTGTAGTTTCTAACGAGATAACATATTTTTGTTCATGAATCAATCTTTAAGATGTGTAATAGCTATAAGATAGTATGTTATTTAATTAGACTGCATGAAGTTATAGAACATGACAAAGTTTTATATTTGACTAAGACTTTCACTCCATAGACTCATACTGATAATACAATAGTAAAAAATATATCTTTATCATAGTAAATCAAAACTATATAGTCGCAGAGTATCCAAAATGCTGGCGCCATTGCATCGTTGAATAGGTACGTTGATCGAAGTAGAAAAAAAATCTAATTTCTTTTTATATTAAAAAAACTTGCTGAACATTCATTATGTTTCTTTTAATTAATTGGAACATTTTGAGCTGCATATTTATACGAATATGTGCTTAATATCACTATATATCTATATATATGTAGGTATTTGTTTTTTTTGTGGTAAAATAGTTGTCGTTTTTATTTGTTTTTTTTTATTGGTAGACCACCAACGTTATTTTTTGCACTTAGTCCGACCCATCCAAAGATTGCCTAGAAGAAATCGCTTTAGGCGATAAAGCCGCCCAATGTTCTGCCAATATTTCTTTTATATTTGCTGTTTTTATTTTTCTTGATGTGCAATATTGATGAGCATAGTATCAAATCCCTTTAGCAACTCGCCTTACATCGAATGTGCGTCAAACTTTGCTATATATATATATATATATATATATATATATCACTAAATACGTCCCTATAGTAAACCTTATAAATCTTATAATTACTCAAAGCTATTGTAACTTGCCGTTGCTCAAAAAACGAAAATCTTATCCTTAAAAGACCAACTTAGTCTACCGCCTTAATAGTCGGCACGAGCCAAAATATAACCGCCCAACGGTCATCGAACACTGCTCATTCATAATATTAGTATATTCGATTCCGGGTGACGCAGATTAGGTAACTAACTATCTATTAGTATTTAACATAATTTGTTGACAACTTTCGTAGCAGCAGCGAAAGTGGTCGCCCCATCACATATACATACCTACCTACTCGTATAGAGTGTAATATAAGGAGAGTGTCATGGGTTATGTAATAGGAATCATGTTATATCATATACTAGCTTCTTCCCGCAGTGTTACCCGCGAATATTTGACTATACCACTGCTTTTTCCGAAATAAAAAACCAGCCGATGAGTAAATCTACGACATAACTATTATGATGTCAAATCTCATCCAAATCCGTTCATCTGTTTGAATGTGATGGAGTAACAAACAAATACTCGTATAAACTTGCGTTTTTATATATATAAGTGAGATATGCCTAGTGGCTATTACCCGAGGCAGTGCCCGTAGCATAAAATGGAATATAAAGAAGTTTCAACCTTTGAACCCTCAATTAACCTTAGGGATTGAATTTGCAAAATTATTTTCTTAAAACACCCCTACACCCTATAATGAATCCACCCTCCAAATTTCAAGTCTCTAGGTTCAGGTTTAGGCTGTACGGTATGTTCTAGGAAATATCAGTCAGTCAGGACTCTTCAATCTATACAGATATTTACCCTGGCTCTTATAATAAACTAGGAAAATCTAGTAAAATAGGGCCTATCACACTTGCTTTATTTGCCTGCAGGATGTAACCAATTAAAGCCTATGACAATCTGCAGATATAAACGAATCCAATGACTCAATCAAAATCGGTCGTATTGGTTATAGAAGATCAAGAAAGTTAGGCATACATAAATACTTACATACACTCGAAAAATATTACCCTCCTTTTGGGCAGTCGGATAAAAAGCGATCATCCATAATCCGATCTATATTTAAGTAAACTTTCTTTCTCTAATTGAAGAACCTTGTACATCATCGGTAATTTCAACATAATAATTTCAACATAATAACCTGCAAAGTACTTATTATCTGGCATCACGAAATCTCACTTCACTATCAAACAATATAATAGCTATTATATCGATACCTAAAACATTATAATTAAATATTTATCTCTTCATACTCTTTCGACATTTACTTGAGAACATGCAGAGGAAAATTACTTTTTTTTATAAATTAAATCCATTTGTAAATTAAAATGGATTTAATTTATAATATTAATATTTTTTATGTAAAAAATATGTACAAACCCTATTCTTAGTCTTTCCTCGATAGAGAAAAGTCACAAAGTCGTGTCTGATATTTAACACTTTTGAAACTATCTTCAGAATGCGGCGAATAAAGAAAATTAATGCACGGTTGAAATTCGTCTATTTAGCCCTAGGCTTCCTCATAAATATATTTGAAATAATAGTTTGCATGATAGAAATGTTTCAGATATTTACGGCGTTTTTTAACTTATGTCAAATCTTCGACATACTCAATAATTTTTACGGTGCAATTGTTTTTCTCCCAAAATTATCATTGATTAAAATGCTATGCTTTATTTATTGCTTAATAAAATACTTATGCCTATATAATACCTATTGAAGTAAGGTGAAAAACCTAATAATATTTAAATAAGGTTAAAAAAACTTACCTTTAAAAAAAGCAGCAGGAGTCGGATCCCACAAAATAAAAACTGCACCGTGTCTGTTCACTAAACAAAAAATCCGAAAACTTCTGCGAGTAAAAAATTCAAATACTCGTTGATAGAATCACATTTTCCGTCAGACAAAAATGGTTCATCATAGCACTGAATAACTTAACTGGGACCAAGTTAAGCTAGTTCTAAATGAAGTTAAGTTGCGTGCTTTCACTGTGGTGTCGGAGCGAAGACTGGCCGGCGAAGTGAGTGACTGTGGTAGCTTAACTTTAACTTAGCTATCTCTTGCAGGTGCGGAGTAAGGTGCTTTGATTATTCTACGGTGATTTGGTTATCAATTATGTTCGGTAATAATAATTAATGGTAATGATTTTTGTCGAAGTTGTTTAATTTTAGGTATTTATTCAGCTTCTATTATAGACGTAATAAGAGATATAAAAGTGTTATAACGATTATGTAGAGTATAGTATAGGCCCTGGCCAGCAATCTAACATTTTATAATATAATTTTTACGATATTGTTTTCTGAAATAAGGCGTCTGTTGTGTGTAAAACAGAAAAACATCTAATTACAAAAATAGTTGTGTAATATTCTTTATTTTAAAGATCGTCTATATAATGGACTCTTTCGCAGTTTCAAAAGTTTTATTCATATAAATCTTTTCTTAGATGATCCTGATCATTTTCTGATAAAAAACATTTTTGAATAGAATTATGACTACGGAGTAACAATTTAAATATCTAAAAACACGTAAAAGTCAAAACTAAAGCGAAATTCATTTATTGTAGTGGAGAAAAGAATATTTTGAATGATTTTTTCATTAAATTAATTAAGCTTATCTTTCTGTGATACTAGTCAATTGGTAAATAATGAAATATAGCTTATTATATAACCTATACCTATACATATTACATATACATAATATAAAACTTTAACGAGATATTAATTAAATAATTAGTTTTAATTGACGTATTGTGATTATAACAATATGTGTCAGTATAGTTTAATGGTGTCTTTAAATTTATTGGATACTTACGAAGTAACAATTTAGTTAAGAAAACTCATCGGCCTTCTTCATACTAAAAAGGTTTTATGATAATATAAGTTTTTTTCAGAAGTATTTGTAATTGTAATTTTCTCGTATTCCGAGTAGTGAAAGTTATTCTTCATAAGTACCGTGACCTCCTTTTGGTATAGCGTCCCACTGCTGGGTACAGGCCTCCTTACTTATTCTTCAACAAGCAAGTTTCCTCATGATGATTTACGCTCGTTTTGACCCAAGCTTGAATGAGTGAAAACTTAGAGGTGTATGCCTGAACCTGCGCCTCTCGCTTGATAGGAAAGCTTAATTAAGTTACTCTGTATCCCAGAAAACAGCTTGCTTAAAACCACAGAAGAAAAGACATAAAAAAGGTAACAAACATTAAAATAAACAGTCGAGGTAAGTCCTTTCTTTTATCCGACACAGCTAGGCATTTGACCACATGTTAGCACGACCACGGAAGTCAGCGATACTGTAGCCCTAGATGGAGCATGCCTAGTCTGGAATACACTGGCTCTCAAGAAGGATGCCAAAGCACACCGTTAGGAGCTTGGTGACAGATTTAATAACTTAAGAATTAGCTACCATCCTCAAGTTATAAAATTTGTCGCTATTGAGCTATAGGAAACGCCTTACAACAATGCTATGGTTTCCTCACGATGTTTTTCGTCCCCGGTAGCTTAGCTTTTTATTTGCATGTTTCGTGGGATTGAACCTCGTACCGTTTGCACAGCAATCGAACCCATTAACCAGTCGACTATCATCGCCTTTCTGTCCTTCCTTTAATCTTTTCTTTATTGGAAAGTCGGACAAATAATACATTAACTATTACTTTCTTGTGTTACCTACCTTGGTAGAGTTCGTCCCTGTGTCTTTGCTACCCTGTGTCTTAGCCGCGGCGGATTATTTTTTATAATAATTTATTTAATCTCCATGGGAAGAGTTTTTTTATGTTTCCTGAGAAAAAAGAAAGGTCTGATTTTGATTAGATTCACGTCCGGAAGTAGCTGTGGGTTAATAGAGTTCATATTTTATGCTACTTTATGGTTTAATTACTAGTTGAAACTCATAGATAGGTATATAAATACTATTTTTGCTGCATACGTTATTGGAAAAATTGATATAAATAGATTCGACAATAATGAATGAAAAATATAAATTTTACCTAATTCGATCTAGTAATTTGGTTTTCATTTAATTTCTCCATTTTAAAACATTGCTCTTGGACATAGGTTGTATTATATGTGTTTCCACCTCAGTAGAATAACCTAATTAAAGAATATTATTTTGCAAGGAATCCGACGCTCTTTGGTTTACACCATTCTAACTAATTAACTAGACATTTTAATTCTCCACGTTTGGCAATAACGCGAATGATCTATCAATCGGCTAGAACAAAAAAACCTATTAAAAAGCAATAATGTATTTAAAAATGGACATATATCAATTTAAATTTCTATTGACATAGCCATAACAACACTCAAAATTTTCTCATACGCCTATTTTCGTATATTAGCATCTTATTATATTTGGTTACGCAATATCGAGACAGAACTTTCTTCCGCTCGTGATGTCAGGGTCCGCATTCTCGGCTCGCCACCTGTCATGATCGAGTTACTCAGTCATTATGTTCCATGGAATGATGCAAGTTGGCTTTGGCGGCATTTTTTGTGTTGTTCGGAACTAGCAATTCAACTATGTACCTTTATTTATTTATTTTTTTATAGACGATAGGCTTACGTTAGACCGCAACTCTCCGTGAAGCGACAATGTAGCTTAAGATGTCGTATGTGTAGAAGGAACCGCATCGCAGCTTGAAAATACCCACCTATATAAGGCTTCCACTAGGTGGACCGACGATATAGTGAAAGTCACAAGTAACCAGTGAATGCAATTGGGAGCTTGTCATTCGGAATGGCGTTCTAAGGGGGAGGCCTATATTCAGCAGTAGATGTCTTCTGGCTGATACTAATGATGTTATTGAATGAAAATTCCACAATTTTACAGTCCGTTTAAAAAAAGTAGTTATACCATGAAAGAAAAGTAAAGATATTTATCATAATAACCCAGGTAGCTACATATGGCACATCTGATGAAAACAGTAAAAGTCTCAGTTCTCAGTCTCGAAACATGTTTCCGAAGGTGAAAATAGTGACGCAACTTCACTTAGCGAGATATATGGTATTAACTGACCAAACTAGGTTTTCTAACATGTGAAATGAACACTCAGACTTGAAGCATCTGGGCCTACGATACGCATCTACGACTTTAAAACATGCACTTGCCAATCTACTCCTGGGACTAAAGATGTTTCTATACATAACATACGAATAGTAATTTTATTTATTTCTATATCATACTTGTTCTGTCTTCAAAAAATTCCGATTGCTAAATCTTTAAACCTGTGTATCTAAAACTTAGCACTCAATAAAAAAACGACAAGCCATTTATGCTCTAGGGCGTGTCAAAGAAATATACACACGAGAACATACATGCATACTACTAGTATACTGCTTCTTCACCGGTTTGCCTCGTGCCTACGTCCTGTCGTTGATTACGCAATAAAGCCGCAAGAGGGCGCGGCGCAGCGTGCTCGATGAAAGTTCCTCTGTTTATCTACTTATTAGCGAATTTGGCTATCAGTTAGCAAACTCTAGTGTTTCGCATGTTTATATTGCCAAGGAGTCTTGGAGAAATTATTAATGTAAAAGCTGTAAATCTAAGGCCCGATTTATCTTTAAAATAACCGCTCAATAGCTTATTAACGCAATAAGGGAGACGGTCCACAAGCATATGTGTACGTGACTCGACCAAAATGTTATCACTTTGTACAAACGTATTGTATAAAAATGCCCTATAATACAGTTTTGCATATATGGCGCACTATAAAGCAGTCTAAACTAAACGCTTTTCTGTTTTTGCGAAATATATTTTAAACCCGGCTTACTAGAGATATCATTCAATGGTGTTTGAATAGATATACAAAAGCTAATACAGTGATCTAATTTTGGTCGAGTCACTTGAACTTTTGCTAGTGGAGCAAGTAGCCAAAGAAATGTGCCTTTTTTTCTTTATGCAATGATTTTTGACAATTAAAAGTAGTTTTCCTTGTCTTTCCTTGCAAAACGTTGTTTTAGACTCAGTAAAATCAAATAACGTACCAAAAAAGCAGCTTTTCATGGCTTGTTCCGATTTTAGGTGCTAAGATTTTTGTATGAATTTTCTGGCTTACAAAATATTTCACAAAACTTTTAAGTAGTAACAGGTAGGCAGGTACTACAGTAAAATGCCATGGAGTATATATCAAGGTACACCATAAAAGTTTTACTTTCATCTCGCCCGCGGACATGAAAGCTACCTGCCTATCTGATTAATTTGGTACTTATAGTAGCCATGAATATCGATTCCGGAGGGACATTTTATTACTGGCTGTAAGTAGCTTAATTAGTAAGGACAAGCTAGCCCAGTCAAAATATAGTGTTTTAAGTTTATTCACCAAATAAATATAGATAACAAATTTAAACATTAATAATTGTCCAAATATATTATGAATCCATTACAATAGGTAATTCGTGGGCCACAAACCGATGCGATTCCTGTATTTTGTATCAATCACATGACTTTGAACGGATTCAAGTACAAAGTTACCTATTTATCTCAATATGCTAGATGCACATAACGGAGGTCCTCGATTTGCCGAAATATTCTTTTTATGTCATATTCTCCGATACTTCTGCAACGCTTGGGACAATTTAGATAATATTTCTTTTGTTTAAAAGGGTTAATATACCTACTTAAAATTTTATATGGAAATGCTTGCTAACTGGCCGTTGGTATTTAAAAAAAAATCACATAATGTGTTTTAACCTATTAGATCTTTTAATCTTTAAATATTCTTTTCACACTTATAACTTCTCATTAAAATAACCCGTGTAAAAATATTGGTCTATCTTCGAAAGTCTTAGACACTATATAAAGAAAAGTGCGTGGTTACTCTACACATCAACTTGTTAAAGCTTCTGATGCAAGAGTCCAGTAATACTTTATTGTAACGAAGATATTTTGTTATTGTTCTCTACGAAGATATATATAACTAATTAATACATTTGTTTCGAAAAACCTAAATAAAATAATTATAAATAGGAGTGTTAGTCGACCGGCTGCAAGATAGGTCAACGACATAGGAACTGTCGCGGTTCCAGCCTGGACACGGTTGGCACAGGGCCGAGACACGCCCACATGGTGGTATGGTCCTCGAGCTTATTGCGGTGCGTCATGTGTCTGGCGTATTGCAACGGGAGGTAACCGTTGGATGGGTGACAACGGACAGCCGTGGCAGGTCGCGGACGAATGCGACGGCGTATCCAGTATGTCCCAGAAAACGGCCGGGATTGCCATCGTGGAGTTTTAGTGGGTAAGAGTCCCACATAACCGCTCTGTCTCCCCGTGGAGGAGCGGTATGCATGAAGTATTTGCCCAAAATCTGCCAAAAAAGGGCCGACGCCTATACCCAGCAGTGGGCATAAACAAGGCAATAAATGATGATGATGACCATACAAGTGTTTTTGTACGGAAATGAAACAAAGATGTTAGCTATTATCTAATGCAAGTCATTGTATTATGTAGTGTTAGTAATTAAATTAGTGATTAATCTAGATGTTAATGGACAAAGTGAGTGATTAGTAACAATGGATGGTGATTCGTTAGAGAAATGTAGGTTTACTGCGTAAATACTGACTTTGAATGATAGTGTTATGCAGGAAATATGGATGTCGGTAAATGATGTATTGAAGCTTTGATAGATCTACAAGATAGCTCTTTGGGTTTTTATGATGTAAGAGATTATTATTTATGTATGTTATTTCTTTAATATGATTTATTGAGAGCATGTTATTAAAACTTTTTCGTACAAACTTAATTATTGATATTATGGTAGGCCTATGGGCAAGTAACAGAATTATTTACGTGCGGATTTATTTTTTATTTATTTTTCTGCTATTAGCATCTATAACAGCATATTTATGTACATTAAAAATATAAATAAGAATTATAAAAAGAACGGCTTAAATAAAAAAACCCATTATAAGAGATATTGAAAAATATCGTGAGTTTTTGTAAAAAAGGACCTACATACTGGTTTTTGGGTGGAAAATTCATAAAACTTTATTATTAACACTTACAAGGATGCTTTTCGCATCCTTATGAAAAAAGCACGTTTTTGCAGCTCGTCGAGTATGTTCGCTGATGCACGAGTTCCTGATTGCTTCGCTGTTATCAGGTCTAGAGTAGCGTCCTTTTGGGATGTTTTGCGTAGATCAGAATCGCATTCTTCAATGTCTGCGAGACTTATACGACTGTGATATTTTCGTGTATTTTTAGTGTTTGTCTGTAATTATTAGTTATTAATTTCTTTATTGTACAATTGTATGGGTTTTCTGCCTGAAATAAAGACATTTATTATTATTATTCATGCAATAAGAAAATATATAACAATACGAATTGACGTTTAAGCACACATGTATATATTAATAATTAAAGAATATTAATTATAATATTAACATGTATCTTTATAACTAAAGAAAGACTATAATAATTAAAGGGTTTTGTTATATTGATTTTTTATTATTTTTGCAGTTATATATTATGTACTATCTAAGCAAATCCAATACTAATTGAAAACTATGATTTACGCGATTTATGTCAATACCTATTCAGTGACAGATAAAAGTAAATTTAGTAAGCTGTACACACAGCTGGAACGCTTAGCTGGCTCAGTCAATTTATAAAGAGGTATTTTATAGATTTTTCAGAAGCAAAAGTAAGTAATGTATGACGAGTAACATTTCGTGGTAAAGTGTATGTTGTAACTGACGTTTTGCAATTATTATCATATCTTCTTTGGCTTTGCTCCAGTTTTTTAAGCTCGGCCGGAACACCTTGACACGGTGAGTCA
The DNA here is from genome assembly GCA_947049295.1 of Ligdia adustata. Classification (NCBI taxonomy): domain Eukaryota; kingdom Metazoa; phylum Arthropoda; class Insecta; order Lepidoptera; family Geometridae; genus Ligdia; species Ligdia adustata. The sequence continues at coordinate 2,358,998 of OX346237.1, forward strand.
GTGGTCCATGATACTTACTTGTCTATGGTTTTGCAACACATTCTATAGACCAGTATTATGTATTGTTAGCTCCTTTGTTACCCACTATACGGGGTTATCGGCTAGGGGTGTACTAAGCCAAAACGGGGTGACTATACCCAGCCTAAGGAACAACTTTCACTATGAGATCAACTCTGAATTAGAGAAAAAAAAAACAGCTGTTTCATACAAAAAGTTGATCGGTCGTCGACAAAATGTATGGAATAGCTGATTTTTTCTCGAATTCAGAGTTGACCCCAAAGTTAAAGTTGTGTTGTATTGTATAGTAGCCCCCTTTCGGCTTCGTCCACCCCTAACCGATAACTCTGTAGAATATTAAGACTTTTCTAAGGAAGAGACAGAAGCCCACGACACAGATCACCCTAATGTGGGTTTCAGAGCACAACTTATTTACCTACACTAAATCTAGTTAACCTAAGATTTACGTACGCAACCTTAACTTGATCCTCGAAATAAATGCTTTTATATATATATGTATATACTATACTCATCCCAAGGAACAACTTTCACTACGGGACCAACCCTGAATTCGAAAAAAATAATTCTTTTTCTTTTATACATTTTGTCAACGAACCATTGACTTTGTGCACGGAACAGCAGATTTTATTTCCTTCTATTCAGAGATAGTCCCATAGTAAAAGTTGTTTCTTAGGATGAGTCGGTAAAAGTACAGTTGAAATTTTAATAATAATAATCTTCAGAATGGATATCAAAATCATGGAGATTGTGAAAGCATTCGTATAACTCATAGAATAGGGTACTTTAAAATACAAAAAGGGTTAACTGACAAATGTAAATCCTCCTCCTATTTTCGAAGTTGGCAAATAAATAAAAGCTGTTAGTAGGTAGCTAGTATAGTACCTAGCTAATCATAGCCGTGGGATTTGAAGATGTTGCAAGATATTTAGGTATGAGTGAGGTGTAGAGTTATGAAGTTCGTAGCTAAATGGTAGCTCGTAAATTGTGTTACCATCTTAAAGCTTAAAAAGTCCGGACAAAACGGATTTCGACATAACCCCGGACATTTGGTTTCATAATGTTTTCACCGCACATATAAGTTTTTCTATATTTACAACGTAGAAATATTGTTGACTGTTCATTTTGTTTTTAGTAAAAAAAAAATCTCTTAAGTTGTAAAAATTAGAAATTGTCTACGATTATCTCCGCATTTCGGACAAGGTCTAGAATATTATGGTATATTACCGGACACATCCGGAAAATTCCGTACGTGCGGAAATCCTACTTGTAAATGGGTTTGAAATAGTCTGTACTCGCTTTTGGACAAAATTAGTGTTGAGGTTACTTAGTTTTGGTATGAGTCTAATTAGTAGATAATTATTATAATTATTGTTGGGCTACTGTAAAGTTAATGGTCGTTTGGCAACAGTTTTTTAGGTCCTTCTGTTTAACCAACTTCAAAAAACGAGCAGGTATAAATTATAGTAAGTAAAGTAAATAATAGGTTATAAATCAGAATAAATGAACATATTGTATGGAGACTTGTCAAGTTAAAGATTGGACCATAATCTAGTGGAGCAGCCCAAACAGCGAAGAAGTAACAGTTTGGTATCAGATAATCATCATCTAATCTGCTATGTTGGGGGTGTCTTTGCGTGATAGAATTCGTAATGAGGATATTCGCCGAAGAACTGCAGTTGCCGACATAGCTCGTAGGATATGCAAACCGAAGTGGCAATGGGCTGGAATTACCGATAACGGATGAGGAAGAAAGGTTCTTGAGTGGCGACCATGAACTGGAAGACGCAGCGAAGGTAGGCCTTCCAGTTCATGGTGGACCGACGACATAGTGAAAGTCACAAGTAACCAGTGGAAGCAATTGGCAGCTTGTCGTTCGGAATGGCGTTCTAAGGGAGAGGCCTATGTTCAGCAGTAGACGTCTTCGGGCTGATGATGATGATCATGAATCAACATCAGCTAACTCTCATTGATGGACATAAGGTTCTCCCTCTACACGCCACTCGGCTAAATCCTGGGCCCTATATATATAAACCCCCTGTCAATAATCCTCTGTATTAGCTTGACCCACCTAGTCTTAAGGAAACCTTACAATATTTTTGTCAGTTCTCAGTTATATCAGATCCTATATATATGCAGATCCTATACTACCTAGGCTCTTGGTTATGTGTTACAAGAGGTGCGTATCCTCGTTTTGCATCATCAACCGGTGCTAACGGTGAAGGAAAACATCGTGAGGAAACCATAGCATAGTGGTAGAGCGTTTATTATCGCTCGCCTGGCTAGCTACCACCCACAAGTTGTAAAATCTGTTGCCTAGCACCTAACGGTGTATTCCGGCAGCCTTCCTTGAGAGCCAGTTTATTTCTGCCGTGCTCCATCTAGGGCTAGAGTATCGCTTACTTCCGTGGTCGTGCTAAATTGTGATCAAATGTCAACATGACATTAAACACTCGAAATTCCTTGCCTCTTTTGCAAGGAACCTCGTAATTAGTTAGACAATAACGGCTCTGACAAACTGACCGTTCGGAGCAACTATTTACCGATCGAAATCGATCCATATAAAACACTCTGACACAAAAACATTTGACAGTTGATAATTATTCATGGCTATGGTAATAAAGCAAAAATTTGCTATTTTGTGGAGTTGTGTTTGATAAATTAAATTAAGCTTACAAATTCATACGATATTTCGAGAGTTATTCACAAGAGAGCGAGAGGGCGCAGCGTAAGTTAGAAAGAAAAAAGCTAAACGTCAAAATGACACTGACACCTAGTACTATTGAATGAGGCGCGAATTTTAAACTGAAACAGAGTTGCTGACAATGTCAATATTTCAACACCACGTTCCATCATAGGGGCAGGGTCCAGATTCTCTATAGACCGCGAGTAACGCATGACGTCATAACATGCTTCTGACGCAAACAAACAAAAAAGGGCTTAGAATCAGGGTAAAAAACAACGAAACAACCGCGCTTCGACGCGAGTAACTCAGCCCTATCTATGTTTACTGCCACAGATCTAAAAGACATGATCTTCCTCAAGATCAATGGTTAGTGTTGATACAATTTATAACTGCTATGTGACGTGCGTGACGTCACCACCCGGTTCCAAAGGAAAAACAACGCTGGTTGTTTCAGCCAGCATTATGTTGAGTTGGAAACGGTTTGTGACAGAAAGAAGTAATTATTTTTATTTATTTTTTAAGTTGTGTACACTGTTGTTTTCTGTGACAAATAGAAATTTATTATATTCTAAATACAAATTTATTCATTAGATTCACGTCACATACAAAACATGAGGTAACAAGTAATGACACCGTTTAGTTACGTGAGGTTCACACTACGTGGGTACGTGATCTGATACGTACTATAGGAAGGTATATACAATCAGAATCTGTCTATCTATTTAATGCATATCACGTGCTAAGATTTGACACGGATTTTAAATAAAGTAGGTTGTAAAAATACACGCAACGTACGCACGATGTTTAGGAAATAGCCTTAGTATATGTATATGTATAGTAGTATAAATAATAAATAAATCATTTATTTGACACAAAAATATGTTCTAAAATTGTTACAATGGCATCAGTGTTAATAGCTAATTATATAGTGTATATCGATACGAGTAGATTTATAGATAGAGGTAATCGGCTAAGGGTGTTCTAAGCCAAAGGGGGGTCTATACTCATCATCACGAACAACTTTCATTATGTTACCAACCCTGAAATAAAAAAAAAACAGCTGTTCCATGGAAAAAGTTTATCCTTCGTCGACAATATGTATGAAAAACTGTTTTTTTTCTCGATATCAGAGTTGGTCCCATTGTGAAAGTTGTTTATTGGGGTGTGTATTGTGACCCTTTTTCGGCGATAACCCTGTATAGTTCTGCGAGTAAAATAAATCGTGAGTAGGTACATAATTTTTTGTAACACTTAAACCAACTATTCATGGTGGTAGGGCGCTTCCTATCGCTGGCCTGGCTATAGCTACCACCCTTAAGTTGTATAATCTGTTGCCAAACACCTAATGGTGTGTTCCGGCAGGCTTTCTCGCGAGCCAGTGTATTCCAGATCAGACAATGCTCCATCTTAGGTTACAGTATCGCTGGCTTCCGTGGTCGTGCGAACTTGTGGTAAAATGGCTAGGTGTGTAGGATAAAAAAAAACTATTAAACTTCCCTCCTTTTTGCCATTGCTACCTTACCGCAAGTTGTATGATTCCGTACCCACAGATTGGCAAACGGGGCCCTATTATTAATATTGTCAGTCTGTCTGTCACCAGACTGTACCTCACGAACCGTGACAGCTAGACAGTTAAAATTTTTATAGACGATGTATTTCTGTTGCCGGTGTAACACGATATGCCGTTATACACATCATGCAAAAAAAATATATTTTATCATGATCTTTGATATCGAGCTAAAAATGTTATAATATCACGTTTGTATGGAAGCTATAAATATTTATTTTATTTTGTTGTCAGTATATGTTGTCTGTGGTGACAGACCAAAGTGAAGTCTTTAGTAATAATCCCGTTTTTTTACCTTTTCACAGAACTACATTTTTATTATAACGGTCCCTAATTTTAGTAATTATTTATGTATATTCTTATCTATTTTATATTATATAATCCTATTCTTGTCGTATCCTCTCCATAGAAACTGTTGTTTTCTATAAGGAATAGCGACGTAGTACCATCTATATGCAAGTAACTGAATTAGTAATAACACTTTAGTATGTGCTTTAACTTTAGTTAAAGCACCATTTCCATCTAAGCTCGGAGTGGTGGTTTTGTAGAAGGCATCTGCGACGCCATCTTCAATCGAGTAGCATTACTAAAACTTATTTATGTTAGTGCCATCTGTATTATTTTTCGAAATAGTTACTGTTTTTTGTTTGGTTTTATATAGTTTATATGTCGTATGAGGATATTAACAACTTTGATTAGTATCGCTAGATGGCGCCACTAAGTTGTATTAATTCATGTTTCAATACGTTTGTGGAGAAATCTAAATGGAAAGCGAATAACAGTGATTAAATAAATAGAATGTAAAATACAAGTAATTCAGTACGCATATAGTAAATTAAAATAACATTAAAACATTTATTGATTCACAATCAATTGACTAGAACATTTATAAGCTAGTAGGTAAGTAGTATTTTTTAATAAGACGGTATAATTTTTCCTATCATACACTAATACCGAGGAAACAGAGTCAATATTAAAATTAGTTCTGTAAGTCTTTCAAAACATTATTATTAAACGTGACTTTAAACTCTCTTTACCAATCTAAATTTACCAAGAAACAGTTGAAAATCTTATATGTATTTCCATTCCATCGCGTTCTTCTAGGGCTGTCACTGCCTCAAATGTATAAGTACAATAACGTAGGTAGGTAGGTATAATGTGACGTCATAATAGCAGAGCCATGTCCGATGTCCCGCGGGAGAACGCCGCTAGAGTGCGCTTTCTATGTTACTATAGGGTTGGCAAGTCATTGTCGTGGTCTCTTCTTTATTATGTATTATGAACGTACCTCGGATTTTCAACTACAATTTTTCGAAACGTTAAACCTTCCTGTATCGATGTTTATGATGATTACCGATAAAACCAGTAATATTTAGTTACCTATTGGGTTATTGGTAAGGTTTGTATCCACCGTAAGTAGGTACTTTAGAAGTAAAATTATTAGAGGCGGCCATACTAATCATAGATAAAAATCGCACTGATAATATCAACTGATACAGTCATAATACATTATCTATCGCTATAGCACTAAAATTTGTTTATTATAATTATTATTTCTTTTAATTTGTCTATTTATTTCCATGCATAGTATAGTATATATGTATATGTGTAGTTCTATTAGTATTGATTGTATTTATTATTATTTATTATAGCTGTTTAGTTGACAGTGTAATATTTTAAGGCCTCTTTAATATAAGTTATTATCATTGACGTGCATGGTTGCCTGGTAGAGATCGCTTTAAGAGATAAGGCCGCCATTTAAAAGCCGGTATATGTGTATAAGGTTTTCTTTAATCATATTTTATGTATTGTTGCTGGTTTTTAAATAAAGAGTTGTCTTATCTTATATTAACTGATACAATCGTTATTTTTAAGCTCAGTCTCGTTTTTCCAATAATTTCGCTAGCTACAGAACTCTTTAATGCTATTCGTAGTAGATGTAACTTGTACCTAAATTATGAAAAGCGAAACAAGCGGCTGGTATCATACGGCCTAACATTGCAAATCCGAACAAAAATCCTCTCTAACTTTTTCAAATAAAAGATAAGGTCACAATAAATATTTAGTAATGAAACCCCATATTTACCTAGGTAATTAAATTCCAAGATGAACAAATCACCTCGATTTGTCGCCACACGTCAATTGAGAAAACTTTTGAATTTGTTCACCGTGAACAGAATGGAAATCAAAGTGTCAAATTACTAAATTATTAGATAAAAAATATAAACATACAACGTGTAACAGAAAGGTTGACAATACTTAAGGGTGTTAGTCTACACATCATAGTGAACACAGTGTACTCGTAGTACAAAATTTTGTAAAAAAATATTTATATATTTATTAATTTTTTTAATAATGGTTCTTCCAACAGCTATACTTATACTTATAGGTACATAAATAGAAATAGAGAGCCAGTTGCAGGGCAACACGAGTACTAACAAATAATAGGGAAATAGAAATAACTACAAACAATACAGATCACACAACGAAACAAATATATTCTCTCATAACTAATAAAAAAAAATAGTAACTAAGACATTATAAATAGAGTAAAACAAAGCATAAACAAAAAATTCTGGACTCAGCCGTTTCATTATTGCGTCCTTCATACAACTTGAGCGATGACGTGACCAATTTTAGTATGGAAAACCTAATTCTCGAATTTTGACAAATATTCTTATACAGTGGGTTCACCTTGATGTGTAGACTAACACCGTTAAGTATTGTCACACCTTACTGTTACACCTTGTATATATAATAAACAAAGTGACTAATTACAACAACAAAAAGCAAATGAATTAATTACCTATAGACCACTAAAGATATACCTACAGATAATTCAAATGCACTATAACTAACAAAGGGCAGTGTGCTCAGCTGCTAGCGGTATTACCACGCAGAACATCAATGAAAAATGTATAAATAGTTAACCCATAGCGTCCCACTGCTGGGCACGGGTCCCCTTTGAAAGGGGTGTAGGTCATAGTCCACCACGCTGGCCAAATTGCGGGTTGGGGACTTCATTTATCTTTGAAAGCTCTCCGACAAGCAGGTTTCCTCGCGATGTTTTCATTCACCTTTTAAGAATGTGGTATTATTACTCTGTTAAAATAATACTAATACTTTATTATATAATATTGAAATATTAATACTCTATGATATTGTACCAACAGCCGTGCATCCCTACCTCCGCTATGACTCCGCAGAGCAATGTCATCCCCAGAGACATTGCGGACACTTCATTTGTGTTCTCTGCACCCGTCCTACACTACGATCTATCGCTACACGGAAACTTCATTAGCCAGCTCCTCTGTTGCTGTACTATACTTAGTTATTCTATGTCTGGATCTTGTTTAGAAGTCATTGCACTTACATTACGAGAAATGTGCAAAATTTACATAATGTTACAAGTGTGCTAAATTGATCATTACATCGATTCTAAGACGGTAAGATTACGACGGCCAAAGAACATAAATGTCACATGACGTTTTTCATTACTCATTAAACTAAAACATAGGTAGTTTATTAAACTAAAACATTAGTTAGGTTTTCTTTTATTTATTAGGCAACCCTGCCTTCTGCGCCGCTGGTCCCGGGTTCGATCCCCTGACAGTTCAGACATTTGTGTGCATGAACATGTGTGTTTGACCTGTGTGTTTATTATAAAAGTATGTATATCAGTCATCAGGTTACCATAGCACAGGCTTTGCCTAGTTTGGGACCTGAGACCTTATGTCGATGTCCTATATATGTCATATTATACCTAAGTACAAGATAATGTTGTAGTACAATAATCAAAAAATGAAAATTACTTAACTAATTGTGATAAAATATTTATGGGACCACCATATGGGTCCCATAAATATATATACCCGATACATAAAACAATAAAAAAATCATTGAAAAAGATTCATACAAAAATAGGAGGTAATTTTCGCCTTACAAACGTGCATTAAGTATGTGTGCACAAAATATAGATAAAGTATGCTTATTGCCAGTTAAAAATAATTTTACGGTTCTTTAGTCTCTCATCAAATACTAAATCTATGTTATAGTTAAGTTATATATAAACCTATTCGTTAATTTCTAAGAAAGTAAGGTTCAACGCCTTCTCTTCCTAAAGTTACTAAAGGGTACTGACCGGCGGTGTAACGCTGCGTGTAATGTAACGTGACACATCAAGCATTCGTGTAGTGTAAGTAAATCACAAGTCGCTCGCAGCGAGCATTTTATTAACCCCGACTAACCGTTTCGACGTGAAGACGTAACAAAATAAACATTAACGCAATAAAAAACAATGAACAAAATAAAAAAGGGAATATTAATGCAAATTATTAACAAAAAGTTAAACTTTTAGATAAACACGCCGTTTAGTAAATTTTTCCGATACATATTTTTCCTTCTTGTTCTATTAGTATATAGAACAGATGTGATTTATTTTTCTTACTTGTTCTACTGGTAGAACAAACAGTACAACAGATGGGAAGAACCCGGATTCTATACGGATATTAGCAAACGGCGTACATGTTCGCTACGAATGGTTAATTAAGTTCCAAAACAACGGTCAATACCCACCTCTAGAAACAATATGTCACATTCACAGAAACCTATTATAGGCGAGACATAAAGAAATATCTCTAAAACTAAGTGATTCCTTATAAGTCACCAATTTACATTCTCTTGAGACATTTGTTTTGTTTTTACACCTAGGAACTGTAGCTGGAAATGGATATTGAACATTGACATTGAACAACAAAAGAAATAATAGACCAAACTTGACGATGACTTTTTGAAATGCTTTAATGAAATCGTGTAAAAAATTTCGTGTGAACACACTACATTTGTGTGTTTAATTGCTATAGTGTGACCGACTACAGTAAAAAGAGGACAACGATTACATTTTATTTTATCCATCATCAATAATCATCATCTTCTTGACCATATCCCACTACATGAGGTCGGCACAGTAAGTCTTCCTCATCCATTCTACTCTATCAGCCGTCATCTCTTCATTCACTCCCCTTTCATAATAATCCCTTTTCACACAACTCACCCATGTTCTTAGGTCGCCCCTTTCCGGCAGTATCATCTACAATCATTTTCATGGACCTCTTCGTCAATAGCTTTCTTCTCTACGCATAACATGTCCGTACTATCCTAGCCTACCACTTATTAACTTCTCATACACTGGAACTACTTTCAATCTTCCCATAACATACGTTTGATTTTATCCAACGACAAATATAGACAAAAGTCACAATCGACTTGGAATCAGCAGATGCGTATATCAATTTTCGATTAAGAAACTAACTACAGAATCGATTTTGATAAAATTAATTTTCCGACCATTGACCGCATGAAAAGTATACCTAAATATATTTTTCTACAGATTTTTGATCGGTATAGGCGTTTTTGAGTAAGTAATGTTAGATTCTTCGTCGACCGTGATCTTTAAACATAAGTTATTATTAATGATGTTTTAACCTTAGTGATTTATTTAATTTGGAGCAAGTTATAAGTTTTTATTTAGTTTCATTTAGAAAACTAACGCGTGTTTGATTCATGTTGTTTGATAAGACGTTTTCACGCGTACCTGATTGTTGGAAAGGTACAACTATAGTTTCGTTCACATTCGGTGAACTTGATCAGGGATGGGAGTGTCTTCAACGACGACACATCTCGCGTGAAAACTTGTCTTTTTATACAATATGATTATTAAGTTTCAGCGATATGGGAGTGATTGTCAGACCTTCCGTGATTAACTGAGCTAAAAACACAAATTTAACATTTAGTGGCTACAAGCATGTAGGAGTAGGTATATTTGTGAGATTTCAACAGGCATGCCATAGAGGTAAGAGAGCACATACATTGGCAGCTTTTAGCACTAGCTCGAATATCACGACCTCAGGTGTGAATTGCAGTACAAATATAAAACCGTTTGTGAACGAAACTGGAGCGCTCCGAACCAATAGGTAAGTTCTTAGACGATTTCAATAAACGTGGTAAAGAATTTACTCTGTACTAAAATTTGAATTATTATAATTTTCATCGTCACAAGAAAACAAAGAAAAGAAAACAAATATTCAGATTTTGCGACTTTTTTTTTTGCGGCTGGGGTTTTGACTTAGGATTTTTAGATCTACAAGAGGTACAGTTATCCGTAAGTGGTGTGCAAAACCAAAAGGGGGTTAATGTACTCATCATGACTAACCAATTTCACTACGCAACCAATAATAAATTCTAGAACCAAAACTTGGCTATTCCGTACATTTTATCAAAATTCAATAACCATTTTTTTTTAAATAATAAATTAAACATAAAACATTCATTAAAAATATGTACTAGATAAGTAAAGTTATTTTCTTTTCACTTTTATAACAATAAAATTGATTTTTACATGCCATAAAAATATAAGTAACATAAATAATACACATAGTAACATAGGTGGGTATCAACTTCCAAAGAAAAATGCATCTAACTTTATTTAACAACCAATCTCGCTCATCCGCGAAGTTTTTTAAACTTTTCCTCCAAAGAAATTGCCTTTTTTTCTAATAAAAACCGCAGACAAAGGTCAAAATTACCCTGCGAGATACAGGCAATTTACCCCCAGATAGCTTACGATAGCTTATTAGCAATAAACAAAAACTGGGGCCCGCGGTACTGCCGGCTTACACTTTTACCAAGGCACAAGTGACTAGCGAAAAGCGGGGGCGTAAGACGAGACCTATGCACGACACAGGTCGTGCCTAAAACAATAGCATGGTTGACCAAGAATACAACAAAATCCTTTGAGATATTATAAAAATCGAGTTTAAACTTATTCGTTTTCATTTATTTACAGTTCTGATTAAAGTATGTCATTGTGTGCCGCGCAAGCTGCTGACTGTGATATTTTTTATTAAAATTGACCGTTTAATGACTTTGCACCTAACATTCTTCCGTTTTACGCGACAGCGAAAGAAAAAGGGTTATGTTTTTCGAGTGTATGTATAAATGTATGTATGTATATTTCAGTGGCACGCCCTAGAGCCTACACGGCTTGTCGTATTTTAATGTGTGAGTGATGTTAATAGATTCATCTTAGTCGTGAGAAAATTAAAAAATGAAATTAAGGATGATACCTACACAGGTTTAGCGTTGTTACAGTTCGGTTTTTTCGAAATCACTTCTAGCCAAGTGTTAGCCCCGAGGCAAACATCGCCGAAGATGTAGAAATACGTAGAATATGTGCTTGGTTTCGTCAAGATTAGTTGATTAAATTAACAAGAGGTAATTCTGACTTTACTTCTGGCTATTATTAATTCTTCTGCTTTTGGCTTTTAATATCAATAGTGAACTTACAGGTTTTACAAAACTCATCTGAACGTTTCACGGAGGCGTCACTAGAATGCCGGTGTTTATCTGGCCTAACGTATAAGTATTGCCCAACTTAGTATTGCCGCTAGCATACTGGATGGTTCCGTTGGCCTCTATTGGTGCTTTTTTATGATCTCTAGCAATCTACAAATATTCCAACTGCATTTGTTCTAGACAGCTTACAGTATACTTAATCATTTATTTTTATATTTTTTAATATGTAAATAAAGAAACTACTGACATCATATTGTTTAAGAGACGGGTTTTCACGCGTGCCTGATTATTGGAAAGGTCCTACCTACTATAGTTTCGTTCACATTCGGTGAATTTCATTAGGTATGAAATGAGTCGTTACCAATAATCAGGTATACGTGAACACCCGTTTTCTTAAACAATATGAATGAAATACGCCTTAGTGTTCTAAAAAAAACTAAAAAAAAACTTATAACTTGCACCAAATCAAATAAATCACTAAGGTTAAAACATCATTAATATTAAATCATGGCGTGCGCTGATTTATAGATAGGGCGCGCCCCTCGGCTTGCAGGCGACGATTTGTTGAGCCGACGCGGCGACGGACGACTGCGAGCTTGTGCTACCCGTCTTATGGGGAATATACTAGAAGTTTCTGATTTTAGTGGGCAAGTGCCTTTATTAACATAAACAAAATGAATAACTACAAAAAAAAAAAAAAATTGCAGATAGATTACCTATAGACCATTTAAGATCTACAATATATTACGTAGTATATGCCGGCTTCTTTGTTTCCCAGCTTGTTCTGTTGAAGTCGCGAAAGATTCGGCTTCTTCGAGACAAGTGTGCTTAAGTTTAAGCCGCACCGTCGCTTTTATCCAAGTGGCAAGCCAATTGTAAGCTTCTGTAAATACCGACTTCCATTATTGCATGCATCTGGCAGGCTGGATCTAATAACAATACAACGTGATGATCACCACCGCTCAGTCACGAGCGTAGCGACTAAGAATAAGAAGAAGACCTCTTCACTTTTATACATATACGAGTTAATCGGCCGAGTACTCGGTTGAAAAAAATTGAGCCGAGTATAACTCGGAAGGTAAGTACTCGTTACTCGTCAAAAGTGTTACTTGGCGCATCTTTTCTTATTATATGAAAATATGGTATTTTTATCTCGAAAAGGTTTTCGAATTTCCATCACTTGCAAAAATAACTGCCGAAAAAATGTTATTAGTGTTTAATTAAATTTTTTTCGGCAGTTATTTTTGCAAGTGATGGAAATTCGAAAACCTTTTCGAGATAAAAATACCATATTTTCATATCCACTTTCTTTCGAGTTATTTACAAAAAACTGACGAAAAAAATCTCGTGTTTGTGTTAAGACCTGACCGGTCTTGCCACCAATAAAAAATATTACTATGTTTGTCATCTGTGAACCATACCAAAACAAACAACAAAAATACAGATAAGGATGATGATAAAAATGATGTCATTAACATCATTTTTTTACGAGCTTTTGACAAGAATAACATTATGCTGAACTTTTCATATATTTTAAAAACGTAATTATTACATACTGAAAAAAAAAATATTGTAATAAAAATAGGGAGTCTAAATTTTTAAATTGTACTCTAGTCACGTGACCAGTATTGAAGTTCCAGAAGTTGAAAATAGCTAAGGCATGTACGTTAGGTATCATAGCATTGAGGAGCTGGTCAGTAATGTTCTATGTTCAGATAGTAGGAAAATAACCCTGACTATGGTCGGACGTGTGAAAACAGAGCGGGCGGCGCGGCGGCGGCGTGCGCGACTCATTCACACCTCTACAGGATGTTCACAATAAATATTTAGGCATGTGACTTACTATAACAAAATTTGTTAATTTTTGTATTTTAACCGACTTCAAAAATGATGGTTTATAATTCGTAGAAGTATTTTTGTACACATGTTTCCTGATTTCTCTTTTGAAACGGTTTTTTGTGTGATTTAGCGAAACCCGTCAAGAATATTCCCTAGTAATATTTTATTATCTACTAAGTTATTTAAATTTAACTTAAAATTCTACATAACACTATATCTACGAATTGGTTCGACACTTAAAAACGTGAACAATTGATATAAACTTAATTGAAGAAATGTTAATCAAATGCATATGGGATACCTACGAGTACCAAATACACAATATTAAACAAAAAATATATATTATCAAATCAGACTAAGCGAGAAATCGCTTACGCTGTCACTGACAAATCGAAAAAAAATTGCATAAAAAAGAAAGATTAGAAATCGAAATGAAAACCTTCACCGTTATTGAAATACGTAAAAAATCTTATTATTATTTTATTTCTGCAAAATTATACAAAACTTAAATATATAATTCTTGTACACAAACAACTAAGAAGAAAGAACCTATACTACAAAAATGATTAAAAGTCTGAAAAAAATTTATGTCCATGTGGCAAAGTCCCAAAAACGCTGGCAGCATTCGCGCGTTGAATATGGATTTCTTTGGCTATTCAGCCAAAGAAATCCTTTGAGCAAGGAATGAGCCAGCACTCTTGTCCTCAGTGTAAAAAATTAGCGATATAAAATCGTATTCGTCTTTATAATACAACCAGCTGTATACGTTGCTCGGTTCACACACAGTTTTCACATGTGTCCGCTAAGTGGCGTATCAGTCGGCTACCGTGCGCCGGCGCCGCTTCCGGTACGATACATATATTACTATTCGCTTTTTGAAATTTTAATAATGGAACAAAGGGACGGGTTATGACGGTGTTGCCACCCAAAGAGCCTTTGTAACAAAAAATAAACCTTTAAAAAAAGCAAACCATATTTTTTCAAAGTTATTTCAATTTATAACTTTTTACTTTACTGATTTAGGTAAAAGAGAAGTTTCAATGTATAGGGCCCTGCCCAAGACAGTGTCAATATACCATAAATACGTCTTTACACTATTAACTAAATTCAAAATAAAGTTACTTATCGCAGTTTACAAACTAATTTCGAATCTTAATATTTTCAAATATTGTGATGTGTGGTACAATCGATAGACTAATGTGACCGTTGAAGCCGACCTAGGATATAAAAATCTTCCAGCGATGCCATAGTAGAATAGTTCCACATATAGTTCTGTGAATTATATTCACAGAAATTAGATATTTTTGTACACAATCAAGTAGGCCACTGATGCAGGTTTTATTAGTACATTACATTAACCATTTTTGGATAGACGTACACCATCTTGGCCGAAAATGAAACAAGTCCTTTATCTGAGATCGTCTGAAAGAATGAACACAGCCTTGACAAACATTTTTTTATTGTACCACGTATCTCTGAAAAATAAGGATTATAGGTTAGGAGTGTACTGAAAGGATTAACTATACTCACCATAACGAACAACTTTTATTATGAAACCTGAAATAAAAAAAAATTAAATGTTTCTGAGAAAAACATTTGCCCTAAACTCATCGATCCCACTGGGGACAAGAGAGCTGGCTCATTCCTTGCTCAAAGGATTTCAGTGGCAATTCAACGCGGGAATGCTGCCAGCGTTCTTGGGACTTTGACACACGAACATATTTTTTTTTTCAGACTTTAATCTTTTTTACAGTTTAGGTTCTTTTTAAGTCTGTGTATAAGAATTATATATTTAAGTTATGTATAATATTAAATTATAGTACCCTGAAAAATCTGCTGGTTCATAGAAAAAGTTTGTCGGATATTGTCAATATGTTTAGCAGCTGAATTGTTTTCTTGCATTCAGAGGCGCATGAAAGTTATTTATTAGGGAGTGTACAGCGACGCCATTTCGAGATAGTACTCCTAGCTTATAGCCTTGCATAAAACCTTGCATAAAAAATGGATTGGAGAAAATATAAATAACAGAATAAGTAAATGGAATATCGTTATTATAAAGCTTTGTATAAGATTAAAAATTCGATGACTATTTTCCAGATTACTACGAGTATAAACTGTACCGTATTCAGGACTACAATAAGTGACATGCGATCAAACATCAGCCAACATTTTTTTATATTGTGTTCCCAATATGTTCTAAGATTTTTTATAGACGCCTAGGACTGATATGGTTTTTATGTATAAATGTATACCGCCCGACCAAATTTTATCAAAATCAGCTAATTAGTTTGAGTTATCCTCAATGTGTTTTTGATTACAATAGTTTTGGACTACATTAACGACATTTAAATTTATGCAACCGAAATAAAGATAGTTTCTTCTTTTTTAAATATTAGGTTTACTGCTTATCACTTAAATAAATTATTTTTATTAGGTTTTTTTTTGTCCTATACAGCCCGGCATTTGACCACTAGTTCGCACGACCACGGATGTCAGTGATACTGTAGCCCTAGATGGAGCATGCCTAGTCCAGAATACACTGACTCTCAAGGAAGGCTACCGGAATACACCGTTAGGTGCTTAGCGACAGATTTTACAACTTGAGGGAGGTAGCTAGCCAGGCGATAGGAAACTCCCTACCACCACGCCATGGTTTCCTCACGATGTTTTCCTTCACCGGTAGCTCAGGCTCTTTTTGCATGTTTCGTGGGATCTCACCTCGTAACTTTTGCACGGCAATCGACCCCACTATCCACTCAACTACGACATCAATGCTACGATAGGTCTCAAAGCAACTGTACTAAACTGGCCTAAGATGCCTTGTCTGGTCTCCAAAACACAGTAGGACACTTCTACGGTCTATGTCTCTTGAATTGATTAAGATTCAGATGGCAACATCCGTCGCCATGGATATGACTGTGTTATGTACATAAATCTATGTCTTTGTGATATATATATGGACATTATAGTCTAGGGAGAAATCTACGGGAGGAATTTTCGTACTGAAACATCATTTATTGGAGTTTCAAGTCAGGTCAAGGAAACCTCATAGTGTAGCTATGTTTTTATGTCTGTCCGGCCTGCGTGCTCGTTTTGTAAGCTATTGCAATCGCATTCTTTATCCGGCATTCCACTTGGACGAAAAACATCTGCAACTGCTGCGTGTAGGATGGCGCGATAGCGATTGTAATACGAGAATCTGTATGAAATTAAAATAGTTTTGAGAAAATAATAATCGCAACATTGCTACGTTACTCTACAGTATTCGTGACTCTGATGGCAATTTTTTTTTAACTGAATCATTTCTCTACAGGCACTTTACTTTGTGTTTTAATATGATTTAGATATGGACTACCATTGTTTTGTCTTTATTTCGATTACAATACACCATTTTCATCATATTAAACTCGTAAAGTTATGTCTGTTTGCAAGTTGCGTGATATAATAGATGTTCTGATACTGTACAATTGTTCAGAAATCTTATATAAAATATTTTTTGCACTTTCTCTTCGTCCGGCAAAATTCTGTGTATAAAATATTTCATGTTATTTGCATGAAGGTTTTGATATATACACACATTCACCAATTCAACGAATGTGTAATGGTTATCTTTTAATCTTTAATCAGGTTTACAAACTCTCAGCTTTTGAAATAGAGATTTAAAAAAAAGGATCAGTAGGTTATTGTCCATTCCCTGGGAAGACGAGATAAAGACGAGGTAGTTAGCTACCTATCCTGGGAAACGCTGAAGCATTGTGCAAAGAGGGCCTCGGTGAGTTTGTTTAGAGAACCCGGAGCGGGTATCTTGTAGAAGAACACCTACGCAACAAAATAAAGAAAATTAGAAAAAAAAGTCCCCCACTAGGATTTCTTCTGTGTCGGAGAAGCCATATAACATTCCCAAACACGCACAAAGACACCCAGACCCGAAGACAAAATGTTCTAACTCACCATTCGAACACCTTGCCCTACCGAAAAATTGACCATTAAATGATTCACAACTTTTGTACTTCTAACATTTGTTTTCTGTGATACCTGTTATTTGAAACATGTAATTTTTTATTTTTTCTCAGTTTATCAGTAGGTATGCGTTAATTTTAGTTTTATAATATTCTGTATGCTAGGTTCACTTGGTAGGCTTGAGGTATCTACTAACTGTATTATTTCTATTTTGACTTTCAGTGTATGATCCTGTTCGTGAACAAAATTAAAAAAAAAATCATAATACAAAATAAGCCGCAAATTTTTTCTAGATCTCATCCCGTATGTTTTCATTATATTGATCAAGGCTGAATTAATTAATCAAGTCGTCTCCGCCATCTTGAAATGTCGACGAGATGCTGACGCGATTTGATCTGAATTTTGAAAACTTTCGTAATTTCCTTATATATTGCTAGTAAATGTTTACCATTGTACTTTGGCATTAATTTGTAATTTTGTTTAAGTCATTTTGTTTAAGAAGACGGGTGCATAGTTGTACCTAACAATCATGTATACCTGAAAGCCCGTCTTCTTAAACAAAATTAATTTGCGAGTTACTAGGTACTCGCGTTTTGTAGAGGTTTCTAAGGAATTCTAATATTTTCTAGTAATAAATGTAGCTTATGTTAGTAAGTGATGATGTAGCAATCTAATGGAAAAATATTTTTTTAAATCGGTCCAGTAGGTTTTAAATATATTCGTTACATACGAAAATATATTTCTTGCCTCTTTGTAATATTAATGTATGGAGACCTTTGACCAACAGGTTGAGGAGGTTGAGGAGGAGTAAAAAAAAATGCTCGAGTAGATTATTCTATGCACTGCGCGCTATATTATACTTATATTAAACTGTGCGAAAATAAATAAATAAATAAATAAATAAATAAATAAATAAATAAATAAATAAATAAATAAATAAATAAATAAATAAATAAATAAATAAATAAATAAATAAATAAATAAATAAATAAATAAATAAATAAATAAATAAATAAATAAATAAATAAATAAATAAATAAATAAATAAATAAATAAATAAAGAAATAAATAAATAAATAAATAAATGAATAAATAAATAAATAGAAACCGATCTGGATGAAATTTGATGCACAGGTAGATTGGACCCTGGGAAAGGACAGTAATAATAAACTATCTATCTATTCTATCATAAAATTAACACTAATCATTAATTTGTGATTAGTGTTGATATCCCAATTGTACTCGTAGTGGTGGCACTCGTTGTTTGATTTACTGTAAGGAAATGAAACCGTAAGAACGGAAATACAAATCAGTAATAACTCAAATATATTTTTATTTTTGCACAAATACTTCACAGACTCGTGTCTCATGCGTTTGGCGCGGCGTTCTTGCTCCCACTGTTACACAAACTAATAAGAAGATACTACGTATCAGACGACTCACCATCGTACATTCTTTTTACTTGTTAAGATTATCTGTGGTAGGGACGCAATTGAACCCCGCAATACGGATACTATGTTTAATGGGTAATAAATATTAAGCCACAAGTAGTAAATAAAACAACCATGTTTAAAATCACTTATTTTATAATTTCTTTTTTTATTTTTACAAAGCTTTCTGCTGCATAAAAGGTATTTTAGAACGCATTTCGAGCCGAATAATGTTAGTGCCCCTTAGGACTTTATTTATGATGTTGCACCAATTATTTACATTACGTATTCTCAACGATAAGGCGGAGGGCTTAACTCGACACACTTATGGAGCAAAGAAGCCTTCAAATTTCTAATTCACTGCCAAAAATAACACTTAACACAACCTCCGCGATGTTGTAACGTGAATTTGACAACGAACGATAGACAAGACAAACAAAATGGCAGCCAGCCGGAACGAACGGCTTTTATCAGGGGGAGAAGTATGGCACAAGAGGGGCGAGGTTCATCTGTGGAGCGTCGCAAAATCTTTCACTCATTCTCGTTCTATGCAGAGTCTTTTTTGTATGACAGTGAATCAGGTGTGCACTGTTACTAACCTTACCGTGATGTGTTTATGACCGGTGTGTATGTGTGCGTGGTTCGAGCGCACGCGGGTTTTATTGGTTAGGGGTGTACTTAGCCGAAAAAGATCATTATATCCATGTTAAGGAATAGCTTTCACTATATGACCAGAAGAAATAAAGCAGCAAGCTCAAAAAAAGTACGAAATGACAAAATAGATGTATTTTGTCGAAACTTTTTTGTGGAATAGCAGTTTTTTTTCCTCGGAATCAAGTTTGTTCACATACTGAAAGTTGTTCGTAATGATGACTATCAAAAAACTTTTACCTGTTATTTAATGATAATTGATATAATATAATTAATATATTTTCTTATCTATACATAAAATTGAGGGGAGGCCGTTGCCCAGCAGTAGGACTCTACTGGCTAACAATAACATACTAAGTCAAGCAACACAGACATATAATTACACTGTAAAAGTTCCCACCGTAAGATACATTCACCTTTACAACAAATCAATCAGCCCATCCCATACAAACAACTAATATTAAAGGCCCAGTCATACACAGAGCGGCACGCGTCCGACACGCGTCTACACTAATCCAGTAAATCGCTAATATCTATTTATTATTGTAAACTTTATTGTTGTTCGCAGGTCGTTAACGGAGCGGCGGGAGGTGTGTGAACGCGCCCTTATAGTCTATGTTTCGCTTGTCATGGTCTATATTGATTTAGTTATAATTTAGTGAATGCAATTTTCTGAGGAAAACAACGATGGAAGTATTAAAAACCAAGCTTAAATGGACCGTTTATGATTTGCATGGTTTTAGGGCGTTTACTATCGCTCGCCTGGCTAGCTACCAACTCAAGTTGTAAAATCTGTTGCCAAGCACCTAACGGTTTGTTTCGGCAGCTTTTCTTTCGAGACAGTGTATTTCAGACTTGGCATGCTCCATTTAGGGCTACAGTATCGCTTACTTTCGTGGTCGTACACTCACTTGTCAAATGCGTAGCTGTGTAGGATTTAAAAATTACATTATATTATGATTATTTTTAACTTAAATTGCATGAATTTACGAATAACGAGTATTTTGCTGCTTTACCGAAGGATTTTGACCGGCTTCAAAAAGTGGTCAATCAGATCCCTGGAGCAGAGAGAGTTTTCGGATTCCCAAATCTCAAATAACCTCCCTAATACTCTTTTTTTGGTACAAACGCAAGAAGAAAATGTGACCGTCCGAATTCTCACAATCCACGAAGCTCAGGGACTTACATATGAGTCAGTAATAGTCATAAACACTAAAGGCAATCTGAAGTAGCATGACAGTGTCGCACGCGCAGTGTTCGCAGTTTCGCAGCACACTGAGACTTTTACTTACTATGCCGATGACGATAATGACGCGATTGGCAGGTTCGTGCGGTGGGCAAGGACAGCGACCCCAAAGACTATTGCTAAGTACAACCTCAAAATGGCCGTGAAAGATCGAAACAAGGTAGTGGTGGAGGCCCTTAGAGATCGATTAGAAGTAACATAATTTTTACAATTGTATTGTTTACTATTTGGAGATTTAATTATTTATATTTATAGAATAATAGTAGGTATAGTAGTAATCACGCGCATACCCAGAGTACTCATGCTCACTTCTTCTTGCGACGGCGTCGTGTGTCGGGTTGCTCTCTTCCCTCCGATATGGTTGAGGAGAGCGATAGCTGGCACATTCGTCAACTCGTGAACGAGTGCTGCTTGCGGGGGTCGGATTGCTCTCAGTTTGTAAGTGACATTCAATATTCAAAATTGGAAATAATAATTGTTTAAGTTTAATTAGCTAAGTAGTTATTTGTCTTCTTTTATAAGCCTAGAGTTTCAAGAAATGTAATTAAATTTAAAAAAAAATTGTATAATCTCATAAAGGGCACGGACCAAAGCGTCTGTGGAGTATTCATATTTAAATTAAAAAAAAAAAAATACACGACGAAAAAAAGGATGGGGTTGTAAATTCGTCCAATTTATAATGAAAAAAATTATTTAATCTATTTTTTTTCGATATTTTATTATTTTTTAATTTTTTTGCCCGATATCTAAGAAATGGCTGGAACGATTTGACAAATACCTACTCCCCTTTTTCAAAAGGATATGTTTTTCATGTTGGCTTATAATTATTTTTAAATAAGTATCACTTTTAATTTTCCTTAATAATTAACACCTTTTATTATGGTACAAATTTCAAATTCGAGAAAAAATTATTTGTTCTATAGAAAAAGTTGGTTGTCGACAAAATGTATGGAATAGTTGACTTCTTTTTTTTTAATGCAGAGTTGGCCCCATAGTGAAAGTTGTTTCTTAGGAGTTTAGTGAGCCCATTTCGGCTTATTAAACCCGTTAGCGATAACCTTGTGAAACCTACGGCACTTGCAAATGTTTGCTACGAGTGCTACGAGGTCTACGAACCGCTACGACAAAATTAACTTGGTTTGAAATCTTGTACATTTTCACCCCAACAATTAACAGCTTGTAACCTGCACAGATAACCTCGGGTCAGCGTTATATAGTGTCAGAATTAATGGCCCGTACCTACTCTTCATACGATATGTGGTGAGATGAGTTAGCGATGAAAGAAGCGAAGCAACTGCTTCAAACCGTGCGATTTACGGCCAAATGCTACCCTAGTTTCTATAAAGAAGAAACATGATAATGTTTTACGTGTAATTGGACGAGGTACATGAAGAATTTCCATCATTACAGGATTATCACACAGTAAAAGTTGTTCCCTAGGATAAGTAAAAGTTGTTCCCTAGGATAAGTAAAAGTTGTTCCCTAGGATAAGTAAAGTGACTTGCTTGTCTTAGCACACCTTGAACTAATAACCCCGTATAAATTCGAGACATGGTATGATATACCGAAATACTCAATTTCCATCTTCATATAGCAGACCCGTGCCAGCCGTGGGACGTTTTAGATTGATTGAACTTTTTTTTATCATTTTACATTCTCACCCTTACAATTAACAGCTTGTAACTTGCAGTAATAAGCCTTAGGGCAGCTTCCTATGGTGTCAGAATTAATGGCCTGCACACACTGTTCATACGAACTGTTCAAACAAGGTCACGCGTCACTGACAGAGGTAATTCTTTAATGACAGTGATGTTTTGTTGGTAAATTTTATATTTGTGACTGAACTTGTCGAGGGATTAAGGTTGGACAGTTAACTTTCCGGGACGGTTGAATCCTCTTATTTACGTTCCATTTAAGCACACGAATTATACGAGCAATGCCTATCTAGTGAGAGCGAGTAGTTTTAACGCAGACAAGAAACTTGGGTTGGATCTCTTTTCTACAAGTCTTGCATCGGCGAGGCAGCGGCTGAGCACAGAATTTTATGTTTTCGACCAGCTAACCCGGTGAACTTCGTACCGCCTAACAGTTATTTATGTATCTCACCTTTTAAACCTTCCCTGGAGTACAACAAACATTTCAATACCAAAATTCAGCTATATCGGCCCAGCCGTTCTCGAGTTTTTGCGAGACAAACGAACAGCAATTGATTTTTATTTCCATAATAAAGAAACAGAATATGCCCTTTGTTTAATAAACCGAGCGATATGCGCTATTTTACCAGCTAGGGATTTTTTTTATCCTGCACAGCTAGGCATTTGACCACAAGTTAGCACGACCACGGAACTTAGCTATACTGTAGCCTTAGATGGAGCTTGCCTAGTGTGAAATACACTGGTTCTCAAGGAAGGCTGCCGGAGCACACCATTAGGTGCTTGGCGACAGTATTTCTAACTTGAGGGTGGTAGCTAGCCTGGCGAGCGATAAGAAACGCCCTACTACCATACTATGGTTTTCTGGCGATGTTTTCCTTCTCCGATAGCTCATCTTTTTGCATGTGTCGTGGGATCAAACCTCGTACCTTTTGCACGGCAATTGACTCCACTAACCACTCGACCATCATCGCTACAAATAACCTAAATCCTCATAACAAAGATCCGTGCCCAACTGATACAAATCACATTTAGTTATCATCTGTATCAATCGAATATCAAATCAATCAGACAAGCAACCGCCTTCAACAATTGCAACGCAAATCTCTTAACAAACCGTACTTCAAAAATATCATCCAAAAATGCAATAAAAGCTATACGTCAAATCAAATCAATTGCAACTATGTTTCAATTAAGGCCTCATTCATAAGAGAAATTCCTTCTACAATATACATACATACAAACATACGTTAATAATATACATAGACAATACCTTTGATACATTACCACTTTAATATTACAGTCTAACTGATGAAATTCATAGAAAAATAACCTCTATTGATCAGTAATAAAGTCTAATATAAGTTTGTTTGTAAGTTGGTTCGATAGTACAGTTACCCTCTTCTAATAAACATCAATCAAGTTACTATTAAATGCACCTTTGCCTTTGTGATATTTAGTTCTATTGCACTTGGATCTAATTCATATAGTAAAAATCTAAAATAAAATTTATTCTGTTTATCCGGGAAAATTAGTTTAATCTATATTTATAAAAGAGTAAGTCCTGACTGACTGACAGGTCAGATTAACGCAGAACTGACATCGCTGAACCTAAGACATGAAATTTGAGGGTGTATTTATTTTGTGGTGTATGGTGTAAGAAAGGATTGAAAATTCAGCTTTTAAAAGGGTCAAATAAGGGTTCAAAATTTGAAACTTCTTTACATTCAATTTAATTCCCCGTGCAACGCCTCGGGCGTGAGCGACTTGTTTCAGTAAAACTCTAAATTTTTTAGTCTTTTATATTAATTTTTTTAAAACCCTACATCAAAAGCTTCAGCTACTTTTACTTTTACTTTCACTACAGATTTTAGTAAATATATATTGTCTTACCATAAAATATTTAGACATGCTCAATTAATGTAAATGGACTATTCCATTTATAATTATTAATTCAGCTTCGTAATTATACAATAACAAAAAATAAAAATAAAGTACTAGTTGAAAATCTATTCATTTTTCAAAGTCGTTTCATAATTATATAGAGCCAAGTGCAACCTACCTTAGGGTGCGTTACGTTGATGACGTTCATCACCTGTCCCACTGACGTCATCGGCACGCGTCATCTACTCATGATCTCGTGACTCCCTTTATAACAGGAATTATAATTTAGCATGAAAAACAATTTATAATCATTTTTAACCCCCGAATCAAGAAAAAGAGGTGCTAGTATGACGTGTCTGTGTGTGTATGTGCCTGTGTTTATGTGTATCTGTGGCTTCGAACAAAAATGTCATTTTGAGAGCAATCATCGGTTATATGAATGTTAACTGTAAAATAAAAAAAATAAAAATAAAATAATACCTTAACCTATATTTTCAGGTACTGTGCCCACGTATTTCATAAGTTTCCGGTGTTATTTTTTTACAATATAATTTTAATTTAAAAATTTCTTTCTTAGCATAAGGGTAAATATAAAATATTACTAGTGTACATAGAAATCCTAGCAAGACATAGAATAAAAACGTGTAATTATTTTGTAAACACATGGCTTAACAAAAATTTATAACATGATCATTACGATATACTGATGATAAAATTCAGTTTTTTTTGTTATATAAAACTGTTAAGATATCTTACGTAAGCTTTATATCGAGCATAACGTTTGTAGCATATTTCTGATATTAGTTAATTAGTTTTTTTTACAAACATGGTACTTAATTAACTTATTTCTGAATCACAGTCACATATCAAGTATAAAAGATTGCTAAGTTAGTAAGTAAGTTAATATGAGGTAAAGCATTCCCAGTGAAACAAATGTATTAGGTATTTTCCAAATCCATCCAGTCTCCTATAAGTAACCAGGGAATTCGCCTATTTCCAGTATTGCCACTATAAAACCTAATCACCCAACAACTTACAAAACTCCCGATACAAGAGTAATCCTATCATAAACGTAGTCTAAAATAAACTTGACCGCTCCTAATCCTCCATTTTGCGCGATCATAAAAAGCGCGGGTGTTGCCATTGCGAATTTTTTCCCCATTTCTCGGGGAAATAAAGCCGTTTTATAAATCAGGCTTTAATACAGTTTGAAATATGTTTGTTCGGTGCTAGTTATGCGCCGTTTGTATGCCGGCGGGCGTTTATACTAGAGATGGGATAGGGCCGGTTTATATTTCTGTCCCGAATTTGGTTTCTTACGATTCCCGAAACTAAAAAAAAACTGAACTAGATGTGTGAATGCGTTACGTTAAAACATCAAACACGCGTTGTTTTTTTTATAAAAAGTCGAGCTTATGGCGGTGTCACAAACCGACAAATTATATCTAGAGGAACACCAATTTTAAAATATTAAGATATCTTTATATGAAAAAAGAGTCTTTAGTATTTATGTTATTGTAAAAAAATTCTTATGTATTTAATAAGCCAAATATCGCTCCGACTCCTGGCGAGTCCTTGGCCATAACACTTGGCGGACCTACCACACCTTTATAACTCAACATAATATGTACACCAAATTTATTTTGTAGTTGTTTTGATGTGTTAGATTAGGTTATAAGTGTCTGTAATAAATATATATAATTTTATTAATGTTTTTGACCACTACCTCTCACGGAAGTCAGCGACACTGTGGCCCTAGATAGAGCACTAGTCTGTCAATACACTGCCTCTCAAGGAAAGCTGCCGTAACACACAGTTTGGTGCTATGTATAATATATGTTATATATGCTTACAATAAATATTTTTTTAACAGTTAATCTAGATGTTGTCTACTTTTAGGTTGCAAAACTATTGCTACGTTAACAGTAAGCTATAGTATTAGGTACTGGGACCATTTACTGCATACATTTTAACAAATTACTTCCCCAAATATATATAAAAAAGAACCTTTTTTAAAGTCAGTTAAAATCGGTTTCGGTTTCGGTACGTTTCCGATGCTCGCATTTCCCATCCCTATTGTTGACTGGCCGGGCGGAGCTTAGCGCCGGGTTTAGGGAAAAATTGTGAGTTGGCAGCGGATACTGTACGATTTGTAGCGCGGAGCTCAGCTATATATATAGTCTATGCTATATCCGGGGCTATATATAGTCTATATACATGGTTATCGGCTAGAGGTGTACTAAGCCGAAAGGGGGTCACTATACTCAACAAGTGTCAACAAGATCAATGGATTAAAAAAACAACATTCCGCAATATCACACAATTAAACCACATTTCGGAAAAAAAAATTTACAAAACTGACGCGTGTTTGATTCATATTGTTTAAGTAGACGAGTTTTCACGTGTACCTTATTGTTGGAAAGGTTCAACTATAGTTACGTTTCCTTTCCAACAATCAGGTACGCGTGAAAACCCATCTATCTACTTATAAATAAAATTATTTAAAAAAAAACATATTTTTATTATTATTATGTAATAACAATAATATTATTGTATATTAATTTACAACCTCAGTTCAAATATCTAGCTAAAAAGAAAAAAATATATTAACTTTTTTTGAGTAAACATAATTCAAATATTATTCAGTGCATATGAACTAAACAATGAGGTCTAACCGACACTCCCGGGAGGGACTGGCGGAGGGTGCACGAAGTTAAAAACCGTGTAACTTTATTACAATAGAGAATGAACAGGGGCTGCTTTGCATTGTCTAGTGCCGTGCGAAGGAAAAGGCAAATCTATACATTAGCATGACTCAATTTTTATATAGAGATCACATTTTACTTGATAGAAAAGTATCATGAATAAAATTTAGACACTTGTTAAAAATAAAACAGATTTATTTAACAAGAAATACAGAAATTTTTGTCAATAAAATAATAAAAATCAGAAGAAAGATATCCGGGTGGCAAAGTCCCAAGAATGCTGGCAGCATTCGAGCGTTGAATTGCCACTGTAATGCTTTGAGCAAGGAATGTTCCAGCTCTCTTGTCAAAATGTTTTTAAAAACAGAATTATTAGCGCTTTGAAAATACTCAGATTATAGTTATCGGGCAACAAAGAATACGGCAGCGAGCTGAGTTTACAGATGACAGTGCGCACAGTAGCTTGTAATAATTTTTTTTGGTATCTAAGAGCTGTTCTTTTGTTACTAGCGTGGGACGTACAATAAGGTCAAGCTAAACGTACAAGAAGTGCAGCTCAAAGTAACTCTCGATCTAGAAAATACACATACCTGAGAATTTCATACAATTTTGTTTTTAATTTCTAACATATCTAGATTTCGTCACATATTATAATATCAAAACAGCGAACGGCATAAGATGTTGAAATTGTAAAAAAGGAAAAACAAAACTTGAAAATACTTAAATAAACAAAAATAATCTTCTTTCATACGTAAATACTATGAGTGTGTTAATTATTGTAAAACGATCAGAAAATGGCCAACGAATATAAATTATGAAAATAAAATACATCTCATACCCAACGTAGTGAAATCTATATTTTTTTTAATTTCATTCTAGTATCTGGCACACGTTGCAATTCAAGCAAGACCCGGCTAAGGCGGTGCATATTAACTCATAATAAACTGCGTGGTTTTAGTCTATACGTGATTTTGTGCCATTACCATTGGCCTTAACTATAATCTTTTGCCAAACTAACTTGTACCTTAAAATCTTGAGTACAAAAACAAAAATTGATTAATTTTTGCTGTTAATTCACAAATGAGTCAGTCAACATATATTTTGACCTGTATTTTAATAGAATGAAAGATCAGAATAGCATATAAATAAGTGGTTTATAAGATTTTTTTAAATTTAAAGCTAATGAGATTCCCTAAGGCGTATCAGATATTAAAGCAAGGGTGTATTTTTTTTTATTAAAAGTCATCGCTTAGCGTCTAATGGTTTTTTTATGTTTTATTGTTTGTTTGCTTACTTTTTAGAGGTGTTAAAATTTGTTTTATTTGGTATTCGATGCAGACATGCCAATTAGTTAAAAAAAAGATTTATGTCAAAAACATATTTTATTTCGGAATATTTATTGACTCAAACAAATATAAAGTATACATATTTCGGTAATTATAGGGACTATACATAACCTAACAAAAACTATATAAAGTTATAAACTATATGTACAAAAGCAATATCCAAAAATTAAAACTAACTTAAATCTAAACCACTGCCAGTTGGTAGAGTACCCAAAATGCTGGCCCCATTGCCTCGTTGAATGGCAATACTTATGCGCTGACCCAGGTAGAGGCCAGCATTCTGGTCTCGAGTAGCGTCAACTAGACGCTTTGTTAGGGCTTTATATAATAATTTTGCTCCTGGTCCCCAAGGCCCGAGAGTTTCAACTCCAAAAGGCTCAAACATATAACCGCTATCTAAATTACTATATTTGCGCCTTTTGAGGCCTTCAGCTGACTGACTGACTTTCGGAATTAGACATTATATTTTTTTTTACTTAATAATTAATTTTATTATTTATAATAATTAATTAATTAGTTTTATTATTATGAGCGAGTTAAGCGTGTCTATTGCGAATTTGTCCATTTTTTCTTTCGTCTTTGTGTGTTTTGAAGGTTTATCTGAATGTTGGTACTCTCGTAAATACAAGTACAGTCCAATAAATTTTCATTAGCTTGATATGTTACAAGATTCTCATTTTTTTTTAGTTTTTAGCAGTGAGTGAGTTGATTAGCTTTGGGGAAATAATCTTAATTTTTTAATTATTTTTATGTAAGTATTTCTCAGCGATGCGACGCCTAGACTGATTTGGGAAACTCTTTCGTTGTTTGAAAGGTTTACCATAACTACTATACCAGTGGCCCCTTAAAAAAATATTTAAATAGTATCTGACAGTTTGCTTTTCAAATCACAATATAACTTTAAAATAAGCCGCCGAGTTGAAGACGGTTTTATAAAATTCAAAAAATATTACTTATCACATATGTTTGATTCAGCCACAATAAATTGCAATGATTCAATTTGTCGAATAACGCCAACCTGGCAAGGGTTGCCATGTTTTATCTTTGAATCAAACAGTCGACCGGCGCGTGCCAATGATTACTGTCAATTTGACTTACTGTCAATTTGTTTGGAGTGTTTTTGACAGGTGACTTTGACAGTTGACGTGATTGCAGATTTCAACCTATCTACCAAGTACCTTTTTAATCGATTTAAAAAAAAGGAGATTCTTAACATTTTTTTTTGTTTTTCTTTCTTTTTACCCAACTGCGAAAGGAGGAGGATTATGTTATGGCACGCTCTAAAGTTTAAACGGCTTGCCGTATTAGGTATAATGTGAGCGGTATCAATAAATTTCTTAGTCGTGAAAGTGAACACTGGGTACATTAAAAATAAAAAATAAATGAAATTACATAGAATTCAAGATTTAACAATCGGTTTTTTTTTTAAATCGCTTTAAATCACTTGTTTATGTATGTACACGATTTCTCAAAGACGCCCGGTCTGATTTGACGACAGCTTTATTTCTTTGGAAGTTTACTAGAAATAGGAACTTTCCATTTGGTGCCAGTTTACTTTATCACAATCAGTCAAGTAGTTCTTAAGTTATCCTAAGTGTGTATGTTAGATTAATGACATACTATTTGCAACGTACATTTGAATAATTAATATAATTGTCAAAATTTCCAGAGAAATCGGTTATCGCATTAATATTATAAATGCGAAAGTTTGTGTGTGTATGTTTGTTTGTTCTTCCTTCACGCTCAAACGGCTGAACGGATTTTGATGAAGTTTAGCACAAAGATAGCTTGTACCCTGGATTAATACATAGGCGTCAAATATCGACCGCGGCTAAAACCGCGGGGCACAGGTAGTTTTTGTTATTTTTCGAAGGTAACTTATAACACAAAGAAAGCACCTAGTACAAAAAAAAACTGTTTTCTACATTGCTCAAAATTAAATGAATTACTTTTTATCGTTTTCTTAATTTATAAGACATCTCATATATTAAGCATACGCAAAACATCCAGCTCCTAACTAAGGAACTGAAATAACTAAGTGGAATGTATTAGTAATTTATTATTTTAATTATTATTAGATCTTTATCACAAGTCATAATGATTGATGATTTAATGAGAACGACAGTAGTGCCTATATTGAAGAACAAGACAGGAGACATCTCGGATAAGAGTAACTACCGACCTATCTCTCTTGCGACTACTGTGGCCAAGATATTGGATAGTATGCTTGACATGACTCTGGATAAGTATTTAAACATTCACGACGCGCAGTTTGGTTTTCGTGCTGGACTTTCTACTGAAAGCGCAATTCTAGCCCTCAAACATACTGTCCAATATTATACTGAGCGGAAGACTCCGGTGTACGCTTGTTTTCTGGACCTCTCGAAAGCCTTCGATCTCGTTTCGTATGATGTGCTTTGGAGAAAGATGGAGGACAGGGGTATGCCGGTGGAACTGCTCAGATTGTTCCAGTTTTGGTACGATCATCAGATTAATAATGTCAAGTGGGCAAATAGCCTCTCCGAGTCGTACAGGTTGGAATGCGGCGTGAGACAGGGGGGTTTGTCGTCTCCAAAGATTTTCAACCTGTACGTGAATGATCTTCTGGTTGAGCTCAGCAGCATGCGTGTTGGATGCCGCGTAGGGGGTGTTTGTGTTTGTGCTGCTGGGGCCAACTGCGAAATCTATCGGAGACATGCTACGCGTTTGTGAGAACTACGCTGCATCACATGGTCTAATGTATAACGTCAAGAAAAGCGAGTTCATGGTGTTTAGGGCCGCCGGCAGATGTCCAGATACCATTCCTACAATTACCCTTAACGGCATGAGCTTGAACCGAGTGACCCGGTTTAAATATCTAGGACATTTTCTTGCCGACGACCTTAATGACGATGAAGACGTGGAGAGGGAGCGCAGAGCACTGGCGGCGCGGGGTAACATGCTGGCCCGCAGATTTGCCCGCTGTACAGACCAGGTTAAAATTACTTTATTTAAAGCGTATTGTCAGGGCATGTACACGGGTGGTCTGTGGTTCAGCTGTTCTCAGAAGTCGCTGGATACTCTGCGCGTCCAATATAATAATGTTTTCAGGATGATGTTGAAACTCCCCCGTTTTTGCAGCGCCTCCGGTATGTTCGCTGAAAACCACACCGATGGCTTTCATGCCATCATTAGAAAAAAGGTAGCGTCTATGGTTGAAAGGCTTCGGGGGAGTGACAATAGCATCCTGAAAGTCATAGCGGATGACCCGCATGCTCCTGTATTCAGGCATCTAGTGCGAACCATGATTTCGCAAAAGATGCCTGCGAAATACATGATAATTTAATTAATTTTATTACTTTTATAATTACTAACCTTAGTTATATTTTATTGTAAGTTTTTAGTTAAGTAAGCTACTAACAAAATATGGATCTATTTGTTGTCCGCCAATAAAAACATTTTATTTTTTTATTTTTTTTATAATGACCCCAATTCGGCCAGTCAAATTGACTAAACTAAATTTTCCTTAAGCGATATCCATCCTTTTCTTACTTTTAAAACAAAAAGAGAGGAGACCCTTTTAGTCCTGCTAAATTAGGTTAGTTTAGTAAGTTTGGCCTGACCGATTTGGGGTCATTATGACTTGTGATAAAGATCTAATAATAATATAAATAATAAATTACTAATACTTTACTTGAATTTATCTACTTCTATAGGTTTTACGATGTTTATGCATTTTCAAACGAATTGCCTTCTTTTTTGTAAGAAATCTGTCTACAATCGAAAATCTCAAAATACTATTATAGAATTCTTAAAATTCCAAAACCCATACACCAAGCTTCGTTAAAATTGTATGGGAACTCCGATCTGTACTCGAGTATGAAATTTCGGGGGACATTAAACATACGATCTGACGGCGGAAAAAATATGCAGACCCGAAGCAGACCCGCTTTGCACGTTTCGCTTGCTTCGTTCGTTCGGTCAATAAATGCTAGTATGTTTGTTGGTTTGTTCGTACATAACTACCTCATCAAAAGAAAAAAAATTACCAAAAAATGAAGTCGAGGCTATGGACAAGTAATAATTTAAAACAAGTGGTTAAAGGTGACTTCAACAAACCTTTACTCCCACGTGTCTTAACAACGTGAAATCGCGGGATGCAGCTAGTATAGCCTATGACCATCTGCAGGTGTATGGTGCCTTAACCCTTGACCTTTCCGATTTAATGATTGTATTGGTTCGCAATTGGCGAAAAAACGATGAACATAAACAAAAAACATATGTACAGACATTATTAATCTGAAAGTATTAAATCTATAGAACCTCTTTCTTTTTGAATGTCGGTTAAAAACCCGTCGGTTAAATAAGCCAATCCGTCACGAAAAAAAAACCTCAATGTTCGGAAAGTGGATTAGTATATTAATATGCTAGGTTCTAAACAGCAGCCTTATCGCTTAGTTTTTTATCTAACAGGTTTTATATCCTCAACAGTTGAACTTTAATAAAACAGCAAAAGCTCACGGTTTGTCTGACACAGGTAGATTTTTAAATTACATTCCTGAGCCGTGTGCTTTACCTCCCCCCCTCCCCCCGTCCCCTTTAATTCCCCCTCTCCTCAAATCCCCCCTCAAGTGGGAGCGTGTCTGTAGCGTAATAATTGTTGTAAAGCTACAGGGTGTGGAAATTTTATAAAAATCATTTTTGGTACATATTTCTACCAGTTAGGATAGCTCGCGTGTTTGATTCATATTGTTTAAGAAGACGAGCTTTTAGTCGTTCGTGACTTTAACGATGACACGTCTCACATGATCAGTGCGAAACGTGTCATCGTTGAAGACACGAACGACTCATTTCATCCCTGATGAAGTTCACCGAATGTGAACGAAACTATAGTTGGACCTTTACAATAATCAGGTTCACGTGTGAACTCGTCTTCTTAAACAATAGGGATAGCTCGGTAGTTTTAGGTTAATTGATTGTCCAAAACGGAGCAACTGATGCCTCAAGCCGACAGAGGAGTAGGTAGAAGATGGCGGCATCCTTCGACGCATCAGAGATAAGTTTGTTTTGTAAGATATCTTGTGAAGTTGCATACTAAATGAGTACATATATCGTAGCAACTAATTATTAAAGTACAATATTTTTTTATTGTCACCAGAAAAATACAACACAACATGAAATTATTATTACTGTGTATTAGAACTCGTCCTCTGATAATTATTACTACTACTAGTAGAACTAATTGTACCAGGGAACATGGGCAGGACACCTAAATCTCTACTAGTGGAAATAAAACTACAAAAATGTGCACTTATCTCTATCAGTAGGGATAGTTTGATCAGGATAAACGACACAATACTTACAAGTAAAAATCCCCACTAGTGGAAATAAAACTACAAAAATGTGCGCTTATCCCTATCAGTAGGGATAGTTCGTACAGGATAAACGACACAATACTTACAAGTAAAAATCCCCACTAGTGGAAATGAAACTACAAAAATGTGCACTTATCCCTATCAGTAGGGATAGTTCGTACAGGATAAACGACACAATACTTACAAGTAAAAATCCCCACTAGTGGAAATGAAACTACAAAAATGTGCACTTATCTCTATCAGTAGGGATAGTTCGATCAGGATAAACGACACAATACTTACAAGTAAAAATCCCCACTAGTGGAAATAAAACTACAAAAATGTGCACTTATCCCTGTCAGTAGGGATAGTTCGATCAGGATAAACGACACAATACTTACAAGTAAAAATCCCCACTAGTGGAAATAAAACTACAAAAATGTGCACTTATCCCTATCAGTAGGGACAGTTCGATCAGGATAAACGACACAATACTTACAAGTAAAAATCCCCACTAGTGGAAATAAAACTACAAATATGTGCATTTATCCCTATCAGTAGGGATAGTTCGATCAGGATAAACGACACAATACTTACAAGTAAAAATCTCCACTAGTGGAAATAAAACTACAAAAATGTGCACTTATCCTTATCAGTAGGGATAGCTCGATCAGGATAAACGACACAATATTGCAAGTAAAAATAAAAAAATAAAAATCCGAATTCGCCATTTTCTGTTCACGGAACTGATCTTGGATTTGAAAGTGTGTGATGATCATAATCATACTTTCATATTGAGAGAGTTTTGATTAAATATGTAAATTGACATGTTTTGACAGTCATTTTGGGCCGATATTCATCAAACACGATGCTACGATGTCATAGACAGACACACACACACACACATCAAACATATAACACTCCAGCATTTTTGCGTCAGGTTAATTAATGTTTGAAGTATTAATTATGAAATCTCGAAGACTTTAAAAAAAAATTGTCGTAGTTATTCTTGAATGTTCTGTATATACCTAAGTTAGATTTACTGTAGTACCTATTTAGAATATGGGTTAATTAATCTAAAATAAATTAATTTTGCTTTTGATTTAGTTTAAAAACTATCTTATCCCTACCAATAGGGATAGCTAGATAGAGATAAGAGTACTAGCTGACAAAATACAAAACGCTCATGCTAAGTATTACAGTACTACAGACATCACGCTGTATTCACATTTTCAAATAATGTTACTCCAAAACGTGAAGACCGTAGCCAGCATGGTTTAATATTGCAGCTTTATGGAATACTTTCATACACTCCACATATTTGTACCCTCACGCTTGCAGCCAATATAGCTACCTACCTTTTTACCCGACTGTCAAAGGAGTATTATGTTTTGTCGAGTGTATTTTTTTTTATCCTACACAGCTAGGTATTTCTCCACAAGTTCACACGATCACGGAAGTCGGCGATACTGTGGCCCTAGATGAAGCATGCTTAGTCTGGAATACACTGTATTTATTTCGAGTGTATTTTTATATGTATGTATATTTCCTTGGCACGCTTTAGAGCCTAAACGGCTTGTCGTATTTTTATGTGAGTGGTATCAATAGATTCGTCTTCACCTGCAGATGGTCATAGGCTATACTAGCTGCATCCCGCGATTTCACTTGTTAAGATACGTGTCTCTAAAGTTCTTGCAGACCGGTTTTTTGATGTCTACGTAACGTCGGGACTTAATCTGAATGACCGGCGAGCAAAGCGTCGCTGCTTTGAATATTATTTCGTCTGTCAGTTTGTATGTTTGATTGTTTATATGTGTGGACGTTTGTTTGGAAATTTCGCACTCGCGTAGAAGTCGTAGTTTCTTGACAAAATTTGGTACATACAGGTTCTACGAAGTTTTAGATTTTTTTCTTGTCGTTGTTTTTTTGATTGGGTTTTAAAAATCATAACTGTTTTTTTCAATGGACTTTAGAACCTATAGATAACCTATTTAGAACCTATAGATAACCTATTTAGAACCTATATAGAACCGAGATATACCTAACTTAAATGTGCGATACCTACTTGTCATTTCGAACAACTTTCACTATGGAACCAACTCTGAATAAAAAAAACAGCTGTTTCATACATTTTGCAGACGACCGATCAACTCTCAGATTTTTTCTTGAATTTAAAGTTGGTCCCATGGTAAAAATCGTTCCTTAAGTCATCCTAAGGAACGATTTTATTTTTATTTTATATAGCGTTGACGCCCCTTCGGTTTAGTATACCCCTTGCCGAAACCCTGTATAGAGGTAGACAAATTACGTTCACTTAGGCACTTTTTAGTTTTTATGCCATCTGACGGCTCAACTGTACGGCCGGCACACTTTCGCAGGATCAGTTTCAGGTCTGAAGTCACTTGTCTCTCGCTCTATAGAATTGTCATTGGTACCTACATAGTTTTTCAGCTGCAAAATTTATCCCCAAAAATATCTTTAGACGATAAGGCCGCCGAAAGTAAATCTTTTATTGAAATCAGTTCTGTGTAATTTAATTCATAGATTCTAGACTATAATATACCTATTTCATATATACTGTTTTATAAACATAGTTATAACTATCTTCTGTGCTGTGTAAAAAAGTTATTTTAACAAATCAATATCTCGCAAAAAATAAGAATAATAAGATGGTATATACAAGATATTTAGTGTGTTTCCGCCTCGTCTTGATGTCAGCGTGAGAAATCGAAAAATAGTTTTTGTTTTTATGGTGTGGTTCCTCCTCACCACCGCCACACTGAGGTGTGGCGGTGAGCCTTATTATTTCTCTTTCTCTCAGTATCCGACTTCCTCGACACGTGTTTCGCCTTAGCACAAGGCATCCTTAGGAGATGTTGACTCTTAAAGTGCTCGCTCGAAAGTGCTCGTTATCTTATTATAAATGGATTTCCGCAAAGTAACGCCTGACTCCATCAATTAAATAAGAATAACTAAATCTACTACTGGAAGTCACAAGTAACCAGTGGATACAACTGGCAGCTTGTCGTTCGGAATGACATTCTAAGGCCTATGTTCTGCAGTGGACGTCTTCTGGCTGATGATGATGATGAGATCTATATCTATGTATGTAAGTAGCATTAGCTTCTACACAACCAGACCAAAACAAAGCTCAGAGATAGAAAGTAGAAACACAAGAATAAAAAAACCCCATCCGTATTTTATCAAGTGCCGTCCCGCATTCCTTATTCACTAGCGTCCGAAAATTAAAGCGCCTTTACAAGACATAGCACTCAGAACGGACGCTACCGAACGTACTTAGCTGAAATATTTCCACAGATCTCATTCGAGCACTCTTATTTACCATAGCTATAGCGATAGCGAGCTATATCGCGGACTTGCTGCCTGTATTTGTTTTTTCCATTACAAAGAGCGGAACGCCCTACGAACGGTACAGCAATAATATTTCAATATCTCGACGTGGGTGCCAACCCTAGGCGCTTTCAAAGTGATTCCACTCCGCTCCCATTGGTCGAGGGATAACGGTTCAGAATGCGTTCGATATACGAAACCTTCGTGAAAGTAAGACAGAAGTACTCAAGCTCCGGCCCGCGTGCTAATGTCGGAGCGAGACGGCTAGTGCATTGTGGGGGCATGAATTTTGGATGAACGCAAAGGCCGTATCAATAATACGTGCACGAATGAAATAATAGATTATTCGTTTGTTCAAATCGAACGTAAACAAAATGTAAGCATCCATTACTGATGCAAGCGTCACGAGAGGGAGAGTTGATTGGAGGCTGTCTGAGGGTTGAACAGAGACGAATATATTTCTCCGGATTGCGTTTAGAGACGGTCTGTCGGCAACAATGTGAGCACTATCTGTTTTTGTACCAGTCGTCGGTCGGTTTCCACATTAAACGATCATTTTAAGGGCGAACCAATCAAACTGCAAATTTATACAAATTGATACTAAACGGGTTATATTAATTTTATAACAAAAATTAAGTGTGTAAATAAGTTTGAACGGAGTCGTAATTAAAACTAATTGGGTTTAATAAAGCGCTAATTATTTTGTATTAAGGCGAGTTTTTGCTGGAATTTCGTCCTTTTGACGTGACGTGGGTGTGTCGGTGGATTTTTTTGGCGCTTAGCTCCTAAAGTCAGACAAAATAAAAATAAATAACAATGATCGTGGAACATGCGTGCCGGGAAACCTAGTGTGACAATAAAGACGTTTTAAATGAGAAAGTGTACTGAAACCAAGTGATACGATAGTTGTAAGACAGATTTGTGTTCAAAGGAATAGTTGTAAAGGTTTTGTGTTGAAGTGGCGGCAAGAATGTCGAAATAGGGGGCGGCCAAGGTTGGCCTTTTGAGGCCATGCTCAATAACCTCACTGCTACAGCTTTAGGAGGTAAGTCCATTGTTAATTAAATTAAATTCCTAATTAGTCGTAGTATAAAAATAAATCGCCAGTAAAAAACAGATAAAATAAGTAAAACGTATTTTTGCGTAATTTTTTCTCATTTGGAAAGTAGCTAGGTATTTTTATTATTTTATTAACTGAATAAATAATAATTAATGTTACAGTTCCATTTTAAAATCAACCAGCGCATTTAAGCAAGTTAAATAGCGTAATAAATAAATCATGCACAAAAATTAGGGCATCTGTAAAGACATACAAACAGAAAGTTTTTTTTAATGCATACATTAGTGAGAATTATAGGTATTTATGTACGCCTGATAGTTAGTACCTACGTAAGTACTTATGTACCGTTTAATAGTAAGTACTTATCAAGTTACTATATCACGAAAAATTACAAAATTTCATAGTGTATGTTAGGAATATTTATGTTATTATTTGATGAGATTCAATCATTTAAAAAAAGGGGTCTGATAAAGTCAAAATCTTATAAAAAAATTAACTGTTTAAAATTAACTATCTCACACATGAAGCAAAAATACTCAGTGTAATTTTTGAAATATTCTTTGGGTATTTTTTTCTTTTTATTTTTGTGAACCGCTAACTAGGTATTTGACAATATTTAACATTGTTAAATTTACCAAACACAAAGTTATATCCAAACTAATTTAGAAACAATAAAAATATTACATTATATGTCTCACGAACTTCTTAAAAATCCTTAACAAACATTTGAAGTTTATATAACTCTAGTTATACAAATATACTTACACCAGTTACAAATGAATCGAAATGTTTTCTCATGAAAATTAAAGGAACATTCTATACCACAACAAAATAAAATATTCATAACTATCAACACCCTCGCTATTGCAGTTAATAGGCTTTTCGGCAGAAATTGTATTGCGCCCTAAATGGGGTCGATCGGGGGTGAAAAGCTGTTTTGTTTTTATGATAAGACTGGAATCCCGCGAGGTAAGTTGTTAAGAAAAATAAACCTTGATAAAAGTTAAAGACTCGAAAAATTGTACTAATCAAATAACTAAATCATTCATTATTTGACTTAGTACTTTTGGCAAATTTAAAAAAAATACATATCCCACAGGAATTACATAAAATTATTATGATTCACAAAATTGTTGTGAACCAAACTGCTCATAAATAATTAATTGGATACAACTAGGTACTTAGATCCGCTTCGGTTTACCGACGGTTATTACCGTGGTTTACAGTATTTGAACAGGATTTAAATCTTAAAATATCGTTTATTCGATAATAATCAATATGAAAAATATGTAATCGATTTAATGCTACAAGCAAATAACTAAACTGTGAATACTCCGTCTTGCGCCGGTAGCGCTGTGAGCTTAACCCCTTTGAATTAAATTGGCTACAAAAAATATAATTTGCTTCACGAAATAGATAGGAATGTGGAAAGT
Source organism: Ligdia adustata (assembly GCA_947049295.1). Classification (NCBI taxonomy): domain Eukaryota; kingdom Metazoa; phylum Arthropoda; class Insecta; order Lepidoptera; family Geometridae; genus Ligdia; species Ligdia adustata. Next base: position 2,398,509 of record OX346237.1, read on the forward strand.
ACGGCATTTTTTTATCACTAATGATTGTTAACAATTTATTTTTTGCATTAGATAATAAAAAAAATTATTAATAACCCGGTTGTGTTGTTTGAACATTTTAATTTTTATTTACGTTAGATTTTCTTTATTTTGTGAATGCGCATTACTAATTTGGAAAGTTATGTCACACGCATTAGGCAAGTAAAAATGGCGTTATTTTGCCCTTGTCTTTTGCATAGAGATAGCGCATTACCAGGTCATTTCGCCGAACACATCTATAAGTACCTACTATAATTCAAATTCATCAGTAGATCTCTAGACAGCGGGTCTTTCCTTGTTTTTTAAAGAAATTAAGTTTGCAACCGTTCCATTAACTGGCCCATTTTAGTAAGTTTCACCAGACACAGTGTCTACTGGTCATCGTTTTTAAAAGTCTCAACACTGGTTAATAATTGATTAAATAAAATAAATCCTATACGAAACAAGCTTCAGTTTTTGAGTTTCTTTGATTTCAAAATTAAACAGCTGTATTGATTTTAGTAAAATTGTTATGAGTGGTCCCATGAAAATTACGCATAGGTAAGTTTTAAAAGTTTCCGACGAATCGAGAAAATCAGTCGATTTTGAAGTTGATAAAAATTGTCTAAGTCTACAGCTAAACCCTCTAATAGCGAAATAGTTCTGCTTTACGAGTTTCAATTTCGCTAAGGTAAGTTTACGATGCGACCCTAATCCCGAGATTCACGCAAAGCTCAGATTTTAGCGGCCCGTAGCGGGGAAAAGTTTTGCTCCTTTGGATTTTATTTCGTTATTTTTTCCAGAATGTTAGGGATCATTGCTTATTATTCTTGGATTATAAAGAAATAATAATGATAATAGTATCGTCTTAATAATATTTGTTCCAATTTCAATAGCAGTGTTGGTAAAAAGTAAAAGAAATACTTTGAAATGTTATAACGTTTTATTTAATTTTGAATCCTTATACCTCTTATTTATTTTAAAATTCAAGTAAAATAGATCATGAATAAATGTATATTAACAAATTTACCTACTAAGTAAATCAATATATAACAAGTTTAAAAAAAAAATGTTTACTAACATTCTGAGTGGTTAGCAAAATAAAATAATATGAAAATAAAATTATGCAAGTGCAAAATCTATAACAAAGAAGAAATACGTAGCTACATATAAAATACGTCTGCACATCCCCCAAATATAAAACAAAAACCAAATTTGCACGATTTCGAATTAATAGCATTTTTTATCTCACCGATTCCAAAATGTGCAAGTGGCTCTCAATTCGTCAAAATCTTATTTTATGTAAGATAAGATAAGACAACTCTTTATTAAAAACCAGCTTATACACTATTACACTACGTAAGTATTTTACTCGATTATTCAGACTGTTGACTGATTAGAAAAACTCGTATACCTACATTTTATCAACATTTATTTATTATTTATTTATTTATTCTATTCTCCTACATTTACAGCAATGCCAGGGCATGTGGCGAGATATATATATTCAACATAATAACATATCGTGTTTATAACAATTATACAATATAAAAATTAAATTATAAAAAAGTCAAAATTAAAAATTACACACAATTTCAAAAAAGTAACATCGATCCAGTAGCTTAATAAACCAAAAAGCCTCAAAAATTAAGTCGGGTTTTCACTGTTTTCAAGGGTCCAACGCTTGCCTCTGCGTCGTGAGCTTGACCAAGCCAAACCTAATACAGTTATGTTACCTGCAGTGAAAAAAGCACAACTTTCCATCATATTTTAGTCTTCCGAAATCTATTGATTGATTTTGTTTATATATAATCGAGTAGGTGCATAAAATCTCGTATAAATATCTAAATAATAACATAGTATAATAATATGACTCGTTCTGTTCTATATTCACTAGAAAAAAAACTAAATAACTAAAACAAGATCATGCTGGCCTTTCATACGACAAACGTAATTATTGCCGTTTTTTGCTCGATATTAATGACGACAAACTTGAGTGTTGTAATATATGGAACCCTAAGAGAGTGAGTCCGACTTGCATTCAGACAATTTTTTATTAAGATTTGGTTTGGTTCTACTTATAATTTAACTAAGTGTGGTCAGTAAATTTTAAAAACATAATAATATATTATATATTTTTCTTTAAAAATTTCCCGCATATACGTTTTGCGTGTAAATAGAAAATCTCGCAACACGTTAACCGCTTGAGTCAGACGATACTCGTATCGGTGAACTTCGGCAATACCCGGCGCTTTGGTACGTCCCTTTATACGTACTTATATTAGTCCCAAAAATAAGGTCTATTTTTACTCCTTTTGATTTTGTGACCACATTTAAGAGCCAGTGTATTCCAGACTAGGCATGCTCCATCTAGGGATACAGAATCGCTGACTTCCAAGGTCTTGTCGTCAAACTTGTGGTCAAATGCCTAGCTGTGTAGGATAAAAAAATCTTCTTAATCAACGCTTTATACACGTTTTAGTGATTTTTTCACGTACAACATTGAGTTTCTATCATCTCCTTTTTCTTTTTCTTAAAATGAAAATTATCATGTAATTCCAAGCTTTCTTTATAATATTCTGAAGGAAAATACATTTTCTCGTGAGAATAGAAAATCCCGCCGCTCGTTAAGCGCTTGTGTCGGTCGATATCGACAAACTTCGGCCATTTCCGGCACTTAGGTACGTTCCTTTATACGCAAACTGGATTTGTTTTAATTCCTCTGTTTAAATAGATCTATGGATTACTGGAGATGGTATTTTTACATTGAGAGAAATTGTAGGAAAGATTTACTACCGACTTTCATTACGGCATGCGCCGATAGAACTTTTTCAGTTATTTTAATTTAAAAATCAATCCTATTGACTGATTTTATCAAAATCAGTCAAAAGGATTGATTTTATCAAAAAGTTGTAACTCATGGCTCTATTTAAATAGAGCTTGGCATGGGTTACAACTTTAAGTTATGAAAGATAAAAGATTTATTCAAATCGGTTGAGTCGTCTCAAAGAAGTCCAAAAGCATGCAAGCAAGTAAACACTCAAAAAAGTACAGACGAATTGAGTAGGTACGTACTTTTTTTTTGAAATTCTGTAGAAATGCGCTAGAAATTAATGAAGTGCCTACATCGCAGAATCTAGAGACACGTCATTATGAGATGTAAGGGTGTACCTAAGGATTTTTGAAAATTCAATCCCTAAAGAGGTTTTAATGTTTGAACTTTTCCATATAACATATTCTAGTTATTAATAAGTTTTTTATTTCTGTCTTCACCGTAATTTGCTCCTTTAAGGATATAAAAGATAGTTATACTTAAGTAGAGCACAACGGCTCAGCTTTAAGCTTTGTAAATTAAAAATTACTTAGCATCTTGTCCGTCAGATGCTAGTATATTTGTCTGAATGTTGATGCTCTCGTACGGTATTTGCAGTTCATTCTTGAATTTTTAATTTTTTTCTTAAGTTGTGCCAAAATAATCCGTTACCTATTTTAAAAACATCGGAATATAAATACTGGAAGTCATTTTGAATGTTGTTGAGAATCAGCCATACAACAATCGTAGAACCTGCTGAAAGATATTTACAACCTTCACAAATACTAATGTCCAAACAATGCTTATGTATCTGTACTATACATACTGATTTATTTATTTATTATTTAAAATCAAAATCAAAATAAATTTAAGGCACAAAGAATATGACATACAAGAGAAAATTCTAATATAGTGCCACCAGTGACGGCATTATCGCTGTCGCTTATTCAAAAGCTGATACTGACAGTTAAAAGATAATTGTGACATTTTTGTCAGCAAAGTCACTTCGCACACTCGGTCAATAATGTTTATTTTCCCGCAGCAGGCCACAAAGAGTCGTGTGCGGAGGAGAAAGTGCACGAAATCAAACCGAACATCGACCGATCACATCATGCGCTGGGCGCGCGTCTGCACATCGCGCACAATATTAGAACGGATCACTTGCAAGGTAATATGACCCTTATTTCGTCCTATATAAGATTGGTTTTACTGTGGAGCTTCTGCTGACCACGAGTAGAAGCAAGGTTATACAAATGTAAGCTCTGTATTGTACATGATTCAGTTGAATATCGCGCGACCGCATCATACTCTAGGCGCGTTTGTAAATCGCGCACAACACTAGAACGCATCACTTGCAAGAGAATATCACCCTTACATCATCCAATCTAAGATAAGTTTTACTGTGGAGCTTCTGTGAGATACGAGTAGAAGCAAGGATATACCAATGTGAGCTCTGTATTGTACACGATTCAGTTGAATCTAGGAGCGATTAAACGATTCTAGGAGCGTCTGTAAATCGCGCACAACATTAGTACGGATCACTTCCAAGAGGATATGACCCTTATATCATCTAATCTAAGAAAGTTTTACTGAGGAGCTTCTGCTGACCATGAGTAGAAGCAAAGATATACCAATATGAGCTCTGTATTGTACATGATTCGGTTGAATATCGCGCGACAGCATCATACTCTAGGTGCATCAGCACATTGCGTACAACATTAGAACAGATCACTTGCAAGGTAATATGGCCCTTGTACTACAAACAGTAATATACATTTTGCTGTAATGCTTTAGCTGACCGGAAACCTCGTACAAAAAACCCGACCGACCGATACAGACAAATCTAATGACACTATGTACATCAAAATTAATTTAATAGTTTATGTTGCAGATGATCTTGAAGAGTTGAACATACTATACTTATTACTAACTTACAAATATACACTTGAAATTGTTATTTGTTATGCAAGACCGCAAAGTTATTATTTGGCTCAAGTGCCCGTATTGAAACCCGAGCTAGCGAAGGATACTAGGACTGTTCAAAATAGAATCACGAGCGTAGTTTCACGAGATTTCAAGACAAGAGACGCAATAAAAATTTGCTGTCGAGCACAAAACAAATTCTTTTACTTCAACATACCGAGGATATGTTAGATTCAAGAAAAACGGTCCTTATTTATGAGATCAGCACAATGTTAGTAACAAAATAGTCAATAAAATGTATCAATACCTAACATTCAAATTACGCTGCAGTTGCTAATATTGAAAATTACATTTTAGTCTCTAATGATAAAGGAGTTTTCATTGTGTATCAATGAATTATGTAGATACCTAAGATTTTTCATTATAAGAAATTCCGCCACAGGTAAAATAAAAAAACACTAAAGAAAGACGTGCCTATGGTTTCTATCCCCTAGCGGTTAAAAAGCTTTTTCCACTCAAAAATTGAAGGAAAAAACTAACCTTTCCGAGGAAGAGAGGTTGAAAATAATTTAGGTAGTCTCGTACAAGCTTATCATAAAATCTGGTTACATGGCACGTGAACATCTAAACTCTAAAAACAAAATGCCTAACAACAAAAAAATAAAACAGAAAGATTACCTATATAATGGTATATTAAGATCTACAGATAATCCAAATGCTCCAACTATAAAATAATGTGTCCGCGGTGACACGCCCGGTGTCTACGGCGATATATTCTTGACTCTTTAAGCTCTTAAATATACATAAATTTAACATTAACGGTTGTTCTAGGTGGGATCCATCAACAACACAGTGGAGGGCACATGGCGACAGTGCCGGTCAGCATGTCGTCATCAGCCTCCGACAGCGATAAGCCCGCCAAGCAGAAGAGACATAGGACGAGGTATGTTTTGACACATGTTTAGCTACAAGCAATACTTTAAACAAACACTACAATGTGCGAGTCAGTCAGGCACTTACTACCAATATCCATAAAATATACGTTCATAATTATATCTGTTAATTTAATAAATAGGGCAAGTGCCTTATTAACATTAACAAAATTACTAACTACGACATCAAAAAAATGTAGCAGAAAGATTACCTTTAGACCATTTAAGATCTACAGATAATCCAAATGTTTCAACCCACCACCAGAAAGCAGCGTGCCCAGTATGCTAGCCGCATTACCTCGCTGAATGGCAATACTTATACGTTGGGCCAGATAAAAACCGGCAAATTCTAACTGTTGTTACTAATATCGACCAAGAAACTATAAGTACTTTTACATATTTTTCATGATTAAAATTGTGATCTAGGCCCAACTGATGTGTTGTAAGTAAATAAATAAATAAAGCGTAGTAGAAGTTTAGTTTAGTTTAGTTACACGATAATTAGTACAAATTAATACTCACTAATTAAAAAATAAATTAATAAACCATGTCAAACCACCAAACAAGACGAAGTAGCACGTATCTTGGCGGATAGCCTTCTCTGATATTCGTATATTGTTTTAGGCACAGTAAGTATTTGTGTCTAAAATTACTCATAAAATACTTTACATTTTATACTTTTTTTTTACTATCAATAATAAATTGACTATAAAAATCAAATACAGCTTTTTTGTAATCAAATTCTAGAATTAGATCTCATTCTCAAGATAAAAACTTCAGTAAATCTTTTGAGTCATTCTAATATTTTCCTCTTACAGGTTTACACCGGCACAACTGAACGAGCTGGAAAGATGTTTCTCCAAAACCCACTACCCTGACATATTCATGAGAGAAGAAATCGCAATGAGAATCGGGTTGACAGAAAGCAGGGTTCAGGTCAGTGAGAAAATAATTTCTTTGATTATAAAATGTAAGGTGTTTTTTAGCCTCAGTCGTCACATATCGGTAAATTTGTAACTGTCAAGTTCATAATACTGTGACAAACTAAACAAATCAGCTAACATATATGGATCAAATTCATTTCGATCATATTCACCTAAAGATCTTTTATATTTCTTACAAAATAATTCTTCAACGAAGAAGTTCATTTTAAAGCGATTCTATTTCATTTTATTTCATCTATTTTAACATATTCAGCAGGTGACTTACAATATCAAATATAACCAAAATAAACAGACGTGCCTTTACCGTTAAAATCTGCCGATATACGAAATAAAGAATGGGACCTAATGCCGCACCTTGTGAGACTCCCTCTTCGCACATTCCATACAAAAGTTGCACTACATCGATACATTTCTCGGGACCCGCTCTACCTGATTCAGTGTTCGTATTACAAGCATAAACTCCTTTAACGTTGAATAAATGTTGTCTTGAAAGCGTGTGAATGGGTGGTCGACACAGTCAAACGCTTTACTGAGGTCTTCATTTTCGATATATGGGATTTTATGACCCTGAACACGTTTATGACTTTTATACGGTAGAATGAAACGGAAGCTAAAGGTTTATCTGTTGCTGGTTACTTGTACTTTCTTATATTTATTATTTTACAATTTGGTAGTCAGATATTTTAAAATTAAAAATAATATTTCAAAAGTACATCCACAGTCCATCCACTTACAGTGTGAGTACTTATGTATAGGTTGTTATAGAGTAAGATTATGACATCACCAATTTAAAATTTCTCAAATATAATACAATGAATTCTTAAGTTTTAATTTAAATATGTCTGAAGGGAAGTAAAACATCGTTGTATGAACATTGTTAAAGATAAAAACTAAACTACATTGTAATACAAATTTTCATCAAACTGCTAAATCAATTCAATCACCGTTTTGATTCCAATTCTCACCACCTACAATACTTAGCGTTAAAAATCCATCTAATTCTTTAGCTAACTCAGTTTTTAACTCGCCAGTAACGTCTAACTCTTCGACCAACGATTACCATAGTAATCTGCTACTGTCACTTTGTTCAAGCACTTAGTTTCAAGTTAAAGTTAGCTTTACATTAGACATTAAGCATAATTTGTGTCGCGTGCCGACTAATATTTGTATTTCGTTAACGTCTGAGACATACTGGTAGGTTTGTTGGTGAGTTTTAGATTTAGAAAGAACTGTTGTGAAAATAGGTGTTTTATAAATTATTAGGTTTTGTGAAAAATAAATCGATAAGAAAAGTATTAATATCAAAAAATAATCTTGAAACTAATTATGTAATTAAAATATTTTATTCTAGAATTTTCACAATGGTTACGTGTTTTTCTTTTATTCACCTAAAAAAGATTATTATTTTTGGGACTGAGCCGGATGTTGAAAAAATATGTAGTCAAATTCCGTACCTACAACAGCAATTTAATCATTTTCTAACTAAGTTACTGCTGCCTTATGCAGTATTTTGTAAAGAAGCTATTGTATTTATACTAACTACGTTTCTTCTCCTACTAAATATCTGCAAAAATGACTAGTTTTAAACAGTTTTTACAATTATCAATCTGTATGTTCGTCAAACTCATCAACCCTGTGTCTCAAATCGATAGTAACTTTGTAATCCGTGAAAATTGCCGAGTTATCGTTAAGTAAGCTATTAACTTTAGTGATTTGTTACCATCGGCCGTTCATACTGTTATCGAGTCGGTGTCACTGCTACCGTATCGAATTCATTGAGAACTTCTCATTGATTGAGTTACTTTACTTAACTTCTATATAACGATGGAGTATTATGTCGATTTCCTAGCTTTCGATTTCATTTCCAGTAATATTGGTTTGTTTTCATACTTTTACTTGGTGATATTTGACTGTTGGTTTGTCTTATTTTCTCTCTCTATCATACAAAGAAGCGATAACTTGGTACTTTAACTGTACTATATCATGACGCTTATAAAATTCTTTGAAAATACTGTTCGTAGAGACGAACAGTATTTTTTAATGAATTTTAAATCAGCTAACCATTGAATAAAACATAAAATTGTAAATCAGCTAACCGTTATTTGAATGATGCGACAGACATTGAAAGATATGTAATAATTTTTGACTATTATATGAGATACTCATCAAAAATATAAAAGAAAATTAAAATTTATCCTTGATATCGAAATAGGTACTTATCTATATCTTAAAATTCAAAGTTTTAAATTGCAAAACAACAATTTCCCAAAAACGACATAATTCGTGATGTTTCACGAATCCTCCTTTAAATATGTATGTTTAAGCAACATCTAACACCTACCAACTCTTTTCATGTGACCGGCTTCTGTGAATTTATAAGAAAAATATCGTAATCAAATACACTGCGTTTGCGCAAGGAAACGTACAAGCATGTATCACGATTATAAGCAACGGCTCGGCCAAAACAAATATCACTAACCTTTACACCTTGAAGATTGGGTTTTAAAAAAAGTAGCGTCCACAGTGACTTTACTTCACCACAGGATGTAGTGATGTGGTAAGTCGTAACGCCAGTCTTATTCGGGATCCGTTCGGTTAAACATTCGCTCTGTATATGAATAATAAATATTTCGCGATGGTGGGCGTATTTTGTCATGATTTTGTAAGAAATGGAACAAAATAAAAAGCTACGCTCAATGACTTATACAACATATTACTGTCATAATTACTATCGGATTGTTAACAATTGCAGTCAATAATGAAGACAATATTATCTCTAATATCTAAGAAAGACATTTAGTTACCTTAAACAAATATTTAAAACTTTTTTCTACACAACCCAAAAACTGCTTCTAATAGAATAATCAAATATAAAATTGTAATTAAAGCGACAGCATTTAAAAGCGAAAAGTTCTTTCTATTATCAATTTGATCACAAATTCAGCTAATTTGAGACGGCATTTTTATTTTAACGTAGAATTGAAATAAAGATTGCAATAATTAAATTTATGTTGAATTTGAAACATTTTCAACACGCGGTTCAATTCGCTTCTGAAACGGCCGAAACTGTAGCTACATTATTTTTGCTTTTTATTCGGTCAAACGTAACGTTCAGTATCCCATCCCTAGTCGCCACAATAAACCTCAGACTGCAAGAATCTCGCGGTGTGGCGTGAAGTGCTCGCCGAATACACACAAAAACGTACAAAAATCGGTCTGTCCGTCTGTGTGGCCACCATTATAGAAACACTATTGGCTACTGGTAGTATCGAATATTTAAACTTCAAAATCAAAATCAGTCTGTTGAGATAGTGAGCCTAGGTTATACAATACAACGTGTAACAGAAAGGTGTGACAATAATTAAGGGTTCTTAGTCTACCAATCAAACTGAACTCATTGCAGAACTAAATTATTCAAAAATATATATAGGGTCTCCATATAAAAATTGGTCACGTGATCGGCCAAGTAGTATGGATGAAGCAAAAGTTTTTTTTGCAAACATTTTGCAAAATTTTGTTTTAGGATGGGTTCACTTTGGTAGGTAGACTAACACCTTCAAGTATTCTTATACAGTCGCTATGATAAATATTCTACAATGCGTTACAATCGATAATGGCAACGATATTTGATACTGTTGAATTGGAATTGTCAAATATCAATGCTATTATTTGCTCTTGTTTTCACTTCTTCCATGCTAAATGTTAGCCAATAAGAGGGCAGGTCCTGCTGTACATGCAAAAACGTTATAAAATCCCCCATATCAATAATCAAATCCTACTAATATTATAAACGCGAAAGTTTGTAAGAATGCATGTGTGTATGTTTGTTACTCTTTCACGCCGAAACTACTGAACGGATTTGGATGAAATTTGATACGGAGATAGCTTAGACCCCGGATTAACACATAGGCTACCTATCCTGAATTATAATTATGTATAAATATGTATCCTTTCTTATCTTATACTTTTTATTATGTGTAAATAATGAAGAACCAATACAACCAAGTTTGGTTGGAAATTACGACTGGAACTATATATCTTTGAAACGTTCGAATTAATTTATATAATGAATTTCGCTAATGTCGTAACTTACGAACGATATGCAATTGAATCAAATTATTTGAATGTAAATTATAAGTAATCGATATCAGTAACTTTAATTATTGTACCATAGGTGTCTTTGAGTTGCCTGACAGTCGCATCATGGACGAACCACTCTTTTTATCTAGCTAACTAGCTCCCTATATCTATTTCTATAACTAGATCTATCTTTTCATACCTAATCAATTCAAAAATACTCGCATATTAAAGAAATACTAAATAGAAATACTATTTTAAGAAATTATAAAAGAAGACGAAGGTAAGACATTTAAGAAATAATTATCTTGTATGTAAGTTTTAATATGTTAAAATTTATTGTATCAAAGGAATAAAAAGTCATAATTAAATATGTAAGTTAAACACGCTAGTAAGCCAAATTACCTAATAAACATTTCTAATTTTTTAAACAAAATCTCTTGGCAAACCCAGACATTGCCAATGTTGCTCTCCCAACAATAATGAATCGCTATAGAAAATAAAGCTTAGTATCCAAGAAATACATATAAAAATACAGTATTATAAAAAAATACAAAGATATATCTTAACTTGTAAAATACATCACAACGCGTTATTCATGACTTTCAAATTGCACGCGCGCATTAATTATGTCCTTCGACATAATAAAATTAACATTAAAATCATCACGACTCCCTCACTGGCTGGGGTTAACCAAATCCTTACATTATTAAAAAGACGCATTGCAATAGTGACGCGACATGTACTGCACTCGGCGCATCGACAATCGACATCGATAAAAATAAACACACTAACGTAACGTTACGTGGACAATGGTACTATTTTTACTCTATTTTTTTCTTGATTTGTGTCCTGCTTGTGTTGGTTTATTTTTTATATTCAATCAACGTTAATGATAAACTGAACTGAATACTTCTATGACACTCTATGTCATTCGTAGTTATGGCAAAGTTGGTAAAGAAGAATTAACAAAATCAAATAAAACGGCTATGCGAATGACAGAAACGTGACATTAAACAGGTTATTTGAATCCATACTCCATAAAGTAGTACAATAAGGAGCAGTTATATTTCTACACATTTTTTTATTATTGATTTTTATTCATTTAGACTAATATATGCAATTCCTAAAAAGATGAGCCTAGAGACATGAAGTTTGAAGGATGTATTCATTTAAGCCTATAAACGTGTACTAAGAAAGGATTTTCGGATAATTAGTCCTTAAGGGGGTTCAAACTTCTTTTCATTTCACTTTATACCGCGTGCGACGGCGCGGGTGACAGCTATTGCTACTACTATTACGATTTAATATTTAGTAAAATAAATAACTACACAATAAAGCAGTAGGTACGATAGCCATACTGACGGGAATGGTCGCAAATAATTAATAGCATACAATAAACGCACTCCAAATTACACATTGCATCCGCATGTCTATAGGAAAAAGCCCGTGGAATAATTGATGATAGAAAAAGACTTCTCGTGTAACCACATCAGATGGCTGCTCGCTCAGAATCGATAATGACTCTGGGTAATAATAGGTAGGTAATTAGTAAAGGCGACGCCGCCACCATTAAACCATTCCTTTGGTGATTTTTTAATAACGCTGTATCTGCAGTAGTGAAAAGTGTAAAGGAGTATTTAGTGTTGAAACTTTTATTCCCTGGGTTGTAGTTTAATATTTTAGTGATATGACAGTTGTTATTAAGATGTCACAATATAATATAAAAATAAATTTAATGCCTATGCAACTGTAAGAGGTAAAAGGCTTCTTGGCTAAAGAGTCACCTTTTCAGTTTTACCATAATGTATATTTGCTATACCTAAATGCTGTCTGATCTAAAACTATACATTTAATAACTGTCTATGTTCCGCTGTACTTATTTACCTATATTAAATATTTATGCGCTATTGTCAAGTAACTAAGGTTTTGAACTTAAACCATTTGAAATTGAAATGCTTATATATACATATATTTTTTGCAAAAAAATTTATTTAGTCTGTCTATATTCGTTTATAAATATTTATATCAAACTAAGAATAATTGATCAACGTTCGTCCCTAAAACCTACCTGCATTATTAGGGCACATTAGCATGCCCCTGGGGTTGTATTAAGATTTATTGTACCTAGAAGATGGGGTGCGACCTCCCAGAACCAAAGATCGTGGGGACCGCCACGCAGAGTTGGTTGTAATTAGCTGACAATCCTTTAAGGGATGATTCCGGTGATTGTAACGAGTAGCTTTAATTCTTCGACATTTAAAAGTCATACAAAAAATATGTGAATATAAGTTTAAAAAAAAGTATCATTTCTTGGTGTACATTGGTCGTATTTACCATATTGTTGTATAATATCACATATCTATATAAAGTAATAGATACTTTACTGGAATTTCTAGAAATCACCTCCCGGTTCCAACGGAAGATCAACGCTGGTTGTTTCAACCAGCATTATGTTGAGTTGAGACCGGTTTGTGACAGAAAACAGTAATTTGTAACTTCAGTCTGACTATAAATTGTGTAATCAAGTTTGTTTTCTGTTTCAAATAAATATTTTTCTTTCTTTCTTTTCTTTCTTTCGAAAACCATGTTATTTACTCTTAGTCTTAAGTGTTGGCATGTAATAGTACTTGCGCATATTTATGCATATACAGAGAGTAGCAATGGTTAATAAATGCAAAGTTAAAAAACACCAGTTTTGCAAAGCATATAAAACTTTTAATAAAACGAAAAACGCAAGAAAATATAAGCTCAGGCAGTTTACGAAAATCCGTTTAAAAAATAACAGAAGTTGGTTATTGTGAATCATTATTTAGTGCGTTTTATTTAGTTTAATGTATAAGCAATAAACAACTGTTAACACCTGGTTAGCCGCTCCCACGCGCAGTACGTAACGAGTATTGATCGACAGGTGTCAAATGATGGTATCGATAATTTACTTTAAATAAATGATTACATCACTAAAGTTCATTCGTTCGATTATATCAGTTATTTTACCTACTCAAAAATGAAGTTGGCAAGTATTATAATTATTATATTCATTATAATCATATTAATCTTGATATTATTAATATTTATTATATTAGTATTAATCTCAATATTAATTGGTAAATATTTTACGGATTGTGTTAATTATTTGTATGGAGTATTATTATTTTTGTTATTGTGATAAAGTTATTTTTGATAGGTACAATGACCGCCTAAACTATTTCGGTCTTACATTCAAATATTATAATTTCCGTGTAATATTACATAATTATTCATAACATTAACCTTAGTCATAAACACTTTTCACAATATAAGATAATGTTGCCACACGGAAAAAATGTACCCGAATATTGCCCTAGACCATTATAGGGATTTAGGTGTGATTTAGCATTATTCGCTGCCATTTGCAATAAAATTGTATTGAGGATCAGGGAGCGAGTTAATTTAGCTTGCAGCACTGGGGTAAAATGGACAACGATGGGGTAATATCGGGCTGTAATGGGGTAAAACGAGGAATGCTGAAATAACGGTGGTATAAGCAATAGGTAGGATACACCTCTTTCATATGTACGTTATTGCTGGAGGCGATAAGCCTGCCCAATATGATGCCAGTACTTAGTCTGTACCTTAGATGCAGATGAAAAATGTGCTATAAATTTAACTTTAGACATTTCTTTAGCTCCCTAACTAATAAGCTGATCGACAGCATTATTAATCATTAAAATCAATGTTACAATATGTTGTTGCAAATATTTAATAAAATTTTATTGGTATTTAGTATAGTGTAGACAAAGAACCATATACCCTAGAGGGTTTATGGTTAACCTACAAATAAACCATATTCTATTCTATTCTAAAGTAAACCAGGAACGACTTGTACTTAGTTAATATTTTAAGGGAAGTAGCGGCACAAAATTGTTTCGGATTCAGATCATTTATTGCTTCCATATAGTACATGAAGTTAAAAATAAGTACATTATCCAATATCGGGCACAGCAAAATTAAAAGAGAGTAACGCAACATTATTAATATACATTAAAAAAATAAATTATTATATGTCAAAATAACGTCAATAATTAACGAAACTAGTACCACTAGTTCCCTTAAGGGTACAAACGTGAGGGTACTAATGTTACTTTTAACTACTAACTACTTCTTCAAATACAGAGGATATAGAGTCGCTTGCAGCGTACATTTAAACATAACACTTTTCTATTTCCCATCGGGTGTCTCCCAAGGCGTCAGGGGTCACTCCGGTAGGTAGCGGGTTCGAATCCCGCGGGGTTTAATGACGGATTGGTAATGAGGTGGTCGTTCTTGGTCATTTGTTTGGGAAGGGTCATTTTGGACGTGAAATTATTTTTCTCTGGTATCGTTCCATCTTACTTAGAGAAACCGAGGAAGTGTAGAATTGATGAGTTCGGGAGGGGGATGTTTAATACTTTGATTTATAAAGTAGGATTTTAAGGGATAATGTTTTAAAGGGCTGTCTTAACTTGTTTTTTTATCGACTTTAAAAATAGAAGAGGTTCTCAATTTATCGGAATCCGTTTTATGTATATTTTCTTCGCTCAGAAACAGTTGTAGGGTTTGTAGGTCCTTTCCTATACAAGCCCTACAAGTGTCTCTATAGTGGGTAAAAAGATTATTATCCAGTGTTATTGGGAACATTTTACTTTTATAATTACCCCTTATTTAAAACGTATTTTATTGCGCCTAAAAGCGAATTAGGTTTTGTCATTAAAAACTAGTCGCATAATTTTTTGTGTTTCCCTTTCTATGGGTACAAAACTAGACCTGCTATAAATCGATTTAGAAAATTAAAACATTCTTCAATTCTTGATTTCTGTCTATGATCTTAAACTTTTAAATATTAGTAATGTTAATTTATATTAAGTTTTTCACAATAGTCTCCATCTGCCGTATGAGTTGCCTGGAAGAGATCGCTTTCGAGTTTTTCTCTTGTATTTTTTGTGTGCCTGCAATAAAGAATTGATATATCTATATATGTATATTTAGATGCAAGGTGTGAATTGCAATATTATCTTTAATCCTTTACCAGTACAAAACCAACCGTGACCCCTAAGCAAGCCTAAATCCATATTGTAACAGATCCCCAAAATTGACTTTTAAATCTGTACTATCACGTCACACCGCGGGGGTAGCAGATGTTTTATTATTAAATTCGGATTACCGACCCTCGATTAGTGTGGGGTTGAATTATTCAGATTTTTATATTGGCTTGCGGATGGTATGAATATTGGTATATTGTTTTAGGGTGTACATGGAAAACGAAATCGGAAAAAATATATATTTCAGAAAATACAACTTAATATGATTTTAAATGTTAAGCCAGTCTAATTAAGTTCTTAGTATGATGATGATGATAGGTTAGGTAAGTAGGTATCAATTATGATTAAATTATTTAAAAAAATTACTAACCGACAATATTGACTATGGAACCAACCGAATGTCCCGTACATTTTTAAACCGCTTTTAAAGCTATATTCTTTTGTGCTAGACGTGCAACTTTGCCATCGTTGTGTGCACGAACGACTCATTTCATCCCTGATGAAGTTCACCGAAAAAAAAATAAAGTTGGACCTTTCCTACAAACAATAGCATGCGTGACAACCCGTATTGTTAAACTAAACCATATTTTATTACTACTCTCAAAATATTATACTCGTGTACTTGGTAATTCAGATAGGCATAAACAAACTACGTATTCATATTCCAGACTAGTTTGAAAATATCATTACCAACAAACAAACCAACAAGATAAACAAATGCTACTAACATTGCATTTCATCTTACCTAAGTTATGCATTAACAGAACACAATTTTCCGTTTTGCGACGCTTCGTTATAGGGAGCCAGACAAGGTACACACAAAGAGAATTAAACATCTCTTGGGACCTTCTTGCTTTTATGGACGCCTAGTACTTACCTACTGATATTATGATTAGGTTTTTAAACGACTTCAGAAAAGGATGGGATAATTTTTCTTTTTTTTGTGCATTCCTTAATATTCGTGCCTATTGTTACAGACCTTTTCACAAATGTTTATTATTTATTTTATTAAATTATAATATAAATAATTAAAAGTTATATACACATTTATATAAAAAGAAATACAGAAACTGTTGTCAATTATAGTAAAAAAAATTGTTAATATATTTTTTGTGCCTTATTCCAACGTTTAGCTGTGTATCAAAAAAATGATTTTTTATTTCATCTTCGATTTCTCAGCGGCAACTTGAGTGATTTGAGTTATTTTTTAGTTTAAAGGTAGTAGTAAGTTTGAATGGTAACTACCTAAGTAGTTAATAGTTTATAGGTGCTTTCATATAAGTTTTATTACAATCGATGTAGTAGGTAGTTTAGCTTGTATTGAATTAAATTCAATCCCAACCCAAAGATATAACAAAGTTTTATAAAGCATTTTTGCTTGAGGTAAATAGGATACATTCGTCTAAAAAAACTAATAAAAGAAAATTATTTCATTTTGTTTTCCTTTATTTCTACTTCGGGTTTTAACTAGAAAAATGAATACAGAAACTTTTGCAGGAGAATTTACATAAATAAGCACGACCAAACATAACTTGAAGGTCTTATAAGGCTCTACTTCTACTGAGTTTACGAAATTCTTCCATTTCAATTTGTAGACCGTCCAAGGCATATCAGATTAAGCGAGGAAGTTTCATACTTGGAATTAAATTAAATATGCGAAATTATGTAAATAGAGCTAAGAATGAGGCTACGGAAGGTATTTTCTTGGGAGCAAAATGAAACAATGAATGTAAAGGTTATGAGCCAAATTTAGTCCAAACGAACCAAGTTTACTCAAAAGATTTATTAAAGGTGACGTAGGTATGAAATAGTTCTACGAGTAGAAACAAAAATATGTAGAAAACTACGTCAGTTCTAGAATAAAATTATGTATTCCAAATTATCATCAAAATCATATTTTTTGAGACAACATAGCGATGTCTTCAATTTTTAATAATAGCTTAAAAAAACCTACTTTTTTTTAAAAAGTGAAATAAAAACTAAAATATTTAAATTAAGTTTATTATTAAAGCGGCAATGTGTACCAAACTAGGCGATCTCAATTGTGAATGTACTGAAATTCTCTGAAAGAAAGTACTTTCTGAAAGTTACGTATGATAACTGATTTATTTACTGTGTATGGATTAATTTTAAATTAACAACAACTCTACATTATATAATTATACACAGGTTTTTTTTTCAGACTTTACGTCATTGACTTAGTTTTACATAATTTTTAACTACCTGCGCCCTACTGAGTTACTTTCAGTTACTACAGTTTAGGCGTTCACGCTACCTCCGTACAAAATTTAATCGAAACCGGTTCAGCAGTGTTTTAGTGAAAGAGCAACAAACACACATCCATACATGCTTACAAACATTCGCGTATATAACATTAATAGCCTATCGCTTTAGGTGATGAGGCCCTACCTATGTTTTGTTTATAATGTATTTGTTGTATTTATTTTTCTTGGTGTGCAATTAAGATATATTGTATTGTATTGTAGTAGGATAGGATATCTAGAATCTATTTAATCTATAACCTATCCTCTTAAACGCGGAACAAAGCTATAAACATAATACAAGCGATATAAAAGCGATGAATGCAATATAATGTCGGTACATAACTGCTGGGCGCAGCGTACCGGAAGTGGAGCGGGGGCGGGGACTTTAGGGCTGCCACACTCTAAAGCTTTATAATAAGCTTTTATTTCACTTGCGAAGTTAGTAAACAAAATACTAAAGTAACGGATAAAAGAGAGCTTAAGGGTACTACAACAGACTGAAGTGTCAATAAACTGGTCATATTATGTAAAGAACAACTGATGCGACGGCGTGCGGGCTTTATTTTACTTCATTAATACATACTAAGTTGTTAAGTGAACTTTTGTATTAATTTAAATTTTATTTGATTTTCATAAAATTACGTAACAAATTATTCGTAACAATTAGTCTAAATACAATAAATTACGTCACATTAAAATTGCGGCTAATCAAATAATGTTCCCCTGACAGTTCCTGGTGCAATGGTGCCCATCACAACCGCAGCATTACCACATTGTAATGCAATGGCCATCCGTTGCACCAGGAACGAGCTGGAGCGGGAGTCACCAGTATTAACTATGAGCCTTAGCCCAATTTTTAGTAAATTTTTGAGCCTGAGAGCCCCATCAGCCCAGGGTTTCCACAGCAATCAGCACAAAACGGTAAAACAGTTCTACGACCTCTTTTTCATACTGGCATCCTCTGTGGTAGTTGATGGAGAGTGAACGGTGCGAGACAGGTGACTGGCGCAAGTGCTGACGCAAGTGCTGACGCAAGTAATGTCCCAGACCAGGCACTTTCCATTTTTCAGGGCATCAAATGCACCAGGTCATTCTGATTACATTATTTTATTTTAAAGTCAATATTTGTTTTTCAAACAAGGTATGTAATTTGTTTTCGCTAACCATACTGCACTCATTCACATGTAAGCAAAAACGCTTTAAGACGTTTAATTAAAATTCTCGTGCAGTCTTAAGGGAGTGTATTGATTCCATTCGCTTGTTAGATTCATTTTGTTAAGATGACTAGTTTTCACGCAATGACACGCACGACACATTTCGTCCCTGATGAAGTTCACCGAATGTGAACGAAACTATAATTGGACCTTTCCGACCATCAGGTACGTGTGAAAACCCGTCTTCTTAAACAAAATGGAACGTACCGATGTTACGCGATGTCTATTATAGATGTGTGAACTTACTTTTTTTTGTACATACTTACAATATGACGTGACATACACCTTGACATAATTAGTTTAATTAAAAAATATATAAATTTCATCTTAATTAGTAATTTATTTATGACATTCAACTCTAGTTTTAAAAATATGCTTTATTTAAAAACGTTTAAGATAATTATATTTTATTATAATTATGTATTATTATGTGAAAAATAGATATTTGTGTCTGAATTTCATAATCTAAGGAAAGTATGAGAGCTGCTGAATTAAATAGTTAATCTTAATTAATTACATTACTACTTTTATTTCTTTTTCCAATTTAAAATCTTACAATATTAACATTAATTTAATTATAATATATTAATTGAGTTAATTATAAAACTAAAATATCGATTCTACAATCTTCCGTTCAGTGCAACCCTATTACACGATGTCGTTTACGCTTGCGCGTGTGTGTATCGAGCGAGACGAAGCTCGTCCCTATTTACTATACTTATGTACATATATTTACTATAGCCACGTATTATGTATTACTGATAGTATATTATGTACATACTACGTAGTATGTATTGCGTTTGAGCCGTAATTTTGCTGGGAATAATGTGTTCGATACAGAAATTACAGTGAAAATAAAGGAGGTTACAAACAAATATGTATGGCCTGAAATAACTGAATGGTTTTGCATAATTTATATTGTTCTACGCAACATTAGAAGGCTTATTTTTGTACTTATAACAGGAAAATTTTACCTAATTTTTTAAAATTATTTTTTTGTGTAGCATAATTTTATACCTTTAATATTTTCGACGTTTAACATCGAATTACCTCACTTTTCTTACTTTTCGACCTCAAACCAACGACCCCAAACTTTACTCTTTTATCGTTATTAATATTCAGAAAAAACGGCTCAAACAATGAATTTAAACTTATATAATAAGAAAAACTGAACCTATAATGAATAAAAAAAATTAAAAGGGTGATAAATATTGATGTCCGTGTTATAAAGTCCCAAGAACGCTGGCAGCATTCCCGCGTTGAATTGCCACTGAAATCCTTTGACTTTGAACAACTTTAAACCTTTATTTGTGTATGGGGTTAAATTATTTTTTTATATACTTTTATTAATTGTTGTTATGGTGGCAACAGAAATACATCATCTGATAATTACAACAGTCTAGCTATCATGGATCATGAGATAGAGCCTGCTGACAGACAGAGAAGTTCTAGTAATGGGGTCCTGTTTTTACGCTTTGGGTACTAAAGCCTAAAAATCCAACTGAGAAAACTTTAGACCCCTGTATTAGAACGATCATGCAAAGAAGTCATGAAAAAGTAACCTTGTAGTAAATCTAGTCCATGTAAGGTATTAGGATGCATGTCTATTTGATTGTATATGTGTAACTTACTGCGTGCCGCGGTTTTGCCCGCGTTAGATGTCATCCCATGGGAACTCTTCAATTTTCCGGGATATAAAGTAGCCTATTTGTCAATCCAGGGTATAAGCTATCTTTGTGCCATATTTCATCCAAATCCGCTGAGCCGTTTGAGCGTGAAGTAGGAACAAACAAACACACATACTCATACAAACTTTCGCCTTTATAATATCAGTGTGATTAAGATTAGATTTAATTGTTTATTGTAAGTACACCCCGTACACATTTTTTGTCAATAGTCTCCATCCAAAGGAAGAGATCGCTTTTAGCGATAAGTTCGCCACTTGTGGCACTACATGTATTTGTTTTTTTGGTTTGTGTATCTACTATTAAGCGTTCATCTATCTTGATCAAAATCGGAACAAACTTCTTAGGTAACCAAAATCACTAAAATATGACATCAAAATCCTTAGTTCTAACATAACGTTACGGAACGAATTATTTGTTTCGTATGTGTAGTTATTTTGTTATTTTGCATTATATTTGTATGTAAGATATAAAGAACACAACTCACAAAACCGCAGGTTTATCGCTATAAACCGTTAGGGCTCCATTCCGCCCGATCCTACTTCGATCGTAAGCGTGCAAATTGATATTTATAGCTGCTACGTTTTCAGAATACGTACGTTTTATTTTTATTCCATGCTGTACTTATTTAGGTTTTTAGAGATTGTGAACTTTGGTGTTTTGTACTCGTGGGTTCAACTGACCTTTAATAAGAAAGTGGTTAAAAATTTTTAAGATTTTTTTTTAACCTACGACGCAAAAACTTTGAGTTTCTATAAGTTTAACTTATTGCGTGTATGTTGCATCGTAGTTCCCGAACGCATAAAACCAATTTCAAGTAGCTATGTTTGAAAAAAATCTGTTAAAGATTGCCACCCCACAAAATGGCGGATAACATTTTTTTTCACAATTCCCTCAATATGGGTATATATCTCATATAAAAGAGCTTCACTAGTAGAATATGATAAATTTCAGATCCTAGATGTTCATAATCACAAAATGGAGTTGTCAGGGCTTTATTAAATTTAACTTATTTTTATGTAGGTATCTGCATCCGTGCTTACTACAAAAAACTAAACTTCAACTGACATCGGCTATAACTTCAAGTTGTTTCAATTATTCAAAACGTGCTACAGTTTGCAACTTAATAATAATTATTTTCAAAAAAAAGTGCCAGCCGACGTCAATTCGATAGCCGATGTCGAAAATTAGTTTCACCAATTTAGTTCTAAAAACCGAACCACTGTACCGATTTTGATAATTATATGCCACTACATAAAATTACAATACCCTTAACAATATAAAAACCAGTTCAGAAATCTTCAATAATCGTGTAGAGCATAAAAACAGCCTTATTGAGAACCTTATTTTCTGGAAGTCAGTTCAATAACATTTTCACATAAGCAAACTAGAACGAGTTTTGGTGGACTATAACTATATATGTATGATGTATGGGAACCGTTGATTCAGTGGCTATAGTTACCGACGCTACCAAGTCTGTTTGTTTTATGCATTCACACTACCCCGGTGTGTGGGTTAAGTGACTAGCGAATAGCGACGTTGTCATTACATTAAATATAGTCAATTGCGTGTTGAGAATTGACATGGTGTGGGCTTATGTTGCTGGCATATTAGAGCTATTAATTTGACTTCACTAGACAATTGCAAGAAGTTATTGGTGTTGCTTAAATTGTTTTTTTTTTTGTTTGTATGTGAACAGCGAAACGTTTGTTTTTATATTTATGTATGTATGTATGTGGTGTGTGGTTTTGGTTAGTTTCCAATTAAAATAATTTATATTTGAAGATATAATAGAGTTTATATTTAAACAAATGATTTGACTTCATGTTACAATTGCATGAAATTGTTGCTTTGAAATGATTTTTTTTTATTGCGTCGAAAGCGTTTTGCTGCATTTGTTATTTATAAATATGTATGAATATAAATTTTGGTTAGGTTTTTGTTTTTGTATTTTTTTACTTTTTGTTATAATATTAATGATCACAGTAATATACCTTCTTTATATAGGATTTCCAGTATTTTACATTAATAAAGTAAGTTTTACAAGATTTTTTTAAGTTTAAAGTGTAAAGTGCGGAGTATTACTTATAAATTGTAGTATACTATTATACTATATTATACTATAGAGTATTATATTATATTATACTATAGAGTATAATACTCGTAGGTACACTTAAAATAAATAAGTTATTTATAAAACCTTATCTTGATAAAGATATAATACTATAATATACTATATATTATATACTCTACTCATTACGAATAAAATAATAGTTTTTATTCAATCTTTTGATTGTAACTCCTCGAGAAATAATATACTAAAAGCAGAATTTTAAACTCTTACACATTCTTCTGTCTCTTTCGTCCTGTTGTTTCAAAAGGGAAAAACTTTTATATTTGCCTATTAAATCCTATTTTATTTCTAACTACATTTAAAGCCTTTGTAAAGGGAGGCACTGATTTCCACAGCTCAGGAATTATCCTAGAGTGGAAATTCAGGGTTCTACTTCCAACGAAGTTAGTACGTTCATACTTTGCTCATAAATTAGTTTTAAAATATGATGTACTGCTATATTCTTAACTTAGGTTCAAATAAACGGAATTAATTATTAATTATTATTAATTTAATTTTTTAACAATTGTCTAAATATTAAGGTTACCTGGAACAAATCGCTTTTAAGCGATAAGTCCGTAGCACTATATGTTGTAAGAATTTTTATCTTCTAATAAATTATTTTTGTGTATCTGCAATAAAGAATTGATCTATTTATCTATCTATCGCTACCTCCCATGCCAGACACCAAGCCGGTGCGTTTCTCGCACGATGTACAAACAGTCTAACGAACGACTCACGCGCACCGTGAAACTATAATTGGACGCTTTCAACAGCACATAGCTACCTACAACCAAACATATCCATACCTAGCTATACAGTAATAGCATACAGGGTTATCACATGCTTACTCCTTGGACGCAGGTACCCGAAAATGTTGGAGTCATTATGCTATATCAGATAGTTGCACTTAGGCTTCAGCCTCGAATTTTGCGAGCAGCGGAGCGGCAGCGGCGGCGGCGCTCGTTATAAGCCACCGAGCCGCTACCGCGACGCTGTTTTCGAGAACCGATCCATTTGATTTTACGCATAAGATCCTGCCACCTCGCTGCTGCCCGCTAAATTCGAAGCTGATGCCTTATTGCTCATTCACACGGAATACATCATAGACTAGTCGTCAAAAAATACTATACGTCACTGAATAAGGTTTATTCCACTTTGTTCATATTAATTGCGTAAAGGCTTTATAAAAGGCTCATGCTTTTTAAAGATTCGTCAAATTATCCGTTTGAATGTTCTCATTTATATCGTATTTCAGATTTCAGTCATGGGTGAACACATCCGTCGGATCGCATATTTTGAATTGAGAAATTGAAATGGACTCACATTTCGATCATCCCCTGTTTTCTTTAGGTGGCCCATCTAGTACAGTCTCTGGGTTTTGAGCTCTCGGGTCATTGACTAAGAGTGAACTAAATCAGAAGGTAAACACTAGACTTTACTTAACGGACAGTTCCCACTATAGGATCAACCACGACACCTATCAATAAAATGTATGGCACTATGGAATTCCAGCTAGTCTCATAGTGAAAATTATTCGTCATAATAATCACAATGACCTCCTTTTCGTGTAGAACACTTTAAAGCGTTAACCCTGTATATGTAGTAGAGGAAAAGTAGGTAACTTTCTAAAATCAAGACAATTAGTTTGTCATGGGGTAAATATTCAAGCTCTTGTGAGCTGTAAACGAATAAAGCCAGTATTTTCTGACGCATGCTATTTATACGTTTTTATACCCCATTGCTCCGCCATTTCGAAACATTTTCAATATCTAAAGGAAGAAAAAAGACTTCTATATATTCCTAATTGCCTATTCCCTAGTTAATACTCGTATAATAATTGCGACACTAACTATGTCCGAGCGCTACGCTTTCAGACCTGAACCACATAACCGATTATGAAAAAAAATTATAAAAAATTAGACTATACAGAAGGCATTAGTTTTCTTTTATTGCGAAAAATAAACTTGAAACCTGATAATGAATGGAGTCAGGCGATACTGTACGGAAACTCATTTATAATAGGATGTTGTTCGAAGAATATGTAGTGTTTTCCCGCTTCGTTTTTGATGATACTGAGAAAAAGAGAAATAAAAACATTGAGGTGTGGAGGTAGTGAGGAGGAACCACACAAGAACAAACAAAATTTTTTTTGGATTTCTTACGCTGACATCAATATGAAGCGAGAAATACTAGATATTCCATAAACAACGTCCTATGATAAGCTTGAAAGGGTTGAAATAGCTTATGAAAGTATAAATGCTTATCACAGAGCCTAGTAAAACATCAATAGCAATACACCCCGCTCACGCCTAAATAAAACTTTATAGCACGTAAATTTTTAGTAAAATTTATTAGTTGATGCGGATGAAATGAAACAACACCTTCAATAAGATGTTTTAAATATTAAAAAATAAGTCAAGCTTTCTTAGTTGAAAAATTCTGTGGTTGCGAGTTAATTAGAGTTCATAAAATAACTAGATTTATACTTTTAATTCCTTTTTAAAATTCCTTCCTAGCAGTCAAAGAAAAATAACTACCAACATTGAAATGCTCCAAAGCACTTTTCACATAAGTCCAAAACAAAACCAAGCGAACTAGGCACCCCATAAATAATAGAAGCTCTGACGCTGACAGTTGCCAAATGAATATACCCCCTCTCTATCGAACCCCTCCCCTCAGTCTATCTCTGTCTCGGTCACACACACTGTCTCCTGAATTTTTAATCGGCTTCGCGTCGCGTACGGAAACAAGTATTTTCGTTTTTCCTAAAACTGTTTTTTCGTTTTTAAAAGTTTTGTCGTGTACTTGTCATGTAAGGGGAGGTCTGCAAATTTTTAAAGCAACTTTAAAGTATTTAATGATGGTGGATGAAAAATAGGTTTTTATAGGTGACTATCGCTAAAGGTATTTTTGTGCGTTTACCTTTTTAAGAAGGAGATTAAAAAAAATTCGTTGTGTTTAAGTTAAATGAGTGTAAATTAAATCCATCTTATTACGTCTTTTTAAATGTCCAATAATAGTCATTTTCTAGATACCAATTTCAATTTTTAATGAGCATAGTTTTACCTATTACTGTCTAATTGATTCACACATAAAACGAGCATTTCTAAAGAATTGTTACTAATTATTTTTTTCTCGCATGTTTGTTTATTTAAATTATTGAAATTCAATTAATATTGAGTTAAATTAGAGTCTTAGGAATTATTGTTAAAAGATTTATATTACTTGTATGGCGCCCTACCACCACGTATGTCTATCTATCTATCTAGTCTTTATTTTAGTGTATATTTTTGTTCCAGTCTTCGCAAAAATGCTAAAACTTTCCTTGACGATGTACCACTATAACTATGACTAGGCCGCATCGTCGCTTCACATCAGGCGAGATGCGGTCAAGCGCAAGCCAATTGGCTATAAAAAAAAACGGTTAGGGGTGTACTAAGCCTAAGGTACTTTACTCATTATTACAAACATTAGAGAAAAAAACAGCAGTTTATACAAAAAGTATATCGATCGTCGACAAAATGTATGAAGCATCAGTTTTATTTATCTCTATTTCAGTGTTCGTCCCATAGTAAAAGTAATTAATAAGGATGAGTATAGTGACCCTATTTCGACTTAGTGAACCCCTAACCGATGATAATAATGATTAAACTTGCTATAAGACCCATTAAAATAAATATATATTTAATTTTCACCATCATTTCATTCATCTTTCATTTCACAAATACCTAGCTACATCCCTTTCTTGGCGAATGCGAATCAATATTCCCACCCGTCGAGAATCTTGACAAATGATCTCCAATTCTCGACTGATCTCGGTTTAACAGATTCACCAGATTTACCGAGATCGGATGATAAATCGATCTACTTGGTAGGGGTTGCTACCCTGTGCTGGTTTCTCTATATATTGTGATTAAAAATAAATACTAGAACATTTAACGCAAACATTTCTGAAGTAACAAGTAACCCTAATATATATTATGTAATATTATAAACGTCAAAGTTTGTAAGAATGTATCTGTAGATGTATGTTTGTTACTCTTTCACGCAAAAACTACTGAATCAACTTGGATGAAATTTGGTACGGAGATAGCTTACACCCTGGATTAACAAGAAGCTAAATTTAATCCTGTATTAACGCAGGTATCACCGTAGGCTGCAACTAGTACTTCAATAAAATAATAATGAAAAATCTACTTCGATGTTTTGCACTTATATCTATTCGTAAACTATATTCATATATATAAATCTGATACGAGTAAAATTTAGTATGTAATTATTAGTATTAATTTAATTTATTTATTAATAAGGAATACCAAAACAAAATAAGATGTTTTCGAATGTGTCTAAGCGTCCCTGAGAAATCAGTTAACAGTCATAAAAACACCTTCCTAAGAGAATCGCTTCGTCTTTAAAAAAATCTAAAGTAAGTGTCTTCGAATTGATTGATGCCCAAACAAATAATTGACAGGATTTTTAACCGACTTCAAGTATGGAGGAAGTTCTCACTTCGTCTTATTTTTTTTTTATCTATGAATACAGATTTCTCACAAATGTTTGCATCAATATGGAAAATTATAGCTTTGTTTGAAACTGTAGTGCCACATATATTTTTATAAATATCGGTAAAGTAACAAACGAGTGTATACATGGGTGCCGAATTGAATTCGAGTGTCATTTTAAAATAAATATTAATTTATTACTAACTAAATGTATTTCCCCCCACAGGTGTGGTTCCAAAACCGTCGAGCCAAGTGGAAGAAACGCAAGAAGAGCACCAATGTGTTCCGATCCCCCGGCTCTCTGCTCCCGTCCCACGGCCTACCTCCCTTCGGGGGAGATGTCTGCAGCCCCGGGGTGTTCGGAGACAGACCCTGGTCTATGCCTGCTGGTGAGTTACAGCTGGAAGATATGAGCATTAATTACTTAATATATAAATAATAATAATATCTGGCTTATATTTTGCCCAAAATATAAGTCAAGCAATCCAGCGGGGCAACGCAGCCACATTTTGGGCACGTTGCCAGAAATTCAAAAATAAGATGGTATATACAAAATATTTAGTGTTTTTCCGCCTCGTCTGGATGTCAGCTTGAGAAATCGAAAAATATTTTAGTTTTTATACCGCCACAACTTACCTTATTATTTCTCTTTCTCTCAGTATCCGACTTCCTAGACACGTGTTTCGCCTTAGGACAAGGCATTCTCAGGAACCACACCATAAAAACAAAAATATTTTTCGATTTTTCAAGCTGACATCAAGACGAGGCGGAAAAACACTAAATATTTTGTATATACCATATTATTATAAATGGATTTCCGCAAAGTAACGCCTGACTCCAACAAGAAATTTAAAAATTTGTAGTAAGTGGCAAATTTTTTTTTTTCATACATATTAAGTTTTATGTCTTCATATATAAAAGAGTACGGATATTCGCTATGAATCAACGCAGCCTAAAACGCTGAACCTAGAGAAATTAAATTTGGACCTTTAACCTTATAATCAAAAGGGACTTCAAAATTTAAAACTTCGTAATATTTATTATTTATCTATATAAGTATGTATATCAGTGATCAGGTTAACATAGAGGGTTTGCTTAGTTTGGGACCTGAATACCTTTATGTGGATGCTGTCCCATATTATTATTTCATTTTATACAAACTTTACCTAAAATAGTTATTGAGTTTAAATTTGACGTTGTCAGGGAGAGTCCTAAATAATATTGTAGGTTGATTTAATATCACTTATTACTACTGGGTTTCCCCTATATATATCGCCAAATTGCGGGTTGGAGGCATAATATCCATTTCGTAATGAATCGTGAATCCAGAAACTACGAGAATCCGAAATCAATGCCTGGCAGTTGAATAACCCCAGTATTCAACCACCTGTCTGCTCTTTCCAGAATAGAAATAGAAAAAATATTTTTTGCAGTAAAATTAACGATACAGAGTCAACTAAAAAAAAAGAAAATATAAGAATGAAAGAACAATCAACATTCTGACAGCCCTAAATCTTCCAGGTCTCGGGCAGTTGTCACAAGGAGGAGTGTCCATGTCAGGGTTTGGAGCAGGTGGTCTGCCGCAGCTGGCAGCTGATCTGAACCCTTCATTGCCGATCAGTTCCGTGGCGTCCTCGCAGCCATACCAGGGGCATTACCCGCTTAACTCCCTTGGTAAGTTGATGTTTGGATCCTTGATAAAGAAGATAGTATTGAGTTGGGATTTAGTTTCATAAATCTAGAAAGTGCCTTACCGATAGTTACCAGTCCTAGTTGACCTGGACAAATGGTAATTAACTATAACTATGGCATACAATGAATTTGACGAAATCTGATTTCAATTTAAGTAATGCTTCAGGCGTTGTTAATAACTTGGCAAGACAACATGTGCTGAAATGTCCATGGGCAATTTTCATGCAATGCCTATTTATTGTGACGTAGTTTTATTAATTTTGCTTACACGTTGTAAGCAAAATTTATAAATATATGTATATAAATAATAGTTTACACTTGGCCAGATGCTTTACAATAAATTCTTTCTCAAATGTCCTCATTTGAGTAATTCTCTGTCATCTTTTAGTTACCACCTTTATTTCGAGAGCTTACGGTCCTTTATTTTATTCCCGCTCGAGGCTGGTGTTTGAATCGAACGATGAGTTTGGTGATCTGTGGTTTGGGAGTAAATGTGTTGTGTATGTGTATGCAAATGTTGCATGGTATGCCCGATACAGGAAAGAAATATAACTGTTAAACGTTTCTTTCATTATCGACCAATGAAATAATTTTCCAGCATATTCGAGGATAGAACCAGAAACGTTCTAAGAAATCTCTTTAAGAAGTTCCCACACGAAACCCGTTCCTCATTTTCCAATTTGACACATGCACTTTGTTTCAGGCGATACAATGATGTCTTACTGCAACAGCCAGCTTAGCGGTCAGCAAGGAGCTCTGGAAGGTTCGCCAACACCACCACACATGGGCCACTGTGGTAACAATGCCTCACCTAACTCTGGTAAGCTGTCAAACTTGCGGATTCACTAAGACGATAGGTATTATTATAGCTTCTTTGACGATTGCTAAGCTTAAGTTGTCAAGATAAATAAACGTGAAAGCCAGTGTGATATATATCCGTTTAACATTAAGAATCTTTTGGGCCCGGGTTCATTTTCCTAGAAATGTGATCAAATAGGCAGGAAGTTTATGTTATCGGTTGAATTGATTTTGATCATTGTGTCAGGTATTGCATATTTTACTGGTATGTCACCATCGCTATATAGGTTAAAGTAATCACAGTGTGCTGGAAATTGTTTTGGTATCATTGATTCTACAACATCTTGAAACAATTATACCACATTGGTTATTGACCAAGTCGATGTGTATGTATGATAGCAAAAATCAAAATAGGCAAGTCGTGAAGTTCCGTAGCCATTGGCCGTGATTAGAGCTGTGTCAGCTTTGTCCTAATGTATACTGGGAAGAGAGACACTGAAATTTTAAGGTCAGCAGACCATACCAGGATTAACTTTTTCAATGGTCTTCTGTCTTGTCTGAAGTTTTCACTACGATTTCTATTACCTGTTCTATATTTGCCTTCTCTTGCAGGTAACGGTGGCGAACATGTAGAAGAAGAAGTATGGCGTGGCCACAGCATTGCAGCACTTCGTAGACGAGCATCAGAACTGTCTGCAGCTATTCCTCCATACTTGCAGCTGAACTATGACGCGCACAGCCCCGTCTACTGACCTACCTCCTATGCTCCTGTAGATCAGTTACAGCCCAAATGGCAGTTCAAATCTGAAGAGGATGGACCACACTCTTAAAATGCTGCCTATACAAAAACAAAACAAAAAGTGCTAGATTTTTTTAATAAGAGATCGTATGACTGAATGCCATTAAAATCTGACGTACAAGTTTATACAACTGCAATGAAAGTAAAGTCAAAAAGTAATGTGCCTGTTTGGTTCCAACAAAAAAATTCCTAGATACTTTTGGGATTCCCACTTGGTTTCAAATTGGTTGTTTACGCATACGTCATCCATATACCGTTATTTGATATTTGTGAGTTCCTACGTCCTAGGCAGAGGTTGGAAACGTGAAGCTCAGGATCGTGCTGAGTGTGACCTTGTGAAGCTCATATTCAGCAATGGGTTAAGACGAGCTGATGACGAATACATTCCTTTACAATAATTAATGGAGTCAGGCTTTACTTTGCAGAAACACCTGTCTTATTGCTCTACACCTACTGAGATACGTTACGTCCGGTTAAGCCAATCTTATACATGTCTAAATTTTAAAAATACAATAAAATCGAATAACATGAAAGATAGAAAAAAATGTGGCTCCAGAAAAAACGAGTTCCAAATAATTTAACTTATCATATCACCTAAGATGTCTAGCAGAAACCGGCTTGAACTCAGCAAATAACTCAGCATATTTCTTCTATATGCGGATTATTTACAAAGAATGTAATTTACAGAGCATTATCAAAATTAAAAAACTTACATAAAAGACGACAGAATTAAGATGAGTAAATATCAGCAGAATTAAGAGTTTGGGCATGAAATAATTTCTAATAAGTAGCAGGAAAAAGCCTACTCAAAGTCTAAATTTCGATCAAATATGAGCCCTAATAACCATAATATCACATGAGTAATTTTCGTCTTAATTACTTCCAACAAGTAATAAACGGCGATCAAAGAAAGGAGACACATTTCTGCATCGTACGTATCGGGCGCATCGCTTCAAACAGATTTTGCAATGCGTTCACAGTATCTGTAGCATTCGGAATTTACTTTAATTCTGATTTTCAGATAGGGTTTAGATTCATGCGTTACGTGCGATGCGGATCAGTGGACACACTTGTGCGACTTCCTTATACAAAGAATACTTCGATCGGTTTGATGCGATGCGTCTGAACCGCACGATGCGGATATGTGGACACCTACCTTAAGGTACTGAATTTTACGACTAAAGTGTTTCGGCTAAGTAGAGTGACAATGAAATCGTGAATACGCGGACATTCTCCAGTGCTAATCATTATACGACTAGTTTATAAGTAAATTAATTAAAAATTGTGAGCTGTATTCGAAAAAATACGTGTATACGCATTCGTACAATAATAATATAATTATATTTTAACTTTAAGAATACATATTTATTATAAGTAATATTGGTATTAATATTAATTAATTAGTGTTTAATATTAATAACTTAAGCCGTTGTATTGATGTGTTTACGCAAAATCATTGTAATAAAATAATAACTTAATTAGGTTTTAAACATTCCAATAAATTTTAAACGTAGATTAGAGTTGTTTGTTTAAATTATACGATAAGATAATAGACTTGCAAGGGCTATTTTAATTTACATTTATATTAAGTAGAGCTTAAATAAATCAGTCCAAATAAAGTGTATTCTTGCATTTATAGAATGAAAGAAAAAGTAACATCAGTAAACTTTTATATAGGGGTTATAATTGTGATAATGGTGCCATCAAAAAACAAGAATTCAATGTTTCAAATGCAGCTGTTTGTAAAGCTTTTATACTGATTAATATCTCTGCTATACACGAAGATTATGATTTTTCAGTACTACAGTAATGAAAAGCTTTTTAACGAAGTTAGGACACGCGAAACACTAACGTAGAGTTGACTTGAGCTTTGACATTGACATCTGTCGTCATTTTATTATTATTACTATCTAAACTGCCTAATCCAAACATTCATAATACTTTAAATTCTTATCTAAATACAATAACATTGCATAAGTGTACATCAGCTAAGGTTTTCTTTCTTTACCTAAAACAAAGTAAGTCTACCTAATGTCATAGCAGTTGATCACTGCTATGACATTAACTAGGCAATATGTTGTGTAAATAGACAGACAGGTGTAAAATATTTAAAAAAAATTGTTTTAGGTCCTTTTAGCTTCATTGATAGTTTGAAATCAACTCTTTAGGCTAGATGACCAATCGAATGAGGATAGGAAATAGGTACTCGTCTCAGAAGAATAATCAATTATTTTTTCTGTTAGAAAGAGCTCAACGCTTTTAGAGAAATATAACGTCGTGAAAGATCTTGGAGTCAGTTGCTAAACAATATTGTAGATTGACAAATTGACAGCGTCAAATGTGATTCATCGTTGGATTAGTCAGCCTAAGCGTTCGTAAAGAAAATGTAAAAATAAAATAATATTTTGTGTGAAAGTATTGTATTGTATATTTGATCTGGAGCACGGGAGTGCCCTCGCCATGTCGAGCAAAACAAAGGCATAGATTTTAAGGGAATTGGCCACTTTACTCCGTTATGTATTTTTTATCTATTTGTGTTAGTTTAAAATAAAGTGGTTGACAGTTCCTACTAAGTTTTGCGCTATTTTCAAGAGTTGACTTTAAATACATATGTTTTATTTTTGTTGTATTATTAATTATTTTTCTCCGTCCATAGTTAATTTAAATAAATTGAGACGATTTCGTATGTATTCATTTTACAGAAATCATGGCTACCCTATTTTTGGGTTGCGTAACAAATCCAAATGGAATAAATGA
The DNA here is from genome assembly GCA_947049295.1 of Ligdia adustata. Taxonomy (NCBI): domain Eukaryota; kingdom Metazoa; phylum Arthropoda; class Insecta; order Lepidoptera; family Geometridae; genus Ligdia; species Ligdia adustata. Next base: position 2,432,081 of record OX346237.1, read on the forward strand.
AAAAGCATCTTAATATATTTAGAAGACTTTAATTGGTTCCTGTATTTTTTTACTTTTAAAATTATTTTGCCCGGTAAATGTTTACTGTATAGCCATCAAACATTAGTCTAAGAATTATGTTAAATTGTGTAAGAATATACATAGTGCATATGAATAAATCCTTGCATACAATAAATAGATACAATGTTCACTTAGGCGTTTTATTTTCATTTGTTTGCCTTTTCAGACCGCCTGATGTCTATTCTCGTTGTTGCTATGATCGACACCCAGAAATAAATGTATAGAAATTGCCTGAAGGTTAACCCAGATGAACGTAGTGAAATATACCGAAATATCACCCTTATACGAAAAAATTAGTTATGTATGAAAATTAAGAGTTCTTATCAGGTCCGCTAGGGGCGCTGCTTTAATATTTTACATTTAGCTATAGAATACTGCTCATGCTCAAGAAAGCTAAAAATTCAAACTGGTGATTCCTTTAGAACATCTAGTTTATCAAAGTTCTAGGTATTAGCAAATTTTGTATTATTTTTAAAAGGTACTTGATTAAATGAACACAGTTGAATATGGCTCTACTTACAACTACCTCCAGTTATATTAATTTGCCTACTTCTGAGTTGATAAAGATTGACAGGTAAGTCACCTTACGTCTTCATCTTTTCAATTCTTTTTCCCCACTAGGATCCTACTGCTTTTGCTAAATCTCAATTCATCTTTGGAGTGTAGGTTCAGTTGTAAGTTACAACAAACTCCATCCAAGAGAGTTTAAAATTCAATCACTTATGTATTACGATATTTTGGCCAGAAAAAATAATAATTATTATAATAATTTTGGGTTGGGTAGTGACATCTATAGTGCATGAAGCAATTTGATTGCCACGAGAGCAACTAAATTATAATAGCGCCATCTACGTCAGTTATTTAAAACTAAAATAATAATCTTAACACGTATATAAAATCAAAGTTTCCCTACTCGCCGCTAGAAGACTCCGAGCGACTGCGGCGATTTAAAATAATTATAGTCAATAGAATAGATAGAATAACATTTTATTGTAAAAACTGACGGACACACTTTAATTATGTACTTATTTTCATATTTGTAAAACTACTAATAAAAAGCTTGTACTTAAAAATTTATAAAACAGAAAATAGACATATTTTAAGATATTGATAAATAAATAACGTTTACTAAATAAAATGCTTATTCAATAAGCCACTTTTTATATTTTGTATCAATCAGTCTGTAGTTTATCATAAAAGCGATAGATGTCACTAAAACCTAAGAGGTACAAGTATATTTTTTGTACCCGTTGTAATTTATTGACATAACAAAAACCAAACAACCCATGAGCGTTTAACTCAATGTCGAACATATCGCTATAATTAGAATGTCTATAAAATCACAAAAATCTTTGAATGATGAGTGTTCTGAGATTTACGATAAAAGTTTTTCGGGTACTAGAACTGGTTCCGAAGAAAGTCTGTCATGGTAAGTTCCATTTAATTTAGTTTATCTAATAATCTATTAGTTGCCTGCTGTTGCCTACCTTGCTTTTGTGGTTTTATTTTACTATGATATATATGGGTTGACTTTAGAATCAAGGCTCCTGAATTTGGCGAAACCAAAACTGTGGGGGGTTCAAAGAGTTTATAACGTATTTACCTATTACATTTTAGCTGCCGGAGACACGCCAAAACGTTTTTAGGTTAATGTGACAGTTATCATTGACAATGTTTGGCAGTTAACAGTGGCAAACGCGTAAAACGAAACGGAAAGAAACTTTCAGCAACAAGGTCCGCAGTACAGTAATATTTTAGCAAACGTAATTTAATGACTATTTATCCATTTTGGTAACTCTTTAAGAATTATTATGGTTTTAAAATAGGTACTTTTTTGGGCGTGTTAAAACACGAGTCGTTATCTGTGTCCATGTCAGCTTAACAAATGGTTGTGTTAGTAGTGCTTGTTCAAGGAACTTTAAAAATCATCTCTCGAAAACTACTTGTCTCTGGCGGATGGGGTTTGCTGCAGAGGAGTAACCCTCCCCTCTCTATCCCTGCCCCCCTCCACACCCCCTGATTCAGGTGCCTCGACTCTAAAGTTTAAGCTGATATATTATTATACTATTCAGTAAGTGTATTGATTATAACATTTTGTGAATTTAGTTAATTGTGTATATTCTTTATTATATACCCTGTCCTATTTCATTTAATTTTTTCACAATTGTCTCCATCCTAAGGTTGCCTGGAAGAGATCGCTTATTAGCAATACGCCACTTGTAGCACTATATTTTGTTACAATTTTTACTTTTTTTTTTTTTTGTTTGTCTGCGTTATAGAATTGATCTGTCTTTCTAATTCCTTGTTTGTTGTGTATGCTGAAATGCAAGGAGTCTGTTATAAAGATTACTTTTATGTGTCGAAACTTATTATACGCCGCAACCGGGAATCGGACCCGGTACGACAAAATTACGAAATCTAGCAGGTCGTTAAGTTTGAATATGTCTTCGTGACTGGGTGTGTTGTGAACTTGGGTGTGAATGTTGAATAGGATCTTCGACATAGGAGAAATTCTAGTGGGGAGCTAGGGGAGTGTAAATTTTTTTTATTATTATTTATTTACACTCATTGCTCCCTACAAGAATTTCCGAGCAATTCCTATAAGCGAGCTAGCTTAGGGTGCTATCTTAGGGTGGCTATGGCCATAAGAAACAAAGTTTCATAAGTTGATGCTTATGTCGACAAAAGTCTTCGTCAAGATGATGCTACTTGTTTACCGCAGTCACCCTGAATTCATAAAAGAGATGTCTCTATTTAGGTAAGTAAGAAGAACCTAAGTTACAAAGCAGTATTTATGATTAAAATAATTATTGTATAATAAAAAATTGTGCTTTTCGTACGACTTTTGACTATTACTTACCTCAAAATCGTATACAAAAGATGAATAAGACCTATTTTACTTTAAGTATATCATTTTACTCTATAATATTTGGTGAACGTCTAAATTATACCCTTTACTTTAAAACTATAATTACTGCAGTAGCGACGAGGATGAGAACCTTGCCAAGGAGCTGATGAACGTGATGACTCCTGCGATGCTCAGCAAACTGCGCAGGTGCTTCAAGAAGTGCAAGGAGAGGACCTCGGCTAAAGACCTGGATAGGTACGTAGTAGAGCCCACCAGCTGGCTTAACATTAATACCGTGATATTAAGAGGATCACCGACCCTTCACTGTTGTCGTGTTTCTGATAGAATTTTCGATCCGGGGCGTACCTCTTTTAACCCCCTAAATTGTAACGTAATTTATAGTTATTGGTGTCAATCGCTTCACTATGATGTATTTTAGGCCTCCACGTTTTATTATTCTGAAATAAAAAAATTGATTTCTGCATAATAATAATAAACGCTTTTAATAGATATCGTATCAGCGCAAAACTATGACTGCTTAGGAAGGTTGTAACTTTATAGTGATACAAAAGACAGAAAAAAATAAAACAGTAAAGCCTAGTATATAATGTGTTAGCTATGTAAAAAAAAACACTGGAATCGGACAACATTAAAAAGTAAAAAAGAGCTATATCTTATTGTATGGACAAGTTGGCGGTCTATAGTTGTCTTAAGAGTACGAATTAGAATCTTTCGCTTTCGCTTATTTACCCTTAAAAAAGAGGATGTTTTCTATTCGTCATTTTTTTTACCCGACTGCGATAGAAGAAGGGTTATGTTTTTTGAGTGTACCTATGTATGTATATTTTTTTGGCACGCCCAAGAGCCTAGACGGCTTGTGGAATTTTGATGTGAGTGGTGTCAATAGATGCGTCCTAGTCGTGTTAGTGACAATGGGTACATCAAATTAAAAAAAAAAGAAATTAAGGATGGTTTAACGATTTAGCAGTCGGATTTATTTCGAACTCGCTTCTATCTTGTTTAATTTTTAGTTGTTAGATACTGGACTGATTTTAAAAATGTATTCCTGTAAATACGTAAAATGCGTGTTTTCTCGTAAGGGGTACTACGTACAAAGATTATATAATATTATTCTTTTAGGAAAAAATATTTTCTCGCGAAATTTTAAGAATTTCGGTAATTAAATAAAAACCACGGGCCTAGACCAAGTGGAGTTTATTGTAAAGGGGTGCTCTCAGTGTTAACCTCAACTTGATATATTATTCTTATTATTTTTAATATTATTCTCAGCCGTATTTTTCATATTAAAATATTAATATAATATAAATAATAATATAATAACTGTCACCGCGACTGGCCGATAACCCTTAAGCTTCATCGTTAAAATATAAAAAATAGAATAATAATAGACTTGCGGTAGGTTAGGTAGGATCTAGGTGGACGACATGAGCACAGGACCGGAAAGGATGCCGCGCGCACGAGGAGACCTATACTCAGCAGTGGGTAGGTAAAGGTTGATGATGTTGATGATGAATAGACTTGCGCTTGATAGACTTGCAACGATGTGGCTTAGGAAGTGGCACGCTTGCCTGTAAGAGACCGCTTCATTCGCTTCGATTCTCATAGTACCTAATATTGATATTGATTATGTTTATTTTAACAGTAAAGTAGAAGAAGTGATGCGAGCTGCGGCGGCTGAAGAGGGAATAGAGTTCACAGTGTCTAGAGAAGGACAACACGACCCGCTCAGTCTAGACGAAGGAAGCTTTGTCACTGCTATCAATAACATATTCGGTAACAAACACAATCAGATATATCCTCCGTCCTCCGTCCTCCGTCCTCCGTCCTCGGCCCTCCGTCTTCCGTGCTCCGTGCTCGGGCCTCCGTCCTTCGTCCTCCGTATGATACCAAGGTAGTTCTAATCTAATCTATCAGGCTATCACTATTCTGTCCTAATCCATCAGGCCACCACAAATACTCCACTCACGCACAGAAGCTCTTCAGAGTGCTGGACCCGTACAACGCTGGGCGAGCCAAGTGGAGGCAACTGGTGGCCAAGCTGGAGCAGGTTGGAGCCAAGAAGACAGGCTCTAAGAAAGACAGGTGGAATAGGATCACCTGCGGGGATATTATTAAGCTGGAACATTGTCAAGTAACGTCTTTTTTCAATAGATTATACATTTTTGCTCTTCAGTAGTAGCAAGATCTACAGGTGATTCTAAATTGAGTGGGTATATATATATTTTAAAATTAAATGCAATTTGGTTTTGGGACACTTAGTCAAGTAAGTACTTTAAGAGCGTATATTTAGTAAAATGTGGTGCGTTGCGAAACTAGGTCACGGTGACGAAAAACGCATTCGCACGATCCAGATTTTTGTAAGCGAAAATGCAAAAAGCAAAAATTTATTTGAGCAAAATGTGTAACAGTGGAAATGTGGAATATTAACGATACTGATAGAGTGGTTACAGTATACGCAGTCTAAAATCATCCCGTATTTTCGAGTATATATTATAATTTCTTTTTGTATTCCAAAAATTTACCTTTACAGACTGTGGTCCGTGTCATTTTCTTAACTGACATACCTATTATATTACTTTGTAATTTAGGTATATGCTTTTGGATTTCTAGGCTTATAAAAAATGTACAAACACAAATCTTCGCGGTTAATTTAAATGTCATAGCAACATTTTGTTCTGGGGCACAAAAAATGACGCTATCGCTTCGGCCGTTTATAGAACCGGAGTTACGGAACTGGTTACGAATGAGACTTAAAACTATAAATTCGAAGTATATCTTAATTAGTAAGACTTCGAATGTGGAAAACAAGCATTATATTGACCCTACTGGTGCTAAAACTAGGCTGAAAATATTAGATTTTGTTTAAAGGAGATCTAATTTCTAATCGAATAATATTTTACAGAGAGAAACAATAGTAAAGTTAGTGAACATAGAAAGAGAAGACGCGTTTTGTTTCGTCGCTGTCTCTAAAGGGGGTAGAATTGGAATTTACGATGCCAATATGAACATACTGTATACTTACGAGGTAAGTATGTGTTTTTGAATGTCTTATAATAGGTAATGTCCATTTCAAATGAAGAGAGAAAATAGACCTGTACCACGAAAATCGGTAAATGCGTATACGACAGGCAAACCAAAAGGAATATAATAATAATCATCGTTCGTTTGTTTTTAGTGATCTCGTGGTAAGTTGTAATAGTTACTTTCATCCCACCATCTCGGAAAGAATATTTTTGCTATTCGATATCTGAGTGCAAAAGCCGCTTTTATCCGCTAGAGGATAAAGTAAATTTGAATTTAGAATATCGTGTGCACTAAGTTTGTGAATTAAAAACCTCATTCAACATATTTAATTCAACCTCTATGGTGCCGAATTCATCATACAACCTTTTTTATTTTGTTAAAAACTCAGGCTCGGAACCTTTTTGCTGTACTTTTTTTTTAATTTGTTTTACGCGTGCCATTATCTTTGCACGTCATATTGTTAAAACCTTATGTGAAAAAAATAAAATGAGTGATTCTATTTTTTTATTTTTTAAGTAGTCATTTCCTCGCTGAGGTGGGATGAAAAGTTACGTGTTGCACTCGAGTGCAGAGATATTTCACCTTTTAATACCCTCGCTAAAGCTCAGGATTCTAATTTTTGAATGCTTACTTTTGAAGACTCGTGAGTAATCAAAAGTGAGCACGCAGTTAAAAAGCAACTTTGCACTCCTGTATAACAAATTACTATTTACGGCTTTTGCACTCAGATATCGAATAGCAAAAATGCTCATTACGAAATGGTGGAATGAAAAATCCTTTTGAAATGGACTATAACCAATATGTTCAATAAGATCCCGTGTTTTACGTTACCAGCATTGTTATTAGAGAATAGAATATATATGTTAGAATATCCACACTTACTAAATTATTAATTATAAATTAAACAATTAAATTAAATGGAGGTATTGAGCCTATATACCCGATGTTGCCGACATAGCTCGAAATATTTGCAAGCAGAAGTGGCAATGGGCTGGCCACATCGTTCGAAGAACTGATAACCGATGGGGAAGAAAGGTACTTGAGTGGCAACCACGAACTGGAAGACGCAGCGTAGGTAGGCCTTCCACTAGGGGGACCGACGATATAGTGAAAGTCACAAGTAACCAATGCAATTGGCAGCTTGTCGTTCGGAATGGCGTTCTAAGGGGGAGCCTTTGCCTTATTAGTTTTGAATGATTCCCAGGTGTTTTACCATCGGACTGGAATACGCAGAAGAGTTAAAAATTGCTGGATCACAGATGGAATATATATGAGCGTGAGTACCTAGTATCTAGTTACTTTATTTCAATAACTTTGTGCCGGTAACTACAGCCTAGCCCCTTATTAGGGGATATACGTGTTTATATCCCACCAAATACTTACCCTTCGCGTGGAGCATTCTTGCTCCACGCTTCTTGTTTATAAGTTTTAATATTTGACTGCCTTAATTTTAAGTTAATTAGTATTATGTTTTATGAAGTCACGTTTTATTACAGTTTAGCGCTTGATACGAACTAAAACCCAAAAAACCAAATTTGATATTTTACATACCTGCAAATGGGTAGGTTGTACAGGCATGCACAGTTGAGTTATTCACTCTCGTGTCTATAGAAATTATTAACTACTTACGCTTTAAAGGATTGAAAACGTTGTTAGGAAACCAGCTTGACTTGGAAAATGTAACTAGCTTGCGAAGATAAGTGAAGTTTCAAATCCGGAGTTGAATTTAATTTAATTATTTCAAATTTTTTATCCCCTATTTTTATTACGATAATGAATAAGCAATTAAAAAATAACTTACTCCAATTTATTTTATCTTATAAAGAATGTAATAATTAGGTTTTTAGTGATTTTTGCAAATATAAGATAAGTTCAACATAATGTTGTTACCTATCGTCAAAAGTGTCACGTCACGTCACATCACCTTGCAAAAATGAAATATTGTTAATTCGGTTAGGGCGTGGTGAAGTATGGCGTACATCAATTTGATAAGAGAGACCAGTGACCAGCAGTAAGGGCGATGTCGGTTGATTATGGTTTTTGATACTGGTACATGTTAAAATTGAAACAATGAAATAAATTTTCAGGATGTGCAGTACTTATTATACGCGGCGTCAGACAGGAGTTTGACAATTTATGATGCCACTACTCTGTCTCATACTCCTTTGTACTGCATTACCGGAATGCCCAATATACCGACGGTAAGTTAACTATATGTATACTATATAGTACTACTATTTATAGTTGTATTATTTTATTTATAATTTGCAAATAATAATAATTTCCACACCGAAAGACATGGCTCTACGTTGGTCCAGATAAACACCGACATTATGATCACACGTCGCGTCGATCAAACGCTCCGATAGGTTTTGTAAAATAAGATGAGCTCCCGGTCCCTACGGCCCTAAAGTCGTGACTTCAAATGGCTCAAATATGAGGGCTATCAGATTTTCGGCACTTGTAATGTAATCCTATATCAGTGGCTGTACTTAATTTGTACTAATATTCAGCGCGGAAACTCAACCAGCCTTTCGGGCACCTTTGGAGGAGAGCACTGCGGGCGTTTTGTGACGATAACTTTATTTAAGAGGATCACCGACCCTTCACTGTTGTCGTGTTTCTGTTAAATTTTCGTTCCGGGACGTACCTCTTTTCACCCCCTAAATTGTAACGTAATTTTTTTTGTTGGTGTCAATCGCTTCACTATGAAATATTTAGGCCTCCACGTTTTATTATAAGTTATTGAAATCTGCATAATAAAGGCTTTTAATATGCATCGTATCAGCGCAAAAATATGACTGCTTAGGAAGCTTGTAACTTTAAAGTTATAAATAAAAAACAGAAAAAAAAACGGTAAAGCCTAGTAAATAATGTGTTAGTTATGTGAAAAAAAAACCACTGGTATCGGACAACAATAAAAGGTAGAAAAGAGCTACGTCTTATTGTATGGACAAATTGGCGGTCTATAGCTGTTATATTTTTAAAATTTCTTTGACATATTAATAAAATAAACAGTATTTTTATTTGTACTTATATTTCCAGAGTGTAGCCTACTGTCCCTCGCGTCACTCGGCTGACGAATCGGAGCTGGCGATAGGCACGGAGCGTGGCAGAGTGCTGCGGATTCGATTCCACTCGCCAAGGGTGCAGCTTTTCTATACCAAGTCACCAGACTCCATCAACTATTACTTCTGGATGGTGAGACATTTGATTTACAATAAATTGGTCTTTCTTTCCAATCGAATAAGCATTGTGCTTTTGTCAATCAGAAAGGCTAAATCCCTTTTTATATTCAAAAACGTGTTGAACATTCATTATCTTTCTCTTAATTATAGTACGAGATCCGACCGCGTGATTTATACGTTCATATGTTTGATTAATAAAATATAATTTTTATCGATATTTATAACTAAACCAATGCAGATCCGCAAAGGTGGCCATCCAAATTTGGCCGCAATTAATTTTAATTAAAATGTAATTAATTGTTTATTTTTGAACAATTACGTTCACTTGTAATTGTTAAAAAATATATTTCATTAGAAAGAAATATACCTGAGATACCGAGAAAGTTCAAGGTGCCATCCCTCACTTGGCCGCAACCTAATGTCAGCCAGGTGTAAACAGGTATAATTTCGTTAAATATATACGTTCATAATGTATTATCATGTTATACATACCAAATTGAAGATTAATTCTTTCCCTACATGATGAGATATAGGTGCCTATGCAAAAATGCCCGCAAATAGTGACTGCCAACGATTAAAGATAAATAAAAGCGAGAGAAACTTAAGATAAACACCCCATGTCGAATAAAGATAGAGCATCCCAGCTGCTTGTCGTTTTTATGCTACTGCGCATGCGTCCATAGATAAGGTGCTCAACTAGTAGCTCGCGTATTTGCTTGGAGTTTAAAATACTCCAAAAATTGAGCAGTAAAAATAATATGTCATAATAATTAATCTACCAAACTAGTGTTTTCAATATTTTTTTAATTATATTCAACTAAAACAATATTTTTTAACTGTGAAACGTCATTTTAAATATAAAATTTATCTTTTAAATAAATTTTGTTTTATTACAATTTTTAACAATATTAAGTTTCGTTTATTTTCGGTCTTCATAAAAAATGACATAAAAATTACTATCCAAACCAGTGTTTTTAATTTTTTTTTTAATTATATCCAACTCAAACAATAACTTTGAACTGTAAGACGTTAATTTGAATCTATATTAAAATTTAATCTATATTTAATCTTTATTCGACATGGGGTGTTTATCTTAAGTTTCTCTCGCTTTTATTTATCTTTAATCGTTGGCAGTCACTATTTGCGGGCATTTTTGCATAGGCACCTATATCTCATCATGTAGGGAAAGAATTAATCTTCAATTTGGTATGTATAACATGATAATACATTATGAACGTATATATTTAACGAAATTATACCTGTTTACACCTGGCTGACATTAGGTTGCGGCCAAGTGAGGGATGGCACCTTGAACTTTCTCGGTATCTCAGGTATATTTCTTTCTAATGAAATATATTTTTTAACAATTACAAGTGAACGTAATTGTTCAAAAATAAATAATTAATTACATTTTAATTAAAATTAATTGCGGCCAAATTTGGATGGCCACCTTTGCGGATCTGCATTGGTTTAGTTATAAATATCGATAAAAATTATATTTTATTAATCAAACATATGAACGTATAAATCACGCGGTCGGATCTTAGACTTGGAACATTTTAAGTCATTATTATAACGAGTATGATGTATGTGTCTGTTGTATGTGCCTATTATTACTATAAATATATACATATATGTATGTATTTTCTGTTTTTTCTTTTTGTGGTACAGTGTTTGTACCATCTCGTTTTTTTATTTGTACACCACCGACGTTACTGTTTGCAATTAGTCCGATCCATCCAAAGGTTGCCTGAAAAAATCGCTTTAGGTATATAGGCTGCCCAATGTGGTACCAATGTTTTGTTTATAATATATTAGCTGTTTTTTATTTTTTCTTGGTATGAAATAAATATATATTGATTGTATTGTGAGGCCTTGTCCAGGAAGTGAGTGAAGAGCTGCTGCTGAAATCTTTGCAAAATAAGAGGATTTAGTAGCGGATATGACCGGAAATACCGTCGTTTTACCTTCCGTTCATTTACACCACCGTGGGACACTGCGCAATCTGCGATTACGCTATCTCCGAGTAACTATCTCCGTAACGTCTCGCTGCTGGGCTAAGGTCTCCCTTATACAGAGGGTGTAGGCCATAGTTCACCACTTTGACCAAATACCTAATTGCGGACTTCAATCACTTTTGAAAATTATTTAGGTTCTCCGTAAAGCATGGTGCCTCTAGATGTTTTCCGTCACCTTTAGAGCACAAGCGGTATGAGTACCTACATGTGTGAAAAACTTAGATGTTCAGTATTCAAATATGTGTTTAGATAACACATATTAGATACTGAACATCTAAGTCTAGATGTATTTTTTTTTCGATATTTTAATTAATTTTGTGTAGCTATCTCAACTCCAGATATATCTTAGGTGGAATCTATTGGTAATGGTATCCTAGAAAAAATACTAGAAGAGAAGTTCGAGTCTCCTAAATACACTGTATGCCGCAAATAACTCAAAATATCGGCTAAATGTAGATGACGCTCACAAGTTGCCGATATTTTTTTATTTCGAAGCGTAGGTATATTGAATATATTTGTATTTCTTTGGCGTCAATCGAAGTTACAAGATTTTAGCTTCATTTTCTTATAAAACTTTGTTCCCAGTATCCGTTTTGATTAATTTGCTTTACACTGCTATATTCATAATATTTCACAAATTTTTCATAGATGTGATCACATGCACTATTTAACAGGCGCTTCGTACTTCACTTCTAGTATTTTTCTTCTAACAGGGACTGCTATGTTGTTATTATTACTATATAGGTTTTACATCTTTTTAATTAAGTATATAATATTTCAGGAACTCTCATCCCCTCCTCATACATCTCTCTTCACCATTATAAAATGGCGTCGTATTCACTCTCGCTCTATACGGCGTCTCGCTCACGCGCGCGGCGGTGATATATTGGTGTCCTGCTCGCACGACTCCAACGTCAGCGTTAGAGCTAGACACGTGCCGGGGAAGCTGGATGACTACATTTTCAAAGTACAGAGGGTAAGGTCTTAAATGAAAACTTTCATTAAGTCAAATAACTAACTTGAATTCGGTAGCCAGTTCTACTTCAGTTCATTTGATTTACAAACCCAATAACTGGATCATTTCGAGCAAATTTAAACGGTTTATTGAGTTCTTACCAAAAATGAAGAAAAAAAGCAATTGGTTAAAATGTCACTGACAAATTTGACAAAACATTTGTGTGCATGAACATGTCTGTTTGACCTGTGTATGAGTGTTTATTGTATATATAAGAATGTATATATGTATTACTCAGTATGTATATCAGTCTTCAGGTTACCATAGCACCGGCTTTGTCTAGTTTGGGACCTGAACACCTTTGTGTGGATGTTGTCCCATATTATATTATATTATTTTATTAAATCAGAAATGACTAATGAAAAAGAGAAAAAACAAGCATGATAAATCTTGTTAATCTCCTTGTTATTAAGTAAGTAAATATCTAAGCTCCTTGTTATTTGTGGTCCAAAAACAATACCTTCATCTTTATTATTATGATACTGCAAAAGCGAAATAAGATTCAGGTTTTAATTTTAAAAATCGAAAACGATTTTAGGTTTTAATTTTAAAAAGAACAAATTATCCACTTTCATAAGTTTAGCAGCTTTCTGTTTTAGTCCGTGTATGAAAGTGTCTGAAATCCTAGTCTAACAAGTTACAATTTCGCATAAAAAGCGCTGAGGAGCAATCCCCAGCATCATGCCGAGAGGTGACATTATTTGACGCAAGGGATATGCAGTTTCCCTTGCGCCAAAAAATGTCAGCTCAATCTATTTTATTAATTTTAAATGTTTATTTATGTCACCGCTAAATTGTAAATTCCGTTAGATTATAATCTATCTCGCAAGATTGTAAACTGTCGAGAGATTATGAACCTCGACGTACTGCTTACAATTTAACGTATTATTATTCGGTAGATTGCAATCTATCGAAGTGAAACCGTCAAATTACAATCTAACAATTGTCAAATTGTCAACTGTTCGAAGGCTGTCACTGATTGGTCGGCTTTATAGTAGACCGTTCTGTGTCCGTAGAGTTACGAATTATATGTATTTAATTTATTATTAGTAGTACACGTAGTATCCTGTGTACCTATACAAAATAAATAAGTTATTTTTTTCTTTAGGTCCTTAATTAATTATACTTCAGTCATTTTCGTTTACAATAAGATTAATACTTTTAATAACATACTATAAATTGCTCGACCATCATCTCACCATTGCAAGTGAAGGAGCAGTCGAAGATGTAACGTTTGCCTAGTAAAAACCTATTTAATTTGCTCTTTAACGCACCCGGGGGTGCGTTATCTTATGTATTCAGAAATTATGACAATGGCAGTTTTTCAAATTTTCAAATTTCCAGGGAGTATCCTGTTTCCACGTGGTATACCCCCTCCACCTGATAGCTACAGGCAGCATAGACGGCGCAGTCCGACTATGGGAGACCTCACAGAGCACGCCCTTTGCAGTTCTGCACGCTCCGGCCGTGCCTGCTGTGTTGGACGTAGCTATAGTGCCGGGGAGAGAGGTCGTGGTCGCTTTCTGTAATAATTGTGTAAGTATCTTCAGCTGACCGTTACGTATAACTCATAGTGTCTCACACCTGAGTACAGGTAGTGTATCCTTTTAGTTGATAACTACAGGCAGCAAAAACGGCGCAGTCCAACTTTGGGAGACCCCATAGAGTACGCCCTTTGCAGTCTTGCACGCGCCGGTCGTACCTGCTGTTTTGAACGTCGCTATAGTGACGGGAGACGGATTGTGGTTGCTTGAACGTCAGTTGCAGGCTGTATCTAAAGATTGAGCAATCCTTATTTATATTAATAATGTTGTTGCAGCGAAACCAAGCGTGGAAAGCGCAGACAGAGCTGGTCTGATTAATTTTTGAGGGTTCTCCCTAGCAGTGAAGATAGTAACTTCTAACATATGGTTATATTCTACTGCCTCCTTATTTTCTTCCCTTGTTCTTTTCTATCTTTACATAGACGAAACAATATCAATCTCGTCATTACTAATTTCCTCTGTAGAAACTTGACAGTTCATGTTTTCCAGACGGTTCACATTTGGGACATCTATGAAGAATGCCTGCTTCAGAGTATTAAAATCAAGTTTCCTTTTTTGGGTGTTCTTGGCAAGAAAGTTGAGTTCGGAGCCTATTGTATTCATCCAGGTATGTGTCTTGATTTGATATGTATATAACGTTTACAAATTATTTCGAATATGACTCTCATCCTTACAAAATGTCGTTAACAGTATGTAACTGAATAGCTCGTAATCAAAAACCAGTTTTCAATTGCTTCCCTTTTGATTTAGCGTTCACATTTGTTCACGTGTTTATATTAATTCTTAAGCAAATAGGTAATCCATCTGTCAATTTTTTGTTGTAAATAGTTTTTTTTAATTTCATCTACGTGCTCTAAACTTAAGTAATTTGCACATACATACAGGTCCTCTATATAAATCGGTAGAGGTGAACCCCTCCGACGTACAACCATCAAGTTCCCGCCGGCCCAGCGTGGTGCAAGCTTCCACCGGAGGCTTGATGCTGCAGCCTGAGTCAGATCTGTGGAAGAATCCTGGACCGCAGCACCCGTATGTCACTTTTTACACGACTTTGAAAAAAGAAGGCTGAAATTGACTAAGGAAGATTAGAGAAGACTATCTTGATTTATATGATTTCCCAGAGCTTTTTGGACCTATTTAGAAAATTTCGCATCTAGTGTCTGACATAACTTTTCCTAAAATTGGTTAAGTACTTTGGTTTTTAAACGATAATAACTAAACAATAATTATACATGCCTGATGTATTGAAAATTAATGTCACTTCAGTATAGGTGAAATTGCATCGGTCGTGGAAATCCTCCTTGGTGCACGCCATGACTTATGTGTTAGTCAAAAGAGTTACCGTATAAGAGTGTCAGATTCTATTATTATTCCTTATTTATTTCGTTATTCTTTCTAAGTTATCCATGAAACGATGGGCAGTGACTTTAATAAATTACAGACTTAAAATATTACACACCTAAATTTTATCACCCACGAACGTGTTACAACGTAATAGTAAAGATAATATGAACTAGAAGAGATGCTGTCTAGATAAGTAAAGCTCCTTATATAAATTAACATTAGTAATATCTAAATACATACTTATATTTTTGTATTTGTATGTCTTGTGTGTATACAATTATCTAATGCCTTAGAGAAAAACACGGGAGTAGCGCATATTAATTAATACTTTGAAATGTTCTTCCTTTTTCCAGCGAATACGTCCGATTCAACCGCAGTTCTCTCCTAGTATCTTGTTGTTCATACGTCTGTATACTGTGGATGTCAGAGCCTACGGGTCGAGCACCTCCTCCTCCGGGAGACACCCTGGCACCGAGGACTCCTTCGGCATGGGACCTGCATAGTTTAGGTAAATAGTTAAATCGATGTTCTGTCCTAATTTTTGGTGTTCGAATATTTTTTTCCTGTAGACGTTGAGACGTTGAGGTTCTCTAGTCTACAACATAATTAAACAGGCACCTGCCTGCATTTTAACACTCTTTTATAAGCTTAATATTAATATCAATATTAAATTGATATTTAACTTTACATGCCTATCTAGAACCGACGCACAATAATATAAATGGTGTTTTCTATATTTTAGAAATCTCTGGTTTTAGTTTGTTTATACATTAGCATGTATATTCGTTTTTATAATTAGTATTCAAAACAACACAATACTAAACAATATATCTTTATTGCACACCAAATACAGCAAAATATATTATAAACAAAACATTGGGCGGCCTTATCGCCTAAAGCGAAACTATTATTAATTCGTCAGTCAATGGGAGCCTACAGAGACCCGTACACGTGGTCGGCCGCTTAAGAGGTGGCATGACGATCCAATTCCAACACAACTGGTTGGAACTTGCGGGAGATAGGGATGCATGGAGATATATGGAATGAATGAATGAATGAATGAAAGTTAATTTCGTCAAACACACAAAAACAGTAAAAAAGCATACACTACAGTTTAACAGAAAAACTACAAAGTTACAATGTGTTTATCAGAACCCGAGCCCAACGCAGCATACATTCTAGCTGCAGCTGGCGCAGCAGCCAGCGCTGGTCTTCCGCTGGGACCGGGCAGTGACATTACGCACGTGTGACGTAGGCAACAGGCTACTAACAAACACTTCTTACATAAAAAAACCGTACATAAATATTAAATATAAGTAGGTGCATAAATTACACAGGTTTATTATCTTAAAATACGGAAATCAACAAACGAAATAAGTCTAAAAGCAAAAACACGTCAATATAAATCTATATACGAAGGGCAATTGAAGTAGAAGTACTGGATAAATTTGGACGAGTACCTAATAATAATTATGATTTCTACATAAATGGATTATAGATGAAACTGAACAACAGATTTACATATTCAAATACATAGAAATAATATCAACAATAAAACGCAGTAATTTGAACATATATACATTAATATACAATAAGAATAATGATGAACTTAAGAATTTTTAAATTGCACTGGTGTCCTGCACTAGTTGTTCCTCTCCCTTTTGGTGCGAAAATATAAATATTTTGAGCTTATTTCTAAAATTGTGCAGACAACGCAGATTCCTTATCGGTGGCGGAATATTGTTCCAACATTTCGATGCAGCGTAGCGGAAACTACCTCTGAAGGCAGCGGAATGGTGTCGCTCCGTTGCTAGCTGCATCGTACATTTGCGGGAAATATGAGGATTCCTACCTGACAACCACTTCAACTTACTGCTCAGATACGACGGGTTCTGAAAGTTTACAACTCCGAATAGGAGACACGCCAAGTGAAGCTTACGGCGGTGCATCATTTTCAGTAACAGACTCTTGTTTGAAAAGAGGTATATCAAAGCAGAATCTGGCATATGCATTCTGGACTCGTTACACCAGCTTTTTGGTTTTAGCAAGAAGCCTGGGACGGTAAACGGTATCCATGTAATTAAGCTTTGAAAGAACTAATGACTCAACTAGCTGGATGCGTAAGATTTCCTTTAGATATGGTCTCATTTTATAGATTACCCTTAATTTATAAAAACAATTTTTAATGCTATTACCTATATGTTTCTTAAATCGCAGCTCACAATCTATCAGCAGACCCAGGTTACGTGCTTTAAAGACTTGCTCGATAGGTTCGCCAAAAATTGAAACATTGAAAAAGGCTGGAGATCTTTGCCCAACAATGGGACACAATAGGTTGAGTTTTTTTTTATTAATATGTTCATCATTAGGTATACAATCACCATCACCGTCTCCTTCCCCGTCGGCACCCTCGACGTCACTCGCGTCTCTCGCGTCACCCTCTCCTGGACTACTAGCGCCATCTACCGCTGAATACCCTACTTACGATCTGGAGGTCTTATTGGATAATGCGGGTACGTCAAAAATATATTTTTTATCGACTTTCAAAACACGGAGGAAGTCTTAGATTTTTAGGTCCCCGATTTCTTAGCAATACCTAGACTGATTGGAAAGTTCTTTTGTTTTATTGAAAAGTTTGTTTTTTATTGAGATTTTAATTATCATAAAACCTATTAAAATGAGTGTTGAAGTCTAAATATCAAATAAAAATAAATGAAATGATAGTACTGGAGCCTGCCGAATTGAAGTTGGTGTAGTTACCTATTGGAAAACATTTATGTAATAATAAGATAGTTATTTAAATTCCAGGCCTGCATGGTATCCTCGAAAAAGACTTCGTGCTCATGCAGGGTCTCAAACACGACTTAAACAAGAAATTAGCTGACATGGAAGCGAATAAAGAAGCGGTAAAATACATTTAATTTAATTATGTATGTCATAGTTTTCGTATCAAAATTCCTAGATGTGTTAAGACAATACTCGTAGTGTACTGACATCATATACAGGATTATCGTTTAGGGGTTTAGGCCTAAAAGGGGTCACTTTACACACTCTTATAACAACTAAGCATGAGATTGACCCTGAATTCGAGAAAAAAATTCAGCTGCTTTATAATTGTATTTTGTGGACGACTTATATATTTTTTTTTATATGAACCTGCTGAGGTTTTTTTCTAAGTCAGATTTGGTCCCATAGTGAAAGTTACTCGTAATGATAAGTATAGTTATCTCCGTTTGGCCTAGTTCACTCCTAACGATAACCCTGTATATAGATTTGGGGAAAAAATAAAATATGTTTTATTATCCTCGCGTTTATTATTATTTACTAGCGCGAGGCGCAGCTAGTATAGCTGTGTTTCACCCGCGGTAGATATTTGATCATCCAATGGGAACACTTCAATATTCCTGGATATAAAGTAGCCTATGTGTTAGTCCAGGGTAAAAACTATCTTCGTGCCACATTTTATCCAAATCCGTTAAGCGGTTTGAGCGTGAAGTAGGAACAAACAAACACACACATACAAACTATCGCCTTTATAATATTAGTGTGGCTAGTTGTTTTACCCGAGCCTTTGTCCGCGTGGACATTTTTTTTACCGTTTGGATTTTTTCAATAAATGTATCCTTTGTCACTTCTAGTAACTCTAAAAATAAGAGTACCTACAAAGTTTAATAATGATTGGTTAAGTAGTTTTCGTTTCGTAACAAACAGACTTACATTCATATTTATAATATTAAGTAGGGTATTGATTATTATTATTATTATTGTTATTATATGAATTTGCTATGTATTGATACATAATTTATAAGAAAATTAAATATTTCCAGATGCGATCAGCAGTAAGCATGGGTGCTCCGTACCTCTCCCTTAAGACCTACCCGCCGGCACAGATCGACCGTGTCGACGAAATGACTGACAAATACAAACAGATTATGAGGTTATTTACATATTTCTTATATTGTAAACCCAGTAAGTTCAAGATTTTTTTTAAAGTCTTACTTACTAATTATATTACGGCGGACGATGACAGAACTTTATCAGTTATTTCGATTACAAAATCAAATCTCTTTCCAATTTCGATAAAATTTAAATGAGACTATTTGAAAAGTAATTTTCAAACAAAAAAAATAGTCCGTCCGGTTCTCAGTCTCCGAGAAATCTGGTAACAAATATAAAACCAAAAACTTACCCGTTGAATTGAGTACCTTCCTGCTTTTTGGAAGTCACTAGAAAAAATATTAAATAATTTATTTCTTGAAGTAATATAAAACACATTATCATTAATAGTTTCGCGACCTCTTGACTAATATTTTTAATATTCAGAAATCCAACAAAAAAATATTTTCCTAATATGATTAAAGTCAACCTGTAATTGGCGCTGTGGTACACTTTACCTATTTTTGGGTGAATAAACCCATCAATAAAAAATACACAATGACTAGAAAAATATCTGAAAAATTTTTTTCTTTACACCAATTCACGTTTAGATTAGTTTAAAACTACGATTTGTACGCGAGTTGAAAATTTCAGAAGACATACAAACATCCTAACTGACAGAGGGACGAAAAAAATGCCAGACTCAAATTGAGACTCTTCTGTTAATTTGCTCGCTCGGTCAATCATATAGGTAAAATATATATTATATTAACCATTTAAATGCATAGAGCTCATTTCTCCTCCCCCTCAGGAAGGTCTGGGCAAACTCGCTCTAAAAAGTTTTAGCTTAGATGCCACTACCAGTGGTTAGGGCTCCAGGAACTCTTCTTCTGGGTTGCCAGGACAGTTCGTTAATCCCTCTCTGGGCGACGTCTTAAGACAGCTATACCCCGCCAACCTGTCCATACAATAAGATATAGCTCTTTTCTACCTTTTATTGTTGTCCGATTCCAGTGGTTGATTTTTCACATAGCTAACACATTACTAGGCTTTACCGTTTTATTTTTTCTGTCTTTTATTTATAACTTTGTCATATTTTTGTGCTAATACGATGACTATTAAAAGACATTACTATGCAGAAATCAATAACTTATTTCAAATTATAAAACGTATAGGCCTAAAATATATCTTAGTGAAGCGATTGACTCCCATAACAAATAAATACGATACAATTTAGGGGGTGAAAAGAGGTAGGCGGAAAATTGTATCAGAAACACGAAAACAGTGAAGGGTCGGTGACTCTTAAGCCGAGGCTCGTGCCGTCAGAGACGCTCTTGTGCTTGTCGCCCCAAAATCTCTGCCAAAACCAAAACTCGTGGCCCAGCGCACTTGCTTGTCCAGACAAGCTGTTCGAGGTGGCCGTCGACCAATTGGTCAGTCCTTTCTAAAAAAAAGTTATACTGATTTTCAGGTTATTTCCCGGATCCAGCGTGGTGGCCACTCCTTCTAACAGCGAACATTCCACTCCTAGGAATAGTAAAAATAATAAATCTTTATCTAACCATTTGTAATAACCCAAGTGATGGGTCCCACGGTGTACAACAAGTTGCCGGAGCACGAGCCTTTGAAGACTTGAAGACGACGACTTGTTCGTCTTCTTCCTACTATGCCCAGCTGCTTATTGAGCAGACGTTCTATAGTTATGAAGAAATTATTTAAGTCTGACTAATTTTGTAAATGATATTAGTAAATAAATTGAATTAAAATGCATTACTTTTTTTATTTTCACGTACTTCATGACTCGTACGTCTTAAAATATTGCAGAATTTACTACCAATTAATGATACAAAAAAAATCAAATCGAGAAGGATCTAATTCAGTTATTTCAAGTTAAAAATTAAACCTCTAGACCGATTTGATAAAAATTAAATGCGACCATTTCAATTTTAATCTTCAAGGTTCAATCCCAGGTACAAGTAAGCACCTCTTAGTTTTTCACTTATATGCAAATTATAATTTGGTACTATATATAAGTAGTTACTCACTTGTACAATTACTGTGTGAAATATATATATATATATATACACATTATCTTTTTCATGATACAGAATAAAATATAATAGTGAGAAGGACGCTGACGTAACGATTGCGAACCCAAAGAATTTTGTTGATTTAATTTCTTATCATTTTTAAACATCCATTATCAAGTATTAAATTCAACTCATTAGCAAAAACAACTGTGATTTTTATTAAACACAACGTGTGTTCGTTGTTATGAGGCGAATTAATATTTAGTAAATAAAAAAATAAGAATTAAAAAGATTAAAATTGATTTGCAATATAAAACTTAATAAATAAAATGGCAGTGTGTGTAACCAAAGCGAAAGTCAATAAAGAATTGTATAGAAAAATTTTGGACTTGCGTCCTTTGTATGTGATATTAAGAAGAAAATATTCTCAAAAAGACGATGTTGCGAAGTTTTACAAATTTTACAGTGATGATAGTGAAACATTGGAAGATAGATATCAACCGCTGACTGAAAATGACTACAACAGATTTATCAGTCTCAGATCTTCCAAAAGGGAAGCTGCTCTTACGAGAGAGATAGGTATGTAGAATTATAAGTAATCGTCATCATCACCTGCGGTATTTGCAGAAGGGGATTTGTGGACAAAAATTCCACAAACCCCCTGCGCAGGGGATCGTCTAAGATTTGTGGAATAAGCCATCAGCGAGGAGATGTCATTCAAACGTCTACTGGTAACTTGTAAGTTTTTCTGTCATCGGTTCACCTAGTGAGAAGGCTACCTACGCTGCATCTTCCGATTCATGGTCACCTCAAAAGAACCATATCTTTCTCCTTCTTGAGTCACATTCTTCATGATTGAGGGTCGTGACCTCCACCTCGCATGAGCCTGTCTCTTATCGTGTTCCTACACGATGTTATAGTGTTCCCCTATCCTCGAATATTCAATCATTATTAATGTTGTGAATATATAAACATTATTAATGTCTTAAACTATGGTTTATAAATAAGAACCATATAATTTATAGTCTTCACAAAATATGGGCAAGAACTCTATTTAAACAGATATTTTAAAATTTCTAAATTAATTACTCGGAGGCGATTGCGGTGGAGAAAATTGAAAAAATATTTTTTGTTTGAAAAGGTTACTAGAGATCTTTATCTGAAGTGGTCTCATTTAAAATTTGTCAAAATCAGTCCAGAGATATGATTTTGAAATGGAAATAAATGACAACAGTGTACTATGTATATATTTCCGTTGCCTGAACTGAAGTCGGTAATCACTTTCCTTTATAAATTACTTTTTCAACAACATCTTAAGAGGCTCTCGCTTGTTGGTTGGATCAAGGGTAGGATACAGAAGGGAGTGATGCTTCTTCGGTTGGATACAGAAGGGAGTGATCCTCGAAAGAAAGAAAGAAGACGTTTATTAAGGCATGTTGTTTACCTACTTAGGTAGTCACGTGAATTTAATGAAAAAGTATTCAGTATCTGAGGCTAAAAATTTAGTAGGTACCTACCTACATTTTCAGAAAAAACGGCTCGAGTATTATTTTTACATACAAATAATATAATGATGGTACACGTAATGGTTATTTTACGCTTCACGCATTCTTAATTATGTATTTACATAATTAAGAATGAAAGAATACAACTCAAAAATTTTGCTCATATTTTTGAACAAAAATTTTTGAGTGTGAATTATAATTTACTTTTGTGATGCTAAAGCGTGAAATTTCATATTATTAATAAGTTAAAATAAACTTTTCATGCAGACATATTATTTATACATAATTGAGTAGAAGGAACTAATATAAATATTTTCACAGGAACTCTAGAAGATGTTTAAAATTAGTTACAAAAAACCGTTTAAAAAAAAAAAAAAAAATACGTCTACGTACGCCTTAGATTTTAAGGCTTTAATACTAATGAATTGTAACGATTATATTCTTAAAATTAACTGACATACTACTCGGTGGTCCGATAAGAGACACCTAGGTCAGCTTTCCACAGAAGCGCAAGTACTGCTGAGTAAGCCGTCTCCACATCAGAGCAGAAGGGCCCTCGCCCTTCTGCTGCGGGATGCATAACTAGATATTGTACGTTGAGTCCAAATTTAAAAACGACTATAATCATGGCTTTAAATATAAAAAATAGAAAACAATTTCTTAAATGCTGTTTCTGTTTAACAACTTCAACACTTGACAATTATAATTATGATGATAAATTAATAAGTATCTGAAATAGACTACCAAAAGTTTATATCTAAGATCAAGATCCAGTGAAGAAACGCAAGGGATGATACGCGGTATGTAAATAGTACGTTATGATACAAGTGTGATAAATTGTTCCATTAAAGCCGAGGTTATATTATAAGGGTGCCGAGGCGGTAATCTACATACACACCGTGTAACAGAAAGGTGACAATACTTAAGTAGACTTAAGTATTGTCACCCATCAAAGTGAACCCATTGTTAAACAGAATTTTGCAAAATTCGAGAAAAAATTATTGCGTCCTCCATAAAACTTAGCTGATCGGGTGACCAATTTTTGTAAGAAGGAACTAATTTTTTTTTTCGAATTTTGCTAAACTTTGCTCTGCAGTATTGTCTCACCTTTCTGTTACACGTTGTATATACATGATTTTTACGGAAATTTGATTATCCAACGGGAAAAATGCATGTTTCGGAATGTAAAGAAGCCTATGCATCCAGGACATAAGCTATCCTGGTGGTAAATTTGATCAAAATCCGTTCAGCCGTTTGAGCCTGAAGGAGTAACAAACAAACGCACATGCATACATACTTTAGCTTTTATAATATTACTGCGATATAATAGTAATATTTATACTAGCTGCGCTAAGCTGTGTTCTCAGTGGTAATGTACTCGTAGCTTTCTAACGACGGAAGAATTTGAGAAACCGTTTCAGTGGTTTTTGAGTTCATTCGTAACATACAAAAATACAAATCTGTCCTCCTTATGATATGAGTATAGATAAACCCATATTTCCCCTGGCTCTCGCTATAACTAGAGAATTGCTGTAACAATTTCATTCATCTTTTTTTTAATGTTGTCTAATACTTCGCCGAAGTTTCTGACAAAAAACAAAGAAAATTGCGCATAAACTTTTAAAAATCTTGAAAGGGTTGAAGAAGGGGACCGATTCCTTCCTTTCATCCTATGTGCTCCAATTTTAATTACATCAAAATCGAACAAAGAGATTGTTTATTAAATCGAAATAACTGAAAAACTTCTATCGGCGATTACCGTATGGTAAGTCAGTAGACACTTAAAATTAAAGAATTATTGGCAATTGTATTGGGGCCATTTGATCTACTATATACTTTTTTAACTTTTATGACGTGTTTTTGCAGACACGCCTAGCAATAAAGGATATTCAGTGATTCGGTTGTAAATGTAGTCATGATTCATTGAAATAAAATGATTAAGAAATCAATGAGGTAGACAATCCTCGACTGTCAATTTCCTTACATGTTTCTATCAATGAATTAAGTAATAATCAGATATTTTTTACACGCTATGTTGACAAAAAATATAGATAAATTGCGTAAGTTTTGTTTAATCAGCATAAGTGATACGACAGTAAGAGATATTTGCGTAAAATAAATTTGGTTCGGTTCAGACTGCGTGTCAAAGTTTAATTTAAATGGACGGCTACGAGTCCAAGATCCCTAGAACATTTTTGCACTTTGATTACTATCAAGCAAATAAACATATTTAGTAATAATGTGTGTTTGTCACAACTCAGCAAAATGCAGCTGGCTGCATATGCCAGCGCTGGTCTAGGTAAAACAAACAAACAAACAACTATATTATATAAGTACATGAATTTGACAATAGCGTGCAAAACAAATAAGAACTAAGGAAAAAAGGGAACTCTTTCATCAAACCATAGATTTTGTAGGACAAATATTTTTTCGAATAATATTGATAAACATCTTGAGAGTAAGCAAAAAAGAAACAGCAATACATATTTGAGAATTATCAAATCGACATATTTCATGCTCGCTATCTCTGTTAGCTACCACAACCGAGAGTCATATACAGGATATAGTTGGGCGTCCCAACAAATCAAGCTACTCACGGAAAATTTGCTTGATAGTAATCAAAGTGCAAAAATGTTCCAAGGATCCTGGACTATGCAATTATATGTCATAACAAGATGATAACTCGACTGACTTCAAAAAAAGGGGAGGTGCTCAATTCCTGTATTAAAACTATCGTGAGACGTTACCCGGTAAAATCAAAGATTTTAATTTCGTTGTTTTTTAGTATGTGTATTACACGGAGCCATTTCCCCGTCAATAACGAACCTATACAATGTCAAGTCGGCTTAGTAGGCTTTTATAGTATTGTTATTAATTATGTCCCAATTTCACGAAGATTTATATTGTTAAAGCTACTTACTTACTACTATTTGGTAGGACATGAATGTGACGCGTGACCAGAATGCCGGTGTTTATATGGCGCAACGTATAAACATTGTTATTCAGCGTGGTAAACCAGCTAGCATACTGGGCACGCTGCTATATGGTGGAGGGTTGAAGGATTTAGATTATCTATAGTTATTCAGTCTATAGGTAATCCATCTGCAATTTTTTGCTATTGTATTTAATCACTAGGTATATTTCTCTCAAAGTACGCATGCCCGTATTGTTAATCAAAATGAATCAGACACGCGTTTGTTTTCTAAATAAATAAATATTTTAAAATAAATAAAAAAATTAAATAAATAAATAAATATTTTTTTCTTATAGTAGTTAAATTTATTATTATTGTTATTAGCTAAATTAATTAAATCAAAATTTTGCGAAATTCTTTATGTTCCAGCAACTCTTTCCTACAAGGTAGGAAAGCACATCCTCTCCTTGGCTGAAGGCATGCCTAATGAACAGACGTTTCCTTACACCAAGATGAGCATGGAAATGGTCAACGGGAAAAAGTTAGAGATGGAAGGTCCTGAACTTGCTAAAGCGTTGCAATACGTGCCTTCACAAGGGTAAGTCACCCTGAGGAATGTTTATCAGATTCAAATTTACTTCACGTCTCATGCAAGGAACAAAAACAAAATGTAATCATATGCCATGAGAACTATTAAAGTAAGAACAATTATAAACAGCTTGCATATAAATAAAATTTAAAAGTTCATTTTGCAAAAGGGATTATTAATTCAAATGTAATAATACTTGCCTGTAACAACCGTTATTTAAAGGTCAATTACTTTACCTTATAGAGAAAAAAAAATATTAATACAGCAGTAGATTTAATTTTTAAAGGTATATTATGACCATGAAACACTCTTCTCATTTGTAAGACTCTAAGTAATTGCCTAACTCTTTTATCAAAATTAAAATACCGAACCGAAAAAGTCGTAAAAGAATACCAAATTCAAAAGGAGCTTGCCATGGGCTTTATTTATTATATATTTTTTTTTTTTCTCTCTATTTATTTATATGGCAAATAATGTAATAGATGAAGCAAAGCTTTGACCTTGTCAAAAGCCGATTGAGGAAGAAGAAATCAAAAATCTTTATTTAAATATTTTCGTGTTTTAAATCAAGGGCTTCTTGTTCGTCACGGAAAGAAGGTAGCGTTTTATTTTTCTGGAACCATATTGTAACGGTTGCTTTTGTACCTTTTCTTGCATTTCTTTCCTTAAATTCCTTTAAAAAGGTATCTCCCAATTTTCCAGCTTACCAGCACTTCTCACCGAACTACGCCAATTCCAAGAAGACCTCCATAGGCCACCTCCCATATCAGTACCTCGTGATGTTCTGGTCAGCAACGGAGGTCAGCACGGTATATACCAGTGTGTGGAACTACTTCTGGAACCTGGAGACCCTGTGTTAACTGCTCAGTACGCTTATACAGGCTTGCATGTTGCTGTAAGTATAAGTAAATACAGTAGAATCTCACTAATCCGGCAATAATAAAAACTAGTGGTAGTGAGTGGATTATTGGAATGCTCGGATTGTTGGTTTAAATAGAAAAATTATAACAAGTAAAATAAAATTGAAAAAGAAATACGCAGTTTAAAAAAGCTATGTGACTGTAACCTATCTCACTATGGAGCTAATACGAGCATAGCGATGCGAGGCGTAAAGAGAGGCGTGGGCGGAGGATGCCGGTTCATTGGACGTGTCGGGCGATTATGCCGGATTAGTGAGAATCATTCATTTTTTTGCTGTTGTATTATTTAGTAATTTTGTTTGTGGTAATAAAGGCACTTGCCCGGAAGTGAGATTCTTACTTCATAGCACACCAAATAAAGTTTGAGAATCGATCGTGCATGGAGTACTGCTCACAACTTTGGGATGGCCCAGGCTCGAAGCGTTGTAGGCAACGATGCTCTAGCCAAAGCTAACCTTCAAATCTTCGAGCATCGTCGAAAAGTGGCTAGGCTATCGTTTTTTTCTCGGGTACATTTCGGGGAGTGTGCCTTAGAGATAATACAAGACTCCATATGATAGAGATTCCACGGAGACGCACTTTTTTACTTTTTTTGTTACTTTGTCGCTTTGGATCTACTTTTATTATACGAACAGCTAGGTTGTGGAATTCGCTGCCGAGTTACTACTTCCCGATTATTATAATCTCGGTCTTTTTTAATTAACGAGTAAATCGATTTCTTCTATGCATACGTGCCACATTCTAGGCAGCATCGTTGCTTTCCTTCAGTTGCGGTTAAACGAAAGCGTATTATTATATATAAAATATAAAGTTTATGATGTGGCTTCTGATTGTTTTTTGTATTCTGCCATATCATAGAACCGTTGCAACTCTAAGTAGTGAGTTTTGAACGTGCTGCCCAAACTGGATATTTCAGAAAAAAATATGTTATAAAAGCTGACCAAAAATTTAAAGATTGAAATAATGCGTACTTGTAAAGCGACGATTTCCGTTTTACTGCGAAAAACTGCTTTAAAAGGGTCTTAATTTCCATGTATGATGGGGTAATTTAAAGTAAATTGAGTCCATAAAACACAATCTACATTGTGTTCAGATCCTTGGTTAACAAATCTTCAATAGATTGTAAAATGGCACCATTGACACATTAAGTAAAACATATCTTCAATTTTCAGCTGAAGCCCTACAACCCAGAAATACTAGGTTTACCGGAAGATGATAACGGAATTATTCCTGAAACTCTAGACAGCCTACTCGGAGAGCGTTTAAAACGAGGTCTGAAAATGCCAAAGTTCATATACCTGATACCGACCGGAAGTAACCCTACTGGAACTGTTCTACCTGAAGAGAGAAGAAGACAGATATATGGACTGGCTTGTAAATACGACTTTCTGATTGTGGAGGACGATCCCTACATGTTTTTGAATTATAGTGATGTAAGTATTATCTTTATCACCAGGTTATCAAGCCAATAAATCCTTAATCAATTTTTCTTATTAAACAGGAGTTGGCAATTTGACATCAGGCATTAGAGATTAGTAATTACTCTAGTATTTTCCAAGATCTAAGAACCAATATTAGGTACTTAATCAGCAATGTTGCGCCACTCAGTCTTCACGTAGGAAAAACGTTAATGGTTTTCCCCACAAAGATTGTGTCATTTCTTTCCTAGTTAAACTTAGGATTGAAAATTTTGGGTATAAGACGAAAAATACTCGTATGGCAGTAAATGTATCAAATATAGCCTTGACTTTGTTGATAAAGTTATCCTCAACATTTTTATCAACCAGAACGACACGTCCAAAAAATACTCAATTAACGCTCGGATAATTTTATATCAAAAAGTAAACAATACTTTATCAGTGTTGGCCCCTAGCTGTAAGCCAAGTTTCAAGTTATGAATGTAGCCGGTCCTGATAAGTACATTGACCTTTTTCGGTCAGCACATCATTCCGAACCGTGTTTTCTTTACATTTATGCACTATTCATAGAATCAATTGCATTTTGCATGGTGGTAGAGTGTTTCCTATCGCTCGCCTGGCTAGCTACCACTCTCAAGTTGTAAAATATGTCGCCAAGCACCTAATGGTGTGTTCCGGCAGCCTTCCTTGAGAGCCAGTGTATTCCAGACTAGGCATGCTCCATCTAGTACCGCTGACTTTCGTGGTCACTGTGTGTGAGTGTGGCTACTGTGGTCAAATGCCTAAATGTGTAGGATAAAAAAATAATTAACTAGCCCATATGAAGAAAATTTGTTTTATTGCGTATGTGTATAATTTTGTTCTAGGTTCAAGTACCATCCTTCCTATCAATGGACACATGCGGTCGTGTGATCAGACTGGACTCGATATCGAAGGTGGTGTCAGCCGGTCTACGCGGAGGATGGGTGACCGCGCCCCAACCTCTACTACGGAGATTTGAACTGCATTCTCAGGCTGAGCTGCTGCATAGTTGTACTCTTGCACAGGTGTGATAATTTTATTTAGAAAACGAACGCGTGTTGATTCATATTGTTTAAGAAGGGTTATCACGCGTAAGTACCTGATTGTTAGAAAGGTCCAACTATAGTTTCGTTCACATTTGGTGAACTTCAGCAGGGATGAAATGAGTCGGTCGTGTATTCAACGATGAGTAACACGTCTCGCACTGCGCTCGGCCGCTCGCCGCGCGCGTGATGTCGTCGTCGGCTGCTGGGGTGGGTAATACATAAACAATATGACTCTCAATGGTTTGATTTGAATGGTTAAAAGATTTTCTACACCTAGGTGTATACACCTAGAAAAATATAAACGTCTTCATACTAAAAAAACTAAAGAGATTGGCAGCTTTGGAAGGACACTTTTTAGATACGTTCTATGAAATATATTTTTTTTTAATAATTTTGGCTCGTACTTTAAGGGGTTACCTTCCATTCCAGGCCATGATACTACACCTGATCTCAGATCGATCATACCTTCATCAACACTTACTGTCAGCTCGCGCCCTCTACCGTTCGCGGCGAGACGCTCTGTATGACGCACTCGGACCAGTGCGCGAATTGACATACTGCCCGGTGCCTGGCGCTGGACTCTTCCTCTGGATGAAGGTGCTTGGCGTCAGAGATGTTTATAATATGGTAAGCTTAATGATATATTTTTTAAACTGATTACTATGCCACCTAGCAAAATAGCTGTGAACTATTAGAACGCTTAGCTAGCTGTGTCTAAACCCATATTACCGTCACCTATAAGCGACTTACATGCAAGGCAGCAGAATAAGAATAAGTAAGCTTTATTGTAAAACTGTGTACAGATGTCTTAAAAGATAATATAGTTCCAAAAGTTTTGTTGATATAGAACATACAATAGATAATATACTTAGTTATTATCTTAATTTAAGCAAATATGTACATATCTAAAACATTAATAGTGTAGGGCTAAATATTTTAAATTAAATTTATTAAACAAATAAAACCCTCAACGTCAAACATCTAACTAAATTTACATTTATAAATATCTAAACATTAAATAAATATATAACCGTCATGAATCTTAGATCTAAACTAGTATTATTAACTTTCACAGAGAATATAATTATAAATAATACGCAGGTCATTGAGCATGTAATGCGTACGAAGTTTTAATTCTGACTCAGATTCTACTGGTTGATAATAAAAATTCTTAGAAACCCGAAAAACTTTTTTTTCATATATTAATAAAAATCATTTTAACGATGAATTAATGATAAATTTAAATGTTAGTTTTCAGTTTTGGTGTGTTTGTGAATCTATAAGCAAATATTATGTGTGTAAAACTTAATTTATTTTTCATCTTCAGGTATTCCAAACAGCATTCCAACGAGGTCTCATGCTCATCCCAGGACAAGCCTTCACTTATGACACCAGCGCCCCCTCGCAGTACTTGCGGTTAACGTTTAGCAAGATTCGTATAGAAGATATGGACACAGCAATAGGCCATCTAGCGGAGATCATCAGAGACGAGCAGAGAAGGAAAGCGGACAGCCGAGCTAAGGTTCTAGCGTAGTAGAAGTGGCGTTTCGTTAAATGAATATAGATGGCGCTGAGCGTAGAAAAGTGATATAATTATGTTTTTTAATTATAGTCATTATCTAGTAATGTTTTAGGATTAATTAAGCAATAGGCAAAATTATCAATTTTTTTTCCATAAAAACATTAGGAAGCATAGGTTCCATGTTATATTGAATATAATAATGAAAAATAATATGATGAATATGATAATAAACTAAATTTTAAGTTAGTATATTGTACGAGTAAGAATAATTTTTCTGAGATACACCATCTACATAATACATTCAGCAGATGACTTTACTCAGTGTTAGCAAGGCAATTCATTTCTTGCTATTATTTTTAACGTTGACGACAAAAAAACTTAAGTAGGTAGGTTTGATAATTTATGTATTTGTTACCATGTTATTCGTTTTATTTCAAACGTAAATAAATAGGAATTTGATTATTCTTTTATTTGAATTAATTCCCCACACATTGACTATTGCTATCGTTATATATAAAGTTGACATTTACTTTCTTTTGCTACTCGACAATAGATGGCAGTACTAGTAAAACATTTTTTTGCTGTTAAGTAGCCATGTTTTAGCCGATTTGAAATCAGAGGAGGTTTTCAATTCCATGTATTCTTTTTCTTATGTATATTCCCCGATTTCTCAGAGACTCCTGACCGATATGAATATTTGAAACTTTAAATACTTATTTTATTATTATTTATTATAACAGCAACAGAAATACATCATGTGTGAAAATTTCTATTATCTACGAGTAGCTATCACGGTTCATGAGATACAGTCTTGTAATAGACGGACGGACGGAGAGCGAAGCCTTTGTAATAGGGTCTTTGCAACTTTTAGGTACGGAACCATAAAAACAAGATGAGCTAGCTCCCAGTATGATTAACAGACTTGTCTATTTTAGTATTCGTATTTTTATTCTTAAGTACTTATTATTGTATAAGAAGAATTACGAAGCTGTTCATCCGACTTAAGAAAATAATAAGCGTCGTCTCGCGGATACATTAGAGCATCTCATTGGCACTTGATTAATGTGCCATTGATTGTGAAACTCATTAGAATTGGCGTAAATCATTTCCGTCTTCTTCATGTAACATTGATACGAACTTCACTCGACAACGTGAAAGCTTTATCAAAGTGAACGCTAATCAAAACATTTTTTTATAATAAATACATTAAATAAAAATAAGTCACGTAATCGGATAAGTTGTACCTAAGTATGGAGGACGCCATGTTTTTTTTTTTTTATTTTGCGAAATGATGGGTAGTGTTAACGTTGTATAGTTGGTTTAATCACAAAGGATCAGGTAAGGGGTTGTATCGCGTAGAGATAGCGATGATAGATGTAAAAATAAAACAAGTGTAAGCAATTTTTATTATTGATTGATCTATCATTGAGCAAACAAGTATTGCTTATTCTTGTTTCCTCTCGTCGTTAAGTCTACGCAATACCAATACCATTTTTCTCTTAATTTACTACTTACAAGTTTTCGAAACAGTTTTTCTCAGTTTTTTTTTTATAGTTTTAACCTGGATCCTCTCAAATCGCTAGTGATTCAGTTTCTTGTAGGCAGGCGTGCCCCATCTTAGATCGCACCTTCACTTCACATAATGCGAGTTGCGGTCAAGCCTAACTTCTTACCTAATCAGGTCTTATTGAGCGTCGTTATATATGTCAAATATAAATTAAAAAGTTTTACGTTTAGCCACAGCGCTTGCTGGGAGCGACAGCAATAAAGAGAATAACTAGGAAATCGCCCACCTGAAGCCTAATTCGCAACACAGTGCGTTTCCGCTCGGTTCAGAAAACTTTCCAACACTAATTACGCAAAGCTGGTTAATATATTTTCAAAGTTTTAAATGCAGTTATTTTTGCAGTTGAGATCTACCATCGATTTTAAATACCCTCATTTTATATATTCTAACAAACGACGTACGCATTAACACACAAGTGGCGCCGTCTGGTGCGTATTTTGTGAACTAAATTATGTCGGTAGTTGTGATTTTTATTTAAACTGAATAAAATTTTGAACTTGAGGGTGCGAAATAATTGACAGTTTTGCTTATTAAAAAGTCTGTTCTTAGCAATGACACGACAATGTTCAATGTCTTTAAATTTTATTATATTTCTTATACGTTAAACACCAAGTTTTTGTTACTGTCACGATGTGCAAGCGCGCCCTGTATTCGTTCTGTTTCAAATAATTGTTGGACTTTTACTCTATCACCTACACTGCGTAATTCATGTTTCAAAATTTTCATGTCCGATCGGAAATTCCTTGTGAATTGGACTGAATAAGATCCGGGATCGAACTTACACTCTTATTCTTTATAAGCATGGGGTACATTTACTAACACTATTAATCGGGATACAATTAATCTACATAGATATATCGACGTAGATCCTGCAAAAATACTCTCTCCCGGTTCCAACGGAAGACCAGCGCTGGTTGTTACAGCCAGCATTATGTTGAGTTGATCCCGGTTTGTGACAGAAAGCAGAAATTAAGTTTATTTTATTTTTTTATTTGTTATGTTGTGTTAGTGGTTGCCTAGTCGGTAAAACCGTTGCCTTATAACGAAAATCAGGTTCAGGCATGCACCTCTGTGTTTTTCACTCGTGTGCATATTACAATTAATTACCACATGCTTAAACGGTGAAGGAAAACATCGTGACGAAACCTGCTAGTAGGAGAAGTTAATTCAAAGATAAGTGAAATCAACAAGCCGCAATTTGGCCAACGTGGTGGACTATGGCCTACACTCCCTTCATAGGGAGACCCATGCCCAGCAGTGGGACGCTATGGGTTCGTACGTACGAATGTAATGTCGTTTTCTGTTATAAATAAAGTTAATTCTATTCTATTCTATAAATACTTGTCAAACTGTCACAGTGGCCAATTCTCATCGTCACTATCAGAATGCATCCGCAATATTTTAGCAGTTGCGCGCTTATCGCCTGAATCCTTCCTCGCTACCGACACAGAGTAATGCAGCTACAGAGAATACAACATAATTAACGTATTGCCACTTTAATTAATCTGAAGTACTAATATAGTAAACTTCATTAGGCTTAAAATAAAATGACTAAGTATATCTCCGACGTTTCGCATGTAAATGTTATTCTTTACATAAAAAGTCTTTGTTTTTGTCATTTACTTCGTTCTTTTTATGATTGTCTGCGGCTTTCGAAGCGAGTATCGGAATTTAATTATTTAATTGTAAATTATGTTTTTGGTTATACAAGTTTACAAAGCTTCTCAGGATCGCGGCAAGAGTGTATTTAAGAAAACATTAACCAACTATGTATTTCCATTTATGCGGTGACTGCTGATTAAGTTTTCTAAACATACATTTTTTTCCTCGATGTTTTTGTTAGATGGATATTTATAAATGGTTTTAATTCCTTCCGTAGCCTAAGTCTTCGTACATCTCTGACCAGATTATCAACAAGCCTGTTCTAAAAACCGATAACATTTTTCAAAACGGTAACAATAAACTGGCTGGTTATTAAAGATACTTTCTAGACGTCCGCATATACAACGTAACAGAAAGGTAAAGAAACCCATTATTAGAAGAAGAAAGTGATCTATATAAATGAATGAATGAATGAATGAAAGTTTATTTCGTCAAACACACAATAACAGTAAAAAAGCATACACAACAGTTTAACAGAAAAACTACAACGTTATAATGTGTTTGTCAGAACCCGAGCACAACTCAGCATACATGCTAGCTGCAACTGGTGCAGCAGCCAGCGCTGGTCTTCCGCTGGGAACGCTGATCTGTCGAGTTGTATGGAGGACGCAATAATTTCTTCTCGAATTTTGCAAAGGTTTCTTCTATAATGTGTTCACTTTGATGTGTAGACATACACTCTCAAGTATTGTCACACCTCTCTGTTACACGTTGTGTACTAGTATTCGTCATAGTACACATACAAGGGAATGGGACGGTTCGAATGGAATCAGACTAATTTCCGCGGCGAATGGATCGCGACATTACATTAGAATCGATCTCTTTAGAGCAGGAGCTATCGGATACACTTTAAAATTACTATTTGAACAAAAAATATTTTACTATTTGAACAAAAAATATTTTTTTTATATCCGTCCGGCCGTCTCCAAGAAATCTGGTAAAAATTGAGTACAAAATTTTATGTATTCTCTACTTCTTCCTACTCTACTCATTCTTTCTCATATTAGCGCAAAGAGTTGTTTTATTCCAACGACAGCCGAGTTAGCTCACAATTTCCCATTTATCTCGCCTCATCATCTATCATCATTCCAAAACACACCTTACCACTCCCACTTAAAGCTCAAAACCGTTTGAAACGCAAACTATTTCTAACTACCTTCATTTTC
Source organism: Ligdia adustata (assembly GCA_947049295.1). Lineage (NCBI taxonomy): Eukaryota > Metazoa > Arthropoda > Insecta > Lepidoptera > Geometridae > Ligdia > Ligdia adustata. Next base: position 2,467,379 of record OX346237.1, read on the forward strand.
CAAGCTGTTTTCGTTCTTAAAGCGTTAGTGATAGGATTTGATTTGGGATGTTTGTTTCGTAGCTGAAATGAAAGCCTCTTTAAGCAACCGATTGCCGTGAATTAAGGAAATAAGCACTTTTAATTGGTAGATGATTATTCGAGAACGATTCTCGTCTCATTCTGTTTTCGTTTGCAGCAAATTACCTGCCTTCTGCTGTCTGGTACGTTTTCAGAGTTGATTGGTCATTTACATAAAATTGTTATCTCGGGAACTAGCGGTAATTACTTAGGATGCCAAATAGTCTAATAAAATGCAAGTGCCTTTATTAAGAAAATACTTAATAATTACATCAAAAAAACAAAGTAGATGAGACTTATTCTTAATAAGAAATATTTATTAGTCTTTAAATTAAGTTTGTTACAGGTAAGTCTTGTCACATGTGAATTATTAATTGCTTAAAAAAATTAAACTTAAAAAACTTATTTAAATAAGTACTTATGTAGACTGTAAATCATTAATCTTGTGTTGGAATCGCTAGATTCTAGAGATAATCTTAATGCTTCATTACACCACAAGAGGGCAGCGTGCCCAGCATGGTAGCAGATATATAAATGCGAAATTGTATTTGTTTGTCCTTCTCCTCAGCAACCGAGTGACGGGTCGACTTGAGTTTTTGCACACAAAAAGTTCGAGCATCAAAAATGCCATGAGCACTCCTCCTGAATATAAGTAGCCTATGGTCTTTAATTAATATAATTTTTTTGTGTACAATTTTCATTATTATTTGAGCGTTTGATCGATGCGACGCGTGACCAGAAAGCATATTTGGCCCAACGTATAAGTAAGCATTGCCAGTCAGCGTTGTAACGTCGCTAGCGTACTGAAAAAGCATGTTTACGTTATGATACTTATCTTGCTGAACTGAAGTCGATTTTTCAATTATTGTCGCTCCTTACGTTTATCCTTTTGTTGAATTCATACTAATTTGACTACTTACCTGCTGTATTAGTGCTAAATTTCAAAGCTTTGTCTAACTTAAGCCTCGCGTCATGCCTTCGCGGTTTTATTTATATCTCTTTGAAAGATATACGTTTATATCTCTTTATTATTTCATACTTCGTGGAACTTGAAATGATACATCTTGTTGGTTGCGTAACACTTCAAAATAAAGAATACCAACTTTTGACAAACATCTTTGGAAACTAATATGTTCTTTATTTCTGTAGTAATAAAGTTTATTTTTAGGAATTTGAAAACATGAGAACCGTAATCATAACATTGCAAAAACGTGCTAATCTTAAAAAAAAAAAAAGCGCCCAAAAACTTCATTTGTGCAATTCCGGCTTAGATCACAAACTTAAGAAATGCGTTTCTAAAAATTCTATTTAACAGAAAGTTTTGGAGATTTTTCATTTATTATGTGTATTTTATAAGTTTGTGCGTTCTGAGATTATTTTGCCGAGTAGTTGCTTTGTGGAAAGGTGTTAAAATTTGACACAAAAGCGTTTTTTGTGTGTTTTCGTGTGTTTGACGAAGTCTTTGAGTGTGATTTATTTGTTCGTTTTTAATACACAACATGTGTTAAGCATTAAAGGTTTTTAGGAAAAGGTGACAATAGAACCTCTTTATAATTTAATACTAGAAAATGAGATATATTAAAAGTTAAGTTAAGGTACTGAGAAGCTAATGAGTGGTTTGTGCTCTAAATTCTTGAAAAAAATCATAATTAGTTTATTTTTAGTATCTTCACTGAATAGTTTGAGAAACAAAGGTATTTAAATGCTGTTTAGGGCTGACAAGAAACACATATTTAACGAACACCAAATAAGAAGGATTTTCTGGTAAGGACTGTTACCAACATAAAAAAGTGCTACGCTATGGCAACACATTTTCGCCATCTTGTCTTTTTACTACTACGTTTGTCTGTCGCAACATCATTACCAATAAAAACTATTTAAACAAATTAATAATGTGATAATGATCTGCGGATCAAGGGCTTAAAATATACACCTGAAACGATTTGGATTAATTTTGATTTAGTTTAAAAGACCATTATACTTTCGGGGGTTTTATAATAAATATGTTTGTTGTCGAAATCGATAACGCGTATTTTTGGTTTGTAAACCATTACTAGGCGCCTCCTAAGTTGAATTTGATTGTATATTTTTATACTATCAATTTTGTCTTAAGTATCTTGAAGGTATGTTTCGAATAATAGACGTAGATAAAACATGAGTTTTTCTTGAGAGCCAGTGTATTCCAGACTAGGCATGCTCTAGGGCTACAGTATCGCTCAGTTCCGTAGTCGTGGGAACTTGTGGTCAAATGCTTAGCTGTGTAGGATAAAAAAAAACAAAACATACAGGCTATATTTGGAATAAACGTATTACTTATTTAAATCAAGTGACAAAGAAAAGTTATTATTGAGATTTTGCGTAGAAACCTACCTATTTTCCTATGCTTCTAAAATATATATGTATACCTTAACGTGTAACAAAAAGGTGTGACAATACTTAATGATGTTAGTCTCCCCATCAAAGTGAGCCCGTTGAGGAACAAAATTTTGCAAAATTCGAAAAAACTATTGCGTCCTCCATACAACTTGACCGATCACGTGACCAATTTTTGTATGGAGAATTTATATTTTTTTTAAATTTTGTAAAATTTTCTGCTACGATGTGTTTATCTCGATTGGTAGACTAACACCCTTAAGTATTGTCACACCTTTCTGTTAGACGTTTTCAAATTAGCAAATACTGCTAATTAAGAATAGCATAGCAGATAAATGATTAGCAATCGCAGCAGCAGCTAATTAGAAAGGAACTGAGCAACGGGCGCCTCGCGACGCGATTTGACGGTGGAAATGGAAAATATAACGTCATTAACGATACTCATTCATTGTACAGTGGGTGGTGCAAGACATTAACTGATAGCGTTTAATAAAATGTGAAAAATATATTTTTTTTTTCTAAAATGGTATTTTGATCGACTTCTAAAAAGGGATACTCAAGTGCTCTATTTGGTTTACTTTAGTAAAGTGTGCAAAGCATAATACATATTTTCTATCTCAGAATTGTCATGTAACTGACTTAAAAAAAATTAGGTTCTCAATTCGTCAGACTTGAAGAAAGTGTGCAAAGCATATATTTTCTATCTTAGATTTGCCTTTTACCCGAATTTAAACAGGAATAAGTTCTCAATTTGTCAGACTATAGCAAAGTTCGCATAGCATACTTACATTTTCTATCTCAGAATTCCCTTTAACTGACTGCAAAAAAGGAATACTTTCTTATTTGTGACACTTTAGCATAGTGTGCTAAAGTATTAAAAAAAGAAGACAATTCTCTCGTTAACTCGTCAATTTTTTAGCCACCGGGTGAAATTTAAAAGGTTTGATTTCATATAACTCTTTATTTAGTGGGTAGAAGTAGGGTAAATAGGGCAAAGTTAGGACCATTTGCTTCTCTAAATTAATTTAATCTAATACAATTCTTTCCATATTCTTCCTATTTTTCTAATATTCAAAATTTCGAAAAAAATTAACGAGCAATATAGATATTCCTTTGGCAAGTGCAGTAAGGAGGAGGAAGTCCCCCGGAAACAGTTCAGTGTGGAGGAGTAAGTCCTCCGGAAACAGTTTGGCATGGAAGAGTAAGGCCCTCGGAAACTCCTCCTGTTTAACAATTGTTTGTGTCACTCGCGTTGAACAAAAGTAACATACTGATTGTTACTTTTGTTCAACGCAACAATTTAAGAGGCGAGTGAACAAAATAACAAATTTAATAGATTATTACTGATTTTAAGTTCACTAAGAAATATATAGCTGGCCAGATAATTGTAAACAAAAATACCATTAAAGTCAAGCTATTATCCACCAGAATCTTATTAATTTTAATTTATGACAGTTACAGAAACACTACAAAATATTAAAAGGAAAAATAAAGATTTAGGCGAGTTCGCCCTGGAGTATCAATAGACAAAATTCTCTAATAAGATTTAAGAGTTGCCGCAAAGTCATTACAATTCAATAAAGCATAATTAAAATTTAAGACGACTTCGCCCTAAAGTAGCATATGGCCCAATATCACCAATTGTGTTAAATGATAGCTACAAAGTAATTATAAAACATTATGGAACACAAATAAAATTTTAGGCGATGTTCGCCCTAAAGTTGCAAATGGTCAAAACTCTCTAATACTGTTGTGGGATAGCTACAAAGTAATTATAAATCATAACAGAATAAAAATATAATTTTAGGCGATGTTCGCCCTAAAGTTGCATATGGTCAGAAATCGATAACTGCGTCTAAGTATACACATATCATTAGAAGCACAAATCATCTTTGATAAATTTATCTAAATATAGAATTCAGTCAAAATAAATCTACTATCTATAACACACAGTCAGAACACTAATTATTAGTTTAGTCGAGATCCCAAAAAATATTAATTAGCTGATTTTCACTCAAGCGACAGCAATAAAAACAATCACAACAACACATTATCTTAAGTTGAAAAAATTTATTAGTTGAAACGCTCGAAGCAAAACATGAATGACAAAATATTGATATAATTTCAGTATTTAAAGGATTTATTCAATCACAATATTCTGCATCTGACAAACAACATTAATCAATAGTAAAAGCAAGCAGCGTCCGGGTAATTTATTGTAAAAACAATCAAACAGTCGGACAAAGTCTCAATGAACAAAAGCATTGAAGGATGTCTTCTAGGTAGACACAATACACAGTTATCAGTTTCCATTAGTTGAGTTTAACAGAAACCTTCATGAGAGTGTGAGGACTAAATAACTTGATGAAGAAACACCTTTCGAACTCACAAAACAAAGGGTTACAGTATGTTCTTTCTCTCTCAGAGAGAGTATCTCTGCCTGACTAATCTAATTTGGAAAAATCTCCTTGTCTGATTACATAGTTTTCTAATTAAAAATATACTTATAAATCCGTATTCGTATATTTTCTTAATGCTTTTTCTTTTATTTAAGGTGTAAGTGCGATATACGAGTAGACATGGCTTTTATTTCCAATGTTATTTTTTAATATCTGAATGTTTTCCATCGCTTCTACTTCAAGACTTGGACCCTTCCCTAATTGCGCAGAGTGAATGCATTTTCTTTACTATTTCCTTGCAATTGGCACTCTTCCTTTAGTTCATATAAAACTTAAATAGACTTTGCTTGTCAAGATAGTGTAGTAATATGCAAGCATATTATTATTAAATGTTTTTAAAATAATTAGTTATTAATTAGGTAAAAGAAAAATATTATATTATATGATGTTAAAAATATTATATTATATGATGTTAAAAATATTATATTATATGATGTTAAAAATATTATATTATATGATGTTAAAAATATTATATTATATGATGTTAAAAATATTGTATTATATGATGTTAAAAATATTATATTAAATGATGATAAAAATATTATGTTCATTCTTGAACTATTCTTTCTTTAGACGTCAAATTAGATGCAAATCCTGGACGACATAATCAAACTAATTTTTTCATTAACCGCCCAGGAATTTATTGTTTAATTAGTTATTAATTAGCCACTATTATTTTATCAAATCCAAATTAAGTTTACTGAACCAATAACTTAGATTAGACCTAGGTGGCAACTAGGTCTCCGTGGTTAGGAAAAGATTTTTTTTACATTTTCGTTTAATTTATGTAATTATACGAATTCGCGGCTATCACTTCTTTAGAGATAAACACCCCTTAACTAGATATTGAAGTCTATAAAACCACATAGCCTTGTTAAGGTAGTGTCTAACATCTAATTTTGGTATTTCAGTTTATATTTCTAGTATATTTAACGAAAATTTAAAAATTTAAACGATGTTTTGAAATATTTTTGTGGTAAGATTTTCAAAATTTTCATATATATCTCTGTATTTTTATGAAATTTTTTAATGTTGTATTTAATTGAAATAAAAAAAAAACTCCAAGTAAACAAAAAACGTTTTATGTTTTTTTGCTCCGACCAGAACTAAAACCTCAAATTAGCCGACCCAGTGAAAAGGTGTTAGTGTGTTGGTAATCCCGACATTAGGGCCGCTTCACACCGGGGCGCCGCATACGCGAATTACACGCTACGGCTATTGTGCATGCTTCTTCATTCCTACTACCTATATAGGATGATTTATTTTTAGAAGAATATTTTATTTGCAAGTATAGTTTGAAAAAGTTTCAACTGACATCATAAATTATTTAGTAATTTTGATATACAAGCTAACTTATTAAACCGATTTTGATCAAAATTATATGGGACCGTCTGTATCTTCAATTTCAAGTATGATGATGCATACAATTGAATAATTTTTAAATTGGTTTCAAATTTGTAATTTTATAAGCCACTAATTAAACAATAAATGCCATAAATTGAATTTGTATTATGGCATCACTGAAATAATTTCGTATCTTTTTGACTGCAATGGTCACATTGTCTATGAACTGTACCGCCTATCACAAATGTCAAAATGGACACGAGAAAAGCGTAATTTCAAGTTTTTGCCAAAATAACGTCAAATATTTCGATTCGAAATTATTTTTGTACACTGTGATAAGTTACGTTATTTTGAATTTAGTTGATAGTTTAAAGTTTAATAATCGCTTACGTATTCATGGTGTCACGTGCACAGGCCGGAACTCCATACATTTTTTAAACATCTCGTTTTGGGTCTTCTCTTAACACTTTTTATCCTATAAGAAAGCCATCTGACATTTGTGTAAGAGCTTCGTTACATGGTCATGTTTAGTGGGAATAAAAATATTACACGTAATATAGAAAATAACACCCTGTATACTAAAATTATTAGCACCATATTCTCAAAACCCACAACATCGTGAACAATACACTGACATAATATAACAGCGTTACGAATTATAAGCTTTTCGTTATTTATAATACTTAGTTATAATATAGTTATAATCCTTGAATTGTACTCTCGTTTATAAGTTTAGGTGTTCAAATTTAATAATAGATAACAGTAGGAGGGCGACATTTGATTTTTACGAAGTGACGAAGTGTAAGCATAATAAAATAATATAAAAATAATAGTATATAAAGAATATTTAGTTTTTCCTGCCTCGTCTTGATGTCAGCGTGAGAAATCGAAAAATATTATTGTTTTTATGGTGTGGTTCCTCCTCACCACCGCCACACCTCACCTTATTATTTCTCTTTCTCTCAGTATCCGACTTCCTCGACACGTGTTTCACCTTAGCACAAGGCAACCCCAGGAGATGTAGACTCTTCAAGCGCTCGCTCAGAATTTATAAGCCTAATGCTGAACACGGGTCTTCCCTACGGGATGTAGGCTGTAGACTACAACGCTGTGTTAATACAGGATAAGGAATTCGTAAGATACAAGGGATATAAAGGGATTTCATGAAATACAGTAGAATATTAATCGAGGAATTAATTAATGAATAATTTACAATTCACTACTAGCTATCGCCCGCGATGTTTTGCGCGACTAAAAATGGAATATAAAAAAAGTTTTAAACTTTGAACCCCCATTAGACCCTCTTAGAGGTTGACTTACCAAAAAATCTTTCTTAGTACCACGCTATAATGAACACACTCTAAAAAATTTATATCTTTAGGTTCTACGGTTTAGGCTCTTGATTCCTAGCAAATATTAGTCAGGCAGGACTTACTCTTTTAATGTTAAATTCAATATCCAATTACTTGTCGTTTGCGGAGCTGTGGGCGTGGCGTCGTTCGGGTCAATTTTTAGCCCAACATATCTCGTTGGCTATTCTGCTAGCCTGATGGGTCCGTTTGGGCATGGGGACTCCTTGTTGTTAACGTGACCTTATAGGGGTCAAAATTTTTATGATTTATTATTGCATTTTATAGTAAAAGGAAGTTCAAGATCATTTATTATCCAAAAATGATCTTGAACTTGTTATAATCAATTATACATGTTTTATCATAAAAATATAAAAACAAGATTATAAATTAGGCGGCCTTATCGCCCTAAATCGATTTAAGGAGCGAGTACCATGCTATCTACGTGCCGTAAACGTATGGTAAGTGCCAGAGTGCCATCGTAATGGTACCAGATCGAATTTGCCGTAATAACGACGAAATGATCTCTTGATACAACGCCGGAGAAACACTTTAATGTTTTAAGATTTAGGGATGGGACATGATATGAGATGTTAGAGATAAAAATAAACCTCATATTATCAAAATTTTGTAAATACGCTGGAGACCTTTTGAATCTGTTTCGAAAAGGTTAAAAAAAATCTGCTGGTTAGTAATTAATATGATGACCTCGTTATCGATACATGTTGGAAAAGAGGGACTCTTAGATCAAACCATAGATTTTGTAGGAAGAATATTTTTATGGACGTAGTTAGGCGTCTCATCAAAATCAAGCTACTCACGGAAAATAAACTTGATAGTATCAAGTGCCAAACATTGTCTAGGCATCCTGTACATCCTGAAATGGAGGATCAAAAAATTCTAAAACTGAAATAAAAACTACGAGTATAATCGAAAGACTTTCTGGGAATTGATTGAGAAGTTTAGTGAGAGCTATTGAAATAAACGGATGTCCAGGACAGTCATACAACTAAGTACGAAAGATTTTCGCCGAAACTAAACTTTATAAGGCACGAGTAAGGAGTAGCTGAATATGATAACGCTCTATGCGTTATGACAACCTGTTTTCATTTAAAACAGCATTAGCAGGATTTCTAGCAATAGAGGTAAAAATCCTTGCTTTGCAAAAATGATAAATATGTACATATTTCCCATCACTAGATGGGCGGGGGCGAGAACGCGAAATTGGAGGAAAACTTTCGTAAGGGGAAATGAAATGGGATTGATAAAAATTGGAACCAAGCCGCCCGCGCAGGGACGTACCAAGGGGGCGATTATAAACTAATAAATCTATTTTTTCATATTATTTAAATTAATTAACCAAAAATACAACTGCAAATAATTAGAAACAGATTAGATTTTGAAATAGATAACCGGGAGAACCCATAGTATCTGACTGTTGGGCACGAGTCTCACGAGTCGAGTGCACGCTGGGGTTCCTTACCTACTAGACCAGTGTGCAGTATAGGGAACTTCGCTTTTATTTCGAAATATATTAAAGAGACCTTTGTCAACAAACAGGTAGGTACGATATTTTTTTTTATGTTGAAATAAGTGGTAACATATTAATTAATAATATTCTGCACACGATTCTAATTTGACAAACTCAAAAGTGCGTGTCCATCAACGCGATTGACATTTACTTAACAGTGATAAATTATTTTTTGAAAGTTCTTATTATTCATTATTTCGTTTTCAACTTATGGATAACATTGTTTTATCCATAGGTTGTGATGCTTTGTTATGATGCTAGAAATCATTGTTGCTCGCACACAAAAACTTTAATGTCTTTGTTACTATTGAAATTACGTGACAATGAGTTCTTAATTTAGGATCTCAAAGATAATTAATTATATATTTTGTATTGATATTATTAAATCCTTTATAGCGTTCACCGCGTAGGTTCTTTACCCCTCTCAGCATCCTTACTCCATCCCAGCATTTTCCGAGGGCACGAAATTCACTTAGCTTCGTTTGTCGAAGCTTTTCGCCTCTTGAAACTTTTCAATAGCCGGGAATCGAATTCGCCACCCCGTTACCCCGCCTACCCACCCTTCCACCCCGGACACCTCGCGGGGGTGTGTGAGTGTGTGTTATGTGCATTTTATTGTGTTTTGTATGGGAGAGGTTAGTGGGTTGGTGAGGACTAGATTTTTCTGGAACATCTGGATGGGACGAGGTTTTGATTTTGCATAGAATTTGTAGTAAGAGTTATGATATTACATATAAATATACATAGTTTAAGGTGAATAAAATTCTTTTCCGTGCAATGTTGAACTGTAACCAATAATTATTGATGACTTAATTGACTTTTCATTTTAGAATCACTATACTAAAAAATAATTGAGTTTTTTTAATCATTTGCGGCGTTCTTATTGCTGAAGCCAATCTCTTCTAAAACATCTTATATTGCTTCTGCTATAATTTTTTGTTGTCGTAGTTAGTCATTTTGTCAATGTTAATAAAGGCACTTGCCCTGTTGTAATCTCTTCTAAGGAGGCTGGTATATAAGTAGATGGAATAACGTTTTATTTATGCGCGTTCACAAAAAATAATCAAATATATTTTGATTTACAATACGAGTTAAGTAATAAACGTGACGTATATTAATTTACTCGTATTTATTAATTAATTTATTCGTATTTATTAATTAATTAATTTTTAATTTACTCGTTACATTTATTAATTAATTAATTTACTCGTTACATTTATTTCCAGCTACAAATCTTTCCTATTTATTATATTAGTATTGATAATATTTTTGTACATTTATTTGTAAACACAACCTTACCGTACAACTTCAAAAAAACACATAAGTAAGCATAGCAAAAATGCTCAAAACCACCAGCCACAAAGACACCAAGCAACCATCTTCACAACCTTTAAATAAAAACTATTCAATGGATACAAACTCCATACAAAAGTTAACAATGCAATCACTCAACGGTTAATCCTTATAATGGTCACTTTGCACACCTTTGTGCGAGGCGTTATTTGAGATCGTTGAAATTTTACGCTAAAGCCGCATTTGACCAAGAAAAGGCAGGGTTACACCACCTCTGGTTAAATTAAAAGTTACAATATATGTAATGACAAAGAATTACTCGCAGCTAGATGATTTAAAGCTATTATTTAGAAACTTTATTTTCTAATGAACTGCGATGATAATGATTTTATTATACACCATCAATTGTAAAATAAGTCAATTTATACTCATCCTTATGTTAAGAGGTAGATTAGGGAATAAAATATTACAATAAACATTATTAGAGACCTTTAGGCGGCCTAGGTACTCTGCCACTGGTACGGAACCCTCCACCAATAACACGACAATAATCTCGTTTGATAATCAACAATTAATAATAATTTACTAATATTATAAACGCGAAAGTTTGTAATAACGTATGTGTGTGGGTTTGTTAGTCTTTCACGCCGAAACTACTGAACGGATTTGCATAAAATTTGGTACGGAAATAGCTTAGACTTTGTATTAACACATAGGCTACTTTTAACCTGAATTATGCGGTTATAACAGCGGGGTGCAGCTAGTTAATATGATAAATTAGTAAATTAATTCATTGATTATTCAAGCAAAGACTTAACTGTACTATATAGTCTGTTCTAACCGAAGGTTGGTGAAACTCGCCCGTATTTATTTTCCAACTGCACAGTGGTCAGCTACTCGATAGCCCGCGGACAATAACTTCTTAGAAATTTTGCGGCCACATTAGTGGTATTAATTTTTTTCTGGGTTTTAAAAGGATTTCAAGTAGTTTATTCGGTTTACCACAAAGACGCTTGTTTGGAGGCGTTCGCGGTAAATGTATCGGCTTTTTGTTATAATTCCAACAGTTAGATACGCATTTGGATTGATACAAAATAGATATTCTATTGATGATTATTTGTGACAAATCTCCTGACATTTTTGTTACTTTCAAGCATTCTGGGGTTGTATATAATAAGGATTCTAATTTTATTTTGTTATATTTTAGCATAGTTCAACATTATTACCTGCCGAAAAATATGTATTAAGTTTTTTTTTATAAAAGCTACTAGCGCAAATATATACAATATTTGTGTAATAAATTGTGTAGGAAATCAATATTGGTTGTAAATATTTCGGTAATTAAAAATCAGCTTTGGCGGGAACATTACAAAACCATACCTCCAAATAGCTACCATTTTTCCTGTATATTTGATGTTTGTGTGCCTGCAATAAAGAGATCATTTATTTATTTATCCAACTCATGTTAAAATTTATATGATTGACCGAGCGAGGAAATCGCCTGTAATTCAAATCCGGCAATATTTTTATATATTTCTTTGTGCTCATGCATATGCTTGTCAAGCTGTTAGTATTTTCGTATGCGCCTTTTTTACGAAACTTAGTATGTTAGTATATACCACATCGTTCTGCCTATTTTAGTAAATTGGATTTTTTTTAGTTTTATGTGTATGGACACATTGTCTGTAAGAAAATGATAAGCAAATAAAATAATGCATATTTTCAAAATATCTAAATTAAAATTAAAAACATTTTAAATGTCGGGCTGACAATTAATAAATGTTCCACACAAGCTAATTCAAGAAGTTTTTCTAGCTTACTATAGAAAAATGATTCATTATTCTTTTTTAAAAAATTGTGTTTTCTGTCTCTATCACTGCTTACTATACTCAAAAGTTTCCGCCTTTTGTGACAGAAATTCGAAACATCTAAATATCAAATCCCCAGATTCAAAACACAGATTGCATTGCACAAAGATTTCCGAATCGCCATTCTTTAGATTCTAAGATCTTTGAATCTGCCGATACTTTTCAATGAGAATAGTAATATTATACTTGCATTTTAGAAAAAAAAGTATGAATAAGTAGTAGTTGAAGTGTTTTGATTGTTATCCGAAACTAGGTCATTATACATTGTGGTTTTTAGAATACAATTCGTAGTAATTTGGGCAAAAAATACACTAAACCTAATGTTTGATGAAAATACTAACTAAAAGCTTTTTCATGAAATAATTTTGATTATTACACGAAAAATTTTGCTTATATTCAGAAATAATCGGCCAAGAGCGAATCGAACTCGCGCAGGAAAGATTCTTTAACATTATCTAACAGTGCAAAATTAGTACAAGTTTCTACTTGTTCGTGATTAATGTCGAGGCAAAAAAAAAATTGGTAAAAAATCACGTTTCTTGTATTTGGGATCCTCCTTAAATAATTATTTTTAGCAGAAATACATGTCATCTTCTATGAAAATTTGAACCTCTAGCTATCACGGTTCATGAGATACAGCCTGGATACAGACAGACGGACGGACAGTGAAGTCGTAGTAATAGGGTTGGCGTTATATATGTTCCTGTTCCTTAAGTCCTTGGGTATGAATCCCAAAAACATAAAGAAATTATACAAAGCTATTTAGTAATATTTTAGTTTAGGTGATGAGCACCAGGACTCCTCAGACTGCTCGGACCTCGGCTTGAGGTGCAATCGAACTGCTCTGGCATCTCACACGTGAAGTGAGAAACCACAGTCACTTGTAGATAGTAGGATCTTAGCTAAAACTTGATAGCAAATTTGCTCAGACATATCGCGAAGTGGACAAATCAGTCTTCCATATTTATCTGAGTGAACAATTTGGACATTTAAAGTTGAGTAAGGAGTTAAAGAATCAGCTTTGAGAGAGTTAAAGCATCAGCTTTGAGAGAGTTAAAGCATCAGCTTTGAGAGAGTTAAAGCATTCGCAAAAGCATCAGCTCTGGAAACATCATCTTTTTGGTCAGCCGTGTATAAATATTATGTATGTAAATATACAAAATGATATTCATAATGTAAATGTCAAAATGTCAAATTAAATAAATACAAAGTTAGTCCTAATTTTAAAGGTCACAATCAACACAGAGTCTAAAACCCTGGACCTAGAGAAATGAAATTTGTTTGGTGCATATATTAATTCTATGATAAAGTAGTGTTCATACTAAGAAAGGATTTTTAGAAATAGAACTCATAAGGGAATTAAATATTTGAAACCTCTCTTATATACATTTTGTATGTCACTGATGATAGATACACGGGTTTTCACGCTTAGGTAAACACCAACAGATTACTATATCTCCCAAGAATAGCTTCGTTCACATCAGGTTCAAACCAGTATTGTTAATCAATATGAATCCAACATGCTTTAGTTTTCTAAATAAAAAGCTACTAGTATTCTTATATTTTGCTAAACTCTAATGTATTAATTAGCAAAAATAACAATGCAAAAAAATATCGTTTAAAAATAATTTGTTTTCTTATTTGTCCCCCTCAAACTACAATTTGTACAAATTAAAAATAGAAAAATACAATTTCATTCCCCACTAGACCATATTGGGTGAACGCCTCAAACAAATGTTACTTTTCGCTCATTTCACAAACTTTTATTTGCCAACAATCATAGCCAAAATAGACTTTACTTCTTATGATATAAGGTTTATAGTGGTGTGCAAGAGTATTTTGTAAATAATTCAATGGTTATTTTTTACACTTATTTTGTGTTTTATTGTGTTACAGCATTTAGTACGCTAACGAGGCTGCGGGGAGCCTGTGCGAGCGAGATGGACATATTACGATAGAGTGAGAAAGGAGAGTGTAACATAATTTAGGTTTTGCATAACGCGTATTGTTAAAGTTTTAAGTTTTGGTCCGAGTTTTTTTGGCGTTTGTAACAGTGGGCGTTAGGATTTTTTGTTTAGTTTAAAGATTTTTCTTTTTACAGTCAACATAGTGAATTATCTAGTAGGCATTTACAAATGCTTTTAACCGACTTCAAAAAGAGATTCTCATTTCGTCGCCAACTTTTTCTACGATTTATCAGAGCCGTCTGTCTATACAAAACAAAAAAAAGTTTCTTAACTGACTTCAAAAAGTAGGAAGCTCTCAATCGTCGTAGCCTTTCTTTTTGATCTACTCTCCACGATTTAGCAGAGAAGGCTGGACTGATTTCAAAAATTTTGTTTTTCTCTCTAATATTTTTTCAGTCAGTCTATTATTTATTTTTTTATAAAATTAATATAAATTTTCATATTCATAGATAACATTTCTAACTCTGTCTTGCACTGACGTCCCGCTTGGTTGTATTGTGCATTTCCGCCAGCCAGCATAACTCAACCAGCCGAGCTCCTTAAAATAACGGTGCACAGAACTTGGTAGCTGGCTTAATAAGAAAAAAAACCATGCATATTATTTCCAGTTGTTCTCATCTTGCTAATGGTGAGTGAGTGATCTAGTGGCCAGGATCATACGATTAGGTGCGTAGTAGTACTGTCGAAATTCCGAATTCTTGTGTGTTAAATCGATTGAGGTACTAGGCAAACAGAAAAGCACTAGAAGTTAATGTGCAATTGATCAAAACAAACAACGGCCATAGTTTCACTTGCAATTATCATAACACTAACATATTATTCGAATTATTACAAACCATTGTAATATCTTAACTTTTTTTGAACTTTTAAAACGATAATTTAGCACATATTTATTAAATAGTGTGCGTTTTGCCACCTTTCCTCTAAGGTACGGACTTGGATTGTGTTTTTATTTTAATTACAATTGTAAATAATATTTATTTCGTGTAAATAAACCTTTAATTCTATTCTAAACGCTGCTGTTTTTAATTTGGTCATTTTGTATGTAGCAACCAGAGTGTTAGACAAGGCATGACAAGACAGAGAAATAATGAGTACCGCAAAATTATACAGTATTGTTATCAAAGTACTTACTTTAGCTTCTGTGTAAAAGAAAAAAAACAAAGGTCTTTAGGTCCCAAACCAGGCAAAGCTTGTACAGTTCCACTCCTATTGCGTCAGGTGTAGTAGAAATACCCTCATGATGCGAAACTGATTTGTATGCATGAGTTTCAGCACTCACAGTCTTTGTCTGATATTTTCTGTGACCTCACAGGACATTTTTTTCACAGTTCCACAGTTTCGCCTGTCTGCATACATCCTCGACATAGCAAACTATCTGTCGATCCGATCTTACATAATATTTTGATGGTAGTTCAGGTCCCAGTGACCGGTGATAATCCCGAAAAGCAGACGTAGATCTACTCTTGTTAGCTTAAGTAAACTGTTGAAAAAATGAATGAATTAATGAATATAGCTTTATTGCATAACAAACAAAATACAAAAAGATACAGCCAGACAAATCTATACACTGGTGGAACATTGGACGGCCTCATCGCCTAAAGCAATTTCTTCCAGGCAACCTTTGGATAGATAGCACTTATATAAAAAAACGATAGGTACAACGTATACTAATAAAAAACAAAATAAGTAACTATACATGACACAAACTAACTAATGACCTTTTGGTTATCTTTTTTGTTTATCCGTGGAAAGAAAAGTTTAGAGGTAAAAAAAACTTATTGATATTTTTTTGCAAAATTTACGCTAAGTATATTTCTGTGATGTAAGTTTTGCATACAAAAGTAAAGTCAATATTAATTTTTTTAGCTTTTTTTCTAATTGTCGAAAATATTATAAACCAGCAAGCAAATGAAGACTTTAACTATAGTATTATTATGAAACGATAAAAAGTACTGTGAAAATAAATACAATGGCATATCAGTTGTGTCGATTTGTACGGAACACTCGCGTTACGTAGCTTGTAATTAGGGTTCGGCGGGATGTTGTCGCTGCGGGGAGCCGCGGTGACAATCTCGCGATCTCATGGGCGGAGTTGGGGTTCCGTCGTGAGGATGGTGAAAACATCTGGTTCTTAAACAGCAACGGTTTATGTTTTTTTTTGTAATGAACATAGAAAAATATACTAATGATTTTAATTTGTATTTGTACGCCATACCCGGCAAGGACATTTGACGAATTTTTTTGTTAGTACTAGTTGCGCCCTACGGTGTTACACGCGTAAATTCACGATAAAAAGTAGCCTATGTGTCAATCCAGGGTCTAAGCTATCTCCGTATCAAATTTCATCCAAATCGGTTCAGTAGTTTCGGCGTAAAAGAGTAACAAGATACACACATACATTCTTATAAACTTTGGCGTTTATAATATTTGGAGGATTTCATTATAACATCCTGTATACCTACTTCTGCGTATCTATATGTACCATGTTCGACAAATACAGTATATACATATATATATTTATGTTTGATTTGTCTGTCTGTGTGTCTGATATGTGGTGTAGTAATTCCAAAATGAATATACCAATTTAGGTAAGGTTATCAAAACAAGTTCTTAAAAATGGGATTATCGATTTTACGGCAGCCGCCGATAAAACTTTATCATTTAATTTGATTTAAGAAAAAATGATAAAATTTATTTATAAACACTCGAGACACTGGTTCTGCCGTCTCCGAGAAATCAGGTAACAAATATTTAAAATATAATCAAATTGAGTGTAAATATATTTCTTGAGGGAGTGTAATGATACATGCAAATGCAAGATATCAACTCTTTATTCAAATATACCCTACATTATTCAAATAAGTATCACCAACTACCCACATTAAGAATCTTTTTTTGGGAAGTCAGTAAAAAAAAAACTTAGTACAGCCGACTTTTTTTTAGTTCGATTAAGTAATTTCTTACGTCTTGTGCCACAAGCAGCGGCCTTATTGTTAGAAGAGACTTATAATTGCCTAAAATAAAAACAAACATACAGAACCCTTTCCTACTCTATACCGTTCACGCACCTTTCCCACCATAGACCCCGGCGGGGGTTCGATTCCAGTTTGGTAGTATTTAATAATGTTACCGATACTTACCCCGAGGCCTGACAAACAGACAGACGGCTGGGATTTGAACTAGTATTAGTTATTTACAATGTAAGTTATTAAAATTACGCGCAGTGTATTTGTAATGACGTCATGTGGATTCATTTTATAATGTAAAATATAATATTATAGTTGTTATTATTTTTAGATTAAAGATTAAAGAAATAAGATTAAAGTTCACATTGATTGATTTAAGTAAGTATTAGTTAATGAATGAACTATATATACGTGCAAATCAATATACCTACATATCAACACAGCATCTCATGCTGAGCATGTGGCTCATCAGTGTTTTCCTGATCCTAGGATCGAACCACGACTGAGTCTTGATCTGTGAGTAGCATCCTTATAGCGAAGTGGACTTCGGATAAACATCCCCAGCAGAGGTTTAATATTAGGGATTTAATTTTCAAAAACCCTTCCTTAGTACTCCCTGCCTTATATTCCAGGGTTACAGTATCGCTGACTTCCGTGCGAACTTGTGGTCAAATGCCTAGCTGTGTAGGATAAAAGAAACGTATCCATGATTGTGACCTTTTAGTCAGTAAGTCAGTCAAGACGTGATAATTATCTAATTTTGTTAGATTTATTATCTTAACGCGTGATTTAAAAAAAAACTAACTGCATTATTCTTTTCAGTGAACGTCCCTTTACATCCCGCGATTTCGTATTACATCATTACTCTGCACAAAAGGACGTTTAGATGCTATCAACAAACGATCAGCGTCCTCAATCGATACAAAACACGTTGTTCGCGACAAATTACACGGAAATCATCGATTATTTATGTATCGATTATTCGAGTTTTAAAACCGGATTGATATTACTTAACAGGCAGCTGGGAAGGTTTTTTGAAGGAGTGGAAGTAGGGCAGGAATTTTTAGATAACGGCAATTTTTCTCGAAAACAGTTCTATAAAACAATAAAAAAGTATTTTATGTGACTGTTTTTAAATGTTTATGTTTTTTTTGTGTTAATGAATCCTACCAATAAATAGATTAGCTAAATGTAAGAAGCAGGGGCTTTATACCAAAATACTGATGTACAATAAATTACCTAATAGTGTAATGGATCTCAATTGTATTAAATTCAAACAAAAATTGAAGTATTTTTTTGAAAGCAATCCTTTTTATAAACTCAGCGAATATATGTGAATGCAGCTTGTAGAATCACCGTTCTTGTGTAACGAACAACCATAATAAAATATGACTTATAACTAAACAAAGCAATCATAATGTAAATATATATCATGAGAACTATTAAACTATGAACTAATATTAAGTAATCGTATGTAAATGAGATTTATAAGTAAATTGTTTTTAAGTAATTATTCATTCTAATGTAATAATAAGTTGCCTGTAACGAACATTAATTAAAGGTCAATAAATATTACTTTACTTTACTGAAACGTAACAAACCTTTTCGACTTTTGATATTTCTTTCAGCAAAACTTTAAAGCTTCAGAGCGTTCTTTAGGAAATACTACAAGCTATAAAACTGCCTACACATAACAAAACAGTACATTAAGACTCTGTACATCTATAACAGGTTCTAAATTGACTCATTTAACTTTTTTAAACTAACACCTCCTTAGGTCCCCGTCCTGTAAAGTGATTGTAAAAAGCGGGCAAAAAAATCGCTGAACAAATCACCAGCGTTTTTTAATAATTGTTTTATGCTCTAACAAATGAGTCTGAAATTGGATCTGGCTCCGAGCGCTTACAAAAATGGATGCTTAACATGATTAGTGGGAGCGAAACAAAGCTATACGGCAGATAGAGATGCAAAGTGTCGTAGTGAAGTTTTTGTTCTCTTTGATAGCATTTTGTTATTATTTAGTTAGGTGCGTAGTTCTGGTTATTAAGATTCAATTTGGCGCTCAATTTGAAAGGGTCTTTTGTCACAGAATAGAATATATCTCACTCAATCATCTGTGGATTTTATTATTTGTTTTGTTTGTTTATATTCCGGGGATAAAACAACATAAAATATTGTTTTTAGAAATAGCAAAGAACTTCTTCATGTATGGTTTGGCGTCTGAGACTTTAGACACGAAAAAATATTTTTACCTGCTAAAATATTGTGCCCCGCCCCCTGGAGATGACAGCGTGGACGTGTAGAAGATGGACCTGTTGGAGGAGAATAGCTAAGATTCAATCGCGGCCCCGGGCGTTGAAAGACCACCATTAAAACTCCCTGGGGCTTGATGGGCCCAGCGTCCAGCCCGGAGAAACAGCGTGAGCTAGACCCCCGTACCTTATGCCTCTCTCACGGGGGGCATAAGACGGGGGTTTTTTTGCAGCGCTTATAACCACGTATATAAGATGATGCTACCCAATAAAAGAGGTTTCTATTTGCTAGATTAGATACAGACAAATATCTTCTAACCGCCAGACTTGGTATGTGACTTTATTACGACTGCGACATTTTTTTTACTTGTTTAACGTGATTTTAATTGTCTTAGCCATGTTTAAAGAAAATCCGTGCAAGATGGCTACCGCCACAAAATGGCGCATTACTTTTTCACATCTAACTTAATATGAAACATTAGCGAATGAAAGGAACTTTAGTAAAGTACAATATACTATAAGAATATTACAAATTAAAGATGACCGCAACTACAAAATGGAGAATTTGATTTTATTATTGGGTGGGGATGATTTTATTTTATTTATGTTTTATTTTACTTGTAACTTATTTAACTTATTTAATATTTAATAGCATACAGTTGTTGCTCAATTACCTTTTGATAATAAATTTATTTTTACAAAACACTCGCTCATTATTAAAATTAAAATGACTTTCTAAGAAAAAAGCAAACAAAAATTATGTACACGAAAAAAAGTAAATAAATTACAAAGACTTTTTACATCAATTTAACCGAATTTCTGCTTACGATAGTTTTTTTATTTGCACGCAAAAAATATACTCAAAACGTAAGTAACGGCTCATATATTCACAGAGTAATTCTCGAATGATTCTTGTCTCGTGCTTCGTTTATACTCAGGTTGTATCCATAATGCTATTGACGTCTCTACGAAATGATTCTTGCTTAATTGCTTATAGATAAATATATTTTCAACTTATAGTTAACCCTCAATAACAAAAAATAAAAATAATTAAAATGGCTTGGAAAAAAAATCACTAATTATGTACAAAAGAAACTTAAACTATTAAAAAAATTCGAAATCATTTAAACATTTCACAATTTGTAAATATATTGTAAGCTGCAAACCTAACCATTTTCCGGCCTAAAAATATATATTTTAGTCGCGAAAGGAAAATCATGCCTATAACAGCATAAAAGCTAGTATCTTCACGAGATCGCAATGAGAGTAATTCTCGTTAAATTTAAACTAATTATTCTTGTCTCGCGCTTCGTTTACATTCAGTTTGTCTTCATAATGCTATTTGAATTCAGTTAAGATGTCTCGACGAAATGATTGCTGCTTAATTACTTTTTGATTAGTTTCAAATGTTATTTATAACAGATAATTTGTTTTTGACTTTAGATTTTTGTGAGTGGCCGGTTCGCGCAGTTGGTAGCAAAACTGCCTTCTGGTCCTGGGTTCAATCCCCGGACTGGTCGAACATTTGTGTGCATGAACATGTCTGTTTGACCTGTGTCTGAGAGTTTATTATATATATATGTATGTATATCAGTGATCAGGTTACCATAGCACAGGCTTTGCCTAGTTTGGGAGTTGAACACCTTTGTGTGGATGTTGTCCTTTATTATTATTATTATTATTATTATAGTTTAATAAACAATCGCTGTTATTTTTTTTTATAGTCGATAGGCTTGCGCTTGACCGCAACTCGCCTGATGTAAAGCGACGATGGGGTCTAGAATGTGGCACGCTTGCCTAGACGATACCGATTCACTCGCGATATGATATAGATATGATTTAAGCTTTAGTAATTCGGGTCTAAGTTAAAGAAATTGTTGTCTATAAAATAATGAATATCGTTTTTTTATAACATTTTATCATAATAAACATTTTTCTGATATTTTTTTTATTTCTTTCAGAAAACTTTATAGCTTCTGAGTTTTGCTTTGGATTTGAACATTGATAAGTAGCATAGTTAGTTCGGCTGTCATGAAATCGAGTTAATCTAAAATTGTTATAAAAAAAGTCTTTTTCTCCTCCTCTCCTCTTTTTTCTTTTTTTCCTTTTCTTTTTGCCCCTGCAAGCGACCAAGTTTATCGTCTCTGTTTCGGCTCTGGAAATATTTTCTTTCGTTTGTCAGTCCGTATGTTTATATCAATTCTGAATTTTGTACTCACATACCTACGGTCAATTAATTCAAACAAACGAAGATATTTTTGAATCGGTCCATCAATACGTATCACACGCTATCACATAAAAAACGAAATACGCAAAAAAATTTAACGACTTCCAAATGGGTCGGTACTCCATTAGTGTTATTTATTTTTAAATTTTTGGTTATAAAAATATATATATATATGTAATTATACTAGCGATATATCTAATGGGGAACTACTTTTTTTGAAGTCGGTTTAAAAGTAGCCTATGTTCTTTCCCGGGGTCCAATCTACCTGTGTACCAAATTTCATCCATATCGGTTTAGTGGTTTTGTCGTGAAGGCGTAACAGACAGACAGACAGAGTTACTTTCGCATTAATAATATTAATTAGGATAAAAATAATTAAGTAATTGTAAGTGCTTCCAAGTTGATTATGCTATTCTAACATAAAATTATTGAAGTCAAAAATTCTATCGACATAAAAACTAACGTAACCCAAATTATTAAATGCCCTCAATAATTTTGTTGTCAAATTACGCAACGAAATTAACTATAATTGAAATAAAACAAAAAGCCAGTATATCCATAAATATATCGGTGGCAATTCTAAAAGCACTCTAAACATAAATACCATTCGAGACTTTTTTCATTCGGAATAACCTAAAAATTAGCATCGCTAATAAGACCGAATTATGTACCGACCAAATTAACAAGACCCGCGACAATGTTCCAATATAAATCGAAATATAATTTTCAATTTAGGTTACGTTTATAGTTGTAAATATGGGCGTCAATATCCAATTATATAAGTATAATTTTTTTTTACTAAAA
Source organism: Ligdia adustata (assembly GCA_947049295.1). NCBI lineage: Eukaryota > Metazoa > Arthropoda > Insecta > Lepidoptera > Geometridae > Ligdia > Ligdia adustata. The sequence goes on from OX346237.1 coordinate 2,489,874, forward strand.
ACTGAATGTAGGTATTTGTTCTCTTGGTTTGTTGTATCGGTAAGTTAATTGATTTTTTTTACAGAAAACGGTAGCTATATAAATACTACCTACCTACTATTCTTCATGTGAAACAACTTCTCCGTTTGTTTCCCATAAATGCCGTAAAATAAGTTTGTTTGTACTTTCTTAAAAACTTACTTTCTTTTCTCGTAAAGTAAACACTACTAAAAATTTGCTTTTCCTGTAGAAACTTTTCAGATACCGCTAAAGTAAAAGTAACTAGTCAAATCAAAGAGGTCTACAAATACTGGTCTTAATTTTTCATTTCTATTTTTGAACGAGCAGGTATTAATTTGAGTGAGTGTTATTATGATCCGTCGTGATGGATTGGATGACTCGTTCAAAATTTGTTTTGGACATTTTGTTCCAATGTTTGGTCCATTAGAGGAGAGTGCATTATCGCATACGATCTTTGTAAGTGTTATATTGGCTGTAATTTGTACAACATTTCTTGGATTAGATTGGTTAGTGGTTTCTCTTTTTGTGATTTTATTGTTTCTGTATTCGTTTGAGCTTGGAATTAATAAATGATAGCGACTGTTGAAATACGAGTAGTACTAATTTTGTATACCAAGTCTAATTACCGTGTTTAATTATGCCTATTATTTAATTGTATTCGATTTTTCTTTGGAGATCAGTTGTTTTACCTACGTAATTTTTAACCGATTCTAAAAAAAAACCTAATTTATTTTTATAAAAACCATAATATAAGAGTTTGACTTTTTTAAGGGACCAGAAAATAAATCAAATTTAAACAAGAAATACCTAAATCCAAATTTGGCTCAGCGTTAATTTAAGAGTGATTCCGACGAATTCAGAACCTCCTTAGAAATCAGTTAAAAATCGTGTTAAGTAAGTAATTTGTGCAAATCGCAGATGTACTCGTATTATTAGCGCTGGTTAGAACACAGTTATTTAGCAACGTTAAATAGAACAAAATCGAGAGTGATCCTTATCATAACTACAATTCATATAGCTATAGCTATTTTAAACACACTTATGCCATTTAGCACAAAAACCCCACTTAAGTCGGCACGAGCGTAACTTTATTGTCTATAATATGCAAGTCATATTTTTGGTTAAATTATTGCAACAAACGTTGAAAATTATTATGAACTCAGTATTTGGCATTAATGTCTGTCAACATTATTTTGAAACCAAGGTAACTAGTAATTACAATTTCATCAAAATGGGATATAAACATTCAGAAATCAATCTGAAATAAGACTGGTAAGTTGTTATTAATAAAATCAGTTAAGAGGTTGTTGCGTTTTTTAAAGTTGCGAGGTCCAATGTTTGTAGGATTAGCGTGAGTTTAAGGTAATATTTATAACAAAATTGTAAAATTGTATTGTACGTTGCACTACCGATATCGGGTCTATCCGAAGTTGTGTAAACCATTGATGTAATATGGCAACTCTTGCCAGGCTTAAGTGTAAACCATTGATGTAGCATGGCAACTCTTGCCAGGTTTGAAAGTAAACCATTGATGTAGCATGGCAACTCTCGCCAGGCTAGAGTGTAAACCATTGATTTAGCATGGCAACTCTCGCCAGGCTTGAGTGTATACCATTGATTTAGCATGGCAACTCTTGCCAGGCTTGAATGTAAACCATTGATGTAGCATGGCAACTCTCGCCGGCTTGAGTGTAATCCATTGATTTAGCATGGCAACTCTTGCCAGGCTTGAATGTAAACCATTGATGTAGCATGGCAACTCTCGCCAGGCTTGAGTGTATACCATTGATTTAGCATGGCAACTTTTGCCAGGCTTGAATGTAAACCATTGATGTAGCATGGCAACTCTCGCCAGGCTTGAGTGTAAACCATTGATTTAGCATGGCAACTCTTGCCATGCTTGAATGTAAACCATTGCTGTAGCATGGCAACTCTCGCCAGGCTTGAGTGTATACCATTTATGTAGCATGGTGACTCTAGCCAGGCTTGAGTGTAAATCGTAGTGCAGCTACATAAACAAGTCCAGCACCTTAGTCAAATCTGAAATGAGGTCTTTACTTGTCTTCGCAGAGTTATAAACCTTCTAAGCGAAACAGGTTTCTTCGCGCTGTTTTTCTTTTAAGGAAGTTTCTAAGTAATTCATATATATCTAGTGAGTAAATTGTCAAATAAAAAGAGACGAAACTTAAGTGGCACGAACCCGTAATTCGAATGTAATGGAACCTTTAGAACACTTATAGCTGAGTAAATTGTGTATTCATGTACCCAAAGCGTAGATGTAGGTTATAACGCGGCCAGAACCTAGTTAGTTCAGTTCTGTTCTAGTATTGCAGCGGTCAGTTAGTTACTTGTTCACGTCTTGTCATTACCTGGAGGACTGGATACTGTATAGAGTAGGGAGGGACAGAGGCAATGATATAAAGCTAATATTTAAAGACATTAAGGTTAAAGTTTTAGCGAGGCTAACCCTTCAATTACATGGTTATGTTAATGTCCCGAGTCTGCTAAATTTGTCTTTTGTCTATCAGATTGTATTTAAGTATGCCTGAAATTTTCGTACTCGCGTACACGTCATAGTTTCCACCAATCTTGAAGAAAATTGGTATACTTACAGGGTTTTAAAAAAATAATGATTTGTTAGAATTTTTGACATATATCTAAGCAATATTTCCCCTAGAAATGGGGAAATATTGTGTATTTACCTGCCGATTTTTATAATATTTGTTACGGCTCACAACATTAAATAGAGTTCTATTAATATACTATTTTACAATGTGTAATGATGATATTGTAACTACTATGTTTGACGTGTAATTATCTTTTTGCCAATAAATGAATATGAATATGAATATGAATATGAATATGAATATGAATATGAATATGAATATGAATATGAATATGAATATGAATATGAATATGAATATGAATATGAATATGAATATGAATATGAATATGAATATGAATATGAATATGAATATGAATATGAATATGAATATGAATATGAATATGAATATGAATATGAATATGAATATGAATATGAATATGAATATGAATATGAATATGAATATGAATATGAATATGAATATGAATATGAATATGAATATGAATATGAATATGAATATGAATATGAATATGAATATGAATATGAATATGAATATGAATATGAATATGAATATGAATATGAATATGAATATGAATATGAATATGAATATGAATATGAATATGAATATGAATATGAATATGAATATGAATATGAATATGAATATGAATATGAATATGAATATGAATATGAATATGAATATGAATATGAATATGAATATGAATATGAATATGAATATGAATATATGAAATAATTTTGTCAAGGCGTTTTCTTTTTATACAGTCTCTATATTATCCAAAGTAATAATAAGTAGATAATAAATCAATTTATGTCAGGCAACTAGGCCCATACAGTGAATACCTTAAAGACTAACATACATAAACTAACACGTGAACAAAATTATTTTAAGGTTGGGAATTTGATTTCCGTGTCGCTTCCCAATAGCGGCGGATAACTAGCCCCGTAGGCGAGAAACAAGGTAAAGCGCACCTTTGTGCTTTGCTGGGACTTTGAAACTATGTACTGTATAGGACTTTGAAGGTATTGTTGTTCGTATAACTTCTATTGCTGTGTGTTTGCAGGCTGTAATAGTTTTTTTTTTAATTTAATATTAATCTGAGGTCTCTGTACGTGCCTACTCTATGCAGTGACCAAGGCTGTAGTGACCGGCACATAACTCGATTCCGCGCGAGATGACCGCCTGATTGGGCGCTTGTGCCGCCTAACATTTGCGATGTTCGCCTAACAAAGTCAATGTTCTAGTCTTAGTTGGAATTGTGCTGGATCGTAAGTTAGAGGAGCAATTACTGTCAGTAATTTACTTCTAAATTATCATATATATATATAGCTAATAAGTGTATAAATTTATTTGCCTGTTTTGTTGACGTCGTAAATGAACGTCTATTTTTTATTTTATGGTCTGAAATGACGCTAACTTCAGGCAAAACTAATTATATATTATATCTTACCTTAGTCATTATTAAATTGCGAATCTACGTCATAGATAAATTAGCATAGAATAACATTATGCTGGACTTTTGTTATATATTAGAACAGCTCTTAAAACGTTATTATTACATTCTGAATAAAATAATAAGTTAGGAGTACGTTATTTTAACATTTACATTTGTCTGTCCATTATTGTATTATAACTAGAGGGTCAAAAATTTGACATTTTAAATCTGACAACATTTCAAATTTTTAGTTTTTCAAATTTTCAAAATATCGCTTAGTATTTTTTTTTAATCGATCTTTTCGTGAGGAAATAAATGAATTTCATTAAAATAACTAGAAATCGAAGTTTTAGAACGAGACGATTGCGACGTTTCAGCTATTTCTTATACAAATACAAAAAAAATATTTCATAAATAAGACATCACGTTATTGTAGATTAATCTAATTTTTATAGATATATTTTTATAATCTTATATTTATAGATATATTTTTATAATCTTATATTTATAGATATATTTTTATAATCTTATATTTATAGATATATTTTTACGAACTTCAATCAGTGTACTGAGTCCTAAATTTTTTTTTTAAAGTTCTATGACAGCATTTCAGCAGACACGCCCGTTAAACAGTTTGAGCTAAATAGTAGCTAGGTAGTAGATATAACTAGTACCATCTCCCGCGGATGGGGAGACTCACCCTTTGGTTAATAAATGATAGAGTCATTAGGTCGGACGCAGCGGGCGGCGACTGCAGTGTCCATGATTTACTCTTTTTCTCAGGACAGTCACAAGACTTACTCATACAACAATGACCCCAATTCGGCCAAGCACACTGACTAAACTATAGTTCTGTTAAATTATATCCATCCTTTTCTCACATTTGGAAACAAAAAAAGAGGGGTCCATTTTAGAACTGTCAAATTCGGTTAGTTTAGTAAGTTTGGCTTACCCGAATCGAGGTCACTATCGTATTATTAAATAAATGTTAACTAGGAAATGACAGTTGTTTTTTGATACTAAAATGACATTATCCCATCACTGATATCAGTAGGCTTACAATGGACGTACACGCTGACTTTACCGCCTAAATGGCGGAAATCAAATGGATTCGTTTTTACTTTTACAGTTTGAAGTTTAAAATTTGGGTCAGTGTTATACAGTTAAATCGACCACGAAACAGGGGCTAATTTTAAATACGACTAAAGATTTTTGTAATGTTTATTTCGCGACTATTTCACAATGGATAATTTGATATTGTTTTATTTATTTAGTAGTTCATGCTTCAGAAAGTCTCAGATAAATTATGTCAAACAAAAAAAGTAGTAAAGTTGCATTTAGTTTCTAAATTTATCTAGAAATGAGTACGTAAATACACATTTGAACAAAATAAACAAAACAATTTGTTTACTTGGTAAGAAACAAAATTATAGGTACTGTCAATATATATTTGCACTACGAGCAGAGAAGTATAAGACGATTTAAAATTTATTAAGATCCATTTTATTCCGGCCTTTTGATAACGTAAAAAATACCTAATAAAATGGCTAATATCTGAAATTCTTTAATTTACAACAAGTTATACATTAAAACAGGCTTCAATTCGCCGGCTAAAATAATGTTATGAATAATTACTAAAACTTATATTGATTAAAAAAACCTAATCCTACCTGACATAAGCGACTGTCACAAACTCTAGTAAACAATGCGGTAACAAAATCTCACACACACATTACACAGTGCACTGAGAAAATATTGTTTGTATATTTAAAAAAAAATTGTTGTGTTTGTCGAAATAAATAAATAATAAAAAATAATGTTTCCACATCCCATAGTGTATCATGGTCACCGTACTACACCTGTAGTTGTCACGCTTTGATCCCAGAATTATCCTTTATCTATCCGCTAACAGAGCTGTTTTATAAACCGACCGTTACACGTGATTGTTAACCTTTCATATAAATACCTACCTGATATATTAACAGTAGGATAAATCAACACTTAGTAATAAAAATCGCTTAAGTGTTCGTCTTGCGTAGTAGAGTTCCAGCCAAGTCCGACTTGTACTCAAGTTAATGTTACATAATACGTTATATGAAAATAGAATATAAAATTAGTAACAACATTGCGGGGCCGAGATTCCATTTCTTTCATAGAATTAGGAATCTTTACTGTGGTTTCTTTTGATGCGTCGTGATTCGTCACTTAAAAATACACTTTTTAACCCCCGACGCAAAAGCATCGACGTTTCTGTTTATATTGTGCGTGTCTATGTGGCTTTGTAACTCCCGTACGGATAAACTGATTTTGTTTTTTTTTTGTTGGAAGGTGCATTAGTCGGGAGTGATTTACCTATGTCTGATGAAAATTGGTCCCAGGTGGCCGACAAATGGCTGATTATGATTAAAAAAAATTACCTTCAATATGTGTATCAAATTAAAAGGCTTGACTAGTAAAACACACTATGAATCATTTCGAATTCAAGATGCCCAGCATCACAATAAGGCGATGTCGGTGGTTTTACAAATTTAATTTTTTTCTTGCAGTACAAAATATTTGCTGAGAACTCTACAGACTATAACCTCCTTGCCCATACTGTTGTCAATTATGTACTGTCCTAATCAACGTCCCTGATTAGTTATTTAGGGATCAGACGCTAATGGGTTTTAAGGGTAATTAATATTGGAGTTGCTTTGTCGTGTCGTTATAAAAGCGAGACTAAAAGACAACCTGCTCCAATTTCATATAATTGTTAACAACATTTTCATCTTTGATTATTTTGATGAAAATTTGCGAAGATCTTGCTTAATATTGGTATGTTAAAGATGTGTCAGTCGCAAATTAATAGGTTTAATATTAAAATTTGTGAGATTTTTTGTTGTTTTGTTATATTTTAAGGCCGTATCTTTGCTTTACATCAGGTGAGTTGCAGTTAAATATACACAAGCATTTAAAGACTTTGCAATAAAAATCGAATTACGGATAATATTAAGAGTATGTATATTTAAAACTAGCTGCGCTGGGCAGTATTACCCGCGGATGTCTATTTTTACCAGACTGTAAAGGATGAAGGGTTATGTTTATGTGTATTTCTTTATCACGGCTTGTCGTATTATTATGTGAGTGGTGTCAATTGATTCCTCTTAGTCGTGAAAGTGACACATTAAAAATAAGAAAAAACAATGAAATTAAGGATGATACACAAGTTTAACGATTTAGCAGTCGCGTTTTTTCGAACTCGCTGGTAACTACGTGTACTCTCATGTACCGTGGTAATGTAGCTTCCTGAAGCAAAATAATTTTAGAAAGTAATTCTTATGTTACATAGTTCCTATGTTACCTATATACAAAAATACTCAAAAACCAAATCGTTCTTCTTTATAATGTTGGTGTAGATACTCGTAGTTTATCTGATGTGATGTCTCGTTGAATGTTAAATTACAATGAAGTCGTTCCCAGGTATTCGTATTAAAATTTATAAGCTGCCTAAAGGCTGATTAAGCAAACATTGTCGTATAATTTAAGATGAAATTAATTTGATTTCACATACCTAATTCTTTGCAAAATACGCGTGCCGTGTATAACGTTATATTGATGCAAAACAGGCGCGTTCCGTGCCACGACACGATACTAAATTTGAGATCGGCTTTCTGAATACCGTCTTCGTGAATTCTGCGCGCTTAAAAGCAGACGTGTTATATGTTGAAATGTTCATGTTCATATAAATAAGGGTTCTATAAGAACAAGTATTTGCATGTGAATTTTTGCTATTAATATATTATTAAAGTAAAAGGCTAATTTACTAAAATTAAAAATATTAGGTCTGTGCCATCAATCTGTACTTACTCATTTATTAACTACATATAGCAAACACCAAGACTTTATTTATCCTTCCTTATACATTCTAAGGTTGCCTGGAGGAGAACGTTTTTTAGCGATAAGACCGCCACTTGTAGCACTATGTATTGTAAGAATTGTTTTCTTGTATTTAATTTGTTGTGTTTCTGCAATAAAAAATTGATCTATCTATCTATCTTAATCAGCTTGCTTCACTTTTAAAGTGGATTATACATATAGATTATATTTCTTAGCATCTCATCAAAGTCTTTGGTTTGAATCTAGGTTATATTGAATAACGACAAGCCGCACCCCGTGGCATTACTCACGGATAATTGATTTTCTAACGCGTACACTGCATTTTTTGGTAACAATAAGTTTGTAGCATTTGTCTTAATTCAGGACATAAGCTATCCAGATGCAAAATTTTATCCAGATCTAAATGAAAAAAAGGTGTAACCAATAAACTAACACAGACTTTAGTCTGTATAATATTGAATGATCTTTCTTGATGAGGTAGCAGAAAATGAGTTATTGGGTCATCAAAGCTACAAGCTAAATGCTTGCTTTACTTCATTCATCACACTTCAATTTCATTTACTTGCAAGTTGTAAGGTGTATGTATTTACTTTGGTTAAGCACTTAAAGCATTAACTCGACATAATAAACTGAAACTCTATCGATAAAGCACATCACTAATCTCCGAAAATCGGCGAACGTTGACACAATAACGAGGTTGAATATAATAATGAATGTTTAATTACAAATCGATAGTGAATTAATTAAGTTTGCGTTAGGGATTGATTGGGATAAGTGGGGGGAGGTAGGGGGCTCTAATCCAGCGGCCATATAGCAATTTGGGGGTAGGGAAGGGACCAAAACCTAAAATTTCTAAAATTATTCAACAACGCTGCGGGTAATAATTATTTATCAGATTCTCTGTCTAATTTAAATAAACATTATATTTAACAGATGTTTCTACAATACAATCTCTATTCAGAATATTTTATATTTCTTGTTTATATAAAACTGTTCAAATGAAATAATATAATAAGTACAAGGTCTCGTTACTGTGTAAAATAATAGTGTTAATTCCGTTAACATTCTCAGTACGCTTTCCTCTGCTAGGAGCTTTGATATTATTTGTAGGCTTTTAGTGGTATATGTTTAAAGCTCGTTTCTGTTGTAGTTAAGTTCTATATATACTATATATCTCATTGATATTTTCTTAACACTATCCTCATTAGTTTTTTTATGTTTCTAATAAAAAGTAAATAAAAAAATGACGTAAAAAGTATTTTCCATAACTACTTATCGATTATCGATAACCTCACTACCGATAGCTTCCCCTCCCTATATACGTTGACAGCAGCCTCCATAATTGCTGAATGAGGCAGCATTAAAGCGCCAATTAACCGACATTGATTGGTTTTGAACCCCCTCTCTTTCTCCCCTCTACCCCTTTATCAACTAGGTCCCAGTCGATAAAGGGCTAACGGGAAGTAAACAAGGTAGGCAGAATTTATCTTTGCTAGTTTGGTAAGGGAATTTGCTAAGTACTTGTTTATGAGCACACTACATTTTGTTTAATTGATCGAGCAATCGAAGCGTCTCGGCTGAACACTTGCTTTTTGTAGCGATGATGCTCGAGTGGTTACTCGATTGGAGGTTGCATCGCACGAAACATGCAAAAAGAGCCTGAGCTACCGGTGAATGAAAACATCTTGAGGATATAGCATAGATATCATCTATCGCTCGCCTGGCGATGTGTCCCGGCAGCCTTCCTTGAGAGCCAGTGTATTAAAGACTAAGCATACTAGTACTGTATAAGGTAGTCAGCGATACTGTAGCCCTAGATCAATCTAGGGTTAGAGTATCGCTGACTTTCGTGGTCGTGTGAACCTGTGGTCAAATACTGTATAGGATAAAAAAAAAACTGAACTCGAGTCCAGCGACGTTTTCTTTTGTTTATTAATATTTTTTCTGGATATTGGTACTTTCAACTAATGTTTACGAAAACAGTACATATACTGCGTTATCGGTAAAGGGTGTACTAAGCTAAAAGGGAGTTACGATACTCACTAGGAATTCGAGAAAAAAATTCAATTTTCATACATTTTATCGAAAACCTATCAACTTTTTGTATGGAACATCTGATATGTTTTTCTCCAATCCATAGTTGGTCCCATAATGAATGTTTTTCCTAAGATTGAGTATAGTGATCCTTTTTCGGCTTAGTACACCCCTAGCCTTAACGTTCTACGAATTTTACATTTTTCATTCTAGTGGTTTTAAGTATTTCTCTCAAAAGAAGAAGTAATTTAATTTGGCAAAAATTAAAAGTCCCAAAATCGTCGATATCGACACTTTCAAAAAAGACCAAATTCGTAATTTTTGACGTATTAAATTTTTTTCTCTAAAAAAACTAATCAAAATACTCATCGAATTTCCATAGAAAACTAACGCATTTTATAGTCGGACCTTTCCAACAATCAGGTTCGCGTGAAAACCCGCCTTCTCCAGCAAAATACATTTCCATTTTCCATTTTACTTTTCAGCAGTTGTACACTTTTGTAGTGTCACCAAACCTAGTGATCGAGTTCTTCAAGTTTTCCAAAATCGTAAATGTTTATTTAACTTTAACATAGACGTTTCTTAAGTTTTCTTAGGATTTAGATACTAGATTTTTAGCGACTGCTAATACATTGACACGAAATTAGTTTTAGTTTTCTATGAACATGAAAACTGCAAATAAATAGAACTATTCACGATATAACTACTCTCACTTCAATAGGATCTATTCCTGTTTGTCTTTCACTTGCCTCTCTGAAACCAGGTTCGAACCCGCAGCCTTTCGCTTAGAAACCGAGCGTTCACCAACTAAGTTACCACTAAACACACATTAAGCAATCAACGCCGTCGCAATTAAAATTCGTGTTTAAATAATTTAAACTTGCGTTCAATCAGGAAAAACAACCCTTAGCTGGTGTAGCCATAAATTAAAATTTTAACTGACTTCAGGAAAGGAAGAGGTTTTCAATTCAATTGCCACTGGTGACAGGAGATCTGGCTCATTCCTTGCTCAAACGATTTCAGTGGCAATACAACTCGGGAATGCTGCCAGCGTTCTTGGGACTTTGCCACACGAACATAAATTTTTAGACTTTTAATCATTGTTACAGTTTAGGTTCTTTTTAAGTAAATTTGTATATAATATAGTAAGAGTGTTTTAATTCCTGTTTTTTTTTTAAGTTTTTGTCAATAAATTACCTTCTTTATTGTTGAATTGAGTCTTCAATTTTTCTATGTGATACGCAACTTTTCAGACACGCCCAGACCGGTTTTTATATTGTATTTTAAAATAGTACTATAGGTACCTACTATTGTGAATATGTTTGTTAGTTTTATCAAAATGCCGCTTACTACGTTCCACAAACTTCGAGAAACTTGAACATTAATATCAATTACTGCTATACCTATTGTGTTGGAACTACAATTTTATATCTAAGCTTTTAATTAATTAGTATCCAATTAATTAATTATTATTTAACTATGATCTCATGTAAGTGACTTGAATGAGAATAAATGTCTTTATACCTAAAATCGGTTCGATTTTAAGTGTAAAATGTTTCACTTTCTTTTGATTATTCTTGTTTTTTTAAATCGTACAAGTGCATTTACTAAGATAAAACTAATTACTAAATCAATTTACAAAAAGATAATTAAGTTATTTATTAATAAAATAGAATTAACTAATTCGTTTTAATTAAGCCCAAATAAACAAAAGAAAAATAAAATTAAAAATAGACCTGGCATCCCTAAAACAAATAATAGCCCGTTTGCATTAAAAATTCAGAGTTTCGCTGCAACCATTCAATCGAACTAATGCACCCCACTGAGTTTATCTTTGCATCTAACTGCAGTGCTTTAACTAATATGAAATGATTTTTCTGATATCGTAAGTGGAAAAATTCATGACGTCATTGAACAATTAAAATTAGTTTTATTCGCTATTGATATAGTAGAAAATAATATTAGAAAAAATAAAGAAGTGACAAGTGGTTAGAAGCGACCCAAAGAATGCCCGACTGCTAAATCGTTAAACCTGTGTATCATCCCTATTTTTTTATTGTGATGTAGGTACCTAATGTCACTTTCGCGACTAAGATGAATCTATCGACATCACTTACATTTAGGCTCTAGGGCGTGCCAAATAAATATACATACATACATACTACATACACTCGAAAACCATAACTCTCCTTTCCTTCTTTCGCAGTCGGGTATAAAGAAACCTAAGTTCTTACTGATTCACTACACTATCTAGGAATGAACACAGATACCTAACCGCTGAATTTAGAGATATGAAGTTTTAAAGATATAGGGTATACTAAAAAAAGTTTTTTGAAATTCGATTGCCAATAAGGGGATCAAATAGTGGTACAAAGTTTAAAACATCTTTACATTCCATTTTACCTACTTTTGTCGCGGGCGACAGTGGGTATGACAGTTACCTACTAATCATAACATGTCTGTGTGATAAAAAATAATTTGTATGTACATAATAGCTTATAATATATATATAAACCAGGACATAGGCTATATGTGTAAAAAAGGAATTAATGAAGAGTAGTGGAACACGGACAAGATGATGATGATAAGATAAGTATCTTAATTTTTGATTTTATCGAAATCTTTGAGTTGTTAAGCCATAGAAGTAAAAAAGTAAATTTTGAAAAATTCTTGACATTTGTTGAATCAGCCATCTTGGATTTGAAATTATCATAGTATTCTTCTAGTCAGGCCCCTTCAATTGATACTCATATTGAAGTAGTTGTGAAAAAAATTGAACTCTGCCGTTTTGTAGCGGTGCAGGTGTCTTGAACCGATTTTGAACCGATTTTTATCAAATATAGCTAACTTAGCTAGAACACTTCCGACTAATACTGCTTTTAAACAGTCAAAATCGAAATCGATCCATCCGTTTGAGAGCTACGGTACCACAGACAGACAGACACACAGACACAGATACACGTGGATTTTATAACACTCCGTCGTTATTGCGAAAACTCAAAGTTAAAAAATCCATAATCAAAGCGGACTATAAACGTAATAAGTTCAATATACAACCCAATAAAACTCCAAACTGAAAAAAGTCAAAACCAAACTCAATTCCAACTAAAAGTTTCATCATAATCCGTTTAGGTACCAACTAAAAATAAAGTAGCTTGTTATCCCGAAGTTAACCCTATAACAGCCGCGTGCAAACACCGAACCTCCGGACAAAAGAAACGCATCAACAATACAAGACGCGAGAAGAAAAAAAAACAAATACGGAGCGCTGATTGGTCGATTGACGCGTGACGTCACCAGTCGACGCCCCCTAGCAACCGTCGCTACACCTGAGATGAGAGGGAGATAGATCTTCCAAACGTGTGAATAAGATAGAATCACATTGACGACCCTACTTTCTATTGATTTACGTCCTAAGTCAACCGTCAGTGTCAATCAATTTAGAACTTAATTACTATTATCATTAATAGGATTTTAAACGGCAAATTTTTGAGTTAAGACTTGTTACAAGTATTGCATGGTCAGTTGGAAAAGCTGTTATTGTTTGGTTAAGGTTAACCGATTTGGTTAAATTTGTGCTAACAGGCAGATGTCCTGTTCTCTCTTCGTCTTGTAAGTAGAGACGGATAGCGTCTGATTGATTGTATTGATTAGTCAGTTAATTAACATGTAGATAATTACTACGCTCTAGTACACTGCCACTTTTTGTTAGAGTGTGCATACAATTAAAGTGCCACAGTAATTGCTTGAAATACAATTTCATTGCGATATAATTGAATGGTAAAAATTGTATTAGCAAAAAGTTGTAACAGGAAAATAGCTTTACAATTAAATGACTGAATAACGAAGCAAATCTGTTATTAGCTAAACATATATTATGTACTTGAGAAGCAGTATTAAATTAAAGGTAGTTAGCTAACTCAAATTAGAGGCTGTAAACTGCATTTGAATCTCAAAAGATCAGCAATTTAACACCTCAAGTAGCTATCAACAATAGATTACCCAAACCACCGACATCCCAAAACTTTTAACACCTCAACAAAACATGCAAAGCACCATCCAAAATCGTGGAACCCTCAAAGAAATCGCTAACAAACTCAGCACTAACACCTCGCACAATCGACCCAATCAGACAGAAAGAAAACTATTCAGCCGTCCCTCAAAGAGCCACAAAGAAACTCCAGGGGGAAAATGCTAATACGACGCTTCTTGCTTCTTACCAAACAAAATCACTTCGCGACCCCAAATTTCGCACTTTCAATGGGCAATTTCGCTCGCCCCCCTCCCCCTATCACAAGCCCCGCCTTGTTATACCCCCACGCGGGGTAGAGCGTCCCAGACCGCGTCAGTACACTACGGGTTAAGAACCGCGATGGACGCGTCCGAAGAGCGGTTCTTCGGCAATTCGACGCCGGATCGCTCAGAAAATAACAGCCCGCGTTCTCACATGAGCAGTCCTAATTCTACGTCATCGATCAATGTAACGGACCAATCGATTTCGCTTTCGCAGCATCAGCAGAACTTGGAGACTTTGAATAGAATGGGGATGTTTTTTCACGCGCAACAGATGCATTTGAATCATAGTTTTGACGCGGTGAAGTCTAGGTTGGGTTTGACGCAAGTGCCCGGTGGAGTGAGCCAAGGTCCCAGACATACCATAGACGCTATTTTAGGGTTAAACGGACAGAGACAAGTGAGTCGTGTGAGTGAGTTTGAGCCGAGAAGAGACGATAGAGAGTGTGAGACTGTGCCGGTGTCGCCAGGGGCTGTAGAGAGTGCGGGTAAGATTTTTTATTTATTTTTTATGAAAAAAAAAGCAAAACAGTATTGAATTAATGAAAGAAATTTCATATTTATAGTAATTATGATAAAATAAAATAAATAAATTAAAGTATTTTCAGTAATTGGGGTAAGTTATTAGAAAATAGTTCATAATTTTCTTTTCTTATACCTATAATATGTAAATATGTACATTTAACTACAAATCATATATTACACTGGTAAATTAGACAACGATTCACGTTACTAATTTCGGTAACATAAAATGTAAGGATGTAGAAAAAATAAGATACGAAATTTTACAAAAATATTGGACGAGTAGTAGGTAAGTAATACCGTATAATAATTTTCGAATTATATTGTTATGATGTTTATTATTTATATATATAAAGAACATGCTTGTAGGCACGAATTTAGAATTACAATTAAAATGGTATAAATTTACATTATTTTAGATTATAAATTAGACAGACAAAATATATCAAACTTAACTAAAATTAGATATTATTTTATTTATAAATGTTACTTTTATCTTAATCTTATTTAAACTATTATCTTGTTATTAGGCATAAATATAAAATAATATAATGTACCTATTTAAATGATCCAGCAAGCTGTTTTCAATAGCTGTACAACCTATTGCATTAAAACAACGTATATTTATTCCAACGAACTGCTAATATCAGCCGAAATCAATCGTTTCAAATAAAGGAGATATAGGCGTTGCAATGTTCCCGCCCGCCCTACGACCGCCGCGCCGCGCCGCCCGCTCGGTGTCCGACGGGCTTTATTACGGCGGGCGGCAACTCGCCTTGCTAGCCGACGGAAATTTATAATTACTCTACAGTCTTCTGTCTTATTAAGAAAATACGGACTGGTGAGAACCTCAGCCTTGTTTAAAACTTGTTCTTAAATTTAACAGTAAGTATGTTAACTGCTCCGTTTTCGAACATACCTACTCCTAAATAAGAAACCAAATCGGTCATGAGTTTAACTGTTATTAGGTTGAAAAAAATGTGGTTGCAAGGCCAACAGTTCGCAGAACCACAAGATGACTGTTAGATTATTAATTAAAAACATGTTGTATACTTCTGACACTGCAGATAATTATTCCGATTACTCGTAATTATCTATCAAAACACCTGAACAATTTTAAAAGCAAATCAATCAAGTTATTACAAATCAGTAGTTGATTTGTTGCTTTTTAATTTCGTTTCAATACATACATTAGTGTTAGATAGAAGCATAAAGAGATAAGATCAATTTAATTTAGCATTTGATAAAAAGAAACGGTTTAATCAACTTGTTTTTTGAAGGTTATTATTGAAACTTGATTAAAAGTACGTAATATATTAACTTTATCAGCTACTAGTGCTATTTCTTATTATATTTAATGTATGTGTTACGGACCAAACCCGATTTTACGATTTACTGGTTTCTCCTAGGTCAAAGACTTGACGGCAAACAAGTCACCGGTTTGTCATAAAAAAACCTAAATCTGCTGTTGACCTCTACGGCGAAAGAGATTCCTGATTGTCTTAAAAAATAAAGTCTGTAATGATTTCTCCTATCGCGTGTAGGGAGGCTAGGACTGATTTGGCCTAGGAGAAACTAGTTCATCCTTAAATTGGGTTTGGCTAGTAACAAATATTGAATAACAACAATGAGAAATACTTAGATCAATCACCAGTTCGTTATTTATTTATTTGTTTCATAAAGTAATTTATTTTATAGTATCTAACGATATTGTGACGTCAATAGACATATATGATATTATAACCATCTTCAGAATGAAAGTTGTGCTTCTCTAAGAAAACTCTTTAACCGACTAAAAATAGGGAGGTGTTTTTACACAGATTAACTATAAATAACATTGAACCTAAAATATGAATTGTTACCTACCACTTTTTTCTACGTTACTCAAGAAACTCTCTACGTAACCTTGTGATTTAACCATCTTCAGAATGAAGGTTGTGCTTCTCTAAGAAAACTCTTTAACCGACTAAAAATAGGGAGGTGTTTTTACACAGATTAACTATAAATAACATTGAACCTAAAATATGAATTGTTACCAACCTCTTTATTCTACGTTACTCAAGAAACTCTCTACGTAACCTTGTGATTATTCGTAACCTTATTTAAGTAGGTATCTGAGTTTTAATTATGAGCTTAGTCACCGTTTACATACACAACACACGTCACATTAAGATATTTTGAAACCAATACCAATCAAATGACTATTACATACGTAAGCAGTGAAAGTCAAAAACAATGTTTTAATTAGGTATATTCTGATCAAAAAGAGATCAGTTACTTCCTTCGTAACAACTTCAGCTTTCCTTCTTCTTCCTACACTTTGTACGGTTGCCGTATTAAGCGCCACTATTAAACATTTTTTTCTTCATTTACCCCAACCGTGGGACAAAGCCTATCGTCAATTTGTTTCACAACCGGACGCACGATCTGACGAGCGATTTATCTATCGATTTATCGTCCGATTGAATCGAGCTAATGCGTTGATTGCGATTGGTTTATAAAACATAATGTTACACAATCGTAGACGGCTACCGCTGATGTGTTGTATCCGGTGGTATAAGTAAGATAATATCTGATCTCGATTTTGGCATTCTTTTCATTCGTTAGGGCCTACATTCGTCCAAGTTGGTTCTTCTACCATCAATGGTAGGTAATAGTTAATATTTAATATACACTGGACTTCAGATTGTCAAAGTGACAATGACAATGAATCCATTCGATCTCCGCCATTTTGTGAATCCATGGAACTAGTATTAGTGATTGGATAATGTCAATTTTAGTTCCAGGTTCTCATTCTAGGCGCTTCAAATCGACATAAAGCAACTGTAATTCTTAGTGAATATTTACCTAATCATTTTGTTTAGTTTATATACATGGCAGTGTACTACTGACTTCACCGTGTCCTCTTTCGGCTCTTTATCATGAGCATAATTATGCGTAAAATGCGTTAAATGGTCAGTCTCAAGTTATCTGATTGAAAAATATATAGGCTGAAATTACTTAAATGAGTAAAGTAGAAATCTGTAAAGTACCTTGTTATTCCTTAAAATTATTGCACCTAAAATTATAAATATAGGTGTTATGGAGATCTAGGTAATTACTTTCGATACAAGTATTGTTATTAGGTGTCACCTGTTCACCTTGAAATTAAAACTGCTGAAAATTTAATTATTATGTAATGATTAAATAACCTGAACTCAAATTCAACATGTCGTTTAAACCACGATAGCGTTCATTTGTAAAAGTAACTCTAATGGCTTGACGCCCAACACCTTGTTTAGTTATAATTTCTTTCTGCGGTCATCATATTAATAAATGATTCTGATTCTGATTCATGGTCACCGTCCAAGGCTTGATCAAGTTCAACTTTAAACCGTCCGTTTAATATGAAGTTACATTTATTTAATATATTGATGCAACTATAATTAAACACCAGATCACTGTGGATGTGGCTCAGTCCCACTCGATAAATTCAATCGTTGGAGTATCGGTAGTTTTTTGGTTGAAGCTGAGGTAACGTAAGGGATGAACGCTCATTGATGGTGTCGATAGTCCAAGGAAATATTTTGAAACCATCCGTCGTGGTTCATATTTAAAATAGGTTTTAATAATATTGCATCTCTTTAAAGTAGCTGACTTTAAGCAAGTCTAGTAGTCTGGCTAGAAGCAAAGCAATCGAAGTTTAAAACTTGCGTAAAAACATCGATAGTTAATCGAAACAAAATCGATACACCCAGCGCCTACGCTAAGGCGATTACCAGCAATCGAATGATCGTTTAGCCGCGGTCAGGCCGCGTCGATAATCGAATACGGGCAGTAATGGCACGTCAAATCGATTGTAAGCCGCAATCGAGTCGCCCGCGGCGTGCCGTGATTGGTTGATTACTGCGGCTCTTGCGATGCTGTTATTGGTCAATTTGTGACTGTTTACGTAGATTTTTTTGTGCATTTTTTGGGTAAAGATAGAAATACGACCCAACTCACTTATTCGTTGCGAAACCATTCCGGATACATTGGTACTCCTAGGAGTGTCTCGGGAACTTGAATTTGGTTAAGGTCAATTTCTACACGTGTGACATTAGGAATTGAGGAGGAGGTTGTGGAATTCTCTGCCAAGTTCTCTAATTCCCGATAGCTATCTTTCGCGCTACATCCTAGACCGCATCGTCACTTTACATCAGGTGAGTTGCGGTCAAGCGTAAGCCTATTGACTATATAAAAAGGACTCATATGGAGGTGATAAAAATGAGATGCCAGGTATTTTGCTATACTTACTTATAAATAAATAAAAAAAATTAACGATTCCTATTTCCGTTAAATTTTAGAGAAAAGAACCTAGTAATTACAATTATTTTATTTACCTACACAATTTTCTTTATTTAGTGATTTGAAGGGCTAAAAGAAAGGTAAAATGTAAAGCCTTAGTATAATAGTACTTAATTTCAATTATTTTAATGACACTATTTTTTTTATTTAGTAAATTTAAGGGCTAAAAGAAAGGTAAAATGTAAAGCCTTAGTGTAAGGTTTGGCGGTCTGAAAGCATATTCATTTTCCTGTTGTAAGTAAATATTATGACAGACTTTCCAAAAGCTATGCATATTATTTGTTCTGTATCTTAAGATTAATAGGACAAAAAAACTATAATATTCATTAGCTGAAGATAATTTTGCTTATACACATTGCAGGTTCACAGGCAATCAACTGACATTCTTTAAAAAAAACGATAATTCACTTCATATCAGAATTTCAAGGTATATCAGGGGAATGACGTTGGCATATTAGCTTAATACATTGTCGTAATTGAAGCTAAACTCTACATAAATCTAATATGTGACCTCTAATCTCATTAAAAACCATTTCCACGGCAAAAAATAATCACAGCGAAACTACGTCAATTAACCAGCTATGGTTTAGAAATAAATTTTCATTAGTAAAAAGGCCGACATTTTGTTCTGTATCACGCTACCATGGTATGTCGATCTTTACTCGATAAGAACTTAACTCGATTAGACCTAATTACGAATTTCACACAAATTATAACGACCTCCAAATGCTATTCGACCTCGTTTAATTATATTTAAAAAGAAATATTTATAGAACGGCTCGGAGAATTTTAATGCTTGAAATACGAAGTTTTTGTGACAGTATTTGATGAATTTCTTTCGAGTTTCTTTTTATATTTGTTGAATGAGCGGATTTAATGTTGAGTTATTTGGTTTTTAAATATAACCTTGGAATGGTTAGCTAGTAGGTATTAGTGTGTACGCATATTGTGCTAGCTGGCGCAAATGTGCGTTGCGCAAATTGTGTGCAAATTGTGCGCAAGTCGTGTGAATAGTCGTATTGTGTCCAAATCGTGCGATAGGAACAGTTCTAAATGCAAAGAAATCATACTTTAAAAATGTGGAAACCGTCTTCTACTCGGCGCGCAACACTCACGTTACCAGACATTACTGATAATGACATCTTAGAAAATTATAAGTCATGTTGAATAAAACATAAACTGGATCCCTTAAAAAGTTTTTTTTTAATAGTTCACAGTTTCACACGAAAATAACTAGCCACCGAAGGTTCCGTAAAAACCAGTAGGAAGAGGGTAGTAGGTAGGTTAAAAATTAATAAAATATAATTTTATTACATTATGTAGCTAAATGTTTTTCGCAATTTTTCTTTTTTGTCTGTGCTATTAGAGGTTATTTTTTTACCAAATTTCCAGATTTTGAGTTCACGGGAAGTTCTGTGTAGTTGATTCCCTCGCGAGTTTTAAAATAAGCAGCATGAACAGCTGTATCTTTTGATTGCGTTGGCTTAGATGTTTGAATTCTTCACAGCTACAAGAGATATTTGAATTAATTATTTAATATGAATTTCAGCTTGATACCTCCACGCGTTCCTTAATAAAAGGGTCTTGTCAGACTGACAGACGAACCACAAGGTGATCCTATAGAGGTTCCGTTTTTTCCTTATAAGGTACGGTACTCAAAAAACATTCAGACAAACATAGAACCTCCATCTTATCGGAAGTCGGTTAAAAATGTACACTTTACCATCATCAGCACATTATCAGTCAGTTAATAAAATTACAACCATCAATTTCAAACACCATCATCATTATCACTTTCAGCCAATTTAAACCGGCATCGAATGTCGCCTCTCTAAAATTAAAACGCAGTTTGTTATTATGCGTCAATTAATATCAGCTAATGACTGTCAAGTTATGATTAACATGTTGTTAGTACTCGTTGGTATTAATGTGGTTATTAAGCTATATTGAATACGGCATTGTAAGAAGTGACGCTTTGACTTAGGCCTGTGAATTTGTTATTGGTGCAAGTATTGACGCAAATTGTTATAAAACTCACTTAATACTTTAAGGGTACTAGTAGATTCCAGCTCGAACAAAAACTGAACGTAACCCTTTCAAAAGAAACATGTAGTCAAAATTTAGCAAATAAATATATAAATAACGATTTCATACAATATTGTATAAATATAGCTGAAAAAACAATTAAACGCAATAAAACAAGAGTTACATAACAATGCTGGAAAGCTTACAAGGTGTAATCTTAATCCAGGACCGAATGAGTGAACCTGTCGTGATAAATATAATATTATACGATTTGATGTAAATAAAATTAACTGCAATAAATAAATTTAATATAACTAGGATAAAAAAGTCCGATATTAATTGTGGGGGGGGGGGGGGGGGGGGTACTGGAATACATAAAAAAAGGTACTAGTAATGATGATTTGTGGTACCGACTGTGATAGTTTTGTAACGTAGTTAAAGTACGTCCAGAAATCCGGTAGTACGCGTGGAGCACTAATGTTTGTATACTTTAAAAGACAACCTCTTAACCATTCTATTTTTTTTGTACTCTTATTTACGGATGCTTTCTGAATTTGTCTGTCATTCAAATATTTTGAAATTTGGCCGGTAAATGACGCCGCAGTCAACTTCGTTACATTTTGTCAAGATGCAATGTGGAACGTCTTATTTGAATCACGATTATTCTGATTACTTGAGATTTGATCTTAATTTTGATTGTTTAGTTTGGATTGCTAGATATTTAATTGGCAGACTTTATATGAAAAGCCTAATATACTTTCCGTTTTTATATAATAGTTTTTTTAATTATAAGTAGGAACGTTGACAATGAACAGAACATTGTTAAATTTGCAAATAATTTACAACATTTCAAATGTGACTATGACTTCGAATACGGCACGCGTCTATTTCAGTTAATTTTGATTACATCAATAAACAATTGTATCAATTAATTAAATGTTTAAAAAAAATACTTGGAACCCCACTTAATAGGCGTTTAATAGCGTCAAAATATAAAAAAGAAACATTCAAGCGTTTTAAAAATGTATTTATTTATACTATTTTAAAGTCCGCTAAAAGAAATTCAAAAAAGTATAGGTACTTACATACTAATTTATTTTTTGGAAATAATTTAATTTTAATGTACCTTGTATAATAGCTATATATTATATTATATTTAAAAAATATACCTACTTATTACATACGCCTCCTTGAAGTACATAGAAAAACGTAAATACGTACAATTTGTACTTACAAAAAGACAAACTGAGGTAAAATATTAAAACATATCTATATATTCAAACAAAAAGTTTCCATACCTAATTACTCATTAATGTATCGAAGCATCTAATTTAAAAAACCTTTCACGCCACATATTGATCTAATATTTTAATTCAAGAAATCAAACGTCACCTGTCATTTGCATCGACGATTATAACATCACAAAATGTACAGACAAACTGACAAAATATATCGTACAAGCCTTCTGAAACCGTTTGATCGATCACAAGTCAAAACAGACTAAATACTATCTCTACATCTCTCTCACTCCTATAAAACGATCCGTCAATAGAAAGAGACGGAGATGTCGCATTAAGATTCAACTGATTACACGCGGTCGAATAACAAAACAAATAAAAACATTATGGGCAACGCATTAAGACGTTTTACACTTATCATGATACGAATCTGGCTTTTTTCTTTTTTTTTCTTTTTAGTAGTAATTATTATCGATAATCTGGTAACACTCGGCTCTATAATGGATTGTCTCGTTGTTTATTTCGATGTAGCAACCCTAATCATGTGTCAGATTTACTCTCCGGTCGTGTTAAACCTCTTCGGATTTAATGATTCTACAAAATGATGCCTTTATTGAATTATTTTTGCTTTTATGGACACCGCTATTAATTGATTGAATTTGAACTTTTTTCAATTTAATATTATATTTAATTGTTAATGACCTACGTAAATAATTACATAAATAAATAATATTTATACCAGACTTATTAATAAAAAGGAGTGCCATGTTTTCAGGATTCATGGTCACAACTTTTAAACCTTTTTTATATAGAAAACTGACGCGTGAACGATTCATTTTGTTTAGGAAGACGGGTTTTCACGCGTACCTGATTGTCGGAAAGGTCTAACTATAGTTTCGTTCACATTTGGTGAACTTCATCAAGAATGAAATGAGTCGTTCGTGTTCTCAACGATACCTGTCATCGTTACTCAAAATGAAAAAAATGAAATGATTTTAAACCTCCATCACTTTAAAATGTACCTATAGCATATCGTTAGAATCCTCTACCGGGATTATAGACATTTACAAAAATAATTAATTCAAATAATTGTTTAACTAAATAATTGTAGAACTTTTTAATTATTTCGATTTTAAAATCACAATTTCGAGCGGTTTTTCATAAAATTAAAATGAGAACATCCACAAAGAAGGTTTCAGACAAAGGAAAAATATTTTTTTCAATTCAGTCTACTCGAGTCTGAAAAGTTAGGTAACAGACATATAAATAAGTCAAATTAAGTAATTCCTCATTTTTTGAACTCGGTAGAAAAATATAAATAAAATAACATTATAATTATAATCACACTAATTCTGCAAACAGCTATTCTTTTCGAGATTGCAATTTTTCCGCGTAGCACGCTTGCCTAGAAGATACTTAGAAGATTCAATCGCGACTTGCGAAGACTGCTAATTATAAGCATACTCAGTTAAAGCGACTTGAAAATAGAAAAAAAGTTAGCAAATGTCACAAATTGCGGCAGTTCGGACAATAAAATCCGACGCAAGGCGTTTTTGTTCGTCCATAGTATAGGATTTGTTTATTTGGCATGAAATATTTACTTAGTACGTGAATTAATGTAATTGTTTTGTCCAGTATAATAATTACATGTAAAATGACTAACTTATCTAACCATAACATCCCACTGCTGGGCTCGGGTCTACCACTAGAAAGGGGGATGTATGCATTAGTCCACCACGCTGCTGGCCATATTGCGGGTTATCTTCGAAAACTAACCTTTTCCGACTAGCAAGTTTTCTAATAATGTTAGCAAGTGATAACTATTTATAATATGCACATGTAAGTGAAAAACTCATATGTGTATGCCTGAACTTGGGATTAAACCCCTTTCGCTTGGAAGGCAAGGCGTTTTACCATCTAGGTTACCACCAACTAATAAATACAATTCTGAACCTGCTCCAACTACTCGAAGCTTCTGCATTTAACATCGCATAGCAGTAATAATCTCGCATGTAAAGAGCCCGCACAGTGGTTCAATCAATCAGCCAGCGCGGACAAAATAATGGCTCTGATGAATGTATCGCTTCCGCAAACAATTACCCTTTCCTACCCCTCTACTGTACTGTAGGGGTGGTGGTATATTAGTTGCACGGTTTTTGTTGTTCTACCCTCATTGTACGAGTAGGTGTAGTTTATTAATTTTAAAACAATATATACTATTTTATTTTAAAATTATTAATTAAATTATTTTTTTATATCTTTATAATAAAATATAATAATTATTTGAAAACTATATGTTTTGTAATTGCCTTCAATAGTTTAACCATATAAATAAAAGTTTTTTTATATATATATTCATTTATAGCTAAGAAGCAGAAGAAAAAGGCGAAAATTTATAATAAAGTAGTTTTTTGAGCGTGTTCAAGGTTTTTTGTTTTTATCTACCTAATACGTATAACCCATAAGCTCCGGTACAAAAATGTGAAAAGTCCTAGAAATTTCATTTAAAACCTATTAATTATTAATTCAACTTATATATAAAAAAATTAAAATTTTCGTCAAAGATTTTTTTGTAGACAATTTCTCTTAGACGCTTGTATAAAATTGGATAATATAACTTTGCTTTAATTGATTTTGTAACCACCTATGTAAGTATCTACACGAACTCCTCATTACAAACACGATAATTTGTGTATTCACTCGGGGACTGCCGCGGTAAATCTATTGCATACGCATACGTCTAGTCGCACCCACACAAACACCGTGCCGAAGTCTGTTGAACTGAAACGACGTTAGACGAGTGTTAGGTTTATTTTCGTTACGGAATGTCTTGATTCGGTCGCCGCGCTCAAAGCCGCGCCGCGCCGCGCGATAAAAGCTATGCAATTGCTTAAAAAAATATTTTTAGCGCAAAGAAATATAGCCCAGTGTTAAAAATAATACTTCAAACAAACCAACTCCGGTATAGTACCGATGTAAGCGATAGGGATGATAAATGAGACAAATTACACGGAATTTATTGTCCAGTTTTGAACACAGTGTAATTTTCGTGTAAATTTATGCGGAAATAATGTTTGTTTAAATAATATGAGTGGAAAATTGTCCGATTTATTTTAACGGTAGTTTACAGTAGCGCAAAACGCATTTAGATTTGTGATTTGTTGGCATTTACTCGTATTTAACTCGTTTATAATGCGAATTGATTGTGGCAAAATTGTTGTACCTAATCATTGAATGTGATGTGTTGCGATATCTTAAATTTGCTCTCTTTTAATTCTACTGTAGGTTTTATATTATATCGTTAATTAATGGCATTTTTTCTTCAAATAATAACCTAAACGGAACAGCTCTTTCAAGATGTTTTTTTTAATTCATAATTGTATTTTGTGACAAATGTTATGAACATTTCCTAAAACTATTTTGTTTGTTATTCTTAGGGTATTTACAAAAGATCTACTGTAGGTATTATTATACGCTCTCCTTAGTTTATTCACCATATTCGCACCAAGATAAGACAACGCTCGCTTTAGAACAAGAACCTATTAAGACCATGACAAAATAACTCTTTCACACTGTAACTTCCTAACAGAATTTCTCATTGAGAATTCCGGAATACACATAAAAAACAAGAATTATTTAAATTGATCCGGGTGTCGCTGAAAAATCATAAAATTATATTCATATTGTTTAAGAAGACGGCTTTTTCACGCGTACTTGATTGTTGCAAAGGTCCAACTATATTTTCGTTCGCATTCGCTGAACGTGACACCACGAGACGTGTCATCGTTGAAGACACGAACGACTCATTTCATCCGTGATGAAGTTCACCGAATGTGAACGAAACTATAGTTAGACCTTTCCAACAATCAGGTACGCGTGAAAACTCGTCTTCTTAAACAATATAATTTTCGTTTGTTTTACCACTCGCAACCTACCGACATAATTTGAATATAATTGCATCAGTCGCGTTGGATACAACGCTACATTATCATAAACAAACAAACAAATCGCTTTGATTTATTGCTGATTCCTGTCATTGTGTAATTATACCGTTACTGTGGTGTTTGCTAGGAAAAGATAAGGCTGTTTCTAAGGGTAGTTCGTGTATATCCGGTACAATTATTAACTTTATTAAACAATACTAAGAACAACGAAAAGTCCTAATTCAATTCAGCACACAATTTTTCCTTTTTTTATATAGTCGATAGGCTTGCGCTTGACCGCAACTCACCTGATGTAAAGTGACGATGCGGTCTAGGATGTAGCGCGCTTGCCTAGAAGAAACCGATTCACTCGCGATTTGATTTCCCTTATTTTCATTTATATAGATACCAAATTACACAATTGATTTTGACATAATATATTTTTTTAATGGAATTCCGAGAAGGTATCATTACCATTTCAAACAAAAACATAATTTTCCTCATGGCCCGTTCGTTGTTAGTAATCGCGAAAAATATATAAGTACTTAAAAACATACACCAAAATTATATATATTAAATATATACTATATGATATAAAAAAAATGCTTGTAAGTATCTGTCAGTAGGTGAGTATCTATATATATTATGTTTATCTGGATTTCAGTACTTAGGTACTTAATTTCAAACAATCATAACAAAACTAGTGTAAAAGTTCTACAAAGGTTATATAAAGATTTCGATTTTGTGTACTTACTGGCTTATTCTTTCCAAAGTGTGCAGTGCAGTATGCAGACTGTTATTATTTTATGAACAGTGTGCACAATTCACTAAGCGTTTTGCGGTAATATTTCGAAAGAAATTGGTTTTATACTCAAAATAAAATAAAAACTTGGGCAAGAAAAGAAGAATTGAAGATTTAATGTAGCGGGTACTAAAGTATTGCAACAAATATAAAGTATACTTTACAAGTAATTGCGTTCAGAAAAATATTTATTCTAATCAGTGTTCCTGAGAAATTGAGATACATACATATATCAACATACAAATATTTCAAAGAATAGAACCTGTTCATTAAAGTCGGTTAGTAAAAAATGTTTAAGACCTTAGGTAGTTGAGGTGTGGAGGCCAAGGCCATTATTAGCCCTTCTGCAATGTGTTTGGTGGAAAAGTTGGCCATCACGATTCAACCTAGTATTTTGGCTAATGTTGTGAACACCGTGAACAGTCAGGGACATTTCGCTTGATTAGTACTTATTTAATTTGTGAAGAGATTTATGAAGAAATAATTATTATGACATAAGTCCAATTTATTAATATTCCTTATCTTTGTTCCAGGCGAAGGTTCTTGCAATAGCAACGACGGTTACAGCCAGAGAACCCCCACCGACGATAAGTCACCCCAAGGCAGTGATGACGACACCCCCCGCCCTGGTTCTGCAGCTGATAATAAAAAGAAACACAGGTACATACGATAAGCTTATAAATTACAAAACCAACAATTTGAAGGCCTAGGGTAGCCCAACCAAAATAATAATTTTCCAAATCGGCTCTGAAAAATCTGATAAGATACATATAAAAAATTAGATTATAACCTATTATGAACCTCCTCTCTTTGTGAAGACGGTTAACGTATCCGATTCAAATTCTATTTTAATCGCTTTAAGAAAAAGGAGGAGCTTCTCAAGTCATCGAATTTTTTTAGGGTTCCGTAACCAAAGGGTAAAAACGGCACCCTATTAAGTACTAAGACTGCTGTCCGTCCGTTAGAATAAAATAAATATTTGAGAAGGCTCCCGTACAACAGACGTGTTTTTTACTCGATAACTAATATTCTACAGATAATGGCTCTGAACCGTTCATGCGAAGTCCGACTTGCACTTGGCCGATTTTATTTGTATATGTTCTTGTCTTGTCAAATTAAAATACTATTTCCTCCATTCCAGGCGGAACCGCACCACATTTACCACATACCAGCTCCACGAGCTGGAACGAGCATTCGAGAAGAGTCACTATCCTGACGTATACTCCAGGGAAGAGCTCGCGATGAAGGTCAACCTGCCTGAAGTCAGGGTTCAGGTCAGTCACTAAATAAACCAGATTAAACTACTGGTTTTGGCTAACTTGTTCAACCATACTGAGATTGTGTTAAGATAAAATTAAAAACCTATTTAGCAAAATTTGTTTTGCAAGCTTGTTCAACAGTATTGAAATAATATTAAGTTTATGAAACAGTCTTTCTATAAATCAGGCTGGAAAATTGACAAAAGTTATGTCCTTATAAGAATGGCACAAAAACAAATACTACAGCTTTGACTATGAAAAATGCTTCTATAAAAAAACCAAAGATTACATTAGCCAATTTCTTGATGCTTTAAGTATAACAAAACCAGAACAACACTTCCATTACCACCATCTAAAACCTTATCACTACGTAATAAACAACATATTTGCTTAAACTAAACCGTTTATACACAGCGATTATTTCACGACCAATTCAATAAGATCTTTCAAATCGTTTAACTTGCAAGAAACGCGTTCCGATAAAGGGGGTTGGGGGGTTTTTTGAACATTGGTCGCAGAAAAGACTGACATATGTTCGAAAGAGCAAAGCTAAAGGGGATTGAGTGGTATAAGCCCTTGGGTTCATTATTGGCCCTTTGCCCTTCTCTTGGAGGGTTCTTAAATGATGTTTGCTGTAAACTGCGTTTCACTTATTGAGTAACGTGAAGTTGATTTGGAACTTTCATCTGTCTAACCAGTCTGCATTTGATGGCTAGGCGATAAAAATACCACCGACTGCCATTTTGTGACTTATATTTGAAATTTATTATAGTTAAGCCCTTTCACTTGGCACCCATGTTGAAGGGGTGAAAAAATATGTAATCCACCATTTTGTGCCGGCTACCATCTTGAGCCGATTTTCATCATACATAGCTAAGGACACTCCCGACTAATTCACCTTAAAAACAAATTCAAAATCGGTCCATCCGTTCGTTATAACCACGGACAAACACATATACACAGACAAGTAACATTTATAACACCGCGTCGTTTTTGCAGGGGGGCTAAAAATGGAAATCAGCCAAAAGCGAGTCAGTAGGTGCCTAAACGATTTTGTCACTGAAATGTGAATTTCACTTTTTTAGGTCGGAAAGGAAAAAAAAAAAGTTCTCTAATAAATGATTCTTCTCATAGGTTGACTATTTTTTTTTAATTAAAATCTACTAATGAGGTACATATATTTTTTTATTTATAACAAAGTAGGCAACGCTTGACCATGACCTTACCTAATAAGGTGGTAGTATATACAAGATATTTAGTGTTTTTCCGCCTCGTCTTGATGTCAGCGTGGGAAATAAAAAAATATTTTTGTTTTTATGGTGTGGTTCCGCCTCACCACCGCCACACCTCACCTTATTATTTCTCTTTCTCTCAGTATCCGACTTCCTCGAAACTTATTCGACTTTTTGAGGACGAATTTATTGACACCACTCATATAAACATACGACAAACCGTTTAGGTAGAGCTTAAACGGCGTGCCAAAGAAATATACATAGATACATACACATACATACATATGTATGTATATATATTGTTTACATGTTATATGCATCGTTGTCAGAGAAACACTGGGAAATATATGCAGGTAAAAAAATTTAGTTTCAAGTAAATATATTTCTATTTATATATTTATTTTCATTTTAGGCCGTAACGACGCTGAGAACATCAAAATTTAAAAAAAAAGAAATTAAGGATGATACACAGGTTTAACGATATGACGATTTTTATGTATACATAAATGTACTACATATATACATACATACACTCGAAAAACATAACCTTCATTCTTTCGCAGTCGGGTAAAAATATGCCCTACGAGTATTTGGGTCGCTAGTGTTTATTATGCCTTAACTTTCCCATATACGAACCTAGTTCAGCTATGTTTATGTATATCTGAAGCGGCACCGGGGCGCTAGTTTTAACTAAATTACCGGGTGTCGGGACAGACACCCGCACCGACGCTTCCATACTTTACATACATATTCATACATCCATACATGATGGGATTGATCGACTTTAATAGCTTAACTTCTCAGTATATGCGAGCGGCTCACCCTGGTGATAGTTTTTTGTAAGTACTTTTTCTAAAAAACCTTGGGCAATATTTTTAAGCTCACTCGTATGAATTTAATATTCGCATGCGAAAAAAATGACCGACTGTAATTACTGTTTGTGTGTATTATGAAATGTCGATATCTTTTTTACATATTATGAGTTCTTCGATTTCATAACGACACTTTTTTAACAATATCTCATGATCTTCTTAAAAAAATGCTCAGTATTTTGTATTTTCGAACATATATTTTTTGTATTTTTAGCTTTAACATGTGACAATTTAAAACACAGGGTGAAATTGGATCTAATCGAATGGTCATACACAGTATTATTACTGAGTATAAAACACTTAGATAACTCTCAAAGTACATATTACACTTTAATTTTAGACAGAATAATAAAAAAGCCGAACCTATTCAGAACAAAGATTAGATCTCGATTGCAAACCCTTATACTTTCTTCACGACTCGATAAATCCATTAAAGTAACAAAGGCTTATCACGTAACATATCATCTCATGACAAAGGCAACAAAACTGTACAAATTACTTACAAAAAAAACTATATAAAAAGTCAGTCACACATAAACACTTACGTAGATGTTCCAGTAGAATAACGGAACAAGTGATACTTGAATTTAAATAAAGGCCAGTATAGCTTGAACCATTTAACGAAATAATTGTTTTGCTACGAGGCTCTTAGGAAATTGGTTTTATCTAAAATCCAAATTACATAGAACTACTGAGATGCGGAATTAACTATAAGATAGTTATTGCATTATGTATTGTAACGTTCAGCTTGTTGAAGACTTAGATGGCTGACAGCGGAGTAGCATTTACAAAATTACGCTAACATGGGCTAGATTACACATCCAATCATACGTATCAGTAGATAATACCTGGTAAGCGCTTTTATTATAGCCTTTCAGCATTTTATTAACGTTAGCATACGCCGAAAGCTTATTTGTTAAATTTTTTATACAAAAAGTCATATCGATCATATGTCGATTATAGATTAAGTACTCAATGAAAAATACCTTGGAGCGGCCTACACTAGGGCGAGTTACTTCACCTATACGAAAGCAAGGTATAAATATACTACAGCTCGTACGAACATACTAGGTATAAGTTAGTTAGACTAATAAATACACTAGGATTTGCGATTCAGTCAATACGCCTAGCTGACTCGGGCCTATATTGGTTTACTTGTCCAAATTAAAATGATCCATGACCAAGATGAAACATTTAATCAAGAAAGCTCAATCATTAGTGGTGTTTACTCGACCAGGTTAAACGGGACTGTGAAGTGGTTGAAACAGTCATTGCAGAGGGGTCTATTGTGTTAGGGTAGCGAATGCGTTTAAGGGTGCATTAGCGACAAATAGTCTACAATGGCAAAGCGATAGTAATCGAATTCGCTGTGATGGGCCGCTCTGTGTTGAGGTAGGGTGACAATAGATGTAACCAGGTTTTGGGATATTTTCTTTAATTATTTATTTCCACATTAATAGTAATTATTTTATTTCTATTTGTCATAATTAATATAATCTACCAATCATATTTTTTAATTATTAATAGACAAGTTTTATTTTTTAAATTATTTATTTTTTATTTTTTCAGTGTGATAAATAAAAATGTGTTATAGTTATAGTTTTTACCCGACTGCGAATGATTTGTTGTTTTTCGTGTGTATGTAATAGTATGTGTGTATAGTCGTGAGAGTGATACTGGGTACATCAATATTATAAAATAAACAAAAGTAAGGTTGATACAAAGGTTTAAATATTTAGCAGTCGGGTTTATTGAAGTATCTTCTAACCACTTCTATATAAATACATAATAAATAAAATTTATTTTAAAACAATATTGCATCTCAATTTTATTCGCTTATGAATTAAAATATTACTCTTATTTTTATTTTATTTCGTAATTGCATTAAAATATGTTTTTTATTAAAAGAATACACATAAAACATTGTCACCCCAACCATCTCAATAGGTTGTCACTTATCACGGAAACGCTCGACTTGCTTCGAAATGTGCTAATAAACCTTTTTTATACTCCATTTGTGGCACCCCTAACATTCACACCCGCCAAACAATCCTGATCCATATTGTTATTTCGATTAAGGTGACTTTTGGTTGTAGAGCTCTTCAACGTTTATTTTTAACTATTGACATTGGAGTTTGGACTTTGTTTTGAGGACGTTTAGGTGTATTTTGGTGTGATGGTGTGTGTTTTTTTTTTGCGTTTTGGAAGGGTGGTTGCAAAATGAGTTTTAGTGTTTGTTTAAAGGCATGATATTGTTTTGTTAGTGTTGCAACAGTGTAATTTTGAGGGATGAATGGTAATAATGATTGTTTTGAACTTAAGCCTAGTTTGTATCCTTTTTTGTCAATAATAAACGCTTTTATGGCGAAATTGACTTGTCAATTTAAATTTTTAAGAAAATTTTAAGAAGGCTATGACTTTTTTTAAGTATTATAGTTTATAGAGCGAAGCGTCTCTGCTTCGTGTCTGCCAAAATTTATATTCATCTGTCAATTTGTATGTCTGGAAGTTGGATATTTTTTTTACAGAGAGAGCAGGTATCCTTTTTGTACAAAAAAATAATATAAGATGTTGATTATTTCTCTCAAGGGGGCAAACATCAACAATATTAATATTTGACAAGGTCACGCGGTAACCAATTTTGAACGTGGTCAAAATATAAAATCAGTGAAGAAGCTGCCGAGAATTTGAAGTGAACTGTTTCCAGACCCATAAGTTTATTTTTTATTATAAGTAAGTAAATCAAGTATATCGTCGAATAAATTACTAAAAAAAAACTTAAACCAACTTCAAAACCACAAATAGTTACTCAAAAGTGAAAATTAATTATTATTAACGCTATTACCCACTCATAAATTTAAAATCGGTTCCCAATTGGTGAAAATATCGATGAAAATACGCAAAAAATGCATACAGATAAACATAGAAACATAGAACCTCTTCCTTTTTGGAACTCGGTTAAAAATGGGTAGTCGTTTCCTCTTAACAATTCATTACAGCAACCATTACTACTAACGGGTCTAACGAGGCGGATGACTGTACAAAAACCCGCTAATTCTTGCTATTACAGCTCCCTTTTACCCTTTCTTACTCTACCCGGTAATCACTAAGAAAATTACCGGCTGAGTTACTATGTGGTGGCAATTAGGTAACTTAACTGGGGTATTTAAACATCGTTTAGGGTATTTTTGCTAATTGACCGAGCGAGCGAAACGAACGAAGCGTGTCCAATTTGAGCTTTGCAAAAAAAATAAGATTGAACTGCCAAATATTAGCATTGTATGGCTGTATCTCTTTAACCGACTACAAAAAGGATAAGGGTCTCACTTCGCCGGAATTTCCATTTAAAAGTACATTTATTTTCTCAAATTTATTCAACCGGTCCTGTAAATTTTTTTTAAACATTTATTTTTTTGCTTTTTCTTCGTGATATTTCTTTCTTATGGCTATTTATTTTCAAGCTGGTTTTTACGAGTGAATAATCTTATCCTAACTTTAAATATTGAATACATTTGGTACCTATCTCATACTTATAGTAGCTGTATCTCTTTAGAGTTATTATTTTAAAATTGCGAGTAATTAGTTGTTACATTGACGGTGAACCCTTTGCGGTGCCTTTCAAGGGTTCGATACCAAGTACATGCATGCATCTTTAAATTTGTTACTTATGTGCATATTAAATTTACCACTTATTCCACGTAGAAGGAAAACTAGGAAATCTGTTTATCGGACCCGCACTTGATAGGTTATAGGGAAGACCCATGGTCACTATTGAGACGCTATTGCTTGATACGACCCACAGCTGCATTCTAGCACACGCGAGTTAGGGTGACCATAATCCACAGAAATACGGGACATTACGCGCATTGGCAACGGATTATCATTAGATGGGCGATTATTAAATGCAAAAGCATTATACAATTTTGCGAACAGCTTTGGCAGCGTTATTTTTGTTGTCCCAGGAAACAAACAAGATAGAATAATTTGTAGCGATGAGGTGGAGTGGTTAGTGGGGTGGAATGCCGTGTTAAAGCTACGAGGTTCGATCCAACGATCTGAGCTACCGGTGAAGAAAAACATCGTGAGAAAACCATAGCATGGTGGTAGGGCGTCGTACAATCTGTCGCCAAGCACCTAACCTAAGGTCGTGTTCGAGCAGCCTTCCTTGACAGCCAGTGTATTCCAGACTAGGCATGCTCCATCTAGAGATACAGTATCGATGATCGTACGAGCTTGTGGTTAAATACCTAGCTGTGTAGGATAAATATAATAAAAAGGGCACTCTCCGGAACAAGAACTATCTGTGAAATAATCTAGTCGATCCGTCAGATAGAACTGTCATAAGAAGCTACTTGTTCTATATCTCTTGGGTCAATCGTAATCAAAAAGCATCTTCTTAAAGGTGACTTCTACATGGGTGACTTTTAAAATAACAAATA
Organism: Ligdia adustata; assembly: GCA_947049295.1. Lineage (NCBI taxonomy): Eukaryota > Metazoa > Arthropoda > Insecta > Lepidoptera > Geometridae > Ligdia > Ligdia adustata. The sequence continues at coordinate 2,524,768 of OX346237.1, forward strand.
TACAAAAGAGAAGGGCGCGGTTACCGAATTGAAATCATTTATTACTCGTTGAGATACAAATTATTTGTATGATTTCTAAAGTCTCTGGTTCGTTAATATTCTATAAATCTAATCACTTTAAATTTTTTGCTATAATTAGCCAGCTATATTACAGATGATATTCGCAATCTTAATGCCCCAACGGAAATATCAAGTTTAGAGTTCCGCCGGCAACTCTGGTAATCTACACCGACATGATATGTAAGGAACCCACTATTAAGTCGCCTTTTATTCCATACATCTTTGTTTGATATCCAATCTTACTAGACCTGCTGCTTGTGAACCACTTCTGTAAAATTTTAACGTTTTAGGGTTCTTTTTAAGTTTGTCGGTGTATTATAGCCAATAATTGAATTAGGTACCCTCAAGTTTAGTTGTTTCCGGCTTTTTTTTATTTCAAATTTAATACACAGGATGGAGCTGTCAAATTTTAATCAAATTATTATTTTACAATAGTTAGTTATGATTAAGATTTGTATTGAATACCGTATTGTTGATTATGGGTTGTTTATTGAATGAAAGAGCTCAACAATTTGGTTAGTCAAAAATATAGTAGTGTAAAATAAGACGCCGAGTTTTTATTTGTAAATCATTTTTATATTTGTCGCTACAAATTACATTATTTTTCTCTTAATGTACGGTTTTAAGAATAAATTTTGTATAAGCATTTACATGACATTTAATAACCTTTTATTGCTGAATTTTTTTCTGTTACTGTATATAATATAATATATATATAATATAAAATATTTATATTATAAAATATAATATAAAGTATTTAGTGAAAACATAAATGGTAGTCGAAACGTACAAAAATTACATATCGACACAAAATTACAAATGTTATTTTAATTTGCATCTAAAACGTTTTACGAATAGATACTCAGTTATATAGAGTTTTATTCCAACTGATCTTTAATCGTGCAACAGTTATGGTATTCTTTTCTTGGCCATAAAACCCGTGGGAGCGGCAATATGCCACCAATTCGCCATGGATGTCGGGAAATTCAATTTACCGAGATCACATCATTTGCACTCGTTTATTTGCTGTAGAGGGCGGTGTTTCCGCTCGATAACGCCGTTTGAATTTGGAACGCGATCGAGAATATCCGCGAATCATAGAAACGGAGGGACGTATGAATGAGTATTGTTTTTGTTTTTTATTTGTTGGTGTTTTTTGGCAACGAGCGGTTTATGTTTCTAGTAGATTTTTTTTTATATAGTGTATCAGAGCTTAGCGCTAGTAGTGTAACTGTATCGTCCGTAACTTAGTCAATCAACTAATTTAAACAAAACAACATTAAACATGGAATTGTAAATTAATATCAGTACCAGAATTTGAAGTTGCATCCTTCAGATTAACATACACATTTGCCTACTGATTCGGCTACCATTGATTTGACGTCAGCTGTGTCATCAAACCCTAGTGACACAATAGCACTTTAAAAAAAAATATCAATCGCAATTTTTTGGTGGCGGCCATCTTGGATTTTAAATTTATGATAGTATTCAACCAGTCAAGCCCTTTTATTTGATACCCATATTGAGTAGTCGCTGAAAACTATTAAATTCGCCATTTTTATTAGAGGCCATCATAGACTAACATAGCTAAGAACTTTCTCGAATAATTCACCTTCCAAACAAAAACAAAATAAACATTAAAATCAGTTCATCCGTTCGGGAACAACGACAACACAGACACGTCAAACTTATAACACGCGTAGTTTTTGCGGCAGGTATTAAAAAGATTAAGAATGGATTGCAGGGGTATGCCAGAACTATAAGCAAAATTTGTCTTTGTATCAATGTTTTTTTGTACACTGCCTTTAGTTTTTTCGTTTACCTGTATAAGAATAAGACTAGTTGTAAGTCTATAATGGTATGGCATAGATTTAGATATGGCAAAAAATTTAAAGCTCTGCCTAGACACATCATATTGGTATGTTACAAGTGGGACATAGTTTAGTATTAAGATCCGCATTGTACCTTGTAATAGCAATAAATATTATTTCATTTCATAAAGTACCTAAATTTAATAATGATTTTAAACGTTTCCTTAGCAACAGCAACATTATTTGGTTAATAGTTATAATGATGTACCGTAGAGGGCGCAAGTTTAACACCGGGTTAGTCGGCGACGTAACTGAATTATACACGAGCTCGCGCGCTATACATACATACACATAGAGCCGGGGATTCGCTGGATGTGACAATACTATAAATTTCAAAAAAAAAAAAATTCAACTGACATACGAAAGAATATTTTGCCTGACTAGAAACAAATACACTTTGCTCACTTGGTCTGTTAACAAGTTTTTTTTACTTACACCATTGATTGTTTATATAATCAAGACGTACACGTAAATACTTTTTTTGTTATTTTGTTCTACAAATCAAACTAGCAGACCGATTGAGATAAAATGTGTGAGATATTTTTTGGTTCAAGGTATAAACTTTTCATTCAAAAACAAATTTTCATATCAGTTTAGGCTAGTAACATAAAACATCTTAAAAAGTGCTATTGTGTTACTCCCTGTCCGTTTTGCTACTAAATCTGTTCTCGTCACCATCAGTTCAAGCAGGAAGGTGCTAGCGATGCCAGGCCACGTGGCGCAATCTATAATAGGGCACATCCTAGGCTGCATCATCGCTTTACATCACGCGAGTTGCGTTCAAGCGCAAGTTTATTAATTACTAGCTGCGCTCCGAGGTGTTACCCACGCATCTCAATTTTTTTAGAGCGTATGTTACTCAGTGATAATAGAGCTTTCTGACGGCGAATTTTTTTTTAAATCGGTCTAGAATTTTGGAAGTCTATTCGTTACATACAAAAATACAAATCTTTCTTCGTTATAATACAAGTACAAAAACTAGATAAATAAAAATCCAAACCCGCAGCAATAAATTTTGAATCATGTACTCGTACGCATCTTGTACGTATTATTATAAAATGCGTGCGAGAAGTTGACTCATTTAATGTCGATTTAATAAATAGAGATCGCACCTACCGCTTAAAATATAACTTTTATTACAGTCCCCTTAAAATAAAGTAAAGTATTATTTACTGACCTTTAAATAACGTTCGTTACAGGCAAGAGTTATTGTAATTTACACTTGAATACAAAAATAACTTTAATAAAATATTAGTTTAAACGAGTAGTTAATATTAGTTTTTAGTTTAATAGTTCTCATTATATATATTAACATTTTGATAGCTATTAGCTAGTAATATTTTATTATGGCTTATCGGCTAACGTTAGGCATGAAAGAAGTGAAAACTACTATTTGACAGTTCGCCGCTTCAACGTTGTCAAATTTAGAGGGTATTGCTTGCTCTAGTTTTTACCTCTTTAATACCTAACGTTAGCCAATACGAGAACTGTAATGAAACTTGTGATCTGCTCTGCTTGCGTTAGCCGATGAGGCCGTCGCTCACCGGCACAAATGTTTAGGCTCTTCTAGTGCGTACTAAGTCAGTGTTAGATTAAGTTATAATGGTTAGTAATAGCGCGCTAACACGATCCTCGCTTCACTAACTGAATGTCGTGCAAGAGTTATCCAGTTTGACGCTCTATACTTACTTATTTATAACTGTTATTTAAATAAAATGGTCGCCAAACGGAGTGTACCTAAGTTTGACATGTGGGTGAAATTTGTGAATGAATTTTGATTTTGTTTGAAAGGTGTTTAATGAAATTCTGCAATGTCCAAGGTGACTGCCGCCATATATTTTCATTACAATTTATAGCGTGCAACCAAAGTGCAGATAGTTTTTTAATTCTTTAGAAAAATTAAATCTACATACTACTATTCTATCTTATTATTATTTTTTACTTATGTTAATACGTTTTGTTTCGTTGATCAAATAATTATGAGTGCTTGAGTGTATCAAACATGACATTACAAAATAACATTTCAACGAAATATTCATTAAATAAATAAATACTCTCTATTTCTAAGATCAACATACTTAAAAATCGATCAAGCTCACTAAACATTATCCAGACAATGGATTTGTTTTGTAATTCAATAGTTACAATGAAAGTGTCTCAGTTTCGCGCCAAAATACGCCGCCATTTTGTGATCAACAATAAAATGGCGGCTTGCGCAAGGACAGATTATCCGTCCAATTTCACAATTCAATACAAATTGAAAAACTATTGAAATCGGCTGCGACTATCGGCTTTTATAAACGAATTTTACAGCTTTAATTTTGCATTTAGTTTAAAGCAAATTATATTTTGTTTACTAAGTAATAAGGTCGTTTAGAGCTGCTTGAGTTTGATTGTAAAACTGATATTGAGACTTGGGATTTCTTTACAGATTCTCGAGTATCAAGTTCTTAGGCTCTTGATTCATTGAATGAGGATTACGAGCGGCTAATTTGAAATATTTTTTGGATCTTGTTTGCTTGTAAACGGGTCAATTGAAAGAGTGTGAAGCCGACTTTGAAGTGAAAATCTACGAAAGGTAATTTTTGGCAATTTATAAAATAAAATCATTTTTGTATAACGTTAAGAAAATCTGTTTGAAGGTGAACAATTTGAATATACTACCTGAACAAAATAAATAAGTAACGTCTCACACTCCTAGCACACACTAAGATTTTTTCTGTGTCAGGGATGAAATGCAGCGTTCAAAAACATTAAATCACAATAAGTACACTTGCACCTAACAGATATAGGAAATGATATAAAAATAGCGGATAACATATTACTTATTTCATAACTACCTCAATAACTATGGGTGTCAAAATTAAATGGAAGGGCTTGACTAGAAGACCTACTATGCTATAGTTATGTCAAATCCAAGTTGGCCTTTACCACAATATGGCGAATCACATTGTTTTTATTTTGTTTTAAAAGAGTTGTTTCAAAAATGAATGGAGCTCCGGCCAGGACAGTGTAAATAATACCATATATACGTTAAGGTCTGTTTATCTTTGACATATTAACCAATTAAATTGACGTAACTTATCGCAGTGTACAAAATTAATATCAAATTAAAATATTGTCACGTTATTTACGCTTAAAAGGAGCTTTACGCGTTTTTATTGTGTCAAATTTGACATTTGATGAGTGGTAAAATTTACAGACCAATGTGACAATTAAAGTCAACCCAGGATACATAAATCATCCAGAGATAATTAATTTATTTAATTTCAGTACAATTCACAGAAAGTAGACATTTTTGTACACAATGAAAGAAGCGACTGACGTATTTTTCATTAATGCACACAGTATTAACCACATCTTTAGGCATTTTTTGGTAGACGTACACCGTCCTGGCCGAAAATGAAACAAGTCCTTTGTATCTATTTTCATTTTTTTTTTATATTAGTTTTAGGCGCATGACGTTCTCTATCGGATAAAACGGTACAAAAGATGATCAAAACTGGAATAAGTTTATTATTAAGACAAGTCATGCTTCTTACGTATTATAATTGAATAAAATAATAATACATAATCAACAGAAACAATCACCTTACAGTATTCAGTGCCGAGATATTTCAACAGCCTCTACAATACCAAATTAAGGCAAAATCCTCCCTTAATTACCTAATTACTTCAATTAAGGCAAAGCTCGAGAATTAATTAGCAATTCGCCGCTTTCAAAGGCTCTTAATGGAGACTAATAAAATATAAGGCGACGAAAGATTCTGCAAACTCTATATACTTTCAAGACGTTCACAATTTCACTCGAAATAAGCTCTTACTGCTTGAGTCTTAAACGTGCAGTTTGTTTGAAATGTGAGTTTAAGTTATGACCTTTTCGCAGGGAGTTTGCTGAAAGCTGACAAATAGAAAATTAACCTTTTAGCCAAGCAAGTATGGCGGACGAGTTGGTGTTAGTGCGAAATTTAATTAACGATTTCGGTTTGAGTTGCTCGACTGGAGTGGAAAAGACTTCTCTTTAAACCTTTGTTTATATTAGAATTAGATAAATTATAGAATTGATCTACATTAACTCACAGGTTTTTGAAAATATTTTACTTAGGTAGAAAAATAGGTTTATCTACTTAACAGTTAGCTCACTGAAAATTTGTAATTAAAGTCGTCTAGAAAAAAAAACAATGGTTTTTACCGACATTTAAGTCGGAGAAGGTTCTCAATTCGTTGTTTTTTTTTTATTTTCTTATTCACGTTTGGTCCGAGAGACTCTTATAGAACTTATATGTATAATTACTAACAAAACATTCAGTGTCTTGGTTTATGATTCAAAGTAACTGAAAAATTTAGTCTGCCTTTTAGACTTTAATTAAAATTACTTTGACAATGCCTAATTGTAATCGGATATAATTTTTTTTTAAAGTCTCAGTGTCATAAAGCCATCTCTACACTAGGTAACTTTTCACCAGCACAATAAATTAATTAACGTCGCCAACGCTGGCGAAACTCGATTCGCTAGTGTACACGGTCTTTATATAATGAATTCTATATTATGTACTATTTATATAACTTAGCTTTACCTGGTTTATTGCTATTGAATTATTAGTAGCAGTTTGCAGATTTAGCAATTAAATGCCACTTGTTTTTATTTATTTGACTTACGTAATAAATAGTTATTTAAGTATTGATTTCAGATTACTTCCCATGATGGTCCGTAAATAATAGGTCCAAGACCATTTTTATATCAAAATAACAGGAAAGAAAAAAAATTTAACTTTCAATATTATTTTTTCTCTTTTTTTTTTTCTTAATTGATTGGCCGCCACACTTGGGGTATTGTGCCAGTTCTTAAGTTCTTTGAATTTGCAAGTTGCAAAGTTGCATATCGAAAAATAAGTCATTGTGATCATGTACCTTAGTTAATTATCAGCAATCATTAGTTAAACAATAATACTTGAAGAACCACTAGTTTTGAATTCAATAAACATACGCTGTCTTTTAATGAACCTGTCTCAACTCTAAGCATCTTTTGTCTTGTTGCATCGGATGAAGACCGTCTCGCGCCAATGCAAAACAAACGTCTCCTAATGTTGACAGGCGTTTATTAATAGGACTGACGAAGTGTCAATTTTTTCGTCGAACGCGGGAATTTTCTCGTTTTACTTTTCTATTAATCAGAAACAAGGACGACGGAACTAATGGATACAAAATATCACATAGTATTAGTATGGTAACTGCGCGGCACACGGCGCGTGTCCTACGCGTGGCGCCATCTAATTACAGCGCAATGCAACTGCGGGCAAGAGAATACGTCACACACAAACAGCCAATTTGACGCAACGCTGTTTGTACGGTATCCAGTTACGATGAGGGTGGATTACTAACAAACTTTATCTTGATTTAATTTGAAACTATGCGAAAAAAGGAAATTTGATTTTTTTTAAACAAGAATAGGGATTTCCTTCAAAGGAAAGAAACAATATGAAGAAGATATCGAAAAAAAATTTTTTTTTATTGCGTATCTTCTCTAACATTTGCGTAGACTTACCTATCTGTCAAGATTGGCTGGCTGGAATTTTCGTTAATTTGTTTTTTGTAACTAGTGTATGCTTAAATAAAGCCATATATTTCAAATATCTAAATTGTGAGCCCTACTTGTCGTAGATAGCTCCAAGGCTGCATTCAAAAACAAAAATATTGAGTGCCCGTTCATAATCAAGCAGATGATTAATTAGAGGTAATTTCAGTATGCGACATAAAAAGAGTAAATCGTGGAATCTAATATTTTAGGCTTTTCCTTTCCAAAGCGATTTTACGAAACAAATCTATAAATTAGTAAAAATGTTAAGCACTAATGAGTAATTAAATACAGTAGGTATGTCTAGTACTAAACGTCCACAAAATTATTTAACCTCAAAGATATTAGCACCGTATCAAACTCTCTTCAAGGGTGAAACGCGTCGATTCAAACAAATAATTACGTTGGGGTTCACGTCCATTCTATCATTATACTTTTTACACAAAAGGGATGTTCGTCTAATCGTCTACGCCGGCTGTACTCTGTGTGGTGAGAACGGACGTACAATGGGGTATTAGCTAAATGGAGTCATGTTATTGTCACGCTTTTCGATTAGTATTACGTTTTAATTCAGCACATTTGAATGATGTCGATGCTAATGTGGCAGTTGATTCAAATTTTACACTAGCATTTTTTTGTTTCATGAGTAATTATTATTTCGGAGAATTGTAACCCTTGCGAGTTATTTTAGGCATTAGTTGACGGCCGCTGCAATTATTCATAGTAGACAGACTTAGTGTTTTTTTTTCTAAAATCAGATAGTTTGAAAGAAATTTTAGAATCTATACAACAAGGTTTTGTCTGAATTATTTGATAATTACGACATGACTTGCCAAACTCGAGCCAACAAGTTTATTGCTCCCAAAAATAATACACAATTTAAATTTACTTATAATGTGTGTAAATACAATAAGATTCAATAATTATATTTAAAAAAGGAATAATTACTTTTAATCTCTACTCAAAAATTCTTTTCTTTTCTTTTCCTTATCCCCCAAAAATTTTGGAAGTTAGCTGCAGGACCACTTACCTTTATTATTTACATTATTTACCGGCAGATCACTAATATACGTATCGTTTTTTCTATAGGTACTTATTTATTAAAGAGTAAAGACATTAGCTAGGAATTTACGCAGAGCTTAAACCACTGAACCTATTGATATGAAATTTGGAAAGTGTATTTATCATAGGGAAGCAAGAATTTTCAGAAATTCAAGCCCTCAGGAGGTCAAACGGGGATTCAAAGTTTGGAGCTTCTTTATAGTCAATTTTGTGTTGCGTGCAACGCCGCAAGTGATAGCTACTAATCTACTATTGTAATTACTTATCACTATTAATATGTATGGCAAATAATTATTAGCAATAGCACAAGTAGGAACTGCCCGTACGTTTGCCTAAAAATTTGTGTATTTTTATCAGAATTCATAACTAACGAGATAACCTCAACTACAGAATTAATTTGCGATAGACCTAAATAACTTGACACAGACATTCAGTGTTAACTTCTATAAAACAAGCCGCGCGCTTGTGTCAAACCACGCAAATATAAACCCACTGAAAAAGGTAAACACTGCGGCTGAAATAAAAACTCTCACACAATTCAGTTTCATTAAAAACTCCGTAAAACCCCAGCGCAAATAAACCGTGCATCGGGCGTCCGCAAAGTAATTAATTTTTACTCTACAAAGTTGATTCGATTGCTCGAACTCGTTTATTTTTTATGACCAACAATGTTGCTAACGATTCAATTTTATACGGTACCGTAAGTAATTTGTTTTCGATTGAGTTCTTTATTGAAAAACCGCATTGTTGTACCGCGATTGCTTAGCGAGTATGACAAAGTAGGTATGCTTTGAGTCAGTTAAAACTTATGTGAGTGATTTAGTCTGGGTTAAATTTTTTTGTATTTTTATATCAGGGCTCAAAATATCGTTTTGAATGGCTGTATTTATTTTTAATGTAGTTAATTTAATTATAAGTTAGTATTATTTTTGCATAAGTTAAAAGGTAGCTTGCTCTAACGGTGAAGAAAATGCCTTCAAAAAACTGCATTGTTAGCATTGAGATGTTCAAAACATGTGTCATTAGAAATTCTCATTGCCAAGAACTACCTACTACAAAGGGGAGACTCGTTAACAGTAGTACAATCCAAAATGAGCTGAATTGAGAAGACGAAGACGATGACTTTCATAGTTTAGATCGGACTTACCTATAAGGACTAATACGTCTCAAAACATATGACAAATAAAGTAAAAAATCGAGTGAGACATTTACATCCCTTAAAAACAAAGTTAAAGCAACATTAAGCAATTAAGAAAATGAATATAAATTGAGTTCATGGCAAATGACATTCGCTTTTTTTGGTTTAAATGGGTTAGTAAAATTATTACGCTTTGATTTGTTTTCAACTTGACTATTAGTGTTGATTAATTTCTCACTATATTATCCAACATAATTGATATTTTAATTTCAGATATTTACATGCCTCAAATAGACCAAAAATATTTGAAATAATCGTCACTGTTTCATACGTTTTATGTCTAATCGGAATTATTGTATTTAGACTAAACTAGCTTTAGCTCACGGCGTCACCTGATTTGTGTTTTTTTCTAGAATAAACCCTTTTACAAAAATTACTTTACTATAATAATTTTTGTAAAAGGGAAAAATCAAAACCATCAATCTCTCAGTTGTACACTTTGCATCTGTACTTTTGCATTTATAACACGCGTGAGAGTAGGCAGTATATGTTCGCTGTCAGTGGTTATAGATTACTTATTTGCTGCAAATTTCATTGGTGCTTATTTATTGCCATAATAATATTTATGGTTTATGCTTTCATTTAATTCACAAAAAAATACTTTCATTACTTTTTGCTTACTGATGATTCAACGCATATTGTGTATCCTGCTATCTTAATCTTTACTAGGTAATATTATGATGAAGAAAGATTTCTATTTTTGGTTGTAAAGAATAAACTTAATAAGTGTTTAGAAGCAACTTCAAAAAAACCCGACTGCTACATCTTTAAACCTGTGTTTCTTCCTTATTTTACTTTTTTAAAATTTTGATTTACTCATTATCACTCTCATGACTAAGACCAATCTATGTACATATATGGACGACACTCTCATAAAAATACGACGAGCCCGTTTAGGCTCTAGGGCTGCCAAAGGCATATTACATATATATACATACATAAACCCGAAAAACATATATCTCCTTCTTTTGCAGTTCGGTAAAAAATACTAGACTGATTTCAAGAATTATTTCGCCGTTAGTAAGCTACATTATCACCGAGTAAGATAAAAAAAATTTTAGATCCGCAGGAAACACCGCAGAGCGCAGCTAGTGATTATATTTTTTATTTTTGTTTAAATAGTAGTAAAAGAATCTAGAAATTTAACAGTACGTCAAAAAGTTCTGCATATTTCGTTCACAAGTAGTAAAAGTCCCGTACCTACAACGTACATGTGGCGCCCCCACTTCGAGGGTGGCGCCCTCTGTTTATTGAGAGAGTACTTAATAACGACTTATTTATTTGCACAAAGGATTCCAGCTAGTAATTGCGAGCGGATAATATGAGAACTATTAACTTGTGTGAAATGTTTGCCGAGGGGGTGCGGTAGGGAGGGGGTGACATGTAGTGTGTCTTAAGGGGAACTTAGTACTAAGTTTAATCCATTTTTTTAAATCGGCCATATGTATTTTTTTATGTTTGTTGTCTCAGAGAGCGCTGGTATATAAAATTAATCAAAATCGGTATAGTAGTTTGATTTTTTTATGTATAATTTCCAACGGCGCCCGCGGAATTGAAGTTCGGTATTAAACACATTCTAATAAAAGACTGTCTTTTTTTTAAATATAATAAATTCTACCTAATTTAAATTTACTAGTTGATAATTAAAAACCTTGTCTAAATATTTGCAAAATCCAAAATTCTAAAGAAATAAGTATCATGAATATTATCAAAATAAATGCTTACTTAAACTGTAACATCTCATAAATATAATCTAATGAATGGTATAAAACCAACCCGACCACAAAGTTTCATCTCCTCCCCACAAGCAATTATTAACCAACGTAGCTAGTAATAAGGTCTAAATTAGCTTGCGGTTCTAGACTAAACTTTTATTTTTATACTACAAGCTATTACGTACTTAGAGGCTTATGAAACAAGATCTAAGGTGGCGTGAAAAGGAACTTTGAAATTTATTTGAACTACGATTTACTTTGTTCTAGTGCTTAAGCTATTATAACCCTTATAAACGAATGTTTAGGTCTATATTGGCTTGTAGATATTTTTAATGTGTTTTGTTACAGGTTGTTTATTAAGAGGCCTTTTTCACGCGCATTTTGCACAGGGGCTACGTCACGTCAATTGGCGATTAATAGAGAACTTTGGTGTATGAACTCTTAGTTTGTTTGTTGGGAGGGGTTAGTTAGGGTTGGGTTGAAATATATTAAAAACCATTTTGAAACACCGCGGAATTTTAAAATTGGAGCGGTTTTTCAAAAGTGTGTTTTAAAAAGGTCCTTTTGCAGTCATTTAATTTTAGTCTAGAAACGCTTTGGGCGATAACGACCATGTCAAATATGGGTTTTGAGAAGGCGCGTAGACGCTACGAGGGTAAACCAGATTATTCTGCTCGATAGGTACGACCTAAGTACCTAAATCGATCATAATTAATCACTGACTAGATACGTATGTATATTAATTATAGAAAAGAAATTAATGATATAAATCTTCTACCTATGTGTTGTGAATACATTAATCGTAGTTATTTTACTCCAATGCCCCCTCTTAACACCCGTGAAAAACCTCTCTTAAATTCAATACTATCTAAATGATATCAAGAATCAAATCTCAAAGCAAATCAAACGACTATCATCCCTATCTCACTACATTTAGAACTCGAATCACTATCGCAGCAATTTAGTTCAAAATTCCAAGCTTAATTGAGCTTTGATTTCATCGCATTTGAGTTTAAAATTCGTTGTGAATATCGTATCTTAAGGGGGAGGCTGTTTGTTGCGAGTTAATTTAGTTGTGGATTAACTCAGTTTGAGTGATTGATGTTCGGTCGCAGAATACATGATAGTTTGTATGAAGATGCGCAGCGTTTAGTCACAGAATATATGTTAGTATGTTAGGGTGCGCTGCGTTTAGTGGCCTTTAGTTTGTGGTGAGGGTCGGGACGATTTTCACGGTGATTTAGTTGAGTTACAGTTGGGAGGTTATTGTTTTTATTAGCTGCAAGGTTTTGTGTTACAGCTAAAGTAAGATTAGAGGGGTTTTAGCGCCGTACATTTTTGTCAATAAAATATAATAAAAGATAAAAAGTGATATTATATCTTAGTATGATAGTCATTATGAACAAGTTTTGTTAAAGGACGAACCATAAACTCTTGAAAAATAATTTATTACCGTATTCAAGCTAGATAGCTTTTGCTAATGAATTGTTTTCTACGAGTGTAGAACAGCTAAGAAGTTGTTATAATTTTATTGAAAGTTGATATTTATAACGGTAATAAAGTAGGTTATTATGGATAAAAACTTACTTTGACTAGCACTTGGCACTTCTCTGACTAATTATTCGATATAGGTACTTACAGCTCAATACACATTGCAGGAATACCGTTTTATGTCTAATAATTCAGATAATAAATCATAAGTTTCAAGTTTTCGCCCTAATGTTTCAAACGTGCAAAGACAGGCAGCATATTATATTTTGACGAGTTTAGTCACCAAAGTGAACCTATTAAAGAAGAAAATTATGCAAAATTCGACGAAAAAATATAAGGTTCTCCATACAAAAATTGGTCACTTGATCGGCCAAGTATAAGGGACGCAATATTTTTTCTTGATTTTAATAAAATTTTGTTCTATAATGAGTTCACTTTGATGCGTAAACTAACACCCTTAATTACTTATTGTCACCTCTTTTTGGTTATACCTTGTATATGAATAAACTTGCTATGGTTTTTTAAAGGTTTTTTGAAAGCTTAGCTTCGAGAAATATCATTGGCTATTGCAAATTCATGAAAACATACATAATATTAACTTTCAAAAGAATAATACTCAATAATAGATAATTATATCATAAATAAATACTACAAGAACGGTTTGTACCTAATAAAATATCTTTAAAGATTATAAAACCACAATAAATTGATTTTTGCTTTTGTCACTACCCTGGTTATTATATTAAATTTGACATTACAAATAATTAAAAACTCTATCCTTTGTTGCCTTCTGACCCTCGAAATTCATCGCAAACAATATCAACCCAACTAATAGGCCTCATTATTAAAGAACTTCAGAACCAGACCTTCGTCACAATGCGCCCATCACAAACAGTATATCATTACACTTCCCTCCCCTTAAGTGTCCCTAAACGTTATTATTAATTTTACCTCAACCACTTACAAGCGAAAATCGACTTAACTCAATAAAGGATAAGGCACAAATTGGTCCGTCAATTCTCTTTCTTAAGAGTCCTTTCGAAGTTACTTATTGGCTAACTTCTGGTCCACGGCCTGCATCTAAAGATGGCGTTTGATCTTTCTCTTTCTGCCTTAAGCTGTTGCGTATCTTTTATCTCTGTTGTTTTCTTGCGTAATAGAAAGAAGGCGAAATACTTTTAGCTCTTGTTTGTATAGGGGATCAGAGTGAGAGAGTGAATTAGAGTCAATTGCGTTTGTTGAGCAAATAGGTTCGGGAGATCGATAGAAGTGTTTTAAATTGAATTTTTTTCACCCTTGATCTTTACGTTGTTTTCTTTTTGCGTCTTTATTGGAAGCGGTGGGGTTGTTACATCTGAATGTTCCCTCAAATTACTTTCCAACCGTTTGAAGGGACATTTTCTGAGCATCGGAAAACTTAGGTACCTAGGTTAGTTATTGAGGTTGAGCTCTTAAAAGGAGGACTTACTCAAAGTAAATGTATATTTGGAATGTTTTTTGTGCTCCAGTCGTCTGTGAAAAATATGATATCACACAATTTAATCGAGAACCTTCACTTTTTTGAGGTCAGTTAAAAACGTTTCTCCATCAAATTTTCCAATTCAGTGTTTACTCCGTATGCTGGACCGCAGCTTGTCTGTCAGATGTCCTTTTGTTTTCCTTCGTTTTGTTGGCAAGTCCACTTCGTTATTGGTCCTGACAGGTGAGATGTACAAAATAAAATAGTGTAAGTTAGGCTTGTCTAGAACTTTATGGGTCTGATGGTCAAGTTTCTTTTTAGAGTTTATTTTTGTAGTTTAATGTACTATAGTAGGTATAGTTTATTTATTTGGAGTTAAATATTTTTATTAGACTTCAAAACGTAGGACGTTCACAATTCGTCAGAGTTTTTTTTTTATATTCACATGATAATTGATGAAGTCAGGCGTTACTTTGCGGAAATCCATTTATAATAAGATGGTACTTATGTGACGAGGCGGAAAAACACTAAATATTTTGTATATACCATCTTATTATATTCACATATTTTTGTTACTAAATTTTACTTATATGATTTACCCGATTTCTCAGATATGGCTGGATTAATTTGAAAAAAATCTTTTTTGTTCGAAGGAATATACTTTCCAATTGATCTCGTATAAATTTAATCGAAAGTAGTCCCGTAGTTTTTTTAATCAATATAACTGTTAATTTACTTTGAATATCTAAATGTGTCTAAAGTCCAAGGGATTTTTTATCTGATGGCCGTATTAATGAAATCGGTATTATTAACTATTTTGGTAACTTAACTGCGGATGTTTTTACTAATATTTATTTTATTATATCAATTCAAGTTTTCTTATTCATCACCAGTTTGCGAGGGACATTACCACGCTGAATATATGAGATACTTACGTTTGACATACCTATTTAAGTACCTTAGTATGCTATTTAAGTGCTTTAATACTGGGTATCTAAATAAGGAGACGAAATGTGGTAAACCAGGCAAATTCTCCCGTCGGTAATTTGTCGGAAATCTCAGATCTCGCTACCAGGATTTCCATACGCTTCCTGATTTTATCATACAATGATGATTCGATTGCCAAATTGAACCCAACAAATAAGGTATACTTAGATAGAATCTTTAGCATCCCACTGATGAACACGGATCTCCTCTATGGAGGGAAATTAAGCACTAGTTTTTAACTAAAAAATAAAGCAAACACACCTCTATACATCTATGGTCTACGAGTTATTTTTGTTTATAGACTGCTGAAAGGAACACCATAATTTCCGTATCGCTAAAAAAAGGTAGGTAAATATATTTCTATAGAAATGGGCAAGTGTCTTTATTACCAAAAACAAATGACTAACAATAACAAAAAAAAAATATAGCAGAAAGATTACTTACCTATAGATCATTTAAGATCTACAGATAATCTAAATGCTCCAACCCACTACCAGAGGGCAGCGAGCCCAGAATGTTAGCAGCATCACTACCCTGAATGGCGATGCTTATACGTTGGGCCAGATAAAAACCGGCATTCTGGCCACCCGTCGAATTGATCAAACACTCCGATAAGTTATGGAAAATAAGTTAAGCTCCCGGTCCCCACAGCCCTAAAGTTTCGACTCCGAATTGCTCAATTACCTATATACCGAGCCTATAGCCTATTTCTAAGGTAACTCCGATATATATACACTTTTTATAAACATCATTATGTTATTACAATAACTGTAATAAGTTGTAAAATCCGTCGCCAAGCACCTAACGGTGTGTTCCGGCAGCCTTCCTTGAGAGCCAGTGTATTCCAGACTAGGCTTGCTCCATAAGGGCATAAGCATCTATAAGGGCTAAGGGGTATCGCTGACTTCCGTGGTCGCGCGAACTTGTGGCTAAATGCCTAGCTGTGTATGATTAAAAAAAATAACTGCTTAGTTATATAAAATACTAGCTTTTACCCCCTGCGCCGCTTAAAAGAGTTATGTTTGTTTTCCATGGAAAAAAATTGCCTATGAGATACTCTGCGGACTTCTTACTATCGCTGTACAAAAATCTAGTCGATTTGTCACTAATTGCTGTACCGCAGAAAGACAAATGAATAAACCAACAAAATCACTTTCGCATTTGTTGCCGTTGCCTTGCAAGCGAAAGTTTGCTGTTTCAATACCAGGGTCAGACATGAACCTCTGAGTTTTTCATTCATGTGCACGTTATAATTAATTACCACGTGCTTAAACGGTGAAGGAAACCTGCTTGTAGAAAAAGGTAGGTAGCTTAAAAAATAGCTTTCGAAGTTAGTGAAATCCCCTGCTACCCACAAGTTGAACTGCATGGTGGACGATGGTCTACACCCTCTTCGTAGAGGAGACCCGTGCCCAGCAGTGAAGCGCAATGGGTTAATACATAATGTGTGTATAAGTAAATCATATTTAACATAAAAAAAGCTCTTAAATTATAAGTACTTACTTAAATATTTCTTTAACGAATACTTATACTAGGGAAAAATGCTTATATTATTATGGTTCGGACAGGTTTTTTCTGTTAACTTCAGGTTAGACGAAGCCAGACAGCTCAGTAGTTACCTGGAATAGCTTACCTAAAATATTAAAACTACAAAGCAAATTTGACTGTAACCAACACTATTCGCCTTTCTTTACTTTTAACCCCTCTCTCAAACATAATTTCAGTGACGTATCACCTCCAAAACGTAAGTGACACGCGCATTAAAAATATAAAACCTTTGTGCAAGAAAATGTTGGACTCATACAGAGTTGCGCGAAATAATAATAGAATTAATGTTCGAAGTTGATATAGAAAATATTTTCAATGATACTAGTCATTTTGCAAACTTTTTTCATCGCGAAAACATGTTATTGGCGTCTTCCTAAAATACGACTATTTTTTACCCGACTGCGAAAGAAGGAGGGTTATTTTTTCGAGTGTACCTATGTATATTTCTTTGGCACGCCCTAGAGCCTAAACGGCTTGTCGTATTTTATGTGAGTGGTGGCAATAGATTTTTCTTAGTCGTGAGAGCTATACTGGGTACATCAAAATTAAAAAAAAAAGTAATTAAGAATGATACACAGATTTCGTTAAATCTGTGTATCATTCTTAATTACTTTTCTAGCGGATATTCGGATTTTTTGTAACTCGCTTCTAACCACTTGTTTAATGTTCTGAATTCTGATACATTCTCATCTGCCCCAGGATCAACCCTTGTGGTCAAATCAATGGGGCAGACGAAAAAAAAATCTGCTGACCCATTTATGGAAAATCAAAATTCTTATATACTTATAAGTATATTTGAAGGTTAATAGAATCAGTCGGTATATTGGTTCAGTGAAGAGATCGCGAACTACCCTCATTCTAGAGGAAATTATAAAACGTCCTTATCGACAATAGACCCCACGACTAAAACATAATAAGTATATAGAAATAACTTAGACATAAGCATACAAACTGTTATGAGAGGGATTTTGACAGATTGCAGCAAACATGTGTCACTAGTTCGGTATTAAACTAGGTACTTATATATAGGTAGAAAAGAGTAGTACCTAAGTTCTGACTCTTTTTTAACAGCAACTCTCTTAATGTAAAGTGACGATTCGGTCTAAGATATAGCACGCTTGCCTAGAAAAAACTGATTCACTCACCGATATTAGCTAGGAATCAATGCAGAATCTAAACAGCGGAATCTAGAGACAGGAAATGCATGAATTTGGAGGGTGTATTACATCTCTAAATGATATAGGGTGTAAAGATGTAATCAGAATTCAACCTTTAATAAGGGTCAAATGGTGGGTTCAAGGTTTGACATTTCTTGACATTCATTTTTATGTCGCGTGATATATCGCGGGCATTAGCTACTCGTTCTCATATATAAAATTCCACATAATATCCATTCCAAGTAAAATCATACGAATCACACTTAGAGCCACTCTATAAAATTCCTTGTCCCAAAGGAGCTCGTGCGTCGCGGGACCAATTAGCCAACAATTCCGAACACGAAATGTTTAACCACTTTAATTTCACCCCAATAACACGTTAATTCTACCCCCGCGCCCTCTACCGCCAAGATAACGATAAGAAAATCGTAATCAAATTAAATTTGAATGGTTCAACCTAATTCAAGAACGATATGGCACCATTGTAAGAAATAATATTACATTTTATTTATATTAGGTAGGTACCTTAATGGGTTATTCATATTTTTGCTTTACGATTATCTCATACTGATAATTACAGACCTGTTGTAATTTTTTATTGATGTAATTTTTATAAATATTTTTATTGTTAAATTCAGATATTGGTAGAATAGTCATGCCTATTAATGAATGTTCTGATTTTGTAGCAGTATTCTGCAGACACTAAGAAATACATCAAACATATAATTTTAGAAGTGTACTTCAATATAAATATGCCAAAGTTTATCCAACTCAAGTATATCATTATCATCCTATTACAAAGCAAATTGCAACGCAAACGCTGTCAAACAAAAAACCTAACACATGTCTCGCGAAAATCAATTTAACACTCCATTAAAGCAAAAAGTCCGCGCACAATCGCAATAATAATTAAATTACAAGCAATCCAATGTAGTAACAAACAGCGGTACAATCGAATCATATTTAAATCAAGAGCCAATCACCGCGAGCGGGGCAAATCTGACAGATGTCATATTTGAGCGCCATTGTTAGTGTTTTGACGTTCGCTTTTTGAAAAGTGACATTTGGTGCGGGCGGTTCGAGGTTTGTTTCGTTTTATTCAATATTCGGCGGGAGAAAACATGACGTTTATTGGACCGAATGCTTCCTCCCTTAGTTTTTCCGTCTGTTAATCCTGTGGGGTGAGTCGTTTTCTTCATTATTTTTTTACAAGATCATGTTTTATTTCACTTGCTATTTACAAAACACAGAAAGAATAAAAGGCTAAAGAGAAATAACTGCCCATAATATATTCTGCTTCGATCTCTTAAGATGGAGTAATGCAAATATTGTTATTGAACTTATCAAATGAAGTAGGTAAGATCAACGTTAACTTTTGATCTAACACAGCTGGGTATAAACTGAAAAACTAAATTAATTAAACTTGACTATATACAACACATGATACGAATATAATATTTTTTTATAAATTATTAATATAAGTAACTCTGGCTGTATGTCTGTTATACTTTCACGCCAAAACCACTGAACCGATCTGGATGAAATTTGGTACACAGGTAGATTGGACCCGGGAAAGGACCTAGGTACTTTTTAACCGACATTAAAAAAAGTAGTTCCTCATTCTCACGATAATCCAATGGGGAACTATGCGGGAGAAACCGCGAGGCACGGCGAGTAATATATAAATAATGATAAACAAATCAATCAAGACAACAAGGTGCATTCCATGCTTCAACTTACCTGCTTATAATAAACGTAAACAAATATCTATTTCTAAAAATGATATCATGAAAAATACAATAAACCACTATAGGAGTAGGTTCTCGGCAAACAAGCAAACACTTTTAGCACACGTTAACTTCAAATTTAAAGATCATTACCCACACAATCTGCATTACAGCCCTTGGGCAATAAAATAAAGTAAAGGCATTGTTTCTCTAATTAGTTGAAACGAGAACGCTCGGTTCGAGCATAAAATGACTAATTCACGATCATTAATAAGTGTTTCCGTCGCACGCGAACTAACTTTGCTTTGAGTTTGTACACTAGTGATGTAGTTTGACGGGAACGAATTTACGTTGTCGATACGTATTTTTCGATTTAATCCATCATTAAAGTATAGGTACTTGTATGTACCTGCGCAATTTCGTTCAATGTTATTTAATTGTTGTAATAGGTAGGTAAACCTTACCTACCTTCAATAGCTTTAACTTTCGTTGTTTAATTCCTTTCTTATTTTGTATACCTAAAGATCTAATTTTTAAACACAAGCTCAAACGTTCCTTCACATATGAAGATATGTTAGAATAAAGAGAGTAGATAAAACGAATTTTTTTAATTTTATTCTTGTTTTACTATAACATGGCGAGAATACTTTATCGCGAACGAACCTTAATACACTGTTGATCTTTTTAACTGAAATTAAAATTAAACTGTTATAAAATTATATGTACCTAGCTAAAAATATAAATTACACTAACTTCCCAGTGTAACACAGACATATTCGGACTTAAAAACTTGTCAAAAACTATGATTTTGAAAAAAACTGTCAAGAGGTTTTTTAATAATGCCGCAAAAAATACTGATCATGGTCGCGATTTTAACTGTTTGCAGAACTATATTAGTGTGATAGCTGCCGTTTTATATCGAAAGGTAGAAGATAACTAATAAGAGAATAATCGAAAATAGTTAACTAATCGGCCACCGTTAGGCATGAAAGACGTGAACATGAACAAAAAATAGCGTCACTTGCCTTGAGGCTGTCAAATATCGACGCCACGCTCATATTTTCACATCTAGTCTCATGTCTAACAAATAGAAAATATTTAATCGGTATTTTAAGATATAAACAAGACTTTTTTTAATCCAATGGCTCCCAATTAGTAACTAAGTTACTGACATTTTATATACTCGTATGTATACCTAATGAGGTATAGGTAGGTAACGTTAGCCGATTATATCCTAGTCCCATCCCTAGTCCGTAAATCGCCTTACGGGCAATAAAAATTAAATAAACGATCGCGTCTAGCGTCCCGCTCGCCCGTTACGAGTTCAAATTGTTTGTACCACGATACTCACGCTTTTGTCACGACCGTGTCACGACGAATCAGAGCCTGTTTGCTTTTATAATAAATATCACCGTTAAAAAGGGAAATAGAAAATGGATTTGGTATTGCAATGTTGATAAGGAGTGTACTAAACCCTGCCTGTAAACAGATTAGCTAAGTGTAAGAAACAGGGACAGGACAGGGAAATATTAATGTACAATAAATTGCCAGATAGCATTATGGAACTCAATTTTAAAATATCTAAACAACAAATTTAATTTATATTTATTTGAAACAAATCCTTTTTATAAACTCAGTGAATATTATGTCAATGCAGAATATATGTCGAATCATCGTTCTTGTGTAACGAACAACAATTACAAAATGCTACTAATAACAGGGAAATAAATCACAATGTAAATATATAATATGTTATAAGTACTAAAAAAGTATTTAAATAAGATTTTTAGGCTTATTTTTTTTAGTAATTAATAATTCAAATGTTACAAGATTTGCCTGTAACGAACGTTGTTTAAAGACCAATACCTAAATATTCCTAATCAAATCCTCCTTTCTAATCAAATAAGGTTATTATGCATAACGTTAGGAATATAACATGATTTAGAATCTCCGTCAATAGGGGATTTCTTTAAATTTACTGAAGTATGTAGTTATACGATAATATAATATAGAACATAAAATTGATCATATTTTAAGTACAAGCGTGATGGGCATAAAAATAATATCCGCACTCTCATTTGCAAATTCTCAATTTTATTTACTTATAATATATCATCATGCATTAAAATGGTATAACATGTAAATTGTTATGTATACGAAACATTATAAAATTAAAATAGCAAAAAAAAACTTGCAAAATATTGCTTGTTACGACTTTAGATGACGTAATGGGGCGAAAATAAACCCAGGAAGTGCAATAGTACAATTATTTTTTCCAAACGATGTTAACAGGTTGAAGGTTATAGCGAAGGTGAATAAAAATGTAAGTATCCTATAAAAACCGGTATGCACCGGCGCGCTAAATAATATTGCCTTTGTTAAGGCGCTAGGCCTTAACATGTTCCCGGCCGTTGAAAGAGCGTTTTCAACATCGAAGTTCTTCAGCGGTAGGAAGTTTGCAATGTTAAAATTGAACATGATGTCCAAGCATTTAAAAAAAAAAACATTAATATTTTTTTCGTTAATATAGTGAGAAATAGTGAGACCAAAACGCGAAATCAAGCAAATTATATCCCACACGCCAAAAACCGCACGTAAACGAAATTGACAAACAAAACACATACATTCCTTGACTACCCTCCACTCGTTGACTATCAGTTAGATATCCTCGGAGCGCGAGTTATGGTTAAAGCGCACACATTTGTTAGGAGAACGTGACGTGACGCGCACGTCATCGCTTCACGTCGCGTCGTTGGCACCGACCGACACCATACTTTATACGCTTCTGGTGCCATGGAGGAAGAAGAAAAGCTTGCTTAAATGTAGGTATAGGTTAATCTTATGCAGGGTTATCGGTTAGAGGTGTACTAAGCCGAAAGGGGGTTACTGTACCCATCCTAAGGAACAACTTTCACTATGGGATCAACTCTGAATACGATAAAATATAATCTTCTTTTTCATACATTTTGTCGACAACCGATAAACTTTTTGCATGGAACAGCTGATTTTTTTTCTCGAATTCAGAGTTGGTCCCATAGTGAATGTTGTTCCTTAGAATGAGTACAGTAACCCCCTTTCGGCTTAGTAGATCCCTAGCCGAAAAACCTGTATAACTACATCTTAAGAATGATTTCCGAATTCCGACGTAGCTCAGAGTTACGAATATTAATAATTTGCTGTTATTATTTCTGTCAGATGTAGCCGGACGTATACAATTTTTATGGAAACAACAATTATTATAAAGATCAAGTCCTGACGGACGGACGGAACAAACATGGAGCTTAAACCGTCGAACCTAAGAGGCAAAAAGTTTGGATAGTATAATCATTAATCATTAATGTAGGTATAACTAAGAAAAGATTTTTCAATTAAGAAGTTCAACCCTCAAATAGATACAAGATAAAACTTCGATTTTTTTATATATTGTATATTTAATATTGCAGGCATTCCCTCTGGCAATTACTACTACTATCTGATATTTTAACACTTAATTTCTCTAACGGCGTCACTGTGAAATAGCTGAGAAGCAACTTATCATTTGTAGTCAAAGCTTTCAATATATAAACTTATATACATCTATGTGTGTTTAGTGCTAACTGTTTCACTGTTCACCTCTACCTATTTATCATAACCTTGCTAAGCTAAACGGCGTTTAGTATTAGTAAAATTGACTCAGCAACCTCAGCATAAAATACCAGCGTTGTCAGAATTACCAATGTCTAAGCATAACCTCTGTCTGACGTATCTTCTCATATAAATAACCTTACGAGCTCAATGACACTCAACAAAAATCAACACTACACTCTAGACAAGTCATAAAGCAAAGACTTAAATTGTCATAAAGTCAGTCTTTTCAGCACTACACCCTAGACAAGTAATAACTTCTAGTCATAAAGTCACAGTATAAGACGCCGCTCGCATATCTACGTTATTTCTACGTTAAACAAATTTAATACGTTTGACAGGCAAGTTATCAAACTTTGCATGCCACTGTATGGCATGTCGCAACTGACGACCAGCTTACCGTTAACAGTCATAAATAATAAAATGTCTGATAAGTCAGAGCCTGAGTGTCGCATAACTTGGGTAATAATCTACTGCCTATGTCAATACCTTCTTAAAGTAATGGATCTACCAATATGCGTCGCGGTAGAGCACTGGTCTATACAAATAGGTCTAGGTTAATAAAAATTAGTTAAGTTAAAATAAATATTCGTGGCTATTTCTGGCGACATCAGGACATCAGGCGCTGGATATCTGTTCACATGGACGGGAACAAAACATGATTCAACACTTTGCTTACACTTTATTTTATTGACACCTCTTTACTTTTTATTAGTTTAAGTATAAGCTTTATTCTATGTTTATCTTAGTTTGTAAAACTATTGTATATTTATGCCTGCAACAAATGACTTTAATATTTTATATAGTCATTCACTTTGGCCTAAGATGTCCTACTTGGATGACCATGAATACGTTGTTCTCATGGTTAGGTGTACTTATGGCAATTTGTCTATCTCTTTCTTGAAATTCTCATCTCATCAGTCTACCTTCATTTTCTTACTCACATAATAATTTGTCCCGAGTCTTTTCTAGTTGTCGACAAACTAAAACCTACGTCTCGTCTGAAATGGAAGACAGCACGCAAACGCCGCGTATCCCTGCCTTTGCCCCTCTGAATATATCATTTCACACTACTTTGACACCACATATCCATTCGAAACAATCAAAAATAAACTATACAAGAATAACAATAAAAGTTATTTTCCCAACAGTCGATGGTATAGAATTTGATTGAGTTCGTGTTTCATGGTTGAACGTATTTCCAAGTTTCGTTATGTTCATCCTTCACGAACGTTTAGCGAGAGATTTATTGTGTAAACGTAGACGTTTTATGGATTTTGATATTGGGGGGCTTATTTGGTTAACTGATATTAGTTTTAGTATAAGTTTTGTTTCTCTCGAATGAGGGTGTGTACGAATTAAGATTGGTAGAGAGATAGATGAATTTGATTGAGTTCGCAATATGTAGATTGAAGAATAAGAGCAATTGTTACCAAAATCTAGTGGAATCGTGTTGGGCTACTTTTATACAGACAAGGAAGTATCCAAAACCAGAAATTCCGTCGCTTGTCCGATAAACCCGTTACTTGCCACTATATTTACGTAAAATACTTGTATATTCTGAGGAACGAATTAAGTCTGGGGTAAAAAATGCTATTCTCCAAAAAAATGATTGTAATAAGATATGTAAGGACCTAAGTCCTTGCATATGAAACTGGGGTTTTGTCGTACTGGCCACTTTGATCTCAAATATCTCTTCTTTGGTTAGGGATTCCAATTTCAAATTTATACAGCTATTTATTCATACATTTGTATTTCGAAAACCGTAATTCATTTGTTTTGTCCTCGTTTGGTTTTTTCTTTGCGTCACGCAGTATACAAAATTGAAAACTTGAAATATCGCGTTATTTACGAGTACGAGTTCCACCGTGGTACCAGTGCTGCAGAAACGGCTCGAAGGATTAATGATGTGTATGGCCTAACCCTAATAATTATGATATCCTACCAGTCATAATTATTGCTAATGCTAAATAATTTCTAATCTCTGATCCTCTTCTATTCCAGGTCTGGTTCCAGAACCGTAGAGCAAAATGGCGTCGTCAGGAGAAGATGGAAGCAGCTCGACTTGGACTGTCGGAGTACGGCTGCGGCGGAGGAGGGATACCTAGACTCAGTGGACTGGGGCTGCCTGTTGATCCTTGGCTGGCACCACCACTCTTGACCGCTTTACCCGGTAAAAATGATTTATTGATTATTTATTTATTGTTGACACACAAATGACATTGCCAATAATAATAGAAGCGTGGCGTATTACTTGCCTTAGAATAGTCTACAACAGATTAATTTACAAGTAGAAGAAACTTACTGGAGAAGTCGTAGGTGGTATCGCTTTTACCTAGTGAGCTGAATTCACGCAAACAAAATAGTATTTCTCCCGAAGGTAAACTTTATATGTTGACATAATTGTTGAAAACCTATTAGTGACATTGTGTGCCTTTTTCTTACTTGCTCGCATTTCCTCTTCATATACAACACTTCTATGGACACAAATATTATACAACCAACATAATTTCAAGGGCTATCATTATCATACAGCGGATCTATCACCCAGAGGTGTTCCAAAGCCACCTAACTAATCTGAAGCAACCACTGACCTATGGCAAACCAGTCCATCTACAAGAAAAAAAAAGTTTACACCTACCAATATTACAATAGCAAACTATTTTGACACGGAGACCATTCACTTGCTATTGTCTAAAACTATATAAATATAACTCAATCAATCGAGCTTTCCATTTACTGTCGTCCCCTAGTCTCAGTCAATTTTCAACATTAACAATTTGTTTATCTTCCACAGGGTTTCTAAGTCACCCTCCCTCGGGGTACCCTTCATACCTCACCCCGCCGGCGCCCGCGCCTGCGCCTCCCGCACCTCCCGACCCTCGGTCGTCTTCTATCGCAGCCCTAAGAATGAAGGCCAAAGAACATGTGGAAAGCCTGTCCAAAGGACTGCAGATGGTTTGAACTGGTGGTGTAGAATTAAGGATGGCGCAAAGTGTGCGATACTTCATATAAAGTGTATGTATTAAAGTGATGTGGAAGCGTTTGTGGTTATACTCGTACCTATAGGATACAGTGCGATACAAGCCGCTACATTCAAATTTGGTTAGCTTTCAAGCGCTATTACTTATAATAGAACTGTAACAAATCAAACTCTGTACATTGAATATATTTAGATTTTTGTCCCGGAGGGTGTTATTAACGATACAAACCCCAAATCTGTAATTTTTTCCTTATTGTCTGTTAAATAATATGCTTGCGTTAGAACTTAAATCAGATTTATTCGTGTCATGTATAGACGCAGTTTGTTTTAATCTTACAGAGAAACCTGTGTTATTTTCTTTGTTTGGATAAAATATATGGTGAATCGAAGGCTAAAACCGAAATGAAAGACCCTAAAAACACCTAATAAACGATATATGTAGATTGCCAATAGGCAAACTTACACGTAACTATTTCATCAAGGAAAACAATTATGGAGTCGCAGGTTCGAGTCTTATCTATTATAAGTCATAGTCATACATATTTGTCGGCATATTAGATAAATATATTATTTTATTGCAGCATTCAACAAAATATCGTACATAATACATAATATTTTTGCCTACAATTTAACTAATTCTGACTTAAAGTACGACAATTCTGGCGTATTGTAAAAAAAGTTATCATCACTATGAAAAAACGGCTTTATTATACAGAATATGTTTTTGTTTGTCTTATTGTAGTCAAAGTAATGCAATAATGATTTATGATTAGAATTAAGTAGGTTGTAACTAAATAGAATTTTAATTATAAGATTGTCAGGTGTACCGTAACTGAAGTAGTAACTTATTCGAGCTCGTATGTACTTAAATATAATGTATCAAAGCAATAAGTAAATATGTAAATAAGTAAAAGTTTTATATATAAGTTAAAAAGGAGCTGGTTTGAATTGTTTAAAATAATACAATATGGTATATGTTTTTTGCACTGTAATAACTAGAAATACAGACTAAACAAAACGTAGGCAGTACGTTGAGCGGCGTTATCACCTGGCGTGACTTGTTCCAGGCAACCTTTAGTTGGGCCCGGTCTATTTATTTTCTAAGTGTGAATAACCTTGCCTGTAGTATGCCTATATAAAGATTTAAAGAAGTTTTTTTACGACTTCAGGATTGATCCCACTATAAAAAAGTTCGTATTGATGAACACATGACGCTATAGATATGGGTATAGTCCAATCGGTAAAACGAATCCAAGTATATACATAACATATCTTATCAAATAACGGTTTGTTAATGCGAACTGGGGGTACTTATCATAACAAACCAAATTTACTGTGGAACTACGAGTAATACAGAATTAAAAAAAAAAACTAGGGTTTTCAACCATTTTTGTTAATAACCAATAAAATGTTATTCAAAAACCCGTTATAACTTTTCTTTTAAATCTAGCTCGTTTCATACTACATACATACTTTCAGATAGGTCAGTAGGTACTTCGATTAAGTACTGATCTGAAAACCTTGTATAATCTGCTAGTAAATCTAGCATAACAAGATAAATTACTTATAATAATAGTCTCTTCGAAACCGAGTAAGTTTATAAACATTGGGTTTGAGTTAGTTTTTTAGTGCTTTCTTGATTTTGTATAAAAATATATAAATAAATATATTTCAAAATAATGTATATGTAATAAGTATGTTGATTTCATTCCCAGTGCTCTGTGATGTAAATAATATAATAATTTATGTACTTATTTGTAATAAAGTGTGTGCAGTAGAAACGTGTAGAGATCTAGATAAGAGATATACATATTGAGAGATAAATAAATGTGTTCTTTGCTATGTTTTATCGTTTTATTTATATTTGACCGAGCGATCACAGGGTCTCTACTTCCAGTTTGGAAATATATTCTTTAATCTGATAGTTCGTATGTTTGGTAGCTCTCCTGAAATATCGTACTTTCGTACAGGTCGTAGTTTCTAACCAATCTTGACGAAACTTGGTGTATGGATTTTATATTTATTTATAATTAATTACTTTTCGGGGATTGTCATTGGAAAGGTATTTCTATTATAAAGCGATGCTCGGTATTGCTCTCAAAAAGAAAGGAAGTGTGATACGGCGCCATTTACTGGCCGATACCAATAGTATTTGGTACAAACATACAAAACACAACATTAATTAACATAAATTAAAAAGTTTAAACTTCCTAGGTAGTCGCAAATTATCAAATTCGGCTCAGTAGTTTGATTTCATCAAAATACTTAATTATAAAAATTCTATAAGCGCCTGCCGAATTGAAATCGGTTTTTTACTTGGGACATGTTCCCGTCAGTGAACAAGATAATGATAGAAAGATGATAATAATTTACATCACAACAATATAAATAAACTTATACATATATAAATAAAGGGTATTGACTGACTGACTGACTGATATTCGCTAGGAATCAACGCAGAGCCTAAACCACTTAACCCAGAGACACGAAACGTTGTAATAAGACAGGATATTTTGAAATAAAACCAGGCAAAAAAAAATTGGGTCGAAAAAAAATAGAGACTTTTTATCATTTTATATTGCTCAGAACCAAGTAGATATATAGATATATCAATTCTTTATTACAGACACACAACAAAATAATTGAATACTTGAGATAAATTCTTACAAAATACAGTACTATAAGTGGCGGCCTTATCGCTAAAAACCGATCTCCAGGCAACCTTAGGACGGAGACAATTGTGAATCCTCGCAAATTTACCTCTGTACACTCGAAATGACTATCACCACCTGAACCTAAAAGTTACAAAAAACATGCAGAAGCCCTTCAAAACCGGCTTCACCATCACGTGAATGACGAGGCCATCCAGCTCCTTAACCATTTCGAACCTAAGTGGAAGACTTCGAATAACGAAACCGTTCGAACTAGTGAAATAAGTATAGTGATTGTGATGTAACTAAAGAACACGTGAACAAACTGTCTTCCCCTTAATAGAACAGTAAGAAAAAGTGTTGAGGGACACATTATTAGAGACAATATCTTTTAGAAGTTTAACGAAAAATTAAATTACTTATTAGCCTAAAGCTAGATTGTAATAACATAAAGAATCTCCTTTACAGGATTTTCTTAACTAATAAAGAAAATTAGAGTGACGCTATTACTTAGTAATTAGATAATTCATTTTAAGAACTTATGAACTGGCACAATACACAAAGTGTGGTGGCCAATCAAGAAAGAAGAAAATAAATGATAATTCAACTGTACTCTTTGTAGCATCGATAAATAATATTTATGCTGGAATTACCCCTGATTAGTCTCAACTGTCACCATTCCTTAAGGAACGGTTTTATGCCGAAGTGAAGCAAAATTATATGAATGGAAAAACCATAGACTCAACTCAATTCGGCCAATTACTCCAACTAAAATGACAGTTGTTAGAAATATACCTATTATCTTTTTGTAACTTATGGAAAAAAATTAGAGGTAAAAATTTTAAAACTGTCAAATTAGGTAAATTTAGTAGGTCTAGTTTGACCGAATAGAACGGCCAACGTTTAGAAAATAAGCAGCTTGTAGAATCATCGTTCTTGTGTTACGAACAACCATAATAAAATATCTCTAATAACTAAACAAAGCAATCAAAATGTAAATATATATCATGAGAACTATTAAACTATGAACTAATATTAACAAATCGTATATAAATTAGATTTATAATTTTAATTTTTAAGCAATTGTTCATTCAAATTCAATAAGACTTATCTGTAACGAACGTTATTTAAAGGTTTATAAATATTCTATATTATATATATTTATTCATATCTGACCCATCGCATTGTTGCGTAGTTGGGACAGATGAGAAATAAAACTCCTTTCTGGCATTGATAGAGCAGATGGGAATATAATATATTCATGTGTAGGAAACAGATCCTGAGTAAAGAATATTTAATATCTGCATGTAGAGCCATTTTTTTGTTTAGGTGTTGTTTAGGTGATGTCATACATATTGCACACCTCCATCCAAAGCGAGGTCGTGCCCGTAACAATACGTCTCCCTTATCTTAAAAGTCATAACTTAACTAACTTAAGTTCTTTATTTTCTGTTACAGATTAATTGGGGATAACTTAGTCTAAAACTGTTAATTAGTTTCCAAGTATTTGCATTAATGTTTTTAGTAAAATGGCATACAGTTAAATACGTACTAAACAATTAAACTTATTTTAAGGTGTGATCACATTTAATTTTCTTTTCATTTTCATTTAATTTAAAAATATATTTCATTTCTTCAGTAACTTGACTATGATTGTAATTTAATGTTATTTATGTTAGCCTAGTAGCTATAAAAACATTCCTACAGAGGTAGTCTTGTAGATATTGCTGTTTTTGCTATAGCAGGTACTCAAAACTTCCAGTAGCACTTTGTTGTAAAGAACCTTATTTATTCTTTAAACCTGTAGCACACCGCACGCGTTGTGTCGTAGCGTGTTGCGTAAAACATATCGCCTATTTTTGTTTGTCGTATTGTTCACTGCAGCAACGTTCTTCACATCTGCCATTTTTCTTTGAAAGTGACATGACTGACGTATACGCGAGTAGTGACGTAGTCAGGCTTGACTTGCGGTGGTGCGTGGAGTTGAACAGCATCGTGCGTTAAGTGTGTTCCTACATAATGTTGCCTACATTACATCATAAGCCGTGCTGTTCTCTGCAGCGCTGCGCTGTACTGCGCTGCATACAGTCTGCTTTACGCTTAAATGTTATGTTATGTTTGTATTGGTAGAGAATTATTTAGTTTAATTCAGTAGGTATATAATTTATTCCATTATTTCAAAATCAGTCTTGCGATTTTTAGACTAAAATTCGTTTTTGGTTGAATAGGTACGAGTGAGTATACTTGCAAAGTGATCTCATTTAAATTGTATCAGAGTCAGTGCTCTAGTAGGTGCGGTTTTTAAACGAAAACAAATGATACATTTTTTGGTTTGTTTTTTAAAACACATGGTTAAAAGTGACTTCAAAAAACCTGACCGCAAGAATCTTTTTGGCTCTAGGGCGTGCTAAAGAAATATGCATACACCCATACTTACATACATACAATCGAAAAACGCTGCCGCCTACAGGCTGCGCAATTAAATTAAGTTTGTAACTTTCGTATTTCTAATATAAATTAGTAATTAATTATAATTACTAATATAAATTAGTTATTAATTATAGTTATTAATTATTAATTATAATTACTAATATAAATTAGTTATTAATTATAACGTAGACACTTGACAAATCATGTTACGTTATTCCGTTACTCCCACTGCGTTACTGTGCTTACCGTTAATGGTTGATTTAATAACGCAGCGGTAATGCGCGGGTGACGTGTTACAGCCAATGTTTACATCTGGTTAGCACTAATCTGTCGTTAGACCCGCCTTTATAGTAGGGGAGACGCGGGTGGGAATAGTTACGATAGATTGGGGAAATAATTATTTTTAGTAGGATAGGCAGAGCCCTTCGTATTCGTGATGACTGGCCGGTTGGCCTGCGCCGCTGGTCCCGGGTGCGATCCCCGGACAGGTCAAACATTTATGTACATGAACTTGTCTATTTGACCTATGTCTGGGTGTTTATTATATATATAAGTATGTATATCAGTCATCAGGTTTTATCATAGTACAAGTTTTGCCTAGTCTGGGACCTGGAAGACCTTTGTGTGGATGTTGTCCCATATAATTATTATATTATTATAGAGTTCATACAGTTTCCCTGTTTGTGAGTAACCTATCCTCTAATAGGTTTAGGTTTGTTCCACGGGCTCAGGCATGCAACTCTGAATTTTCAAAGATGTGCATTATAATGAATTACCACTATGCTATAACTGTGATGGGAAACACGGATATTTTACCGGTTCATGGATAGAGGTTCCACGGATTCGCATTACTTTTACTGTGCGAACTGCCAAGTTGTGGAACTCGCTGCTGGGTTTTCTATTTCCCGTTACGTATAATCTTGGTCTTACTTCAGGGAGATGTGGTCAAGCACAAGTTAAAAAAATTAACCAAAACCCTTTTAGACCTTATCATATCTCAATGATTAGCTGAACAAGAGTAAAAAAAATATCAATTTACAAACTAGCAAAGTGAAATAGAAATGGGGAAGTAATTTCCATCCAAATTCATTTCAATACTTATTGAATAGTATTAAAATAAGATAAGACAACTCATTATTAAAAAACCAGCCAATAACTAGGTTTCTTATTGTCATAATGTGACAATTATATTATAATATACGAGTTTATAATATTATACTGATTGTGACAAAAAAGTGTGACAATACTTAACGGTATTAGTGTACCAACCATAGCAGAACAAAATATAACAAAAAAAAAATAGCGTCCTCCACACAACTTGACCAATCAAGTGACCATCGTTTTGTATGGAACCTAGTTTTTTTTTATTTAAAAAATGATTGTTCTTCAATTGGAACACTTTGATTGTAGACTAACAACCCTTAAATATTGTCACACCTTTCTGTCACACGTTGCATCCTATATTGAGAATTACGCCATCACATTTGTTGATATTTTATATTTGTCGATTCGTAACCCAACCTTCCGTTAGCTCGTTATCTAAATTATAAGTGAGTCCATTAAGCTTGGCATTAATGAGTGGCGATTCGTTTAACTAAACGCTCCGCTATGCAAATGTAACTTGTTGTAATATTGTTGTACATTACGTCAGATTTACTACACGTTACTACGGCTTAGGTTTTATACAACGGGCATTTGGATCGTTAGGAATAAAACATAAAATATATAGTTAAATAATAATAATATACTAAACAAATAATACAGAATCGAGGTGTGGGGAGTTTTTGACGCAACAGCTCTCCCTGGCAATGTTTCTTATCGCTCACCTGGCTAGCTACCAGGCTACCCTTAAGTTGTATAATCTGTCGCCAAACAGCTAACGGTGTGTTCCGGCAGCCTTCCTTGAGAGCCAGTGTATTACAGACTATGGGCATGCTAGGGTTGCAGTATCGCTGCCTTCCGTGGTCGTGCGAACTTATGGTCAAATGTCTAACTAAGTAATTGATCGTTGATCTACCTATCTATCTATCTATTTATCATTACGACTAAATAGTCCATAAAAGTAAGAACCCAGTTTTAAATCAAAAACGTCCATACTTGCATAATAGCAGTGTAATTTCAAGTAAGATTAAGGTATACATAATAAATTAACGCCAAAGTAAAAGTTTTTTTTTTCAAATTTATTTTCTGGTCTTTGGGTGATACATTTATGTACAAAACAAAGAAAAATTTATTTTGGAAATGTATGTGAAGGATGTACTCGCATGAATACTATAATGGCTACTTAGCGGTTAAAATTCTAAGTGCTTGTATGCGGTGCTTTCAAGCATAACGTTTTCGAACTGACAAATTGTAAAAATGCCCGCATAATTATAAGTTAACTGCTGTATAACTCCATAAAAATGAAAACTAGTATTGGTGGCGCCATCTATCAGCGAGTAGAAATATTTTTACTCCAAAAAAAGTGTCAAACCAGATAGAGATAATTAATTTCTACATAATAGTTAGTCTTAAGTTAAACCATTCAACATATCGACAAGTTCTTGACCGATTTAACTCAGACATAAACTTTCCTAAAAAGTTACCAAATATTATATTTTTTATGTTGCTATATAATTCTTACTTACTTGAGTCTTATGATTATTTTTTGTGTATGTTTCCCGATTTTTCAGCGACTCTTGGAAATGGATTTTATTCATTATTTTGCTGTTGGAAATGGTTAACATTATTTTTTATCGAAATTGGCCTAGTAAAATTGGGGTTTTAATCAATGTAACTAAAAAATAAAGTGATTTCACAATAGTGTTATATTTTTATTTCGAGATATAACCGTGTAATGGGCACAAATGCGTAAAAAAGTACGCAGTACCAAATTAAAAACTTATGAGCAAATAAATACGACAGAAAACTGACTCAATAGGCGGTCTTATCGCTAAAAAGCGAAATCGTTTGACACAATTTTTATGAAAATAATAAAACTATTTAGATGAGATATTTACGTTTATTTTTTTAAGCAATTAATAATTCAAATGCAACATGTTAACTTGCCGGTAACGAACGTTATTTAAAGGCCAATATTATATATTTCTCATCTTTTCCTTTTCTTTTTACAATGTTTGTCACCTCAATATGCCCCCTTAATGGGACATTTAAAAATTCTATTCTAAATATCTGTCCCGCTATGACTAATCCTTATTAGTCATAGCGGGACTTCAGATATCTGATATTCAGATATCTGTCTCCTTAGACAGATAAGAATTATATTTCCCTTGTTAACCTGTTGATAAAAATAGCATACCTAGCATTATCAAAACGTTAATAATATATAAACGAGAGTTTATATAAACTAAACATATATTGTATAAACAGCTGCGGAACAGACTTCTACCAAATTTGCCAACACATACTGACTGACTACTTAAGTAAATATTTTATACTAACACATGTATTTTTGGGCGAACGGGCAACGATACGGATGCATGTTTTATTATGGTAAGTATGTAATAGCTGTTACCCGTGGTGTTGCCCGCGGCAATACAAGATAAATTAATTATCTTACTAATCTGGTAGAAAATTTACTTACAAATTTATGACAATTTTTTTAGTATGATGGTGTGTATTAACTCTTTTTTTAAATTCAATGTAGTTCGGCTAACATGATGTTAGTTCAATGTCATTTATTTCGATATTAAAATCATATTGTAGTGTAGTGTGTATATAAATAAAAGTGATTATGCGCAAAAATAAAAGAATCAATGAAACCATGCGCGGCCGTAATGGGCGCGATTTTTTATTAATATTTAAAATTCTTTAAGGTGTACGATTTTTTTGCGAATAAAGTTAATACAGCTAACAAAGCACTTAAAATGTACAGTTCCAAGGAGGGCGCTGCCCAGCAGAACATTGGGGATGACTTATGTATTCGTATCGGGAGGCTAAAATAGCAGTTAAAACGTATATAATATTTTTTATTTATTGCAATAAATTTAAATAAAAATATTGTACCTAAATTTAGGTACAATCCTATTTTATATATATCCTATATATCCCATTTTATATTTCTATTCATAACCCGGCTTTATCCTGAACCCGGCTTTCTCTGAAGCAGCTAGGGAAATAACAACAAGGGCCCGTGGCCTTTTTTTCATATCAACATACCTGAACAGTCTCACAGCTGAGCACGGGTCTCCGTTATGAAATGAGGTAGCCCGCAAAACAACCACGCTGACCAAATTGCAGGTGGGGGACTATCTTTGAAAGCGAATAAATAATAACTTTCTCCGACTTGCATGTTTCCTTCACCGTTGCTGTTACTTGTTTCACCTCTTTCGCCGCTAACGTTTGGCGATGCCACCACTAACCTATACACTTATTATCTTGGTTAAAAGTGTTGCTAGCTCTATAGAAGTAATTATTTTGCCTATCCAACCAACCTACCTACCTACCAACCTACCAAACTTACCCCAGAAAGCGATCGTCTTAAATCCT
Organism: Ligdia adustata; assembly: GCA_947049295.1. Taxonomy (NCBI): domain Eukaryota; kingdom Metazoa; phylum Arthropoda; class Insecta; order Lepidoptera; family Geometridae; genus Ligdia; species Ligdia adustata. Next base: position 2,560,794 of record OX346237.1, read on the forward strand.
GCTCACAAGTAACTCCTAAAAACTGATTTCTCAATTGCTAAAAGCTCGTGCATCCAACAACGACCTTAATAAGGTGGTTACATAAAATTCTCTTTATAGACTCCAATAAGCAATCCAATAAAGCTTTGGGGCGGAGAAGGGGGTAGGTTAGGTTGCAGGATGGGGTGACAAGGGGGTTAAAAGGGGTAAGGGAGGGAGGAACTCAATATACCCTCATATCTCGTGCAATTACGGCAAAACAAATGAGCGCTAACGAAATTCACCTCTAGAGATAACGGGAAGGAATAGAAAAGTCGTGGAGTAGACAATTTGTGACATTTTTTTTTTATTCTCTTATATTCTTCTTATAGTGTTTGTTATTTTCTAACTAAATTATATGTTTTTTTTTGTAAAGTGCTTATACTAATTATTGTCAAGGTATAAATGTAAGTTATGTATGGTCGTATTGGACTATAAGTTTAAAGTGATTCTTCTCTATGTATTGTATTGTTTATAAATACTAAGCTTTCTGTTTGTAATTCATCAACACAATAATAAATTCAAAAATAAATATTTGTATAACATACAATACATTAGAGACTTTTTTCGTTCAATTAGTTAGCCTATTTCACTCTTAGGACCCCGAACTGTCTTTGATTAAAAACATAGGTCGATGTGTACTCAGTTGCTGAGGAGAATAAGGACAAACACACTTCCAAAACAAAAAATACACTTTCGCATTAATGTGTGGAGAAGTATAATATTTTATGAAAATTTACATTTTCTTTAACTCTTATATACATATAGCGAAGGCATATAAAGCGCAATTAGCCAGACTGCGAGTTCAGTCGTTGATAAAATTCTTATTGATTTAGTCTACGAGTATACAGTTGTTCACTTATTAAGTGCAGTGCTAATTATAAAACGTAAGTATCAAACATTTAATAACCGCGTAAGTAAAAAGTTTAATTTTAGTAATATACCTTTACCCTGTAAATAATTAAAGTTTAGATATAGATATTTCTTACACTGCTTTGTCAACTAGGTTCTATGATAGCGTTAACCTGTATTCAGCTCCTCTACAAACATCGCTTAGTGAGATATTAAGATCTAAAATACTATTTTGTAGCCCAATTTCTTTTATAATTTAAAAATAAATACTATAAAAACAATAAAAATACATTGATATCACGTATGTTGGTAAATTAATTAATTACCAAATGAAATTTTCAACCATTTGGTAAATCGATATGGATCTCTTGAGTAAGTAACTAAATTAATGAAAATATACTCTTACCTTGAATATAACTAAAAAGTTTTGGAGTCTTTTTTTCTTTTTATATATGACACAATACCATATTCATGTAAAGTCATTATTACAATAGTTACGTTTTACTAAAATTTAGTATTTATCAAAAGAATAGTCAACTGGTATTGATTTTAGCAGAAGTAAATATATTGTTTAAATTTACTGTTTCATTTACTAACTATTTAGGAAGAATTAATAAAATATTTCAAGAGTCTCCAGAAATGAGGTTATTGACACGAGGTATTATGTCATTACCACCGAAAAATAAACGACAGTATCGCCTCCTATACACTTGGGTGTCGATTCCCGTATTTCAAACAATCATTTAGTTTTCATTGGTACGGGGTGGGATGAGAGACGTGGGTACTGGAAGGAAGGTTTCCGTCGACTAAAAGTATAAGCTAAATTAGTAAGTTATAATAAATCGTGAACTATATTTGATTGAGTATTTCAGCAACAAACACGATTTTAATTGATAATTAGGTATTTTTAGCATCATGTTTTTACAGATGTATGATCAGTTTTCTTAACGTAAAATGTTCACCAACCGATTACCTAAGTTTATGAGTCTTAATATTAAGTAAACGAGTATTATTCTATATTATCAAGGCAATAAATTGCAAAAGTTTTTTGTGTACCTACACAGTGTATTAAATTCAATATTTTCAAACTTATAGCTTAAATCAATCTCATGCGGTTATGAATACTAACAATTTCCTTAATACTTAGTAAGTATAACATAATGTGAGGACATTATGGCTTCTGTTAAATTACGTGATAGAAATACTTTTTTTATCAATATATAAAAGAGCAAGTTCTGACTGACATGTCACAATCAACGCAGACTCTAAACCGCGTGTGTTCGTTATAGAGATAAGTAATATTTTTTTAGATTTTTTTAAGTGTGTCAAATGTTCAAAACTTCTTTATGCTCGTATTCCGTTTCATGTCACGTGATGTGACAGACACTTGTAGGTATTATTATATTAAATAAATAAGTATACTTATTATAGATAAGTACCAGATATTAATGATATAGATATTTGCCAGCGTCAATTTTAAGATTGTTAATGTTATATAATGGAAACTCTTTTATGCATTTGCCTATTTTGTAGAATAGTTATCTATAGACTCAGGTTAAGCTCTCTGGACACTATATAGAACCTCGAAGTTACTTTTTGTTTTAACTTCTGTCATTAAAACATTTACCACAAATAATGTGTAGTCTATTCTATCGGTGGCCCTGTTCTTCCGAGTGCCAAAGGGCTGTGTGTCGGGTGTTTTAGGTTTTTTCAGCGGCTTTGAATTGCAAATTCAACAGTCGCGACTCGGCTACGCCTGCGGCCTCCGTGGGTATTAATTAAAAATCAGACCGCGATCGCAGCGCTGTGATGCTGGTGGTGAGTAGCAGAACTAGGAAGTATAACAGCACCATGGTGTCCATGGTTACATTGGAAAGCTTTTTACACGTTTTGATTACAATAATTACTTGTATACTGAAAAAATACAACAGAACAAAAATATTTATGTTTCTTAAGCTGTTGAAATTTAGTTATTTTTAAAACACAACGAAATCAGAATATACATTTTTAACAACAATTTGCAAGACAGCGCCATCTATCCCTCCGACCAAAGACCACGATTTGCCTGCCATCTATTGCAAAGTAGCAAAATAATCTTACTAAAAGAAAATTATCATAGATGGCAGAGGCTGTCGGAAAATCCAAATGATGTGCATGGTTTTTAAGTAGCTTTTGCACAATATTAGTTTAAAGGATAGAATAAATTATTATTACTCGTATTTGCTTTACTTTTTTCTGTAGATTTATGTGATCTATAGATAATCTTTGTGCTATATATTTTTGCTATTATTATTTATATTAGTTAGCCATTACGTTTTTGGTAATAAATGCACTTGCCCGGTAGCAAAACAGTTTATAAGTAGGGACTGTCCGATGTTACTAGGCGTAATGTAAAGTATTTTTTTCACAGCGAGTGTTCACAGCAAGCTATAAAATACGGATAACAGCACAAGGCGCAACATGCTCCCTGCGAATAGATAGATTGATTAGTCAACTCTTCATTAAAAAGTCAGCTTTACAATAAATGAACAATAACATAGAAAAACCTATAAACGTATACTAGTATTTAAATGGCTGAATTATCGCTTTAAGCGATCTCTTCCAGGCAACCATGCACAAGATAATTACATAATATGTTACCACTCTTATAAACTAATACTTGCCTACTTAAAATTTGTTGAAAATAATACAAACAAAAAATCAATTTTAGAATAAACTTATCTTTCCTTCTTATATTTTGACGACCAATATTTTCAATATTTCATCAACTTGTTTAGGCTGCCTATTTACTTTATTTACTAGCTATACACAATTTTAAAGAGTTAGGCTATTTACCTGTTTTTTACTCGAAGTGAAGGATCAAGTTAACCATAAAAGTCATATACAAATCTCTGCATTAGCTTGCAGGTTGTGTTTACGACCCTAGTAGGAATTTCACGGTCACAGCTACCGAAACGTGATTGTTAGGTCTAACTATACCTACTGAAGCCTATTCCTAATTTTAGATATTAAATTCCAATGTGTATTTGTTTGCTTTTAGTATCAGGAACAACTGAATTCGAGAAGAAAAAACATCTGTTCCATACAAAAAAAACGATCGGTCGTCGACAAAATGTATGAAACAGCTGTATTTTTTCTCTCGCATAAATTGAGACTTGTAGGTAACTGTTAAAATTGTCTTACAGATGACTTTGAGTAATAAAAGAACATATTTAAAGAAATTGCCGTGCAATTAAGAACTTCCTTGTTTTTCAGTCGTTTTAAAAGCAACATTAACATAAACTCAAAATTCCACTTTAGTTCCATTGGTCGCAAACCTCCCTCCTCCCTGACCACCCCTAGCGAAGAGCTGGTTAATCCTGCCCCCGACAATTTAATAAAGAAACCTGCACAGCAGTAATAATGTTTGTAAAAATATACCCAGACATTGAATTAAGGGGACGACATTGCTTTACTGTAGCAACTCACAACTGTCCTAAAATGCGATAGCTTTATAAATAATAGACAGATACATATACCTAGCTAGATAACACTTTATACAAAATAAATACGTAACGTAATATATTTACTTTAAAAAAAGTGAATAACAATATATTTATTGTTTTTTAGTAATTTTTCAAAGAAATATACATAACCTAACAGTAGACAGATTTTATGGGACCGATGTGAGAACAAAAAAGATTTTCAAGTATTTTTATCTACAATTTGATTTCTTAATTACTTAGTAGACCGCATACAAAATTATGGGTCCGCTAAAAAAATTGAAGTTTATATATCGGTCCAGATGTCGCTGTGTAATCGGGAAAATAATAACGACCGATTTCGAAATTCCTCCTTTTGAAAGCGATTAAAAATACTTATTAATAACAGTGTGAAAAATGGCGGCCTTATGGCGTAAGCAGATCTCTTTAAGGCAACCTCTGTTTCAGGTAAAATAAACAACTGCTTAACAAATTTAAACTCTATCCATTAGATTTAATTAGACGTTTAAATTTTTTTCTATTTCTTATATTTATGCAGAGTTCGTTACAGAATCTCAATCTTTTACTTACGATTATTTTCTCAGTTTAGATCTACCGTCATGTTTAGTGGTGTCATAAAGTGAAAAATTATATACAAAGCTTTACGGAAATCATGTTGCAAAGTTTTCTAATCTTAAAGCGATTAGCTTAGATACGTCGCGTTAGCGAACGTTGTTAAGCTTCGGTGTACACTCAGAAATGCCTAAGGTATTATTATTATTAGGCTGGATCCGCAGACCATAAAATCCATTTTGTTATTTAATTCTTTATTGCGCTATTGTCGTGTACAGAGAGACATTTTAAGATAGAGAGAAAAACACTATGGCGAAAGGTGTTGCCATAACGAAGCACTTAAAATATTCCATAACTTTTTTATGTCGTAATATAAGCCACTGGCTTATTGTATGTCTGTGGCCTAAGATTATTTAATGCTTTGAGCTCTACACTTACTGCTCAACTCTCTGCTCAAACAATTTAAAAAAGCTTCAGAAATATAGTGAAAACTTTTGCCATCTGTTAACTATTCACATCACAATAACCTACCCTTAACATCTCAGGGGTGCGGTTTCATAGAGTTTTATTTGCACGTCGCCTTAACCCGCGCGCAAGCTATATTAAATTCTGAACCACCCTACACCCCACCCAGGGCCGGATTCAGACTTAGATCTGTATTACTAAGGGCCAAATAGGCTTATTCAATTAAGGCTCGTAGTTATAAGTAGAAGGAAAGAATTATTTTAATAAAAATTTAAGGAAAATAAACATTTGTTTTGTAGATTGGAGCTCTGAGATACTGTTTTACAATAATTGATATCAGAGTACGAAAACAGAAGTAATGCATATAAATGTCTGTATAAATGTTTTTCATTACTTATTTTAATTAGTGTCTGCATTTAAAATTCATCAATTTAGTTCATAATTCCTAAACATTACATTTACGTGTATCGTGTCAATTTTCATAATTTACAAATAAAAATTTGCTATTTTTATTTTTTGATATAACATATTATAGGTATATCACAGAATTGTTTATTCTCTGCGTTAAAAATCTTTATTTTAGATTCAATTAGTAACATCTTTATTAATGAAATAAAATGATATATTGGTCTTAAAAGCAAGTATATCTTATATATAAAGTTCAAGGAAATCTTACAAATTACAATATTTTACTCAACAAATAAATGTCAATAATGGTATATGACAAGAAACAATTAAGTAATGTGATATACTTGTCCAAAAATTTACTTGTAATATTTGCTTGTCTTCAGGACCCCTATTTATTATGATTATAAGGACCCCATAGCCTAAGTCAGGCCCTGCGTAGACTTCGTGTTCGAATTACATTATATGTTTGAACAACTTAGAGTTTCATTCAGACAAACTTAATATTTTGGCGCTTAGCGGTAGAGCAATTTCATCATTTCATTTGTAAGATATCCTCTATATTAAGAATCATTTTGTGGATTTTGTCATTTTTATATGTAGGCTTGAGATATTTTTTTATCATTTTTGATGGCTCAAGGATTACGTTATTTGTAAGGAATCTTAGATAAATACGCGGTTTTTGGAGCTTGTTTGAGTTTGGTTTATTACGTTTATTTACGCGTGCTTTTGCTGTAGGCGTGTTTTTCTTGTGAAAACTTTGTATATTAATTTGTGCTTTGATTTGAATTGAGTCCTTGAGCTTTTGGTTACGGAAGATTTAGTGATATCATTTTCTACGTCCTGACTAGATATATTTTAATGTTATTCTGATTGTTTATTCTACTATATAACTGCACTTTATTTATGGGCAGGTAATTTTGTAGAAAATAAAGCTTTCTTACAGCACCATCATGTACCTTTTCAAGCTAAGAGTTTGTAACTGTAACTTTCGGGGATAAGAAAATATTAACAGTTCTATGACGTTATTATTCTTTAAGATTTCCGAACCTAGTGATTCAGAAGAAAAATATCTGTAAGAAATTGTATTTAAAAATATACAATTTTCGCATGTATCCAAGCATTTGTTATGAGAGATCTACGCACTGGATAATGTATGTCAAGTCTCTTAGATACCAGAGTTATAATTATTCCATTTGGCTAACGTTCAAAAAGCGTAAACTGTGTGAAGTGAACACGTCGAAAAATTAAGAATTTGAGACTTTGTGTTGTATAGTCTGTAGGATATATAGTCGCGAATATTTTAAACAGTTATTTTAGCTAGAGACTGGTCTTAAGATTCTAAAGACACTCTCTAAAGTTAATAAAAACAAAAAAAATACTACAGTTCGAATATTAATATGAAATTTTGACATAACATGAATTGGGTAATGAAACAAACTGAATAGTCGTTAAATCGTTTTCTTTTAAATAGGTCAATAAAAATTGTAATGTTTCCTAAATTTTCTAAATATAATATTTTTGTGTTTTTTTACTCAGCAGTATAATTATAATTCTTCATTGATAATTGATATTTTACGCAGGATAAAAACAATTTTTTAAATTAGTAGAACTTGCGCTAAAACTATTTTAAATCCACTTTGAACAAGCAATATACACACAGTAATTAACTCTACCAAGATTTTAGAATTCATTGAAACAATTTGTCAACACGTACCAAAAATCAAAATTTAATAATCTGTCGTCATTTACTTTGAAGTTAACGCAAACAATACACAAGTTCCAAGTCAACAGACAGACCGAAAAGAGTAGAATTCATGTGAACACCTTTTGAACTCTCTCTATTGAATGTAACACAATAGGGCACATTCAAATCGAATCTGTTAGTTAAAGACCGGCTATTCACGGGCTAGCTTGTTGGGTATTCCCTACAAATAATAATTAAAAAGAAACAAGTACTTTATAAAGTGATAAACAATTTCAATTCGTCGGAAACGCCTGTACAAATATCACAGTTATTCCAATTTGTAAACGAAACTACTATATAGAGCCGCTTTTCATAAAATTTATATCCGGGGTTCAAGACCGATGTTTAATAGTGTTTTAAATGCCGATTACACTGTGGTATAATGGTAATTTTTGACAGATTTGGTAGCCTCCTATACAATAATTTAATTTCAAATTAAAATTCGAATCAAAACCATTTATTTCGACTAATTTTCCAACTGCTACTAATAAGACAATACTAACTCTGACATACTCTGTGATTCACAGTCACATAGAGATCAGAATCATGATTCTGTGAGTGTGTAACGCAATGCTATCGTAATTTTGAAACAATTTAAATAGAAGACTTGAGCTTTTATATACCTTCATATAAAAAAAGTTTCTAATTTGTGCAAGCATTGCTAAGAACACACACAACACAAAAAGACACATAAACAAAAAAAATACATTACACAAAATACAACTTGTAAATGGCTAAAGTCGGCAAACAAAATTAAATGTTTGAAATCATCTAGTAACCTCGTAACCGTGACCACTGTAATGTAACCATAACGTCAGGCTTTATTCAAAATAAATTAATTCATATCAATTTGACAAACGAACGTTTTAGATACTATTTATTTTGACAGGTTGATCAACACCCTGAAGTATAATCACACCTTTCTGTAACACATTGTAAGTTATAGACATAATGTGACCGTCATTGTAAGCACGCGTGTCATTGAATACGCGCCTTTACATGCAAAATTAATAAAAACCGATCATCCTCGGCTGAGCGGCTCGGAAAGAGCATCCCGGCGCGGAATATTAACCTTTATCGACAATTAAATTCTATAACAGATGCCGTCAGAGAGTCACAATACGAAGGATGAAGTTAGTCAGGGAATCTAGGGTGCATTTAATTACGACCCAAAAATATGGTTTACATTAATTTCTCAATTAAATCTTAAATTAATTATTACAATAAATGTCACAAAAATGATAATAACGTCCTATAATAGCAATCGATAAATTAATAACGCTTTACATTCATAGCTCCCTACTAGGATATATTCTGTATCGGAACTGCCATACACAATACAGCCAGACCCAAAGACAGATATTTAAACTCAACATTGGAACCTGCCGCGACTGGGTAACGAACATAGAGCCGCCGGATCTCGAAGTAAGCAAGCCATGGTCTTAATTTGACAATCGCCGAGCACGGCGGTTATCAAATACCGCTGTGTCAAGTGATTCCGCGCATATTCCGCGATTCTTATTGATGAATCACCAATAGCGTCTGGGCGAAACCCCTGCCCTGTACTCCACCCGGCGTCAAAGAGACCTTTAAAACCGTCACAGCGCGTCTACCATAATCATTGGTTCAAGTTGTTTACCAGGAACTGTAACTGGCGTTTTTTTATAAAGTCGCAATAAGTAGTCGTTTATACAAGCAATGTTTTGTGAAGACTTAATATCATGTTTTTTTCTACAACCTAACTTTTCTGTCCACTTTTGTATTTTGCCTATTAATTCAAAACTAGACTCGTTCGTTGTCTCCTCGCCTAACACCCCAACCCTCTGCCCTCAGCCCCCGGTAGCGGCGTTAATAATAATTTATTAATATAGTTTAGCATCGTAATGGAGCGACCGCGACAACTTATCTAATATCTGTAGTGAGCAAATACAAGCGGTTAGTTATAGAATGAGAGCCACAGGTTTAATATCGAGAGCAGCTTTTTATAATATGCAATGAAATGATACCTACGAAAAATTTTGGTGTAGAAAAGAATAGAATACATTTTATTTGAAAAGGAAAGTAACACACAAGTTTACAAGTAAAAAAATAAAATAAACTTATTACTTTTTCGCTCACAAACCAAATCCAATTCAAGGTAATGCTAGCTGAAAAAACCAGCGCTGATCTGCTACTTTGGTCATGGCTATAAATATATACAATAAACTACCAGATGATATGAAATATATAGAAAATGACATTAAATTCACACGTTCTCTGAAAAAGTTTGTAATTAACGAAGCCTACTACGAAATTCCTGATACAAATATTCAAAGTTAATTTATTAGTATGTTTTGAGCTTGTTTTTAGTTTGTATAATATATCTTGCTCTCTCCTACTTATAGCTTTTATTATCTTATGTATTATTATCTTATGTATTATTAACATCATAATGACTCAATGGAAGCAATAAAATCTCAAATCAGAATCTGAAATCTTATGTTAGAACCGTTGTCATAGTGTTACGGTAAAAATCACTTATAGGTAGGTAATGCCGCTCCTAATATGAATTCGTCGTGAATATTTTATAACCTTATAACCATTATATATGATTCCCCTAAACTTTGCACTCTATTATAGTACTGTAACTTACCTGATGTAAAGTGACGATGTATATCTTAAAAAGCAATATTGAGAATATTATATAGTTAACTGAATCTATATAGGCATATAACGACTATCTTATCTAACTGATAAAATAACGCTATAGCGATAATGTAATTAGATAATGCCAAAACATGACGGAAAAACAAATGTTGTATATAAAGAAAACCTAAGAGTGCTAGACAGATTATTTACAGCTGACTTCCAGAAAAAGGATGTAATAAGACTTGCCTGTAACGAACGTTATTTAAAGGTCAATAAATATTACTTTACTTCACTTCACTTCACTTCACTTCACTTCACTTCACTTCACTTCACTTCACTTCACTTCACTTCACTTCACTTCACTTCACTTCACTTCACTTCACTTCACTTCACTTCACTTCACTTTACTTTACTTTACTTTAAAGGAAGAGTTACTAAATTCGACGTTTTTCCACGTTTGTTAGCTTTTTTATCAAAGACTTTTTTGTTTGATAGTATATTTCTTGAGTAACAAAAATGGTTAAGGGATTATTTTATGAACTGAAATAAATAAAAAGTTAGTTCTACATCTTCTGATGTTGCCTTGTGCTAAGGCGAATCACGTGTCGAGGAAGTCGGATACTGAGAGAAAGAGAAATAATAAGGTGAGGTGTGGCGGTGGTGAGGAGGAACCACACCATAAAAACAAAAATATTTTTCGATTTCTCACGCTGACATCAAGACGAGGCGGAAAAACACTAAATATCTTGTATATACCATCTTATTATAAATGGATTTCCGCAAAGTAACGCCTGACTCCATCAATTATTTAATTACTTTATTTAAAAGAACATTTTTTTAACATCACCTCTTATACTAGAAAACAGCACCGAAACTCCGAGTCGAATATTACGCCTTTCACAGTCGACAGCCATTTCAATTACACCTGACATCTAATACTTAATTGAATTCACGTTATTATTACATTACAAGATATTTGCTGGAAATTATTATTATATTTATTTATATATTAGTAAAATTATGTGTTGAACTTGAGCTGGCACCCACGGCGTCGCTCGTGACGTTCTTTGATTTATAGGATTTCGTACCTAACAGATAAGAAAGGAACCCTGTTACTAAGAGTTCGATGTCGGTTCGTCCGTCCGTCTGTCGCCAGGATCTCATGAGTCATGATAGCTAGACAGCTGAAATTTTCAGAGATGATGTATTTCTGTTGCTGATATAACTACGAATATTAAAAACATATTAACATAAAAGTGTTTTTTTGCAATTATTTAGTTTTAATTTAAAACAGCAACATGTAGATTCTTTACAGATTTTTTTATGTATATTCACTATTAATAACAAATAATTCGAATAAAATAAAATCAATATTTTATATTAATTTGGCATGAAATTTGTGTGAAATTTTTGACATAGCATTCTAACTGCGAAATAATTTTTGAAATCGGTCTAATGGATCGATTTTTGAGTTAACATACAAAATACAAAAACATTCATGGTTGACTCCCATACAACAAACGTGTTTTTTGCTCGATAGTGCATTCACTATTAACAACAAATAAAAACTTGAACTAGTATTGTATAGATAAATGATACGGAACCTTTAGTGCGTAAATTCGACTCGCATTTGGCTGAATTTTTATTTTCTGTATGTTCTCAGATTTCCCAGTGACACCTTAACCGAATATTCTTTTTTGTTTTGAAAATTTTAAAGTTTTGTTTATAAGTACACTAGCTGACCCACCGAACTTCGTACCGCCTAACAGTTATGTATGTTTCTCACATTTTAAACCTTTCCTGGTGTACGACAATCATTTCAAGACTAAACTCAGCTATATCTTCCCAGCCATTCTCGAGTTTAGTAAACACAAACGGATTAAATTTTATTTAAATACTTTTTAAAAAATTCTGTCATAATAACTTTCTCCTGACAATAACAAACACAACAAAAAATTAGTGAAATCGGTCCAGAGGTTCACGTGAGATGACGTCACCAACGGACATAGGGATTCATTTTTATATATTATATTACGAGTACATAGATTTATAAACAATTAGTACTGCCTACCGAATACACTTTTTTATCGATTTCCAAAAAGGAGGAGGTACTCAATTCGACTTGTTTAAGTTTGTCACCTTATTTCTCAGAGACGGCTGGACCGATGTGAAAAAATATTTTTGTTTGATAGGGTGATACATCTTATTAATTTTTTACAAATTTGATCCCGTGTTTTGATGATTAAATCGTAATAACTGAAAAAATTCTATCGGCACCTAAAGTAATGGAAGACAGATAGATATCTCTTAAAATAAAATTGTTAAAGTTAGTTGTACCTTGTAGCAATGAATAGAATGCAATTGATGAGACAAACAGCAAAAAATAAAGTTGAAAATGATCGCCTTCATAATCGTATGTTCGAGTGCCAAATGTCTGCAAATGATCTGTCGCGAGCTATTTGTTTAACTAGAATAGACACAGATCTATTGGAAATGTTAAACGTATGCCACTACTACATGTCAACAATGGATGAGATGGATTAAATAATATAAAAGTCCTGACTGACTGAGTAATATAAAAGGAATCAACATAAAGCCTAAACCACTGAACCTAAAGACATGTAGTGCGGGCATGATGGGCACGCTGCCCTCTGGTGGTAGATTGAAGCATTTGGATTATATGTAAATCTTAATCTTATTTTTAATAGGTAATATTTCTGCAATATTTTTTTGTTTTTGTAGTTAGTCATTTTGTTTTTGGTAATAAAGGCACTTGGCCCTTTTGAAAAGAGGGCGTGTTCTATGTACGGGGATGTACTAAGAAAAGAAATATGTAAATTGTAAAATTTTATGACGCGGGCAACGCCGCGTGTGTTAACTACTAAGCTACTGATAAAATGTAAAGTATAAATAGTATTTTAATTTGTTAGTATGCCTAATACAGATGTGCATATTAAGAATGCTAAAGTGTTAGAAAATAAATATAATTATAAAAAAAGCTCCAAGACTACTATTACATTTTCATTTATGTTGAAATCCCCAAAAGTAGGTTTCAAACAATTTTCCTAAGAGTTTGCAAGGCCATTACGGTCATGAATTGTTTTTATACAATGTGCACTTAGGGCACATTCGTGTCTCTAGACACCACCGGTAGAGATGTCATCACATCTGACAAGATCTGCACTGCCGGAGCTTTTTACGGCTGATTTCATTATTTGGCAGGAACATGTATTACACTTCTTTAAATAAAGAGACCTACGACTAACGCCTGTACGCCTAATTCTTACGTTTATGTTAAATTATATTGTAACTCGAATTATGTTTTAGGCTAAATAGTTTCATGTGTCAATAAAGCAATTATTGATTAAAAAAAAAAGCAAAAACGATCTATAAGCTTTATTTAAGCGACTTAAATAAAAGCAGTTTTCCATCCGGCGTAATCTTTTTTTATTTATATTTCTCGATTTCTTAAAACGCCTGGACAGATTAAAACAAAATATTCGTAAGTGTTTGCCTGCCGAACTGAAGTAGATCTTTTTTTTTTGTGGCCTCGAGGACAACAGTTTGCCTAAATACTAGTTAGCTCTTAGATGAGAATTGGCTGCATTCCCTGATGATTCAGAAAACGTAACATACGCCAGATTACTATGCAGTTTGTACGAAAGAGTTTTCTCTGAAGGCGTGTCGAGTGTATTTCAGGCGTCTACTTTTATAGTATTGTTGTGATTTGCCAAATGATGTCAGTCAGAGTGATAACAGTGATTCACATCACTATTTGAGGCAAATGTAAAGTTGCTTGAGTATGTTAATATAGATTGCCCATTTAAAACTTGAGCTAGTTTGTTTAAAATTTATGGACAATTTCGGAAAGGCTTCTAACTCTTCTAACTAAATGAAAATATCATGAAGAAACCATAACTTCTTGAGAGTTAATGTACGAGTAATTCAGACTAGGCATGCTCCATCTATGACCACAGAGTCACTTACTTCCGTTGTCTGGCGAGCTGGTGGTCAAGAGCATATCTGTCTTAATATCACTTCATATAAATATAAACAAGTGCAAAACCTTAACTTAAACTTATATGTGTCATATTAAGAGGACAGCACAGAGAAGTGAACTTGTATCCCGACGTAACTAGAAAATTAATAGCCTCAGACAAACTTTACAATTATATGTGTAACCCAACTCACGGCTGACTAGGCTAAACATTGATTAAATATAAAAAAAACTTCAAGCTATTAGCGCTATTAGTCAGATATTGTGACGTGTCCTTACCACGCTTATATAATAATTATGTAAGTACGCTTGCCTAGAAGAAGTATTTTTAATCGCCACTTGTAAATGCCCACATTATAGCTATTAGGAAAAATAGAGGAGTCGAGTTTTAGAACCAACGAGCTAAACTGTTCAAGATGAGGGCATAAGGCAATCCGCAATGATAATAATGGTGTAAAAGTTTCATAATAATCGCGTAACGTAGTAATTCAATAGCAAACAAACCGTCCTCGAACAAAATATTAAATCAGCAGTATGAAAGCCCCAGCTAATTCTAGCACATGTATACTCGAAGTAAATATAGCTGTGAAAACGACGCCACATCACGGTATGCTGAAATTCCTCATATCACATTACGTATGGGAAACCCCTTCGATTCAAGACTAAAGGTTATACACCTCTTAAACCCAAACTATTTGATTGGCTTTGCCAAAATTGATTGGGTAGCTGCAAGAAATATTCAAAGATTCATTCATGTCATTCGAGCCAGATACCGAAAGTTTGCCTCGAATTACAAAAGGTTAAAAATGTCTACATGTAATTGTCTAACAGTAAACTTTACATCCACTAACTGTCTGGCTAAGCGTTGAATGCCACTGAAATAAGAAAGGATTCAATGAAGACTCAATGTATTGAAGTTTGTGTGGCCAAGAATTCTATTGGCGAAATGTAAGAGCAAAACGAGATACCGCGCTTGAAAGCCAAAATGAAAAAATCAACGTAGAAGTCCAGTGAACCAAGCACGCATGTCGCTTCTCAGATTTCTGATTCGGTAGCAAACCATCCTAAAATTAAACTAGTCAACACGTCACGAACTACGCAGGAACATGAAAACTAGAAAACGAGAGCGAACGATCCGGGAGACCGGCAATATTAATAGCCAAGTCGACGGCGCGATATTTACGGATACTTTTGGAAAGACCACGATGAAACATTAACTTGTTAGCGGTGGCAGAGTCCAGGCGCCTCGGGATAAAATTAGTCCACGGTTTTGGACGCGGGATGCCGGTTTACTATTTATGGTAATGCTCGGAGAGAACGCGTGGGGTACTATGCGAGGTTATATTTGGACACGCTCGCGTTCCAGGGAAGCGAACCCACCGTGCCTGATCTCAATATGAAAATATTTTTCAGAGGAATGTTGCTTTGCTAGTGTCTGACCTAGTTATAGACAGGTGAACTGATTGAAACCTACTTGTCTCGTAAGCTCCTACTATTATTAGACTTGTAATGTTATACTAGATGAGAGGAAGTGAGGCAACAGGAAACTTAATCCAAAAATAAACCCAACCAGTGTATAAAAAAAAGAAAGTTATGTAATTAAAATAAATAAATTAACCGTTTATTTATTAATTACATTTGGCATTGAGATCCATAACGATCCCGTTGTATAATAATAAAAATAAAAAAGAAAAATTAAAATTTATATAAATTTTATACAATAAATTACATTAAAGTAAGATGGCGTTATATTAGATGTTCAGTTCTGTCAGGTATCACTAGGTACAACGTACAAATGCTTGCGTTCCACAGAGCACAACACACAGCACTAGAATCACGCAGCAGCAGCGCTCGACGAGTAGCTTAGAAGCACTTGCGGTGGACGATGCCGGGGCCGGACTCGTCGTACTCCTCCTTGGAGATCCACATCTGCTGGAAGGTAGACAGGGAGGCGAGGATGGAACCACCGATCCATACGGAGTACTTCCTCTCCGGGGGAGCGATGATCTTGATCTTGATGGTGGAGGGAGCCAGGGCGGTGATCTCCTTCTGCATCCTGTCGGCGATACCGGGGTACATGGTGGTACCACCGGACATGACAGTGTTGGCGTACAGGTCCTTACGGATGTCGACGTCGCACTTCATGATGGAGTTGTACACGGTCTCGTGGATACCGCAAGATTCCATACCCAGGAAGGAAGGCTGGAACAGGGCTTCAGGGCAACGGAACCTCTCGTTTCCGATGGTGATGACCTGACCGTCGGGAAGTTCGTACGACTTCTCGAGGGAGGTGGAGGCGGCGGCGGTGGCCATCTCCTGCTCGAAGTCCAGGGCGACATAGCACAGCTTCTCCTTGATGTCACGTACGATTTCCCTCTCAGCGGTGGTGGTGAAAGAGTAGCCCCTCTCGGTGAGGATCTTCATGAGGTAGTCGGTCAAGTCGCGACCAGCCAAGTCCAGACGGAGGATGGCGTGGGGCAGAGCGTAACCTTCGTAGATGGGTACGGTGTGGGAGACACCGTCACCGGAGTCCAGCACGATACCGGTGGTACGACCAGACGCGTACAGGGAGAGCACGGCCTGGATGGCGACGTACATAGCCGGGGAGTTGAAGGTCTCAAACATGATCTGGGTCATCTTTTCCCTGTTGGCCTTAGGGTTGAGGGGAGCCTCGGTCAGCAGAACGGGGTGCTCCTCGGGGGCGACGCGCAGCTCGTTGTAGAAGGTGTGGTGCCAGATCTTCTCCATGTCATCCCAGTTGGTGATGATGCCGTGCTCGATGGGGTACTTCAGGGTGAGGATACCTCTCTTGCTCTGGGCCTCGTCTCCTACATAGGAGTCCTTCTGTCCCATACCGACCATGACACCCTGGTGGCGCGGGCGACCGACAATGGACGGGAAGACGGCGCGGGGCGCGTCGTCACCGGCGAAACCGGCCTTGCACATGCCGGAGCCATTGTCTACTACGAGCGCAGCAACATCGTCGTCGCACATTTTGGCGGTTATGTGTGGTTTGGGACGCGGTGGATGTTGACTCTACGGCAGCGAGACTGCGAGTGCGGCTGACGACGCCTCGGGATGCTTATATAGGCGGCGCATGCGGCGACCGCGCGCGCCTTACATGGCTAGCCAGCCGGCCCCCGCGCGACCATTCTCCCCCGGAATTAACCGCCGTTCCATCACTTTACACACCCATCTATCATCTCCACTTCAGTTTGCGACCCTTGAGTGGTTTATTGTAGGGGTATTTCCAGCCCTGTGGTGGTTACTTCGCCCCCGCGGTCCGAAACGGGCGCGCGCGGCCCGCCGCTCGCCTTGCGCCTTTTCGGGCGTTGGGCGCACGCGTTCCAATCTAATTGTGACAGTTTATTTTCATGATTAATTAGTTTTAACTTTACTCAAGTTATTATAGAAAGCTTAATCTTAATGTAATTTAAGATTATTTTATTCAGTTGACGTTTGACTTCTAAAATAGAATTAACTTAATTCATTCATATTAATAAATACTTAATAAATAGTAACAGCTTAACTCAGGCTTCATGAAATTGACAAGGGATCATGAAATTGACAATTGTCATCAATATCAGTTCGTATCTATCCCCGAGTTTTTAAAATGTATGGAATAAGGTTGATATTCGCGTAGCAATTTTTGGCTCTGCATTAATATTTCTTTAAGTTTGTCGACCTACCTAGGCTAGTAGGTCAGTAGTCTAAATCTAGGATTTCGAGTAATTGTTCTACGCAATTGCTATTGTATTTTACTAATGCATAATCTTAAGTACCAGATTTTTCTATTATGTATTCTAAATAGTATATAATGTAAATTAATCTGTAATAACAATTACACAATAATGTTGTAGCCTTACAATAATGATTACATACTATGTTTATCTGAAATGTAGTTAACTCCGAAGTAAACAGATAACTCATAGGTATTTCCATCATTATACTCTAACTTTTCAATAATTATTCCTTAATCAATGTAACGCAAAAAAATTAATCAGATCTTTGCTATTATATATATCATCAAAAACAGTTAAGGCATGTAAAAAGAGGAAGGGGGAGGGGGACTGAAGTATTCATACATTTTGAACAACCTCCATTACGAGACAAACAAAAAAGGCGG
Source organism: Ligdia adustata (assembly GCA_947049295.1). Lineage (NCBI taxonomy): Eukaryota > Metazoa > Arthropoda > Insecta > Lepidoptera > Geometridae > Ligdia > Ligdia adustata. The sequence goes on from OX346237.1 coordinate 2,579,066, forward strand.
TTCAAAGAAAATGTTTATAAAGCAACGACATGTTGAACTAAACAGCTGATTATCAAAAAAACAAACATTTTTACTAACTAGTAACCTTTTCGACGTAGGTAGTATAGCTTTTTGATATAAGATAAATAGGTTCTAGTATATTGCCCACAGGATAAAAAGTTAATTATGTAAATTACCTATTCGTCGTTCCCAGGTGTCTAAGATCTCTCCGTACCAAATTTCATCCAAATAGGTTCAGCCTCTTGCACGTGAGAAACAAACATACAACAAACTTTCTCGTTTATAATTAGTAGAATTTCGTTAAGGTAGGTAGGTGGGTTTCATGGGTTGAATATTTCTGACTTGACTTACTAATCCATGATTATACCTATTTATACAACCAATAAATAATTTAATGAAATATTCGTACTCGTTGAAGTTCTGCTGATAACGCAAATTATATTTTAAACAGACTTCAAAAAAATTTAGAAGTTTGAAGTAATCTATTTTTACATATGTTCATCTAACACAGCTGGACAAATATTTAAAAAATTCGCCATTTCACATTTTTCGAAAGTAAATCCTCTTTTTTGAATAATCCCTAAACAGCACTTAAACAACTGTCTCAATAAAATTATCACATCTGATTCCAAATAAACAAATCACTGGCCTAATATAAATAGATTGCATACAAGACAAGCTAATTATGTTCTAGACTACAATAGTACATCTAATTATATACCGTCACCATTCATTGATTTAAACTCAATCGAATACCAATAGGTATATCAGACTTGTATTATGGGATTTGTAAATGGATTTTAATGGTTCTTCAGCGTTGTGTTTGATACATTGCGTTTATTCAAGACTTTTCTATATTTTATATGTTATACAAGTTCATTTTCTTACCATAGGCACTACTGAAGTGAGAAGAATTAAGTCTTTCAAAGACCTAAAGTTTGTATGTAAATCCTAAACAGATACTAACTCAAAAGTTAAAAACCGGACCCTATTAACCAAGACTTCGCTATCCGTCAGTCCGTCTGTCATAGAGTGTATCTTATGAACTTTGGCAGATAGACAGTTAAAAAAAATTCACAGACGACGTACTGTTGCAGCTATAACTACAAATACTAAAAACAGGATAAAATAAGGTAAATTATATTTATGGAGGCTCCTATTTCAACAAAAGATATTGTATAGATAATGGCGCAGAAGCCTGCGTGCGCGAGTTCAACAAGCACTTGGCCGATTATTCAAGTCTTTTTTTTATCCTACACAGCTAGGCAACTGACCACAAGTTCGCACGACCACAGAAGTCAGCGATACTGTAGCCTTAGATAGAGGATGCCTAGTCTGGAAAACACTAACTTTCAGGGATACCTGCCGGAAAATACCGTTAGGACAGATTTTTCAACTTTAGTTTGGTAGCTAGCCCCGCGAGCGATAGGAAACGCCCTACCACCATGCTACGGTTTCCTCACGATGTCATCCTTCGCCGGTAACTAAGGCTCTTTTTGCATGTTTCGTGGGATCGTACCTCGTACTTTTTGCACGGCAATCGACCCCACTAACAACTCGACCTTCACCACAATAAATAGAATCGCCACAATAAAGTCTAGTGTAAGGCAGCAATGTAAAGCATCCTATCCATACCATCGTTGCAGTAAAATGCAAGTGCATAAAGTCAACGGCCGGCTATATCTGTACTAGGTACCAGGTGGTGTGCTCCATGCGTTCATTAATAGAGAATACTTTTACTGCTCGCTAGTATTTTGGTAATGGTGTGATGTAATCATTTGTATCAGGAATTGTTACTTTTTAAGATGTACTTCGTTAAGTACGAGTAGAGCGGTGTTACAAATATAAAAAGCTCATCTTACTTTACAAAACTTATCGGAGCATTTGATCGATGCGACGCGTGACCAGAATGTCGGTGTTTATCTGGCCCAACGTATAAGCATTATAATAAGTATTCAATATGAATCATATACCAAAAAAAATTTTTTTTTTTTTTTAGATTAGGTAGTTTTTAAGTATTAAGATACTTAATAAGGGTCATCAGAACAATGCAGATTGTGATCAAGCGATATTTATATCAGTCTGAAATCGTAGTAGCCTAGTGAAACACTCGCTTACCAAGCAAGAGCGCAAGAGTTCAATCCCATGTTTAGTCTAAGGTTTTTCACTTATGAGCATATGGGAATAATTGCCATTTGTTTTAACGGTAAACAAAAACATAGAAACGTTCGTTTCGAAGTGTCTCTACGATTTGGCCATCGTGGATTACGGCCTACACCACCTTCAGTGAGACCCATCCGTGGCAATAAGGCAATTTAAGTATATAAAAGTATGCTCGAGCACAATTCCTAACGAGGTTATATAATGTAAGATGTTTACAACCAGTCAAGGAAGTTAGCAATGTGATTTAATTTTATAGACAAATTTAAAAAATATTGTTGTAAACTATAACTAGATATTTAATACAAAAAAAATATTTGAATTCAGGTTCCTTTTTAATTTTTCACCGAACAATAAGGAGCTACAATTATTATTTTAAGATTAGGTACAATACAAAACTAATCTTTTAATAACTTGTAGCTACGCAAAAATACGCGATATTAAAAAAAAAAGAACAACTACGTTACCGAATTTTATCCAGAAGATAACTTATCCAGTTTTGTAATTATAAATCACATTGTGTACCAAAAACAATTGAAATACGCCTGTAAATGGCGCCGTTGCAAATTTCCGATTTTTTTAAAAAAAATAGTTCGTTAATCCTATATCAGGGGTTAGTATGGTTTAAAGACATATTGTACTCGTATTTTAGCATTTTTCTTTAACATTTAGTATACACAACCTTTGCATGGCATTATTCGTATTTATTTCTGTATATGCAAAAATAATCTTTATTTATCTGAAACGATTCGAATATCAGTAAAAGCTTCGATTACAGTATTCTTCTACACATGTGACCTTCTGCCACTATAGCCACAGATGTGAGTTCGCGTTGGTAGCGCTACTGCGTCTGGCAAACTAAAGGCGGGTCATGAAATAACCGATTAAGGAACTCGCTTAGAAATTGCTTGTAATACTTTTTAAATTACTTCAAAAAAAGACAGCTTTTTTTGAGTTACCTGATTTCTCAGAGACGGTTTTACCGATTTATCAAAATCGGTTACGTAGATTTTTATGTACTCGGCTATGTTTTTGGAATTTTTCAGAAGTTTGTAAACTTATTATAATGTTATTATTTCTTATAATAATAATATATAAAAGAAAGAAGAGACGTCATGTGATAAATAAAGAATAAACCGATTAATAAGTTAGTCTATACGAGTATCCCGACACTTATGATATGTTTTTTTTCCAGATCGTTAGTAAATCTTTTTTTTTTTTTTAGACAAGCGTGCTACTTACATTTATAGCTGCGCATATCGTGGCTATTCAACTGTAAATGTAAGAACGAAAATACAGATACCTAAGTAATTAATGACGTCACTTATATCGAAACTTTCTTAGATTATTACATTCTGATCAAAATAAAATAAATTGTGTAAGTTACTTTTCTTTTATCTTTCTGCTATCGTAATAAATAGGAGGGGTTAAAAATTTGAAGCGTTGTCAATCGTACATTATAATAAATCGCTTCCGCTTATAAAACCGCCCTACTCCTAACCCGACAATAACAACGCAGATCGACAGTGAACTTGTGTATTTATAAATTCTCACAACAACACACACTGTTACCTAATCTATGACGAGACATAGTATCGATTGGCAAGTTGACAAATTAATTAATCGATTGAAAGTTACGACGAACGAACAATGGTTCAGTTCAATCGAGTTGTAAAATGTCCACGTCAGTTGTTTACTCAGAGTTGTCTTATTTTGTAGTGTTAGTGTTCATTGCATGTGTTATTGAAACTGGCATTAATTGTATAATGCTCTTTCAAAGATCCCTTATCGACTAACGTTTGGCATGAAAGAGGTGAAAACTAGAGCAAGCAATGGCGTCAATTTTCAAATATAATGATATTTTGTATTCAGTTTAGACAATATTCAGTCATTTTCATTGTCATTTTTTATAATGAAATTTAATGTTGTATTTATTTTTTAATAGAGTGTTTATCATTCTATAATATGTCATGTATATGTATATTAATTAAGTTGTTAAGAACTCTTATGAGTTATATAAGTCATTATCGTTTACGTGCATGGTTGTTTGGAAGAGATCGCGATAAGGCCGCCATTTATAAGCTGGTATATGTGTATAAGCTTTTCTTTAATCATTTTTATGTATTGTTGCTGGTCTTTGAATAAAGAGTTGTCTTATCTTGTCTTATCTTAACTTATGTTATACCTGAGGGTGGAGCTAGAGTTACATATATTTAAATCAGGGACAGCTGTTATTGTAATTACCTAGTCTTACACCACATTAAATAATTTCATTTCAATATGTGACATTCACATCTTTCATGCCTAACGTTAGCCGGTAAGGGATCTTTGAATGAGTATACAGTTATTGTCAATTTCAGTAACTATAGCGTAAATAACCTATGGAAAACTTTTTGTAGTAACTCCAGAACGGTGCCCGAAAGACGGGTCATGCCGAGTTGGGCCGCAATTTATCTGATAAAAGTGTAACAGAAAGGTGTGACAATAGTTAAGGGTGTTAGTCTACCATTCAAAGTGAACAAATTGTAGAAGAACAAGCAAAATTAGAGAATCGAGAATTTTGTTGCAGCCATCTTGGATTTGTAATAATCATAATAATATGTAGTATTATGATACTTTCAAATTCAAGTTTTATTTTTTCATTTCATCCAAAGGTTGCCTGGAAGAGATCGCTATTAGCGATAAGGCCGCCGCTTGTTGCACGTAATCATAAGTTTTATTAAGTTTATTGTATTATTTATATGTGCATACAATAAAGAATTTCTATTCTATTCTACTAGTCAATTTATTTCATTTGATCACCATATTGAGGAAGTTGTGAAAAAATTTGTGCTTCACCATTTTGTGGCGATGGCCATATTGGACCAATTTTCTCTCTCGACTAATACACATTTCATACATCAAAATGGGTCCATCCGTTTGGGAGCTAGGATACCACAGACAGACAGACACACACAGACACGTCAAACTTATAAAACCCCGTCGTTATTGCGTCGGGGGTTAAAAACATTTATTTGTTATTAGATATCGCTTTTTATCGATAAGTAGAACTATATTTTGTAAGATTTTTTCTCGTGTAATTAATTTTTGTCTAAATAAAGAATTGATCTATGTATTACTGATTTCAATTCAGCAGTCGCCGATACAATTTTTAAGATATTTCGTTTTAATAACAAACTCAGTTATTTGATTTTTAAATATTATCAAATCGGTCTTAGTAACTAATTTAGATAAAGTTTATATATATATATATTTATATTTGATATCAAATATCTCTTCTTTGGTTAGGGATTCCAATTTCAAATTTATACAGCTATTTATTCATACATTTGTATTTGGAAAACCGTAATTCATTTGTTTGGTCCTCGTTTGGTTTTTTCTTTGCGTCACGCAGTTTACAAAATGGAAAACTTGAAATATCGCGTTATTTACGAGTACGAGTTCCTCCGTGGTACCAGTGCTGCAGAAACGGCTCGAAGGATTAATGATGTGTATGGCGGCGGTGTCGCAAAAGGAAACACAGTGCGTTTTTGGTTATATATATATTATCAAATCGGTCCTAGTAACCAATTTAGATAAAGTTGTGGGATAAAGGTACTTATATTATTTTTTATACCAGTTAAGTTGTCTCTAGGAATTCAGGAAAAAAATACAGTTGAATTAAAAATCTCCTTTTTGGGCAAGTCGGTAAAAAGAAAGTATAAGTTTTTGTAGGAGACATTGTCTAATGCTATGCGTAGCTAAAAAAATTACCAATTTAATTTCTCAAATTGACTCAAATTACAAATGAAATATCTTCATTATACAACAATAAAAAACATATTTCCATCTACATCTATCAACCCCATCATAAAACCATAAAGTTATTGTACAAATAATAACTCCAGATTATTTTTTCATCCTCGCTAATTGGCGAATAAATTGATATGGCAACATTTAATCTCCCGTTATACAATTTGTCGTATTACGTATCTACCGTATTGAGTGGTCACGCGCCACCCTATCTGTAGATCTTTTTGTTGCAACCCTATGATGAGCAACCCCTTAGGGATGAAACCTCGCAACCAGATAATATGCGTAAGAGAGTACATGCATTATTGGAAGAAAAAAAAAACTTATTTTGAATAGTCTCAAATTGTCGTAAATATTAGTCCGATCATTTATCTATACTCTATACTTAATATTATATTTATTAAAGATTTTATTTTTGCAAAGCAAAGATTTTCATTTTTTTTTTAAAAAAGTGACGTTTTTGTATGGAGAAACTCTCCATACAAAAACGTCACATAATCGGCCAAGTTTTACGGAAAACTCAGTTTTTTTTTAATTTTGCATAATATTGTTTTACACTGTTTTAACTTTGACGGGTAGACTAACATCGTTAAGTATTGTCACCCCTTCTAGACGATGTAATGGTACCACGACAAAAAAAAATTGCCGTGGTACCATTGATGGTACAATCTAATGATACCACGGCAATTAAACGTGTAACAAGTTGTATAACGAATAAACATAAAAATTACCGGACCTATTTTAAAAATTCTTTCGCCGCTATAAAGCTACATTATCACTGAGTAACATAGGCTAGAAAAATTAGAGATCCGCGGGTAACACCGAGCCAAGGTATTATTGTTTGCAGAAACATGTATTTGATTTCTTAACTATTAAAATAGCGACAACCGACTTAATTCTAAATAACTTTGAACTAAATATCGTAAACCGCTCCACCGTCTTTATAAAATGTTTATGGTTCTCCCTAAAAGTACCTTCACTCTTTCAAATACGAGTAAAACAAGTAGAAGTTTGTTAATAAGACTACTATAAAAATAATTGTATTTTTCCCCTATAAGCAAATCAATAACATTTATATCCCCAAAAGAATTAATAAGTATCATTTCTGTGGACTGTTCGGTTAAACAAATAGGCAATAATGGCAAATTAAATCACAAATCTCACGCTTCTGTCAACGTGGCAAAGAATAAACCGGAACAGAGGGCCCACTCTATTAATAGTCTAAAATAAGTAGTAACCCTACTTTGTGTATCAAATATAAAAGATATCGATAAGTCACGCGCTACTGGGTTCTAGTGTCACCAATCAAAAGAATTATATTACGTCACGCTGTCCAATTACGCGTTGAGATTTTACCTCGTAAGCTTCTCCGATAAGAAAGTTTACTCAAATATTCTTTCAGCGTTAAGGCAAGTGATGATTATTTTCACGCGAACTAAAAGACTGGGAGTATACGGTCTTATAAAAGGCACGTTAGATTTTACTGTTGGTTGTATCGCGTGAAACTTTACAGGCAAGTAGTGTAGGGAAACTAACTAAACTGTAAACGTTTTTTGTCTTGTTTTATCCGATGGAGAACGTCACGCGTCAAAACAAGACAAAAGACCGTTTACAGTTTAGTTAGTTTGCCTTCACTACTTTCCTGTAAAGTATCACGACGATATAACAGTAAAATCTAACGTGCATACGAAAGTAATTGTCAAACAAATTAACAAACATATGAAATGACGATTAAACCCAGTGTATAGAGACCTTCGTTTTATTCAGGCGTTATTGTATCAATAAACTGCATAAAACCGTCATGCCTACAGGTAAAAACAACCAGACTATTTGTATTTTCACAGCATATACTCTTATTTAATTTTGGTAATTTGCCAAAAGGAATCGGCAAGACAGCTACAGCGTAATTTTAGTTATTTGTTGACTTTACATGACGTAATTTAGTTAATTTGTTACGTTTGTGATACCGCTATTTTACTCGTTATTTAACCGAAATGCGTATTCTATTTTTCTATCGAATTTGTGTTTTAATATGTTTCTAACAATGATATATCAATAATGTATTATGGATGGCACTATTAATATCGACGGCGTCATTATCGCCTCATTATTTTACAAAGCGCGAGAGTGATATGGCGTAATAATGGCGACATTAGGGCACTAAACTTATAATAATATAATCTGTAACAGCTCAAATTCTGTAAATTGAATATTATAAAAAATCTTTCGTGTTATTAACGATACACACCCCACATCTATTTTTTTGTCCATATGTCTGTTTGTTGACTTTACATAATTCCGAAACTGCTGGATGGATTTTGTTAAAACTTAGTATGCTTAAAGTTTATACTATGGCGTAGGATTATTTCAACTTTTTATTCCGAAAATCAGCTGAGGTTCCTGTGAGAAGGGGGATGAAAGTCGTATTTTATTATAGCTTAGTAACGCATGCTTTGATTTAGATGATTTTTTTTGTTGGTAACGGCTTACAGAAATTATTGTTATCCCGAAAATTAGCGGACGCTACCGTGGGAGGGGGGATGAAAACCGTATTTAACTATAACTCGGTAACGCTTGCTTGATAATTCGATTTTCATTACAAAAGAACTAACTAATATAAACCTCAAATAATCCATTTTAATGCATTGGAATAAAAAATCCATAAAATATTAGAAATTTGTAAAACTATACTTCTTATAGTTTTATCTATTGCAGCAGCTTCAGTATAAACACAATTTTTTTTTTCTTGTTGAGATTATTTTCCCCTTGCTGTGCAACAGCCTCTCTTCCTGTCTTACATTATTATATCAATCTATTGCATTAGTAAGAGTCTTTTCTGCAATGCAATAACCTTAGTGCGTAAAATAAAGAAGTTTATTTTACAAGGAGTGCTACGAGTACGCTCGATCTTTTCTCAACATATTATTATAGAATCTTATTAATACCTTAGAATATAAATAAAGAAATATTTATTCATACCTTCTGCACTAATATTAGCCATTAATCTTTGCCCGTAAACGGCAGTAAAGGGGCGTGTTCACAGTAAGTGCACATCGCCGCGCGCCGGCCGCGTGTCGCACGCGTGCGATCATGAAGCTAATTGACGATTTCATGTCCGCAGTGTAATGCGAGCCTAACTTTTGTGTAGTTTAGATTTGCTAGAAAAGTTTCTGCAGGTGGCTATGTAAATTAGTAAGAACATTTTGTATTGTAATGAATGTAAAACAATACCTACTTCCATTCTTAAATGTAACGAACCTAACCCCTTCACCCCTCACACTTTACTAATATAATGCCAACTTAAAAAGTTTACAAGACTATATTTTTTTAAGTCACATGATATCGATTTTCTGTTCGTTATACCAGTAGCGTACAATTTTTTTAAATATATTATTTAACAAGTGTGTCAATTATTTTGTCGTAGATTGTACATCAGAACTAGCTAATCCTCCGGGACGATCGCCTGTACGTAGGGCGTGTACTTAATTTGTCCTGCATTGTTGCTCATAGCAGCCTATAAACGCGTTCTATGACTTCGTACTTGTGTGATTCTGCCGAAGACAAAAAAAAACAGAATAAATACAATTTAAAAGTAAATACTGGAAGACTGTTAGTAATAACAAACAAACAAACTGACAGACATATTCGAGAAAAGAAAGAAATATTTTGAGATAAGAACTCTATGCTTCGCTCGCTTAGATCGCTCGGTCAGTCATATAGTGAACACAAATTTATTCCTATTTGTTATAGAATATTTGCTTATAGAAAAGAACAAAAAAAAACTCAATAATATTATTATATTACATTATTCAACTTAGCGCAGTTTCGAATTGTTATAAGAAACCTGAATAAACTTATTGTAATGCTTCAGAAAAATACAAAAATTCAAATTTAGTTTTAAGGGTTCCGTACCCAGGGGAGATTTCGCTGTCCGTCGGTCCGTCTGTCACCAGGCTATCTTATGAACAGTTATAGCAAATAATTGATTGAATTGAAATTTTTACATATGGTGTACTCGTATTTCTGTTCATAATTCGTGTTGGGTGAACTTCATTTGAGACATATATGTTATTTTTAATTGGGCAATTATTGCGTTTGACGCATTATTTTATTATGCGCACAAATGATAATACACATTAAATTTCACACATATTTGTTAGTTCGGACGGATCGATAATATCTTGGTCAAAAATTTCATTCCTAAATTCGAGGTCCGGAGAGGCTCTATTATATTATATCCTTGGCAAATTAAACTGCGGGTAAAGCCACGAATAGAAGCCATTTTATTAGTTAACTCTGAAAGGTAAATGACAAAACGCTGCGATTTCCCTACCCCAGTGTGAAAGTTTCTGCAAGCAATACACTGGGTACTATACGGTACCCGCGGTTCGTTTACTACATTAATTGGCCATTCTCCCGGGACCCCGATAATTGTCTATAAACGACTTTATTAACGTACAGATTTATTTTATTGCGCAAGTATTCAACTTCAGTCATTTTAAATAGTGTCTAATTTTATTATTGTAACATTCATACTAGATTATTCTTATAAACTTGTAGTTCTAGGCTCTTATTCACTATGAACATCTCAACACGTAACGCGGACGCGTTATATTTGGCGAAAAATTTATGTAAATAGAACTGTATTTACTAAGCCAATGTCAAATTATATAAAAAAATGCTGTCTGGTTATTTACCCTCTTCCCAAAAAAGGAGGTAGTACACATTTCGGATTTAAAAAAATGTTTTTTTTAAGTATTCATTTCTCGATTATACTATACTTATTTCGATTTCAAAATCAAACTACTGGGCTGATATTAATAAAATTTAAAAGGGACCACTTCAGATGTAACTATAATAAATAAAATAATAATAAGAATATTCAAAGAAAAGAATATTGTTTCAATGAAGGTTCAGCTGTTACTCGTATATCCTCCTTTTTGGGATGTTGGTAAAATAAGGTACATCTTGTTTGACGCCGTGGTCTAGTGGCTAGCATGCTTGCTTCGTGGTGCGGTGGTCCCGGGTTCAATTCCCGGTTGGGGTAGGAGTTCGAATGATGAGTTTAAACAATTGTCTTCGAGTCTGGGTGTCTTTGTCAGGAGAAATGCTAGGCACCATGAGTGTAAACCTTAAAAAATGTAAATGTAGTGCTGTTATTCTGTGGTACAGGTAAATCAGTAATTTTAACAAAGTCCTCACTCAAATGTCGTATTTCTGTCTGAGCTAACAGTTTACCAAATTACACCAGATTCGAGCTCAGTGTGTCAGTGAGTCACATCTACACACACACATACTCACACACACTCACACTCACACGTACATACATACCGTGGTAAAATGCTAATTGTATAAAAGCTACGCGCTGCACGCAAGCGGCCGCTGCGGGCCGGTTCAAATCGGAATTTTCCGCCTTTTTCTACAAGTTTTCTTACTACGACCAAAAAAAACGGGGTTCTCAATCAGTCAGAATCTTTTACAACCGAGTTCAAATATACAAGAGGACTGTATTTTTATTTGTGTTTCTCCTATTAGGTACTTAAATACTTATGTCTTGACCGATTTGGACCTTTTAACTTTTGTTGCAAAGGGTTATAATTTTCAGTTGATTCCCTATATTTTTTTTTTGTTTAAATCAGTCATGTAGTTTATTTTTAGAAGAATTTAAACTAAAATTGTTGTAGTACTTGCCCAATCAAAGCCAATTAACTCTTTTTTTCAAAGTATTTAATATTTATTACGGCCGGTATAAAACGTTACGCTATAACGTTTATTGCAAGTACGGATCTTGCCATAGATAACAGATTGATGTCAATTTGATTAGAAATCTAACTATGAACCATTTGAGATGAAACGTCAGTTCAACGGTATTTGAGTCCTTGCGTTCGATATTTATATGTAGTGCAATTTTTTTTTTAAATCAAGTGAATACCAATCTATATGTTCGTCAGATGACGTATTCTCTCAGTTATTTCGATTCAAAAATCAAGCTTTTTAAAAGTATGATAAAATTAAAATGGAACTACAGAAAAGATATAAATTTCTAACAAAACTTTCTTTTTTATACTTTACCTATGAAACTAAAATAGATTTTTCAAAATCGGTCCACCCATCTTCAAAAATCTCGTAAGTAACAAAAATTAAAAAAAAAAAAAAATGAGACTCTTTGAAAGTTGGTAGAAAAATATTACCATCCATCGAATGTTGCTTGGAAGTAAGTAATTGCCATAAGCTATAAAGTCCCCTAACCTTTGTTTTTGGTTTTTTATATAGTTATATTCATTCATTCGTTCAGCAAATAAATCAACCCCTCGTTTAGTTCGAGACGTAATCTTTTGTCGCAGTGGATCTACAAAAATATTACTGCAATACACAGATGAGCATCGCAGTTGATTCATTACAGCCGTGTGGGAACTGAAAGTAAATTACAATTTACACAAGTAATACTTATAAACCACATTTTAGCTTAGAGATCGCAATAGACCGGACGTACTTCTAACAAAACCAAAAGTTCGATTAACCAAAGTAAAGAAACAAGGCATCTGGATTAAGATATGTATGTTCAATAAATTACCTCGTCCTGTAGCTAACTTACATGGCAATGATTTTAGGTGTAAATTAAAAAAATTCTTCGAATCCACTGCTTTTTACTCAGTAAAAGAATTCTTACAAACTGATCTGACTGAATATTCATTCTCGAATTATTAATTAAAATGGATATTGACATTAAACAATACTTGACTTGTAATGTTACCGGACTGATATATAACTAAGTATTATGTATATAGTAATCTGACATCAATATTAAATTTAACATTATTATCTAGACACAAATTTATTCTTTCTAATTTTTCTTTAATTTTTAACTCTTGTTTCATCATAATATTATAATTCATTATTGTACGTATTGACTTGCCTAGTGTAACAAACGCAGTTATAAGGCCAATAAATGATTTGACTTTGACATTTTATTCTTTTACTTTTCTACCGACTGCCAAAAGGAAAAAGAAAAATTCCATTCCTTCCAAAAATCTTAATTTTTTGTTTTGAGTTTGTTATCTGATTTCTCTGAGACGGGTGGACCGATGTATATGATTTTTGTATCGAAACGACTAAAATAATTCAATTGGCGACTGCCGTAATAAAAGCGGTAGCCACTTATTTTGAACTTGTTACAAGTATTGCGTGTATTTAGATAAAGATAAAGTAAGAAAAGTAAATAAGAAGAAATAGTTCTGGAAACACTAGTCTTTAAAAGTAACAGTAGTCTTTTTTTATTTTGAAGAAAATCGGTCAGGTCAGATGTCGTTATTTAAATCTCGTAATCATTATGATTGAGAAAGCATCAGAAACAGAACTTTTTGACCATATAACGTTGCGTTACAGTAGGCAAGTCTGTTACAAAATTCAATATAGGTACTTAATAAAATATAAGTAGCAAAACACAACTATTAAGTTTAATTTACTAGCAGTAACATAAAACGAATGTGCCGGTTCATATAGGAAAATACATAATACATAATTTACAAGTCATTCACCATATCAAAGAGAAAGTAAAGATTCTGTCATAGGCTTTGCCATAGATTATTTTAAGGAATAGAAAGGTTTAGACTCAAATAGTATTCTAACTATTCAGTTCCCAGTTACTACTAGTTCCTAAGTATTAGATAGTATAGTTGAACCAGAGCTGTCGTCGACAGGTGACGCTAGCAATCATTCTTGACACTTGGCAGCTACTGCTATGTAACCTTTGACTGAGCATTCGTTAGATTTATAGGATCGCATTGCACGAATGGCTGTCATACAACTAACCACCGATATATATTTTTATTTTCTCGCCGATGCAACTAACTGAAATAGCTGCATCGGTTTTGTCTGCAGCGTAAGCATAATGGTGTTCCCTGGATATTTACAAATGAGTGTTCAATGTTATGAATGTCGGTCCAGGCGTACATACTTAAAAGAAGAAAAGCACAACCCTTTTTGTAGTAGTTTAAAAAGTATGCCACCAAATTTTTCTATTACTCAAGTTTTCTCTAAATTCTACTACTTCCCATACCAATTCTACATCGAATATATGGTTACATACAAGAGCGTCGCCAGCCGCTTGTTTGGGGAAGGGCAAGTTGATATCAAAGTCGGCAACCGTTCAAAAGAAGCACTTGATACAAAATTAGCCAATGCATGTTAACTGATTACTGAAGTTAAATATCGTCCTGCCTTGTCGTATCTTTCGTATCGTATCCCAAACCTTGCGACTTCTGCATCCGTGACCTTATTGACCCTATAGTAAATACACTTGCCCAACCGGTGAGGGTTCATATTTTCCTTTAAGATCAAACGCCTTTGAGGTCCCAAACAAGAGTGATCCAGAATCGTAATGGTTTTATTCAAATCCTATACAAAACAGCAGCTTATATTATGCCTTATAAATGAGCATAGCAATGTTGGCAGGTGGTGATTGTTGGCAAGGAACACCGCTCACTTTACTCGAGTGACGAACACGGTATCAACGAGCTGGTGCCGATGTGTAGGATCGAATATAAATATGTAATATTGCGTGTTTATTATATTCAGATTTTTAACTGACTTTAAAAAAAGAAGCCTTTTATATTTGGAATATTTTATAATATGTTACTCGATTTTTCAGCGACACCTCAATCGAACCGAACGGAGTTTGCGCAGGTGTGACACAGTTTGGTATTTTGGAATGTTGAATTGTCGCGAGGTCAACAGTTCACAGAACTACTAGTATTAATGTATCACATTTTCTACGCTTACAAAATATTTACTCCGCATTAGTACACGTCAGAAATATAGACACTTAAAACTAACAAAAGTTATACAACTGAATGCCATGTTCCGACCATCGTAAACACAAGAATAACGTTTCTTCAAACCTCTTCGTAAACATTCGTAGATAACACTCACTACAAAAATATTGTTGATGAGCCATAATACTCAAGCGAATACCTCCTAGACAAGGACGGAAAACTCCTGAAGGAATTTTCCACATATCAAAGCAGGACAGAAATACTGCATCACCAAACCTATTCAGGCCAGACTTTGTCGTAAGCTCACGATTAAAACAACGTAAATGTTATTGGTCTTGCTAAAGAGTTTTAAGCCTTATATAAGCCGTACAGTAAGGTAGAAATGATATAATTGGTTATTAAGTTGGAACTATTTCGAACGCAGCGTTAAACAAATTTCATTTTAACTGTAACTGCCGAAAGTTTGGAGTACGTAATGTAGCAATGCGGTTTAATTTGCTTTTGGAAAGCATTTCTAAGTTCGATTTTCAAACTATGTTCAATGAAAATTTAAATAAATAATTTTCCCGCGTTCATTGATAAAATGGCGTTTTTGGTTGTATATTTGTTTTGTGTTCATGTTTAATAACTTATTAAGTTTAACTATTACTAATCATTAATGTATTGTTTATGTACACAGGTGTAGACAATCGATATAAAAACGGAATAACGTTGTTCTCGTGTTCGCGGGAAATCTCCATAGAAACTAGTAAAGTCTCCACAGCTTCAATAGGGTACATATGACTTTATTTTGACCACAACGACTCCATATTATAGCTATTATTTATAACTAGAAAACTTATTCATTACTAGAAAACTTATAAATTTGACGCTGGGAAATATTCAAATCGTATGGTGCCATATTACAAAAGAAAAAAAAAACTTTTGTAAATTGGAATATCGAACGTTTGAAATTGCAGATATGAAGAAATTCAATACTTTTAAATATAAGCTTTATATCACTACGAAATAAAGTTGATTTTGGAATGTGAATAAGCGCTAAGATATAAATAGTCTCGATGCAGAATGCGACGAGCTTATTTGGTTGGGAGATGGAAAAAGCTCGCAGTGAGGTCGAGCAGCAAAATTGGCAATTAGCATTAGAATGAACAATATAAATTAAGTATTAGTACTTAAAAAATCATCCAAGTACATGCGAGTCGGACTCGCGCACAACAACTGCTCAACCTTACGTTGTTATTAATATCAAGCAAAAACGTCAAAGATCACGTTTGTCGTATAGGAGCCCCCCCGGGATATTTAATTATTTATTTTTAAAATAAATATACAACTAAATGTCCTGTGAATATTTCAAGCGTCGATCTGTTGTCGTTATTAATATGGAGCCTAATAATAACTTTTGTTGTATGCGAGCCCCCCTTACTGAGAGAATTACATCAACTATGATCATCGATTTATCGATTTATTCCTGTTAATCACCCCAATCTGTCACCGCAAGGTGACAAACAGGAAAAAAATCCTTTCTGTCACCTTTTTTATTCATAGGGTGACAAAAAGGATTTTTTTTCCTGTTTGTCACCATGCGATATTTTTGAGGTGACAGACCGGAATCTATTTTCTTGTTTGTCCCCAAGCGATATTTTCAGGGGGACAAACAGGAATTAATTTTTCCCCTTGCAATTATTATATAATTGCGAGAACATAAAATAAAATCCTAAAAGCGATCTCCTCTTGTTGTAGACAAAGGAAAAGGGCTAGGTTAGGGAGCAGACTTTGTCTCTAGTTATTTTATTTGCTAGTTTTATAAGAATACACACACAAAGCAAGTTTATCTTGGTGGTGAAGTTATAGAATGATTCCGTTTATTACCAGTATCACTACCAATCTTATGAATGGACGATAAGAACAGTAAATTAATAACCCCTCTTACGACTCCAATTGAAAGTTGTTTAGAACAGCAATTCAAAAATATCCGTGTTACTTCCTAACCCAATACTCAAATTAGCCAGAGCTTCAATATATATTATTTTAACAAGTGAACACCAAACGCAATTGAGAATCGCAGAAACAAATGAAAATCTCGAAATAAATGAAAATAGCAAAAACAAGTAAGCATCGCTGAAAACATATAAGCATCGCAGACTTAAGTAAAAATAGCTGAAAACGAATAAGCATCGCAGAAACAAGTGAACACCTAGGCTACAAATGAACATCGAAGGAAACAAACTAAAAACTAAAAAAATCCGTTTAGCCATTACAAGTGGAAAAATAAGTTTACACGATTTTCAACCTTATTAAAATTAATGTTTTGTCTGTCACGGCCAGGAACCCGTGAAACTAAAATACTGCGCGATGCCGAATTGTACTTGCTGGTTTTTTAAATGTTATTCATCTTGAGGACAAATGATTAATATTTTTAGCTAATCTCGACACATATTTTTTTTGCTGCGATGCTTCTATGATTCTGCCGTGATGATTTCTTTTTGTGATGCTCATTTGTTTAATGACACATCACTTAGTCTTGTACATTAAAGACCTGCCTGTTTTTAGTTTAACGGTAGTAACATGGGTCTACTGTGCTGTTCTAACAAAACCCACCACTTTTGTAAAAAATTACGCTGTAGGGTTTTCCAAGAATTATTCAGGAACCACTTTTATATCTGACATTTATTCGTAGAATATTTAAGATTTTTAATTAATAGCAATAAAGACAACACTTGACATCTATGACAATCTTTCACATCTTTGACATGTTCTCATTATGAGTGAAGTAATCGTTTTTTAAAAGGAATGTTTAAATCATTTATATAAACACTAAAAATAAATGCCACCACAGAAGATTCGTACAGAGCTATTACAAAAGCACCCAACAGCAATGGTTGCAACTGGCACTCTGACGAAAACAAACTAGAAAAACCCATAAGCGTTATAGTTAAAAAACTGCACTTGCAAGACAGAAAGAATTGTGGAAGATTTAAAACAGAAATGACTTAAAATTATGGAAGCCGTAAACAAATTGAGCTGGAAAACATAAGATCCTTTTAATATGTTTATGTTTACATTTGAAAATAAAGAAAACATAGATAAAATTTTCAAATTTCAAACCATACATAAATAAATCAACCAAATTGGTTCACAACTACACAGACATACCTAGAAGACTTAAAAAAACTAAACCGTTCGAGTTAGTGTAGTGTTAAAAGTTAAATAGTGAACTATAACAGTGAAAGTGTTATAGGAAAAAGAAAACCCTTTAACAAAACAAGTACGAATGTAAATATAGTAGCGAAGCAAGCCAAATCACATAGGTTCTATATAAAAGACTATAGTAAATCGCGGAAATTACATTTAGCTATTTAGAGCTGCAATGTTTCGTTACGTGCAGCTAGTTAGTACGATGACTCTTTTTTGTCATTGCATATTCCAAGTTTAAGACTACTGCTGCAACAACCGTTTCAACATTTGATGTGTCCTGTGTAACAGTAACGTATACAGGGGAAAAAAGCTAAACCTGTCCCTTTGTCTGTAGCACTCTAGTCTGACTGTAGTCTGTAGTAGATTCTAATTTGTCCTAATAATTATATTGCAAAAGATTAAAGTTTGAGTGTTCTGGTTCCTTAGATGCCGTACAGTAATTAATTTTCTTGTCTTTCCCCATACGATATTTCTGAGGGGACAAACAAGAATATAAATTTAGTTTGTCACCCTGTAAATAACGATCGGGAACAAACAGGAAAAAAAAGTTCTGGTTTGTCCCCTCATGACTAAAAAGGTGACAGAAAGGAATTTTTATTCCTGTTTGTCACCTTGCGGGTACAGATTGGGGTGACAAACAGGAATAAATCTGTTTTATCACAGTTCATGAGATACTAGTGACAGACAGACGGACAGCGAAATCTTAGAAATAACATCCCGTCTGTACTCATTGGGAACGGAACCCTAACAATCTCTTCCTTCCAAATTACTCAAATAACTCAGTATTCCTAATTTTCGTCTAAATTATAACAAATTCAATTCATGTGTCATTTTCTAAAGACTTCCAAAAAGGAGGTACTCTATTCGACTGTAGTTTTTGAAATGTTTGTCAACTGATTTCTCGGACACTTGAAAAATACGTCCCATGTATTTTTTTAAATGGGTCTATAGATAGATTTTTAAATCAAAATAACTGAAAAAGTTCTATCAGCGCCTGATGTACGTCGGTGGTCACTTTTTTATGTAGGTACCTACCTAATTATTGGCAATCAAAGTTTCAAGGGCACTTTGTAGAACTACAATATGTTTGCTTTTGATGTAACTCTTCGATTTTATCAAAATGCCTAAATAAGTAATCATGAAAGAAATAAATGACAATCGCATTTCTGTAAGATACACGACTTTACATTTTATTACTAATTTCGTGTTGGTTTTATCAATCCAATCAATAAACCTGTAGAACCAACTAGGGTAACAATTCCAGACGTCACTGGCACATGGTTGAGATTTTACGGGGCTCGCACTAAACGCTATGCGTCGACTTTTATTGTGCGAACGGCCAGTTTGTGGAGTTCGCTGCCGAGTTTTCTATTTCCCGATAGCTTTAATCTCTGTCATTTCAAATCGCAAGTGCCTCCGGTTCCTTCTAGGCAAGCGTGCCACAGCTTAGGCCGCATCGTCGCCTTATACCAAGCGAGTTTCGGCCAACCGCAAGCTCATTATTACTACGCAACTACGGCTACGCAAAGGTACTTATTTAACAAACAAAAATATCAAAATTTAATATATTTTTACAATTTTATTACTCTAATTTTTTTGAAAATATAGTATAGCTTAATTCACTCTAGGGATAGTGTAGCTTCCTAATAGTTAAATATTTTTTCTAATTTCTGTAATTACTTAACCTATTCAATACAAACAAAAAATCAAATCTTTCTTCTTTATAACAATACATACACATTTATATAAGATCTTAAATCAATGTCTGTAATAATAAAATTACTTACATACTAAAATAGAATACAATAGCTTATACCTTTGTCTTGTTTAGTCTTTTTATATTTTTCCTTTTAGTAAAGATTTCAAAGGATCGTTAAGATTTTTTGTGAACTTGAATAATTATGCTTATATATACGAGTAGGTATAAATAGCATACAATAAACCGGGTCGTAAAAAACTAGTTTGGGCAACTTCAATTTGGAGGTTCGACTTTTCTTACAAATTTCGTTAGTGGTTGGCGGCAGTTCAATCTTGGTGGTACTTTTAAAGCAGCAAATTAAAAAAAAGGTTAGTTTAAATAATTCGGTTTCTTCGTTTACTATTTTTTCTCAATGTATATCTTTTTCTGCTTCACAAATTAATTTTTAAATCGTTTTGGTTAATCGATATAATAATAATTATAATTTAATGGTAAAATTTATTTCTATGTAAATTATTTTAATTAATAATTAGATACCATAATAATACTTAGTAATTGTTGACTTTTACTAAGTTTTTGGGAATGTAAATAAGAACAAGGCATGCTTTAAAAAAGTTAAATCCTATTTCATTCGGCACGCAAATCTTACGTTACTGATATAATCCACTTAGAAAATTAAAAGTTATATTAAATAAATAATAAATTACTGGACTGATTTTGTTAAAATTCTGAAACACCTCGGGAGTATACTTTTTCGAACTAAAAAATATATTTTTTAATCGTCACAATTATTATATTGATGAACATACACAAAAAACATACATACAGATGAAATCGTGCATTTTTCATTAATTTTATAAATTTTTATCACATGAAAATGTTTAAATTTTATACGTTATCATAACTGCCTATATATATATATATTATATCTTGCTCTTTTCAAAGTAAGTTTTCTCGAGATATTTCTGAAATAAGTAATTTATTATCACAAACTTTTGTGATAATTATTATTGTGTATAAAAAAAGTTGCCTTCCTTGTAATTCATGTAACGAACATTGCCTTACATATAAATAAAAAAAACAATTAATAAAAACATATAAAAATATTTAAATTGCCAATAAAAATATTTAAATTTTGTTTAGATTTAATTCTGTTAGATATAATTAAATGCCACAAGAATGTTAGTCGAAGTGTAAAGTATTTGTTACTCCTACAATTTCCTATGGCTTATTGAAAAATGGGCTTTAGATTATCCTTAAACAAACAGATAAAAGAATGTTAATCATATACCTACATAATTACGTCACCAAGCACCTAACGGTGTGTTCCGATAGCCTTCCTTGAGAGCCATTGTATTCCAGACTAGGCATTCACCATCTAGGGCTACTGCCAATACTTCCGTGGTCGTGCGAATTTGTGGTCAAATACCTAGCTGAGTAGGATAAAAAAAATGTAACGCTGTAAAGTGACCCATTAAAAGTAGTACCAAAATATCAGTGTTTATATATTACTTGTTTTTAGTTTTGTTATATTTTGAGTTTAAAGCAATAAAATTCATTTAATCATAATCGTTTAAATAATGCTTTTAACCGCAATTATTGATATTTAATTATAATATTTTTATTTTTTGCAACTATTTCCTACACTACGAAGTTTATTGGAGTAATTTGCTGTAATATGGGTAAGATAGCAGTTTCATCAAATAATAATTTATTTTAAAATTCATAATAACAACTAATTTATGTTTCATGAAAATATTTTTAATTACTTATTTAACTTACATTCTATATTTAACTTAAAAAAAAAAAACAAATTTTCAAAACACAAATTTGCAACTCTTCTTTGCGCAAAAAATGTTGTTTTTTTTCTAAGATGCAGCTGACGTACGGGTACGGTCGTAATATTCGGCAGGTTAAGGAAACATCTACAATAAAAATGCATAAACATTAAAAACTGGTTATGGTTGAAGTTGAACGCATCATAATTCTGTTGTCCAAGTTTTGGTTATTTTAAGCCACGGATCAAATTAAAGGTAAGGCCAGAGAGATTGTAGATTGCCTTAAAACACGGCAATTTATCAAAGAAAACACAAATGAAGGACAATGTCAATCTCACAATTAAATATATTTGACCTCGGTAAAACAAATTATATATTTTTCTCGCGTTCACTGAAGAAACCGTGTAAATTTATTGCAAAACTAGTGATTCTTCAAGTATTGATGTTTAATCCATTATTAAACAGATATCAGAATCCATTATTAAATAGATTACTAACCACTAATGTCTTATTTATGTGCACAAGTGTGCTCAACCGATAAAATGACGGGTTAACGTGGTTTACTCGTACGTGTTCGCGGGAAATCTCCATAGAACCTGCTGCAGTCATATCATGTAACTTTAACTTGACCACGATGACTTATTACTTGATATTTAATTTCATGACTTGTCCTATTTATAACATGAAAATTCATAAACTTGACGCTCGCGCTGGCAAATATACAAACGGGTTACGACTTTATCTGACGTCAATTTAAGGGTCGGGAGGGGGAAGGGGTAGAGCCTTTTTTAAAGGACTTTTTTGCGGAAACCCTCCTTAAGGAGATATGATTTTTTAAATTTTCTAACCTCACTTTTTCCGACTTCGTATTTTTACTATATCGGACTTCGATTTAAGAGGAAAATAAGGTAAGAAGGAGACGGGGAGGTGTAGAACCTCTCCCTCAAGGGTTTTTTTGCGGAAACCCCCCATTCAGGAGATATGTTTTTTTTTTCACTTTTTATTTCATCATATCAATAAAATATCATTCCGCTGATTCTCAAAATATGGAAACGGTAGCTACGTGTGGGTCTATCACAGATATTAACCTAACCAACCGATGTTGGACTCTGGGTGGGCTCCCGCCAGAAGCTCTAGCGGTCGCCCCTGAGTGGACCTCCCTTGAGCTTCTGGCTCCCGCGCTTTTTATATTCACTCTAGCGATTGGGACCAAAAGACTGCGTGGAGTCGGGGTGCTCTGTGTCGGATCTGTAACTCAATTCGACCTATCTATCAGAGTTGTATCAATATCTCCACTCGACCTAAACTATCTAAATCATCTAAATCATCTGAAGTGTTGTGATAATTAAGGGATTCTATAAAAAAATCATGAACCTATGGTCTAGTGTTCCAAGTTGTCAAGAATTCAAAGTCCTACATTGTCCAATGTTTGATATTGTCTATTCATTGAAAAATAACGTTTTAATACATACGTAAAACTAAAATCAGGCAGGGCTTTATAAATATTTTAAACAAGTGAACATCACAGAAATGAATGAAAATCACAGAAGACAAGTAGTCATCGCAGAAAACACGTGAACTTCGGAGAAAAGGAATTAGCATCGTGGTCACAGTATGAGCATTGCTTTCGACTTGGGTGTCATTATCAAGTGAATGAAAAATGAAAATGCTAAATTACGAAATTGAGGATAACTTTGTAATGACTGAAAATGTTGTTAAGTTAAGTGGAAAATATTAGGTTTACGTAAATTTTGAGTTTATCAACATTTACTATTTTACTTATTTGTTGTACTCGTATTTGGGGCTAATGATCTCTAAAAAGTCTAATATGATTAATATAAGTTTTATGTCCTATGTCTGTTTGTCTTAATGGATTCTTCTTTGACTTTATTTTGTTTTTACATATTTTTCATCGGGAGAACAAGTGATTAGATCGCTCGGAACCAAGTCCATAAGCAAAATTATTTTTTGTTCTTTCTTTTTTGTTTTTGCAACGATCTTTTGATTCTGCCATGCTGATTTATTTCTGTGATGCTCATTACTTTTCTGCGATTTTTATTTGTTTTCTGTGGCGCTCACTTATTTTCTGTCGTTTTTAATTGTTTTTGCGATTTTCATTTGTTTCCGTGATTCTCATTTGTTACTGCGTTGCGCACAAGTTTTTTCAAAAAAATAAATATTGTAAGAAGTAATACGAGTAGGGATTCGACATGTGGTACTGAAGTAGTGAGGTTAGACAATACCAGACAAGACAATTTAAGACTGTATAGTCTTAAATTGTCTTCTCTGTATAGAAAACTGTAAAAAACCATCTTAAAACTGTATAGTTTTAAGCACTTGTCCATTAACGACTAGACCATTGATATCACTGGACATTTCCGGAATTAACCTACTTGATACTGGACGGTTTAGGTGCCTGGACGTAATCAGACTTTACAAAATTGAAATTAAGTTTTTTAACACATTGGACATTTCTGGACACTGGACCATTCTCTGTCTGAACAAACAAAATGAACTATTGTTGTGTTTAATTTCATTTTAAGATATTGTTTTCGGCACAATATCTTCAAATTGCTATTACCTTTGTTAGGGAGGGCTATATCCGACCGATTACATATTTTCAATTACCAAACAATTACGACCTTGTTTTTGAAATTTCTATATAGTCTTAACGGAAATTGACTCAGACTACTCGTTAAAAGATGCATTATACAATACATTAATTATTTTTATTATTGTTAAATATAGCATCTATTTAACTAACTGACTCTTTTGATATGCTCGCTCAAGCTCGGGTATACGAGTAATACCTAAGACTTAATCAAATATCTCTGACAACTAAATATTATTTATAATATATGAAAATGACAGGTAATTAAAAATTACAATATTACTTGAACTACATGCATTCTGTGCAACATAGCACACGAAAATATATTTTATTTAAGAAGACGGGTTTTCACGGGTACCTGATTGTTGGAAAGGTTAACAGTGGTTTTTTCTAAAATACCTATTTTGTTTCTAAATTTATATAACACTCGAGTATAACGCTTGTATTAATATTCATATTCATATTATTTATAGGTAATTGTTATTTACAAGTCAGGTTACACTTAGTCTTTAATAATTAACTAAAAAATACACTTAAAATACTTAAGCATTTTCTTAAAAATAAAATCAATAAGTAAGCGAGTTCTTACTTCGAATAATAAATTAAAAATATTTCACAACACTCGTCTTAATAATTTATATCCTATAAATTCGTCAAAATCATAGACCAGCGTTTTAGACGAGCCAGCCAGCCTCGATAAGCCAGCGTTTTAGACGAGCTTTGAATGCACTAAGACTTTAAACAGCGGTCACATCTTCCGGCAACCTATTGCATACGGTACGTCCCACAACATGTATAACTTTTGAAGACTTGTGTAGCGTACGCATCACACACTGCAGCTTGTCCTTGCCCCGGGTATCAATGCTATGGTTACAGCTAAGTTTAGTGTAGGAGTAAAGGTTTATCCTAACATATACCGCAACTTGAAAGATGACAATTGCCGGCAACGTAAGGATACCTAGCTTCCTGAAGTGTGGACGGGCGGATACATCCTGGGATATCCTCGCGATCGCGCGGACGGCACGTTTCTGCAACCTGTATCAATATCGATATCGTTAAAATAATCAAATTAGTTTTTTTGCCAATTGGATTTCCAAGAAAAAACTCAATGTACTTACACGTAAACGCCATTATGACAACAAAATTATTTTAAATTATTTAACAACAGTTTTGAAATAAAAAAACAACTAACAAATTTACACAATAAAATTTGATTAAATTTAATAATAAGATAAGATAAGATAAGACAACTCTTTATTAAAAAACCAGCTTAATTATAAAAAATTATAACAAAAAAAACTTACAATATATACTAGATTTCTCAATGGCGGCCTTATCGCTTAGAGCGATCTCTTCCAGGCAACCATAATAGTAGGATTGTAGTTTATTACTATAATAAGAGGAGGTTCTTAATTCATCGGATACTTTTTCTTATTTATCTGAAATATCTAGAAAAACCTTTTTTTTCTCCAAACACATGCTGTGGTCTGGTTCAATATTTACCAGATAAGATTCTTAAAGGCTTTTATTAATATGCAATAAATGTAGGTACATCTTGTACAATGGCAGTTCTGTAGAGGTAGACTGGTGACTTTCTAACTTCATAGCTGAAAAATATATGCTTCGTTATTCCCGATTCAATAAAACGTACTATTTGTTTTCTAAGCCATCTGACGATTCAACTGTGATAGCCACTCATCACATGCCTGTTTAATTAATCTCATCAATTATCCATTACAACTCATTAATCGGACATTATAACTTGTATTTCTAGATGTTTCCATTGGGTCAACACCCTATCTACTCCCACACAGAAGAAGACAGGCTTATCGTTTATAACAGTTTGGGTTTGAAACCGGCTGAAGTGAAAAAAGACGTTGAAGCTGTAAAGGAATGGTTTCATAAACAACCTCATTTGGTTGAAGCTGGTATTGGTAAGTATTTTGGCTCAAACGACAACTGATACCGCTTAACTAATCCCGCGGGATGAGTTGACGTAGCGCATATTTGAATCGTTCGAATGATCCCGCTGTAAATATCGGGACATTTATTACATAACTGATAAACCAACTATGATGTTCTATATCACGAAGTTAAAACAAAGAGCGTTTCAACTTTGTGAAAGAAACTGCATTGCATTTTTTTAACCTTACGCATATAAATAATCAAGGCCTGGGTAAGTAAAGTTGAACTAAGGTATAATATAAATCTCCTATGCTAAAATATTAATATAGACATCAACTAAATATGTTTAAACTCATTCATTTTTTAAAACATTTAGATAAAACCAGATAAATAGTGGATGAATTCATTGCATATCTCAAATTTTAATGAGATCATTAATGAGTAGGTATGCGGTTTAAGACCAACTCAATGTCAAGACACTTAAAATAATTATTAGGCGTAAAAATTAAACCGACCATGGAGCTTTATCCACCTTTGTGGTCATGTTGGACATATCAATTAAATAACAGTTTAAAGACTTGCATTATTAAACTAGGTAAATAACAATGCAAGGTCACAACTTTTTTAAAACTGACTCCTGACTTTCTTAACGCAGGCGCTGACAGTATTTTTTCATTTAAATAGATTTTAAAATCAATTTTCTTGGTCGATTCGAAAATTAATATATGACCACATGAGATTTATAGCCTCAACATCATTAATTATTGTACTTAGTTACTACAGCATGACTGCCAATTTTATTATTCCTATATTTCTCTACATGACTAGGTCAAAATATTAAGCCCCTTTATTTACGGGAATCAGAGGCCACCTATAAATATTCCAAATTTTTTACCAGTGTCAAAGTCTCTAATGCGTCATAGTTTTTTTTTTTTATTTAGAAAATTTGCTCTTTGTTTTTAATAATTATATACCTGTGATTTAATTCGGATTATAGGATGACACGGCAGTATCAAGTAAAGCGAATAAATAGAAAAGTAAATAAAAAAAAAAATTGTCTTATTTTTTATTTCTGTTTATTATTTCCAGATTCACGCAGTATCGAATTATACATACTGATAGCAAAAGGTTCAGTAGAGCGAGCAAAGCAGAGGATCGACTGGTACTACAGACTTAAGGTCGATGCTCCCGAGGTACAAGATAGAGTGAAACTATTGAAAACTTTATACAGACCGGTGTGGGATACTCAGTAAGTGAAAATTTATCCAAATCTCTAGAAGAACAAATATATAATACGAATACAGATGACGTGAGCAGATCCCCTTGTCTTAAGTCACAATAAACCTACTAATTTGGCAGTTGTGACTTTAATTTTTAATTGTATCTGTAAATATCTACTTTATCAGAAAGCAAGACGAATATTTTCTTAGTATTTATCAAATCATGCATCATCATAATATGTTATATTACAAAAAAAACACTCATATTATTATTACGTTTGGGACATAAACGACATAAGGCACTGAAAATCCCAAAATATATTTTAAAAAGCCGTTAAAGTGGCAGTTTCCTTGTCTCCAGTCATCTGCAGTTATTAAGTTTTTATAAATCAAAACACAAATCTTTTTGTTTATCAAATGACTGAATAGCTGGTCCAATGCGTGGCTGTTAATATTTTATTCAAATAAGGACAAACAATGTTTTTATTTTATGTTTAATGATAAAGTAATAAAAAATACGATAATAAATTTCAATTCCTCAGTATGTACTCGTATGCAAGGCATAGATAATCTTTGGGTAAAACTTTTTCATTTAATCAGTCGATTATCAAATATAGCTACATTTTTCAGTTAGATATGGTAAACTTGTTTTTTAACCAACTTCAAAAAGGAAGATATTCTCTTATCGTCGGAACTTTTTTATGTATTCTCCTCTAATTATAAGAGACGTCTGGACTGATATAAAAAAAGGTATTTTTTTTTCAATTGTATTAATTTCTCATCAGTCCTACATAAGTTTTATCAAAAACCGTCCAGTAGTTTAGTTTCAAAACTAATAATATTTATTATTAATCTTTTAAATGTACTTTAAGTATAGTTATTTCTGTTTTTAAACAATAGTTATTTTAGCCGTAATAGTTTTATTTCAATTTTATCAACATCGAAAATACAGTTTTCAATCTCCAAAGAAAATCAATAGTGGTAGTAGAATAATTTAATATATTTTCTTACACCTTTAAGAAAGCACTTTTTGTTACAGTGTTTTCGCCCCTGCACCCAAGTTGTACAATGGTTCACGGGTCACATACGCTAAAATATATGATTGGAATAAATTCACCATAGAAGAATGTGTTGTAAACATATGCATGGTAAGTACCCATTATGAAATCTTAATTATATTTCTTGTTATTAATGTTAAATCATCACCTGATTAGTTATCTTTTTCTGCGTGGCAAACGCTTTAAACTGCGCAAAAAAATGGGCACTTCGTTTCTTTTACTTTTCGTTTATTTAATCTGTGATAGATATGATTTAAAAAAAACCCATTCACACAATACAAACTCTTTCGTCATTGCAGTGTAGTATGTTATTTATTTACTCCAGTAATTGTTGTTATTCTTATTCGTTGTTACCAAATTTTATTGTTACTACAAAAAAAAAGTTAGAAGAAGCAACGTTTATTAAAAACATTGAGACTATTAGAAACACTCCTTCGAAACACGTCTTCATGAACGCGGAAATTGGCAATTACGATCCAAATAAAATAATTTAATGACACCGAAAAACAACACTAATGGTTAATTGATTTGGCTACACATACCGTGTTTTTATAAAATATTAATTTTTAAGGAAACTATAATAAAAACAACAAACAGGTAGTCCAACTCATTGTGCAATTGTGGTTTTGTACTGTCATAAAACGTATAACGGATTTTTTTTTTCATTTCCTGTTCTTACTGACTTGTAGCAGGCACGTCTGTTATTCATTTGAATTCGGAAGTTTTATTTTTATATAAGCCAATTGGGCTCCTGGTTTTTTCTACCAGTAGTCAGGCCATTACCAGAGGACCAGAGTCAGACATGGAAGAAGTGAAAACAAGAGCAATAAAACTCGGTTTCGTTTTGACAGCTTTGAAGCGGCAAAATAGAAGTGTTGCATGTTGAGTTAGGGCTGGTTTGATACAAGAAGTAGTTATTTAGTTAAAATATTACACAATTTGCTAAGTTTATGGTGTTGTTTTATTTTTGGGATAAAAAAATGTTTTTATTACAGCTGCTAGACATACGTATCGCCAATGATTTCGCAGGGAATGAGACGTGGATCATCGATTTAGAACACGCCACTCTCAAGCAGATTCTTACGCTCAACTTCTTTTCGTTAAGTAGAGCATACAGGATTATACATGTGAGTATATATATTGATAGTTCCGTAACCATTTATAATTCTTAACCTAACCATAATCTGAATTATAGTCCTGGCTCAATAGAAGCTTTGGCGATTAATAATGTCGCTATCTACAGGTTTACCTACGCAGTTCTGACTGAAAAACCTCCTTAAACTCAGCCCCACGCTAGCTAAGCTATATCGGCTTTTGTTGCTTGAATAACTTTTTGGAGTGCATCTCCCTTACATATGACCAAGAATAATTACTATTATTATGTGTTTCTCTTTCTGTTTCTCTTCTTTCATCGCTAACTTTACGCGATGTCACCACTAGTAAATGCCACCATTAATTATGTCAATCACATCTAGCAGAGGTTAATGTACTTTAACAGAATATGCATGACATAATTTCAAGTTTCAATGGAACATAGACGTAGTTGTCTTATTCTAGTCGCTGGTTTTTGATAATATTATTTTAAAGTCAAATTATGTGCATAATTATTTAACGCAATCACGTTTTGTATACTTTGCTAGAGCAAGGTCGACGTATGATTTTTTATAACTTAGAATCCTAATAAGTTAATACTCTAATGAGCGTAAACGCGTTAATTTTTTGCGTAGAAATTAGTTTAACATAGATATACATAATTTGGTATGTGTATATTAACATAACACCAATAACATAAAAACAAACAGCTAATTTTTTTTCTCGAATTTTTAATTGGATAGTAATAGTGAAATCTGTTCGCATTTATGGGTACAGTGATCTCCTTTCGGCTTTGTACCCGCCAACTCATATAAAGCAATCAGATCACGATGCAATCAGCATTTTAGTGGTGAATTATGACATATCTCCAACCTCTTCAAATGAGAGACCCGTGTCCTGAAGTGGGACGAACATTTTTTCGGTAAAATTGTATGGCTATAAATCATTACATGATTAGATCCGTATTCATTATATAACATAGTCACATTTATTGAACCTGTCTTTTCTATTAACAACTAACGATATCATCGACAACAGCAATTACATTGCTATATGAATATATTGTGATATAAATATGAAATTCCAAAAAATAAAACCCTAATTTTGTGTCCACATTTGTGTTCTCATTTTGATTTTAAACGGCCAATGTTTACCTACTACTACTCAATATTTATTTTTTAATAAAAAAAACGGCTCAAAACCAGGTTTTAAAAAGAAATAAGTGACTATGAAATACGGACTAAAAAGTAACAGTAAAAAACAATACCTATTGCAAGCAATATATACTCGTAGTAAACTTTTTTTTCGTCAAACATAATTTACGAATCTTGTCTAGAAGAGAATATAATATATAATATTTTAATATATTATAATATATATAAAATAAAATTTTTGCCTATTTGCATCATTTTATGATTATTAAATTCAAATAATAAAATTGTTATTTTCAGCTAAAACAATACCTATAAACTCAAGAACACATAATCAACAATTAGTAGCTTGATTACAAATTATTCTACTAACGAATTATATGTCCATTTATATTCGTTAACTTTTATAATTTACTAATTTTAGGAAGGCCTTGGCATGAGGATATTAAACATACATGTTATAAACTGTACCATGACAACTATGATGCAAGCTATCATGAATCTCTGCAAACCTTTTATGAGCAAGAAGGTCCAAGAACGGCTAAAGTTCCACAGTTCATCGGCAGCTCTCAACGACTATCTGCCAAGCGAGTACATACCTAAGGACTATGGTGGTGATATGCCTTCTTTCGAAGTTTATAAAGGTTGGTACAAATTTTGAACTTTAAACGAGCCTACTTGGACTCTTACTTCAACTGATCCCGTCGAAGTTGATCCCACTGGAACAATTCTCGTGGCAGAAGTGAATCTCTGCAAACTGTTCCTGAGCAAGAAGGTCCAAGAACGGCTAAAGTCCCGCAGTTCGTCGGCAGCTCTTAATGACTATTTGCCAAGCGAGTGCATACCTAAAGACTAAGTTTGTAATATGACTTCTTCTGAAATTTATAAAGGTGGGTAACATTTTTGAACTTTAAACGATCCTACCTGGATTCTCACGCGTCAACTAATCCTCTCAAAATTGATCCCGCTGGAGCTATTCCCGCGGCAGAGGTGTGAATCTCTTTTAGCTATTCCTGAGCTACGAGTAGAAAGGCCAAAAATGGCTAAAGTTCCACAGTTCATCGGCAACTGTCTGCTAAGCGAGTACTAAAAGATTACGGTTATAAAATGCCTTCTTTTGAAGTTTGTAAACGTGAGATCGATTCAGAACTTTGAACGATCTAATCGATCTCTAACGAGTCGGAACTTATCCCGCAGAATGATATTGATCTAATGTAATTCGAATCGGTCGACTGATCCCGTTGGCAAATATTTGTAACTTTTTTATTTCTTTATTGTTTTAAAGGATTTTTTATGCCTGCCCCAAAGTTGTTACTTGGAAAGGCACGGGGGAAAGTAAAAACTGAAGAATGACATATTAGACCCAGAATACCCTGTTTGGTTTTGGTTGGATCCGAGTATTTTTTCTTGCGATGTTTTATATTCATGCGCTAATGTCACTAGACCATTTTGTTTGAACATTCGGTGATTTCGCGTTCGATTCGTGGCCAGTTCAGGTTCAAACGACATTGTTTCATGTGTTTGTGAAGGTAGAATGGCATCCTCGAAAGACGAGAAATCTTCATAGGGAACTATGAGTTTAAAACGGTATTTATTAGTATTTTTATAAGTTAATGTTCTGCTGTCTTGGTTTTCAGAGAGAATGGAAGAATTTATCACCAACGAAAAAACCAAGACTTTCTTACTAGAATCATGCAAGATAGTGTCAGACGAGAGCAAAAGGATCAAGTCGGAATATAACGAAGACTGCCTAGAGGGAAACTTTAAGAAATTAGACTTTGACTAACAAAATTAAAAAATAAACATAATTTATAAGTTAATAAATTAGAACAATGTAGGGCGATATAATAATATCCTGGCAGAACCCAATTCCGATACCGCAAAGAATTTATTCGACTATGTGAGTCACCTTGAATGAATAACCTATATTTTACCAGTATTTTAAACCAGTGTCTGGATATACGATGTAACTGCTTTGCTTAGATCAAAAGTCCTAAAATTAAATTGGATTTAAAAAAAGTGACGGTTTATTGCGAAGCCTTTCAGTTTTGTAAAAAACCCTGTTTTTTTAACTGAAAGGCCTTGCAAAAACTGGGTAAAATATTTTTTTTTTTTTCAGTATAAGCTGGCAAACATTTTTGAAGGCCCAATAATTTCAAAATGCACCTAAAATTCAGACCGTAAATACTTACATAAATAAATATATATAAATATGGATGTAGCAAATATATAATAAGTTTATACAATAGATAAATTTTAAAATTTTACTTACTATTAAATAAAAATTAAATATTCGCAATGAACATTATTTTTTATTGAGTTTCTTAGCTCCAATAAATGAGCAGATTTTTAAGAAAAATTAAAATGTTAGCAATACTTTAGAAATCACATTCAATTCAAGCTCGTAACAGTGAGAGCAAATAAACTATATTTAGTCTCATAACTAAGTATAGGCAACTTTTTTTAAGTTTAGTAGCAAATGCTGCGAGACCACGCTGCGAACATCAGAAAGTTCAATGAAGACCGCTAAATAAGGCGCGTGGAACTACAGCTGTGGCACATGCCAACAACAACAAGCTACAACAGATCTCTTACTCCCAACTTCTAATACCTAACTAAAGCTCTTGTTAACTGGTCAGTGAGCATCAAGATCCAGTGTAAAAAGAACCTTTCAACGGTTGAATAAATAAAGTTTCAGGGGTCTAATGTTTTTTGGTAGATCTGTAGCACTGAATTCGGTAAGAAGAATCGCGTGGGCATTCCCCCACGTAGTGATACTATGACTCAAGCTGTTACGTCGTTAGTACTATTATTTAATCTACGCGTGATATCTATGTGTGAGTGCGTTTTGAGTGTGTGCGTGAAAGCAGCTTTCCCAATTTTAATCGTTGGTTAAATAGTTGATCTCAATGTATGGGATTTTTTGATAGTTTAAAATTTTGAGGTAATAATTCGAATACCTATCATTTAAAAAATTGTTTAAACTTAGTTTTCCTATGTAGACTATTTAATATATATTAAAGGAGTAGAAAGTTAGTCATTAAAAATGTGATATTAGTTCCGTAATTTTCGCATAACACCTTATTTGATTGCTAATTTCTAATCTCGGTGTTTATGGTATCTGTACAACCTAATTACTTGTCCATATTCCTTGAAGTATGAGGATGGTTCTTACGGAGAGAAAAATTTAAAACAACACTTTTCTATACTACCATACAATCGTAATAATACTTAAAAGTAAATGCGAACTTTAATACCATACCATAAAGTCTAAGTGTTAGGTGGAGAGGTTTCGAGAAGGCAAAACAATAGAATGACGATAATATCGTATAAATATGAACGTCAATATTTATACGATGGTAACATTACTCTTAAAGAATCGACTGTTACGCGGTACGAAGTTCACCGGGTCAGCTAGTATAGAATATAAGTTACCTCTTCTGCACATTTAGTCACTCTATCAAGGTACAAAGCTAATGAAATGCACTTGGTCGATAAAGTCGATATAATATAATAACTATCGAAAATATCAACCGATAAGAGTAGAGTACAAGATCTTATACTACACGCAGCAAATCGCATTTGCACCGCGGTACGAATTGGTCAGTCAATTCAGAAAAAAGGTCTTGGACAATTCACACTGTTGAACCGCTTACGGTGTTAAACGCTGCATCACTAATTCGAATTATATCCTGTCGATTTTCTACTTACTTACATAAAAAAATAACTGAAGAGACGTTCTAAGGTTATACTTAAGTATATTTTATGTTTTTACGTAACATTATTTTAACGAAAGCACACCTGCGAGAGAAGTTTAATTTAACCATCTTTATTTATAAGTTCATAAATTGAAGCCTTCTATTTAGACAGTCAGGAGACGTTCATTGCTGAACATCGGCCTCCCCCTTACAACGTCATTCCGAACGACAAGCTGCCAATCCATCCACTGGTTACTTGTGACTTTTACTATGTCGTCGGTCCACCTAGTGCCGGATAGTTTAGACATCTATAACCAATAAATACAAGCTATAATTAATCGATGTCTAAACCTTCGGTTAACAGATTGGTACAGTCGCATCCCTAGACTGACGTCACAAGACTCATGCGCACATTACAGTTTTCAGTTTCAGTGTAAACTTAGCTCTGGCACTGAACGCACATTTTTATTGTTTTTTTTTTGTTTTTTTTTTTTATTATTATTCATACCGTGTACTAGTTTGTAATTAGAAAAGAGATAGCATCGTCTGGGATAACAAAAGAGTTGATGATCTGTGTGAGCTTACACTGGGTTCTTTTAATTTGGGAATGTATGGATGAAATGAAAAAAATATGTTATAAAATTGATAAACGGAACGAGGTAGTTTTTCAGTGTTTTTTTAGAAACCGGTCTCTATCGTATAGTTATAGACACTGGGTGTCTTGTAACAAGTGTTAAAATTGTTTGGTGCGATTCGCTTTTGAACTATTTTTGGTAGCTAGTTCTGTACCTATTTTCATAAATCTTGTTACGTTTTATCCTACTGCTGGGCAATGTCTCCCCTAAGAAGGAGGTGGGCCTCAGTTCACCAGCCAAATTGTGGGTTGTAAACTTCACTCTTCTTCAAAAGCTTTATTAACTCTCTCCGACAAGCAGATTTCCTTACGTTTTTCCATCAGCGTGTATACCTTTAACTTCTAAGGTTTTAATGCGTGCCTACATTTACTTTGACTGCATGCATGTCTAAATTATGCTAAAAAAAACTTCTCGAACATTGTTACTATCTACGTTCAAACTGCCCTGTAGCCTATCTTTAGTCTAAATGTAGTCTTTTTAACTAGAAACAATCTCTTTGAAAAGTTTTGATTACATTATTTAATTGATAAAATGTAATTAATGCCAGTCTTTGTATCATGTCGTGATTTATATAAATATGTACTTAAACCTATTTGTAAATTTCATTGAGTTAATAACGATAGCTAGAAAAAACTAATAGTTTATTTTCGGGATGCCGTATTATATGTGATAATATACGTAAATCTTATAAGATCAATCCGATATAAGTCTATCATAGAAGTTTAAGATAATAGATAAACCGTACCAGATCTCTATATATGTATGTATCAACTACCGGGCAGCCTTTACTCGTATTAAGTAAAAAAATGAAACAACTAAGTACTACAAAAAATAGCATATGGATTACCTATAGATCACTTAGTCTTTATTGTATCGTACTGTCATTGTGCGGTTTTTGAATAACACCTAAGTGTGATTCTCGGCAGATTTTGTTCTACCGAGCAATGTCTATTGCGTCACACATTCTGGCTGATTATATCAACATTATTTGAATTGGAAAGCATGTTTAATAATCTTATATATATATAAATTATTTGCTGTTCGTTTGTCTCGCAAAAACTCGAGAACGACTGGGCCGATTTAGCTAATTTGGGTCTTGTAATGATTGTCGTACTCCAGGGAAGGTTTAAAGGTAGAAACATAAATAACTGTTAGGCGGTACGAAGTTCGCCAGGTCAGCAAGTTTCGTAATATACTCAGAGGTTTATGCCTGTCTGAACCTGGGTTTGAAAATGTACCTTCTCGCTTGAAAGGCAAAGGGTTCCTAAGGTTGCCTGGAAGAGATCGCTTTTAGCGATAAGGCCGCCACTTGTGACACTAGATTTTAGATATTTCCTATATATTTGATGTTGGTGTGTCTGCAAAAAAAGGAGTTAATTCATTCATTCATTAATTCATTCATCGTGGAGGCTACTACGTTGTGTAAATAGTTATTTTTCTATAATTCCGGAGCAGTACCATAGTGAAATTTGTTCGTAATTATGACTACAAACGACTCCTTTCGCCTAAGTAAACTCCTAAACGGTAATTTTGCATGAAAATTTATGTGTTGCATATTTATATTGACTACTCATACATTTTCTCATACATTTTGCTATTACCTAAGTAGTACAAAGCTTGATCAAATCTCATTTAATGACATATGTAATTAAGCATCTGCTTTCAACAAAAAAATCGGCCAAGTGCAAACCGGTTTCGCGCACTAAGGGTTCCGTAGTATCAACTACATAACATAAGTTCTTAATAACTCACGTTTGTTGTATGGGAGTCTCCCTTGAATATTTATTTTATTTTCATTTAGTATTTGTTGTTTTAGAGGCTAGCTATCCCGGTGCATGAGATACTGCCTGGTGACAAACAGACGGCCGGACGGGCAGCAAAGCCCTAGTCGAGTCCCGTTTTCAGTCCTTGGGTGTGGTATCCTAAAACTAATGACACATGGATTGCTCTATTTGATGGCATTTGTCAATAAATATACCTCTCTTAGTAATAAAAAAAAAACTCATTGTCAATTGACCGACAATCGAAAACTGTGACAAAAAGCAAAGCGACAATATAGTTGTATCCTCTCCATAGAAATCACACACATTTGACACAAAAATGTGCAGATGAGTAACTCGATATAGGTTAATATACTTTTCAAAATAACCTTTGTACAGTTGGAAAAATAAGTAGGTACAAAAATATAATATTCATAACATTTTATTTCATGAGTCAATAGTCGTTTAAGTTTTAAATATAACATGTAATTCAGTTAATAAATATCACACAATTTCGTATTTAATAATATGTCTCCACATATATTATTAAATAGGAAAGTATGTTTCTTGGCTTGTTTGTACAACCCGGTCAGAATATCTGTGCACCTCGCTGGAATGCGGCGCCTCTCCCGCTTCCCCTATCACCTCTCCGCGCACTCCCCGGTGCGACAGTACGGTTAGCACACTGTACCCAGACCGCCGATATGACATCACGAGCTCAGGTGCACAGATATTGTGACTTTTCCTCAGTTAGTGACGTATAGACTTGATTTTAGCACAGGAATGAGTTCTGGAGAGTGACATAGGCTAAAGCCTCCCCAAATACTAATCTGTTTTAGTAGGACAGCAATAAAAAACATAAGATCTTCATTTTTAGAACAAAGAAATAAAAACCTTTGCGCCAGAATAGAACTTAAGAACTCTCCACCTGTACGTATGTAAATAGATATTATTAGTGGCTGACCTCAATTGCAGTAGTCAACTGAAAAAGTATCACACCTTTGCCAGTAATACCCAGTGTGTGAACATTATTTTGTTCTGTTCTGAAGAGCAATGATTCCAGAAATAACTGTAGGCAGTACTTTGAAGTTCAAATTTCAGGGAGGTACTGCAACTGTAATGGGCAACCGTGATGCTTTCGTACCATCAGGCTATTGACTTACCTGTCTTAGTCTTCGCTTTAAATATAGCGTCATATGCTTAGTATATTTGCCAGTGTCGATATTAATGCAAAAATACGCATCAAGTCATGAATAAGAATATAAGAATATATTTATTGTGAAACTGTGTACAAGGTTCTTATAAATTATAATGGTTTCAACAGTTTTGCTCATACAGAGCACACAATATGGGTAAAATAAACTTACCTATATTTACATAATTAAACTAAAAATAAGGCTATACCTATTTTAATTATATGCAGCTTACAAATATAAGATACCCATTGCAGAACATATCTATGTAGGTAGGACAACAATGTTATCTACATACGCATAGCCTTGCTACCTTAAATTAAGACTGGAATAAAATATTAGCAGAATATTGGTCATATATAGGAGATGTCCTAGAAAACTTTGAGTTTGCGATCATCACAGTGAAGTTATTACTTACACAAATTAAAGTGAAGTTTTTGTTATACTCATAAAAAACACAACAAGAAATATTTGATTACGTTTTTTTTTATAGTTGCAAAAATATTATCATTATCTTCCTGACCTTGTCCCCACTACGTGAGGTCGGCACAGCACGTCTTCCTCTTCTATTTTACCAGCATTCATCTCTTCAGTTACTCCCCTTTCTCACATATCCCTTTTCACACAATTCATCCACATCTTCTTAGGTCGCCTCCTCCTGACGCTGAAATATTATACTTGTTATAATTTTACTTAATTTTCTGACGCTACTAAGGTTTTTCTACTCTAGTGAACACAATGAAGTCACAATATGCCAATTTCTTGCCATTTTGTGGCATTGAGTCTTTCTTCAAAGGCGCAGTGGGTGACATCGATATGCTTTTTGAATACTTTTTTTTTGGGATTTTATTTTCTTTATGAACTCGGTTTGTGGGTTATTAGTTTATTGGGCGCGTAGTGTAAGTAAAACTTCCGATCTGTGTCTATTGAATGTTTTGTAAATGTATGGGTATAGTAGAAAAAGATTGATCGAAAAATTTGAAGTGTTTTCGTGATTTTAATTAAATCAATCACTAACTTGCGTATTCTTCTTCTTTGTGTAAACGACTGATATTAATAGTATTATTATTCTTTTTAATATATATTTATATACCTATCAGAGTAGTAGTAATCCTGACTGACTGATATTTGCTAGGAATCAACGCAGAGCCTAAACCGCAGAAACAAGAGACATTAAATTTGAAAGGTTTAAACTTTTTTATACTCCACTTTATGTCACAGTAACACCGCGACTAGGTACTAGTTTTTGATATATTTTCTCTGCGATTTTTATTTGTGCAATAACTTGCAAGTTACAATTTCATCCAACTTACAACTAAGTGCAAACATGTACAGCCGAACAGATTATTATTTTTTAAATAGACTTATAAACAATTTTTAACTATTTTTTCATTTGTACTGCATTTTTATAAATTTAACTTAAGTAGTTCAATATAATATGCTAGAATAAATGTATTCCTTGTAAAAAGACACATGCGTAATATCTTTATTGTAAATATTAAAACTGTAATAATCTGATTGCGTTATTATGCGAAATAAATTAAGTATGTATCTATATAAATTACGTATTTATCTACCGCTTTAATAGAGCTGTCCATGGCCAGCGTGAGATCCTGCTGAATATATGAGGTTGCCCCACGAATATACTCAGCAGGATCCCAACTGGAGCAAAGTGGACAGGATAAAATATGACATATCCTGGATGGTAGCGCCGCAGTCACCATTCGCGTCATCAGAGAATTGACATTACCATACTTCGGCCTACCCTGGCGCGCTTTCACTGCAACTCTATTGACATCATTTAAAATTTTTGACCCCCATATTTATTATGACAATAGAAAGACAAATGAAAAAAAAACATACTTCTATATTTTATTTTAATCAGAACGTTACTATTACGTTTTTAGAGATTTTTGTAAATATAAGAATAGTTCAGCATAATGTTATTCTCGTCAAAAGCTCGTAAAAAATTATGTCATCATTAACTGTGTATTTGTTGTTTGTTTTAGTATGGTTCACAGATGACAGATACAATTATAATTTTTATTGGTGGCATCTGACAGGCTCAACATAAATATAAGATTTTTTTCATGACATGACAATTGACTCTTATGAAAGTGGATATAAAAATCTGGTATTTTCAGAATTACCTTTTCATTACATTATCTCGAAATACTTTTTCAATTTCCTTGACTTTTCAAAAATGAAATGTCAATTCCTGTAGATGCCTCGGAACTGCGAGACAAGCTTGGCCTCTTTCATTCACGTGTTTCTTATGTGGGATTAAATTGTTAAGTTAAGTTAAGGTGTGAGTCACAAAACTTCTACGACCTCAGACAAGCTGGAGAAGATGCGCTATTTACCTATGCATGCGTGGAGCGTGAAATAAATTTAAGAAAGGTTTAATTTACTTATGCTTTTCAAATGTAGTTTTGGAGTTGATCAACAGAATAAATTAAAATTAGATGAAACACGTCTATATACCTAGATTAAATCCATGTTATGTTACCTACTTCAATACGTATAGCTTATTTACGTTATATCAAAGGAAGGTAATTACTTATCACAGTAAAAGCTGATTTTCTTCTAAATTGTTCTTAAAATACTTTCTTGCTGTATAAAAAAGCACTTCCTAAACCTTTAACTATAAAGCTACCATTATTAAGTCCTCCAAATCCCATAAGCACCAAATTATCATTGAAAATCCGTTCACCAAAGAATGAAACATAATGAAATAGAGAATGAATCCCTGCGACCCTAATGTTGTAATATTGATATTTATTTTGCTACAAGCGTGTTATTATAAAAATATAATAACCGCAACATGCTCTAATGAGCTAGTGTTTGGGTTCAGTATGATTTAGGGGCCTGCGGGTGAGGAAACCCTTGTTTTTATAGATCTGACTAGCTATGTCATAAAAGACGGGTT
Organism: Ligdia adustata; assembly: GCA_947049295.1. NCBI lineage: Eukaryota > Metazoa > Arthropoda > Insecta > Lepidoptera > Geometridae > Ligdia > Ligdia adustata. The sequence continues at coordinate 2,619,716 of OX346237.1, forward strand.
GTTTGGCGATTGCTACTACTAACGTAATTTATACCGTTTTTATCATGTTTTTTTTTCATCAAACCTCCAAAATAATCGGGTGTTCACTAAGACAATGTTCTCTTAGTTGCTTGTAAAACAAACAGGTATATATTAGATTATAACATTATTCTCCTGGTTTCAATGAAGATCAACATTACTATTTTAACGAACGTTAAGTTAAGGCCGATTTTTTATAGGCAACAGATAATTAAGTATGTTGTTTATTCTCGCAAATATTTTTACATGACTACTCAAAATTGTAGCAATTACTGGGATCAATTAGTATTTTTATATTTTTCTTACTACTAAAAAAATTATTAACCCAATTTGGTAAATCGTTACGAAGTAATAGTTTTATAGGTAAACAGCGCAGACAAGTTCATTTAAAAAAAGCCATTACCTACATGACTTTATTTCGCCAGGCACCGATAGAATTATATTTCTATTGAAAAACCAAACCTTCGGATCGATATTGATATAGGCAATTTAAACGATAGCACTTTATACCCTTTCAACGAATTTTCAATCAATCAAATCAATAAAGCCATCTCCGAATAATCAGGTAACAGGCATTTTAATGCAAAGTGGTCGAATTAAGTATCTCCTATTTTTTGAGAAGTCTGTAAATAACGTAAGTCAAATCATCGAGTTTCATATTGCGGCGAAATAATGGATTACTCAAATACTTATTCACGAAATTACATACATATTATACTCATACATACTTTTTTCCTGCAAATTTCCATAAACAATAACTCACGTTAATGTTAGCAAAATTTTAAAACGTTACGGAACCCACCCGTCTCATCCCGACTCGCCCTTCCCGGTTCATTCATAGGGTTGCATACAACAGCTCAGCCGGGGGTCTTTGTGCGTGGAACAGGAGCGGGTCAAATTTGGCCCTCTACCCGCCATTTGTAATCACCACTTACGATACATAAAAAAAATTAACTAGTGTAGTGTAATAATGCAAGGAGGTTTTAAGGCTTGTAAGTATATATGGGTTTCATGTACTGTTGCTGTCCGTCCGTCAGTCTGTCATCAAGCTGTAGGACTCATGACTCTTAATAGCTTGAAAGTTGAAATTTTCACAAATTACATATTTCTGTTGACGCTATAACGAAAAATATTAAAACTCAATAAATTAATATTTTCGGTGTTTTTTGTTTGGCAACAGAGATAGAAACTAATGTGGTACAGTTAATTTTACGGAACCATTCGTGCATAAGTCAAACTCGCACTTGGCTGTTTTTATTTTAACTTATCGTGACCGAAATATTTTGATATATATGGTTTACAAGTACTAATTCTTTTTTTACTTGCCTTGTTTTGTTTTAATTTAGAGATTAGTCCAAAACCCCTATTTGGATATCTGCTGTCCTATGTATAGACAAGCGGTACGACCAATTTTTGAGACTCTAAGATCACCAGGCTTACAAAACCGAAATCGAGTAAATTAAAATATACAATTATGAAACTTATACCCAAAAACTACAGTTCGACAAACAAACTACATCACCTAATTTACTAGATGTGAAAACAAATTATTGATATCAAAACTACTACAGCTCTCCCCTGTCGTCGCCCACCTCCGATAGATCCTTGTCGCAATATAAACATTTGTAAACCACAGTTTAACCATGGTTTATATTAAATACATTGTTGTAAACTTTTACACTTCCGGTGACAAAACGTTCTATTCAATTTGAAACGTTTTTTTTTCTTAAACTTTTAAAATATAACTACTTATATCCTTTCAACAAATTGTTAAGTTGTAATTTGAGCTTTAAAAACTTATTTACAAATAGCATTGTGGTGTAATGTATGTATGTAAGTGAAACTTATACTTAGGATAAATTGAGAACGTTCATTCATATTTTTTTTTTTGTGATACCTAATACTCGTATGATGCCTGTATGATGCCTGTATGTATAAGTTAGTGGTCAGCCATCCCAGTTTGCACCTCTAGTAACTACAATTAACTCCGAAAGCTAAGATATGTTTCCTCACGATGTTATTGTTCACCGTTAGAACAAAGTTTTAATTGAGTTGAATATACAACGTGTAACAGAAAGGTGTCACTATGCTTATGGGTGTTAGTCTACACATCAAAATGAACAAATTGTAGAATATTTTTTTGTGAAGTTCGCTATAAAATATCGGGTCCTCCATACAACTTGATCAATCACGTAACCAATTTTTGTATAGAGTGCCTAATTTTCTAGTTTTCTAATTTAGCAAAATTTTCTTATACAATGAGTTCACTTTGGTGGGTAGACTAACACCCTTAAGTATTGTCACACCATTTCTGTTACACGTTATATATTCAACTTAATTAAAACTTTGATCTAACGGTGAAGAATAACATCGTGAGGAAACATATCTTAGCTTTCGAAGTTAATTGTAGTTACTAAACTCACAGTTTGACTAACGACGTGGAATATGGCCTGCACTTCCTTCATAGTGGAGATCCGTTTTTTATTAATTTCAATTTCACAAAACATTCTTAAAACACGTACAAAGCATTCTTAAAACAGCCATTAAAAACAGACTTAAAACAGCTTATATGTACGCGGTGAAACAAAAACATGTAGGTATTACAGTACGCAATCAAGCAAAGGTCACAGTCATATAAAAACTGATAGATAGACAGATTAATTATTTAATGCAGAGACACAAAACAAAAATTAAATAAAAGAGAAAAATTCTTACAAAATATAATGCTACAAGTGGCGGCCTTATCGCTATTTGTGATGTACAAATTATTAATTTTTAAATTCTAGTTAAGTTTTTGTTTACACTTATACTTGTTATTGTAAGTACATACAGCATGGCATTACAATGCTTTTATTTGATTTTGTAATGATGTAATATATAAATCAAAATGTAATGTATGCAGGCTGAATATGGAGTTCTATGTATTAGTTTAAGGCCTATGTAATTACCCATATTATGAAATTGAAATTAAAAAGCGATCTCTTAATATAAATCTAAATCTCACAGTCGTATTAATTAACCACTACTCAGCTGGGCACGGGTCTCTCGGGGTATATAGGCTAACCTAATTATTATTCATAGACATCGAAAATTTTTTTTGGTCTCTTGATCAAAAATTATTTTTGACTTCATTTTATGACTCCAAATGTCACGATACAGTCGTTGTCAAGGCTAAACATGAAATGACTTGGATTTGTGACGTCATCGCTTACTAGGTCCCAAAGGGAACGCGTTGTTTTTTCCTGCGGTATAACTTAGGCCTTATCTAATACTATCTGATATCGATGTTTATAGTCTGTAACATACTGGCCATCAAATGTTCAATTTACTTCAGCATATATTTCGATGTTAATAAATTGCATGCGAGTTTAATTAAAAAAATATTTTTTTCCTCGAAATTACAACATTTCTTTTGTGAACAAAAATAAAAAGAAACACTCGTAATATAATTGAGTATTTCGTTGAATGAAACTTCCTCATATTAAGACTGATTAGTCTGCAAAAAACTATTGTTAAATCTTACGTAAGTGAAATAATCCATTCTTCAATTTAAACAAAGCATAAATACTTGGAATATAATAAGTAAGTAACTATTAGCTACTTTGCTTATTTGAAGATCTTATTTTAGCAAAGCTTTTTACTTTCTTTAGGAATGACATTACAAATCCCTGGATTAAAATACTAACAAGAATACCAGAGTTAATGCAAGCCTCTTTTGTTAGAACGCACACTTACCACATACCCTCTTTTTATATTTAATTTTAAGATACTTTTTAAATGCAATATTAGCTTCAGATTATTAAAAACTACTTCACTACGTTTGTAAAACGATCCCACGGTAGCGAAAACCGTCCACTCTTCTTAAAAATTTAATCCTTTTTGTGTAACTGACCACCCACGAATTTTAAGCTAAAATGGTCCTTATTTCCTTATAAAAAGGATTAATTTATATCACAGTCAACAAGGACATACGGATGAACAACTCGATGCACAAATTGGTGGTAAATATTTATATCAATTAGTTTGAATTGACACATTTGTACTTCCGGCTTCGGAATTAGAAAGCGGTAAGATCAAGAGGTTGAGTTTACAATCATATTTTGGGATAAGTTAAGGAAATGTAATTTAAAAGTTCTTTTTCAACCACATACCTAGTTTATTTGTCAAAGAATAAGTTTTATATTACATGACTGGACAAGATTCATCCAGAATCACGCTTATGTAGGTACGTACGCCTGAACTAAAGTGTCGGATAAGATGTAAGAAAGCGTATTTTGCGCGATTTCCTGCAGTAAATAATATTGATGTTTAAAACCTTATACAAAAAAATTTAACTAAATTTTATAAATGCAAAAGTAACTCTGTCTGTCTGTTTCGTCTTCACGCCAAAACCACAGAACTGATCTGGAAGAAATTTGATACACAGGTAGATTGGACCCCGGGAAAGACATAAAATACTTTTTAACAGACTTCAACAAAAGTAATTAATCATTGTCTCGGTATTCCAATGGGGAACTATGCGAGTGAAACCTCGGGGCACAGCTAGTAAAAAATAAATCCATCTCTATTCGTCGTTTTTAATAACTGCAAATATGATTATGTGTTCGGAAAGAGTTCGCTATGAAAATAATATATTATAAAGTATTCTCGCCATTAATTTAATTCTAATTGAGGTGTTAGGAATTAATACATACGCCTACGTATGTTAGTAAGCTGGGCTGCGCCTACGGATTTACCTGTGGATATTGAACCATCCCTCAGGAAGATTACATGTTTCCGGGATCACTAATAGCCTATGTGTCAGTCTAGGATATAAGCTATCTTCATAATCATCAGCCTGTAACAGTTCACGGCTGGGTAAGGGCCTATTCTCTAAAGCAATCATCTTATCTAAATAACCTGGTGCCATATTTCATCCAAGTCCGGAGTAACGAACATACACACATAAAAAACTTGTCGTTCGGAATGACGTTCTAAAGGGGAGGTCTATGTTCAGCAGTGAATGTCTCTTGGTGATACTGATGATGAGGACACATAAAAACGTCTTTGTAATATTAGCGTGAAAGAATTAAAGGAGAAGATTTGTTTTTCTCTCTTCTGTGATGTGAAGTGTGATAAAACCCTAACTAAAGTACAGGGGCATATTTTTAAGATCGCACCATTGCATAAAAGATTCACGCGTGGAAATAAATAACCGGTTAATTTCCGATTATATCGTTTGTAAGTGACGTCATTAGCGAGTACGAATTACGAGTAAGTAATTTAAAAAAAAGGCATCAGGGTTCTGATTTTTGGAACGTTCGAACTTACTGAGGATATTCAAAAAGTCGCATCCATTTTGTTCGTAAGTGACGTCATTAGCGAGTAATGAATTAATTTAACTCAATAATGTAACTTAATAACCGGCCGGATAACTCGCCAGTTGGCACAGTTGGTAGCAACCCTGCCTTCTGCGCCGCTGGTACCGGGTTCGATCCCCGGACAGGTCAAACATTTGTGTGCATGTCTGTTTGACCTGTGTCTGGGTGTTTATTATATATTATGTATTTAACTTTGTAGGTATATCAGTTATCAGGTTACCATAGCACAGGCTTTTGCCTTTATAGTTTGGGACTTGAAGACCTTTATATGAATAAAAAAACAAATAATAATAATCTGTAATGAAGTGAAAGCACAGGTGAATTAAATAAAGGGATCCCAACAAGCTAGCCAGTCTTATCTGGGCACGTGTTCACTCTCACAGTAAAGAGGCCACGTGTGGACTTGATACAATTCTTATTATTTACCATTTTATTACACATATACTAACTAACTTCAACAAGTCAGGTTTCAGGTTTAAGAATATTTATTTCTCATAAGATAACACAAATCACTAACATGAGAATAGTCTTAGGTTATTTTTATGTTAGTCCGTGGAGTGCGCGGAGAGGTGATAGGGGAAGCGGGAGAGGCGCCGCATTCCAGCGAGGTGCACAGATATTCTGACCGGGTTATACAAGTAGTTAATCACTTGCTTAATTAATTTACTTATTGAGATATTCAATGCAACAACACAATACGTCTTCATCGCACAACAAAAACTTAATAATGGGAAATACAATGTAAGTAAAACATTGGTGTTCATTGAATCCAGAAAAGCTTGTTAAGAGTATAACCACCCTTCACTGTTTAGGTATTTCTGATAGAATTTTCGTTCCGGGGTGTACCTCTTTTAACCCCCTAAATTGTTACTTATTTTTTTGTTATTGGTGTCAATCGCATCACTGTGATGTATTTTAAGAATACACGTTTTATTATTTCGAAAAAAGTTATTTAATTCTACATAATAAAGGCTTTTAATAGGCATCATATCAGCGCAAAAATATGACTGTATAGGAAGCTTGTAACATTATAGTGACAAAAAAGACAGAAAAAATTATAACGGTAAAGCCTTGTAAATAATGTGTTAGTTATGTGAAAAAAACCCACTGGAATTGAACAACATTAAAAGATAGAAAAGAGCTATATAAGAGCTTAATGTATACACAACACAACAACACGGACAAGTTGGCGGTCTATAGCTGTCTTAACGATGATGATGATTATGTCACTGCCCCGCACTTAGCTAGCATACAGCTAGTTTTCTGTAGGAGAGAGTGATATACTCCTATGCAAAGTAGGTAAAATAAAGAAGTAAATTCATACATTTTACTAAGTTTTTATTAATTTTCTTCGGAAAAACTTTGTCCTAATTATTTTAGTAAGTGCGCCGCGGGGCTGCGCACACACAATCCGATAGGAAATTCTTTTATTTTCTTTGGAAAAATTTTACCCCACAGGTAAAAACAGTTTTGACGGGAAATTTTAGTAGTTGACGAATATAACAAAACGGGTTTTCACGCGTACCTGATTGTTGGAAAGGTCCAACTATAGTTTCGTTCATATTCGGTGAACTTCATCAGGGATGAAATGAGCCGTACGTGTCTAAATCGTATGTAGTTGGACCTTTCCAACAATCAGGTACGCGTGAAAACCCGTTTTCTCAAACAATATGAATCAAACACGCGTTAGTTTTCTAAATAAAAAAGGTAAACTTTACCAAATCAATTTTTGATTTTACCAGATAAAGCCAAATATATATTATACAGCTGTGATTTACCCCATAATATAACAAGATAAACATAATAATTGATTCCGTTTATCATTTAATAGCTGTTTTATCACTACAAAAGCCCAATAGAGCTTATTTCGCGATAATTTACTATTGATATTAACGTCATTGATAAAATGAATTATGGCTAATATCTGGTAATAGTTATCGCTAGGCTTTAATAATGAATAATCATTTGTCAGGATTAGTCAGGGAATGGACAGGTGTTTGAAAAGGTACATTATATTGGTGCTAAGTAGTAAAATCACTTTATATTGATTCTTATTACTTACTGCCAGCGGTTACTGCCATGAGGAGGTTCTTAATTTGGCTAAAGTCCGATGTTTCATTTCTAGAAATATTCGCATAAACGAGGCGGCCTCCTTTGACTACTAGCCCCAGTAGCAGAGGTGCAAGTGACTCGACCAAAACTGGATCACAATATCTATTCTACATATATGTATTATATATTATATTTTAGGGCTTGAAACACAGACCATTCGCTGGGTCTATTCGATAATTAATTAAACATAAGGCTCACGTAAATCTGACTTTCTTAAAATCTGTAGTATATTGATGTTGGTCTCACAATCACCATTCCTCTCCCAACAATACTACTACCATTTTGCCAATTGAATCACACAAATTGATTTCACAAACACAATATACACATTCGGTTCTAAATTGGCAACGAAAACAAACTGTCCCCTTACTTCCCACATAAATTAGTTGTTAACCCAACTTTCTACACCTTTATAGGTGGCCAATACAATTTGTTTTACCTCTATTAAATCAATATAATAAACCTTATTGTTAAAGTAGGAAAGATCAAATTTCTATACTCTGTTCAACCCCTTATTAAATTTACATAGAATCTTATTGCCTGAATATAAAAGTGATATTGCAATGCACAGTTTGCTAATGCATAATATAAAAGCGATGTGTCCGGTTAACACTCGTACTTTTTGTAATTTTCCAATGTCGTGGTGAACAAAATGCTCGCTGAATTGAACCATATCGGGCAAATTATGAAGATTCAGTGAATATTAGTTATTTGATTATAGTTATCGTGAGAACATAACTATTTGCATGAAAACTCCAGTAATTTGGATTATAATTAATGGATCGATTGTTTTGGTTCACAGTCTGAGATTCAAGAGATCCGTATGTTGCGTTAACAGCGTAAAGTAAATTAAAAAAATAAATAAAAGTGACACAATAACAATGACTCGATCATTGTGTGATATGGAAGATATTTTTAAATAGCGTTATTATATAACATAGAATATATTTTCAAATAGCGCGTTATACTCTATGGTGTATGAAATTACTTTTAACGCCTTGATTAAGAAATTTAAGTAAGGAAGGTAGACCAGGGGAACATAATATTATGGACGTAGTTCATTAGAAAAAGAATAAAGCTTAGAATTAACTAAAGCAATCAGCAATTCCGCAGAGTGCGTTTAATAGAACTCTCCATCAGATAATTTCATAGCATAAAGATGTAGGAAACGGGCCTCTCAGTAATGATTAGTTGACCAGCCACCGTGTCTGTGTTGCGACACGAATCACACTTATCTATATACCTGTACCATAGGATAATTACAAAGAACGAACTTTCAAATAGTGCGACATACCCAAAGTAAGTAATGACTTTGTTAGGTCTCACTGACTAAGAGACTGTAAGCAGGTAGAGATACTACTACTAGACATAGACGAAATTCTTAGAAAAGGAACAAATATTAGCAATTACTAAAATAATCAGAAACTCGTCATTGTTGGTTTAATAGAGATCTCCATCAGACAAATTTATAGCATATTAGAGATAGATGTAAAGAACGGAACTCGCAGAATTGATGATACCAGCATATCTTTGCATTGACAGGAATCACAGTTATCATATGAATAACTGTGATTTTTGTAATATGACACGTACCTGGTGATTATATCACAACATTAAAAGATTCAATACAAAGAACAAACATTGGCACTAATAAAAAAACAATGATCAATTCCTCAGAATGCGTTTAATAGAACTCTCCATCAGACAATTTCATAGCATAGAGATGTAGAGAGCGGAATTCGCAGAACTGATTAGTACACCAGCCGCCGTGACCGTCTGTGCAGCGGCAGGAATCACACTCGTCCATGTACTTCTCACCAGGGATGCACTTGAAGAAGGGGTTCTTGATAACTGGGAACAAAACATAAGAGCATCGATCAAGAAACAGATATAGGTGCTGACTGATCTAAATCTTCGGTAACCAATCACTGAAGTTAGGCAATGTTTAGCGTTGACTACGCTAAATACCTTTCTGCTTTGGTCACCGGTGTCATACTACTGGCAAAAAATGTTCTAATTGCTATTTCACGTTCATCAATCAAAACTCTGACTGACAAAAGCATATTATTTTAATTTTAGATATTGACTATATGGAATCGCTTGCAAGCTTAGTTATAAGCGCTTCATGATAATCATTGTTCTTTATTGTAAAGACCGTAGCCCAATTGTCTTAAATTTACAATTGAATTGTGCTAAAATGGGTGTTTTGACATAGAATAGGCCACAGTTGGTATTAAATAAAACATTAATTCTAATACTAACTCTGATCTATTCTATGTCGTAAAGCCATTTTGGCACAATCCAATTGTAATTCTGAGACAATTCAAATAACAAATTTGACCACCTGGTATCTTGTTTGTAATTTTAATGAATAGTAGAAGTTATGGAACATTCAAAACTTATCAATTCTTATTATATTATCTTACCAGTGCACCTCAGGCAAGGAGTACTTCTCTCACATAACGCAGTGACCGTGGGTTCACAGAATATACAAGACGGCATAGACCTGCACGCTCCAGAGTCCTGAGTTTCGCAGAACAAGCAGTTCTTACTCTCAGGGGCTAGTGTCAGGGAGGTTTCTTCTTCCCAGTACTGGTGAGGTGGCTTCGGTTTAACGAATTTTGAGACGACGAAGCTGTGGAGTAATGTTGCTATAATTATACTCAAAGAATCGTATTACTCCCATTTTTAAGAAAGGGTGAGATTAAAATTATTATTATTAGAGATTGATAATTGAGAAAGGGTAGTATTCCAGACTAGGCATGCTCCATCTAGGGCTACAGTATCGCTGACTTCCGTGGTCGTGCAAACTTATGGTTAAATACCTAACTGCGTAGGAAAAAAATCGGCCAATTTAGAACAAATCTATCGCAATATTTCATATATATAATATTCTACAATTTCTGCGACGTGACATTTATGATAGCTAGATTTTTGTTTTTTTATATAAGTAAATGTTTGTATGAAAAATTGCTTGCCGACATTCAAGTGTATTGTCACTTTTTTACGAATATGTTAGTATTCTGAGATTTGCTATGCGATAGCCTCGTTATCTTACGCCTGTGATCCTGGTCGGTAGATGGGTGGTGACTCTTCAGAACCACCTCCTATGGAGCTGAGAGTTCCTGGTAGTGGCGTGCCGTGCATCCGCGGCATTCTGGGATCTGAATATTAAGCATTTTTATCATAAAGAATATATTTTGCTTTTCAAACACTTATTTTAACAATGACGTTCAATTACGGAGAGACTTTGGGGACGTTGTCGTAACCTAGTGAAAGTAAATCCATTGCCTCACAAAGCGAAAGAGCGCGAGTTCAATTCCAGGTTCAGGTGTGCACCTCTAAGTTTCTTATCTATTTGCATAAATACCGCCTGCTAACGTTGAAGAGTAACATTTTGAGGAATTTGCTTGCCGGCGACGGTTTAAGACCTTTTAAAGATAATTTAAGTAAGTACCGAACCTGCAATTTAGTCACCGTGGTGGCTTAAAGGAAAGAATTAACTTACTTACCTTCTCCATAGCTTCCTCTAACAGCTACCACAAAAATTAGCAATAAATATTTCATAATCAAATCAACTTTTAAACCTAAACTTGAGAAGAACACATTCCAGAATTCAATTATTTATATTTTTTTACTAATCCATCCAGTTAGTAAAAAGAATTTTAAAAGCCGCTTAGCCCATATAGTTTTTCAAAAGCAGTTTTGGCTGAATTTTACTAGTACATTGAAGTGGTCAGACCGATTGCCAATTACTAGGATTGGCTTAGTCTATGTACAGGGTGATGTAAAATATGGGTCTAGATTTAAAGCATTCATTCATCAGCACGTCAGTTGTCTCCATCCAAGGTTGCCTGAAAGTGATCGCTTTTAGCGGTAAGCTCGCCACTTACGGTACATATAAAATTATATTTTTGCATTGTCATGTTTAGTTGTCTACAATAAAGCGTTCATCTATCTACCTATCTATTTACTATCAATCAATAGGAATATAATATATTAATACTATGGGTAGTGAGTGGTCATCCATCTTGTTTATTTTTTGTTATACCTAGTTAGTAACTTTTTTGTTTCTGATAAGGGCACTTGAAATAATAATAATCATCTATACATTTAAATTACTAGCTGTACCCCGCGGCTTTAGCAGCGGTGGATATATTTTAATCATCCCATCGAAACACTTCAATTTTCCGAGACCAAAAGTAGTCTCTATGTGTTAATCTTGGGTATAAACTATCATCGTTCCAAATCCGTTTAGGTGTTTGCACATGCAAACTTTATAATATTAGTGTGATTTTTACACATCCCATGCCATAGACTCGAACCTTGCCTGTCTCATGTATAAAAACTAAGTAATAAGAATTTTTAACTGTCTCTCATTTAGAGAATTAGTATTTAGGTTCACTGTTTGTGCCAGAAAACTTATTAAATTGTAATTGTTTTTATTAGTTCCAAAAAATATAATAATAAAAATAAATAATTTATTTTCACGTTGAAATCTAATAATATTGGCTTAAATGTATATCACTCTGTATACAGATAACAGTCCAATTAACCAGAGGTTATTCATTTATTAGTATCGCTCTCGTTATTCGCAGATTAAAGCATACGTTAACAAGCGAGTCAATTTCTATTGCAACAGTCCCTTTTGAGACTTAACACGATTATATGTTTATGGAACGGAATAAATCCAAAAGAAAAACCCACTCAAAAAATTGTACTGTAGGTAGGTAGTAGACAAACAATAGTAATTTTAGTAACAAGATATTGTAGATAAATAAAACGGAATTAATTTTCGTTTTAAGGAGTTAAAAAAAACAGTCTAAATATATTAGATAAAAGTAAGCCAAAAACCAATCAAATATATACCTTATCCTGACAAAAACCCACCAACCAATTCACACCAGCACCGCAGCAGAAATCAGTAAAAAACAGAATCTGCAGAGCAAAGTCTCCTGGCATCTAATAAAACTTCCAGATTCACCCGGAGTGTCGCGATCGAATGAAATTACCCAGTGACATCGGCTTATAACCGGAATCAATAGCCGATGATCGCAATAAAAGCTGTAGATGTTTGTCCAACCCCCTCCCTAACCCCTCCGTGGAACGATTCACCCCCTCAGGGGCCAATTTACCCGATATTAAGTTTATACAGCGATTTGGTACACCCTTCTTTACAGCCGGGGTTAGGGGCGTCGTGCATTGGGAAGTTTAATCATGATCAAAAATTATTGTTATTATGATTAATGTGTATCAAAAACATTAACAGTACTTATGTATGTGAAAAAATTAAACCCAATTATTCGTAACCAGCTAAGCAAATTATATAATAATGTGTCTTACGATTTCAAACTTTAGCAGAACAAAAACGTAGATTTTTAGTCTTATTAATAAACGCCTCTTAACTTTAAACATCTTTAGTCTTGTTTTGACGCGTGACTTTCTCCATCGGATAAAACAAGAGAAAAGACGTTTAAAGTTAAGACGCGTTTATTACGAGTAATAAGACCGTAAATTCAGTTTTAGGTGGCCGAGTCGGCAGGCATCTACGCTTGATATCCGGAAAGATGCAAGTTCGAATTCTGCGTGTAAGATACTTTCCTTTTGATATTTTAAAAGAATAATAAAACCACATTGAAAGAAGACATCGTGATGCGCTTGGCGACAGCTTTCATATTCCATATTCAGCATGGAGGGTCTTCTGGCTGTTGACGATTAATAACGAAGGAATGATGAGTGGCCGTTTTGCGTCCCTCCCGCGCCGGTGTACGCCGCGCCTGGTCCCGTACAGTAGGGTGCATTATTATTGGGTCAATTGTCCCCCTACCACATTATTAGCGCGCCCCGAGACATGTCAACTTATCTGTCACTAGTTTTACATGTAGTTTGCTACTGGTTGTGATAATTTTAACCTGTTTAATTTCTTGACCCTAAAGACTAACCATGAAACTGAAGTCTGAAATCAGTCTATGCCATTTTAGCACTTCCCTCTCTTTTATTAAATTGCTTAAACTTGCAAAGTTGTTAGTCGGTTACTTACTTACTTCAAAAAAGTCTAGTTCTTCAAAGTTGTCAATTTGTTAGAATCTTTTTTTATCACACCGATTTTAAGCGATACCTTGACCGATTTGTGAAATTATGTATTTTAAAGCTATATACAACGTGTAGCAGTGAGAGCTGTGTTTTTTTTTAATTTAAAAATTAAAAAAAAAATGTTTAATTTTGTTCAACAATGACTGAGACTAACATTAGTTTGCCTCTTCATTGCTGTCAAAATGAAATCAAGTTTGCTTGCTCTTCTTTTCATGGTTTTTATGTTTACTACCCGCTAAGAGGAGCTCTAATATAAAGCTTCTTAAAGTAAAATAATTCTAACATAATTCTAACATCTCAATCAAAATTCTTTTTAAAGAACAACCACAAGTAAATAAAGTAGAAAATACTTCCTAATTTCAATATAAATTTACCTCTTAAATTATGAAATAACTCCCTTTCCCCGTCACAAGAAACCAACAAAAACAACAACAAACGGTTTACGGGCATAGAATAAACAACAGTTGGTACCAGCGGGATATAGATTAAATATTAGTCAGTATAGTATAGCGTCAGTTTTCATATAAGTTGGCATACATATGGGCAAAATTAATAAACGTGTATTATTACTACCATATTTGTGTATGATTTTATAAAAAACATCTTGATAAATGATAATTTTTGAAGTGTACGCACATTACATTGGGTTATCTATACTTATAATAAAACTGTCACAGGTTCTGTACATTAAATATATTTTAAAAATTATTTCGCGGGGGAGTTATTAACGATACAGACCCCAAATCTATAATTTTTTCTTTTTTGTCTGTCTGTCTGTTTCTGGAACTGCTTGATAGATTCTGATGAAACTTGGTATGCTTAAGGTTCATATAATGAGGTAGGAACTCAACATTTTTTCATCCCGAAATCCCAAGGGGCTCCCGTGGGAGGGGGGATGAAATCCGTATTTAATTATAACTCAGTAACGCGTGCTTTGAATTAAATGATTTTTTTTTCTTGGAAAGGTCAAACTGAAATGATGTTATCGCGAAAATAAGTGGAGATTCCCGTGAGAGAGGGGATGAAAGTCTTTCACTATAGCTCGGTAACGGGTGCTTTAAACTGGTTTTTTTTGGATGTGTATGACTGTACGTGTATAAACACAGCATCCACAATTTTTTGAAGCGATGATGACCAAGAAGCTAAAGTGGGTAGATTGAGGTTCAATCCTACGTAATACGCAAGAAAAGCTTCAGCTTCCGTTGAAGGAAAACATCGTGGGGAAACAATAGCATGATGGCAGGGCATTTTTATTACTTGCCTGGCTAGCTATCACCCTCAAATTGAAAAATCTTTCGCCAAGCACCTAACGGTATGTTACGGCGGCCTTCTTTGAGAGACTATAGACGTATTCCAATCTAGGCATGCTCAGAATTTTTTGTTTTTTAAAATTGCCCACTCATTGTGAACGTAATTGTGCAAACTTCTGTATTGCTTTAATTAATCAAATTTAGTATCTTTTACAATGATAAGACTTTCAAAAGGACCACTGATATACATTTTCAATTTTTTTTAATTCTAACTTATATATTTATGCAAGGTTAGCAACTGCGAAGGAAGTCGCGGGTACAGCTAGTACAAAATAAAGCCGAAATAGGGTCACTACAAAACGTATATCGGTAGTCGACAAAATGTATGAAACAGCTGATGTCTTATTTGTATTTTCGCCTAAGGTACCATCAAATTGATCTTAAAGACTAACATTGTAATTAATACAAAAATTTGTACTTTTAGCCAATCTGCATTTCCCAAATAGAAAATCACCATTCGCAGACGGAATAAGGCAAGGCAAGCTTATCGTTCCCAATGTAATTAAGCAGCGCTCTGTTCGCGAAATAAGCGAAATAAAACTAATAAAGCAGAGGGCGTGGCGAGCGACGAGGGTGTGATTGGAGTAAAGACTTCACCAGCTTTGGAATTAATCTGGGGATTTTAAACTCGTACATAGAAGTGCTTTAATGATTCCTTGTCGTGAGACAGCTGTAACGTGAGGCGTTCTAACGTTCTGTGTAAAAAGTTACCTACCTAAAAATAAGGCTTACCAAAGCGTTGAGTAAGCACTATTATATTTTTTAGCTTACGTTTACTCTAGGTCATATTTAAAAGGTGCATGAATACACTCAGTCCTGAAAAGTAATTCTTGATCTGGAGTCCAAAAACTTTATAGTTTGTGATCTTAGTGGGGCTACGCCATCAACCTTCTGTTCCATTTCATTTGTTTATTACATTATGTAGCACAGCTTGACGAAATAATCGTGACCATAGATCGCGACCTACCTACATAAATGAAAGCGACTATCATAGACCTGCGTTTACATCCCAAAAATCGCTAATCGTGCCTCCTTGGGTGATATAAGTCACTTTGAGTATCATCCATTTAGGTCCTAGGATCTAGGTAAATTCGGGTCCTAAGTAACAATCCTTGAGCTTAGTTTGGAGCCTCCACTCACTCGTACCTTAGTTTTAGTTTAGCCTAGTGTTGTTTAGTATAAGTTGAATGTAAATGTTATCAGTTCTAGTAATAATTATATACTTATTTCTATAAATGTGCATAGATATAGGAACTCGACAGACCACCAAGAGTAGGTACTTCGGAAATTAGAAGACTTTTTTTATAATTTCTTTTTCGGATTAAAAAAAATAATTAACAAACGTCCATACCATTTGACACTACATTTTTATGCCGAATAAAGGCAATAATTTAAAAGGAAACATAGAAAAAAGTAGGAGCTCTATGATCTCGCTATGCGTTGATACGATGGAATTAAATGATCTTATTAGAATAAAATCCCTTCTTTTTTAGTAAAAGTAAGCCGTATTACAATAATCAAGTCATCAGATCGTCGCGACAATGGAGTCGTTTCAGCAAACATTTGCAATTGACAGCTCAGCGTACAATAGAATCATTGCAAGGCTGCAGTAGAAAACCGTTACAAAGGTTGCTACAGTTCTATAGACCTTTCTATCGAGCTTTGGCTACTATATAAAACATACCAGGGCTAGGCTTGGTTTTACCCACTAGGTAATAACCAATTTTATTTTTATCTAAGTCTAACTGCCTATATATTTTTGTTCGCTTTCTTATCGACTGAGCGAGCTAAATGAGCTAATAGTGTTTCGGCGTCAAGCAAGTTTTATTTAGTTAATCAGTTTGTATGTATGGCTATTTGTCTGGAAATTTCATACGCGTACTTAATATCCATCTAACCAATCTTGGCTAATCTGTCAGATAGGTACACAGTTCTCATGATGGCCCTAACATCATGAGAACTGTGTACCTATCTGACAGATTAGCCAGATTAGCCAATTAGCCACCCTCGAGATGTTAAAATATGTCAACAACACCTAACGGTGTGATCTGGCAGCCTTTCTTGACAGCCAGTGTAATTCAGACTAGGCATGCTCTATCTAAGGCTAGTGTCGCTGACTTCCGTAGTTGATCGACGTGGTCAAGTGAATGAATCAATGAATTAACTCATTCTTGCAGATACACAAACATCAAATACACAAGTCAAAATCAAATCAAAATCGTTTATTAGGGTACAAATTGGTTTTTACTGAAATTTTCTTTAGTTTCTAAGCTAATAAAGTATAAGTTAAAAGTTATACATAGATAGGATGTGTTGTCACATTTTTTTATCCCGAAATCCCAAGGGGCTCCCGTGGGAGGGGGGATGAAATCCGTATTTAATTATTACTCAGTAACGCGTGCTTTGATTTAAATGATTTTTTTTTGTTGGAAAGGTCAAACTGAAATGATGTTATACCGAAAATTTGTGGGGGTTCCCGTTTGAGGGGGGATGAAAGTTGTAATAATTATAACTCAGTAACGCGTGTTTTGATTTGAATGATTCTTTTTTTTTGGAAAGGTCGAACTGAAATGATGTTATCGCGAAAATAAGTGGAGATTGAGAGAGGGGATGAAATTCTTTCACTATAGCTCAGTAACGCGTGCTTTAAACTGGTTTTTTTTGGATGTGTATGACTGTACGTGTATAAACTCAGCATCCACAATTTTTTGAAGCGATGATGACCGAGAAGCTAAAGTGGGTAGATTGAGGTTCAATCCTACGTAATACGCAAGAAAAGCTTCAGCTTCCGTTGAAGGAAAACATCGTGGGGAAACAATAGCATGATGGCAGGGCATTTTTATTACTTGCCTGGCACCTAATGGTATGTTACGGCGGCCTGAGAGACTATAGACGTATTCCAATCTAGGCATGCTCAGAATTTTTTGTTAAAATTGGCCACTCATGGTGAACGTAATTGTGCAAACTTCTGTATTGCTTTAATTAATCAAATTTACAGATCAAAACACTGCTATCGTATTGTATCTTTTACAATGATAAGACTTTCAAAAGGGCCACTGATATACATTATCAAATTTTTTTAATTCCCACTGATATATTTATGCAAGGTTAGCAACTGCGAAGGAAGTCGCGGGTACAGCTAGTACAAAATAAAGCCGAAATAGGGTCACTACAAAACGTATATCGGTAGTCGACAAAATGTATGAAACAGCTGATGTCTTATTTGTATTTTCGCCTAAGGTACCATCAAATTGATCTTAAAGACTAACATTGTAATTATCACAAAAATGTGTACTTTTAGCCAATCTGCATTTCCCAAATAGAAAATCACCATTCGCAGACGGAATAAGGCAAGGCAAGCTTTTCGTTCCCAATGTAATTAAGCAGCGCTCTGTTCGCGAAATAAGCGAAATAAAACTAATAAAGCAGAGGGCTTGGCGAGCGACGAGGGTGTGATTGGAGTAAAGACTTCACCAGCTTTGGAATTAATCTGGGGATTTTAAACTCGTACATAGAAGTGCTTTAATGATTCCTTGTCGTGAGACAGCTGTAACGTGAGGCGTTCTAACGTTCTGTGTAAAAAGTTACCTACCTAAAAATAAGGCTTACCGAAGCGTTGAGTAAGCACTATTATATTTTTTAGCTTACGTTTACTCTAGGTCATATTTAAAAGGTGCATGAATACACTCAGTCCTGAAAAGCAATTCTTGATCTGGAGTCCAAAAACTTTATAGTTTGTGATCTTAGTGGGGCTACGCCATCAACCTTCTGTTCCATTTCATTTGTTTATTACATTATGTAGCACAGCTTGACGAAATAATCGTGACCATAGATCGCGACCTACCTACATAAATGAAAGCGACTATCATAGACCTGCGTTTACATCCCAAAAATCGCTAATCGTGCCTCCTTGGGTGATATAAGTCACTTTGAGTATCATCCATTTAGGTCCTAGGATCTAGGTAAATTCGGGTCCTAAGTAACAATCCTTGAGCTTAGTTTGGAGCCTCCACTCACTCGTACCTTAGTTTTAGTTTAGCCTAGTGTTGTTTAGTATAAGTTGAATGTAAATGTTATCAGTTCTAGTAATAATTATATACTTATTTCTATAAATGTGCATAGATATAGGAACTCGACAGACCACCAAGAGTAGGTACTTCGGAAATTAGAAGACTTTTTTTATAATTTCTTTTTCGGATTAAAAAAAATAATTAACAAACGTCCATACCATTTGACACTACATTTTTATGCCGAATAAAGGCAATAATTTAAAAGGAAACATAGAAAAAAGTAGGAGCTCTATGATCTCGCTATGCGTTGATACGATGGAATTAAATGATCTTATTAGAATAAAATCCCTTCTTTTTTAGTAAAAGTAAGCCGTATTACAATAATCAAGTCATCAGATCGTCGCGACAATGGAGTCGTTTCAGCAAACATTTGCAATTGACAGCTCAGCGTACAATAGAATCATTGCAAGGCTGCAGTAGAAAACCGTTACAAAGGCTGCTACAGTTCTATAGACCTTTCTATCGAGCTTTGGCTACTATATAAAACATACCAGGGCTAGGCTTGGTTTTACCCACTAGGTAATAACCAATTTTATTTTTATCTAAGTCTAACTGCCTATATATTTTTGTTCGCTTTCTTATCGACTGAGCGAGCTAAATGAGCTAATAGTGTTTCGGCGTCAAGCAAGTTTTATTTAGTTAATCAGTTTGTATGTATGGCTATTTGTCTGGAAATTTCATACGCGTACTTAATATCCATCTAACCAATCTTGGCTAATCTGTCAGATAGGTACACAGTTCTCATGATGGCCCTAACATCATGAGAACTGTGTACCTATCTGACAGATTAGCCAGATTAGCCAATTAGCCACCCTCGAGATGTTAAAATATGTCAACAACACCTAACGGTGTGATCTGGCAGCCTTTCTTGACAGCCAGTGTAATTCAGACTAGGCATGCTCTATCTAAGGCTAGTGTCGCTGACTTCCGTAGTTGATCGACGTGGTCAAGTGAATGAATCAATGAATTAACTCATTCTTGCAGATACACAAACATCAAATACACAAGTCAAAATCAAATCAAAATCGTTTATTAGGGTACAAATTGGTTTTTACTGAAATTTTCTTTAGTTTCTAAGCTAATAAAGTATAAGTTAAAAGTTATACATAGATAGGATGTGTTGTCACATTTTTTTATCCCGAAATCCCAAGGGGCTCCCGTGGGAGGGGGGATGAAATCCGTATTTAATTATTACTCAGTAACGCGTGCTTTGATTTAAATGATTTTTTTTTGTTGGAAAGGTCAAACTGAAATGATGTTATACCGAAAATTTGTGGGGGTTCCCGTTTGAGGGGGGATGAAAGTTGTAATAATTATAACTCAGTAACGCGTGTTTTGATTTGAATGATTCTTTTTTTTTGGAAAGGTCGAACTGAAATGATGTTATCGCGAAAATAAGTGGAGATTGAGAGAGGGGATGAAATTCTTTCACTATAGCTCAGTAACGCGTGCTTTAAACTGGTTTTTTTTGGATGTGTATGACTGTACGTGTATAAACTCAGCATCCACAATTTTTTGAAGCGATGATGACCGAGAAGCTAAAGTGGGTAGATTGAGGTTCAATCCTACGTAATACGCAAGAAAAGCTTCAGCTTCCGTTGAAGGAAAACATCGTGGGGAAACAATAGCATGATGGCAGGGCATTTTTATTACTTGCCTGGCACCTAATGGTATGTTACGGCGGCCTGAGAGACTATAGACGTATTCCAATCTAGGCATGCTCAGAATTTTTTGTTAAAATTGGCCACTCATGGTGAACGTAATTGTGCAAACTTCTGTATTGCTTTAATTAATCAAATTTACAGATCAAAACACTGCTATCGTATTGTATCTTTTACAATGATAAGACTTTCAAAAGGGCCACTGATATACATTATCAAATTTTTTTAATTCCCACTGATATATTTATGCAAGGTTAGCAACTGCGAAGGAAGTCGCGGGTACAGCTAGTACAAAATAAAGCCGAAATAGGGTCACTACAAAACGTATATCGGTAGTCGACAAAATGTATGAAACAGCTGATGTCTTATTTGTATTTTCGCCTAAGGTACCATCAAATTGATCTTAAAGACTAACATTGTAATTATCACAAAAATGTGTACTTTTAGCCAATCTGCATTTCCCAAATAGAAAATCACCATTCGCAGACGGAATAAGGCAAGGCAAGCTTTTCGTTCCCAATGTAATTAAGCAGCGCTCTGTTCGCGAAATAAGCGAAATAAAACTAATAAAGCAGAGGGCGTGGCGAGCGACGAGGGTGTGATTGGAGTAAAGACTTCACCAGCTTTGGAATTAATCTGGGGATTTTAAACTCGTACATAGAAGTGCTTTAATGATTCCTTGTCGTGAGACAGCTGTAACGTGAGGCGTTCTAACGTTCTGTGTAAAAAGTTACCTACCTAAAAATAAGGCTTACCGAAGCGTTGAGTAAGCACTATTATATTTTTTAGCTTACGTTTACTCTAGGTCATATTTAAAAGGTGCATGAATACACTCAGTCCTGAAAAGCAATTCTTGATCTGGAGTCCAAAAACTTTATAGTTTGTGATCTTAGTGGGGCTACGCCATCAACCTTCTGTTCCATTTCATTTGTTTATTACATTATGTAGCACAGCTTGACGAAATAATCGTGACCATAGATCGCGACCTACCTACATAAATGAAAGCGACTATCATAGACCTGCGTTTACATCCCAAAAATCGCTAATCGTGCCTCCTTGGGTGATATAAGTCACTTTGAGTATCATCCATTTAGGTCCTAGGATCTAGGTAAATTCGGGTCCTAAGTAACAATCCTTGAGCTTAGTTTGGAGCCTCCACTCACTCGTACCTTAGTTTTAGTTTAGCCTAGTGTTGTTTAGTATAAGTTGAATGTAAATGTTATCAGTTCTAGTAATAATTATATACTTATTTCTATAAATGTGCATAGATATAGGAACTCGACAGACCACCAAGAGTAGGTACTTCGGAAATTAGAAGACTTTTTTTATAATTTCTTTTTCGGATTAAAAAAAAAAATTAACAAACGTCCATACCATTTGACACTACATTTTTATGCCGAATAAAGGCAATAATTTAAAAGGAAACATAGAAAAAAGTAGGAGCTCTATGATCTCGCTATGCGTTGATACGATGGAATTAAATGATCTTATTAGAATAAAATCCCTTCTTTTTTAGTAAAAGTAAGCCGTATTACAATAATCAAGTCATCAGATCGTCGCGACAATGGAGTCGTTTCAGCAAACATTTGCAATTGACAGCTCAGCGTACAATAGAATCATTGCAAGGCTGCAGTAGAAAACCGTTACAAAGGTTGCTACAGTTCTATAGACCTTTCTATCGAGCTTTGGCTACTATATAAAACATACCAGGGCTAGGCTTGGTTTTACCCACTAGGTAATAACCAATTTTATTTTTATCTAAGTCTAACTGCCTATATATTTTTGTTCGCTTTCTTATCGACTGAGCGAGCTAAATGAGCTAATAGTGTTTCGGCGTCAAGCAAGTTTTATTTAGTTAATCAGTTTGTATGTATGGCTATTTGTCTGGAAATTTCATACGCGTACTTAATATCCATCTAACCAATCTTGGCTAATCTGTCAGATAGGTACACAGTTCTCATGATGGCCCTAACATCATGAGAACTGTGTACCTATCTGACAGATTAGCCAGATTAGCCAATTAGCCACCCTCGAGATGTTAAAATATGTCAACAACACCTAACGGTGTGATCTGGCAGCCTTTCTTGACAGCCAGTGTAATTCAGACTAGGCATGCTCTATCTAAGGCTAGTGTCGCTGACTTCCGTAGTTGATCGACGTGGTCAAGTGAATGAATCAATGAATTAACTCATTCTTGCAGATACACAAACATCAAATACACAAGTCAAAATCAAATCAAAATCGTTTATTAGGGTACAAATTGGTTTTTACTGAAATTTTCTTTAGTTTCTAAGCTAATAAAGTATAAGTTAAAAGTTATACATAGATAGGATGTGTTGTCACATTTTTTTATCCCGAAATCCCAAGGGGCTCCCGTGGGAGGGGGGATGAAATCCGTATTTAATTATAACTCAGTAACGCGTGCTTTGATTTAAATGATTTTTTTTTGTTGGAAAGGTCAAACTCAAATGATGTTATACCGAAAATTTGTGGGGGTTCCCGTTTGAGGGGGGATGAAAGTTGTAATAATTATAACTCAGTAACGCGTGTTTTGATTTGAATGATTCTTTTTTTTTGGAAAGGTCGAACTGAAATGATGTTATCGCGAAAATAAGTGGAGATTGAGAGAGGGGATGAAATTCTTTCACTATAGCTCAGTAACGCGTGCTTTAAACTGGTTTTTTTTGGATGTGTATGACTGTACGTGTATAAACTCAGCATCCACAATTTTTTGAAGCGATGATGACCGAGAAGCTAAAGTGGGTAGATTGAGGTTCAATCCTACGTAATACGCAAGAAAAGCTTCAGCTTCCGTTGAAGGAAAACATCGTGGGGAAACAATAGCATGATGGCAGGGCATTTTTATTACTTGCCTGGCACCTAATGGTATGTTACGGCGGCCTGAGAGACTATAGACGTATTCCAATCTAGGCATGCTCAGAATTTTTTGTTAAAATTGGCCACTCATGGTGAACGTAATTGTGCAAACTTCTGTATTGCTTTAATTAATCAAATTTACAGATCAAAACACTGCTATCGTATTGTATCTTTTACAATGATAAGACTTTCAAAAGGGCCACTGATATACATTATCAAATTTTTTTAATTCCCACTGATATATTTATGCAAGGTTAGCAACTGCGAAGGAAGTCGCGGGTACAGCTAGTACAAAATAAAGCCGAAATAGGGTCACTACAAAACGTATATCGGTAGTCGACAAAATGTATGAAACAGCTGATGTCTTATTTGTATTTTCGCCTAAGGTACCATCAAATTGATCTTAAAGACTAACATTGTAATTATCACAAAAATGTGTACTTTTAGCCAATCTGCATTTCCCAAATAGAAAATCACCATTCGCAGACGGAATAAGGCAAGGCAAGCTTTTCGTTCCCAATGTAATTAAGCAGCGCTCTGTTCGCGAAATAAGCGAAATAAAACTAATAAAGCAGAGGGCTTGGCGAGCGACGAGGGTGTGATTGGAGTAAAGACTTCACCAGCTTTGGAATTAATCTGGGGATTTTAAACTCGTACATAGAAGTGCTTTAATGATTCCTTGTCGTGAGACAGCTGTAACGTGAGGCGTTCTAACGTTCTGTGTAAAAAGTTACCTACCTAAAAATAAGGCTTACCGAAGCGTTGAGTAAGCACTATTATATTTTTTAGCTTACGTTTACTCTAGGTCATATTTAAAAGGTGCATGAATACACTCAGTCCTGAAAAGCAATTCTTGATCTGGAGTCCAAAAACTTTATAGTTTGTGATCTTAGTGGGGCTACGCCATCAACCTTCTGTTCCATTTCATTTGTTTATTACATTATGTAGCACAGCTTGACGAAATAATCGTGACCATAGATCGCGACCTACCTACATAAATGAAAGCGACTATCATAGACCTGCGTTTACATCCCAAAAATCGCTAATCGTGCCTCCTTGGGTGATATAAGTCACTTTGAGTATCATCCATTTAGGTCCTAGGATCTAGGTAAATTCGGGTCCTAAGTAACAATCCTTGAGCTTAGTTTGGAGCCTCCACTCACTCGTACCTTAGTTTTAGTTTAGCCTAGTGTTGTTTAGTATAAGTTGAATGTAAATGTTATCAGTTCTAGTAATAATTATATACTTATTTCTATAAATGTGCATAGATATAGGAACTCGACAGACCACCAAGAGTAGGTACTTCGGAAATTAGAAGACTTTTTTTATAATTTCTTTTTCGGATTAAAAAAAATAATTAACAAACGTCCATACCATTTGACACTACATTTTTATGCCGAATAAAGGCAATAATTTAAAAGGAAACATAGAAAAAAGTAGGAGCTCTATGATCTCGCTATGCGTTGATACGATGGAATTAAATGATCTTATTAGAATAAAATCCCTTCTTTTTTAGTAAAAGTAAGCCGTATTACAATAATCAAGTCATCAGATCGTCGCGACAATGGAGTCGTTTCAGCAAACATTTGCAATTGACAGCTCAGCGTACAATAGAATCATTGCAAGGCTGCAGTAGAAAACCGTTACAAAGGTTGCTACAGTTCTATAGACCTTTCTATCGAGCTTTGGCTACTATATAAAACATACCAGGGCTAGGCTTGGTTTTACCCACTAGGTAATAACCAATTTTATTTTTATCTAAGTCTAACTGCCTATATATTTTTGTTCGCTTTCTTATCGACTGAGCGAGCTAAATGAGCTAATAGTGTTTCGGCGTCAAGCAAGTTTTATTTAGTTAATCAGTTTGTATGTATGGCTATTTGTCTGGAAATTTCATACGCGTACTTAATATCCATCTAACCAATCTTGGCTAATCTGTCAGATAGGTACACAGTTCTCATGATGGCCCTAACATCATGAGAACTGTGTACCTATCTGACAGATTAGCCAGATTAGCCAATTAGCCACCCTCGAGATGTTAAAATATGTCAACAACACCTAACGGTGTGATCTGGCAGCCTTTCTTGACAGCCAGTGTAATTCAGACTAGGCATGCTCTATCTAAGGCTAGTGTCGCTGACTTCCGTAGTTGATCGACGTGGTCAAGTGAATGAATCAATGAATTAACTCATTCTTGCAGATACACAAACATCAAATACACAAGTCAAAATCAAATCAAAATCGTTTATTAGGGTACAAATTGGTTTTTACTGAAATTTTCTTTAGTTTCTAAGCTAATAAAGTATAAGTTAAAAGTTATACATAGATAGGATGTGTTGTCACATTTTTTTATCCCGAAATCCCAAGGGGCTCCCGTGGGAGGGGGGATGAAATCCGTATTTAATTATAACTCAGTAACGCGTGCTTTGATTTAAATGATTTTTTTTTGTTGGAAAGGTCAAACTCAAATGATGTTATACCGAAAATTTGTGGGGGTTCCCGTTTGAGGGGGGATGAAAGTTGTAATAATTATAACTCAGTAACGCGTGTTTTGATTTGAATGATTCTTTTTTTTTGGAAAGGTCGAACTGAAATGATGTTATCGCGAAAATAAGTGGAGATTGAGAGAGGGGATGAAATTCTTTCACTATAGCTCAGTAACGCGTGCTTTAAACTGGTTTTTTTTGGATGTGTATGACTGTACGTGTATAAACTCAGCATCCACAATTTTTTGAAGCGATGATGACCGAGAAGCTAAAGTGGGTAGATTGAGGTTCAATCCTACGTAATACGCAAGAAAAGCTTCAGCTTCCTTTGAAGGAAAACATCGTGGGGAAACAATAGCATGATGGCAGGGCATTTTTATTACTTGCCTGGCACCTAATGGTATGTTACGGCGGCCTGAGAGACTATAGACGTATTCCAATCTAGGCATGCTCAGAATTTTTTGTTAAAATTGGCCACTCATGGTGAACGTAATTGTGCAAACTTCTGTATTGCTTTAATTAATCAAATTTACAGATCAAAACACTGCTATCGTATTGTATCTTTTACAATGATAAGACTTTCAAAAGGGCCACTGATATACATTATCAAATTTTTTTAATTCCCACTGATATATTTATGCAAGGTTAGCAACTGCGAAGGAAGTCGCGGGTACAGCTAGTACAAAATAAAGCCGAAATAGGGTCACTACAAAACGTATATCGGTAGTCGACAAAATGTATGAAACAGCTGATGTCTTATTTGTATTTTCGCCTAAGGTACCATCAAATTGATCTTAAAGACTAACATTGTAATTATCACAAAAATGTGTACTTTTAGCCAATCTGCATTTCCCAAATAGAAAATCACCATTCGCAGACGGAATAAGGCAAGGCAAGCTTTTCGTTCCCAATGTAATTAAGCAGCGCTCTGTTCGCGAAATAAGCGAAATAAAACTAATAAAGCAGAGGGCGTGGCGAGCGACGAGGGTGTGATTGGAGTAAAGACTTCACCAGCTTTGGAATTAATCTGGGGATTTTAAACTCGTACATAGAAGTGCTTTAATGATTCCTTGTCGTGAGACAGCTGTAACGTGAGGCGTTCTAACGTTCTGTGTAAAAAGTTACCTACCTAAAAATAAGGCTTACCGAAGCGTTGAGTAAGCACTATTATATTTTTTAGCTTACGTTTACTCTAGGTCATATTTAAAAGGTGCATGAATACACTCAGTCCTGAAAAGCAATTCTTGATCTGGAGTCCAAAAACTTTATAGTTTGTGATCTTAGTGGGGCTACGCCATCAACCTTCTGTTCCATTTCATTTGTTTATTACATTATGTAGCACAGCTTGACGAAATAATCGTGACCATAGATCGCGACCTACCTACATAAATGAAAGCGACTATCATAGACCTGCGTTTACATCCCAAAAATCGCTAATCGTGCCTCCTTGGGTGATATAAGTCACTTTGAGTATCATCCATTTAGGTCCTAGGATCTAGGTAAATTCGGGTCCTAAGTAACAATCCTTGAGCTTAGTTTGGAGCCTCCACTCACTCGTACCTTAGTTTTAGTTTAGCCTAGTGTTGTTTAGTATAAGTTGAATGTAAATGTTATCAGTTCTAGTAATAATTATATACTTATTTCTATAAATGTGCATAGATATAGGAACTCGACAGACCACCAAGAGTAGGTACTTCGGAAATTAGAAGACTTTTTTTATAATATCTTTTTCGGATTAAAAAAAATAATTAACAAACGTCCATACCATTTGACACTACATTTTTATGCCGAATAAAGGCAATAATTTAAAAGGAAACATAGAAAAAAGTAGGAGCTCTATGATCTCGCTATGCGTTGATACGATGGAATTAAATGATCTTATTAGAATAAAATCCCTTCTTTTTTAGTAAAAGTAAGCCGTATTACAATAATCAAGTCATCAGATCGTCGCGACAATGGAGTCGTTTCAGCAAACATTTGCAATTGACAGCTCAGCGTACAATAGAATCATTGCAAGGCTGCAGTAGAAAACCGTTACAAAGGTTGCTACAGTTCTATAGACCTTTCTATCGAGCTTTGGCTACTATATAAAACATACCAGGGCTAGGCTTGGTTTTACCCACTAGGTAATAACCAATTTTATTTTTATCTAAGTCTAACTGCCTATATATTTTTGTTCGCTTTCTTATCGACTGAGCGAGCTAAATGAGCTAATAGTGTTTCGGCGTCAAGCAAGTTTTATTTAGTTAATCAGTTTGTATGTATGGCTATTTGTCTGGAAATTTCATACGCGTACTTAATATCCATCTAACCAATCTTGGCTAATCTGTCAGATAGGTACACAGTTCTCATGATGGCCCTAACATCATGAGAACTGTGTACCTATCTGACAGATTAGCCAGATTAGCCAATTAGCCACCCTCGAGATGTTAAAATATGTCAACAACACCTAACGGTGTGATCTGGCAGCCTTTCTTGACAGCCAGTGTAATTCAGACTAGGCATGCTCTATCTAAGGCTAGTGTCGCTGACTTCCGTAGTTGATCGACGTGGTCAAGTGAATGAATCAATGAATTAACTCATTCTTGCAGATACACAAACATCAAATACACAAGTCAAAATCAAATCAAAATCGTTTATTAGGGTACAAATTGGTTTTTACTGAAATTTTCTTTAGTTTCTAAGCTAATAAAGTATAAGTTAAAAGTTATACATAGATAGGATGTGTTGTCACATTTTTTTATCCCGAAATCCCAAGGGGCTCCCGTGGGAGGGGGGATGAAATCCGTATTTAATTATAACTCAGTAACGCGTGCTTTGATTTAAATGATTTTTTTTTGTTGGAAAGGTCAAACTCAAATGATGTTATACCGAAAATTTGTGGGGGTTCCCGTTTGAGGGGGGATGAAAGTTGTAATAATTATAACTCAGTAACGCGTGTTTTGATTTGAATGATTCTTTTTTTTTGGAAAGGTCGAACTGAAATGATGTTATCGCGAAAATAAGTGGAGATTGAGAGAGGGGATGAAATTCTTTCACTATAGCTCAGTAACGCGTGCTTTAAACTGGTTTTTTTTGGATGTGTATGACTGTACGTGTATAAACTCAGCATCCACAATTTTTTGAAGCGATGATGACCGAGAAGCTAAAGTGGGTAGATTGAGGTTCAATCCTACGTAATACGCAAGAAAAGCTTCAGCTTCCTTTGAAGGAAAACATCGTGGGGAAACAATAGCATGATGGCAGGGCATTTTTATTACTTGCCTGGCACCTAATGGTATGTTACGGCGGCCTGAGAGACTATAGACGTATTCCAATCTAGGCATGCTCAGAATTTTTTGTTAAAATTGGCCACTCATGGTGAACGTAATTGTGCAAACTTCTGTATTGCTTTAATTAATCAAATTTACAGATCAAAACACTGCTATCGTATTGTATCTTTTACAATGATAAGACTTTCAAAAGGGCCACTGATATACATTATCAAATTTTTTTAATTCCCACTGATATATTTATGCAAGGTTAGCAACTGCGAAGGAAGTCGCGGGTACAGCTAGTACAAAATAAAGCCGAAATAGGGTCACTACAAAACGTATATCGGTAGTCGACAAAATGTATGAAATAGCTGATGTCTTATTTGTATTTTCGCCTAAGGTACCATCAAATTGATCTTAAAGACTAACATTGTAATTATCACAAAAATGTGTACTTTTAGCCAATCTGCATTTCCCAAATAGAAAATCACCATTCGCAGACGGAATAAGGCAAGGCAAGCTTTTCGTTCCCAATGTAATTAAGCAGCGCTCTGTTCGCAAAATAAGCGAAATAAAACTAATAAAGCAGAGGGCGTGGCGAGCGACGAGGGTGTGATTGGAGTAAAGACTTCACCAGCTTTGGAATTAATCTGGGGATTTTAAACTCGTACATAGAAGTGCTTTAATGATTCCTTGTCGTGAGACAGCTGTAACGTGAGGCGTTCTAACGTTCTGTGTAAAAAGTTACCTACCTAAAAATAAGGCTTACCGAAGCGTTGAGTAAGCACTATTATATTTTTTAGCTTACGTTTACTCTAGGTCATATTTAAAAGGTGCATGAATACACTCAGTCCTGAAAAGCAATTCTTGATCTGGAGTCCAAAAACTTTATAGTTTGTGATCTTAGTGGGGCTACGCCATCAACCTTCTGTTCCATTTCATTTGTTTATTACATTATGTAGCACAGCTTGACGAAATAATCGTGACCATAGATCGCGACCTACCTACATAAATGAAAGCGACTATCATAGACCTGCGTTTACATCCCAAAAATCGCTAATCGTGCCTCCTTGGGTGATATAAGTCACTTTGAGTATCATCCATTTAGGTCCTAGGATCTAGGTAAATTCGGGTCCTAAGTAACAATCCTTGAGCTTAGTTTGGAGCCTCCACTCACTCGTACCTTAGTTTTAGTTTAGCCTAGTGTTGTTTAGTATAAGTTGAATGTAAATGTTATCAGTTCTAGTAATAATTATATACTTATTTCTATAAATGTGCATAGATATAGGAACTCGACAGACCACCAAGAGTAGGTACTTCGGAAATTAGAAGACTTTTTTTATAATATCTTTTTCGGATTAAAAAAAATAATTAACAAACGTCCATACCATTTGACACTACATTTTTATGCCGAATAAAGGCAATAATTTAAAAGGAAACATAGAAAAAAGTAGGAGCTCTATGATCTCGCTATGCGTTGATACGATGGAATTAAATGATCTTATTAGAATAAAATCCCTTCTTTTTTAGTAAAAGTAAGCCGTATTACAATAATCAAGTCATCAGATCGTCGCGACAATGGAGTCGTTTCAGCAAACATTTGCAATTGACAGCTCAGCGTACAATAGAATCATTGCAAGGCTGCAGTAGAAAACCGTTACAAAGGTTGCTACAGTTCTATAGACCTTTCTATCGAGCTTTGGCTACTATATAAAACATACCAGGGCTAGGCTTGGTTTTACCCACTAGGTAATAACCAATTTTATTTTTATCTAAGTCTAACTGCCTATATATTTTTGTTCGCTTTCTTATCGACTGAGCGAGCTAAATGAGCTAATAGTGTTTCGGCGTCAAGCAAGTTTTATTTAGTTAATCAGTTTGTATGTATGGCTATTTGTCTGGAAATTTCATACGCGTACTTAATATCCATCTAACCAATCTTGGCTAATCTGTCAGATAGGTACACAGTTCTCATGATGGCCCTAACATCATGAGAACTGTGTACCTATCTGACAGATTAGCCAGATTAGCCAATTAGCCACCCTCGAGATGGTAAAATATGTCAACAACACCTAACGGTGTGATCTGGCAGCCTTTCTTGACAGCCAGTGTAATTCAGACTAGGCATGCTCTATCTAAGGCTAGTGTCGCTGACTTCCGTAGTTGATCGACGTGGTCAAGTGAATGAATCAATGAATTAACTCATTCTTGCAGATACACAAACATCAAATACACAAGTCAAAATCAAATCAAAATCGTTTATTAGGGTACAAATTGGTTTTTACTGAAATTTTCTTTAGTTTCTAAGCTAATAAAGTATAAGTTAAAAGTTATACATAGAAAGGATGTGTTGTCACATTTTTTTATCCCGAAATCCCAAGGGGCTCCCGTGGGAGGGGGGATGAAATCCGTATTTAATTATTACTCAGTAACGCGTGCTTTGATTTAAATGATTTTTTTTTGTTGGAAAGGTCAAACTGAAATGATGTTATACCGAAAATTTGTGGGGGTTCCCGTTTGAGGGGGGATGAAAGTTGTAATAATTATAACTCAGTAACGCGTGTTTTGATTTGAATGATTCTTTTTTTTTGGAAAGGTCGAACTGAAATGATGTTATCGCGAAAATAAGTGGAGATTGAGAGAGGGGATGAAATTCTTTCACTATAGCTCAGTAACGCGTGCTTTAAACTGGTTTTTTTTGGATGTGTATGACTGTACGTGTATAAACTCAGCATCCACAATTTTTTGAAGCGATGATGACCGAGAAGCTAAAGTGGGTAGATTGAGGTTCAATCCTACGTAATACGCAAGAAAAACTTCAGCTTCCGTTGAAGGAAAACATCGTGGGGAAACAATAGCATGATGGCAGGGCATTTTTATTACTTGCCTGGCACCTAATGGTATGTTACGGCGGCCTGAGAGACTATAGACGTATTCCAATCTAGGCATGCTCAGAATTTTTTGTTAAAATTGGCCACTCATGGTGAACGTAATTGTGCAAACTTCTGTATTGCTTTAATTAATCAAATTTACAGATCAAAACACTGCTATCGTATTGTATCTTTTACAATGATAAGACTTTCAAAAGGGCCACTGATATACATTATCAAATTTTTTTAATTCCCACTGATATATTTATGCAAGGTTAGCAACTGCGAAGGAAGTCGCGGGTACAGCTAGTACAAAATAAAGCCGAAATAGGGTCACTACAAAACGTATATCGGTAGTCGACAAAATGTATGAAACAGCTGATGTCTTATTTGTATTTTCGCCTAAGGTACCATCAAATTGATCTTAAAGACTAACATTGTAATTATCACAAAAATGTGTACTTTTAGCCAATCTGCATTTCCCAAATAGAAAATCACCATTCGCAGACGGAATAAGGCAAGGCAAGCTTTTCGTTCCCAATGTAATTAAGCAGCGCTCTGTTCGCGAAATAAGCGAAATAAAACTAATAAAGCAGAGGGCGTGGCGAGCGACGAGGGTGTGATTGGAGTAAAGACTTCACCAGCTTTGGAATTAATCTGGGGATTTTAAACTCGTACATAGAAGTGCTTTAATGATTCCTTGTCGTGAGACAGCTGTAACGTGAGGCGTTCTAACGTTCTGTGTAAAAAGTTACCTACCTAAAAATAAGGCTTACCGAAGCGTTGAGTAAGCACTATTATATTTTTTAGCTTACGTTTACTCTAGGTCATATTTAAAAGGTGCATGAATACACTCAGTCCTGAAAAGCAATTCTTGATCTGGAGTCCAAAAACTTTATAGTTTGTGATCTTAGTGGGGCTACGCCATCAACCTTCTGTTCCATTTCATTTGTTTATTACATTATGTAGCACAGCTTGACGAAATAATCGTGACCATAGATCGCGACCTACCTACATAAATGAAAGCGACTATCATAGACCTGCGTTTACATCCCAAAAATCGCTAATCGTGCCTCCTTGGGTGATATAAGTCACTTTGAGTATCATCCATTTAGGTCCTAGGATCTAGGTAAATTCGGGTCCTAAGTAACAATCCTTGAGCTTAGTTTGGAGCCTCCACTCACTCGTACCTTAGTTTTAGTTTAGCCTAGTGTTGTTTAGTATAAGTTGAATGTAAATGTTATCAGTTCTAGTAATAATTATATACTTATTTCTATAAATGTGCATAGATATAGGAACTCGACAGACCACCAAGAGTAGGTACTTCGGAAATTAGAAGACTTTTTTTATAATTTCTTTTTCGGATTAAAAAAAATAATTAACAAACGTCCATACCATTTGACACTACATTTTTATGCCGAATAAAGGCAATAATTTAAAAGGAAACATAGAAAAAAGTAGGAGCTCTATGATCTCGCTATGCGTTGATACGATGGAATTAAATGATCTTATTAGAATAAAATCCCTTCTTTTTTAGTAAAAGTAAGCCGTATTACAATAATCAAGTCATCAGATCGTCGCGACAATGGAGTCGTTTCAGCAAACATTTGCAATTGACAGCTCAGCGTACAATAGAATCATTGCAAGGCTGCAGTAGAAAACCGTTACAAAGGTTGCTACAGTTCTATAGACCTTTCTATCGAGCTTTGGCTACTATATAAAACATACCAGGGCTAGGCTTGGTTTTACCCACTAGGTAATAACCAATTTTATTTTTATCTAAGTCTAACTGCCTATATATTTTTGTTCGCTTTCTTATCGACTGAGCGAGCTAAATGAGCTAATAGTGTTTCGGCGTCAAGCAAGTTTTATTTAGTTAATCAGTTTGTATGTATGGCTATTTGTCTGGAAATTTCATACGCGTACTTAATATCCATCTAACCAATCTTGGCTAATCTGTCAGATAGGTACACAGTTCTCATGATGGCCCTAACATCATGAGAACTGTGTACCTATCTGACAGATTAGCCAGATTAGCCAATTAGCCACCCTCGAGATGTTAAAATATGTCAACAACACCTAACGGTGTGATCTGGCAGCCTTTCTTGACAGCCAGTGTAATTCAGACTAGGCATGCTCTATCTAAGGCTAGTGTCGCTGACTTCCGTAGTTGATCGACGTGGTCAAGTGAATGAATCAATGAATTAACTCATTCTTGCAGATACACAAACATCAAATACACAAGTCAAAATCAAATCAAAATCGTTTATTAGGGTACAAATTGGTTTTTACTGAAATTTTCTTTAGTTTCTAAGCTAATAAAGTATAAGTTAAAAGTTATACATAGATAGGATGTGTTGTCACATTTTTTTATCCCGAAATCCCAAGGGGCTCCCGTGGGAGGGGGGATGAAATCCGTATTTAATTATTACTCAGTAACGCGTGCTTTGATTTAAATGATTTTTTTTTGTTGGAAAGGTCAAACTGAAATGATGTTATACCGAAAATTTGTGGGGGTTCCCGTTTGAGGGGGGATGAAAGTTGTAATAATTATAACTCAGTAACGCGTGTTTTGATTTGAATGATTCTTTTTTTTTGGAAAGGTCGAACTGAAATGATGTTATCGCGAAAATAAGTGGAGATTGAGAGAGGGGATGAAATTCTTTCACTATAGCTCAGTAACGCGTGCTTTAAACTGGTTTTTTTTGGATGTGTATGACTGTACGTGTATAAACTCAGCATCCACAATTTTTTGAAGCGATGATGACCGAGAAGCTAAAGTGGGTAGATTGAGGTTCAATCCTACGTAATACGCAAGAAAAGCTTCAGCTTCCGTTGAAGGAAAACATCGTGGGGAAACAATAGCATGATGGCAGGGCATTTTTATTACTTGCCTGGCACCTAATGGTATGTTACGGCGGCCTGAGAGACTATAGACGTATTCCAATCTAGGCATGCTCAGAATTTTTTGTTAAAATTGGCCACTCATGGTGAACGTAATTGTGCAAACTTCTGTATTGCTTTAATTAATCAAATTTACAGATCAAAACACTGCTATCGTATTGTATCTTTTACAATGATAAGACTTTCAAAAGGGCCACTGATATACATTATCAAATTTTTTTAATTCCCACTGATATATTTATGCAAGGTTAGCAACTGCGAAGGAAGTCGCGGGTACAGCTAGTACAAAATAAAGCCGAAATAGGGTCACTACAAAACGTATATCGGTAGTCGACAAAATGTATGAAACAGCTGATGTCTTATTTGTATTTTCGCCTAAGGTACCATCAAATTGATCTTAAAGACTAACATTGTAATTATCACAAAAATGTGTACTTTTAGCCAATCTGCATTTCCCAAATAGAAAATCACCATTCGCAGACGGAATAAGGCAAGGCAAGCTTTTCGTTCCCAATGTAATTAAGCAGCGCTCTGTTCGCGAAATAAGCGAAATAAAACTAATAAAGCAGAGGGCGTGGCGAGCGACGAGGGTGTGATTGGAGTAAAGACTTCACCAGCTTTGGAATTAATCTGGGGATTTTAAACTCGTACATAGAAGTGCTTTAATGATTCCTTGTCGTGAGACAGCTGTAACGTGAGGCGTTCTAACGTTCTGTGTAAAAAGTTACCTACCTAAAAATAAGGCTTACCGAAGCGTTGAGTAAGCACTATTATATTTTTTAGCTTACGTTTACTCTAGGTCATATTTAAAAGGTGCATGAATACACTCAGTCCTGAAAAGCAATTCTTGATCTGGAGTCCAAAAACTTTATAGTTTGTGATCTTAGTGGGGCTACGCCATCAACCTTCTGTTCCATTTCATTTGTTTATTACATTATGTAGCACAGCTTGACGAAATAATCGTGACCATAGATCGCGACCTACCTACATAAATGAAAGCGACTATCATAGACCTGCGTTTACATCCCAAAAATCGCTAATCGTGCCTCCTTGGGTGATATAAGTCACTTTGAGTATCATCCATTTAGGTCCTAGGATCTAGGTAAATTCGGGTCCTAAGTAACAATCCTTGAGCTTAGTTTGGAGCCTCCACTCACTCGTACCTTAGTTTTAGTTTAGCCTAGTGTTGTTTAGTATAAGTTGAATGTAAATGTTATCAGTTCTAGTAATAATTATATACTTATTTCTATAAATGTGCATAGATATAGGAACTCGACAGACCACCAAGAGTAGGTACTTCGGAAATTAGAAGACTTTTTTTATAATTTCTTTTTCGGATTAAAAAAAATAATTAACAAACGTCCATACCATTTGACACTACATTTTTATGCCGAATAAAGGCAATAATTTAAAAGGAAACATAGAAAAAAGTAGGAGCTCTATGATCTCGCTATGCGTTGATACGATGGAATTAAATGATCTTATTAGAATAAAATCCCTTCTTTTTTAGTAAAAGTAAGCCGTATTACAATAATCAAGTCATCAGATCGTCGCGACAATGGAGTCGTTTCAGCAAACATTTGCAATTGACAGCTCAGCGTACAATAGAATCATTGCAAGGCTGCAGTAGAAAACCGTTACAAAGGTTGCTACAGTTCTATAGACCTTTCTATCGAGCTTTGGCTACTATATAAAACATACCAGGGCTAGGCTTGGTTTTACCCACTAGGTAATAACCAATTTTATTTTTATCTAAGTCTAACTGCCTATATATTTTTGTTCGCTTTCTTATCGACTGAGCGAGCTAAATGAGCTAATAGTGTTTCGGCGTCAAGCAAGTTTTATTTAGTTAATCAGTTTGTATGTATGGCTATTTGTCTGGAAATTTCATACGCGTACTTAATATCCATCTAACCAATCTTGGCTAATCTGTCAGATAGGTACACAGTTCTCATGATGGCCCTAACATCATGAGAACTGTGTACCTATCTGACAGATTAGCCAGATTAGCCAATTAGCCACCCTCGAGATGTTAAAATATGTCAACAACACCTAACGGTGTGATCTGGCAGCCTTTCTTGACAGCCAGTGTAATTCAGACTAGGCATGCTCTATCTAAGGCTAGTGTCGCTGACTTCCGTAGTTGATCGACGTGGTCAAGTGAATGAATCAATGAATTAACTCATTCTTGCAGATACACAAACATCAAATACACAAGTCAAAATCAAATCAAAATCGTTTATTAGGGTACAAATTGGTTTTTACTGAAATTTTCTTTAGTTTCTAAGCTAATAAAGTATAAGTTAAAAGTTATACATAGATAGGATGTGTTGTCACATTTTTTTATCCCGAAATCCCAAGGGGCTCCCGTGGGAGGGGGGATGAAATCCGTATTTAATTATTACTCAGTAACGCGTGCTTTGATTTAAATGATTTTTTTTTGTTGGAAAGGTCAAACTGAAATGATGTTATACCGAAAATTTGTGGGGGTTCCCGTTTGAGGGGGGATGAAAGTTGTAATAATTATAACTCAGTAACGCGTGTTTTGATTTGAATGATTCTTTTTTTTTGGAAAGGTCGAACTGAAATGATGTTATCGCGAAAATAAGTGGAGATTGAGAGAGGGGATGAAATTCTTTCACTATAGCTCAGTAACGCGTGCTTTAAACTGGTTTTTTTTGGATGTGTATGACTGTACGTGTATAAACTCAGCATCCACAATTTTTTGAAGCGATGATGACCGAGAAGCTAAAGTGGGTAGATTGAGGTTCAATCCTACGTAATACGCAAGAAAAGCTTCAGCTTCCGTTGAAGGAAAACATCGTGGGGAAACAATAGCATGATGGCAGGGCATTTTTATTACTTGCCTGGCACCTAATGGTATGTTACGGCGGCCTGAGAGACTATAGACGTATTCCAATCTAGGCATGCTCAGAATTTTTTGTTAAAATTGGCCACTCATGGTGAACGTAATTGTGCAAACTTCTGTATTGCTTTAATTAATCAAATTTACAGATCAAAACACTGCTATCGTATTGTATCTTTTACAATGATAAGACTTTCAAAAGGGCCACTGATATACATTATCAAATTTTTTTAATTCCCACTGATATATTTATGCAAGGTTAGCAACTGCGAAGGAAGTCGCGGGTACAGCTAGTACAAAATAAAGCCGAAATAGGGTCACTACAAAACGTATATCGGTAGTCGACAAAATGTATGAAACAGCTGATGTCTTATTTGTATTTTCGCCTAAGGTACCATCAAATTGATCTTAAAGACTAACATTGTAATTATCACAAAAATGTGTACTTTTAGCCAATCTGCATTTCCCAAATAGAAAATCACCATTCGCAGACGGAATAAGGCAAGGCAAGCTTTTCGTTCCCAATGTAATTAAGCAGCGCTCTGTTCGCGAAATAAGCGAAATAAAACTAATAAAGCAGAGGGCTTGGCGAGCGACGAGGGTGTGATTGGAGTAAAGACTTCACCAGCTTTGGAATTAATCTGGGGATTTTAAACTCGTACATAGAAGTGCTTTAATGATTCCTTGTCGTGAGACAGCTGTAACGTGAGGCGTTCTAACGTTCTGTGTAAAAAGTTACCTACCTAAAAATAAGGCTTACCGAAGCGTTGAGTAAGCACTATTATATTTTTTAGCTTACGTTTACTCTAGGTCATATTTAAAAGGTGCATGAATACACTCAGTCCTGAAAAGCAATTCTTGATCTGGAGTCCAAAAACTTTATAGTTTGTGATCTTAGTGGGGCTACGCCATCAACCTTCTGTTCCATTTCATTTGTTTATTACATTATGTAGCACAGCTTGACGAAATAATCGTGACCATAGATCGCGACCTACCTACATAAATGAAAGCGACTATCATAGACCTGCGTTTACATCCCAAAAATCGCTAATCGTGCCTCCTTGGGTGATATAAGTCACTTTGAGTATCATCCATTTAGGTCCTAGGATCTAGGTAAATTCGGGTCCTAAGTAACAATCCTTGAGCTTAGTTTGGAGCCTCCACTCACTCGTACCTTAGTTTTAGTTTAGCCTAGTGTTGTTTAGTATAAGTTGAATGTAAATGTTATCAGTTCTAGTAATAATTATATACTTATTTCTATAAATGTGCATAGATATAGGAACTCGACAGACCACCAAGAGTAGGTACTTCGGAAATTAGAAGACTTTTTTTATAATTTCTTTTTCGGATTAAAAAAAATAATTAACAAACGTCCATACCATTTGACACTACATTTTTATGCCGAATAAAGGCAATAATTTAAAAGGAAACATAGAAAAAAGTAGGAGCTCTATGATCTCGCTATGCGTTGATACGATGGAATTAAATGATCTTATTAGAATAAAATCCCTTCTTTTTTAGTAAAAATAAGCCGTATTACAATAATCAAGTCATCAGATCGTCGCGACAATGGAGTCGTTTCAGCAAACATTTGCAATTGACAGCTCAGCGTACAATAGAATCATTGCAAGGCTGCAGTAGAAAACCGTTACAAAGGTTGCTACAGTTCTATAGACCTTTCTATCGAGCTTTGGCTACTATATAAAACATACCAGGGCTAGGCTTGGTTTTACCCACTAGGTAATAACCAATTTTATTTTTATCTAAGTCTAACTGCCTATATATTTTTGTTCGCTTTCTTATCGACTGAGCGAGCTAAATGAGCTAATAGTGTTTCGGCGTCAAGCAAGTTTTATTTAGTTAATCAGTTTGTATGTATGGCTATTTGTCTGGAAATTTCATACGCGTACTTAATATCCATCTAACCAATCTTGGCTAATCTGTCAGATAGGTACACAGTTCTCATGATGGCCCTAACATCATGAGAACTGTGTACCTATCTGACAGATTAGCCAGATTAGCCAATTAGCCACCCTCGAGATGTTAAAATATGTCAACAACACCTAACGGTGTGATCTGGCAGCCTTTCTTGACAGCCAGTGTAATTCAGACTAGGCATGCTCTATCTAAGGCTAGTGTCGCTGACTTCCGTAGTTGATCGACGTGGTCAAGTGAATGAATCAATGAATTAACTCATTCTTGCAGATACACAAACATCAAATACACAAGTCAAAATCAAATCAAAATCGTTTATTAGGGTACAAATTGGTTTTTACTGAAATTTTCTTTAGTTTCTAAGCTAATAAAGTATAAGTTAAAAGTTATACATAGATAGGATGTGTTGTCACATTTTTTTATCCCGAAATCCCAAGGGGCTCCCGTGGGAGGGGGGATGAAATCCGTATTTAATTATTACTCAGTAACGCGTGCTTTGATTTAAATGATTTTTTTTTGTTGGAAAGGTCAAACTGAAATGATGTTATACCGAAAATTTGTGGGGGTTCCCGTTTGAGGGGGGATGAAAGTTGTAATAATTATAACTCAGTAACGCGTGTTTTGATTTGAATGATTCTTTTTTTTTGGAAAGGTCGAACTGAAATGATGTTATCGCGAAAATAAGTGGAGATTGAGAGAGGGGATGAAATTCTTTCACTATAGCTCAGTAACGCGTGCTTTAAACTGGTTTTTTTTGGATGTGTATGACTGTACGTGTATAAACTCAGCATCCACAATTTTTTGAAGCGATGATGACCGAGAAGCTAAAGTGGGTAGATTGAGGTTCAATCCTACGTAATACGCAAGAAAAGCTTCAGCTTCCGTTGAAGGAAAACATCGTGGGGAAACAATAGCATGATGGCAGGGCATTTTTATTACTTGCCTGGCACCTAATGGTATGTTACGGCGGCCTGAGAGACTATAGACGTATTCCAATCTAGGCATGCTCAGAATTTTTTGTTAAAATTGGCCACTCATGGTGAACGTAATTGTGCAAACTTCTGTATTGCTTTAATTAATCAAATTTACAGATCAAAACACTGCTATCGTATTGTATCTTTTACAATGATAAGACTTTCAAAAGGGCCACTGATATACATTATCAAATTTTTTTAATTCCCACTGATATATTTATGCAAGGTTAGCAACTGCGAAGGAAGTCGCGGGTACAGCTAGTACAAAATAAAGCCGAAATAGGGTCACTACAAAACGTATATCGGTAGTCGACAAAATGTATGAAACAGCTGATGTCTTATTTGTATTTTCGCCTAAGGTACCATCAAATTGATCTTAAAGACTAACATTGTAATTATCACAAAAATGTGTACTTTTAGCCAATCTGCATTTCCCAAATAGAAAATCACCATTCGCAGACGGAATAAGGCAAGGCAAGCTTTTCGTTCCCAATGTAATTAAGCAGCGCTCTGTTCGCGAAATAAGCGAAATAAAACTAATAAAGCAGAGGGCTTGGCGAGCGACGAGGGTGTGATTGGAGTAAAGACTTCACCAGCTTTGGAATTAATCTGGGGATTTTAAACTCGTACATAGAAGTGCTTTAATGATTCCTTGTCGTGAGACAGCTGTAACGTGAGGCGTTCTAACGTTCTGTGTAAAAAGTTACCTACCTAAAAATAAGGCTTACCGAAGCGTTGAGTAAGCACTATTATATTTTTTAGCTTACGTTTACTCTAGGTCATATTTAAAAGGTGCATGAATACACTCAGTCCTGAAAAGCAATTCTTGATCTGGAGTCCAAAAACTTTATAGTTTGTGATCTTAGTGGGGCTACGCCATCAACCTTCTGTTCCATTTCATTTGTTTATTACATTATGTAGCACAGCTTGACGAAATAATCGTGACCATAGATCGCGACCTACCTACATAAATGAAAGCGACTATCATAGACCTGCGTTTACATCCCAAAAATCGCTAATCGTGCCTCCTTGGGTGATATAAGTCACTTTGAGTATCATCCATTTAGGTCCTAGGATCTAGGTAAATTCGGGTCCTAAGTAACAATCCTTGAGCTTAGTTTGGAGCCTCCACTCACTCGTACCTTAGTTTTAGTTTAGCCTAGTGTTGTTTAGTATAAGTTGAATGTAAATGTTATCAGTTCTAGTAATAATTATATACTTATTTCTATAAATGTGCATAGATATAGGAACTCGACAGACCACCAAGAGTAGGTACTTCGGAAATTAGAAGACTTTTTTTATAATTTCTTTTTCGGATTAAAAAAAATAATTAACAAACGTCCATACCATTTGACACTACATTTTTATGCCGAATAAAGGCAATAATTTAAAAGGAAACATAGAAAAAAGTAGGAGCTCTATGATCTCGCTATGCGTTGATACGATGGAATTAAATGATCTTATTAGAATAAAATCCCTTCTTTTTTAGTAAAAGTAAGCCGTATTACAATAATCAAGTCATCAGATCGTCGCGACAATGGAGTCGTTTCAGCAAACATTTGCAATTGACAGCTCAGCGTACAATAGAATCATTGCAAGGCTGCAGTAGAAAACCGTTACAAAGGTTGCTACAGTTCTATAGACCTTTCTATCGAGCTTTGGCTACTATATAAAACATACCAGGGCTAGGCTTGGTTTTACCCACTAGGTAATAACCAATTTTATTTTTATCTAAGTCTAACTGCCTATATATTTTTGTTCGCTTTCTTATCGACTGAGCGAGCTAAATGAGCTAATAGTGTTTCGGCGTCAAGCAAGTTTTATTTAGTTAATCAGTTTGTATGTATGGCTATTTGTCTGGAAATTTCATACGCGTACTTAATATCCATCTAACCAATCTTGGCTAATCTGTCAGATAGGTACACAGTTCTCATGATGGCCCTAACATCATGAGAACTGTGTACCTATCTGACAGATTAGCCAGATTAGCCAATTAGCCACCCTCGAGATGTTAAAATATGTCAACAACACCTAACGGTGTGATCTGGCAGCCTTTCTTGACAGCCAGTGTAATTCAGACTA
This sequence comes from Ligdia adustata, assembly GCA_947049295.1. Lineage (NCBI taxonomy): Eukaryota > Metazoa > Arthropoda > Insecta > Lepidoptera > Geometridae > Ligdia > Ligdia adustata. The sequence goes on from OX346237.1 coordinate 2,662,588, forward strand.
GGCATGCTCTATCTAAGGCTAGTGTCGCTGACTTCCGTAGTTGATCGACGTGGTCAAGTGAATGAATCAATGAACTAACTCATTCTTGCAGATACACAAACATCAAATACACAAGTCAAAATCAAATCAAAATCGTTTATTAGGGTACAAATTGGTTTTTACTGAAATTTTCTTTAGTTTCTAAGCTAATAAAGTATAAGTTAAAAGTTATACATAGATAGGATGTGTTGTCACATTTTTTTATCCCGAAATCCCAAGGGGCTCCCGTGGGAGGGGGGATGAAATCCGTATTTAATTATTACTCAGTAACGCGTGCTTTGATTTAAATGATTTTTTTTTGTTGGAAAGGTCAAACTGAAATGATGTTATACCGAAAATTTGTGGGGGTTCCCGTTTGAGGGGGGATGAAAGTTGTAATAATTATAACTCAGTAACGCGTGTTTTGATTTGAATGATTCTTTTTTTTTGGAAAGGTCGAACTGAAATGATGTTATCGCGAAAATAAGTGGAGATTGAGAGAGGGGATGAAATTCTTTCACTATAGCTCAGTAACGCGTGCTTTAAACTGGTTTTTTTTGGATGTGTATGACTGTACGTGTATAAACTCAGCATCCACAATTTTTTGAAGCGATGATGACCGAGAAGCTAAAGTGGGTAGATTGAGGTTCAATCCTACGTAATACGCAAGAAAAGCTTCAGCTTCCGTTGAAGGAAAACATCGTGGGGAAACAATAGCATGATGGCAGGGCATTTTTATTACTTGCCTGGCACCTAATGGTATGTTACGGCGGCCTGAGAGACTATAGACGTATTCCAATCTAGGCATGCTCAGAATTTTTTGTTAAAATTGGCCACTCATGGTGAACGTAATTGTGCAAACTTCTGTATTGCTTTAATTAATCAAATTTACAGATCAAAACACTGCTATCGTATTGTATCTTTTACAATGATAAGACTTTCAAAAGGGCCACTGATATACATTATCAAATTTTTTTAATTCCCACTGATATATTTATGCAAGGTTAGCAACTGCGAAGGAAGTCGCGGGTACAGCTAGTACAAAATAAAGCCGAAATAGGGTCACTACAAAACGTATATCGGTAGTCGACAAAATGTATGAAACAGCTGATGTCTTATTTGTATTTTCGCCTAAGGTACCATCAAATTGATCTTAAAGACTAACATTGTAATTATCACAAAAATGTGTACTTTTAGCCAATCTGCATTTCCCAAATAGAAAATCACCATTCGCAGACGGAATAAGGCAAGGCAAGCTTTTCGTTCCCAATGTAATTAAGCAGCGCTCTGTTCGCGAAATAAGCGAAATAAAACTAATAAAGCAGAGGGCGTGGCGAGCGACGAGGGTGTGATTGGAGTAAAGACTTCACCAGCTTTGGAATTAATCTGGGGATTTTAAACTCGTACATAGAAGTGCTTTAATGATTCCTTGTCGTGAGACAGCTGTAACGTGAGGCGTTCTAACGTTCTGTGTAAAAAGTTACCTACCTAAAAATAAGGCTTACCGAAGCGTTGAGTAAGCACTATTATATTTTTTAGCTTACGTTTACTCTAGGTCATATTTAAAAGGTGCATGAATACACTCAGTCCTGAAAAGCAATTCTTGATCTGGAGTCCAAAAACTTTATAGTTTGTGATCTTAGTGGGGCTACGCCATCAACCTTCTGTTCCATTTCATTTGTTTATTACATTATGTAGCACAGCTTGACGAAATAATCGTGACCATAGATCGCGACCTACCTACATAAATGAAAGCGACTATCATAGACCTGCGTTTACATCCCAAAAATCGCTAATCGTGCCTCCTTGGGTGATATAAGTCACTTTGAGTATCATCCATTTAGGTCCTAGGATCTAGGTAAATTCGGGTCCTAAGTAACAATCCTTGAGCTTAGTTTGGAGTCTCCACTCACTCGTACCTTAGTTTTAGTTTAGCCTAGTGTTGTTTAGTATAAGTTGAATGTAAATGTTATCAGTTCTATAAATGTCTATAAATGTGCATAGATATAGGAACTCGACAGACCACCAAGAGTAGGTACTTCGGAAATTAGAAGACTTTTTTTATAATTTCTTTTTCGGATTAAAAAAAATAATTAACAAACGTCCATACCATTTGACACTACATTTTTATGCCGAATAAAGGCAATAATTTAAAAGGAAACATAGAAAAAAGTAGGAGCTCTATGATCTCGCTATGCGTTGATACGATGGAATTAAATGATCTTATTAGAATAAAATCCCTTCTTTTTTAGTAAAAGTAAGCCGTATTACAATAATCAAGTCATCAGATCGTCGCGACAATGGAGTCGTTTCAGCAAACATTTGCAATTGACAGCTCAGCGTACAATAGAATCATTGCAAGGCTGCAGTAGAAAACCGTTACAAAGGTTGCTACAGTTCTATAGACCTTTCTATCGAGCTTTGGCTACTATATAAAACATACCAGGGCTAGGCTTGGTTTTACCCACTAGGTAATAACCAATTTTATTTTAATCTAAGTCTAACTGCCTATATATTTTTGTTCGCTTTCTTATCGACTGAGCGAGCTAAATGAGCTAATAGTGTTTCGGCGTCAAGCAAGTTTTATTTAGTTAATCAGTTTGTATGTATGGCTATTTGTCTGGAAATTTCATACGCGTACTTAATATCCATCTAACCAATCTTGGCTAATCTGTCAGATAGGTACACAGTTCTCATGATGGCCCTAACATCATGAGAACTGTGTACCTATCTGACAGATTAGCCAGATTAGCCAATTAGCCACCCTCGAGATGTTAAAATATGTCAACAACACCTAACGGTGTGATCTGGCAGCCTTTCTTGACAGCCAGTGTAATTCAGACTAGGCATGCTCTATCTAAGGCTAGTGTCGCTGACTTCCGTAGTTGATCGACGTGGTCAAGTGAATGAATCAATGAATTAACTCATTCTTGCAGATACACAAACATCAAATACACAAGTCAAAATCAAATCAAAATCGTTTATTAGGGTACAAATTGGTTTTTACTGAAATTTTCTTTAGTTTCTAAGCTAATAAAGTATAAGTTAAAAGTTATACATAGATAGGATGTGTTGTCACATTTTTTTATCCCGAAATCCCAAGGGGCTCCCGTGGGAGGGGGGATGAAATCCGTATTTAATTATTACTCAGTAACGCGTGCTTTGATTTAAATGATTTTTTTTTGTTGGAAAGGTCAAACTGAAATGATGTTATACCGAAAATTTGTGGGGGTTCCCGTTTGAGGGGGGATGAAAGTTGTAATAATTATAACTCAGTAACGCGTGTTTTGATTTGAATGATTCTTTTTTTTTGGAAAGGTCGAACTGAAATGATGTTATCGCGAAAATAAGTGGAGATTGAGAGAGGGGATGAAATTCTTTCACTATAGCTCAGTAACGCGTGCTTTAAACTGGTTTTTTTTGGATGTGTATGACTGTACGTGTATAAACTCAGCATCCACAATTTTTTGAAGCGATGATGACCGAGAAGCTAAAGTGGGTAGATTGAGGTTCAATCCTACGTAATACGCAAGAAAAGCTTCAGCTTCCGTTGAAGGAAAACATCGTGGGGAAACAATAGCATGATGGCAGGGCATTTTTATTACTTGCCTGGCACCTAATGGTATGTTACGGCGGCCTGAGAGACTATAGACGTATTCCAATCTAGGCATGCTCAGAATTTTTTGTTAAAATTGGCCACTCATGGTGAACGTAATTGTGCAAACTTCTGTATTGCTTTAATTAATCAAATTTACAGATCAAAACACTGCTATCGTATTGTATCTTTTACAATGATAAGACTTTCAAAAGGGCCACTGATATACATTATCAAATTTTTTTAATTCCCACTGATATATTTATGCAAGGTTAGCAACTGCGAAGGAAGTCGCGGGTACAGCTAGTACAAAATAAAGCCGAAATAGGGTCACTACAAAACGTATATCGGTAGTCGACAAAATGTATGAAACAGCTGATGTCTTATTTGTATTTTCGCCTAAGGTACCATCAAATTGATCTTAAAGACTAACATTGTAATTATCACAAAAATGTGTACTTTTAGCCAATCTGCATTTCCCAAATAGAAAATCACCATTCGCAGACGGAATAAGGCAAGGCAAGCTTTTCGTTCCCAATGTAATTAAGCAGCGCTCTGTTCGCGAAATAAGCGAAATAAAACTAATAAAGCAGAGGGCTTGGCGAGCGACGAGGGTGTGATTGGAGTAAAGACTTCACCAGCTTTGGAATTAATCTGGGGATTTTAAACTCGTACATAGAAGTGCTTTAATGATTCCTTGTCGTGAGACAGCTGTAACGTGAGGCGTTCTAACGTTCTGTGTAAAAAGTTACCTACCTAAAAATAAGGCTTACCGAAGCGTTGAGTAAGCACTATTATATTTTTTAGCTTACGTTTACTCTAGGTCATATTTAAAAGGTGCATGAATACACTCAGTCCTGAAAAGCAATTCTTGATCTGGAGTCCAAAAACTTTATAGTTTGTGATCTTAGTGGGGCTACGCCATCAACCTTCTGTTCCATTTCATTTGTTTATTACATTATGTAGCACAGCTTGACGAAATAATCGTGACCATAGATCGCGACCTACCTACATAAATGAAAGCGACTATCATAGACCTGCGTTTACATCCCAAAAATCGCTAATCGTGCCTCCTTGGGTGATATAAGTCACTTTGAGTATCATCCATTTAGGTCCTAGGATCTAGGTAAATTCGGGTCCTAAGTAACAATCCTTGAGCTTAGTTTGGAGCCTCCACTCACTCGTACCTTAGTTTTAGTTTAGCCTAGTGTTGTTTAGTATAAGTTGAATGTAAATGTTATCAGTTCTAGTAATAATTATATACTTATTTCTATAAATGTGCATAGATATAGGAACTCGACAGACCACCAAGAGTAGGTACTTCGGAAATTAGAAGACTTTTTTTATAATTTCTTTTTCGGATTAAAAAAAATAATTAACAAACGTCCATACCATTTGACACTACATTTTTATGCCGAATAAAGGCAATAATTTAAAAGGAAACATAGAAAAAAGTAGGAGCTCTATGATCTCGCTATGCGTTGATACGATGGAATTAAATGATCTTATTAGAATAAAATCCCTTCTTTTTTAGTAAAAGTAAGCCGTATTACAATAATCAAGTCATCAGATCGTCGCGACAATGGAGTCGTTTCAGCAAACATTTGCAATTGACAGCTCAGCGTACAATAGAATCATTGCAAGGCTGCAGTAGAAAACCGTTACAAAGGTTGCTACAGTTCTATAGACCTTTCTATCGAGCTTTGGCTACTATATAAAACATACCAGGGCTAGGCTTGGTTTTACCCACTAGGTAATAACCAATTTTATTTTAATCTAAGTCTAACTGCCTATATATTTTTGTTCGCTTTCTTATCGACCGAGCGAGCTAAATGAGCAAATAGTGTTTCGGCGTCAATCAAGTTTTATTTAGTTAATCAGTTTGTATGTATGGCTATTTGTCTGGAAATTTCATACGCGTACTTAATATCCATCCAACCAATCTTGGCTAATCTGTCAGATAGGTACACAGTTCTAATGATGGCCCTACCATCATGAGAACTGTGTACCTATCTGAAGTGATGGACGTTTTCTATAGCTCTGCTAGCTACTACCCTCGAGATGGTAAAATATTTCAAACAACACCTAACGGTGTGATCTGGCAGCCTTTCTTGACAGCCAGTGTAATTCAGACTAGGCATGCTCTATCTAAGGCTAGTGTCGCTGACTTCCGTAGTTGATCGACGTGGTCAAGCGAATGAATCAATGAATTAACTCATTCTTGCAGATACACAAACATCAAATACACAAGTCAAAATCAAATCGAAAAATCAAATCAAAATCGTTTATTAGGGTACAAATTGGTTTTTACTGACATTTTCTTTAGTTTCTAAGCTAATAAAGTATAAGTTAAAAGTTATACATAGATAGGATGTGTTGTCACCCGGACTACAATATCAGTATTCCGGGCAAATAACAGGAAAAACATTACATCAAGGGTCACAAGTGGCGTCCTTATCGCAAAAAGCGATCTCTTACAATCAACCTTTTAATGAAGAAAATTTACAAATGTCTGAATTAAACTAATTATTAGAATTATACATTATGTACTGTGTAGATTTCCATTGCGTCTTCTGTTCACAATAAGCTCGCTGGCGCTGACGTGGACTGAAATGTATTGTTTACAGATAATAATTACCGCTTGTAAACGAATACGGGTGTAATGAGACGGGACGATTCAATGCTGATCTACATTTTAATATGGAGTACATTTACCGTGATTTAACAGATTCCTATAATTTTAACTCACTTTTTTCAAGCCGACATAAAAAATTGAGAAAGTTCTTAGCTGTTAAATTTTTTTTATGTACCTATGCTACCCGATTTGTCTGTAATACAAGGACCATGTTAGTTTTTTTTAGTTTAGTTAAGTTTAGTCCCATATTAATTCTAATACTAATAAAATTGTTATGGCTGCTTTATGATTCGAAATTTATCATAGTGTAGAGTATTCTACTATTCAAGCCCTTATATTTGATACCCATATTAAGAATCCATTCTGCTTGGACTGGTTTTCAATTCATTTAATTCCCTATGAAATTCAACTACATTTTGGAATCAATCATAACTAATTCAAATAAAATATGACAACCCTAGCAACTTTCTAGTAAAACCACCGTGAAACAAACTTTCGACGATCACTGGATAAAAATCTCTTTTCTACGAGCTTAGAAAATAATCTCCATCAGAATAAAAGTATCAAGAAAGTCCACAAAAACATCATTTTATTACTTTGCTAAGCTGCTTGGGAAAGTTAATTTAATAAGCCTTCGAACCGCAGACTTAGAGAATCAGAGATATGAGAATAAGCTAGACTATCCAAACATAGAGTGTCTAAAATGATCTATTATTCCTTGAAAAGAAAAACAAAATGAAAATCATTAGCCAGCCGTATACAGGTAAATTGGTTAGGGGTGTACTAAGCTGAAAGGAGGTCACTTTTGCCTAAGGAACAACTATTGCTATGGCACCAACTCTGAATTGGAGATTTAAACAATCTGCGCTCTTGTAGGAAAAATATCGTTCGTCTACAAAGTGTATGGACCACCTGTTTTTTTTTCTCGAATGAATTCAGTGTTGGACCCATAGCAAAAGTTATTGCTTAGGATGAGTATAGTTAGTTACCCCCTTTCGGCTTAGTTCACCTCGAACCGAAGACCCTGTAATAAAATATTAATTTATATTTGTTAACATATTCAATAACTTATTAAGTAATACTCATTTACTAATAATAATTAATACTCATTTACTAATAAATGTTGGCACACATACTATGGTTTTTATCCTTATATTATGCCATACATAACACTAGCTGTGCCATGTTTCTGCTGCTTACCATGTGGTTTTATCCAAGGTGGTTATTTGATTATCTCATGAGAACACTTCCATTTTCCGGGATATAAAGTAGCCTATGAGTTCATCAATTTTACGCTATCTGCGTTTCAAATTTCATCTAAATCCATTTTGCCGTTTAAGCGTGAAGATGGAACAAACAAACACACATACAGACTTTCACATTTATAATATTAGTGTGATACCATCACATGTTGACTGTAATGCTTTTAGAATAAAGTTTTATCTCTGGATGTACATCTAAATCGTTCAATAGTGGCTAAACTATAATACTAATTCTGTCGTGATCTAATCTTTGTATCTGTGTCGTTAAGCTAGTTATCCACGGCTGGGCGGGCTGTGGGCGGGGGCGGGCGGTATCTGATAAACTTAATAACATTAGCAGCCACCGCCCAGCTGGGCGGACGTGACTGGGGAGGTGAAGTTTTGTTATGTGGACTCATTTTGTTATCGTTTCAGTATTTGTTGGATAGGTATTTGCGCAGTTAGTTTCTTAGAGTGTTAAACTATGTAGTTTTAAAACATAATTTCCAACATTGTGTTGGATATAAGTTAACTAAAATACATTTTTGTCATGACATTGGATGGTAATCAGAAGCCATTGCTTTATTAGAAAATCTGAAAAACCACCTACCTATAAATGAAATCAGTCAAGAGCGAGTCGGATTCGCGCACTAAGGGTTCCGTACTACCACTATACAACTTAAGTTCAAGTATCTACCTGTTGTCGTTTTAAGTAAAGACCAACGTATTAAAACCGAACAAAACTTGGCGCAAAAATCACATCTGTTGTATGGGAAATAATTATTTATTTTTATAAAAATTAAATAATTTGTTTTTTATTTATATGAATATATTACCAAACATTCTGTAAATATTTCAAGCGGTTACCAGTTGATTTTATAAATAACGAGCAAAACTGGGCAAAAAAAAACATACGGACAAACGAGCGGACAGACAGTGAACTTGGTAATAGGGTTCCGATTTTATGGGTCCCGCTTTGGGTACGGAATCCCAAAAGAAGTCGGTGTTAAGACTTTATTTTCCGGCAAAAATATCAAAGATTACAACAAAGTATACAATTTTCCAATTTCATATTCCAATAAAGTACAATTTCACTTTTTTATCATTACTACTACGAGTAGTGACGCGAATGTTCAACTTCGAGTCCAAGATGTTCAACTTCGAGTCCAAGATGTTCAACTTCGAGTCCAAGATGTTCAACTTCGAGACCAAGATGTTCAACTTCGAGACCAAGATGTTTATGCGACTGTTTAAAAAAACAACAGCCACTTACCTAAACGATTTTATTTATATCTAGAAATCTCAATTAATCTTCTGTTGTCTAAACGAAATATTATTGTAATAGGCCAATAAATGACGCTATAGCAAACTTTTCATCGTTTAAAGAGAAAAAATCCCCGACGAGTAAAACAACTATTGTTGACTTTTCCGCCGGTCACAGTAAAATAACCATAATGAAGAGTACAGTGACCCCCATTTGGCCAAATACATCCCTAATAAATAACCTCTTTAAGTATAAAGTCGTAGATGAACTTTTCCTCACATAAGCAGCACTAACGTTTTATTAAATATCGTCGAAACGATGTCAGCGGCAATGGATGGAAAATTACAGCGATTTGGAAAAGATGGTAGGTATATAAAGTAGCATGTGTTCAAGTCAATTTTGTAAAATTGCAGGCTTTTAGAAGAATACATTTTGAATCGCAGTCTTTCTTGAAAATATTTTTTATACAATTACCTACTTAAGGTCGCACAATTCCTTCTATAGGTACTTGTATGACAAAGCTCATATATTTGCCTAAGATATAATTTTTTTTACAAAACAGTAGTGTGAATTTTTGAAAATTTATATATATATAAAAGAGCAAGTCCTGACTGACTAACTGACTGATATTTGCTAGGAATCACCATACAGGCTAACCGCTGATCCTAAAGATTTGATATTTTGAGATTGTATTCATTTTAGGGTGTGCTAATTGCTGTAGGAAGGCTTAGGTCTATCTAGATGGTTTCGGCGTTTGCTGTCTAGAACCTCGAGCTGATTCTCCTCAAATGCCTTGGTAGACTGCAGTTCGCTATGACGACCTGTGGTCTATCTCTTACCAAGTAACGGAGCCAATACCAGAGGCATTTAGTTTATAATAATATGTAGTAAAAAATAATAATAAATTTTGTATATCATATTTAGCCACAATCTTTAGTAAAAAGTAATTAAAAAGACAGAATCATGTGTATTTTATCATCTTATGTATCCCATTAATATAATCAAAATATCAATTAATATAAAATGTAATGTCCAGCAGTTGACAATAATCTCTGATTAATTTTTTTCTTCTTGTCTTGCAAAAAGTGCGGCCTACTATGACGGCCCTTGGTGTTTTGGGTATTTCGTCACACTTTAATTGTCGTTAATTCGTCATTGTTCTCGGTGTAGCTTTCCTTTTATATCATACCAAGGTGCATCGGTCACCATTCAATGTACTTTAAATTTATTTCATTAAGGAATATTATATGTTTGTGCGGTATTTTTATTCATTTATTGTCATAAATTGACATAACAGGACAACAGCCATATTAAAATTTATAAAAATTATAACCCTATGAATAAAATAATGTTTGCGAGGTAAAATTGATATTGAAATATGATTTTTTAAATTAACTTTTTAAACTACATGTATAATAAGTATGTTACTTACATTATTGCGGTATATATATCAATATTAGATCCTCGTGTACTGCAGCCGGCTGAGCTCCATCGACGCCCGAATTTTTCCCCAAAATTAATCCATCTCCAAACACTCAACTTCTTTGTGGAACAATCGACGAGGCAAATTTAATCTTTCGCTTCCATTCAGGTCTATAAGTACTTGGGTTGTGAATGGGGTGTGGGGAATTATGAACTTTATCGACTAACTAGTTAAAGTCTTTGGGTTTGCTTGTAGTTTGTTGAAAAATGTGCGTTGTCACTTTTTGTTATTATACAATTTACAACTGGCATTTTTTGTTGCAATGTTTTATTATATTGCAAAACCCAACTATACGACATATAGTTTTAGATATAAGAACCTACATAGTTTTGTCAATACTAAACCAATATTGAAGAAACTAGGTAGGTTCATATAGTTGAAGTTGAAATAAGAACCTACCTAGTTTTGTCAATACTAAACCAATATTGACGAAACTAGGTAGGTTCATATAGTTGAAGTTGAAATAAGAACCTACCTAGTTTTGTCAATACTAAACCAATATTGAAGAAACTAGGTAGGTTCATATGGTTGAAGTTGAAATAAGAACCTACCTAGTTTTGTCAATACTAAACCAATATTGAAGAAACTAGGTAGGTTCATATAGTTGAAGTTGAAATAAGAACCTACCTAGTTTTGTCAATACTAAACCAATATTGAAGAAACTAGGTAGGTTCATATGGTTGAAGTTGAAATAAGAACCTACCTAGTTTTGTCAATACTAAACCAATATTGACGAAACTAGGTAGGTTCATATAGTTGAAGTTGAAATAAGAACCTACCTAGTTTTGTCAATACTAAACCAATATTGAAGAAACTAGGTAGGTTCATATAGTTGAAGTTGAAATAAGAACCTACCTAGTTTTGTCAATACTAAACCAATATTGAAGAAACTAGGTAGGTTCATATAGTTGAAGTTGAAATAAGAACCTACCTAGTTTTGTCAATACTAAACCAATATTGACGAAACTAGGTAGGTTCATATAGTTGAAGTTGAAATAAGAACCTACCTAGTTTTGTCAATACTAAACCAATATTGAAGAAACTAGGTAGGTTCATATAGTTGAAGTTGAAATAAGAACCTACCTAGTTTTGTCAATACTAAACCAATATTGACGAAACTAGGTAGGTTCATATAGTTGAAGTTGAAATAAGAACCTACCTAGTTTTGTCAATACTAAACCAATATTGAAGAAACTAGGTAGCTTCATATAGTTGAAGTTGAAATAAGAACCTACCTAGTTTTGTCAATACTAAACCAATATTGACGAAACTAGGTAGGTTCATATAGCTGTAGTTGAGGTACTTCCAACTAAGGACTATTTGCTAGCCTTTCAATAGTATGGGGCAAAGACAAATAGCGATTAATTTAATATTTTGTTTAGGTGTTTTTTAACGTTTAATGTTACTTCTTAAGAAGTAGTAATACCAAATCATTACTTCGTTAAATTTTGATAATGAAAATCACCAAAATATGTCGAACATAGTGTATTTATTAGGTAATTTTCTCTACATCATCATTGCAAACTTTCTACGTTTTCTAAATACAATAAATTAAATTTCTATTCATTTAAATCTACCTTTAAATACATACTAATTATACATTATGAATACTCTAATAATCTAAAACACTACAGTGCAGTTTTACATACATTTTATAATTATAATTAATATGTACAAATTATTATAAATTTTATAAGACGAGGTACAAAGAATATTTACAAGTAGTTATATAGGTTCACTGGTAATCAATTAGCATCCTCTTAAGAATGGCTTCTGGTGATCATAATTAAAAACATTTTAAGGATTTTTAAATATTCGAAATACTTTTCCATACAAAAAAGTTATGGACGCGCAGTGAGAATGTTTGGAACATCTGATATTTTATTTCGAATTATCAAAAGTCCTAGAACAAAAGTTGTTGCTTATAATCATCAAAAGCCACCCGTAAGAAGATGCTCGTTAATTACAAGTAAAAGTAGTAAGTAAGTATATAATATAAAGATCTGTTTTCGAAAATCTTTCTGAATTCAATTAAACCATCTTTTACTTTCCTCCTTTTCCATATTTCAGTGCCAAAAAATATATATTTCGAACGCAGCGCTTTAACATACATCAGTAAAAAGTTTCATAATTTTTACAGTATTTTTTTAAGCAGTTCAATAGAGATTATTAACTCAGAAGTTGTATGAAAACTCGATCTTAGCAAAGAGCTAAAGAGCGTGTCTCATAAAAGCAAAAATGTGGCACATGCGATATAAATCCACCATATACCTTGACTTGCTTAATACATACATAGACTGGTCTGTACATACACCACTATATTTTTTAAATACTTAGTGCCTTACTAAAGTATTTTTTTAAATATAATGTATGTATAGTATAGTAAATACTATGATTTTAGAAAAAAAGCTATAGATAAATTATCAATTACACGTCGGAATTGATATCTATAGCTTTTTTATGATCAATAATATTTTTTGTCACGAAAATTAAACAAACATTTATATATAAGATCTTTTTTGTGCTGATTCTTCCTATTTAACCCTATCGCAGTGATAAGAACACGCGCCCGACATTTTTAAACTTGCGCTGATATCTTTTGAATTACTATCTTTATAAGTAAGTATTACAAAGAAATTGGTATAAGAGATCCCTAAAAGTATTTACTTACACATTCGAATTTACCAAAAAATGTTAAGGCACACGTCTTACAAAAGTGTCCATATTTTTTACAATTTAAGATACAAGATATTAAACAAAAATATGCAAATATGTTCGTAACGTTCAACATTAACTTTTTGTAGTTTATTGACAAGGAATATTTAAACTTATACATTATATGCTAGAGATAGAGACCTAGAAAGATTACTTTTTTAACCGACTTCAAAAAGGATGAAGTTCTCGATTCGTCAGACTCTCTTTCTTTTATGTATTTTCGCCGCTTTTGTCGGACTTATAATAATTATTTTTTCGTTCTAATACGTATATTTCTACATAACCGAATATACATTTCATCAAGATCGATGCAGTAGTTTTTTTTAAATCAAAATAACTCGGAATTATCTTCGAAGTATAATAATAGGGCCCCTTGTAATGGCGTAGTGTATGTAAATAGATTGCGAATACATTGTCGTACTCTGTTGCTTGTCTTGGGCCTGATTTACTTATCCTAACCTTATTGCTGAAAAAAAGATAAAGCAGGGAATATCTATATACAAAGATAATGGTAGTACATGAGGCGACCTTATTACCTAAAGCGATTACTTACACGATCCCTTCGTATCGATAGAACAATTTTATATTACACTAGCTGACCCGCCGAACTTCGTACCGCCTGACAGTTATGTATGTTTCTCACCTTTCAAACCTTTTAAACCTTCCCTGGAGTACGACAATCATTTCAAGACTATAATCAGCTATATCGGCCCAGTCGTTCTCGAGTTTTAGTGAAACAAACGGATTCATTTTTATATATATATATTTTAATTTTTTTCTGTCATTAGAACTTTCTTCTGACAATAACAAACACAACAAAAAAAAAATAGTGATCAGTTCACGCCAGCCGTCCACGCGTGATGGCGTGACCAAGGGATATATATATAGGGATTCAATTTTATATATATAGATAGATTTATAGTTAACGGATGAAACTAGAGTACTGTTATTAAAGCAACTGCATTGTCACATCAAACTCAATTGGCGACTAAATGTAACATCTTTTTTAATAATCGCGGCACTTACAACTGCTTTCTTACAACTTAAAATACTTTCTTAAAAGAGTTGCTTCAAAAATGTATGGAGCTCCGACCAGGATAGTGTACATGATACCATAAATACGTTAGGGCCTAATAATATTTAATATATAAATATTTATTTACGTCAAAAGGTGATTTACGCGCTTTTATTCTATCAAATTTGACATTTGTAACGGGCGGTACAATATATAGACCAATGTGAATATTAGCGTCAACCTAGGATACATAAATCTTCCATAGATGCCATTATTCCACTACAATTTAAAGGATTTAGATATTTTTGCACAAAATGAAGGGAGCGACTTACGCATTTTTCATTAATACACATTATTAACCATTTCTTTAGTCATTTTTTGGTAGACGTACACCGACCTGGCCGAAAATTAACCAAGTCTTTTACTCTGAAGAATAATTTCCCCAAAACCCGGCAGAACTCCCCAGTTATGTATGAACCTTGTTAGTGTTGCTATGCTGCATCACTCGGTCTTGTATGGCGTCGTGCGCGCGCAGGCGCAACGTATCCGCGCTGGCTAGCCGAGCGAGGGCGCCAGCGGGGGAGGGCGGCGCGGGCGGGGATGGCGTGGGCTCGGGGGGGCGAAGCAGCGGCGGGGGTAGAGCTAACACGTATCTGTAAGAGGTTAGACTAATTAGTTGTTTGTTTTTGTTTTCAGGGTACGATTATCCCCCTGAAATATTAGGGTCCCTTAAAAGTCGTAAGAAGACGGATAGGATTATTTATCATATTTGTCTATATCAACAAAATGGAAAATTAATTCCTGTTTGACCCCCCGAAAATATCGCAAACAAGAAAATAGATTCCCGCCTTTCACCTCAAAAATATATCATGGTCACAAACAGGAAAAAATGATTCCTTTCTGTCACCTTTTTGTCATATTATAGGGACAGAAGCACTTTTTATTCTATTTATTTTATTTAAATTGAGGTGATAAACAGTAATAAATCTGATGGAACAGATTAAGGTGATGGTGAAGGAGAAGAAAAAACACGATATAATTAATAAACATGTCTGTCTTTTAGAATTGCAAGATATTCTATCCTATTTGTTCCCTTAGCGGGATAGATTAAGGGCTGAGAACAAACAAAAGTTAATCCTAATTTGATTCGTACCTGTGCAGTAACGCTCGGAAGGCCGCGGCTGGTTCGTCGTGGCACAGAGGCGGCACTGCCAGCGAGCCTAGCCCCGCACCCAGTCCCAGCGCCCACCACTCACCCCCGCCTGGGATACCGCCCCACTCACCCACTACTGTAACAATAATAAGGTATTTATTAAATATGCAAAGAAAAATATTTAAGTAAGTAATTAATGTAAGAAAAATGTATTCATACAAATTACTTCACTTGAAGAACACGATGAAACAACAATATGGAAAAACTTAACTTTTTTTTTCATGTAAGATGTGATATCATAGGATAAAGAATGTTTTATGCAGGTTAATGATCTCATTCTCGCGATCAAAGTTTTTAGAGCTACATTTTTATGATTCATATTTGTATATAAACTAATAAAACATGATAAAAATTTAACAAAAACTTATAAACGATAAAAAAGTATATTCTAACTATATGGACAAGCTAATAAATAAAACTATCTTAAACTAAGTAATCTAACAAACTAATCAAAACCGCTGCTAGTTGGTAGAGTACCCAAAATGCTGGCCACATTGCCACGTTGAATAGCAATGCTGATTTTTAGTATATTCATTTTTAAATGTTGCTAGCTTATTGCAAATGAATGGCAAAATCACGATTACGTTTCTACAAAGGTTATCTGAAGATTGAGTTTTATAATAGCTATTAATATGTATGTATTTGTGTTGTGTTATAATTCTAAGAAATTAATTTTACCGATAACAAAAATGAAGATTAGAAATACACAAATATGTCTCACACGTGGATATGAAGAAGATCAAGTTAATATATAAAACTCGATTGAAATAGCTACAAATCAACGTATGCTACTGTTTGACTATCCCGAAGATCACGATATCATAAGAATATTTAACATGATTACTTAAAAAAATATTAAAATCAAAGTAAGTTGGGTATTTTTGGTCAAAAAGTCCTTTCATCGCAACTGGTTACCAGTTGCTAAGACAGGCGACAGCGATTTTTAATTGACAAGATGTATCAAAAATCTCGTTTTTGAGATTTAAAAACTTGTTTTATAAGTAATATACAGGGTTCTTGGCTAGGGGTGTACTAAGCGGAAAGGGGGTTACTATACTCATCCTAAGGAACAATTTTCATTATGGGACTACTCTGAATTCGAGAAAAAAATATCAGCTGTTCCATACAAAAAGTTGATCGGTCGTCGACAAAATGTATGAATCAGCTTATTATTTTTTCTCGAATTCAGAGTTGGTCCCATAGCGAAAGTTGATCCTTAGGATGAGAATAGTAACCCTCTTTCGGCCGATGCCCTAGATTAACAGATAAACTATTTATTCCGATAAACTAAAGAAAAACAGAGTGTGAGTAAAACTGTAATAACTAATTACAAAAAAAATATGGCTCAATAATATAAAATGTATTTCACTATATTATATGTATAGTGAATAGAAACAATCTCATACCGAATACTATTAAAGATGATTTATATAGGAACAATACAAGAAGACATATAAAGATAAAAACATTGACCCATAACCGTTTTATCTACACTTCTATATTCAATCGAGTTTATATAAATACAACACTAATTAAAGTAGATAATTTATATTACTTTGTTAGTTCTAGTGAACACACCACTGTTTTATTTTCAAAATCAAAAATCAATTACAAAAAATCAAAATGTCCGCTATCAAATGTATTGTAATCTGCGTCGCACTTCTTAATTTTACCGTCACAATAAACAGCGCACCAATTAAAGGAGCAAGTGATGACAAAATAGCACAAATAGACGCAAAAATAACTCAACTTACTAAACTCAAATTCTACGGAACAAAACACGTGACTAAGGAACAAAGTTTACAAGCTATAGTGACAGCTTGTGAAAATGAAATCAAGGCTTTAGAAGAAGAAACGCAAGTAAAACTGGATACCATTGGTACTGTTGCATTTAAAAACGAATTGGTGAGACAATTACAGCTCGTAGGGGTAACTGATCCCAGTGATGTTAAGAATGTGGGTATTGTGGTCAAAATGCTGGCTTTAAAATTCCACGACCGTGGATCCAGCAACCCTCCTACTCATGATGAAATGCTTGATGAAGTGATTAGAGCTCTGAATAGAGAAATCAAGGCCCTTGAGGACAAAATTACGGAAGCTAATAGCACACAAATATTACAGGAGACTGCGTAATGTTGTGTTGTATAAACATATTTAAATTTTTCACTACAGATAGTCAAATAAATGTAAGTAACTTACATCACAACTTGACTAAAGGATTTCAATTCTTACTTGACTATAATAATAAAACAAATTTGTGAATTATTTTATTTGTAACACTAATTATTTGCAATCTATTTTAATTAAACAGATCTGTTGCATTTGTTATTATTTTGTAGATTTAATATATCATCAAAAACGTATGTTATTTGAGCTAATTTAATCGATACTATTTTACAATTTAGTAGCACCAGATAATAATTATTACAGTTAGTTAAGCACAAAATACTTCCGTTTTGTTCCAAATATTGAAAACTGTTCTCCATTTTTTTTTTCAACAATGTAGTGCTTCCGTTAATTTTTAAGACCGTTTATCTAATTTTTTACCAATTTCAAAAATGTAGGTACTTCACTATTCGACAGAAAATTTTATTAAGTATGTTCGCCTGTACCGATTTATATTATTTTATTTCGTTTATGTCGTTTATATTTTTTTTTATAATGTGTATGTCGATAGCCATAGGTGTTACCGTCTGCCACCACGTGGGGGAAGTTTGCGAGGGCAGACGGTAATAATTCATTTTCTCTGTATGTTCTCATAGAAAATTTAACTTGGTACTGGCTGTTCTTCCCTTCAAAATTTCGCATGACACTTCTGACATTTTTGGAAGCCATTTGTAAGCTTTAATTATTTTGAAAGACGCAAAAAATATTGTAATCACGAGATTAACATTTCGCAAAACTACTAGTCTATGAAGATTTAACTTTTTCTTATCGTCATATCCACATATATCATTAATTTCGTATAAAATAGCAGTACCATTTAAAGAGTATCATCCACAATTAAATCGTTTGCGGTATCACGTCACATTATCTCTTCTAACTACCGATGATTACGTCACAAACGCCCTCCTCTTTACAAAGAACTTCCGCACCTTTGATCACCCACTCCAGACTTCCTTCACGAGAATGATTAAGTGTAATTTTTCTTCTGCTATTCGTTTAGCGTAATGACGAAACTCGGCTGGGTAATGTATTGTGTTTTAGCTGGTCTTTGTTAAAGGGTGAGGGTGTCTGATGTAGTGTAGATGATCTTCTTAAAAAACAGTCTACCTCCACTGAAATTATTTAGAGATAATTTTATTTGGGTCTTTTCTAGAAAAGACTAAAATTCACTGCCAAATTCAGTGAATAGGTATTTTTCAGGCAAACTTGCCGCTACATAGATAGCATTGTCGCTTTACATCAAGCGAGTTGCAGTCAAACGCAAATTATTTTTTTGCTATAAAAAACTTCGTTTAAAAGTGTTGGCCCTTCGAGAGAGCGCTGAAAGAGTCAACAGCTTGCTAATGCAAGGCATCCGTAGGAGATGTAGGCAAAACACGTCGATTTCAAAAAGGGTATCAGGTTCTTTAAATTTTGTGATGTTTCCCGTTTTTATAACACTTAGAAAATAAGTAATATTAAAACTCTGACAACTGACAAGCGTGTCCCACGGAGTTTAACACCCACGGACACGGGTAACCAGCAATAATTATTACGGAAGTGACGGAAAACGCATTTTAGGGAACGCAACCTGTTATTTTTATAAATAGGTGGGCAGAGACCGTTGACTCACAGCGAGCTTTAACGAAGGAATGAATATCATACAATGTAGACAGATAAATAAGCTTTATTTTTAACCTGAATTTTTCGGAACTTCCTTTCTATTCGCATTCGTATTTTCCTTGTAAAACCATACAATACTTAAGAAAAAATCTAACTGTATGGAATATCACTTGTTATTACTTCAGTCAGGATTATGTTGGGCATATGGTAGAAAGCATTAGTTAAGTATATTTTTATTTGTTTTAGTAACGTTGTTTTCTATTGCAAATTTTTTAATTAATCTATTATATACGTTTACTAACAATTCATCAGTTAATAATATAATGAAATAATTCCGTGTTAAATTTCAGATGGACAGGTTTTCTTGGCTATAGCTAACCAATGTAAAAAGTATTGTACTTGCAAAATTCAGAAAATTCCTAGTTAAAGGTTAGTTGTTAAGGTCACAAAAAAACTATCCTGAAACTATTAAACGACTGCTGTTAAACGTCTAATAATCCTCTTCATTCGTTGTATTCCCGCGTGAAAGCTCGTATGCCCACACCCGCTTTATGTCAGTTAATGCTCAAATAATGACGGTACAAAATCGTGTTTACGAGACGCAATCGCTACAATTATGGGGTATCGCGTTCATATTTTGATTTATTATCAACGTATTTTGATATAAATAAACTGATTGTATGGAAATCATATTTCAATTATTGATTTATTAATGTTATAGCGGCTTAAATAGGTTGACTGGTGTGATATGAACTGTTTTGACGATGTGCTTCGTATTGTTCTATCGTATTCTGATTTATGGTTATGAAAAAGTGATTAGTTGGTTTTCCTTCGTGTATAGTAGGTAATTTTATTTTAATTTGTGTGACAGTTACTCACGTCGGCAATTTTGTTAACTTTGGAAACATGTTTCTTTAGCTCGCTTAGATATATTTATTTGGCTATTAAAATGTCATAACAAATAGACATCTATACAAATTAATTTCACTTTTTCCTTTTTTTGTCCAGACTCATCCCGCCTTTGAAGAATTTAACTTATGGTTATAAGTTGAGAATTTCTCAGGTAAATGTGCTGCATATCTTATAACTGCCGCATCGTATCTTCACATGAGAGAAGTTGATATTTTTTTTCCTATATTTTTTAGATATAAATCATATAGTAAAGAATAAATATGTTTACAAAGTCACAGTTCCGCTTTGTTAAGCCCTAATCAGGAATAGTTTAAGCAGGTGTCACACTCACCTCGCCCGCTGGACTGACGATATCATCACAAAGAGTCCTTGTGAAATTACCACCTGCGTTGTGTTTGCACACCTTTACTTTGCCTACCCATTCAATTAGCTAGTTCCTCATTGGTTGGTTTAAAATAGTAAGTAGAAACAGTTTAAGAATTCTATGATACTTACTATACGATTTATTTCAAATTCATAAATCAATCTTCTGGACTGGCTATGTAAGTTTATATGCTAATATGCCTAATTGAAGGCGGTAGTGCTCGTAATTTTATTTTAAAAATTACCTTACTAAAACAATACTAGGTATGTGAGTATTGCTTGCTTTTGAAAATTTCCCCGTCATGAACAAGAAGAGAGCTGAACACACTGCCTGTACCAAACCTGCCTAACATTGCATGCTTATCAAACTAGAGCATTCCAATGCTGGGCAAAAGTCTCACCAATTGAGGAGGTAGTTCATAATCCACTTCACTGGCTAAATTGCGGGTTAGAAATTTCACTATCTTTGAAAGCTATTGATATTTTTCAAAAAGCAGGTTTTCACGTTATTTTCTGTTAATTCTAATACGCACATGAGTGTATGTCTATATAACTCAGGGTGGCCTGAAACGAAGCCGCGTCGTGTCGCTTCAAAGGTAAGTCATTCACCGACTAGACCTACCATTTACTACATAATATATTGTTAAAACTTACCATGTTCGTGGTGCATGAAAGGGGCGTGATCTCTCCCCAGTGCCTTTTCTCGTTTGCGCCATTTTGCTCTCCGGTTTTGGAACCATACCTGTTGAGAGTTAGAAAAATTAGAGATAAATAAATTTGTCAAGACAAGCATACTGTAGTTTCATAGCGTAACGTACGAGTGTATTTTAGACGGTATTCAAAAAAGACAAAAATATTTTTTTTTCAGACGCCTGGAAAGAGGTTTTCCCAAGAGTAATCAATACAACTGAAAAATTTCGATGTACGCGCTTGTCGAATTAAAGTTGTTTGTTACAATTTTGTACTCCAATCGACTGGATTTATTTAAAGAATATTTTTTTCTCAACTTTTGTTATGGTCCCTTAGTGAAAGTAGTTCATCATGACATGACATGACATCCGCTAAGTATTTATACTGTACACAACCTTTCATATGGTCGCTATAGTATGTACTTGTATGCAAACTTGTGCAAATCCCTGCAAATCTCACCGAAAACTGTAAAACGACGCCGTCCTATCCAATTGTAGAGTGCGGCGGGATTTTAATTTTTTTTATTGTGTAATTGTCGACAATTTGCCGCCCCCACCCCCTCTGGACTCTCGACTACAATAGAGACTAAATGAATAGCAATTACTTCATACGTGGTTTCCATGCCACCATACCCAGACAACAATTCTTACCTTATCCCAGACCAATATAGCCTAATTTTGAATGGATTTAGTCAGAGAATAGAATCAAATTGAGCTAGTCAAGTCGCGTTAATAAAAGACATTGTAAAAATTGGTGTAATTTTATAATTTTCCAAATTTCTCTGTTCGTTGGCTCCGCACAATGGCCCTTGTAGCGACTTAGCCAATTATAGTCAAATTGCCATTCGTTTCGCGGATTTTCTTCGGCGGATTTTCGTTTTATTTCATTAAATTATTTAGTAAGTATGAAAGGTTGGGGTTAAGCTCTGATTTTCTCGCTAGAGTTATTTTATTTATGTATA
The DNA here is from genome assembly GCA_947049295.1 of Ligdia adustata. Lineage (NCBI taxonomy): Eukaryota > Metazoa > Arthropoda > Insecta > Lepidoptera > Geometridae > Ligdia > Ligdia adustata. The sequence goes on from OX346237.1 coordinate 2,684,461, forward strand.
CTCGGAAACCTTACAGTCTAAATGATTGGACATGAAGTGATTTTAACAAAATATAGGTATAATATATTTATAGTACTGTATGACTAACTCATATTTGCTAGGAATCTGTGCAGAGTCTATACCGCAAAACCTAAATACATGAAATTTGGTAGGTGTTTTAATCATAGTATGTAGGGGTGTCCTAAGAAAAGATTATCGTAAATTGAACCCCTAAGGGAGACAAATGGGAGTTAAAAATTTGAAACTTCTTTATGCCTCTAATTATTATTCATTATATTATTGTAATAAGATATTATGTATTATAATTGTAATACATTTAATTTTAAAGCTATAAAACGGTAGAATAACATGTAATGGTTGATAAATTTATAAATTATCAGTCATTATATGTTACATGTACATTATCAAAGTCTTATAACGGCACAAATTATAACTCAAATGCAACTAGTAAGAACTTTTAAACAACTTCAGAGAACCTAATAACCTTCTAAATTGGCGATAACTTCACTCCCCCACAGAAAGTTCCAACCCTACGGTCATCAAACAAGGCCTGCCCTTCAAATCACACTCAACGACGCGCCAATTGCTTTTAATCCACTCGATAGATGGCGCTTTATAACAAAAGGACTACCCTCCACCCACAACTTGCAAAAAACGCATTTCATACCCTAAATCGCAGTGTTTTAAGGCTTAAATCAGTTTGAAGTGCTTCCTTTTTAAATTTTCTACCTAGTCATGCCATTTTCAACTCTATATTTGATTTCTTTTAGTTGAAATTTGTATGAATTGCGAGTAGTTTAAGAAGAGGTTTCAAGAGCTGGTAAGTTGTAATCGACACGCGTTCTTTTTCTATTCTAAAAGCCATTGAGAGCCACTTGGTGTGGAGTCGTCAAATTAAATGTATGAGTTTGATTTGATCCGGAGTTTAATTGATATAGTAAGAAAAGAATTAGTGACCCGTAGAGAGAGTGAAATTAATTAAAAATAGGAATATTTTTGGCAAATAATGAATTCTGGAAATAACATAAACAAATACGGTTGGACGGATACTTTAAACTATTATTTTGCCGAGGAATATCAAAAATTTAAACACCCTTTAATATTTTGTTCTATTAACCAGTGTCTAACAATAAATTTTCGATGTCTGGTCGAAAATGTATTGTTAGACACTGGTTAAACAAGGTAATGTGATTGCATAAACTTCAAAGGAGTTGTTATCCTAAAATGTGATAGCCGCAGATTTGTATAAAAAAAATGAACCAAAACATTTGCTCAATAGTCATGTCCAAATCTTTTATGGTAAGACCACCTAGACCTAGGTAGAAAAATTATGACAAAGTAGATACTGTTAAAATTATACACAGTGCTATCGCTTAGGAAAGTACTAAGCCGAAAGGGGGTTACTATACTCATGCTAAGGTACAACTTTTACTATGGGACCAACTCTGAATTCAATAAAAAAAAAACATCTTTTTATACAAAAAGTTGATCGGTCATCAGCAGAATGTATAAAGAACTGTTTTTTTCTCAAATTCAGAGTTGATCCCATAATGAAAGTTGTTCGTAATGAAGAGTACAGTGAGCCAATTGTGGCTTAATACACCCATATGATAACCCTAATAACCCTAATATTATAAATGCGAAAGTAACTCTCTCTGTCTGTCTGTCTCGCTTTCACGCCAAAACTACTAAAATGATCCGGATGAAATTTGGTACACAGGTAGATTGGACCCCGGGGAAAGAACATAGGATACCTTTTAACCGACTTCAAAAAAGTAGTTCACACAGTAAGTAGCAGTTAATATGCAATGAGGAACTACGCGGGTGAATCCGCGGGGCATAGCTAGTATAGTTGTTATATGTAGTTGTGTTTATTTATATAGTGTTCGTTTCGTACCTAATCTCCAACAAGACCCCAAGTCCCCATGTAATAGTTTGTAAAGTGTAGCAAGTACTCGTAAAGACTAAATTGCGTTTCTACCGCAAGAGAGTTGGTGAGCTACCACTGTTCATTTCTACCCACTAATTGTTTCCACTTTACATTTATAAACATGAAAATGTTAAATGAAAGTAAGATAAGACAACTTTTTATCAAAAAATAAATCTACTCGTAACAAATAAAAGCTTATAAATATATATACTAGGTTTTTAATGGCGGCCTTATCGCTTAAAGCGATCTCTTCCAGACAACCATGCAAGTAAATGAAAAATATTAAATTAGACAGGCCTTAAGATATTACATTGAACAACATTTAACATGTGAACAAATAAAATACTACAGTACATACAAATGGATACACAGATAAAAAAATAAATACATATAACATACGTAAAAATTAGATTCATGGAAATATATAAATTACTAATTTTAAATTAAAGTATATATGCAACAGAATATGAAAATACAAATAATAAGATAATTATTTTCAACAGATTATAGTATATATATATGTAGTAGCCAAAATAGAATAAAAAGAAGTTTCCATGTTTGACCCCTTAGCGATCAAATTTTCAAAAATCCTTTCTTAATTTTCGTAAATTTATACTTCTGTGTTCAGCGATGTGTGCTCTGCGTTGATTGTGTCCTGTCAGTCTACTTGCCAGTCAGGACTAACTCTTTTATTTATATATTTATATATTTAAGAATCTATTTAAGAGGATACTAGCTGATGGCCAGTAATAACCTTATAATAATTAATTATTATTATTTACCCTGTATACATTAGTAAAAGTACTTTTCATAATATTTCTGTCTAAACACGCTGTAACAGCTGAAATTAATAAAAACCAGTGGATGTCTCTGAATGCAGCCGAAATTGCCAAATTAAGGATTTTAAACAAAAGGGCTCGCTTTAATCACATGCCCGCTGAATCTCAACTAATGAGAGATTTACTACGGTTCGGGGCTGAAGTGGAAAGGATTTAAAACTTTGAAAATGTATTCGTTGCGTTTTTAAGGAATAAAGCCTTCGTAATACAATAATACGTATAACTTCAGCAGTATACAAGTAAATGCGAATTTAGTTAAAGCAAAGATATATTATTCGGTCACTGCTTGTGAAAATAAATGATTACTGGCAAGTACTCAATAAGAACACTGATAATTATTATGGTAGACTTTGGTCCGAAGGTCTACGACTTTATTCAACTTTTAATAAATTGCCGAAAATCAGATGTTTCACACTAAAACTGTTTTTGAAATTCCGAATAAATTTGTAAAATAAAAATCATTGCTTGCTGGCACGATTCGAATTTTTTAAAGTCGTGGAACTAAAGTAATTAGTCTGGTTTCTTCCAACTAGTAACACCCCAACTATCATACTGTTAGGTACTCGGTAGGAAAATTATTTTGAAAAATCCAAATCAGTAACACTGATTTGGAATTTTTTTGTTTGCGATGTGCAAATATAGAGTCGAGGAAAATAAAGATAACAAAAGAAAAAATAATCTGGTCATACCAAAGTACCTCTTAAAAAGTTTATTATTAGATTCCAGTGAGTCTGTATATTTACATTTTTATTCCGAAAAACTAAACAACTCCCTGCATAAAAACTTTTCATCTTGAATGTTAAAAGCTAGCGAAGTAACGAATTATAAAATGGCGTAGCGAAATCTGGACTGCATTTTCACACAATAGCAACAGTTTAATTCTACTTATTAAGCCATTTAGCTGCCGTTTAGGGCAATTCCCGCGGGGAGTAACAAATATAAGAACGGGAGTCTACTATTTATTACATCAACGCTAGTTTTTACTTAAATTTATCGTTACATAATTCTTTTATAAAAAAAACGACCGAGTCGGATTCGCGCACTAAGGGTTGTATATCATTATCTATAAACCATAAGTTCAGGTTTCTACGAGTATCTGTTTTCGTCTAATAATATCGAGCAAATAACGGCAATAATATTATATAAATATATAATCTTAATGTGATAACTTCAATTTTTTTAATAAGAGTTTATTTTTATTTATTTAACGACAAACATTCACAATCATAAAGAAGCTAGGAATTGTTCTAAAGAAAGAGTAAACTACATTGGTCGGAACATACAGAAGGTATGAAAAATTAAGAAAACTAAGTTTCCATAATGACATTTTTTATCGAATTCTCGATTGTTTTCTATGTAAATTCCCGCTAAAGCCCTCATTCCGCGACGATTAGCGGAGACGAGAGGACGTCCCAAACATTAGCGCCCTCCAGTGGAGTGCATAATAACGCGGAATTAGCGCACATTGAGGGAAGCCACTAACTACTCACTCACTAATAGCCACTCATTAATAACTACCCGGTGCAATGAAGGATTGAAACTTGGCATACAAATAGTTTTAGTGTCAGAAGTATTAAAAGTGATGCTGCGGACACTGGTAACTAATATTTGGACAAACGACTCAACCTCAAGAATAGCACAACTTTTAAAACATCTACAAATAGAAGGTAGAGGTTCGCAGTTTGATAGAATATTATAATATTGATAAGTTTCACGCTCCCGAGATTTTCTATTTGTATTTTTTTGTTCGACTTGATTGTCATAGTCGTGTATGTTCTTAGCTATATTTGGTGGCAATCGCTCCAAGATGGCGATGTCGGGGGTTTTTCTATTTTTAATTACACTGGTTTATAACGGTTCACTTGCTTCGTTTCGTTTGAAAGAGATAACTTATGAGGTAGTCCACAAGCAACTTGAGCTCAGTGTCGGCTGTCACTAATTAATCAATCAATCAATCAAATTTTGCAAAGTGTAAGTAGATGTGGCAGATCTTAATCATAATAATACATTAATTGTAATACACTAAACCCGTAGAGGTCGTGCAATATTTCAAATATACAATAAACAAGACATAATAGTAGATCTTATGTACATAAGATCTTACGTTAATTTTACTTAGGTACCTAAGTATAATTAACTAGGTTTGTGTTTTCCTAATTCATCAATATCGTCAATACGTATGCTCTGTCTTTTGTCCAATTTTTATGCTTTCTACAAAAATAAGTAAAATGTATATAAAATAAAAGGTATGAGTTTTTGTTTTTCTCATTTGCTTTCTTACTGTTCATTCTTACATTTCATTGTAAATGTAAAAATAATCCGATATTTTCACCACTAACGCTAAAGGTAACGCAACTCTAAGTTGGAGTCTGTACGGATTATAACGCTGATTTGTCGTACTCATGTGTGATTAAACTAGGATTAGTACGAGCTAGGTGTCTATGACGTAGTTACCGCGCGAATTAGACCTCCTATTCAACTGGTGAGGAGGGTTTATGTCACTCTAGTTAGCTACGTTTGAAAAGAGAACAAGGCACGGGTCACCCGTTGGGGACTTGAATAAATAAATAAAGAGTATCTTAATTTACGTTGCAATTGCATTTGCAATTTTGCTTATAATAATATGGAGACTACATGTTATTGGTTAAAATATTAATGTTTCATGAAAAATTGTGAAAACGGTTCCATGAAATGTATTTGTTTAATATATTTTAGAAAACAAACGTCAATTTAGCCATTTCGCTATCCGATTTTTAGGCGATTGTCATTATATGGAAATTCGGTCATAAAGCGATATAAATAGACCTAAAATATAGAAAACTAGTTCAATTTCTATATGATAATTATGAATTAAATGAAATTTGACATAGACGTGTATGGACGTTCTCCACAACGTAGGAAGGCAATCACAATTAAAATCAAGGTCTATTCTCCGCCAGGTGGCGCGACACAATGGCGGTAAATTGAAACTGGCAGTGACGTCACTGTTGCACCGCAAACTGGCTTGTATGCACTTTACATAGAGCTATATTTGAAACCAGAGACAATATAGCTCAGACCATCAGCAGTTTTTTTTTCTCGAATTCAGTTCAGAGTTAGTCCCATTGTGAAAATTGTTCTTTAGGCTGAGTATAGCGATCGCCTTCCGGCTTCGTACAAGTACACCCCTAGCCGATAACCTTGTACTTATATCTATATTCACTAATAAAAGCCAGTCGCATAATAATAATTATGTATCACTAGGTATTATGTCGCTAAATTAACAAGAAAAATCTTACATCTACTTTTAAAACGTAACCAAGCTCGCTCTAGTTCTGCTAGAGAAGAATAACACGATAAAGACTTATATAGGCTGGAGCTTCGCTGAGTTCCCGTCTCATGGCTAGTCTTCTCTAGTGAACATATCTGGGTACTGTGTTTTGTCGAATGCTCGCTCTAGTTCGTGCTTGAGAATAACAACGTGATAGACACTTGTATAGGCTAGACCGGGACGGCACTAACTTACACTCTTGCTTCGCTGAGGTAAAGTATCGTGGCTAGTTCTTCTCTTGTGAACACATATGAGCAATGCGTTTCGTCGAATGCTCGCTCTAGTTCGTGCTTGAGAGGAGCGACACGATAGATACTTATATATGCTAGAGCGGGACGGCACTAACCTGCACTCTTGCTTCGCTAAGGTCCAGCCTCATGGCTAGTTCTTCTCTTGTGAACACATCTGGGTATTGCGTCTTGTCGAATGCTCGCTCTAGTTCGTGAAGCTGGTATGTGGTGAAGGTTGTCCGGCTGCGGCGTACCTGCTTGAGAAAGGGATAATGCTATAGCACAATGTGAAATGGCGATAGTTTTTGAAGAAATCGGTGAATAAATAAGAGCAACAAATATGAAACGTTATTACTTATCGTCGCAAAAAAACCGGTGTTATTAGTTTAACGTGTCTGTTGTGTGTGTCTGTCTGTGGCATCGTAGATCCCAAACGGATAGACCGATTATGATGTTATTTTTGTTTACTAGACAAATGAACTAGATTGTAAATGAACTAGACTTATTTGACTATTAGAATACATCGATAATTTTAAATCCAAGATGGCTGCCACAGCAAATGTCAGGGATTTCTCTAAATTTTCAATTTTACTTGCTGTACCTACAAGGTAATCAGTAAAAGTCCACTAAGCAAACATACGCTAACGCTAATCGAATCGAAATAAAAGTGCAGTAGTTCTATACACATTTTATAGACAGCTAACATATTTTTATGAATATAATCATCCGAGAGCTGGTTGAGCACAAACCACAACACAATAATTTGAACAAATATCAGTAAACGTCTAATTAAGTGTGTAATAATATTTGTTAATGACTATTCTAAAAAATCTCAAGTCTATTGAAAACGCATAAGTCTACGATAAATATTCAAATGTACTAAAACATCTTATTGGCCTTTATAACTTACACACCCAGGTCTACCGAGTGGGCTAGCCTCTGCGTGTTACCGGGAAGGATGCAAGTTCGAATCCTGCTTAGTATAATAAAATGTCAGTGTAGTTTAACACTTGCAAATAAGTTATCTACCAAATTATTCTAGTGTTTTTAAAATGCTCAAGTGATACAAAAATGCTCAGGCCCACCTAAAAGCCCCCAAGAATTCTAACAAGCTACCTTACGCGGCCGGCCGGCGTCCATCGCCTCCAAATGCTCATGCTCGTTTTGCTCCCCGTGATTATGCTCATGCTCGCTATGCTCAGCTTGCTCGTGTTCTAATTCCGAGTCCGAATGAGCGCCGCTTTCGCATTTCAGTTCTACTCGATCTGTGAACATAAGAACATCATTTAGATAAGCAAATAAAATGAAACTAGCTTAACCTAATGTGTTTGTTCCGTTTATTCAAGCCTAAGACCATAAGCTATCTAGATAATCCGCCCAGCCAATAGAAACTACTAGTAAAATAATACAAATTGTATTGATATCAGCATTTTGGGAACTAAAGTATTATTTTTTGATTTTAAATTAATAAATTATTTTCTATTTCCGTATTGTTCTGTCTAAACAAGCAATTCCATATTTGAATGAGTTAAGATTTGGATCAGAGCTTCTGAACTTTTCATCGATGTAAAATGGCAACCCTTGACGGTCACTATTAAATAACTAAAAATCTATAATTGCCTTGAAATTTATACAGTGAATTTATATGTCGACGAAAACAAATTTAATATTACCTACCCCAATTATTAAGGTTAAGAGTTTGGGTTTACAGCAATATTTCTTCACGATTGTGTATTTTGAAGAGACTTTATACAATGAGTTTTTATACGTACAAAGACGTGGATGAAACTGTCTCATCGTAAGAATATAAATACTTAAAAAATAATAATATCTCAATTAAATAACCACCAAATTCAATAACCCATTATAACAAATCATAGACCCAAAAAGCACTTCAAGATTCACCTCTAAAAATAACTATCAAATAATTGCCCCCGACATTCACTGTGAACAAAATAGGTACCTACATTACACTCTTTAAATCATTTGTAACATCACTAATCTCTTGTACCCGAATACAATTGCTACAAATGTACTATAAAAATAGTATTAGTTTAAATAAATAGCTTAACAAAATAGAAACTGACGTTAAGTGCATAACAAAAGGCTATTTTGTATGTTAACTTTCAGTAAGAGGGGTCAATTTTATGGAGAAAAATAAGAGCTAAATTATACTCAATGTTATAAGTAATAAAGTTGAATTTGTAATAGATTTTTTGATCTAATTAGTTGGTCGTATAATTGGGGTGGCGTAGCATTATTGAATCGTTGATTTGAGCTATTTGCGAGACGTAGGATTAAGAGATACATGTCAATTCGGATGGTGGGAAAAAATTGGAGGATTTATGCTTACGTTTATTGTCGAATGATCATTGTAATCTGTTAGAAATAATTGTTATTAGAGTTTAATTGTTATTGACTAAGCTGCATTGTATTAATAATTGCTATCTGTAAATCATGATCCTACTTAGGTTTTTTAATTATTGCCAATTAGCAATGAAACAGTCAAAGTGAAGCTCAAAAATAGGCCTAATATGACTGTAAAAAATATGACGACCTTAACTTAATGTGTGACTTTTATTAAATTATTATTTAAACTTGATAAATCTTATACTTGGCGTTAGCAAATATAAAAATATCATATAAACTACTGGGCTATTTGGGCTCTATTTTAGAAACGTTCGAAAAATTCAGCATTCGCTAATGACGTCACGTACATAAAAACGACATGCATTAAAGTTGCATTCTTGAAAATTCATACCCTTCGTTAACAATACAAAATGAAATTCACCGGTGATTTCATTCGCATGTAAGTCTTGTATTCATATTTACGTTGAATATATAGCGCCAGGAATTAAAAAAAAATGCTGTCCTATATATATTATTCTCCGGCATATACTTTTTCTATAACACGCAATTTTTTTCGAATTTCGTTTTAGTCTTTTAGTTATCTTGACGAGTATATTAACCCCCTCTCGGCATAATAGACCCCTTAACACAAATAATCCTGCAAAATCGGAACTCATAGAATAATAATGGTGATGAAGGAAAGAGGCCTGCCGTGCCGAACCCAGGCAATGATACAAATAGAACATAACATTCAGAATTCATAACCACCATTCATTACAGTAAAAATTTAATACAATACGTCTAAGTTACAAACCAAAAAACGGAATACAGTGAAATATATCTATAGCACATCGGGCGGCCTTAACGTCCAAAGCGATTTTTTACAGGCAACATTTGTATGGATAGAACTAAATATAAACAGTGACGTCAGTGGTGTATAAAAAAAATCGTACTGCCTACTATCCTACTTATTACTAATATAATAAACGAAGCAAAAATTTGTAAGAATGTTTGGATGTATGTTTGTTACTCTTTCTCGCAAAAACTGCTGAACTGATTTGAATGAAATTTTGTACAGAGATAGCTTTGACCGTAGATTAACACATAGACTATATTTTAACTGTATTAACGCGGGTAGCACCGCAGGGCGCAGCTAGTATAGTTGTTTATGAAACAGTTATTACCGACATCCATTACGGAACTTTATCAGTTATTTCTATTAAAATATCAAACGTCTCTTTAGGAATAATAATAATAATAATATTATAATAATAATAATATATATTTTTTACAGTAGAAGTAATGTTACCCAATCAAACAAAAAAGAACTTTTAAAAGCAGTTCTCTGAGAAGTCAGGTAACAAATTTAGAAAATACAGCCGAATTGAGTCTTTTAGGAAATCCGTATAGAAAAGAAGTGTTACAATTACTGTACCAGAATGAAACAGAAAAAAAATGTTAGTAATATTAACACACATACATTTATATAGGTACCACCAAATTAAAAACAATAAAACTATTAATTAGCGCATGAAAAAGAAGAAACGCTAAGCAAGTAATAACCTAAGTGTATTGTCAAAGAAATGTAATGGGATCTTGCTCTAGTAGGTATAAAGTTTAGCAAAACCGTAACTTTGATGCAAAGTTGGCTACAATATAGCAGAACTTTTGATTTGGAATAATTTGATAAAAGCTTTTGAAGCTTATCTTCAAAAGCTATTACCTTCTCCGACAAGCAGGTTTCATCCCGAGTCTTCAACGTATGAGTTAATGAAATTTTAAAAAGTATAAACGCATGAGTCAATCTTATAACGATATTTATTCAGAGTACCTAGTTACATAGAATGCTTACCTACTTGCGGTTTTTATTTTAATTTCTCATGACAAATTTAAATATAAATATCGTCAAGAAAGCTTGTCAGTGTGGGAAGCAGTTTCTAAGAATTCTACTCTAAAGGAATTTAACATTTAGAAAATTCTCCATAACGCAATTTCAGTAGACAATAACATATACTTTGATGTTCCCACACAAATTTAGGACGCAATATGTTTTTGTAAGTATATAATATAGAAACATATTGCATCTTAAATATGTGTGTGGGTTTGTTTGTTTGTCCTATATTATATTACTTTGCGGAATTAAATCCCAGAGAGAGTGGTAAAAATTAGTTCGAATAACATGATAGAAGTTCTACGGACTCGGAGAGCGTTAGTTTTTCCAAGTCCAAAAAGGGCAGGTTTTCAATTTCACTGTATCTTATTATGTTTCTAACGAGATTTCTCTGAAACTGGGTAAACAGATTTGAAAATCATTGAGAGAAAAAAGAGGTTTGATTTTTCAATCGAAATAATTGAAAAAGTTCTATCGACGCCTGCCGTATGGAAATTCGTAATCAATAAGACCCGGGTTCTGGACTGGTCCCGGGTTAGATACCCGGACATGTCAAACATTCGTGCGCATGAACATGTCTGTTTGTTTATTATATATTAGTATGCATTTATGTATAAAAGTATATATATACATATATCAGTCATCAGGTTACCATAGCACAGGCTTTGCCTAATTTGGGACCAGAAGACCTTTATGTCCTCCACAAAGGTTTTTCTACAAAAAAATTTTTTTAGAAAACTCTTTGTTTACAGTTTAGAGAGTTAGAAATAATGCCTAAGGATTAATTTTCTAAAAAAACTAACATAACGCGGGCAATGCGCCGAGAAATGTTAGTACCTACTTAATAATGACATGGTAGAGGTTCCAAGGACCTGCTTATGATCTACTTTTATTGATCGAACTGATGGAACTCGCTGCCAGCTTTTCTTTATTCCAGTCTTAGTATTTTAGAGCGTCTTAGGCCGGCAGCGTCGAATGAATCGAACGTATTAGTTGTATTTTACTGGATATGCTGATAACAGGAAACGAGGTAAACAAAACTGACAGCCTACTTGTTTATTTTTAATTATTTCATTTTCAAACCGATGTAGTATACCGATGTTGATAAAACTTATAATATTCACCCGTTTCAGTAACAAATTAAGGTTTTTTTTAATAGTTCTAGCATCGCTAAAGAATCAGTGAACCTGTTTCTTTTGATAAGGACTTGTAGATTCTTTTATTTTTTAAGAACGTTAAAATCGTATATAAACAAAATACTTTCCTATGGGTACCGTATATAACACGAGTTCAAAGCTTCTCAAAGCGGATCAACACAATGTTATGAACTGCAAAAGCTATTTGAAATAACGACAATGTTATTTTGCCCGCTTTCCCAGTGAGTGGGAGCGGAGTTAGACAACAGTTTGGGGCATTTGAATAAAGTTTTAATAGATCTACTATTTACTTATTACCTTCCTTATTAGGAATATAATTACTAGGTATTATATTAAACGGTATATAATTTTGTAAGTATGTATGGATGTATGACTCTTACTCTTTCACGTAAAAACTGCTGATATTTTGGATGAAGTTTGATCCGGACATAGCTTAGATCCTAGATTAACACACAGGCTACTTCTTATCCTGTATTAACGCGGGTAACACCGCAAGTTTAGAATAATTTCAATAAGTTCCTTGAAATAGGTTTTAACTCAACGTTAAGTACTTAACTAGCCGAAGGTACCTAAATGTTTTTTGATATACCTATAAGTATTTATTTGTTGCCTATATAAGAAACCGATTGTTTCGCTACGTAATGATATTCGGTTTTTTCCTTCGATGTGACAACCGTCATCAATAAGGACAAGTTCTCGAACAATTTTTTTATAAATTTGATTCAAAATCCAGTCTAGAGAAGTACAAGACAGATTTTGATAAAATATACATGGAACAGCACGTAAAGTATACCCTATACTACTTGTATAATATATTTTCAAAATTGGTTAAGACGTCTCTGTAAAATCGAGTTAAAACAAACAATAAAGAGCAAAATTAACTAAAAGAATGTTGTTTTTTAAAAATTTGTTATTAATAAAATCTGATCCTTAATTCGTATCAATAATAGCCTTTCACTGCTGTGCATTGATCAAAAGTAAGCTGAACTACGACTGATGTTAGCCCCTTTTAAACTCGCCCATACAGCCGTCCCTGTAGCTTTTCAATTCCGATACTTTTATAATATCAATAAACGAGACGTCATTCGAGTACCAATTTGACAGGATTTATTATATCTTTATAGGGATAATTAAGTTACGTGTAGGAAATATAGTTAGTGGTCTAGTGACGTAGATATGATAAGATAAGATAGAAAGTGGTTATTACTTTTTTAGTATTATAAATTAATTTGTGACCAACCCTAAAATAGATACAATTTGAAGAAGTGACAAACGTCTTCAATCTGTCAGGTACTTTCATTTTTCTTTTTCAGATTATTTTATTTTAAAACCATAGAGTAGAGAGAACGAAAAATATTTAATTTAATTATTTCCGAATCAGTGTATAAGTCACTGCAAAAGCGGTAAACATACATCACATTTTTACTATATATATATGCCTATTTTCTATATACTAAGTATTATACCTATTTTTACCTTATTCATTTATCATAATTGGTTACTTTTTTGTAAACGTTTTCAAATAAAATGTTATTCAATACTTACTTCAAGAAATCAAAAACTGAAATATGACATGGTAATTCAAAATAACTCAAATACTCTAAAGTTAAGTAGGTAGAAACTCTTCAGAGTTTACTCTGGCAACTATTTACACTAACACATTTGTCATGGTATGCATGGTAAATGATTACTATTTAAGAAAACGTGGTAATTTTGAAAGAAATAACATGGAGAGAGGCTCAATTATTCATACTTATTAACTAGTATTTTGTATTTATCATCTATATTGAGTAGGATAAGTAAAAAATCTAATTAAATCTAACTTGTCTGTAAAAAAACTATAATGTGCTTACTTATACAAAGTTACGGGATTACGAGATTTGCGTAGAATTTCTTCGAGCTAACCACTTGAAGAGCTAGATTTAAATCTTATATTCAAGTAACAACACTTAAGCCTGACTTAAGTATAAATACTTTATACCTAAGTCAGGCTTAGGTGACTTAAGTATAAAGTATGGTATTTATTATTGTATAAAAACTAGCATTACCGTGAGACATATTACTTACCAGCTTTATACCCGACTGCCGAAAAAGAGGTTAATGTTTTTCTATTATAGGTTTTGATAATTGTATGTGCGACTATTTGTGTATGATCCTCTACAGCCTTAACCGATGGACCGATTTTGATGCTCGAGGTGTCAATGGATTTATTTATCTTCAACTGCAGATGATTATCATCTTCGTCTTATTTTCTAAAACTCGATGCGTCGGACGACCAAAATGCCAGTGTGTAACGTGTAAGCGAATGCCTCTAGCCTGATGGGCACGCTGCCCTCTGGTGGTAAGTTAGAGCATTTGGATTATCTGTAGATCTTAAGTGCTCTATAGGTAATCCGATATATTTTTGTTGTAGTTAGTCATTTCCTTTTTTTTTTAAACGCTACTACTGCTGCCTCTTTTGTTAATTATTCATATTAATCATATTAAATGGTATTTTATAATAGATATCTAATATAATTATTTAAAATTTAAATACCGGTATAATTAAAATTTAATTATCATTTAGTAATTAATAAACTGTAGTTAATCAATTATTAATTAATTTATAATTATTTTCTTAATGGATATTGAATATTTACCTAACACATTATTATAAGCACTTGAAGTTCTTATAAGACAGTCTCGCATTAAAGTTATACCTACTGCTACGGCAAACTTGAATTTCCCAGTACGACAACTGATTTTTGCAACCAGTTACAAAAAAAACATCTTGATATTCAACCAGTTACTTAAGACAACAGAGTATTTCTTCACAACTGTTTGCCAATTCGGAGATTGGTGTAAAATAACTACGTTTAAATTGATGGAGTTCTAAGTTTGACAGTTTATGAGACAACTCTTACCTATAGTCAGTTCAGTTCAGTTCCATTCTTAATCCGAAATATACATGTGAAACAGATTTCGATAAAATTTAGATAGGACCACTTCAGAAGAAATCACTTCACTTTCAAATATTTTTTTTTTTCAAATCTGTCGATCCGAGACATCAGGTTCATAGAAACCCGTCGAATTGAGTACCTCCTACTTTTTTTTGGAACTTCAGAAAAAATAATTACACAAAGCATGTTGTAAAGTTTTGATTTTGCAATGCCTACAGTAAATTGCAACTAAAAGTTGAAACGTGAGTCTGAATTATAACTCGTACCGCAAAATTATAACTCGTACCGCAAAATTATAGCTCATACCGCAAAATTATAACTCGTACCGCAAAATTATAACTCCTACCGCTAAATTATAACTCGTACCGCTAAATTATAACTCGTACCGCAAAATTATAACTCGTACCGCAAAATTATTAGTTGAATAAAACAACTAAAGTAACATATTTATTTTGTATTATTTATTGTCGACACATAGATTTATTTTTCAGTAGCGAATGTAAATAACAAAGTTTTTTCGGTATTTCACGAATAAATATAATAGGCACTCACTCATATGTTGTCTGTATGAAAACTGAAACGAACCTACTTAAAAAAAACCACTTGATAAATTTATTTTTCTACTATAATTACAAAATTATTTAATACTTTATTAGTATTAGAATATATCATTGTTAAACATATTTACTGCAAAACATACCTCTGTATAGACATGAAAAATATAAATAGAGATAAATATATATAGAGATAAAAAGGTACTTATTTCTGATAATCTCTTATTTTCTGAAATTGGTCAAATATAATTATGGAAGTACTTACCATGTTGTCTGTCTGTATGTCCCAAAATATTGTCTATAGTGTACGCCGTCCCTCTTCGGCTTGTTTCCGACATTTTTGGTTATTAAAAATCACTTCACTTCACCACACAAAGTACTAAAATATAAAGTTATTCAAGTCCACTTTCAACTATTAAGGGACATTATATTAAAAATAAATTAAGTAATAATATTAATTCAATTGCGAATAAAATATCTAAACTCGATAAATAAAACGCAAACTGTCGAAAGTTCGCAAATCACGACCCGCTCGTGTCCAATACCAAACTTTAACTGGCGAAACCTGTACTTTGACTTCCGTGCAACCCTAGCTATTCATTACAATCAGTTCCTGCTATCTCTTTCATTTCATAACATTCCGACATATTTCCATCTCGCTCTGTAGCCCCGCCCCTCGGCGCTGATTGGTGGGTTTATTGGTAGGGTTGTAATAGATATGAGATCCCGGTAATCTGTCAGAATGGTCTTCGAAATATGCTGTGATTAATATAATTGTTTGTAAATTGCGGAAGACGAGGAATAGGGACAGCGGTTTTGTAGGTCTTTAGGGATGTTTGTTATTAACGTAAAACTTAAGTAACGTAAGTTACCGATGTTAAGCAACATTTATCGCAAATCTTAGACGAGAGACCAAGCAGTGTTAAAAAGCGCTGCCATGGGTGTATGACATTATACATTGTACTTCCCGAACGTTTCTCTTAATATACCATTTTTTTAGTTGTGAGGCCTTTTGTAAAGTTAACTAAGGTAAACGTATTTATTATTTTTCGGTCTAGTATAGGAACGCTATGACCTCTTTAGTAGGATCTATGTTCAATTATTTGGATTACCTTCGGATTTTTAGAGTTTTTTTTTTTATTTTATCTACGACTGATACTACATGATACTCATGCATCATGAGGTTGCCTGGAAGATCTTTTCCGAGATAATGCCGACATTTGTGGCACTAGATGTAAAAAAATCTTTTGTATTTAATGTTTAGGTGTCTTAAAAAAAGAATTAATTAATTCATGCTCAGGTATACGTATTTCTTAAATATATTTTTTATAACAGTTTTGTATAATGTACGGACGATTGTCTTGACCAGTCTTGACGACACTTTATATGCAGGTTCTACGAATTTTTTTGATTTTCTAGTAATCAGGTACATATTGATTACGGAATTATATAATATTTCTCCCAAAAATCTAGGAGGTTTGTTGCATAGATTTACTGATCGATATCTATATGCTCGTTTATTGACACAATAAGAGTTCAAAATATTATTTTTAGTAAAAAGGTTCTTTATTTTTAAGTGTAAGGTAAATTTAATTTTATTGTGTTCTGGTTATTACGATATCGTGGAACTTCAGCCATGTACAGGTGGAGTGTTACAATATCTCTACTCTGGATTGGAAAATTTAATCATGTAATTCCGAGGTACACTCCCCAAAATGTATCTGATACAAGTGGTTAGAAGCGAGTTAGCAAAAACCCTGCGAAACACGACTGCTAAATCGTTAAACTTGTGTATCAATCTTAATTTCCTTTTTTTAATTTTTATGTACCCAGTATCACTCTCACGACTAAAACTAATCGATAGACACCACTCACATAAAAATACGACATGCTGTTTAGGCCCTAGGGCGTGCCAAAGAAATGCTCGATGCTTTGGAAGTAAACTTTGTCCTGAGAATCGTTGCCTATAACTTTTTTGTCTCTCCTTATGACAGACTCCAACGCTTAAAGATCTCCGCTTAACTGAATCGTACCAGAATTTCCATTATTAAAAGTGTATATCTGTGTAAGATTATGTGTAGATCTCCATATTTATTGTACAGCCCGTCCTTTATAACTTTTTTACAGTTGTTTCCATCCGAATGTAGTTTGGAAGAGATCGCTTTTTCTCTTGTGGCACTAGATGTGACTAGTTATGTTTTTTACTATGAGTGTTATTTGACTTCATAAAAGTGATTTTCTACCTAATTATTAGTATTTTTAAAAACACCCTATACACATAAACACCATTGCTATCCAGAGGGGCAATGCAGCCAGTGTGATGGGTACTTTTGCACCAGGTACAATCAAAGGCGGGCTATTTGATTGTTGACATGAAATAATTTTTTATTTTATATTATTTTGACGATTTTAAATAAATATCCTTTATAATAGGTATATCATAACCATGCACTTACAACACACATTAAGGTGTTGTGGGGTTGAAGCCACGCAAGTGGTTAAGCAACACACGACCGTTTATAAGAACGCATTGAGTGGTTGATGGCTTCGATTGCTGCGCCATTTTCGATGTATTTTGAGCCAGTGCTGTAGATAAAGCTAGGCGATAAGAGTCCACAATGTCGGCTGTGAAATGTCCAGACGTTCGAATGACGAAAAACAGCCTATTTTCGAATGCAGAGTTGGTCTCATTGTGAAAGTAATGACGGTCTAGCGACCTTCTTTCTGCTTAGTACACCCCTAACCGATAACCCTGTATATGACCCACACTTGTGTTCATAAACAAGAGACTATTAGACAAAACCCACCATTATAACACGAGTCTACATGAATAGGTACACAATGCCAATAAACATTTATACCGAAATACGTTATTAGTTTCATAGGCGGCTGAAATAACATAAACATAGTACTCCTTGGAAAGCAGTTATTTGGAAGTATAAAAAAGCCTTTTAGGAAACCACTTACTTAGATGTATATAGAAAGATATTAAACCAGTTTCTAAATCGCGGTTTCCTTCACGGCCGAAGCCGAGCGTAGCACTTGCTACGACTGCTACGTAGCTACGACTGTCATAAAACCTATTGTGAAATGTGATTTAATATTTAGTAGATAGACCAAATGAAAAATAAATTGATATTTGGGCATGACTTAGTGAAGGAACTAATAGTCAATCTCTAATACGGGGTTCTAAATTGACGCGTATGTTTTAGACCGTAGACCACGCAAACAGCATCGGTAATATAACATATTTTGCTAATAAAAAACACATTTTAATTGTTTTGCTGTATTGTTTACAAAAATCTGGGAAATATGTTCACCTAAGCACGGTTACACAAATTTGGGCCATGCAACGCGTTTGACGTCGCCATGACCTAATTTCGCACCGAGACAGAGCCGCGGCTTAGGGTGACCATGAGTTTCGCATTCACTTTGCATGAGTAACATATATGTGTTCATGTGATCATCGATCCGACATATGCAAATAAATAAAGGTTAAGGTAAAGTCAGCACCTTAACTGGGACCATGAGGTTATAGCCCTGTGGGTCGTTGATTTTACAATCATTGTTCCTGTGATCATTTCGGTAAAAAAAGTTGCAATAGTTTCTTAAACATTTATTTATGCCATTTTTCAAATATTTGCATGTTCTACAATAGAAGACAACATTTCAAATTTTTGATCTCGCATTTTTATTACGTCAATGGAAAGATAAATTAAAAATAACGTTTACCAATTTTTTTATTTTACTCATAATGTATAATTACATTTTTAGAGATATTTGAAAATCAAAGATAAGTTTCGTTTAATGTTATTCTCGTCAAAAGCTCGTGATTTTCGACCCCTACGCCCACCGGTGGTCGAAGCTAGTACCCACTGGTTTCGAACACCGATGGGTGTAGACACCGCATGGGTAGAGTTTAGAGCCGGCCTTTATTAGTTTGTTCTTCGGTGATATAAGAACTCAAAACAATAATTTCAAGGTAGAAGTGGTTAGAAGCGAGTTCGAAAAAACTCGACTGCTAAATCTTTAAACCTGTATATCATCTTTTTTTTTAGTGTGTCACTTTCATAAAAATACGACAACACGTTTAGGCTCTAGGGCGTGCCAAAGAAATATACATACCTACATATTTTCGAAATCCATACGTTTTACCTCCTTTCGCAGTCGGGTAAAAAGAAAGACGTTTCTTCTACAAGGATTATCAACTGAAAAATGTCGTACGTACATACTTCTCAAAAATTAGTAGAGCATAGTAAAGTTTAGCATAGCAAGTACTGTGTGGTCCTGGCTGGACTGATATTGATGGAGTTATAGAAAGCGAGCAGTGTCGCCGATCCCAGAGAGTCGTCAAGTGTAATGCGAAACCACTTCGAGACAAACCCGCGACGATTGCATAGTGATGAGATAATGTCTGGTTTAGCCGGAAAGATTATGCCGGAGGAAAGACTTGCGGAGACATGGGTTTTATTCCGACTTCACAGAAAAAAAAACGAATTATATAGGTACTCAATTCAACGGATCCTTGAATGTTTGTTACCTGATTTCCAGGAGACGGCTAAACTGATTTACAATATTAGTTAATTATAATTTTGTTGGAAAGATATTATAATGCTCAAGTAGTCCCGTTTATTTTTTTATCAAAAGCGTTCGAAAGGTTTGTCTTTTAAATCTAAATAACTGAAAAAGTTCTATACACGTCTTCTGTAATGAAAATTTGCAATACCTATTTGTAATCCTTGAGTTATACGAAGTTGTAAGCGATATATTTTAAAAACACAAAAATAAATAGTCCATGTCCAAATTCTTAATGCCATAGCTGAAGTCCGGGTTGAGGACATTACTTATCTTCGAAATCTACTTGCGTTTTCCAAACAGGATTTCTTAAGATTCTATACCTATAAAGTACGTGATAATGAATTCAAAGTCTAACATGTCTACTCTAACTAAGTCTGAACCTAATACCAGCCATTTTGAAAGTCGAGCACTCATAGCTATCTTTCTTATTAATTAATTCCTTTTTGTTTTTAATTGTTTTACTACTCTCAGATCGGAACTTTATATAACGAAACAGGATTCATATAAATGTTATTACTAATAATGATTATTTATGTGTGTTGCTGAAATAAATGAATATGAATATGACTTTTAGAGTCACAGATAAAATGAACAGGTAAATATTGTACTGGTAGCCAGTACAATAAATCAGTTTATGATGAATATATCTAATGAATTTAATGCTACTTCTAGCGTCGACTGTCATCCATTTGATCATTATGAAAGGGAATCCAAAAATCCTTGCGCTGATTTCAACATTATTTTTTCCAAAGTTTTTACATTACCTTGATAATCCAGTACGTACCTTAGGTTAGTATTTCTTACCAAACTTTAAGCACAAACTTATTTAAATAATTACACTCCTTGCACTACAATCTTTACTTAGGTTAGCTTGCCGGATTATCGCCGAGTTAGCCGGAAAAGACGGACCATTACACCTTCCTAAATTATAAGTCTTTTGTGATATCGGTTTTGAATGAATAAGGTTTTAAACGTTCCATTTAGTATGGATTGAAGCATTAATGTTGAGTCGAAAGTTCGAAACCGATTTAAGAGTGCGCGATTGAGTGTTCCACAAAAGAATGAATCAGGCTTACCTACATACATCTAGGCACCCTTTATACAGATCTGTCATTAAGGTTTTACCCCTTTTTTCGTCATTTTTATTTTGTGTCATTGTAAGTATATATGCTCTAAAAGTTTATAAAACGGCTTAAGTAGACACGATCTTATATTTTTACTCGGCCTCAAATAAAAAGTTCTCAAATTGTTGGAATTTTGTACTTACCTATGTAAGTAATATTCGATTGTTTTGCTTTGTTTTTTTTTTGTTGTTACCTGATTTGTACGTAACATCAAACTGGCTATATTTGAATTTTATCAAAATTAGTCCAGTAATTTTTTTTCTGTTGGAAATAACTGAAAAAATAGTTTAAGCTCCTATGAATTGAAGGCGGTTGACACTTTAAAGAAATATATTAATTATGAATACCTACATCGTTTCTATAGGTTTTGCGTAAAATTTCATTAGATTGAGCCTGGTCTTCTCAGTTAACAGATATATTAACTTAACATCCATGACGATCGCCATGGCCTAGTGGTTAGCATTATCGTTTCGAGAGTCAACGATGGCGGCTTCGATCCCCAGCCGAGGCGTGTTCAAACTATGACTTACAACAAGAGAACAAAGTCTATCTTCAAGGCTGGGTGTACCTACCTATTTATTGTGTTTATGTATTTGTGAATGTTGCATAGCACACCCGAGACACAGGAGAAATCGTAGTGGGGTGCGAGTCACGCTCCGTATGAAAAGGTCTATCATGGAAAATGACGCAGTTTGCAGAACGTTGGCATATTAAAACGTCTATGTGATGGCAATGTCTTGAGTGGCAAAACGACTTACTAGTAAAACGTCCAAAATGTAAAATTGACACGATTATGAAGTACAGGTATCAACATATGTGTTAGCTCTTTTCTGGAAAGGAATTAGTATTAATTCCCGCGACGTAGCTTTGAGTGTGACATCATTTATTTCTTTAACTTAGTTCGCATCACTAAATAAAGATCCGCCTTTAGACGATTAAATTAAAGCAATTTTCCGAACGCGCCGGAAAATAAAATAATAGCTTTTGCCATTAACGAGCACTCCCTGGCTTCAAAGATGATCAAATATACAAAAAGAACAGTAACGCAAGTCTACGATTTATTCCTGTTAATTTCACGGTCGCAAAATTACAATTTCCTTCAATTTTTATCTCTTAAACACTCTCGCAATTTTTGAGTTGAAGGGAGATAGAGCACTTAATAGCTGCTAAATCATTTTCGGAAGCAAAATAAATAATGTATTTTGCATAAAACCTCGTGAAAAACAAAAGTATTCGTCGTAAGTACCTATACTCTCTGTCAGTTGATTAGCAAGTTGTGTTGTGTTAATAGACCAACCACGAATTCGAGACAAAACATCAGCTGTTCCATAAAAAATGTTTATCGGTCGTAAAATGTTTGAAGCTGCATATTTTCTTTCATCGAATTCAGAGTTGGCATGATAATAAAATTTGTTTCTTAGGATAAGTGTAATGGCCCCCTTTCGGGTACAATTACCAGTACACCCCTAACCGATAACCTAGTAGGTATAGTTTCCAAGACAGTAAATAATGATAGGCTCGCGTTTGCCCGCAACTCGCCTGATGTAAAGCGACAATGTCGCACGCTTGCCTAGAAGAAACCGATTTATCCGCGATTTGAAAAGTCCGAGATCTTAACCATCGTGGAAAAGAGAACTCAGCATCGGTAGCGATTTCCACTAACCTGACAATTTGCACAAGATACAAAAACACGTGGGTATTATATAGTATTATGTATACCTAGCCATGGTTCCAATTTTTGCACACAATTGTTTATTTGCAATAAATGCATAAATTTATTTGTAAGCAAGTGCATTACTGTTATTATGTGTATGGCGTTAGAGGAAAGACGTTCGCTAATCGTCGGAAATAAATTGTCGAGTCTCGAAGCACGCCACTTTGTGTTCTTCCGACTCATTTAACGTCGCGATGGGGATCCGCAGGCATTATCACGTAACTCCACGATCGCAATCGCTATCATATTGCATCGATTTGAAGCTGGTCACATCTTATAACCTTTAGATAATATAATATGGGACAACATCCACACAAAGGTCTTCAGCACTCAGATTCACAATGAGTTTATGATCGGATTCGAAAACTTTGCAATACGAATTACGCAAAACTTATTACTTTGAAAATCGATTCTAGATCTAAACTAAAATAAAAATCGTTTTAGTTTACGTAACAAGTTTCGGGTATCTGGGTGCTGGACCCAAACTAGGCAAAGCCTGTGCAGGTAACCTGATGACTGATATACATACTTATATATATATATATTTGCAAAGTTTGTTAGAAGATCCTCAATAACGGCATTAAAGTGCGATTATACATGGTCATCGGTTAGGCGTTTACTAAGCCGAAAGGGGGTCACTGTGCTCATAATTGCGAACAACTTTCAATTTGAGACCAAGCCTGAGCTTTCCCATACAAAAAGTTTATCGGAAGTCGACAAAATGTACCTGCTTATTGTATGTACCTACTTCTCGTATTCAGAAAGTTGTTCAGTAGGATAAGTATAGTGGCCCCCTTTCGGCTTAGTACACCCCTAGCCGATAACCCTGTAGATCTGTACAAAAAAGATAATCGCATTTAAATTTAGGAATTTTGTATTTAGCTTTAGTTAATTCGTGATGCAGTTTTCGAATCCGGTCGGAAATACTACCTGAGCAGCCTTTTTGGTATTTCTATTGTAGGGCAGGCTGTACACACCTACATCACACATGTACTTAGGCGTAGTATGTTATATTAAGTTTGTAATTCGTTTCACGGACCGTTAGACCAGTCTCTCGCTGGCGCTCCAATAATGCGCATGTCTTAAAGCCTAAACTGCATTTAATTGACCCCATATAGAATACTCACCTCAATTAGCCAGCGACACCACATACACTCAACCAACATACACCAAATAGTATTCTATAGTGGTGACCCCGGCGTGATCACTCGTTATAATCTATACTATTTAGCGTTCCGTACTAGGGAATGCAATCTCGCGAGATTTTAGACCTAGCCGAGATCTCGCGAGATTACGATATTTCCGAGATCTCGCCCAGTTGGGTATTTTTACTAAAAACATTCGCTAATACTATTAATTCCGTTTATTGATTTTCAATATATAAGATATATATAACAAAAGAATTATAACAAAAATCAGCCTTCTGCAGTGTTAAGAACAATAAACTCAAAATAAAACAAAAAGAACACTTCGAAATATAACAAAAATCAGCCTTCTGCAGTATTATGAACAAAAAACTTAAAATAAAAATAAAATAAACTTCGAAATAATTCGAAATGTAACACTTTCTGCAGCATTTGTAATTTTTAAGGATGTGTAAGTATTATTAAACAGTGTTATTAAAAGGATAAGTTATTTTTGAAAGTGGCTTCTCAAAAAACACAACATATCAAGGGTTTCATCTGATAGACGACTCCTGATTTTACAGGCCAAGTACCCCGCGGCCGAAAATGCTCTTTCTGCTTCTACACTAGTCGGAACCACAGTCGACAAACAGTTGTGTACAAACTGAAGGAGTTCACCTTTAACCCCTCCAGCTTCATACAAATTCATCTCTTTTTTAATGAGTATCTCCATTTGCAGAATTTGTTGAACGATTGGGCTTTTTCAATGCTGTCAACGATTCTTGTAGCTCCTCTCGAAGGGAAATACTTTTTCCAGCCGTAGACAGAACAGAAAGGGGCACATCATCATTATAATACAGATTCTGAAAGTCTGTTCTTCAAAAGATCCACTGCAGGCATACTGCCGTATATTCTGATCAAGTCTAAATTCCAAAATATGGTTTCATTTTCTTTGCATGTGTGGACATTTACGTTCATGTAACGTCTATTTCTAGAGGAAGTCAACTCATCGAAGGTTAATGTAAATCTGTAATTATCTTCCTTTAGCTGAGAAAGTTCTTGTTTAAGTTTTATTTTTAAGGTCATTCCGTAATTAATTACCATAAGTTTAATTGAATTAGGAGATGAGGGTAATTTGTGTCCCTTATAACAAAAAAAAATCTCTCAGGTCTTTTGAGGTGCAAAATAAACGAAAAGGTAAACCGCCTTTAGATGCAGCATGTGCAGAGCAGTTCGCGCGCAACCACGCTACGATACACACACCGATTTTGCTGCGCCGCTCGATCTCGCAATCTCGCGAGATCTCGTCCATATTGCATAGGGATGCATATCAATAGGGAATGCAATCTCGTCCAACGAGATTGCATTCCCTATTTAGTACCAATAGGTTACAAACGGAACCCTATTACTATGACTTCGCTATCCGTCCGTCTGTCAGCAGGCTGTATCTCACGAACTGTGTTAGCTAGACGACTGAAATTTTCACAAATGATGTATTTCTGTTACCGCTATGACAACAAATACTAAAAAGAGAATAAAATAAATATTCAAGGGGGACTCCTTTACAACAAACATGGTATTGGAAACTTAAACTATTTTTTTATATTTGTATAGTAAAAGTTGAATTAGCTACATCCTGAGCCGCATAGACGCATTAAATCAGAAGAGTTGCGGTCAAAGGCAAGCATATTTTATAAAGTTTTTTTTTTTAAAGTACATAATGGTATGGAACCTTTAGTGCGCGAACCCTAAAACGTCTTTCTATACGCATTCAAGCTAAGTCTAGCCATATTAGTTTCTTTCCTTGCCCTCATAAAAATATCGTGCTTGGCCTAAGTCAGATCATCTAGAGATATCAAAATATCGTGCTTGGCCTAAGTCAGTTCATCTAGAGATATCAAAATATCGTGCTTGGCCTAAGTCAGTTCATCTAGAGATATCAAAATATCGTGCTTGGCCTAAGTCAGTTCATCTAGAGATATCAAAATATCGTGCTTGGTATAAAGTCAGACCATCTAGAGATATCAAAATATCGTGCTTGGCCTAAGTCAGTTCATCTAGAGATATCAAAATATCGTGCTTGGCCTAAGTCAGTTCATCTAGAGATATCAAAATATCGTGCTTGGCCTAAGTCAGTTCATCTAGAGATATCAAAATATCGTGCTTGGTATAAAGTCAGACCATCTAGAGATATCAAAATATCGTGCTTGGCCTAAGTCAGTTCATCTAGAGATATCAAAATATCGTGCTTGGCCTAAGTCAGTTCATCTAGAGATATCAAAATATCGTGCTTGGCCTAAGTCAGTTCATCTAGAGATATCAAAATATCGTGCTTGGCCTAAGTCAGTTCATCTAGAGATATCAAAATATCGTGCTTGGTATAAAGTCAGACCATCTAGAGATATCAAAATATCGTGCTTGGCCTAAGTCAGTTCATCTAGAGATATCAAAATATCGTGCTTGGCCTAAGTCAGTTCATCTAGAGATATCAAAATATCGTGCTTGGCCTAAGTCAGTTCATCTAGAGATATCAAAATATCGTTCTTGGTATAAAGTCAGACCATCTAGAGATATCAAAATATCGTGCTTGGCCTAAGTCAGTTCATCTAGAGATATCAAAATATCGTGCTTGGCCTAAGTCAGTTCATATAGAGATATCAAAATATCGTGCTTGGCCTAAGTCAGTTCATCTAGAGATATCAAAATATCGTGCTTGGCCTAAGTCAGTTCATCTAGAGATATCAAAATATCGTGCTTGGTATAAAGTCAGACCATCTAGAGATATCAAAATATCGTGCTTGGCCTAAGTCAGTTCATCTAGAGATATCAAAATATCGTGCTTGGCCTAAGTCAGACTATCTAGAGATATCAAAATATCGTGCTTGGCCTAAGTCAGTTCATCTAGAGATATCAAAATGCGAAAGAAAGTTACTTATAATTTTAGTCTTATTATGAAAAAGGTGAAATAAAATAGACCAGCAACAGTAATAAATAATTATATGTATTTAGTAACAATAAGTAAATAAAAACAGTACATTATATTATATATCACATATTGATCACACATATTACAAGGTTATTATCAATTTATAACAATAACTATATTTAATTTCAAAAAGATTGTTAGTTTGAAGCCTCTTATAATAAATTATATGATATATAATAATTAAAATCATATAATACACTGAAATTTTATAGCCATACGAGTATACAATGTATTTATTAGTATATTAAATCCTAACTAATATTATAAATGCGAAAGTAACTCTGTCTGTCTGTCTGTTTCGCTTTCACGCCAAAACCACTAAACCGATCTGGATAAAATTTGGTGCACAGGTAGATTGGACCCCGGGAAAGGACATAGGATACTTTTTAACTGACCTTAAAAAAAGTAGTTCCCACATTGTCTCGACAATCCAAAGGGGTACTACGCGGGTGAAACCGCGGGGCGCAGCTAGTATAATATAAAATACGTTTTATTTAATAAACATCTCGGTAAAAGTCGTTGTAGATCGGGATCTTAGACTATATATATATATATATATTTAGAAAGCTGACACAATGTTCACTCTTACGTCATTATTTTCAAATTGTTCAAATGTGAAGAATTTCACTAATTATTTTGAAACTCTTTAAAATTTATTCTGCCTTGTTTCGTTCATATTTCTGAAATCATTCACTCTTCTGCTCATTCTACCCTTTTTTATATTTCTTACATTTCCAATCATCCTGCCTTAACTTGTTATTTTTTTTTGATCGTTTAAGTACTCTTCTACCAATTTTTTTAAACATTTTCACTTTATTTCATATCTTCTGCTCAATGTTTTAATTTTTTCTCATCTGTCTGCCTTTGTTCATTCATTCTTTTGAAATGGTTCACTTCACCGTTCACTTTTACACACATTCCTTAAAAACAATTTCCGTTACTTATGATATTTGCAGCTCTTACACCACTCGTGTAATTATTATATTAAATGTAATATTTTTTCTATATATTTGATGTTTGTGTGTTTGCAATAAGGAATTAATTAATTCACTCATTGACTGGCCAGTTGTTGCAGTTGGTAGCAACCCTGCCTTCTGCGCCGCTGGTCCCGGGTCCCGCTGGTTCGATCTCCGGACAGGTTACATTTGTGTGCATGAACATGTCTGTTTGATCTGTGTCTGCGTGTTTATTATATATATATAAGTATGTATATCAGTCATCAGGTTACCATAGCACAGGCTTTGCCTAGTTTGGGACCAGGGTGCCTGTTTTTGCCCTAGCCTTTGTTTTTTAGTTCCCTGCAGTAATCGCTGAGGGTGATAAGTCCGTTTTGTGCAATAATTCTCGTGTTGAGACTGGAAACAGCCGGGTTTATGTACGCATTGTGCAGTTCGGATATTTGCGTAGAGCAAGCGGCAGCAGGGTCGCCTGAAGAACCTAGTTTACCGATCCTTCAAAGAAAAACATATAAATGAATCATACTAATATTATCAAGGCGAAAAGAGACGTAACAAAAATGTATGGAGCTCCGGCCAGGATGATACCATAAATACGTCAGGGACTATTAATCTTGAATCTATCAACCAAATTCAAAATAACGTAACCTATCGCAATGTACAAAATTAATTACAAATCAAAATATTGCCACGTTATTTACGCAAAATGGTGATTTACGCATTTTATTGTGTGAATTGTGACATTAGTGACGAGCGGTACAATTCATAAACCAATGTGACCATTGGAGTCAACCAAGGATACATTAACTTTCCATTATTGTCGTAATTCCATTACAATTCAAAGAATTTAGTTATTTTTGTACATAATGATATAAACGACTAAAGAATTTTTCATTAATACACAGTATTAACCACATCTTTAGGTTATTTTTGGTATACATACACCGTCCTGGCCGAAAATGAAACATGTCATTTGTATATGTGTGTTGTATGTGTGTCTGTTGTTATTTCTTCACGCTCAAACGGCTTAACGGATTTGGATGACAATTGGTACGAAGATAGCTTATACCCCGGATTATTACAAAGGCTACTTTTTATCCCGCTCAATTGGAGTGTTCGCAAGGGAAGGTCGAATATCAACCGCGGGTAAAACCACTTGGCGCAGCTAGTTTACATTAATATTTGTTTTTTAATCTACTTCACTACATTACAATTTGACTTCATTAAAAAGTGGTTCCGTAGTTTTCAGAATATTTTTTTTTTATAATGTGGTTTCACCGATTTCTCTACGATGTCACTTGGATCGATGCAAAAAAATCTTGTTTTTAATTTTTTTCTTTACCTACTATCTATTATTAGGTAGAGGAAGTAGTAATAATAATAATTAATCTGGCCTAGCGTATAAGCATTGCCATTCAGCTAGGTAATGCGGCTGGCATACTAGGCACGCTGCCCTCTGGTGGTGGGTTGGAGCATTTGGATTATCTTTACGTCTTAAATGGTCTACAGGTAATCTTTCTGCTATAATTTTTTATGTCTATAAATACGTCGTTACTTGTATCTTTGAAATTTTTTTTTTTTGTATTTGTAATGTTTTTAATATTGTATTTTATATGAAACTTACCAGAATTCATTCCCGGGGTGTGCGTTCCCGTCCCAAGGGTATTGCATCACTAATAACTTGTCTTTATGTCTGTCTGTCAGCTTCGACGATGGTTCTCTATTTTCCATGTATACGTGGATTCCACCTGAGAAATTTTAATACTTACATTTCAGCAATATGAATATATTTAATTGCTAAAGAAAACAACAGTGAAATTACAGTTTATTAAAATTATTATTTTAGTATGTATGTAGATGAACGAATTTAAATCGCCCTATTTCGATTTATATTTAAAAAAAACTGTTATTTTGATTAAAAAACCATAGAAACATAACGATTGAAAAATATAACGAAATGCCCTTTTTAAAACAAAACTCAAATCCGTCTTTTGAAATATCAAACTCGAAAAAAAACACATAATCGAATTGTATATCTCCTTTTCGTATTCTTTCTGGGAGTAAGTAGAAATTCGAAGTAAACTTATTAAAAATGCTTTTTCAAACCGGCCTCAAGTCAACACAATGCAATCGTCAAGTGCGTGACGGGACAAATCACTCTAGGGTTCCGTTATATATACGAGGCAATCAACTAGACCTTACGCGAGACGTGTTGTACTGCTCGCACTTACCAAAATACCCGTGAGAGTGAAAGGGACGATACCACCATCTTGGTTCTAGTTATTTGCGGCGTACTATATCATATTCAATTCTAAACCGAATTCAAAAATGGAGGAAGTTCACAATTCGACTGTTTAAGTGTGTTAACCGATTTCTTATACACCGGTATTGGCCTGGACTGAATTGTATATGTAAAAAAATTTTCGCTTTAAAATTATTTTTTTATACTTCTCACGTTTCTCAGTTCCTAAATTAATTCTATCGAACTTAGTCCATTAATTTCGTTTATAAATCAAAATAACACAAAAAAAATGTCTACCGAATAAATGTCAGTTGTCATTTCTGAAATATTACCTTTGGGATGTTCCTTGCGAGATATAAACGTCTCTAATACTCCATCTTTGTTGACTGCGAAATGAGCTAAAAAACAATTTACTAAATTAATAATCACGAAACATCACAACGTGTGACAGAGAGATGTGACAATACTTAACGGTGTTAGTCTACACGTAAGTTAATCCATTGTAGAACAAAATTATGCAAAATTCGAGATAAAATTGTCGCGTCCTCCATACAGACTCGTATGACCTCAGTTAATTATATAATCTTAACTAAAATTATAAATGCGAAAGTAACTCTATCTGTGTCTGTTTGTTTCGCTTTCACGCCAAAACCACTAAACCGATCTGTATGAAATTTGGTGCACAGGTAGATTGGACCCCGGGAAAGGACATAGGATACTTTTTAACCGACTACAAAAAAGTAGTTCCCTCATTATCTCGACAATCCAATGGGGAACGCGAGTGAAACCGCGGGGCGCAGCTAGTATAATATATATTAGTTCTTAAATTATTTGAATAAGTTTTTTTAAGTATTTAATAATTCAAATGTAACAAGACTCGTCTGTAACGAATGTTATTTGAAGGCCAATATTCTCATTAATTGAGCGATCACGTGACCAATTTGTGTATGCTGAACCTAATTGTTTTTGCAAAATCTTCTTCTACGCAGGGTTCACCTTGATTGGTGGACTAACACTCTTAAGCTTTGTCCCACCTTACTGTTACACGTTGTATACTTGCAGGGTAAACTGAAATCTAGAAATATCGCACTCGCGTAACAATTCGTCTCCAACCAATTTTGACGAAACTCGTCTACGAATTTTAGAATATTTTAGTCGTCGGGAAGTTTTGATTAGCGGAATAATTCCACCAACGGGAAAAGTTTTCTAAGGCGCGAAAAACGTTATATTCCACTTTGTGCACTCAGGTGATATCACCCAGGTGAATAAACAGGAAATTAAAGTGTCCTCAATTCACCTTAGACTTAATGCACCTGGGTGATATCAAACAGGAGATTTGTGGCGACAAAAAAGGTGTAATTTGTTCACCTTGGAATTGTATCACTTGGGTGAATATGGGCGACTTTTTCAATGGTTTTTGTGTAATTTGATCACCTTTATACGTATAAAAGGTACGGTATATATATATATACCGTACCTTTTATACATACAAAATGTATAAAAGTACCAAAAATAAAGTTAACTTTACATTAAAATAAAGTTATTTTACATTAAAATAAATTTAACTTCACATTAAAATAAAGTTATTTTACATTAAAATAAATTTAACTTTACATTAAAATAAAGTTATTTTACATTAAAATAAATTTAACTTTACATTAAAATAAAGTTATTTTACATTAAAATAAATTTAACTTTACATTAAAATAAAGTTATAATACATTAAAATAAATTTAACTTTACATTAAAATTCAGTTGGTGCTGGGTGCACAAAGTGGAATATACCAACCGGCCATATTTAAAAATATTTGACAACGACACGCGGAACACAACCTCAAGTCAGAGTGCTGAATATGAAAAATAAATCGGTCAATCGGTCGATTTTTTTTAAATAATAGTCGCCAAATATTTTGTCGTGAGGTTAACAGTTCGCAGAACTATCAGTTTATATACTGCACTTACACTTTAAGCTTTTAGAAGCCTGTATATATCCAAAGTTGACGTCAGTGACGTGCGGAATGACGTCACACTGCAACAACGCACTTATCCGATCTAAGAAGGAAATGACGTACACGTCGTTTTGGTGTTTAGATATCTTCCATACTCCTAGACCTAAGGAATAAATAAAACAACAAACTATTACTTAGCTGAAATACTACGATCATGGAACTATGGGATCAACCCGAAGTGCGAAAAAAGGTTTCATAAGAAATATTACACTATGCATCCTAACCTAAAACTAAGAATAGCTTTCTTTTATTGGAGGGGGTAGATCCTGGACACATCTTTACGTACAATGTTTACTATCGAAACCACCCGGAATTAAAAAAAAAACAATTAAGATATTGTAGAATTCTACTATATGCGTAATAACAAAAAGAATAGAAGGAAACCGAAAACATATCTTTAGCTGTGTGAAAATATCTTTATAAAAACTGTAATTGTAGTTGATACCTTTCCCGACAGATGGCGTTATAATAAAAACTCACCACAGCCAATTACATTGAGGAAGACACTCTTCCCTTCAGCTGCACCTCTCGCTTCAGCTTCCAAAAGACTACACTCGGTTATAATACTCAGACGTTTGTGATAGGTTATATTATCGAAAACAGCGCCATCTTTACCAACAGACACGAAACTATCCGTGTAGAGCTTTTGATCTTTAACGAGTTTCTTGCCTCTGTTTGGTTCATGGTATAGTTTTAACGTTGCGTTTTCGTATGTGTAGTTTTTTTTCTGAAATTGATGTTGAAGTAGCAAAGTATTTTTATATCACATAAAAGACGTACAAACTAGAAAATCAAGCAATTTTCACCAAACTTGGATAGACGCTTCGCTCGGTCGATTATTTTTATCATATGTAAAGCGTCCATATTAAACTTTTGTATAACATTCATTATTATAAGAAGACTTGATGACGAAAAGGTTTGTCAAATAATTTAAAATTTAATTTCAGATATCTATAATCTTCGTCTTTTCAAGTCGCGAGTAAATCGGTTTCTTCTTGACATGCGTTTATCATCTTAGTCCGCATCATCTCTTTACTTCAGGCAAGTTGCGGTCAAACGCAACAATATTAACGATTAAAATATTTTACTGTTTTCATACCTCATAAAAATCAGCCCACAGTTTTCTCCACAAACCCAATTTATTATCTTCGGTATTAACATTTCCAAATCCATTTTCGATTTTATTCTGCTTTTCTGTTATTAGTATATCTTCATTGTCCATGCGAGCTGGTCTTTGAAATCGAGGGCCAATCACACCTGGAAAAATAAGTTGTATCAACACATATGCGTCTCACTGCCAGGTATGGGTCTCCCTTATTTTGGGAATGTGTACAATAGTCCACATTAACAATTGAACAAATGGACAAAACTTTGCGATTGGCTTCACTCGCTTCTGTCGTTTGGTCAACTAAATTTTGCCATAACATTAATTATCAATTTTTTTAGGCTGGAAACAGTGCTCTATCTATGCAAGTCTCAGAACGCGCACACAGCTACGCTGACGGTACGCGCGTGATTTGGTACGCGCGTGATTTGGTACGCGCGTACGGTCGGTCGAGCCGTAGGTCCGGCTCGTCGGTTGCCCATCGGTCGAGGGACGAGCTGTGAGATTGTATGGTTGCGTTCAGTGCTTCGCTGACGGAGCGACCGACCGAACGCGTACGTACGTACACTCATGTGAACTGTACACACGCGTCGCAGTTCGCCGTCAACGTTGCACTGAATGCATTTTCGCAACCGACGGTCAGCGCTGACGGTCGGTCGAGCACTGTTTCCAGCCTTAAAGTACGACTAATACGCCATCTAGTTTCAACTCTTACAAACTCACCAATAATAACAGCATTTTCTTCAATTTTGTCATTCTTTTCAACCCCCAAGTTTTTTCTTGCTCCATCGTTTATACAGACTGTATGTGAGCTCACATATACCATAGCGGATAGCTTCATTTCATCATAGCTCAGGCAGTTGTCTAAAGTGAGAGGTTCTTTCTGTTTTGATGTACCTATCTCTTCCCATCCGTTGTTTCTAAAATTGTTCAGTTGATTTTGATACATTTGGTGATAAATACTAATTAGACTCTACATGTTGTTAAAATGATCCTCTACTTTGGAAAATGACATTATCAAATTTAGTACATATAAGTGCGTACATAATAATTACATATGTCTGTGTAAAAAGCGAGCGGGTGTGAATGGTACCTCGACACACTATTGTAATAGAGAATTTTTGTAATAAATGCGAAAATATTTTTACTTTGTAGCGATGATGGTCGAGTGGTTAGTGGGTCGATTGCCGTACAAAATGAACGAGGTTCAAAAAGTGCCTGAGCCACCGGTGAAGGAAAACATCGTGAGGTAACCATAGCATGGTGGTAGGGCGTTTTCTATCGCTCGCCTGGCTAGCTACCGGGTGGTGGTCAAGTTGTAAAATCTGATGCCAAACTCCTATCAGTGTCTTCCAGCAGCTTTCCTTGAAAGCCAGTATATACCTGGCTAGGCATGCTCCATCTAGGGCTACAGTATCGCTGACTTCCGTGGTCGTGTGAACTTGTTGTGAAATGCCTAGCTGTGCAGCATTAAAACAAACTTTCACTCCAACAGAATTCAATTAATAAATTTGTATTAAGACACCTTATATTAGGTCCTTACATATGAAATTGGCGTTTTGTCGTACTGGCCACTTTGATCTCAAATATCTCTTCTTTGGTTAGGGATTCCAATTTCAAATTTATATAGCTATTTATTCATACATGTGTATTTCGAAAACCGTAATTCATTTGTTTTGTCCTCGTTTGGTTTTTTCTTTGCGTCACGCAGTTTACAAAATGGAAAACTTGAAATATTGCGTTATTTGTGCGTACGAGATCCACCGTGGTACCAGTGCTGCAGAAACGGCTCGAAGGATTAATGATGTGTATGGCGGCGGTGTCGCAAAAGAAAACACAGTGCGTTTTTGGTTCCAACGTTTTCGTTCTGGAAATTTCGACCTGCAGAACAAGCCCCGTGGACGGCCGGAGACTAAAGTTGCTAATGAAGAATTGAAAGCTATTGTGGAAGCAGATCCATCGCAAACCACGTCCGAGTTAGCTGCAGGCTGCGGTGTTAGTGATAAAACTGTTTTAATCCACTTGAAGCAAATTGGAAAGGTGAAAAAGCTTGAAAGGTGGGTACCTCATGAATTGAGTGCAGTAAACCGACAAACGCGTGTCAACTGCTGCGTTACATTACTCAACCGGCACAATAATGAAGGGATTTTAAATCGGATCATTACCTGTGATGAAAAGTGGATCCTGTACGATAATCGGAAACGCTCATCGCAATGGCTGAATCCTGGCGAACCAGCCAAACCCTGCCCCAAGCGAAAATTGACTCAAAAAAAGTTACTTGTGAGCGTTTGGTGGACTAGTGCCGGTGTCGTTCACTACAGCTTTCTTAAAGCACTACAGCAGATATCTATTGTCAGCAATTGCAAACCATGATGGAAAAGCTAGCTGCTAAACAACCGAGGTTGGTCAATCGCTCTAGGCCACTGCTGCTTCAGGACAACGCTAGACCACATACTGCACAAAATACGGCTGCCAAATTAGAGGAGCTTCAATTGGAATGTCTAAGACATCCAACGTACTCACCGGACCTGGCTCCAACAGATTGCCATTTTTTTCGAAATTTGGATAACTTCTTGCAAGGGAAAAAATTCAACTTTGATGGGGCAGTCCAAAGCGCCTTCAAAGATTTCATTGATTCTCGTCCTAATGGTTTTTTTAGTAAAGTGATCATAAACTACCTATGAGATGGCAAAAGTGCATAGATAGCAATGGTACATACTTTGATTAAATAAATATATTATTATAAAAAAAAGACTTTATGTTCCTCTCTTACAAAACGCCAATTTCATATGTAATGACCTAATACTTTAGGAGAGTGTACTTACTAGAGGACACTATTTAAATATTATATAATCGTAATATATAATATTTCTTACTAGCTGTAGGCAGATAAAGCAGGCCAAATTTTTATCAATAAAAGTGTAGAAAGCTGGATCACCCCATAACTCTTTTATATAGATCAAAACCAGCAATGATTTTAGTATTATAATATAAATTAAGTGGCGCCGCTTTTGCGTTAGAGCACCCACGCCACTCCGCACACTAATACTATTGCACTAACGCCATCTAGTTTAATTGCTTGGAAACTCATTAGATATTAAGAAGGTTAGATAGGGCATAATACACCCACGCCACACCCCACACTAATACTATTGCACTAACGCCATCTAGTTTAATTGCTTGGAAACTCATTAGATACTAAGAAGGTTAGATAGGGCATAATACACCCACGCCACTCCGCACACTAATACTATTGCACTGACGCCATCTAGTTTAATTGCTTGGAAACTCATTAGATATTAAGAAGGTTAGATAGGGCATAATACACCCACGCCACTCCGCACACTAATACTATTGCACTGACGCCATCTAGTTCAATTGCTTGGAAACTCATTACATATTAAGAAGGTTAGATAGGGCATAAAATTAAGCCTAACAATACATACCCTTTTTCTCCAGATATAAGCAAGTATTTATCAAAGCGACTCATGAATGTCATGGCTCGCTTTATCAATATTCTATCGATAAGTTCAGGAACTGTCATAGTTGCATACAAGCCCTTCTCTATATTGCTGCCATTTTGTCTGAAAATTTAAGTAAAAAAATTTGCTAAAATATTTATTTCCCACTCCTTAATTCAACTTTCCACTGAACCCCTGAACCCATCTTGAAAATTCTATTTTGTTTGATAGGTTACTTTATTGTCCAGGTGATAACATAGATAGTCTGAAAAATTTATGAAGTGGTTACTTAAAAAATTAAAATAGCAGCACTTGCCGCATTTTGCCCTATTGGTCCCGGGTTTGATCCCCGGACAGATTAAACATTTGTGTGCATATACTTGTCTTTTTGACTAGTGTCTAGATGTTTATTATATATACATCTAAGTATATATATCAGACATCAGACTTTGCCTAGTTTGGAACCTGAACAGCTTTGTGTGGAAGTTGAAAAAAAAAGTGCAAAGTTGAAGTTTGAAGTAATACTAGTTATATTGATTACCTTTTATAAATGAGAAACTCGGCCATTAGACGTAAGACTCGTTCGTGAATCACTGGATATGCGGATACTATGTTTTTCTGCAAGCACTCTGCTGACTCCTTGTTTTTCAGAGTTTTCAATCTAAATAAGAATTAAGATTTCATTACTATACTGTAGAAAATTTGACAATATAACCATAGCTTAGCTTTTTGATGATTTGAAATGTTTATTTCAAAATAGGTGCCCTTGGCAAATGCCCTTGCTAATTTTGTTTGCTTGTAATTGATCATTATCTTTACCTATTAGTCGCATCCTCAGCTTTAAAATTAAAAACCAAGATTGGCATGATATTGGCATAAATACTGTGAATTTTTTTGTATTTCAGTCAATAAAATCAAATGCTATATTCTTTTAACACAAGAGCGAGCTA
The DNA here is from genome assembly GCA_947049295.1 of Ligdia adustata. Lineage (NCBI taxonomy): Eukaryota > Metazoa > Arthropoda > Insecta > Lepidoptera > Geometridae > Ligdia > Ligdia adustata. Next base: position 2,721,909 of record OX346237.1, read on the forward strand.
GGTACCTAAAAAGTCATTAAAAAAAATATCTCACCTAACACTTTCAATAGGGAATTTTACAGGAAACTCTTCACTTTTCTTTATGATTTCATCGACATTAGCAATGATGTAAGGTTCCGGTAAATTAGCACATTGTAGAAGCAACTCCTTAGCTTCATCAGTCAGTGATGGTAATGACCAATCATGTTTCAGCCTGTTCACAATACATAAAACATAAGGCACACATTTGTTGAAAGAAACAGTAAAAACAATATAAACTAAATCTAACTTTCAGTATGTACATTAGTAAATTATTAACATAAGTTTGTAATTGTTTTTTAATTTTTGTGAGTCTGTTGATAATTTAAATCAAGATCTTCATTGTTTAACTGCTATTTAGACTAATTCTTTAGACTTGTCGCTCACTCACAATAGTTAAAAACGACTGCGAGTTCTTAAAGCAAATCTTGTAAAATCTGCCAAACTTCACTTTGCACGAGAACAGGAATATATTGAAATTATATTCGGTATGTAAGTACTTAAGTAATATATATATAAGTGTAATAAGCTTTAAAACATTTCCTGTTGCTGATTTTCTAGGTACCTTTTACAATACAAAACTGGAAGATATTTCATAACTCACCATGCCAGATTTTGAAGACGAATTACGTTAGACATCTTTCCAGAATATCTGAAGATGAACTTGTATTAATTCAAATAATATTTCCAACTATATGTATTGCACCACAAAAGTTACTTTATTGCACATAACCATACGAAGACGAACTATTGAATATTGATATACCGAAACTTCAGAACGCCACTGTATCCGAGGTGAAATGATTCACAGTTCGATAGTCATTTGTTTTTATACCAACACGTTTTTCTTATAGTTTTCCTCAAAGTTTACAGACTCTTGGATTTTTGAAAATTTCTGTCGGTGCTTGTCTCAACTTGTCAGATTGTTGTGAAATTTTAGAATCGGGCGGGAGGGGTGGATCGGGGAGAGGAAGAAACGTTTTCTTATAGTGGCTATAGGTCCCTGTGTATTGTGCCAGTTCTCAAGATTTTAGGAGCCGGCTTATTATAGCAGTGAGGAGAAAGAGATCTTAATTGATAACGCGATATCCCCAAATTATCGAGTTTCAACTTGTTTCTCTATTATTGGAAATTAATCTATATTTGTGATAAAATAAGATAAGATACGGCGTAGATAGTAATAGCTAGTTCGCTTTGCTTGGCTGGTACTTTATCTGGTTAAAAGGAGTGTATGAGCCGACCGAAACAGGGTCAGTATAATGCTTCACCTATCACAGAAGAAATAATAGGTAGGTATAATGCACTCCAGAGCAACAAATGCCAAAAGCTTGTTCGATTTATAGCACATTTTAGGTCGCGTGGGAGTTTTTTTTACTTAATGCCACATAAGGAATTTACGATTATTTTATTCACCCGAAAGTTGTTAGCGATTTAATTTATCAGTGATCAAATCAAAATGCCATTTATTTCTACTAATTATTATTTACTAAACTATCATTTAATCGGACATTAATTTATGTCAGACTTACAACTATTTTTACCGTTTAGGTTCTCTTTATATTAATTTTGAAATTAGGTGTAGTAGATAGTCATTTTTAAGTATAATTTTGTAAGACTGTATATAATTCATTAGTGATGAATTGTATACTTGGATTGTTTGTTTCACTAATTAATAATGTTGGAAATGTATTATTATTATTACGTATCTCATAAAATAAATTAGACATGAAAAAATGTCGAATTTCTAGCAAAGTGCCCCAAATGTTTCGTGTTGCCAGAAATTCATATTTATTTTGTAAGATACCTACGCATTAAGTTTTTATTTGTATTTCCAAGTTAGGTAATGTAGTAACTTACAATATTTTAGTATTGTAATATAAGAAAAAAATGTTAGTATTTGTGCGTTATTTGGATTAGTATTAGTGACCCCTTTCTGCTTCAATTAGTAGGTACAAACCTAACTACAAGGTACCTTACGTAACCTTTTTTGATTACAACGTCCTAAATAAATACAGATTTAAAAAAAAGGTTTTTTATCTGAGAAGTATGCAACTCAAAAAATCTATTCCCTAAAAAGAACTGTACATCCATAATTTCATTAAAAGAATAGGAAAAACGGTTAGACAAACAAAAACATAGGAACGGCGCTTACTCCCAGTAGCCTTTAGAACCCTCGCTCGGACAATATTAAGCTTAGGTATATAAAATTAAAAGCTCAAAATGTTCAGTAAATATTTTTTATTCAATAAATATCAAATTAAAATAGGCACAACAATTCCAGTCCAATATTGTCTTATTTATACAGGGTTATCGGTTAGGGATGTACTAAGCAGCTCGAAGCAGGAACCGTTTAGAAACAATGAACTTTTTACATCACGCTACTCATAATACGACGCGTTCTACTACTCATAATACGAAAAAAAAGACAGGCCATTGATACAAAAAGGTTAACATTAACAAAATAAAGAAGTAATTTATATTTTGGATTAAACAACTTTTACACACAAAAAAAAAACAGTTAATTCATTTCATAAATATTTTTTTCATTAACAAATTAAGAAATAAGAACTGCTGAATTCATTCCATAGAGAAAATTATTCGAGTGACAGTGACCCACTTTCCACTTTCCGCTTAGTACACCCCCAACCGATAATCCTTTATTTTTTTTATCTACAAATAACAGGCGTATAAATAATAGTTAAATCTAACACGAATATATCACTACTTTAGTAACATACGTACATACTTACACAGCACAGGGTTATTTCGAACAAAAGTTTAACACTCATAGCTCTCCACTGGGATTTTCTCGGTCACAAACATATAGACATGCACAACACGCCTGAAACCGAAGAAGGATATATAAAAAAAACATCTTACAACACCTGTACTGAAAAAAGATTTTGTTTTCGCTTTTCAACCAATACGAGAATAATATTGATATACATTAAATAAAATAAACTGCACTAAAAATCAAATATTATATCAGATTATAATGCTTTTAAATTCATTTTGCAGCTTATTAACAACCTCTCCCACATAAAAAAAAAAACTATATTTTTCAGAGATGTTTCAAGCCTTAGTGCAGCTATTAGAAATAACCCTGTACAAAATAACACAAATACATTTCACGAGTATATATTTTTCTACTTATTAGATTACAATAATTAAGTCTAATAATTGCTTTTACATGTTATATACATATATATATTAATATAATACATACATTAGACACCGATTCAGTGATGTCATAAACTATGACGTAGTTTAACAGTTCTAAAATCGCTGTTAATATAATAAGGTGGGTACAGAACGATGTTACGGGGCGTAACGTTACATTCGTGGCGAGCATGTTACGTTACACCGTGTGTCAGCAGCCATTACTTTTACTAAATTATTAAAAGGACCCATAGAAATAGTACCAATAGAGATGTGTGCGACTTAATTTTTGTGTACAAGTGCGAGCAAGAGAGAAACACTGTCTTCCGAGATACAGTCTCGACTAGTTCGGAAGACAGAGAATATCTTTACTTACATTAGCCTTTTTCAATACCTAGTTATACATATAAGTTATTTTATGAGATAGTATATTAGGCTAAATTATTGGCATAAATAAACTATTCTATTACACGAATACATCCGTATAATGGCTGCTTGACGCTTTGTTTAAGCACTAAAGAACTTGTTTCATTTTCGGCCAGGACGGTGTACGTCTACCAAAAAATACCTAAAGATGTGGTTATTACTGTGTATTGATGAAAAATTCGTCAGTCGCCTCCTTCATTGTGTACAAAAATATCTAAATTCTCTAAATTGTGGCATTCCAGGAAGATTTTGATATCGTAGGTTGACTCCAATGGTCCAATGGTCACATTGGTTTATAAATTGTACCGCCCGTCACAAATGTTAAAATTGACACAATGAAAACGTGTAAATCACCTTTTTACGTAAATAACATGGAAACATTTTGATTCGAAATTAATTTCGTACACTGCGATAAGATAAGTTATTTTTTGATTGATATATTGAAGGTTAATACTCCCTAACGTTCAAGAAAATAGGTCACGTGGTTTGTATACGTTCCCTTTCCCCATGACTGACTGCACGGACGCTCGCTGTAACATGTTACATTACGTATCGTAACACCGGTCAGTACCTGCCTTTAGGCAAGAATGTTAATAAAATACTATAGCTATGGTTTTAGGCATGTAGAACTAATTTAGTTTAATTTAGCAAGTTGGAATTGATGTCATTCTTTATTAACTAAGCATTTCATTAATCTAGTGGAAATACACGAGTCTAATACTTAATTTAATAGTTAGCTTTAGTATGTATTTAAAAAAATATAAATATACAGCACAGGCAGTAGATAAAATGGTTTATATCCATGTTTGAAAGACAAAATTATAAATTTGAACACTTCTAAATTAAAGCGTCAGCGCCTCAAAGCTATGTTTCATATATTATTTTAAATTAGCCCTATGTTATTTTTGCTATATTCTTTTGAATGCCGGGGATGAACGCCCATGCTAAGCTTAATTATAAAAAAAACTTTTATTAGATGATCAAATAACCTTGAAAACACTAAAAGGTTTTGTTACAACTAAACTTCTCTGCAGATTTACAGCTACGGAATTTGTTAAGGAAAAAGTTCCTTGGAGTTCTATGCAAGCAGAATTTGTGAATATAAAACCTTCATGCACTTATAATATGCAAGAGATTTTGTTAACATAAAACCTTCTTGTATACGTGCATTGTATAACTCGGTCACTTGCGTAGAGTATTCTAGTATTTTATTACGTTAAAACTTCCCAGCAGATATAACGACGCGGAATTAGAATATAACCTTGCGTTTCTATGCAATAGATTTTTTGTTAGGGTTAAACCTTCTGAAAAAGATTTTGCTAAGGTAAAACCTCCCTACAGTAGTGCGTCAAGTGTTGTAAACTACACCCGTTGGTTGTGGCGACTACTCGTGTGTTGTTGGCGCGTACTGATGCGTTTATATGTGCATTGTGTAGCTCAGCCACTTGCGTGGAGCAAGCTGCGGCGGGGTCGCCGGAACCGTCTAGACTTCCTAACCTGGAGAGATTATACATTATTGATAGATTGATTGATTGACACATACAAAAAAAAATCGCTAAAAATTTAATAATATACTGTGCCGATTTACAAAAATATGATTCTGATCAAGACCTTAAACTTTATTATTAACCTTAGACTTTTAGAAAGTCGATACATAACAAGAAATCAATTGACAGCATTTAAAATTTTTGACCCCCCATATATTTATTAGATACGATAAAGAAAAAACTAATGAAATATACCGAACTCTTATTTTTTTTCAGAATGTGTAATAATAACGTTTTTAAAGATTTTTGAAATTTAAAGAAAAGTACATCATAATATTATTCTCATCAAACGTTCGTAAAAAAAAATATGTCATATTTTTTGTTTGTTTTGGTACGATTCACAGATGACAGTTACAATAATATTTTTTATTGGTGGCATCTGACGGTCTCAACATATATACGAGAATTTTTATCATCAGTTTTTTTGAAATATAACTCGGAAGCGGGTAGATATAAAAATCTGGTATTTTTATTATAAACTCTTCATAACATTACGTCGAAATGTATCCATCGCTTTGCAAAAATGAAACGATGAAATAAGGATGAACAATAAGGATAATAATTTACCAGAATTCATTCCCGGGATGTGCGTTCCCGTCCCACGGGTACGTCATCACTAGCAGCTTGCCCGCGTGCTCGCCCGACAACCTCGCGGACGGCTCCCTCTTCTGTATCTGGACGTTAATACCTCCTACATATAAAAACAACAAATATTAGTATATAATTTAAATAAATCTAGTAATTAATAGTAAACATTTTTTGAGTAAAATTTAAATAGCCCCCAAAATTGCCATTTTGTGGTAGCGGCCATTTTGAATTTGAAATTAATATTTGTTATTTTGTATTTTACTAATCAAATGTTTTTATTTGATTTTTACATAATACATCTAACGCGATGACTTTTACATACCCTTTGGATGTCTCTTGCTTTCTAGAAATATCCTCATCTCGGCACTCTCACTGTTTCCCTCTGATGAGTTCCTGAAAAATGCTGTGAAAAAAACAAAAAAACAATGTTTCTAAGTCAATATTTTTTGTATTCGTACATTTTATAGACTAATAGCTACTACTGCGTCAGTGACAGCAATGTACGCGAAGTTGAAATGAGTGACGTGTGACAGCGCGTCTACTGACCTGTGATGCCGTCAGTGACAGCAATGTACGCGAAGTTGACATCAGTGACGTGTGACAGCGCGTCTACTGACCTGTGATGCCGTCAGTGACAGCAATGTACGCGAAGTTGACATCAGTGACGTGTGACAGCGCGTCTACTTATCTGTGATGCCGTCAGTGACAGCAATGTACGCAAAGTTGACATCAGTTACGTGTGACAGCGCGTCTACTGACCTGTGATGCCGTCAGTGACAGCAATGTACGCGAAGTTGACTTCAGTGACGTGTGACAGCGCGTCTTCTGACCTGTGATGCCGTCAGTGACAGCAATGTACGCGAAGTTGACATTAGTAACGTGTGACAGCGCGTCTACTGACCTGTGATGCCGTCAGTGACAGCAATGTACGCGAAGTTGACATCAGTAACGTGTGACAGCGCGTCTCTACGCAACAGTGCACGTGTTCGTTCTATAAATGTCAGAACGTACACGTCGTTCTGGTGCGGAGAAATCTTCCATACTCCTAAACCTGTAATTAGAATGTTATAAAGGTATTCGAATTCAGGAAACAGTCGCTTTGCACTAAAATAAATGTTCTAAAGATTCATATTCATATAGTAATATTATTTAAAAATGCGTCTGCTTTGACCACTCTTGATATAGCACTAGTAACATTGACCCCGATTGGGCCAGTCACACTGATAATCTAAAGTTCCTAAAATTACATCCACCCTTTTCTCACTTGAGAAAACAAAAAGAGAGGAGACAATTTTAGAACTGTCAGATTAGGTTAGTTTAGTAAGTTTGGCTTGTCCGAATCATTTATCATTGTCTTGGCTATATACGAAGTATTGCCGCCTCGCCGCTTTATACAAGACAAGATAATGTCAAACGCAAAGCTATTTTAAGGGTATTCAGTCGAAAATTGTAATATTGTGAAATAATCACTATGCTTGATGCATAGTGATTATTTCACAATATTACAATCTTTTTATACACAGCAGCGCTTTGATCGAAGATCTGTGTTGAAATAGAACTATACAAATATTTGTTTAACACAGAAAACAAACTAAATTACACAATTTATGATCAGACAAAAAGTTACAAATTACTGTTTTCTGTCACAATGCCCCAACTCAACATAATGCTGGTTAAAACGACCAGCGTTGATCTTCCGTTGGAAACGGGTGATGACGTCACGCATGCCACATTCCCCAGTTTTACTTCATTCGGTATGCACACTGTTATGTACACTATATAAAAAATAAACAATTATATATAAAACTCACACACCATTTTAACAAGCATTAATAACAAAGAGTCTAATACAAAACCATAACCAGACTACATCTTATGACGTACAGTCACGTACGGCAGGCAAGATACCGTCAAACGCAAACCTTTAAAGTATTTTTGGGAACGTGACAATTTCGAAAACAGTAATTGTTGAAATCGGTACCTATACCTATTTTGTAAAAACGGTAATTTTTGGTTAAAGTTATTTTTTAATATACATACATACCAGCGCCAATAATATTTAAAAACGCGTCTCTCCCCGCTTCGACGGCCCTGTGTTGAGCCTCTAGCAACGTGATCTCAGCTATAATACAAAGTCTCTTGTAGTAAGCCTCGTTGTCGAATATTGCTGATTTCTTATCAACCGCTACGAACCTGAAATAAAATTTCTTTTATTTATTTTCATCTCATTTCATTACGGTAACTAACGACCTTAAATTAACATTACCTTTAACCTAAGAAGATGTGGATGAATAATTAGGAAATACAACTAAATTTCGGATAACGATGATGGTTGATACGAATTTAGGTAAAATTATTATATAGTGTGTTTCAGAGCCGATTTAAACCTTGAAATTTTTATAAATAAAAAGGGATAGTATTTATAATATTTTAAGTACAGTAAATTATAGTTTATTAGTGCGGAATTTATGTATGGAATACTACACCATCAAGATGTCTTCCTTCGTGACGAATGCACTCTTCAAAGCGGACTAGGGTATTTGAAGAGACACGCCGCAGAACGTCAACTGGTATGGTCCTCACTTCTGTCGTTATTTTATTCTTCAGCTGCTCCAATTTCGTAAGAGGGGTATGAAAAACTCTTGCTTTGAGATAACCCCATAAAAAAGTCAGCTAGGGTTAAGTCAGGAGATCTGGGTGGCCACAATATGGCTCAAAGAGGCAGCATATTTTCTAACTGATCGACGCGGACTCCGCGAACGCAGCGTCGACCCGTTTTATGTTTTCAATTGATCGCACAGGTTTATTTCGAGGGCCAATTGAACTATCGGTATAAACTTTGCTACCCACGACATAATTAACTGAATACTCGGGGCAGCACTTAAACGGCGGATTTGAAAGTTTTTACAAATCTTGCGCTGTGCTCCACTCAACGAAAACTCGTTGCAAAAATTAGCCTAAACTGCGTACGCGCGGTGCGCTCCAGACCACTGAGACATAGCGACAAAAAATCCGCACCAATCACCTGCCGAACGCAACCACTCCCCTCCCGCTAGCCCCTCTGGTTGCTGAGATATTCGTGTTTAAAGTTGATACGAGATGATATTGAGACGTAACAAAAGAGGTGTGACAATACTTGAGGGTTAACACCATCGTGTCCATCAAAGTGAACCCTGCGTAGAATTTTTTTTTGCAAAATTCAATAAAAAAAATTGCGTCCTACATACAATTTAAACATCAAGCAAGATGACCAATTTTTGTATGGAGAACCTAATAATTTTTTCTCGAATTTTGCCAAATTTTCTCTACAACAGTCACCTTGATTGGTAGATTAAAACCCTTAAGTAATGTCACACCTTTCTGTTACACGTTGTATAAAGAATTACCTGTCTGTATAATTTCTCTCGTCACTTTTGACTTCTGTATTTATATAGGAGAATAATTCTTGATACGTATAACTAGGAACCTGAAATATAAGAGATACGTATTGAGGTAAAGTTGCAAATAAATTCACATACTTTCGCGTTTATAATGTGTTGAGATCATTATTTTTTACCTGATAAAATTCAGCCCACATCTGTCTCCACATATGCTTGGCCGATTGATTATTTCTCACATATGTGGTTTTTAAAACATTGAGACAAGTGGTAGGTGTCACCTCTTCCCCGTATCCATTCTCAGCGCAGTTTTGTTGCTCCGTGATCAGGATATCTTCGTAGTCCATTCGCTCTAGACGCTCGAATCTGGGTCCTATCACACCTGGGAATTCATGGCAATGTTACCGAATAGTTACCGATTACAAATGTATGTTAGTCATCTCTTCGCATGTGTGTTAGTCTACTATCGGCTTTTGTATGGAACAGCTGTTTGTTTTCTTGAATTCAGGGTTGGTCCCGTAATGAATACTTTGTTCGTAATGATGAGTACATTGACTTTCTTTTGGATTAGTACCCTTTAACTGATAACCCCGAATGTTGCTCGTTAACGCTCTAGACGCGTGTCAGTGGATCCCATCCCACAAGGGAACTCATGGTAGTGAGGACGCGGTCCTGGTAGCATAAATTATCCTAATAATAGCATTTTCTTGGGTATTCCGGTTAACCTTTGTGGGTCTTTGTTATTGATGAATTATGTATAAGATCTGACGTATATCATAGCTCATATTTTCATTTTATCATAACCTGTACAATTCTAACTAACCTGGTGGATGGCTGTGATGCTTTAAAAATACTGGTCAGTGTCTATACAACCAGCTATGGAAGAGCTTTAAAACTTGAATACTATTACAGTTAAAGCATTTGAAGGAACTTTTAATAGAGATTGCATACAGTTCTATCTAAATTGTTGAATTTAAGTGCTGCTTTGAAACTATACAAAAGTTTCTATGCAGAACCAATAATACTATACCTTTGACCATCCCATAATACGTTTCAAACTTTCTAGCTTTATAAGAGCTTACCTTCTAAGCGAGCAGTAATAATGTTCACCTTCAAGATTATTCCTTACACAAAATCTAACAATTCTTACCTATAATAACAGCATTTTCCTCAATATCTTTCTCGTTAACTTCCCCACAGTTATATCTCTCTCCATTATTAATACATTCTGTATGAGAGCTGACGAATAACATAGCTGATATCTTCATTTCATCGTAGCTCAGACAATTTGTTAGTACTAAGGGCTCGCGTTGCTGTACTGTGCCTATACTCTCCCAAACTTCTTTTTGCCTGATAAGTGAAAAATAATACAAAAATCTTTGTAGGTCATATATTACCATAGTATATTTTATAAACAAATACTGTCTTACGAGAAAAAATATTTTTAAATATAGATTTAACTATTATTTTGCTTAGGAATGTCGAACTTTAAACATCATTCAAATATACTACAGTTAAATAAGTATACTCAATTTTTTATAACTGTGAATGGTTTTTTTTTCCTTTGCTTTTGTGTTTTAATAGACAGTACGTATTAAGTTAAAGGCCCCGAAGTTAGTTTATTAAAAATAATCTAAATAAATTCGGATATTTTAAATTGCAATCTAAAATACGGCCGGAGCAAAGTACTTGATTCTTTTTAAACTTGTATGAGACCTCTTCAAAATAATAACTTTTCAAACAAAATAAGAATTTTCCAAACCAGTGTAGGCTTCGCAGTGAAATCGCGAAACACATTTTAAAAAACATTCCGAGGAATTGAGACTACTTTTACTTACTCCATGCATATATATTTTTTTATTTGCCAACAAATAACTCAGTTATGGTTACAAATATTGCTCACCCTTTCTCTCCACCCAGTAGAAGGTACAAATCGTGAGGCCCAACGAAAGAGACGGCACGTTTGGTCAACAGCCTGTCTATAAACTCCTCTACCGTCATGTCTTTGTAAAATGCCTTCTCAATACTGCTGCCGAATTCTCTGTAAAAATAAAACAATATATAGACCTTTTGATTTTTTATACAAAATCAGACGATTCTAAAACAACTACGATTGTTTTGGTTTGGATCCGGAAAATAAACCTGCAGTGGAGGGTAGATCAGCTTTGGCTGCTTAGTTGCAGATTTACTTGCTCACGTTGGCGTAAGCATACCTACCAAAAAGCAACAAAACAGCGGCGTATCCCGCAGTTGAGAGATTAGTGCATTTGGGTGGACTTCGCAAAATTTTCGATATAATTTTCAAGCCGATTTGGATAAACGGCGCCATCTATTAGTATCTATCTGGAGTAAAGAGCGCTGGGCTGTGACAACAACATTGCAGGAGTTCATGATTGATATTTGTATCATCCAACCAACCGATTTGTGGCGTAGTTCGGCAGTTGGAGGAGAGGACCAGGCCCTTAGGGTGTCATTGTGTTTTCACTAGAGTTTGAATTGCAATTATTATACTAATTAATTATATTTAACAATTAAATTAATTGTGAAACTAGAATTATAAGAATTCTTATAATCATAATTATTCTTATAATCATAATTATTTTTATAATCATAATTATTCTTATTATCATAATTATTCTTATTATCATAATTATTCTCATTATCATAATTATCATAATACTTTTATGTTTAAGCAACTTGACACCTATTTAACGTTTGTTTTTAGTTATTTTGTAACAACGTGTAGAGAGCGGGACCTGCACCTGTATGTGCTTATGTTTATTTTACTTGTAATAATAATAATAATAATATGGGACAACATCCACACAAAGGTCTTCAAGTCCCAAACTAGGCAAAGCCTGTGCTATGGTAACCTGATGACTGATAACTTATAGGGTTAATTATTTAAAAGCACAAAATATTGATTGTTAATTGTATTGTTTTTTAGTTATTATTGACATAATATTTTATGAATTGATATTAACTGTTAGGTATGTAAAATAGTTTTTTTTAATGGCATTTTATTCGTGTAGTCTAACTTTTGATCATGTAAGTAGGTACATGTGTAAAGACCTTATTGAATTTGATTAATTTATCTATATTATAAGAACATAATTAAATTTCTCAAATTTATGTTCACGGTTTATAATTGAGGAATATGTTTTGTATTGAATATTGTTAATTCAGGACCTAATTTATTTTGTTATTTAGCATATATATATATATATATTTGTAAATTATCAGATAATTATAAATGAGAATGAAAGATTCTCTGTAACTGTTAAGACTAAAAAGTTTTTAAACAATTTGTTGTTTTAGTTTTTTTTTTTTTTTGTTTATAGTATAACCTCAGTACCTACCGGTTTTGTCTGGAATTATTGTTTTGATATTATTAACATTTTATTTAATTCATCTATCTGCTTGATCAATAGTTACCAACCTACCTACAAAGGTACCCTTTCTTTTTAATTTTAAATCATTATTGTTTTTGATTCGTATAATTTTCACATAAATGTTTGTTCTGTATGTCGAAGTGTTTTATAATTTTGATAGTACTTATTTAATGTTGTATTAGGTACTCAGGCTCTGATTCTACGCACATTTTTACATAGTACCATTTCACAATGAGTACTAATTCAGCGTCTTTAACATGTCCTCACTGTTCAGGGTCGACGCGGGTTTTCAGCGTACATGGGCTTAGAGTGCACATAGGTCGCATGCACAAAGAGGTGCTTCATCAGAGTTTTCCGTCGCAGAGCTCATCGGCCGCTACAGTTACCCAGCAGCTGCACAAGGCGGCGCAACCTTGTCAATGTCCATTGGAAAGGTTAGCATCTCTTAAAGCTGCCACACAGGTGCTTCGTCATATTCCAAAGGGGGCTCGAAACCAAGCGGCCGGCAAGCTCTGTGACATAATTAACAAGTGTGTGGACAGTAATGGGCTTGAGGACTGGAGTACGCTTCTCTCTTTTGCCTATACTGCTTTGAAGGTACCGTCGAGGGAGTTACACGGCAATATGACCAAGGTGAAAGCAAATGTTCAGTCGTCTGGTTCGTTCCAGCCCGATGACGAATTTGGTGAAAGTAGAGTGACTTCAACTAGGTTGAGATCGGTGCATCAAAGAATCGAGTCAAAGGTTTTCGAATGGGACTTAAGGTGGGCTGTTCGGTTACTGGTTAGTAATGATACATTTGCGGAGCATGGTCCTGACACTCTCGCTGCTCTTAAAGTTAAGCACCCGGATCCGTCGCGTCCATTTAGCTTTCCGCCAGCACCAGACATATCATATGCTGCGATTTCGGTGACAGTTGAGGATGTGATGCTGGCGCTTAGCTCTTTTTATAGTGGCTCTGCAGCGAGTTTGGACGGGATCAGGCCGGGACATTTAAAAGAGCTCACATCAGGGTCAGCTGGCGAGAACGGACACCGTCTTATGCAATCTCTAACCAGACTTTCAAATTTCCTGCTGAGTGGTCAGCTCAATTGTGAGGTATGTTTATATCTGTATGGTGCCTCTCTTTGTGCTTTATCAAAAAAAGATGGCGGGGTCAGACCCATCGCCATTGGCAGTGTATTTCGTCGATTAACTGCAAAGTTAGCATGTAAAGCCGTTAGGGAGGAGATGTCCGCGTACTTGCAACCGCACCAACTAGGCTTTGGTACGCGTCGGGGGTGTGAAGCAGCCATTCATGCCGTGCGTGCTTTCGTAATGGCTCCAGAGAACTCTAACTGTGTGGTGCTGAAGCTTGATATACGGAATGCGTTTAACACTCTCGAGAGGGACGTCTTTTTGAGCGCAGTCAAGGATAAAATCCCTTCCCTTTTTCCGTTTCTTCATCAGGTTTACCATTTGCCTTCAAATCTTTTCTAGAACAACGAACTTATTCTTTCGCAAGTGGGAGCCCAGCAGGAGGATCCGCTGGGGCCGCTCGTCTTTAGCCTAGCCATCCATAAAGTCATTTTGGATCTTAGGTCCTCTCTAAATTGGTAATAAATGGTATCTGGACGACGCCTGGGGGGGGGAGATCCAAAAGACGTGTGCCAGGATTTAGAAGCTTTGATTCCACGCCTTAAAGAGCTTGGGCTGGAAGTAAACCCCTCAAAATTTGAGTATTTCCCCTGCTCTGTTGACGCTCGTAAACACTTCACCAACTTCGCTATTTCATTGCCAGGTCTTAGGGAAAATTCTCCTTCTTCTTTTAACCTTTTAGGTTCTCCTATTTTTTTAAATGCTGTCCCTGAGGCTATTATTTCTCGTCAACAACTTGTCCCTGATGCTCAAAAACGTTTAATGGACCTATCCGCTCATGTTGCTTTGGTGTTTTGCTATACCTAAAATGAAATATCTATTGCGGACTACTCCAACCTGGCTTTGCCCTGAAAAAATTAACGCATTCGACAACACTCTAAAATGCACAGTGGAGTCGATCTTAAATGTTTCCTTAAATGAGTCCCAATGGCGTCAGGCTTCTTTACCGATACGGTATGGTGGTCTTGGGGTGCGGCGCGCTTCTGATATTGGTCTACCGGCTTTTTTGGCATCGGCACATGGGGTAGCGGACCTTGTCACTATCATTCTTAACTCCAATGGTGATAAGGCGAGCATACCTTAAGTGTCTGACGCGCTGTCAGGCTGGTCTGATCGCAATTCAGGCGTATCATTCCCGGTGACTATGTATGCCCAACGCGCTTCGGATGAATGTGGGGTTAAGAAAGTTCAAGGCGACATAGTGCAAAATGCTGCGGGGGCGGATTTGGCTAGGCTCATAGCTATTTCGCGGTCAGAAGCAGGGGCATGGCTACAAGCGCTTCCTTCGCCTGACCTGGGCACATTGCTAGACGATGACTCTCTGCGTGTGGCGGTGGCTTTCCGTCTGGGATGTAAGGTGTGCGAATCTCATATTTGCATCTGCGGTTCCATGGTGGAAGCCAATGGGCATCAATCACGCTTTGAGTTGTCGTCGCTGCGCAGGGAGGTTTCCGCAACACCATGCTCTTAACGAAATAGTCCGCAGAGCCCTAATTTCACCCAATGTTCCCTGCATGTTGGAGCCGCCAGGTTTGATCAGGTCCGATGGCAAAAGGCCGGACGGGCTAACGTTGGTCCCATGGAAAAATGGCAAGAGCCTCGTCTGGGACGCAACATGCGTCAATACTGTGGCTCTTAGCCATCTGGGCCGCTCAACACTTTCACCAGCGGCTGCCGCAGAAGACGCTGCAGCTAAAAAAACATATGAAATATGCGGTCATGAGAGAACAGTATCACTTTGTGCCTATTGCGGTTGAGACCTTGGGCAGTTGGGGTGCTGAGGCTAAGCAGTTGGTACAAGATATAGGCCGTAGAATCAGAGATAGATGTGGTGACTCCCGTTCTGGCTCTTTCTTGGTTCAAAGGTTGACCATAGACATACAGCGCGGTAATGTCGCCAGTGTTATGGGCACCTTTGCTCCGGGACTGAGTCAGAACGGGTAATTTAGTTAACATGCTTACCTATTTATGTAAGTTGTATTTCTATTGATTATTTAATAAAGATTTATTTTGTATCTATAGTTAATAAACTTTTAATATTAAATAATACATATTTTTAAATTATATAATATATAAATAAAATTATTTTTTTATTTCTTCACTATATGTTTTAATTTATGCTGCGGATGGCCAGACTTCCAAATTGCTGGCCTAGCTAGTATTTCAGCAATAAAAGTCTCGGTGTTCATTTTTCGCAACGAAAACAACTAAACCCGTTTGATCACTTTTTCTCGCGGCGACAGTATCATGTCTTTGTTTTGTTCGCCCGCGCGATTCGCTCGGTACATTTCGCCGGTCGCTTCGCCGGCCGCCGTTGCGCGTGGCTTGTTATGTACATTGCTATGCGTTTGTTTCAGTCGCTAGACGCTTCGCCGTTCGCACCGCGCGAATATTCGCATCGGCGAATGTTAGGTGGCCAGGCTGTTAGTGCGACTCAGTAAACTAAATTATTTATCTTTTTATCATTTTACTTATTTGATACTAATTATTTATTATTTACTAACTGACCCGGCAAACTTCGTACCGCCTAACAGTTATTTAAGTTTCTCACCTTTAAACCCTTCCCTGGAGTATGACAAACATTTCAAGGCCAGAATCAGCTAAATCAGTAAAGCCGTTTACGAGTTTTTGCGAGACAAACGAACAGCAAACGGTTTTTATTTATAAGAAGATTAAATTGAGGCTGGCTCTCAAGGAAGGCTGCAGGAACACACCGTTAGGTGCTTGGCATCAGATTTTTCAACTTGAGGGTGATAGCTAGCCATAGGCGATAGGACCACGCAGACCCTACCACCACGCAGATGCAAATGCGAAAAATAGAATCTCACCGCTTATAGATAAGGAAATGTGTCATCAGTAATAACACCCTCTCGTGTACGATAGGGTAAGCTGACACGAAGTTCCTCTGCAGTCTGTCCAACGGCCTCCTTTCTTTTAAGGTTCCTAATCTGAGAAAAAAAGACAAAACACAGTCAAAAAAACATAACATATACCAGAAATTGATATGTGATCTCCTCAAGACGAATAATAGTTCAATCGTTAGTTAGTTGTTATATAAATAATTTGAATTTTGCCTATAAAAAATATGCGAAGTAGATTTTTTAAAACAATAAAACTAAGATAGTGCGAGCGAGATGGCGCATGCAACCAGTTGGCAACATTTCAAATTTCGACCTCCCATTCTTATAATAATTACATTTTTAGAGATTTTTTAAAAATATAAGAAAAGTTTAGCATAATGTTATACTCGTGAAAAGCTCGTATAAAATGATGTCATTAATTATCTGGATTTTTTGTTGTTTTTTTTTTTAGTATGGTTCACAGATGACAGATACAATAATAGTTTTTCTATTGATGGCATCTGACGGTCTTAACATAAATACGAGAATTCTTTTCCTCAGGTTTTTTGTAAATAACTCAGAAGAAAGTGGATATAAAAATCTGGTAATTGTAGTATGAACTCTTCATTACATTATCTCGAATGGTTATCTAGAATTTCCATCACTTTGCAAAAATCAAATGTTGTCAATTCTGCGCTTTAGGCGCTTTGCAGACGGCGCGGCGGGCCAAGGCAGTCTTTTTGACAGCGAAGCAAGGCACTTGATCGCGGTATTTTTACCCTCTATGTACGTTGGTATTATAAGATTCCCTTTGTGCTATCGTTCGCTGTCAAACTGACCGGTGCGTTCCGCCCCGCCATCTGCAAAGCGCCTTAACTTATTACCGCAACCGCTCTGTCAAGAGTAAATTAATTAATTATTTTTTTAGTGCTAAAGGGAGAGCCTTCAAGACCCTTCCTAGAAATATTACAATGTAGTCTAAGGCTAATAAGTAATTTAAATTTAACTTAAAATTCTACACAAAAATTGACCATCGACACATTTTTTATTGTTTTGTTAAGGTGAAGACACTTTTTTCAAGTGTTCTTTATAGTATTTAGCACTTAGATCGTGGTTTATTACGTACCAAGGCGCATTAGTAATGTCCCTAAGTACTTTATTCTGGAATCTTTGTATAATTAATCTATTACTTTGGGCGGTATTGCCCCACAGCTGTATACCATACATCCATATTGGCATCAGGACTTGTTCATACACTAACAGTTTGTTATGTATTCTCAAGAGTAAATGATTAAAATTAATTTCTCACCTGACGGACTGTATAGGAAAAGGCACGGGGAACGCTTTACTCCTTTTGATGATATCATCGATATCGTCTTGGACCTGAGATGGTGGTATGCCAGCGCACTGTCGTAGGAGCTCATCCGTCTCTTTACTGGTGCTTGGCAGACACCAGTCCGGTTTGCACCTGGAATATAATTTGATGGGCTATTACGACTCACAAATATAGTGCGACTAGCTGATCCGCCGAACTTCGTACCGCCTAACAGTTATGTATGTTTCTCACCTTTCAAACCTTCCCTGGAGAACGATAATCATTTCAAGACTAAAATTAGCTATATCTGCACGTTAATGTATATTTTCAATTTTTTGTCATAAGAAACTTCTCCTGACAATAACAAACACAACAACAAAAAATAGTGAAATCGGTCCAGAGGTTCACGTGAGATGACGTCACCAACGGATATAGGGATTCATTTTTATATAATATGTAGATTATTTACTAGGAAAAACACAGCAATTATGCGGGAGAAGGCGACTTAAGACGAGTTATGTGAAAGGAGAGTAGACGAAGAGATGAAATCATATTCATCATCTTAAATTTTATTTGGTACCTATCTATTTATACTAATTTATTTAGTTGCTAGTCTATTCTTCTCTATTTACTCTCTATTTGTTTATTATTTCATATTATTGACTATGTACTAATTATACATTCTTATTCAGGTTTTCAATACGCTCATTTTAAAGTATTTCTGGTGTTTATTTATGTATATTTTTTGTGACCCCGCGCGTCTCTAAAGGGTCACGCTGAAAATCAGCGCTGAGTAGCAATCCCCAGCAAAATGCTGAGCGCTGACCTTCTTTGACGCACGGGACACTGCTACGCAACTCGACCTACTTTATTATTATAAATGTTTGTCTACTTTTAAGTAATTAGTTGTAGTAGTTAGTGTCCTGTGTGTAAAAAAAAATGTGTTCTTTCTTCCACTACGTGGGATAAGACAGGATGGTGATGATGGAAAGACACAGTAATAACATCATGATTGTGTGAAACTATAACTATATCTACAACATGCACTTTTAAATAAATAACAATAATATATAATATTCACAGAGTCCATACAATGTATCAACGAAATATATAAGAGATGTGTCAACGGACAGAGCAAAACTAGAGTTCTTTGGTGTACTATGGAACCTATTATTATGAGTTCCAGGCAACTATCATTTAATCTATAAGTGTACATTAAAGAAATTCTGTCACTATACATACCGCAACTCTCATTAGATCCACGATGGTTCTGGACAATGGACCTATTGAGATTGAAGGTAAAAATACTTCTCCTTAAATCCACAATGTGTCTATTGAGAAAAAAACTTACTAGATCCATCATGGATTTGGACAATGGATTTACTGAGATTGGTCCAAAAAGTACCTGTATCTAGTGGTCTCTTTAAACCCTCCACTTGGTACAGTAAACAGTTCACTATGAACTCAAATATATTCGTAATTAAACAATCCTGATACATATGAGAGTAAAGTTAATAAAACTAATGTGGTTGCTCTTTAGATTCTTTTTTTTAATTATTTATGGCTGTCCATCCTTTTTATATTCGATGAAAGGTACAGCAGTAGTTTTTCACTCTTAATTTAACTTATATGTTAGGTATATAACTTCTATGCAATACATTATCCAACTTACCATGCAAAATTTTGAAAATGTCGCAATTTCTCCATCGTGGAATATTTTACCTGTAAAAATATTGTGAAACCATGTTAAACATAAATAAATTACTAACTTTGGTAAAATTTATATGAGTGGTCCCATGAGAATATGGTGTCTCTAAAAATTTGGGTAACACACAAAAAAACCTAGTTCACACAGAACCTCCTTTATATATAGGTTGAAAAACACATATTCTCAACAGTAAATTTTATTTTTTTAACACATACAACTGCTAACACTGCTTTAAAGCATAATTGTTATATAATTTAAGTTTTGAACATTAAAATAAAAAATATTTAGTAACTAGCTGTTACCCGCGACTTCGTGGGCATAAACAATTTCTTTTTGTAAAAAAATTTAACAATTTCTAGTAAACAATTTTTTTTTGTAGAAAAAAATATAACAATTTTTAATAAACAATACTTTTTTGGAAAAAAAATTGAATTCATTAAAATGTTATGTTACTTCTAATACCTCCAAGAATATGTGAACAAAGTTTCATAATGATCGGTTAAGTAGTTTTCGGTGAAAGCGTAACAATCAAACTTACATTCAAAGGACTTGTTTCATTTTCGGCCAGGACGGTGTATGTCTACCAAAACATGCTTATGGATGTGGTTAATACTGTGTATTGATGAAAAATGCGTCAGTACAATAATATCTAAATTCTGTGAATTGTAGCAGAATTATGGCATACCTGGAAGATTTATGTATCCTAGGTTGACTCCAATGGTCATATTGGTCTATAAATTGTACCGCACATATGACAAAATTGACACAATAAAAACACAAAAATCACCTTTTTGCGTAAATAATATTGTAATGTTTTAATTTGAAATTAATTTTGTACACTGTGATAAATTACTTTTTTGAATTTGGTTGATATATTAAAGATTAATAGTCCCTAATGTATTTATGATGTCTTGTACACTGTCCTGGCCGGAGCTCCATATATTTTTGAAACAACTCTTTTATAATATTAGTAGGGATTAAAAAATAGCTTTAAAGTGATCACAAATTTGTAAAATATTCTAATACAACCTTTATATATTTTGATTCTTGCTGTTGACCGCGATATAAAATGAAATATAAAGAAGTTACAAAATTTGAACTCCCATTTCAACCCCTTAGGGATTGAAATGGGAGTTTAAGTTCCCTTAGGACAAAAATTCTTTCTTATTAAAACACCCCAAAAAATAATAAAAAAATTACTAACTACAATGACAAAAAAAATGTAGCAGAAAGATTGCCTATATATTTAAGATCTACAGATAATTCAAAAATAATAATTATTATTATTGTTTTCCAAAAGTTATCGGTGCACTTGATCAATTCAACAAGTAACCAGAATGCTGGTTTTTATCTGGCCCAAGTTATAATTATTGCCATTCAGCGTGATAATGCGGCTAGCACTCTGGGCACCCTGCTCTCTAGTGGTGGGTTGGAGCATTTGTACACCCCTACACCTCATAATGAATACAGCCTCCAATTTTATATCTCTAGGTTCAGTGGTTTAGGATCTACATTGATTACCAACGAATTATTAGTCAGTCAGTCAGGACTTACTTCTTCATGTAATAAAATGTAATACTAAAACAATGTTTTTATCAATGAAAATTTTATATGCTATTTATAAATAAAAAAGGTAAATGAATGAATGAATCAACTTTTTAATCTAGACACACAAACATCACAAGATAATTCTTACATCTAGTGCCACAAGTGACAGCTTTATCGCTAAAAGCGATCTTATCCTAACAATCTTGGGATGGAGATAAGTAAAGTGATTGTGAAGCAAAAAAATAACTTAAATTTCCTTTATAGACTTTTTAATATCATTAATTATTCAATTGCATAGTTATTATTTTTTTTGATCTGTTGTTTTTTTGACCCTCTTACGTAATAAAGTGGAAACATGTAGGTTTCACCGTTAAAATTAAATACTTTGCTACAGTTTCTTTTACTTACAATTACTTGACAAAAGTAGTTTGTTTTCTCTTCTATAATAATAATGTAACTTATTTTAAATTTTTACTTATTTATTTATAAACAATGTTTCCCCGAGTATATTGTAATTTTTACTCTAAAAATATTATGTGGTTCATTAATAATCAAACATTTTTTTTAAAGGAGTCTTTGTTTTCGAAGGAAACAATTTATATTTTTTGTTTTATTTTTTTTAAATTTGTTTGAACCTAGTTCAAACAAATTTTAAACACAACTTCATTTTTACGAAATTTCGTACCAATATATATATATCTGGTCAACAAATATCCATAAAAATATTTTTGAAATTTTTGATTATATTATTATAATAAACTATACAAAAGTACAGTTCATATACATTTCACTGCAACAGCTGGTCCAGTTTTTTATATAAATGATTACCAAAAAAGATGTGCTAAACAAGAAGACATGTATCCTCTAAGTATTGTGATGATTCATTTGTTCCTTATGAATCAATGATGTAATACTATGCTATAAAACAACTAAAAATGTATTGATCTTGATGAATCAGTTTCCTTTGATACTGATGGTGTTCTAGTTTCATTTATAAGGCTATAATGATAGCAAATCAGTTTTAAAAGTGATTAACTGATGTTTTATAACTACACATAGAATTATAATTTGAGAGAAGTGAGAGAATACTGAGAAGACTGATGGTCACAGTTCTGTGAATGTCAGTTTCATGAAAGTGTCTTAAAATTGTAGGAGAGAAGGTTTCTTACTAAGAATATATAAGGTTGTTCACAGAAAGAGTGAGAGCCAGTTAATATTTAACCAAATTAGACCCCAGCGATTTCCATGTTTGGAGCCGCAAATATCACTTTCTTATGTCATGACAACGACCTAATGTAGAGACAATAAATATAAACAGAATTTGCTCGTAACGAAAATATTATACTTACTACTTTGTGATGACTAGATGAGATTCGGCCGTATGAAAATAGCAACAAATCAACCAAAAACTGCTTGTGAATATACAAGTATAAGAAAAGAATTTAGTGCAGTCTAATCATAAAGCAAAGGATCTATCTGCAACTTTAACTAATTCTTCGAACTAAATTACTTATATCCTTAAAATTCTTATACCTATCTATCCCGATTTTGCATTGCACAAAACTAATGAATGAATGATTCTTTTTTTCTTCTTTATTGATTGCCCACCACACTACGTGTATTGTGCCAGTTCTCGTGTTCGTTGATATTGCAATTGATAAAATATTCAAGTTGTAAAGTCGAATTAAGTCGAATAACAAGTTATATGTACTGGTGAAGTAAATTTACGTCTAATAAAACTTTAAAGATTTTACTAGAATTATAGAAATTCTAGTAAAATCTCTACAGCTTTCTTAAAGCATAGAAATCGCCTATATATTTCTTTCCCACTACAAACAGCCTCCGACACTTTGTTATGGTCATGACTGACTTTAACTAAACCACGACGATTTATTCGACTTATTTTATAACTTAATTACCTACCTTTTTTATAACAATGCAAAAATCTCTAAAAGTGTACACAAAAAACTAGCAAAATACAGTGAGCGTGACGGCCTACTAAATTAATAAATAAGAAAAATAATCGTTAGCCACAGACAGATCATAAGAACTTGAGAACTGGCACAATACACAAAGTGTGGTGGCCAATCAAGAAGAATAAAAAAAAACATATCGTTGTATGTTTGTTTAATTTGGTAAGTATTGTGATTGATTTATTTTATAAATCTAATTGTAAATAATTTTACTAAGTACGTAATAACTGGGCTTGATAAGATTCTAGGCCACGACAGATTCTTCTTTAATCGAATTCTTTCTTTGATAGAGTAGTAACATAGTCCCATAAACTGCCTTACAATACTTTTGTAAATAGTCCAAATACTGCTATATAAACATACGCAGAAACAGTTCAGCAAACTCTAAAACACTGATACCTAATGAGTTTCAAGGCCAAACATGACTTATACTTCAGACGACCTATTTGCGAGTTCTTTTAATAACGGTTTCAATACACAAGAAATAGATGTTAGACAACAAGTTCAAGATAATAGTTCCGAAGAGACAATGCGGTATGACGTTAATTTACTGAAGACAGGTTATCTAAATGCTGTGTCTATGATGGTAATTCTGAACCAGACAGCGAAGACCAAATTAACCGGCCAGAACGTGATTCCTCACATCTACCAGAACCTTGAAAGGAATCGGCTACTACGTGCGGAAATTGTGCAGGATTTTAATAGCATTGAAACAGGTTATAAATGCAACAGTTCTGTTTTCATAGGTGTCTAGTACTTTACTTTAGATTGATTTAACATTACCTCGCTTTGCTAAAAGATGTCTGTAATTGTATGTGTTAATGTAAAATTACTGCCTACAGATAATGATATGACTTGTTTATTCAGATACTATTTGGTTTTCAGCAATGTTCCAACAAATGCTAATGTTCTAAATCATAGTTACTTCTCCATTATTTACATTACATACAGGAGAGAAACCATACCACTGCAGCCTCTGTGATTACAAATCTAAACAACTTGGTGATTTGAAATGACATGTTATGCTGCATAACGGTGAAAAACCTTTTCAGTGTAGTTTTTGTGATCATAAATGTATACGGAGTAGTCATTTAAAGTCCCATCTTAAAACTCATGTGGGATTAAATTTTCTAATGAGTGTCAGAAAAAATACTTTCTCAACTTCAGTTCTGGTTTAGGTATTTGAGTGTGCAATTTTTACTTCAGCTATATTCTGCGGCTGTTTTCAATGTGTGTGATATATACCGGTACCCACTTATAATGGTGATCCACTCAGCTGGAAATGCACAGGCAGTACATGTACATTTGTAAGTTTAAAATATGGTTTGAATTTTTTTACTTCAGATACTTCTGTTATTTTTTTTAAAGTGGCATGTTTCTTAATTAACATTAACAAAATGACTAACGACGACTACAAAAAATTATAGCAGAAAGATTACGTATAGGCCATTTAAGATCTACAAATCATCCAAATGCTCCAAACCACCACCAGAAGGCAGCGTGCCCAGAATACTAGCCTCATTACCACGCTGAATGGCAATGCTTATACGTTGGACCAGATAAAAACCGGCATTCTGGTCACGCGTCGAATTGATCAAACGCTCTGATAAGTTTTGGAAAATAAAATGAGCTCCCGGTCCCCACGGTCCTTAAGTCTCGACTACAAATGGCTCAAATATATAACCTCTAACGATGCTAGCATATTTTCTAGCAATTTGTTATTGTTAAAATTAATAAATACGCTAACTGCCAATTCAATGTTTTTGAAAGTGTAATAATTACTTATAATAGGTATTTATCATCTTATCTGGTCTGTCACCACCGTGTATGGGCCATGAGCCTGCTAGTTAGTTATCGATATCTAAATAATTCTGTCTTGCTAAGCTTTTCCTACAAAAAACAACACGAGCGTCCAATTCACCAATATGTCATTGTCAACTAAGAAGACAGATAAGTCAACGTCATATAAAATTGGCGCGATGTGTGGACGGACTGTGGTTCAAGTTAGCAAATAAATATAACTTGGAAATGAATAATTATTTAAATGCAAAAAATGGATTTACAACAAATACGAGCTGAAGTTAACAACGCATTTAAACTCAGTGGATTTACAATTCGCCGAGAGGCGAGCACGTTTGTCGCCGAACAGATTTCTTCTTTAACCTTCGAGCAACGACAAGCAACGATCGACAAGCTCACAGCTCATTTGCTTCACCAGTGTCTTTCTCAGCCAGTTTTAGAGAGGCACCACTTGGAAACAGCTTACAAAGAGTGCTCATCTCACGGCCTTGAAGAAACCGAAACAGTGCTTAATGTTATCGACGCGTTTACAGTTCCGAAACTTTGTTATGACAGCGACAGAAAACGATTCGTGAAAGACGTGAGTAATAATAACACCTTATATCCAGATCCTAAATGGAAAGCGCAGTTTTTGATAGACAGATACACGATTATATGGCAGAGGACTCTAAGGAATAAACTATTTGCTCAGGAGGCGTTGCCCTCGTCGGAAGATGAGACTACATTTAAATTACGTACTATAGAAGTTTTGCTTAGTTCTTCGAGTCGTCTGGACGAGGTTATAGCACTAGGATTACTTACTCAGCTTACAGAAGGGAAATATTACCTAGAGGATCCTACTGGCAGTGTACAACTTGATATATCTCAAGCAAGGTTTCATTCTGGTTTATTCACGGAAAACAGTTTCGTATTGGTAGAAGGTTATTATGATGACAAATTATTACATGTAACAGGACTTGTGTTGCCACCATCAGAAAATAGAGCCACATCAATGCCTTACTTTGGAAATTTAAATACCTTTGGAGGCAATTCTAAAACACTGCTGAAGAATTCAAAAAGCTTACTTAAAATTGAAAAAGATGATCCAGATGGGTTGATGATATTCCTCTCTGATTGTTGGTTTGATAATTTAAAAGTTATGTCAAAGTTGAAGACATTATTCGCAGGCTACAATGACTATCCTCCACTTGCCATAGTTTTTATCGGAGAATTCTTGTCTAACCCTTATGGTCATGAACATAGTTCTCAGCTAAGAATAGCATTGACAAACTTAGGAGAAATCATCAACCAATTCAAGACGTTAAAAGACAATACAAAATTCATCTTTGTACCAGGCCGAAGTGACCCTGCTGCAGCGAATATATTACCCAGACCTGCAATTCCTAACTCTATAACCAAAGAAATAAGAGACAAATTAGGTGAGTCAGTCATTTTCACAACAAACCCATGTCGAATACAGTACTGTACTCAAGAAATTGTAGTCCTAAGACAGGATTTGGTAATGAAAATGTGCAGAAATTCAATACATTTTCCTGAATCTGGCGATATTCCCGATCACTTAATGAAGACATTAGTAAGTCAGTGTACACTGTCGCCCTTGCCTTTAGGAGTTCAACCTGTGTATTGGAAACATGTGGATGCACTTAGCTTGTATCCTTTGCCAGATTTAATAGTGGTGGCAGACCATTTTCAGCCTTACACTAGAAGTTACATTAAGGACTCAAAAGACTGTCAAATGGTAAATCCGGGATCTTTTCCGAGGACAGAGTTTTCTTTTAAAGTGTATATTCCCGGGACTAGGACTGTTGAAGATTCTCAGATACCTAAAGAAGATATGTGATTCTAATGATTATTTATTATTTTTATGACACCACTTTTCAAAAAGAGTATTATCATTAAATTTTATCCTCAAAGTAAAGTCACTTTAGGAATGAGTATGTAAATAAATGCAATTATATATAAAATTAATAATTAAAGTGTTTTTGTAAATAAACAAAATTAATACTGAGAGTTAAGTTTTTAATTTCATAAATAAGTAAAGTAACTATATTTACATCAGATCTAAATTTTAGGTACATCATTTTATCATCTTATGACTAATGTTTACTTACTTAGCTATCCTTAAAAATATATTTAACAAGTGTGATTAATTTATTGTGATTAGTTTTATATAAAGGCCGAAATAAGTTAGAACTACTTTGATCATTTTTCCAAATGTAACTTCTACTCTACCACTCTAATGTTTTTTTAATAAATTTCATTATATTTAATTATGGGCATTATTTTAACATACTCAAAAATGTATATATCAACAATGTCTAGGATGGAATAATTTCATGAATACTTAACTGATTAAAGTTACACTTTCTACTTAAATTATACGAAAAATATGTTGTAGCTTTTGGTAGTTTATTTTCCCACCTACATAATCAAAAACTATAACACAGTAAAGAAAACTAACCACATACCAAAGCCATCAGATAAAAGTAGCCAAATCCGTAAAGAAACTATAACTTGTATTATTTTTATTATTAGTTAAGATTGCTCTTTAGCGATAAGACCACCTTATGTGCCAGTTTCTTTTTGGATTCTTCTTTTGATGATGTATCATTGTGGTGTGAATAAAGTTCCCATTATTGTATTGTATTTCTATGGAAGTTTATTGCAATTTCGACAAAAGCCGGCCGGATTGTATAATATATCATTCAATATAAGTTTTGGTATAATGCAAGCGGTTTTCACCTTCATTCCATAAGGCACTATACTATTTACGTAATTTTTCAATATTACTATGGGTTTTGGATATGTATACACAAATCATTATTATGAAATATAATATTAAATTAATAACAATAATTCATTAATAAGAGTTGATTAATAAATTATTATTATTAGTTATATCAAGTGCCATAATTCGACTGACAGGTTTGGGTGGGTTTAGTTGAAGCAAATTATTTTATGCTGTATCAGGAAAAATGACATTGTCGAATCGCATCCTCTGACGCTATGATGTGTAGTTTTATCAAAACAAATATTTATATTTTTATCAAAATAAATCTACATCAATACAGGCTTCCTTACTTTATAATACCTATACATCTCATACTCATTTTCATTTTATCACACTTAAATTACGACGATAAATATTCAGATTCTGTGATGTTCATATTTATGACAGTAGTCATAAATAAAAGTAATAAGCTCAAACTCCCATAATGCTATTGTAGGCTTGTCCTATGGGAGCTAGGGCCACTAGACATATCATGGCTATCGTGAACAGAAGAATGATTGGTGCGTAGACTCCGAGCAGAAGCTTTCTGAAGCCAGAGAACTGTAAAAGAAAGTTGTATTTTAATTTAAAAGATAGAAAGTTTTATACAAAAGTTACGTTTAATTTGAAGAAACCTTTAGTAGCTTAGCAAGTTACTAAGTAGGAATATGATGTACAAATGACACAACGCCTTTTGATGGCGCGGAGTCTAGCGCGAGTAACTTCACAGTACCATTCTTGGTGTCGAATGGTGCACAAGCCACGCACTCGTAGGTACTCGCGTCATTACCGGCAAAACTTGAACCAATCACTTTGACTGCTCAGTGACGATTTAGGTGTTTATGACGAGTTGTATGGTGCAAAGCAAAAAGTTTGTCGAGACTCGAAGGGACGAATGAATAGTAGGGGTATTTTCGCGAATGTGCGCACAACATAAAATTGCAATCCCCACTAACTCAAGACTCGTTATGCACACTTCAGGTCCTAACTCAATGGCCATCAGTATCTACAATAAATTACCAGACAAAATAAAAAATGCAAAAGATAATAACGACTTCGAAAAATCTTTAAGAAATTTGTTACTAGATAAGTGCTATTATAGTGTAAACGATAAAACTTTGAAATGAAATGAAATAAATCGGTGCGCTCCACTCAACATATCAACGTGTTTAAAATATGCTGTTTAAGATTTTGTCTTATATATTATAATACTAGCTGTGCCCCGCGCTTTCACCAGCGTAGTTTCCCATTGGATTATCGTGATAATGGGGAACAACTTTTTTGAAGTCGGTTAAAAAGTATTCTATGTCCTTTCCCGTGGTCCAATCTACCTATGTACCAAATTTTTACGTTTGGTTCAGTGGTTTTGGCGTGAAAGCGAGACAGACAGAGTTACTTTCGCATTTATCATATTAGTTAGGATTAGAATATGTATCTGTATATATAAGAACTATCGCGTAAAGTTCAAGATGTTTGCCTTACCGGTGCGTCAGTGCTCCTGTCGACTTGTGTGGCTTGTCTCGGGTGTCCCATCATGTCTTTCATTGGGAACGAGTTCACGCGACCGTTGCTGATGCGTCCCTCCGATACGCACACGGTTAGCTGTGGCAATAACATTAAATTGTTGTAAATAAAGTTTAGGAATAATAGGCAGGTGCAAGCTCAGATCAAAATAGAAACTTCTCGTAGAATTGATATTTTAATCTGCAGTAATACTCGTGTCTTAATTAACTCTGTTTATTTTCTTGGGTTAGTAGATAAGTATCCTATAGCTCACTCTGAACCTTATTATGTAGTCACCGTCCTATTGCTGGACACCTTTTTCTCCATAAAGAGGGTGTAGGCCAAAAAGCTATCATAGATTTACATTATTGTTGATCTGTTCTGACGAAAAAAAATGAATTTTACTAAGAAT
The DNA here is from genome assembly GCA_947049295.1 of Ligdia adustata. Lineage (NCBI taxonomy): Eukaryota > Metazoa > Arthropoda > Insecta > Lepidoptera > Geometridae > Ligdia > Ligdia adustata. Next base: position 2,751,422 of record OX346237.1, read on the forward strand.
ACAATTTTTGCATATATAATGCGCCTGTGTCTGTACTCGTATTCAGACTCGATACGCGAGGTTCAGGAATCCTATGTAGTCATCCTTTTAAATATGTACAATATGTGCGTACCAAAAGTACCTAATGCTACATTTCGACATAATCTGAAGCTAGCTGAGACGCAACTGTTTTAACCAGAACTCTAGCTTGATATTAAAAAAATAGATATAATATGCACCCTTTGCTAAAATTAGAAATACTTACAGAGAGCACTATATGCATGATGACGTGGAAAGCTACGAAAGCTGCAAGTATGTAGACACTCCACATTGGGAGCTCAGCCTTTTGTAAGTACACCGCCAGGAATATCGTCACGACTGAAATGGAAAATATTCCATCAGCAAAAGCTGTTAAATATCAGTCAAAATGCGTACATAAGAGATAAAAATGTTGCAAGACTTTCTAGTTCTATTAAGTACTATATGACCCGGCGAACTTTGTCCGCCTAACAGTTATGTATGTTTCTCACATTTTATACTTTGCCTGGAGTACGACAAACATTTCAAGACCAAAATCAGCTAAATCGGCCCAGCCGTACTCGAGTCTTAGCGAGACAAACGAATAGCAATTTATTTTTATATATAGGAGAGAGAAAAACGTCTTGTGGAAGCGACATGTGACCAGCTCTTATTTCGGTCAGAAATTTATCATTGTCATTCAACGTGAAAATGCAGCCAGCATTCTTGGAACTTTCCCTTCTACTGGGGGATTATTATTAGATTAGTTTGTAGAGCTGTGAATGTTTTTTTTTCCTTTGCTTTTGTGTTTTATTAAACTTGTTATTTTTTTAGAAAGAGAATAAGATATAGTTGCTTATCAAGGTTCACAGGTCGATGTTGTATACTTTGACTTCCAGAAGGCTTTTGACAAAATTGATAACGATGTCTTGTTACACAAGCTGTCTACAGATGGATTTTCTCCTAGTCTCTTAAACTTTTCTCAGACTATTTGAGAGACCGGCGCCAGTATGTACAACATGGTGTGCATGTATCTGAGCCTTATGACACAAGATCAAGAGTAACCCAAGGTTCCATCACTGGTCCACTTCTTTTTCACTCACGATTTGCCTAAAATATTAACGACTGCAAAATGCCTTCTATATGTTGACGATCTTAAACTTTTCCTGAAAATAAAATCTTTTCTTGACTGCATACTGCTTCGGCATACAAAATGTCATTAATCTAATTTATGAATGGAGTTTAAAAAATAAAATGATTTTTTATACAAATAAATGTAATGTTATGATATTTGATCGCAAAAGAAATTCTTTTAACTTTGACTACAAATTAAACAGTCAAATCATAAAAAGAGTAAGTCTTATTAAAGATTTGGGAATAACTTTCGACCGAGGACTCACTTTTCATGAGCATATATCAGATCTCGCTAAAGAGACATACTGTCGTTTAGGTTTTGTGTTACAAAACGCTAGAGACTTTGAAAATCTTGTTAAGATCTTGTATAACTCATTGGTCAGAAGCAAGCTAGAATCGCGTATGTGTCTGGAACCCGTACCATATTGTCACCTACGCGCGAAATATAGTAATGAGAAGGTTCAAAAAGCCTTCTTAAGAGCGCTGTACCAAAAAGTATATGGCTACTACCCGTTACTCTACCCGACGAAATTCTTGCTAGGCCACCTTAGTTACAATTCCCTTGAAGTGAGAAGGATACTCGATCAGCTCACTATCTGCTGTAAAGTGATTAGAGATTCTGTAGACTCATTACATTTACACAACTTGCTGTGTACTTTGTTCGTGCCGGACGAGCCCGGTGTCCCGGCAAACAGACGTGGTCAGCCGCAGAATCTGTTCCATGTATGTAGTGAACGAACGCTAGCGCGAACAATGTCCCCAGTAAATCCCGCTCGTTGGCACCTCAATGAACTACTTGTCGCCAACCCTAATTGTGACATATTTTATGACAATTGGAGAAAACTTAGCTTTGTATTTTTGACTTATTGTAAGGGTCTGTTAGACCAGTGGGATAGAAGCAAAAAGCCGGCATATTCCACAAATCCCCTTAGACAATACCCTGCGCAGGGGATATCTGGAATTTTTGTCCATAAATCCCCTTTTTGCAATACCGCAGGGGATTTGTGGACTCAACTCAACTTTTTAATAATTTGAATTTAATGATTTAATAATTTGATATACCTACTTAATACTTGGTTTCATATTTAATTCTTTTTGTGCATGCTATTTTTTTGTTTTCTCTTGTTTTAGTCTTATAATTAACTAGGTATGTATAATATGTGAGATAATTGTAACTGACATTTATAATCCTTTTAATCTCAATAAAAAAACATTTGATGATCATTAAATCAGATTAAATATAATAATTATATTAAAAAGATATATTATGAAAAAACTATTTGGTTTTTAAGCACGTCTTCATTTTTAACTTTGCCTGTAGTAGTATACCTAGTCTATGTCCAGCAAGTCCAGCATTATAATGCTGGACTTGCTGGACGTAGACCTCTTCTTTATTAAACCGTTCTTCCCGGTTGGTTCTGTTCTTATCTCATTCAAGAGGTGAGTATCTAATTACCGTCTCATTACAAAAAGTTGTAAATGAACCTTGATTTAAGAAATAAAATTAATAAAAAATAATTTCTAATAGATACTTACTGACAAGTTAATATCTACGTAGGTAAAACAATTCAGTCAAATTCAGTTCAAGACGAGATCAATCGCCAAACCTTACAAAAGTTTCTTTTGAGAACCAAGTCAATATGTAATCAAGAGAAAGTAAGGTACTCACTTCCAAGAATGTGTGCTGCGTTACCGAAGAGCCAATGTACCCAGTTGAAGATGGGCCTCTTCTTAGTGCCAGGGTGCGGTCTGAAGTATGCACCTGGGAACAATTATGATATATGTATCAATGCCAGTCTTAATTTCATGAAAATGCTAATGCTATCTAATTCAATCGTCTAAGTAAATACCTAGACAATTCATTTTAGTGCCATACCTAAGCACGCTTATCACAATTTCTTTTTCTTCTTCGGCGATTTCACAACGAAAAGTTATTACGCAATTTATGGCTCAATACTTATTTTTTGGGATCTGCTGACTTTTAGTTTTGAACGTTTTGTCTGGTGACGGATTGGTCCAGTCACCCGAATAACTAACCTCTGCAGCCAAAAGTTAGGAGCCCTAAAGATACATATAATATCACTTTCAAAGACACCAAGAAAGTAGACCATATCTGAGATCTAGTCCTGGATCTTAGACTATACATGTAATATCTCAGGCAATCTGTTCGGAAGGTTATCGTTGTTTGGTACCTACAGGTAGGTATGGACAACTTATACAATCCGCAAGTAATAGTATTCCTACCTACCTAACTTATGGACTTCGCTTTCTGCAACGAGGAATGCATCGAACAAGTGACAATAAAACTTATCTATGTACCTCTTTTCATATTTAACTTCACTTATTATTTTGTGTTCTACTTTTGTTTCCGTTTTTGTTTTGGTGCGTATTAATATTTTTATTTTTTACTTAAATTTTATGAAACATGTATATGTAAAGGTTTTGTGACGACGAATGTTCTAACGTATTCACATCTCGTATGTTTCTCATGTTAGTGATATATATCTTTAATGAGAAATAAATGTCTTTAAACCTAAACCTACAATACTTACCAATAGGTTGCAAGAAGCACAGTATGACAGTGACGAGGCCGGTGATGGCGTGAGGATTGTCTCCCGTGGTGGACCAGCCGCCCACTTCCACCAGGATCAATATGAACCCGGTGACTGTTAGCAGCCAGGTGCTAACCATGAGGATCCTGTGCCACTGGAAACAGTAGTTTAATACTTAGCTTCTCAATGAGTTTCTAAAATTATCATTAGATCCTACTAATGATAACAATCTTTAACAATATAGTTATACTACCATTTCATTTTGATTTAGAAATTCGAGAAAATAATATGAGAACTTAATATTTTTTCTCAAATTTGGCAAAATTTTCTACTACAATACACCCATTAGGCCTTATTAAAACTAGTCACCAGTAGTTATCAAGTTTTCAAGCACAACACAACACAATCTTGCTCATTTGCCAAGCTTTCAAATTCTAAGTAGGTAAGTACTTTTTGTGTAATGCATTATTTAGAATTCATTTCTAGAGACTAGGTATGCAGAAAGAAAGATTATCAAACAAGTTTTAGTAGAATACCCATATTTAACGATTCTCAAGTGGATGTAGACGCAAGAATAAGTACGTATTAACTTTACAAACGATATCGAAAAAGTTACAAACATAAGTACCTAGCTGTCTCTGTGTTTATATTTTTCAGTAATTTTGATTTGACCTATTTTGATGTTGTGGTATGAAGTACCTGGGAGTTAATGTACCTACTATTAAATGAAGTCTTGAGTAGGTAGTACCCTCTAACTAATTTATTTTTCGAATTTGTCCAAGCTTGATAACCTCGTTCTTTTTAAGTCGTTAGAAAAATTAACAGTTGTTGATTTAATCCACTTCCGTGGCATATTATTGAAGGTTACAGGTAAGAGTAACAGAATTTTACTTACAGCAAACCAATAGTCCTTTCCTCCAAGCTGTTTGCCGACCCAAGTCTGCCTGAAATACCTGTAAGCATAGAAACCATGGTTGAACTATAGCGCCTAAATTTAATGTTTGAGAAAACGATTTAATTGGGAACTTGAAAAAAACGAATATGTACGCAAAGTAAGATACTTTCATTGTACTATCTGACCGAATTAAACTGCTTGTTTTCTGTCTATGGTGCTTACGGTACACGGCAACAAAACTGACTCTTATCAGTAACTTATCTAGCAAATAGTAAGCTGCTCCTAGAGGGTCAACTAGAAAGCCAAAACGAATGACCAGCAGCTTAGAGGAGGACAAAAAGCAAATAGTTCATAGACTAGAAGCCATCATTAGGAGCGTAATAGAAGTTCCAAGAACACGCATGAAACGCACAGCATTCACATATTATTCATACTTACTGCCAGATTGACGAAATAGTTGTTCCTATGTATCCTACAATCCGTCTGGATTTATTCATGTGTTGAATAAATTGGTTCTACGGTGTACTGCCTCGCGCTTACTAGATTTTCCTCGTTTATGTGGGATAATTGCAATCCCTAATTAAGCACGAAGGAATTTCAACGGGTAGCCCGAGCCGCTAGGCCAGGGAGAACATGTTGATTCCTTAATTGCATTCAAACGCTGAGTAAAGTTGAGTGTTGTATCAGTAACTTACCTAGCAAGTAATATCCCAAGAGAGGCAGCTCCCAACCAGGCGGCCAACATGAATGAACCATGTAGCTTGACCAGTAGTTTAGAGGAGCCTGCCGCGGCGCCCACTGAGGATAAAGCAAGTGGCTCACCGGTCGACTCGTAGGCGAGGTTGTGGAAACCTACTCGATTCGCATCTGGGAAAATAAAACGAAAAAAAACAATAGGTTACGCTGTTGTTAAAAGTTACAAACAGATTCGACAAATTAACAACCTGTGATTTTTGAATATTTGGAAATTGTGCCGTACAGCCACTATATTCTTTCTATTTCGCTACGGTCATTCAGTATGAATAATAAAATTCATGACCCTAGAACTACAGCGCTGAAGCGGAGAACTGTCAAACAAAACCAAGTTTCCTTGCTCTTGTTTTCACCTCTTTCACGCCTAACTTTAACCGATAACTCTCCAACGATACATTTCCAAATCTTCCTTTATCGCATAACCATAAATACGATCAGAATTTAGTTGACTAATGCAATAAACAAATCTATTTCATTCTCACCTTTCATACTGTCTCCAGCAAGCGCCATCAAGTTGTACTTATTACTGGCTAAATCAAACGTCACTCCTTTAACCGTTGATACAACGTCTCTTTTAAACTTGCAGTACAGTTTCCCATCTATTGTAGAAGATTCTAGCAACTGCACTATCTCCTGAGGAGAATCTGATCTGCTGACGTAAGGGTCTGCTTTGGGATATGTCCAGGATGTGAAGAGACTAACTCGACCATTGTCATTTCTGACGCATTCCATTGCGCTGTCGTCTCCCATTTTGTTGTCCATACTGAAAGGAATTATTAATGTTTTACCAAGTGAGATCTCAGACACTAATATATAGTATAGTCTTCTTTTGAGAAAATTTTGCGACTGCATGCATTGCAGCCAAACCTTCCTACTAGACGAGCCCTGGGTGGGAAGTTTGAGAAATATCGCGTTGTGTGTGATGAAACCGAGTAGAATTACAATATTACAACTAGAAACTGCAAAAAGAAATCCGTAAGAAATTTTCAATTTCTGTTATTGTGTATACTGCCTGATAGTGCAATCCGCTGCCCACTCTATTTCCCGTAACTAGAAACTCGGTTTTTCAAGTCGCAAATCAATTTCTTCAGCGAGCGTGCTAAGTCTTAGCTCCCCATCTTCGATTTAGATCAGTCTAATTGCGGTCGAATGCAAGCCTCCCCCTATTAGAACGATGTAAAGTACCTTCATCTATGTAAAACAATAAAAAAGCTTTTTACCTTAAACCAGCGGCCACATATTTAGGGTTGCCAGTACCCTGAACCTCGAACGTATAAACATCACCAGCTACAAATACGGCCACAACAGCTTTACAGTCTCCGGTCTGGATGCAGTTCTGCGGTACTCCGAAGCAGAGTTTGGTGTCAGCACAGCCCTGGTAGATAACGTCTAATGGTGCTGCTGGAGCTTGGGACTGGATAGGATAAGAATCGAGTTTAATTATTAGTAAATAAAAGTATTTAATATTAGACTTAGATGAAGACCGCCCCACCGGTGATAAGAATGGAAATCTTGCAAAATGAAATCGACTTTCCCATACGCATATACATATATACATATGTTGGAACAATAAAATAGATAACATTGGGTTGAAACTAGGCTATAACATTTAAAAACACGGACAACATATTTTTATTAAGATGTATAAATTCAAATAAAAATTTGTCGTCATTCAAGTCTGAGATAAGATAAGATAAGATAAGACAACTCTTTATTAAAAAACCAGCTTAATTATAAAAAATTATAACAAAAAAAACTTACAATATATACTAGGTTTCTCAATGGCGGCCTTATCGCTTAGAGCGATCTCTTCCAGGCAACCATGCACGTAAATGAATAGATATTGATTATTTGGTAGCTTTGGATTTATCCTTTATAGGTTGATTAGTTACGATACACAAATTCAAGTTGTGATTAACAGCAGGCTCACCTTAGTCTCCATAATGACAGGTGGTGCTTGCGTTGTGACAGTTCTGTCCGTTGCTGGTGCTGAGGTTGCGAGGGGTGTGTCGGGAGTCACCACCTCTACCAACGGGGATTCTACTCCCGACCAGAAAGTCGCGTAGCCTTGCGCTACTGTCGCTCTGGAAATAAAGGCTTTAATAGCTATCTGAAGCTGTTAGTTGATAGTTCTCTGCAAAAATACGAAGGTAATTCAAAGTGAAATTGCCAGAATATTTTTGGTCCTTCGAGCAGGATTTCACAGATGTTTAGGCTTATGCTAAGAAAACATTTGCTTAATAGTAAGATAGACCTGCTTTGGAAGGATTTTGCCTGATGTAAATGAGACGATACGGCTTTAGATTATGTAGCACATTGCCTGTTTTCTGTTTTATTTATTATCGAATGTCCTATTTTTTGAGGTTTACTGACAATAAAGAATTTTGTAATTGTTATTATCTAGAAAAAATCAATAAACCCGCGACTTAGAAAGATGTAAGCGTTACCCGTTGCCAATGATGAAGTGTTATAATTGTGAAAAGCCTAGGATAACATACTTTTATGTTATCCTAGGCTTTTCACAATTATCACACTGGTGCTTACCTAAATTCGATGCCTCCCAAGAAGTCAGTAGGCGCTTGCCATTGGAAGGTGAGCGCTGGTTTATCGGCGGGAGAAGTGTGCGTCACTGTGTCGTTCTCATTAGTACAAGTTGTCAAACGTGCCATCGAAAATGGCGCGTTCACGAACTTGCCAACTATGATTTCGGGATTCTGAAATTCATGTCAAGAATTAAGAGACCTTATGTTTCATCATGATTATACCTACTCGTCTAGATCACCTTTATACAGGGTTTATATATTGCTATAACTATGACTTAGATATTTATTACCTACTTGGAGAAGTAAGAAAAGAGAAGAAGAGGTACCTACCCAATTTACATTCTTATATTTTTTTTCCAAAGGCAAACTAAGGCGAGATGATAATGTTCAAGTTAAACAAGTCGTGAGCAAAGCTTCGGGACAGGAATCCAAAAATAGAGCGAAGAAACAAATTATTTTGATGACTGACCCTTCCGCCTGAGCGTTTGAAAGTTTTACAGTTCACTAGCGCTGCGAAAGCATAGAGTCTAAAGCTTCTTTTGCTTCTGATCAATAAGAGCGATGGCTATTGTGAAAAAGAAACTTCTCATTTTATTTACCGAAGTTTAATAATATGTACATTAATTTATGATAACACATTTATGATACAGATACCGCCTTGCAGGACCAACAATCTAATGGATTTTTTAATAATAACTTACTTATTAGAATTTAAACGAACCTGTATCTGCCTAGCCTGCAATATGAACCCTCCGATAGGCACCGGGGCGCCTGCTGGGCTTCCTACTGTCACGTTGAGGAAGTCTCCTTGACGCACTTGCGCAGTGGAAGTGAGGATGAAGTACGGAGGAACTGTTGACTGCGGCTTGATGGACTCGTGCCGGGGAAGCTGAGTTTGACAAGCCTGGACATTGCCATAAGATTTTGATTAATTTGGAACTTTGTTCTATCCTGCTCATAGTAGTGTATTCTGTATTAACAATTGTATTTTTAGTCAGCAAGGCGATCACGAGCTATATTTTACCAGCGAAAAGGTAAGCTACACCGCGAGCGATAACAGTAACAGTGATACTTTTTAGATGTTACCATAGCAAAACTTTTAAGAATAAAAGAAAGATTGTATAGGTATAAATATATTAGTTTCAAAATTTTAATTCTTTTTCGTGACTTTAAAATATTGGTTTTCGTGAAATATTTCAACAATCTTTGTAGGGCTGTGTATGCTGTGATAGCGTGGCTTTTTAGCTATAGTCAATGGTCAAGTGGGTCAGGCGGTGTCCTGCGATAACATTATAAAGACAAGAAAATTAAAAATTACTACATGCATACTCGTATCGCGCAAAGGTTAAATATATTTCCACTATAGTAGGTTTCCTTTCTAGCAATTTGACAAATTTTGAGCAGAACAATATCAATACAATTCTAAATGCACATAGGTGAAAAATTCAGCGGTGCATGCCTGAACCTGGTATCGAATCCGCGCCCTCTAGCTTGTCAGACAACGGGTTTACCGACTAGGCTTCTACTCTCTCTCTCTCTACGGTACTATACCGACGGCGCGGCGGGGCAAGGCAGTCTTTTTGCCCAAGATTCCCTTGGCGCTGTCGTTCCCAGCTCACCGCGCCGTTTGCAAAGCGCCTTAATGTTATGTAATAACTAGTATTACATATATTTACTTACAGTGGAAGGTGCTCCCGATCCATATTGTTCAGATGATTTGATTACGAGCAGTATTGTAAGGAGAAAACAAGGTATTCTTTTCCTCGGCAACATTTTGTGTGATCTGTAAAGAAGGAAAGTAAACTTAAAAATAGTTTGAAAAGAAATACACAGATTTTGTTTATCTAATAAGTAAACTGTCGACGCTACTTTGTAACCAATTTACCGAAACAGGAGGTCTTCAATACGAATACCTACATTTACTAAAATTATTGTTACTTGATTGTCTGATGACAGATGAACCAATTAGAGAAATACTTTTTTGCTAAAGTAAAGTAACCTTTAAATAATGTTCGTTAGAGGCAAATCTTATTACATTTGAAGTAATAATTATTAAAAAAAATACTTATAAATGTTATTTATATATGAGTAATTAATAGAATGGTGTATTCCCCATGTGGCCTCATATAAGTTTTGTCATCATAGGTCCAGGGGACCAAGTCTATTACCTGATTTGTTTTAGAATTACGATTGCATTGCATAATTCTGAACGATAAATTAAGTAGTTTGGTTTTTAAATCAAAATGTAAAAATTATGTCAGCGCCTAGCAAAATGTAGGTAACTAGTTGACAACTTTCTTTATATGTCTTTTTACAATAGTATAGTTTTTTGATGATTATTACACTACAATAAGTAAATGATAAAATATTTAATGACTTTGCACTTGAAGTCAAGATCTCATAAATATTTGTATGTTAATTGATAGCATGAAAAGTAATTCATGAACAATGAACAACTTGAGTGATAAGTGCAGTGCAATGCCAAACAGAATAAGAATTGGCATAGAAACGTTATAAGTACAGGCTGATTGAATTACCTACAGAAACTTCTGTTCGCTCGCAGCTAAAATATTTACCAATCCTAAAATCGCAAAAAAAGGTTTTATACAAAAAAGTGTTACATTTCCTTGAAATTGAGTTTTCTACGTCAATGGATTTTCTAGACCTTGATTAAAAAGTTATGGAACAGTTTATGAAATTTCGGATTAAATATTTGGTAGGTGCAAGATTTTTATATCGATGAGTATACGACTCCTTCTAAAGGTATGGCAAAAAACAAAATATCTTATAAGTATTAATCCAAAAGAGGGTTAAGTATCATGACGAATGTAAATTGGTTCATTGTTAAAACTGTTGATATCGAATCTGGAAAAAAATGCTATAATCCGAGTCCTCGGGATTTTTAAGACTAAATTAGATATTTTTTTTAAACAAATGTACGTTTTTTTTCTGTTTATACGTGCTGGTCCTGGTCCGATTGAAATGTTTTTTTTATGGTGGTAGCTTATATGCCTGGTCAACATATAGGATACTTTTCATCTCGGTAAATTAAAGAGAAGGAATAATAAATACCACGCGGACGAAGTCGCGGGCATCAGCTAGTATATAATATTACGTTGTTTTACTATTCACTCAGTATTTTACAAACTTACTTAGTATACAATACACGTGTTCATGTTACGGAATTCCATGAACGCTTAACACCATGAGACCCTTCCCTTCACTTGATCTGACCTTCTACGCATGACTTGATCTACTTTGTCTCTCTCTATCCAAAACTGTTTGTGCTACCTGTCTCTGTCTACACGGACCTCGTAAAGTGACGTCATTGTTTTGTCTGGAAGGTGTTTCCTACTAAAGTTATTCGCACCTGCCTATTTTGAATCAGTATTTAATTCCGTTTTCAGTATCAGTAGTTCCGGACGGATTCGAATAGCATAGTTTTAGTCTTGGAAAAGCTCGTTACAGCGCATGATTCAACTAGCTTTGATTCAACGATTATGCTCGAAGTCTTCCGTCATAGGAGGTATTCTTTACGAAGTTTCTTTCACAGTTATACATTATCACGATTTATAACCGTGAATTCTAAGCATTTTCGTCTGTAAGGGCGAGTCAATACGGGTGATCGGTATATTCCTAGTTCTCCACAAGCCCGAGTCCTTGATGGGTTATACAGGAATACGAGTGTCATTTGTTTCCGTTAAAAAATCGAAGACAGGCGATAATGCGAACGTTCTGTCTTCGAATCTTTTACTTAAAGTTTTCGAGTAATCAAATCTAATTACTTCAGAAATTTAAGTCTGATTTTTAATTAATCCAACTGAGTATGCAATAATCTTGTCAATCTTCATTTGACCTTCTAACGAGGATTTCTGCTTTGAATTTATTTAAATTATGGATGAGAATTTTGATCAATTTGTTGACCAGAAGTTTGACATCCCCGTTGTATAATAAAAGTAATTTCCAAAATATGTGGATGATAAGATGGCTTTACTTTTTAGACATTGAATAAAAGATAATAAATACTTATTATAATTGAGATTGAAGTTTTTAAAAAAATCTCTTCGATGTAATGTTCATAGATTTATTCGGTATTATCTAACCAAATCTATCTATCTTACATATAATTATCCTGTGAATCGTTGTGTAAAAACTTCAATTTCCCAAATTAATGTGCAGCCCATTTTCTAGCTATTAATTCCTAAACACCGGAACTCTCAAGTCCGGAACTCGCAAACTTCTACCTAACCGACCGTAGTAAGACGTAGCTAAATAATGATTTCACAAATGATTTAGACGCCAAAAGCAAAACACTAGAGGTCAAATGGTGGTTAGCCTTGCTCAAACCGGCTGCCAATGTCAGATTGTCAATGAAGTAGAGCGATTTTTAGCGTGGTATGTGCATTGTGCAAGCATTAATTATCTAAGCTAATATTGATATTTCAAAGTTTACTGAAAAATGTCACACTATAAATTGAAAGTTTTGAAATCATTTTTGAGTTATCAGGTTTTGTATCGCGGTCCAGGTATGTAGATAACATGAATTTGATTGACAGCTGTCTCTTGTCAGATTTGAGACAGGATATAAAATACATTTTCAAGGTGTTTGCTATGAGTGTGAAACAATCATATATAATTTCGTTTTAATTCTTCTCACTTATGATAGTGAAGAGAAAACATTGAAGGCTGGCCACAGTATAAATTTGGTGATAGCCAAGAAGAGAGGGAGTGTTTCTGTGAATCAATTATACAAGTTTGGTTGAGAAAACCTGCAGTACACACCACTTACGATTTCTGTTGATTCGGAAAATCAAATCTTATTCTTTGGCAAATAAGAATGGAGTACTTACTTTGCTGAAGAATTATGTAAATATCTAAAAGCATACAAGTTGTACACCAGTCAAGTAAACAAAAGAACCCCAGTATTCCACTACACGACGTTTTAATTACCAACGCTGACCGCGTTTCAGACCAGTCAAATACCACTTTTTCTACCAAAATTACTTAACTAAAATAACGCACGCAACTTGGCTAAGAATGCTTTAACTGTGTCAATTGGCCACTCGATGAATAACTTAAGTAAGGACTCAGATTACGATCTAGGGCAGGCTTTGGGTAGGGGTTGAGGTACAACAATAACCTGTAAAGACGTATAATTTATAAATAAAGTAGGACATACATGGGTCAATTCACGGCATGTGAAAAGTAGGTGACATGTGCTTATTTATTGAAAGTCTTGGGGTTGGCAAGTAATCGATTGTTGGCGCTGAGTACGTCAAGGAGGGTTCATTGGCCTGGTGTTATTTAAAGTGAGCACTTTAATGAGCATTAATCATAGCTTTGCCTAATTAATATGGTAACATACGATTAGTGTTAATACAGACTTTCTAACATACATATAACGAGTTCCCTACATGACATTTAAAGCCGTTTGATACAATGAAGTTGGAAACTCAATTACCGTTTATTTATAATGATTGGTTTGATCAAAGCTATTCAGTGACATGCAAGTTTCAGGTTACCATGGAAATAGTTATCCATATTTCGATCGATCATGCATATGTAGTTCGATGCACTTTTGTCGAAGGTACCTTTGAGAAATGACACCATTTTCTACGCCTTTAAATACGAGTAAAGGCTTATAATAAACATGTTAGTAAGTATGTAACTATATATAAACATAATATTATCCTGGATATGTACTATTAAGAAGCCTCAAAGAGAAAAGTGAGTTTGTATTTAATTTATATATTTTTTTCTCAAAAATAAATCGCTCTTTCTTTAACCAGTGTTTGATACCCGCAGAAATCTATAGGTATATAAATTAATCTTTCTGTGTTGTTCAATGTTTTTGGGAAGGCCAAACTTTCAGTGCAAAAACTTAAGAAATAAGGTTTTGAGCATAAACCTAATTCATCGTTTTTTCCTTAGTAAAAGTCATACATACATACATGAGTATATCAATTAATATTATACTATACATACTATACCGCTCGCAAAGATGGCAGATATTTTAATATCAATAAGCTATCACTTGTGGAACTAGATATAAAAAAAGATTTGTTAGCAAGAATATTCATTTTCTCTTGTAAATGAAAATTGAAAAACTTATAAGAATTGTATACATACAAAATGAACAATATCTATCTATAAGAAAATTTTACGAAAATCGAGATAAAATATTAGGTTATCCATACAAAATTTGGTCACGTGATCGGTCAAGTTGTATGGGGGACGCAAAATTTTGCAAACAACAATTCTACAATGAGTTCACTTAGACTAACATGCTTAAGTATTGCCATACCTTTCTGTTACACGTTGTATATCTTGTGTGTCTACAAATTGAAATTGTGGTAAAAGTGAATTTGAAACGCTGTTTATATGGTAAATTAATCACTGATTTGATGAACTTACTTACCAAATACTTGTAAAATGTGTGTATATATGGAGTCTACGTCATTACTACTATTCGTACCAAACCAGTTCTCAGTAAGCTATAAACTGGAAGTTGGTTTTCCCATTACGCACCGTACGGAAACTATATTATTATGAATTCATTTGTATTTACCAGGGCGCTTACAGACCAAACTGTTAATGTTGAGAATGTCCAGTGTCTTGAAATCTCCATTGTGTTAAACAGTCTACTTTCAATAGGAATAGGAGATAATAGGAATTCAACATAGTGATATTAAATGAACTACACTGGACAAGACTAGACAATCTAGGACTAGGCAGATTTTAACACTAGACGATTGAGATTCCGGACCTCTTTCGGAAGTGGTCTATTTGATACTGGATGGTTTAGGTCACTAGACGTAACGCCTCAATGAAACAAATGAGCACTTTTGAACAGTCTGATAAAGATTACCGAGAGTGAAAAAAACTATAGTAAAATCTGACACTCACAGAGTCTGTGAAGTATATATAAATGAAATAATTAAAAAAATACCGGCTTCACTACTGAATCTTTTCATTTACCTATATTTTGGTTTAAAAATCCAACCTAATGAATGAATTAACTAAAGTTAAACAGAGATGACGTCATTACACGGGAGGATATATCCTTTAAAACAAAAAACAAAACATTTTTTTTCGGTCTAAACGTCTCTGAGAAATAAGTCGAATTGAGTACCTCCTCTTTTTGAAAGTCCGTTGAAAGAACAAACTGACAGTAGAAAGAAACATTTGTCAGACTCAAAGCAGAGCACGCTGCGCTCGCTCAGTCGACTAATAAGGAAGGAAGAATTTATAGCTAACAATCACAACTAAACATTAAAATAATTATAATATATTACTAGGTATGTGTGTAATAACCACAAACTCCCACGACTAACTGTTGGCATGACTCATCATAACAGAGGTCATATTAAAATGACTCGGCATAAACGGCGCAATGCCATGCAAGACTTAAAATTACGTGTCTAAAATTAACAAGTATCTAATCTAAATCTAATAAAAAAGTGAACAAGTGTTTAGAAGTAACTACAAAAAAACCCGACTGCTAAAATCTTCGAACCGGTGTATCATCCTAAATTTTCAGATTTTTATTTTGGTATCACTCTCACCACTAAGACGAATATATTGACACCACTCACATAAAAATAAGTATAACCGTTAAGGCTCTAAGGCGTGCCAAAGAAATATACATACATACACTCGAAAAACATAACCCTCATTCTTTCGCGGTCGGGTAAAAACATAACCCTCCTTCTTTCGCAGTCGGGTAAAAACATAACCGTCCTTCTTTCGCAGTCGGGTAAAAAAGTGAAAACCGACTTGAAATCTGCAACCAAATTTTACAGCTATTTTGATTTATAAACCAAACGGCTGGACCGATACTTGTAACTTTTATACTTAAAATTGTTATTATAATAAATGTTATCAATTTTATTAAAATCGAATGAAATAATTTCCATTCTTATAGAAGTTTTCTGGAAGAGATCGCGTGTTAGCGGTAATATTTTGTGCCTGTTTCTTTTTGTATTTATCTATAATATTGTATTCTTGTGATGACAATGAACAATTTTTGTAGTATTT
This sequence comes from Ligdia adustata, assembly GCA_947049295.1. Classification (NCBI taxonomy): domain Eukaryota; kingdom Metazoa; phylum Arthropoda; class Insecta; order Lepidoptera; family Geometridae; genus Ligdia; species Ligdia adustata. The sequence goes on from OX346237.1 coordinate 2,767,333, forward strand.
GATGAAACCACCAATCTTTTATTGAAACAAACTAAAACGTAAACTAGACGTGAAGTCTAGTTACAGAGTACATATCGTCATAACAGAGACGTAACGTCTAGAGTTAGTGCAAAAAGAACCGCTCTAAGTAAATTACCCGAATGGTCAAAATCAGGGGTAAAAGAAAGAAGTTTTAAGACATTTCAATAGTATACCTTATATTTTGTGTAGATATCTGCTCAGACTTTTACGCAATTAACTACAAAGAGTGGTGTCTATAGATACTGTCACGTTATCAGTATTATATTACCTTGTTAAAGTAAAGCGTTATCATGCCCCTATAATACCTATATTATATCTTCAACAACTAATTAACCAAAACTCGTTCGCGGCCATGTTGATTTCAAAATTTAAAATGGCGGCAAGGTGACGCCATTACGTGTGTTGCAATTAATATTTTGATAACACTGGGTTGAGAACTTTTCCTATCTTCGTATGGTTTTATCGACTAGCAGGTTACCTCACGAGGTTTCGCTTTATCTTTATTACAAATGACAATTGTAATTTACAATTTAACAAAATACGTAAATAGCCCAAAACTGATTACAATAATAGCATAGTTTGATTGAAAGTAAGTAAATGGCAACATTCTCTTGATGAAGGTTAGTGGTAAGGTATTTTAGTCCGGATTTCCGTATGACTTAACAAATCAGGTAAACTCGTACTTTTTATATATTGAGTGCCCAGTATTTTTTTTGTAAATTTTATGTTGTTTTTTGCTGTAACTACATATAAAGCTCAAAAAATTACTTAATCAGAAAATCATCATCAATCAGAATGAATATGATATAATAGTTTTTGGGAAACTAACTAGACAGTGAAAAAAGATTCGATCAAAACAAATTCTCTGAAGACCAAACTTAGTAGAAAAAAATATAACATCAATGAGGATGGTAAAAGAAAAGATGGTTACATTTGTTTTGAAATCCTTGTCAGATTGTAAAGACTACGTAACGTCACAGTTTACTTAAGTACTACGGAATGTAGACAAGTGGATACTTTTAAGTTTCAAAAAGTATTTTCCTGTCCGTTAACATTGTGAAATTGTGGTTTCTTACATTAGTAGTAATTCTTTTAAAACGAGTGTGGGATCTCAAGGTTAATTTGTGGACGTGTGTTTGCGTGGAACCCACGTTATTGGTTTTGATCTATTGATTATGTTGACAGAGCCTTTTTATCTGGCTGCAAAAATAGAGAGTATAGTTTTTCAAGTGTAGGTACATTCGTTTATTTGTATGTAAGCATGTAGTTATAACTAAAAAAACGAGGAACGCTTTTGATGTGCAAGGTGCCATTGGATTGGTCTTTTTTTTGCAGATGGTCATAGGTTAAGGTTTGAAATACAGTGGTCTAAAGTTCAAACAGTCGGGTTTGTTTGAAGTCGCTTTTGACCATTTATTTATTGATATACTACGCTATTTATAAGCTAATAACAATATAAACGAGAACTATAAAACAGTGGTTTAAGACCAGAGCTACTATTTTGTTCGTCTAAGATTAAGTACTTACTATCTTATATTAAGTATCAATTGTTTTACTCGAAATCAATATTAATTAATTAGAACGAGAAATTATTAATTAATCTGTTAATCTAATTTAAATAATAAAAATACTAATTCATAAATAATTAACTGATGCAGCCATAGCCGCCAAACAGGACCAAATGGCCCGTATCTTGGCGTATAGCTTTCCTTAACATAATAACAATTTAAAGATTCATTGTGTCGTAAAACAAATTATAAGAAAAAATATATCAATCAATAAAATGTAACGCTTAAAATAAATAATATATAACCTGTGTTGAACTGTTATTGGGTTCAATGAGGTAGTTTCAAGTTCACAATTCATGATGGTACCGCATCTGCTTCGGGAATGGCTGTAACTTTAGCACCCGCTCTTCATCACCCAGTAGCAATGATGTTTCTTGTCATTAGCAAACAATTACGATCATCGACAGTATAGCATGCAATATGAGTGTCTCACGTCGGCGTATATGCGAACCTACTTTCTCTAAAGCCGTGCGTGTGCGCAAATGCGGCACCATTACTAAACTCTTTGTTAAGAAAATTGCTGAAGCCTTCTGTATATCTTTTCTATTAATAAACGCACTCTGTGTTTGTAAAAATCTGTCGCCAAGCACTTAACGGTGTGTTCCGTCAGGTTTCCTTGTGAGCCAGTCCAAACTAGGCATGCTCCATCTAGGCCTACAGTATCGCTGACTTCCGTGGTCATGTGAACTTGTGGTCAAATGCCTAGCTGTGCAGGATAAAAAATAAAGCCCTAACATCTTACATTCAAATTATGTGTAAGTAAATTAGTAAATTAAAAGAGTGAAGTTTTCTTTACCTCGTCTTAATAAAATTATCAGCAAGATAACAATTTTGAGCATTTTATTGACTGTAATTTTTTACTCTGATTTAATTCTGTGTCTGTTTTACTATGTTTACATCTCTAACAATAGTTGTTTATTTATCTCAATCCCTACTTGCCTAACTTATCTTCTCTATAAAATAAAAAGGAATAGCTGAATGTGTTGCTAAGCGCAAATCTCGACAGCAGCTCAACCGATTTTGCTAATTCTTTCTTTAGAATATTCCTTAAGAGAAAAATTAAAAAAACGTGTCAGATAATGTATAAAAACAACACTTTTCTATACTCCCATACAATCGATTCGTAATTATACTTTAACGTCAATTTGAACTTTAAAACCGTACCGTAAAATTGAAGTGTTAGGTTCCTAATGATGATAAAATAATAATGCCAATACTTATAAGGTAACGTTACTCTTAAAGAATCGACTGTTAGCCGGTACGAAGTTCACCGGTCAGCTAGTAATCATATAAATGCGAAAGTAACTATGTCTGCCTGTCTGCTACCTTTTCAGGAATATTCGATTCAGGACCAATTTTTAATGATGTTCTTCTTTAAGTTTACTCTACTCTACTGTCTCTAAAGTAATCAGAGGCATATAAATTCCAAACACAGTGAATAACTGCTTTTTAACTTTAACTGTTACGAAAATTATTTTTTGTAATTTTGATGATAAAGAGTACTGTTTGAATCGTCTGTCTGTGATATTTAGGTTTTTTTTATTGTTCCTTGTTCCCAAGACGCCATGAGCGATTTACGTAATTTTTGTCGTTTGAGAGGGCCAATTAAATTCATTCTGTTATTTTAATTTAAAGCCATACGGAGTTTGATACTATTTATAAAACCACCTGAAAAGAATAAACTTTCAAAAAGATTCTTCTATTAATCGGGGAACTTGAATAATAAAGGATTCCAACAAATTCAGAACCTCTTTCTTTTTTACCAACTTCCCAAAAAAGGCAAATATTCTGGTCGCTTTTTTTTGTTTGTTATCGGATTTCTTGGAGACTAAACCGAATTAAGTCCGATCCATAGGTTGCCTGGAAGAAATCGCTTTAGGCGATCAGGCCGCCTAATGCACTACCAATGTTTTGATTATAATATATTTAGTTGTATTTTTGTTTTTGGTGTGCAATAAAGATATATTGTGTTGTATTGTAAAAAGTTTTTTCTTTGCAAGGAGTAGGTATACCTCCGACCCGATTGAAATTGTATCAACATCGGTTCAGTGGTTTAGCTTTTTTTAAAGTACTTGTTTGTAGTTGGTTATTATAGAGTTATCGTTCTCTTCGTCAGCATACCTGTGTGACTTATCCAGCTTGCAAACTGTGCACGAGTCATTGGCTTCCGTAATTCAAAACATTTGCACCATGTTTACTGTCAGATTATACTGTGGCATTCGAACGGGAAGTTTTCTTGGTAGATTCACATAAATGAACAAGTCATACTTGATAACATTGAAAACCGGCTTTCATTCGGTACGCAAAAAATACTTTACTAATAATGTCCTCTTAGAAATTTAAAAGATATTTTGAATTAAAAAAATACCCGATTTTTATAAAATTTATATGGGATCACATCGGAAGTATACCCTTTCGAAATAACAAAGATTTCTTTTAATCTGCTTTTCATATCCATAACCTTACACAAAAAAATAGATACATCAACATCATCATCAACATTTACCTACCCACTGCTGAGTATGGGTCTCCTCTTGTGATGTTTTATGGCTAAAAACCCTCTTTTTATGAATTGCAATATAGTACGGGCCTCATGCCCCGGCAGCCCCACTATTCCAAGTTACATACATACAGACGAACATAGAACTTCCTCATTTTTGGAATTCAGTTAAAATTATAAAGTTTTACAAGTAAACTCAGGTTATCAACATGAACTAACATTCGTTACAAAGGTTAGGTAATAAATATACGTATATTTTATTTATATCACATAAATATTATATTAAATTCTACATCTCAACTTTTACTATAAAAAATTAAGTAAAGTTGTAACTCATGAATAGAAGACGACCATTACTTTAATCGCAACACAGTTGCATTTAATTCTTAATAGCCAAGTCCACCTATTGTTCTTTCTTTTAAAAAACTGCTAGATAAGTAGGTAATAATATAAATGATGGAAACATCATGAATCATGATAATGATCAGTATCTATTGAAATCTTACTTCATACGATGCTAATAGTGAATTTGTAACTTTACTACGAGTACTTGCTACGTCGTCGGTAATGATATTTTGAAACGGTCAAGCAGTTTAGATAGGATTTTAAGTGAATTCAAAAGAAAAGATTCTCTATTCGTCAGATTTCTTACTTGTTCGTTTTTATGTACTTACATAAGTATGTTCCCCAATTTATCGCCATTGCGACGATTTGACTGAATTACAAAAAAAAAGTTTGAAGTATGGCTATACTTAGATCATTTTATGAAAATCGGTAAAGTAGTTACTTAGTTTAATGATTTAAAATAATTGAAAATTATGCTGCCGTTTCGTTGTTTATAATTAAGAACACTTATATTAGGTTGCTTGATCCGAACTTCCCAGACGAATATTATAAAAGAAACTACTCCTTTTTGAAGTTGGTAGGTACATGACTCAGGATTAATCGTATAAAATATATAAATAATGCTGTGCTTCAGATAGGTATAATAATTATATTTATGTTAAGAAAAATCAGTTTTCTTATATCAATTCAGGCTTACTTACCTACAACTCCGTAAACAAAGGAATTATCTGATGGTAAAATGCCACTATGTAAATTAACGTTCGCTTAAAACAATGGGTAAATACTGTTTTATGTGCAATGATTAAATATCTTACCTTACCTTCATCAATAGTAACTACATTAATAACGCAGATGCTCTCTAAACTCAACTAAACCGAGGTAAGCAGGTAGGTGACTGTCTAAAAGAATATAAAAAAGTTTCAAATTTTAATCTCCCATTTGACCTCCTTAGTGGCTGGATTTCCATAAATCCTTTTTTAGTACACTCTATAACGAATACATAAACAAAATGATTAACTAGAACAACAAAAAAGATATAGCAGAAAGATTACTAAACATGCGTGAATACATAATACATCAAATTCACGTCTCTAGGTTTAACGGTTTAGGTTCTGCTAGGAATAACCTAGCTAATATCAGTCAATCAGGACTTACTCTTTTATACTTATAGATTAAACGTGAATTGAAAGAGCCAGGTTTAAATAATTTTATTTTAGCTAGTAGCAAAGAAGATATTATACTAACTATTTAATAGCTTTATAAAGTATACAGACAGGTTTTATAATTTATCAAAAATGCTCACAAAATTTATTATTAAATTTCCGTAATAAAGTACTAATTTTTTGGTAGATTAACATTTGGAAAATAAAAAACAAAGTGACGGAGCTCGTAAAATATGACATACTCGTCCTTATTTTAGCAAAGAAAGGTTCGCGAGATCGCATAGAGCTATGTGTTGTAAAACTATAGTCGTAGTGGTTTTAAAACGAATGTAATACATTTAAACTTTGATAGCATACTCCAAGAATGAACTAAGTAGGTATCAGCATATGTTTTAAAAATTTCTTAGTCGACTTATAACGGGCTATTTTGTTTCGAAAATGTGTACATTCATTGGCAGTTTACTTCTTGTATCGGCGAATTTAATCAACAGTTTGTAAAAACGGGTTGCAAGTTGTTATCCGTAATTTAAAGTTAATTAAATTAACTTGAACCTATTGTTTGAAAACCTGTTTGTGAGAAGCATTTATAATTAGTATATATGCCTCGTCAAACATAATAAGATTCAGCAGAGTTGTGGTGTGAGCGGAGGTGAGCATAGCCACAGTAAAACACAATTCCAAACTTGTACGAATCGTTTATTTATCAAAATAAACATTCACAAGTATAATACTTGATATAAATTGAATACAACAAAAAAATAAATTACTCTGTCACGACACATTCAATTTTGTAACCTACTTGAAAACAAAGTTCCAGTTCCAGTTCTCAATTCCAGTTTTTATGGATAGCTTCCCCGGTTATTCAATGACGCTTGAACCATCTCGCAGAGAAATGGGAGGATATACACACATAAAAAAGAAGATTCCGACGAATTGAGAATCTCCTCCTTATATGAAGACAATTGAAAAATTAATTAAACTCGCCTCTAAAGATATGCTATAAAGAATAATATACTTAAGACTCCCTAGGAGGTTTAACTCCAAAATAACAGTGTAGAAATGCCTATCCATGGGGGAATTATATCCCAAAGGTTAAATAGATATAGCGATTGCATACTTTTCCGATGGATTCAAATGTGTGATTGAAGTGAGAATTTAACACACGAATCGTAAAGTTATAGAAGACATCAACGCGCGCGACTTTATAAATAGGTACTAGAGCAAATACACCTACCTATTTACGAGTTATTCGAGTTTCCTCTACTATATATTATTTTGGCGTGAGCGACGTACAGGTATGTAGGTACTGACTGTCCCTGACGTTTTAAAGGTAGCGTTATATCGTTGGCGATTTTGCATTTTGGACATTTTACTAATATGTCGTTTTACCACTGAAGTCATTTGCCACTATCTACATAACTATAATTTTCATTCGTGTCGTGGTTTAATTGAAAATTTGCTCCAGTCATTAACCACATTTCTAACAATTTCTGAACGCACATCCATCTCTCTCTTATTTAATGTGTTCCCTACATTAAATAAGAGAGAGCACGAAACAAACATGCACCGTCACCAACAATATGGTCGACAGTACATTCTTCAACTTCTCCATTAACGTTCAGATTTTTTTTAGCCATTTTAAAAAAGTCTAACCGACAAAACCTATACTTAAGCCAAACGAAAACAAAACAAACGCCAATTACAAAGCAGTCTATAACCAAAACTACTAAACCGAAACAGAACAAATGCAATCCTAGAAATATGCGTAGAAAAGAACAGCCAAGATCTTAATATATATAACTCAAAGGTGACTGTTACCTTTGAGTTATATATATTTAAATTTACTCGTATATTGTAAGAATGTTTCTCTTGTATTTTTATTGTATGTCTGTAAGATTTGATCTATCTATCTTCTGATACGGAGTAACTAGACATCTGTATCCTCTTTAGCAAAATTGTCTTTGATCTAGAATACGCTAATGATGTAAATTAACTATGTTAGTTTGCATCGACTAGGTATAAGAACATATATGTTGTGATTGATTCACATCAACCCGGCAAGTCATTAGTTACGTGTTTATGACAAGGCGATCTAGGCCTTTGTTTGACGTTGAGTCTCATGATGCAATTGTATCTTAATGGTCAGAGAAAAAAATAAACATACCTCTTCGTACTACTTGGATGGCTACAAAACGAACCTTGATGAGTCAAAAATTCTGACGCTAGGACGAGCCACTACCACCCAAAAAGTCTATTTTTTCTAACCCATATAATGTAAGAGAAGTGTCTAACATAACAAAAATACTGGGCTTGTTAACCATACAAAGAGGAGGCCTATATTCAGCAGTGGGTAAAAACAGATAGAACGCGAGTACAAGTACATACATAGATAAATAACACCATCTTAGCCTATGTTATCAGACGGTACAAATTATTTTCTCTTTACACTTGATAATATTGATGAATGAATAAATTAATAATATTCTAAAGTGTCAATTTATTCGGATGTCAGTCTCGAATTTACTTTTAAGAGACAGCAGGTTCCTGAATCATTATGTTTTCGTATATTCCATTTTCTCAGAGATGACTTGATGATATTTTTTTTGATGTAATTGTAAATTTTCTCATTTGTCTCGTATCAATTTTATCAAACCAGTCCTGTAACTTTTTATTTTATTTGAGTATACATAGACTACATTTTTGTAACGTGAGTGTCGCGTGCCGAATTGAATTCGGTTTTCTCAGCTTTAAAGTATTCCTTGTGGTCCGAATCGTTGACACATTATAGTAAATCAATTTATATAAATTGCAAACTTAAATGGCCGAAGAAAACTAACTTTATCATGTCATTGGGCGACGAGAATTGTTGTCAAATACCGTGACAAATGTGGCCTTCACGGGTCGTGACTGGCTTTGTCAAAACAGTGATAATGTTATGCAGTTTTTGCACTTGAAAGGTAACTAATATAAGAAATGTTGTGCTGTAATCTGTTTTTAAATGTGTAAAATACTTGAGGAAACTTAGGCGAGATAACGGTAATGAATGTTAAACTATGGATTGTATAGAATAAGTGTTTAATTTAAGTTTATAAGATACGAGTATAAACAATGAGTACATAGTACTAAAAAGCGATGAATCTCATGCATGCGAATCTTTTCTTATCATGAAGGTACACGACTACACCTTACGCAGTATGAGAAGAACTGTTGTGCTAGCAACCCAGAGCTCTGTATTTTAATTAGCTCGGCTATTAGAATAGACGGGGGGAAATGCACAATAAACCCCAAGCGAGACGTCAGTGCGGGACATATCGCCCCCACACAGAATAAGAAGATATGATAGAACCTAAGTCAAAACTTCGCCGCTTTTTGACGTTTTACCTGAAGGTTTAGGATACAAATCGCCTAAAAGAAAATAGTATCCTATATTTTTTAACTGATTAGTTTTTGAATAATTTTAATAAGTTTTGGGTACGTGTGGTGAGACTGTAGGTAGGCTCTACGCATCCGCCGTCAATAAAAAATACTCTTCCAGTAAACCTTTCTCATAAATTCTTCGCTGTAACGGCTTATACGAGTATTTGTGACTACGAAACGGTATAACTGTGTGGGAAACCAGCTTAGACGCTACAGGGCACTCGCGGTAGTAAAGAATTCTACTTACTTTAGTATTACTACTACTAATATATTCATATTCATTTTATTGGTAAATTATTTTACACGTCAATCACTTTACATCGTTTAGTTATAACAACATAATACTAACTAAAACTAGTACTAACTAGTAATATTATATTGAGTTTTTTAAAAAAAAAAATATTTGAGACGTTTTGTGTGCATATCGCAAACTAAATTATAATTATTATTTTTACATCGAAACAAAATAGAACATCGACAAAAGTAAATTGTAGTAATGCATTTACGAGTAGTAATGACAATGAAAATACAATTTAAAGGCTTTAAGTGTTTTTTTATCTTACTGATAATTTTATCAAAACGTGGTGAAAGAAGACTGCACACAATAAAATCCATTTAATAAAACATAATTGTGAGGCAATCTGCTATCTGGTCACGGTCAACAACTTTGATAAATTGTCAATTACTTACTTAAGTAATTTAAATAATATTTTATTACTTCATTATTGCGTTACTAGTGAAAAAGTGATAACATTTAAAAAAAATACGCACTTTCCAAGTCTTGACATGCAAATGGAAAAAACCCAGATTACAGTTATCAGGAAATAGAGATATCGGCAGCGAATTCCACTAGCTGGCAGTTCGCATATTAAAAGTAGACGTGAAGCTTTACGCACATAAAGCTTTATAAGGTACAGGTAAGTTTAAAAAAAAAACAGTTTATCTTTAAAATAAAGACAATGGAACATTTATTTATGAATGATTATTGCCAGTATGACATGTATGTATAGGTATGTATTAATTTTGTGTATAGATTAATTTAAAAATATTTTTTCTTTTTGTTTTTTTGGTAGTAGGTACAGTATTTGTACCATGCTTTTTTTATTTTTGCTATTGATGCACCACTGACGTGACTGTTCTCACTTAGTCCGATCCATCCCAAGGTTGCCTGGTAGAAATTGCTTTAGGCGATAAGGCCGACTAATGTACTACCGATGATCTGTTCTTGTTTATATCTTATTGTATATTTTATTTTTGGTGTGCAATAAAGAAATATTGTATTGTTTCCACTCACACATAAAACACACTCACATGTAACACTCTAGACATAAAATTAATGAATGAATACTTATGTATTTACACCTGCCAGTATAAATTTATGTCACAGGTAACAGGTTATGTCAATAATTCACAAGTTTGTCATTGAGTAGTAGGTAGGTAGGTAGGTACCTTTAGAGTAACGTTACGGCATACCATCTGTTGTTGAGTTACCTACTGTCATTTTGAAAAGTTTGATATGTAACTACCATATTAATAATTGATATATTATTACCAAATTTGTATTAAACTTTTACATCAATTAGGTTCCCATTAACAGCACACTTTATTATTTTTTACAAGGGTCTAAAAAATAATAAAGTAGGTATATAAGGATATATCTACTTAGGCATGGCATTTAGACGAGACGCTAACTACCAACCTAGTTTTTCTTAAATCTGTAATTAATCAGTTTTTAAAATTAGAAATTTTCACTTAACCTATTTGCAAACATAGATATCGATGCTTCTCGTCGGCACTTTTCAGGTATAGTATATACTATGGAACAATAACAAATTTAAATTCTTCATTAAAAATGTATGTATGAAATCGGAGGACTTGAATAACAAGTCCACACACGAAAGTTAACATTCTTCGGTAATACAAACACACTTTTACTTTCAATACTTACGAAAATACTAGTCCAGCAAGTCGCCACACCAGTGCAACCAACACTTGGATTTATTTACCGTTTCTTCACTGAACGCGCTCAAAATCGCTAATTTATAAAGAAATAAAATCTTTCACGGCACTTTTCACACACTTCCTGATTTTTAAACTTTTAAATAGCCAAAAAGTTTTAATGGTAACGTAACAGCACAGAGTCAAGATAGCTAAATAGTTTGTAACTATTTTGAAGTAAAGAATTCGATGTTTGAATTGGAGCGGGAATTCTTCAACACGTTCACTGCCATCGAACGCGCGACGCGACTAGTAGCTTTACTAAACAGGTTGTAAATTGTGTTGTGGTCGCGAATGAATGAAATGAACGGTGACTCATAGCAGGGCATTCACACGGGAGCTGGCTGTGTGGTAAAACCAAGATAGGTAAATATTTTTGTTTTGGTATAACCGACGCGCATCATGATAAATTATTTGGTAAATCTTTGGGAAAACCGTATCAATCTTATAGTGGAATGATATATTATTATTAGTACATAATACTGTTAAATATTGATAGCTCTTTGTACACATAGATTACCCACTTACTACTTAAAGCTATTTACGAGGGTACCTTTTTTTCTATCAATCGCGATCAAGTAATTTAACTTTCAGTTACCTACTGTTGTTTTGGACCTATTAATTTCAGTTTCCTGAATAAATTGAACTCAATATTTTGTCTAGGAAGTTTTTAAGAAAGCTGACAAACCAAAAATAAGAAGGTTCTCAATAATACCTATATAAAATTCTTCTTAATTTTTGGAATGAATGATCGTATACAATAAATTATACGACTAAAAATACAACAGACACAATTTTAATTATTATTTTATTGATATAATTTTGTACAAATAACGGCGTATAATACATCGGGCACGTCTCACATACAAAACTATTACTAGTCAAGCTATTAGTTAGTATGACACAAGTAGAAACTACGTCGCTTATTTAATTAACTAAAAAAACTGTGTCAAACAATTAGTTACTTACGAAAATATCATAAACAACCTTCAAAATATCACGACTGCGCACCGAAAAAAATGCATAATGCAGGGAACTGCAACGGGTTAAATTCAAAAATTAGGTAAGAAATAGGGTTTTTTTTTAGAAATTCTAGAATGAAAATCCTTTTTAACAGATTGTTAAAGGTGCGTGATCATAAACATTTTGATGATCATTCTATTTCAAAGTTACTTCCTATTTATTCTTAATACAAAAGCGCTTGGTGTTTTGTAAAGTCATGTTTTTAGTTATTATTTTAAGCTTAGTAGGTATGTAATGGTCAGTTAAATACAGTTAAATATTAACAGTAAGTGTAGGTACATTTTTCCTATCTATTGTTAGCTGTTTACAGTAACTATGATAAATATGGCAGTTAATTTGATTATGCGTTAAACATTTATTGGGTTTATATTGCTAATCTATGCTTTAAACTTTGAGATGTTATGCCAATATTAAGTAAAACTTACAAAAATAGGATGCGCAATAAAAAGGACGTAGGTACAATAATCTAATAATTATTTGAGGAAATGACAACAAACCCTGTGGATAGATAAATTTAGGTAGGTATTAGGTATATGATTAATAATTGACAAAATTATTAGTTTAAATAAATTTCAGCTTAAGGTTCTAGAGACATAATTAGGTGTTAAAGTTAGATTGCACTTTTCAATTGATGTAACTTTACAACAAAACAATATTTACCTATCACTTTCACTAAACTAATACACTTGAAAATTTGGTGAGTTTAGAATATTTTAGATACATATTTCGTTTTATATCATCCGACTTTAAATTAAATCATAAACAATTATGTTCACTCTTCTTTGAAAACATTCATTAATTGAATAATAAGTAATAGTCCTTACTAAGTTATGTGCATGTGCTATATCATTAAAACAATTGAAAAGCACAACATTAATTACACACAAAGCGATCTAATTAATGTTCTACAATATAACATATTGTGTAATATGACCATGACAATAATGAAATTTTCTAGTTCATTCAATTGAGTTTAGAATTACCTAAATACAGACAATAAAAAAATGTAGACACTGACATCAAAAGTCTGTTTTCGTTTTCTTAATAAATACAACGCATAAAGAATAAAATTTGAGCATTGCGCTCAAATTTTATTCTTTATGCATTGTATTATTTAACAAATATGATAGTGAAATTCTGTTTACGGCACGATATGAATTATATTCAATTACTGTCATGGACTTACGAAACTTTGTGTATTTCTATGACTAATTTGACTAGATCGGTGCTAATTTTGGGAGTCTGAAGCAAAGCAAGTGAAATACATAACATAAGCTAAATTTATACTTAATACTTAAATTGTAAAAAGCTCAGTATTAAAAACTCTATGTTACAACTACTCTTATACTTTTCTGTTTATCGCAATAAATAGACGTGGCTCAAGTACCTTTTATTATTATTTTTTTCGTTACATTACTACTTTTCTAATTTTGAAAGGTTTCACTTAACGTATTTTGCTCAAATAAGAAAAGATCTTGAGCCATGTATATCATAATATTTACGTTACTTAATATTCTTTTATGAAAATGTACCGATATACAAAACTCTATGTATACTTATTTTATTGATCTATTTATAAAATACACTCACATCGTAACAAATTGTGATTAGCTAGTTAAATTATACATTCAAAGGAAATCAAACGATAGGTGCGTGACACACGTTTTAGAAGTGGGTTCTGTAGAATAACAATATATCCGATAGCCATGTAATAATATTTACCAAACAAGGGTCAGGAACTTTAGGAAATTATTGTTGTTATTTAATATTAAAATAACTAGTAATAATTTATAACATATTTTAATATTTCGTAAACGATGAGAAAACTACAAAACGCTCCAAAAATGTGTGCAAGTCACTCAATATGCCTACTGTTTTACTTATCAACATTACAAAATTTTTTTTTGTCATAATTATCTACTAGATAGTAAAGCACTTTGAAAAGTTATCCCATTTGTTTATGGAACTGAGGGCCTAAAAATCATAACACACAAAAATTAATGAAGAAGAAAATAGTTCTCAGTTCAGCTTAGACTAAATTGACTAGAGTATATTATAAAATATTCTTTTTTTTTTACAAAATACGTATGAAAGGAAAAACTTACATTGAAATGTTGTATATTTCAATAGTCGTATGGTTATTTATTGCCTCCGTAATTCATAGTAATTTACATTGATATGTAGGATCGGAGATTTAAAAACGTAGAATATTTTTTGCATTAAAATATGTTTAAATAAGGTAACGATTTCCAACAGCTAATGATCTTAATATGAATCCAATTAGGTAGGTATGTATAAACAATCGTTTCAATCCTTGTTTATAACTCAAATTTATTTACGAAAGGTAAGTAAATATTTACTATTCTTTCATATATAAATTTAAATCATTAAAAAATCCGACTCCAATACAACAAAATTTGTTAATATCACTTTATATTTTAAATTCTTGCGCTTTGTATTAAATCAATAATTACGTTTATTTATTGTATGCTATTTGTTAATTTGAAGAAAATAAGTATCATATATTACCGTCGAAGATGTGAACATTTCTTTGAAAATATAATTGTATCATTTATTAAATTATAATATGAATAATTTCGTTATGGCGTGCACCTGCCTACGTTATTAGTTATGGTGTGCGGTAGTTTAGACAGAGACAGTGGTATATCGTAGTCTCCACTGAGTGAGATCTGCGAGACGCACCCCACTAGGCCTGCCTTGTATTTGCCACCAGAGTTCATCTCTATGGACGGTAGACCACCTGGAAATAATTAAACACGCATATGTATTTAAATATTATTTAAGCATATAAGAACTTATAATTATTAAAAACCTAGTGAAGTAAAAACCTTTTGATCCCTCATTTTTATATACGATAACGGAAAGATAAATGAAAATTAACGTATCCTTATTTTTTAATTTACTCAGAATATAATAATTACGGTAATTTGCGTTTTATTGCTCGAAACCAACAGATAATTTTTACAAGCCTTTGGAGAGAATAACATTATTTGAACTTTTCTTAGATTTTCAATTATTACATTCTGAATAAAATAAAAAAATAGGGTTGTTTTTTTCCATTTGTATTTCCTTAATCGTAATAACAATGGGGGTCTAAAATTTTAAATGTTGTCTATTGTGCTACTTCCGATTAGAGAAAATAATAAAGAAAAAAGTTTTTATTTTAATTCAAACCGCAAGGCCACTAGTAACCTGGATAACGGAAGTCAAAGACTCTGTAGCCCTGGAGAGAGCGTGTCCAGTCCGTAATTCACTAGCTCTCAAGAAAGCCTTCCGAAATACACCGTTAGATGCTTGGTGTGAGATTGAATTAAGCGCAAAAAGTTTTCACCTAAGTATTATTTTAATGTGGGTACAAAAAAAACAAATCGGTCCAGGCTTCACTGAGAGATCGGGGATGACATAATTACTTTAAAAAAATATAAAAAAGGGAAAGCCTTTTTGGAATAAGTCAAATCAATGTCACGGATTATTTCGAGACTGCTGATTTTAACGCAATTCAACGTTAAGCATGTTGCTATGATGATTTGTACACAAATACCAAATACTTATTATGAATAAATATTAAAAGAGTATTTTTTTATTTTATATGTAAATAGTATAAAATAAAACAAATAAAAAACATGTACTAAAAATTCAAATAGGAAATTTACTAAATATTTCGACATATTGAGAACTTTCTTCTCCGAGTCCGTTAAAAGAAACCTTAAATACAAGTAGGTATGGGACGATAACGTAACCTCATAGTACGTACGTGTCAACCCACAGCATTTCACTGCTGGGCACGGGTCTCCCCTGTAAGGGGAAGTAAGCTATAGTCCACTAGCTTATTTCCCCTTATACAACCTTTTCCGACGACGATTTCCTCACGATATTTGCTTTGTTGGTTAACTGTTGAGTGAAAACTCATATTTACACGCCTGAATCTGGGATCGAACCCACGCCCTTTCGTTTTTAGACTAGGCTACGACTTACTTTCATAGTCGGTAAACAAAATTCGGAAAGTTACATTATGACGATAAGTTAGTAATTAATTGCATTAATCTTACCGATATACAGTCCGTTTTCCGTATTTAGCTGTTTATGTTTCCCGGGTGATATTTTCCCTACGGAACCCAACCCGTCTACTTCCAGCACTCCCGCTTGTCTGTTTCTGAAATAAATTAAAGAAAGATTGATTAATATTAATAATGAATTATTATAACGATAGTTTTAGATAAAAAAAATCACCTTCCGATATCTTATCGTATGATTGAGCCATCGACATTTCTAAACATCGATAAGTGAACCTACAATTGTAATTTTTGTAACCAATACATATTGCATTGCATTATCAACAAAGTCAAAGTTTTTCTCTTATATGTGTTAAAAACCTCAGGGTGGTTTAACTTTTGACAAAAATCTTGACGTTTAGTCTCGGTACTATGGAACCAAGTGTTTTTATAATAAAGTATTTTTTTAAATGACCGAAAGTTCATTCTTTTGAAATTCAAACGTTAATTCTTTTGAAATTACTAAAGTATCGATCGACAGGTTAAAACCATAAATGTAGAAATATAATTTGAATAGTAAATAGGTAGTGGCTATTCCATTCCACCTTCCTAATTGTAAGTTGAAATCAGATAAAGGTTCAGTACCGCATGGCTCTTACCAATAGTATCTATAGCTATCAATTAAATGGCCCCGTAACACACTTCTCCTCTTTCTGTAGGAATCATGCTACACAATGAAAAACAAAAACTTAATTTCTTGAAAAATAAAATATATGCGCGAGTACCAACATTCAGACAACATGGACTTGGAGAATATTATCACACTCAAAGCAGAGACGCTTCGCTCGCTCGGCCAATAAATGATCTTTATTACTCTTAGAACCTATGATTAAATAGCGATGACTGATGCTATGCTCAGTGCATTAATTTGGTCGCGGCTACATACAAACTGAGCGCACGTTGCCGTCGCAGTGAATTTTGTATAATTGATTAAAATAGTGTAGTCAACGATTTCGTAAATATTTTTATGTATAATAATTAATGAGCACATGTTACATATTATACTGGTAGAAAATTTCGTAGAGATAAATTTGAGTTTGAAAAAACTTCTTTCAGAGCATTTATGAAAGAAAAATGTATTAGAACAATTTTTTTTTCACTCAATTGTACAATGAGTCAGGCCAAACTTACTAAACTAACCTAATTTGACAGTTCTAAAATTGTCTCCTCTCTTTTTGTTTTTAAAATTAAGAAAAGTATGGATATAATTTTAGGAACTTTTAGTTTAGTCAGTGTGACTGGCCGAATTGGGGTCAATGCCTCTATTAAAAATATGTTTCATCATTATTGAAGCACATGATATTTATGGACTAATTTTTTTTTATGTATTGTATTCAACAGTATCAGTAAATTAGAACACCAAAATGAGAATTTACATAAATAAATAAAAGATTTAAAGGCGCTTCATCATTATTAAAGAAGAGAAAACAAACTACATTTATCAAGTAATTGTAAATAAAAGAAACGATAGCAAAGAATACAATTTGAACGCTGAAATCTTCATATTTACTCGGTATTTTGTAAGAGGGCCCTTATGTTTTATCGAGTTAAAATGTTCTTTGGCACGAGAAAGAAAACTCTGTAAAATAAACTCCTTTCTATTAGTTAGAAAAATGGCGTTACCTGGTAGCGCGTGCTCTGTGCCACAGACCATCGTCAACCTTCGTGTGATTCGCTATGATCACTACTTCACCGCTGCCCAGGTCGTATCTGGAAACAAACAACAATTTTATAGGTGTAAAAAGTACCTAGGTGTCAAAGAGAGATGGAAAGAGTATTTTTTTATATTTCGTCGACCGCATTTCTCTTGGCGGAAAGAGAGGATGCTGCCCATGATATGTAACAATCGGTTTGTTCTAGGTAAGCAGCACGCTTGCCTAGAAGAAACCGCTTTGATTGCGATTCGGAAAAAACTTAACCTGAAGGGAAAAAAAGAAACGGTAACAAGTTCCACAATCTGGCGGTTCGCATAATAAGAGTTAACGCAAAGCGTTTTGTACGAAATTAGTATTCGACGACAGTACAGTTTAAGTTTAATTTTAGCTAGAGCATAAGTCTTTTAATTCACCTTTCGACAGACTCCAAAACTTCAAGATGGTCATTAATCGATTTTAAAGATGCGAGCAGGAATCAATGCATTATCGAGCTCGTGCTTTCTATTAGGTGAGCCACTGTTCCAATGTAAAAACCTCTACATATGTATATTTTTTAGTTCGCACGACCACGAAAGTAAGCGATACTGTAGCCCTAGATGGAGCATGACTAGTCTGGAACACTGGTTCTGAAGGAAAGCTGTCGGAACACACCGTTAGGTGCTTGGCTACAGATTTTACAACTTGAAGGTGGAAGCTAGCCAGATACGACCTACCACCATGCTTACCAAATCAAAATAGTTTATGAAATTGGCGTTTTGTAAGTGAGGAACATAAAGTCTTTTTTTATAATAATATATTTATTTAATCAAAGTATGTACCATTGCTATCTATGCACTTTTGCCATTTCATAGGTAGTTCATTGATCCCTTTACTAAAAAAAACATTAGGACGAGAATCAATGAAATCTTTGAAAGCGCTTTGGACTGCCCCATCGGAGTTGAATTTTTTCCCTTGCAAGAAGTTATCCAAATTTCGAAAAAAATGGTAATCTGTTGGAGCCAGGTCCGGGGAGTACGGTGGATGTCTTAGACATTCCAATTGAAGCTCCTCTAATTTGGCAGCCGTCTGTTGTGCAGTGTGTGGTCTAGCGTTGTCCTGAAGCAGCAGTGGCCTAGAGCGATTGACCAACCTAGGTTGTTTAGCAGCTGGCTTTTCCATCATGGTTTGCAGTTGCTGACAATAGATATCTGCTGTAGTGCTTTAAGAAAGCTGTAGTGAACGACACCGGCACTAGTCCACCAAACGCTCACAAGTAACTTTTTTTGAGTCAATTTTCGCTTGGGGCAGGGTTTGGCTGGTTCGCCAGGATTCAGCCAATGCGATGAGCGTTTCCGATTATCGTACAGGATCCACTTTTCATCACAGGTAATGATCCGATTTAAAATCCCTTCATTATATTGTGCCGGTTGAGTAATGTAACGCAGCAGTTGACGCGCGTTTGTCGGTTTGCTGCACTCATTTCATGAGGTACTCACCTTTCAAGCTTTTTCACCTTTCCAATTTGCTTCAAGTGGATTAAAACAGTTTTATCACTAACACCGCAGCCTGCAGCTAACTCGGACATGGTTTGCAATGGATCTGCTTCCACAATAGCTTTCAATTCTTCATTAGCAACTTTAGTCTCCGGCCGTCCACGGGTCTTGTTCTGCAGGTCGAAATTTCCAGAACGAAAACGCACTGTGTTTTCTTTTGCGACACCGCCGCCATACACATCATTAATCCTTCGAGCCGTTTCTGCAGCACTGGTACCACGGTGGAACTCGTACTCGTAAATAACGCGATATTTCAAGTTTTCCGTTTTGTAAACTGCGTGACGCAATAAAAAAACCAAACGAGGACAAAACAAATGAATTACGGTTTTCGAAAAACAAATGTATGAATAAATAGCTGTATAAATTTGAAATTGGAATCCCTAACCAAAGAAGAGATATTTGAGATCAAAGTGGCCAGTACGACAAAACGCCAATTTTATATGTAAGGATATTATAACAGTAGCTTTGAATTTGTAAACAAATAAGAGAACATAATGGCTAGACATTGAATACAATTCTCCCTATCTTCCGAACTAAGTTATGTAAAGTTGACACATACCTGAGCACCAGCACTGAGCTCTCGACGGCCAGCGAGAGGAAGTCCCGCGGCGGTCGACCGCTCCACACCAGCAGGCTGTCGCTGGACTCGCTGCGGAAGCGGATGTTGATATCCAGCGTGTAGCGACGGAGCCTGAAGTTAACACGAGGTCACCATTTAGAATACTATTGGTGTGTTGGTTGATGAGTCTATGTTGGGTCGCTGGCTAAATGATGTTAGTATTCTATATAGGGTCAATGAAATGCAGTTTAGGCTTGAAGACATGCGCTTTGTTGGAACGCCAGCGAGAGACTGGTCTGACGGTCCGTGAATGCTATTACAAGCTTAATATAAACAAACTACGTCTAAGTACGTGTGTGATGTAGGCGTGTGCAGCCTGCCCTACATATTTTTGTAATAAAATGCTGGTCAAATTGTATAATCCCGGGTTTTGTCCTGAAGATAAACTGCGTATGCGCTCGAAACATTCCTCGAAAGATTAGAAAACAAACACTTTAAAGCTATGACCTTGAGTTTGCTTGCACTGATCTCTTTGATAGGTCGAAAGGTGCGAGGGTGCTCGCCGAGACACGACCGGTAATTTGTCAATTGACACTATTTTATTTTTGGAAAATGATGGAAATTTGACTACCATCTCGAGACAATGTAATGAAGAGTTCATTCGAGTACTAAAAATACCAGTTTTTTATATCCCATGTCTTCCGAGCAATTTATAAAAAAACTGATGAAATAAAATCTCGTATTAATGCTAAGACCCTCAGATGCCACCAATAACAAATATTATTGTAACTGTCATCTGTGAGTCGTACCAACCCAAACAACAAAAATACAGATAAGTAATGACATTATTTTTACGAGCTTTTGACGAGAACAACATAATGCGAACTTTTGTTATATTTTTTAGAGTACATTAATTTACATTTGTCTTACCGTTATCGTAATAAAAATGGGAGGTCAAAAATTTTAATTGTTATCAATTAGAAGTATGAAACAAACAAACCGTTTCATCGTCTCCTCATCATCGATATGTATAAAGCTGTCTTTCCCAGAAAAACTCGGATACGTGTTTGTATCACCCCAGTTGATTTCATTCTCACTGAGATACTTTATCTGCATGTACGTCTGTCCGTCGTACGGTTTCTCTGTCATCACGTCATTTTCCGTGAACCTCTTCTTACTGGCGAAGTACTTTTTTTTCTTTCTGTCCATATGTGCGTGTGTGGTGTGCTTCCTCGGCTTTGTTTTGTGGTATTTCAACTTGAAGCCTTTTTTGGCGACTATCGAATGATGGGTCTCGTTTTCTGATATGTCGTGTGGATATATCGGCATTTGGACGACTTCTTTGCAAACGTCTTTGTCTCTGTAATTAAATTATAGGTGTAAATAAAATAATTAAATAAGAAACAATAATCTTTATTGTGATAACTACAAGCTAGTTTAATACACCTATAACTACCCGTAAACCCCGTATTAGAAAATCTGACCACAAGAAAAATAGGAAAATGGTTAGTACAAAGAGTGAATCTAATTACCATACATTCTACCTAAGTTAATAAAAATGCTCCTTATATACTGTAAGATGATGTTTTGGATTTTGAAATAATATGAACACTGTATACTGCAAGGGCAGCATTTCTATCTAAAAAACCACTTGTCAAATTATCAACTATTCTCGACGTGACAAATTATCAACTACTCTCGTCCAACCCTTATTATATAAAAAGCCTTACGTGCAATTGCTGTCATGTGGTTCCTCGCAGTTATCGACATTCAGTCCACCCAGAGCTGAAGACACAACAGACAGTTCTGCATCATTTATGATCAACTGGAATACAAAATAAAGTTGGTTACAAAAAAATAAAAATAAATATTATTTACTGACTGAAATTAATGATTAACAAAAAAGTAAGACCACTCTAAAAGTAAGCCCTTACAAAAATATTTTTTCATGTCCATCCGCCTCCGGGAAACAAGTAATAAACATAAGTAAAATAATTCAAATGGAGTACCTCCTCCTTTTTTGGGACGTCGGTAAAAAAGATAAACTAATAAAGTTTCACGCTCATAGCTCCTCACTAGGATTTCTCTATTATCGGAGATGCCATGCAATATACACAAACACATGTACAATACACACAGAATCAAAGACAAATGTTCAAACTCACAGCAAAAGGAAATTCGAGTTCTCTATTTACCGATATCTATAATCTCGGTGTCTCGAAATCGCGAGTGAATCAGTTTCTTCTAAGCAAGCGCGCTACACCCTAGGCCGCGTCGTCGCTTTTCATCAGGTGAGCTGTTGTGGTCTAGCGCAAGCATATTTTTTATAAAAAAATCTTAGAGTTGAGCTATGAATAATAATTCCTTAGTACCTGTCGCACGCATCCGCTGAATGAAGCGGAGAGGGCTAACCGCTGCGGCAGCGGATGGGGCGCTCCGCCCAGGAGCAATGGTTGCTTCAGACGCAGCTTACGTGAAGAGCCCTGAGACCGAACCCAACGGGTAACACGGTTCTCCTGTAACATTTACAAATGAAGTCTTTTACATAGTTTAAACTGAGAGCTAGAGAGAGAAGTGTCAATGTTACATTTGAAAAAAAAACGAATTATTTTTTAGGCCATTTTTCAGTAATATAGATATATAAGTGCCGTGCTAGGAAGTTTTTCATAAATTATCCTCTCAACTCAAAGTTCGTCAAAATCTATTCTGTCAACATTCGACCAAAAAAGAAATAAAAATAAATGATCAATAAATACAATAAAAAATAACTACAATAAGTAATTGGCTTTCTTAAACACTGTATCTTTCAAAATAACAATATATATGTTTACGTTTGCTATAATGCTTTTAATATCCTTTAAAGAAAAATAAGAAATATATAAATGACCCCAATTCGGCCAGTCACACTGACTAATCTAAAAATTATTCTAAAAATTATAAAAGTTCCTAAAAATGATACCCATCCTTTTCTCACTTGTGGAAATAAAAAGACAGTAGACAATTTTAGAACTGTTAAATTAGGTTAGTTAGTAGTGTTTGGCCTGCCCGAATCGGGGTCAATGTTAGTTTGTTAGTGACCTCGTCGAAGTCATATCGCTGTCCGTACTCCTCCACCCTGAGAGACGCGCCTCGTCCAGCTCTAGTGGCCGTCACGTTGTGCCAGCGGTTGCGTTGTAAGGGATACGCAGATCTGGGGGAATGCATCATCATTTATTTTATATTAAATTATTTTAATTATTTTTTACCATCTTTCTTTTACCGTTTGTAAAACGCTTAAATATTAGTATAAATAAGGCCGTGTCCCCATTAAGCCAATAGTGAGCGGCAGTTTGCCGAATTATATATTGGGTATAATTTAAACAGTCAAAACAAAAATATTTTTTGGTTCCCAAAATATTATGACACTCCGAATACTTTCAGCAACAAGATCCGCTGTAGGTTTAGGCTATTTTTTTGTTGACTAGTTATCCATTTTGGTAGCCGTTTAGAATAAGGTAGTAAAATAGGACATTTTTGGGCGGTGTTCAAGCACGAGCCTTATATATTTTGTTTGAATAGAATGTCTTCACTGCGCGTACTGTATGCATTTGTAACGTTACGTTTGCCGACTCAGCCGCCGACTTCCGCGACAGCCGCGTTGCGCGGTGTTACGCGTTCAGGCGCGGCGCTCATTGTTCATCTAATAAGGACATGGCCTAAGTATATAAACACCGGCCAAAAGCTTTAGGTTGTTTTTTTGAGGTATCGTATTGTGCTGTGTAAGGTGCTCATCGAGAACCCGAATGAAAAAAAAACCCCCACCACATCGGTTTTACTTCAAGTTCTTTGCCCGGTAATGCACAGTCCTATTATACTCATATGAAGGAAGAAGGAACTAAGTAGGTACCTGACGAGTGCTATCCCAGAACCGAGATCGAAGGCAAATTCCATGAAGTAATCTCTCAGATGTAGAGAGAAGAAGTCGCCGTCTCCACTCGCGTGCTCCGAGTTGTAAAGCACCAGGCCATCCCCACTGGTCGGCTTTAGTGTTATCTGGAAATTTAACACATTTTTACTGAATCAATTTGTTCTAGCGCGCTACATGCTAGGTCTATTCGAGTTGCAGTCAAACGCAAACCTATATTCCATATGGAAACAAAATAAAACATTTAATTTATCACAATTATTTTTTATTTTGCCTAAACTAATTACGATCAAATTTTGTTTTGAAAGGATTCTTATGTGATCAAAATCAATCAAGTTGTTTCGTTTCTTAATCAAACTAACTGTATTATTTTTAAGAGTTCGATTTTGTTATTGTTTTTTCTCATAGTTCCATAGTTATTTGTTGAAATCAAAACAAACAAAAAACTAGATCGTTATAAGTACGCTCCAAGAAGAAAATAATTAATAGCAACATTAATACCAATTTATTTAAAACGTATCTAGTATCGAGGCCAGTGGAGGCAGCTTCTGGTCTAATTAAAACTTTCCTTCTAGTAGTTGCTACTAGTGATAGTCAATAGATGTCGATATCGATTGTTTGTCAGTAATTTGTCAATTGAACAAATTATCGGCAATTCATTGATGGAACACGCGTGTTTAGGAGTCATCGAAATATTCACAACGTGAAAATACCTATCATTATCATATAAATCGAATATACCTATTGGAAAACTGAGACATGCGCTGACAGGCTAGTGCATGTTAAATACATACTTCTGGATTTTTATTTATTTTTAAAATGTTAACATTAAGTCTTGCAGAATAGTCAATAAAGTATCAAGTATATTTAATCACCCTAAAATAAATAGATAAATAAGCAAATCAAAAAAAATTTGGAGAATTGTTAAATATACATTATACTAACTAAAAACCTAGTTAGCTTCGATAGCAAAATAAAAATTATTATGTCGCTAGGTCGAATCTAGGTAGTCGATAAAACTTAATCGGTCTAATCCTTCCTATCGATACATTGAGAATCGACAGATAGCCAACACTAATTTTCTACTTGAAACATCAAAGAAAGGTAGCGAAGAAAACAAACTTGATCGGAGAACTTTCATTTTAATGAATGCTCGGCCAAATGAATTGATAGGAAAGTTTAATGCTTGAAAGATTAAATAAATATTTTTAAGGTAATTTTAATGTAGCGCTGAGTTAATTATCTAAGTAAATTATATATAGGATTTTTGGGCTAAGGTGTATAAAGCCGAAAGAGGTATTATACTCATGGTTATGAACAACTTAATTCATTGGACTCTGAGTTCAAGATAACAAATTCGGCTGTTTCACACATTTTGTTACGAACAATTAACTTTTTTGTAAAACATCTGTTTTTTTTTATCGGACCATTTCTCTCTTTCAAAAAGTTACATCAAAGAGACGGAAGTTCCCATTTTTGTGGTTTTCATTGAATCTCATTGAATAATTTGTTATGATTTTAATGAGTTTAACCTCTAGCATCTAATTACTGGGCAAGAATCTCCTTTATAAAGGGGGTGTAAGCCATAGACAAGCACGCTGACATCTTCGAAACCTTCCCTGACAAGCATGTTTCTTTATGATTTACCACCATCTCAAAGAACTAAATTGTTTGTAAGCTACGTAGAAGCGTATTGTAAAAAATCAATAGTTCAAATCAGAGTTCAAAGTTCGTAGCTATCAATCCTAAATATGATTATAATAACCATAAACTTTCCTCTGAAGTTCCACCACCGATCAGTTGGGAACTCGACTCGTTTTTCACATGAACGCTTCTGCGACTCTCTCTAAAGGTCATCGCTAATTGGTATGTTTCAGCATCAGATCTACTCAAACTTCCAATAATCTATTGAATTATTATTATTAGAAATTATAATAAGTTGATCCATTAAATGGTCAAGCTAAGACTTAGTAGCCGGTTATTGTTTTTTAGAACCAATTACCATACAAATTCGAAATTTGAGACTCCTACGATACGGGTTTCTCCAGATTTTTTACGAAGGCTACGAAAAAATATACAACTTATAATACTATACGTCGCCCGAGACGTTGCAAATTTCATGTCTTTAGATTAAGCGATTTAGGTTCTGCGTAAACTGTCAGTCAGTCAATCAGTCAGGACTTACTATTTTATATACATAGATAGATTAGCCTATATCTCCGCTCAACTTTTAATTATCATTTGTTAACGGTAGAATTATCATAATATTTTTAAGCCCCACTTACTTTTGCCATGAAATAGTTGTATACACTCTTAGTATAAGAGAAGACCAAGTCTTAGTGTCTAGAATAATATAAGTGCCGAAGTGTGTTAATGACCAACGACCTCAAATCTTTTATGAACACGGTCGTATTTCGAGTTTGTTTAAATTGAGGGCCGTATGTAAGGAACCGGTATATATAAATTCATTTGGTTGTGAAGATTTGAAAGAGATCTAATTTGAAAAGATCTGTTTGTACGCAAATTAACATGAGGTTGAACTTATTAAACAGTTAACGGGGAAAGCGGTTGAGCCGTCACATAAATAGGTAACGCGTGGAAATGTTACCGCGGCTGGATTTCTGCAGTAACTTTGTGGAAATATCTAAATGTAAATGATGTTTTGTATGTATGAGTGTTTAACGTTGGATGTGCTGTATAAAGGCATTATGTGAAACTAATCTGTTTTCATACATTATAATATCTAAATTTGATCATAATATTATAGTTTATATAGGTGTTTGTAGCGAATGCTCAACTTTTAAGAGATGGCCGTGGGTTCAAATTCTGCTGAAGCCTAACTTAAGTCTTCTTGGGGATATGGAGTAAAAAATTACACCAACTTCATTATTGTGACAATAAATTTCATATGGAAGTATAGTCTTCAACAGGTAATAAAAGAACTTAGAAGCTAGAAAGCTAAGAAAATAGGCTATAGTTGTATTTAGCCATCGCGATGGACCATGTTTAACTTAAAAACAGTTGATAAAGCATCCAAACTTCAACTGTTTCGATAAGATAAATAAACACAAGTTAAAGTGTTCCCCATTATTTCGCAACACTTCTGAAAAAGTAGCCACCTATTCGTTACCTAAGTGGCTAGTCCATATTAATTTAGGCCACAAACTGTCTCGGCATATTACCACCAAAGTTATATTTTCCCTGACGGCAAATTTACTACCGGGAAAGCTTTTAAAATGCTCCCCCCGACCAAGTTTGTTTAAAAATTATGGAGGTCTGTTATAACTTCATTTGCGGAATCAACACTCGCCGGCGAATTTTACTTTTTTCCGCGATCGCGCGTAACGTTTTGACAGCAAGTTTTTTTTTGGGTGATAAGTGGGAGGAATAATAAAAAAGGTTTTGTTGCGAAATTGGGAAATCGAGATGGAGAAATAACCGAAAAAATATTGTCTGTTTATTGAGCATTTTATGACTTATTAACTTAGGAAAGGTAAGTTTTTAGGTATTTCACTCAGAAGTATTATATTCTCATGTATGAAAAACATGAGCAGGTATTTTAGCAAACGAATAACCCAAATTAATATATCTCTTTGCATAGTTTTTTTCGATAGCTTCTGTGTAAGATTCTTGCAAAACTCTACAGTATGATTTTATTCTGACTTTGGTATTCAGATATATAGTGAAGTTAAAACTGTTGGGAAAAACCTAGACTTTAGACTAAACAACGAGGAAAACCCCGAAAAAATCTCATACCTGTATATCGAGCCATGAAATTGCAGAATTTCCAAGCCCTGGCAAACGAAGGTACGAAGATCCATTGAAGCGCGGTACCTAGAATAAAAAAAGAGAACCTTTCATTATCGTTTTTTCAGTATCTTTTTTAACCAAAACCGTTAGGCATGAGACCGACACGACTACAGAAGTCAGTGGCCTAAGATGAAGAATGCCTATCTGAAATACACTGTATCTCGTAGTTTTATATTAAAATAAGCAAGGATTATCCTGTCATACATTTACTTAACTAATAATAAGATTTCGAGATTAACCAAATCAATTATAAAAAGTTTCCTGTTTCATAAGACATACGATAACATATTGTTTTTGCTTTGTATTATCGAATGACAGATTTCCAAGACGATAACCCCCCATTTTACTTTATCTGCATTTTGTGTGAACCGTTAAATATAGTTCATCACTAACTTGAAATATTTTTAAACGTCTTGAATTATGAATTTAACAAATTAATTTCTTTCTTTGCGTTTTTACCTAAAAAGATAATAGTTGCCTAAACCCTAATATTTTTTATTTTAAATTATTGATGTTATTGAGAGGCCATCTTTACCTTCAAGTCCAAGGTGATTTCACATTTGTCACCAGCATATCCCAGCGGACACAAACAAACATGGTTGACGCAACCGCCGCCATGTTGACACGCGCATTCATCTTTATCCATTTTCATCTGCTTCAGATCATCACTCTTCACCTCATTCTCTTCGTCACTTACTGACGGCACTTTCCTGATTGGTGTATTTATTTGTATTTTTTTCGCATCGTAAGATTTGGTTTGGAATGGTTCAACGGAATTATCGAGTTTGTTGTGATCATGGAATTTGACGTTAGAGTCTCGCATGACGAGGTCATTGTCCTCAAAGTTGACGATGTCGTTGATGTCAAAGATAGCGTGTTTTTCTTTGGTGTGTGACGTAGCTTCGATTGTAGTCACTTCGTTAATCGGCTTCCAGGGTGCTAGAGTTGGTGCACATTCTCCTGCGGACAATATGTGAACTTTAGTTATGTTATTCTTACACAAAAATGCATTTAATTTTTATTTTTAGTTTAGCCTAGAGTAGATCGGTTTGTCAACAAGAGTTAGCAAGAACAACAAATAGTAAAGAGATACAACTTACTTTCTAAATAGCATCTCTACCAAAATAAATGGCACACAATAGAGAGGGCCTGAACTAATAACCAGTAGTTAGAGCGATTCTCGCCTGCTAGCAATAATATCGCCAGACAACTGTTGCCTGATATTAATAGGTAGGTGTCCAAATAAAATGGGAGTGTCACCGAAAATAGTCCAATTTCTGTTGTTCTGACTAATATAGTTACGGATTCGGGAAAGTCTGGTGCCCGAGTTGCGTTCTAAATAACAGTAAACTATTCTTCTCCTTGAAATTTTTGATGAAGAATCGAGCGTTTTAGAGATATGGAAATTAAGTTTCATGAAACATATAGATTGTTATTATACATTGATAGTCTTAACTATATTAAGTAAATTTATTTAAACCAGGGTAATCAAACGTCAAAAAGCAGGGTAAATCTAAATCTAAAGATTTTAAACAATCGCGTTGACACATAAAACTGATTTGATGTATCTATTAATATGTAGATTAATAGTATTTCATCTTTCTTTATTTATTTATCTTTATTTATGTATTTCATCTTTATTATATTTTGTAATTACACACATCACTTTTATCACGTCAGATGTTTTCGCCAAATATCCCGATATAATAACCTATCACAACCTCCGACTCAAGAAATGGGAATGAATAACTCGCTTTCCCTAAATACAAAAACGTTACCATTATTTCCGTTCATCCATGAAAAATAGGCATCGCGTAAGACGGTACGCATGAGATACCCATTACGAATACGAGTGTAGTACGTGACAAATCATTTGGTATTCACAACGGGCAGGAATTTCATTATTCTGCCGAGATGTATTGGATGATACCTATAATCGAAGTCGAAGTCGCAGCTCCAGGAGAGAAATTGTGGTATTCTCAGAGCTTATAGCATTAAAAGCGCTGTTGTCTAGCTTTGGAGGTATTAAAGTTCTTATGTTTACTAATGTTATTTCATATACGAGTATATTATAGTTTTGTAATATTCTATCGTCTTTCAAAAAGCAGGAGGATCTATGTTCCTCTGTATAAATTTTTTTGTGTATGCTCATCGATATTTTCTTCAATTGTGAACAGATTAAAAAATATTTAGAGCTCAAAAGAGTAGAGGTGGTCCCATTATCATCAAGTCAGTATCTGATGATAGAATCAAGGAGATCAAGGAAATCTAGGACATTTTTGCAAAGTTTTGCGTGCCAAATTGAACTTTTGCGTGCTCCATGTTTTTCTAGATTTTGTATTTAAAAAAAGTTTAAAATGCTTTTTTTATTGTAACATTTTAGCATGTAAACTTAACAAGAAATTTAAAACAAGAAATTTTAATGTTTGTATAGGTACTTATGAACTTTGCAATGAAACTGTTGTTTATTAAACAGTAGATATTTTGATGTGTTGTAAGCATTTTAATATGAATGTCTATGGTATTGGCTAGCAGTGAGAAAGACCGATCACGCGCTACTTTATACTACCAATAGAATATATGAACTTAATTAAATGTTCGTTATTTTTTGCTTTTATTCAAGCTTTATTGGTTTGCAAAGACATTTAATTTTCTCAGAAAACATTACGTTAATATTAATATTTCTCGAGACGATAAAAATAACAATGAATATTACGTCTTTGATCTAGGCATTTGTAATATCATTCTATTATTTTTGAATAAAGAATGCTTGTTGAAGAACCCTAAAGTTGCTAAAGAACGATCTTCCTAAAATATCTTCTTTTAGCTCTACTTTAACGTACGTACGTTAGGTCTGAAGTTTTCTCGTTGCAACTGAGTAAGAAAACTCATTTGTCACGCTAATACTTAATCTTTTAAGTTGTACGTCGTTTAGATCGCTCTTCGTTGAAACGGAGCTCCAATGTAGAACACAAGCATTCATTTCGTTCTTAAAAAAGGGGGCTTTAATTTCCAGAGCCATGTTTTGTGTGCTCC
Organism: Ligdia adustata; assembly: GCA_947049295.1. Classification (NCBI taxonomy): domain Eukaryota; kingdom Metazoa; phylum Arthropoda; class Insecta; order Lepidoptera; family Geometridae; genus Ligdia; species Ligdia adustata. The sequence continues at coordinate 2,797,937 of OX346237.1, forward strand.
CTGTTTATCCTACATCCTACTAATATTATACTACTACTAGGGTTAAAAGTATAATAGTGAAAGTGCTAAGACTTAAGAACACATGAACAAAGTGTTTTCGCCTTAACAACTGTAATAAGAAAAGTGCCGATGGACAAATTCTTAGAGACATTATTTTGTAGACGATTAAGTTAAACTAAAATTACGTATTAGTCTAGATTGTAATATTATCAAGGAAAATCTTTACGGGATCTTCTTGTGCAATAACAAAAAAAAACTCATATTATAAACGCGAAAGTTTGTAAGAATGTGTGGATGTATGTTTGTTACTCGTTCACGCAAAAACTGCTGAAGCGATTTGGATGAAATTTGGTACGGAAGTTGGTATTTGTCAAGATTTATGGCAATTACCAGATTACCAGTTGCACCTTTTACAAAAATCTTTACTCTAAAATACATAGATCAGTTATGCTCTATCTCTCAAGCAAATGTTAAATTCGTTAAGGAGTTGGATAAGTGTTATTTCTACTGTTAACTACAATAACACCGCAGAAAATTCACTAAATCATTGTGTGCGGAGATATAAATCTGAATTCTGACTTTCAAAGCCATAATAGTGTTAGCCAACATCGAGTGAGCTTTCCAGCCAGTCAAAGTTTAACATGATTTTGTCAGAATTAATATTGCCCTGCTTTATTATACCCATGAGCTGAATAGACGGAAGTTTTCGACTTCAATTATGCCTGTATAGTTCGTTATAAGCCGTTGAGCTTGCAAATGAGATAAGTTAGTTTGTATTTGGTGGTCGTATATCTGGATGATATGATTATTTGCCCATGAACTTCAGGTTCACAGGTAAGTTATATTATGGTTCTTTGTTATTACTTTGTCGCTAAGAATATTATTTTCATGTGCCTAACTACATAAATAATCAAGAGAAATAATTTGCGTTTCGATGCTTATTAGTTTTGGTAAAAGTGTCATAGCTGTTTACTTCAAATGAACACAATCAAGGTAAAACAAGTGGTTAAAAGCGACATCAAAAAGTCCGCCTGCTAAATCTTTAAAATTGCATGTGTATCTTAAACTTAGCATTTCCTATTCCAAACTCCAATAATACATATAAGTTATTTATTTAGATACCACAATCGAAAAATTATTTTGAAATATTTTTTTGAGATTACTTTGTGTCTTCAGAAGTTTCTAGTTTTTTTTTTAATTTTAATGTACCTAGGGTCATTTTCACGACTAAAACGAATCTATTGAGACCACTCATAATCATCATAAAAATACTACAAGCCGTTTAGTTTCTGGGGCGTGCCAAAGAAATACACATATATACGTGCATACACTCGAAAAATATAACCCGAATTTCGCAGTCGAGTTAAAATACATTGCGTTAATAATATTAATCAACTCTAACAATTACTAGCCATAGCAAAACTTCAAATTACGTTATGCGAATAGCTGCATAGCATACTCAAGATGCTGATTCCGCTGCTACCGAAATATTTCATTCTATCATTGAACACGAAGCGTCCATTTCTCAAGATTCAAATTTAAGAGCTTGCAACAGTAACAGTAATGGCGGCGGACACCAGTATCGTTTTGTAGTCTATACACGTAGAGCAACTAATAACCGGCCGCAGAGACGCCCGATGGCGAATAATGATATAGGTGCTTCTTGAAAACAAATAAGAACGAAACTATACGATATTGTGTCGCTATTGGTACTCGTATTAGTAATTATAAGGAAGCTTGTATTTAATTAATGTACAAGTATGTGTTGTTTTATATATTTTTATTTATTATTTCAGTAGTAGTAAAACTTGATGTGCGGAAGCACCTACACATTTTCCAAAAGTACGCTCTACTTGATTTCTATATTCTCGTTGCAATCTTATATCTGTATTATTACTCTAGAAGTCACTTTTTCAAGACAAATAAAATCCACCTATAGTAGTACCATGGTGGTAGGGCGTTTCCTATCGCTCGCCTGTCTAGCTACCACCCTGAAGATGTAAAATCTGTCAAAAAAAACATTTACGGTGTGTTCCGGCAGCCAGTGTATTCCAGACTAAGCATGCTCTATCTAGGGCTACTGTATCGCTTAGTTCCGTGGTCGTGCGAACTTGTGTTCAAATGCCTAGCTGTTTAGGAATAATACCTCGAGCTTGGAGTTGGAAGCTCACAAAATGTAACACCATTAAATGGACAATGTTGTTTTTAAACAACATACTAAACATCACAGATAAAATTTACCTTCTATTAATTTTTTGGTAATTTTGACAACTAGTTCTTATTTCTGAACGAATTTTGTACTTTTTTTAATGTTGGCACTATCCAATATTTTTATGCATTGAAAATAAGTTAATGTCAAATGTCACTTTGAAGAAAACTTTTCTAGTGGCGCGAAACTAAGTTTTGTAGCTGTGTTCGGACTTTGATAAAATATAATGTAAGTTATAACATATTTTTATTTGCTTGATTATATCTTCAATTACATGTTCATGTTGTAAAACATTGAAAATCACTTGATGCTACTGTCGAATTAGGCGAAATCTAGTATGTTGTAGGAAAACTACAATGGGCATTGCCTGCTAAATATATGCATGTTTGGTAAAGGATTTTTATTATGCTTTTCAGCATGCCGCGATTACTAGAAAGCGAAATTACAAAGTATTTAGAAACTCTTGAAGATTCAGAAGATGGCTTAGACGGGTCAGACTCCGAAGTAGAGGATGAAAGTCACTATCATCAAACAGCTCGAGATGTTCTTCGAGACCTTAAAAATAGTGATGAAGGTGAGAATGCCCAGTCTGATGAAGTGGATGCTGATCCTAATCTCGTAATCGACAACGATGAAAATATGCCAGACCCTCCTATTTCGGAAGCCGAAGAAGCAGCACCCCAGAGTAGATCACAAGGGATTTCTAAACGACCTCTGGTTTGGCGAAAACGGAATCTTGTTATTGCTGAAGACATCCTTATTTTTATAGGAGAAACTCAGATAACGGAAGCATTGATGTCTTGTGACACGCCAAAAAAGCAAATTGTAGAACAAAGTAACTTATACGCAGCCCAGAAACAAATCTCCAATCCTGAAATTATAAATGAAAATATCCTAAATAAATTCCTAGGCATTTTGATTTACACCTCAGTTATAAAATTTCCAAACACCAGGGCTTACTGGAGTGAAAAATTTGGTTTTGATCACATAAAAAATACTATGACGTAAAAAAAATTTGAAAAAATAAGATCCACTCTCCATTTTGCTGACGATACGCTATGCTTGCCCAAAGATCATCCAGACTATGACAGGCTATTTAAAATAAGACGCTCAACTGCCAGTTTGGGAAGGTTCCCTTAGACCAAAGGCTTTCTATAGACGAGCAGATGTGTGCAACCAAAATGAGCCATTTCATAAAAAAATACATGCCCAATAAACGCCACAAGTGGGGGTTTAAATTATATCTCATCTGCAGTCTACAAGGATATGCTCATAGATTTGAGGTTTACAGTGGAGGGGGCTCCAAAAAAACATCTTACCTGGTGAGCCAGATTTGGGAGAGTCTGGAAATACAGTCGTCAGGTTAGCTAGAATGGTACCACACAATGTGAATCACATTATATACTTCGATAACTTCTATACTTCTGTGCCTCTCGTCACCTATTTAGCTAAGGAAGGAATTTTCTCACTGGGAACAGTAAGAGTAAACCGATTGAGAAACTGCAAAATGCCTGAAAAAAACACTATAATGAAAAAGAACGTACCCAGAGGATTCTATGAGGAAAACGTGGTGATTGTGGATGATATTGACGTAAGTGCTATTGTGTGGAAAGATAACAAGCCCGTTAACCTTCTTTCCACTTACGTAGGAGCAGAACCAGCAACCACAGTCACACGCTTTGATAAATCGAAGAAAGAGAGAGTTGCTATTCCATGCCCCAAAGTCATCAAGGAGTACAATGCCCACATGGGAGGCGTGGACTTATTAGATTCATTTATAGGTCGTTATCACATCACAATGAAGAGCCGCAAGTGGACCATGCGCTTATTTTATCATTTCCTGGACCTCGCAGTTATAAATTCATGAGTTATGTTCAAGAAGGTAAATAATATAAAAGGAAATGATCAACTTCTCAATTTGGGTACATTCAGACTAGAACTTGCTGAAACCCTCTGCAAATTGGGTCTACCTGCAAATGACGCTAAACGTGGTTGACCTAGTGGGAGCACAATACAAAGAGAACTTGTGATGAAGAAGTTCCGAGGACCAGCTCAAGCAATTCCTTTGAAAGACGTCAGATTGGATCAGACATGTCATTGGGCAGTTTGGCTAGATAAGCAGCAGAGGTGCAAATTCCCAAAATGTTCAGGCTTTACATTCAAAATGTGCCAAAAATGTCGTGTATCTTTATGTGATACGAAAAAAAGCAATTGTTTTTATAAATATCATAATGAAGAATGAATAAATACATTTCAAAAACAATATCCACTCTTATTTTACCCATACTTGCAAAATCTCAATGAATGCGCAATGTAGTTTATAAACAACACTCACATTATTGCAAAAAAAGTATAATAAATTCATGTATAGATTTTTTACTCATTTTTCCTAGACAGTAATACATGTCTATTACACAATTTTTTTTTTTTAAACGTGAAACAAAAATCGTCCATTTAAGGGTTACAAATCTCGAGTAGTCTGGTCTATGTGGGTATGTTATATATCACAGTATCATCATGTTATATATTAGACTATCAGAGTGCAAAGTTTCAGCGTCACACGAGTCATTGTAAGGGTGTCCATACCTTAAACTGGGCTATAAAATATTTTGAGCCCGTTAATACGAAAAGAAAAAGAGCTTTAGGTTTTATTTAAAAAACTAACGCGTGTTTTATTCATTTTATTTAAGCAGACGGGTTTACACGCGTTCTCATTAGATGAACTTCAACAAGGATGAAATAAGTCGTTCATGTCATCAACAATGACGATGTACAGTGCCAAACGTGTCATCGTTGAAGCTATAACGACTTCCCCGAATGAACTTCCCCGCGCAAGTGCCAAACAAGCAAGACCTACTAAGTAATTGCTCCGAAAAAAATATTTACTGTGCCGTTTAAAAAGATTATTTTGTTATAATGAAGTAATACATGTGAAGTTAACCGTGACGTGTTTACATACCAGTGATAGTTATATCAAAAGACCGTATATAAGTGAGCTATTAAACACAATCAACAAAACAATAAGCAACATAACCTCACTTTTAAATCATACATACAGATCGAGTAGCACAAGCGCCTGATAATTTTACTACATCAAATTTACTTACGTACACTTTGCAACGTTAATCAGTAAGTAAGTTTTCAACAAATTAATACAATATCACAATGTCAGAAAAACGCCAACTTCCTGGCACACCAGAACCTGGCCTACCAAAAACATCCTCTACGCATCTTGTGCAAATGAACATTGAGTCTAGTTTAGCGCGCAAATATCAGAGATCTGAATCAACACCAACGGATCAGAGCTCTTCCGACGCACTCAAACTCAAACGAAAACACGACGGGGACGATGATGGTAGCACGAACTCAGTTTTATCAGAAATTCGTATCCAGTTTAGGAAATTTTCAGAAGCTCAAGAATATAAGTTCTCTAATTTAAAGTCCTCAATGGACACAATGGCGTCGGACTTCACAAAAAATATGGAATATATAACTCATAGTTATGAGGAGATTTCAGAAGAGCTGTCAATGATGCGGGCTGAGCGGATCGCAGATAAAACTTATATAAAAAGCTTGGAAGAAAGATTAGAGACGGCGGAACGCAGAGCCCGTAATTCATGCATTGAGGTAAGAAATATACCTAAAACTGAGCCTACTGAGAGTAAGAAAGATTTGATTGAGATTGTAAAGTACATGGGTTTGAGTATAAACACCGACATAAAGAAATCCGATATCAAAGACGTCTACAGAATCCCATCAAAAAAAAATACATGTCAGCCAATAATAGTAGATTTCACATCCATTTTAATGAAAGAAGACGTAATAACCTCCTGCAAGAAATTCAATAGGGGAAAGAATCGAGATGAAAAACTAAACAGCATACATCTTAAGCTGAAAGGTCCGGTAAAACCAGTGTATGTCTCTGAGAGTCTCACTTCGAAGTCAAAAAAGGTATTTTACCAAGCTAGAGACTTTGCAAAAACTCATGAGTATCAATACTGTTGGACTTCTAACGGTGTTGTTTACCTGCGTAAAAGTGATAATAAGCCCTTTGTTCGAATTAACGATGAACAAGACCTTAAAAAACTTATGAGCTCACCTAAATGACTAGATAGGAAATTGTTTAAAAAATGTTCTTACCAATGTATTATCTCATCGTGTAATGTCTGGATATGGTTATTATATTTAATATCTACGCACCTTTTTTGTTCATGTCTAAACTGTACATTCTCTTACTACCTAATCACTCGACATACATTAATCAATACGATTAGTTGCCTCCAAAGCATATATCTGTATATATTCAGTGTAACAACTGCGCAACATAACGCTGTACCTTTAAAGAAGAATTTTATTGATTTTACATTTTTAATCACTTTAAGTAAAATTATAACTACTCAGCAACACCACCGCTTTTCCACAGGACTAAATTCCATACTATCATCTTATAGTGTAGAATACGAGCATGTATGTAACTGTGTTTATTTTCCAACGACAACTGCTGTTTGTGTAATCTTTAATGGTTAATATGTCAAACATAATTGAAGCGGAACTAGATAATTACAATGTGTCCTCCACTTTTACTTGTTTTCCAGAGGATTGTTCAAAGTACATATCTAAAAATCGGTCCCAGCTTAACATTTTATCACAGAATATCAGAAGTTTAGGCAAAAACATATTTGGGCTGTTTGCTCTCCTACCTCGTTTAGTAGTAGAACCAAACATCATTGTTTTATCGGAATGTTGGTTGTCATGCAATCCCTGTATACCTAAACTTGCTAATTATCATATCATCACTACTACAAAACACTACAATAAAAATGATGGAGTAGTTTTATATATAAAAGCAGATAATTGTTCAACCTATGAACCGCCATTTGAAGAAGGTAATTGTTTAGTTACTATACTTAACAAAACCACTGCCGTGGTAGCCTTGTACCGGCCACCAGCATTTCGAAAAGTTGATAATTTTATTCAGTCATTGGATAAAGTCCTCGCTTCTCTGGGCACACTTTCGAACATTATTGTGGTTGGCGATTGTAATATTAATATAAACCCTGAAAATAGTAAGAGTGATGCTTCAAACTACATCGACCTTTTGGCATCTCACGGCTTACTTCCGGCTCATAATATGGGAACTCGGTTTGACAGTTGCCTGGATCATGCCTTCATTAAATCCAGAATGGTGCCTACGACATTAGTAATACAAAGTACTGTAACTGATCATTACTCAGTGTTTGTCTCATTGAATTTAAAATCTGGAGCAATAACACTTGATAAAAAAACGACTTTTAAATTAGATTACTCCAAAATTTCAGAAGATATTAAAGCATATGATTTTCAACCGATGCTAGATCTGGCTGACTGTGACGAAGCCACAAATTTTCTTACCGGTGTTCTATCGAATATTATAAAAAACAATTCAAAAAAGATAACTTTACCTCGTAGGAAAACTCCAATCAAACCTTGGATTACTCCGGGACTCATTAAATGTATGAGGAATAGAGATAACCTGCACAAGAAATTACGTCTTTCCCCTAATAATGATATACTAAAATGCACGTACCGTAGATATAGAAATTTTTTAAATGGGCTGCTAAAGAAATTAAAACAACAATATGAAAAGTCACTGTTTGCTAAAGCTAAAAGCCCAAAAGACATGTGGAAGGTAATAAATACGGTCATCAACTCCAAACCTAAATCATCTGAACCCCAGGAACTGATTTCTCTGTGCCCAACTCCTCTAGATTCGGCTAACAAAATAAATGATTACTTTGCAAGTATTGGAGAAATGTTAGCTCATAAAATTTCAAACACCCATTCCCATCAACTGTCTCAGCTAAATGTGACAGCTTCCGGTACTCAGTCTAACTCATTTTGTTTACGTGAAATAAACTTGACAGACATAGTATCCTTAATTAATCAATTGAAATGCAAATTTACCGCAGGTCATGATAATATTTCAATGAAAGTTATTAAGGATAATAGATATGTTTTGGCAGGGCTGATAACACATATATGTAATCTGTCTATTTCTACGGGTAGTTTTCCTTCTGATTTCAAGAAGTCTTTAATAACACCAATCCATAAAAGTGGCCCTAAAAATCTGATAAATAATTATAGACCTATATCTATCTTGCCCACCATATCAAAAATTTTAGAGCGGGTAATAAACAAGCAACTTGTGAACTATTTCGACAAGTTTCAATTAATATCGGATAATCAATATGGTTTTCGGAGGGGTCGTTCTACGGCCGATGCAGTTACTAACTTAACTGATTGTATTGCTAAGGGTCTGGACACTGGTGTCAAGTGCCTGGCCATATTTCTAGACCTTGCCAAGGCATTTGACACGGTGTCGATGCCATTGCTTCTTCAAAAGCTCGAAACATTAGGCGTTCGCAGCCTACCACTTAGACTATTTGAGGACTATTTAAGCAACAGATATCAATGTGTCAAACTTGGTTCTGATATAGTAAGTGACGCAAAGTCTGTAAAATACGGTGTACCGCAGGGCAGCGTCCTTGGCCCAACTCTCTTCCTAGCTTACATTAACGATCTATGCAATATTCAGCTTCAAAATGGTAAAGTTTTCACATTTGCAGATGATACAGCACTTGTATTCAAGGGAGAGAGTTGGGATTGTGTTTTTCGTGATGCACAAACTGGTTTTAACAAAGTTTCGGAGTGGTTGAGGCAAAATTTACTCAGCCTTAATATTGACAAATCTAAATATGTAACGTTTTCCATAGTAAAAAGAATGCAACCAGATACTAAATTTCTTATAAAGTCACATCAAACTGCTGTAAGCTCATCTCCTGATCTCTGCCTAACTAACACTTGCAATTGTCCTGCTCTAGACAGAAATGACTCTATCAAATACCTTGGTGTGACACTTGACAGTACCCTTACTTTTCAGGCTCATGTGATGTCTCTAACAAACAGAGTTCGTAAGTTAATGGCAATATTCAAAAATATTCGACATACAGCAGATGAAAAAACTTTGAAAATTGTATACTACGCACTTTGCCAGTCACTCCTACAATATTGCATTGAAAGTTGGGGTGGCTGTGCAAAAACACATTTGAAACCTTTAGAGGTTGCACAGCGTAGGGTGTTGAAGGTTATGAATTCTCTGCCGTTTAGGTTCTCTACGGACATTCTATACAAAGAGTGCAAGGTCCTGACGGTACGGCAACTTTACATATTGAAGGTTATCCAAAGCCAGCATAAACTCCGCCCTTCCACTTTAAACAAACGACGTCAAGACCAAGTGTTCAGTCACTCTAGGAATAGGGTTTGTTTTATTCATAGATTTCCATGTTTTCTTGGGGGATTCTTGTACAATAAACTATCACGTACACTAAATCTAATTCATTTAAATACTTATAATTTAAAAAAAACACTAACAAAATTTTTACTTGCAAAAAATTATGATGATACGGAACTTCTTTTTACAATACCAACATAGAAGATGTAATTATTTTTTGTTGCACTTGTAACAATAGGTTATTTATACAATATTGATTTGTACTAATTTTTCCATACTTTTAATGAACTCTTTTAACTATATCCATATCCAGACTAATTAAATTGTATGAAATAATTTAAGTAATATATTGAGGTACCAAATTGAGGTGCCAAGTTCAACGACTTCAGTTTATTTGTCGTATATCTGATACATTTGTTTCTTTCCTTATGTGAATTACGAGTACTAATAAATATTTAAATTATAAAATTTTAATATACACTAATTTATTGAACGGATTATCCTAGTGTCTGATTGGTTATAATTAAAAATAATAGTTATAATTCAATTTCACGAACTACTAACAAATATGTAATGTTTCAATATTAATTTATACTGAGATGCGTTATGCAAGGATGTACAAAGAATTACTCTATTTACAATTGACACAAGGTTCAAGATTATTTATTTCAAGTAATTTCAAATCATTTACTTCAGGTAAATAGTTTGACATAATATCTTTAATATATTTATTTATTCACTTTTATGGTATTCTAACAGATACAGATATTTAATTCTTATACACACTAAATTAATTAAGCACAATTAACTTAGTGTCTGATTGCTTAGCAAACACTAATAATATTGTTACTTTGATATGTTTAAATTAATACAATATAATATACACTGCAACTGTAAAATATGTAATTACTAGTACTTATGTTTTTGTTTTTGTTTTTTTTTTTTGTGATTTCTCTGATACACTTTATAATTGCTGTTGATTGCTCTGCTGCTACATGTGATATGATATTTAAATATTGTTAAGATAAATATTCGGACATTGTCAGGTAATTCTGTATAATACTACTGTAATAGGTTACATTAAAATATAGACCAATGTCGAGGAAGCGCAGATACCTATATCACAGGCTCCTGCCTAGCTTAGGTATCTGAGGCTAAGGATTGTCATAATTATATTGTAATCTAGTTTGTTCTCTTTTCTTTCCTTCTTTTATGTACAAATACTGTGTTTTAAGAAATAAATACTTTAAATACTTTAAATACTTCATCTCTAAACTATAGCCTTTCCAACAGCTAGGTACGCATGAAAACCAGCCTTTACTTTGTTTGATATGAAATGAATGTGTAAACACTAAATGAAAACTCACTAATTTAATAAAAATACTGAAAGACTGAATAAATGTCAATAGAAAATGTGCAAATAACAAACAACATCAAATATGATGCAATACAAAGATAAATTTATAAACGACGTTACATTCCTTTCAAATTGTGATTCAGAAAAATCTACCATATTAAATTTCCCCGTATAAAAAAAGGGTACTATGTCACTTCCCCAATCTGTTCATTCGTAGCTAGAAGCAACGTCCATGAAACAAACGAAACAAAGGAATTGGGAATTTGCGAGGATTTTGTAAACAGACGACGATGAAATCTGTGTACAAGTTGCCTACATGTGTCGGAGAATTTGTAATTTTGTTTTCATGTGTACTGGGACGGAAGCATTACTTGTACAATGAATCAACCCTGCAAGAGTGATAGTTGATCTTTGACACGAGGAAAAGAACCCGCCTGAATTCTGGAAATAAGTCGAAACGTAAACGATTTTGCCATTCATTATATCATAATATTTCTATGAGATAAGTTTAATTTTGTCGTTATTATATCTAAATTTAAATAAAGTATATAGATCACCTAATGGGAAAATTACTAATATAAAGAAAAATGCACCTAGATGCAGCGGGCGCAGTGTCGAATAAATGAAATATACCTAACGTGGATGTGACTTCATCCAGACAAAAACTTTCACAAAAATTTGTAATTGCAAGCATGTCTGATAAATTGTAATCTTGGTGAAGATAAATAAATAAATAAAAAACAATAAGCACATACATACATTTGTCTTTGGTTGAAATATTTAAAACATTTACATATTATTCATTTCAAAACATTTTTTTATAGCTCATATAGTATTTGCTATATTGACTACACAGTTAATTTTTTTATTCACCGCACAAAATATCTATACAGGGCTATTGACTGGTTACAATACCGAAACGGGTTCACTATACACACCCTAATGAACAAGTTTCACTATGACCTCAAATCTGCATTCGAGAATAAATGCAGCTGTTTCATACATTTTGTCGACGATGCAATAAACTTTTTTTATGTTAAACATCTGTTTTTTTTTTCATATTTTCAAGGTTAGCTTCACAACGAAAGTTGTTCGTCATGATAAGTGCAGTTACCCCCTTTCGGCTCAGTAACCCTAACCGATAATCCTGTATACAAAAACAAAATAAAAGCTGTTGAAATATTATATATCTCTATCAAATAGGAAAATAAGACTTGCTTCTGGAGAGAGCACCGCGTCAAATATTCCCTTTAGGATAGAATATTTTATTGTGATAGCCTACCCTCAGTTAAATTTGAAATATGGCGATGGGCAGAGTTACCATGATGTTCCAATTCTGTCCTTAATCATATTGGTTCATTGATGTTTTTCGTTTATAAGCTTATTATTTTTTGTTTTATTATGTTTACTTTTTACCCGACTGGCTGAAACGAGGGTAATGTTTTTCGAGTGTATTTTTGTAAATTCATATGTAAGTGTGAGTCTTTGTGACTACAGCCTTGAGATATCATTGAATTTGTTTTATCTGCGTATTGTCAAAAGCTATACTAGTTACATTCCGCACTTTCGCTTGTTAAGATACAGTGAACTAAATTTTTTGCAGTCGCGTTTTTTGGTGATGTATCTAATCCCTAGTTAGCGTACACCTAATGTATGGTTTTTCATATTTAGATTGAGAAAATCGTTTGTTCCCGTTGAGTCACAACACTTTGTGTAACACTGTTACTCATTAGTAAAAAAACTACCGATTAGTAACACTGTTACTCAATGCCCTTGAGTGACAGTGTAACTCAACGAAACGCTATGATCCCGTTAAGTAACACCTCGTGTAAAATCATTGTTCAAATATTATAATTAATAGTTAGTACTTCTCATCCGCAGATATATTCGGAATCGAAATCTAGATTTTTTTAAATCTTATCTTGTCTGTATATCTACATCATATTATCACACTAATATTATAAAGTTTGTACGTATGTGTGTGTGTTTGTTTGTTCTACCGTCAGTCTAAAACGGCTGAACTGAAAAGATAGCTTATACCCTGGATTAACACATCATAAAAAAATTAAGTGGAAAATTAGTGTTCTCATGGGATCATCAAATATCAACCACGGGTTGCTTAATGCAATGCCTCATCGCGATGAACCTAGAAACGTGAAACTTAAAGGTTTTTTTTATTCCTGTTATAATGTATAAAGTGTACGTAAAACTGATTAAAATTGTATTTGTAAGGGTCCGCTGAAAAATTGGAAGGGCAACTGTAGGTCTCAATTTACTTACCTTAATATTCTTTTCTCCATTCTATTGAAAAGTAATAAGAAAAATTAGGTAGGTATTATTCTCAGAAAGTAAATGTTATTTTCTATGAAATGCATCAAATTATTAAGTTATATTTAATAATTTATTTTTACTTTAGGAACACATACAATTGTGAATTTCTCTGACAAGGATAAAGTCAAACAAATAGCACTTGAAAGTTTAAAAAGTCACAACAAAACAAGTCAAAGCCATTATGCAATTTACGCCGCACACAACATTCAGTATCGCACTTTATTACCATCTCGAATAAATCGAATAATGCGAATCGATAAATCGAATAATAGGAATCGAATATATCGAAATGGGAATCTTATTATAATTTTCCTATTAAGGTAATATAGGGCAATATACTCGTTCCCATATTTTCGACGAAACGTGGAGTAAAGATCTACGCGTTATACTCGTATGAAAGAATGTAATATTATTACTGTACTTCAATAATATACTGATAATATTCGGCAATGATGATAATAAAATAATAAGTAAGAGAACGGAAGAGATTGCTATTAACGATAAGGGCACCGCTTGTTGCACTGCTATTGATCAGTTTTTTTATGCTTAATAAAGTGTTTTCTATTACATTATATTTAGGCAATATTTTGTAATAAACAAAATATTGTATTCTTTAGACGATAAACTGATACATTTTAGGATGATATTAAATGATAATTGTAAAATTATAAGTCAAACAATAAATAAATATTCGTAAAAAATATACAATTAACCAAATCAAATTAGTCACAGTATTAAACTACAAATTTTACTATAATTTATTAATGGTCTAATACAAATGTCATAAATTATCATAATAAATTAGACGACAAAATAAATTAGTCTAACAACCCACCCCGAATCGTACCTGGAGCAATGGTACCCATTACGCTGGCTGCGTTACCGCGTTGAATGGCAATGGTCAGCTTTGCACCAAGTAAGATTCGGAGCGAGAGTCGCCAGTCAAGTCGCTAATTCTACGCCCATCTCCTTAATTAAAGCTTTTGCTTCTATGCCACAACAGCCCAGGGTCTCCACGGCAATAGGCACAAAATAATATTGCGGCTCCATCGCCGCGTACTTATGCCTTTTTTTACTCGTGGCGTCCTCCGCTGCAGCTGCCGGAGAATGGACGGTACGAGCAAGATGGGTAGCGGCAACCGTGCTGACGCAAATGGCATCCCAGACTAGGCACCGACCATTTTTCCACGGCACCAGGGTCAGACCATCAGGTCTCTTGCCTTCCGATCTGTTGAGGCCAGGTGGTTCAAGCACACAGGGGACGTTCGCTGAATCGAAAGCCCTTCGATCTATGTCATTGTTAGCAAAGTGCCCAAATGTGGCGAAGCTAGCGCGTGCAACCACGCCCCGGATTCTGACCGTGACATAGCTCTGAGTCTAGCCAAATCAGCCCCAGTGGCTTCTTCTATTAACTGCGCCTGTATTTGCTTAGCTGCAACATCATCCCAAGCGCGTTGCACATGCAATGTCTCTGGGCCTGCGGCACCTGTGTTGAGGGCCGACCAAGTTGTGACCGCGTCTGACACATAGGGTAAGCTTTCCCCATCACCATTAGAACGTAAAATTAAAGTGACGAGGTCCCATGTGCCGATGCCAAAAAAGCCGCACATCCCGCGCACAACGCACTCCGAGATCCCCGTAGCGTATTGGAAGAGCCGCTTGCCTCCATTGCACTTCATTAAAAGACACATTTAAAACGGACTCGACTGTGTATTTTAAGGATTCGTCAAAAGCCGAAATTTCTTCTGGACATAGCCAGGTAGGTGCAGTTCATAGAAAATAAGTAATTTTAGGAAGGGCGAAGCACATACGCAAGAGAATCAAGAAAAATATGAGAACCCAGAAGAGTGAAAGTTCCTTGAGGCCTGGTAATAAAGCACTAAAGCGCGAAAAGTGTGTACGAGCTTCATGTGAAAAGAAATGTTTTCGTCTATATTTAAAAGTATTCGTCAATGGACGAATACTTCAATAGTGAAAAGAAATGTTTTTTAAACAATAATAGTTTTGTTGAATAAAAAGTATTTTCTCTTCTTGAATGATTTGAATGAATGATTTATTAGTCTGTGAAACTAGGTACATGTAAAAATCTTAAATAACATAGTAGTTCGCAAGTATCTACATCTAGGGGTTTACAGAAACATATTATATAATGCTAATATTGTAACACAAACAATTTATAATAAATTGAACAAAGTACATATAGAAAGTTAAGTCAACGTTAATCGTAGGAATACTTATTAAAATTAAAATGTCAGCTTTTGATAGTTTTGTCCTCTAAAAACATTTTTATCGAATAGTATGCTTTTTTTATCAATATCTCATTTAATTTATCTCTAAAAATATAAATTTCTTGTACAGATCGGATGTCTTGTGGAATTTTATTAAATATCGATGATGCCATACAGAAGGCACTTTTTCTTAAATATGCTGTTTTTGAAGCTAAATAATGCACCATACCCTCATGCCTGCTACCTTCTGTCCATGCGTTGAAGAGCTCAGGATTAGATTTGACGAATAAAGCGATTTCACTTATGTATAAGCATGGAAAAGTTAGTATTTTTAATCTTGCAAAATGGCTTTGGCATGAATCTCTTTTTCTAAGCCCACAGATTGATCTCACACAACGTTTTTGAGCCTTAAGGATTTTTAACCGGTTAGTGCAGTTACCCCAAAACATAATAACATAGCGTAGTATTGATGCTACATGTCCGTGATAGGCCATCATCAGTGCTGCTTCGTTGACTACCTTGCGCATTTGAAATAGGGCATATGCAAATTGGTTCAAGCGTTTAATCATATTTTCTACATGGGGTTCCCAAGTCAATTTATTATCTATTGTTAGACCAAGAAAACGTGTTTCTTGAATTTCTGATACCTTTTTGCCATCATATTCTATATTAAAATTCGATGAATCGTTATGTCTGTTTCGAAAATACATTAAATGAGTTTTGTCAATATTTATATTTAAGTTATTTTTATTTAACCAATTAATAAGAGAGGTCAGTGTATTATTTATGTCAGTTTCTAAATTGCTAAGCTTGTCATTTATAAATAAAATAGGACTATCATCTGCAAATAATATCATCGGATGGCTTGTTGCTTGCGGAAAGTCATTGATATATATCAGAAATAGCAATGGTCCCAACACACTTTCCTGAGGAACACTATATCGTACTGGTCTTTCTTCCGAATTATGTGTCAATATAGTAGTAGTCTTTAGACATAGGCTATTTACTTGTGTGACTTGTATCGTATTTTGAAGATAAGACTGTATGAGATTATGAGCATTCCCTCTAATTCCATATTTCAATATTTTTTTTATACTATGATGTACTGTGTCAAAAGCCTTTGACATGTCCATATATATAGCCATCGTTTTCTTTTCCCTGTCTACGTTAGTCATTACAGTCTTTAAGAAATTGAAAATAGCTAAATTTATGGACTTATTTCTCCTAAACCCATACTGATCATTGGTAAACATTTTGCGGCTTTCAAAATAGCTATTGATTCTATAATAGATGACCTTCTCAAACACTTTTGAGTATATGGGTATAAGAGATACAGGTCGGTAGTTACCCAATTATGATTTATCACCCTTTTTAAAAAGCGGCTTCACTATTGACGTCTTTAACTTATCGGGAAATACACCTTGTTCCATACAAATATTAATGATATGACTAAGAACTGCAGCTATAGCTAGTGATACTTCTTTTATAATTGTAATTGTGATCCCATCTATACCCACACTACTCGTATTTTTTAAAGAACTTATTATTTTAAGAATTTCAAAAGGTGTTGTTGGTGTCAGAAAAAAAGAGTCATGGTAAGGATTTTGAATAAGAACGTCATTTGAACTATAAGTATTCAATGTCTGAGTTAGTTTTTGTTACTCCTGAAAAATAATCGTTACAACAGTTTGCTATTTGAGCTGGTTCTATGACAATTTTCCCTTCTGTATTTATTACTTGCGATATGTCTTGACTAGGATAGCGAGCTTTTTGTCTATTTATAATATCCCAACTGGCTTTAGACTTATTTTTTGCGTTTTAAATGTAATAAATATTCTGTGATATCTGCGTTAGTTTTATTACCCTTTTAAATCTTTTTGAGTATATTTTAAACTCGACTCTGACAGCCGCTGTTCTTTTTTCTTGTTTCTTGAGTTCTTGATTTTGACTTTAAAAACGGTGTTGCTAGTAGCGCTAGCAATGTCACTCGGCAAACAGTTATATATTTGCGGTCCCATCAAGTGTATAAACTTCCTCGACCGCTGTAGTCTCACGCGCTCACTCGCTAGCTCGTCCGCGTATCGCAGGTTCATATAGTGAGAGCAGTGCTCTCCTCGCCTATCAAATCTATTTACGTGTTTTCTCACACAGACAGCACAATGCAAGATAACTAGTGATGGCAGTGTAGGGATGCCTAGTGACTTGAAGAGTGGTCTCGTTGAGTGGCGAGGGTAATTGTACACCTGTACAATTACCCTTATTTCCCGTTTCTGCATCGTGAAGGCACGCAAACTGACGGCTGCGTGTCCCCAGAGTCCACAGAGAGACAATATCCAATCAAATAATAAATTTATTTTTTACTTGAAACTTCTCCAATCGTTTTTTTAGTAGGAGCTGCACAAATAAGGATACGAAAAACATATACGATTTTACAAGGGTGTGGGGGCGATATGTCCTGCACCAACGTCCCGCTTGGGTTGTACCTATTGTGCATCGCTTATGTTGTATTGAGCATTAACAAGGGTTAATAATAAAATAAATAATGTTTCACAATCACAGCTCCTCACTAGAATTTTTCCTATGCTGGATATGGGATGCAACATTCAAAAACACTTGCACAATACACCCAGACACGAAGACAGATATTTAAAATCATCGTTTCCACCGGCCAGGAATCATAATTGAATTGAATTCATATTCAAATATAACTTTGCTGTACACCAAAAAAAAAATACATTAAATACAGATAACATAAAAACGTGGCAGTACCTTATTGACTAGAGCGATAAAAAAGCTTGGAATCGTATCGGATCCGATCTTGAAGCAAGCAGGCTAGCCACTAGAGCAACGCGGTCGCCAAAAAATAGCTTATTAGGTAAGTCACGTTTAAAATCATAGGTAAGTATCAAGTACATTACAATGGCAAGGTGCCTACCAATTTACGTCCCAGATCTACCTTACTCGATAGCCGAATCATCTATCAATACGAATTCCCCACTCAAGTGACGGAAACTCGATCGAGCCTTCATCACACAACCAGCTGTTGGTTCAAACATGGCGTTAGATTCTGTTTGTCGTGTCAAATGGGACGTCCCAAATGGGATCGGGCCATCCGGGACAGAGTGAAAGGGCTTTAGAGACGCAGAACACTGGCTAAATTTCGAAGAGGGCTGGATGTAGAGTTAAGACTTTGTTCTGTGCAGCACAATATATCGATAAAATCTCAACCCTATAAATACCTAATTGTTTTATGTGTAGTTTTATTAGTTTTTATTTAGATATAAACAATTTTTAAATCTACTAACTTAGTGCTGAGGATTTTATTACTAACTCATTATCCTTTTGTAACCACGGTCTGAAATTATTCAAACAGATGCATAGCGCTCATTTGTCCTCCCCCACAAGGAGGTATGGAAAAATTAGCTCTAAAAGTTTATAGCTATGCTACTACTTTATTTAAAATATCGTAAAAACGGTCGGTACTAACAAGGATTTTACTTCATTCGTTTGAAGAAGAATAAATGTATCTCTAAAATTGCCACGTCCGTCGGCATTTCTAAAAACAGCTCAGCGCGAGTTAGCGATAGCCTCAGCCCATTGAAAATTCAAATAGCAATTTGTTTGTCCGCATTTTCGTGTTTGACGACGATCTAAAAGACCTTTCCGGATTCCGTCGTTCAATCAATCAAATTAGCGGCAGCTACAGCTTAATTTTGCACAATATTTTTCTTATTTTATGGATATTTTGCGGGAAAGTAATACATATTTGATTATGTTCTTGTCAATAACAATGATGAATAGGAAGACATCGATATCATTTTTCCTTTGTTACACTTTATAACCCAACTGTGACAAAAGTTATGTCTTCCGAGTATAGATATGTAAGTGTGTATATTTCTTTGTCACGCCCTAGAGCCTAAACGACTTGTCGTATTTTTATGTGAGTGGTGTTATTTTCTATGAATTCGTTTTGACCTGCTGGTTATAAGCTATATTAGCTACATCCCTCGATTTCACGTTGGTCTAAAATTCTTGCAGTCAGGTTATTTCAAGTATTTTTTAACTACTTGTTTGTACTAAATAATTGTCGTGCCAAGTAAAGGTTCACCCGTAAAATTTAGACTGTGAAGTATAATTTTCAACTCTCATATCTAATTTGCTTCTAGGATAGTAATTAGACAATTACGTTAACATTTACAACTGAAACTGACCACTGACATTAATTTGGTATATGCAAATTTTTAGGTACCTACGTATCTCGATTTGTAACAGCCGGGGTAATTCGGTCGACCAAAGGCAAGTGAGACTAGAAAGCCAAGACCGTAGTGTCACTTTCAATAAAAAAAAACGAAAACTTGTATCAATTTAGCTAAATTGATAAAATCGGCCAATGCCAATAACTGTTATTCTCATTTGTATCACATGAAATAAAATTATGACGCTGAGTATTTTTAAAAATCAACTCATATTTTATTTACTAAATTTGTTGCACGTCAACATCAATGACGGTATCATGCGTCACATAAAAAATACATTATTCGCAAAAGCGAAATATAAATCACTTTGGCCGTCTGAAAATGAATTTTTAAAATTCAGAATACGTCTAGTTGGAAATGAGCAATCGTTTTGGGGATTATTTTCAGCTATTGGATTTGAATTAGTGGTTTTAAACAGCGTGGATTAATCTTAATGATATATTTGCTAAAAATGATTTATTGTTTTGGGTTGAAATGTATTTTGAGTTTAAAATAAATTTTATGCTTTATATTGCGTGTTGTTTAATATATAGGTACTGAATATATTTTGTAAATTGTATCCATCCTAAGGATGCCTAGAAAAGATCGCTTTTAGCGATAAGGCCGCCACTTGTGAAACTAAATGTAAGACTTTTCGTGTTCATAAACAGAAAAAAAAAAGATTTCTTAAACAAGGAATATCAATATTCTCAGACATTTTGTTTCAATCCAAGCATATATTTTTTAATATAAGTATTTATTTTCAGATCAAGAATAGTTTTTCTTCAAAAAACAATAATTTACTTAAATCAAAAGTATATTGTTTTCACCATATATGAAACTACTTTGTCTTGACCAAGTAGATATTGCTTTGACTGGAGACATTTTTTTTTTCCGTGTACTAGTTAGTGGCTATCACCCACGGCGTTACACGTGGCATAAAACTTTGAAACCTTTTGCCCCCTTAGGGGTTGAATTTCGAAAAATCCTTTGTTAGCCCCATATACCCAATATTATAATCAATCATGTATTTAATAACAGTAAGTGTCATGTTCTCTAGATTCAGAGGTTTAGGCTCTACGTTGATTCCCTGCAATTATCAGTCAGTCAGTCAGTCAGGAGCAAGTTTTTATACATGTATGTAAATAGATAGATAAGTAGGCTTGAGTTTAAAAGCAAGTGGCCTAGCTAACTAATAAAGCGATAATGCATCCTAATATAAAGCACGCCACGAATTGACAAAGCCAACGCTGCTATCCACTACGCCACGAAAGTAGTAGAGAATATACTTTTTCATCCCACCATCTCGGAAAGAGTATTTTTGCTATTCGATATCTGAGTGCAAAAGCCGTTTTTATCTGCTAGAGGATAAAAACGGCTTTTGCACTCAGATATCGAATAGCAAAAGTACTCTACCGCTATGGTGCCGAATTCATCAAACAACCTTTTTTATTTTGTCAAAAACTCTAAACCGGAACCTTTTTGCTGTACTTTTTTTTAATTTGTTTTGAGCGCTATTATCTTTTCACGCCACATTGTCAAAACCATATGTTAAAAATAAGTTAAAAAAACTAAAATGAGTGATCCAAATTTTTTGTTTTTCGAATGCAGTCATTTCCTCGCTGAGGTGGGATTAAAAGTTAGGTGTTGCACTCGAGTGCAAAGATTTTTCACCTTGTGCTCTTTTATTTCGCTCACTTAGAATCCTGAATTCTAATTTTTGAATTTTAGAATCATTCGCTTGATCGGCCATCAAAAGTGAGCACAATGTTAAAAAGCAACTTTGCACTTTTGCACTTTATAACTAATAACTTTTATCGTTTAATAGATATAAAAGGAAAGAACTAATATGATTTATATTCTGATAGTAGACCTAGTAATTAATAATTTCCCAATCTAAGAAGTCAAGGACTCTCCAACTCTCCACCCCAATATACAAGGTTATGACAAAAACATTAGGCACCTTTAAAATTTATGGCCGCGCGTACCCTTATCTACCACATTTTTTTGACTGGCTTTAAATTCGATGTTCTCAATTCATCTGTTTCCGATTTTTCAAAGACGCCAAGAGTCCGAGATTGATTTGATAGATTCTTTTTTGTTCGAAAAGGTACACTTTTCGGTTGGTTCCATATAAATTTTATCAAAATCAATTCAGTAGTTCGATTTATGAATCAAAATAAAACTAAAAAAGCATATACGCCATAACGGATTATGACTTTTTTAAAAGTATCGCTAATATTACTTGTTTGTAAAGTCCAAAAAAGAGGTTACCGAAAATAATATTTTGGCGAATGATATCGTAAGTAAGTATATTGCCCTGTATGTATGTACTCGTACGTAAGAGTCGGTAACCCGTAACAGCTGGTGATTTCTTGATTTGTAAGGGTGTGGAAACCCAATGAGTTTGGTTCGTGACCGCGCCTTATCTGGGGGTAATTAGGGGTCAGGAGTACTTCTATTAAGGGTGACTTTGTGAGTGTAATGTTATTATTAACATGATTCGTCTCTGTTTCTAATCTAGTGAAATTTCTCATTACGATAGCACTCACGCACAGGTCGATTTTTTCTACGGTTCGAAACAAAATTGTTTGAAGGTAACATTTTTTTATTTGTTAAAGATTTTCAATCGATCTTATTTAGTTTCCAACTAACATATAATTTCCATCAAAACGAGAAATGGTAAGTACTTGTTCAACTGCTTATGTCGTTTATACATCAAAATTACCAAAAAAAAAAATATATGCCGGCCGAATTTAAGTCGGTTGTCTTTTTCATAAAGTTGTTTACTTACAACCCTTCAAAATATCTTAGTACTTCGTCCAAAAGCATGGTAAGTATTACCTACTTAAGCTAATTCAAAGGGTTTGCCTTTCATCGGTTTCACGAGGTTACGCCCAAAAACTATAGTTTACTTTACTACGTATGTACCTACTTCATTCGCCAGACATATTTATTGATCCACAAGCAAAACGAGTGTAATAACTAGGTACAACTATAGTTCATGAATATTGCAATTAAGTATCTATTTAGCTGTGAAGT
Source organism: Ligdia adustata (assembly GCA_947049295.1). Lineage (NCBI taxonomy): Eukaryota > Metazoa > Arthropoda > Insecta > Lepidoptera > Geometridae > Ligdia > Ligdia adustata. Next base: position 2,820,609 of record OX346237.1, read on the forward strand.
ACGTCGTTAAAGTTTCAACGTCTCTTATTGTGCATCCAAGAGCCTTTGGGGAACTGTTGAGACTATTTATTACGTGGTGAATGACTCGGCAAGTAACTTACACGCTCACAAAATGTCTCAACAAACATGTCTAAGATATTTAACGGCTTAGAGAAAGGTTTCGGAAATAAATCTCTATTCAGGAAAATCTTTTTAAATTAAACGATTTGATTTAAAGTTCATACACGATGTGAAACTGCGCGATCATGAACCGTTTTTTCATGTATTTCATTGTCATGGTAACGCCCCAGCCCCAAAAGAAAAAAGACTCTAACCATCAAAGCAAAAACGTTGCGCAACCAAGCGTCTTATTACAGCGTAAAACGGTTCATGGCGCACAGCTTTTAACACCATACGTGAACGGAATCTCTTAATGTCGACCATGGTACGGCCATAAAGAAAGCTCCAAGCCCTGAAAGAATTTTGATTGGCATGTCGTATTAACAACATTTTACTCACCAATATCCATAGTAGCAACAGCATCCTTCACCAGCTCGTACGTGTCACCGTTAATCCTGAGGAAGTCGACGCAGCCGAGCAGTCCGTCAGACAGGCCTAGCTTGCTCTGCAGCCCTGTGGTGTTACCAGCACCACCCAGCCACACCGGCTCGCGGAACGTCATCCGGGAGAACAGACCCTGGGGAAGGAGATGGGAGTTACATTGCATTGAAATAAATTCTTAAGATGTTGTTAGTTATTCTGCAAAGGCCTATGGACAACATGTTATGCGTTATATACCACTTATGACCATCTTATTATTAGCCTCTGTCTAGTTAAAAAATTTCTATTTTAGCAATAAATCATTATTTATTTATTAATCTGCCGTAAAAACCATATAATACATGAACCATACAACAGTGGTTCAAGTTGGTACTGACAGTCACAAGAACCCTTGCAAGTTGACGTTAGGACTATCCCTATAAATTATTCCTAATATAAATCTAATATTTTAAGACTCTGTAATGTTTGAAAACTAAGTTACTTATCGAAAGGTTTTCATCAGTTTGAATGATTTATACTTACTTATACAATATTAACTAACTTAAGAGCGAAGTTTAAAGCCGGCGGGGCGCAAAAAAATGCGGAATTCCGGTGATCTTTCAGGGTCATTACCCTCTGAATTGAGGTAATTTGAATGTAGGGGTCTTTACGAAGGACCTACCTACACGAAGAAGAAAGAAAGGCGACGACGAGAAAACGACTTATCGTGTTGACGAAAATACAATTTATGAAGAAATGAGGACAGGCCTAAGTACTACTACAGTTTTTTGAACAAAACATAAACAGTAGTTCCTTTATAGCTATTACTTTCTCCGTCAAGTAGGTTTCATTACGATGTTTTTTTCACAGTTAAAGCAAGAGTTACTTAATTCTGATATACACAGAAGTGCAAAGCTCAGAAGTGCATACTTGAAACTGGGATTGAACCAGTGTCTCTCTCTTGAAAGACAATGGGTTTACCAACTGGCTAACAAAAACTTCCACCTGAACCTGACCTGTCTTATAGGCTAGTGTTAGGCTCAGATTAAAGATAAGTAGGGATTTCTGATTGTATTGAGTTGAATATGCAATAATAAGCAAACTTCATTTCGTTTTTGCCGCTTCAACACTTCCAAAATTAAACCAGTTTGCTTGCTCTTGCCTTACCTCTTTCATGTATAACTCATGAATTTAACATCGGGAATAAATTATTATAAACACGCTTAGCTCAGCTCAATTACAGATTAACATGGGGCAGCAAATTGGTTTCAAAACCTTCGAAAAAGTAGCTTAAAAAGTTGATCTTGCATGTCAAAATGTGGCACACATCGAATCGAATCTTCACTTGGCTTATAAGCCAAAGGTTACATTTTACAAATTCGGTAGAAACGAAGCTTATGTTTTTAGCTTATATGTTAAAACATCACTGTTCATCTTTGTAAAATTTACATTGGTTACGACTGCCTCAGTTGTAAGTATTTTAATATTTTAGCAATATTTCAAGCTTTTCCAAGTCGCGCAAAAATTCTTCAAAGGCCTTTTCCTACCTAAGTACCCATTCCGTCTGTGGTCCTGTTTTCAATCCGACCCTTTCCCTTAATGAGTCCTCCCCGTCCCCCTCTCACCTTCGTCGGTAATTTATTTTGTAGATTAATGACCTGTGTACCGGCGCTGAGAGAAAGGTTCTTATTTATTAGAATGACTCGTGTTTTGGGGCGGTGGAAGGTGACACTTGATTTTTTTTAACCTTTGGGTTTATTATGTACCTACTTAGAATGAGTGATATGGTCTCTGGATTCATTAATACCTACTTGTATTGCACATTAATTTCGTTATGGTACCAGAATATTGTTTGCTATCTTCATCTTACAACGTTAGTACTTAGTGCCCATCATAAGTGTAGATATATTTTACTTGTACAGTAAAATTTTTAATCATAACCGAGTTTAGTCCGTTTATCCCACCACGAGCGCGTGGTAAGAAGTAGTCACTTTTTCAGATTCAGATCATTTATTACTTCCATGAAGGACATGATGTTAAAATACATTTTCGAATGGCATTATGGCGATTCGTCGGGCACAGCAAAGTAAAATTATTACTATAAGTAGAAAATCAAATTCAAAATAACATCAATAATTTAGTTAATTCAATTAATAATATAAGTCAACATTTATTACAAGATGCCAAAATTATATCTTCTACTTAGTCTAGGAATTCTTTTGCGCCAGTAGTGCGTAGGTTGCTAGCTAAAAGATTTATAAGACTTCTGAGTATATGAGAAGGAAACATAAGGCCCAAAGCCGAGCAACGTCTCTGCTTTGGGTCTGGCACAAATTTTCTCTCGTCTGTCAGTTAGTATGTTTGTGAGTTTGTATGTCTTCTAGACATATCTAGGTTTAATTTTTTTATATATTACGCATGGAGCTCATCTTTATTTTGGTTGCAAAACGTTGTTTCACACTCCCCTAAGGAGTGCAAATAACATAATATGAACAAATTAAGTTTACGTTGCGTTCTGCGATTTTAATGTAGATTATGAATGGCCTGTTATGACATGCAATTAATCTCTGGAAACTTTACCATATTTAAACCAGTTTTCGAAAAATAAATATCCAAATGTGAGGTGCTTAAACCTTTTCGTTATTTTCTTTTGACACAAAATGCCATTTATATTTTTTACAAAGGTGAACTGAGGTTCTGATCTACTAATGAACGCCGTATTTTCTGAAATAATATATATTCCTCTAAGTCATTATCTTTTATATCGCGGTACAATGTGAAGATTAAAATAAGTTTCCAATAAAAAGGAATTGAAACCTACACCTAAAGAGCTTGTTCTGATAAACAACATGGAGGCGTCGGTTTCGTTTACAAGGTACTGTGTCTAGGATGATATTTTACTAGAATAATTGGCACCTACACTCTGCGCGTGATTTCAGAAAAATATTATATGACCGTGTCTCCGTGTGAAATAAGGAAAACGCCAAAAAGAGTTTACTAATTTCATCGTAAGGAACCAGTTTTACTACAGTTTTACTACGAACCTACCTTGAATTTAAGAAAAAAACATCAGGTTTCCAAAAAAGTGGATCGGTAGTCGACAAGATGTATCTATGAAACGACAGATTTTTCTCGAACTCAGAGTTGATCCCATATTGAAAGTTTTTCTCTACGATGAATTTAGTGATCTCCTTTTCTTTTAAGTATATCCTGATTATGTTTGTATATGTGTAATCTCGCGTGAAGGTACTGGTAAAGGGAGTGTGCGGGGTATGAAGGTGCGTTCGGGCGCGGCGGACACCCGCCTTTTTTATTTTTATAACTAACTAGGCAACGTTTGCCCACGATATCACCTGATATTAAGTGACGACGCAGTCGAAGATGTAGTATGTTTACCTAGTAAAAACCTAACCTCGCACCTGAACACACCCTGGTTGTATTTATTGGAAAATACAGATAATGGCATTTTATTCCAGAGTTTTACTGTTCTTATTAAAAATGAAGAAGCAAAATTATTGGTACGAATTAAGAATAAGAATAAGAATAAGAAATATTTATTGGCCTTTAAATAACATTCGTTACAGGCAAGTCTTGTTACATTTTAATTATTAATTACTTTAAAAAGAAACTTAACTTATAAATACTTTTATAGTTCTAAGAACAAATAGTTATTATATTATACATTTACATTGTCATTTATTTCTTTACCTATTACTAACATTTTGTAATTGTTGTTCATCACACAAGAACGATGATTCCACAATTGGTATATCTACCATAAGTGGAAGACGTCCTGCTGATCTTCTGAAAGTACGGTAGTGAAATAGTGATGAGGGGATGACATCAAACAGCTCCTTTGAACACTCCCCGTGGAAAATCCGTCTGCTGGCCGTTCTTCTTTCATAATGTAGATAGACTTAAGTCTACTACTAGAACTATAATAGATTAAAGATATCTCAGACAAGAGTGACACTCAACAAAAATAGTTTAGACTCCTGAGCATCAGACATTCTAGAAGACGCTAGTACGTCTGGTGATCTAGCCAAGACTATCTCGTTTAGAAACCACTCCACCTATTCCTTTCCTAAATAGATATGTAACAAACATCAAAAACATTCCCTCGAGTATATTGCTACGCTACATCTCCCGATGCTCAAGTATTTGTTTCGTTCTATTTTAGTAACAAACTACACGCAGTAACAATGTAGGAAATTGATAAAACTTTGCTTCTTTCTATCTTCGGCGTGGGAATAAGTATTGTCTATTGTAGGAGGTCTGTAATGTAAGTTGGTTTATTTGTGGACGATCTGCTAATGCGTAAGTTTTCAATTGATGATTCCATGTGATAGTTTTTAGGTAAGACGCGTAACTATTTAAGACATAACTATATTTACGAATGTTGATAAGTGGGTGACCTAGGTGATATATAAATATTATAATTATTATTAGTTTTAAGACAAATTAGAAATGTTTGCCATATTATATGTTTGTGCTCCGTAAGCTTAGAATTAAGTATGCATAGTAAATTGAAAAAAACGATCGTAATCTAATCGTAATTTCTACCTGTAGGTACAAATGAATATGAGTAAGTAGTAGTTCTGGAAAATGTTAATGTCGCTAAAACACACATTTTTGCTGACCTTACAGGTATCTCAATAGGTCGTTGCTCGACAGTCTCCAGACCGATTTTGTTCATATTTTTTTGTGTTTTTTTTTGTACCTACTCGTATTCAGAATATTTGTTCAGTTTTACAATATTGGTCAAACATATTTAATCAAATGAATAACTCAAAACGCTTTTGTTCAACTTCAACTGCAACTGATTTCGTCAGGGTCGGATTCCATCTGGTACAAATTCTCTTACACAAGGCTAAAACTTCTTTTGTACGAACATCATCAAATAACGATCCTTGTGGCGTCATCATGGGACTCGTGTTTTAGGTGATACTGTAGTACTGTAGACTAACTCTGTAGCCGAAATATTATAATACTGCTGCCTGTTGTTAGAAGCGATTGATAGTGGACCTCTGGACAATAGGTCGTAAGAGTTTAGGCTCAAATCACTAATCTATACCATTCCTGGGAAGACGACAACGTGCATGTATGACTCATATATAACCATCGATATAAGATTATATCCATCTAACGAGATAAGTTTTTTTTTCTTGTCGATGTTATACAACTAGGCTAAAAAAACAAAAAGGCTAAAAGGTTCTCGGTAGGAATACAAAAGTACGTTCTTCGCAGATCTCAATTTCAGGATGATGATTTCCTTTTCCATACCAGCTAATTGCCGCATTTTTAAATAACATTAGCATTATTAAATAACTAACTACAGCAAACATAGCAAATAGAATACTTAAAGATCACTTATAAGATCTACAGATAATTTAAATACTGCAACACACCACCAAAAGATAGCGAGCTCAGCATGCTATGCTATGCATTTTTTTGATCATAGAAAATAAGTATCGACCTAGTTATTTAGAAAGACTCCATTTGCACCGCCTTTAGTCCCTGTTACGTCCCTGTCTACGAACCAAACGTTCGAAAGTACAGACGGGGCAGAGAGGAACTCGAAATTGATAAAACTTCGCTAAACCCGCACCAGGGAATATGTTGTAAAACGCAAAACTTTTTCACGAGACTTTCCAATTTGTACTTTGAGTTTTCGTGACGTTTTCCTTTATTGGGAATCGATGGTATCGATTAAACGAGAATTGAGAGTCGAACTCATTTATTTGTTATCTGAGTGAGGTATTCAAAATAATGTTATTTGGCCCCACTATCATTAAAGCAACTAATGGTACTAAATATTCCGAAGTTTTCTGATTTTAATATCTGCATTTTTCTGTAAAAATATGTAGGTACACAATATCAAAAATAAATAATTATTTACAAAAACTCAATCAATATTTTAAGATAACCATTTTTTTGGACATAAAAAAACCGGTAGCTCTACTTCCACAATCTGGCAGTACCTATGCACTAAATTCACGCAAGGCCGGTTTATGTCCGAGGATCCTCTAATAAGCACTTTTACAATACATGTACTTATAACTTTAGATGTTTAAGCCCATAACCCACTAAATACATCCCTGAACTAACCATTCCCCAAATTGGGCATAAAGCAAGGAATGCAAGCGGTATGCGCCAGGAAATATCCTAAAGAGGCTGTATAGTTATTCCACTTAATTACACCTCTATAAAGTTATACCAGGAATGAAGGCTGCAAATACCCGCGCGTCCCTTTCTTTAGTCGTTCATAATAAAGCCCTCTAATAAACGGAAGCACAGAGCTAAATTACTCGGTAGAAATATGATGACGCGGCCTTTTTTACAGAGAAATTTATTTTCTAACCTTTGGTAATTTATTTTTTAAACCTAACTTGGCAATAATGTTTCTAAGGTTGGTTAATATACTGTGACCATATTTAAATATTGGTTTTGAAAACGAATTTAGTGTTGCAAAAAATATATTGAGAGTTGCCATGAGTCGCTATATGTGTGTTGTGTTCGCCGTTCGTCGTTGTGTTTTGGATTCGCAAGAATCAAAAAATAAGATCAAATGTCATTATAGTAATGTATATTTTTGATTGTATTCAAAGATAAAACATGGCAAACCCTTTACAGGCTTGAATGCTAGATCTTTCTTTCTGTTCGAAATAAGTAAACAGTTACAAATTAGAAGGGCAAGCATGCGTCACAGCTGCAGCAGTATTTATCTGGTTCAGGCTTGTACTCGTACGTGGAAGGTATTTTACTGATATTATGTAGATTGTAATTAATTAGTATCATATTATGTATATATGACTTAGTACTAGTAGTAAGCAACAAGCTGAATGCTTTTCCAACTGACTGAATAAAATTACTGTTGAAATTTTATTCAGTCAGCAGATATCCTGAAACCGATAGCCGTGAAGTTTATAGTTATCTTCCCGAAAGTCTTGATAAACAAAAAGTTCTGGTTTTGCTGTGTATTTTGTCGTTTAATTTCTTACGCCATTTCACTGGAACGTTTCGAAAAGTATTTGTAAACTCGTTTGATACTTTTTTGAATCTGAAAAAGCCTTTTGAGTTAAAGAGTTCGGTAAATTCACTATGGTAAGTGTATATTTAGATGAGTTTTACATCGCGACGGCTTTTGAAAAGTAGATATATATACGAGTACTTACTCCATATAAAACTCCTCTTCTAAATTTGATTTGATGTTTTCGTACCTTTTCTTTACACTGGGACAACGGAGGTAGGCAAGAGGTTGCTACATCATCGACAAGAAAAACATGTTTGGTCTCTTATAGACCGGCCCTTAAGGCTGTTTTGTACAAGAACCGGTAAAACCGAAATCAGGGGGGGGGGGGGGGGGTGCGGCTTGTGTTTGGGGAGGCGAGGCATAATACGAGTACAAATTATTTGGATATTATATTTAATTGTTCAATAAATATGTTCGTATCTGGAAACCATACTATCCTATATCTATGCTTGCTATGCACCTAGATTATAGTGTCATGCATTTCTAGGAAACATTTTGGCTAGGCGCCAAGCTCGTTGGTTTTATCTGGTTTTACTAAGATGACTTACTAATAGGCTTTAGGCGCTTCTGCCTGTGCGTTTCCAGACTAAAATCATGGATTCATTTAAATGTAGAAATCTTTTGAAATGAAAGGATTCAAAAGGTTTTTTGTGATAAATATATTTCTGTTGAATTCGGTAGAAGTTAAGTAAATGTTTGGACGAAAAAGACAATTTTCCTATCATTTTTTTTACCTTTGTTTCTTTTGTTACCGAACTGCCTAATTACCGAATATAAGATAAAGAACCTTACATTAGTAGTTCAGGCAGTTCTATATATGACTCGTTTTGATACCTTAGACCTAGTACGTCTCACTTAATGCTGTTGAGCCGCAGCCAGGCGTTCCAAGGTGTCGATACAATATGGTGACTGTGTTCTATTGATCGAGATGGATGGGCTCTGATGAACGGTCCTCACTAAACCACTTACTCGACTAACAAGTAGTTCCATCGCTCGTTAACCTAGTCAACTTTGTCAACTTCCTCACCTTAGACCATCTCCACGTCTCTCACCAAATAGCTTAAGGTAAGGAAAACTATCTCGTAAAAGTCTATCTTACCTTAGACCGTCCTCGAACTCGTTTCCCGTTGTTAATCCGCAGCCAGGCGTCCCACCGATGTCTGTAAACGGTGATAGTGTTCCAATGGCCGAGACGGACGGGCTCTGGTGAACGTAGGACGCCGGCGCCGCTGCCGCAGTCGAATCTGGAAAGATGAGAAGGCTTGAAGTAAACAGAAGACATCGGCTAAGATGCGATGATTCATAATCGCTTGTATAGAATTACATGTGTTTATATTGCGGTTTCGTTAACCACCGGTAAATTAATATAATTACCGATTAATATTGATTTCTTCTTAAACCCCTGAGTTAATAACGACAGGGTGTTATAAGAAGTGTCTGTGGCATCGTAAATCCAGAACGGATGAACCAATTTTGATTGTATTATTTAAAAAAGGGAAAGGTGAATTAGTCGGGAGTGTTCTTATCTATGTTTGATGAAAATCGGTCCAAGATGGCCGCTGCCTCAAAATGGCTGATTGCATCTCATTGGCTTAAAGTAAATTGATGGCGGAAACTTATATGAAACATACCAAATATACCCTTCCAACCAAAAATATTTTTCTGATCCATCCAGGAGTGTTCGAGTAATTGTCAAACATACATTAAACTAATTTCGACGAATGGTGAACGTACTTCTTTTTAAGTTCGGTTAATATCCCTAATGATCAACTGTTATTCTTATTCTTACATTGTTCTAATTAAGTTAGTCCAGAGAAAAATAGTATAAGACAATATTAGCATATCTTACAGACCGTATTAGCTGCCGAGATGGCGTTCCACCTCCTACCTTCATCATCATTACGTATTCATTAGACAGATTGCCATCTGTGGCCTGTTTCAATTTATCATAATGTAAGTATATACGAGTACTTCATTTACCCACATATAAGCAAAAGTATAATTTTGTCTAATATCTTATCTACCAAGCCTACATTTTTTCGGATCCGAACCGGAGCAAAAGTATTAAAGATTTATGACTGAGCAATCCAAGCGTTTCTGCTTCGAATCTAGCAAAATGTTACTGTCAGTATGTCAATGCGTACAGGTCTATCGGCTAGAACTAGGACAGCTAACCCTCCCAAAATCAAATCAAATTTGCTTGCTCTTGCTTTCGTCTCTTTCTTGCCTATTCCTAGCTTATAGGCCTGTAGTTGTATTTTATAAACAATCTCCGAACCTTTTAATATTTACAGATTTTACTATTTAAAAAAAAACAGCGGTTAGGTTGAGTTGGTATTTCCCTCAAATATGGGCAAGATTATCAATTTTAATATTATTTAGCTAATTTAAAATAATTTTATTTAACCTAATTAAAAAAAATAAGCTTGTGTTTAAATGCCAACTAGAAAATTTGAAATATCTATCAAAATGGATAAATGCTCACTAACTTGTAATTCGTGAAAGTTATCTGAAATTTAAAGCTGTTGCTGACTGTGTTAGTTTGGCAAGGAAAGATCTAGGAATTGTTGTTTAAAAAAAATAACCTTAATCTATTGCGACCTCTAATCTTACAGATGAAAGGAACAATATAATGTAAGGAACAATATCCGTTGTGAAACAATGCTTAGTGAGCATTTTATCCACTTTGATGAGCATACTATACTTTTACGTTAAGCATATAAATTGTACCCTATTCCTTTTATCCTAATATAGTTTCATAACTTACACATAGGCTGCTTTTCACCACCAAAACAACCACAATTTTTCATCAGAATACTGATTTTCCGCGTAGCTTCACCATCTACTTTGTTCTATGCTACTTACATTAGCTACTTTAGTTAGCATGCAGGATTAATTTCGGCCGAATCAGCCTCACCAACCAGCTCATTAACGAACCTTGTAAGCCGCTTGATTGCATTCAGATACGGTGATGATACCTATATTACGTAGCTACTAGAGTACTTAGTGTAAGATGGTTCAATTATTAAGTCTCGCTCTACAAAAAAAAATCATGTTAATAAATATCTTGTTTTACAGTACGGGTTTTCACGCGTACCTGATTGTTGGAAGGATCCAATTATAGTGTATGGCGATGGTGCGAGACGTACCATAGATGTGGGCAAGAACGACTCATTTCATCACTGATGATGTTCACTGAATGTGAACGAACTAAAGTTGGATCTTTCCAACAAACAGATACGCGTGAAAACCCGAATTATTAAACAATATGATTGTAACACGCGTAAGTTTTCTAAATAGAATAATAAATTTACTATTAAATTGATACATCTTTATTTGATTGTCTTGATTCCACAATCAGTCAGTGTGCGCGCGCAACGTTAGTTTCACATTATGGCACGTAACACTTATTAAGAGCTAAGTACACTTTGTTCCTATTCAATACAAATAACGTTATGTGTACTATCTGACAAATATATAGGAAACTACATCAAAATGGGATGAAAATTTAACATTTTAGCAACGATTACAAGCTTCTACGAGAAGTATTTTTCGCTTTTCGGCTATTTTTATAAACAATAACTAACTAATTTATATATAATAATATTACGTGTGTCTATTTCGAAGCATCAGAGCTAAGTGATTGAGTAGTACTAGTCTAAACACGCATTACGCATTAAAATTGTGTTACAAATTGTGACGCTCAAAATATCTAATTTTGTCCATCTGAAAGTAACTTTTGTTTGTTTAAAAAGCAATTCTAATTCAGTTAAAAGTAACGCAATTTTTACCATAAGAAAAAAATGCACGTAAAGTAGGTAAAACTTAGATTTTTCTTTACAAGTTTCTATGAGAAGTAGCGTATATTACTGAGCTACATTATACTTTACCTGAGTTCTACGTGTCCATTCCTTAGCATCAGAGCTAAATAGTCCCCCGACAGATCGTCGTGCTCTCCCGTGAGTAACAGCACGCCTCTCGCGCGTTCCGGACGCACGCGTATTCTTACGCGCACGCGTTTATACGCGCCGCGTAACGCACGTAACGCCAGCCAGGACGACCCGGAGAAACGAGGCGTTGAGATTTTAGTGTCTGTGAAAGAAATAATAATGTTGAATACTGAGGTAAATATAATAAAAAAAAGGATAATAAAAATATATATTTTAATATTTAAAGTGTGTTTATTGGAGTTAAATTATTAAATGATTAATAGATTCTCGCAAGTTTTTTTTACAAGTTAAGTAGGTACATAATATTATAATTGTAGTATCAAATTTATGTATGTCTGTGTACGTATAAAAACTTTTTATTTTTGATATTTGCGAAAACTAAAACCGAAATAATCGGACAACAAATTTTTATACTTTGTGTCGTTGTTGCGTGGATGTCTATCCATACGTGGTCTTTTTTTAAATTAGAAATGTTTAAAGTACTATACGTTAGAAATGTTAACTTACTATGTACGTCAGAAATGTTAACTTACTATATACGTCAGAAATGTTAACTTACTATGTACGTTAGAAATGTTAATTTACTATGTACGTCAGAAATGTTAACTTACTATGTACGTTAGAAATGTTAACTTACTATGTACGTTAGTAATGTAAACTTACTATGTACGTTAGAAATGTTAACTTACTATGTACGTTAGAAATGTTAACTTACTATGTACGTTAGAAATGTTAACTTACTATGTACGTTAGAAATGTTAACTTACTATATACGTTAGAAATGTTAACTTACTATGTACGTTAGAAATGTAAACTTACTATGTACGTTATAAATGTTAACTTACTATGTACGTTAGAAATGTTAACTTACTATGTACGTTAGAAATGTTAACTTACTATGTACGTTAGAAATGTTAACTTACTATGTACGTTAGAAATGTTAACTTACTATGTACGTTAGAAATGTTAACTTACTATGTACGTTAGAAATGTTAACTTACTATGTACGTTAGAAATGTTAACTTACTATGTACGTTAGAAATGTAAACTTACTATGTACGTTAGAAATGTTAACTTACTATGTACGTTAGAAATGTTAACTTACTATGTACGTTAGAAATGTAAACTTACTATGTACGTTAGAAATGTTAACTTACTATGTACGTTAGAAATGTTAACTTACTATGTACGTTAGAAATGTTAACTTACTATGTACGTTAGAAATGTTAACTTACTATGTACGTTAGAAATGTTAACTTACTATGTACGTTAGAAATGTTAACTTACTATGTACGTTAGAAATGTAAACTTACTATGTACGTTAGAAATGTTAACTTACTATGTACGTTAGAAATGTAAACTTACTATGTACGTCAGAAATGTTAACTTACTATGTACGTTAGAAATGTTAACTTACTATGTACGTCAGAAATGTTAACTTACTATGTACGTTAGAAATGTTAATTTACTATGTACGTTAGAAATTTTAAGTTACTATGTACGTTAGAAATGTTAACTTACTATGTACGTTAGAAATGTTAACTTACTATGTACGTTAGAAATGTTAACTTACTATGTACGTTAGAAATGTTATCTTACTATGTACGTTAGAAATGTTAACTTACTATGTACGTCAGAAATGTTAACTTACTATGTACGTTAGAAATGTTAACTTACTATGTACGTTAGAAATGTTAACTTACTATGTACGTTAGAAATGTTAACTTACTATGTACGTTAGAAATGTTAACTTACTATGTACGTTAGAAATGTTAACTTACTATGTACGTTAGAAATGTAAACTTACTATGTACGTTAGAAATGTTAACTTACTATGTACGTTAGAAATGTTAACTTACTATGTACGTCAGAAATGTTAACTTACTATGTACGTTAGAAATGTTAACTTACTATGTACGTTAGAAATGTTAACTTACTATGTACGTTAGAAATGTAAACTTACTATGTACGTTAGAAATGTTAACTTACTATGTACGTTAGAAATGTTAACTTACTATGTACGTTAGAAATGTTATCTTACTATGTACGTTAGAAATGTAAACTTACTATGTACGTTAGAAATGTAAACTTACTATGTACGTTAGAAATGTTAACTTACTATGTACGTTAGAAATGTTAACTTACTATGTACGTTAGAAATGTTAACTTACTATGTACGTTAGAAATGTAAACTTACTATGTACGTTAGAAATTTAAACTGTACTCACATTTACTTTATTTCCTTTGAAGAAGGGCTAATTTTATTACATAATATTAAAAAATTACAAAAAAATTATTAAAAAATAATATAAATAATATAATATTAAATATATACAAAGTTTTTAAATTCTATAACACATGACGCAATAATATGTGATTCTTCGGAATAACTTACTATAGCAACCGCCGACCATGTGAAGAAATAAAATCATATAAAATTCTGACAAACAATTCTATTTTCAGTACATACATGGTTTAATTATTCCATCTAATTAAGTGGGAATATCTTCAAAAGTAACTCAACTCAGTTCGGAAACTCTTGATCTCCGTAGTGTGTCAAATGCTTTCATTAAACAGCACAAGTTGTAAACACATTCGCTCAACGACTTGTGTAAATGTGTGTCGGTGTCGTGTGGACGTAATCTAGGGAGAATGTATTGGGGGCAAGTACCTGACATCCTTTTCTTTTAGAACGGACAGAAATCTTAATAAGATAGGCCCTGACCTCCTAACGATGAAAATTGTTGAAATGTCAGGGTCTAACGCTCGCTACATTTTTTGAACAAGTTTTTTAAATTTATGAGAGTTTTAGTATTTTTTTATATTCTAACAGAAGATAGGACTATAAAAAAATTTTAGGCAACGAAAGCTATCTGATTTTGATATTATAATAATTTAATCAATCTGTTTATTATTTCTTGTATTTTTTTGGGCTTAGCAATAGAATCACAAATGCTCAGTAATTTAAATTATATATGTGGAACTGATGGAAAATATTTAATGTAGACATTTACAATATAAAAATATTGATTTAACATCTAGCGCCACAAGAAGCGGCCCATTGATGAAAAAGATGAAGAAAAGAGGGAAGATTGCTGGAAGTTAACACTTTCTTCTAATTTTAACGTTTAATTTACAAATAAATATTAGGTTTTTTTTTTTGAAGGAAGAAAGGTATTTACTATAGAATGGTTTGATTACAAAATAACTAAGAATTTACTACTTATTTATTACTTAATAACTTATTGATTTCTTTGTCTTGCTTTTTGCGAGATACTCGTACTGTAATGAAAATATCGCGAATCCAAACTTGCATTCCTCCGGGATTTGCACCTGCAAGCCGACCAGACAAAGTCTAGTGAGATAATAAACAATTTTTGACCTTTTTGGGGTGTAATATTCGGATGCCCCCATTTCCTCCAAGTCTTGCATACGGCCCTGTCTTGTCATAATTAAGGGTTTCATCTTACCGCCTTTCTGAAATTACTCAATTCCCTCTGACGCCTCTTTCCCTGTTTCCTCCAAAACGAGGGTACATTAATATTTGGTTGTTCTTTGTTTCAAGTGTAATTCTGTTTGTTTTTCGCAATTTCTCAATGTTACGAAAGTTCTCGGAATTCGGTTAGTCATACCTCTCTAAGTGGATATAGTTGAATTTTAGCAAGTGGTTTTATTATGAGATAAATTTGATTAAAGTTGTTCTATAACAAGAACTCCAGCGAAAGCTTGTACGATGGTTTATTGCGTTTAAGATGTAAATTGGACCAGCAGATTTTGTTTGCCAACGCTTTTTAAAGCCAATGCTCACAAATGGTAGTTTAAGATAAAAAATACACTATGAGGTAATTAACAACAACGGCTTTAATTTATTCTACCTATATTTAGTTAGATACCTTTCCTATAAGTTTATACGGAACCTCCGGTCCGAGAATACCATTCTCGCTTAGTCAGTTTTTGGTTCTGGATTTAAACCTGATTAATTTGCTGGTACACAAGCCACACTAAAATTCTAAACGATATAAAAATACTCTTATTAATATATATTATGTAAAATAAAATATATAAAATTATCTCATTACATAAACTTCAAGTATGTACCTATTTAAAACCATACTTTACTATTTAACAGTACAATACAGTAAGAATCATTGACACCATAGTTACAATAATTCACTACAATACCCAACATTCCCGGCACATAACTTTGTGTAAAATGTATGGAGCTAGTTTATGATTGAGGTTAGTGTCCATTATGCCCGCATGGTATTAAGTTTTACCGATCTCGAAGCAAGCATTCTAGGCTAAGACATTAGGCTGCGGTGGTTGTCAATAATGAATTGTATAAACACAACGCTAACTAAAACGGATAAATACCAAACGTTAACTGTATATATTAACAATTATTAGTGGGTATATACTAATATTCTAATATTAGCGTTTACTCGCGCAGTTTATTTTTGATTTCTTGAAAAATAATAATCTATAGCTTTTCAATTGATCTCAAACTATATTTGTGCAAAATACCAAGCCAATTCATTATTCGGTTACTGTGGAGAAGGAGAATAAACAAACTAATTAACAAATGAACTTTCACATTTATAATATGTTTAAAGAAGGATGTGTGCTTTTTTAAGGTATAACAGGCAAAACTGTATTGCCATAGTCAAGGCAAACAATTTAAATCCTCTTTTATGTAAACTAATAGACATCGTTGGCAGACAGGGCTCGATAGCACTAGTATAGGTCACTTGGGAGGATCAAAAGGTGGTTCACGAGGCGCAAAAAAGGCTAGTTACGATTTCAGAAACCGAAGCGATTCAATGCGCTCGCACCTCTCTTTGCTTGTACGCAAGTTTACGGTAAGTAAGCATGATTAATGCGTGCCCTACAATCCTAACATATTCCTACAATTTGTGCACCAACGAGAAAGGGTTTGCCGTGTTGCTATGGGCTCAAAGGACCATTATTTATGATCTGGCTGCGAGCTGCTTTAGATACAAATTGTATGGCTTTAACTATTCTATCTAGACCACTTAAAATCTGTTTTAATCCAAAGTTTGAAACTCTTTTTCTCTGTTATATAATTTTATTTATTAACCTAAATAACCTATATATTAAAAAGAGTGTTGCTTTAAACTTAATTTATGTATTAAACTGTTGGTCTTTAGACTTTATATTTCGACAAACTCTTGACCGATTAAGTTCACATTCTTAAATATTTAAACTCAAAATTTGCATGTTTCTCGGGAATATATGTCGATCCCAGCTGCTATGAAAAATTGCTGACAAGTAGAAATGAGTTATCGAAACCTATTTCACTTTTCTGCTATGCCATATTTTACTTATTTATTTTTGTGTTATACAGTTTCAGTATTTCACATCATAATAATTAATTATATTTTAGACACTAATTACTTATATATTATACATACAACGTAGGTAACTGTACTTCTCTGTTGCTCATGTTTTCTATTCACTGTTTAGGACAATGGAATCGCCTGTTATTACTTATAATTATGTTATTTTATAAATGTACTTATATCGTCTGTTGCGAGTATTGAATAAAATAAATAAATATAATGCGTGTGGCACTCGGGAACTGTGACTGCCGAAGTCTGTCGAACTGAAACGACGTTAGACGAGTGTTAGGTTTGTTTTCGTAACGGAATTTCTTGATTCGGTCGCCGCGCTCAAATCCCGCGATAAAAGCTATGCAATAGCTTAAAAATAAAAATTAGCCGCCGTCCTGATCAAGATTATTTATTGTTTGAATGAGTAAGACAGAGTGCTACATACCCTGTAGTAACTTATCACACGTCTACCGACCATGTGAACATGTCTAACTGACAGACAAACAAGTCAATAACAAGCAACTTTTACGGTATTTCCGGCGGATGTCCAACTTTATGTACCACAGCCCTAAAGGCTTCGTCATACAGGGCCATTATACACTATATTTCAACACGTAACGCGGCTGCGAACAGTATTCACTAAGCCAATGTAAAATTTTATATCTTACCGTCGCACGGGACGCGCTCGTTTTGCATTGTCAGAATAACGTATTGTGTCAAGATAACGTTAAACACGTCACCTTTTTTTCAGCAAGGAATCTCGGTATTCGCTAGGGAATAAGGGCCCAGATCGGAACCAACTGTTATCGAGTAAAGTTAGCGATGAAAGATTTAAAAACAAATATATAGTATGAATTACATTACTTACTCTATATTTGTTTTTAATTAAGTTACTACTTACATACTTTTAATTTCACTCACAATTATTTCAATTCTTTCATCACTACGCGATACCACCACGGTTCAGAATCGTGGCGATTATATACATCTTCAAATGTAACTTGCTTTTTAACTGAATTCAAAAACAAAAAGCCTGAGATAAATTCGTTAGGATGGGTTCAAAGTGCATGTTTTAAATTGGTAAAAATATATAAACATGTAAAAGTAAGCAAATAAAACCTCGACACAAAATAGATAGTAAAAATACATAATTTTATAGTGTATAGTATTCTACTAGTGAAGGCCTGTCATTTGATACCCATATTGAGTTAGTTATGAAAAAATATGTAATCTGCTATTTGGTGGCGACGGCCATCTTGGACCAATTTTCATCAAACATACCTTGCAACACTCCCGACTAACTCACCTTTCAAAGGAAAAAATGGTTAATCCGTTTGGGAGCTACGATGACACACACATAGACATGTCAAACTAATAACACGATTAAAAAAGAGTGCGACGAATTGAACCCAATTTCTAATTAAAGTTTTTTAAAAATTATAAGATAAGATTTTAGAGACTTTCCAACATAGCATCATTCATGCAAATAATGGCGCCACTTTTCAGCCATTTTTAAATGCGATAACCCACTTTCAGTATGGCCAGACCCTAACCGGATGTGGCCCAGCCGGGGCAAGTATAATGGCGGCCGTTCCACTTCCGTTTATTTAACGTACCTACAAGTTGAAACTGCGGTTACTGCTAAATCAATTTCGCAAAACTTTTGTTTGAGTTGAGTTTTTAATAAATAAATGATTATTTTGGTGTTGGCAAGCAAAATGTCAGTAGGAAAATATACTTATTTCACCCTTGTTACAAAAAGTGGGATGCTAATGAAATTAGGGTTGATGTAAATTTGATGTAGCTTGTTAAAAGGACATAGTCTTTTTATGTAGAGATTTTATATAATAATCATTAATAATAAATAAAAATAATGATTGCAGAGTAGATTTTAGAAAAAAAATCAGGTAAATAACAATAATAAGAGATATATATCTGCGACATAATAATTAACCTATGACGCACAATATTTTTTTTTTAATTTTCCAATGACTGATTTATGATTTTAATAGAATAAGATAATACACGAGTCCTCATTAAAGTAGTATTATATTTAGTCAAAATATTACTAATTAACTGTAATTATAAAATATCTCCAAAACTGCTTTGATTAATTGCTAATTAATTTACAAAGCAAAGCCAAGATGCCAATCAAATTAAACTAAAGGAGAGATAAAGTAATTTGCTCCAATATTCGTGATTAATTTCAACACAAACATAAACTTCTCAAGTCGCAGCCATCTTGAAAATGGCTGTTACTTTGCGCGGCAATAATTCCAAGATGGCCGCGCGCTTATCTGATGATACAATCCAAATTCGCCGTAACAATTTTATCTCCGTACGAAAACTTCGACGAAACGCAGGGTGAAATTCGAATTGTTGCGAAAAGGGTTACAAATACGAGTGGCACTTCGAACGTAACCAATTTTGTGCTTTATGTTGAGTGCACTAAAGAAAACTTCTCTGCATCTGACATGTTGGTACAAGAGAGCGCTTCAAATCGGTTGGAAATGGGGACTGGAGTACTTTAGGTAGACTTATTCAGACGTTGTCGGGAGGGGCTTTTGAATTCCTTCGACTTCACAATTTCCTTAGCGAGATGCTCCGTATTTTGAATTGTTGGAGTAGTCATGGATTGTAGAAGCGTTTGTCGCGTGGCTCTGATCAATATCGTGAAAGTATTTGGATATGACACACCGCTTCGTAGTAGAACAACTTTAAAAGATCACAAAGGACAACTCTTGGATCAACAAAAACGGATTGCCACTTTAGAATAAAACGAAAGTGCCCTAGGTTTTTGGACTCAAGAGGTTCTAACTGAATTTGTGTTTTAAACAGTACCTAACACAAACTGTGGCCTCGCTAACAGCGATCTTTTTCAGGCAGATTTTGGATATTCATACTTAGAAAATTTCACTCAGTTTTTTTTGTAAGTAGCAAATTAATGATTTCCGAGAATATAAAGCATAGTAATAGTTCAGTACGAGTACAAACAGGGCGCCTGAAATTACGATCTCTAACCGGACTGGACGGTGCAAATATAATTTCGCTAACTTAGTTTTTATTTTTTAAAGACCTCCTAAACTAGCAACTACGGCGGTCAGTTAGATATTTTGTTCTTAACTAAACATAACTCTTCTATTGTTTAAGGATACAGATTTTTGAAAGGTGCAACTAAAGTTACGTTCAAATTCG
The DNA here is from genome assembly GCA_947049295.1 of Ligdia adustata. Taxonomy (NCBI): domain Eukaryota; kingdom Metazoa; phylum Arthropoda; class Insecta; order Lepidoptera; family Geometridae; genus Ligdia; species Ligdia adustata. The sequence goes on from OX346237.1 coordinate 2,840,657, forward strand.
GTAAATTCCATCAGAGATAAAATGAGTCGTTCTTGTCCACAGCGATGTCTCGCACTCAACCATTAACGACCATCTATATTTAGACTTTCCAACAATCAGGTACTCGTGAAAACCCGCATTATTAAAACAAAATAAACCTAACTCTTCACTCGGGTTAGTAAAACCTGCTTTTAACAGTCCACCCACTTAAATTTTGTGATATATTTTTTCTAGTCGATGATATGATGCAAACTGACTCGCTCTGCAGTTGCAAACTGACCTGTTCTGAAGTTGTAAATTGACCTGTTCTGCAGTTGCAAACTGAACTATTCTGTATTTGCAAATTGACCTGTTCTGAAGTTGCAAGTTGACCTGTTCTGCAGTTGAAAATTGACCTGTTCTGCAGTTGAAAATTGACCAGTTCTGCAGTTGCAAAAGTACCTGTTCTGCAGTTGCCAACTGACCTGTTCTGCAGTTGTATTTTGACCTGTTCTGCATTTGCAAACTTACCTGTTCTGCAGTTGGGTGGGCAGGGGCACCGACTTCCACAGTTACTGCAAAGACAGGGCTCTACTGCAGCTGTCCAAGCAGGAGACGCCGTGGCTCCCGGCACCTGGAAGATAAAAAGAGTCATTAGAGAAGTTAAACTTTAAAAAAGTGGCATCCGACTTAAATTCTCAGTTATATTTTAAAACCAAACTAATGGATCGATATCGATTCTATTTCAATGATATCAATTCGGAGGTTTGAACAAAAAAAACACCGCAACTCTACAGCAGCAAAGGACACCTTTGAAATACTTAATAATCTTTCTTAGAAGTCCAGAGTTCTCTGAGAAATCAGATACAAAATCAAAAAAATAATAAAGGTTCCGACATATTTCTTTTTTATCGGTTTAAAACAATATTTAAACATTTAACAAAGCTGTAGAAGAAGAATTTCTGTACCATGAAAAAAAAACATTAAAACTGAAATGTAAGAGATTAGATAGAACCAATTTGGATTTTTTGCTATTTTTTTGTAGTCTGTTTGTCTGTCTGTTTGTATCGACAAATATTCAAAACGACTGGACCGATTTAAATGAAAAGTTGAATGGTTTAACCTACCACCAGAGGGCAGCGTGCCCACATTGCTAGCCGCATTACCGCGCTGAAAGGCAATGCATATACGTTGAGCCAGATAAAAACCAGCATTCTAGAAGCAATCAAACGCTCCGATAAGTTTTGAAAATAATATGAGCAATAAAATATAATTTTTTGTAGAACTTATTAATTACTCAACATTTTTTTTACTTACTTTCTGTTCCAAACTAGGCCCCTGCGTTGTCACCTTCCCGGCAAACTCCTGTAATTCCCTCTCATCAGCAATGATATTCAAGTCCATTTGGCTAATCCCATCTTCTAACAGACTACGTATTCCGTCTACTTCTTTACTCCTCTCTCCTGTATGAGTGTAGTTATCTCTGTCTCTGTCTTCTGGGACTGGGCTGGCCAGTCTTTCTGACCTGTAACAAAATAGTCATTTAATTATAGTTACAAGTAAAGACTTCCCTCCTTTCCCTACACCCCCTCATTAAGGGAGACCCATGCCCAACAGTAGGTCGCAATGTGTTGTTATGTGATGTTGTGATATTAATGATGATCAATCAACATCAACACATTGGGAAATAACATGACACTTAACAAACTTTTCAAAACTTAAATAACATGATATAAAATGTAAATTTTAATAAAGGTTAAATTTATCAATAAGTGATTATAAATTTTTATACAGATATTTTGATTTGTAAATGAAAGTACTACTAGATCGATTTTGATAAAAGCTATATTGGACCACATGAGTAGACTATGTCTTCCTTTTTAAAACAAAAAAAGAACGCAATAACGGATTTGGATGAAAGTTCGCACCAGGATAGTTTATGTCCTGGACTAATATATAGACAGACTACTTTTAATCCCGAAAAATTGTAGTGTTTTCGTGGGATAGTCAAATCTCTGCGAATAACATCTAAAATCTTGTATAACCTATGTGTACTCCGTGATAACGTAGCTTTATAACGGCAAAAGAATTTTTGAAATCTTTCTAGTAGCTTTTAAGTTTTTCATTTTATACAAAAAAAGGTACAAAAATACATATTTCATAATATTATTTCCTCTTTATACAACGCGTAACAAAAAGGTGTGACAATACTTAAGGGTGTTTGTTAGTCTACCGATCAAAGAGAACCCCATGTAGAACAAAATTTGTAAATATGTTATATATTTATATTGTGAGAAAACTTAGATCCATCATCATCGTCATCCACAGCCTTCCTTATCCCACGGCTGGGTATAGGCCTCTCGCATAAGATGCCATCTTCCTCGGTCCTGTGTCAATCGTGTCCAGGCTGAAAACTGATCTTAACTTACCTGTCAGTGATATGTTTCTTAGTATGTAAGGTGGGTCTTATTCTAGTGGACGGTGCGATCTCTAATTCAGCGGAGAACGATGCGTCCTTCTGATAAAGCACGTCTTCTGCAGAGTCAAACGTCGCTTCTGTGCTCTTTGTTGAGTTTAACTCTGTGGAAAGAACATAGATGGATAAAACAAGTTCTTTTAACAAATGGTTAGAAACGAGTTCGAAAAACTCGACTGCTAAATCGTTAAACCTGTGTATGATCCTTATTTCTTATTTTAAAATGTTGATGTACCCAGTGTTACTCCCACAACTGCGACGAATCTATTGACACCACTCACATAAAAATACGACAACCCGTTAAGATTCTAGGGCGTGCTAAAGAACATACATACATACACTCTAAAAGCATAAACTTCCATCTTTCGCAGTCAGATAAAAAACCTTACTACTGACTTTCATTATTTTTCAGTTAAATTGATTAAAAACCAATTCTCTGGAGTGATTTTGATAACATTAAAATGTGACCACACGGGCTCTGTACCCTTACAAACTCCAAGATATCAGGTAACAAACGAAAAAAAAATACAGTCGACTTGAGTACCTCCTCTATTTTGGAATTCGGTAGAAAATAACAATAATAATCACAATCAGCCTGCTGCTCGCACTTGTCATTCCGTCACAAAACTTTTATTATTAATAACCGCTCAAATAAATTGACAAGAGCAGCTGAATTTTTCACCACAAATTCCGGGGTTGCTCCATCTCAAATTTATCACGATGAAGTGGGTAGCAAGTAGTACCTTTAAAGTAGGTCTGTCATTTGTCCGTAAACCCGCGTACTGCTATTTCTTCTGCGTAACTTGCTTTAGTTGTAAAGGTCAATGAGTACAACCTTTTTACATAAGTATGACTATTTCAGGAAAATCGATAATAAGCCCTTGTATTATGTATTTATATCGAGCGTAACAAGAGACTTCTAGTCGGCTCTTTTTATATGTGATGACGTCATTTCTAACTTTTAGACTTTAATGTGATATTGATCATAGTTGATTACATATTTTTGCTACGTAGACATAATAGATCTACGAAAATGAATGTAACAAGAACATAAAAATATAAATCTATATATATATAAAAGAAAGTCGTGTTAGTTACACTATTTATAACTAAATAACGGCTTAACTGATTTGGCTGAAAATTGGTGAGAAGGTAGCTTAGAACCTGGAGACGGACATAGGATACTTTTAATGATCCCGTGGGATAATCAAGTTACAGCGAGTAATACCGCGGGGCACAGCTAGTTACAATAAAAATAGCAAAAAAGTACTTAAAAGTAGACAATTCTATTTCTTTCCCATTTTTAACTGACTTCCAAAAAGGAGGAGACAATATGTTCTGGATGTATTTTTTGTGTTATTTCTTGTTACATTCATTATCATAGATCCATAATGTCTACGATTTAGGAAAATACATTAATGTATTCTCATATTAACTTTTAACCGCGGCTTCGTTCGTTTTATGAGAAACCTATAGCACTGTACGGACTATTTCTGTGCAGAAAATGAAGATAATCCGTCTGTCAGTTGCTGAGAAAAAACAAATACACTTGCATTGACATTGGGACTCTCAGTGACTTGTAGGATTTCGTAGCAGTTTTGTAGCACATCGTAGCATAACGTAGTATTTTCGTAGCAATTATAGGAGTTTCTTTAAAGCAATTGCATTCTCCATATCAACTTGACCGATCAAGAGAATAATTATAGTTGTGAGAACCTCACTTCTTTTTTAATTTTGCATAAGGCTGTACGTTGATTCCTATCAAATATCAGTTAATCAGTCAGGATTTACTCTTATATATATATGTACAGATTAGTGATTTTATTTTTTGCACCGCCTACTCTAAATCTAATTTAATATCCCATACCTACAAATGTTGTCTGTAAGGTCACTTTCTTATGACTGTTTCTTGAAGTATTTTTTTTATGTGGTGGCAATATAGAGTTTCGCTATTATAATTGACTTATGTAGGTACCTATTCAACGTGTAACAAAAAGGTGTGACAATACTTAAGGGTCTTATAGTCTACCCTTCAAATTAAACCTATTGCTGACCAAACTTTTGCAAAATTAAAAAAAAAGTATTGCGTCCTCCATACAACTTGGTCAATCACCTGACCTATTTTGATATGGAGAATGTAATATTATTTTTTTTTAATTTTGAAAGTAAAATTTTCTGCGATGGTTTCACTTTGATGGGTTTTACTATTTTATATGTATATGTTTTGTGGTTCAGGCAGAAATACTAGTTCAAAAATATTTACCTAGACAGCCGTAGCCGTTGACGTGTAGTATGTATCCTGGCCCGCAGCCACACTCGAAGGTACCATCATGAAGCTCGCTGCACAGCTGCTCGCAGGGGCTTCCTTCACCGCACCTCCCTGTGAACAATAACAACCATTCTCAAGACATACTCGTAGTGCGCGGTAAAAATGTTAAACTACAAGACTTTGAAATAACACTCGAAACTTCGCCTGTATAATTTTACTCGTAGTGACGAGTAAAATTATACAGGCGAAAGTTTTTATGTGTATGCGTGTTTGTTTGTTTTTCCATCACGATCAAACCACTTAACTGATTTGGATGAAATTTAGCACGAAGATAGCTAATACTCTGGATTAACACATACTACTTTTACTACTTTTTATCGTGGAAAATTGAAGTGCTCCCATGGGATGATCAAATATCTATATGGGTAAAACTGCGGGGTGCAGCTTTACCCATATAGATATCACCCACCATTTTTATTAAGAAAATGGAAAGACAAAAAAAAATTACCTTCTCTTATTTTTTTATTTTATCAGAATGTAATAAATTAGAGATTTTTGAAAATTTAAGAAATGGTGAGCATAATGTTAGTCTCGTCAAAGGGGTATAAATGATGTCATTAATTATCTGTATTTTTGTTGCTTGCTTTGGTATTTTACACGTATGACAAATACACTAATATCTTTTCAGCTGTCCTGATTATAAATTAAAACACAATTTTATTATGTTACTCAAAAATAGGGTAACTTTATTTTGTTTATTTTATTAGCGATATAAAAATTTGAAAAAAATTGGAAAAAGATTCTGTCATCGGACATGTGGGTGTGTTGTAAACGTGATTGTGATTGAGACATAGCATCCCCGACACAGGAGAAATGCTAGTAGGGTTTAGCTTAGCTTAATAAATTCAGCGATCAACCCATTTTCCCAGACACTCGAACCTTCCAATAAATCGATACGGTCGCATCTACAAAAACGTTAAACGGCGCAAAAAATACACTCATACCCGAATCTCGAGCTATGATAAATGGCAAAAGCTGTATGTGGAAATAGCACGCGTATTGCTGAATAAATGTCGTGCTGGGACACCTTTTATGAACCGGGCCGGAAGGGAATCGTTTCGGGCCGGATGGGAAAGCTCCGATAGTTATCATCGTCAGCCTAATTTTAGCTTCCATTAGATGACTATATTTCTGTAAGTTTTAGAGTTGTTGTATTTGTTTTAACACTAAAACCTTGGGATGACGCATATGTGAAATCGCCAGACAGCGTGGAGGCCTATATCCTACCTTGGGTGCTCGATCCATCTCTGAGAAATTGGGGAACATAACTACATAAAAGGTACCGACGAATTGAGAACCTGCTCGTTTTATGAAATCGGTTAAAAATTGATCAGAATTCGATAAATTCAAACTCAGATAAGAATTTAATTACTTTTATTCAAATATTTTATCACTTTTATATTTACTTTCAACTGTATTTAAGTTGATATAATACAGGTAACAAAGTCAGGGAAGAACGTTTCGATACGATAGTAGGAGACGGAATGAGCCAGACAACACATTTTCTTTTCTTGAAAACTCGTACTACCCCTCCTTTTTAATGAAAACTCCGGAGCCGTCACCGTTGGTGCTATTTTGTTCCGTTTCTGATTGGTCGATATTAAGACCATGTTGCATTTTTAATGTTGCTAGTACTAAAATAGTGATATTAATTCCAAATAAAAACTGGCGTATCATCACGATCACCATCACGACAATAATGAGTATAAGTAATCTATAATTTTGTCTTGATCATCAATAAGAGTTATTCTGCAGGGTGTATAACTACATAAATAAAACATACTTGTCTGACGCGGTCTCGCAACCCTTACTAAATGGCTACCCTATATACGGAAGACCCGTATTTTCACGTTTCTCACGCCATTACAGAAAGAAATAACATTTTTCCAGTAATTTTGACGTGGGTGGGGAGCCGTATTGGAGAAATAGAGTGAATTAGACGCACGGACAACAGTTTACTGGGTGTTTACACATTTTGTGTTTATTTTTTACCTGACATCTAGCATGTGTAAAAAAAAATTCTGTTACCTACTTCTATCTGGTACATTTATTAATTTATTCCCGATACCAACGGAAGATCAACGCTGGTTGTCCCAACCAGCATTATGTTGAGTTGGAACCGGTTTGTGACAAACAGGAAATAGAAAACTAGTACTTTTTACAAAAAGTAATTAGTGACTCCTATTACGGCAGTCGCTGATAAAACTTTATCAGTTATTTCGATTTTAATATCAAACCGATGGAACGAGACTAATAATATTAAATAGGATCATATGAGGGATATACTATTACAAACAACAACATATTTTTTCAAATCGGTAAAGCCATCTCTCTCTTTGGCTATGGCTTTACAGACATTAAATTATTTTTTTGTTAGAAAAAAAACATAGTCAAATTGAGTACAATTTTCATTTTGGGAAGTCTTCACCCTTTATAGGATATACATTCATACCTGCAACTGATAAGGAGTCAAATAGATTTTTAAATAATAATATCACAGAGGGACAGAAAAAAAATATGAAAGGTAAATTTTTGACTAATAGAACTGGGCTTCGTAAGTCAATGTTGTTTTGTATAAAGAACACTCTTCATACAAAATAACAAGTCACAAATATATTTTAAGTCAAATACTTATTATGTACAATGCACGTGCTTGTGTGCGTGCGTGACGTCACCTGCCGACACCAACGGAAGACCAGCACTGGTTGTTTACAACCAGCATTGTCCTGAGTTGGAACCGGTTTGTGTCAAAACCTAGTATTAATTATCGTAAGTCTCAGTTGTACAAGTAGTTTATTAGTAGGAATAAACAATTTTTTTCCTTTAAAAATAACTACCGATCATGTGATCCATATGAATGGCACAATTACATTTTTTACTGTGTTCTTAAAAATGGAGGAGAATTGCAATTGGACTGTATTTTTACGTTTGTTATATGATTTAGGGCTGGACCGATTTGATTTTTTTAATGTAAATTTCCATCATCAATCATCATCAAAAAAATCGTTCAACACTTTATTTTTTGTAATAAACAGTATTCTTTAAACTTGAGTTATGGAAAAATGATCTATCAATTTATATCAATAAGTATATATACCTAGTTTTAAAAATAACAAGTAGGTATATGCTAACTGGTGGTATAAACTGTATAATATTCATATATAACTCTAGCTGACCCGGCCACGCGTTGCTGTGGCTATTTTATAGCGTCAACAACACGTGGTAATTATGCTGTTAAAATGTAGCTTATATGACACGTTCGTAGATTTACCATAGCAGCGCCATCTATTGATTACTTACTCAACCCAGTCGAAAGGTATCGACATCTGTTAGAATCATTTGGAGTTAACAGATAATTGTGACTGTCAAATAATAACAGACAAATAATTAGCAATAAATTAAAATTGCGACTATAATTTGAGATTTAAACTATCCTATCTCTCAAGTTGGATTGAACTGCACATGGTGTGCGAATTTTATTATAATCGGTTAAGTGGTTTAGGAGTCCATTGAGGACAAACATTGTGACACGAGATTTATATATATTAGATTAAGTATAAGGTCAGGCTGTAGAATACTAAAGTTGGTTAAAAACAACTTTGCTCAAGAACAGAAGTCGTAAGAAAGTCGGTGAAACTTTATCGTAACTTGGATATTAAAGTTTAGAAAATTAGATTTTACTTTTGCTAACATTGTGGAATAGGTACTTATGTGGATTATCTGTAAATCTTTAGTGGTATTTGATGATCCAACGCTTTCAGCCGTATTAGGTATATCAACAAATTACGAGTTATGCGAGCATTACTTATCTATAGTGAGAGTGGGCAGACAAGAGACTTGGGTTAGATCTCTTTTCTAGAAGTGTTGCATCGGCGAGGCGGTGTCTGAGTTTTATTTTGAGATTTACTTTATTTATAATCTTGTAATTATTATTATTGTTTCATTTTGTTGTGAGAGCATATGTATTTTTGTTTTTTCGTGTGGTATGTTTTGTTTGTAGCTATTTTTATTTTTCGATTATTTCTTATCATTCGCTATTACGAGTAATATATGTAGAGCTGTTAGGCGACCTATTATTAAATAAATAAATGAGCATTACCTACCGTTGCTGTTCAATTTGTTGTTAACCCCCGACGCGAAAATGACGGGTTTTTAAGTTTGATATGTCTGTGTTCGTGTATGTCTGTCTGTCTCTGGCATCGTAACTCGCAAACGGATGTACTGATTTAGATTTCGTTTTTTTTTTGTTATTAAGGTGAATTAGTCGGGTTTCAAATTTTATTATATATGTTCGATGAAATCAGTGATATTGGGTACAAAATTTTTTTACAACTCCGTGAGTCAAGGTATCTAATAAAAGGACTTGACTAGTAACAATCATAGAAACTATGATAAATTTCAAATAGAAGATGGCCGCCACTATAAAATGTTGTTATCAGTAATTTTTAAATTTGTTTTTTACTATTTTTAATTCTGCTTACGAATATAACTTGAACGGTCCATTCCTCATTTCAAGTACCTAAAGATTTAGTTATGGAAGATTTGCAAAAAAAAACGTTTTGAGTAAAATAATTAGTAGGTACAGCTCTTTTACTTCAGCTTTTTACCGTGGAAATACATATTCTTCATTGTTACCAAAAACAAATGACTAACTACAACAACAAAAAAAAGTATAACAGAAAGATTACTTATAGACCATTTAAGATCTAAAGATAATCTGAATGCTCCAACCCAACATAAATAAAAAAAACATTATTTCTCACTTGCGGATTATAAAAAAAAACTCACACTAAAAAGTAAAACTCGAAAGTAAAATTTCGTTCAACCAGTTTATTGCTATCGTCTCATGGGATCGCCTATGAATGGAAAGTACCTACTTACAAATTCGAACTGAAAATCTTGAGATGTCAATTCAATCCGTCCCCTGGAATCGCATCTACTTTCGCTGTGGCATCACTTGGGACATACAATACACAAGCCTGGCAAGGTTTACCATGTTTTATCTTTGTAATCTATACAGGTTTATCAGTTAAGGGTGTACTAAGCCGACAGGGGGTCACTATACTCATCCTAACGAACAACTTTCACTATCGGACCAACTCTAAATTCAAGAAAAAACAGCTGTGAAAAAAGAACTACGCATAAACTCAAAAGTTTCATAAATTTATACCTTATAGTTAGTCTATTTCATTTTTTCACAATTGTCTCCATAATAAGGCTGCCTGGAAGAAATAGGTTTTTAGCGATAAGGCCGCCACACGCGACAAGGCACTATGTTTTGTAAGAATTTTTCTAGTGTAAAATTTTTTTTTTGTGTGTCTCCAACAAAGAATTGATCTATCAATCTATACTAATATTACAAAGAGAAAAGATTTGTATTTTCGTATGTAACGATTAAGCTCAATAACTACTGGACCGTGTTTAAAAATTCTTTCGAAAGCTACATTATCAAAATTAGAGATCCGTGGGTAGCATGCCGACAGCAGCTAGTTACTAATCTAAGATTTACTCATAGATAGGTACACGGAAACATTATTTGCAGGCGAGCCAAACAAACGCAAATTACGACATTCTTCACCCGGACCGAATCTATTTACAATTTCACTAGCTTCGGCAACCTCATTCTCCACAGAACCCTCATTTGCTCACCACAGATCAGGGTTAAGAATAATTTCAGTTTCTGCTAAGAGTAAGTATTGTGGAATTACCTTAGTTACATAATTATAAGATTGAATATTTTTTGTTATTTATTAAATTCAAGTTCTAGTTATTAATCAACTTGAATTATTACTTTTGAATTACTTAGTAGTCACACTAGCTTTTGCCCGCGGCTTTGCTAGCGTTATGTATGATTTCCTCGGGAAAAAGTAGCGCATGGAATCTCTTTCCGGACATCCAACTATCTCTACGCAAGAAATCAAGTCCAAGGAATATTTGACTCTAGAATCAAGTCGATCTGTCACAGTTGCTGAAAAGAAAAAGAAACCAATAAACACACTTTCGCACTTTTAGGTGTTGGGGCTAGAAATTAGGTAATGGCGTGACGAACTTGAAGGTAGAAATTATGATATAACAATGCCATGGCCATTAGAATCAGCCCCATCTTAGAAAAGTCCCGTACACATCCCGTACCTTGTTGCAGCCTTGAGCTTTTTTTCTACTAGTCAATATATACATATTCTATCATCGGTAATTATTAAAGTACATACCTGTCTATATATTATTGGTTTTTCTTATGTCGTTTTATGTAGTTCGTTTTATGTAGTTTCGTACGAGGCCACTCGATAATTCAAAAATATTATCACACAATTCCTGTCACTGCCAATGTCGCTAAAATAAATTTTCCCGCACACGTTCAAGCAGTATCAAGCTTTAATGATAACGTAGAACTTTTATCGATCATAAAAGGCCGTTGCCGCGTTGGCTGAAAAGTATTTACTTATTTCATAATGCACTTACAGAAGTTATAAAACTAAACTTAAATGCTTCTTGCGTTGTCTTTCTAAGAAGAAATCCGTGTCAATAAATTTAATATGATGATATTGACTAGGTATATTATTTTTTAGGTACGTTAGAGTTATTATATAATATTTTTTTTAAAGTTTTTGTTAATAAATTTATGAAAAATTGATTTTTTTTCTATAAATTGTCTGTACGCTCAAGGGTGGAGCTCTAGTTATTTAATTAAGACCATCTGAATACTTGCAGTTCTGTCCGATAAATCAATTTATTTATATCAACAAAAAGTAGTCATTCGCCGAGTTGGTGTGCCGATCACTGTGCTTGACTTAAGTCTATTACGGTGGACGAGAATAAGCTGAAAATAGTAATATGTTTCTCTAATGATGTTCTTGTAAATAACTTCTCGCATGCGTGTACTAAGATTAATAAAATAGGTAATTAATGTTATGTACAATTTATGATTTCATTATAAGCCGCGTAAATCCACGCCGACCCACAAATAAGCTCACGGCCCAAATACGAAAACATCCGAATGCTTCGCCCAAACAAACAATAGAAATAAAAGCCTCATTTGGCCATCCATTGTGGGCGAACCTATTATCTTGCCAAATTGAATGAATAATTAAATCCACCATTTGCCTATTGCTGTGTGCACAATGTTGTGGCTAGCTTGTAATGTGCCAGCTATTGTGCCAGTTCCGATGGCTAACAAACAGCAGCTGGACTACATATTGTTTGATCCAATGATCACAGACACGATATTATAAGTAAGTAGGTACAGCCTACAGTAATCATACTATGAAAGAGGCAAGTATGTAGGTACTACTTATGAATGAAAGTTTTTTACAAAGCTTTTTTCAATAAGAAGGTACGTAGTTTGTGTAATGATTTAAAAAATGGCGTCGTTATAGGCAATAAAATTGATAGGCATTTTACATATAGTATAGAGTAATGTCAACTTACAAAATATAGACAACTCAGTCATTCCACATAATTCTGGTCAAATATTACAAACAGGGGATATCGGAAAAAATAAAAAAAACTTGGAAGACAGTTTTTAAACACAAAACTGCAAATTGCAAAATCGTCTTGTTTGAATAGAATTTTGTGTTGCACATACTATCGCATGTAGTTACTTCAAACCATCACGGTCGTTACAACTTAACCATTACAGAGCGGAGCCAAGTGTCCGTCCATTATTTGGAACGAGCACTCGCCGCAGCCACTATCCGCTAGCCTGGCCACTGGCTCGGTGTAAACATACCAATAAATCTACCTAATGAAGCTGGATAAACATGGTGATAATTAGATTGGAAGTGCCGCTAATTGCGTTCTCATAAACTGTGGTGATTATGAAACTGTTTACTTAATGTACATTATTATTTTTTGACATATCAAAAAAACTCAAATTGTTTGTTTATTCGATCAGCAGATTTCTCCTTAGCTACTGATGTAAAAATCTGCTGACATTTAGATTTTTTGCTATTCTTTACATATGATTTACTATGAGAAGTAGGTACTTTTATTATGATCAAATGAAGTGATTGCCATTGAAAAGGGGTATAATAATCTCCACTTAGTCTTCCTAATTATTAATTTAGGTAGTCTAGTTTATTAGCCTAATTACAGTCTCAGTAATGATTAACGTCCGTTAAAAAAATACTTTTTTTTGTCAATACAGATTAGGGCTATAAATTAGCATAGAAATATACTTAGAAATAATAATAGTTTTTCTCTGTCTATGCTATTTTGTTTTTAACCTACAAATACAGAATTACACACATGAAATTATATTTTGAATTATGTGTGTCTAGGTTAAAGCATTTGACTATCTGTCTAAATTACCTGGTACTTACAACTGCCACTACGTCAGCAATTTAGTGTTGCACAAACTTAGTTACGTCTAAATTGACTTAATCAATTATAGACTAATCATATAACAAATTATCTGTAAATCATTATCCAAGTCTAACCATCGTAACTAATCGAAATCCTCGAGCTTTCTGCAGAGGTCTATCCAACTTTGCTCCGCTGCGTCTTGGATCAAAGTTCAGATCACGTTTGTGTTCATGTCGACCTACTTAGAAGTTAACGAAACGGATCCTAGGCTTTGCATGTCAAAGTCTAGCAAAAGTATTATCTTGGGAATTCAATTTATGTTATTAATCCCAGACGTAAAAAGGGAGTGCTATAAGTTTTACGTGTCTGTCTGTGTACTTGTATGTCTGCGTTCAGTGGATCGTAGCTTTCCAATATTGCCGTTTTTTGTTTCGTAATTTATTGATTCTTAGCTATAATTTATCAAGATCTGTTCAGGTGTTTGTGTCTGCTGCCGTTACGCTGTCGGGATAACTGTTTTTTAATTAATATTTTTTGTTTTGGTCTTGCCACCATAATAACCCTACAGACAAATCAACACTAATCACAAATGAAGTTTTTGTCATTGGCGTCATTTTAAATATTTTAGTCATGACTTCACACATCATTTTGTATTCAAAAAAGTATAAGTAGAACTATTAGTATTTTTTTTTATTCGATTTTATTAACTAGTCTGAACCAGTGCAAGTACGATTCTCTATCAATCGTTAGTTTTGAAATTCGAGCTGGTATAAAAATGCTCATTCTGATCATTATCGAGTGCTGGATATATAATACACTGGATATGAATATCGAGCGCAAGAACTCAAAAAACGTTAAACTGACATTTGATATATCAAATAGATTTCTAATCAAATTGATATTGATCAGTTATCGATGACAAAATCGGTACTTGCAAAAAACGTTATAGCATAACGGTTTATTCCGGTCGTAATAAATATACGAATACCTATAGAACCGTACTTGCACTGCGTAAAATTAAGTCTGGTAAAGTTGTCTGTTTTTAAAAAGGCATCATTCGGTCTTACATATCAAATTCTGCACCGTATCGAAATCAAGTTGATAAAATTGTATCTACAAAGCTTAGGCTTAAACCGTGATTGCAATATTCTCGAAGCCGGTGCAAGCTAGACCAACATTTCGTATCACAAAGCAAAATATCACTCGAATTTCCCTGCGCTGCAATATATCCGAAATCCGTCCTGAATATTCTCGTTCCGATCAAAAACCGAGGATAGCCGTTTCAAATATACATACCAGAGGAAGGGATACTCGTATCTTATCATTCGATTATACTAAACTAAGATCAAATTGTTATATTTCATGTAAATAGTAAATATATAGCAAATCAACGTTTTATTTTTAGATTGACTGCCGTTGGGAAACAAACTTTCGATATCTGCAACAGTTTCTTAGTATAAAGTATTAGTAGATACACACGATATTGAACCGCCATTGTTGACCCCTTTAGTTGTTGAATTTTCAAAAATCATTTCTTAATCACACTCTTATACCGTATTATAAATAGATCCTGCAAATGTCATGTCTCTAGGCTCAGTGGTTTAGGTTCTCTATTGATTCATATAGGTATCAGTCAGTCAGTCAAGACTTACTCATTTATAAAGAAGGAAAAAAGATTTAATATACAGTACCTACAAATATCAAAAACAAATGCCTTATCCAATTTATATGGTTTATAACTAACGAAGCCTTACTAAATTGGCAAATACATACGTCCACAGTCTACAGATTCTTTCATATTTAAGTGTTTAATTTAATTTTTTTATGCTACAATAGATGTTATTCTTTTTCTCTCCCACATTTTAGCTACAAACTTCACATTTAAAATTAAAAAAAAATATAGTAAATGTGAAGTTTTAATATTTTTAGATAGGTACCGCCGGAGCACCAGGCCCTAATTTTAAAATTATGGAACGAATAAACTCAAAAACTACCATACTGTATCGATTTCAAAATGTTTCACTGTCAAAACATTAACTAACTTAGGCTATAGAAAATTGGAGATCCGCATTTTATAAGTCTCATCTTTTTTCCAAACTAGACACACATATGTGTACTGGGAAGGAAAGCGTGATTTCGATCTATATTACTTGACCAGCTTACTCAAACCCTCTTTCTGGGTTTATTGGCATCCTTTTATAACGTGATGATGAAGTAAGGCTGGCTTTTTGCCTGATAACTATTTTATTGGAGACCCAAAAGCGTTCGTATGGAGAATAAGCTATTACGCCTTCACGATGTTATATTTTGAGTGACTAAACGAAAGAATTAAATGTAAACTTTTTTATACGTTTGATATTTACATTTGAATAAGTAATATTTGATAGATAGCACTAAATTGTATAAGTTCTTAATTTTATTAGCTACGCCAGTTCTATTCCTAATTTCACAACTACTAAGTAAATTGATCTAAGCAATGCTATTTATTTGTATGTTATTCAAGCACCTTTAAATAACACAAATGTCTTACAATACATTAAATCTTTACTATACAGCAAAATACAAAATAAACAATACATTGGTAGTACATTACATCGCCTAAAGCGATTTCTTCCAGGCAACCTTTGGGTGGATTATGTAGGGATCCAGGGATTATTCTTGTAAATTATACAACACGTACTACTTTTACTCACTTATATTCAACATACACTATGAATGACAAAATGGAGAAATCAGGTTATAATATATTAGTTGCACCAATAGACACTAGGGGCGCTGTATGCAAGGCGTTCGAATACACCTAATAGTTAATGTCATTTAAGTAAGTTGTTCGGATATACTCAACATCCCCCCCCAATTTCAGAACTTCAACCCCATTTAATTTTTTACAAAATACGACTATTACTATAAGTTCAGAAATTGACAAATTCTGATTCTACATTGTATATAATTTTATATTATGCATTTTCTAGCTACATTCAAGTAAAAGCTAAAGATTAAATTCTTAAGCCCCTTCATGTTACATTTCTAGCTAAGATAACTTAATTAACATTTTTATTCATCAGTAAAGTATGACATAATTTAAGGATTTTCTATATAATTATTTATAAACAATTTAGTCCTTTTAATGAAAGAAACTAGTACGGTTTTAGTTAAGAATTAAGTTTCACGGAGTTTTAATTACATTTTATTTTCTAATATTACAAATAGGTAGCTAATTTTAGTAGTAAGTATTAGTTCATAACAATAAAAAAATAATAAGCAATAAAGCTTTCATTAGTTTATAGCAATACAGTTACAATAATGTACAATAATTATATAAAGTTCACCATAATAATGTACTACAAATAAGTATTAAGTTTAATGTCTCTAAACACATTTTAGTTTTATATTTTAGAGATAAAGTTTTTGTTGAAATTTTTTACTTAAATATATTTAATTTTTTTTTTTTTTTTTTTTACAACAATTTAAGTTTTTCCAAAAAATACATATGTTTACACATTGGTAGAGCTTTTGTGAATATATCAGATACATTTTCACCTGATGGTACATAAGATACAGTTACAATTTTCTTACTAATTATGTCTTTGATAAAATGAGCTTTTATATCAATGTGCTTTGACCTCTTACTGTTTTCAAAACTTTCTATCATTTGTATGGCACTCTGGTTGTCAACTAATAAATGAGTCTCTATAGTAACTTGTGACATAGTCAGATCAGTTAAAATGCCTTTAAGATAAATAAGCTCACTTACTGCAACAGCCCCTGCAACATACTCAGCTTCTGCGGTGGAGAGGGCTACGGATGTCTGCTTCTTAGAAAACCAATGTATTGGATTACCATTGTAAAATATTATAGATCCGCTGGTACTTTTCCGGTCTGATTTATCCCCTGCCCAGTCTGCATCAGAGTAGCCAAGCAAACAGTGGTTGCTATTACTCTCGAAATATACTAAACCTTTGTCTTCAGTAGCCTTTAAATATCTTAGAATCCTCTTACCTGCTTTCCATAAGCTTGCTGTTGGTCTGTCCAGATACCTACTTAAGTATGAAACAGAGTAACAAATATCTGGGCGACTATTTGAAGAGATAAATAGTAAGCATCCAATTAGTTCTTTGAAAGGTACATTTATAACTTCTTCATTATTTTCTGGTGTAAAGTGAGACTCCATTGGTGTTGATACACCGTTGCATTCTTGCATATTAAATTTTTCTAAAGTTTTCTGAATCATGTTTTTTTGTTTAATTACTATTGTATTATTTGTTCTAGATATCTCTAATCCTAAGTAGTCTTGAACTTCTCCTAGATCTTTTACTTTAAATTCCTTTTTCAGTTTCTCTAATATTTCTTTTTCTTCTCCCAGTATTAGAATATCATCCACGAATATTAGTAGTCTTGTGTTTTTGTTTTTGTAAAGACAAAAATCATGCTTTGATTGTTCAAATCCATTTTCTATCATAAATTGGTGGAATCTTAAATTCCAACATTTCGGTGCCTCTTTTAATCCGTACAGAGCCTTGTTTAGTTTTAGTACATTTCCTTTCTTTAGGTTTAAGCCCTTTGGACATTTTATGTAGATATCACCCTCCAATCGTCCGTTCAAAAATGCAGTTGGTACATCAAGTTGTCTGAGTTTAAGATTTTCTTGTACCGCATAACTTAATAAGGTTCTAATAGTTGACATTCTTGCTACTGGTGAATAGTATGTCTGTTCTTGTCTATTTTGTTGATATCCTCTGGCAACAATTCTAGCCTTTTTGATCCCATCTTGTTTTTGTCTGAAAATCCATTTGGTGTCTATAGCCTTAACACCTTCTGGTAAAGTAGCTTCACTCCAAGTTTCTAATTGTTTATGTGCATTTAATTCTTTATCAATAGCTTCTTTCCATTCTTTATTTACAATAGCTTCTTCAAAGTTTTGTGGTTCTCCTGTCAATAAGCAATAAGCAACATTAATATTGTGCTCTGCATTATAATTTAGAAAACGTGCTGGCTGTCTTACTTCTCTTCCTGACCTTGTTGTGTGTTTTTGTGTTGTCATTTGTTGTTCTTCTTCTTCATTATTATTTAACTCTTCCTCTTCATCTTCTATTTCCATTTGACTTTCTTCAAAGCATCTTTTTACATATATGTCTGTTTCCCTGTTAATTTGTTCATCTTGGTTAAAGTCTCCGCTTGTCTGATCATCATCAGTATTTGATTGATATTTTGATAAATTTTCAAAATCTTCTTTTCCTATTTTATATTTTATTTGGTTTTCATCAAATCTTACATCCCTTGAACATATGACTTTATCAGTTTCAGGGTCCCAAAGCCTATAACCATTTACTGTGTACCCCACAAATCTCATCTCCCTTGCTCGCTTTTCAAATTTATTTTGTTTAGGTAACTGTACTACCCATGCTTTTGACCCAAAAACTTTAAGTTTTGATAAATTGCTGTCTCCATATCTTATTTCAGCAGGAATTTTAAAATTTATAGCTGATGAAGGACATCTATTTATTTGGTAAACAGCGCATCTCACAGCTTCACCCCATAGATGCTTTGGCAGTTCAGTTTCAATCATGAGTGTTCTCGCTTTGTTATAAATAGTGCGATTCATCCGTTCAGCGACACCATTTGACTGTGGTGAGTAGGCATTTGTAAATTGCAAGTCTATACCCCTTTTCAAGCAGTATTCTATTAAAATTTGATTTTTAAACTCTCCTCCATTGTCACATCTTACTTTTCTTGTATTGTTTCCTGTTTGTGTTTCTAAAAACTGTATATATTTTATAATATTTTCTGCGGCTTCGCTCTTCTTTTTTAATAAATATACAACACAAAAATGACTGTAATCATCTATTATAGAATGAAAGTAAACCTCACCTTCTTTTGTAGGAGTTTTTACTGGTCCAGATAGATCCGTGTGTAATAATTCACCTATATAGCTGGATCTCGGCTGGCTCACCTGTTTAAAGGGTAGACGTGTAGACTTACCTTCCATACATGGTCCACATGGAGTGTTAGAGTAGGGCAGCTTTAGAATCGCTAAGTGCTTCCTGTTGGCATGACCTAACCTTTGATGCCACAAGTCATTACTATGAGAAGTTGAGAAACATCTATGTGATTTAAGTTTCAAATCCATAGTGTAAAGTTTTCCAGTCATGTGTCCACATATTTCATACAAATTGTTATAAATCTTAACAGAGTTGTTAGAAAATTTTACACTGAGTTTATTTTCAATTAATTTTTGTACTGACAAAAGATTGTGTGACAAGCCTTCTACAAATAGACCATTTATTTTGATATTTATACCATTTTGTTGAACAAAAAGGTTACCTCGTTTATTAGCTGTTAAGTACTGTCCATTTGCCACATAAATCTTAGTTTCACTATCTAAATTTTCTACATCTGTAGCACACAATAAATATTCACTTTTAATTAGGTGCTCTGTTGCTCCCGAGTCAACAACAAATCGAATGTCACCTTTTGATATATCTTTTCCTTCACTATTCACACTAAACGCAGTAAACAACATCTCATACTCACTAACTTCTTCTGCTGCATGGCCATAATGATGGCCCTGGTTCTGACCTCGATACCTGCTTCTGCCGCTTCCTCGTCCTCTGTATGTCCGCCCACTTTGATATTGAAATTCTCCTTGCCCTTGACATATCTGCCCGCGTCCTTGTCCTCGTCCATTGAAAGTATTATGGCCTCGTCCAGAGCTGTATGATTGGCCTCGACCTTGAAATGATTGCCTTGGTCCATGATTTCCAATCCATTGCCGCTGTTGTGCACAATTTGAAGCTTTGTGTCCTGGCATTCGACATGAGTAACAGATGAATGATGCTGCTATTGTCGGCTCACTTCGGGAATGGTTCACTTTAATTTCTGCATCCAGCAGTCTGGCTTTAGTAAATTCCAAAGATATTGTTTTGTCTGTAAAAATGGTTTCAATTGAGGTTATAATGTGTTCATACGTGGACGGCATGGCCGTAAGCAACTGGCAAATTTTATCTTCTTCAAACATTTCGCATCCTGTTGCTTTAACTTCACTCACAGCAGCGTCAAATCTGGAAAAAAAATCTTGCAATTTTTCAGACTGACCGCATTTCATCGTAATCAATTTTTTCTTTAAATGTAGTTTGTTTAAAATACTCCTTCTTTCAAATGTTTCTCCAAGCTTATTCAGCATTTCTCTTGAAGTTGCGCATGCTTTGATTATTTCTAAATGTTTGTCGCTAAGGCATTGAACTATAATTGATCGTGCCTTCGCATCATCTTTCAAGTACTTAGCTTGGCCGCCATCTTCGACGTTTTCTGATAGCGTGTAGCTCACGCCTTTTTCTTCCAATATTAAGCACAATCTAAATTTCCAATTACTGAAGTTGGTTTTCTCGTTTAATCGCGGGAGTGTATCCTTATCTCCCATTATATTGCGCAGTGGAAGCGTTTGTAGGGATCCAGGGATTATTCTTGTAAATTATACAACACGTACTACTTTTACTCACTTATATTCAACATACACTATGAATGACAAAATGGAGAAATCAGGTTATAATATATTAGTTGCACCAATAGACACTAGGGGCGCTGTATGCAAGGCGTTCGAATACACCTAATAGTTAATGTCATTTAAGTAAGTTGTTCGGATATACTCAACAGATTAGACTACTACGTGTAGACAGCAACGTCGGTGGCGTACCAATAAAAATAAAGTTAAAGAGATGGTACAAATACTGTACCACAAAATAAAACAGAAAATATAGTGGGAAACAGTCAAAAAAACAATTTTATATATTGTTCGTTGATAATAAGTTTTAGCACCATATTAATTTAAGTTTAGTTTTCTCAGATATTTGAGTGCCGAGGGAGCATATATTGTATTAAAAAGCATCTCCATATGGTGCTAAGGACTTAACTATGTTGTTATTACAACGGATTTGGTCTTCTTGACCAGAAATCTCATATCACACAAACTGAATTCACCAGCTCTACATTTCCCGGACCGTGATAGGCCCTTTGAAAAAAATATTCGTTTACTCCCCGATAGCTTCTCGAAGCGTCGTAAAAACGAGAGCCAAATGTTTTGTCGGATGTCCTTCTTCTCGTATCGCGCTTTTATAACTTTTATTGGCCATCCAAGATCGGTTTATTACCTACATGACGCCCACCTCTTCTTTCGCGAAATGACTTGAGTAATACCAACAGTCCATCGCTTTTATGGCTTGTGAAGTGGATGAGATTTAGATTTAAAACGATAAGCTTGAGCGAAATGGGAAAATAAAATGGCCACGAGATAATCGTGTTCGCTGTAAATTAGGTATATATAAATACCA
The DNA here is from genome assembly GCA_947049295.1 of Ligdia adustata. NCBI lineage: Eukaryota > Metazoa > Arthropoda > Insecta > Lepidoptera > Geometridae > Ligdia > Ligdia adustata. The sequence continues at coordinate 2,862,045 of OX346237.1, forward strand.
TTTTAAAGTAATGAAGTACATTTACTTCATTACTTTGTTGAATTAAACATACAGGTAGTATTTACACAATTATTGCCAAAAAAAAATTTTTTCTCTCTCAGGGTAATATGAATAGAAGGCACTAGACTCATCATTTACATCAGATTAAGTCAGCAGTGCAGGATGAACGTGAACAGCAAAAGATGGCAACATCTCGTGCAGCGTAGGTATTTCATGTGCCTGAAATAGTACCTACGGCATGAAGATCATGATCGCTATATCAAAAGTGGAGAAAGAACATATTTTTACCGGCTATCGAGTGGTTAGTGGGGTCGATTGCTGTGCAAGAGGTACGAGGTTCGTTCCCACGAAACATGCAAAAAGAGCCTGAGCTATCGGTGAAGTAAATCATCGTGAGGAAACCATAGCATGGTGGTATTGCGTTTCCTATCGCTCACCTGGGTAGCTACCACCCTCAAGTTGTAAAAATCTGTCGCCAAGCACCCAACGGTGAGTTCCGGCAACCTTCCTTGAGAACTAGTGTATTCCAGACTAGGCATGCTCTATCTAGGGCTGCAGTATCGCTGACTTCCGTGGTCGTGCTACCTTGTGGTCATATGCCTAGATTTGTAGGATAAAAATAAAAAACCGTACCTTGAAAAGCCGCCTCAAACTGCTGCGGGTCTAGAGTGGGCTCAGTGTGTGCTCGAGCGGTGACGAGCAACGCGCCGAACAAGACGCCGAGCAACGCACCGAGCGGCGCGCCGAGCGCGGCCCGCCCCGCTCCCATCATGACGCTACGCCATGCCATCGCCCATACTCCAACATACGCGCCACCACCTGCAGACAAATAGATTTGTACGTTAATACAAGCAAACATTTCTATATCCTTATCGGGATATCTATAATATAGATATATTATATAACTAATGTTATAATTAAAATATCTAACGAAAGTAACTCTGTCTGTCTGTCTGTCTCGCATTCACGCCAAAACCACTGAACCGATCTGGATGAAATTTGCTACTCAGGTACCGTTAGAAACCGCGGAGCACAGCTAGTTGTAAGTATATTTTTTTTTTGTAAATAGAATTATTTATTAAGTAAGTAGGTACATTTGGAATACAAATTTTGTCAAATAACCCGCCCCGATTGGAACCTGACGCAAAGATGACGCTAGCTGAATAAATTACATTAAATAAAGTTCTGGTACTTATATTTTTCTAAGATACAATAGGTACCTACTTTCGTTACGGCGGCGCCGACGGAACTTTTACAGTAATTTCAATTTACAAATCAAAAATTTAAAATGGGACGATTTGAAAAGTGTACACATTCAAACGAAAGAGATTTTTTTCAAATCGGTCCAGCCATCTTCCAGATATCATTTACCTAACAAATATAAAAAAATCATACAGTCGAATGAGTACCTTCTCATTTTGGAAGTTGGTAAAAACATTAATTAACTTCAATTTAGCATGCAAATTTTTCAACACTTTTTGCACACGTTAATTGAGTATTTATGACTGATTTAGGTATAATATTTTTTGTGTGTCTGCTATAGACTGTTCATTCCTGATATTGTAGTGTAAATCATTCATACTTAGTAGTTTATGGTTTAAAGACCTAATTCATATTAGACTAACTTCCATCAATTCATTGGAAAGACGGAAATTTACTAAGGAATAGATAAAGTGAAGGCAACTACGTAAAATGCAATAATTTAGAAAATTATTGAAGATAAGTAGGATCCAATTCTATTAATTGTATCAATTATTCAATTTAAAATAGATATTCGGTATTTCTTTCTCACATAGGAAAGCAGTAACGCGGCCCGAACCTATCAGGAAATACGAAGGGAAAGGTTAAAGAAATAAAAACTGGCGAACAATAATAAAACGCAGAAGGCACCGTACGAACAGAAGTTGTGAGCAGAATTTACTTTTATTAGCTATCTAAGTAGGTTTTACTAACTTGATTGAAATTCATGGCACACTTTAACGGCCGGTGAAATAGTTTCATCTAAAACTTACTCGCGGATTCAAAAGCTTTTTGTTCGAGTGGGTTTCGACGGATTAAAAAAATAAAAATTAATTGTTCATTATAACGCCAATAAATGATTGTCGAAAAAAATTGTGAGAGGCTTTCAGGCGGCCTAATAAGAAACACGTACAAAATATAAGTTAAACTATATTTTATGTTTTGTGTTTCTACAATCAAGTGTTCATCTAACGACTACCTAAAAAGTGAAGAGAAGACTATAGTACCTATACTTAAGCGAGCATAGTCGGCAGGAAGTAGATATTATACAACAATTAAACTAGATGGCGTTGTACTAAGTTGATCGCTATTAAGTAATAAAATCATTTTCCCATTTGCTTGAAAGTTTGCACAATGGTAGGTATAGATAAGTACGTGATATCACAGAATAAATAATTGTAATATGGTGCTAGGTGCAAAATAAAGACATCATATCGTCCACAGGATTCTAAAATAGTAGCCTATCGTGAGAACAGCTTCATGAAATTCAGTACAAAAGCCATAGCCTGCAAGACCAGATTAGAACCAGTCATCAGTCGGTGGTCCTTTCACTGAAGTGGACTGAACGCCACACAAGTTTTACGTAGTATATTCGTTTTTATTTTGTTCTCTGAATGCTCGCTCGTACGTGATGTCTTGTGCTTGATGGCCGTTGCCTGAGATTTACTTTTATAGTATTTCCAAGTTAGATTGCATCTGTATTCAAGACTACACGCAAGTAAATCTATTTATTTTTGGTAATGGTGCTAGTTTCAAATAAAAGGACCACCTTTAGACTGTTTGCTTTGTTTCTGTCACCAGTGATTGACAGTGAAAGCACAGTATAAAAGATCTAAGCTGTTAACCCTCTATTTTTTTTGAAGACGGTCATAATAATTCTGTACTTGTGAAAACTCTCTAATGAACGTTTTCATACAGCTTTAATAGCCACATGACAATACATTTTAATTGTTAATATGACAATGACATAGCGTTTTCGCTTTGGCTGCTGACAGTGACAGCTCTTTGTTATTTTGCAAAACATAATAAACCGTTAAATTCTCTTAGATAATAAACGAAACCCTTCAATTTTCTGTGAAAACTACAAGATTTTTCAAATAGAACTCTCCTTACCGAAGTACATTAAAATGATAAGGCGTCGTTACAATCGAAGTTTCAATCTAAATCTCATGTAGCTATGCCAGCCGGCATCCGATAGATTGCTAACGATTTGTGTACCTAAATATCAAAAACATACTCCAATAAAATGTTATTTTTATCGTACCAGCGGCCGGCGTAGCAGTTAACGCGGAGCTTGTTTATTCTGCGGATTTAAACGGCTTCGTGCAGTGCTATCAAATAAAGCAGTGTTGCGTTGTTTCTATATTATTTGTGGCAATGATCTGCCATATCATCGTTTATTTGTTGTTTGCTGTTGGTAGAGTGCTCGTTCTAGAGAACGGATTGGCGCGGACGCCTCCCATGGGATGGATGTCGTGGGGGTATTATATGTGTGGAGCTGATTGTGTGGCTAATCCAGAAAAGTGTTTGGAGTAAGTTTTCTACTTCTCTACTCAGTCATGATAGCCTGGTACTAAGAGAGTTTTACTTAGGAACTTTAAATTAAATATAAAGATGTTTTTAATATCATTACAGCAAGCTCTTGGTTTATATATAAGTCTCTAATTAGGACTTTGAAATTGTATTATCTCAAGGAACTTGCCAAAAAAACTATATGCTCAGATCACGCTTATTTGGTCAATAAGTGTGTATAGTATACTAATGCTTTGCTACTTACTTTAAAGTTATGATAGCCTAGTACTTTCCTCTAATAAAGCATATATATATTTAAGACCATTCTGTGACCATGTATATAGCATATTGCAATTTGCAATTTGTATGCATATAGCATACAAATTGCAAATTGTCGCCATCCTAAGGTTGCCTGGAAGACATTTTTTCTGTATATTTGATGGTTGTGTGTCTGCAATAAAGAGTTTATTCATTCATACTACATACATCATCATTGTCCGAGTAAACTAAATATTTTTTCCACACGTGTTTAATTCATATTGTTTCTTAAACAAAATGAATCAAACACTAGTTGTTGAGTGCGAAACGTGTCTTCAACGATGAAAAAGTGACGTGTCTTGAACGGCTCATTTCATCCCTGATGAAGTTCGCCAAATGTAAACTAAACTATAGTTGGACCTTTTCAACAATCAGGTATGCATGAAAACCTGTTTTCTTAAGCAATATGGTCCTAGTAGCTCTACAGAAAATCCCTTGAATTTTTACTGAATTATGTAGTTTAAAATCACCAACAGGAAAAGCATATCTTTTATTGTGCAACTGGTTTCTATATGCTAAATTTAAGTTACCTACTTAAGAATTTTTCCACTGCCAAAGTAAGCATGACTTTTAACTTTTTTATTTATTATTTTTAATATCGGTTATTCTATCTTTAATATCGTATTGTGACTGAAATTAAAATAGTTGTGTGGAAAATATGTTTATCTTTTTTAGAGTTCTATACCTAATCGGTAAAAACATTACTTCACTGTCAGTTCATCTTTCTATCACCAGGCTGTAAATCATGAACTGTACTAGCTGGACAGTTACATGAGTTAAATCTGTGGGCTTTATAATAGTAAATACTAAAAACAGAATAAATGTTATTTAGGGGGAGGTTCCTTACATCAAACATCTAGCTATGCTCCACGGTGTTATTTGCCTTAATACAGGACAAAAAGTAGCCTATGCATTGATCCGGAGTCTAAGCTAGTCATGGGTAACTCAATAGATCTTCGTGATCTGCGGTTCAGCTCACGGTTCAAGGAGGTGAATCAGACCTGCGAACCAGTTTCCAGATCAGCTCAAAATCAAACTCAAAAAAAATCTTACAGATAAAATTGTGTCAATGACAAAAGCGAGTGAAATGAAAGCCGGATCAGATTAGACTTGAACCATGACTGAACTGCTCAAACTGGTCCGATCTACATATTTGTACGGGTTCAGATCTGAGTTATCCACTGCTAGTCTAAGCTATTCCCATACCAAATTTCATCCACATCAGTTCTGCCTCTTGTCTGTGAAAGAGTAACAAACATTCATATATACAAACTTTCATGTTTATGATATTAGTATTTTAACTTTATTTTTTCACTTTCTTAGTTCAGTTAATTTATTTATAATTGCAGCGAAAATCTAATACTCTCCGTAGCAGATGCATTCTACCAACAAGGCTACCAAGAAGCCGGGTACGAGTACATCATCATAGACGACTGCTGGTCGGAGAGAAAGAGAGATGAGAATGGCAGATTGGTACCAGATAAAAATCGATTTCCACGTGGAATGAAGGTCATTGCTGATTACGTGAGTAATATTGTTTATAAGTGTTTTGCAAGTTTTTCTTCTATAGTTACCTGAGATCACAACTTTGATATGATCGAAAAACAGTTTATTTTAAGTCTGCATTAAATTGTCTTTATTCGTAATTAAATATTTTCGAAATGGTCCAATATAATCTTTATCAAATTCGATCCTGTACTTTGACTTATAAATCAAAATATCTGAAAAAAAAAAGAGTCAGTTTTTCACTTCAGAATAAAAATAAGAAATATTTATTGGCCTTTAAATAAAGTTCGTTACATTCGAATAATTAATTACTTAAAAAAAAAAACTTAAAAAGCTTATAACTATAAATACTTTTATAGTTCTAAAAACAAATATTTATTATATTATAGTTATGTTTACATTGTGATTTGTTTCTTTACTTACTAGTAATATTTTGTAATGGTTGTTCGTCTTCTATATTATAAAAAAGATTTGAAAAACTGACCATCATTTTACATCACTTTTTTGATTTCTAGATTCATGCTCGCGGTTTAAAATTCGGCATGTACATGAACATAGCTGAGATCACGTGTATGAACTACCCTGGGTCACGTGATCACTTTGATATAGACGCGCAAACATTCGCCAGCTGGGACGTTGATTATATCAAAGTTGACGGATGTTTTGTCGAGGAAGATTACTTAAATGTTGGTAAGCAACGTTAATAACTTTTGTAGGTTGAAGTTATCACTTAATGGCCGATTTGGCATAGATCTGATCTATTCTATGTCGAAACCGCCACTTTGGCACAATCCAATTGTAATTTTGAGACAATTCAAATAACAGGCTTGGTTTACCGATATACCATAACCGAAAGTTTGGTTACAAAACAGACGGTCATCTGTTTTGTAACCAAACTTTCGGTCGAATTAATCACATTATACATAATTTAATTAAATAATTATTTACGAATGAATCAATCAATTAATTTGATTATATTCATTAGTCAATTGATTAAATCAATCAAAAGCGATATTTCATTTAGTGACTACTGCCGTCGGCTGCGCCTGCATTGTTTGTTTTCCCGGGACGAAAATAACCCATGGTTGTATCCACTCAGTTGCTGAGCAGCAAACAAACCAACAAACACACTTTATTTGTAATAAATATGGAGATTTTCTAGGGTTACTAATAAATTTAAACATTATTTTTAAAAGAACATATTTGCATATTAATTTTTGTTCTCAGCATACATAAACTTGAGCAAAGCGTTAAACGAGACGGGGAGGCCTGTGGTATTTTCTTGCAGTTGGCCATATTATATTCAATACATACACAAGAAGAAGGTGAGAGTAAAACTACGCCAATAAACCTTGTAGAGTGATTGACCGAACGAGCGAAGCGTCACTACTTCGGGTGTGGTTAATTTTTTTTATGTCTGACTGTATGTTTTTATGTCTACTGCGTAAATTATAATACAGTGATTAATTTAATTGATTATTAATTTATTGATAAACATAATAATGTTAAATTTAATTGATTAACTTAAGTCGATATGAGATTGATTTTTAGTTTAGATTATGTTGATAGAAAGACTTTATTAGAATATTTTAGATATGTATTTTATAAGCAATTTTAAACACAAATATTAAATGACTTATATGTTAGGTTAGGTTAGTAAGGCTTTCCGTCAAGATACGGGCGACTTCGCCTAGGCCACGTCTGCATCACGAAATAAACATTATGATTTTTTATAACATTTCACCTAATGTGAACGAAACTATAGTTGGACATTTCCAACAATCAGGTACGCGTACAAACCCGTCTTCTTAAACAATAGTGCAATGGCTTTATTTATGAAACGTTTTTTAAAAATAATTATTTGTTTTTAAATTTCAGCCTGACTACGCCAAAGTTAGTAAACACTGCAATTTATGGCGCAACTATCACGACGTATTCCTGAACTGGCCCTCCATACACAACATCATACGACATTACGAAACAGAATACCCCCAAATCACACAATACCATAGACCGGGGCAGTGGAATGATCCCGATATGGTAAGTCACACGAAATAGATATTTGAGAAACGTTTGGCGTTCAAGCGCAAGGCTGCCGGTTCAATCCTTTGTATGGGCGTCTCTGAAGTGTTCATTCACCCACAATTGTAACCACCAATTAATTAATTAACAGAAAATCAATCAATCTTTTTTTTTTTTTTTTTAAATTAAAAAAAAATTGATTGAGATTACCTTAGATTAGTATTGGATTCACACGACAGAGATGTCGCGTGAATCCAATACACTGTAACTCGAGTTACAGTGTTTTGCTTTAACAACGCTAAAACGTTTTCTTTTCACCTCCTCTATACACCTATATAATACCTACTAACTTTTTCAACATCGAATACACGGCTAGTTATTGACTTACAAATAAGACTGTATCTCAATAATTTTAAACTTATACTGATTTTGGATTAATAATAATCGTGTGCGTTATATCTCGAAGAGATACAGTGATTTTACTTAACCAAAGCATTTAGGCCTCCGCTCTGCGTACTTAAGTAAAGCGCGGAAAGCTCAACTAGCGTTGGACAGAGTGAGGAGTGGGTGCGCGAGAGGCGGAATAATTTCGAATTTTGAGTTCCTGATTTTTGGATTTGGAACCATTTCCTCGACAAGTGTTACGCACAAAACAATAATTTTAAATAAATACGGTTCTAGAAAAAATAAAAAACAAACACGAAATAATACATGAAAAATAAAAAGCACGGCTTTTTGACCAACATTCCCAAGGAAAATGGCCCTAATAGCATCCTAGAAATTAAAACCAATACTTTGTACTTATAGATATAGTGTTTCGGTTCGTTACAAAAGTCACAGTTTTTGATGAGATACGTTGTGATAATACACGTTTTAGAGTTTATTTTCCTTAATTTATAATATAGATGAACGTAATAAACATCGCTAGACGAATATTAAAAATCCTTTACACCGATAAAATATAGTATAAAATAATACAAAAACCAAAAAAAACTTTAAATGCTCGTTTTCTCGAAACAGCATTTCTTCAGATACAGTGTTATGGCTTTATGCGGCAGTTCTAAGGAGTAGGTTTACCTTACCTTCTGGTTTGTCCGATTGTATAAATTCGAAATATTGAAACCGGTCCAGTACTTTGGTTTAGAAACCAAAAGAACTGAAAAACATTCTTTCTATATTAAAGTCACTAATTTTTTTAAAGCATTACACGATTTTTTCCAGCTAATATTAGGCACAGGATCTCTAAACGAGGGTCAAACCCGCGTGCAAATGTCTGTATACGCAATGCTGTCTGCGCCCTTATTGCTCAGTTGCGATATGAACAATATAACTCCTTACGAGAGACAACTCTTACTTAATATGGACCTTATTGCTATTGCACAGGACCCTATGGGGGTCATGGCTGAACCGCACAAGGTAATAATCATTATTTGACATATGATAATTATTTGACAAGACATATTTAATTCTTTAAAACATAATTATTTGACATATATGGTTGTTTAACAAGACATAATTATTTGGTAGCTTATTTATTTTTCATGAGAAAATAAAAATTACATTAATTTTAAAGACAATTTCTACTTCATTTGGACGTTATTAATTTTGCACAGGACTCATTACTAAACCGCACAAAGTAATACAAGACAGTATTAATTAATTAAGACAATATTAAGATTCATTAATTTGACAAGACATATTCATTTCTAGAAAAAATGGGGTGTCTGTCTGTTTATTTATTGCAGAACTAGTGATTGTGCAAGTTTTAATGTGTAATGTTGGTGGATTAAAGCATTAATGTCTTGTTTATGCGCACATGTGTGGGCTATAGCGACGGAATAACGTGGATTTCAAGTTCACGGAAAATCTCCATAGAAATCCTTGTAAAGTCTCCACCGCTTTACGAGAGTACATGATGTGACTTTAAGTTGACTACGATCACTTATTACTTGATATTAGACTTAAAAACTTTAAAAAAAAACTATACGATCTGCAAAACGACGCTGCTGAACGAGCTGGCAAATATACGATCGTATGGTGCCATTTACAAAAAAAAAAACAATTTAACAATATATAATAATAAGAAATAATATATATATTTATAAATACAAGATACCCAGAACAATAATAACAAGACATTGAGAAATGACAATAACTTCTAATAAAGTTAGAGATAATATACATTTTTTTTCTAGTTATCCGACTCAGTAACACTATGGGTGAAGCCACATCTGCCATTAAAAGGAAACAGCTATCCGTCCTACTCTTTCTTATTCGTCAATCTGATGGAAGATGATTCGTCTGTCTCTTTCGCTCCGGGACAATATGGACTCAATTGTACTGATGGATATACCATACTGGTAAGAAAGACGTACAAGTCTACATCATTTCTTAGAAATATAAAAAACTATGTAATTTTATAACGACTTTCAAAAACAAGAGGTAATCAATTTAACTAATTGTCGACTGTATTTTTTTAATTTAATCTTTGTTTGTTATCTAATTTCTGTGAGTTGGTCGAGCCGATGTGAAAAAAAAATCGCTTTTTGTTTGATAGGATATACTTCCCTTATGGTTCCTTTTAAACTTCAACAAAATTGGTAAAAAGATTTGATTTTTAAATCGAATAGTTGTATCGGTACCCGTCGAAGATAATTATATTATAATCCTGTTCTGTGAAACATTAAACTAAATGAACTGATTAATTTTTACTGATATAGAAGATGGAGGAAAATAACAGTTTTTAATTCCCATCCATTATTTAATCAAGTTGTTTGCAACGGTTTGTATTTTTTCTATCGATTCAAAGTCGTTTTTTTTTTGGAACATAATAGTATATTTTTTATATCTTAACAATGATCCAATATTCGGGCAGACCAAACTTACTAAACTAACCTATTTTAGACAGTTGTCAGATTGTAGAGTGAGAAAAGGATGGATATAATTTTAGGAACTTTTAGTTTAGTCAGTGTGACTGGCCGAATAGGGGTCTATATATTTTATATCTATTTTTCGATTTATTTGAAAGAATCTACTCAGTAACGATCAATATGAAATTCGTGTGTGTTTATTTAATTCTTATACCTCGCACAATGTTTGTAACAAAGTTTTTTTGTGCTTATGGGAGACCCTGCCCTAGAAATATTACAATCTAGCCTAGGGCTAATAAGTAATTTAATTTTACCTGAAAATTCTACGCAGTAATCTCTCGAAGATTTTGTCTATCGACACTTTTCTTATTGTTTTGTTGAGGGAATGTGAATGGAAATGAATTTTTATTCACCTTTCTTACTGTCCGCACGTTGGCTTCGCACGGGTGGACATTTTTTTTTAATAATTTTTTTTTAATAAATTATTTGTTATCTGTATTTATTTACCAAATAAATACAGATAACTAATTATCTCTAAATTATAAGTAGTTAATTAGAATTACAAACCAAAAGTTTGTACAAAATAATTATTCATTGTCTAAACACATTATGAATTCGTTACAGTATATAACCTGTTACTTAGTGATGATGGAGCTTTCTCGCGCAATTTTTTTGCTAAAACCGATTCAGTAGTTTAGAAGTTTATTTTCATACTAGCTGACACTCCGAACTTCGTACCGCCTAACAGTTATGTATGTTTGTCACGTTTTAAACCTTCCCTGGAGTACACCAATCATTTCTAGACTAAAATCAGCTATATCGCCCCAGCCGTTCTCGAGTTTTAGTGAAATAAACAAATTCACTTATATATTAAATTTTGCTGTCATAAAAACCTTTCCCTGACAATAACTAACACAACATAAAAATAGTGTAATCGGTCCAGCCGTTCACGCGTGATGACGTAACCAAGGGACATAGGCATTAATTTTTATATATATAGAAATAGTAATATACAATAATACAAATCTGACCTCTTTAATATTAGAGTAAATGTAGATCTTCACTGAAATGTTATGTTATCTGACTGCGAAAGGAGGGTTATGTTTCGAGGGTATGTATGTATGTATATTTCTTTGGCACGTTCTTGAGCCGAAACGGCTTGTCGTATTTTTATGTGTGTGGTGTCAATAGATTCGTCTTCACCTGCAGATTGTCATAGGCTATACTAGCTGCATCCCGCGATTTCACTTGTTAAGATACGTGTCTCTAAAGTTCTTGCAGCCGGGTTTATTGAAGTCGCCTTTAACCACTTGTTTGCTTTCAGGACGTATTTTCGTCGAAGTTTTTTAGAAATGTGTCTTTAGGAGAAACATTCATGGTCGATATACTTAAACAAGGTAATTATTACATATTAATTACTAGCTGACCCGGCCACGCGTTGCTGTGGCTATTTTATAGTGTCAACAACACGTGGTAATTATGCTGTTAAAATGTAGCTTATATGACACGTTCGTAGATTTACCATAGCAGCGCCATCTATTGATTACTTACTCAACCCAGTCGAAAGGTATCGACATCTGTTAGAATCATTTGGAGTTAACAGATAATTGTGACTGTCAAATAATAACAGACAAATAATTAGCAATAAATTAAAATTGCGACTATAATTTGAGATTTAAACTATCCTATCTCTCAAGTTGGATCGAACTGCACATGGTGTGCGAATTTTATTATAATAGGTTAAGTGGTTTAGGAGTCCATTGAGGACAAACATTGTGACAAACATTTATATATATTAAGATGTCACACTAATTGACCGACAGAGCGAAGACTTTTTTTAAATTCTTTCTTTGAGTCTTTAATATTTTTTTTATTTGTATGTCACTTAGTATGTTTATGTATGGATGTTTATCTAGGTATTTCGTACTCGGGTAGAGGTCGTAATTTTCAACCGATTTTGACAATACTTTGTAATACTGGTTCTAAAATTCTATTTTTTTTTTAAATATTATTTGCGGATTTTTAAAGGAAGATATAAAAGAAGTTTGCTGTGGTAGTTACAAACCGATTTTTAAGGTGCTTTTTAGTGATTTAAAAATTGGTCTTCAATTCGACAATCCTAACTAATATTGTAAATACGAAAGTAACTCTGTCTGTCTGTCTGTTTCGCTTTCACGCCAAAACAACTAAACCGATCTGGATGAAATTTGGTGCACAGGTAGATTGGACCCCGAGAAAGGACATAGGATACTTTTTAACCGACTTCAAAAAAGTAGTTCCCCATTATCTCGACAATCTAATGGGGAACTACGCGGGTGAAACCTATTTTAAATATGATATAAAAAATAAAATATTGCTATGAAATTATATATTCAGTCGTAAATGTACTTTGTCTGTACATTGAAAACGTTGCCTACCATCACCGACACAGGAGAAATCGTAGTGGGAAGCTGTGACGCTAGTGTATTTTTTTTTTTTTATATAAAAAATGTGTTGTTTCAGATGCTGTTTTCTATTCTCTATACCCGTTATGAAGAGTGCAATTGAACAATTGGTATGAGTCGGTCAGTATGACGAAACTAATTACCTTTTCCAAAAAAAAAAAGTTTTTTAAACGCCTTACAATTGGCGAAAATACTGATGTACATACACAAAAAATACATACAGATAGATATATACTTAACCACCTTCTTTATGAAGAAAGTCGCTAAAAATGCATTTCTTGGTCATTTTTTTTTTGTATAGAATGACGGTAGGCCACTTTATTTATTTATAGAATAGTAGCTGTAGTTCCCTATTGAATTATCGAGATAATGTGGGAACTACTTTTTTGAAGTCGGTTAAAAAGTATCCTATGTCCTTTCCCGGGGTCCAATCTACCTGTGCACCAAATTTCATCCAGATCAGTTCAGTGGTTTCGGCGTGAAAGCGATACAGACAGACAGAGTTACTTTCGCATTTATGTATAATATTAGTTAGAATTCTAGAGCACAACATTCCATGCTTTCATTGATTAGTTAATTTATAATAATAAAGTCTTTGTTTTTGTTTATTGTAATTTTTACCCGACTGCCCAAACGTAGGGTAATGTGTTTCTAGTGTATGTTTGTATGTATGTAGGTCTGACTGCTTGTGACTCCTCTACATCCTAAACCGTTTTTATGTGCGAGATCTCATTGGATTCGTCTCCATCTGCAGAAGGCTATAGGATATACTAGTTGAATCTCGCGGTATTTCTCGTTAAGATACTATGAGTTAAAGTTTTTGCATCCGGATGTCTTTGTAATCAACCTCCCGGGGGTCACCTCAATACTCAATATATTTATTTTTAACTTAACATAATGCAATAAGTACTTATATATCTAATACTAGCTGTGCCCCGCGGTTTCACCCGCGTAGTTCCCCTTTGGATTGGCGAGATAATGGGGGAACTGCTTTTTTTGAAGTCGGTTAAAAAGTATCCTATGTCCATTCCCGGGGTCCAATCTACCTGTGTACCAAATTTGATCCAGATCGGTTCATTGCTTCTGGCGTGAAAGCGAAACAGATAGACAGACAGAGTTACTTTCGCATTTATAATATTAGTTAGGATTAACCCTACTCGGGTATGGCAGTATGTTGAGTGGAGCACACCAACTTATTTAATTTCATATTAAAGTTTTATCGTTCAAATACCACCCGGTTCTAAAGGGAGATCAATGTTTTATGTTGAATTAGGACCGGTATGTGACATAAAGCAGTAATATGTAACTTTAGACTGATTTTATAAATTGTGTAATTAAGATAATTGACGGAATCAGGCGTTATTGATAATAAGATGGTATATAAAGTGCTCGCTAGAAAGTAAGATTCTCACTTTCGAGCGAGCGCTTCTAGAGTTAACATCTCCTGAGGATGCCTTGTGCTAAGGAGAAACACGTGTCGAGGAAGTCGGATACTGAGAGAAAGAGAAATAATGAGGTGAGGTGTGGCGGTGGTGAGGAGGAACCACACCATACAAACAAACATATCTCACGCTGACATCAAGACGAGGCGGAAAAACACTAAATATCTTGTATATTATACCATCTTATGTAATTAAGTTTGTTTTCCGTTTGAAATAAATGATTTTTCTATTTTATTCTATTTAGTCGTTTCTTGTCACTAGTTTGTGTATTTAACGAATGTCTAATTAAATTGATTGCTTTTATTACAAGCGCCTGGCTTAATAGATTATCGTTGTGTTCACATAAATTAAAATAATAACAAAGTACGTTGATATATTTAGTATAAAGTACTTAATGTCAAGGGTAACAGAGTATTGTTTACAAAACTAACGCGTGTTGATAAGACAGGTTTTCACTTGTACCTGATTGTTGCTTAGGTTCAACTATAGTTTCGTTCACATTCGGTGAACTTCATCAGGGATGATGTGAGTCATTCGTAACACGGCAGGTCTCGCACTGACATCGTCTCATTTCATCCCTGATGAAGTTCACCGACCTTTCCAACAATCAGGTACGCGTGAAAACCCGTCTTCTTAAACAATATGGTAATAGAATACTTGAGTTGCTGTAGTTTTATGTATGTTTTATGTATGTTTTAGTAAGTGTAATCAAAGATTTTACAGTGTTGCACCATATGCCAGTTAACTACAGAGTTATCGGTTGTGTACTAAGGTATTATTAAGTAAGGGATTATTTCACTAATCATAACAAATAACTTTCGCTATGGGATCAACTAACTCTTTGAGAAAAAAAAACAGCCGTTTCATACATTTTGTCGACGACCGATTAAGTCTATGGAACTTCTATTTTTTTCTCTAATTCAGAGTTGGACCCATAGACAAAGTTGTTCATAATAATGAGTATAGTGGCCCCGTTTCGGCTTAGCATACAGTTTAACCGGCTAAAAAAAAACTAAATTTAACTAATATTAAGGTAGTACAAATGAATGGCAATCAACGGTTTTATACGTTGCTGTTATAAATTAAATTGACTTTATTGGAATGAAACGCCTGAAATTTTCGCGATCCCATTGTATTTTTTTTTCTGTCATTATGCTAGTGTATCTTTTATTTTTAATTACTACTTAAATAATTGTGTACGTCTAGCAAATATACAAGGTGTAACAGAAAGGTGTGACAATACTTAACGGTGTTACTCTACTTATTTAAGTGAACCTATTGTAGAGGAAACTTATGCAAAATTCTAGATAAATATATTAGGTTCCGCATATCAAATTGGTCTCGTGATCCGACGAGTGGAGGATTTTTTACTAAAATTTAGCAAAATATTTTTCTACAACGGGTTCACTTTGATAGATTAACCTTTCTGTTACACATTGTATATCTACTTATATTTTACTTACTTATCGGTTACCGGCTAGGGGTATACTAAGCCGAAACGGGGGTCACTATACTCATCCTAAGGAACAACTTTCACTATGGGGCCAACTCTCATTCGAGAAAAAAATTTGCTGTTCCATACATTTTGTCGACGACAGATCAACTTTTTGTATGAAACAGCTGTTTTTTTTTCTCGGATTCACAGTTGGTCCCATAGTGAAAGTTGTTCCTTAGGCTGAGTATAGTGACACCCTTTCGGCTTAGTACACCCCTTGCCGATAACCCTGTATAAAGTATTTTATTATTGTAGTTTAAGATTCTTGTTATTATTGTAATTGTTCGTATCATAGCTGTTTATAATCGTTTCTTTTTTTTCATATTTTTTGCTGTGATGTTAAGTTTAAAATGTTACAAATTTTAACACATTAAAATGCAAAGCGCTTCTGATGATTTTATTTATTTTGAATTATCTATCTTATCAATCTTACTAATAATAAATAAATTAGTAAATAATTTTAGACCTAGAATTTGATACATGGAATTTCACGCTCGCTCTTACACAATTTTCATAAGATACGCGTATAAGAAAATAGCAAACAAATTCTTTAAAACAAGTGAAATACGTACTTCCATTACGGCAGGCGTCGATACAACTTTATTAATTATTTTGATTTTATAATCAAACCTCTGATCCGTTTTTGATAAAATTCAAATGGAACCACTAGAGAAACTATAGCCTTACCTACCAACAAGAAAAGAATTTTTCCGATCGGTCCGCAAGAAAAAAAGGAAAAACATCCCCTTCTTTTTGGGGAAGTCTGTAGCAAACAATCATGTTGAAAAATATAGTAATTTTTTACCAAAACAATTGATATCAGATATAAAATGTATAACTTGATAAATTCACGATAACGAAGGCCTAAGTTGTTTTCCTAGTGATAAGTTATTCTTTCAGTTCGTGAGAAAGGACAGGAAAAACCAAATTCTTTCAATTAAAGCTCGTAATAAAGCAGATATATGTATTTATTTGAATATTTATTATTTTTAAACATTGGGCTTAGAATAAACCGCCGCAAAGAGCAACGTGTACGTCTCAAAATCATACAAACCGAACATGAAAGGTCTATTGGCTATAAAGTTTTTGAAAATCTCAGGATTTCCTGGCTCTTGAGGCACGGGGTAGGACTGCAAGGGGGGTAGGAAGTCCTGGTATTCTTGAATTGGGGGGTTGACTGCATTGTTGTCTAGAGATATCGTGACTCGCTGAGTGAAACTGGTTGGCAAGGCGCCGGGGTTGGAGATGTTTCTGTAAGATACATTTTAATGAGGGTAGTTCAAAATATTAGGTCCTTACATATGAAATTGGCGTTTTGTCGCAATGGCCACTTTGATCTCAAATATCTCTTCTTTGGTTAGGGATTCCAATTTCAAATTTATACAGCTATTTATTAATACATTTGTATTTCGAAAACCGTAATTCATTTGTTTTATCCTCGTTTGGTTTTTTCTTGGCGTCACGCAGTTCACAAAATGGAAAACTTGAAATATCGCGTTATTTACGAGTACGAGTTCCACCGTGGTACCAGTGCTGCAGAAACGGCTCGAATGATTAATGATGTGTATGGCGGCGGTGTCGCAAAAGAAAACACAGTGCGTTTTTTGTTCCAACGTTTTCGTTCTGAAAATTTCGACCTGCAGAACAAGCCCCGTGGACGGCCGGAGACTAAAGTTGCTAATGAAGAATTGAAAGCTATTGTGGAAGCAGATCCATCGCAAACCATGTCCGAGTTAGCTGCAGGCTGCGGTGTTAGTGATAAAACTGTTTTAATCCACTTGAAGCGAATTGGAAAGGTGAAAAAGCTTGACCACCTTTCAAGCTCATGACTTGAGTGCAGCAAACCGACAAACACGCGTCAACTGCTGCGTTACATTACTCAACCGGCATAATGAAGGGATTTTAAATCGGATCTTTCGGATATTTCAAGTTTTCCATTTTGTAAACTGCGTGACGCAAAGAAAAAACCAAACGAGGACAAAACAAATGAATTACGGTTTTCGAAATACAAATGTATGAATAAATAGCTGTATAAATTTGAAATTGGAATCCCTAACCAAAGAAGAGATATTTGAGATCAAAGTGGCCAGTACGACAAAACGCCAATTTCATATGTAAGGACCTAAAACGTACTGCCTTATTAATAAACGCGTCTTAACTTAGAGCATCCTTTGTCTTGTTCTATTCAATGGAGATCGTAGCGCGCCAAACCAAGACAAATGACGATTAAAGTTAACTCGCGTTTATTAATAAGGCTGGTAATACTGGTATTGGTTTTGGATACCTACCCAGTGTCACTCACGACTGCGACAAATCTATTGACACCACTCCCCTAAAAATACGACCAGCCGTTCAGGCTCTAGGGCGTGCTAAAGAAATATACTTCCTTAAAATATAATATGCTTCCTTCTTTCGCAGTCAAGTAAAAATTCTACAGAACCAGAATCATAATTTGAAAAGTGGCAACATTCGAATAAGTTCACCCAAAACATTTAATGGTAGAATATTAGAACAAAATAAATTATTGAAATTCCGTTAAGTGGAAATGGAATGGAGAAAAACCTTTTCGCTTCCGGTAGGTACGTAACGAGTGAGACTGCGGACACCGACCTATAAGTGCGATAGACTAACTAGCTCGTGGTTAATACAGTCAGGAATTTAACATATAAGTAGGTATTATATTTTAGGAACATGAATTTAACCTATAATAAGTAATTTTTTTTAAACCCCTGACATCACCATTTTGTAATGGCGGCCATCTTGAATTTGAAGTGATCATAGTGCAAATCCTTTTATTTGATACTCATATTGAGGGAGTTGTGAAAAAATATGTGTTCCGTAATTTTATGGCGGTGGCCATCTAGGAGTGATTAGTTAGTGTTTTGGCTATGGTTGCTGAACAAACATCTCCTTTCAAACAAAAAAAAAACAAAATTAATTTTTTTTCATCCTATCATCGGGAGTATGATGCCACAGACACGGTTCGTTTACACACAGACTTAAATCTTATAACACCCCGTATTTTTGCATCAGGGGTTAAAAGGTCACACATTGGAACTTAAGAAACTATTTATCATTCTCCTGTTAAAAAATGCGCATTCCTGGTCAAGCATCGGATGCAGGTTTAGCGGTACTCAGTTATAAGATTCACTGTTTATCGATTCCAAGAATGGGTTTACTGACATTAATTGGAGCAAAATTATTGATTTTGGGTAGTAGGTAGGTACCTACATCAATTCCTTTATCGGCATGAAAGAGGTGAAAACAAAATCATGTAAATTTGGTTTCGTTTTGACAGTTCGCCGCTTCAACGCTGCCAAAATGTAATTGACCTTGCTTGCTCTTATTCTCACTTCTTTAATGCTTAACTGTAGTGTATAGGGGTGCTGATTTTAAGATATCATGGATTATAGCGTTCTAAATGGAAATGTGTTATTCTTTACCTATACATAGCTAGTCCATCGCACTTATAATAGAGGTCGGTGGTTTGCGACTACGAGGTCCTGTGTTTTATTTTATTTCTTTTTCTATTGTAAATCTAGAATATGTGAATATATGTGTGAGTGTATGCAACATTTGTATTTATTATTTGTCGCTAGGGAGTTGTATTGCGTATATTTAATATAGGCTTCTATAGTCCATTACAGTTGCGATAACTTTCATACATTTTCCAATTAGCAATTAACAGGGCGTACCTACTATCTATATATATAAGTAAGCAATTCATTGTAAGCTCCGGCAATTGAACGTCGCGATATTTAACTCTATCGCACATGTGACGGACGCAGCTTACAAGCGGCTAAGAAATTGAACCGCAAAATAGAAGCGACGGTATCTCTAGCCCTAAGTTTCCTTATTTTATCACTTTACTCATCAAAGCGATTTATTGTAGGTACGTGGATAAAATACTACACTCACGTGCTGATATACCTACGTATTGTATATATAATATAATTATTATTGTACAGTGTATAAATATCTTATTGGACATAATCTACATTCTTTACGGAATGAAAAGGCACTGGGACGCCTAAGAGATGATAGCCCTTGATCGAATGTAGGCCTGGTAAAAAATAATCTTATCTGCTCAATAATTACTAAAAAAAGTTACCAATCAACAGAATTGCACAGAGGTAGATTGTAGATTCCTAACAGCTAAAGAAATCCAATCCAATCATAGATCAGTACGAGCATTCAACGTTAGTTGGAGAGCAAAGGCTTCTATCTCGGAGAAGCTACCGCTATTGAGTCTCAAGGACCCTAGGGAGCCTCGTCAAGTGCGCTCAGGCGGACTAAGGCTTGCATCCTAGTTAGACAGGTATTGATTACCTGCCTAGTCTAGTGGAAGTGAATTTTATTCGTGATTTTATTTATAGAAAGGTTTTTATTAGAATTAGTTTTTTTTGTAATTTAGACGCGATATAGAAAAAAAGAGAATTAAATGGTTTATGGTGTCTTGTAAATATAGAGGTACTAAGCCGAAATAGATTTATTATAGACGAAAACAACTTTAATTTAACGGACCTTTCAGAATTAGAGAAAAAATAACATTTTAAGTAGTATGACTAGTTCTTAAAACATAAAATAGCTACTCACGACCAAGGCCTATTACAAAATAAATTACCTGGTTGCCAAAGGATCCGTCCATAAACTTTTAATTCCCATATTTTCCAACATCGTCCTTATATCAATCTCACTCGACAAAGTAAGTCTTGGAATCACAATCTCTATAGGCTCTGGAGTCGATCTCAAATTCGATAAAACTTCAAACACTAAATCATCTTTAAATGCTCCCAATGCTCTCGTGTTATCTTTGCTCGAAGTCATAGCGAAAAGCATTTTGTATCTTCCATCTCTTCCCACTGGTATTTCTATAACTTTTAAATTAGCAGAGGGCGCATAACCTATGTTGACACGTATTTTAGTCTTCATATATTCCAAGGTTCCAATTTCTTCTCCATTGGTGTTATAAAATGGTCCAAGCTCTATTACAGCATCGGAGAATGCAGAAGCCCATAGTCCATGATAATCCAAAGACTCGAGCAGAAAAGAGTTACCTTTTAAATCAGCTTTGGGCAGTTGGGCTTTGAAAACTCGTTTCAAATTATCAATTGTACTTGAGTCAGTTTTGAAAGGAACGGAAACAGTGTTAAGAAGAGTGTGGAATCTGGCGAAGTTTTCCCAAATCTTGTTGACATATAAGCTGGAGTCAACAATGAAAAGTCTATTTCTTGCCAAGACTACATCATTGCTTGGAAATTCTCTCGACTCTGCCAGTCTGTAGAAGACTTGTCTAAGACATTTATCTTCGGGTAGATTTAGGACTTTGAACAACTCTTGTCTAGTGCTACCTTCCGTGCCTTCAGCGATAGCAGCCAATGAAAGCCAAGCTGTGTATGGAGAAAAAACGACCTGTCCTTCTGTCATTACTGCTGTTTTTCTAAAAGAATCTGTTATAAACTTGAAGATTCTCACTCGGAAATCTTTTACAACTTCTTCCGTGACGTAAAAGATGCATGGGACGTCGTAAGATATTCCAAAGTGTGTCCAATAAGGTATGTTGATGGTTGAAATCCCATCGATACCTGAAGTTCCATACCTATAAGGTTGCCCATAAGAATATTCAGATCTTTTCCTTATCTGCCTTTTTAAATCCAGCTCGCTTTTAAGAAGAGATCCATTGGAAAAAGCAAGTAGAGTCACTAATGTTACACTAAATACGAACTGCATTATTTAATGTTATGACATTGTAAACAAAAATAATCTGTGTCTTAGTTTATATACTGGAATATTTGCTAGAGACTAGTTCCTTAAAAAAACTAGTTATTTACAGCGTGTTTTATTACTTACTTACCTATAAAGTTTATAATAGCTTTAGGGTACCTACTGCTATTTGTAAAAATAATTGTTTCTATATTTAATACAATGATTATTACTGTTGAGCATTAAAATTATAATATCAATTTTATTACTTTATTATAAAATAAAGTGTTAACAGGCCTTAGGAACAGTAGTACAAAAATACCCACCGTATTAATATGATTAAATAAAATATGTAGTTACTTAGTCAGTAAAAATGTAGCACATAATCAATAATATTGAGCTACGGAACCTAATAACAAGGTGCTTAATACTTTAACATCAGCACAAGCACGAATAGCATCAAGGAAACATAAATAAACTGGTTCGCCTGTTAAAAAAGTTTGCGTCTAGAGATAAACATTCAAACAAAAAGTTCTAGATAATATTAGAGAGGTCAGTAAAGAACAGACATTAGTAACGGTTTGGTAAATACATTAAATTAAATCATTATGAAAAATATAATTTACATTCTTAGTCAAAAATAAATCCTAGAAAATTCCTAATGATAACTACCTATTCTTATCCTTGTCTATTAAAAAACCTTAAAATATATCATTCAATTATGGTCTTCCCAATTGATTTAGTTGTTATCTCAAATGATTTTCGAATTAAGCTAATAAGTAAAGACATTACCGCATTATTTAAGACAGAAAACTATCACTACTGATCGCAAAGGCCTTGCTAGTGGGCCGAGTGATCAGTGATCAGTGTCTCCGACTTGTATTATATTATACAACTAAAGAAATGAAGTTCCTAGCAATTGCCGCGCTTGTGGCCGTGATTAGTACTCAGGCTCTGGGTCAACGACGTGGTTTCTGGGACAATTTGGGCAGTATCTTCGGAATTCGTGAGAAAAATACATGCGATCGAGATGTTATCCCAATCTTCAGAGATGCTATCAATGCTTTCACCATAAATCTGACCAAGAGAGCAGCTTACTACTCAAATAACGGTAACTTTGTCATCTCCCCGTTCACTATATGGCTGTCATTGGCATCTATTGCGGAGTACACGGAAACGAGTCTACAACCTGAGCTGTTCACGTCTCTGCATCTACCAGCAGAGAGGTGCATTAGAGATAAAATGTATCACCTCGCGTTAAACATCGAAGTCCCAGACAACAACATTGATTTCCAGAGAAGACGTGCTCTAGTCATTGATGAGCAAGTACGACTTAACGATGAATGGATTGCATACAGCGAAAGGTACAGAACATTGGAAAATCTGCCCATACACTATGACGAAGCTAACTTCGCTTCCATACTCCGAGCCATGGGCGTACAAACTCCACTCGAAATGTACGGACACTCGATCATACTAGACCGCTTGTATTACCAAGGCTCTTGGACAACCGCATTTTCTGAAGGTTATATTGAGCAGGCGCCGTTTTACAATGATTTGGGACAGGCTATTGCAACCACTGAATACATGAGAATGAAGAGCAGAGTTCGTCTTGCTCACATTCCTTTCATTGATGCTAAAGTCTTAGAACTGCCTATGGGCACTGATGGACAATACACGATGTTGCTAACTATGGGAGTCAAGAATAATACAATCAGAACTATATTGGAGTTGTTGAGAAGTTCTGTAATATTAGAGATACTTTCAGCGTTGACATTGAGTCTGGTGCCGATTGAAGTGGCCGTTCCGAGGTTTTTCATGAGCCATGGATATAACGCTAAGCCGATGTTGGACGATATGGGCTTCGCGAAGGTGTTTGCTGATCCTTCAGCTACCAGGTAACTATGAAACCTAATAACTTCATACCTTGTTAATGGCTAGCCACAATTTTTCAACTATCTACCAGGCCAGCCAGGCTATAAATATAATTGCAGGTTTTCGAACCGAATGTGTGTTAATGCTAAACAATATTTATCGAAATGAAAATCTGGTAAGGTAATTAAATGGTAGGGTACACTTTTCTGGATACACTTTGCAACAGTTCACAGAAGGCAAATAAAAATAAATATGGTTCAAATTTAATTTTAATTGTAGAAATAGAAGTATATTTATTTGTTACAAAAAAACAACTTTACAAACTCTAAGATATTTATGTTGACTTGAGACGATGAAATTTATTACCAAAATGTTGACTCAATTAGAAGTATTTTCTATTGTTACACTCGTATTATGCTCATGTTTCAATTTGTAGGTAGATAAGTAATTACGCAGCCAGCATGAAAACTATTGCCTAAAAGAAACTAAATTCTTTTGAAAAGCTCCCGTTATCAGATCTGGTGGTCTAATCTTTAGGCTGCGTAGTTCCTTAACGTTAGTTGCCTAATTTCTATTATTTTTCCACAGATACATATCCGAACCTCCAGCGCTACCCAGCTACTACCTCCAGCGTCTCGATATCAACATCACAAACAGCTACGTCCGACGGGATTCCTCTGCCAACAATGCTTTGACCAATTTCTTCGATGCTGCGTCTAACGTAGCAACCGGCATAGCATCAGCTGTTGGAAGAGACTTTATAGCCAACCGACCATTCTTGTTCACCCTCATCGATACAAAGACTAGAGTGACTGTGTTCACTGGACTCTACTCTCATCCTGAAGAAGCAAGTCTGCCTCTTGAGAGTTGGAGGTCATAAAATGTAGACGAAATTGCAATGGGTAGTTACTTGTAGAATTTCAATTTAATAAAAGATTTAAATATTTACAACATAGACTTTATGGATTTATGTATACTTGCCCTCTTATGATTGGTTACATACTGAAGGTTTGTTTAATATTCCTAGTTAAGATATATAGACGCATCTGCGGTTATCGTACTGACTTTCTTAGTTACGTAATTGCGTAGGTACTTTATAAATCATCAACGTATCACGTTAGTAATAATGATGATGATAAGGTAATTAAGCGTCTTGAATATACAGAATTATCAGTTAGGGGTTTACTAAGCCGAAGTGGAGTGACTGTACTCTTCACGACGAACTACGAGTGTGCGAACAACACGGAAAGCAGTTTCATTGAAAAAGTTCATCGCTCGGTTATAAAACACCTGATAAAATAAGATAATATAAAATATTATAGAACCGTCAACCAGCCGTGTTAAAAATATATTAGCATTTAACCTTCTTACCAAGTTTTAAATAAAATATTTTTCTGAATTCAGTAATAACCAAACACATATCTCTAATGAAATTTTAATATAAAAATATTTAATTAAGAAAAAAAACGCATACCTTATGTTATAAATAACATTTTACATGGAAACATTTGATAACGTTTCCATGTAAAATGTGACCCGTAGGTAGGTAAATAACTCCAAAATACCTAGCTCGTTTGAGTACCCAAAACATTCTCACTCAACCCAAGTTTAAATAAGAAACCTATCTTCTTCAAGTCACATCAATTTATTTCCTGCTCTTACAGCAGAAATAAATGAGAAAGATATTATATGAAATATTCTCTCCTTTGAAATGAAACCTCACATAAGTGGTTGAGTAAAGTTAAGGCTTCTATAAAGTAACAGTGACAACCTTGAAGCGGTTTTTATTTGGAGTTAACATACTCTTACCGAGACATTCTAGCGACCTCAAAATGGGTCTCCTTTTACGCGAATAACATTTCAAATGCGGTGACGAAATATCTCTGCACAGAATCTCTAGAAATATTATTCTTATAAAATCAAACGCTACATTTTATTCTTTGAGCTTTTGAGAGCGTATTTCACGAAGTTTTTGATAAAACGTAGGTATTCCCTAATATTTCGTTCAGTTTATGACGTACAATATTATGAAATTATTTTTTTGATATGAAACAGATAAACGTAGGACCTGTTGCGTTGGACTGTCTGTTCTAACCACGAGAAAAAGAAATTACTCACAATCAGGCTGCTATGGCAAAGCGGTGTTACCACCAGTCTGTAGTCCTATTTATAAAAAAAAACTGCCAAGTGCGAGTCGGACTCGCGCACTGAGAGTTCCGTACAACATTAGTTCATGTTTCCTGTTGTTATTAAAATCGAGCAAAACTTGGCAAAAAATCACGTTTGTCGTATTTATTTAATTCCTCTTAAGTATTTATTTAATTCGGTTTTTAGTATTTGTTGCTATAGCGGCAACTGAAATACATCATCTGAGAATTTCAACTGTCTAGCTATTACGATTCATGAGATACATCCTGGTCTGGTAATAGGGTCCCGTTTTTACCTTTAGGTTACGGAACCCTTATAAACTCTTATTAGGTTTCCGTAACCAAAGGGTAGAAACATTTAGAATAGTATACATTAACTATACGTATATCTACGTATGACTTAATTGTATAATTTCATTACTAATTTAGTAATTCGTTTTTTTGATATCGTGTAAATTGGCTATATAATAAAAATTATTATGATTATGATTAATTTAACCTATTTTACTTAATTTAACCCAGTTTTCTTTAGGTACACGTCCCTAGAGGGGGGCTTCTACCTACGTGATCTCTCGTGAGATTATATAGGTGAGGTCCGGATGAACCCCATCACCGCCTAAGTCACTCACGTAATAATGTATGCCCCCTTATCGACAGACGAATAAACCAACATTGAAATTTATATTGTACTCAAAAAACTTCGCTTCGCTCCATCAACATTCAAAAATCGCGTATCTTTCTAATAGGTATCTAATAAATCTATTCTGCGTCGCTTTCCACGCCTTTTAGTAGTTATAAAGCTTCACAATAAGTACCTACACCATTTTTCAAAGCCCTAACAAAACGTCTTATAAGCGTAGTCTTGGAACAAAATAGTATTTTTACATGCGACGATATCGATAAGACTTGTATTTTTTTCTATCATTACTCTAGTTCATTATTTTGACGTTCATTGACGAGATTTACATTATTCGTAACATTCCTTACATTTTCAAAGTATTGTCAAAGTATTCTGAGTAAAATAAAAAAAATAGCGATATGTTATTTTTCATTTTCTTCATTTATGGTACAATTATGGTTCTATCCCAATAGTTCCATTTAGGCTGTCTATGTATTCGTATACTGTGTTACGAAATTATCTGTGTACCTATTTGTTTTCATCCGACGGCAAACCCAAAATAAATATCAGAGCTCGTTAATATTATAACATTGAAATCTTATTATTTTAGCGAATTGTGCTACGCTGTGTGAAGAGCGAAATACGACAGTTACAGATAGAAAGTGTTTATTGATAGTAGACTACTTGGCTAGCTATATAACACAATGATATAAAGTATGTTAAGAAATAGCGGTATGAGGCATTTACAGTGTTAAAAGGCGAAAGGTCATTCTCGCTCACCATGACGAAAAACTTTTACTATAGCTCAAAATTCCAGAAAAAATGTCACAGCTCCATAACCTACAACCCTGTATTATGCCACTATGTAGCTATTTAAACGCTGCCTTCTATCTTTCTCTTTACTTGAACTATTTGTACGCAGGTAAAGATAGCTCAAAGTATTCCTTAGTGCCCCATGAGTTATCCTACTGTTTTTTATGCTAATTATATTTTCTTACTAAACGCACTACATGCCTTATTAATTCGGAAATCGTCGATATCGTATCGCCATCGTGTAGTATAAAGGTCTCTTATTGCCAGCAAGCATTCGCAATCACAACACGTACGACTGAGCCTTCTTGATCCTTGCAGACACGCTGCTTTGAGAATAACTCACAGCGTGTGCTACAAGTTTGGTATACATGATAACACCCTGATTTCGGATACACTTTTAAACTAAGACGGAAGTTTTGTGATGGAGAGTATGTGATTTGTGTCTGGTATTGTGTGAAGGAGTAAGATTGATACAACCGAAAGTTGTTGAAGTGAGATAGATAGCATGGACAAAGGTTAGAGATGGGATGGAGTAGAAGTAATTTATGTATCGTAAGGTAGAGGCTTAGATGAACACGGTAAATATATGAACTATAGTTCATCGCCACAGAATGCCGTATTTGATCAGAGAATTGTTAATTAATGTTGGAAAGAATATAATACGATAATTCTTTATTGTTACCACAAAAAAACAACACAAAAATAATTATAACCAAATAACACGGCACAAAATGCGGTCTTATCGCTTAAATGCGACCTTTGATAAGCGATGTAATCTTCGGTAGAAACTTACGTAGGTCGGTAGTTACGGCAACTTACTCATATTGTATCTGCTACTTCTATTCTGTTAGTAGTTTTGAGAACTATTTATCTTATTTGCTACTTAAAAAGATATTCTTAGAAAAAAATATTAGTATTATAGGCCGCTATTAAAAGACCTAGTATATATCTATAAGCTTTTACTTGTTATAATTGTTTATTGTTAAACTGGTTTCTAATAAAGAGTTGTCTCATCTCATCTCATTTACTCTCATCTCATCTCAGCTCATCTCATCTCATCTCATCTCATCTCGTCTCATCTCATCTCATCTCATCTCACCTCACATCACATCACATCACACCTCACATCACATCACATCATATTATCTTAAATTATCTTATCTTATTACGTACCTACCTACTTCATTTTTGGTAGACGCCGATATAGATCTTCAGTTATCAAATCTCTGGACCGATTTTGAGAAAATTTTAATGGCACCACTCCAGAAGAAGAAAAAAATGAAAGAGCATTAAACTCGTTGTAAAAAAACTTAATAATAAGGTAATTGTCCCAGTTAATACAAAAAAAATATCAGTACGGCCGAGCCGTCTCCGAGAACTTAGGTAGAAAACATTTAAAAAATATTAGATCCAATTTATTAGGAAGTCCGTACCTACTTGTAAAAAGACAACCCGAATGCATTAGAAAGTCCGCATAAAAAGACCACCAACTATCAATCAATACCAGATATTTACACCAGAAATTTAAAAATAAAAGTATCTACTCTACAGCTACAATTAAACCTATTTCAGTTTACTTAGTAACTGGGCGAAAGATGTGGCAAGGGCGGTATTTACTCGTAGGATTTAGGTGGACGACATTAGCACAGGACTGGAAAGAATCGCGCGCGGAAGAGGAGACCTATACTGAGCAGTGGGTAAGTTAAAGTTGATGATGATGATGATGATTTCATTTTAGCAATTTTCTGTAAACGTCATAACGTAGTAGGTTCAAGTTATAGAAGAAGTTGAAGTCAAACTTGATTTGAACCAGTTATAAAGTACCTACTTGGTAAGTAATGACAAGTCTTGAGTGGAACTCGATTCTTAACGATCCGAAAGCAATTCCTATCGGATAAGAAAATGTACACAATAAAATATCATATCTCTATGATTTATTATGCATTATTTAAATTAATAGCCCCCGTAGCCAATATCCCGTGGATATTGAATTCTTATTTCTATTTCTCGTTTCTGTCTTTTCCTATCCC
Organism: Ligdia adustata; assembly: GCA_947049295.1. Lineage (NCBI taxonomy): Eukaryota > Metazoa > Arthropoda > Insecta > Lepidoptera > Geometridae > Ligdia > Ligdia adustata. The sequence continues at coordinate 2,890,860 of OX346237.1, forward strand.
TATAGTGTATAATATGACTGTGCAATAAGTAAAGTGGATCCATTACTCGGTTACGATGCAAAACAATAGACGTACAAACAAACACACTTTCACGTTTATAATAATACCTGTGTGATGGGAATTCGCGTCATAAACTTTTTGAAATATTAATGTGCAATAAATTACCAGACAGCATTATGGAACTCAATTTTAAAATATTCAAACAAAAATAAATATTACGATATTTTTTTTAAAGAAATCTATTTTATAATCTCAGTGAATAAATGTCAATAAGCTGCATTGACATATGCTGCATGTCTTATCATCGTTCTTATGTAACGAACAATCATTACAAAATGTTACTAATAACTAGAGAAATAAATCAAATTGTAAATACATAACGTATCAAAAATATGTTATAAGAACTATAAAAGTGTTCAAATGAGTTTTTTAAGATAAATTATTTTTAGGTAATTAATAATTCAAATGTAACAAGACCTTGGTTTGTTGCCAGTAACAAACGTTATTTAAAGGCCAATAAATATATCTTATTCTTATTCTGAAAAGGTTATATATGATTCAGAATCCGGACTGCCACATTTATGCTCCAGTTTTTAATTTCTTTTTGATCTCATCGTTTTTGTTTTCCGAACCAGTTGTATTCGCGGTCAAGGGCAGTCAAAGCGGAGCGTCTTTGTAGTAAATAGGTTCTTGACATTTGGGACCAGAAAGGGTAAGATTTTCTGCCTATAATTAGTAACTATAGTTTTCAGATGCCTCAACTGGTTAGCTACTAACCTACTTCGTTAAAGGTTGAAGACCTTTGTTGGTATTTCCGACGGAAAAATTAGTTCTCTATCTAGCTATATATGAGTTCTTTATAGCTAGATAGAGTTGCCAAGATTTTGATTATGGTTCGTTTCTCTGCATAAAAATTATCTTTTATTATTTTTTGTTACCCTGTGTACTACTGCTGGGTAAAGGACTCCCATAATTTCCTCCATTTCCCCCTTTCAAGAATCAGGTTCTTTCCAGTCCCTTTAGAACTCCTTAGGTCATTTTGTTAATGTTAATAGGCACTTGCAACAGTTAAGATGATATATTTCAATGTATATATATATATAATGAATTCCTATTTTATTCCAGTCACGTTATAAATTGAGAATGGCTTTACCGATTTCATTCACCTTTTAACCCCCGAAGCAAAAACGAAGGGGTGTTATAAATTTGACGTATCTGTGTGTGTGTCTGTCAGTCTGTGGCATCGTAGCTCTCAAACGGATGGACAGACTGACTGTTTTTTTATTGATATGTGTATTAAGTAGTTGAGAGTGTTCTAAGCTATATTTGATGAAAATCAGTCCAAGATGGCCGCCGCCACAGCATGGCGAAATACAATTTTTTTCACAACTCCCTCAGTATGAGTTTCAAATGAAAGGGCTTGACTAGTAGAATACACTCTGATAATTTCAAATCCAAGATGACTGCAACAAATAATGTCAAAACAGCTAGTATACGAGTAAAATAAACTAGCAATAAACTTCTGATGGAAGAGAAAGTTCCCAGATTTCTAGTAAACTTCTCTCTTCTTTTGCATTTTGAGGTACCAAGTAGAACTCATCACGCACTAAAAACGCTACCTCATCGTAGCCCCAGACTTATTGCAGACCCCTTTGAACAAACGTACATACAAATATACATACATACACTACAATCCTCCTTGCAGTGAACTCGCACAATCATCCACTAGGAGTCACGTTCAAATCCCTTCGCAGATTAAACCTTTGACAAAAAGGTACTCGGGGAACTAAGGACGAACAGATTTCTGAAATTACAGGGTTCAGTACGTGTAGGTACTTTATTTTTACCGATATAGACCGATTCGACGGTATTTTTTTTTTATAAAATACACTTTTTTGTTTGAAAGGGCCCTTCTCAAATGGTCCCAATTAAATTTTATGAAAATCGATCCAGATGTTTGTTTTTTAAATCAAGATAACTGAAAAGGTTCTATCGCCGGCCGCAGTAATGGCAGTTATTAATCACCTTGTTTTAAACGTGTTAGTTTTGGTGTTGTTAGTTTTTTAAAACCAACTTAAAATATTTAGCTGGACATTAGCAAAATGGCAAGTTACGTAATACGAGTAAGTAAATAAAAAAAATACTGTTCTAGTCTCATCAATCGATCCCAAATATCATTTTGCGTCGAATCACGAATATTTTCATATAACTTTTTACGCGCGGAACCCTAGAAACTTTGCACGCAAACACTGTGTAGGGGTGCAAAGAGGGTGCAAAATGAAGTAGAGAGTAACAGGGGATGTTCGAGTGCTGTTGACAAGTTGCCAAGTTTGGCTTAGAGCCGGCGTGACTCACATTTAATCTGTGGTATCACAGGCACAAATACAGAAAGCTCTTTCAGGGGTCATTGGAACTAATCCTGAAGGCTTTGAAGCAATATAATTCTCTACCGCCTTGAAAAAAGAACAGATGTAGTAGTTTCATCCTAGTAATATTATTAACGCGTAAGTTTATATTTATGTACGTTTGTTACTCTTTCACGCAAAAAACTTACGGAACGGATTTAGATGATAGGACATAGGATACTTTTCATGCTGGAAAAATAAAGTGTTTCCGTGAGACAATCAAATTTCGCGAGTAACACCGCGGGGTGCAGCTAGTATAACATATTATCGCAGGTATTCTCTCCAGTTGTCCCTAAGCAGGTTGTATAGTACACAACTAAAAAAAAATTTGTTACCGAAGTACATATTTTTTTATTTGATAGTTTTATTAAGGTATTTTACAAATATAGTTTTAAGGGGGTCCATTCCTTTCCAAATTTTGTATTGGCACCTGCCGAAAAGAACAGTTGTAAATTTTTTAAGCAAGTAAGTATGGTTCCACGGAAAATACCACAAACGTAGAATACCAACTCCAAAAATTTTACCATTTCGAGGATTGATATTTAAATAAATGAGTAAGTCCTGACTGACTGATATTTGCTAGAAATCAACGTAAAGACTGTAGAACTAAGGAATTTTGATGAATGAAAGGATTTTTGAATACATCTCCTAAGGTGACCGAAAACGGGATTATTACTTGTTGACTTTCAAAGTTATTTAAGTCACCGTGTTCATAAAACCACTAATTAATTAAAATCAAATACAATTCTAAACTTGTAATACCTAGAAGTGAGTAAGGGTCTCGCTATTAAATTATAATTTCCCCGCAGTAGCCTTTTCCTTTAAAACGCTGTAATTAGAGAACGAAATTAAGGAAAAGGGTAGAAATTCGTACAATAAAGTGTTGGAAAAAAAAATTACAGCAGCTGTACCAAGGGTAAGTAAAAGGTCCAGTATTGCTTTAACCAGAAGAAAATATTAATTAATAAATGAAAAAATTTAGTTACTTTTTATTCCTACGAAGGTAGACTTGAAGAAATGGCTTTTTTAATATGTCATAGCCTTGTATGGAAAGGTATTACTTTACTTTTTCAATATACTACCTTCGCACATAAATAGTTTATGCGTGAAGGCAGTATATATTTTATTTATTATCTACAGTCCAAATATGTTTTTCCAAGTGTTAAGGTTATAAAGTTGACATTTTTATTAATCAGCTTCTATAGGAATGTAAGTTTCAACATCCCCGGTCGTATGTTATGATATAGAGTCTATTTACCTAAATATAATACAATATAATAATATGGGACAACATCCACACAAAGGTGTTCAGGTCCCAAACTAGGCAAAGCCTGTGCTATGGTAACCTGATCACTGATATACATATATATATATATATTTATATATAATATATATATATATATATAAAACACCCAGAATAAATACATAAACTAAAAAGAACCAAACCGTTCGAGTTAGTGTATGTAGTGTTTAAAAAAAGTAAAATAGTACTAAAGAACACATTAACAAAGTGTTTTCACCTTTACAATTCTAATAAGAAAAGTGCCGATGGACAAATTCTTAGAGACATTATTTTGTAGACGATTGAGTAAAATTAAAATTAATTATTAGCTTTACACTTAGGCCTAATTGTAAAAAAGGAAAGCTTTTTACGGGTTTTCCTTGTGCTAAAGGAAAAAAATAATTATATTGACACAAAACATTATACGTAACATAACAAATGAAAATAAATTTACCTAACTATATATATATTTTCAGCAGACTTCAAGATTTCTAGAAGTAGCAAAGTGACGTAACATCTTTATTAGATTTCTTATCGACACTGACCTACTTTCCCCCTCCCCTTTAACTTCCACCCTAATCAAATCCTGCCCCATTCATGGTAATTAGGCATTTCATAAAAGCCCCTATTCACATTGCGCCGGGACCCGTGTTAATTTAATATTCTCTTTAAAGGAGGCTTCTACTTTCCTCCACACTGCTTGGTGATAACGACATTAGGGTCTTGAAAGTCTGTTGCACCTTCTTCTTTGTAAAAAAAGTAAGTTGGAATGGCCTTGGGCGGTATTTTGAACTTATTGTAGGCGTGAATCGTGGATGTGTCTAGAATACGATTCGATGCGAGTTATTGGATTACTTGTTTTTTTATATAATTAAATAGGCTGGAGTTTGTTTTGAGAGCACTCTAAAGTACTTTTTATCTCAAAAATGAAACAGTTCTTGTGTAGAAACATTAACCATCAACATCTTAAATTTACGTCAACAGGCACCACATACATTCATACACTGATTGAACGCGATAAGCATTTTATTCGCCCATTAATTATATTAAAGTACTTATAACTATACCTTTTATGATTGTATCGAATGAGTGAACACCAAGCAAAAAAATATTGTTCCTGCGACGAACTGGATGATGATAGTTTTATTGTCTTCAAATTAAGGATTCAATTCCAATACATGATGTTATTAATCTTTTGGGAGACTGTATGTACCTATAAGCAATTCTGAAGTACTTCATTAAACTGACACCGAAGAATATAGCAATAGGTGTGTTACGCACTGTTATGCTTCAAAAAAGAGACTTTAAAGGCGATTTCTGCCAAGCGTGCAAGCTAGAGAATTAATAAGCTAGGCTTAATACTTCAAGTAGCTTCGCCGTTAACTGGACGATAGGTTTTAACGGACCAGTTAGTTGGAAATATCATCAGGTTTATCAAAAACTTATAAAAAGCGATCCAACAGTGAAGTACCTTACTCTGAAGCCGCAAACAGCTACAGGTAGTCGTTTAAAATGAAACTTCTTTTAACAATCAGCGTTGTTGTTCCTTTGCTGATTAGCGTACAGGGGAAAGCAGACTGGGACATCTTTGATAAATATCGACACTTAATTAGATCTCAAGGAAGTGTCCTTTGGAAGCCATGTGACTTCAACAAAGATGTGATCTTTGATTTCCGTCAAATACTATACAACGTTACCATTGAGACTTACAAGAAGATTTCAGCGGTCAGCCGGTCTCATTTTGTCTACTCCCCATTTTCATTATGGCTTACCCTAGGAGCTATAGCCGAAGGGACAACGGGAAGAACTTACGAAGAGCTGTCCGACTTCTTGCAGCTACCCCAAGACGAGTGTTTCAAAAAGCAGTTCTACCAAATTGCTACAACATTAGAACCTGCAAGCGAAGATGTCCTCCTTACCAGGTCAAGCACTTTAATTTTGGATGAAAGTGTCAATTTGGATCTTTACTGGGAGAATTTCGTTCGCACCAAAACTTTACTGGGGACCAGTTCAGCGCCATTGAAAGTAGTTCCAGAAGAAGCAGCAAGTTTGATCAGAAGCGTATTGAAAGTACAGATGCCGGTGCCGAACTTCGAAGGAAATTCAGTGATCGTTGATACCCTGAACTTTGAAGGGCTTTGGACTGACGCTTTCTCTGATGCTCTTATTGAGAGATCTCCGTTCTACAATGAAGACGGAAAGAAGGTTGGATACGTAGATCTCATGAAGATAAAAAAGAGAGTTAGAATGGCTTATTTGCCGTCACTGAATTCTAAAATTTTAGAACTGCCCGTAGGTTTCGGTAGTCGGTACAGAATGCTTTTCGCTTTAAGTCTTGGAAAAACTCAAGTCAGGAAGTCAATTCCAAATCTATTGGACTCCGTCTTCTTTGAGATATTAAACAGTTTCAAAGAAAGCTTTATTCCTTTGGATGTTGCGATCCCACGGTTCAGGATGACCACCGAAATTGATATGAGGGTAATTCTGGAACAAATGGGAATTAATTCTCTTTGGAATGACCCTGAAGGAACCAGGTGAGTTTTAATATAACCATAGGTAACTATGATTATGTAGGTTTTTTTATAGGAGTTAGGCTTGCGTTTGGCCGCAACTCACCTGATGTGAAGCAACGATACAGCCTAAGATGGGGCACGCTTGCCTAAAAGAAACCGATTCACTCGCGACTTGAAAAGACCCAGATTATAGTTATCAGGAAATAGAGAAGCCGGCAGCGAGTTCTACAATCTCACAGTTCGCACAATAAAAGTAGACGAAAAGCGTTTTGTGCGAGCCTTGGGAACTTCTACGTATTTAAAAATTTCTGCTAAGCTTTTACAATTGTTCCAAATGAATCGCAACATTTAAAAATTATGCAGAATGTTCGGACGTTTTTAATTTATATATATTTTAATGTCATTACAAAATACTTTATCTAGTAAGTACGGCATAAAACGTTGCAAAATTACTTATATACGCCTGGTTTCTATTGAAAAAAAACCTCTGTGGTCTTATATAGATTTTATCAGAATAGGTCCATTAGTTAAATTATTAAATCGGAGTAACTGTTAAAGTGGTTGAATTGTAGTTGTTGTTGTGGTTGGTTGTTGGTTGGAAACTGTACTTGCAGTTTCTTAAACAAACAATAAAACCGGTTCTGATCGCTGACCTTGGATAAAAAATAACGGAACAGCTAATTTAGCGATAGTTTGATCAGATAGCAAATTTACTCATATTCGTATGACCTTCAACCATCTTATCCTTAGTTAATCTTAGTGCTAACGCCGGTACCCCGTAACCAGAACACACCCAGCAGTTATAAGTACATACCCTTAGACTCAGTAAAATATTTTGTTTTTTCCCGACTGCGACAGAAGAAGGCTTATGTTTTTCCAATGTATGTTGGCTTTGGCATGCCCTAGAGCCTAAACGGCTTGTCGTATTTTTATGTGAGTGGTGTCAATAGATTCGTGTCAGAGTGGCATTAGGCACATAAAAAAATAAAGATTTTACACAGATTTAAAGATTTAGCAGTCGGTTTTTTTTAAATTGCTGCTTACCACTTGTAGTTTTACAAGCCACTCGTAATAATTTACTTCCTACTAAAAACCAACCGGTAGTTTTAGCATTAACCTTGATATTAATATTACTAAATGCAAAAGTGCAAAAATTGTTTCCTTTAAATCATATGAATAACTACTTAAGGATAATTTATCTGATTTATTTAATGTCTAAACTGCTCTCATTGGAACGATCCAACGATTAAATCAAGATGTAGAGATAGGTATTGTAGTATTTCCTTTTTATAGTCTCTTATCTATTATTCTATTATGGAAGATTATTCTATTATAGATCTATTATGCTATTATACAATAACTACTATATAAGAAATAAATACCCTCAATTATATTTTTCATTATAAATCTATACACAGATACATAGCGAATAAATTGCTTAAAAAAATGTCTTAATTGCAGTCGATTAAAAAACGATTTGTTTTGAAAATCAATTTATTTTCAGAAACATATCGAATCCGGCGGCTCTTCCCAGCAGCTTCATCCAGCGGACCACAGTAACCTTCGACTCTACCGGTGTCAGGGCTCCCATACAGGAAGTCAGCAACATAGTCCCCAGCAACATCAGAAACTGGGGAGGGGATGAGACCGGACTCGACCCCGTCTTGGGAAGAGATTTCATTGTGGATAAACCGTTCTTGTTCGGTCTATTCGATTCTAAGACATATACTTGTCTGTTTTGCGCTGCTTTTTCTACGCCTACTTATGGAATTTAGACTTTTGAGTACGAATTCAGAACTGCATAGTCCTTTACGTTGTTTACGCATAGACCTCGGTAGCGCTTGACAAGTATAGGTGACTTCGACGCTCAAAAGGTAATATACATTTCTACTTAAATTTTGTTTTGATGTTCGAATAAACGACAATGAATCTTTTTCTATGGTACAACCCAGAAATCCTAGTAGTCTTATGATAAAATAAGGCAAGGCACTACTTGGACTAAGCCAAAATCAGTGTCGAAATTGTCTGTTTAGACTTAGAATAAGAAGAATCATGTAAAATTATTTTCGTAATAAATTTTCTTAAAATGACTCTCTATTATACTCATGCTAAAACTATTTGTAAACTCCAACAATTGTTTAGTTTTTACACCGGGTTAGTTAATTTGGATGCAATTCTGCTTCTAATACTATAACATGAAAGTCTGTATGTATGGATGTATGTTTGTTACTCTTTCATGCAAAAAATGCTGTATCGATTTGGAATAAATTTGGTACTGAGATAGCTTAGACCCTGGTTTAACACAAAAGTTACTAGTGTTGAAATAAGAATGACTGACAATCGATACATACAACATGTAACAGAAAGGTGTGACCATACTTAAGAGTGTTATGTGACATACCCTTATTACCTCATCCCCATTCCAGAACCAAGCAAGTAAAATTATGAGACGCAAACGGCACATGGTTCCACAGACTACTTTTATTGTGAGAACTAGCAGATTGTGGGACTCGTTGCTGGCTTATCTATTTTCCGTTAACGGCAAGTAAAGACTAGGCGTGCACTAAACCGAAAGAGGCACAACTATTACCTTGGGGATCAAACTGAAGTTAGAGAATAATAATTAATCAGCTGTTTTATAGAAAAAAATATGGTCAAATTGAGTAGGTACATCTTATTTTTGGAAGTCGGTATCAAACGTCTATTCTGAGCCTGATTGTAATAATTATTTTTTTAAGATTGACTTAAAGGATAAGTGTAGACCCCAACCCGCAGTTTTATTAGCGTCATGGTTACACCATCTTCTTAGGAGAGACCCTGGCCCAATTATGGAATGCTATGGGATGAAAATATAACGATTACTTTGAGATCAACTACAAATTTGCAAATTAATAATCAGCTGATTCATAAAAAACCTTTGTCAAACATTGAATCTGTGTTTTACGAGTTATGTGTTCACGTGACCTTGAAATGTTCAGTTCTGGTATATTGCTATAATACTCGTCCTGTTGTTGAAGTACCCTTTCTGAGTCTTAAATGGACCACTCAGTCCTAAAACGACAAGCCTAAGCAAACCCACGTTCCATTACTCAAGCAAGCCTCTAGCCCTGATATCAATTCCATTTAAAAACATATCGATTTCGGTCCATATCAAATCGGGGCGGTCTCTCGTTTCTAAACGAAAAGTGAGGCCGTGTTTAATTTTTTGAAGCCCGCATCGGAGTTTTCAGTCAGGTTAAAATATGTTATTATGTGTGGCGCGTCGAAGAGCAGTCTGACAGGATCTCTGATCTTCTTTGGTCTGACCCGAGTCAGATCTCTTGTGAAGAAAATATGGCTTTTGGTAGTACCTACTGACATAGCCAGGTTTTTTTTTTAAAGAGAGTGGAGAGTGAGAAAGTTCGGTTTCTCGAGTAGAGAAGAGACTCATAAGAATTAAAATAGTAGAAGAATACGTCATAGCTCACAAAAAAAACGAATAATATAAATTTCATATAACATTAATTATAATAATTTTAAAAATAACATTGGAATTTAGGAGTTTAGAGAGCACGATAAACAATAGCTAAGAAATTGATAAAGTTCATATTCAGTTCATTTGTTCATATTATTAAGTTAATTTTTCTGACTATGGGACCGCGTTTAGTCACCAAGGAGTGGACGACGATGTGGCTCGACATATAGAACATAGTCCTAGAAGATACAGATTCATTCTGCCCTTGAACAAACCTAGTCTACAGCTGTTCTCAAGTTTGTAGATCTCCGAGTTTAAATACCTATTAAACCAAATTGAACTCTAGGTACTCAATAATTCAATTCATATCAATTCAATGTTATAATGTCGAATAAATAACTTATTTCGACATTATAATCATATTGTAGTTACAAAAATAAAAGAGATAAGATAATAAGACTACACATATTAAACTTAAAACTTACGAATATAACATTTTAATGGCTGATAAGATATATCTCCTCAAATATTATGAACTTGCTTTCGTATATATGTCCGTTGTTCTGGATGTTTCCCTCCACAGTTCCCGATTTTCGTCAAATTTTGTGAGCAGGTTCGATGATACCTAATGTTTTTTGGGTGAACTTTGGAAAGTTTTGAAGGGATTTTCATACATATGGCGGTTGATAACGTATAAAATACCAGATTACAGCAGCAAAAATATGTCCCCCCAAAAACACTATTGTGTTCTCATAAAATTTATTTTATTCTTTACGATCTTAATTAACATCTGCAATTTGCCTTTGAAGACGACGTAGTCTGCCTTGACTTGCAGTAGTGTGCTTAGATGCACAGCATCGAGCGTTAGGTGTGTCTTTCTCCATAATGTTTCCTACATTACAACGTCAGAAGCCATGCTGTACTGAGCTGCGCTACTTGCAGTCTGCTTTACCCTCAAGATTATAAGACTCGAGCCATACGCAACCGGTCCCGTCTCTGCTGATACCTCCGCCATTGTTCCCTCGAAGATTTATTTAACAACGTCACTATTGTCAAAGGAACGACTCTAAATGAAATCAGACTGTCCATAAGAGTGAAAACTATTAAATTGAGATACAATGAAAAACTACTGAGGACAATGTAAATTATCACAAAAATATCGCCAAGAATGGCAACACCGATTAGCGAGGTGAAGTGACTAGCGCGACGTCCTAATATATCTTTTTTGCAACATGACAACACTGAGCAAACTATTTTAACAAAAATAGCAATTGATACAGTCATTATAAATAACATACATATATGAACGTTAAGGATTTGCAAAATATAATTTTCTCTGTCAATTATGTAACGGCTTATATTTCCGGCACTAGTACACACAGCAGACAGAGTTAACGTTAAAATTGTGACAATTCTCTTCTCGTAACTCATTTTCTTATGAAAAACTAATACCAGTCTAAAATACGCGATCACAATTGCACTGAACGACCAAAAAAGACTTGTCATGAAAATAAACTGAATTAGTACGTCGTAGAAATCTAAAATATTGTATTTTAAATAATAGCTCACTGAGTGAATCGTCGAAAATATCACTTGATGTAAACTTATGTAGTTCTGCAAGGATCTCCATTGTGGCATCAAGGAATAGGCTGTTACTACAAGACCAGAACACAATACCGATACAATCGCTCCCACTGTATTTACTATAGGGTCTATAGTATCGTATAATTCTTGATCCATTATTTAAAATACCCTTTAGAGAATTTTCAATTAATTTAGACAGATGTTGACTTATATTACAGTTCTTCACTATTACAGTTCTTCATTATTACAGATCTTGAGTATAACTATCATGTAGCCATTAAATTGCATTGCTTGACTTCAACAACAAGTAAGGTCTATACGGTTAATTTTGTCGTATGATTCAGTCGTTATTGAACTAGTTGTTTGTAGCGCTTTTGTATACAATTTCTTTTGATGTCTATAGTCCAAGCCAGAGTTAACTTTCTTTTTACTAGGCTGAGCTTATTTATTTACAGTTAATAAAATATAATTACAAGCAGACGTCTATTTAATGTTAATGGTATACCGTAAGTATTCACTAAATGTTACTCGCTGGATGTATTTATAATTTGTTTAATTGAATATATTTATTTATATGTTAGTTGAACGAGGTAATTAGTATCAGATCAGTGCAAATGTCAAACGTAACAATAATGATGTCAATTTAATTAATCTACACTAACTTATCTTTGCAATTTATAACCGTATTGGTAAAATGTATGTTAATAAAATACAATAAAAATAAAATGCGCTTGTTAAAACAACTTTAGTTTATTGCTTATTTACTACAAGAAAAGGTTTATAGGAAATTCAATATCTGAAGGAGTCAAAATGGGTGTTCAAAATTTGAAACTTCTTTAAATTCCATTTTACGTCGCGGGCAGCGCCGCGGGTGATAGCTACTATTATTTCTATATTGGCTATAATTAGATTTTATCCATACTGACCTTGGCTAGCTATCCTACTATTAGAAATTTAAATATGTATTACAAAAGTCGGGCTATCCGCAACCGATTTCGTCTATATTGATACCTCTGCCACTGTTCTCGCGAAGATCTATTTAACAATGCCACTATTGTCAATGGCACTGCTCTCAAACCAATCAGAATGTTAGTTATAGTAAGAATCAATTTCGAATTGAAAAATAAAGTTATACTATATACTACAAGGTAAATCATTACAAAAATATCTCCAAGAATAGCAACGCCGATTAACGAAGTGAAATGAGTAGCACGACGTCTCGAGACACTTCTCTTGCAACACGATAGCACTGACCACACGATTTTCACAAAAAAACACATTGAAATAGTCGCTATAATTAGCATACACAGAAGCATGTCAAATCCGTGATATGTCAAATGTCTTTTGTCAATATTTGTACACAAATTTCCCGTAGCAGTAAATATTGCTGATTGTAACAATGTTAAAAATGTCATACTTCTTTTCTCGTAGCTTATTTTTTGGTTGAAAACTAACACAAGTCTGATATATGCCACAACGATGGCACTGAATGACCAGAACATACATGTCATTGCTATGAAGTCCACTAGAACGACGATTGAACTAGAAGTTCTAGGTAAATAGTCAACTGCTTTCCACCCAATTGCATGTACCGTAGCAAAAAGCACTTGGTTGACACATATATAATTTTGCAATGATCTCCATGACGGCATTAGACAATATGCTGTTAATACCAGTACACAACATGCTGTTGATGCTAAAACTTCAGAAATATCTATGAACAGTTTTATGTCAGAGTATTCAACCATGTCAGAAATTAATTTAGTGGCAGGCAAGTTGGTTGGTAGAACAAATAATATTGCCACTCCGTGTCGAGTATTTGAATTGAATATTATATATATATATATTTGATAAGTACTCTGTTTAAGCCACTTAGTTACACTTAAGTTGATCGCTACTGCGACTTGGATGACACATATAATTCTAGGCCTCGCTTGTTCTTGTCCGCTGGGCAAAGAAGTTCTGGCACTAAAGCAACTCTAAAATAAAACCTATTAAAACTTTTATAATAATATGTTAATAACTGAACTTATTTAAAAGAAATCAAGCTGTAAATTTGTCATTAGCAGACGTATTATCAAGAACTAGTTTAAATTTAAAATGTTACTCGACGTAAACGCTAATTAGTAACAAATTCATTGTTATCGCGATTGTCCAAATTACTCGTATATACGTAGAAATAACAATGTCAATTTAATTACTATTTACCCATACCTAAAACCTACTTCAGTTGATTAATTAGAATAACATTTTTACTATGATTATTGCAGTTACCAACAAAATTGTGTGACCATGTCCAAACTTTCCATGATTATGTCAGAAGATATGAGTTTTTAGAATAGGTAGATTATTTACTATTACTGGATTCTGAAGGTTTCACATATAAGTTAGTATGTAAGTGTATTAACTTACCCTGAATTTTTATTCCTCCACTCACCTCGTAGTATTTACCTATCTTCTTGCATTTAACTTGCATCGGGTCTGATTAGCCAACTAATAATGAGGATATTGTGGTATTCCAATGTGAACTTTACTTGACATACGAGTATTATTATGCTTATCTGTACATGGTTATCGGTTGGACGTATACATTTTGTCGACGACCGATAAACTTTTTGTATGGAACTAAGTCTCAAAGGTGTGAGAGTTAATATAGTCAATCCCTGTCCAGTAAGAACTGACTTTATGGAAGCTATGGGCTTTCCGGCGGAGCAAAAAGATGCTATGTTCGATGGTATGGGTCAAAACCAAGTTGAAGAAAGTAGCTGAGCCAGAAGAAGCGGCTGATCTTATTATTTTTCTGGCTAGTGATAGAGCAAGCAGTATTACAGGGTCCTCTTATGTATTGGATAATGGATTGTTATTATTAGGTGTAACAAAGCCAATGTCGTAAACACATATTGTGAAAAGTTGTAGTTATGTTGTAAAATATTAATTCTGTAGCAACTGACTCTATCAAGCTTATCAGGTATAAGCTTATTAGCTCTGGAAAAGTGGTCTGGACTAGCTTTAGACGCCATGCACGAGAAATTACGATTTGCTACTGGCCGTATAGCGCCGATAATGGATATGTTGATGATGTTTCCTTTGGTTGCGATCAGGTGAGGTGCTGCCAAATGCGTCATAAACACAGCCGCGTTAAGAATTATAGAAATTATACGATCGTGTACTTCTAAAACGTTGGGGTCGAGAAGCTCGTAATGGCAAACATAGGCATTGTTGATCAAGATATTGGCAGTTTCCCGAAGCGTTTTAGTGTTTCACTCGCGATTCTTTTGCAGCCTTTGTGTTTGGTGACGTACATTAATTTTTTTATCCGTAGATACGTGGTAATCCTACCTTCTACCAAAGCATCTACAGTCTAAAGGAAAATGCGATTTGACGTGAGCTTGGATTCGATTTAGCGAAGTGGGTTTACGACACCCCTTTGTACTTTTGATGTCTCCGTTATACTGTTCCGAAGTTCAGTGGAATAGTAGAAATAAAGTGATGTTAGAGCAGAATATACAAGGCTACCGTGTATGAGTGTATTAAGCCGAAAAAGACTCGTTGTACTCATTTTTCATACAAGTTTCACTATGATTGAATAAAAGTTAGTTTAGAGGATATATACATATATTCGTAGAGAAGTGACGCTCCAACATTTTGGCAGAAAAGCATATATATATATATATATATAAGCAAAAACATAACATGTACAAAAATGCAGAACTGACGCAGCGCACTTTTTCTGTCAAAAAGTTGTGAAATCGAATGTAAACCAAGTCGGCTAATTCAGTATCTGTTTGTCAATGAGATAAACTTACCAACTACTTTGTAATTAATAATACCCTGCTTGTAATTTAAAAAAAAATCAAAGTAACTGCACTGGACGTATAAGCTGCCATCACAGCCCATAGATAGAGTCCAAAATCAAACGGATTTATTGTCACGTTGACAATCTGACAATCTTGTATAATATAAGTCAGTGTTCCCAAGTCACTTGTCTCCCTATATAGAACTGTTATTGTACTATGCAAAGTAGGCCATGTGACCAAAGATCTTAGTATATATACAACTGAGGATTGCCATGATTAATTTTACATGAGATTCAATAGGCACACAGCACACAGCACAGCAAAACGATATCAATGAAATGAGTAAATGAGTTTCTAAAAGAAAGTCGTTTCGAAAAGCTTCTAAAAAATACATCGTTATTTAGCGTCTATGAACTAGAGGAACCAATAATTAATATTCTAACGTACTTTACTTTTCACTTCGATTCTAACTTCTACGTACCTAACTTGTAACAGAAAGAATGAAAACAATGAATAACTAGAAGCTAAGTAAAAATACAACTTTTTCAAAATCTTACTACTTATAGAGTAAAAGATTGCCAAAAAATTACATTTATTTACTCTTATAAATTTAAGTACTTTGGATACCTACTTAATTCTTTATTTTGTTTATTATGTTATCTTTTATAATTTTCTTATTACTCGACAGCCATTTTCATGTGAGTGGTGTCAATAGAATCATTTTAGAGAGTCACTGGATACATTTAAAGATTTAGCAGTCGGGTTTTATCCACTTGTTAACAGAGATATTAAAATTTGTGACAATCACAAGTGTTCTTTTATTAGTACACATGTTGATATTAAATGAATTGAATAGAATTGAACATCCAGAAATAAATAATATAAAATTATATCTTATGTGACAAGTGTGTCAAGTTTCATAGTAACTGTCATATATTCTATGTATGGCTGCGCTACCCCGGGGTCGTTGACCCCGAACGGTCACACGCCCCCCCTACAGTTGTAAGAGTTCCCAGGGTACTACTCGTAGGGTTATCACAAATTTAGAAATTGATAACAACCAGAAAATTCCAAATATATACCAACATTGATGAATGCTCAAGAACTTGTAATTTATGAAGTATTGTAATTATGACCTGAATTTTAATGCTATAAACCGTGTTAGTTTGTCAACGAAATGATATTTATTCGGCTTGTATTAAAATAAGTAACATTAACCTACTGCTATGCCGGTCCAATCTGTAACGAAAAGATCTCTTTAGTAACAATATTTGGTGATCAAATAGAATATTTCAACGCGTTTAATTATTCTGAAGAGTGTAATTTTAGACAGATTAGTTTGGAAAACCTTTAATTTTTATGGTTAGCATGTAAATTGTTACCATAAAAAACTAGTCATAATTACTAGGCCTTAATACCTTCCTATACTCTGGTCCACTGGGATTTATAATAAACTGCAACTATAATTTATAGGCTATTTAAAAACAATTTAGATTTTAATATAAAATAACCTACATACTGGAACGATTTTCTTAAACTTACCTGTGAGGTATACTTATATGCGAACAGTTAACTACGTACATTTAACTACGTGTAGTTAACGAAGTATTATTAACAAGTTCTTTAAAAAAATATGAGAACAAAGAAGAAGAAAGATTACCGCCTTTAATTTGGCAAGCGCCGATACAATACTTTCAGTTATTTCGAATGACAATTAAACCGGTATATTTTTGAAATCGGTACGGCCGTCTCCGAAAAATCAGGAAAAGAGTGTCGAATAATAATCCACTCGTAATTGGCGGAGTAATCTCAAACATGTAAAAACAAACAGTCGCATTTAAAAATCTATATTGTAGTGGATCCTAAAAAATTTCTTATGTTGACTATACCAGTCGCGACATAGCAGGAACGCGCGGTCGAGAATCGCGTGATGTTGGAATAATTCGTTTATACAAAGGTGTGACGGAGCTGTTGGTGACCCTAGCGCTACTCTTGTAAAACTTCACATTATAGAGGGATCTAATATTTATTGCTAATGGATTTGGATTACATAGTTACACGCAGCTTTGTTCTTATGATTTGTATGACTTGAGGTGTCATTTTATAATTAGCACTGTGTCGCTTAATTGGTACAAAATGACACAGTTTAAGCTCTCCAATTTTTGGTCGAAGCATTTGTATAATATAAAGATGCTAATGTTCTGTACATTATCTAAATACATTTTTGTTATAGTTGTATGGTGATTATTAATTTTTATACCAACTTACTCATTGTATTCTTTATATTTACTCAAATAAATACGTATTAATTTTATTCTACTTAGCCCGATAGATAAGAATTACAATATAATCAAATTCAATAATAATAATAGCCATATCTATGTATCTAATTCTGATTGATGATTAAAGTGACTACATTTACATTTTGCTTATACGAGTAAACTATAGAAGTTTTTCCAACAAGAAATTTAAGTGCACATAGAACAAAAGGGTTCATAAAAATGCTAATTCCTTGCATGTTAAAGCTCAGTTCATCGTTGTAAACCTGAATATCTAAACTAAAAAGAATTGCACTGGCCGAATACATAATTAGAATACGTAGTTTAAGTGTTATGCTAGAAATATTAAAAAAAAATACAACTGACTTTAATTCGGCTTGGCCCTAATCTATCTTTTTGTCATTTTGATTTAAAAACCAAAATACTAAAGCGATTTATATTTTATAGGAGCACCCGGGAAAAATAACGAAAAATAAAAAATATTTTTATATTTTCAATTAAAAACAAGTATCTTAGAAATCGAAGACTTTACACAAAAAATATTTCGAGGAATTGAGCGAATGGAATCCTTATTAAAAACCAAGAAATTTAAGCCTGAGCTTATATAAAGCGTTATTGTGTACAATAAGTATCCAAATATCGAATACAGACGAATTTAAAGCCTTACATCGGATTTAAGTAAAATCAAACAATTCCACTTTTTCCTCAGTCGGTAAAAACTGCATTTCTATGTGCTCGCGTACATAAGGATGCGCAGGCAGCGAGACAGGATATTAACTGTCAGTTCGCAAGCGTCATATCCGGTGACGTGACTACTTCCGCTTCCGGTCGGAAACGGAGCAACCATGATTTATGGCACTTGCCCACTTGTGGGACGAAAGTTGGGAATGTAGAGATGCACCCCGAATGGAAATCTTTATCGTATTTCAACACAACAGTGTGTAGTTATTAAGAGCTTAAAGTATTTACAAAACAAGTTCTTAAAAGAAAGTGATTATCAATTTCCATTAAAACAGGCTACGTTAATCCCTTTAACCTTTAAATTTTTTCAGTAATTTTAATTTTAAAATCAAACCTCGTTATAGGTTTCGATAAAATTCAAATAGAATTACTTTAGAAGTATTAAAACAAAACAATATTTCTTCGAATTGGTCCAGCCATCTCTAAAAATCAACTAACAAACATTAGCAAAAATACGTGGCTATATAATTAAAATGCTCCTTTTTTTTGGAAGACGGTAAATATATAAATACTGACCATGAACTAGTAGAGTGCCCCAAACTGTCGACCTCGCGAATTTTTTTCGACGATATTTTTTGTGACTTCGAAAAAGAGGACAGCGTGCCGAGCATGCTAGCCGCATTACCACGCTGAATGGCAATGCTTATAATATTTTGAGCCAGATAAAAACCTGCAGTCTGGTCACGCGTCGAATTGTTCTCTTGTATTTAATTGTTTTTAGTGTCACAAAACAATCAATACATTAATTAATTTTAAATAATTATTTTTAATTAATTAATAAATTTGAATTGTTATTGATTTACCTTACCTTGCCATGTTTCCTGCCATGATGCCTAAACAATAGGATATATAGCTAGTTTGCTTAGCTATAGGATAGGCTAAAACTTTCACACCCTATTTCATTAGCAACGTGCCATTAATTACAGACAAAACGGGTCATTTCTCAACGAAACTCCATCAAAACTGAGCTCTATTAAAAACATCCATAAATCATGACCGTCCAAGGCCCGAACTATAAAGTACCTTTAGTTCAGTTTCAGCCTTCATTGATGAGAAAGCAACGAATAACTTTATGTTCTTTATACTCGTAGGTAGACCGATAGGGAGGTTGTCCGCTACATAAAATAAAATAAAAAGAAGTTTTAATTTTAGAACCCTAATTTGACCACCGTATGGTTTGCTTTACCAAAAATCTATCTTATTACACAACAAAAAAAAATTTCATTCATACAGTTGATTCTGACAATTTGTGACCTACTTCCACAAAGAGGAGCTTTGGTTATTCTACCGTTTTTTTATGTTGTTAGGTATCTGATTTCTCGGAGACGGGAGGACCGATTTGAGAAACTCTATATTGTTTGTTTTTCGAGTATATGTATGTATGTATGTATATTTCTTTGGCACGCCCTAGAGCCTGAATGGCTTGTCGTATTTTTATGTGAGTGGTGTCAATAGATTCGTCATAGTCGTGACTGTGACACTGGGTACATTCAAATAGTAAAAATAAAGAAATTAAGGATGATAAACAGGTTTAACGATTTAGCAGTCGGGTTTTTTCAATACTTTACCACTTTTTTAAAACGTTTAAACAGCATTACTTTTTTGAAATTGTTCAAACAGCAACATTCTCTATATTCGTTATTCCTTAAGTTTAAAGTAAAACAGCAAAGCATAATGTGTTTAATTATGAACGTATATAGAAACAAAACATAGTTAAACTAGGCACGTAGTGGAAGGCTAGTCGGCCACTCCTCGGTCGGTGTAATTTGCATGTCGACCGAGGCGAGCCGTGTTTATTCTCTTGTTACACGAAACTAACGTAGTTATACCTTGGTTATATGAAACTAACGGTTAAGGTGCATCCTTGCTGGTGCAACTTTTTTTTATAATTGATTGACTTTCGTTTGGCAGCAACTCGCCATGTAAGACGACGATGCGGCCTAGGATGTGT
The DNA here is from genome assembly GCA_947049295.1 of Ligdia adustata. Taxonomy (NCBI): domain Eukaryota; kingdom Metazoa; phylum Arthropoda; class Insecta; order Lepidoptera; family Geometridae; genus Ligdia; species Ligdia adustata. The sequence goes on from OX346237.1 coordinate 2,910,866, forward strand.
CACGCTTACCCAGAAGAAACCAATTTATTCGTGACTTGAATAAACCCAAATTAAAGTATAGAAATAGAAAAGACGGCGAGTTCCACAATCTAGCAGTTCGCACAATAAAAGAACCTAAACGGAAAGCGTTTAGTGCGAGCTCGTGTATCCTCTACTTTAATAACATCTTGTAATATTTCTGTAAATCTATAGTGGATTATTGATAATACAATTGCGTTTTTCTTTATTCGTAATAAAAATAAGAGACGCTAATTGTCTAAACACACGCCTAGCTAAAGTTAAAAAACAAGAAATTTTTAAATGATTGTATGATTAACAAATTGCCTCATGCCATGGTTAATCTTTCACGCGAATCTGACTGAATCTTCTTCGTTCTTGAGTTCGTAAACATATTCGCGCATTCGCTTTTAGAACCGACTGTCTCAAGTTCGGATCCATAAAATATCAAAAAACCTCAATCAGGTTTCGTAAAAATAGGTTAGAAATAATCACACACACACACTATTTTTATATACTGACTACTTTTTACACGCGGAGAATGCCTAAGCCTGAAAAATATATTTTGTGTAATAATTCTGTAGAAAACAGTCTGCTAAGCTAGCGACTTTTGTACATCAAAACCTAGAACAAGTTTTACTGAAAGACATTTGATAATTCCGTTCAAAGGGGCATTTATATAATTATTTTTTACGTGGAGAAATGCTGCATGCATTGCACCTTGCACTTTGCACCGCTCCGCCATGCGCCATGGGCAGACGTGGGACTCTTATCCACTAAAGCTCCGCATTGTCACTCCCGTCCGTTTACAGGCGGGACATGGGAACGCTGTCGCATTCGTCTGCAACCCGCCACGGGTGTCCGTTGCTGGACCGATCCCACGGAGTTCCCCCCGTTGCAGTACGCCAAACACATGAGGCACCGCAACCACCTCGAGGACCAAACAACCATGTGGGCGTCAGACGACCCCGTGACCAGACACCCGACAATGCTTTTGTCAAGGAAACCAAGACCGCTCCAAGGAATTTCAAAGCAAAAAGCAAGTTTTTCTTTGCATTCGTAATATAAGGGATCCTACCAAAATAAAATGAGTGGAAAATCTTTAACCGTTCCCAAATATATGTCTAAAATTAAAAGTTTAGAGACACGTATAATAAGGTGAAGTGATGACAGCTGGAGAAAAGTGGCATGATGGGTCAACAGTATAAGTCAGCAGGTAGGCAGTCAGCAGGTCCAACCTGGACATGATTGGCACAACACCGAGGCAGATACTCGTAGCATCATATTTGTTAGAGGCTTATACTCAGCAGTGGGTTAAAGAAAGCTGTGGATGATGATGATGAAAAGTTTTTTGACTAATCGGTTGATGCGGTTGCTAGCCACCTTGCCTTCTGCGCCGCTGGTTCCGGGTTCGATCCCCGGACAGGTCAAACATTTGTGTGCATGAACATGTCTGTTTGACCTGTGTCTGGTTGTTTATTATATATGTAAATATGTAAGTATTTATGTATATCAGTCATCAGGTTCCATAGTACAGGCTTTGCCTAGTTTGGGACCTGAAGACCTTTGTGTGGATGTTGTACCATATAAAAAATATTATTAACTTTATAGCCGAAGAAATTCAGGGAATGCAAAGACCTTGTCCCTCAGTCCCCCGACGTGGGCAGATTTCCAAATTGTTCCCGAAAATTCTAATTTGAAAATAAAACAATGGAAAGGAATCCTCGTTTAATATGTTAATGAGGAGAACTCCTTTACCAACTTTTATTCTATTTTCAAAAGGATAGTCTCGGATTTACGAAATTGTTAATTTTATGCGAAGGTAAAGTTTGGATATTTTTATATCAAATCTGGATTTCAAAGAAAGAAAATATTAATGAATTTATTTATAGGGAGAATAAAAATAAATCTTATAAATAAAAATCAATAGCTGTTCGTTTGTCTCGCTAAAACTCTGGAACGGCTGGGTCGATTTAGCTGATTTTGGTTTTGAAATGTTTGTGATAGTTCAGGGAAGGTTTAAAAGGTGAGAAACATGCATAACTGTTAGGCGGTACGAAGTTCGTCGGGTCAGCTAGTTAATAATAAAATTCCGACAAATTCAGAAGCTCCGCTTTTATTGTAATCATTTAAAAATATTATCTATTAAAGAAAAAATAAGATATTTAAGTTTAAAAACTTAAATTTAGTCTATTCCTTTAGATTTAATGTAAATAACGTAACTAATTATCACGTACATACATCAAACAAACCGAACGGTTCAGTAATCTACAGTTAGAGACCAAAATCACAAAATGAAAACCGATACCCTCTTTAATCAACACAATCAAAAACCGCGATGCAGCCACTGAAGCAACAAAAGAACGGATTGAATCCACCAATCAGCGCGAGCTGTTCAAATTTATAGCCAATCAACGCACAGCTCGCGTAAATCCCGAATGGTTCACAATTAGCTGTCATTGGTCCAATTGCGCTTTGTAATTAGGCGCGTAGTAGCTGTTTTGTTTTTGTTTTCGATAATTAAAAGCTGATTGTGGTTTACAGTGACTCTAATTAGCTAAATTGCTTTGTGGCATAGCTTTAGTACTGGAATTTCAACTCCACCTGCCCAAAAAGTAACATCCGGTCTCGGATCTTGGATTTTTGATAACCTTCCGGGTGGTGGGTAAAACATCTGAACTGATTTGGATGAAAAGAGATGATTCAATAATGTATGGAGCCCCGGAAAGGACAGTTTACATGATACTATAAATACGATAGGGATTAATCATTAATCCATCAATGCATATCCATAACTTATCACAGTGTACAAAATAAATTTCGAATTAAAATATTTCCACCTTATTTACGCAAAAAGCGATTTTCGCGGTTTCGTGCCAATTTTGACATTAGTGAAGGGTGGTACGTTTAATAGACCAATGGAGTAAACCTAGGATATATTGTTTTTTTTTTAGGGATGCCAAAATTTAACTACAATTCACAGAAATTAGATGTTTTTGTACACAATAACGTAGGCAACTGATGCAGGTTTCATTAATACATAATATTAACCACATCTTAAGGCTTTTTTGGTAGACGTAGACAGTCTTGGCCGAAAATGAAACACGTCCTTTGGTACGAGATAGCTTAGACTCTGGAGTAACACACAGGCTACTTTTATCCAGTATTAAATCGGGTAAACCGCAGGGCGCAGTAATATCCTATAATATAGTAACGACACACGGTGTCCGATATTCCCAAGACGTCATTTTCAGCAGTATGATATACAAACAACACAACAAAACGGTGGTTAATTCGAATTTATAGACCTGAGAGGGACTATAGCAGATACAAAGTTGAGAAATATTGCCTACCTAGGTATGTAGGAAGGTACAATAAAAAGGTAGGCAAAGGAACTAGACTATTGCATGAATAATTCTATAATTACATATAGTTGTAAAACTTTTACGTTTTTAGTATTTTTAGGCTAACTACTACTAAATAGAGGGACTAGACCAGCTTTTTCTTATGCTAGACTAGCTGTCGTCGGGGACACGAACGCTTCTTTATAAATACCTTGAAGAAGTTCACCGAATATGAAGGAAACTTTAGTAGGCTTTTCCAAAGATCTGCAGAATCAGCATAGAAAGAAAGAAAGAAAGAAAGAACGCATTTATTTAGTATTCACAGGACACTACTACTACAACTAATTATTACTTAAAAGTAGATAAACATTTATAAAAATAAATTAGATCGAGTAGCAGTGTCCCGTGCGACAAAGAAGGTCAGCGCTCAGCATTTTGCTGGGGATTGCTCTTCAGCGCTGATTTTCAGCGTGACCCTTTAGAGACGCGCGGGGTAACAAAAAATATATACATAAATAAACACCAAAAATATTTAAAAATGACATATTAAAATCCCTGAATAAGAAATTAGTACAATGTCAATAATATGAAATAATAAACAATTAGAGAGTAAATAGAGAAGCGGTTATACCCGGGGAGAAAAGATTGACAATAAGTAATACTTTAAAATAAGTCAAAACCGACCTCAATTTGTTATGCTAGGCTTACGTTACTGAAATATCGTCTATGCTCAGAGAAAATAAAAAGTTATATTGAATAAAAAAACTACTAGACCAATTTTAATGAAATGTATGCAATTAGAAAGTATGAGTATATTTGAAAAAAAATATTTTTTCCATTTATCGGTCCATACAAATCAAAGGTCTAACGAATCGGAACATTATTAAAAAAAGGGTCCCGCGAATTGAGAACTAAAACCTTTTTGAGTCTATTCAAAATGGCTCTTATGAAATGAAAGAACAACATATTTGACTTTGAGGTGCAATTTAATAATGATATTAATTAGACATACATCTAATAATATAGATGTATCGTAAAGACTTAAATTTAATCTATTATCGTTATATTAATCGTAGTATCGTTATTGAATTTAAAATTTTGTCCCTCCAAGGTATAAAAAATTAACTATAAATCATATTCATCACCCATGCGGGCTAACCCGGAGGTACGTGTGATAACCCGTATCATAAAACAAAATAAACAGGTTTGGTTTTATTATTTTTCCTTTGTTACAAATAAATATTACATCATTATTGTTAAGCAATAGGAAGGGACTAACATCCATGTTAAAAAACTTAAAAAAAATATTAGAAAATCATTGCCTAGCACGCAATGAAAACTCTTCGGTTTGCATCTCTTTTCAAACCTCAAGAAGGTTACTTGATAAAATCTTTATTAAATAACAACTCCACTGTGTAGACCCTCAATATTGACAATGGGCTTTGTAAAAATAGGTAAATTGATGTCGCAGGGAGACCATAAAGATACCTGACCCTTCTGTCCTTTCTGAATTAAGTTCAACTTACTTTAGTATTTTATCATCACGACACTTATTTGAATATTGGTCTATCTATTACTTACTTTTGGGCTGAGTTTTGGCGATAAATAAAGAAGCAGAACTGACTTGCCGATAACTTATCTTTTCGGCGGACACCAACTACATTAATCAATGTTTTCTATTTTAATACAATAGTACTTAACCTATTTGGAAAGCAGCCATTTATTACGAGATTTTCATTTACTTATTAATTGCAATTATAACTATTAACAAGTAAATTTTTACCGAATTTCAGCAGGGGGTTCTGAATTTCTCGGATTCTTTTTTTTTCTTTAAACACACCTCGATATCTATCCTATACGTCCATCACGCCTAGCTAGACAGATATAAATAAATCTTTTGTTGATAAAATGAACACTTCCCAAGTGACCCCATATCAATTTACCAAAATCAGTCTACCTGAATATTTTAGATTAACACCAGCCGAATTGAAGTCGGTTCTCGGTCGGAAAACATGTAAGATCTAAAAAATTAAAACTATTGACATCGCCATTTTGCAATTGCGGCCATATTGGATTGATGAAAAAAATACGTTTTCTGCCATTATGTCGCAGGAGCCATCTTGGACCGTTTTTTGTCATAATCTCTCGACTAATTAATATTTCAAACAAAAAAACTGAATTTCGTCATCCGTTCAGGAGCTAAAATTTTGCAGATAGACAGATACACACTCACAAAGATAGACAAGTCAAACTTATAATACCTACCTTGTCGTTTTTGGGTCGGAGGTTAATTTATACATAGCGGTATCTACAGCAGCTAAATACTCCAACCTACGAGTACCTTACTCCAAACAACTGCACCAAATTCAACTTAAACGCTTAAACAAAGTGTTAAACTAAACAATACTGTTAAGATTTTCCAGAGTTTCGAGATAAGTTGCCTCTCAGCCAATTTGCTTAGGTCTAATTAAGTGCAGGTTGACCGCTAATTAGAGAGAACTGTGTGGAAACACGCCTTAACGCTGCGCTAGTTCAGAGCACAAGACTTTTATTTGAACTCAAGACAAACTGACTACGTTTAGCCGAGAGCATAAAAACGAGGTTTATTGTTTTGAACATGTAAGCTTGTATGTGGAAATGTTTTCCTGGATCAAAGTAGATCGCGATCAACACATCCAGCAGGAATATATATTTTTTTTAATTGCATTACGGCAGGTGTCGATAGTACTTTTTAAATTATTTCTATTTAAAAATCAAACCTCTTGACCGATTTTGGCAGAAATAAAAAGAGCCAAACCGTTTCAAACAAAAAAAAATCGGTCCACCCGTCAGAAAACAAATCAGGTGAAATTTGTTGAATTTAGTCCATTTTTAACGCCCTTTAAAAATACAGTCCATATTTTGTATGAAAGACATATTAGGCTGTGTGTTCTTGGCTATATTTGATAAAAATAGGTCCAAGATGGCAGCTGCTGAAAAATGCGGAAGTACATCACACATCACACAGTTTTTACAATCCCTTCAATATGGGTATCAAATGAAAGGGCTTGACTAATAGAAATACTGCATTATGAAAATTTCAAATCCAAGATGGCTGCTACAACAAATGTCGGGGGGTTTTCTAAATTTTCAATTTTACTTCTATGTAATAGGAATGGAGTGCCTTCTCAATTTGGGAGTCGGTAGATAACGCGCTGTGTAAATTATGCATCTACATATTTATAAGAATTTTAAATATAATATAAAATATAATTTATATTTAAAAGAAAGTCATGTTACTTACACTATTTAACTCAAGACCGGCATAACCGATTTGGCTGAAAATTGGTGGGAATGGTACCTTAGAACCAGGAGACCGACATAGGATACTTTTTTTACATAATAAAATCTGCTCATTTTTGCCTCGAAGGCAGAACAAGGGGCAATAATATAATAGGGGCCGGGCTTTGAGAGCTATGTAAACCTATCAAATGCATGCTGTGAAAGCATGTCTGCTGAAATGTATTTTGACCCATTCAATCCGCTTGTTTCCACCATTTTTATATCTAATATACAATCTACAAATATTCCATATAACTATAGAACCTGCTCTCAAACTTTCATGAGAATTAGTAAATAAACGTAACCTGTAAAGAAGAACATCTCGATATCCTGACAGACATAAAATTATTTTTGGCTAAGCTGAAACGGTGACCTTCGCAAACGTTCGGTCAAGGACAGAGACAGAACATATTTGAGTCATTAGATTTAATCAGCACAATTGATAGCGTTCTAGCCTGTATTAGAAGTGTACACAGCTTAGAAACTTATAGGAGATATTATGTAGAGCGCGTGAAGCAGGTGTCGCAGACATATTGTTTAAAAATGGAACACTCGCTTCAGTAATGGATGCGTTTAGTTTATACATATTTGGATGATGAGTGCGTAACATAACAATTTCTTAAAACAAGTGAAACGTGATTTCAAATATTTCATTTATTTTTATTTATAAACCAAACTAGTAGAATGGTTAAGTAAAAAAAACATATGAGGATTAACTAACTAAAAATAATTGCAAATACGAGTAGGTATTGCGGCCTTTCTCCGAGCGTCTCTGAGAAATCGGGAAACATACATAAAAATGTTCCGACGAATTGAAAACTCCTCTGCTTTTTTTGAACGCGATTAAGATAAAATATTGTGTTATTTCATGCATTTAATATTAAAGTAATTAAAGTAATTGTAAAATAAGAAGCTAAAACAAACGATTTCAAATCATGTTCGAAAAGTAAAAAAAAATAACACTAATCTACTTCTTACTAAAACTTCGTGCGTGTGTGAGATTAGACTCCACCTTTTTATGCGACACCAAGCTCCATATAGCACATGGGATTGGCATCTCTCTACATTTCTATGATAGCAACCTACTCAATCTTACCCTTTCTTCAATTCGGATGTTTGCAAGTGACAGAAGGTTGGCACTTGAAAGAGATTACCTCACCAACGTATTGTAATGAGATTGGGTTCAACAGATTAGCATAAACAAGGCGGCGTGCTCCGAGGCATTAGGGCGTTGATGTTCCTATTTAGCATTTTAGACGACGGTCGGGCTAGCTGTATCTGTAAGAACTTTTCTGCGAATGTGGTTATTTAGTAAGTATGGAAATTAAGAGTGTTTCAGTTTCTAATACATTTTAGTAATAAATACCTATTTCATGTATCTATACATTTGAATATTGTATACTTTTTTTTAATTTGTAGCCAGAATCCCACGCAAAATGATGATATACTTAGCCTATCTTATCGAAGTGCTATTATTTACTACATTTTAATTATTTTTGTCATAAATGCTAGTTCGTTGACCAGTTGGTCGATTTTATTGAGAAATTTTTGCACCACCTGCGAAGTTATAATACCCACAACACTTATGGCTGAATATCTTAAAATGACTTATTGTATCCTAGTAATATAATCCTACTAGTTGGAGCCAAGACAAACAGGAGATAGCAGGCAGGAAGATGGAGACGAGAAGCCCAGGATAGGGCCGAGTGGCGTGTCATGGGAAAGGCTTATGTCCAGCAGTGCATAGGTAAGCTGATGATGATATAAATATATCATCATCATCAGCTTACATATATATATCTTAGAATTACTCAGAACGAGACCACGCGGGGTCGAATTTCATAACTCCAAAAATTGAATGAAATGTAGAAAGGTGATGAAGGTCTGTATTATATTCCAAAAAAAAAGAGAGTATAATAATCTAAAATTCATTTAAACATTTCATTAGTATTAACTAGTCGCGTTTCGAACTCGTGCCGTCCTAACCACACATGACCTCGCCTTTCTCATTTTACCCTATTCCTACTGCCTCCGCCAGGCCACAGATTAATCGTGAGTTAGTGCCCCGTTTTTAGTCAAAGCTTAGTTTGCACGGAACCTTCTATTTTAGTTCTCGTAAGTACAACACCAACCGCAGTGATAGAACTGGGCGACTCGCCGACGATAGATAGAACTTTGTGAGGACAATTTTATTAACATGAGCACGATTTCTGTTTTGATGTTTTTCATACATCAAAGATCTAACTGGTTTTAGCGGATATATCGCAGTTATTAACACAATCTGAAGACTAACGTTTTCGATGTTATAGAGCTTTGATTCTACATTAATTTTTAAATAAATCTGTAAAAAAAATTCTTGTGCGTCCTAATTGAGTGAGTGATATTTGCAAGGAATCGACGCAGAACCTAGAGACATGAAATTTGGAGGGTGTATTTATCACAATGTGTAGGTTTGTACTAAGAAAGGGTTTTTGAAAATTCCACCCCTACAGTGGTCAAATAGGGGTTCAAAGTTTGTAACTTCTATACATTCCATTTCATGTCGCAGGTGACAGCTAACCAACTGACAGCTTTCAACCATCGAAACAACCTTGGTTAGTAAGTAGCTCTATTTCCGATCTCTCCCTATTTATAAATCCACGGCAGTTGCTGGCTTTATGTTAAGGCTTATATTAAATCCCGCAGGCTGCAGTAAAGGTAGTCACTATTTAGTTAGTGCGGCTTGTTTTATGAAGTTTTACCGAGAAATTTATAATAACGAATGTTGAGCTTAAAAAACCTTTGGGAATAGCTGTAGGGGATAATGAGATAGCTTTATAATAATTTTCAAAAATGTATGCGTATGAAATCAAAATTTTCTTTATCGCGTTAAATTAGTTATTTTTTTAACTGATGATGCAAAAATAGGGGTGATATAAGTTTGGCTGTTAAAAGTATAGAGGGTTATCGATTAGGGTGTACTACGCCATTAGGGGATCACTGTTCCTTTCAAGATGAACAACTTTCACTATGGGATAAGCTTGAAAAACAAGAAGAAAAAAGTCAGCTGTTTCATAGAAAAAGTTTATCGGCGGTCGACAGAATGTATAGAACAGCTGACTTTTTTTTCTCGAATTTCGCGATTATCTCATAGTGCAAGTTGACAAACCGAAATACGAAATTAATGAACGTGCAAGAAATTCTCGCTCTCAATATTTTTTTTTTTTTTGGTTTTAGTCAAAACCAAAATTTTGGTTTTAGTCATTACCAACTTTTAGTCAGGGATTGTTATCGATAAATAGACTGGCTGGTTGGCGCAGTTGGTAGCAACCCTGCCTTCTGCGCAGCTGCTCCCGGGTTCGATCCCCGGACAGGTCAAACATTTGTGTGTATGAACGTGTCTGTTTGACCTATGTCTGGGTGTTTATTTAAATATATAAATATGTATTTATGTATATAATTATGTATATCAGTCATCAGGTTACCATAGTACATACAGGCTTTGCCTAGTTTGGGACCTGAATACCTTTGTGTGGAAGTTGTCCCATATTATTATTATTATTATAAATGAAAAATATCAATATCAATACATTGTCCATAAAATATCGATATATATACATTAATTTATATAATTATCAGTAAAATGGTACCGATAATTTTATCTACTCCATACCGATATGCCGCGAACGCGTGGCGTTGCCAGATATCTCGGCTAAGCCCAAAGTGGCAACGTCGCACGCTATACCACCGCGCGCAGCGGCCACGGGGCCCACGGGCGGCGCGTGCCACGGTGCGCGGTGGCGGAGGTCAGCGGGCGGGAGTTTATTGATAATATACCGGTATTTATGAATCGGTACCAATGAAATACACATGAAAGTTTAGATATTAACGTATTGAAATAATATATCAGGATTAATACCGATAAAGAGATACCCCATTACCAATATGTTTATCGGTATTATGATATCGATACCAAAATTATATCGATATCACAGTTTCTGCTTCCAGTACGGTAAAAAACAAATGTGTTGACCGATTCTGTTTCCTAGACCCTTCAAACAAAAAAATAATTAAATCGCTCCACCTGTCTCCGAAAAAAAAACAGGTAACAAACAAAAAGATATACAATTGAATTGAGCACTGATTGAACTCTTTTTAGAAGTTGGTAGAAAAGAGTGATTTATAGCCAGCGTTTTAGTGTAAAAAATTAATTTTTAACTCAGCGAACCAGCCGTTTTACTATAAAAGACAAACTGAAAGCTGAAATTAATGAAAATGCAAGAAATTCTCGCCCTCAATAATCGTCAGAAATAAAAGGGAGCGCAGTTAAAATTCCGATTAGAGCATTTATAACCGATCTTTAATTGGAGGGCATTAGGAAAACGTTTTCGTTCTAAAATGACCGCAAATTATAGTACAGCGTAAAATTTTGGCGATAACTTTTAAAAGCTTTTAAATATTGAACGAGTTTTCGAAGAAAAAGTTTTCGTTGCTTCCGATTGTTTGGGCTGGGCTATTTTGAATGGATTTGGAGAGACAATTAAGAGGTATATATGGTATACAGCCAAAAGTCGGATTCATGCGCACTTACACTCACAGAATACATTTTATATTAAGTAACACCTTCCTACTAAATCTAAGAAATGTTGTCTACTATTTAACTTATGCATCATTTTTACAGATCTCGTGCAAATTACACTTATTTTATTCTATTATATCTGGATAAATGAAATCTCCGACTCACGAATGTGCTCGGCGCGGTTGACACCCTTATAGCTATTAGATCTCTCATAATAAAGATCCGTGACAAACAATGGAAAGTGCAGAAGATATTGGTAACCAGTGACCCTGTATCAAATATATAGCTATACAAAAGCTATATAATTATCATATATATAAATATCACCTATGATCATAAGATGTCACCCTTGAGAGAGTGGCTCTTAAAGGTGACATCTTATGATCATAAGCAACAACTTTTCTTCAAGGACTTTCGAAAAATTCGAAACCAAAAAAACATATGTTCCATATACTTAACCTCGCGTCAATTGAATTATTTGTTAAAAAAAAATATTTAAATGCTTAACAGAAGACATCCTTAAGGGCATGCTAGGTGATTACCAGTCACCCTGTTTATGGTAAATTTATAATATTAATGACATGTAAGTAATCAATAAAAAATATTATAATTCACAAAAAACAGATCCCTATTTCGAAGCAATACTTATTCAAATCAATATGCCAATTGACCTTTCAAAAAGCAATCAAATTCAAATTAAGGCTGATAGAAGGATACGTAACAACGCCCTATTTTCCTGAACCGCCTGTAAAAACAGGGATCATCTACTTGTCAGTGTCGATCAATAAAGTTGGTAGACACTGAATACATGACGAGGGACAATTAGTATCCTATGTATTTATATAGAAGTAAGTAGGTATATTATTGGCAACAAGGTTTTAGTCAAAAGTATAACGTTCTCAATTAGACTTCGGTGCCGTGCCTCTTCTGGTATATCCCCGAGGGGAGACAAAGGGATACTGCTAGAGCTCGTGTCTCCCTTGTGCTGGGGAGACAAAGAGCTTTCATTCTCAGACCGACACAGCACCCAAATATCGGGCCTAAAATGGAAGGTCCTTGTCTTCCGTTTTTATCGTTTGAAAGCCAGCCCTGCGTACCTCACGGTACGTATGTCAATCGATACTGCTTGCTGTGGACGGAAGGCTGTGGTTTTACAAGGCAGGAGATTGATGACTTGACCGGTAAGCTGTCTTCAACGACGAGCTGTCATTCCCCCATACCACGATATACGTGGTTTAAGAGCCTTCGTACATAAAGCTACGTAAATATCCGATACCAGACGAGTTTAGCTTTTTACATGTTTATAATTAAGTACGCAAAATTGTAACAGAATAGCACTTAAATGGGAGGAAATGGAAGACGAAGAGGAATTAATCGCGACCCTGGGTGCTCCCACATAAGGCATAAGATGCCTCGCGATTCGATTCGATTCTCTGCTTAAAGAATCGAATGCATCGAATGTGCATCTATATGAATTTTTATTGCTGTAGTCAAGCGACTAGATGCACATGCAAGATGCAAATTCATAAAGGTTCATAAAATTCATAAAGCAAGATGCACATTTATAAAGGTACTCTCTCACCTGACGAAAGCTCGATTCGAAGTAATATGTGGTATTATTATATCGAAATATCGTGGTAGGTTTCAACTCTAACGTAAATCAGAGTTGTAGTATTTTTGGGAAGGTCAAGTTTTTGTACAAATGTATTTGCGTGAATTTTACCAATAAATACATACAACCCGAATATGAACAGAAAAAAAAATTACTAATAAAAATAATAATAAAAAAATATGTTTTTTCATGAGGCAGGTATTATTGTATCTTTCCTTGGACACAGGAATGTCCTGTTCAGTTTTTTTATATGAATCTTATACCGTTTTTATTACTGGGAAATATAGCAAATAGTGTGAAAGTCTTTCTTAGACCAGCCCCCAATCGGCAATAGTTGGCATGAAAGAGCTGAAAACAATAGCAACCAAACTTGATTTCATTTTGACAGCGTTGAACTATCAAAATGAAACCAAGTTTGCTGCCCTTTATTTGACTGAGAAGAGGTGTCTTACAGCCCCTCCAAAAGTTACGTTATATCACACATTATCAATAAATTGTCCGAGCCCTCAATGCCGACGTATTCGAAATGTCCCACAAATAGGAAAATGGCTCGCAGGCAGCCTCTGGAATGTCCAGTATTAAATAAAACAATACTATGGAGACCATAAATTGAATCGAGCGCAATTTTTCATCCCCCGTAGTCATAGTAATGAGTAGTATTTGAACAGAGGGAACGAGAATGAACGAACGGAATAAATCGTTCGAATCGGTCGAATAATCGACTGACAACTACTGACGAGCACAGAATAAAGTAGGTATTCCTGATTCTATGATGTCTAGTATCCAATAAAGCCTACAATAAATTTAACAAAATTTGACAAACAATTTCACCTCGGCTGTTAATACAAGTTTTATTTATGTATATCAAACCAAAAAAAAAATTTACTAATATTTACTATCTCTCCCAGTATCTCTTTTAAACAAAGAAGATGTTAGGTATCATACATTTCGACAAATTATATCGGTCAAAAACGATTTTACACATAAGTACGTGAATCGTTGAAAAGTTTTGACAATAGTTTCGTTCACATCCGTTGAACTCCATCAGAGTGATTACAACGGATGCTTTTTACCGCCTTCCCAAAAAAGAAGGAAGTACTTAAATATAAAAAAAAAATATTAAATTAATATGTTGTTTTTTATATTTGTTACCGAATATAAAATATTTTTCGTTTAAAAAGATATAATACTCGGATAATCCCATTTAACTGTTATCAAAACCAGTCAGTAGTTTTAATTTTCTTATTTAGAATACTAAAAAAATCTATCGACGCCTGTCTGGTCACTTATTTTTAGAGAACTTGTGTGAGCGGTTGTGTTTCTGCAGAATTGTATTCTCCTCGTGTAAGGGTAGTGGAAGAAAGGGTCCCCTCGCGTGCTTCATTTCTTACAATGGGGTGAACGGAGATTGTTCCCGTCGCCGGTGGCGCCCTCTTTGTTTAAACTGAGGTCTGTGTGAGGGCGCGGTGAGGGTTTTTATGTAGGAACAGGTAGAGAAGTTTTGAACCACGTCTTCGATAAGTCTATGTTAACCTTTAATACATCTCACTGCTGGCCTCGGACTTTACCGAAGGGATGTAAGTCTATAGTTTTAGACTTTACGTGCTTTCAAGTCATTACCATCTTCCTGTCCTTATCCCACTACGTGGTGTCGGTACAGCATGTCTACCTCTTCCATTCTACTCCGTCAGCCGTTCTTCATACAATGTTTCTTCACACATATTAAACATACAGTTTAGGTATATTCAATAATATTTTTTATGTATTTTTAACTTAGTTTCAGATAATATTGACATAGGTTTTTTGTTACTTCCAAATTTTATTTTACGTGCTTTTTAATAGTTCTATATAATATAGCCTTCTCCAACAAGTAGATTTCTTCACGAATTTTTCCTTCTTCTTAATGCAAGTAGTAACTATTTCTAATACGCACATAAGCGAAAAACTAAGAGGTACATGCCACTTGCCAGTGACCCCGATTCGGACAAGCCAAATTTATTAAACTAACATAATTTGACAGTTCTAAATTTGTCTCCTCTCTTTTTGTATCCAAAAGTAAAAAGAGGATAGATATAATTTCAGGAACTATTAGTTAAGTCAGTGTGGCTGGCCGAATTGGGGTCATATGTGATCGAACTCGCGCTCTCTTCCTCAAAAGTATAGTTAAGTAAACCTTAGCCGGGTTAAGAATTTGGCATCAAATTGTAAAAGTACATATTCAAGTTAGTACCTACCCACTGAATGACGGGAGTGTTGCCAGAACGGCATACAGATAAGCTGCCGCAAAACTAGGAAAATATTGGGATAGTGCATTGCGTGCATGATTTTGCAAGTTAAAATTTAGCGGTCTGCTCGCTTATTTAAATGTAAAGGGGTAATATTCAATCTGGCCTAGTTCAATTGGTTAATTTACAAGAAAATTTCTTGTGTGTATTCTCCGAAACTAAACAATAAATAATTTATTTTAAAAAAAGTAACTGCCGATTTCCATTACGGCAGGCGCCCATAGAACTTTTTCAGTTACTTCGATTTATAATTCCAAATTCAAGACCGATATTGATAAAATCAAAAAGAGGACAACACGGGAGGCAAAACAAAAGAAGATTATTTCAAATCGGTCCATCGTCATCTCCGAGAAATCAACTAAGTAACAAACATTAAAAAAAATACAATCGAATTGAGGGCCTACTCTATTTTGAACTCGGTAGAAAAACACATAGTGCGTAGATATAGTGGACACCTTATCTTATGATTATTTTGTAGAAGCTAAAGATAAGAAGCTAATATTTAATTATTCATTAGCCTACGGCTAGATTATAGTGATATTATGGAATATCTTAAATAAAAAAATATAAAAAAGCTATTCTAGTAAGTTCGTTTGTAAAGAGTCGGACTCGTGCACAAAGAGCATCTAGCAAAAAACGGTAAAAATATCACTAACCTTAAATATTAACTTTATCCTGCTTTTAGTAGGTATTTGTTGTTATTGCAAGTGGCAACAGAAATCATCTGTGAAAATCTAGTTATCTAACTATCACGCTTGGTGACAGACGGACAAACGGTCGAATAGACAGACAGCGAATTCTAAATGGTCCCGTCTTTGCCGAAACCCTAAAAACTGGTCGATCGCTTAAAACTGACATACTTACAACATAGGTTCTACAAAAGTAGAATTGGCCATTAGCCAAAAAAAGCCCAACCAAAAGCTTGAATAATCGACGATCGTATTTAAAAAACAAAAACAAACACTTTGACCTTTTCCCCAACAAATCAAAAGTATCGCGAAACTTTCGCGTGAACCCAAAAAATAAGTTTTAGCCGAAAATCGAGCTCGTTCTGAAAATACCCTCATCAAAAGTTTACCAGTCTCGATGACAGATTGAAAATGAAAAGACAAAATGGCGACGTTGAAACGAAGCCCTGACTGGGCGCAATCAAACTTAAAATAAACTTATCACCTTTTAATCTACCCAAAACAAAAAAATGACGTTTATAAATATATTTTATTATTTTTTTTCTTATTACTTAGACAGAGGTTCTCTGAAAAATTAGAGATTATGAATCGACTTAATTTTTTTTTTAAAGTTTGATTGAAAGGAAAGAAAATGAATTCCAGCAGGACTATCGTTTAGAGTTCGACATAAAAGATGAGAAAACAAAAGCAAGCGTGTTTAATGTTAACAGCGTTAAAGCGGCGAATTGTCAAAACAAAACCGAATTTTCTTGCTCTTGTTGACCCCTTCTAAGCTTAACTCTAGCCAATTAGGGACGCGTGCATAAGCTGACGAACTAACAAACGAATACTAGACTAAAATTAAAGACGCTTAGCACGTCCCGAATATTTTGTTATAATTGGTTAAAAAAATGTATATTCGTCAACAAAATTGAAGTCTGCTTTTATTTGTTAGATAATATAATATTTTAATACAAAAATACATCTTCAACCTCTGACTCATAAAAAAGAAAAGAATCACCACATTTTTGTAGATAAAGCCTTTAAAGCTAATCTTTTATAGAGCCTCTACCGTTTTTAATAAACGTGAGTACTTTTAAAATAAATCCTGCTCGTGCAAGTCTGACCTTGTCTGATATTGGCAACCCACGGCTGAGACAGAAATAAGTTTGTTTTGTTATAAGGTTTTATTTTATTGTGTTGCCATATGTTACAAGAGATGCAATTTGGTTTTATTTTTAGAGTTTATTAGGAACTTATATAGCTGTGTCCACTGTGTCCGTCCGTCTGTCCGCCCATTCTAACTTTCACAATTATTTATCAAAATGCGTGAAATTTGGTACAGTTATAGCTTCAAAGTATAGATTTTATTTTTAGAGTCATACAATAGAAAGAATTTTAAGATTTGAACTCAAACTCTTCAAGGGGATGATTTTTTTCTCTCCCAATCTATATCGTGTGGTTATTCCGAATATGTACTACTAGTTTAAAAAAAAAATACCATCGACACAGGCGCCGATAGAACTCTTTCTGTTATTTCGATATACCTCTTGCTGATTTCGATAAAATTACAAACACACTTCATATCCTAGAGATATATCCTTCCTAAATAGAAATATTTTTCTAATCGGTCTAATTGGTCTAGTTGAGTAGTAACCTCTTTTTGGTGGTGTATAAAAAAAATAAAAGTAAATAATAAAAGATTCAATCAATTTTTTTTTCATAAAATATACCATTTTCAAGTTACCTGAATTGAAAGAGACCCTCTTAGATTTCTTTACAATAAAACACAACACTTCAATATGATGAAACATAAAGAACTCACAAAAAGCTTTCGGGGAAAATTGTTCTCAGCGAAATAGACCAATAATTATTAAATAGAGACATGTAGCACTTAAAAAAAACAATAAAGATACAGGCAAATTAAGAACTCTTTCTTTTTATCGTGAAATAATGAATGCTAGGAAACAAAACAAACATTGATATTCCAAGTAAACTTAAGTATAACTTAGCAAATGCCAAGGAAAGTACACGAGAACTTAGGCAATAAGTTTTGCGTAAGTTTGGAGACTCCTGAACATGTCTTATCAAGCGAAATATAAATTTTAACTTTAGGGAAGGATAAAGGGTAAGTAATTGCTGTACGTTCTGAGAGCAATTTGTCTTTTGGTTTAATGGTCAAAGGTTGTGGTCTTGTAGGAGAACTTTCGATCCTGAATTTATTCGTTGTATTAAGGTAGACCTTAATACTAGTTATATATAATTATGTATGTTTCTCACCTTTTAAACCTTCTCTGGAGTACGACAATCATTTCAAGACTAAAATCAGCTATATCGGCCCAGACGTTCTCGAGTTTTAGTGAAACAAACGGATTCATTTATATATATTAAAAAAAGTCTCATATAAACCTTGTCCTGACAATAACAAACAAACAAACTAACAAAAAATAGTGAAATCGGTCCAGCCGTTCATTTTTATATATATAGATAAGACTTAGAAGAAACCTCTTAAAGAATATTTGAGCGAAATAAGACGCTTGCTATATAAGTAATTTACAAAACCTAAAACTAAAATAAATATGAATTATGTCAAAATTATTGTATGATTTTTTTTTTTGTAGTAAGGATATTTATGTACGGATCTTTTTTAAATCTGTGACGAAACATACGTGTCTCGAAACGCACGTAAAATAATTGGACCACCTTGTAGTACAAGTGTAAAGTGCTATATATGTTCAGCTAATCTTATAAACATAGTCACTCAGCTCTTGACCGTTGTTAAATTGAACCATTTCCATAAGCTTTCATAAGTATTAACTTAAATTCATTATTACAGCGTATTTTATATTGTCAGCCGCCGTGGTCTAGTGGCTAGTATGCTTGCTTCGAGATCCGACGGTCCCGGGTTCAAGTACCGGTCGGGACAGGTGTTGGAATAATGAGTTAAAACATTTGTCTTCGGTTCTGTGTGTCTTTATGAATGTTACATAGCATCCTTGACACGGGAGAAATCTTAGTGGGGAGCTATGAGTGTGAAACTTTTATTTATTTATAAGCTGTAATAATGTTTTTTTTTAAATATCAAAACTTACGTAGTATTTACTCTTTTAATATAGGATACCTACTACTTATTATATTGATAACAACAAAACATACTAACCTCCACGAAACACAAAACCTCGGCGTTATTAAACAAGCCAATTAATAAGATCAATAAAACCCTAAAAAAGGGTTTCTAATTAAACACACCGACAGCAATATTCTCCACCATTATCTGATCATATTACCGAAGCCTCCCGCGAACATTCCGCCCCAACGAGCACGAAAACTTTCCAAATCGATAAATTGTAGACTGTATTACAGGTATCAAACCATTTCAGCTTTGAAACAGCCACAGGATAATCATTCTTAAACCTAACACACCTTCGCGTACCATATAACATCTTTAATGGAAGCTTATCGTCGATCAAACGCATTCCCACTTACCGGATAGCAGCGGTCGAATCCAGTTAAATCCGGTGTGCACTGCTTCGAAAAACCAGTTTTAATCACACTAAAACTTGAACTGACACTTGCACTGGTTAGTTTTGTGTTTTTGGTGGTTTAGAGTGTGTTTTTAGGGGATGGTTGGATACGCGCGACGGGGTAGGGCGTCGATACGCGAACTGGAGGCCATGACACTTGTCCGGGGTAGCGTACGCATGCGTACTAGGTGTAGCCACAGTGGGTTGAATTACCAGTGGGGTAGCTTGCTGGACTTTTACCCGACGATCAAAAAGGGTTGTGATGAACTTATAATATTACTTACCGTGTATAAAAGTGTGCTGAGCTTTCACTAAACGCAACTCATAACGCCACCAATGTTAATTCACCCGCTGTCATAATGGCCCAGGAGCTATGGTTCGTAATTCATTTCAGAAAGTCTCGTTAACTGACTTCAAAAAGAAGAGATTCTCTATTCTTCGGTTATTTTATATATGTTCCACGTTTTTCAGAAACGCCTGAACCGATTGGAAAAAAATATTTTTTCGTTCCAAATTATATACTTTTCAGGTGGTCCCATACACATATTATCCAAACTGTAGTACCTACTATCTAAAAGTTTCTTTTACAAATTGCAATATATGAAAAACTGGCCGGTTGTGTCTAAGTCAATCTTTCACTTTTTTATGTACTTATTACTTTTTCAGGCTCAAAAGAATCAGAGTAGTTATCATTTGAAATTTATCATAGCGTACAGTACAAAATTGTAAAAGTCACAAGTAACCAGTGGATGCAATTGGCAGCTTGTCGTTCGGAATGGCGTTCTAAGGGGGAGGCCTATGTTCAGCAGTGGATGTTTTCTGACTGTTGACGATGATGATAATAGTACTACTAATATAGTACTACTAATCAAGTCCTTTCATCTAATATTGAGGGAGTTGTGAGAAAATATTTTATCCGCCATTTTGTAACGGCGGCCATCTCGGAGCAATTTATGTTAACGACTAATTTATCTTTCAAACAAAACCAACGTCGGTTTATGCTTTCGGTAGCTACGATCACACAGACAGACACACACACAGACACGTCAACCTACGCAAAAACCGGGGTGTTATAAATAATCCGGGGTTAGAAAATGGTACACTTTTGGTACCTAATAAGTACTCGTAGATTATGTATGGAAT
Source organism: Ligdia adustata (assembly GCA_947049295.1). NCBI lineage: Eukaryota > Metazoa > Arthropoda > Insecta > Lepidoptera > Geometridae > Ligdia > Ligdia adustata. The sequence continues at coordinate 2,931,318 of OX346237.1, forward strand.
CTCATTTCTGTTATCTTTGCTAATGTGTCCATTCTAATCAATCAGAAAGTGTTTTTTCTGTATATTATTTTACTGTGGTATCACCTTAAGGTCTCATTGTTCGCTTAGAGACCCAAATTGATGTTAGGAAAGGAACGCGAGCATTTCGAAGCTCCTTCATTAATACGACATACTGTCATTAATTTTACGAGCATTTCTTTTTATTCGAGATCATCTTTGAGATGGTTTTATTCGAATTGATGATGATAAAATCGAATAAATATATCATTTGACAACTCTGTTAATGTTTGTTTCTAAATGTGAATTTATTTGATGAAATTCAATTCTATTTCTTAAGCTTTTACTGGGATTTGTATTTATTTTATTAAAATAAATGATTTTATAGATATTGGAAGACGGTTCTGAAGATATAAGTGAAAATTTTGTATTACCTAAAATAAATAAATTGTTTTTGCTATCTGAACGTTTCCAGCCTAAATGCACCTTGTCGATATGCAGCTCAGTATAAGCTCTATTTATATAGCCTAACTCATCCTAACGACTTTTTTTTTTCTCCACTTTAGAGTTGGTACTTATACATTTTGTCGCTGACCTAAAAAAATTTTTTTAATTAACAACTGTATTTTATTTCTCGAAGTGAGAGCTAGTCTCACAGTCATAGCTTCGGCGAAGTGCACCTGCGAAGTGTCTAGCTTAACCATGTATTAGAGAGTACTCGTATATACTCGTTAGAGTCGTTCGTGAACAATGCAGATTTTAACGTGATAATATTACAATGACAGCGGTTTTACTACTAACGCAACTGCGTCGCCAATAACTCTTAACTGACTTCATTTCACTCTACCGTCGACCTTTCATACATAGGTATGCAAGACTGGCTTTAGTGAAATGTTTTAATATCATCTTGCATCCTCTTTAGCTATACATTAGATAAGATAAGATAAGATAAGATAATGTTTATTTACCAAATAAATACAGATTACAAATTATTTCTAAATTATAAGTAGGAAATTACAAACCACAAGCTAGTACTAAATAATTATACATTGTCTAACTTCATTATGAATCTGTTACAATTGCCTCTTTCATTTCAAAAATAATATTTTTTTGTACCCACATCACGTGTTTATGACTTTTAAACATTATACATACTTATTACCTGTTTGTTGGAAAGGTCCAACTACAGTTTTGTTCACATTCGGGGAACTTCATCCGGGATGAAATGAGTCGTTTGTCCGCCTTCTTAAACAATATGAATCAAACACGTGTTAGTTTTCTAAATAAAATTATACATAATATATGTTGATAGTTTTTTTGATTCTTTAAATAAAAGCTATAATTACAAAAGCTATGTCTGTGTCGAGTTTCTCTAATTGTCTAAAAATTAAACCCAAAGCGGTTAAACAGACCTGTCTGCTTTTGGTCGGACGAATAGAACAAGACATAGGTTACTTGATTACAGAATCCTAAAGAGGAAAGATGGCTAGTGTATATGTTGTGGGTGTTCTGAATTCAAACTTTTTTAAACTGAATTTAGAATTGATGACTGACATATATTTTAATACAAAAAAACACATTACATATATTGTAACAAAAAAAATTTGATCAACTGTTAGGTTGAGTCAGTCCAGAGATCTCATATTACATATAAAGGTCGATGCTTCGAGTAGAGCTTTTTTACAAGGAAGCAATAAAGTGGTTTAATAGCTTATTACTTGAGCACAAATTAGCTTGTCCAATTTTGGCAACATAAAAATGTAAAGTGAAATATTTTAGAATATCTTTGTTTTGATGTAATTTAAAAAATTAAAGTATATTTTACAGAAATTAAACGCGATAGACTATCTTGCACTCCCTTCATAGGGGAGGCCCTTGCTCAGCAGCAATGTTTTAATATGATAGTAGTCATATCCATCAGCTGGTTTACACGTTATGTCACTTTACCACTCTTTTTAAAAGCAGGAAGTTCTCAATACAGCAGCATTTTTTTTCTGTCTGCTAGGTACCAAACTTCTAAGAGATGCCTGGTTCGATATGGAAAAATATTTTTTGGTGTAAGTGTGGTCCCGTATAACATTTATCAGAATTGGTTCAGTATTTTTGTTTGAAAACAAAAAGTCTCTACATTACTCTACAATACTCGTCGAATTAAAGTCGGTTGTAATTTTTATTAAGTTACTCGTATTACTTCCTAGTTATAGCGCATTCACATATCACCACGTAACACGGCTGTTTTTATTTAAGGCGACGGGTATAGACAAACGCAATTGAGAATTGAGCCACGGAATAAACAATAGTATGTACTGATGCCATGCCATCTGTTTGATTCTGGGCGAAACATATGAGCGGGCATTGGCCTGCCGTCTATAATTTTGTCAACTGAAATAAAAAAAAATTTTTGCACATTTTATTTATAGGTCTAACTATTTTGACCGATTTTTATCAAACTAATATGAATGAATTTTTCGTAAATTTTAAGAAAACAGAAAAATACTTTAAAAAACAATAATTGAAATAAAATGTTTAATTTTTTATTTCAGTTATTGTTTTTTTAAAGTATTTTTCTGTTTTCTTAGAGACGCTAAAATTAACGAAAAATTCATATTTACATAATCAATCGAAAAATTCATAGTTACATATTTTTATTATGGCAACTGCTCCTGATAGTGAAGAATATTTTTTTTATAAGGTCTCTTTCCGTAGCAACCATCAGCTATAACATCTATGATGGCAATGCGGTTCGAATTCAGCCTTCCGATTCAGATAAAACCAATTTTCTTTTTTAGTACCTACACTGTAAACGCTTTTTACGTAAATAAAATACAAATTTTGATTGTTTCTATAACAAAAACAGTAGGTATTGATTACTGAGAGAAAAATCCTCGTATTACCATTTGTTACAATATGTTTCTGTAACAAGACTACTCTGTGCGTTGAAATTCGAATTGAGCGTTTGTTTAGACTCAATACGTAGGTATGTGTGAAACGAGCGAAGCATCTGTGCTTAGAGGTACATTTTTATTTTGTCTGTCAGTTGTATGTATAGATGTTTGTTCTCAAGAAATTTCGTAATAGCGTACAGGTTTCCTCCTAAAAAGCGTTTACAGAGTAGGTACTAAAAAATGTAATTGTTTTTATCTGAATCGGAAGAGTGAATTCGAACGGCATTGCCATCATAGATGTTATAGCTGATGGTTGCTACGGGAAGAGATCTTATAAAAAAATATATTCTTCACTGTAAGGAGCAGCTGCCATAATAAAAATACCTAACTGTTTACCTATTATTTCAGCTTTTTTTAAAGTCTTTTCTGTTTTGTTAGAGACGTTATAATTAACGAACAATTAATTTATATAAGTTAGATAAAAATCGGTCAAAATAGTTAGATTTAGAAATTAAAATATTCAATAAAAAAAAATCTAAAAAAAGGAAATTGGCGAAATCATCGATGAACGTTTACTTTTATAGATTATAAGAAGTGATATTTTTTGTTTTAGATTCTTCTTATCTCCCATTTATATATTATCACACTTCTAAAAGTAGTGTCAAAATCACGGCAGAGAATGTTTCTAGTAAAACACAATCGCTTATAAGTATGTTATTATGCGCACGCGGTAACTATCCTAGGAAATAATATTATATATAATTATTCTCACGCGGCGCTAGATGAAGTCTGACAACGTCGCGCACTACGCGAAGTGGCAGGGATGAGGCGGGCACGCATGCAACGTCGCATAAAATTAACGCTACCCGCTAGCTAAGCCAAAGTGCCTCATTAAAATATGTGCTAAGTGCCTAGTTAAATATATTAGCAACGTGCTTTTCTAAATGAATACTTTTTAGTAGGCTCTAATAACATTTATCTTTAAAACTTCACTTACCTATCATTCTAAGACAAAAACAATACATTAGCCTGAAGGTGCCAATATTTCGATTAATCTAACTCAACATTACAAAGTAGACATTCCACGTATACCGAAAGAAACATGTTCAAAATAATGAGATAATGAGTTCTTCAAAAATATATTAAAATGGTTTCGTAAGATAAGCATTTTGAAACGTCGTGCTTTAATTGAGTATATGTATTACATGATGTATTAACTTCCAACATGGCACAGTATACGGTAATGCTAGAAAATGGTAACAAAAACGCATCTATTTGGGGACCATCACCTTAAGCGCGTATAATTCACGTGGAACGGTATTCTATATCGTACCGTGGCACAAACGCGCTCATTTTGCATCATCAAAATCTTGATAACGTCAATATAAAGTTAAAAACGTCACGCATTTTCAGCAAGGAAGTTCTTTGTTTGTTAGAAAGTAAGAACCTAGATTTCTTGCTTCTAGTACGAATCGTAGAAGGTGCTTGAAGTGACGATTCTTATAATATCTTTAATTTGTTAATTTTTAAATATTTAAATCAGGCGCTACGAAATTACGGTTCTTATAATTTATTTAATTCGTTAATTTCATTTTATATATATATATATATATATATATATATATATGTATTCCTACGATTTTACTGCTTGCATTAGAAACCTGGTCCCCTGATCAACTTTTTCTATGTAACATCTAAGATCTCACTTATTGCCCTAGATGTAAGATTTTTCCTGTATATTTTCGATATCTTTATTCCTTCCTTATTCGTATAATATTGGTACGAACTTTACTCTAGAGTTCGTTTGATCACATATAGTATATAGACCTGTCATTGCTTATTACATATGAAATCGCAAAACAACAGCTCTGTTGTTTTTTTACACAGTAACGGAAGCAGCTGCTGGTTCTGTTTAGCTTGTCGTGAAATCAGTTTAAACTTCAGTCTTTCAGGCAACTCATTCATGTACTGGCGAATATCCAAATCTTCTGCCTGAATTACATTGCTATACACATGCAGGCTCGCCGTAGCGATAAATCAAGAAGACGAAACGTGAGTTGACAGATTTTTTTAAATATTTAGAGCTCATAATTATAGGTTGTGTCCCTGCATATCTTCGTTTTTTTATTTATACGAAATAAATGAATGTCCCTGCTTATTATTATTAGGTACAATCGCTCGGTAAATGGTACCACTGCAAACATGCTAAATTTTTGATGATGATGATGATTAGTGACCAGTGGATACAATTGGCAGCTTGTCGTTCGGAATGGCGTTCTAAAAGGGGGAGGCCTATGTTTAGCAGTGGACGTTTTTTGGCTGATGATGATGATGATTACTAAGACTTCGCTTTTCATCCATCAGTCCGTCAGTCCGTCAGTCTGTCACCAGGATATACAGTTGAAATTTTTAACAGATGATGTACTTCTGTTGCAGCTTTATCAACAAATACTAAAACATGATAAAATAAATATTCGCATACAACAAACGTGTTTTTATACCGACAATATGTGTCTTGAACTAATGTCGAATATGTAACGGAACCCTTCGCGAATCCGACTCGCACTTCTTTATACTAAATTTAAATTAAACAGATTTTTATAGTTAAATTTATCTATCATGGAACCGGAGAAAGCGTGTGGGGAGCGCAGCCCGTGATATTCTTTATTAATTTGTACCTAATTATAATGTAACAGTATCTGTAATGTTAACATGCTGTTCTCACTTCAATATATCTTTACATTAATCAAAAGAAACCATACTAATGTCCCTCGGTAACTAATACCTTACAGAAATAGAACAGGTACCCATCTTGAATCCTTTTTACTTAAAACTCCTTGGCGGTTGAAAACTGTCAAATATGTAGTATGACGTAATTCTATGTGTAAGTTTAACTTATCAAAGAGTTTCATATTTATAGAGTAGAAAACATAAAAGCGCGTCGAAAAAAGTGTAATCGTTTTGGTGATGCGCAGTCGGACATGTGCTGCGGGTTGCTGTTGCATATCATAGAAAATTTTATTCTAAAGAAAATTAAAAAAGACTTACGTTTTTATTATGTTTGTGATTGTCTGCAACTCGCCCGATGTAAGGTGACGAAGTGGTCTAAGATGTAGTACGCTACGATGTAGCTGCAGTATGTTTGTATGCTTGCATAGAAGAAACCAATTTAAAACAATTCAATTTTGGACTTGAGAAAGACCACACATTATAGATATCCGGAATCTCTATGTTGTAACTAAATAAATATATCTGCTGGGCACGGGTCTCCCTGCAAAGGAGGTGTAGACCAATTTCCACTTATTGGGCTAAATACGGGTTTTCTCAAATTACTTAGTAGAAAGTTATCTTAAATTTCGTTGAAAACATTAATTGCTAAGAAATTTTTGCAAGGTATTCTAGCGTCAAATGTTTTCTACGTAAAAAAAGGAATAAAACAACAACAAAAAAGGAACAAATATAATAACTTATACCTTCATATTTTATTTTAACAGAAAAACAGATGTAACTAAGTAATTTATTTTATGCATTGATATTTTCCCCTTAATGTGGGAACCCATCCCGATGTTTTAAGGGCAACACAAATACTGAATTACATTAATATGTTTTGGTTTTGAGTTTTGCTTTATTTACATTAATATTCACACAGAAACAATAAACTTACCTGTAGAATATAGTCTCGCTGGATTTGTTATGATTTTGAGTGATTGAGTCACATACTTTTACGACGCATTTACCCATTTCGAAATATTTTTTGAAGAGCTTTCGCCCGCTTGGTCTCACGCCAGGCACTGATTTGAAGTGAGCTGAGGTTTTATGGCTGTGAAGCAGCAATGCATTGAGGCGGTTTGTACGCATCTAGTACATGTACATCAATATGCCTTATCGCTAGAAGTAAAGATCACATTTAACGGTCTGGCTACTATACAAGTAGTACCTTATTACTGTTTGTAAGCTTTATAGTGTTAAAGTGATTTATTGCACGGATAGTTCTATTTTTTCTTATTTTCCATTTTTTCCGAAATTAAGACTAGGTATGAGTTTAAAAAATATAAACAGCGAAGCTGAAACTTATGTTATTCAAATAATAAATAATAAAAAGTTGAAACTCTTATGTTATTCAAATAATAAATAATAAAAAGTTGAAACTCTTATGTTATTCAAATAATAAATAATAAAAAGTTGAAACTCTTATGTTATTCAAATAATAAATAATAAAAAGCTGAAACTCTTATGTTATTCAAATAATAAATAATAAAAATTTGAAACTCTTATGTTATTCAAATAATAAATAATAAAAAGTTGAAACTCTTATGTTATTCAAATAATAAATAATAAAAAGCGTGTAAAATGTTGCGACTCGTTTTTAGTAATTTGTATATTTATTATTGAAATAAAAAGTATTCCCATTTGTCCCCAATTCGTGCTCACTGGTCGCATGGACAAATATGCGATTAAATTACATGTTCCTAAAATTACAAACCCCAAATTAATTAGGTTCACATCGTCCTTTGCGGTGAGTCGCAACCCTTATTGCAGGGGTGCAGACAGATTTACCGGACACATTACCTGTAATTAACTAATAGACTGCGAGCTCTTGGGTTACTTTATACGGGGAGACAGCGGTAGATTTTATCACTGAACACTGTCAACGCATTTCAGCATTTTGCTGAGTTCAGATTCGGATCATGTATTGCTTCCATACAGTACATGATGATAAAAATAAGTACATTGTCCAATGGACACTGTCGGGTACAACAAAGTTAGCAAAAAAGAGAAGAGAACGCAACATTATTACTGTAAGTCAAACATTTAATTATAATATATAAAAATAACATCAGTTATTTAATTAATTCAAATAATAATAATAAAATAAATAAAATCAATAATAATATTTATGTTTTTCATTAATATTGTAAAAAACTTATAGATAAAAATGAAATGAATGCGGTATATCAGCCAAAATTTTTATTTCCATCAAAATTATATCTTCTACTTAGCAATTCGTGAACTGACTAATATGCTTTACATATAAGAAATTGTTTTAATAGTACAGATGGTAGAGGTTCTATGGCTTCGTACGAAATGCATCGCGTTAGTGTTACTGTATAAACTAATAGATTTTAGATCTCGCTTCCAGTTTCTCTATTGCTTTTTAATCGCGACCTGACTTTTCTTTCCTACATTTGTTTGCCTAAATGCTATATTATAAGTTGCAGAAGTGTGAATTTGGCCTTAGTTTACCCTTAACGCCAAGATGGCCGCCGTCTCAAAATTGCAGAGTACAAATTTTTTCACAACTCTCGCAATATGAGTATCAAATGAAAAGGCTTCTATAGTTGAATACTATACACACTATGATAATTTCAAATCTAAGACGGCGTCTAAACTAAATGTCAGGGATTTAAAAAAAAAACAATTTTACTTATGTATTATATTAGGTCTATGGAACTTTATAGAAGTACTAATACTTTTTTATGCCCGTACTACTATAATAAAACTAATGCTACGAAAACTCTTCCATTTGTTCCTTATAACTACTGATACATACCGTCTTCAGTAAAATCCATTGAGCTATTGCGAAATAGGATTTATTAGTAGCTATTTATTTAACTTTACTAGTAATATCGATTTCAAGCTACGTAATATCGTGATGAGCTAATTGTAAATTTCGTTAGTTGTAGCTTAACAATCACTTTCCATAAGTTCTAACAGTAATTATATAAGCCAGATATCTCTCGAACTACCGAATTCATCGCAAAATTGCAGTCGAAATGTGTGAATAATCCGGGCCCAGGGGGCCAGTGATTTACCGACCTCGTAATTAAATAGTGGGGGGACATTATTAATTATACCAAAGAGGAAATCATTTTCATGTGAGCTTAGTTCGTTAGATGGGAAATTCTAATTCAAATGAAACTATTAACAGCGTTGACATTATTAGGTGTATTGTGTCAAAAATGACATCTGTTTACTTTGGTCAAACCGATGAAGGGCTAGCTTCCAACTACTGCTGCATCTATTTTAGTAAAATGCATATGGAGCTGACTAAAAATAAACTTTTTCGAACAAAATGTTCCAGTTGGTCAACCACGTCACGTCATCCACGGGAAAGGGCCGATTTTTTTGAAGTGATTCAGTCGTCTCTTACAAATTATAACAAACTTGAAATAAAATTAAAAGATTTTAATGATTTAGTACCTCCTCCTTTTTTTGAAGTCGCCTAAATATGTCGCAAACCTGTGTATACCATAACACAATGATTTCCAGTAATCAATACGGAAGACCGATGTTCCTACGGCGCTGCTAAAATTTAATTTACAAAGATAAATTAGAGGCTGTAAAATTTTACGATTACGAGCCTCGCTCGTACCGTAAAGTATAAAAATGGAGTTGGAGAGACAGGTGACAGACAACGTAGGGTGTTTACTAAACTTAACATAGATTTTATTAGAACGCAAAAAAATATCGCATATAAATTTATGACCATTTTTCAACTTTTAAATTTCTTTTGGTACTTTAAGTGCGTATCATTAGAAATAAATGTAGATGGACTATTCAAAAATTGTAATGTTACCTTATGTAGGCAATATTTTAATTTTAAAAAATCATTTAATTTTGATAATCATGTAAAAATTGAATACTCTTGAAAAACTAAAAGTGTAAACGAAATTTTGAGAGATATCCTAGCACAACATCCTAGCTGACAGACAAAAGAAAAATTTGCCAGACCCGAAGCAGAGACGCTTCGCTCGTCTGTTAATTATATCAGTCTATACTGTCTTATCGCTGAGCAAAGACCTCTCTTCAATCCAGTTACTAGAACTTAAAAAAAAATTTGGCTTCTTTCTGTACGAGTGGTCTAGACAAATGTTGATCTTTGCGCCAATGGTGTTGTAACTTGTAATGTGCAATTTGAATAACTAACGTACATTAATATTTTATCCACCTCCTCGACTATAACCTACGTTGTCCGAGCAACAAGTTACATCAATATTATCCGTTGTTACGTTTCCTCAGTTACCACTACGTGAACGAAAAACTAAGTCTAGTTTTTTTCTATTTTCGTTATTATTTTAATAGAAGGTTTTAATAATAAACCAATCTAACTCAATAGACCCGAACCAAGATTTATAGTAATCTATCTGTTAATAACGTTTGTACGTACGCGTTTTATTTACAATAAGATATTTTTGGTATATAGTGAATCGGTGTTTTTACATCTTGCTTTGTATAGATCACATCGTCGCTTTACTTCAGCTTAAAGTTAAAATCTATTTCTGTTGGATAAATTTGACTTTTTCAGTTCAAATTTTACAAAGGTATTGTGAGTTTCGAGTTTAAAAAAAATATTAATTTAATTATCAGTTAAGGGCTACTCTTACAAAACACCGCGGAAATATAAAGATTTCAGCGTTCAAATTGTATTCTTTGCTATTGTGTCTTTTATTGACAATTACTTGAAAAGAGTAGTTTGTTTTCTCTTCTTTTATAATGATGAAGTGTATTTATTTTTTTAAATTTGTGTTGTTTTTGACAATTATGTTTTTTTAATTTGCAGATCTTGTTGAAAACAATATATTAAAGAAAATTGTTTCTCTAAATATATCATGTGCTTCAATAATCGTGAAACACATTTTCAATAGAAGCATTGTACAATTGAGTAAAATCTTTTGTCCTGATACAATTTCATATATATTTTAAACAAAACTGTAACGCGCATTCATTGAGTTTCACATATACATAGAAATATAATTAAAAAAGCTTTCCAGCTCGACTTGATAATGTATTTGATAATGTAGACCTATAATATTTTTTTTATTGGAGGCGTTTGTAACATTTTTTGAATACAAAATAAATAGGTACAATTTTTTTATAGTTTTCTATTTATTTCCTACTTTTTGCAGTGTGAAGTGTAAGACTAAACTTGCCTGTTCTTAAATATTTACCTAATTTAGTTAATATGGTGGGCCTTACGAAATTGAAGACCAAGCAAGCGGTTTACTTCGGACACCCATCACAATTTTGGATTGTAAGTATTTTTTTATACCCAAATGTAAGCGCTGAAGTCATAAAAAACAACTTCTTTCTTAACACATTTTTTTTTATATTAGTTGTTGGTTTGTCACACAATTATATAGCCCACTTATAACGAATCGTTTTTGAAAGTATATTTTTTTTGTTAGGTCACTTAATAGGATATTATATCTTCTTAGATTTTATCAAAGTTGGTTCAACAGTTTTAAAATATACAAGCGTCTGCCGAATTGAAGTCGGTTGTCCTAAAGAACTTGTTTAGTTTTCGGCCAGAATAGTGTACGACTACAAAAAAAATGCCTAAAGATGTGGTTAATACTGTGAATTAATGAAAAATGCATCAGTCGACTCCTTCATTATGTACAAAAATATCTAAATTCTGTGCATTGTAGTGAAATTATGGCATCTCTGGAAGATGAATCCTATTCCTTGATTGATTCCCATGGTCACATTAGTCTACAAATTGTACTGCCCGTCACAAATGTCAAAATTATAAAAAATAAAAATGCGTAAATAAAATAAATAAATATAAATCATCTGTTTGAGTAAATAACATGGAAATATTTTGATTCAAAATTAATTCTGTACACCGCGATAAGTTACGTTATTTTGAATTTGGTTGATATATTAAAGATTAATAGTCCCTAACGTATTTATGGTATCATGTACACTGTCCTAGCTGGAGCTCCATACATTATTGAAACAACTCCTTTAAGTTTTTAAGTTGTAATTATTTGTTTTTCAGGAACGCCAGCGTCTTGAAATGAAGTCATCAGTGAACGTGGAAGGCATGAAGAAACTGGCTGACGTCGTCGACTACGACTCCGTACATTTACAAAAGTAACCAAAAAACTATATCCTAATGTTATAAATGCGAAAGTAACTCTGTCTGTCTGTCTCTCTAGCTTTCACACCAAAACCTCTGAATCTATCTGAATGAAATTTGGTACACAGGTAGATTGGACCCCGGGAAAGGACATAGGATACTTTTAACCGACTTTAAAAGAACAGTTCCCCATTGGATTATCTAGATAATAAAATGGGGAACTACGCGGATGAAACCGCGGAGCACAGAATTTATAAGATTATAATAATCAAATGTTTTGATGGTTCAATACCTTGTATAATGTATAATAGTAACGTGATAAGATCACTCGAATAATCTATACAGTGTACACGGAAGTTATTATTTATAAATAATGTCTAGGTATGCTGGACGAGTAGTAATGAATATCACGAGTAATTCAAGCATGAAATGTTTTATGTATTCAACGCTTTTTCTACAATCGGACTAGTAGAGATACTACAAGACGCCAGCGGTCGGGTATATGATATCGATTCCACGGATTCGCACTAAGCGTTTTTTTGCGTCGACTTTTATTGTGCGAACTGCCTAATTGATCTCGATCTTCCCAAATCGAGGTTGAATCAGTTTTCTTAAGGCAAGCAGACCTCATCCTAGGCAGCATTTCGCTAAAATTAGGCAAGTTGCGATTAAATGCAAGCCCAAAACAATACCTAATTATTTTATTTAACTCAAGAAATTAATTGATAAATAAATTTCTTTAGAGATGCGTCTAGTTTAGGGCTAGTATTTAGGCTGCCACTTGTGATAATCTAGTATTGTGTATATTTTTCTCCTGTATAAATTTATAGAACATATATTGTAAAATAGAGTATCATATTTTGTGCATCATTTTCAGATATATAGAAAACCGAACATCAGAAAAAGTAAAACAACTCTTAGACAAAGAAGAACTAAAACTATGACAAAGAAGAAAACGCCTCAAACTACTTCTAGAACAAGAACAAGAGCAGTACGAAGAAGAACTAAGAAGAAAAAAGGAGAGAGAAGAGTGCGGCTACTGCGAGGAAAAGAGGAAACAAAAAGAGGAGTATTTAGAGAAGATTGAAAATGAAAAGCTGAGGGCTTGTTTAAAAGCATTGGAAAAGGATAAATTGTAAGCAACATTTTTAAATTTTGCATAATTTACTAAGCAATCTGCTGTAAGCAGTTCTTTAAATATCGTAGAAATACTATGGCAATTGAAATTTGTAAGAAAATAGTAAAATTTCAGTGTCTATGAATATTTGTACTAAAAACTGCTAAATTATTTGAGTGTATCCCATCTGGCCCGGTGACTTGGCCCGGTGCCGGGCCACATGGGAAAAAAAGTTTTAACTGGCCCGGTGATATATTTACCGGGCCAGATGACACAAATCAAGTGCCATAGTCCCCGGTAAGGGGAAATAAGAGGATACGCCTCGTAATTTGTGAAGTACTAACTACATGCATATATGAAAGGGATTGAACTTAGAAATCAAAATGTTTATAAATCAAAATGTTTATAAATCAAAATGTTTATAAATCAAAATTAGTGCTATACAATAATCAATTTTTATTGTGTGTGTTACTCGTATAAAACTCAACATTATAGAGACTTATACATACATATAAAATGGTAACAAACAAACAACAAATCTTCTTACTATTATGTATCTTACTATATATATATATATAATCTTAAATACTTATTATAACATACAACATGTTTTTTTTTATAAAAAAATAAACAATATACATTTAAAATGGTATCTTTGCCAGAAACATAAAGTATCGTGCCAGTGGCGTACGCGTTACTAAGTGACAAAAGTACGGATACATATGGGGTGCTTTTTCATCTATAGAAAGCTCAAGTACCAGGCTGGACCCCAGAAACCTTTAAAACCGATTTTGAGATGGCCGTCATGAACGTTATTGTATCCGTGTTCCCTAATGTAATCACAAAAGGTTGCTACTTCCATTATTCGCAAGCGGTGTGGAAGAAAGGGAAGGAGTTACAACTCACCAAGTTAAAAACAACCCGCAGACAAGTAGCCCTCAGTGCTGTGCTACCCCTTCTGCCGCAAAACGAAATTTTCAATGGCTGGTGGTGTGTAGCTGCTCAAACCCCCAATGATAATAATAGCAAGATATTTCGTGATTACATGTTAAAACAGTGGTTACGTGACGAGTTTATAAAAGTGTGGTGCGTTTTTGGACAACGCCACCGTACGACCAATGCATTGGAAGCGTGGCACAGCAACCTTAACAAGACAATTAAAAAAAGCAGCCCAATATGATCGAGATGTTAAAAGCGCTTTATACTGACGCCTCTTATTACAAAAAAAGACCAGTACAAATTTAAAATAAGATACCAAGTACTCCTTTACGCCATTCAAAGGAGGCCATGCTTCGAGAAGACCTTATTCAGGAGGCAACCATGGAGCTAGTGAAAGGTCAAATAACCGTCGGTCATTTTGTAGAAAAAATGCGGTAAAGAATTGATTTGATTTTTAAAACACTTATCAATATTTGAAGCTGTGATATTGGTTGACAAGAGGTTAGTTATTTTTTCTGTTTCTGGTAAAGATACCATTTTAAATGTATATTGTTTATTTTTTTATAAAAAAAAAACATGTTGTATGTTATAATAAGTATTTAAGATTATATATATATATATATAGTAAGATACATAATAGTAAGAAGATTTGTTGTTTGTTTGTTACCATTTTATATGTATGTATAAGTCTCTTTAATGTTGAGTTTTATACGAGTAACACACACAATAAAAATTGATTATTGTATAGCACTAATTTTGATTTATAAACATTTTGATTTATAAACATTTTGATTTATAAACATTTTGATTTCTAAGTTCAATCCCTTTCATATATGCATGTAGTTAGTACTTCACAAATTACGAGGCGTATCCTCTTATTTCCCCTTACCGGGGACTATGGCACTTGATTTGTGTCATCTGGCCCGGTAAATATATCACCGGGCCAGTTAAAACTTTTTTTTCCCATGTGGCCCGGCACCGGGCCAAGTCACCGGGCCAGATGGGATACACTCAAATTATTTACTTACATCAAAATGTTTATTAGTAGCTAGTTTAATTTATTTAGAATATAATGCCATTTAAAAGTTACATGTTCATTGTAATACCTGTCATTATAACTTATTTATACCCGACTGCGAAAGAAAGACGGTTATGTGTTTTTCGAGTGTATGTATGTATGTATATTTCTTTGGCACGCCCTAGAGCCTAAACGGCTTACGTTCTCATATTTCTATGTGAGTGGTGTCAATAGATTCATTTTAGTTGTGAGAGTGACACTGGGTACATCAAAATAAAAAAAAATCAAGGATGAACACAGGTTTAACGATTTAGCAATATGTTTTTTTCGAACTCGCTTCTCACCAAGTGGTGAGTTAATAGTAGAAAACTACGTGTGTCGTTATTTTAATTTTTTTAGCTTTACGAATAACCAACATTTATTCTTCATTACCACGATATATACCTATAAATTAGTATAGGTAATAATTAACATCTCAGTCACAGCTACTGAGATTACCCCTATGCCATTGCACAAGCTGAGAGTGCTAACTCTAATTGTTATTTTATCCAGGTCAAAAGGCATGATGTGCACAAGAGACGACGAGAAGCGGCTGAAAGAGATGCAGAAACTCCAGATGTTGGAGAAGAGAAACATTGAGCAACAAGACCACGAGATCGACATGATGTGGCATCAGGTGCTGGTGGAGGAAGTTAGGGAAAAGGTAACACATTATACTTCCTCTCTTTCGTAGCGCTCTTAGCACAGCGGTCGTGAGGGCTCGTACACACAAACACGATACGATGTCGCATCGTGCTACGCGTCGACATCTTTTCACGGTTCGTCGTATCGTGGGACGAGCAAGCGACACGATTCAAAGATAGAAATCCATTTGTCAAGATAAACTGTGACCGACCACACGATCTTGGCACGTTGCGATGTCGTGTCGCTCGCTCGTCCCACGATACGACGTATCGTCGCGTTGTAGCACGATGCGATGTGTTATCGTATCGTGTTTATGTGTACGTGACCTGATCATTACACTGTATGATAGCGGGCAGATTTAATGGGCCTCACGATATCTCGCAATCTTCCTATTGTGATGGTCATCCTACTAAGAACTGTCAATTGCAGATCTGATACTTTCGTGTGGTCATTGATTTTGTAATTCAATTCCTTAATCAATTTTGTGTGGACGACAGCTTCTGTCCCTAGAAATAAAACGATCTAAAACTTTTAATATAATACGGAAAATGATAGGTAATAAATGTACGAGAAACCATACTGTCAGATTTTTTAGGACTGACTTGTCAATCAACGGCAGTTGTATATGACACGGTATATTACTAATATATTATTGTCATTCATAAAACATAACATAAAATGAGTTTTCAGGAAGAGCAAGAAAGGGCAGATGCGTACAGAAGGCAGCAAGAGATGTTAGAGCGGCGCAGAGCATATGACGACCAGATTGCAAGCGCAAATAGAAAGAGACAGGAGGCTATCAGAGAAGAGAGAGAGAAGGAGAACAGACGACTGGAGAGAATGAGACAGAAGATGGAGAAAGATCATTATGATGGTACGAAATTGACGATGAAATACTTTTGGGAGACTATATACATAATATACACATCCATGCAAATGTTTTCTCTTCAAATAGATGATGATGCTAGTGCTATTAATAATTATTTAATTTATTATTCACTTTTGAATGCCTATTTGTCGTTTTGAAGTCAATTTAATTGGGTATTTCATAAAACAGAATTTATTTTACATTTTTAGTGCAAAACAACATATTTTTTTTTTTAATAACCGTTTCGGAGTTTTTTGTAGCTGCAATCTTGAATTTAAGAATTTATGATACTAATAGTGCTCTACTAGTCAAGCCCCATATTGAGGGAGTTGTATGTAATCTGCCATTTGTAGCGGCGGCCATCTTGGACCAATTTTCAACAGACACTCTCTCGACTACACCAAACAAAAGAAAAGTGCAAAGTGCCTCAGACAGGAACACACACAAGGGCACGTCAAACTTATAGCTTTCTGTTGTTTTTTCATTGGGGGTTAAAAACAAGTTTTAATTAAATAAATAATCAAATTAATAAATTATGTGCATTTGCTGTGCGCTGCTGAGGAAGTCCACTATCCACATCCTGACTCCATCATCATCATGATGAGGTGTTTCTTTAAGGTTCCATCATCAGATCCTCACTTGATGGTAACCACCTCGGGAGTATTCGTTTTCAAATTTTTTTTTAAATTGTTTATCAATAGCGATAATGCTGATGAACATAAAAGAATACACACTGACGAACATATAACCTCCTTTTTGGAATTCGGTTAGAAACACCATCTCGACAAAATCTCCGGCCGCACCCTAAGATTTGCCATAAAAAAAAAACAATAAATCGTCGCTGCACATATTTCATAAATTTTTAAATTAATGAAATATGTGCAGTCGTGCCCGGTAAATCTAAGAAAACTGATGTATTTGATGTTCTAGCATTGTTTTTCCGAAATTCCAGCAATAAAACGTAAGAAAGAGCAACAGAAGAAAAACAAATTCAACTTCATCGAAGGACACGAAGAGAAGTTGACCAGAATAAGGAACGAGAAGATGAGAGCGAGGGAAATAGACAATGAGACCATACGGACGGCGCTGGAACAGCTGCAGTTGGAGCGAGAGAGGAACAGGATTCAGATGGTGAGATTTTGAAAAACAGACAGACGAGAGCGAGGGAGGTAGACATAACCAGAACGTAGGGACGACGCGCGACGCTTGAATAGCTGCAGTTAGAGCAAGAGAGGAACAGGATTCAGATGGTAAGATTTAGACAGACAGATGAGAGCGAGGGAGACGACATAATTCACTTATTGATTAAATAACTGCAATTAGAGAGAGACAGACACAAAAATCCTTTCGATTTGAAACGTCGATATGTTTGTGAGGTTACTAAGCAATCTTTACAGAACTAAGTAGGTAGGTACTTCGTTTTATGAATTTCCAGTATTATTAAGTCGACGAGGATTTTTAATTGGGTATTATTTCCTCTAAATAGAATGTATAATTTATGTAAAGGAATAATTTATCAACAATATTTGGAAAAAATCAATTAAATACCGCAACCCTGAGCAAGGCCTAAAAAAATATGGTATACTGTTTACAATCTCAATTGATTTATAAAAATGTAAGTACTAATCAAAATGTTATTTACAGCGAAACCGTCAGATAGAGAAGCAAATATTTACAGACTATCAGAACCGGGAAAGGCGACAGGCGTCAGCATTAGAACAAGAATCTGCCAGAATAGCGTTGGAGTGGAAGAGGGCTGATGAAGAGAGATCCGACGAGAAGAACAGGCAAATGGAGAGAGAGAAAAAGGCTTGTAAAGAGGTAGATATACTATTAGATATCTAATCAAAGGTATTTTACATGTTGAACGAAAGAACTTAGCATACCTAATGTAATCTAGTTATTACCAGCCCCTGTCTGTAAAAGAGCATTTCTTTTATAGACTGATTCTTAAAGAGAATCACCAGAAATGTTAGATAGGTATTCGCCATTTATAAAATGCATTATAGACAGATACCTTACTATTTAAGCGTGAAGTAAGAACGTAAGGAGTCTATTATAGAAAGGTCCCTAGTAATAGTGACAATTATTTTATGAACATTTGTTTGCCAGTTTTTTTTATTAGAAACCGGTTTCGGAACTTAGTTTTGAATGCAACCTCGGCGAATTTAATTGACATCTTTGAATGTTGCAAATATGTGTTCCGTGGAAAATAGTGTAGCGATTCCTGATTCTATAGTAAAAGGTATACCGCATTCGAATTCCTAAACCTTAGAACAATGAGGTGCAAACACTATTTGATTTTATACATATTTTTTTTTTTCTTGATTGGCCACCACTCTCTGTGTATTGAGCCGGTTCTAAAGTTCTTCAGTAGCATCGAAAAAAGATTTCCAATCTTAAATTTTAGTGAAGTAATCGTGGTTGCTAACTTGTTTGTACAACATCAATGAATTAGAAGCTCTAACTATAAATGTTATTTTTATTTCAGCAAGCAGCCATAGAGTATAAAATGCACATAGAGAAACGCAAGGTGGAGATAGAGCGAGACAAACAGGAGCGACGCGAGCGAATGGAACGAGTGAAGAGGACAGCGCACCATGAACTGCAAAGGAGGTTGGACAGTGCTAAAGACGAACTGAGACGGCAGATCGAGTATAGGAATAACTTGACAGGGCAAATTAGAGACAATCAGAGGCATCTGGTAAGAAATCCAACGGTCTTATCAGTAAAAAAATATTTTGAAACGTAGGACTTTGCAAACAAATGACAAAAATATAAACGCCCTACAAAAAATTGTAGAGAAAAAAATATATATCTCTATTATTTAGTTTTTAGAAAGGCTACGTTTCGTTTCCCCCGTAAAATCATTAGGTCTTTATAATATTTAAATTATCTTTTAAAAACGTCCGGTAAATGGCACAATATCGTTAAGGTGTTCAGTAAAACACTACCTAAACGTTCGATGAAATATTGCAGTGCTTAACAAGGTCTACGTTATTTTGGTTTATTACAGGAGACAGAACTAATCAATACAGAGCTGAAAGACAGGCCTTTCACGAAGAAACCAATACCTTTCAGAGAAGCGCTTGAAAATACTCTCAAACAGAAAGATGTTGTACGGGAAAGGTACGTGAACCTACCAAACCTACAAGGCGATTGGTTGAACGCTCGCAAAATTCATACAGTGTTCAATACATTACAAGAAAAAAGTACCTAAATACAAACTTAATTAATTTAAAAATTAATGATTAACATCTTCATTACGACAGACGCTGATGGAACTTTTCTAGTTATTTCCATTTCAAAATCAATACTTTGTAACGATTTTGATATAATTTAATTGGGACCACTTCAGCACCCAGATTCACAATGAGTTTCCGCTCGGATTCGAAAACCTTGTAACACGAATTACGTAAAACTTATTGGAAGATCCTAAATTATTACTTTGAAAATCGATTCTAAGATCTAAACTAAAATAATACTCACTATTTAATATTTTAGATTACGTAACAAGCTTCGCGTAATTCGTGTTGCAAAGTTTTCTAATCCGAGCGGAAACTCATTGTGAATCTGGGTGCAGTAGTATTTCAAATGAAAAAGAATCTTTCAAATCATTTGAAAAAAATACTGTCGTATTAGTACCTCCTCCTCTTTTGAGAAGTCGGTAAACAATTACTGTAACGTATCAACCCATAGCGTCCCACCGCTAAGCGCAGTTCTCGACCATAGTTCACCGCGCTGGCCTAATTGCGAATTGGGGTCTTCACTTATCTTCGAAAGCTATAAAGAACTTTCATTTTCGGCCAGGACAGTGTACGTCTACCAAAAAATGCCTAAAGATGTGGTTAATAACTACTGTATTTTGATGAAAAATGCGTCAGTCGCCCCTTTCTGTACAAACATATCTAAATTCTGTGAATTGTAGTGGAATTATGGCATCCCTGGAAGATTTATGTTGCCTACGAGTCCACCTACCATATTGGAGTCATCCAATGATCACATTGGCCTATAAATTGTACCGCCCCTTACAAATGTCAAAATTAACACAATAAAAACGCGTAAATCACTATTTTGGGTAAATAACATGGAAATATTATGATTAGAAATTAATTTTGTACCTAAAATGCGATAAGTTACGTAATTTTGATTTGGTTGATAAAGATTAATAGTCCCTAATGTTTTTATTGTATCGTGTACACTGTCCTGGCCGGAGTTCCATACATTTTTGAAACATTTCTTTTAACTTACTACCAATTCAAGTCTGCTACATGCGGGAGCTGTTTAAATTTCATACATGTTGCCTAGAATCGCTCCTATGCCTAACGTCTGAGAGTTTATGTTTGTAAGTACTTTATGTTTTTATTTTTGCAGTACAAACCCTGTTCATCCATTTAGAAGAAGAATCGAGGCAGAAGAATCAAGAACGCAATTGCCTCTTATTTAAAGCAGACCGTTATAAACCGGTGGAATAAAATTTTCATGCATGACAATTGAACTATAAATTGGAATAAATTATATTAATTGCTTTTTTAATATATGTAATAATAATATAATTTCTTTAATATTTTTTTTAAATTTAATAATATAATTTCAGTTCATTATCTGACAAGTCGTTTTTGAATAGGTAACCTCAATATTTTCGTTTCGGCTGAAACCGAAAGCGTTGCTCCGTGACGTAACTAGTCAAACAAATCATTGTTTTATACGTACTCGTACTGGTTCCGTTGAAGGAATTACATTTCCAGCGTCGATAATAAATTTCCAGCATCGATATTACATTTCCAGCATCGATATTACATTTCCAGCATCGATATTACATTTCCAGCATCGATATTATATTTCCAGCATCGATATTACATTTCCAGCATCGATATTAGAAAGTCGTATTTAGGTATCGTAGCCGGCATTCTTCTTGTACCAAAAGCAACCTAGTTGGAGTATTTCCGTGCATATGCACTTCTTATTGACGAATCACAGATCGCATATGTGGTAATGACTCTGCGATACTGTTTTGTTCCTGCGATGGTCATTTGTTCTTAGATTATTTGTACATGCGACATATGCTTATAAAAATTAAATATCAGTGTAACAGAACTACTGTTAATGGATTTCCCATTACTTCTGTGAACAGAACTAGTGGGAAAATACTTCCCATTAACATCTGTCAACAGAATTGCTCCACAGAACAGGTGGGAATAAACGATCTCGACGAATAACGTGATCGCACTCTACACAAAATTTTAAGAAGGTGCCTACCTATTTTACAAAGATTCTTTCTCTTTCGTCAATATTATTTATAACTATGTATAACTTCTAGGCAAATAAACATTTTGAAATAATACACCTTAAATAATCAAACACTGTTTTTATTTCTTTAGTAAATCAACCTTACAAAATATAACTTACTAGGACTATGATATCCTGTTCAATTCCTTCAAGAAATTAATTTTAGATAAACCGACTGAGATCGAAACCACTAAGTACAAAAAGATGACAAACAGTATCTTTTAAAAAATTACCCAACTAATATTTCAGAAAATAAGTAAACTGTAAGAGATCATAAATTTTGAGAAACAATCTTTTAAATCGAGTTTTATCGATAAAGTTACGAGTTATCACAACACTATTTTTAGTTTAATTCAAAAAAAAAAGTGTCGTTTTTGCCTCACTTTTATCATAACAGTAAGCCTGTAAAAGTTTATAGAGACAGTATCACAAAAAAATATATAATAATAAGATATCACAATTATTGATACTTAAATTCTTAAACAAAAAAAAACAACTTCAAAAATCAGTTTCCAAAAAGTTAAAACACCAGTAAAGTTTTGCTTCAACTTCTTCACATAAACATGATAAGAAAAAAAGAGGTAAATCACAATAACGTAAACTATACGTTCTAAATCAAACACAAAAACATATTGCAAAAACACTCAAAAATCAAAATGCGTTTGCATCATCAGTTGTGCATCATCACAAAGCACGGATAAGTTATGAAAATTACAATAGTTCGAAAAAATTATAGCCAAAACGCCCAAAAATCTAACTTTGATGATATGACATCGTATGATATCAATAAGAAAATATATAATTTACATCTGATTTAGTACAAAAATATGTCGTCTAAATTATCTTAAAAATGATTGTTAAACTCCCTTTAATAACGACTCGATAAATATACGAGATTAATATATAAAGTAACGAGTTCTTAACGCAGTCATATGTAAGGTCACACTGGCTACATAGGAAGTCTAAACCTAACTGAATAAACCTCATTTGATTTTGTTAGGTTTAATCTTTTTGTTGTAACCAAGACTATAAATAATCAACGTGATATAGTAGGAAGCTGAATATTGTACTCACACCTAGATAAACAAATAACTTGGACTTTTTATAAACTTAATCTAGAATAAACAATGCCAAGTCTTGTTTTGTTTAAACTTATAGCGTTATCCAAGATTATATATAATAAACGTGATTGTAACAGCTCAATATTGAACCTAGATAAAGAAATCCCTTAGACTTTTTACAAACTTAACCTGAATAAACAACGACAAGTTTTGTAACATTTGTTCTATCCAAGACTATAAAATAAATCAACATGATATAGAGGTAATATTGAACTTAGATAAACGAATCACTTGGACGTTTTATTAGCTTAACCTAGAATAAAAAAAGATAAGTTTTGTTAGGTTTAAACATTTGTTCTATCCAAGACTATAAAATAAATCAACATGATATAGAGGTAATATTGAACTTAGATAAACGAATCACTTGGACGTTTTATTAGCTTAACCTAGAATAAAAAAAGATAAGTTTTGTTAGGTTTAAACATTTGTTCTATCCAAGACTATAAAATAAATCAACATGATATAGAGGTAATATTGAACTTAGATAAACGAATCCCTTAGACGTTTTATAAACTTAACCTAGAATAAAGAAAGATAAGTTTTGTTAGGTTTAAACATTTGTTCTATCCAAGACTATAAAATAAATCAACATGATATAGAGGTAATATTGAACTTAGATAAACGAATCACTTGGACGTTTTATTAGCTTAACCTAGAATAAAAAAAGATAAGTTTTGTTAGGTTTAAACATTTGTTCTATCCAAGACTATAAAATAAATCAACATGATATAGAGGTAATATTGAACTTAGATAAACGAATCCCTTAGACGTTTTATAAACTTAACCTAGAATAAAGAAAGATAAGTTTTGTTAGGTTTAAACATTTGTTCTATCCAAGACTATAAAATAAATCAACATGATATAGAGGTAATATTGAACTTAGATAAACGAATCCCTTAGACGTTTTATAAACTTAACCTAGAATAAAGAAAGATAAGTTTTGTTAGGTTTAAACATTTGTTCTATCCAAGACTATAAAATAAATCAACATGATATAGAAGTAATATTGAACTTAGATAAACGAATCACTTGGACGTTTTATAAACTTAACCTCGAATAAATATCTATAGGTGTTTTAAATTGCTGGGCAAATTTAAACTAAAACTGAACGAGATTTAAATAAAAAAAGGTTAAGGAACTTTTTTCAGGAACAACATCAATAAGGAACTTTTCTTACTTAAACTTAGCATCAAGTCTTTAAATATTTCAACAAATCAACATGACTTAAATCTAGTAAATAGAAAAGCTAACCAAAATAGCATAAGTTCTATGCTATTTTGGTTAGCTTTTCTATTTACTAGATACAACCAGACTTGTATACAACCAGACAAAAATACAAGAGTTTAAATTTAAACCTAGGAATAAATTTAAACCTAAGCCTTGGTTTTAATTAATCTTAAAATAAAACAAATCAACATGATATAAACCTTTCATCAAGAAAAACAAATTATCTTATAAAACATATTTTTAACATAACCTAACGTTAAGACTATATAGTTCGGGGTTTTAGAGCAAAATTACAGATGACGCCATGTTACTTTTTATCAAATCTATGAAAAAAATCAACTTGATTTAAACTTAGCATTTAAAGAAACAAACCAAAATGTATAACTCCAGTGACAGCCCTGTTCGCAACCAACATAAGTGTCAATTTATAATCAACGGAATTTCCAAAACACTGGTTCATACACATTTCTTAACACGCAGAATTCGATACAATTTCTCTCGCTTGCACTTTTCTTATCAATTATCTTTACAAAAATGTGCAGTTATTTACAACATAAGGCCCAAACTATTTCTTTTATTGCGAAGGAATTGTTTTTATCAATTTTGAATTATTACAGTTATAATGTGCGAGAGAGAAAATTAATACATCAAATTCAGTCCCTTAATATTATGTTTAATCAAGTCTCAGAATATATCACCCGATTTAGTATTAACTATCTATAAAAAACAAATAAAGAAAAAATCTTCTAAGCAAAAAAAAAACACCAGACATTTTATGTTAATTCAAATCTTATTTGAAAAACCGTTCCCTTCAACCTTTAAATCTTTATGAAAGTAAACCAAAAAAGGAATAAATCGATGAACATCGGTTTTTATAAACGAAAAATAATAATATATTAGTTAATATTGGACAAATCCATGAAGTTCATCGATTATCTTTAGCTGTTTTTTAGAAATAAATGTTTGAACTCTTTTTCTCTCATAATCTTTAACAGTCGTATATCTAATACATATACGTAATATTTCTTTAACGGCCAAGATATTAAAATGGAGATCTATTTCTATTCTATTCCATCTTCTAACTTTGGTTGACAAAAGACAAATTTCGCACATTTATATTCACCGGTGAAGTGAGGTGATCGCCAAACCTCATACCGAGGTTTGGCGATCACCTCGTTGTGAATCAATCAATTAAAAAAATAATAACCCAAAAATGTAACCCGATTTAAACGTAGTATCTAAAAAAAGTAATAACCAATATATATATATATATATATTAACATGGCATAATAAAAGATTATGATGTACTCTTATTTATAAAAATAATAAACTACTATAAATTGAGTTCACTCGCTTTTCAAGAAACTAATAAAGCGATGTGCTTTATTATTTTTTCTATCTTTTTTCGGTACTGTACACAAATAGGGTTAACGGTTAAGGGTGTACTAACCCGAAAGAGGGTCACTGTACACGCCCTAATGAACAACTTTGACTATAGAACCAACTTTGAATACGAGAAACAAAATCAGCTGTTTAATACATTTTCTCGACGACCTATAAACTTTTTCTATGAAACATCCGTATTTATTTTCTCGAATTCAGGATAGGTTTCGTAATGAAAGTTGTTCCTAATGATGAGTATAGAGTTCTTTCGGGTTAGTACAACTCAAACCGATAACACAATCCTAATCCAAAATCTGCACATGAACCTCAACCATAATATTTTCCAACTCTGGTTGACCCGCTATCACTTTCGCTGACGAATCGGCCACAAAATCTCCATTGACTAGTTTCAGATTAGCACTGTTCGGCAACAAGTCTAGTTCGCTTAAGTTCAGATAGAGACTTTGATACGAGTCTTCCGCGAAGAGGGGCAATATGGGCCCCTCCCATGTATGTGGTTCGCCGGTAACTCTGTTGTAAATTGTCAAACGACCGTTGTTGGGTAGTGGTGGAGAGTCTATAGTAGGGTCTTCATCTTTTGGTAGCACCTAAAGTAAAACAAAAAATACTTTTTCAGTCGGATCTCATCAATAGGATGATATTCAGTATGAGATTTTGTTCTGCCTTGATTTTAGACAACGGTTTTTTTTATTTTAAAAAGATGGATCATGCATTATGGAACACACTGGCTCTCAAAGCAGGCGGAACTCATCGTTAGGCGCTTGGCTACAGATTTCAACTTGAGGTTGGTAGCTAGGCGAGCGTAAGAAAACGCCCTACCACCATCCTATTGTATGCCCCGGTAACTTACTCTTTTTGGTATTTTGATAGAAAGATAGAACCTCGTACCTTTCGCACGGCAATTGTTCCCCACTGACCACACGGCCATCATCGCTACTAATAGGTAGATGATGATGATGCTGCTGCTATCCTACATCTCGAATTCGAGTTATGTTAGCCCTAAACTAAAAGTCGTTAAGTACAATTGTCTCGTTTTAGGGTCGTCATTGTATATCTTTACCTTTTGTAGATCTGCGCTACTACAAAAAGACTTCCGGAGGGGCAACGTTGGTGTGTGCGACTAAGGGTGTAGAGGGGTATGTAAATACTTACATTGAGAGTAGCTTGGCAAGTGTCCGTGTCCGTAGTGACCACGGCAAGTACGTAAATGCAGTTTCTGAACTCGCTGATCGAAAGCACACCGGCTCGCAAATCGCATAGTGCTATAGATTGCGACCACACTGAGGTGTCGCGTTGAGTTATTCTCGAGCTGTGTTCCTGGGAAGAAAGAAGGAAGTTTTGTTTTAAATAATTTAATGATGGAGACTGAAGCATCATGACGTACATCATTTTTTAAGACTAATTTACGAGCAATTCATTTACGAACTAACTTCGTTGAACTGGAACCCTTAATTTCAACAATTTTGGCTTTCTTAATGACTATAAAAGTACGTTTATACGTAGCTCTATAGTCATTATCTCGCCTACGAGAAAATAAAGATGTCACCGAAGATGAAGCACGGACTACTATAATAATGTATGTATAATATATCGATTATTGTAAGTATAATTGTATAATAACAAAATTAATAATATATAAGAATAATAATATATCGATTCACTTTGATATAAACAAACCTAGATTGTACTTCTAGGAATACAAAGATTAAGGTAAAACGACGATGCGGCATAAAACAAAGAACCATTGCCTAGAAAAAAAAACGTTTTTTCCGGACTGAATATATAATTTATAATTATATATAATAATATATAATTTAGTGATTAGATCAAGTTGTTTACTGGTGATCGTCACTGCGCAGTCCAGGTCGTTGGTTCGAGTTGTTTACTGGTGATCGTCACTGCGTAGTCCAGGTCATTGGTTCAAGTTGTTTAC
Organism: Ligdia adustata; assembly: GCA_947049295.1. Taxonomy (NCBI): domain Eukaryota; kingdom Metazoa; phylum Arthropoda; class Insecta; order Lepidoptera; family Geometridae; genus Ligdia; species Ligdia adustata. Next base: position 2,958,663 of record OX346237.1, read on the forward strand.
TGGTGATCGTCACTGCGCAGTCAATGTCATTGGTCAAAGTTGTTTACTGGTGATCGTTACTGCGCAGTCAAGGTCATTGGTTCAAGTTGTTTACTGGTGATCGTCACTGCGCAGTACAGGTCATTGGTTCGAGTTGTTTACTGGTGATCGTCACTGTGTAGTCCAGGTCATTGGTTCAAGTTGTTTACTGGTGATCGTCACTGCGCAGACAAGGTCATTGGTTCAAGTTGTTTACTGGTGATCGTCACTGCGCAGTCAAGCTCATTGGTTCAAGTTGTTTACTGGTGATCGTCACTGCGCAGTCCAGGTCATTGGATCGAGTTGTTTACTGGTGATCGTCACTGCGTAGTCCAGGTCATTTGTTCATGTTGTTTACTGGTGATCGTCACTGCGCAGACAAGGTCATTGGTTCAAGTTGTTTACTGGTGATCGTCACTGCGCAGTCAAGGTCATTGGTTCAAGTTGTTTACTGGTGATCGTCACTACGCAGTTAAGGTCATTGGTTCAAGTTGTTTACTGGTGATCGTCACTGCGCAGTCAAGATCATTGGTTCAAGTTGTTTACTGGTGATCGTCACTGCGCAGTCAAGGTCATTGGTTCAATTTATTTATCGCTGATTGTAATACTCACCAGCCTGACGTGGTACTCTAGTATGGAGCGGGGTCCGGTCCAATCGCACGATATGCAAGGAGTACGCACGTCCATGCCTATTCTCTCCATGTAATCCTGCAATACGTTTCGTTCTTAACAGTATATCATATTTGTTCATAAGAGTTGATAACTGTAGCGCGGATGCCGAGCGTAGGTATAGCAACATCTTTAAAAAAAGTTATTACAAACTTATTTTACGGCAGGCACCAATAGAACTTTTACAGTTATTTCGATTTAAAATCAAACCTCTGGACCAATTTCAATAAAATTTAAATGAGACAACTCGACAATTATACTCTTTCAAACATAAAAAATTTTTCATCCCACCATCTCGGAAACAGTATTTTTGCTATTCGATATCTGAGTGCAAAAGCCGTTTTTATTCGCAAGAGGATAAAGTAAATTTGAATGTAGAATATCGTGTGCACTAAAGTTTGTGAATTAAAAACCTTATTCAACCTATTTACTTCTACCTCTATGGCGACGAATTCATCATACAACCTTTTTTGTTAAAAACTCGAAACTCGGAACCGTTTATGCTGTAATTTTTTTTAATTTGTTTTTTGCGCGCCATTATATTTTTCGTCATATTGTTAAAACATTATGTTAAAAATAAGTGAAAAAACTAAAATGAGCGATTCAATTTCTTTATTTTTCGTATGTAGTCATTTCCTCGCTGAGGTGTGATGAAAAGTTACGTGTTGCACTCGAGTGTAAAGATTTTTCACCTTTTGCTCCTTCAATTCCCTCGCTAACGCTCAGGAGGATTCTAGTTATTGAATCCTTCGCTTGCTCGGTCATCAAAAGTGAGCACGCGGATTAAAAGCAACTTTGCACTCTTGTTTAACAAATAACTATTACAAATTACAAACATTGAAGTACATACATGTGTTTGTCTATTTTTCGTGATGTAAAGTCAGTGTGTATTTACGTACCCCGTCCTGACTGATGAGATCGAGCGCGTCCTCTAACTCGGCGGTGTCCACAGAGGAGCACAGGGAGGCTCGCCTGCTCGACCCAGGGCTGCATATCTGCGAACCTGATCACCACACACGACACCCTATTCATTTATAATAATACAATAACACTTAACTAATTAAAACTTACACAAAAGATAAAATTCAATATGACAACGTGGTAAATGTTCTAAATCAACTTTTGTACAAATCATTATTTTATCAGAACTAATATGGAACACAACGTCAGATTAATCAATATTTGAAGTCATACAAGTTTTGATGGAATATATCAAGTGGTGGACATATGTCAATGCAAGTTTCGTTATAAGATTGAAACATTCTTTTAAGTGGATATAACACTTCAGTAAACAGAGTCATTCCAGGCGTTTCGGCAACAAGGACAGTGGATTCAATAGTAACTATCACTACTGGCTGTGGCTGATATGGAGAGAATAGAAACTACTACAGCAGTTGTGGGAGACATTTTTCTTCGCTTTTACTGTTACAGCCATATCGCACGAGTTTCGTCAGTACTTTACACTTTTTGTCACTAATATTTTATATATATAGATTTTACATGAAATAAATGAGTTAACCTTGGCACATGATGTGATAAACAATGTAAAAACCAGACATACGCTATGGAACAAAAATACTGTTGTCTCTCGGTTGGGTGGTCTCTTTCATTTCCATGGACATTGTATATCTCTTTCCTTGTTATAGTGTGTCAGAAATGGCATACCTGTCGTCTATATCTTTCTCTGTCTACAGTATATGATTATAACAACTGATATGGTATTATAAGGACGATATAATCACTAAGAAACGACACTTGTTTTTATGTCGGTTTGAATCACCTGGTGTGAATATCGGGAACTAAAATTGACGATGACCCCAATAGACAACATTTCATTTTTAGAAAGAGATGGTAATTCGAAATTTCGAGATAATGTAAAGTAGAGTTTAAATACAAAAAATACCACAGTTATTTACAAAAAAAAACTGGTTAAAATATTTCGTATTTATACTAAGACCGTCAGATGCCAACAATAAAAAATATTATTGTAACTGTCATCTGTGAACCGTACCAAAACAAACAACAAAAATACAGATAATTAAGGACATAATTTTTTACGAGCTTTTGAGCATGTCAGCCGCATTACCACACTAAACGGCAATGCGTTGGGAAAGATTAAAACCCTCATTATAATCACGCGTCGAATCGATCAAACGCTCCGATAAGTTTTGTAAAATATGATGAGCTCCCGGTCCACACGGCACTAAAGTCTCGGCTCAAATATATAACCTCTACCGAGGCTAGCATATTTGTTTATTTTCATATTTGTTCTTTTATTTATATTGTGCCGTTCGGCTGAGTGAGCCGCCGTCCCTGACCTACTCTGTGATTAAGAAAGATGAAGATAGACGATTTTGTACGTACAGTTGTGTATAAAGTGATTGAAAGACTGTTCTTATGAATAACTCCATGCAAACAAGAATGAGAGTGGGTCATCTGCAGTAGTGAGAAAAGTAATTAATGAATTAATAATAATTAATTAATGATAATAATTAATTAATGATAATAATTAATTAATTATAATAATTAATTAATGATATTAATTAATTAATGGTAATAACTAATTAATGATAATGATTAATTCATTATAGTAATTAATTGGGAAATAAGAGTAATTGAGAGTAATTAATTCATTTACCGTTCTTACTACTGACTGGGAGGAACATTATTAGTAAGCCTGGTAATAAACGTTTTCATTTAATACGGGTGGTAAAATTAAAAACGCAAGTAAAAGTTTAAAGAGAATGGGTCACGTGGGTTTAGTATGTTATCTTACATCCTCATAGTTGCAGATGAACAACTAAAAGCAAATGAGGATCTTTTGCAATGCAAATGCGACGATTTGTTGTTTTGCTAAGTTAAAAGTCGGTAAAAAAATTACCTTCATCACAGATCAGATCTTCTCCGTGTCCGACATGTTGCGACTCGTATTTGCCATGTAATTTCATACAGTCCTGACGCTCCGGGGTTGGCTCCACCACGCTACATTGCTGATTAACCCGCGATGGCGCTGACAAAACATTACACCGACAGTCTTAATTTATAGCTAAAGGTTATAGGGGTACGGAAGATTATTTTTTAGCCTACCCTAGATTGCATCAACCTATCAAACGTTAATTTATTAGACACATTTTGTACGTGATTTAACGTAAAATAGAACCTCAGGCTTGCACCAGTCGTAGAACAGTGTCGCGGACACCAGCGTCTTTCCAATTCTTCCCTATAGGTACCTAAATTAAAATTATGCCAAGTACAAACAAAACGATGACACAACTTACAAAGAGTAATATTACAAGTAAATTTACTTATGTTGAACGAGGTTTACAAACTTATGCGCGAAACCAAAAAAGTAAACAAAAATAAAAGCACACCTATAGGTATTGTATACTAAATAATAAAACTTGCTTTATTACCTTAGTATTATAGTCGAAACTTAAAACAGCATATTTAAAAAAATTATACGTAGTGCAGAAGGCAGAAGGAAGGTAATAATAATGACCAAAATATTGATATAGACTTCACATTATTACTCTAAACCTTACCTTACACGTTTACAGCGGCGAGGTACGCCAAAAATGTACCTAACGTTTTTCGTATTTAGTTAATTTTGTTGTGTTTCTACAACTTTTGTTTGAATTTCTGTATTGATAAGTAATACTTTTCTTTTTTACAAGTATACTTTATGTTAAAAAGTGTTTAGGTAAATTCTTTGTAACTAACGTTTTTACGTATTTTAATCTATAAACAATGTTAAAATTAATTTTTCAAAAACCAGCATATGATTTTTTTCTCGAATTTTAGGCTCGTTGAAAGTTTTCCCGGACTACGCGAAAACGAAGATTATTTATTGCACCTCTAACCTATATCCCTGACCTATATTAAACATCGGCAAAAAAATAAACCAAGTGCATAAAAAGTATTAAAAAGCATTGAGCCAAATATAATTTTAAAAAGTAAGCATTGACTTAAGAATAATAAATATGAAGTATTAACTTCAGAAAAATATAAATTAAGCACTGACTTAAAAATAATAAAGAATTAGGCGTTGACTTAAGAATAATAAATAATTAAGCATTAACATAAGAATAATAAAAATGAAGTATTGACTTAAGAAAAATAAAAATTAAGCACTGACTTAAGAATAATAAAAAATTTAAGCATTGACTCAAGGATAATAAAAAATAAACATTGACTTAAGAGTAATAAAAATGAAGCGATGACTTACAAATGGTGCGACAATCAGGGTTGAGTGGGGTTGCATCGTGCGGCACACTGCAAGCGAAACCAAGCGGTGCAGCAAGCGAGCATAGTGTGGTGCATAACATGTACCAGTGACATTATAAACGACTTCTCAACTTTAAGCATCTACTTAGTTTACGAAACAAAAATAAGACAATAATAAGATTAAACTAAAATTTTTGTTTTTTTTTCTAAATTTGTTCATTTCTCGTTTATTAGGATAATAATCATTACTACAACATTTTAAAAATATTTTTAGATAACATAGGTCATTAGTACTTATAACCTTGTATACATACTGACTGAATGACAGCTTTATTATACATATAGAAAAACCATTGGTAATAGAAATACAGCTTTAACTAGTTCGGATAGCCAATAGGTTAAATGTAATTTTTTTAAGTACGTAAAAAATAACATTATTATTACAATTTGATAACAAGTAAATTTTTATTTTTATTTTTAAAAATAAATCTATTTATTTTTTTTGCAAGTGTTTTTTTTACAATTTTGTATTTTTTTTAAATAAAGATAAAAGTTGAGAACCGTTTATAATAAGTAATATAATGGGAGACATAGCAGTTATATTACACGGCAGGGTTATTATGGGGGCCTAGCCGGAATTTCACGTAGAAGTTATAATACTCGATAGATATATAGTGCCCCAGCGGAAATGAAAGAAGCATTGTATATTAGTGTTAGCCTAGTCGAAAAAACCCCTTGCCTCACTAGCGCGAGAGCGCGGGTTCAAATCCAGGTTCAGACATGCACCTCTTGAGATTTTCAATAATGTATATATTAGAATTAATTGCCACATGCTTAAATGGTGAATGAAACATCGTGAGAAAACATGCTTGTCGGAGAAGGTTAATAACTTTCAAAGAAAAGTGAAGTGTCAATTTTGCGAGCGTGGTGGACTATGCTCTACACCCCCATCATAGTGGAGACCCGTGCCCATCAGAGGGACGTTATGGGTTGATACGTATATTATTATTAAAGTAGGTACGCGTGAAATTCCTGCTAGACTCTAAATTGTTGGTTAAATCTCTTAAGGCACATAATTTGGTTAATTATTTTGCCCTTTCGCTTGCACATTTTAACCATTTAAAATAAATGATACAAAAACTGTAAAATAAAATAGCTAAGGGCATAAACAATAAATTAAATTAGGCCCTTTTATTTGATATACATATATATATTTAGGGGTTTGTGAATAAATATGTAATCCGCCATTTTGGGGCTGCGGCCACTTTGGACCGACTTTCATGAAACATTTAACGAAAACAGTTTTTCAAACAAAAACAAAATGATAGAGAATTCGGTTCATTTGTTAGGGAGGTACTACGATGCCTACAGTTCATGAAAACAGGTTTTTTTGCAGGTTAGAATATGATGCATAGCAAAAATAAAAGTGTTCTTTTACTAGTGATGTTATGAGAAAATTACGTTAACACTATCTTTGTCAATACCACACATAAATAGTGTTGAAGTCATTAATTTCACCGGCAACTCACGTCAATTACCACTCTTGTAATATCATGCATGGTTACTAGGAAGAGATCGCTTAAAGCGATAAGGCCGCAATTAGAAATCAAGCATATTTTTGTAGTTTTTTTTTTTATAGTTTTATAAGCTGGTTTCAAATAAAATGTTATCTCATCTGATCTTACCGCTAACAATTTATTTCTTCTCTGTAATAGACGTGGTACGATGAAATCAATAGTTAAAATAAATATACAGTTATTGTTAATATCATGTGACACAGTGCTGGCAACCCAAGAATTTCGAAAGCATTGCAATAACAAAACACCAAGCAAAACATCGAAGAAACGAGAAGATGGCAGCACATATTAGACAAAAACAACAAAACAATATCACGCATTTATTACCATTAAAATGGGTTCTAGTACATTTTTAGACAATTTAATATAAATTTAAAATTAATATGAATATGGTTATGGATATGGTAATATGTTTATATATCTTAATATATATAAATCTCGTGTCACAATGTTTGTCCTCAATGGACTCCTAAACCACTTAACCGATTATAATAAAATTCGCACACCATGTGCAGTTCGATCCAACTTGAGAGATAGGATAGTTTAAATCTCAAATTATAGTCGCAATTTTAATTTATTGCTAATTATTTGTCTGTTATTATTTGACAGTCACAATTATAAGTATTCAAAAAATATATTATAGAATCGACTGTTAGGCGGTACGAAGTTCGCCGAGTCAGCTAGTATATATATATAGTTATAATTATATTATATAGTTATATATTCGCATTAATGGTATACTCACGCAGTGGTAACGATGTCTGTGCTGTAAACCAAACGTGTGTCGAACGCTGTCGTAGTGTTCTTCTTCAGACAGACAAACTGTTCGAACGGCTGCATTAGATATTTACACTTATAGTTGTAGTAGCTCTCCAAGGGGCCCGAATCGACAACGTTCACTGGAAATTACAAATATACAATACAATACAATAATTCTTTATTGTCACGACAATAATACAACAAAATATAAATAAAAAATTCAAATTTCAAAATTTCATTAAAAAAAAAAACAAATAACATGGCACAAAATGCGGTCCGGTCTTATCCCTAAAAAGCGATATCTTCCAGACAACCTTTCTATGAAGGCTGTCTGGAAGAGATCGCTATATATATATTCCATTTCTATGAATGGATATGTCCGGGGACATATCGCTCGCTTGGTCAATCTGATTTTTTTCGGTCTCGCTTAGAGACAGATAAAAATCAGTTTTCGTCTGTCAGACAAATAGATAGATAGTAATACGCTTTATTGTATACACATAAAACATAAAGACAAAAAAAAATTACATGTAGTGCCATCTCTTCCAGGCAACTTTTGGATGGAGACTAATGACAAAAAATAATGTACAGGACATGGTGTACTTACAATAAAGAAATAATTCTACTCTTATTTACACACACATATATATAAATACAGGGGTCGGCACTCGAAGTGTTACCAATTCAAAATGCTGTAATTTTGACAATTTTGTTTTATTTTTATTTATAAAATTCAATACAAATTCAATAGAAAAAAAACATTTAAAATTAAAAAGAAAAAAATATTGTTCGATGTGGCCACCTTTAGCGCGGATAACAGCATCGAGTCTGTCCGAGAAGGCTTCACACGCTGCACGAATGTGGTCTGCTGATATTTTGTTCCATTCTCGGCGAAGAGCAATCTTTAAGGCGTCGACTGTCTCAAATTTTTATGCTGACACTTTGGCCTCTAGAATTGACCATATGGAAAAATCCATTGGGTTTAAGTCCGGCGAATATGGTGGCCGTTGTTGCGAAGAAATGAAGCTCGGAACTTTTTCTTGCAAAAAATTTTGGGTTTCACGGGCTTTGTGGGATGGTGCCGAGTCTTGCTGAAACGTCTAATGGTTTCTACCGAATTTCTTACGTGTCCAAGGTAACAAAGCATCGTTTAAAATCTTTTCACGGTAGATTTGCTGGTTTATCTTTGCACCCTGCTCAATGAAAACGAGAGGTGAACGTCCCGTAGCAGTTACCGCGGCCCAAACCATCACTGATGCTGGTGCTTGCTTTCGCAGAGCAATTTGTTGGTCTAAATTGTCGTTTGATTTAGACTTTAACCATACGCGATCATTTTGTTTGTTCACATGTTGCTGAACCGTAAAAATTTTTTCATCGGAAAATACCAAATTTTCAAGCTTGCTATCAACGTACAACTGCTTTAACTCCTTAGCTCTTTCTAGGCGAACTGCCTTTTGTGCAAGTGTCAAGTCTTGCACTTTTTGTATTTTGTAAGGTTTCAGTTGTAGTTTATTTTTTAATATGGGTCCTATGCTCCGAGCAGATACATTAAGACTTTTCGCCAATTTAACTGCGCTTTGTCGTGGATTACGTTCAATTCTAACCTTTACCTTTCGAACCATTTCTGATGATGTTGCTGTTGTTAGATGTCCACCTCCATGGCGTTTCTTGATGCTACCCGTATCATTGTAACGCGTGATGGTCCGATACACAAACATTTTATTCAGATGTAAATGTCGTAGCGCATTAACAATGGCTGGTTGCGATTTTCCAGCCAAATACAAAGTAATGACACTGTGGCGTTTGAATTCCATCTGGATAACTTTTTTTAGCAGCGACGAAAAACAATGAGCTTCTGTATGTTTAGGAACAATACAATAGACTTACGACTGTGAAAAAATGGGCGCCATATTGTAAACAGTTTGCTTGCTATAGCAACTTAAAGTTGGTAACACTTCGAGTGCCTACCCCTGTATATATATATATATATATATATATATATATATATATATATATATATATATATATATACAATTATAAACACATACATTCTAATAGCTTTTTTTTCTAATAACTTACATAAACTATATTACAATGACTGTCAGTTTGTATGTATGTATGTTTGTATGTATACCAAAAAGAAGGAAAGTTTGCTACGGCGCCATTTGATGGCCGATTTAAATAATATTTATTATTATCAAGGAGAATACATTTTTTTTTTAAGATGTCCTCCTAATAAAAAACTGGTTAAGTGGTCGTCATTTTTTTATCATAGCGTAAAACACTGGATTCAACAAGACCAAAAATTTAGAGGATGTCTGCCAGGTATCATTGGATTGGATATCTCTGCAGATAGTTTAGTTGAGCTTAGGCTATATTAGTGTGCCATAAAGCGATATTCATTAATTCAAAAATATAATATCCCGCGTTTTTACTCGTTAAGTTATGGAGGCTCGAAGTTTTCGCAGTCGAGTTTTCTTCTAAACTATGTACACAGGTATAATTAAAAAAATCCCCGACATTTTGTTGTGCCGCCATCTTGGTTTAGAAATCATCTTATTATATAGTAAAGTATCAGTCAGTCAAGCTCTTTCATTTAATACCCGTATTGAGGGAGCTGTAAAAAAATTACTAATCCGCCATTTTGTAGCTGCGGCCATGTAGGACCGATTTTCATTAAACATAGCTAAGAACACATAGCTAAGAACTACTAATAATTAATGAATTAACATTCTATTGCAGCTAACACAAGCATCAAATATACAGGAACAATATTACATCTAGTGTTACAACTGGCGGCCTTTTTACTAAAAGCGATCTCTTCCAGGCAACCTTACAAATACACCTCTCAAACAAAATCAAAATCGGTTCATCCGTTTGACAGCTACGATACCACAGCAGAAACACAACCCACACACCTCATCGTTTTTGAATGAATGAATGAATGAATTGTTTATTTGCGATAATTACAATATCACACATATTATTAAGATTTTACGTCGGGGGTTAAAAATATTTACCCAAGTCTGCTCCATCCCCCACGTCTACGTAGAGGGGTTGTGAGAGATTCTTGAACCTGTGGTTGTCTACCTGTGAGAACACCTCCGATATGCGAGGCAGGCTGCCCTCTTGAGGAACGAGCCTCTCAACACCCTCCTCCAATTGTAAAGGTCTGGAAACCAGGAAATAATATGTAAACAGTAGTAATATAATATGGGACAACATCCACACAAAGGTGTTCAGCTCCCAAACTAGGCAAAGCCTGTGCTATAGTAACCTGATGACTGATATACATACATACATATATATATATACATATATAATAATAAACACCCAGACACATAATAAACACCCAGACATAGGTCAAACAGACATGTTCATGCAAACAAATGTTTGACCAGTCTAGGGATCGAACCCGGTACCAACGGCGTAGAAGGCAGGGTTCCTACCTACTGCGCCAACCGGACAGTCAGTAAATAAAAGTAATATTAAAAAATTTACAAAGCCCCGACACTAAAGAATCAAAGAATTAGATATGTAATCTGCCATTTTAGGCAGCGGCCATCTTGGATCGATTTTTATCAGACGCAGCTTAGAAAACTCCCGACTTACAAACAAAATCAAAACGTCTACGTCTACTTATAATAATACCAAGTCATTTACGCGTCAGAGGTTAAAAACTACTTTAGGCGACAAGCCGTCCAATGTACTACTAAAGTTTTATTTAATTGTATTTGACTTCAATTCGGCTAATAGTCTTTAATTTTTAGTGATTTTGATAGAATTTATATGATCTGTATATCCATCCGGGCACATTCAAGCAAAAGTATTTTCCAAAATTTCTGCTGCTTTATTTGAAGTCGGTTAGATTAGAAACATATTATTTATGAACAATTAAAAAAAAACTGGCTGTTTAACTTCCCCGTCTATTTGATGAAGGCAAACTGATTAATAAGATGGTATATACAAAATATTTAGCGCTCGCTCGAAAGAGCGAGCGCTTGAAGAGTCAACATCTCCTGAGGATGCCTTGTGCTAAGGCGAAACACGTGTCGAGGAAGTCGGATACTGAGAGAAAGAGAAATAATAAGGTGAGGTGTGGCGGTGGTGAGGAGGAACCACACCATAAAAACAAAAATATTTTTCGATTTCTCACGCTGACATCAAGACGAGGCGGAAAAACACTAAATATCTTGTATATACCATCTTATTATAAATGGATTTCCGCAAAGTAACGCCTGACTCCATCAAACTGATTTATTAGTCTAAGTTGACGATTCCAAAATGTCGCTTGTCTTTTTGCTTCCACAAGTCAAAAAAAGATAACTATATTCTTATAAAAGCAAGTCAAATCAAAGTCACTCGGTTGCTGAGGAGAAGGACAAACAAACCAACAAACACAATTTGGCATTTATTAACCGAGCGAGCGCAGCGCCTGCTTCGAGTCGGGCTAAATGTTCTTTATTGCAATTGTCTCAGAATTACAATACGCCGCAGTTAGTTTAAAGCAAAAGATAATTTTTCGTCCATTTTGGCACAATGCAATTGTAATTCGGAAACAATTCAAATAACAGACTTGACCACGTGGTTGTAGGTTCCATCCAATCTTGATTAAACATGGTGTCTACGTACGAATGTTTTGATTAAGAGGGTATTTCCCCCTGAACTAAAAGGAAGGAAGTTTGCTACGGCGCCATTTACTAACGGATTTCAATATAATGCGGCATGCATAGTTAACATTCCTCAATATGAAAACAATCGGCCAAGTGTTTGTCATGTTTTCTTATCTATTATATTGTTATCTTTATAAATATATATGTATATAACAAAGTCCTGTTAGTTACACTATTTATAACTCAAGAACGGCTGAACTGATTAGGCTGAAAATTGGTGGAGAGGTAGTTTAGAACCAGGAGACCGGACATAGTATTTTTAACCTTTTTAACCGACTTCAAAAAAAGTAGTTCTATATTAGTTTTAGTAGAACTACGCGGGTGAAACCGCGGAGCACAGCTAGTAGTCACAAAAATTATCATGGTCGTGCGGTCAACAGTTCGCGGAACAAACTAATTAGTAATAGGTAAGGTCTAGAATAAATTTACCTTTGATTATAATCCGACCGTGTACAGTTGTGATAGTGAACCGACGTTCTATTGTTACTTTGACTCGAGATCTCTTGCACTAATTCTGGTACATTTGATAAACTCAGCTCGTTCAAAAATGACATGTTTGGGTATTTTTTAATATCGCCACACAGCGGCTGAAGATTTACTGCAGTATTTTGATTGCCATCAAATAATGTATCTGAATAAACATTCTGAACTGAGGAATCTGGGTTTCGTGTACCATTAAAATTAATACTACCGTTATCTGTGGTTACTTGTTTATAGTCAGTTCTGCTTTGATTATCTGTGGTGGCTTGTCTATAGTAACGTCTGTCTTGATTATCTGTGGTGGCTTGTCTATAGTCACGTCTGCCTTGGTTATCTGTGGCGACTCGACTGACCATAGCATATTGTCTATGGTTAGGCCCGCCTAGTTTGCTTGTGGCAGCTTGGTTTTGTCTATGGACAGGTCGGCCTTGATTTTGACTCTCTCTATTTTTTACGGCACGTACAGTTTTGATTTGACATTGACGTTGTTTTTCCGTTTGGATTTTCCCAGCTTCCATTTGTTTCAAGTTATTAACGGTCAATTTTTGAATCTCTCGTTTTGTTTTTATAACAGTTTTTGTTGTAGTAGTATTTACTTTGGATTTTGCGTACTCTGTGGTATATTCCTTTGATGAATTACCGCCATAGTTTCGAGTTTCCGTAAACTTTTCGCATTTCCGATTCCCTATGGACCGTTTTAGCGTTTGTGAGTCTCTTTCGTCGCCACTATCTCTGGCAGTTTCAGTCGATGAATTGCTAAAACTCCTATCGATATTTAAGTTAACAATATCTTGCATGGTTGTCATATTGCAGTTTTTTAAGACTACCAACGGTTTCGAGTCCATGGGTAGCTTTGTTTTGTTTTTGGTCAAGTTTATCGGTGTGTATATTTGTTTGTTTTGGTTTATGTTTGGTTTCGCGATGCGACCGTCTTGTGTGCGACTGTTGAAGATAGAGGTGGGTTTGTGATGGGTGAACGGTTGATCAAATGGGTTTAGTGGGTATATACCGCTGAGTCTACGCTCGCGTATCGGCGGTCTAGAAGCTATATTCTGAAAGATAATCACATGAACCATGTTATTTTTGTTCAATCATTGAGCGAAGGATCTCAACGTCACAGGTTAAAATTATTAAGAAAGTAAACTTACAGCCCGTCTCTCTTCATTAAATCCAAAGGTTTCCCTTCGACTATTGCTCGGGAGCACAGCTTCAGTATTAACAGTTGACCGCAATAACGTGTGCTCCACAGGTCCATTTGACCCTCGTCCTCTTTGTACGACAGCCTGGAAAACCAACATTTTGTACCAATGACAAGCTAGAGCCTAGAAGGAATACATAAGAAATAGTATACAAAGGGAATTGCGGAATGCCGGAAGACTCCACTCAGCGTACACCTTGATGCGTATCCAGCGTAGGATCAACAATAAGTAGCTGTAGTGGAACTACACCTATATCTGCCAAGCCTAGTTCCAGCCATGCTGACAGACAATATCAAATGAAGGCCGTCCTGGATTTCTGCGAAAACGTAATTTCGCACAAAGAAACTGCTGAGCGAGAGTGAAAGAGCAGACCCTGCTCGTCGTGGGAGAGGGCGTAGAAAAGGCGAAAGCGAATGCCCTTCTCTTACCCTGGAAACAATACAATTCAATTTCATTGTCCAACTACTTTTCAAAAGAGGCGAAAAGGTGATTTAAGGTAGGATTTTATGAGGGTTGACAGTTTAGTAAACTTGGTAACCCATTTAAACCTAGGCGCAGCGAAGACAAGAATGTCAGTGGCTCATGTTGTTTTAAAGAGAAGTAATTCCCGGGACATGCAGCGAAGTGTTGGAGAGGCTCTGGTAGTGTTACAATTGAGATATACACAGAGACAGGCCACCGAGGGGGTGTTAGTGGGTAAAAATTGAGATATACACAGAGACAGGCCACCGAGGGGGTGTTAGTGGGTAAAAATTGCACATAACCCGGTTGTATTCCAAAGCAGAAGGGCGTCATGAGAAGATTTCCCTCACAAACAAAAAAAGGCCAAGAAGGAATTTTATACAGGAGCCATCAAAGTATGGAATAGTTAAAGAAACCAGACAAACCTACATCTATTGACATAAAACTGCTGAATTTATTTTTCAAATAACTACTGCAGCTTTGGGGACATTTAAAGATGAGCATAATTTTTCAAAAAAAATAATCTAATAATAAATAATATTTTTTATCTAAGTATTTATATGTAAAACGTGTAGCAGAAAGGTGTGACAATACCTAAGGGTTTTAGTCTATCAATTAAGGTGAACCCATTACAAAAGAAAATTTTGCTAATTTCGAGAAAAAATATTAGTTTCTCCATACAAAAATTGGTCACGTGATCGGCCAAGTAGTATGGAGGACACAATATTTTTTTCTTCAATTTTGAAAAGTTTAGTTCTTTGATGACTCAAGTAACACCCTGAAGTATTATCACACCTTTCTGTTACACATTGTATAAAAATCAGCAAGTCAATAATAGTTTTTTATTTTTTTTGTCAAACTGAGTTAAATGTAGCTGAGTAGCTACATTTAACAAGCCGAATGTGTGGTCACACATTTAGAAAATGCATGTTGATCAAAACCCAGATGCCTAAAAAATCTGATAACACACATAAAATTAAGAAAATGAGAACATCCTCCTTTGTCGAAGTCAGTTAATAAAATAAAATACTTACATTAATTGGCAAGTATTTTTGTGTATCTTTGCTCACTTCATAGCTCTTAATTTCTTGACGAATGTCAGCATTTTGTGCCTTAAACACATCCACTACAGTACTATTTAAACTCACAATGCTGTACTTCACATTACGTCTCATATTATGATAGCTTCGGAGTACTCGGTCACTGTTTAGTGATACGCGGTCACTGTTTCGTGACACTCGGTCACTGTTTAGTGATACGCGGTCACTGTTTCTTGATACTTGGTCACTGTTTCGTGATACTCTTGTCTGTGATATTTGGCCATAATTCCGTGATAGTCTGGTGAAGTTGTGTGAATTTCTGGTCAAGAGAGGGTTCAATATGCTGGTGTTACAACGCATTATAGTGTGCGTTGGCTGAGGCGTGGTGCATATCGGTGGAGAATTAATTGTTGATGATATTTCCGAACCCTGTAATAATGTATTTTAATGGCTTTATTTCTAGTGATTAATTTTGTTAGTAATAACTTAGCTTGTAGGTCTTCAAAAGATAGTAGGTTCGTAGTTGTAAACATTTATGTTTTCCAGTCTAGTTTGTATGTTGACAGTTTATGTCGACTGTACAAATATAATTTAACATAAACTATCGGTAGGTTTTGAACTTGTGTTTGCTCGCAACTAAATAAAAGCAAAGCGAAAGCAATATTTAAGGCATATTTTTGTATGGTCCTTAAATTCTCAGCAGTGGCATTGACTGATTTGAACAAATATTATTTTTGTTTGAAAGGGGTTTCACAGGTTGTTCTTATCTCATGCTTGTTTGTGGTGAGTGGGTTCCACACAGTGGTAACACATTATTACTAGCAGTTACTTGAACCTCACGAACATACCTACATCATATTTTTACTTATGTGAGAAAAACTACATGAGTGATAGTTTATTTTTTTTAGTTGCAGTAATTTTCATTATAATTTATCAACAATAAAGGCTATTTTTATTTATTTAATCTTAATAAATGTTATTGTGCATGTCTGTACTAAAAATCATTGAAATCGGCTAGTCAAAAGCTTCAGAGCACATTTTGGAAGTAATAGCTACCTGAGAAATAGAACCCATACACTAAATTCATCAAGACATACAAACAATGCCGGTTTTTATCTGGCCCAATGTATAAGCAATGCCATTCAGCGTGGTGATGCGGCTAGCAGCTGGGCACGCTGCCCTCTGGTGGTAGGTTGGAGCATTTGGATTGTCTGTAGATCTTAAATGGCCTATAGGTAATCTTTCTGCTATAATTTTTTGCTGTCGTAGTTAGTCATTTTGTTAATGTTAATAAAGGCACTTGAATAATCAGACAGAAAAAATAAAAAATTACCATGTTTGAACCAGAGATGCTTCACTCACTCACTCACTCATCCAAATCAGTTTAGTAGTTTGCTTAACAAATCAAAAATAACTGAGAAATTTGCGTCACAAGACGAGGTTGGTGTTTTACTTGTATTTTTACTTGTAACAATACAATGAATGAAAACATTAAGGTATACCTGTATCCGCTTCTTTTTCTTTGCATTTACTTTACGAGACTTAGACATAAGTTTTCGCTCTTTCTTAATACGATCCACTATTGCATTGAAGGCTTCAGGACTGCTGTGGTTCTTGGCAAATAACATTTCAATGAGATACATTTTCTGCAAATAAACAATATTACAATACCAACAACAACAAATTGGATTACATTTCAGGTTTAAATTAATATCACTTTATAGCAAGACATTAAAGAATATCTAGTGTTTTGTTTTGATGTCATACACCATACATGTCTTCTTACACACCATCTCCACCCGTCACCTTATTAATTCTCTTTTTTGCAGTATCTGACTTCCTCAATATGTGTTTCGCCTTAGCTTTGTCTTACTATAAATGGATTTCCGATTAGGCCCCAGTTTTTGTCACCACAGCCTTTGGTAACCTTGGTAAATGTATACATAATTTAGAAAATAAAGTTAGTATAGTTATGGAATTGTTAAAGGAATGGTTTGACGCAAATGGAATTGTTCTTAACTCTGATAAAACCATCTCTATGCAGTATCAGTCAAAGTTAAAGTCATTCTATTATAAGATACGCTATTACTGTTTGGGGAAATGCTAAAGATATCATAAAAGTCTTAAAATGTCAAAAACAGTCTATAAGAACAATTAACGGTTTGAAAAAACGTAGTCCTGCGAGAAAACACTTTAAAAAAGATAAAATAATGACAGTTATATCACTTTATATTTATAGTTGTTTATTAGAAGTACACGAGGATAGGGAAATACCGGAAAAAAGAATTTCACGCAATAATAAAAAAAGGCGAATCCTACCAATAAATAGATTAGCTAAATGTAAGAAGCAGGGGCTTTATACCAAAATACTGAAGTAAAATAAATTACCTAATAGTGTAATGGATCTCAATTTTATTACATTCAAACAAAAATTGAAGTATTTTTTTGAAAGCAATCCTTTTTATAAACTCAGCGAATATATGTCAATGCAGCTTGTACGAGTAGAATCATCGTTCTTGTGTAACGAACAACCATAATAAAATATGACTTATAACTAAACAAAGCAATCATAATGTAAATATTTGTCAAGAGAACTGTTAAACTAAGAACTAATATTAAGTAATCGTATATGAATGAGATTTGTAAGTTAAATTTTTTAAGTAATTATTAATTCAAATGTAATAAGACTTGCCTGTAACGAACGTTATTTAAAGGTCAATAAATATTACTTTACTTTACTTTTACTTATCTTCTGGCTTTTTCTCAATATTTAATTAATATTTCTAATTTTATTACAAAATTGTTATAATTTAAATAATAATTAGTAGTTCAGTGAAGTGTTGAGCTCACAATGGAATAACTTCTGCATAGAACATTTTTTGTAATATTTAAAAACTGACATATATTGAAGAAAGGATAATTCTGCAAAACTACCGTCACTGTAGATAGTGAGTTTTAGTTACGCTGAATAATTTAAATAAATGTTAATCTAATAGAAATCTTATTTGGTGTACATCATAGCAAACTTGCCAAGTATTTAGGTACAATCCTCTAATCAAAAATTCCGGCGACTACCTACAAATTGCACAAATAAATGAATAATAAACATAATTATAGAACTTGTAGAACTGCCAAGATTCTTGGAAATAAGTAGCAGTAATACCAGTAAATATATTGTAAGGACGGAATGTAAATCATTGGAAACATAACATTGAATACATCATTGAATTACTTTCAGTCTTTTCACTTTCTCAAGAAGCCGGTAAATGCTACTTCAGCGACCTAACCTCAAAGACAAGCCCGACGAAATAATGATTTATTCAACGAAACTTATTTTAATCAGCATGATGGTTTAATTCACTTACTTTAACGTTCGAGGGCAGCCCCATTGACTTCGTCATTTGCTGCAATACTCTGTAATTAGAGTTTTTCAAGTCTTCGTATGACATCTTTTCTGGAGCCGGCTCCATTTTCTCTGAAAGAATACCAATTTAAGTATTAGAAACACAACAAATGTGTTAGGAAATATTATTTATTATTTATAACAAACATAGCAGGTACGGCACGAATCAAAGATTACCCTCAAAAACCTTATATTTATGAAAACAATTTCATTTTTGTTGTTTTTTTCCTTCTTTATCGAATGGCCACTACTAGGGATGGTGCGACCAGGTATTTATACCAGGTTTTTACTTGCAAGTACGCCGACCAAGTACCGCCCCGAAATACTTGCAAGTCTTAAAAGTATTTACTTTATCCGTCCGTCGCTAGTACATACGCGCATGCGCGGCGGACGCAATACTCGTGAGTCAGTTCTGTTCGGCTTCGGTGCTTTTTATTGCAAGTACCACAATGAACAATTTCCTATGCAAGTATTTATTTACTTCCTATGCAAGTATTTTTTACTCGTTACGCAATTCTACGCCTTATTTCTAAGTATTTTCAGTTTTCTTTAACGAAAAATAAATACTTTTAAGGGTTTTGAGCCTTGGTTTTTTTACGACGTACTTCGTATAACCCATCGCTAGCCACTACAATCTGCGTATTGTGTCAGATGTCAAGTTCTTTGAATTGACAACATTTCAAAAGAGATGTTTCAATAATGTATGGAGCCCCGGCCAGGACAGTGTACATAATACCATAAATACGTTGGAATTATTAATCATATATTAATCAACCAAATTCAAAATAACGTAACTTATCGCAGTGTACAAAATTAACTTCAAATCAAAATATTTCCGCCTTATTTACGCGCAAAGGCAATTTTCGCGTTATTGATGTGTCAATGTTGATATTTTTGACGGGTGGTACAATTGGATAGACCAAAGTGATGAAATCATTAGATATTTTTGTACACAATGAATAAGGCAACTGATGCAGGTATGGATAAATGTGCGCCAATTCCTGTTTTTTTTTTAATTATTTTTATTGGCAACTGGATACAAAGTCCTTAAGCCAATTCCTGTGTAGTGGCGGAGTTGCCACACAGGTTTCATTAATAGATAATATTATTTAGGGCATTTTTGGTAGACGTACACCGTCTTGGCTGAAAATGAAACAAATCCCTTGGACCCCCATTTTTATTATGATAATGAAAAGATAAATGAAAAATAACGTATCCCTGTTTTTTATTTCACTCAGAACCTAATAATTATGTATTTAGAGAATTTTCAAAAATCTTTATAAACATAATATTTACATTGATCCAGGGATGGGTGCATCGTAAGAAGCGAGTCCGAGAGGTAAGAATGAGGTGTGCAAGTTGGAATGTAAGTACAATGACTGGACGAGGAAGAGAATTAGCAGATGTATTTAAGATACAAAGGTCACGTGGCATGCTCGTAAGACACCAACGTACTATAGTCATTGACCATTGTCGTAAGAATAATAATAACCTTTAGGGAAGTTTCCTTTACGTGATTGTCAGGGAAGGGGTTGTCATATATCGGAACTGTCATTGGTTGTCACTTTATTTTCAAGCAAATTTATTTCTGAATTTCTTATATACCTACGTACAGTAAGTTTTCAATGTTATAAACACTTTAAATTATGGCTTGTAACGTACCACAACAACGCCAGAAAGCTCCAAGAGAAGGACCTGGGTATTGTTATGTGAGTAGGTAAATACATATTTCTACCGTGAGTTATTGATTCTTCTACCTACCCGCATTAATTAATAAGTATAGCCATAGAAAAGATACTATATAGCACATATTGTCATCAACTATTATATAGCCAAATGGTTTGCAATTGAAGCAATACATCGAGAAATGATTTGACAAATTTTGAATCGTTGTTTCTCTGTTCTTGTTATGTGGCCTAAGGTCTCAATAAAACATTACAGCATTCTCGAGTCCTCCAATCGACATTTCGCTACGCGAGGTTCGTTCAGAGGCTGCGCGCGCAAGAAGAAGAACAGAGGAAAGGAGCAGAGAACAACCTCAAGATCCTCAAGGATCAGCAGAACAGTGACTTCTTCAGGAGTTGCGATCGCAGGTCTGTTATTTCAATTACTTACCTACTGCTGATTACCAATAGAACTTTCGTAGCCATGATGGCCAAGTAGATAATTAGGTCGACTGCTGTGAGGTTCGAAGTTTAATCCCTCGTTTAGACATAAAAAGAGTATCAGCTACCTGTAAAGGAAAACATTGCAAGGTGAAATAGCGATTCGTAATGCCCACAAGGTTCTTCTTCATTATGATAAAACCTGTCGTCAAACATCCGACGTTGTGTTCTAGCAGCTTTTCGTGATAGCCAATAGTTTGAAATCTGTGGCTTCAGAAACGCTAAACTGCCTTAAAAATACAAATCTCCTTTCGCAAGTCATCATTTCCAGTTCTAATGTCGTCTATTGAAATCATACCAATTGTGTTACAACTTATCTATCATCACATTTCAGGTCATTGATAAATAATGTTGCTCGCCGCGTGGATCTATGCATGGCTTCTTATCAACAGGATCTTAACCAGAAGCGTCAAAGGTGCACAAAATACCTTTATTTGGGTGATTAGCTACAGTATTATAATGATAGCCTAGTATTATAATGATAGGGAATGCATTCTTACATATACGATGGCTAGAATTAACTATCACATCTATTTATGGTATAAGAAAACCTCATGAGGAAACACGCTATCTGTTTCGTCAAAGAAGGCTAGAACTCTTCGAAGATAAATTAAGTCCCCAAATCTTATTCTGCCAGGACTGTGGCTATATCCCTCTGGAGAGACCCGCACACATCCCTGGTATGAACATGGGTTAATGTGACATAATTTAATTAGCATGCAATCAGGCATAGGTACGCGGTTCTGACACATCATTTAATTCCTTTCTGCCTCATTCAGGCTATTAAAATTATACGCGTTGGAAGAAGAAGAAAACATTCGCAAGTTTGTGGTGGAAGCACAGGCAGGTATTGAAGCCGTGTGGCAGGACAAGCAGGCGCGGTTGAAGTATCTGCTTGACAAGCGGAAGAAAGAGCATGAAGAAAAATATAAGGATACGCCGCTGTATGTCACCCTCTGACTATATATGTTTGACTGCTAAATGAAGTAGAAATTAAGACAAGAAGTACCATTTGGTCTGCTTTGACTTCAAAGCAATCAAAGCAATCCATTGCTTTCCTCGCTCTCCTCGCTATGAGTCATGATAACGTTGCTCCGCGTTATGTCACTGTATTGCAATAGTCTTCTTTTATCATGGAAAGGTTTTACACCATATTGTGTTTTTGTGACGATTATTGCTTTGCCCTGGAATAATATTATGTCCAAGATTCCGTTGCCAATTTTCTGTGTCTTATTTGTTTTTATGTTGAGGCAGTGTCTGTTTCACTTATATAACGTTTTATTAAGATATGATAGGCCTTTGCATTAAGGAATGATCCCAGTATATTGATCAGGGGTACAAAATTACTAAAAGCTTACCATCTTCCCAGTTCTAAATGCGTGCACGTTTTACCTTGCATCTACAAACTCCGTGCGAAGGAAGCTGCAGAAATCCAGCTGTACCAAATCAGAGAAAAGAATGCCAGGAAGATGGCTGAGATGGAGTTTGAGAAGATGTGGCACGAAGTTGCTATGAAAGAGAGTGATGCTTTGGTGAATACTTGAATTATGTTCTATGACTTTGTTTACAATAACCTGGCGATTTGCTGCATGTCGGCTGATGTTTGGCGATGATGCGTAATAAGTTGTTATGGCACATTTATTTAAGGATTCAGTCACAACATTGTAACAACCAAAATGTGTGTTTCTTTTTTATAATAATTAATTTAATTATAGCACAGTAGTATTAACAGTTTCGTTCACATTTATGAACTTTCGCTAAAATACAACAATTTAGGTCCACTAAATTGTAGTTATCGAAAAACAGATGTCAATAGCAAGTCCACAATGCTGCAGTTTGCACCATGAAAGTAGACAAATCTTTAGGACAAATAGTTCAACTGTGGACCAGAAAAATCATCACATTCTGTAACAGAAAGCGCGCATGGAACAAGACGCGATCGAACGTTACCGCCGAGACCTCGAATGCAAGCAGTTCGCAGACCATCAGCTGGAACAGGTCAAGATGAAGAGGGAGGGGGAGCGGCAAATGCTAATAGAAGAGACCAAGAGGTACCGCGCTATATGGGAAGAGGATAGTAAGAAAGAAGAACAAGGTAAGATTAAAAATCGGAGGTCAGATTATCTAACTCTAACCATCTCTACCATTCATAATATTATTAATACAATAGTTATGTAAACGTTATTAAGATGACTGGCTTCTTAGCCATTCTCAATAAAACCTTCTTAATATCAGCGGAACGCATCAAAGCAGAAAAACGTATGCAAACAGCCCAAGAAAGAGACCAAATGATACAAGAGCGGAAAGACGCACTCAAGAAGGTCGAAGAGGAAAACAAACTCACCCAGGATACTTGGAATTCTCTAGCTGGTCAAGGTCTAAAGGACGAGATAGCTAAAGTAGAACTGGCTAGGAAAAAAGAGGCAAGTGAAATTAGTTCGAATTCTTTATTTATTACATATTGTATGGATTTTCATAGTTTCATACAAAAACATTTTTTTTGTAAGTTTACCTATTTTTTGACTGGACTTGAAAGTTTGAATTATTTTTTGGACTGAATAAAATATTTCCACCTATTTTGTACTGAATTTTTTTTTTTCTCACAGTATCCAAATTTAAAATTTACAATTTCATTGTTCCACCCAACCTCGGACAGAATTGGAGAAATCTGCAACATTTCTTAATCAATTTCAAAGTTTTAAAGAAAGCAACTGCAACACCAATGCACTGTGTCACCCAAAAAGGTAAAAGCACTTCCACGCGGGCCGCACGCGGGCCGCATGCGGCCCGCGCACCTCATTAGCGAAAGCGCGAACGATAATGTAGTCCACCACGCATATGCATAGACTTTACTTATCTCCGACTATTTCTAGCCTTCTCTGCTAAGCAGCGTTCCCCGCGAAGTTATCCTCCGCCGTATTTTATTATTATTTCTGTACAGAGAGAAAACGACGCATGCAATAGGCAGCTGGTATGCCTTAAAAACGACATTGCTAAGATGGACCACAACAACGATGGCCAGCTACAGGCGGAGGCGGCCCAGATGCAGCGGATTTTGGATGAGAAGCGTTGCGCATATCTACTATGGTCTCAGAAAACTAACCGAGTAAGTATCTAGCTGAGCTCTCTATTTATACATTTATATCTATGGTAATGTCAAATACCTTAGGCCCAGAAGCAAAGGATTGTGCAATAGCAGCGTTGAGTATGTCTTTTTCAATATCTTTTGACTTTTGACAACTTTCCAATTAGCCCCATTTACATTTATTATTAAATTAATTAACTATGTTTATTAAATTCTGTCCTGTAGTTACTTAGTAATCTTTTGTGTGAATATAATTGTCTTGAATACATTGACGACATTCTGTTTTGTAACGAAAGTTTTTTCTGCTCAATGCATCGCCGATTGTAAAAAAATACTTATTATTGCATTAAATATATCAGGACGTACGCGCAGCAATGGTAGATCAGATAAAAGAACGGGCATCAGCTCGCGAGAACCTTAAGAAGAAGCTTCAGGAACAAGACGAGTACCAGAGGCAGATATACCAGCAAACGGAACAGCTCACCGACCTAAAAGCTTTGGAGGAATCACGCACTAGGAAGATACACCAGGCGCATTTACTGCAGCAGATCGAATATAACAACACTTTGAAGGTAGAAGACATTAAAGTCATGTAATTTTTAGTTCACGTGGTAATGTATAAAAAATAACTAAACGATCTTATCAAATGCTAATTATTTTGACTTACTTGACTTACCCGACTGCCCCAAAAAGGAGGGTTGTTTTTCTAGAGTATGTTGTAAAGTAATTAATAATGTGACCAATAAAGAAAATCTCAGTTGAAGTTTGTCCGTCCATAAATTTATATGATATATGACACGTATTTGTTGATTGGGTCATACCCGACACTAAAGAGGTAGGGGTAATGTCCTAGTCCATACTCGCGTTAATGCGTTTCGATCACGATTATGACCTAGCATGACTTGAAATTTTCCTTATTTTTATATGACGAAGAAGCAAGACATCCAAAGTCTATATTTGTCAGGGACAAAAAAAAACAAGGGCTTGCTTTAGGAAAATAATGTTTGTAGCTAATATTTTATTTTCGTTTGACACTAGTTAATATACTAAACGTATGAAACCATTATCTAAAAGTAAAAAAAAAACAATGTTTCATTTAGGAAAGAGCAAGGCAAGAGGAGATTGACCAGCTGAAAAAGGCAAAGCTGGCTGCTGAAGAATACGATAATGAAATAAAAAGAATGATGTGTCGGTTAGTGGCTTCCAACGTTTTATGCATTGAAACGTTGGTTTTATGCTAGAAATCTAGGGTAGGTATGGTATATAGAGTTACCAAATACGGCTAGTGTTATCATATTGATGCATTTGAGCCATCTACGTAGTTAGTTGAATTGTAAAGAAGAAGTGTTTTTTTTCCTATGTCACTATTGAAAATATGGTAAGCGTTTTAAGAAATCGGACGTTCCATGGGTACAAAAAATTCCTTGACGGGCCGGCTTGGGTATATTCCACTTAGTTCACCTAGGTGTTTTCACCTGGGTGAACAAAGTGGAAATTTTGAAAGTCTATAATTAAATTACATAAATATAAATTACTTTCGCATTTGTTTTAAAAATAAAAAAGAGAAGGGTACCTACCTATTATCCACTTTGACGACTCCTTTCTCTCTGTGGCGTATTCAAAGAGGGCGTAGCGGTAAAATTGAGAAAACATTAAATCACAAACTTAAATATACACAATAAAGCATCTCTTAAACAATAGTGCTGACCCAATGTTGCAGTATGGGACAATCGTATTTATTGGCTAAATTTATTAAGAGCAATCACATCTTTAAAACTAAGTTTGGCTATGGAAGCCTTATTCGATATCATAATAGCCAGGTTCGCCACTGACGGACACGTCAAGGAGGACATTAGTGATATTTGTGTGGGTTTTGTTGGGCACCCCCGATGCAATAACAATCCAAGTTGGGAGTTGTAAGTGTGAAACTTAGCTATAAATAATTAATTTTATTTCAGACCGTTCTTCAGTGAGGAGGTTCATCCATTTTTGAAGCAGATGTCCAAAGGTCTGACCATGAAAGAGAAGTGTCCCTGTTCTAAGGCAGATTATTGCCAACATTGATTTAGTATTTAGAAGGATTATCTAAGTACGTTTACCTAACTCGTTTATTATTATTATTTATTATTGAACTTTATTACAAACTTAGAGATTGCGTTATTCTAAATTATATTGTGTAAAATATCTTACTCGTTTATTTATTCCCGCCTACCTACTCACTTTGACTAACTTTACTAGAAAGTTGTTTGAATAAAGTAGGTACAAAATGCAGCCCGATTCACGTTACGTTTCCGACCACATTCGTAAACTTTGCGATTGGAATCAAACAAAACATGTAGAAGATGAAATACGGGGTGATTTTAAATTGAGTGAGTATATTTAGTAGCCTTCAGGCCCAATAAGTTGAATTTGATAAAATGTTGAATTTTTATAAAGTTCAAAACATCAAAATGTTGAATTAGCAAAAAAGTTGAGTTCCAAAATGTTGAATACCCACAATTTTGAAATTATAATTCCTTGAATGATATGTTTCCTATAAGATGACTCTCGAACTGTTGATCTAAGTGAGCTGGCAATCAAACACCTGATTTTACTGAAGAAGAGTGCTGGCATGATTACATCTAGACTTAATTCCCTTTTAAAACACAAATGATGTCTGCCTGTACCTACGCTTGGTGCATTCACACCATTCAGATTTATGTTACACTAGCTTGGCCCCGCGGTTATAAAGTAGTCTAAGGTAAACGTCCCAATGTCCGCACGATTTTGATAATTGCTGACTTTGCTTCTGTGCTACGCCAAGACTCGTAGGCGGACAAAAATAAAGTTTTAATGGTTAGGTAAGACATATATTAAAGTTTCGTAGCGAGCAAGCTTATTAAAATGAATTCATGGTTTGATTGTAGTTATCAAACAAAATATAAAAAATAGCCCAATTGTACCGATGCGCGGACGTTGTGCACTAGTGATCGGAATGCTGTCCGAGAAGTCGGACGCTCCGCAAATTTGAACTCTACGTGACTGGTTTGAGGTTGATATTAGAATAAATTAAAAAAAAACCATAAAAATATGGTATTTTACAAGCGATAATCAAGCAGTCTTTAATCATTTGTCTTTATAGATTAAGTTACTTAAATTATACTTATCACATTAAATCTAGTAACATTATTTTATTTGACGCACAGTTCTTTCACAAATCACATTTGGTTCTTATTTAAAATGCTTCCAGACTTAATATTATACAACTTCTATATTTATTATATATGAGTAATATTTTAAAACTAAAGTTATTGGAGGGATAAGAAGAGATCAAGTTTTCTGTAATTTTAATTTTCTGTAACATATCAACATAAATTTAATAAAATATAAAAGCATTAACTTTATCAGTGTTAGTAAGGTTTGTACTTTCATTTGAGGTAACTAAAGGGGTTTCTTTAAATCACAGACGAGTAGGTATGTTTCTGTTGTATAATACTTATATACTACTAATTACTATTAGAATATCGACTTTATTGCAATAATGTAAGAACGAACATTGGAAGTTTAAAAGACATCGAGCCTATGTATTTATGTACCTATGTAGAAAGTTTTTGTTTCAGGTAGATCACATTTAATGATTTTAAATGTTTTTGATAACTAAACATAAATAATCAACAGAGATAGACAAATATAAGGATTATGTATAGGATAATAAGACACAAAGCCAGACTTCTATGGTAGTTCGAGTAGTCGGAAGAAATTTGCGTTACATGTTTAAAGAAAAATGAACCTTATTTCAAGGGGATAAGAGTTGGTGACGGAGTTCGGTACAATATATGTTACAAGGCTGATGTGTGTCCTGATCTCCGGACGAAATATGTTCAATTCGTCCGAGCACTCGGTAACGTACGGGGTTTAGTACGTACCGATAAACAAACACGCTAATTAAACATATTAAAAATAAGATTGTTCTAAATTTTATAGGTTATGTCGCCAGACAATTTACTAAAATATCATATTTATATTAAATACTTGCTCTACCATTATCCGCTGCTCAAAAACAGGACACAATTCACGACGCGGTGGTCATGAAGTTCAGTAGGTAGCTAAACAAGTGAGATATTAAAACTTATGGGAGATTGCTTTTTTTGTTGCCGAGTAGATTTAACGCTATTGCACTGTTTATTTAGTGTTGTCATTTTTATTATTAGATATAAATATTACCAATAATTTATTGCCATTCACAAACTTTATTGTAATACTCGTAGAAAATAAGAAAAACCGAAAAACCTCACTGCGTGCGGATTCCGGGACGCGTGCGAACTTGTGTGCTTTTACTTATTATAGAAATCTTTCTCTGTGCCCAATTTGATCTCGATCCGTTCAGCCGTTCTGGCGTGATGAATATCAAACATCCATCAATCCATCCAAATATTTTCATTTGTACAAAATTAATAATTATTATAGTGAACCTAACTTTACCCAACTTAAAGCTTTATTCAATTTCTTAAAAAATAAAATACTAAGTTCCTACATATTCTAAGTTAATTTGTATTATTAAATTCTTCTAAAATCCTAATTTAAGTCACATTTTTTTAAATATACAATTTTTTTCGGAAATTTTAGTGGCTTTTTGTTTCGTATTCCCGTGTCACGCATTGACATTGGTTATCTTATTCAACATAATGAAAGTTTAACATTTTAGCAACTTTAACATTCTGCCAGTTCAACATAATGTCATTTTTCCAGTTCAACATTTTGATGTCTTCAACCTTATAAGAATTCAACATTTTGGCAAATTTAACTTTCTGAGCCTGAAGGTTTAGTATATATTAAAAGAATATTGAAAAATAAAATACCCGTGTTCTTGTTTAACTTATTTTAGAACAAAAATATTGAGAAAACTTCAATTCAAGTCAAAGTGAACGCGAAATTCTACGGACACCGTTTTGTGTCCGTGGTCAGATTGATGTTATTTTGGCAAATGACACCACGGATAACAATATTTACATCTAACCACAGACAGGTGTCTGTGGTTAGATGTATCTAGCTACGCGATCTGAACACGGATACCTAAGAATTAGTATACACCCATGGTGGTAAATTGCTGTGAGCGATAATAATAAATGTATCAAATCACATAAGTACATCATAAAATTATATTGTAAATACACAAAGCCAGATCTTTCTTTCTTCTTTGTAGAAAGATTGTTTAATTATATGGCACAAAGGCATACCTACTTATCTACAAAAATTTCGTTAAAATAGCTAGTCACGTAATTTAGATTTCGTACAAGATATTATTTACTTCCTTCCTCGCTCGACCGACAATCTGAACTCGCGAAGTTGCTCTCCTTAGTTTCAAAGTATGCACCCATAGGCTTAGAAACTATGGAAATAATGGATCTTTGGTATAGGTCACCTTTGACCTACGATTAGTAACTAACTTGACTTGTAACTTATTGTAATACATAAACGTCGGCATATAGGTGTAGACGTAAATTGACGTAAGTAATTATTTTAGGGGGGCCTCTGGCCAAGAGTAGGTATAACTTAACAAGTGGTCAAGAGTAGTGACCCCGCATGAATGGTGTCGTAAGCAAATTTTTTTATCAGTGACCCAACACGATAGCGCTCCAGCTTGTAAATAAATTATACTTACTACTTAACCTATCCATACAATGACAGAATAGGATTATTTTATGTAGGTATTCGAATATGTAAGTATAAGTACTATTTAGCTAAATTTTTACCGACTTCCAAGAAAAAAGGAGGGAATACTCAATTCGATTGGTCTCAGTTGAAGAAGTTGCGTCTAATAAAAATCCTACTTTTATTGTTTTCAATGATTATTGGTTCCTGCCGACTTTAAGTAGGTATGTAGGCTTTGTGACGCACGAGTCTATACCGTGGACTCGTCTTACGCAGCTTTGTTCACAATATTCGTAGGTAATTATTGGTCAGGCTACCTTTGCCGCAATTACTAACTTGCATACTGTCAGCCAATACTTTGTAAAAAACTCCAGTTTGCTTGTAGGTAAACGACCTATAAATTAGGGTTTTGAAGGCATTGGCATCATCTTTCTCGATCGGATCAAATCAGTCTCAATTTGCTGGAAACACGTATTTTTATACAAGATCTTATCGTAATTTGAAGCATACGTGTCCTGGCCTACATTAGCATGGAAAATTATTAATGTAGGTACTTACATATTAGATGCGCCCGGCGCGGGCGGTGGATTTGCGGATAATTGATTCTCCCACTGGAATCTTTTTCGAGATAAAAAGTAGCCTAAGTGTTAATCCAGGAGTAGCCTATGTGTTAAGAAATCTCGATGAAAAATTTCATCCAAATACGTTGAGCCGTTTCAGCGTTAAGGAATAACAAACACACAGACCAACTAGAGTGATTATATTTAAATCTGTAGATACGAAACTAATATAATTCAGACAAAATACCTATTTGGCTGAATTATATTAGTTTCGTACATAGAAACCTAGGTACGTAGGTTTCTTAATACTTATAAAATAATAAAGTTGGTCCACTTATTAAAATGTCAAAGATGTCCCCAAGATATTCTCAGGGTCAATATTTCTCGGAAATACCGAATCTAAGTATCAAAACAATGTTATATATTCTGAATGCGTGTAGATTATACTTTGAGATTATTCAGTAACAAACGTAGGTACAGACGAGGACAAAATAGTTAAAATTCCCAGGTACTTCTAGGTACATGTGAGAAACCATTGCAGCTTTTGTAAATCGCTAACATGGAAAACTACTTAGGTACATACTGACTTAACTAAACAAAAAAAACTTGTAGCACAAAACTAATATAATGAATGAATATAGATTTAGCAACCTTTTTTTTTTAAATTTTCTTATGTTTTTTTTTGTGTGTCTGCAATAAAGAATTGATCTTTCAATCTATCTATCAAATAAAATATAAAAAGATAATGTAGGTAGGTTAAGTAGAATACTTAGAATATGGTTTATTTGTCAGTAGGTACCGATTATGTAATAATACTTACTATGTAGGTATGTAATTCTGTGAACTATCGACCTCGCAAACAACATAATTTCGGCTACTTTATAAAAAAAAAAACGACAACCGCTTGACCATTTTTTTTCATACTTAGGAAACTTAATTAATGTTGTGTACCGTATGTTTGTACCATATATTATTGAAATCGGCCAATAAATGGCGCCGTACTTAAACTATCCTGATCCCTGATGAATTCTGAAAAATCGTAGAACCTTTACACCAAGTTTTGTCAAGATTGTTGGAAACTGAACTTAAAATCTTGTACGAGTAGTTACGCGAAACGCAATAACTTTAAACCACTGTATATCTTGACGAGTGACGTACTTATCTGCACATAACGGAACATCTAATAACACCTCGATAAGAAATCCGGTCTACCGGTTTAAGCAGTAATGAGATACAATGTGTTAGATATACCTACATACAAACAAAGATACAAATATATAAACTTATGAACATACCTACAAACATATACTCGAAAAACATTACCCTCTTTTTAGCCAGTCGGATAAAAAACCCCTACGAGAAACATTAGAGAATTTACTTAGTTACATGACTCACACATGCATATTCATTGGACGCAATAAAACCATCTCAAGACTAACAAAGCAAGCGATGACTGTACCCCTATAAGACTAATATACCTACCTATACGAGTACACTTACCTACATCTCCATAAATTGGTTTTCCTGTAGGAAACTTAAATATACGTCACCTTACAAGACTCATTCATGACTTAATAAACAATTTTCCTCCGCCGGTATATAAAAGGTAAGCACGTACCGTTTAGCGTCAGTCTATAGCAATCATGAACACCATAAACACAGCTTTGCTCTTGGCTTTAGCCGTAAATTCAGTGTGGTGCAACGACCTTCAAATCGGCGCACAAAATGGACGAATAGTCTTGAACGAGACGGTCCAAGCCAGTCCGCATTTACTCTGGCGTCAAGTCCAAAAGATCACAGTCAATGTTTCCGATAATGAAGTCATCTCCAGCATAGTTGTGAATGACAATAGACCGGACAAGGACGGATATGCCGAAATCGTCGAAGGCGGAGAGGGAAAGAAAAACGTTACAATTGAACTAAAATCTCCGACTGTATTGAGAGGATTCGACTTCCAAGTTACAGTTTACGCAGCTCATGAGATTTCACATCCAGGCATGTCAAAGGACATTGACGTCAACGCTTCAGCTACTCCGGAAAATCCTGCCAACGTAGACGATGTTGGGGATAAGGACATTTTAAAATCAACTGCTTCAAAAACACCCTTGCCACCAGTGCTAACGGGACATGAACCCAGATCTTTAAACACTGAGCAAACGGCTGATCCTATTGTTCAGTATGTTACCGAAAAAACTGGCGAACACACCCAATATACTAATGATGTGACTAAGGAATCGACAGATGGTTTAAAAATCAATGGAGCTCAGGCCAGTCCTGTCACGCCTTCGTCGGAAATGGAGGTAAAAACTACGGCTTCTGAGGAAACCAAAGTATCTGAAGGTTTATCTACTAATACTCCTCAAATGAATTACAGCAAGATGTCATCAACGACAGAGGATTATGACTTCACAACTGAGAACCAAGAAGTGAAGGTTTTGTATTAGATTCTAGTAAAAATTCAAAATTGTACATTCAAAATTACGCCTTAAGCTTAGCCGGCAAAGACCGAAATAAGTAGGTAAGTTATGATTATATTCATTTTTCTTTTTTCTAAAGTGATAAACCATTCTTTTCATTTTTTATATATAATTTATGATTTCAAGCTATTTTACCCGACTGCGAAAGAAGGAGTGTTATGTTTTTCGAGCGTATGTAATTGTATGCATATTTCTTTAGTACGTCCTAGAGCCTAAACGGCTTGTGGATTATTTATGTGAGTGATGACAATAGATTCGTCTTCACCTGCAGATGGTAATAAGCTATACTAGCTGCCTCCCGCGATTTCACTTGTTAAGATACGTGGGTCTGAAATTCTTGCAGTCGGGTTTTTGGAGTCACTTTTAACCATTTGTTAAGTTCTAAAAAAATTATCATTTGAAGTAAATTGCTGATTTTTGACTTAACTCTAGCTTGATGACGCGGCTTTGTAATAGTTTAGCGTGTTAATTCTTTTTGTAAGCCATAGCTAAGCTATTGGCTTACAAAAAGAATTAATCCAAAAGACTAAACATAATCTAGTAACTTAGTATAGTTATATCTAAGTTAAGTATTTATTGAGTATGACAACACTCGTTATAGTAAGCCATGCTAACTAAAATAAACTATTTTCATTTCTAAAGCTATCGCCTCTTTACCATTTCCGTTAGAAATGAGCGAAAATATTTTAGATATTTTCTTTTTTTTTTATAATTACTCCCTAAACTGATGTTTATATTAGAATAAAAATGTTCACAATAAAATTAACAAAATTTATTTTGAAAAACAACAGTTTATGTAACAAAATAATGTAAATAAAAACAATCAGTAAAATACCAGTACATAAATGTTGGAATGTTTATGTCTTGTGAAGTGTAATTATTATAAAATGTTTAATGATTTGATTACAAGCAATAGAGTATTAATATTGAACTGCTCTATCGATTTCAGTTTCTTATTTATAAATACCCTACGTTATACAGTTATATCATTTATACTCTCATAATTACAAACAGCTTTCATTATGATACCAACCCTGAATTCGAGAACAAATCTTCTGTTCCGTAGCAAACAACCAAACAGTAAGTTTTTTCGAAGTCAGAGTCTGTTTCATAGTAAAAATTGGATGAATTCAGAGTTATCGGCTAGGGGTGTACTAAGCCGAAGGAGGGTAAAAAAATCAGCTGTTTGATACATTTTGTCGACGACCGATCAACTTTTTGTATGAAACAGCTGTTTATTTTTCTCGAATTCAGAGTTGGTCCCATGGTGAAAGTTGTTCCTTAGAATGGGTACAGTGACCCTCTTTCGGCTTTGTACACCCCTAGCCGATAACCCTGTATAGTGACTTCCTTTCGGTTTAGTACAAACCTAACCAATATCTCTATATAATCATATTAACATAAATTCTGTACAAAATTATAGTTTATAATAAGATGGTATATACAAGATGTCAGCGTGAGAAATCGAAAAATATTTTTGTTTTTATGGTGTGGTTCCACCTCACCACCGCCACACCTCACCTTATTATTTCTTTCTCTCAGTATCCGACTTCCTCGACACGTGTTTCGCCTTAGCACAAGGCATCCTTAGGAGATGTTGACTCTTCAAGCGCCATACCATCTTATTATAAATGGATTTCCGCAAAGTAAAGCCTGACTCCGTCAATTATTATAGTTTATTCATGCAAAAAAATGGGTCTGTTCTCATCTTAATAGACAACTTCCACTATGGGATCAACTCGAATACCGAGGAAAAAATCAATCTTCTTGTTAAGAAAAGTTTATAAGCCGTCAATAGAATGTATTGCTTTTTTAATGATTTTTTCTTGATCCATTGTTTTTTTTCTAAAATTCTTTGGTCCCATACTCATAGTTGTCCATCATGGTTTAGTACATAACTAACCGATAAGCCTTTACCTACTTACATAATGTAGCTATATAAGTCATTGAACCAATATTTACTTATAAGTTATATATCAGTTTATCTCGCTGTAACAATTTTCAAACAATTTCAGGACATTTTCAGGACAAAAAATAATCAATCAAAAATTTCCAAATTTATTTAATATTTTTAGAAGAACCTTCATACTAAGTTTCGTCAAGATTTACTAGATACTACGACCCGCACGTGAATACCAACAACCAGATAAACATACTGAAAGACGCGAGCCTATTTTCCCAACTGAAATCAGAGATGCTGAACTCGCTTTGTGATCAAGTTCTTCCATGTCCTTTGGTTTTGCTTACTATTATAATCTAAGGCACTTTTTCAATTACAGCTATAGTATACGGGGTGATTTTAAATTGACTGCGTATATTGTAGCAAGCAATCAGCGTCGTTAATATAACATATTTATAGCAAAAAAAAACATATTTTTTGCATTTTTGTTTACTAACAAATGGGAAATAAGTGCTAATAACTAAGTGCGATTACACACATAGCGGACGTCACGGTGACCTAGTTTCGTAGCAGGGCGGCGCCGCGGTGTCCACGAATTTCGCGTTCGCTTTGCGTGACTTTAATTGAAATTTTCTATTTATTTTTGTATTAAAGCGTGTTAAACAATAAACACTGGTATTTTTTTTCAATATTCTTTCAGTATACTAAATATATGCACTCAATTTAGAATCACCCTGTATACTTGTCCTTATAATTCGCTATTAATTTCATTTCTTAATTCTAAGTTTTTTTAACAATAAAATTATAAATTTAATTTTTATTTCTCACTAATCATGCTTTACCAAGGAATGTACTGGTATACCTTTAGGAATGTTAGCACGTCCCTTCAACCCTTCTAATTCAATAATCACGAGGCACCCAGTGACCTCTGCTTGGCACTTCCGGAGCAGGTTAATGGCAGCGGTGATTGATCCTCCCGTTGCAAGCAAATCATCAACAATCAGACACTTGAGACCGGGACGAATGATGTTCTTTTGGATTTCAAAAGAGTCCTGAAATGGTAGAAATATTTTTACTAGAAACTGGCATATTAAATTATGAATAAGTCTAAATAGATAGCAAATTTTGAATTATATAGTAATGTTTTGTATTAATAATAATAATAATATTACTTTAATTCAGACACAAAGATCCATAGATACACACAATAGTAATATTACAGTCAGGAGTAACAACTTAAATAAAATAACGATAAAAATAAAAATAGGTACAGGTTATTATTACGTAGCAATAGCCGTCCATCGTCTGTATGTTGAAGTCAGTATAAGGCGGTCAGCCAAGCTCTTAATAATACAATTTTTAGACGTGTCAACTCTGGACATGAACATTGCTATCCTTTTCCGCTGTATAGCATTGAAGGATTCCACCCGCGATTCAGTGTACATTTCCGAAGCACTGCAATACCATTTCAGGCCCATCAAGTGCCTGAAAATTTTATTGTATGCTACACGTATTCCACTATGCGCTTTCTGTGTATAGTTAGTCCAAAGTTGACACGTGTAAAATGTCTGGCAAAAAGACCTAAACAAAGTGACCTTGACGTCATCCGCAGCTTTGAAAAATTTTCTTGCAACCATGTTGCCTACTACACAAAGCGCCCTTCTTTGTCGTTCGATGTCCTTGTCGTCTGACAAGCTGCTGGTCACGATATGGCCAAGGTATTTGAAACTGTCGACTATGGCCACCGGCCGCCCATTGAGGCGAACCACGGGCACGTTTTGGGGACCCTTTCCCGACCTGAATATTATCATCTCCGTCTTCTTGGTATTATACGTTAAGTCATGATCCTCAGCATATCTTTCGCAAATTAAAATGAGTTTTCGTAGTCCGCTAATCGAGGGGCTAAGCAGCACCATATCATCAGCATAGCTCAGATTGTTGACGTATCTGCCATCCAATCTGAGCCCAACTGGGGTGCTACTCAGCTCCACGATCAGGTCATTCACGTACAAATTAAACAGGTCAGGAGAGGTAACCCCCCCCTGCCTCATCCCGCACGTCAGCCGGTAGCCATCCGACACCTCAGAGTCCCATCTGACGTTGTTAGTCTGATGGTTGTACCAATACGCCAGGAGACCCACAACTTCTGGTGGTACATCCGTATCCTGCATTTTCTTCCATAGAATGTCGTGGTTAATAGTGTCAAATGCACGACTCAAGTCCAAAAAACAGGCATATACTGAAGTGTCATGCTGAGTATAATATCTGACAACTTCTTTTAGTGCAAATATCGCCATGTCCGTTGAAACTTGAGTGCGAAAACCAAATTGTCCGTCATCCACTTCAATTTTACAAACATACGTATGAATCACTCTTTCAAATACCTTGGCCACAATCGTGGCTAGCGAGATAGGTCTATAGTTTGCAGAGCTCGAGATATCACCCGTTTTATTTTTAGGAATCGGTATCACTAGCGTTCGGATTAGTTCCCCCGGCAAATAACTGTGCCTAAGGCAGAGATTAAAAAGCCTCGCCAATATGCAACAAATATGCTGACCCGAAAATAATAAGTGTTCTATACTGAGGCTGTCATGACCCGGAGACTTACCACGTTTCATATTTCTCAAAATCGCTTCGATTTGCTTAGGCGTTACTGTCACGTGGTGAGGCTCCGAGCTCCGACTAGCCTCATTGCTCGGTGTACTAAGTTTTCCAATAGTTACATTAAAATGGCTGCGAAAAATATTTGCGATATTTTTCTTACTTTTTTCACCCTCTACACTTGTAGGTATGCTACTTTTGTAGTTCATCTTTTTTGTTTCCTTCCAAAATTTAACAAAATTACTATTAGCATGGTGTCGAGCCAACATCTCCATTCTTATTTTTTCCTGGTTCTTTAGTACATATTTTAGCGCGGCTTTATACTCTCTGCGTGAGGCAGTCATGTTATTGTGGTGATATCCCGAACGCGGCTTACCGTACCTCACCCACAGGGTGAACATCTCCCTAGCCCTAACATGCGCGCGTCTGACGTAAAAGTTCCATCCTACCACATTTTTGCGCTTTCTCTCATGGTATAAATCTGAGCTTTCAGCTGCGGCTGACTGCAATATACAGACAACACCGGTGTAAAATTCATTTATACATTTGTAGTGTTCTGTACAAGTACATAGTGTATCCGTTTTCATGCAGTTCATATTGCTAAATATATCGTCAAAATTACTAACTAACTTATTAAATTTATTATCACAGATATTCGTATATAGTAAGGTCTGTTCGCGGTCCCTATTGCCCCACAAATACTTTGGTCCGTTTTGTACGCCTGTTTTGTTGCACTCGCGCGTTGTCTTAGGAGCAATAGCATCAAAATCACATTCCACGATTACCGGAAAGTGGTCCGACGAGGTAGTGACGTGTTCGACGCGCACGTCGGTCACCAGACGAGCCGCTCCCTCACTCGCGATAGCGTGGTCAAGCCATCGACACGCCGAGTTTGCTCCGCTAACATACGTAAACGTATTCGCGTCAAGCCTTTCCAGGTCCAGACACACTAACGACTGCTCACTACAATAATCTACCAGCTCTTTTCCAAAAAGAGACCCCGGATGCGCATTGAAGTCGCCTAACATTAACACACATTCTGTCTCCGTGTTTTCGATGACGGCGCTAATAAGTGCAAGACACTGGGTAAACTCTGGTAAATTATCTCTATCGTTCGTAGGCATGTATACACAGAACACTAGTAGGCTTCGATTACCTCGATCTAGACGCACAGCTATCACGCGGTCGTTATCGCACGGAAGAATTTCAGCCCTAGTAAAGAGGCTGGATCGATATAAAATCGCAGTTCCTCCGTACGGTCTACCAGACACCACCTTCGTCGTGTCCACTGATGATTTGCTAGTGCAGCTAAATTCTTCGTCTATTTTGTTAATAAGTCCAAGGTCATGAGGCATTAGCCAATGTTCTTGAAGACATAACACATCGGCATTCTTGCATATACTCTGAATGTCTGGAATACAATCTTTTATTCCAAAACAATTAAATGAGACTAACCTCAGATTTTTTGGATTATTTTTATTTTGTATATTCATAATTATTCCTGCGTAGCGGTATTAATCCCTAGGGAACGTTGTCGATATCGCCGAAATACCAAACCTTCTGGCCAAAAGTCGTCTCGTAAAAAGTTATTTAATTTAGAAGCTAAAACTTTTATTTTAAATGAGTTAAAATTTGTTTCTCTAGTTTGCTTTAATTTCTCGACTTCTAGGCATTCTCCGTTCATTTCTTTAATATACTCCTTAATGTCTTCTTCATTTATATGCTTTCGGGTTCGTGAAAGGTAAACATATACAAATGATTCCGCTGCTTGAAGTTTACTTGAATTTTGCAAGGTGCCACGCGTATTTCTATATCTATAAGGTATAGGTTTCTTTCTCGTTACAGTTATAAAACCGTCATCATCACATGCATTGTGAGGTGCGCTATGTTTCGTTCCCACCATATCCCTATAGCTAGGTATGTACGCCATGTTAGTGACACTTGGTGATAACGCAGTGTTTTTATTTGCTCGGGCGCACGGCGCAGGCGCAGCAGCGGGGGAGGGGGGAGCGCTCAGCGCGCACGACTGGGAGTGCGTACCTCCCCGCGCGCGCGCACCACCTCCGCGCCGCTTGTTGACGTTGCTCGCTCCGGCCGCTTCGATTGACTCGTTCGAGTTCTCAATACCTACGATGTCAATTACGGGTGTATTTCTTGTATCCTTATCATTATGATAAGGCCTAAGAAATTGGTCTTTTAATTGGTCGTTGTCGATTGGTTGAGCTCACGAAGCTGCTTTATCATCACTTTTACGTCGTCAATTTCTTTCTTAATATGGTCCAAATCCGAGGTTGAAGTTGCATTTGTAATATTCATGTCCGATTTAGCTTTAAAGGAAGCCACGTCGTTTTTTAACACCGTTAATTCTTTAAGAAATGTGGTTATGTCAATGTAGTCAAATGATACCGGGGGAATTTTATTTAAATTCTTAGCCACAAAAGTAGGTAAACTGTCAGGCTCAAACTCCTTAACGAGTTTTATGATTTCTTGAACGCTTTTCGGGTCCGATTCTTCTTTTCTTCTCATAAATCTCTTGGTGGGCGCTAGTAGCTTGTGTGCAAGGCATCTCGCATCTTCTATCTCTTCATGATTATATGCACTCAGGCAGATCTGGACGATCCCGGTCTCCGGTATAGTGTCTATTTTATTGCTAACAAACGTTAACATTTCGTTGACCACTACTGAGCATTGATCACATTTTGCATCGACAATAATACTTTTTGTACGCGCACTCGCAGTTGTTGGAGGTGAGCGCATCATGTTACCGCGTGCGTCGCGCGCCACGACAAAGAACGGACTGATTAAATACATCGCTAACTTTACAGTTGTTTTGTTCCACATAAAGTTTGTTATCTATATTTTTATGGTAGGTAAAATAAACCTTATCTTTACATTATGTAACACAACTGGCTTGAGGCACAGAATTTTGTGCTGACACTTTCCATGTTATATTATTTATTTATATATTTAAGTGTTTCATTCTAAGTTATACATGATTCAAAAAGTTAAAAAAATCTAAAGCATTTAATCCCTCAGTGTTGGGCTTGTCTAACATTTTATATTGGGTTTGGTCTCATTATCAAATTTATTTTTAGCAAGATATTATAATATTCAAACTAAACAACGTAGGGCATTTTGTAGGGGAAAAGTAGTAGTATTATAGCAACAACATATTGTGATAAGGTCCTCCAACGTACTAACAATGTCTTGTTTATAATATATTTGCTGTATTTATTTTTCTTAGTTTGCAATAAAGATATATTGTATTGTAATTGTAAAATTTGTACAGACATTGGAAGTATGTAATTGAGACGATAACAATTAAAAGGCTTTTTCTACGAAAATGAAGATATAACAGAGCGGCTATAATGAGTCTAGTTCAGTGAAAAAAAAAACACTTACAGATCCATATTCCAAATCATATGCATATGACATAACTTCACCGGGAAGCTTCCCTTTCTTCCTCACAGGGATACATGCTATCTTCAACTCGGCTGCCAGCGAGAATGCAAATAGAAAACCACGAGCCTCCAGCCCGATGACTGCTTCAACATCGGGATAGTTACTACGAACATTTTGAACTAATAGCTGTTGCAGCAACTGGCATGTGGGACCGTCCGATAAGGCCGAGAATATGTCCCTGAAAAATTGTGAAAGTACCATTTAATAATGAACAATTACTATTTCAACAAAGCGATGCCCAAAAATCAAGAGATAATGTTTAAAATATATTTTACTGATTTCAAAAACGATCAGATTTTCAATTTACGGGAATCTTTTTATTTTTTATTTATGTTTCCAGATTTGTTGGCAACAACACCTGAACCGCTTTGTGTGATTTTTTTTGCTGTTGAAAAAGTATTCCTTCTAGACTTATTTAAAGCTTATTAAATCACTCAAGTGGTTTGAGTCAGATTATAATTGACATTAGAGGAAATAATTAGGGCTCTTCTAATTTAAAGTTTTCCCAATGCTCACCAGAATAATATTCCTTTCTTGGGAAAATCGGGAAAACTTTTAATTTTGTTTTTAAGTTCATCTACTTTCTTCTCGTAAGTTGGATCCATCTTCCAACTTCGCGATAAGGAAATCTTATGAAAATAATTAAATGAAGTAAGAATAACTTCGTTAATTCGTTAGGGCTTTGAGCGGTTTTGTTTGAGGTTAGTTCGTTTTTTTTATTATTATTTGCACATAGGGCAGGCTAAAGCCATACCGCCTTGTCTACAGTGAGGTTAGTTATGTACTTGGGCACTTGGGTAAAAAAAAATTCTCTTGAAAAGGCGTAAATTTGTTCATATATGTGCCAGTGTCAAGTATAAAAATATGAATATCAAAGTATTAAAGTAATAAAATGTCATGTAACAATAATAATATAAAGATTTACACAGGTAAAATTTGGCAATCATCTTTAAATATTGAGGGCAGCTTGGTCAAGTAACTAGTCAAATCAGATTCCCTAGTAAAGTGGTGGAGAATACTAGTGTTTCTCGTGCACAAACGCAATACAGTGACCATTACATTTTTACATGTTTGCTGTTTAATACTCGGTGAAACAAGCGTTGTACATAACAACAAGGTTACAAACCAGAAATTTTTCTGAGTGAAGAAACATGAAGTTTGCAAATATTTCCATCATCGCGGGCAAAGGTGGATAACTAAATGAAATACAACAATACTTTGCAGATGCTCGGTGTTAACGACGATACAATTAATGTTAACTAATTAATTTAGGTTTTGAGCTTATTTTTGTTGATTAGTAACATAGATCTGAAACAAACAAAGGACGTATACAACACGGCACAAATATTAGAGTAGCAGGTATTAACAGCTACAATTTAATATTGTTGATAAGGATAAACTTATTTAGGATACACATATACATAAGATATACAAATGGGGAAAATACAAGAGGAAGGAGATTAGAAAAGTTAGAGGGGCGAGGCAGGTCATCAGGAATCTTGTCATATAGTGAGCAGCGAAGCCTAGGACAATTAAAAAAGATGTGATCAGTTGTACCAATATGAATACCACATTCACATAAGGAATGGTCACGAACTCTGATTTTATTACGAAATACAGGAGCATGACTCAACCGTAGTCGACATAAAGTGGAAGTTGTTAACTTACTTATGTTTTTGAATTTGCAGAACCAATGTTTAAGAAGGATAGTTGGTTGGATTTGGCCATAGAATTTACCGGTTGCTAATCTAGGTTTTTGCCATAACGTGTCCCATGAGCTGTAGAGTTGGGAAAAGCAAGTAGTAGCAGGGTCGTGACTATAGACTTGGAAGTGATCATTATTGCCGGTAATGAAAGCCTATTTTGCACATGTATCAGCATTTTCATTGCCTAGTATTCCCGCATGACCGGGTATCCAGGCGAGGACTACTTATAGATCCAGGGAATGGCACCTAAAAAGTTCCTCTGACTGAATTTTCTCATGAGAAATAGCAGATCAGGATACTTCAGGCGAAGGCTCCTGCTGTCCACTGAAGCAGAGGGACCTGATCCATTATGATAGCAAATGGAGTTTGAAAGCTGGGAATATATTTTGGCAACGAGGTTCGGTAACTGAAGTGAGTTTTGAGATATCATATTTATTAGAATTGTTAAAAGTTGAACTAGTAGGTCATTTTGAGTGTTACCAGTCAAGGAAGACTGGGAAGATTGCATCATTTGTAAAGCATAACCATTTGGGACAGATGATGGGTCAGAGCCAATAATGGCTTGATGCGAAGATTTGTCATATGACTTACTTAGAGGGGTTCTAGGAGAAGGGTTGCGGAGGACTGTTTTTCTATATGACTGAGATTCAGTAGATAGAATCAATGCAGTAGGACCAGAGATGGAAGGGGAGGATTGGGATGCAGTAGTCAATTTTGCCACTTAGTTGTACAGTCTAGAGGGTCGACTTAAGGCTGACGCTTCTTGATAAGAAATGCCATCTCTAGCCATAAGTGATTTAACATTTGCTAGTGCTAGTGGAAAAATGGTGGGCAGAACAATACAAACATGTAGCAGAAGCTTCCAAAACATTACAGTTGTCCGCATTATGCTGTTAGGAACATTTGAAGCAACGTGGCTGTGAGCGGCATTGAACCTTAAAATGGCCGAAACAGCAACATGCCAAACATTGAATTGTGGGAAATTCATGTTTCTACTTTTAAGGATGAGTAGAAACTGAATATTTTGTCTGGAAGAATTTGTCGTCAAAAGGTCAGAACTACTATTTGGGTTGGTTCCCAAGAGACTATATTATCATTCTTCACCTTCCTGTTCAGTCGTCTTACCTAAATGATGTTAGTAGAAACGTTAGGAATTTCTATCGAGTCCACAAATTCCTCCATGGACCATTCGACAGGAACTCCACGAACCACACCCATTCGCGTAATATTGTAGGTGGGGATGACAGCTTCATACTTTTGAGCAGCTAGAAAAGGGTTAGAAAGGAACCTATTTGCGCCTTCATATGATCTAAACTGAATGGGCATTTTATTCCTGCCAGTTCGCTTGACACCGTCGCGACAGATGTTTTCAATTTTATTTTGATGTAAGAATTGACCGAATTTGAGAGGACGGAAATTTATGTCTACGGTTGGATCAGACTCTATTTTTGACACAAGTATAATATACGGGCCAGCATCCGTCTTTTCGTATTCTTTGCCGATG
This sequence comes from Ligdia adustata, assembly GCA_947049295.1. NCBI lineage: Eukaryota > Metazoa > Arthropoda > Insecta > Lepidoptera > Geometridae > Ligdia > Ligdia adustata. The sequence continues at coordinate 3,002,258 of OX346237.1, forward strand.
ATGATATACGACGGGTGTGTGTAAACCTTTTGAATCGAGGCGGTCGCTCCTTCCCTATTAGTGATCAAGACTTTACCTGGCAGGGCGTCGTGACCTTCCTCCATGGGTTCACGGGATCGTTTACTGCCCAGCGGCAATAAGGCTCACCGGAGGAAGGTCCGGTGGGTCACCCGCATCGGGGAGAATTGAGTCCATTTCCCCCGTACAAAACACAAAACACTTACCAAAAACAAGTATTAGTAACAAATAGGCTCAAAAACAATAAAACACAGCCAAAATTTTGAAAAAACGTGGCACAATCATAACAACATCTGCGTCTCTTGGCACGACGAATTAGCGGGCGAAGGAGTAGCGTTTGTAACTTTAGCACTATCACGGTTATGCAAAAAGTAACGTACCATAGTAATGTCATTGTCACTGTCAAAAGCATATCCAAATCGAAACCAAAATAAACAATTTTGAAAAATATTACACAAACGGTTTTTTGTGTGTATTTGTGTCGTGTTATCAAAAATTTATTTAATGCTCAATAAACCAACGTAGGGACGAGATTCACGAAAAAGACTTACCTTTTATTAGAAACAGCCACCAAGAAAAAACGATACACATATTTTCCCGCCGTACGATATCGGAAAGTGAAATCTTAAACAATGTTATCAACAGACGATTTAGAAACGTTAATAGTGTCGAAAAAGCGTGAGATCGAGAAGGAGAAAACGCTGCTTGGAATCGGGCGTCCTCCCAGTACTTGCAACGTAAGTTTTGCATACTCTAAAATTGAATATTTTAGAGTTAGCTGAGAGCTAGATTTCAACCTGTTGCATTGAATCTAGACGCAGCAACTCTATTGATTAACCCGCTTGTTTTCTCAGTCGATGAGCGCCGTTCTATCGATTCGGCTGCATGCTGCGTTTCAGTATCGTATTTAATAGTGTAAACAAAAAGTTATTCGCGATCATATTCGGAGCCGGTAAAGTCGTGTGATTTATTGTAAGTACCTATAGTATATATTTTTACGGTATACATGCAGATTGCGTTTTTGTGATTAAAGGTAGTAATGAAAATGTAATCTGCAAATTAAGTTCTAAAACAATCTAATATAAAATTCAATAATCCTTCACTGCTTATTTTTCTTCTCACATACAATTTTACTAGTGGGTAGTTATTATAAAACCTTGCTTACCCATCTTGATTAAGAGATTTGAGAGCCAGTTTGTTTAGTTTTCTTAGCACAGTAAAATCATTATTATAGTTGCAAGTAGGTAAGTTATTTTGCGGTATGTCCAAGAAGAAAACCATATTCATCTCCTGTCTGAACCTGACTGCGGCTGAAGTCAGATATAATAATCATAGAATGGTATTTAATATAATAGTATCAGTATCAGAGAATAAAAACTATTTTTATCAACACATAATATAGAAATCTTTCTTGCCTGTCTTATTATTCAGATTTTGAATATATAAAATTAGCTGTGCCGTACTGTGTTACCTGTGGAAATTTGATTATCCCACAGGAACACAGCAATTTTTAGGGATGAAAAACATGTGTTTATCTAGGATTCATAATAAAACCTATCCTGATGCCAAATTTCACCAAAATCTGTTCAGCCATTTGAGTTTGAGCTATTGAGAGAATGACACTCTTAGATCACTCATTCTGACTTGATCGTGTGGAACATTAGGCTAGTTCCGCTCCAAACCTATCAAATTACATAAAAAAGTACATAACTACATGTTAACTATTGATTTGACATTAAGAGTACAATGCTCTACTCACAAACCCTCATAATACATTCATGTAGTGCCTCCTTGGCTTTACTTTTTATGGGTTTGGTGATTTAAGTTGATCATTGTGTGGTTACAATTTTGTATTGCTATTTAGGGTTTTTTGTTTTAACAAAAATTTTGCTGTAAAAGGCATTGTATACAGAATTTTTATGAATTAGATTATTGGAGACATAATAGAGGAAGTATTTTATAGTATCTCACAATTAATAAGTGATCACTATGTTACTACAGTTAGAATATTTTATATCCAACATATTATTATTTGCGGAATTTATTGGCCCATAGAAAGAAAAGATAAAGTAATTATATATAGTTATATAAGTCAGTAAAGTAAATCTAATTACGGTCTTATTAATAAACATCTCTTATCTTTACATGTCTTTTGTCTTATTATGACGCCTGACATTCTCAATCTGATAAAACAAGAATCATAGAATTTATTGACCTTATAATGTTGCGTCACACTAGGCAAGACAAGAGATGTTTAAAGTTAAGAGATGTTTAATGTTAAGATGCGTTTATTAATAAGACCGTTAATGTTTCTAATGAATAATGAATTATTTTATCGTTTTTACAGGAGCTAAAGGATAAAGAAAATGATCAGAGCAATAATACAAAAAAGCAAGTGATCTTTATAGAAGGTTACAATCCGGTAGAAGAGTCAAAGAAAGAGAAAAGAGAGTTCTGTGATAGAAGACAGAATGAGAAGTCAACAGAAAAGGAGAGTGAGACTGAGCTGTATGATCTTGAAGAGAAAATACCACCGGATCTAGAGAGATACATTAGGGTGAGTAAATACAGTTTTTATCCATATTCAAAAAGGAGGAGGTTCCCAATTTATTTTAACCTCCTCCTATATTTTTATGTGTGTTCTCAGTTTACCGAAAGTCACTGGGCCTGGTTTTAATTTGACAGCATTGGCACGGTGAACTGTCAAAATGAAACCAAGTTTTCTAACTCTTGTTTTCACCTCTTTCATGCATATCTCTAGCTGAGGCCCCAAGCATTCTAGCCAGTAGGCCGCAGCTGATCTTTTTTAGATTTAGCCTTAGCCTATGTTTACTGATTAGGAGACAAGAATATTTTTGTTTACACCTTTCATGTCTATACATATAGCGATAGGCTCGTCGCGACAGGTGTTCCAAATATCTGTTAAAGTGATGTTGCATAGAGTTCGCGACAGGCAAACACTAGGAGCTATGAGTATGTATGTTATTTGCTTATTTACTAGTACCTGTCACCCGCGGCATTGAATGCGAAACAAAACTTTGAACTTTTTTATTTGGCCTCCTTAGAGGTTGAATTTCTAAATATCTTATCTTGGTATTACCCTTTTCCTACACCTTATAATGAATACACCCTCCACATGTCTCTAGGTTCAACAGTTCTAGCTCTGTGTTAACCTGTCAGACAGTCTGGACATACTATTTTATATATATATTTATATAATATAGATATGTAGATTTAGAAAGGATGCTGAATGGTTATTTTATGTTTTCTGAATTATCAAATTTTGCCAGACTCGTAGTAGATGGCTTTGTCAATAAACTACATTATATAGCGCTATGAATAAGGTCTTGTCACTAAAAGCACTTGCGTGCATTTTGCACACTTCTCTTAAATTAATACTGCCATTGTCAATGCCATATCCATCTAAAATCTAGACTCTAGACAAATCTACCTACACATCCCGGATTGATATGAATAGCCGACATTTATAGTCTGTCATGAATGATTATTGCGATTGCTGGTATTTTTTATGCCGGCTTTTAGAGTTCCGTGGATAAATAGATAGAACGGAGCCTTATTTGTAGGAGACGCGCCTGGACTGTCTGTCTCATGTTCTATTTATAGGTACAATTCTGTTAAACCATGAAAAATTATAGCGATTACTAGGATTTTTATTTGGTTTTAAGAACAAAAAAAGGTCTGAACTTTATTTGTATGCGACGCGTCTTCGCTGACTGTCTTCTACTTTATTTATTAGACGAAGAACTCTGTTTAAAACCAGCTTACAACTAAGCAATGGTTACCAAAAGAAGCTTATAAATATATGTATCCTACACAATTTATGGTGACCTCATCGCTTAAAGCAATCTCTTTAGAGCAACAAAACCTACACAGAATCTTTCAACCTTTCCTTTTGAAAGTTGTTTGATGAATAGTAAAAGTAGATATAAGATTAAGATAAGACATATAAGAATTCTTAGAAGTGTTAAAATATATAGCGTTGTTTATCACTTGTTAAGATTAGTTATAGTATAACTAATAGTAAAAGTCACTGCAAACTATATATCCATATTTTACTATACAAATACGTTAAACATGCTATGTTACTGCAGTACGTAATACTCGTTATAATCCATACTTTTTTATAATCGTACAGAGCCCTAGTACGCCTTACGTCGGGTAAGCGCTTTGCCAAAATTTTTAACAGCGAAATAATCTGCATACTCAGTTTTTATGGCATCCTAGTACTTCTGACGATTAAACGTGATTGTTCTAAATAAACGAGGCGTATAAACATATCCAGAGACCGTAGAGACCATTCTAGTGATGCACCTCAATAAGTACGAAAACAGTGCTTATGAAATTTATAAGCACTTAAATAGTTTCCATGAAATCCAATCAAAAATTAACTAAAGTTCTCAATTCGTATTCCTTAAAAATATGTATGCATGTTTGTTTGTTCCTCGTATCCTCAGCTACACAGACCGATTTGAAAAAAATATTTTATTGTCTGGATACTTCCATTATGCATTTCATCATAATCGATCTGGTAGTTTGATTTTTCAAACAAAATAACTAGTAAACATGTCCTGTCTATATTTTTTTGAATAGAAGTCGATTATCACGTGTATTTAATAAATAGTAATGAATAATGAAAATACCTACTTACTTTTCACATTTTTACTTACTTTATTTTTATTGCTACGTTTAACTAGTTGGAACATAAAATGTTACTATAACATGAACAATTTTACTACTTCCATAGTAAATAACTAACTGCGAGTATATAACCAACAGTAATTTGCTAAAACTACAAGAAATAAAGTTAAGCTAGGAAATTAACTCTAATCGACTGCTAGTTTACCCTGAATTGCTCGCAATTATGTAAATTCAAGGAAAAGTTTAAAAGCGCCGTTAAATGCTTGAATTTATATAATGACACGTACCTACTTTTCGATCACAAAAACATTACCGTCATATTGAGTGCCTCCTCCTATTTGTGTAACACACACATACAAACTTTCTCCTTACATTATAAGTATGACGTGATAAGAGAAGAACAGGTAAATATTCAAGGTTAGAATAATCCTTCTTAAGCCGCTATCCCATTGGCGTTTTACGGGCGTTAGCGTCTCTCCAATGCCTGTCGAGTGCCAACACTGCGCAGACGCGACGTAGCGGCAAGCGTTCGCCTTGCGACCTCGCAACGTTAACGCCGCACCAAGCAACGTAACGTATGGTATCTCATGCGCGACGTTAGCGTTGCTTTCAGCGGATGTTAATGCTCGCCACGCGAAACATTGTGGCTCCAACGCTGCGCAGACGTTGGGGAGACGTCAACGCTCGTAAAACGCCAGTGGGATAGCGGCCTTAAAAGCCTTGACGTACGACTTCGTCACGGGTTTGCAGTTCAAAAGAATAAAGCAGACGGGAGACCGACATTACGCTCGGAATAATAACCTTATCTCAAAAAAAGTTTCTTTTACAATCAGTCCAACGCTCTTTGGCATTATTGTAGACAAAGAAAACTATAGTCGTTATCTTGCATTTAGCAATTAGGAAAAATATATGCAGTAATCATGAAATTGAAAGTGTTTCAGTTTTTGTTCAGTAGCGTATTGCTGGTTTTATTTTTGCTTAGAACAAATAAGTGATAAACATTTTTCGTCGATTGCAAACGTGGTACAACTGAATTAACACCAAAATGGTATCCATAAAATTAACTGAAAACAGTAGGTCGTAATGATTTATTGAGTACCTAAATATAGTTTTATACCCCATTCATAAGTCCTACTAATTCATAAGTCCAAAGACCTACCTACGTCTACCGACGAAATGGCATTTACTCGTTTATGAATATTAATTTCAATTCAGAACGTGATTCGTGTAGGTCTGACCTAAGGTTGTGGGCGTTAGACCTATATTTAATAGTATAGTGTAGATAGTGGTCTAATGGTAGCTCACAAACATTGTCCAAAAAGCATTAAATCACTATGATCTATATCACCCAGACAATAATAATAAACAAGCGAGGCGTCAGTGCTTCAAGTCTGATAAAATGTTATTACTTCTGACAATCATGTTTGGATAGTGGTACTTACGAAGTGGTAGTTTCTAAATAGTCGTAACAATACTTGGTTTTTAGATTTAACAGTTTTTTATTTTCTACCTACTTTCAAAAATGAGGAGGTACTCAATTCGAATGTACGTTTCTTTTTGTACTTTCTCCGAGATGGCCTGGGCTGTTTTGAAACATTCTTATTTTTTGTTTGTAAGGATATAAGTCTCAAGTACCACTTTTAATTTTTTATCAAGATTGGGATATTTCGCTTTTTTAATCGAATTAAATGAAAAAGTTCTATCGTTGTCTGCTGTATTGGAAGACGGCAGTCACTTTTTTTAAAAAGAACTTTTGTTACGGTGATTTCTATGAATCTGATTCAAACTCAATCCATTTTTCCAGATTTGAGATAAAAGTTTCGTTCGAGATTTGATAAAAAGCATCCGGTTAGCCCAAAAATAAATTTCTTTCTTTCTTTCAAAAAGGGTAAAGTAGGGTAAGGTTACGTAAATTCGAATAGAGCTGGAATTGTTGACGTCTCAGCTTCGGGTAGGTATGGCATTTCTTTCTTTCGTCTGTCAGTTAGGAAGTTTGTATTTCTCCTGAAACGTCGTGCTTGTACTCGCGTACAGCTTTGACCAAACTTGACCACACTCGGTGTATGGGTTCTACGTAGGTACTTTTAGATTTTTCTTTTGGACTGTCTTTTTTGAGAAATATTCTAGGTGCATAGTTTATTTCTCAAAAAAAAAACAGGGATTTTTTTGTTTGTTACGGCGACATTTAAGTACTGGCCGATTTCAATTAATATTTAGTACTGACACATCAGTCAGATACAGAAATCTGTCGCCAAGCATATGAGCCAGTGTATTCCAGACTAGGCATTCTCCATCTAGGCTACAGTATCGCCGACATCCGTGGTCGTGCGAACTTGTGTCCTTTGTGTGCTGTGTAGGATAAAAAAACAGACATGCAGAACATAACATTAATTAAGATACCTCAATATAAAGAAATCGGTCAAGTGATTGTCGTTTTTTATAAAGTTGTAAAAATATCGTAGTCGCGACGTCTCGACAATTCGCGGAACTAGTACTTTAAATATTCTACATCTTTGGACTTTTTAACATGAATATTTATATTCAAAACGATAGGTTCGCGTGATACGAACATCTGGTTGTAATATTTTGTGATTCTCGCCCAAATTATACGCAGTTATCGAGGCATGTTTGATCAATATTCTACGCCAGGCTGCTGATAAGCCTCATTCAGGCCTTTCCTGGGAATTTCTCCTTTTTCACGGCAATTACATTTTCCAGTAAATATTTCCTTGACCCGATCAGCGATGCCTAGTACTTCCTGTGGCTCTAGCTGTATTTTTATTTAAAATTGAATAGCTATAAGCGCATGAATCGTGCGTGCCATCTCCACACGATAATATTTCAAATGCAAAAGTGTGTTTTTAATTATCAAAGTATTGATAGTTGATTAACAGTTACCCTATGTAGTGTGAAATCTTATTTACTTAGTTTTCGATTTTTACGTATGACGTCATACTGAACTCGTGTCTGACATTCAGCTAAGATATTAATCCAAATGACGTCATAAGACGTGCACTCAATATATGTTAGTCTGCAAACAGAGTGGGCTAGGATGGATCGAAGGTCGAATGCCTATATAAACACTATGCCTGTAACAATTTGATTTTGCTTGAAGTTAAACTTGAAAATTAATTAATATGACATTATATATAAATCTTAAAAGAAGGGGTCCTTTTACCTTTAACTCGCTTAACAATAAATACATATATATTTATATGAGGGATTTAGGTGGACGGTCAAAATAATAACCATAGCTGTGGTGATTTAATGCTTGACCCAGTTTTGGACTGACTAGACTTACTAACCTACTTAGACAGTACTAAAATTGATCCTTATCTTTTTGTTTTCAAGACAAGGCAGTGTGTATTATAAAGCCGTTAGTAAAGTCGTACATTGGACATAATGGATGACTTGAGCAGTATAAAATATTTAGTCACAGTTTTACCCTCATGGGCAAGTCAATAGGACAAAACAGAGGTTTTCATTAGTTCATACCATACTTGTTAAGAACTAGTTAAAATAGGTAAGTCAAAATACTAAGCTGCCTTACGGTTGTTTAAACGTAACAGCTTAACCTTTACCTTAGCACTTAGCTGGTAGAGTAAGCTCAAAACCGGCATAGTTGGTAATTTGTAAAAAAATCAGACACTGAAAAATAGCTTAAAATTAGTGCACTAATTAGCTGAGTTCTTGCTAATTGCGACAAATATGAATAACTTTAAACATGTAAAGCCGACTTTAATTAGACAACCTGTTACTTTGTCAAACAAAAGAATATTTTTGAATCGGTCCAAATCACTCATAAAAGGATGCGAAAAATTGCTCTTAATTTTTTGAAAACATTTGTATTTTATTTTAGTTAGTTTTTTATTGTATCCAAATCTTAATTTGTTTAAAAGTCGTTTAAAAATAAATTGTTAATAAATATTGCCTGCTTAGAGTCATACCAGCATAGGTTAGGTACTAGGATGCCATAATAATGTGGGAGGTTCCCGCAAACAATTTACCATCTAACCTTCAAACGTCAGACGCGCTTCGAACTTCGCCGGCAGTGGCGTGTTTTGCCTCAAAACAGTGCCTTTTGCCGTTTCTTACCCCCTAGTATTATTATACGCGGTCTTACGTTTTAAAATACATATCATAAAGACAAATTAATATGTTTTCGGTGTGGACAAAGGAATTGCTTGAAATGATGTAGATATTTTTTATCGCATAAAAGCAATAGTTACATAAAAAGTTATCATGTGAATGTTCCTATGCGACTTTTGGTGATAATTGTATCTCATAATGGAAGTAGTAAGTATTTGGGATTAATAAATTTTTACCTCAAAAAATCACACTACTCAAATATAAACACTCTGCTTTAAAGTAGTACTTCTATAAGTTCGTAACCATACTTCATCATCATCATCATCATTATCCCGTATTCGTCCACTGCTGGGCACAGGCTAATGAACTTTCGAACGAAATTCTCCTAATGAACGACACCGAGCTCGATCTCCAGCTCGTTCCAGCCAGTTCATGGTTCCTGGCCGGCATACTTATTGTTAGTTAAAAAGAACAATTGTACTGCCTAAAAAAGAGTACTGTTTTTCGAGTGTATGTTTGCTAATTTGTATGTATGTATGTCTAACTCTATGTGACCCTCTACGACCCAAAGAGGTAGACCGATTTTGATGGCCGAGTGCGAGGTATTATTTAATTTGTTTGTGTATGGTCATAGGCTCTTGCATCCCGCGGTTTCTCTCGATTCATCGAGATTAACTGCTTTAAATTTTTTCAGTTGGGTTTTTTGATTCGCTTATTAAATTTTTCTGTCAAATCGTATTTTAAATATTGGATCAGACCTCCCCATTTTTTTAGGGAAGAACCTACTATTGAAAATCCCGGCTAATAAAAAAAAACAAATTCTTAGAAACTGTATACTCGTACTGATCAAGTTTCATCCAGATTGGTTGAGACGTTCGCCCTCTACGTAACACTCAAACTAACAAGAACATTTTGCCAGATTAGAAACAGAGACGTTGCGCTCGTTCGGTCAATTCGTTGCCGAATTTTCTATTTCCCGATGGCTATAATCTCAGTATTTTCAAATCGCGAGGTAATCGGTTTCTTCTACGCAAGCGTGCTACATCCTAGGCCGCATTGTCGCTTTACAGGCGAGTTGCATCAAGTGCTAGCTTATAAATATCAACAAAGCGGTTAAAAGTGACTTCAAAATACCCGACTGCAAGAACTTTAGACCCACGTATTTTAATGACCATCTGCAGGAGAAGACGAATCCATTAACACCATTCACATAAAAAAACGACAAGCCGTTAAGACTAGACATATATACGCAGCTGGTTAAAAAGAGACGCTTCGCTCGCTAGGTCAATAATAGTAGTTCATCGCCCGTTGAACTCGGTAAACTATCATAATTTAAGTTTTCTAGGGCGGGTCTTGAACAGTAACTTACTTGTGTAATAATGTATTGTTAGAAAGTGTTAAATCGAGTGGAAACGAAAGAAATAATGTAATGCGTTATTTAAAGTTAAAACAGTTGAGGGAACAATTATATTTTTAAAGTGACTACCTACTTCCATTACGACAATTTTTCAGTTATTTTGATAAAATCAATTCAATTAACTGCCAGTTCATGTTAATATAAATAAATCCACCCTTATCATCATTATCATCGCAAAACGGTATTGTAATATTTTTATGACAGACCTAATTGAGTTAAAAATAAAATATAAATGTAATTATTTCCCTTTGTGGAACTGTCATTGAAATCTCCTAACCATATACGAGTATATATTGGTAAGTCCTGATTGACTGACTGATATTCGCTATGAATCAATGCAGATCCTTGACAGCTGTACCTAGAAACATGTAATTAGCAGGTTGTATTTATTGTAGGGTGTAGGGGCATACAATGAATGGATTTTTGCAAATTCAACCCCTAAGAGTTTTATAAATTTGTTTTTCATGGTTAGAAACTCTTTATATTCAATTTTATGTCGCGTGCGACAGGGACTAGTCCCAGATAAATATATCAACTTGCAATTTATAAAAAGAAAGTAAAATAGTGAAAGTGTTAAGAATCCAATAAGAAAAGCGCCGATGGACAAATTCTTAGAGACATTATTTTGTAAATGATTACGTTAAACTAAAATTACGTATTAGCTAGTTTCTAATAATATTAAGAAAAGCCTTTTACGGGTTTTCCTTGTAAAAAAGGAAAAAAAAATACAACGCAATTTTTGGTCAGCTAGGCTATAAACCCTCCTTCCGCAGAGAGACCCCATACCCTATAGTATAACGCATATGGGTTGATACGTTGCTATTTCGCTAAATATTTTTTCCATAGGTACGTCAAATTACGACGGACGTTACCCAGCCGTCCTTGACGTTAGTATAGTTGATTATGTCATGCGAACATCTACTTCATCGGGGATTTTTCCGACTTAGTACGATTCGGAAGCAGTGTTTTACTTTGTGAATGTATATACTATATAGTAACACAATTTTTTTTTGAGAAACATGTGATAAATGGTTTCCATAGCATTACGACCGATTAGTTTTTTTTCAGATATTTCTATTTGAAAATTAAACCTGTTGACTGATTTATATACAAATAGTTCCGCCCCGCGGTCTACCCGCGTTTATACACGATAAAAGTAAACCAAGTGTTAATCCACGGTCTAAGCTGTCTCTGTACCGAATTTCATCCAAATCGATTCCGCGGTTTTTGCGTGAAAGAGTAACAAACATACTTCCAGATATTCTTACAAACTTTCTCGTTTTTGATATTATAGTAGGAATAGTAGGTTAGTAGGATTTAAATGAGACCTCTCCTATAAGTATACCCTATCATACAAAAAAATATCCAAAAGAAAGCCATTAAGAATCATATGTAAAATCAGATTTTAATTTAATAATATAAATAATCAGTGGCTGCTAAATTAAACGAAGGGCGTGAGAATTATTATATTTCTTAAAGATTTCAAAAAGGTGCATGTCCTCAATTCGTTCTCGAATGTGGGTCCCGCTTTACTCTCTGGGTACATACCATTAAAAGTCGGTACTCAAAGAGTAAAACGGGACCCAAGACATTTTTTGAATTACCTTCGGGGACTAAGACTTGCTGTCTGTTTCTGCTGCTTATTAGCTGTTTCGCTTGAAATTCTCACAGATGATGAATTTCTGTTACCGCTCTAAAAACCAAATTAAATAAATATCTAAAGGGGTCTCCCATACAATAAACGTGATTTTTTGCTGTTTTCTTTGCTCTATTTTAACAGACAGACTCGTATAATATTTTAGTTGTATATTCACATTAAAAAATAAATAATTAAATCAAATAAATATTTCTACTGTACACTTTAAGTGCTGTACACTTTAATTTTTGCTTTTTTTTGCTCGATTTTAATAACGACAACAGATGTACAGATAATGGTACGTAACTCTTAGTGCGCGACTCCGACTTGCACTTGTTGTCATTTTCTTGTAAATCTTTAATAGATGTGACATTAAAACCAATATAGATTGAGAAAAGCCCTTGAGAACTATACTTTTCACGCGCAATTTTTTCAGAAAATAGTTTATGAAATGCCCTTGTCGCGTCACCGTGAATACAAATTGCTTTAGACGCCTCATTTATAGTCAATATCCGGTTACACGGCTATGGAAGGAAAGGCTTTTGTTGCACCATTAGAGGGTTATTAATGTGCTTCTAATTGTAGCCAGTCACGCCGTTTGGTGTTAGTTGTGTGAAGCTTCATGTCTTGGTTTGGTAACAGTTATATACTGTGTACTTTGTAGTCATTGAACAGGCTTAGAAGATAATATGTAAATACTAGCACTTAGCAGCGCCTTGCGGTGTTACTCGCGTTAATACAGGATAAAATGTAGCCTGTGTGTTAATCCAAGGTCTTAGCTATCTCCGTCCCCATCAAAATCGGCTTAGCAGTTTTTGCGTGAAAGAGTTACAAACATACATCCGCACATCCATTCATCCACGCATTCTTACAAACTTCCGCGTTTATAATATCATTAGGATGTAATATAAGACAGTAGGATTACTCGATACATTTTTTTGTACACAAAATGTAATACAATGTATATATTATTCATTTATTTTAAAAGTATTAAACATTGCATGTTGATAGGGTTTGTATTATGTGGTTTGCTTTATGACGTAGACTTTGCCTACTGGGTGCTTACCGCGTGATTTCTTGCTCGGTCGCGTAATCAGTATTATATGAAATTTAAATTTAACAAAACATTAACTATAGATAGCGCTGTTTTGGTTCCATACAATACTGAGTTTACGACAATGCGATCTAGTAAGTAAGAAAACACATACAACACAAGAATTCTGATTGTTATTTGATCTCAAATAATACAATATAAACTATACATAGCACTAAATCAAGAAAATAAGAAGCGCGCGTTAAACTGAATCATAATATTTTCTTTAGTTTTCTGCTACAGTTTAGCCTATGAGCAAAGAAAAAGTATTTTCAATTCTTCTGATTTTGCCGAAATTTGTAGTCTCTAAAGCTTCCATTTTCGGACCCAAATCGTTCCTCGTTTATCAATCAACATAACTCCCATCAAGCGTACTCTACTTAACAAAAACAAAATATTAACACTATCGTGACAAAAGCCAACTAGGCCGCGATGGTAATCATATTTCTCGCTTGTCCAGACCTAATAAACCCTAAATGTAAATGGAAATTGGCTCGGCTTCCCCGGGCGGGCCCGGTCGCGCCCTAGTGCGTGTAGCCACACCCTAGTATTGTGTTACAAGGTGATGTAGCCATATTTATTGTGATAATAAGGTGTACTAACGGAAGGAAATAGGGAGCAGCTAGGCGTAGTAGAAAACTCTAGAACTAACGTTCTTTTGACTTATGTTGCCCTGGTACCAGCTAAAGATGCGTCTTGACCAACTGTTACGACTTCGTAACGCTAGTAACAAGGAAACTAAATAGGAACAAACGTCTTTTTGAGATTCTATTGATGTATGTTAGCCTGGTATTTGGAAGTGTAGTGACTAATCTATGCAGTTATGTAAACTGACTGTTACTTTATGCCTCCTTAAAAAAGATGGCCTGCATTAAATGAAGCCGTCATATTGGTTTTTACATACACATTTCTCGTTACAAATTCTCACTCATCTCTGGTGTAAACGCAGCCTTAGAGATAGGAAAAGCTGCTCTGAAAAAGAATTATATCTTATGACAAGTTGAAAGTCGAAGGTAGATTGAAATAAGCTTTCCTTTGATTTATGAAATCGTAGTAATATTTTTTCGACTAGAAAAGGTAGACATGTATATATTTTACTATTAAACCAAAAGAACTTCTTTAAATGTACAAAATCCTAAAAAGCAACATCGTCAGTGTATGCCAAGTGGCTTAGCCAAATGATTGTCTTTTATATTCCACATTGGCATGCAATACCATTGGCAAACTTCAACCGCCTTCGCATCAACTTTTATATCATTTTCAAGGCTTCATTAATAACATTGCCAGAACACTCCCTTTGGCGGACTTAATACAAAAATACCTCGAAATAGGTCAACGTCGCGTGCCTCGATCAAGTTTTCGCGCTAGTGATTTCAGTTCGCGAACGACTTTGCTTCAGTTAGGTCTTATAGTAGTTGTGTATAGGAGTTTTGACTTCCAAGGACTGATAAGGGAAAAAGCATTTTCAACTTCGCCCGGTGCGTGTTTAGTGCTTCCTAATTGAGTTGTTTAAGGCATTTTTTTTGATGATATTTCAAGAACGGCCGTACCCTTGGTGGAAACTTGCTGAATTTACTTTAATTGGCTATTAGTTATTGTGGAATTCATTATTACTATATTTTATTTTAGTTTATGCTGAGTAGTATCAGGATTTTGACAAGGAACCAGAAAAGCTAGACTTCTTAGAAATATTCATCGTTTCAAACCCGATACGGTCTGTACTTTATCATCAGCTTACTCTCGTTCACTGCTGGGATTAAACTTCTCCCAAGGCACGTCACTTTTGCTCATCCTGGTCTTCTCATCTCGACCCTCTGCCTGCTATCTTCTGTATATCTTTGCACCACCTAGACGCAGGGCATCCTACACTAGGTTTAACGGTTCGCAATGTCCACAGAACTCGTCTACCCCATCAGTTCTACGGTATATTATCGGTCTTATTAATAAACGCATCTTAACTTTAAACGTCATTTGTCTTATTTTGACGCGTGACTTTCTCCATCGGATAAAATAAGAAAAAAGCCGTTTAAAGTTAAGACGAGTTAATAATAAGACCGTATATGTCCGGCCTACTGTCACTTTAACTGAGACGTAGATATATGTAGATATAGGCCTAAATGTTTCTAAATTTCTATGTTTGTAATATGAGTCAATCGACATAATGGTGATAATAACCATATCATACTAATTTCATTACTATTTATTCATACAGAGCCTTGTCGTTATACTGTTCGTTTGTTAGGGTCCTCGACAAACAAGATAAAGGAAGTGCCCCTACGGAATCCTTTGACACAACAGAATCTAGACCTAACATTAAAATTAAAATAGTTTTCCTTATTTATCGAGTTTATTCAAAGATGATTCGTTTCACAATATTCGTGGACCTATGATGACTTATCTTCATCACGAATATCATCATCTGAATCGTCTTTATCGAATAAAGCTTTAAAATATGAATTATAAATGCAGGATATCCGAGAAATTTAAAGTTCAACGTATAAAAATGACCAAAACCTCAGAAAACATTTCACCAAACTGTGTAACTTAGAAAGAAGAAGCACTTCTAAGTAGAGGTATCCACGTGAGCGCATCCTTTAAACTTAATTTATCGTGCATAACTGAGACGTTCATGTTTATTCTCATGTAACACTCTCACCAGATCTCAAAACTAGTGTTTATCCTAGAGTTTCATCTTTCATTAACTCGTCTATTAATCCGTTAAATGCTTATTAAATCGCACACAATCAATCATTAATGCAGCTATACTGTTGCCTTACTGTCTCTATATACCACATATTGTTATTTTATTTGCCGTCTACGTAACTATGTA
The DNA here is from genome assembly GCA_947049295.1 of Ligdia adustata. NCBI lineage: Eukaryota > Metazoa > Arthropoda > Insecta > Lepidoptera > Geometridae > Ligdia > Ligdia adustata. The sequence continues at coordinate 3,018,000 of OX346237.1, forward strand.
TAAGAGTGTAAAACGATTGTTATGGAGAAAAGTCGTCGACAAAAGCATGAAACTGCTGACTTTCTTCTCTATTTTGGAGTAAATGTTATATATAATTGACAACATTTAATTTTTGGAAAGTGATGGAAATTCGAAAAACATTTAGAGATAATATAATAAGCAGTTCATACTAAAAATACCAGATTTTTATATCCACTTACTTCCTAATTATTTACAAAATAAAACTAGTGTGAAATAATGTCGTATTTATGCTAAGCCCGTCTGATGCCACCAATAAAAAATATTATTGTGACTATCATCTGTAAACTGTACCAAAAAAAAAACCCAACAAATACAGATAATTAATGACATCATTTTTACGAGCTTTTGACGAGAATGACATTATGCTAAACTATTCTTATATTTTCAAAAATCTCCAAAAACTTAATTATTACATTCTGAATAAAATAGAAGATAGCAGTACGTTATTTTTTGACTTTTCTTTATATACTTTACAATATTTCCTTTTATTTCATTATCTTTCCATTATATTATAAAAATGGGAAGTCATTTGAAATTAAGAATTTTGAAATGTTGTCAATTATGAGTAAATATGGTATTTCCAGATTAATTAATACTAATATTTTTATGTGACTTATTACACCTCTAATCGATTAACTTGTTTAAATACTAACACATTATAGATCTTATTATTAAACGCGTCTTAACTTTAAACGTCTTGTGTCTTGTTTTATACGACGGAGAACGTCATGCGTCAAAACAAGACAAAAGACGTTTAAAGTTAAGACGCGTTTATTAATAAGACCTTTAGTGTAAGTATGGGGATTATCGCCAGATCTCAAACCAGTAGGGTCTCTAGGTTACATCGTTCTGGTCTAATAGGTAATCCGTTAAATACTTAAATCGCACTTAATTAATCATTACCGCAGCATTACCGTTCCGTTATTGTTTCACTACATGCTGTTCGTTGCTATTTATAAGCCTATTTTATATATTATATGGTAGTTCTGAATTGTACGAAATAGTTGATTGCGATTTTAGAATAAAGATATTGGGTAATGATAAGCAAACCTCTTTTCGGGATAGTAACCCCTAACTATACAAACACTTACATTTATCACTCTCACCAGATCTTTAATCTAGTGTTTATTTATTCTTCAGTTTCATCATACATTCTCCCGTCCAATAATGCATTAAATACCTGCTTATTAAATCGCACTTAATCAATCATACTGTTTCATTATTATTTCACTAAATGCTGTGTAAATTATTGCCTTCTATATGGACGTTGCTACAAATTTCTGTCGCGTGTGGTACCGATGTTTTTTGGGTTCCGTGGAATGAAAGGAAAATATTTACTTTATGCCGGATATAAACTTATTCAACTATCAGTCGATGTGTGCATGTATATACCTGGTTACTGGTTAATTGTGTACAAAGTAATCATTTTGACGAAATGACAAACGAATATTTCAGAAGCGCCTACACAATTTTTTTAGTTATTTTTATTTACAAACCAAAGTACGGGACCTATTTTGATAAAGTGCATGGAGACCAGTCCCCTTGACCATCTTATAGATCTTTATATAAATAAAAAACTAATTTTGCAGCTAACAATCGTCATCATAAAACTAAATAAAATATAAAATAACACACGATTTCTTATTAAGTTTTCGATATTATATACTTATGTCAAAAATAAGTTTATATATATCACTTGCAATAATATATTTTAATTTTTTTTATTAATACAGAACCCTAAGAAAACAAAACCGAGACAAGCTTACCGGAATATTTTTTCTCAGCGCATAGAAAATATGCGAATAACAACACTGTTCACTAATTGAGCTGTTACTTGTTCATTAGTGATTGATGGTCGGCCGGCACGATATCTTGTGCGATGTGTACTCGCCTGGGACGGACGGGAGTCGAAGATGTAAGCAAGGAAAAACTTACTTACGGGGTTATCGGTTAGGGGTGTACTAAGCCGAAAGAAAGTCAATATACTCATCCTAAGGAACAACTTCCACCATGAGACCAACACTGAATTCGAGAAAAAAAAAACAATTGTTCCATAAATAAAGTGAATCGCTCGTCGACGAAATGTACGAGAGTCGCTTTTTTCTCGAATTCAGAGTTGGTCCCTTAGAAAAAGTTGTTCCTTAGGATGAGTATAGTGACCTGACCCCCTTTCGGCTTAGTACACCCCTAACCGATAATCCTGTATAGAAGAGCGAACTAATAATTTCATAAGAGGCAGGATTCTAACTTGCATTTCTGGTTCAGATGCCTTGACCATTAGACCACTGTCGATATGCTGCCTACCGAAATTATTGAACGCTCCTAAGTAACAGTACTTAAGCGACCGTTGACGTTGACGTCATCAATGATGAAATATAAAATAGGAAAAAGATCCCATCTTCCCTTCCTCCCCCTTACCCCATAGTAAGATGTCGTATGATTTCGTATTTAGTGTGGTAAAAGCGTATTTTAAGTTTCATATTTGTTCCCGTTTGCTGAAAATATCACAGCGCGAAAGTTCCTGTTTGACCCCATATTTGCAGAAAGGAGACAAGAGTGTTTTTTCCCTGCTACCCTTAAAAGGATAGATTGAGGACAAAAAAGAATTATCAATTAATAAAACTGCGTTAAATGTTATTATAGGTACCTCTGTGTGATTTAGCCATAGAATATATTTTTGTGTGTATTTCCATTTCTAATGAAAGGTTACATTAATAATGTTATGAAAACGCGAGCACTACTAAATGTCAAAACACAACAAGTATACGTTATGGAATTATAGTCAACTTCGATTGTAATCGTACTTGGGGCTATTTGTAATAATAGAATTGTTGATGTACGTCTGAACTTTACGTTTGTACATAACACAGAAGACGTGAGTAAGAATACCCAGATGGTTAACTTTATAGAGTATACGTATTAACACATAGCGGCCCACTGCTGGGTACGGGTATCCCTTATGAAGGAGTCATAGCAACGCTGGCTAAATTGCGAGTTGGAGACTTTAATTATCTTCGAATGCTTCTCCAGACAACCAATTTCCTCACGATGATTTCCTTCTTCGTTTAAGCATGTGGTAATTAATTATAATATGCTCATGAGTGATAAACACACGGGTACATGCTTGTACATGTATTGAACCCGCGCCCTTTCGTTTGCGAGTCAGTTTTACCGAATAGGATACCATTAACGTCGAAAAGAAAGGGTTCTTCTCATCTGTGCTACCCTTAGACCAAGTAAAAAAGTATATCACAGCTGTTCCACTAATAGAACAAGTTGTAAAAGGAAACAAGTCTTAAGAAACATCGATAATGACCCCTATTCGTAGGACTTAATAAACTATCCTAAATTTAAGTTTCTAAAACTGTCGTGTCTCATGTGGTTTCCATAATAGTGAGAAATGGACGGCTATAGTTTTAAGAATTGTCAGTTGATTTAGTGAAACAGGTCGAGTACTGCGATATTATGTAGTGTAAAATTTGTAAATCAATTACAAATATGTAACACTTTTAGAAATTTATAACCGACTCTTAGGCATTTTATTTTGGTTTACAGATCGAACTAAAGCGATTTAGATAAAATTGGGATGAGATCTGGGAAGTGCCCTTTCAAATAAAGCAATTCACAAATCAATTCATCGCATGGCGCCTTTGAGAAATTAATTCAGTCAAATTAGGAACCTCCTTTTTTAAATCTGCCGTAAATATACGAATGTTAATGACGTCTGCTTGTATGTAGAGTTACGTTCTATTATTTCTTCAATGACACAGGAGAAATCCTAGCTGAATTTTAAACTTAAAAATAACTGTTGGCGGCTATAAGCGTACAAACGCCTCTATCGAACCGGCAATCGAAAGCGGATGTTAATAAATTTTAATTGCTAATTACATGTAAAAGTTTTATTTTTGTTGAGAGACATTTATGTGTCGTTGACTCCGGATAGTTTTCTATTTGTGCTATCACAATATCACAATTATAGAATAAAGATGTCATATTCTAAATAAGACTAAGTACCTGTCACCCGTGGCGTTGCACGCGATATAAATTTGAATATAAAAACTTTAAAACTTTGAAACTCCCTTGGAGTTTTAAATTTCCAAAAAAAATATTTTTTAAAAAATATTTCGAAAAGAGGGATTTGGAGGGTGTACTCGTATATATATATATTCAAAATATATATATATATATATTCTATATAAACACCGATATAGACCAATTTTTTGTTTCTTTCGTAGATAATAATAAATTTCATGTGTTTAGGTTCCGCGGCTCTGGCTCTACATTGATTTGTATTGAATATCAGTTGGGTCAGTCAGGATTTTACTCTTTAATACAGTGTTAACGGTTAGGGGTGTACTAAACCGAAAAGGGTCACTGTACCCTTTCTAAGGATCAACTTTCCCTATAGGACCAAATTTGTATTCGAGAAAACTTAACTGACCCTTATTAACCTTGTATATAGATTTTTTAAATTATTATAAAATGTGGTATTAGTATCCTCAAGATCGCCATTATTGCGCCATCTCTTTCTCACGTTAAGCGCGAGAGTAGGATTGCGGGATAACGACGTCATTGCAGACAGTGATTTAGTTACAGCATGTGTCAAAATTCCAGAACTCTACAAGACGAAGAAAATTATATCCATCTTTTTCTCACTTGCATAAACAAAAAGAGAGGAGACTATTTAGAACTGTCAAATTAGGTTAGTTTAGCTAGTTTGGCCTAAACGAATCGGGGTCACTATCAATCTATAAAGTATTTATTGATACAAAATATGTAGCAAAGCGTCCGGTTCGCGCACTCATCAAAAGATTGTGTAGCAGAAACCAGCGTCCGATCACAATAAGTGTAATACTTGTGCCAATAAGCCTCATAAATAAATATGAAAGATGTAGAAACAAAATTTAACTAATTAATTAATTAAATTAATATATACATCATGACTAAAATACTTATATTTCATTGCAAAGATCTAATCTTTCCAGCAAAAACTGCAACCACGTTTTATTTCTTTTTCAGGGTTGAATAGTGGTATACAAGTCGTATAATTTCTCTCTATCCTATCTGTCTGTCCCATATAACTTCTGTGAAAATTTTAATACACAAATTTAAATTTTATTTTTTGCCTTTTAAAATAATAATAATTTAATATTTTAAGGGTGGCCCATGCAAATGGGGATAAAAATGGTTTGTTCTTAATTCCAGCGCTACATAGGCATACCAGCCATGTTGAAAGCCGGGGAGTACTCCCCCAACAACCCCATACTGCGAGCGGAGTTGGAGACGGAGCGCGCCGGGGGAGACGCACTGCTGGGGCTGGGGGAGTATGAGAGGAGACGGAACACGCTGAGGAAGATACGGCAGGCGCAGTATAGGCAGTATCTAGACCAGGCAAGTCAAATTTGGGATACAATTGACAACATTTTTGCAAATTGATGGAAATTTGAAAACTATTTCGAGATAATGAAATGAAGAGTTCATACCAAAAAAAAAAAATACCAGACTTTTATATCCACTTTCTTCCGAGTTATTTACATATGCTGAACTTTTCTTATATTTTAATAAATCTCTTCAAAAGTTGTCCAAAAAATGAATACATTTTGTGAAAAGTAAAGATTACATTCTGAATTTAATAAAAATAAGAGTAGGTACGTTATTTTATTTGTCTTTCCACTATGGTAATAAAATAGGGGAGGGGGGATCAAAAATTTGAAATGTTCTCAATTGGAAATTTAGAAAAATTAATTGTTGGATATGAATTGCGTAGGGGGAGACGTGTTACTTGAACTGGGGAGTATGAGTGGTATATGCTGAATAGGATATGACAGTGCATGCAGAATTTAGACCAGGCGTGAAATTAAGGATACAATTAGAAATTGATTATGATTTATGAAAATAAATTAAAATTATTGAGGCGTTTGAATTATGGGTTTAATTAGATGTTTTCCTTAAAAAATTAGACATCATTACATAGACATTAAGTTTAAAGATGGGGAGTACGCTACCATCCCTGTATTTAAAGCTGGGGAGTACTCCTCCAACAACCCCATACTGGTAGTGAAGTTGGAGATGAATAGCACCGCTGGCTGCTGGGGTTGGGGGAGTATGAGAGATATATATGCTGAAGAAGTTAAGGTAGGTGTAGAATAATGTACTCATCGTGAGTGTTGCCATAAAAGACAAATATTACAGAAGCCTTATTATTAAAATTATACAACTCAATTTTGTGTCGTGCCGATAACACATATAACCTTTATTACTCAAATCTAGACAACTTTCACTATCAAAAAATGCTCTTAAAGTTGAAATAAACAAATATCTGAGGTTCGATAACTAATTTTCTTATTCATTTATGTAAACACATTATTTGTTTTCATATTTCAATATTTCCCAGACACACACAATACACGCGCATGAAATATTGTAATATCGAACAAGCTCTCCAAAGATTAGGTATCTACAATATAAGAGTCGCCAGTGTGCTAAATGTTATTTTTATGATATATGCAATCGTTTTTGTCCTTATTTAATCTTAAGCTAGTTACTTGAAAATAAATAAACAATACATAACGCGTCACAAACATGCCGCGAGCAATATGTTGTTCAGACACTTTGTAAGTTTCCGACACTTGACGGCTTCAAATTTGACATTGCTTTAGTGAATAACGTACCACGCAAATACCACGTGCTTAGCATAACACGACTTACGTTACGTTAATTGGTCGTAGTTAATAAGGGCCAAGGTTGTTCGTCGTTGATTGTACCGTTGTATAAATGTAACAACATTTTTTTTTCTGCTTTTCTAAAAGGAAACTGTTTTGTCGACATTTACATGTATAATAAATTTATCCTCAGTTTTTTCTTTATTACTTACAAAAGGTTGTATGTCGATGATTGTACCGTTGCATAAATTTAAATTGTTTTTACCAGATCTTAAAAAAAATTAAACTTTTAAAAAACAATATTATCCTTACTTTTATCTTTATTACTTGCAAACATTTAAATTTTACGAAGTAAACCTACCTAATGACAGCAAGCCAAAAAGAAACAAGAGGCCAAAGAGCAAGCGGAAAGGGAGCGTCAGGAACGAGAAGAGAAAGAGCGACAGAGAGAGGAGATGCAGAGACAGATGTTGTTAGAGCGAGAGAGATATAGTCCGGAGCGACGCCGCGCGAGCGTCTGCAGCCTGCCACTCAACAACGATCTACTACAGATACAAACTAGGTAAGTGTTGGCATATAATTTTGTTGATTGAATATTCAGTAATAATATATTTTATTTAACAACATAATACATATGTTTTGTTAATAGAAGAGAGCTCCTGCTAATATTAATAATTATTATTATTTTGAACGCTACAAATTTATTACACAATTGACATCATTTAGAATTTTTCGACCCCTCATTTTTATTGCGATAATGCAAAGATAAATGAAAAATAACGTATTCCTATTTATTTATTTTACTCAGAATGTGATCATTACGTTATTAGAGATATTTGAAAGTCTTAAGAAAAGTTCCGTATAATGTTATTCTCGTCAAAAGCTCGTAAAAAATTCTTTTGTAAAAATGAGGGGTCAAAAAATTTGAAACGTTGTCAATTCTACAAAATATCCACATAACATGACTTATCGTAGGATGCCGCGATCTTTTTATTCCTCCTTTCGCGATTCGTGACGTCAGACGTCCGCGCTTGAATCCTTCGTAGCTAATAAATTCGCCGAACGAATTTCATATTCTGTATTAGTATCTGTCACTCGCGGCGTTGCTCGCAACATTTTTGTAAATTCAACCCCGATTAATGGATCGGAGTTGAATTTACAAAAATCCTTTCTTAGAGTACACCCCTTAAACCTTATTATGAATTTAGCGATGATGGTGGAGTTTGTTAGTTGCGTCAATTGCCGTGCAAAAAGTACGAGGTTCGATCCCACGAAACATGCAAAAAGGGCCTGAGATACCGGTGAAGGAAAACTTATACGTGGTAGGGCGCTTCCTATCGCTCGCCTGGCTAGCTACCACCCTCAATGTAAAACCTGACGCCAAGCACCAAACGGTGTGCTCCGGCAGCCTTCCTTGAGAGCCAGTGTATTCCAGACTAGGCATGCTCCATCTAGAACTACAGTATCGCTGACTGTCGTGGTCGTGCGAACTTGTGGTCAAATGCCTAGCTGGATAGTATAAAAAAAGCCTCAATATTTTATGACCTTATTGGCTTGAATTCGGTTTAAGTTGAGTATTGTTTATTTCAGTAAAGTGGACAGCGCGGTGCAAGTGGATCCTCTCTCGCAGCCGCTGTCGGTCGCGGTGCAAACCGATGATATTGACCTGTACCAGGTACGTTCATAACCGTGTTATTGACCGAGCGAGCGGAACGACCATGCTTACAGTCTGTCAGTTTGTTTGTTGGGCTAGAAATGTTGTACTCGACCCGCTTCAAACGTCTCGAATTCGCTTCAAAATGGCGAATTATTTCATAACTCCCACAACATTGGCACTAAATAAGTATAATTAATTTCAGATCATATAAATATTTACCGCCTCAATATGGCGAATTACATATTTATTTTGTTCGTGTTTGTTTAAATTTAGGCAAGCCTATCCGCTAAATTAACCGTTCTGACTCAGCCCGGCGCAAAAGTGTTCATAACACTGGCGGCATTACCTCGCTATATGGCTGTGGGCAACCTTTGAACCAAGAAAGAGCCAGAACGAGAGTCACCACCTCTATCTATCTCTCATTGTACGGCCTAATTTTTGACTAAATTATATTTAATAAGACGGTATATAGAGAATATCTAGCGTTTTCCCGCTTTGTCTTGATGTCAGCGTGAAAAATCGAAGTCGAGGAAGTCGGATACTGAGAGGAATAGAAATAATAAGGTAAGGTGTGGAGGTGGTGAAGAGGATCCACACCATAAAAAAAAAAAACGATTTCTCTCGCTGACATCAAGACAAAGCGGGAAAACACTAGATATTCTTTATATACTATCTTATTATAAATGGATTTCCGCAAAATAACGCCTGACTCCATTAGCTAAATCTTATTTATTTATCTAACATACATTTTCAGGTGTCGTCATCCCCTTACAAATGTATGACGCAAGCGGAACGTGAACTGAGCCCGCGCACTGTCGACTGTCACAAACACTCCTGGAACAAACTGGACGTCTGCGAGAGACGACGGAGCTACGGAGAGTTGGACGGTAATGTATCGCTATAATTAAATAAATGCATGTATCGCTGAATGTGTTGCTAAGCGCAAATCTCGAGAGCAGCTGAACCTATTTTGTTAATTGTTTTTTTAGATTATTCCTTGAAGTTGGAACGAGAATGGTTCTTACGGAGAGAAACGATTAAAAATTGCCTGAAAAGGTTTGAAAACAACACTTTTCCATACTGCCATACAATCGATTCGTAATAATACTTACAAGTCAATTTGAACTTTAATACGTTACCATAAAGTTTATGTGTTAGTGGAGACGTTCCGGGAAGGTGAAACAATTGAGTGACGTATAAATATTAATGTCAATATTTGCTCACCCGGTGCCCCGATTAGCAGAATAAGAATAAAAAAAACGTGACAACGTCATAAGAAAATACTGATGGAATGGTTTCATTTTTCAAAAGAAAATTTTAATTTTATTTGTTTGATAGACATTTTGTATCGAAAGAATCATTACCTTTATCGCCGCAATTATCGTTGCTATAAACAATTGACACTACATTCACTTTTCACTGCACTTCATACTTGACGGAAACATGTAAATGTATTATTGTATAGCAGCTGTCCACGCGGACGCATCACTCACTCAAGTAGGAGAGAGATGTCGAACGCTGCCGAACGCGGAGGCCGATCGTGCCTCTCTGTCGCTCGTTCCACGCTCTCGCTTGCAAATCAAGAATTAAATGGAGCGCCTCAGAGCGAGGTAACGCCGCATGAGTCATATTTTTTCGTGCGTTCAGCCGGCTTCATCGAATTATAAGACGTTGTCACGTCAAAAAATAAAAATTAAAGAATCGTCTGTTAGGCGGTACAAAGTTCGCCGGGTCAGCTAGTATATAATGTAATCACCTGTCTTCCCCCACCTACAAATGCTTTAACCTCTCAGCGTCATGGTCAGGCGCTGACTTGAATTATACAAGTAAAATCAATAAAAACCGATCAGCAGGATTTAGATTTACAATATCCCTAAGCTTAGGTAGTTAAAAAATTAGTCAACTGATCATAATAACTAAGCCATACTTTTTTACACAGATAAATAGCTCACGCATGCAGTTTATTGTTACCCATAGATCCTCCTCCGATGAGCTCCATTCAGGCTAAGCCCGAGCATTTAAATCTTTAAGTACCGCTAAGAAGACGCCCTCACCCTTTTTCTCTCTTGTAAGGTCGTTCCGTCCTATACTGTATTTATTTTGTAAATTGTCTCCATCCTAAGGTTGCCTGGAAGAGATCGCTTTTAGCGATGAAGCTGCCACTTGTGACACTAGATGTAAGATTTTTCCTGTATATTTTTGATGTTTGTGTGTCTGCAAGAGTTAATTCATTCATTCATTCATTCAATTATTCATACCTGCGGTCACGGCGCCATACCAAATACCTATCGTCGAAAAGTTCTACATCTGCATGGCTACTAGTCAGCCACATATTTCGGGATATTTGCCAAACCCCCTCCACTCTTTTCGAGCCCCACGTGATTAATGGACGGCCGCTCCGTGTTAGGTTCTAACAAATAACAAAAGAAATCTATGTTCAAAAGTAGTTTATTATAATAAATAATGGCAGCGGGGGCTCCCGTGCTATCAATTGATACTCAAATGACATAAATGTTGTCGATTCTCTGTTCACGTATTTTTAAGTTGGCCTCTCTAAGATTATCTTCATCACGGACGCCAACGTCTGGGGAAAAACATAATCAATTAAAAACTGTCGCTTTGTGATATTGTTAATGTTAGAATCGAAAATCCCTCGTGCGTGAATTCACTATATACATTTCAACACGTAAAACAGCCGCGTTATTTTAAGCACGTAGAATTTTATACAGTGCCGCGGTATGGAACGCGCTCATTTTGCATAATCAATATAACGTATTGCGTTAACTAAACGTTAAACACGTCACGCGTTTTCTGAGGATCTCGTTGTCCGAATAAAGGCCCTGCATGATAGTAAAACCATAAAACATATATCGATCGTTAGTTTTATCAGTTCGAGCCGGTATAAATGCTCCTACCAATTTTTATCGAATAGTATATATTGATCAGAATAAGAAGGATAAGAAATATTTATTGGCCTTTAGAACGTTCGTTACAGGCAAGTCTTGTTACATATGAATTATTAATTACTTAAAAAAAATAAACTTATAAATCCTATTACTTTTATTTTATTTTTTACTAAGAACAAAAAATTATTGTATATACTATATTTATTTACATTGTGATTTATTTCTTTACTTATTAAATTCTAGGTTGTTCGTCACACAAGAACGATGATTCCACAAGCTGCATTGACATAATTATATTCACTGAGTTTATAAAAAAGATTTCTCCCTAAATGATATTTTAGTTTTGTTCGAATATTTTAAAATTGAGTTCCGTAATGCTATTTGGTAATTTATATTTGGTGTAAAGTCCCCTTTTCTTACATTTAGATAATCTGTTGACAGGCAGGACTCGCCCTTTTTATTATTGCGTGAAATTCTTTTTCCGGTATTTCCTTATCCTCATGTATCCTCTAATCGTCATCAAGCATTATCGAAGGTTCGATACACTTGATATCAAAACCAAGGACACATAGACTATTATACTGACGTCAAATGGACTCAAACAGATGTCTACTTCAAGTGCCGTTTATGACTTAAGTGTCGCTGTCGATTGTAAATATATTCAATTTAATGTCGCGTGCAAAGCCGCGGATCCTAAGCTCTCCTAGTGAGTTATACTTACCCCGATATTCCGACCAAGAATTCCATTCTGGAGACCAAGTCAACCTTCCCTTGCAAGTCAGCACATACATGACGTAAGTACCTCATTGATATTGTCAATGTTAGTTTTTTGAGCTGTGTCAGATTGCGCAGGCCGGAGTAATCTGTAGGACAAGTCATATTATTAATTTATTGAGTGATTTTGATTAAAAAATCAAGCAAATCAGCACAGGCAGGCTCTGAAAAGTCGGAAAACATACATAAACAAATACTCTGACGAATTGAGAATTTTCTTATGTTTGAAATCAGTTACAAAATTAAATCATTTATTTTAAAAAGTCTCGACTAATAAAATATTTAATTCGCCATTTTGTGGTGATTGCCATCTTGGATTTGAAATGTATCATAGTGTTATAGTTTCTACTAGCCAGTCAATCTACCCATCATTTGATACCCACATTGAGGGAGACGTGAAAAAAATATGTGATTCGCCATTTTGTGACAGCGGCCATCTTGCACCGATTTTCATTAAACTTACCTAAGAACAGTCCCGACTAATTCAGCTTTCCAAAAATTCAAATTCAACACACAGACACGTGAAACTTATAACCTTCGTTATTACATCAAATTCAAAAATAACTTTATTGTACACCAAAAATATACATATACATTTCAAACAGATATCATAAAACATTGGCAGTACATTGGGCGGCCTTATCGCCTAAAGCGATTTCTTCCAGGCCACCTTCGGATGGATCGGACTTGATGAGAAAAACACGTCGATGGTGTACCAATAAATACTAACAAAAAAATACACAATAACCCTTTCACTACAACTGTCTATATAGACAAATGAAAAGAGAAAAAGAAATAAATGAAATTAAATATTTGTACTAATGAGAGATGTTAAAAAACATAGAAGTTTCGACTAACTTATTAACTTTTTGAAAGATAGTAGTTGTTTAACAAATTCTTAAATATAAAAATAGATTTAGCCTGTCTGACCGACAAAGGCAGCGTGTTCCATAACATGACAGCAGGAGTTTCATCACGAGTTTAAAAAAAAAGTTACTCGTATTATTAATTTAAATAGCAAAAGTATTCTAAATTTGTTCAGTGGTAGGCTATGGGCTATTAGTTATTAAAACGTTTACCTTTATCATATTATTATCACTTGATTTGCTTACCGTTCTGATCGCATTCGATAGTAAGATCGTTCTGTTGCATATTGAGTTCGGTTAGAGAAGTCAGCGTAGCCAGCATGTCCAAGGATTCGTTGTTCAGTCGATTAAAGCCGAGATTTACTTTTTTTAGCTTTGGGCCTGCAAAGGCATCACTGAAACAACAAGTAAAAAAAAATATTACCGTTTTCAAATCGGCAGGCACTGATACAATAATACACTTACTTCGGCCTTTCAAATTAAAAATCAGGTTCATCCTTCTTCATTCCGAGAAAACAGGTAGATAGATAGATAGATCAATTCTTTATTGCAGACACAAAAAAATAAAATAAAATACAAGAGAAAATTATTACAAAATACAGTGCTACAAATGGCGGCCTTATCGCTAAAAAGCGATCTCTTCCAGGCAACCTTAGTATGGAGACAATTGTGAAAAAATGAAATGAAATAGGACGGGGTATACAATAAAGAATATGCTTAATTAACTTAATACACAAGATATTATAATCAATACATACATACATCTACTAAATAGTATAATAATATATCATAGGAAAATAAAACAAATAAGCAAGGTAAATTTAGTAATACACACAGCAAACAACAAAGGTAACAAACATTAAAAAATGCAGTCGAATTAAATACCTTCTCCTGCTGAAGTCAGTAAAAAATAACGAATATTAGATTATATAGAATAGCTGTTTTTTGTCGATTATTTAACAGACAGCTGTTAGGTTATCGACAAAAAAAACATCTGTTCCACAAATTTTAATAGAAGACCGATACTGATACTTTTTCTTACGCTATTGAAGCTTACCTCGCTATTGAGAATATGTGGTTCTTAGATAAATCTAAATTGGTAAGTCTTGGCGTGCCTTGTAATAGTCTACTTGGCAGATATTGGAGAACACTTTGCGTAATTCTTAAACTCTTCAGTGCCTTCGCGTCCTCTAACAAAGTATCTGGTAATACCTCAACGTTACTTTCGCTTATTTCAAGAGACTTAAAGCTTTCGCGTCTTTTAAGAGATTATCCGGCAACTGGCTTAGATCCCACGCTTTTGATATAGATATTTCTTCCAAGAGTGGGCACTTCGATATCCATCTATCGGGCAAGAATTGTACATTGGGTGAATTCATAGTTAATTTACGTAGATTACTGCAATGTTCCATGGGCGATATTTGTCGTTCTTGCCAATAATCTAGCCAAATTCGCTGTATAGCCGATTTAGGTTGAGTTATTTCGTTGCGATCAATTTGGCCTTCCTTTGTCTCTTTCTTCGCATCGTACCGTTGAATTATAACATTAAATACTTTTTGCCTATCCTTCTGCTGAATTTCGATATCGTTTGTTCTTTTTGGCAACAATCTTGCACTGTCGATATTTACTTTAAATAAAGTCAAATTTTCTACAAATGAGAGATCTTGTAGCAATTCCGGTAAAGCTTTAACAGTAACATGGACCAATGCCAATTGTTTGATTGAACGAGGCAATCGATTGATTTCTAATGAAACGTTGCTTAGTTTTAACCAACGTAGATTTGGGAATTTGTTCACTATGTTGTATATAATCGTCGGATCTTGGGATGTTGGAGCGTTTAACGCTAAGCCTGAGAGGTTTTCAAGGCCATAAAATTGCTGCTCTGTAATTAGGCGGTCCGAAGGATCGAATCCGCCTAAACTGAAGTAACTGTTGTTGCCTTGCACAATAGTAACGTTTAATGCAGCTAGTGCTGTGATTAGCGGTACTCCTAGAACAAAATAAAATGTTAAATTGACTAATACAAAAACTGTATACCCCGGGGTATATCGTTTGTCTACTTTTCAAAAATATTCCTAGTTCTTTTTTCTTAACAGATTTATACTATTTATATTATACTAATATGAAGATTTAACTTTATGAAGCTGTGTCAAGCTTAAAATGCCATTAAAGTAAAAATGCCGCCAAAGAATTCGAAATAAGAATTCGAATGAATAGATTTCTGTGGCGTTACCTGGCACTGGACAAGATAAATCAACGTGAGACACTAGAAATTCGCTTGTGAATCGAGGCATTGCATTCGACTCAATCGCCGGCCAACCGTTGCACGAAATACTTAGATATCTAAATGTATATCCACTCTTAAGATCCCCTAAGTAATATATCTCAATCGGATGTCCTGCAAAAGAAATAAATCGCTATTCAGTCGCCCTATATTCAAAGCATACAAATCAAGTAGAAAATATACATGTATCAAGAATATTTCCTCTGTTGTGAAACTGCAATGGTTACCACAACATATTGGATTATTTGGCAACGAAACAGTTGACGCATCTACTAAAAAATCGCTGAAGTGTGTTTTTTGTACATTACATAGATAGATAGATAGAAATTCATTCTTGTAAGCACACAAATAAGAACATTAAACATCTAAAACTCATGAATAGTATTGAATCAAGCCACGGCCATATCGCTAATAGCAATCTCTTCTAAGGAACATTTGCACAAAAATACCTGTTTAAAAAATATGTTTGAAGACGTAACCATAACTAAAATAAAATGCCCTTGATGATAATTACAAGTAAGTACAATAAATACTCTTTTCATCCCACCATCTCGGAAAGAGTATTTTGCTATTCTATATCTGAGTGCAAAAGGCGTTTTTATTCGCTAGAGGATAAAAACGCCTTTTGCCACATTATCTTTTCACGTCATATTGTTAAAACCTTATGTTAAAAATAAGTGAAAAAACTAAAATGAGTGATATTTTTTTTTTATTTTTCGTATGTTGTCATTTCCTCGCTGAGGTGGGATGAAAAATTACGTGTTGCACTCGAGTGCAAAGATTTTTCACCTTGTGCTCTCTTAATTCCCTCGCTAACGCTCAGGATTCTAGTTTTTGAATCACTCGCTGCGCTCGTTATTCAATTTTAGCATCCTTCGCTTGCTCGGTCATCAAAAGTGAGTACGCGGTTAAAAAGGAACTCTTGTATAACAAATAACTATTATTGTCACCAAATAGAAATAGAACATCTGATAATAATTTCAACAGAAAACAGGCTTAAAAGGCGGTCTTATCTCGTCCTGAGTAACTTTGTATATGGAAAATGAAAATGAAAAAAAAAAACACTGGTGCGTTTTTTACTCGGACCGTAAAATGCTTTACCTTCGACAATAAACTTGTAGCCGAGCCATGATTTTGTTTTGTTGACGCATAGCGGTGGATCACAGTTTAGCTCGATAGCTCCGGACGACACGCATACGCATAACACCACACATATTGATAACCACAACATTTCTAGAATAATAAACCCGCTACTTTAATCCAAATCCCAGAAACCTGAATCATAACAACCAAATCGTAACACCACAAACCCTGGAACCTAATCGGCTAACGGTAGGCATGAAATATGTGAAAACTAGAGCAAAAAATGGCGTCGTTATTTGACAGCGTTGAACCGTCGAACTGTCAAATATCAATAACATCATTTAATAATAAATTCAATAGTAAAATTTTTAACTTGTATTAACCTGACCGATTACGACCCTGGTCGTTGTCGTATTATTTTCTTACGCTCTCTTATAAGTATTTACGATATAAAATCTTCTATATTTCATAAACAGATAATGAAGTATTATAAACCTCAGTAGTTTGGTCTTCACTACAATATACCCAACTTTTTGACCTATTACATTTTTATTTACAAACTTACGCGATAATTTATTGTATTGATAATTTTACACGTGCAACGTGTATTCGTTTGTCGCTATCATATTTCGTGTTATTTAAAGTACGTAGTTATAAAGAGAATTTCCGAAATATATTTTTTAATACAGGGTGTTTTGTCAATCATAATTTTTTATAGAAGTCGGTATGTTTTTTTATATAATATGAATATTTTCTAACTAATGCCATTTCTTCCTTCTTCAAATCTTGTCAAGATATGCATTAATCAGTTTATACTATTTTTTTTTCATATTAAAGCGTTTAATTGCAACTCGTCTGATGTAAAGTGACGATGCGTCTTAGGAAGTAACGCTTCTCTAGAAGAAATCGACTCTACAGTTGTCGAGAAATGAAATATAGAATGGATAAGAAGATAGTCGCTTTGTTTAGAGTCGAAAATAAGAAAAGTACACTCAAGGTTTGTTCGCAGAACTACAAGTATTATCTGTTTGTTGTTTGCAGAACGCACGTGTAGTATAAAGAAGAGTAACAGAGACAAGTTGGTGTCGGATCTGCGACACTCGTACATGCCGTCTATATTCGACGCGGATGCGATACACATGCGGAACTTGCAGGCTGAGAAGGTAATCATTATACTCGTTACTAAAGTATGATTAACGAGTTAAAAAAAACGGTGACTAACAAAAAAGTACCTATATAAAAATGATAGGATTAAAAAATTATAGGTTTTTTTTAAATGACGCTTTTAAAAAACGTATCGTTACCACAACTCGTCTGAACTGTCACAAATAACAATAATTTAGCAATTAATTTACAATATTTTTTTATTGTACTCGTAAAAGACTACTTAGTTAAGGTAAAGTAATATTTATTGACCTTTAAATAACGTAAATTACAGGGAAGTTTTGTTACATTTGAATTAATAATTACTTAAAATAAATTAAACTTATAAATCTTATTTACATATGAGTAGTTAATATTAATTAGTTCTTAGTTCTCATGACAAATATTTACATAATGATTGCTTTGTTTAGTTATTAGTGATATTTTATTATGGTTGTTCGTTACACAAGAACGATGATTCTACAAGCTGCATTCACATATATTCGCTGAGTTTATAAAAAGGATTGCTTTCAAAAAATACCTCAATTTTTGTTTAAATGTATTGAAATTGAGATCCATTACACTATTAGGTATTTTATTGTACATCAGTGTTTCGGTACAAAGCCGCTGCTTCTTACATGTAGCTGATCTGTTTAAATTTAATCTAATTAAACTAATTACGAATTACTTCTATAATTACGCCATTTATACCGTATCCCCAAAAAAGAAGGAGGTATTCAATTCGACGGTTTTTTTTATTGTTTTTATTACTAGGAGACTGCCGGAGCGATTTAATTATTTTTTTGTTTCAAAGGATACATTTCGAGTTGTCCCATATTTTTAGGTTTTTTTATTTAAATTTATGGAATGTTGTATAATTAAATTATGATATGATTAATTTTTTATTAATTTGTAAGTTTTTTTTAAATTTTGTGTGCCTTCTATTATGTGTGAATTTTAATGACATTAATAATTTGTAAATGTATGGACTAAACTTGACTGAAATAAATGTATTTGAATTTGATATTGTAAAAATTTATAATTGAAAAAGTTCTATCGGCGCCTGCCGTAATGGAAGCTGGCAATCATTCTTTTAGGGTTCCGTACCTAAAAGGTAAAAATGGGAACCTATTACTAAGGCTTCGCTGTTTGTATCATATGAACCGTAATGGTTAGACAATTGAGATTTTAACAGATGTTGTATTACTGTTGCCGCTATAACAATAAATACAAAAAACAGAAGAAAATAAATATTTAAGGCTGACTCCCATAGAACGAACATAGATAATGGTGCGAAACGATTAATGCGCGAGTCCGTCTTGGAATTAGTCAGGGTTATCGGTTAGGGGTGTACTGAGCCGAAAGGGGGCCACCATACCCATCCTAAGGAACAACGTTCACACTGAATTCGAGAAAAAAAAAATCAGCTGTTAAATACATTTTGTCGACGACCAATCAACTTTTTGTATGGAACAGCTGATTTTTTTACTCGAAGTTTTTCACCTCTAACCCATGGCTCTGACAGTAGATAACCTTCCTATAATTGGTGCAGGAAGCGGCGGCTCGTCGACAGTACTACCAGCAAGAGTTGAAGAACCAGATCCTGGAGCAGCAGAGGATCAGGGAAGAGAGGAAGTCGAGGGAGAAGTTAGTACACAACGTTATTTACAACACAGTCTTGAGAAATATGAGTAGGGCGCTCAGGTTCAAATAACATTGAATATGGGAATATGTTGTATATGCGACACTTGCTAAAGACACAATAAGGCAACCAGCTCTAAGTGGGCTGGAGCCCTAACACGTGTTTGTTGATAAGAAGGTAAATGTACAACATTCCTGCAGGATGTTAGAGCAAGCCGAGATGCGTCGGTTGGAGGAGCAGCTGCGCATGCTGCGAGTGGCGCAGGAGAGGGAGAGAGACAAACAACAACACGTCACAGACCACGTGAGTGTAGTTAATGCAGAAATCTACGACTATTGAAACTGTATTTAACCGCTCGTACGTCACTGTTTTGTATGATGGAACATCTGAAATTTTTGAGATTAAAAAAAACAAATTAAGGCATAAAATATAAAGTATTAAAGATTTGACATAGCTTAAACAATTGCAAATTTTTATGGTATGTATTAGTAACTCTTGTAAGTTTATTCCATTTCTCTAAAAACCATTTCTCGTCATCTTATGTTTTACAAATTATAAAAACCCTTTTCTTATTTACAGATGAAAGACGACGCAAAAGACTTCGACGCAAAACGCACAGAACTACAAAGAGAAATCGATTTGGAACAACAAAAGTTGATACGCACAAATACACAACCCTCAAACTACCCTTCTAAAAGACCCACCAACACCTCCAAAAGCGACACCCCAAGATCTAAACTACCCTTCTATTACAACAGCGCAAAAACCTTCCAACCCATAGACAAAGATAAAAAACCTTACTCCTTCAACATACCAGATAATTCTGTATTTTCGGAGAACTACGACGTCGATTCGTATTTGAGAAAGAATTTGAATTTTCGCGATAAAATCGACGCAGAAATCGATAATATAGGAAGCAGCAAGGCGAACACTCCGCAAAATGACAACCATAGAAACGACAGAAACATTATCGTCGAAAAAGCTTTAGTTCACGAGCAAAGAGAAAGAAACACAGAAAAGTCACAATACGAAACAAACTTTGCTAAAAAACAGTCAAATTATGAACCCAGAGATATCATATATCAACAAACAAGCCGATACGATCAAAATTCAAACTTTCAAAAGCCATATGAAATTAAAGAAAAACTATCCAAAAACAATTCTTACGATGATTTAGACAATATTTCTATACCGGTGTTGCGTCATTCGCCTGAAAATCGACAAGTTGTCGAAAAAACTACGAGTCTAAGTGACGCTATGAAGAAAGTTGATGATAAATGGAAAGTGCCGGCAGTTCAGAAAAATATATTGAAATGTTTGCCGAACGAACAAGGAACGAAAAATGTCAGTATATTGACGCAATTGGGATCTATTCGGAGGCAATTGCAATTAGAACAATTGAAATTGGATAAAATGTTGACGAAAACTGAATCGTAATTCGTGATTTTTGAACAATTTGTGGTTAGTTTTGAAAGTTTTGTCAAAATTCTTGACCGAATTTTAAGTGATGTTAATACAAACGTCAGTAATAATGCAGACTTCTCTGATTATAATTAATATTATGATTTTAGGCCTTCGGGCGGCCTAAGGATCCTAGACATTAAAATATTTTATTTTTTTGGGCTTAAGGAAGACCGTTAAGATCCTTCTTTAGTAATATTACTATGTAGCTTACTTAAGGCTAATATATTGTAGCTTACTAACTAATTTAAATTTGACTTTTACACAATAATGTCTCTAGGAATGTCTTTTTTTATAGTCGATAGGCTTGCGCTTGACCGCAACTCACCTGATGTAAAGTAACGATGCGGTCTAGGATGTAGCGCGCTTGCCTAGAAGAAACCGATTCACTCGCGATTTGAAGAGACCGAGATTATAGCTATCGGGAAATAGATTACTCGGCAGCGAATTCCACAACCTGGCAGTTCGCACAATAAATGTAGACGCGAAGCGTTTTGTGCGAGTTCGTGGAACCTCTACCATCTCTTATTGTTAAAAACTTATTTGCAGTAGAAAGAAAATTTATAAAACTTTCAAAATTAATCATGAATTAATATCAAGTCCATCCTTAATATGCATAATTAGTTATAATGTAATGCGCAATATCAAAAAATATTAACTATTCCTTCCTTCCTTAAGCTTGGCTTTTATAAATATTAGCTAATACTGGTCCTAACTGGTCCGAGTTATTGTAGTCGAAATAATTAAATATTGAAATTAATAATAATAATCTCCATAATGTTGTTGTAATTAATAACAATAAAGAGGATCGAGTGCGAGACGTGTCATCGTTGAACACACGAACGGCTCATTTCATCCCTGATGAAGTTAACCGAATGTGAACGAAACTATAGTTGGACCTTTCCAACAATCAGGTACGCGTGAAAACCCGTTTTCTTAAACAATCTGAAATGAACACGCGTTAGATTTTTAAATAAACAATAATATAGAGTTTTGTTACCGAATTACACTTGAACGTTGAACAAAGAACGTTAGTATTATTAATTTATTTCGTTGTTTATTTGTCGTGTATTTTTGATTGACTTTGCCGAGGTAAAGTTTTATTGTTATATTTAAGTGTTTGTTTGTTTTTTGTAGTTTAATTGTGTATGCAACAGTTAGTTATAATTGTGTAACATAATAAATAATAATAATAATAATACATTTGGAATGAGTAAGAAGATTAAATACTTCTTGTTTTTGTTGAACTTTTTGAAGTATTCGTATGCATTTGCAATCATGACTTAGTGTGTCAATAAATTGTTATAAAATGCATGACTTAGTTAAGGTAAGTTGATTATTTTATTTTAATTATTTTTAAAGGCAAGAATCGTGATACAAACTGTTTTGATAAAAATCGATACTTTGATAATCCTTTTCTTGCTACTTTTGAATAATTTGGAAAAAAAAATACCAAATTCTTTCACGTTTTTTTTCTTAGTTAGATTAGTAGGTAGTGCCAAAATGTATTAAACTTCCTTTCATACGAAGCACTTGTAATATTTAGGTAACAAGTTTGAAAAGAGTATGCTAAGCCAAAAGGAATCATTGATATCCACACTTTGAACGGGTTTTTTAATATGGACACTATAATTGTAAAAAAAATAACATTTAACTAATAATTATCCCGGAAGAAATACTATTTTTTTTTCGCTCAGACATGGAATAAATTAAAAAAAAAACGTTAAATATTTTTAGTCTTATAAATTGTATTATAGATCAGCATTTGTTCTAATTATCATTAGTGCTGGAAATCTTTATTTAGCTTTGCATACTCATTGCAAATATCCTTGTATGTTATTAGATTTAATAATATAATATAATAATTGTTAGTTAATTACTATTATTTTATATATTTTTTAACTATTATTTTTTTTTAGCGCACAATTTAAAGACTGCATGGATAGGTATAAGTAAAAAGAGCTTGGATATAAGGAAAGTGAGACTATCATAAGGTTTATTATTAATTATTTAATATTTGTTATTTTTTATAAATAGCTTGTTTGTAATTTAATAGTAAATTTGTATTTTAATATTTTTACACTTTGCGCATGATACTTATGTGTAAAACTGTCACGTAAAGATTAAGTTTGATTATTCATATATATTTTTTTTTGGAAAAATACTTGAGCTAACGAACAAATTCACATTATTATTCTTTAATAAGTATGTTCAAAGTGTATTTTTAACGACCTATTCAATTCAATCTACAGTATAGAGTTCGCGATAAAGGAAGATAGAATTAGAATACTATCTTTTTTGTTTCCTTATTTAGTGGCCATCGCACTCTGTGTATTGTGCCAGTTCTCAAGTTCGAGTTGTAAAATAATCAATTGGAAAAATCAAATATCAAATCTAACTAAAACAAAAGTTGAGGAATCGCGTAACGTCAGCGGTGAAAGAAGTGACAGCTATCTTGGTTTCGTTTTGACAGCTGTCACTTGTTTTGCTAATGTTACGCGATGCGATCATTGATCTTCCTTCAGAATTGCCCCTTTGTATGCCCGGCTATCTTCTTGAACTAAAAGCGACAGTGAGGGTAATTTTCGCGCACGTGCGCTTCTAGTCGACGAATTACAGAACACGTCTCGAGGAGTACACGACCCTGCGACAAAAAGATCTAAATATTGTCACTTCGCAGCCAAGTTCTAAGTTTGTGTTAAATTTAATAGTAATAAAATAACAAAATTTTATTTGTATGTAGGTACATGAACAAATGACAGTCAGTTACTTAATACAATTCATATGTTTTGTTAGTTTTTTGTCGGGAACTGTTAATAACTATTGAAAACACTAACCAGTTGTATTTTAGCTCTCACTCTATGATTTATTTATACTTATTCTTAGTGCAAATAAAAATTTAATGAAAGTATTAGAATATTATTGTTTTATTTCAACACCTATGAATCGAACCATAGTTACAATATTTTATCTAGAGAAAATGCACGTCTAGAAAAAATCCCCCGTGTTTTCAAGTGGAGCAAGGATTAGGAATTATGTTATCATCCTAAATTCGTCGCGGCCGGCACTGTGTTGAGTTGGGACCGACACTGTGTTGAGTTGGGACCGACACTGTGCTGAGTTAGAACCGACACTGTGTTGAGTTAGAACCGACACTGTGTTGAGTTAGAACCGACACTGTGTTGAGTTGGGACCGACACTGTATTGAGTTGGGACCGTTTTGTGACAGAAAGCACTTAGTGAAACATGTCACATATTTTGTTTTGTTTATGTTGTGTTTTCTGTTGCATATAAATATATGTTTCTATTTCTAAAATAAAATACTGTTGGTAGAGAATACTTTTTTATCCAACAGCTAGGCAGTTGATCACAAGCTTGCACGACCACGGAAGTCGGCGACACTGGCCCAAGATTGAGCATGCTTAGTATGGAATACACTGGTTCTCAAGGAAGGCTGTTGGAAGACACCGTTAGGTGCTTGGTGACACATTTATCAACTTGAGGGTGGTAGCTAGCCAGGCGAGCGATAGGAAACTCTACCACCATGCTATGGTTTCCTCACGATGTTTTTCCTTAGACTGTAACTTAGGTTCTTTTGGCGTAGTTCGTGGGATCGAACCTCGTACCTCTCGCCCGGCAATCGAATAAAATTTACTAACCTTCACTTGGTCATCATCGCTACACAAGTTGGTTGGATTGGATTTTTGCAGGACTATAAAATAATATAAAACCATAAACTTTTACGTTTATTTATTACTCCCACTGATAAAAAATGTTACGATATTTTTAGCCTCTGATTGTTTCGAACATTATCTGCATAATTATTTACTAGCTGCGCCCTGCGGTGTTACCCGCGGATATTTAATTATTCCATACAGGTGTATCTATTAAAAAAGTTGTTTCAATAATGTATGGAGCTCCGGCCAGGACAGTGTACATGATACCATAAATACGTTAGGGACTATTTATTTTAATATATCAAACAAATTCAAAATTTTATAATCGCAGTGTACAAAATTAATTTCCAATCAAAATATTTTCATGTTATTTACGCAAAAAGGTGATTCACTCGTTTTTATTGTGTCAATTTTGAGATTTGTGACGGGCGGTACAATTTATAGACCAATGTGACCATTGCAGTCAATCTACGATACATAAATCTTCCAGGAATGCCATAATTCCACTACGATTGACAGAATTTAGATATTTTTGTACACAATGAAGGAGTGACGCATTTTTCATTAATACCCAATATTAACCACATCTTTAGGCATTTGGTATACATACACCGTCCTGGCCGAATATGAAACAAGGCTTTTTTACGAGATGTAAAATAAGCCATATTGGTGAGAAATTTAATACATTTCCGTGCAACCGTTAGAAAAAAAAAACAAATTATCTTTACAAATCATCCGTTTATTTTCATAATAGCCGGACATTTTTGACACATATAAAATATATTTGTATTATTATAACCTATTTTTGGTACAAAACGAGACAATAAACTATGTAATTATTAATTATCTGAGAATGATTACAGTATTTAATCAACAGAAATACTGTAATTCGTGAAGAAATTAAAGACAAATATATTTACAATAATAAATCTAATTAAAAATGTTACATTTAAATAAAATTTGTTAATTTTAACAAATTCTATTTAATAATTAGTTTAAGTCTCTTGGTTTTTATTGTAATAGGTATTCCATTACAGCTAACTTAGATTTAACATTTTATAACATAAACACTTAAAATTTCATACAAAATAATGAATGAGGGATGACGTTAGCTATAATCTAAACATAGCTCTAATATCACTAAAGTAGATAAATAATAACATGCCAAGCCAACCTTGCATAACCACTTTCGGGCGGGGCCAAGGTGCTGTTAGAGATTTATGCAACGTCTATGAACTATGAACTATGATGACATAACCCCACCAAATAAAAGAATTAAAAAAAAAACCTTGCATAATTAAGAAATAATATTTAGTTAAACAAGTAAATAATATTTCGTAAAACTGTTTACAAAAAAATTGTTTATAGAATTCCGACGGCTTTAAACAAAATGACTATACCAAGTGAGGGCATCTCTTATTTTTTGTTAAGAATTAAAGAAGTAACAAAAAAATAGTTCAATACAATTAAGAAAATTTAAACGACATAAACCTTGCATCAAAATAGTTATCTCTATATTCCGTCTCTTTTATTATACGCACAATAAACGAGACAAAATGAAAATACTATAATATAGACTTTTTTTAAAAATAAACTAAAATAACCTTGACTTTTTAAATTTTAGATTATATATATATATATATATATATATATATATATATATATATATTAACCCCGATCAAATTATAAGTATTTAGTGACTTAGTTTCAGTTTTACCAAATAGTTATAAAGCTGGTTTTGAACATGGAAGTCTAAATAGATGTAGAATTTGACCAAATAAATAATATCATTAAAAAAATTAATACCGTAACTGGTAGAATATTTAAAACGAAACTTTGTCAACAAAAAAAAATTGGATTTGAAAAATAATAATAATATCGGACCCCTATAGTTACTAAACCAAATTTTATTATCATATAAAGGCTTATAATAATGGATGGAGGAGTATACTAAGTCGAAAGAGGGTCAATGACAAACTGACATGACAAACTACTTTAATTATTAAATCGACCCGGAATTCATAAAAAAACCTTTTTAAAAAAAGTCAAGTCGATAAAATGTTACAGAACAGCAGTTTTTTTTAACCTTGGGTCGGTACCATAGTGAAAGTTGGTCGTAAAGATGAGTACAATAACCTTCTTTTAGCTAAGAACACCCCTAACCGATAATTTCGTATATATTCCTACATATATATAATTTACAAAATTAAAATTTTACAAAACGTAAAATAAATAGGTAAAATTTGTGTATTTCATAAATTTATTGTTGGTTAGACGGACTTTTTACTTGAGCTTTTGACTAAGAACAAGTTATGAATAACTCTCATAATACAAGGCTATCGGTTAGGGGTGTAATTAGCCGAAAGGGGGTGACTATACTCATCATTACGAACATATTTCACTCTAGGATCCATCCCGAATAACAGAAAAAAATAGCCGTTCCTAAAAAAACAACATCATCTACAAAATGTAAGTAAAACAGCATTTTTTTTCTCGTGTTCAGAGTTTTATCTTATAGTGAAAGTGATTCCTAGGGTGAAATATAGTTACCTCCTTTCAGCTTAGCACACCCCTAACCAAGGTCAGTCATTATACAAATCACAGGAAGTTACCAAATCTTCAATCTTCTGAGATCAAAATAACGTCGCCGTATAAAAATCAATACAAAAATCCAATTACTGTTTTTCAAAATATCGCGTATGATATTTTAATTACTGATTTAGAACTGCGACGTGCGACGTCATTGATCATAAAACAAAATTGTTTTTTGACATTAATTTTTATCCTACGCTGTACAGCATCAAACATTTTTCATTTTATTAATATAGCAAAAGTCAGTTGAACCGCCATTTTGTTTTTTTACTTTTGTTAACTGAAATTCTAGTCGAATTAGTATCTTTCCGTTTTTAGGACTGCTAGCTGGTTTACATGCCGGTTTGGGATTGAGATATCTACTTTTATAAAACTGTCATTGAATATATCATCGAATTTCTCACTTTATATATATAAAATTTTCATTATTGATTTTTGGATGGTTCAAAAACTGTTCTAAAGTGGGTCCATTTCTCCCCAGGGGATCTTTAGGGAACATGAGCATGTCTCCGACCCAGGTGAAAGGCAGAAGTCGGTTTTCTATAACCGAGCGCCATCTTGCATTCTCGTTGATAAGGTCCCTATAGTTATCGCCCGAGACGATCACAGCGTCAAATTCGGCCGCGCATTGGATTATGTACCTAAAAATTAATATTAGTATGATATTTTAAAATAAATAAAATTAATCTTTAAATGGCTCGCACGGTCTGGGGAGAACGAGTAAAATTGAAAATTTAAATGGGGGCCATCTCGGAATAAATTTGATCAAACATAGAGTCGGGGAGTTAGTCAAGAGTGTTAGTCGGAAGTGTTATTCGGGAGTTTTAGTCGGGAGAGTTAGTCGCGAGAGTTAGTTGGGAGTGTTATTCGGGAGAGTTAGTCAGGAGTGTTAACTGGAAAAGTTAGTCGTGAGTGTTATTCGGGAGTTTTAGTCTGGAATCTTAGTCGGGAGTGTTAGTCGGGAGAGGTAGTCAAGAGTGTTAGTGGGGAGAGTTAGTCGTGAGTGTTATTCGGGAGTTTTAGTCGGGAAACTTAGTCGGGAGAGGTAGTCAAGAGTATTAGTGGGGAGAGTTAGTCGTGAGTGTTATTCGGGAGTTTTAGTCGGGAGAGTTAGTCAAGAGTGTTAGTGGGGAGAGTTAGTCAGGCGAGTTAGTCGGCAGAGTTATTCGGGAGTTTTAGTTGGGAGAATTAGTCAGGTGAGTTAGTCGGAAGTGTTATTCGGGAG
This sequence comes from Ligdia adustata, assembly GCA_947049295.1. Taxonomy (NCBI): domain Eukaryota; kingdom Metazoa; phylum Arthropoda; class Insecta; order Lepidoptera; family Geometridae; genus Ligdia; species Ligdia adustata. The sequence continues at coordinate 3,045,993 of OX346237.1, forward strand.
TTTTAGTCGGGAGTGTTATTCGGGAGAATTAGTCGGGAGAGTTAGTAGGGAGTGAGAGTATAGATGCTCATTGTTTGTTATTTTATGTTAATCTTACCTATCATCATAAGGCGTGATAGTCCTCCCATTCACTTCTCTAGAAGGTGTATAAATAACGAGTCCCTTCCTCTCTAAGAAGTCCAAGAGGCGCGGCTCCGTGCTCTGTCCGTGCTTACATCTGCAACCGTATATGTACGACCACGACATACTTTTAGCATATTAACCGATGTAAATGGTATTAATTTTGCTTTATAAATATAGCAAAATAATTAATAGATAAATTTAAAAAGTTAAAAATTTGTACAATATGATGAAAGTACGTAAGCTAGTACGTAGTGGTCGTACTTAATTCATGTTAAACTAAATCTACTATAATGTATGAATTTAATTCACCGAATTATGAGAAACGTAAAGGAAAACCAAGAGAGTTGATGTGTTTACATCATAATATCGAGCCAAAAAGAATTCATACACAGTTTTTCATCCATTAACTAATTTAATTAAAATACGTTAACAGTACTAACACTATATTCCGTAAAATTAATTAGTTCTGATTAACATTATCCAATCCTTATTACTATATCGGATAAGCCGACTCATTGAAAATTTTACCGTTTCGTTTCGAAGAATGTTTCAGCCACTTTCGTTTTTTAGGTAACTCGTGTTTTGAGACTACTGGGCAAAGGTCTCCCACAATTCTCTCTGATTTTCTTTATCATAAGCCATTTTTTCCACTATGTTTATATTATTACGATTCAATATATCAATGGAGGGAAACTTTTAATGTTAGAGTATACCTGAATCTAGGCACAAATGCCTTAACGACATGTCCCCGCCGCAGGAAGTAATCTATGCAAATCTGTAACCCGCGCACTGAAAACCTTTGGCCACGTCCGTGTCTGTAATATGAAAATAAACATTAAAAACAAAATACATAATTAATGGATAAATAATGATAAAGAAGATAATATCAACACGAAACAATAGATTTTTTTTTTAAATTAACGCAATAGTAAAAAATATTATGTATGTAAAAAAAGAACATTGTAAAGTGATATTTTTTTCGTCAGCAACATTTGGATAAGGCACGATATTTACAAATGCTTACCATCCGGCGTTGTTTGTTTTCAAACGCAATGCTTACCGCAAAGGCGGAATGCTTACAATCAGATGGAATGCTTACCATCAGGCGGCATACTTACCGTTTGTCGTAACCACAGATCTCGGAAAATAAAGAGATACGGTAAGCGGGCGAAGTTTTATGGCCAACTAGCTTTTGCCTACTGCTTCACAAGTTTTTGTTTTCCCAATACAAAAGTAGCCTGTGGCACTCTCCAGATCTCAAACTAACACTGTGCAAAAAAACAACTCAAACCTTAACACAGTTGGTGAGGAGAAGAAGGCCAAGACGAACCAACAAACACTTTTGCATTTATAATGTGTGGGGATAACGTAAGAGATTGCTCGCGACGACAATAGTATAACTTACACTTTAGTCTGTGATCGGATGCGTTACTTACGAATATATCGATCAGTGCTTACATGTGATGCTCATAATGAAGCTTACTATTAATGTTTATGCTTACCATCCGGCTTACAAATCGGTCCGACACAGTGGTGGTCGAAATCTAACGTATTATAAAAAATAAACTCCAAAGACCAGGGGAAAAATTGAGACTTACCTTTATATGGGCTCTCAGTTCTGGCGTTTGATTCTTATACTGAGCACGCTACTTCGTACTGCAAAGGACAGTCGTGACGTCGTATACTCACATCAAGCATCAGGCATGAAAACTGTGACATCTGATGCTTATAAACCGCCGTGGATGCTTATCATCAGGAGCAATTTTGCTCACCACCAGATGTTATATGCTTATTAATCAGGCATGATGCTTATAATTAGGCGTGATGCTTATCATCAGGCATGATGCTTATCATCAGGCATGATGCTTATCATAAGGCGTAATGTTTATCATCAGGCAAACATTTTTGCTTACTTTTAATTTCAAATTGAGTAGTAAAATTACTTGCACAAAATAAATTGTGGCTTACCTGCTCGACCCGCGAAAGCTCTAGTGATTTGATTGTAATACTAATATTTAGACCTACAACAGAGAATAAATCTCGTAAGACTTTCTCTTTTCATATCCATTAAGGCCACTGCTGGATAAATACCTCTTCCTCAATTTTCCTATTCTTCTAGCAATCGTTCGAACTATAAGATTGAATATTGGCTTTCGCGTCTGAATATGTTGTGTATCTATGTTGCATGGTATAACTCCCTTGAAAATCTTAGTTATTTTATAAGCTTATATTAATCACGATCTTTTCAAGTCGCGAGTGAAACAGTTCCTTCTAGGCAAGCTTGCAACATCCTAGGGCTCATCGTCGTGTTATATCAGGTGAGTTGCGGTCAAGGGCAAACCTATTGCCTATAATATACAACGTGTAACAGGAAGATGTTATAATACTTAAGGGTGTTAGTCTACTCATCAAAGTTAACACGTTGCCAAACAAAATTTTTCAAAATTTAAAAACTAGGTTTTTCGTATAAACATATTGGTCATGTAATCGGCCAAGTTGTATGGAGGACGCAATTATTTTTTTTTTTAAATTAGCAAAATTTTGTTCACTTTGATGGGTACACTAACACCCTTAAGTATTGTCACACCTTTCTATTACACGTTGTATACATGTTACTTACGTTTGACTATTACTCAAGAATACGACCCACTAGTGGGCATAAGCCTCTCTTATTCTCTAAAATAAATTCAACTTAACCTAGCATCTTACAATTATCATCGTTTAGATTTGCCATTTAAAGTTTTTATAATTTTCAACCTTTGTTTCGACCACGGCTGGGTATATTTTTTTTTTGTTATAAGACATCAGTCGTTTAGTATATTTAGCTAAACCAAGTGTAAAATAAAATTATTGGTCTAGTAGATAAAGGAATAAGTATTGGTAAACATAAAGTTAAAAGTCATCGTGAACAAATTATAGTCAAGTTATGTTAAAGTGGTAAAGTGGTGGAGGCTTTACGAGTTTCTATGAAGATTTCCCACGAACACGAAAACCACGTTATTCCGTCTATGAATCTCTTGGCCACACTTGTGTTCATGAACAAGACATTAATGGTTAATAATCCACGATTATTACACATCAACACTTGAAGAATCACTAATTTTGCTATAAATATACAGACGAAGACGCCATATTTTTTGGCGTACGCGGGAAAACTACATTGATTTAGCAGCTCTTTTTGCTTTCGTTTCTTTTCAAATTCTTAGAACCTAGACACCAAGTTTTGTCAAGATTTATTGGAAACTACGACCTGTACGCGAGTGCGAAATTTCAGTAGACATAGATTCTGACAGTCAAAGAAAAAAAAATTGCTAGACCTGAAGCAGACGCTTCGCTCTACTTACTACTTTTTTGCAGTTTGAAAGGTGCTCCTAAGTGGTCACACTCAAATCTTCATCGAAATCGGTAAAGTGGTTAGATTTTTAAATCGAAATAACTGAAAAAATAGTGTCAGCTCATGCTGGTGCGATTCGGCATTCTCCGCTTGCTTAGAGTCGCCTGGATTCCAGTTGGTACCATATAATTTTTATAAAAATCAGTCTAGTTGTTTGATTTATTAATCAAAATAACTGAACAGTCAGTCGGTTTTTTTATGACAGAAAAAAAAGTAACCAAGTTATATAATAATATGATAATAAGATATCGTTGTGTTAAATTGTGTGTTATATATTTTTTCTAAATCATGTTAACTATTTTATATGTTTAGTTATGTTTAGTACCTATATTATGTTATTATGTTCAGCTCGCTAAGGCCGCTCTAGTTTTTGTAATTGTACGTGCATGGTTGCCTGAAAGAGATCGCTTTAAGCGATAAGGCCGCCATTAGAAATGCTAGCTTAGCTATTTTTTAATAAAGAGTTGTTTTATCTTATGTAAAAACTTGATGAAATAAAGCATCCTCAGAAATGCACTCGTAGGTTGTATGTTACAGTTCAAAAACCTTCTAAAAATCATTAAGTCAGAGACTATGTAATGTACCACTATACATAAGAAGAATAAAATCTTTAGGTATATTATTATTAGGTATATATTAAACCATTTTAGATAATTCTTAGTTAGAATCAATTCAATTTGTCGTATTCTAAATAAAAATAACTGATAATAGGTTATTTGATTTTTAACTCTCTTAAAGTAAATAGTAATCAAAAAAGCGGAATTAATTTATGTCAATTCAATACATACATTCATGTAACGGCCGCTGTAGTGTAATGGTTATCATGGTCATAGTCTCTAGTCTCGAGATCCTACGGTCCGGGGTTCGATTCCCGGACAAATGGCTGAACGATGTGTTTGAATATATCTCTTCGAGTCTGGATGTGTTGTGTACGCGTTTGTGAATGTACCTTGGCATTCCCGACACAGGAGAAATCCTAGTGGGGAGCTATGAGTGTAAAACTTATTTTATAAACGTTAGTTATTTTATTTTGACTACACCCAAATTGGTTAAATCTATCGATGCAAATTATTCTATTGAATAAATCACTAGCCAAGGTACGCATGTTTCGTCCAAAGATGTCGGGTTGGTATTTTTTTATACCTACATGGCACCATAAGATCTGTATATTTGCCAGCGTCAAGTTTATATATTTTTAATTTATAAATTAATCAAGCTACCAAGTCGAATATCAAGAAATAAGTCGTCGTGGTCAAGCTAAAGTCACATCATGTACGACGAAAGTACATGATGTGACTTTAGCTACATTTGTACATCATGTTTGTGTACATGATGTGTACATCATGTACGACGAAAGTACGATGGAAAAGCGACGGAGACTTTACCAGGGTTTCTATGGATATTTCCCGCGAACACGAAAACAACGTAATTCTGTCCTTATATCTGTTACTCACCCATACTTGTGCACATAAACAAGACATTAATTGTTAATAATCCACCATTATTAAACATCAATACTAGAAGTATCACTAGTTTTGCAAAAAATACACAGCCGAAGTCGCCATTTTTTCGATGAACGCGGGAAACGGGGAAACTCACCCAAGTGTTACGTTTCATAAAAAAAGTTTGACGTTCGTACGTCAGGAGCAATTTCATCCATTTTTTTTTTCACGTAACACTTCGTACGACTGTCGTGTTATACGTTCACACTAGCACTCAGTTATGAATAGATCAAGTACTACGGTATCTGTGCCATTGTAATTTATATGTTTGTCATAATATGATTGTTTATGATTTTGGCAGAACGGATTTTGAAAAATTTGATAGTACCTAGATCAAAATAATCCACTTAAACTAGAATCTCGACAAAATGGTTAATGTGTTTACTTATTTTGATTACGACGATTTACATATAACTACTTACCTACTACATATATGATGCTTGTAAAATTTTGATGACTGCCGTGCCTCAGGGGAGAATGCACAACACAGAACTCATCGCCGCCACAATGAATAAGAATTTATACAGGAAGTCGTGGGTACGATTCCTAGCCGATGTTCGAATGTTCGAACCATGAGTTTGAATATCTCTTTCATAATGAGTTTGACTAATGATCTTTCAGCCTTTACCTTCCATAATGGACCTGATAGTTGGCATCGGTAATTTTGCCTTTTGCTTTTTTCTCATTATATTCTCACATTTGACGTTGACAGTTGACATTGACAGCTAGATCAAAAAACTTTTTATTACTTACGCCATAGCAACATTACTCCCGTCGATGACTACCATCCTGGGTCCAGTTTTGACCCGCTTGGGGTCCCTGTTGGGGTGGTACACGTTGCTACCTATGCTGGATCGGGAGGCCTTAGTGCCGAGGATCACTTCCTTGATGTAGGTGTCTTCGGCGGTCTCCGGGGCACGGGGCAGAGTTTTCTGTAAGAGTTGAAGCAGGTTTTTGCAGATGAGTTTTCCAAAGGTGCCCACATTGTCGAGGCGAGATGAAATTGATAAATAATTTAGATGACACTGAAAATTCAACTATACTAGTTATTTTAGTAATTCCTTACAACTACAATTTTTTTTATAAACAACTATAACACGACAAATACACAAATATTTTTATTCACCAAAAACTATAACGTCAATAATACATGAACATTCAAATATATATTAATAAAAGATAAGGTTCCTATTGTCTGCCAAATATTAGAGAAGTTGGTAGGTAAACTATCCTGCAGCCTAACTAGCAGGCTTACTAGTGTTTTTTGGATACACTTCTTCAATCGAAAGACTAGAATAAACTTGTTGAACCTGTCCAGTTCTGTATAGATTCTACGTCTTAGTATGTTTGTTAGCAAACAAACATTCATACTGTAAGACGAAAGAACAGCTTGCTTAAAACAGAGACGCTTCGCTTGTGTGTTTAATTCAATTATAAAATGAGTTATATTACCTGCAAATTAGGCAGACCGGGCTGCCCATTGAGCATATTGCATCCACTGAATATAGTCTCCGCCATCATTTCTAACAGCTTTCCTTTCTCAACCGCATTCAAATTGGCGATTTCATGTGTAAACTTCTTCCACTTATTCTTCACGGGTCGATTCAAAACTGTCACTTCGGAGTCACCACTCATAGAGCTCACGTCAGCTAGAGTGACGTCATCAGTCGTATTAACCAAGTCTATGACGGTAGGTTCGTTTTTTACACTGTTATTGAAGCCAGATTCTGCCGTTAAGTCTATGGTCAAGTAAGAATCTCTGTTGATTTGACGCGTTTCATTAATTTTCAGCGTATTGTTGGACTGGGAAATTATAACATCGTCCAGTTTAGAATTGTTTGGTGTGGACGTTTGTAATGAGTTCTTCTTGGGGGTGGAGCAAGCTTGCTGCTCATCATCAGGGATTACGATGCTGGTGTTATGAAGCAGCTTATTACGTAGTTCATCCGGGATAAGGGTAGTTTGAGTATCATCTAAATCTATGCAGCTTTGTGAACTGATACGGCTGATGTTTTGTGAGTTTTGGCTGGTATCGCGTAGTTTTTCAAATAACTTGTTGATGCTGTGTTTGGTCTTTAGGTAAAGTTTGCGACGTTCTTTTCTGGACTTTTTGGTAACGATTTTCTCTTTGCTCATGGTGGTGTTGAAGGACAGCGTTGAGGATTTTTTCTGAAATATTATAAGAGTTAAATTAGTAATAATAAAGCTGTATTCTCTGGTACAGTGATCACCTTTAAAGTTAGTGATAGCCTAGTCAGTAAGCCCGTTGTACCACAAGCGAAAGGGCGCGGGTTCAAATCCAGGTTCAGGCATGCACCTTACTATTAAAATATTTTTAATCTGATACACCATAAATTTGCATGTAAAATCACAAAAAAACAATATTTTGATAAGAGACAGAATTGGCAGAGTTTTACTTCTTCCCATAGCCCAGTACAAAGTCATCAATACTTCATCATAATAGCCCAGATATTCATAGTACATAGTTTACAATAGCAATTAATTTTTAACATTTTCCATATATCTTAATATATATAAATCTCGTGTCACAATGTTTGTCCTCAATGGACTCCTAAACCACTTAACCGATTATAATAAAATTCGCACTGCAGTTCGATCCAACTTGAGAGATAGGATAGTTTAAATCTCAAATTATAGTCGCAATTTTAATTTATTGCTAATTATTTTTCTGTTATTATTTTTTTTATTTTTTATTATCTGTTAACTCCAAATGATTCTAACAGATGTCGATACCTTTCGACTGGGTTGAGTAAGTAATCAATAGATGGCGCTGCTATGGTAAATCTACGAACGTGTCACATAAGCTACATTTTAACAGCATAATTACCACGTGTTGTTGACGCTATAAAATAGCCACAGCAACGCGTGGGCGGGTCAGCTAGTATCTTTTATATATTTCTGTATATTCTACACATTTTATTGTTAGGGGCTCCTCAGTGGCCATGTCCTCAATAAAGGACCAGCTAATAGACATTTTTGAAAATAACTACTAATTACATTTATTTTTACACCAGACAATAAAAAGTGTAGTTTTCTTGTCACCGAACGTAGACTTAGTTGCTTATGGCTTCCACATCGAGAAATATACTCGTAACTTTTATAAATTTATTACATGAATCATAATCTTTGTTAATTTCATAATATCAGAAGAATTCAACACACACCGTCACAAGCAGAAAGAAACTGCAAACTGAACTAAATAAACCATACAATGAGCTTCAAAATACAAAAAAAAAATGCAATAAGACCCTTAGAGAACAAATCAGGTAAAAAGTGCCAAACATGAACGAAAAACACAATTCATAACCATAACCAGTATGAGCAACATAAACACAAATGAGAAGCAAATGATTTCAATGCATTACATTTGAAAATATTTTATTCATATTTACCTAGTGATTTTTTCCTCTTAGTACAGGGTTCAGAAGAATCTCTTTATTTATTTATATGTAAATAAAATTATTTATATTTGTATATATTCTGTGTCTACTGCTATTATATATTATCATTCAACACATGACTCACCATTAACAACTTCTTATTATTTTGTAATTGCAAAAGCATGTTTGTTAGTTTGTCCATCTACTCCTCAACTGAGAGATGGATCAACTAGTATTTTTTTTTCACTTTTTACTTCGAGGATCAGATAGTGCCATAGTGCCAAAACAAACAAGATAACAAATGCCGGCAGAGCCGAGGGAAAAAGCTAGTATGTAATAGTTGTAAATAGATTTAGCTTAGTTTGTGACACTATTATAAATGTTGTTTTTTAAGTTTGTAAGTTTTTGCCTAATACTAAACAATATGCATATAATTTTTTCCAACTCAATTTTGTTTTCTAATTTGTTGTGGCTCACCCTAAAGTCAGTAGACCACTTGAAGATTGCTACTGTAATTTTAAGATAACTAACTTATCAACATAATATTAGAATAATATTAAATTATATAAAAAGAGGCATTATTGTATTATTATTGTGACTATTTAAGTATTGTAATTAATAAGTTAGTAGAATAGATGAGGGATAAATAGGTTGCACAAACCATGCTGAACAGAATATGTGGTGAATTTAATCTAGTCACTTATAAACAAAAGTTTTAGTACAAATTAGTGTTAGTAATAAATGCCTATCAAAACATACATTTAATTTTAGCCCACATTTTTAGCTCACAATATTGATTACTCTATTGGCTAAATCGATGCATGTTTAAACACTCAATGTACATGTATTATATTGATATAACATTGATAGTATACTTTCAGTGAAATAAGAGAACTTCAAAGTGCCCATACTGTTATTATTTGTAGCTTTAGTTTTTTATGTGCAACAATTTTAACATCTGGCAATGAAATGACAACATGCCGATTTTTTAAAGGTACCTTATTCTTAGATTTGTTTTTATCACATAAGGTACTTAATTAAGTTGGAGTAATTATATTATTAGTTTCATAAATTTAATAAGCACTCGAGTGCAAAGCTCTCCGTGGTAAAGCAAATGTTTCTTTTCACATAACTGTTTCAGCAACCTTTCATGTGTTTATTGTAATCATATTTCATGTGTGATTATTGTATTGAAGAGTATGTTTATGATTAAGGCTGTAATTTATATATATGACTTTGTTACTTTATAAGCATTCCTCATGTATTTAGGTAAGATTTGTAGAAAGAGCTGATGACATATTTGTTTGTTAGTACACTAGTAGGTAGGTATTAGATGAACAGGTAAGTAGTTAATTAATTGGTTTCTGGAGGTAGGAGGAACTTAAGTAAATATTATGGCATCAAATGGCAGGAGACTTGTTGCGTTAATAATGAAGGTAACAAAACAAAGACGCAGTAAACCCCGCGTGCAAGCAGTGCGTGTTCAAGCTCGACAACTAAACACAGCACATCCACAAAGCTGGCATTCAAAGTAAAATAAGTCAAATACCTGTTCGGATGTAAGAAATTACACAATGTGTTGAGAAATCGTAAAAATTAACTAACAGAAATTGGCGTCGACGACGGTTTCCCCATGATCGAGTAATAATATTCAAATGCTACCGCTGGTCTTCCTTTGGTATCAATTTTTGCGAACACACCCTTAAATGCCAAATAACTTAAAAATTTGACGAAAAACGTTCAAAATTAAAAACTAATTTATGTAGGTTGGGAATTGAGAATCGAAAACAAGAAAGAAAACGAAACGAACGCTAGCTGCCTGAATTGGCATTGACAACATTCATACAATGACATAAGCGTGGTTGGTTGCTACACTTTTTTTTATTTAGGTATAGCATAATACGATTAGTATATTTGTTGATATTTTCCGCGAAAACTAAAACCACGTTATTCAAACTATAATCACTTGACCGCTACTTGAGATAAAGCAAAAGCTAGTATGTTTAATGAATAATCGATTCACAATCAGGATCTGCTCTGGGCGTTCCGTGCCACGACATGATATCAAATTTGACATTGGCTTAGTTACACGTGTATTATACGAGCGAAAAATATACGTGATGCGTGATGAAATGTTCATAGTGAATAAGGTAGGAAAAAAAGAAAAGAACAATGTCAAAGAGACAATTTAATTTATTCTTACTTCCTTATTTATACCAGAACTCCATGGTTATTCCATTTAGTACCTATACATGCTGAAGTGTGAGATTGAACAAAGTGCCACTTTTAGATACTATTGTACGTCTTATCAATATTAAGTCAATCTGATAACAGGTCATATTCATATATGGTCAGACAGCTATTTAGTCCTAACGCGATGTAGTCATATAGACGGGTGACGGAATTCTGTCAGGGTTACAAGAATACGCCTGTAATTGATTTCTAAACTTTCAATTCTTCATTAACCTAAATTCCCTATCCTTTGAAATGAAATGAAATTATTTATTGGCTTTATAACCACTTATGTCATACTAGGCAAGTCACATTACAATATTTCACACAATATTTAATTTAGTAAATTTCAAATGTACCTATGTCAAAAACTTCTAAAATAGTTTACATTAATGTGAGTACAATTTAATAAAGTCATTATATAATAAGATACCTTTTTATTCATCATCAGTTCTATAATCATTCCATCAATTTTTAAACTCGTTTTTCAGTTATCTTGTTCTACTAATTGTATGGTCAAGAGACTGTCCCTACATAAATTTTATAGACAACGTAATCCAACGACGACCACAATGCATAGTGCGAGTTTTCTTACTTACTCCAGCTTACTGGATCGCGATAGTGTTGACGTAAACTCAGTATGGAGTTTTGTATGGAATCAAACAGCGCCACCTAGCGTCAATGTTTTTTATTTTGAAACTCTTCCCTCTACGACATCCTTGATTGCGTTAGCATAGAAATAATCAATGACGACATTCATTACAAAACTAACTTAAGCTTAACGCGCTCTCGTGAGAGAGTAGGTATACGGTAATACCTTGTAATTACAGCTAATTAGTGTTCAAATATAACACTTAACAAGGCCCTAAGGCACATAGGATGAATCCATCTTAGTTTTTGGCTAAGATTCAACAAACAATTTCCACTACAGTAGGCACCCCACGCTATATGATGGAACGTTCGTTTCTGGAACACATACTCGAACCTATAGTTTATTTTTATTTTATTGCTTATCGTCTCGGAGATGAAAAATTCAACATAATACGATATAATGTAAATGTAATATTAAACTGCCACTGCATTATCTGCCTTCATGTTATTACCTACTTACTCTTATATTCATTACGCCAACGCGACAGTGTCAGTGTTATGAGGCACAGGAACAAGTCTGTTATGTGAATTGTCTCAGAATTACAATTGCATTGTACCAAAACGGCCGTTACGCCATAGAATAGGGCTGAGTTAGAACAAAACAGAAATTTTAACACAGACTCTGACCGAATGATGAAGTAACTATATTAGGTAACAGATTAGAGCCTCGGGACGCCCTCTACTTAAAGTTACTAATATATTAAACTTTAAATATTTGTAAAGAAAAGGTATAGGTATACTCACAAATCCAGCAGCAAATCCACAAATTTTATTATTAGGCTATAAGTCTTATCTCACTACAAGTTTTCACGATATAATATCTTCACATAATATGATCCATCGATCGCGACAGAAGTTTTATATACCTAGGTACGTAACGGAAATCAGATTTAAATTTTCACATGTGCTAATTATAAAAGCTACTCAAACAAAAAAAACACTCCCTAATAACACTGATTTTATTCGCGGCCGAGATTTCTACCATCTCTTTCTGTGGTTAGCTATCAACTGCCCTCGAAAACCCATATTCTCGAAAGCCAAAAATAAGTCATGCATTCCCTTAAAACACTTACAGGTTATTGTGATTCCTTTTTGTCAAATAAATAAGTCAGACACTTAAGATTAATTTACGATATTTTGTTGGAATGGGACAAAAACCACGACCCACTTGAATACGTAAATTTTTTGCTAAAAGCTCTGGTCGACAACGTATATTTTTAATGCAGTAAAGAAACTCCTGCGTTATCTATTCAATGTTGTAACTCAACAATATGAGTACAAAATTATTAAGAGATGTCGATGAGATGTTTGTACATAGCTTCTATATGTGGTATATTATTTATCAATTTTTGAACGACGGGGCTTTATATGTTTGACGTGTCTGGCGGTGGCATCGTAGCTCCCCAGCAGCTTTTGTTTTTTTTTTGTATAAAAGGTGTATTTGTTGGAGTGTTCTTAGCTATATTTGATGAAAATATAGCATATGGTCATAGATGGCCGCCGGCACAAAATGGCGAAGTTCAATTTTATTTCACAATTCCCTCAATATGGGTTATCAAATGAAAGGGCTTGACTAGTACATACATTATACTACTATACATTATGATAATTTGAAATCCAAAATCCAAATGTCGGGGGCTTTAGAAAAATCAATTTTACTTGTTTGATTATCTGATAATTATATTACATAGTATGAAATAATCGCCACATACACATATAATAAATGCAAAAGTGCAGTTTTGTTTGTTAGTCTTCTCTTTAGCAACTGAGTGACTGAGCTGACAGAGATAGTTTGGGGTCCGGAGAGTGCCACATGCTACTTTTATCCCGAAAAAAAACAACGCTTAAAAAAAAACCTGGTATTAATATACTTAGCTTTTTAAATAGAACAAAGAAATGACTCAATAGTTAATATATTTTGATTGATATGAGATAAGCCATATTTAAGAATAACTTTATTATTTTCCAACTGAATTATACATACCTACTTAAATATAATATTATATTTACTAAAACCTTTAACTAATTTAAAATTTATTTAAATGATTGTAGTATGTATTAACTCATTATTTACTTACCTAAAAAGAATATTTTTAACATATTTGTTTTGTTTTAAGTTGATGTGCTGTATTCCTGATGCACCCTCTCGACACTCGTAGGTACACGTGTTCTCACTGTTAGAATTCGTAGTATTGGTAAAGATGTTATTGGTAATTTAGGGTTGTACAAATTAGTTCTTGCTTGGGATTTGTGACTCCCGACGCAAAATGAAGGATTTTTATCAGTTTAACGTGTATGTAGGTAGGTATGTGTCTTTCTCGGCATCGTAGTTCCCGAACGGATAAACCAATTTTTTTTTTTTTTTTGGTTTGTTAGGTGAATTCGTTGGCAGTGTTTTTATCTACGCTTCATGAAAATCGATCCACCGCCATATAAGGTTCATATGTTTTCACAATTCTCTCGATATCATATGGGTATCAAATGAGCTTGACTAGTAAAATATTGTACTCTAAGATAAATTTCAAATCCAAGATGGCCGCCACCATAAAATTGTGACTTAAGTAAATATTTCTTTTATCATATTATTGTTAATTATGGATTGCATCAGCCGATAAGCTAGGGTATACACGTGTTGTAGTGATTGTGCCGTGTTTATTTGTTTTTAGCTGTGATTTGCGATCTCCTGAGCTTATTTTAAACTAGCTCTTGGTCTTGGTAAGTGTTACATGTTTTTTGTTCGGGGGAAATGGCATCTATTTCCCCTGAACCGGCTGAGCCGCCGGACCCTCCTCCGGTGGTAATGTCGTCAACAGCGACAGCCTCTTTACAATCATCACGTAATAAACGCCCTGCTGAGGCAATGGAGGACGGTCAGGTTCGCGCTATCAAATTTGGACAATTCTTATTTTCAAACAAAATAGAAAACATCTGTCGTGACAGTGTAAAACGAATTGGTAGAAACAGTATGTCAGTTCAATTTAAAACAGCTGAGGCAGCTAATATATTCCTGTCTAGTCCTCTAATAAGAGCCCAAAAATATGAAGTATCCATTCCATCCTACAATGTTTCAAGAATGGGGGTTGTTCGTGGTGTCCATGTTGATTGGTCGATGGATCAATTTGTAAGCTCTGTTGAGATCCCTAACGGTTCTTCCTATATCCTAGCTAGCTATCCTGGCTAGACGATTTAACAGGAAAGTTAAACATGATAGTACTATCAGTTGGGAACCAACTCAGACAGTCGTTCTGAATTTTAGAGGGCAACACCTTCCTGCAAAAATCTATTCCTTCTATTCTGCCCTAAATTTAGAAGTATATGAATTCCCGACAATCCAGTGCTTAGCTTGTTGTCGTTTTGGGCATATAAGATCTCAATGTCGATCAGCCCCTAGATGCTTCAGATGTGCTCAACCCCACACAGGTGATCAGTGTACTGTTCAGGAATCTTCTTCCACTTGTCTATACTGCTCTGCTACCCACTTTGCCACTAGTAAGGTATGCCCGGAGCAATCTAGACAAAAGTCTATTAAGTCTGCCATGGCTCGGGAAGGAATATCTTACCAAGAAGCTTCCTTGCTATATAGATCTTTCAAAACCTTCAGCGAAGTCGTTAAGTCGGCTCAGCATGTGTCTATCCCCAACTCTGATCATGTTTCCACTCCAGTTCAATCTGTTCCTCAACCTACATTGTCATATAGAAAAACAGTTTTCCGTTACCCTTCTATTAGACCAGCTATGGGCAAGTCATATGACAAAGTAGCTCATCAAGCTATCACAAGAGTCGAACAATCTCCCTCTTTTAATGGTATTGCCCTTCAAATGACCCAACCTTCTCAATCTCTTTCTTCAGAAATTCCCCAAAATGATATCCTTGTGCAACTTCTTTCGTTGATTATCAACATTATCTCTCAAAACTCCCTGAAACTACCGCACCACGTTGCCCAATCGATCTCACATCTCACTGCCCTGCTTTCTCAAAATGGATCAGTTTCCAATCCTTCAATGGAACTGCAGGAGCCTTCGTCAGAAGGTTTCTGAACTTTCATCTCTTATTCACTCTCACAGCTCTGTATTGGTGGCGGTTATGGAGACCTGGTTTGTTCCAGGGATTCGTTATCGAGTCCCTGGATTTTATTGCCTTCGGGATGATCGCCGAGACGGTAGAGCCGGGTGCGCAATATTCATAAAGCGCAACATTACTTTTTCACAGATTTCTCTTCCTTCGTTCAGCCCAGAAATAAATGCTGTAGCTGTTCGATCTTCTAATATTTCCTTTTTAAGTATATATATTCCTCATCCCAAGAACTATCATCTCCCTGATATTAACCTTATAATTTCATCTATTCCCCCACCTATTATTGTGATGGCTGACTTCAACGCACACCACACTGTTTGGGGTTCATATTATTGCAATTCTATTGGGAATCAAATATTTGATTGGATTAATGATGCAGACCTATGTATACTTAATGATGGCTCTCCAACTCGCAGACCTTATCCTCGTCAGAACCCAAATTCTGTGGTGGACCTTACTTTATGTTCACCCTCTCTTTTACCTTCTCTCTCTTTGAAAGCTCTCAGTTTGGCTCATGAAAGTGATCACTTTCCTATTACAATCAATGTTTCCCTTCGAGTTCCTCTACCTCCCCGCCTTCACCTCTCTTAATACAGGATCAAGGCAGCTAATTGGGAATTGTTTTCTTCTTTCCTTGACGAAAACCTTTCTTCTATCCACACAATCAGTCAGGAATGTCCCCTGATAGCCTACAACAAATTTGTAGAAGCTCTTGTGTCTGCTGCTCATTTGAGCATTCCCGTTAAATCCTCTAACCAAAAGCACACCTCCCCTTCTTGGTGGGACTCGGAGTGTTCTATAAGAGTGAAGGAACGTAATATGGCAGTAAGAAACTACAATAGAGCTATGACTACAGAAAACTTTCTACTTTACCAAAGATCTTGCGCTGTGTACACGAAAACTCTGAGATCCAAAAATAAATTGGGTTGGAAAATATTTTGTCAGAGCTTGTCTCCTGCTACTCCATCAGCTATAGTCTGGAATCTAATCCGCAAATTCAGAGGTTCATTTTCCCATACTGTCATAACTTCCAATGACCCTTTGTCCTGGTTGGAGGCCTTTTCTGACAAACTAGCTCCTCCATTTCATAATAACAGATTATGATATAAGATGCAAGTGTAAATACTAATATCGTACGAATGCGATGTGGAAGCCGAGACTGTAATTATCCACTAACATTAGTATCATACGACGGACTTCAACACACTTTCATTATAATTAAAAAAATATAAATTTACAAAGATTAAGCGAATGTGCTTGATGTAATAGTCGTATTACGTCTCTAAAATAGATGCAACAAGAAGTTTACGAGCAGTGTTTTTCTTTTTTTATCCTATATATCTAGGCATTTGACTACAAGTTCCACAAGTTCGCACGACCACGGAAGTCAGCGATACTGTAGCCCTAGATAGAGCATTCCTAGTCTGGAATAAACTGGCTCTCAAGGAACGCTGCCGTGGAAGTGTGTTGAAAATAAATGGAGTTATCCCGCGTTCAACGATAAAATTGCATCTTCGGCTGTGTATTAATTGCAAAACTAGTGATACTTCAAGTATTTAGGGTTAATAATGGTGCATTATTAACCATTGATGTTTCGTTTACGTGCACAAGTGTGGGCGATATAAAATACGGAATAACGTAGTTTTTGTGTAGGTACCTTGGAAATTCTCCACGAAAACCAAGTCACAAGCAAGTCACCACCTTTTTACTAAGATATCTCTTTAACCTTAGATCAGGATCTTTAACTTGACCACGCCGACTTATTACTTGATATTTGACTTAATAACTTGAATAATGAACTTGACACTGGCAAATAGACACATATCGTATGGTGCCATATATCAAAAGAAAAAAAAACAATAACAATAATTTTGACCTAGGTACATACCCTAAATTAAATGGTGAGTTACAAGATAAGATGGATATAAGTTATGTTAGTGTGTACTTCATAAAACTCTAAATGTCTTTTAGGAGTAGGAAATGCTTTAAAATTTGAATCTTTATTTACATAGCAAAACATATTATAATAACAAATAAAAATTATATAATTAGGTACTTAATAAGCGCAGATCTATTAAACTTACATGTAGCTATGTATATCTGGGACCAAAGTCTGTCATTTGAATTGTTTCAGAATTACGATTGCATTGCGTCATAATTTTTGTTTTGGCAGTTTGGTTAACGTTAAGTTTAATACTAACTCTTACCTACTCTATGACAAAATAACCATTATGACGCAATATTGTATTTGCATTGTAATTCAGGAAACAATTCAAATAACACGCTTGCACTTACACTTGATTGCCTCGATTAAAAATACAACAAATTATTATAACTACGAACTACTACAAATAGACAAATAAGACTACTACAAATAAGACTTTCGAAAAGTGGTACCCGTCTGCAATACAGCAGGCCTTGTGTTTTTATTTTAAAATCATGATAAAATATGTTGGAGCTCTGTAAAAGAAACTTCTTTCTATTACCCGAACTATGGCTATTGTTATGAGGTATATCATAAAGCTATGAACTCCTTGTACAGTCCTACAAACTTATCTGACTAAGTGAGAAAAAAGGAACTAAGGACGTCCTAATGAAAAACAACGGTCTACACCCACTTGCCAGAATTTAATTTGCCATAATTTCATCTGCTATACTGGTCAACAGATATAATATTTTTTCTCATAATTTTATATGTCATAGGTACTCATTGTTTACTATATTAGTCACGTGCCAGAAACTTTGTTTCCCATAAAGTCAATTTCAATAACATCATTTGTTATCATCATTGTAAGCCGTAATAATCATATGCCATAACATCATTTGATATCGAAGTTTCTTCTAGAAAAAATCATAAAATCAGTTTAAACTAAACAATCAATAGGTTTAGGTTAGGTTAGTTAGAACATGGAAAACAACGCACGAGCCGAGCGAGCGAAGTGAGCGTGCCACAGCAGTGGAAGGCGAAGTTCAAATAAATAATTGTAAAGCGCCCGTAGGAATGGGCTAATGTATAGCTCGCTGTATTTGCTAATCAAAATAGCTTGGATGTATTTGAAATTATTTAGTATACCGTTAAAATATTCTATTATATAATATCATTGCAATTAATAACATGGATTAATAATTAATACGTATTGCACTTTTTTTTTTTAATATGGGACAACATCCACACAAATTTGTTCAAGTTCCAAACTAGGCAAAGCCTGTGCTATGGTAACCTGATGACTGATATACATACTTAGAAATACATATATACATACTTATATATATAATAAACACCCAGACACAGGTCAAACAGACATGTTCATGCACACAAATGTTCGACCAGTCCGGGGATTGAACCCGGGACCAGCGGCGCAGAAGGCAGGGTTGTTACCAACTGCGTCAACCGGCCAGTCTTGTAGTCAACTTGTATTGTTATCATAACAATACAAGTTGACTACAAGACTGGCCGGTTGACGCAGTTGGTAACAACCAACAATGTTATGATCAGATAAGTTTGTGAGACTTTAAATACTTTTGGCTTAGGTTAATTATCTGAGATGTATACAGAGCATTAATTATTTACAAGTATAAACTTCCACAGATTTGACGCATGTATCGCACTCCACACGACAGCACCAATGGAACTTGCAGTTGCACCGCTCGCGCACCACGGTGCGTTTGGTGTTGTAGCCGCGGCCGCAGCACATCAGCGAGCAGCCGTCCATTGCTGCTGATGTACGGTTGCATTCCCGGCCGGCGGTGCCTGGCGAGCCCTGGAACGGGAGCATGCGATTAAAACTCTGTTCAGTACCTAATGATCCCAATTCGACCCGTCACACTGACTAAACTAAAAGTTCCTAAAATTATATCCATCCTTTTCTCACTAGTGGAAATAAAAAGAGAGGAGACAATTTTAGAACTGTCAAATTAAGTTAGTTTAGTAAGTTTAGCCTGCTCGAATCAGGGTCAATGCCGTTATTACCTAAAACAAAATGACTAACTACAACAACAATAAAAAAATATAGCAAAAGATTTACCTATAGACCTTTTAAGATAATCCAAATGCTCTAACCCACCACCAGAGGACAGCGTGCCCTCGACTGGACTGGGCTGGACTCGCGGACGAGGGGTTTCGTACAATCTTTTCAACATTAGTTCAAGTTTCTACCAGTTGTCGTTATTAAGAATCAAATAAAAACGTCAAAAGAGCATGTTTTACTATAGGAGCCACCCTTAAATATATCTTTTATTTTATTATTTATTTTTAAAAAGAATATACATCTAAATATTCTGTGAGTTTTTTAATCACCTGTAAACAGGTAGAAACTAAAAAAAAGTGAGAAACTTGAACGAATGTTGTAAAGACAACGGTAAGGAATATTTATTTATTTTATTAAAACCGCATGCGAGTTACACTAATGATAGTTAACAAAGATGTCAAAACACAAAAATGGGAAAATAATAATAAAAAAATCAAGTCAATTGCTAGTACATAAAAATTAAATTAAACAAAAAAAAAAGAATAAAAATCCATCACAATATTCGAACAAAACAAACACATAAGGTATAAAATAAGAAATAAATATCATGATAAATATAATATTGAAATAAAAATCAAATAATTGCTGTGTCTCTGTAGCAGGCACGTTCACAATGTTGTAAGCATTCGAATAGAAGCTTTTTCCAACATTCATTAAAAATATCAATATCGAGATTTGCATCAATAAGTGCGTTTAGTGCGACAGTCCGACTCGCAATTGGCTGACTTTTACATGCATGTTTCTTCCCCGATTTCTCAGACTTAAAAAAAATTCTTCTTTTCGAAAGGATAATTCTTACAAATTGGTCTTACATTTTTTATCAAAATCAGTCCAGTACCTTACCTCTACATAAATAACTTTACCTCTACATAAATAACTTTACTCTACATAGATGACATTATTGTAACGTAAGTTTTGCCTAAAGAATTGGACTTGGTATTCGAGAAAAAAAAACTGCTGTTCCATAGAAGAAGTTCATCGTTGACAAAATGTATAAAACAGCTGATTATTTTTTCTCCAATTCAGAGTTGGTCCCATAGTGAAAGTTGTTCTTTAGGATGGGTACAGTGACCCCCTTTCGGTTTAGTACACCCCTAGCCGATAACCTTGTATATATGCCTACTTAGTTTGACGTATGTCACTTACCACAGACTCGTTCTTAACACAGAAGTTGGGCGAGTCTTCAAGGTAGAGAAGATCTTGTGCCGTGGGTAGGGAATATCGAGGGTTGCTGATGCGGAGCTTTCCTCGACGAGAAACCTTCACCTCAGAAGCACCGTCGTACTTGTCCTTAAGGAAGTCACCTGAAATATTAACATAGACGTTTTATAACCAATGATCCAGTATTATATTAGATATGCGGGAACAATTTAAATGTTAACAAGTGGTTAGAAGCGAGTTCAAAAAAACCCGACTGCTAAATCGTTAAACCTGATTATCATCCTTAATTCCTTTTATTTAAGTGTATGTACCCAGTGTCACTCTCACGACTGAGCCGAATCTATCGACACCACTTACATAAAAATACGACAAGCCGTTTAACCCTCATTCTTTCGCAGTCAGGTAAAAATTAAAGATATGTACTCCTAACTAAGATGCTTAAGATACATATTTGGACGGATTTGAAAATAAAATCGTTATAAAAGGTATGTAATTCTGATTAATATACATTTGGTTAAATTATTCTAATAGGCCTTACAAACTAACATATATAACATAAAAACTATTTAAATCTATAAGAACAGGGGTTTTTTACCCGACTGCGAAAGAAGGAGGGTAATGTTTTTCGAGTTTATGTATGTACAAAATGTATGTATATTTCTTTGGCACGCCCTAGAGTCCAAATGGCTTGCCGTATTTTTATGTGACTGGTGTCAACAGATTCGTCTTAGTCGTGTGAGTGAAACTAAATACATAAAAATAAATAAAATATGGATGATAGACAGATATAAAGATTTAGCAGCTGGGTTTTTTTTAAAGCCGCTTCTAACCACTTAAAAATTACCTCCCTATTTGTGAAAGCAAGTAGTTTCTTTGGCAGAGGTCCGATGCTCTTTTTAACTGAAAAAATGAGGTTCTCAATCCACGCCAATTCTTTTTAGCTTATTTTTTTATCTGCTTCGGTAACCTTATTTTAAATTAAGCTCTCAATTATCGGTAGATAATGCCAAAGCCGCTCTAAAGAAATAAACAGCCAACAAAAGTCACATAAAACGAATATTTAATATTAACTTTCTAAATCTCATAAACTAATAATTTTTATCATCTTGACCACCCAAGAGAAACAAAACCGGAATTATCGAAATTATCGAAAATTAAATAAGGGTTATTGCTTAGGGGTCTATTAAGCATATACGAGTATAGCAACTATACATGTGTAAAGTGACCTTCTATTTATGCCTCACGTATATCTTATGAACAAGTTTAACTATGGGACCAACTCTGAATTCAAGAAATAATCAACTGTACCATAAAAAATGTTGATAAATAAAAAACTTTTTCTATGGAACAGCTGACTGATTTTTTAGATTTCAGAGTCGATCCAATAATGATTGTTGATCGTAATGATACGAGTAAGTATAGTGGCCCCCTTTCAGCTGAGTACACTCCTAACCGATAAGCCTGCATAAAGCAATAAAAACTGATATAAATTCCAATTATTTTTTATTAGCTGTCGGCAGCATAAGGCTATGTTATTTTACTAGAAGCAATAACAGTTTAATAGGCTATTATGTTCGTCGTAAATAATGATAACAATAACCTTAGTCGAGATTTCTCTTTAATAATTAAACAGGTAAGTATATTAAAAAAGCTGCAGCGTTGGTTTCTGTTTCAAGAATTGCTAGAACATAGAACGTAGACGAAGACGTTACAATAACTTCCTTTATCAAGTACCTAATACTTAAAAAAAGTAAAATCGACAAAAAATTGCTCGAAATGGCATCGAAACCTAAGTGCGCGAGTCAGATTCGCAATTGGCTGATTTTTTTAATTTGAAACGGGAAATTTCTGAAATTGCTGTTTTGTTCTCAAATTCCGAAGAGGTTCCATAAAAAAAATTAGTGATTATCATCACGATGAGTATAGCGAACCCCATTTTTTCAATACATACACATAACAAAAGTCCCTATATGTAGACGAACTATGCATTTTCTCACAATACAATAACCTTCACACGCCATTGTCCAACTCAAAGTTAAATAACTTTAAGTACATCCATTGGTATTTTGTGATCGATGCCACCTCTTTAATGGTTAACGATATGTCCTCTTCAGTCCTCCTGTCGCCCTGGTACTTATTTTAACGGGTTGATTAAAATTTTAATTGTTGAAGTGATTATTTAAATTATTATTAATTTATTTTATGGGGTTTCTTTTGTGTTTTGGATTTGGGTTCAATAAACCGGTTTTGACATAGTATTTAGACTTTATACAGGGTTATAAGAGATGTATAGGTGTAAGGGGTCGTTGTACTTTTTTATTCAACTATTTGATAGCAGACAGAAATGATAAAATATTTTTTTTCTTGTCTGTGGTAGTAATCGTAAAATCGTAACTTTTTTCAAAATTATTTGAATACGTAAGAGATCGATGTCTTTATTAATAAATAGTCTTTCTCTTTAAAACTGAAAACAAATCGGACGCGTCCGTCAGCCGCGACTTACGGATGTTATCCGGCCTGTATATTTTACTGTAGTATTTTACTTAGGGCTATTCATTACATTGTAGGTCATAAGTCGCGGACGTGTTCTTCAGTCGATCTTGACCGAACGGACGTCCTAAGAAGATCTGGTGCGCCGGATGTTTTTATTAGGTAAAACGTCTGCGGACGAATGTGCACCTAGGAACGGACGCGTAATTGGCGCATCAAGTTTCACGAGTCTGAGTGATTTTACAGAGCTTTGAAACTCTGTAAAAGAAACTTCTTTCACAAGAAATAAGGTTATTTTTCCTAGTTACATACCAACTTCCCTAAAGCTAGCGAGTTGCTGCCAGCATGTGATAAGGCTACAAGATCCGGAGACTCCGTGGCACTTGCATGTCACCTTCGATTTGGCGATGACAGCCTGGTGGACAATAATAATAATATCGTTAGGAATATAATTAAAAATTTCATATCTTTTAAATAACCTTAATACAACAAGCTGGTTTTCTCAGGAATGTTTATTGGAGTTTTAAATAATTTAAGGAACATTCCAACAGCGTGACGTTATTATTTTTGCTAGCATAAAGATCATACATATTTGTTAAAGGCTTAATAAGTTCCGGAGCGCAGGATTAGTAAAGGTGGAACATACATTTCCATCTGGCGCAGACGGGAATAATAAATTCCCATCTGCCGTTGTGGCCACAGCAATTGGGCAGTTAAATTTGATTCTTAGTTTTCTTATAATTTTTAATGTTTTTGGTTCTGTGACAGGTATCAAGTACAATCATTATGATAATTTCAAATCCAAGATAGCTGCCACAACAAACAGCCGAGTTTTTTTTTTATTTTATTTTTATTAGCTTTCCACCATCAAAGGCCACTATCAAAATATTTTCATTACTAAATTCTTCGATTCGGAATCTTTTTCTTTTCCTTTCGGCAATAAGTTTTTTTTGTGACCCTTTATCCATGCTGGTGACCATTTATCCATTTTGATCATTTAGATTTTTTTGGTACTAAATAAAAATAGTAATAGGACTTTTTTGGGCGGTGTTTAAACACGAGCAATAGTTCATGATATGTAGGTACGAACCCGCCTGCCCGCTTCGTTGTTATGTCGGTTCATGAGCTGCCGGCCCTGCTCGCGACTGCCGCGCTTCACCTTGCGCTCCCTCTCGCGGACGTCTACGAAACTCTCCGTGAATCTGTAACATACAACATATGCCTATGTATATTATAAAAACACAAAACAAAGGAAAAAAACATTTACAGTTATACAAACTAATCTAATAATAAACCCCCAGTGAAGGGAAAGTCCTAAGAATTCTGGCGGCATTAATGGCAATGCAAATTTTTTTACCTATACTTTTTAACTTTGTCAGCATTCTGGTATACGTATGCTACAATAAATTTTTTGTTAAGTAATTTGAAGGATATAATATAATGCTATATTTAACCTGCTTCAAAAGGAAGAGGTTCATCAATTCATCGGATTTTTTGTATGTTTCCCAATGTTTCAGAGATGGCTTGATTGATTTGAAAAAATATTTTTCTTTCTTTCAAATTGACGTCATGTAAATTTAATTAAAATCAATCCAGTAGTAAATCAAAATATTTTTAAATTTTATTTGATTTCATAGATGACATAATTATGTATTGTGTATTGTCTAACGAATGTTTTTCTACCGAATTAAAGTCGGTCAATCAAAGAGGAAACTTTCCTTATCTCATAACTAAGCTTTTTCAGAAAGAGAGGTACTTGTATTATATGTGAGACAGAAGAAGATAGAAACACTATTACAATTTTCCCTGCTACGAGGCTACGCCCACTGCTGCGTCACAAGGGTAGTTATCGATTCGTAGTATACGAATGCCAGAGAAAACTCCACTTAATAATTAACGCGTTAGAGTTTAGAATAGCAAAAGCAAAATGATAAAAGGGTGAGAATTTTCACCTCTTACTGTGCTGATTGTCTGCAATCTTAGTACTAGCTTTGTCATACATTAATTTTGCTTGCCTAGTTAATCAGTATTGAGTACACCAACATTTTAATTATTAACTGGATTAAAAGTTCCTTACATTGAAAGCTAATTTTGATTTCGTATATCGCATATTGCTTCAAACAAAACTTCAGTAATTTTGATTCTAGTTTTTCATTTGTATATATTTAGGCTTTCACTCAAAAGATAACAATAGCTCAAAGTAGCTAATAATTCGTCTATGATTGCAAATTAAACATTCTGTACCTAACAAGTTCCTAAAAGTTGTGCAAAAGCTAACCGGACGGTGAACGGATTATCGACCGCTTCGCTTGTATGTTCGCCTGGTACCTTAACCCCGCCATAACCGGTTTTATCCAGGGTTATCCGGGGTTAAGGGTAAACCGCCCCGGGTAAAGGGTAAATAAGAAAATCACGCCGTTTTATAAGAATGGCAATGAAGATTTCGGACTAAAGTATATACCAACGTTTTCTTTTGGAATATAAGTTTAAGTAGATTAATATTAAAAACAGATAAGTAAATTATTTAATTGCTATAAAATTATAAAATAAAGATAGTTAATAATTATGAATTCAAATTGACATGTATAACTTCCTGGCCACTTCAGGAAAAACAGAAAACTTGTAAGTTTCGACTTCTTCTCATGATTATATTCTATTTATAGTCTGCAGCTTGTATATTTCAATAAAATATCAACTATGCCAAAACATTCAATAAACACAGATTTGAACATCCCTATATATTTAATTTAAATAATTATACAACCTAGAAACGACCAGTTAGTAACATCCCTATTTCCATAATATCACAGCTAATAAATATTTACCTATACCCGAACTACGATACCCGAGTGGGAAATTACATTCATCCGGAAACCCAAGACGTTCCCAACATTCCTAGAATACTCCAAATTCCTCAAAATCTCCCGCGCTTTATGTCATCCTGGTGCAAAAAATACCCAAATGCGGGAAAATCTCCTCTATGAAAGGAAAGAAAATCTGCTCTCTTTAGGGAATTCCAATTCTACGTGACCGGAGTCCCATCTTCGCATTCCTAAAATTCTTGAACTCTTTTGATTTGTGAGGTCCTGGTAAAGAAAATTCAAAGCGCGATGCCGGAAAAGCTTTTTTAAAGTTCGTGTGGGCCAGAAAGTTAAAAAAGCTCCTCCTATATTTTCTGTGAATGTGTGCATGAAAAGCTACACTCCGCCCACGTGTTGATGGTCTGAGCCTAACAACACACACAGAGCTTTTAGTTTTGTTCGGCCTGCCTTAGCCTTATATGATCCTAGTGTTTAAGCTCGTATTTTTTAAAACCTTCGTACCTACGGAAAGAGAATGGAGAGTTCTCAAAATGCAAAATTATATTATATTTTTAATTGTTTAGCTGAGGTGTTATATTTTACAACTAAAGAATAAAGTTGAACAAACGGGTACATCCGTGATGTTAATGAATTGATTTCGGAAACTTTATTAAGTTATGGTCAAGAAGTGTTCACAAAACTTTAATACAAACTTTAGAATCATAATTTCGGTTATGTCAGGCTATAGTTATTATATTATTGAATTAAGCATTTATACAGGTATTAATTTAGCACTATATTCATTCAGAAGAAAATGCATAAGAAAAAAAGCAGGCCGGATGATTAGAAAAACTTTAATTATGAGTGGCTTCTGATGAGACCTAAATCTGATCCTACCAAAGTATAATCCACCACTTTGACATTTTGCCATCAAATTTGAGCCGTTAATTGGCTTATATACCACACATGCGTTATATAAAGTGAGAAAAGAAAGAAAAAAAGGATTTATGCAAATTCAGCTTCTAAGTGGGGCTAAAGTTTTAATGTTTTTATGTCTCTTGCAAAGCCGTGGATGACTGCTACTAGTAGATTATTTAGCAATTTTCGATAATTTTTCTGATATCGGTCTCTCAATTTTCTTATTGCCAGTAAGTTGATAAAGGTTGGTCTCCGATTCTGGCTCATAAAATCGATTAATAATCGTAGCTTTTATCGGATTGTCTTTGCCTTGAACTTTTTAACACTCACCCTCTTTGCAGCTCATGTTATCCTAGTCTATTTGCTCCGAACACGTGACGTAGCCGAACGAAGGGGAACGTGGGCGTAGAACCCGCGTTGGCGTAGCATTTTTCTTTCCCTATTTTAAATCATGTTACCTTAGTCAACACGCTACGAAATATGCAGAAAATCTCATGTTTTTGTGAAAAATAATGACACTGGAAATGTTTTCATTTATTTTCATCGATCATGTTGTTTCAGTGGCTTTGCAATTTCAGTTCATATCCAGAAGTTTTCAATTTTCTATTTCCTCTTTTGTTTCATTATTTCCTGGTAGGATGTTTTGACGTTTAGAGAAAAAAGAATTCGAGCACAATTTTCCCAATGTTCATGGCGGCTGGTGTGTCGGGTTGGAAACGAATTAAATAGTATTTTGTTATACAAGAGTGCAAAGTTGCATTTTAATAGCGTGCTCACTTTTGATGACCGAACAAGCGAAGGATACTAAAATTGATTCACGAACGCAGCGAGTCCTTAGAACCCTGAGTTAATTAGCGAGGGAATTAAAGGAGCACAAGGTGAAAAATCTTCGCACTCGAGTGCAACACGTAACTTTTCATCCCACTTCAGCGAGGAAATAACTACATACGAAAAATAAAAATACAGCTAAAAAAAGGTTTCGAGTCTGAGTTTTTAACAAAATAAAAAAGGTTGTATGATGAATTCGTCACCATAGAAGTAGAAGTAAATAGGTTGAATATGGTTTTTAATTCACAAACTTTAGTGCACACGATATTCTAAATTCAAATTTACTTTATCCTCTAACGGATAAAAACGGCTTTTGCACTCAGATATCGAATAGCAAAAATACTCTTTTCGAGATGGTGGGATGAAAAATGTAATTACACTACGGTAACATTTTAAAATTAGCTTTGTACTGTTTAACTATAAATTATCGAGGAACTTTTATGATTCATTCCCAATTAGTTCAGTCTAAAGTAATTAAAGGTTTAATATCGATATTTGAATAATATTTTAAATTATTATTTATCTATTAAACTGCCATTTAGTTAAAAGAAATTATAAAATATTTAACCATAATACCAAGAAGATCAAGTCAATTGTGTTGATATATTTGTTTTTATATAATTTAAGGTCTGATAAAACGTTTTTGTCATCATACTCTTTTAACTTAGGGTACATTTTGGATCTCTTTCTTTATCGAAAGTAAGTCGAAGAAAATAAATAATTCCGCTAATTTTCCCTTTCCTTTTCAGGCGTCTAACCCTTTCAGTACGTGAAAACGTCCCCGGATCTCATAGCAACGTAGAAGGTAGTCTACGGTATGCTACGGCACGGCTACGTCAGCGCTACGGCAACGATAGCTACGCAGTATACTATTATTTCTTCTGTGGCAACGTAGGGTGTGGTGACGTCAGAAGGTTCCACGGTCCAAAAATAATTAATAATTAATGACTTTTGATAAACCTAGTATAGGGTTGGTATCAGAGGCTACTGGGATCTATCGGCATTTGTGTGTGTGTGTTTTTTATTGTCTGAAAATAACTTGAGTACCTACCGTATGTCTTATTACAGATGTATTGCTAACTAATATTTTGATTA
The DNA here is from genome assembly GCA_947049295.1 of Ligdia adustata. Taxonomy (NCBI): domain Eukaryota; kingdom Metazoa; phylum Arthropoda; class Insecta; order Lepidoptera; family Geometridae; genus Ligdia; species Ligdia adustata. The sequence goes on from OX346237.1 coordinate 3,074,691, forward strand.
AATACTTTAGGATTAAAGCCAGAATATTTTGTTAGCAACTAGTTAAAATTACGAGGTTTATAACTCAGTCGGATCATCCAATTCTGTTTGTTTCGATTTCATGACTAAATTTTAATCAATTTCACTATTTTTGCCTTTCACTTACTACGCCAGATTAATTGTAATAAGATTAATAATAACTGCAAATTTTAATAATCTTTATCAAGTAATCGCAAGTTTTAATAATTACGTAGGCTTTGTGATTTCGGATTATGACACCCCGGAATCAAAACTTGTGATTACATAATTTGCAGAAGTTTTTCTAGAAGTTTTGAATTTTTAATAAGTTTTATATAAAAAATTGAGTCTTCACTATCCATGAACCGTGTAACCCCGTAACGCGGAAGCCTTCGTTTTACTTCCGCACTCTTGTTGACTTATGTACGCCTAGTATCAAACCTGTCGTAAGCCATGCTTTGACAACCGTGAAGACCAAGTGACAGCTAAGTAAGGGGCTACTCGGGGAAAATAGGAAAGCTTAACTGAAATTATGGTTAAAAAAAAACTAAATATACTTTGGCTCACAAATATAGCCACAAATGGTATCTGTAACAAAAATTTATAATAGTTTTATAGACTTTAAAATAAACTCCAAATTTCATTGTATTTTTGAATAAATTTTTTTAATTCTCGTTGAATTAATATATTGATTAACTGGATTGAACAGGATAAATGGCACCTGAAGCAATCTGAAGAGTACAGGTGGATTTTTCACCTGTCTTACAGCTCACCTGAGTACTAGGGTAGAAGAAGATGGCAGTAGTAAAAATTACCTCTTCACGGGAACTCACGGGGATTGTGAAATTCAGGTGAAAACGCACACAGACACAACTGTAGTAAGATGCAAACAGTAAATGTGTGTGTGAGTTAGAAAAACAACTTACTCTATCAGTGGTATATAGTTAAACTAAATACCCAAAAAAAATAAGATTTAGTTAATGTTACGATGAAAAAATTAAATTTCAATGTTTTAATATGAAAATAATCATATAGCAGTTCGAAATGTTTCATTCATTAAATACTGAGTCAAAATCAAAAGCACCGCATGGTAACTCTTTTCATCTCTCTCTGGCATGAAAGCCCAAACGTATACAAAAAGAGGGTGTACAGATTTCTAACATTGTTTTGAAAAGTTTTCTCACAAAACATTTTCAAGCAGCACACACTTGCATCGCCAACTCACCACACCTGTAGAACACCTGTCATTCAGGAGGTTTTGTGTGAGTAAAATCACAGGTATGTTACCTTCAGCGCATTCCTACTTGCCTGGTACAAATACTACGGACTGAAACAGGTGAGTGCTACCTGAAAGAAACATTTCAAACGTGAAACGCAAAATTCAATTTCCCCAGGTAAGGAAGGCAATTTTTACCCTTGTCGATATATTTACAACCCTTATTTTTTCCTTAATGTATTTAAGAAAAAATTAAATGAAGGTGAAGAAAATCTGAAAAAGGGAGGTATTTCACGAGAAAAAATTGTAATTTTTAAATTATTTAGGGAAGTATAATATTTTTATTGGCTTTTTTGTTGCTTGTACTTGGATCGAAAGCTCTCGGGGTAAATTTCGATAAAGTGGGGGAAAAATACCAGGCGGTCATAACATATTTGGAGGTGGCCGCGGTTGTCATGACAACTAGTAAAGCGCGTCGGTATTCCTGCCAAGAATTTAAATAAAATAATAATTTCCTATCGGGATAGCAGTAAATCTAAAGAGGTGTTTATAGAATTTCTACTAGAATTTCAAGGTGAGCGTGTAGTAAGTTGTAGTAGAACATAGTTTATTGTACCCGGAGACTATGAGACCTATGGAGCTGTGTCTTGAAGTTCTAATTCTAGGGTATCTGAGATAGACAAGACTCTAATACTACGTCCTACCCTACAATACCCATAGTTCAGTAACAAAGGAGTAAACCATAATCAGGATTTTCGCGCTACATTAAAAAAACACTTAAAAACGTAAAACAAGCACTTAAAAGTTGTGAGTAGTTTGAAGTAGTAAGATGTACTAGTGTAATGGTGTACTAAGTTCAAAGTAATATCAGGTGCTCATATAAAATAAAACCTTTTGGCTTAGTACTTACCCCTAGCCGATAACCCTGTCTATATAGCATATTGTTTGTTAGCTTGGCTACTTTTTTTTCTGTACTAGCTGACCCGGCGAACGTCGTACCACCATGTTCGTAACATTGTTGTTATACATGTTTCTGACCTTTTCAAAATATTCCTGAACTTTCAGAAACATTCCATGACCAATATCAGCTAAATCGACCGAGCTGTTTTCGAGTTTTAGCGATTCGGTTAAAAACCACCACAACTACAAAAACCAATCACAACCCAGACATTATTTTATACAGCATACTTTTTTTATATCATCCATCTTCATCGTCTTTAGACAACAAACGTTCAGAAAATTCACTGTATGGCCAAAGATTGCGTAACGTTAAGTATCAGAGCAACAGAAAATAGGAGGAGATTTGTTCAGATTCAGGTCCTCCTTACACAGCTTGCTGAGCTATGAAGTGTGAATGTGGTACAAGATCGTCATAGTTTGACTCGATTGTAACAGGAGCTCAGAAAATGCAAAGTATATTATAATTTACACAATAGTGACCCATAGTCGAGTAATAAAAAGCTGTTTGTTGCCAGTCTTTTTAAATATAATATCTTTAAAAAGAAGTGTTTACCGACTTCAATTTGTCAGGAGCATTTTTTAGTTATTTCGATTTAAGCCCCTTAGTACTGGACCGGTGCCGATAAAATTTAAAAAAGATCATTCGGAGGTACAAACCACTTCCAAACAAAAAAATATGACTTGGTGAAGCCATCACTGAGAAAAAATAAAAATCAAGTATACAAATATACAATTAAGTACATCTGTACTTAATGAAAAGTCGGTAAGAAGTAAGAAACACAACCATCTAACAAATCTAAATTTTAAAATAGGAAAAAATCGGCTCAGGCGTTGTCGTTTTAACATAAACCCTAAAATAACACATTGAGGTTTTTTGGTATGTCTTTCAAACTTTGCCCCAGCCAAAGGGCTGGGGCAAAGTTTGTGATGTAACTCTGCCAGAGCCACTAAAGCTACATAATATTGGAAGAGAAGTGACGTAATAAATATATGCGTTTTTCTTAAGAGCTGAAAACGTCACAGTTAAAACTTTATCGTACTGGGGTCACAGAAAGACTTTAGAGCTGACGACATGTTCCTATTTCCATCTATGTTAGTTGTGCTGCTCATTGCCTCGGAGCTAGTTTGCAAGGTGGTTCTTGACACCAGGGTAAAAAAACAAAAGCAATACTCACGTGTTCCTAGGTTGTCGCCGCAGCTACCCCTACTACGTAGTGAAAATGCTTCAGCCTGAATGAACAGTCGATGTGAACGAAAAATGTGACAAGGTACGGCTGCGTTTATTGACCGACCGAGCGAAGCGCCACTCCACTGTCAAGTCTAAATGTTTGTCCGCAAGAAATTAAGCGCTGAGATTTGGAAACTTAAAATATTCTGTAGCCTATAGTCTCGAGGGCAATAATTTCCAGTACTACTTAGTTGTATATAAACTTTGTATGTAAATCCTTATGTAAAAAATCAAGAAACTCCCATTTTTTGGTTTTGTTAATAGTTGATCTAGTTAGGCACCAAGATTCCATGAAAAACAACGGTGCTTACAAAGAAGCGGGGATCAAACATCTACATTTAGGTTATATACACTAATGGCACAAAGAAAACAAAAAAAATAGCTAATAAAAAATAAGTAGATTCACTTATACCTCATGTTGTCATCACACCACACAATTGCAAACAATAAAAAAGCCCATACTTATTTTGCATACATACATATTTTGCCTTAATCGAGACTACATTCTAGAACCAGAATCTAGATACCAGGATACCATAACACACGTAGACATATTTGTAATACTCCAGGTCGTCACCGCAGCCACCCCACACCCATTCCCTCTAGAGGCTTGGTCTGGAAGCGCGGCTACAGCTACAGCTAGACAGCCGACTGTCACAACACTCGCAGAAAAATGCAAATACTTAAGCTTTGCTTTCACTTTTTAATTTGGTAGCCATAATTAATCCTCACTAACCTGTGAGCTGCCTGAGGAAAACTTTAGATATCTTTACGGACCATTGCAAACCAAAGACATTCAAATAGGTAATAATTTTTTTTTACATAAGTAGTCTTGTTTTATCTCCGATCTCAGGATCAATTCTATTTTTTTGAATAGACAGACATCATACATTCTAGGTAACCAGCTGGTTTGTCGTTTGATATCCAATGTCATTTCAAATAATAAAGAGCAACGCGTTGTTCTTAGTTATGTTTTTATCTCAAAGCGCGCCTTTAAACTGCTACATTCTAGAACCAGAATCTAGATACCAGGGCATCATAATACGCACAGGCGTTTACTCACTTGTACCCATACTCCAGGTCGTCCCCACAGCCGCCCCACACCCACTCGCTGCGTAGGTGGGTCGGCCTGGGAGCGCGGCTGCAGCTGCAGCTGGAGAGGCGTCCGTCGCGACACGCGCGAGATATGGCGAGGGAGACGCCTGCCGATGTTATCGCGTACGTGAACGCAGTCTCGCGGGATGCTGTGGACAATAAACTTTATATATTTATTTCCTTTCCTTGAAACATCCGTGATAGAGAAAAATCGTAGCGGCGAGCCACGAATATGAAACTTATTGTTATTATAACAAACTAGCTGACCCAGCGAACCTCCTTACAGTTAATTTACATCTCTCATATTCGGTAAGTAGGTCCTTATTACCCCAAAATGGGGCTTGTAGGTGACCAATTAGCGCTCTAGGGTAATAATGTAGCTAGAAAAACTCTAGGGCGGTAAGTTATAAAAAAAAACTTCACTCTTTCAAAAAGTCCGCGTACATCTAACCATCATACTGGCAATAGACATCATGCATTCAGCCCAATGACAAAAGAGGTCGCTTCGCTACTCAACCTTGTCTTCGTATGAGTATAATAGTCATCAATTTTAAATATCAAACGGCGAAACACAAATTCGTTCTTGAAAAAAATAATAAAAAAAGATGAAAAAGGCGGGAATAAAAATTTTTTACTTTTAATATTGTTTGTTTTTGGGTTTTTTTATAATTACGTGCTAATTAGGAAAAGTACGTGAGTTCTGCAAGTGATGAAGATATAAGCCGCACTCCCGATTCAATGAAAATAGAAGCTGAAGCAGCAATTACCAATATTTTGCCTGAAAGTTCTAAAGAGAGATGTTTAATAACTTACGACGAGTTCATGAAGTGGCGAAAAGAAGAACGCGTAAAGTCTTTATCTGAGACTGTATTCTTAACATACTTCAGTGAGCTATCAAAAAAGCTGCAGCGATCTAGTTTGTGGTGCATTTATTCAATGTTAAAAGCAACTATAAGTACTAAACACGACATCAATATCAAGAACTTTTCAAAATTATTATATTTTCTAAAAAGACAATCAGCTGGGCACAAAAGCAATAAGTCAAAGGTTTTTACAGCGCAAGACGTGAAAACATTCATAAATGAAGCCCCTGATGACATATATTTAGCTGTTAAGGTACATAAAATAACAAATCACATAATGGTAATACTTCATCATTTATCTTTTAAATTCTTACAATCCTATAAAACATACTTATTTTTATATGCGCTTGTTTTGTGTGGTTCTTATCTTCGGTATAACTGGCGCATGCCGAGGTATTGAATTGACAAATATAACAATAGAAAACATAGAACAACAGGGTCAGTTGTTAGTAATTATACTAAAGAACACAAAAACTAAAATTGACCGAACATTTGTAGTCCCTCAAGAATTCTCTGAATTCGTACAAAAATACAGAAATCTTCGTCCTGAGGCAAGGCAAATGTTTATACAATTTATTTCAAAAAAATACCATTGAAGTATGCCGAAGCAAATCGCAAGTTATTTAAAGTTAGCAAACCCGGAATTCAGGTCATTGCTTCCAGAGAACATCGGCTGCACTTTTAGCCGATGCTGGGGCTAACTTAACCACTATAAAAAGGCACGGTGGGTGGAAATCCAGCAAGGTGGCTGAAGGTTACATCGAAGATTCCATACAAAATAAAAGTAAAATTACCAACCAAATAACGGAAACTATTCAGCTTTCAAAAAATGAAACATTTTTCTCAAGAGATGATAACCAACCATCAACTTCTGCTGAAGAAAGCTTCATACCGTCAGATTTTGTCCATGTCCAACAAATATTACAACCTCAAACTATTAACATATCCAAACACCTGACCCTAAAATTTGCAAATTGTTCTCATTTCACTATAAATTTTAACTCATAAAGTGTTTTATTATTGTAATGCCGGTTTTTTCTACTTACCTCACAATTGAGATGTAAAGCAGAGTAGTTAGCTCGGGTGTAAGCATCAATTGCATACTCGAACTATAGGCGCACGAGCGCATCGGGCTGCAATTCATGCCTTACAGCCCTTGGCTACTAATGTACTGTTAAACCTTCCCTAAACCTTTACAAACATTTATAAACCAAAATCTGCAAAACCAGATTTTGGATCTCAAGTTTTAGCAAGATAACGAATAGCTATTGATTTTTATACATACGATAAATTTAAGATAACACTCAGGAATATTGTTGTGAAGAAATCTCACAACGTGATCTCAGCATGAAGTTTAACTTTTCAACAGAGAATTTCCTACATCCATTTCAGGTTTCCGTTGCAAGTAAAGTGTTGGAGCTGCAATAAATTTGCTATCTGTCTACGAGCCGACAGTTGAAGATTTATAGCGGCTGATGCAGTTTGTACGGCACTAGAAAGACCTAGATGAAAGAGGACTAGAATTGTAAACAAGTACCTATGATTACAATTCATTCTGTTATGCAAAACATGGGTCATTAAAGTTGTTGCTGTAATGGTTTTATAATGTACTTACGCCAAGTTTTTATCAGTATGGTATGCAGAAAGAAAAATATGACGTAACTTAGTATGTCCTATTTCATTTTATATTTGAATATTGTCTTCATCCATCTCTTGTCTCCATCATATCTATACTAGTTTATTAGAGGTACATGAGGATAGGGAAATGCCGGAAGAAAGGATTTAACGCAATAATAAAAAAGGGCGGGTCCTACCTGTAAACAGATTAGCTAAGTGTAAGAAACATGGAGTTTACTCCAAAATATTAATGTACAATAAATGACCAAATAGCATTATGGAACACAATTTTAAAATATTTAACCCTTATTTGACCCCTTAAGGCTTGAATTTCCAAAAATTCTTTGTTAGTACATGTCTCTAGATTCATCGGTTTAGGCTCTACGTTGGTTCATAAAAAATATCAGTCAGTCAGTCAGGACCTGCTGTTTTATATATATATATAGAAAATGTATAATATGTTTTATTTTATCACATTCACTCGTATTTCTTACTGTCTTCCATAATATCTTAGGAAAACAATAAATTTGGAGCATAATATGATAGTATTATATACAGCGTTATTTGTAATCTTATTCGTTATCTGTTAAAAAAACAATATAATATATTATTATATTACATTTTTTTGAACAAAAAAAGCTAAAAATAGAAATAAAAATATATTTATTTGTTACAAAAAAAATGACAACTTGACAAACACACAGATTATGATATTTACTACATAAATGTTTTCTGTCACAAACCACACCCAACTCAACATCTTCCGTTGGAACCGGCAGGTGACGTCACGCACGTCACAATCCACAGAGTAACGTCGTTCATCATTTAACAAACAAATTATAAATCAAATTTACAAGAAAGTAAAAGTAAAATGCCATGTATGATATATGCTATCATATGCAAATATATGATGTAAGATAAATATTAAATCATTCCAGTCTAGATCTTATTTTTTAACCATCAATAATACATAATATGCTATCCTTATATGATTCAACATAATAAAAAAACGCGCAACATTTTTCCAGAACGCAGCTAAGTTTCTGAATGTTACCATTTTGCGATCTATCAGTGTCACAACTCTTCTTCCTGTGAGTGTCACTATTAGGAAGTTTATAAGACCCCCAAGAACAAAAATATAACATTATCTGATTCAGTTTTCATTAGCAATTTTGTCAAAAACTAGGGTTTTAATTTAAAAATGTCATCAAGCTCGCTATAGTTAAAATTTGCAAATAGTCAATATGTGATTTTCAATTTAAAATTTACAGTAAGCTTTTAGTGAAATCGAGTATAAATCTACGACGAAGATATAAACCCTACATTTAACAGAATATACGACAAATAAGAAAATAATATAATACGACATAAAAATGGACACTACACTACGAACAACCTAAAGAAATAAGTAGCAGACTCGTACGGTGCCATCTATTGCCCGATTTAAATATTTCACGGAGCCATAATGAAACTTAGCTTTAAATAAAAAACCTTAACGTAAAAAAAACGATCGAATGGTTATCGTGTTAGCCGACTTCTAAGACGGAGGAGATTCTCGGTTTTTGGACATCTTTTTGTAATGTATGTTTTCTGATTTCTCAGGCCGGCTAAACCACTTTAGGTCTTTTGATTCACCTCTTTCTAAGCAGTGCCATAAAAGTTTAATCAAAGTATGTTGAGCAGTTTCTGGATAAAAATAAGTGAAGTGAGTTTTCAAAAATCAAAGTAATTTTACTTATTAAATTAAATTAATATTAAACAAATCATTACTTTTTTTATAGACGCAAGAAGTATATGCTCACGAAGTCAACAGTTCGTATAACCACCAATTCTATAAACTCTACCTCATATAACCCTGTATGGTTGGTTATGCCGAGATGCTGAATATTAAGATGGTATACTTTTATTGAAACCCTATTGTATTACTTATTGGTGCCATTGTCAGCCATTTTGTATTGTTATGAATAGTTTTGCTTCTGCTATTATTGCGTTTAGTGATTTCTACGTAAAAATGTTTTATTAAAGTAAGCTAAGATATTGCTTGCGGGAAGTTGTTTCGAGGTCGGCTGTGACGTAGTACTGTGCCTCAGAAAGGAAGTTGTTCTCATTGGTGCTTGATTATTACAAACATTATATTTATATTTGGTCCTAGCTGCGAACCGCGTTATAGCGTTATATATTTGAACGTCCCATGGGAACACTTCAATTATCCGGGATAAATAGTAGCCTGTGTGTTAATCTAGATTATAAGCTATCTTCGTGCCAACTTCTATCAAGAGGCCGACTAATGTTTTTATATTATCTATGTTTATTGTATATTTCTTTTTATGGTGTACAATAAAGTTATATTTGGATTTGAATTTTGCAAATAATAAATATTTGCAAATTTATTAATATAATATTAGTTTCTCGTTCAACAAAACTCGGCAGTTTCTAATTACCGAATCCTACAACTCAATTGGCGAATACTTAAACGAAATTCTAGATACTAATATTCAAAAGATGTTTCAGAAATGTATGTATCTCCGGCCAGGACAGTGTACATGATACCATAATTACGTTAGGGACTATTAATCTTTAATCAATCAACCAAAACCAAAATAACGTAACTCATTCCAGTGTACAAAATTAATTTCGAATCAAAATATTTCTACGCCTATATTAGGCAAAAAGGCGATTTGCAAGTTTTTATTGAGTCAATTTTAATATTTGTGAAGAGCAGTACTATTCTCAGACCAATGTGAAAATTGCCGTCAACCTAGGACGCAAAAATCTTCCAGGCATGTCATATATCCACTATAATTCACAGAATTTGGATATCGTTGTACACAATAAAGTAAACGACTAATGCAGGTCTAATTAATACCCAATATTAACCATATCTTTAGGCATCATTTGGTAGACGTACACCGTCCTGGCCGAAAATGAAACAAACCTTTAATTACTAAAATAAGGTAAGCTATCACCAATATTACCCTCTCCGACTCAGTCCCGGAGCAAAGGTGCCCATGACACTGGCGGATTTACCGCACTGTATGGCTACTCCCGTTCTAGCTCTTTCTTGGTTCAAAGGCCAACCTTTGAACCAAGAAAGAGCTAGAACGGGAGTCACCACCTCTATCTCTAATTCTACGGTATATAAAATGCACCAAATGCTTAGCCTCAGCACCCCAACTGCCCAAGGTCTCAACCGCAATATACGAGTACAATGATTTAGTTAATCCATTGCTATGCAGGAGTCCTAACTATTGAAACACGTTTATTAATAAGACTGATAATGTTTTAGCATATTTTAATTTCGTACTGAATATCCTCCTCTTTCCAATTTATAACCTGCACCCGACGGGGTTCATTGTACTCTTTTATGAATTATTAACATCCTTATAACTCAATATAAGAAATTCTGAACTATGTTAAGGATCAAGATTAGTAACTGAAGAATGTATTTTACCTATGAAGCTCAACGGTCCAAAGACTGTCACGTCGTCCGTAACCGTGCAGTTCCACCTTCTACCGCTGAACTGATGCTGGCACTCGTGGATCCCACTCTTGAGTCCCGCGCTTACTACTGGCATATGTTCCTTGTGCCGTCTGCACACTCGCCTCTGGCCAGGGGTCAGGGTCAGCTTGGAGCAGAGCCGAGAACGGTCGGTGAAAAGATCAGGCTGATTGGACCATTGCTCGAATTCTAGCAGGCCCATGTTGCTGAAACAAAAGAGAAACATGATTAATTTGCCGATGTCTAGAAAAAGTAAATAGTCGTATGAGTGCTGGCAGCATCTGATCAGAATCGAAGTTAATATGGTCTTCAAAGGGGGAACAAATTCATTATACAATAGGATTTAAGGACATAGTATTATAAAACCTTTTTAGGTATAGTAGGGCATGTATTTTTTTATCCTACACAGCTAGGCACTTGATCACAAGTTCGCACGGCCACGGAAATCGGCGATACTGTAATCTATATGGAGCCTAGTCTGGAATACACTGGCTCTCAAGGAAGGCTGCCGGAACACACCTGCTTGGCGACAGATTTTACAACTTGAGTATGATGATCTTTATAAAATTACCAATAGATGTCACTCACGTCGTTGCACGCGGCATAAGATTGAATACAAATAAATTTCAAATTTGGACCCACATTTGGCCCATTAGGTGTAGGCACTACTCGTAGTTTTGAAAATTCTTTCTTAGAACACCCCCACACCCTCTGATGAATGTATCCTCCGGATTTCATATCTCAAGGTTCAACGGGTTAGGCTCTACGTGGATTCCTAGTGAATAATCAGTCGGTCTGGACTTACTCCTACATACAATGTGTAAGAGAAAGGTGTAAGGCCAAAATTATGCTAAATTAGAGACAAAAATATCGCGTCCTCCATATAATTTGACCAGTCGTATGCCCAATTTTACCTTGATTGTCATATTAACACTCTTAAGTATTGTCACACCTTTCTGTTACACGTTGTATATACAGATATCCCTGTATATTCATATTATATATCCTTGATATAAAACTAATAAACTTGTTCTTTAGGATGTGTATGGTGACCGTTTCGTCTTATGACACCCCTAACTGATAACACTGCATACACATAAGAGTAATTTATGTAATATTTTAGTTCATTATGTATCTACGTCATAATATTAGAATGTTACAGTAGGGATATTTGCATAAGCATTATTATCACAATTTCTCAGTATGTCTACCGTAAACAGTGACCGATATAGCATTGTTTGCTGATCGGTGGAAAACCTGCAAACTGCGTCCATAATATTATGAAACGAGCTACGCCCTGCGGTGGTACCCGCCTGGAAATTAGATTATCTCATGGAAACATTGCAGTTACCGGGATGAAAAGTATCCTATGTAACCGAACCCTTTGGGCTAGAGAGGCAATGGAAGTTTATATGCTAGCTAGCTGCGCCCTACGTCATTTTCCCTGGATGAAAAGTATCCTATATGAAAATTCAGTAAATAAAGTACCTTGGTGCCAAATTTTATCGAAATCCGTTCAATAGGATTTGCATGAAACGGTAACCAACATACATACATTTATTCACACAAACGTTCGCGTTTAATATTACTAAACCTAAAGAGAATGCGCCATCGTTGGAAAAAAAATATCACGGATCACTTTTACTGTGATTCCACTCCAGCACACTACCACAGAGCGGCGCAGCGAATAAGCTAGCGAACTTATCAAGAGAGATATTGGAATGCTAACACTATTTTAAAATTTATATTTTGTTATTTGGGATACTCAAAATTTAAAAAATATGACGAATTTAAAACATTTCAAATATAAAAAAAAAAACATTTAGAATTCGATTGATATCATTTCTTCAATACCTGCAATATCTGAAATAAATAACAAAATGTGTCTGTCAGGCATTAATTAGTTTGAGCTCCTTTTACAATAACCTTAAAGATAGAGGTTCACAATTCGTCTCTATCTTTTATTATGTTCCCCTGTTACTCAGAGATACTTACATTTACTTATTTGGATGATTCTTTTTTTCTGTTGGTATGTTATACTTACTTAAATGGTTTAGGAGCCTGACAAATTAAAGTTGGTTCGAAATTGAGAATTTTTTGAACGATACCTAATATATATATACACAACATTCGAAATTTACTTCACTTTAGGAACAGCACTTCACTGCGATTGATAAAAATTATAACCCAAGCAAGGAAAGCCCTGATAGATTCTAGTTTTTATTATCTATAGTCATGGACAAAAGATCGCTGTATCCACCTTCGAGGGACAAAACTTGAAATCTAAGACATACTTCTAATTTAAAAAAGTAATTCATAGCGACTCGACATACTTCTAATTTAAAAAGTAATTCAGAGCTAATGTTGTTTCCCGTTTTGAAATGACCTTTGTTTGTTTTCCTTTCTTCGGCGCTAAAAGTCAGGTTGAGACGATCATACTCGTTTATATCAGGTACTTAAAACTTTTAAGCACCTAATATGAAAAAAAAAGACTAAAAAAAACTAAAAATCTTATAAATGTAAATCAAAAGTCTAGTAAATGGAATGTCAGATTAAGAAAAAATAATTTGCTTTTTACATTATTTATTTATAACAGAATTAAATAGGCAACAACAATATTTTGCACTGTCAATAATAATGAAAACCTGTTGTTTTTTTCAGTTAAAATACCATAAAAATAAAAATAGCCTCGCATCAAACAACATTTCCATCAAACATTTTTTTTGTCGTGCAGTGGCACGTACAATAATAATAACTTTTATAATTTTTTAGCATTCAAAAATCTGAAGAATGTTCTTTTTCCACAACATTAATGAAAAACGAATTAAATACTATTTAACAAGGAAATCGAGATATTTATACCACAATTCCATTATATTTAGTCACAATGTAGGTACTCTCCGAACAAAAAAATGCTAGATCAGGCTTGAAAAACACTTATTTTTAGTAACATTTTCAAAATTAAACATATCGTCCATAGATCGTAACAGTGAAGTTGAATCCATAACTTCTTTGACTCTTCAGTTTAATCTTCACAAATCGCTGGCCGACTCCTCCCGCAGACACCATAGGATATCCTCCTGACCCATCGTGTTCATTGTCTTTTACGTAAATAGCTTTTATATACGCGTAGTTATGTTGCCCTGGTTCGGGATACTCTATGATGCTCGTTCTAACGATGAAAGGGAAGCCATATTTGTATTCGTTGACCTTGTAAATGATGACGTCACCGAAGGTCGCTTGGCCAATGTTCAAATCATGACTTTGGCCATAGGTCGCGGTCAAAGTGCAGAGAAGCAGGAAAACTAGTGCGGCGCGCATTTTCGTTCGATTAATACTGAAGGTGCTAATTGATGGGTTTTGTTTTTATACGTGGATGGATGGTGGTGTGCAAGAGTGAAGTATGTTTGGAGAGATAGCGTTATCTTTTGTTTATTTGTTAACTGACTTAATCAGGAAAGTGGTTTTCCTTTGGCACGAGTGGTAATAAACTCTAATTAGCTTTTGAGAAAAATTCAGAGGTGCATGCTTAATTTTGAATCAAACCTAATCTATCTAGTATCTAGCGAAAGGAATACTAGCTGTGCCCCGCGGTTATCGATACTATTCCACGGGAACACTTCATTTTCTAGTATAAAAAGCAGTCTATGTTAATCCAGGACTAAGCCAAGAATAAGCTAACCGTAAGCAATTCTTATCCAAATCCGTTTAGCCATTTGAGCGTGATAAAGTAACAAAAAAACACACACACACACACACACGCATAAAAACTTTCACCTTTATATATCAAAATGAGTGTGATTGATACGAACTTCACTCGGAAGCTCGTATGATTATAAATAGTTACTCTATTTAATGTATGCCAATTAAATCAAATTTAGTAATTTGAACTTTTTTAGAAATTGTTTATTGTTGCTTGTTACATACATAGTAAAACGCCATTATCTCATGAAAATAAAAGGTCCTTGCCCGTGGACCACCTAAAATGTCCTCTTGGTTGAACCAGGTACATTGTTTTCTGATCGTGGTCCACCTCAAAATAACTTTGTGTATCACAGGGATTTAATTTTTACCATGGCCCACCTATTTAGTTTTATAAATATGAATACTAAATATGAATGAATAATTAAATGTAAAGTACGTATTAAGTTATAATGTCCCACTACCGGGTATGGATCTCTCATATGAAGAGGGTTTAAGCTATAGTCCATCAAGTTGACCAAATTGCGGGTTTAAGACTTCGCTCATATTCAAAAGATAATAAACTTGGTCCTAGAAGCAGGTGTTCTCACGATGTGTTCCTTCACCGTTTAAGCATATAGTGAATAATTCTAATATGAGTGAGCGAACACAAAGGGGCGTGCCTGTACGTGGGATTGAGCCCGCGCTCTTTCACTTGTAAGGCGAGAGGTTTACCTTTTACCAGGCTATAACTAACTTTAATATTCTGTGTCCTGCTATGTTATCCGCAGTAATACGGATAAAACTTAGTTTATGTGTTAATCCAGGGTCTAATCTATTTTCGTACCAAATTTCATCCAAATCGGTTCAGCAGTTTTTGAGTGAAAGAGTAACAAACAGACCTCCATACATACAAAGTTATAGAAATATAAATATATCTATTTCCAACAGAAAACATAACTTAGACAAAAACTTAAATCATAATATGTACATTACTAAATGTTTTCTGTCACAAACTAAGCATTACTAGGATATTATGTATTAGCAGGATTGTAATTCCATTCCTACGCCATCACCTATCTATCCATCACGACGTAGACAAGTCATGTGACGCGGGTTCGCTAATACAGTGTCACGAACAAACAACATGATGTAAGGGAAGGACGTCCTCACACTGACTTTATTATGACACAGTATAATTCCTGATTTTGCATAATAGGAAAAATAATAAAAAATATTTAATGTAACTAGACTTGGCTTTAACGAACGTTACCTTTATATAACTAAAATAAATATTAAATTACTTTAAAAAAATTAACTTAAAAATCTTATTTAAATTCTTTTATAGTTCTTATAACATATAGCTACCACTCTCAAGTTGTAAAATCTGTCGCCAGAGCGGCAGCGTTCCTTGAGAGCAAGTGTATTCCAGACTAGGCATGCTCCATCTATTGCTACAGTATCGCTGACGTCCGTGGTCGTGCGAACTTATGGTCAAATGATGTGTTGGATAAAAAAAAATTACCTACTCGTATAATATATATTAACCATAAGTATAGTCATAAATAAGTTATTTAATCGTTATTTACAAATCCCCCAATCAGCTAGAGCTTGTATTCACCCTTTTCATGCTTTATTTTTCTTTGCTTTATCTTTTTTCTTCTTTTTGAGCCACGAAGCAAGCGAAACTGGTTTCATTTTGCTAACTAACTAGCTCTAACTCTATCAGATAGCCCTGCTGGAGACTTACTAAAACTTCTAGTCACCTATATGATTTTTTTTTATTCTAAAATAAAATGTATATAATTTAAGAATTTAATTAATAAAAATGTAAATATATGTGTAAAAATATACTCATATATGTTTTACTTTTAAGTTTCTAAAATATACGGATCATAGTGATTTAGCAAATCAAAAATTTATATCTGTTCTTTTTAGGTTAATAAATAATCTATGTCAAAGAAATTGTAGGTAAATGAGCATGAGCATGAAATCATGACCAAGATTCTTCATGTTGATCTCATTTTACTGATACATTAGTAATATATGTTACAGTTCATATAACTGAACAATAGGCATGCTATATACATAATTATTGTCTTTGTTTTACACACACATTATCTTGAGGTTCAATACACAGAATAGATATATAGGAATATAGGTAGGTAAAATCACCGCCAAAGCAAAGCTTAGACTATCAGCCAGGCGAGGTCTTGGGTAGGTGACTCTAGAGTTTTAGGAATTACGGCTGAGTGCTACCGTTGGATAGAATATCATCCATAAGAATATTTAGCCGGTTGGCGCAGTTGGTAGCAACTCTGCCTTCTGCGCCGCTGTGCCCGGGTTCGATCCCCGTACAGCAACATACTTCACCCAAAAACTTTTAAACTAGCCTTTATACCAAGAAGAATATTTACGATGCACATAAACGTAACATAACAACAATTAAAATAATATTAGACGAGGTGAGCACTTAAATACAACTCAAGGTCGACACGTACAAAACAAATTCATTTACTCCAATTAAATCACAACTCAGTATCAATAAAGATCATTGAAATCTAAACATAGTTTAAAATTTCCTACTCGCGTATTGAGTATCGTAAATTGGTTCATTGTAAACGCCTTTAGTCAAATATCTGGCATTTGGATCGCTGCCGAAGACTTCAATCTCGAATCTGTACCCCCTTAGAATCGAAGGGCTCTTCAGTCCAATGGTTACGCTTTTAGTGCCGATGCCTCCACTTTCTATAAATGCTTCCCCGTCCTTATCTTCTCTTAGGTCCGTCACATACACTGCACTGATTATTTCATTACCCGGAGCATTAACAATGATATCATCAGTTCTCTGCCATAAAGCAGGATTAGCTTCCTTGATTTCACTGTAAATTTTTCTAGATTGCGCCGATGCATAACCTAACCGAATATCGTTGCACGCCACACTTGCAACGCACAACGCAAATACAATAGTAAAATACATTTTGCTCGAATTATCGATTCAAAATGAAGCTACTGAGTTTGCTCTTCGCTTTTAAAGAGAACAAATTAGCATTATTAGATCATCTATGTTATATATTGTTATATTTACGACAATGCTAATAGGGATAGCTATTATTTACAAATACATTTTCAAGGAAATTGCGTCATGGTAGATAAATATTTTTGATTGATGTGTAACTTCTGCGGAATCACTTATTGTATTCTGTAGTACTTTTTTATGTTTAGTACTAAAGGTCTCGACTCATGTGCGATTGGTGCAACGCTACGCTATGTCTATATCAAAATACTATTACAAACAAGATAAGATTCTCATCAATAACGTAAAAACGCTAAGTACTTACAATCGTGAGTAAATAGCCAGTTGAAAATTTGATTCTCTAAGGTCACAAATATCTTAGTAAAAATAATTTTAGTAAAATGAAGGCCCTTAAAAAATTGCAAATTTCTATGATTACATTCTAACTGCGCAATATCAGCAACAGTTTGTAATTTATTATTAAATCAAATTACTTAAAGTAGAATAATAACCGATTTCTAAAATAAATAGCAGAATAATGTTTAAATCAACTGAGAGTTTATTGTTTCATTTATCCGCAGTAAATATTTTGTAAATATATAAAAGAAATTCTCATTGTAAATGTTAACTACTGGAGTTTATCATGGGAGATATTAATATCACTAAATATTTTATTACAGCAATTTTATATTGATTGTCACTTTTTTAAGAAATGTTTATACTACATTGCCGTGATAAAATACATTGTGGCGCGATGCAATTCGATATCTTGTGCGTGAGTACGCACCCTTACGTTACTCATTCAGATCTTAAACTTGACAAGTACATGTTAATTTTGCGTAACAATACGTTGATTTTCGAATCCAATTCGAGACATTTCTACCTTTAATATTTGAACGAGCACACGCATCGACAAATTTTAAATAAAAAATGTCTTCAACAAGATTTCTACTATCGACACTGTCTGCTTTTCTGCTAATCCTGACTGTATCATCCAACGATTTATTCCTGGGCTACCCAGACATATCGTCGAAGTTGATTTACAGCAAAGTTCATCAAGAAAATCCGGCTATTTGGGTAAGATCAGAATCCTTTACCGTGAATTGTTCAAGAAGCGAAGTCATCAACGCTATTAAAGTAACAGACTTGAGACAGGATAAATGGGGAGATGCTTATATAAAAGCAGGTGGCATTGGCGAAAGATATGTAACTATTGAACTAGACAGTCCCAGTATATTCCGAGGATATAACTTTTGGGTGGAAGTGTACGCGATTCAGACTAATAATTTCTTGTTTCATCATGGAAAATGATCGATTAAATAGTGTGACATGTTTAGAAGTGTTGACCTAATTTATTAAACTGGTTTTAGTACAATGATATTTTTATTACACGTTCTTAGTATCATATGTAGTTAATTTACAAATACAAATAGTTTAAATCTAAAGATAGACCCACCCGATCGGGTTGGTAAATCCTATATGGTTGAAGAGAGCGATGGCTGGCACATGAGACAACTCGTGAATGGGTGGTGCTTGCGGGTTCCGGATTGCTTTCGGTAAACACGTGACGTATTCAAAATGTGTTTAGTAATGGTTAATAAGTTTAACTAGCTAAGTAGCCATTTGTATTCTCTTATAAACTTAAAAATCCAAAATATGTAGTTAAATTCACAATTTTTTGTATATCTTCATAATTAACACGGACCAAGGAGTGTGAGGAGTGAAATTATAAAAAAAAACTAAACAAAAAATCGATACACAAAAACCAGTATTTAGATCAACGTCCCCGGTTCATTCAATTCCAGAGAAGTGTCGCAGATATTATTGTATTATGAAACTTAACAATTTATAAAAATAAGTGAGACAGAACGCATATTTAGTCAAATAATCCTCCCGGTTTCGAACCTGGCGCAAAGGAAAACTTAACTAGTTAATTTACTATACTCGAGAGATTCATCGGCTACATGGAAGCTCGTCCGCTCAGGTTCACTGTGTGGAGAGTAATCCCGTTGGACGCGAGCCTGCTCGGGATCATATTGAACTTCTGCGTCACCTACCTTATTGTACTAATACACATTTATATTAATTGTCTTGTTCCTGTATCATACTGTGATAGGTAAGGTGAGACTATATACATATAGTATAGTACAGAGTACGGGTAACTGAAATAGAACTATGGTTAACAGGATAGGCACTTTTAACTTGTGTAGGCATAGGTTGCACGTTTCCGAACTTCCAAAACTTGGGCACTGAGCCAGACAAGAAAAATTCGAAAGTGGCAACTCAGCACAGGAGACCACTCGAACGCATTATGTCTTCTAGACTATTGCTGGAATACCGTCGAGGCCACAAGCTATGCGTACGTTTGTATTGCAAAGCGTTTTGCATTAAGTTAAGTTCAATTATTATATTTTTTACGTTATAAAATAGTCTATTTTTTTTCTTAAAGTACACTTTTTTGAACTTTACAGTAAGTGTTAAATTAGCTGTTCCTGCGGCTACACGTACACGCGTATAAAAAATATTTTCATACGCGTGTACGTAAAATACTAAAACTTGCTATAACTTTTCATATACGCGGCCAATATTTTTTTGTTTTAGTTATAGAACCGGTTATATGTAGAACTTTAGTTATTACTTTCTATCAACAAAAGAATCATCCAAATTGAAGCATGCGTTACTGAGTTACCCTTTAATACAATAATAATAATAACGATACACTAACGGGGCCCGATGTGGACCTACTCGCTTCGGTGAACTGGCTACGGTTCGGGGACCTCTTTGGGGAAACCGAAGGTTTTGCTTGTGCAATTGCCGACGAAGTAATGATGACGAACAAGTATAGGAAATATATCCCGAAGGATGGTACGGTCGACATTTGTCGGGCATGCCGCCGTCCCGGAGAGTCTATCAGGCATATTATTTCCGCTTGTTCCCATTTTGCTAATGGTGAGTATTTGCACAGGCATAATCTAGTAGCCAAGATCATCCACCAGCAACTTGCTCTTCAGTATGGCCTTGTCGAGTCCGAAGTGCCGTACTATCGGTATGCACCGTTGCCAGTTCTTAGAAATGGTCGTGCGTTGCTCTACTGGGACCGCTCTATCATCACGGACAGGACTATTGTTTGCAATAAGCCTGATATCGTGCTGGTAGACCGATCCTAGCGCAGAGCAGTGCTCGTCGACATCACCATCCCACATGATGAGAACCTCGTGAAGGCTGAAAAGGATAAGGTCAGCAAGTACATCGACTTGGCTCATGAGGTTACCGCCATGTGGGATGTTGATTCGACGATCATTGTTCCGATAGTCGTTTCGGCAAACGGCCTGATAGCGAGAAGTCTCAATCAACATATTAAGAGGCTCTCGCTAGATGGTTGGATCAAGGGTCAGGTACAGAGGGCTGTGCTCCTCGATACAGCACGTATTGTTAGGAGGTTCCTCTCTCTGTAGTCCCTACCATCGGTAGCTTGGGTCCTACCCCGTTGCTGGTGGCACTCTAGGTTTAGGTTTTTTATAATATTTATTGTTTTATATTCATATTGTAAAAAACTTAAATTTAAGAAATAACATGAATACGAAGATAATAATAATACAATAATCGGTAATAATATCTCCTGTGAATTAATTTCTTAAAATATAACTATTCAATGAACATAATTACCTACACGTGTAACAGTTTTATAATAAGTATACATTACAGTTACAGTTTTTTTTACTTTCACTATAAATCAACGTCAAGAATGTGAATATTAGTCCTTTTAGCGATTATTCTATGTCGGTACTTATTTATTTAATTTGGTTAAAATATTATTATACCAATGCTACCTACTTGAAATTCATAATTATTTTCTTATTTATAGTTCACAGTTCACTTAATACTTTTATTGTAATTAAGCAAACTCAAGGCCCACGTCGATCGCTGCTTATCAGGAATATCAGTTAATTTACTTATAGAATCATGCGACAATATCAAATTTTCTTTTTATTTCTTTACGTATGTATCTGTAGGAACAAACGTTATATACTACTCAGCTTTAATTAAATACACTATACAAGTCTCGAGATAAGAACAATAAATTATACTGTACGATGATCATCGTTGAAAATAATAATATGTATTCCAAAATTTTAAAAATATTTTTAATAGCTTTCCAAATATTTGGTATTGATTTTGGATTTGTAAAACACAAATCGCTTGTAACAAAATGTTTTCCTATAATTCAGTGTTTAATAATAAGTGTAATCGTGATATATATTGATAGTTTTAGAAAATTATCTAATATAATTTTAATCCTTCAAAGTTGCTTCATCTCAACGTGTTTTTTACATGCACTTATATTGTCAATAAATAATATTAATCACTCAAACATTACTATTATTTCTCTCTTGGAAGAATTGAAATACATCGATATTAAATTAAGTTGCCAAGCAGCTGTTAAATATGTGGAAAAAACAGTTTTGATGGTCTTGATTTTTTCGACCTTAAAGAGAATAAGTATCTATTTAGTGCTCTGTTACAGGATGTCTAATGATTTCGATTATGAAAATATATCAAACCTCATATCAGATTTATATACATTGGCTGTAGAAGCGTTAATTGTTATATATGCGTTTATTTTTTATTCGTTATATCTTCGCATTGTTATGTTAACATCCAGTTTAAAAAGCTGTAATGGAAGTATTTTGAAACACATTCGAATATTTGATGAAATTGGTGATATTGCTGAAAAATACAAGTCTATTTTTGACTCTATGGTTTGTAAATACCATGATGTTTATTACAGATTTACTTAATATTTTAAAAAAAAATCTTATTTTCTTTCCTATTTTTTGAGTTCTGTAAAACTAATTATATTTTCCAGTATCTGGTGACAGTTCTGTCCACAGTTCCATTTGTAATGATAACAATCTATCTGTGTCTAAGGGATTGACATTTTACTTCGATAACCAGGTTTGGTAAAGTAACTAATTTTTTTTTTGATTTTTTCCAATGAGTTATTAATAAGTGTTCTTTTTAGTTTTTAGAAGATACTCCGTTTGTAATTGCTCTAAGAAGTTTTCAAGCCATTTTTAAGCTTGCAGTAGTATTGTCTCCTGCGATATGCGCAGGACTGATACCAGTTCAAGTTGAAAAGCTCAAAATAAGTTTGTACAACATGTGTATGATGAAATCAGGTAAGAACTACTTCTCAAACGAACACATTTACCAGTAGTTTACAATCAGTAGATCTTGTTTGTGAGAACAAGCTTTTTGCTACACTTCTCTCCTTCTGGTCGCAGTTTAAGTATGGTTCTTTGTCACAGGGGGTATGTGGTGCTTAAGCGTATTACATAGTAGTTTCCGAAAAATAGTATGTGTTATATGAATTTTCTGAACTTGTCAGGGATTTTTTATTTGATTGGACATCGGACTCCTGAATAAACGGAATTTCGGTTTAATTTAAGGCCCGATGTTTATATTTACTCCTAAGTGGTACAAACACCCGCTGAAACTGTAATATTTTAAGTCGCTTGTTGTTTATGTCGTCAGGACAAGATGAGGAAAATACTGCACGGGCTTGAAATAGTGCAAAAATTATGTGCTCGCGAAGGCTTCAAGAAATACTAGTTTTTTTATTGGGTTTACAGTAAATGTTACACATATTATTTTTACAGATATAAGGACATTATCTGAACTAGAAAGATTCATCCGCATCGTGGAAGCTCGTCCGCTCAGGTTCACAGTGTACAGAGTGATCCCTTTAGACGCGAGCCTGCTCGGGATCGTACTGAACTTCTGCGCAACATACCTTATTGTACTAATACAATTCACACATTTGTATTAATAACCTACGTACGTAAATCCGTAAATATGCCATTGTTTCTAGTAATGCATTTTCGTGTGTTACTTTGTGTAGCTCACATTTTGTTAAACGTAGATAGATATTTTTTTAAATTATGACATCTGAATTTTTCACTCCTCTCCTTTACATTTTCTTGATTCGTGTTTACATCATTGATTTGAAAATACTTGTAGAGGGCCATTGGGTATGAGTGTACTAAACAGAAAGGTGGTCATGTATGTATACTTATCCTAAGGAACAACTTTTACTATGGAACCAACTTTGAATTCTATAAAAACAAAATATGCTGTTTTATAGAATTTTTTATCAGTCGTTGGCAAAACATATGACATTGTTGATTATTTTTTCGCGAATTCAGAGTTGGTCCCATAGTAAAAGTTGTTCATTAGAATGAGAATAGTGACCCCCTCTAGGTTTAGTATACTATTAGCCGATAAAACCTACCCTGTCAACCATCACTATCACTACATAGTGTAAAACAAAGTCGCTTCTCGCTGTCTGTCTATCCTTATTTAGTGGTTATCTTTTAAACTGCCCAACGCATTTTTATGCCGTATTGTTAGTAGATAGATGTAAAAGCCCTATAATACTTGCATAATACGAGTATAGTTAAGAAATACTGATAATTTAGAGGTTTGTAATGTTTGTCGTAAATAAACACATTTTTGCGCTTACATTGCAAACGCTGGCTGAACAATACGAGATAGATCAAAATAATGTACTACAGTATTGTACACCTTAAAAAAGTCTACAAAAAAACTTCAATGATATACGTATATCTTTTAGGATTAACTCACAATTACCATTTTTATTCTTTAATTTTTATAATAAAATAGTTTATAGGTCAGCTAGTTTATTATAAAAAGTAAAGGATGAAAATAGTAATTGTATGATACTAACGTCACTCAATTGTTTTGCCTTCCCTTAACCTCTCCACTAACACTTTAACTTTATGGTATGGTATTAAAGTTCAAATTGACTTTAAATTATTAATTCAAATCGATTGTATAAGAGTAAAAAAAGTGTCAAAAAATAAACCTTTTCATGCAATATTTTAAATTTTTCTCGGTAAGAACCATCCTTGTACTTCAAGGAATATTCTAAAGAAAAGAATTAGCAAAATCGGTTAAGCTGTTCTCGAGATCTGTGCTTAGCAAAGTGCTTAGTGCTGTGCTCATTAAGCGATTAATTTTTATATAATAGAAGATAATGGCTTACTTACGAAGCGATTTTAAAGAATACACCATTAATTCCTATCCAATTATACTTAATTAGATAGGAATTAAACCTCAAATACATTGTGCATTTAATATAACCTTTACTGCTAAATAATATAATCCTTACTGCAATTTAAATGATTATTTTTGAACAAACTGCTGATTTAAAATGCAGGGCAGTTCTTGCGGCGGTACCAGCCGGGCCGGAGGAGGCCGCGTTTTATCGGATAATTATTATTTGATAAAAATGTGTTTTTCAGCACGACAACGTAATCCGTAGTTATAAATATGTTACGATAAATTTTAAAATTGTGTGTTATTGTATTTCAATTTTCTTTTTTAAGACAAAAATATATGGCATTCTGGATTCTATTTGTAAACTCGCAGATAAGAACAAAACAGTTGTGCTTCAGTGGTTACCAGCACATATTGGAATTTTGGGTAATGAGGAGGCAGATCAGGCAGCCAAGGAAGCAGTAGAAGACAGAATACTTAGTAATCATCTTCCCCTACACAGCGAATTGCTCAGTGAAGTCTAAAGCCAATGCCGGCAACTATGGCGCTAATACTTTGAGGACCGGTCGCTGTCTGGTGGAATATGGCACAAAACCATCCAATGTTAGCCTCCTCGATTTCCTTGGTTCAGTACGGTCAATAGAAAATATGCTTTCACTATGATGAGGTTTCGTTCCGGTCATATTCCGTCAAACAAGTTTGAATAATTTGACATTTTTTTACTTTTTTTTTAGTTGACACACCTAATTGTGAAGCGTGTGGCACAATCGAAGACGTATTCACAATCGAAGACGTGTAACATTCTGATGGAGTGTGTTCGGAACGAGGCTTTGCGATAGAATCAATGTAGCGGACAGAATGTGGGCACATGTAATAGTGTTCTGGCTTTACCCACATCGGATGAAGCCAAGACGCTAGCCAATCTATATCTAGTTAGTTTTAAGTAGAATTATAAGAAGTTGTTTTACAAGAGTGGCATAGTCGGCCACCGACGAAACTAACAATACAAATAAATAAGATTAAAAAAAGACAAAAATAAGTCCTGCAATATATTTTTTCGAAATTGTATGTTAATTATATAGTCGGTGTTAAGGTTAATTTTTAAACCACGTTTATAGTAAGTACATTAGATTATATAGGATTAGATTAAAACCATAATGTCAATTTGGTTTTAACAAAAGTAAATCTACGTGGAAAATTGCATTAGCTATCAGGTCATCCGGCATTACTGCTACACTTTTAGAAAGTTTTGGTAAAAATATCTTTTGCAATGATCATTAATAAATAGCAGATTCGAAATTTCAACCTTGCAGGTTGAGATTTGAGCGATGAGTATTTTTTCACATGGTCAATTATATGTCGCTCTTTTAAGATTAACCTTTAAATAAAACATGTTCGTATTGTTTAATGATAAGAAGCTGTGAACGATGTAAATGAACACATTCTGTAGTATAAGTATTTAGTTTCAGCACTGCACCGGTGCGAAGCCAGGATGGACCGCTAATAGGGTTATAATACTGTTTGAGATAGAATGAAGTAAAACTGTGTGAATAATATTTTAGTGTTATGTAATGGTCTGATTAGGTTTTTCTGGGTTTTTCCTAATCCTGTGCAATAAATATTGGGCCTAAGTGCACCCAGATAATGTCTTAGTGTTATTTGTGATTAATAGGGATTCATATTATTTATTATATCTAATCTCTATTTCCCAACTTGATCCCTACTTTCTTACACGCTTTCACACCTATACATCCAAACAGATATTGATGAAATTTTATAAAAAGATAGGCTAAATCTTAGGAAAGAACATAAGCGAATGAATAAAGAACATTATTTTTTGCAAAAAATAAGAGTTATAACCACGACCGAACCCGAGCTCGCTGGTGAGGCGCCCGCCCCGTGGGGGTGTCAAATTTGCGATTGAGACAGATAAACGTATAGAGAGAAAAAAAGAGGGTCTGATAGTTGGAAGACGAGGAAAGCCACTCTCGATCTAATAAGCTTCAAATAACTGACAAATCATTTAATAGTTTTTTTCTTTAATAATAATACAATACAATTCCGTTGGGTATATTTTGTTAAGTAGTGTGTAGCGGGTACGTCTTTATAAATAATCAGTTAAAGAGAAAGATTAAATAAATTTAATTTAAATAAAATGTTATACGGGCGCAACTTAACTAGGCAATCTATTTGCAATGAGTCAACACAAATAAATAACAGATGAGGGTATATATTTCATATACTGGATCTCTTACTACCATATAACTGTGAAACAGCTGCTTAGCGAATCAAAACTTGCTATTGTATAAACAAATTAGAAGAAAAATAATGTACCTAAGTAATTTTCAACATTAGCGACTGCAGTAATTATTATTATAAGTACCTAGCATTGATACATTTTACTGCCTATTACGTGACTTATGTTGTACTTATTAGCATATAATTAAAAATCCATAGGTAATCTTGACCGATCACATGATCAATTTTTGTATGGAGAAGGTTCTCCATACAAAAATTGATCATGTGATCGGTCAAGATTACCTATGGATTTTCTGCAATTAGGTAATTGCGGAATTCACTATGATAGTAGACTAACACCCTTAATTATTATTACAATTTTCTGTTATACGTTGTATATTATATTACACACAAAACACAAAACATGAAATACTAGAACAAAATGTTACACGTACAGTCTAACAAGTGGCACACATCAATATGTGTGCACAGTATCTACAAAAATTGAAATAAGCTAATGATACCTATGCAAAACTGCGTATCACACTAGCGTCTTCTGGAAGCCTGTACTATTGATTTGCACTAAAACTAACACTTATAATAAAAATTTCCTTTAAAAATTCAAAATCATTACATTATAAATAGCGAAATACAAACAAATCATCAAATAAGAACATAGCAACAGTTATTTTAGGTAAAACATTGGTGGGCAGTAATGTAATCAGTCAACAGACAATAATACAAAAACTATAATGAGTAAAGTAATAAAGAAGTGTACCCGTCAACACTATGATGATAAAAAAAGGAAACTATAAGACATACATTAATTTGTTTTGTAACTATAGACCCGCATAAACTCTAAAGAAAGAAAATAATTCTAATAAGAAACAAAAAACAAATACCAATAATATATGGTACCCAACAGTATTTCGACACTCACGAGACGAGATTATTATAGAATGTTAGTTAAATTTTGCGAATCTGCCCATCAAAGATTATTATAAAATGTGAGTATTAAAATAAGGCATTGAAATAACTATTCTAGGTTACTATATCTGGAAATACAGTCATGGTCCAACATTTGTTATGCAGGATTAGAAAAAACCCAGAAATAACCTAATCAGACCATTACTTACTACTAATTTGTTGCGGGTACTAATTAAACAAGCTTTTTTTTATTAGCATTATTCGCCTCAGACAATATAAGTCACCTTCTAAATTACTAAGTCAGCCACAACCAAAGCGCATCTGAATAATAAGTATCTCAGCCACTAATTATCTTCTATGTAAGACTCTGTAAATATAATTCAGCGTGGTGGTTATTTTATAGCATCTGAATTTGTGGCATGAAAACAAATATCAATCCACTAAAATATTAATATATGACACCAAAATAGTAATTCAATTAGCTTCTAATATTATAATTTGGTATGTTTAAAACGTAAGTCGTCCTACGTTAATCGATCGTTAAATTTACCTAAAATTTCATCAAATAGTAGTTTATTGAAGCCACTATTATAACATATAAACTATTGAGAACAGAAAAAATAAAACAATTTATTTATAAAAATAATTTGGGTTGTCTATTGTTTGCCCGAAAGATATAAGCAATAATACTCAAATGCCCGAATTTAACTAGCCCGAATTTCATTTGCTGAATTGTACGTTTAAAATAGAATTCATTTGACATTCTCTTGTTTGCCCGTACATTAGATTCCATAATGATATGAGTGTTGGAATATTGAACCAGCTATATATCGGTACACCATTCAACTTGTCTATGAGACTGAGATTAGAGTAAGGATTTATGATTAAATCAATGCTTTAAATCTGTCAATTTTGTCTCGATGACACTGGCAGTACTCACCTCTAAAAACTGTTCTGAAAAGCCCACCAACATGTCCGCGCCTTGCTATTTTCTGTAATCCCTTATTTATGTGTTAATCATAATGTGTAGTGCCTAATTGTTTTTCACTGGACAATAATAACTATTGAACTAGTGACTCTGTTCGTTTATTTTCTCTCGCCGCCTGCATTCACCAACCTAACCTATCTTCATAACTGTGCATCCACTGCGTAGGACGTCCGACATAGCCAAAGCTAGGCCTCCTCACCTCCTGGCTGGCTCTCTGCTCAACAATGAGTGCCATACGTATTATTATCCATATAATTAATTGCAATAATATTATTCAACATAATATTTCAACGCTATGTTAAATTAATTTTAAATTCATCCAAGCTTTTCTAGAGCAGTTCGCCGGCCACTACCACGGCACGCTCAATTCGCTCACTCGGATCGTGCGTTATTTTTCATCTTAACCTAACCTAATATTATTAAACAACGCCATATTTGATTAATTTAAAATAAACCCAGGCCGTAAACCTGTTTAAACGGATTTTATTTATTTATTCTAGAAATAATTTCGATGGCAAATGATGTTGTGGCATATGATAATTACGGCTTACAATGATGATAACAAATGATATTATTGAAATTGACTTTATGGGAAACGAAGTTTCTAGCACGTGATTAATATAGTTAACGTAAAAAAAAGTAAGTGAGTATGACATAATAAAATTATGAGAACCAATATTATGTCCATTGACTAGTATAGCAGATGAAATTATGGCTAATGAAATTCTGGAATGAAACTAAATATTAAAAGTAAAGGCATAAATGTAGATATTGTGGACGAAGCCAACTTTTTTGGTGTAACAATAGATGCCAACATAAACTAAAAAGCCCATATTGCTAAATAAATAAAAAAAAGTACATTTACTCTCTAATACATACTAACAAATGTTGCCTCGAAAAAATTTTCAATTAACGCATACTACGCATATTACACATATCCTCTTTAAGTTATGGAATTATTTTCTGGGGCAATTCCATCGATATTGAAGCCACATTTATGTTACAAAAAAATGTATCTGTGCTATATTTAACATGTTCAATTTAGATAGTCTCCGTAATATTTTCAGTAATAATATTTTTTTAACGTTGACATTTTTATACAAATATGAAATATGCCTCTTTGTAAAAAATAATCGCACTTTCTTTAACTCATCAATCCGAGTTGATATATTGCGACCAAAATATAAAAAACAACATTTTAGTTCCTCAAACAAACAACTCTTTATATCAAAGAAACTCATACTATACAGCAATTAAATTTTTTAACAAATTACCGTCTGATATTAAACAACTTTCTGGTGTCAAGTTTAATAAGCATCTTAATAAATGGTGGCTCATTAAAGGTTCTACGACATGAAAGAGTTCAATAACGATGAAGCAATGAAGAGTTCCTTTACATTTTTTAATCTATTATGTGCAATATATCGCAATTTATATATTATGTGTGAATTTTTTTATTAATAAGTAGGAAATTTACTAGGTTAGGTCTAATTAACAGCTGTTAATGTAGTAATGAGTAATTGTTTAAATTTATTGTTTGCTGTATACGTAAGTTATTTAAATAGTTCTTAATTTTGTAATTCATAATATTTAGTTGTGGTTTTTAGTCATTAAGTTTGTAGTTATTGCAAATAAGTATAACTTTTACCTATATATATATACTAATATATTGCACACCCGATGTCAACTGTTGATACTTTTCTTGTATTGTGGACATCTTTGATAACACAGTTCGGCAATAAAACAAATTCTGATTCTATTTCTGATACGCAGATAGAAGTAATTGTATATTATGTATCAAAGTATACATTGTAATTTAATGTATGTTTGTTAATTTCCTAAACAATCTTATAATATTTTCCTTCTTACAAACCCAAGGTTCATGCTAGGTACTTATCACGATTACAATAATTCGTTAAGTAATTGATTCATGCTCCACTTGAAATAATAAAATAATATTCTTTTCATTCTTTGACGTGTCGGTAGAACAATTGACAGCTTTGTTCATTAGCATATATTAAAATTATGTTAAGAACTTCATAATGATCACAATTTGAGCGAGATGATACCATTTTTCGAAAACAACAATATGTATTCAAATATTTTACGTATTTGTTTGAAATTTTTCGTAATATTTGGCATTGATTTTGGCTATGTGACTCACAAACTGGTTTTTACAAAATACGCCCCTGTAATACCTTGTATATTTCAATGTTCAATCTTAATTTACCTTACACCATATAACAAAATGCATGATATACTAAAAATAAGTCAATATTTTTATGTTATCATATACATTTTATACGTCATCATATTAATAAAAAATAACGTTATTACCCCAAATCTAAATGTTTGTTTCTTGCAAAGAGAGTTGCAATTTATAGATTTGAAACTAAAATCCGTCAATGCTGGTGAACGTGTGGACAAAAGGACTCTAGCAGCTTTAATTTTGATACTTTGTCTAAGAATATGTCGTGGTTTGATATATTGGTTTATGACAAACGGTGGAGTTTTGTCAGCTTGGTGTATTGTCGTTTTTACTTTGATTGTTTTTATTATTGAGGCAGTAATAGTTATATATGCTTACGTGTTTTACTCATTATATTATCGATTAGCTGTTTTAAAGTGTACTATAAGAAATTCCAGCGACAGCTTGGCACCATTCATTCGTTTATATATGTCAATATGTGAAATTGCAGAAAAATACAAATCCGTATTGGACCCTGTTGTAAGTACCTAGTTGTTAATGAAAGTATCAGTATTATTGTGTTTCAAAAGTTAATGAATTACAAAATCTTTTACCCAAACATCAGAAGTTACAACAGTATTAGTCCCTATTAGTACTTTGTTATAAATTCTGATTTACTTATTGTCACTCAAGTGTTCAGGCGTAGGCCAGATCTTAGATGTTAGACGGTCATGCTTGATTCTACCTTTGAATGTTTTCGCTTATTTATTTTTTAAATAACATTACAACTTTGTTGATATTTTAAGCTAAAATTATCTTAATTCAACAATGATATCAAGAATATAGGAAAATAGTATTTTTTAAAGTTATTTTTATGAAAATATAAAGTCAATTTAACTTATATTGTTTACTGCTTTATTCAGCTGTCATAGTCTAGGTCTAAACTGTATCTACAAGGTGATGATTTATTTGACTTTTTATTCGGTTCTGTGTGTCAATAAATAAATTATAAGATTTAGATCAACACTTGAACTGTCGGTGAACAAAACTTTCGTGAGGAAAACTACTTATCGATGAAGGCCAAAATCTTTTCAAACTAATATGAATGAAATGCATAAAGCACCATAAGACCAGCTTGAAGGTTTATGATATAGCACCTGTATGTGATGGTCTCTGGTAAGTGATGCTACATATAGAATTTGTAAGTACATAAAATCACTAAACGCTATATTTCTTACAGTTTTTGGGTGCAGTTATATGTCTGATTCCAAATATAATGATTACTATTTATCGATCTATTGCGTATATGAGAGAAAGTTGGAATATACACGTATGTATTATTAGTAGAACACGAGCCGCTATAAGCGTATGTATTATTAGTAGAACACGAGCCGCTATAAGCGTATGTATTATTAGTAGAACACGAGCCGCTATAAGCGTATGTATTATTAGTAGAACACGAGCCGCTATAAGCGTATGTATTATTAGTAGAACACGAGCCGCTATAAGCGTATGTATTATTAATAGAACACGAGCCGCTATAAGCGTATGTATTATTAGGAGAACACGAGCCGCTATAAGCGTATGTATTATTAGTAGAACACGAGCCGCTATAAGCGTATGTATTATTAGTAGAACATGAGCCGCTATAAGCGTATGTATTATTAGTAGAACACGAGCCGCTATAAGCGTATGTATTATTAGTAGAACACGAGCCGCTATAAGCGTATGTATGATTAGTAGAACACGAGCCGCTATAAGCGTATGTATTATTAGTAGAACACGAGCCGCTATAAGCGTATGTATTATTAGTAGAACACGAGCCGCTATAAGCGTATGTACTATTGGTAGAACACGAGCCGCTATAAGCGTATGTATTATTAGTAGAACACGAGCCGCTATAAGCGTATGTATTATTAGTAGAACACGAGCCGCTATAAGCTTATGTATTATTAGTAGAACACGAGCCGCTATAAGCGTATGTATTATTAATAGAACACGAGCCGCTATAAGCGTATGTATTATTAGGAGAACACGAGCCGCTATAAGCGTATGTATTATTAGTAGAACACGAGCCGCTATAAGCGTATGTATTATTAGTAGAACATGAGCCGCTATAAGCGTATGTATTATTAGTAGAACACGAGCCGCTATAAGCGTATGTATTATTAGTAGAACACGAGCCGCTATAAGCGTATGTATTATTAGTAGAACACGAGCCGCTATAAGCGTATGTATTATTAGTAGAACACGAGCCGCTATAAGCGTATGTATTATTAGTAGAACACGAGCCGCTATAAGCATATGTATTATTAGTAGAACATGAGCCGCTATAAGCTTATTATATTTTGTGTAAGTAGTATAAAACAAAAAAAGATAAATAACATTTTAGGATAGCGGAACAAATGTTATAATTTTGAGTGTAAGAACTTTACAATCGTTGACGACACTCATATTGCTGATAGCTCCCAGTCTATGTGCGGATAGGATATCAGCGGAAGTTCATAAATTTAAAAACATATTAAACGATAAATTCCTGAAGGAAACTGGTAAGTGTGCATATTTAACTTGAATATTAACACATGAGATAAGCAAATACCCAAATGATTGGTTAATATCATCTATGTTACCTATTATATTACCTGGACGATGTCATAAATACAAACTAACTTTTCCAAAAATTTTATTAAACTGTAACCTAATATTACAATACGAATTATTAAGTGCAACGCTACAGTTCATCCGTTTTATTATTTTGTCCAAGAGAAATGCAAAACATTTTATTCACATGATGCATGCAGTACTTACGGAAATCCGGACACAATAATACTATGTGTATAAAAGTAAAGTTACTCTCATTCTTTAAATATTGCATAGTCGTATAGTTTGATATATATCTATATTGTCTTTAATATAATTATAAATTAATAATAGATGCAAGACGTTTGGTTGAACTGGAGAGGTTCATCCGCTACGTGGAAGCTTGTCCGCTCAGGTTCACAGTGTACACAGTGATCCCGTTGGACGCGAGCCTGCTCGGGATCATATTGAACTTCTGCGCTACATACCTCATTGTACTAATACAACTCACACATCTGTATTAACACTAGTTCATTTCATTAGTATTCATCCCGGTTACCCATTTTTTGCAACCTTACAATCTCAATAACCGCATGTCTGATTCTACACTTATACATTAGGTTGCGTACGTAAAATATAATATAACATTTATATATGTTATATTATATTTGACAGTAAAAAAAAACATACTTGAAGCACAGATACTTCGTTCGCTTTCTTAAGCCTGGCCTAGGCCTTATTTAATTACTTAAAAATATTTGTTCCATAGTTATTTAGGCAATAAATTTATTTGCCTCTAATATCTGGATTATTATTGTTTGTATCGAAGCTTTTGGACTCCAATAAATGCTATTTCTATGTCTATCTTTCAAGAATCGCGACTTTGATTATTAATAATATCAATCAAATATTAATGTTAAACTTAGTAGATTTAAAGTTAGTCCCAAAGCACAAGGGTTTTTTGTAGTACTACGGAATCCTAATAAAGGACCACAATGTATAAGTCGCAGTTCCTTCTTAGACACTACATTTCCAACGATGGAACATGCAAATTAAAATGAGTTTTCATATTTACTTGACCTTGACGTGCGGTGACGAGCGAAGTTGCGAAACGCTGCACAACATCTCTACATTGCAACGTCATAAGCCATGCTGTACTGGAATGCGCTGCTTGGTCCTACGCGTTTAGGTAGCCAAAAAATATTTTGAAATCGGTCAGTTAATGGTATCGCAACTTCTTCTTTACTAAAAAATCAGTTGATAAACACACTATATAAATACACTTCTAAAAAATATTGTTATGATAACAATATTTTTCAAATAGAAAAAACTGTCAGGCGAAAGCAAAAAATTCCAAACTCGAATAGACGGAGAACATATAGATTAGAATGAATAATATGTATCCTATATCATAACAGCGTAGTAAGTAAGTAGATTAAAATAGATTTATGAATGGTCTGATTAGGTTTTCTTGGGGTTTTCCTAATCCTGTGCAACAAATGTTGGACCAACTGAGTATGTCCCCAAATTCTTTGAGAATGTCTTACTTGTCAAACATAGAATTATATTAGAATTAATTTTAGAGTCATCATCATTATTGTTATTGAATATGATTTAAGTGTTAATCTTGATAATTATGTAGTTATTAACAAGTAAACATAGTTTATAATTATTTTATATCTATGTTTGCCTGCATTTTATAAATAAGCATACTGATGAAATATGTTATAGAGATTTTTTAACGGACTTCATAAATGAGGAGTTTCTTATTTTTCATATATATATTCTCCAATTTTCTCAGAGATTGTCTTGAAAAATTGTTTTCGTTTTCGATAGATATACTTTTTTATTGTTCTATTGAAATTAGTACATTTAAGTTTATTGCTATTGTATTTTAATTACACATAGAAAAATATTTTTTAATAAACTTACATCAAAATAATAAGTCATTTAATATCCTTACTCAGTGTCCCTTCATTGTCCCTTAGTAATAAACTTAGTGTCAGGAATAAAGTCACTACTCAAAGTCAATATTTACAGTTCCAAGGTATTTATACAGTTCCTAATTAAAATTACTGATTACTGTAGAAAAAAAAAATGACAAAGTTTATTATGAAACAGTGAACAGAATAAGCTATTGTTCTTTCACTGCCTATAATTAATTATCTTTGACTAATAGTTTCTACGAAACTCAGACATAAAACAAAAATAATAATATGTAAATGTTATTAAAATTATCAACAATCGAAATTATCACTTTTAGATACGTACATAAATATTTTTATAGAATGTCCATCAAATAGAATGTAAACTTCAAGGACTGTTGACCAATATTGTATCATAATTATTAGTCTTATTACTAGTAGAACCATCGTAAACAAGAAAAATGCAGAAGTATATAATATGCATACATTATAATGCAACTAACAATCGTTGAACTATTATTTCTTCTGTGATGATACATTAAGAAATTAAAAGGAAATTTTTCAATGTCGTATTATACGAGTAATTGTAACAATTCGATAAACTAGTTTAAAATGTTATTTATAAGCACAACGTAAGCCTTGAGTTAGCAATTATAAAAATAAGTATAGAAAAGTTCAAGCCTTATGTTTTATCTATTATTAAATAGATGAGGCAGAATAAGGTTTCAAGTAATAAATATTTAATTCTATTCTTTTTTTATCTTATACCTTACCGGTCTTATAACTTTCAAAAAACCATCATAAGCATAAAAGTCCTACGCAGACCAGGCATTCCTCAAGTGGCGTAATATCAGTTCTACTGCCAGGTCCGGGTTTCCCCTATGAAGGGAGTGTGACCTATTACCGAGCGTGGTGGAGAACAATAGTCCACCTGGATAGCTAAATTACGGGTTAAAGACTCCACTTATCTTCTAATGCTATTATCATACTCTGACAAGCAGGTTTTCTCACTATATTTTCCTTTACCTTGGAAGTTAATATAAATATGAAAATGGGGAAAAAACTTAAAGGTTGATAGTTTGTGCCTGAACCTAAGGATGAACCTGTGGCCTCTCGTATGAGCGGTGAGGGGCTCGTAAACTACCACAATCGAATTATTTATTTTATATTTCAATATGTGAGTCGCATTAGTACAACAGCTACAGTTCAGTATGATCCCGATCAGGCTCACGTTGAACGGGATCACTCTGTATACTGTGAACCTGAGCAGACGAGCTTTCACGTAGCGGATTAATCTTTTAATGGCACATTATTTCAGATAACTCTTATTTGATATAAATTTATGTAATACTAGTTTGACGTTTTGGCATATGCGAACAAACACTTTAAATAAGTGTTTTGAAAAAAACTTCTCTTCAACAGATGCAACACGTTTGCTCAAACTCAAGAGTTTCATCCGCTATGTGAAAACTCGTCAGCTCAGGTTCACAGTGTACAGAGTGATACCGTTCAAAATATATTGTTAACAAAAAATAAATATATTGTTATGTTTGTTTAATCTTACCTTTCACTATACCTTTTATAAGTAACATAGTTACAGGTACATTTTTGAGAGACATAAAAAATAATATTAATCTTAGTATCTATCTAGTTAAGTACCTAATTTTATAAATATTTAGTTTCCTATTCCATTAGGTACGTAAGTAATATGTAATGTAGGGAAAAAACTCCTGTCCTGTATTACCTTGTAAACGGTAGCAACTTGACAGTGGTTTAAAATATATATTCCAATGCCTAAATTGAAGAAGTAACATTGAATTGATATTGGTTCAAAAGTTTCTGAGCTGGCATTTCTTATAGCTTAGGCGAACGATCATTGTATATGCATGCAGCAGTGTGGTGAGGTATGGTCGAAGGTTGAATCTTAGGTCTATTAAAAATCAATTCACTGTGAAGTCCTCATGCAGCAGAAAGTTCCAAACCTTTGCGGTACATGTAATGGAATGAAGAAAATAGATAGACATGTAGATTTTTGACCACGGCCATGGATTAATACTTTATGGATTTCTGAGTTCAGATGACATTTGGAAATATAATATTAGCCAGCAGATCTCTACACGTGTCCAGACTGACGCTTGCTGCAGGAGAATTAGAACGTAAAGTATATTACATTATATTAGTGTAGTGTTCACACTAGTTCAAGTAAAATTATTTGCCATAGTTGAAAATATGGTTAGAGTATCTCGTAGTTATTTTGTGTTACTCTATATTGTTTGCTTGGTACATTGGCACATTGGTAAAAACACATATTGGAAAGTAGAAGACAAGATTAATGGACTCCTGATAAAGGGTTAATGAAAACATTTGATTAAAATGTATAATTTAATATATAACATTTTTGATATTAGTTGAATAAATCTATTTAAGCTACTGATAAAATGTACAAGAATAGAATTAATAAAGTACAACTACATGCTAGCTAAATTATCTAGATCAACAATATACAACATAAGTACAACATATTAAACTTTCATGATAATAATAAATACTCCCTCAATTCTCTGAATTACTCTGCAATCTAAAGTCTAAACATCATCATCAGCTAGAAGACATCCACTGCTTAACATAGGCCTCCCCCTTAGAACGTCATTCCGAACGACAATCTGTAAACATGCAACAAGCTGTCTGAACATCTAAAATATGATTAAACTAGTAGCTGTCACCCGCGGCGTTGCCCGCGATAAATTTGAATATTAAACGTTTGAAACTTTGAGCTCCTTAGGTCGATTTCCCAAAAATCCTTTCTTGCTACACCTTATAATGAATACTGCCTGCACATTTCATGTCTATAAAACTCAGCGTTAAATAAGCTCTACTA
Organism: Ligdia adustata; assembly: GCA_947049295.1. NCBI lineage: Eukaryota > Metazoa > Arthropoda > Insecta > Lepidoptera > Geometridae > Ligdia > Ligdia adustata. The sequence goes on from OX346237.1 coordinate 3,112,667, forward strand.
CTACTAGTCTGCCATGCAGTTAGGACTTACTCTTTTATATTTATAATTATACAGATTAACACATTGTCAAATAATATACAGGGGTAGGCACTCGAAATGTTACCAACTTTAAGTTGCTATAGCAACCAAACTGTTTACAATATGGCGCCCATTTTTTCACAGTCGTAAGTCTATTGTATTGTTCCTAAACATACAGAAGCTCATTGTTTTTCGCCGCTGCTAAAACAAATTATCCAGATGGAATTCAAACGCTACAGTGTCATTTACTTACACTTACTTACTTACACTTGTTTACTTTGTATTTGGCTGGAAAATCGCAACCAGCCATTGTTAATGCGCTACGACATTTACATCTGAATAAAATGTTTGTGTATCGGACCATCACGCGTTACAATGATACGGGTAGCATCAAGAAACGCCATGGAGGTGGACATCTAACAACAGCAACATCATCAGAAATGGTTCGAAAGGTAAAGGCTTTACAAAATACGTGCAAGACTTGACACTTGTACAAAAGGCAGTTCGCCTAGAAAGAGCTAAGGAGTTAAAGCAGTTGCACGTTCATAGCAAGCTTAAAATTTTGGTATTTTCCGATGAAAAAATTTTTACGGTTCAGCAATATGTGAACAAACAAAATGATGCGTATGGTTAAAGTCTAAATCAAACGACAATTTAGACCAACGATTTGCTCTGCGAAAGCAAGCGCCAGCATCAGTGATGGTTTGGGCCGCGGTAACTGCTACGGGACGTTCACCTCTCGTTTTCATTGAGCAGGGTGCAAAGATAAACCAGCAAATCTACGGTGAAAAGATTATAAACGATGCTTTGTTACCTTGGGCACGTAAGAAATTCGGTAGAAACCATTGGACGTTTCAGCAAGACTCGGCACCATCCCACAAAGCCCGTGAAACCCAAATTTTTTTTCAAGAAAAAGTTCCGAGCTTCATTTCTTCGCAACAATGGCCACTATATTCGCCGGACATAATGGAACAAAATATCAGCAGACAACATTCGTGCAGCGTGTGAAGCCTTCTCGGACAGACTCGATGCTGTTATCCGCGCTAAAGGTGGCCACATCGACAATATTTTATTCTTTTTAATTTTATGTTTTTTTTTTCTAAATATTGAAGTTTATAAATAAAAAGAAACAAAATTGACAAAATTACAGCATTTTGAAACACTTCGAGTGCCGACCCCTGTATTTAACATTATTATCAAATAATTCTTCTTCTGGGGAAACAATAATTTGGTCCAACATTCGTTGCGTAGGATTAGGAAAACCCCAAAAAACCTAATCAGACCATGACTATAGCTAATTTTTAATCCACCTATAAGTAAGCGGTATCATACCTGGTACAAAACCACACTTACCTAAAGTTATCAAAAACCAAAAGATCCGCCGCACAAACGAAACGAACAAAATATTATTCTTAGGTAATTTGCGGATTCAACAATACTTACTTAAGAAATATAAGTAAGCTTCCCCATGACAATCCACAAGTCTTCAGGTTTCGGTTAAAAATCTACGCGTGTAAACTAAATAACTTCAGTTTGATTTAAGCAAAGAAAATCTCCATTGAGTTTATTAAAGATAAATTAATTTGAGAATTGTATTAAAACAATGACATAGGTAGCGCAGAAGTTCAGGATCATTTTTATTAGGTTCGCGTCCAATGGGATCACTTTGTACACAGTGAATTTGAGAGGACAAGCCTCCACGTAGCAGATGAATTTTTCTATTTGAGTCAAATTTCTCATATCTGTGACAAAAAAACACGTCTTTAACCAAAATTTAATGTGACCAAAAATTAAGGTTAGTAACAAATAATAGCCATCTTTATTGAACCTTAATAACCAAGTTCTTAAAGTAATGTAAATATATACCTAAGTATATATTTTGTAAATATTTTAGGTTTTTGACTAACCGTAGAAACTAAGTTATTAAACTCTTGTTTTCCTACCCCTATTTATGTAATAGTTTTTTTTTAATTTACTAAATTATATAAAATCTACTATGTTACAACCCGTAGAAAATATTATCAAAATTGTAATACTCTATAAAACTTATAACTACATAAAAATCAAATATACGAGTCCACTTGACAACTTCCTTCGTTTTTTGTCTCGGTTATCAATTCGTCGGAATCTTTTTAGAGACCTATTACTAAAACTTTGCTGTCTGTCTGTCACCAGCCTGTACCTCATCGACCGTTATAGTTAGACTTATCAAATTTTCACAGATGATGTATTCTATTACTGTTATAACAACAAACACTAAAAACAGAACAAATATATATAAGGGGGTCCCATACAATAAGCGTAAACGAAAGCAGGTAGGAACTTGAAGTAATGTTGAATAGATATTAATGTTCGATAGAACCTTTAGTGTACTAGTCCGACTCGCACTTGGACGCTTGTTTTTTAAATTACTCGTATGTTAATTTACGGGCTTTCTCGACTCCATATTCATTTTATTAGAATCAATTTAGATGGTTTAAAAATATCCATGCAAAAAAAAAAAATTGTAATTATTATCAGACCTATCTAGCAAATTATTTAATTATATAAACTATACCAGACCTATCAAGCTTCAGGATTACAAAATGAAGTGATGTTTGGCTGATGAATATAAAAGTACTTATTCTAATTAGAGTTTTGTTATAGTATTTTCTGTACGCAATAGACATTGTTAATTCGAATAAATGTCCACGAGCATGTTTAGTCAAATGCATACCTCTTTCTCTCAGAGCCTTGTCATACAATGTAGTTTTCAGTTTTTCCACTTGCGAAGTTAACATTCCACCGCATAGCGCGGGCGACAACAATAAAGTAAGTGTTATGATCGCTTGAAATAGTCTTATTACCAATGGAAAGTTAGGTGGTCCTGCAACCTAAAATTTAAATACATGTGTATAATTGAATCTAAAACATAACATAATATTAAGAAACATGAAATGACTAACTGCAATAACAAATAGCAGATGGATTATCTCATCCACTTATGATATACCTAGTTAAATTTAGGGAGCACGAAATTTTCTTTTTAAAAACTAAATTAAAATACTTATAGCCGATACTGAGGCTTTAATAATAACTTAAAATACGTTTAGCCGATATGGAGGCTCTAGAACTAATTAAACTACGTGTAGCCGATTTGAAGGCTCTAGAACTAATTAAACTACGTGTAGCCGATTTGAAGGCTCTAAAACTAATTAAACTACGTGTAGCCAATTTGAAGGCTCTAAAACTAATGAATTACACAAAGGATTATATTCTTAACATTAACTTACATACTACTCGGTGGTCCGATAAGAGACACCTTAGTCAGCTTTCCACAGAAGTGTAAGTACTGCTGAGTAAGCCGTCTCTACATCAGAGCAGAAGGGCGAGGGGGATGCATAACTACCTACTTATAATTCAAAATACGAAAACCAAAAAATATTTCTATCGTCTTTTACCATAGAAAATGAGGCGAAGGACAATCAAATTTGAAACACGCTAATAATATGTAGGTGAGCTTGTAAACGCTTAACTACAAATTTACGCTTATTGCCCACCGCACTACCAGACCACACTACTGGTAGTCTCGCAGGGAATATTTTGTCCCTACTACACTACTCGCCAGTAGTGTCGTAGGTAATTTGTAAAAGGTCTAACGTCCCCATTCCCATCGACACTACTGCTATACGTACTAAATAAAGTTTAAAGCATAGCAAAAGGAGCCAAACCTGATCTTCCCGTCGTACTGTCACGTCGGCTAAAGTTCGATATATAGTAATCATCACATTCGGAATTGTGCATAGAATTGCCACCAAATACTGCAAAAAATATATGCAAGTTTACTTTAGTATTTTTATAACATTTTATTAATTAAATAAATGTTTTATGAACTTGTATGTTAGGTAGTTTTTGCTATTGACACAAATACTGTTAAACATAATAATAAACTCACCACTACATCAAATGCAGTCTTGTATTTCCTAGTAATATGAGTAAGCGACTTAAATAAATGGTAGTACTTCACCATACTATCGGCAGAGGTTCTTACTTGAAACGTTAATTTAAGGATACGACAATATATAGAATAAAAAACATACGCGTTCATAACGATTATTGTTTCGACGGTAAAAATAATTAAGCTTACTAATATAAATGAACCACCACAATTGAGATTAGTCACAAAACAGTACGTGAACCCCCGAGCTACTCTTTGACAAAGCATGAATATCAATGCTAATAAAAATCTTTTATCGACATAATTAGCAGCTGAATTAAACTTTAATTCAACATCAATGTATTCCAATTCTTCTTTTAAAGTTTTTAGAGTTACCTTTGTGATAATTCTGTTCTTTGTGAATGTAATAAACAACAAAATATATGCGACGATATAAGCTATTTGAACATATAAGACTATGCTATCAGATATCTCCTTATTATATATAAGAAAAGTTAAAATCACGCATTTAAACAAAAATGGAATGATAACGAAATATTTTTTTAAATTTGATTCATGTGAGTGAAACCCAAAATCAATACCGAATAGAACATACGATTTTAGTACAAAGTTCAGAATATTTGAATAATGTTTGTTATTTTTGACAGTCGCTATCATCTTTCTCAATTATATGGGGTGATTTAAATATTGATGAGTATTAATTTGATTTATAATTTGATTGATAATTTGATTGACTTAGCACAAGTGAATACGGTAACAATGTACCTTACACGAGTCTCTAGAAGCGATGAGCTACACAAAATTTAGTTTTTTCCATAATTGTAAAACACTTTCAAATTAATTTACTTATCTCACCAATGTATCTAAAATACACAATGTATGACATAAACACAAACAATGAATTCGTATAATACAACTGATAAAATTTAACGTTGTCTGAAAGTTTGTGATATATATTTAACTACTTAGGTGGTCTATTAGACGTGAGGTGGTTTTATGCTTTGAATAATTTATTGTATCTATAGTATTGGTTATTAAAAAAATATATATGCATAATTAATACAAGAGTAATATACAAATTACTTATAATGGGTAACTATTCTTAGGTACTGTACCGGTTCAGATGGCTCACCTCGTTATCAAGCAATAAAAAAATATAACTGTTTACGTTACTAAAATACTGTAAATATTAGAGAGTACAAGTATTTCGAACTAAACACAACATGTTTGATTATATCTTTACTATCATCTTGCTGTTAAGAAGGTAAGGAATTCAAGTATGATAGATTGAAAAATCTAGATGGTCATGAGCTAGGAGAGTTTCAGGAGTATTCGAATTCTAGGAAAATCATTGCTTACAATATTCAATTTTGGACATTGACTTTTACATAGAACAATTTAAAATTCACATGTCAGATGCGTGTTAAAGCCTTCTGATTGGTCGATGCTGGTGGCGTCAGGTTTTCAAATTATCCAATGAACACGTCAAGATTGGAATAAATCACGGCTATCTAGATTTTGTGAACCCCACGGAGGGCACTTAGCGTCATATCCTAGCTCCAGGTGGTTGTAAAGATTTTCCGTAAATTAGTATAATTGGACGTAGTTAAGGAGAAAGGACTAAACCAACACAAAGTCACTTTCGAGTTATGGGCGTTTGAAGTTTCAACTGGGATTATATAAATTTACATATTTAAATGTTTTTGCCTCTGAACCTAGGAGTTATATTTTATTCGTCCATTAAAATAGTTATATATATAGACTTTGATATATTAAGCGAAATGTGGGTTGAGTCCTTACAACTTAGGTATCTTTTTTTAGTTTCTCAGAATGGACTCAAAACTACCTTTCGACTATAAAAAAGTTAGGAAAAAAATGAGCTAGTAAAATCACTAAAAAGTTATATATTTAGTGACCGACATGACTGTTCTTTTCCTCCTATATATTAATGACCTTGTCTGTGCCATGCCTGATTGGACTTATATTAGTTTATTTGCCGATGATACCTATGTAGGAATAAAGGATAAGCACAACGAGAAACTAGAAATAAAAATTTTAGAGGCAAAAAATATTCTCAAACAGTCGTTCAATGCTAATGGAATTATATTAAATGCGGATAAAAGCATCGTTATGCAATATCAATCTCGCAAAGGTGTGATCAAGAATCCTGCAGTAAAAGAAAATGTCTTCTTAGGATATACTGTTGATCACACTATTAGTCCTACAAACCACATAGGTAAACTGTGTAAGAAGTTAAACTAAGATCTGTATTAGATGTGAAAGATATGTTGTCAGTGTATTATGCATACGTACATTCCATGATAAGATATGCGATAACTGTATGGGGCAACGGGGGCCGATATGTTTAAAGTCCAAAGAGCCCAGAAGAAGGCCATAAGAATAGTATTTGGATTAAAAAAACGCACGTCTGCACGAAAATACTTTAAAAAACACAAAATAATGACAGCGGTATCCATGTATATTTATAATTGCCTCTTAGAAATTTTTGACGAGAAAGAAAATCTAATGATAAAACCGAATCACATACCATACAATCTTAGAGATTGCAATAGACCGGACGTACTTCTAACAAAACCAAAAGTTCGATTAGCCAAAGTAAAGAAACAAGGCATCTGGATTAAGATATGTATGTTCAATAAATTACCTCGTCCTGTAGCTAACTTACATGGCAATGATTTTAGGTGTAAATTAAAAAAATTCTTCGAATCCACTGCTTTTTACTCAGTAAAAGAATTCTTACAAACTGATCTGACTGAATATTCATTCTCGAATTATTAATTAATATGGATATTGACATTAAACAATACTTGACTTGTAATGTTACTGGACTGATATATAACTAAGTATTATGTATATAGTAATCAGACATCAATATTAAATTTAACATTATTATCTAGACACAAATTTATTCTTTCTTATTTTTCTTTAAATTTTAACTCTTGTTTCGTCATAATATTATAATTCACTATTGTACGTATTGACTTGCCTAGTGTAACAAACGCAATTATAAGGCCAATAAATGATTTGACTTTGACTTTGACCGACAACATGATTACGTAAAACAGTACTATCACATGAATAAATATACAAAAAAACAGAATAAGAAATAATCGTCGCCAAAACAAAGTTATAATCAAAGTTTTGGCCCATATTCATCGACATCCTCGTTGATATTGAATCACTTAAGTTGATTATAAAATGGATGATAGTCTTCAGGACTTAGACTAAACATAGATACTTATGAGATTTTCGAGTTTTGATTTAGAATAAGATTATTCATGAGGCCAAAGTTTGGTTAGCAAATTGGGTTGAAACACCTTTGATTTCTTTTGACAACGATATTTGGATACCTCCATTCTCTTACGTTATTGTAATGAAGTATTTATCTTTTTTTTAAATAAAATTTGTTTTGTTTTCAGCCAATTTACTATATATTTATTTGTTCACATTCTGCGGTTAAATATTTAGTTTTCAATATATTTTGTACTGAAAAAATCTTGTGTTTTCATTTTAGTAATCTGAAGCGGGTTTCTCTTTTTACTAATTGTCATGATATTCGTGTATTCTTCTGTGGCATTAATTCGCTATCTTTGGACTTTTGATAACGAAGCTTTTATTCGATGAATGAATCACAATTCTTGCACGTATCCTTCTTCAAGGATTTACCGCTAAGATTAAAATTTGTATAAAATAATTCAGTGTAGCAAAAGAGACGTACTTTTACGTCGTAAGTTTTTTGAACAGTCATAAATAGTTTTAAATATTGCGTGCCATTATTTCCTTCTCTTCTATAATGAGAGTCGTAGTTTGGGAGGGTCAATACAAGTACTATACAGAGAGAAAAACTCCTGCTTACGCATGCTTCCTAGTTTTATCCAAAATGTTTGACCGAGTACCATATGAGATGTTGTGGAAGAAGTTAAGGAAAGTTTTGCCCAAAGAGTTAGTTAAAATTTTCAGATACTGATACACAAACCAGCTGAACTGTTTAAAATGGTAATAGTAAAATAGGGCTGAGTCGGATTTTTAGATAAATTAGAGTGTAGAGTAAGACAGGGTGGCATTACATTTCCAAAACACTTTAAACTGTATATAAACGTGGTTATTGAAGAACTGTTCCATAGATGGGTAGATAGTTAATAATATAAGCTATGCGGATGATATGGTGCTGCTGAGTCTGAAGGACTCGGCATCACCATAAGTGGCTTAAGAAATCTTGTATGGGTGTGTGAAATATATGACACAAAGCATGGCCTATTGTATACTAAAAAAAACAAGTGCTTTTATTTATTGCTAGCAACAAAGTACCTAGGCACGTGCTACGCATAAAAATGTATCGGGAGTCTTTTTATGTAGTTAAACAATTTAAGTACTTAGGTCATATAGTCGCCCAAAAACTTAAGGATAGATAGATAGATAGATCAACGCTTTATTGTAGACACACAAAATATAACAATACAAAAATATTAATTTACATGTAGTGCCACAAGTGGTGGCCTTATCGCTAAAAGCGATCTCTTCCAGGCAACCTTAGGATGGAAACCTTTGAGAAAAAAAGATGTAGAGGACGGGGGTGTACTTACAATAAAGAAAGTAATCTATACTTAAAAACACATACAAATATACACAATTACATTCTATTACATTAACTAAATATAAATATATACCAACTAGCTGACCCGGCCACGCGTTGCTGTGGCTATTTTATAGCGTCAACAACACGTGGTAATTATGCTGTTAAAATGTAACTTATATGACACGTTCGTAGATTTACCATAGCAGCGCCATCTATTGATTACTTACTCAACCCAGTCGAAAGGTATCGACATCTGTTAGAATCATTTGGAGTTAACAGATAATTGTGACTGTCAAATAATAACAGACAAATAATTAGCAATAAATTAAAATTGCGACTATAATTTGAGATTTAAACTATCCTATCTCTCAAGTTGGATCGAACTGCACATGGTGTGCGAATTTTATTATAATCGGTTAAGTGGTTTAGGAGTCCATTGAGGACAAACATTGTGACACGAGATTTATATATATTAAGATATAATATTATAATATACATATATGCTAATACATACATACTAATAAAACTATAGAATCGGATAAAACACATTCATATTACTATTCAATTTAATATGAGGGAAAAAGAAAATACGAATTAACTAAATAATTAAATACGAGTATACTTCCAGCAAGCAATGAAAAAGGAAATTAGAAGTAAAAAAAATATATATCAGTTATACCGAAGACAAATAAAATTTCCGTAACTTGTCTTAGCAAGAAGCTTGTCTTAAAAGTAGCAAGAGATGGAAGGTTGACTGTGAGATATCAGATAGTGTGTTGGATTACTTGTGTTTACAATATTTCAAGTTTTCCATTTTGTTAACTGCGTGACGCAAAGAAAAAACCGAACGAGGACAAAACAAATGAATTACGGTTTTCCGAAATACAAATGTATGAATAAATAGCTGTATACATTTTAAATTGGAATCCCTAACCAAAGAAGAGATATTTGAGATCAAAGTGGCCAATACGACAAAACGCCAATTTCATATGTAAGGACTTAATAATCTCTAATACTCGCGCAATGGATTGGACATAGTACCATTACTGAATTCTGGTGGCCGGTATGTACAGACAAATACAAATTTTTGTTCTTAATGGATAAGTAGACAGTTTCCATCGGCAATTATTTTTTTAGAAAATGATATACTAATTTCTTTGCGTACATATACTACAACTCCGTCAGCTTATTTTTTGTATATGACATGTTGTAGTTATCCAACAGCGGAGGTGGTTTGCTGGGGTTTGTCCAACACTCCGTCATCACTATTATGTCGAAATTACAACTGAGGGTAGAAGTAAAAGCATAAAATTTGTATATGTTGCAATGTATACTACGAATATTAACCGAAACTAGAGAAAGCGAACTATCGCGACTAGACTGTATGTAATTATTTAGCTGTACGCATTGGCTAGGATCACTGACAAGTACTCAATTCGGATTACCAAATTCACCGATGAAAACTGTCTACTTATCCATATCGAACAAAAATTTGTATTTGTCTGTACATACCGGCCACCAGAATTCAGTGATAGTAATAACTATGTCCAATCCATTGCGCGAGTACTAGAAATTATTAGGTACAGGAAAATATTACGAAAAACTATGGTCGTAGCAAAGAAATTACAATATAGAAATAGAATTAAAAAGTCAAAAAATAAAATTAAAGAATCTTGGATTATTATTAATGAACAGGCTGGTCAAAATAAGCGACGCGATAGAAGTACTAGAATAAAATCAGTGAAAAACGAAAGCGGAGAAGATGTATCAGAAGCTAAAAAAATTGCTACTATTTTAATGACTTTTTTCGCAACATAGCTCATAAGTTGACTTACAATCTAGAAATTGATGGGGATAATTGCAAAAAGTATTTAGATTACGGTAATAAGCCATTGATATCTATCTCATTTGGACTAGTAGATTATAATGAGCTCAAAAAGGTAGTAGGTAACATGAAACAAAAACCTACATTAGATATTTATGATATAAGTACTAAAACTTTACGAAATCTAATAATAAACAACAATAATTAATTTATTCGAATTAATATTCATTGTCGTAAATTCATGTTTAATGGACGAAATATTTCCTGACGTATTGAAACCGGGAAGGGTCATTCCACTTTTTAAAAAAGGGGATACCGATAAAATTAGTAACTATAGACCTGTATGCATTTTGCCAGCTTTATCAAAAATTTTAGAATCTATTATAAAATCAAGAACAGTCAAATACTATGGAAAAAAAAAATATTTACAGTGTCACAGTTTGGATTCAGAAAAGGCCGCTCCACAGAAATGGCTATAAGAAAAGTGGTATATTATATTCTTTGTGATCTTTTAAACGCTTTTGATTGTTTGAGGCATGATATATTGATTTTAAAAATGAAATATTACGGATTTCAAGGCCCTGCATTAAATATGATGATAATTTATTTACAGAACCGTAGTCAAATTGTCTCTGTAAATGAAGAAACTTCTACAGAGGGTACAATGTCAATTGGTGTACCACAGGGCTCTATTTTAGGGCCAGTCTTGTTTTTGATTTATATTAATGTTATAACCAACGCATTGCCGAGTTGGGCTCATATAAATTTATTTGCAGATGATACACATGTGGGTATTAGAGACAAATGTAAATTTAATTTAGAAGATAAAGTTAATGCAGTTATGGAATTGTTAAAGGAATGGTTTGACGCAAATGGTATTATTCTTAACTCTGATAAAACCATATTAATGCAGTATCAGTCAAGGTTGGGTATTTTTGGGAATCCTATTAGTAAAACAAATATTTTTCTAGGTAATACAATTGATAACACAATTAGTCATAAATCTCACATCGATAAAATTTGCAACAAAATGGCAAGTGGTAATTATGCCTTATTTAAACTCAAGCCATTATTAGATAAAAAGTCACTCATCTCTGTCTATTATGCATACGTTCATTCTATAATAAGATACGCTATAACTGTTTGGGGAAACGCTAAAGATATCATAAAAGATTTAAAATGTCAGAAACAATCTATAAGAACAATGAATGGTTTGAAAAACATAGTCCTGCGAGAATACACTTTAAAAATGATAAAATAATGACAGTTATATCACTTTATATTTATAGTAGTTTATTAGAGGTACACGAGGATACGGAAATACCGGAAAAAAGAATTTCACGTAATAATAAAAAAGGGCGAGTCCTGCCTGTCAACAGATTATCTAAATGTAAGAAACAGGGACTTTACACCAATATATCAATGTACAATAAATTACCAAATAGCGTGATGGAACTCAATTTAAAAATATTTAAACAAAAATTAAAATATTTTTTTCAAAGAAATCCTTTTTATAAACTCAGTGAATATATATCAATGCAGCTTGTGGAATCATCGTTCTTGTGTGATGAACAACAATCACAAAATGTTAGTAATAGGTAAAAAAATAAATGACAAAGTAAATGTATAATATAATAAGTATTTGTTCTTAGAACTATAAAAGTATTTATAAGTTAAGTTTCCTTTTAAAGTAATTAATAATGAAAATGTAAGAAGACTTGCCTGTAACGAATGCTATTTAAAGGCCAATAAATATTTCTTATTCTTATTCTTAGGTCCTTACATATGAAATTGGCGTTTTGTCGTACTAGCCACTTTGATCTCAAATATCTCTTCTTTGGTTAGGGATTCCAATTTCAAATTTATACAGCTATTTATTCATACATTTGTATTTCGAAAACCGTAATTCATTTGTTTTGTCCTCGTTCGGTTTTTTCTTTGCGTCACGCAGTTTACAAGATGGAAAACTTGAAATATCGCGTTATTTACGAGTACTAGTTCCACCGTGGTACCAGTGCTGCAAAAACGGCTCGAAGGATTAATGATGTGTATGGCGGCGGTGTCGCAAAGAAAACACAGTGCGTTTTTGGTTCCAACGTTTTCGTTCTGGAAATTTCGACCTGCAGAACAAGCCCCGTGGACGGCCGGAGACTAAAGTTGCTAATGAAAAATTGAAAGCTATTGTGGAAACAGATCCATCGCAATTAATATTAATAAGATACATATATTTCAGTACTTGGCGTCAGTTTTATGTTTAATACCAAATGTGATGATCACAATTTATGAAGCTCTTAAAGAATGGACTGTACGTAGCAAACGGTACTTTTGTTAACAATTTGTTTGCTTACTAATAATTAGCTTTTTCCCGAGGTTTCACCGACGACCTAATGTGAATGGTCACGGAGACTATTGCCGAGACCATTAGGTCTTCAAATCATTCGGTTTTCGTTCGTTTGTTTTGGATCCTTTGGGATGTGATTTTTTCAAAATCCATACTTAGTGTGTGTTCTACAAATTTTGCGTATTTTTTTTTGTAATGGAAAATGTGACTTCTGATCTTCTAGTAGAGATTGCAAACTGGGCCCGGCCATCCTTACCAGGCCCGTTAGGTAAACCGCGACGCTCGGCGCAGGAGCGCGAAGTTATAGAATGTACTATGATATATCAACCGCAAAAAGTTTAAAAAATATCACTCCAAAATACTTTCTTAGTGTACATCTACGCTGCATGTTTCATATACTTACTTTCCAAATTTAAATTTTGTACGTTTAGTTTAGTCACTCAAAACAAACACTTATAGAGACATTGATTTAATCTTAAGATAAATCATAATTTACGTCATTTCTAGGTTTGGGAACATTCTATGTTTATGTTGGGCTTACGAATATTTCAAGCTCTTATGACATTGTCATTACTGGTTTTGCCGGGGTCGTGCGCAGAACTTTTGTCTTCACAAGTCATCAAACTCAAAACAGTTATACATGAAAAATCTCAGCAGACAACAAGTGAGTCTATAATTTTAAATTCAAGAGCATGTGCACTACAACTCAATAAACCACAAATTTTATTCCAGTCTACCTACAGTTTAGCAAAAAATAATTAAGAATGTTTTTACGAATTGTACTTCTACAATCTGTCCCGTTTTTAAACCTAGCTATGTAGTTACTTCTCTGTAATATAAACTACTTTCATATTGTACCTACATAGTTCAAATATTCTCATAGCTTTTTTTGTTACAATCCTAGACGAAAATTATTCGCTTCAACTGGAGAAATTCATTCGCTACGTGGAAGCTCGTCCGCTCAGGTTCACGGTGTACGGAGTGATCCCGTTGGACGCGAGCCTGCTCGGGATCATATTGAACTTTTGTGTCACCTACCTTATTGTACTAATACAACTCACTCATCTTTATTGAATCATCAACATCAGTTAAATACTTATATTTGACTGACATTACACTAGTAATAAATTTTTATTACTAGTGTAATATTTTTCATCAACGCTAAACTTTAAACTAAACTATACAAGCAAGTAATAATCTGCTCTCTGGTGGTGGGTTGGAGCATATGGATTATCTGTAGATCTTAAATGGCTTATAGGTATTTTTCTTTATATTCTGCTATATTTTTTTATTGCCGTAGTTAGTCATTTTGGTTATTGTTAATAAAGGCACTTGCCACGTTTTAATTAGCAAGTAATCACTAAAAATATCTACGATTACTTTTGTGACGTTGTTGGCTGGCTGGTTAATTATTTATTTTATTTTTTCCACATTCTAAGTTTTGTGTGAAATTTATGCCACCGATACTAGTGGGATCGCAGAACTATCTTAGCTCATCCATCACAATAGTTCTAAAGTGTTAATTTGTTCAACAAGTTCTGTGATCCCACTAATATCAGAGGCATTCAAATGTTTGTATAAATTATATATGTTTCTGAAAAACACACTGCAGTAAATTTAATCTGGATATATTATTATATACATTTATCATTTGGATAATAAATTAGTAAATAATTATGAGAGTCACTTTATCGAGTCTAAGTTGAGGGCATAATATCGTGTAATGTAGATGTAAGATTAGTCTGATTAGGTTTTTTTGGGTTTTCCCTAATCCTTTGCAACAAATGTTGGACTAAAATTTAATTCCCAGTTAAAAACTTGTAAAAGAATTATTAAACTTAGAAAAAAGTGAATATATATATGTGTCTTAAATAGATATTGTAATATTATTTTTTTCTATATATCTATATAACTTACAGAAGGCTACAATGTAGCAACGATAACTTCAATGACTACAATAAAATTGAATTATTGTATTATTTCAATAGTTAACTGTCATCCAAGGTGTTTCGTGTGACTCGAAATGGAATATAAAGCTTTTAATCCAAATGAAGTTTCAAACTTCAAAACTTCTGGGTTAAATTTTGAAAAACCAGTTACACTGTCAATCTGTCAATTTGATGGCTTAGCGGGTTAGCGGCTCTACATTGATTCCTAGCGAATATCAGTCAGTCAGTTAGTCATGACTTACTCTTTTATATATATCCTAACTATCCTTATCCTAACTAATATTATAAATTCGAAAGTAACTGTAACTGTCTGTATCAGTAACTGTCTGTCTGTCTGTCTCGCTTTCACGCCTATCCAATAGGGAACTACGCGAGTGAAACCGCGGGGCACAGATATATATATATTATTTATATACCTCGAATATTTTCATGGCTTTCAATTGTTAATCTTTATTTAATGTTGACTAGTTCCGAGAATTTACCATCTATCTTAATATATGAAATCATAAAAATACAAGTCATTAAATCAACTACTGAAATTTGAATGGCGCATTAAAATGCAGGTCTCAGGACGCTTAAGTTTCTGCAAAGTATCTTTCATATCCGGGTTACTACAGATGCCACTTTACGGTGTTTGTATATATAGAAAACTCAATACAGTAATCCGATTTTGTTCGAGTTACTTGCACTTCTGTTAGTGGAGTAAATAGCCAAAGGAGGGGTGGACCGTCTCCATTATTGCCTTAGTATGTTATATATATATATATTTCGTATAAAGTATACAATATTAAATTTCCGTAATAAAATAATTATCGTCATTTCATCGAAGAAAAACCGTAGAAAGATATTTGTCAAACATTTCATGTAGGCATCCAATTCCATTTCATCTTCATCACCTATTTCAAACATATTGTCATTAATAAAGAATATTATCACAAATTTTTTAGTGTAAGTTATTTTTACGGGTTTGTGCCGTTCGTTAAATTTTATACAGCGCAGCGCATATACAGACGAGATATCGTCATGGACTTACTACAGACTCCCAAAAAAGAAGTACTCAATACAACTGTTTTATGTCTGTTACCAGATTTCTCGAAGACGGATGGAACGATTTAATTAAAAACATTTTTGTTTGCAAGGGTATATATACCTCCCGCGTGGTCATATTCATAAAATTTGTTATAATTTTGTCAATATCGGTCATTAGGTTGGATTTTAAAATTGAAATAACTGAATAAGTTCTGTCATCGCCTCTCTAGTCTGCCATAATGGAAGTCGGTAGCCACTGTTATGACTACAATGTTATGAATTTCCATGACGTATTAATTAACACACCCTCGCGGACTCAATATCTTCTTCCGGCCTTTCTACGTTGTGTGTGTTTGGCAATCTCGATAAAACGGAAAACGAAACGGAACTTTTTGTGTCTAAGAAAATTTAAGTGTTATACCTAAGACTATTTTATGGATAAGAATTTAAATCTATGCAGATTTACTCAACAGCTATATATAACAACAATGCAATATTAAAGATCTACATAAAGTAAAATTAAATATATATGTGGGGGCACGGCCGTGCTCCCATCAAGTCTCACACGGCCGTACCATTCATTTCTCGAAACGTTTCGAGCGATTTTCGACTCCTCTGTAACTTCATTACGGGAGAAGCTAGCTAGCTAAAATTTTTAATTACTAATTAAGGCATACACTTTTAGATATATTTCCAAATAACGTGAAATTTGGACGATTACTTTAAGAATTATAGCAAGTTAGTTCCTTTATTTGGTCACTGCCTTACCGATCATCAGAATCATAAGGTACCAAAAATATAAATTCCAAATTTTTAACACAGTTATTGTTTAGCCTATCTATATTATTGTTCTTTGTTTGTTTAGTAAATATAGTGACTTGGGAAACGCACACTGCAATGTCTACGTAGGTACCTAACCTAAATAGTCGTCCGTAAGGTATACTCCAAAAACTATGGGCACAGAGTGCTAAGTTTTCATTTGTATAAGTATAGTCATTGTTATGTCGTGTGCAATTACCAAGTCACTATATTTATTAAAGAAATAAAGAATAATAATATTTATAAGGTTCCTACAATATCAGCTATTAAACTAAGTATCAATTTATGACAATGTGGTTTACTTCCATAAAAATAGAAATGGGTATTGAATTAACCAACTTGATTTACGTTCGATTTCACAACTTTTTACGGCAGATAAACTGTGCTGCGAAACTTGTGCATTTTTGTACGTGTAATGACGAGATTTATATTGACATCGGCAGTTCAATTATATGAGATGTTTGCTGTGACAAAAAATAAACCCTCGGCTTAAATCTCCAGAGGCTCAAACTACCTTTAATATTTATTCATTTTTAAGTCTATGCAATTGAGGTTTTAATTTAACATCTACTCGTATATTCGTACTTCGGCATGAAAGAAGGTTCAAAGGTTGAAAAATAAATGTTTAATGTTTTGATCGAGATTGTGTTCTGTGTATTGTGTTAAAAACGTACGAAACTGCGAATCGGTGTGTAATCGTCAAAGTATGTTCATGTAAGTTACCTTCAAATATTATTTAATAACAATTGACTGACTGGCCGGTTGGCGCAGTTGGTAGCAACCTTGCCTTCTGCGCCGCTGGTCCCGGGTTAGATCCCCGGACAGGTTAAACATTTGTGTGCATGAACTTGTCAGTCTGGATGTTTATTATATACTAGCTGTACCCGCGACTTCGTTCGCGGTTGCTAACCTTTCATAATTATGTCAGTGGGAATTAAAAAAAAATTGAATTTATATCAGTGGTCCTTCTGAAAGTCTTATCATTGTTTGGAATGTACTGGCTCTCAAAGGAGGCCGCCGAAACACACCGTTAGGTGCTTGGTGACAGATCTTTTAACTTGAAGTATTATTCTTAAACGGTAGGTTGCTTAATTCTCTGCTTGCGTATTGCATGGGATGGAACCTCGTACCTCTCGCACGGCAATCTACCCCCTTTAACTACTCAGTCGCTAACGCTACAAAAAATTGTAGACGCTATGTGTTGATACACGTACAATCATAATCTATGCCGCAGCTATAAACTTGTGATTATAGTATTTTGTGGCCGTATTATACGTTTAGTCTTAACTGTTTCAAAGATTCCTGTAAGATTTGTATGCAATATTTTATTTAGATTTCCATTAATAAAATACCTTGTCGATAGTTTATCGAAAATATGAACTACAATACCAATGTCGTTTTTTTGTAGTACAATAATTTTAGTAAGTCCTTTCTTACGAAAAAAAATAACTAACTGCGCAAATAAAGTTTCAATAGAAAAACCTTCTTTGCTTTAACGTTCAATGAACTTAAGCGTCCAATAAAAGTTTTTTTTTGTCACAACTACAAAGCGTAGGAATATTTATTTGGGATACAATAATTCCATTTAATGATTTCAAAATATATATATATATCATTATTTATATAATAATTACTTGCTATAACGTTTTATGTAGACCTTTCCAACAAAAAAGAATCATCCAAATCAAAGCACGCGTTACCGAGTTAGATAAATACCCCTCTCCCTCTCCCACGGAAACACCCATAAATTTCCGGGATAACATCATGTCAGTTAGACCTTTCCAACAAAAAAGAATCATCCAAATCAAAGCTTCTGTACCGAGTTATAGTTCCCCCCGTCCCACGGGAACCCCCAATAATTTTCAGAATAACATCATGTAAGTATAGACATCTATAAGTTTCTCATTTTAAAGCTTCGAATAAGGTAAGTAAATTAATATGCGTTTTATTTCAGGTAAAACGCTGTATCTATAAGTATGTATTTATGTATGTAAGTATCAATCACGTTACCATAGTACAGGCTTTGCCTAGTTTGGGACCTGCAGACCTTTGTATGATGAATATTCTAATGACCTAATATTCCACAATGAAATTACTGCATTGCTAATTCAAAGACATCGCATTTCACAAAAAAACGTTACTAGAACAAAATAAGAGAAAAGTATTAAATTATAAGAAAAATAATGAATGAAGCCTGCAGGGGTCTTCGAGAAAGCACGTGGTTGAGGCAAAATAAATAATACCTAGAACAAGATCAAATATCATCTGTTACTGGCTGACATCTGTTTAAGCTAAACTGAATATGATCAAAAATGATCCTGAACATTTGCGCTACCTAGACGTCACACATTAATAATTAATAAATTAACAACATACAAGAAATTATTTTTAAAACCAGTACATAATGTACTTTCAACGCCTACAAAAATGCAATTCTTATGAAATGATCATGCTCATATCATTAAAATTATTAGACATGTTTCAAAACATGTATTTATTATCAGATGTGAAATGATTAATATTATTTTCGGCCACATATTGTAGAGTAATAAGGCAAAGTGCACAGCCATAATAAAAATGTCAGTTAATCAACTCAATGGAACTTTTCATTCTTTACATCAAACTAAAGTGAGGGCATTTACACACGGGAAGTTTAACCGAAAACTAAAACACGTGGATTGTCATAGGGAATCTCATAATTCTTTAGTATTGTTGATTGCACAACATAACAATCTGCATAATATTTGTACTTTTTAAAATAACTGAACGACAGAACTAAATTTTTAACCTTTAGTTTTCGATCGCTTGTAGTGTAGTGTTGTCGCACGGTTAAAAATTGACTAGTGTAATCATACATTATTATTTTGATATATTTTTATTATAAATTACTTTATAGACTGAAACATTTTGTTCTACAATTTTCTGTCATTATGTGTGAGACTTGGCAATAGTTGTACAAGAAGTAACATTGTAGGCTTTCCAAAATCAAATACAAATTCAATAACACTTCACGTTAGTATTTACGTACGATGGTTCCATTTATTAAATATAATAACATATATTCAAATATTTTAGTTATTATTTTCAAATCATTTCTATATTTCGGTTTTGATTTGGGATTGATAAAACACGGATCGCTTTTTACAAAATGTGTCGTAGTATTGCCTTGCTTTTTACAGTGTTTATTTTACGTTGTTTGCTTCAAAATACATCTGTCTAATGTATTACAATTTATTCATTACCTTTATATAATCGAGTATGTTGTGTTTGTGTTTGTATTTACCACGAATAGTGTAATTCGCCCAAACATGTCCGTGGGTGCTTTTAGGGCTGAAATACAATACGTTGATTTGAAATTAAAATGCTTCTCCGCCGCTGAATTTGTGGACAAAAGAACACTTATAGCTTTTTTTTATTAATTTGTCCAAGAGTATTTCGGTTATATTTGCAATGTTATATAACAAAGGTGGCATGGTTTTCTTTAAGACTTGCTGTTATTTATTTGATAATCCTAAGTGTCGAATCAATATCAGTAATAAATGCGTATATATTTTATTCGATATATCATCGTCTTGTTATCTTAACAACTAACATAAATAAAACTCATGAAAATATCATTGAATTAATTCGCTTGTACAAGTTTATTGGCGACATTGCTGAAAAATACAAGTCCATGTTTGATCCTGTGGTAAGTAAGATCTACTTAATTCATTGAAAATAATAAGCTTTCGTTAGACCGTATCTCGTCTTATTACAGTGACTTATGACTGCAGCCAAGACTACGCTTGCCTAGAACAAATCCAATACGAAAATTGGGAGTGTACCTCTTCTTGTCACTAAACCAAATAAAATTTTATTTAGGAATCACTCTATAGTAATGTGACTGGGCTTCTTGTAGAAGTAGACTATTAATGTAGTCTAATAGTAGTAGAATAGTTGATTTAAGACTTTCTGAGTCCGTCTCTGTCTGTCTATCAGAACATTAACATTTTAGTTAATCATGACGTCGCATTAAATTGCTCAAATCACATTTCGACTTATTTATTTGTGATAAATTTTCTCGATTAGATAATATTTTACTACTTTTTCAGTACCTCCTGACAGTTATAAGCATGATATCAAATATCATGATCTCAATATATCATACTGTTAAAGAAACAAGTCTACATTGGAATAACCAGGTAACCATAAAAAAAATGAATTAAATCAGTAAAGCCATGCTCAACTAATAGCGTGACCAGGAGATATAGGGGTTAATTTGCATATTATCATTTTGTATATAAAGATCAAACGTTTCACATAGTTTACCTAAGAAAATGCTATTATTTCTTTCTTTTTATAAACGTAGGCTGGCTTTTGATTGTAACTTGCTTGATTATAAGCGACCTAAAATGATGGATATGACACTGACACTTAGTACGACTGAATGAAGCTGCGAATTATAATTTATAACCGGAGCAAACTTATTTTAAACGAAACCGATTTACTCGCGACTTATAATGAGCCAGATTATACCAATTACAAAATAGAGGAACCGGGGGCGAGTTCCTCGTTGTGTCAGTTAATAAAAGTAGGCATAAAGCGTTTCGTTCCAGTCCATTCGGGCTTTCAACGTCAGCCAGCTTTTATAAATAATTTTGTAATTTTTACAAAATACAAAATGATTTATTAATATTAAAATAGTATGAGTGATTACACATATTATGAAGCACATGGCCATCAAATTAGGCGAAGTTGCCCGTACTCGTATCTTGACGGATAGCCTTCCCTTACAATTAATTTGATTGACTAATAGTACAGACATATAATGTTTAACTTAATTTATTTATTTTCTAATTAGTTCAATTCAACTTACAGTCATCATAACATGTCAAAGTATAAATTATTTATTGTAATTTTTCACTATGGTCGTTACTATTTAAAACCCATGCGTAGAACCCACATTAGTAAACATTACTAAAATTGCAATTATTTCTAGGCTTTGGAACAATCATCGTTTGTATTGTGCGCAAGACTTTTCCAAGCAATCATAACGATGTGGTTGATGCTGATTCCTGGGCTCTGCGCTAACCTTATGTCTTCACAAGTTGTTAAGCTTAAAACTACTTTACACGACAGATTACTTCGTGAAAAGGGTAAGTGAACGAAAGTAATTAAATGATCTCCTCGATGATATTGCAGAGCAGAGAGCGACCCGGCACACACTGCAATAGCTTATTTAATGAGCATGAGTACACTGGGTACACCCACTATTACTAATATTAACTGAATTGTAAAAGTAATACTACAACTATCAAAAAAATAATTATTCACATACACAAGTAAACCATGCATAATTAAAGATGTTCTAGCTCCGCTTTATGTGTATGCGCCTCCAGCAATACCACGTTTCAATCTTTTAGGAGCATTACGGTTGTACTCAGCAATGATATTTGGTGCCAGTGTCCTTGCCCGAAACACAAACCGGCCAATTAAATCTTAGTGTGTTTATATACTAAGAACATTTTATTAAAATATCGATATAATAATGAATCTTTCAAAGTCGACTCAAAAGCAGAATCTTTTATAAAAGTTTCCCTTGATGTGAGCACCTCGAGAATCAATAAGGTTATGTAAAAATTTCTATCTATTTTAGATGCAAAAAACTCACTTGAACTGGAGAGGTTCATCCGCTACGTGGAAGCTCGTCCGCTCAGGTTCACAGTGTACACAGTTATCCCGTTGGACGCGAGCCTGATCGGGATCATATTGAACTTCTGCGCTACATACCTTATTGTACTTATACAACTCACACATCTGTATTAGGTTTGAGATCAAATTAAATGTAAATATTGAATGATTCAATTGATATTAGAAAATAAGTAAGTAAGAAAATAGTAAAGAAGTCAAGTGCATGTCAAGACACGCATACTTAAAGATTTCGTAGCGTTATGAATTTGTATTATGTATATTTATATACAGGGTTATCGGCTAGGGGTGTAAAAAGCCGAAAGGGGGTTTCCATGGGACCAACTCTGAATTCGAGAAAAAATAATCAGCTGTTTCATACATTTTGTCGACGACCGATCAATTTTTTGTATGGAATAGCTGATTTATTTTTTCGAATTAGTATAAGTATATAAGTGAAATCGCGGGTTGCAGCTAGCTGAAACCCGCGATTTCACTCATCGATACGTGGGTCTAATGTTCTTGCAGTCGAGTTTTTATAATTACAAGAAATAACAAGACTATTGTCACAACTTCAAAATAGAACATCACATATAAAAACATCAGAAAACAGGCGCAAAAGGCGGTCTTATTGCTTAAAAGCTATCTCTTCCAGACAATTTTTTTAGGTATAGAAAATTGAAATTAGGTTTAGAATTTTTATGTTATACTAGACTATTTATTAATTTATATGTAATTATAATGCCAATTTAATGCGCTAGTAGTAAACAAACCTGGTAATCAGAGTTTTGTTTCATATACTCAAGTGACCGATAGATAGTAATCATCATATTAGGGATCAAGCACATATATACTCCCATGAACTGAAACAAAAACACATGAACACAGTGAACGCTTATGTTCATAGACTGAATAAATTGTAATATTTAAAGATATCATAAGAACTTGGTATTTTACCACACATTTTGGCTACGTAACACTCACTACTGGGTTATAAATAGACATACATTCTGCACCAATATCACAAATCGATATATTTATAAATATAAATGGTATAAACTTCCGGTGGAAGTTTTGATGTAAGATCTTAAAATAGCAAGGCGATAATATATTGAGTAAAATATGTAAGCATATATTATTATAACAGCCTCAACGACAAATATAAACAAACTACACACAAAATGGGAGCCATTTTAGTGTCAGTTATAAATCAGTATACGAATATTTTTTGTTTTTATTGAATTATCTTACGAAACTTTCTTTGAGAAAAGGAAAACATTTAAGCAATCAATGCTCTTTTGTCGACGTATTTAGAGGCTGTGAAAGATTTTAATTTTATATCGACTTGCTGAAGTTCACTTCGCAAAAAACAAATATTTAGGTTTGAGATAATAACGTTATTCCTTATGAACATAATTATATAAAAAATATAGGGCCTCTTTGTTACAATTTGTAGTAAAGCAATTTCATTTAAATCCGATATGAAAAATGCACTTCTTTCCAAGATAATCATTATATATCATCATATTTTTACGTATCATTTACACTTACCAGTTTCCATGAGGAATCTGTCGTTTCAAATAATTCTTAGTTTTTTAACTTCTACTACGAGTATAATTTTTTCAGCAAAACTAGTGCAGTGAACGCTTGAAACAATCTTTCCATCCAAATTAAAACAGCCGATTCGCCATTCTAAAATTATATTATATCTTACTTTACCCACTTTCACAAAAAAGAGGAAATACTCAATTTACTTATTAGATTTTTATAAAAAATACTTTATTAGTTGTTCATCTAAGAAAAACAACAATTTCTGTTGTCTTTCTTGGATACGTAATCAAACGATGAAACGTTATGTAGGCATTTAATTACGCGTTATGAGTATTCAGTTAAATTTTTACAGGCTCTTTTTTATAAAACTGGACCTTTTTATTATCTATTGCAAAAACTTTAAGTCATCTTTTCGAAACAAATGTCCTTTCTCAAAATCTAGTCTAATCTTATTGTACCAAATTTCATGTAAATTGTTTCAGTAGTTTAGGCGTAGAAAGGTGATAGACAGAGTTACTTTTGCATTTATATTTCTTTTTTGGTTTAACAAATAAGAAATATAAATGCTTGCTGATCGTAATGTCTGCCATTTCTTCACCTTTAAAGTTAGTAGTCAATCCTATTAGCAGTCATTTCAAATCAGTTATATTAGGTCCTTACATATGAAATTGGCGTTTTGTCGTACTGGCCACTTTGATCTCAAATATCTCTTCTTTGGTTAGGGATTCCAATTTCAATTTTATACAGCTATTTATTCATACATTTGTATTTCGAAAACCGTAATTCATTTGTTTTGTCCTCGTTTGGTTTTTTCTTTGCGTCACGCAGTTTACAAAATGGAAAACTTAGAGTAATTTTTTTGGTAATAATGATTGATAATGTGTTAATTGAATCATAAACTAATTTTAGAATTAAAATTGCATAGTCAATATAAGTTTATTCCCTTTGTCGACAACGTTTATTATCATGAAAGTGATCATACACTAATGTTGTATATTATCGATCTAGATATGTACCTAGTATGTAGGTGGTATATTTTTTATATCATATCAGTAGCTCAAATGGTTTGATGAAACTAACAACAAAAATTGTATGTATTACTATTATATCTTAAATTTTAAATCATAATCAAAGGCTTTCATTATCCTCTTATCAGGTGTCCCTTTTTTCCTACTCTGCAAGATGTCTTTGTAGTAATAGCAAAGAATGTAGAATTACAAGAAATCACTCTTACTCTTACCATCATCTCAACTATAGGAAATACCTAAATTCTAACCTAAAATAGTGGTTGGTAATAAACCTGAAATCCTTGCTCTTCTGCAATAACCTTAAGTCTGGTCACATGTAGCTGGCATATTATAAAGGATCCCCCTAATTACAACCGGAACTTTTGAACTCGGCTGCAGGAATCGTAGAGCTACTAGGTACAGACTGATAGTGTTAATCATAAATTTATATGTCTATCAATATTTATAAGTCCTCTTTCACTGTGAAAGCTGTCTTGCTATGGAACAGTCTTCCCCTTGATATTAGACGTGCTCCTTCATTAAACGTTTTTAAGCTTCGAGTCATAGTTTATTATTTATCGTTATAGCACTAACATTTGTTTCGTCTAATTATTACTAGAGAATTTGTCCATTTATTTCCATGCCTAGTATTGTATTGTATATGGATTTGTATGTATTGTATTTATATATGTATGTATTATATTTATATATTTGTATTGATAGTTAAGTTGATAGTGTAATATTTTAAGTCCTCTTTAATATTATGTAATTATCTTGTACGTGCTTGGTTGCCTGGAAGAGATCGCTTTAAGCCAAAGGCCGCCATTTAAAAACTAGAATATGTTTACAATTTTGACCATGTAGTTTATTTATTGTTAAGCTGGTTTTTGAATAAAAAGTTGTCTATCTATCTATCTATCTATTCTTAAAAATAATTGCAGGAAATATGGGCAGGCATTTAACGGCTTCATTCTTTCATCTTCCTTTCATTACGGTATATCATATCACATCAACTATAAGAACTAGGTGCATTATGTATTTCATTTTAGCATAATCTGCTTCGCAAACGCTTGGAACTTTCTGCTGTAGATATGCTGTATTTCTTGAAACTCTTGAAGTATCTTTTTGAAGACTTTAAAACCACAGTGAATAAATTTTTATTTGACCTATGATTCTGCTTCCGGTCATACTACATAAATAGTCACATCAAACTATAATAATATTATAAATGCGAAAGTCTGTATGTGTGTGTGTATGTATGTTTGTTACTTCTTCACGCCAAACGGCTAAACGGATTTTAAATGAAATTTGTTAGCTTATACTCTGGATAACACAAGGCTACTTTTTATCTTGTAACATCAACAGGTTCCCACAGGATAGCAACAAACAAGCTAAAATCTTCATGTTACTATCGAATTGTCGCGAAATGTTTATTAATTGTTTTATTATGTATAGTTTGTACTAGGTTTAAAACCCACATACATATATAATAATTGACATTCCGACCACCTTCGCGTTCAAGTCCACCATGGGGGATAACATTTAGATGCACTCACCAAGGTATGTAATTCTGGGTGATGATTATCTTGTCAACTCCTTAACTCATCTAGCGACATTGTCTGAGAAGCCATGCACCACCTGTAGATTAATATTTTATGACACCACTGCACGGTGTCACCAGTGCAAGAAACTACACTGTCCGCAGAAAATGCAATCTCCAGCCCAGCATTACAAGTTGTGTGCGTGCGACTAGACTAGACGTATGCGTATGCAATAGCTTCACCGCGAGATTAATAAGATTTTCAATAAAATAAAACAGCTAAAATACTCAATCGGCCATTTTGACTGAAACACCAATCACAGCGCATGACGTGACGCCTATGTAAGCTCAGTGTTTGTTGTGAACTGTACTACTGATTACGGGTATAGATTGTTTTTTTAGTAGTTTATGTGTGATTTGTCATTTCCACTCGTTTCTACGACACGAATTTATAACAATGGAATCAGGCTTTGTTAAAGCAAACAGCTCAAATTTTCCCAGGATTGATATATTGATGTTGGTCGACTTCCTCGCAACTAATAAAGAATTTTGCTCATCTGAGTTTAGAAATGTGAAAGCCTCCGTGTAAACCTACATCTATCTTTATCACTAATACAAGTTTAATCAACTAATCAAACTCGTTGGACTTTATTTTAACAGGATAGCTTTAAAATAAACTTGTCATTCTTTTAATTCTTGCAGTATAAATGTTTGCTATTACTTATACTACATTACAATCTTTTCAATACTACATTACAAATATCAAATCTTTTGACAGAATAAATGTTCGGAAATATTTTTGCCAACAGCTTTACGCATGTATTTTCTTCTTTATTTGTTAACATAGCGTTAAAACCAGCGTTTCGTTTTTAGCAGTTTCTATGCCTCCAATATCTATATTATATAAAGTCTATATTATATAAAGCTGAACTACCATTGACTGACTGACTGACTCACTGATTGACATAATTGTTCTCCCAGAAGGAGTTTTGTGGGGGGTTGGCCAGTGGTACTCCTGGATAGGGGAGGGGTATGTGACCTAGGGAAAAATCCGAAAAGTTGCAAAAATGGAAAAGACCCTGGAGTACCCCATTGTCCTGCAAAAATGGTAGAGTTTAGGAGCGTGGGGTTCGAACAAAGGTTATTAAGGACCATGAGCCCCTCCCAAAAAATTAAAAAAAAATGGGTGTCACAGACAAAAAAACGTCGATCCCATACAAAGTTTGACCCTTAATAACTTCGGAACGGTAAAACTTTTTTAATTAGTGTTCGACCAAATGTCATAGAGTATGGCAAGCGCTACCAATCTAAAGTGTGCTGATTGATCCCCTGGGGGTTCAAGCCGGGGATCAAATTTCATAATGGTCCGAGCGAGACGAAATTTTGGCTCCGGGGGTTTTTAGGGTCGCTGAGTTCATACCTGAAAAAAAATTTTGGAATTTCTTTTTTTTTTTAATAGCTCCCATACAAACTTACGAGCAAGGTGGCGGAGTGAGGCCGAAGGCCGAACGACGGCACCTTGCGAGTCTCCCCTTCGCACCGGAGCGAGGCCGAAGGCCGAGCGACAGTTTCATTGATGATTTCTTAAGGGTTCAAAGTGGGGTTCAAACGAGCAAGGTGCCGGAGTGAGGCCGAAGGCCGAGCGACGGCACCTTGCGAGTCTCATCATACCGGAGCGAGGCCGTAGGCCGAGCGACGGTTATTCCATATGATCCCCGAGGATTCAAAGAAGGGATCAAAATTCATATTGGTCAGATTGCGATGAAATTTAAGATCTGGGGGTTTTCAAGGACTCTGATTCCATTTCTGAGGAAAGTTTTTGGAATTTGTTTTTTTTTTTAAACATCTCATACATATTTACGAGCGAGGTGTCGGAGCGAGGCCGAAGGCCGAGCGAAGGCACCTTGCGAGTTCCTAAGTCACTTAAGCGAGGCCGTAGGCCGAGCTAATGTTTGACGAGCAAGGTGTCATAGTGAGGCCGGAGGCCGAGCTATGACACCTTGCGAGTTCTCAAGTTACTAAAGCGAGGCCGTAGGCCGAGCTAACGTTTGACGAGCAGATGTCATAGTGAGGCCGGAGGCCGAGCTATGACACCTTGCGAGTACTCAAGTAGCTCAAGCGAGGCCGTAGGCCGAGCTAATGTTTGACGAGCAAGTTGTCATAGCTCGGCCCGAGTATTCAAGTAACTTAAGCGAGGCCGTAGGCCGAGCTAACGTTTGACGAGCAAGGTGTCATAGTGAGGCCGAAGGCCGAGCTATGGCACTTTGCGAGTCCTGAGGGCATTGAAGTGAGGCCGGAGGCCGAACTTCAGTGCCCGACAATAAATCATACAAAAGTTATATACTGTTCGGTTATCGTGGGTGCTGAAGCGAGGCCGCAGGCCGAGCTTCAGTGCCCGTTGCCGACCGTACAATGATGTATTGTTTTCATACTTTCATACAAAAAATATAACTTTGGTAAGTTTTACCCACTTTTCGACTGGACTTGAAAGTTTGACTTATTTTTTCAACTGAACTAAATTTATCTACCTATTTTGAACTGAATTTAAATTTCTCTCACAGAATCCAAATTTAAAATTTTAGAATTTCTATCTCCACCCAACTCCAGACTGAATTGGAGATATCTACCTACCTTCTTAATCAATTTCAAAGTTTTAAAGATTACAACTGCAACTAAAATGCACTGTCCTACCCCAACAGGTAAAAGGATATAAACGCGGGCCGCATGCGGCCCGCGCAGCCACGCAAATACTAGTCTTCTATCTATATTATATAAAGCTGAACTACCACTGACTGACTCACTCACTCATTGACATAATTGTTCTCCCAGAAGGAGTTTTGTGGGGGGGTGAGGAGTAGAGCGACTGTATAGAGGAGGGTTATGGGACCTAGGGAAAAATCCGAAAAGTTGCAAAAGTGGAAAAGACCCTGGAGTACCCCAACGTCCTGCGAAAATGGTAGGGTTTAGGGGGGTGGGGTTCGAAGAAAGGTTGATAGGGACCATGAGCCCTTCCCAAAAAATTAAAAAAAAATGGGTGTCACAGACAAAAAAACGGCGATTCCATACAAAGTTTGACCCTTAATAACTTCGGAACGGTAAACTTTTTTTAATTAGTGTTCGACCAAATGTCATAGGGAATGGTAAGCGCTACCAACCTAAAATGGTCTGATTGATCCCCTGGGGGTTCAAGTCGGGGATCAAATTTCAAAATGGTCCGAGGGAGATGAAATTTTGGCTCTGGGGGTTTTCGGGGTTGCTTAATTCAGTTCTGAAAAAAAAAATTGGAATTTCTTTTTTTTTTTAATAGCTCCCATACAAACTTACGAGCAAGGTGGCGGAGTGAGGCCGAAGGCCGAACGACGGCACCTTGCGAGTCCCCCATCGCACCGGAGCGAGGCCGAAGGCCGAGCGACGGTTCTTGAGATTTTTTCTGAAGGGTTCAAAGTGGGGTTCAAACGAGCAAAGTGTCGGAGCGAGGCCGGAGGCCGAGCGACGACACCTTGCGAGTCTCTTCATACCGGAGCGAGGCCGTAGGCCGAGCGACGGTTATTCATTATGATCCCTGAGGATTCAAAGAAGGGATCAAATTTAATATTGGTGCGATTGCGATGAAATTTAAGATCTGGGGGTTTTCAAGGACTCTGATTTCATTTCTGATGAAAGTTTTTGGAATTTCTTTTTTTTTTAAACCTCTCATACATATTTACGAGCAAGGTGTCGGAGTGAGGCCGAAGGCCGAACGACGGCACCATGCGAGTTCGTAAGTCACTAAAGCGAGGCCGCAGGCCGAGCTAACGTTTGACGAGCAAGGTGTCATAGCGAGGCCGGAGGCCGAGCTATGACTCCTTGCTCGTTGCACTTTGCGAGTTCTCATGTAACTTAAGCGAGGCCGTAGGCCGAGCTAACGTTTGACGAGTAAGGTGTCATAGTGAGGCCGGAGGCCGGAGGCCGAAGGCCGAGCTATGGCATCTTGCGAGTCCGGAGGGCATTGAAGTGAGGCCGCAGGCCGAACTTCAGTGCCCGACAGTAAATCAAACATAAATTGAATACTGTTTGATTATCGTGGGTGCTGAAGCGAGGCCGCAGGCCGAGCTTCAGTGCCCGTTGCCAACCGTACAATGATGTATGGTTTTTCATACTTTTATGCAAAAAATATTTCTTTGGTAAGTTTTACCCAGTTTTCGACTGGACTTGAAAGTTTGACTTTTTTTTCGACTGAATTAAATATTTCCACCCATTTTGAACTCAATTTAAATTTTTCTCACAGAATCCAAATTTAAAATTTTTGAATTTCCATCTCCACCCAACTCCAGACTGAATTGGAGATATCTACCTACCTTCTTAATCAATTTCAAAGTTTTAAAGAAATAAACTGCAAAACAAATACCTGCCCAACCCTATAGGTGAAAGGATATAAACGCGGGCCGCATGCGGCCCGCGCAGCCACGCAAATACTAGTCTATATTATATAAAGTTAAACTACCATTGACTCACTCACTGACTCATTGACAGAATTGTTCTCCCAGAAGGAGTTTTGTGGGGGGTTGAAGAGTGGTACTACTGGATAGGGGAGGGTTATGGGACCTAGGGAAAAATCCGAAAAGTTGCAAAAGTGGAAAAGACCCTGGAGTACCCCAACGTCCTGCGAAAATGGTAGGGTTTAGGGGGGTGGGGTTCGAAGAAAGGTTGATAGGGACCATGAGCCCTTCCCAAAAAATTAAAAAAAAATGGGTGTCACAGACAAAAAAACGGCGATTCCATACAAAGTTTGACCCTTAATAACTTCGGAACGGTAAACTTTTTTTAATTAGTGTTCGACCAAATGTCATAGGGAATGGTAAGCGCTACCAACCTAAAATGGTCTGATTGATCCCCTGGGGGTTCAAGTCGGGGATCAAATTTCAAAATGGTCCGAGGGAGATGAAATTTTGGCTCTGGGGGTTTTCGGGGTTGCTTAATTCAGTTCTGAAAAAAAAAATTGAAATTTCTTTTTTTTTTTAATAGCTCCCATACAAACTTACGAGCAAGGTGGCGGAGTGAGGCCGAAGGCCGAACGACGGCACCTTGCGAGTCCCCCATCGCACCGGAGCGAGGCCGAATGCCGAGCGACGGTTCTTGAGATTTTTTCTGAAGGGTTCAAAGTGGGGTTCAAACGAGCAAAGTGTCGGAGCGAGGCCGGAGGCCGAGCGACGACACCTTGCGAGTCTCTTCATACCGGAGCGAGGCCGTAGGCCGAGCGACGGTTATTCATTATGATCCCTGAGGATTCAAAGAAGGGATCAAATTTAATATTGGTGCGATTGCGATGAAATTTAAGATCTGGGGGTTTTCAAGGACTCTGATTTCATTTCTGATGAAAGTTTTTGGAATTTCTTTTTTTTTTAAACCTCTCATACATATTTACGAGCAAGGTGTCGGAGTGAGGCCGAAGGCCGAACGACGGCACCATGCGAGTTCGTAAGTCACTAAAGCGAGGCCGCAGGCCGAGCTAACGTTTGACGAGCAAGGTGTCATAGCGAGGCCAGAGGCCGAGCTATGACACCTTGCGAGTTCTCAAGTAACTAAAGCGAGGCCGTAGGCCGAGCTAACGTTTTACGAGCAAGGTGTCATAGTGAGGCCGGAGGCCGAGCTATGACACCTTGCGAGTACTCATGTAGCTCAAGTGAGGCCGTAGGCGGAGCTAATGTTTGACGATCAAGGTGTCATAGGGAGGCCGGAGGCCGAGCTATGACACCTTGCGAGCACTCAAGTAACTTAAGCGAGGCCGTAGACCGAGCTAATGTTTGACGAGCAAGGTGTCATAGTGAGGCCGAAGGCCGAGCTATGGCATCTTGCGAGTCCGGAGGGCATTGAAGTGAGGCCGCAGGCCGAACTTCAGTGCCCGACAATAAATCATACAAAAGTTATATACTGTTCGGTTATCGTGGGTGCTGTAGCGAAGCCGCAGGCCGAGCTTCATTGCCCTGTAGACGATCATACAATGCAACATACAATTTCATACAAAAAATATTTCTTTGGTAAGTTTTACCCACTTTTCGACTGGACTTGAATGTTTGACTTTTTTTTTCGACTGAATTAAATATTTTTACCTAATTTGAACTGAATTGAAATTTCTCTCACAGAATCCAAATTTAAAATTTTTGAATTTGATTGTTCCACCCAACTCCAGACTGAATTGGAGAAATCTACAACATTTCTTAATCAATTTCAAAGTTTTAAAGATTACAACTGCAACTAAAATGCTTGACCTATTCATATAGGTTAAAGGATATAAACGCGGGCCGCATGCGGCCCGCGCAGCCACGCAAATACTAGTCTATATTATATAAAGCTGAACTACCATTGACTGACTCACTGATTGACATAATTGTTCTCCCAGAAGGAGTTTTGTGGGGGGGTGAGGAGTGGAGCGACTGTATAGAGGAGGGTTATGGGACCTAGGGAAAAATCCGAAAAGTTGCAAAAGTGGAACAGACCCTGGAGTACCCCAACGTCCTGGCTAAACTATAACACTTGGAACCCTCCTTTTCGAACAAAAGTTGTTTGGAACCATGAGTCCCTCCCAAAAAATAAAAAAAAAGTTGGGGTCACAAACAAAAAAACATCGATCCCATACAAAGTTTGACGCTTAATAACTTCGGAACGGTTAACTTTTTTTAATTAGTGTTCGACCAAATGTCATAGGGGATGGTAAGTGCTACCAACCAAAAATGGTCTGATTGATCCCCTGGTGGTTCAAGTCGGGGATTAAATTTCAAAATGGTCCGAGGGGGATGAAATTTTGGCTCTTGGGGTTTTTGGGGTCGCTGAATTCAGTTCTGAAAAAAAAATTTTGAATTTCTTTTTTTTTTTAATAGCTCCCATACAAACTTACGAGCAAGGTGGCGGAGTGAGGCCGAAGGCCGAACGACGGCACCTTGCGAGTCTCCCCTTCGCACCGGAGCGAGGCCGAAGGCCGAGCGACGGTTCTTGAGATTTTTTCTGAAGGGTTCAAAGTGGGATTCAAACGAACAAGGTGTCGGAGTGAGGCCGAAGGCCGAGCGACGGCACCTTGCGAGTCTCATCATACCGGAGCGAGGCCGTAGGCCGAGCGACGGTTATTCCATATGATCCCTGAGGATTCAAAGAAGGGATCAAATTTTATATTGGTCCGATTGCGATGAAATTTAAGATCTGGGGGTTTTCAAGGACTCTGATTTCATTTCTGATGAAAGTTTTTGGAATTTCTTTTTTTTTTTAAACCTCTCATACATATTTACGAGCAAGGTGTCGGAGTGAGGCCGAAGGCCGAACGACGGCACCTTGCGAGTTCCTAAGTCACTTAAGCGAGGCAGTAGGCCGAGCTAACGTTTGACAAGCAAGGTGTCATAGTGAGGCCGGAGGCCGAGCTATGACACCTTGCGAGTACTCAAGTAACTTAAGCGAAGCCGTAGGCCGAGCTAACGTTTAACGAGCAAGGTGTCATAGCGAGGCCGGAGGCCGAGCTATGACACCTTGCGAGTTCTCAAGTAACTAAAGCGAGGCCGTAGGCCGAGCTAATTTTCGACGAGCAAGGTGTCATAGTGAGGCCGGAGGCCGAGCTATGACTCCATGCGAGTTCTCAAGTAACTAAAGCGAGGCCGTAGGCCGAGCTAACGGTAGGGGATTGAAGTGAGGCCGGAGGCCGAACTTCAGTGCCCGACAATAAATCATACAAAAGTTATATACTGTTCGGTTATCGTGGGTGCTGAAGCGAGGCCGCAGGCCGAGCTTCATTGCCCTGTTGACGATCATACAATGCAACATACAATTTCATACAAAAAATATAGCTTTGGTAAGTTTTACCCACTTTTCGACTGGACTTGATAGTTTGACTTATTTTTTCAACTGAACTAAATTTATCTTCCTACTTTGAACTGAATTTAAATTTCTCTCACAGAATCCAAATTAAAAATTTTTGAATTTCAATCTCCACCCAACACCAGACTGAATTGGAGATATCTACAACATATCTTTATCAATTTCAAAGTTTTAAAGATATAACTGCAATTTAAATGCACAGTCCCAACCCTATAGGTAAAAGGATATAAACGCGGGCCGCATGCGGCCCGCGCAGCCACGCAAATACTAGTCTATATTATATAAAGCTGAACTACCATTGACTCATTGACAGAATTGTTCTCCCAGAAGGAGTTTTGTGGGGGGTCGGCGAGTGGAGCGATTGTATAGAGGAGGGTTAGGGGACCTAGGGAAAAATCCGAAAAGTTGCAAAAGTGGAACAGACCCTGGAGTACCCCAACGTCCTGGCTAAACTATAACACTTGGAACCCCCCTTTTTGAACAAAAGTTGTAGGGAACCATGAGTCCCTCCCAAAAAATAAAAAAAAAATTGGGGTCACAAACAAAAAAACATCGATCCCATACAAAGTTTGACCGTTAATAACTTCGGAACGGTAAACTTTTTTTAATTAGTGTTCGACCAAATGTCATAGGGAATCGTAAGCGCTACCAACCTAAAATGGTCTGATTGATCCCCTGGGGGTTCAAGTCGGGGATCAAATTTCAAAATGGTCCGAGGGGGATGAAATTTTGGCTCCGGGGGTTTTTGGGGTCGCTGATTTCATTTCTGAAAAAAGTTTTTGGAATTTCTTTTTTTTTTTAATAGCCGCCATACAAACTTACGAGCAAGGTGTCGGAGTGAGGCCGAAGGCCGAACGACTGCACCTTGCGAGTCTCCAATCGCACCGGAGCGAGGCCGAAGGCCGAGCGACGGTTTCATTGATGATTTCTAAAGGGTTCAAAGTGGGGTTCAAACGAGCAAGGTGCCGGAGTGAGGCCGAAGGCCGAGCGACGGCACCTTGCGAGTCTCATCATACCGGAGCGAGGCCGTAGGCCGAGCGACGGTTATTCCATATGATCTCTGAGGATTCAAAGAAGGGATCAAATCTAATATTGGTCCGATTGCGATGAAATTTAAGATCTGGGGGTTTTCAAGGACTCTGATTTCATTTCTGATGAAAGTTTTTGGAATTTCGTTTTTTTTTTAATCCTTTCATACATAGTTACGAGCAAGGTGTCGGAGTGAGGCCGAAGGCCGAACGACGGCACTATGCGAGTTCCTAAGTCACTAAAGCGAGGCCGCAGGCCGAGCTAACGGTTGACGAGCAAGGTGTCATAGTGAGGCCGGAGGCCGAGCTATGACACTTTGCGAGTTCTCGAGTAACTAAAGCGAGGCCGTAGGCCGAGCTAATTGTCGACGAGCAAGGTGTCATAGTGAGGCCGAAGGCCGAGCTATGGCACTTTGCGAGTCCGGAGGGCATTGAAGTTAGGCCGGAGGCCGAACTTCAGTGCCCGACAATAAATCATACAAAAGTTATATACTGTTCGGTTATCGTGGGTGCTGAAGCGAGGCCGCAGGCCGAGCTTCATTGCCCTGTTGACGATCATACAAAGCAACATACAATTTCATACAAAAAATATTTCTTTGGTAAGTTTTACCCACTTTTCGACTGGACTTGAAAGTTTGACTTATTTTTCAACTGAACTAAATTTATCTACCTTCTTTGAACTGAATTTAAATTTTTCTCACAGAATCCAAATTTAAAATTTTTGAATTTCTATCTCCACCCAACTCCAGACTGAATTGGAGATATCTACCTACCTTCTTAATCAATTTCAAAGTTTTAAAGAATAAAACTGCAACTAAAATGCTTGAACTAATCCTATAGGTAAAAGGATATAAACGCGGGCCGCATGCGGCCCGCGCAGCCACGCAAATACTAGTCTATATTATATAAAGCTAAACTACCATTGACTCACTGATTGACAGAATTGTTCTCCCAGAAGGAGTTTTGTGGGGGGGTGAAGAGTGGTACACCTGGATAGGGGAGCGTTATGTGACCTAGGGAAAAATCCGAAAAGTTGCAAAAGTGGAACAGACCCTGGAGTACCCCAACGTCCTGCAAAAATGGTAGGGTTTAGGGGGGTGGGGTTCAAACAAAGGTTGTTAGGGACTATAAGCCCCTCCCAAAAAATTAAAAAAAAATGGGTGTCACAGACAAAAATACGGCGATCCCATACAAAGTTTGACCCTAAATAACTTCGGAACGGTAAACTTTTTTTAATTAGTGTTCGACCAAATGTCATAGGGGATGGCAAGCGCTACCAACCTAAAATGGTATGATTGATCCCCTGGGGGTTCAAGTCGGGGATCAAATTTCAAAATGGTCCGAGGGAGATGAAATTTTGGCTCTGGGAGTTTTTGGGGTCGCTGAATTCATTTCTGAAAAAAGTTTTTGGAATTTCTTTTTTTTTTAATAGCTCCCATACAAACTTACGAGCAAGGTGGCGGAGTGAGGCCGAAGGCCGAACGACGGCACCTTGCGAGTCTCCCCTTCGCACCGGAGCGAGGCCGAAGGCCGAGCGACGGTTCTTGAGATTTTTTCTGAAGGGTTCAAAGTGGGGTTCAAACGAGCAAGGTGTCGGAGCGAGGCCGGAGGCCGAGCGACGACACCTTGCGAGTCTCTACATACCGGAGCGAGGCCGTAGGCCGAGCGACGGTCATTCATTATGATCCCTGAGGATTCAAAGAAGGGATCAAATTTAATATTGGTGCAATTGCGATGAAATTTAAGATCTGGGGGTTTTCAAGGACTCTGATTTCATTTCTGATAAAAGTTTTTGGAATTTCTTTTTTTTTTTAAACCTCTCATACACATTTACGAGCAAGGTGTCGGAGCGAGGCCGAAGGCCGAGCGACGGCACCTTGCGAGTTCCCAAGTCACTTAAGCGAGGCCGTAGGCTGAGCTAATGTTTGACGAGCAAGGTGTCATAGTGAGGCCGAAGGCCGAGCTATGACACCTTGCGATTTCTCAATTAACTAAAGCGAGGCCGTAGGCCGAGCTAACGTTTGACAAGCAAGGTGTCATAGTGAGGCCGTAGGCCGAGCTATGACGCCTTGCGAGTTCTCAAGTAACTAAAGCGAGGCCGTAGGCCGAGCTCATCATTGACGAGCAAGGTGCTTAAGTAACTGAAGCGAGGCCGTAGGCCGAGCTAATTGTTGACGAGCAAGGTGTCATAGTGAGGCCGAAGGCCGAGCTATGGCATTTTGCGAGTCCGGAGGGCATTGAAGTGAGGCCGCAGGCCGAACTTCAGTGCCCGACAGTAAATCAAACAAAAATTAAATACTGTATGATTATCGTGGTTGCTGAAGCGAGGCCGCAGTTCGAGCTTCAGTGCCCGTTGCCGACCCTACAATGATGTCTGGTTTTCATACTTTCATGCAAAAAATATAACTTTGGTAAGTTTTACCCACTTTTCAACTGGACATGAAAGTTTGACTTTTTTTTCGACTTAATTAAATATTTCCACCCATTTTGAACTGAATTTATATTTGTCTCACAGAATCTAAATTTAAAATTTTTGAATTTCAATCTCTACCCAACTCCAGACTGAATTGGAGATATCTACCTACCTTCTAAATCAATTTCAAAGTTTTAAAGAAGCCAACTGCAAAACAAATATCTGCCCCACCCAATAGGGTAAAGGATATAAACGCGGGCCGCATGCGGCCCGCGCAGCCACGCAAATACTAGTCTATATTATATAAAGCTGAACTACCATTGACTGACTCACTGATTGACAGAATTGTTCTCCCAGAAGGAGTTTTGTGGGGGGTTGAAGAGTGGTACTACTGGATAGGGGAGCGTTATGGGACCTAGGGAAAAATCCGAAAAGTTGCAAAAGTGGAACAGACCCTGGAGTACCCCAACGTCCTGGCTAAACTATAACACTTGGAACCCCCCTTTTCGAACAAAAGTTGTAGGGAACCATGAGTCCCTCCCAAAAAATAAAAAAAAAATTGGGGTCACAAACAAAAAAACATCGATCCCATACAAAGTTTGACCGTTAATAACTTCGGAACGGTAAACTTTTTTTAATTAGTGTTCGACCAAATGTCATAGGGAATCGTAAGCGCTACCAACCCAAAATGGTCTTATTGATCCCCTGGGGGTTCAAGTCGGGGATCAAATTTCAAAATGGTCCGAGCGGGATGAAATTTTGGCTTCGGGGGTTTTTGGGATCGCTGAATACATTTCTGAAAAAAAAAATTGGAATTTCTTTTTTTTTTTAATAGCTCCCATACAAACTTACGAGCAAGGTGGCGGAGTGAGGCCGAAGGCCGAACGACGGCACCTTGCGAGTCTCCCCTTCGCACCGGAGCGAGGCCGAAGGCCGAGCGACGGTTCTTGAGATTTTTTCTGAAGGGTTCAAAGTGGGGTTCAAACGAGCAAGGTGTCGGAGCGAGGCCGGAGGCCGAGCGACGACACCTTGCGAGTCTCTTCATACCGGAGCGAGGCCGTAGGCCGAGCGACGGTTATTCATTATGATCCCTGAGGATTCAAAGAAGGGATCAAATTTTATATTGGTGCGATTGCGATGAAATTTAAGATCTGGGGGTTTTCAAGGACTCTGATTTCATTTCTGATGAAAGTTTTTGGAATTTCTTTTTTTTTTAAACCTCTCATACATATTTACGAGCAAGGTGTCGGAGTGAGGCCGAAGGCCGAACGACGGCACCATGCGAGTTCGTAAGTCACTAAAGCGAGGCCGCAGGCCGAGCTAACGTTTGACGAGCAAGGTGTCATAGCGAGGCCGGAGGCCGAGCTATGACACCTTTCGAGTTCTCAAGTAACTGAAGCGAGGCCGCAGGCCGAGCTAACGTTTGACGAGCAAGGTGTCATAGTGAGGCCGGAGGCCGAGCTATGACACCTTGCGAGTTCTCAAGTAACTAAAGCGAGGCCGTAGGCCGAGCTAACGTTTGACGAGCAAGGTGTCATAGCGGGGCTGGAGGCCGAGCTATGACACCTTGCGAGTTCTCAAGTAACTAAAGCGAGGCAGTAGGCCGAGCTAACGTTTGAAGAGCAAGGTGTCATATTGAGGCCGGAGGCCGAGCTATGACACCTTGCGAGTTCTCAAGTAACTAATGCGAGTCCGGAGGGCATTGAAGTGAGGCCGCAGGCCGAACTTCAGTGCCCGACAGTAAATCAAACATAAATTAAATACTGTATGATTATCGTAGGTGCTGAAGCGAGGCCGCAGGCCGAGCTAAAGTGCCCTTTGCCGACCGTACAATGATGCATGGTTTTCATACTTTCATACAAAAAATATTTCTTTGGTAAGTTTTACCCACTTTTCGACTGGACTTGAAAGTTTGACTTATTTTTTCAACTGAACTAAATTTATCTACCTACTTTGAACTGAATTTAAATTTCTCGCACAGAATCCAAATTTAAAATTTTTGAATTTCTATCTCCACCCAACTCCAGACTGAATTGGAGAAATCTACAACATTTCTTAATCAATTTCAAAGTTTTAAAGATTACAACTGCAAATTAAATGCACTGTCCTACCCCAACAGGTTAAAGGATATAAACGCGGGCCGCATGCGGCCCGCGCAGCCACGCAAATACTAGTCTTCTATATTATATAAAGCTGAACTACCATTGACTGACTCACTGATTGACATAATTGTTCTCCCAGAAGGAGTTTTGTGGGGGGTTGGCGAGTGGAACACCTGAATAGAGGAGGGTTATGGGACCTAGGGAAAAATCCGAAAAGTTGCAAAAGTGGAACAGACCCAGGAGTACCCCAACGTCCTGCAAAAATGGTAGGGTTTAGGGGGTTGGGGTTTGAACAAAGGTTGTTAGGGACCATGAGCCCCTCCCAAAAAATTAAAAAAAAATGGGGGTCACAAACAAAAAAACATCGATCCCATACAAAGTTTGACCGTTAATAACATCGGAACGGTAAACTTTTTCTAATTTGTGTTCGACCAAATGTCATAGGGGATGGTAAGCGCTACCAACCTAAAATGGTCTGATTGATCCCCTGGGGGTTCAAGTCGGGGATCAAATTTCAAAATAGTCCGAGGGGGATGAAATTTTGGCTCCGGGGGTTTTGGGGGTCGCTGATTTCATTTCTGAAAAAAGTTTTTGGAATTTCTTTTTTTTTTTAATAGCCCCCATACAAACTTACGAGCAAGGTGGCGGAGTGAGGCCGAAGGCCGAACGACGGCACCTTGCGAGTCCCCCATCGCACCGGAGCGAGGCCGAAGGCCGAGCAACGGTTCTTGAGATTTTTTCTGAAGGGTTCAAAGTGGGGTTCAAACGAGCAAGGTGTCGGAGCGAGGCCGGAGGCCGAGCGACGACACCTTGTGAGTCTCTTCATACCGGAGCGAGGCCGTAGGCCGAGCGACGGTTATTCATTATGATCCCTGAGGATTCAAAGAAGGGATCAAATTTTATATTGGTCCGATTGCGATGAAATTTAAGATCTGGGGGTTTTCAAGGACTCTGATTTCATTTCTGATGAAAGTTTTTGGAATTCCTTTTTTTTTTTAAACCTCTCATACATATTTACGAGCAAGGTGTCGGAGTGAGGCCGAAGGCCGAACGACGGCACCATGCGAGTTCCTAAGTCACGAAAGCGAGGCCGCAGGCCGAGCTAACGTTTGACGAGCAAGGTGTCATAGCGAGGCCGGAGGCCGAGCTATGACACCTTGCGAGTTCTCAAGTAACTAAAGCGAGGCCGTAGGCCGAGCTAATGTTTGACGAGCAAGGTGTCATAGTGAGGCCGAAGGCCGAGCTATGGCACTTTGCGAGTCCGGAGGGCATTGAAGTGAGGCCGGAGGCCGAACTTCAGTGCCCGACAATAAATCACACAAAAGTTATATACTGTTCGGTTATCGTGGGTGCTGAAGCGAGGCCGCAGGCCGAGCTTCATTGCCCTGTTGACGATCATACAATGCAACATACAATTTCATACAAAAAATATTTCTTTGGTAAGTTTTACCCACTTTTCGACTGGACTTGAAAGTTTGACTTAATTTTTCAACTGAACTAAATTTATCTACCTACTTTGAACTGAATTTAAATTTCTCTCACAGAATCCAAATTTAAAATTTTTGAATTTCAATCTCCACCCAACTCCAGACTGAATTGGTGATATCTACAACATTTCTTAATCAATATCAAAGTTTTAAAGAATCTAACTGCAACTAAAATGCTTGACTCAATCCTATAGGTAAAAGGATATAAACGCGGGCCGCATGCGGCCCGCGCAGCCACGCAAATACTAGTCTTCTTCTTCTATATTATATAAAGCTGAACTACCATTGACTGACTCACTGATTGACAGAATTGTTCTCCCAGAAGGAGTTTTGTGGGGGGTTGAAGAGTGGTACTACTGGATAGGGGAGCGTTATGGGACCTAGGGAAAAATCCGAAAAGTTGCAAAAGTGGAACAGACCCTGGAGTACCCCAACGTCCTGGCTAAACTATAACACTTGGAACCCCCCTTTTCGAACAAAAGTTGTAGGGAACCATGAGTCCCTCCCAAAAAATAAAAAAAAAATTGGGGTCACAAACAAAAAAACATCGATCCCATACAAAGTTTGACCGTTAATAACTTCGGAACGGTAAACTTTTTTTAATTAGTGTTCGACCAAATGTCATAGGGAATCGTAAGCGCTACCAACCCAAAATGGTCTTATTGATCCCCTGGGGGTTCAAGTCGGGGATCAAATTTCAAAATGGTCCGAGCGGGATGAAATTTTGGCTTCGGGGGTTTTTGGGATCGCTGAATACATTTCTGAAAAAAAAAATTGGAATTTCTTTTTTTTTTTAATAGCTCCCATACAAACTTACGAGCAAGGTGGCGGAGTGAGGCCGAAGGCCGAACGACGGCACCTTGCGAGTCTCCCCTTCGCACCGGAGCGAGGCCGAAGGCCGAGCGACGGTTCTTGAGATTTTTTCTGAAGGGTTCAAAGTGGGGTTCAAACGAGCAAGGTGTCGGAGCGAGGCCGGAGGCCGAGCGACGACACCTTGCGAGTCTCTTCATACCGGAGCGAGGCCGTAGGCCGAGCGACGGTTATTCATTATGATCCCTGAGGATTCAAAGAAGGGATCAAATTTTATATTGGTGCGATTGCGATGAAATTTAAGATCTGGGGGTTTTCAAGGACTCTGATTTCATTTCTGATGAAAGTTTTTGGAATTTCTTTTTTTTTTAAACCTCTCATACATATTTACGAGCAAGGTGTCGGAGTGAGGCCGAAGGCCGAACGACGGCACCATGCGAGTTCGTAAGTCACTAAAGCGAGGCCGCAGGCCGAGCTAACGTTTGACGAGCAAGGTGTCATAGCGAGGCCGGAGGCCGAGCTATGACACCTTTCGAGTTCTCAAGTAACTGAAGCGAGGCCGCAGGCCGAGCTAACGTTTGACGAGCAAGGTGTCATAGTGAGGCCGGAGGCCGAGCTATGACACCTTGCGAGTTCTCAAGTAACTAAAGCGAGGCCGTAGGCCGAGCTAACGTTTGACGAGCAAGGTGTCATAGCGGGGCTGGAGGCCGAGCTATGACACCTTGCGAGTTCTCAAGTAACTAAAGCGAGGCAGTAGGCCGAGCTAACGTTTGAAGAGCAAGGTGTCATATTGAGGCCGGAGGCCGAGCTATGACACCTTGCGAGTTCTCAAGTAACTAATGCGAGTCCGGAGGGCATTGAAGTGAGGCCGCAGGCCGAACTTCAGTGCCCGACAGTAAATCAAACATAAATTAAATACTGTATGATTATCGTAGGTGCTGAAGCGAGGCCGCAGGCCGAGCTAAAGTGCCCTTTGCCGACCGTACAATGATGCATGGTTTTCATACTTTCATACAAAAAATATTTCTTTGGTAAGTTTTACCCACTTTTCGACTGGACTTGAAAGTTTGACTTATTTTTTCAACTGAACTAAATTTATCTACCTACTTTGAACTGAATTTAAATTTCTCGCACAGAATCCAAATTTAAAATTTTTGAATTTCTATCTCCACCCAACTCCAGACTGAATTGGAGAAATCTACAACATTTCTTAATCAATTTCAAAGTTTTAAAGATTACAACTGCAAATTAAATGCACTGTCCTACCCCAACAGGTTAAAGGATATAAACGCGGGCCGCATGCGGCCCGCGCAGCCACGCAAATACTAGTCTTCTATATTATATAAAGCTGAACTACCATTGACTGACTCACTGATTGACATAATTGTTCTCCCAGAAGGAGTTTTGTGGGGGGTTGGCGAGTGGAACACCTGAATAGAGGAGGGTTATGGGACCTAGGGAAAAATCCGAAAAGTTGCAAAAGTGGAACAGACCCAGGAGTACCCCAACGTCCTGCAAAAATGGTAGGGTTTAGGGGGTTGGGGTTTGAACAAAGGTTGTTAGGGACCATGAGCCCCTCCCAAAAAATTAAAAAAAAATGGGGGTCACAAACAAAAAAACATCGATCCCATACAAAGTTTGACCGTTAATAACATCGGAACGGTAAACTTTTTCTAATTTGTGTTCGACCAAATGTCATAGGGGATGGTAAGCGCTACCAACCTAAAATGGTCTGATTGATCCCCTGGGGGTTCAAGTCGGGGATCAAATTTCAAAATAGTCCGAGGGGGATGAAATTTTGGCTCCGGGGGTTTTGGGGGTCGCTGATTTCATTTCTGAAAAAAGTTTTTGGAATTTCTTTTTTTTTTTAATAGCCCCCATACAAACTTACGAGCAAGGTGGCGGAGTGAGGCCGAAGGCCGAACGACGGCACCTTGCGAGTCCCCCATCGCACCGGAGCGAGGCCGAAGGCCGAGCAACGGTTCTTGAGATTTTTTCTGAAGGGTTCAAAGTGGGGTTCAAACGAGCAAGGTGTCGGAGCGAGGCCGGAGGCCGAGCGACGACACCTTGTGAGTCTCTTCATACCGGAGCGAGGCCGTAGGCCGAGCGACGGTTATTCATTATGATCCCTGAGGATTCAAAGAAGGGATCAAATTTTATATTGGTCCGATTGCGATGAAATTTAAGATCTGGGGGTTTTCAAGG
Organism: Ligdia adustata; assembly: GCA_947049295.1. Classification (NCBI taxonomy): domain Eukaryota; kingdom Metazoa; phylum Arthropoda; class Insecta; order Lepidoptera; family Geometridae; genus Ligdia; species Ligdia adustata. The sequence continues at coordinate 3,156,831 of OX346237.1, forward strand.
ACTCTGATTTCATTTCTGATGAAAGTTTTTGGAATTCCTTTTTTTTTTTAAACCTCTCATACATATTTACGAGCAAGGTGTCGGAGTGAGGCCGAAGGCCGAACGACGGCACCATGCGAGTTCCTAAGTCACGAAAGCGAGGCCGCAGGCCGAGCTAACGTTTGACGAGCAAGGTGTCATAGCGAGGCCGGAGGCCGAGCTATGACACCTTGCGAGTTCTCAAGTAACTAAAGCGAGGCCGTAGGCCGAGCTAATGTTTGACGAGCAAGGTGTCATAGTGAGGCCGAAGGCCGAGCTATGGCACTTTGCGAGTCCGGAGGGCATTGAAGTGAGGCCGGAGGCCGAACTTCAGTGCCCGACAATAAATCACACAAAAGTTATATACTGTTCGGTTATCGTGGGTGCTGAAGCGAGGCCGCAGGCCGAGCTTCATTGCCCTGTTGACGATCATACAATGCAACATACAATTTCATACAAAAAATATTTCTTTGGTAAGTTTTACCCACTTTTCGACTGGACTTGAAAGTTTGACTTAATTTTTCAACTGAACTAAATTTATCTACCTACTTTGAACTGAATTTAAATTTCTCTCACAGAATCCAAATTTAAAATTTTTGAATTTCAATCTCCACCCAACTCCAGACTGAATTGGTGATATCTACAACATTTCTTAATCAATATCAAAGTTTTAAAGAATCTAACTGCAACTAAAATGCTTGACTCAATCCTATAGGTAAAAGGATATAAACGCGGGCCGCATGCGGCCCGCGCAGCCACGCAAATACTAGTCTTCTTCTTCTATATTATATAAAGCTGAACTACCATTGACTGACTCACTGATTGACAGAATTGTTCTCCCAGAAGGAGTTTTGTGGGGGGTTGAAGAGTGGTACTACTGGATAGGGGAGCGTTATGGGACCTAGGGAAAAATCCGAAAAGTTGCAAAAGTGGAACAGACCCTGGAGTACCCCAACGTCCTGGCTAAACTATAACACTTGGAACCCCCCTTTTCGAACAAAAGTTGTAGGGAACCATGAGTCCCTCCCAAAAAATAAAAAAAAAATTGGGGTCACAAACAAAAAAACATCGATCCCATACAAAGTTTGACCGTTAATAACTTCGGAACGGTAAACTTTTTTTAATTAGTGTTCGACCAAATGTCATAGGGAATCGTAAGCGCTACCAACCCAAAATGGTCTTATTGATCCCCTGGGGGTTCAAGTCGGGGATCAAATTTCAAAATGGTCCGAGCGGGATGAAATTTTGGCTTCGGGGGTTTTTGGGATCGCTGAATACATTTCTGAAAAAAAAAATTGGAATTTCTTTTTTTTTTTAATAGCTCCCATACAAACTTACGAGCAAGGTGGCGGAGTGAGGCCGAAGGCCGAACGACGGCACCTTGCGAGTCTCCCCTTCGCACCGGAGCGAGGCCGAAGGCCGAGCGACGGTTCTTGAGATTTTTTCTGAAGGGTTCAAAGTGGGGTTCAAACGAGCAAGGTGTCGGAGCGAGGCCGGAGGCCGAGCGACGACACCTTGCGAGTCTCTTCATACCGGAGCGAGGCCGTAGGCCGAGCGACGGTTATTCATTATGATCCCTGAGGATTCAAAGAAGGGATCAAATTTTATATTGGTGCGATTGCGATGAAATTTAAGATCTGGGGGTTTTCAAGGACTCTGATTTCATTTCTGATGAAAGTTTTTGGAATTTCTTTTTTTTTTAAACCTCTCATACATATTTACGAGCAAGGTGTCGGAGTGAGGCCGAAGGCCGAACGACGGCACCATGCGAGTTCGTAAGTCACTAAAGCGAGGCCGCAGGCCGAGCTAACGTTTGACGAGCAAGGTGTCATAGCGAGGCCGGAGGCCGAGCTATGACACCTTTCGAGTTCTCAAGTAACTGAAGCGAGGCCGCAGGCCGAGCTAACGTTTGACGAGCAAGGTGTCATAGTGAGGCCGGAGGCCGAGCTATGACACCTTGCGAGTTCTCAAGTAACTAAAGCGAGGCCGTAGGCCGAGCTAACGTTTGACGAGCAAGGTGTCATAGCGGGGCTGGAGGCCGAGCTATGACACCTTGCGAGTTCTCAAGTAACTAAAGCGAGGCAGTAGGCCGAGCTAACGTTTGAAGAGCAAGGTGTCATATTGAGGCCGGAGGCCGAGCTATGACACCTTGCGAGTTCTCAAGTAACTAATGCGAGTCCGGAGGGCATTGAAGTGAGGCCGCAGGCCGAACTTCAGTGCCCGACAGTAAATCAAACATAAATTAAATACTGTATGATTATCGTAGGTGCTGAAGCGAGGCCGCAGGCCGAGCTAAAGTGCCCTTTGCCGACCGTACAATGATGCATGGTTTTCATACTTTCATACAAAAAATATTTCTTTGGTAAGTTTTACCCACTTTTCGACTGGACTTGAAAGTTTGACTTATTTTTTCAACTGAACTAAATTTATCTACCTACTTTGAACTGAATTTAAATTTCTCGCACAGAATCCAAATTTAAAATTTTTGAATTTCTATCTCCACCCAACTCCAGACTGAATTGGAGAAATCTACAACATTTCTTAATCAATTTCAAAGTTTTAAAGATTACAACTGCAAATTAAATGCACTGTCCTACCCCAACAGGTTAAAGGATATAAACGCGGGCCGCATGCGGCCCGCGCAGCCACGCAAATACTAGTCTTCTATATTATATAAAGCTGAACTACCATTGACTCACTCACTGACTCATTGACATAATTGTTCTCCCAGAAGGAGTTTTGTGGGGGGTTGTAGAGTGGAATACCTGTATAGAGGAGAGCTATGGGACCTAGGGAAAAATCCGAAAAGTTGCAAAAGTGGAAAAGACCCTGGAGTACCCCAACGTCCTGCGAAAATGGTAGGGTTTAGGGGGGTGGGGTTCGAAGAAAGGTTGATAGGGACCATGAGCCCTTCCCAAAAAATTAAAAAAAAATGGGTGTCACAGACAAAAAAACGGCGATTCCATACAAAGTTTGACCCTTAATAACTTCGGAACGGTAAACTTTTTTTAATTAGTGTTCGACCAAATGTCATAGGGAATGGTAAGCGCTACCAACCTAAAATGGTCTGATTGATCCCCTGGGGGTTCAAGTCGGGGATCAAATTTCAAAATGGTCCGAGGGAGATGAAATTTTGGCTCTGGGGGTTTTCGGGGTTGCTTAATTCAGTTCTGAAAAAAAAAATTGGAATTTCTTTTTTTTTTTAATAGCTCCCATACAAACTTACGAGCAAGGTGGCGGAGTGAGGCCGAAGGCCGAACGACGGCACCTTGCGAGTCCCCCATCGCACCGGAGCGAGGCCGAAGGCCGAGCGACGGTTCTTGAGATTTTTTCTGAAGGGTTCAAAGTGGGGTTCAAACGAGCAAAGTGTCGGAGCGAGGCCGGAGGCCGAGCGACGACACCTTGCGAGTCTCTTCATACCGGAGCGAGGCCGTAGGCCGAGCGACGGTTATTCATTATGATCCCTGAGGATTCAAAGAAGGGATCAAATTTAATATTGGTGCGATTGCGATGAAATTTAAGATCTGGGGGTTTTCAAGGACTCTGATTTCATTTCTGATGAAAGTTTTTGGAATTTCTTTTTTTTTTAAACCTCTCATACATATTTACGAGCAAGGTGTCGGAGTGAGGCCGAAGGCCGAACGACGGCACCATGCGAGTTCGTAAGTCACTAAAGCGAGGCCGCAGGCCGAGCTAACGTTTGACGAGCAAGGTGTCATAGCGAGGCCAGAGGCCGAGCTATGACACCTTGCGAGTTCTCAAGTAACTAAAGCGAGGCCGTAGGCCGAGCTAACGTTTTACGAGCAAGGTGTCATAGTGAGGCCGGAGGCCGAGCTATGACACCTTGCGAGTACTCATGTAGCTCAAGTGAGGCCGTAGGCGGAGCTAATGTTTGACGATCAAGGTGTCATAGGGAGGCCGGAGGCCGAGCTATGACACCTTGCGAGCACTCAAGTAACTTAAGCGAGGCCGTAGACCGAGCTAATGTTTGACGAGCAAGGTGTCATAGTGAGGCCGAAGGCCGAGCTATGGCATCTTGCGAGTCCGGAGGGCATTGAAGTGAGGCCGCAGGCCGAACTTCAGTGCCCGACAATAAATCATACAAAAGTTATATACTGTTCGGTTATCGTGGGTGCTGTAGCGAGGCCGCAGGCCGAGCTTCATTGCCCTGTAGACGATCATACAATGCAACATACAATTTCATACAAAAAATATTTCTTTGGTAAGTTTTACCCACTTTTCGACTGGACTTGAATGTTTGACTTTTTTTTTCGACTGAATTAAATATTTTTACCTAATTTGAACTGAATTGAAATTTCTCTCACAGAATCCAAATTTAAAATTTTTGAATTTGATTGTTCCACCCAACTCCAGACTGAATTGGAGAAATCTACAACATTTCTTAATCAATTTCAAAGTTTTAAAGATTACAACTGCAACTAAAATGCTTGACCTATTCATATAGGTTAAAGGATATAAACGCGGGCCGCATGCGGCCCGCGCAGCCACGCAAATACTAGTCTTCTATATTATATAAAGCTGAACTACCACTGACTGACTCACTCACTCATTGACATAATTGTTCTCCCAGAAGGAGTTTTGTGGGGGGGTGAGGAGTGGAGCGACTGTATAGAGGATGGTTATGGGACCTAGGGAAAAATCCGAAAAGTTGCAAAAGTGGAATAGACCCTGGAGTACCCCAACGTCCTGCAAAAATGGTAGGGTTTAGGGGGGTGGGGTTCGAACAAAGGTTGTTAGGGACCATGAGCCCCTCCCAAAAAATAAAAAAAAAATGGGTGTCACAGACAAAAAAACGTCGATCCCATACAAAGTTTATCCGTCAATAACTTCGGAACGGTATTTTTTTTTTAATTAGTGTTCGACCAAATGTCATAGGGAATGGCAAGCGCTACCAACCTAAAGAGGTCTGATTGATCCCCTGGGGGTTCAACTCGGGGATCAAATTTCAAAATGGTCCGAGCGGGACGAAATTTTGGCTCCGGGGGTTTTTGGGGTCGCTGAATTCAGTTTTGAAAAAAAAAATTGGAATTTCTTTTTTTTTTTAATAGCTCCCATACAAACTTACGAGCAAGGTGGCGGAGTGAGGCCGAAGGCCGAACGACGGCACCTTGCGAGTCCCCTATCGCACCGGAGCGAGGCCGAAGGCCGAGCAACGGTTCTTGAGATTTTTTCTGAAGGGTTCAAAGTGGGGTTCAAACGAGCAAGGTGTCGGAGCGAGGCCGGAGGCCGAGCGACGACACCTTGCGAGTCTCTTCATACCGGAGCGAGGCCGTAGGCCGAGCGACGGTTATTCATTATGATCCCTGAGGATTCAAAGAAGGGATCAAATTTTATATTGGTCCGATTGCGATGAAATTTAAGATCTGGGGGTTTTCAAGGACTCTGATTTCATTTCTGATGAAAGTTTTTGGAATTTCTTTTTTTTTTAAACCTCTTATACATATTTACGAGCAAGGTGTCGGAGTGAGGCCGAAGGCCGAACGACGGCACCATGCGAGTTCCTAATTCACTAAAGCGAGGCCGCAGGCCGAGCTAACGTTTGACGAGCAAGGTGTCATAGTGAGGCCGGAGGCCGAGCTATGACACCTTGCGAGTTCTCAAGAAACTAAAGCGAGGCCGTAGGCCGAGCTAACGTTTGACGAGCAAGGTGTCATAGTGAGGCCGGAGGCCGAGCTATGACACCTTGCGAGTTCTCAAGAAACTAAAGCGAGGCCGTAGGCCGAGCTAACCGTTAACGAGCAAGGTGTCATAGCGAGGCCGAAGGCCGAGCTATGGCAGCTTGCGAGTCCGGAGGGCATTGAAGTGAGGCCGCAGGCCGAACTTCAGTGCCCGACAGTAATATCAAACAAAAATTAAATACTGTTTGATTATCGTGGGTGCTGAAGCGAGGCCGCAGGCCGAGCTTCAGTTCCCGTTGCCTACCGTACAATGATGTATGGTTTTCATACTTTCATACAAAAAATATTTCTTTGGTAAGTTTTACCCACTTTTCGACTGGACTTGAAAGTTTGACTTTTTTTTCGACTGTATTAAATATTTCCACCTATTTTGAACTGAATTTAAATCTCTCTCACAGAATCCAAATTTAAAATTTTTGAATTTCTATCTCCACCCAACTCCAGACTGAATTGGAGAAATCTACAACATTTCTTAATCTATTTCAAAGTTTTAAAGAATCTAACTGCAAAACAAATACCTGCCCCACCCAATAGGGTTAAGGATATAAACGCGGGCCGCATGCGGCCCGCGCAGCCACGCAAATACTAGTTCTATTCTATATTATATAAAGCTGAACTACCATTGACTCATTGACAGAATTGTTCTCCCAGAAGGAGTTTTGTGGGGTGTTGAAGAGTGGAGCGATTGTATAGAGGAGGGTTAGGGGACCTAGGGAAAAATCCGAAAAGTTGCAAAAGTGGAAGAGACCCTGGAGTACCCCAACGTCCTGGCTAAACTATAACACTTGGAACCCCCCTTTTTGAACAAAAGTTGTAGGGAACCATGAGTCCCTCCCAAAAAATAAAAAAAAAATTGGGGTCTCAAACAAAAAAACATCGATCCCATACAAAGTTTGACCCTCAATAACTTCGGAACGGTAAACTTTTTTTAATTAGTGTTCGACCAAATGTCATAGGGAATCGTAAGCGCTACCAACCTAAAATGGTCTGATTGATCCCCTGGGGGTTCAAGTCGGGGATCAAATTTCAAAATGGTCCGATGGGGATGAAATTTTGGCTCTGGGGGTTTTTGGGGTCGCTGAATTCATTTCTGAAAAAAATTTTTGGAATTTCTTTTTTTTTTTAATAGCTCCCATACAAACTTACGAGCAAGGTGGCGGAGTGAGGCCGAAGGCCGAACGACGGCACCTTGCGAGTCCCCCATCGCACCGGAGCGAGGCCGAAGGCCGAGCGACGGTTCTTGAGATTTTTTCTGAAGGGTTCAAAGTGGGGTTCAAACGAGCAAGGTGTCGGAGCGAGGCCGGAGGCCGAGCGACGACACCTTGCGAGTCTCTACATACTTATTCGTATACTACATACTTATACGAGGTTATTCATTATGATCCCTGAGGATTCAAAGAAGGGATCAAATTTTATATTGGTCCGATTGCGATGAAATTTAAGATCTGGGGGTTTTCAAGGACTCTGATTTCATTTCTGATGAAAGTTTTTGGAATTTCTTATTTTTTTTAAACCTCTCACACATATTTACGAGCAAGGTGTCGGAGTGAGGCCGAAGGCCGAACGACGGCACCATGCGAGTTCCTAAGTCACTAAAGCGAGGCCGTAGGCCGAGCTAACGTTTGACGAGCAAGGTGTCATAGTGAGGCCGGAGGCCGAGCTATGACACCTTGCGAGTTCCTAAGTCACTAAAGCGAGGCCGTAGGCCGAGCTAATGTTTGACGAGCAAGGTGTCATAGTGAGGCCGAAGGCCGAGCTATGGCACTTTGCGAGTCCGGAGGGCATTGAAGTGAGGCCGGAGGCCGAACTTCAGTGCCCGACAATAAATCATACAAGTTATATACTGTTCGGTTATCGTGGGTGCTGAAGCGAGGCCGCAGGCCGAGCTTCATTGCCCTGCTGACGATCATACAATGCAACATACAATTACATACAAAAAATATTTCTTTGGTAAGTTTTACCCACTTTTCGACTGGACTTGAAAGTTTGTCTTTATTTTAAACTGAATTAAATTTAACCACCAATTTTGAACTGAATTTGAATTTCTCTCACAAAATCTAAATTTAAAATTTTTGAATTTCAATACCCACCCAACTCCAGACTGAATTGGAGATATCTACCTACCTTCTTAATCAATTTCAAAGTTTTAAAGAATTTAACTGCATTTAAAATGCTTGACCTATTCCTATAGGTAAAAGGATATAAACGCGGGCCGCATGCGGCCCGCGCAGCCACGCAAATACTAGTCTATATTATATAAAGCTGAACTACCATTGACTGACTCACTGATTGACATAATTGTTCTCCCAGAAGGAGTTTTGTGGGGGGGTGAGGAGTGGAGCGACTGTATAGAGGAGGGTTATGGGACCTAGGGAAAAATCCGAAAAGTTGCAAAAGTGGAACAGACCCTGGAGTACCCCAACGTCCTGGCTAAACTATAACACTTGGAACCCTCCTTTTCGAACAAAAGTTGTTTGGAACCATGAGTCCCTCCCAAAAAATAAAAAAAAAGTTGGGGTCACAAACAAAAAAACATCGATCCCATACAAAGTTTGACGCTTAATAACTTCGGAACGGTTAACTTTTTTTAATTAGTGTTCGACCAAATGTCATAGGGGATGGTAAGTGCTACCAACCAAAAATGGTCTGATTGATCCCCTGGTGGTTCAAGTCGGGGATTAAATTTCAAAATGGTCCGAGGGGGATGAAATTTTGGCTCTTGGGGTTTTTGGGGTCGCTGAATTCAGTTCTGAAAAAAAAATTTTGAATTTCTTTTTTTTTTTAATAGCTCCCATACAAACTTACGAGCAAGGTGGCGGAGTGAGGCCGAAGGCCGAACGACGGCACCTTGCGAGTCTCCCCTTCGCACCGGAGCGAGGCCGAAGGCCGAGCGACGGTTCTTGAGATTTTTTCTGAAGGGTTCAAAGTGGGATTCAAACGAACAAGGTGTCGGAGTGAGGCCGAAGGCCGAGCGACGGCACCTTGCGAGTCTCATCATACCGGAGCGAGGCCGTAGGCCGAGCGACGGTTATTCCATATGATCCCTGAGGATTCAAAGAAGGGATCAAATTTTATATTGGTCCGATTGCGATGAAATTTAAGATCTGGGGGTTTTCAAGGACTCTGATTTCATTTCTGATGAAAGTTTTTGGAATTTCTTTTTTTTTTTAAACCTCTCATACATATTTACGAGCAAGGTGTCGGAGTGAGGCCGAAGGCCGAACGACGGCACCTTGCGAGTTCCTAAGTCACTTAAGCGAGGCAGAAGGCCGAGCTAACGTTTGACAAGCAAGGTGTCATAGTGAGGCCGGAGGCCGAGCTATGACACCTTGCGAGTACTCAAGTAACTTAAGCGAAGCCGTAGGCCGAGCTAACGTTTAACGAGCAAGGTGTCATAGCGAGGCCGGAGGCCGAGCTATGACACCTTGCGAGTTCTCAAGTAACTAAAGCGAGGCCGTAGGCCGAGCTAATTTTCGACGAGCAAGGTGTCATAGTGAGGCCGGAGGCCGAGCTATGACTCCATGCGAGTTCTCAAGTAACTAAAGCGAGGCCGTAGGCCGAGCTAACGGTAGGGGATTGAAGTGAGGCCGGAGGCCGAACTTCAGTGCCCGACAATAAATCATACAAAAGTTATATACTGTTCGGTTATCGTGGGTGCTGAAGCGAGGCCGCAGGCCGAGCTTCATTGCCCTGTTGACGATCATACAATGCAACATACAATTTCATACAAAAAATATAGCTTTGGTAAGTTTTACCCACTTTTCGACTGGACTTGATAGTTTGACTTATTTTTTCAACTGAACTAAATTTATCTTCCTACTTTGAACTGAATTTAAATTTCTCTCACAGAATCCAAATTAAAAATTTTTGAATTTCAATCTCCACCCAACACCAGACTGAATTGGAGATATCTACAACATATCTTTATCAATTTCAAAGTTTTAAAGATATAACTGCAATTTAAATGCACAGTCCCAACCCTATAGGTAAAAGGATATAAACGCGGGCCGCATGCGGCCCGCGCAGCCACGCAAATACTAGTCTATATTATATAAAGCTGAACTACCATTGACTCATTGACAGAATTGTTCTCCCAGAAGGAGTTTTGTGGGGGGTCGGCGAGTGGAGCGATTGTATAGAGGAGGGTTAGGGGACCTAGGGAAAAATCCGAAAAGTTGCAAAAGTGGAACAGACCCTGGAGTACCCCAACGTCCTGGCTAAACTATAACACTTGGAACCCCCCTTTTTGAACAAAAGTTGTAGGGAACCATGAGTCCCTCCCAAAAAATAAAAAAAAAATTGGGGTCACAAACAAAAAAACATCGATCCCATACAAAGTTTGACCGTTAATAACTTCGGAACGGTAAACTTTTTTTAATTAGTGTTCGACCAAATGTCATAGGGAATCGTAAGCGCTACCAACCTAAAATGGTCTGATTGATCCCCTGGGGGTTCAAGTCGGGGATCAAATTTCAAAATGGTCCGAGGGGGATGAAATTTTGGCTCCGGGGGTTTTTGGGGTCGCTGATTTCATTTCTGAAAAAAGTTTTTGGAATTTCTTTTTTTTTTTAATAGCCGCCATACAAACTTACGAGCAAGGTGTCGGAGTGAGGCCGAAGGCCGAACGACTGCACCTTGCGAGTCTCCAATCGCACCGGAGCGAGGCCGAAGGCCGAGCGACGGTTTCATTGATGATTTCTAAAGGGTTCAAAGTGGGGTTCAAACGAGCAAGGTGCCGGAGTGAGGCCGAAGGCCGAGCGACGGCACCTTGCGAGTCTCATCATACCGGAGCGAGGCCGTAGGCCGAGCGACGGTTATTCCATATGATCTCTGAGGATTCAAAGAAGGGATCAAATCTAATATTGGTCCGATTGCGATGAAATTTAAGATCTGGGGGTTTTCAAGGACTCTGATTTCATTTCTGATGAAAGTTTTTGGAATTTCGTTTTTTTTTTAATCCTTTCATACATAGTTACGAGCAAGGTGTCGGAGTGAGGCCGAAGGCCGAACGACGGCACTATGCGAGTTCCTAAGTCACTAAAGCGAGGCCGCAGGCCGAGCTAACGGTTGACGAGCAAGGTGTCATAGTGAGGCCGGAGGCCGAGCTATGACACTTTGCGAGTTCTCGAGTAACTAAAGCGAGGCCGTAGGCCGAGCTAATTGTCGACGAGCAAGGTGTCATAGTGAGGCCGAAGGCCGAGCTATGGCACTTTGCGAGTCCGGAGGGCATTGAAGTTAGGCCGGAGGCCGAACTTCAGTGCCCGACAATAAATCATACAAAAGTTATATACTGTTCGGTTATCGTGGGTGCTGAAGCGAGGCCGCAGGCCGAGCTTCATTGCCCTGTTGACGATCATACAAAGCAACATACAATTTCATACAAAAAATATTTCTTTGGTAAGTTTTACCCACTTTTCGACTGGACTTGAAAGTTTGACTTATTTTTCAACTGAACTAAATTTATCTACCTTCTTTGAACTGAATTTAAATTTTTCTCACAGAATCCAAATTTAAAATTTTTGAATTTCTATCTCCACCCAACTCCAGACTGAATTGGAGATATCTACCTACCTTCTTAATCAATTTCAAAGTTTTAAAGAATAAAACTGCAACTAAAATGCTTGAACTAATCCTATAGGTAAAAGGATATAAACGCGGGCCGCATGCGGCCCGCGCAGCCACGCAAATACTAGTCTATATTATATAAAGCTGAACTACCATTGACTCACTGACTGATTGACAGAATTGTTCTCCCAGAAGGAGTATTGTGGGGGGTTGTAGAGTGGAACACCTGGATAGAGGAGCGTTATGTGACCTAGGGAAAAATCCGAAAAATTGCAAAAGTGGAACAGACCCTGGAGTACCCCAACGTCCTGGCTAAACTATAACACTTGGAACCCCCCTTTTTGAACAAAGGTTGTTAAGGACCATGAGCCCCTCCCAAAAAATTAAAAAAAAATGGGTGTCACAAACAAAAAAACGTCGATCCGATACAAAGTTTGACCCTTAATAACATCGGAACGGTAAACTTTTTTTAATTAGTGTTCGACCAAATGTCATAGGGAATCATAAGCGCTACCAACCTAAAATGGTCTGATTGATCCCCTGGGGGTTCAAGTCGGGGATCAAATTTCAAAATGGTCCAAGCGGGACGAAATTTTGGCTCCGGGGGTTTTTAGGGTCGCTGAATTCATTTCTGAAAAAAGTTTTTGTAATTTCTTTTTTTTTTTAATAGCTCCCATACAAACTTACGAGCAAGGTGGCGGAGTGAGGCCGAAGGCCGAACGACGGCACCTTGCGAGTCTCCCCTTCGCACCGGAGCGAGGCCGAAGGCCGAGCGACGGTTCTTGAGATTTTTTCTGAAGGGTTCAAAGTGGGGTTCAAACGAGCAAGGTGTCGGAGCGAGGCCGGAGGCCGAGCGACGGCACCTTGCGAGTCTCCCATCACACCGGAGCGAGGCCGAAGGCCGAGCGACGAATTCATTGATGATTTCGAAAGGGTTCAAAGTGGGGTTCAAACGAGCAAGGTGTCGGAGCGAGGCCGGAGGCCGAGCGACGACACCTTGCGAGTCTCTTCATACCGGAGTGAGGCCGTAGGCCGAGCGACGGTTATTCATTATGATCCCTGAGGATTCAAAGAAGGGATCAAATTTTATATTGGTGCGATTGCGATGAAATTTAAGATCTGGGGGTTTTTAAGGACTCTGATTTCATTTCTGATGAAAGTTTTTAGAATTTCTTTTTTTTTTTTTAATCTCTCATACATAATTACGATCAAGATGTCGGAGTGAGGCCGAAGGCCGAGCGACGGCACCTTGCGAGTTCTCAAGTAACTAAAGCGAGGCCGTAGGCCGAGCTAACGTTTGACGAGCAAGGTGTCATAGTGAGGCCGAAGGCCGAGCTATGGCACTTTGCGAGTTCGGAGGGCATTGAAGTGAGGCCGGAGGCCGAACTTCAGTGCCCGACAATAAATCATACAAAAGTTATATACTGTTCGGATATCGTGGGTGCTGAAGCGAGGCCGTAGGCCGAGCTTCATTGCCCTGTTGACGATCATACAATGCAACATACAATTTCATACAAAAAATATTTCTTTGGTAAGTTTTACCCACTTTTCGACTGGACTTGAAAGTTTGACTTATTTTTTCAACTGAACTAAATTTATCTACCAATTTTGAACTGAATTTAAATTTCTCTCACAGAATCCAAATTTAAAATTTTTGAATTTCTATCTCCACCCAACTCCAGACTGAATTGGAGATATCTACCTACCTTCTTAATCAATTTCAAAGTTTTAAAGATTACAACTGCAAAACAAATACCTGCCCCAACCCTATAGGTAAAAGGATATAAACGCGGGCCGCATGCGGCCCGCGCAGCCACGCAAATACTAGTCTATATTATATAAAGCTGAACTACCATTGACTCATTGACAGAATTGTTCTCCCAGAAGGAGTTTTGTGGGGGGGTAAAGAGTGAAGCGACTGTATAGAGGAGGGGTATGGGACCTAGGGAAAAATCCAAAAAGTTGCAAAAGTGGAACAGACCCTAGAGTACCCCAGCGTCCTGGCTAAACTAAAACACTTGGAACCCCCCTTTTTGAACAAAGGTTGTTAGGGACCATGAGCCCCTCCCAAAAAATTAAAAAAAAATGGGTGTCACAGACAAAAAAACGGCGATCCCATACAAAGTTTGACCGTTAATAACTTCGGAACGGTAAACTTTTTTTAATTTGTGTTCGTCCAAATGTCATAGGGGATGGTAAGCGCTACCAACCTAAAATGGTCTGATTGATCCCCTGGGGGTTCAAGTCGGGGATCAAATTTTAAAATGGTCTGAACGGGATGAAATTTTGGCTCCTGGGGTTTTGGGGGTCGCTGATTTCATTTCTGAAAAAAAATTTTGGAATTTCCTTTTTTTTTTTATAGCTCCCATACAAACTTACGAGCAAGGTGGCGGAGTGAGGCCGAAGGCCGAACGACGGCACCTTGCGAGTCTCCCATCACACCGAAGCGAGGCCGAAGGCCGAGCACCGGTTTTTGAGATTTTTTCTGAAGGGTTCAAAGTGGGGTTCAAACGAGCAAGGTGTCGGAGCGAGGCCGGAGGCCGAGCGACGGCACCTTGCGAGTCTCTTCATACCGGAGCGAAGCCGTAGGCCGAGCGACGGTTATTCATTATGATCCCTGAGGATTCAAAGAAGGGATCAAATTTTATATTGGTCCGATTGCGATGAAATTTAAGATCTGGGGGTTTTCAAGGACTCTGATTTCATTTCTGATGAAAGTTTTTGGAATTCCTTTTTTTTTTTAAATCTCTCATACATATTTACGAGCAAGGTGTCGGAGTGAGGCCGAAGGCCGAACGACGGCACCATGCGAGTTCCTAAGTCACTAAAGCGAGGCCGCAGGCCGAGCTAACGTTTGACGAGCAAGGTGTCATAGCGAGGCCGGAGGCCGAGCTATGACACCTTGCGAGTTCTCAAGTAACTAAAGCGAGGCCGTAGGCCGAGCAAACTTTTGACGAGCAAGGTGTCATAGTGAGGCCGGAGGCCGAGCTATGACACCTTGCGAGTTCTCAAGTAACTAAAGCGAGGCCGTAGGCCGAGCTAATGTTTGACGAGCAAGGTGTCATAGTGAGGCCGGAGGCCGAGCTATGACACCTTGCGAGTACTCAAGTAGCTCAAGCGAGGCCGCAGGCCGAGCTAATGTTTGACGAGCAAGGTGTCATAGTGAGGCCGAAGGCCGAGCTATGGCACTTTGCGAGTCCGGAGAGCATTGAAGTGAGGCCGGAGGCCGAACTTCAGTGCCCGACAATAAATCATACAAAAGTTATATACTGTTCGGTTATCGTGGGTGCTGAAGCGAGGCCGCAGGCCGAGCTTCATTGCCCTGTTGACGATCATACAATGCAACATACAATTTCATACAAAAAATATTTCTTTGGTAAGTTTTACCCACTTTTCGACTGGACTTGAAAGTTTGACTTATTTTTTCAACTGAACTAAATTTATCTACCTACTCCGAACTGAATTTAAATTTCTCTCACAGAATCCAAATTTAAAATTTTTGAATTTCAATCACCACCCAACTCCAGACTGAATTGGATATATCTACCTACCTTCTTAATCAATTTCAAAGTTTTAAAGAATAAAACTGCAACACCAATGCACTGTCCTACCCGAACAGGTTAAAGGATATAAACGCGGGCCGCATGCGGCCCGCGCAGCCACGCAAATACTAGTCTATATTATATAAAGTTAAACTACCATTGACTCACTGACTGACTCACTGATTGACATAATTGTTCTCCCAGAAGGAGTTTTGTGGGGGGTTGGAGAGTAGAGCGACTGTATAGAGGATGGTTATAAGACCTAGGGAAAAATCCGAAAAGTTGCAAAAGTGGAACAGACCCTGGAGTACCCCAACGTCCTGGCTAAACTATAACACTTGGAACCCCCTTTTTTGAACAAAAGTTGTTGGGAACCATGAGTCCCTCCCAAAAAATAAAAAAAAAATTGGGGTCACAAACAAAAAAACATCGATCCCATACAAAGTTTGACCGTCAATAACTACGGAACGGTAAACTTTTTTTAATTAGTGTTCGACCAAATGTCATAGGGGATCGTAAGCGCTACCAACCTAATATGGTCTGATTGATCCCCTGGGGGTTCAAGTCGGGGATCAAATTTCAAAATGGTCCGAGGGGCATGAAATTTTGGCTCCGGGGGTTTTTGGGGTCGCTGATTTCATTACTGAAAAAAGTTTTTGGAATTTCTTTTTTTTTTTAATAGCCGCCATACAAACTCACGAGCAAGGTGTCGGAGTGAGGCCGAAGGCCGAACGACGGCACCTTGCGAGTCTCCAATCGCACCGGAGCGAGGCCGAAGGCCGAGCGACGTTTCTTGAGATTTTTTCTGAAGGGTTCAAAGTGGGGTTCAAACGAGCAAGGTGCCGGAGTGAGGCCGAAGGCCGAGCGACGGCACCTTGCGAGTCTCATCATACCGGAGCGAGGCCGTAGGCCGAGCGACGGTTATTCCATATGATCTCTGAGGATTCAAAGAAGGGATCAAATGTCATATTGGTCCGATTGCGATGAAATTTAAGATCTGGGGGTTTTCAAGGACTCTGATTTCATTTCTGATGAAAGTTTTTGGAATTTCTTTTTTTTTTAAACCTCTCATACATATTTACGAGCAAGGTGTCGGAGTGAGGCCGAAGGCCGAACGACGGCACCATGCGAGTTCGTAAGTCACTAAAGCGAGGCCGCAGGCCGAGCTAACGTTTGACGAGCAAGGTGTCATAGCGAGGCCAGAGGCCGAGCTATGACACCTTGCGAGTTCTCAAGTAACTAAAGCGAGGCCGTAGGCCGAGCTAACGTTTTACGAGCAAGGTGTCATAGTGAGGCCGGAGGCCGAGCTATGACACCTTGCGAGTACTCATGTAGCTCAAGTGAGGCCGTAGGCGGAGCTAATGTTTGACGATCAAGGTGTCATAGGGAGGCCGGAGGCCGAGCTATGACACCTTGCGAGCACTCAAGTAACTTAAGCGAGGCCGTAGACCGAGCTAATGTTTGACGAGCAAGGTGTCATAGTGAGGCCGAAGGCCGAGCTATGGCATCTTGCGAGTCCGGAGGGCATTGAAGTGAGGCCGCAGGCCGAACTTCAGTGCCCGACAATAAATCATACAAAAGTTATATACTGTTCGGTTATCGTGGGTGCTGTAGCGAGGCCGCAGGCCGAGCTTCATTGCCCTGTAGACGATCATACAATGCAACATACAATTTCATACAAAAAATATTTCTTTGGTAAGTTTTACCCACTTTTCGACTGGACTTGAATGTTTGACTTTTTTTTTCGACTGAATTAAATATTTTTACCTAATTTGAACTGAATTGAAATTTCTCTCACAGAATCCAAATTTAAAATTTTTGAATTTGATTGTTCCACCCAACTCCAGACTGAATTGGAGAAATCTACAACATTTCTTAATCAATTTCAAAGTTTTAAAGATTACAACTGCAACTAAAATGCTTGACCTATTCATATAGGTTAAAGGATATAAACGCGGGCCGCATGCGGCCCGCGCAGCCACGCAAATACTAGTTCTATATTATATAAAGTTAAACTACCATTGACTCACTCACTGACTCATTGACAGAATTGTTCTCCCAGAAGGAGTTTTGTGGGGGGTTGAAGAGTGGTACTACTGGATAGGGGAGGGTTATGGGACCTAGGGAAAAATCCGAAAAGTTGCAAAAGTGGAACAGACCCTGGAGTACCCCAACGTCCTGCAAAAATGGTAGGGTTTAGGGGGCTGGGGTTCGAACAAAGGTTGTTAGGGACCATGAGCCCCTCCCAAAAAATAAAAAAAAAATTTGGGTCACAAACAAAAAAACATCGATCCCATACAAAGTTTGACCGTTAATAACTTCGGCACGGTAAACTTTTTTTAATTAGTGTTCGACCAAATGTCATAGGGAATCGTAAGCGCTACCAACCTAAAGAGGTCTGATTGATCCTCTGGGGGTTCAAGTCGGGGATCAAATTTCAAAATGGTCCGAGCGGGACGAAATTTTGGCTCCGGGGGTTTTTGGGGTCGCTAAATTCATTTCTGAAAAAAAATTTTGGAATTTCTTTTTTTTTTTAATAGCTCCCATACAAACTTACGAGCAAGGTGGCGGAGTGAGGCCGAAGGCCGAACGACGGCACCTTGCGAGTCCCCCATCGCACCGGAGCGAGGCCGAAGGCCGAGCGACGGTTCTTGAGATTTTTTCTGAAGGGTTCAAAGTGGGGTTCAAACGAGCAAGGTGTCGCAGCGAGGCCGGAGGCCGAGCGACGACACCTTGCGAGTCTCTTCATACCGGAGCGAGGCCGTAGGCCGAGCGACGGTTATTCATTATGATCCCTGAGGATTCAAAGAAGGGATCAAATTTTATATTGGTCCGATTGCGATGAAATTTAAGATCTGGGGGTTTTCAAGGACTCTGATTCCATTTCTGAGGAAAGATTTTGGAATTTCTTTTTTTTTTAAATCTCTTTTACATAATTACGAGCAAGTTGTCGGAGTGAGGCCGAAGGCCGAGCGACGGCACCTTACGAGTTCTTAAGTAACTAAAGCGAGGCCGTAGGCCGAGCTAACGTTTGACGAGCAAGGTGTCATAGTGAGGCCGGAGGCCGAGCTATGACACCTTGCGAGTACTCAAGTAACTAAAGCGAGGCCGTAGGCCGAGCTAATGTTTGACGAGCAGGGTGTCATAGTGAGGCCGGAGGCCGAGCTATGACTCCATGCGAGTTCTTAAGTAACTAAAGCGAGGCCGTAGGCCGAGCTAAAGTTTGACGAGCAAGGTGTCATAGTGAGGCCGGAGGCCGAGCTATGACACCTTGCGAGTTCTCAAGTAACTAAAGCGAGGCCGTAGGCCGAGCTAACGTTTGAAGAGCAAGGTGCAAGGTTGCGAGTCCGGAGGGCATTGAAGTGAGGCCGCAGGCCGAACTTCAGTGCCCGAATGTAATATCAAACAAAAATTAAATACTGTATGATTATCGTAGGTGCTGAAGCGAGGCCGCAGGCCGAGCTTCAGTGCCCTGCTGACGATCATACAATGCAACATACAATTTCATACAAAAAATATTTCTATGGTAAGTTTTACCCACTTTTCGACTGGACTTGAAAGTTTGACTTATTTTTTCAACTGAACTAAATTTAACTACCTACTTTGAACTGAATTTAAATTTCTCTCACAGAATCCAAATTTAAAATTTTTGAATTTCTATCTCAACCCAACTCCAGACTGAATTGGAGATATCTACCTACCTTCTTAATCAATTTCAAAGTTTTAAAGATATAACTGCAATGTGAATGTTTGTCCCACCCCAACAGGTTAAAGGATATAAACGCGGGCCGCATGCGGCCCGCGCAGCCACGCAAATACTAGTCTATATTATATAAAGCTAAACTACCATTGACTCACTGATTGACAGAATTGTTCTCCCAGAAGGAGTTTTGTGGGGGGGTGAAGAGTGGTACACCTGGATAGGGGAGCGTTATGTGACCTAGGGAAAAATCCGAAAAGTTGCAAAAGTGGAACAGACCCTGGAGTACCCCAACGTCCTGCAAAAATGGTAGGGTTTAGGGGGGTGGGGTTCAAACAAAGGTTGTTAGGGACTATAAGCCCCTCCCAAAAAATTAAAAAAAAATGGGTGTCACAGACAAAAATACGGCGATCCCATACAAAGTTTGACCCTAAATAACTTCGGCACGGTAAACTTTTTTTAATTAGTGTTCGACCAAATGTCATAGGGAATCGTAAGCGCTACCAACCTAAAGAGGTCTGATTGATCCTCTGGGGGTTCAAGTCGGGGATCAAATTTCAAAATGGTCCGAGCGGGACGAAATTTTGGCTCCGGGGGTTTTTGGGGTCGCTAAATTCATTTCTGAAAAAAGTTTTTGGAATTTCTTTTTTTTTTAATAGCTCCCATACAAACTTACGAGCAAGGTGGCGGAGTGAGGCCGAAGGCCGAACGACGGCACCTTGCGAGTCTCCCCTTCGCACCGGAGCGAGGCCGAAGGCCGAGCGACGGTTCTTGAGATTTTTTCTGAAGGGTTCAAAGTGGGGTTCAAACGAGCAAGGTGTCGGAGCGAGGCCGGAGGCCGAGCGACGACACCTTGCGAGTCTCTACATACCGGAGCGAGGCCGTAGGCCGAGCGACGGTCATTCATTATGATCCCTGAGGATTCAAAGAAGGGATCAAATTTAATATTGGTGCAATTGCGATGAAATTTAAGATCTGGGGGTTTTCAAGGACTCTGATTCCATTTCTGAGGAAAGATTTTGGAATTTCTTTTTTTTTTAAATCTCTTTTACATAATTACGAGCAAGTTGTCGGAGTGAGGCCGAAGGCCGAGCGACGGCACCTTACGAGTTCTTAAGTAACTAAAGCGAGGCCGTAGGCCGAGCTAACGTTTGACGAGCAAGGTGTCATAGTGAGGCCGGAGGCCGAGCTATGACACCTTGCGAGTACTCAAGTAACTAAAGCGAGGCCGTAGGCCGAGCTAATGTTTGACGAGCAGGGTGTCATAGTGAGGCCGGAGGCCGAGCTATGACTCCATGCGAGTTCTTAAGTAACTAAAGCGAGGCCGTAGGCCGAGCTAAAGTTTGACGAGCAAGGTGTCATAGTGAGGCCGGAGGCCGAGCTATGACACCTTGCGAGTTCTCAAGTAACTAAAGCGAGGCCGTAGGCCGAGCTAACGTTTGAAGAGCAAGGTGCAAGGTTGCGAGTCCGGAGGGCATTGAAGTGAGGCCGCAGGCCGAACTTCAGTGCCCGAATGTAATATCAAACAAAAATTAAATACTGTATGATTATCGTAGGTGCTGAAGCGAGGCCGCAGGCCGAGCTTCAGTGCCCTGCTGACGATCATACAATGCAACATACAATTTCATACAAAAAATATTTCTATGGTAAGTTTTACCCACTTTTCGACTGGACTTGAAAGTTTGACTTATTTTTTCAACTGAACTAAATTTAACTACCTACTTTGAACTGAATTTAAATTTCTCTCACAGAATCCAAATTTAAAATTTTTGAATTTCTATCTCAACCCAACTCCAGACTGAATTGGAGATATCTACCTACCTTCTTAATCAATTTCAAAGTTTTAAAGATATAACTGCAATGTGAATGTTTGTCCCACCCCAACAGGTTAAAGGATATAAACGCGGGCCGCATGCGGCCCGCGCAGCCACGCAAATACTAGTCTATATTATATAAAGCTAAACTACCATTGACTCACTGATTGACAGAATTGTTCTCCCAGAAGGAGTTTTGTGGGGGGGTGAAGAGTGGTACACCTGGATAGGGGAGCGTTATGTGACCTAGGGAAAAATCCGAAAAGTTGCAAAAGTGGAACAGACCCTGGAGTACCCCAACGTCCTGCAAAAATGGTAGGGTTTAGGGGGGTGGGGTTCAAACAAAGGTTGTTAGGGACTATAAGCCCCTCCCAAAAAATTAAAAAAAAATGGGTGTCACAGACAAAAATACGGCGATCCCATACAAAGTTTGACCCTAAATAACTTCGGAACGGTAAACTTTTTTTAATTAGTGTTCGACCAAATGTCATAGGGGATGGCAAGCGCTACCAACCTAAAATGGTATGATTGATCCCCTGGGGGTTCAAGTCGGGGATCAAATTTCAAAATGGTCCGAGGGAGATGAAATTTTGGCTCTGGGAGTTTTTGGGGTCGCTGAATTCATTTCTGAAAAAAGTTTTTGGAATTTCTTTTTTTTTTAATAGCTCCCATACAAACTTACGAGCAAGGTGGCGGAGTGAGGCCGAAGGCCGAACGACGGCACCTTGCGAGTCTCCCCTTCGCACCGGAGCGAGGCCGAAGGCCGAGCGACGGTTCTTGAGATTTTTTCTGAAGGGTTCAAAGTGGGGTTCAAACGAGCAAGGTGTCGGAGCGAGGCCGGAGGCCGAGCGACGACACCTTGCGAGTCTCTACATACCGGAGCGAGGCCGTAGGCCGAGCGACGGTCATTCATTATGATCCCTGAGGATTCAAAGAAGGGATCAAATTTAATATTGGTGCAATTGCGATGAAATTTAAGATCTGGGGGTTTTCAAGGACTCTGATTTCATTTCTGATAAAAGTTTTTGGAATTTCTTTTTTTTTTTAAACCTCTCATACACATTTACGAGCAAGGTGTCGGAGCGAGGCCGAAGGCCGAGCGACGGCACCTTGCGAGTTCCCAAGTCACTTAAGCGAGGCCGTAGGCTGAGCTAATGTTTGACGAGCAAGGTGTCATAGTGAGGCCGAAGGCCGAGCTATGACACCTTGCGATTTCTCAATTAACTAAAGCGAGGCCGTAGGCCGAGCTAACGTTTGACAAGCAAGGTGTCATAGTGAGGCCGTAGGCCGAGCTATGACGCCTTGCGAGTTCTCAAGTAACTAAAGCGAGGCCGTAGGCCGAGCTCATCATTGACGAGCAAGGTGCTTAAGTAACTGAAGCGAGGCCGTAGGCCGAGCTAATTGTTGACGAGCAAGGTGTCATAGTGAGGCCGAAGGCCGAGCTATGGCATTTTGCGAGTCCGGAGGGCATTGAAGTGAGGCCGCAGGCCGAACTTCAGTGCCCGACAGTAAATCAAACAAAAATTAAATACTGTATGATTATCGTGGTTGCTGAAGCGAGGCCGCAGTTCGAGCTTCAGTGCCCGTTGCCGACCCTACAATGATGTCTGGTTTTCATACTTTCATGCAAAAAATATAACTTTGGTAAGTTTTACCCACTTTTCAACTGGACATGAAAGTTTGACTTTTTTTTCGACTTAATTAAATATTTCCACCCATTTTGAACTGAATTTATATTTGTCTCACAGAATCTAAATTTAAAATTTTTGAATTTCAATCTCTACCCAACTCCAGACTGAATTGGAGATATCTACCTACCTTCTTAATCAATTTCAAAGTTTTAAAGAAGCCAACTGCAAAACAAATATCTGCCCCACCCAATAGGGTAAAGGATATAAACGCGGGCCGCATGCGGCCCGCGCAGCCACGCAAATACTAGTTCTATATTATATAAAGCTGAACTACCATTGACTCATTGACAGAATTGTTCTCCCAGAAGGAGTTTTGTGGGGGGGTAAAGAGTGAAGCGACTGTATAGAGGAGGGGTATGGGACCTAGGGAAAAATCCAAAAAGTTGCAAAAGTGGAACAGACCCTAGAGTACCCCAGCGTCCTGGCTAAACTAAAACACTTGGAACCCCCCATTTTGAACAAAAGTTGTAGGGAACCATGAGTCCCTCCCAAAAAATAAAAAAAAAATTGGGGTCACAAACAAAAAAACATCGATCCCATACAAAGTTTGACCGTTAATAACTTCGGAACGGTAAACTTTTTTTAATTAGTGTTCGACCAAATGTCATAGGGGATCGTAAGCGCTACCAACCTAAATTGGTCTCATTGATCCCCTGGGGGTTCAAGTCGGGGATCAAATTTCAAAATGATCCGAGGGGGATGAAATTTTGGCTCCGGGGGTTTTTGGGGTCGCTGAATTCATTTCTGAAAAAAATTTTTGGAATTTCTTTTTTTTTTTCATAGCCCCCATACTAACTTACGAGCAAGGTGGCGGAGTGAGGCCGAAGGCCGAACGACGGCACCTTGCGAGTCCCCCATTGCACCGGAGCGAGGCCGAAGGCCGAGCGACGGTTTCATTGATGATTTTTAAAGGGTTCAAAGTGGGGTTCAAACGAGCAAGGTGCCGGAGTGAGGCCGAAGACCGAGCGACGGCACCTTGCGAGTCTCATCACACCGGAGCGAGGCCGTAGGCCGAGCGACGGTTATTCTATATGATCCCTGAGGATTCAAAGAAGGGATCAAATGTTGTATTGGTCGGATTGCGATGAAATTTAAGATCTGGGGGTTTTCAAGGACTCTGATTCCATTTCTGAAAAAAGTTTTTGGAATTTCTTTTTTTTTTTAAGTCTTCCATACATATTTACGAGCAAGGTGTCATAGCGAGGCCGGAGGCCGAGCTATGACACCTTGCGAGTTCTCAAGTAACTAAAGCGAGGCCGTAGGCCGAGCTAACATATGACGAGCAAGGTGTCATAGCGAGGCCGAAGGCCGAGCTATGGCAGCTTGCGAGTCCGGAGGGCATTGAAGTGAGGCCGCAGGCCGAACTTCAGTGCCCGACAGTAATATCAAACAAAAATTAAATACTGTTTGATTATCGTGGGTGCTGAAGCGAAGCCGCAGGCCGAGCTTCAGTGCCCTGTTGACGATCATACAATGCAACATACAATTTCATACAAAAAATATTTCTTTGGTAAGTTTTACCCACTTTTCGACTGGACTTGAAAGTTTGACTTTTTTTTCGACTGAATTAAATATTTCTACCTTATTTGAACTGAATTTAAATTTCTCTCACAGAATCCAAATTTCAAATTTTTGAATTTCAATCTCCACCCAACTCCAGACTGAATTCGAGATATCTACCTACCTTCTTAATCAATTTCAAAGTTTTAAAGAAAGCAACTGCAAATTAAATGCACTGTCCTACCCCAACAGGTTAAAGGATATAAACGCGGGCCGCATGCGGCCCGCGCAGCCACGCAAATACTAGTCTATATTATATAAAGTTAAACTACCATTGACTCACTCACTGACTCATTGACAGAATTGTTCTCCCAGAAGGAGTTTTGTGGGGGGTTGAAGAGTGGTACTACTGGATAGGGGAGGGTTATGGGACCTAGGGAAAAATCCGAAAAGTTGCAAAAGTGGAAAAGACCCTGGAGTACCCCAACGTCCTGCGAAAATGGTAGGGTTTAGGGGGGTGGGGTTCGAAGAAAGGTTGATAGGGACCATGAGCCCTTCCCAAAAAATTAAAAAAAAATGGGTGTCACAGACAAAAAAACGGCGATTCCATACAAAGTTTGACCCTTAATAACTTCGGAACGGTAAACTTTTTTTAATTAGTGTTCGACCAAATGTCATAGGGAATGGTAAGCGCTACCAACCTAAAATGGTCTGATTGATCCCCTGGGGGTTCAAGTCGGGGATCAAATTTCAAAATGGTCCGAGGGAGATGAAATTTTGGCTCTGGGGGTTTTCGGGGTTGCTTAATTCAGTTCTGAAAAAAAAAATTGGAATTTCTTTTTTTTTTTAATAGCTCCCATACAAACTTACGAGCAAGGTGGCGGAGTGAGGCCGAAGGCCGAACGACGGCACCTTGCGAGTCCCCCATCGCACCGGAGCGAGGCCGAATGCCGAGCGACGGTTCTTGAGATTTTTTCTGAAGGGTTCAAAGTGGGGTTCAAACGAGCAAAGTGTCGGAGCGAGGCCGGAGGCCGAGCGACGACACCTTGCGAGTCTCTTCATACCGGAGCGAGGCCGTAGGCCGAGCGACGGTTATTCATTATGATCCCTGAGGATTCAAAGAAGGGATCAAATTTAATATTGGTGCGATTGCGATGAAATTTAAGATCTGGGGGTTTTCAAGGACTCTGATTTCATTTCTGATGAAAGTTTTTGGAATTTCTTTTTTTTTTAAACCTCTCATACATATTTACGAGCAAGGTGTCGGAGTGAGGCCGAAGGCCGAACGACGGCACCATGCGAGTTCGTAAGTCACTAAAGCGAGGCCGCAGGCCGAGCTAACGTTTGACGAGCAAGGTGTCATAGCGAGGCCAGAGGCCGAGCTATGACACCTTGCGAGTTCTCAAGTAACTAAAGCGAGGCCGTAGGCCGAGCTAACGTTTTACGAGCAAGGTGTCATAGTGAGGCCGGAGGCCGAGCTATGACACCTTGCGAGTACTCATGTAGCTCAAGTGAGGCCGTAGGCGGAGCTAATGTTTGACGATCAAGGTGTCATAGGGAGGCCGGAGGCCGAGCTATGACACCTTGCGAGCACTCAAGTAACTTAAGCGAGGCCGTAGACCGAGCTAATGTTTGACGAGCAAGGTGTCATAGTGAGGCCGAAGGCCGAGCTATGGCATCTTGCGAGTCCGGAGGGCATTGAAGTGAGGCCGCAGGCCGAACTTCAGTGCCCGACAATAAATCATACAAAAGTTATATACTGTTCGGTTATCGTGGGTGCTGTAGCGAGGCCGCAGGCCGAGCTTCATTGCCCTGTAGACGATCATACAATGCAACATACAATTTCATACAAAAAATATTTCTTTGGTAAGTTTTACCCACTTTTCGACTGGACTTGAATGTTTGACTTTTTTTTTCGACTGAATTAAATATTTTTACCTAATTTGAACTGAATTGAAATTTCTCTCACAGAATCCAAATTTAAAATTTTTGAATTTGATTGTTCCACCCAACTCCAGACTGAATTGGAGAAATCTACAACATTTCTTAATCAATTTCAAAGTTTTAAAGATTACAACTGCAACTAAAATGCTTGACCTATTCATATAGGTTAAAGGATATAAACGCGGGCCGCATGCGGCCCGCGCAGCCACGCAAATACTAGTCTATATTATATAAAGCTGAACTACCACTGACTGACTCACTCACTCATTGACATAATTGTTCTCCCAGAAGGAGTTTTGTGGGGGGGTGAGGAGTAGAGCGACTGTATAGAGGAGGGTTATGGGACCTAGGGAAAAATCCGAAAAGTTGCAAAAGTGGAAAAGACCCTGGAGTACCCCAACGTCCTGCGAAAATGGTAGGGTTTAGGGGGGTGGGGTTCGAAGAAAGGTTGATAGGGACCATGAGCCCTTCCCAAAAAATTAAAAAAAAATGGGTGTCACAGACAAAAAAACGGCGATTCCATACAAAGTTTGACCCTTAATAACTTCGGAACGGTAAACTTTTTTTAATTAGTGTTCGACCAAATGTCATAGGGAATGGTAAGCGCTACCAACCTAAAATGGTCTGATTGATCCCCTGGGGGTTCAAGTCGGGGATCAAATTTCAAAATGGTCCGAGGGAGATGAAATTTTGGCTCTGGGGGTTTTCGGGGTTGCTTAATTCAGTTCTGAAAAAAAAAATTGGAATTTCTTTTTTTTTTTAATAGCTCCCATACAAACTTACGAGCAAGGTGGCGGAGTGAGGCCGAAGGCCGAACGACGGCACCTTGCGAGTCCCCCATCGCACCGGAGCGAGGCCGAAGGCCGAGCGACGGTTCTTGAGATTTTTTCTGAAGGGTTCAAAGTGGGGTTCAAACGAGCAAAGTGTCGGAGCGAGGCCGGAGGCCGAGCGACGACACCTTGCGAGTCTCTTCATACCGGAGCGAGGCCGTAGGCCGAGCGACGGTTATTCATTATGATCCCTGAGGATTCAAAGAAGGGATCAAATTTAATATTGGTGCGATTGCGATGAAATTTAAGATCTGGGGGTTTTCAAGGACTCTGATTTCATTTCTGATGAAAGTTTTTGGAATTTCTTTTTTTTTTAAACCTCTCATACATATTTACGAGCAAGGTGTCGGAGTGAGGCCGAAGGCCGAACGACGGCACCATGCGAGTTCGTAAGTCACTAAAGCGAGGCCGCAGGCCGAGCTAACGTTTGACGAGCAAGGTGTCATAGCGAGGCCGGAGGCCGAGCTATGACTCCTTGCTCGTTGCACTTTGCGAGTTCTCATGTAACTTAAGCGAGGCCGTAGGCCGAGCTAACGTTTGACGAGTAAGGTGTCATAGTGAGGCCGGAGGCCGGAGGCCGAAGGCCGAGCTATGGCATCTTGCGAGTCCGGAGGGCATTGAAGTGAGGCCGCAGGCCGAACTTCAGTGCCCGACAGTAAATCAAACATAAATTGAATACTGTTTGATTATCGTGGGTGCTGAAGCGAGGCCGCAGGCCGAGCTTCAGTGCCCGTTGCCAACCGTACAATGATGTATGGTTTTTCATACTTTTATGCAAAAAATATTTCTTTGGTAAGTTTTACCCAGTTTTCGACTGGACTTGAAAGTTTGACTTTTTTTTCGACTGAATTAAATATTTCCACCCATTTTGAACTCAATTTAAATTTTTCTCACAGAATCCAAATTTAAAATTTTTGAATTTCCATCTCCACCCAACTCCAGACTGAATTGGAGATATCTACCTACCTTCTTAATCAATTTCAAAGTTTTAAAGAAATAAACTGCAAAACAAATACCTGCCCAACCCTATAGGTGAAAGGATATAAACGCGGGCCGCATGCGGCCCGCGCAGCCACGCAAATACTAGTCTATATTATATAAAGCTGAACTACCATTGACTGACTCACTGATTGACATAATTGTTCTCCCAGAAGGAGTTTTGTCGGGGGGTGAACAGTGGAACAGCTGGATAGAGGAGCGTTATGGGACCTAGGGAAAAATCCGAAAAGTTGCAAAAGTGGAACAGACCCTGGAGTACCCCAACGTCCTGCAAAAATGGTAGGGTTTAGAGGGGTGGGGTTCGAACAAAGGTTGTTAAGGACCATGAGTCCCTCTCAAAAAATTAAAAAAAAATGGGTGTCACAGACAAAAAAACGGCGATCCCATACAAAGTTTGACCGTTAATAACTTCGGAACGGTAAACTTTTTTTAATTAGTGTTCGACCAAATGTCATAGGGAATCGTAAGCGCTACCAACCTAAAATGGTCTGATTGATCCCCTGGGGGTTCAAGTCGGGGATCAAATTTCAAAATGGTCCGAGCGGGATGAAATTTTGGCTCTGGGGGTTTTTGGGGTCGCTGAATTTAGTACTGAAAAAAAATTTTGGAATTTCTTTTTTTTTTTAATAGCTCCCATACAAACTTACGAGCAAGGTGGCGGAGTGAGGCCGAAGGCCGAACGACGGCACCTTGCGAGTCTCCCCTTCGCACCGGAGCGAGGCCAAAGGCCGAGCGACGGTTCTTGAGATTTTTTCTGAAGGGTTCAAAGTGGGGTTCAAACGAGCAAGGTGTCGGAGCGAGGCCGGAGGCCGAGCGACGGCACCTTGCGAGTCTCTTCATACCGGAGCGAGGCCGTAGGCCGAGCGACGGTTATTCATTATGATCCCTGAGGATTCAAAGAAGGGATCAAATTTTATATTGGTGCGATTGCGATGAAATTAAAGATCCAGGGGTTTTCAAGGACTCTGATTTCATTTCTGATGAAAGTTTTTGGAATTTCTTTCTTTTTTTAAACCTCTCATACATATTTACGAGCAATGTGTCGGAGTGAGGCCGAAGGCCGAACGACGGCACCATGCGAGTTCATAAGTCACTAAAGCGAGGCCGCAGGCCGAGCTAACGTTATACGAGCAAGGTGTCATAGCGAGGCCGGAGGCCGAGCTATGATACCTTGCGAGTTCTCAAGTAACTAAAGCGAGGCCGTAGGCCGAGCTAACGTTTGACGAGCAAGGTGTCATAGTGAGGCCGAAGGCCGAGCTATGGCACTTTGCGAGTCCTGAGGGCATTGAAGTGAGGCCGGAGGCCGAACTTCAGTGCCCGACAATAAATCATACAAAAGTTATATACTGTTCGGTTATCGTGGGTGCTGAAGCGAGGCCGCAGGCCGAGCTTCATTGCCCTGCTGACGATCATACAATGCAACATACAATTTCATACAAAAAATATTTCTTTGGTAAGTTTTACCCACTTTTCGACTGGACTTGAAAGTTTGACTTATTTTTTCAACTGAACTAAATTTACCTACCTACTCTGAACTGAATTTAAATTTCTCTCACAGAATCCAAATTTAAAATTTTTGAATTTCGATCACCACCCAACTCCAGACTGAATTGGAGAAATCTACAACATTTCTTAATCAATTTCAAAGTTTTAAAGAATAAAACTGCAACACCAATGCACTGTCCTACCCCAACAGGTTAAAGGATATAAACGCGGGCCGCATGCGGCCCGCGCAGCCACGCAAATACTAGTCTATATTATATAAAGCTGAACTACCACTCACTGACTCATTGACAGAATTGTTCTCCCAGAAGGAGTTTTGTGGGGGGGTGAAGAGTGGTACTCCTGGATAGGGGAGCGTTATGTGACCTAGGGAAAAATCCGAAAAGTTGCAAAAGTGGAAAAGACCCTGGAGTACCCCAACGTCCTGGCTAAACTATAACACTTGGAACCCCTCTTTTCAAACAAAAGTTGTTGGGAACAATGAGTCCCTCCCAAAAAATAAAAAAAAAATTGGGGTCACAAACAAAAAAACATCGATCCCATACAAAGTTTGACCGTTAATAACTTCGGAACGGTAAACTTTTTTTAATTAGTGTTCGACCAAATGTCATAGGGGATCGTAAGCGCTACCAACCTAAATTGGTCTCATTGATCCCCTGGGGGTTCAAGTCGGGGATCAAATTTCAAAATGATCCGAGGGGGATGAAATTTTGGCTCCGGGGGTTTTTGGGGTCGCTGAATTCATTTCTGAAAAAAATTTTTGGAATTTCTTTTTTTTTTTCATAGCCCCCATACTAACTTACGAGCAAGGTGGCGGAGTGAGGCCGAAGGCCGAACGACGGCACCTTGCGAGTCCCCCATTGCACCGGAGCGAGGCCGAAGGCCGAGCGACGGTTTCATTGATGATTTTTAAAGGGTTCAAAGTGGGGTTCAAACGAGCAAGGTGCCGGAGTGAGGCCGAAGACCGAGCGACGGCACCTTGCGAGTCTCATCACACCGGAGCGAGGCCGTAGGCCGAGCGACGGTTATTCTATATGATCCCTGAGGATTCAAAGAAGGGATCAAATGTTGTATTGGTCGGATTGCGATGAAATTTAAGATCTGGGGGTTTTCAAGGACTCTGATTCCATTTCTGAAAAAAGTTTTTGGAATTTCTTTTTTTTTTTAAGTCTTCCATACATATTTACGAGCAAGGTGTCATAGCGAGGCCGGAGGCCGAGCTATGACACCTTGCGAGTTCTCAAGTAACTAAAGCGAGGCCGTAGGCCGAGCTAACATATGACGAGCAAGGTGTCATAGCGAGGCCGAAGGCCGAGCTATGGCAGCTTGCGAGTCCGGAGGGCATTGAAGTGAGGCCGCAGGCCGAACTTCAGTGCCCGACAGTAATATCAAACAAAAATTAAATACTGTTTGATTATCGTGGGTGCTGAAGCGAAGCCGCAGGCCGAGCTTCAGTGCCCTGTTGACGATCATACAATGCAACATACAATTTCATACAAAAAATATTTCTTTGGTAAGTTTTACCCACTTTTCGACTGGACTTGAAAGTTTGACTTTTTTTTCGACTGAATTAAATATTTCTACCTTATTTGAACTGAATTTAAATTTCTCTCACAGAATCCAAATTTCAAATTTTTGAATTTCAATCTCCACCCAACTCCAGACTGAATTCGAGATATCTACCTACCTTCTTAATCAATTTCAAAGTTTTAAAGAAAGCAACTGCAAATTAAATGCACTGTCCTACCCCAACAGGTTAAAGGATATAAACGCGGGCCGCATGCGGCCCGCGCAGCCACGCAAATACTAGTCTATATTATATAAAGTTAAACTACCATTGACTCACTCACTGACTCATTGACAGAATTGTTCTCCCAGAAGGAGTTTTGTGGGGGGTTGAAGAGTGGTACTACTGGATAGGGGAGGGTTATGGGACCTAGGGAAAAATCCGAAAAGTTGCAAAAGTGGAAAAGACCCTGGAGTACCCCAACGTCCTGCGAAAATGGTAGGGTTTAGGGGGGTGGGGTTCGAAGAAAGGTTGATAGGGACCATGAGCCCTTCCCAAAAAATTAAAAAAAAATGGGTGTCACAGACAAAAAAACGGCGATTCCATACAAAGTTTGACCCTTAATAACTTCGGAACGGTAAACTTTTTTTAATTAGTGTTCGACCAAATGTCATAGGGAATGGTAAGCGCTACCAACCTAAAATGGTCTGATTGATCCCCTGGGGGTTCAAGTCGGGGATCAAATTTCAAAATGGTCCGAGGGAGATGAAATTTTGGCTCTGGGGGTTTTCGGGGTTGCTTAATTCAGTTCTGAAAAAAAAAATTGGAATTTCTTTTTTTTTTTAATAGCTCCCATACAAACTTACGAGCAAGGTGGCGGAGTGAGGCCGAAGGCCGAACGACGGCACCTTGCGAGTCCCCCATCGCACCGGAGCGAGGCCGAATGCCGAGCGACGGTTCTTGAGATTTTTTCTGAAGGGTTCAAAGTGGGGTTCAAACGAGCAAAGTGTCGGAGCGAGGCCGGAGGCCGAGCGACGACACCTTGCGAGTCTCTTCATACCGGAGCGAGGCCGTAGGCCGAGCGACGGTTATTCATTATGATCCCTGAGGATTCAAAGAAGGGATCAAATTTAATATTGGTGCGATTGCGATGAAATTTAAGATCTGGGGGTTTTCAAGGACTCTGATTTCATTTCTGATGAAAGTTTTTGGAATTTCTTTTTTTTTTAAACCTCTCATACATATTTACGAGCAAGGTGTCGGAGTGAGGCCGAAGGCCGAACGACGGCACCATGCGAGTTCGTAAGTCACTAAAGCGAGGCCGCAGGCCGAGCTAACGTTTGACGAGCAAGGTGTCATAGCGAGGCCAGAGGCCGAGCTATGACACCTTGCGAGTTCTCAAGTAACTAAAGCGAGGCCGTAGGCCGAGCTAACGTTTTACGAGCAAGGTGTCATAGTGAGGCCGGAGGCCGAGCTATGACACCTTGCGAGTACTCATGTAGCTCAAGTGAGGCCGTAGGCGGAGCTAATGTTTGACGATCAAGGTGTCATAGGGAGGCCGGAGGCCGAGCTATGACACCTTGCGAGCACTCAAGTAACTTAAGCGAGGCCGTAGACCGAGCTAATGTTTGACGAGCAAGGTGTCATAGTGAGGCCGAAGGCCGAGCTATGGCATCTTGCGAGTCCGGAGGGCATTGAAGTGAGGCCGCAGGCCGAACTTCAGTGCCCGACAATAAATCATACAAAAGTTATATACTGTTCGGTTATCGTGGGTGCTGTAGCGAGGCCGCAGGCCGAGCTTCATTGCCCTGTAGACGATCATACAATGCAACATACAATTTCATACAAAAAATATTTCTTTGGTAAGTTTTACCCACTTTTCGACTGGACTTGAATGTTTGACTTTTTTTTTCGACTGAATTAAATATTTTTACCTAATTTGAACTGAATTGAAATTTCTCTCACAGAATCCAAATTTAAAATTTTTGAATTTGATTGTTCCACCCAACTCCAGACTGAATTGGAGAAATCTACAACATTTCTTAATCAATTTCAAAGTTTTAAAGATTACAACTGCAACTAAAATGCTTGACCTATTCATATAGGTTAAAGGATATAAACGCGGGCCGCATGCGGCCCGCGCAGCCACGCAAATACTAGTCTATATTATATAAAGCTGAACTACCACTCACTGACTGATTGACAGAATTGTTCTCCCAGAAGGAGTTTTGTGGGGGGTTGTAGAGTAGAACATCTGTATAGAGGAGGGCTATGGGACCTAGGGAAAAATCCGAAAAGTTGCAAAAGTGGAACAGACCCTGGAGTACCCCAACGTCCTGGCTAAACTATAACACTTGCAACCCCTCTTTTTGATTAAAAGTTGTTGGGAACCATGAATCCCTCCCAAAAATTAAAAAAAAAATTGGGGTCACAAACAAAAAAACATCGACTCCATACAAAGTTTGACCCTTAATAACTTCTGAACGGTAAACTTTTTTTAATTAGTGTTCGACCAAATGTCATAGGGGATGGTAAGCGCTACCAACCTAAAATGGTCTGATTGATCCCCTGGGGGTTCAAGTCGGGGATCAAATTTCAAAATGGTCCGAGGGGGATGAAATTTTGGCTCTGGGGGTTTTTGGGGTCGCTGAATTCAGTTCTGAAAAAAAATTTTGGAATTTCTTTTTTTTTTTAATAGCTCCCATACAAACTTACGAGCGAGGTGGCGGAGTAAGGCCGAAGGCCGAACGACGGCACCTTGCGAGTCTCCCCTTCGCACCGGAGCGAGGCCGAAGGCCGAGCGACGGTTCTTGAGATTTTTTCTGAAGGGTTCAAAGTGGGGTTCAAACGAGCAAGGTGCCGGAGTGAGGCCGAAGGCCGAGCGACGGCACCTTGCGAGTTTTATCATACCGGAGCGAGGCCGTAGGCCGAGCGACGGTTATTCATTATGACCCCTGAGTATTCAAAGAAGGGATCAAATTTTATATTGGTGCGATTGCGATGAAATTTAAGATCTGGGGGTTTTCAAGGACTCTGATTTCATTTCTGATGAAAGTTTTTGGAATTTCTTTTTTTTTTTAAACCTCTCAAACATTATTACGAGCAAGGTGTCGGAGTGAGGCCGAAGGCCGAACGACGGCACCATGCGAGCTCCTAAGACACTAAAGCGAGGCTGCAGGCCGAGCTAACGTTTGACGAGCAATGTGTCATAGCGAGGCCGGAGGCCGAGCTATGGCACCTTGCGAGTTCCTTAGTAACTAAAGCGAGGCCGTAGGCCGAGCTAACCTGTTACGAGCAAGGTGTCATAGTGAGGCCGGAGGCCGAGCTATGGCACCTTGCGAGTTCCCAAGTAACTAAAGCGAGGCCGTAGGCCGAGCTAACCTGTTACGAGCAAGGTGTCATAGTGAGGCCGGAGGCCGAGCTATGGCACCTTGCGAGTTCCCAAGTAACTAAAGCGAGGCCGTAGGCCGAGCTAACCTGTTACGAGCAAGGTGTCATAGTGAGGCCGAAGGCCGAGCTATGGCACCTTGCGAGTCCGGAGGGCATTGAAGTGAGGCCACAGGCCGAACTTCAGTGCCCGACAGTAAATCAAACAAAAATTAAATACTGTTTGATTATCGAAGGTGCTGAAGCGAGGCCGCAGGCCGAGCTTCAGTGCCCTTTGCTGACCGTACAATGATGTATGGTTTTCATACTTTCATACAAAAAATATTTCTTTTGTAAGTTTTACCCACTTTTCGACTGGACTTGAAAGTTTGACTTTTTTTTTCAATTGAACTAAATTTATCTACCTATTTTGAACTAAATTTAAATTTCTCTCACAGAATCCAAATTTAAAATTTTTGAATTTCTATCTCCACCCAACTCCAGACTGAATTGGAGAAATCTACAACATTTCTTAATCAATTTCAAAGTTTTAAAGAATAAAACTGCAATGTAAATGTTTGTCCCAACCCTATAGGTAAAATGATATAAACGCGGGCCGCATGCGGCCCGCGCAGCCACGCAAATACTAGTCTATATTATATAAAGCTGAACTACCACTGACTGACTCACTCACTCATTGACATAATTGTTCTCCCAGAAGGAGTTTTGTGGGGGGGTGAGGAGTAGAGCGACTGTATAGAGGAGGGTTATGGGACCTAGGGAAAAATCCGAAAAGTTGCAAAAGTGGAAAAGACCCTGGAGTACCCCAACGTCCTGCGAAAATGGTAGGGTTTAGGGGGGTGGGGTTCGAAGAAAGGTTGATAGGGACCATGAGCCCTTCCCAAAAAATTAAAAAAAAATGGGTGTCACAGACAAAAAAACGGCGATTCCATACAAAGTTTGACCCTTAATAACTTCGGAACGGTAAACTTTTTTTAATTAGTGTTCGACCAAATGTCATAGGGAATGGTAAGCGCTACCAACCTAAAATGGTCTGATTGATCCCCTGGGGGTTCAAGTCGGGGAGCAAATTTCAAAATGGTCCGAGGGAGATGAAATTTTGGCTCTGGGGGTTTTCGGGGTTGCTTAATTCAGTTCTGAAAAAAAAAATTGGAATTTCTTTTTTTTTTTAATAGCTCCCATACAAACTTACGAGCAAGGTGGCGGAGTGAGGCCGAAGGCCGAACGACGTCACCTTGCGAGTCCCCCATCGCACCGGAGCGAGGCCGAAGGCCGAGCGACGGTTCTTGAGATTTTTTCTGAAGGGTTCAAAGTGGGGTTCAAACGAGCAAAGTGTCGGAGCGAGGCCGGAGGCCGAGCGACGACACCTTGCGAGTCTCTTCATACCGGAGCGAGGCCGTAGGCCGAGCGACGGTTATTCATTATGATCCCTGAGGATTCAAAGAAGGGATCAAATTTAATATTGGTGCGATTGCGATGAAATTTAAGATCTGGGGGTTTTCAAGGACTCTGATTTCATTTCTGATGAAAGTTTTTGGAATTTCTTTTTTTTTTAAACCTCTCATACATATTTACGAGCAAGGTGTCGGAGTGAGGCCGAAGGCCGAACGACGGCACCATGCGAGTTCGTAAGTCACTAAAGCGAGGCCGCAGGCCGAGCTAACGTTTGACGAGCAAGGTGTCATAGCGAGGCCGGAGGCCGAGCTATGACTCCTTGCTCGTTGCACTTTGCGAGTTCTCATGTAACTTAAGCGAGGCCGTAGGCCGAGCTAACGTTTGACGAGTAAGGTGTCATAGTGAGGCCGGAGGCCGGAGGCCGAAGGCCGAGCTATGGCATCTTGCGAGTCCGGAGGGCATTGAAGTGAGGCCGCAGGCCGAACTTCAGTGCCCGACAGTAAATCAAACATAAATTGAATACTGTTTGATTATCGTGGGTGCTGAAGCGAGGCCGCAGGCCGAGCTTCAGTGCCCGTTGCCAACCGTACAATGATGTATGGTTTTTCATACTTTTATGCAAAAAATATTTCTTTGGTAAGTTTTACCCAGTTTTCGACTGGACTTGATAGTTTGACTTTTTTTTCGACTGAATTAAATATTTCCACCCATTTTGAACTCAATTTAAATTTTTCTCACAGAATCCAAATTTAAAATTTTTGAATTTCCATCTCCACCCAACTCCAGACTGAATTGGAGATATCTACCTACCTTCTTAATCAATTTCAAAGTTTTAAAGAAATAAACTGCAAAACAAATACCTGCCCAACCCTATAGGTGAAAGGATATAAACGCGGGCCGCATGCGGCCCGCGCAGCCACGCAAATACTAGTCTATATTATATAAAGCTGAACTACCATTGACTGACTCACTGATTGACATAATTGTTCTCCCAGAAGGAGTTTTGTGGGGGGGTCAAGAGTGGAACGACTGTATAGAGGAGGGTTATGGGACCTAGGGAAAAATCCGAAATGTTGCAAAAGTGGAACAGACCCTGGAGTACCCCAACGTCCTGGCTAAACTATAACACTTGGAACCCCCCTTTTTGAACAAAAATTGAAGGGAACCATGAGTCCCTCCCAAAAATTAAAAAAAAAATTGGGGTCACAAACAAAAAAACATCGATCCCATACAAAGTTTGACCGTTAATAACTTCGGAACGGTAAACTTTTTTTAATTAGTGTTCGACCAAATGTCATAGGGAATCGTAAGCGCTACCAACCTTAAGTAGTCTGATTGATCCCCTGGGGGTTCAAGTCGGGGATCAAATTTCAAAATGGTCCGAGCGGGATGAATTTTTGGCTCCGGGGGTTTTTGGGGTCGCTGAATTCATTTCTGAAAAAAAATTTTGGAATTTCTTTTTTTTTTTAATAGCTCCCATACAAACTTACGAGCAAGGTGGCGGAGTGAGGCCGAAGGCCGAACGACGGCACCTTGCGAGTCCCCCATCGCACCGGAGCGAGGCCAAAGGCCGAGCGACGGTTCTTGAGATTTTTTCTGAAGGGTTCAAAGTGGGGTTCAAACGAGCAAGGTGTCGGAGCGAGGCCGGAGGCCGAGCGACGACACCTTGCGAGTCTCTACATACTTATTCGTATACTACATACTTATACGAGGTTATTCATTATGATCCCTGAGGATTCAAAGAAGGGATCAAATTTTATATTGGTCCGATTGCGATGAAATTTAAGATCTGGGGGTTTTCAAGGACTCTGATTTCATTTCTGATGAAAGTTTTTGGAATTTCTTATTTTTTTTAAACCTCTCACACATATTTACGAGCAAGGTGTCGGAGTGAGGCCGAAGGCCGAACGACGGCACCATGCGAGTTCCTAAGTCACTAAAGCGAGGCCGTAGGCCGAGCTAACGTTTGACGAGCAAGGTGTCATAGTGAGGCCGGAGGCCGAGCTATGACACCTTGCGAGTTCCTAAGTCACTAAAGCGAGGCCGTAGGCCGAGCTAATGTTTGACGAGCAAGGTGTCATAGTGAGGCCGAAGGCCGAGCTATGGCACTTTGCGAGTCCGGAGGGCATTGAAGTGAGGCCGGAGGCCGAACTTCAGTGCCCGACAATAAATCATACAAGTTATATACTGTTCGGTTATCGTGGGTGCTGAAGCGAGGCCGCAGGCCGAGCTTCATTGCCCTGCTGACGATCATACAATGCAACATACAATTACATACAAAAAATATTTCTTTGGTAAGTTTTACCCACTTTTCGACTGGACTTGAAAGTTTGTCTTTATTTTAAACTGAATTAAATTTAACCACCAATTTTGAACTGAATTTGAATTTCTCTCACAAAATCTAAATTTAAAATTTTTGAATTTCAATACCCACCCAACTCCAGACTGAATTGGAGATATCTACCTACCTTCTTAATCAATTTCAAAGTTTTAAAGAATTTAACTGCAACTAAAATGCTTGACCTATTCCTATAGGTAAAAGGATATAAACGCGGGCCGCATGCGGCCCGCGCAGCCACGCAAATACTAGTCTATATTATATAAAGCTGAACTACCACTGACTGACTCACTCACTCATTGACATAATTGTTCTCCCAGAAGGAGTTTTGTGGGGGGGTGAGGAGTAGAGCGACTGTATAGAGGAGGGTTATGGGACCTAGGGAAAAATCCGAAAAGTTGCAAAAGTGGAAAAGACCCTGGAGTACCCCAACGTCCTGCGAAAATGGTAGGGTTTAGGGGGGTGGGGTTCGAAGAAAGGTTGATAGGGACCATGAGCCCTTCCCAAAAAATTAAAAAAAAATGGGTGTCACAGACAAAAAAACGGCGATTCCATACAAAGTTTGACCCTTAATAACTTCGGAACGGTAAACTTTTTTTAATTAGTGTTCGACCAAATGTCATAGGGAATGGTAAGCGCTACCAACCTAAAATGGTCTGATTGATCCCCTGGGGGTTCAAGTCGGGGATCAAATTTCAAAATGGTCCGAGGGAGATGAAATTTTGGCTCTGGGGGTTTTCGGGGTTGCTTAATTCAGTTCTGAAAAAAAAAATTGGAATTTCTTTTTTTTTTTAATAGCTCCCATACAAACTTACGAGCAAGGTGGCGGAGTGAGGCCGAAGGCCGAACGACGGCACCTTGCGAGTCCCCCATCGCACCGGAGCGAGGCCGAAGGCCGAGCGACGGTTCTTGAGATTTTTTCTGAAGGGTTCAAAGTGGGGTTCAAACGAGCAAAGTGTCGGAGCGAGGCCGGAGGCCGAGCGACGACACCTTGCGAGTCTCTTCATACCGGAGCGAGGCCGTAGGCCGAGCGACGGTTATTCATTATGATCCCTGAGGATTCAAAGAAGGGATCAAATTTAATATTGGTGCGATTGCGATGAAATTTAAGATCTGGGGGTTTTCAAGGACTCTGATTTCATTTCTGATGAAAGTTTTTGGAATTTCTTTTTTTTTTAAACCTCTCATACATATTTACGAGCAAGGTGTCGGAGTGAGGCCGAAGGCCGAACGACGGCACCATGCGAGTTCGTAAGTCACTAAAGCGAGGCCGCAGGCCGAGCTAACGTTTGACGAGCAAGGTGTCATAGCGAGGCCGGAGGCCGAGCTATGACTCCTTGCTCGTTGCACTTTGCGAGTTCTCATGTAACTTAAGCGAGGCCGTAGGCCGAGCTAACGTTTGACGAGTAAGGTGTCATAGTGAGGCCGGAGGCCGGAGGCCGAAGGCCGAGCTATGGCATCTTGCGAGTCCGGAGGGCATTGAAGTGAGGCCGCAGGCCGAACTTCAGTGCCCGACAGTAAATCAAACATAAATTGAATACTGTTTGATTATCGTGGGTGCTGAAGCGAGGCCGCAGGCCGAGCTTCAGTGCCCGTTGCCAACCGTACAATGATGTATGGTTTTTCATACTTTTATGCAAAAAATATTTCTTTGGTAAGTTTTACCCAGTTTTCGACTGGACTTGAAAGTTTGACTTTTTTTTCGACTGAATTAAATATTTCCACCCATTTTGAACTCAATTTAAATTTTTCTCACAGAATCCAAATTTAAAATTTTTGAATTTCCATCTCCACCCAACTCCAGACTGAATTGGAGATATCTACCTACCTTCTTAATCAATTTCAAAGTTTTAAAGAAATAAACTGCAAAACAAATACCTGCCCAACCCTATAGGTGAAAGGATATAAACGCGGGCCGCATGCGGCCCGCGCAGCCACGCAAATACTAGTCTATATTATATAAAGCTGAACTACCATTGATTGACTGATTGACAGAATTGTTCTCCCAGAAGGAGTTTTGTGGGGGGTTGAAGAGTGGTACTCCTGGATAGAGGAGCGTTATGTGACCTAGGGAAAAATCCGAAAAGTTGCAAAAGTGGAACAGACCTTGGAGTACCCCAACGTCCTGCAAAAATGGTAGGGTTTAGGGGGGTGGGGTTCGAACAAAGGTTGTTAAGGACCATGAGCCCCCCCCAAAAAATAAAAAAAAAATTGGGGTCACAAACAAAAAAACATCGATCCCATACAAAGTTTGACCCTTAATAACTTCGGAACGGTAAACTTTTTTTAATTAGTGTTCGACCAAATGTCATAGGGAATCGTAAGCGCTACCAACCTAACATGGTCTGATTGATCCCCTGGGGGTTCAAGTCGGGGATCAAATTTCAAAATGGTCCAAGGGGGATGAAATTTTGGCTCTGGGGGTTTTTGGGGTCGCTGAATTCAGTTCTGAAAAAAAATTTTGGAATTTCTTTTTTTTTTTAATAGCTCCCATACAAACTTACGAGCAAGGTGGCGGAGTGAGGCCGAAGGCCGAACGACGGCACCTTGCGAGTCCCCCATCGCACCGGAGCGAGGCCGAAGGCCGAGCGACGGTTCTTGAGATTTTTTCTGAAGGGTTCAAAGTGGGGTTCAAACGAGCAAGGTGTCGGAGCGAGGCCGGAGGCCGAGCGACGACACCTTGCGAGTCTCTACATACCGGAGCGAGGCCGTAGGCCGAGCGACGGTTATTCATTATGATCCCTGAGGATTCAAAGAAGGGATCAAATTTTATATTGGTCCGATTGCGATGAAATTTAAGATCTGGGGGTTTTCAAGGACTCTGATTTCATTTCTGATGAAAGTTTTTGGAATTTGTTTTTTTTTTTTTTAACTTCTCATACATATTTACGGCACCTTGCGAGTTGCTAAGTCACTTAAGCGAGGCCGTAGGCCGAGCTAACGTTTGACGAGCAAGGTGTCATAGTGAGGCCGAAGGCCGAGCTATGGCACCTTGCGAGTCCGGAGGGCATAGAAGTGAGGCCGCAGGCCGAACTTCAGTGCCCGACAGTAAATCAAACAAAAATTAAATACTGTTTGATTATCGTGGGAGTTTTTGTAATTTCTTTTTTTTTTAAACCTCTCACACATATTTACGAGCAAGGTGTCGGAGTGAGGCCGAAGGCCGAACGACGGCACCATGCGAGTTCCTAAGTCACTAAAGCGAGGCCGCAGGCCGAGCTAACGTTTGACGAGCAAGGTGTCATAGTGAGGCCGGAGGCCGAGCTATGACACCTTGCGAGTTCTCAAGTAACTAAAGCGTGGCCGTAGGCCGAGTTAACGTTTGACGAGCAAGGTGTCATAGTGAGGCCGGAGGCCGAGCTATGACACCTTGCGAGTACTCAAGTACCTCAAGCGAGGCCGTAGGCCGAGCTAATGTTTGACGAGCAAGGTGTCATAGTGAGGCCGAAGGCCGAACTATGGCACTTTGCGAGTCCTGAGGGCATTGAAGTGAGGCCGGAGGCCGAACTTTAGTGCCCGACAATAAATCATACAAAAGTTATATACTGTTCGGTTATCGTGGGTGCTGAAGCGAGGCCGCAGGCCGAGCATCATTGCCCTGCTTACGATCATACAATGCAACATACAATTTCATACAAAAAATATTTCTTTGGTAAGTTTTACCCACTTTTCGACTGGACTTGAAAGTTTGACTTATTTTTTCAACTAAACTAAATTTATCTACCAATTTTGAACTGAATTTAAATTTCTCTCACAGAATCCAAATTTAAAATTTTTGAATTTCTATCTCCACCCAACTCCAGACTGAATTGGAGATATCTACCTACCTTCTTAATCAATTTCAAAGTTTTAAAGATTACAACTGCAAAACAAATACCTGCCCCAACCCTATAGGTAAAAGGATATAAACGCGGGCCGCATGCGGCCCGCGCAGCCACGCAAATACTAGTCTATATTATATAAAGCTGAACTACCATTGACTGACTCACTGATTGACATAATTGTTCTCCCAGAAGGAGTTTTGTCGGGGGGTGAACAGTGGAACAGCTGGATAGAGGAGCGTTATGGGACCTAGGGAAAAATCCGAAAAGTTGCAAAAGTGGAACAGACCCTGGAGTACCCCAACGTCCTGCAAAAATGGTAGGGTTTAGAGGGGTGGGGTTCGAACAAAGGTTGTTAAGGACCATGAGTCCCTCTCAAAAAATTAAAAAAAAATGGGTGTCACAGACAAAAAAACGGCGATCCCATACAAAGTTTGACCGTTAATAACTTCGGAACGGTAAACTTTTTTTAATTAGTGTTCGACCAAATGTCATAGGGAATCGTAAGCGCTAC
Source organism: Ligdia adustata (assembly GCA_947049295.1). Taxonomy (NCBI): domain Eukaryota; kingdom Metazoa; phylum Arthropoda; class Insecta; order Lepidoptera; family Geometridae; genus Ligdia; species Ligdia adustata. The sequence goes on from OX346237.1 coordinate 3,198,598, forward strand.
CAACCTAAAATGGTCTGATTGATCCCCTGGGGGTTCAAGTCGGGGATCAAATTTCAAAATGGTCCGAGCGGGATGAAATTTTGGCTCTGGGGGTTTTTGGGGTCGCTGAATTTAGTACTGAAAAAAAATTTTGGAATTTCTTTTTTTTTTTAATAGCTCCCATACAAACTTACGAGCAAGGTGGCGGAGTGAGGCCGAAGGCCGAACGACGGCACCTTGCGAGTCTCCCCTTCGCACCGGAGCGAGGCCAAAGGCCGAGCGACGGTTCTTGAGATTTTTTCTGAAGGGTTCAAAGTGGGGTTCAAACGAGCAAGGTGTCGGAGCGAGGCCGGAGGCCGAGCGACGGCACCTTGCGAGTCTCTTCATACCGGAGCGAGGCCGTAGGCCGAGCGACGGTTATTCATTATGATCCCTGAGGATTCAAAGAAGGGATCAAATTTTATATTGGTGCGATTGCGATGAAATTAAAGATCCAGGGGTTTTCAAGGACTCTGATTTCATTTCTGATGAAAGTTTTTGGAATTTCTTTCTTTTTTTAAACCTCTCATACATATTTACGAGCAATGTGTCGGAGTGAGGCCGAAGGCCGAACGACGGCACCATGCGAGTTCATAAGTCACTAAAGCGAGGCCGCAGGCCGAGCTAACGTTATACGAGCAAGGTGTCATAGCGAGGCCGGAGGCCGAGCTATGATACCTTGCGAGTTCTCAAGTAACTAAAGCGAGGCCGTAGGCCGAGCTAACGTTTGACGAGCAAGGTGTCATAGTGAGGCCGAAGGCCGAGCTATGGCACTTTGCGAGTCCTGAGGGCATTGAAGTGAGGCCGGAGGCCGAACTTCAGTGCCCGACAATAAATCATACAAAAGTTATATACTGTTCGGTTATCGTGGGTGCTGAAGCGAGGCCGCAGGCCGAGCTTCATTGCCCTGCTGACGATCATACAATGCAACATACAATTTCATACAAAAAATATTTCTTTGGTAAGTTTTACCCACTTTTCGACTGGACTTGAAAGTTTGACTTATTTTTTCAACTGAACTAAATTTACCTACCTACTCTGAACTGAATTTAAATTTCTCTCACAGAATCCAAATTTAAAATTTTTGAATTTCGATCACCACCCAACTCCAGACTGAATTGGAGAAATCTACAACATTTCTTAATCAATTTCAAAGTTTTAAAGAATAAAACTGCAACACCAATGCACTGTCCTACCCCAACAGGTTAAAGGATATAAACGCGGGCCGCATGCGGCCCGCGCAGCCACGCAAATACTAGTCTATATTATATAAAGCTGAACTACCACTCACTGACTCATTGACAGAATTGTTCTCCCAGAAGGAGTTTTGTGGGGGGGTGAAGAGTGGTACTCCTGGATAGGGGAGCGTTATGTGACCTAGGGAAAAATCCGAAAAGTTGCAAAAGTGGAAAAGACCCTGGAGTACCCCAACGTCCTGGCTAAACTATAACACTTGGAACCCCTCTTTTCAAACAAAAGTTGTTGGGAACAATGAGTCCCTCCCAAAAAATAAAAAAAAAATTGGGGTCACAAACAAAAAAACATCGATCCCATACAAAGTTTGACCGTTAATAACTTCGGAACGGTAAACTTTTTTTAATTAGTGTTCGACCAAATGTCATAGGGGATCGTAAGCGCTACCAACCTAAATTGGTCTCATTGATCCCCTGGGGGTTCAAGTCGGGGATCAAATTTCAAAATGATCCGAGGGGGATGAAATTTTGGCTCCGGGGGTTTTTGGGGTCGCTGAATTCATTTCTGAAAAAAATTTTTGGAATTTCTTTTTTTTTTTCATAGCCCCCATACTAACTTACGAGCAAGGTGGCGGAGTGAGGCCGAAGGCCGAACGACGGCACCTTGCGAGTCCCCCATTGCACCGGAGCGAGGCCGAAGGCCGAGCGACGGTTTCATTGATGATTTTTAAAGGGTTCAAAGTGGGGTTCAAACGAGCAAGGTGCCGGAGTGAGGCCGAAGACCGAGCGACGGCACCTTGCGAGTCTCATCACACCGGAGCGAGGCCGTAGGCCGAGCGACGGTTATTCTATATGATCCCTGAGGATTCAAAGAAGGGATCAAATGTTGTATTGGTCGGATTGCGATGAAATTTAAGATCTGGGGGTTTTCAAGGACTCTGATTCCATTTCTGAAAAAAGTTTTTGGAATTTCTTTTTTTTTTTAAGTCTTCCATACATATTTACGAGCAAGGTGTCATAGCGAGGCCGGAGGCCGAGCTATGACACCTTGCGAGTTCTCAAGTAACTAAAGCGAGGCCGTAGGCCGAGCTAACATATGACGAGCAAGGTGTCATAGCGAGGCCGAAGGCCGAGCTATGGCAGCTTGCGAGTCCGGAGGGCATTGAAGTGAGGCCGCAGGCCGAACTTCAGTGCCCGACAGTAATATCAAACAAAAATTAAATACTGTTTGATTATCGTGGGTGCTGAAGCGAAGCCGCAGGCCGAGCTTCAGTGCCCTGTTGACGATCATACAATGCAACATACAATTTCATACAAAAAATATTTCTTTGGTAAGTTTTACCCACTTTTCGACTGGACTTGAAAGTTTGACTTTTTTTTCGACTGAATTAAATATTTCTACCTTATTTGAACTGAATTTAAATTTCTCTCACAGAATCCAAATTTCAAATTTTTGAATTTCAATCTCCACCCAACTCCAGACTGAATTCGAGATATCTACCTACCTTCTTAATCAATTTCAAAGTTTTAAAGAAAGCAACTGCAAATTAAATGCACTGTCCTACCCCAACAGGTTAAAGGATATAAACGCGGGCCGCATGCGGCCCGCGCAGCCACGCAAATACTAGTCTATATTATATAAAGCTGAACTACCATTGACTCATTGACAGAATTGTTCTCCCAGAAGGAGTTTTGTGGGGGGTCGGCGAGTGGAGCGATTGTATAGAGGAGGGTTAGGGGACCTAGGGAAAAATCCGAAAAGTTGCAAAAGTGGAAAAGACCTTGGAGTACCCCAACGTCCTGCGAAAATGGTAAGGTTTAGGAGGGTGGGGTTCAAACAAAGGTTGTTAGGGACCAAGAGCCCCTCCCAAAAAATAAAAAAAAAATAGGTGTCACAGACAAAAAAACGTCGATCCAATACAAAGTTTGACCGTTAATAACTTCGGAACGGTAGACTTTTTTTAATTAGTGTTCGACCAAATGTCATAGGGTATCGTAAGCGCTACCAACTTAAAGTGGTCTGATTGATCCCCTGGGGGTTCAAGTCGGGGATCAAATTTCAAAATGGTCCGAGGGGGATGAAATTTTGGCTCCGGGGGTTTTTGGGGTCGCTGAATTCAGTTCTGAAAAAAAATTTTGGAATTTCTTTTTTTTTTTAATAGCTCCCATACAAACTTACGAGCAAGGTGGCGGAGTGAGGCCGAAGGCCGAACGACGGCACCTTGCGAGTCTCCAATCGCACCGGAGCGAGGCCGAAGGCCGAGCGACGGTTTCATTGATGATTTCTAAAGGGTTCAAAGTGGGGTTCAAACGAGCAAGGTGCCGGAGTGAGGCCGAAGGCCGAGCGACGGCACCTTGCGAGTCTCATCATACCGGAGCGAGGCCGTAGGCCGAGCGACGGTTATTCCATATGAACCCTGAGGATTCAAAAAAGGGATCAAATTTTATATTGGTCCGATTGCGATGAAATTTAAGATCTGGGGTTTTTCAAGGACTCTGATTCCATTTCTGAGGAAAGTTTTTGAAATTTCTTTTTTTTTTAAACATCTCATACATATTTACGAGCGACGGCACCTTGCGAGTTCCTAAGTCACTTAAGCGAGGCCGTAGGCCGAGCAAGGTGTCATAGCGAGGCCGGAGGCCGAGCAAGGTGTCATAGCGAGGCCGAAGGCCGAGCTATGGCACCTTGCGAGTACTCAAGTAACTAAAGCGAGGCCGTAGGCCGAGCTAACGGTAGACGAGCAAGGTGTCATAGTGAGGCCGAAGGCCGAGCTATGGCATCTTGCGAGTCCGGAGGGCATTGAAGTGAGGCCGCAGGCCGAACTTCAGTGCCCGACAGTAAATCAAACAAAAATTAAATACTGTATGATTATCGTAGGTGCTGAAGCGAGGCCGCAGGCCGAGCTTCAGTGCCCTTTGCCTACCGTACAATGATGTATGGTTTTCATACTTTCATACAAAAAATATTTATTTGGTAAGTTTTACCCACTTTTCGACTGGACTTTTAAGTTTGACTTTTTTTTCAACTAAGTTTAATTTATCAACCTATTTTGAACTGAATTTAAATTTCACTCACAGAATCCAAATTTAAAATTTTTGAATTTCCATCTCCACCCAACTCCAGACTGAATTGGAGATATCTACCTACCTTCTTAATCAATTTCAAAGTTTTAAAGAAAATAACTGCAATGTGAATGTTTGTCCCAACCCTATAGGTAAAAGGATATAAACGCGGGCCGCATGCGGCCCGCGCAGCCACGCAAATACTAGGTTACTAAATACGTGGTTTTTATTCTTTAAAATCTATTCTTCTATTCTATCTATTCTATATTATATAAAGCTGAACTACCATTGACTCATTGACAGAATTGTTCTCCCAGAAGGAGTTTTGTGGGGGGTCGGCGAGTGGAGCGATTGTATAGAGGAGGGTTAGGGGACCTAGGGAAAAATCCGAAAAGTTGCAAAAGTGGAACAGACCCTGGAGTACCCCAACGTCCTGGCTAAACTATAACACTTGGAACCCCCCTTTTTGAACAAAAGTTGTAGGGAACCATGAGTCCCTCCCAAAAAATAAAAAAAAAATTGGGGTCACAAACAAAAAAACATCGATCCCATACAAAGTTTGACCGTTAATAACTTCGGAACGGTAAACTTTTTTTAATTAGTGTTCGACCAAATGTCATAGGGAATCGTAAGCGCTACCAACCTAAAATGGTCTGATTGATCCCCTGGGGGTTCAAGTCGGGGATCAAATTTCAAAATGGTCCGAGGGGGATGAAATTTTGGCTCCGGGGGTTTTTGGGGTCGCTGATTTCATTTCTGAAAAAAGTTTTTGGAATTTCTTTTTTTTTTTAATAGCCGCCATACAAACTTACGAGCAAGGTGTCGGAGTGAGGCCGAAGGCCGAACGACTGCACCTTGCGAGTCTCCAATCGCACCGGAGCGAGGCCGAAGGCCGAGCGACGGTTTCATTGATGATTTCTAAAGGGTTCAAAGTGGGGTTCAAACGAGCAAGGTGCCGGAGTGAGGCCGAAGGCCGAGCGACGGCACCTTGCGAGTCTCATCATACCGGAGCGAGGCCGTAGGCCGAGCGACGGTTATTCCATATGATCTCTGAGGATTCAAAGAAGGGATCAAATCTAATATTGGTCCGATTGCGATGAAATTTAAGATCTGGGGGTTTTCAAGGACTCTGATTTCATTTCTGATGAAAGTTTTTGGAATTTCGTTTTTTTTTTAATCCTTTCATACATAGTTACGAGCAAGGTGTCGGAGTGAGGCCGAAGGCCGAACGACGGCACTATGCGAGTTCCTAAGTCACTAAAGCGAGGCCGCAGGCCGAGCTAACGGTTGACGAGCAAGGTGTCATAGTGAGGCCGGAGGCCGAGCTATGACACTTTGCGAGTTCTCGAGTAACTAAAGCGAGGCCGTAGGCCGAGCTAATTGTCGACGAGCAAGGTGTCATAGTGAGGCCGAAGGCCGAGCTATGGCACTTTGCGAGTCCGGAGGGCATTGAAGTTAGGCCGGAGGCCGAACTTCAGTGCCCGACAATAAATCATACAAAAGTTATATACTGTTCGGTTATCGTGGGTGCTGAAGCGAGGCCGCAGGCCGAGCTTCATTGCCCTGTTGACGATCATACAAAGCAACATACAATTTCATACAAAAAATATTTCTTTGGTAAGTTTTACCCACTTTTCGACTGGACTTGAAAGTTTGACTTATTTTTCAACTGAACTAAATTTATCTACCTTCTTTGAACTGAATTTAAATTTTTCTCACAGAATCCAAATTTAAAATTTTTGAATTTCTATCTCCACCCAACTCCAGACTGAATTGGAGATATCTACCTACCTTCTTAATCAATTTCAAAGTTTTAAAGAATAAAACTGCAACTAAAATGCTTGAACTAATCCTATAGGTAAAAGGATATAAACGCGGGCCGCATGCGGCCCGCGCAGCCACGCAAATACTAGTCTATTTCTATATTATATAAAGCTGAACTACCACTCACTGACTCATTGACAGAATTGTTCTCCCAGAAGGAGTTTTGTGGGGGGGTGAAGAGTGGTACTCCTGGATAGGGGAGCGTTATGTGACCTAGGGAAAAATCCGAAAAGTTGCAAAAGTGGAAAAGACCCTGGAGTACCCCAACGTCCTGGCTAAACTATAACACTTGGAACCCCTCTTTTCAAACAAAAGTTGTTGGGAACAATGAGTCCCTCCCAAAAAATAAAAAAAAAATTGGGGTCACAAACAAAAAAACATCGATCCCATACAAAGTTTGACCGTTAATAACTTCGGAACGGTAAACTTTTTTTAATTAGTGTTCGACCAAATGTCATAGGGGATCGTAAGCGCTACCAACCTAAATTGGTCTCATTGATCCCCTGGGGGTTCAAGTCGGGGATCAAATTTCAAAATGATCCGAGGGGGATGAAATTTTGGCTCCGGGGGTTTTTGGGGTCGCTGAATTCATTTCTGAAAAAAATTTTTGGAATTTCTTTTTTTTTTTCATAGCCCCCATACTAACTTACGAGCAAGGTGGCGGAGTGAGGCCGAAGGCCGAACGACGGCACCTTGCGAGTCCCCCATTGCACCGGAGCGAGGCCGAAGGCCGAGCGACGGTTTCATTGATGATTTTTAAAGGGTTCAAAGTGGGGTTCAAACGAGCAAGGTGCCGGAGTGAGGCCGAAGACCGAGCGACGGCACCTTGCGAGTCTCATCACACCGGAGCGAGGCCGTAGGCCGAGCGACGGTTATTCTATATGATCCCTGAGGATTCAAAGAAGGGATCAAATGTTGTATTGGTCGGATTGCGATGAAATTTAAGATCTGGGGGTTTTCAAGGACTCTGATTCCATTTCTGAAAAAAGTTTTTGGAATTTCTTTTTTTTTTTAAGTCTTCCATACATATTTACGAGCAAGGTGTCATAGCGAGGCCGGAGGCCGAGCTATGACACCTTGCGAGTTCTCAAGTAACTAAAGCGAGGCCGTAGGCCGAGCTAACATATGACGAGCAAGGTGTCATAGCGAGGCCGAAGGCCGAGCTATGGCAGCTTGCGAGTCCGGAGGGCATTGAAGTGAGGCCGCAGGCCGAACTTCAGTGCCCGACAGTAATATCAAACAAAAATTAAATACTGTTTGATTATCGTGGGTGCTGAAGCGAAGCCGCAGGCCGAGCTTCAGTGCCCTGTTGACGATCATACAATGCAACATACAATTTCATACAAAAAATATTTCTTTGGTAAGTTTTACCCACTTTTCGACTGGACTTGAAAGTTTGACTTTTTTTTCGACTGAATTAAATATTTCTACCTTATTTGAACTGAATTTAAATTTCTCTCACAGAATCCAAATTTCAAATTTTTGAATTTCAATCTCCACCCAACTCCAGACTGAATTCGAGATATCTACCTACCTTCTTAATCAATTTCAAAGTTTTAAAGAAAGCAACTGCAAATTAAATGCACTGTCCTACCCCAACAGGTTAAAGGATATAAACGCGGGCCGCATGCGGCCCGCGCAGCCACGCAAATACTAGTCTATATTATATAAAGCTGAACTACCACTGACTGACTCACTCACTCATTGACATAATTGTTCTCCCAGAAGGAGTTTTGTGGGGGGGTGAGGAGTAGAGCGACTGTATAGAGGAGGGTTATGGGACCTAGGGAAAAATCCGAAAAGTTGCAAAAGTGGAAAAGACCCTGGAGTACCCCAACGTCCTGCGAAAATGGTAGGGTTTAGGGGGGTGGGGTTCGAAGAAAGGTTGATAGGGACCATGAGCCCTTCCCAAAAAATTAAAAAAAAATGGGTGTCACAGACAAAAAAACGGCGATTCCATACAAAGTTTGACCCTTAATAACTTCGGAACGGTAAACTTTTTTTAATTAGTGTTCGACCAAATGTCATAGGGAATGGTAAGCGCTACCAACCTAAAATGGTCTGATTGATCCCCTGGGGGTTCAAGTCGGGGATCAAATTTCAAAATGGTCCGAGGGAGATGAAATTTTGGCTCTGGGGGTTTTCGGGGTTGCTTAATTCAGTTCTGAAAAAAAAAATTGGAATTTCTTTTTTTTTTTAATAGCTCCCATACAAACTTACGAGCAAGGTGGCGGAGTGAGGCCGAAGGCCGAACGACGGCACCTTGCGAGTCCCCCATCGCACCGGAGCGAGGCCGAAGGCCGAGCGACGGTTCTTGAGATTTTTTCTGAAGGGTTCAAAGTGGGGTTCAAACGAGCAAAGTGTCGGAGCGAGGCCGGAGGCCGAGCGACGACACCTTGCGAGTCTCTTCATACCGGAGCGAGGCCGTAGGCCGAGCGACGGTTATTCATTATGATCCCTGAGGATTCAAAGAAGGGATCAAATTTAATATTGGTGCGATTGCGATGAAATTTAAGATCTGGGGGTTTTCAAGGACTCTGATTTCATTTCTGATGAAAGTTTTTGGAATTTCTTTTTTTTTTAAACCTCTCATACATATTTACGAGCAAGGTGTCGGAGTGAGGCCGAAGGCCGAACGACGGCACCATGCGAGTTCGTAAGTCACTAAAGCGAGGCCGCAGGCCGAGCTAACGTTTGACGAGCAAGGTGTCATAGCGAGGCCGGAGGCCGAGCTATGACTCCTTGCTCGTTGCACTTTGCGAGTTCTCATGTAACTTAAGCGAGGCCGTAGGCCGAGCTAACGTTTGACGAGTAAGGTGTCATAGTGAGGCCGGAGGCCGGAGGCCGAAGGCCGAGCTATGGCATCTTGCGAGTCCGGAGGGCATTGAAGTGAGGCCGCAGGCCGAACTTCAGTGCCCGACAGTAAATCAAACATAAATTGAATACTGTTTGATTATCGTGGGTGCTGAAGCGAGGCCGCAGGCCGAGCTTCAGTGCCCGTTGCCAACCGTACAATGATGTATGGTTTTTCATACTTTTATGCAAAAAATATTTCTTTGGTAAGTTTTACCCAGTTTTCGACTGGACTTGAAAGTTTGACTTTTTTTTCGACTGAATTAAATATTTCCACCCATTTTGAACTCAATTTAAATTTTTCTCACAGAATCCAAATTTAAAATTTTTGAATTTCCATCTCCACCCAACTCCAGACTGAATTGGAGATATCTACCTACCTTCTTAATCAATTTCAAAGTTTTAAAGAAATAAACTGCAAAACAAATACCTGCCCAACCCTATAGGTGAAAGGATATAAACGCGGGCCGCATGCGGCCCGCGCAGCCACGCAAATACTAGTCTATATTATATAAAGCTGAACTACCACTGACTGACTCACTCACTCATTGACATAATTGTTCTCCCAGAAGGAGTTTTGTCGGGGGGTGAACAGTGGAACAGCTGGATAGAGGAGCGTTATGGGACCTAGGGAAAAATCCGAAAAGTTGCAAAAGTGGAACAGACCCTGGAGTACCCCAACGTCCTGCAAAAATGGTAGGGTTTAGAGGGGTGGGGTTCGAACAAAGGTTGTTAAGGACCATGAGTCCCTCTCAAAAAATTAAAAAAAAATGGGTGTCACAGACAAAAAAACGGCGATCCCATACAAAGTTTGACCGTTAATAACTTCGGAACGGTAAACTTTTTTTAATTAGTGTTCGACCAAATGTCATAGGGAATCGTAAGCGCTACCAACCTAAAATGGTCTGATTGATCCCCTGGGGGTTCAAGTCGGGGATCAAATTTCAAAATGGTCCGAGCGGGATGAAATTTTGGCTCTGGGGGTTTTTGGGGTCGCTGAATTTAGTACTGAAAAAAAATTTTGGAATTTCTTTTTTTTTTTAATAGCTCCCATACAAACTTACGAGCAAGGTGGCGGAGTGAGGCCGAAGGCCGAACGACGGCACCTTGCGAGTCTCCCCTTCGCACCGGAGCGAGGCCAAAGGCCGAGCGACGGTTCTTGAGATTTTTTCTGAAGGGTTCAAAGTGGGGTTCAAACGAGCAAGGTGTCGGAGCGAGGCCGGAGGCCGAGCGACGGCACCTTGCGAGTCTCTTCATACCGGAGCGAGGCCGTAGGCCGAGCGACGGTTATTCATTATGATCCCTGAGGATTCAAAGAAGGGATCAAATTTTATATTGGTGCGATTGCGATGAAATTAAAGATCCAGGGGTTTTCAAGGACTCTGATTTCATTTCTGATGAAAGTTTTTGGAATTTCTTTCTTTTTTTAAACCTCTCATACATATTTACGAGCAATGTGTCGGAGTGAGGCCGAAGGCCGAACGACGGCACCATGCGAGTTCATAAGTCACTAAAGCGAGGCCGCAGGCCGAGCTAACGTTATACGAGCAAGGTGTCATAGCGAGGCCGGAGGCCGAGCTATGATACCTTGCGAGTTCTCAAGTAACTAAAGCGAGGCCGTAGGCCGAGCTAACGTTTGACGAGCAAGGTGTCATAGTGAGGCCGAAGGCCGAGCTATGGCACTTTGCGAGTCCTGAGGGCATTGAAGTGAGGCCGGAGGCCGAACTTCAGTGCCCGACAATAAATCATACAAAAGTTATATACTGTTCGGTTATCGTGGGTGCTGAAGCGAGGCCGCAGGCCGAGCTTCATTGCCCTGCTGACGATCATACAATGCAACATACAATTTCATACAAAAAATATTTCTTTGGTAAGTTTTACCCACTTTTCGACTGGACTTGAAAGTTTGACTTATTTTTTCAACTGAACTAAATTTACCTACCTACTCTGAACTGAATTTAAATTTCTCTCACAGAATCCAAATTTAAAATTTTTGAATTTCGATCACCACCCAACTCCAGACTGAATTGGAGAAATCTACAACATTTCTTAATCAATTTCAAAGTTTTAAAGAATAAAACTGCAACACCAATGCACTGTCCTACCCCAACAGGTTAAAGGATATAAACGCGGGCCGCATGCGGCCCGCGCAGCCACGCAAATACTAGTCTATATTATATAAAGCTGAACTACCACTCACTGACTCATTGACAGAATTGTTCTCCCAGAAGGAGTTTTGTGGGGGGGTGAAGAGTGGTACTCCTGGATAGGGGAGCGTTATGTGACCTAGGGAAAAATCCGAAAAGTTGCAAAAGTGGAAAAGACCCTGGAGTACCCCAACGTCCTGGCTAAACTATAACACTTGGAACCCCTCTTTTCAAACAAAAGTTGTTGGGAACAATGAGTCCCTCCCAAAAAATAAAAAAAAAATTGGGGTCACAAACAAAAAAACATCGATCCCATACAAAGTTTGACCGTTAATAACTTCGGAACGGTAAACTTTTTTTAATTAGTGTTCGACCAAATGTCATAGGGGATCGTAAGCGCTACCAACCTAAATTGGTCTCATTGATCCCCTGGGGGTTCAAGTCGGGGATCAAATTTCAAAATGATCCGAGGGGGATGAAATTTTGGCTCCGGGGGTTTTTGGGGTCGCTGAATTCATTTCTGAAAAAAATTTTTGGAATTTCTTTTTTTTTTTCATAGCCCCCATACTAACTTACGAGCAAGGTGGCGGAGTGAGGCCGAAGGCCGAACGACGGCACCTTGCGAGTCCCCCATTGCACCGGAGCGAGGCCGAAGGCCGAGCGACGGTTTCATTGATGATTTTTAAAGGGTTCAAAGTGGGGTTCAAACGAGCAAGGTGCCGGAGTGAGGCCGAAGACCGAGCGACGGCACCTTGCGAGTCTCATCACACCGGAGCGAGGCCGTAGGCCGAGCGACGGTTATTCTATATGATCCCTGAGGATTCAAAGAAGGGATCAAATGTTGTATTGGTCGGATTGCGATGAAATTTAAGATCTGGGGGTTTTCAAGGACTCTGATTCCATTTCTGAAAAAAGTTTTTGGAATTTCTTTTTTTTTTTAAGTCTTCCATACATATTTACGAGCAAGGTGTCATAGCGAGGCCGGAGGCCGAGCTATGACACCTTGCGAGTTCTCAAGTAACTAAAGCGAGGCCGTAGGCCGAGCTAACATATGACGAGCAAGGTGTCATAGCGAGGCCGAAGGCCGAGCTATGGCAGCTTGCGAGTCCGGAGGGCATTGAAGTGAGGCCGCAGGCCGAACTTCAGTGCCCGACAGTAATATCAAACAAAAATTAAATACTGTTTGATTATCGTGGGTGCTGAAGCGAAGCCGCAGGCCGAGCTTCAGTGCCCTGTTGACGATCATACAATGCAACATACAATTTCATACAAAAAATATTTCTTTGGTAAGTTTTACCCACTTTTCGACTGGACTTGAAAGTTTGACTTTTTTTTCGACTGAATTAAATATTTCTACCTTATTTGAACTGAATTTAAATTTCTCTCACAGAATCCAAATTTCAAATTTTTGAATTTCAATCTCCACCCAACTCCAGACTGAATTCGAGATATCTACCTACCTTCTTAATCAATTTCAAAGTTTTAAAGAAAGCAACTGCAAATTAAATGCACTGTCCTACCCCAACAGGTTAAAGGATATAAACGCGGGCCGCATGCGGCCCGCGCAGCCACGCAAATACTAGTCTATATTATATAAAGCTGAACTACCACTCACTGACTCATTGACAGAATTGTTCTCCCAGAAGGAGTTTTGTGGGGGGGTGAAGAGTGGTACTCCTGGATAGGGGAGCGTTATGTGACCTAGGGAAAAATCCGAAAAGTTGCAAAAGTGGAAAAGACCCTGGAGTACCCCAACGTCCTGGCTAAACTATAACACTTGGAACCCCTCTTTTCAAACAAAAGTTGTTGGGAACAATGAGTCCCTCCCAAAAAATAAAAAAAAAATTGGGGTCACAAACAAAAAAACATCGATCCCATACAAAGTTTGACCGTTAATAACTTCGGAACGGTAAACTTTTTTTAATTAGTGTTCGACCAAATGTCATAGGGGATCGTAAGCGCTACCAACCTAAATTGGTCTCATTGATCCCCTGGGGGTTCAAGTCGGGGATCAAATTTCAAAATGATCCGAGGGGGATGAAATTTTGGCTCCGGGGGTTTTTGGGGTCGCTGAATTCATTTCTGAAAAAAATTTTTGGAATTTCTTTTTTTTTTTCATAGCCCCCATACTAACTTACGAGCAAGGTGGCGGAGTGAGGCCGAAGGCCGAACGACGGCACCTTGCGAGTCCCCCATTGCACCGGAGCGAGGCCGAAGGCCGAGCGACGGTTTCATTGATGATTTTTAAAGGGTTCAAAGTGGGGTTCAAACGAGCAAGGTGCCGGAGTGAGGCCGAAGACCGAGCGACGGCACCTTGCGAGTCTCATCACACCGGAGCGAGGCCGTAGGCCGAGCGACGGTTATTCTATATGATCCCTGAGGATTCAAAGAAGGGATCAAATGTTGTATTGGTCGGATTGCGATGAAATTTAAGATCTGGGGGTTTTCAAGGACTCTGATTCCATTTCTGAAAAAAGTTTTTGGAATTTCTTTTTTTTTTTAAGTCTTCCATACATATTTACGAGCAAGGTGTCATAGCGAGGCCGGAGGCCGAGCTATGACACCTTGCGAGTTCTCAAGTAACTAAAGCGAGGCCGTAGGCCGAGCTAACATATGACGAGCAAGGTGTCATAGCGAGGCCGAAGGCCGAGCTATGGCAGCTTGCGAGTCCGGAGGGCATTGAAGTGAGGCCGCAGGCCGAACTTCAGTGCCCGACAGTAATATCAAACAAAAATTAAATACTGTTTGATTATCGTGGGTGCTGAAGCGAAGCCGCAGGCCGAGCTTCAGTGCCCTGTTGACGATCATACAATGCAACATACAATTTCATACAAAAAATATTTCTTTGGTAAGTTTTACCCACTTTTCGACTGGACTTGAAAGTTTGACTTTTTTTTCGACTGAATTAAATATTTCTACCTTATTTGAACTGAATTTAAATTTCTCTCACAGAATCCAAATTTCAAATTTTTGAATTTCAATCTCCACCCAACTCCAGACTGAATTCGAGATATCTACCTACCTTCTTAATCAATTTCAAAGTTTTAAAGAAAGCAACTGCAAATTAAATGCACTGTCCTACCCCAACAGGTTAAAGGATATAAACGCGGGCCGCATGCGGCCCGCGCAGCCACGCAAATACTAGTCTATATTATATAAAGTTAAACTACCATTGACTCACTCACTGACTCATTGACAGAATTGTTCTCCCAGAAGGAGTTTTGTGGGGGGTTGAAGAGTGGTACTACTGGATAGGGGAGGGTTATGGGACCTAGGGAAAAATCCGAAAAGTTGCAAAAGTGGAAAAGACCCTGGAGTACCCCAACGTCCTGCGAAAATGGTAGGGTTTAGGGGGGTGGGGTTCGAAGAAAGGTTGATAGGGACCATGAGCCCTTCCCAAAAAATTAAAAAAAAATGGGTGTCACAGACAAAAAAACGGCGATTCCATACAAAGTTTGACCCTTAATAACTTCGGAACGGTAAACTTTTTTTAATTAGTGTTCGACCAAATGTCATAGGGAATGGTAAGCGCTACCAACCTAAAATGGTCTGATTGATCCCCTGGGGGTTCAAGTCGGGGATCAAATTTCAAAATGGTCCGAGGGAGATGAAATTTTGGCTCTGGGGGTTTTCGGGGTTGCTTAATTCAGTTCTGAAAAAAAAAATTGGAATTTCTTTTTTTTTTTAATAGCTCCCATACAAACTTACGAGCAAGGTGGCGGAGTGAGGCCGAAGGCCGAACGACGGCACCTTGCGAGTCCCCCATCGCACCGGAGCGAGGCCGAATGCCGAGCGACGGTTCTTGAGATTTTTTCTGAAGGGTTCAAAGTGGGGTTCAAACGAGCAAAGTGTCGGAGCGAGGCCGGAGGCCGAGCGACGACACCTTGCGAGTCTCTTCATACCGGAGCGAGGCCGTAGGCCGAGCGACGGTTATTCATTATGATCCCTGAGGATTCAAAGAAGGGATCAAATTTAATATTGGTGCGATTGCGATGAAATTTAAGATCTGGGGGTTTTCAAGGACTCTGATTTCATTTCTGATGAAAGTTTTTGGAATTTCTTTTTTTTTTAAACCTCTCATACATATTTACGAGCAAGGTGTCGGAGTGAGGCCGAAGGCCGAACGACGGCACCATGCGAGTTCGTAAGTCACTAAAGCGAGGCCGCAGGCCGAGCTAACGTTTGACGAGCAAGGTGTCATAGCGAGGCCAGAGGCCGAGCTATGACACCTTGCGAGTTCTCAAGTAACTAAAGCGAGGCCGTAGGCCGAGCTAACGTTTTACGAGCAAGGTGTCATAGTGAGGCCGGAGGCCGAGCTATGACACCTTGCGAGTACTCATGTAGCTCAAGTGAGGCCGTAGGCGGAGCTAATGTTTGACGATCAAGGTGTCATAGGGAGGCCGGAGGCCGAGCTATGACACCTTGCGAGCACTCAAGTAACTTAAGCGAGGCCGTAGACCGAGCTAATGTTTGACGAGCAAGGTGTCATAGTGAGGCCGAAGGCCGAGCTATGGCATCTTGCGAGTCCGGAGGGCATTGAAGTGAGGCCGCAGGCCGAACTTCAGTGCCCGACAATAAATCATACAAAAGTTATATACTGTTCGGTTATCGTGGGTGCTGTAGCGAGGCCGCAGGCCGAGCTTCATTGCCCTGTAGACGATCATACAATGCAACATACAATTTCATACAAAAAATATTTCTTTGGTAAGTTTTACCCACTTTTCGACTGGACTTGAATGTTTGACTTTTTTTTTCGACTGAATTAAATATTTTTACCTAATTTGAACTGAATTGAAATTTCTCTCACAGAATCCAAATTTAAAATTTTTGAATTTGATTGTTCCACCCAACTCCAGACTGAATTGGAGAAATCTACAACATTTCTTAATCAATTTCAAAGTTTTAAAGATTACAACTGCAACTAAAATGCTTGACCTATTCATATAGGTTAAAGGATATAAACGCGGGCCGCATGCGGCCCGCGCAGCCACGCAAATACTAGTCTATATTATATAAAGCTGAACTACCACTGACTGACTCACTCACTCATTGACATAATTGTTCTCCCAGAAGGAGTTTTGTGGGGGGGTGAGGAGTAGAGCGACTGTATAGAGGAGGGTTATGGGACCTAGGGAAAAATCCGAAAAGTTGCAAAAGTGGAAAAGACCCTGGAGTACCCCAACGTCCTGCGAAAATGGTAGGGTTTAGGGGGGTGGGGTTCGAAGAAAGGTTGATAGGGACCATGAGCCCTTCCCAAAAAATTAAAAAAAAATGGGTGTCACAGACAAAAAAACGGCGATTCCATACAAAGTTTGACCCTTAATAACTTCGGAACGGTAAACTTTTTTTAATTAGTGTTCGACCAAATGTCATAGGGAATGGTAAGCGCTACCAACCTAAAATGGTCTGATTGATCCCCTGGGGGTTCAAGTCGGGGATCAAATTTCAAAATGGTCCGAGGGAGATGAAATTTTGGCTCTGGGGGTTTTCGGGGTTGCTTAATTCAGTTCTGAAAAAAAAAATTGGAATTTCTTTTTTTTTTTAATAGCTCCCATACAAACTTACGAGCAAGGTGGCGGAGTGAGGCCGAAGGCCGAACGACGGCACCTTGCGAGTCCCCCATCGCACCGGAGCGAGGCCGAAGGCCGAGCGACGGTTCTTGAGATTTTTTCTGAAGGGTTCAAAGTGGGGTTCAAACGAGCAAAGTGTCGGAGCGAGGCCGGAGGCCGAGCGACGACACCTTGCGAGTCTCTTCATACCGGAGCGAGGCCGTAGGCCGAGCGACGGTTATTCATTATGATCCCTGAGGATTCAAAGAAGGGATCAAATTTAATATTGGTGCGATTGCGATGAAATTTAAGATCTGGGGGTTTTCAAGGACTCTGATTTCATTTCTGATGAAAGTTTTTGGAATTTCTTTTTTTTTTAAACCTCTCATACATATTTACGAGCAAGGTGTCGGAGTGAGGCCGAAGGCCGAACGACGGCACCATGCGAGTTCGTAAGTCACTAAAGCGAGGCCGCAGGCCGAGCTAACGTTTGACGAGCAAGGTGTCATAGCGAGGCCGGAGGCCGAGCTATGACTCCTTGCTCGTTGCACTTTGCGAGTTCTCATGTAACTTAAGCGAGGCCGTAGGCCGAGCTAACGTTTGACGAGTAAGGTGTCATAGTGAGGCCGGAGGCCGGAGGCCGAAGGCCGAGCTATGGCATCTTGCGAGTCCGGAGGGCATTGAAGTGAGGCCGCAGGCCGAACTTCAGTGCCCGACAGTAAATCAAACATAAATTGAATACTGTTTGATTATCGTGGGTGCTGAAGCGAGGCCGCAGGCCGAGCTTCAGTGCCCGTTGCCAACCGTACAATGATGTATGGTTTTTCATACTTTTATGCAAAAAATATTTCTTTGGTAAGTTTTACCCAGTTTTCGACTGGACTTGAAAGTTTGACTTTTTTTTCGACTGAATTAAATATTTCCACCCATTTTGAACTCAATTTAAATTTTTCTCACAGAATCCAAATTTAAAATTTTTGAATTTCCATCTCCACCCAACTCCAGACTGAATTGGAGATATCTACCTACCTTCTTAATCAATTTCAAAGTTTTAAAGAAATAAACTGCAAAACAAATACCTGCCCAACCCTATAGGTGAAAGGATATAAACGCGGGCCGCATGCGGCCCGCGCAGCCACGCAAATACTAGTCTATATTATATAAAGCTGAACTACCATTGACTGACTCACTGATTGACATAATTGTTCTCCCAGAAGGAGTTTTGTCGGGGGGTGAACAGTGGAACAGCTGGATAGAGGAGCGTTATGGGACCTAGGGAAAAATCCGAAAAGTTGCAAAAGTGGAACAGACCCTGGAGTACCCCAACGTCCTGCAAAAATGGTAGGGTTTAGAGGGGTGGGGTTCGAACAAAGGTTGTTAAGGACCATGAGTCCCTCTCAAAAAATTAAAAAAAAATGGGTGTCACAGACAAAAAAACGGCGATCCCATACAAAGTTTGACCGTTAATAACTTCGGAACGGTAAACTTTTTTTAATTAGTGTTCGACCAAATGTCATAGGGAATCGTAAGCGCTACCAACCTAAAATGGTCTGATTGATCCCCTGGGGGTTCAAGTCGGGGATCAAATTTCAAAATGGTCCGAGCGGGATGAAATTTTGGCTCTGGGGGTTTTTGGGGTCGCTGAATTTAGTACTGAAAAAAAATTTTGGAATTTCTTTTTTTTTTTAATAGCTCCCATACAAACTTACGAGCAAGGTGGCGGAGTGAGGCCGAAGGCCGAACGACGGCACCTTGCGAGTCTCCCCTTCGCACCGGAGCGAGGCCAAAGGCCGAGCGACGGTTCTTGAGATTTTTTCTGAAGGGTTCAAAGTGGGGTTCAAACGAGCAAGGTGTCGGAGCGAGGCCGGAGGCCGAGCGACGGCACCTTGCGAGTCTCTTCATACCGGAGCGAGGCCGTAGGCCGAGCGACGGTTATTCATTATGATCCCTGAGGATTCAAAGAAGGGATCAAATTTTATATTGGTGCGATTGCGATGAAATTAAAGATCCAGGGGTTTTCAAGGACTCTGATTTCATTTCTGATGAAAGTTTTTGGAATTTCTTTCTTTTTTTAAACCTCTCATACATATTTACGAGCAATGTGTCGGAGTGAGGCCGAAGGCCGAACGACGGCACCATGCGAGTTCATAAGTCACTAAAGCGAGGCCGCAGGCCGAGCTAACGTTATACGAGCAAGGTGTCATAGCGAGGCCGGAGGCCGAGCTATGATACCTTGCGAGTTCTCAAGTAACTAAAGCGAGGCCGTAGGCCGAGCTAACGTTTGACGAGCAAGGTGTCATAGTGAGGCCGAAGGCCGAGCTATGGCACTTTGCGAGTCCTGAGGGCATTGAAGTGAGGCCGGAGGCCGAACTTCAGTGCCCGACAATAAATCATACAAAAGTTATATACTGTTCGGTTATCGTGGGTGCTGAAGCGAGGCCGCAGGCCGAGCTTCATTGCCCTGCTGACGATCATACAATGCAACATACAATTTCATACAAAAAATATTTCTTTGGTAAGTTTTACCCACTTTTCGACTGGACTTGAAAGTTTGACTTATTTTTTCAACTGAACTAAATTTACCTACCTACTCTGAACTGAATTTAAATTTCTCTCACAGAATCCAAATTTAAAATTTTTGAATTTCGATCACCACCCAACTCCAGACTGAATTGGAGAAATCTACAACATTTCTTAATCAATTTCAAAGTTTTAAAGAATAAAACTGCAACACCAATGCACTGTCCTACCCCAACAGGTTAAAGGATATAAACGCGGGCCGCATGCGGCCCGCGCAGCCACGCAAATACTAGTCTATATTATATAAAGCTGAACTACCACTCACTGACTCATTGACAGAATTGTTCTCCCAGAAGGAGTTTTGTGGGGGGGTGAAGAGTGGTACTCCTGGATAGGGGAGCGTTATGTGACCTAGGGAAAAATCCGAAAAGTTGCAAAAGTGGAAAAGACCCTGGAGTACCCCAACGTCCTGGCTAAACTATAACACTTGGAACCCCTCTTTTCAAACAAAAGTTGTTGGGAACAATGAGTCCCTCCCAAAAAATAAAAAAAAAATTGGGGTCACAAACAAAAAAACATCGATCCCATACAAAGTTTGACCGTTAATAACTTCGGAACGGTAAACTTTTTTTAATTAGTGTTCGACCAAATGTCATAGGGGATCGTAAGCGCTACCAACCTAAATTGGTCTCATTGATCCCCTGGGGGTTCAAGTCGGGGATCAAATTTCAAAATGATCCGAGGGGGATGAAATTTTGGCTCCGGGGGTTTTTGGGGTCGCTGAATTCATTTCTGAAAAAAATTTTTGGAATTTCTTTTTTTTTTTCATAGCCCCCATACTAACTTACGAGCAAGGTGGCGGAGTGAGGCCGAAGGCCGAACGACGGCACCTTGCGAGTCCCCCATTGCACCGGAGCGAGGCCGAAGGCCGAGCGACGGTTTCATTGATGATTTTTAAAGGGTTCAAAGTGGGGTTCAAACGAGCAAGGTGCCGGAGTGAGGCCGAAGACCGAGCGACGGCACCTTGCGAGTCTCATCACACCGGAGCGAGGCCGTAGGCCGAGCGACGGTTATTCTATATGATCCCTGAGGATTCAAAGAAGGGATCAAATGTTGTATTGGTCGGATTGCGATGAAATTTAAGATCTGGGGGTTTTCAAGGACTCTGATTCCATTTCTGAAAAAAGTTTTTGGAATTTCTTTTTTTTTTTAAGTCTTCCATACATATTTACGAGCAAGGTGTCATAGCGAGGCCGGAGGCCGAGCTATGACACCTTGCGAGTTCTCAAGTAACTAAAGCGAGGCCGTAGGCCGAGCTAACATATGACGAGCAAGGTGTCATAGCGAGGCCGAAGGCCGAGCTATGGCAGCTTGCGAGTCCGGAGGGCATTGAAGTGAGGCCGCAGGCCGAACTTCAGTGCCCGACAGTAATATCAAACAAAAATTAAATACTGTTTGATTATCGTGGGTGCTGAAGCGAAGCCGCAGGCCGAGCTTCAGTGCCCTGTTGACGATCATACAATGCAACATACAATTTCATACAAAAAATATTTCTTTGGTAAGTTTTACCCACTTTTCGACTGGACTTGAAAGTTTGACTTTTTTTTCGACTGAATTAAATATTTCTACCTTATTTGAACTGAATTTAAATTTCTCTCACAGAATCCAAATTTCAAATTTTTGAATTTCAATCTCCACCCAACTCCAGACTGAATTCGAGATATCTACCTACCTTCTTAATCAATTTCAAAGTTTTAAAGAAAGCAACTGCAAATTAAATGCACTGTCCTACCCCAACAGGTTAAAGGATATAAACGCGGGCCGCATGCGGCCCGCGCAGCCACGCAAATACTAGTCTATATTATATAAAGCTGAACTACCATTGACTCATTGACAGAATTGTTCTCCCAGAAGGAGTTTTGTGGGGGGTCGGCGAGTGGAGCGATTGTATAGAGGAGGGTTAGGGGACCTAGGGAAAAATCCGAAAAGTTGCAAAAGTGGAAAAGACCTTGGAGTACCCCAACGTCCTGCGAAAATGGTAAGGTTTAGGAGGGTGGGGTTCAAACAAAGGTTGTTAGGGACCAAGAGCCCCTCCCAAAAAATAAAAAAAAAATAGGTGTCACAGACAAAAAAACGTCGATCCAATACAAAGTTTGACCGTTAATAACTTCGGAACGGTAGACTTTTTTTAATTAGTGTTCGACCAAATGTCATAGGGTATCGTAAGCGCTACCAACTTAAAGTGGTCTGATTGATCCCCTGGGGGTTCAAGTCGGGGATCAAATTTCAAAATGGTCCGAGGGGGATGAAATTTTGGCTCCGGGGGTTTTTGGGGTCGCTGAATTCAGTTCTGAAAAAAAATTTTGGAATTTCTTTTTTTTTTTAATAGCTCCCATACAAACTTACGAGCAAGGTGGCGGAGTGAGGCCGAAGGCCGAACGACGGCACCTTGCGAGTCTCCAATCGCACCGGAGCGAGGCCGAAGGCCGAGCGACGGTTTCATTGATGATTTCTAAAGGGTTCAAAGTGGGGTTCAAACGAGCAAGGTGCCGGAGTGAGGCCGAAGGCCGAGCGACGGCACCTTGCGAGTCTCATCATACCGGAGCGAGGCCGTAGGCCGAGCGACGGTTATTCCATATGAACCCTGAGGATTCAAAAAAGGGATCAAATTTTATATTGGTCCGATTGCGATGAAATTTAAGATCTGGGGTTTTTCAAGGACTCTGATTCCATTTCTGAGGAAAGTTTTTGAAATTTCTTTTTTTTTTAAACATCTCATACATATTTACGAGCGACGGCACCTTGCGAGTTCCTAAGTCACTTAAGCGAGGCCGTAGGCCGAGCAAGGTGTCATAGCGAGGCCGGAGGCCGAGCAAGGTGTCATAGCGAGGCCGAAGGCCGAGCTATGGCACCTTGCGAGTACTCAAGTAACTAAAGCGAGGCCGTAGGCCGAGCTAACGGTAGACGAGCAAGGTGTCATAGTGAGGCCGAAGGCCGAGCTATGGCATCTTGCGAGTCCGGAGGGCATTGAAGTGAGGCCGCAGGCCGAACTTCAGTGCCCGACAGTAAATCAAACAAAAATTAAATACTGTATGATTATCGTAGGTGCTGAAGCGAGGCCGCAGGCCGAGCTTCAGTGCCCTTTGCCTACCGTACAATGATGTATGGTTTTCATACTTTCATACAAAAAATATTTATTTGGTAAGTTTTACCCACTTTTCGACTGGACTTTTAAGTTTGACTTTTTTTTCAACTAAGTTTAATTTATCAACCTATTTTGAACTGAATTTAAATTTCACTCACAGAATCCAAATTTAAAATTTTTGAATTTCCATCTCCACCCAACTCCAGACTGAATTGGAGATATCTACCTACCTTCTTAATCAATTTCAAAGTTTTAAAGAAAATAACTGCAATGTGAATGTTTGTCCCAACCCTATAGGTAAAAGGATATAAACGCGGGCCGCATGCGGCCCGCGCAGCCACGCAAATACTAGGTTACTAAATACGTGGTTTTTATTCTTTAAAATCTATTCTTCTATTCTATCTATTCTATTCTATATTATATAAAGCTGAACTACCATTGACTCATTGACAGAATTGTTCTCCCAGAAGGAGTTTTGTGGGGGGTCGGCGAGTGGAGCGATTGTATAGAGGAGGGTTAGGGGACCTAGGGAAAAATCCGAAAAGTTGCAAAAGTGGAACAGACCCTGGAGTACCCCAACGTCCTGGCTAAACTATAACACTTGGAACCCCCCTTTTTGAACAAAAGTTGTAGGGAACCATGAGTCCCTCCCAAAAAATAAAAAAAAAATTGGGGTCACAAACAAAAAAACATCGATCCCATACAAAGTTTGACCGTTAATAACTTCGGAACGGTAAACTTTTTTTAATTAGTGTTCGACCAAATGTCATAGGGAATCGTAAGCGCTACCAACCTAAAATGGTCTGATTGATCCCCTGGGGGTTCAAGTCGGGGATCAAATTTCAAAATGGTCCGAGGGGGATGAAATTTTGGCTCCGGGGGTTTTTGGGGTCGCTGATTTCATTTCTGAAAAAAGTTTTTGGAATTTCTTTTTTTTTTTAATAGCCGCCATACAAACTTACGAGCAAGGTGTCGGAGTGAGGCCGAAGGCCGAACGACTGCACCTTGCGAGTCTCCAATCGCACCGGAGCGAGGCCGAAGGCCGAGCGACGGTTTCATTGATGATTTCTAAAGGGTTCAAAGTGGGGTTCAAACGAGCAAGGTGCCGGAGTGAGGCCGAAGGCCGAGCGACGGCACCTTGCGAGTCTCATCATACCGGAGCGAGGCCGTAGGCCGAGCGACGGTTATTCCATATGATCTCTGAGGATTCAAAGAAGGGATCAAATCTAATATTGGTCCGATTGCGATGAAATTTAAGATCTGGGGGTTTTCAAGGACTCTGATTTCATTTCTGATGAAAGTTTTTGGAATTTCGTTTTTTTTTTAATCCTTTCATACATAGTTACGAGCAAGGTGTCGGAGTGAGGCCGAAGGCCGAACGACGGCACTATGCGAGTTCCTAAGTCACTAAAGCGAGGCCGCAGGCCGAGCTAACGGTTGACGAGCAAGGTGTCATAGTGAGGCCGGAGGCCGAGCTATGACACTTTGCGAGTTCTCGAGTAACTAAAGCGAGGCCGTAGGCCGAGCTAATTGTCGACGAGCAAGGTGTCATAGTGAGGCCGAAGGCCGAGCTATGGCACTTTGCGAGTCCGGAGGGCATTGAAGTTAGGCCGGAGGCCGAACTTCAGTGCCCGACAATAAATCATACAAAAGTTATATACTGTTCGGTTATCGTGGGTGCTGAAGCGAGGCCGCAGGCCGAGCTTCATTGCCCTGTTGACGATCATACAAAGCAACATACAATTTCATACAAAAAATATTTCTTTGGTAAGTTTTACCCACTTTTCGACTGGACTTGAAAGTTTGACTTATTTTTCAACTGAACTAAATTTATCTACCTTCTTTGAACTGAATTTAAATTTTTCTCACAGAATCCAAATTTAAAATTTTTGAATTTCTATCTCCACCCAACTCCAGACTGAATTGGAGATATCTACCTACCTTCTTAATCAATTTCAAAGTTTTAAAGAATAAAACTGCAACTAAAATGCTTGAACTAATCCTATAGGTAAAAGGATATAAACGCGGGCCGCATGCGGCCCGCGCAGCCACGCAAATACTAGTCTATTTCTATATTATATAAAGCTGAACTACCACTCACTGACTCATTGACAGAATTGTTCTCCCAGAAGGAGTTTTGTGGGGGGGTGAAGAGTGGTACTCCTGGATAGGGGAGCGTTATGTGACCTAGGGAAAAATCCGAAAAGTTGCAAAAGTGGAAAAGACCCTGGAGTACCCCAACGTCCTGGCTAAACTATAACACTTGGAACCCCTCTTTTCAAACAAAAGTTGTTGGGAACAATGAGTCCCTCCCAAAAAATAAAAAAAAAATTGGGGTCACAAACAAAAAAACATCGATCCCATACAAAGTTTGACCGTTAATAACTTCGGAACGGTAAACTTTTTTTAATTAGTGTTCGACCAAATGTCATAGGGGATCGTAAGCGCTACCAACCTAAATTGGTCTCATTGATCCCCTGGGGGTTCAAGTCGGGGATCAAATTTCAAAATGATCCGAGGGGGATGAAATTTTGGCTCCGGGGGTTTTTGGGGTCGCTGAATTCATTTCTGAAAAAAATTTTTGGAATTTCTTTTTTTTTTTCATAGCCCCCATACTAACTTACGAGCAAGGTGGCGGAGTGAGGCCGAAGGCCGAACGACGGCACCTTGCGAGTCCCCCATTGCACCGGAGCGAGGCCGAAGGCCGAGCGACGGTTTCATTGATGATTTTTAAAGGGTTCAAAGTGGGGTTCAAACGAGCAAGGTGCCGGAGTGAGGCCGAAGACCGAGCGACGGCACCTTGCGAGTCTCATCACACCGGAGCGAGGCCGTAGGCCGAGCGACGGTTATTCTATATGATCCCTGAGGATTCAAAGAAGGGATCAAATGTTGTATTGGTCGGATTGCGATGAAATTTAAGATCTGGGGGTTTTCAAGGACTCTGATTCCATTTCTGAAAAAAGTTTTTGGAATTTCTTTTTTTTTTTAAGTCTTCCATACATATTTACGAGCAAGGTGTCATAGCGAGGCCGGAGGCCGAGCTATGACACCTTGCGAGTTCTCAAGTAACTAAAGCGAGGCCGTAGGCCGAGCTAACATATGACGAGCAAGGTGTCATAGCGAGGCCGAAGGCCGAGCTATGGCAGCTTGCGAGTCCGGAGGGCATTGAAGTGAGGCCGCAGGCCGAACTTCAGTGCCCGACAGTAATATCAAACAAAAATTAAATACTGTTTGATTATCGTGGGTGCTGAAGCGAAGCCGCAGGCCGAGCTTCAGTGCCCTGTTGACGATCATACAATGCAACATACAATTTCATACAAAAAATATTTCTTTGGTAAGTTTTACCCACTTTTCGACTGGACTTGAAAGTTTGACTTTTTTTTCGACTGAATTAAATATTTCTACCTTATTTGAACTGAATTTAAATTTCTCTCACAGAATCCAAATTTCAAATTTTTGAATTTCAATCTCCACCCAACTCCAGACTGAATTCGAGATATCTACCTACCTTCTTAATCAATTTCAAAGTTTTAAAGAAAGCAACTGCAAATTAAATGCACTGTCCTACCCCAACAGGTTAAAGGATATAAACGCGGGCCGCATGCGGCCCGCGCAGCCACGCAAATACTAGTCTATATTATATAAAGTTAAACTACCATTGACTCACTCACTGACTCATTGACAGAATTGTTCTCCCAGAAGGAGTTTTGTGGGGGGTTGAAGAGTGGTACTACTGGATAGGGGAGGGTTATGGGACCTAGGGAAAAATCCGAAAAGTTGCAAAAGTGGAAAAGACCCTGGAGTACCCCAACGTCCTGCGAAAATGGTAGGGTTTAGGGGGGTGGGGTTCGAAGAAAGGTTGATAGGGACCATGAGCCCTTCCCAAAAAATTAAAAAAAAATGGGTGTCACAGACAAAAAAACGGCGATTCCATACAAAGTTTGACCCTTAATAACTTCGGAACGGTAAACTTTTTTTAATTAGTGTTCGACCAAATGTCATAGGGAATGGTAAGCGCTACCAACCTAAAATGGTCTGATTGATCCCCTGGGGGTTCAAGTCGGGGATCAAATTTCAAAATGGTCCGAGGGAGATGAAATTTTGGCTCTGGGGGTTTTCGGGGTTGCTTAATTCAGTTCTGAAAAAAAAAATTGGAATTTCTTTTTTTTTTTAATAGCTCCCATACAAACTTACGAGCAAGGTGGCGGAGTGAGGCCGAAGGCCGAACGACGGCACCTTGCGAGTCCCCCATCGCACCGGAGCGAGGCCGAATGCCGAGCGACGGTTCTTGAGATTTTTTCTGAAGGGTTCAAAGTGGGGTTCAAACGAGCAAAGTGTCGGAGCGAGGCCGGAGGCCGAGCGACGACACCTTGCGAGTCTCTTCATACCGGAGCGAGGCCGTAGGCCGAGCGACGGTTATTCATTATGATCCCTGAGGATTCAAAGAAGGGATCAAATTTAATATTGGTGCGATTGCGATGAAATTTAAGATCTGGGGGTTTTCAAGGACTCTGATTTCATTTCTGATGAAAGTTTTTGGAATTTCTTTTTTTTTTAAACCTCTCATACATATTTACGAGCAAGGTGTCGGAGTGAGGCCGAAGGCCGAACGACGGCACCATGCGAGTTCGTAAGTCACTAAAGCGAGGCCGCAGGCCGAGCTAACGTTTGACGAGCAAGGTGTCATAGCGAGGCCAGAGGCCGAGCTATGACACCTTGCGAGTTCTCAAGTAACTAAAGCGAGGCCGTAGGCCGAGCTAACGTTTTACGAGCAAGGTGTCATAGTGAGGCCGGAGGCCGAGCTATGACACCTTGCGAGTACTCATGTAGCTCAAGTGAGGCCGTAGGCGGAGCTAATGTTTGACGATCAAGGTGTCATAGGGAGGCCGGAGGCCGAGCTATGACACCTTGCGAGCACTCAAGTAACTTAAGCGAGGCCGTAGACCGAGCTAATGTTTGACGAGCAAGGTGTCATAGTGAGGCCGAAGGCCGAGCTATGGCATCTTGCGAGTCCGGAGGGCATTGAAGTGAGGCCGCAGGCCGAACTTCAGTGCCCGACAATAAATCATACAAAAGTTATATACTGTTCGGTTATCGTGGGTGCTGTAGCGAGGCCGCAGGCCGAGCTTCATTGCCCTGTAGACGATCATACAATGCAACATACAATTTCATACAAAAAATATTTCTTTGGTAAGTTTTACCCACTTTTCGACTGGACTTGAATGTTTGACTTTTTTTTTCGACTGAATTAAATATTTTTACCTAATTTGAACTGAATTGAAATTTCTCTCACAGAATCCAAATTTAAAATTTTTGAATTTGATTGTTCCACCCAACTCCAGACTGAATTGGAGAAATCTACAACATTTCTTAATCAATTTCAAAGTTTTAAAGATTACAACTGCAACTAAAATGCTTGACCTATTCATATAGGTTAAAGGATATAAACGCGGGCCGCATGCGGCCCGCGCAGCCACGCAAATACTAGTCTATATTATATAAAGCTGAACTACCACTGACTGACTCACTCACTCATTGACATAATTGTTCTCCCAGAAGGAGTTTTGTGGGGGGGTGAGGAGTAGAGCGACTGTATAGAGGAGGGTTATGGGACCTAGGGAAAAATCCGAAAAGTTGCAAAAGTGGAAAAGACCCTGGAGTACCCCAACGTCCTGCGAAAATGGTAGGGTTTAGGGGGGTGGGGTTCGAA
Organism: Ligdia adustata; assembly: GCA_947049295.1. Taxonomy (NCBI): domain Eukaryota; kingdom Metazoa; phylum Arthropoda; class Insecta; order Lepidoptera; family Geometridae; genus Ligdia; species Ligdia adustata. The sequence goes on from OX346237.1 coordinate 3,226,620, forward strand.
GAAAGGTTGATAGGGACCATGAGCCCTTCCCAAAAAATTAAAAAAAAATGGGTGTCACAGACAAAAAAACGGCGATTCCATACAAAGTTTGACCCTTAATAACTTCGGAACGGTAAACTTTTTTTAATTAGTGTTCGACCAAATGTCATAGGGAATGGTAAGCGCTACCAACCTAAAATGGTCTGATTGATCCCCTGGGGGTTCAAGTCGGGGATCAAATTTCAAAATGGTCCGAGGGAGATGAAATTTTGGCTCTGGGGGTTTTCGGGGTTGCTTAATTCAGTTCTGAAAAAAAAAATTGGAATTTCTTTTTTTTTTTAATAGCTCCCATACAAACTTACGAGCAAGGTGGCGGAGTGAGGCCGAAGGCCGAACGACGGCACCTTGCGAGTCCCCCATCGCACCGGAGCGAGGCCGAAGGCCGAGCGACGGTTCTTGAGATTTTTTCTGAAGGGTTCAAAGTGGGGTTCAAACGAGCAAAGTGTCGGAGCGAGGCCGGAGGCCGAGCGACGACACCTTGCGAGTCTCTTCATACCGGAGCGAGGCCGTAGGCCGAGCGACGGTTATTCATTATGATCCCTGAGGATTCAAAGAAGGGATCAAATTTTATATTGGTGCGATTGCGATGAAATTTAAGATCTGGGGATTTTCAAGGACTCTGATTTCATTTCTGATGAAAGTTTTTTAAATTTCTTTTTGTTCTCCCAGAAGGAGTTTTGTGGGGGGTTGTAGAGTGGAATACCTGTATAGAGGAGAGCTATGGGACCTAGGGAAAAATCCGAAAAGTTGCAAAAGTGGAAAAGACCCTGGAGTACCCCAACGTCCTGCAAAAATGGTAGGGTTAAGGGGGGTGGGGTTCGAACAAAGGTTGTTAGGGACCATAAGTCGCTCCCAAAAAATTAAAAAAAAATGGGTGTCACAGACAAAAAAACGTCGATCCCATACAAAGTTTGACCCTCAATAACTTCGGAACGGTAAACTTTTTTTAATTAGTGTTCGAGCAAATGTCATAGGGAATGGTAAGCGCTACCAAGCTAAGAAGGTCTGATTGATCCCCTGGGGGTTCAAGTCGGGGATCAAATTTCAAAATGGTCCGAGGGGGACGAAATTTTGGCTCCGGGGGTTTTTGGGGTCGCTGAATTCAGTTCTGAAAAAAAATTTTGGAATTTCTTTTTTTTTTTAATAGCTCCCATACAAACTTACGAGCAAGGTGGCGGAGTGAGGCCGAAGGCCGAACGACGGCACCTTGCGAGTCTCCCCTTCACACAGGAGCGAGGCCGAAATCCGAGCGACGGTTCTTGAGATTTTTCTGAAGGGTTCAAAGTGGGGTTCAAACGAGCAAGGTGTCGGAGCGAGGCCGGAGGCCGAGCGACGACACCTTGCGAGTCTCTTCATACCGGAGCGAGGCCGTAGGCCGAGCGACGGTTATTTATAATGATCCCTGAGGATTCAATGAAGGGATCAAATTTTATATCGGTGCGATTGCGATGAAATTTAAGATCTGGGGGTTTTCAAGGACTCTGATTTCATTTCTGATGAAAGTTTTTGGAATTTCTTTTTTTTTTTTAAACCTCTCATACATATTTACGAGCAAGGTGTCGGAGTGAGGCTGAAGGCCGAACGACGGCACCATGCGATTTCCTAAGTCACTAAAGCGAGGCCGTAGGCCGAGCTAACGTTTGACGAGCAAGGTGTCATAGCGAGGCCGGAGGCCGAGCTATGACACCTTGCGAGTCCCCAAGTAACTAAAGCGAGGCCGTAGGCCGAGCTAACGTTTGACGAGCAAGGTGTCATAGTGAGGCCGGAGGCCGAGCTATGACACCTTGCGAGTCCGGAGGGCATTGAAGTGAGGCCGCAGGCCGAACTTCAGTGCCCGACTGTAAATCAAACAAAAATTAAATCCTGTTTGATTATCGTAGGTGATGAAGCGAGGCCGCAGGCCGAGCTTCAGTGCCTTTTGCCTACCGTACAATGATGTATGGTTTTCATACTTTCATACAAAAAATATTTCTTTGGTAAGTTTTACCCACTTTTCGACTGGACTTGAAAGTTTGACTTATTTTTTCAATTGAACTAAATTTATCTACCTATTTTGAACTGAATTTAAATTTCTCTCACAGAATCCATATTTAAAATTTTTGAATTTCTATCTACACACAACTCCAGACTGAATTGGAGATATCTACCTACCTTCTTAATCAATTTCAAAGTTTTAAAGAAAATAACTGCAGTGTGAATGTTTGTCCCAACCCTATAGGTTAAAGGATATAAACGCGGGCCGCATGCGGCCCGCGCAGCCACGCAAATACTAGTCTATATTATATAAAGCTGAACTACCACTGACTCACTGACTCATTGACAGAATTGTTCTCCCAGAAGGAGTTTTGTGGGGGGTTGGCGAGTGATACATCTGGATAGAGGAGGGGTATGGGACCTAGGGAAAAATCCGAAAAGTTGCAAAAGTGGATCAGACCCTAGAGTACCCCAACGTCCTGGCTAAACTATAACACTTGAAACCGCCCTTTTTGAACAAAAGTTGTAGGGAACCATGAGTCCCTCCCAAAAAATAAAAAAAAAATTGGGGTCACAAACAAAAAAACATCGATCCCATACAAAGTTTGACCCTCAATAACTTCGGAACGGTAAACTTTTTTTAATTAGTGTTCGACCAAATGTCATAGGGAATCGTAAGCGCTACCAACCTAAAATGGTCTGATTGATCCCCTGGGGGTTCAAGTCGGGGATCAAATTTCAAAATGGTCCGAGGGGGATGAAATTTTGGCTCTGGGGGTTTTTGGGGTCGCTGAATTCATTTCTGAAAAAAGTTTTTGGAATTTCTTTTTTTTTTTAATAGCCGCCATACAAACTTACGAGCAAGGTGGCGGAGTGAGGCCGAAGGCCGAACGACGGCACCTTGCGAGTCCCCCATTGCACCAGAACGAGGCCGAAGGCCGAGCGACGGTTCTTGAGATTTTTTCTGAAGGGTTCAAAGTGGGGTTCAAACGAGCAAGGTGTTGGAGCGAGGCCGGAGGCAGAGCGACGACACCTTGCGAGTCTCTACATACCGGAGCGAGGCCGTAGGCCGAGCGACGGTTATTCATTATGATCCCTGAGGATTCAAAGAAGGGATCAAATTTTATATTGGTGCGATTGCGATAAAATTTAAGATCTGGGGGTTTTCAAGGACTCTGATTCCATTTCTGAGGAAAGTTTTTGGAATTCCTTTTTTTTCTTAAACCTCTCATACATATTTACGAGTAGGGTGTCGGAGTGAGGCCGAAGGCCGAACGACGGCACCATGCGAGTTCCTAAGTCACTAAAGCGAGGCCGGAGGCCGAGCTAACGTTTGACGAGCTATGACACCTTGCGAGTTCTCAAGTAACTCAAGCGAGGCCGTAGGCCGAGCTAACGTTTGACGACCAAGGTGTCATAGTGAGGCCGGAGGCCGAGCTTTGACACCTTGCGAGTACTCAAGTAGCTCAAGCGAGGCCGTAGGCCGAGCTAATGTATGACGAGCAAGGTGTCATAGCGAGGCCGGAGGCCGAGCTATGACACCTTGCGAGTACTCAAGTAACTTAAGCGAGGCCGTAGGCCGAGCTAATGTTTGACGAGCAAGGTGTCATAGGCCGAAGGCCGAGCTGAGGCACTTTGCGAGTCCTGAGGGCATTGAAGTGAGGCCGCAGGCCGAACTTCAGTGCCCGAATGTAATATCAAACAAAAATTAAATACTGTATGATTATCGTAGGTGCTGAAGCGAGGCCGCAGGCCGAGCTTCAGTGCTTTGTTGACGATCATACAATGCAACATACAATTTCATACAAAAAATATTTCTTTGGTAAGTTTACCCACTTTTCGACTGGACTTGAAAGTTTGACTTTTATTTTCAACTGAATCATAAATTTCCACCTCATTTGAACTGATTTTAAATTTCTCTCACAGAATCCAAATTTAAAATTTTTGAATTTCCATCTCCACCCAACTCCAGACTGAATTGGAGATATCTACCTACCTTCTTAATCAATTTCAAAGTTTTAAAGATTACAACTGCAAAACAAATACCTGCCCCAACCCTATAGGTAAAAGGATATAAACGCGGGCCGCATGCGGCCCGCGCAGCCACGCAAATACTAGTCTATATTATATAAAGCTGAACTACCACTGACTGACTGACTGACTCATTGACAGAATTGTTCTCCCAGTAGGAGTTTTGTGGGGGGTTGAGGAGTGGAACACCTGGATAGAAGAGCGTTATGTGACCTAGGGAAAAATCCGAAAAGTTGCAAAAGTGGAACAGACCCTGGAGTACCCCAACGTCCTGGCTAAACTATAACACTTGGAACCCATCTTTTCGAACAAAAGTTGTTAGGAACAATGAGTCGCTTCCAAAAAATTAAAAAAAAATTGGGGTCACAAACAAAAAAACATCGATCCGATACAAAGTTTGACCCTTAATAACTTCAGAACGGTATACTTTTTTTAATTAGTGTTCGACCAAATGTCATAGGGGATGGTAAGCGCTACCAACCTAAAGTGGTCTCATTGATCCCCTGGGGGTTCAAGTCGGGGATCAAATTTCAAAATGGTCCGAGCGGGACGAAATTTTTGCTCCGGGGGTTTTTGGGGTCGCTGAATTCATTTCTGAAAGAAAATTTTGGAATTTCTTTTTTTTTTAATTGCTCCTATACAAACTTACGAGCAAGGTGGCGGAGTGAGGCCAAAGGCCGAACGACGGCACCTTGCGAGTCTCCCCTTCGCACCGGAGCGAGGCCGCAGGCCGAGCGACGGTTCTTGAGATTTTTTCTGAAGGGTTCAAAGTGGGGTTCAAACGAGCAAGGTGTCGGAGCGAGGCCGGAGGCCGAGCGACGACACCTTGCGAGTCTCTTCATACCGGAGCGAGGCCGTAGGCCGAGCGACGGTTATTCATTATGATCCCTGAGGATTCAAAGAAGGGATCAAATTTTATATTGGTGCGATTGCGATGAAATTTAAGATCTGGGGATTTTCAAGGACTCTGATTTCATTTCTGATGAAAGTTTTTTAAATTTCTTTTTTTTTTAAACCTCTCATACATATTTACGAGCAGGGTGTCGGAGTGAGGCCGAAGGCCGAACGACGGCACCATTCGAGTTCCTAAGTCACTAAAGCGAGGCCGCAGGCCGAGCTAACGTTTAACGAGCAAGATGTCATAGTGAGGCCGGAGGCCGAAGTATGACACCTTGCGAGTTCTCAAGTAACTAAAGCGAGGCCGTAGGCCGAGCTAACGTTTGACGAGCAAGGTGTCATAGTGAGGCCGGAGGCCGAGCTATGACCCTTTGCGAGTTCTCAAGTAACTAAAGCGAGGCCGTAGGCCGAGCTAACGTTTGAAGAGCAAGGTGTCATAGCGAGGCCGAAGGCCGAGCTATGACACCTTGCGAGTTCTCAAGTAGCTCAAGCGAGGCCGTAGGCCGAGCTAATGTATGACGAGCAAGGTGTCATAGTGAGGCCGAAGGCCGAGCTATGGCACTTTGCGAGTCCTGAGGGCATTGAAGTGAGGCCAGAGGCCGAACTTCAGTGCCCGACAATAAATCATACAAAAGTTATATACTGTTCGGTTATCGTGGGTGCTGAAGCGAGGCCGCAGGCCGAGCTTCATTGCCCTGTTGACGATCATACAATGCAACATACAATTTAGTATACAATTTAGTATACTAGTATTTGCGTGGCTGCGCGGGCCGCATGCGGCCCGCGTTTATATCCTTTTACCTATAGGATTAGGTCAAGCATTTTAGTCGCAGTTTTAATCTTTAAAACTTTGAAATTGATTAAGAAGGTAGGTAGATATCTCCAATTCAGTCTGGAGTTGGGTGGAGATTGAAATTCAAAAATTTTAAATTTGGATTCTGTGAGAGAGATTTAAATTCAGTTCAAAATAGGTGGAAATATTTAATACAGTCGAAAAAAAAGTCAAACTTTCAAGTCCATTCGAAAAGTGGGTAAAACTTACCAAAGAAATATTTTTTGTATGAAATTGTATGTTGCATTGTATGATCATCAACAGGGCAATGAAGCTCGGCCTGCGGCCTCGCTTCAGCACCCACGATAACCGAACAGTATATAACTTTTGTATGATTTATTGTCGGGCACTGAAGTTCGGCCTCCGGCCTCACTTCAATGCCCTCCGGACTCGCAAAGTGCCATAGCTCGGCCTCCGGCCTCACTATGACACCTTGCTCGTTAAACGTTAGCTCGGCCTACGGCCTCGCTTAAGTTACTTGAGTACTCGCAAGGTGTCATAGCTCGGCCTCCGGCCTCGCTATGACACCTTGCTCGTCAAACATTAGCTCGGCCTACGGCCTCGCTTGAGCTACTTGAGTACTCGCAAGGTGTCATAGCTCGGCCTCCGGCCTCACTATGACACCTTGCTCGTCAAACGTTAGCTCGGCCTACGGCCTCGCTTTAGTGACTTAGGAACACGCAAGGTGCCGTCGTTCGGCCTTCGGCCTCACTCCGACACCTTGCTCGTAAATATGTATGAGAGGTTTAAAAAAAAAAAATCCAAAAACTTTCATCAGAAATGAAATCAGAGTCCTTGAAAACCCCCAGATCTTAAATTTCATCGCAATCGCACTAATATAAAATAAGATCCCTTCTTTGAATCCTCAGGGATCATAATGAATAACCGTCGCTCGGCCTACGGCCTCGCTCCGGTATGTAGAGACTCGCAAGGTGTCGTCGCTCGGCCTCCGGCCTCGCTCCAACACCTTGCTCGTTTGAACCCCACTTTGAACCCTTCAGAAAAAATCTCAAGAACCGTCGCTCGGCCTTCGGCCTCGCTCCGGCGCGATGGGGGACTCGCAAGGTGCCGTCGTTCGGCCTTCGGCCTCACTCCGCCACTTTGCTCGTAAGTTTGTATGGGAACTATTAAAAAAAAAAAGAAATTCCAAAATTTTTTTTCAGAAATGAATTCAGCGACCCCAAAAACCCCCGGAGCCAAAATTTCGTCCCGCTCGGACCATTTTGAAATTTGATCCCCGACTTGAACCCCCAGGGGATCAATCAGACCATTTTAGGTTGGTAGCGCTTACGATTCCCTATGACATTTGGTCGAACACTAATACAAAAAAGTTTACCGTTCCGAAGTTATTAAGGGTCAAACTTTGTATGGAATCGCCGTTTTTTTGTCTGTGACACCCATTTTTTTTTAATTTTTTGGGAAGGGCTCATGGTCCCTATCAACCTTTCTTCGAACCCCACCCCCCTAAACCCTACCATTTTCGCAGGACGTTGGGGTACTCCAGGGTCTTTTCCACTTTTGCAACTTTTCGGATTTTTCCCTAGGTCCCATAGCTCTCCTCTATACAGGTATTCCACTCTACAACCCCCCACAAAACTCCTTCTGGGAGAACAATTATGTCAATGAGTCAGTGAGTGAGTCAATGGTAGTTCAGCTTTATATAATATAGAAGACTAGTATTTGCGTGGCTGCGCGGGCCGCATGCGGCCCGCGTTTATATCCTTTAACCTGTTGGGGTAGGACAGTGCATTTAATTTGCTGTTTTATTCTTTAAAACTTTGAAATTGATTAAGAAATGTTGTAGATTTCTCCAATTCAGTCTGGAGTTGGGTGGAGATATAAATTCAAAAATTTTAAATTTGGATTCTGTGAGAGAAATTTAAATTCAGTTCAAATTAGGTGGAAATTTATCAATCAGTTAAAAATAAAAGTCAAACTTTCAAGTCCAGTCGAAAACTGGGTAAAACTTACCAAAGAAATATTTTTTGTATGGAAGTATGAATACATACATCATTGTACTGTCGGCAACAGGCACTGAAGCTCGGCCTGCGGCCTCGCTTCAGCACATACGATAATCATACAGTATTTAATTTTTGTTTGATTTACTGTCGGGCACTGAAGTTCGGCCTGCGGCCTCACTTCAATGCCCACCGGACTCGCAAGATGCCATAGCTCGGCCTTCGGCCTCGCTATGACACCTTGCTCGTCAACAATAAGCTCGGCCTACGGCCTCGCTTTAGTTGCTTAAATAGCTCGGCCTCCGGCCTCGCTTTAGTTACTTGAGGACTCGCAAGGTGCCATAGGTCGTCAAACGTTAGCTCGGCCTGCGGTCTCGCTTTAGTGACTTAGGAACTCGCAAGGTGTCATAGCTCGTGTCGAAATTATGTATGCGAGGTTGAAAAAAAAAAGAATTCCAAAAACTTTCCTCAGAAATGGAATCAGAGTCCTTGAAAACCCCCAGATCTTAAATTTCATCGCAATCGGACCAATATGAAATTTGATCCCTTCTTTGAATCCTCAGGGTTCATATGGAATAACCGTCGCTCGGCCTACGGCCTCGCTCCGGTATGATAAGACTCGCAAGGTGCCGTCGCTCGGCCTCCGGCCTCGCTCCGACACCTTGCTCGTCTGAACCCCACTTTGAACCCTTCAGAAAAAATCTCAAGAACCGTCGTTCGGCCTTCGGCCTCGCTCCGGTGTGATGGGAGACTCGCAAGGTGCCGTCGTTCGGCCTTCGGCCTCACTCCGCCACCTTGCTCGTAAGTTTGTATGGGAGCTAATTAAAAAAAAAAGAAATTCCAAAATTTTTTTCCAGAAATGAATTCACCGACCCCAAAAACCCCTGGAGCCAAAATTTCATCCCGCTCGGACCATTTTGAAATTTGATCCCCGACTTGAACCCCCAGGGGATCAATCAGACCACTTTAGGTTGGTAGCGCTTACCATTTCCTATGACATTTGGTCGAACACTAATTGAAAAAGTTTTACCGTTTAGAAGTTATTAACGGTCAAACTTTGTATCGGATCGATGTTTTTTTGTTTGTGACCCCAATTTTTTTTTAATTTTTTGGGAGGGACTCATGGTTCCAAACAACTTTTGTTCGAAAAGGGGGGTTCCAAGTGTTATAGTTTAGCCAGGACGTTGGGGTACTCCAGGGTCTTTTCCACTTTTGCAACTTTTCGGATTTTTCCCTAGGTCCCATAACGCTCCCCTATCCAGTAGTACCACTCTTTACCCCCCCGCAAAACTCCTTCTGGGAGAACAATTATGTCAATGAGTGAGTGAGTCAGTCAGTGGTAGTTCAGCTTTATATAATATAGACTAGTATTTGCGTGGCTGCGCGGGCCGCATGCGGCCCGCGTTTATATCCTTTAACCTATATGAATAGGTCAAGCATTTTAGTTGCAGTTGTAATCTTTAAAACTTTGAAATTGATTAAGAAATGTTGTAGATTTCTCCAATTCAGTCTGGAGTTGGGTGGAACAATCAAATTCAAAAATTTTAAATTTGGATTCTGTGAGAGAAATTTCAATTCAGTTCAAATTAGGTAAAAATATTTAATTCAGTCGAAAAAAAAAGTCAAACATTCAAGTCCAGTCGAAAAGTGGGTAAAACTTACCAAAGAAATATTTTTTGTATGAAATTGTATGTTGCATTGTATGATCGTCTACAGGGCAATGAAGCTCGGCCTGCGGCCTCGCTACAGCACCCACGATAACCGAACAGTATATAACTTTTGTATGATTTATTGTCGGGCACTGAAGTTCGGCCTGCGGCCTCACTTCAATGCCCTCCGGACTCGCAAGATGCCATAGCTCGGCCTTCGGCCTCACTATGACACCTTGCTCGTCAAACATTAGCTCGGTCTACGGCCTCGCTTAAGTTACTTGAGTGCTCGCAAGGTGTCATAGCTCGGCCTCCGGCCTCCCTATGACACCTTGATCGTCAAACATTAGCTCCGCCTACGGCCTCACTTGAGCTACATGAGTACTCGCAAGGTGTCATAGCTCGGCCTCCGGCCTCACTATGACACCTTGCTCGTAAAACGTTAGCTCGGCCTACGGCCTCGCTTTAGTTACTTGAGAACTCGCAAGGTGTCATAGCTCGGCCTCTGGCCTCGCTATGACACCTTGCTCGTCAAACGTTAGCTCGGCCTGCGGCCTCGCTTTAGTGACTTACGAACTCGCATGGTGCCGTCGTTCGGCCTTCGGCCTCACTCCGACACCTTGCTCGTAAATATGTATGAGAGGTTTAAAAAAAAAAGAAATTCCAAAAACTTTCATCAGAAATGAAATCAGAGTCCTTGAAAACCCCCAGATCTTAAATTTCATCGCAATCGCACCAATATTAAATTTGATCCCTTCTTTGAATCCTCAGGGATCATAATGAATAACCGTCGCTCGGCCTACGGCCTCGCTCCGGTATGAAGAGACTCGCAAGGTGTCGTCGCTCGGCCTCCGGCCTCGCTCCGACACTTTGCTCGTTTGAACCCCACTTTGAACCCTTCAGAAAAAATCTCAAGAACCGTCGCTCGGCCTTCGGCCTCGCTCCGGTGCGATGGGGGACTCGCAAGGTGCCGTCGTTCGGCCTTCGGCCTCACTCCGCCACCTTGCTCGTAAGTTTGTATGGGAGCTATTAAAAAAAAAAAGAAATTCCAATTTTTTTTTTCAGAACTGAATTAAGCAACCCCGAAAACCCCCAGAGCCAAAATTTCATCTCCCTCGGACCATTTTGAAATTTGATCCCCGACTTGAACCCCCAGGGGATCAATCAGACCATTTTAGGTTGGTAGCGCTTACCATTCCCTATGACATTTGGTCGAACACTAATTAAAAAAAGTTTACCGTTCCGAAGTTATTAAGGGTCAAACTTTGTATGGAATCGCCGTTTTTTTGTCTGTGACACCCATTTTTTTTTAATTTTTTGGGAAGGGCTCATGGTCCCTATCAACCTTTCTTCGAACCCCACCCCCCTAAACCCTACCATTTTCGCAGGACGTTGGGGTACTCCAGGGTCTTTTCCACTTTTGCAACTTTTCGGATTTTTCCCTAGGTCCCATAGCTCTCCTCTATACAGGTATTCCACTCTACAACCCCCCACAAAACTCCTTCTGGGAGAACAATTATGTCAATGAGTCAGTGAGTGAGTCAATGGTAGTTCAGCTTTATATAATATAGATAGACTAGTATTTGCGTGGCTGCGCGGGCCGCATGCGGCCCGCGTTTATATCCTTTTACCTATAGGATTGAGTCAAGCATTTTAGTTGCAGTTAGATTCTTTAAAACTTTGATATTGATTAAGAAATGTTGTAGATATCACCAATTCAGTCTGGAGTTGGGTGGAGATTGAAATTCAAAAATTTTAAATTTGGATTCTGTGAGAGAAATTTAAATTCAGTTCAAAGTAGGTAGATAAATTTAGTTCAGTTGAAAAATTAAGTCAAACTTTCAAGTCCAGTCGAAAAGTGGGTAAAACTTACCAAAGAAATATTTTTTGTATGAAATTGTATGTTGCATTGTATGATCGTCAACAGGGCAATGAAGCTCGGCCTGCGGCCTCGCTTCAGCACCCACGATAACCGAACAGTATATAACTTTTGTGTGATTTATTGTCGGGCACTGAAGTTCGGCCTCCGGCCTCACTTCAATGCCCTCCGGACTCGCAAAGTGCCATAGCTCGGCCTTCGGCCTCACTATGACACCTTGCTCGTCAAACATTAGCTCGGCCTACGGCCTCGCTTTAGTTACTTGAGAACTCGCAAGGTGTCATAGCTCGGCCTCCGGCCTCGCTATGACACCTTGCTCGTCAAACGTTAGCTCGGCCTGCGGCCTCGCTTTCGTGACTTAGGAACTCGCATGGTGCCGTCGTTCGGCCTTCGGCCTCACTCCGACACCTTGCTCGTAAATATGTATGAGAGGTTTAAAAAAAAAAAGGAATTCCAAAAACTTTCATCAGAAATGAAATCAGAGTCCTTGAAAACCCCCAGATCTTAAATTTCATCGCAATCGGACCAATATAAAATTTGATCCCTTCTTTGAATCCTCAGGGATCATAATGAATAACCGTCGCTCGGCCTACGGCCTCGCTCCGGTATGAAGAGACTCACAAGGTGTCGTCGCTCGGCCTCCGGCCTCGCTCCGACACCTTGCTCGTTTGAACCCCACTTTGAACCCTTCAGAAAAAATCTCAAGAACCGTTGCTCGGCCTTCGGCCTCGCTCCGGTGCGATGGGGGACTCGCAAGGTGCCGTCGTTCGGCCTTCGGCCTCACTCCGCCACCTTGCTCGTAAGTTTGTATGGGGGCTATTAAAAAAAAAAAGAAATTCCAAAAACTTTTTTCAGAAATGAAATCAGCGACCCCCAAAACCCCCGGAGCCAAAATTTCATCCCCCTCGGACTATTTTGAAATTTGATCCCCGACTTGAACCCCCAGGGGATCAATCAGACCATTTTAGGTTGGTAGCGCTTACCATCCCCTATGACATTTGGTCGAACACAAATTAGAAAAAGTTTACCGTTCCGATGTTATTAACGGTCAAACTTTGTATGGGATCGATGTTTTTTTGTTTGTGACCCCCATTTTTTTTTAATTTTTTGGGAGGAACTCATGGTTCCCAACAACTTTTGTTCAAAAAGGGGGGTTCCAAGTGTTATAGTTTAGCCAGGACGTTGGGGTACTCCAGGGTCTCTTCCACTTTTGCAACTTTTCGGATTTTTTCCTAGGTCACATAACGCTCCCCTATCCAGGAGTACCACTTTTCACCCCCCCACAAAACTCCTTCTGGGAGAACAATTATGTCAATGAGTCAGTCAGTCAGTCAATGGTAGTTCAGCTTTATATAATATAGAACCGTCGCTCGGCCTTCGGCCTCGCTCCGGCGCGATGGGGGACTCGCAAGGTGCCGTCGTTCGGCCTTCGGCCTCACTCCGCCACTTTGCTCGTAAGTTTGTATGGGAACTATTAAAAAAAAAAAGAAATTCCAAAATTTTTTTTCAGAAATGAATTCAGCGACCCCAAAAACCCCCGGAGCCAAAATTTCGTCCCGCTCGGACCATTTTGAAATTTGATCCCCGACTTGAACCCCCAGGGGATCAATCAGACCATTTTAGGTTGGTAGCGCTTACAATTCCCTATGACATTTGGTCGAACACTAATTAAAAAAAGTTTACCGTTCAGAAGTTAATAAGGGTCAAACTTTGTATGGGATCGATGTTTTTTTGTTTGTGACCCCAATTTTTTTTTTATTTTTTGGGAGGGGCTCATGGTCCTTAACAACCTTTGTTCGAACCCCACTCCCCTAAACCCTACAATTTTTGCAGGACGTTGGGGTACTCCAGGGTCTTTTCCACTTTTGCAACTTTTCGGATTTTTCCCTAAGTCCCATAACGCTCTCCTATCTAGTAGTACTACTCGCAAACCCCCCACAAAACTCCTTCTGGGAGAACAATTATGTCAATCAGTGAGTCAGTCAGTGGTAGTTTAACTTTATATAATATAGAAGAATAGAAATAGATAGATCTATCTATCTATATTATATAAAGCTAAACTACCACTGACTGACTCACTGATTGACATAATTGTTCTCCCAGAAGGAGTTTTGTGGGGGGTTGACGAGTAGTACACCTGTATAGAGGAGGGCTATGGGACCTAGGGAAAAATCCGAAAAGTTGCAATAATGGAACAGACCCTAAAGTACCCCAACGTCCTGCAAAAATGGTAAGGTTTAGGCGGGTGAGGTTCGAACAAAGGTTGTTAGGGACCATGAGCCCCTCCCAAAAAATTAAAAAAAAATGGGTGTCACAGACAAAAAAATATCAATCCCATACAAAGTTTGACCGTTAATAACTTCGGAACGGTAAACTTTTTTTAATCAGTGTTCGACCAAATGTCATAGGGAATCGTAAGCGCTACCAACCTAAAATGGTCTGATTGATCCCCTGGGGGTTCAAGTGGGGGATCAAATTTCAAAATGGTCCGAGGGGAATGAAATTTTGGCTCCGGGGGTTTTTGCGGTCGCTGAATTTATTTCTGAAAAAAAATTTTGGAATTTCTTTTTTTTTTTAATAGCTCCCATACAAACTTACGAGCAAGGTGGCGGAGTGAGGCCGAAGGCCGAACGACGGCACCTTGCGAGTCTCCCCTTCGCTTCTTGAAATTTTTTTGGAGGGTTCAAAATGGGGTTCAAACGAGCAAGGTGTTGGAGCGAGGCCGGAGGCCGAGCGACGACACCTTGCGAGTCTCTACATACCGGAGCGAGGCCGTAGGCCGAGCGACGGTTATTCATTATGATCACTGAGGATTCAAAGAAGGGATCAAATTTTATATTGGTGCGATTGCGATGAAATTTAAGATCTGGGGGTTTTCAAGGACTCTGATTTCATTTCTGATGAAAGTTTTTGGAATTTCTTTTTTTTTTAAACCTCTCATACATATTTACGAGCAAGGTGTAGGAGTGAGGCCGAAGGCCGAACGACGGCACCATGCGAGTTCCTAAGTCACTAAAGCGAGGCCGCAGGCCGAGCTAACGTTTGACGAGCAAGGTGTCATAGCGAGGCCGGAGGCCGAGCTATGACACCTTGCGAGTTCTCAAGTAACTAAAGCGAGGCCGTAGGCCGAGCTAACGTTTGACGAGCAAGGTGTCATAGTGAGGCCGGAGGCCGAGCTATGACACCTTGCGAGTTCTCAAGTATCTAAAGCGAGGCCGTAGGCCGAGCTAACGTTTGACGAGCAAGGTGTCATAGTGAGGCTGGAGGCCGAGCTATGACACTTTGCGAGTCCGGAGGGCATTGAAGTGAGGCCGGAGGCCGAACTTCAGTGCCCGACAATAAATCATACAAAAGTTATATACTGTTCGGTTATCGTGGGTGCTGAAGCGAGGCCGCAGGCCGAGCTTCAGTTCCCGTTGCCTACCGTACAATGATGTATGGTTTTCATACTTTCATACAAAAAATATTTCTTTGGTAAGTTTTGTAGGGATCCAGGGATTATTCTTGTAAATTATACAACACGTACTACTTTTACTCACTTATATTCAACATACACTATGAATGACAAAATGGAGAAATCAGGTTATAATATATTAGTTGCACCAATAGACACTAGGGGCGCTGTATGCAAGGCGTTCGAATACACCTAATAGTTAATGTCATTTAAGTAAGTTGTTCGGATATACTCAACAAGTTTTACCCACTTTTCGACTGGACTTGAAAGTTTGACTTAATTTTTCAACTGAACTAAATTTATCTACCTAATTTGAACTGAATTTAAATTTCTCTCACAGAATCCAAATTTAAAATTTTTGAATTTATATCTCCACCCAACTCCAGACTGAATTGGAGAAATCTACAACATTTCATAATCAATTTCAAAGTTTTAAAGAAATTAACTGCAAGTTAAATGCACTGTCCTACCCCAACAGGTTAAAGGATATAAACGCGGGCCGCATGCGGCCCGCGCAGCCACGCAAATACTAGTCTATATCTATATTATATAAAGCTGAACTACCATTGACTCACTGACTGACTCATTGACATAATTGTTCTCCCAGAAGGAGTTTTGTGGGGGGTTGGCGAGTGGAACACCTGTATAGGGGAGCGTTATGGTACCTAGGGAAAAATCCGAAAAGTTGCAAAAGTGGAACAGACCCTAGAGTACCCCAACGTCCTGGCTAAACTATAATACTTGGAACCCCTCTTTTTGAACAAAAGTTGTTGGGAACTATGAGTCCCTCCCAAAAAATTAAAAAAAAATTGGGGTCACAAACAAAACAACATCGATCCCATACAAAGTTTGACCGTTAATAACTTCGGAACGGTAAACTTTTTTTATTAGTGTTCGACCAAATGTCATAGGGGATGGTAAGCGCTACCAACCTAAAATGATCTGATTGATCCCCTGGGGGTTCAAGTCAGGGATCAAATTTCAAAATGGTCCGAGGGGGATGAAATTTTGGCTCTGGTGGTTTTTGGGGTCGCTTAATTCAGTTCTGAAAAACAATTTTGGAATTTCTTTTTTTTTTTAATAGCTCCCATACAAACTTACGAGCAAGGTGGCGGAGTGAGGCCGAAGGCCGAACGACGGCACCTTGCGAGTCTCCCCTTCGGTTCTTGAGATTTTTCCTGAAGGGTTCAAAGTGGGGTTCAAACGAGCAAGGTGTCGGAGCGAGGCCGGAGGCCGAGCGACGACACCTTGCGAGTCTCTTCATACCGGAGCGAGGCCGTAGGCCGAGCGACGGTTATTCCATATGATCCCCGAGGATTCAAAGAAGGGATCAAAATTTATATTGGTCCGATTGCGACGAAATTTAAGATCTGGGGGTTTTCAAGGACTCTGATTCCATTTCTGAGGAAAGTTTTTGGAATTTCTTTTTTTTTTTAAATCTCTCATACATATGTATGTTACGAGCTAGGTGTCGGAGTGAGGCCGAAGGCCGAGCGACGGCACCTTGCGAGTTCCTAAGTCACTAAAGCGAGGCCGCAGGCCGAGCTAACGTTTGACGACAAGGTGTCATAGCGAGGCCGGAGGCCGAGCTATGACACCTTGCGAGTCCTCAAGTAACTAAAGCGAGGCCGTAGGCCGAGCTGTGACACCTTGCGAGTTCTCAAGTAACTAAAGCGAGTCCGGAGGGCATTGAAGTGAGGCCGCAGGCCGAACTTCAGTGCCCGACAGTAAATCAAACAAAAATTAAATACTGTATGATTATCGTAGGTGCTGAAGCGAGGCCGCAGGCCGAGCTTCAGTGCCCGTTGCCGACCATACAATGATGTATGGTTTTCATACTTTCATACAAAAAATATGACTTTGGTAAGTTATACCCACTTTTCGACTGGACTTGAAAGTTTTACTTTTTTTTCGACTGAATTAAATAGTTCTACCTAATTTGAACTGAATTTAAATTTCTCTCAAAGAATCCAAATTTAAAATTTTTGAATTTCAATCTCCACCCTACTCCAGACTGAATTGGAGATATCTACCTACCATCTTAATCAATTTCAAAGTTTTAAAGAATAAAACTGCAACACCAATGCACTGTCCTACCCCAACAGGTTAAAGGATATAAACGCGGGCCGCATGCGGCCCGCGCAGCCACGCAAATACTAGTCTATATTATATAAAGTTAAACTACCATTGACTCACTCACTGACTCATTGACAGAATTGTTCTCCCAGAAGGAGTTTTGTGGGGGGTTGAAGAGTGGTACTACTGGATAGGGGAGGGTTATGGGACCTAGGGAAAAATCCGAAAAGTTGCAAAAGTGGAACAGACCCTGGAGTACCCCAACGTCCTGCAAAAATGGTAGGGTTTAGGGGGGTGGGGTTCGAACAAAGGTTGTTAAGGACCATGAGTCCCTCCCAAAAAATTAAAAAAAAATGGGTGTCACAGACAAAAAAACGGCGATCCCATACAAAGTTTGACCGTTAATAACTTCGGAACGGTAAACTTTTTTTAATTAGTGTTCGACCAAATGTCATAGGGAATCGTAAGCGCTACCAACCTAAAGTGGTCTGATTGATCCCCTGGGGGTTCAAGTCGGGGATCAAATTTCAAAATGGTCCGAGCGGGATGAAATTTTGGCTTCGGGGGTTTTTGGGGTAGCTGAATTCATTTCTGAAAAAAAAATTTGGAATTTCTTTTTTTTTTTAATAGCCCCCATACAAACTTACGAGCAAGGTGGCGGAGTGAGGCCGAAGGCCGAACGACGGCACCTTGCGAGTCTATATTATATAAAGCTGAACTACCATTGACTGACTGACTGACTCATTGACATAATTGTTCTCCCAGAAGGAGTTTTGTGGGGGGTTGGCGAGTAGTACTCCTGGATAGGGGAGGGGTATGTGACCTAGGGAAAAATCCGAAAAATTGCAAAAGTGGAAAAGACCTTGGAGTACCTCAACGTCCTGCAAAAATGGTAGGGTTTAGGGGGGTGGGGTTCGAACAAAGGTTGTTAAGGACCATGAGTCCCTCCCAAAAAATAAAAAAAAAATCGGGGTCACAAACAAAAAAACATCGATCCCATACAAAGTTTGACCGTTAATAACTTCGGAACGGTAAACTTTTTTTAATTAGTGTTCGACCAAATGTCATAGGGAATGGTAAGCGCTACCAACCTAAAATAGTCTGATTGATCCCCTGGGGGTTCAAGTCGGGGATCAAATTTCAAAATGGTCCGAGCGGGACGAAATTTTGGCTCCGGGGGTTTTTGGGGTCCCTGAATTCATTTCTGAAAAAAAATTTTGGAATTTCTTTTTTTTTTTAATAGCTCCCATACAAACTTACGAGCAAGGTGGCGGAGTGAGGCCGAAGGCCGAACGACGGCACCTTGCGAGTCCCCCATCGCACCGGAGCGAGACCGAAGGCCGAGCGACGGTTCTTGAGATTTTTTCTGAAGGGTTTAAAGTGGGGTTCAAACGAGCAAGGTGTCGGAGCGAGGCCGAAGGCCGAACGACGGCACCTTGCGAGTCTCCCCTTCGCACCGGAGCGAGGCCGAAGGCCGAGCGACGGTTCTTGAGATTTTTTCTGATGGGTTCAAAGTGGGGTTCAAACGAGCAAGGTGTCGGAGTGAGGCCGAAGGCCGAGCGACGGCACCTTGCGAGTCTCCCCTTCGCACCGGAGCGAGGCCGAAGGCCGAGCGACGGTTCTTGAGATTTTTTCTGAAGGGTTCAAAGTGGGGTTCAAACGAGCAAGGTGTCGGAGCGAGGCCGGAGGCCGAGCGACGGCACCTTGCGAGTCTTATCATACCAGAGCGAGGCCGTAGGCCGAGCGACGGTTATTCCATATGATCCCTGAGGATTCAAAGAAGGGATCAAATTTTATATTGGTCCGATTGCGATGAAATTTAAGATCTGGGGGTTTTCAAGGACTCTGATTTCATTTCTGATGAAAGTTTTTGGAATTTCTTTTTTTTTTTAAAACCTCTCATACATATTTACGAGCAAGGTGTCGGAGTGAGGCCGAAGGCCGAACGACGGCACCATGCGAGTTCCTAAGACACTAAAGCGAGGCCGCAGGCCGAGCTAACGTTTGACGAGCAAGGTGTCATAGCGAGGCCGGAGGCCGAGCTATGACACCTTGCGATTACTCAAGTAACTAAAGCGAGGCCGTAGGCCGAGCTAACCGTTAACGAGCAAGGTGTCATAGTGAGGCCGAAGGCCGAGCTATGGCACCTTGCGAGTTCCCAAGTAACTAAAGCGAGGCCGAAGGCCGAGCTAACGGTTGACGAGCAAGGTGTCATAGTGAGGCCGGAGGCCGAGCTATGACACCTTGCGAGTTCTCGAGTATTTAAAGCGAGGCCGTAGGCCGAGCTAATTGTCGACGAGCAAGGTGTCATAGTGAGGCCGAAGGCCGAGCTATGGCACTTTGCGAGTCCGGAGGGCATTGAAGTGAGGCCGGAGGCCGAACTTCAGTGCCCGACAATAAATCATACAAAAGTTATATATTGTTCGGTTATCGTGGGTGCTGAAGCGAGGCCGCAGGCCGAGCTTCATTGCCCTGTTGACGATCATACAATGCAACATACAATTTCATACAAAAAATATTTCTTTGGTAAGTTTTACCCACTTTTCGACTGCACTTGAAAGTTTGACTTATTTTTCAACTGAACTAAATTTATCTACCTTCTTTGAACTGAATTTAAATTTTTCTCACGGAATCCAAATTTAAAATTTTTGAATTTCTATCTCCACCCAACTCCAGACTGAATTGGAGATATCTACCTACCTTCTTAATCAATTTCAAAGTTTTAAAGATTTCAACTGCAAATTAAATGCACTGCCCTACCCCAACAGGTTAAAGGATATAAACGCGGGCCGCATGCGGCCCGCGCAGCCACGCAAATACTAGTCTATATTATATAAAGCTGAACTACCATTGACTGACTGACTGACTCATTGACATAATTGTTCTCCCAGAAGGAGTTTTGTGGGGGGTTGTAGAGTGGAACTCCTGTATAGGGGAGCGTTATGGGACCTAGGGAAAAATCCGAAAAGTTGCAAAAGTGGATCAGACCCTGGAGTACCCCAACGTCCTGGCTAAACTATAACACTTGGAACCCCCCTTTTTGAACAAAAGTTGTAGAGAACCATGAGTCCCTCCCAAAAAATAAAAAAAAAATTGGGATCACAAACAAAAAAACATCGATCCCATACAAATTTGACCGTTAATAACTTCGGAACGGTAAACTTTTTTTAATTAGTGTTCAACCAAATGTCATAGGGAATCGTAAGCGCTACCAACCTAAAATAGTCTGATTGATCCCCTGGGGGTTCAAGTTGGGGATCAAATTTCAAAATGGTCCGAGGGGGATGAAATTTTGGCTCTGGGGGTTTTTGGGGTCGCTAAATTCAGTTCTGAAAAAAAAATTTGGAATTTATTTTTTTTTTTAATAGCTCCCATACAAACTTACGAGCAAGGTGGCGGAGTGAGGCCGAAGGCCGAACGACGGCACCTTGCGAGTTTCCCCTTCGCACCGGAGCGAGGCCGAAGGCCGAGCGACGGTTCTTGAGATTTTTTCTGAAGGGTTCAAAGTGGGGTTCAAACGAGCAAGGTGTCGGAGCGAGGCCGGAGGCCGAGCGACGACACCTTGCGAGTCTCTTCATACCGGAGCGAGGCCGTAGGCCGAGCGACGGTTATTCCATATGATCTCTGAGGATTCAAAGAAGGGATCAAATTTTATATTGGTGCGATTGCGATGAAATTTAAGATCTGGGGGTTTTCAAGGACTCTGATTTCATTTCTGATGAAAGTTTTTGGAATTTCTTTTTTTTTTAAACCTCTCATACATATTTACGAGCAAAGTGTCGGAGTGAGGCCGAAGGCCGAACGACGGCACCATGCGAGTTCCTAAGTCACTAAAGCGAGGCCGCAGGCCGAGCAAACGTTTGACGAGCAAGGTGTCATAGCGAGGCCGGAGGCCGAGCTATGACAACTTGCGAGTTCTCAAGTAACTAAAGCGAGGCCGTAGGCCGAGCTAACGTTTGACGAGCAAGGTGTCATAGTGAGGCCGGAGGCCGAGCTATGACACCTTGCGAGTACTCAAGTAGCTCAAGCGAGGCCGTAGGCCGAGCTAATGTTTGACGAGCAAGGTGTCATAGTGAGGCCGAAGGCCGAGCTATGGCACTTTACGAGTCCGGAGGGCATTGAAGTGAGGCCGGAGGCCGAACTTCAGTGCCCGACAATAAATCATACAAAAGTATTATTTATTATGTTTTTTATATTTATTATGTTCGGTTATCGTGGGTGCTGAAGCGAGGCCGCAGGCCGAGCTTCATTGCCCTGTTCGACGATCATTCAATGCAACATACAATTTCATACAAAAAATATTTCTTTGGTAAGTTTTACCCACTTTTCGACTGGACTTGAAAGTTTGACTTATTTTTTCAACTGAACTAAATTTATCTACCTACTTTGAACTGAATTTAAATTTCTCTCACAGAATCCAAATTTAAAATTTTTGAATTTCAATCTCCACCCAACTCCAGACTGAATTGGAGATATCTACCTACCTTCTTAATCAATTTCAAAGTTTTAAAGATTACAACTGCAAATTAAATGCACTGTCCTACCCCAACAGGTTAAAGGATATAAACGCGGGCCGCATGCGGCCCGCGCAGCCACGCAAATACTAGTCTATCTATATTATATAAAGCTGAACTACCACTGACTCACTGACTCATTGACAGAATTGTTCTCCCAGAAGGAGTTTTGTGGGGGGTTGGCGAGTGGTACTCCTGGATAGGGGAGGGGTATGTGACCTAGGGAAAAATCCGAAAAGTTGCAAAAGTGGAAAAGACCCTGGAGTACCCCAACGTCCTGGCTAAACTATAACACTTGGAACCCCCCTTTTTGAACAAAAGTTGTAGGGAACCATGAGTCCCTCCCAAAAAATAAAAAAAAAATTCGGGTCACAAACAAAAAAACATCGATCCCATACAAAGTTTGACCCTCAATAACTTCGGAACGGTAAACTTTTTTTAATTAGTGTTCGACCAAATGTCATAGGGAATGGTAAGCGCTACCAACCTAAAGTGGTCTGATTGATCCCCTGGGGGTTCAAGTCGGGGATCAAATTTCAAAATGGTCCGAGCGGGACGAAATTTTGGCTCCGGGGGTTTTTGGGGTCGCTGAATTCATTTATGAAAAAAAAAATTGGAATTTCTTTTTTTTTTAATAGCTCCCATACAAACTTACGAGCAAGGTGGCGGAGTGAGGCCGAAGGCCGAACGACGGCACCTTGCGAGTCCATCATCGCACCAATTTTGTTCTTGAGATTTTTTCTGAAGGGTTCAAAGTGGGGTTCAAACGAGCAAGGTGTCGGAGCGAGGCCGTAGGCCGAGCGACGGCACCTTGCGAGTCTCCCATCACACCGGAGCGAGGCCGAAGGCCGAGCGACGGTTCTTGAGATTTTTCTGAAGGGTTCAAATTGGGGTTCAAACGAGCAAGGTGTCGGAGCGAGGCCGGAGGCCGAGCGACGACACCTTGCGAGTCTCTACATACCGGAGCGAGGCCGTAGGACGAGCGACGGTTATTCTATATGATCCCTGAGGATTCAAAGAAGGGATCAAATCTAATATTGGTCCGATTGCGATGAAATTTAAGATCTGGGGGTTTTAAAGGACTCTGATTCCATTTATGAGGAAAGTTTTTGGAATTTGTTTTTTTTTTTTAAACTTCTCATACATATTTACGAGCAAGGTGTCGGAGCGAGGCCGAAGGCCGAGCGACGGCACCTCGCGAGTTCCCAAGTAACTTAAGCGAGGCCGTAGGCCGAGCTAACCTGTTACGAGCAAGATGTCATAGTGAGGCCGAAGGCCGAGCTATGGCACCTTGCGAGTCCGGAGGGCATTGAAGTGAGGCCGCAGGCCGAACTTCAGTGCCCGACAGTAAATCAAACAAAAATTAAATACTGTTTGATTATCGAAGGTGCTGAAGCGAGGCCGCAGGCCGAGCTTCAGTGCCCGTTGCTGACCGTACAATGATGTATGGTTTTCATACTTTCATACAGAAAATATTTCTTTTGTAAGTTTTACCCACTTTTCGACTGGACTTGAAAGATTGACTTTTTTTTCGACTGAATTAAATATTTCCACCAATTTTGAACTGAATTGAAATTTCTCTCACAGAATCCAAATTTAAAATTTTTGAAATTATATCTCCACCCAACTCCAGACTGAATTGGAGAAATCTACAACATTTCTTAATCAATTTCAAAGTTTTAAAGATTACAACTGCAACTAAAATGCTTGACCTAATCTTATAGGTAACAGGATATAAACGCGGGCCGCATGCGGCCCGCGCAGCCACGCAAATACTAGTCCATATCTATATTATATAAAGCTGAACTACCACTGACTCACTGACTCATTGACAGAATTGTTCTCCCAGAAGGAGTTTTGTGGGGGGTTGGCGAGTGGTACTCCTGGATAGGGGAGGGGTATGTGACCTAGGGAAAAATCCGAAAAGTTGCAAAAGTGGAAAAGACCCTGGAGTACCCCAACGTCCTGGCTAAACTATAACACTTGGAACCCCCCTTTTTGAACAAAAGTTGTAGGGAACCATGAGTCCCTCCCAAAAAATAAAAAAAAAATTCGGGTCACAAACAAAAAAACATCGATCCCATACAAAGTTTGACCCTCAATAACTTCGGAACGGTAAACTTTTTTTAATTAGTGTTCGACCAAATGTCATAGGGAATGGTAAGCGCTACCAACCTAAAGTGGTCTGATTGATCCCCTGGGGGTTCAAGTCGGGGATCAAATTTCAAAATGGTCCGAGCGGGACGAAATTTTGGCTCCGGGGGTTTTTGGGGTCGCTGAATTCATTTATGAAAAAAAAAATTGGAATTTCTTTTTTTTTTAATAGCTCCCATACAAACTTACGAGCAAGGTGGCGGAGTGAGGCCGAAGGCCGAACGACGGCACCTTGCGAGTCCATCATCGCACCAATTTTGTTCTTGAGATTTTTTCTGAAGGGTTCAAAGTGGGGTTCAAACGAGCAAGGTGTCGGAGCGAGGCCGTAGGCCGAGCGACGGCACCTTGCGAGTCTCCCATCACACCGGAGCGAGGCCGAAGGCCGAGTGACGGTTCTTGAGATTTTTCTGAAGGGTTCAAATTGGGGTTCAAACGAGCAAGGTGTCGGAGCGAGGCCGGAGGCCGAGCGACGACACCTTGCGAGTCTCTACATACCGGAGCGAGGCCGTAGGACGAGCGACGGTTATTTTATATGATCCCTGAGGATTCAAAGAAGGGATCAAATCTAATATTGGTCCGATTGCGATGAAATTTAAGATCTGGGGGTTTTAAAGGACTCTGATTCCATTTATGAGGAAAGTTTTTGGAATTTGTTTTTTTTTTTTAAACTTCTCATACATATTTACGAGCAAGGTGTCGGAGCGAGGCCGAAGGCCGAGCGACGGCACCTCGCGAGTTCCCAAGTAACTTAAGCGAGGCCGTAGGCCGAGCTAACCTGTTACGAGCAAGATGTCATAGTGAGGCCGAAGGCCGAGCTATGGCACCTTGCGAGTCCGGAGGGCATTGAAGTGAGGCCGCAGGCCGAACTTCAGTGCCCGAATGTAATATCAAACAAAAATTAAATACTGTATGATTATCGTAGGTGCTGAAGCGAGGCCGCAGGCCGAGCTTCAGTGCTTTGTTGACGATCATACAATGCAACATACAATTTCATACAAAAAATATTTCTTTGGTAAGTTTACCCACTTTTCGACTGGACTTGAAAGTTTGACTTTTATTTTCAACTGAATCATAAATTTCCACCTCATTTGAACTGATTTTAAATTTCTCTCACAGAATCCAAATTTAAAATTTTTGAATTTCAATCACCACCCAACTCCAGACTGAATTGGAGATATCTACCTACCTTCTTAATCAATTTCAAAGTTTTAAAGAATTTAACTGCAACACCAATGCACTGTCCCAACCCTATAGGTAAAAGGATATAAACGCGGGCCGCATGCGGCCCGCGCAGCCACGCAAATACTAGTCTATATTATATAAAGTTAAACTACCACTGACTCACTGACTCATTGACAGAATTGTTCTCCCAGAAGGAGTTTTGTGGGGGGTTGGCGAGTGGTACTCCTGGATAGGGGAGCGTTATGGGACCTAGGGAAAAATCCGAAAAGTTGCAAAAGTGGAATAGACCCTGGAGTACCCCAACGTCCTGCAAAAATGGTAGGGTTTAGGGGGGTGGGGTTCGAACAAAGGTTGTTAAGGACCATGAGTCCCTCCCAAAAAATTAAAAAAAAATGGGTGTCACAGACAAAAAAACGGCGATTCCATACAAAGTTTGACCCTTAATAACTTCGGAACGGTAAACTTTTTTTAATTAGTGTTCGACCAAATGTCATAGGGGATCGTAAGCGCTACCAACCTAAATTGGTCTGATTGATCCCCTGGGGGTTCAAGTCGGGGATCAAATTTCAAAATGGTCCGAGGGGGATGAAATTTTGGCTCTGGGGGTTTTTGGGGTCGCTAAATTCAATTCTGAAAAAAAATTTTGGAATTTCTTTTTTTTTTTAATAGCTCCCATACAAACTTACGAGCAAGGTGGCGGAGTGAGGCCGAAGGCCGAACGACGGCACCTTGCGAGTCTCCCCTTCGCACCGGAGCGAGGCCGAAGGCCGAGCGACGGTTCTTGAGATTTTTTCTGAAGGGTTCAAAGTGGGGTTCAAACGAGCAATGTGTCGGAGCGAGGCCGGAGGCTGAGCGACGACACCTTGCGAGTCTCTACATACCGGAGCGAGGCCGTAGGCCGAGCGACGGTTATTCATTATTATCCCTGAGGATTCAAAAAAGGGATCAAATTTTATATTGGTCCGATTGCGATGAAATTTAAGATCTGGGGGTTTTCGAGGACTCTGATTTCATTTCTGATGAAAGTTTTTGGAATTTCTTTTTTTTGTTAAACCTGTCATACATTTTTACGAGCAAGGTGTCGGAGTGAGGCCGAAGGCCGAACGACGGCACCATGCGAGTTCCTAAGTCACTAAAGCGAGGCCGCAGGCCGAGCTAACGTTCGACGAGCAAGGTGTCATAGCTCGGCCTCCGGCCTCGCTATGACACCTTGCGGGTTCCTAAGTCACTAAAGCGAGGCCGTAGGCCGAGCTAACGTTTAACGAGAAAGGTGTCATAGCGAGGCCGGAGGCCGAGCTATGACACCTTGCGAGTTCTCAAGTAACTAAAGCGAGGCCGTAGGCCGAGCTAACGCTTGACGAGCAAGGTGTCATAGCTCGGCCTCCGGCCTCGCTATGACACCTTGCGAGTACTCAAGTAACTTAAGCGAGGCCGTAGGCCGAGCTAATGTTTGACGAGCAAGGTGTCATAGTGAGGCCGAAGGCCGAGCTATGGCACTTTGCGAGTCCGGAGGGCATTGAAGTGAGGCCGGAGGCCGAACTTCAGTGCCTGACAATAAATCATACAAAAGTTATATACTGTTTGGTTATCGTGGGTGCTGAAGCGAGGCCGCAGGCCGAGCTTCATTGCCCTGTTGACGATCATACAATGCAACATACAATTACATACAAAAAATATTTCTTTGGTAAGTTTTACCCACTTTTCGACTGGACTTGAAAGTTTGACTTATTTTTTTAACTGAACTAAATTTATCTACCTACTCTGAACTGAATTTAAATTTCTCTCACAGTATCCAAATTTAAAATTTTTCAATTTCAATCTCCACCCAACTCCAGACTGAATTGGAGATATCTACCTACCTTCTTAATCAATTTCAAAGTTTTAAAGAAAATAACTGCAACTAAAATGCTCGACCTAATCCTATAGGTAAAAGGATATAAACGCGGGCCGCATGCGGCCCGCGCAGCCACGCAAATACTAGTGTCTATATTATATAAAGCTAAACTACCATTGACTGACTGACAGAATTGTTCTCCCAGAAGAAGTTTTGTGGAGGGTTGTAGAGTGGAACACCTGTATAGGGGAGCGTTATGGGACCTAGGGAAAAATCCGAAAAGTTGCAAAAGTGGAACAGACCCTGGAGTACCCCAACGTCCTGGCTAAACTATAACACTTGGAAGCCCCCTTTTCGAACAAAAGTTGTTGAGGACCATGAGTCCCTCCCAAAAAATTAAAAAAAAATTGGGGTCACAAACAAAAAAACATCGATCCCATACAAAGTTTGACCCTTAATAACTTTTGAACGGTAAACTTTTTTTAATTAGTGTTCGACCAAATGTCATAGGGGATGGTAAGCGCTACCAACACAAAATGGTCTGATTGATCCCCTGGGGGTTCAAGTCGGGGATCAAATTTCAAAATGGTCCGAGGGGGATGAAATTTTGGCTCTGGGGGTTTTTGGGGTTGCTGAATTCAGTTCTGAAAAAAAATTTTGGAATTTCTTTTTTTTTTAATAGCTCCCATACAAACTTACGAGCAAGGTGGCGGAGTGAGGCCGAAGGCCGAACGACGGCACCTTGCGAGTCTCCATTTCGCACCGGAGCGAGGCCGAAAGCCGAGCGACGGTTCTTGAGATTTTTTCTGAAGGGTTCAAAGTGGGGTTCAAACGAGCAAGGTGTCTGAGCGAGGCCGGAGGCCGAGCTACGGCACCTTGCGAAACTTATCATACCGGAACGAGGCCGTAGGCCGAGCAACGGTTATTCATTATGATCCCTGAGGATTCAAAGAAGGGATCAAATCTAATATTGGTCCGATTGCGATGAAATATAAGATCTGGGGGTTTTCAAGGACTCTGATTTCATTTCTGATGAAAGTTTTTGGAATTCCTTTTTTTTTTAACCTCTCATACATATTTACGAGCAAGGTGTCGGAGTGAGGCCGAAGGCCAAACGACGGCACCATGCGAGTTCCTAAGTCATTAAAGCGAGGCCGCAGGCCGAGCTAACGTTTGACGAGCAAGGTGTCATAGCGAGGCCGGAGGCCGAGCTATGACACCTTGCGAGTTCTCAAGTAACTAAAGCGAGGCCGTAGGCCGAGCTAACGTTTGAAGAGCAAGGTGTCATAGCGAGGCCGGAGGCCGAGCTATGACACCTTGCGAGTACTCAAGTAACTAAAGCGAGGCCGTAGGCCGAGCTAACGTTTGACGAGCAAGGTGTCATAGTGAGGCCGGAGGCCGAGCTATGACACCTTGCGAGTACTCAAGTAACTCAAGCGAGGCCGTAGGCCGAGCTAATGTTTGACGAGCAAGGTGTCATAGTGAGGCCGAAGGCCGAGCTATGGCACTTTGCGAGTCCGGAGGGCATTGAAGTGAGGCCGGAGGCCGAACTTCAGTGCCCGACAATAAATCATACAAAAGTTATATACTGTTCGGTTATCGTGGGTGCTGAAGCGAGGCCGTAGGCCGAGCTTCATTGCCCTGCTGACGATCATACGAGTACAATGCAACATACAATTTCATACAAAAAATATTTCTTTGGTAAGTTTACCCACTTTTCGACTGGACTTGAAAGTTTGACTTATTTTTTCAACTGAACTAAATTTATCTACCTATTTTGAACTGAATTTAAATTTCTCTCACAGAATCCAAATTTAAAATTTTTGAATTTCAATCTCCACCCAACTCCAGACTGAATTGGAGAAATCTACAACATTTCTTAATCAATTTCAAAGTTTTAAAGAATAAAACTGCAATGTGAATGTTTGTCCCAACCCTATAGGTAAAAGGATATAAACGCGGGCCGCATGCGGCCCGCGCAGCCACGCAAATACTAGTCTATATTATATAAAGCTGAACTACCACTGATTCACTGACTCACTGATTGACATAATTGTTCTCCTAGAAGGAGTTTTGTGGGGGGTTGGCGAGTGGAACACCTGTATAGGGGAGCGTTATGGGACCTAGGGAAAAATCCGAAAAGTTGCAAAAGTGGAACAGACCCTGGAGTACCCTAACGTCCTGGCTAAACTATAACACTTGGAACCCCCCTTTTTGAACAAAAGTTGTTGGGAACCATGAGTCCCTCCCAAAAAATTAAAAAAAAATTGGGGTCACAAACAAAAAAACATCGATCCCATACAAAGTTTGACCGTTAATAACTTCGGAACGGTAAACTTTTTTTAATTAGTGTTCGACCAAATGTCATAGGGAATCGTAAGCGCTACCAACCTAAAATGGTCTGATTGATCCCCTGGGGGTTCAAGTGGGGGATCAAATTTCAAAATAGTCCGAGGGGAATGAAATTTTGGCTCCGGGGCATTTTGGGGTCACTGAATTCATTTCTGAAAAAAAATTTTGGAATTTCTTTTTTTTTTTAATAGCTCCCATACAAACTTACGAGCAAGGTGGCGGAGTGAGGCCGAAGGCCGAACGACGGCACCTTGCGAGTCCCGCATCGCACCGGAGCGAGGCCGAAGGCCGAGCGACGGTTTCATTGATGATTTCTAAAGGGTTCAAAGTAGGGTTCAAACGAGCAAGGTGTCGGAGTGAGGCCGAAGGCCGAGCGACGGCACCTTGCGAGTCTCTACATACCGGAGCGAGGCCGTAGGCCGAGCGACGGTTATTCATTATGATCCCTGAGGATTCAAAGAAGGGATCAAATTTTATATTGGTGCGATTGCGATGAAATTTAAGATCTGGGGGTTTTCAAGGACTCTGATTTCATTTCTGATGAAAGTTTTTGGAATTTCTTTTTTTTTTTTAAACCTCTCATACATATTTGCGATCAAGGTGTCATAGCGAGGCCGTAGGCCGAGCTATGACACCATGCGAGTACTCAAGTAACTTAAGCGAGGCCGTAGGCCGAGCTAATGTTTGACGAGCAAGGTGTCATAGCGACGCTGGAGGCCGAGCTATGATACCTTGCGAGTTCTCAAGTAACTAAAGCGAGGCCGTAGACCGAGCTAACGTTTGACGAGCAAGGTGTCATAGTGAGGCCGGAGGCCGAGCTATGGCACTTTGCGAGTCCTGAGGGCATTGAAGTGAGGCCGGAGGCCGAACTTCAGTGCCCGACAATAGATCATACAAAAGTTATATACTGTTCGGTTATCGTGGGTGCTGAAGCGAGGCCGCAGGCCGAGCTTCAGTGCCCGTTGCCGACCGTACAATGATGTATGGTTTTCATACTTTCATACAAAAAATATAACTTTGGTAAGTTTTACCCACTTTTCGACTGGACTTGAAAGTTTGACTTATTTTTTCAACTGAACTAAATTTATCTACCTATTTTGAACTGAATTTAAATTTCTCTCACAGAATCCAAATTTAAAATTTTAGAATTTCTATCTCCACCCAACTCCAGACTGAATTGGAAATATCTACCTACCTTCTTAATCAATTTCAAAGTTTTAAAGAATAAAACTGCAACACCAATGCACAGTCCCAACCCTATAGGTAAAAGGATATAAACGCGGGCCGCATGCGGCCCGCGCAGCCACGCAAATACTAGTCTATCTATATTATATAAAGTCTTCTATCTATTTCTATCTATTCTATCTATATTATATAAAGCTGAACTACCATTGACTGACTGACTCATTGACATAATTGTTCTCCCAGAAGGAGTTTTGTGGGGGGGTGAAGAGTGGAGCGACTGTATAGAGGAGGGTTATGTGACCTAGGGAAAAATCCGAAAAGTTGCAAAAGTGGAAAAGGCCCTGGAGTACCCCAACGTCCTGGCTAAACCATAACACTTGGTACCCCCCTTTTTGAACAAAAGTTGTAGGGAACCATGAGTCCCTTCCAAAAAATTAAAAAAAAATTGGGGTCACAAACAAAAAAACATCGATCCCATACAAAGTTTGACCGTTAATAACTTCGGAACGGTAAACTTTTCTTAATTAGTGTTCGACCAAATGTCATAGGGAATGGTAAGCGCTACCAACCTAAATTGGTCTGATTGATCCCCTGGGGGTTCAAGTCGGGGATCAAATTTCAAAATGGTCCGAGCGGGACGAAATTTTGGCTCCGGGAGTTTTTGGGGTCGCTGAATACATTTCATAAAAAATATTTTGGAATTTCTTTTTTTTTTTAATAGCTCCCATACAAACTTACGAGCAAGGTGGCGGAGTGAGGCCGAAGGCCGAACGACGGCACCTTGCGAGTCTCCCATCACACCGGAGCGAGGCCGAAGGCCGAGCGACGGTTTCACTGATGATTTCTAAAGGGTTCAAAGTGGGGTTCAAACGAGCAAGGTGCCGGAGTGAGGCCGAAGGCCGAGCGACGGCACCTTGCGAGTCTCATCATACCGGAGCGAGGCCGTAGGCCGAGCGACGGTTATTCCATATGATCCCTGAGGATTCAAAGAAGGGATCAAATTTTATATTGGTGCGATTGCGATGAAATTTAAGATCTGGGGGTTTTCAAGGACTCTGATTTCATTTCTGAGGAAAGTTTTTGGAATTTCTTTTTTTTTTAAATCTCTTATACATAATTACGAGCAAGGTGTCGGAGTGAGGCCGAAGGCCGAGCGACGGCACCTTGCGAGTTCCTAAGTCACTAAAGCCAGGCCGCAGGCCGAGCTAACGTTTGACAAGCAAGGTGTCATAGTGAGGCCGGAGGCCGAGCTATGACACCTTGCGAGTACTCAAGTAACTAAAGCGAGGCCGTAGGCCGAGCTAATTGTTGACGAGCAAGGTGCCATAGTGAGGCCGAAGGCCGAGCTATGGCATCTTGCGAGTCCAGAGTAAATCAAACAAAAATTAAATACTGTTTGATTATCGAAGGTGCTGAAGCGAGGCCGCAGGCCGAGCTTCAGTGCCCGTTGCCGACCGTACAATGATGTATGATTTTCATACTCTCATAGAAAAAATATAACTTTGGTAAGTTTTACCCACTTTTCGACTGGACTTGAAAGTTTGACTTTTATTCTCGACTGAATGATAAATTTCTACCAATTTTGAACTGAATTAAAATTTCTCTCACAGAATCCAAATTTAAAATTTTTGAATTTCTATCTCCACCCAACTCCAGACTGAATTGGAAATATCTACCTACCTTCTTAATCAATTTCAAAGTTTTAAAGATATAACTGCATTTTAAATGCTTGACCTAATCCTATAGGTAAAAGGATATAAACGCGGGCCGCATGCGGCCCGCGCAGCCACGCAAATACTAGTCTATTCTATCTATTCTATTCTATCTATTTTCTTCTATCTATTTCTATATTATATAAAGCTGAACTACCACTGACTCATTGACATAATTGTTCTCCCAGAAGGAGTTTTGTGGGGGGTTGGCCAGTGGTCTTCCTGGATAGGGGAGGGGTATGTGACCTAGGGAAAAATCCGAAAAGTTGCAAAAGTGGAACAGACCCTGGAGTACCCCAACGTCCTGCAAAAATGGTAGAGTTTAGGAGGGTGGGGTTCGAACAAAGGTTATTAAGGACCATGAGCCCCTCCCAAAAAATTAAAAAAAAATGGGTGTCACAGACAAAAAAACGTCGATCCCATACAAAGTTTGACCCTTAATAACTTCGGAACGGTAAAACTTTTTTAATTAGTGTTCGACCAAATGTCATAGAGTATGGCAAGCGCTACCAATTTAAAGTGTGCTGATTGATCCCCTGGGGGTTCAAGTCGGGGATCAAATTTCATAATGGTCTGAGCGGGACGAAATTTTGGCTCCGGGGGTTTTTAGGGTCGCTGAGTTCATACCTGAAAAAAAATTTTGGAATTTCTTTTTTTTTTTAATAGCTCCCATACAAACTTACGAGCAAGGTGGCGGAGTGAGGCCGAAGGCCGAACGACGGCACCTTGCGAGTCCTCCATCGCACCGGAGCGAGGCCGAAGGCCGAGCGACGGTTCTTGAGATTTTTTCTGAAGGGTTCAAAGTGGGGTTCAAACGAGCAAGGTGTTGGAGCGAGGCCGGAGGCCGAGCGACGACACCTTGCGAGTCTCTACATACCGGAGCGAGGTCGTAGGCCGAGCGACGGTTATTTATTATGATCCCTGAGGATTCAAAGAAGGGATCAAATTTTATATTGGTGCGATTGCGATGAAATTTAAGATCTGGGGGTTTTCAAGGACTCTGATTTCATTTCTGATGAAAGTTTTTGGATTTTTTTTTTAAAACCTCTCATATATATTTACGAGCAAGGTGTCGGAGAGAAGCCGAAGGCCGAACGACGGCACCATGCGAGTTCCTAAGTCACTAAAGCGAGGCCGCAGGCCGAGCTAACGTTTGACGAGCAAGGTGTCATAGTGAGGCCGAAGGCCGAGCTATGGCACTTTGCGAGTCCTGAGGGCATTGAAGTGAGGCCGGAGGCCGAACTTCAGTGCCCGACAATAAATCATACAAAAGTTATATACTGTTTGATTATGGTGGGTGCTGAAGCGAGGCCGCAGGCCGAGCTTCAGTGCCCTGTTGACGATCATACAATGCAATATACAATTTCATACAAAAAATATTGCTTTGGTAAGTTTTACCCACTTTTCGACTGGACTTGAAAGTTTGACTTATTTTTTCAACTGAACTTAATTTATCTACCTATTTTGGACTGAATTTATATTTCTCTCACAGAATCCAAATTTAAAATTATTGAATTTCTATCTCCACCCAACTCCAGACTGAATTGGAGATATCTACCTACCTTCTTAATCAATTTCAAAGTTTTAAAGATACAACTGCAATTTTAATGCACAGTCCCAACCCAATAGGGTAAAGGATATAAACGCGGGCCGCATGCGGCCCGCGCAGCCACGCAAATACTAGTCATCATGTATAAAGCTGATTAAATGGCTAAGTACAACACTTTAATTTAGTGTTCAATGTTGTTTATATGTTTTTTGAAATGAATACAATAATTCTGTTTTTATTGTAATCATCATAGAACAATAATTCTTCCGCGCTTTATACTTTTGATTTACCTGTGGTGGTAAGCTATTTGCGTAAATGTGTTTTAATAGCTTGTATAAGAAATTATTTCAGCTCAAGACAATACTTAGTATGATATTAACAAGAGATTAAGAGTGTCGTTTCAGGTAGGCGGAGATATTTCTCTAGGGGTCCTAAGCATTCAATAAATTAAACTAAAAGAACTGACTACTGACTACAAGTCAAGAGCTAGCCTATACACATTAGTCGTGTTAGCAATATCTATGTATGTATCATGCGTAGGTCATTGCGTCGACTGGCGACCGTCTCTAGATACAGTAGGTACATATTTTTGCTCTCAATGAATATCTGAACGAATTAAAACTACTTTTTATGTCGCTTATAGTTGTAACTTAATTAAAAACTTTGTATTGTGACACATATTTTATTTTAGTGTTTCATCACAAAACAAATTTTGTGAAACTAATCTAACATACACTTACACGTATTTCTGGGAACATTATTACATTACATTAGTCCAACATTTGTTGCGAAGGATTAGGAAAAACCCAGAAAAACCTAATCAGACCAATCCACAACGAATTCCACACCTTGTTGTCGTATCAACACAAAGCGTCACACTTCTGAATACGGATCTCCCTATGAAGGGATTAATATTAGTAAAAAACCTCGATTGATTTGATAAACTTAGCATTTAAGGTATATAAAATACCAAAAAATTAAAAAAAAATTTTAGATCCAGCACAGACAAGTTAGTGTTAGATTTATCGCCTAAATCGATTCATTTTCAGGCCAACCTTTAAATAGAGACTCATTACAAAAAATAGGTATATGGTATAATAAATACTAGAATCTAAACTTAATTAGACAGATACATCTAAACTTAAATAGATATAGTAGTAAGCTTTTGTTAGTGTCAGCGATAATATTAATATAATAGCTAAGTATTAGTAGCTGATACAAATTTTAATCTTCTGCATAAGACGTCTGCCATTAGTTTGATTGTGATAAATATAAATATAAAAAAGAACATAAAACGTTAGTACAAATGTGTAAGTTGTATAAGTACAATAAGGTAGGTAACGCAGAAGTTCAATATGATCCCGAGCAGGCTCGCGTCCAACGGGATCACTCCGTACACCGTGAGCCTGAGCGGACGAGCTTCCACGTAGCGGATGAATTTCTTCAGTTCAGACAGAATCCTTGTATCTATCAGAAAATAGTTGAAGTATGCATACACTTTGTTTATAAAATTATCTAATGATTTGTAAAAAATACTTACTAAATTTATATATTTCGTGTCTTTCATATAGACTTCAGAAAAGAAGGAGGTACTAAATTTGATAGCATGTTTTTTTTATTATGTTTAATACCTGATAATTCAGTGACCTCTGGACCGATATAAAATATTTTCTTTTCAGTTTAAAAATCTATCACAGCTGCTAAATACTAAGACGAAGAGAACACAAGGACGTAGCCTATCATTTCAGTCATGAGACTGAAAATTTTGACGGTAAAATGCAAAAACCATGACAAATCAATTAATGCCGTTTTAATAGATATTCATTCTCGTTATACTAGGTCTAGAATGCTGTGGCAAAGAGACGATGGTACAGTGAGACAGGGACAGAGCTAATAACAAACGATGATCATTGGTCATAACGATAAATCCATAATTGCCTTTTTTAATATAAGGTTTAAAATTCTTTTTCATATTGGCGATAAATGCGAATTAAAAACGATTGTCATTGGTTACAAAATTACCGCTAAAAACAAAGTTAACCGTATCGTACACAAAACTAAATATAATTACACGTAATCACTTTAATTAATTAAATTAATACATGTATAATTCCCGAGATATTTATTTGAACTAATTGATGGAAAGCTTAAAAATAATCTTGATGAAAAAGGTTTTAAGATTTTGAATTTTTTTTAAGACGTCGGTGATATTTGATTGGAAGTGTACGATTTTTGATTAAGGAATTGAAAAGAGGTCGTACTAATAGTCAGAAGTAATGAAATTTTGATACGGCGCCATATTAAATTCTTGAATAATATTTGGCACACATAATATGCGGAAAACTACATTACGTTCTGCATAATCGGACAAATGGTAGTCAAATTTAAAAAATATATATTATGGCGGTTCGCGGAATTAATTATACCTACTAATAATATAAGTATGTTAGATTAAAAAAACCGACATTGCTACTTTTTAGTGGCGGTCATATTTTATTTAAAATTTAACATAGTTTTTTTATTCTTCTATGTAGCGGATTCTGAAAATCTTGGACCGATTTTTATCAAACATACCTAAACTTTCAACTTTTCAATTTTTTCAACAAAAATTCAACAAAAATTAAAATGGCGTTGGCACAGATAAACACACCCTCACACATGCACATACACAAACACACACGACAAACGTTCAACATTCCCGGCATTCCTATACAATTTCAGACAAATACGCTGAAGGTTCAATGTCACAGATGCAGCTTAGTTACCGTGGGGATATTTTTGATGGCTCCAAATATTTCCATGTTATTTTCGTTCACCGGGTAATTATCATTTTGATAATCAAAATCAATCTTGTTGTATATAAATCAAAATAATTGAATGATTTTCCTTTTCACTCTCGTCAGTTGTCACATTTTTAACGTTTTACTTGTGTAGGCACAGGTTTAGTAATGATGGTATACTCTTACCAGATTCCTCGAAAGATACATCATATAAAGTAAGTTTCAGTTTCTCGACTTGTATCGGTATTAATCCCACACATAGTGGTGGTGACAGCACCAGTGCAAGCGTTGGGAAGGCTTGACAAAATCTTACAATCAGTGCGAACGAAGAAATTTCCACAAACTAAAAAGTTTAAAGTATAAC
The DNA here is from genome assembly GCA_947049295.1 of Ligdia adustata. Classification (NCBI taxonomy): domain Eukaryota; kingdom Metazoa; phylum Arthropoda; class Insecta; order Lepidoptera; family Geometridae; genus Ligdia; species Ligdia adustata. The sequence continues at coordinate 3,263,035 of OX346237.1, forward strand.
CTTCATCAACCAACATTTTAAACGTTCAAACAATAATAGTTATTTGTTATACAAGAGTGCAAAGTTTCTTTTTAACCGCGTTTTTATTTCACCTTTGATGACCGAGCAAACTAAAATGAAATCACGAGCGCATCGAGTGATGCAAAAATTAGAATCCCGAGCGTTAGCGAGGGAATTAAAAGAGCACAAGGTGAAAAATCTTTGCACTCGAGTGCAACACGTAACTTTTCACCCCACCTCAGTTAGAAAATGATTACATACGATAAATTAAAAATATAATCACTCATTTTAGATTTTTCAATTATTTTTAACATAATTTTTAACAATATGACGTGAAAAGATAATGGCGCGCGCAAAACAAATTAAAAAAAAGTACAGCAAAAAGATTCCGAGTCTGAGTTTTTAACAAAATACAAAAGGTTGTATAATGAATTCGGCACGATAGAGCGTAGAAGTAAATAGGTTGAATGAGGTTTTAAATTCACAAACTTTAGTGCACACGATATTCTAAATTCAAATTTACTTTATCCTCAAGCGGATAAAAACGGCTTTTGCACTCAGATACCGAATAGCAAAAATACCCTTTCCGAGATGGTGGGATGAAAACGGTATTTATCCGCGATTTCCAGTAGGTAATAGTAACCTGGTGTTCCCAATGGTAAGTAAATTCTTCTAGAGTTCGATAGTAAGCATTACATATGGAATTGTGCTCAAAACTGTTACCAAGTACTGAAAAAAAAACTCTATAAGTATTTGTTTTTTTTTTCTTTTGTATACAGGAAACATTATTTTAATTTTACAAACCAAAGGATCAAAGACCGTCTTATATCCGTCAGTCATGTCTGCAATCAATTTGTATATTCGAATATATGGAATGACGCTTCCATTACAACTATTTATATTGGACGTTAGGATGCTAATGCGAAAGTATATTGAATAAAACTTATACACATTTGTGACAGTAATTGTTTCGGTAATCAACATTATTCCGTGTACCATGGCCACTGATATCTTAGAGAAATTGCAACTGTAAGCCGCCAAGTAACAGTGCATGAAATAGCGAGATATTCTTTGACAAATTAAAAATATTAGAACTCTCTTTTCTATATTTTTATTAGGTGTTTTATATTTTAATTTAGTATCTATATATTTTAATTTTCTTTTCACAGAACACGGACTAAAATTTGAATGAAATATACTATTTTTTGTGAACATGAGTACGTATAAAACATAAGAGACCAAGTTAACGCTTCGAACTATTAGCATAGAATCAGTTATCATTTCTATCAATACAAAGTAAAGTAAAGTTATACTTAATATTGCGCACGGTAACAATAGTATAGATTTTGTTAAAAGCGATTTATGTGTGATGAATCCCAGATCGATTCCAAATATTATAAAAGCTTTCAGTAAAACTGTTAATATTTTTGAATACATATTGTTCTTTTCAACAAACTGGAACATGATGAAATAATTTGATTATTAATTTCTTTTATTTTATTAATTAGAACACCTTAAACCTGTGTATGACTGTGTAGCGTGTACGACTGATGACATCAAATAGAAGCCTTTTTCGTAATCACTTGATTCAATATATTATAATTAACTGATGCTTTTTTCTGAATTATGTAGTGCTTGTCGCTTCCTTAGGTTTAGAAATAAGAATAGCTTTAATAATGACTTCGCTATAGTCTTTATAATCAATTTTATAAAATCAAAATTAATAGAGAGCTAAAATTAAAACATGACAAATTATGGCGTCAGGCCTTCTACCAGTACATTTTTAGAGGTATTGGCATCTGCAAAATTTCAAGTGTATCTTTATCAGCATTTTTTTCTCCTGTTTACAGTATCGGCATGTTACATTGTTTCACCGTCCATTGGTACTCGTAGTGTACCGATGGTGTGTTTAGAGAAGGATAGAAATGTTTGGCATATGACCTGTCCAAATGAAGATTTCTCTGTAAGTTTCCGTTCACGAAGGCGTCAGGACGAGCCCATGTGCAAAATAATAGTACAAATATTATTAGATAGACCGGAATTGTCAAATCGCAACTAGAGAGAGTCAAGGTAATTCGCTTTAGGCAATTCTCCAACTAATGTTGGAACACTCTTAAACAAAGCTAGTTTTTCCATAGCCATAGGTCTGCGCCTGGGCTAATCCAAAACGTGGATCGAGCTATCATGGCTTATCTTGTAGTTGCAGTGCTGGCCATTATTCCCGCCATGCCTCTTTAAATGACGTCATCCGTCACGCGCTTACCACCGTCAACGTGCCAGCTTATTCGATATATTAACTGGGCTAACCATAACCATGTTTTATGCTTATTGTTATTCAAAATGGGCAATGAGTAGTCATTGGTTAGAAATCATGGATTTATTAAGATTTTTTTTTGCCGTTAGTACATAATAAGAACTAACAAGGGGTTTGAAGCGAGTTCGTAAAACCCGACCTCTATATCGTTAAATCTGTGTATCATCCTTATTTTTGTTTTTTAATTTTGATGTACCAAACGTCAGTCTCACGACCAAAACGAATCTATTGATACCACTCACACAAAAATACGACAAGCCGTTTAGGATCTAGGGCGTGCCAATGAAGAATATTTTTTTTATAAGATCTCTTCCCGTAGCAACCATCAGCTATAACATCTATGATGGCAATGCCGTTCGAATTCACCCTTCCTATTCAGATAAAAACAATTTCATTTTTTAGTACCTACACTGTAAACGCTTTTTACGTAAACAAAATATAAATTTTGATTGTTTCTATAACAAAACCAGTAGGTATTGATTACTGAGAAAAAAATCCTCGTATTTCCATTTGTTACAATAAGTTTCTGTAACAAGACTACTCTGTGCGTTGAAATTCGAATTTATGCAGACGAGCGTTTGTTTAGACTCAATACGTAGGTATGTGTGAAACGAGCGAAGCATCTGTGCTTAGAGGTACATTTTTATTTTGTCTGTCAGTTTGTATGTATGGATGTTTGTCCTCAAGAAATTTCGTAATAGCGAACAGGTTTCCTCCTAAAAAGCGTTTACAGTGTAGGTACTAAAAAATATAATTGTTTTTATCTGAATTGGAAGGGTGAATTCGAACGGCATTGCCATCATAGATGTTATAGCTGATGGTTGCTACGGGAAGAGATCTTATAAAAAAAATATTATTCACTGTAAGGAGCAGCTGCCATAATAAAAATACCTAACTGTTTACCTTTTATTTCAGTCATGGTTTTTTTTAAGTTTTTTCTGTTTCCTTAGAGACGTTAAAATTAACGAACAATAAATTCATATAAGTTAGATAAAAATCGATCAAAATAGTTAGATTTATAAATAAAAATACTCAATCAAAAAAAAATCCAAAAAAAAGTATATTAGCGAAATCATCGATGAACTTACTTATAAAGATTATAAGAAGTGATATTTTTTGTTTTCGATTCTTCTTATCTCCCATTTGTATATTATCACACTTCTACAAGTAGTGTCAAAATCACGGCAGAGAATGTTTCTAGTAAAACACAATCGCTTATATGTATGTTATTACGCGCACGCGGTAACTATCCTAGGAAAGAATATTATATATAATTATTCTCATGCTGCACTAGATGAAGTCTGACAACGTCGCGCACTACGCGAAGTGGCACGGATGAGGCGGGCACGCATGCAACGTCGCATAAAACGAACGCTACCCGCTAGCTAAGCCAAAGTGCCTCATTAAAATATGTGCTAAGTGCCTAGTTAAATATATTATAATAATAATAATAATAGTACTTTATTTCAGATACGAGATCCATAGCATTTGATATACACATAAAAAAAAATAACAAAATACAACAGATTAAAAATTGTGTCAAAAACATACATATTTTTAAAATTAAAGATTATTATTATTAGCAACGTGCTTTTCTAAATGAATACTTTTTAGTAGGCTCTTATAACATTTATCTTTAAAACTTCACTTACCTATCATTCTAAGACAAAAACAACACATTAGCCTGAAGGTGCCAATATTTCGATTAATCTACCTCAACATTACAAAGTAGACATTCCACGTATACCGAAAGAAACATGTTCAAAATAATGAGATAATGAGTTCTTTAAAAATATATTAAAATGGTTTGGTAAACTAAGATAAACATTTAAAAACATCATGCTTTAATTGAGTATATGTATTACATTATGTATTAACTTCCAACATGGCACAGTATACGGTAATGCTAGAAAATGGTAACAAAAACGCATCTATTTGGGAACCATCACCTTAAGAATTAATATTACGTAAAAAAATACAGACAAATAAAATTTTTTTCAACGAATTTTTCGATATTTTAATAGCCTATAGCACTCTCCGGGTCTTAAAATATCTCTTTTCAAAATATCAAATCGATCTGATGCTCAGTTATTGAGGAGAAGACGAACAAACAAACCAATAAACACACTTTCGCATTTATATTAAGTGTGGGGATAAGTGGTAGAAAGTTAATCGTGGCAATTAGCAGTACTTAGTTAGCACGTTAGCTACCACGTTCATCCAATAAAATTCCCTATAAAGCCGCCGTTACATAAAAAAATTCGTTCTCCGTACAACTTGACCGGTCACGTGACCATTTTATGTGATGTTTTTGTATGGAGAAAAGTATTTTTTTTTTAATTTTGAAACATTTTTTCAGCAATGGGTTCACTTTGATGTATTGATTTGGTACATCAATTTGTGAAATTATAGTTTTTTTTACAGGGCAAGTGCCTTTATTAACATTAACGAAATGACTAACTACATGATTATAGATTGTATATGATTTTAAGATTTATAATTTGATTTGATTTATTCAAATTGTATATATATTGTTTAACATTGTAGAACTTGTAACGCATTAGTTCCTAGATAACCGACGATTTTTTCAAATTATTCTTTGAAATCTAGTTGCAGAGTGGTTTCTTCAGGATCGTTCATCTGGATTTCACGTCTATTTTAATATTTTTATGATAATAAATTATTTTAAACTATAAAATAAGAAAGGAAAAAGGAAAGACATATTTAGAGTGTTATTTATTATAAAACAGTATTTATTATTACCAATATACTTATTTTATTATATCTGGGAATACAATCATAGTCCAACATTCGTTGCGTAGGATTAGGAAAAACCCAGAAAAACCCAATCAGACCTTATAAACCATCTTATTATATGACTAACCTACTATACCTAACTAATAGCAACACTGGAACATAATGAGGTAAAACTTATTGACGGAGAGAGCGAAACGTCTCTGCTTCGAGTCTGGAAAAATGTTCTTTCGTCTTTCAGATTATATTTCCTACTATTATTCGCGTGGCTGCGCGGGCTGCACACGGACCGCGTTTATATCCTTTAAACTGTTGGGATGGGACAGTGCATTGGTGTTGCAGTTAAATATTTAAAACTTTGAAATTGATAAAGAAATGTTATAGATTTCTCCAATTCAGTCCGAGGTTGGGTGGATATCGAAATTCAAAAATTATTAATTTGGATTCTGTGAGAGAAATTTAAATTCAGTTTAAAATAGGTGGACAAATTTAATTCAGTTTAAAAAATAAGTCAAACTTATCAAAGAAATATTTTTTGTACGAAAGTAAAAACCATACATCATTGTATGATCGTCAACTGGGCACTTCATTTTACGAAACTTGGTGTATAGATTCCACGAATTCTTTTAATGTTTCAGTCGTAGGGAATTAATGATTATCAAACTTTCCTCCTATTATAAATCACTTCAGCCAAATCGGGGGGAAGTTTGCTATGACGCCATTTACTGGCTGATTTCAATAATATTTGGTACAAACATGCAAAATACTATATTAACTACATTTCAGGGAAAAAAGATCGTTCCATTAGCTGTCGTCTTTTTAGAAAAATGTAAATGATATTGTGTTAGGAACTACTAACTATATAATATAGATTTACAGTTTCGCTCTATCTGTTCGTCCATCTGTTGACTCTTTCTGACAATCACTATTTTTTATTTTTGAAGCTACATTGGACCATTAAAAAAGCTAAGAATTTATTTATCGCATTCCAACAAGCACGTCTTTGCAAATATAAGACTTTTTAATGCCTGATAATAATAAAATATGTAGTTGTATGAAATCTACAGTATACGTTATTCGACACGCACCTGACATACTTACTCGCATTTAAATAATCCCGACGCATTTCTTACATGCGAAAGTGTGTTTGTTTGACTAGGAGTAAGTTTTTTTATATATAAATAAAAGGCTTGCGTTTGACTGCAACACGCTTGATGTAAAACGACAACGCGGCCAAGGATGTGGCACGCCAGCCTATAGAGAAATCGATAAAGTTAGAAGGTTAGTTAGATGATTTAGTTCGAAACAACCTGGGGATCAAATCTGATATTTGAATTGTCTCAGAATAATGATCACATTGGGCAAAAATGGCCGTTATGTCATGGAATAAGCCACAGATAGGAATAAACAAAACCATAATTTTTAACACTAACTCTGATCTATTATATATCGATACCGCCATTTTAGCACAATGCAGATGTAACAGACTTGACCACATGTCGTTAGTCAAACAAACACACTACGTATTTCTGAGCAGAATCAAATGCAGGTCGAGTGAAGCAACGGATTTTTATCTGGTGCTTACTGGTATAGTTAAGCTTTTGCATGACTACGACTGTAACTGACTTACGAACACTAAATAGGTGACGTCATTGCCCTATTTGTGTGCTCTACATTAGAATAAAGCTTAAAGAATACTGTTTAAATTAACTTTGTGAACCTATATAAAAATGGTAAAAATACTTGAGAGGGACATCCGGATGGAACGAAGTTCCTTTCGATTAATTAGTGAAGGAAGTGTAATATTTTTTTATTTTTTTAAAGTTATTATTATATATATTATATTGAAATAGAAAGACGAAATGAAAATAACTAGCTTGCTCTCTATGAGAGACAGAGAGAGACAGGCACGCGCGCGCCGCACGGCTTACAACTATAGCAAAAAGTGTCGTTACAACTTTTGGTCTTAATTTTTTACGTCTAGCTCTCTTTCGCAATGCGCGATAAGGAACTTCGTTCCATAAATAGTTGAAGTTTAATACAAATGTGAGAGCTGCAACGAAACAATGACGTATGTAGCGCAGAAGTTCAATATGATCCCGAGCAGGCTCGCGTCCAACGGGATCACTCTATACACTGTGAACCTGAGCGGACGAGCTTCCACGTAGCGGATGAATCTCTCTAATTGTAATGTATACGTACTGTCTGGAATAGTAATAAATTATAGTCATAATAATACTAAATACTTTACAATGTAACAATGATTTGAACAAAATCGACGACAACAATGTTAGAAAACTAAATATATGATAATTTGTAAAGGTTGTATTCAAAGATGTCCTTGCTACATACAGAAGTATATAGACTAAATATTCGTTCGTAATGTTGTTAGTATCAGCATTTCATATTTTATAATTACGACCACTTGAGCGATTTTTAGGCTACCGTAGTACTACCGTTCCCGTAGCACAATGTACTCTTCTAGTTTAGCTTTGTCCTTATGTCTGTCCACCCAAAAAGAGAGGTCTGGGTCTTTTGAAGATCCACCTAAGAAGCTGGTACTAAGAAAAATTAAGATACGCTTGACTGTAATAATATATGCTGGACATAAAGCAACGATGCAAACTTAGTTGAAGCATGAATGCGTCAATATTTCTTTTATAATCACCCTCAATAAGCATATACTCGTACATAAAATCTCTTAACGTTTATTTTATTGTGATTGAAATAGAAACTCACCTGTTTCCCCCAAATATTTGCTATTCAAAATGGTTTTTAGCTTTTCGACTTGTGTCAATACAAGTTCCGCGCACATCGCCGGTAACAGCACCAACCCCAGTGTTGAGAAAGCTTGGTATAGTCTTATAACCATCAAAAAAACGGATTGTCCCAAACTCTAGAAATATATTTGTAAAACTATTATTTTATGGGGTAGCTAACCCTTAGTCAGCTAGTTTGTGACTTTTTTAAACAACTTACCAATAAATAAATATGAACATGAAAATACCTAGTGGTTTACCGGCTAGGCTTAGCCAGTAAATCCGTTGCCTCGCAAGCGAAAGGGTGCTGGTTAAATGCCAGAGTCAGGCATACACCTCTGAGTTTTTCACTCATATGCTTACTGGGACTAATTACCATATATTTAAACGGTTAAGGACAACATCGTAAGAAGGTTAATAAATTTCAAAGATAAGTAAATTTCCCAAGTCGCTAGTTTAAATGTATAAGATATTTATAATTTGTGCCCATATTGTAAAGTTTTACTGTTATAAAATGTCAGTCAGAAGTTATAGTTAGCATACAATTATTATTTTTTTGACGTTATTAAGAATCTATACTTATATATTTTATGCAGTTCGCGCTTATTAACAACGTATTTTATATTTTATTTGTTATAAAAATAATACCTGGTTATTCCAATGTAGAGTTACATTTTCCATCGCCCTATATATAATGACCATCGCATTTGGAACCGTACATAAGAATGATAGCATGTACTGTAAAAAACATTTATTTTAATACGTTATTTCCAGTAAGAAAACAAGAAAAAAGGCAATTAAGTTCAAAATAATCAAAATATAAGTTGCTTGAGTTCCAAATGAAAAAACTGCTGCAAAAAGTTAATATCAGCGTTACAAGATCTTCTTTATGTATAAAAATGCACGCCTCTCCATAAATTGAGAAATTGATTATTGTTAAAAAAATAATTTATAATGCTTCTATTGTCACCGCAAAAATTGAACAAATACAGCAGGAAACAGGCACAAAAACGGTTTTATCGCCAAAAAAAAATCTCATACAGATAACCTTTGATAAATTAAAATTAGATTTAAGTGGTGGTGCATAAAAACACAAAGAAGTAAAAGTAATTATAAACGCAAACACAGAACAAATAATTACAATAGTACATATACACAATATACAAAATGTAGGTATTTTAAATCGTGGTTTGTAGGTACTGTGATTACGGCGTTAATAATAATAAATAAATAATAAATATTGGCGGACATTTTTCACACAGCGCCATCTAGCCCCAAACTAAGCAGAGCTTGTACTATGGGAACCAGATGGTTGATATATACTACATATACTATTTTTAAATACATACTTATTATACATAATGAACACCCAGACACAGAACAAACACCCGAGTTCATCACACAAATGTTTGTCCAGAGTGGGAATCGAACCCACGACCTTCAGCGCCGAAGTCAGGGGTACTAACCACTGCGCTGTGAGGCCAGTCAATCCAACGTAATACTGTTGTTGATTCCGTTACAAATAAATTAACTTTCCTTTATCATGAATATTAAAGCATGTCAATTTCAAATATTAGATATAGTAAATGAATAAATGATAATTTTAAAAAATATTATATCTCATATTTTTTTTATATTTTCACTACATTATGTAGGATTTGAATTGTTGCTATTTAAATTAAATTCTCTTTGTCAGAAGCTGTATAACTATTTAATTTAGTAATATCAAAAATTTGTTGTTGAATAGTGAATAAGTCAGCTTACCATTTTTAATTTTAACAATATTCTAATTAAATATATACCATTCATATATGAACATTGTTTTAACTTACCACAGAATCAAAAGCGGACTTGTATTTACCAGCTAAATCTGCAAGTACTTTGTAAAAACGAATGTATTCATGCACGCTTCCGCTAAAGTTTTTTATATTAGTTGCTAAGATGACAAGACGATGATATATGGAGTAAAATATATAAGCATTTATTACTATTACTATTTCAACGGTAACAACCAGAGTGTATATGACTGCAATTGTTTTGGTAGATGAATAACAAGTCGGTACCGTTATATAACAGAAAATAAAAAAGCGACATATTCTCTGGCTAATAATTAATGATAAGAATATTAATATCCGTTTGTCTACATATTCAGCAGCAGAAAAACATTTAAATTTTGTATCAATGTTTTGTAGTTCTTTTCTAAAATAACCTAAAGATAATTTTGGGCAAATAATGTTTATCATTGCAAACACGAGTACAGACAAAACGTGGAAGACCATGTAGGAGCTAAATACCAACTTTACTATATCAGGTATAGTAGGTGCGTATATGAAGTGGCCAAAGAAAAACAAACACTGGATAAAGCACGGAAGTAAAACGACACATTTTGATATTAGACATGTATGATTGAAAAATCCGAAATCGTAACCGATAATGACATGAAGTTTAAGAAAAATATTCAAAATTTTTGAATAAATATTTTTACGTTTTGTAACTGAAACCATCGTGTACACAGGCCGATATTAAGAAGCTATTTGAGTATTTTAATCGATTCACATCAAGTAATAAAGAAAATTATTTTTTAAATTAACAATGTCACTTGTGTAGCTTACTTTGTACGGAATGTAAAGAAAGTAAATATCTACTGTGTTCAAACATCGGTAAAACCAATAATAAAAGTTATTACTCTATTTCCATTTTTATGAAATAAAAATGATTCAGTGAAGTAATTTATTTATTCATTTTGGGATCCGTGTCCAAACCAAATCGTTAATAAGTTTTGAGCTGTTGAGCTGAGATGTTTTAAATTAACAAATTTCAAAAAAACTTTAAAAATAAAAATTTATGCATTCATAATATAAAAAATTAATTAATTTACTATTGACATATTAATCAAGTAATTATAAACAACTCATATTAAATAATGATTAATAGTATATCATATTATATTAATAATTATAATAATAATTCAAGAGTTTTAATTTCCTAATTACAACAAATTGTAAGCTGTAAGAAAATATATATTTTGTATAAAAATATACTTGGACATAATTTTACAGAACCCTAATTTAGTTTAACTGAAAGTGGTTTCAGTTAAACTAAAGTTAATTAAACTAAAGTTTTTTTTTAACTGAAAGTGGTTTCAGTTAAACTAAATAAGTTTTACTTCGACTATAGGAGCTCTAGTCATTTAACGACATGCTTTTCGACTGCTCAATTGATGCTAGAGTGACCTCTTAGACGTTGGCTTGACTCGTTGCGAGTGTTGACCAAGCGAAAATGATATTCGTAAAGAAGCAGATTTGTAAACAGTTTGGGCACAGTTTTCTTCAGGTGAAAATGTTTTTATTAATTGCACACAATATGAGACCGAAATCTTGATAGGAAACATTTATAAAGACTAGAGGCCGTTCGAATAATTTACAATTACAACCTCACAATAATTTTCTCTCAATCCCCACACAACTTCATCCTACAATATACCTACATACTTGTACTTAGTAGAACAAATATCATTCTCCTCATTGGTTTTTAATCTATAGTTAAATCTTTCACAATTCACACCAAGTTATTAAGTAAACCCAGATTTTTTTTATTTTCCTTTATGTTTGCTGTGAACTAATCAAACTGTATAATGTAGTACCTAGTACATCGCACAGAGTCCCAAGATACAAGCTTGTGCTTAGTTTGGGACTCACTGTTATTATAACTTGTAATTTCGTAACTACTTAATACCTATATCGTTAATTCTGTTTGTAAAGTTTTTTGTGTAATAAACTTATCTTTATCTTATCTTTATCTTTATATGGTTTTATAGTAGAAACAAACATACTTCGAAACATATAAAAAGTAGTGTTGGTTCAAGAATGTATATAGTATTGATCAATTACTAACATACATGGGTCGTGTCTCGGCGTATAGTGTCGATTACATCATCGTATTTTGGATGCGTCGTTTGAGGACGTCTTGTGAGGAGAACTAGAATTTAAATGCAAATTGTACAAATCAAGTACTTATAATTTTGATAGTTATAACTTAGATAGATTGTTATATATGAACTGTATTATATTGAATAATAATAAATATATTTTAATTTGAGATTCCGAGCAGATCTAAAATGAAGCGAGAAATTCACATAGCCCGCGTCGAACGGGATCACTCTGTATACCGTGAACCTGAGTGGACGAGCTTCCACGTAGCGGATGAATTAATCAATTTATATATGACAGCAAGTCGGTAACATTTTCAATTCGTATCCTTACGACCAAAGACTTTTTAGTCCTAGTAAGACTTCTAGTAGGAAGTCACCTACAAACGAAAAATTTACAAAAAAGTTCGGTAAAAAAAGTAAGTAAAAAAAAGTAAAAACTAATTAAAATGTTAAATGGTCTATACATTTTAATAAAACATATTCTACTATAACAAACCTTTTAAGTTATTGCATAGCTTATATCGCAGGTTTTGAGCGCGGCGACCGAATCAAGAAATTCCATAACGAAAATAAACCTAACAAATCCGAAAAAGCCGTGCATCGTCTAACGCCCTTTCAGTTCGGCAGACTTAGGCACGGTTTCTGTGTGTTTGCGACTACACGTAAGCGTATGCAATAGCTTTACCGTGGTTTTAAACAAAAAAAAAACAATGATATCCCAATATTCCATAGTACTATCAATTTATACCTACACAGCATGAATTGGTTGTATATACAAATGATCCATATCTTACGTTTAATGCAAGGTTAAATAAAATAAATAAAATTACTGCCTAATATAATCAACTACTTTATATGCCTCAGATATTAATATAAATATGTTAGTTGTATTAGTACAATAAGGTAGGTAACGCAGAAGTTCAATATGATCCCGAGCAGGCTCGCGTCCAACGGGATCACTCTGTACACATTGAACCTGAGCGGACGAGCTTCCACATAGCAGATGAATCTTTCAATTTCTATCAATTTATTTGTATCTATGACAAAACAATATAAGCAGGGACATTTGCTTATAACAATAACGATAGTTTATCTCTAAATAGCAACCAAAGTTGATCATGAACGGTCTTGCCTTAACTATTATTTTGCTAAGGTCAACAATTTAAACACCGTTCAGAAATGTATACTAGACATCCAATTTCAAAATTACTTGTGAGAAACCAGTTAAACAAGGTTCTGTTGTTGCATAATTGCCACATGACGGCGCTATATAGGGGCGGCTACAAGGGGTGCGGAGAGGCGCGCTGCGCGTTTATGAGCTACTAGCGGCGTTATGTTCTTTAACAATCCCACCCTGGAGCTTAGGTGCTTAGTTCAATTTAGCTCGTTTTCCACCTCTGTCCGGCCAATTAAGGCAATATGGGGCCTTACGCGTACGTTGTAGCACCACACACTGAACGAACGTCTCGCCACAAAGCCACCTCTGTGTTTTATTAATTATTATGATTAATATAAAATATATACCTAGTTATATATTGATTGTGACCTTAATATTAAGGTAAGATACCTTACCTGATTCCATTAGAGCCATATCGTGTAGTGTAGTTTTTAGCTTTTTCACTTGCATCGGTATCAATCCTGCGCATATTGCTGGTGACAACATCAGTGCAAGCATTATGATTACTTGAATAACTATTGCAGATTGAAGAAACGGAGACAATTTTGAATCCTAAAAGTACTTAGATATTAAAATCTATGATGATATATCATTTTAATATTGTATTTAAGTATTCAGTTATTTTAATTATTAATGTAGTTCAGTCAGGTACTTGTCATACAAGGCCTAAAAAATAAGACAAATAAAAAGCTACTGAGCTTATTTAACTAATTCAATATATTATTGAATTTTGAATATTCTATGTAACGTGTACCGGGAGCGATCCGGACCCCGTAAGTTCTCCTCAGCCATATTAGAAAGAAGTGAGCGACCTGACTGACACACCACTTCCTCGCAAGAAGAAGCTTTTAAGTGAGCATGAATGTTCCATGTGCGATGACTACTTTAAAAACTATTTTTTAGAATATCAAAATCTACAAGATAAAATTATACAAGTCCCACTTGATGACTAAGAGCCTCCACCACTATCTCGTTTCTTGAAAGATAATTGAAATCAGAAGAACAATTTGCACGGCACAAGTGAAAAATGTGCGACTGTATTATGTAATGTTTCAAAACATTACCAGTTAAATAAATAGAAGTTAAAAAAAATAGATTATGATAAAGTCCAAAATAGCAACGACTATGATGGTAAAAATATTTACGCGACTGAAAGATTTCAAAAAGTAGTGATTAAATGTGAATGAAGAGAATTTGATTCTTTTCATTCTATTTGACAAGATGAATGTTAAAAAACTAGTACAGGAGAAGATGACGCAACTCATGATATAACAGTAAACATACTAAACCTGGTTCTCTGATCGTAGAGTGATGTCTCTGAGAGTTCGATATATTACAACCATAACATGTGGGATTGTGCTCAGAATTGTCACTGAATACTGGAATAGATACAAGATGTGTTTTATATTTTCTAAATGGAAACCATAATATAAATATAACAGAAAAAATACAAACCACCAGTCTAAAGCCAGTGTTATATCCATCAGTTATATCCCCAATCGTCTTGAATGTGCGAATGAATAGGGTAATGTTTTCATGACAGCCCTTTAAATTAGATATTAGGATAATAATACGTAAGTTAATTGAACAAAAAATATATGCATTTGTCACTGTTATTGTTTCAACAGACAACATAACTACGTGAAATGTGACTGTTGACGGAATTGAAGAACTACAGTCAATATTTGTCAACAAACAGAACACCGCACAACGGCCGGCCCGCTGACAAAATACAAAAGTCAAAATCATCAAAAATAATTTGTCCATATATTTATCGGCTTTACGGCATTTTAATTGAATATCAATATATTTTAATTCCCTCCTTACAGCGCAAGTAGAAACGTTTGAAAGAAAAATATTATTCTTTGTGAATACTATTACAACCAAAAAATACGCGACCAAGGCGATATATCGAATAAGTCCAGTCAAATTGGATATGTTTCGAAAATAATCAAAATTAATTATAATACAACACAGTGTTATAGACTGCAACAGTGGAACACATTTTGTAAAGAGCGATTTGTGTTGTATGAATCCAAAATCAATACCGAATATTATGAAAGTTCCCAATACCCCTACCAAAATACTTGAATATAAATTATTTTCAACAAATGAAATCATCGTGCACAGACACAGTACGGTTTTGTTTCGGTAACGTATTAAATTGTACTGTAATTCTGTATTTTTAAATAAATAGATTCAGAGTAGTTGAGGGGACATAGACACTAATAATACACTAACAAATGGAAGTATCCACTGTATAACTTAAGTAATTGATTAATGTCATTATAATAATATATAGGCAATTAATGCCTCGAACGTACACGATAAAAACAGAACTACTTAACAAAGTTACTTCAGTTATTTGATATAATTGAAATTTTCCTAAACATATTGTAAAAGCAAAGTAAACTTTTATATTTACACAATATAATTAATCACTTAATTTTTAGTTACACACAATACTTATAAAATAATAATAAAAAAACTACACCTAACTGTAAACAAAAGAAACAATTATGTGAAAATGTTTTTTACTGAACTGTAATAAAAAATTAAAAATCAGTTACAAATTATTAATATGAATGGGAGATTATTAAAGTTCTTTGTTACTAAAGTCTATGTGGATCGATTTTGACTCATTTAGTTTTATCCTCCATTATTTAGACCATCCATATACTTCATCCACATCCGTTTGAACTTTATGAGTTATACTTCTGTATGGGTATTTCCAATACCATATGATAGCAGTATCGTCAGCAAATGTAGCAATAATGCTAGTTTCTGGTTGGAGCATTCGCAGGTGTATAGTAGGTACTGGACTGAGCCTAAAACACTTCCTTGTGGAACACCAGCATTTTCATTTTAAAATTAGAGTAAGCATCTTCATGCTTAATTCTAAACTCTCGACATAAACGACTATAAAATATCTGTATACTCTCTTGGTAACATGTCGCAGCATACAAAACCCTTATGCAAAACTTTATAAAAAGCTTGTGGTACGTCTATAAACACCGTAGAACACACTTTTTTTCTTGTACGTAGAGAAAATAAAGAAAAATTTATATTAGAACACCTGGTAAATTTAGTTTTTTTTTTTCGAAAAAAGAGTGATGGTTTGGTATCAGATTACATCATCATCATCTTCCTGGCGTTATCCCACTACGTGGGGTCGGCACAGCATATCATCTTCTTCCATTCTACTCTGTGAGCCGTTAACTACTCACCTTTCACACAACTCATCCACATCTTCTTAGGTCGCCACCTCTCGGCGCTACCATCTACAATCATTTTCACTGTCACTCTTAGTCACATGGCTGTCTTCTCAACTCATCACATGTCCATACCATCCTAGCCTATCGCTCCTAACTGTTCAGTCACTGTAGCTACATTCAAACTTAACCTAACATACTCATTTCTAATCTTGTCCATACCTGTCACTCCAGACATCCATATCAATATTCGCATCTCTGCTCCATGCATTCTAATTTCATTTACCCACATTTTTGGTTTCAGATTACAACTCTCTACGCCCCAGTGCGAAACTAGGTCACGGTGACGATAAGTCGACGATGACCCAGACTTGTGTAATTGGGCTTGGGTGAACATTTTCCGAGTTTTTTGTAAACGAAAATGCATAAAAATGTGTTTTTAGCGAAATATGTTATATTGACGATTTTGTGGTAATAATATACGCCTTCAATTTAAAATAACCCCGGATAATTAAAAAAAAATAAGTATATGTTCCAATAATATAACCCTAGGCGTAAAAAAAATACCTAAAATATCGTGAGCGGCAAAAACTATTTAGACTAGAGGGTCACAGAGAGTTAGACATACATACTTACATAGTAATATACATTCAAAAAACATTAACCTTCTTTTGGGCACTTGGTTAAAAATACACCTTAATTTTTTTTTAATAGACAGAGCTTTTTCGATATGGCAATTAAAACATACAACAAATTACCAGATTACCAGAAATTAATGCCTGAAAAATTACATCCAATTTTTCAGAGATAAATTTATGTGATTAAATAAATTAATGAATATAACTATATTTAAAATCAAACGAAAGATACAACTATAAACTTTTAATATAAACACACAACAATACAATGGTAAAAAAGCGGTAGAAAATATGCTAGCCTTGGTAGAGTTTACATATTTGAGCCATTTCGAGTTGGACTTAAAGACAGTGGGGACCGGGAGCTCATCTTATTTTCCAAAACTTATCGGAGCGTTTGACCGATTCGACGCGAGACCAGAATGCCGGTTTTTATCTGGCGCAACGTATATGCATTGCCATTCAGAGTGGTAATGCGGCTACTAACCTCTGGTGGGCGGTGTGCTTGGATTGTCTGTAGGTCTTAAATGGTCTATAGGTTATCTGCTATATTTTTTGGTGTTATAGTTATTTTATTCATTATGGTAAGATATAATTAGTATTATCTATTTTAATGAAGCAAAGAAATAGCTTAAGTAACATTATATTCATTGTTATTTTATTTAGAAAACTGCGTGTTTGATTTATTTTGATTAACAATGCGGTTTGATTTGGAAAGGTGTCCACAACTTCCGTGACGAAGGCACGTCTCGTACTGAGTATGAGCCCACACGATCAATTCATTTCATCCCTGATGAAATTCACCGAATGTGAACGAAACTGTATTTGGCTCTCTCCAACAAACAGGTACGCGTGTAAACCCGTACTGTACTCAAAATAATATTGATTGTTATTACATACATTATAATTGATATAGGTACAGTTCCCGGCAACACACGTGGACCAACGACCTTGAACGAATCTTACTGCACGGTGAAGATTTATACGAGTAAGTCTCTGTCGTAGGGTAGAATCTGGGGCAGGGATTTCGTCAAGACGCGAAGAGTGATTCGTCCATCAAGAAGTACATCTTCGCCGAAATATCACTACTACGTTTTTGATTTCAGAGGATTACCGGTCACTATATCTAAACTTAATAATAATAATAATAATTTCATTAATCCTTGTTTAATGAAATCACGCGTAGATTTCAATAAGATATCTGAAACCGGAGCCTCGTTCGCTCTTCAGCTTGATGCGAGCGAAGTTGAAGCCAAGGCCTCCTCGATTGATGGAAGCCTCTGACAACCCGTTGTCCAAATCTTTGATCGCTATGCCTAAAATAAATAAAAATAATTTTATTTTAATGGGGTTCAAGTGCACTAAGGTTTCTATTTATTTCTTTATTTTATAGGACATCCAACAGCGTTTTGTAAAAGGAAAAAATAAATTTAGGTATAATATACGTATGTGAAAGAGTAAGTCCTGACTGACTTATATTCGCTAGGAATCAACTAAAAGCCTACTCCGCTGAACCTGGAGTCATGAAATTTAAGAAGTGTATTTTTCGGACATTCAACTTTTTTGAGGGTCAAATGGGTTAAATGTTCGAACTTTCTTTATATTTCATGTAAAATTATTTTTATACTAGCTAGTTAGTCTGCCTAAAAAAATATTGATAAAAATCAATAAAAAGTATCCTATGTTACTTCTAATACCTCCAAGAATATGTTTACAAAGTTTCTTGATGATCGGTTAAGTAGTTAAAGCGTAAAATCGTAACAAACAAACATAAACACTTGTGACACTAGATGTAAGGTTTTTTCTGTATATTTGATGTTTGCGTGTCTGCAATAAAGAGTTTATTCATTCATTCATTCATAAATTCACAGTAGGGATTCTTTTTTTCTGTAGTAGTACCTACGTTTATAAGCCGTATTTTCGCTTCACATCAGGCAAGTTGCAGCCAAACGCAGGCTGATCTTCTTAAAAAAGTCTAAGGTAACTAATTAAAATAAAATACATCGATTTTTTTTTACTTGAACTAAGCAGTCCCAAAGCAAAGAAAACTCTCTAGTTTCAACCGAACCCACTAAACTCTTTCCTATTATTTTCAACCGACTCGAACAAGGAACGTTAACGTTTGAAAGGACAAACTTTCCAGAACCCAGAAGGTCCCATTGGAATTTTATCGAAATCGGTACATTATTTTGGTCTTAAATCGAAACTGCTAAAAATCTTCAAACGCACCTCCCAAATGTAAGTCAGTTAATAATTGATTTTATTTTAAAATAATATATCTATTTACGATCAGGCGCTATACTTTGCGGAAATATATTCCTATTAAGATGTTCAAGAAGCGGAAAAACACTCAAGAGACTATTATTCCACCAGTTCTAGAGATTAGATAAAAGCATATTATCATCATCATCAGCCAGGAAACGTCCGCTGCTGAACCTAGCCGTCCCCTATAGAACGCAAATCCGAATGATAAGCTGCCAATTGGATTCAATAGTGGGAAGCCTACCTACGCGGCGTCTTACGATTTGTGGTCGCCACTCAAAAGCATCATATATCGGTTAAAGTTTTGCTATGACGTCATCAAAAGGAACCTTTTTTGATGATGTCATAGCAAAACTTTTAGTGAAAAAATGCATGAACGACAGCAAAACTTTTTAGTTACGTACCTAATCAGCAGTCATATTTATAAAGACTCGTGCTCGCCCTACAGAATAGAACCTCTTTCCTTAGTTTTATTCTACCAATAGACAAAATAACAAACCTTTAATCTTCTGATCGCCATGCGGGTATTCAAACTGCACTTCCTCTTCTCGCTTTATCAAAGGAATAGCGCTCTTCTCAACAGTTTGCTCATAAACCTTCGTTACTTGACCACCGTACTCATGTATTTGACCTACTATTACAGTTTTACTGTGCACAAAACACAACAACGCACACAACAATAACAAGTATTTCAACATTTTAAATGATTATGTTCGATAGTTAAAATGATTATTTGTAGAGTTAATATGATTGCGTGACAAGTTAAATGATTATTTTAGAAGTTACAGAGCCGAGTGTCGTTTGGTAAATAACTTGGGAGCGAATGAGTGTTGTAGGACAAAGGTTATCGAAGCAAAATGTTTGTAAGGCTAAGTTTACACGGTTTGATTTGCGGTTTTCCTGTTACGTACCTACTTGTATTAGATGTTTACAAGTTGTAATGTAATGGACTATGTATTACTCAGTATCATCATTACTTATCGTAGCGTTTGATAGATTCAACGCGTGACCAGAATGCTAGGTTTTATCTGGCTCAACGTATAAGCATTATCAATCAGCATGGTAATGTTGCTAGTATCCTGAGCACGCTGCCCTCTGGTAGCGAATTGGAGCATTAGGATTATCTGTAGACCTTAAAGGGTCTATAGGTAATCTATCTGCTATATTTTTTGTCGTTGTATTTAGTCATTGTTACTAATGTTGTAACTATGTATTGTACCCGGCAATCTTTTTCAACCAAAATTCGTGTTCTAAATTGGATATTTTCGTAAATATGCACTTCTTATTGACGAATCACAAATCGCGTCTCGGCGAAATCTGCCCACGATAAACGACCCAAAAATCAAGGTCATAGGTCCAAGTTATTTTTGACCTCGCAATCGTAATATCTTACGTTTAAAAAAATTACACTTGACTGAATCTTTCCTATTTTTATGCCATGTCAATCAGTTACAACAGTCATACAAACAAACACACAAAAGAAAACGTTGCAAGACTGGAAGCAGCGACGCTTTGCTCGCTCAATAAAATAATCAAGAATTTGTTGAATATTCCAGTCATATTTTTTAATTTTTGTTTATTTAATTTTAATTTCTTAATAAGTTAATATATTTTGTCCGTGTATACCACGCTTTATTTTGTCGAAGGCTCTTGTATCAAGAAGTATCAACAAGACTTGTCAAAGGTCGTCTACTATATCTTGCTCCGATTTGTTTTGACTCAGTGCAATTTTACACTTTAACTATTAGAGTTAAAGTGTAAAATGTTGAAACAGATCAAACGTTCATACGTAGTAAACATTATAACATTGACTATCTTGTAATTTTGTTTAGGTTTGGTTGAAATACTTACCTATTAAGAAAGGGATTTTTTTGCAAATCGGAATATTATTCAACACGATTTGCTGAGTCTAATTACAAGTAATTCTGTGATGTTGTATAAAAATCGACAACTACTTGACCATTTTTTTTCACCTTTTGGAAAACCAACACTAAGTTTCGTCAAAATTGGTAGGAAACTATTATCTGTACGCGAGTTGGTACGACGTGCGGACAGACATCCATACATACAAACATACAAGCTGACAGACGAAACAACATTTTTCCAGACTCGAAGCATAGACGCTTCGCTCGCACGGTCAATTAATATTTATATTGTACTTACTCTTATAATCATGATTTAGTTAAGTGAGGGCAATCCCTAATGCTTATACGACGATTTTAAACTTTCTTCTCTTTCTCGGCTATAGCTACGAGTATTTCCATCCGCGTTGTTTGTTTTCCCTTTACGGACCTCGAACAGTTCTGTGCAAAAAAAACCATTTGATTTGTCACTCTGTTGCTCAGGAAAAGAAGGACTAACAAACACACTTTCACATATATAATGTACTTTTTTTCTTCTTTTGGTTAATTCCAGTTTTTTTTGTCACCACAATCTATTGTAGCGATGATGGTCGAGTGGTTAGTGGGGTCGATTGCCGTGCAAAAGGTACGACGTTCGATCCCACGAAACATGCAAAAAGAGCTTGAGCTAGCGGTAAAAGAAAACATCGCGAGGAAACCATAGCATGGTGGTAGGGCATTTCCTATCGGTCGCCTGGCTAGCTACCACCCTCTAGTTGTAAAATCTGTCGCCAAGCACCTAACGGTGTGTTCCGGCAGCTTTCCTTGAGAGCCGGTTTATTCCTGACTAGGCATGCTCTGGCTACAGTATCGCTAACTTCCGTAGTCGTGCGAACTTCTCGTCAAATACCTAGCTGTGTAAGATAAAAAAGAATTTAAAGGACAAACAGGAATAAAATTCCTATTAAGTTCGGGATTTCCTGAAGCAGGTCTACACTCTATGATGTATATTCTCAGTTCTAGCCTGTATATTATATTATTTTCAAATTCTACCTTAACATTTTATATTAATACCATTGCATTTTAAACTCTATCACGATCACGTAAGGTGTTATACGACCTATAAATTTCACTGAGTAGTTAGTAATTAGCCTAATGGAGAGGTCACCCCAACAGTTACCATATTGGTTAGTTAGTTGGTTGACGATCTTTGTCAACATTTGCCTTTAATCAATTTGATTTGATTGTATTCAGATCATGCTTTCACGTAGGTTCAAGATTGCCTTTGAGCACGGTCATTGCGTCGATTCA
The DNA here is from genome assembly GCA_947049295.1 of Ligdia adustata. Taxonomy (NCBI): domain Eukaryota; kingdom Metazoa; phylum Arthropoda; class Insecta; order Lepidoptera; family Geometridae; genus Ligdia; species Ligdia adustata. Next base: position 3,285,231 of record OX346237.1, read on the forward strand.
CTTTCCTTATAGGTACGTGTACCTACCTATAAGTAAGTATGTTGAAAAATATGTAAAGTACATGTGCACATGTACAAAATTTTAACCAGATCTAGTTACCTCCGATCCTAGAGAAGTAGAAAATGAGGTTTCATGGGCTCGCACGAAACGCTTTGCGTCTACTTAGTACTTTTATTGTGCGAACTACTTACAAGATTGTGGAACTCACTGCCGCATGCCGGCTTCTTTATTTTCTGGTAGCTATTATCTAGGTCTTTTTTTTAAGTTACGAGTGAATCGGTTTAGTTGTGCCCATCAAAATGCCATTACTTACTATCCTAAATCTCCTTCGTCCTAATACAAAGAAACACACTCTCAATAGAACTCAGACTATTTAATACTTATTCGTAATTTCATCCATCTCTTATAACACAATAGTCAATTGGCAAAAACATTGATTAAAAACTTATAACCCTCTCCTTGCGAACCACTCTCTAATCGAAGAGTGACATTTCTTTTGCCAATGCCGCCATCTTTTATAAACGCTATTCCATCGCCTTTAAGATCTTGCACCAGAACTGCTTCGATCCTCTCATCATCCACTCCTTGAATGAAGACGTCTTCATGCCTCACCATGAGTGGAACTCCATATTTGTCGTGTTTTTCCTGGTAAATCAAATGGGTGTACACCATATTTCCAACCTCAAAACTACCGCGGCAACTTACAAGAGCAATCAATGACGTTACGAACAGAAACATCAATGTCAAATGCGATGCCATCTTTATTTTCACTAACTTCTTGTCTTCAATGAAACTTTTTTTGTGTAAAATCTCTTTGGTAAACGTTTTGATTTTATAGATACAAAAAAAAAAACAAATTGGATAGATTTCTACTGTAGTACACATTTATATAGAGTCGTTAATTTATTGTATAATTTAGATAAGAAATAGTTAAGTGTCATGTTAATTTGATGTGATATAAATAACAGTGGTTGTCAAATAAATGTTATATCATTAGTAGATAATACGAGTAGAAGTATTCGATAAAAAATACATGATCGATGATGATGGAGACCATCAAAGCGATTGATAAAGTGATGCAACTTAATAAGCGACTAAAAAGAATCAATAAAATTAGTTTGTTACGCCCTTTGGCGTCTCATATTATTATGTAATATATCTGTGAAAGTAAATTAAATTTAGTTAGCTTAACAGATTTCTATGCTTACCTTACATTTGACACTCAAGCTAAAGATGAGTATTTGATATAATCAACACCAACTGTCAAATAACGAACGTTAATTCAAACCTGACTTTTGAGTTATAATGTAATGTAATGTTTCAGCTTGTAATGTCATTATATTACAAATATTTTTGTAATTTTATTCCAATTACCTACGTTAAACGATACGCCATCTATCTACTAAGCCACGTACTATCAGAAAGCTTGGCTAACATCGAATTCTACACCACTGTCGACGAATACACCCAACTCTCAAATCGAGCTCTCAGCCAATCACAACGCCTGGCCTCCATCGCGCAAGAGATGTTTTTCATGCCTCTGATTTATGTATACACGTTTAAAATACTTACAGATAACCTATTATGGAGAGTTATTTGTTTTTCTTTTTTCTTTTATCTTTTGACAAAATATCTATTTGCAATATAAGTTTCAATAATTGCAATGAAATTGTTCCTAATTTTTAATTGACTTTTCAACCAACTTCAGAGACTAAGGATGATCCTCAATACTATTTTTTATGTATTTGTATTGCAAAAACTTTCAAACAAAAAATAATATCTTTGGAAAAAGTCCAGGCGTCTTTTGGGATAACATTAATGTCAGTTAGTCTTTATAACAAAAACAAAACATCTAAACCGAAGCACGCATTACTGAGTGATAGTTAAATACGACTTTCATTCAAATAAAAAAAAACTTTCAAACAAAAAATAATATCTTTAGAAAAAGTACATGCGTCTTTTGGGATAACATTAATGTCAGTTAGTCTTTATAACAAAAACAAAACATCCAAACCGAAGCACGCATTACTGAATGATATTTAAATACGACTTTCATTCAAAAAAAAAACTTTCAAACAAAAAATGATATCTTTAGAAAAAGTCCAGGCGTCTTTGAGAAATTGAGTGTCTCAAATAAAAAGCTGTTGAATTGTGAACCTTCTTCGTTTTATTCATAGGTTGTTTAAAGTTAGTTAATAACGAATCTTCCGTTAAGAAGGTTGAAATTTCCAACCAAACTTTTCTTTGTGTATTACGGTAGGAGTACCTCATTGTTTGACATAGAAGTTAACCTAACTTTATACGAACCCTTATCTTGTACTTAGTTTTACAGACATAGGTACATGTTACATCATTTAAATATGATTTACAAAGATAAAAATCATTTATAGTAACTTGCTTAGTGCTCACTAATAACTATTAAATCTTACACATCTATTTAATACCACACTATACCAAAATACGTATATCATACGAATTATTTAATGGCTACCTTTTAAATAAAGTTTTATCCGACCACGTTAAAACACAGAAACAATAAATCTTTTGACTTTAGACGAGACAGATAAATTGTAGAGTAAGAAGTACAGTAGTAATATATTGCTAGAGTAAAAACAGAGATAGTAGGTGATTTGTTGGAGGAACAAGAGTTCTGTAGAGTTGCTCAATCCTATATCAATTTTTACTCTCTACGTAATATATGTACTCATTAATACGGAACACTTTTACTACACCAGGTATATTTGTGAAGTTGGCATTTTCCGTAAATAGTTGTAACGGCATTTGTAATTGTACGTTTAGTTTCTATCATTAGTATTCACAATATTGTCCGTGGAAAGTCTTTTTATCATGATACATTACGTAGTTTTCTTTCTTCGGCCGTTACAGAACTGTACGAAACGTTTAATTTACATGTACGAAACTGGTTCCAATCGATACTTTTAAATACATCTGCAGCATTCAAGCTGGTTTTTACTTTTTTTTAATATCACTTATTGTACAGACTAACATCTCCATAGCTTTCCTGTTTCAAACCTCCATATCTTATAGGCGTGAATATAATGACCCATAATAGTGTGTAAGTAGCTCTAATGAGGTCGATCTGATCGGTGGGCCTTCTCTGGGTCCCTTTGTGTCTCAAAACCCGTTTAATATTAATTATTCATCTTAAATGTAAATGGAACGGTCTGTGAATTTAAGTTGGAGGTTTTTGGGGTTGATTTTTGGGAAGCCAAGGGTACTTTTTAAGTGTATTTTTTGTTCTTAATGCTCTTGATATAGGAACTGATGATTGAAAAAAAACCTTCAAAGATAGAGTAGTCAGTGCTTTGTAGCGTTTTTCTAATGTTTTTAGCTGATCGGTGTTTGTTAGTATGGTTTTGTATAACGGAGTTTACACGTAACCTGTGGCCCAAGTTTGTTATTTGATTTGTTTAAGAATTACAACTGGATTGTGTCATAATAGTCTGTTAACATTGTGTTCATGCCAAAACGACCATTAAGACGAGAAATTAAAAAAATAGACTTGGCCCCTAATCCTAACATTTTTTTTCCAAAATTGATGAATATTTTGTTCCAAATTGCGGATTATTACAAATTAACTCTGATGCAACATGGACAAAACCTTTTAGCACGGGTTGATAAGTATAGGAAACCTGTAATTTTCTCAAAGCAACTCTCACAAAATTTGGATGTGTAAGGAACGGATGTCATTACAGTCACTAATGCGAACTATCACGCAGACTAACGTAATATTATGATGTTCTGACGACCACATAGCAATACCTTTACATGTGGGATAACGAACGAGTAAGCGAAGGATTTCAAAAAAAAATTACAATTCTTGGTCGGTCATCAAAATTGAGCACGCGGTTAAAAATCAACTTTGCAATCGACAAACAACTAATATCTTCGATGTAAGTATTAGCAGAATGCCAACTATTCCTCTACCTAACAAATATATGTCTTAGAGAAATATACTTGAAATATTGACCAACTACTTCTAATCCTGATAATAAATTAATTCTACTAAAAAATAAAAACATAGTACTTCTAATCCTGGATCTCAGAATTATACCTAGCCACAAACTTTATCTTTTATTACAAGTCTAGACGCCGCGCCGGCTCAGGTGGCCATCGGAACACTAATAATACTTACCTATATACATTTAATAAACCTGTTTTTATACCAGCACATAACGAAAACATTCTCTGGATTGAACACATAAATTCTGGCTTTCTTCTAGCTAAGATCGTAAAAGTTTTAGCGTATATAGGCGTCGTAGGCTATGTTAGATTCTAAATATTGAAGGTTTATTATTATGGTCTAGAATTCTTGATTTGATTTTTTGTGTTAGAAAATACTGAAACTTGTCGTATGTGTTCAGTTTACTCAAAAGCGTAAACATAATATTTATACAAGGAACTGAATTATTAAATAAGTAAATTAGTTATAAGGATTGTTATTAAACAAACGCGGGAAATTTTCTGATGTCCGAATTAATGTATTCGTATGTGAGTAGGTACTTAAGGCAAAAAAATGCTATACAAAAAAATAAATTAGTAAAAAATAAGAGTAAAAGTCACTTGAGTGTGGTAACTGAGTTTTACTATTTCCTTCAACCTTGGGGACACAATACGTAAATTTTAATTTTGGCAATATCATATCTGTTTGATCAGAATAGAGTTTATATTAGAAGCTATTGTATTATTTATCTAAATAGATCAATATCTGGGAAAACTTCTTACTTGTTTAATATCTTGGAAAAGATGTAGGTGTGCTGCTACATCAATTTACCTACTTACCCTCTATTACAGAAGTCCACAAATTCCTGAAATTTATTACAAAATACTGTTATGTAAGTAATTACGCTAAAATTTCCAGTAACTAAGCTGTTTTATTCTCAAGCCATATTTTCCACAGAAAAGAAATCTTTTTCAGAAGAGACTATAATCGATATTCTTTCAAAAGTAAATATAATATTAAAATAAGTATTTATAAAAAGATTTAATATCTACTAATTATTAAATTATGACACCTTTTAGACAATATTCTTTTCTTCGGGCTATTGTAACAACAAACTGCCAATAAAATGTCAAAAGGATTTTTTATCCTAAATCTGCATCGCGTTGATGAATAATTCCGATCTACAAATCACATAAAAATAATCATCAAAGAATTGAATGATTAAAATGCAAAAGTAAGTACTTACAACCAGCTCCCATTGGTCCACGGCTCCCTCCTCTCTCGTTCCACCTTCTCATCAGCCAGGATCCACACTAGGGAGGCCAGGAGTATCAGGAACCGAAACACTGTTGTGGATGCCATTTTAGATTGATACTGATAGTTACGACGCCATTTTGAATACACTACGACGCCATCTTAGATTGTTTAACCATCGCGCCATTTACATGTTAGGATTAGGAGATTAACACAGAATTTTCAAATTTCAAATCACAGTGTCCGCTGTTTGATTAAGGTTTACTATGTTTCGTATTTAATATTTGCTGCTAAGTTCATTGTTACTTTCTTTATTCTTTATTGTTATCTTATAAATCTATGAAATAAAAGAATGAGAAGACTGATGAACATGATTTTTAAACTTTTATAATTTTCATCACAAGCCATCGGAAATGAAAATTGGTCGGAATAATTTTGTTTTCATTACTTAAAACACATTACCAAATTTTATGGAGGGCTCCGAGATTTATAAATCTTCGAAAACCTTCTTTTCATGATGTATACATCATGAAAAGAAGGTTTTCGAAGATCAGCGTCTATGGCCTACATCATTTTGGGGATACCTGTGCTCAGTAGTAGGTATCGCAATAGTTATTAAAGCACCAAATAGGTACCTACATGGATTTAAATAGGCACTATATTTCAAGGTACCTAATTTCAAACTAGTTTTCGAGTGATTCTTTTTGGCCCAGGTGGTTGATTCCTCAGGTTATTGCCCTCTTACATAAAGCTTTAACGTACTGTGATATGGTTTCAATTGATTTTAGATGAATAGGTTAAAATGAGTCAGGTATAGGTCTTCAGCAAGAAAAGTAACTAGTACTGAGTTTTCATACAACCTTTAGTAATTTCATATTATTAAATTAAATTTATATAGTTTATTATTAGTGATCAATTTAACTGATATAAGTTGCCGTTATAGTTTATGAATTTCCTTAATGAAATTAAGTTTTCTTATAATATTTATTCATTATTTTCATATGTTTCTCGTATGGTTATAAAATATATAGATTTTTGTGTATTTTATGGAAAATTTGTATGAAAACTCAGTATTGGAGTTTGCTGGTATTAGTTATCGGAACATAACACGCAACTAATTAATATTACTACAACTTCGGTTGACGATTGCTATTATGAGAACTCTGACGAACTTGCTCGCTCTCCCTTGAAATCTTATTAATACGTTAACTCTTCAAATAGGTATCTAATACGCCCGTATTTCTCGTCCTCTGCTAACAATCACATTTACATCGTATAGATATATAGATAGATGAACGCTTTATTGCAGACACTCAACATAAAAACACAAAAACATAATTTAACATGTAACGCCACAAGTGGCGGCGCTGAAAGTGACTTCTATAGGTATAGGACTGACAAATGGTATAGATCTAAAATTTTACTCGTTATTCGACCTAACTCGCTAATTTGCGTATTCCTCTCCACGTTCACCCATCAACACCTGACCGCGCCGAACGTTGTTTAACATTATCACAAAACACCTCGGTGACCAATGCCAGTTATACGGAGTGACTCTAAATTGACTGCGTATATTTTTACCACGCAATCAGCATATTATATATTCAGCGTTAATACAGGCTGATTCCAAATTGAGTGCATAATATATTAAGTATAGGTATATACTTAGCAAAAGAATATTGGAAAATAATTAACCCACTGTAGTAGGAACATATTGAGATATCTTCAATTAAAACCAAGCTAAGAAAGGATGTTTTGGAAATTCAACCCCTATAAGGGGGTCAAATGGAGGTCCATAGTTCTCAATTCAATTATTATCTAATATTAAATGCTGACTATTGCTGATCCCAATTATTTTGTAAATTGATTTTTTTAATCCAATTACTGACCACTCTATCCTTAATCTTTGAATCTACTTAGCCACTTTACACCTATCCAAAGGCTCTCCTATCGCTACTTACAGTTGTTCGCTGTAAGATCCAACTAACAAGTGTCATCCAGGATAATCCCGTGTAGGTAACTATTCTAGTCAGCCGTGAAACCTAACTAGGTTTTGATCCGATCATTGTGCTAATGCTAAACCATTTAAAGGCTACTTTTGCTGTATTATTATTTTAGGTATTATACTCGTATCTTCTTCGCCTTTTCTAAAATGTGATTATTTATTCTTACGATAATTTTTTATCAATTTTTTTACGCAGTAAAAGGCTTAAATTTTTCGATTCCCGCGAGATGTAAAGCGTCAATCTAGCCTAAAATGTATCACGCTTGCTTATATCAAATCAATAGCTGGCTCTCAAGGAAGCCTGTCGGAACACATCGTGAGGTGCTTGGCGACAGATTTTACAACTATGATAGCTAGCCAGACGAGCCATAGGAAACGCCCTACCACCATGCTATGGTTTCCTCACGATGTTTTCCTTTAGGTAGCTCAGGCTCTTTTTGCATGTTTCGTGGGATCGAACTTCGTACCTTTTGCACGGCAATCGACCCTACTAACCACTCGACCATCATCGCTAGGAATAATAAATACAGTTACTCACATACATTAAGAAAGAAAGGGCTCAGGATGACCGCACACCATGTTAATTTATACCTTTATTGATATCAATAAGTCAAGATCTTATTATTATCATGCCATCACCAACGCTGGATTAAACGAGCTTTAACAATAAAACCAGAGAGAATGTTATCGAAAAATATACCAAGTTATTTTTATACTTTGTATAAAGTCACTTTACATGTTACGATCGTAACTCAAGTGTTTTTAAAACAAAGTTATTTCAATTCGTTAGGCGCCGATAGAATATTATCAGTTATTTTGATTTATAAACAAAAACTACTGAACTGATTGTTGAAATTAAAAAGGGAACATTTTGGAGGTACCTATATCCTACAAATATATTTTTAGAGGCAATAAATCAGAGCCTCTTTTTAAATATCTCAAAATGAATTAGATTTTTACATCTGGCACGCTGTTACTGTTGGCATTTGTTTAAATTATTGTCACTTATATTTTTGTATTAATTAATAAAAATACTACAACTATTTAGTTGTAATATTTTTATCCGGGTGTGTATTATCCTTTAGTTAAAAACTATCTCCAAAGACTATTAATACATTAATACAAAGAAGACAGCCACTCTGAGAGAGACTCCAAAACTTTTTGATCGATAGCTTTGAGTTCTAATGTACGTAGTAGTAACAATTTTTACAAAGAACAATCCCAGTAACAGCTTGCTTTAAATGTAATAATATTAATCTTTTCTCTTTAACAGCAAATTATGTCTTTTTAAAATTAATCTAGAAAATCGTAGCAGTCGTGTCGTTATCGTGCCTTTACATTTAAAAGCTCAAAAAAACCTATGCTTGTCGCTCCTATATTATAGAAATTGGTTACGCTCTTGCCTTTTCTATTGTGATTTTGAAATTATAATTATTAGGGGTGGCATAAATACTGACTTGAGCAGGAAATAATGGTTGCCTTTCATTCGTATCTAATTATTTTTGATTTCAATGCACTTATGTTGTATAGAGCGTCTAATAAGAAAATTGATTGTCTATAATAAGCTTTTTGGGAGCTATAGTTTTTTACCTACTAATTCTTAATTTATATCATCCTTACTATATATTATATAAAAGAGTAAGTCCTGACTGACCGATATTTTCTATGAATCAACATAGAGCCTAACCGCTGAATCTAGAGACATGAAATTTAGAGTGTTTTCATTATAGGATGTAGGAGAAAGAAAGGATTATCGGAATTTCAGTTGGGGATTCAAAGTTTGAAATTTCTTTATATTATATTTAATAAGCCTGGATTCTTGTAAGAATCCATGAAAAGTAGAATCAAATCCAATCATGCTAGAAAATTTTCTTTTAGAAAGTAAAATGTGGTTAATATTTTAAGTTTGATTTCATGCCGCAAGTTTTCTAAATGTACAGAATTTGATTCACGCGACTTCTCGCTGGCATTTCTCAATTTTAATATAAATATAATTAATAATTTATACTAAAGTATTTAAGCGTATTTAAAAAAAAACAGCTTTCATTTGAATAACAACAACGAGATCTTTTTCTAGATGTCTTTTAAAATTATTAAAAAATTTGAACAAATAAGTCATAATATCCCCTAACTGGATTCACGAAGTTTATTACTTTGCAGTTAAAGTGTCTGCTTAGTCACAAACTTGTACTTTACGAGTAACTTAAAAGTAATTAAGTTATATCTAAGCAATCAGAACTTTTTTACATATTAAAGTCTTACAGCAAGTACACTCAGCAGCAAATATCACACGAAGTAAACAAAATAAAACACTAAGCAACACACAATACAGCCTCCCAACTTAAATTTCGCATTCCACAATATACGAAAACAAAACAAAACAACACAAGTTTTCAATTAATAACTTAAACAACACTTATAAACCTTTGTAAGTTGGTATATCACTCGAAAGTTTCGTTTAAAAACACTTGAGAAACAATGTTATTGTTAAATGCCGGGTTAAGTTACGCTAAGTTAGTCTTAAGTTGTGAAATGGACGTGCGCGTCCCGTGGTAGGTTGTACCGGACTGGCTTTGCAGGGAACTTGTTAACTTAACTTGTGCTTAATAACTTGAAAGCTGGAGTGCTCTTGGGATTTTGAGGTATTCTTTCGACTAAGTTCATCTTTAGCTATCAAGCTAAAGTGATAATGACGGTTTAGTAAAGAGGAAATTTAAAGATGCATAATTTTATTTTATATTTTATAAGATTATATTTTTTTACAGTTGCCACAAAAACGGCGTGTTTATATGTTCGTGTGTCTTGTGTGTCTGTCTGTCTGTCAATGGCATGGTAAGTACTTAGCTCTCAAACGGTCAACCGATTTTATATTTTGTTTTGATGAAAATCGGTCCAAGATGGCTGCTGCTACAAAATGGCGGATTGCATATTTTTTCACAACTCCCTCAATTTGGGTATCAAATGTAAGGGCTTGACTACTAGAATATGGTAAAATTCAAATCCGAGATGACCCCTACCAAAAAATGTCGAAGTTGGTTTTCAAAATTATTATTTTAACTTATTAAGAAGACTCTTCACGGCTAACTTTAGCTCCTAGTAATACATAGTGACTGGTAATCAACTAGCATCCTCTTAAGGGTTTACTTTTTGAGACACTAATCAACCGATTTTGTACAACAACTATTGAAAATTCGTAAAAATATTGCTTTATCCTTAGAAAACGTCATACATCTGTTTTATTTTGGGAATTTTCAAAAGTTCTAAAACATAAGTTGTTGTTTTTAATCATCAAAAGCCATCCCATGCTATATGATGAGGTACCCTATATTCAATTATTCATTTTAGTATGTCATTAATTAATGACTAACAACAAAATTGTAGAAGCTCTATCTCATATCTAAGCTCTATCTACCCATCTCAGAACAACATAACTATAAAAAAGTTCGTTTTTAAAATATTCGAATTTGTAAGTATTTATCAGCGAATTTTCAGTGATGCCTTAACCGATTTGAAAAATCCTTTATTGTTTGTAATAGTAGGTACTCGTATACTATCCAGGGCTCTTGTCGGCTATTTGTATAGTAGGTACTCGTATACTATCCAGGGCTCTTGTCGGCTATTTGTATAGTAGGTACTCGTATACTATCCAGGGCTCTTGTCGGCTATTTGTATAGTAGGTACTCGTATACTATCCAGGGCTCTTGTCGGCTATTTGTATAGTAGGTACTCGTATACTATCCAGGGCTCTTGTCGGCTATTTGTATAGAAGGTACTCGTATACTATCCAGGGCTCTTGTCGGCTATTTGTATAGTAGGTACTCGTATACTATCCAGGGCTCTTGTCGGCTATTTGTATAGAAGGTACTCGTATACTATCCAGGGCTCTTGTCGGCTATTTGTATAGTAGGTACTCGTATACTATCCAGGGCTCTTGTCGGCTATTTGTATAGTAGGTACTCGTATACTATCCAGGGATCTTGTCGGCTATTTGTATAGTAGGTACTCGTATACTATCCAGGGATCTTGTCGGCTATTTGTATAGTAGGTACTCGCATACTATCCAGGGCTCTTGTCGGCTATTTGTATAGTAGGTACTCGTATACTATCCAGGGATCTTGTCGGCTATTTGTATAGTAGGTACTCGTATACTATCCAGGGATCTTGTCGGCTATTTGTATAGTAGGTACTCGTATACTATCCAGGGCTCTTGTCGGCTATTTGTATAGGAGGTACTCGTATACTATCCAGGGATCTTGTCGGCTATTTGTATAGGAGGTACTCGTATACTATCCAGGGATCTTGTCGGCTATTTGTATAGTAGGTACTCGTATACTGTCCAGGGCTCTTGTCGGCTATTTGTATAGTAGGTACTCGTATACTATCCAGGGATCTTGTCGGCTATTTGTATAGTAGGTACTCGTATACTATCCAGGGATCTTGTCGGCTATTTGTATAGTAGGTACTCGTATACTATCCAGGGCTCTTGTCGGCTATTTGTATAGGAGGTACTCGTATACTATCCAGGGATCTTGTCGGCTATTTGTATAGTAGGTACTCGTATACTATCCAGGGATCTTGTCGGCTATTTGTATAGTAGGTACTCGTATACTATCCAGGGATCTTGTCGGCTATTTGTATAGTAGGTACTCGTATACTATCCAGGGCTCTTGTCGGCTATTTGTATAGGAGGTACTCGTATACTATCCAGGGATCTTGTCGGCTATTTGTATAGGAGGTACTCGTATACTATCCAGGGATCTTGTCGGCTATTTGTATAGTAGGTACTCGTATACTATCCAGGGCTCTTGTCGGCTATTTGTATAGTAGGTACTCGTATACTATCCAGGGATCTTGTCGGCTATTTGTATAGTAGGTACTCGTATACTATCCAGGGATCTTGTCGGCTATTTGTATAGTAGGTACTCGTATACTATCCAGGGCTCTTGTCGGCTATTTGTATAGAAGGTACTCGTATACTATCCAGGGATCTTGTCGGCTATTTGTATAGGAGGTACTCGTATACTATCCAGGGCTCTTGTCGGCTATTTGTATAGTAGGTACTCGTATACTATCCAGGGCTCTTGTCGGCTATTTGTATAGTAGGTACTCGTATACTATCCAGGGCTCTTGTCGGCTATTTGTATAGTAGGTACTCGTATACTATCCAGGGATCTTGTCGGCTATTTGTATAGTAGGTACTCGTATACTATCCAGGGATCTTGTCGGCTATTTGTATAGTAAGTACTCGTATACTATCCAGGGCTCTTGTCGGCTATTTGTATAGGAGGTACTCGTATACTATCCAGGGATCTTGTCGGCTATTTGTATAGTAGGTACTCGTATACTATCCAGGGCTCTTGTCGGCTATTTGTATAGTAGGTACTCGTATACTATCCAGGGCTCTTGTCGGCTATTTGTATAGTAGGTACTCGTATACTATCCAGGGATCTTGTCGGCTATTTGTATAGTAGGTACTCGTATACTATCCAGGGATCTTGTCGTCTATTTGTATAGTAGGTACTCGTATACTATCCAGGGATCTTGTCGTCTATTTGTATAGTAGGTACTCGTATACTATCCAGGGATCTTGTCGGCTATTTGTATAGTAGGTACTCGTATACTATCCAGGGCTCTTGTCGGCTATTTGTATAGGAGGTACTCGTATACTATCCAGGGATCTTGTCGGCTATTTGTATAGTAGGTACTCGTATACTATCCAGGGCTCTTGTTGGCTATTTGTATAGTAGGTACTCGTATACTATCCAGGGCTCTTGTCGGCTATTTGTATAGGAGGTACTCGTATACTATCCAGGGATCTTGTCGGCTATTTGTATAGTAGGTACTCGTATACTATCCAGGGCTCTTGTCGGCTATTTGTATAGGAGGTACTCGTATACTATCCAGGGATCTTGTCGGCTATTTGTATAGTAGGTACTCGTATACTATCCAGGGCTCTTGTCGGCTATTTGTATAGGAGGTACTCGTATACTATCCAGGGATCTTGTCGGCTATTTGTATAGTAGGTACTCGTATACTATCCAGGGCTCTTGTCGGCTATTTGTATAGTAGGTACTCGTATACTATCCAGGGATCTTGTCGGCTATTTGTATAGTAGGTACTCGTATACTATCCAGGGATCTTGTCGTCTATTTGTATAGTAGGTACTCGTATACTATCCAGGGATCTTGTCGTCTATTTGTATAGTAGGTACTCGTATACTATCCAGGGATCTTGTCGGCTATTTGTATAGTAGGTACTCGTATACTATCCAGGGCTCTTGTCGGCTATTTGTATAGGAGGTACTCGTATACTATCCAGGGATCTTGTCGGCTATTTGTATAGTAGGTACTCGTATACTATCCAGGGCTCTTGTCGGCTATTTGTATAGGAGGTACTCGTATACTATCCAGGGATCTTGTCGGCTATTTGTATAGTAGGTACTCGTATACTATCCAGGGCTCTTGTCGGCTATTTGTATAGGAGGTACTCGTATACTATCCAGGGATCTTGTCGGCTATTTGTATAGTAGGTACTCGTATACTATCCAGGGCTCTTGTCGGCTATTTGTATAGGAGGTACTCGTATACTATCCAGGGATCTTGTCGGCTATTTGTATAGGAGGTACTCGTATACTATCCAGGGATCTTGTCGGCTATTTGTATAGTAGGTACTCGTATACTATCCAGGGCTCTTGTCGGCTATTTGTATAGTAGGTACTCGTATACTATCCAGGGATCTTGTCGGCTATTTGTATAGTAGGTACTCGTATACTATCCAGGGATCTTGTCGGCTATTTGTATAGTAGGTACTCGTATACTATCCAGGGCTCTTGTCGGCTATTTGTATAGGAGGTACTCGTATACTATCCAGGGATCTTGTCGGCTATTTGTATAGGAGGTACTCGTATACTATCCAGGGCTCTTGTCGGCTATTTGTATAGTAGGTACTCGTATACTATCCAGGGCTCTTGTCGGCTATTTGTATAGTAGGTACTCGTATACTATCCAGGGATCTTGTCGGCTATTTGTATAGTAGGTACTCGTATACTATCCAGGGCTCTTGTCGGCTATTTGTATAGGAGGTACTCGTATACTATCCAGGGATCTTGTCGGCTATTTGTATAGGAGGTACTCGTATACTATCCAGGGATCTTGTCGGCTATTTGTATAGTAGGTACTCGTATACTATCCAGGGCTCTTGTCGGCTATTTGTATAGTAGGTACTCGTATACTATCCAGGGATCTTGTCGGCTATTTGTATAGTAGGTACTCGTATACTATCCAGGGATCTTGTCGTCTATTTGTATAGTAGGTACTCGTATACTATCCAGGGATCTTGTCGTCTATTTGTATAGTAGGTACTCGTATACTATCCAGGGATCTTGTCGGCTATTTGTATAGTAGGTACTCGTATACTATACAGGGCTCTTGTCGGCTATTTGTATAGGAGGTACTCGTATACTATCCAGGGATCTTGTCGGCTATTTGTATAGTAGGTACTCGTATACTATCCAGGGCTCTTGTCGGCTATTTGTATAGGAGGTACTCGTATACTATCCAGGGATCTTGTCGGCTATTTGTATAGTAGGTACTCGTATACTATCCAGGGATCTTGTCGGCTATTTGTATAGTAGGTACTCGTATACTATCCAGGGATCTTGTCGGCTATTTGTATAGTAGGTACTCGTATACTATCCAGGGCTCTTGTCGGCTATTTGTATAGGAGGTACTCGTATACTATCCAGGGATCTTGTCGGCTATTTGTATAGTAGGTACTCGTATACTATCCAGGGCTCTTGTCGGCTATTTGTATAGGAGGTACTCGTATACTATCCAGGGATCTTGTCGGCTATTTGTATAGGAGGTACTCGTATACTATCCAGGGATCTTGTCGGCTATTTGTATAGTAGGTACTCGTATACTATCCAGGGCTCTTGTCGGCTATTTGTATAGTAGGTACTCGTATACTATCCAGGGATCTTGTCGGCTATTTGTATAGTAGGTACTCGTATACTATCCAGGGATCTTGTCGGCTATTTGTATAGTAGGTACTCGTATACTATCCAGGGCTCTTGTCGGCTATTTGTATAGGAGGTACTCGTATACTATCCAGGGATCTTGTCGGCTATTTGTATAGGAGGTACTCGTATACTATCCAGGGCTCTTGTCGGCTATTTGTATAGTAGGTACTCGTATACTATCCAGGGCTCTTGTCGGCTATTTGTATAGTAGGTACTCGTATACTATCCAGGGATCTTGTCGGCTATTTGTATAGTAGGTACTCGTATACTATCCAGGGCTCTTGTCGGCTATTTGTATAGGAGGTACTCGTATACTATCCAGGGATCTTGTCGGCTATTTGTATAGGAGGTACTCGTATACTATCCAGGGATCTTGTCGGCTATTTGTATAGTAGGTACTCGTATACTATCCAGGGCTCTTGTCGGCTATTTGTATAGTAGGTACTCGTATACTATCCAGGGATCTTGTCGGCTATTTGTATAGTAGGTACTCGTATACTATCCAGGGATCTTGTCGTCTATTTGTATAGTAGGTACTCGTATACTATCCAGGGATCTTGTCGTCTATTTGTATAGTAGGTACTCGTATACTATCCAGGGATCTTGTCGGCTATTTGTATAGTAGGTACTCGTATACTATACAGGGCTCTTGTCGGCTATTTGTATAGGAGGTACTCGTATACTATCCAGGGATCTTGTCGGCTATTTGTATAGTAGGTACTCGTATACTATCCAGGGCTCTTGTCGGCTATTTGTATAGGAGGTACTCGTATACTATCCAGGGATCTTGTCGGCTATTTGTATAGTAGGTACTCGTATACTATCCAGGGCTCTTGTCGGCTATTTGTATAGTAGGTACTCGTATACTATCCAGGGATCTTGTCGGCTATTTGTATAGTAGGTACTCGTATACTATACAGGGCTCTTGTCGGCTATTTGTATAGGAGGTACTCGTATACTATCCAGGGATCTTGTCGGCTATTTGTATAGTAGGTACTCGTATACTATCCAGGGCTCTTGTCGGCTATTTGTATAGGAGGTACTCGTATACTATCCAGGGATCTTGTCGGCTATTTGTATAGTAGGTACTCGTATACTATCCAGGGCTCTTGTCGGCTATTTGTATAGGAGGTACTCGTATACTATCCAGGGATCTTGTCGTCTATTTGTATAGTAGGTACTCGTATACTATCCAGGGATCTTGTCGGCTATTTGTATAGAAGGTACTCGTATACTATCCAGGGCTCTTGTCGGCTATTTGTATAGTAGGTACTCGTATACTATCCAGGGATCTTGTCGGCTATTTGTATAGTAGGTACTCGTATACTATCCAGGGATCTTGTCGTCTATTTGTATAGTAGGTACTCGTATACTATCCAGGGATCTTGTCGTCTATTTGTATAGTAGGTACTCGTATACTATCCAGGGATCTTGTCGTCTATTTGTATAGTAGGTACTCGTATACTATCCAGGGCTCTTGTCGTCTATTTGTATAGTAGGTACTCGTATACTATCCAGGGATCTTGTCGGCTATTTGTATAGTAGGTACTCGTATACTACCCAGGGATCTTGTCGTCTATTTGTATAGTAGGTACTCGTATACTATCCAGGGATCTTGTCGTCTATTTGTATAGTAGGTACTCGTATACTATCCAGGGCTCTTGTCGTCTATTTGTATAGTAGGTACTCGTATACTATCCAGGGATCTTGTCGGCTATTTGTATAGTAGGTACTCGTATACTATCCAGGGATCTTGTCGTCTATTTGTATAGTAGGTACTCGTATACTATCCAGGGATCTTGTCGTCTATTTGTATAGTAGGTACTCGTATACTATCCAGGGATCTTGTCGGCTATTTGTATAGTAGGTACTCGTATACTATCCAGGGATCTTGTCGGCTATTTGTATAGTAGGTACTCGTATACTATCCAGGGATCTTGTCGTCTATTTGTATAGTAGGTACTCGTATACTATCCAGGGATCTTGTCGGCTATTTGTATAGATTTCAGTATTGCTATAGTCTTGGAAGCAATACTGTCGTTTCGTGCCGGCTACGAAAGCAATGCCATGTCTAGTACTTTGCTAATTAAATCTAAATCTTTAGGTACCTAATAAAAATTTAAAGCCAGTGTTCACTGTTTTCAATCGGATTCGTCAAACGCTAAAATCTCTGCCTACTTCAAAATATAAAAGTACTTACTTTAGGCTGATATATTCTAAATTTACCTACCATAAAATACTGACTTATAACACTTACTAACAATTAGTGACCGTAGGCACCCTGTATGACTCTGTTGCAGGGGTCTAAGAATACTGCTGCGGTATCCCCTGCCCGTCGTAAGAGGCAAATGAAAGGGGACCTCTGGGCCTCAGGGTTATCAGAGTTAGGGCTCTGACCACCCCTCTACACAAGCCCCAAGCTAGCTGTCCAGAGAGGTGCTGAAGCATTGTGCAAAGAGGGCACCGGTGAGTTCGTCTAGAGATCCCGGAGCAATCCATAAAGCACTGAGGCAGGCCACCTGGGGGGTTTTATAGGTACAATCCTACATAACCCGGCTGCACCCTAATGTAGAAGATTTCTCCCTAATCAACAAAAAAAAATAAGAATACAATAGTATTGTATTACAGCCCATATTGTTTAAGAAGGCGGGTTTTCACGCGTACCTGACTGTTGGAAAGGTCTAACAATATGTAGTTTTGTTCACATTCGGTGAACTTCATCATCGATGAAACGAGTCGTTCGACGAGTCTGGTCAACGATGCCACGTCTCGCACATCCCATACCTCCCTCATCATTCATCCCTGATGAAGTTCACTGAATGTGAACGAAACTATAGTTGGACCTTTCCAACAATCAGGTACGCGAGAAAGCCCGTCTTCTTAAGCAATATGCTAAATGTAAGAAGCAGGGGCTTTATACCAAAACCCTGATGTACAATAAATTACCTAATAGTATAATGGATCTCAATTTCAATACATTCAAACAAAAATAGAAGTATTTTTTTGAAAGCAATCCTTTTATAAATTCAGAGAATATATGTCAATGCAGCTTGTAGAATCATCGTTCTTGTGTAAAAACAACCATAATAAAATAGGACTAATAACTAAACAAAGCAATCATAATGTAAAACATATATGTCATGAGAACTATTAAACTAAGAACTAATATTAAGTAATCGTATATAAATGAGATTTGTGAGTTAATTTTTTTAAGTAAGTAATTATTAATTCAAATGTAATAAGACTTGCCTGTAACGAACGTTATTTAAATATTACTTTACTTTACTTTACTTTATGGGCTGTAATACAATACAATAATATTTTTTTCTTGTTACATATAGTATATATGTAATAAAACATGCGTTAATTTTCTAAATAACATTAAAGCCCGTTTTTCTGATTTCTAAATAACATTAACCTACCTCCTGAAGACGCTCGACTTAGTAAAGTAATGCGGACGAACTCAGCCCGCGTGCTGCCTAAGAAGCTCACTTCACTCTCGGTGACAAGACCACGGTTACTGGGCCGCAACTTCGACAATGCGGAAACTCTAGCGTGGACATACGTAATAATTTTCAGTATACAAAATCAGTTTAATATGTATACAGGACAGATTTTCCTATTTTTTTTTTATCTTTTACAGCTAGGCATTTTGACCACAAGTTCGCACGACCACGAATGTCAGCGATACTGTAGAACTAGTTGGAGCATGCGTAGTCTGGAATACACTGGCTCTCAAGGAAGGGTGCTGGAATTTAATAGTACTTTAAAATTCTAATTTATAAATATATAAAAAAATTGGTATCTTCTACACATGCGTACTATATCTTAGGCCGCATCGTGGCCTAGCATCAGGCAAGTTGAAGTCAAACGCAAGTCTCTATTCAAGTAAGAATAACTGGAAAATTTCCCATAAAAGAGCCTTATTTTTAGTTTCTACCTACATTGGCAGGGGCGTATTTTGAAATTCAGCGCCCTGGGCTTATATGGTTTGCCGCCCCGCGTTATCCCCCCGCCCGCCGCCTGCACCTCCCTGCGCCTCGGCCGCAGTCACCTATAGAGAATCTGATGTACTCTCTTACAAGGGAAGAAGTGTCAGTGTCGTATCACGCGACTTACCAACGCTCTGAATATTCCGCGGAGTACGAACCTGCTCTACACTTGATATATATTTTTTTATCCTACCCAGTTAGGCATTTGACCACAATCTCGCACGACCACGGAAGTCAGCGATACTGTAGCCCTAGATGGAGCATGCCTAGTCCAGAATACACTGGCTCTCAAGGAAGGCTGCCGGAACACACCTTTAGGGGCTTGGCGACTTGAGGGTAGTAGCTAGCCAAGCGAGCGATAGGAAACGCGCTATCACCATGCTATGGTTTCCTCACGATGTTTTCCTTCACCGGTAGCTCAGGCTCTTTTTGCATGTTTCGTTTGATCGAACCTCGTACCATCATCGCTACATAACTATATTGTTCACATGTTACTTTATCAAAATAAGTATTTTTAGGAATTGTTCGATTACCGTAAAGTCCGGGTATCTGCTTCTTTGACAACACCACTCTTATTCCGCAAAGTCAATACCGCTAATAACACACATCGATGGAGGTATAACAAAAACGACACGCGCAAGTCGAATTCCAGTTAACCCTGAGCCGATTAACAACTAAACGAATTTGTTAATTAGGTAAATGTGTGTTTTTGTTAATTAGGTACATGTCAAAACGAAACGTAGCGCGAGTTGGTGCGGCTTGTGACACGTTTCTCAGCCCCGGGTCCTTTTGACCCAAGTGCAAATACGCCCCTGTACGTAGTTAAAGCTGTTTTATTGTATTTTAGTTTTTTTGCATCAAAACCATTGTTTACTTACCTACGCTTCTTCATGCTGACTACGGTATTTATACTTACTAACCTAATTTCGACTGCGCTCTTGTCCCTGTGTAGTTACCTACTCAAAAAAATACTTAATTTATTAAGGATATCGTAAAAAACTTTTTCCTGTATGTGAGAGTTTTTGATAAGGTTTATTAGGTTACCAGACGTAAAGCATCGATGCATCGGTCGTTTAACTATTGTAAATACTGGTAATTTTTTCCTACAAGGTTATAAATAAGAATTTTACATTATAGTCCTGTCAGAGAATTACTATATTTTAATATTTTTATCTTTCCTGTTTAATTACATAGATCATTTCGATTTATCTGACACTGGTATTATTTATTTACCTACACAAAAGTAAAAAAATAAGTAGGTAAAACACTTCAATAAACTGAACTAAGTAGATGTATTCCTAAAATGTTTTCATTATCTGCCAGGATGGTGTACGTCTACCAAATTATTGCTGTTTGTTTTAGTTGTTGTTTAAAAATTAATGTTTTATGAATGCCCAAAGATGTATTTATTGCCTGTCTCTTAGAGCTCCATACATTTTTGAAACATCTCTTTTAGTGTCTAATTAAAGCCATTGAAGTTTAGCGCCACCTGTTGGTTTCTTTGAAAACTACGTCTAAATCGCAATAAAGGTGTCCCTTCACCTACCTGGAGGTAACATTTTCTCCTAGTCTATGAAGCTCAGAATAGATGTCACTATTACAATTTTATACTCGACATAGGTACATAAAAACGACTAGGTATTTATATTATGTCTCCATAAATTCTTTGTAACGATGTATTCGTGTAAAATATAGGTAAGTAAAATATCCATCCAATTACATACTAAAACTACAACAACTCACTAGAAACTCGACGTCTGGTTGACCTATTACTAAATCGGTATCGTATATTAAATGGGGTTGTTAATTGCCCCACATTAGTAGAAGAAGCAAGTCGTCTATCCGTTCCTGGGCATCTCTCCAGATTCCGCAGTGGGTGTGTACCGCTTAGGAGTGGACGATATACATTGATGTATTAAAACACTCGATGTATAGTAACGATGCATCGAAACAAAACCGATGTATCGTTAATTTTTTTACATCGAGTATACATCGATGTTTTTTTATTCGATGCATCGAAGAGGCATACAAATAAAAATATTTTTTAATGGATGGATTTTCTCTCTACGTCTAATAACTATTTTTGTTTGCGTCTTTAAAAGTACTCGCAAGCTATTTCAACTAAAAGTAAAAAGTAATGGTGCTGGCAACATCGGTTCCATCTGAAAGACTGTTTTCGCAAGCGGCGCTGGTAATGACTCAGCAAGGAAACAGATTGAAGGGTAAAAAAAGATTGGGCAAACTTTTGTTTTAACAGAGTAGAGTGAGAAGAAGTATTTGGATAGATATAGATATCATGTTTTTTTGTAAGCTTTTACATAAATGTAAGTATAATGAAACGTTATAAAGTTTTTTTTTAATAGATACTAAATTATACTATTCTTTTATTGCACATACTTATAAAACATGATAAAAAATTTAACTCAATAACTATACAAAGATAATATTCAGGTTATTTTTATTTTGGTGACCATTTATCCATGTTAGCTAAATAGCTACTTTTTGGGCGGTGTTTCAATCGGTGTGCTGTAATGCTGTATTATTTATAAATAAAGAAAATGAAATATTTTAACAGTATAGAGGTCATACAAAATTCACGAACCCAAACCCGAAAACACTAGATATATTATTCTGACTCTTCGTTCAAACACCTACCTACTTCAGTTGGGAATCGGACCCGGGACTGCGACTACTAGATTCTGGGATTTCGTTTTTACTCACGTCACGGTGGTCAACTAATAGGAATCAAGTAAAACAACAGCCATGAAAAATCAAATAATTTATTTCCTGAAACAGTTATTGTAAACTATGAATAGATACTTACCTAACTTTGGTAGATGTTCTAGTATTGTAATATTTTACTAAGTTATCAACAAATAGTTTTTAATGCAAGTAATTACATAAGTACATACATACATACCTAAGTAAATTATGTTTAACACACATGACTTCGAAATTATTTTGCTTGCACTTTTTAAATAGTACGATTTTTATAACTAAACATAAAACAGATAAGAAAATTAATTTCTTTGTGTATTTATGCCATATTTACTTATGAAGGCATACTCGGAATGATATTTTCTGAACAATTGCCAAATAAGGTGAGAGCTATAGGAACTGTTAGCAAAAGCGCCATCTAAGGAACAATTAACAAATTAAAAAGTACAATCAAACATCAATAGATGGCGGTAACTAGAAAGCTATATTTAAAAAATTTCAACCAAGTTACTACATGCTGTTTTTACTACTGTACTTTACATGTCAGTCTTTTTACATCTTAATAATATGAAATGAATAATGAAATATCAAATGCAAAACGTAAACAACAACATAAAAAAACGAAACGATATTATAATTCTCACAGAAAAACAAGCACAAACAAAAATTAAATGGCAAACTATTGTTCGGTATGGATGAAATCTCAGTCAACGCAATAAATTTTAATTAAATATTAGAGTGATACATATAAAATAAATAAATAAACAATCAATATATTTTTACTTACTTAATTGTGGAAGTTGGGTGCTTATTGGTAACTTATATCACTATACTTATTACACAAAAATTCTTTATAAAAAAGTATCGACCGATTTATATTACGGCAAGCGTCGATAAATCTTTTTGAGTTATTTCGATTTAAGTCAAATATCTTGACCGATTTTGAAATTTTCATGAGACCACATGGGAGGTACCCTTTCAAATAAAAAAGGATTTTTTCAAATCAATCCATCCGTCTCCGACAAATCAGATGACAAACAAAAAAATACTGTCGAATTGAGTATCTCCTCGTTTTTGGAAGTCGTTAGGCAAAAACATGTAAGGTACAATTGATAAGAAAGTAAGAGAATAAATACATACAGCAAAATAAGGCCTTAGCTATCTGAACCTAGTGTGACAATTATAGTTAACCAGGTATCAAGTTAGGTCATTTCATTCAATGATAGTTCTACACCGAGGAGACAAGTAACTTCGGACCAAACGCTGACCCTACCAAATAGATCGCGTAATTGGTAATTTTTTTGTATGACAGTTTTTTTTTTATAAGTTGACTCTCTTAAGTATTATCAGCACACTATTTTGTTGCACATTGCATATATAGGGTTATCAGACAGGGTGTATTAAGCCAAAAGGGGGTCATACACATCAACTCATCCAACTGAACCGGGTTCGATCCCCGGACAGGTCAAACATTTGTGTGCATGAACATGTCTGTTTGATCTGTGTCTGGGTGTTTATTATATATATAAGTATTTATATATATAAGTATGTATTTATGTATATAAGTATGTATTTATGTATATAAGTACGTATATCAGTCATCCGGTTAAAATAGCACAGGCTTTGCCTAGTTTGGGACATGAAAATCTGCGTGGATGTTGTAAAAAAAAACTGAACAAGTTTCAATCTGTAGCCAAAACTTAATTCAAAAAGAAAAAACATATTGTCGACGAAAGTGTTCTTTCTGTGTTAGTCCCATACTGAATTTTGTTCTTAATGAGTACAGTAACCATCTTTCGGCTTAGTACACCCTGTATCCGATAACTCCGTACATAAATAAATACAAACATAAATAGTTAAGAGGTACATAAACCTACGTTTCTTCATCACTACTAGGTTCATCTTTAACAATTAATGTTTCCGGCGGTTCAACTATTTCATTATTTGCCAACTCAAGCTCAGCCACTGTAGCCTCGGACATTCCTTGTGGTTGGGTAACTGGCGGACCAATCTTCACATGGGGCAAACTGGGTTGGGAAGCCGACGCTGACGGGCATGTTACAAGCGATAAAACTGGCTGGCTAACTGTAGGCCCAGGGTTTACACGAGGAAAAATTGACGAGTTCATTGCTGCCCCTGGACTTACAAACGGCAAAATTGACGAGACAGATTTTACAAGGGGTACTGGCGGCCCAAGAGGTAAGCCTGGGTGTGTTGATATGGCAGAAGTCACTAGTGGTAAATTTACATGTGGCATTGTGATTCCAAGAGTAGATGGCTGGGTCACTACCGTACCATCGGAATTTACACGTTCAGTTAACAATTGAAACCCAGGAGGGTTCGTCGACGGCACAAGCACAAAGTTTATCTTAGAATGCTCATTCGAATCATAAGAATCTATCACTGGAGGCACAGATGGGCCAGCACTATTCACTTGTGTAGCTGTTTGGGTCACTGATTGTCCAGGAGGGTACAATGAAATAGGCTTCACAGTTCTGTAACAAGGTCCTTTTCGCTGTTCAATCGTTTTCTGTGACAATACAGTATCCAATATATTTTGAGGTGCCGCAGGTTTCCGTTTTGTAGCTGGCTTCCCGTTCTGTTTAATTGACTTGCCGTTTCTATTATCGCTTGCCACTTTTTCAGTCGGAACATTTGCTTCGGTAGGTTTCGATAGGCAGTGCATTATTTTGTACTTCAATCTGTATTTCGTCAAGACTTCCTTGATCTCTGTTTGTGCAGTCTTGACATCCTTTTCGTCGAACAACATCAACTGCTCTGCTATATATTTACCGAATTCGTATAACTGCTCTTTGTGATCGAGAGTCGATGGTGGATCGGTGGATGTTTCTTCAGCAGTAGTTTCATCTTTATTCGTCTTGAACCCAGCGTTTAAGTATATTTTTTCCAAAGGCGGCGCATTCCGAGCTGCGATTTTCGCCTCTTCCAATAGTCTCTTTATAACTGTCATTCGACGCGGGTTTCTTTTGACTTTCTTACGTAAAAGTAGCGCCTTATCTATATGTTTTCTTTTCACGGTCTTCCTTTCTACTAGAAGTTTGTTCGAAACGTCTTGTTCTGTGTCAGGTTTAATATTGTCATTGTCTTCTTCATTATTATCTGGATCATCTTCAAATGGTTGAGATTCGTCAACGAAATCATCGCCGGAAGGTTGCTCAGAATCTTCCTTGCCAGATGATTCCTTGGTTTCTGGATAAATCTGTAGTTGCAAAGTAAGAGGTTCTTCCTCTCCAGTTTCTGACTGCCGACGTAGCCGTTTCAAGCTATTTTTGATTTGCAAACACATTTCGATCTGTTTGTTTTGTGCCTCCGTATCCGTTTGACTACTGCCCGGAGCTTCTTGAGGGACCTGAAATAAGGAAAAAAAGAGTTTTTATTTTGAGCCCTATCTTACTTCTTTAGCTGATTTTAATGTCCGTGCAAGTTCAGAGAAAATTTAAACGGTGAGAAAAATACATAAATGTAACGCTGTACGAAGTTCGCCGGGTCAACTAGTTTGGAATAATAATATTTTATATTATAAATATAAATATATATTTTATAATATTTTATATTATAAATATAAATACTCGTATATATTTATAATTCAAAATAAGACACTATTTTTCATTATGTCCTAATCATCTAATTTTGACTATGATCTTTGTTGAACCTTACTCCTCAATTTTATTTGAGTAGTATTCTCAAATATCTTTGATTGTGTTTGTTACAAATAAATTATCTATAATTTTAAAATAGAAAATCCTAATAAGATGCTCTAGATGATCAAGCGCTCGCTCGAAAGAACAACAGGAGATGTTGAAGAGTCAACATCTCCTGAGGATGCCTTGTGCTAAGGTGAAACACGTGTCGAGGAAGTCGGATACTGAGAAAAAGAGAAATAATAAGGTGAGGTGTGGCGGTGGTGAGGAGGAACCACACCATAAAAACAAAAATATTTTTCGATTTCTCACGCTGACATCAAGACGAGGCGGAAAAACACTAAATATTTTGTATATACCATCTAATTATAAATGTCTTTCCGCAAAGTAACGCCTGACTCCACCAATAGTAAATCCTGTTTGACTGATAATCGCTAGGAATCAACGCAAAGCCTATACCATGAACCTAGCGACAGGAAATTTAGAGGGTGTATTCATTGGTGGTGTGTAGGGGAAGTTTACTAAGGATTTTTGGAAATTTTACATCGGAGGGGGTCAAATAGGGGTTTAGAGTTATTTTTATTTATTATTAGAAATTATTTTTATATTATATTTTATGTATACGGGCAACGCCGGGGCTGATAGCTACTAATTCATTCAATTTACCATTGGTGGAAGTTTTGGCTTATTCCTAACGAGTCACATCGCCGACTGTGACTGGTTAGCACCTAAATGTATAATAATTCCTAACCAGTCACACTGCTTACTCGTTGGGAATACTTTTAAAGTTTTGAGTTTCCATCACTTCCTCAAAATTAAATGTTGTCAATTGTCACACAGTTAGTGGTGTCCGTTGGGAGTAAACTGATTTAGTTTTAAGGCATTACGATAAACCCTCAGTTCAACTTATTCAAATTAGTCCTGGCGTGTCTGAGCCATCGGGTATCACTATAAAAAAGATTCTGACGATTTGAGTACTTCATTCTTTTTGAAGTCGGTTAAAAATAGAATGACTTATTAAGTACCTCCTCTTTTTTGGAAGTCAGTACAACATACGGCGTAAATTACGCAAGTTAAGCGTTCAATTGTATACTTTGTAATAGCTTCTTTCATTTACAATAACTTGGTAAAAGTTGCTTTAATTTTTAATGTCTCCAATAATAGTGTAGCGTATTTTAATTTAATTACATATTTATAAGAAATAACATTTTCCCCGCTACATGGTTACGCGAAAATTCGTACAGACCTTATTTTGGAACTCTGCTTTGCAGATTGATGCTGTTGTATACGAGTATAATCAGAAAAATAAAATTAACTCTCGAAATATTACAAACATATTATGCTTCAATAATAATGTAACGGATTTTTAATAGAAGCATTGTACTCGTATAACTGAGTAAAAAATAATTACTAAATTATTATTTATACCAGACTTCGGAACAAGTTCGAGTATCTTTTAAACACAACTTTAATTTTACAAAATATTTTATAATCGTAAACAATAATATTTTTATTAACTACATAAAAGTATTTACTATACACGATACATATAACGTGAGCTCGGTTCGTATCATACCAAAATAAGGAAGGCTTAAAAATCTATGTCTATGTCTACGTATATTCTTCAGACCTGCAACTATGCGAGAAAACTAGCTGAAAAAAGGGCACATAACCAATTAATCTAAAAGATCGTATTTACGAATGTATATCATCTATAGTAATACGAGCTGCGCCGCCGGCGATAGTCGCGGCAAACAATAGAATTATTTAGTCACGTCACGGAAATAATGTTATTTTTCTGATTTTTGATCTCAGAAAACCAGGTACCAGAGCTTATTGACGTCAATAGGCTCTGATACCAAGCTTCAGTAAAATATGTTGAGTCTTAACAATATTATTAGTGTGACGATAATATATACCTAACATGTTATTACAAATTAACACATTCAGTGCCGACGACTAATATGAACATTTACACTGGGGCTCATATATACTACTTTTATGATTTAAGAAAAAAAATGCATTTAACAATGCCTTGAACTCGTTAGGCGAGTTCACTGACGCAGGTCCTCAACCTCTTCTTTCAAAACACAAAAATATGTTTTTTGTTCTATGAATCCCACTAATATTATAAAGGCGAAAGTTTGTAATCATGTTTGTTCCTCCTTCACACTCTAAAGGGTGGACCGATTTTAATGAAATTTGGTATGGATATAGCTTAAACCCTGGAAATGAACATAGGCTACTTTAAACCCCGGATTAACGCGGGTAACACGTAACGTAGTAGCGGGGCGCAGCTAGTGCCGTTATAAATTACTACACTTTTCAGTTTTCTAAATAAAATTACTACAGCGCCACTACTACACTTTAACGCCAGATTATAGGTACACTTACAAAATGGGAATCTTTTTTCATAGAAATAGAAGTTGCACGAGTTAAATTTTAAATCAATTTCATATACTTAACTATAAAAATACAAAATTTAACATCATAAATAGAACTTTATCCAAAGATTTACAATTCCTGCATAAATTACGTAAAATACTTACCTCTTTTTTCGTTTGATGGTCAGACATTTTTATACGCGGAAATACATTAAACACTTGCCAAACTATTTTTGATACCAATATAAAGGTTGTAGAGACTGCGACGGCCACAATAATAACAAATCATTAAGTTTACCTATATATTATGCCAGTGAACTCGCCTAGCGAGTCCAGTTAAATTAGTATGCAGTGCCGGCGACTCGTCTGGCGAGTCCATAGTAATGTTGGTGGCACTTCAGAAGGAATTAAGAAAATCACAGTTGCAGTGAATGTGTTAATTAATCTCTCACCGTTTCCATCGCTTCTTCATATTTCATTCTTTCGTTTTCAGATTTTGTAGAATCAATATCCGTATTTTTCTGGTTACGTTGATTCTTTCTAAAATCATTATAATAAAGTTAAATGTCTCGAATCTCTTTCAGATAAGTTTAAATAAAATTATTATTTATTGAGACAACACAGATAAAACAAATGCACAGACAAGCATGATAAGACTTTTACTAGAATTACATTAGTATGTAAAATGTCAAATTATTACAAAAACCTATGAAAAGTTACTTAATCATCATCAGAGTTAGAATCGTAAACCCTAAACACTACCAAAAAATTAAACTTATTCGTAAAAAATACCAAACATTGCTTCATTAGCTTTTTTCAAAGCTTCAAAATTATGGTATTTTCGTTTCCTGAGGCATTGGTACTTGTATTTATTTTTAACCATGTCACCTTTTATATTATAACCTACAATAAAAATACGATTTAGTATAAGTATCGAAGTAACTTATTCTTTATATTATAAATATTATGAATGTATATGTTTCGTTATTATAAAAGCACATGATTACCTTAAAGAGAAAATGTATTTTTTTTACGTACTTAATTCAATATAATCTGTAAATTAGTGCTCCGAAAACAGGTCCGCGCGAAGTTTTGCTGGAAATGACGAGGGAGAAGGGTGATCTACTAAATAAATAAATGATGAATCAGAAATACGCTTCACTATTATTGGAGAAGAGAAAACAAACTACTCATTGCTATCTCCAAGTATACCATTTCGTCGATAAACCTGTGCGTGTAAAACCTAAGAAATCTACGCTATATTTTATAGTTGCTCTCTTCAGAATTAGAAGCCTATCTTTTCTTTACTAACTTCTAATAAGAGGAGGTACTAAATTAGAGACCAGTATATTTTTATATTTGAAAAATTGACGTAATGGACTTCAGTAATAAATATCTTTTTAAAGTGACTACCGACATCCATAGCGGCTGGCTACGATAGAACGTTTTTGATTATAATTAAAATAAAAAACAAACATATTGACCGAAAATAGGGATAAAAGACCACAGCATACTTTCAAACAAAAAAGTGTTTTTTCTTAACTCAGTCCACACATCTCCAAAACATTAGGTAATTCAAAATAAAATAAATATGTATAATATAAGTTTTCAATTCGGGGACAGATGTGAATAAACACTCGTATTCCCGTATGTCGCCGATCGGGAACAAATATGAATAGACCGTATTTTGTTATTTTTTTCTAGTTCTAGTACATATAACTTAAATTTTTTGACATTGCAGAGCAAATTAATAGTTTAAACTATGCTGAAAACTATTTTTTATGACTATATTTCTTTTGTAAGCAGAAGTTAATCTAAACTTAAATTATTTTAACCTCAGGCTAGATTGTATGTGATGCCTACAAAGTGAAGAGTTAAGGGAGAATAAATTTAACTGACATACCTTGTTATCATTGGAGAAATTCGTTTGTCGTTTTTTAAAACTGTAAACAAAGAAAAAATAAACATTTAGCAATTATTGGAATGGCGGGGTATTCTCTGGAGTTGTTTTTGAGGGGGTGAAGCTGGCGAGCCGAGGGGTGTTCTTTTCTCCTAAACGCTACTTTCTTACTAGTAGCGCCTGACATAATAAATAGTAGCTGCTCCATTTATAATCGGTCAAGCACTAACGCCCTAAAAATATTTGATATTTTTGTATAGATCTACTCGCTAATCAACGTTATGTAATAAGTACCTATTTATTCATTAATCATTTATTTATTAAATGTTATTTTGTATTATACATAGTAAGACGTGTCTATTGTGTACCAAAATAAAAGTCCTGCAAGTAAGGTAAATAATATCTACGAGTATATTATACAGTTGGAATCACTTATAAATTAATGTATTGTTATGTATAAAATTTAATTGTAATGTGTGATGTGAATAAAAATTAACTAATCTTATCTCTTATCATATTATAACTATCATTTTTTTTTCCCGAAAAATAAACGATTACACGCTAAGAGAAAAAAAGCTTGTGGTTATGTACATATTTTATTATATAATTTATACTAGTTGTTCTTCGAACAGTAGACCTTGCGAGTATCAATGTACAATCGATCAGAAACGTTGGAGTATAAATTTATAAATAAACAATGGCAAGAAATGCTAATTATTTAGCTATAAAACTAAATTTATTTTTTAAATTATGGCGAGAATTGCTACTTTTCTGACACACTGACACTGACTGATGTACACAAAACCTAACCCCACTTCCTTCACATAAAACATTTGGAGCGAATTTTCAGACATTCATAACTCAACACTATTCGCTTATTTATGTATATTTATTCATTTACATTAAGTACATTAAATTTACACTATTAATTACAATCTCAAAATTCTAAACTCATATCGCGTGTGCTTGTATCCGGTTGCAAATCAGTTTGTGGCGCAGGAGATAATAAGGCAATGGTCTCTCCCAAATTTGTAATCCGCATTTGTGGCTCAGGTGATGATAATGCTGGTGAGTCCACATAATTTTCATTTTCTTTGTCATCTAGTAAGGACAAATCTCTTATTGGCATTCCACGAGCGTGTCTTCTGTCTACGATTTCCGGAAGTAAACATTTCATATAGAATTTAAATAATTTTTACTCCATTAGTGTATTCCAAAAATTATCGTCTTTTTCGGTGCGCTTTGTCAGCAAGGGTTCATTTTCTCCTGCCCAAATTTCCGAGCAGACAGATTCGTTTGTCGGTCACGTGAAGCTGTCCTTGTCTTTGACAGAACCAATCAGATTTTTTATTTATTGTGCTGGTGCAAATGTTTTTGTTATATTTTAATATTTCTATTTTATTTTCCTGTATTGCATTTGTATGTCCTTTTTTGCTGCACTCAAAGGGCACTTTATTTCCGTCGCTCCAATAAAAGGATCAATAAATAGTCCTCAAGACGTGATATTTATGTTTTCATGTTTTTGTAACTGTTGAAGTGCCTGAATTGAATTTTCGTGTTCTATTCCGTGTGCAACAGCAGTTACACTTTTCAGGTTTTTTTGATGTACTATGTTTTTAACCAATGGAGCAGTATTTAGACTGACTTTTCTTTTACATACTTGGCCAAAATTAGATGCAGTGATGAGGTTTCTTCGAATTTCGAGCCACTCACTGCTATCTCTTTGCAAAACCGTAGCTCTTTCCATAGCATCCCTATCAGAAGTAAGTACTTTTAAAATATTTTAATTATTACATATCTGGGGCTGAACTCGAAGGTCCATTAATCATGTTGTTTCTGATTAACTGCTTTTAATTTGCTTTTTCTTTTTACCGGATGCTCTAAGTTTAACTTTCGTTTTTGTGCTCTCTTTTTTTCAATTACTATAACTTTGCTCTTGGGACTTTTGCTTAAAATCGATTTATGTATAGTTGAAAGTGAGGTTTTGCAATTGTATGTTACCACAGCCGCTGAGCACCTTCCTTGGTATCCTCCTTTTGATGAAAAATTTATGTGTTTTCCACATATAAACTGCGCAATAACACTATTGAACCGCTCAACTGCGTTGGTGTCAACGTATTCAATTAGGCTTCTTGATTTGACAGCGACATTTGAGATGATTGCGTGTATTCTAAATATAAACGTTGAATTGTTTATTCTCTAAAGCTCGTTGCTATTATTTTTTTGTTTGTTGCAATAGTAATCTTGGCACATCCTATGGTCGCCATAAACATGTGCAATACTGTTAAGTATGTCATTATGCAAAGTTGAAACTGCTTGTGGGCGAGCTTAAAATATGTTTTATAGACTGGACGATCGCGTTTCTCATTGTCAAAATTTTGACAGTTGTGATGGTTTTACGATTTTCTAGTACATATTTAGTGTCTGTCGTAAGAGCACGTAGCTTTTTACAGAAATTGCAAAGTATGTGATTTCTGCACTCTATTTTTTCTGCGGTCACATTTTCAGTTTCATAGGGTACCTGGCTTTAAGAATTGCAGCATATGTAGAAGCAACTCCATCTCCTATCATTCGCTCATATATGATACCTTACATTTTCAAAGATGCCTTGAAACCTTCTACAATTATTGCCGTTTCCATGGAGCTTGAAGATCTCTCAAAAATTTTAAAACATTTGTGGTCCTGTGGTGTTGTATTTTTGTGTTCAGCTCGAGCGCACACCAGGCAATATTTATTATTAACTCCAATACAAAGGACTTGTCCTTCTTTTCTGCCAATTATGGCTGCTGTGCCTGATAGCTCTATGTAGTTTGATCCATAAGATCTTGCGCACCACGACCCATCGACGTAAACATCAATCATGGGAATTCCATTTTTGATGTGACCTTCTGCGATAGCCATGTCCTTTTCTATTTGAGCTGCAGCTTGCATGGACGCACTTGCTGTTTTTTCGATTGCTCAAATACTTGGGTTTCTAGTTTTGAGAAGAACCAAACACTGGAATATCCAGTGCCGAAAGTAATTCTTTACATTTGAGAAAATCCGATGCCGGCCGCTACGATTCCAGTAGTGGCAGCTATATTTAGGTTTACTTGATCTTTGTCATTACTCTTTTCCGAATCTAACAAGCAAATTTCTTTGCATATATTGCACTCAAAACGATATACCGACAAAAGCCCTTTTCGTTTTTCACCAATCAAACGGAAGTCGCCAAGTGTGCAGTTAAATAAACCATTGCGGAGAGCTTTCTCCTGTAATTCTTTCAAAAAATAATTGATATAAACAAACCGCGGCCCCGAAACATGTTAAAATTCATCTTTTCCTAGGTCTTGTTCTACAATTAAAGGACTTTCCGTGTCATTTAGTTCCCCGAAACAATGAAATGATATAGTAAAGATAACATCTTTTTAAAAGTAGGGTATATTATATTTTCCTTTTAAGTACAATATTTACTCAGCAGTTGCAGGTTGTTATTCAGATTCAGGGTTCAATAATAGAATTTTCGGCAACTTTTGCCGTGTTGTTGCTAGTTAAAGTTATCCTTACGTCTAAAAACCAATTAAAATATATTAGTTGTTATATACATTTTCACCGACACACAGTGATAATAATTTAACAAATCGTTTCATTAAAAACACATAAATACTGAACGAGGTTTCTTGAATTTGAAATTTATCACAACACCACAGGGTTAAGCTAGTTATACTTCAGGGTGTAATAGGGGGAGGAGATAAATATGGATTTCTTATATATTTATGCTTAAGCTAAATCTACGAGACTTTTCCAATGAGTATAAAAGTAAATAGTACACCCATAGTACACATATTTATAGAACAATACTACAAGAGTTCCCATTACAAAATTTCAAGAACTAAAAAATATAGGTTATATAGAATAACAACTCACGAAAAGTTTTTCCTTTCGTAAAAAACATGCACCTCCTAATGGCTAATACCTACTACTGCAGTCATAATACTAAAATTACCTACGTAATCAGAAATTATATACTTACAGTTTTCTTATATGTGCCATATGTTGCCTTTTAGTCCTTGCAGCTTTTATCTTTTTAGTTTTTCCCATTTTATATAACTACCTATCTTTTTTTCTTGTATCACTAACTGCTTTCGATCAATCCAATCGCTTAACACATTCACTGCCACTATGAATTTTCTTAATTCCTTCTGAAGTGCCACCAATATTATTATGGACTCGCCAGGCGAGTCGCCGGCACTGCATACTAATTTAAATGGACTCGCTAGGCGAGTTCACTGGCATAATATATAGGTAGGTAAACTTAATGATTTGTTATTATTGTGGCCGTCGCAGTCTCTACAACCTTTATATTGGTATTAAAAAATAGTTTGGCAAGTGTTTAGTGTATTTCTACGTATTAAAATGACTGAAAACACATCAAATAAAAAAAAAGTAAGTGCTTTACGTAATTTAGGCAGGGATTGCTGTATTGTATCTTTGGATAAAATTCTATTTTTGAGGTAAAATTTTGTATTTTTAAAGTTTAGTATATGAAATTGATTTAAAGTTTAACTCGTGCAACTTCTATTTCTATGAAAAAACATTCCCATTTTGTAAATGTACCTATAATCTTGTGTTAAAGTGTAGTAGTGGCGCTGTAGTTATTTATTACGTTGCTGCCCCGCAGTGTTATCCACGTCTATCCGGGATTACAAGTAGCTTATGTTCATTTTCAGGATCTAAGCTATCTCCATACCAAATTTCATCAAAATTGGTCTACCCTTTAGAGTGTGAAGGAGGAACTAACATACTTAGTAACTTTCGCCTTTATAATATTAGTGTGATTCATAGAACAAAAAAAAATATTTTTGTGTTTTGAAAGAAAAGGTTGAGGACCTGCGTCAGTGAACTCGCCTAGCGAGTTCAAGGCATTGTTGAATGCATTTTTTTTCTTAAATCATAAAAGTAGTCATATATACGAGCCACAGTGTAAATGTTTATATTAGCATTTATTTAATATACATTTTGATTTTCAGTAGAAAATATGGACGCATTTTGGAAATATTGGCGAAAAACATTGACTCGCCAGGCCGTCGCCGGCACATGAACGAAATTTAAGTCGACTCGCCAGGCGAGTCGTCGGCACTGAATGTAACGGTCCGCATAAGTCGTGGTTGTTGCGTTGTCAAAGACGCAATGAATGCTATGTTTTGTATCCGTACCGGGAACGCCACGAAAACGAACGCCCCGACGACGCGCGTTTGCTACGATCGGAATATAAAAAGGAATGAAGATGCTATGAAACTTTTTTATTTATAAAAACTTTTTTGAAAAATACAACAAAACGCTGTAATACCTGAAAAATATAAAAAATAGTGTCCGACCGAAAGTTTAGTTTCGGTTTTGGCCGAGTTTCAGCCAAAAATCAAGTTTCGGGAGCAGTTTCGGGAGCAGTTTCAAGATCGGCCAGAATCTGCCGAAACTTTTGCCGAACCGAGACTGATTTTGGAAGTTGTCGAAGAAACGAAGTTCCGAAAACAGTGCACTGTTTTCGGAACTTCGTTTCTCACGGCAACGTTTTTTTTGGTCGCTGGCGGCCCTGTTCGTTGTTGTCGTGCTCCGTTCGGATAGTTCCGTAGCAACAAAACTTTGTCAGTGCGTTATCGCTGAAGTTTGTTAAACAAACTTAATATACTGTGTTTTCATTTCATATCTCGATTAATGCAGAATAATGGATAAAATGCACCAAATTTCAGTATTTTAAGGAACTTTATACTTGACTGCATGAGTTTCGGTTTCGGCCGTAACTGAAGTCACGGCCACATTAACACGATTCTGTTTCTGCCGAAAAACCAGTTTCGGTCAGACTCTAATAAAAAAGCTTTATTTGTAATAATAAGTTTGAAGGATATGCCGTCAAGTGATAATTACTGACGTTGCCAGAAATGTAAACACTAATTTTCGGATAGAAATGGTAATTATAATACAGTTAAAACTAATGTTTCCAGTAACAGAAATATAAAAAAATCGACAGAAAAGTATTACGGAGATGTTGACCACGTTTTTACAAAGATAACTAAGAAAATTATAAAATATGAAAAACAACGCAAAACTTAAGTAAAAGGGACTTAAGGCCGCATCAGTCCGGCGCTGAGGTACTTTTGAACGCGCTTGCCTCTATTTATCTACTCAACCACTTCTAAGTGTTATGTGTGTGTGTTATGTACAATAAAATAAACATTGATTTAAATTTTATTGACAGCCCTAGAAAATTAAGTAATCACATAAATACATGTAAGGGAGAGAGACAAACTTGCTACTAACAGAACATTAGAATAGGTTAAGAATAAATACCCGTTAATGTAAATTACAATGAAAAGAATTAGTATTGTATCTTTTTGTTTGTGTTGTTGGGTCGAGCAGCACGTGGCATGCTACGTCCTATCATGTATATACAATATAATTAAGTAATAAAATAAATCCTTACAACTACACGTTTGTATTGTATTCATCAAACATGTACAAACTTGTAGGTAACCCTGTATGTAGAAAGTGATTCTTATAACCCTGTATAAAATATAATTTGTCCATGCCAAATCAAGGCCAAGTGTTGATTGAAAAATTGACTATTATTGGTTGACTTCTCCATACAACCGCTGCGTCAACTACCGACAGCACATGTCGTTTTTTTTAAATTCTAGCAGTGTTTGTTTTCGTCTGCCTGTATGTTTGTTTGAATGTTCGTATAAATAAATGACCACTCCAGCGAAGTGTCGGTACTCAATTCGATTGTATTCTTTTTATGTTTCTTAGCTAATGTCTCGGAGTCGGGTGGACCGATTAGAAAGGTTATTTTTGTTTGAAAGGGTAGGGATGTACCCTTTCAAATTTTTATTTTTTTCAAAACTGGTCCAGAGTTTTTCATATTAAAATCGAAATAACTGAGAAAGTTCCCTCGCTGCCTTCCGTAATGAAAGTCGGCAGTCATTTAAAAAAAAGGATTGCTTACCTGAAATTGAGGGGAAGTGATACTGAAAAGTATCACTTCCCCTCTTTTTAGGGAAATCTCCCCCTCCCCCTCTCCCAGTTAAAAATATCCCGATAAATACAAAAAACTAAAAAAATTGTAAAGCACATACACTAAGTTTCATCAAGATTGGTTGGAAACTGAATGCGAGTGCGACATTTCAGGTAACATACAAACATACCCAAACTAACTGCCAGACGAAAGAAAAATGTACGCTTTGTTGAGTATATCCGAACAGCTTACTTAAATGACGCCTTGCATACAGCGCCCCTAGTGTCTATTTGGGCAACTAATATATTATAACCTGATTCTTTCATTTCTCCATTTTGTCATTCTGTTGAATATAAGTGAGTAAAAGTAGTACCTACGTGTTGTATACTTTACAAGAGTAATTCCAGGATCCCTTAGATCTGCTTGAACGACCGGCTAAGCTGTATTGTAAACAATTTGAATAGGTATCCACATTTCTCTTCAATGGCTATTAAAATTAGTAAAGAAAACAATAGGATTTAGTTTAGTGTAGGGTCTTTTCTAATTCTTAGAAACAAAACACGTGCATGCAGTAGAGTCAAAGCCCGCTTCTTCATATCTCTTCAGTTAGTTTGTTACTTATCTATAAACAAGACGCATCAAAACTTTGTAGAGTTATTTGTGAAACTTTAAAAATGTCGCAAAGAATTGTTGTTTGTTGCTTTGTTATTCTGGCTCGGTTCATTTTCAAAAAAATTATTGTCATAAAGCGTTTTATTTTTTTCTCGCTCTTTCCAAATGGTTGAAATTGTCGAGTGTGATACGAGTACACCATATTAATTTTTGCTAAGTCTTTGTTTGAAATCCCGCTCTCTAGCTTGGATATAAATTGTTGAATGAATATATTTTTCCAATAATTCCCTATCGATTTGTTCGTACTTACACGATACACATTAAACATCACCCGTTGTTACGACTATCGGTTTTTACGACTGAATATGAGCAGTCCCTTCGATGTCGTTATAACAGATTTTGACTGTATTAAGATGAGTATTTTGATTTTAAAAAGAGCTATCGAGAAAAGTTGAAAACTTTGAGACTTTAGCTATATCATTAATATAATTATAATATTATAATTTAGTCAAAAGACTAAGTTTCAAAAAAAAACAGAACTCCATTATTTGCAGAATATTTTTTTGAATATTTTTTTATGGTCTATTCAGAACTCATAAAGCCTTAAATGGAAAAGTATAACGTTCAGTGAGATTCAATCTACAACAGCTAACAGTAAGAGGCCAGGTTCTATAAAAGCATATACTAACTACCACAGAACTACTACACAACACATATTACATACATATACACACACAGGTAAAGTCTACACGAAAAATAAACTAATAGTTCTGTGAACTGTTGACCTCGCGACTACAATAATTCAAGGTAATTCAATATGCCTAGATTGCAAACTGTATCAAACCCCATTCAGGCTGTGTCAATTACATAATCTTTGAACATTAGTTTAATATATTTTAACACACAAGCCATCGTTTAACACACATGCAACTGAGGAATAGAACAGTTTACTAACCCCCACCATTCCTTGCGCTTAAAATTACATTTTTTCCGTTTAGCGCTGAGGCGTAAATGACTTTTTCGGCCTTTTCTGTAATCCATTTGCTATTACTGAAGAGTATCTGCAAAAGTAAAAACTAAATAATATATTTTACTGCGCGTATATTATTATATTTTGTCAATATTAGATCCAAGACTATACTAATACCACTACTATAACTACTTTTCTAATAATTGATGGAGTCAGGCGTTACTTTGCGGAAATCCATTTATAATAAGATGGTATATACAAAATATTTAGTGTCTTTCGAGCGAGCGCTTGAAGAGTCAACATCTCCTGAGGATGCCTTGTGCTAAGGCAAAACACGTGTCGAGGAAGTCGGATACTGAGAGAAAGAGAAATAATAAGGTGAGGTGTGGCGGTGGTGAGGAGGAACCACACCATAAAAACAAAAATATTTTTCGATTTCTCACGCTGACATCAAGACGAGGCGGAAAAACACTAAATATTTTGTATATACCATCTTATTATACTTGTCTAA
Organism: Ligdia adustata; assembly: GCA_947049295.1. Classification (NCBI taxonomy): domain Eukaryota; kingdom Metazoa; phylum Arthropoda; class Insecta; order Lepidoptera; family Geometridae; genus Ligdia; species Ligdia adustata. The sequence continues at coordinate 3,324,214 of OX346237.1, forward strand.
TTTTTCGCACTTGTACGTCTATGATAATTGACCGAGCGAGCGAAGCATCTCTGCTTCGAGTCTGGCAAAATGTTATTTCGTCTATCTGTTTGTATGTTTGTTTACAAGAACTTTCGTAGTCGAGTACAGGTAGTTTAGTTAACATCCAATCATGACGAAATTTTGTTTACGTGTTCCAATAGACGGAAGTCTTTTGGAAGCTACTCGTAATCGTCGATTCTAAGATTGCTGAATCAGGCTGCAGAAATGTTTTTTAGTTTTCGGATATCGTCTCTATGTAAGTATGTACAACGCCGAAGAACTGATCGCTCTACAATTCTCCAATGAAAATAGGCGGAGCTATTTCTGCGGAACGTTATTGTATCAAATCATGTGGTTTGATAAAAAGATTAATATTATTATTAATATCGTATTCATTATATTTCTTAAATCTACGTTTTTTACAATACTTATATAAAACATTAAATATTATAATAAACATAAACCTAGAGTGCCACCAGCATCGGAGTAGGACCCAAGCTACCGGTGGTAAGGACTACAGAGAGAGGAACCTCCTTACAATACGTGTTGTATCGAGGATCACCGCTTTCTGTATCTGACCTTTGATCCAACCATCTAGCGAGAGCCTCTTAAGATGTTGGTTGAGGCTTCTCGCTATCAGACCGTTTGCCGAAACAACTATCGGAACAATGATCATCGAATCAACATCCCACATGGCGGTAACCTCGTGAGCCAAGTCAAGGTACTTGCTGACCTTATCCTTTTTTAGCCTTTACGAGGTTCTCATCATGCGGGATTGTGATGTCGACGAGCACTGCTCTGCGCTGGGACCAACTATCAACGATATCAGGCTTATTGCAAACAATAGTCCTGTCCGTGATAATAGAACGGTCCCCATTTCACGCACGACCATTTTCAAGAACTGGCAACGGTGCATACGGTGCACTTCGGACTCGACAAGACCGTATTGAAGAGCAAGTTGCTGATGGATGATCCTGGCTACTAGATTATGCCTGTGCAAATACTCACCATTAGCAACATGAGAACAACCGGAAATAATATGCCTGATAGACTCTCCGGGACGCCGGCATGCCCGACAAATGTCAACCGTACCGTCCTTCAGGATACATTTCCTATAGTTGTTCGTCATCATTACTTCGTCGGCAATTGCACAAGCAAAACCTTCGGTTTCCCCAAAGAGATCCCCGAAACGTAGCCCGTTAGAGCTCGATAGAATCTCCCGTACAGCTCCTTACTCTTCCATACTTCCTTGCAGTCCTCAACGCTCAGCACCACCGGTTTGCGCCAATTCTCGTTCGCCAAGGAGCGCGGTGTGAGGCTTCTGTCAACTGCTACAACGTCGCATTGCATCTAGCACTCGTTGTTCAGGAAATAAATCCTGATTATCTTTACTTTACAGCATTAGATCAAGTCATTTATATAGAGCAAGAAGAGACGTTTGTTGTATGGGAGCCCTCCTTATATTTATTTTAGTTTGATTTCATTATTAATTTTCAAAGAATATATCAAGCGTCTAAATCACAATTTCAATCTATTTTTTTAGTATTGTATAGTGTGCGTCTCTCTCTACGCGCATACATCTAAAAACAGGCGCACGCGGCCCCTTACAGTCGACAAATAGATGTGTGAGATCTACGATCGCCGCTGTGCCTAAAATCTCATTTTGTAGTACATATGGCTTGAGAAAAGCTTGTGATTTTGCACTTTCATAAGAAATCATAATACTTATTTGTACATAAGTACAAGGACGTAGGTGCCTACTACCTACTTCTATAGCTACTAATCATATTTGCGTTCGTTTGTAAGTTTTAAGAAGTATTTTATACATGTGATACTAGTAGCACGCGCAAAATTTTACAAGTATGTCTTTGACAGCTAAATACGTCAATATGATTTTTTACTGCAAAACAGCTGATGTTTTTTAAAAAATTCAAGAATAATGATACAACGACCTTAAAATGTAGTACGTTAGAGTAACCCTGAATAAGTAATATTTTGCCATCGAGCGAAGCGTCTCTTCTTCGAGTCTGACACAATGTTCTTTCGTCTTTCAGTTTGTGTGTTCGTCTAAAGAAATTCTATACTCGTGTAGGTACAGTTCATAGTTTCCAACCAATTTTGTCTAAACTTTGTATAAAATATGAAGACACGAATTTTTAGAATTTTCCACTAGTCGGAGATTTTCGATTGATCATTTCGTCAAAAAGGAGGAAACTTTGTAGAAAATGCAAAATTAGTATGGTTGCGAGATCAACAGTTTGCAAAACAACTTGTTTTTGAACTAAACCCCTAAAATTAACTCACGCTTACGACGAAAGGAAAGGTCAATGATTACTAATGAACATTACTTCTTTTCCCTTTTCATGGTAGCTATAAACATCTTTGATTCTTGTTATTGATTTTTTTGATACGATTGCCATATTATTTTAAACCAATTTCCAAGAATTATAAAATCTGTACGTGACCGAATGAGCAAAGTGAGCGAAGCGTTTTTGCTGGGAGTGTTTAGAATAGTCTATCGTCTGTCAGATTTTACGTTTATATATTTGTCTGCATGAAATTTCATTCCGCAAATCCTCTTAGATATTCCCATATGGAGGGAATTCGTGGAATTATTGTCCATGATATTTCAACTATTTCGAGTATTCATGAAGTATGTTATAATTGTAAATATGTATATGAGAGATCACATTTTTATTAAGACTGATACAAAAGATTAAAGTGATTATTTTATTAATTTTGTTTACCACTCGTATGTAGTGTACCAAATAAAGAAATACTAGATTATTTACTCAACAAAATTTTGGTAATTTAAATTAAAAGTGTGTAAATATTGATTAAGAGATTTGAAGTTCTTTACCCCAAAAATCCCCTCTGCTATTGTGGAAGAAAATATTAATGTGATTATTTTATTTAGCTATAAATAATAATTTAGACATGTGCTCAAAAATTCGACAAATTCCCTGCGCAGGGGAAACACAAAGGGGATTTGTGGAATATGCCAAACTGTCGTGTTTACGTACAGGTCGTACACTGAAAAAAATGGGCTCTGACAGTGTTCCCTCAAGAATATTTTTATTCTTGAGTATATTGTTTAATTATAAGTAATTATTTGCTAGAAATATTAATAATATCTTGACCAAATAATTACTGTTTTCTCAAATATAAACGAAATTATTCTTGATTAATAACATTACATTAAGAATAAATTTTCTTTTCAATATATTTGAGTCTCGATTAAAGAAATTTTGATTTTTTTAAAAAATTACAAAAAACCTTGTTTTGACTGTTGTGAGGATTTGGAATAAAAATTTATAAATTTTAGAGTAAGAAATTTTTCTTATTTTTATAACAAGACAATATTTTTTACTTGATCAACAATAATAATTTTAACATAAATAAGAATATTTTTACACAAAAATATTTTGTCATTGTTATTATTTAGAATAGAATATTAATATAAGAATTTAGAAATTTAATATTGATCAAAAGATATTTGTTTAGTTGCAAATCATTTTTCCTGTCTTAAAAAGAAAATATATTTTAGTTTAGTTAGTTTAGTTAGTTAGTCAAGTCAAACTTACTAAACTAACCTAATTTGCCAGTTATAAAATCATTATTAAAACATTATCTTCGGGAGAGAGAGCCTACTGTTAATGGAACACATTTTAAAAAAATAAAGTTAAGTTTTATTTCCATTTTCAATAAGGCACATAATATTTGTGATGAAAACATTGACTCACTGAAACAGATTTTAAGATTTCGAAACGATTGGAACTAAATGGGAGGTATAGGTAATACATACAATACACTTAAAAACAGATAATGGACATTTGGAACGATAGTACCAACAAGGGATGTAAAAAAATAAACTTAAAAGTAAAAGTTCTACCAAGCATTAGTTCTGTAGAATAAATTTCTTCAATGTCTTGGAAGTTATATCGTATATGTCTGGTGTGTACTTTTCTTTAACAATTGTTAATAGCTCTTTGAGATCGATTGGGTCAAATTTGATTATCGAAGTCGCTTTTTTCGTGGCATCTAAATATGATATACATTTGGCAGTGTCTGTATTAGTATTACACGTTACTTTGTGAGCTATGTGTGTGAAAAAAATATTAAATGCATCGGCTATCTGTATAGGATCAGTAAGATCTTTGCCATTTTTTTATTATCAGTTTCAATGACTTAAATAAAAAAAATAAGAAGCGGATTTCATTTCGGCAAAGTTCCTGTGGAAAATTTACAGACAAGTCTGGCAACACTGTTTGTGTCATGTACGACCAGAGTGGCCACAACCACAAGTGGCCAGCCTGAAGCGGTCGCCAGTTACTTACTTTGGGCTGGTTGGCAAATATTTTTTGAATAATTCGTGTATGTTATGATAATAGTATGTTATATGATAAGAATATGAAAGTTATGATACGACATACAAATGTGAGTTTGTTATGATATTTATAAAATGTGATAAAACTATCAAATTGCAACTGACATGCCTATAATTAATCTGTATTGACCTTAAATTGTATTAATCTTAAATTGTTTCCTCAGATTAATGAATGTGATGAACAGAACATTTTAATAATGGATGACAAACATTAGTCTTCCACTGAGAGATTACTAATATGACACATACTAAAGTAGTAACTATAGTGATTTTGGACTGCCAATCTGTCATTTTGTTAACTTTTCATAAGAAAATGACTGAACCAATCTGGACGAAGTTTTCTGTCATAATATATTTTTATTATAATGCTGATGAAATGCTTTTTCTTATAAATTTAAATATTCATTTATAAAATCTCGTTCCCTGATGTTGAAAATTACATACAAATAAGCTTACAGATACAGCTTAAAACAAAAACGAAATTTTGGCCAGCTCAGTAAGTAAAGGATAATTTTTACTTATATATATGTATTAAAGTATTTTGTGTATAGACATATTTCGCAAATTCCAAAAATGTTAATAAAATAGTAATACGTCATTTGTTTACTATGAAAATGATTTCAGATTCAGATAGATTTGTGTTACTATAACAAGTTTTTGAAAAAACTTGTTATAGGTACCCCTTTTCATCCCCTAAATTGTAACGTAATGTTTTGTTAGTGGTGACAATCGCTTCACTGTGATGTATTTTAGGCTTACACGTTTTATAATTTTCAAAAAAGTTAAGAGATTCTTTACACTAGAGGCTTTTAATAGGCATCAGCGCAAAAATTATGACTGCTTAGGAGGCTTGTAACTTTAAAGTGATTTAAAAAACAGAAAAAATTAAAACGTGTAAGCCTAAAATACATTACAGTAAAGCGATTGTCACCAATAACCAAACATTACGTTACAATTTAGGGGATGAAAAGGGGTACCAAATTAAGGGGTATAAAAGGGGTACAAATCTATCTGAATCTGAAATCATTGTGTTAGCTAGGTGAAAAAAAAAACAATGGAATCGGACCACATTAAAAAGTAGAAAAGAGCTATATCTTATTGTATGGACAAGTTGGCGGTCTGTAGCTGTCTTAATTATAAATCGTGTATGTACCTAAAGTGCCTACTATTGTTCAAATAGACTGCTTAGTTTCAACGACAGGAGAATTAATATCAGGGAGTCATACCTACTTAAGTACTTCCCAATATACTAGTCGCAGACTAGACTTCACAATACACGCAACCGTAAATACAGAAAGACAAATAGAGTGATAGAAAATAGTAGAAGATATAAGAAATACCCAAATCTAGAGAACTCCAATATGGTGCGAAATCCAATAACACGCACATGTTCCGACAAGCTCACGCGAAATGTACAAACTGTATTTACCTATTTGCTTCTACACTACAATTACTACAAAAAACCGTCTTTGGCTGAGTGAGTGTGTTACAACTAATACCTAATTATAAATAATAATCCTAATCCTAATCTCAATCACTGGCTAAAATGACAATTGGCCTCAGACCGGCTTTTTAACAGCGTACGAAAATTATAACGTTTCGTCGCGTCGCGCGCAACCGATGGGGATGGGTGACTGAGAAATTCATTCGCTGTTCGTTCGCTGATTCGCTGGCTCGTTCGTACACAACCTGGCAACGTCGCATTTTTTGAATGTAGAATTTTAGGGATGGTCCTACCGCGAGTTTTGTTTATTTACAGAAACAATGTGTTAACAGTAGTAGCAGTTCTGCGAGCTACTAACCTCGCGACCGCAAAAATTTTTCGGCTTTAAAAATATTTCAAGCTTCCAAAAGTCAATAGTGCATCTGCAGTTTAGACGGGAATTAAAAAATAAGTGGTATCCGTGGAATCTCAGTTCCTCGATTTGTGTCACAGCACGATTTTCCTTATTTCACGAATCATAAAATCTACTTTTATACGAGTAGGTCCGTCTGTCGTGGTTTTTGTACATGAAACAAACTTGTCTCTACTACTATAAAGGAAAATTGTTTTTCATCTGTTTACAATCAACGAAATCATCGATGAACATTTACTTATAAAGAAATACATAAAAACGAACATAGAACCTCCTCCTTTTTGGAAGTCAGTTAAAAACACAAAAGCGTTTACTACTTACTCTGGGTAATCAACAGTATCAGGTAGGTGCTGCTGGTGTTCTTGCACTCTCGATCTTCTTCCAGCAACCGCAAGGCGCGAAATAAGTTTTCGCTTCAACTTTACTGATAATCTTGGTTTTCGATTCTTCTTATCTCCCATTTTTATATTATCACACTTATTTATACCTAACTAATATGGCGTCCGTGTCGCAAAAAGAGTACTTAAGAATAATATATTGTTTTCAGGTTCAGTTCCCTAAAAGCAACGCTCACATCACATCACAATCACTCACAAAACAAGTTTTCTCGATGCACAAGACGAACAGTGCTCGCTACGGATCTTTGTTTGTGAAGTCAGCTGGCTTGCGTCTAGCTAGCGGCCCCCCGCCCGCGCCCCTGCGCCGTTTGTGTACCGTTTTTTCTTCATTGCGCAGCCATTTGTTGCTAACTTCACCAACATAAAGATCCGTGGCGAGCACTGTAGTGTCAAAATCACGGCAGAGAATGTTTCTAGTACAACACAATCGCTTATAAATTTGTTATTACGCGCACGCGGTAACTATCCTAGGAAAGAATATTATGTGCATAGTTAAAATATATTAGCAATGTGATTTTCTAAGTGAATACTTTTTAGTAGGCTCTAATAACATTAATCTTTAAAACTTCACTTACTTAGAGTAGGTAATACTAAGACCAAAACAATATATTAGCCTGAAGATGCCAATATTTCGATTAAACTACATCAAGATTACAAAGTAAACATTCCACGTATATAGAAAAAAAAACATTTTCCAAATAATGAGATAAAGAGTTCTTCAAAAATATTTTAGAATGGTTTGGTAAACTAAGATGAGCATTTTGAGACATCATGCTTTAATTGAGTATAGGTATGTATTAACTTCGAACATGGCACAGTCCTATACGGTAATGCTAGAAAATGGAAACAAAAACGCATCTATTAGGGAACCATTCCGTTAATACGGAAATGCACATCAAATAAAAAATTCCTTACAACAAAAAAAAATCGTAAACCCGTTGTTGTAACTTTTTACGATAAAGTACATACACTTTCAAATTGTTTGATAACAATCAGAATGGTTAAAAAAACGGTATGTATACGTAAAAATATCCAGTCAGAATATTCCACTTAGTCGCAACACGGTCGCTACTACGACAGTCGTAGCAGATACTGCATGTTGTTTATTCTGCGACACATCTACCTACTCGCTTGCACTCACGTGATACGTAGCGTGGCGTACTCTTTTTGTTAATCACAGTCTGGCAACGTCGCGCACACACGTCTACAGATAGATATGCCTAAACCTAAATGCCTGACTCGCTGAGTTTACGTCTTTAAAGGCAGAATCAGCTGTAATAAATACCTAGGATCACCTAGTGAGTTACCATACTCTGTAAAACAGAGTCACTAATATACAACAAATGTATATAGTAAAATGATGTACTCGCTATTGTCACACTCACTGCCCGCGTAGTTTTATCTGTCGGCTGTCGATGTCTGCTCCAGTCAAGTGCAGTGCTACCAATAAATCTCGATTCCCCGCGTTTCCGATTGATTCCCCACAAAATCCCCAAAATGACACTTTAAAAAAAAATAACACCATTTCTACACCATAATTAATAAAAATTTCAGAAAACGCTACAATTTAAAAAACAAAAAACAACACTCACAATATTCATATCACAATACAGAAATTGTATTTTAAACGGAAAAAACATACATGTTTAGATAGTAGTTTAGTAGGTAGGATGTGAGTGATGTTGCCATTCATTATTTTACTAGACTTGTATATGCCAAGTCCAAACATGCTTTTTGCGTTTAAAGTACTGAAAAATTAATAGGTCTGGATTCCCCGCAATTCACCGATTTCATTCTAGACTCTCCTCACACTAACCCTCAATTTCCCGCTAGTGAGGGATTTTCCCCGCAACTGGCAGCATTGCAGACTATTATAATATATTGCCAGTTGCCAATAAAAATAATTAAAAAAAAAGAATATTATAATTAAAAAATTATAATATATTGCGCGCGCATCTTAGAAAAGTAAATGCGGAGAACATTAAATTAAAAAAATATATATGCAGTTAGGTGCGAGTAAGAATTAATTGTATCCTCTTTTGGACGTTGGTAAGAATTAGCGTGTGATTGTTTACCTTAATTAATTAAAGATGTACATGTATTATGTATTTGAAGTTCGACTTACAATATAAAATAACAAGAGAGAAAAACATTTAGAAAGAAATAGCAAGGTGTACTATAATAGGCATTTTGGCAAAAGCGACATCTAAGCGCACTCATGTATTGCGCAAGAACAGCTTATTAAATAACTAAATAGTTTTTCTACTCGCTACTAGACAGCAGTACTAGTAAGACGAGTAGAAAAATAGCTACTCACTTCTAGATGGCGTTGTGACAAAATATGCTTCATAGATTATGTAATATTTTGTATCAACCTATAGATGAATGAAGTTTTTTTTCCTAAGAAACCTAGAAGTTTAGTATTTTTTCCTCAGTTAATCGATTAAAATACCAAACATCTGGATCAATTTCGATAAAACTGAAGTGGAACAGCTCCAGAAGCTCCTGTATACAATTATTTTTTCATAAAGTTTTGCTGTTTTCGTGAATTCAGGCAAAAAAACGTTCCCGTCAAATTGAGTACCTCCTCCTTTGTAGAGAACTCGGTAAGAATAGTGATTAATTTAAATTTAATTTATTATTACTTTATATTGTACATTAATATACGAACAAAAATAATACCTTGATTCCGTTACTTATTCTAGGGCTAGAATAAATAATAAGTATTTTGCGTTCCCTGAGACGCTGTTACTTGTATTTATTGTACCATTCCGACCAGGTGGACATGTCTGTTATTTAAGTTGTCTTAGAATTACAATTGCGTAGTGAAAAAATAGCCGTTTCAACATAAATTCGATCAGAGTACTTAACAATTATGTTTTGCTTTAAACTAATTGGGGCCTATTCTATGTCAAAACGGCCAGTAATTCTAAGACAATTCAAGCAACAGACTTGACCACCTGTAAAGCTACAATATCATACTTATTTTTCAATAATAGTGACTACCGCCTTCCAATACTTTTTTCAGTTATTTCGAAAAATAAAACCTCCTGACCGATTTTGATCAAATTAAAATGGGACCATATTGATCCGTTGCATGCTAGTTAGGCTATTTTGATCAAATTAAAATGAGACCATATTGGTCCGTTGCATGCTAGTTAGGCTATTTTGATCAAATTAAAATGAGACCATATTGATCCGTTGCATGCTAGTTAGGATATTTTGATCAAATTAAAATGAGACCATATTGGTCCGTTGCATGCTAGTTAGGATATTTTGATCAAATTAAAATGAGACCATATTGATCCGTTGCATGCTAGTTAGGCTATTTTGATCAAATTAAAATGAGACCATATTGATCCGTTGCATGCTAGTTATGATATTTTGATCAAATTAAAATGAGACCATATTGATCCGTTGCATGCTAGTTATGATATTTTGATCAAATTAAAATGAGACCATATTGGTCCGTTGCATGCTAGTTAGGATATTTTGATCAAATTAAAATGAGACCATATTGGTCCGTTGCATGCTAGTTAGGCTATTTTGATCAAATTAAAATGAGACTATATTGATCCGTTGCATGCTAGTTATGATATTTTGATCAAATTAAAATGAGACCATATTGGTCCGTTGCATGCTAGTTAGGATATTTTGATCAAATTAAAATGAGACCATATTGGTCCGTTGCATGCTAGTTAGGCTATTTTGATCAAATTAAAATGGGACCATATTGGTCCGTTGCATGCTAGTTAGGCTATTTTGATCAAATTAAAATGAGACCATATTGGTCCGTTGCATGCTAGTTAGGATATTTTGATCAAATTAAAATGAGACCATATTGGTCCGTTGCATGCTAGTTAGGATATTTTTTTTAATAGCAGTTTTTGTTCAACATCTGAAAATTAGAGCTTCGTCGAATAACAGTAGCCTGTTATCTGATTCTGTTATACTTAGACTATCGAGTTCTACGAATGGATGACCAAATAAACTGTTTACTTGCCTTTTTCCAGGCATCTATGCATTGATAATAAAATAAACAACTAGTAAAAATTCCACAGATAAACAAAATCATTATTATGAAGATTATAATACGATATACATACCTTTTTTTGTCATTCATTTTTTGAGCTTTTATTTTGTAGAAACGTTTTTTAGAACCGCAGGGTTTTGATTTATTTCCCATAACTAGTCCTCGAATCAGCACACGATATTTACAAAACTATTATTTAATAGATATTATGTATTCCACTGTTGAAAAAAATATAAGTACGTAAAACTTGACTAAACTAAAAGATTCTAAGTTAAAAAATAAAAATAACAGGAAAAATAAGCACAAATCTCGGCGAATATTTTGCTGCGGAGAGCGCGACACGTCCGTCCAGCTAAAGGCCTCGGCCGTGACTGTCTGTACACGGGCGCTCACGCACACACGCACACTAAAATGTTTAAAAATAACAAAATTAGGATTTTTGCAAAGATCCAATTTAAATTAAAAAAAAACAGCACAACCACCAACTAGTATATTGTTTCAAGAAGTATTTGATAAAATTTCAGAATTATTAGCCAACATTTTCATGCCATTTTAAACCGTAAAAATAACTTTTATAGGTGTTTTCGTGATTTTTTTCTATCGAGCAAAAATAATGGAATTGTGTTTTGAAAACAACCACCAAATAAAATGTATCTTGTAGAATAAAATGTATATTTTTTATTTGGTTTCTTGCAGTGGACCAAACACTTTTTGGGCTAGAAAAATCGCGTTTAGATCTTTACTTCCTCTTAATATCTTCATGATTTTTTGCTCAAACAAACATATGAAAATCCTATAAAACGCTTCATTATTGTTAATATTTTTTACCGTTCTTCCTTAAAATTACTTAAGGATTTTTGTGTCTGACATGAAAATAAAGTATGGTTGGGACCAGTTTCCGGAAAAATAATTAAAAAATAATATATCCAGCAACTGGGACTGAAAGGCGATTTTATTACAGGCCCAGTCATTCAAACTATCTCTGTGCAAAAAATCGAGTCGATCCGTCACTCAGTTGCTGAGGAGAAGACGAAAACAAACCAATAAACACATTCGCATTTATAATAATATGTGTGGGGATTTAACTCCTAAAACAACAGATCAATTGTTAATTTTCTATCGCAAAAGTTGCTACCATCAACTCGACCCGCGTTCCATTCTGGAACACGTTTGAATTCGAATTTCGTATTTGGAACGCCCGCGACCGGTCGCCCTTGTAATAGTTGGCTGGTGTTATCAAAGGACCAACATCTCTTGACCCCTGTCTCACTGTCTTCATTGTCATAATCCGATGGCATAAAGACTGAACGTGAAGTTGACAAGTGTCTTTGTAAAGTGGTTGTTGGTCGACGGCAAGTGCAGCGCGAACGAAAATATACGTCGCGCCGAGTTGTTTTGCCGCCTTATCACTCTGATCAAAGAACAAGCAGAGATAGATGAACTACTCGAAGATCACCTACGCGTGGGTTGCCTCACGAATGCTTCATACTTATGCTCATGACTAAACTTTTAAAGTAGGTAGTTTACAATGGCTAGTTTCGAATGGTATGACGATGTTTGCTTTTATAAAAAATAATTAGCCATAAGTGACTGATAAGAATAGAAGAAAATGGAGGCGACTTTAGCACAGTTGTTTAGACAGAATAATTTTTTAAATCTTGTTTTTGAGGCGCTAGGGTAGGTTTTAGTCGGTACGTAATAGTATTTTTAGTCAGCAGTGGCTTTGCAAGTTTTTTAAATATATCAATATTGACGCAAATTTAACAACAGTCGTTAACCATGGCGAGTCACTTCATAGATTTGTGTCATAGCCACAGTATTTAAAATCTAGTTTTACGTGAAATAATGACTCCAATTCGGCAGTCTCACTGACTAAACTGAAAGTAGCTAAAATTATATCCATCCTTTTTTCACTTCTGGAAATAAAATGAGACAATTTTAGAACTGTCAAAATAGGTTAGTTTTAGTAAGTTTGGCCTCACAGAATTAGGGTCATTATCTAGTTTTTATATATAATATTAGACATGGTTTTTGTATTTTCTTGCGAACTTTCCCTATATTTGGAAATTACACCCTGAATTAAAAATTCCTGACAACTAACAAAAATCTTAAAAATCGTAATACTTGTATTATACCATGTATCTTTTTAAGATTTGAAATATCGTCCTGTTAGCTATTTTTTGCAGACATACACACAAACATACACTGACAGACGAAAGAACACTTTGCACACACGCTTCACTTAACAATTAAGTATTATTACAATAATTGACTGTTATTGTAATAATACTTAATTTTTAAAAACTAAAACATATCATAGGTGATGAAAATAAATGGTTTATTTTGAGACAGTCGTATGTCCAGTCTTCGCTCGTCTCATCTAGAGCGCGGGTGTGTGGACTGCGAGGGACGAAGGCGGGCTCTCGACGCGCCAACTTAAAAATGCCGCCGCAGAGCCTCCGAATCGATACGAAGTGCGTCACGTGCCGCCGCTAGCGACCAATCACAGCGCGCGGTTGCGGAGCGGGGAGCCCGGGACGGGCGCACCTCTCCCGTCCGTCTCCTTCCCGCCGGTCACCAGTTTACGCCACGACGTCGCGCGGGATTGACGTGAGTCACGCAACGAGTACTTTGAAAACCGGTCCGATGTATCGTGACATGTTATAGTGTTGTTTAGCCGCGATGAGTGCGTGGACGGAGGAAGCGCTCGGCTGGCGTGACGACAGGCTCGGCCTTACGGAGCTGTCCACACCGAGTACCAATCGGAGAAAGATACGCAGTGCCCCGTACATATTACACCGGCCGCATCTGCCGCCGACGCAGACCGAGCAGCCGACGGAAGTGACCGGTACACACATATCGAGACTGTATCCCGAGATCTTGGCGTTGATATTCGAGAAACTGTCGATTAGAGACCGCGGACGGGCGGCGCAAGTTTGTCGCGCTTGGCGTGATGCAGCCGACCGCCGGTCGGTCTGGCGCGGAGTGGAAGCTGCGCTGCATCTCAAGCGGCCCTCTCCGGTGTTGTTTTCTTCACTGGCACGACGAGGCGTGCGAAAATTACAAATTTTATCACTAAGGAGAGGTCTGAGAGACGCCGTTAGTGCTTTACCTGGTTTAGAATCTCTGTCATTGAGCGGTTGCTATAGCGTGACGGATGCCGCTCTAGCCAGTGCATTCGCATCAGACATGCCGTCATTGAGACGGCTTGATCTCTCATTATGTAAACAGCTGACAGATTCATCGCTCGGAAGAATAGCGCAATCACTAAAGAATTTAGAAGAATTGGAGCTCGGCGGATGCTACACCATAACAGATACGGGATTGTTGCTAATCTCCTGGGGACTAAGGAAACTGCGTCGATTGAATCTACGATCGTGCTGGTACGTTAATGATACAGGAATAGCGCATTTGTGTGGAGGTGGAGAGGCTCGAGGCACCCTGGAGCTCGAGCATCTGGGACTACAAGACTGCCAAAGATTAACAGATGAAGCGTTGAAGCATGTAGCGTCAGGTCTTCCGAAACTGAAGTCCATCAATCTCTCGTTCTGCGTCGCCGTCACCGACACGGGATTGAGGCATCTATCGAGGTTGCAGTTCCTGGAAGACGTCAATTTACGTGCCTGCGACGGAATTACGGACATAGGCGTGGGGTACTTAGCAGAGAGCGGTAGACTCAAGGCCTTGGACGTGTCTTTCTGTGATAAAGTGGGAGACGAGGCTCTATCTCATGCGAGTTTGGGGCTATCCGGTCTGCGGTCGCTGTCTCTGAGCGCCTGCCGGCTTACAGACGAGGGCCTTGACAGCGTCGCGAGGTTATCGCAGCTGGAGACCCTCTTTGTAGGACAATGTACTCGCATTACCGACAGAGGCCTGAAGGCGTTAAGCGAAGGGCTTGTCAGCTTGAAAGCTATAGACTTGTACGGTTGTACGTGCATAACGCCACTAGGTTTGGACCATATCATGACGTTGCCGCAACTCAATGTGCTCAATCTGGGTCTCTGGCAAGTGCGGTGACCACACACACATTAGTCTGTGTCTGAACGTTTGTTTGTGTGCGTGCCACGGCGGCCATGTTGTGTTGAATCTAAGTGAAGTGAACGAGCGAGCGCCAAGGTTGTATACTCGAGAAGAATTAACCAATTTTAAGATATTATAACTATCGAATTATATTTTTAGGAAATGGGGTGGCTTTCTTTTGAGTCGCTGTTTGTTTGAAGTCGGTTTGTTTAGTGATTACTTTGTCTGTTAATTGAATTTGTTTCGTCAAGAAAGTTACCCCAATACCTAGTCGCAATGTTGAACCAGACTTTTTAGACTAGTTATAATGATTTCTTTTTTGATGTAATGCAGTTGATTTTATGTTGTGATGATTAAGAACAAGTTTACTGATGTCGAAATGGTCTGGTTAATCAATGTTATTGCTCCATTAGTTAGGTAGGTATTTAGCCATTCTTCAAATTAAGTATTGTAGTTTTTAATTCGACCTTAAGTGAAATGATAGGGAACTTTGATATGTTAATTTTCTTTTTTTTTTTACAAATTAGGACTGCGCTCAAAAAACGAGTTTTTTCGACTTTTATTATGCTTCATTACTCTATGGTTTTGTTAATTAATGTGAGTCCATAAAATATAGGTAAATTTGGTATGGTAAAGTAAACCTGTGTATCTCCAAAGTCCCATCTTTTGATGTTAATTGGATGTTTGGTTAATTATTATAAATAAATACATAATGTTAATCAATTTTTGATCAAAGGTATTGATATAATAACCTTACCTGATTAAATAATAATAATGTATTTTTCTTTATGAACATTTTCTTTAAATCAAATTGTCTTTTCTTAGTATTAAAAACGAAATCATATTACATAAAGTTTTATACATATAGGAACATTTTTTCATACAATCATTTATTTCATTTATATTTCTGTTTTAGATAATTATCATTAAATTGTATTTTTAAATAATTATCATTAAAAGATTTTTTATCATTTTGCTCAAACAATTTTTCCTAAATACTTTATTTTTTCAAAATATTTCTACATATATATATTCAATTAAAAAAAGCTTGTGTTTTATAGTTTAGAAATACAAAGAGTTCATTCAAATGTTAGGAAATCAAAAAAAGATTTAACTGGCACTAAATGAAATAAGTTTCAAATTTAAACCCCAATTTGGCCCTCTGAGGAGTTAATTTTCTAAAAATCCTTTCTTAGTGCCCCTCTACACGCTATAATGAATACACCCACTAAAGCCCATGTCTCTAGGTTCAGCTACATAGACTCTGCGTTAATTATAACCTGTAAGTCGGGACATTTTTATACAGATTTAATGTATAAAATTTCTTAATAGCTAAAAATGAACAAAAAATCACATTTCACCTGCACTTTAAAATTGTAACAAAATACTTTTCAACAATATCTCAGCTGATTTCAATAGAACTCCATTAAAAATAAATTATTGACATAATTAAAGGTCAAAAACATTCCACGTTATATTTACCTATGTCTTCCATAATATATTGAAATTATTATCATTTAGTTTGATAAACAGTTCATGAGCAGTCCAAGGAAATAGATAAAAGTATGATTTCTGCACAGATAACAGTAAACGGGGTAATATTATCGGTTAGGAGTGTACTAAGCCAAAAGGGGATCACTATACTCATCTTAAGGAACATTTTTCACTATGGGACACACCCTGAATTCTAGTTGTTAAAAAAAATGTTGCTATTATTTTGTCGTTGACCAATCAACTTGATGCACGGAATTCAAAGTTGACCTCATAGTGAAAGTTGTTCCTTATTATGAGTATAGTGATCCTGTTTCGGCTTAGTACACCCCTAGCTGAAAACTCTTTAAATGTAAATTAGTGAGCGCCATCTTACATTTATGCGATATTTTGAGTTTTTTTCCACGCTTAGTTATAAGGGTGTCGCCTTTATGTATAATACTGTATGAGAATTTCCGTATGTTTTATATCGTAATCCCAAATATGTACACGATCTCCATTATTATACGTAATTATTGATATAATTATTTTAGTTTTCAATTGTTTTTTTCCTTCGCTTGAGGTCGAATGAAAAATAATACCTTGTATACTTCGCCGATACGTTGGTTTTGTACAAAATGATGTAAAATAGGAAATGTATTAAAAGTCATTGTATATGTTACAAATTATCTTTGGAATTTAATTTATAACCTGTTTCTGCGAAATATCTTTTAA
Source organism: Ligdia adustata (assembly GCA_947049295.1). NCBI lineage: Eukaryota > Metazoa > Arthropoda > Insecta > Lepidoptera > Geometridae > Ligdia > Ligdia adustata. Next base: position 3,341,134 of record OX346237.1, read on the forward strand.
ACCCGGCTTCCTAGAGATACCAATCAATAGTGTTGAATGGATATAGAAAACCCCATACAGGGATCCAAATTAATAGTCGCCCATACTTTTGCTTATGGGGCAAGTAGCCAGAGGTGGGCATCCTCCTCTTTTACCCGACTGTGCAAGGAGGGTTGTGTTTTTCGAGTGTATATTTCTTTGGCACGCCCTAGAGCCTTAACGGCTTGTCGTATTTTTATGTGAGTGGTGTCAATAGATTCGTCTTAGTGGTGAGAGTGACACTGGGTACAACAAAATGAAAAAAAATTAGCGATGATACATAAGTTTTAAGATTTAGCAGTCGGATTCATATTTTCAGCAATGAAAAATATGGTCTAAATAGCATAAAATTAAAGTACATTGTTTTTTACGGTATATCATACTCGAAGTGTGTTAATCTTATCTAAAATGATAAGATAGGAGTAACTTCTAAAGTTCCTTATGGATTTAGTAAATTACTTTTAGTACATAAAGTCAACTAAATTAGCTATTTTTGGTCAATGGTTTAATTAGATGCTAAGATATTTTATAACCTACACTGTCCCACTGCTGGGCTAAGGTCTCCCCCATATCCTTTCATACTTCATGATCCTGGGCCACCTCCCGCCAGTCCAGTTTAAAGCTAGTCCAGCTATAGTATAGGTAACCGAATTAACTTACACGTAAAAAAAGGCTTCAAAGGTAACACGCCTCTTAAGAAAAACAGTAGTTAGCTAATCAATTTCACATAATACTATGTACTTACGAAGAAGAAATTTAGTAACAAGTGATAGGTAGTTAAAAAAAAACTCATCTAGCACGATTAACTAAATAGTGTTATGTCTTCAAATTCGAATCAATCGAATACAAACTTTGTAATATTATGTTATTTTATATCACTGAGATGACGTGATTACTTTCCGGATCAAACGTCACACCCTGAATACATATATACAATATTTCTTTATTGCATACCAAAATCATAATATAAACAACAAAAATACAAACAAGAACAAAACATCAGTAGTACATTGGGCGGCCTTATCGTCTAAAGCAATATATATTTTAATATTAATCTAAAAAAAACTAAAAACAAAAAAATGATTGACTACAGCAAAAAAATTAAAGACGGATTACTTATAGACAATTTAAGATCTACAGATGATCCAAATGCTCCAACCCACTACCAGAGGGGCAGCGTGCCTAGTGCTATCGGCTTTACCACGTTGAATGGCAATGCTTATACGTTGGACCAGATATACACCGACATTTGATTACGCGTCGTGTTCTAACGTTCCTATTAGTTTTGGATATCATTTAGATATGTCATTATGATGTTAGTGCTTCCCAAGACAAATCAATCAAGCCCGAACTTGACTTCTTTGGTTCCATGTTCCTATAGCATCATCCGTCTCCATCATCATACCAGCTCCTTGATTATACAGTAAAATTAATAGGCAAGAAGTGGGTACACTAAATTGGTAAAATAAAAGTCCAATCGAGCATCGGGAAATAGATCTAATTTAGATTGTAAGATTTGATGACAACGGGATTCGAATTCAGTAATATTCAGGCAATAACTTCATTTTGCATAATCGGACAGAAATATTAGATCATGGCCCGGCTGATATTTCCTTACTTTTGGGGTAAATAGTCACGCGACTACAAAATAAGGCACTATCTCTAGATTTTGTATCTTAAAAACGGCTGAGAATTTGTTTGGTACGAAAATTGTGTGACGTACATTTTTTGTGCAAATACAAATGGTATTTACAAGAATAGATCTTCCTTGGAGAGCCATCTTGAGTTGGATATTTATCATAATATTCTAATCAAACTTTCATTTGATAACCCATATTAAAAGAGAGAGTTGTGAAAAAATATGCAATCCGCGAATTTGTGGCGTCGACCATCTTGGATCTATTTTTATCAAACATGGCTACCAGCACTCCCGACTAATGAAACAAACAAAAAAAACTAAATCGAAATCGGTTTATTAAATCCGTTTGGAAGCAACGATGCTACAGACAGACAGACACGTTAAACATAACTTACAAATACATGACGTTTATACGTCGGGGGGTTAAAAACGCGTTATTTAAAACAAAGCTAGATAAAAAATCGTGTGAGTCGGATTCGCGCAATAAGGGTTCCGTACCATTCTCTATCTATACAACATTTGTTCAGTTTCAAGTGGTACGTTTGTTTTATAGGGGGTTCTTGAATATTTGTATAGTCTAGATATCACGGTTCATGAGATACAGCCTAGACAGACGGACGGATGGACGAAAAGCGAAGAAGAAAGATAACTACAATATTTTGTTGTCTTCACACTAACGGTCTTATTAATAAACGCGACTTAACTTTAAACGTCTTTTGTCTTGTTTTGACGCGTGGCGTTCTCCATCGGATAAAACAAGACAAGAGACGTTTAAATGTAAGACGCGTTTATTAATAAGACCTTTTTATAATAAAGAAAAATATTTCTATTTGTGCATTGTATTTTTTTTCGTCCACATTCGGCTACTGTACATTTTAAATTGTTTGATAACCTTTTAATTATTGTTTTTCAACGCCGCGGGTAACATTTAGTTTAAAACATAAAGCTAGATAATAATCTTCTCATTCAGAGAGCACAAAACAATATCATAAGAAACATAATATCAAATGTTCCATTGTTGCTTAGTACCACCGAATTGCATGTGGGGCTGGGAGTAACACCGTTGCTGAAGAAATAAAGAAATACTTATCCAAATACAAAACACGACTTAGTGCACATCCTCACCATCTAGTGAACCAACTGACCAGCATCAAGTATCCAAAAAGACTTGAGCGAAATCACATCATACAGCTATCAGAAAGCAGATAAAATAAAGAATAGTTACTCACTGGAGTTCTCATCGTGCAAGCCAATACCATTCAACAGATCTGCTTCAAGTCAAACCACTGATTGCAGATGAACCATGGAAAAAAAATTCATTGTTTGTTATCAGTAATAATAGCAAAAAACGGTTCCTAATGGTTATTGCATCATGGATCATCATGGACCGTCCATCGCCCGTCAGCTGTCATCATAGTAAATAATCTATTGTCTTTTGTTTTCTAATGATCCACATGCTTAAGAAAGTATGAGCAATATCCAGCGTTGAAGCACGTGAAATGATCTATGTGGTAATAATTAAGAATTTATAAGCTACATCTGTAACTACTTATATATACTCTTGAAAGGATGGCGCGCGTAAGAAGAGACCTACTCTCAGCAGTAGGTAAGCAAATATTAGTGATAAAGATATTATTAATATACCAGTTCGCATATACAACGTGTAACAGAAAGTTGTGACAATACTTAAGAGTGTTAATCTACCAATCAAGATGAACCCATTGTAAAAGAACATTTTGCAAAATTCGAGAAAATATATTAGCTTCTATATAGGTACTAAAATTGGTCACGTGATTGATCAAGTTGTATAGAGGACGCAATATATTTTTCTCGAAGTTGTAAAATGTTCTCCTACAATGGGTTCACATTGATTATAAGAAACATTTTAAAGTTTTGTTACACGTTGTACCTATGTATAGAAAAATAAAATTTTGAAATCTAGTAGAGTAACGCCTCGAGCGTGCTTTTCTATTTGTCAGGATATTGACACCTTAATTATTTATTTATTTTTACGTGGAGAAATGCTGCATGCGTACCGCTCCACCACGGGGAGGCAGAGCGGTTATGTGGGACCCTTAGCCACTAAAACTCCACAGTGTCACTCCCTGCCGATAACAGGCGGGACACGGGAACGCTGTAGCACCCATCCGTGACACGCCACGGCTGTAAGTCACCGGACCCATTCCTCGGGTGTTACCCACGCTTGCAGTGCGCCAGACATATGATGCACTGAAACCAGCTCGAAGACCATACCACCATATGTCTTGATACCTAGGGCCCTAAGTTTGTTATTTGAATTGATTCATAATTACAATTGCATTGCGTCACAATGTTCTTTATGACATGAAGTAGGTCGGAGTTATTTTTTTTTCTAGTAATATCCAAGATGTCAAGATCCGTGGCATTTTTAAAGTAACTTAAATGCTAGTTATAAAATATCATTCTTTAAAAATTTTATTACTTTTTATGGAATTCTAGAGCTTATAAAAGAAGACACATATAATTAAATAATAATTAGCTAATTTTAGTAATTATGTAAATCTAAATAATTATAACATTTTTGAATTATTTATGTATGTACTCATATGTATGTAGTATGTATGTATTGATTATAATATTTTATGTATTATGTTATTTATGTATCCGTCCTATTTGATTTCATTTGTTCACAATTGTCTCCATCCTAAGGCTGCCTGGAAGAGATCGCTTTTTAGCGATAAGGCCGCCACTTGTAGCACTATATTTTGTAAGAATATTATTTTGTATTTAATTATTTTTTTGGTTTTCTGCGATCATGAATTTTAATCTACGTATCTATCTAATTATTACTATGTGACTTACATTCACTTCAAACCTGGCGTCAGCTTCACTTAAATTGGCATTCTGTGGCCAAGCGATTTGATGACTGTAGTGAAGTGAGAAATGATCAAAAAACTTAAGGGAGTTTTACTAGGTAGGGATTGACACACAGTCTGATCCGAATCGGCTTTAAAATAAATAAAATAAAATAATCAATTATTGCTGTTTCCATTAAGAGTAACATAATATTATGGTTGATGTTTTATACTAATCTATTGTAAGTTATTAATTCGGCCCCCGCAAGCAGCACCCGTTCACATCGGCGCTCTCCTTCGCCTCATCAGAGTTAGTATTAAACTTAGTGAAAATAAGTATAACAGACCCTCAAATATATTGTTCACATAGTGTTCTTTACCCCTAATAAAACAATAAGAGTAGTGTCGATGTACTAATTAATTTTTAGAGACATTATTGTGTAGAATTTTAAGTTAAAAGAGTTGTTTCAAAAATGTGTGGAGCTCCGGCCAGGACAGTGTACATGATACCATAAAGAGGTACAATTCCTATACCAATGTGACCATCTGAGTCATCCTAGGATACAAAAATCATACAGGGGTGTCATATTTTCGCTATAATTCACAGAATTTTGATATTTTTGTACATGATGAAGTAGGCAACGGAAGCAAGTTTCATTGTTACAAAATATTAAACACATCTTTAGGCATTTTGACGTGACAACGTCTTATAATTCGATGGAGCCGGCTGAACGCGCAAAAACACGACACATGCGGCGTTACCTCGCTCTGAGGCGTTCTATTTAAGGCTTGAAGTACAAGCGAGAGCGTGGAATGAGCGACAAAGAGGCACAATCGGCCTCCGCGTTCGTCAGCGTTCGACATCTGTCTCTCTCCTTCTTGAGTGAGTGATGCGTCCGCGTGGACAGATGGTATACAATAATACATTTACATGTATGAAATGCAGTGAAAAGTAAATGTGGTGTCAATTGTTTATAGCAACGATAATTGCGGCGATAAAGGTAATGATTCTTTCCATACAAAATGTCGATCAAACAAATAAAATTAAAATTTTCTTTTGAAGAAAGGAAACCATTCCATCAGTATTTTATTATGGCGTTGTCACGTTCAACTATCGTCAGTAAACCGATTTTACAGACACGATTTTTTTTGGTACATATACACCGTTATTTCCGAAAATGAAACAAGTCCTTTAAATTACTTATTAGCCTTAGGCTAGATTGTAATATTTCTAGGCAGGCTTTTGAATATAGCAATGCAATCGTAACTGAAACAATTAAAATAACAAACTTGGGACTATACTAGACTTAAAGTGACAAATGCGACGCTTCGCTTGCTTGTTCAAGAATTCCAAAAAGCGTACGACGTTTACCGAGTCAGTAATGTCGTGATAAAATCCAGCCTTTTGTTAACATAGTGGGGACATTTTTTGTTATTAAATCACAACAGACTGCACGAATTTGTGGGTTCGGACTCAGATAGAAACTTGAAATATAAGTACCTATTTAAAACAGTCTTACATGGAAGTAAAACTAGTTTTGTGTAATAAAACTTCACTTTCTTTGTCTAGGAGATTTGGTTGGGTGGGACGCAGTTGAAGATTTTCAGCAATTTTCTATCTATCTCCTGGTTCAAGTCGACAAAAATAAATAAATTGAGTAGTTCATAATCATAACTGAATCGGCAAATGCTCAAAGCTACTAGACCTGAAGCGGTATCCTTAACACCTTACTCGAACCTTAGAATAATTTGTCCCGACAATGCTAAACTGTAAAAATAATGTTTTTCAGTGCAATAAAATTCTTTTGTTGGCGACTTTCTCGCACGAACTTTACTTTCGTTTAGTGCCTTGTATAGTAATATAAGATAAGCAACTGGATCGTTTTATTGCGAGTTGTATTCTATTGTGTACCAGTTACAACTCCCTATTTCAAGCTGTAGTTGTATTCAGAGGTATGTCTAAGTCACAATAGGCCCTGGTGCAAAAAAAAAGCAGGAGTTCGGTATACGAATGCTGACGATGGAAAATGTCGGCCAAAACTAAATAAAGTTATACGCTTGTATTTATAGTAGGTACTGATACTATTTATTTGTAATTTATTAATTTAATTGATAGAATTAGGCTTATATCCAGCGGGGGACGATAATAAGGTGATGATGGTGTCTTAAATAGGTGACTGCTCAGTCGTAGGCATATTCAACAAAAAAATAATAATAAACCTAATAAGCTTTTCCTAGGGTTAGTTTTCAAAAATAAATATCTTAAAGAAATATTTAAATATTGTAATTCAATTGAAGATTTTCTGGTAAGGGTCCTAATAGTATGGATGAAAATAGCTACAGGTCTCGATGAAAAATAATTCTTTAATTACGGAAGGCGCTGATAGAACTTTTTCTGTTATTTCCATTTTAAAATGAAGCGTCTTGAACGATATTGAAAAAAATAAAATAAAAGTAAAGTTATATTTATTGACCTTTAAATAACGTTCGTTACATTCAAGTCTTATTACATTTGAATTATATTTACTTAAAAAATTTAACTTACAAATCTCATTTATATACGATATACGATAAATTAAAATGGTATTGAGAGGTATACTTTTAAACAAAATAAGATTTTTCAAATCGGTCTACCGGTTTACGAACCAGAAATAAAAACATAAAAAGTACGTCCTAGTTTTGGAAGTCGTAGGAAAATTGAGACTCATTTATGATCACATTTATTACAGACTATAGACGTAATATAGGATTCTATACCATATAAGGGTATAGGGGAGAGTGTTGTACACAACCTTATGTAGGTACTTGTGTATACATACAGCAAAAAAATAACAAGGGATTGCAAGTAAACGGCTTTGAAGTAATCTTTGGCCTTCACGGCCCTTACCATATTAGAAGGTCATTACATTTACGATACATTTTCAAACCCATAATGTACAAAGTAATATAGCTTGCAAGCATTTTAGTTCACCGGCATATTTCAAACGGTAAATGTTAAATTGTAAATCTACAAAAATAACTATTTGTAACAGCCATTTTGCTTTATTGTTGAAAAATTTAAAATAACGTAATTTGATGTTGCCGACTTTTGATGATGTTATTGCTATTTACAGGAGAAGAGTATTTGTTTAGAATGTGTTATTGTCTTGTTTATTAGTTTTGACAATTGCTGTCGTATAACTAACTGTCAACATTGGGATGTCTGTATTCATTTGTCTAAAGTATTTGCCCGACTTTAGAGTCAGAGATGCCGCGTTTTTACAGCCTTCCAAAATAGGAGGAAGTACTTATTTGTACAGGTTTTTTTTTTGTTTGGCTGGACATATTTGATAAATTATTTTTTAGCTTAGATAAGCTATATAAGCATAGATATGCTTCTATATTAAAATTATAAAGAGGAAAGTTTGTATTTTATTATCTAACGAATAAACTCTAAACTATTGGAGAGATTTAAAAAAAAATTGCCGTTAGAAAAGTACATTATGACTGAGTAACATTGGCTACAAAAAATAGAGATCCGCGGGAAACACCACAAAGGCTAGCTAGTAACTGAAAGTGCTCTACGACTCTTGAAAGTAGAACAAAGCTTCTAGGATTCCATAATTATATATAACGATAATATTCCTATCTACCTCATAGGCCACAGCGATGGGGCAGACCGGAAAAAATTAGGTAATGCAGCAGACCAGTGTGCAGCCATCTGTACTCTGCGGCGGCCTCACCACTCACTCAGCAGCTTCCGACATATTTAAGATGGTATTTCTTGTGAACTTGGCAGCCAGCGAATTTCTGATTAAATGAAATCAGATACGATTTGCAGTTTGTACATAAAATTTTATAAACATGACTGATTAGGTAGGTTATCTGTTTCTTTTTTCTAAAAAGATTTGCTATGACGTCATCAAAAAAGCTTCTGACTCGTTTCAAGAGCTCGCGGTACGAAATTTGACAAGCATATTTTCTACTCGCTGTCAAAAGATAGCTTATGCTCGCTCTGCTGGCTAAATAATTATATGTATTTTTTTTTAATTGTCACTGAGATAATGAATAATTCATTATTTTGCCTATTTTTCTGTCGTTCTAACAAAGTGTAGGTAAAAATGTAAATGCATTAGCGTTCATCAACCGAATGACACATCTGTCCTTGAAGTGGTACAATACCTATCTCCTCTTTGAACGCTGAGAGTTTGCTAACAATACTTTACTAGCTTTTACCCTCGACTTCGCCTGCGTTATGTTGGTTTTCACAAAAAAATGCGTAAATTAAACATTTTAAAAATTCTTTTTTACTGTCCAGTCAGTCTTGCTTTAGAATTCTTTATCTCAGGATATAAAAGCACCATCATTGACTAGCTTCAAGGATAAGGTAATAAAGTTTTATTTACCTTGCTTATTTGCTATTTTTACTATGATATATTAGTATAGTATTTAGTAGATGTATGTATTGATTATAATATTTTATGTATTAAGTTAATTAAGTATATTCTTTATTGTATACCCCGTCCTATTTCTTTTAATTTTTTCACTATTGTCTCCATCCTAAGGTTGCCTGGAAGAGATCGCTTTTTAGCGATAAGGCAGGCACTTGTAGCACTATATTTTGTAAGAATTTTATTATCTATCCGGACCTTGGTCTATCTTTATGAAAAAATTAAGTTGATCCGTAATTTGCCGAGGAGAAGAAGCACAAACAAACCAACAAACACACTGAGCACAATTCGGGTAGTTACATAAACTAAACTTACGGTTTTTAACATTATATTCGTCCTCTTTCCACTTATAAAAGCAAAATGAAATGGCGACAATTTTTAGAACTGTCAAATTAGACTAGTTTAGTAAGTGCATGAATATTTAGGGGTCGCTTTTGCATACATAATATGTGTAGGGATAGTAATTCTGCTAACAGTTAAATTAAAAAATCTAGCACAGGTCGCTAAAAGACTTGTGCTAGATTTTTTTTATTTTATATTGAAAATATTCTGACATATTTTTATTCAGAATTCTTATAGTTACAGTCGTAAAGGACTCGTGCCAAAGGAATTTGATTTTCCCTGGGCACTACTATAGGCACTGTAATATTACGAGAAATTATTTTTTAACCGTGGCACTACCGGTAGTTTCACGGGAAAGTCAAATTTCCATGACACTACCTCAGGTAGTGCCTCAAGCAATAAACTTTTGACTTCGTTCTTGGACCATACAATTTAGGAAATTCAGGAAATGCTATTACAAAACATATGTCTAGAACCTAGATATACTCTGAATTAAGAATTTGTGTTTTAATCTATGCTTTGAATCCCATAGAAAAATCCGTACAATCGTCATGAATCGCAGTGATATGGTTAAATAATAGTGATTATCAAAAGTAGGCCAATCTAATAGAAACCGTCTCATTCAATGACATTGGTCGTTGAAGTTTGTAAGCCAAGTGGTGTCAAGGTCCGAAATAATTATATCTGACGCTGACTCTTATATAAAATATAGCTACGGTTTCTTTTCTTCATAATAGATGAAGCTTTATCATTAGTCAGAATCTCACTTTTTGAATTTTTATTTGTATTTTAATTTATCAGCCGATTTTATTTAATTCTATTTAGTAAATATATTTTCTTTGTAATTTCATATAAATTATATTAATAACGGTCTTGTAGTTTGGCTCATGAATAAAATTAACTGAAAAATTTGCCTGCCGTATTTAATTCGGATTAATAACCTACCATCGAATGACCTTACAAAAAGTATAATAACATATTAATAGTACATATTTGATAGGTTTTGAATATTAAAAAAAAAATGAGATTGGCAGAAACTTAAACTTGACTCCTTTCAAAAGTTCAATGCCGGAATTTTTGATATATATACGAGTACTTAGGCTTTTTTGAAATCTGATTTTTAGTAGTGTCTATAAACCTGTTAAATTCTTTAGATTTGAAAAAGTGGTTAATATTAATTTAGCTTTGGCGCAATCGTCTGTTACAGAGGTCCATCGCTCTTTAGACTGTTCAGTAGATGCGTTATAAAATAAGTAACTAAGTTCGTACAAAACATCTCAGGGCCGACAAACAGGTAAGAAGGCCCTAACGGTACCAAAGCCCATATTCAACTTAGCTCCCCTTCTCCCTTGCCTCAAGGCGAAACCACCTTTGTCAACGCCGCCTTTTTTTCCCTCAGGGACCAAAATGGCGGCTTTTTGTAAACCTTGAAACAGATTAGGTGTTAGTTTGTATTTCTCGGAGTGTTTGGGTGAAACTGCAGTAAGAGGTTTGATTTTTGAACATATGGTTAGTTTAGGAAACTTTTTTAGCTCAAGAAGATGCCTCCCCTGACTTCCACGGTACCGGCTGCTGATCGGTTCGCTAGGCCTTCCCCCATGGGATCTCACCTGGCAGGGCCTGTTCGCGCCGTACCACATGTGGAGTCGGAGGGACCACAATCCTCACAGAAACCTGGAGAACCAAATAGACTCTTCCATCGTCATGGGCGAAGAAGTGCCAGGGCCAAGAGGGCTATGCCCTGAAACCCTATCCCCACCCCAGAAGGGGGAGAGAAGAAGATAGTTAGTTGTGGCCCCAGATAGAGCATGCCTACTCTGGCATACACTGGCTCTCAAGAAAGGCTGCCGAAACACATCGTTAGAAGCATGGCGACAGATTCTATCAAATTCGGGGTGGTTAGTCAGGCGAGTGTTAGAAAAGAACCAACCATCATGTCATAACTGGAACAATCACTAAAATAATACAATTATATAAAATATTATAATCATGTGAAAGTGATTCAAAAACCTATAAATGCAAAAATTCAAACTCATACAAAAATGTTTGCAAAGTTTAAAATATGTTTCTGACTGTTAGATAATAGGAAATTCTCATATTATAAGCGCCAACTAATAAACAGCTATAGTAGACAAACAGTATGCAAATATTTACAAGCAAACTAGTGGTCAATAAATAACCGGTCAAGTATTTTCGTTATAAAGCGATTTCATTCAGACGACTTCTGATTAGACGCTTCATTCATACACAGCTCTACAGATATCGTGTTCATTCCCCCAGTGCGGTTTCACCAGCTGAAATATTTGAACCCAAATCAAAGGTTTTGCGATGTAGTTTTGAAAACGGCGAAATTATCGGTTAGGAAGCTTTTTGATTGGCGGTCTCGTGCGGTATTTTGCTAAATTTTTTGTATGTCTGTGCGATTTGATTTATTTTGTTATAGTTAATTATTACTTGCGAACATAGTTTGGAGTTTTCTGAAGGCTGTATATTGCTTTAATTTGTTTAAATTGTGTCTTTTGTTGTATATATTTAGCCTAGTGTGTACTATATCTCACTTAGGTATATAGTATTTTGAGCTATCGGATTTTACATGTTATTTCTTCATGCTTTAACGATAAAGAACTGACTGATCGTGTAAGGTAAAAGGAAAGTTTTCCATTCTGTTGTTACAACTCGTTACAACTCGTGCATATTCTCAAAATCCTATGTAAAAAAGAGCGTATCAATATTATTTCGGGTTCCATACCCAAAAAGGTAAAGGATTCTACTACTAAGACTCCGCTGTCCGTCCGTTTGTCTGTCACCAGGCGGTATGACTCGAACCGTGATAGCTAGACAGTTGAAATTTTCAGATGATATTGCTACTTATGTTTCTTAGTCATAACAACAAAAGCTCGTACTAAAAACAGAATAAAACTTAATATTTAGGGGCGCGTCCCGTACCTACCTACCTACCTACCTACCTACCTAGCTACCTACCTACCTACCTACCTACCAACATACCTACCTACATAGCTACCTACCTACCTACGTACCAACATACCTACCTACATAGCTACCTAGCTACCTACCTACCTAGCTACCTACCTACCTACTTAGCTACCTACCTACCTACTTACCTACCTACCTACCTACCTACCTACCTACCTACCTACCTAGCTACCTACCTACCTACTTACTTAGCTACCTACCTACCTACTTACCTACCTACCTACAACAAATGATTTTTGTAATTTTTTGCTCGATATTAATAACGACATAGACAATACGAATAGAAACTTTAACTATTGTTGAATAGAGAATGGTATTACTTGCCCTTATGCGAGTCTGACTTGCACTTGGCCGATTTTTCAAAACGTTTTGTAGTATGAAAACAAACGAGTCGTTAAGGGCCAATACTTATCTTAGTTGTCATATTATCCGACTGTCATTTAATAACGAAAATTAAAACTTTGAAATGAAATGAAATTAGTTTTATTATCAGACGCAGAGATCCATTTCACACATGAGTACACATTCTTATAATAATACACCATTATCCTAGAAAATATAAAATAAAGCAAATAATTGCTACTGGACTTGTCTTACAAATAAAATCAAATTAAATTACTTATCATTAATATTCAATTTAAAATTGTACGTTATATATATTTATATTTAGGTTATTATAACACAAAAATACATAACATTATTGCGAGGGAGTTACTACTCATAAGTACTCGTATAATATGGCGTAGAAGTCTAAAAGGTTCTTCCCAAGAACCTTAATTATTAATTAATCAACCTACTTACTGAGTCTTTCTTTTCAACAAAGAAAGATAGCACCTAAACGACAAAATACTAATTTATCATTAAATTAGGAAGGTACTCCCTCTCTTTTCGAAAGTCAATTATAAGCGTTTAACTTAACCTTTGAAGTCTAAATAGACCAAAAAATAACTTTTTATTTTAATTAAAAGGTAAGTTTGAATAATTATTCGTTATCCTTAATTAGGAAAAACAAACGTGAAATATTCTTTATAAGACATTCAAAGTTTGAAGATATCAGATCATGTACAAAAACACTTACTAAGACTAATAAAATAAACAAATTATTTTTTCAAAATGTCTAAAAAGAAACAGTTTGAAATATCTCTCAAGTTAATCAAAAAATGCTTATTGCTATCTGGGATACAGGTTTACAAAGCTTCATTCAATCCTGTCCTAGAAATAATCATAAACAAAATTCTATACAATTTCAATCTCATAATACTATACTCTGTTATATTCGCCGAAATATACTGGCTTATAGACGGCATACAAATTGGCAAGGACTTCGTAGAAATGTCCTTAACTGCCCCTTGTATAACAATAAGTATTCTATCCACGATCAAAAGTATACCGCTATACCTCAAGAGGGACATTGTTTGTCAAATCCTCGAAACATTAAAGGATATTCACCCAGAAGCTGATTATAATAATCTAAAAGATAGCTTAGAAAATAAACGAAACCGAGATGAAATTATGGAAGAAAATAATAATACTTCAAGAGATGATCCAGAAGGGAACGTAGCTAAAAAAGTTAGTGATGAAGGATTAGCGAAAGAATCAGTTAAATTACTAAAATCAGTAGAGCTTCTACTGTCTTCGATAAGTGTAGCGGTTTTGGTAACGTTTCTTTTGGCACCTTTAGTGATTATATACTGGGATTATAGTACTACAGGAGATATGAAGATAATGTACCCATTTTCGGTGAAATACTGGTTCGATGCTTATGATGTTAAGTTATGGCCTTTGGTGTATATTCAACAAGTTTGGGCAAGTGAGTATCAGATAAAGCAAAAGAGTTAGCTTGGGTTGGTTGGACCGCAAAAGGTCAATTATATAATTATGAAGAATAAACCGTTCGAAGATATATTTACATACTAGCTGTGGCCCGCGGTTTCACCCGCGTAGTTCCCCATTGGATTGTCGTGATAAAGTGGGAACTACTTTTTTGAAGTCGGTTAAAAAGTTTCCTATGTCCTTTCCCGGGGTCCAATCTACCTGTGAACCTTATTTCATCCAGATCGGTTTAGTGGTTTTGGCGTGAAAGCGAAACAGACAGACAGACAGAGTTACTTTCGCATTTATAATATTAGTTAGGATTAGTAGCTGTGACACACGGCGTTTCCCGCTACATCAAATAATAAATAAATAAATACTTTATAATAATAATACTTTGAACCCTTTGCCTAGTAAGCTATTTGACCCTCTTAGGTTTGATCAATAAATATATTTGTCAGAAAATAAGTGCCAAAAATTGGTATAACACAGAAATGATGTCGTCAAAAACTAATCTGGCGCACAGCTTACGCGCCTGAGAATTTTGTTTACTATGCAAGTCATAATCCTACAAAATTTTCAGCTGTAATAGTATGTCTAACTATATACGGGACGGAGACGCTGTTCTATTCTCTCTGTACTTACATAGAGATGAACTTCCGCATCCTGTGCCATCAGTTCGAGAGCATCCAGGCTGGTTCCAGAACTTTGGAAATACTCTTGATTGCGATAAAAAGACACCAGTTGTTGATAAAGTAAGTTACAGGTTAGAGAACTATAGACGGGCAGATAGACTTACAAGCAACGATGTGTGAACGATGATTAATATAATAGTGAGTTTGAAGTCTTAGATAATTATTTTTTAAATCTGTGTGCACCAAAATTGAATTGAAAAGTTGCAGGTATTATTACTTTTTTGTCCGTTCTGTCACCCCAGGGGACAAAGCAGGGTGACAGATCACAATTACTCTTCCTAAAGATGACCAACATTTGTTTATAGACAATAATGCTGGTGTTTATCTTGCCTAACATATTAGCGTGGTAATACAGCAAGTATATTAGATATGCTGCATACCGCTTCACCGCGGAGAAGCAGAGTGGTTATGTGGGATATGTGGTTACCCACTTAAACTAAACGGTGTCACTCCTGGCCGATAAATGGCGAATCACGAGAACACTACGCCAGACACATGACGCACCACAACCAACAAGAGGACTACACAATCATGTGGGCGGCAGACGATCCGGTGTCTAGACGCCTTAGGTCCTCCTGCGACGGGTCATTAGTTTTCCTGCCGCCTACCACTATACGATCACTCTTGGGGCGAGAGACACTGCTCTTTGGTAGTGCTATCTATTTTTAAACCATTCTTCAGAAAAGTAGAAGATAAATGCCGTTATTTTTCTCGTTTCAGCTTAGTTGAGAAGACCGAAGAGCTGTTCTCCAAGCCAGTACTCTTCCACTTCGTCAGCAGCTCACTGCTCATCTGTTTAAGCGCTTTTAATATTACGGTAAAGTTTAAAACGTCTTTATCTTTGATTAGAGTTTGAAGAATAAGTTTTGAGCTATTGTGCGAGCGTATGTTTTAATCCTTGCAAGCTTCTCTTTCGTCATTCAGTGTGTAAGTATGGATATTTAGCCGGATGTTGGTAGTCGCTTATAGACAGGTCGTAATATCCAAGCAATCCTAAAACAAAACAAAACTAGGTATACTTACAAGTTCTATGGATTTTTATATATGTTAAGGCACTTTTTATCGGCTGACTTGACACAATTACTGGCAAGGACGTGCGAAACATGATTTTCAATATTGTTCTTCATTAACATCATCATTAGCAAGAAGACGTTATATGCTGAAGATAGGCCTACCCCATAGAACGCCATTCCAAACGACAAGCTGCCAATTATACCCGCTAGACATTTCTGACTTTTACCATGTCGTCTACCTAGTGGTAATCCTTTTGCCCTAATGACGTAGCGTCTTCCGGTGGTAGCTTCTCAGCAACCTCTCCTTCACATCGGATTTTTGGAATATTATTAATATGACATAAATCGGTCACGAGGTTTTTTTTACGAGTTCAACTGTTCATAGAACTACTATTTATAGTTAGTACGACGTATTTATATCTAAAATTTACTGGAATTTTTTTACACGTGCCATATTACTACATGTTTTTTTTGCTTTATGCTATTATATATTAATAATGATAAATAATTTTACATGTATGTATGTATTCCATATTGATTGTGCAGGTGGCAAAAGACATTGGATCCCTGTTTGCTTTCGTGACGTTTTTGTTGCTCAGTTTATCCCAAGTATCTCTTTTGTGCTACTTTGGGGACAAGCTTATGAGATCAGTAAGTATTGTCAATATGTAACCAAGTTTGCTTACTTTTGTTTTCACTAATTTCATGTCTAGCTCTATCTGATAGGCCTGTTGAAGTATTGAGGAAATTCTTTGTTTCCAGAGTTCTGAAATAAGCAATGCCATATACAGAAGTCCATGGTATAATTTCGACATTAATGCAAAAAAAGCTGTCCTGATAATAATAATCAGGTTTGTGAGACTTGTTCAATGTTATTACTCTCGCTCGTGTAGAGGCGTATTTAATACGTTTTTGATTAGGGTCAGTTTTCATTTGTGTTTTTGTGAATAAAAGAAGTAGGTATGAATTTGCGGATCGGAGATGCGGTAAGCTCAAGTTTTCATGCAAAAGGGAATACTCCCCTATTTTAAAGTAAAAGAAAACCCTTATGTATATGTTACTAACAATTATGTAGGATAATATCGAACCTACTACTTAGTAATCTCCTCGGTGGCCTGCCTCAGTACTTGATGAAGAACCATGGGATCTCTAGACAAATTTAACGATGCATAAACGACAGTCATTTTTAGTTTTGCGAAAGGAGGGTTTCGAGTGTAAGTATGTATGTATATTTCTTTAGCACGCCCTAGAGTCTAAACGGCTTGTCGTATTTTAATGTTAGTGGTGACAATAGATTCATCTTCATCTGCAAATGGTCATAGGCAAGCTGCATTTTGCGATTTTTTAAAATACGTGGGTCTAAAGTTCTTGCCGTCGGGGTTCTTTTTTCGGGGTCACTTTTAACCACTTGTTTCTTCTTCTTATACTCGTACTGCTGGAATATACTTTTCAATACAAACGTTTGGGTTGATTTGTTTGCTTTTTTTAAAGGCGAAGGAAATCGTTCCGTAGATTTTATTTAAGTAGGTACTTTATAGTTAGTTAATAAATAAATTTTTGCTCTCCTCCGTCAGAGCTCAGAAGCCTTGCAAGTTGACTGCCAGCCACTTTGCTGATTTGAACCTGCGTGCTTTTACGACGGTGAGCCTATTTTTACATTTTGAAGACTGACCAAATATTTATCTTAATATTTATTTTTATGAATCTTTACTTGTCGGATCTTTATTTAGGGGAGTGAGTTGGATCACGTTTTGTTAAAAATGTAAAATCTTAAAAATAGATTTTATTACTTACAAAATAATGTCCAAAATACCGGCAATGAATAAAATATCTTGATTCCACTTTTATAAGCAGCTGTTATACCCTTAAAAGTCGTATTTTCGCCTTTTTTTAAAACTTAATATTTTTAAAAGTTGCTAGATCAACAGTTCGCAGAATTACTTATTAGTTTTAATTTCATTTCAGATTCTGAGCAGGTCGTGGTCTTATTTTGCTCTGCTGAAGACTGTATACAACTGAAATAGTAATCTGAAATGAATTCTACATTGAGAAAGGAAAGAAGAAAATAAGAAAGAATTCAAGAATAATGTTTTTTTAAAGAAATTCTATTCTAAGTAATTTACTTTTCTTATTAGTTAGCAGTAGTTAACCCAGCACTGACCTGTATTACATAATTACGATGGACTTCAGATTGTCAAAGTAATAATGAATCCATTCGATTTCCGCCATTTTGTCGCTGATGGCACCTCGTGCGTCTATGGAACTAATATTAGTGATGGGACACATGACATATTCATTCGCATGAAATAATGACAAGTTTAGTACCAAGGACGACGAAACGAAACGTCAGAAAAAAACAGTTGTCTTTTCCTAGTGTATATTTATTCCATTTTTTTTCTTAGTAAGCGCCTTTATTACTAAAACTGACTAACTACAACAAAAGCAAAAAAAAAATAGCAGACATTACCTATAGACCATTTAAGATCTACAGATAATCCAATTGCTCCAACCCACCACCAGAAAGCAGCGTGCCCATAATGCTAGACGTATATATTAGACGTCAGTGATAATCATATAGCTATGTAGTTGTTATAAATATAGCCCAAGAGCTATAGCTATTTAGGACTCTCAGCATCGCAGGTGCAAAATGTCTGGTCGATGTTGGAAGGGTAAAGGCGGGCACTTAGGAATATACCAAAATACATTGTGTGAAATTTCCACTCTAGTTTTATTTGGGCTTTATTGACATTAGTATTTTTTGAAACAAATATTAATATGATGTTGCTTATATAATATCTAGTGCTATTTACGAAAAAAAAAAACATTAAACATTAATTATCAAATATTAACCTTGGAGAATAGAAATTGTTTAAAAAACCTAAACCTAAACCGACACTTATCTAAAACTAAAAGCAAAATAAACCTATAAGAAAGTATTTCTTTATCGGGGTTCTGCATACCCATGAACTAACCATTTATATGTTAAAATGATGTTTTTATTGAGGGAGACGAGTGACTTTGAACCTAAAACTGATAGTGCGGAAGTGTGCCGGTTGTCACAGTTGAGCCAACCAGAAGAACCAAAGAGTACGTTTTACTACATTGGGAATAACGAAGCTCTTGTTTTCCTCTCTACCTCTACATTTTACGAAAATGATTTTATTCAATACGACGTCTTGAATATGGACCAAGTTAAAGTATTGGATTCATTGTTAATGAAACAAAATAATAACGTCATTGTCTAATAATAATAATTACAATGCCGCAATTTCTTATTCCCGAGATAAATACCAATTTCTTCCTTAAAACTCTCCATTATTTACACATTACGAATTTAAAACATGAGTATAAATTTCCGATTCCATAAACCGGCCAACAACTACAACCACCGTGAAAACTATTCATGGATTCCAGAAAAAAAACTTGCTTCGAACTAAGAGACATGCATGAGACCGTTTCAAGTAGACAATGCACGGTCTATCGGTAAAAAAACCAGGTAGATATATCTGCAACTATCCAATGCAATTAATAACAACCTTAAATCAATAGCATTAAGATACACAGTTACCTGTTTCGATCGAATAAGGAAAGTGGTAAGGCAACATTTTTTAAACAACCTGGTTAACAAACAATTTGCAACCTTATTTGGTTACACCTAAAGCATACAATTATTCTTATCTAAAGAATCACAGATGTTCTCTTTACCAAATTCCAAATACGATTGTTATGAACTTTATTCTTATTATCGTTAAAGCTAAATTTTACGTGGCTAAGTTTGTGTGTAACGTGGCGAGACGGTCGTGGTTTACAAAAGCAGATTTGCAGTTGTTGTACTCTTTATTTTGTAATACATTAAGAGTGATTTTAGCGTAAATTATAAGAAAGACAAAATTGCAACATGATGCGATGGCGGGCACCCGTGTGTGACGGCGTGCAACGATACAGGCTTGCATGATACAGATGAGATTGCAGTGAAGTTCTATCGATGGATTGGCGAGATATTTTGTATACTTAACGGCCAACATCCTCTTATAAAAAAGACTAGTCTTTTTTTACCTCTCTAGCTCTTAACCTTATATGGCCTTTGGCTATTATAAATAAGTTCTGATGGACTCGATAGTTAAAAATATACATTTGATCCATTCGCACATTAAGTACGCGTGCTAAATCTTAGGTGTCAACAACGTCGCTCTACATTAGGCGAGCTATGCGGTCAAAAGCAAGCCTATAAAAAAACCATAAATATTGGATACAAAACGTGTATATATTATATGTTTCTTCTATTTAGGTTCGTATGCATTCGGCGTAGTGATCGAAATATTTATCTCGGTGTTACATATATGTATAATATTTATATGCTAATGTTACCGTGTGTATCCTGCGAATTCGTTTGACATGAAGGCAGGACGCCGCCACGGCGCGGGCGGCGGATCCGTCCGTATTTTTCTAAAATTTACCTTCTTTGTTTTTCCCGTTTATAGATGTAATTTTTTTTTCATCGTGTTATCTGTATCGCATAAACTGTTACGTTACTTGTTTGTTGATAATAATAATATTAATAGCATGGAATTTAAAATGAAACTAACAAAAACAATATAGAGGAATTGAGAACTTCTTTTTTTTCAAATTCGGTTTAGTATAGAGTCTAATTGAGAACCTTCTTCTTAATTAATTTGACAAATAAATAATTATTTAACAGACATCTGTTCCGTACGAATCAGTTAATTACCTATTTTAAACTGTTTCTAAAGTATGTAAGTAGTACCAGAAATAATGTTTTTTTTTAAATGCTACATGTTTAAATATATATACATTAGGTAAGTACATAAGTCTATTGTGTAAATAATTGTGACAATAACAATTATATGCTAATTTATTATAAGCGCTGGGCTTTGTAACAAACTAAAGCGTGGGTCAAACCGGGTGCACTAGCGCCGCACGGCACAATGTTGACTATTAATGACTAAACGCACGATGCTTTGCAGCGCTGCACGACTACACGCTTTACCGAACGTCGAGTCACACTACGGGTTTGTAAACATAAACACGATACGATGTCGCATCGTGCTACGACGCGTCATCGTTCCACGGTTCGTAGTATCGTGGGACGAGCAAGCGACATGACATCGAATGGTAGGTCGCAGTTCATCTTGAAAAATGGATTTCTATCTTCGAATTGTTCTGATGTTGTCCCATAGTAAGGGACGCTTTTCGACAAGGGTTATTAAATGATCAAACTCAATGTCATCCGTCATCTTTAAATTTACAATAACAACTGAATGAGACACCGGCGATGGCCTGGCACGTTGCGATGTCGTGTTGCTCGGTCGGTACACGATAGGACGTACCGTCGCGTTGTAGCACGATGCGACGCGACATCGTATCTTGTTTATGTGTGCGATCTCTAAATCACTACGTGACTAGATGTTCTGTTTTGCACTTTACATGCCATTTCAAAGCGAAATGGCAGATGTCAAGAACGATGCAGCAGTACATAATACGCCAGACAAAAATAGCCGTTATGACGTCCTATGCAACGCTCCACGCTGCGTCCGGTTTGACCTACGCTCTAGTATTCAAGTGTTTCATTATTTATTTATGAGTGTATTAAACTCTGTATGAATAGGTATGTAATAAATTTATTGCCTCCTTTAAATGATTACCTACTGAAGACAAAATGTTGTATTGATAATTATTTTTGAAAATAACCGTTTACAAAAGTGATTACCGATATTCATTACAGTACGATAGAGCATTCTCAGCTATTACGATTTAAAAATACAAACTCTTGACTGATTATGAAAAAATAAAAATAAGATCACATCTTTAAAACAAAAAAGATTTTTTTAATTCGATCCTAATCCTTCTACGAGAAATCAGGTACTTAACAAACATTAAGAAAAAATTGAGAAGAGTTGAGTAAACAGGAGGTTGAGTACCACCTCCTGTTTTTGGAAGTTGTTAGAAAATTAAACAGAAAGAAATCAACCTTTAGCCTTTAACCTTTAGGAAATTCACGCAGATAGTGGACTGTATAAATGTCACGAAATGTGAGCTTTCTTCTTTTTTAAAGCTGTTTGAAAGCTCACATTTCGTCGGGTTTATCTAACTATATATATAAAAATGAATCCCTATATTCCTCGGTCACGCTATCACACGTGAACGGCTGGACTGATTACACTATTTATTTTTGTCAGGAGAAGGTACTTATGGCAGAAAAAAATTAATATATATATATATATAAATACTCCAGGGACGGTTTAAAGGTGAAAAACATACATAGCTGTTAGGTGGTACGAAGTTCGGCGGGTCAGCTAGTCTAAGATAAAAATCCTTTACTCTTTATAATATTACAGTTTAGGAGTATATATGAATGAATGTATGAATATAGCTTTATTGCTCACCAAAATCAAAATAAAATATACAGCAAGACATATCTATACTATGGTAGTAAATTATTGCCTAAAGCAATTTCTTCCAGGCAACCTTTGGATGGAGAGAACTAATATACTATAAAAAAACACAGTGGGTGCAACCAAACTAACACTAATAAAATCAAGTAACCAAACATGAAACAAAACTAACTAAAAAGAATAAAATAAAATATAATTAAACTTGATAATAAGCTACTGATTGATACTAGGAGGAATAATGTCTGAATACCAACTCCTGAAATGTAGGAAGAGATTTTGCCAGTCTAATGGACAATGGCAGTGCATTCCATATAGTGATAGCCTGCACAGTATAAGAGGAGTGGTAGCAAAGGTTTGAGTTAGAAGAAGTATGAAATTGTAGCTTCAGAGAGGGAGGGTCGTAGAGAGGTGAATATGAAACTATATAAAACTAAATATTACCTAATATTACCTTACATATGAAATTGGCGTTTTGTCGTACTGGCCACTTTGATCTCAAATATCTCTTCTTTGGTTAGGGATTCTTATTTCAAATTTATACAGCTATTTATTCATACATTTGTTTTTCGAAAACCGTAATTCATTTGTTTTGTCTTCGTTTGGTTTTTTTTCTTTGCGTCACGCAGTTTACAAAATGGAAAACTTGAAATATCCTAAAGATCCGATTTAAAATTCATTCATTATTGTGCCGGTTGAGTAATGTAACGCAGCAGTTACATAAACAAAATGACTAACTTCAGTAACAAAAAAAATATAGCAGAAAGATTACTTATAGCCTAACCATCTAAGATCTATTTACAATTTTTGCTATGGGACCAACTCTGAAGTCGAGAAATAGAAATCAGCTGTTTCATACATTTTATATAGACCGATAGTTTAGTATGCAATAGCTGATTTTTTAGAATTGGTCTCATAATGAAAGTTGTTCGTGATGATGAGTATAGATACCCTCTTTTGAGTACACCCTTAAGCTTACGAAGCCACTCATCTCCATGAGTTATGGGGAGATTAGTATCTACGGACTTAAATCTGATTTTACTAAAGCCTTTTACACTTTGGTAGAGTCAGTTTTAGGTTCTTGTTGAAACCATATTATGTTGGTAAGACGTTTTCTAACACTTTCCTGGCTAGCTACCACCCATTTGTCGCCAAGCACCTAACGGTGTGTTCCGGCAGCCAGGGGAGGGATGCTTCATTCAGGGCCACAGTTTCGTTGACTTCCGTGGTCGTTCGAACTGCTGGACAAATACTTAGCTGTTACGTTAAACAAATTACCCATTTGAGAGCAGTTTTATTTGATTGTAAGCATATGGTCATGTCTATGTGGCATTGAATGTAAGCTTTTGCTTATTTCGTCGTAAGCAAAACTGATGTAAGGTAACGACACAAGAAGAGAAATATAAAAGTTGACAGTTTAATATAAATATTGGAACCAGGAAAAATAATATTTAAACAATATCCTTACGGCCCCATGAGTATCAATTAAAAACAACCCGACGCACAAACGACGAGGTGTTTTATGTTTTGACGTGTCTGTCTGTATGTGTGTCTGTCTGTCTGTCTGTCTGTCTGTGGCATCGTAATTTTACTTGAATTAAATATTATAGTTACTAAAAGTGAGTCATTTTTAATAATTATGGTGAAATTACATTAAGTATTAATTTTATGGACTAAAAAAAATCTAGGTCTCCTATTTAAAACATTTAAATACCGATTTTAAGTTAAAAATCAAATATGTCATTGTAAATCTGCCCCATCTCTCCCCGTATATCATAAACTCTCATAAAACTTTAATCAGTATCAAAATTTCACAAACTGAAATGCATTTCATCTCACCATTATTCCCATGCAATAGAGTTCAAATTATTCAACATTAGTTTGTAAAGTTTTTTATTTTTAATACCAGAGGACTATAGAACTACCCTACGGAACAGGTCCTTTTAATTTATGGCTTGTCAAATTTTGTTTGTTAGTGTGTGTGAATCTACACTTGCTCGTGTTGAGGGCGTGAGTGTGACGCGCAAGGGGTGAGTGAGTTTAATAGGGTTGTCACTTGACACGTACTTCAGCGTTAAAAGGAAAAATAAGAGAGAGTAAAAAAAAAATTTCTTTAAAAAAAATATGTAATAAAATTATATTTGACAATTATATTATGCTAATAACTGTCACCGGCGTCGTTGCACGCGGCGTTAAATAGAATATAAAGAAGATTCAAGCTTTGATACCCCATATGATCACCTTAGGTATTGAATTTTCAAAAATTCTTTATCAATACTTACACCAAACTATTAAAACTCCAAATTTCTTGTTTCTAGGTTTAGCGTTAATTGTGACATGTCGATCAGACAGTTCTTACTTTTTTATATGCATAGAATGACCCTCTAACATCAGTGACGCAATGTGATGACGTCATCCTTTCGTCACTTTACTTCAATTCGTTCGTTGTGAAGGTAACCGCAACCTTAATTTTAAGTAACAAAAAATAGTAATGTTGAACGCAAAAAACAGTTTTGTAATGTTTTTTCCTGACCTTCAGAAAGAACGCACTTTATCTGTCTGTATTATGACTTGACCTTAGTTTTAATGTATTTTTTTTTCGCCAATTTTTTTTATGTTTAACTATCATCATGTTAAAAAAAAACGTAAACTTTTAAATAGCTACTAAAATTTTCAGAAAAAAATCCGTCTTGTATCGCGACCGGCTCACATCTTTTAAGCTTTTGGCTTTAAAGAACTGGCATCGTTTTAAAATAACCAAAGCGTGGTGTAACATACGCTGCTACGTATAAGCAACTAAATTTGTCCATTTTTTAAATCCTAGACTAGATACATTGGTCTTGGAATTGATACCTGCTATTACCGAGTCGATTGGATCATCTGCTATTACTGAGTCAACCTGCTATTAGCGAGTTCATAAATCGTTTAACCTGCATATCATGCTAAATTACGTTTTTTTTTAATTTTTACATACCCAGTGTCACTCTTCCGACTAAGATGATTTTATTAAAAAAATATAGATATATACACTCGAAAAGCATAATCCTCCTCATTAGAAAACTAATGCGTGTTTGATTCATATTGTTCTAGAAAACTTAAGTTAACCGAATATGATCGAAACTATAGTTGGACCTTTGCATGCGTGAAAACCCATTTTCTCAACAGCAGGAAAGTGCCACCCCTATACCGTCTGAGGTCACGCTACGGCAAGCACAGCAGGGGTTGTCCCATACGTCACCGTTACATACACACACGTGTATCTATGTGTGCATAATATAACCTGCATGCACGCACACACGTAAATGTACTTTGCTTCGGAATAAGAAAGCACAGATGAATAACTGCGGTACTTTTAACTTAACCACGAT
This sequence comes from Ligdia adustata, assembly GCA_947049295.1. NCBI lineage: Eukaryota > Metazoa > Arthropoda > Insecta > Lepidoptera > Geometridae > Ligdia > Ligdia adustata. The sequence continues at coordinate 3,366,689 of OX346237.1, forward strand.
GACTTATTTGACTTTTTATTTGATTATTTGACTTGATTGATTTATAACTTGAAAATGAATAAACTTGACGCTGGCAAATATACAAATTGTATGGTGCCATATATCAAAAGAAAAAATACTGCGGTAGTGTCAGTTGTACCATTGTAGCGATGGTACTACTGACCTTTTGTATCCGTAGGTACTTATAGTGTAGTACCATTAAGGAAAAGTAAGGAAATTACTTTAAGCAGTGATACTTGTCTAATGATTACCCTTACTCTAGTTTCTTTTTTATATTGATATAATTTTTTTACGGTTCTGTGAAGAACGGGTAAAAATGGGACCCTATTATTGAGATTTCGTTTCCGTCCGTCCGTCTGCCCTGTCACTAGGCTGAACAGTGACAGTCTTACTGTTCAGCCTAGTGACATTTTCACTTGATCGATTCTTAGAGTCGGGGTTTTTAAAGTCACTTTTAACCACTTGTTCTTAACCTCTCTTTTAAAACTATTACAAAGCTTATTTAGGTTTCAAACAACGAGTCCATCGGTCGTCGACAATATTGACCGATCGAGCTAAGCGTTTCTGTTCAGTCTGGCAAAATGTCAATTTTTCTATCAGTATGTACGTTTAGATTTTGACGACGACACAAATGCGTGCGAGGCGTACTTTTCAAACAATCTTGAAGAAACTTTAAGAAATTGTATTGCAATTGTAAAAGGTTATACTATTTTCTATACTTTTGTAATCTTTGTAACATCACTTGGCAGTGCCAAGCTCGAAATGAAATGTGCTAATTTCGGAATGCGAAACGTCAAATGCACAAAGATAAAATAAAAATCGGCTGAAGTATCTGTTTTATTCTGGCTCCTTTACGCGTACACGCACACATATAGCTTTACTTATAAATGTGTATGATGTTTGCATGTGTGTGTAAATACCGATGGCCAGCTGAGACCATGTGGGTATGGGGTGTACGTGAGCTGAGGAATTTTAATTTTGCGCTATATGTGTTAATAATAATTAAAACTAGACTAGTTCCATCTTATCACAAAATATTTGGACATATTTTTTATTCTACACATCAAGTATTTTTTATAGCGATGTAGTCACCGGGGCAGTTAGGAATAAGAAATTCCCATCTGCCCCATTAATGGGGCATATAATGGGGCCGATAGGAATATTCCCAAATTCGCACGATCACGGCGATACTGTAGCCCTATATAGATGGAGCATGCCTAGTCTGGAATACACTAGCTCTCAAGGAAGGCTGCCAGAACATACATAATATTAGTAATTCCTTTAAACCAGTATTGATGTATCGGTAAAATTTTTCCTACAAGTTCACGACTATGGCTTTTATGGAGATGAATATAACACCTCTTTCCAATCCAAGTTTATAAAATCACATAACCTTGTTTACCCAGTGTCTAAGCATCATTTTCGACATTCGTTTTATGATCTAGTATATTTTTGAAGGGTGTTTAAATTTTTGACACTACTTTATCAAAATCTATGTTTAAACATACTTTTTTACGGTTAGAGTTCTTTACGTAGACAGTATAATAGGAGACTTTTAGTTTCAAAAAAATCTAATAATAAACCCTTAGTAGCAGCATGAAGAAGGGAAAGTTCTCAGAACCCACATTGTCAAGTTGAATGTGCAAGAATGTTAATTCTTTGACCAGAATAAAAGCCAGCGTTATGTCCATAATGTTACTTGCTTGGCTTGGATGAGCAAAAAATACGGATTTAGTCCAAGTTTTTCCATTAAGGATATGACGTCACAGGGTAATTTAGGACCAACCTTAATTGTCTACTGCAAATGGCACAAATAGGATACCTCTATCAAGGTTCTCAAATATTTTCGTAGATTGATCCTCCGCCAAACCGACTTCAAATATAGCAGGTAAGTAGGTCAAAATGCTGGATCCATTTTGATAATATGAAATCAACAGGGAATTACTCGTATATCCAGTTGCTTGGTGGTCTCATATAAATATATTAATATCTAGAATTAATTCTCGAAATATTCGCATATATGTAACTGTTACCCGCGGTGTTGCCCGCGACATGATATATAGAACTTTAAACTCTCATTTCACGCTCTTAAACGTTGAATTACCAAAACTCCTTTCTCTGTACAGGCTTCCCTTATAACGGATATAGCCTTCAGTTTCATGACTTCTCTGCGTTGATTCCTACCGAATATCCTTACTCTTCTATATATAGGGTTATTGGTTAGGAGTGTACTAAGCCGAAAGGGGGTCACTATACTCATTCTAAAGAACAACTTTCACTATGGGACCAACTACGGATTCAATATAAAAATCAATTGTTTCGCACAAAAAGTTGAACGGTATTTTTCATATTTTTTTTTCTCGAATTTAGTGTTGGTCTTAATAATAATCTTTATACAAAAATTTAAAGAAAGAAAGAAAGAAAAATATTTATTTAAAACAGAAAAAAAATTATTACACAATGTTAGTCAGACTGAAGTTACAGATTACTGTTTTCTGTCACAAACCACTCACAACTCATCATGATGCTGGTTGAAACAACCAGCGTTGATCTTCCGTCGGAAGGAGAATATGACGTGCGTGACGTCACCGGGTGGTGACGTCACGCACGTCATATTCGGCAGTTTTACTTCATTTAGTAGGCACATTATTATGTAAAGATATGTAGGTACACAATATCAAAGTAAATAATCATATATAAAACTCACACAACATTTTAACAAGCATTAAAAACAAAGAATCGAATATAAACTCATGCAAATATATAGTATCATGAGACTATCTTTGTAAAAATTGGTCAAGTTGTACGGAGGAGGCAATTATTTTTTATCGAATTTTGCAAAATTTTGTTTGAACATGGGTTCACTTTGTTGGGTAGGCTAACATCCTTAAGTACTGTCACAGCTTTCTGTTACACCCTGTACAGATATATGTGTTTAAGAAAGATACACCCATAGAATGTATGTTCCCAATATGAGATAGCTTATATTTTCATTTAATTTGAAGCAGCACATCTAGGGAGCATTATCTTCTCCTAAATGGAAATAAGCAGTATTTCTCAAGGGACCGGCGGAATATTCCTTGACCCAGTTTACGGAGCCGAGTTCTTACTCACTACGAGTATAAAACTATAACTATAATTTTCTTTGTATATATATTTCGTGCCATTAAATGACTAACATAACCACTTCTTCATTATTAACCGACTGCGAAAGAAGGAGGGTTATGTGTTTTGAGTGTATGTATGTATGTATATATCTTTGGCATGCCCTAGAGCCTAAACGGCTTGTCGTATTTTTATGTGAGTGGTGTCAATAGATTCGTCTTAGTCGTGATAGTGATAGTAAACAATATTAATTACTTAATTAATTAATACAAAAAAAAAATGAAGCATGATACACAGGTTTAAAAATTTAGCAGTCGTGTTTTTTTTGAAGCCGCTAAACACTTGGTTACCGACTTGAAAAAGGATATATCATTTAATCTGAATGTAATTTATTATGTTTGTTATAGATAGCTGAGCTAAAATAAAACAAACAGATCAAGTCAAGTAGAGATGTACGCCTATAAAACCCTCCTTTCTTCAAAGCCTTTCTTTCTTAGGACTGACTCATGTGAAGCATTAGATGTATAGCATATAATAACAATAATGTATATAAATATAAATAAAATAAATATGGGACAACAATCAGACAAAGGTCTTCAGGTCCCAAACTAGGCAGAGCCAGTTGTACTATGAAAACCTGATGAAACACCCAGACACAGGTCAAACAGACATGTTCATGCACACAAATGTTTACCCCGTCCGGGGATCTAACCCGGTACCAGGGACTATAACATGATCTAACCTACAAAAACACGTCTACATTTCAATCAATCAGAAGTCAAACACTATCCTAAAACCTTTAACGCGCAGTATAACTCCCGACCCACCTGTTGATCGTCAAAAAGACGTATGGATGCATTCCATTAATCACGGTTACCACGGTAAAAGATAACAGAAACGATCCCGTCGAAAACGAGAACGGAGTGGGTGAAAAATGGGCAAAAAATACCTTCAGTATCAACTGAAACTGTGGGCTGGAATACAAGAGTAACAGGTAGAGAAATCACGTCGTGTGCCATTTTGGGACTAAAAATGGTAAATACAGACAAGTAAGTTTATGGATGACGCTACAGCCAAACTTGCGATTTAAATTTTTTTAATATAATAATTTTATGTCTAATTATGGTTTCTATATTACACGTAAACTTATTTTTGTGGAAGAAATTGTCAGTCACGGTAGGCAAAATAACCAAAGGCTATTTATATAGAGCGTATTACTTGAAAATTTTATTGCGCGCAATAAAGAATCGTTCCTTCCGAATATCTAACATGTAACGGTGGTTCTTAGTCGTTTTTCCTGTCTCGTTCACTAGAGATAAAAATAAATTCACTAAAACAGAAAAAAATGTTAAGTACTTTCTCACACTCACCAAAACTGATCCAAAGCCCGAAAGCTAACAGCAACAATGGATATTCCAATTAGTTCACCTGGCTGAAATCAGCCCGGTGCAATATAACCAAAGGGAAATGAGAACACTATACATTAACATATTGGAATATACCTAAAGGCTAGACATTATATTTTGTCAATGGTCCATTGAAATTTTCGCAGTCAGCTAGATATCATTTCTACTTACAATGACATTAAAAGAACCACACTTTATTACTTTATTTAGTATTTTGGTTGGCGTTCAACCAAAATACTAAATAAATCAGTGAATAAACCAGTCAAACTGTTTATTTACTTCAGGCAGAATAAGAGAGATGATCTATTCAAACTGTGTCGTACATCTTAAAAAGTTTCGCGAAAGAGGGTGGAAGCAGGTAGGTTGAATATCGCGTGGGCACAGTAACAACAAGAGTCGTAGATGAAGGAATCAACAGGTGGGGTAGTGGGGACTTGCAACCACAGACATCTAAGTTATTTTCTTACTCAATTCGATGATTTATACAAGAAAAACAAGACGTGGTTAAAAATTACTTTCGTAAAACAGTCTGTAAGAAATTCAGACCCACGTGGAATAATACCGGTGTAATATCTGGAAGGTCTAAACACAAAGATACAGGTGTTTATTGCGCCTAGTTTGGTGGTACAGTGACTCAATGTATTTGTAATGTGCTTTTAGTAAATAAATGATTTATTAATTGATCATCAGCAGGTGAAGGCGAATCTATTGACACTACTCGAAACATAAAAATACGACAAGCCGTTTAGGACCTAGGACGTGCCAAATATACATACATACACTCGGAAAACATAACCTTCCTTATTTTCCAGTCAGGTAGCTATAGAAATAACATTTCAAGTGTTAAACTTTGTGTACAGTGCTATCAAAAATTTGCATGGCGTTTTAAGACAACCTGTTCAATGAGGTCAAATAAGAATTCGTATGTTTTCTTACTTTCGAAAATTACCTTGAGATGTGTTATTTTTATAAGAGAAAACTACACAAATAACATTTTATGCAGGCGTGAAACTTCTCGGAGTTTTTATTTTATTTCAACTGCATTCTATTACAATAATTTCTTATTTTTTCCGTTCAATTAAGTCTAATCATTATGCTAAATTTCAACTTTAGTTATTCAGACATGAAAGCGTATCAGACAGACATACATACTAACAGACAGACACATAGTTACTTATGCATTAATAATATCAAAAGTAATTTAATAAAACAGCTACACAAATAAAAAAGTTATAAGTAGGTGTACTTTACGTCCCTTAAGTTGAACCTGACTTACTAAAAAATTATTTAATTAAGTAATGAAACATGGACAAAACACGGCTTTGAAATATCTAGGTTTATATTGTACGTCCCTGAAGAATCCCGGCAAACGTTGCAATAAACTAACGCGCTGTCCTGTCCGGGGCTGGTGCTATCCCGGGTAAAACGAGAACTGACCAGTCAGATATCATTTTCAGAAGTGGGATAAACGTTACACTCATGCACTTTACGATTTTTTTCTTTCAAAAATTGGCTGGTGCAGTGTAAATATTCTACTGGAAATGAACTCCGTGGTTACATTAAATCAAAACTGTAAAAAGCCCCCTATAACATCCTTTATAGCGGAAGCCATCTTGGTATTAATATGTAAACACTAGGTAGGCTTAATTTTAAATTCATACTTGGTAGGAATAATTTTCATACCAAGATGGCTACCGCGACAACACAGATGGGGGATTTTCACATTTTTATTCTTCTGGTAAAGCCCTTTCATTTGATACTCATGTTGAGGGAGTTGTGAAAAGGTGGCTTGGCTGTCTTAAGACCGATTTTCATGAAATATAGCTAATAACACTCCCGATTAGTTCAACTAATAAACAAACAAAAATGTAAAATCAAAATCGGTTCACACTTCCGGTAGCTATATGATGCCACAGACAAACACACACACGTCAAACTTATACCACCCTGTAGTTTTTGGTTCGGGGTTTAAAAATAGGTATGTATAATCAAACGATCAATAAAATAAAATCAATCACATAAAAACTGAATTTTTTATGACCAAAAAACTCCAAAAATTAATTAAATTATATCGGCATCTCATAATAGTAGACATCACATAAAACATAAATAACAAATCAATATTTGAAATTTTAATAGGTATCATGATTTTACTTTGAAGACCTAACAAAGGAAAAAACATTAATAAGTATCGCAAAAATAAATGAAAGCCTTAGAGACAAAATTAATGTAAAAAAATTACAGAAACAATGTTATTTAATTCGGGTAATTAAACCTTCCGATATTATAATTACATAGCTTAAATAAGTAATGAGTACATAGACATTTTAATAAAGCAAATTAATACACGATAGCAAGAAATTACTATGTATATTCCATTCCATACATAAAACGAGGAAAAACGTATCAGGCGACAAAGATTTGCTTTTATTTATCAAGAATATACTTTGAACTAACTATAAATAGAGATGGCAGAGTATCAGATGACTTATAAGGAAAATATACCGTATCTTGACATAAGGCGCATTTCACACACAGGAACTTTAGTTGCAGAAACTATAGACTTACTAAACTATAGTTGGACCTTTCCAACAACAGTTAGATTAGTTTTATAAATAAAAAAATGTTGTAATAACTTTCAACTTTTAGATAGTTTTCGTTAAAACTTGCAAGTTGCAGCATAAAAGCCCAGTTGGCCGTTACCGTGATTTTTAACAAACATTTCACTTAATCTAAATGTAATGTTTCGACGTGTTGCGATTGCCACTCTTGGAGTACCGAACCCGCAATTTGACACAATTAGTACAAAGACAGTTGCTTGAGTTACTTGAAACTGATTCAACTATTAGGTGCAGCAACTGAAAAGTTCTTTCAAAAAATTATTAACGTGTCCCATTTTGGCAGGCGTATATAGATTTTTTTTCAGTTATTTACATTTAAAAATTTAACTTCTTGACTGATCTTGTTTAAATTGCAATGCGACCACTTGAGAATTTATTTATACCGGGTTTTCGACCCTAAATGAATTTTTCAGATCAATCAAGCCGTCTTCGAGTAGTAGTAATAGGTAACAAACATAAAGTTCCATTATAACTTTATCAAAGTCGATGTAGAGGTTTGATTTTCAAATCGAAATGACTGAAAACAGTTTTATCGGCGCTTGCTGAAATGGAAGTCAAAAACACAACTAACAAATTTTTTTTGAGTAGTAAATTTGTGGTATTAATTTTTCTGATGTTTAAGAATTATTGTGGTGCATGTTACATTTCATATTAAATATTTTTATAAAAAAAAAATAATATAATATAATTTTTATAATTTAAATTCATGTGGTGCTACTAAAGATTTTTTTATAGTTATAAAGGTAAGGTTATATTATTGGTTTTTTATATTATATTAAATGTAATATGGACAAAATAAACGTACATGTCGCGCCAGTCTATACGAGGAAAAATAATGCATGTACACAATAGTGTTTGCTCTAAAGATTTCCGTCCATGTTTGGACACACATCGACAACCAATTGACTTTTTTCATAGAACAGCTGTCTTTTTTGTCGTATTCATCACCCAGATTTTCAACGATTTTCAGCTCGGATTCGAAAACTTTGCTACACGAATTACTCAAAACTTTTTAGAAGATCCTAAATTATTTCTTTTAAAATCGATTCTAGATCTAACCTTAAATAATAATCCCTATTAATTTTTTTTAGATTACGAAACCAGCTTCGCTTAAATCGTGTTGCAAAGTTTTCGTATCCGAGCGGAAAATCGTTGTGAATCTGGGTTGGTCCCACAGTGAAAGTTATTCATTATGACGAGTATAGTAACTTCCTCTCAGTTTTGGCACACCCCTAACCGATAACCCTAAAAACTTTAGATTTCTCGCAATGGTTAGACTGAATTGAATGTATTATTATTACGGCCAAATGTACGAAAAGATTAATCTTCGATAGACTGACTATTCCAAAACGCTTCCTACCTCTACTATCTCATTTATGGCATTTTTATGAATATGTGGGAAAACGCATTTACATTTGACACATTAATACTAGTAGACCTACCGTAATTATATTGTCTCCTTAAATTGACATCAAATTACAAAATTAATAGCACATAAGTAAAAAACCATACATTGAACGTGATAGTAAAATGTATCAATCTTACAAGTTTAAACGAAGAAGAAGCACTTCTTCTCAGAGTCACATTTTTTGTAACAGATTGATATTGAATACTTAGATTAAAATATGGATGAAGACTTGTCCCTATTCGATCAGACATTGAAAAAAATCGAACCAATATTCCGAGTCACGGGGATTAACATTAAAAGCGGTCAACAAACAACTAATAATCGCTTTAAATCTCGAACAATTTATATTATTAACTTTTTCTGGTTAATCATCGCTGTGTTTGGAGCTACTTACTGGTTCATAGACGGAATACAAACAGGGAAAGATTTCTTAGAACTCACATACGTAGCTCCTTGTATCTCTTTAAGTGTAATGGCAAATATCAAAGCCTTCTCTTTGATTTTATACGAAAAGCACACTCATAAACTAATTGATAATTTGAAAATCTTAGAAAGACAAGATAAGAAAAGAACTCAGTCAGGAATGAAAGAAGAAATAGTAAAGCAAGAGAAAAAATTCCTGGAAATAATTATAGATAAGCTCAGCATTTTGTTTGCAATGGTGTTATTGTTCTTCTCATTAAGCCCTCTGATGATAATGTCAGTTAATTATTATAAGACAAAGGAAGTAGAACTTGTATTGCCGTTTTTGATCTTGTATCTATTTGATCCGTATCAAATAAAGGTATGGCCGTTTGTGTACCTACATCAGATCTGGTCAGGTATGTTTGAGAAATAAATATATATGCAGAAGATACACATAAATTAAAAGCAAAAAATAGTCAACAAGGGAAAGATTTTAACCAAAAATTAAGTACAGTGTTTAATTTAAATATTGACAATTGTTATGCAATGTTTAATACGTTAGCTCATAAAAGTCAGTATACCTAAGGAGCCAACCCGAATACTAAGTTATAATTTGGTGCTCCACATAAAACTACTATGAATAAAATATAATGACACTCCGGTGCTCTTTTTCGCTTCCTAGAAATAACTTTTATAACACGCTTAATTTAGCTTAGTTTATATATATCTTTGAATCTATGTAACGGAATCATGTACCTAATATAATTTTGAAAGTCTTGAAATCCTGGACTAGCGTTGAAACTAAGCTCACTTATCAAAGAAAAATGATAATGCAATAAATATATACCTTTTCTCATTATCTCAGGATCTTTAGAGTTACCATTTATTTTGATATTCATCTTATATTTCAGTTCGGTTACATACAAAAGAGTGTTTATATGTTGATTAGAACTATCATAAATAATTCTTTATTACAGGGACCATAGTATCAGTGAACATCCTCTCGGCTGAATTCTTTTTCTATACTTGCTGTACCTATATTCGCATACAGTTTCGACTACTGCGTGAAGATTTGGAGAATATGATCCCCGATGACAAAAAACAGAAAGTTTTAGAGGATCTTGAAATGCGAAATAAGTTGATAGATTTGATACGCTGGCACCAGGATTTGATAGAGTATGAAAATTTAATTATTTTATAATGTACGATACATTATTTTAATTATTTTTGAGGTTTGGATTAGGTAATGCTTTAATTTAATATCTACTGGACATTTTTATTATTTTTTATTCTATATCACACTTGATATATATTCAGACTGGTATAGTCAGGTCTACTATAATCTTATTTTTTGCTGTTAGGTAATCGTGTTATTAATTTTCGTTTGGGTTTTACAGGTCTGCCAGCATTTTGGAGATTATCTACTCTAAATCAACGTTAGTTAATTTTATGAGTAGTTCTCTGACTATTTGTCTCACTGGATTCAATGTTACGGTATTTAATATTTATTCTTATTTAGTTCTTTATAATAAAAGTTCGTAGCGAATTCAGTTGGGTAGAGGCCAAAACAATTTATTCTGTTATTTCGATTTAAAACCTAAGGCACTTGACCGATCTTTATATAATTTAAATGAGATCAGTAAAAAATTAAATAATTAAAGAATAATAAATATAAAATAAAAGATTAAATTAGGTTAATCTTTATGCTATAATTTTTTGTTGTTAGTCATTTTGTTAATGTTAAAAAAGGCACTTGCCCTATAAAAAAATTATTAAATAATTAGATAAGTTTTTGCAATTTTGTTCAGTTAAAAAACATGTAGGTCTTCTGAGCCATGTGGCTCAGAAGGCTTTTGCCACGTCAGATCAACGTCAGGTGGCTGACGTTGACTTACGGGACATCCTGTGTATCGCATCATTTGAATATTATCAACTGTTTTTATAATCTGTTCGGTGATAGGAAATCTGTTCGGAATCCTTCGCGTTGGATAATTTTTGGTTTTGTGGCCTTCATGCTGTACCTTCACAATGATTATTTTTAGTTTCATATAAAATTTGCATCCATTCCAGATGATGACTAATGACATAGCATTTTTGATAACGTTTTTGACTTTCCTATCTATGGGTTTGGTTCAAGTCTTCATCCTGTGTTTCTTCGCTGATATGCTGATGGTTTCGGTAAATAAAATTTACTTTTAGGTCGAATATATATTATTTGAATTATATGTAATCTTAAACCATTTTACAGAGCATGGAAATTAGTGAAGCCGTTTATAACAGCCGATGGTACATGGCAGAAGCAAAGACCGTGAAGAAATTGCTGATAATACTAATCAGGTATTTAAATTTTCTTCGTCCAATAGCTAGATAAGCGTATAACAAGTAAAGTAAAAACATAAATTGACTGTGTCAATAGATGTTCAGTTTACGATTTAGATTAACATTACTCTCCATCGTCAGGGTTCAAGTATATTGAATATTTTTTCAGGGCTCAAACACCATGCAAAATAACAGCATGTGGATTCGCCGACGTCAACCTGAATTCCTTCATGAGGGTAAGATACGAAGCATTCGATACTGTACACAGAACGTTGCTTACTATTTAATGAATTACCTCAAGGATGTATGATAGGCCTCAAACTTTATTTAAGTTATTGATTTTGTTTATTATCTTTTTCAGGTACTCAGTACTGCTTATTCTTACTTTACCTTGCTGCAAACTATGTATGCTAATTAAAAGAAAAAAACGATATAATAGTAGCATTTATTACTGTGTACAACTACACAGTAATAAATAGAGAAAAGGTACATATTATTCATAGTAGATGATATAGTATCACAATCTTAGGTATTAGTAAAAATCCTTTGATTTAGTAGTTTAAATTAAATAAAGTAATTAAATTCATTGTGAATTTCATTTAATAGTTCTGTATAATAAAATTATACAAAATTAGATTATTTTAAAACCAAATACATGTTGGTATAGCTATTTTATCAACATCTTGCAACACGTCGTTTTGTATTAGTATATAATTTGCATACAACTATAATACATGATAAATAAAAAAATAGCAGGACTGATAAAAAATCAACACACATGACGAAATGAAATCTAAACCCCTGACAGCTGATAGAGTTTCCAAAATGCTGTAAGTATAAAAATATCTTCTTGATATCGCCTGTAATGCTTGCTCCTCTCATTACTTATCCGTTAAGCAAGATGTATCCAGGATTTTGGTCTCGTGTAGATAGTCGTTTAGGATTAATGACCGAGTGAGCGAAACCTCTGTGCTTCGAGTCCGTCAAAATGTTATTTCGATTCAATATGTTTAAATAAAGTTACCATAGCACAGGCTTTGAAGACCTTTGTGTGGATGTTGTCCAATATTATAAAAAAAAAGTCTGTGTATGGGTTATACGCATTTTTTTTTGCCGTCGGGGAAAGATAAAGCTTTCTTGAAAATAAAAATACACTGATTTTGCAAAAGTAGACTTTATTATTGAATAAAATAGGGTCTTAAATAGCCTGTCTAATAACCAAAAATGAAACGAACCAAAGAAGTCAGTTCATTTACAGCACGGTTACGGGGGCTGTTTTTTTTTTCAACTTCGCGTTGACTCTTTTACATTTTTGGAACTTTGAAATACTTTAAAAAGCAACAAAATTATTGCGGCTCGAGATGAAAGTTCACAGAAATACTAGTTAAGTTATTTTTTACTATAAAAATTTGAAAAACACGTGTAAATAAATGTAATTACTGGGCAAGTTAATTAAGAAATTACAGTAATGTATGTAAATGGTGGTAATTAGAAATAAACGTGTGAACCTAACGCCCTGGACTATAATTTCACCTAATCAAACATTTACTAGTTCGTCGCAAGTGTACGTACACTTGCGAAATGTTTGTAAACTAGTAAACGGGCGAACCTTTATAGTAAGTACATAAGACTACTAATAAATTAATTAAAATAGCGAATTTATCAATAAATTTCGTGCTTTTTTACTGAGCAAGTGCCTCATTAGAAAAAAAAAATGTATGTAATCTATATATCTATCTATATCTATTATTTAAAATGTATATTCGTAATAATTATTTATAGTATTACACAATAATAGGCATTTTGTTTGGGGGAAAAGAAAATGCATACAAACTTTACTTTGTGTGATAGTTATCTTAGAATTATTATTATTGATTTGAAAAACTAGTATATGTTTAAATTAATTTCTATTTTTTATGGTTAAGCTGGTTTTTGAATAAAGAGTTGACTATCTATCTATTTATTTATTTATGATGTCAAAAATTTAGTCGAACGTTACACCAGCGGATGTATATAAAAAGACAGATAGATGGCTTCAGGGTAGCATATGTATTGAATTAAAATACAGGCTCCACTAGTCAAGAAATAAGTCGGCAGCGATTTCCACGTTCTACCAGTCTGTCAGAAATACGGGGTCACTGATAATCAACTAGCATCCTCTTAAGGGTAGCCTTTATAACCATATGCAACAACTTTTGTTACAGGACTCTTAAAATTTGCTATCATAAAATTGATTTCCCAAACTAAAAATCCATTGAGGCACGTCTGTATTTTTTCTTTCAAACTTTAAAAAATCTTTAAAAAAAGCTGTTGCTGATGACCACCATAAAAGAATTAATAAATTGCTAGTAGATTGTCAGTGACTCTGTATCATATACTCTCAAATTGAGGTCCTCCTAATTTTGTTTTTGGTAAACCTTGTAATAATTATGGAGAAGTTACTATATTTAATTCATACGCGTAACACAAGCTACTTTACCGTACGTATACCGCAGGTATTTCAGGCAATAGAGGAACGTTCCGTTATTATTTACACTGCAAAGTCTACAATTTGTTGTAGACTTACAAAAATTATTAGATAGGTTTTGTTTGGCTTCATTATGCATGTATCATAGGGAAATGTTATACTTATTTTTCTTATAGTAAGAATTTGAAGTTATATTCCTATCAAACATATTGTACCTGCTGCTCTTCCTTATGTAGCGCTCTTATTAAGCAGCTGGTTAATTTCCTGGTTGAGAACTTGACGTATCCTCCATAATAAGTAAAGGTATTTTAGAAAGTAAGTCTTTGGTAAGTAGGTTTCTAAATGATATAATTACAAAGTAACTGTAGGTTAAAGCTCTTGAGTAACTAAAGCAATAAATACTAATATAGAATAAAAAAGAACATGATGAGGTAAAAATAAATACTAAAGTTGGTTGCACTATTTGGAGCTGTGATATGGAAGATGTACTCTATTATATTAAGCTACACCCTAACATGTAACTTAAACATGTAAATGCTATTACTTACTAATAATGACTATTTATGTGTGTTGCTAACGTAAATGAATATGAATATAACACAACAAACCTGTGTGTTAACCTGTTATGTTATGTTATGTGTGGTTGTGTTATGTTATGTTATGTGTCAAAAAAAGCTTATATCACTTAATATTTTGCGGTAGGTGTTAAAAATAATAATAAATACAAAGCCACGTCTGACAGAATGTTAAGCTTACATGTTACGTCTTTGTTAGGTCAATATTATGCCTACCTTTAGATCTACTGTTCCAATGTAGTATATAATCCTTCATGTTCGTCAACTCATTTGCTGGAATTTCAGTCTGTTTATATTGTCTAAGCCTGACATAAGTGTTATACTGACTGAAGATATTAATGACCTTTTGGATATTAATAAGAATCTGTCACAAAGTTCAAAATTGAACCTATTAGATGACGCTTTACAAAGTCCCACTTGTTGAGGAAGAAAATAAATCTCAATAACATTCCCAACTAAAAAGTAGTTCGTTCTAACAAAAATCATCAACGAGCTGTAGAAATTGAAGTAAACGAGATGGAAATATCAAATTATACCGTGACATCTGATTCAGAAGCAATTATGGCACTTAAGGCAGATACTTCTGTAATCAATAAAATTAATACTCTGAAAACAGACAATGCACAGTTTTTCAGTCAATCGATACAAAAACTAAACGTACTATTCAAATTCTCAGGGATGAATATATAAAACAAAATTATAGGGCCTTATGACGTCATTAAATACAGATGGTTGTATTCGTTTAATTTCATCTGGGTGTTCTCCGCGGTAATAGCATGTTTCTACTACATTATCGTAGGAGTTGGTCAAGGAAAAGACTTTATAGAAGTCACTAGTGTAGCACCCTGTTTAACATTTACAATTCTTGCTTTGCTCAAATCGATTTTCTATATGATCAACGAAAATGAAGTATTTAACCTCATTAACGGTTTGAGAGATCTCGAATCAATACAGAATAAGAGAGCACAATCAAATAAAAAGCTAAAAATAATCAAAGATGATAGAGATTTTTTGAATACAGTAATCAATGTCTTGTACTTTTTGAATTGCTCTATTGTTTTTGACATGACTCCATTGCTTTTGATAGCAATAAAGTATGTAAAGACGAAGGAATTTGAAATGTAACTCCCATATTTAGACGTGTTTATGTTTATACCATATGAGTTCAAATACTGGCCATTTGCGTATATCCATCAGGTTTGGTCAGGTAAGTTAGAATAGGTATGATTAAACTCATATAGGTAATGCAAATAATGATAATTCTAAGGACAAAAGATAAGTGGATGGTGGATATTCGATTATTTATCAAGAAAAGTGCAACAGTAAGTAACTCAGAAGTACATTACTACATAAATCATTACCTACAAGAAATAGTCTGAATATAATTGCGTCAAAAAAAAAAATTAGCTTTACATATAGTTAGCGTAATTATATAGAAATAAATACTAGAATATAATACTTTTTGCGAAACTACGACTATACAAAAATCTCATAATTTTGTACAATGATTTTGGAACATATAGACAGAAAAGAAAAAATGCTGGTTAATCTAATTTGACGTGTATTAATTTTTCAGAGTGCTTAGTTCTCTTGCAAATAGGTGCAGCAGACTACCTATTCTTCACGTGCTGTACCTACATCAAGATACAATTTAAGCTGCTCAAGTATGACTTTGAAAGGATAATATCTGAGACTATGAATAGCGACGTCATTATCGATGAAGAATTCAAAACTAAGTTTACCGAGCTTATCAAATGGCATCTAGATTTAATTGAGTAAGTTTACGATGGTAACTCTTTAATATCTATCCATCTAAAGGCATTATAGCCCTATTATTAATTATTTTAGTGCTGTATAATCCATTTAATTTTTTAATCCAAGTAAATATTAATGCAATATATTATTTTTTAGAGTTGTCAATATTTTTAGACAATTTCTTGACTTGACACATACTTGACTTATATATTTAAATTGCAGCATGATTGTCTATTGTGAGATCTTTGTCCATATTTTCTTCAATATTGAAAGATTTTATTATCAGTAAAAAGTCATTATGATTCAACTAGCTTAGTTCTTACCAGTAAAATGTATGCTCTACTCGTAACTAGGTAATATATATTCTAGAACAAATGATGTGTTATTGTATTTCCAGGTCATCGAACAGGCTTGAGACGATCTATAGCAAGTCTAATTTATTTAACTTTTTGTCCAGCTCTCTGGTCATCTGTCTCACGGGTTTTAATGTCACGGTAACATTATTTTCGACACTTAGTAAATTAACTGTATTTGCAAATAGAGGAGACCTATACGCAGAAGTGGATAGGTAAAGGTTGATGATGATTACAATTTATGTAGATATCGCTACGTTCCTCATAAGTGGTGCGTTCAATGATGATGAATGATGAATTTATTAATTTCAGAGTAATGAAGTCAGTGATGCAGTGTACAATTCTCGATGGTACTACGCTAAATATACGATTGTCAAGGATTTGCTTTTGGTTCAAACAAGGTATACACGATGTAGTTGATCAAGCTGTACAGAGGACACCGAGCAAAACTTTCAGCTGTACCTACACGTTTTCATACTTTCAAACAACTGATTTGAAGCGATTTTAAAAAACATGACTGCTAAATCATTAACTTGAGTATTATAATTTTTTTATGCAGGTACTCAGTGTCTCTCTCACGATTAAGACGAGTCTATTTACACCACTCACATAAATAATATTTTAATTCCATTTTCTGCTTTCACTTTTACCCATTGAAATGAAAGTATGAAAAAATATTGTTTTGGTTTGAAAGTTTATATTTTACAAGTAGGTATTCTCTTACAAATTTTATCAAAAATCGGTCCAATAGTTTGGTTTGTACGTCAAAATAACTAAAAATATAAGCGCTAATATACTTTTACATTGTATCACAGGACTTTACCACTTGTAAATTCGATAAAGCGACCCCAAAAAATTTCAAAACAGCAGAAGTTTAATCGCGAAAGTGTTTTTTTCCCCTGCTTTTCTAAGGTTTATTTTATTTCAGAGCACAAAAACCTTGCAAACTGACTGCCTTGGGCTTCGCTGACGTCAACCTTAAGGCCTTTATGAGGGTTGGTATTGTTTATGGAAAATTTACATTTCGCAACTTGTTTTTCGCCGTTTTTCTTGGAAGCGTTTTTAAGGTTTCACGTGTTTTGGTTTGTTGGGAAATAGAGGGTAGGAAAATGATTGCCTAATGACGACGTGGTAACTAACCGTACTTTTAGTCTCGGATGTAAAATGTTTTCTGGGGCCTTTTTTCGGTATAGGACTGATGCGATTTGATAGATTCTGAACATTTCGGTTTGTGGCTTTGTTGCGCGGGCCTCACATCCTGGGGATGATGGGATATATATATTTTAGAAAAGGGAATATACTTTAGAATAAAAGTCAAACTAATGCCATTATGCTAATTAATCTAATAATTCACTTTTGATGGCTGTCAAATTATTTGTGTATTTTCATACAACTGTGAAGTTTACTAACTGACGTTATGACGTTCGTATTGAATATTCCTTTACGTGATCTCAAAAGATGCCTAATTTTTTTTGTTATTTGTATGGTATGAAATTGTAGAAAATAATTAACCAAATCGATCTTATTATACTTTTTGTATATCTTGGGAATGGGTTTCGAAATAATCTCATCTGCCCCGGGTTCAGCCTGATTTCGAGAAAATTTATATAGGATCACTGATGCAAATGTCACATTTAATGAATTGATAATAAATGAATTTTTCAAATCAGTCCAGTCGTTTTAAAAACATAAAAAAATCGGGTCAAATTGAGTAAGTTGGTAAAAATTACGTTTTCCATTTCAAGTGCTTAGTACATCGTGGTCTTACTTTGCACTACTACAGACTGTTTATGGAAAAGTTTGAAGATGTTGCTTGCTACATCTTAGCCCGCATCGTCGAGTTGCTTTCTAACACAATTAAGAGGATCACCGATCCTTCATATTTCATCGTATTTCTGATACAATTTTCGTTACCGGTTATCTGATACAATTTTACTTACCTCATTTCACCCCCTAAATTGTAATACAATTTTTTGTCATTAGTGTCAATTCCTTCTCTATGATGTATTTTAGGCCTACACGTTTTATTATTTATGAAATAAATGGTTGAATTCTGCATAATAAAGTCTTTTCATAGGCATAGTATCAGCACAAAAATATGACTGCTTAGGAAGCTTGTAACTTTAAAGTGATATAAAAACAGAAAAAATAAAACGGTAAAGTATAGTGAATAATGTGTTAGCTATGTCAAAAATAGCACGACCAGTGGCATCAGACAACAACCTTCTAGGTAGAAAAGAGCTATATCTTATTGTATGGACAATTGGTGGTCTATACTTAGCTGTCTTAAGCCTATAAAAAAATGTATTACTGTCTTAACTACTCGTATATTTTATAATACATTATTGTAATGTGGAAACCTTGGGCTGTTGGGGCACTGAATCAAAAGCTTTAATTAGGGAGATAGGGCGTAGAATCGGTGACTTGGCCGTTGGCTTTGACTTGGCGTTGAATGGCCTTGGCCGTTGACTTGGCGTTGAATGGCAATGGCCAGTGCAAAGGTTGGCCATTGCCATTCAACGCGATAACGCAGCCAGCGTAATATACCTTTGATCCGGGTACGATTCGGGGTGGGTTGTTCGACTATTATTGTGACGTGTATTAATATGATTATAATTTGAGATATTTGTATTGGACCTGAAAATAAATGACTTAATACTAAGTATTATTGTAATGTCATTTGTAGAGATAATACGTATTGTTATAATTTCTCGATATAAAGAATATAAATCAATTAGTTTTAGATATAATAAATATGTATAATACCAGTCATAGTACCACACAATAAATTGACGCGTTCAATTAGGCAGGCGCTTTGAAAGTATTTAATAAGGGAGTTTCATTTAAAAACTAAACTACTCTACCAATATTTTCATTAAATTTATATGGATCAATATGGAAAGTGAATCCACTTAAACAAAAAAGAATTATCCTAATCTGCCAAGGCCTCTCTAATATAGAGGTACACCTACTTGCCAGAATTTTATTTGCCAGAATTTCATCTGCTATAATAGTCAACAGACATAATATTGTTTCTCATAATTTTCTTATGTCATACTCATTGTTTACTATATTAATCACGTGCTAGAAACTTCGTTTCCCATAAAGTCAATTTCAATAACATCATTTGTTATCATCATTGTAAGCCGTAATTATCATATGCCATAACATCATTTGCCATCGAAATTACTTGTAGAAAAACATCCTAAAACCGGTTTATAATAAACGATCAATAGGTTTAGGTTACGTTAGGTTAGAACATGAAAAATAAGGCACGAGCAATTCGAACAAACAAAAAATACGGGCAAATGAAATTCGGGCATATGAGTATTACTGCTTATATCTTTCGGGCAAACAAAAGACAACCCTCTAATCTATAATATAAAAATGAATCGTTGAATGTGTTGCGAAGCGCAAATCTTGAGAGCATGTAACTAATTTTGCATTTTTTTAAATATTCCTTGACGTACGTGGATAGTTCTTACAGAGAGAAAAAATTAAAAAATTGCTTAAATAGGTCTAAAAACAACACTTTTCTGTACTTCGATGATTCGTAATAATACTTAAACGATAATTTGAACTTTAATACCATACCATAAAGTTTAAGTGTTAGTAGAGAGGTTAAGGGAAGGCAAAACAATTGAGTGACGTTAGTATCGTATATATATTATGTCAATATTTATTAAAGTCCGACCGAAAGATCGGTTTCGGTTTAGGTTTCGGCCGAGTTTCGGCAAAAAATCAAGTTTCGGCGACAGTTTCGGTTTCGGTCTTTTGCCGAAATCGAAACTTATTTCGAAAGTCATGCACGCTCGCCTTACTTCATTTTTCGCGGCAACGCTTTGTCGGACGCTGGCGGCCCTGTCCGTTGTTCTCGTGCGCCGTTCGAATACTTAGCTCCGTAGCAACAAAACTTAGTGCGTTATCGCTTAAATTTTGCTGAACAAACTGAATATACTGTGTTTTCATTTCATATCTCAATTAATGCTAATGGATAAAATGCACTAAATTTTAGTATTTTAAGCAATTTTATACTTGACCACGTGCTTGAGCCTGAGCTACCGGTGAAGGAAAACATCGTGAAGAAACCATATTATGGTGGTAGGGCGTTACCTATCGCTCGCCTGGCTAGCTACCACCCTCAAGTTGTAAAATCTGTCACCAAGCACCTAACGGTGTGTTCCGGCAGCCTTACTTGAGAGCCAGGGTATTCCAGACTAGGCATGCTCCATCTAGGGCTACAGTGTCGCTGACTTTCGTGGTCGTGCGAACAGGTGGTCAAATACCTAGCTGTTCAGAATAAAAAAAACGTGAGTTTCGGTTGCGGTTTCGGCCGAAACTGAAGCCACGGCCGAACATTCGTCGGTCGGGTCGGAATCTAATATATTATATACGATGGTAACGTTAGGTATTCTTAAAGAATCGACTGTTAGACGGTAGGTACGAAGTACGCCGGGTCAGCTAGTATCTATCAATCTTAATGGTCAGCTAGTAGCTATCAATCTTTATGGATTTTTTTATCGCGAGCAAAGCCTCGGGAGATAGCTACTAGTTACCTATAAAAATAGTTAATTGATAAAAAATCGGAAAAACATTAGTAATTACTCGTATTCTTAGGTCCACCAGACTTCACTAATACGCTTGTGTTCCATATATACGTTAAATTTTAATTTTCCATACATACGATAATAACTACGTACAATTTTAGCTAGAGCCTTACTTTTTTTAATAAACTAATGTAACATAGGCAGCCTTTAAACGTCAGGTAGGTAGTTGAAATTCACGTGAACCGCCAAAAAAGGTCTATTTTTCTAAGAATTCCAAAGATCAATATTAAAAAAAAAAACCTTTAAACCGTACCGTCTTTTCAACGGAAATTCGTCCTTACGAGTCCGTTTTGAGGTTAAAGTAAATATTTTTAGGACGGCTTTAACTCCCTTTAGAAATTTTAAAATAGCATGTTTTTGTCTCCTTTTTTGTATTATGGTTTTCTTTCACAATTATTAAGGAATAGCTTTAATGGAATAAGGTATATAACAATTTACTGTGTTACTCAAATAATTGTACAAATACTTAGTGGCAAATGTACGAGCCGTGTGACGCTATTCGGCATTATAAAGAAAATACCTAAATAGTATTAAAATAGTTGTAAATTGTAATGATAATGATCCGAGCATCAACTGACATATTAACAAAAAAAAACTTTAATAAAAGTGTAATTCGCCATTTTGTGGTGGTTGGATTTGAAATCGTCTTGACCAGTTTCATTAAACATAGATCTAACATAACACACTAAAACTTTCGAACAAAAAACTCCAGATTGGTTAATCCGTTCGTGAGTTACGATGCCATAGATAGGCAGACACACAAACCCTGACCCTGACACGTGAAGCTTATAACAAACAGTCGTTTTTGCGTCGCTCGGGGTGTTAAGGCTTAGTGGTAAGGCGAATAATTTATAAATATTCCAGATTGGGCCTATGATATGACCATAGACCACAAGTATCTTCTATTCTAATATGAATCTATCTACTATTCATATTCACAGTATACCTTTTAGTCCAAGATTTTTTTTTAAATACCTACCCTGCATATGATAAAGCTATTTCCTCTATTATTACATATTCTCTGGTCCTGTTACGAACGAAATTACCGGATGTAGTAGTAGAATAAAACCTACTATGTAAAGGAATTGTAAAACGTAGAGGTCACGAGGAAAATACCTATATACTTAATTAATTTATGCTCGTGGTTACATACTTTGTAGGCGCAAAGTACCTACCTATGTAATATGTTTGTGTATACGTTCAAATGTATTGCAGTTACTGAAGAATTTAAAATTTCAAACACCTACCTAAACTCTACTAAATTCTTTGCTTTGATTTCATAATTTTCCACTTCCTGATTTTTGCGCTATTTTGCACTTTCTGTGTTATTGCCATCTATTGGCACAAAATTAAACTGAAATATCGGTAAAGTAGTTTGAAAGAAAGTGGCGCCACGAGCTACTTTACCGACGCATTAATGACAGACTGTCATGGCGAAAAAGTGTACATTTTTGTGTACAATAAAACAAAAATAATGTTTTTCGTACGTAAATTATTCCGTTGGTGCTCAAGTAATTGTTATAATAACACAAAAATATCATGATAAACGTGTGCTGATAAAAATCACAGTGTGTTAGTGTACAATGGACAAGAAAAATGCCATTAGGAGAGCCAAGAGGCCGTCCAAAGTGCTAGAAGAAAATTATTGGGACTGCAGCGTTTGTACGTACAGAAATAATGCGGAGGCGTTTAAGTGTTCTATGTGCGATGTTAGAAAAGGTAAATGGAGTCACCAGATATTATTTAATTAGTATTTTTATGCCTCTAAAACTTGCTGTGGTACGAATTGAAAGTACCTGATTTTTAGGCCACGTACACCTTGACTAACCCAATTCTTTCATGAGTTAATTGCTATAAACCCTAATATATCGATGCCAGTTCAATTTTCATTCATATGAATATCAAATTGGCCGGAATTTAGGCTCTTACGTGATTATAACCTCCAAAGAAGAGGTGAACAATGAAAATATTGATTAGGCATTGTGGAGTCTGCGATTGCGAAAGAGGCTAGACAGATTCTGTAGAAGTATTGATTTTCCCACGAATAAGCAAGACTAAGAACATACCTATTTAAAACTTATTTGAATAATAGAGTGTTAAGCTTGAGAAAAGTTCTTATAGGCATTTCCATTCGTTACAATACTCGGACACCGTATAAAAACTTATTATTTCTTTAGGAACCAACTGATTATTGTTGTATGTTTTAAAATAAAGCATTGGAGGATGTAAAATGTAAACAAACTTTATTTCTGATAGGCGACTATCATTGCATAAAATTAGTTCACAAAATTGCCGCTGCATTGGCGCTGCAATCGCTATTGTCCTACCGAAATCAGACGTATCAAGAATTTGTAATTGCTTCCTCTTTTTGCTAGCATTCTCTATTTAGTCGGTTAGTGACCGTTGACCTCTTGTTAGCACATACATCTATCGCAACCGTAGAATGTTGAAAAATTTAATTATTTTTGTAGACGAGTAGAATATGCATGTAGAAGTATACTCTAAATGACCTTTGTGAGACGCTACGTAAATCAAGTAGGTACTAAACTCGTGTTACCTACATACCTAGAGAACAAAAGGTCATTGCACTAGTGACAGACAGTGTAAAACACTTGCATACCTACTTATATACTTATAGATATGCCCCGAGTGTTAGATATTATTCTAATTATGTATATATTATCTTCTTTGACGTACATTTTGAGGGATAGGTATTTGCAAATTACTCTGGGCTGATTACATTTTCGTTCGTTTAGAGTTTCGTCTTTGTGATGAAAAAGACCCTATGAGGTTATTTTTGACTTTATGTACCAAATGCCTTCCACTTATGTGGTTTACAGTTAGGCATTCATGGGGATTGAACCGACACCTCATAAAATAGATGGTTTACCAACTCGTTAACCTACCTACTCTGTTTTATTTTTTACCACTCAAGGTCACGGGTCTCCCCTATGTAGCGTGTGGGGCCTAGTCTACCAACGCTGTCCAAATTGCGCGTTATTGCGATGATATCTTTCATCTAGTTCCTACCTGTTTTCTGATTGTCGGCGCTCACCATAGTACCTAGTATGGAACAGAGTTCACGAATTTGAAATTCTTTTCGATAATTTAATATTTTTTATATTTAATTTCTCAGACCGTGTATCATTATAGCTTTATTGCATTGCATACCAAACGGTAGTACATTTGGTAGTACATTTGTTAAAATACACAAACACACACACACATACACATAAATTAGGAAAAAAAAAACATTCTTTCGTCTGCTGTAATTTTCTAGGTATGTATGATTGTACGCTAGCTATTTCATAACCGCGTACAGATCGTAATTTGAAATCCCCAACTAGGCGCAAAGCCTGTGCTATGGTAACCTAATGACTGATATACATACTTATATACATAAATACATACTTATATATATATAATTAACACCCAGAGACGGATCAAACAAACATGTTCATGCACACTAATGTTTGACCTGTCCGGCAATCAAACCCGGGACCAGCGGCGCAGAAGGCAGGGTTGCTACCAACTGCGCCAATTGGGTCAAGATTCCTGAATTATAAAAAGAATTGGTCGGTTTTTGTACACAGTTGATTACCTAGGAGCGAGATTGACAATTCACGTAACTAGGTACTATTATATATAAATGTATATATTTTTATCGTTTAAATAGTATTCACAACGAAGTTTCGGAACCTACGTCGAAAATGGCCTGAACATCTTGGAAAAAAAGATGGTACTTCCGTGCCTGGTTTTTATCGACTTGGCGGGGGCACTGCGTGCTACCAGTTAGTACCGCCTAAATTGTAATAGTAATAATAGTAGAGTAGATATCTTACCTTTGTCTCTACCATAATTATACTACGACATAATTTTCGCTTGAGTCACTTCCGAATGGTCGGTATTCGAGCGTGTCGGTAGGCATTTCGTGGTTTTATTATTCGTTATTATGAATACCAGGTTGTACTAATATCTCTAGGTGGAACCTGTTAGCTATTGACCGAGCGAGCGAACCATCTCTGATTCTAAAATGTTCTTTCGTCGCTAGGCATAGATAAGTAGATGAACGCTTTATTGTGGACACACGAAAACATAAAAACAAAAACATATAGTTTTCCATGTAGTGCCATAAATACGCGGCCTTATCGCTAAATGCGAATCTTACAGATAACCAAAACAATGACAGACTGTTATAAATAATTTTAAGCTATTGGGTCATTGGGAAATGTTAGTAGGTTTTAACCGACTCCAAAAAAAGTAATACTTCAATTCGTTTAATTCTCTGATAGGACTGTACCCGTTGGAAATTATATTTTTTAATTACAAGAGTATTGATGAGTGCTTCCAGCCATATACATTTTATTGCAATCGGTCTACTAGCTATATCTGTATACACACACATAAGTCAAAAGGGGGTCACTATACTCATCCTAATAAACAACTTTCACTATGGGGCCAGCTCTAAATTAGACAAAAAAAACACAGTTGTTCCATACATTTTGACAACGACCGATATCAACTTTTTGTATGGCACAGCAGATTTTTTTCTCGTATTTAGAGTAGGTCCCATACTGAAAGTTGTTCCTTAGGATGAGTATAGTGACCCCCTTTCGGTTTAGTACAGCCCTAACCGATGACACTGTAAACAATACAAGATAATAATCGCCTTCAGTCAGGGTTCCCAAAACTATCAGCACATTATCAGCCTTGTTAATAAACGCATCTTAACTTTAATCGTCATTTGTCTTGTTTTGGCGCGTGATGTCAAGATGCTCTCAGTTAAGACGCGTTTATTAATGAGGCAGTACCTATATACATAGCTCGTTTATCCCTAGCTAGCTTCGTAATCGCAAGATTAGCGGGCACATAGCAACTAGACGGCAGATGGTAAGCGCGTTGTACTTACTGTTATTTATTCTGTGGCGTGCCTTAGTTCCTGTCACGAACGAACCATCTGTCGAAAAACGCGCCTTGTTCAATGAGAAAGTGTTTTATTGCACCTTCCCACAGGTTAGATTATGGTGTTTGTTCCAGCCGTCTACAAAAAATCTAGATTTTGGTTCATTATAAATATATTGCACGCAAAATTAAAAAAATCACTTTACCTATCATTCAACTTTACCTATCATTTCCTAAATTAGTTTTTACCAAATATTTTTTTAACTGTGGATTTTAGTGCACTCGTAGATATATTTGTAGATTCTATGATAATTTGCGGTATCCCAAAAAAAGATTCTAGCTGGTAACTCCGTTATCTGTCAAGCAATGTGATATTTTTATTTCATATGGCCAATTCTGCTCGCGGCGCTATTGAAATAAATTTGAAATTATACACAGATTACCAAGGTTCTGGTACGTGGTCTATATGAATTGTATAGAATATATCCTCATATGATTTTTTTGTATGACTCAATGCAATGAAACGTCTATTTTTTGAGTTACCTATGGGAAAAGGTAATGTTGTTCGTGGTTCTTCGGCAAAGTTGCCTCTCTAAGCACGAAGGCAACTTTACCTGCAGTTAGGGCTGTCAAAGTAAATACACTTAAAATTAAAAGTGGTATGTGGGTACCTAATTATAAGGAAAATAGGTTTGATAA
The DNA here is from genome assembly GCA_947049295.1 of Ligdia adustata. Lineage (NCBI taxonomy): Eukaryota > Metazoa > Arthropoda > Insecta > Lepidoptera > Geometridae > Ligdia > Ligdia adustata. Next base: position 3,393,311 of record OX346237.1, read on the forward strand.
CTTTCGTAATCACTATTGTCCACCAACAGGTTTAAACAACATGAGTATTTATAAGTATTAGCATAAGTATTTGTTATTTTGACAATTTCAGTATTGACAACCTGAATGAAGCAGCCAGAAGCGCTTCTCTCGCTTGCGCAATCAACAAGCTATTAAATAATTGAATGACACTAAAATACAGATGTGATTAGCTGTAAAAAGCTATTAAATTATCCAAAAAAAGAATCGTTAAAGACTGTCCATACTCCAACAATGTCTTATCAAACTGAGATATATCAGAATAGGTTCATCGGTTTAAGAGCCACGCTACAAATAACTACAACAACGAACAATCTCACAAAGATAATGCCTGATGTTCTGTTTATCTTTGAATAAATCGCATTTACACACGCTCTACTGAAATTTTCGTGTCGAGTTTACTCGTATTTTGACTTTGAACATTTAACCTCCTCAGACCAGGTGTCTCATGTAGGAGAATATTCTCTTTGGAATTTTAGTGAACTGCAGAGCTGCATATAAGAATGTACTTACCAAAAGTGGGCACTATATTTTCTTAGTAGTTAGTAAACGAATAGTTTCTCATATGTCTGTCTCGTTTTGTTTCGATGTAAAAAAATTGCTTTAATTGCATGCTAGCCCTAGTATGTTCTCTTTATAACCGTCCCAACTCCTCAGGAACGTCGACCCGAAAGCCTCGCATCAACCCGGCTTTGGTCGCGGCACAAGCGGCCGGCACTGCACCCACCAGCTCACAGAAAAGGCCGCGGTCAGACAACCCGCTCAAGAAGAAACGACCGCCTAGACTCAGAAATGTGGACCGGAGCTCGGCCATGACTAGAGAGGTGAGGAAACAGATTGAAAAAGGATGTAAGGGTGCTGTAAGGATACCATTAAATACTGTCTAGATTGAGAGAGACCGTTTAAAGAAGGTTATGTTAGAGTGGCACAGTTTTAAAGACCTCTGTTAGTCAACTCTGCCCACCAAAAACACGACCGCTCATACTTGCATCGCTTGGCAGTAAACTACAAAATGGTCAAGCATTATTAGGCAATAACTGATTAGATCTTAATCTGAGAGATGAATCTCACGCATTAGATTAGAAAAAGTAACGAATATTATGTTTGTCTTACTAGGTAACCGTCAGCGGGGTGACAGTAGTTATAACGGAATATAAACCTAAGAAGTCAATATCAACTAGCTCCAGCGACGTAGAGTCTTCCAACGACGCGAGACCATGATATCTGGTGCAATCACAGTGTTGTCAACAAAGCGCTGACTGCATAAAACGTCAGCTTAAAGATCAAGACGGCGGTCACGTGGGTTGTCAACGTCATAGCGACACAACCTGTCCACCGAGTGTACTTGACTCGGGATATCAATATCGTGTCGACGCTAAATGTCAACTGGTAAAACAAGACGTTAACGAAATATGTCAGCGTGACGACACTAGTGATCCTAATTTTAAACAGCCTTCAGATAAGATACAATGTACAAAACGCGATTCACATAGTTATTTAGCTACACGGTATACAAAACTTGAACGTGTCAATGACAACAATTGTCATCGTCAAGAAGACGTTGTTTTAAATAAGCAGTTAAAGTCCGAATCTATAGTTTCTGATGATATAGAGGAAGAACATTTCAAAGATGCACATAATTCTAATAATATATTAATGATTAAAGCACAAAGTTGTTCTATTCAGCTTGAGCGTTTCGATGACAAGACTTGTCAACAGGCAAATAATTTTGTACAATCGGCTTCGTCTAATTCTTACTGCAAAGAATCTTCAAAAGAAACCATAAGTGATTTAAACGATCGTCAAACCGAGTTAAAAAACACTGATAACTGTTACATTAGCCTTAACAAAATTGATGCAACTTACGAACTTTCTCATGGCGACAAAGACAACTGTCATCAACATAAATACGATGTTGACTTATCCGGTCAATTGTTACCAGCTGTTGATGACACTAACAAAGTCATTGCAAATAATGCAGATACTACAGGTATTGAAGATTCAGACCCTTCGAAAGCAGATACCGATGGTTCTTATTGTAAGGTAATAAAACACATAGTCGCACAGTGTTGTTATGTGCAGCTTGAGCGAGTTGACAGTATTAATTATCAACCTTAATTTTAATACAATTATTAAATTAGTAAAATTTTGTAATTGCGTAATTATTTTTTGACAACGGTGGCTGGTTCACGTTTTTTAGCTAGTGTGCGCGGTGCGTTATCGACTCTTAGATAAAAGTTTATTTTAATTAGAAAAGTGTATAGAACTGTAGTTAAGTGATGTTTGTAATTTTTATATGTAAAGTCATCCGCTGACATTTAACTTAGCTAACCGTACGACAACTAGAGTCATCTTACGGCGATTAAACTCCGTGAACAGGCCATCGGGCTAACAGACATCGTACGGCAAACTCAAGTTTTCGAACTCATCATCATCATCGTCTTATCCCACTGCGAGTCGACGCAGCATGTCTTTCTTTTCCATTCTATGCTATCAGCCTACTTCGCCTCATTCACTTCTCTTTCCCACATATTCCTCTTTACATAACTCATCCACGTTTTTTTAGGTCGTCACTTTCCTACACTACCGCTTACCATCTTACCATCGCTTGTTGTGTTATGTGAAAAACAACAAATGTTCTTCGAATAACATATTAAATTTAATATATGCAGAATATAAAGCATTGTAAAAATAGTTTTAAAGTATGTACGAAAACGTTGCCTTTATGACTAGCATTTTTGAAATAATTAAAGGTTTTGTATGAAAGCGACAGTCTGCCGTAATATATAGTGAAATCTTACATGATCACGTGTAGTTATTGTATCTTCGTTACGGGTCAACTTATGATATACTCTTAAGTATTTTTTCATTGGTATTGTGGGTTACTTTGACGTAAATGATAACGTAACAGTTTATTCTTCATTTAAGAGTTTTTTTTGTTACCGACATCTAAAAAGAGGAGGTACTTTATTCAACTGTATTTTTTTATATTTGTTACCTGATTTCTCAGAAACGTGTGGACGTTTTTTTTAAAGGTGTACCTTCCGTGCGCTCCCATTTTATTTTTTATTTTATAAAATCCGTTCCGTGGTTTGATCTTTATAATGAAATAATAACTGCAAAATGTCTGTCGATGCCTGCTGTAATGGAAGTTGGTTGACAATTCTTTTTTAATGAATTATTATCGTGTAAAAGATTTAAATATTATCACAAATATAACTGTCCGTGTGTGGTTTCTATGACAGCTAGGTTTTTTACTTATAAATAATACATTTGCTAAAGCAAATGTCAACAATACATTTATTTCATTTGTTTGTCCTAAAAATTATCAGCATCAGTTGTCAGTTGCCAGGTCGAGAGAATGTTGTCAAATTTCAGTTGACACAAAACAGAGATTTCATATCTCTGAGAGATTTACTACTGGTTGACGAGTTAATATGTCATCACGTAATGTCATCGCAATCGTTCGCAAAAATTCAAGTTCTATTTTTCTATTTCGCTAATCGTAATTGTCCTATCATCACATAACATGAAATATGTACCTTAATTAGTATTTAATTCTGATTGCGTACAGTGAGTACTTATTTATTATTAATGTGTAAACGTAGTAACTAAGCTTTATGTAATGCCATTCGTCAAATAGTAATAAAATAACTTATTTACTTAGATATAGGTATTTAGTTGTTTTTTCAATTTAAAATTGTAAATTGGTGAAGAATTGTAAATATGAATGAAAAGACCAGCTGGTCACTGCCGCAATGTTACTGTAAATAGTATCGAATTATAAAATGCTTAGAGGAAGGAAGTTGGAAAATGTTAGTAGAAATAAAAAATAATTTAGTACGGGCTAGGGACGAGAATTTTCCCATCTTTGGCATTGGCTGACGTAAGTTTGAACTTGAAGCAGTTTTTTTTTTAATTGGCTAATCGTTATTTTTATTTATGTTTAACTACATTTTAATAGCGAATATAAGTATAGGTGACAATATAATTAAAGAATTCAAGGAGGAACTTGGTAAATTAATTAAATTTAAACTTTCAGCTAACAAGACGATGTACGTAAGTGTATGAATTTTATGTTCAATATTTATTTTTGCTCTTTTACACAATAATTTTCAATTGTATGAAATAATTGTATTCACATAATGATGAATCAAAAATTGCGCACAAAATGACATTTCTTTAATTTATGTAGTTTTCAATAAGGGCAAGTCTTTAATTCTATTGGAAACATCACCCTTACATTAACAGTGTCGTTGTCATCCTGAGCTGACCTTCATTTAATCGTCTAAACATTTATATAGCGTTACATTCAGAAATTAACAATTTACTGAATATTGTACTAGATTTCGAAGGTTTTATCTGACAGTGATAAAAATCTAAAAGCTTATCGGTCCTTTCTTCCTTAGGAAGTTAAAAGATGGCAACACGGGTTTACGATGCTTTAGGACTCTTTATATATTTTTTTTTCATAATCAACAAAATTAGTCTAAATGTAGACCTTAACTTATATATTCTTATTATGTTATTATTCTTCCTGTGAATTATATCTAAATATCATTCGTAATTGAAGCAAACATTGCTACCAAGATTCTCGTGGCAGGTAATGTCACTGTCAGAATAATGCGGTAAAATATTAACCTAATTCCGGGTTACCACTCGCGCAATGTCAAAACCATGGATGGCACTTTCATTGCGCCTATAACACACGTCAAAAGAACCAATGATTTTGACACTGACAATTGAAGTTTTGTTGTGTTATTTTTTTCTCCATTGGCCATTACACTCTGTGGATTGTGCCTTTTTTTTATTTTTTATATTGTTTTTTCATTAGTGTGCGTTTTACTAATCCTTGATTAATTATTAAGGTTACCATAACACTCGTAGCCCTTGTCTTGTGTTCCTTGCGTTAATTAAGTATTTATTTTAGTTTAAGTTTTATTAGCTCGTGTGGGTTTTTTGTATCGTTAATATTGTATTATTACTATTTTAGTTTAGCTTCTTAGTCCAGCAAATTGAGTTAGAGAATGAACGCTAGAGCATATTTAAAAAAAATAGAATTTAAATTTCAGCAGGAAATAAGAGAAAAGTTAGGATAAATGGTTAAGTAGGTGTGTTAAGGAAAATAACGATTTGGTTACACAAATAGTAATATTTATAGTATATATGTACTAATTTTGGTCTTATTTCTTATTTTTACAACCTTTCATTTATATATTAGTAGAGCGGCTGCTTTGTGATTGGTCGGAATTAATAATTTTTAATGAATATAATTTTGTCCTATTTTTTTGAATGTGACTAGATAGATCAGTGCGGTTAGATAATCTGTTCTATAGCCTTACTTATTCCATATTATGTATACTATTAGCTAAAATTCTACACAAACGCTACTAAAAAAACCACACCAACTGTATATTTCCTCTTTTAGAATAAGTAAGAAAAGATGTGGAAAGTGTGCGACAAAATGCATATTTTTTAACGTTTTTAATGTTTTATATGAAAATTCTCAAAAAAAATAGTATTGTAATATAACAATCTGAGCAGGCACGATATAGTAGGTAATGAATGTCTTATTTATTTGTAATTCAGTGTATTTTGAACAATATTTATGACTCATGAATTTCATAATGTGTGATTTATTATTACAAGAACAGTTAATTTAACTAGTGGTTTTCATGAAAATATGTGTTTAATATGTAACTTAAATATTGAGGGAAAAAATATATTAAAAATTACACTTTAAGTGCGATATAGTCGACGTAATGTACCGCTAATTTGGTAAGTCTAAATTAATGAAAAACATGTAACCTCATCTCATAAGGCTTCTCTGTAGCGTTTTGCGGCGTAAATGTATGAAAAAGCAAAAAATATTTTTGTACGTAAATCGCGGTCACTCCGCTCTTTTCACGGTGAACGCTCACTTAACTAATGAAAGTTAAGGTCGATAATTTACTTTTTGGTTTTAAATTGAATACAACTTAATATGACTTCGCAAAAAAGGAGGAGGTACTCAATTATGTTATGTTTTTATCTTAGTGGTTCCATTCAAAAGTTATAAATATTGGTCCTGTACTTTGGTTATTAAATCGAAACAACTGTAAAATTGTATCGATGCCGAATTGAAGTCAGTAATCACTTTGTCGGTAACCACATGTTATAAATGCGAAAATGTGTGTGTAGATTTGTTTGTCCTCTTTCTTCTCAGCGGATGAGTGACGTATTGCCTTGTTTTTTTTTGCTCAGAGATATTTAAAGTTCCGGAGAGTGCCATAGGCTACTTTTCGTTCTAGGAAAGCAAACATAACGCGAGCGAAGCCGCGGACAGAAGCTAGTTTTAGTTAAATAAACATGTTTTGTTGGTAAAGTGGTTATTGAACGTGCACAACCCACGTGACCAATTTCTTTTTTATGTTTTTACCTCCTTCCCCTTATTTGGTGACCACCTGTATTATATAAGAATATCCCCTCCGTGACCAAACGTGGTATTTTGAAGAGAGCGCAGTAGTTTAGTGAGCGTGCACCTTAGCGAGTGTTATCTCATTATAATTGTAGTGCTGAATGTTAATTATTTTTAAGTCATTTATCTATTACTTACTGTACTGTATATAAAGGACGTGGAAAGATAAATGTTGTGTTTTATTTTAAAAAGTGCACAAATCTGCCGCAGGCGGTACAGCATTGGGGCAGATATCTCACTGGGAGCCAAAAGCGGGCAGTTGGGAGTAAATCAATGTTAATAAGATGACTAATATTATATGACATTCACCTAAATCCTTACTTTTTTTAGTAGGTCTACTAATTTAAAATAAAACAAGTTCATTTTTTTTATTACTTCTATTAGTTGTTACTCTGTCGCTTATCACTTCGTTTATTCGATATTACGGTTTTCTATATAAAATTGCTTTAATAAAAAAATTACATAAATGTATCCATCAGACAAGAAGATAAAACTCTCATTTTCAGCAGCAAAAATAAATAAAAATTTAATCACAGATAAAAATGGCGGTATACGCCGAAGTAGGTATACCGAACTGGTACGAATGACTCATGCTATAACCCGGGCTGAAAGCAAATCGTAAACGCGATATAAAAATACTTCCCACTTTAGGGCTCTCGTTAAACGCAGGTAAGTCCGTAAATAATTTTATGATGCAGTTACCGCTTTTTGCGGGTGGACGGTGGGTGGCTAGATTGAGACCAGAACAGCGTAAGTAGCATGCGGTACTCTGACTTCCTTACTGAGATTCAGATTAGTCTCTCTGTTACAAACTACGCGAATTTTATCCCTATTTGGTTGCAATAAGATGTAAGAAACGCTGCGCCTAAATTTAATCTCGTAAGGTTGCAGGGCTCAAGGTAACGGTCCAAGATCTTTAGGTACGGTCATACCTACCGTAAAGGTAACACCTATTTTCACTCGGTAATGTTACGAGTAAGTTAAAATGTTTAAAATTATGGTCCTTCGAGCTCTTTAAGTTAGTTTTTCACCTTATTTTTTCTTCTGTGCCTTAACGAGGGGACCACAGCCGAAATGATCAACGTGTTGTCTAAGAAGGAACAAAACGCATGTTGTGAGTTTTTATTATATGATTTACACAGGACTTTTTGATATTTTTTTATTGGAAACTCGTTAACACGTTGGCCGTTGCTAGTATTTTTCTACTGATTTCCAAAAGAGAGGTCCTTACTCTATTCGACTGTTTTTTTTTACTATTTTGTCAAATTAAAAAAAATATCTTGTTTATAACAATATTTTTAATTTAATCAAACTAGGCCAAGGGGTTTGAATCATATTCAGAAATAACTAATGAGTGTTATAATAAATAATTATTTAGCGAATTAATGAGAATTTTGGTAATTTATTAATGTATTGATATTTTTTGAGGCAAATGTGCAAAATACATTAAAAAAAACTCAATAAACCCACATCATTATACCAAGGTATATTTTTACAGGAAATAGACTTTCGTTTGACCGCAACGTAATAAACTAGGAAGCCTGGTATTAAGCTGCGACCTAAGATGTACCACGCTTGCCGAGAAGAAACCGATTCACTCGCGGCTTGAAAATACTCAGATTATAGCTATCTGCAAATAGAGAAGTCTAAAAAAAATAAAGTCTGGCAGTCCGCACAATAAAAGTTAACGCAAAACGTTTTGTCCGAGATATACCTACGAGAAGTTGTGCTACGTAATGCAAAGCTTAATAAGATAAAATAACTGATAATGGGAGTGAATTCAAACTGGTTTTGATACTATTGCCTATCTACGTACATAAAAATATTTTATGACTAAAATCAAGACCACCGACGCGGAAAAAAGATAAATTGTACGCATTAAATATATGCAGAAGCTATCTGCCATAAATATATGTCAACATAAAAGTGAGTGGGTATGTCAGTCGCCATGTTTTTAGGACGTCTTTGATGGTGTGTTGACACTTTTAATGTATGGTGATACATGAAAATATATGTTTTACTGTCGACTGTGTCTTCTAAATTATTTATTAAATTTTCTATGCCAAATTCAGATACGTATTAAATGATTATTTTTAAAAAATACAACTGCTTTCATAAAGCTGGCACATCCTGATGTGAATCGACGTTGCGGCCTAAGATGTGGCACACTTGTCTAGAAAAACTGATTCAATCACGACTAAGATTCAGATTATAGTTACCTAGTGTTAAGATACCTACATACCCATTACAATCGTTTAGTAGTTACGTCTCTTCACTATAGATTGTACCACGATTTCTCTGGAAAAAATGTGGGTAGCTTAAAAAACTTCTAATACCTACCTACTTATTTAAAGTTCTCTTTGGTTATGTATAGCATGTAGATTTTGAAAGGAATGCTACAGATTTGTAGTTTTCAAAGAACCTAGGTAGGTTGGGTACTTCCCAACGAGTAACATCCCCAACTGTAACACTGTGACTCGTTGGCACCTTAATCAGTATTCCCAACGGGGAATACTTTTAATGTTATTCCCAACGAGTAACACTGTGACAATTGGGGGTGTTACATAAAAATATTTTATGACTAAAATCAAGACCACCGACGCGGAAAAAAGATAAATTGTACGCATTAAATATATGCAGAAGCTATCTGCCATAAATATATGTCAACATAAAAGTGAGTGGGTATGTCAGTCGCCATGTTTTTAGGACGTCTTTGATGGTGTGTTGACACTTTTAATGTATGGTGATACATGAAAATATATGTTTTACTGTCGACTGTGTCTTCTAAATTATTTATTAAATTTTCTATGCCAAATTCAGATACGTATTAAATGATTATTTTTAAAAAATACAACTGCTTTCATAAAGCTGGCACATCCTGATGTGAATCGACGTTGCGGCCTAAGATGTGGCACACTTGTCTAGAAAAACTGATTCAATCACGACTAAGATTCAGATTATAGTTACCTAGTGTTAAGATACCTACATACCCATTACAATCGTTTAGTAGTTACGTCTCTTCACTATAGATTGTACCACGATTTCTCTGGAAAAAATGTGGGTAGCTTAAAAAACTTCTAATACCTACCTACTTATTTAAAGTTCTCTTTGGTTATGTATAGCATGTAGATTTTGAAAGGAATGCTACAGATTTGTAGTTTTCAAAGAACCTAGGTAGGTTGGGTACTTCCCAACGAGTAACATCCCCAACTGTAACACTGTGACTCGTTGGCACCTTAATCAGTATTCCCAACGGGGAATACTTTTAATGTTATTCCCAACGAGTAACACTGTGACAATTGGGGGTGTTACTCGTTGGGAAAATTATTTTAAAACTAATTCCCAACCAGTACCGCTGACATCTGTTGGGACAAGTTTTTACGTTATTCTCAACAGTAAAAGTGAGCAAGTCAGGAGAATTCTTTGAAAACTACAAATCTGCAGGTAGGTAGGTACCTATCATGATTTATCTGAAATAAAAATGTAGGTAGCATAAAACTTCTAATACCTACTTACTCATTTAAAGTTATCTTTGGTTATGTATAGCATGTAGATATTTTCAAAGGTCCGCAGCAGTTTTGTAGTTTTCAAAAAAATCTATGCTATACTTACCACGATTTATCTAAAAACAAAATGTAGGTAGGTCAGAAAAAAATTCTAATATTTATTTTTAAGTTCTCGGTTATCGGCTAGGGGTATACCAAGCCGAAATGCAGTCACTATAGGTACTCATCATAAGGAACAAATTTCACTATGGGACAAACTCAAAATTCCAGAAAAAATATATATCTGCCGTCACACAATAATTCAAAATATTTTTATTCGGTCGTCGACAAATGAATAAATGTATATTCGACTCCAAACAAAAATAAAAGATACAGCGAGGCATTATCAGCAAAAGCTATTTCATCTAGGCTACCTATGGATGGAGAGAACTAATATTATAAAAAAAATCGATGGGTGCGTACGCATACGTCTAGTCGCACGCACACAAACACCGTGCCGAAGCCTGCCGAACTGAAACAAAGTAAGACGATGCACGGCTTGTGCCGGTCCTAGTGGGCGTGTTTGGTTTATTTTTTTCCGTTTTACGTTACGGAATTTCTTGATTCGGACGCCGCGCTCAAAGCCCGCGATAAAAGCTATACAATAGTTAAAAAAAAGTAACCATACATGAAACAAATCTAACAAAAACGGATAAAATAGAATATATTTCTACTTAAAAATAAACTATTTTTTTTTTTTTTTTATTATTATTTTTTTATTAGTTATGGCGCCGTACGATGTTATTTTTATGTTTTTTCCTCATGTGAATTTTTTTTTTTATTAGTTAAGGCGCCGTACGATGTTATTTTTATGTTTTTTCTCCTGTGAAAAATTGTTAAATGTTATTTTATGTTTTGTGTACATTGCACGAGATTGTTTGCGTGCGTGACGTCACCTGCCGGCACCAACGGAAGACCAGCGCTGGTTGTTTACAACTACCATTATGCTGAGTTGGAGCCGGTTTGTGACAAGAAACTTACATTTTTTTTTTAACTCTGTCAATGCTAGTAGTTTTTTGGTACAAATAAATTCATTCTTTCTTTTTTCTTTCTATAAGATTTACCTGTTCAATTTATAATGTTGTAAATATACCAATACCTATTAGTTTCTAACGAAAAAAGTATTAATATATTTAATAATATATTAAATTAACTGTTAAACATCAGTTAATTTAATATATTTAATAATATATTAAATTAACTGATATATAATTTTTTCTCGTATTCATAGTTGGTCTGATATTGAAACTTTATTTATTTATTTAGTTCAGTTTTGTAGTTTTTAATAAATTCCCCCACGATCGTTGTGGCGCGGGCGAGGCCATTTTTCATTCTACTCATTACTGCAACCCTTTGCAATTCCACCCCTGTAGCGTCAGCAGAAACAAGCAAATTAAAAGCCAGCAAGCAAATTAGTAAAAAAAAAATTGATGATTAAGCAGACGAATTTTTCAGATTTTTTTGCTACTGGGTAGATTTTGTAAAAATGTATTACATTACAACTAAATTGTAGGTAAATTATTTATAATTATCGTCTTTAACAAACCAAAAATAATTTTATTAGTAATCGGTCCAGGTTTTGAATTCTGTTCAATTAAAAGCAAGTGTATTACATATTATAAGTATATTTATTTTGATACGAATATAGATACACTGCTATTTTGTCGGCCAATAAACTAAATTAAATAATATATCCTAGAGCCTAAACGGTTTGACGTATTTTTATGTGAGTGGTGTCTGATACACAGGTAACGATCTAGCACTCGGGTTTTTGGAACTCGCTTCTAACCACTTGTTTCTTGAATAGTTCACTGCGGGTTCATCCCACAATGAAACTTCGCAGTGATTCATCGTTTTTAGCCGTATCTTAAAATTGCCATCTGTGGTGCTGATTTGCCCCATAGACCCGGGGCTGTTGAGGTCGGAAGTACTTCCTCTGCTAACGCTACCTGCTACAACAGACGCCTGTGCCCCGGGGGTATTTTTCATCCCGGCTTGATTAAATCCTCTAGGTACTACAGATAATGCACAGAACCTGCCGCTCTCTTTATCTGTTGAGATGCATATTATATTAATGCTAGTATTTGTTCTCGCGATATAAAACAAAATATAAAGAAGTTATACATTTTGAACCCCAATTTGACCCCACTACTAAAGTACTAAAGAAGGATTTTTAGAGTTTCAATCCTTAGAGAAGTCAAACGGGGCTCGAAGTTATATAGGTACATCGTACGTGAAACGCCGCCAGTGTCACTAGGTACTGTAGATAAAAACATTTAGTTCTGTTCAAAGAAATCTCCGAGATCTAAAGGTAAGTAAAATACATACTAAAACTTTTGTAATATCAAAACCATTTTATTATTTTTACCAGAGTTTATTCAGCGATGGCTATCTTAAAAATATCCTATAATTTTCAAACCCTTTCCGTGTATATATAATTACTTACAAAATTCCAAGCTATTGCTATTATACAGAACTGCTGCAACGTTAACACCAGCTTAAATAGAACTTTTACTACAAGACTCACTTTATACAGTCCTATCAAGAAGGAAAGTTCATCTTATACTGGTGGTATAGATTATGAATTAGTTACTGGTAACTGTTGTGTTTTTGGAGAGCCAATGTAAGTTGATCTCTTTAAAATGGCTGGACACGGGTAAGTAAAGCTTTAGCGTTTATTTCAAAAGTATCTAAACATTAGTAAATCCCCGACGTCGCCATTTTGTGATGGAGCCATCTTGGATTTTAAATTTATAATAGTAGTTAAGCCCTTTCATTTGATACCCATATTGATACAGAACCTCGTCGTTTTTGCGTTCGGTTTTAAAAAGATTTGTTCATAAAATAAAGGTAGTGTTTTCGGAACACATTCTGGTAGTTTCTGAATAAGATAGGCTCTTATGAGGTTTGTGATTATAAATGAAATCGTGATTTCATTTATAGGTTGCCATTGAGGCTTCAAGAGTTATAATTGTTTCTTGTACATTAGTTAAAATGAATCTCGTCAAAAACATAGCACTAACTAAAGTGCAGAAGTCTCGCAACGCAGTTTTTCTGCCTTCGAAAAGTGTGAGATCGAATGGAACCAAATTGGTTAATTCAATACCTATCTTTGTATTGGGAGCAACTATCTTACCACTTTGTCATAATTTGGTACCTTGTTTGTTAGTTACAAAAAAATTGTAGTTAACTTATAAATATTATTATTATTTATTACTTCAATAAATATAGAATAGAAAATAATAAATTTTAATGAATAAATTCAATAGTTACTTACAACTATTATATCGCAATTTAAAATAATATGCATTTTTCCCACCATTTCTTTTTCGGTAGCTAGTTGCGTATCATTCCTGCTAAGACTAAGATATATTTTCTAGACAAGCAAGTTAAGATAGGTATCTCTCGTATTACTTAATAAATAAGACAATTTTAGAAATGGCACATAATATTCAGACTATGACGGCCAGCAAAAAAAAAAATATTTCTAAAGTGCAATTTGTAGTTTTTTCTAAGCTCAATAAGGTTCAAGTAATACTGGTGAGTTGTAGCGTGCTAAGATCGTACGATAGGGACATATTATAAATTGGCCTGTCCGTCTGTCTGTCACAACGCACGCGATGCAAAAAAGTTTCGTTCGTGATAGCAGACAGCTTGGAAACGTAAGAAATGGATGTGGTATTCCTTAGGTAGGTAATAATAATATAATAATAGTGTTTAATTTTTAAACCCTTTTTTACCCAACTGCGAAAGAAGGAGAATTATGTTTTCAGAGTGTATGTATGTAGTCTGTGGGTCTGAAGTTCTTGTAGTCGGATTATTTGAAATCACTTTAACGACTGTTATGGCTAAAGCTATCCAGTCCGAAAATGTTTGTCTGAATTTGACACAATTAATAAATTTAACATTTGTCTCTATTGTCACTGTTTGTACTTAGAATTGATTGAAATTTTCAATGTTTATAACAAGTAACGTCATATTTTTAAAATTAGCAAAATTGAGATGGTCTACCGTGTAGATCTGTATCTTTACTATACAATATTTGTATGACGCCATACTTACAAGAAAAAAAAAGAAACATTAAGCCACATCCACCATAATTATATTACAAACTTTCTGTGTTTTAACTGGCAATTTTAATTGTCCCCAATGAAAGGTGAGAAGCGCGGAAACGAACCTACTGTTTCTACCAAGCCTACTAATTCTACCACCTAGTCCTAACACGTACTACGTGTGGGCTTACAACAATTTTATAACGCATTTACAACGTTTTTTACAACTTGTGAGTGGTTTATGGGATGATTTTACGATTGTAATATGGCTATTTTATTGTGACGGAGGTATCTATTAACTACTACTGCCCAGGAAAGTGAGAGTTGTAGATTCAAATGTATCGTTATTTTCTACATAGATATTTGAAAACTCTTTCTTTATAAGAATTCTGAACATGTTTTGTCTTGCTTTGACTCGTGACTTTCTACGAGTTAAAACGAGACAAAACATGTTCAGAGGGACGTTTGGTGCTTAATGTTATTAGATCAGGGCACTTATTCACTATGAACATTTCGACATGTAGAGCGGCCACGATATGTTAGGTTTTTTTATAATTCACAGCTAGGCATTTGATCACAAGTGCGCACGATCACGGAAGTCAGCGATACTGTAGGCCTAGATGGAGCATACCTAGTCTGGAATACACTGGCTCTCAAGGAAGGTTGCCGGAACACACTGTTAGGTGCTTGGCGACAGATTTTACAACTTGATGGTGGTAGCTAGCCAGGCGAGCGATAGGAAACGCCCATTCTGAGTAAGTGAGTAGAATTCACGTGGAACCGTATTCACTAAGTGAATGTCATATTTTATATCGTGCCGTGGCATGGAAAGCGCTAGTTTTGCATTATTAGAAGAACGTATTGCGCCAACATAATGCTAAACACGACATGTGTTTTCAGTTTTCACGAGGAATTAGTTTTTTTTATAATTAATTATTTATTAATTAGTATACATATTATGTAGAGGCAGCTTAGTTCATGCCTATCGTATCAAGCGAGAGGGTGTAGGTACGTTCGATCCCAAGTTCAGGCATGTACCTCTAACTACTGATACCGAACGGACGAGCACATTTCGATTTTGTATTTGTTTGAAAGATCAATTAGTCGGAAGTGTTTTTAGCTATATTTGATGACAATCGATCCAAGATGGCCGCGGCTAAAATGAAATATTGCATAATTTTTCACAACTCCCTCAATATGGGTATCTAATGAAAAGGGTTGACTATGATACATTTCTAATCCAAGTAGGCCGCCAGCACAAAATGGCGATAATATTTTTTTTCATTTACTTGTTCTTAGGATTTGCAAGCTGAAGTGGCAGTGGGCTGGCCACATCACTCGAAGAACCGATAACCGATGGGAAAGAAAGGCTCTTGAGTGACGACCACGAACTGGAAGACGCAGCGTAGACCTTCCACTAGGTGGACCGACCACATAGTGAAATTCACAAGTAACCAGTGGATGCAATTGGCAGCTGGTCGTTCAGAATGGCGTTGTAAGGGGGAGGCATATATTCAGCAGTGGACATCTTCTGGCTGATGACGATGATGATGAACTTGTTCAACACGAGGTAGCTAGCGAGGAAAACTTAAGATACATATTAGCGAACTTATGTTTATCAAAGTTTACATATTTAATAAATACCTACCTACCTACTCCCACAATGGTTAGATTTGGTCAAGCGCTCGGCCCCGCGGCTTGCTCGCCTAAAACACACGATTCTGCATAATTAAATTAACGTGGGTAGGTACCTATAGGAACAATACAGCCGCTCGGAATGAAAACATAATGAATGATGGAGAGGGTAGGGAGACTGTACTTATATATATATATAGGTTTATGTACTACGTATAGGCATGTAGGTAATTTTTGATGGATAATGGGCTCGTATCGTTTAGAAGGATATCATTTTTAATATTGTAAGTACTGTGTCTAAATAGTATTATTTTTTTGCTGTTAGAATTAGTTGCTTCGTTCGTTTAATAAAGGGACTTTTTTATCCAAGACAGCTAGGCATTTGACCATAAGTTGCACGACCACGCGGAAGTCAGCGACACGGTGACTCTACGAGTACATGGAAAAAATACTGTGTTTATACTTGCATTTGATTGACCGCAACTCAACTGATTTAAATCGACGCCGCCTAAGACGTAGCAAGCGGCTAGCGTGCTTGCCTAGAAGAAACCGGTTCACTCGAGACTTGTAAATACCAATATGATAGTAACAGTGTAAAAAAAAGGCGGTAGCGATTACAAAAACCTGGCAGTTCGTACAATATAGGTAGACGAAAAGAGGTTCTCTCTTTCTACAATTAACTGTCATATTGATAAACGCGTTTAAGCTTTTGTCTTGTTTTATTTGATAGAGAACGTCCAAATCCAACACAGATGATGTATTATACAGATACATACTTTGCTAAATAACTTATTTTTAAAACCTTTTTACGGACCACACGCGCCTCAAAGATTACCGCCATTCTTGCTGACAGTGACAGCTGACATTCCGGAATCAAGATGGCTGACTGAAAGCATGCAATAGTGTTGGGCAGAGGTAATTCAAAAATACTATCAATTGAACCTGGATTGTGTAATAAACCAATTTTCAATACAACTTTAAGAAATATCAATTTTGAGTTTAAATTCTGGCATTTCTAAGAGATATAACCCAACTCAGTGTTTCAGCTATTTGTTGTTGTTGTAGTTAGATATTTTGTTTATGTTTGTAAAGGCATTAGCCATTACTTAGTCTAGGCCACAATGATAGTTCTATACATACTTGGAGGTAGACAGTTGACGTTCTAACTTAAAGCTGAAAAACTAAAGGATCGTTTTTATCTGATTACTCACTGCACTCTTTGGTTTCTTAACCAACTGGCCGCTCAACTGTGATGGCAATCACACTTTACTAGATCATTATCAGGTCCGAAGTCACTCAGCTCCCTAAACCTACAGAACTTTTTGTTCAACAATACAGGTTTTCACGTATAAGCACCACTTTCATGAAAAGGTCAAACTATAGCTTCATTCACAAACTTAATCAGGTATGAAATGACAAAACTATTGATTACTTTAGTAATTTTTTTCGTCATTTCATCCCTGATGAAGTTTTGAATACGCGTTTTTTTTCTGAATAATATATAGAACATAATTGCCCAGGTATTTGTACATATTTATCAAACCCTTGAATTGAATAGTCCCTTCACAAGAACAAACAAAGTGTTTTAGGGCTTGCGTATAGGTTAAATAGTAGTTCACCTAACCCCGGGGCTTCCTGCACGGTTTGCAAAGGGATCGATGAGCTGATTACCAATTTTACAATTCTACGGTGATCACTATTTCATCATACTGTTTTAAACTATGAATGGGTACCAAATTCTACATTTCTTTGGAAATGCATTCTAAGATTCAATGAAAATGTAAAATTACAAAAATCTTAGTAAATTTTCCCAAGCTGACAGTAAAAAAAAAAACAGGCCTACCATGTATTTTGGTGAGTTGCAGAATAGGTAATCGTTCTACTAAAAACCTGTGTTAAAGACCAACTGCCTTATTAATGAGCGCGTCATAACTTAAAAAATCTTTTGTCTTGTTCTATTCAAAGGCTGTAAATATTACGTTTGGATTAATCTGCAGATTTACATTAAAATAAAACTAATTTACGTAAAAACACAGAATTATAAATAAATTCGCAAAATTATCATTTGGTAGAATCTTTACCAACCTCATTTACTTACTTTATCTTACAATATTTTACAGAACACATCCGTTTTAAAAAGTTACATAACATTACAATAGATATACTACTTACAGGGTTAGATGTGTACTAAAGCGAAAGGGGGTCACTGTACTCATCCTCAGGAACAACTTTTAATATAGGAACACCTTTGAATTAAAAAAAAACCAACTGTTTCGTATAAAAAGTTGTTCGGTCGTGGATAAAATTTAAAAAAAGGTGGTCGGTTGTGGTTTTTGTATTATATCTGAGAAGGTCCCATAATGAAAGTTGTTCCTTAGAATGAGTATAGTTACTCCCTTTGGGCTTAGTAAACTCTAACCGATAACCCTGTACTTTAGCATAAAAACACCACGATAATGACCTAAATCTACCTAACCTTTTAAAAATAACAGCTACCTAACAGATACTCACTGAACTCATTTTTTTTTAATTTTATTCAAGAAAATGGCTTTCAAAGCGTAACGTGCGACACAACTTTTACCGTGATATTACCATAATACCGTACCGGCACAAACATTGACAAGAGCCATTCCCATCACTATTTGACAATAGCTTTGCGTTTCGAACGAACGATATGCAAAAATTTCGCGAATACAAAATACAGAGTGAAAAAGGAATAAATAAAATAATAAAAAAACGTACAAATCCAAGCTTTTTGTTTTCCGTTCTCGGATGGGCTGGCGATGGAAAAAAGCGCCCGCTTCAAGACAGCCCGTCAGCGCGACGAGAATACTGTCGTAGTAGCATTTTTAGAAAAATAATATTTTGCAATATAAAAAAATTTACATTTTGATATCTCAATTAACATAAGATATAATACGTGTGACGCGATTAATCTAAATATTTTTTTTAATATATATATATATATTAATATATAAATATATATTTAATAATAATAATATTACCCCGACCGTAACAATAAAACATTTATTTCATTGTATTGATACTGAAATAGGATAAATTTTGTTTATGAAGAAGGGTTCTTATACTTAGCTGATTTTTGAAAAGGTCGAACTATAGTTTCGTTCACATTCAGTGAACATCATCAGGGATGAAATGAGTCGTTCGTGTCTTCAACGATGACACGGATCGCAGTCCGTTCGCGTTCTAAATAAAAATAGGATCAAAGTAAGATTTGCAGGCTGAAGTGACTAAGGGCTGGCCTCATCGCTAAAAGAACCGATAACCGATGGGGAAGAAAGGTTCTTGAGTAGCGACCAGAAACCAAAAGACACAGCGTACCAGTAGGTGGACCGACGACATAGTGAGAGTCACAAATAACCAGTGGATGCAATTAGCAGTTTATCGTTCGGAACGGCGTTCTAAGAGGAAGGCCTATGTTCAGCAATGGACGTCTTAAGGCTGATGATGAGTAAAACATGCTCTTACGTTCCTAAACCAAGTAAAAACTCATTTGTGATGGCTAGTACATTTTGATAGGAACAGCTTGAGATCCAAAGTCACTTTCTCCCTATAAAAAAAGTTCTACAATCATTGCTTCCCAGTAGGATTTCTCCAGTTTCGGGGTTACCTTGCAACTTCACAAAGATACCACTGCTTTTATTTCTCTGTATATTTTGAAAACCTAACTTAGATTAAAAAAAATATGAAAATTTGTACCCTTCCATAGTTAGGCCAGCTACGGCCTTATTCTACTCGAGCGTCGTATTTCAAAGTGGGCAAAAGTACGTTCGCGCTATAACTACGTAGGCGCGTCGCGGGACTGCCTGTGTTAGGCCCCTCGCCACTGGCAGATGCTATACTTTCGAAGCTATACTACATAAATCTTCATTCCATTACGTCATACGCAGATACAACTTTTTCAATTGTTTCGATTTAAAAGACCAAACTCTTGACAATCATAAATCAACTTTTACTAAAAATTATTGAAGTTTCTATTAATATTGGGCTGTAAATAAAAATACTTAATAAACTATATATGTACATGTAGGTATATGCTTGTAGAACTACCAAGCTCTCTAACAGTGACAATGACGCCAATTCGGCCACTCACATGACTAAACTAAGAGTTCCTAAAATTATATCCATCCTTTTCCAACTTTTGAAAACAGAAAAAGAGAAGAAGATTTTAGAACTGTCATATTAGGCCAGTTTAGTAAGTTTGGCCTGCCCGAATCAGGGTTATAATCAACTAGAGAAATAAAAAAAAATAAAAATAACTGGAACACCACCTTTACCTAGAGCAGAGCAGTCGACCGTCGTGAAAGACAAGGACGGAGAATAAGACGAAGGGTTGCTCAGAGACCAGTCAAGTACCGGATTTCCAACTTCGAGAACAGCGCCCGAGAAACACGATCCAACATGGACGCTCACGCCTATAAAGCACCGCGTTTAAATTCCACACCAGAGAGATAAGGAATTTATTTTCAAACGCTTATTTCTACTACAATACCATACATCTACAACTCAAATTTTATATCAAAAAATGCGCAATTTTTTTCTCTACAATTCTATATCAATAAAAAAACTAGTTTTTGTCCGTTTTGTGAGTAAAAAGCGTGAGTAAAGTAAGCCAGAGGTGGAAATATTCGTCGTCTCGAATACGAAACTTCATGGTCGGTTCGTAACAATAGCAGTGGGGAGGGAGTTGCGCGCGCATCAAGTACGGCATACCGTTGTTCGCGTACTTTGAGATAATAAATTGAATACTTTATGGGCGTCTCGCCTAGAGAGGATATGCCAAGATAACAGTAACTTTCGTAGCCCTACGCGTATAGCAGTAGGTATGTTTCTTACGCTCCAAAGCTTCGAGACCGCTCCGGCCCTAAATTTGATATTTAAAAAGTGAAATTTTATGCCCACACTAAAATATTGTATAGTTTTCTGTGACGTCTTGTTAAATATTCTGGCAGTGATAACATGAATGGTATTTTTAGCCTGCACAGTTCGCACGAGCACGGAAGTCGGCGATACTGTTGGCCTAGTTGGAGCATGCCTAGTCAGGAACACACTGGCTCTTAAGGAAGGCTGTCGGAACGCGCCGTAAGGTGCTTAGCGAAGGATTTTACAGCTTGAGGGTGGTAGCTAGCTAGGCGTAAGATGTGAAGATAAATAAATTCATAACCGACTCCAAAAACGGGGAGGTTCTTAAATCGACGGAATCTCTTTGCACTTAATGTTATGTGTTAATTTCGTTATGTAATATTTATCTTATTGCTGTTGTAGTGTCTTGGTTGCCGAAAAAAAAGGAAAGAAAGAAGACGTTTATTCTTTCTTTCTTTTTTTTATATGTTTATCCGTTCTCAAAGTAGGCTGGTCCTATTTGAAAAATATTTGTTTGTTTGTCATGGTAGGTATACCCAGTTTTCAATAAGTCCCATATTTTTTTTTATGTAAATGTGTAAAGTAGTTTTTATCAAATTATTTTTTTAATATTCTTTGTGTATTTCCGCAATGAAGTAGGTCTTCATTTTTTACAATATTCAGATCACAATTTGAAGTGACCCTTTTCTACTAATTTGGTAGAAAAAATCGTTTTTTAACTAGTTTCAAAATGTTTTTATCTACCACTTGTATAATAAGGTTTATATCAAATTAGGGATGTACTGTGAAGAAAGTAAGTACCTAAGTGTCTAAATTTGGTAACAATACACATTTTACAAAAAAAAACTGAAAATTCTGTAATATATACTTAATACTTAAATCGTGAGGAAACCATAGCATGGTGGTTGGGCGATTCCAATCGCTCGCCTGACTAGCTACCACCCTGAAGTTGTAAAGTCGCCAAGCATCTAACGGTGTGTTCCGACAGCCTTCCCTGAGAGCCAGTGTATTCCAGACTAGGCATGCTCCATCTGGGGCTACAATATCGCTGACTTCCTTGGTCGTGCGGACTTATGGTCAAATGCCCAGCTGTGTGGGATAAAAAAAAAACTTGTTTGTGAATTTAAAAAGCAGTTGCATGCCTTTCCTTCATGTAGAGTAAGTTTAATGCGTTAGTTATATACGGTTAAAGTTCATTTATTAATAATATCACATAATATGAATTAAATCAAATAATTACGTCACAATTAATAAAATAAATAATAATAATAATCAAATAACCCACCCCTATACGGTTTAACTTTATGCTAAGAGTATATTGACTAAGTCTTTCTAATCTGTTCATAGATTTTGGTTAGACTTTAAATGGATGACCGCGAGTGGCTTTACTTTACTTAAGTATTCGCTATACCGTGGGACGGATGACACATGTGTCGAGCAGTAGGCCACCCAGCAAATTGACTAACTACTTACCAATTTGCAAATTAATCGCATAACAAACATACCAAAAAAAGATTAAAAAATTAGACATGTAAAAGAAATGAAGGCGATTTATTATTATTATCAAAAAAATCAGTCAAGTGCAAGTCGGATTCGCACACGAAAGGGTTAAATACCATTATCTATCCAAAAACAGTAATAGATGACGTTTGTAGTACGGAAGTAAATATTTATTTTATATTTTTTTCAATTTATTTATTTTTGTTATTATAGCGGCTACATAAATACATTATCTGTGAAAATTTCAACTGACTGGCTATCACGGTTCGTGAGATACAGTCTGCTGACAGACGGATGGACGGACTTCGGCTCCCTTTACCTTTTAGGTACGGAACCCTTTATAAATATATAACACAGACGAATTAAGAACCTCTACATTTTTGATGTCGGTTATACATTTTAGCAAGGTGTTAAAAAAATTATGTAAGTACGGATAAACGTTGCGTAAGAATTCGCAATTACGACTTTATGCATCTGGGTCGACGCTCGCTACATTAAAGATACTTTATTCAAATTTTTTATTACATTTTTGTTATTAATTAATTTCTCTTTTGCACAAGAAAAGCCTACTTTAATCATTCAGTGACCGACCGAGCGAAGCGTACGCTTCAATACCGTGAAACTTTCCTTTACACTGTCAAAATGTCTGTGTCAGTGTAAGTACTCGCGTAAAGGTTGCGTTTCTGACATTTGACAACACTTTGTTTACAGGCAACAAAAAACCTTTTAACGGACTGAAGAATTAGGACGAAACATTTTTGATATCGGTCCAAATATGATTCTGTTTGTGTAAACAACAAATCAAATACTTTTACCTTAAAAAATATAATCAATATACGAAATAACGCAAAAGAAAATTGACATCACTTTTTACCGAATTTCCCAAAAACAGGGTAACTAATATTTTTTAAATAGCTTAAACTCTAGTTAGCTCTAAACGGCCGAACGAGTAACGCTCTGTTTTATACGACTATATCTATGTATCGCTACACACGCTACAGACAGTAATACTAAAGTATATCTGTAGGTACCTATAGTAGATACCTACCTTCGAGTATATATAGGGTGCATGCGTGCGTGTCGCATGAACCGTTATTTTAACTAAACAGTCTTGATACTTATATATTTTTTTTAAGTGTACAAAAACTATGAAAATATGTTATTGGTATACGTCTTCTTCTCAGTGCTGGCGGCTTTTACAATGTGTGCCAAAGGATTTAATTTTGAATCCATGACATGTAGATAATGAAGGTCCGATTATTCTGGACTGTCATAGTTACCTATTGAGTTCTTCAGGCATCGTCCTAGTACAACGCGACTACGCGATCATCGCACCTAATCGGCATTCGATCGATGCGATTGAGCGACTAAAAGCCGATTAGGACACCTATTCGATATCAGTATGTCTGATCGCGGATTCGACTAAAAATCGCGCGAACGTGCGATGATCGCGTAGTCGCGTCGTATTAGGACGATGTCTCAGTCAATTTACCTGCAACTTTTCAAATGCTGGTTGATTTTATTTAAATGTACCAAAAAAACTATTTGTACAACTGAGACTTATCATAAATAAATTGCTTGGCACAAACCAGTTCCTACTCAGCTAAATATTAGTTGTTACCAACGAGTGTTGGTCTTTCGTTAATGCCGGCATTGCTGGCAGCACTGCTGTAGGTATTGTCTCCGACAGTCCGTTGAAATAGACTAAAATTAACCTTTAAATTTTTAAAGTGAAAATGCAAGCAATTATTGTATTCATAATGAGTCATTTATTTCGCATAATATCACAATTTATAAATTATCATTATATTAAAATACGTCAAAATAAATTAGTCGAACAACCCACCCCGAATCGTACCTGGAGCAAAGGTACCCATTACGCTGGCTGCGTTACCGCGTTGAATGGCAATGGCCAACCTTTGCACCAAGTAAGATCCGGAGCGAGAGTCGCCAGTCAAGTTGCTAATTCTACGCCCTATCTCCCTAATTAAAGTTTTTGCTTCAGAGCCCCAACAGCCCAGGGTCTCCACGGCAATAGGCACAAAATAATATAGCGGCTCCATCGCTGCGTACTTCATTATTATACACGCGACATTGGCAAAGTTATGGCACAGTCACAGAGGCCATTAACAAAGATAGAATAGAACACTTACTCACCCGCATTATATTGCACCAGTGTTTTTCGCCATATTTAACGTGAGTAAGCCGGTTATGAAGATGTCCAGTTAAAACGTCTCATAGATAGATGAACGCTTTATTATAGACACTAAAACATTAAAAAAAATTAGTGCCAATAGTGGCGGCCTTATCGCTAAAGCGATCTCTTCCAGGCAACCCTTGGATGAAGATTATTGTCAAAAAAAGTACATATAGTAGATCAATAGAAGATAAAACGTGTTTATTAATGCGGTTAAAGTATTAAGAAGTGTCGAGCACAGTAGCTGTCCATTCGTGCCCGTTCGCCACGGTCCAATCTACTCGTATACATACCTACGTATAATACATACTTTTCACGACAGATAAACTTGCATACCATTACTGGGAAAACTGCTACATTGTCTGTGGCGGTGCACTGAACTAGACTACGTTGTATAATGTACTAAAGAGTATAGAGATGTATTTGTGGATCGAACTCTTTGTTTAGATGGGTAATACATATAAATTCAGGCGAAACTCGGGCACGAAAGCTCCGTATTAATCTATACATTAGTTCAAGTTCCTACCTGTTTTTATTAGTAACTAGCTGACTCGGCGAACTTCGTATCGCTTAACAGTTATATATGCTTAAACCTTTCCAGAACTTTCCCAAACAATTCAAAACCAAAATCAGGTAAATCTTGAATCAGCGGTTTTAGCGAGACAAAAGAACAGCAATTGATTTGTATATATGTATAAGAATATTAAACAAATATTTAGTTAATTCCTTATAAGACGACCGAGGCTGTGCTTACATGCTTGCTTCGAGATCCGACGGGCCCGGGTTCGATCCCGGTCGTAACAGTTATTCGCACGATGCGTTTGAACATCTGTCTTTGAATCTGGGTGTCTTTACGAGTGTGTTTGTGAATATTGCATGGCATGCCCGTCACAGGAGAAATCTTAGTGGGAAGCTATCAGTGTGAAACGTTATTATTATTCTTTTTGTATTTTAAAGCGGTACCAGAAATACATGTACTGTAAAAATTTGAACCGTCTTGCTAACACGGTTTATAACTTATAAGATACAGCCCCTTCAGCTTACTACACCCCTAACCAGTAAGGAGCCCTGTATCTATTTATATCTGTAGATGTAATAAGTGGTTATACGAGTAGGTCTAGTCTCTGCCAGTATTATTATGAATTTTATAAGTCACTGGTGACAAAAATGATGTCATCGTTTTATGAAGACCGCACAATACCTTCATACATATATCTACCTACCTACATATATACATAGAATATATCTATACATATATAGTAGGTACCAGTCTGCACCATGATAGTGTCGGGAATTTCCTTCTTACCTACCAGCTCCAGCGACCGAGCGAAGCGAAGATCGCAGCCTAATTATTTATTGAATTCCTAAAAGAATGGGTTATGTTTTCGAGTATATCCGCCTGGCAAACTCTGTAAGTAACTGCTATAGTAATCTGTGTCTGTCTCGGAGAAACTGCTATGGTAATCTATGTACGTCTCTCAGTAACTGCTATAGTAATCTGTGTACGTCTTGTTGTAACTGCCGTAGTAATCTGTGTCTGTCTCATAGTAACTGCTATAGTAATCTGTGTACGTCTCGTAGTAACTACTATGGTAATCTGTGTACGTTTCGTAGTAACTGTTACAGTAATCTATGTCTGTCCCATGTAACAGCTATAATATTCTGTGTACGAGGGCCGGAAGTGCCGGAAGTAGGTGTCCTACTAGTTCCACTGTGTGAGCGACGTCACTGTATGTTGAATATGGAAAGGCAGATGGTAACATATTTCTCTTGCGAAACCATAGTCAGAATTAAAAATATTTTTTTATTTTATTGGGGTAAATTTTTTACGAAATATGTAAATGAGCCAGTTGTCAATTTATCGGAATCTAATCCTTACTAAATTTTCTATGTATGAATCTTCGGCTGAATGGATTTGGATAAAATTTGGCACGAATAATATAACCTTGGACTGTTTTACATGCTAAACATAAAGTACTAGCTGGATCCTGAACAATAGTGTTCTTAATATTATATTTAACTTTTAGACTTAAAATATTATTTTTATTTAATTTATTTTTTAAAACCGCAAGGCGCTGCATGTTTTCCGTCGACTTTCAAAATGTGGAAGAACTCACGTAACATAATCCTGTTTTGGGAAATCACTAAAAAAACTGAATTATTGCGCATTTTATACAAAACTTACCGCCACAATTTACGTATCATTATAATAAGTATTCTTTGGTTTTTAAAGTCTATATATAATTATCTTGTACAAAAACACATCCTATTTATTTTACTAGTAACATTTTTAAATAAAAAATTAATAATAGGTTTTTTTTAAATAGCTAAAACACCGATACCATTTCGCTAACACGATATTATCGCGCAGCTGAAATTATGCAATTCAAAACAATATATCTGGTAACCTATCGTTATACAATTTACAAATGATCAAACGTTCGATAAAAAATTATTTTAATCGCCGTTTGATCCACTGGTTTAGGTCGAAATTCGGACAGTCTCGTTAAGGCAGTAGGATTAGACACTGTATATTATGTTTAGTTTATAGTAGTTTTGTAGAATGTATTGTATAGAAGTATCTTTTAAATCTATTGTGTATAATACGTTTAATGGGTAATACTTTTTCTAATTAACCGACTTCATAAAATGAGGAGGCCCTTGTTTTCTTGGGAGCTCTTTATTTTTATTTTATGTGTTCTCTTTATTTTTATTGTTGGTGTGTTCCCCCCAATGTAATGGAATTTCGGCCCTGACCGAGGCCGTGAGATGAGTTTGAATTTGTGTCTTCAGCTCATGTTGTGCATGTGTTCGTGAACATTGCGTAACATTCAAGAGAAATCCTAGTGGGAGCTCTGTATACATACAGTTGGACTTTTAAATTAAAATAGTAATATTAAAAATATTTTTAAGCGGTTTCATTTTACCAATCAATATGAAGACGTAGTAACGAAACCGGGTTTAAAATATCCAATCATGAAAAATAAACTTTACAGAAATTTGCTCACTTTTTTGCTTATAACTCCTTTAATTTAGTCTTAACGATTTTTGCAGGATTTTAGTTTCTGATATATCACGAAAAATATGTTTGCACCTCTTCTTCCAAGATGGCGGCCTTGGGACAAGGATTGCAACTCCGCAAACTTGAGGTTAAGCTTCTATTGACACATGTCTCAAAAATAAAATTGCTTCCTCTAAAAAATGTAAAACTCATGTAATATTTCAATGAAGGAATAGATAACTCTAGCCATAGAATTGTCGCCTTCAAATTTCAAAAATCACCTTTAGGCCGCTATCCACTGGCGTTTTACGGGTGTTAGGGATTCTCCAACGCCTGCCGAGCACCAACGCTAAGACGCGATCGCGAGTCTCTAGTGGAAAGCGTTCGCCTTGCGACGTCGCAACGTTAACGCCGCACCAACCCAACGTTAACGTCGCGTTCTCGCCTGAAATAGTATTATCACGAGCACGACGTTACCGTCGCTTTCAGCGGACGTTAATGCTCGCCTCGCAAAACGTCGTAAAACGCCAGTGGGATAGCGGCCTTAGATAGCCCGCATAATAAAAAAAACTTAGAGAATCCAACCAGCATCAAAAGCAGCGTCATTATCGAGTCTGTAACAAAAAGTTCCTAAATAATAAGGCATAGTTTCCGCACCAGCCCGCAGCGAGGTTGGGGGCAGCACTGTCATTATACAATTAGGATAAATATTGCCTTGTGACGGACACAGGATACACCCGATAGGAATTTGTGATGTGTTTAATTTGGCTCCAGTTATTAGTTTTTTACAACAGGTAACAGGTAACCTACTTATAATTATAGTTAAACTTATATGTATGTACATCTACATAGCTACGAAAAGAGTTCAGTAAAAATGTTACGTGATTGAATTTCAACTTGAAGCGGTCTTGCTTCTCTGACTAGAAGAAAAACGATTTTTGCTTTAAATCTGTCAAGTAACGCAGAATAAATAATGGTATGTACGTACCATTTGAAAGAGACTGGTGATTCCTGAGAAGCAAACCTAACCTACTCAGGCTGGTAAAACCACAAAAAAAACTGTAGCTTAGAGGAAACTAGCACAATAGACATAATGTGGTAGTCTACTAATAGAGAAAAAAAAAACAATTTGGCTATGAAAATCTAGTGTCAAATTAAACAAGGCAACCCTTGCCTACCATGCTTACTACAAAAAATGATTAATGATTACAATCAGTTCTCTCTTTTCAGAGAAAGTATAAATATTCGATGTTTCAAGCTCTTCATGATTTAAGTGACTTAAAATAATTATTATTTGTAATCCGAATAGATAGGTAACGCTTTTGAATGGTTTTTATTTCACATTTTCATGCTCGTGAAAATGAAATTTAGATGTACTTTGGTACATTTATCACCTATTGGTGAGTAGGAAAACAATTTTAGTGATGAACTACAGTACTGTTCAAATTGTTTAGCTATTTGACGCTAGGTGGCGCTTTCAATTACTGCAGGTATTTTGCAGATTTGATAACTTCAATATGCATATAAAATAATAATATTTAAATACGAGACAACATTACTGAGTATACTGCAAAGTAACTTACTCACTTTTGAAAATATTATATTTCTAATTGCTAACTTTTCTTACGTTCCTCTGTCGAATCTAATGGTAGCGCTAGAGCTAGACGTTTATTTTCAGGCACAAAAACTGAATCACAATAATTATTAACAGTACCTACTGCGAAATACTGCAAGGTTAACTTTAGCACAGTGCAGACATTTAAGTAATCTCATAAATAGATAGTACTCAAAGCGACGTTTTTTTTAAAAAAAAATTGTTACCAGATTTCTCAGAGACTGATTTTAATCTTTTTTTTATTAGAAAGGGTATAAGGGTTATTTGAAATCGGCTTTAGAAGTGGTGCCATTTAATTTGCTTCAAAATCAGTCGCGAGCTTTGATTTTTAAATCAAATTTCCGTAGGTTATGGAAGTCGTTATATAACACTTTTTTGAAAAGTCTTGTCTAAAATGTAATAAGTGTATAATATTTTTGTTTAAATGTTTATCTGACAAGTGTATTTACAAGGAAAAAATAAAACTAAAAACAATGCATTGTACAGATAATCCAAATGCTCCAATTTGGTTTGGTTTGGTTATATTTCTTTACCTACTTTGTGTTGATATCTAATCTACTACATATTTTGGAATATTGTAGTGGCTTGATCACATTTGTTAGGCTAGGAGAAAAAAAACTGTGGCATTTTCCTTACTTTCGGTTTCTTGCCGCACTGCGTGGTAGCGCTAGTGTCGTTTATTCTTGCAGTAACTACACACTCAGGAACCTAAATCTGATATTTGCATTGTTTCAGAATTACAATTACACTGCGTCATAATGATTGTTTTTGGCAGATTTGGTACTCTGTTAACATAAAGTTTAATACTTACTTCTGACCGATTCTATGTCAAAACGACTATTACGAGGCAACGCCATAGAGGTAAGTACCTTTATTACCATAATACAAAATGACTAACTACAACAAAAAAAATAACAGAAAGATTACCTATAAGTAAACCATTAAAGATCTACAGATAATCCAAAGCTCCAACCCACCACCAGAGGGCAGCGTGTCTATCACGCTAGCCGCATTACTACGCTGGATGGCAATGCTTGCACGTTGAGCCAGATATAAACCGGCATTCTGGTCACGCGTCGAATCGTTCAAACGCTCCGATAAGTTTTGTAAAATAAGATGTGCTCCCGGTGCCCACCGCCCTCAAGTTGTAATTGTAATTCCGAAACAATTCAAATAAACGACGAGCTCCCGTACTTTAGTCACACACACATATATATATAAAAAAGTAATTATTTAGATTCTAAACAATTTTGAACTGTAGCAGAAGATTGGGTAAATTCAAACAAGCTATATCGTTCCGTATATGAAGATATTATATTTTCAAAGAACATGTATTTTTTTATCTCAGCATAACTTCGATCATACAACGTGACAAACAATACCACTTCATTATGTATATACCATTACAATAACAAGTAACTAATGTAATACCAATATTATTGTGATTCGTACGTCTCTAAACACTTTTAACATAATTTGCTGCAACATGTTATAAAAAAAAAATTAAACGTGAAATAGAATTTGAAAGTTAAAACTGGAAGGAATCGAGAAAGTTCCACGATACATTTGCAGCTTAGCTATTTATTACCCTCCTAAGTACAACACTACCAGCGTCCAAGCTTATAATACCAACACTATAAAACATCTTGTGGTCAAATTAACAAACTTTTAAACATTACTAAATATTCAGGTGAACAATATACAAATAGGATCATTGGTTAATGCTACAAAATAATTTACAGATTTTAGATAGGTATAAATTAAATTGATCTAGTTCATAGAGTTTAATAGTTCAGTGACTGACTAGTTTTTAGAATAGTTACTTTAAGTTTCCGAAAGAAATGAGATGGTTCGATGTCATAGTGTGAACTCCCAATGTATGTTATGTAAGTATATGTGATTATTACAATATAAAAACAATTGCTTAAAACAGCAACAAGCTTTCTTTCAAATGTCTTATAATTTACTTAACTATGTATGTTTATTATTTTGTAATTGGTGGTTATCAACAACATGAAATAAATCATCGGGTTTTATACACCAGCTTTTTATCACACAAAAATACTGTTTTGTAAAATGCTTATTTATAAAAAGCTCACGATATAAAAATTACAATGTGGGTCATGATACGAGTTGCTGCCTTGAACGGAAGTGTCATGGCGTCTTTCGCGTCATCCTCATTCGAACTTCAGCAGTCGTAGAGATCGAACGTCTTGAAAATCGTCGCAAAACGATTACGATTGCTTAACAAAAAATACTTAGCATGTAAGGCAGTGCTTTTCGATATTGTATAAGCGTTTTGTCTCACAAAAATATTTAAACAACATTATCTATTAGTTTCATTGAATAAGAAGCTAGGTTATTTTATTAATTAATGATATGCCGACAGACATGAAAAAATTTTTTCGTGAATTTATAATTTGTGCATGATATGTAAATTTTGTAGTGAAATATTACATAGAGAGAACGAATAGCTGCAAATTATTACCTTGATACACCATTGTCATTAAAAACTTAAATTTCTAACATCAGTGTCTAATACTTTCACTAAATTTGATGTAAAATAGGTACTCTATATACCTTAGGTCTTAACAGCCCTAAAGCCTAAAAATTTTAGGGCATAGTAGGTCTTTAAGGTACTTAACCACCAACGGGTGGTTCTAAAGAAAGAGATATTTAAGACTACGAATTCACTGCGACGCTTATTTGTCATAAAATATCTAAAAATGCGGTTTTAATTTATTCCAAATAGACCAACCGCATTGTTTGAAGATTGTTTGACAGAATTTTCTAGCTTCGACAATTTAGATGGACTGCTTAGAATAAACCGACTTGAACTTATCATATCGACATGTTTAAAATCGCTAGATATTTTATCACAAACAGTAATTTTAATGTCCTATAACATATTTTATTTGTATAAATATATTTATAAATAATTTCGAAGCAGTAAAAACTTTAGTATATTTGACTAGGTACAAGATAAAAATAGACATTAAGTGTTGTTTTCACTATAAAATCGATTATTGCTCAAACAAGGTATACGTTAACAAACTACGTTATACATAAGATTAATACGACAATAAATTTGGTTCCATTGCACAATTTGGTTCCATTGCACAGTTGCATCAAAAACTCAACTAGTAAAAATGAAATAAAACGAAAGTTGAAAAAAAGTTAACGATTTATTAAAAAAAAGTATGTACAAATCATAATAGGAATCTCTTTGGTCTTATGGCACTTTAAAAAGTTAAGGCAAGCGGGCGAGAGAAGATTTTTTTTAGTTTTGTTCGGTTGGCAGTAAGTGATAAGCGATGATGGAAGATTGTAAGGTAGCGGATGAAGTGACAGGTGCGGTGATAATCGCTAATGCCACAAAAACAACAGTTTTGTTTGGACTTAGCTTTGATGACGTCATAGAACTGTAGCCGGGATGTCCTCCTCCTGTGTCAAATAAATACAAACGTTGAACAAAATTACCGAAATTATTTCATACTTTTTTTTTGCAATTAAATAAAATCATTAATAATGAAAAAAATGTTTTTATTTATAATTTTATTTAATGCGATATATTCCAAAGGCAAATTTAATAACAAAATTATTCACGAAAATTATGTTCACTTTAGATATTTTTGTTCAACAAATATTAAATTTTATTAAAGGTTATTAAATTTTAATTTTATATCCATTGCTAATACACACTTTATTCCTGTGAATTTTAACGTAAACACCTATAAAATGATGTTAAAAGGAAAAACTATTTTGTGTTTTCATACTAAGATGAAAACTCCAATTTCATTAAAACCAAAACTAAAATCGTTTTTGTAAAAATGGTATGTAGATCTATCTAAATATAACTGAGTGAAATTA
Source organism: Ligdia adustata (assembly GCA_947049295.1). NCBI lineage: Eukaryota > Metazoa > Arthropoda > Insecta > Lepidoptera > Geometridae > Ligdia > Ligdia adustata. Next base: position 3,426,085 of record OX346237.1, read on the forward strand.
AGCTTTGGCAAACGATTTGGCTTGACTGAGAGATACTTGCGAGCTTTGATCACTTACTTATTATTTTTATGAATTTCTGAAATTTAATTATTGCATTAAATTGAATAAGTTAGTGCTCAGTAATCAGCCGATGTGTGTGAATGTAGAATTTTCTGGTGATATAGAAGCGATGATACACAGTGGTGTTTATAAAATGAGTTAATGCTAAAACGGCAGAAAATACAATATTGTACATAGAATACAAAGATCAACATCAATATTTGTTAAGGAAGATCAATATCATCCCAATCCAATCAATTGTATTTTGTGATATGATTTCCAACTGCACAGAGGCGCTTCATCATCATCAGCTTACTCTTGTCCACACCTGGACATAAGCCTCTCCCATGACACGCGACTCGGCCCTATCCTGGGCTTCTCGTCTCCACCCCCTGCCAGACAATGTCTTTGCTCCACCTAGTACCAGGGCATCCTACACTATGTTTACCGGTTCGCAGTTTCCACTCAAGAACTCGTCTACCCCATCGGTTATCAGTTCTACGGCATATATGACCGGCCCACTGCCACTTTAGCTTACTATGACGAAGAGCTATGTCGGTGACTCTGGTTCTCTGGCAAATCACTTCATTTCGGGCACGATCGCGCAGGGATATACCGAGCATAGCTCTTTCCATAGCTCGCTGAGCGACTTTAAACTTCGCTTCTTCTTTCTTTAAAGTGGCGCTCCAAGTGGTCGATATTGAAAAATTAACTATGACATGACGATAAACTGCTAATGCTGAAGGTGGCGCTAGTTTTTTAACACACCTAGTCTATTTTATAATGATTTTAGGAACAAATTAACAATTTGCACGTTATATGTTGAAAATATACGAGAAAGCTGTTGGGATCGCTTAACAGTTTTTCAGCTCACAATAGACATAACAGTAAAATGGCGTGAAATAAGTTTTCATTTTAGTTCAATCCCGCTTCGGCCGTTTATGGAACCGGATCTAACAACTATTGCAATGGATTTGCTTGTCAAATTTGATTCTTTAAAGCAATGTCCTTCAATTCACTGGTTTTTAAATTTTGATATATTAGTGTATTAGTTAGTGGTATGATTTCATGATGTTAATAAATAAATAGCACAATTACTGCCATGTGTACATCTATGGCACGCAATTTTGGTGTATAAACTGACCACAATCCTTTACACTGTTTTTGCTACCTGTGCCTCGACTACTGTAGGCTAAAAATACTTTACCACTAAATTGTTTTGGATTCAAAAGAGTTTCGTATTTTGTATGCAAGACTGTAAGATTAGACCAATAAAATTATCCTCAATACAACTGAGCGATATAATTATACGGTAAACAAATTACCCCTATTTGTATATCCAATCACTTCATCTAGTTGTATAGATTTCAAAATGGTATGAGGAATCTACAGTTTCATGAAGTTCGCGGAGACGATTTGCAGAGACACTAAATACGGGCCTCACTTTAAAAACTTTTCAAGATCACCCAACATCAAAGTCACGAATAGATTCAGAAGAATATTTTTCACTCTTTGCACGTTTCCATCAACATCTTAGAAGGACGTATTGGACTTTTTAAAGTGCTTTTTGCATTCACCCCGAATTAGTGCCTATTGAGCTACGGTAATTTATTAAACCACATTTTTTTATGTAAAGTTCCGCCTTTACGACATATTTTAAGGCCGTTTATCGTTTATCCTAACACCTTTACTCAAAAGAACGTAGATTTGCAATAAAAATCTAAATTTGCTGCGAATGTGCATTGCGATTTATCAAATAAGCGATGAATGACATCCACACGTGAGTTGGTTACACGCATTCTCAATATACCCATTATACAATACCCAGACAATTACATTGTCGTCCGCGACGGCTAGCAACCCGTCAGCCAGAGTCAGGTCGACGGGCAACGTGCTCTTACAAGCCGGGGGAGATGTTGCACCCACTCGCTCCAACTCCACTACGTGTTCGTTCTGGAAATGTTTGTTGATATTTGATGTTGTAGAGATGTAGTTACTGGACGTGGAAAGACGTTATTATTGGATGTAGTTTCTTTAAATCATTGGTTCCGGGGATTTTTAAAGAAACAAACAGGATTTGATTATACATACTTTGGCGGACTTGACATCATCGAAAATTATGATGATGAACCGAAGATAACAAGATGATGTAACAGCGTTTCATGTCCAATCTAGGAAATTTTATTTTCGCAATTGCTTTTGTGTAGTTTTAAACAAATGCTTTTAAAGCTAGGTACTTCAGATTGTTAACTCCAAGACCTTGATCTTGAAGTGGTTGCGACTTACCTCAATCTTTAGCCTATTGAGCAGTCTGTCCCTCTCACCCTTTAGGGTTTCGCATCTCGTCGTCTCACTTTCGTCCAGAACTCCTTTCATCTCTAACTCTGCAATCTGCGAATCTTTCTCGCTTATTGCTCCTTCAAGAATGTCTTGGCTAATGTAAAAAAATGATTATGAATTAATGGTCTTACTTATACACGTGTATTAATCTTGTGCATCTTTTGTCTTGTTTCATTGGTCAATTAACGTCAAGCTCCTAAACAAGACAAAAAGTATAACACATTGAGAGGTGGCTAAGAGTAGGTAAGGCGGTTTCTTTGGAAAATTGTAGGTTGTGTGTCGGTGGTGTTGGTTTGTCTTCCAAGCGAGAAGGCGTCAGTTATTTTCGGTGTCCAAACATTTACGCCATGGTTTTTACATAAGTGCAAATTATAATTATTTCTACTTGGTTAATCCTCATTCGACATAGTAACCCCTTAATCACCTTTTAACATTTTCCTTGCCAATAAAAATCATAAATACTTACATAACACCAGATAATTGACGCAGCACTTTGTCCCGTTTTTCCTCGCTGTCATGAAGCAACTCTTCCAGCCGCTTCAAGCGCTTCAGCACTGCGGAGCACGTCTCGCATTTCAGCACTGACGCGTTCTGCAGCGATCGGATCCTCTGCTCAAGTTTTTTCATCTAGAATTTTATCAAGATTTTATTCACAATAGGACGGAAAAGACCGAGATGATCTATCCAACGTATGATCTCGGTCTTATCAAATCTCGAGTGAATCGGTTTCCTCTAAGCAAGCGTGCCATATCCTAGGCCACATCACCGCTTTACATCAGGCAAGTTGCGGTCAAGCAGATAGCTATAAAAGTTGGTCATAATTTCACCTACGAGTATATGATAAGAGTAATGTGACCGAAGATGAAGCTCAAATTCTTATAAGACACCGATTCACTCTGACCTTGAACAAAATTTGATTGTAGTTCTTTGGAAATGAGATAGATGGCAAAGAGTTCTGTACTCGGGCTAAGTACCTTGACAAAAATTGCTTAGAGTATACGTGACATTAATAAAAGCTTTCTATAAATTAGCATAAAATATTTTGTTATTAAATGTTTTGAACTCAATTGTGTTCTTCTTCGGGGCAGCGTCTTCTTGTAGTTAATTTTTAACGTGTACATTATATAACATTTGAGCAAAGGGTTAAAATATATAAATATGTACCTTGTGCAGCGTTTCGATCCTCTGTTGTTCTTCTCGATAGAAAACTTTTTCTCTCTCAGCTGCAACCATAAACGATTCTTTCAACGCCTCTTCTAATTCCAATATTCTTTTATCTTTACAGTCAACTGTCACACCAGACTTCTTGTTAACTAACTGTTCTAATTCGTTAATCCTTTCGTCTTTACTTCTAACTACCGCTAGTAGTTGTTCAAACTCAGCTATATTATTATTCTCCCTCAAAGCATCTTCCAATATAGATATACACCTCTGTTGTTCTATTAACTTCGAATTCTTGATCTCGATCTCTTTAGTTAATTCGGAAATTTTTCGTGCAAGCTTATTTACACTAGGCGGATCTTTTCTATAATGTATAACGTCTAATTCGTTGTCACTTCTGCTGTATCGACACTTGTCAAGTCTGTCCACTACCTTACCACTCTTTTGCAATTCGAAGAAGCTTTTACTTCTCTTAATATGGGATAGCTCTCTTCCTTCTGAAAGTTTTAGCAATTCGGACAATATGAGCGAAGATTCGTTCAATTCTATTTCTAAATCGATTACTTTCATCTTAGTTTCTTCCAATTGCGTTTTAATATGATCCTTTTCTGCCAGCGTTCTCGTTAAATCGTCTATCGCCGCCATTTCGCTTAGCCTCGCGCGGGATATCTCCTAACAAAATGGGGTCAAATGATGAAACAAAACAAAAATAAACAAAGTAAAATCAATAGAAAAAATGATAGTTTACTTCGACAACAGAACAGTTAACAATATTAACCAAAAATAATTGGTAATCAACATAGAGTTTCGCATAACAAGATAGCAAGCTGGGTAACATTTACTAGTGGACAACTTACTCGTTCTATCTAGATACATGATTACTTAACAGTTTTACAATATTGGTTTTATTTATTATTTTGAATACTTAAAAATAACTCCCGCTGAACACGATTATTTTCTCTTTAAACACTTAAAATTATCGCTAAACTAATAATTATCTTATTGTGTGCTGGTTACATCAACTGAGAGTTTTTCTTCTGTTGTTTTATGAAATTTCAGCAGAATGTTTTTATTATCTGAACACTTCAGTATAAAATACAAGTATACCTTAATACGAAATTGCGTTTGGTAAAGCTTGAATGTTACCGGGATTTTTCCGAAGACGTGGAGAGATTGGTCGCTTGCGGAATCAAAACGACAGTCAAAGAAACATAATCGAAAGGAAAACGAGCAAATAAATGAATGACAGTCTTGGTGCTGAAGGACTAACTTAGAAAAAGCTTTTGAGGAAGCCAGCGGGTCCGGCCTGGTTGCATGGAACAAAAAATGTTAGTCATATTAGTCAAATTTATATTACGAACATTACAAACGGTCGCAATGGCTTTAAAAAACGATCTGAAATATAATATACAGGTAGTATATGCGTTAATTACTTTTAAGAAAATTTAGAATGAAATAGTATTATTTTTCATTTACTTTCTGACTTTGACACGAAGTAGTATAAGTAAAATGAAAGAAATGAATATTTTTCTGTGGTCTTACAGAAGTTAACATTTCTAGAAATCAACAATGTTTCATAAATCTGGTTACACGGGTAAAATTGCAACTGATTGTATTTGATTAATTATATGTACAATATTTACATGAAATTAGTTATTGATTAGTAATGTTATTGAAAATTTATTGATCGATTGATAGATAAGTAGAACAAAACTTACCTCTTCTTTTTGTGCTTGTGCTTGTTGCTGACTTTTCATTTTGGCTTGGAGGTTTCTCACAGATCTGAAATAAGAAAAACTTGTCTGAATTCGAATTTTTAAAAATTTTGTTTCGTTTAGTTTTTTATATATTTTTACTATATACCTACTGCCACTTTTCGGTTATTTTCTGGGCAGTTCTACTAAGTCAAACTTTGGAGGTAACCTTTTCGATTACTATGCAAACTAATTTCAGCGTTGTTTTTACTTCGTGTCGAATTAAATGTGAGTCGCTGGTCACTTTTCAAAGTTACAATTATAAACTTGAAACATATTACTAAGGAATTTCTATCTTCCGTTGACTATTTCTGGAGCATATTAGACCACTGGATAAGCATTGTAATAAACAATATTACACGCTTTACCTTCTGCAAGTGCTTCTCCTGAAATTATAGTTCATCAGGCTCTTATTATATTTTGCATAACAAAGTATTTTTTTCATAACGTGTTGTGAGTGTTAAATTTAAGATCTGGTATATTCTCCTTCTGCACTCAATATTCCTATAGATTTTTTTACTAATTTTAATATAACTTGCTGTATCAAATCCATGATGTCACTCTACTACTCATTCTCTAATTTATAGTTTATAGTAGAGATATCATTCTTCAATTTTCTTTTATCATAGATTTATTTAGTGAATATATAACGTACTGTGTCAAATCCATGATCTGCTTCTCCTTCTGCGCCTGTTCTTCCTGAGACATCTGCACGAGCTGCAGCAGCCGCTCTGTCTCCGTAGTGAGGCGCTTGGCTTCCTCCTTGCTCTGTTCCAGCTGGTTCTTCAGCTGTTCAGCTTCCTTTTGCGTTTCAGTCAACTTGCGATTCATGTCTGCGGCCGCTGCTGTGCTGCCGCCGGCCTGGTAATTAACAATATGTATGTTCCATTAACTTTTTTATGCGATTATTGGAAAATTAGTGAAATAAATAGAAGAAATTTGGAACGGTTGGTTTTTGTTCAATGAAAACGAGCAATAGAAAGGTTTTCTCAAAAAATCTTTTTTATGATGATCTGGTAGGTCCTAACAATAGATTACCCCTTTTATTTATTTTGTCATATCACATTTTTATTCTTATTTTTTATTTTCTCTGTTTTCAGTTCTGTATATGAGCAGTGATGCTATGAAAAATTCAAGTAAGTTAATGTGGCTTGTTTGAATGTTTGAAAAAAATCTCAATGATGATTATCACTATGGCCTTTTTTGTATAACTGGTTGTCAAATCAATTCAATCAACCCTTTGTACTATATGTAGCAGAGCTGCTGCAAAAATATTTTGGCAGTAATTTCTCGAGTTCGCTATCAAGGAATTAACATTTTTGTAAACTACGAGTATATGCGTACTAGTTCGTTGTAAACGTCCAGCCTTTCCAACGATCCGGTTCGCGTGAAAATCTGTTTTAGGTTAAACAAATCATTTTTGTCATACACACCTTCCTCAAAGATGCCTCCATTTGGTCCATTTGCTCTTTCCTCTTCTTCAACTGTCGATCTAATTCCGCTAGCGCTTTCTCCTTCTCTTCCACGTCTTTCCTCTTGCTGTCAAACTTTCTTCTCTGCTCTTCAAACTGTCTTCTCGCGTCTTCCAACTTTTTGAATTCTTCTTGTATCTGGCGTTTAGCTTGGGCTGTATCCTCGCCAGCTTTTGCGTTCTGAGTTCCAGCTTGTTGTAGTTTCTTGTTCGCCTCGTGCAGGTCGAGCTGTTATAGAAAATTGGATCTTAGGTCTTCAAGAATAAAAGTTATATTCATAATTGGTAAACCAACGTCTGGTACACTAGGTTAATACGTATTTTCTTTGTGGTATCAAAGTTTAAATTACAATTCGGATTACCAAATTAGGAGTTCTAGATTTATATTTGTTGGTATTTCAATACCTAAAGGCAATGCTATAGGCAATAAGGGCAATACACCAAAATGTTAACGAACACGCTGATCTCGTAATAACCTAAGTAACAGATGATTTTACTTAAATACAATAATACAGACAATAATTCACACAACAGTTTAAATAATCCGAAGAAAATTGCTCAATTTATTTACAAAAAGCTATAACTTTATACACATAACATCGCAAACTATAAATCTTTATCTATCGCAAAACTCCGAAGATGAAAAATGCTTTATTTCTATTACAATTACAATGATTGCAACAATACACATAACAGTAGCAGAACAGCTGAAAAAGAATGAGAAAAATTAATAAACATGATACAATATACAAAGCTAAATTCTCTCGCACCGAACATTTGGCTGAAGGTAAATACGAATGTTTATTATTATTTCAACATCTGGCTTGAATGTAATGTATTTTAGCAAGTAAATTACATGGCAGACCGGTTTAAAATTACGAGTGAAACGGCTTTGTAGACATAGATATCGATAATTTTAATTGGTACAAAATGTTAGGAAGTTTGATTCCACTAGAGTTTCAGTTTCAAAGTAGACTTACCTACGCATGGCATAATAATAATATTTGGCGATTTACTCACATACGAGTAGAAGTTACGACACAACGATCTGAGAACCTACGGGAGACTGTCGGGAAATCTGCTGTATTATTACAATCGGTGGCGATGAATTCGACTGCAACGGCCTAAGATTTAATAGACATTCACTTATTTTGCTACATAATTACTTGCGTACGTCTTCCATTGATCCAGAATCCATTATCATTTGGTCACATCTACGAATTTAATGATACATTCAAACCAGAAAGCCTTTGATATAAACACTCCAATAGAGTGTCAATTCATCTAAATTGAGCAACTACAAATTTCTGGACAGATAATCAGTTTTTTGTAATAGTTTTTTGATGCGCTTTCATCATTTATGTATATTAATATTAAGTTGCAGCATTCCATGACATCAAATTGGACATAGTCTTGCTAGTGCATGTGAAATGTTAGGTGCAAGTTGCAACGATATTGCATTTTACAAGACAAATTCATTCCTGTAGAATATTATTAGCCACGACACCTTTCAGCTAGTAGGTATAATTTAATATCATAAGGATTTTTTGTGTTGAAGGGATTAGAATTTGTTACTGTTGTTCGGTTCTATTTTTGCATAGTTCCTTTTCGTAGTAACTTTAGTCAGTATAGTTTCTTATTTATAATTAATGATTGCAAATCTTTATTATTGATACGACAAATATTTAAGATTTGCAGCATTATCGACATTGGTTTTTAAATAAATACTAGTAAATACAACACTCTGGTAATTTTTTGTAATTTGTGCAATAACATGTCACGTTAATTTTCGTTTACTTACCCAATATTTGTCTTATTTTGTCGTTATGCTTATATAAATAAAAAAGGGGTAATTATTTAGTCTAAAAGCTGTCGCAGCCAATATTCCAGTTTCACAATGATGAACCAACATAAAACAATAATATAATAATCATGAGGGGTTGGAGGATGCCTAGCGGGCCGAAGGTGACATGCTACTATTGCCTCAGTGATGGGGCTTTTGACTTCTACTGAATGCTTGAGATCTTTCGCATCGTTTTCTCTGGTTTTAGCTGCTTCAATGATATTTTTTCTGTTTATATTACCCACTCCTATTGTGTTTTCGTGGCCTATATATGTCTTGTCCTTCTATTTCGTATCAATACTTGAATATTCATCTAGCTGCTGCTGGTAAGTTTGATCTATTGTTTATAATCATTTGTTTTACTTAAATTATTTCAAAATAGAGGATTTTAATTTAACAAATCATTTAAACCATTCTATAACTTACTTTTCATCACTTATGTTGATTTATAATTGAACATCAGATTAGATCTGTTGTATTTAAACACTTAGCGCCAACTTTCATGACGTATTATAACGCAAAAGTATCAAAGGCATATCAAAAATAATATTAAACGTGTCATCATGTTCACGTTTAGTAAATACCAAGGTAAACAAGAATATTAAATATATTCTACTGTAAGTTTAAAATATCAGCAGATACGCTCTATTACTTACTTCACCCCTAAGTATCGAAATGTAATAAATATAGAAATTTCTTTCGAAGTCTTTTTCTATAGGTATTTGCTAGATCTCAGTTTGACCAATTATTTGCCTGGCAATAAAATGGAGCATGCGGTAGTAATCTGTTTTAAGATCTTTGATATAGAAGTCAAAAGCACAATCACCATATGGATTTGTACAACATCAATGAATCACGATGATGACTAACAAAAAAGTTCATGAACATCGAAATCAAAACATACTCTACTCGACACCGGTGCAAATGATAAGCAAGATGCGATCGTACGCGGTCCAATCGAGTTACCAACACTAGAAAACAAATATATTTTCTTTGAGCTACAAAATTAATCCCACTAAATTAATCAAATAAAAACAAATCTGGATCCATATTGTGAGAAAAATCTCTGTTTAGTAAAAAATACAACACGAGCGAATATTATTCACTTCAAACTTAAAAGAGACTTGATTTTGGCCAGCTCATATTTTTGGGGGAATTTTAGAAAAACGACGGTAGTTTCAAAATTTGTGAACGACACAAATAGACAAATCAATTTGTGGTTGTTTCGGGTTCAATGTAATACAAATAAATAGTTTGAACAGATATGGTAACTCGAGTGAGGCCGTGGACGCGCCACCGACGGCCGCGCGCTGTCGGGCGATCCTCCAACTGACCTGGCTCTTCTCCAGCTCTTGCACCAGCATCTCCAGCTGCGCCTGGCACCGCTCTCGCTCCACGGCCAACGACCGTGACTCCGCTTGCGACGCTTCAAGCTGTTTCTGAACTTCCCGTACGTCTGAACCACCACGTGCGTGAAGCTGTTGTAACTGCTGGTTCTGCTGTTGCAATTGCTTTTCTAAATTCTGAAGCCGCTGCTGACATTCCGATAGCGCTTTCTCCGCTGCGATTGCTTTAGTTTTTTCAGCTTCAACTGCTGTTCGCCATTTGTCGACTTCTCCAGGCTTTTGCGCTTCACGTTCAGCCTTTTCTGCTCGCTGTCGCATAGCATCTCTCTCTTTGGTCGTTGCTTGGACCTGTTGCTGAAGCTTAGCGATTTCTCGCTCACGGTTTTCGATAACGGCTTTAGCTCCACGTTCGGAGTCTTGCGACATTTTTCTTTGCTCCTCTTTAAGTCTACGTACTTCCTCGCGTTGCTTTTGCAATTCCGCTTCTGAAGCGTTAAGCTCTCTTTGGAAGTTCACTAACATGTCTTGAGATTTTTCTAATTGGGCTACTAATTGATCGCGTTCTATTGTCAGCTGTTTCGTATCAGCCTCTAATTTGACTATCTGCTTTTCTATAGCGTCCGCTTGTTGGTCTCTCTGTTCTAAAATCGAAGCCATCTTTTCGCGGTCCCTCACAGACTGCGCGAGCTCTTGTTGAAGCTTGACAAGAGTCTCTTGCGTTCTATGATCGAGCGTTCTCTGCTGTTGTTCAACGTTGCGTCTCGTGTTCTGGATCTCGGCTCGTAACGCATCTCTTTCCTGTTCGATCTGCCGACTTTCTAATATCGTACGCTCAAGGCGCTCGTGCATCCGACCGAGTTCATTCGTCATTCGATCGTATTCAACTCGAGTCGTCTCATTTGTCTCCTGGTATTTAGCTAGATGCATCTGAGACTTTTCAAGTTCTTTCGCTAACCGACCCGCTTCCATTTCCGTGGAGTCCCGAGCTTGGATTGCCTTTTCGAGTTTGTCTCGAAGGCGTTCAATTTCAAGCCTGTCTTCCGTTCGAGCTTTATCGCCAGCGACAGCCTGTAATTTCATCCTTTCAATCTGTTGCAACTCTCCTTTGAGTCGTTCGTTATCTTTGTCCAACTGGTCTGATCGTAGCTTCAGTTTCTCGCATCGATCTCTGAACTTTTCACACTCGATGTGTGCGCGTTCTAACTCAGTCCGTTGCTTTTCTAGTGCCGTACTAAGTTTTGTCACTTCACCCTTAGACAACTCTAGCTGAATGTTAAGCTCGTGGAATTTGGTTTCTGCCTGTTCTTTTTCAGCTTGCAACCGCTGCATTTCGGTTTGAGTTCCCTCATATCGCTCGCGGTGCTTGTCGACTTCAGCCTGGAGACGGTTGATCTCTGCGGTCCATTTGTCCTGTTCAAATTGGTATTTACCTCTTTGGCTTTCGACCCGTTCTAGTTCGGACCGCAGACGCGTAACTTCTTCCTCAGCCTTGCGTGCTCGTTCCAACTCGAGCGTCGTCTTCTCCAAACGCGCTCGAAGTCTTTCCACCTCCAATTTAGTTCTTTCGTGCTCTTCCTTTGTATCATGATATTTTCCGTATCTAGCAGCATATCTTTCCGCCTCTTCTCGTGCTCCGGAAGCATCTTGTTTAACTTTATCCAGCTCTGCTTGGACCCTTCTAAGCTCTGCGGATACTTTATCGTGTTTATCGTACATCTTTTCGAGTTCAATCTGCACTCTTGCCATTTCTTCTTGAGTCTTCTCGTTAGAAGCTTGTGCTTTGCCACATTGTGTCATCGCTCTATCATATTCAAACTGTAACCGCTCACTATCAGCTAAGAGCTTTTCTTTCTCGCCTTGAAGTCTACGTAACTCGATCTGGCTCTTTTCGTATCTATCTCGAACCATTTCAATGTCAACGCAAAGTCGATCCATGTCCTCTTTAGCTTTTTCTTCCTGTTCTTTAGTCCTGCCGAGTTGTAAGGAAGCCCTATCGTACATTTCTTGGACTCTAGCCAGCTCATCTTGCAGTTTCCTCTGGTCATCTCGAACTTTCGTAGAAAGATGCACGTGTTTCTCTAATTCTAGTTCGAGGCGGTCTTTGTCTGCTTCTAGGATGTCTATCTTATTCTGCAGCCTGTAGATTTCATTCTGGGACCTGAGGATAAAATAAAAAATAGTCTATGAGTTCTTCAGTACCTTGTGTGTATCTGTTTTAAAGGTGTTTAAGTTTTTGAATCATTCTCTTTATGTTTTTAAATCCATATAGCTATGTTGTGTACGAGTATGTCCAAATCTCTTCTATATTATATTTTATGGATACAAATTTAATCGTCAGTTCTTGTTATTTTAATTTCATTTTTATATTATTATTTTGTTGTATACTTGATTACTTATAGATGAGTAATCAAGTGAATCGCCAGAAAAATGATTATAAGATGATTAAATTAACAACAAAGGTCAAGTCTTGGCATAAGCCAAGACTAATATTAGTGACATTTACTTTATGCTTCAAGCGCCGGGAGCTCTCAAATTCACATCTTCAGCACAGTACAGAGAAATCCTAGTACAGATTAACATGCTAATAAGCATAATTATTTATCAGAAGCACAAAACAACATCAAAATGATAATACCTATCATACTTTTCAAGCATTTTCTCGTATTCTTTGTGTGCTGTCTCCTTTTCTTCGACGGACTTTTGTGTGGAATAAAGAGCCTTATCTAGCTTCTCCTTTAATATCTCAAGTTCTGTGAGCGCGTCATCTCTCTCCATCTGGAAACAAAATGTTAGAACTTAAACGTTTTGTTTTGAAGATACATTAGGTTTCATTTGGAAGGTTTGGAGTTTAATTTGTCAGTAAAGTTGTTATAATTGTATAATTATAAGGGATTTATATAGAATTGCCAAGTAACTTATTTAGAATGTATATCTAGAAAACAGGTAAAACACTTTTGAAATGTCAGTTTTAGTTGCTTCTTACTTAAAATATATTACTATCATATAAATGCTTCCTCTCATGCCTAACTCTATCCGATAAGGGAGAAGTTAACATCCGAACGTTACATAATGTATAAGTCATTTGTAATTATTACAGGTCAGGTGAATAGAACGAGTATGTAGGACGTAGGTATATGCGTGCATGTTATATTATTATTTTAGGGAAGGCTTAGCCGAACTACGCCAGGATAATGGCGATCTCGTCTGGTAATTATTTTCAATAAATAAACAATTTTATTTCATTTTTGTGTACAAGTACCTACCGTCATTAAATAAATCAACAAATATTATAAAGAAAGTAATAGCTTGATCTCTACTCACGGTTAGCTTTTGATGCTGTTGATGCGCTTTCTCCCATCTTTCTCTCAGCACGTCCAGCTCGGTGGCAGCACTGTCGCGGTCCCTGGCAGCTCTATTTGCAGCTGCTGCAGCTGCTTCGGCTCGTTCTCGGCAGCTCGCAGCTTCAGCTAATGCTGCGTCTCGCTCTTTCTGTATACGAGCTACTAGCGCCTGGAAGGGAGGAAAGAATGGTATTTATTCCAAATTAATTGCAAGTCGGGGTGCTGAGGCTAAGCAGTTGGTTTGATATGGGCCGTAGAATCAGAGATAGAGGTGGTGACTCCCGTTCCGGTTGTTCTTAGTTTAAAGGTTGGCCATAGCCATACAGTAAGGTAATTCAGAGTTGATCCCATAGTGAAAGTTGTTCCTTAGGATGGGTACAGGTACTCCCTTTTGACTTAAGTAAACACCTAGCCGATAACCCTGTATTTTGTATGTTCCGATATGTAATTTATTTATTAATAAATCTTAGTCATGATGGTAAATAAATAGATAAAGTTGAAAAGAATTAATTTTAGTTAGTTTATTAGTAACTTGGTCCGTAACTGGGTCTATCGGTATTTCGACTTCCTTTTGGCTGTCCTTTAACTCTTACAGCTCACATTCAATAGTGTTACTATACCAGGTCATTTTTTAGGGGCGTGATAAGCATTTCGGTTTAGTTGAAAGGACTATACAAATCATAATTATATATTTCGCTATGGAACTTTTCTGAATTTGAAAATAAAACAAGCTGTTTCGTAAATTTTTGCGACGATCGATGAATTTTTATATAACGTGTAACGGGAAGGTGAATTTTATACATATGAACCTCACAAGAACAATCAAGCATCGCAGAAACAAATGAAAATCGCAGAAAACAAGTGAGCATCGTAGAAAAAAGTGAACGTCTGAGAAACAAACAAACATCGCAGATACAAATTAATATCGAAGAAACAAGTGAGCATCGCAGAAACAAATAAGCATGGTAGAATTAAAAGAGCGTCGTTGAAAGAAAAAAAATTTCTTATTGTATTTTTGGAAAGTAATGTAATCTAATGAATAAGAAAGTCGAAAAACCATTCTTGACTTTAATTATATATGTCAAAAGACCTTCATTTTAAACTTTTTAGATATCATTGATTCTGAATACAACAAAAAACAGGCAAAATAAGAAATGTGGATAAGGTTGAAATCGCCTAAACTTATTCTTCTACTTGCAATCGCTAAACGAAAACTTTACATAATTTTTAATTTTTAGTAAATAATTGACAATTTCCTAATCATCATCTTTACTTGCCCAAGTCAAAAGCAATGCTCACTTGTATCTTGCGTTGTTAAGTTTTTTTTTTAACACAGCTTGGCATTAAATGGCGCACCATTGGGTGCTTGGCAATAGATTATCAATTGAGGGTAGTAGATAGCCAGGCGAGTATTTGAAAACGCGCTACCACCATGCTATGGTTGTTGTCCGATGTTTTCCTTCACCGGCAAGCTCAGGCTCTTTTTGCATATTTATTGGGATCCCTCTTGCATGGCGATCGACCCCACTAACCACTTGGCCATCATCGCTACAATAGCGATACCTATTTGTTTTTTATGGTGCTCACTTGTTCTCTGCGATTTTCATTTGTTTCCGTGATTTATTTTGTATCTGAAATGCTCACGTATTTCTGTGAATGCTCACTTGTTTTCTGCAATTTTCATTTGTTTCCATGATTTTCATTTGTTTCAGCGATGTTCCTTGTTTTTGTGAGGTTCACTTGTATAAAATATTAGTTTAATAATTTATTAGTTTAATATTTAAGTTTGGTAATTTTTATTGCTGTTCTAATAATTTTCAACTGCAGTAATAAGAAGCTTAATTAATTTATCGTTACTACTTCCGTGGTCGTATGAACTTGTGATCAAATGCCTTGTTGTGTAGGGTAAAAAAAGGATTTTTGAAATCGGTCCATATCAGGTAAGTAACATCAATAAAAAACATATCGTCGAATTAAGTTCCTCCTCCTCTTTGGAAGTAAGTAGAAAATAAATAATGCTTTATACTCATACTCATAGCTCCTCACTGGGATTTCTCCTAAGTCCGAATAATACATGTTATTTAAATAATTTATGATATATCTGATCAAATATTATATGTTAAAAAATGCACCTTCTACACTCAGTACTAAGTACCAACCTATGTTATCTTGCTTTTGGCAACGATATAATATTAACCAGATTTTTAAAAAATAACCCTACATGGTTTTCTGTTAGGGTATACTAAGACGAAAGGTGGTCACTGTACCTATCTAAATGAACAACTAAAGGAACCTACTAACTGGAAACTAGCTTACTGAACCTAACCGATAAATAAAGATAAATGTTTGTTGTAAAGGTTGTAGAGAAGCGACAAATTTTCTAATCTGATTATTCTTAATATATATAAATCTCGTGTCACAATGTTTGTCCTCAATGGACTCCTAAACCACTTAACCGATTATAATAAAATTCGCACACCATGTGCAGTTCGATCCAACTTGAGAGATAGGATAGTTTAAATCTCAAATTATAGTCGCAATTTTAATTTATTGCTAATTATTTGTCTGTTATTATTTGACAGTCACAATTATCTGTTAACTCCAAATGATTCTAACAGATGTCGATACCTTTCGACTGGGTTGAGTAAGTAATCAATAGATGGCGCTGCTATGGTAAATCTACGAACGTGTCATATAAGCTACATTTTAACAGCATAATTACCACGTGTTGTTGACGCTATAAAATAGCCACAGCAACGCGTGGCCGGGTCAGCTAGTATTAAACTATATTTTTACAATTTAGAGACGATGCTTTACTAGTCGGGAAATTTATCTAATTATCTACTGCTTCTCAACTACTACACCCTTATTCTCTAACAAACAACGAGATTCCTTATTTAGATAACTCTGAAGTCTCTTTTATAAATATTTTTTTATTTATATGTACGAGACGTGCCGTCGTTAAGATACGAACTACTTATTTCATCCCTGATGAAGTTCACGGAATGTGATCGAAATTATAGTTGGACCTTTCCAACAATCAGGTACGCGTGAAAGCCTGTATTGTTAATCAAAACGAGATATCTCGCTGAAAACGAGGGACGTGTTTATCGCTATGTTGACGCAATACATTATACTGGTAATGCATTAGTATGATTGGAAAATTTGAAAAACCCCCGACATTTATTGTTTTAGCGTTGTAGCCATCTTGGATTTAAAATGATCATAATATATAGTGCCCTTTGATTTGATAACGATATTGACTATTGAGGGAGTTGTGAAAATATATGTACTTCGCCATTATGTGGCGGTAGTCATCTTGGACCGATTTTCATAAAATAAAGCTAAGAACCCTCCCGACTGATACACCTTTCATACAAAAACCTTAAATCAAAATCAGTTCATTCGTTTGGGAGATGCCACACTTACACACACAGAGACACGAAGTTATAACACCCTGTCGTTTTGCTCCGAGTGTGAAAAACACGCAGGCACGATATAAAAATTGTCATAGGCTTAGTGAATATCGTTCCGCGTGAATTCTACGCGCTTAACAAAACGCGACTCGTTACGTGTTGAAATGTTCGTAGTGAATAAGGGCCCTGTTCTAAAACTATTTACGACAGTAAAATTAAAATCTAAGGTAGTAGTAGCTACTATAATTAACAAGGTATCGTAAGAACCGCCCCTGCATTATTGAGTAGGCCAGGGCCGGATTTAGAGCAACGTAATCCGATAATAGCCGTTGAATTATTTACCACCAGGTACGTTTCAGGACAGCACGTTGTAACTACGAGATTGGGGGTAGATTAGATGATTGGATTTAGAGGTTTTCAATACCAATTTAATGCTGATAAATTAAAATATTATCATAGACGTTATAACAAAATTATCTTTCTTAAATATAAAATAATGTGATTACCGATTCGTATTACGCCGATGGAACTTTTTCAGTTATTTCTCTATTAAAATCAAACTGCTTGAACAATGTTGATAAAATTAATATGGTCTCTCGAGAACTTGAGAAGTAGGTATACCCTAACAAACAAAAAATAAATAAAATTGGTCTAACCGTCTCCGATAAAAATAAGGTAAAAACATACAACGCCGAAGCCAAAAAAAAATAACATACAGTTGAATTGAGAACCTTCTCTTGAAAAAACGCGGCAAGCTGCGAACTGAACATCTCGCCTGATATTAAGCGATGTGGCCTTAGATGAAGCACACCTAGCTATAAGATACCGATCGACGATCGACTTTAAAAGTCCCAGGTCATATAATTCGGGAAATTGAAAACCCGGTAACGTTTTCCACAAATTGGCAGTTCGCACAACAAAACTTGATGCAAAGTATGTACGAGTACGTGGATCTTCTTCCAAGTGCCGATTATTTATATATTATTTATTTTTATGCCTTGCCGTTACAAAATATTCAGTTCATTTAAATGTCTAAACAGTTTTTCTACATGATAAAATCGTGTCTCTGTCATATATAGACCAGATTACGAGCGGTTGACCCCTGATTTGATCATAGCTAAAAACGTTGATAAAATTAACCATATTAAAACTCTCCCTGCGTTATCATCTAACCACTTACCAATTAGTTTTTCTATATTAGAAGAGGACAAACAACTTAGTCCTAATATGATTTATAAATATAGCGCAGCTGATTGGCCGAGATATCGTAATACATTAGACGAAAATATTTCATTATCTTCCTCTATGTACAAATCACTTAGTGAAGTTGATTTAGCTTTCGATCATCTCCACAATGCGATACATAAAGCCCGTGAAACATCGATACCGCTATCTAACAGTATCGTTAAGCCAAAGCCTCAGCCACGATGTTTAAAAAATCTCATCAAGTTAAAAAATCGTTTGCGGAAGAAGGATTCTATGTTGTTTGATCTATCTACAATCCATCCTCAGACATCTACAATCCATCCTCAGACATCTGGCGAGTCGCGAAGAGTCTGCGGTCTAGTCGGCATACCATACCACCATTACAAAAGCCCGACAACTCAATAGTTGTACCTGTCAAAGATCAATCTGAAACGTTAGCTGACTCATGTCTTATTAACATGACACTAACTTCAAACTGGATTAGCGCGCCTACTATAGAAAATCTAGTAAGATCGTCTTTAGAAATCATTGATACTTACGCACCCAATAAGCAACAATATCTTGTTAAACCACGAGATGTTGTATCCTTTCTGGCGAAATTGAAGAAACGTAAGTCACCAGGTATAGACAACATCCAAAATGAGTTGTTAAAAAATATTTCTCGTAAAGCAGTGGTATATCTTACTCATCTATTTAACGCTTGCCTTAAGCTAGCCTAATTTCCTAAACATTTCAAAATTGTCAAAATAATACCTATCCTGAAACCTGGTTAAGACGACACCTTTCATATCAGCTACAGGCCTATAAGTTTACTCCCTTAATAAAATATTTGAATCCATTATATACAAAATATTATTAAAAGAATCTCAACACATCTTGATTAATGAGCAATTTGGCTTTCGCGAACAGCACTCCACATTGCACCAACTAGTCAGAGTGACGGAACACATTGGTCATCACTTAAATTTAAATCAATCGACAGGAATGTTGCTGCTTGATATAGAAAAGGCATTTGATACCATTTGGCACGCATGCCTTTTACATAAACTTTATAGAATTAACAATAATATATCTCTAATAAAATTAATATCATCTTACATGCATGACCGTCGATTTACAGTCAGTGTTATTAATGTATTTTCTGAGCCCCGGAGCATGTTGGCTGGAGTTCCTCAAGGATCTGTACTGGGCCCATACTTATTGTTACTATATCTCAACGATATTCCGATTCAAACTAAAACTCAGTTAGCATGCTTTGCAGACGATACTACTTCATATAAATTATCTAAAGACACAGACTTAATCATTAGTAGACTTCAACTGTCTCTATTCAGTTTGCAAGAATTTTTTATCAACTGCAAGCTGAAACTTAATAATTAATATGTATGTATGATCGCATAATTATTGTGAAGCATTACGCTAGCTATATATAATGTATAATGACGCATCAATGTCACGTAAAACTTTTTTTTAAATATTTATTAGAACTATTTTTTTTTGAAAATATATATCATATTCCGCTAATATGAGTTTGGTATAACAATTAATATACCTTTTCTATTGTTATAAAGATGTGAATTATTATTTAGTTAAAAATGTATATAGGTAAGTAATTGTTATTTCTACTACCCTCCAATGTACATGATTTCATAAGAACGTAACAAATCCAATTCTTTGTTTACCTAAAGTTTAAAAAGACGTCCCTAGTTTGTAAAACAACATTTATTTCTTATACTGTCGTAATGTAACTTATTTATTCAAGCGCTGAGTTATGTCACTTGTAAGTTTAAGTCAATAAAGATATTTTATGAAATCAAAAAATCAATCTAGTAAATTTATTAAAGTACTTACCTAAAACCTTGATCGAATCCAATTTATTAAAAACCAGGAAACATTACAGATAAAATCTATACTTCTATACTGATGTTATAATGAGGACCACTTTTGTATGTAATGAATGAACTTAAAAACTACTAGACCGATTTCAATAATTATTTCGCGGTTAGAAAGCGAAATTATCACATAGGAGTATGCTGAAAAAAAACTAGTGAGAAATTGTATTCATATCAAGATTATTAAAAAGACATGTAGGTACTGGCAGCCTTACAGCTTAAAGCGATATTTTCCAGGCTGGTTGTTATACATTTGTATAAAGAGTTATTCCAATCAATCGATAGGGATTGGAAAGCTGAAGGTAGATACGTTAATCGATTAAATGGAAATGAACGTAATGGCGATTCAATCGAATCAGGCCAGGAATGGATCGGCTCTACTCGGCCCAATGTATCCGGGTCACCGGGCAGAGCTATTTCAGTAACTGATGCAAATAAATAAGCGTAAAATGCCCATTACACTGTCGCTAACTAGCTTGACAGACAGGGGCTCGAGATACGTAGTGAATAAAAAAATTGTGAAAAAAAAACTATTACCTGTATTATAAAACGCAAAACTCCTTAGAGCGACTTTAGTAATAATAAAAAGTAAATATTTAGCTTTAAACTTAAGTTTGATTACTTATAGTAAACATTAAAAAAATATATCTATTATTGGTACGCCTAGCGGTGGTACTCGCGGATATTTGATTACCTATCCCACGGAAACACTGCATTTGTTCGGGATGTAAAGTATCTTATTTGTGAATTTAATTACATATCTTGGATTTCTATAGATGCACATAGACCTTAGGTTTCTAATAAAGTATTAGCAACTTATTGTTCGCTTCACAAATACTCTTATTATATATCCTCAAAAATCTTCTCTACCAAGTATTGAGAGAAAGAGTATAAAAACCGCTTTAAGTAGGTATAAAACTCTCTTCGTATATCACAATCCAAAAGAAAACCAGCCATAAACATAAGTAAGGGCTCGTAAAAGCTCTTCGAGTTTCAATGTACCGTGTTTAAGTATTGAAATAAAGTATTAGGGCGAATCGGCGTCGTACTGTCTAGACTGAGTGTGATGTAATCCTGAATGTCGCGGGATACTTGGAACGTTTCATCGATTTAGTTTGGCCAGTTATCGAGATTTAAGACAGATGCTTAGGAACATCACTATGAATTAGAAATGAAATTTATCATCCACTGTCATCCGCGTTATGGCTGATTCGTAACTTAGTTGCTGAGAAGAAGAATGAACTAAAAGTGTGGTTATTGGAAGAAATATTGTAATTCTTTGAAAGAATATTTACCGAATGCCACAAGTGGCATTCTAAAAAATAAAAACGAGAATGTCGTCAAGACGTCATTCTAGTTCTTATTTTTTTTCTGTAATTACATATATAATTATAATTTGACGCATACTTGACTGCATAAAAAATGTTTTTCTCGGTCTTTTCAAATGGCGAGTGAATTGGTTTCTTCTAGGCAAGCGTGCCACATCCTAGACCGTATCGTCGCTCATCAAGCGAGTTGCGGTCAAGTGCGAGATCATTAGCTATATTATATTCTCTTTGACTTGTCTTTATATTGTAAAATATTTCAAATTTTTATTTTAACAAAGTAATTTGTATCTAGTGGTACTCGTATTTGTAATAATTCCATTTAAACAATAATTATGTAAATAATGAATCGTACACAATTTTAATTTAGTTAAATTACTCTGAAATTGTCACATGTTAAGTCTCGGCAAAATAGGCTGTACAAAACTCTATTCAATTTGTTCTAACCTATTTTCTGTGAAATAAATATTCATTTACACAGTTTTTGTAATATCATACCATTATTATATATTTTATATTACTTATGACAGGAGAAGTACTATTATAAGTATGGCTAGTAATTTAATCCAACTGCTATTTTAGCTAGTCATATAATTCATTTGCCCGGTAGCGGTAGTAGTAATGCCAAGACGAAGCCAGATGCTGACAAACAAGAAAGTGGAATTGTGGATGGCAAAACCGTAAGTTGGAATTTTTTTATTTTTTTTACTAACATAAACAAAATGACTACAAAAAAATAGCAGAAAGATTACGTATTTAAGACCATTTAAGATCTACAGATAGATCCAATTCTCCAACCCACCACCAGAGAGAATTAATTGAACCCGATGTGAAATGCCAGGATGTGGAACTCGCTACCAGCTTCTCGTTTCCCAGATTTCTATTATCCCTTTTTATCAATGACTAATTAAAAGCTTTTCAAGTCTCGAGAGAATCTGTTTCTGCTAAGCAAGCGTTTTAGGCCTACATTTTAGGCCGCATCGTCGTTTAATATCAGACGAGATGCATTGCTGTGCTTGCCGTGCAGCCTGCCCTACTATTATCCTTCTTGCATTGTTAAACCGAGCAGTAAAAATAAACTGATAATACTGATTAACTGTAATAAGATATTTTTAGTCAATTCGTAGTAACAAAGTGCTTGTCCGATTCAATAATAATAATTATTTTTCAAAAAAGTGACTCCCAAGTTTCCGAAGATGCCGATAGAACGTTTTTCAGGAATTTTCATTACTGAAAAAATTCTATCGATTACCTAATAAATCTCTTGAACGATCTTGATACAATTACTATGTTACTACATGCAAGGTATCCCTTTCAAACGAGAAAAGAATTCTCCAAATCGATCTATCTACCCGTCTTCTAGAACTCGAGTAACTAATATTAAAAAAAAAACAGTCGTAGTACCTAATCTTTTTGGAAGTCGGTAAAAAAGCATAATTATCATTCCAAGAGTACATTTCCGCAGCCATTTTATACAAAATATGATTAAATTATTCCTCATTGCTCCCGTTTCTCCAATATTTATTTAACGTACTCTTGTAATTAATACGAAATACAATATGCTTGATATTATTCGTCATATTAAAATTCCTGTAGCGTTTTTCATACCTACTAATGATTGATGTATACCTTCGAGTACAAAGTAATGCGTGACGGGAAAAAAACAAGCTTTTTTAAATGTTATCGTTGAGTGATTTAGAATGGCTATACCATGAGTTTTAGGTATTGATTTTAAGTTTAATTGGCTGTGGAAATGAAGCTTAAGTGGATTTAGTTTTGAGTGGAACGTGCGTCGTAAGGATTATTAAACGGCTTAATTTTTCGAGCTTTTATTCTATACCTATGTTGTCAACAGTTTTAAGACTCCAGCTCAGACTAGAAAAGCTTATTGGTAGTTATTACTAAAACCATTATTGCAACGTAATTACTGATATTTGGATATTTATTGAAAACAAATAATGTTAATTAAAAATAATAAATAAAATAATTGTAACACTTAGCATACTAACCAAATAACCCGCTCCTAACCATTCCCGGCGCAAAGGTGCCCATCATACCTACTTGCCGCATTGCGAATTGAATAGCAATGGCCAACGTTTGCACCACGAACAAATTACTTATTAACTAGTAAAAAATATGTGACAAAAAATATCGTTAGCTGAGTACTTGGTTAATTTCTTGTAGTTTTCACGAAATTAAATTTGTAGAAACTAGATCTTTATTCGACTTACTGTGATCTACATGACTATCGGCAATAATTAGGTACGGAAGAATGAAAAATAAGAGCAAGCGAACTTTGTTTCGTTTGGACAGTTCGCAGTTTCAACGCTGTGACAATAAAACCACGTTTGCTTGATCTTCTTTTTACCTTTTTTATGCCTAAGCCGATTCTACACTAAACTATTTTATAAAACATGAACTAAAGAAATAGACAAGTCGTCAGCGAATTCCTAACCTGGCAATTAGCACAAAAAATGTAGATGCAAAGCTTACCTGAGCCTTCTCATGCTTGTCATGGAACCTGTCAGCGTCCAACTGCGCTGTGTCTCGCTCCTTCTGCAGTCGAGCCGCTTGCCCCAGCGCCTTGTCCAGTTGCGACTGGAGCGATTCGAAGTCATACGACTGCTTCTCGCGGTCAACTTGCAGCTGGGGGGAAATAGGAAATTTAGTTGTATATAGGAACATTTGTTAATTATTCTGAAACTAAGTACCTATGTCACTTTGAGAGAAGATAACAATCTTTATTGTATACCCTGTCATATGAAGACCATCCTTTTTGTAACTTTTCTCCGTTCAAAGTCAAACAAATCGCTTTGAGCGATAGGGCCGCTAGTTATCGATCTAGATGTAAAATGAACATGTATCTTTTTGTATTTTATGATTTGTGTGTATTCAATATATAGTTCATCGATCAAGCAATCACTTGTAATATAAGTCGTTGCTTTTGGTCAACAGAAGATCCTTTAAGCTTTGTGATTTTTGAATAGACTATAAATAATATATACAAAAAATATTTCTGCAAATATTGGAATTGTTTTTTTATATTTATAAATTAATCTTTTGGCAATACAATGATATTATAAAAGTCTCTAAAGTTTTTAACTCTACTTTTTTTTTTTTTTTTGAATACTCATCTTAAAATTCTTAATTACCAGACACCCTGTATATATATGCACATAAAATTAATACCACTTTTATTGCGTCGGGAGTTAAAAAAATCAAATACTAGGTTATCGGCTAGGGGTGTACTACGACGAAATGGGGTCACTGTATTTCCTAAGGAACTTTCACTATGGGACCAGCTCTGAATTCTAAAAAAAACAGCTATTTTCAGCTGTTTAAACAAAAAGTTGATCGGTCGTCGACAAAATGATTGAAACGGCAGATTATTTTTTCTCGAATGCAGGGTTGGTCCCATAGTGAAAGTGGTTCCTTATAATGGGTACAGTGACCTCCTTTCGGTTTAGAACACTCCTAGCCGATAACCTTTAGTAACTATGTTGTCAACTAACCTTTCTATTCTCAGTGGCAATCTTATCCAACTTCTCTTGAAGTTTATCAATTTCTGAATGCGCAGCGTCGAGTGCAGCTTGTAACTTGTCTTGCTGCAGCTGTGCTTTCCCAAGAGTCGCCTGGGTCCGCTCCAGCTCTTCCCTTGACTTCTCCAGCTCAGCTATCGCCTTGTCACGCTCGGAGTGCAAGCGGGATATGGAGGACTGCAGGCTGGGGGGTAATTGTAGATATTCAATACCAAGATAAAATAATTTAAAAAAGTTTTTTGATTTCAAAAACCCAAATACTAGATTAATTTTGGCAAAATTTACATGAAACTAAATGGTAAGTATACCCTTTAGTAGTATACATAATAACAAACATCCCTCACTAATAATATAAATGTGAATGAAAGTTTGTTTGTTACGC
Source organism: Ligdia adustata (assembly GCA_947049295.1). NCBI lineage: Eukaryota > Metazoa > Arthropoda > Insecta > Lepidoptera > Geometridae > Ligdia > Ligdia adustata. The sequence goes on from OX346237.1 coordinate 3,451,140, forward strand.
TTTCACGCGAAAACTACTTAACCGATCATCATGAAACATTGTACACATATTCTTGGAGGTATTAGATGTATCATAGGATAAATTATATGAAAGATAAAACAAATTACACCACGGGCGAACAGCTGCTAGTACATAATAAATTAAAGAATTAAATTGTTGTAAGTTAACATTTCAAATATAAACAAATGACTATAGCCTCCATATGCCTCCTTAATAGCGGAGACCTGTGCCTAGCTATTTTTAAACAAGGTGACATAAAGAATAAGGCTGTCTGGCTTATTATTTATGTCACATACAGTCATAGTATATCATAGTAGTCACTACCGCCCTAAAATATCTCAATTTTTTTAAGACTAATGAGAATATTCGTTTTAGTATACGAACTCTCCTAAAGTGGCCGCAGATAAATCTAATTTTCGCCAAAGAGATGAATTATTTTGAGAGATGTTAATAATTTGGCTTTATAAAAATATATTCCTAAAATTTCGTTCAAGAGAATGTACTCAACGTACTCGCAATGTCCAAAAAGTAACAGAAGTTTCACAGGTCAAACTTCTGTTAGTTTTTGAAGAAAAACTACGAATGTTTATATCTTTCAGGAATATAGTTTGTATTAAACAAGCTAAGAAAAGACGATGTAAAAATATTAGTATAAAAGTCACAAAAATTTCACGATAATGCTTAAAATATGAGGCCTAATTAGTCGGGCACACACAGCATAGTTAGGGCATGTATGGCATGTCTGTAAACAGTTAAATAATCAAATATAAAAGTGAAAATATGTTTAACAATACTTTTATACATTTCTGATGTCACTGTTTTATCGAAGATTGTTATTAGATATGTAGGTAAAAGAGTGGTTTATTTAGAGTAAACATTACAATGCAACTTAGACGTATGCAAAACACAAATATGAATTCAACTTACCGATCATATTCTTCCTTCAAGCTATCTTGTTCAGTTTGTGCATTTTCCAACTTCGCTTTCAAACGGTAGACCTCTCCCTGACTCTTCTCTAACTTTTCTTGCAAAGCACCAGCTTCCGCGTGAGCTCGTTCCGCATCAGCCTGAGTCACTCTCAACTCTGCCTGAGCTCGCCTTAACTCTGTCGCACTCTTGTCAGCTTTCTCTTGCATTCTATCCAGCTCTTGCGACGTAGACAATGTACTTCTGCCGAAAGTTGTCTGAGATCTTTCGAGCTCGTGTTTGAGTCTTTCATTTTCTAGCTCAAGTCTAGCCAATCGCTGTTTCGCAGCTTCCCAATCGGCACCAGATCTTCCCACTTCACTAGCAGCTTTGTCTAACTCTGCTTTAGATTTGCCCAGTTCTGATTGCGAACTTTCCAGTTTAGCTTCTAGACGGTCTTTTTCAGCTTGAGCCCTTTCTAGCCTGGCTCCGAGTTTTTCAACTTCACTTTCTAAGGCGTGGAGTTTCATTTTGTACTCTGCGATCTCTCTTTCGTGTAGTTCACGTTCTTCATTCTTTTCGTGTTCAGCTCTGTCTCTTTGTTCTCTTAGTTGTTGAATTTGCTTTTCTTTATCGCCTATGACTTCTTCGAGTGATGATAGAGCACCTTCGGAGGAGCAATGGTGAGCTTGCATTGCGTTAAGCCTGGCTCGCGCCATATCTACTTGGTTATCTTTCTCTTTTAATAAATCTTCTAAGTTTTCGATCTGAAATATTTTAGAACTTGTCAAAAAACTTAAATTGTTTACATCAATTAAAAATAACATTATCAAATACAATATTAACATTAAATATATCAGCAACAAAATACAAACAAACAAAAAATAAAATAAATACTTACTTACTAGCACAACAAAGAATAATTAATTTATACCAAACCACAGCAGTAAAAATATAATAGCTTACCAAATAAATATACCACACACAAAAATAACAAAACAATGTTTCATCCAACGTTAAAAAATAAAAATAAACCGCACAGAAAATATGGGAAAACGATTTAAATAATTTAACCAAAATGAGAAGGAAAATATCAAACATATACAAAACTGAATAAACATTTCTATGAGGAAGATTTTCTGTATCATTTTCAAAAGACTCTTACAAATTCAATTATTTTACGCATTTTAAAAAACAGACGCTACAAAACTCAACAGATCTGATATTACGAGTCTATCTCTTTGATATAACGTACGGATTGGAGATATGCTCACTCAATTGAAAGGATTTAACCCAATAAGCATTTAAAATACAACATCAGATTTCAAGAGAATATTTATGGGCTTAATTCCGGACTACAGACCAAATTGGATTATGAAGAATTTAAATGATATGATGCATTTTGATGTGACATAATACTGTGAAGGAGCTTTTTATACTTATTCTTTTTAATTATAAGCTTTTAATTTGAACAAATATGTTGAAACTTATATCGTCAATGTAATCTAATATTTACTGAATTTCGCTGAAGTTTAATTTTAAGTCTATTCTGATTAAGACAAAATTGTTATATGTATATCTATAGACAGATACGTACTCTAATACTGTCATGTTTATATTACTCTAGTACTCATTTTTTTATTCGTAAAGTGGTAAATAAATAAAGTTATTATATGGATACTTATAATAATTCATTAAATTTGAAATATTCAATTTAATTGAGATAGACATACTTAAATCTATTTGGACGAATATGATAATACTTTTTCGATTACAACACTAATACAAACAATACGTAAAATCTAGCTTGAAATAATAAATAATAACATAAAACATCATATAATAACACGTATATAATAGGTCAAAAAATTAAATGAACTCAAACATTATATTCTGTAAATTCCCGAATAAAATCTACAATAGTCTTGTTACTATGACTACATTTGTAAGAATTAAGCATTCTAAAAGGATATAATGGCAATTGTAACACGGAAATTCTAAACCGAAAGGCGCTCCTTTTTGTACTATACGAACAGCTTCAACTAGACCAATCCGGAAATAGTAAAAAAAAACACTTTCAGAGAAAAATCATCGGCCTTGCGTCAGGATCAGATTATATTCTGAAATTCCGTGTCCGATCCATCCAAGATGTTCTTCATATAGAGATATTTTTTTTACTATTTTTTTCTACTTTTTAGTACTCCCCAAACCGAATTCTGTACTTTCGGAAGAGCTGAAACCTTATTAAAGTCTATGAACAATAATTTATATAGCTCAGCAAATATATTTGGTTATTATGACTTGATTAAGACCAGCAAAACTTTATATCCTATTTTACCAACAGCATGACTTACAGCATTTTCTACTTCCTACCTTCCGCTGCAAGACATTGATCTTCCGATCTTTGATCTCCGAGTGATCCCTGAACTCTGCCAACTCGTGTGCAGCAGTCATAGCTGCTGCAGTCTTCTTCTCCAGCTGTCTGCTCTTCTCGTCTAGACGAGCCTTTAGTTCTTCAACCTGGTTGACAAACTGAGTCTTAAGTTCTAGCACTGCTCGCGTTGATCCGTAATGTGGAGGGATTGAAAACAGTATGAAATTGTTTGGACTCTTTTATGCTTTTGTGTCAACGATATTCTTGGAAAAATCTTCTCGAAGAATTTGTAAGATCAAATCTAAATCGAGACTGTAATCATCAATAATACAATATATATATATATATATATATATATATATATATATATATATATATATATATATATATATATAGGTATTTGGATAATGGAATGATATAATTTTTTTAAGATTCTTGTAATTTAAGGAAAGGGACTCTAAATAGGAATAATGTGTCAATCCTTTATGTTTATATTACAGGGTAGTAAATTCTTGATTGATTTGAAGATTATTTCAAAGGATCTAATTTTCTTTAACCAGAATTCAAGTAAATTCCATAATAAATCAATAAAATTGTTCTTCCACCACAAATGTTAGTTGTTATTCAAAACATATCGACAATCCCACAACACAAAAAGCTGTGCATAGCATGTTTAGTATAGCGAAGTCACATAAAATGTATGAAAACATGGACGTGATTATTGAATTATACTCATATTTTAATCCTAAATTCTCTATCTTTAATACTACTTTAAATTCAGTCATGAATACTTGAAAGTTTTTATGGCGATAATATAACTATCCTAAAAATTCTATTCAATTGAAATATCCCTGAGCAATCAAATTTCTTTCTTCGTCAATCTGGTCAACTTTGTTGAAAGAGACAGTGAAAGAATCAGTCGCAATTCTTTGCTGTCCCCATCTAATTTTGTAGTGACTTACATCTGTCTGCAGCATACTATAATGTTCTTCTTTAGCGCAGAGCGACTCTTTGAGCACAGCTATATGACGCTGGTAGTCCTGGTGCTGCTCTTCTAGTGCCTTCATCTTCGCAGCCATTGCCAGAATCTCCTGATCTCTCCGTTGTATCTCCAGGCGAAACTCATCCAGCTGATCATCCCAATCCATCCGAATATAAAATTAGATAAAAAACCCAAACACACAGTTAGTAGAAACACGGAAGACTCCAATTATTATGAAAAAACAAAACTATCTACTAAGGCAAAAGTGATGGCGAAGATGATATCGATGTTAAAAATCTCAATCTACATAAAACTGTTTCAATGATCACCGATAGTGTTAGTACCGAAGTAGATAATGACAAGCGATACAAGCTTATGGTTAACCTTATATTAGTACGAAACGAAATGTTTAACAGCACTCTTATTGAACACATGACATTTATAATCGGTGCCGTGGAAGACAATTCGACATAAACCATTTGCACACGCTCATTTGTTTCATGCAGTTACTCCAATCATAGGACACGTCGTCGAATTTTAATAAGTCAATAATCTTATCCCACCAAATAGTATGAACATTTACACTGGAAAACTTTCTATGCTAATTACTAATGAGAAGTCGGAGAAGTATATGATGTAGAAAGCTTTCCAGATTTCGATGCGTTATATCAAAAATAGTCAGAAGAAACATCTGGAGATGCACGGGCGCCTATGTTGTGATACATTTATCTACCTAATGTGAGACAGACTGATGGTATGACCGCTAATGAGAGAGTCGGGTCGTGATGGGCTAGAGGAGGCATGGGGCGCGCGGGGTGAGGCGGCCAACATCGAAAGCACAACATGACTGATCCGAGCCGAGACACAACACAAACACTCCTTCCTACTCGGACTCCTAGTTCGCTGTACGTCGCCTCGACAGTCTTTATCGACCACTCTGTCGCTAGCCGACAGCAGCGGTGTCAACGCAAGATCTCACATAAATCTCACACTAATTACATCTAAATTCATATATTCGCTTCCACTAAGGCCCTATTTAACAAAAATAGTATCGATCGACATCGTTTTGAGAATATAAATCTTTCTTTTTACTCTTATATTTTAATAATTAATAAAAATAGCTTTTTAACAACGAACAAGTTATTTTTATCCTTTTTACATTTAAAAAATATTACGATTCAACACATTCGGCGATTTGTTTCGGCTAACGTACGGGTACTTAAAGCGAATAAATTGACACGTGGTGTGGGTGTGGACGCGGCGGGCGCGGGCGCTCGTACACATCACAGCGTGGTGGCGCTATAGAAGCGCGCCGAGTAGCACGGGCGGAGCGCGGGCCGGGGCGGCGCGCTCAGGCGGCCGTCCTTCATCACGCGCACGTCGTTCAGCAGAAAACTTACTTGTCTCTTGAACGGAGGCTCGACCTTATCGTATATGGAGGCGTGAGAGGGCGCGAGCGAGGGCGGCGGCGGCGAGCCCAGGGCTGCCAGCTCGCCTTCGAGCAGCGCCACCTGGCGCTCCAGCGTGGCGATGCGCGCCTCCTTGGTCTCGAGCACCGCGGTGAGCGTGGCGCCGGCCGAGCCGCCCGGCAGCCCCGCGGCCTGCAGCGCGCGCTCGAGCTGCCCCTGCAGCGCCCGCAGCGTGTCCGCCGTCGCCTTGAGCTCCTGCCGGACGGGCGAGTCGGTGAGCCGCCGCCCCCGCTCGCTCGCTACCTGCCAGGCCGCGCTCGAGAGGCGACTCCACCGCCCCGCCTCCGGCCGGGGCTGCCCCTCTAGCCCCGGGAACGCAGCCCCGTCCGAAGGCGCTCACATTATCAACATAATCTTTTTTGCCTTCTAAAAACAATGGCCAATGATCGAACGGTCGGACTCGACGCGTCGTCTAATCGTGTGAACGGGGATATGAGCTGCTAAGCATGCAATGTCGTGTCGTGGCTGTGTTGTCAGTAGGTTCTCGAGTTTTACTATTGGTGTATTTAGGCCGAATCGTTTGAAAACTTTAGGGAACAATTTTGACAACTTTTAAATTATATTTTTTTGGATTTTTGTATCGTTTACTGTGTGTTTTAGCGGGAGTAGGGGAGTAAGAAAACGATAACAATGTGCTTAGGGTACAAGCTGACAGTGTCACAGAGGTATCGAAAGAACGTGGTATAGTGAGGAAGCGTCGGACAAGAATCATGAAGCTAATATCGAGTGAGTCGATCTTTGAACATAAAAGGCTTTCGCGACAGACACATTCTGCTGAAGAGACAAGAAATGAATGAAATGGAACTATCAAGAGCAACTCTAACAGAAACAGTGATCATGATAAAGGTATCACAAAATAAAACGCCCATGTGGTTACAAGATGCTAGTTGTAAGAAAGCAGAAGTGACGTGCATTGACTACTAAGACAGTGTTAGGACACACAATAGCAAAATTTCCAATAAGTATTTATACTTTCTAATATTGGCATTAGAAATTTTGCTATAAAACATACAAATCATGCATACACGAAGCAACATAATTACCTGTTTTTGTGCCATTGCTTGCATTTGTTGGAACATTTGGCGTTCTTCTTCTTTACCTGAAAGGTTTTTTGGTATTTTACTCGTCATAATCTTCCGCATATATATGTTTATAAGAGACGGTAGAATAATACGAACCCATGCCCTTATTTTGTAGCATTTCCAGCAGCTTTTTGATGCTCTCATCTCTTGCTTGTAATGTTTGCTTTTGCGTTTCGATCCTCAGTTCTAGTTCCTGTTGATTAAATAAAGGTAAATATTATATATGTTATAGTCGTATACGCACTTAATTGAATCGAGAAGATTTTTGTAATGGTAAAGAGATCTTTGGATAAACCGCAACGAAGACTCTTTTTATCGAATCTTAATTTTGAACAAGAATTTACTTTCTTTTAAAAACAACCAACTTGTACTGCTCTATTTACTGATTTTAATGAGTTCTTCCATCAGATCCACTTATGCCTCTAGATGTAAAATTATTCCTGTATATTTGTGGTTTGTCTATCTGCAATAAAGAGTTAATTCATTAATTCATTCATTAATTCAAATACTGAATTAAATTTGTCTCTTTTATCATGATACAGTAATTAACTGTTTACCTGGTTTAACGCACATTCTAGGTCCACATTACATACATACACTATAGTCTTGCCTGATGGACTATACTTAAGGAGGGCAGGTGTACAGATGATGAGTTTGAACATCTGTCTTCGAGTCTGGGTGTGTTGTGTTTGTGAATGTTGGTTGGCATTGCGGTCACAGGAGAAATCCTAGTGGAGAGCTTTGAGTGCGAATTTTATTTATCCTCGACCTTCTTACCTAAATGAAAATTAGTAGAGACATGTCATGCAAGGGATGATATGCAAGAATGCGATGCCGTTAGATTGGTAAAAATGAAATAAGTAATCTCAAATGGCGTGGTTTTGTGCTCATCTATGTTCTATTTATATATAAGAATGAATCCCTATATCCTTTGGTCACGCCATCACTTGTGAACGGCTGGACCGTTTTTTTTTTGTTGTATTTGTTATTGTCATGAGAAGGTTCATATGACAGAAAAAAATATAAAATATATATACATAAAAATGAATCCGTTTGTTTCACTAAAACTCAAGAACGGCTATGCCGATATAACTGATTTTATTTGTCGTACTCCAGGAAAGGTTTAAAAGGTGAGAAACATACAAAACTGTTAGGCGGTATGAAGTTCGGCGGGTCAGCTACTTAGAAAATAAATTCCGCAAAACATTTAGAGTAAGAGAGAGGAGCCATATTCTCTGCAAGGTCGATTAAACCGTCCAAGATGATGCATTCCATGGAACTACTTCTCAAGTTTCTGATGCGACTACTGGGATTTACTTTTGATACTGCTAAAAGCGAGCATCACAGAATCAAATCACCTTAATAGTGTCCCTCAGTATGGCTATCTCCCGCTGCAGATGCTCGTTCTCAGCGAAGAGTTGTTCCAGCTGTGATTGTAGTTCTGGAGCTGGTTGACGCATACGTAGACGAAGCTCCTCCTCCAGCTGACGGACTAGCATGGCTTGTTTCTGTGGAAGAAGGAACAAGAGGAAGGTCAGTTGTTGATCTAAGGTTTATCTCGATTGGGAATTAATTAGATACATCGGAATTGACACTTTTTAATTTTACAATATTGAATGGAATTCCTTTTTTGTTGAATTCCAAAAATGTTGAATTTCTACCATATAGAATCTCAGCATGTCTAACTATTTAGTAATTTCCAGGCTAACCACGGTATCCAAGGCTCAATAAATTGTAAATGTTTTCTAAAATCCCTTTATTACCAAATACAAAATTACGAAGTACAACAACAAAAACAATATAGCAGAAAGATTACCAATAAATAACCCTTTAAATATCTACATATAATCCAAATACTCCAACTCACCACCAGAGGACAGCGTGCCTAGTATGCTAGCCGCATTACCACGCTTAATGGCAATGCTTATACGTTGTGCAAGAAAAAAACCGGCATTCTGGTCTCACGTCGAATCAATCAAACGCTAAGATAAGTTTTGAAAAATAAGATGAGCTCCCGGTCCCCACGGCCCTACAGTTTCGCTCGACACCTAATTTTACACCGACACATTTTTCTTACATATTTGTTTCATAACATTTTGCTACTTTCAGTGTTTGATCCATTATAAAATCGCAAAAAAATTAGCTGCACACGAGTGTTGTATAGAAAAGTTAATATAAAAGTTGCGACGATATTAGTTCGTGTCGGGCGCCGTTATAAGGCAATTTGGAATGCTTACTCGTGCGCGTGATAGATGCGATGCGATGGTTGCGATGATCCAGTACATATTTACTGGCATCACTGAGCGACGTGATCAGCGTTGGTGGTTAAATTAAATTCCATTGATGTCTTTTTATCGCATAGTTTGTAAATTTTTGAGGAAATAATATGAGTTGAATAAAATTTCCACAGGCTCATCACTATTTCAAAATAATATTATAAACTTACTAAGCGCATGTCAATATAGTCTAGTAGTTAACGAAGTTGTTTCAATAGCCGTGTCCGATTCCCGGCCGTGGCGGGTTATCGAACGATAAACATGTCAAAAGTCTTTTCAGGTCTGGGTGTGTTGTGCATGTGTTTGTAGATGTTGCATGGCATCACCAACTTGGAGAAATCCAAGAGGAGTGTGATATTGTGAAAGTATTTTTTGTGTCAGTAGACATTCGTACTTTTAAATATCGATCGATTTGCTATCGCGTTGCGCTTGCATGAGTACTAAAGAGTACGAGTATATACGGCCATTTATTTCGCATTAGTGTACTGGCGATATAGGGCTTTATGTCGGGCCCGTGGCAGGCGTATTTAAGAGAGTACTATAGATATATATAAACTAGTAGAAATTATACATTGAACGTTGCATGGCTGCACGCTATATTTAGAGGGAATTCGAGATAGAGCGAATCGTTTGGAGCCTGAACTAAAAGCTTTAAAGTTATAAAACAAACCGTTTTTACGGCTTTTTATGTTCTATCTAGAGGTCTATTTTATGGTCTTTGCAATGAGATAAAGAGAATAATTAAGAGTTTTTATTCATACCTTAACAAAACTTGATTTCTAAGTTCTATGATGTTTCAGAATTGGATATTATTACAATCAGCTAGTAAATGAACAATTGATAAAGTAGCTGCATTTTGGAGAGATTTTTGGAAAGATTGTAAACCGACTTTCATCATGATTCAAATTAAGAAAAACAAACAAGAGGTACAGACATATTTTCGGCAAAAATTTTGCCACACTTAAACAAACACTTTACGCTAGCCCACAGCTATATATAAAAAAACACAAACTAAAAAAAGTCTCGTATAGGTCATAAAATAAAAGTTAGACCTCTACCAGTAGGTACTTCCTGACGATCTATCATCGTACCGACCTCACTGAATCTTTTAGACCCTCCAATTTGTAATGGCAATTTTATGAAACATTCATGCAATAAAATTGGGTTGATTTAGATACTGTAGCATCTATTTTATAACATTTGGTTGCTACGAGAGCTTGATTTACGTGAAATCTGTAGGAATTTAGAAGGAATTTCACGCAGAAACAGTAGACAAAATGCCTTTTAAACGAACACGTTTTAAAAATATAAACTCAGCGAATATATTATGTGAATGCAGCTTGTACGAGTAGAATCATCGTTCTTGTGTAACGAACAACCTTAATAAAATATTAATAATAACTAAACAAAGCAATCATAATGAAAATATATAATTATGTCATTAGAACTATTTAACTAAAACTAATATTAACTAATCGTATATAAATGAGATTTATAATTTTTTTTTTTTAGTAATTATTAATTCAAATGTACTTTACTTTACTTTATAGAATCGGTCGATAGTGTTAGAAATAATTTCATAGAATAATATTAAATACAAACAGCGCGCCGCTGTGTTACTCGATACGGATCTCTATTATATAAAGTAATAAATATAGCCTATCTTTCTCAGTGATGACGTAGTTTTCTAACGGCAAAACAATTGTTGTAAATCGGTCCAGTAGCTTTTCGAATTTACACGTACCTCTTTATAATATTGCATAGTTAAGAATCCCTGACAACCGTACCCATATAAAGGAAATCGGTTAAATTTACAAACACAAGATTTAGAACAGATTTTCATAAATAGTATATAAGAGGAAGAAAGAAGAAGAAAAGAAGTAGGATAAGAAATATCTCCACGATTACGTGCCAACGCGAGACGTGTCATAGTTGAAGACACGAACGACTCATTTCATTCCTGATGAATTGACCGAATGTGAACGAAACTATAGTTGGACTTATCCAACAAAGAGGTAGGCGTGAAAATCCGTCTTCTTAAACAAAATGAATCAAACATGCTTTAGTTTTCTTTATGACAGCGTCTTTTTGAGTCGGGGGTTAGTAAGATGTATAGCTGAACTGTGATAAAACGAATAAAACTAGCACTTACGTCTGTACGTGAGAGGAGTGCTAAAGATCCCAATACGTGATGTAGAGACATAGGGTTATTTAAACCTATTTCCGGGTGTGATAGCAAAAATTGCTCATAATGAATACAGGGTCAATGGAAATCAACAAGCATCATCTTAAGGGTGGCTTCTGATAAACACACGAAACAATTTTTTTTAGACAACTAATGCGCATTTTATTCATATTGTTTAAGAAGACGGGTTTTCACCTGATTGTTGGAAAGGTCCAATGGAAGTTTTTGATCTGGGACATTCGATAACACGCAGAAAAAAATATTGTTTTTCAGTACAAAAAAGTCATTGACGCGTGGCTAAATGAATGGGATTTTTTTTCCAATTTTCATAATTCCTAGAACTAAAGTTTTTGCTTATGATCAGAAGCTTAAGAGGATGCTAGTTCTTTACATGTGACCATGTATATAACCAACAATTTTCTAACTGACGTGACGCAAAGAAAAAACCAAACGAGGACAAAACAAATGAATTACGGTTTCCGAAATACAAATGTATGAATAAATAGCTGTATAAATTTGAAATTGGAATCCCTAACCATAGAAGAGATATTTGAGATCAAAGTGGCCAGTACGACAAAACGCCAATTTCATATGTAAGGACCTAATAATTGCAATGATTTTGGTTGAGAAATTTTCCCTCAAAAATGACGATATCAAAACAATTTTGGTGCATGACAGACAAGTGTTGCGTACAAATGAAATTAATTTGAGGTGGATCACGGGTTGAAAAAATTGCCTCTGGTACCCAGGCGAACATGCTAAGTGGTCGACAAGGCAAGGACCGGAAAAAATGGAATAGAATAGAATTAAATGTATTTGCAACAGAAAACACACAACGTAACAAATAAAACTAAACTTAATTACTATTTTCGTTTACAACCCATACACTACTCAACATAATGCTGGCTGAAACAACCAGCGCTATCTACCGTTGATACTGAGAGGTGACGTCACGCACGTCACAAGCAGTTAAAAAACGGTGCGTCAATTCTAGAATTTGATAGGTCAATGGGTAGACTTTTTTTATAAAATCGCAAAATAATTTGTGATCGTCAATTCTCAGAACTACTAGTGGTATCTATTAACCTAATTTTGTCTGTCATAATCATTCAATAAATAATTTTGTTAGGCAAGAATATAATATAAAAGAATATGAAAATGTTGAATAGAACAATTCGTTTCTGTTGCTATAAATAAACTATTATAATAGTCAAGTAGAATTGGGTAGGATAGTAGATAGACTCGGCAACACAAATTTGGTAGAGGCCTTAGTGGTAAAGCAATAGCGTTTTAATATTGCGGTCTGCTAATGAATACCTAGAGTTCTTCTAAATACAATAGCTAGAGGATGTCAAGTAAAGACGCGGATTTTCTCTCCCACTAGTATAACAAATATTTCTTTACTCCGTTTGAATGTTTATCTGGATGCTAGTACTCACGTATATAGTAGTTTCAAAGCAATCTCGACAAACCTTGGTTTACGAGTTTTACAAATTTTAAGATTTCTTTCGATGAATTCTTAAAAGACTACACAATATAAATAGATTTTTTTGTGAAGCAAAATTAGTGTGGTCGCATAATGCTAGCAAAATATTGAATTCCAACAGTTTTACCGTTATTTGTCCCGATATTAATATCATGTTTAGATTTTAACCTACTGATTACTTTGTAATACGAGGAAGAATACAGAGGAAAGTTAACTTCAAATTGTCAACGCACAAGCCTTTTTGACAGAGTCAAACAATCTTGTTTAGTTCGCAAGACATATTAATGTAGGGTTTCCTGATTCTATGCCGTTAGACAACCGGTCAGCACACTACTAAAAACACGTCTTGCTTCACTTCAATTCTTTAAAATTTCACCGATATCGGCTCTGCTACATAAAACATTTTCAATACATAAGTTGGATAGAAACTGGATCTAAGTAATCTTAGTTATTCTGCAAACTGATTCAGTTTTTAATGAAAAAATGTTGTCCGTTGGGACTGTTTGCCTTTACCTATATCAGTTATATTCAAAAATGAGTCTCAATGCTGAGCGTTTTTTGGTGTCTTTTAACACTCAAGTTGAGACGCGTTTTAATAAGATCGAGAAGTAAGCCTAACCTATTATCCGCTAACCGCTGCGCTGCTCTCTCCTCTCATGCACTAAACCCGCTACCTCACCGACCCTTCAGCATTCCCTACGCTCCATTTTCTCCCTTAATTCGGCCAGAATCGATACTTCCAAGGCCCACAATCGTTTGCTATGAAACATTTATGTTTGGCCTGCGTACCTACAGTCAACGTTTACGTAGTTCGCTGGCCCTTTCGTAGCTCTGATTTGGTTTTTGTTTTGTATGTAAATGTAATATTTTTATCCGACTACAGTACATACAAAAAAGGGTTATTTCTTTGGACCTAAAGGCCTATTTTGGTTATAAGTTGTGTATAAAAAACAAATATGCTACGTAACAGTCACACGCGGTGTTGCACAATTTACGAGTAAATAAGTGACACTCTGAACCTTTTAGGGAAATTGAACCACTACCGTGGTTATTATTCGACCTATTTTGAAATGCTTTCTTTGTACACCAATATACCTTAAAATATATACTTACAACTGCATGAATTCCTTAAGAGGATCACCGGCCTTTCACTGTTTTCGTATTTCTGATAGAATTTTCGTTCCGGGGCCTGCCTCTTTTCACCCCCTAAATCGTAACGTAATTTTTTGTTATTGATGTCAATGCCTACATGTTTTATGCAAAGCCCTACATGTTTTATTATTTTGGATTAAGTTATTGAACTCTGCATAATAAAGGCTTTTAAAAGGAATTTTATCAGCGCAAAAATACTTAGGAAGCGCGTAACTTTATACTGATATAAAAGATAGAAAAAAAAAAATGGCTATGTAAAAAAAACTACAGGAATCGGACAACATTATATGTTAGAAAAGAGCTATATCTTATTGTATGGACAAGTTGGCGGTCCATAGATGTCTTAAATCAGGCAGGACTTACATTCTCATGTAGATATACGAGTATGTCTCCTAGTAAGTTAGTAGTTGCCTAGTCGGTAAACCAGTTTCTTCGCACTCTTGAGTTTTCTCGCATAGGAGTATTAGAATTAATCAAAACTTGCTAAAACCGTAAAGAAAAACATCGTGAGGAAACCTGTTTGTCTGAGAAAGCTAATAAATAGCGTTCGAAGATAAGTAAGGTCTCAAGCCTACAATTTGAGCGAAGTGGACTATAGCCTACACCTCCTTCATTGGGGAGACCAGTGTTCAGCAGTGGAACGTAATGGTTTGATACGTATATCTCCCTCAATGGAGTTGTTTCATTTTCGGCCAAGACAGTGTACGTCTACCAAAATATGATGATCGAAACCTGCCTACTTCATTGTGTACAAAATTATGTAATTTTTATGAATGGTAGTAGAATTCTGGCATCCCTGGAAGATTTTCATATCCTAGGTAGACACAAATGCCAAAATAGACTCAACAGAAAACGAAAATCGCCCTTTTGCCTAAATAACGTGGAAAATTTTTGATTGGAAATTAATTTTGTACACTGCGATAACATACGTTATTTTGAATTTGGTTGTTAGATTAAAGATTAATAATCCCTAATGTATTAATACTATCAAGTACACTGACCTGACCGGGGCTCAATACATTAATGAAACATCTCTCTTTCAGTTAAACCCTTCACACAACGCAGCTTTTGTATTAAGAAATAATAGTCACAAAATGCTCACAAAACGTAAACAATTTAACTCGCATCAGATTACGTGAAGTGACGCGTGATTATTCTGTCACACGCGAGGGGTAGAGGGTTAAAACCTCCCTAAATACTTTCTAGGAAATAATAAAGTTTCCAGTATTTTTATTTGTATGGATATTGTCTATTAAAATTTATTTAGGACTAGTATCTATTTATTTAGAACTAGTACCCGCGGCGACGCGACTTTAAGAATTAGAAGTAGAATATTAAGAATTTTCAAATATTCAAAGTTTTGTTCCGCTTACGGGTTGAACTTCTAATACACCCCTATACTCTATAGTGAATACATCCTCTAAATTTCATGTCTAAAAGTGAAGCGGTTTAAGCTCAGCGGTTGTGACCGTAGGTAAGTCAAACAGGACTTATACTCTTTTAAATACACTGTACTTTCCACAACTTAAAACCCGTCGATCGACCCATTTCTATACAGACTTTGAATTCATGCCCTTGGTCACCAATCTCATTTATCCAGCTCCCCAAATACCTAAAATTATCGTCCTCTTCAGCGACTTTTAAGCTAACAAAAAGCTTCTGTGTTCTTTTAGAAACCTCTTTTTCTTTTAGAAAGTACTTTGTTTTTGCAATGTTTATTAATTTTCCACTCTAACTGCCGTCGTTTGATTCCAATACGGGTTCGACGAATTTTTTAAATTGTTTAGTTGTCGAGGATTTTTATGTGTGTAGTCTGTGGTTTCGATGGTTCCTGACTATTATTAACATAACGCATGACGCTTTTGACAGTTTTGGAAGACATTTCGAAACTTGAAATATTTTTAAAGCCAAAAAATTATTGTGATCGCGCAGTCATACGTTCACAAAACAAATAGTTTTAATAATTTTATTTAAAAAAAAAAAACAAAGTTTAGTCCAATAGCTTGGTTTGAAATTCAAAATGACTTGAATGAATCGATGACTTATTATTAATTACAACCCGTAGACATCCTCTCTGCCCCTAGTCAGCAAACGCATGACATTTATGTAACAAAATTTCAATAAATCGTTTGCTCAACCTATTGTATTAAGTACCTCGGATTGCTTATCGCGCATAAAATTTTAATCACTAAAACGACAGCTGATAATCCTGCGGGGTGTGTGCCACCTCGGTGGGGTTTTCTACACCCCGACGGTGGGGTTTGTTATACCCCCGCGGTGGGGTAGGAATGGGAACAGGAGGGGGTAAGGGGGTATGCTCTCGTAACGTCTCGTAACTCGAATCGTGTAGTATCGATCTGACGTGAACCCGCCAGAGGTTGGGCTATATTTAAAGCAGGCTTTTAGCTCTGCGAGACCTGCTCTACGTTTCTAGGTGCTTGACATTTTAAAATGAATTCAAAAAAGGAGGAGGTTTGTCGGAATTGAATGGAAGCGGACAGATTGAATAATTTGACTTGTGGCGTTTTGAGATTATTTCTTATGTATTACCTCTGATTTCTCAGCGATGTCTAGACAGATATAAAAAAATATTACTTTGTGTAAAAGAGCCTAATTTCATTATATGGTCCCATGTAAATTTTTATCAAAATCGCTCGTGTAGTTTGGTAAATAAAACACTGTTGGGCTCGGGTCTCTACAAAAGGGCGTAGGCTGTAGTCCACCACGCTGGCCAAATTGCTGATTGAGGACTTCACTTATCTCTAAAAAAGCTATTACCTTCTCCGACAAGTAGGTATCCTCACGATGCTTTCCCTCACCGTTTCAGATTGAGGTAATTAATTATAATATGCATAATGGTAATAAACTCTAGAGGTGCCAGCTTAGCCTTGGTATTGAATGCGCGCCTTTTCGCTTGTCAGGCAAGGGGTTTACCGACTTACTTAATACCTATAATTAGGTCATACTCGTATAATTTTTGTAAGAGAGCGAACGGAAATAACACGACGGGTAGGATTCGAATCTGAATTATTTTGAATAACTCACTCAGTTTCCAAAGTATATAGCTAGCCAACTAGCGTCGAGATTCTGCCGACTGCCAAATTATTAATATTCATATCATTAGACTATAGACCCTGTTAAGACATAGCTTCATATAATAAAATACTAGATGACCCGGCGAACTTTGTACCGCCTAACAGTCGATTCTTTAATATTTCTTTAATACTTATTCTGCTATTCGCAACATTGACAAAAATTGACATGAATACTTATACGATACTAAACGTCACTCAATTGTTTTGCCTTCCCGGAACCTCTGCACTAACATTTAATCTTTATGATATGGTTTTAAAGTTCAAAATTACTTTTAAGTATGATTACAAATTGATTTGGAGTTCAGAAAAGTGTTGCTGTCGAGATTTGCGCTTAGCCACACATTCAGCGATTCATATTTATATTATAGATAATAATATGAAAACGAACAGATTCTATTTACCACTAGATACTTTACTATATACATAGTTAAATAAATATTACCAAGCAAAATAAAATACGACTCTTTTTCATAAACAAATTTTACAAACTACGTGTTATTGTAACTTTACAGTAAAATACAGTAACTTTGTTTTAAAACACCTTTCTTGATTCAAATAAAATAAAACAATAAAACCTTTTTTCAGAAGTGTATTTGTATTATTGCTTAGTAAATATTTCTGAGCGCATTGATCGCACGGGGCAGCCACATGAAAAATATTGACTTAAAAAACATTTTTTCTTTTCAAAATATCATTTTTCATTTCTAAAGTGACTTAAAGGCCCCTTTCCTTTGGCGCCGGCGGGCTCTTAAGATCCTTGCAGCTATTTTAATAAGTCCACGTTAAAAGCCGGCACGTGAATAGCCTTCTTAACAGAGGCAACAGGAAATATGACTGCTGGGGAATAGGTTCCGAATGATATTGGTATGACGTAGGACATTATTCTAAGGACACGATTTGGTGTTGCTCGTCTTTTTTGCTGGAATTTTTGACTATTTAAAAATACCTACAACATTACTGAATCAAATTCTTACAAAAGAACTTCAAGCGTCGTGTTGGAAATAATAATACAGATGTTTTCAATTTATATAAAATTTAATTTTTCAATATATATTATTCATACAAATTGATGTAAATGTTGTATCTTTTATAAACAAATAAACTTACTGTAAAATACTGATATGTATATATATTTTAAAATAAATACAGTAACAAAAGTTTCCAAAGCGAGAGTGCGCATGTATATCAAATTCTGTTGCCCCTGAAAGCGATAAAGCTGCAAAAGTGTGTTGTGTCAAATACTATTTAAATTGGTCAGTACATAGATGACGCTGTAACAAACTTGTTTTTTGGGATAGATGCGGTAATGCTCAATGGTATTAACCATTGAGCATTACCGCATAATAAAAAAACTCAAGTCATTTTTTCTTTAGATATCATTGTTTTGTTAAAAATATGACCCGTACTAGAGTACCAATATCTAAACCAACATACATACGAATTGCTGAAAGATTATTTTCCTTTATTTGAACCGGAATGGCTTCCCTTGTTCATGCAATTAAAAACTCGCAAATACAAATTATTTGCCCTCATCAGTAAACACTAACAATCAATTTACGTTTACGCTACTATTAAGAGTAGCGTAACGTAATCATATCATAACCAATAACGTCTAAAGAACGTATAATGGCATTGAAGCTTACGTCACGCTCGCATAACACCCAACTCGGTGTCGTATAACTCGACATAGAATGAGAAATATGGAGCAGCCGCGAGAGGGCGTGACGCCACAAATCCTTGTAACGTAGCTCTATGCTGGCTTAGTACGCAGTCTTTATTTCTCAAGACTATTCAATGTATGGACTGCAAAAAATTCATAGTGTACATAAATATTCGTTTAGATTAACGTACACATTTTTTACATTAAAATAATATATATGTTTGAATTCTGCAGATAAACGTGCGTACCCTCTTTCAAGATTCATGGTCACACTATAGCGCAAAAAATGTTTCCGGGAAAATGCGGCATATTTACCAAATTGAGGCGGTATACGGAACCCTTTAAATGTCTACTAGGAATAAGTAAGTATCTAGGATTTCCTAGATATGATAGACGGGGTTTAATAGGACTTATATAATAATCTTATTTTGAATTGTTCAACGTAAGAACGCTTTCTCTCCTTTAATTTTCACTTATCTATATTTAGGGAAAATTTCATATTTAATACTCAATTACTCAAAAAAATGCAACCTATTCTGTCTAACAAGCTTCTCCGTTCTTAGTTAAACTCATTTTTTATATATATATACACAGGTTTCATATATTTAATTAAATATTAATAATAAAATACGGAAAGAATCTCAAACATTTCGTTACATTGACTGTATAAAACAACCTCCAACACAAAAACTTCAGGTATGGAAAAGTTACTCCCTTTGAAGAAACTTCAGCAGGCACTCGGCAACCGAAACCATTTGAAGTTAAAATAAATATGGCAATACAACCGCAGAAAGTGTACAAACAAACCTACATAGGTAATATACACGTGGGTACAGTCGTGATAGAAATAGGTTAGGAGCAGGAGATTTTTTACCCCGGCCATCGCCATTTTTTTCGAATTATTCCGATCTGTCACCCTGCTTTGTCCCCATAGGATGACAAAAAAAGGCTAAACAGGGCGACTAAAATTATTGTTTTTTTTTAGCATTTTAGGGGATATAGTAGATTATGTAATTGAATAATACTAAACAAAGGACACAATTGTAATTTAATTCTCTGTGTAGGGTATCTCTTTGTTATTATAATTATTATTAAATCAGAGATCACGCTAGCAACAATAGACAAGGTATTTTGTTGCTTTTATGTAATTTGAGTGGCGATTTAGAAAGTAAGTTACCATTTTTTGATAAATTATGATCTTATTTCTTAGCTATGACTAGATTCATTTTCATTAGTAACGAAATGTGGTGAAGTGTAAGACAAATTGGGACTTATCTCATATTTTCCCAATAAATTGTAACTGATTTTTCGTAGACGGCTGGACCGATTTACTCCGTTACTCTTCTCGTAGATTTTTAAAAGGTTAGAATTATTAAGCTGTTTGAATTTTAAACCGAAATAACAGAAAGAAATCTAATGGAATTAATGATTAATCGCCCACGGTAATGAAAGCTGGTAATAACTTTTTTTTAAATAGAACTAGGCTACATGATTCTTGATTAACCTAATTTCTCACTGTAATTCCCGTAGTGGTATAAATTTTTACCTCGTCTATACTCCCGATTACGTGTCCCCAAGTCCCTTAACTCGCGACACCCGAGAAATAAACTTGGAAGTCTCGAACTGTTTGTGATTTATGTTCTCCTGGTACACGAAACCGTTTCCTTTCCCCAGCGGTTCGGCAATATACAGAAGTTTTAGGTAAATTATAGAGCATCTTCGGTACCTGTTCTCGACGCAATTAAGGAAAATATGTAGATAATTTTATTTTGATTTAGGTTAATATTAAAGTTTGACATATATGTCAAACTTTAATATTTATAAATACTTACATACATACAAAAAATCATTCGAAAAAATCTAATTGTTCGTCTGCTTCTGTGGTAGACGGGAAACATCTTTGCGCTTTGCAATTAAAAAAAAACTATGTCAAATTATAAAATTTAAAAGCGGAAAACTACGTAACGGGCTTTAATAAAATTCAAGTTAGACGTTGTAGGGAATATATTTGAATTGCTCGATAAGGCATTGAATAAGTTATAGTAATTCAGGGAGAAAGTTGGTGGTGTGTTCAGATCATGGTCAACCACTCACGGCGTGAGGTGTGGATAAGATAATAAAACTCATTACTGTTTATGTGTCCTGTTAATAATATTGCTGAGATTAATATGAACCGATTCGTTGCTGATGGCACTACAGGCGTGTCATAATTTTTTTTAACTTATGACACGATACACGCTTTCAATTTTGTATCGATTGTGACACCCTCAAATTAATTTTTAAGTCTATGGCGCTTGACGCGCCAGTCGTCTCTAAGAAAATTTGATCACAGCCATGCCGAAACGTTTTCGAAAGTGGGCGCTGCAACTAATCATTTAACAACCCCCTACTGGCTAGACTTACGCTAGAAAGACGGAAAAATAAGAGCAAGAAACTTGTTTTTTTTTTTTAGTTTAAGCAGCCAACTGTCAAAACGAAACCAATGTTCACCAAACGAAGTCGATGTTTTCACCTCGTTCATGCCCAAGTCTAGTCGATAGCATTGTAGGTCACAAGGTGATTGACATAACGACCGTAGAGTATTTGACACGAAGAGTACAAAAGTTCAAAACTTGAGGGTTAATTGTATTGATAAAATTAAAAATTATCATACAAATGCTTCTCTTCCACGTTGTTATCTACGAGTATTTCCTGACATGGTAGTATGGATTTATTTGTTGTTTATTTCATCGACGATATTCGTTTATAAAACAACTAGCTGTACCCCGCGGTTTCACCCGCGTAGGTGTCCATTGGATTGTCGAGATAATGGTGGAACTACTTTTTTGAAGTCGGTTAAAAAGTATCCTATGTCCTTTCCCGGGGTCCAATCTACCTGTGCACCAAATTTCATCAAAATCGGTTGAGAGGTTTAAGCGGGAAAGCGTAACAGATAGACAGACAGAGTTACTCTCGCATTTATAATATTATAGTAGGGATTGAGATGACAGCTGCTAAAACATAAAAATGATACTTTTTTTCATGATTAATTTTAAACATATAAGATAAAATCTTAAGATTTTATATCCATCAATTATTTAATTACACATCGGAGGAATTTCTAACTAATATAATCATAATCATTTATTTCTCTATAAAGTACATACGATTGATAAATAAAAATATAATTACACTAATTCATGCTATCTATTCATCTATGCTGATTAGATATTTAATTCCAACTTGATCTAACGACGAAGGAAAGCATTGTGAGGAAATGGACAGCGAAGTGAATGGCAGCGTAGTGGACAACGACCTTCACCTCTTAGGGAAGACCCATCTAAATCTTTGAGTTGAAGCACTTAAATTCTAAATAATCTGCACTAACCTTGTGTCTTATTATCAAGAAGTAAAATTTAAAAAACCCCCGACATCGAAATTTTGTGGTGGTAGCCATCTTGGATTCCAGGTTTATCTTAGTGTGCAATACTTTACTAGTCATGGCCCTTTCGTTTGATGCCCATATTGAGGGTATTATGAAAGAACATGTGATCCGCCAATTATTTGTAGCGTCGGCTATCATGGACAGATTTTTATCAAACATAGCTAAAGGAACACACCCGATTGAGAACCTATGAAACAAGAAGATTCAAAATCGGTTCATTCGTTTTGAAGCTACGATGCCATACACTAACACACACATACACATACACAGAGACGTCAAACTTTTGACTCCAGTCTTTTCTTGCATTGGGGGTTAAAAAAAAAGATCCGATGCACTTTATTACCATTCTCTTGCAATGAAAAGCCAGCTGTCTTAACTCTAACCTACCTACGGGGCCCTCCCTATACGTGCCATAGAACTATAGACTATATCACACTAAGTACTACCCTACTTGAAGCCTTGAGTTGTAGCAAACAGCTATTGTATAGTCTGTGGCAACGTTACGCAACTCTCATTCAAGCCGCTCGTTATTTCGGTAAAAAAGAACACAAAATGGCAGCGTGAATGGTAGAGTTGCTAATGACGTAGATGTTGCAGTGCAGTTGTGCTTTTTATTTGGTCCCTTTTTATCTGTGTATTGTCTGAAAAGTTAGTAAGGATTGTTATAATTAAATGAAGAAATTAATTATTAATATTTAGACATAGATAAAATATGGCAAGCCTTATATTTATACCTTGTTTATACTAACTACCATCTTATATAAATATTTGTGTAATGTCTAGCTATGTTTTGCCTTTGTCTTTTTTCACCGATTATCGAAAATGTTCTCTCATCTCTTATAATAAAATCGTATTTAAATAATATATATATATATTTATTTCATTATAAATACAGCACATTTGCATTATACTTGCTTGGATTAGTTTTAATTGCTGTATCACTTTCTTATATACCTAAGCTACTTTTTGTCATTTACATTTTTTTATCATCATACTCGTATAAACATATTATACTATTTATTTATTACTCTTAACACAAACATTAATTATGAAAGTACTTATTTCAACTTTAGATATTAAAGTCAATCAATACTAGTCACAAAAATATATTTCAATATTGGGTAGTACCCCGCGGATATGAAAAAGGGTTATCTAAAATCCTATGACGTAAAAGTTTCACAAAACACCATAGACGGTTATCGTCTAGGTGTGTACTAAGCCGAAACGGGTCACTATACTCATCAGTACAAACAACTTTTTCTACGGAAACATGACTACATGATACGAGAAATAAAAATTAGCTGTTGCATAGAAAAACTTTATCTGTCACCGACAAAATGTATTAAATAGTCGCTCGTTTTCTTAATTTTATAATTGGACCCATAACTAAAGTTGTTTCTTAGGATGAGTACAGTGTACTTCTTTCGGCTCAGTATACCCTCTACCGATAGCCCTTTATGAACTCCAAATAACAGTACCTTATAAGAAGTAATTAATACATTTAATATTATAGCTAGCTTGTTTACAGAATAACCCATTAAAGTTTCCAGCGTACCAAAGCCTTTGATATTACGAAGTAGATTAGATATTAAGGAAGAATTTCCTAGATATTATGCAGGTATTCCGTTATAATAATTATTTGAGTATTTATACAGATATGACTCTATTTACACATCCTTAGGGTACATTGCTATGTTAGCCTAGTAATTAATATTATAGATTATTGTATGTCCAAAAGGACAATTACTGTTGAGACAAGTTTGCAACTTAAGACCTTTGTACACTACCTTTACTCTGTTATTGACAATAAAATTTATTTCTATTTTGTTAGCTCTTATTATTTGCGAATTAAAACGTACTTACATTATTTTCTGAAACTAAAGCTTGATTTTACAAACCTAAATTTTTCAGAATTTTACTTCGAAAAAATGGACTTAGATTCGGAACGATTTTCAGATATTTTGATTTATGAATCAGACACAATATTTTAAATCACAGAATTTCACAAATATGTCCTAGCGTCTATGTGAAATCGGAAAACAATATGTGATAAACAAATATCCCAAAAATTAAAAAAATCTTATCATTTTTGAAGTTGATTAAAACCAATACCAATCAACCGAACACAAACATACACGCCTTTGTTTTCTTCGAATGATTTATTAATATGCAAGGGTTTCGCAGGCAGCTTATTGCAAGCGCCGCACATTCCATATCTGATAAGGACCGGATACATACGTTTGTTTATTATAATCGTGTCGGTAATAGAATCCGTGTACTTACCCACCTTTCAATATGATGTAGCAAGATTCAGAGGAAATTGTAAAACGTTTCATTCCATAACGTCCCACGGCTGGGCTCGGGTCTCCCCTACAAAGTGGGGTTAGGCCATAGTCCAACACGCTGACCAAATTGCGGATTGGGGACTTCACTTATCTTCGAAAGCTTCTCCGATAAGCACTTACTGATTAAGCATGTGGTAATTAATTATAATATGTACATAATTTTTTTACATAATTAAACGATCAAGTGAGCAAGAGAATTAGTGTCTCTCCCACGTGCCTTTGAAGTACGAACAAACAAAAAAAAATCTTCGCGGATTAATCTAGTACGAACATACAAATAGTAAAAAAAAACGTTTTCGTAGAAAATATATCCAAACTAAAAAAAACTATAAGATTTTCAATTCTGAACATCTGGATGAGTATAATACGTATCAAAAGTATGACGTTTTAAAAAGGTGAAAAATCGCGTTAAATATACCCATCAAGCTAATAAAATCTTCTAACAAAAAACCTACCTAGTCTAGTCTAATCATACCTACAAGAAAATCCTACCATCAAAAAAAATACTGCTGTCTTTCATTAGGGCAAGCGCCGATCGAACTTTTTCGTTTTTTTTTTCTTAAATTGTACCACATGGTAGATACATCTTTTCTAGCAAGATAAGATCTTTTCAAATCTGTCCACCTGTCTCCGAGAAATCCGGTAACAAACATTGAAATGAAAGTCGAATTGAGTATCTCCCCTGTTTAGTAATCACGAGAAATAAAACAAAAATAACAAAAGACATCATCCACACAAGGTCTTCAGGTCCCAAACTAGGCAAAGCCTGTACCTACTATAACCTAAACCTACCCTGATGACTGATATACATGATAAACACCCAGACACAGGTCAAACAGACATTAGAATAACTAAACTGGGATTATCATAACTCATAATAACCACCTAATTACCTAATAACTGTCCCTTGAAACTCATTATTTAACAACGTTACTGAACAAAACATATTCCTAAAAAATTGGCTATAATTACTAAAAAATAGGGTAAATTCAAAGATGATTACATTCAAACAAAAATTGAAGTATTTTTTTGAAAGCAATCCTTTTTATAAACTCAGCGAATATAGGCATGTCAATCCAGTTTGTAGAATCATCGTTCTTGTGCAACGAACAACCTTAGTAAAATATCACTTATAAGTAAACAAAGCAATCATAATGTAAATACTTGTCATGAGAACTATTAAACTAACAACTAATATTAATTAATCGTATATAAATGACATTTGTAGGTTAAATTTTTTAAGTAATTATTAATTCAAATGTAATAAGACTTGCCTGTAACGAACGTTAGTTAAAGGTCAATAAATATTACTTTACTTTACTTTAGAATAAATGTTACTTTTATTAAAATTTTAAGCCCTAAAATGGCTGTCTGGAAGATATCGCTTATAAGCGATAACGCTTCTTGTGCTCATCTACATCTACAATAATATTATAAAGGGGAAAGATTTGTATTTTTGTAGGTAACGAATTAATTTAAAATTACTAAACCGGTATTTAAAATTATTTTTGATTAAGAAAGCTACATTATCACTGAGTATCATAGGCTATATTATTACAAACTAGCTGACCCGGCAAAATTCGTACCGCTTAACAGTTATTTATGTTTCTCACCTTTTAAACCTTACCTGGAATACTACAATCAATGCAAGACCAAAATCAGTTAAATCGGCCCACCCGTTCTCGAGTTTTTGCGAGACAAACGAACAGCAATTGATTTTTATATATAAGAGAAGATATGTCCACCTTATATATTTTATACCTAATGTTGTATTTTTGTATTGACAATAAAGAAGCTTGTATTGTATGTTACAATATCTGAAACAATGTCCCAAAGCTACGTAAATAAATAACCCATTTCAGACTTTATTGCTATAACAATAAAGTTTACTGTTCTCGTGAAAATGCTATACGGTTTTCATGAACTATAAAAGCTATTTTCGATAGAATATACACAATTATGGCGATAGAGCTGTCTCTTCCTTACATATTATAAGAACTCAACCATACTTTACTTTACCAGCTATACATTTTAACATGCATAACGGCACTGAAGGGACTGTGCATTTTATGGTGTCATAGAGAATTGTCGTTAAATGAAAAAAAATACGGAATTAAACTACTTTAATCACAAGTCTCAGAAAAATCACCCTTACTCATATTCACATCTCTCTAATCACAAGTCTCAAAAAATCACCCTCACTCATATTCACATCTCTCTAATCACAAGTCTCAAAAAATCACCCTCACTCATATTTACATCTCTCTAATCACAAGTCTCAAAAAATCACCCTCACTCATATTCACATCTCTCTAATTTTAGTTTTTATTATTTTTACTTTTGTTATCTCCTTCCCCATTTCTTTTCCTAATATCATAAGAGCGCGCGAATTTCTTTCTCCAGGTGTCCAAGATCGGTATCTTGGACACCAAACCCACCAGCAACCCTCGCTCTTTGACGGTTTTCAGCACTTCGACTCATTTAGAAAATTTCCTAGTTTTTCTGTAAATGAACCCATACTCATACTCAATTTATTGATAATAATTATTGCAGGGCAATTTTATGTAAATAAGGTACCTATATGCTTATACTTAGTTCATTCTGCACACGTAGTATTAGTATGTACAATAAATAAATTAATGATACTATTAATTAATCACAGCAATCAAATTTTTTGCTAAAATTATTTACAAATTAGACAGACTTAAATTTTATGAATTCTTCTTAACCATAGAACGTCTGCAGTGCGATTCTGCAAACGTATCTCGCTTGCGTGACTCCTAAATCCGCGTCGAGATTTGCGATTGGTATTCCAAGAAAACCTCGGGCGTCACTAGCGCCACCCGAACGACCGTGCGTGCGAGAGACACTACATGTGAGTGATCAAATTTTAGACTTTGACGTTTCTTGGTATTCTGCGTCTGCTTATGACCCTCACCCAATTACTCACCTCACGCAAAAACTCGAATCCTAGTGTCAGATTAAAAGTTACTATTTTTCATGCGAGTTTTGCGTGAAGTATATGGGAGATAGTAATTTTGCTCCCTAAATAATTTATTTATCGAAATTAATAAGTTTGTCCATACAATTAGCTTAAGGTAAGCTAGTGTAAAGTTGATATTTATATATCAAAAAAATTCTATCAGTTAATGTCACAAATTATGTATCCTACCTAACTTATTGTTTAGTATCGTTGTTTTAGAATATGGTTCACTTTTTTCGCTGCTGACTAATTATGAAGAGCCCGAGGTTACTCATAGGCATTATATGATTGGCGTCGTCTGTATGTATTCCGAGTGCATTGATTGGAAACAGCTGCGTTAGGTACCTTAAGAGACTTTCAGACTATTTAGATGATAACGTAGATCACAGATTTGAGATTTTCCTTATACTCTGAGACTTAGAATGACATCCTATCTACTAAGAAATTCAAGAAGTATCTGATTGAGGACAAAGTTATATATCCCAAATATCTGCGCTGGTTGTTATTAGAAGCATTATGCTCAGGTTGTGCCGTTTTGTGCCAGGAAAATTTGTTGTGATATTTAAAATTAATTTAAACGTTTAATTTTCTTAGGTTCTGTGAAACAAAATAATTTTTCTTTCATTATATCTCAGAAGTGAGAGTACTATGTTGTATTGAAAAGTAACCCAATAATTTACAGATTTTATGAGACGTTTCACAAACTGGGTGTACTGGCATGCATTGATGATATTGTGATTACCAAAGCATACATTCTGAAAATCAAGTTATTTCTATTTTAGAAAAGTATACCATGTCAGGAATGTCCTACTAGTAAGTTTTCCAGTACTATTGAGTTCAAATGATATTTTGAAAGAGAATTATTATGTAATAAATACAAATATATTTTAATAATAAAAACTATTATTCTCTATACCAGTGACACAGTTAATATTATATTGTTACAGGTGCTGATTAATATCTTACAAGCGATGGCGGTGAAATGCACAACCATCAATATATGCTTCTCAAGAAATTTAGTTAAAAGGATCATTGGAATTCTCTAAGGCTAATAAGATGCCTCCACTGGTACACTGGGTACTTAATTATAACACCCTGACATTATCAGAACCAATCAAATGTTTTAACTTTATATATGTTTATATTTTTTTATATATATTCTGATATTATAATTTGAGTTGATTGCTTGCGGTTCATACCTGTTAAGTATTTTGCAACAAATTTCTAATTATATATTGATATATAGTTTTAAGTTAGTTATGATTTTATCCCAATTACTTTATAATATTTGGAATAAATGATAAAATATACAATATTGAGAACTTTATTTGGATTTTATTACTAGATACAGTAATTTTGATATCAAATCAGGGTTTTAATTACTGGGTTATTCACTACTGATAATTTAAAAAGTATTTATAAATAATTATGGTCAAGTATAGTATTTAATAAGCAGGATTCATTAACATTAATAAGAAATGATTACAAAACACTTACATAGTAAATATAAATCAATGTCAACCCTATGTCTACTCGTAAAGTAGGTTATAAAATCAAATTCAAAATCAATAATATATAACAATATAACACTACTATAATACTAAAACCAATATACACAACACAAGCACTTCAAAACAGCATGAAAAATCTTTTAGTAACAATTACTTTTATATTACAATACATTACATGCAATTGATAATGTATTACATCACTCAATAGTTTAAAACCATATATTTTCTGTATTCACTGCCATCTCCTAATCATTCTTAGCATTTTATTGTGCTTATTACTCTACATGTTCTAGAACAGTTCTCAGGAGTGACGCATTCTTATCTTCGAGGTCTATCTGTCTCTCTTTTAGTCTCAGACATTTTTCTGTTATCGGAGCACACTGATTCTGCGTTTGAGATGGTAAAGTCTGACCACGGATTCTATTTCTCCTTGTAATTTTGTGATAAATGTATTACCATCAATCATTGTTTCCAACGTTCAGCGACACAATTTAATAGTAGCTGTATTTCTTGAACAAATTATATAGGCACTTTGCCACATTTTGCCAGTCTAGGATGTCCCACGCTTTATAATTATCCTAGTATCACCTGTAACTGAGCCGCTAATGGTTTCCAGAATGTTGAGGAGTATGGCTGTAATTGAAATATGTACATAAATATATGAGGACTATTGTAAATTTTTCATGAATAGTAATGTCCGTAAAGTAATAGGTCGAGTTTTAAAGTAACTTAGAATGTTTACCTGATGTTGAAATATTGTCTATATTTAGTTTTGTTAATATAAAAGTATTCAACTGTATGCAGCAACACGACACAAGATGCAATCTCAACAGAATTCCTTAGAACCTCGACGAAGTTAAGGTTATCTTTATAAGTTCACATTTTGTTGGCATTTTGAGATCCCATCATTTATATATAGTTTTATCAAGCATTTTTAACAGAATTACAATCGGTTTTTAGTATATTTCTTTCGAATTCTACATTGACTTGATATTTTGTTTTGTTTACAAAAGTTTTTTCTACCACATGCGTCGGTTGTGGCAACATACGGTTATTATCATTCTGCCAGTATTTAAAAAAAGTTTTAAGCTTGATTTACCCCTAAATTAAGTCACGTTTTGTTGTTTAGTCGTAAAATATACTATATTATACTTGAATTTACAAAAAAATATGCATTTAATGGCCGTAAACACGAAATAATGGAAAACCGGTAATGTCGATTCGGATCAAACTATGCGTGTCAATCCCTAGTAAAACTCCCTCAAGTTTTTTGATCACTCAATTATCACTTCACTACACCTATCAAATCGCTTGGTCACAGAATGCCAATTTAAGTGAAGCTGACGCCAGGATCGAAGGGAATGCCAATCACTCAAACTAGCTCCCGGCATGTTACAGAGAATCGCACTGCTGCTCTTGAGCTTGAGCCAGCGCTTGAGTTGTGACATAAAGCTGGCAACCTTAAGACTTCCTATATATGTAATTTTAGCAAATGAATGTTTACTTATAAAAAAAAAAACTTTTACTCACTTTAGCCAAGGTCCACAACATTAACTGACTAATGCTAACTATCTCAATTTTTAAACAAAAGATCGTAATTCTTAGAAAGTTCGGTATGGATGATGAGGACGAGTTTATTATGGGTTAGGATAATAAAGGGACAAAATCAGTTACAGAAGCCGTTTACAGTCAGTTTACCATCAGAAGCCACCCTTAAGAAGATACTTGTTGATTACCAGTGATCATTTTATATTTTGTTTTTAATTCAATCGATAACTAATTAGAAAAAAAATAGTTTTTTACTCATTAATGTAATTTATGTAGTGTTAGAAAAAATGATCCTTGTGAGTAATCTTCTCTTGGGTAACGAAATAAATTTATTATTATTTATATAATTCTTTTTCTTCTGATTTAGCATACAAATATTGTAATTGTCTCGGTCTATTGAAGTTATATTAAGTTCATAGTTATTTCCCTTTATGTCGTTCACGGTTGACTTCGAGGGGTCAAGTTACTAGATGCCCTTCAAGTTCAAGTATAAGTAAGTTGATCATTTTATGTAGATAACTTAGATAATAAAGTACGAGCATCAAAATTAAAGTAATTTACTGAACACTGAGCAAATATATAAAAATATATTACTAAAACACAACAAAAAAGGTTTGTATACAAGGTCGGTTGGTTATCATTCTAAGGAACTACTTTCACTATTTTACCAACTCTGGATTCAAAAAAAACCAAGTAACATATATAGTAATGTAGCTAACATATGTAGCTAAAGTAAGTAACATATATAGTAATGTAGCTGTTCCATATATATACTTATATATATGGAACAGCTACACAGTACATACATATCAGTTGATCGCTCGTTGGCAATGTCAACGAGCGATCAACTTACATACTTATATGGAACAGCTGGTTTTTTTCGGTATTTAACAGCTGATTTGTTTCTCGATATCAGAGTTGGTCCCATAGTGAAAGTTGTTTCTAAAGAGTATAGTAACCCCTTTCGGCTTAGTACACCCTTAACCGATAACCCTTTATTATGTACGTTTATCATGTATAACAACATACGGTTAGAATATTGGTAACTTACAGTTGTAATTACTCGAATACATAATAATCAATTAAATAGAATATAAATAATTGTTTAAGCTAAATACAGATAGCCTTAAAGATGACGTCTTGTATATCATTTCGCTCCTTTTAAGCTATATCACCATAAACTCAAAGCGTCCCACCCCACTACTAGGTAAGGGTCTCCCCAACGAAAGCTACTTCTAAAAGCGGGCTTCCTCAAACAAAAGTTTATCGTGGTGTTCAGCCAAATCCGCAAAACTTAGGTAATGGCCTATGACGTAGTTCAGTTTCAGTTCAGTCAGAAACGTAGTTAGTTTTGAATTAAATAATGAATTATTGAACGAATAAATGAATTAATGATATGTTTATTTAGTCAAACACACAAAACTAATACAAACACTATAGTTTATCAGACAAAGTAGTTTATTTTTTTT
Organism: Ligdia adustata; assembly: GCA_947049295.1. NCBI lineage: Eukaryota > Metazoa > Arthropoda > Insecta > Lepidoptera > Geometridae > Ligdia > Ligdia adustata. The sequence goes on from OX346237.1 coordinate 3,483,087, forward strand.
ACTTTAGTTTTTATTTAATTCTACACTATATGGGAATGTATCAGGATGGTAATGTATTTTATCAGACCTATATCAGTATTATTTCTTTGTTTATGAAAACCTTGAAATTGTAAGGGACTTTCCGACCGAAGCTTTACAAATGTCTAACAAATGATATTCAATATTGGAAGGAAATTGTATAGCGACCCCAACATATAGCAGACATGTTGATTAAGGTCTACATTATACAAGTTCTGAAAACCGATCTATTCATTCGTTATTTTGCTATAGATAATGTAATATAATAAATCCATGGACAGATTTCTAGGATTTATTATTTTCTATTTACGTATCCCTGAAGAATAGAGGTGAATTATCATTTTACTTAGGAAAAGTCAGAAACAAAATGCCAAAAGTCTTTTATCAGCTCTTCCTAAATACTGCTTCCAAAAAATAAATTTAACTTTTCTCGCAACTTTGCGACCTAATTGACATTGGTTGACTCTGACATATTTAAATTGGATTGATGTTTTATTGCCTCATTAAAATTTAATTTTCATCAGAAAATGCGTTCGTATTGTTTCCAAAATGATGGAACTAATTGAACAAAGGTGGAAATCGAATGGCGGAAGGTATTTATAGTGCGTTGTTATGTCACAACAAAATATTAAACGAACGTACTTATAGGTCCATTAACGACAAGGGCTCTGAAGGCCCTTCGGACCCTGACCTGGGGCCCAAATCCGTTATTTGAATTGTGATATTTTAATTCAAGGTACATGCAGATGCTATTGCCAGATTTATGTTCTACTTGTAACATACCAATATGGTGTGCAATATAAAATTGATGAATGGTATTATAATTTAACACCAACATATATAATAAGAAAGGAATATACATAAATCTATGGAAAAAGCTCTTTTTTTTATTTATTTTTTTATTATAACTTTATAATCAAGCATGCTTCAAATTATTTTGACCCTTATAAGGTCACGTTAACATTAAAGAGTCCCCATGCCCAAACGTACCCATCAGGCTAGCAGCGTTCCCCCTCTGAATGGCCAATGAGATATGTTGGGCTAGAAATTGACCGGAACGGGAATCACGCTCACAGTTCCGCAAACGATGTCCCAGATCCGCAACAAACTTTTTCGCTTCAGAGCCCCACGGACCTGCTGTCTCAAAGGATAAGAAAGGAATTGAATTAGGTAAAAAATAACATTAATAGTTAATGATAGTTTTGACATATTTGAATGTCTGTTGATATTAAGTTTAATGTTAACTCAGACCTATCCTAAGGAAAAACGAGCAGTTTGACGCAATGCAATTGTAATTCTGAAACAATAAAGCAACAGATTTGGGCCCGAGTATTATATAGTATTTACCTAATAGTCAGCCATATAACTTCTGAATATTGAGGCTAGTAGAAAATAATATAAATTGTTACTCAGTTTTTATTTTAATAAATTATTTATTTTGTACGCACAGGACACTACTACAAATTTATTGTTTTGCTCAATGATTGCGAGCGAGGCGTCTTTGCTCGGGTTTGGCAATTTTTGCTTTCGTCTATCAGTTTGTGTGTTTATTAATTTTGTATGTTAATAATGTCCCCTGAAATCTCGTACACTCGTAGTTACTGGTCGTAGCTTCCTAACAATCTTGACGAAACTAAGTTGTATATCTATGGGAGCTAATTTTAATTTTTGTACATCAGCGTCGTTAATTTTTGATTTTTAAGAGATGACGGCTGATGGTGTAGAACTGAAGACAACAAGGACAAGAAGATGATCATGTTGTTTTTTGATAAGAGGGTGGTATTTCTAACAAAAGTGGAGGAGTTTGCTTCGCCATTTACGGGCCGAATTCAAATAGGAACAATATTAAGAACACATGAAAATAAACTGTCGAGAATCCCTGAATAGAAAAAATATCAGTCGAGGTATTGTTGGTATTTTTGTATGTCTTAACAAAATCTAATTGCCGAAACCTTAAACCACTAAAGATATTAGTCATTTTGCGACATGTCACGTTTATTTTTATCCTGAACAGCTAGGCATTTGACCACAAGTTCGCTCGACCACGGAAGTCAGCGACACTGTAGCCTAGATGGAGCATGCCTAGTCTGGAATACACTGGCTCTCAAGGAAGGCTGCCGGAACACACCGTTAGGTGCTTGGCGACAGATTTTACAACTTGAGGGTGGTAGCTAGCCAGGCGAGCTATAGGAAAAGCCCTACTACCATGCTATGGTTTCCACTATTGTACATCATTTTAAAGTTTGTCTGTAACGTCACAGTAGCTGGATGTTTCAACAATTTCAAAAACGGTAGTAAGCTGCACACATCTTGATTAAAATTCTTAGTTTTCCATATTATCTTTCAGTTAAGGGCCGTGCCTGCGTCAATGCTAAATCAGAATTAAATACTTTTTACGAAAATTTTAAGGATTTACTAAGTTTGGTGACATTACAAAAAATACACAATTACTAAAGAACCGGTCTACGGAAATTTGGGTTGGGTTATTTTAAATACAATTTTTTGTTTAGTAATTAAATTCATCAAAAATTACTAAATTGAACTGTAAGAAAGTGTTGATTGCGACGATTTTGGCCAAATTCATTTTTACCTTTTGTTCATAACTTATAAGTATTTGAAAAATATCGTATATATAATATGAAAATTTCGTTTCTGTAGACTAATATATTACCTAACCGTATATATTTTCGGTAACGTAATCCGACGTCTTACATTTTTTTACGACTTTATGACGCGTTTCAGCAAACGCGCCCCTAAACGCACCAGCATTCCTTTTATTTGAACCCGCTTCTCAAGTCATTAGACCTTACGATCTGAACTGTTAAGTGTCAAAGTCATCAGCCACATCTTTGCCTTGAAAATCATGACTTCAACAGGTCTCTACCACGTAGTTCCGGAGGCTGGCTGTATGCCAACTCTGCGGCTGTATGACAGTCGCTGCGGCGCCTGTGACGATATTATACTGATAGATATTCATACTCGTATGTGAAGTGTGCCGTGTTTAGGAATTTTATTCGGTTATAATGTCGTGAAAGATATAGTGATAAATCGCATGTGCATGGTGGCAGGGCTTTTCCTATCGCTCGCCTGGCTCGCTACCACCCTCAAGTTGTAAAATCTTTCGCCAAGCACCTAATGCTGTGTTCCAGCAGCCTTCCTTGAGAGCCAGTATATTCCAGACTAGGCATGCTCCATCTAGGGCTGCAGTAACAATGACTTTCGTGGTCGTGCGAACTTGTGGTCAAATGCCTAGCTGTGTGGGATAAAAAAAAGTAGCTTGTAATTAGGTCAGCGGATAGCAGGCAGGTGGAGACAAGAAACTCACGATAGGGTCGAGTGGCGCGCCATATACTTAGAGGCATATATTCAGCTGTAGACGAGAGTAAGCTGATGATGAAGTCAAGGGGTAGCTAAGTAATCAAGGATAAGGATCAGGTGAAAAATAAACTTATTTATTATCAGACGATTTAAGTTTAGTTAGAGTCACTGTAGTTTTTGCTTTTTAAGACCTATAATCCAAAATTATTGTATGTTAGTCTTACCTATTACTAGAAGTACCAAGAACTGTCGATCTCAAAACCACTATTTTTTATATATGTATAAAGTGAAATGTTCAACCTAATTTTGCCGGTGCGCGGCGTGGTAAAATACAACTCCTTCGTAAGGGTGACCCGACCCCTTGGGTAAGGCGCTACATATTGATACGTTTTTTTATGATTAATGAGAGTAGGCTGTACTTACAGAACACACTTTATATCATAATGCGAAAGTGTGATTGTTGGTTTGATTGTTCGTCATTTTCTCAGCAACTGAGAAAAGGGGGCAGAAAGGATTTTTTTTCCTGTTTGTTACCTTGCGGAGACAGATTGGGGTGACAAACAGGAATAAATCGAGTGGACGGATTGACTTGATTTTTGCACAGAGATAGTTTGAGTTACGTAGAGTGGCTTAAGCTACATATTTTTATTAAGTACTAAAAAAAAATAGAAGTATATCTCTCTCGAAACAGTAAGTAATTGTTGACAACTATTATAAAGACTAGTAATTAATAACATTTTATAACATACATATAATATTTATTTATATATTATAACATTTTGCAGTTCAACAGTTTAAGATTAAACGTTTTTATGTTATCAACTTTATAAGAATTCAACATTATGGCAAATTCAACTTTCTGGACCTGAAGGAGATATACCATACGTCATCATCATACGTTAATGAATTGCTTCCTTTCTAGTCTTGAACACTTGCTCTATAATAAGTACATTTTGTAAAACAATATAACAAGTATTAAACACGTACGTACGTATCAATCCATAGCGTCTGACTGCTGGGCGTATCTCCCCTATGAAGGGGGTAGGCACAGTCTACGCTGGCTAGACAGTGATATTCACAGATTATGTAATTCTGTTACCACAAGACAAAAAGATATTAAATGAATCCGGAATACACCAAAATATGTAGAAACTTGACCTATTTGGAATTTCAAATAGCTAATAATATGAGTACTTTAGTTTAAAGACTTTTATTTCTCAAAAGAAATTTACATTTCGCTTAAATGAGAACATAATATTATATTTAAGTAAATCTAAGCTTCGACACAATCAAAAGCAAGATATGGTTAAACTAATAACTATTATTAACTAAATAAATAGTACTCATGTACGAGTAGGTATATAGCAAGTAAGTATAGTAATGTTTTAAAATCTAAATACCTTGCCTCACATGCCTACTACTAAGTAAGTACTTATATTTTGTATTTAATCTAAGAGGAAAAAACTACAACAAATAAGAATTGTACTATCATTATTATAATTATGGCGCATGTAGTCCACTTTATTACAATTAAACTTTAGCTGAAGTAAAAAAAAAGTCCCATTTTGATATAAAGGATTCAATGGAAAAAAATGAGAGAAACCTTTAGAGTCTAAATAATATTAAAAATATTACAGTCTAAACGGGGATGTCTGAGGAAAGGGTCGGGTCACCTTCTTTAGGTGAAGGAGGGCCAAGCAGGATTTCAATAAAATGAGCCAAGTGCGTGTCAGACTTGCGCAATAACCTACCTACCATTTTTTAAAGTTTTAATCACCAGATGTCGTTATTAACATCGAGAAAAAAACTGCAAAAAATCACGTTTGTTGCATGAGAACAGAATAAACGAAATATGACCCGTCTTTCTAGTTATAGCAGCAACAGAAATACATCTGTGAAGATTTCAACTGTCTAGCTGTTCATGAGATATAGCATGGTGACAGACAGACGGACTGTGAAGTCCTGAAAACTACGGAACCCTTATAACTAGGTTACTAAAACACCGCTGACCCATAAAATATACCATGCCGAATAAGAAATAGGACACTGGAGAATTACTTAACATAATTTAACTCCTGCTCTTGTCATATTGCCAACAACTTATTTGGCAGGAGAGCCCCTGAGGGTAGTAGGTTTGTGGCTGGTAAAGTGTAGAATTTTGTAGGCTTTTGGGTTAGTTGACCGATCTAGCGAAGATTCACTGCTTTGCTTCCGGCAAACTTTTAGTTGGATGTCTGAGCATTGTTACTTGTGTGCAGGCCGTTTTTTTCAACAAATGATGACGAAACTTGATGGTACTCTCGTGCAGGTCGTCTTTTTTAACAAATTATGAAGAAACTTGTTTTACGATTACGGAGATTTTTGATTGGGCTAATACTTTCCCCAAAGAGTATAGAAGTATGGTGCAATTTACTACCGATTTAGATATTTTATGGCATGTGGTACAAAACCTAAAATAAAACTGTTCATTTGAAAAAATCGGTCAAGAGGCAGTCGCGATATGAGGTTGCCAAAAACTTTGTGCTCGCGAAGTGAACTGTTCGCAAAACTACTAGTATAATTGGGTTAGTCAAAGTCAAAGTCAAAGTCAAATCATTTATTGGCCTTATAACTGCGTTTGTTACACTAGGCAAGTCAATACGTACAATAATGAATTATAATATAACAAGAGTTAAAATTTAAAGAAAAATTAGAAAGAATAAATTTGTGTCTAGATAATAATGTTAAATTTAATATTGATGTCTGATTACTATATACATAATACTTAGTTATATATCAGTCCGGTAACATTACAAGTCAAGTATTGTTTAATGTCAATATCCATTTTAATTAATAATTCGAGAATGAATATTCAGTCAGATCAGTTTGTAAGAATTCTTTTACTGAGTAAAAAGCAGTGGATTCGAAGAATTTTTTTAATTTACGCCTAAAATCATTGCCATGTAAGTTAGCTACAGGACGAGGTAATTTATTGAACATACATATCTTAATCCAGATGCCTTGTTTCTTTACTTTGGCTAATCGAACTTTTGGTTTTGTTAGAAGTACGTCCGGTCTATTGCGATCTCTAAGGTTGTATGGTATGTGATTCGGTTTTATCATTAGATTTTCTTTCTCGTCAAAAATTTCTAAGAGACAATTATAAATATACATGGATACCGCTGTCATTATTTTGTGTTTTTTAAAGTATTTTCGTGCTGACGTGCGTTTTTTTAATCCAAATACTATTCTTATGGCCTTCTTCTGGGCTCTTTGGACTTTAATCATATCGGCCCCGTTGCCCCATACAGTTATCGCATATCTTATCATGGAATGTACGTATGCATAATACACTGACAACATATCTTTCACATCTAATACAGATCTTAGTTTAATGAGCGCATAGTTAGCACTTGCTAACTTCTTACACAGTTTACCTATGTGGTTTGTATGACTAATAGTGTGATCAACAGTATATCCTAAGAAGACATTTTCTTTTACTGCAGGATTCTTGATCACACCTTTGCGAGATTGATATTGCATAACGATGCTTTTATCCGCATTTAATATAATTCCATTAGCATTGAACCACTGTTTGAGAATATTTTTTGCCTCTAAAATTTTTATTTCTAGTTTCTCGTTGTGCTTATCCTTTATTCCTACATGGGTATCATCGGCAAATAAACTAATATAAGTCCAATCAGGCATGGCACAGACAAGGTCATTAATATATATGAGGAAAAGAACAGGTCCTAATACTGATCCTTGTGGTACCCCTATATCTATAGTAGCAACTTTAGAATTTACTCCATGTAAAGAAACAATCTGACTACGATTACACAAGTACGTATGCATCATATTTAGTTCAGAGTCATAAAAACCATAGTGGTGTAGTTTTATTAATAATATGTCATGCCTTAAACAATCAAATGCTTTAGATAGATCACAGTATATGCTAGCGCACTTTTGTGATCCATCCAAGGCATCCAAAACATAGTAAAGAACTTTCCTAATTGCCATTTCCGTCGATCGACCTTTACGAAAGCCATACTGAGAAGTTGTAAAAAGATGATTTTCTTCAAAATATTTTAATATTCTAGATTTAATAACCGTTTCGAGAATTTTGGATATGGTTGGCAGTATGCAAACTGGTCTGTGGTTGCCTAGTTCTGAACAATCGCCCTTTTTAAAAAGCGGAACAACTCTACCTAGCTTAAGACAATCAGGAAATATTCCTTTTTCTAAGCAATCGTTGATTAAGAAATGTAAAAGTTCTACCAAGCATTCGTTCTGTAAAATAAGTTTCTTCAATGTCTTGGAAGTCATATCGTATATGTCTGGTGTGTACTTTTCTTTCATATTTTTAACAATTGTTAATAGCTCTTTGAGATCGATTGGGTCAAATTTGATTTTCGAAGTCGCTTTTTTCGTAGCGTCTAAATATGATATACATTTGGCAGTGTCTGTATTAGTATTACACGTTACTTTGTGAGCTATGTGTGTGAAAAAAATATTAAATGCATCGGCTATCTGTATAGGATCAGTAAGATCTTTGCCATCTTCAGCTTTGATATTATTTATAGTTTTATTGGATTTTTGTTTTTTATTATACCTCACCTGTTCATTTATTATCTTCCAGGTCTCTTTTATTTTATTTTTGGAAGTTCTTACTCTATGACCATATTGAAGTTTTTTAGATGATATATATACTTTTCTCAGGACTTTCTTATATTTTCTTATGTGTGTAACTCTTTCTTTGCATGGATCTAATTCTTGTAATTTCTCCATTTCAGCCAACTTAGTCTTAGATATTTCTATTCCTTTCGATGTCCACTTTTTCTTATTACTACGTGCTATGAATTTCTTTTTTGGAAAAGCAATGTCATAATAATATTTAATAGCTTCTAATAAAATATTCATTCTCAAATTAGTGTCATTACAAGAAATTATTTGATGTTTTAATCTTAGAAATTCTTTTTTAAACAGGAAATGAAAATAATTTATGTTGCTAGGTGTCATCTTCCTTATAAACAAAACCTTCTTTTTTTGAATATTTTTTGCAATAATATCGTTAATTATTAATCGAATTGTTTTGTGGTCTGCAATTTTATGATCTAAAATATCTCCTTTAAAGTTACTAAAATTAACAATGAAATTATCGATACACGTAGCACTTGAGCCTTCAGTTCTAGTAGGTTTATTCAATACAAACTTGCAGCCAGATTTGTCTAAAATAGTTAAAAACTTTTTTACATATTTGTCAGCTTTTAAAATATTAAAATTAAAATCTCCTGCTAACACAATTCGTTTTTCTTCATGACTAAGCTTTTGTAGCAATTTTTTTAGCAAGTCAAAGAAGAGATCTTTGTCTTTGTCAGGCCTATATGCTGCAATGATCACAATTTTAGTACATCTTAATTCAATTGCCGCAATTTCAAAATTCATTTCAAACGAAATTCTATTTATATCATTTCTTATTTTAAACTCTAAATTATTTCTAACAAAAATAGCTGTACCGCCATGTATAAACAATTTTCTATTAAAATAAGTTGCTAGTTCATAATCCCGTATAACCATAGTAGGTATTTTATCATCTTGTCCCCATGTCTCCGACAGACATAGTACGTCACACTCGTAATCGTTTAGAAGATCTTCGATAACAGAATACTTGTTGTTAATACTCTGAACGTTTGCATGTAATACTATGAGCTTTTGTTTTTCTGTTCCTGTTTGTGAAAATTTTGTACATTATTAGAATTAGAAGAGTTCTCTGGTAGGCATTTGATGAATTTGAGTGTCGAAGTACTATTAAACAGTTTTGATGAGGCTGAAGATATTATTGTTTTTGCTAATAAATTCTGAAAAGTCTTGTAACTGCTTAGCCTGCCATTATCGTTAGTTACATTGGGGTCTACATATTTAACATTTTGAACCGATGTGGCTAGATGCGCTATGTCTTTATTAATATTGTAGATGTCCATGTCATTCCTGTAATTGTATTTTATTCCACTGATAATCACATTAAATAATCTGTGTTGTTTATCTAGTAGTCTCCTTATTAGTTGGACATATCCTCGTTTTTTAAATATTGTTTTTTCAAATTTATTTATTATTATCACTACTGTATCTTTTTCTGTTAGTTCTTTAGTTTTTTCTTCAAAACCCTCTAAAATTTGGTCGTAGGTAGCTTCTGGTTTACAATAATTTATAATTTTATTATTAAACAAATGATTTGAAGTAACAGCAGCGATTCCTCTACCGGCCATGTCAGAAAACATAACAGTTTTTCTTATATTAACTTGTTCTTTTTCTATTTTATGTTTTTTGTTGGTAACGCATTTAATATTTTCTGTATTATATCTGGTTTTTAAATTATCATTTACTTCTAAACTATTGAGCCTTGTTTGTAATCCTAAAATCATATGCTGAAGTTGTTCATTCTCAAGCTTCACTTTTGAGCATTGTTTTTGAAGCTTCGTCATCTTTTTTGACATCATTTTACATTTTCTTATCGTGGATTGTTTTGCTTTTTTAACATTATTTGAAAATGCTGATGGTAGTTTTTTAGTTTTTCCTGATTTTTTACAATCAGTGTTACAGTTTTTTTTCAAAGCATTTTTGTTTTTTTCTTCCTCTAACCACTGTTTAAGTTGATTTATTTGTACATTGAGTTCCTCAATAGTTTCCACCTGCTTTTCACATACAGACCTCTGAAGTTCCGTAGACGTCGATTCTCTTTTGCTTGTTAAGAACGTGGTTGAATTTGGATCTATAGAGACGCGTATCCTTTTCCGTTTTCTACAGTTGCTAGGTGTGTTATGAACATCACCATATTCTATTTTCTTGTACACATTTATTATTTTGTTGCATTTATCTAGTTCTTTTCTAATTTGACAATTTTCAAACATTAATTTGTCTATTTCATTATATTACCTATAAACCACCAAAGACCTACATATAATTAAAATGTTTTAACTCACCACCATATAGCAGAGTACCCAGAATGCTAGCGGTGAATTTTAAGTATATTTTCAAAAAGTATAATAGGATCTGTTTAAGAAGAGCCCCGAAAAATAATCTGAACATGCCCGGCAGACGAGTACTCAACACATGAACTAAAATTATACACTAACATGGTTCGGACAATTTATATGCGAATATACATACAAAGAAACGATCGAATAATATACTGAAAAATGAAATTTGTAAGTACGTAAGAATTTTTTTAAGGGACTTAACCATATTGGACTGAAGAAAAGAAAATATATCCACTTTGTTTTTAGAACATAATATTTTTTTTGGTTGTCTTGTAGATTTTTCGATAGTTAATTTTAGCGCAACATACCTAGTTAGTGTTTCAGCCACAGAAGTTAGAAGTTATTTTGTTTTTAGGAAGCTTTATTATTTTTTATTTGCCACTCTAATCTAATAAAACACACACCCTGTAGTTTGGCTGTTGTATTGCGTGAAAGAGCTAAGAGCTATTGATGAAATCCCTAGAGCACTAGCTAATCTATTGTTACCTATATTACAGATTATTCTAGTAATTTGGTTAAGTGATACCTATTGTGTTACCGAACACTATTTATTTCTGGCGCAACAAGTTTATTGAACTTTGTTTTTATTCTACGTTAATTTTGCCGTCTGTAAAACCTTATTTCCTATAGAGTTTTTAAAGAACCAGGTACTTAATGCGACGTATATTTTTTTAATTTTTGTAATCTGATTTGTCGGAGATGACTGGACCGACTGAAAAATTTTTGTTTTGTTTTTTAGGTTCCCGTGTGGTCCAATTTAAATTTCATCAAAGTTTGTCCAAAAGTTAAATCAAAATAACAGTGCTATCGGCGCCTGCCGTAAAGGAAGCCTACATTTGGAAACAAAATGTTTTTTTCAAATCCATCCACCCGTTTCCAAAAAATCAAACGCCAAAGAATAAAAAAATATCCGTTGAATTGAGTACCTTCTCGTTTGGGAAATGAAAAAGGAGATTTTTTCAAATCCATCTAGGTATCACTGGAATACGGGGTACAAACTTAAAAAAAAATATTCCGACGAATTGGAACCTACTTCTTCTGTTTAAGTTGGTTAAATATAGCAGTTCTTAAACTAGCTGCTTTGAATAATTATGAAATAAGTACTACTAATATAATATAATAGCTATGATTCATGGAAATCATATCAACATAATTAATCTATACGTAATTTAATAATCCACAAACAACAATACTCATAAAACCCTAAAGCTAAAAGTCCAATCAAAAGACTATTACACACAATTACAAAACGGAGGCACAATTCTCCGAAGCACTTTAATTCGTCAATAGCCCATCGATTTCAGCGTTCATTATAATAGCACTCACTTTATCTTAGAATTTGATCGCCTACAATCTGGGTTACACACAATACTACTGTGGAATTAAATGGGGCAATGGACGAGGACGGATTAAGGATCTTTGTCGCTGGGCACTAAATCTTTATGCAACTGAAAATAACTGGAATTGTACGCTGAACTCTATCATAAAGTACACTGATGCTAGACGGAAATATTTTTTGGAAAATATCAGAAGCAGTTTTAAATGAAGAATATTCATGCATTTTGGTATAGAATACTTTTTGAAATTCATCCTAAGCCCCTGTTAGAACTTTATAGTTTCGAAAGTGTATAAGTTCTAGCGTTTTGCTGAGTATAACGTCGCTTCAAGTCGCTAGCTTGTGGCAGCCTATAAACTTCGAGGCTATGGCAATGACATTACCTTTTATAAAACAAAAAAAGTTAATATACCTATATGTTCCTAGCAAAATAGTCGTAAACGGTAAAAACTTAAAAAAAACAAAACATTACAAGTTTTAATTTTTTTTTCGTACAAAAAAATTGACGAAATAAATTCTCAATCTCGAGGCGTTCTAAGATCGAAGCCCCCATTCTCAGTACGTCCCTGGCCCAGCTGGTTATATGAAGCGACATACTTCGGCAAGTTATGAGGGCATGGGGATTGAACTTTGTGGATTTTAATTTAGAATCGAGCCAGGAATTTTACAACCATGTCGAAATCACACGGAAATAAAACTCACCTGGTTTGTGGCAGAGCGTCTAGGCGTCATTTTCAGTTTTGGTTTAACAATAATACATTTGCACCGAAAAACAGAGGTGTGGTTTAAATTGACGATAGTCAATAATATTGTCGTGGTGGGTTGGACCATTTGGGTTATCTGTAGACTATAAATGGTCTATAGATAATTTTGCTGTTATATTTTTATTGTTAAGGCACTTATCAATAAAGAGAATAATGTAATTCAGTGATCTATCTCAATGAGTTGCGGCTAGGTTATTCCTGTTTGTCACCTTGAAGCGAAAGTTTGAGGTGACAAACAGGAATAAATCATTTTGACTGACCGCTCGTCTAGCGTCTAACCTTTGGGTTAGGCTTAAATTAATTAGTTGAATAATCTATTAATAGCGGTGTGTGTTTACAAGGAAAAAGTAACCAGTTGCAGTTTTACATTTTCTGGATTACGAAATATATCTGCGTAAAAAATTAAAGACGATTGTCACTCAGTTACTTACTGAGGAGAAAAAGATCAAACTTTCATTCTGAAAAGAAATCTCGTACTTACTTGTATACCTACGCAATTTTATAATTGAATTTATTTTTATCGTTATTTTTACATTAATGTACGTTATTATTAAAAATTAACTGGATTGAAGTTGTTTGTTAACAATTCCTGTGAGTATTAATGTAATAATTAAATACTTGTAAAAATGATAAATATTGTGTGTGGGTTGTAGGTCTAATTATAATTGGCAAAGTTAGATGTTACCAGGAAATCTTTACATATACGAATAAATTGGTACGACAGGAAACCGATAACTGTGCTAGTATTTATTATAATATATTTTAAGGTACAAAATAATATATATATAGATTACATTTTTATGGCTTGCACTCGGGACCGCAACTCATCTGATATAAACCGACGATGCGGTCTAAAGATACCAAGATTATACTTATCAAGAAATAGAGAACTTGGCAGCGAATTCCACAACCTGGCAGTACGCACAATAAAAGTAAACGCGAATAGTTTTGTGCGAGTTCGTGGAAGCTCTACCATGAACCGGTGACGCCTTTCAGTGTCTCTATTTGTTCGATTGCAGAATAGTGATGGACGAATTAAATCAAGTAATTCCAAAGCACATTCCTCGAAAGTTAAAGCGATAGAGTAGCCACTTTTCGAGGCTTTGGAGTTCTGTGACCTCTGGTTAAGTACAATAACCTATATTTTCCTATTTCTAGGTCAATTTATAACTTATTAGTCTCTGATGGAGAAGTTAGGTGAGTACCTAAATTCGTTGGGTTAAATTTTATCTGAAATATTTCATAGATTTTCATCTCGCTATGTAAATTCTGTCCTCATATTGTTCGCTATTGCAGATTTCATCACTTATGTTCATAGGTTTAACCTGTTCGTTGTTCTTTTTATTAGCTTTTCAGTTGGTTGTTAAGCCTTTCTTAATTCCTAATGACCTTCTTAATACAGATACATTACATGTTCAACTACTACATAAAAATACACGCACGGCTTCTTATATCAATATAGTTCTAATTCTAATAGTGGAATCACTAAAAATACTCGCGTTATATTAGTGGGACGGTGCATAAAGCAATAAGAAAATGGCCACTCCATTGACCTATCACATCAATGAAACAAGGCTTCCTACAGGCATGCGTGTCTATGACGTCAGAGAGAAAGAGAGGGGGAGGGACAACTCCGGGCATTTTCGGCCATGACTCATCATCAACCGTTTGTTGATTCTACACTGATCACTTTTAAGAAATCATCTGAGAAAATATTGTGTGTAAACTCAGTCTAGTAAACCTTGTTGATCATTTGATCGCTGCCGCTTTAGAGGCGCGGATTTTTGAATTTCGAACTACCCGCGCGCTTATTGATCGTTTTCTAAGCGTAAGCGACTGTGATTGTGAGATGGTAGTTTTCCTCAGTCATGGTAGTTTTTTGAGTTGCCCAGACTGAAAAATATTATAACCTTGTAAGCTTATTTAGGTCAGGGTTACACTCACCTGGTTTTCTTGATTGAGCAGCTTAAGTTGGTCGTTGATAAGGCTGTACTTGGCACTCTCCTCCTTCCTCAGCGCTCGCTCTTTCTTCAGCTCCGGGCTCCAGAAGGTCTTGATGCTGTGCATACTGGAGCCCAGCTTCTGATTGGTCAGTTCCAGCTCCTTCTTGAGGTTCCCCAACTCCCTTTGCAGGTCGGTGTTTTGGGACTGTAGTTCCCCCAGGAAGAGGGGTGGTGGTTCTCGTCGGTAGTACTCATCCTCGGGGTGCGGCGGCGGCGCGTATGAGCGGTCGTACTGATCGCGTTCGAGCGACTGGTATCGCATGGGGCGCGAGGTCCTGGCCCGGTGGTGTGCCCCAGCAGAGGCCGAGCGGCCGCGCTCTTCGGGCGCCGGCGACGGTTCGTCATCTCTCGTCAGGTAGGGGCTGCGGCGCGACGGGCTGCGCTCGACCGGGGGCAGCCGCGAGCGCGCGCCGCCGGTCCACTCCTGACGCCGCCACTCCTCCCGGCACGGCGGCCGGTCGTCCTCCGCCGGGTACTCGCGGAGATACAGCTTGCCGGGTTTCCCGCGTCAGTGCGAGCGCATTGTGCACCTCACTGCGCGACGGGCACGCGACAACTGAGAGCGGAACGCCCGTGGCGCATCGATCCAGCGACCGGGGCTTGTGAGCATGCGCGCTCACAGAGCGGGCTCAGCCGCTACAGCGATTGATTCTGACACGGAAACGGGACGGCGCGGCGACGGGTCATTCTAATATACTGCCGACTGCCGTATCTGAGCCGCGACGAGTTTAGACAAGGAGTCTGAATGTTTTGCTAGTCAGCAATCGACAAATTGCCTAGTTGGTCATATGTCTTATGTTGATCGCGCGGCCTATCACACCTGGTGACCTATTTATAGGTCCATAGGAAAGTGGAGACTGCAATTTTCTGAATGTCAATTACGGTTTTTGTTCTTGTTATATTGAGTGAGCTGCAATTACTACATGTCATAACTACTTGCACTTGCCAACCACTTTCTTTGAAATAAGAATATACAAATTCTTCAATTTACATATGATATACAGTTTTATCATTGCTAACAAGGTGCGCTTGACCGTAACTCGCCTGATGCAAAGCGACGATGCGGCCTAGGCCACATCCTCAGCACATCATCAGCGTCAGAAACCGATTCACACGCGATATAAAAAGACCTAGATTATAGTATTGGGAAATAGAGATATCGGCTGCGAATTCCACATTCTGGCAGTACGCACAATAAAAGTCGATAGTCCTAAATTTACATATGTTAATATAAATAGGAAGAATATGCTTTCTTTGTCTACAGTGGGGACGAAAAAAAAGTGGTGTCTCTTGTCTTATAGGGGTGGATGAGAACTCTTTTTTTAATAACTAATAAAAAATCCTTAAACTGAAAGTAATATTTTTAAACATAGCTAAAACCAACGGTTTATGTTGCTAACGAATGTCAACAATTTAAACACCCTACAAAAAATATACAAAAATAACGTACTAGAGATCGAATGTCATAATTGGTTTTTTGACTGTGATAAAATAATGTTTACCTATAATAACACGGTGGTAAATACTTAAAGCGGTACGAGTAGTCATCTCTAACCAAGTGATAAACAACCACGAATTTGTATTAAGAAATAGACCGAAATATCTAATAAATACTTGTCAAAGGTATGTCTAATTTTTCTGGTAGGACGGTTAATAACAAAATCTATCACTTATAATCTTTTATTTTTTTTATTGAATTTTCCGATATTATATAGCTATATTATATATATATAGCACTCGCCGGGTCTTTAAATATCTTTGTACAAAAAATCAAGTCGATCTGATGCTCAGTTATTGAGGAGAAGACGAACAAAGAAACCAACAAACACATATTCGCATAAGTGTGAAAATTTCCTATTACTTAGCACTATCGTATGGTTAGAAGGTATGTTCCTATTAATACATATACTAAGCCGAAAGGGATCATCACGAACGACTTTCATAGTATGAACAACTCTGAATTCAAGAAAAATTAATCAGCTGTTCCTAACAAAAAGTTTATCGGTTTTCGACAAAATATATGAAAAAACTGTTATTTGACCGTCTTTCGGTAAAGTACACCCCTATCTGATAACCCTGTCCACTAAAGTTCGTCTAAAATCCACAGGCCTGTATTGACGGCGAATCGCTTATTAAACTTTGATAAGGAACATCTTCTCGAAATCCAGAACTAACTTTTTCTGATTTGATGGTGTGTCAACTGTTTTACACATTGTCATTCCATATTTCTCTAGTAGATTATTAATAAATGTTTCTTGGCTTACTTTTATTTCTCCACTCTCATTCTTAGTAATATTGAGTCCTAAGAAAAATTTTAGCTCTCCCAAATCTTTCATGGAAAAAACATCACATAATTCCTGTTTGACAATGTCAATCTTGTCATCACTCTGATACATCAAAATAATGTCATCCACATAAACTGCCAATATGACAAATTCGTTATCAAAAATTCTTTTGTATATACATGGTTCCGAAGGAGTTTTGATGTAACCCAATTTAATCAAGGTTTTGTCAAGTTTTGTGCTCCAAGCTCTACTGGCTTGCTTCAAACCATATAAAGATTTCTTCAGCAGACATACTTTGTCATTTTTATTAGCAATTCCTGGTGGTAACTCCATATATACTTCCTCTTCCAGATCTCCATTAAGAAAAGCTGTATCAACATCTAAATGTCTCATTTTTAGATTCAGTTCAGCAGCAAATGCAAACAATACTCGCAGGGAAGAATGCCGAATAACTGGAGCAAACGTTTCATCATAGTCTATACCTTCTCTTTGCTTGAAACCTTTTGCTACAAGTCTCGCTTTATACTTTATGATATTTCCATGAGCATCGGTCTTCAGCTTATAAACCCATTTGCAAGGTATCACCTTTTTATCTCCATCACACTTATCTACAAGTTCCCATGTTCCATGTTTCATCAATGAATTATATTCATCATTCATTGCTGTCTGCCATCTATCAGCTTCATCAGAATTTATTGCCTCTAAATAATTTTTCGGCTCCGTTACTTGCCCAGCGGCCAGAGAGGTATAAAAATCTGGTGGTCTACGAATTCTATGCGAATATCTATTACCTTGTTCATCATTTTCTGGTTCGTCTCGTGTAGGACTTGTAGGAACAGACTCAGTTGAGTTATAATCGAACTCATCATCACTGTTGTCATGATGTGGTAATTCTGATTCCTGATTTTCCACATTCTCATCTGGCTGCATAACCTCATTATGTAGGTGAGGCATATCTCCATACTCTTCGTCCTTGTCTTGAAAAATCTCCAATATATTATTAGAAGTAGAAGTCATAGACTCTTCAACGCTCCTTTTTATATTCGTGAAATGCTCCTCGAAAAATGTAACATCTTCTTCATTTGTCTTGGATTTGAAGAATCTCTAAATAAATATGCATTAGGATCTTCTGTATATCCCACAAAAATAGCTTCTTTAGCCTTTACATCCAACTTCTTTCTGTGACATGCTGGAACTTGTATTAGTGCTCGACATCCAAATACACGCAAATGGCTCAGATCTGTTTTTTGTCCGTACCATTTCTCATATGGTATTTTACCTTGTAAAGCACGATGCGGTGACCTGTTCTTCAAATAAACAGCCATCGTAAAAGCGTCCTCCCAATACGCTTTCGAAAGTAGGCTTCCAGCTAGCATAGAGCGCGCTTTCTCTATTATTGAGCGATTAGTTCTCTCTGCGACGCCGTTGGATTGTGAGCTATACCCAACAATTGTTTCATGAATCACACCCTTGGATGATTTAATATTCTGATAAGTCCTTATTGACGTACTCTTTACCACAGTCCGTTCTCAGAATTTTTATTTTAGCACCAGTCTGTCTTTCCACAAGTTCTTGAAAATGACAAAACTTGTTCTTTACTTGCGCTTTTGAAGCAATGAAATAAGGGTAAATCATTCTTGAAAAATCATCGACGAAAAGTAACACATACTTATTCCCCTGTAATGATGCTTCAGACATTGGTCCTATTAAATCCGAATGTATCAATTCCAACTTCATTGTAGCCTTCTTGTATGTAATCGTTTTAAAAGGTTTTCTTGCCTGTTTGCCTTCAACGCAGGCAACACATTTTGATTGATCTACTGCTGGATAATCAACTCCAAGTTCTTAAGTTGGCTCATACCTATGCGACATAAGTGACCTAAAAGTTTGTGCCATAATTGTTACCTGCTCAACGAATCAGAGTGCACATCATACGCCTTGCTTTGGTGAGTATTAGTTGTACAATCAAGTGTGTACAGTCCACCATTCGCAGAACCATGAAGAATCTTATCACCTTTAACAGAAAAATCAGAATCATTTTTATAAAAATCACAACCATTTTTATCAAAAACTACTGCAATACCTTTCTCTACGACCTTTTTGACTGAAATCAAATTACTAGTTAATTCAGGTACATACGCTACATCCTTTATGCTATTAACAACGCCATGTGCTGTATTTATGGATACGTCTCCAATTCCACCACAAGAAATCTTATCACCATTTGCTACAGTAACAGTGCCACCATCTAATGGTATTATTTCCTCAAACCAATCACGTCTCGGTGTCATATGTTTAGACGCGCCTGAATCAATAAACCACTTGTCCTTATCTGACTGGAAAGATACTCCGAGTGCGCTAAATGTCACAGCATTATTTTCCAATTTAGCAGCTTCCTTCTTGTTTTTCAGACGTAATGGACAATTTGGTCGTTTGTGACCGGGTTTGTTGCACTCATAGCAAACTACTGGTTTGATGTTTCGAGACATATTTGCTTGTTTTTTAGATTGGAAAGCAATATCTGTCGCCTCATCGTCACGTTTGACATTTCATTCAATAGCTTTGTTTTGACTAAAGCTGTTGTGACGATTACATTACTATTCTCAAGTGCCATTATTAGGGGTTCATATCTAGTTGAGAGATCTCCTAATAGGATAGCCGCCACAGATATATCTTCTATAATCTTTCCTATATCTGCCAAGTCTTGTACTGTACATAAAACAGCATTGATATACGCTTCGATGTTCTGGTAATCATTCAAGGAAAGTCTATAAAGTTTCCGTTCAAGGGATAATCGTCTGCCCAATCCTTTATCTTCATATGCTTCCTGCAATGCATTCCAAGCTTCTAAAGCGGTCTTGGCGCTTCTTACATGAGTCATCGCAGACCCATCTACAGACAAGCATAACTTTGCTAAGGCTCTCTGGTCATTTTTCATTCGGACTGCTGCTGACGTGGAATCTCCATTCTCATACCCATTTATTGCGCACCACAAATCCTCATGTATTAAGTAATTACGCATTTTAAATTTCCAAGACGCATATTCATCTTTACTTGATACTTTGAATGTGGGCAAGGATGAGGAATTCCACCTCTGGTAAGTACCAGACGAATCGCCGTTACTGTTTGCCATAGTGGACGACGACGACTCCTTCGACGACAAATTCACAATATTTCAAATTCCCACTATTACTTGTTTACACGATAGTCTTTATTTCATAGAGTTTCGTTAGTTAAATAGAATATTAATTGAATTATTTTTTCTTTGTAAAACAAATTACAGTTTTTTTTTATGTGACTTCAAATAAACTCACCAAACCAAAATGTTCACCTTTTTCTTTATTTTCATATTTTAACTATTTCAACAGACATTTTGCCAGACAGGGGATACACTCTAGGAGATCATTTGGTACTTAATATTATAATATTGCACCTCTATAACTTATAAATATTTTAATAACTGATCTTAAAAAGTAAGTAAGTATTTTAGAATAAATAGAGCGTTGTACGGAGTAATAATAACCGGTATATTTAAATTTCGTCGTCAAAAAAATCTTCTATTTTGTAGTAGTTTTTTAAAATTAGGATATTGTGTAGTTTGGTCTTAAAAGTTTTTATCGATGTTTCGGATTTTATTATATTGGGGTGTTTGTTATATATTTTGATGGACATATTTAGATTTTGGAAATATAGTTTAAAGCTCTTTCGGGGTTGCATATTTACTATAATGCGGATGCACTTTTTTGCATCACAAACAATTGTTGTGCATCTGTGCTATTTCCCCACAATACGTTATGGTGTCATACCGTAGCCAAGCTAGGCATAGGCATAATAAACTGAAATGCCTGCCTCTACATTACAGTTTGATTTAAGTGTCGCCAGAGCAAAGATGCACTGACACAGTTTAGCTTTAGTTTTCATGATGTTTGTCTTCTAATCTAATTGAAAGTCAATATTTATACCTAATAAGGGGTATTCGTGTACATCTCCTACATTAAGTATTTCTGTTAGGGGTTTCAGATTGAGATGGTTGATTTTGGTATGGGTGGAACTGTATTACTTTCGTTTTTTTAATGTTTAGTTCGAGGTTGTAAGCTGTAAGACAAGATGTTATATCGGAAAAAGATTTATGAATTTCAGAGAAGTTGTTACTATTTGGAGTACATTTGAATAGTAGAGACATGTCATCTGCAAACAAGACACACGGTGCTTTTGATATTTTAGGTACTCCGATTATATAGACAAGGTAAGAACACTACCTTGTGGTACAGAAGCATTTATGGTGCGTACGTCAGAATAAATGTTGTCTAGAGTATTTACATTATTTTGTTGATATTCAATTTGTATAATTTGCTTTCCATTTTGTAGATAAGATTTCAACCAGTTGAGTGGCTTGCCACGTATTTGATGTGAGACTCTATCCTTAGACATATCAAGGAGTACAGTGATAGTAAATGCCACTGCGAGACCAAGTTGTTATTTTAGAGGCTGTTGAAGATCGTAAAAGGTTAGTGTCAACTGAAAGCCAAAGCTAAGCTCAATAGCCTTTGAAGTGGCTAACTTTTCCATATTTCGTGGGATACATTTCGGGGAGTCTCGGAATCACATAATTGATTCCCCCATACTAGCCTTAGAGTCGGGTAACTAGAGGCTCACGGTACGACGAGACACCACAAGCCTTGGTACCTACATCGTAGACGCAAAGACCATCGAAAGTATATAATACAAAAATTACTTAAAAAATTTAAAAAAATTCTTGTAAAATAAAATAATTAAAAAATATTTGTATTAAAATGTAGTATTTTTTTTCTTTTTTTGTTGTTTATTTTTAGTTAATTTATATAACAAGACATGTTAGACAGTGGATGGTTAACGTCCGACGATAGCAAACATTCTTTATTAGAAAAATGATTGCAAAACCTAATGTAGAATCATCGTTCTTGTGTAACGAACAACCATAATAAAATATTAATAATAACTAAACAAAGCAATCATAATGTAAATATTTGTCACGAGAACTATCAAACTAAGAACTAATATTAAGTAATCGTATATAAATGAGATTTGTAAGTTAAATTTTTTAAATAATTATTAATTCAAATGTAATAAGACTTGCCTGTAACGAAAGTTATTTAAAGGTCAATAAATATTACTTTACTTTACTTTACTAATACACTAAAAGATATATACTGCGTTAAAACAGTCCTGACAACCTAAACTTATAACAGATACAATAATACTCTATGAATAAGTCAATGATGGTTACATTTCAAAAGATTTATCAAACAGTTTCTGTTCATTTCTTTACTATACTGCCGCTTGTTTATATATAAACATCCCTTTTAAGTGTGACCTTGTTTAACCAGTGTCTCACATCCAATTTTGACATTCGATATCTAATATTTTGTTATACATACATAGGTACATAATGTTAAAAAAATATTTTGTGCACATAGGTTCAAAAATATTTATTTTGTGCTAAGATTTCAAGATGCCCGTTCTGTGGTACAATGCCCAATTGATTGTCCATTCATGGTGCTTAACTCCTAATCGATATACCTATGTAATGAGCAGTTACCCATCGCCGAGATTGTTTATGAGTAATGAACATCAATTCTCGGTCAATAAATGAAGATTAGGGCTGAAAGTTAACGATCTTGTTCAATTAGACGATTAAGAAATTAATGCCTTCTTCATTGAGAATGAGTTGTAACAGATCTGTGTTCACGCTTGTATTTCAATCCATACGTATAACTTCAAAGAAACTCCTTCAAGTTTTAAATAAGTAGGCTTATTTTGTGAATATTGGCAGTGGACTTATATAACTTTAATTTTAATTTGCATAAATTAACTTAAGTGACATAAAATATTAGTTAAGCTACTTTTTACCCTGTATTGACGCGGGTAACACCGCAGGGCGCAGATTTTAAACAACGTGTAATAGAAAGGTGGGACAATACTTAAGTGTGTTAGTCTACCCATCATAGTGAACCTATTGCAGAACAATGACGGTAATTGTTCTCAGTAATTTGTTCAGCAATTTCCAATCCAAGTTCACGTTAACCGCGATTTAAAATGCAATATAAAGAAGTTTCAAACTTTGAACCCTCATTTAGCCCATTAAGGGGTTTAATTTCTTTCTCATTACACCCCTACACCCTATAATGAATGCAGCCTCGTGTGTATGTGATTCCTAGCAAATGTCAGTCAGTTAGTCAGGATTTACTATCATCTACTCTTATATTCACATATTCAATATTGGTTCCATCCCAAGTTTTCCATGGTCGTCGGTTATTCGAACACCCCTTAGAAGCTGTCTAGGGAACAGCCTGTATAAGTTATTTACATATCTTCAACTCAATTGTTAAACTAAGTGAAGCCTCGATTCGTGCCGATTCCAAATCGTCTTCCAAAGCCGCTAAAGCTTTTTAAGAATAATGGGATTTTGAAAGGCTTTATGTAGAGCTCAAAGTTGTTCCCATCCCGTCGTACTTATTACAGAGTTAGATTTAAAATTTGCTACAAAAGCTATGATGTTATTAGACACTGTTTACTAAAAAGTTTGAATGGAGTCTAAAGTTTTATTTGTCATCTGTGCTCATTAGTTGTCTGCTGTATGTATTATTGTATACCTTGCTTATTTGTTTAATTTACTATGATATATTATTATACTATTTACTAAGTGTATTTATTAATTATGATATTTTTTGTATTAAGTATATTTTGTAAGAATTTTTCTCTTGCATTTAATTTTTTTGTGTGTTTGCAATAAATAATTGATCTATCTATCTATCTATTATTGCTGTTTAATTTGTATATAGGTAAATCCGATAATTATCGGATTCATTCATTTATTATAGGGTGTAGGGGTGTAATAAGAAAGGAAATTAAACCCCTTAATGGGCCAAATAAGGGTTCAAAGTTTCAAACTTTTTTATATTGCATATTAAGTCGCGGGTAACGTGCCGGGAAACAGCTTCTAGTAAATATGCGAATAAACCTATATTAGTACATAGTTAGGTATTTACTTATTCGTTAAGTCACTTATATCAGAATCCTAAGGTATTGGTAAATTAACAATAATGCTTTTAATATTAACTATTATTAATATGATGTATCTATAAATACTTATATCTATATACCTAAGTGCAGGAACACTTATGCTGAACAGAATTAGGGAGTAGAATAATGGTATCTGCTTATAGTTCTCTGATTTCTGTGCTTGAGAGGTCAAAATAACTTTCGAAATGTCGAATCTACACAAACTCTGGATCGATTTTGATCACAATATTTAGCATTCATATTTATGGTTATGTCTTACTTCGAATTGAAATGAAATTCTTCGATTAGAGATTTTCTAAGTTAAAGGTTCCTTGCAATGCATTTACAAATGAAAAAAAGACACGTTGACTCGTCGTTAAGTCGGTTTCGGTAGGTACTTCATTAGAAAGGCTTTCGGGCGGTCTAGGAACTGTTACAGCACGGCTTACCGCTCCACTAATAGGTACTAAGGCGACAAATTAGCCCACGATTTTATTAATAAGTAAGTAAAACTTTATTCAAAATATTTTACCATACATTTTCTACGCTAAACTAAAAATAACAGTTTTTCAGTACAAAGACAACTCTCACAAACTTCTACGTAATAATAATAAAAAAACCCTAAATAAAGCCAAGGAAGTCGTCGCTCCGCTTCTATTATAAGTAGTCCCATTAATTATAACTCTAAATCTCTTCTATTTATACTCCTCCAGTTTCCACCATCTTTTATTTTTCAGCGCTTTACGCGCTTGAAGACGGTTTCGTGACCCACATTGGTTGTCTATCTCTATCACGCTTGAGGGTATGGAGTGGTGCTGTCTCTGTCTTAGGGTAAGGTCGCCTTATGTCGGTCAGAGTATGTAGTGATCGGGAAGAAAATAGTGATGTCTGAGTTTAGCATCGATAGATAGATTTTTATAAATGGAGCGAAAATGTTTTCATATTGCACAGAGTTGAGCCGTAGCATAGATAACGTACGTATTTTTATATAATGCGGTTTATATCCTATTTTAATAACGCTTACATTTACCATATGTATTCTAATGCTAAATTAGCAAACTTGCCTATCTATAAGCAAAGATAATAGTTAAATTAATACCTTTAAATTAATAAATAACTTGATTATTTATACAGGGCCATTTGAGTACTTGTTGAACAGCTAAGAGGTCCTTCAATGAGTTTCTTAATATTACCTTACCTTTAATCTTACCTTAGTACGATTAGCTCACTACTGTCATGTGCCTAACTTATTTACTGTGTTAATATTTATTATTTGGATCTCCAATATGATCAAATTAATTTTCGTCGATAATATAAGAGAATTATGTACTTACCTACCTACATGATTGTCGTTGTTTTTTTTTTTGGTTTATTCAGTATTATTAACTTGCAGAACACATACAAAAAATAGTCAAATCTCGGTCGCGATGCCTTCTACGTCGAATCCTCCTGTGCAATTGCCAGGCAGTAAACGGGCCGCTGATCCAATGGATGTAGGTCAAGGCGCTTCGCGTGGTAAGATTCTTGTAATTGATAGAGAAGCAGTGAATCTCTCTATGCAAACGGTATATACCCATCCGTCGATGTCAGTCATGGGCGGGCATCAGAGAGTACGAAAAAACATATCTTAGACCCTATATCGTGCATGTGGCTAAAGAAGAGTCTTACCCAAATGCAGAAAATATCTTCTGGCCGATTAAATTTGGTCAGTTTCTATTCAATAATAAGATAGAAAACATCTGCCGGGATGGAGTGAAAAAAGTAGGTCGAAATAAAATGTCTATGCACTTTCAAACTTATGAGGCTGCTCTACTCTCAGCCCAGAAATATGAAGCCTCTATACCAACTTATAATGTCACATGAATGGGTGTAGTTCGCGGGGTACCAGTTGATTGATCTATGGAGGAGTTTGCTAATGCTATTGAAATTCCCAACAGCTCATCCTACGTCATCAAAGCGAGACGCTTAAATCGAAAAGTGCGAAATGACAACACTGTCAATTGGGAGCCTACACAAACTGTTGTTCTTACTTTTAGGGGACAACAGCTCCCAACCAAAATTTACTGCTTCTTCTAGCGCGAAAAGCTTTAAATGTAGAATTTTACGAGTTCCCCACTATGTGTAGCTTGCTACCGTTTCGGCCATATTCGAACCCAGTAGACTTAAGCACCGTGGACAGTCTAAGCATTATAACTACGGAATTTCAAGTCTCTTTAGTTAGAAAATAATTCTTTTTGGCTGTTTTCCTTGACGTGGCATCTGCCTATGACAACGTCTGAAGATATAATTCCGATAATAAGAACTAAATTGTTACAGCTGAGTATTTCTCCGAAGATAGTTTGTTTCATCTGCTCCTTCCTAATGTAGAGATCCCTCAAGATTAGACCCCGAGAGTCATCAGCATATTCAACTTACAGGACTGCTTTGAAGAGCCTACCTCAGGGTTCTGTCCTTCTGTACAGTTTATATACTATAGATTTAGAGGAGTCTGTTAACCCTTATTGTAAAGTCCTGCATTATGCTGATGACCTGACACTAGTTTGTTCCCCTAAAAAATTTTCAGAAGTGGAAAACAACATGAATAATGCACTGGCCTACCTTGAAACATGGCTAAATGACCACGGTCTTTCTATTTCTACAAGAAAAAGTAGCAGTCTTGTTTACTAGGAAAAGAGTTGTCCCTCCTTTCAGTATCTGGTGTACCAATGAACCAGTTCCCCAAAAGAACTCTACCAAATTCCTGCGAGTATGGTTAGATACAAAACTTACTGGCTCTGCTCACTTTGAGTATATTGCTAAAAAGTGTGAGAAGAATATTAATATTTTACGATCTCTCTCAGGTGTGTGGTGAGGTTCTCAACCTTTCTCACAGAGGCTTCTATACAATGCCATAATCCGCAGTCATTTGGATTATGCTTCTTTTCTTTTGGATCACAATAATAGGACTGCACTGGATAAACTAGCTAAAATCCAATCCAAATGCTTGTGGATTATTTTTGGAGCAATGAAGAGTTATCCTATTAACGCCATGCAGGTGGAATGCGGTTAACCTCCACTCCATTTGCGTAGACAATGTCTGTGTGACAAGTTTATGTGCAAAATTATACAAAACTCTAACCATCCTCTATTATTTCCTCTCGAGAAACTGCACAACCTTATCTATAACCAGGGAGTAGTTAAGCAAGTACTATGCATTGTGAAAAGCTTTTCTAAATTTGTATATTCTCTTCCTTTTCCCCTTTCACAGTTCCCTGGTAATCTTTTGCTTCTTACAACCTACACTTCTCTAACCTTTCATCCCAGTCACCATATTTAATCATAACGTCGATAATGCATGGACAGATTTCCTAGCTGTTTTCACCGATGCTTTAAAATTAGACAGTAGTAAAGACGTAGGATCAGCTGTCTGGATCTCAAAATACAAATTATTCTTGGCTATAAATGCCCTCCTCTTATTTCTATATTCACAGGTGAAGCCATAGCTATCCTTGAAGCCATTCGATACATAATTTCTCATAACATTAGCAAATCTATCATATTCTCGGATTCTATAAGTTATCTCTAAGCAATCATTGCGAATCAATTTAAGTCTAAAAATAAATTTCCCATTATCCTCCAAATCAGAGAGGAACTCCAGAAATGCTTTTCAAAAGGCTTTCAGATTGTCCTTGCTTAGATTCCAGGCCATGCTGGTATCCCGGAAAATGAAAACGCCTTTTTGAAATTGTAAATGTAGCCTGAAATTGTAGCCTCTTTAGCACAATAATCATTGTGCTAAAGAGGCTACAATTACTGAAAATAACAACCACTACCAAGTCTTTAGCCATGACCTAGCCTCATCTTGCCAAATTTCTCTACGTAGCATGTGGGAATCAGAGTGGCAAAAATCTAAAATGCTACAGGGAAAGTTTTTTGGCCTTATCCAACCTTCTATTCCTACTAAACCCTGGTTCCCTAAGCACAAAAAAAGCTAATAAACAGGCAGTATCTACCATATGTCGCCTTCGTTTGGGTCATGCTTGCACACCGGTATTCTTGGCTAAAATTAAAGTGCGCGATCACTCCCTATGTGAATATGGCAGGGATATAGGGTCCACCGATCATATTTTCTTTGATTGCCCAAGGAATCGCTGACTTGATTCCTGAAGAAATACCTCGTCCAATTAACTTCTCTTCCCTACTCCCTCTTGTATTTACTCCATTTGTGCATGACATTTTATATTTGTAAGCTTTACTAACACTTGTGCCGTCTTGTATATGTCCTTGTGTTTGTTTTAGGTATATGTCATAAAAATAAGCTATAATTCAAAATTTAACATTAGATATGGTCACTGAGCATCTGCAAAGTGCACGAACTTCATGCTACACCGGCCAATCTTTACATCGTTCGTCTACATAACCACGCGACACTGGCAAAATTGCGGTTTCAATTTATACAAAGATAGAATAACCAAATCTCCAAAAACCGTAATTGGTTTGTCCACAGAGCCTCTAGGAGAACTCTTTCTAGATTATTAATTTTTATTTAAATCTAGCAGTGTAGGTACAGTA
The DNA here is from genome assembly GCA_947049295.1 of Ligdia adustata. Taxonomy (NCBI): domain Eukaryota; kingdom Metazoa; phylum Arthropoda; class Insecta; order Lepidoptera; family Geometridae; genus Ligdia; species Ligdia adustata. Next base: position 3,511,419 of record OX346237.1, read on the forward strand.
AAATAAAATTGATATATTTTTTTGTTTGGTTGTTTGCTCAGGGTAATTTAGAAGTAGGTAAGTATTGGAAAGAAACCAAACCTATTTAATTTACTTAATATAATTTATATAATTAAATCAACGATACCTAGAAATCGATAAATTTGCTTATTACTTAGGCACATCACTAGAGTACGGAGGTTGCACGATGAATGAAAAGCGGGTATCGCACTATAAAAAAATTACACTCCCTCGTCCGGGTCGTTACGGGCGCCGCCGCAATACCAGGATGGGATTGTGTGCAGAACACTCCGAGCTTTTATGAGGTCCTCGTACACGCTGCAATATCAAAATGGTTAGATTGCTAAACGCAGGTTTTACTAACTTCCTCTATCTATTTTTCTTGTCAGTTTTTCGTACCCAAGGGGTAAAACGGGACTGTTAGGTACTACGACTTTATTGTCTTTCTGTCCGTCTGTCTATCACCATCTTATAAACAGTGATTGCTAGACAGTAAAAAAATTTACATATACCTATTTCTTTTGCAGCTATAATAACATACTAAAAACCAGAATTATTATTCTGTTAGATATTAAAAATGGGCTCCATACATCTCGTTTTTTTTGTCGATTTTAATAACGAGGTTGAAATATTTACAAAATATTTATTTGCATATTTTTCTTTTATCTATCAGTTTGTAAGTTTGTCTATTAGTATGTCTCCATCTCCTGTCGTAAGTTCCAACTAATCTTGGCGAAACTTACTATTTAGGTTTTTTAAGAATTGATTTTTTAGTTATTTTAGATTGCCAAGTTCTCCCAAAATATACGCTATGGCACCATTTACAGGGCGATTTTAATAAAATTTATTACAAAGATGCGGAACATAGGTAATATTAATTATGATATCTGAATATATAACAAACAGTCAAGTGTTTGTGTTTAGGTTAAAAAGTTAATGCTTCTTGCGAAAAGATTATCCTAATAATATTATTTATTAAGCAAATTAAATCCAAAGGTTGCCTGAAAGAAATTGCTTTAGGCTATAAGGCCGCCAAATAATATAAGATTACACAACTCTTTATTTAAAAAAAACCAGTTTAACAAATAAAAACTTACAAATATATACCTACTAGGTAAAGGTAGCTTTGGTAAGGTAGGCCAAATGTGTAGTACATTGGGAGGCCTTATGGCCTTTGCATAGATTTGTCTTGCTGTATCTTTTTACATTTTGTTTGGTGTGCAATAAAGCTATATTCATTCATTAAAATAATCTCTGCAAGTACATAATTGAAATTCGAACACTACCCTGTAAGTACCTACTTCATACTTTAACCGCCAATACGTACGCGCGTTAAATTCGTTTAGAAGATTTAAAATTCTACCGTTCTCTACCATTTTGTTCCACCGCACTGACAATGACACTGACAGAAAGAAGTTCTATCCTTTTTGTATTTGGCCGAAAAAAATATAATTAAGTCACGAAATTCGTATAGGGGTTTGGTTTTTATCGCCTAAAAACCTTTAATTTTCCGATAATGGCATTGTCGCTGCCTCCAGCTAGTGGGACCGGCAAGTTCTTCGTGAGAGCAGCCAAATCTATTCGTTTAGTGCGTCAGGGATGTACAAATCGACCATTTTTTCACATTTCCGTCACTCACGTAAGAACCACTATATTTCGCATTACTAGTAAAAATATCATTCAGACCAGCTAACTAAACATTTATCTAACAATTAGTAAAGATTATGCTCATACTGAAACACTTTATAGTTTACATTAAACTTGTTATTGAGCAATTAAAATGTTAGGTTATAATCTGATTGTTTTACTATTTTCCAGCGAAAAAGGCCTAACCACCTGCCTGTTATTGAACAGCTGGGTTCATATGACCCTATGCCAAATGTAAACAACGAGAAATTGGTGGCTCTCAATCTTGAAAGGCTAAAACATTGGCTCGGACAAGGAGCCCATGTTACAAAACCCGTTGCTGAAATTTTAGGTGAGATTTTAACTGATGTATAACTCTCACATTGACACTAATTCACTTCACGTTTCTCTGTCTCTAGCTATTCTCAGCTAGAATGGCTCTGTGAGTAGTCTTATTTCCTTAGCCCATTCGGAATTGCACTCCTGTTTTTCTTATTTATTCTTTTGATAAAATTCATGCCACAGACACAAGAAAATCTACAAAGGTAAAGAATGCTATAGTTAAAACCAAGAAACTAGAATAGAAATGAGAAGGATATATATTAAAAGAAATAACAGCCAAATGGACAAAGTGCACTATCAAAATATACTCTAAACTAAAAGCAAAGAGAAGAAAACAATGCACAAATAGGAGATTTTAAACATTTCGATAACTTTATACTAGTATAATTTTGAATGAACTTAGAAATTCGCACAAACCAAATATGGCAGGAGTAATCCATTAAATCAAGCCTAGGCTACATTTAGCATTATACTTTGTCATCACAATCACCAAGCCGATATCACCCAGGTGCGATATGTTCGGGGGGAATTGAGGACACTTTAGTTTAAACCTTGTTTACCAAGTGGAATATACCTTATTTAGCATATGCATATGTATTTCTTCTAGGACTCTCTGGCTTTTTCCCGATCCATCCTCGCTCCTACATGACAGCATGGCGAAATCGAGCAGTTACTAGAGAAGCCCTAGCTAAGCAAGAAGCAGAGGCAGCTAAAGGGGAAGCTGCATCATAGTGTATGGTTTGCAATATTTGATTAGCTACCTAGGCATTAGTTGTAATAAATTATATTAAGTTTTATATATTTTGTATCATTACACACAGTAGCAGTGGAAGATTTGATTCAGAGCCCTGGTGTTTTTTAGTATAACAAGATCTTCAGTCATTTGACAACCAGCTAGAACAAGTATGGAAGTCAGGTGCACTGTGGCCCTAGATGGAGCATGCCTAGTCTGAATTATACTGGCTGTAGCAGCTCTATTTCAAATCTGGCAAAATTTTCTTTAAACTATAGTAGCTGTGTTTGCCTGGACGGTTTTCCCACAGCTATTATACAGAAAAAAAAAACGAATTCATGATATATATACAAAAACGCAAAAATAATGTCCGCGAATAGTAGATCTCGCAAATACCTCTTTTTTTTACTTTGTAACAAATATGAAGAAAACTACTAAACCGCTTTTTTATATATGTAGGTATAGAAATCAATATTGTGTTATGCATGTTTGTATTGCACCATATATCAATTAAAATCGGCCAGTAAATTGCGCCGTAGCAAACTTCTCCCTTATTGGCAGAAATATATCGAAAATCTCCGACGACTAAAAATCCTTAGAACTTGTTGTTTCGTCAGGATTGGTTGGAAATTACGACTTATACATTACCAGACACGAAGCAGAGACGCTTGGCGCGCTTCGCTCGCTCGGCTAATTATGGAAAATAAGACAGAAAATTAACAACTGGTAGAATTAAGATTTTTCACTTGGTTCCCACAGTATATATATATTCAAGTTAAAATTTTTTTTTTTTAATTCTAAAATTCCCAAACCATGATTTCTGAACAGTTCTATACGATTAAAAAATAAATGATACACAAAAATACACAATGAATTCCTTTTATTGAAAGTGAAAAAAATACAGTTTTTTAACAATATCTTGATGGTAATTATACATTGACGCGGGCAGCAAATTGTAAAGGCACAGATAAATTTTAATTACACAAGCTGTCGTGAATAACTTTCAAAAAACACGATTATTTCACATTATACAATAAAAAAAGGCAAACTGGGGTTTTTCATCAAAATTCCTAACAACGCACTCTTAAATGCCTTAGTAGTATTTTACAGGAAAAATGGCAACACTCGGGACATTTAATACATGGGCAACACTTGCACAAACTAACAATAGTAATATTTTATTTCTAAAAAACTTAAACAAATCAATACTAACATTCCTTGAGCATGTGATTATCCAACAGAAAAATAAGAAATTCATTGTACCACGAGATCTTACAATACAGGAATTAAAAGAAAACTCCAATACCTATTCTCACTTAATACAAGGAAGGCAACCCCAAGACAAAAAAAAAAGATTCAACTAAAGATTTTAAAATACGTAAATCTATTCTGGATATACACAAAAAATCTTAACGACTACTAGGTTTGCCTAAAAATACCATTAAAACCATGATTGGTCGTTCGGGTCTAGTTTTTTTAACTATTGCTAAAGTTTATAGATGCGGAATTTCGTACAATGACCTCAACTTTATTTATACGAGCGAGTGCGATATATCTGTCTCGTTCTTTCGTTTTCAAGTCATCGCCGGCAAGAATCGAAAAAAGCGTATCGTTTAAAAAAACAGTCAATATAAAAAAAACATAATTTACAACAGTGCGTGCCGCAAAAGCCTGGTGATTTTTTTAAGCGGGATGTGAATTTTTGTACTTTCGTCACTCTCTCCTCCAAAGAATTGGTTTATTTGTTCTTCCCAATAGCGTCGTTCACCAAACGGGATGCTGTAATGAAACGGTTGGCAATGTTAGCGTAAAATAATAACTATTATTAATCCAGGATCTTGCTAAAAACGGTATGCATAAACAAAAACCAATTCTAGGATCCGAAAAAAATACGTTTTTTTTACTAATACGATGAGGCGCCATTATTAAGCTAATACATAGGTACAGTTAAAAGCTACGCAAAAAAGTGGCTGCCGACTTCCATTAGGTATACATACGGCTACTATTTCAGCTATTTCGGTATAAAAATCTATAAATATAAAAAAAGATTTTTGAAATATAGGGAGGTATATCCATGCCAAAAATTTTCAAATCAGGCCACCCCTCTCCTAGAAATTACCTAAAAAAACACATTGAGTAGTAGTACCATCTCTTTTTTTGGAACTCGATAGACTACAGCAACGCTTACAATATAGCTATTAATATTTTCCGCTTTCGTTTGCGTTTCATTCACTCAACGAATTTTCAAAGAAAACTCGTTCATACTTCAAAGAAATCACAAGGTAGATAAAGTTAAGGTTTTTTGCAAGGTTCATCATGGTTGGACATATACAAGGCTCTATCCGTATTTCTTTCAGATCCGTGCGTATAAGTTACTTGATTATTTCCTATACGTATGTACTTTAAAAAATATTGAAATATGTATAAATAAAATAACATAAGAATTAAAATGAAAATGAATAGTGTAGATTGTAAATATACCAGAGTTATTACATGTTGTTACACTTTGTTGCACTATTTACGGTAAGTAGGTAAACATTGCATACACAATTTGTTAGTCACAAAACATAGTTTAACATTAACACAAATAATTTTTGTACGAATGACAGTTATGTTGTCCAGATTTCCCAGATTTGTAGTGACCCTTATAGTTTAAATATTGTCCCTTAAATTATATTATCTAAAATAATAAGGCGTATTTTTGCTGTAATAACTCCAACTACGGGACTAACACAATTCTGTAAAATTACCTAATACTTAACATATTTTTAGTCCAGTCATTAGTTATTATGGTTTTTATATCCAGTTAAGTTCAGTATGAAATTTAATTTTGAAAGTCAAAGTTCCCAGATTTGACGAAATATAAAATAAAAATTTGTCGTGTTTGGCCCCCTTATCAGCCGTAGTACAAATAAGAAATGTATTATTCCTGTTTTTACCCTTATGTTGACAGATTGGTGAAAATAAGAATAAGCCTACTAACCTACTATAAGGTCTTTTAAATTCCAAATACTTATTTTGAGTATTTTTTCCTGTTAGTTACAATTATTTTTAATAAAGCCGTTAGAAGTGCTCAGCCAAAGCATATTTTCGCAACTGTTTACATACTTACCATGGCTATACGTTTGTGTTTGTGTGAATGTGTGCGCGTACTATTCTAGTCCCGTTTACCTATAAATAAGTGCAACTAATGATAATTAATATTAATGTGGCAAAAACATAGTCCGAATTTGGTTGTGTTGCCACATTTAATAGCTTCAACAACTTCAAATCACATAATGAAGTAAAGAAAATTAACAATTAAGTAATTTATTTATTTTAAATATCTGTATGATCTACCTAGCTCATCTACCTACTATAGAATGAAATGAAACTAAAAAATGGATGTATGACAACATCTCATAATTTTACTTGACTAAACTAATCCAAACCAAATAACAACTTATTTTCCTTAAATTCCAATTTTATCTACTGGTACATGTCTTGTAAAAACCAGAGCTTTAATGGAACACATTAACAGAAATTTAACCATAACACACCTTAACAAACTTGAATGCACCCCCCGGTTGCGTTATAGTGAGACAAACTAAAATGTAAAAACCAAAAAAGTTGCGTCGGCATCCAGAATAGGCTTTCAGCGACTAGGACCTTTTGAAACATTAAGCGAGTAATACTCGCACTTAAAAAAAAAACGTGACAACTTACTTCCAGCAGGTGCTTTTGCATTTTTTTAATGTATTTCGATAATATATATATAGTGACTTATAGATACTATTTTCCAAATCGGCCAACAGGCATCGCTGATAAATCGGGGAATATGCATTTGCATCACGATGAGAACCCTTTTTAGAGTAGATTTTACGATTGGAAAGGAACCATAATGACAGAACTAACTTAATCTAAAATATATAAAAAAATATTATGAGAAAGAACTGTAGAGTCTAACGAAACTAAAATAAAATAAAAAAATCTACAACATAATTAAAATACAACATACAGAGCGGCCGTTCGAAAAGCGTACGATTGCGGTCATTAGGTGATTATTCATCGAATTTTTGCATGGATCTTCTGATCTTTTTGTTTGCGACTTGCACCAATTGATGGACGGTTGCAGAGTTATCGGTTCCATGGATCAGACGAGCAGTTACTGTAGGTGACATCCTAATGTAAGTATTGATCCAGCGGCGCTATTGTCGTACTTAACTAATACTCTTCATAATCCAAATCACTAGATAGTTGAATACAAGAGAGGAGACCATCTTTGATAAAAGTCGGTCTCTTTCTAACGTGCATACGCTTGAATAAACTTGTAAGAGACAGAAGAAAGCGCATTTTGATAAACTGCGTCTTTTTATTCTTTAATCATCAGATCCAGCATTAAAAAGATATTTTTAGATGGAATACAATAGTTTATACGTATACATCTAGTTAGTATCAATTTAGCAAATTGGTATGTACCATTACGGAAATAACGATAATAAGTATAAAATTGACCTATGTTCGGGATATTTAAAGATAATATTTTGTGTTTCCGAGAAAGGTTCTTATCAACTGACTGATAAGAAAGTTTCCCCTATCTTGTAGTCATACAAATTTATCATATTCATTGAGATTTACTATTTTAGAACTCAATTATAAGAAGAAATTGCTTGATGGCCACTATTAATTGACCAGTTACTTAGTGGCGACCTGGGCCCTTATTGACTATACAGATTTGAAACACGTAACGCGGCCGCGTTATCTTAAACGCGTAGAACGTCAATGTCAAACTTTATGACGTGCTGTGGCACGCGTTCGATTTGCATCATCAGAATAACGTCGTCATAACGTTAAATACGTCACGCGTTCAGCAAGGCATCTCGTTGTTGGTTAGAGAATAAGGGTGCTGCACATTCAGTTGGGAAGTCTGCAAAGCCAGCCCGCAGCAATATCTACACACGCTCTACTCTATTCGAGAAGACCCTTGCTATTAAATTATCAAACATAATGATCTTTATTCCCGTCCACCGAAACAACACAATAACGTCCACTCTTGAATACCAGATCCCGCAACAATAATACAACAAAAGCATTTGGTAGACTAAGCTCAAGGCTAATTGCATACATTTAATAGGCAAAAGTGGATTAACCAATGATTAACACTTCAATCCATTCCACCCAAAATTATCTTTAATTACCTAATCTTTCAATTATAATTTTAGTTAATCATAAAACACAAAAGAGGTTACTTTAAATGATAAAAAAAACCCAATGTTTGTTTCAAAACACAGCATGTCAGAATTAAAACTACGAGTATATCGTGATATTTATAAACAGAAAATTATTAAAAAAAGTAAAGCATGATTAAATTGTGACTTGCCAAGCAAATATAGCGGATACTAATGTGTAAGTACCTTTATTTTATCTTATTTTAGTCTTTATGCAGATCCTTTAGAGTTTTGTTGATAGCTTTTATAGTTTTGTCCGCATGCTTTTCGGCTTTCTTCAATAACTTGTCGACAATGTCTACAAATTAAACATAAAGTTTTGAAAAATCTATGAAGTTAACTGCGATTGGTACTCAAGAGTGTTTGATTTTACGAAAAATAATTGGTTTGTCTTATATCCTTTCTAAGACAGCATGAGCACGTGACAAAACAGGTGACTTTTGGCCTAGGATATAGACCAGGAGACTAATCTTACTAAGGCTAAGCTCTCAGAGGTCTCTTTGATTGTGAATGTGTCAGGGAGACGCTTATATTGGATTTTTTATACTAATTAATTGTTGTACAGTTAATCAGATGGTATACTTTAACAGTAATATTTTGTAATCTTATTGCAAAATATTTTACCGCAATGGTTTAAAATGTTTGCTTACTCGTACTTATTAACCATTAAATCAAAATCCAAGCTAGCCTACGAGGGCGGCACTAAAAGTATCGGGAATGGAATATTTCCACTGTTCCAGTCATATTAAAATCTTTTTAATTGAAAACTCCTTGGTTTAGAAATCGAATACCATTTATTTATTTATTTAAAAAAAGATTCTCGGTCTTGTCACAAGGTTTTGTCAAACTTGTTTAGTCGTTGAAAAAATGGAATTGACTCGAGAAAATTCAAGAACGATGATTTATTATGACTTTCGAAGTGGTTTAACACAAAAACAGTGTATTGACCGGATGACTTCTGCATTTGGTGATGAAGCCCCATCCAAAACCAAATTTTTTTAAGTAGTTATTAATTCAAATGTAATAAGACTTGCCTGTAACGAACGTTATTTAAAGGTCAATAAATATTACTTTACTTTACTTTACAATTTATCACTGTTTGCTGAATTTCAACGTGGACGTGTCCAGCTCAGTGATGATCCCCGTCAAGGTCGTCCAAAAACTGCAGTCACCCAAGAGAACGTTGATGCTGTGCGTAAGCTGATTGAGGAAGATCGACATGTGACATACCGCGAAATTCAGGCAACTTTAGACATTGGCATGAGTCAAATACGAATAATCTTGCGTGAACAATTAGTTGTAAAAAAGTTATTTTTCCGATGGATACCGCATTCGCTCTGTGAAGAGCAAAAAGCGGCTCGCGTTACTTGGTGCGTCAGAACTCTCGAAAGATTCCACGTGGGATCCTCAAATGCTGTATACAACATCGTATCAGGTGACGAATCCTGGATATACACGTACGAACCCGAAACAAAAAACCAGTCACGAGTTTGGGTGTTCAAAAATGAGTTAAAGCCAACTTAAATTGTTCGTTCACGAGTGTTGCAAAAAAACTGGTGGCCACGTTTATCTCCAAAACCGGCCATGTTGCGACTATTCCTCTTGAGGGACAAAAAACGGTTAATGCAGAATGGTATGCTAGCATTTGTTTGCCACAGGTCGTTTCTGAACTCCGTAAAGAGAACTGCAACCGCCGCATCATCCTCCATCACGACAATGCGAGTTCTCACACCGCGCAAAGAACAAAAGAGTTTTTAGAGCAAGAAAACATAGAATTATTAGACCATCCGCCGTACAGCCCCGACCTAAGCCCTAATTATTTCTATACTTTCCCTAAAATAAAGAATAAATTGCGTGGTCAGAGATTTTCATCACCTGAAGAAGCTGTGGACGCCTACAAAACGGCCATTTTGGAGACCCCAACTTCCGAATGGAATGGTTGCTTCAATGATTGGTTCTATCGTATGAAAAAATGTGTCCGATTTCGCGGAGAATACTTCGAAAAGCAATAAATACATTTTTAAATAGTAATGTTGTGTCACTTCCTTGATTCCCGAAATTTTCAGTGCCGCCCTCGTAGCAGGCATAACTAATAGAACGATGGTAAATTAAGTACCTATATATAACTAGGAAAACACATCTTCTGAACTAGAGCTGTCATTTGCCGCACGGGTCAAGTGGACCACAATATTCTCAGTTGATCCATTATTGGATGTTTTGATGGGACAAGTGGGATGACACAAAATATAAAAACAATAATTAAAACCTAGCAACCTACTTACTACAAAAACTTATCCAGTTGCCAATGTTCAAGATAAAATCTGAACTCATGAATTTTTATATTACAGGCTAGAAATATGTACTAAGCCACATTTTTTAAAACAATGGTTAATCTGAATTCAATCTGAAAATCATAACTAAAATCTTTCTATGGAAAAATTTTACTTTTGATTTTCAGATCCATCATATAATCATTGTTAACCAAAACCCTCTATCAGTTAATTAGTCTTTTCTAGTCTCAAAATCCCTAATTAGACCCTTTTTCTTACATAAATAATAATAAAAAATCTATAAATCCCTAGTTAAACAAGTTTATTTTTTAACAACTCCTCTTGACAAAAATTATTTCATCATTCGCTGTGATTTCTGATGTTCAACGTACCTGAGTTGGCCATGTCATCAATGTGGCTGTGGTGCTTCTGGTAATAGGGACGAATGATGCGGTTGTAGATGATCAGAGAGCCGTTGAACTCCGATGGAAGGTAGCACCATATTACGAAGATACACTGTGAATTGCAAAATATGTTTTATAATTATTACTTATAATTAAATATACAATGTGTAAAGAATTGTAGAACAAAATTTTGAAATATTCTATAAAAACAAAGTACATCCCCCATACAACTTGACCGATCATGTGACAATTTTTTGTATAGAGAATTTTGTTCTTTGATATGTAGACTCTTAAGTATTGTCACACCTGTCTGTTACACATTGTATATGAAATATGTTTATCGCCAAAAATGTGGTAAAGGTTCTTAGTAAACAAATAGTTTCTTCATCAACTTATTAAAAACATGCAAGTTTTCTATTAAATCATTAGAATATTAATTAAAATTTAAAATATCAATACAAAAATTAATTAATATTGACAATTAAACTCATTCATAGTTCACTCATCATTCATTTTGAGTGTAGCCAGTCTTAATAAGTCTTAAAGAATATATTTAGTAAAGTTACGCAGCTATTGAAAAATTAATTGCGGTAAATAGTTTTCTTAAGACAACTACCATGTGTTTGTTTTTTTTTTCCAATATAAGGATAGTTCCATTAGGCAATGCGTGACGTGCTGCCGTCTGGTGAAGTTAAGGGATTGTGATCGAAACTCTGTAAGGACCTTAATAAGACTTTTCCAACAATAGTAGGTACGCGTGAAAACCGTGTGTTTGTGTGTTGAATAAAAAAAGTTATTGTATTGGTTTCATATAGACAATGCGGTTTGGGAATTAATTCCATGATTGTATCAATATTAGTAAAAAAAAGTGGTGTCATAGAATTTATCAGTTGTCTACAAAATATATCACATGTTTCTTTTTCTTGTGTTACAGGACTGAATTAGAATCAAAAATAGAATACATTATGTCTATTTACCACTCATATAATCTAGACAGGTGCTTCCCACTTTATACTAATTTCAATGTATATTGGTTGATTTTTGATAAAGAAAGTCTCAAATCTACCAAATTCATGAAACAAATATGCAAAATTCATATGAGTATTTCAATAAAACAATACAAAATTAACATAGAACACTTTGTAAAAATCTTCCTTTGTGCAATTATAGTTAAATCAGAACAAAGGCAACTCGCTTCTTTGTATTAATTAAAAATACCTGCCAAGGTCACTTGCTACTAATTGTTGTCTGTTTGTAATGTACGCAGGTTTTAACTAAATAAATTCTAATAACAAAAGCAATCAATCACTTAATAATTAAAAAAAAAGTTCTCTTTCAGTTATTTTGATTTAAAAATCCAAGCATTTGAGCGATTTTGATAAAAATGAAGTGGGTCTACTCGAGAGGTATAAACAAATAATTTTTTTTTTTTCAAATCAGTTTACGCATCTCTGTGAAATTATGTAACAAATGGAAATTATACAATATTACTTAAAGTTTCTACATTTAGTCGTTTTTGTATCGACCAATAGATGCCATTTCATGTTTAGTGTTAGCAGCCCTTTCAATATTTATTTTATTCAATGGTTAGTATCTGTTGTAATAGCTACAACAGAAATACATCATCTGCAAACATTTCAACTACCACTATCACAGTTCACGAGATACCTGGTGACAGACAGACGGACTGACAGGAAAGTCTTAGTGAACCCTAAAAAAAGAGAATGATGGCACCACTATTCATACTATTATTATATGCTGCATAGTAATCATAATTTATCAGTTAAAAGTAACAATACTATGCACATAACCATTACAGTTTATTTAGTCACCGCAGATAAGAGCAAGAGCAAGTGATAACAGTGATAAGTGAAATTTACCACTCTCAGATAAACGGCTTTTGCTGGGGATTGTGTTGTCAAAAAGTAATTATTTGTTGTAAATCAGAATTAAATAGAATGCAGATAAATTACATAAAACAAATTAAACAAAATTATTGAAAAAAATATTTGCTTTTCGTCATAAAAAACTATCAATATGGGTGGAAAGAAAATTTTCCATAATTAATGCAGAATGATAATGCTAATTCTTTGTCTGAAATATAACCAAGTATTCTGCTTAAATACCTCTTTTACCAGACATTTAGAAATTTCAAGATAGAATCTTAAATCACTCTTGAGTCTTGAGTCGGACTTGAGTCCGCAAATATTAAACCCCTATTAATTTTTTTTATACAGGCATAATCTGATATGTCCAGCGTATGGCATCAACACTAACTTGAAATTTAGTCTGGTGCCACCACAATTAAAGCTAGATAAGAAACCATTCAGGCCTTGAATAGGAAGTATCTGAAAATCTTTAATGTCATCTCTCCTTCTAAAAACGTCTAAGGAATGTGTCTCATTTTATTTTTGTTTGTATGCATCTTTTTTGAGGAAGAAATGATGAAAATTGGTAGCAAATTTTACTGTGGCGTGAACACAAACAATTCTTTTAACTGAATGATCATTGAAAGTGTGAAACCTCACTTGATAATTGTGTGTGGTAAATCTCATAGGACTTCTTCAAGGATAGTGTCAATACCATTATTCAACTTTGTACAATTTTTGTATGATAATATTTTTAAACAGTGTAACTCATGTGTAAGGCTACTTCCCAGTGTCAGTGGAATACTAGTGCTGGTTGCTGCAGCCAGCGTATTGACAAGTTGCAAACCCAACTTTTCAATATTCTGACCTGCTGGCGGGTTATGACACTAAACACTAATATTTTATTAGTATATATCTGCATCTGTATTTTTTAAGTATGATAATTGTGTTCACAAACAAATAATGCAATAATTAAATTCTAAGTACAATTTTGTGTTAACCCTAACTGAATTATTTTACTGTGCTATGTTATTTGGGCTATGAATCCAGTATTTGGAAATTGATTCCAGTAGTACATTCTTAGTGCATATTCATAACTATTTCAATTGGCCCCTACCTACTCACAAACAGCTATTTAGACGAGGCTAGATTTGACCAATAAAGATATGTAGTTTACAATTGACTAAATTTATCTAATAACCGACCTCTCAAGGATTTTCAAAAACACTGTATCATGAATTTTGTATGATTAACGCATAAACAATTAGTGAGCTTTAAAAATGCACTGAATGTGTGTGTAAACTAGGTACTTTATAATTGTAGTTGTATCTGGCTGCCGGCCAATTAATGGCATTTTTGTTTTCATATAGAACCATGTTACAATACAGTCAATGAAATTGCAAATGACTTTTGATGAATAAGCATTTTGCAATAAAGAAACCTGTCAGCATATTTCGTAATTTTACATGTAATTACGAACAATACGTGGAAAATGAGTAAAATGATCGTTATAGGTGACCTTGTACGAAATAAGGAGAATTACTGACCTTAACCAACCAGTAGAGCGGAAACCAGCCCACAATGAAGTCTGAGAAGTACTCCACGATCGAGAAGCATGCGTAGACTACCCAGTAGGTCAGCCATTTCGTGTCATCGTCCTTCTGGGGAGATTCCAGAGCTCTCATAGACATGTATGCTGGATATACGAATCCGATCGAATTGCATATCAACTCAGCGCCGAATCCGAACACTAAATATAAACCGGTGAACGCCACGAGACCTGCACAACCAAAACGAACGTCAAATCCCGCTTAGGTTATAAATAAACTAGGAAAAAAGCTAAAACTCACCGACGAAAAGGTACACCCGGTTGACGCCGGATTTCTGTTCTGCCATCTCGAAGTATTTTGTCCATGGCTTGCTTTTGTCTGTAAGGTTCCGCTCAATTGTTTCCTTGTACTCGAGCAATTTAGAAGACATGCTGGCTGTTTTTGAGGAGTTTTGTGGATATTGGCACTTCGGCAGCAAATCTAGAGGCACAGGCGGCGCGGTGACAAGACAATGACAGCTAATCAATATGGCGGACAAAATGTTGTCATGGTGGCGTATGTTTTTTCTTCAGTGTTTCTACGTTATCGAAACTAATTTCTACTACAAATCTTTTTTTTTTCTTCTTTCTTGATTGCAGACCACAATCTGTGTATTGTGCCAGTTTTCAAGTTCTTACTACTAATTTAATAGTCACTCTATGAAATTGCGCTCTCAGAACTACAGATAAAAGAGGAATTAGTAGGGATTTCTGTTTCTATAATATTATTGATGTGGCAATTTGTGTTGATACTTATATTAGGTAGGTTTGTTAATAAAGGTTTTTTAAAATGTAACTGCAGGCTCATCAAGCCAATAAAAAAATGGCTATAAAATGGCGTTATTGTCTGTTCATTTATTGCAAAACGAGTGATTCTTCAAGTATTGTTGTATATCAATGCTAGATTATTAACTAATAATGTCTTGTTTATACCTATTAAATACCGGGCAAGTGCTTTTATTACCAAAAACGAAATGACTAACTACAACAACAAAAAAAATATTATCAGAAAGACCTATAGACCATAATTATGAATACAAGTGGGCGACAAGATATATAGTGCTTGCGGCAAATGTCCATAACTTCATCGCTTGATTAGGGTAAGAACTTGACTACTTAGAACTTGATCACGACTTTATATTTGACATGAACTCAATACCTTGAACAAAATATTAAACTTGATGCTGGCAAATATACAAACAAATCGTATGGTGTCAATAAAAGTCCAGACTAAATTTTGCGCGAGGTCGTGCCGCTTGCGTACCCCATACTAGGGCGTCCGTTACCAAGAAACCCGCCCTATAACCTGCGTTTTACCAGCGTGAAGGAATATGGTCTAGATATAGCCCATTCAGGAAGACCGATGTCTAGCAATGGTACATATGTGCTATTATTATTTATACCTCCACGTGTATAATCGTTAATAGAACATAGTCCGGTCTATTAACGATTAGGTATAATTCGTAAAACGAAACTTTTTTAAATTTATGTTCACAGAAAAAACATTCACCCGTAGAGCTAATCTTTCTGTATTTTAAATACACCCAGTGAAAATAAAGAACAATTCTGATTTTGCTTCTTTAATTTAATTCCTGGCGTTATACCTAATGTAAGAAATTAAACACAAGCAATCATGTTTTTAAAATATTTTTAATCTTTTAAAAACACGAGTAAAATATGAAAGCTTTTAACACGTTTATCTATGTTTGTGCATCACAAAAAATAATTCATAAAAATAATGTAGGTACATGTAGGTACAAATACAGAGCTTGGTTGATTGGATGGATTTTATTACACAATATTATGAACTCAATCTCTAACTACGAAAATACCTAACTTGTTACATGCTCTTGGATATTTAAAGATACAGATCATTGAAAACTAATTAGAAGCAAGAAAGATTAGTTGAAGGAGTATGATTTAGACCTTACATTTTTAAGTCCGAGCGCTAACTCTGAGGAATCTTGTTGACGTAAATAAATAGTGTAGTTATTTAGTCTACTAAATAGGTATTACTAAAGTTATGGGAAAATAAGGTATGTCTAATGATTTATTCTGTTCGAACATTATGCGAAATGAAAAGTATGCAAAAAACGTTATGCAGTTTTAAATTATGCCTCTTAAATTTTTGCAACCCAATACGGGTTGCTACAGGTACATGGTTGCCTGGAAGAGATCGCTTTAAGCGACAACGCCGCAATTTAAAAGCTGGTATATGTGTGTAAGCTTTTTTTTTCATGTTTTATGCATTGTTGCTGGTTTTAAAATATAGAGTTGTCTTATCTTATCTTACGGACCCGATCTAAGCAATATGTTTGTTGGTTTTAGGTTAACATTCAGTTTAAAAACCAATTCCATTTAAAAAAAAACCGAAGTAAAACAAGAATTTATGTCATTCAAGTATCTCTAAACCCATATCCTACAATGCATTTTTATCAGGCATGCTCAGATTTTTTTTAGTAGCCTCCAATACCCACAAAAAATATTTGTTACTGAAGATTTTATTAGGTATAAATAAAAATAGTTAAAAACTGACTAGAATAAATTTAGTAATCAGGAGTACCTACTGTCGAAGTGACTTAGACAAACTCCATTTCGAAAAAGTTAGCTTTGTCATAAATAATAGATATTATCTCAAAAAAATTAACATTTTTTTTTACCGTATACCTATAGAAAAAGAGTTGATTGATTATTTAATTTTGTGCTTTTACAAAGACAACGATGCAGACAGAAAAGCTACACTTCTAAAACTATTATTAAAAAGTAGTATAGGAAAAATAGATAGCGAACATTTTTTCTAACAATTTGAGATGTTGGTAAATTTTGTTAAAACTAGATGTAATGAGATTGGTCTCAGTCTTATACTATGACATTATTTTGATATTAGATTAGTAAGAAACTGTACAAGGGTAAAGTTGACGCACTACACGAGTAATCTTATTTTCAAACCATGTAAACTTTGATATAATTGTAACAAAACATTAACAAGTTTTCTTTCTTACAAAATGCTAACATTAAAAAACCTATCTACGTCTTAAAAACATCTTCTGAATATTACTAGTTTTGTAAAAGTTTATTTAGGCAGGTAAACCTATAATGATTTTCAATTATTGTATGGAACTCTATTATTGCAGTGTTTTTATTATCTAGTTAGTAGGTTTTTAAATACAGTTGATTTTGATTTTACTCTCGCAATGGAAATCTATTGATGGTTATCTACATTATAGAGCTACAACAAATGATTGTATATACCTAAATGTTCAATTCATAGTTTCAACTAGCATTCACTAAGAAAACCTAATTAAAATAGATGTTATAAGAAATGGAAACCATTGGAAGAAACGTTTCTTAAAACTAAATTAGTCAATTTGACCATTTTCTTGTCATTTTTCGTAACGATAATTTATTTATTGGTACACTTTGGTGTTACATCCTCACTAAAATGTATATCTAGGATTTGTTACAGATCAATATACTCACAGTAAACAATAAAAAAATATAACAATCAGGTATTTAGGAAATCAGACAAGATAACGAAGAGATAATTTTTACAACTTTAGACATAGACTTTGCATTCTTCTAAATATATTTTGACCAAAATAACAAGATATATATATATATCTACACGAGGACCAATTTTGTTTTGGTTTCTATATAAGCATACTAGATATTGTATTAAAAATAAATGCAGAACTAATTGGTAGTTTCCTAGAACCAATGACATGTATAGTTTGTACGTCGATGATCCCATGGTGGCCGGTAATACGGCACTAAAGTGCACAGTTACTGTGTTCTGTTCGTCGTAGACAGTCCCAGACATGCAAGATTTGCTAAATTATTCATCATGGTAATATTTATTTTTGCAAATAATAATATTCGATCAATGTTCTAAGTATTATTTTCCGTGTCATGTTTCTTCTTTAAATATATTCTTACTCGTATATGATTTTGTCTCGAGATTTTCAACTTGGAATAGGAGTAGATAGATTTAAGATTAGACAGATGTGATTACAAAATCCTATCTATTTGATCGTTCAATTTTAGAATGTATCCTTATCTCTAAATCTGGTAAAGTATCGCTTGACCCGTTGCCGGACCTTCAAGGGGGGTTATGAAGCTTTGTGCTTTTTTCTTACATCGCGACGCTCGTTTGGAGAATGTGGTTTCAATTCTCTGCAATCCAGCTGTAAAATATTTAGTATTTATTTATTATTTTTAAGAAAGTTCTTTACAAGGATTCAAAGGATTTCGTATTAGCATCATATTATCATGTAGCTCTTGTAATCAAGTTAAGTAACGTTTAGCTGATTGACTGTGGATTGGCTAAAATCTTTAACTAAGCGCTAGGAATAAATAACACGTTCAGTTGTAGATCTCATATGTTTATGGAAGCATAAACACGTCAAACATACTTCGTTGGGATACACAGTAAAACACTACCCATCAAAAGCAAGCTATAGAACAGTACGAAAAATAGAAATATTAAATTTAATTTCTTACCAAAGTTTCGTCATCTGGTACTCTTGATAGTAAGTCTAACACTTCATTATTAGGTATCGTATGTGGTCGTAAGATTTTTCTTGTAAATTTATTTATTCCTGCAACATAGCAAATCATATATTTAAATGTGCCTCAGTTCATGGCTCATATTATTCCTGTCAAATGTGAATATTATCTCATATCTTACCCCATGCCATGAGAAGATATCTCAGCGGTATCATATACAATACTATCATTGCTCCTACCAACATTATTATAGCTAGATAACTCAGGTATGGCACTGTAAAATTCATAAGGCTGAAAGAAAATCACGATCATAAAAATACAACAAAATACAACATTTTCCATTAGGTTCAAATTGTTTAAGTCTCGTGCCTTCTGAATACTTTCTACTATGACTTACTTTTTAACAGCCTCTCCTAATGAAGCAACATAGCCAATAGCGTTTTGTACGGTTTGTGTTACTTCTTGTATTGCTTGCAGTCTTTCTTTGAGAGATTTTTTCTCTTCCTGCGAAGTAATATTATTAAATTGAATAATTAGCGGCTCTATGTCCCTCTAGAGATATGACGTAACAAACCTGAAGTATGTGTTTAGGTTAATAACTCCCATGGCTGAGCCATGATGGCTCAGTCATTATGAAGAAAAAGAATAAAACGAAAAAAATATCATCAAACCAGAAACGCATAGTGCTTATTTAACGCTTCTTTTATGACTTCACAGTGAAAGCCATTCTTGTTACACCTCATTGTGTTTTCAAAACTAAATTATAGGTATGACTACCTTATCTCCCTCCTCTTCATCGTCCTCTTCTGCTAGTAGATCTTCATCATCTACTGGTACCAAAAGAGGATTTCCACCTGGAAAGTATTCATTATTTCTTCAACTGTGTTTATTTAATTTAAGGCAGCATATTGATTTTAAGGTTTGAAGCAAAACGTGTGGGTTTTGAGGCTTATGCAGGATGGATATATGGTTGGTTGTTTATATTAACAATAGTGAATACTACGGTGTCATTGTTCTCATTAATACTAAAAACTTTGATTATTGAACCAACCCACAAATCGTGAATATATCAGCTGTCCCAATACATCTGATCCAGTTTTATTTAAGCATTTGTATGGGCAATTACATTTTTTCGCGATATTCTTCATGTGTCTTCTAATTGGGTTTTTACTCTTTATGTGATTATAGTATTTTTGGTGTTTCTAAAATGTTTCAATGTTAACCAAATCTTACAATATGTTTAACCTAAGAATTATTTAGTTAACTAATACCACACATGCGATTAGATTAGATTAAGTACGTAGTAACTTTTTACATGCATACTAGCCCAAGGATTACCATGTCCAGCAAATTAGTCTTACCTGAACACTTACAATTGTGTTTTAATTTTTATAGGATTGTTAATAATAAGTAGTAACATCAATTTTGATACTAATTCTACTAATAACACAAACTTGGTCCTTTTTGAATGAAAAAGAACTTGAGGTAAGGCGAGATCTGAAACTTCTTAGTTACGTACTTGCTTTATTTTTTAAATACAAGCATATTTTTTCGAGGCACATATATCATGCTGACACAACGCTCGGGCAAATAATAAAAAAAGTAAACTTACTAGAAAAAAACTTAGACAAAAATGGACGTGGATCGTTTTCAAATTTAGCTTTCTTTATTTTCAAACGAACTAAAAAACAAAATAAAATATCAACATAAAAAAAAAACAAAAATAACATAGTAAAAAACTCATTGAAGTATTTGAACTCATTTATTTATGTTTGTTTTACCTAAAATAGTAGTAGTAAACTAGTAAAACATAAAAAAAACTAAATGCATCAGATAACAAAAAAAACTATTCACCAAGCAGTTAAATTAATGTGCATAAAAACGATAGTAAAAAAATGCCAAAAAATAGCTTATTGAATTGCCTAATCAATATTTGGATACCTATTTATGATAAGCGTAGGTAATATGAAAAATATAAATAATATGAAAAATTAAATAGATCAAATTACAAAAGATACCTTCACCCAGTAGTCATATAACAATAACCAAACAGTAAAAATGTTAAAAAAAAAAACTTGAATAAAACTTACCAGTAAGCCTATAGATCAGCCAATTCCTAAAGAAGAAGCAAAGGAGGATGGGTGGAAGCATCCACATCTCGTAGTAGTAGCAGAATACTAGCCAAACCAAAAGACCTAGGAAAGAACGTATCCTGGATTCCCATTCAAAACAGTCTCTGAAAGTTACAACAGTATATTATGACATACATAGTGCAAATAGGACGTTCATATCTGAAAACGTTGAAACGAAAAAATCAAATGACTGAGGTTGAATGATAAGTAAAAAGGTTCTTCAATGCTTTAATCAATCAGTATCATCAATGAAGCTATTATAGATATGCCAATAGTAACTTACTGTAATATTTTTCCTACTTCTATAAACCACATAATAATAGCCTTTAGCCTCATGACGTTTCTGATGAACAGCTGCCGTTTGAACTTTGCTTCTTGGGCCATATATTTCGGTTCCTTTGGGTTGACTGCCCTTATTGCTCCTTTAAGCTGAAATAATGAATTGACTTATAAATTAAAATAGTTACCAACTAGTAGACAGTTAGTTAAGAGGCGTTGGAATAGCTCTACCTGCAACTCAGCAGCACCAGACGTTAAGATAATATTTGGACAGGATAATAATACTACCTATATCAGTTACCTTTAGTATTTAATTGGTATTTTTTCAGTAAACACTTCTTTCAATATTACTCAAAGCAAGATTTTTTGAAAATCACTTTATCAAAAAAAGTTACTATGACTTATTTACAAAAAAGACAAATTTAATTTTGTGCTTGAAATTAATGAATTGTATTACACGTAAAGAAACAAATTTGAGATATCGTCTTTCAAAACATAGTAATTCTTACCGGGTTCCATATCACAGTCATCTCCAACAGTATTTGGGGCCAGTTCCCTTTCGCTCGTGCCCTCATCTTCTTATCCTTCAAGGCATACCACCTCTTTTCTCCATTTCGTATTGTTAACAATGGTATTGCCAGTTTTCCTAGAAACTCCACTTTATGATCGTGGTCTTCATCGTATACTGTGATGTCTAGTATTGATGTTATGTCTTTCACAGTGCTAAAAATATAGTAATAATATAAGTATTTGTTATTTGTTGTTTTTGAATTATAAGCGCGTGCATGGCAAGTAATTTAGTTTGTTCTTTACTTCTGTTTCTTCTTAACTATCGCCTGTACCTCCTACACCATTCTAAAAAACCATTTTGTCATTCCTAACTTCCAAAGAAACTACCGGGCAAGTGTCTTTAGTAAAATAACTATTAACTACAAAAAAATAATAATAACAGCATTTTAAATGACTACCTACAGACCACTAAACATCTACAGACAATCAAAATACTTTAACTCACCGCCAGGAGACAGTGAAACTTTAATACTAGCAATATTATCAGCCTGAATGAATGGCAATGCTTATTGGTTTATTACCTTACATGAGTCATAAACGCATGAGACATTCTAATAGCTTCCAAAGTTCATTTTAATACTTACAAAGTGAAAATCTTCATCCAATTCGGCGCCAGCGTCTTGTATTCCGTGTGTGTCTGCAGCCTCGCATTCCCAAGTTCCAGTACGCAGAATGGGTCTGACTTTCCTCCTAGGTCGGCAGCAGCTAGACCTTTAGCTCCATACACCTTGACGCAGAGCCAGCCGACACCGCTAGCGCCAGACTGCTCGTTGAGATGGTACCATGCCTAGGGAATGTCAGAATTGAGTTATGACCTTTTTATATATTGTATTTATAATCGACTCCATAAAAGAAAGAGGTTCTCGATTCGATGGGTTTTTTGTGTATTTTTCCTTGTGATGTATTGATCAGTTTAGGAAATTCTATTTTTTTATTTGAAGGAATATACCTAATATATCTACATGTGGCCATACATAAATTTGATATTTACAATAAACTAAAATAATTGATAATATCGAATGATAAATCGCCTGTCGAATTTTGAGTCTGAAGCAAAAAGTAATTAAATATCCAAATCGATCTGGATATCTTACAGAAATCAGAAAATAAGGGCTTAGATAAATACATTAAACAATTATAAAAGTTACGACGAATTTAGAACCATCGTCATGTTGAAGTTGGTATATTATATGTAATTCATAACTGTACATGTAATTAATAACTGTATCGAGTACAGTATAACATCGACACAATAAATATCAATAGCTGCTCTGTTAGAGCAGTTAGCAAGTAATTACCTACTTTAGCTAAATAATGGGTCTACTGAGAATTTCAGCCTCAGCACCTACACCAACATAATCCTTCTAACCTAACTGAGTACTTATATTTTGTCTAAGAAGACGTGTGTCTTCAACAATGACACGTCTCGCATCGCAGACGTGTCATATCATTGTTGAAGACGAGAACGACTCATTTCGACGCTGATGAAGCTCATCGAATGTGAACGAAACTATAGTTTGACCTAATCAACAATCAGGTACGCGTAAAACCCCGTCTTCTTAAACAAAATTAATCAATCAAGCGTTAGCTTTCTAACAGAACACCTACATATCTTCTCTCAATATTCTCAATATCCCTCGGATTCTCCTTATAGCTGGTGAGATCGGTAATGGTCTCTGACTGGGTAGTGCCGCTGATGGTGAGCAGTAGGAATATCTGGCCGTTGCCTTCTTCTAGATCCTTCCAGATGTTATGCGTCTTCTCCCGTTCAAGCTTCGACAGGTCAATTGTGCATCTGGAATATTATAAATAATGGATTCAATTAAAATTATATGGGATGAACTATTTTTGAATCCCGACGCAAAAACACACCGGTGTTATATGTTTGACGTGTTGGTTTGTCTATCTGTGGCATTGTAGCTCTCAAACAGAGAAATCAATTTTGATTTTGTTTTATAGGTTGAAAAAAAAAAGGTAAATTAGTCGGGAGTGTTTATTTATGTATTGAAGAAAATTGGTCCAAGATGGCCGCCGTCAAAAAATGGTAGATTACATATTACCCTCCATATGGATATCAAATGAAAGGGTTGATTTGTAGAATTCTATAAACAGTCGTTGACAAATTTAAAAACTATGATGGCTGCAGTGCCGTCACGAAATGGCGAATTGCATTTTTAATTAAGGGCGAGATAATTAAAAAAAATATTTAACTTGTTGTTTTGGGTTATAGAGGTGTTCTACAAATATTTTTTTTATATAAAGTCGTCTCCAAGTGGGTACTACTTTACCTGCTAAAAGACGTGCGTGTGAAATCGCGCCGAATACTCAAAGATAGCATTAAATTTATAAATACACTTGAATTTCTAAGTTCAGGCTAACATCTTACATCTACAAGTTTTTAGTTTTCTTCAAGGCTCCAAAATTGCCAAAATTCAAAGTCTGTAAACTGACTGTAAACCTAATCTAAAATTTCCACAAGAGAATCATTTTCCCAGTCACGTAGTTCCGTTCCCAACTGAGACGTACCTATATAACTACAATTGAATTGGTCTTAATTCCCCTGGGACATATTTGTAAAGGAAAATACGACCCGACTAGGGCTTGGAAAAATATTATTATTATCCAAGGAGTATTATGTCTCAGAACATTTATAACATGTTGAAATATTAGGTTATACAGGGATCCGACTTGTTATTATAGAATTGGAGTAGGTTTCTCGCCATTTTTCTACAAACTCCCAAAAAAGGAGGTACTCAATTCAACTGCATTTTTTTTTCAATTATTTTTTTATGGTTGGTACCTGATTTTTCGTAGATGGGTGGCGATTTATTTTTTTGTTTCAAGAGTCGTTCAAGAGATTTGATTTATTAATCGAAATAATAGATTTTTTTTATTGGCGCCTGCCGTAATGGAATCACGTAGTCATAAAACAACATTTATTTTTTAAAAAAAGAGTTGTTGTTCTTGGTTATCGATTTATTTAAAAGAGTAAGTCCTTACTAACTAACGGATATTCTTAAGGAATCCAGGCAGAGCTTAAACAGTACAATCTAGATACATGGAAGATGTAAGTATTAATTTTAGGGTGTAGGGGAAAATCAACCCTTGAGGTATTCAAATGGGGGTTCAAATTTGAAACTGTTTTATTTATACCCCTGCACCCTATAATGATTGCACCTTCCAAATTTCATGTCTCTAGGTTCAGCAGTTTAGGCTCTGCGTAGATTGTGAAATGTCAGTCAGTCAGGACTCACTCCTTAATATATATAGATGTATTTGTATAAGTACAGGTTTAATATTGATTAGTTGACAGTATTGATCGAGGACTTTTGCATATACTACGTCTGTGACGTCATTAGCGATAGATGAATTCATACTAGCAGTTCGAAAATAGAACCACATGTCTATGTACTCGTAGCACTCTCCGAAATTGTTCCACTTTCGACTACCTAAATAACAATGGGATTTTTATTATCCTTTTCAATCAACCACTCCTATCCTATCGCATCGTTCTACTTCCACGGCATAATCAAATATCTGGCTCTCGGCCAACATTCTGTTCAATGCATCGTACCAACAGCAAAACAGCTCCTCGGATTTGTAACAGCTTGACAATCGAATGGTTTGTTTGACCTTGATTAACGAATAATACTTATTGCCGGCCGGAAAGAATTGTTATCGATGTTGGAAGGTTATTTTTGGGTTAAAGGACGAGTAACACGAATTTTAAAACGTAAGAAGACTTATACAGTATGATCAGTTATTATTTTCAACCGTCTTCAAAAAGGAGTAGTTTTTCAACTCCTCAGAGCCTTTTTTTTCTTTATATATTATGTTCCCTGAAAAGGCTGATTGTTTTTGGCTCGTGTTCAAACACCGCCCCAAAAAGTATCTATTTTATAACCAAAAAAAAAAAAAAAATTATACGATAACCAAAATGGATAAATGGTCACCAAATTACGTTTCCTAAAACGGACCTTGTCGCTGAATGTATTAGGATTGTCGTAAAAAAAATACCTGTACCTACTGCGGACCTTGTTGCCGAAAGTATTCGAAATGATTTGGTGACCGTTAAAGGAACCAAAAATAATATTGAGTGACATGTTTTTCTCAAATACAAAGTTGATCCCATAGAGAAAGATGTTCGTAATGATGAGAAAAGTGACTTCCTTTCAGCTTAGTGTACTTCTAACCGATAACTTACCGTCCCAAGAAATCATCCTTAGTCTGCTTGTCCTTATCCCAGACGGTAACCTCGAGGATCTGTTCCTGGTCATCGTACAGGTGAAGGTCGAACTGCTCCAGCCAGGATGGATGGAGGGACTTCCACACAACTTTACTTTTGTACTTCTCGTTGCCTAGCCTGGAAAAGAAAAATGAAAGAACGAATCAATAATTTATTTATAACATACACATGTAACAAAAATGAGCATATAAAAAATATACTGTAAACTAAAAAGAGGCAGGTAATACTGTTATTTGATTGTATGTTTGTTTGTAAGTATTGTATCTCTTTGTAACCCTCTACGGCTTCAAAATTTCTGAATCAGATTTATTTTTAGTCTACGCAAATATGATCACAAGCTCAACGATATTCGGTAATTCTTCGACGGAAAGTTGACATTCTCAACCTCTCAGTCTAAGTCTCAAATATGTCTCTTTTTGATCCCTCTCGCCGCATTATTTAAAAGATTGCATATCTTATATGCATACGAGTATTTCTCATGCCTTGTCTCTTCGGTCGTAGGAAAATCATGCTTGCAAGACGCCTACGCATCATAAAACTTTTAACAAAAGTTCTTTTGCCGTCATAGCTGTAGTTTTATGGAATAAAGGAGAAAAGCTCCATACCTTGCTATTTTTAAAGACAAGTAACAAAAATTTAATTTGTCTTTGGTGTAACTGAAGTGTTGTTATTTTATTGTATACTATTTTTTTAGTTCAAATATCTTCTTTTATTGCTTGCTGTAAGTATTCTCGTGTTTAATCAACTAGTTTATTCGTTTTTTTATTTATTTTTCTCCTATATTATATTGAATAGTATAACATGAATGTATTTTTATGGATCCTATTCTAAAGTATTATTATTATGTATGTATAAGCACAGGTATATGTATAGTTTATGTAAGGTATTAGAATGTAATTATGTATATACGTGTAATTAAGCATACATTTCTTTCTTTATGTAAGCACAAAAATATGTATAAGACTTCTTCTTATACATATTTTTAAGACAATAGTCTTCATGCAAAGGTTGCCTGGAAGAGTTCGCTTTTAGCGATAAGCCCCCTACTTGTGGTCCTACATGTAAAATTTTATTTTTGTATTGTTATGTTTTGTTTGTCTACAATTAAACATTAATCTATCTACGTCATAAACAAATAGACCGATTGTGCTGTGCCAACATTTAATTAAATTTATATTTATGTGCTGTGATGGTCAAAAACTAAACCAGTGCCATCCCGCTTCCCGTCCCGCACTCTACCTCGAACAAACAGACCTAAAAGCTGTCACTGGTTATTGGTCCAAGAAGTTTGCTGAAAACTGTAAAAGTACAATCTAATTATGACCAATTTTTTTTGACAATAGGCTTATGCTTGCCGCAACTCAATTGATGTAAAGCGGCAATGGCGGGCAGGATGCAGCGCTAAGGATTGCCTAGAGGAAACTATTTACTCGCGACTTGAAGAATCTCTGGTTCGAACTGCATACAGGTGGAAATTCCAGCGCTATTTACGGTCCAATTTTTTACTAATACTTTCATCTACTCACCTAAACTTACAGTAAGGGTCACTGGACCTGGTGTCCAGGTCCATGGCAGGCAGGTTCTTGGCTTCCACCAGCACGATGGTGACCACAGAGCTCCATATCTGCGCTTTAAGCCGCTTGTTCACGTCGCTTAGACGAGTGTTCTTCATCAGGTACTAGAGCAGTAAAAGTTAGTATTAATTTATTAGTGTAATTAATTGCGTTATAAGGAGAGGCCTTTGTTCAGCTGTGGTCGTCTTCTGGCTGATGGTAATGAGTGTAATCAAATGTATGTTTCGACCTAGCAAACGAAGCGTCTTGTATCAGGGCGTCCTTTTATTCTGTCCGTTTGTCTGTCTCATTGATCTGACTTTCACTTTTAGGCCAAATGTAAGCCAAATATCGCTCAGTTAAATTATATTTTCGACATTTCGATTAAATTTTCGCCATTTATAATAGTAACGTTTTGTTAGCTATAAAACACGAATGTGTATGAAGTTAAAACAACTGGGTGGAAATAAATTTGGACATAATTACAGTGGACAAAACAAAATGCTTGTGTTGACACGTACTTGAAAAAGTTATTTAAAACACACATAAGTCTTACCACTCCAAACAACAATCATAAAGTTGCAACTTAACAGCTCCTATTCGAATTCCCTTCAACTATAAAACAGTTCAAGTACCAAGCACTACTAAAGCAATTTCAAGATAATCTGTCTTTGAAACGTGTTTAAAGCCATATAACATTGATTTTCTCTTTAATGCTTAGAC
Organism: Ligdia adustata; assembly: GCA_947049295.1. Lineage (NCBI taxonomy): Eukaryota > Metazoa > Arthropoda > Insecta > Lepidoptera > Geometridae > Ligdia > Ligdia adustata. The sequence continues at coordinate 3,539,466 of OX346237.1, forward strand.
CGTATCGCAAAAATAGATGAATTGCACATTTACTATGTATTACGTTTACCACTCATTAAAAGAGTACTTCAAGAATAAATAACTAACTAAGTATGTTATACAATACATTTCTTATAACAATAGATTTAATAGATAGACAATAGATTAATAATAATATTTATATTTAGTAATTATTTTAATTTTGCTGTTTGTAACTTTGACTTATGTATTTAACACCAATTTTTTTTTTTTAACTTACAGAGCTAGGCATTTGTGGACAATTTCGCAAGACTACACGTCAGTGATACTGTAGCCCTAGATGGCGCATGGTATAGTGAATCTGTAGGTATATATATAAGACGTAGAGCGTTAACAAATGATATTTCTTACCAATATCTGATGCTATGGAATGGATGAAGGTTATTTCGAGTCCGTAATATTTATTTACTGTTCTATGTTCAACATAGGCATTAGCTTATCAATATAACTTCTTCAAACTATATAGAACTAAACTATGTTAGTCGAGCTACTTCTGTACTGTTTGTTACAACAGTTAAGCATTGGCCACACCAACGCGTTTAGTCGGCATCCACGGTCGCGTGCTTAGTGGCAACACAGATTTAAGAGCACGCGGACTGAAAGCGCTGGTTTAATACACCACAAGTACCACAACCACCCGTTTAAAATTATTAACGTGTTCTAGAAATACCCTATGAAACCAGTCACCATAACTTTTAACTTTTGAAAATTTGTTGTTGATTTTCACTTAATTATTTCGCAGTTAACAATCTTTGTTGTTCCCCATCACAGTTTAAATACTACTAATCATTAATTAATAATGGTAAACTTAAAAAAAAAATATATATGGCGTAGTTTTGTACACGTTCCCATCTGTTAAAACTCAAACCTCATGATGAAGTAATAAGCTCAACCGAGCGCATTACTTCATCATAATTTGTTACATAAAATTGTTATACAATTAAGACACTCGCATCGTTACATCTGCCCCATAGTATTATTATTAGCCACCAGCCTTACATCACTATTATTACCCCATAGCAGTATTGCATAGTGTTAGTCACAACAGTAATTCCACAACCGACCGTATTAAGATAATCTCCAACTACCCTGTGGAACCTGTCGCCTCTGCTCTTCAGTTTGGGAAATCTGTTGCCGATCCTCTCAATGATTTCCGTACAGGTGTTAATGGCTGCTGGAATGTCCACTTGTACACCTGGAGGCAGGCTGCTGGCGCGACTTAGACGGAAATCTTGGATTCTGCGATGGTTGGAGGTAAATATAAGTTGAGTAGCAGTTTTAAGCAATACGGTCTATCCGAAAAACAACTGTATACATATATCTCATATTCTAAAAGTTGTTCATTGTTATTAAACTTTTACATCTCATCAAATCCTTTCAAAGTACTAACAAACAAAGGGAAACTATGCATGATAAAACATTGTCTTTTGAAGTAATGAACTGTGTGTCATGGACGTCGTTAAAGCTTTTACGATATGCTCATAAAAATGGCATAAGTGATAATTTAAGGCAAAGAGCGTAAAACGTTATAATGCTATTTATTAGCTATATAAAAAGTTAAAATAACGTCTTCATAGGAATACTGTAAATACTACCGTAATACCGTAGTAATACTTACATTTTCAATTTAATGTCTATTTAATAGCTATATTTTACGTACAGAACTGTTCAAAAAAGTTTAATGTAGCAATGTGTGGTAGTTACAGAGCACAAATTTACATGTAGATTCTACTATAACAAAATAATTCCAAGAAATGATACAATATAAGTTTTGCAATATACCCAGTTCTAGTTCACAGGTTCGAATACTGCCGACTGGAAAACCGTTGTGTTTATACTACTACATATTATATAAATTGTATTATTATTTGATGTAAATTTGAACTGTCACTATTATTTGTTTTTATCAATTAATAGAAACTTCTAGAGCTCACTTGTAAAAATATTTAAAAAGTCTATTTACTAAGCAACGTAATGCGGCGATATAAAAATAGATGTTAAAATACCACATAATTATAAAAAAAACTAAATGCAATATATTACGATTGAGTTTTAAAGCTCTTGTTGATCTGTGAATAACTCCTGTCAAGCTTTGTTACTTTGCTTGAACCTTGTCCAACCTGCCTTAATCGTTATAATTTTGTAATTACCTTTCATCGCTTGAAGACACACACGATATGCAGGATTCCGTGGAGCTTCTTGTATCCGAGTTATCATCGTCGTTGTAAGATGATAAATTAGTTGCAGACAAACTTCTTCTATACAAGACGCTGTTCTTTTCTATATTGATGAAGTCCACGCATAATTCTCTATGGTTTTGATTCGTATCTGGCTCATCTATCACAAACGATGGAATTACATTATCTGTTGGAGATGGTATAACATTTCTTAGCTCTGACTTTGAAGAATCTATAGAATTCTTATCGCTATCAAAATCCGTGTTGTTATTATTCTCTCCGGAACTTCTGCTTTCTTCTGACAGATGTGATATAAATTTTCTAGATTTTTCGATTTTCGTTTGCACTTGATCTTGTATGCCGTCCATTCGGTCTTGAATTTTTCCTTGTATTTTTATCAGTCCTTTTTTTAGTCGTTCCATTTTATTGTCCTTATCGGTCATTATTACACTTTTGTTTTTGTTGATTTCACTGTTCGATTTGAGCTTTTGTGGAGTATATTATTCTTTACTAATTTATTACATTTTATTTATTATTTTAGGCACGTTATTAAACATTTTTGTACACAATTTTTCAGCACTGAGAGCAAATGCGTGTATTATTATCGGGAGTTCGAATAACACTGGACCAAATGCATTTTGTATAGGGAAACAAGCAGTTGGTTCTGTAGCTGTTCTTTTAAACATTATTGTTATTGTTAGTCTGGATATCTGGAATAACAGATCCGTTTTAATCTGCTTTTATCTTGAAACTGTTGAAAGAAACATTTAGAGCGAGTTTTTTTGTTAGTGTTTCGCGATACCTACTTGTTTTGAGAGCGGATTCTTACTAAGGAAAATGCATAGATACTGAGAGTTATTTGAAATAGATAATGCCTAGCAAAAAAGAAATGAGATTCCCCGGTTTTCAAAAAATCTTTTTTGCATGCATGCAAGCATTAAATAATTTTTATAACACTGAAAAAAAAACTGTGACCCATAAATCACAGGTGAACATATAAATTTTAGAAAAAAAAAAATGGTATGAACATCTGTCGAATTACAGTCGGTTGTCACTTTATTGAACGTAATTAATTAATTCAACACAATATGATTTAGGCACATTAGCTTGAAGTTGCTCGTCTAATATTCAATAAATAAATAAATAATACCTAATTACTTCTTAAGTGCCATTAAAATATAAATTAATTCAGAGTGGTTTTCGAGATAACGCCAGTACCATGTCGGAGTAATTTATTAGTTTATTTTACCTCCTATTACCGCGAATAGTTGATATACAAAAACAGATTGACCTCTTTGACGTATCTAAAACGTAATACAGATAAGACTTGATCTAAGCCATACCTGAGCCCATAAATTTTAATGCCAGTACCATACTGACTAATACATGAGTAAACAGATGTTTCTCGATATTATCTAGACTACTCTAATAATCCCTAAAATTAATGGCCTCCGTTCTAAACGTGAAGTTTAAAAATTAAGTCCAATGGTGTGGAGGCTGTTTATTAGCCTTTTGAGACTGCCTAAAGTACTACCAATGTTTTGAGTTACATATTTATATTGTAGGTATTGATTGAAAATTTACTATGAGTCAAAACTTCAAAGCAAAGCAAGTTTAATAGTAAAGCTTATAATAATGTCATCAATAAGGACATTATGTGTAATTTCTTACATAAGACCCCCGTTTTATACCAAAAAAATATCTCGTGCCAAGCGTCTCTGAGAAATCGAAGACCAAGCATTAAAAACAGAACAAAAACCGATAAATTTGGAACCTTGTTGCCTTTTTGAAGTAGCTTAATAAACGTTTGCAGTTTGTACGAAGGTTAAAAAATGATAACAGTGACAAAATTCAAACTGGTTTTTAAAATAATTCTAACACCAGGTAGGTGCCTATTTCTTTGTGCTTACTAATGACACAATCATACACGTCATTATCTGCCAGTACCGACCAAGGCACAAAAGAAGATAGTACAGAAGTCAATCACATGTACTTTATTTTTCATACTTACGCTCGGCGGTCTCGCTACGGTTATCAACTTTGGCTTATGCACAACAAATTTTGCGGTAGTGATACTCGTATACTATGTTTGATTTATTGTCGAGAATGAAACAAGGAAAACGGCAATATAAACCAATAATAACTGAAATATTTCAAATTCCGCACAAATAACTAGAAAGACGCGTGTCTCAAGCAGATGATTCTCGCGCGCGCACAATTTCGAATCAAGATAGGTATCGTGTTTTTGAGCGGTTTTTCTCTGTGTGCGTTGCTCAAGCGCACTTTGTAAGAAAATTACCTTCTGTACTGTCTGTCTTTTGTGCCCAAGGTCTGTAGAATTAGCAAACAGCAACGAAACGCTGACTTTACGACACCAAGGGTTATCTTTACCCATTGTGAAGTGTGCCGGTCTGATGCGTTTGAAAATTACAAGCAATATGTATGATGCAGTACTGCATGCGTACTGTTGGTTATGCTGCTAATAAATATATGTATCATTACACACATACACGCTACTAGTATTTCTATTAAGGGATATGCTAAACTAAAACTAACTAAACCTATTAATTACATACCTATCATTACTGTCTTGTTGACTGTAAGTTTTATATAAACATTATAAACACTTTATAAACGAAACAATCTTTACGTTACCATCAATATACATCTTTGAAGTAGTTATGTTTGTTCGCCACAATGTCCTCGGTCAGTTTTTCTACAAAACAAACATACGCAACCAAACAAAGTTACCCCTTCCTGTACCAAAACTCGAGATGTTTCAAAGCAGTCTACTTTACCGCTGTAATTTGACATAAAATAAATTACTCGACAAAATAGTATAAATAGTATATTTATAGAAAACGACAGTAAATTTAGAGCACAATTAAAATCCTGCCTCATTGAAAAAGCATATTACTCCGTTAAAGATTGAATGCACGAACCTGGTGAAAATAATATGATTTACTTACTACTAATAAATACTACTTCTAAATAATATAGCATTAGTTACAGTTACTAGTTAATATTTAAACATAGCAATTAAACTATTATAAGGAAATATATTATAAAGTTTGTTAAGTTTTCAATTAGATTTATTTCAATAATTTATGGTATTAAAATTTTATTGTATAATATATTTTATGTTATTATTATTCATAATATTTTATGTTTAATTTAAGTTGCATGCACTTTGTTTCACCCTTACAGGGTCTTATGTTAGTTTTAGGCATCTCAGTATGTAAACCTAGACTAAGATTTCGATGCAATAAAGAACTAACTAACTAAGTATTACTAGAAGTCCAAGAAGATTGCATTTGGATAGTCTGAAAATATACCATACTAAACTAACACTAACCCACGTCCATCTGTTAAGTTAAGAGAGAACTACTATGAATGGAGGACAGAATTTTACCCAAAACTTCAAGTCAACAGAATTTTGTTAAGAAAACAAATTACGTAACTGCCTTCAAAGCTACACTAATAGAAGAATGATTTCATAGAATGAGTACTAACAAGCCGCAAATTTGTTTAGAATGATTTTTAATGAAAACATATTAGCACTTGCGGGAAGGTTAGCGCAGTGAGCTATCTTGGAAAACGGATATGTACATATATTAGAAGATTTATGTTTAACGTGTTCCTAAAAAAGAGGAGGTAAGTACTCAATTCGACTGTATTTTTTTCTCACGTTTGTTACGCTATTTCGTAGGGTCTGAATGTATATGTATATATTTATTTAATGTATTTTCCTTATTTTCGACTTCTCGGGTGGTCTTTGATATCGAAGTAACTGAAAAGTTCTAGCGGCGCCTGCGTAAAGGATGTCAGTTTTTTTTTTCAAATAACGTTTTGATATGATGAATATATCACAGGTAAGGCATGTAAGCTATATATATAAAGCTCTGGGCATAAGACAACCGTATTTAAAGATAGTAAAAAGGCAAATAATATATTTCTATGTTCAGAGACCGACTTCAAATTTACACCTCGATTTTTTAAGGCCGACCATTCGAAAATCAATAGATATTACCTGTTATATTACCTACCTATGATATTTTTAAAAGTCCTGGTTAAAAAGTTTCTACTTATAATAATCAGAAGCCTCCCTTAAGATGCCAGTTGATTATAGGTACAGCGTCACTGCGCTGTATATTTTGAACTTGAATTTTATATTCATTTATATCAATTAATTTAATATTTTAAAAAAGTTTTATGCGTGGCAAATAGTTAAATAAGCGACAAACGAACTAACAAAAATATTAAGGCCTCATATTCCTAGAAGACTCTTAAAACTTCCTCTTCGTTTGGTCAATAGGTAATCCTACTTCTTTGCTGTCCCATTGTGCTCTGTCATACGAGTAATTCAAAACGGGAAAAACATTATTTATAACTAATATGAGTAAGTAAATTGTTCATTGAAGTACCAATAATACTTATGCAATAAATATTTGAACCCAATCAAACTGCTGTGGCCTGTGGACCAGTGGCTAGCATAAAGCCTGCTCCACTCACTCCGCTCGAAGTTCACACGAAAACAATGCCGATATTGACCTGGACTTATTCGGACTTAGTCTCAGTCAATTTAAGAACAACTTGTACAAGAAATGTCGAATAAAGAAACTGTAAACAATCGCTAACAAGTAGTTAAAAATTAGTTTCAGAAACTTTCATTTATCTGCTATGACATATTTTATCTATTTATGTATTTATTTATATGTTATACTGTTTCACTATTTCACATCATAATAATTAATTTACATTTTGGACCCTAATTACTTGACATTCATCAGTAAATCTCCCATCACAAACAAATCCAAACATAGCCCTATATTAGTATTGCTTTATCAACAACTCGATAATTTAATTTAATTGCATTTATTGAAATAATCTCGACATTTTAATGATTTAGTTTATATACATAAACTACTTTATATACTATATTGTATAAACATATAATTAATTGACTAGTAAATGTAAATATTTATCAATAAATGAATATGAATATGAATATCGATTTCCTATAACTCTTACACACACACACACTTATAAATCAAACCAAGAACTAGTTAATCACTAAAACACAACCATTTCAGCACTAACATTAATAATAACGAACAACCACTAAACAAACAATGAAACGTAGAAACTTTAACAAGAACCAGAGTTTAAATAATAAATAAATAGTCTCCAATACAAGAAATGGGTACAAGGAAACGTCACTTTTGTTTATTTTTGCTCGTATTTTTGCAGCACAGCGCGCGTGCTGGTTTCGATGCGTTTAAACGCGGACTGGTTTACCTAGTACCTACCTACACATATCTTGTTTAATACTGGGTTTGGTAAATTACTTTTTGTTTCAATGCCGTCTCGATGCATTGAGGGCATTGTCCTTTAATTGACTGCCAGCAGCGACTCTGTTTCGAGTCTGGTAAGATGTTCTTTCGTCTGTTAGGTTGTCTGGATGTTTATGGATGTTGGTACTTGCGAGCTGGTTGTAGTTTTTGACCAATCTTAGCGAAATTTTGTATTGAAAATTTCTATTAATACAAAGCGTTTTTTTAAATGTCGTCGTCGGCAATTTTCGTTTAGTGAATTATTATTCCCGATAATTAGGAAGTTTGTTGTGGTGCCTCTTACTGGCCGCGCTAACATACTAGAGGCGAACATGTTTAATAACTAGAGGAACGCAAGGCAACGTTAATTAAGAATAGTCACTAGACTAGATTTTAGAAAAACTGTTGTGGTAGTTGTGTTTTTTTTCTTTAAAGTCAAAAAAATATTGTGGCCGCAAGGTCAACAATTCGCAGAACTACTAAAGAATTGGTTCACGTAAATTTTTCAGTGCCGTTCCGAGATATTGAGGTCCTTTATCCGGAAGCGTTGCCAGGAAGAAATGTCTGAGATGGCAAGTGAAATTGGCATAATTATATTATCTTGAAAGTTAAAGATCAATTGCGTTCAATACGAGTATTTTTTGTTTTATAATTTATCGATGTTTTTGTTTTAACTGATCAAACGAGCAAAACATCTCTGGGATCCAAGTCTACAAATTGCATTGCGTCAAAATGGTAGTTATTGCCAAATTTGGTAATTTGTTACCATAAAATTTAATACTACTCTGACCTATTGTACTTATGTCAAAATAAACATCACAATCAGTTGTGTAAATATGTTACTATTTGCTCGTGCGGTTGTGTGATATAATAAATACGAGTAACCTTGACATTGTATACTTCGTATCATTGTTGGCGTTATTTATTAAAAAGTATATAAAAACTTTTTGTTTATAGCCGACTTCAAAAAGAGGATGAAATGCCCCAAGCCACAACCAGAGGGCAGCGTGCATAGTTTGTTTTAATTTGACCTCCCGAGTCAATACGAGTCTGAAGAGCCGTTACAAAATAAATAAATAAAAAAAAACTAATTTTAAAAGACAATATTAATCATTCGGGTCAAAATTTCCTTGGTATACAGCCCGTATACCAAGTAGTAGGTACCCACCTACTATGATTATTTAATTGTTTTTATAGACTGGTTTTCGATTAGATGGATAATAATTCACCTCAAACGGGAGAAAAGTTTTCTACGATGCCAATTACAATTATTATTGGTGAAGTTTAACCGTAGTAAACCCTTTAGATTCGTATCAAGAAGCTTGATAAAATATCATGAGCAATACACACCGCGTCTTCATAAAACGTTATAGCAAGTACATTTTCTTGAAAAACTCTTCGTTTAGGCGGACGAAGTTGCGGGTAACAGCTAGTAATAACTATAGGTACATATAATAAAACTATAGAGGTCAAATTTCCGTCCGAGTCAGGGGGATGCAAGCAGTGAAATAGAACAACTTTTTCTCTCTTTTTGTCTGCTTATACGTGCTAATCTCCGAAACGACTAGACCCATTTAAATGAAACTTTGTATGATGGTAGCTTATATCCCTGGTCAACATATATACATTTAATCTCGGCAATTAAAGAGAAAGAATAATAAATACCACGCTCACAAAGACGCGGGCATCAGCTAGTATTAATTTAATTTATCTTTTTAAAGAAACCGTTAGTTAGTATTATTTATCTTCTCACTTTACGAAAAAGCCTTCAACTTGCAGCATAGATAATATAAAATAGCTGGAACGTGACTTGTGGGCCAGTTCCGGAATACATTTTTTGAATAACACCATGATGGAGTGTGACAACCGACTTTAATACAAAATTTTTAAATTATATTGATTCACAAATCAAACTACTTGATCGATTTAGTAAAAAAATAATCAATTTTAAGAGGTTATACATATACGCTATCAAAGATTAGTAGGGCTATGTTTTTCGAGGGTATATACGAGTATGTATGTATATTTCTCTGGAAAGCCCTAGAGCCTAAACGACTGGTCGTATTTTTATGTGAGTGGTGTCAATAGATTTGTCTTAGTCGTGAGAGTGGCACTGGGTACATCGAATAAAAAAAAACCAAGGAATTAAAGATGATACACAGGTTTAACGATTTAACAGTCGGGTTTTTTCGAACTCACTTCTAACCACTTGTTAAATCGAATAATTCAAATCAGGTATCAAAGATAAAAGAATAATACTGTCGGACTGCTCCACCTTCTTTTTTGGCAAGTTAGTTTGTCCTCACGACCTTGGAAAGTGGAAAATCCATGATAAAATCCATTTTATTTAATGCCCTGGCCCTGCGGCCGAGGCATTTTTATTCATACATCTACGTGTTGTAACTTCAAGCGTCATTAAACTTAATAGCTGTCTCACTATGTTTGCAATTAGCAATAGACAACACAACACCTAACTAGGTTATTCTTGTCTCTAATGCTAGATAATTATCTCTACAGCAAATATAATAATATTGTTACAAACTAGTTTAGGCCCGCGTTATGTTTGTCTTCCGAGGAGAAAGCCCCCTATGTCACTTTCTGGAGCGATCCGCCACTCATATTGCTCAGGAGAAGAAGGACAAATAAAACTAATAAACTAGTGTACGCATTCGCTTTTATAATATGGGGATGGGGTAGCATGGGAATTCAACACTATGAGAAAGTAACTTGAAATAAATGACGATTTATTATCTAATCACTGATTTCCAGACAAGTGCCTAACTACAAAAAACTAAATAACTAGCTACTACAAAAAAATAAAGGACCGAACTACCTTCTAGTTGCCTCTTACAGAGGAAAAATGGGAAACCGAATTATTTTACCCAGTTCCAGGGTCATACTTAGGTTGTCTATAGGCTATGCAATGTGATACTATCGGCATAATGAACGAAGTAAAGTACTAGTTTCATGCAAACATGGCGTGCTTTGTACACATGATGTAACGCGACACGTTTCAAGCTACTTTTACTACTTTGATGCACGGGTGTGGTTTTACCTACAATTCTAGTTATAGGTACTTAAAAAAATAGACTTTAATTCAGCTGGATTTTATTTAAGTAATATAGATTTGTAAACCAAACTACTAACAAACTACATACGTTCATTCTATAATAAGATACGCTATAACTGTTTGGGGAAACGCTAAAGATATCATAAAAGTTTTAAAATGTCAGAAACAATCTATAAGAACAATGAATGGTTTGAAAAAACGTAGTCCTGCGAGAATACACTTTAAAAATGATAAAATAATGACAGTTATATCACTTTATATTTATAGTAGTTTATTAGAGGTACACGAGGATACGGAAATACCGGAAAAAAGAATTTCACGTAATAATAAAAAAGGGCGAGTCCTGCCTGTCAACAGATTATCTAAGTGTAAGAAACAGGGACTTTACACCAAAATATTAATGTACAATAAATTACCAAATAACGTGATGGAACTCAATTTTAAAATATTTAAACAAAAATTAAAATATTTTTTTGAAAGAAATACTTTTTATAAACTCAGTGAATATATGTCAATGCAGCTTGTGGAATCATCGTTCTTGTGTGATGAACAACAATTACAAAATGTTAGTAATAGGTAAAGAAATAAATGACAATGTAAATGTATAATATACTTAATAACTATTTGTTCTTAGAACTATAAAAGTATTTATAAGTTAAGTTTATTTTTAAAGTAATTAATAATTAAAATGTAACAAGACTTGCCTGTAACGAATGTTATTTAAAGGCCAATAAATATTTCTTATTCTTATTCTTATTCTAGACCGATCTTGGTAAGATTTATATGTTTTAAAATAAATAAGAAATAATCTGTGCCAGCCAGGTGCAATTATTCCAAGGTATCACCCAGGTGCAATTATTCCAAGTTGAAATGAGGACACTTTCATTTCCACTTACTTCACCCAGGTGAATAAAAAACTATGCCAAATCTATGAAACAACTAGCTGTCCCGGCGAACTTCGTACCGCCTAACAGTTGATTCTTTAATTTTTTATATTTCCTAATCAGGCAATTTTTTAAATTTTTCTATTTGTAAGAACCATCTTCGTACCTCAAGGAATATTCTAAAAAAAGAATTAGCAAAATCAGCTGCTCTCGAGATTTGAGCTTAGCAACACATTCAGCCATTCATTTTTATATTATAGAAGATAATTTACCTGTTCATTTTAGTTTAGTCGTAAATAAAAACAATTACCTGTTCTTTATCCTCTTGCGATTTTGGCCAAAGGGTAGCATTCAGCACGATTTCCCCCAGGTCTTGATTGGGCTTGCTAGGGTCCTTCAGACACAGCACCAGGTCTTGTAATCGACCCAGCTCCAACGCTGTGAGGTCTAGCTGGCAGGAACCCATGAAGTCGTCTTGGAGACCCCAGTCGTAATCAAAGACCTGATGATGGATAAAAGTAAAAAATAATAGCAAGTTCTATTAAAACAAATTCTTTTTTAATTTGAGCTATCTTTTTTAATATACCTAAAAAAATTATTACTACTAAAATGACGCAGGTGCCGATAGAACTTTTTAAGAAATATCGATTTAAAACTCCGACCTCCTATTAAAGCCGGTCAAGAGGTTTAATCGGCGTCTGGCGTAATAAAAGTCAGAAGACACTTAAGGAATATTTAGAATAGCCCGTTTCAGTGTTTTGGATACGCACCCCTTAATTGTAGACTAGCTGAGCAATTCTGAGAGCAAATCTCATATTGCGTATTTTTTTGATGAAGTTGACCGATTGACATTATGATTTAGTAGGTAGTAAATAAGAGGTATAGCATTATCACGCCGCCTTCCCCATTATATCAATGAGACTCTCATACACAATTTAAATAAATAATGCGGACAAACTACAGGCGTTTCCATTTCCAGCCCAAAGCACCCTTACGTCATAGATATAGCAATACCTGTTACAATATTCTTATCAGTTTGCCTAAATTCTCAGAGTACATAGTATGTATATAGTAAGTATTTATCTTCTAAGAAGCGCGTCTGCGACAATGCTAAATTAGCATTAACGACTTCGGAAAATTTAACGGTTTGGTGACATTACAAAAAATATAACTAACAAAATAATTACATGACTGGTCTACAGAACTGCTTCGAGTTTTTTTATATAGTTCTTTTTGAAAGAACTTTAATTAAATTCATGAAAACAACTAAATCGAAATTGAACTTGTACAAGGATCGACGTTTTTGGCAATTTTTTTTTGTAAATTTTTTTTTTTTAAATATCGCTATGCGTTTTTGTCGTACCGTCATCCGATTTACTGAGTCCTATATTTACATATATAAAGTTCTGTGACGCTTTACAGCAGACTCGCCTCTTATTAAAGTTCCATCCATATTTCTACTATATTTGAGTAAAACCTAGAGAGATACGAGAATGAGGTCGTGCTACCAATATCTTTGTACGCCCTTTGTAATCTTTGTATCTTACACTCACTATTATTTAATCTGTGGCTATACACTTACGATTGTAGTACCTACTATTTATTGCCCGAACGACCGCAGCGTCTCTGCATCGAGTATGACAGATAAGCTTCATCTCTTAGAATGTATGTTAAAAAAGTGATAGAATTTTGATACTCGCGTATATATATTTTGTTCCATATTATTATTATTATATTCGTAGTCGTAGTTCAAAGCCTTCTTTGAATCGTGAAAATCTTGACGAAAATTGAATATACCCATATAACAGTACCCACTGTTTAGAATTTTTCAATCGTCAGGGATTTTTGTTTGAGATAGGTTTAGATTTTCCCAATAGAGATTAGCAAGTATAAACGGCGCCATTTACTAACGATTTCAATAGTATTAAGATAAGAAACTAACTTTCAGTAAGATTTCTGAATATGAATAAAATCAGCCAAGAAGTTTATTATCGAGATGTAAAGTTGTAAAAATATTTTGCTTGAGAAGTCAATTGCTCGTATAACTGCTAGTCTTTTTAAATAACAATACTCCCACGATCTCAATACCTAATATTACTTAATCTGTACCACTTCAATTCCATTCCATCAATTCCATTTCACTCTATACACAGCAGCAAATGGAAATGAACTTTCCACACCTACATTATGCCATAGATAGAAGGTAGAAGCGCAATGAAACTAGGTATAGCTACTCGTATATATTATGGTGCATTCTTGATTGACAACAATCAGGTGTATTATGCCAGTTCTCAGGTTCTAGTCTATGACGTCTATGACGATAAGCGTTCACTTTAATGATTTTTTTCGTTTTGTACATGGGTATCATTAAATTTACCAACGGAAATTATAAGGAAAATCTAAGGTAAAGCACGTCTTTACTTGCTATTTTTGCTATAAAGACAATAAATAATCCCGTTAAGAAGTGATCTCGAAAAAGCCCGACTGCTAAACCGTTAAACCGGTGTACTATCCATATTTTAGTTTGTTTAGTTTTTTAATTTTGTTGTACCTAGTGTCACTCTCACAACTGAGATTTTTGACACCACTCACATAAAAATATGACAAGCCGTTCAAGGAGTGCTAAAGAAATATACATACATATATACATACGCACATACATATACTCGAAAAACATAACCCTTCTTCTATCTCATTCGGGTAAAAACATAACATATACAAAACTGCATAAGTCTCGTAGTGCAGTTTCTCTACCGTAAAAAGTTGTGAAATCGAATGTATACAAGGTCGGTAATTATTAATTACCTATCTATCTATGGGAGAAACCTTCAAATTTCTTTGTTATAAATGAATACCTTGTTTGTTAGCTAATGAGATAAAGGCCCTGAAGTCCCTCTTTAAGTAAAACTCTTTCAATTTAAGACGATTTTATTTATAATTAATACAAGATTATTCATAAAATTATGAATCTTTCATGATACATGAATACAATACCTATTTCTCTATATTTAGGCGATATTAGAGTGAATATGGCTACTACCAAACTGACATAACAGTTTCTGAACGTACTATAGCAAAATAAAAAGGTAAATTTATGTATTCAGCCCTAATAAAAACTTCTGTAATGTCCATACCAAAAAGCTCAAAGCAGCCTTCCCAATATCTTCCTACCTTCCCAACCTGCCTACGTAATTTCACTTCAAAGAAAATTTGAATATTTTTACGATGAAATGCCTTTCATACACGTTTATATTTTATTATATTTAAAGTAAATCTGACGCTAGATTTTTCAAAGGATATAAACTGGATGGCTAAATCTGATCACTGCTATTTCATCAGTATTTGAATGGACTATTTTGAAATTTAACATTTGCATAAACTGTTATAAAACGCGTTGGTTCAAGGTGGAAAGGTTAAAAGGTTCAAAGACATTTCAATTTATATTTCAGGAGACTTGAGCACCTCTTTTGAAACTTGGCAAGAGGCAATTTACCTTATAAAGTCCTTCTTCAAGCCTGTTCAAGATATAACGATGTTTGAAAACAATGTTGACTATGTGTAACTTTTAGGATTCAGTAGTACCTACTCAAGGCACATATAGTTCGCCCGTCCATCCAGATGTCCGTCTCCCGCTTTTCCAACTTTCACAATTAGTTATAGACTAAAGTTGATAGTTTTCGTATAGATTATATATGAAACAATACTGATTTTGTAAGTATAAGGATGGCTTCTTCCTTCCTACACAAGTTTGAAGTGCCTTGATTGATGGTGTTCTTAGCTACGAGTCATAATCATCGATTCAGCTGTTTCATGGATCGGAATCAGTTTACACGTCAAAGACCTACAATGCCACAGACACTTTGATTCACTTCCATTCTACAATAAGACCAGTAGAGACACTGCATAAAGCCATCGTTGCATGGTACAGATTCCACAGACTTGAACAAAATGCTTTGCATCAACTTGTTTTTTTTCTATGTTGCGATGCGAACTGATAGTGGAACTCGCTACGGGTTTCTCTATTTCCCGATACCTATCTGTAGTCTAGATCGTTTCTAGTCACCGGTGAATCGTTTTTTTAGTCTACTTTTTAGACTGCATCGTCACTTTACATCATGAGAATTGATTGATTTTTTATTGTAGATAAACAAGACATTACATGCAAGAGACAAGTGGTTTAAAGTAACATCAAAAATCCGACTGCATAAACTTTAGACCTATGTATCTTAATAAGTGAAATGTCAGGATACAAGTAGTATGACCATTTTCAGGTGAAGACGAACCTATTGACATCACTCACATAAGAATACAAAAAGCGGCTTAGGCTCTAAGGCGTGCCAAAGAAACATACATACGTATAGGGTATACGTACATACATACACACGAAAAACATAACCCTCCTTCTTTCGCAGTCAGGTACAACTTGCAATTTATTATAGTTCCACATTAGTGGCCTTAATCGTTAAAAGCCTTACCTTAATCTGTACTGGTTGGAACGGGTCTTCAATCGGCACCGTGAAGCACTCGTCCCAGACAGGATTGAGGTCTCTGTACACTATCCGGGACTTGTGGAGTAGTCTGCCCCCAGCCTTGAACTTCACGTACGGGTCGCTGGTCCCTGACAACAAACCTGGCGTTCGAGCCCATAGGACCAACGTTAGAAGAAGCGAACATAAAAATACAAGCGGGCGCTAGATGGGAGCTACGAATGGAAGCTAAGAAGAGAGACTTACAAGGGGGAGCCTAATGAAGACTAAGATTTAGATCAAGATGAAATTATTAATAGGAATACAGATGGGGAATCAGAAATCTTGGACCTAATGAGTCTAAATGGTTAATAAGGCGTAAGATATAGGGAAAAGGAAATCATACCTGGGGCTTATACGCTGTCATTGTGCAATAGGGGGACTACTGAACAGACGGGGTTTAGGGCTAATAGAAACAAAAATATGAGGTAATGGGTAATATGAGGGTAATAAAGACTAGTAACGTCCTAATTAAGGGTTTGAATAATTGGGCTCTCTAATTTAATAAGCAAAAAGTTGATAAACAAATCTGTGATAGATTTTTTATGGGATTCCTAATTGTTAATACGTGAGTCTTATATAATTGGATAGAAAAATGTATTAGTTAATAAATTTAAGTAAAAAACCAAAATATCATTTAGTATTTCATACGACATTAGACATATTCAATTAAGAGATGAAAAATGTAAGACTAAGAAAAAATACTTCGAACTAAGAAAGATAGTTGTTCTAGAAGTCTACTTATTATAAATAATTAGTTAAATTAGACCTATATTTTATATGAAAATAGGTATTGTATAATAGCCGTATACGGCACAGTTTATGTCACTAATTCCTTTTGTTTTCGAAATAATTAAGGGCAGAAGAGAAAAATGTGTTTTCTTTGTGACGTAAATGGTCTATTGTTAAGTTAGGATCCCTAGTGGGAGGGTCAGTGTAGCTGACCTTTGCCTATAAATCGGATCGGGGTGGATAGCTTATAAATTATAACGAAATAATCCGGTTTAAAAGCTTCCTGCAAGATTTTGTTAATGAATATCTCTCAAACTGACTTATGTATAATTTATTTAAACAGTACCTATGCCTTATGAGTTTATTGTGTACATAAAATTTTAGATTTTTATTTGCATTCTTATATCATAACTATAAATAGGTACTACGAGTTTTTTTTTAAATGTTAACTGCATTTTTACATTACTCATTTTAATATTTTGTGTAGAACTTATTAATCTTTCTAAATTAATAGATTAATTTAAATATAAAAGCCTGTGACTTCTAGTATCTATAATCAAAAACTAAACTTATTTGCATAATAAGTATTTTGTGAGAAAATTGGAAACTGTAGTGAGTAAGAAGATAAGGTATATAAGCAATGCATTAAATTATATAGAAACCAAAAATATACATGCAAAATAATATTTTAAATTATCTACAATACAACTAGTAGAAAAGCGTCTCGTGTGAGTTGTGTTAAGTAATAATTAGTGCTAAACGAAAAAGTTATCTAAGTCACATTACAAGCGTGACCTATGTATTTACAGGTTTATTATTTTCCTCATAGGTGTGGATTCTGATAACAATACACAACAACTATTTATATCTATTCTATTCTAGGACTTCTAAAAATTAAAAAAACAACAACTTTATTATCTACATATACTTGGCAATGCTTCAGTGTTCCTTTACGTAACAGCAAATTTTCTAGTGAATTTTCAAGAGTTCTCGGACAAAAGTTATTGCTTATGGTAAGGCTTAGAAGCCATCTTTAAGATGCTAATTGATTACCAGTATATTTTACCCAGGGCTTCGGAATTTGATATTTTCGCAGATCAGTTTTTATTTGAAAACTTTATCTTACCGTAACCATAATATTTATCTAAAACAAATCTTCCGTTATCGAAGTGGATCTAAAATACTAGGCTCGATATCCCGTGACACGGAAACTTTTGAGAATATGCTCAGATATAGCTGAATCTGAATAAATACATCTTATTTCCTCTCCGGCAGATACGATAGGTAACCGGTAGATTGTAGAGGTTCCACGGACTCGCAATAAACGCGTATCGTCTACTATTAATGTACAAAATGCCATATTGAAGAACTTCTTGAAGGCATAAACAGATAACTATAATTTTGGAACTTATACAAATCATCTATAACATTATTAATTTAAAAAAGCACATGTTACTATATTGTCTTTATCTTAACAAACTTTAAGTACTAGGTAACACTTTTGTTAAGAAACTCTTGATCAAGTTGCGCCTAAATATTATTTTAATGCACGTCCCAAAAACGCCCGAAATGATCCTCAAAAATGTATGAAGCGATAAAATTCTACGTTATTACTCGTCTAATAAAAGTTACTCGATTCACGAGTGAGGAAAATAATTTTTTAATTGTCTAGGGAGCATAGAATAAATTTAACTCCCGTTAAAAGTTATTTTGCTTTCTTAATAATTCCTTTAGAATAATTAATACGTATAATAAATGTATATTGTCGATAAAACTTTAGGAGCTTATTTGGAAAGCTCTTCACATAGTTTCAGACGTGATATAAAAATAAATGTTATAAAGAATGTAGTAATAAATAAAAAGAAAATTTAAAATTGTGTCCATTTGGTGTTCAGTGGATGTGCGTGAAAAACCATCGCAGATAGCAAGTAGGTACAAATAGAGAGCTACGAAATTTAAATTATTAGCAAAATATAGCTAGAGTTTGTCAATTTATTACGAAAAAGATTTTGCTCGCGAGGTCAACTGTTCGCAGTACTACTTTAGAAAAATATACTAGAATTTATTAATGTATAGAAATCTTAGGTACTTACTCGTACTACTTATAGATTTGGCCGTTGTTAGGCCTTACTCAACAAAGTTAGTCATTTAATTTTTCTTAATAATTAACTTGACTCAAAGAGCGTTAGACTCTTTGTATGAGAAACTTTTTCTGAGTTTGACCGGTTTAAAAACAATTTAAACAAAGCATCGAATAGCCTCACTATCTGCGATATTTGTCCTGATTGTGTGAGTTGTAAGCGATACCGAACGTACCGTTCTTATCCATAGCTATAAGATTTTGTCCTCTTTTCAAATGTACCCTGAGTTGGAAGAACGCGTATTGTCGTAAATGTTGCTCTCTAAACTTCTGGCCTTCATCTGGTTCCTGGAAATTAAACGGCATAATTAATTATTTTTAATATCAACAACTTTAATAAAGTTTCAACCGGGTTTCTATTTGGCTAGCGCCCTCACAATTTCGCGCTTTTAGACGTTTAACTGCGTAGACCTGTAGAATGAAGAACGAAATTTAAAACTATTGGATGTATTTATCATGTTTTCCAAATAGGTAGGTAATTTCAGGCTATTCTTTGAGTAGTTGAAGTATATGCATTAAAATAAAAACATGACTAAAGAAAGCCTTGACATATAGCATTTAGCGGATGCGCAGAAGAGAAGTGTCACCATATAGTTTATTCTTATTTAAATGTTATAAAAAAAAAACTAAAAAAAACTTAGTCGTCCACGTGGACGAACTCGCGAACTTGAGCTAGTTTTATATTCTAGCTAGTTATATTTACAATGTCCCAACACTGTCACAACTCAATTAACAGTTGGTAAATTGTTCGTTGTATTGTTGTAGAATCTCGAGTTCCTATTAATATATTCGACAACGAACATTCTAGTTTTAACCTTAATGTAGATATAATACGAGTAGTACAAACAATGTCCTTCAGACTCAGAGTGGAAACAAAAGGTATGTTTTTAGGCTGAGAGAGTTAAAGATCTTTACTTCAAGTCTGGCAACGTTTTGTCATTAGGTTTGTTTGTTCGGATGTTGCTACTCGCGTAGAGATCGAACCGCGTAGTTGGATCTTTCTAACAAACATGTACGTGTGAAGGAAGACCCGTCCTCTTAAACAATATGAATAAAACACGCGTTAATTTTGAAATAAAATAGACAGGCTCTTTGGAGACAGATTTATCAAGTTGAGGGTGGTAGCTAACCAGGCCTACACTCAGCAGTGCGTAACTAAAGGTTGAGATGATGTAAGCAATCTGTCTGGTGTAACCAGTGAGAAACTGTAACAGTTAAATGTCTTGTTTTATTACCAATTGCAATAGTTCTGCAGGCGGTGGTCGAGGATGATGCGCAGGAGTTCCGGAGGTCGAGGGTACTGGCTCGTTCGACGATTGCCGGGTCATTTGTGAATCTGGGGACAACATTAGTAATTTCAATAGTTGCTTAGTAAAATGTGATTCCTTCTGATTTGTTAAGAGGTCAGAGGGAGTCTGATGCAGTAATATTTTTGAAATAAATAAATATGACTATATAAATACATTGTATGTGTAGTACTCACCTATGACCAATGTATCAACGTTATATTGATATTCAACAAATTACTGTTTTTGTATACAGTTACTTAACTGTACTTAACTTAACGATCGATTATTCGTTATTTAGGTTATCATAATCTATATAAAGAAAGTCGTGTTAGTTACACCATTTATATCTCAAGAACGGCTGGACCGATTTAGATGAAAATTGGTGGGAAGGTAGCTTAGAACCAAGAGATAGACATAGGATACTTTTTAAATTTTATAAAACCCAAAATTTGCTCATTTATTTCCTCTAGGGCGGAACAAAGTTTGCCGGATCGTATAAATAAAACTTCTGTTTTTTCTCCCAGAGCGTCTACCAATTCCATCGAGCAACTTGCTCAGGTGAGTTTAATAGGCACCTTAGATTTCTTTATTGTCGAGGATGCACATTGACAATACAATGTAGACAATAAACTTCAACCCGAAAACAAAGAGAAGCCGCGGGCCAAAGGTAGTCTACTATAAGCTTAAGATTTTACATAGTAAAGACTGCCTGCGCCTTGACGTGACCTGATAGACTATTCAGGGAGGGAAATCACAGGGTAACGGCTCATTTAACTCGATCTAACTTTGGAAACGGCTGGCTGAGATTGATAGCGTTATTAACTTGAACTGATGAACCTTGATAGGTAGATCAAGTTACCTAACGATCAGATTTATGATAATAAATGAACGGTGAATAAATAAAGTTTTTTATTTAGTGACCATTCATTTATTATCAGCTACTAAATAAAGAAACTTTATTTTGTAACCGTTCATTTATTATCAGTCATGATTCTGTTTTAATTTGCGTATTATTTGTAATGCCAATGGTGGTGGCAAACCCGCTATAAAGTACTAAAGATTAAAAGATTAAAAATAAAATTGTGGGACTCTCTGTCTGTCACAAGTATTACGACATTAAAAGAGAAAACAGAAATACCTGCCACCCTTTTATGTTTGCTAAAACGTTTGTAGTTTGGAATATAAAACATGTAGCACAGCATGGTTAGTTGAACATGTTTTTTTTTAAAACATTCCCTTACTTAAAATTACGAAGTTTAAAATAGATAAGTAGGTCCTATACACGAATCCAAAATTTTTAGAGATTTAAATTTTCAGGGATTATAAACATTACAATCACAATACTTATTATTATCACCACAAAAATATAACATAAGAAAATAAATACAACAAAAATGCAAAACGAGGTCTCGTTAAAATACAAGTTAGTTTTAGACAATTTTCGTTAAAATGGAAATAACCTTTATGTTTTTATCGGGTTTGTTTATTTGTTGCAAGTGTCTGTGAGTTACTCACTGAGACGTGAAAACCTATTACAAGTTTCTACTGGTAGTCTTTCGTATTTTGTAACTTTGGATCGTGTAATTTGTCTTCAGCATGAAAACATTTTGAAAGTTTGACCATCATTCTTCTTATAGGTAAGGTCATCTAGGTATTAGTCGGTATGAAATGTCTGTCGGTCTTTCGAAATTGATGTATCTTGTTTCTATGTGAACTTTTTGAAGAAGACAAGGTGCTTTTCTGTCTCCTTATCCGGGGAACGCATATCGTAAACTCCTCGCAAGTGTCAATGTTATGGATGCGGTACTAGTATTTGATGTTTTTTGTAAGTTACCTTCAGTCACTTAATCAGCTCACAATTATGTTGTGCGACGCGATAGTTCCTCTTTTTTACCATATAGAAACTATCCAGTAAAGTTATGGGATTCTGCTCGTAGGAGAAGAAAGGTGCAAAGCATAAGCACCCAGTTGAGCAATGAACTTATCATTTACCGCGATCACACAAAATACATTTGGGGAACTTACAACTTTTAAGGAGTTTATTCTTTCGGAAAAGGCAAATGGCAAGACTTTTGACCGGTTTCTTTTCTAAAAAAGTTAACACAGCATAGAATAAGAATTCAAAATAGAAAAAAACTTGTGACTGCGAAGTCAACAGTTTGCAGAACTACTAGGACAAAGTCACCGGAAAACCACTTCAACCAATGACCTTGATCTCGACTGCGCAGTGATAAGTTTTTGTCTGTTTGTGTAGTGCTCAGGGGAGTTTTAGATTCTTACCGTCTTTCTTCCGGAAGAGGCGCATCCTACGCCACTTTCTAACAGTTGCCTTGAGTCGCTGCATCAGCGCACAGTTGAGCAACGCGCTTATTGCTCGCCGCCGCCATACCGAGCACATGTATTTTGTGTTTCATCACTTACACAGTCAACACACTTGCTATTTTGATTCTGTCATTGTTTTATTTTGTTTAAATATGTTTTGGATTTGAAAGCAGTATTTTAATCGTATATCATGTGTTGTCTTTCATCACTTACACCGTCTTTACACTTGCAATTTCACTTGGTTTTTTACAGGATCCAGTTATTATTTGAAGGTTATATTTTAGATCATTGTATTTTCGTGTTTTATACTGTTTTATTAAATTTTATTGTTTCTCTTAAAATAGTTTTTTGTACAGATTATGAATGAATCTGGCTTATCTGGATTTAGATGATAAATATTACAACATAGTGTTTTCATGGGTACTCGAATATGGCGAAGCTAAGCTATATGCATTCAGACAAACTTTGAGTTAAGGTAAATATTATTATTCTCATTATATCTAACCGATCACTGACGTCAAGCAACGTTATAAAAAGCCAGGTCTTGATAAGCTGGCTGTAGAGTGCCATTAATAACTGAATAATATCGTATGGACCGATTTCGCATCAAATTGTAAATTCCCGATTATCAGTTATAGTTTGTCAAACAAATCAAGGTCTGAAGACTTTAGGAGGCTTATAACTTTAAAATTAGCGAATGTCACTCAAGTTATACTAAAATAAATAACTTTTCTGTAATACAAATTTAACATTTGAGAAGAATAACGACGCAAAGTGCCTCAACATCCAGGAACTTTAGTCTTCGTTTGCCTCCGCTGCTCTAGTTTGTAAGAATGAACAACTACTTCTACGAGACTCAAAAGAAATGTCATGATTTAAACAAGTCAGTTAACCACACTCGGTGAAATCCCTGAGGGAAACCGACTCGAAGATAAATGTAAAGGAAAAACCTCTGAAACTCAGAAAAAACTAAAACTCAGAGATTACTGAAGGGAAAACAGTAAATTCAAGGTGTCTAGGGTAAAGGAAAAGCCAAGATTTTTCTATCAGCAAAGTTCAAACGAGCGAAGCGATTCGGAGTCAAATCTGGCAAAAGCTTCCATTTGTCAGTATCATGTATTTATATAGATTGGTATAGATTGTAATTTTTGTTAAATTTTGATATAAACAGGTTTTTAATAATCCGATTTCAATTCACCGTTTTTTTTTTCAATTTCTTTATTTGTAAACGAAACTTAGATTTTGATGTGAATAGAATATACGGATGCATTTTTATAATAGTACCAAGCGTCACAGAAAAATCGGTAAGAATACTAAACAAAAATCCGACTACATAATTGAGAACTTCTTCTTTTTTTAAGTTGGTTAAATAATCTGCACGCGAAGTCAACTTTTTGCAAAACTATTTGTAATAATCGCGATATTTAAGACGTCGACTTAAGAACAAGTTGGTCGTGAAAAAATGCAAACTTCAAGCTACAACCAAGAGCTGAAAACCCTAAGAAATTGCTGTCGCATCTCATCCCTTTAAAAGCTATACTTGTGGTCTCTCGATGTTCATCCGACAAAGTGCCAGACGGGTGTTGAGGGAAACCAATGAGCCCTCAAAAATACATACCAAGGGCGAAGGGGCACCCTGTTTTATTAACCAATCTCATATAATAAACAGGGTCTCAACTTGACTGTATATTTACTAGTTTCATCCAATTTCCAAAAGTACTCTGAACAAGATACGTTTTTTTTTTGTTCTGAATATAATACTTCTTTTTGACTGTTATTTGAGATATGTAACTGAAAAAATTGTAGACAAGCCTGCCGTATTGAAGTCAGCTGTTGTATAAATACAAATATGAGTAAATGTAAAGTACATAATTAGATATAGCTATAGTTTGTATAAAATATTACTATCGGACTAAAAATGCATTGTAAATTTTAATAAGTTATTAAATTTAAAAAAATATTGATATTCGCTAGGAATCAACTCAGAGCCTAAACCTAGAGAGATGACATTTGGAGGGTGTATTGATTATAAGCTATAGGGATGTACTAAGGAAGGGTTTTAAGAATTTCAACCCCTAACGGAGTCAAAACAAAGGTTCAACGTTTGAAACACCTTAATTTTTTTTGTCGCATCAACGCCGCGGTTACTGCTAACTAGGGTACATGATAAAAGATTTAGAGTAAAAGCAAGGCTACTATTATGAAGACCTTAACGTAACCATTACTTTTTACAGCCCCCTTTTACCGAGTTCAAGTGTTCTTATAGGCAAAATGAGCCAGCTTAAGATGGTCTTAATTGCAATACAGCAAAACGATCCATAAGCAGTTCGTTTTTAACCAACTAGCCAATAGAATGGCAATGTTTTACAAGTGAACGTGTTTCTATAATAGTATATAATAGTAATAAATTAGTATATAATGTAGGTATGTATGTCTAACCATTTGTGAACTTAAAAAGCCTAAACCAAAATACCGATTTTGATGTGCGAGGTGTCATTGGATTCGCTCGCTTAATTATATAAAATACTAGCTATTGTCCGCAGTTTCGCTAGCGTGCCGTGTAAAAAGTAAAATATATCAGTCTCCAGTCTCGAACTATATCTATGCAAAAAATTAAATCCGTCACTCGGTTGCTAAGGAAAAGAAGGACAAACAAACCAACAAACACACTTTCGCATTTAACTATTATACGATTATAGACAAAACAGAATTTGTAACCGACTAACCTCTAACAATTCATGAACTTGTAATCTCTAAACTTGCACAATATAAATCAAGGTCTGTCAGTCCGTGGGCTTATCTCACCGGGTTATCAATGCCGGGAGTAGCTCAGCCATAGATAGGGATATAGTACGCTGAAAGGGAAGTTAGTTTATTTAGTTTATTATTTTATTCATCATTTTTACCACTGTAGGTGCCTCGGTACAGTTCAGTAATTTCAGGAAAAGGAAAATTCTAAAAGAAAATAGTTATATTTTCTCAAGACTTAAACTTTGTGTTGGTGTATACGAGTAATTGAAAAAGTTTTAATGCAGTGAATCTGAAACTTCAGTGCGCTGACTGCTTGATTGTTCCGATTCAGATAAAATGGTCTCAGCACTCCGTATTTAATTTAATATTAATTGTTTTTGAAAAGGGTTCTAAATTTGTTGGGAGTCTTTTAATGCATGTTTCCCAATTTTGCAGCGACAACGAAACGTCTTAATAAATGGCCATATATTAAGACGTTTTATTTAAAAAAAAACTAGTTGGTTATAGTCCGATCTCACTCAAATAATTTTATACAAGATTTTTCTGTTATATTTAAACTAACACGTGATTGATTCATTTCTACTAAGAAAACGAATTCTCACGAGTACCTGATTGTTGGAAAGGTCCAACTATAGTTTCGTTCACATTCGGTGAACATCATCAGGGACGAAATGAGTCGTCTGTGTCTTCAACGATGACACGTCTCGCACTCCGTCCGTTCAGTGCGAGACGTTACCAACAATCAAGTAGGTACGCGTGAAACCCCGTCCTCTTAACAGTGCTTAAAATTTGGTACAGATACAGAACAGCACTTTGGTCCTTAGAAAGTTAGTACGAGTAGGTACGGATACCTGAAATATGCACACAAATGCAATGGAATTCTCTGTTTTTATTGCTAAGCTCATGGGTCATTACTCGTATTACGAACCAATTTATTTAGAAATAATTAAAAGATTCTACGACAAATCTTGCCAAAAGATTTATGAGACGCAAACCAAGGAATTAGCTGAAATGTCTACTTAAAATTTTATTTTTCAGTCTCTTCTTCCTCATAAATCTGAGTTATTACGACAAAAACTAAACGAAAAATACAAACTATTACGGACGCAGGAAATAATGACCAAACATAACGTTTTAGAATAAAAACTATACTTGGCATTGAAACCAAGCCAAATGTGTCAAGGATAATTTTTATTTACCATAGATATGAAAGGAGCGGTGAGATTGGAATTATAGAAAATTCAAAGATACTTGGGGAACAAAATTGTCACAACTAACTTTACAACGCAATAGTGGAACTCCGTACTTCAAAACGTGGACTTAAATTTGCCTTGAAATCTGCTCGAGCTCCTAAGCGAACTGTCTTTTCACTCGACTTTAAAAAAGGTGGAGGTTCTTGGTGTGACGGTATATTTTTTGATTTCTAATTTCGTTGAGACGCTCGGACATTCCTGTAATATTTTTTTATTTGATAAAGTACACTTTTCATGTACCTAGACATAAATATATATGAACGAGATCGTATAAGGTTGTCGTTTATAATTTTTAGTTATATAGCAAATAGTAGGTACCTCTCGCTATGTCGCAAACGATATCCTTCGTAAGTGTCGTCTTGTGCTAGTTTTAGTAGAATGGCCATTCTATTAAAAAGCAAAGCGGGGTTTCTTATCTTCGTCTCCTCTGACCGCAGTTTCAGAATTTTATGAGTGGTACATTTTATTGTTACGATGGCAGATAGGGCTAAGTGATTACGTTTTTATTGACACTGGAAAGGCTGAAGTTAATGACCTAGTTTCCTCAGTAGACTGGGGGCAAAATGTACATTTTTAGTGTACCTTTACTGGCTTCTGCCTTACGATAGTAGTCTGTAACATACCTTATGTACGTTTGTATAAATATCTGGGGCACGGTCCACGACAAGTCGAGCAAAACAAGACACGGCCGTACCATCCTCTTCTCGAAGAGGTTCGAGCCATTTTCGACCCCCTGTTGCTTCGTTGTGAGATAAGCTAGAAACACAAATTTAACAAACCAAAAAAGTCACTCAAAGAAATAAATATTAATAATATTGATATACAAGTGCCTTTATTAACATTAACAAAATGACTAACTACGACATAAAAAAAATATAGCAAAAAGATTACCTATAGACCATTTAAGATCTACAAATAATCCAAATGCTCCAACCCACCACCAGAGGGCATTACCACGCTGAATGGATATGCATGTAGTAGTATTATTGATAATTTTGTAGTAAGGTACTTAAAAAAATTGCTTACAAGCGGGATATTATTTATGACAGTGTAGTTGGAAAATTTCTCCCTTAGATAAACAGATTTTGAAATAACCGGCTTGGTTTACATTCGATATAACAATTTTATACGACAGAAAATATACGCAGCCAGACTTGTGCATTTTTGTTAATAAAATTTATAAATTTTTCAAGAATACGTCTTTATGCAAAGACGTAATTTGTAAGTGACGTAATTAGCTATGATGAATTCACACGAGTGGTTCAAATTAAAGCCTCTGATCATAATAAAGTTATCAGCGCTACATTTTTATATCCTATCAAGTAAAAGTTAATATTTTAACAATTTTGTAATTCAATTAAACACTTTTTGGATAAATTCTGTGTATATATTTTAATCCTCTTACGAGACATTACGCTTGTCCTTGTTAGGATCTAAAATTGTCAATTTAATAAAAACAAATGTACTTAGGGCCCAGTCCTTTAGAAGGGATAAGCCGTCTTTACGGAAAACGTATCTTTATTATACATACTTATATTTAAGCTGTGAGATTGCTTCAAAGGATCTGTTAAATTACATTTTACAAATGCTGATTCTAATAACTATAGACGACAGATAGCATTTTTAATTTTAATACGATTTTATTATCATGGTGTGGATCTATATTATACTTCCTGACGACTGATTGGTTTATTTTTTACTACATTTTAAAAGAATGGAACCATTCGAGTTAGTGTAGTATTTAGAAAGAGCAATAGTGAAAAGGTGAAGGTGGTATGTATGTGTGCACCACAAATTTTCGGAGGTTATTAGTGTTTAAAGATTTTTGTATTTCTCCAAAAATTGGTAAGGTCTGCTGTAGGTTATTTTCTGGACGATTCCAATAATATTTAGCGCAGACATGCGGAACACAATCTCAGTAAATAATTCGGAATATGACAAAACAAACAAGCAGTAGTAGAATTTTCCAATCTCGTGGTCGAGAAGCCTAAAGTTACTACTCATTTAATGCGAGTATGGTTTGATTAGAAAGTACGTAATCATGTAACTAGTTTCATTTCAAATGAAAATTAATCTCATTTCTGTACACAAAAAAAAACCTTTGAGATCAACGCGAATTTTCGCAAACTTCAGATATAAAAACACATCAAAACAGCGCTATTTAGTAAAGAGAAAAAGTCGCAATAAAAGTAGCACCCTCCAAATTAGCCGGAATGTACAAATTGTGTTAATTCAACCCCGAGGCTAGAGAATATTACATTACCGCAAATAACTGCCACTTTTCATTTGTAGGATCCGGAACAATGATAAAGGTACACAAGAGCTTTGTTAATTTAATTTATGTTAAACCTTAAACAGCAGAATGAAATAAGCTTTGATTTTTACAATTAAAAAATAGTATAAAAGAAATAAACAATATCGAAAACAAAGAACTTATGATTGTCATAAAGCTGAAATTCACGTAAAAAATTGATGGCTTTGGTCAAAGAATATGCCATGCCAATAAAAATAACAAGCCAGCCATTTTGATCCCAATAATGTCGATGAAGTTTAAGGAATACTTATAATACTTAACTTCATTATGTGTTCAGTTAATTTAACCAAGAGACTAGAGAATATAACATTACCGCAAATAATATTTACGCGTTTCTATTTGTCGGATCTAGGGCAATGATAAAGGTCTAAATCTACACAAGAGATTTGTGAATTCATTCATGTTAAACCTTCAGTCACAGAGTGGAAGGATCTCTAAGTTTTACAATTAAGGAAAAAACCATGAGGTATAGAATAGAAATCCACAATGTAGAAGAAATAAAATTCGCCATTTTGTGCTAGCGGTCATCTTGGATTTGAAATTGATTATAGTGTAGGTGTATTTTACTAGTTAAATACTTTCATTTGATAGGGAGTTGCGACTCAGTCAATTTCTGTAATGTCGCTATTACATCACTACCATCATTCATAAAGGACATAATGGACTCAACACCAACTAAACTTGACATTAAATTAAAAAACTTTACATCACCCTTTGGCCATGTGGCCATTTTGCACCGAATTATCAAGAATAGAATACTCCTTACTAATTGACCAAAACTAAGCAAAAAAATAAATATAATCATAATTGATTTATCCGTTGGGGATCCACACGCAGACAGACAAACAAACACACACGTACACGCCAAACTTATAACACCTAAACGTTTTTGCGTCATGTTAAACCTTTAGTTATCATGTTTTTATTTAGTTACTGACCCGCCGAACTTCGTACCGCCTAACAGTTATGTATGTTCCTCACCTTTCAAACCTTACGTACGACAATACGACAATCATTTCAAGACTAAAATCAGCTATATCGGTCCGGTTGTTCTCGAGTTTTAGTGAAACAAGCAGATTCATTATGATACAAACGAGTATATTTTTTATTTTTTTTCTGTCATTAGATCCTTCACCTGACAATAACAAACACAACAAAAAAAAAAGTGAAATCGGTCCAACCGTTCACGCGTGATGGCGTGACCGACGGATATAGGGATTCATTTATATATATATATAGATTATATGTGTAGTTCTTATTTAGGGAACAACCTTTAGTATTAGACCAACTGAATTCGATAAAAAAGTCAGCTGTTTCATACATTTGTCAATAACTGATATATATTTTTTCTTGAATTTATAGCTGGTCCCATAGTAAAACCTATTTCTTATGGGGAGTATAGTGACCCCCTTTCAGCTTAGTGCACTCCTAGTCGATAATCCTGTATAACATTTCGCAAATAGCTGCCAGTTTCTATAATAATTTCTCGGATCCGGGGCAACGATAAAGGTAAGTACACAAGAGTTTGCTAATCCATTTATGTTAAGCCTTCACTTACAAAGTGAAAGGGCTTTCACGCTTTTCAAAATTTGATTAAGCACAAGGTTAGGGGTGTTTATAACATCAGACATCAAAAAACGAGTAGATTCTGTTTGTATTGTGTATATTTTTATGTTTGACCAGCTGAACCAGCTTCGTACCGCCTAACAGTTATGTATTTTTCTCAACCTTCACCGAACTTTCAGAAATATTCTGATACCAAAATCAGCTAAATCAGCCCAACTGTTCTCGAAGTTTTAGCGAGACGAGTGAAAAGCAATTGAATTTTATATTTATAGATAGGCTATATCGATTTATCTGCCAATAATGAAGATGTTGATATTTTTTCTTTTAAAAGGTCAGCTAGTCCCATAAAAAAAAGATGTTTCATAAATGTATGGCGCTCCGGCCACAACAGGGTATACATTATACCGTAGATACGTTAGGGATTCTTAATCTTTAATCTATCAGTCAACTCAGGATACATAAGTCTTCCAGGGATGCCATAATTCCACTACAATAATATATTATTCGAACAATATTACCCACAATTTTAGGCATTTTTTGGCAGACGTACACCGTGCTGGCCGTAAATGAGACAAGTCCTTTACTTTGTTATTGTAACCTTGCTTGCTAACTATGTATACTATTACAACTGATTTCAGTTTCATGCTCTTCAACCTTCACTAGGTTATAAACGTCCATATCCGAGGAAAAAGCGTAATTGGGCCATTTATCATGTTTATGGCTTAGTTGTATCCGCAGTAAACCTATTGGGAAATAGCAAACATTTGACAGTAAACCTAGGCTATGCCGGAACGGAGAGCTTTTTTATATTTTTTCTTGCCTAAGTAATCCCTTTTTAGCCGACTGCGAAAGAAGGAGGGTTATGTTATTCGAGTGTATGTATGTATATTTCTTTGGCACGTTCTACAGCCTACAGAAAAAGCGTAATTGGGCCATTTATCATGTTTATGGCTTAGTCGTATCCGCAGAAAACCTTTTGGGAAATAGCAAACATTTGACTGTAAACCTAGGCTATGCCGGAACGGAGAGCTTTTTTATATTTTTCTTGCCTAAGTAATCCCTTTTTACCCGACTGCGAAAGAAGGAGGGTTATGTTATTCGAGTGTATGTATGTATATTTCTTTGGCACGTTCTACAGCCTACAGAAAAAGCGTAATTGGGCCATTTATCATGTTTATGGCTTAGTCGTATCCGCAGAAAACCTTTTGGGAAATAGCAAACATTTGACTGTAAACCTAGGCTATGCCGGAACGGAGAGCTTTTTTATATTTTTCTTGCCTAAGTAATCCCTTTTTACCCGACTGCGAAAGAAGGAGGGTTATGTTATTCGAGTGTATGTATGTATATTTCTTTGGCACGTTCTACAGCCTACAGAAAAAGCGTAATTGGGCCATTTATCATGTTTATGGCTTAGTCGTATCCGCAGAAAACCTTTTGGGAAATAGCAAACATTTGACTGTAAACCTAGGCTATGCCGGAACGGAGAGCTTTTTTATATTTTTCTTGCCTAAGTAATCCCTTTTTACCCGACTGCGAAAGAAGGAGGGTTATGTTATTCGAGTGTATGTATGTATATTTCTTTGGCACGTTCTACAGCCTACAGAAAAAGCGTAATTGGGCCATTTATCATGTTTATGGCTTAGTCGTATCCGCAGAAAACCTTTTGGGAAATAGCAAACATTTGACTGTAAACCTAGGCTATGCCGGAACGGAGAGCTTTTTTATATTTTTTCTTGCCTAAGTAATCCCTTTTTAAAAATAACTTACTATTACTTCAGTTTTAAAATAACTTACTATTACTTCAGTTGACTAACTTTAACAAAAACAATTTAAAGTTGATAGTTGCTGCAACTAAATTAATATTTTCTGCAACTAAGTTGATAATTTTTCCAACTAAGTTGATAGGTTCTGCAACTAGATTAGGTCTGTGTGTATAGTGCCTAAAACCCTTGATCTAACTATCTAGCGCTATTACGGTGTCAGTTGACAGGTTAATTAATACTTGGAGTAGAGATCTCATATCTATACTTGATGCTTGGTGAATAATGATTGAAATGTTGAAGAGATGTTTTGACTTAAACTCGCTGGAGTAAAGTAATTAAAGCAGTTAAACCTAAACTGCTTATTGAACCGGCGGCCTCACTTGTTATTAAGGGTAAGAAGGTAAAATCTGATAGAATAAAGAACTAAATCGAAAGCAAGTCTTATAAGAAAAACTTAAAAACCGGACAAATTTCCATCCAGATTACATAATTTTCAAGTGCTTATTTGCAAACAAGCGAAATTACTAAAACCGTTGTTTCTGCTTATATTCTGTTCCCCGTACTATTGAATATTTGAGTTGGAAAAATAACAGACGCTTTAGCGAATTGAGGGTAAACACTTTTACGAAAGTCAAACCGTTGTTATACAGAGTTATACGTTAGGAGTAAACTAAGCCAAAATAGGGTTACTAAATTCATCTTAATAAATACTTTCACTATGGGACCAACACAAATTCGAGAAAAACAGTTTCTAAAGTTTCGTACTCATATTCGGTATTACTCGATAGTATTACTTCAAAACGAGTAAATATTAACGTGTGGACCGCAAAACTTACAGCTTGAAGGCTCGCATCGAGCCGGCTCGATGGAATTAAATAAAAGTAATTTCCTACGCACCTACTCGAAGCAAGGCGTCGAGCTTGACTCAAGCGTATGTACGTGGCCGCGAGTGGCACAAGTCGTCAGCCGTTGTTGATCGTCGAGTCATTCTTCATATAGCACTTCAGGCATCCTTTAATAATTGTTATAATCTTCGGGACACAGATCTTTGATCAAGTTCACGTGGCTGTAATCAAAGCGGCAACCTAACCAATCTGTAACCCAGTACCTTCTTTTATGTTTCTTCTTTTCATTTGCTGCAGTTATTTTATAATTAAGAACTGCGAGACTTGCTAAATGTAGCCACCACCGTCTTCTTTGTTGAACAGACATGTTTTGGCTATAACGGTTCGGAGAATACTGAACGGTGCGCGTCACTCGATAGATTAATGCTGAATGTGTGGACGAAAGCCCATGCCATGGTTTTTACTCGACGTGATAGCTCGATCGAGTAATACTGAAAGTGAGTACGAAGCTTTACATATTGTTGACGATCAATAAACTTTTTCTACGCATTTGCTGACTTTTTACTGGAATTAAGGTATGGTGCCATAATAAAATTTGTTCGTCATAATGAATATATATCCTTTTGGCTTAGTACACCCCCACCCAAAAACCCCGTATAATATGACTGGCAGATTATTGTATTTTGTTAATAAATTCGAAACAAAATTTAAAATTACAAATTTTTATTTTGAATTTATATAGTAAACATGGTAAATAATTTCTGTTTGAACCCCTAAAATAACACAGACACACTATAGGAATATAAATAGATAAAATAAATATAAATAAATAGGATTCCTGTCCCTAACAGGAAAAAAAACCTGTCTGTCCTAGAAAACTCTATGTAATTTAGGTGACCAGTGGGGAATACTACCCAGAGATGGTACGAAAAACAATCTGATATGTCTGTCTGTCCATGACCCTGATGACCTCATCACTTGACCTGCGAATAATAAACTTTGGACACGAATAGTCTTGAAATTAGAATTAATTAAATTATGCATATAATGTAATTTTTACGTATATTTGCTACGCCATTTAGAGCGTTTAGATTTAGTTATCTTCGTTTTAGGCGAGGTTGCTGTAAAGACGCGCACAGTAAAATGGGTAGGTATAACAATTTTTCAAATTTTCTTCAGTACTGACTATTTAGAATACAATACACTGGGTTAACGGTTAGAGGGTACTAAGTACTAAGCCAAAAGGGGGTTACTATACTCATCCAAAAGAACAACTTTTACTATGGAACCAACACTGAATTCGAGAAAAAAAAATCAGCGGTCACTTACAAAAAGTTGATCGATCTTTAACAAAGTGTATTAAACAGCTGATTTTTTCTCGAATTCAGAGTTGGGCCGATAATAAAAGTTATTTTTTATGATGAGTATAGTGACCCTCTTTTGGCTTAGTACAACGCTAGCCAATAACCCTGTATAATAAAATATTTGTTTCAGACAAATCATCCATAGTTTCACACTTTTGTAACACAAACGGACTGAAAAGATGTACATAGATATAGTAAAAATGTGTATAGGCACAGAAAAACTTACTATGGAATATAATACAATTCTTCTTAATACGAGTATATGAACGAGCGATATTTCCAACATTACACAAAAAATATTGCGTCGGCATATTACGAATGATTATTACGAGTAGCATATTTATTTATGTATGTACATTGTTTTTTTCAGTGTTTTTGTTTTGTTATACTGCGGTAAAGTATTAGTACCATGTCTTTGTCTCCTTTTTGCTCTTGAATTACTCGTACTACCGAACGTAGCTGTTCTCACTTGGTCCAGTCAATCGCTTTGGGCAATAATTACGACCTATAAACGATAAAATACAGATAAGCAATATGACTAATCAAAGACGTGGTCTTTGATTGCGTTGACGTTAGTTTTAGAAAAGTAGCCTTTGACTCTTCGGACTTCGAACTGTATTTGTACAAAAAATGAAGTCGATGCGTCCTTTAGTTACTCAGTTACTGTAGGGCTATTTTTGTATTTATTAAATAAATATTTGATTGTATTGTAGAGCTACGTGTCCCAGTAGTTTATTTGTCGTACTCTGTCCCGGTAGTAAACATCGATTCTGCCAGAAGTCCACATTACTTATGAAAGTCCGCCACCCGAAGGAATGGTACACTTTTATTGTTGTTTGTAGGTTACACAAGAAAAACTAGCAGAAAACAAGTGTTTGTGTTATTATGTTTTATATGCGGGTGAAACAGTAAGATAAGCTAAATATAATTTGTAGGTGTTCTGCCCTTATTCCACTAGCATTGTTGCCACGAGGCTTATAATTTAAGAAAAATTACGTGAATAATGGTTAAAAATAACATATATGCACGCTTTATTGTAAAGAACCAAAATAAGAAGTAAAAAAGAAACGATTAAATTTTATCGGTTCCTGATAATTGAGCAAAGTTTTAAATTACTTCGACATTTTGAACGGAGTGAAAGTCACGTTCAAATACCGAATATTTGGATTATCCATTCCATTTGATTTACAAGCGTTTGATACTAATATATGTGATATCTTCTATATCGGTTCGCTTTAGGTACACTTACATAAGGGCCACTTCTCAAATTTACTGCTTTTAATATTAAATGTAGGTAATAGATTATTCATTGTAACAACTTTTAGACTATTTCCTATGATGACTGCAATTTAATATGTTTGTAGTTACATAATAGTAAAACGAAATATTTACTCTAAATTAATATTTATTTTTTCAGTAATTAAGTAAAAAAGCGTTATTTGTTGTCAGTTGATTTATTGAATAACTTAAACAAAACTTTATTTTTCTTGGAAATTATTAAGGAAAAGAAACAAAGTTAATTAAAAGCTACGAAACTCGTTATAAAAAAGTTATGATAGCATCAAATGTCTGTTTGCTCAAAACAGAAGACATTTGAGACGGTTGTTCGTTTTGTTGAAGGTGGAAACACATTGCAGTTTGCTAGGAAACTATGATTATCCCCTGCCTGTCGTAAGAGGCAACTGAAAGGAAACTTTGGGCCTAAGGGGGAATAGAGTTAGGGCTCTGAACACCCCTTTACAAAAACTCCGGGAAGGTGTCAACGCACGTGGCTTGCGATGAAGTTAATGACGAGACAGCTAACTGTCCAGAGAGGTGCTAAAGCATTGTGCAAAGAGGGCCCCGGTGAGTTCGTCTAGAAATCCCGGAACCCTTCATAAAGCACTGAGTTAGGGCACCGGGGGGATTTAGTTGGTACAATTCTACATAACCCTAATGTGGTCGGGTATCTTGCAGAAGATTTTCCCCTCATCAACAAAAAAAGGTACTCACTAAAAAGTACCATCTATATAGCAGTATTGATGCGTTACATAGCATAAAAAATTATGATTATTATTAAAAATTACTAACATGTAAACTTTTCCCCATTTTAATTGACTGAGCGAGCAAAGCAAGCGAAGCGTCTCTGCTTTGGGTCTTGAACAATTTTTATTGTTAGTTAGGGTGTTTGTATATTTCCTGGAATTTCATACGGGTCTTACTTTCCAACCAATATTGACGAAACTTGGTGTACCTAAGTTGGTATACCTTAACGCTTAGTTTTTGTAGCGATGATGTCGAATAGTTAGTAGGGTCGATTGCCGTGCAAAAGGTACGAGGTTCAATCCCACGAAACATTTGTTAAAAAAAAAAGTTTATTTTGAATACCTATTAACAAAAATGTGTAAATACAATTTTTATAACATTCGGTGACCTATATGAACCACAATACACGTTAAAAAGCATTTTTAGGCGTGAAAATGATAAAAAAAATTGTTCTTTTAATCCAATTTAAAACAAAAATATACTCTCCTTGACTCTGGTCTAATAATAAGTAACATAATGTTAGAGATAAGAAAATGTAAGATATTTTGGTGTATAGCTTTCAGTAGAGTTATATTTTACTGTTAGTTTATTCTTGTGATTTCAAGACTCAGCGTTTTCCTGAGACAAATTCAACTGAATATCTTGATAACTTATATATATATATAGTCTTATACGGGGTTAATAGTTAAAGGTTCCGTACAAAACGCTTTGTGCAACTTTTATTGTATTATATGCCAGATTGTGCAACTTGAAAATAATATTTGCCGATCGTTTTTTTAATAACATTTAGCAATTTTCATTAATGTATGTCCTGCATGTCTGTACTAAATATTATAGAAATCGGTCAGTTATGGTACCGTATCAAACATCTCCCTATTTGCGAATGATAAAAAATCACATCCCAAAATACAAATATCTCGTTCAAAAAAAAAACTTCCACTTTCAGTCGTACATTTTCATTTTATGCATACATCTTTTAGTACGTTGAAAGCTTTGAAAGTTTAAGGAGCCTATACTCAAAGTTCTTATGACTTTTTGAATTTCCATTCTGTTAGAAAAAAATTTTTTTGGCAGAGCATAAAATCGGTTGATTACGTGAAATTTTGATCCCTCTCGTCGCCGACAATTATCGACTGCCATTACTACAGGCATCGATATAACATTTTTAGTTATTTCGATTTAAAACCCCAACCATTTGACTGATAATGATCAAATTAAAATAGGATAACATAGAAGGCATATATAACCTATTCAAACACAAATACTTTTCAAATAGGTCCATTTCTGAGAAATCGGGTAACAAATATTAAAAAACAAACAGTAGAATTAAGTACCTCCCGTTTTTTGGAATTCAGTATAAAATAATTATTTACAGTGAATTTGTATGACATTTGACTACAACTCGCCTGATATAAAACAATGATACTGCTTGAGCTTAAGCAATATTAACTCAGCATGAGACTGCTAAGTTTCACCAACCACAGGAATTATTGTCAGACTCAAACACCCCATTGATGGGACTAGACCGATTCTTTACAAACAGACTACACATTATGTCACTGTACATATATGTATACATAACTTGTTGACAATAAATATATAATAATACTAGCTGTGCCCCGCGGCATTATCCGCGATAGATATTTGATTATCAGAGTATAAACAATCTTTGTGCCAATTTCATCATAATCCGTTAAGGCGTTTGAGGGTGAAGGTAGAACAAACAAGCACACACACATACAAACTTTCGCCTTTATAATGTGAGTGTGATTCTGTGTACATATAGGCAACGTAAACAACGTGGTAAATATCGTGACCTATTCGATCAGGTGAGGTAGTTAGGCAAGACATAAACTGGGTCAGGCTATATACGAGTTACTACAAGAACCAGGTGGCTTGGAGTAAACAACCAAGACGTAGGTTTTAGTGATGTTTTTGGGGTTCGTACATGCGTAGAGAATAGCTATGTAGACTGCAACAAACTATTTCACAGACTAGAGATTTTCTTTTCTTTTTGCTATAAAAAAAAGTCTATGCTTTAAGCATAGCGTTTTCTTATATTAATACTACTTGCTGGGTTAAAAACAATCAGATATTCTTTCTTTATAATATTAATATTAATATATATTTTTAGAAATAATTGTTTTGCTTTTAAACTGCGTTTCAAATGAATTTGGTATTAGTTCAAAGGAAATTCTTAAATAATTTCGCATAAGTACCTTTAACGAAGATATTTAACAAGATCTCCAAGCAAGATTCCCCTTGGGATCTTTGTGACTACGTTGGTTTACCAGATTCCCCCAAAATTGGATATTGCAATAGCCAGTACTTCTGTGAACTGTTGACTTCGCGACCTCAATAATCATCATTACAAAATTCAAAACATTACCTCACGTAAACTGTGTCAATTATCACCAACTGACATATCTTCCTCACCGTTGCCACTGTTATAATAAATATTTTAGGCTCGTGTTTTAAATTGTATTTTATTTAATTCGAGGCGTTGTTCCAAGAGTAATAAATCTATATCAATAGACGTGTCGAGCTTTTTACATTTTCAAACAAAATTTCCTCCATTTTTGGTATAAATCGTAAATACTCTGCGACTATCTACTTCTAAAGCTTGGAAAAACACGTACACAAAGTTTCGCCGAGTTTGGAAGGAAACTACAACCTATACGCGAGTATAAAATTTCTTGCGGAGAACCAAACATACTTACATACAGACAGACAAAAGATAATTGCAGGTTAGAGACTTCACTTATCTTTGAAAGTTAATTAACTTCTCTGACTAGCAGGTTTCCTCACGATGTTTTCCTTGCACGTGGTAATTAATTCTAACATGCACATTAGTTAAAAAAACACAGAGGTGCATGCCTGAACCTGGATTTGAACCCGCGCCCTTTCGCTTGTAAGGCAACGGGTTTACCGACTAGGCTACAACTGGTAATTTAAAATACTTTGTTGACTAAGGATCTCCTAATGGACGGAGTGAGATGATCCCCTAGCGCCCGGGCGTACACAAATCTGTAGTGAAATAGACCTAAGGTTTATAATAGAAATCTTGCTTGTCTTGTTTCCAAGAATACAAGGAAGATAATATTATTTGAGGAATATATCCTACAAATACTTTAAAAAAAATAAGCTTGCGTTGGTCTGCATCCCACCCATACCTTACCTGATGTAAAACGTCATTGATGTCTAAGATATTGCACTCTTGCATTTAGGCTATTTAATTTTGATAATAGACTGACGCTAGTACCGAGGTCCACAATCTGATTTTTAATTACTTTTAAAAAAAATTATAAACATAATATTAATGATTGAATGATGAATAATGAATATCAATTGAAATAATATGATTATTAAATATATATTTTTTCTATAATCTTCATTAAATTGCTGTAAGGGAAGGACGTGGAATAAATTGCAATTTTTTTGCTATCCGCCATAGCGAAAATCACCTTTTCTAGTGTTGATTGAGTTGTATCATCTTTTTTTAATCCTCATTAATCCTTTAAGGCCACTCTTTTAATACAATAAAAGCTATTATTATAAGTACATAAATAATGTACATTTCACAATAATTTTGTTCATTATATATAATGTAACTAGATATTCAGTTACCCGTAAGAACTCTCAAGTTAAGGAATTCTAAGGAATCTAAGGATGCAAGATTGAAAATATACTGTATCATTGAGAGAAGTACAGATTTAAAAAAATATCATATGTAAAGTTCAGTGATAGTAATAACTTTTTAGAATATTTATAAGAATAGCCATATCTGACAATATCCCGCCATAACAAGATCATAAACTCAAACATTGAAAAATAACTCAGAAGCTCTTATCACGAGAAAATCCCTCCCAACCCGACACTTCCATTATGAAACATCGACATAATACCGCGATTCATTCTCCGAGTCACGTCTTAAATTTTATCATCACTACAATTTCTACCACTTCTTATTTTGACAAGAACTTTAATCCAATGGCAACACGTTTCACGCTTGACACATTTTAAGATTTTTCCACAAACGTCACTAAAGAGGAAAATAAATAGCGCGCCAAAATTGCAGCGTGGGAATTCTATATTCGAATTTGGAACGCGACCTTCTTTCTCAGGCTGTGGGCGGGTACTGGCTGTTTTGCTAGGGATGTGAAATCGACTGGAAGCGACGGACAGACAAAGAGCCGCCGGTTTCTGCCATTTAATAGATAATAGATTTTGTACGAGTTTTTCGATAAAAAAATGTCGAATTCGTGTTACAATAACATATAATATTACAATGTGACAACCTGCTTTTATACGATATGCAAAAACTTAAATCATGTTCTTTGGGCCTTATCGGCTAA
This sequence comes from Ligdia adustata, assembly GCA_947049295.1. Taxonomy (NCBI): domain Eukaryota; kingdom Metazoa; phylum Arthropoda; class Insecta; order Lepidoptera; family Geometridae; genus Ligdia; species Ligdia adustata. The sequence goes on from OX346237.1 coordinate 3,580,193, forward strand.
AGGAATGAAAGAGGTAAAAACAGCTCACCGTTTTAGCGCTGTCAAATACTGAATAAATGAAAATAAGAGCAAAATTGCTTGCTCTGACTTTCACCTGTTTCAAGCTTAATGTTAGCCGATAATTGGACTAATTACAGAATACCAAACACGCTAATTTAAAATAAATATAGTACCTACGATGTTTATTAGATTGATCGAACTTAATTACGTGGCACGTCATGAATGCAACCTGCACATGATTTATGAATGTCGCATCAACTTGCACAGACGTCAGGCTATTGTAATTTTATAGACTCAACTGCGAATGGCCATTTGCATTCTGAAATTGACTAAGCAAACAGAAATAGTATCAACAAAGAAGATACTCAAAATATATAGACTTCAATAACTGTTATTGAAGTGGTAAGTTAAGTGATAGCCCAGTTGGTAAACCTCTTGGCTATAAAAGCAAGAGGGAGAGGCTGCGAGGTTTAACATTCCTCGTTCAGGAATGCTCATCTGAGTTTTTCAATAATATTGTGAGTTCGGAACTAATAATTGAATACTAGTTTAATACCTTACGAGTTCGGTTATATATTTATGTCATATCCGTTACTGTTCACATCACTTAAATTATATTTCGCAGTGATTTCCAATTTCTGGTATATAATTTAAAAAGCGGGATCTTTATATTTATTTTTCATATTGATTATTAATCTACAAGCGGTATTACTCCAAATGAAAAAAATTGTCTTGCTGGTCTTTCGAGGTTTATTGTGCGAAAGTAAATATAAAAAAATAACTATACAGGCTTAAAGAAAGAAGAAAATGCGTATATTCTATATTTGCTACATTTGTTAATTTTAAAGCGAATTTGTTAAGTAAGATTGTTAAGCTAGACTACGTAATTTAAAAAAATGCGCCAAAACAAAATTTATTAGATATCTTACAAACTAGATAATTTACTCAATAATTATTAACTCACTCAATAAAAAACATTAAATACAACTAATGGTTAGAAACGACTTAAAATATATTAATAAAAATTAAAAGTATTTTAAAAATCCCCGACATTCTACTAATATTGAAAATGCAAAAAGTTGTAAGCATGTTTGTTACAAGCGGCTAAACCAATTTGAATGCAATTTGGTATGGAGATGAGTGTGAGCAGTCAGTGATACTTGTGTAGGGTATATTTGAATAAAGCAGTCGATATCTTGCATTTGCTTGTATCATTACGCTCCCTCGAAAAATATATTATACAATGAGCTTAGACCATGGATTAACATATATGCTTTTTATCATGTACAAACGCAGGTAACACCACGGGGTGCAGCTAGTAAAATAATAAATAAATATAATTCGCCATTATGTGGCGGTGGTAAACTTGAATTTCAATATTTATCATAGTGTAATAGTATAATTCTCTAAATAAATACCCATATTGAGATAGTTGTGGAAAAATGGCGGCGACCATCTTGGATCATAGCTAACACACACTCACACATGCTAACTAATAGTACATTCTCGACTAATTTAATTTTCAATATTAAAATACCCTTTAACATCGGTTTATCTGTTCGGGAGTTAAGATGCCACAGACAGACACACAGACACACTTTAACACACTTATAACATCCCGCCATTTTCGTGCCAGAGATTAAAACGCAAACTACTAGACCGATATTGATAAAAATGTCAAAAACAAATGGCAAATAATTTCTTCAAGAAATATTTAGTTACTAAAATGATACTTAGGTTATATTAAAATCGGCCCATTCCTCTCTGTCCACGACTTTTCCTGTTATCTCAAGAGGAGGAGGAAATGAGGAAATTCTCTACGCAATTATGTAATGGCATAAACAACCTCCTCATTTTTTTAAGCCGGTTAAATTGGTTTATATCAGAAGCTTGTATTAGCTTAACATCAAGCTAAGCTTCCCCGCGAACAAAGCTATGTATAGCAGTATAGTATAGACAATGTTAGCTCATCTGCATATTACATGACATTGGCTCGCTTCAGAACGATTCAAGAAGTCATGTAGCCTTCTATATTTTAGCAGACGACGCTGTTTGTTACAAGGGTATATTATAACATGCTACTTCAGCTTTTCAACCCTTTTTAAAAACAAGTACTTACAAAATATGTGAAAACTGATTTTAATTAAGACTAAGAATAATTTTTTTTTAAATATGGTTACAATAAGTTGATTTAACATTTAATTCTGCACTAGGCGAACCTGTGTCGCGGTATTGTTCTGGTTCATTAAATTTAATTTAACGTGTATAAAATACTGCTACAAAATATTACAATGATAAGATAAGATAAGATAAGATAATGTTTATTTACCAAATAAATACAGATTACAAATTATTTCTAAATTATAAGTAGGAAATTACAAACCACAAGCTAGTACAAAATAATTATACATGTTCCAACTACATTATGAATCCGTTACAATAGATTACTTGTGGGTCCCAAACTAGGCAATGCCTGTATTTTGGAGACCCACACATTTATTATTATTAAACAATTGAATTCGCGCTACTTCATTCGCAATATGGATAATAATGAGCGTGTATCTACTTGTGACATTATTATTAATTATTTCTGAACCTTGATATTACATAATGTTACGATGATCAATTACATATCCAATTTAAAAAGCAGTTTAGTTTCATTTTACATTAAGTATAACACAGTAAGCAATTAAATCAATAGATTTTGGTAATCCCTTAATAAATATTCCAGATGGATGAATATATTACGTCTCATTGAAGTGTAGGGGAGGGTGTGTACTTATTAGAGTGAGTGTGAGCAAAAGAAAGAGTGTGAAACTGTGTGCATGACAATTCCGCTAAAGATAATCTATGGATTTGGTTAAGAGTAGGTAGTTACTCGAGTGGGTGTTTGTGTGTGAGTGTGTGGTGAAGCGTTAGAGTGAATGTAGCCTTCATACTCAGTTACGAACGATTATAAACTTGCACTAAATTCTCAGTTTCTTCATACGATTGCGACAGCAGGAAAATTTTCGCTTTTTCTCGAGCTTTCCTATGAGAACATTCTTTTATATTACACAGATTGTTAACATTATTGTAGGTGAAAAAGTGTATGTATGGTGGAAGACGCGAGGCAAACACTGTTCTTACCTTGGGCAGAAATATTGGATCAAAGGGTACTGGGCCTACTAGAGAGTTATCTAAAGCTCTGCCTTTGTGGGTTTTTGATACCGCTTTCATAATAAACAACTGCCTCACAGTAAGAAGTTTAACATCTTGGAACAGTTGCTCGGTAGGATAGCGGCGTGGCTTTCCCAGCATTACCTTTATGACTGCACGTTGAGCCCTTTCCACGTCAATCATGATTGATTTAGCAGCACCTCCCCATACCCCTATGCAATATTGTAGTAAAGACTGGCATAGCGCCATATATACCAGTTTTTTTACTTCTATGCTAGCTACTGGTCTAAGGGTCTTCATTAGAAAAATAGTGCTCGCTTTGACAGGGCTATTATGTGGGGTTCAAAGGTTAAGTTCTGATCTATATGGACTCCTAGATACTTAATGGATGTTACTCTATTGATGTGAGCACAATCACATTTAAGTTTAGGATAAAAAAGAGCTGTTTTTTATACTATGCTTTCAATATAAGTTAAAGTATTAAAAAAGTATGTTTTATCGATAAAAAAAATATTGTTTTTTTTTCTGTTTTAATCAAAATCTGTTGACACATTTAAAGTTAAAATTATCTTCTTATACATGTATAATTTTTTTTTTATAGTAGCAACCGAATGAAATTGTACATTGGAAAGTAGCACTAATACAAAATTATGCTATTTTGCATTAGTGCCATTTTTCATTTCAAAATCAATGGATGATGATTTTGATGTAACAGAAACGTTAATATAAATATAAAAGTTGATGTATTGTACAGAATTAATTTTATTTAACTACATATTTTTTTTAGTTTTTAAGACCTGCATTAAATTAGTAACATTATATGGAATTTGTTTTGAAATAAAACGATTAACTATAAGTTTTGTTTAAATCGACGTATTTTATTAAAAAAGTCTGATAAAAAGCAACATAATAAGCAGTTGAAAACCTCCCTTCTTTTTTGAACGTAAATTGTATAAACAAATCAATTTAACTCACTTTAAGTTACAAATAAACCTGTCTAACTTATACATCGATAGAAACCTTTGAAGTAAATTAATAGAAATTCCTCTTTGACACGAACACAAAGTTTAATGAAGTTCTAAATCAAAGATGTCAAATACAAATTTTTGATTTTAAAACTACTATGTTGTATAAAGTTCAATTAATATAATAAACTGAACAAAAAGAGGTTTATCGTATTCATTACAATAAATGCCTCCTCTCACAACGTCAACTTTAGAAACATGGAACAGTAACGCATTTTATTTTGTTAAAACCATGGGTTTAAATGGTTATAAAAATATATAAATAGAAGATCTACTACTAAATAAATATCATTATCATCATCAAATTCTGCTTGCCCATTGCAAGATATGGGTTTCCTCATGTCTTATCTGGTATCCTCTCTCTGAGTATATTCAGTTAAGCTCAATAACATTTGTTCTGCTATTCATAGTCACAGATGAAGTCTTATTTTCTGAGATATTTTTAATCAAAGCGTTTTCTTTGTGAAACTACAGCTTCGTAGACGTGCTACGCCGCTACGAGGCTACGAGGCTACGAGAGAAAGCTCTACGTAATACCGGAGTAAACGAATACGTAGGCGAGAAGTTGAATTAATTTTGAATTCAACAGTCGATTAGGAAACAATACAAAATGAATTTATTTATATATCATCCCTATTTTTTTTTAATTTTGATGTACACAGTGCCACTCTCACAACTAATACAAACCTATATACTCGTACACCACTCACGTAAAAATACGACAAGCCGTTTAGGCTCTAGGTCGTGCCAAAAAAATATACATATATACACTCGAAAAACATACCTTTCCTTTTTTCGCAGCCGAGTAAAAAAGGTCTTATCGCAAAAAAAAAATTAGCATACCTTTGACTAGATTTATTAGATTTAGATATTACTACAAATTCGCGGCTATTACATTCTGACAGTCAGTATTAGTACAATTTAACTTCGTAAATACGTAAAAAAATCTTAATATTAACAGTATTTTATCACATAGCAGCTTTTAAAAAAAGAGGTTTTGTGTATTACCTTGTCTCAAGTTATGTAAAGCGACGGCGTGACTTAGGACAACTATAGACCGCCAACTTATCCATACAATAAGATATAGCTCTTTTCAACCTTTTATTGTTTACCGATTCCAGTGGTTTTTTTTTCACATAGCTGATACATTATTTACTAGGCTTTACCGTTTTTTTTTTCTGTCTTTTATATCACCTTAAAGTTACAAATTTCCTAAGCAGTCATATTTTTGCGTTAATACGCAAGATTGATTACAAGACTTTATCATGCAGAATACAATAACTTTTTTCAAAAAATAAAACGTGTAGGCCTTAAATACATCATAGTGAAGCGATTGACACCAATAACAAAACATTACGTTTCCCGGAACAAAAATTGTATCAGAAACACGAAAACAGTGAAGGGTCGGTGATCCTCTTAAGATGTAGCACATAGCTTTAGATTACCTTCACAGGCTATTTCTTTAGTCCTGAGCAATCGTCTTTTATCTTGTTTTATCCGATAGAGGTTGTTTCGCGCCAGTATTAGTGCAGCTCCTATATCAACTAGAGTTAGGTATGAAAGAGATGATAACAACAGCAAAGAGCGAACAAGCTTGATTTCATTTTGAGAACGTTAAAGTGGAGAACTTTCGTACTTAAACTTCCTTGGTCTTGTTTTCACCTCTTTCATATACCCAACTCTAGCTGACCAGCCCGGTCACCGGTGATATGAACTCTTGTAACGGAGGCGAGAAAGGAATGATAACATATATCTTTTACAGATGTTATTCTTGAATATATGAAGAGAATACAAGTTCATACAATATGGTAATGAGATATAGGTAGGAAGGAATATTGTATAAGTAATATGCGCAATACAATATGAAGATTGCTGCTGGAAATATTTATTTTTAACCTATAACGGAAAACAGAAGGGTTTTAAGATTTACGTATTATGGCGTCATAGCTCTTAAATAGCTGAACGAATTGTGATCTAAGTTAGGTATGAAAGAGGTATAAACAAGAGCAAGCAAAATTGGTTTCGTTTTGACAATTTGCCGATTCATCGCTGTAAATTAATAAACTATTGGTAAGATAGCCTTCGGCTATATTTGTTCTTGCAGTCACTAACTTGATCTACAGTGTTTTAGCAGCATTTATTTATTTAAATAAAATATATGTAAGATTACTTGGAAAGTATACGGCTTAAAAAAAAGGATTTCCACAATCAATCCAATCGCCTAAAATCCGGAAATATAAAAAAAATATTCCGGCAAAATGAGAACCTTTCTGAATTCTAATAAAATGATGCTATTATATCATTCGTACATTTTTGTATATTCCAAGGTATTCGTTAACATTAGTTCATCGGAATACATTGACCTTCCGGGTAAATATTTAAATCGAAAACCCATTAACCAATGAACCTTTGAGATTAATTCCTTAAAAGTATTACAAGTATATCGTTAAACGTCTTAAAAGCTCTGCGAGAGCTTACGTTAGACTGACGAGTCAATTTTCTGCTCGGTGAACATCATACAGTAAAGGTATACGTTTCGAGGCATAACGTATTTGGAGAGGGTCTTATTACCAGTAGATACATATTATATATACTTTAATATTGCTGAGTATGACTGATTTTCTTTATGAAATGTTTTGAAAAGGATAGAGGTAAAGGTTTAAGATTATCGCGTTTCTCAATTTATCTTTAAATTTATAATAATACTCGTATTATGTCGTTCCTTCTACATAACTTTTTAACTGTCCTAAAAGATTGAATAACTTAGTTAAGCGATTTTGTCAGAAAAATACTCAATTATTCTAAATACACATATTACACATTTGTAATACGAAAAAATAAATTTAATGCGAAAATATAGTCGAGAGCCATGTTATGCAACGGCATATAGACGGGTCAAGAGTACTAATTAGGCATAGCTGCCTCGCATAACGAAGAAAAATCTTTTTGCAGTTAATCGTGGCAGTTAACTATTAAAAACCAGCTTATAACACTATATAAAAAAACAATACAAAAACATGCTACATTTCATATGACCGCCTTATCACTTAAAGCGATCTCTTCCAGGCAACCATACACCTACAAAATATTATATAACTGGGCGGCCTTAGCGAGGTAAACATTAAACATTTAATAAACATAACTAAACAGATAAAAGTAGTTTACAAAATTTAGAACAAATACATACAAAGCGATATATTATTATTATATAAATTACTTTATTATAATATTAATATTATTTGCTAATACATTAAATGTCATATCTATAACTAGACTAGTCGAGCAAACCACCCCTGAATGCTCCCGGCGCAAAAGTACCCATAATACTGGCCGCATTACCACGCTGAATAGCGTGGACAACCATTGCTCTAGAAACTCCGAAGCGGCTGTCTCCCGTCTTATCTTTCAATATTTGCCTATCTCCTAAATAAACCGCTTGACCTCCGCACCCCCGTAAATACTATTATATTATTATATTAATGTTTACTACTGAGGATCTTTTGGAGGAGAGTTCAGAGTGGCGTTGCTGTTACGTTCCACTCATTTCACAACGTTCTCTACGTCATCGGCAGGAACGGGCGCTAACTTCACTCATCATTAGAATGTTAGTACGTTCCTAACGATGAGGTGGTTCGGTTCGGCTAGGGCATGTACTCGGATAGCATTTATACGTTAGAATGTTAAATAATTTTGAAGGCGGTTTTTCTAATTAATTCGACTTCTGATATAGCTCACCTTATGGTCAAAATTGGTATAGTAAATATAAGCCATACCGGAGTCCTACAGGCCATTAGATATTTGGATATCATATTAGTTAGCTAGATTCACCTTACCAAAGTGCCTGAAAATTCTGCTCTAAACTGAGCCACTGACACGTAAACGAAGAAGACGGCGACAATTACACACATTCCTTGGTAATTTAACGTATATTACCAAGAAACTCGGTAGAAGAAACATAGTAGAATTACATTTTACGAGGACAAAGCTTGTGCTCTGAACTGGAAGCACAATTCCCTAATATTTCCTCTGCCTGCCGTCAAAGCGAACGTTTCAAATGCATCCGAACCCGACTGCCGACATATAACAACAAACTTTGCCGACATTTGCTTCTGACAACTTATTCTAGGGATAAATGTGAACATTTCTGTGTATTTCTACGTTAATAAAGCAAAAAAGCTGTTTATTTTAAACAAATAACTAAGTATCTAAGCTTAGTTACAAAACGTCCTTAAAGAAAAATGTCCCAAGCGAAAAATAACCCTAATATAAAACGTCAATTTACCTGTGTGTTCGTTTAAGATTAGAAACAAAAAAATCAACAACGTTACGCTACTTTATTTTATAGAACATTCTGGTAGTAGTTTCAACAAGACCATTCAAGATAGTCTTAACTCGTATGTCAAGAGTCTTACCCTTAATAACATGATACACTATGACCCAATCAAGTGGGATGAGGCTAGACGGATATTTATAGTTACCTCTCATCCCAGCTATTTGATCGATGGCTTTTAACAATCCCACTGTTTCTGCGTACAACATTGTTAGAAAATTTTATGAAAACACTGATAATCAATGACTCACACATACACATTGAAAACACACCAGTTATTTTTGACAAGAACCGTCCATTGTTTTAAAAATATTTGGTACCTAAAAAACTATGAAATACTTTTTGATAGCTTGCATGTAAAGTATGCAGAATGTTACATCAAATTTTTTATTGAAACTCAATCTCTTGTCTTCCAAAACTCACAAACACTGCCCTAAATAGCTCAATTAAAAGTAAACGTGACAGTGATAAAGTCAAAAAGAAGACTGAAAGTTAAAAACTATTTATGTATACCAGAAAAAAAAGTTTGGTTGAAATATTCCTCTAACACGTCCTAAAAGTCCAAAGTATCAGTAAAAGGTGATTTCTCTTATCTCATGTACAGGTAGGTATATCATTTAAAAGGTAACGCTAGCACAGAATGTCCATACGAATGTGTTGTATTTCCTGCCTATTTTTTGAGCATCCAACTGAAAAAAATATGTTTTATAATTTTCTTTTCAAGCTTCCGTACTTAAAAGGTATTACTTAGACTTAACTGTACGTCCGTCCGTTTGTCACCAGGCTATATCATATCTATCTCATGAAGCTGTCTAGCTAAGTTGAAATGTTTACAGATGATGTATTTATGATGCCGCTATAACAATAAATAAAATATAATAAATATTTGAGAGGGTTCTCACACAACAAACGTGATGTTTTACCGTTTGCTTCTCTATGTTAACGACAACTTAAACTAATGTTGTATAGATAGTGGAATGGAACACTTTGTGTAACTAAGCCGTCGGGTGACAGTTTTTCATCGATATTTAAAAAACTAATAAAATATGAATATTTTTGTATGGAAACTATAGATTACTGTTATCTCTGAGCATACAGTCGGCTATGTAGTGCCCACTTAACTTTAATTCGCACAATTAGGTCCCGCTTGCTGCATAGAGGCGGAATAATGTATGACGTGCATATTGTATGGAATAAGGAGTAGAATTATGTCATACCTTTTAATTATGTATGTACTCACTTTTATCCGGGACTCCGCCCGCTTTATGTTTGATCTCGAGGGAAAAAGTATAGCCTAGTGCAGTTCTTTGGACCTCAAACTATCTCTGTGCAAAAAATCAAGTCCGTCAATCAGTTGCTGAGGAAAAACGAACACCCAAAACAATAAGCACATTTTCGCATTTCATGTGTGGGGTTGTGGGAATTTTCAAAGGACCAACATGTGGCTGCCAGCAATGTTCTACCTATAATTTGTTTTATCTATGTTTTACTGTTGACCAAGCAATCGAAGCGACTTTGCTTCTCTAGCAAGAAGTTCTTTATTCTAATGATAGCATGTTTAAACTTACTCATGTACAGAACATACATAGAACGTATAGAAGTCCTACGAATTTTGCCCTTTTAGCCATGGTGTACGTCCATTTATACTGCGAAAGAAATTATTTTTTCAACGTTTTGGTGACAACCATTCGCTACATAGCGGGAACGCGCGGTCAAGCTATGCGCGATGGAGAAAACGCGATATAGCGGCAATGATTCTTAACCCTCAACGTATTTTTTCTCGTCGATGTGTAAACGAGTGAAAGACATCACTTTGTCAGTAAAAAAAACAAATGTACAGGATCGCGCGCGCCCCCTCGTTATCTCGCGTACTAGGTACGTCTCTAGTTTGCCCTAGGGATAGTCCGGCTCTGGGTAAACTACAAACTTCATGTGTCAAATTAACAGCGCTTATGTAGTCTTGTCTTGAACGTCGGAATTAGATTCTATGATAGCATGACATAAGCCAGTTAACTAATATTTTGACTTCTTGCATACTTTAAGTGAGAATGGGGTGACGAAAAAAAAAATAAAAGTTGCCATATTATTTTACTGGATAGTGACGAGTTTTAGGCGGATCCACAAGGAGGCGCATGGCGGCCATGTTTTTTTTTTTGGAAATTTTGAATGAGATATTAATGATTTTGGTTGTGTGTGATGTGATATAAGTTTGCTATGTAAAGCGAAGCGTGTCTTTTTTGAGTCTAGCAAATTTATTTCGTCCGTTAGCTTGTGGTAGGTATATATGTGTGTCTATTGAGTACAAATGTAGGTCGTAGTTTTAAACCAATCTTGACGATACTTTTATGAGAGTTGGGGGATTAAGCTGGAGTATTTTCCCATAGAAATGAGGTATATGTCGCTAATATTTAGCAGATAAATGAGGAAGGTAACTATTTTTAAACTACAATACAATACAAGAATTCTTTTTTGTCAATCTTATCGCTAGACAATATTTATAGAAATAAACAATTAAATTAAACTATTGTAGTTGCAGAATTACTACAACTAATTTAAAAAAAAAACTTACGTCTTTGTTGTTAAAAGTAAAACCAGATGGCGCTGACAGTTAAAACGACCTTGAACTTATATTCCATTCCAGCCCATATAGATCCAAGTTCTAAAATAGAGTGAATCTGTGAGTGAATAGAGGTCAGCTGTCTGACATACAAATTGGACAAAATTTATGACGCATAAAGCACTGTATTTAGGTATTTGTGTATTTAGGTGCCATTTCTTATTCAGATCGCTTGTTGATAGATTGCTTTGTAATGTGATAGGTACATACTACGGTAATTTATGGAAAATCGGATGATTTTTTGTAGCTAATTCGTAATTATGTTTAATACATTACATGTGCAATTGTGACAAGAGACTTGTGATGTGAATAATGATTGCCTCCAAAAGGACAAATTTGCTTTGCGCTGTTTACCAAGTGAGAATGCTAAATATATAAACGAAATTGGTTAAGAGATTGTCTAGGCCAGAGGTTGTGTACATTGGTCTTTTAAATTCAACTGTTCATTGAACTATCAATAGGTACCTAGGTCCGTCGCAATAACACATTTTTTCCAATAATAGTTTCATTTTAATTAACTCATTATCCGTCTTCCGAGGTTTTGTGTGAAGGTTAGTCCTTAATTCATTGTTAAATCAATTAAGGACTAACCCAGATCCCGTTGTTTAGTCAAAAGATTATTATACAGGTTGTTGCGATTCCAGACTAATGTAAAATTCATTTTATCTGAGGTTATTTTTAGACTAGACATCTCTCATTGATTCAAGGATAGCCGTGGGTAACTCAGATCTGAACCGGTTTAAATATGCAGATCGCATCAGTATGAGCTGTTGAGTCACGGGTCAAGTCTGGACCAAACAGATCAAAACGAGGTTCGCGGTTCAATCAGTTCACTCGCTGCACTGTCACAGATTCGATATACAAAAAAAAATTCGTCAGCGTGAGCTGAACATGAACTGAATCAATCGCGGAAGTAAGACTCGCCGCGATAGCGCGACGCATGTGCGTGCGCAAGGTAGATTGATGGAGAAAAACAGAGATGAATATATATTTCTACGTAAATAGAGACAGATGTGCCGTGACTTGGAACGTAGCTTAGAAGCGAAAAAAAAAACATTTTCGTTTCATAATAATAATAATATTAGTGTATGTAAAAGTAGTTCTTTAAGATATAGGTGATTTGGATTCTACAAAAATTTTAGTGAGTCATTGCACGGGTTAGTAAACATGTTCGTACTATTGAAGTAGGTATTATGATCTGATTTGGCTTATTCACCCGCTCTTATCGATGGCGCATTTTATCTGTAATATTTTTTTTGAGTTTTATATTGAGCTGATCTGGAGATCAGTTCGCAGGTCTCACTCACCTCCTTGATTTGTTATCTGAACCGCAGCTCACGAAGATCTCTTGAGTTACTCATGACTATTCAAGGAAGCATATTTTTTTTGTAAGTTTAGGTACTAATAACCAATCACACAAAGATAATGAAGGTCAATCAAGTTAAGTCACATAGGCGATTGTATCCGGTCAATCAGACCAATAGATTGACCGGATAAGATCGATCGCCGGATGCGAAATACATGTTGATTGCAAACTAGTTATTTATCAAGTCTAATAAGTTTTTAAGTAGTGTATATTTTTACGTATAGGGTTGCAGTTAACTAGTGGTTTTTTTCTACGAAACTACTGGGGATGGAGACTCCTGTCTACATTATACTATGTACATAGCACATAATCTGTGCAGTTAGCAGAGTTTTTTAAAATTTGTATGTGTTTTGTGCGTAATACACAACTTTTCTTAATGATTTCGGACATTTGACAAGTCGCGTTAATAAATCTTAAGATTTACCGACTTATGTTCCACTCACGGCAGCACCCATATGTAAATACCACTTTCCACGTTGCTTGACTGTGGTAGTAAGATAATATCAAAGAATAGTGGTAGTAGGTAGGTATGTACACAAAAAAATATTAACTAAATGTACAATTGTCTTTTTTATTTTAGTTAAGCTAATTAAATTTAAAAAATATATTACAATATTAATAAGCCACTATTCAGAACCGATCCGGCGAAAACAATATATTGTTTATGCTATCCGGTTATGCTATCGCTATGTATCCCTAATAACGTATAAATTTGAAATTGACATTTCAAAGAAGTTTTCACAATTTTATTTTTAGACGTATCATATGCTTTCAAAGGAGTATCATGATATCATGCTGAGCACGCTGCCCTCTTGGTGGTGGGCTCCAAGCATTTGGATTATCTGTAGATCTTAAATGGTCTATAGGTAATCTTTCTGCTATCATTTTTTTGTTGTCGTATTTATTATTTTTGAAGGAAATGCATTGAATCGTCGGTCCATACTTATTACTTATGTCAATGCATGTACCCTCGTAAAGCGGTGCGTGGAGACTTTACCAGAGTTCCTATGGAGCATTCCCGCGAACACGAAAACCACGTTATTCCGTCTTTGTATCGCTTGCCCACGCTTGTACAGATAAACAAGACATTAATTGTTTATAATCCACCCATATTACACATAAAAAATTTGCAGAGTTGCAATAAATACGAGTACATAGACCGAGACGCCAATTCTTAGAGAACGCTGGGATATACAATATAAAAAAATATGTAAACAAAAATACACGACATCTATCATCGTTTACGAGAACGCTTAAAATCTTAATAAGAGCAACCAACAAGAAATATTCGAAAAACATTCATGAAAAGCTGAAGCTATGCACACCAAACCTCATATTAGTGCCAACAATTGCACAAAGATAGCGCTACTACATGTACCTACAGAAAAGACCGATAGAGTAAGGTAATGTACGCAGTTTCCTAATCATCTCACAGATGGCGCTAAACACAGACTTAACAGCGTCATTTCTACTTACTCTACCAAGCATTTTTTTAAAGGCCAACGTAATTTTTTGTCACGCAAATATTGTATTATGTATGTAAATGTAGGTTTTTCGTGATTATGAACGGTAGTTTTAGTGGCGTGAATGCGTGCAACTATTTTACAACGTAGATTATCGTCAGGTCATCGTACTATGGTCACACGCTAGTTTTTGAACGATATTTCCTTTGTTACTTTAACACATTTGGGGTTGTTGCTACAGTTTTTAAACGTTGTCTATTTATACAGGAGGATAGCCCTTCCTAATCAACGGCCTATATATCAAAACAAAGTTTTAGACGGAGCGGTTCGCCATAGCGGTATTTTTTTACCTTCAGGCCCAGAACGTTGAATTTGTCAAATTGTTGAATTCTTATAATAAAATGTTGAATCATATTTAAGTCGCCTTAATTCTTTTGACATTGTTTGTCTTAATATGAACAAGTCATCCGTCCCACGGAAGCGTTCAACCTATAACATCACTGACATGTATTATTATGGACTAAATATTCATTAGGAAATGGCACTTGTTTCATGTCGACATTATCCCATTACGAATATTAGTTCCGAATACTCACACTGGACGCACACGCTACTTCCAGCGTGAACATGGCGGAAACCTAACGGATTTATTGTAATTTTGACAATTTGAAGTCCAGCGTACCTACTTGTGTAATACATGTCAGTGATCACGTGGCATTATACTCGTATGTTATGTTGTAGGTACACCGTCCGCTTTAATCCACTAAATTGCATATAAAATTTGCATGTCGCTAATAATTACTAAGAGAGATGGTTTTACTCTAAAAACTGCTTTTTGTGCTAGGTATGGTTATTATTAACTCATATTGTATTTTGTGGTATCATTATAGAGATTTAGGTATATCGAAAATCTAAATTGTATGTAATGAAAGTTTTAATGGCCTGCATTTATTTTAAGCATTGAAACGGGTTCATTTTTCAAATGTAGTAAAAAAAAACTATATACGAGTACAATTCAAACGGTTTTAAAAAGAGTAATATCGCCGGTACTTAATCGTCGTTAGAAATTACAGGAATTTCAAAATAAGCTCGTAGAAATATAAATTCACGGAATGGAATGCCGACATAGGAAATACGTATGGATCGATGTCGCTGTAACCCGTAATCACCCTGACATTATGGTTTCAAAAAATTATATGTTTGTTAATTAAGTAAATATATGGTTTCAGCTTTTTAACGCATTACAAAATCAGAATAACTGAAAAATATATAACACCTGACTAATCGAAGTCGGTTAAATGTTTTTTCCCGAATACGAAAGTAAAAATACTATATATGTATGTATGTATGTATATTTTTTTGCCACGCCCTAGTGCCTAAATGGCTTATCGTATTTTTATGTGAATGGTAGTAGAAATAGAGCAGTAGGGATATGTGGAACAGGGGCAATAGTCATAGTCGTTAAGGTGACACTGAGTACATCAAAATTAAAAATAATAATAATTAAGGCTGATACACAGATTTAAAGATTTAGCAGTGGGGTAATTTTTGAAGTCATTTCTAACCACTTGTTAATAAATAATTTTTGCATGCTGTCATCGTTACGGTGTCTAACTTCGTATGCCAAGCAAGTTTTTATCCAAATAAAGTTGCCATAAAGTAAATAAATATATTTTTGCATGCATGTACATAATTCCGCAAACCATCAAAGAAACCCAAACATTATACCTTCCCTCAATGAATATTCCACGTGACCTGAACCTACCTGAACCCTGATTAGATCCCATTCATAGTCGGCCATTCAATGTTAAGAAAGAGCTTCAGTTACTTGGATATTGAAGCGAAAGGGTTTCACTCAACAGATCATTTTGTATATAGGTATAGACATTTTTGCTAGAAGTAGTTTGATACTAAACGATATAGAATGACATTTTGAGACTGGATATTGTAGGAACTAGACTGTTTAATATTTCAGATATTATTGGAAGCTAGACGTTGCTAGTCTTAACTTTAAAATCATTTTTAGAAATGTTATTTTGGTCATAAGACTACAAACTACAGGCTAAAAACGGGTTTTGATGCGAGATCTTTTTGCTGGGTACTTACTCAGTCGGTCTTCCAGTGCATATAGCAGCATAAAGATTTTTTTTAGTAATATTGACTACGTCATTGTCGTTATAAATATATTGTTTTGCCACTTTTATAGAAACTTAATGTAGTTACTTACTATTTGACACAGTTTGCAATTTTATGTAAAAAAATGATATTGTATCATTTCACAAAACTATTAGTACTTTTCTTGATATAATATTTCCCTCGCGCTCACCACAATATTAAAGACGTCTCTCACATTTGCAGTTTTCTAAGAAACACAAAGAAATTGTTCCAAAACATTTGCTGGTTTTATAAGGGTATCTATTTTCACAGTAACTTAGGAGCTCTACGAACGCTACGTGACATCTTATTTCTCGTAGCACTGTGCTACGCTGAAAAAAGTCCTTTTGTAAATAAGAAATATTCAAGACATTGGCTGACAGAACCCATGTTTAATATAGAATTTATTCACAAACGCTGGGTCAACGACCTAATACGAGTAAAGAACGCAATCTTATTGCGCGAGAAAGTTCAACTTAAGTAAATGTTATCAACTTGTTTAATTAACATGTTGTTTTTCAGTCAATGAAAGTGTATATGAGTTTATTCGCCTTTTAGTAAATTTGTACTAGATCTAATGATATTTTTGTAAGTGTTTCATTTAGACGCCGCTTGGTATTTCGATACAATTCTTACTTTATGCAAAGTGAAACTTTATTTTAAGCTATCTGCGAAGATGGGTGAATACATTGAAACATCTCAATTTTACTAGTTTTTTTAAAGATCTACGTACCCTTTAGCATAATCGACCTTAAGGCTATCGAGATATATCCCGGTTTCACACAAAATCTGAGTTATAAAGGAAATAAGCATTTGATACGGTATCAAAGTGATCTAAAAACGAAACTTACTTCTGATACGATGTCGAGGTGAGTTTGCAGGTGTACTCTGTTCCGAGCTCTGATCTGCTCCGTACTCCGTGCCGCTGCTGTCTGCAGGTGCAGCTGCGAGGCTGAAAGTGGCGTGGTGACATCGCTCGCGGCTTCTGCTGCGTTGCCAACGGCTCTGAAAATTAAGCTATTAACATCAGTACCATGCATTTGAAGATCACGTAGCTAGAATATCGAAGATTATTGAGATAGTAAAATACCGATAAGGATATATTTACAGGTTGTTTGACTGCACGGAGAGTTTCCCAAACATTTCTCCGAATATTATAGTTCTTCTGAGACGCAGTGTCAGTTTCAGTGTTTATTACGTCCATAATAATAAAGATCACAACACATAATTCCAGTTCATTATGGGCCCAGGAAGGCGCGGTATAATTTGAAATACGCAGCTGAAAAAAAGTGTTGTTGTTTTACCTTATCATTGGCGCATCAAAATGTATGATTCATGTTCTCAGAGTTGAACAAACAGTATCATTGCTACCCAGCGCTGGCTGTGTCAAGTACTTACAATATCAATGCAGTCGATAAATCAATGTTCTAAATAATTCACATTTCACGGTATTGACTTTGTAAGGTATACGGAAATTTCACTGTACGAGTAATTACAGCTTTACGGCGCTAAGTGGCAGGTATAATAATATCAAAATATCGTGGCAACTATACAATTTATTTAATACGCTTTTTAACCACATAGAAATGGACATGGTACAATCTAGGTCAAAGTCTAGGCAAAATTTATCTATGACCCTGATTGTCCCATTTTTTTTTTATTTATACCTATAATAAAACTGTAACAGGTCATTCTGTACATTGAATTTATTTTAAAAATATTTCTTTCGCGGGGGGTGTTATTGACGATGCAGACCCCAAATCTATATTTTATTTCATTTTGTCTGTCTGTCTGTTTCTGGACTTTCCATAACTCTGAAACTGCTAAATAAATTCTGATGAAACTTGGTATTCTTAAGGTTCATATCATGAGGTAGGATCTTAACAATTTTTTATCCCGAAAATCCCAAGGCTTTCCCGTGGGAGGGGGGATGAAAGTCATATTTAATTATAACTCAGTAACGCGTGCTTTGATTTGAATGATTATTTTTTTTCTTGGAAAGGTGTCACTGAAATGATGTTATCCCGAAAATTGCCGGGGGTTTCCGTAGGACGCATGAAAGTTGTATTTAGCTAGGTATAACTCGGTAACGAGATTTGGATGATTTTTTTTTTGTTAGAAAGGTCTACCTTAAATGATGTTATTGCGAAAATAAGTGGAGATTCCTACTTAGCATTTTTAACACTTGACTGGCTAGCTACCTACCACCCTCAAATCGATAAATCTGTTTCCAAGCACCTAACGGTATGTTGCGGAGCACCTTTGAGAGACTATAGACGTATTCCAGACTAGGCATGCTCCATCTAGGGGCCATAGTGTCGCTGACTTCTGTGACTGTGCGAGCTGGAAGTCAAATACCTAACTGTCTTTAAAAAATGAATGGGCAATTGAGGTAAATACATTAGCAAAAAAATAACTATGGCTTAAAATAAGTGTTGAATTTGCAAAATGAAATATTCGTTAATGCTATGCAGAATCTTTAGCACTTAAAAATTGTCCACTCATGGTGAAGATAATTGTGCAAACTTCTGTATTGCTTTAATTAATCAAATTTACAGTTCAAAACACTGCTATAATATTGTTCCGTTTACAATGAAAAGGCTTTCAAAAGGACCACTGAAATACATTTTCTAATTGTTTAAGTCCCACTGATATATTTATGCAAGGTTAGCAATCGCGAACGAAGTCGCGGGTACACCTAGTTATCCAATACAACATTTCTGTTTAAGAACTATTTTAATAAATTCATATACATTTCAAATAAAAACTATTTACATAATATCTATGAATTATTATTTCCCAACGTTTTATTTTGACTGAAAATGTTTTCAAATTAATTATTTATTTAGTATTGCCGAGGTAACTGAGCGTAGAGATAAATGAAACGCATACAAATAAACGAGCGGCCGAGATTAAGGATTTTGCTCTGATGCCTACTTTTTCGTTTACGACTCCTGCCAAATTGAATACCCATTTACTTATCCAACTGATTTTACGCGTACCTTGATCAAATAAATATTATTCTTTATTTCCTTTGACTGGCGTATAAACAGTAAACAAATAATATGAGACTAATACAACGAATGTTGGTAATATAACCTGCATAGCGAGCAACGAAATACGTTTAAGCAATTAGAAAATATCAGACATCTATTTTTGTATACTTAGTCTAAAATATGCATTAAAAATTAGTCATATTGATTACAAACATGCAATTAGACAGTTCACGGAATTAATGCCGGTCAAAAAATAAAGGCGTGAGTGAAGCGAGCGAAAACACTTGAGCGAAGCGAGCGTATTAGAAAAATTTACTGTACCTTGAGGTTAGTGAAGAAATGTTGCGTCCTGTGTACTACAGAGAGGGGAGTGTGGTGGTGCGCGGAGCGGGCGCGCGGGGGAGGTGAAGTAGGTGCTGTACAAGAGAGTTCCGAAGCTGATTTTGACAGACGCCCGCTTAATGCCTCTGAACGCTCTGTGGACAAAAAAATACACGAGAGTAACAGCTTTGAACATATCTTAAAATCATTGTATGATCATTTATTTTCACTTAAAATATTATACTTAACGACACAATAATAATAAAATGAATGAATCAATTCATAAATAATAACAAACAATTTTCGAAGTTAAATGCTATATCTTAATGCATCCTTTATGGATATTATAGTAACAGTTAGATCAAATCTTCATTCCCTTATAGAATCACAATCGCTTCTCTTATGTGTAAATATAAATATTAGACCTAAAACTCAAGATATGCATGATGCAACGTTGTTACTGTACTTCGTAAATACAGTCCGATTGTTAAAATGCGTCGCCAGTACAACGCAATAGTCAAGAATAACCATGATTCTATCGATGTTTTTAATCAAAACTTATGTCTATATAAGGCAGATGTAATAAACATTATAATTATTCTATAAGACAAACATCATGTGTAATACTTAACTTAATTTAATAATCTTAAATTGTGAATTCCTAAACTGTAATTTTACTATTTTTATCATCTATTATCAAGTTACGAGTTTAGGATCCAGGTGCTCAAGTGTGTTATTTGAATTGCCTCTAAATTACAGTTGGATTTTGCCAAAATGGCCGTTTTGACATAGAATAGATCACAGTTAGTATTAAACAAAACACAATTTTTCATACTAACTCTGATCTATTCTATGTCGAAACGGCCATTTTGGCACAATCCAATTGTAATTCTGAGACCATTCAAATAACAGACTTGACCTGGTCGTACCTTGGATGCTTTATGCTTACTATTAAACTATGTAGTTTTAATGATTGTATCATTATTTTTGAATTAAGAAACTAAATAAATCTGCCAAATTAAATTGATGGTTAAAAATATCAAACACCAAATTTAAAAAATAAGCTGTAAAAGTATTTCGACTATTGACAAAATGTCTGAGTTAATTAGCATCCAGTGAAATCTATAGGCAGAATTACTGCTGGCAACAAAAGAGCTTTGAGAATGCTCGCTTTTTATATAATTATTTATAATCTAAATATTTTGTACTTAGATAAATAATTCATACGGATTTCGTCAAGTAGAAGCTACCTACTTATCATAATGTCGTTGCTCATCGAAAATTATCTATCAAGACTTCATTTATTATTTTCATGTCAATATCGCGTCTTGTAACAGCCCTTCGGTAGATTGATTCAATCAGAATATCTGATTGGTAATCAAATATTAAAACTGTGTTCGGGACGATCAACTGTCGCAAATAGATTTTGACGGGAATGGAAATCGTCTAAGGTGAGCTCTTTAAAGAATTTGAGCCATGTAGCTGCTGTATACATGTAATAATGTAGTTTTTTATGATCTTATAAGATTGCCTCAGAGAAATCAATTTAAGCTTTAAGGCTACACAACGTCACTTAAATGTTTGAAACGTTACGAAAACTTAATAATTGTAAATAGTAGGCTATTGTTATTGATTCCATAGTTTCAAAAGTAGATAAAGATGTAACCTATACCAAAGATTTCCATAAAATATATTCTAGTAATTTTTCTAAGCCTTATACCCCTTCGTTTTGAGTTGGGTTTTAAAAAGTTAAGACATAATAATAACATGTTATTTTTATAGTAGTCATTTAATTTACATTTTGTTGTTAAACAATAAAATAGATAGCTTGACCAACTACTACAAGGGAAATTTGGGTGATGAATAGAATAACAAATGAGACGTATCGTGTACCAAGCACTTGTGATTTTATCGGGCAAGAGCCATTTTGATTCCATTAACTCGTTTCTGTTACTAAACCCATCTAAATGTTAAACGCTAACGTAAAGGTTACAACCGGATAAAGCATTTTACGTTTTTTTTATATATATTTTTATAGCTATTAGTCTTGCGCTTGACTGCAGCTCGCCTGATCTAAAGCGACGATGCGGTCTAGAATGTGACACGCTTGCCTAGAAGAAACCGTGTGCCAAGTACTCGGCAATGAATTCCACAACCTGGCAGTTCGCACAATAAAAGTTGACGCAAAGCGTTTAGTGCGAGTCTGTGGAATTTCTACCATATAGCGGTGGTGTCTTGCAGTTTCTCTACTAGTCCGATTGTACAAAGGGGATGCTGGAATTAAATTGTGTAATTCCAAGGCACACTCCCGGAAATGTATCCGATAAAAAACCGATAGGCTAGCCACTTTTCGACGGTGCTCAAGGCTTTGGAGATTAACTTTGGCCAAAGCACCGTTGCCGATTAGTTTTTTAGCTCTCCTTTCAACAGACTCCAACGCTTCAAGCTGGTATTTAGCTGAGCCGTCCCAAAGATGCGAGCAGTACTCCATGCACGATCGAACCTGTGATTTATACAAAGTGAGCAACTGTTCCGGCGTAAAGTACCTCCGCACCTTCGAGAGGACGCCGAGCTTTTTGGCAGCTAGCTGAGCTTTAGATTCAATATATGCGCCAAAATTGAGCGTTGAAGTCAGCGTGACACCTAAGAGCTCAAGGTGGTAATTCAGGGGAACGGATACCTTCCAGAAAGTAAGGGCCAGCTGGAATGGCCTCCTTTTGGCGGAAAGCAGACACGCCTGTGTCTTCGCTGCATTGAACTTCACCAGATTGGCATTGCCCGAATCAGAGACTGCCTTAAGTGACAAGTTCAATCGCGCAACCATGGCTCCTCTCAGTGATTGAATCTCAGCCGCACTGGCGCGTGGAGAAGATATATAGCCTTCAACGACCGTGCTGTCGTCTGCATACACAAAGGTACCGGGTTTTAACAGATCGTTAATATGCAGCAAAAAAGGGTCGCGGAGAGCACCGACCCCTGAGGGACTCCGGCATTTATAGCCCTTTGGTCTGACGAGCAGCCGTCAACGACCACTCGTAATGACCAGTTTACAACAATCTAGTAATTTTTTTTTTGTCGAATTCAACCAACGAAGGGGACCAACTCCCATCGTGAAAGTTGCCCCTTAGGATGAGTATAGCGACTGTCTTCGCGCTTCGTTTTGATATCAGGCCGAGAACTCATCTCGAGGAAATAAACTTAAACTAAGAAAAATACAATCATTGCCAACAGCAAAAACTATACATTATGATAACGACAAAATAAGCGGTGGGTATGTTATTCCTTTATTTTGGACAAACAAAATACGCAAACGTCGGTCAAAAAACTCCATCACAAAATTCAATCCTCTTTCCGGAATCCGTCATTTCACATCAGGCAAAGCTTGAGTGATGTGAGCCCATTCATAAAATACCCTGTAACCGATTCGGAAGGCCTAACATGAATAATGCGCTTAGTTTCCTATCTTTCTGTTTTAATTCCCGATGCAAAAACGACGGAGTGTTATAAGTTGTAAATTGTAACTCATGATGGTCGCCACTAAGAAATGGCGGACTACGTATTTTGTTCATATGATGTCCTATAAGATAAATAAATAAACATCTTGAGCTCAAAGCAACGTGATTAGAGAAAGTAAGGGGATGTGAACTTTTGTTTGACAAATCACTGTTTACGTACGTGGGAAATCCCTGCCCTGGGATCCGCCAAATGGTCCTATAAATCATCACAGTTCAGTCATTTTTGGCTGAACTGTGATGATTTGATTTCGATTAACGTCCTATAATTGTACTGAAATCATTGCCCTTCAAAGAAGATCACATCAGAATCTTTTTATAATGTTATTGCATAGGGCCAAGTGGTGTTCCTTGCGAAATAAAGAAAATTTATTGTGTTCCAGCAAACATATGTAAGAAAGTTTGTCAGGATGGATGTGTGGATGTATAATTGTTACTCTTTCACGCAAAACCTGCTGAACCGAATAGGATGAAATTGAGTACGGAGATAACTTAGACCCTGGATTGACACAGGCTACTTTCTATCCTCTATTAACGCGGGAAACTCCGCAGGATGCAGCTAGTAAATAATAACAAAGGGCTTGTTTCATTTTCGGCTAGAACGGTGTACGTCTACAAAAAAATGCCAAAAATATGGTCGATACTGCGTATTAATGATAAATACGTCAATCGCTTCCTTCATTGTGTACTAAAATATCTAAATTCTGTGAATCGTAGCGGAATTATGGCATCCCTGAATGATTTATGTCTCTTAGGTTAACTTCAATGCTCACATTGGTCTGTAAATTGTACCACCCGTCACTAATGTTAAAATTGACACAACAAAAACGCGTAAATCACATTTTAGCGTAAATAATGTGGCAATATTTTGATTTTAAATTAATTTTGTACAGTGCCATAAGTTACGTTAATTTGAATTTGGTTGATATATATAAGATGCGTTGAGATACCATTAATTCGTTAGGGTCATACCATACCATACCCTTTATTATCATGCACGCTGTCCTGGCCGGAGCTCCATAAATTTTTGAAACAAATCTTTTTCTGTAAGAGGCTTGTCTATGTCTAGCAGAAATCCCTCACGCAACAGTTCAATAAACCTTCCTATAACTAGGTTTTTTACAAGCGTTCTAAAGTACGTACTCGCAGGACTTTTTAACTTTTTACTCTACACGCGACGTCGCGTGCTTAATTGTGACTTTATAATATTTCGCGTGCTTTAATTATGGAACATGTACAATAATATACGTAAGGCTTTGTAAAGCACATAGATAACCTCACGCGTATAAAACCTTAGTGGTTACTTGCACACAATTTCGGAACATTAAAATCAAAACTTATTCTATGACCTTAAACCTAAATTTATTTTTAAACTCAAACTGTGTGTGTTTTCTTTACTTTAAAAAACTGACAGAGTGCAAGTTGCACTCGTGTGCGAGGGTTCCGTACAAACCGAAAAAGATATTATAAGTTACTTAAAATATTTTATTATTAATATTATGTTACTAAAAATGTGTGCTTTTGCAATATTATATAGATGTTGCTTTCTACCAAATATCAAACTTCTGTTCACGAGAAGTACCCTATAGGTGATTCCTGTGCGAGTGTCGAAAATTTGTAGCATAAACGGCTGATCTTTTGAATGCGTTGGCTTAGAAGTTTGGTTTTTCACAGCTCTAAGGGACAGTAGATTTGAGTATTTGGTATGAATTTCAGCTCAATACTTCCACGTGTTTCTGAGACAAAAGGTCTTAACAGAGAGACGGAAACAAACTTGTGAGGTCTCCGTTCTTTCTTTTTGAAGTACGGAACCCCAAATAACGACAAACAGCTGACTGATTTTTCATTTTAATTAGTTTTCATAATTAAGTTTATATTTAGAATATTTTTTAAATCAGCCAGATAATGTCACAATAACTTCCTCTTTTCTGTGTGAATACTTGCTTCGATTGCCCGACGCGCGACGACTAAAAAAATGAAAATATTGGAAAACAGAAAAAAAATGTAAATAAAATTATAGTTCGCTCTCCTCAATTTTAGTACTACTAGATTTTGTTGCAAAATAAGATTATTTATTTCATTATATTAATTTGCTTTCAATTATAATATAAACAGATTTTGATTCGGAATAGTAGTCCAGCTAACCTCTATTTAGGGGAAAATATTGAGCCTATCAAAAGAAGAAGCTAGTTGCTATAATTTGTCTATGTCAAAAGCGTTGACATGAAGAAACGATAGTGTATGGATGTTAAAGGGCGATAAACTCATATCAATCAATCAATCAACTATTTCTGCTATAATCTGATGGAAAAAATTGATTTGAAGGCCTTGAAAGAATGATTTCTTAGTAAATCTGTAGATAAAATGACCTTGCATATCCAAATCGGTCACCTGGTTCATTCACAGGTTAGAGAGTTAGAAATACATAGATACCATAAAAGAAGAATAGACGTGGTCTAAAGCTTTTGCAGTCGTGTTCTTTTTTAATTCACTTCTCGAATTAATTAACAGCATTTTTTGTCTCCTATAAAACTTTTCATTCCGTCATGCTTCAAATGACATGTACTTTTTATACACAAATCCCATATAAAATGCTTCAAGTATTTAAAGATTAAAACACTTTCTTCCATCTCATACAACACCTTGTTTCAGGCGTAAGTGTGACAGAGACAAAAGAGTGTATGTCCGTCATTTTTATCTATGACGCCCTCTTAAGAGAAAAGAGTGAATTTCGTTCACAATTTCGTTGGTATAGATAAAATCACAGACACACACATCAGGGAGTGACGTCATTGAACGTGACTTGCAAAAATTATCCAGAGCTTCTGAACAAACATTTGTAGGCTACAAATATGTACTGTCTTATAAATTAAATCTTTTGTCTTGTTTTATACGATATAGAACGTCATGCGCCAAAAAAACAAAAGACGCTAAGGCCGTAAATGTAAGATCATCTTTATGAGATTGCAACTCTGCAAGCGGTTATATAATTTTTCAAATATTTTGATTTACAACTAAACTTACATTTACCTGATAACTTCATATTAAAAAAAAACCACCGCTTATATATAAATCACGGAATGTAACTTGTATGACTATGCCTATTGATCATTTGCAGAGGAAGACAAATCCAATGGTACTTTGCAGATCAAAATCAGTCACAACGTTTAGGCTGTACAAGTTCACCAAGAGTTTAACATTTATGTCATGCATACACTCTAAAGACATTATCCTCCTTTTGGACAGTTGGGTAAATTTAAATGCCGACGAATTCTCTCTGAGTTCGAAACTTTTTGTCAGCTACAATATTCGAGAATTTGAAAACAATAGTTTCCTTATTAGTATTCACGATAAATCATTGTAATAATTATTAGCACATCAGTAACCTGTACGTAATCAACGCGTTTTGTTGGCATAAAATTCATTTCCTTTGTCATACATATAAAAAAGGAGTCGAGAAAATAAATTAATAGAACGTGACAAAAGCGGTGAACAAACTAGCTAAACCTTGGCTATAATTCAAAGTCTTGGCTGACCCGAAATTTATATCTTCAATGAATACATACGTACAATATACATTGTTGCCAAATTTTATCCAAACCCGTTCAGCATTTTTAGCGTGAACGAGTAAGAAACATGCCTACATACGTACAAACATTCGTAATATTAATAGTATAAAATTGTTTACTTCTTAATTACTTACATGTCAAAATGAATATCAATATTTTATCTACTTTGAACAAAATTTAATTAATAATAATACTTTAATAATCAACAAAAAATATGTGTATATTAAAAAAATATCTGAAGAACTAATCATTCATTAGCAAAAAATCTCAAATAGCCCTCACAAAGTAACCTGAAGACATTAAAGTATGTTTATCGTGCCGGGGAGATAAAACAGCCATTTCGTAACCCGAGCTAATTACTGCAGGCCAAAGAGGGTTCGGGGATTAATCCCGACATCTACTCGTAATAAAGTCATTTGACCGACACACACTGACAAATTCTTAAGAAGTTCCAAAACGATTGTTCGCTATTGGACAGATTCTGGATTGGACAGATTCTGGATTCGACAAATTCGCTATTGAACAGAAAGACTTTGTGGACCGAGCGAAGCGTCTACGCTTCGAGTCTGGCAGATTATTTTTTCGTCTGTCAGATTGTAAGTTTGTTTGCATGATTGTACTCGCGTATAGGTCGTAGTTACCTGGTACCTTGACAAAGCTTGGTTTGTGATCTACGAAGTTTTAGAATTTGTGGTCGTCAGGATTTTTAGTTGGAGTTTTTTTTATATATGTAGTAAGTAAAAAAATCATTACCTGGGTTCCAGACCCTCATGTTGCCAAGTACCTATATCGCGTTGCTTTCTCAACCGACCGACGTTGATAAAATTTAATGAGAATAACAAAAAAAAAGATTTTTTTTACAATCGATCCAGCTGTCTGTTACAAATCAAACTTCTCATTTTTTAGGAAGTCGGTCAAAACTGGAAACTCTTTGTGATCAACAACATTATTCGCAAAATTATGTGAATGAATCATTTGCAAAATTATGTGAAACTAAGTTAATTGCTATAAGTGACGAAGTCCTTACATAAAAAAGCTTGCAGCTATTATACTAGCTCCCGAACAAGCTAGCATGATATCTGACTATTCCAAAAACTATACGTCGGCGTCGCCGCGTCGGTTCAGAATTCTGATTTTTAGATCAATATAATTGATTAAATTCCAAAGGCTGCACAAATAAATTCGCTACCTATAATCACTTTTTTTGTAAAAAGATCTCACTTGTTCATTATTAATCTCAACCTTTATAATAGTTTTTAATAGTTTATAATAGTTTTTAAGTTTAGTACAAAAGTTTATAATAGTTTTTTGCATTGAAAACTATAGATGTCACTTTGTTGTTATGATAACAGAGATTTTTACTAGCGTACATAATATACTACGAGTATTTTAAAATATGTATACACTAGGTAGGTCGTTTAAAAACTTTTACCATCCTTTTCCGTCCTTTCAATTTTTTATGGTAAATAAAATCATTATATATTTGGTATTTATTCATTGATTGTCTCTACAATGAAGTCCCCCACAGGAAAAATGGTTTCTTATTTTTGTCAAACCGGCACTATCCCACTTCTGATCTAAGTAGAGGAATCATCATTAATGATACTTAAATCAGATTGTATTCTACTCAATGTATTAGCACTCATCAAGTGAGTTGGTAATTACGTATCGCACGCGAGGTACCGTGTTCAGTGATAATAAACAGAAAGGAAAAGAGGGTTGTTATAAAATGGTGCGTTTGACTATGCAAAAAATATGCTCAAATGTGGTTCAAAAATTGAGACAATGCTATGAGTCACTGTTTTTATAATACCAAACAAATGTTATTATGGGCACAACCTAGAAATTCAGAAATTAAGGAGTTAATTTAATTATTCCATAAATTATTTTTTTTCCAATATACATTTTTGTATGTCTGAAAAAATATACATTTAAAAAAGTGATTCTGACAAATTGAGCAATTCTTACTTTTTGAAGATGGCATTACATTTTTCTTCCATATATATTTTTTTTAAATTATGAACGCATTAACCTTTTTTGACTAAGTAATATTTCGTATTTTTAGGTCGATTTAATTTACAATTAGTTAGTAGTTTTAAAATAGATTTAAACCTATTTTAGTTGACCGAGCAAGCAAAGTGTGTCTCGTCGGGTCTGGCAAATTTATCTTTCCTTTGTCAGTTCGTATGTTCTGTTTGTTTGTCTCACGAAATTTCGTACTTAAGTACAGGTTATAGTTTTCAACCAAGCTAGACGAAACTTGGTAAAAAGGTACTACGAATTTTGGAATTTTTGTGGTCATTGATTTTTGATTTTAGTGGTATTTCTCCCAATAGGGCAAGTTCGCTACGGGCGCCATTTACTAATTAATTTCAATAATATTTTAAATGAATTAATGAATGATTTATTTGTAACAAACATAGAACGAAAATGCATAACAACATATACATAAGTAACTATTAAAACTGGTGTACATTTTTGTATAGTGTTTGTCACTACCCGGCCCCAACTCAGCTAATTGTTGCAAATGCAAAATATACAGCAGCCAGCGCTGCATTTTGTACAGAGATGCGGAATACAACATTAATGAAAAATCCTGAACATAAAAAAGATTGTTCAAGTGTTTGTTGTATGTTTTTTGTAAAGTCGCAAAAATTACCACGGCCGCGAAGTCTACATTTCCCAGAACTACTAGTTAAAAAGTTCAGAAATAGCATGTAAATTAAACCAGTTACAAGCCAACACGAACTCGGTCAATGGTTCTCATGTTCCACTCTACTACACGTTACTTCACAAAGTTTTTATTTTATAACCGACTATAAAGAAGTGAAGAGAAAAATGATCTTCTCTTTAAAGACGCCTGGATCGAATTAGTGAATTCTTTTTTTTAAAAGGTTTACTTTCCGTCTATTATATAGTCTTCTATTTTTTTATCGGTCACGTAGGATCGTTTTATTAAATATATTTAAAACTGTTACATGACCAGCTCGCACGACCTCGACGATAGTTAGGAACACACCCAAGATAGAGCATCCCTAGTCTGGAATCACACTGGTTCTCTAGGAAAGCTACCAGAACACATCGTTAGGTGATTGGCGACAGGTTTTATCAACTTGAGGCTAAACAGGGAATATAAAACTTCTCTACTACGATGCTAGTCTATATGTTAATCTAGGGTCTTAACTATCTCCGTATAAAATGTTATTCAAGTAAGTTCAGCAAATTTTGTGTGTCGAGCAAACATACATTCTTACAAACTTTCGCGTCAATGATGATGATAGTAGGAAAGAGGATTTATTATTTTTCTTTTTAAATAAACGATAAAACCTAATATTGTACTACCATAGTTTACTTGTATTATTTTTAGTCTTGCTTGTACCTTTTGTTCAATGTACAATAAAGTATTATTCAATCCTTAAATACTAATAAAAAACACGAATACGCAATTTAGACCTGCCATTGCCAGTTTTCTCCCAACTAATATGTTGATTCTACGTTCAAACTTATATTGCAAAACACCTACAAACTACAATATTTCTCAGCGTGCTACGAATACTACGTAATAGCTACGAAACGCTACGTAATAGGTATGGAACGCTACGAATTCTTATCATGTGTGGAGTATAGTACTCGACCGACAATATTAGTAGCTGCTGAGCGTAACGATACAAAAAAATCTTTAGATAGAGTTAAGAAAAGTTCCGTAACATAAACACAGAATTACTGGCAAGAGATAGCTTTGATGAATTTGAAATAACATTTTAGTTTAACATGTAACCAAGTATCAAATTATTTGTCATTTTTAAAGAGACTTCAGACAGGGAAGTTACAACACATTATAATATTTTTTGTGTATCTTAACCAAACTGATAAATTCATGTTTTTGTGTGAAAGGGTATTATACTCATGAAGAGTTCCCATGACAATTTTATGAAATCGCTGCAGCAGTTTAGTTATAACAAAAAACTTGGAAAATTGCATAGGGCGCGTAAAAAAGAGTAACCATGGGAGCAAAATGCTGACTTGCGTGATGTTACTGTGCAGAACTCACAAAATACCAACCAAAATACGACATGAAACAATGTTATAACGGAATAATAAAAACAATATTCAAATGTTTTAATCATGTTAAATATTATAATCATAATTATAACACATAATCGGTGTTGCGGCATATCTTTACTAAATTACATTATATTAAGTGTCTAAATGATTAAGAATAGTGGTTAAAATGGTAGTTTTGGATGTAAAGGAAGTTGCAGAGGGCGCTGGTTTAGCACCGTAGCCAACCACAGACCATTTCTGGCATGTTTTAATTAAATACTTTACAAACGTAACGTCCGGTCTGGGTTGGCAGCTTAGCTGCTATACCAGAGTCCCTCATCCCTCACTTCTCTTTTGGACGCAAGACTGTAAGTTTCTCTAAATGAGAAAATAATAATAAATAGTAAATACAGTAAATGTAAATATTCTTTGAATACATTGAGTTATATTTGATTAAAGACGTGTTTATTGTAAAGTAAGAGGGTAATAAATATACTGTGGATTTGTAATAATACTTTCTATGTTTTATTTAGTAGTTGAGCTATCAAGTATAAAAATTAGTTCCTAAAATTGGTCATAACATACTTATAGCAATAAAAGATGGTAGAAGAAAAAATTAAGGAGTAGGTAGGAAGCACCTACAAGTGGCGCAATAATCTAAAAATAAAAAAATAGGGCTTCATAAAGATCATATCAGTCAATAAGTATCCTGTTTGAGTTTCCGAAATTCCTCAAAAGCCATAAAAATTGTCGCGAAGTATACGTAGCGAGAAATAATATTTTATTTGGGTTGGAGTAATTTGACAGCCGCAGAGGTATTTGGGTTACTAGTTTATTGCCGACATCTTGCAAAGAAAATCTTACTCGTGATTAGTATACTATTATACATATTAATATCATATTTGGAGAAAGTTTGGTCAAATCTTGTACCGAAATATTTGCGTATTTTTATTACGAAAGGTTATTTTTTGCAAAAGTTGTCGTCGATAATGTAGAAGCAAAAATAGCTCGCTAAGTTTTATTGAAAGTTATTACGATATAAAACTTTTAGCGAGGTTTCTTTTGAAATATAGTTACCAAATTATTAAAATGTGAGCTCTAAATTTATTTTTCGGATTTTTGTGATCAGAAAACTTCTGGTTCATGTTTTAATTTACTTGAATAAGCTTTCAAACGTTACATTACAGATAAAAGCTAACAAAATAAGGAATATAATTTATGGCGAGTTTAATTATTTAGTTAAAATATTCCATAAACAAAAAATTCACTTTATTCTAATGGTATAAAACGTGTGAATTGAGTATAAAATAGAATTAGCAACACCTTTGATAAACATGAGCTTTTACGTTGGAATACGAGTAGCATGAAATTGTATTTTGTTAATGGATTAGGTACGTTTGTTTTGTCTCTACACATTTTGGTAAATGGAAATGGTAATTACTTGATGTCTGGGAATGTGTTTTTGTAATAATTCATTTATGGTACAAAAGTACATATATAATATAGAATTAAATGGCATAAAAGTATTCCACGTGATGAGTACTAATTATTTTTGTGAGTCACATGTGGTTCATGGTGAAAATCTGGGTCTAAAATAATATAAATAATCCCCGATGCAAAAACGACGGGATGTTATAATTTTGACGTGACTGTGTGTGTGTGTGTTTGTGAAATCTGTGGCATAGTAGCTCCTTAACGGATGAACCGATTTTGTTTTGGTTTTTCTTTTCTTTGAAAGGTAAATTAGTCGAGTGTTTTAGCAATGTTTAATATAAATCGATTAAATATGGCCGCCATCACGAAATTACGAATTACAATATTTGTACAATCTCTCATAATTGGTATCAAATGGAAGAGCTTGACTAATGGAATACTACATAGATAGTTGATGATTATTTTTGATATGATTAGTTTTGAATCCAAGATAATCTCTTCACAAATTTTACTTGTCATTCATTTTACTTTTGCTCATATTTTAAAATAAAATGATCGTAAATTTATTACCTCGTGTAAGTGTTGTTTATCAGCTATCGTAGTTCCAGACTATACACATAGGAATACAGATATGGCGTGTTTAATTATATCACTATTATATAAGTCTTATATACTGTAAATATATAAGACTTATATAATAGCTTTTGATATAAATTATGATATAATACGAATAATATGTAGTTGATGGTCACATATGACTCATATTATATCATAATTTTACTTAAACATTACTAATAGCTTACTTTTTACTAATTAGTAATAGGTTTGGGTTGTGTCGAGTGTTTCTTGATGAAAATAATGTGCAGGCTACGTCAGCTGTCGCAGCGAATGTAAGCGATCACTGAGTTTTAACAGGGTGAACTCTACTACTATGCGTTCTAACACACATAGAAATGTAGACACGGCGTGCTATGAGTCATATATGACTCATGCGCTTGTATAAGATACATATGACTATTTTTTTTCTATTTCGTTTTATATAATAGTGAACTTACTAGGTTTAGGTTGTGGAGAGTGTTTCTTGGTGGACATGACGTCGTTCAGGTCATGTCAGCTGTCGCAGCGGACGCACGCGATCATTGAGTATGCCGTGCGCGCCACACGCACTAACACGCGTATGATGCAAGCCACAAGTTTAGCTCTTCATTGGGCCTGCAACAATTATAAATTACATTATTATTATCAAATAAAATTAGAGAATAAATGCGACAAGGATAAAAAGGGATTAACTACTTCCATTACGGCCGGCGCGCTTCATTTTTTTTTATTTTTACGATATAAATCAAACCCCTGGACCGATTTATAAAATTTTAATTGGACCACCATTTAACTCAAGAAGTATAAGTCTAGCTGTCTCCGAGAAATCGGGTAACAACGTTAAAAAAAAGTATATCGTCCAATTGAGTTTTTTTACATTCAAATTGACTTTTTGGTAGTCAGTAAAAAATAGAACATCAAAGAATTAATACAATAAAATCCGGCACTTAAAGAGGCTCTTATCACTATAAAACGGTCTCATCCAGGTAATAACGGTATTAAGGGTTGGATGACTTCTTCATCACTAGAAGGACAGGCGAACCGTTTCACCCGATGTATTTCTAAGCTGGCTGGAAATCTTTGACGAAAATGTTTTCTTTTTATACCGACTTTCAAAAAAGTCGTCTGTGTGTGTTTTGTATATTACCTAATATCTCACAGAGCGCTGAACCGAAAGTTTATATATATATATATATTTAGCAAAAACTTCAGTCATTCCACTTTTAAATCAAAATAACTTCACATTTCGAATCGGAACTGAAATCAGTTCAGTAAGAGTCAATCAGTAAAAGTCTTACCTACTTGTTTCTATTGGCCCTCAAACTTTTTACGAATAATTTGTACCTAGAATCGACTTTATATTTCAAGCTAAACTAAATACAAATTAGGCTGCTAACTTTAATAGCAATGAAGTAATTGCAAACAGTAACCTAGCGCGGGTAAATTAATTCGAAACCCGAGTTAACAGCCGACATTGTGAGTGGGTACAAAATGAATAATTTGAGAGGACCAGCAAACATAAACTTAAATAAACTAAGCCAGGGTTATTTATTGTCATTATCAGGCTGGTTTTGCTATTTTAGGATTATTGTATTTTATTACGGAATCCTGCGTAATGAGAACTATTCGGTAAAAAATCTCGATCGCATTCATCATGAATTGTATAAAAACCGTTCAGTCTTTCTTACACATAAAATTCATTTCCTTAAAAAGAGAAAAATATAAGCAAATTGTTACTCGTTCGTTCGATATTTTAGATATATAAGAGTGACGTTGTAAAAACTCGTTCAATATTTCTTACACATAAATTTAATTTGCTTAAAAGGAGCAAAATATAAGCACATTTTCACTCGTTCGTTCGATATTTTAGATATATAAGAGTGACGTCTACCGATACGATTTGATATGGTTTGTCAATGTTTTTAAATATTGTTTTTGTGTAAAATTACGATATTTATAAAAAATTGTTTAGCTCCTGAGAAAATCTGTTTAATTTTTTTTTTATAAAGAGGCATATACAAAAGATATAACCAATTCTGGATTCATTTCGACGACATTATGTTTTCATTGTTGTAGTGAACAATTATTTCTGAGCAAAATTATTGTTGGTTAGTGGCATAGTAAGAGTGCCTATCCGCAGCTTCCATAACTCTCAGGTATTGATATAACCTACCGTAGCCGTTAGAAAGCAGATCTTTGTTCTAATAAATCAATATCGATTAAACACTAGGGCCGGTGAAAGTTGGCGGAGGTCCAACATTGTCCCAAGTGTTCTTGTTTGTTGCTACTTAGTTTCCAATATCACAGTATACAACTTCTTATTTCACTACAGTAAACTATTAGTATTAACAGTTGTTGAAGTAAAATACCAACACATGGTAGTTCAACCGTCAGTGGATATTGCATTCTTAATAATTTATAATCGTGATAATCGTGAAGAATCAGGAATCCGTGTATCAGCGAACATATTCGTCGCGCTGCAACAAAAACGTGCTTTTTTAATAAAGAAAGTGCATGGAATAGGAACCTCTACCAGATTTGATTACCACGAAATGCTCTGCGTCTACTTTTATTGTGTTGGTTGAAGTTCTTGCCGGCTTCTCCATTCCACAATAACTATAATATATTTCTTTTCCTCAAACTCATTATTTTGACGTGGAATTACTATAAATTTTACCCATCAAAGCTTTAAGCCCAATGCTGCTAAATTTATATTCATAAAATATTGAATACTCAGATAACCCTTTTTAGCATTAAAAATACTTTACAAAGATCCCTAAAGAATTTGATTATATTATGACCCAGTTTACGTTTATTAAAGTCGAAGATTTATTGCATAAACCTTGAATTCATGAGCAATAAATTCAAAAACCTAATAAAACATTTTTATTGGTTTCATTAAGAATAAGACCTTACCTAGAAAGTTTAGTTTTAGCGCTTTTATTAAAATCTTTCGCGAATACCAACTCTATATCGTGACTATGCCCAATAAACACTCGAAGACATTACTTCCTACATATTCGTCGAGCATTTATATCTACTTATTTACTGTGTTCCTGCCAGTTTGCCACAATAAAGGGAGATAAAGCGACGCCATTCAAAGCCGCCGGCTTATCTTCTGACTCTGACATGGATATTCATTGTGTGTTCAACTTACATAAATCGTAAGTACTCTTTTTTATCGTGGGTTTGTAGGCAAGTGGGTGTTGAATGGTTGAAATGATATACAAACAATGTAGGGATGAAATATGTGTTTAAGCATCAATAGGCCTAGGGCATGGCCCTACTGCATGGCATCGCAGGAAAAAAGGAAAAACAAAATAGAATACGGTCAATTTGAAATCATTAAACGACATTTGCTTTTAGTCTCTATTTATGACGCTTTAAATTGGATGTATGTATTTAATTTTTAGGGAGGAGGATTATGTTTTTCGAGTTTATGTATGTATATTTCTTAGGCACGCCCTAGAGTCTAAACGGCTTGTAGTATTTTTGTTTGAGGGCTGTCAATAGATTTGTCTAAGTCGTGATCTAGTGTCGTAGGCTAATACAAGTTGCATCCTGCGGTTTTACTCGTTTAGATAAACAGGTCTGAAATTTTGGAGTCGGGTTTTTTTCAAAACACTTTTTATCTATCGAATATGAATAAAAACCATTCTAATCACTGGTGACTTATTGCTATATTTGAAATACAAAGCATTGATGTAGTCGTTTTTGTTTAATACAAAGAGCGTTGGACTCCTTGTTAAAGAAACTGCCTTATGTTATTGTTTTGAGGTATAATACCAAAGGAATGTTATTCTTTTACAGAAACCAATGTTTTTTGAGCGTAGCGTCTCAGCTTGAAGTTTGCAAAATTTACTTTCAGATATTAGTTCTCGCTTTCAAACTTATTAAAATATAAATATATCTAAATGGAATTTTATTTTGGGGATTTTTGAAGACTTTTGAAATGAGGGAAATATTTACGGCACCATTTAGTGGATGACTTAACGCTTGACATCCCTTCTGAGTTTTTACTCAGGTCCTTTATTATTACCATTCACTTTAAATCTTGGAATCAAAACGTCGTGAGAATATCTGCTCGTCAGAGATGGTTAAAAGGTTTTAAAGTTTAGTGAAGTCTACGACTCGCTATCGTGGTGGATTGTGATCTCTAAATCCTCTTTATAGGAGAGACCTGTGCAAAGTAATTGGGATGATACGTATCGCAAAATGTAAAATACAATTAGATCCTTTTGCTTAATGTTTTCAATGCCTTAACTAAACAACGTTTAGCAATAACGAGTACATAACAACGTCTATGCTTAACATAATTAATTTAATTTAATTTAAGTTGTTTAATTAAGTAAGGAAAACATTAAAGCTGAATATTTCGGGGATGATACGTGTCTGAGTTTAGAGGTTTGGGTTTAAACATAGGTTTACATAATTGAACATGTTTTGGGTATGTTAAAATAGATGGATTTACTGGTTATATATTGCTTTGGATAAATATTGTTTAATTTAAATAAATACGGCTAAAATAAATACAACAATTTTAATGTTTAGAAAGATTTAATAATACCAAACAGGCAGTGCCTTTACGAAAACGATCAGACTAACAGGGTACAAGAAAAAATTTGTACTTTCATTATTTATGCAATGTTCTAACCCA
Source organism: Ligdia adustata (assembly GCA_947049295.1). Lineage (NCBI taxonomy): Eukaryota > Metazoa > Arthropoda > Insecta > Lepidoptera > Geometridae > Ligdia > Ligdia adustata. The sequence continues at coordinate 3,617,437 of OX346237.1, forward strand.
GAATCAGAGGGCAACGTACCCAGCTCGGTGATATAATAATTGGTGGACCTGTCTACTGTGAACTTTCGAGCATCCCTAAAACTACGACAGTAATTCGAGCCACTTCTTACGACGAAAAAGGTCACCAACACACCCACAAACTCAAAATGCGCTTTTATTTTACATCCTTTTGTTCTCAAGGAACAACCCAGTTAGACTAAACGATTGAATGAATTAAGACGTCTTCTGATCAGCTTTTTAGACAGAAACGTTTGAAGCGCTAAGAGGTTAAATATATGGGAGATATCCTTGTCCTGTCTTTTATTAAACAATACCTATACTTAACAATTTCGTGCTTTGGATTCTTTATAGGACTTCTGAAAATTAGAAAATAAAAAAAACTAGATGTTCCATACTTTTAGCCGTCAATATAATATTATTTTATTTATATCTTGTACCTATAATATTCTTATATTATAGTGATATACATATTTTGGTTTATTTACATTAGAATAAGTACAATTTATTAATAGGTAGGTGAATACACAAAATACAAAATTATCTAGTGACATTTTTAGTACAAATATAAAAATTTACCTAAACACTTAAATTAAAAAACCCCATCCAACTGAATGCCTTGTGGCAATGTTCCCAAGATGCTGGCAGCGTTACCTCGCTGAATAAATAAACTTTACTTTTGAGCAAAGTAAGTGCCAGCCCTGGAATCTCCCGAGGCGAGGACCAGTCTCAGAGATAATTCTTTAATATGTATGTATGGAATATATTTTTTAATAAAATAATATGGCCTCTTAATTCTTACTAAAAATGTTTTTTACAAAGTTATGAAAATACAATTGTGCTAAACTTCATGTTTTAGTTCATAACCTGTAAGTTAGAACGGGCGAAAAGACGGACAAACGGACAGAGTTTATCTATAAAGTTTCTCTGTTATAACTTCGGAAGTCAAAAAATAATAAACAAACTATCAAGTATCAAGATTATTTTTTGGTAAAACGTATGTGTAAAACGGTTTTACAGAATTAATATAATAGTCCATACAAAAAACCCCCGTGAGAGGTTTGACACAAATTCTTACTTGCAATCTAAAAGTAATAACATGTTACCTACTTTTAAAACACTGTGCTATAATTTCCTCAACCTCCTTCCAGTTTGTGTTAGTTCTAAGGGCTTTAAAGACTGGGGACAAGTGCACACATCCGGTTTTAAGTTGGATTTAGGGACTGTATCCCGTTTTAGCGACGGCGAAAAGACACCTTCAAGGGTTAATTTTAGGTAAAGTAGCTTTATGAGCATCATATAAGGGGATTTATTACGTCTTATATATTATAAACAATGGGATAGCTAAATAAATAAAAATGCAAGGTTTTTAACATATCTGAATGTCTTTCAAAAGCTTGTAGAGTAAAACATGGATCATCTTAATTTTCCGATATCAAAGCTTTAAAAAAAGTGAACAACGGATCAACCTATTCACACAAAATATTTATAAATCGGTCCAGCCATCTCTGAGTCATCGGGGAATATACATAAAAAAGGCTCCGATAAATTGAGAATCCCTTGCTTTTTTGAAGTCGGATAGACATAAAATAAAAATAACGCGGAGTAAAATTGCGAAGAAAAAACTCATCACTCAGACAGCGTAATTCTCGTAACTCCAAATCACGTAACCAGTTGAAAGTTTCACGTGCCGTACAAACTTTGATTGCGAAATCTCGTATTTGACATCGCAAAAAAATTGTGAAGAGCAAATGGATTGGACTGGAGAAAAGGTATGGTTGTGAACTTCGTCGTTTACATAATGTTCTGTATAGGCCTTTCGCAAAAGCTTTTAGATTAGTTTGCTTCTTGAATGTTATTTGAGCATTTATTTTTTTGGTAATCATTGCATCGATAATTATTTTTTGCTTATAACTCACAACATTATTAAGGATAAAAAAAAAGAGATGCTGAATAATATATAAATATGTGGCTACTTTATGAAAATGATGGTAGCGCCGGGAGAGGGCGACCTAAGAAGATGTGGACGAGTTATGTGAAAGAAGAGTGAATGAAGAAATGACGGCTGATAGAGTAGAATGGAAGAGGGACACATGCTGTACCCACCGCATGTAGTAGGATAAAGTCAGGAAGATGATGATGATGACCCGAGATTCGTACACCAAGTTTCGTTAATATTGGTTGGAAATTACGACCTGTATGCGAGTACGAAATTACCAAACACTCTTAAAAAAGTTTAAAAATTCATATAATTTCATTTCTTGTTGCTGTTTCATTACGAAATTTGCCTACTTCATGTCATATTTACTCGTATGTGGAATACGTGTTTGTTTGTGTGTGTATCTGTCTGTGGCATCGTAGCTTCGGATGAGATAACGAAAGAATGAGCCGATTTTGATTTTTTTTTAAAAGATGTAATAGTCGTAAGTAAGATACTTACGAGCTATGTTTGATGAAAATTGGTCCAAGATGGCCACGGCCACAACATGGCGAATCACAAGTTTTTTCACAACTCACGCAATATGGATATCAAATGAATAGCTTAACTAATGGAATACCTTACACTAGGATTAATTTCAAATCCAAGATCCAAGGCCGTCACTACAAAATGGCGTGTTATTTATTTTATTTATTTTATCGGGAGTTTATAAATGTTAAATTTTACTTGTTAAACACATAAACAAAAAACGCTAGGCTACTCTGAATCATTTTTAGTTTAGTAATCTCCAAACGAGCATTTTTATCGAATTATTTTAAACAAATGCTTTTCAGGACGTCGGTCGGCTTAAATTGATGTAATTATGTAAAAAGTTAACAAGGATAATGATACCAGTCTTCGAGAAAATATTTTAAGTTGTAATGAAAAGGCATTGTTGACTACAGTACAACGCTATAAATATCCGCTTTCATGAATTACGGCGAACTTAAAAAGACGTATACTAACAAGCCTACTGTATAATAATTAACTTTTACCTATTTAAAGGTGGCTTCAAATGACACGATTACGATTTTCGCATACATAATTATTGTGGAAATGAAATTAACTTGAGTTAATTTATTTTAAATCGTCGTTTAATTTTGTTCGTACATTAGGTACATCTACGACACCACTCACTTGTATTACCAATAAACGGTCTCCTATTCAAAACCAAAGTGGGATATAAATATAGGTATAGATTTAGATACGTATTATGTATTAACTTCAAAGTCACTATATTTTACTGTATTTTTTAAGTGTTTCTTGTCTGATATCTCAGAAATAACCATTTTTTAAATACCTTATCATAAATTTTATAAAAATCGGTCCAATAGTTTGGTTTATAAATCAAAATGACTGAAAAAATGTATCGGCACCTTAAAGAATGAAGTTGTTAGGCAACTTTATTACATCTTTAAAATTGAAGTCAGTATTTATTTTTAGAGTTCCGTACTTCAAAAAGAAAAAACGGAACCCCTTATAGAATGTCTTTGATGTGAGCTGTCTGTCAATATCTATTTCGCAAGAACGCGTGGAGGTATTAAGCTGATTTTTAAATGAAAAAAACCAGGTCTACTGTCTCTTGTAGCAGTGAAAAAAATTTAAACCTCTAAACCAACGTTATCAAAAAATATAAACGTTTATTCTGCAAATTTTCGATACTCACAAAGGAATCAAAAGTAGGAACTTCCCGTAAACTTAGAATCCTGAAATTAGGTACGAAGCAATCTGTTATATCACAGATAAATGCAAAATTGCGAAAAGCATACATTTTTAGTTACATCATATGTAGTAAAATACGTAAGTATATGTAATACGTAGGTTTGTACGGAACCCTCGGTACGCGAGTCCGACTAGCACTAGGCCGGATTTTGAAGAATATACATTTTTATGTATCTTACACAGTAATAAATATCTCTCATTGAAATATAATAAATAGATTATTTAATATTTCTGAAGTGACTTCCAATTTGCCTAATCCTGTCTACAGCAGTAATCCGGGTCTTTAGTGCCGTATAATTAATGGCAGATTATACACCAGCTACTTGGATAACGTTAGATATTACGTTCATTATGCTAATAATTGTTCTAATTATTACTTTCTCCATTCTAAGTATTGGAAGGTTATTGATACTCAGTTGAACTGAGATAATGTACGATTAAATTAAATTCAAAATGTGGAACTCGGAACCGGTTTCTCTTATTAGCCGTTGGCAATAGTCAAGTAACAAGAAATAAAAGAATCTCCATTGCCATCCAACTACTTACGGTCTTCTCGACTAGTCTTCCTTTTTTTAGGTGTAAGTAGATTTAGGCACGAGTAGTTTAGTTGGTGTTTTATTATACAGTTCTTTAAGTTTTGTCAAAATAAATATCATAACCTTAAAATAAATATATCTGTAGTAGATTTTATTACAAATAATAATGATGTGATTTATGTCTAGAAACAAAAATTAGCTGACTCTGTCAGTCCGTATGTATATAAAAATGTCATACTGATGAATATAAAAATTACTTAGTAACTAGTGATTCGATTTCTTCAACGCAAGCGCGCTACATCTCAGGCCGCATCGTCGATTTAAATCAGGCGAAATGCAGTCTAACGTCAGCCATTTTACTATTTGCATTGAGTTTTTCCCACGTTCACCGAAAAAATGGCGTATACTTCTGTATAGTTAATGCAAAACCTCTTCAAGTATTTATGTAAAAAAAATCTTCCAGTATTCATGTTTAATAATAGTGGATTCTTAATAACTAATTAATTTTTCGATCATTTATTTAAAAATAAATATTATATACAATGTCCTGTTTAAATGCACAAAAGGGAAGCGATATAAACATCGATATAGGATAGCATTTCTCGTCGATGGATATAAAGAAGGAATAACGTAATTTTCGTGTTCGCGGGAAATCTTCATAGAAACTTTAGTAAAGTCACCGCTTTATAGTGTACATGATGTGACTTTAACTTGACCATGACGACTTGTTACTTGATATTTGACTGTATAACTTGAATAATTCTCTCTTGAAAATTAATTAATTTCACTCTGTCAAATACTGGCTATTATTCGAATCGTATGATGTCATATAAGTACCAAAAATAACTTCCAAAAATCTACACACTAAGCCAAGTTCCCGAAAACTGGACAATTGTCGAAATATATTTGGCTAGTTCTTAGTAGCATTTGTAAAACACTAAGCATAATAAAAAATAAGGAAAAATGCTTGCTATGAAATTAGTTTATATTGATTTGATAACTCAGTACAAAAACCCAGCCAGACTAAAGCACAATACAGACAGATCGTGCCGAGCTTGCAAAATAAACGATTAGGGACGACAGAGGTCGTTACGTAAACGAAATATTAGGATAGACTGTAGACGTAATAATTTACAAGTAGGTGAATCAACTTTCGTGAATATTGTTCATTAACTTTAAATGTTTATAGCTGTCACCATATCATAAAGGTGTTTCAAAATGTGAATCCACACTTGAACCCGTTAGGGGTTAATTTTCACAAATCCTTTTTTAGTACATTTTTCACCCTATAATCAATACACCCTCCAAATTTCACGTGTCATATCAGAAGCTTATACGAAGAAAAATCACTCAGCTGTTGGACCTTTCATTGCCTTAGGAAGTAAGAATAATTCTCAGAGGTCACGATTATAAGTATAAGTTATGATTAATCATTTAAAAGAGCTAATTTACTGTATAGTTTAAGTTTTTCTTTTGGTCACTATACCGAATAAAATACGGCTGAAATAATTCAGTAGCTATTGAAGGAAGTAAAGCGGATACAGCTTCCCAGGGAAACTGGGTCTCATCTGATTACGCGTAGAATCAGAAGCGAAGATCGCGAATCATTTGTTATAGTCACAGAAAAAAAAATACTGAATCAATGAATTATAATATACCGAACAACTCTATATACATATACAAGGATATCAGTTAGGGGTGTACTAAGCCGAAAAGGGATCACTCTACTCATCCTAAGGTATAGCTATCACTATGGGACCAAGCTTTGAGCAAAAATATCTGCTGATAAACTTATTGCATGGACCAGTTGCTTTTTTTTCTCGACCTCATGGTTGGTCAAATAATAAAAGCTAAAGTTCGTTAGGATGTACACAAAGATCGTCTTATGGCTAAAGTACAATACGGTCGTTTTTATGATTATAGGAATAGAAAATTAAAGTTTAGTTAATTAAATAATTAAATCGTTTATTAGCAGATACTGTGTGTGATTAAGTGCACAAAACGGAAATATATAATATCGAATAATAAGATGTTGTTTAACGAATATTCGTGGTAAAAGGTCGACTTTCTTTTAGTCCAGGTGCCCAAATCTATTTTTTGATATTTCAGAATTAAAACTGTTTTTTGTTTATTTATATAGGGACTTATAACCTAAATATCATGTCAACATTAAGTTTATTACTGCCTGACCTATCCTATGTCAAAACGAGCAATATGACGCAATGCAATCGCAATTCTGAAACAATACTACACGTGAAGAACCAAAGCTACACGTAAAGAACAAAAGCTACACGTGAAGTACAAAAGCTACACGTTAAGAACAAAGTTACACATGAAAAACAAAAGCTACACGTGAAGTACAAAAGCTGCACGTGAAGAACAAAAGCTACACGTGAAGAACAAAATCTGCACGTAAAGAACAAAAGCTACACGTGAAGAACAAAATCTGTACACGGAGAACAAAAGCCACACGTGAAGAACCTTTTGGATAGTATACTTAGACTATTTAGTATTCATAAATTCAAACACATACACACAGACAGTCACATAATATACTTATACATCCTAGCAGTTTCTGTGATCGCTGACTGAGCATGTCTGAGTATCACAACATGGACATAGACAAATAAACAAATGACAACGTCTCATGCACATGACTAACTTAAAATATATTATGTCATTTATGTTTACATAATTATTACAAATAATAAATAGTAATTGTATTTGATGTAATAATATCAAAAATAATGACACACAGCACCTACACTGAGATTATTATACTTGTATCGTGATGGACTGATAAGTTTCAAGCTTTTTTTTAATTTCTCAATTCTTTCTTAATTAGTTTCAAGTTTTTGGATTAAAAATGTACACCTTCACAATATAATTTCAGGCTTTTTACCTAAAGGGCATACAAAAATAATCTACACTCACTAATATTTTTTTTATTGATTCACCAAATTCTTACTTTTAATCGCTTGTGTTTAATTTATGTCCAAATATATGTTCTTATATTACTTTGTATGGAATGAAATAAAGCTTATTTATTATTATTTATTAATAAAATTTCCTTAAATGTTGGGCAGCATACAATATTATCGTTGAAGATGCGAACTTATTGTTCTATAGTTTTCGCTGGACTGTGGCACGAAAGCAAACCGATCTCATCAGGGATTTCTCCTCTTCAAAGATTTTTTTCGTTGCATGTTAGATATTTTGTCTCAACATGTAGGGCTAAACAGTTTTTTTTTTAAAGTGGTTAAAAGTAACTGCAATCAACCCGACTGCAAGAAATTTAGACCCACGTATCAACAACAAAAAGTTAAATCGCGGGATGCAGCTAATATACGCGCCAGGTAAATGAAAATATACTTTTTTAATAGTAATTTTAATTAGTCAATTAATAAATTACAACGCGTTTTGTGCGGTTAAACGAAACCCTGATTGATAATTTAATTAACTTGCAAAATATCTCTCGTTGTTCACATATTACGTATCAACCCATAGCGTTCCACTGCTGGGCACGGGTCTCCAATATGAAGAGGGTGAATGTGGAGGGGCATAGTCCAAATTGCTCTGGCTTGATTCGGGTTGAGGACTTTACTTATTTTTCAAATCTTTTATTAGCCTTCTCTGATAAGCAGGTTTTCTCACGATGTTTTCCTTTACCGTTAAGCAAATGGTAATTAATTGGCCACGGATTATTAAAACATAATTCCTTCACCAAAGAGTGAATAGGCTATGCTCTTCAAGAGATTTCAAAGCCTCCGCAGTGAAAAGATCATTCGCGAATGAATGACATTCAAAAGGTTCACTCGCCTTGAGGCGAGGTTTCACAAGCTTTTTGTACTTTCAGGGCACACGATACACGACGGATAATTTTTGTCGTGACAGTTATAAATGCTAAAGGTTTTTTATCCGCCTTCAAATAAAAGGGTTTTCTTTTTTAGAAATTTTGTATTTTTATTAATGCTATTTTGAATCGATTGGTTTTTTGTTATTTCCTTGAAAGCTTTAATACAGTTCATTAATATTTTAAAATTAAAATACCTCATACATTTGTATAGACGCCTAAGTGATTGAAGTTAGTTATACTATATCTAAGTATATTTGTTTGTACCTTCATACATTTAACCGATTTTTTATGGATAGCTGTTTTTTCTTACATTCAGAGTTTGTCCTATAGTAAACGTGTATCCACAGAATGAATATAATTATCCGCTTTCGGTTTAGTACCCCTAGCCGATACGACACTAAATGAATAGGCTACATAAAAAATAAATAAAATTTATAAAAATACTTCTTTCCGTTGGACAGATTGATTGCCAAATAACACTGATTACAGAAGAGAATTGGTCCTTTTGGTCCTAGATTAACTACGCCCCTGTCTAAAGCAGAAGATAAAAGTCTAAAAAGCGTTCCGTTTGCTTTTCCATAGCCGAGTAATAATACAAAACACGCTCTGTAGTTAAGAGTGCTTTTTATGTAAGACAGCTCCTGCTAAGAATATATTTTAGAAGTTTTCTTCACAACCTCATTTGCGGTAAATCTCAATCTGCGTCTATCTAGACTTTAGCTTTATATTTCCTCTCTTACCTTCGTATTGTATAAGTTATCTCATATCTTGCTCTCTCTGCAACAAATGTTTATGACTTTATCCGAGACTAGGATGTCTGCCAAAAAGCTCAGTTCAAGAAACTTCGAACTAGGCTTTGCGAGACAAAAATTTATAGACTGGCAAAAGAATTGGTATTTCTGTGAACTGTTGACCTCGCGACCACAATAATTATTATAAATAAATTTAGAGATTAACAATATAACGATATTATATTGTTAATCTCTAAATAGGCCATAGTCATTGACCGAACGAAGCGAAGTTCAGCAACCTACCTTGACGAAATTTAGTATTACATATTGTAAAGATTTTTAGAATTTAGATATTAGTCATCAGGATTTTTATTGAGGGAGTAATTTCCCAAAAAAAGAGAGTGTTTTGTAGCCGATTTCAACAATAATTGACAGGCGCATGGGGTAACCACAACACAGGTAAGAGTTCTAATCACAAAAATCAAGAGGTACCGACGAATTGAACCGCCTCCATTTTTGCAGTCAATTTAGAGAAATCGATACCTATAACTAAACGAAATTTAAATTCCTACCCACACTAAAATACTGCTGAAATGTGGCGATACTCCCACACAATAAGGGTTGCGTACGAAGGTATAAAATGGCGACGATCAAAATGTATTGTACTACAAATTCAATGGGGCTAAATGGCTGACGGCTACGATTGTCGAACTTTTTCTCCGATTCAGGCTTTGCGATATTTTAACAAGCTCTTGGCCAACTACTCATAATTATAATATCAAAAAACATCTATTGGTTGAAGCAGTTTTGCCTCATGAGCAATTCTTAACTTTTTTGAAACAACAATGAAACAAAAAAAAAAATTTTGTTTGTTCAAAGTGGTCCTTTAAGATTCAAAAACTTTCCAGTTGTTAGGTCTGTAAATCAATATAATGTGTTCATATTTGGTCCAAATTGTTGTCAGTCGTATTTTTTATCTATATTATGTATAAATATTGTTATATGCATCCCTTTCAAATATTACCGCAGATATTGTTCTGTAACTGAACTCTATAAAGCCATTTCAAAACCGTTTTATTTCATAACCAGTAGGCCGTGATTTTTAATTAAATCGTCGGCTTTTATATATACAGCTTTTGACCTACTGAACGCTTTATATGACTCAGTGAACATTATGTAGAACATGACGAGAGTGGCAGGGGCTTGCTTGCTTCTACTACATTTTATGATAAAAACGTTATGCGAATCTAAACTTATAATAAAACTGTAACAGGTCAAATTCATATTTTTAATATAATCACATTGAATATATTAAACAATTTCTTTCGCGGGTGGTGTTATTAACGATACGATTTTTTTATGAATGCTATGCAGAATCTTTAGTTCTTCAGATTTATATTAATAGAATCGCTTAAATTATACAAATTTCAATTCAAAACACTGTTATCTTATTGTATCTTTTACAATGATAAGAGTTGCAGAAGGACCACTGAAATTAATTCTCATATTTCTCAAGTACCATTTGCTAATTATGCAAGGTTAGCAACTGCGAACTAAGTCCAGGTACAGCAGTTTTGAATAATTTTCTCTATAAAATATAATATTAAGATCGATAGCACAATCTTCATTGAACACTTAATTTAAAATTGAAGCGAGATGGATGATTGGAATATCCTTGCACATGTCTATAGTTAGATTTTTTTTGCTATGGTTGATTTTTGAGCAGTTACTATTTTTTTGGATACTATAAAGACACGCAAACAGCAAGGAACTGTACAGTTATGTTCGAATCAAGTTAATAAAAAATTAAATTAACTAAAACAAGCCAATAAATTATAAATAAACTTAATACAAGTATTAAAAAAAAAGTTTTTACCGACTTCCATTACCGATTTCGATTCTAGGAATTACTGACCACTGAACCGATTTTAATAAGACTATGTTCTCAAAAAGCATAAATATAAAATAGCATGCCTACTAGTTGCCTATTAAGATATCACCATTGCACAAGAATTATGCATTCTACAATGGTCGGCAAATAACTTGAACCAGTGACCTTGGCTGCGCAGAAACGATTTTTAGATCTCTTTGGTGGATCGAAGTGTGTACGGTCGTCTCGCCGGCGTCGTCGTCGGCGGAGGTCGCCGAAACGCGTGCTCCTAATTAGTTATTCAGCTTGTTATTGTTATCATTTCTGTTATACGTGTTACTGTTGTGTTGATTTTTTGTTTGTATTTTCTGGTTATAATATTGTTATTGTTTTATTGTTCATATTGCTTCAAACGTTTTGGACAATGCCGCGTAGTAACATAGTTCTGAAGAGACAGGCTAGAAAAATGGTGTTCGATGTATACTGCTAAATGAAAAAGTTATCTACAAAACAAACGGAAATTCTGAATATGACCGCAGATGCGTAATGTAAAGCGCATCGTAAAAGATAATAAAGAATTTTTGACGGTATTAGGAACACCTGGTAAAAAAAGGTGTGTTAAAAAATGCCAGTTAATAATAAACAATACGATGTAAATACACCTTTTTGCTTGCCTATAGTGATTAATTTATGTGTACATATTATATAGATGTAGATTGTAGAGTAACAATTTCAGTTTAAACACTGACAATGACCATTAACTATGAACGGAAGTGCACATGCGCGAACATGCCCCTTCCACGTCACTTTTCGGGCAAGAAGTTTGCCGCTGATTGTAATTGACAACATTACAAACTTTTAACCCCCCATTTTTAATACTATAATGGAAAGATAAATAAAAAATGTAATGTATATATATATATATATATATACATTACATTCTGAGTAAAATGAGTATATATATATATATCCTAAACAGCTAGGCTTTTGACCACAAGTTCGCACAACCACGGAATTCAGCGATATTGTAGCCCTAGATGGAGCATGACTAGTCTGGAATACACTAGCTCTCAAGGAAGGAAGGAAGGCTGCAGGAACACACCTTTAGGTACTTGGCGACAGATTTTACAACTTGAGGGTGGTAGCTAGCCAGGCGAGCGATAGAAAACGCCCTACCACCATGCAAAATAAATGAAAAATATAAATATTTAAATTTATAAAAAATAAAATATTCCTAAAAATCTAAGTAAAGTTCCGCAAAATGTTATTTTCAGTTATCTTTCCATTATAAATGGGGGGTCGAAAATCTGAAATGTTAATTAGAATGCATGATTTTCGTGCAATTATGATATCTTACTGGGCACCTAGTACTACATCAAAGTGTCATATTGAAAGGTCAAATCACCATACAGAATAACTTTAGCAATCACAAAACGATATATGGATCGTAAAACAACGGCTCCTGTCGTAAATTTCATTCTGCCGTCACGAAATCCTTTTTAGGTAACCACATCATTATTTTAGTCTTACCGTGAGCTACAACTTTCTTTATTCTCATTTCGGAGATAATAATGTCTTTCTCAGAAATATCTTGAAAGAAAGCTCTGTTAGTAAACAAATATAACAAGTTTTTATTAATACCAGTAGGTTTTAATAAAAACTTGTTATATTTGGGAAGGGGATTATCAAGTGATATTGTACCACAACGAAGCTTCAGGGGGTCTAAATGGCTCGTACCGCTTCGAGAAAAGGATGGTACGGCAGTTCCTTTGTTTTGCTCGATTTGGCAGGGGAACTCTCGTGCCTTACACAGGGTTGTCTGCTAGGGATGTAATAAGCAACTTGCTGCACAACATCGCAGCATCATAAGTTGCGCTGTCCGACGCTTCGGTCTGACCCACGCTTAAATTACTTAGTTAAATGTAAATATAACAACTAAATACAAATAACTAACTATTCGACGCGTGATCTGATTGCTGGTTTTTATCTGGCCTAACGTATAAGCATTGCTATTCAGCGTGGTTATGCTGCTAGCAAACTAGGCACGCTGCCATCTGGCGGTGGGTTGGAGCATTTGGATTATCTATAGATTTTAAATGATCTATAGGTAATATTTCTGTTCTTTTTTTTCCGTTGTAGGTAGTCATTTTGTTTATGTTAAATGCACTTGCCCCACTAAATACTAATTTAGTATCTATATAAGTAGTCAGTGCAGTAGGAATATTTACGTCTACAAATTGTCTTTTGCATAGAATGGAGTCTGTTTCCCTTACAGAGCGGTAGATGGGAATCGTGTTACGAAACAAAGTTTTTGTCAAAGTATATAGTATTATAGCTTTGTTCTCTAAAGCCTGCAAACAGCCGTAGGCTGTAAACATACCCTTTTCTAGAAACAAGCATAAATGTGATCCTTGCTTAACTATGCTGAATAGGAAAAGTAAAAAAAAAATTGATAGTATTAATTTAGAAACCAAAATAATGAACCGATTTTCGACTTTCTAACACAAAAATATTTAACTTAAAAAAACTCCGAAAAAATAATTAAAATCATATTTCCTATCAAACAACGCAATGAAAAATAAACGATTCCTGCGACTTAAAACCTTTATTTTAAAATTTGTTAAAATTAAAGAAGACTTTTATATTTTTTATAAAAAAGCCTTCTCCTCGGGGAATCATTGAGTAAGCTTCGAGTCTGGCAAAATATATTATCGGTTATAAGATTTTTTTTTGACAAAAATTTTACATCGGCGCTATTTCTGTCGAGAAGTTTACCCTTTACGGTCTGAGTATTTTAAGGATTTTTATAGCATGATTTTATAAATTACCATATACACTAAATAAGTAGATACTTACCTACCTACTAGTATTTCAAAGCTAACATTTCAAAATTGGCTTCACTACGAATATTGAGCTGGTTTGACGTTAGTTTGCTAAGCATTAGCATTCCTTTGTACTTGTGAACGTAATTATGTATATGCCTATGTTACTCCGTGATAATGTAGCTATGCAACGGCGAAAGATTTATTGAAATCGGTCTAGTACTGATTAATATTACTACCTTTTACCCGCGGTGTTGTCCAAGGCATAAACTTGTGCCATTATGTATTATTACTCCAAAATTTCGATAAGATTACGAAGGACGTATTTCTAGAGAATAAATCTGACACGACCAACAAAACACGATGGAATCTAAATTTTGAACCCAGTTTAGAAGTTCAATTTCCAATAAATAATTTTAAGTACACTCTACATCGTTTAATAAATACACCCTCCAAATTTCATGTCTCTAGGTTCAGCGGTTTAGGTACTGCCTTGATTCTTAGCAAATATCAGTCAGAAAGTCAGTCAGGACTTTCTCTATTATAAATCATCCCATGGCTACACTTAAAATTTCCGGGATAATGTGTTAATCAAGGGTATAAGCAATCTTTGTGCCAAATTTCATCCAAACCCGTTTATTCGTTGGAGCGTGAAGGAGGAACTAATAAACACACACACATACAAACTTTTGCATATATAATATTAGTGTGATATACTTGTGGTAAGAAAAAGGATACTTTTTAGTTTCTGTAAAAAGAAAGTGACAAACGGACAAGGGCAGCAATCTTAAAGCACGTATACGGACTTTTCTTAAAAATAGATTTTACGTAAGATAATTACAAAAGTCAGAAATTTTATAACGTTTCTAAGAAACTCAGACATTTACAGGCCTCAGTAATGCTTACGAGAATAACCCGCTATAAAACCTTTTCGCCTCACAATCATTGTAAAAGAAAATCACCAGTCTACGGAGCCTTTTGCACTTTTAATGGCTTCCTGTCTCGCTTTAACATAAGACTGTTGCGTGTTTGAGTCTCTTTCTAAATAGCCCGTTTCAGTAACCCGGTGGCCACTTAGAATTACTGTTTGGAGACTTGGGATAGATGTTAAAGTTTGTTTCGTGAAGTAAATGTAGTGTAAGAGCTAGTTTAAGAGATTGTTAAGGTATGTTAAGAAGTAAATTAAAATCTCGCAAGTTACGATATTATCGTGGAATATAATAATTCTTTAATGTCAACACCTAAATACCACATTAAAGAGTAAATAGAATAGCAAAGGCACAAAACGCGGTGTGTATATTTTATGGGAATGGAATAATTGTACAGAATAACGGATGAACTGAGTCTACCTAACTGTACATATGAAAGTAATCTTTGGGAGAAACCCCAAATTAGAGAAATATTAATCAGTTATTTAAAAAAACTTGGCTTTCAAAATAATATAACATGGACTGGCAGTTTTTTTTCGATCGAGAGATAAAATTTTTATTTAATTCATATTTTTTTGAGTACACCCCTAACCATTGCCCATTAATAAATTTCCATCAGCCAATTTATTGGTATTTCATAGTAAAATCTATGAAATACCAATAAATTGTTTTTTGGCATTATTTGCACCTATCTCACACTTCAAATATTACTTTTTAACCGACTTTAAGAAATACAGTTTCTAATTCGATTATTAATTTTCTTTGTTTACAGCGCTATATAAACTATCATTGCTATTGCTATCATCGATCAAATTTTTGGTAGGTCATACTTTAGAGATTAGAGCGAATTCTTTTCTCTCTAAATCCTTAGGTAGTTTGGGATATTAAATCAATATAACCTGATATATTTGACTGAATATGGACGTCAGCCGTACTGAAGTCTGCTGTAGTTTTTTTAAGTTATATATTACAAAAACACCTTATTATTTTATTTGACCTCCAGCTCTTCACAACCAAAACCTTCTGTCCCCAAAATAACTCTCATACGCGATCGCTATGTATACATATATTACAGTTGTATATCTGTCTGTCCGTTTGTAATTTGGACAATGTATTTCCCGAGGGAAAGCGGTTTGTGTCAATACATAACGAAGTGAGAATGATAACTTGTCGTGGGTATGAAAAATTGTACTAATGATGATTATTATACCTATTAGATTTTTAAATCTGTATTTTATTACTTTGTTAATTATGCTTCTACTCTACTGACTGTCAAATAAGAGGAGGTACTCATTTCGACTTGTTAATTAATTTCTCGGATACAGATGAACATTTATGGATTTTAAAAAAAAGTAAGCTGTTCTAAGTTTTCGGTTGTTTTTTTAATCAAATAACCTTTAATTTTTTACACTATGATGACATTCTGTTTTTACTTTTTAAAAGTATTATTAGTTATAAATTAACATCATTAGTAGAACTTTAAAACCAAAAAGTAAAATCGTAAAATTTAGCTACTAGTTTTTTTTATCCTACACAGATAGTCATTTGATCACAAGTTTGTACGACCACGGAAGTCAGCGATACTGTAGCCCTAGATGGAGCATGCCTAGTCTGGAATACACTGGCTCTCAAGCTACTAGTTTAATCGTGTTTTGATGAACACATTTGAGTACTTACATCACAGACCAACTTATCACATCTCAATAACCCATGAACCCGATTCAATAAGCCCTCGTCACGGGACACTGGTCAAGTGGAACAACCCTTACGAAAATAATCTTAGGGTTGCAAATAATTCGTGTAAGACCCTTTGCACATGATGATAGGCAAATCTTACTAATATTATAAACGCGAAAGTTTGAATGTATGTTTGTTACTGTTTCACGCAATAACTGTTGACAGGATTTGGATGGTATTTGGCACTAAGATAGCTAATGATCTGGAATAACATATAGCCTACTTTTAATTCCGGATTCTAGTGGTAAGTCATATCTCCGCGGGTTACACCGCGGGGCGCAGCTATTCTATATACAAGGGCTACCCACTCATTTACTATGCTACATCTTGGGCTACAATTTCATTGTCTTGCGTGGTCGTGCAAGCTTGGGGTCAAATGCCTAGCTGCCACGTTAATAAAAAAAGCCGGTGCCAGACAAATCTGTTAGGTAGTAGAAATATACTACCTAATTATTAAGTACATACAGGCTTTATTGCCAAAAAAAATTAAATGACTGAATACATCAAAAAAAAAAATAGCAGATACATTACGCATAGTGAATATGCTCAATCGGAAATCAAAGTAGAAGTGTATAAAAATTGACTCCATATATTTTATTACAGATAGTTTTTCCTCGATTTACTTGAGATTCCGTCTTCAGATCCTGACTTGATGATAATAAGACCACCTCAGGAGTATATCATTTCGAACTAAAAAATATGTTTGATCGGTTCACACCTGGCGAAAATATTGATGAACATAGGTTCATCACAAGAATAGAATGGATGAGGAAAACATGCTGTGCCAACCCTATGATAATGGTGATGATATGTTCATCACAAACCAACTTACATCACATCTCAATAACCCATAAACCCGATTAAATAAACAAAATAAATACATACAAATGAACATAGAACCTCCTTCTTTTTGGATGTCGGTTAAAAATAATTAAAAATCAATGTTTAAACTAGTGTATTTCCAATAGAATTCCAAAGCAGAAACCGTACGGTTTGTTACATATTTAATGCCTTACTCAACAACTTGCTGATCGTTGTTGTGACCCTAAATTTAATCCCAACTTCCGACCTTTCATTTTAAACGACGATGGAGTTAAAGATGTTTAAACACCAGTTTGACGTTAATTCTGTAGCGAAAAGTTTAATTAATTTTTTTCTGATCATTTTATAGGTTGGTAGTAACCGCGTTATGACTTTAGGACTACATATTTGAAAGGCTATTTTGCTTCCAAAACCTACTGATACTAAATGGTAGTATGTCATCCGCAGCGTAGCCCTCCACATTAAATTTAATAATTAAAAGTTTAAACTTTGAGCCTCTATTTGACCCCTAAAAAACAACTAACTGGGTTTTATAAAAAAACCAAATACACCTATTGGTACCTATATATTCTAGGTTTAGCGGTTTAGGCTCCACGTTGTTTCCTAGCTAACATCAGTCAGGACTTCTACTCTTTATATTATGAAGAGTAGAAGTATATATGTACAGGTACATATTAAAAATGTCCCAGTTTAAAAATATACACGGAAATGTAAACAAAATAAGCGATATAGCATAATTTTATACAGTGGAAAAAAAGTTTTGAAATCTTTTATCTCATTTTCTTTTTACTTACGCACGTAACTTTTTATCTCTTTTGCGTACTTAACCCGTTACGGGGCGGTCATTAAAAAGTGTTAAGTTCTATACATAGCACTAGAGAAGGACATTTTTAAACACGTAAATATTTCCAAAATCGGTTTCTAAAAAGGCCATCGAAAATCAACTCAACTCAAACAAGCGAGTTCGAAAAAACCCAACAGTTAAATCGTTAAACCTGTGTGTCATACTTAATATATTTTTTTTATGTACCCGGTGTTACTCTCACGACTAACACGAATCTAGTGACGCCACTCACATAAAAAACACGACAAGCTGTTTAGGCTCTAGGGCGTGCCAAAAAAAAACAACATACATCACTCTACACTCCAATCCTTCTCTCCCTCCCTCCAATCTTTTTCTTTTCTTTCGCAGTCGGGTCGAAATAAGGACTGCGTTGTAATAAGAAGCTCATCCTCTTTTGAAGTCAGTTAAAAATATAAAACGCACATAAAGTCTCGTCAAACACTATACGTATCAACCTATAACGTCCCACTGCTGGGGTCAGCTCTCCCCTATGATGGGGGTGTAGGGCAAAAACTATACACTATATACTTTAAAAATATAAGTCATGAGAATTATTAAACTAAGAATTAACTATTTGTATATTAATAAGATTTGTCTATACGTTTATTTTTTTAAGTAATTTTTAATTGAAATAATTAAAAATTACTATATATATAGTATAGATTCTTGCCAGTAACGAACGTTATTTAAAAGTAAAGATAGCAACACTTCGTAATAAAATACGTATTTCGTCATTTATTACGAAAATGAAAGTCGAAATACGTATATTCGCCGCATGATCACAATAATGTCGGTGCCGTGGGAAACTACAACAATGAACGCGTCTGGAATACCGATGAGACAATTATTCATAACTAGCTGCGACCCGCGGTGTTACCCGCGTTAATCTTCTTCTTATATATACTAGACCCGGCCACGCGTTGCTGTGGCTATTTTATAGCGTCAACGACACGTGGTAATTATGCTGTTAAAATGTAGCTTACATGACACGTTCGTAGATTTACCATAGCAGCGCCATCTATTGATTACTTACTCAACCCAGTCGAAAGGTATCGACAATAATAACAGACAAATAATTAGCAATAAATTAAAATTGCGACTATAATTTGAGTTTTAAACTATCCTATCTCTCAAGTTGGATCGAACTGCACATGGTGTGCGAATTTTATTATAATCGGTTAAGTGGTTTAGGAGTCCATTGAGGACAAACATTGTGACACGAGATTTATATATATTAAGATATATATATATATATATAAAAATCAACTGCTGTTCGTTTGTCTCGCTTAAACTCGAGAACGGCTGGACCGATTTAGCTGATTTTCGTCTTGAAATGTTTGTCGTACCTACTCCAGGGAAGGTTTAAAAGGTGAGTAACATATATAACTGTTAGGCGGTACGAAGTTCCACCGCAGGGTCAGCTGTATATTATAAAAAGTAGTCTATGTATTAATCCAGGGTCAAACTTATCTCCGTGCCAAAATCTATTCGAATCGATTCAGCAGTTTTTTGCGTGAAAAAGTAACAAATTATACATTATTCAATATATTCTTACAAAAATTCTCTTTTATAATATTATTATTAGTAGGATATTAACATAGAACCTTGCGATTAGAGATATACAGACGAAAAAATGTTTTTTTTGTCAGAGTGTAACGTTTTTCTACAAACTTGAAAAAGAGGGGAGAAAACACAATTTAACTGTTTTTCTTAATGTTTGTTACCTGATTTCTCAGAGACGAGTGGACCTATTTGACAATATTATTTTGGGTGAAATTTGATTTTGGAGTGTGTGGTCCAGTTTAATTTTAGCAAAATTAGACCAGAGGTTTGACTTTTAAATGAAAATAACTGAAAAAGTCCTATCCCAGACTTCCATTGCGCAATGGAAGTCTTAGGCACTTATTTTAATAAGAATAACCAAGTAGTTCGATCCTTGTAATAAAATGAGGGTAGATGCAACATCTCTTGACATCTACCTGTCGTTGAAGGTGTCTGAGCAGTTGCAACCAAGGCGCCGTGCGCATCGCACTCACTTAGTGTGAAGGTGTTAGAATTTATGCAAATCCCCGAACTGGTGTAAATTTAGACATTGTGAAGCTCTGTGATCACCCACGATACCGCAAGGACGATCTCCTGCAGTCGCGCTTGACATACGTAGCTGCTGCTGAAGCTGGACGCGGCACGGGATCGAAAGGTTGATGGATTGATTTTCATATGCCTTCTTTTATGCAAGGAGAATTTGCGCCTCACCGTTTACTCTATTTTAACCTCATACAGTCCACTTCAAAATCGAATATCTATACCAGATATCCTTACCTCTCATACACTGTGAGAAAACCGTACAATCTCTATGTAAGTATGTAGGTATGTCCAATTTTTTATGATCCTCTACAGCCTAAACTGTTCGGCCAGTTTTTATGTGTCATTGGATTTGTCTTCATCTGCAGATGGTCATAGGCTATACTAATTTCATCCCGCAGTTTAACTTGTTAAGATAAATTCGTCTGACATAATTGCAGTTGGGTTTTTCTGAATAGCTTCTAACCAATTGTTAAAGTTAAAAAACTTACCTGATCCTTTTTGAAATCGGTTATGAAACAAAGATATTACAAAAACAAATTCTGTTATTTCTACATAAAGAGAACACATTAACGCATACACGTTCCATAGAACCTTCCTACGCAAATTCTGTGTAATAAAAATAATCTCGGATAGCAATAGAGAATTATTATTTTCTACTTTACGTAAAGAAATGTCGCAACCGAATTCGGTGAACATATCAATATTTTTTTATGATAACTAAGTGGTTTATCTATTTTTGATACAGATTTTTAACCGACTTCAAATAGGAAAAGGTTATCAATTCGTCTATGTTTTTAGTCTAAAGTATGTTCCCGATTACGAACGAATTGTGTCATCTTGAAATGTTTCTATGCTTTTTCCGCGGCTCCACCCGCTTTAAGTTTGCTTCCACGGGAATTTTGCCAATTTCATACTTAGGACTTCGATCTATCTCGTTTCAAAAAATGTTATTCCGTCACACCGATGCTTCTTGGTTGCATTGCAATTAGAGGATAACATTTGTACACTTTCGACATTTTCAGTACTTTCAACCTCCAAATTTTGCCTTTTTTACCCGAAGAGGGGACATAAAATTTTTTACTGTTCCTATTATACATAGATATTATATGAGGATTATTTTTTTCATGTCATATTTTCATTTTTATATGTCAGTGAGCATACAACACTTAAATACACTCAAAAGTGCTGAGACAAATTTTTGATTCATTTGTAAATTGAAACATAAAAACCATATAAATTTATAAATAGGTACTTACTGTTACCCACGCGTCCATATTTCAAAAAGCCCATTTTACAATCCCAAAACACAAATGTCCGTGAAAAATACTCAGATCTCACGCTAGCACCACCAGCTTTCCACACACACAATATGACACTAAACACATCGAATCACCACATTTTTTTGTAAAAAACCGTTCTCACATAATTTGTTAATGTTTTTCTGAAGAGATTGTATAGTTTTTCATAAAGGAAATAGGATAGATTTGTGGAGAAAGGGGAGGGAAAGTTTGACAAACGTCCGGTGTTTGCGCTTTGCCGTAGCTGACTGACGTAGGTTCGTAGCACCGTAGCTTCGTAGCCCAGAGTCCGGCCGGCGTAGCTTTCGTAGGTTTGGAGGGAATCGGTATGCGCAAAGCTTCTATAGGTAGTATTGTACGCGGAGACATGTCGTGAGCTGGCTGTTCATACTAAACTTAAAGCTGGTCAATGATTAAGTCTTTATATAGCTTTCCATACTTGTCTTATAATGCATGTTAGTTGATAGTGTATTTATTGTGCTTACAATATTATTATTAGCCCCCGACGCTAAACCGACGTGGTGTTATAAGATTAACATGTGTGTGAGCGTGTGTATGTATATTTGGCGAACGAATGAAACGATTTTGAAAGATTGAAATTAAAAAATCGATAATTAATTATACGGGAGTTCTTAGATATGTTTGAAGAAAATCGGTCCAAGATGGCCGCCGTTAAAAATTAGATATTTTTTTTACAATTAATTCAATATGCATTGACTAGTAAAATAATAAACACTACAATAAATTTTTAGTCCAAGATGGCCGCCCCATAAAATGGCGAAGTGCATACGTTTTCTCAATTTACTAACCATTTAAAAAAATAGGCTGGACATATTTTTTTCATGAATTGAATAATCTATACAGATTACTGGCAGAGGAAAAAAAATAAAGGGTATTGTATGAAATTGGTCTCTGCGGAGAATCCAGGCTGCTGCGGGAAATGATAATGAAATAGCTTCGGTTTGTGGTGTAGGCTGATTTAATGGCCGGACTGTTGTGATAGACAATCAATAAAGTTGCATTTATTTGTCACATTGATATTTTCCGCTCGCTGCTTTCCACAGTGTTCCCCGCGGATCTCTAATTATTTTTAGTATTTTTTTTTTGTTGCTCAGTAATAATCTAGCTATTTGAATGCGAAAGAATTTTTGAAATCGGTCCGGTTATGTTTATTCGTTACATACAAAAGTATAAATCTTTCTTCTTATTTTAATTTTTTTCAATATTTTCTTTTTTATTAATGTACGAGTAGATTATCCGTATTGGTTCCTTAAAATAAAGTCAAGATTTGAATGGGGCGGCAAATTCAAATCTTGCAGAAGTTTAAGGAGATTCTAAATTATTTACTTTTAATTTTTTTTTTTTAATACTTATTCAAAAAAACATTATTAAGAGAGCAAAGGTTGATTTATTTTGTTCAACGGCAGCTCTACAGAGGTAGACGGGTAACGTTATAGCTTTTAAGGGAGTAATGATATTAGTGCTTTTTCTTCCGGATTTACAAAACGAACTCTTGGGGTTCAAAGCCAAGTGAGGCATATTTTTAATGTCTGGCACCATAGAATAGAACCGGATTAAGGACGTAGTCTTTTCTCTCCCTTTCTGTAAAACTGTTATTGTTTAGATTTTTTTACACAATTCGCCTTATTCTACTAATATTATAAACGCAAAAGTTTGTAAGAATGTATTCAAATTCAAATTATTTTTATTTGCTAGGAATATGAATGAATAAATGAATAAACTCCTTATTGCAGACACACAAATAAAATCAAATATACAGGTAAAACTTTACATCTAGTGTCACAAGTGGAATATGATAGGAGGTATAATACAATACATACAAGATCTTAAAGTAAGGGCAATGAGTGCGCACATTCTTTGCCTGTCAGCATTCAACATGAAGAAAACCATGATATTAATTAATTAGTAGCTTACCTTATTATGTACTTAAAATAAATTTTCTTGAACATGAGTATTTCATCCTTTTCACCGATACTAACAATTATATTATACAATAACGAATCTAAGCATGATACAAATAACTTATTCTAATAATTGCTTTCTTAATAATTATATTGTAATTTAAAATATTCCACAACAAAAGTCCATATTGAAAATCATAATATACTTTCCGTGTAGTTATCAAATTCACGGTAATATTCAATTGTCAAAACTGTTATTATAATAATGTCATAATAATGTAAACATTAATATTACGTACGATACTTATTTGTCATCTCAGTCATTAATTCCGACACACTATAGTACGCATTGTCTTGTAAGTAACTTTTGAGTTTTTTTTTGTAAATATGAGTTACTTTCAAACTAGTGATACGCTTTGGCAAACGATTATAAATTAAAGTTCGTGTCGCTCACTTTTAACATTCTCATAAATATTGGAGTTACTACGCACAAACATCGGACACTCAAAGACGTACATGGATTGTACTGTTAAAATTTTTAGACTTTTAAAAAATGGTTCACAGCTACTTCTTGGTCGGAAACCGCAAATAGCACGAATGCATTTCTTTTGCGCCTTTAATACAGAGTCAATTCCCACACAATTACTCCAAAATATTATGCCATACCTGAGTAATGATGAAACTTAACCATGGTATGCTATCAGGGCCATATTTTTACTCACTATTTTAGTGAGGATATATCTACAGTGCGTATGAGCATTGATTGATTATGATTAAATCCTAAATATGTCCTTTCCATGTTCATTGGCAATCAATACTTAGGCCTAAGAATTTTGACAATTCTATGTCATTTATTTTGTGTCCAGAATTACTTATGCCCATACTATTCAATTTATTAACTCTATTTCTAAATGTCATTAAATATGTCTTGTTAAGATTAATTTGTAAATTATTTGTACTAAGCCATTCTATAATTTTGTCAAGTGTTATGTTAATGTCACATGAAACAGTGGTTTTATCTCTTCCCGAAAACAATACAGTACTATCATCAGCAAATAGTACAGATGGGTGTCCAGTACTCATAAGAAGGTCGCTTATATATATAATAAAAAGAAGAGAACCAAGCACACTGCCTTGTGGTACGCCGTACTTTACCAACCTATATTCTGAAGAGTATACCATTTCTTTTTTTAATTTTGGGCATATTCTACTTATTTGAGTACTCTGTTGTCGATGACTCAAATATGACTTTATGAGATTGTGGACATTACCACTGACTCCATAACTTTGAAATTTATTTAATAGTAACCTGTGATCTACAAAATCAAATGCCTTTGTAAGAACCATGTACAATGCACAATATGCACATGATGGTATCTTTCTATCTATGCTTGTAATTACTGTCTGTAAGAACGTGTAATATGCCTGGTT
This sequence comes from Ligdia adustata, assembly GCA_947049295.1. Classification (NCBI taxonomy): domain Eukaryota; kingdom Metazoa; phylum Arthropoda; class Insecta; order Lepidoptera; family Geometridae; genus Ligdia; species Ligdia adustata. Next base: position 3,642,017 of record OX346237.1, read on the forward strand.
AATTGATTTGCTTTTGCGAAATCCTACTTGCTCTTTCGCGAATAACTGCTTATCTTCGAAATACTTAAAGATGCTTTTATGCATTACTTTTTCAATTACTTTGTAAAATACTGAAATTAGAGCTATTGGTCTGTGGCAGCTGATATTGCTTTTGTTTATGTTATCATATTGTATGGGTGCATGTTTGTTACTCTTTCATGCAAAAACTTCTTAACAGATTTGGATGAAATTTGGCACCAAGATAGCTTATGTCCTTGATTAACACATAGAATACTTTTCATCTCGAAAAATGCAGTGTTTCCGTGGGATAATGTAGTATCCGCGAGTAGCACTGCGGGGCATAGCTAGTTATATATATAATATATAATCACTATAACTGGGTTTATCGTATACCGAGGTGCATACATTAGAAAACCTTTGTTAAATATACTATAACTACGACTACTGTTACCCGCTATACAAATGGAATTTCATTCATTTCAAAATTTCAGAATGGGTTCACTTTGAACCCCTTTTTGACCTACCTAATTTGAATAAAAATATATCTTTTCTAAGTGAGTTGAGTTGAGTTGAGTTGATTTGAGGTGAGATGAGATCAGACAACTCTTTGTAAAAACCTGTTTTACAATAAATATGTATTTAAAACAAGTATAAGCTTATAGATATGTACTATATATTTTTTAATGGCAGCCTTATCGCTTAAAGCGATCTCTCACGTAGGCGTAGAGTCATAGCTCTATGCTTAAAGATATTTAATGTTGGAGCACGCCTAATGTCGACCGGTAGACTATTCTACAGCAAAACAGCGTTTATAGTGAAAGAGGGCTTATAGGAAACGGTGGGGTGGGATTGATAACATGAGATTATCAGATAACTTCAATGCATAGGAATGTGTAGTGTGACAATATTTGAAACATTTCTGAAGGTACCGCGGAGAAGAAGGGTTAAATAATATATTATAAAAGAGAGGCAGTATTTGAGCATGCCAGCGGATAGGGAGCCACTTTAGCTTTGTGCGATAATTGGAGACATGGTCATATTTACGTAAACCAAATATAAACCGTATGCAGAAATTTTGGGGGCGTTCAAGTTTGTCAAACTGCTTTTGGGTTAGATCAAGGTAACAAACGTCTGCGTAATCAAGAATCGGCAATAGGAGAGATTGTGCAAGCGCAGTTTTAGAGATAATTGGTAGATAGCTGCGTAAGTTACGTAATGAACTAGCAGACGCAAACAATTTGCGGCTAATTTCTGTGAGCTGAGCATCCCAAGATAGATTGGAATCATATATTATGCCGAGATTCTTCACAGTTTAGCTAAAAAGGATTGTTACGCCATCGAAAACTACTCGCGGAAGGTTATCCCAGTCAATTTGACATGTTTGGCGATAACTACCTATAACAATCACCTGCGTCTACAGATTATTCACTTTCAGTCCGTAGGATTTACTCCAGTCAGAAAAGCGACACAGGTCCTGGTTCATTTCTTCTACCGCTTCGGCTAACCAACCAAGATGTGCGTTGATTCCTAGCGAATACTTTCTTTCTTTAATATACGAAATTATCGGTTAAGGGTGCACTACGGCGAAGGGGGTCACTAAACTTATCCTAAGGAACAACTTTCGCTATTGGAAAAACTCTGAATTTGAGAAAATAAATCAGTTGTTTCATACATTATGTCGACGACCGATAAACTTTTTGCAAGGAACAGCATAGTGTTGTCTATTAACCGCCAATTGCATTCTCTTATGAATTTGGGGTTGGTACCGTAATAAAATTTGTTCATCATGATGAGTTTGGTACACCTATATATAGTACACCCCTTACCGATAATCCTGTATTTTTTTATTTTTTTTATTACACAAAGAAATACATATATTTTAAACAATTACACACTGATCTCCATACTAGGATTCCCTGTCACGCGGAGATCAGGTTCACAATGAAAACACATAAGAATGAAGATACAAAGAAAAGTAATTCTAATCTAAACGGTACAAGCGTCGTCGTCTCTAAAATGTGTGTTTGGCTTTTTTACACAATTTTCGTGTGAGTGAAAATATGTTTAGTTTATTATTAATTTTATTGTACAAATAAGCTGCCATCCACGAGTAAAATCTTCCTCAGACCCCAGTTCTTCTTTGTGGCAGTTTCCATCTTATGTGTCTATGACTAATAATGAGCATTTTGGGTGCCGTTTTATGAAAGCGTAAGACTACAGAAGTTATTATATAACTGCCTAACTCTTAAGTGACCTAGTTCAGCATACTCGTATATACTCGTATCATACAGAATAGTTTTGCTAACTAAACCCAGTGCACCTCAAGGTTAAATCACAATGCTATTTTTTCACGTTCCTATTCCTATCCCCTTAATGACTTAAAATCCAATTATTTAAGCAATATTAATTATTAAATATTGTTTATGTAAACGGGCTTACACGCGTACCTGATTGTTGGTTTGATTTCATCCCTGATGAAGTTCACCGAATGTGAACGACACTATAGTTGGACCTTTCCAACAATCGGGTTCGCTTGAAAACCCGTTTCCTTAAGCAATATGAATCAAACACGCGTTAGTTTTCTAAATAAAATTAATTATTAAATAATAAATGGATCACGTAGGTCAACAGTTTTTTGTGATTTACATTTATAGCATGGTGGTAGGGCGATTCTTATCGCTCGCATGTCTAGCTACTACCCTCAACATGACAAAATCTGTCGCCAAGCACCTAACGGAGTGTTTCGGCAGCCTTCCTTGAGAGCCAGTGTATTCCAGACTAGGCATGCTCCATCTAGGACTATAGTATCGCTGACTTACGTGGTCGTGCGAACTTTTGATCAAATGTCAAAATCTAGCTGTGTAGGACAAAAAGAAGCATATTACCTGATTTTCGATTTTCTGGTTATAATTACGTATCGACACAATTTACTATTTACGAAACTTTAACCCTCCGTCCTTACCTACCCTTACCTCCCCTACCATGACTTGACAATTTTATAGAATTTACAGAGATTTTTTGTTGCTACCTATTTAGATTCATATAGTCACTGTTAATTCTGGGAACTGTTGACCTCGCGACTGCGATAGTTTTTACAACTTTGTAAATACATAACAATAACCACTTGACCGATTTTTCTTGTAATTAAGAATATTATAATTGTTGCGTTCTGCATTTTTGTACCAAGTATTATGTATTGAAATTGGTTAGTAAGTGGCGCCGTAACAAACTACCCCTAGTTTAGGAGAAATACAATTGATTACGATTGGTTAGAAACTACGACCTGTACGAAGTTTCTTGCGGACAAACAAACATACAACCTGACAGACTAAAGAACATTTTTCAGACTTAAAGCAGAGACAATGCGCGTGTAATAATGTTACGTAGGTATATGTTTCGCGACGACTTTTAAAATATCAACGCGTTTTATCACTCTATGTGCAAATGTCACAATATTTTCTTTTCCCATCGGAAGTGTTTCCGAGTAGTGCTGAATCTGTACACATACCGAACAATGTTTAACTCGAGTCTGAAATAACCGCGTGTTCCGGAACAATCGTTTCGCGAAACTTCCGTGGGCACGTAATCAGGGGTACGCAACTTTTGGTAAAAGAAGATTAATCTATTCCTCAGGGCCTCACATTTTACTACATAAAAATTCTAAACGGTTACCAAAATGTATAAATGGTCACCAAATTACGTTTCATAAAACGGACCTTGTTGATGAAAGTATTGAGTATGCCATAAAAAAAGAAACCTAAACCTATTGCGGACATTGTTGCCGATATTTCGAAGAGTCATAATTAGGTGAGCCATTTTAGGAACCAAAAATAATACTTGGGTTCCGTCTAAATTTTACCCGTTTTAAATCCAAATAATATCGACAAGTCTTAAGAGTAACAATGGTGTATTCGTATGCTAAATAAAATGTTGTTCCCTACTGGGCTAAGGTCCAACCACCTCCGTAACAATAGCGTCCGGTCCGTAATTGGCTAATGAAGGCATTTGCGTCGCTTTTATTGAAGAGGTTCTATTGTAATATTTTGTAGCAGTGTTGTAATATTTTAGTTGTTAATTAATGTAAAGTTGCGTCTTGCTTTTACATGACAAGTCAAACTTCGAAAAAGTGAAATCAAACTCCTTTTCGGCACGCAAAACTTACGCTACTTATAATTTCCTTTAAGAAAATTATAAGTTATGTTAAATAAAAAAACTTTCGAATTAAAAAAGAACAAGAACTTTTTACTACAATGAATGTTAAAGGCTAATTTGAAAATTGAAATCTGAATAACACAGTAATAACACAGTGTTGAGAGAAATTGCCTTAGATTGCTGGCGGCATTGCCGCGTAGTAGAGTAATGCTTAATATCTGAGCGAAATGAAAGCCAGCATTCTGAACACCTGATGCTTCAACCAACCGCCTGTTCAGAAAACGTAACAAAGCAGCCTACGATGTAACCCTAATTCAAATCAACTGACCCCCACGGAGACCCAAAGTAGGAGTCTCCAAACAGTATAGTCATCATCATCTTCCTGACCTAATCCCACTACGTGGGGTCGGCAAAGCATGTCTTTCTCTTCCATTCTACTCTATTAGCCGTCATCTCTTCATTTACTCCCCTTTCACACAATTCATCCACATATTCTTAGGTCGCGCGCTACCATCTATAATTATTATCATGGTCCTCTTCGTCACATGGCTTTCTTCTCTACGCATAACATGTCCATACCATCCTAGCCTACCACTTCTTAACAGTAACTTCTGCTACTTTCAAACTTCCCCTAACATACTAATTTCTAATCTTGTCCATTCTTGTCACCCCAGGCATCCATCTCAACATTTTCTCTCTGCTGCATGCAGATGAATGAAAGGGGAATTTCATTCATCACCTTAGTAGCCCAACATTCAGATCCATACAGAACAGGTCTAATAACAGACTTGTAAATCTTCCCCTTAAGTTTAAAGGGCATTCGTGGATCACAAGTCGTTCCTGAGACCTGTAGCCACTTCATCTATCCAGCATTTATTCTGCTCACTACGTCGCGGTCAATGTCACCGTTGCTTTGGAAGATAGAGCCGAGATAACGAAAGTTGGAGCAGACTGGTAGGGGTACACCATCTAAGGTAATTGGACTAAAACTAGAGGAACTTCCAAAATCACAAAACGGAATGTGCTCGGTTTTGGTACGACTGATTTTCAGTCCAACGCTTTCTTGTTTATCCTGCCACCTTGCCAGTCGGCTCTGTATCTCAGGCTCTTCTTCTCCGACTAGCACAATGTCATCGGCAAACAGCATAACCAGGGTGCTTCCTCCTGTATGTCTGATGATAGCATCCATTACTAGGAGGAACAAATACGGACTTAGAGCCAATACCTGGTAAAATCTTACTGCTACATTGAATTTTTCGGTATCGCCAGACCATACGTAGGTACCTACTGGCTCGACAGTACAGCTTGAATAAGCTGCTGGTTTTTCCCAAGCACTCCTTTCTCTTTCAGAGCCTACCACAGTACCTCACGGGGAACCCTGTCATATGCTTTTTCTAAATATAATAATAATAATTGGGACAACATCCACACAAAGGTCTTCAGGTCCCAAACTAGGCAAAGCCTGTTATAAGGTAAGCTGATGACTGATATACATACGTATACCAGTCATCAGGTTACATACTTATATATATACTAGCTGACCCAGCCACGCGTTACTGTGGCTATTTTATAGCGTCAACAACACGTGGTAATTATGCTGTTAAAATGTAGCTTATATGACACGTTCGTAGATTTACCATAGCAGCGCCATCTATTGATTACTTACTCAACCCAGTCGAAAGGTATCGACATCTGTTAGAATCATTTGGAGTTAACAGATAATTGTGACTGTCAAATAATAACAGACAAATAATTAGCAATAAATTAAAATTGCGACTATAATTTGAGATTTAAACTATCCTATCTCTCAAGTTGGATCGAACTGCACATGGTGTGCGAATTTTATTATAATCGGTTAAGTGGTTTAGGAGTCCATTGAGGACAAACATTGTGACACGAGATTTATATATATTAAGAAGATATAAACACCCAGACAAAGGTCAAACTGACATGTTCATGCACACAAATGTTTCATCTGTGACCCAGGACCAGCGGCGCAGACGGCGCAGGCGCAGTTGGTAGCAGGTTGCTACCAACTGCGCCAACCGGCCTGTCAACGAATACCATGTGCGCAAAATATGGCGTCCGTTGTACTGCGACCGGGCATAAAACCGAATTGTATCTGTGATATCTCATTCTACTCTCTCAATCGTCTCGCAATTACTTTCACACTCTATAATTGTTACAGACTTGTACATCACCATTGTTTTTATAGATGGGCACCAGCGAACTGTTGCACCACTCGTCATCTAGATCTCCTCTTCTTGTAACAATTTATTGAAGATAAGATGGTATATACAAGATATTTAGTGTTTTTCCTCGTCGAAGAGGCGGAAAAACACTAAATATCTTGTATACCATCTTATTATGAATTTATTTCCGCAAAGTAACGCCTGACTCCATCGATTATTTATTGAAGAATAAAGTCAGCCACATCCATCCATCTACATTCAAAAATTTCCACACTTCAACTGGTATTCCATCCGGTCCCACTGCTTTATCATTCTTAATACTTTAGACGGTCTTCTGTACTTCCTCCATACATACTTCTTGCACCACTCCCATTTTTGTCGGAAAATTCTGTAACTCTTTACTCCAATCATTATCTTTATTCATCAATGTTTAAAAAAAATATTGTTCTTATTTTATATTAATGGCACCATACGATTTGTATATATGCCGGCGTCAAGTTTATCAATTTTCGAGTAATTAATCAATAAAGTTAAGTCATATATCATGTAATAAGTTATCGTGGTTAAGTTAAAGTCATATCATGTAAAGCGGTGGAGACTTTAGCAGGGTTTCTACGGAGATTTCCCGCGAACACGAAAACCACGTTATTCCGTCTACATATTGCTTGCCCACACTTGTGCACAAAAACAAGACGATAACGGTTAATAATCCGTCAATATTTACATATTAAAGCTTGCATAATCACTAGATTTGAAATAAATACACTGCCAAAGGCGCCATTTTTTTCCGCCACTCGGTTTCTAGTAATCCCGCTAGATGTCGGTCGCCAGAGCCTCGTCCGTTGGTTAGCAGGATGCACCACGAGAATGACATTTAGGATATAAATGATGTTAACACCTAATCCCCTTACACCCCCAAAGGGCATAGTCAATATATATTTTAAGTTTTGATCCATAAATATAATTAATTGATGTATTTGTTATCCACATATTGTTTGATATATCTTCCCAGGACTATCATCGGTCGTTTCTGCCATTGTTTTAGAGTTGCTTTACTGGTGGTTACCTGAAAATAATTTAGTTAGAAGTATATTTATGAAATAAATATGTGAATGACAGATTATATCTCGGTTGCTAAATACATTACATTCACCATTGTCAACCTGTACCAGCCCTCTAGCCCTTTCTAGTGCAAGATTACTTGAGAGGCCAATTAAAAACAGCCTAATCCTTTCCACGTCATCCTTGCTATGGAGTTTTTATATTAGTGAGATAAAATAATAAACGATTCGGTATTTAACGCAAATTAAACAGTTTACATTGTGCCTTGCTGGTAACCCTGGCCAAATAATATATCTTATTAAGTTTTTTTTTATTTAATGCTGTAAAATTATTAAATATCATTGTTATAAATAGAATAAAAAACGTTCGTAAACACAAAATTAAATGTCTCAGGGGGTAAAAGTTACTATGAATATTTGGATCTATCTTGTCTATTGCATCTGTCCCATGGTACAGCTTAAACTACTTTCGTCCTATTTGTCTCATTAAGTTGTGTTTACACCGAAAATTTATTTTAGGGGAGTGACAAAACGTGATTTCGCGCGCTGACAAAATAAATTGTATTGTGTAAAAGCGCAATCTATCATAAATATAATAAACGTGATCTCAAAGCAGCCCGTTCATGAACGTGACACACATGAATCCACATGACTCACGGACAGAAATTAATAATTGTTAATATAAATTATTCCATGTCACGGACCAGCCTCCCTAGTTGTACGCTGAGAATGAAGTCGCTTCCATTTCAATCAATCAAAAATTATGTCAAAGCGCCATCTATCAGAAACACCACGAACCTGGTCGCCAAGCAGTCGGTTCACAAAAGTAACACACACGATACCAGAACGTATACCAGCTTCTCTAGTATACGCTGAAAACGCAGTCGCCTCCATTTCTATATTCTTGACTCCGAGACGCGCGAGCTTGTTCAAAAACGCCAATTTATCTGACTCTGTGTAGTCACAGAATGGGCCGTCTAGTCGAGCTTGGCCTGAAATAAATTTGATAATTTAAAAATAAAAATTGCAAAGAGTTCTTCTTACCAAAATGTGCCGAAAATCACAAGTATTAACCCTCAGGTGAGAAACCAAAGAGGATCTAAGTTTTATAAATCTGGTGGAAATTAATCCCATTATATTTGAAGTATAATACACTACCATTAATTCTACAAAGTTTAGAGTTCGCATTAGATAATATAATAATACCTACATGACCAGAAACAATGTTGAAGTAAAATGTACCTCTATAAAAATCATCAGCTGCCATAGTACCCCCCAGGTACGTGTTGAATCCATCCGCCTCTGTGACGAGAGAGTACACCTCCTGACTTACTCGGCTATCCAACAGAGTTGGTAATTTGCGGACCACGCCAAGAACTGGCTGTAAACAATGAATCCAGTTAAAATTATCATTAAGTAGGCCTTAGTAGGCCTCCCTTTTTGCTGTATTTTTTTATACTTATCAAGGTCTTTTTTCCTTGTGGTTGAAAAATGCCCATGTGACGTTTCATTCGTGGATATTTTCTAGAGTAACTTTGGCCACAGCTGACTATGCACACAACATTTAAGCATGTTTAGTTTTCTTGTCCTACTTATGTTAAATTCCAGCACCTATCCAGTAAGTCCAGTAACACGTTTCAAAATATACCGACTGCAAAGGAAATAAGTCAAAACATAGAAACCAATGCAGCTGTTAAGAGTATAACTCTCCAATTCTTAAATTATTCATAAAATTGAAGATAGATACGACAGTTCTACATAGTAGTAGTAGCATTTCTGACATGAAAAGTACAAAGAGGACGATGTAACTTGGGTTTAGGTCTACCCACTAACACAAAATATATTGAGCTTGTATTTTTGCTTACATTACCTTGATATACTACTTACAATCTCATAACATTTTTCCAGTTTCCCATTGAGTCCGAAGCTAGACACGACCACAGAACCAGCCGGGATGCCAAGCCCACCGCTTGTTCCCAATCTGAAGAACAGAGGGTCCTTTGCTTTGGAGTAGTGCATCAGCTTGATCACCTCTTGTAACAGGGTCGTCATTGAGGGTATGCCGATACCATGCTAGAAATTATTATATAAGTAAGGTGTATCCGTTTAGTTAATTGAAAATATTTTTTTTTTTTTGCTAAAGAAAGGCAAATCTTTACAGGATATGACATCGTTGGTGCATACATTTTGTTAAGCCAATCAAGAAGACCACGAACCGGAAGCCGCAGCGAACGCAGATCTCTCACTGGTGAACCGGCGACATAGTAAAAGTCACAAATAACAAGTGGATGCCGATCTTCTGGCTGATGATGATAATAATTATAAATAAAAAATAATTAAAAAACCTTAAATACTAATATACTTACACTGACAGACAGCACCGGTCCTACTTTATACATGGCGTATCTTTGCGAGTGCTTGGTCAAGTTCACCAGCTTGACCCCCTGGCTGTCCACCCCTAGGACACCACCCATGTATTCAGCGAACTCACGCATTCGATACTTTGTTCCACCCATGCAAACAAACTGTAACAACCACGAAGAACACTGAATTAGGTAACTCGGTATACTTTAAAATAAAATGAAAATCAAGGGAGTATCGCGACACGCGTATTGTATAAGGTTTCGTAACGTTAAATCACTATTTATAGAAAGTAAAATGATTTAGAATAGAATTAATTAGAATTAAAAACATACATGTTTCTATTTCGGGTTTATTTTTATTAATAACTTCGTTAGTGTAACTTATTGGTTTCTGTACAGCTGTACCCTAAAAATTTTAAAACTGACTTTATTCAGCAGGCAAATATTTCAATTATATTAATTTATATTAATTTAAGAAGGATAAGAGACATAATTTTTCATAGGTGGTCGTGAAGTATTGTGGTACTTTCAAACAAAAATAATAATTTTCCAAACCAGTTGAGGCGTTGTTGAAAATAATCGAAGAACATGCATAAAAAAAATTTCGACAACTAGAGATGCCTCCTCCTACTCTTTAAAGTTGATTATAAATCATCACGATGAGTCATCTTTAAGACAATAAGCTTATTATTATATATTATTATTAAACAAGAATATAATAGAATATGGTTTATTAGTGACAAAAAACAACAAACAATAATTTTGAACAAAAATAGAGAACACAATAGTAGGGAAGCATGTTTTTTGTCACAAGCCGATCCCAACTCAGCATGATGCCGGTTGTAAACAACCCGCGCTGATCTTCCGTTGGGACCGACAGGACAAGAAATTCACAAAATTCATCGTGCTTGAATGTCGCATGGCCATTCCCATCATAGGAGAAATCTCAGTAGAAAGTTTAAGTGTTATGTTAACGTAATAAAATTTACATACCTTAACATCACCGAATAGAGCCGGCAAGTCGTAATTTAGTGTGTCTAGTCCCAAGTGATACAAATTATCCACCTCCAGCTTTTGAAGGTGCTCGTTTGGAAGCCGAAATGTGCCATCGTTGTTTCTACAAATAATATTATGCGCGTTAACATGACATCGAAGAATATGATACTCTCTAACGAGAGCATGTCATAGAACTTTAAAATTATACAAAGATTCACCACATCGAATTACGTTACAAAAAACTGCACTTAGGCAATATACTGAACTAATTGTCTAAATAAATATATTTGAATTGAATTGAATAGATCAGTCTACTTCAACACGGTGCAGTAATTTTAAAAGATTTCTTTTCTTTTGAAACTTCTGTATTTTTATATTTATTTTTATTTAATATAATTATATTTATTTATATTTTTATCTGCCAAAAAACTGACCTAGTTTAAAAATAAAATTTAGAAAAATTTTAAGCAATTGTGTATATTTTGTAGTGTTACCAAATTTTTAGCCGACTCCGAAAGAAGGAGGTTTATGTTTTTGAAGTGCATGTATAAATGTATATTTCTTGGCACGCCTTAGACCCAAACGGCTTGTAATGTTTTTATGTAAGTGGTGTCATTAGCTTGCTTGGTGGCTTGTAATATTTTTATGTGGTGGTGGTGTCTTAGTCGTGAGAGTGACACTAGGTACATGATATTTAAAAATAATATATTCATATTAAATAATTAAAATTCCAAAATAAATGTGTTTTTGTCGCCAAAAGTAATTTAAAACGCAACAATAGTTAGTATGACCATGATTTTCGCGTTCACTTTGCATGACTTTAATTGAAATTTACTCAATATTTTCGTAATAAAGTGGGTTAAACAAAAAAAAACAGGGGTATTTAATTTTTAATATTCTTTCAGTATATTAAATACACGCACTCAATTTAGAATCACTCCGTATATAACTTATATGTTTAATTGGTGTTTGGAATAGGAAATGATAAGTTTAAGATACACATGTTTAAAGATTTACCAGTCGGGATATTTTGAATTTGCTTCTTATCACTTGTTGAATTTGTCCTTAGTTGAAAATGCAAATAGAGTATAGGCCCGTGAAAGCCAAACCGTTATTTCGTAAAATCTGAGTTTGGCAGCATATGCTCCCAACACAGGTAAGACCGATGGCCGATCATGAAGTTTGGATGATCGTGGCTTTGGCAGGTAGACGATTCTAATGGTGTGTAAAATACTTATCCAATTTCATCAAATTATAAAGTGTGATTTCAGCTTTTCAAAGACACAAGTTGTATAAGAATGGTCTGGCGTTCACGGGCCTATTAATAGATTCAGTGGTACATTAAATTTTGCGCTAAATTAAGATTCTAACTTGGCATTTGTTTTTCCATTAATATTCTTATCCCAGGTAGAGCTGCAGTTGTCATAGTGTGCAGGCAGATTGTCTCTGGCCGGGATTATGTAATCACAGTCACACTGCATTTTTATGAACACCCTGTAAATACAGAATAGTATATATAATGTAGTTTTTCCATTAACCTTTTTAAACGTCTTGTCAGTGTTACATTGGCTATAATGCTTGCCTCTATCTTTTACAAAGAATAACTAATGCTATTCAACGAGGCAATGGGACCAGAATTTACCAGAAATAACGATTCAAATTTATCTTGAATTGTATCTTATTATGTACTAACTGCGCCCCGCGGTTTTACCCGCAGCAGATATTCGATCATTCCGTGGGAACACTTTAATTTATCCGGAATAAAAAGTAACCTATGTTGTCATCCAAGGTATAATCTATTTTCGTGACAAATTTCATCCAAATTCGTTAATCCGTTTGAGAGTGACGGAGGATAAACAAACATACACACGCACAAAAATTTTCGCTTTTACAATATTAGTATGACAAATTTAAATAAGATAAATTTAGTTTGAATTGCATCGCATTATCTATTGTTTTCCTTTTTTAAAATCCATAGTGTTTAAGTTTGTACATCGAAAATCCATCAAAAATATTTGCTTACAAAAATGAATCTTCAAAATTGGCTTACCCCTGATGGAAAAATCACGTAGCACACAAATAATACAACCTAATTAGGAACTATTTTTCTAAATCACCATAAAAAATTAACTGAGTAATATTATCAATTAATCTGCGTTATATTTTAAATTATCTATTACAAATTACGCACATACACACGTGCTTTTAAACACGATTGAATGAATACTGACGTCTGTAAGTCTACGCCTCAGATAAGTACAGACAAATGGTAATTTATTCAATTGATATTCTTGCCTTAGTCATCTGATAACATTGAATGCATTGTAAGACTTCGACTTACAGGGTTACTGCGCCTTAACCACTAACGTGTATTTTGTGGACTTAATATTCACTAGGAAATGACACTTGTTTTTATGTCGATTTGAAGCGCCTTTTGTGAGAACTTCTCGTAATATTAGTTACATAGATTCACACTGGACGCACACGCTGCCATCAACGCCATAATAACGGCAATCAAATAGATACATTTGTCACTTAGACAATCTGAAGTTCATCGTCTTGTATAATTTAGGTCAGTGATCCCAATGTGGAGGCAGATACATATTCACACTAAATACAAAAAAAAAACGAAAACGGACTTCAATTCGACAGACAAATTTTTCAGTTATTTTAATTTTTTATTTTAATTTAAATCTGTCACCAAGCACCTAACGGTGTGCTCCGGCAGCGTTCCTTGAGAGCCAATGTATGCCAAGACTAGACATGCTCCATCTAGGGCTACAGTGTCGCTGGCTTCCGTGGTCGTGCGAACTTGTGGTCTGAAATGCCTAGCTGTACAGGATAAAACAATTATTTATAAAACAAACGAAATGACTACAAATATGAAACAACACGCGGGTTTTAACTAGATGTAATTGTTAGAAATGTCCAACTATAGTTGCGATCACATTCGGTGAACTTCAATAGGGATGAAATTTTGTATTTTGGACATCCTATTGTTGAACAAAATGAATCAAGCATCTTTTTTTAAATAAAATTGCAAACTCTATCTTCGAATTCAGTTGACATCAACAATCCTAAATTAACTACTATCCCAGGCTTAATAAAATCTACAAGTATTATAGTTCTAACATATTGTTACGTTATCACCTTACTCTACCATATTTTATCTAAAGCGAAATATAGAACTAAAATAGAAATATTTATTATCGTCATCATAAAAATACAATAAAAAACTTGAACTTATGGTGGACTTGTTACTAAAGAGCGACATCTTCCAGACACCCTTAGAGTTTTTACACTTTGCAGGAGATGTTTGCATGTCTTTACTTTTGATTAAATGAAATTGTTTAAGTTTAAAATGTTATTTAAAAATATTGTTTTTTTTTTAAAATAACTTATTGTTAGTGACAATAGTAGTTGATAACCCAGTAGATAGAACTCTACAGGAAGCAGCGGGTAGTGTTATGCATTTCAATGCATTATGCAAATTAGAGGTCTGATAAGAACGACAGTATTTGACTTGGTTTGACTCATCTTGGTCTACGTTTAGCTTTTAATAAGCTACTAGTGGTCTTTTTTTAATAAATATAGCCTATGTTACTTAGTAATAATAATTAGTTTTGAAATCGGACCAGTAGTTTTTAAGTTCATAAATTACGTAAAAATAATACCAATATAGGAAATGTTTGTATATGTCTATAGTGTACCTAGTACTTTGTATAGTATCCCTATATATTAGTGTAGACTATGCCTTAATAAATGCTGGTTATTTTTGTGTACTACGTATAATTAAGAAACGATATATTTTAGGGTTCCATAGTACTAGACTAGAGCTCTAAAGTTTTTCTTTAAACCTCCTGAGTCTAACTCTTAAAATTATGAAAAATATGCATAAACTTTAGCACAGATAACTATTACAGTTAGTCTATAAACGCAGAAGTCTATAATCTCCGTTTATAGACTAGACTATAGTAAATTTAACTTAATAGTTTAATTTTTTAACATAATAACATATTATTACTATTAATAAGTGTATTTTTTGGGTCCCAAATATATTGAGGTGAGGTTTTCACGATTATTTCTTTTAAAACAACAGTTTCCTATAAAGTGTTTCATTATTTATCTGGGGCATGTTAATGCACCTGCTAAGACAAGCTACGCGAAGTGTTACGGCGTACTTTTTCTGGAAGTGCTTCGTCGTTTTTTTTCTATACGGGGTGAAATATGCTAAATATGCATTTAGTATACTAAAAGAATATTGAAAAATAAAATACCCGTATTTTTGTTTAACCCACTTTAGTATAAAAATATTTAGAATACTTCAACTGAATTCACTCAAAGTGGAAGCGAAATTTGTGGTCGCCCAAAGCCGTGGCGAGGCCCCGGTGCGTAACTAGATCACGGCGACGACAAGTGCATTTGCATGGCCCACATTTGTGTAATGGCGATTAGATAAATATATTTCCCAGGTTTTTGTACACAAAAATGCAAAAAAGCGGTGGTTTTATTGTATTAACGATGCTGATTGCGCGGTTGAAATATAACCAGTCAATTTAGAATCACCCGTATATACATACATATATGTATATACTAATATACTATATATAGATAGGTATAACTATATATAGATAGGTATAACAAAATCTTTTTGGCGTAAGCCGCACATACTATTTACACTATAGATAATAACAACAAAAATTTAAAAACAGAACCTCAGCTAGAACGTCTAGATTTTATATTATTGCTACTGTCATAAGTGACATTTTTTCACAAAACTTGCAATCTTTTTATATATTTTGTCTGTAATGTTTAAATAAATTTTAATCAGTTTAATTTTAGATTAGGTTTTAATTTGTGATAATATACAGTTTTATATGCAGTGTATTTTAGATAGAATTAGGAGCAAGATAAATTATGCCTGAGTGAGTACGATCAATTGTATAGGTAGATTTCCACGAGTACGAAATTTTTGCCGACACGCTTTAGTCTATTTTTCCATTTTCGTGTGTTCTGTTCGTTGTAACATTTTCCCACAATATCACAAAATACCCGGTACAAGCTATATATATTGTTTATTATAATCCCTATCATCAATATTGCTCACTATTAGAATATCATCCATGAGATGCGATTAATTGGCTCTTTGAAATTCACTTCGTTACCATTTCATAAAATACCCATTTACCTATTTAATAAATTAATGAATGATTATAAATTTATAGAACCAACATAAAAAGATAATATTGATTAAGACAATGGTACATTGGGCGGCTTTATCGCATAAAACATTTTTCCAGGAATATCTTAGGTATAATACTTACTTGGCTCACAACTCAACGCAAAACATAAAAACACCAGACCCTTAAAAATATGACTACAAAACACATTCATATATTTTTTCTCTTCCTAAAGATAGCAAGTTAGCTACATAGTACTACAGAACCCTAAAAAAACTTACGCTAACACGTATTATCGCCTTTCCATATTAGTCTACTATAAATAGGTACTCAAAAAAATTTAATCACTAGAATAGTTCTACTAAACAAAAAAAATAGTGAGATTTTATCAGTTATTGGCAAAATCCAAAAAAATATTATTTATACCTTGTTACTGGAATTTATTGGTATCTGCTATCCAAGAGATCAATAAATACTGACAGACCAAAAGATGTTATCAATCGATCCATACACTCATAAGAAACCCCTGATTATAGTAGAATGGTAAAGCGTAGAGCCCACCCAAGAACACTAACTAATATCTTTATAATGTAAAAGAGTCTTGACGAAATAACTGATTAACTAGCGATCAACATAGAGCCTAAACCGATGAACCTGGAGACATGAAATATGGAGGGTGTATTCATTATAGAGTGCAGGAAAGGTTTTTAGAAATTCTCTGAGAGGGTCATATAAGGGTTCAGAGGTCACTGTTAATGCACTTGCAAAAATTAATAACTATGTAAAAAAGGTGTTCGGTCGGATACATAAACTAACAAACCTAAAATATAAAGTGATAAATTTTACATAAAAATATAGAGTTAATATAGTCTTCTGGTTAAAAGCATCGTGTATTCTGGCAATATTAGATATCTTTAGATTTAATCTCTGGTCCTTTAGATTTAATACAATGTAATAAAATATATTTTTAAATAAACGTTTATAATTAAGAAAAAAAACCTGTTGTACATTTATATACGGTAGATTTAATATCAAAAGTATTATACGTGCGAGAGGACAGTACAATTAAATCATTATTTCCATCCGTTATATTATTGTTCATGTTTTTGTCGTTTACGTACTATTTCTCTAAACAAATAAAATAACATTAAGTACATCTAGTTTTCTACAAAACTAGGTCACTTGATTATTTAAATAGTTTTTAGCTGTATAGTAAATTATTGTAGCTCGTCGTATAGTTCCTGTCTTGACTCCATTGATAAGCGATAACCAGAAGTCAAGGGTACAGTGATAAAGTTTCTTAAGTCGTGTCACTGATTTTGTTCCGCATATTGTATGTAATTTTAAATGTATTTTTATCCCGCCTAGAAGCGGATCTTGATTTACGGTGTAATCATATAGTAAACATAAAAAAAAACAACCAAAGAAATACATAAAAAAATCTATTCTCTCCCAAAAAAAACTTCGCATTTTATAGTCTACGGGTTAATTACACACTATTGATACTTTTGCCATTCATAAACTTTGACTAAAGAAGGCAAGTTCGACGTACAATTGTTCATGACCTAGATTCTCGGTTCTGCAAATTAAATATGGATTTGCATTCATTCGTAAATATGCTTTATCAGGTGTTGCGTGCCTTGCCCGGCGGCGGCACCTTGCGCGCCAACCGCCGGTATCAAGTCAGGCCTTCGCGATGGAAAGCAGATCGATGGCAAGCAAGAGCATCCTTGCCCTTGCCGGAGCTGCTGCTGCGGCAAGCCACCATTAGTCAAACCAGTAAGTTTGAACTGGTTTGAATCAGTAAGTAGAGGCATCAAGTCTGACCATCTGAGATGGAGTCTAATAAATATATTAAGCTGCTGTTGCAAACCAACATGGACCAATGCATGATATAAAGTGAACCCACTACCAGCGTCAAGTCAAACCTATTATATGGAAAGTCTATCAAGTAAGGAGTTGCATACACGATAGCAAGAACCTTGCAGAAGTTCTTGCTATCGCTAGCAACTGGTTTTTGAGGATGCACGGCATGTATCAGAATCACTGCTCTTTGCAGAGCTTTCGCTATCAAACCAGCACTAGTTAATCCTGTACTTACAGCTGTAGCCACAGCCATCATCAAGTTCAACGCTTAAGACCAAAGCAGCAGAACAGTCGAACGAGCAGTCGAAGTTATTGACCCAAAGTCGATAAAAAAGGCTAGCCATGCTCGTCTCTTCACTCGAAAAAAACTCCTTCTTAATCCATCATATTATTATTTTCAGTGTTACAAACAGCCCCGTATACCAGACTCGTACGCACCGCGGCGTTGTTACGCGCCTCCTACAGCTCCTGTCGAAGCTAACACCACCTACAAGATGTCTTACCTCCCGGTGGATGGATGTTCTAACTTACGAGGTGTTGCCAGGAAACCACTGCCCAACTTGGTGCCAAGCTGTGAGCCTATGGAAGCAAGCACTGTGCAGAAGGTATGTTCCTAAAGTTCTAAGAGGACGAAATTGCACCTGTATTTTGGAAATTTGGGTTACCTAGCTTCATATGTGTGTTAAAAAATTTAATCTTGGATTTTTTGTTGTAGTTGGGCTTGTTTCTCTACAAGCATCTGAAGTTAACAATAACATATATAAGAGGTTACAGATGTTAACTACTCGGTTAGTCGGTGGATGGCTGACCTTCCCATATTTCCCCTTCCTAACCAGAAAGTCTTCTCTCCTTAGCTCTCGTTCCTCCCGAACCCAGTGTGCGTGACGCAGCCCATACGTCCGTGTCACCACGATATGTGGGGTCAGGGGCCCATGCAGAACCTCACCACACAACGACACGACTTCGTACCCAAGCCATGCGTCATGAGGGAGAACTTCAAGCCAGCACCCAAGTTCCACTGCGTCGAGACACCATTTGAAAGTAAAGAAGATTTTTGACTAAAATAGTATACCTTTAGCTCCGAAGAATTCGGAAAGTATTGTTGCCCTTTTGTTTGTGAAGCGGCTTCAAATTTTCTTCTCGTTTAAGCTTATTTTGTACCGTCATCGAAATCTGTTTTTGATGTAAGTTCCCGATTTGTCAGAGAAGCCTGGACAAATTAGAAAAAATATTTTTTGTTCTTTAATTCTTTACACTTTATTAAAATCGGTCCAGTAGTTTCGATAAATTAAAATAAGCGAAAAATTAAGGGTCAGTATAGTTCTTTCTTTTTTTAAGCTTCAATTTTGTCTATTAAAAATAATTATCTTGTGAAAGCCAAGCTCATTCAACCAGACATTAAGGATGGCGATGAACTTTTCAAAAGTGTATTTCTTGTCTTTTGCTTTACCTTAGAGCGATGATTCAAGAAGAAACTCCTAGTATTTCATTGAAACCGTTCTATCTAAACTCTCCGGTAGATACTAAAGCCAATGGGTGACTAAATATTCACTTGTGATGACAGTTACTGAAAAACTTTTGTCGATTTAAAGCACCGCCGACTGAGTCTTTGGTACTAAAATTGATATTATCCTATCACTAATATTCCCTGGACTCTCTCATAGCGCCAAATTAAAAGGATTCATTGATAGTTTTACAATCGTAACTCCAGCGTACTCGTACTTGTACAATACAAGTCAGTGATTCAGCTCATAATTTGTATCCTTCAGACCGCACCATCAATAAGCTTTCTTATCTTCCTCCTGAACGTATGGAGATGACCAAGTCCTACGCCCCGGAGCGTTGCTACGAGAGGCCAGCCGCTAAGATGGATTCAGCCACCACGCATAAGATGAGCTTCATGCCTAATAAAGTAAGTTGTTGCTATCCACACTCATGAATCTTGTCCACACTCTTCAACTATTCGGCACCATTTTTTTATGAACGAGTAATACTCTGAGCTGTCGGACTCGCCAAACAATATCTTTTACAATTTAAAGCAACACGACATCTAATTGATCTTTTTTAAATCGGTCTGTGAATAATACCGTAGCAAACTTCTACCCTTTTTTGGGAGAAATACCCGACCCGATAATCCAAAATACCCTGCGAATAAAAAAACGTAGAATCCATAGTATACATATATTTTGTCACGATTAGTCGGGAACTACGATATGTAGCGAGTACGAAATTTTTGCGGACATTTAACATCCATCATACAAACTGATAGACGAAAGATTTTTTTGTCCATATTCGAAGTGGGACGCTACGAATCCTACACTCGCTAGGTCAATTAAAAGAAATGTTTTCTTTTCATAGTGTTATGGATATTAATTCCGTTCCAAGACTAATGACCAAGCACCATCGTTTACTTCTTCATTTTCACTCTTCACAGTGATATGCCCGACATCATCTGGAGGAAACTTGTTATTCACTCTTGAAATTTCTAAATAGGTACATAATTTATTGATTTTAGATTCCAGCTAAAGAAGTGATGCCGTGGGCTTGTAAAGGCCAGTATCAAAAACCTTGCCAGCGGTTGGATGCCAACACCACATACATGATGAGGTAAACAGATTATATAGGTCCTTACCTATATATAAATATTTAAGAAATCATAAAAAATATATTTCCCTTGTTCCGTGATATGGCCGTTCGCTATGATTCCACTTTCGATTTCAAGAGTATACGCTGATGAGCTATAGTGTGCTTTGCAAACGCATAATAATATAAGTCTCCAAATGACCCTTTATTTATAAATAAGCTTCTTCAGACACGCGACGAATGTGCGATACGCGAAAGCATTTCACGACTTCAATGAATGGTTTCTTTTTCCTCTGAATATCCAGTAGGTATTGATATTATTCAACTGCCTCAGTTACCTGGATGCGGCGAGTGACTGTCGGCGGCACGCCATCATTCCTGACTCCTGCATCAACCCCGTCACGGCCAACAGAGCCTTCGAATCTGGGACCGTCTATAAGAACAGGTTGTTCGTCTATACTTGTGTACCTATCTATAAATAAAAAAAAATTTTTATTGAAATCAGCTGGTAAACGACGCCATGGCAAACCCATATGCAAGGAAAATACTCTCCCAATCATAAAATCCTCATGACTATAAAAGGTTGTTGACCACCAAGTTGATACCAAGTTTTATCGATATTAGTTGAAAACCACCATGTACTCGCATGCACGTATGCGAGTACGAAGTTTCCAGAAATACGTTTAATCGGATAGACGAAAGAAGTAACCAAAGTCAGGTATTGTTCTTTCCTGGTAACTAATCGTCTAATTCGTAACAGCGGAGGAATAAAGTACGTACGTAAGGTAGACAACGCGATTATTAAGTAAAAACAATGATATTGTGATTAAAATGATTATAAATAAAGTTCCATGATATCGACGACTTATTTAATGTCTTTTAAGGTATACTTTTATCTTTTAAACAATAGCCAAAGTCTTAGTTAAGGCGCTTTACAAATGGCAGGGCAGGGCGGGCCGGGCCGATCAACGCACATAGAGGGCAAAAAGACCGCATCGCCATTGCCGGCTTGACGGTCAATAAGACTGCCCCGCCGTTTGCAAAGCGTCTAAGGCTCTGTTGCGGGTCCTTATAACTATTAGTAATTTAATTTATTCCTAATGTTGTCAATATTTTTCGCTTAGCTATTTACCTACTTCGACACCCATACCGCAGCCGATCAAGCCTTTGCCAAACCTGATGCCATCTACAGCGCAAATGGAAGGCGACACTGTTCAAAAGGTTGGTTAAATGAAGTGCATATACGACTCTACATATTTTGGAAGCGAAGATAATCTCAACAGCTTAACTTTCCTCAGTTTCATACAATTATTCAGGGTTATCGGAAAGGCGTGTACTAATGACCTATTTTCACTATGGGATTAATACTAGTAAAGAAAATCTATACAAAAATATAAATTACAAAAAGTCGTCGACAAAATGCATGAAAATTTGGTTCCAAATGGAAGGTTTTCACAATCATGAGCCTTTTTCTGCTTTTTAGACTCTTAAACAAGAGCCCTGTAAAAATCTATGACTCGTTTATTAGTTTGTTTGTTCTCCTCTTCTGCAACAAGTGATGGATCGACTTGATTTTTTGATCATATATAGTTTGAAATCTGAATAATGCCATAGGCAATTTTTCCCGATGAAATATTACATACTATCTTTAACTTACTAAAACATACTTACTTTTATAGGTACGAGAATATTAAAGTCGGTATTACTCACTATCAGTCAGCTTATTTTTAAGGGACCTTGTAGTTAGACTCTATATATAGATATATAGAGTGAGTTACGTCTTACTAAACCTCTGTTTCACTAATAATAATAATAATATGGGACAACATCCACACAAAGGTCTTCAGGTCCCAGACTAGGCAAAGCCTAATGTTTAATAACTTCTAGTAGCCCACGGCGCTGCCGTGATATTTTAATTTTGAAATGACGATGATAATTGACAGTCTTTTTGTATTTGTTCTCTGATGGTATCTTTGTAGATACAACGTCTAAGAACAAATCCAAAAAAAAAACTGGCACCTAATTACTTTCCTAATTAATACCTTCTCAAATCTAACATCACCCTTCTTCCCCAGCTCTCGTTCCTCCCGAACCCAGTGTGCGTGACGCAGCCCATACGTCCGTGTCACCACGACATGTGGGGTCAGGGGCCCATGCAGAACCTCACCACACAACGACACGACTTCGTGCCCAAGCCCACCTCCATCAGAGAGTCTTGCAAACCACCAGTCAAATACCACTGCGTAGAACAGCCGTTCGAAAGTGAGTTATTGCCCTTTATTAAGGGTATAAGTAATTGAAAAGAGATGTTAAAATTATATAAAGCTCTGGCCATTACAGTATACAATGTACTAAATGACATAGATGTAAACCGATAAAAATTTAACACACCGGTTTTGTAGCGATAACAAATAAATTTTATAAATAAACTGTTTTTTAAAAAGAAATTTATTTTTATCAAAAAACTACTAGTAGGTACTAACAGAGACTTCATAATTAATATATAAGTTTCTTGGCACATACCGGCTAACCCGCGGCTTAATGTTTTTACATGTTTATTTTTGAATATGTAAAAAAAAATACTAAAAATATATATTCAAAGCCAGGTAGGGGGCAGCAACCAAAACAGTAATTTTTCTTACAACCTATGTGTGGGAAATATATGTAGAGCCATATATTATGTGTTTATGGGTGCAAATGAACCGCATATACATTGGTACTGGTACATTACCTATATAGGTACCAATGTATATGCGGTATAATGAAGCTTTTTTATATAAAAAAGCTATATAATGAAGCTTTTATAATGAAGCTTTTTTATATAAAAAAGCTTCATTATACCGCATATACAAACGGTATAGATTGCGGACGTCCTCTATAGTTTAAATTGTTTGTGTTGAGACTTCATTATTAGAGCATTCAATTGAAACCAACTCGTGATAAACATACTGAGTCGTGGTCCTTTTGTACATTTTTATTTTACAGATCGAACAATAAACCGCATGTCTTTCATCAACCCGGGCCGAATCCCGCCCCCGGAGTCTTACGCGCCGATCAAATGTTACGAGAAGCCTGCAGGTAAGACAAATGGTTACCTATTAAGTCCCGATTTTTCCTTGCTAAAATATACAATGCACAGCTATTAAGACAATCAATATACCTATTAGCTTGTTATATCGAACTTGCATATGCATATTTTTGCTATGGTTAGGTACCTAATAAGAAAATATACATATTAACTATATTGATTTGCAGCAAAAATGGAGTCTAGTACGACTCAGAAGATGTCGTACCAGCCAGTATGCGCGCCAGTGCCGCAGCGACCTCCCTGGGCTTGTAAAGGACAGTACCAAAAACCATGCCAGAAGGTAAACACACCAAGTAGTTTGCAAGGGGCCCAATAGGTATGGCCCATGTCGGCATGTAAAGACACGAAGTAGTTTGTGCGGGGAAGTATTAACCATAAACAATACTAGAAGATAATCGCACCAAGTAGTTTGTAAGGGGCATTACCTACCATAATATTTCCCATGTCGGCAGGTGAAGGCACGGTTACTAGTTTGTAAGGGTAAGTACTAACCATAGACATAAAAGGTAAACGTACCAAGTCGTTTTTAAGGGGCAATACCTACCATAGACCATGCCAGTGGTAAAAGCACTAAGTGTTTGTCCCCTTACATCATACCTGCCATAGACTGTGGTATGATTTGACACGTGTTAAGTTATAGACATACCTACCTACTTTTAATAACTACGGATTATTAACACTAGACGATCCCTGCTATATATTATATATAATAATTATTATTTGTATTATTTGGAACGACACTAATTTGATATACCTACAATTACCCAAACAAGATATCGACACAAATTTAACCAAAACACTGGTGCGTTAGATTGTGTAGGGTGCCGCCATCTTTTTATTGTTCATATCTTAACTAGTGGCGTCAATCAGTCTACCGCGCACTAATTCATCATAGCTAAGGAATGAGCCTAACACTATTTATATTCGTTTCTAGTTGGAAGGCACAACAATCTACCGGTCCTCCTTCCTGCCGCCCGGAGAAGACTGCACCGAGTACATGGACCCCTGCAAATACGGAGATTGCAAACGTGAGTTTATCTACTATTCATTAGGTACGCGGCGGGGAGGGCTATGCCGGTCATTTTCCCGTGAACGATAGCGTAAAGGAAATCCTATACTATCAACGCACATACCTAGAGGGCAAAAAGACCGCGCTTCCAGAGCCTTGCTTCTCGATCAATAAGACCCGCCGTTAGCAAAGCACCTTTTTTTCATTGTAAACATATTCGCTTCATAGCTATAAAGTCATTGAATTTTATATATATCTCAAATATGGATTTAAATTGTTTTTTTGATTTAAATTGTCAATCTCTTTCAGCTTGCGACTGCATTTGCCCAGCAACATGCATCACGACAGACCCTTGTGCTTGCAACTTCCCACGGGCAGAGTGCTGTGGTTAACTGCCGCTTTTTTAAATCCGATTCTAAATTAAAGTATACGTACCTAATCAAGATAGCATCTTGTTTTAATGTCAAACAGCCGCCATTTGGTGGTGGCTGTCAAATTTTATATGGTTTGAGTTTAAGTCAGTTTAAACGCCAGCAAAATCTTTAGTGGCGATTTAATAACTTATCATTATTATATTTTGTGTTTAATTATTTTTTAACTATTACCAAGTAGTAAACTTATTTTATACAAGTCAATATTAATTTTAAATTTGTAATAAGTTATGATATATTTATTTGAATAAAATACACAATTTTAATACGGGTTTTTGTCTTATTAAATGCCAATTATGTCAATATAGTGAGAATATAGTAGTAGGGGAGCCCACGATGCTAAATGGGGAATTACTCGAGCGTCATAGAGACGTATTGCGTTGCAAAGCTTGGATGATAGGAAGTAGAAAATATTATAGGTGTTTCCCATTTTAGTGGTGGAGGAAGCATTTAGAAGGATATAATTATTTTTTTATAAGGAAATCAAAACATGTAAATGTTCGAGCGCGTCAGATATAATATTTTCTATGCTCCATCATGCCTCTGATAACAAATATATGTTAATCTGACAATTTGCATGGTGTAGGTGGCCATATAGGTAGAAAATAGATAAGAAAAAAGAAATCCCTCCCACTCCCTAACATTCCACTCAAATCATTTAATTATTGACATGCACACTGGTTAGCTAGTAATAAACCAACCGTATCTTAATCTGACGCGTTTGATTATTTTAAAACAAAGTTTTTTTTTTTATATTTTGCGGGCTGCTCTATTAACTCGGCTCTTTATTGAGAGCTTATATTTGGTAGATACACTCAACAGGACCTAAGGAATCTCCCATATGTTAATCTGCCACGCTCGAGTATGTCACAAAATCCTCTCTTGGGCTCCCCTACTATAGATTCAAAATTCTGACACAACTGAACGAAAATAAATAAAATCAGCGTGTCAAACAAGATTTTTCTCATTTCTCGGTAAATGGTGTAAGAAAGCGGTGATTTCACAAAAGAGAAAAAAAAAACCAGGTATACCTTTAGGCCCAGAAGGTTGAATTTGCCAAAATGTTTTAGCGAAAATAGAGAACGGAGCGACGACAACGTGAAGTCGGCCTCGTCCTCTTGTCTGTCTGTGTGGTGTCTAAGCTAAGGCTAGCTAGCTTACACACTTTGGCTTTTGCCTTGGCTGGCGATTGGCTTCGACCCGTACCGATTATTTTACAAAAACACAGCCGTTGTACGGACTCTAACCCTGCACTGCAACATTGGCTCTCTTATTCAACATAATACAAATTCAACTTCTTTGCAAATTCTACATTTTGCCAGTTCAACATTATGAAAATTCAACATTTCAACGTTTTAATGTTATCAACATTTTAGGAATTCAACATTTTGGCAAATCAAACTTTCTGGGCCTGAAGGTTTATGAGCAGTACGAAGAGTTGGAGTTAGTAAACAGGCGCTGCGTGAGCCACGTATCTACATATGTACATCACGTTGAAACAACCTATGATAAGGCTGGAGCATGATGTTTTTTACTAAAACGACATTTTACCAGTATTTTTAATGCTTTTATTACATACAGTTTTTAGTACACACATGTTTCTTTTGCCATGCGAAGTACAAAGTTTTGCCGCATTTTTAACAAAAACGACGATTACGTAGTTTACTCTCTCGCCCCTTTATTACAATCGTATACAAGTCTACTTTAGCCGTTGTAATATAGTAGTATTGAGTAAGTTAGCCGCGGCGAGTGTGGCTGCGGGGTCGCTCAGCTCCTTGCTGGGGAACGCGGTGAGCAGTACGAATGGTTGGAGCTGGTAGACAGGCTCGGCGCGGGTCACGTACTGGTGCAGGTCGGTTACTGTGTGACTGTGGTTGAAGCGGCCCGTGATGCGGCTGCCGTCGGCCAGACGGAACTGGAAATTTAATAATAATAATCACGTAATACTTTCATATTACTAATAATTAACCGTGCGTGCGTGGGGTCTCTGCTTCGGCTGTCAGTATGTAAGTGTGTTTGTAGTAGTGACTCCTTGGAATTTCGTAAGAGAACAGTTCGTGACGTGACGAAACATGGTAAGTAACAGGTTCTACGATTTTTTTGTTTGCCGCGCGGTCTGTGTGTGTGCGTGTGTGTAACTGTGCGAGAGTGTACCTGTACAGTAGTGACGGGCTGGCTCTCGTCTAGTTTCACTTGTTCCTGTGCTGCGCGATGGTTTGCCGCGCGGTCTGTGTGTGTGCGTGTGTGTAACTGTGTGAGAGTGTACCTGTACAGTAGTGACGGGCTGGCTCTCGTCTAGTTTCACTTGTTCCTGTGCTGCGCGATGGTTTGCCGCGCGGTCCGTGTGTGTGCGTGTGTGTAATTGTGTGTTAGTGTACATGTACAGTAGTGACGGGCTGGCTCTCGTCTAGTTTCACTTGTTCCTGTGCCGCGCGATAGTTTGCCGCGCGGTCTGTGTGTGTGCGTGTGTGTAACTGTGCGAGAGTGTACCTGTACAGTAGTGACGGGCTGCCTCTCGTTTAGTTTCACTTGTTCCTGTGCCGCGCGATGGTTTGTCGCGCGGTCTGTGTGTGTAACTGTGTGTGAGTGTACCTGTACAGTAATGACGGGCTGACTCTCGTCTAGTTTCACTTGTTCCTGTACCGCGCGATGGTTTGCCGCGCGGTCTGTGTGTGTGCGTGTGTGTAACTGTGTGTTAGTGTACCTGTACAGTAGTGACGGGCTGGCTGTCGTCTAGTTTCACTTGTTCCTGTGCTGCGCGATGGTTTGCCGCGCGGTCTGTGTGTGTGCGTGTGTGTAACTGTGTGTGAGTGTACCTGTACAGTAGTGACGGGCTGACTCTCGTCTAGTTTCACTTGTTCCTGTACCGCGCGATGGTTTGCCGCGCGGTCTGTGTGTGTGCGTGTGTGTAACTGTGCGTGAGTGTACCTGTACAGTAGTGACGGGCTGCCTCTCGTTTAGTTTCACTTGTTCCTATGCCGCGCGATGGTTTGCCGCGCGGCCTGTGTGTGTAACTGTGTGTGAGTGTACCTGTACAGTAGTGACGGGCTGACTCTCGTCTAGTTTCACTTGTTCCTGTGCCGCGCGATGGTTTGCCGCGCGGTCTGTGTGTGTGCGTGTGTGTAACTGTGTGTGAGTGTACCTGTACAGTAGTGACGGGCTGGCTCTCGTCTAGTTTCACTTGTTCCTGTGCCGCGCGATGGTTTGCCGCGCGGTCTGTGGGCGCGGCCGCTATGGGAACCGTCGCGCCTACTGTGGGCGGAGTTGGACTGAAAATTGAAGAAAGCATTTATAAATATTACTTTACGTTAAACTCGCAGTGGATTAACTAAGTATTTCAAAATAAATAATATATGTTTATTAATTATATATTTGTGAACTTGTCTGCTAATAAAGTTGTATAATTGTAAACTAATAAAACTTAAACTGCAACGTAAACTAATTGAATCTGAATTATTGTAAACTATAGTTATGTTGTGTACATTTAAAAGAATTATGATCATTTGTGATAAAGTCACATGGGAGAAGCCAGTGGCTCCGGAGACACAGTTTTTCCACTAGTTCTGGAGCTTATGGAATTACAAAGTATCGGCATGTTAATTTTGAGACAAAAATATGTAGTTTTTTTTACTATTTTTTTGTTTGTATACTCTTGGATGTGTGTAGTTACCTGCCCAGCACCTGTCCCTGTCCGTGGAAGGGCTGGTGCCTGGTGGCGGGCGCCGCGCGACTTCCCTCCTCGTGCCGCCGGTCTTCTAGACTGACGCGCACTTCCCCCCCGTGCGCTAGTGAGGGGGGGATCTCACTGGAACAAAAACACACATTATAACAGGAAAATAATTATTATTCTGTTTCAACAATCACATTCCATTACGGCAGGCGTCATACAACTATTCCGTTCGTTATTTTCCATAAAAAAATCAAACGTTACACAGTATACTCTAGTACATTAGTATACTCTATCAAACAGGAAAATAATTATTCAAATCGGTCCTATAACAAAATCAGGAAACAAATTTATATTGTGATAATGACCCCGATTCGGACAGACCAAACTTACTAAACTAACTTAATTTGACAGTTCTAAAATTTATTAAGCTTTACCGTTTTATATTTTTCTGTCTTTTATATCACTTTAAAGTTACAAGCTTCCTTAGCAGTCATATTTTTGCGCTGATACGATGCCTATTAAAAACCTTTGTTATGCAGAATTCAATAACTTTATTCAAAAAAATAATAGCGTGTATGCTTAAAATACATCATAGTGAAGCGACTGACACTAATAACAAAAATAGTACATTATGATTCAAGTGTGCTAAGTTGAAAAGTAAAAGTATTATAAAGTATTATTGATAAAACAATAAACCAAAAAGAGTTATGAAAAATCGAAGATATTTTCCCGCGCGCGACATATTTTTTTTTTACATCAGTCAACACTTCGCGCATATTAAAGAAGGCGCGATCGAAAGAGTTCTGTTACCAAACTTAAGAATAAATCAATCGTAAGTTTTTATATTTCTTACTTTTAGTTTAAACCTAATTAGTTTTAATGTGTTAATGTAGTATATTAAGAAAACCCAAATTATTTTTCTTCATTATTAAATAAGAGCAAATTCATTTCGCAAAATTTTCTAACTATTTTTAGCGGCATAAAAACTCATTAGTGCAAGTTGTAGTTTAAAATGAATGATTAATTTAAAAAAAAAAACTATACCTGTGCAATAATGGTAAAGTGAAAAGGGCGAGTGTGCGTAATGAGATGCATTACGTCACTAAAATCGATACTATAATAAGAAGCCTTTTACGAGGAAAACTACTTTACAATTTAGGGGGCGAAAAGAGGTACGCCCCCAACGAAAATTCTATCAGAAACACGAAAACAGTGAGGGTCGGTGATCCCCTTAAGTAAGTTGATCACCACACCTTTCTGTTACACGTTGTAAATAACACTCACCCCCTGCGTATATAGTTGAGGAACTCCGCGTGTTCCGGGTCAGTGTATGATCGCAGCGGTCCCTGGTCGACCGAGAAACCTTCTCGATACAGCCGAAGCCGGACCGAACGCGGCTCGTTCTGAAAGTTATAACAACATTAAAGATAAATCTTCCTATTCTTCTTCTTATACAGGGTTATCGGCTAGGGGCGTACTAAGCCGAAAGGCGATCACTATTCTCACCCTAAAGAACCACTTTCACTATGAGACCAACATTGAATTCGAGAAAAAAAAAATCAGGTGTTCCATACAAAAAATTTATCAGTTGTCGACAATATGATGATGATGATGAACATCTAATTTTGTTTTCTCGAATTCAGACTTGGCCCCATAGTGAAAGTTGTTCCTTAGGATGAGTATACTGACCCCCTTTCGGCTTAGTACACTCCTAACCGATAACATTGTAAGTAAAAAATTTCAATCGGCTGAGCCGATTTCGTTGATTTTGTTTTAGATGATAGTAAAGGTTCAGGGAAGGTTTAAACCTAATAACTGTTACTCGCCGGGTCAGCTACTGTGAATTACTGTTAAAATTGCGAATTACTGTTTCGTGACAAACAAAGTATGCACAGTGCGAACAACACTAGAGATTTCACACCGCTCTGTCCGAGTTCGCTAACTGTCGTGTTACAAAAAAACACTACAGTCACATAACAGATCTTATCATATTTTTGATATTAATAAACACTATATATATATATATATATATATATATATATATATATATATTCCACGTGTGTGTACTAAATATAGGAATCGGCTAATAAATGTCGTCGTTACAAACCACCCGTTTTTTTGAAGGAGGAGAAATACACCAAGTTTCTACAAACATTGTGTAGGAAAATACGACCTGTATGCGTGTACAAAATTTCGCAGACCAACAAGCAGGCATACAACGTTCATCAACAAGAATCATCGTTCTTGTGTAACAAACACCAATATTAAAATATCTCTAATAGCTAAACATAGCAATCAAAATGTAAACACGAGTGCATGTCATGAGAACTAATAAACTAAGGACTAATATTAACTATTCGTACATAAATAAGATTTGTAAGTAAAAAAATTTAAACTATTTTTTATTGAAATGTAATAAGACTTGCCTGCAACGAACGTTATTTAAAGGTCAATAAATATTACTTTACTTTACGTGACATAGGAAAGAAAACTGCCAGAAACGAATCAGCGACTCTTCGCTCGGTTAATTAGTGAAGGAACGTGCTATTAGAAATGGAATGTCTCGTGTTTTTATATCGCAAAACACATGAGTAGTGCGATCCCAATCTTACCGGACCGGAGGCCGCCTGCTCACCGCCCGCAGGGGTCACTGGCTCGTGGTCGTCGGCTGTTTGACCTGTAACGAACAAAATATTTATCATACTGGCGGCCAATCCCGGCTTAGTACGGGTGGACATTTTATAGCTAATGTTTTACACCTTGGATTTGTTTTAATAAATATTGTTAAGGATCTCTCATTTATTCTAGCAACACAAAATTAAAATTTTAATAATTTTAAAACATTAATTTAAATAAGTGTTTTTTTTTTTCAAATTATTTTTGACCATAGGCCATAGTGCAGTTAAGGGCAGGCTAAAGCCATCGAGGCCATAACGCCTTATCTACAGTAACATATTATGTTCAGTGCCGTGCCTTCGTATAGTCGTGGAGACTTTTCCAGGGCTTCCACTGAGATTTCCACGAACATGAAAATCACGTTATACCGTCTTTATATCGCTTGTCAACACACGTGCACATAAACAAGACATTAATGGTTAGTAATCCACCAATATTACACATTAAAACTTGCTGTATCACTACTTTTGCTATAAATACACAGACAGAGATGCCATTTGTTCGGCGAACGCGGGAAAACTCTTCTTAAAAAGTAAGAACAATTATTGAATCGATCCAGTCAACAGATGGCGCTATCTGTTGACTAGATTGATTCAATAGATGGCGCTATGTTAAAAATATCAATTGTTCTTAATTCAATATATTGTATTGTGTATTGTTGTATTCAAAAGATGAATCGTTTATAGCTAACAGATAATTGTGATTGAAGAACTTGAGAACTGAAACCAATCAAGAACAATAATTGTGATTGTCAAATAATAGACAAAATAATATTGCGACTGTTAATTGAGATGTAAGCTATCATATCTTTCAAGTTGGATCAAATTGCACACGGTGTGCAAATCAAATTTAAAATCGCTTCTGTAGTTTAGGACTCCATCGCGGACAAACAACGTGACAATATTTATATATAAAGTCAAGGTTGTCGGCTAAAGGTGTACTAAGCCGAAAATGGGTCTTTATAATCATCCTACTGAACAACTTTCCCTATCGACACAACTCTATTCTAAAAATTAAAATCAAATGCTTCATACCTTGCGTTGACGACCGATAAACTTTTTGTATGTAAACGATAATATTTTTTCTCGAATTCAGTGTTGGTTAAAAAGTAAAAGTAGTTTATAATACTCATCATTATAAACTACTTTTACTATGTAACCATCACCCTCTTTCGACTACACCTCACCGAAAACCCTGTAAATATATTTTCTTTTTTTTCTAATGCAATATATGCGTATATTAGAAAGAAGCTAGCTAAGCTCAGGCTCTTTTTACATGTTTCGTGGGATCGAACCTCGTACCTTTTGCACATCAATCGACCCCCCTAACCACTCGACCATCATCGCTACAAATAGTATATAACCGAGAAGCAAGTGTTTAAAAGTGACTTCAAAGAGCCCGTTGGGAAAAAAATATATTTACCTAGACGGTATCCAACGCCAGCGAAGACGCCGCCGCCGCGGCCGCGACTCGACGAGGGAGGCTCGTCCTCAATACTGACCGCTCCACGTCTGTCAAACATATATGCGTGTTATTGATTATTCAACGTGTAATAGAAAGGTGTACTTAACAAAGTGAACCAATTGACAACATAAAAAAATTTCGATACTCGAAAAGATAAATGAAAAATAAAGTATCCCTACTTAGAATGTAATAATTACATTTGCAGAGATTTCGAAAATCTAAGTAAAGTTCCGAAAAATGTTATTCTCGTACAAAGCTCGTAATGATTTCTTCAATTATATGTATTTTTGTTCTTTGTTTGTTTTACGAGACTGACATCAAGACGAGGCGGAAAAACACTAAATATCTTGTATATACCATCTTATAATATCATTTATCACTAAAAATATAATTAAAATATTTCTTACTCTTTAACACTTTTAAAGACTTCAGTGACAATATCCTTCTTTCCTTTACTAGGCCCTAAAATTTGCTGGCCAGAGCGTTCCGAGCCTCCCGCGTAGAATGCCTGTCCTGTAACAAAATAATTATAATCTTTGTTAGGAGGGTATTATATAATGTCACAAGTGCTTATTAACAATGTGACTTTATTGATTAATAACTAAACCTATAAGAAGAATGCTGTTAATAGAATATTTGGTATATTTATCTAACTACATATCTATATCTGTTACATGTATATTCTTTATTATGTTAATATTCATTAGTTCTATTTTTTTTTTATTGAATAATAAGGTGAATATCTTTTATTGCACAAACTTATAAAACATTACAAAATTTTTAACTAAAACTATACAAAGCTATAACTAACTTAAATCTAAACAACTGCCAGTTGGTAGAGTACCCAAAATGCTGGCCCTATTGCCTCGTTGAATGGCAATACTAATGCGCTGACCCAGGTAGAGACCAGCATTTTGGTCTCGAGTAGCGTCAACTAGGCTTTGTCAGAACTTTGAAAAATAATTTTGCTCCCGGTCCCCAAGGTCCGAGAGTTTCAACCCCAAAAGGCTCAAACATATAACCGCTATCTAAATTACTATATTTGCGCCTTTTGAGGCCTTTTCAGCCTTTTTTCATTGGTTATGTTTGATTTTTATTTAAACTAATGTTTATTTATGCACCACCATTTTAACAAATTGTAATTTAATTTTCCTTTATCATAAAGGTTGTCTGGAAGAAATTGATTTTAGGAATGAGACCACCTTTTATTCTATTTCTTTTGTGTAATCTTTGATTTTTGTCTTTGTGTTGACAATAAACGATTCTTGAATGGAATTGAAGAAATAGTTTCGCTCATAATTTAAAAAAAGACATTAAATAGATACAAAATATTAATCCTTTTTCTTTGTTTGATGCAAATGATATGACATGCATAATATAGTGTTCCATAGCATTGTATCAGAGTTAAGTTTTTGATGTTTACAAAACTTGATGTTTCAGTGGTCCAGGGAGGATCAACATCGTAATTCATTTAGGCAAGTAGGTGATCTGGTCCACTTTATAAAAAATGATGTACTTAAGCAAAAATTATATTTTTATATTAAAAACATATTCTTGCTCTCCTCTAAGTGTTTGCAAATAAACTACTTATAAATCTACAGAAACACAAACATGAACCGACCTGCCTCAGAGCTACTCGCCCCTCCTACATTCCCTGCCTCTAATCTTGCTATCTCTTTCCTTAAACTGCTATTTTCTTCAAACAATTTCTCTATTTGTTTTGTTAGTTTTTGAATCTCTTCTTTATCTTTACAATCATCATCACACTCTCCTTTGTCTTTGAGTTCAGTATCAATGTTGATTGATTTATCCTTTGTCGAGCAAGATTCACATGGGTAAAAGAAATCTTTGCCAATTCTATGCATTACAGTTTCAATCCAAGAGATTGGTGCTAAAGGATATTAATATATATTTATGTGTGAGTTTGTTTCTTTGTAAGGCTAATCTACGAATATGTGAAAATTCTTTTAAGCCACCTGCTTGTGCAAGGTGGCTTGTTAAGTGTCTAGAGTCTAGTTGCTTGTATTCTTAGAAAACATGGCAGCGAGGTGGAAAGTACCAACTCTAACAAGGCTAGGTAGGTTAGGCACTAAAGATGTAGCCTGCACATGTAGACATTGCCATAGTCTGTACCACCAATTGCTAGGAAAACAGCCTCCATGGTAGTGACACTACATCTCTTAACCCACATCTTCTGAATGAATGTATGAAAGTTTATTTCGTCAAACACACAATAACAGTAAAAAAGCATACACTACAGTTTAACAGAAAAACTACAATGTTATAATGTGTTTGTCGGAACCCAAGCCCAACGCAGCATACATGCTAGTTGCAGCTGGTGCAGCAGTCAGCACTGGTCTTCCACTGAGACCGGGCAGTGACATTATGCATATGTGACATAGGCAACAAGCTACTAACAAAAACTTCTTACATAAAAAAACCATACATAAATATATAATAATAAGTAGGTGCATAAATTACACAGGTTTATTATCTTAAAATACGGAAATCAACAAAGAAATAAACCTAAAAGCAAAAACATGTCAGTATAAATCATAATATATACGAAGGGTAATTGAAGTAGAAGTACTGGATAAATTTTAACGAGTAATAATAATTATGGTTTCTACATAAATGGATTATAGATGAAACTAGACATGAAATCTTCTATGAAATGTAGCCACCCATACTTAAATATATGGCAGATAATACTGTTTTCCACCAATAACATAATATCTTCTAATATAAAGCTTCTACTTAATAGGAAATAAGACCCAAAATTTTAGAGGGAGCACCAAAAATTCATTAGAAGAGATGATGAGCATGAAATAAAATATGTGTACACTTCTATCAAAAACTTCTACAAAAAAACTTTTACGATACATTTTACATTTTAATTATGTAATATACATACCTTCCTCTTCATCACTAGAAGTCTCCTGCTGCAAAGAATCTATAGTAGCAAATCTGGTATTGGCAGTCTTTTTAACTTGTTTGCTCTTTCTTTGGGGTGAGACCGGAGCAGTCTCCATATCACTATCACTGTCAATCATAGTCGGAGGCACGGACACGGGAGCCGGGACAGCCGGTGGGGGCTCGTCTACATTGCCACCATGCTCGAAAAAACTCGATATTGCTTCCTAAAACCACCAAGGAAACAATTAATTTAAATGATAAAAAGATAGCACCTGAATATAGAAAGAGTTCTAAGTATGTTTTCCTAGGGTTTTCCCCGAAAAACAAAGGTAATCCCCAGGGAATAACTTAAATGCCCGACTCACTTCAAGCTGCCAGTTTGCAGAGTCTAAAAAGAATTTGCTGCGGTTCTCATCCGCACCGGTTACATCGCAAAATTGCCGCAGAGTTTCTTCTCTGTTTCTGGACATTTCTGAGTTAGTTTATTTAGTTTTACTACTACAATAATTAATTCTGTTCACAAAATAACAAAATGCAGCGAAAGAAAATGCCGATGAATGACTTTTCACTTTTATTTATGTTGTTAGCATTGAATTTTGACATATTGTGACATTCTTAAGAAATCAATAGACATTTAATGATTTTTAACTTAATAATCATTTGAGTGGTGTAGAACAAACTTGAAAATGGCAAATGCCCTAGCTGTGTAATAAACCAGCCTCGCAAGAGGGAGGAAGAAAAAAATAATCAATAGACTTTCCAGAAACGGCCCCCAGGCAAGTAAGCAGGTATTCTTATTCTGCCATCACACCGAACAACGTTGCATACAGTGAGAGAAAAACTGAGACTAAACACAACAACATTATTTTTATTTATCTTTGTTGCTAAGCTCTTGTTTTTCCTCGAGTAGTGTACTTGTCTTTGGCAAATAGAATCACGAGATAGAAAATGTAACGCCGTATTTAAAAAGTAAAATACGCAAAAAATACCAACATTACAAACAAAATTACTTTGACGGTAAAAATCATAATACTTTGTCAATGACAGATTACTGCAGTGCAGCAAAAGTCAGTGACCCCAATTTTATTTCAAAACAATCCTAAAAGCGCTAATTTTGGTTTTAATTCATGAAGAAACTAGTTGCAAAATACATCGCTTAATAGTATACAGTCTATTCATCTAGGTAAGTAATAGCTACATAAAATACTGAGAATTTAATCACTAAACTTTAAATCATAAGCTCAAATCCTTTACAGATGCCGGTGAATAGATGAAGACTCCCCGCCAATCTTCAGGACGCATCATGAGGAAGTATTACCAACTCATACTCGTCATCGTATGCTTTATTAGCATAGTCACACTACTCATTTATCGCCATGAGTACTACAGACTTAGATATGTACTGGAAGTGTTAAATTTCTTCGGGAAACCTGGCCTTTCAGAGATCGAGTTCTGTGGGCCGGGATTTAATGCTACAATGTTGTCAGAGATTGTACGAAACACTTCGATGGAAGTACGTGAGACTCCACCACTATTCCAGCAGATTGATGATAACTTT
Organism: Ligdia adustata; assembly: GCA_947049295.1. Classification (NCBI taxonomy): domain Eukaryota; kingdom Metazoa; phylum Arthropoda; class Insecta; order Lepidoptera; family Geometridae; genus Ligdia; species Ligdia adustata. The sequence goes on from OX346237.1 coordinate 3,679,222, forward strand.
TACTCCTACTCTTCATTCTTACGTTCATACCAAAAATATGACAAACTAGTGCAGTCCCATGTTCACAATATAGACACAATCGTAGTGGGAAAAGCGCATGTCCCGCCGAATTTTCGTTGCAACATCTGGCTTGAGAACTCAAACAAACCAAAAGCAGGAAGATTCAGCTATAAAATAGTCTCTGAGCCGATCAACAACTATCGTTTATATATTTTCCAATGCTATTTGAACAAAAATTTAGGTAATCCAAAAGGTATCAGCTTCTATGTAAATGATTACAACATTAATCCTATTCATGCACCAATCAATCGCCTAATACAGGTCAACACTAAAAGAAAGCCCCGTGAGAGCAGTAGTATTAAATTTGTAAATAACATTGTACCAGCCATTTGTGTCATTCCTAATCAAATACCATTAGTTTCTCGAGATGCCTTCATAGAATTTCTTGTGTTCCACCACATGATGGGTGTGAACCACTTCACAATTTATGACAGCATGATATCTGAAGATATAATAAGACGTCTTAACCTTCTACCGTCTGATATAACTCAGTGGGATATCAAATTCTTTCCATTGAACTACCCGTATGTTTTTGCGAAATCATACAGCATTGTCCGTGATGCAATAGAGCTAGATTGCTTATTTCGACACTTTAGACTTGATAAAGAAGAGTCTAACAAAGCTAGTCATGCTATTGTTTTATCCTGGGATGAATTCTTAGTACCTCGAGTTCATAGCAACATCAAAGCGGTATTAGACGATTTTGATCCAACAAGAAGATTGCGATCAATTAAGTTGATGCCTTTATTATTCTGTCTCAACCAAGAAGTAGACCCTAATGCTGAAGCTGGCTATCCAGATATCATGAAAAAATCTCACTATTATATGACACCTCAAAAATTAAAGGTGTTGTTTGTTAGAAATTTAGATTCCATGACATCATTTGAAGACATATTTAACTTGACAACGGCTTCACTATTACCAGATGATTTGCTAGCTGGTCACAAGTACACAGAATGTAGAGACCCTAAAAGCTTCCACCCCAGTGGCATAGGCTACAATGAGACCCAAATGCAAGTCTTCCCACATAAATTTGAGGGTGCTATGATGAGATTTGGTCCGAGCTTGACCAGTGATAAAATTTATAGACTTTACCGATCAGGACAGATATGGGAGAAGAGTTCCAATGAGTTTGTTAGGGACATGTTGTGATTGTTACCTTGTTAACTTATGATTTTGTTAATAGTTAAGAATTATATGTTTTTAATGTAATTTTGGCGATGCATAGCATTAACAGTATGCAAAATACAATACAATAGACTATTTGTACCCGACTACACAAAAAGAAAGGTTATGTTTTTTAAGTGTATGTGTATGTATATTTCTTTAGCACTTTGTGAGTGGTGTCTATAGATTCGCTTTAACATGCAGATGGTCATAGCTATCTGCATCATCCCGTGATTTCATTTGTTAAGAAATGCGGGTCAAAGTTTTTAAAGTCTGCTTTTGTGAAGTCACTATACATATTTTATTGTGTTTGTTACAACTAAGTCATTCATTTAATATGAGCTATTAAGCTTTAAGCTATTTTATGGATTTTTAAAAAAAATATTTGTTACTTGATAACTCGTTGACAGCTGGACTGATATGAATGGCCGTAAGTTTGTATTCAATTATTTCAAAAAAACTTTATTTTTAATTATTGCCGATTATATGCTATGCACTACAGTGTTACCTGTAAAAAAGTGATCTTATATTTTTTTATTCATGGCCTCTGATTGTTTCAATTTGCCAATGTTGTGTAAGACTATGGGTTAATCTAAGATATGGGCTATGCATTTACAAAATTTCATGCAAAACTATTCAACTAATTGAGCAAAGATACAATATAAATATTTGCGACTCATTTACTTATCAGTTTTTGTATTGTATAAGAGAACTTTAAGGACTGTCAGAGTTACGTATGCATTACCCATAATATTTGTTTATTTTTTGGATAGATAAGTATTAAAAATTATAACGAATGAAACTAAAAATATTCACAATTGAATGCCTTATTTCAACTCAACTTCTTGTTTATTGGCTACTGTTGCGAAGTAACTTCGCAATTCTGCCAGTGTCGCGTAGGAAGATAGACTGCCACACAAGAGATATGATGTACGGTTTGTTAAACTAGTAGTTATATTTTTTCTTTGATCTGAAACAGAAGTGTTAAGTAAAACTAACTATATTATTTACAGATATATTATTAATCAGTATTAGTATAATAAGACTACATTTACAAATATAATTACAATTTATTTACAGTTTTATTTTATTTTTTTTGATAAATTTACATAAGATATTTACTAAAGGGGTGGAAGCAAGGGATAAAAGACATTTAAGGGAGGTAGGACGAGGGATTTCAGGAGGGAGAATATCATACAACGAAAACTGGTTTAACGGACAGCTAAAAAATATGTGGTCCACATTACCCTCATCTAAACCACATTCACACATAGAGTGATTCCTAATCCTAAGTTTGGCCAGAAAAACAGGGTTGCAGGAATGATTTAGACGTAAACGACAAATCGTAGAAGTAGTGGCTTTATCTGCCTTTTGGAATTTATAAAACCAGGGTTTATGTGGAATATCCGGTTGGAGATCCCCATAAAACTTACCTTTCTCAGATTTGGAAATGTGCCATTTCTGGGTCCAACATTGCACAAGCATGGGATGAAGGATGGTGCATAAATCATGGGCATATATATGAGGATAAGCAGGAGAGCCAGTTTGAGATGCTTCCTTGGCATAAGAATCAGCTTGTTCGTTTCCAACAATGCCTGCATGACCAGGTATCCAAGCAAGAACAACGTTGATACCATTTTTGAGACATTGTAATAAGGCTACTCTGATTTTAAGAATTGTGGGGAACCTGGTTTTAGAACGGAACGGATTGGAGAGAATAGCTTCGAGGCAGCTTTTAGAGTCTGATAAAATAATGGAGTTATTGAGGTTATGGGATATAATAAATAAGATGGCTTCTAGGATAGCAATTGATTCACCAGTGAATACCGATGTTACCGAGGAGCATTTATAACTCAAGATTATTCTAGTAAAGGGAATCCAAACCGCAGCACCCACTGGACTAAGGTTAGACTTAGAGGCATCTGTAAATAATTTAACCCAATTTTGGTATTCCATATTAATTTTGTGACTAAATATTTTATTGGCTTCTGGAGAGTTCTTGTCCACTCCAAAGTCCAGTAAGATGTTATTGGGCTGAAAAGCTAACGCTTCATAAGGCGTAGAATACAAGGGGGGAATGGGGGATTGAAAAAGTGGGGAAGGAAGACGAGAAATTAATAAGAAGCTACGGAGAAGACATGGGATCTTATCATCATTTGTCAAACGACGGGGATTATATAACGAGGCTAGGTATTCTAGCTTTTGAAGTAGAGGATGATCATTCTGTTGGGCCAATTTTACTAAGAACCTGTCTGACAAGTATTGTCGTCTGAGAGATAAGGGAGGCTCGGAACATTCTACTTGCATAGCATTTATAGGGGATGACTTCATTGCCCCTAAAATGATTCTCAAGGATTTTGCCTGTATTTTGTCTAATTTCTCCAGGCCAGATTTGTTTCCTGGGTCGAGGAGGAAGGAACCATAATCCATATGACTACGAATTAACGCATTATACATAAGCTTTTGGGTGAAGGGGTGAGCACCCCACCACACTCCAGATAGAGATCGTAGGATGTTAATGTTCTTTTCGCATTTTTTCTCTACATAGTCGAAATGAGGAACCCCTGTCAGCTTGCGGTCTAGCCAAACTCCTAAGAACTTAACCATAGTATCCTCTGGAACCTCTACATCGAGAATTTTGACTATAGCGGGGGGGACAATTCTTTTGTTTGTGAACACTACCACTTTACTCTTAAGAGCTGACAAATTGAGGCCATGTGCCATGAGCCAATCTGTAAGGTTTTCTAGAGCAGTGTTCAATCGGTCAACCACATCATCTAACGACTTCCCAGATGCATACAAAACAATGTCGTCCGCATATTGCAAAACCTTACAAAAAGATAGAACTACCTGTTCCAAGTCTGAAGTATACAGGCTGTACAGTATAGGGCTAATAACCGATCCTTGAGCTAAACCTTTCCAGACATTTCTAGGCTCCATTTGTGAGAACGGGCCTTTAATGGAAATAGATCTTTCTGAAAGCATATTGCTTATGAAGCGAACCAGCTTCTCAGGTATGTTCAGCTGAGTAAGTTTACTCCTGAGCATCGGAAGAAGGACGCTGTCATATGCTGCTTCAATGTCCAGAAAAACTCCAACAAGGTATTCCTTTTTTGTAACAGCTATACGAATATCAGTGGTCAAAATAGCCAGACTGTCCATTGTGCTCATTCCCTTTCTAAACCCAAATTGCGTTTTAGCCAGCAAGTTCTTATTTTCCGAGAACCATTCAAGGCGGTGTTTCACCATGTGTTCTGTGATTTTTGCCAGAACAGAAGATAAGGCAATGGGTCTATAACTGTTAGCGTCTGTTGGATTTTTGCCTGGTTTCAGAATTGGAATAATAATTTGAGACTTCCATGCTGGAGGAATTACGCCATAATCAAATAAATTGTTAACTAACTCCAGAAAGTATGATTTGCTCTTATCTGAAGCATTTTTTAAAAAAGAATAAGGAATACCATCCGCCCCGGGTGAGGAATCGACTAGTCCACTGAGGGCCAGTTGCAACTCAGAGAAAGAAAAAGGGTCTTCTAAATAGTGGACAGGGTTAAGCAGGATTGGAGGGGAGGAAAGGCAGTTTAGATCTGGGACAAATGGTGGAGAAAATTTATCCGCAAAGTCTTCGATCCAAGAGGATTGGTCAATATTATGCGATGCATCGCTTCGAAATGATCCTCTATATCTTTTCATTTGCTTCCACACCAACGAAGATGGAGCACGAGGAGATAGGTTTTCACAAAAGTTGATCCATCCCTGTTTTTTTTTTTTCCTGAAAATTCTTGTTGCCTGAGCAGCAATTCGTTGGTATTCGAGGAAGTTTGCTAATGACATATTGGCCTTGTATGCTTTCTCGGATTCTTTTCTTCTCTTTGCTGCAGCAGTACATTCAGAGTCCCACCAAGGGGTAGAAACTTTAAAATTGAAAGGTTTCTTAAGAGGGAAGTGTTCATCGGCACTAGAAATAATGGAGTTAACAAAATTAATATAATTTTGTAACACATTAACATGATTAGAAGAGGGTAAAGATTCTACTAGTCTATCCAAAGATGAGGAGTATGAAGACCAGTTAGGATTAGATAACTTATATTTAAGTAAAGAGTTATAGTTATAATGTGGAAAAGCTCCGTTAGAAAAGGAGGTGACAATAGGATAATGATCACTGCCATAGGCGTGAGGAAGGACTTCCCAAGAAATAAGAGAGGCGACCAGGGAATAGGAGCAAATGGTAAGATCAACTGCACTTCGGGGATTTTGGAATGGGAGTACCCTGCGGGTAGGAGACCCATTATTGATAACGAAAAGGTTGGTTTCCTCAAAAATTTCCAAAAGAGAACGAGCAAACAATTTATCTTCATCACTACCCCAAGAAGTGTGATGGGCATTCCAATCACCTAGCACGACCATAGGGGGCTGTATTGCAGAAAGTAGGTATAAGATGTCTGGGATCATTGAAGAGTTAGGGTGAGGGATGTAGAGAGACACATAGGTTACGTCCACAATTTTAGCAGCTACGATATTAATACCAGGACAGGGAGAAGGAAAGGAAATTTGGGAAAAAGGGAGTGTGCACTTTATAAATAAAGCACAACCAGCGCCACGTCGGTCGCCTCTGTCATCTCGGAGACAAGAATACCCTGAGACCCTAAAGGGAGAACCAGGCACTAGCCACGTCTCCGAGATGGCAATGACGGACGGGAGATAAGAGTTGATAAGGTGAAGAAGGCTATGTTTCTTGCGACGAAGGCTTCTGGTGTTCCACTGAAGAAGAACTAGATCCATTATTGGATATGGAGATAATTTGGGAAAGTTTATGGGCAACGTGGGACGGTAAATGGGAGTTGTTTCTGGTAATGATATTAATGAGCATGCTCAGAAGAGATTCCAGGAGACTGTCATCCTGGGAAGATGTTAGGGAGTTAGAAGATTGGGACAATGCATAACCATTTGGTAGTTGCGATGGACCATCAGACACTATAGATTGATGAGTGGCCCTATCAAAAGATTTTGATAAGGGAGGTCTTACACGAGGAATAGATGATAAATTTTTTTTGTATGAAACAGAAGGTGTGAGGGGAAGTTGTCTCCTTTGGGAGGATGCCAGGATTTGAGGTGGAGTAAAAATGGAGGATTGGGTTACCTCAGAATAAGGTCGCACTGTTTTTGGGTACTGTTGTGAGGCCTCATCATACGATTTGTTCTCTTGCGACATTAACAGTTTAATGGCTTTTTGCCTACCCAACTCAGGGCAGTCCTTGCTGTTAGCAAAATGACGACCAGAGCAGTGTAGACAAGAAGCATCGCTTTCCTCAGTTTTGCAAGATTCTCCACTATGGGGCTGAGTACATCTGTAACATCTGGGAGTTGACCGACACTGAGCCTTAACATGTCCGAATCGGCAACAATTTAAACATTGAATAGTAGGGAACTGATATGTTTCTACTGGGAGAGAGTTATGGTATAAAAACACTCGTTTGGGAAGGACCTGACCTTGGAATGTCACCACAACCGTTTGTGTCGGAATCCATATTGGTTTTCCCTCCACTATGGATTTTCTATTCAGTCTTCTTGCTTTTAATACTGTGCCACACCCATTGGGGAATGAAAGGCATTGTGCGAATTCATCCATTGAAATGTCTACTGGGACTTGTCGCACTAATCCCATCTTAGAAATGTTGAATGTGGGAATCACTGCTTCATACTTGTTAGATGACAAGATCGGATTATCAAGAAATTTATTGGCGTCCACGTAGGTTTTAAATTCAATTGATATTTTGTTTCTGCCCACTTTTTTAACCCCCTCAGGGCAAATATTGGGTACTTTATTTTTGAACAATAATTGGCCAAACTTGATAGGTCTTATGGATGTCCCTGCATCAGGGTCCGGTTCAGAGCGGGAAACGTGAACTAAGAATGGGCCTTTATCGATGGGAGTATATTGTCTTACTCCTATCACCAGGGACGGGTGTATGTATACGATTTGGCTAGAGTCCGTTGTCGTGGAAGAATTAGCTGATTTTTTGGCGGTCAATACGATTGAGTCATCTGCACGGCGTTTAGAACCTGGAGAGATATCTGGGGGATCCGGAGGATCAGGATCCATGGCTTCCATATTGGAAGCCATGGTTGAGGTTAGTACGAGTTGTAAATTATTTACCGACTACTATCCACTCACCTTATCAGTATAATCAAACCACCACCAAGAAAACACTTCCGTAAGCAGAATTTGCCCTGAAAGGAGCTATTTCACGTTAATTTCACTATATTTCGCGACTCAGGTGTGACAGTTACCACTTGCGACAGCAGAATCGAATGCCTTATTTATAATCTTACCTGTGAATAATATAGCAGATTATTTAAAAGTTACATCAGTTTTACAACCTGTCTTGGGTTGTAAAACTGATGTAATCCCAGTCAAAACTCTACATGAGTATTGGTAGTTTTCAAACTGTCTCCTTGTATCAACCCATAGCGTCCCGTCCGGCATGGGTCTCCCTTAGAAGGGGGTGTAGGGCATATTCCACCGCGCTGGCCAAATTACGGGTTCGGGGGTTTAATACCACTGTAAAATTACATATTTCAATAAAACAAATGCATTGCAGTAGAAGTTCAAATAAAACTGGCCAAGTAGAACTCTTACACCGAGGGTTCCGTACAAACCTTTAGATAAGACAAACTGAGTTTAGGTACATAAGCCATAGGTCCTATGCATTATATTTTTTTCCTATTAATAAACCTCATGTTTTTTATTTCAATTATCGATTTTTATGGCTTTCTTGATTTTTGTTGATAATACTTATATTTCTTAATTGCTTATGCATCTACATTTATTATGTTCCTCTCAATTAGATCTTGTTAAATACTTGTTACATCTCTATTAATCAATAGTATTTTTTTTATAATTATGCCACAATTATTGTTATGTAATAATTAGTTAAAACCGTTGATCGTGTTCTCACTAACGCCTGAAATAAAATGTATATCGAACTTAAGGGCAGGCGCTTGACAGTTTTAATAAAACATATAAGTACCTATGTATGTCGCATCCTGAACAATGTTATAAAAAAATTAAAAAAAAATTACTACCGACATAAATAACGGCAAGAGCCCGCGGCGGTAGAACCTTTTCAGTTATATCGTAAACAAAAAAAATGCGGTCGAATTAAGTAGGTACCTTCTTTTTGTAAGTCGAAGAATAAGAAAGAAAGGAAATCCACAATTCAAATGTTGTTTTTAGTTTGCTTTTTTTTATAAGTACCCAATAGTAGGCTTACCTACGCTTGACCGCAGCTCGCCTCAAGTGACGATGCGGCCTAGGATGTAGCGCGCTTACCTAAAAGAAACCGATTCACTCGCGACTTGAACAGACCAAGATTATAGCTATCGGGAAATAGAGAACATGGCAGAGAATACCACGACCTGGCAGTTCGCACAATAAAAGTAGACGCGAGGCGTTTTATGCTGCGATGATTATTTGTTTACTCGATTTCTCAGTGATGTCTGGATCGAATTGGACCTTTTTATCTACTGACTTCCAAAAAGCGGAAATAATTCGACTGAAGGTATTTTTATATTTGTTATGTTTTTTTTTTATACATACCTACTTCTGGAGTGCTCCCATATATTTTTTTTTTATTAATATCGGTCCAGAGCTTTGATATTTAAACCAAAATAAATGGAAAATTTCTATCGTCGCCTGCCGTGGAAGTCTGCAGGTAATCACTTTTTTTCGAAAGGATTTTTTTCTAGTCTGTGTATTTATTTACAATCAGTAGAATAGAATAAGCTACGGGTCGTGCCTTGCCTACAATATTTCATCTCATAATCTGTTACTAAAACCATTTGTGTGGAAGTTATTATTAAGACTGCTTCTGATTAACAATTAATCTATTTATGAATGCATTAAATATGTGTATTAGTAACATCATGTTGTTTGTCATTTTAACGTACTTATTTCAAAGTAGGAGATTTTCATTAATTACGTGAGAACTTTAGGGAGGAGGGGTGCAACAGTAAATATCACGTTTATTTATTGTTAGATAAAAGTTACTCATTTGCGGTGTTAAGTTTTAACCCACCACGTTGTACCTGGGCACGGGTCTCGCCATTGAAAGGGGAGTAGGCCTTATTCCACCAAGCTGACCGAATTGCGGGTTGGGCAAGTCACTCCTCTTAGAAAGCTGACTAAGATAATAACGTTCTTCGACAACCAGATTTCGTCGCGATGGTTTCCTTCACCTTTAGTTTAACCACTATTGTTATGGTGTTAAGGGGGTAAGTTGTGTAAAATTTGGTTTAAAATATAAATAAATCATTCGTAATAATAAATTTAGTAAAAGATAATAGGCATAAGTTTGTTACGGTTCCAAATACTTACCTAATAAATTATTTTTCATCCCACCATCTCGGAAAGAGTATTTTTGCTATTCGATATTTAAGTGCAAAAGCTGTTTTTATTCGCTAGAGGATAAAGTAAATTTGAATTTAGAATATCGTGTGCACTAAGTTTGTGAATTAAAAACTTCATTCAACCTATTTAGTTCTACCTCTATGGTGCCGAATTCATCATACAACCTTTTTTATTTTATTAAAAACTCAGTACTGCTGTACTTTTAAAAAAAAAATTGCGCGCGCCCGCCATTATCTTTAACGTGATATTCTTAAAACCTTATGTTAAAATTAAGTGAAAAAACTATAATGAGTGATCCAATTGTTTTTTCGTATGTAGTCATTTCCTCGCTGAAGTGGGATGAAAAGTTACGTGTTGCACTCGAGAGCAAAGATTTTTCGCCTTGTGCTCTTTTAATTCTTCGCTTGTTCGGTCAACAAAAGTGAGCACACGGTTAAAAAGCAACTTTGCACTCTTAACACGACAAACAACTATTTCCTGTCAACTACGAGTATGAAATACCTATTAGGTATCGCTACCCAGCTGCGTTTTAAACATCTAACTTGCCGCAACAGAGATGTAGGTAATCATACATAGGTATATAAAACATAGAAAGAAATTAAGAAGAATATATACCTACTGGGTAGGTGGGATACAGGTTGTAATCGATGTCTATAGTAGGTACTTACAATTTATAAAATGCGCCTTACGCGAGGCGCTTTCTGGAAATTGAAGCGGCTCTTATAAAATTACTTACTTAGGTACCTACGTGCTTTGGACATTATTTTGTTACAAACAACATACCTATAAGAGAATTCCAAATCAAAAAGACTGCCTCTTCAGGTCGCAGCTATAAACAATAATAGTCTCCAAAACACTTAGACAAAGTTGAAAATATATAAGCATAGCTTTCCTAAAATAACCTCAAGTGTCGAATAAACACCAAAAAGGCGTATGATAAATCATATTACGAGTATGTCATGTTGCTAACCGGTTTTATTTCATATAACCTACCTTTAAATTGCGTGATTATGATTGTATTTATTAGCGGCAAAAATAGCGCTTTAAGTTTATAGCTTCGTGTATATTTATGTATTCGCAATAATCAAATCTTAGAAATACATAGGTAACCTAATAACCATTAGATGCTTTAGTTAAACGTTATAGTAATTAGCGTACTTGAATTATGTACGTTGTGACCTTTGACTTCCACTTTAAATACCTAAGTAGAAGACAAGATTTTAAATACTTATGCACAATAATGTTTGTAAAGTTCTAGGAACTGTCGACCTCGCAAATACTATAATATTTGCGTTTAAAAAAAATTACAACTACTTCAACAATTTTTAAGGTTTCATAACTACTCAAGAGGTAAAATCGGGACCGTATTACTAAGATTTTGCTGTCCCTCTGCCCGTCTGTCAGTCACCAAACTGTATCTCACGGACCGTGATAGTTTGACATCTAAAATTTTCACATATGACATATTTCTGTTGCTGCTATAATAACAAATCCTAAATAAAATAAATATTTAAAGGAGGCTCCCATACAACAAACGCATGTTTTTGCCGTTTTTTGCCCGATATACATAACGGCAACATGTAGACGCTTGAAATATAACTTAACAATTTATTGGAAACTAAAAACTGAACGCAAGTTCAAAATTTTAGGAGACATACAAACAAAGAAACATTCAAACTGTCAGAGGAAAAACAATTACCGCTATGTACGCTTTCTTGGTCAATAAATCTCAAAATTATGGTTAGTTTTAAGGTTAAGTTTAGGATTCTAACACGTATTTGACCAACGTACGAGTAATATTTTTTAATTCAATGATTATAAGTAGGTAAATATACGTTGCTTGGGCATTATCCAAATCAACGGGGTTCGGGGCATATCTGGTCTCTGCTTTCCTATTTCTCTTTACCTCCTGCTGCTCTTATACAATGTGATGCGGTTTATATAAAATTAAAACGAATCAGTGTTTGCGTCACCGCACAGTCGTCAACTCGCCTCTGTCGGGGTCGCCCGGTCGCATTGAGAGACGAGTTTTGCGCGCACGTAATTAACAAATCCGGTTTGTTTTTTTCCAACTCGGACAAAATCACCTACTTGTGTAAATGTGACAGCGAACAAAAGATCCACATTATCATCAACTCCATCGACCTTCGCCTTGAAGATGTATAAAAAGATTCGTGTGAGTGTACTGTTATACTGTGCTGCGATTTGTTACTGCCAAACTGATATTCTAGCGGTAGAAAATACAACGAGCTTACACAATGGCCTTTCGGAGAAGATTGGCAATTTTTCCGTGGAATTACTTTATCACACAGCAAGTCTACAACCTGAAGGGCAGAACATGATAATGTCGCCTTTCACTGTTTGGTCAGCTCTTGCAGTGATATCGGAGGGAGCTTCAGGCAGGACTAAATATGAGATCAACAATGCATTGAGACTGCCAACCAGAAACCAAGAAAATTCACGACGCAGTTTCTTAGAGATAGGAAAATGGTTGAAAGTCAACACTTCAACAGTGGAGCTTGCTAAATTCAATGGAATTTTTGTCGACCGCAACAATCTTCCATTGGCGGACTTTCATGACACTGCCAAAACTTTTTACGAGACGGATATGGTAAGCCTTAATTTTACAGATAATGAAAATTCGGCAAACACGTTAAATGCTGTCATATCTAACTTCACGCATGGAAGAATTAAGCAATTAGTTGACAGTAGTTACTTCAAAGATGCAAGCATGGTCTTGACTAGTGCTTTGTACTTTAAAGGACAATGGACTGTGCCATTCAATACCACATCTACGATGAAGCAACCGTTCTACGATAGTAACGGCAAACAAATAGGAGAAGTCAATATGATGTACAACCGTTTTACTTATCCTTTTTCTAACATCAAGGAGCTTCAGGCCAGAGTTATTGAACTGCCTTATGGAAAAGAGAACCGCCTTTCCATGCTTATAATGCTGCCAAACCCTGGAGTTTCTTTGGAAAATATGTTTAAGAACTTCCAAAACGTTACACTAGACTCGTTCTTTGAAGAACTAAGATTGTCTAAACAAGAATATGCAGATGACGAAGTGGATTGTTTCATTCCACGATTTAAGATTGAGTCAAACATAGACCTGACAGATGTTTTGACAAGTAGAATGGCAATTCGAGATTTGTTTGACATGAGCCAAGCTAGATTACCGTATATGGCTCGTACGCCTATGTATGTATCGAAAGCTATCCACAAAGCTGAAATAGAAGTAACAGAAGAAGGGACTACTGCGTCAGCAGTAACGCTAGCTGAGTTCAGTAATCGTATTGGAGTTGTGAGGTTTGAAGCCAACCGTCCGTTTACATACATGATTATAGAGAAAGTAACGAATTCAATTGTTTTCGGTGGATTTTATAAGCAACCGTCTCTATATTAGATATCTAAACACAATCAACAAATTATATAAAACGAGATGGGCGATGAAATAGTGATATTAAAATCATAAAATATTGTACTTAATCAAACTTGTAAATGTAATTTTTTCCATATTAGTGTTATTGAGTTAAGTTATTTATGTATGGGCGGATCAACTGGCTTTTGCCATACCGTCCGTGGCACGGAAAATCCCTGTTATTTTCCTCATATTTTGTTTGTTCAACACAAATACCTATGTCGTGTTGTTGGAATATATGATATATTCTTATTGGGCTGCCACAAGGATTTTCCTTTGATGATTTGCCAGAATACGAGTAGGTAGTAAATTGAATAATTAAGCTGATTTGAATACTAATACATATTTTATTCTGTGTCGATGAATCCCAGGAACATATTATAACACGTATACTTATTGTGCCTTTATACTTAAATATATAAAAAAAACATTGGGTGCCTAGTTTCTATTAAAAATATATACTCATACATGTAAGTAAATCGTTGCATTGAAACTTAATAAAATGGAAGACCTGTTATCTAATAGTTCATCATTATTGATTTAACCATTTATTTTTATTGTGCATGTATTGAGGGCGGGTGATGATATTAGATAAGGAATTTGCTTTGGTAATCAAAGCGTATGTACGAGTAGTCGTACGTACGGTCATCATGTTAATAAGTAATCATTGTTGTAGGCTTGCGGTCTGAAAATATGCAATACCTATTACTTGAATTTTACTTACCAAGTAGGTATAATAGCGAATAATAATCTTAAAACATGTGTAGTGTAATACTTATAAGTTATAAGTCTTTTATATTGTCTGATTTATCATCAATATGTAGATATAAAAATCAATGCCACTTTTCGTTGTAATTTTATAACTCAACAACGGGCTCACCTATCTAAACCAAATGCTTAGGCTTTGTTCGAAATATTTAGTAGATGATTTATGTGAAGTTTGCACAAAATCGGTGCAGCGGTTCTTCATTTATCACACATTTTTTGTAACAAATGAATTAAAATAAATAGCGGATCATTTGTTAATGGGAATTTTGCTGTCAAATTAAAACTTTTTTCAGTGTTGACAGTACAAGCATGTTTATACGTAGCGAAGCACGTACCGGGCCGCTAGTATTTTCTAAAAAACAAAGTTTAAATTTTTATGTACCTATGTACATTTAGTTGCTTTACTTATTTTGGAATACATAAGCACAAATGTGCCTATGTATAATACAGTTATTAGGAGTGTTTTAATCTATTAGGTATATACGTTTGTTTTGACTAATTGTCTGACTGTTATTCAATATAGGATGAACTGATAACACATTAAATAGGTATTACAACAAAGTATCCGATTTCAAAATTTTCATTACACATAATGCTTTTAGATGGATAGATAAATACTTAATTCTAATCACATAAAAAAACAACAACAAAAATTTTTAGAACATAATTTTTACATTTTAATTTTCAAAATAGTTTTTCCGGATGAAATAGTTATATAGCTATATTTTAAGGTTAATGTTTCAAATACTTTATTAACAGTGTCCGTAGTTGTATGATCACATACTTAATATTACATCAATATAATTACAACATAATTAAAAGAGACAATATAAAAAAATTTGTTCGACAAGTTATTAGGTAAATATTTGAAATGTAACAAAGTATAAAATATTATTATTAGTTTATTATATACTTAATTTATACTACTATCAGTTGTGGCCAACACTAAAGTTCATCATGCTATCAGAAACAAAATATTAGTTCATAAAACATATATTTATATTACGTACCTACTTATTTAATAAAGATAACGGTTAAGCAGAAAATGATTAAGTACCTACACAAAAAGTATTGAGTTTTAATTATTTATGTCACATAACAGTAATTTTAATATATTATCCTAATTATTTTTAATAAGTTTTAAGTTTCATACCTTGTCTGTGTTTATTATATTTTAGGGAATTGATTACATACATTTGAAAAGTCTGTTGTTGACAAATTAATTCAATTCCAGTTTTAATCATTTAATATACTTAACGATTTCATGACATAATAGGTAATTGATAAGGTAATTGGAAATGTTTATTGTAAAATGTGGTAAATAACAAATTACTCATTCTTGTATTGCTTTGTTCTGTTTGTAGGTACGTAAAAGTTGCTGATTAAGGAAAAAATAATAGTTTATCTTTAGTTACCTAATATAGTTACATTATTTACATGTTAACTATAATTACAGGTTAACTTATGGCAGCCCAAAATTATTGGTATGGTTTTAATTTATTTATTTTTAAGTTGGACTAAGTTTAAAACATGAGTTTCTTTGTGATGCTTATATTAAAAACAATTGTGTATAAATTCTGTTATTTAAATCAGTAACTGATAAAATATGCACGAAATTAAGCAGTAGCTTATTATTATTCATGTATTTTATAAGTAAAAACGTGACATTTTATTTGATTAGTGTATATTAATGATGCGTATAACTATAACTCTATAAGTTCTAATGTCCAAATAGGTATAAATATCTTTGTCTAGTCTTTATTTATTTGTTTAATCTGAGACACTAAAATGTGATAAATATCTAATGAGACAAAGATTGCATGAATGAAAGCTGTAAGTAATAAAAATTAGTGACGCTTTAAAAGACGTAATAACTTAGAATACATAGAAATACCTTGTATCATACGAATTATTTTAATCATCGAGTGAATAAAAGCCATACATTTTGTAAATATTAAATATTTTTTTCCTTAAACCGTCTAATCTGTCCAATAAAACGCGTAATGTCAAAATACTTTTAAAAAAATTAAGAAATTAAGACATAGAATGACGCATACGTGGTGCGATATTTTCAGATTAGATACTTTGGTGCTTTTGACAAAAATAGGATAATTAGCAAAAATATTCAATTCAACACTTTGTAAAAGTATAAATTCATAATTTTTTTTAAGTATTAAATATTTATTTTTGTTGGCGATTGTAGGCATATTTTTATAGTGTCACCAAATGTAGTGAATTATTAAAAAAAATCAATATCCGACCCCTAACATAATATGTATTTAAATAAAAAAATGCACAGAAAAAGTATATGGTAAAAGTTACTGAATTTATTATACCGCTTTTATGTTGATTGTATCTTAATATGCACCACACATAAAATACATATTACAAAAAATAGTTTTGAGTACCTAGGTAATTAAGCAAAATAACAGTCTACGTGTAGTTATTATAAAGCTAGATTAGGTATGCAGTCAGCGAGCTCTTATCAGGTGAGATCATAGTTCAATTCAATCGGTACATTATTATACACTTTTTACAATGCTCCTGAGAACAATAGGTTGATTTAACTTAATAGGTAAGCATCAATTACTTGTACGTTTCTAGTGCCACTAACTATACCTTATGCTAGTTATATATTTTAATATAAGGTCTTATAGTTAGCGCCTATATTATATCTACTTACCTATAAGTATGGTCTGTTTTATATAACAATAGTTTTGTGTAGCTCTTACCTATTCGAACGATCTGAGAATAATCATGTTAAAAACATGACCAAGTCTTAACCCTTATTTTTTTTCTTTGCTCTTTACTACCTTTGACTGTTAGGCTATCTAAATCGCAACACACCATTAATAGTTATGCGGTTGTCAAGGTAACATTTCGAGATCTCATAGGATAGGTACAATTATGATTTATTTTTCTAACCTGATAGAACAAACAGTTGAATAGATAGGAACAACCTTTCCGACTGAGATCTTTGTAATCCAATATTACATAATATTTTATGTTTAAATACTTTGCCAAGTTGAATCGTGTGGGAGGTACACGTACGATTTCATACAATACCTAACTTCGAACTAATGTTAAAGCGTCTCTTGAAATTTCCGGCTATAGAAGTGCTTAGGAGGCTATTTAAATAGGAACTCTTCTAAGAGAACTTTCAGTCATTGTACTATCACCAATAAGAACACCTTATACTACTAATGCATATATTTTGATAACTCGAAAATTTTTTTTAACGTAAGTTGTTTTGGCTCACCCTAGTGAGTCGGAAAGTCATACGATGAGATAGTTAGTCTCTAAAGCACTATTTAAAACGCCATCCAAATCAGAATCCATGTAAGTTCTCAGTTATAAACGCCACTCCACTGTCACCCTTCCCAGACCTGACCTGGGCATGCACCATCTTTGTAGTGCATAAAATATGCAATTTAAAACAAACCTACCTTCTGCAAGGCAATACAACACTGGAAAAACCAATAATAAACTCGTAGGTCGACCACCGCGATAATCAGCAGGAAAAACCCAACATCATACCCGTTTAGGCGAAACTGGTTCTTAAATGCTCAGACAAATAAAACCTAATTTCCTTTATAGGTGGTTTGCGGTCGAGTAATTGAGTAAATAATGAGAATGGTACAGGGTTATGTTGGCACCATACAAAATTCTCCGTATGTGCTTTAAATGCTGTGTGCCTGGTTTCCGATTTATCTAAAAGCTATTTCAAATAGACTTATGGAATAAGTAACAGCTATACTTTTATGTTGTATTAAAGATATTAAAATTTACCAACCTTTTTATGTGACAAGTTTCTTGGAAATGAGTAGCATAGTACCTACTCTACGAAGCAGTAGTCCAGTAGCAGCCCTACTGGGAACGTACGGAATATAGGTATCTAGTTAAGTTAAGTAAAACATGTATGAATCTTCACTGAAAATACTTATTTCAGAGTTCTCTCCCAGCTGGGAAGAAAACTATGATTCACAGTAGTTCACTAATTGATCTCCAGTGATGTGACTTATCTTAGATGTGTCTGAAATACTGATACAAGATCGAAAATACGTTTTACATCTTGTATTTAAATTTAAATTGATATAAAAAAAGACAAAAGATGACTTATC
Source organism: Ligdia adustata (assembly GCA_947049295.1). Taxonomy (NCBI): domain Eukaryota; kingdom Metazoa; phylum Arthropoda; class Insecta; order Lepidoptera; family Geometridae; genus Ligdia; species Ligdia adustata. The sequence continues at coordinate 3,697,172 of OX346237.1, forward strand.
ATATTATGTTTCTAGAGGACTCCGATTTCTCTATAGCTAGCGGCGAAAATACAAATAGCACCAGTGATATAGAGACACCAGTACCTCAACACTAAAGATGCAAACTTTAAGAGCTTAAAAACATGCTTATATTCCTAAAATATAACACCTGTTTGGCCAGCTCTGTGCCCCTGTGTAGCGACTCTTCTCCTTTGGGAGCATGATAATGAGGCCTCATCCAAGGAAGATAAGCGATATTTTTGAGAAATTAGTTTTACTCAAACTCAACTAAAACATAAAAAGGCTTTCATGATTTATCTTGTCACATTTGCCTGATCCTTGTTATCAACGCGATCTATTCGAAAATTGTTTTCTCGAACAAATAAACTTAAATTCAATTTTAATGTAATGGTTGATTTCAATAAATGTTTTTTCCCAAATGTTGTTTTTCTACAAAACTATTTTATCTTTAAAAAGTATTTGAAAGATAGGTATTTTGTATCTAGTATGTCAGATAACTTTTTAGAAAATTATTTATATCTGGTATCTAAAATGCTTTTTTTAAAGTATCGTGCATCTAGTATTTCAGACACTTTGTATAGGATATCCTATACATCACTGTTGATCACGTTATATATAATGGGCAGTATAAATTACAGTAAAGTTAAAAAAAATGTCCTTTCAATAACTCGGAATAAAATATGCCTACTATATAATTTATGTTAAGTTACAGATTACTATAATATAATTAATTACTAAGTATTAAGAGTTACCTACGTTTATCGCAAAACTCGCATTGAGTCAGACTGACCTATATCTACCTAAGTAGGTACATATTATTCTGTGACAGAACTATGTTTCCGACTTTTATTTTTTATTGTGAAAGTCCACGGCTAGTAAGTAGATTGAGATATTTATACAAAAAAGCATGTAGGTATGTATTTATAGTATTCAACCAAGAGAAATGCATGATACCGACAGTCGAGTTTCTTACGGGCTACGATAATAAAGCGACAAAAGAACACACACAGTTGCGCAGTTATTACATGGCAACTTCAAAGGTACTTTTATGCAACTGTTGTCGTTATTAAGAGTGCGATAATGCTACAAAGAGTGTATTGGAGGCATGGTGAACTAACTTTGGCCAAGTGATTTCGACGCTTAAGGAAGTTTGTCGTTATATTGTAGAGATTACACAGTACTTCCAAATAATATACATTGTTACCGACTTTATAAACAGGAGTAGGTACCTCCTCAATTTGACTGTAATTTCTTCCGACTTTCAAAAAAAAGGAGGTAGGTACTCAATTGAACAATATATTTTTAATGCTTTTTACTGGATTTCACGGAGTGAGGTGGAACAATGAATATTTATTTTTATGGTTGAAAAGGTGTGTTCCTCGTGTGGTAAATTTGATTGAAATCGGTTCCGAGGTTTGATTTTTAAACCGAAGTAGCGGAAAAAGCTCTATCGGCGCCTGTCATACGTAATGGAAGTCGACAAACATTTTTTTCTTACAAAGAACTTGTATTAAAGTTGTAGGTAGATTTCAATGTTAAGAAACATGCTTGTTGCAGTTGTTGACTACTCTTAAATAGAGATTAAATTAAACAAAATAGAATGCTCTGCTCGTACACCTTTATTTATAGATTTTATAGTTAACATTAATATCTACAACACATTCAATAATTACTTAGCTTACTTTCAGGCGTTTACCTATTTAAGTGACCATTAAATTAAAACTGCTATATAATTGTTATTGGATGTTTATGTTTTAGATTTATAAGCTGACACTCCCTGATGGCCGAATAATAATATAAATTGAAAAGCCGAATAAAATATTTTGCGCCAATGTTTCATCTAGCGGGGACTATCGAAACGTTCGAAAAACTAGTCACACTTAGATGGCGCTTGAACTATATTATTAGGGTCCGGTAATATCCATATTTAATACGAGCGTTACACATTGTGCCAGTTTGTGATTTTTCGATTTACCTCAACAGGAACAATTTTCACCGTAGCAAATGTTTTTAGCATAGTGCCTTTAATTTATTGATAATTTATGTTTTATTACCATGATATTACAGTTCAAGTGACCTCTAGCTAGATAAACATACCTACTCCTATAGGTATTCAATATTTATTTATTGCAATATGTAAGTACATAACATTTAGATATTTGCTAAAGGTTTCTATGAATGACTAGCTTCATGGGTACTGTTTAGGAGCCAGTTTGCTATTGTTAAATTAAGTTTATTTACAGTTTTTACAACATTGAGCGATTAATAATAACGTTATTCTTACTTGCACCTACCGTACCTAAGTACAATATTACTAAGTAATTAACAAAACATAGCCAATCCGTAGCCATAGATTAAAAAAAAATTGGATTATCTTAGAGGTTACAATTATATTAAACTATTTAATATTATGTTAGCGTATTTATTTATGAAGGTAGGATTACTACTAACCTACACTAGGATAATGTTACACCTACTTAAGTTGTTAGATTTTTAGAAGCCATAGATATTAGTAACATCGTAAAAATTACATACGAGCAATTATGGCTACCAGAGACTTTTTACATAGTTGGTAGTTAAATTAATTAAAACTATATTACGCATATTGTATTTACATAACATCATTTCAGTTTACTTACATTGAAATTAAATGTAGCCTCGGTTGTATTGTGTATTAATATGCCGCCGTCTGCAGCTGTAGTATATTAGCTAAAATTATAAAACAAACAACAAAATAAAAATAGGTAAGTATATACAAGTAACCAAATAAATATTGAGAAAATTTACAAAATATGTTGCGCGATGTGGTAAGAGATAATAAGAATAATATATTATTAAAATAAAAAATATCAGAATCTTTAAAAATTTACAATTAGAGTTCCGATGAGCCTAGTTGTCATATTTTATTTTTACATGTCTCAAATGATAATTGATGGAGTCAGGCGTTACTTTGCGGAAATCCATTTATAATAAGATGGTATATACAAAATATTTATTGTTTTTCCACCTCGTCTTGATGTCAGCGTGAGAAATCGAAAAATATTTTTGTTTTTATGGTGTGGTTCCTCCTCACCACCGCCACACCTCACCTTATTATTTCTCTTTCTCTCAGTATCCGACTTCCTCGACACGTGTTTCGCCTTAGCACAAGGCATCCTCAGGAGATGTTGACTCTTCAAGCGCTCGCTCGAAAGTCAACTTTCGAGAAAGAGAAATAATAAGGTGAGGTGTGGCGGTGGTGAGGAGGAACCACACCATAAAAACAAAAATATTTTTCGATTTCTCACGCTGACATCAAGACGAGGCGGAAAAACACTAAATATTTTGTATATACCATCTTATTATGTCTCAAATGTATAAACTAACTCCGTTATAAATTCGATGCGAGTAATATCAGAAATGTATTAAATTACTTGTTTTAAGCAACGGTTTTATATCTACTTCTAATTGTAAATATATTTAATTTTGGTACATATCAGCCAGCACTTTCTCCATTGGTGTATGTCCGATGGTTTTGCTGAAATATTCCGCTTCGAGCTGCCGCGGCGCCACTAGTCGTAGCAACGGCAGTAGAAGTAGTAACCGGCCGAACCGCGCGGGGGCAGCTCCGTGCGCCGCTCGCGCGTGAGACATCAACATTACTTGCGCTTGGTCTTGTAGGTTCTCGATTTGGAGGGGATCTTTGAGGCCGCGGGTTTCTGTCAACGGAAATTGATTATTATTCATCAAGTGTAAAACTTCGCTTTAAAAATACTTGGTGAGAGTTAATTACTACGAGTACCTAGTTATAACTTTCAACTATGATGTACTAAGTAATAATTATTATGCGGCGTTCAAAGCCAAACGTAATATGTAATACTAACCTAACTTCTATAGAAAACTACACAGTAATTAAATTACTTGCATCAAGAGTACGTTACTTTGTAAATATGGGAGGACAATACAGACTAGGATTAGCCACTGAATACAGAATTTTGCAAAACCACAATGATAGCTGATATTTTAGTGAATGATCTGGACATAATTATTGTCGAAGCAGGAAACGGTATCATATCATAAGCGTCTCGTCTTTGCTTCATATAGCCGCATTATCTTACACTGCGTTAGCAAATTCTTGGCATCTACTCGATAATTCGACTATGCCGTAGTTTATTGGTTTTCTTTTCTGGCAATTCACCTCATTTCAAATATATACACGATATACCGAGCACAGTTACTTTTAGTAGTAACTAGCTCGCTAGTAGTTCACCAAGAGATCTAAAACTAGTAAAAACTCACCAGATTTAAACAAAACTATAGCTTTCATACAAGCAAACTCGGCTGGATCGACCAGCACGGCTCTGTAGCGAGCTAGCACTTCACGCAGACGGCGGAGTATACTTGAGTTAGTGCCGTTTTCTGAAATAAGGGAAACAAATGTTACTAATGTGCTTGTAATATTACTACTTACTTGTTAAAACCTTGTTTCTATACTTCTTTGTAATAAAAAAAACTAAACTATATTTTTATATTTCCCTTAAAATGCATAAGAATATTGTATATTATATTCTGTCCTTACTATTTCACATGTATAATTGCTAGCCGCGCTCCACGGCTACAACCGTGATCTCTAATTTTGTCTAGTTATTAATGCAGCCTAACTTACTCAGAGATAATATAACACTAACAACATAGTAATATAACCTAACAGTAAAATATTTTTTGAAATCTGTCCAGTAGTTATTAAGTTCATTCGTAACATACAAAAACGTCACTTTAGTAGTAATATCCATTTTTGTCGAATCTGTTGAGACTTACAACGCATTTGCTTGTCACTAAACTGATTAACAACAAAGGGTGTGCTGAGCATGACATACGTTTTTATATTAATATTGCTTAATTTTATTCAAGTAAGGTGTAACTTAACATTAAAATTTTAGGTATAGGTGAGCTTGACATTTATACATACTTATATTGTGACATTTATGTTGTGGTTCTATGGTTACAAAATTACCTTGATCAGTCTGCTCAGTGCCAAATAAAGTGGCACAAGCAGCATCTAGAGGTAAACACCATTGTATGGCGTTCAGTAGAAAAAGTTCCGACCACGCTTCTTCCAGTAGAATCACCTGTAAAATCATAATATTTTCCACTTATTACTTTTTTTTTGGGGTTTACAATATATAATAAATAAAATTGTTTTGCTGAAATCTGGTGCAAAGGTTGAAAAAAAAGTTCCATATTTGCGCCAGGTACGGGCCGGGTGGGTTATTTGAATAATTAATGTTTTGATGTAATTTGTTAATACTTAAATTATATTTTAATTTTATTTTTACCTAAGGACAAGCCTAAAATAATATAGAAGTATTAAATTGTTTTGCAACACATATTATTATCACGCTTAATCTTGTGCTCATAGGATATTTAACAGATACGCGTAAACTCTTTATTATCTCAAGCAGCTTTTAATACAGTCAGTAGCCAAAACAAAGACCTTATTCAGGATTTCTTGCTAAAAACGCGCGACGTTACATTGACGAAATACGTTATTCGAATGATGCAAAACGAGGGCGTTCCATGGCACGGTAGGATATAAACTATGACATCGGCTTAGTGAATAATATTCCACGTGAATTCTACGCGCTTATAGCTTTACGTATTGAAAATGTGAAAGCCCTGATCTAATCTTTCTAGACTACTATGCGACTATTTGCGTTTAATTACGTAGTAAAGAAAGGCAATCGTGATCAATCTAAGTCTGGCTTGATATTTTACATCAATGAGAGTTGCGGACAAGGCTTGCGTTTGTCAGAATTTATTTCTTAAATTAAAAATATAGTGTTTGGTAATTTACCTGATCTCTAAAAGCCAGGCTAGCGAACGAAGGTAGATTCTTTGCCCACTTGACAGCCATGAAGAGCAACCGAGCGGCGGTCTCAGCAGCGCTCTCGACACCTATAGGTCTGGAAATAAAACTATAATCATTAAACCGAAAGATGACGACAGCCAAGCAGAAAGGAGGTTACTACGAGTATTCTCATCATTCCGAACAACTTTCATCATTCGAATTAGAGTTGTATGGTATATATTGTTATGATGATGCATATAGTAGTTCCTTTTTGGATTAGTACATTGATTAATAACTTTATATAGGTACCTACTATCGACCTTAAAAAATAATGCGTTATACAAATGGCTCTTCAATTGAAATATTGTTTAAATCCTTATCATAGACACAGAACATAACTATTTTCCCACAAGTGCATCGATAAAAACAATGTCGTCTAGGAAACCTTTGCGTATAAACTTTTTGAACAACAAATCAATGGTACGGCTATTACAATAATGAAATCATATTTCAATTAATAGATTAAATTCTGATTCTATCTTGATAATAAACCTTCTAAGATCTTACCTGTAAGTGGCACAATTTTGAGGGTAGGCGTTGAAAGACGTTGGCGGGGAGTAAGACGTGGAATCCTCTTCATTGGTCACATCGATGCTGTCATCTGCAAAAAAGCATCAAGTGTTTGCCTATTGTTGTTCTTTATCATTGGCATGCTCGAATTCCGTAACTTTAAGATAAGGTTTTTAAACACAGGGTCCGTTCCTGAGCTTCTCGTTTCCAACCTTTGCTTCCAGACTGTCTTTGCTTAACCTTTGTTAGCTGGTTCGTGGTCTTCAATCTAGAGCTAGCATAGCACAGCTAGCATATTTTAATCCTAAGTATCGTTTAAAACTTGCAAAAATACGATTATTGTAGACATGCAAATCATAAAATACAACATGCCAATACTTTAAAAACTGATTAAAGTGGTAAACAAGTAAAATTAAAAACATTTGAATCCCGCATACGACATTATGTGTGGCGATTGGATTTGAAATTTATTATGATGTTATATAGAATTCACTAGATGCTTTCTCATGTTGTGAAAACATATATATTCTGCCACTGATATCTAGGACCGATATTCATCAAAGATATCTAATCTATCTAACACTCTCGATTAGTCCCGACTATTTAATTTACCTAGCAAACAAAAAAAAGTAAAATCATAATCGATTCAACACAGAAGTGAAAATTTTAACACACCGTCGTTTTAGTAGATTAAAACATATTTGGGTGTCATACCATCGCTATCTGTGTGCGTGTTCGTGTCGTGGTCGTGGGAAGAGTCCGGCTGTGGCGGAGGCTGCGGCGGCGGCAGCGCGGGGTAATGCGGGGAGAGAAGCGGGTAGCGGGCGGGGGATAACGCCATCGCTAGCGACACTGGTGGCCTGGAAAAAAACATAATAAATAAAATGGATCATCTAAATTACTCGTAGACAAAAAACCTTTAGTTTTTTAGGTACCTATAGTGTACTTTTATGTCAAGTAATCCGAATTTGAAATAGAAAGATGTCATTTTTTGTGATTTCTCTGTGATGCCTGGACCAATTTTTAAAGTTATATTTTATGCTATAGTTATTTTGTGTCATAGTTTGGAAATCAATATAACTGAATAAATGATAAATACGACATTTTTAATGTAACTATTGTTTGTTGTTTTATGGATCTTACCTAATATAGTGTAGTAGTAAAACTATATAAAATAAACCTAACTTAGGTTTTTTTAAATATATTTAATTTAGAATATTTAGAGGTGATCGTTTTTGTTTTCTAAATTAATAAAATGTTATTATTAGAAATGCTGGAAAAATTACGCGATGAACATTGATGTATGTACTACACGCGTACTAACCGCCTTATTGCATTGCTGCTTCACTTAAGGCCACAGCCATTACCTCAACTCACTTCAAATCAGTGCCTGGTGTGAGGCCAAGCGAGCTAAAGCTCTTCAAAAAATTTAGCGTAACAAAAAAATATTAATGTAATTCAGTATTTGGTGTTGCCCTTAAAACATCGGGATGGGTTACCAAAATAATGGGAAAATATCACAATGCATGAGATATATTACTTAGTTACATCTGTTTTTCTCTTAAAATAAAATATGAAGGGATTAGTTATTGTATTTGTTTGATTTCCTTTTCTTACGTAGAAAACCTTTGACGCTGAAATACCGTGCAAAAAGTTCTTCGGAATTAATGTTTTCACGAAATTTAGGATAACTTTCTACTAAGTAATTTAAGAAAACCCTAATTTAGTCCAATAAATGGAATTTGGTCTACACCTCCTTTGTAGGGAGACCCATGCCCAGCAGATGAATGCCATGACACGCATAAAAATATTTATTGGTTACAAGATAGAGATTCCGGATATTGCGTACTAAAATACTTTACGCCAACTTTAATTGTGCGAACTGCCAGATTGTAGAACTTGCTAACAGTTTCTCTATTTCCAGATATCAATAATGTTTGGTCTTTTTCAAGTCCAAAATTGAATTAAATTGGTTTCTTCTACGCTAGCATACAAACATACTACAGCTACATCGTAGCGTACTACATCTTAGGCCACTTTGTCACTTAACACGGGGCGAGTTGGAGACAATCACAAACAAAAAAAACGTATAAAAATAAGTATTTTTCAATTTCTTTTGGGTAAAATTTCAATAGTAGGTAACACCAACCCGCAGCGCATGTTCAACTGCGCATTACCAAAACGGTTACACTTTTTACGACGTACTGTAAGGAGTTTTTCTACTCTATATATATGAAACTCTTTGGCGATGAAGACTTCACGTGTAACTGGTACATTACTTAGTTCCGCTATTAGCCGCTACGTGGCGCATGGAAGACACTAGAAAAGATTAGTACTATCTGCATAAATAGAACCATGAATATCACCGAGTACTAAAAATATACTGAGTTATTGATATATAAACATAATCTGCACTCAAAAGCACATAAACAAAGAAAATAAAAAGTAATAACGAGAGATAGTGTTTTTCTCACCCCTGCATGCATAATATTCCATATTTACCCTGAATCTTCGCGAGGGTGTAATTTGGTATTGAAATCTTTCCAATCAAGAATAGTGCGTTTTCGTGTTATGTGTTTTATATGGGTTGGAAGGGAATTGTCTTTAAATATAAATAAATTTAATAAGAGGTAAGAATTTGACAAACAAATGCAAAACAAAATCTCTTAAACTTAGGTAAGTGGTTGCAACACAATTTGAATCTGTCGATTTCAACAATGCAGGTAACATATTGGCTAGAGTAAGGTTTGAAAGAGGTGAAAACCAGAGCAAGCAAATTGTTTTCATTTTGACAGCGTTGACGCGGTGAACTGTAACATAAAATCCAGTTTGCTTGATCTTGTATTCACTTCTTTCATGTCTGACTGTAGCCGATAGCACTGCAGATCTGACGCCTAATTATTTCTCAGAGCAATTCTCTACTAGTCGATTTCCAAAAGTACCACTTATTGACATAAGTATCGTTTTAGATATAGTTCTTTATAATATAGGTAGGTCCTCACTCATTTACTGTGCCAGTAGCCCGGTAGGATAGTTTACATTCGTTTCTAGTACATATACATATTCCTAGCATTTAAATTAAATAATTTTATGCCTAACAAACATTTCAAGCCGTTTAATGTACATAACAATGCACTGTGATAACCTAAGGAGCCTTACTTACGTAAGTAAGTACTTACATAGGTATATCCATATCTTACTAATGTAGCGTACATATAAAAGTAGATATGTATGTATCTAGTATCTATTAATAAACATTACCTTCTCAAATGTGATAGCATTTTTATGAGACCCATGATAGCGTAGGTGTTCCTACTTAATACGAAGGACGAACTTGGAAAACAAATGACTTAGTATAAGAAGTAAATAGATAGTTAGGTACGGTTCGAATCAACTCATAGCATTCCACTACTGGGCACGGCTCTCCCCTGGAGGGAGGTGTAGGTAGTGTACGCCATTGGTATCTAAACTAGGAGCTTGGAAACTACAGACCAATAAGTTTAATGTCGAACATCTATAAAGTTTTCTCCAAAATTATCTTAAACCGTCTAACAACGACTTTGGACTCACACCAACCAATGGAACAAGCGGCTTTTCGTAAAACTTTTTCAACCACGGACCACATACAAGTCGCCACACAAATAGTAAGCTAGCACAGAGAGTACAACAAATTCTTGTACCTGGGGTTTATAGATTTCAATGAAACATTTGACTCCCTTGAACACGGTGCCATTTGGCAAGCTCTCCAGCAGCAAGGAGTAAACGAAGCCTATACAAAAATTCTTGACAACATATATTTTATAAGCTTATCAAAAATAAGATTAGAGAAAGAAGGGCGTGAATTTCCCATAATAAAAGGAGTACGCCAGGGTAATACCTTATCACCAAAAATTTTCTGCGCAGTTCTAGAAGCAATCTTTCAGAACATCAACTGGCAAGAAAAAGGGATAGTGGTAAACGGTGAGTACCTCAGTCATTTAAGATTTGCGAACGATATTGTGGTATTTGCAGAAACAGCCCAAAAACATAAAATCATGCTAGAAAATCTTGCAACTGAAAGCAAAAAAGTAAGGTTGTCACTTAACGCAGGAAAAACGAAAATTCTCACCAATGGAGAAGAAATAGAGTTTAGAGTAGAATGTGCTAAGATAGATTACGTACAAGATTACACATATCTTGGACAATCAATATCATTCGAAGATCACACTGAACAAGAAATTAACAGAAGAATCGGAATAGCATGGAAGAAGTACTGGGGATTGAAAGAAATTATGAAGAACAAGGACGTTGATATTAAGATTAAAAACAAAATTTACGATGTGGCTATTATACCCTTACTTATAAACGGATGTCAAACTTGGGCTCTTAGAAAAGTAGAAGCACAAAAACTGGCAGTATGCCAAAGAAAAATGGAATGGAGTATGATAGGTCTAAAGTTGAGTGATCAAGTTAACAACAAAACTATAAGAAAGCGAACACGAATTAAGGACGTAGTTGAAACAGTACGACTTTTAAAATGGAACTGGGACATATTTGCCGCATGGAAAATATTAGATGGACCAAAAAATTAATAAATGGGTACCTAAAGAAGATAAAAGAAGAAGAGGAAGACAAAAAAGGCGCTGGGAAGACATATTCGAGCAAATATGCGGTATAGGCTGGATGCGACAAGCCAGAGACAGACAAACACGGAGAGCATTGGGGGAGGCCTACGCCAAAGAAGCGACTGCTACAGAATGACAAAACAAATTATTAAGCTGAAAAATAAATAAACAAAATTGACTGAAATTATAATTAAAAACGGTACCCCTATAACCTAAAAATAATCACGCAGTCAAGGTCATTTGGTTTAAGTATTTTCCCGAAGACTGTATTTAGGTACACGCCTACAAACGTTTACTAATAATCACATTTATGCCACAAAAAAAATAATAACAACTTATTTATACTCCCCTGACGTCATCGCTTAAAGGTAACCGTCTAATATCAAGCTTAAAATATCCGTGTAGGGTCATCGTATGACGTCAAGCTAGCCACGCGAGCGGCTTGATCAAAGGTTGATGGTTTGAAGCGAGCTGGCCTGATGAACTGTAAACGTGTGGTGAGGCGGACTGGGCAGGGCGACGACTGACTGCCTTTGTTAGTAAATAGGTGTAGTTTATTGAAAGAAAACACATTAATTTTAATGTCTTAAAACGAGAGAGATATCAATATTTAATTTTATTTAAATTATACCCCTGAAGCACTGTACTGAATTATACAAGTACGCTGGTCTTAAGGTTGTAAATGACTATAAATCCTATTCTGTGAACAAGCGTCTACATGTTGCCGTTATTAATTAAAAGCAAAAAAATAACGTTTTTTGTAGGGAGGGCCCTACAGTATTTATTTTATTAGGTTTTTAGTATTTGTTGTTACAGCGGTAACAGAAATATATCATTAGAAAGAAAGAAAGAAGACGTTTATTAAGACATAAAAGACACTACAATAATAACAACAAAGATAAGACACATAAAAATATAAAAAATAACGACATTAACACATAATATTAAGTAGTGTTTCACTAAAATTTCAGCTCTTTAGCCATCACGGCTCATAAGATACAGCCTGGTGACTGACAAACGGATCAACGGACAGCGAAATCTTGGTAATAGGGTCCCGTTTTTACCTTTTAGGTACGGAATCCAAAAAGTGACTGCCAACTTCAATTCGGTATAAATATTTCAGAAACTGTAATATAATAACCAAGCAAGTGGACCGATTCTGATATAACATATTTTTCTAAACGGTTTAACCATCTCTAAGAAATCGGGGAACATGCACAAAAATCAGCATTACCGAATTGAGGACCTCCTCTTTTACGAACTTAGTTTAAAATGAAAAAAACCAACGTTAGCTTTCCGAATAAAAAGCGCGAATCGCTATGCAGTAGCTTCTTAAGTTATAAAGCCAACTGCGGAACAGTTCACAGACATTCTGGATGCAGTCAGTTTCCACATGGTGTGATACACATTTGACAAAGGAGTTCGGTACACACTACACAGCACTCACCTCATACACACGAACAATGCACAGAGACACAGCTCTACAAACATTACAACAGGAAGACCCTTGAAATATACATAGAATATTGAGTTTTATATTTACTTTAAAAAGAATTGTGTTTAAACATCGCCCAAAAAAGCATCTATTTTACTACCAAAACAATTCTAACTGTTACCAAAACAGATAAATGGTCACCAAATTCATTTCCTTAAAACGGATCTTGTTGGCGAAAGTATTTAGAATGTCATAACAAATTACCTGAACCTACTGCGAACCTTGTTGACGAAAATTCGGAGTGTCATAATTTGGTGACCGTTATATTATGTCCATTTTATTAATAGTCTTTTGACATCTCGACGTTTGACAAAGTTAGTGATGTCCAAAAGTATCTCAAATGTGATACCATTCCGATTGTACTATTATCATTATTCGAATTAGATAAGTGAACAAAATAAGTGATACGCCCGTGCTAGACACACGCATTTACGTTCGCTGAGTTTTATTTCATATTTGTTATACCTCGAGTTGAGTAGTTTTATTTCTCGCAGAGTTCATTGATCGTAAGAATGCAAGGACGTGTGTTGAATAAGGACAATCGAGAGAATTAGTGCTTAAACTTCATGATTACTTTGAGCTAGAAAATCAAAATGGCGGTCCGCTTATATACCAATCTCGCAAGTGCGAAACCGAGTTGAGGCCGCGTTGGGTATCAGTCCTTTCAAGTGTAACAAAAATAACTACCGAACCTACCGCTCTCGCCAAATTGACAAAATGCCAACTCAAGCCAATATAAAACATGAAATTATTAATTGGCTACGCGATAATGGAGAAAATGTAAACAATTCCATGTTAAAAATAGAATTATTAAAAATATTAAAAAACAAGATGAAACCAAAACGGTATGTGATCGATGAAATGGCAGTAGAATATGGCTTTATCGGGCTTAGGATTCCCCCGTATCACTGCCAATACAACGCCATCGAACTTATAGAAGCAATACAAGCCCCCCATTCACAGCGAATAAAATGTTACAATTACTAGAAAACGCCCACGTGACGACTGAAAACTGAGCGAGTGTGGTGGAGAGAACTAAGAGAGTCATAATGTCTGATTGGGACCGGGACATTGCATTTGATAATTTATGCACACAAGAGCTAATCATAAACATTACTGAAGACTCCTTCCTCATCGGACCGATCAAGTTCAAATAAAGATTATAAAGAGTCATGTTAATAAAAGAAATTTAAATGAAAATTTTGTTTCCTTTCTGTTTAAATTATACTTATTATGAAGAAGTTTAGATTTAGTCATAGCATTTATTTCTACCGATATTTGTAATCTGTGGCACAATCATAGTAATCGTTATGTGTAGCACATCACTAAGTGTGCGGTAACCGTCCAGTACAATATTATTTGTTCAAAAATTTAACATAAACAATACGAAACTTCATGGGCTTACCTATCCTTTTAGGAACCGAAAATAATATTTGGATACTTACCGTCTAAATTATACCCCTTTAAAAATAAATAATTAATTCAAAATAAAATAAATACTTAATATAATAATTTCCATACTGAAAACGTCATTTTTGCCGTTTCTTGTTTAATGAGCAAGATTTAATGTTGTTTAGATAATGGTACGCAACCGTAGTGCGCGCACTTGACCTATTTATTAAAATAGACCTCTTTATCAGAGAAATATAATTAAATTCATCAAAAATGTGAAAGCTTAATTTTGAGAAAGTATAGATTTTGACATTATTGGTCATTTCATAATATTTTATTAATAAAAAGTAGGTAGGTATTTCAAAAACGCAGCGCGTTTCTGTAGATTAATCTATTACCTAACATTTAGGAACAAGAATGTTTAGGTAGAAAAATATACATATATATATGTAACGTCGTTCCCCATATTTTTTTTAATATCCCATGGTGTTTTTTGTAGACCCGCCTTTTAATACAGAAGTTTCCTTTCCTCATTTCCTAGTCTACGGATGTAGCTACTGTGGGATGGAGTTTCCAAATGAGAAAGCAAACTCAGATTATTCCTCCCGTGTGTATAACAACCAGTTTTTATGACACTTTGACGATTATACCGCGTTAGGCGTTTGTGAAGCCATGCGTTGACTGGAGACGCAGGAAAATTTATACTAGCAGGAATTTTACGCAGAAGCTATCAAAAATATTCTTCTTCTACTACTGTTTTAGTAACAACTTGTGTCCGATAGAGTCTACAGTAGTATTTACTTCTGCTTACTTTGTACATATTATTTAAGTTAGTTTACAAATCAAAATTAATTAATAAAAAAATAAACAAATTTGTCTTATCGAAAATTTCACGCATTTTGGTCTATAATTGTGATATTTAGAAGATGTGGACATACAGATGCACAGAGCGAACCAAAAAGCGAAGTCTATTTCTGCGGAATCCGAAACTTTAAAGCCTAAACCGTTTTTTTTGTTACATAAGTCATTTTTCAGTTCCTCACACTGAGACGTAACATTTAATTTTAACACATTTAATTTTCAGTTTAACATTTATTCTTAAATTAAGTTTGTCGCGTTTAAATTAATTTGTTGTGTTTTGTATTTAACCAATAAATAAATAACATAAGCAATCGAAAAAACAAAAAATCTTAAAATTGTTTTAACGCAAAAGAACATCCGACTTCATATCGTCTCTGTTATCTATACTTTTATCACAAAGGACTTGTTTCATTTACGGCCAGCACGGTGTACGTCTACCAAAAAATGCCTAAAGATGTGATTAATATTGTGTTGTAATGAAAAATGCATCAGTCGCCTCGTTCATTAAGTACAAAAATATCTAAATTCTATGAATTGTAGTGGAATTATAGCATCCCTAGAAGATGTATAATATGTATGTACCGCCGGTCACAAATGTCAAAATTAACATATTAAAAACGCGTAGTCAACTTTTTGGGTAAATTATTATATTTTGTTACGTTAATTTAGATTTGGTTGATAGACAAAAGATGACATATTTATGGTATCACTGACATATTTATGGTATCATGTACACTGTCCTGGCCGGGGCTCCATATATGTTTGAAACATGTCTTTATTTGTACTTACCCAAATACCCCGACGGCGACGGCAGCCTCCCTGAGGGCTCGTTCCTGGTCCATGTCTCGCAGCGTCTCCGGCCGTATGGTGGCAGTGTTCCGCGGCTGCCTCTCATTCTGCACCGCTGGATGAGACCAAGCTGGGTTAGTCGTATCTCTATCTATTCTATTATTACACTTTTATGCATTATGGTGAGGTTGTACCTAACTTAGTGGCTAATTATATTCCCACACATGTTAACAAGGATTTTTCGCGTAAAAACCCGTATAAAACTAACGCGTCTTTGAAATGAATCAAATACGCGTAAGTTTTTTTTATATAAAATATTATCATCTAACATTTATCCACGGCATTACCCGCGTTATGTGTGCATGTCTCAGTACTCAATAAAATCTGTCGCCAAGCACCTAACGGTGTGTTGACTTCTAAGGGAGACCCGTGGGACGTTTCGGTTGATACATTCATTCACACTAATATTCAGCTAGATATATACGGTAAATAACATATTTAATTTAAAACCTTTCGATCAATACTCGCACCATAAAAGCTTGGTACTCTTACACAATAAACTTGCAGCACTAAATCAAACTAAATCGAATTCCAAGATCTCCCGAGTTCAGCTGTAAAAGATGTTAGGGTGGGGGATGCAATAAAATCAAATAGAAGCCTTTTACCCTCTACCACCCCATCCACCCTCAGACGGGGGCAAAAGCGGCATGTGACATTTTTATCTCAGTTTTATGTGAACGTTTGAGGGGATGTTTTTTATTTTATTTTTATTGGTAATGGCTGATGATATATTTTTTTATTTTTTAGCATGAAGACTGTTTTTTTCGTTTTTCTTAATAAAATATAGTTGTTAGTTACATGTATTGATTTGTGTCCTACTGGTGGACACGGGTTTCCCCTACGAAGAGGGTGTAACTACTCCGTCTTCTAGATTGCGGGTTGGATTAAGATGTATCTATCACTATTACTTTATGATGATCCTCTTTTTTATCTATATGACGTCAAAATGAGATACAATTTTTCAGAGAGATACAAACGGGACCAATCATCTTATTATTTTTTGTATTTATGTTAAATTATTGCTTTTGAATGTGTAACTATAAACTATAAACTTAACTATAAAAAAGCACTAAACCAAAAATGAGAAAATTCTTTCAATCCAATTATGATGGTTTTTTTTTTGTGAAAGCATAAAAAGAAATAAATATTGAGAAATAATAACACGCTCTCATATTCGGGGTGATGGTTGTTTTTTTTTTAATTTAAATAATAATAAGGTCTTCGCTAAATTGCTGTCTCTTCCAGATAGCCCAATTTGTCTATATAATACGATTATTTTTGTTTATTTCATATACCTAGTACCTACCTTGCCTTCCAGTAGTTTATTTCCTTGTTGGTGTCATCATCAATCATAATGTATCTCCGTAGAAGCTTGTATATAGAATACAACGGTCTGGGAAGATCGATGTCGTTTATAAACTATGTTCTAATACTTGCGTAGTTCATAAAAGACACACAGGATTTTCGGTTAGCGGTGTACTATGAAAAGAGATCACTATACTCATTATTACGAACCTTTCACTATGGTTTCAATACTAAATTAGAGAAAAAAAACAACTGTGCCAAAGAAAAAGTTAAACGGTCGTTGACATATTGCATGAAAGAGCTTAATTTTTTCTCGAATTCAGACGTCATCCCAAGGTGAAATTTGTTCCTTATTTATAGCGACACCCTTTCGGCTTACTCCTAGTAGGTACACTCTTTACTAATAACCTATATACTAGTAGTTCTGCGAACTGTTGACCCCGCGACTACAATAATACTATACCTGACAATCACCTTTCCCATTGGGTAAAATTGACCCGACGGTGCTAAATCCTGAAATCTTTAACTGAAAATCTATACACAACTATCACCCCACCCCCCTCCCTACTATAAATCAAATAGCCCCTCCCACTAACCGCAGCCATCTTTGAGGTCTCATTTCCGGTGTGAGAAAGAGATAGAAACAATAGTTCGGAAATTGTATGACAGAGAAGGGTAGAGGTTTGTCCGTGATTTTTGGCTTTAAGGCGTGAAATGGGATTTGAAAAAACATGTTTTGTTTACTGTTGTTTGAAATAAATAATTATTTTTACTGAAGATGCTGTCATGGAAAGTACCACTTCTTTAATTGTTACTCAATCCACAAGCAAGCATTAGTGTGTTCCGGTTTGAAGTTCAATGTTTTCAGACAAATTACAGGGCATATTATTAACCGAGCGCTAGGGAAGTTCTCCGTTTAGCTTTTCTTTTCCTTCTCCTATTTAGTTCAGCTGAAAATACTATGGTATGTCTGTCTGAATGTACTTACCTACAGTTATTTAGCGGGCCCTATTTTTCTCCAACATTTTTTCCATGTTCTTTTGAAATTTTGCTAAGCGGTGTACTAATCATATATAGTCTTAACGATCCAATTTTTCTAAGTGGTATAGCTGGTAGTTGAATAAGTGACTCAGCGCCCCTAGTACGAGTATCAAACTATATAGGTGTAAACTATATAGGTGTAAACTATATAGACCTCATGACCACTATATTTTCTGCATTTTTATAAAAAAAGAGAAACATATAAACCGAATTCTTCATTTTTAATACTCTTATAAAATGTGTGTTGTGGATGTACATGCCAAATATATTTAATTGATATTGGCCAGTAAATGGCACCGTAGCTAACTTTCTCCATTTTTGCAGGAATCTCTCCCCTTACATAAAAACTTTCGACCACGAAAAAAAAATGATATAAAGGTAAGTAAAACTTGTATTTAAGAATCGTCTAGATTGATTGGAAACTAGTACTTGTTCGCGAGTACCAACAACCTGACAAACATCAAAAAACTGATAGACGAATGAAGAATTTGCAGATTCAAAGCAGAGATGCTTTGCTTACTTGTTTTACACATTTTATAGACAACTGATTTTTGCTTTTGAATTTCAATCTGTCTTCATGGTTAAAATTGCCCGTTATGATAACAAAATGTCATTATTTACTTTTCTTTTTTCTACCTTTACGAATTATAAATTAGATCAGAACAATGCTAGTTCAAATGATGCTGTACCAAAATGCGAGAATCATAATTGGAAAATAAAATCGAGCAGATCAGGTGCCGGACCCATCTGCATGACAACCCTAAATCCATCAATTTACGACGAATGCAGCAAACGGGCATCTGTCTCTGTCTATCCGTACCCAAAGCGTGCAGATCCGTCTCACTTACACACGACTTCTGTCGAAATGATTCGAGCTTAATGGTTATTGATCTCGAATTACACTTCGATCTAATTTCGCCTTTATGTGGATCATGGAATAAGGTTCAAAATTGTACACGGTTTCACGATTTGAGAATCGAAAACGACGTAAAGCCTCTTGAATTTGAGTTCACAGACTTAAAAGTTAGACACGACGCAAATCCGTATTTCGCATAAATTTTCGAAGAGATTTCAACTTTAACGCTCAAAGTTAAAGTTTAGATTAGCTTGTAGGATGAAATGGACTCATGACCCTGTAGGTTGAGAGGGCGATTAATATAGGGTTGGATTTAAGGGTTTTAGAAGCGGATTAAAATCGCATTAATCAGTGCCAGTTGCCGTAGCTTTAACTTCGGTATAAACAGTTAAGTGTTAGGGTATGCGATGTTGGTACATTCGTGAACATAAATGATCTACAGTTTACTTAGTTTATACAAGCTAAGTTGAACTAAGTGTTTTATTTAAGTCTTTACTTAAGTCTCTGATAGTATTCATGTATTAAATAAAGTCCGTTCAGAATATATATCTAACGGTAGTCCACCAGCCATAAATTTGAGTTCCGAATATGTTGGATACGAAATAAAAATAATAATAAACCTACACTAGTGTTTCTAATAACAATATTAGTTAAAAGGGTACAATTAGACATCAATTTTAATTTTATAACTACATAGAAACTATTATTCTGTGCGGCAAAAGTATATCCCTGTTACTCTCTATCCTTCAGAATAAAAATACCATCTAGTTCAATTGGTCTCTTTACTTCTAAAATTCAAGCCTACGAAATCTGCGCACAGAGTAAAGGGGATTAAATCCGAGAATCACAACCATTAGCATCTCATTTTACAAATGAATCTTCAATTCTCTAATTTTTACTCTCTTTTTGCAGAATATAAGATTATAATTTATATTGATATGAGCAAATAATTTTAACTATTTACTATAGTTTCAATGTGCTTATCTAATTCAACATTTATATTATATTTTATACAACATGTATCAAACTAAAATCAGATTGCAATTATTATAACAATAACGTTACTTTACGATTTGAGTTAAGTAGTTAATTAAGTAAGGACAGAGTAGAAGTGTTAAATTTTACATAGTAAGATTGTCTTTTCAATTTTGTTAGCACTACAATTTGGCATAGCATCAGTAAATAACACAAATCTGACAAAATTGCAAATAAACTTACAGATAGAAATCTATGAATAGTTAATTCGTTAACAAAACTCACAAGCAACGTGACAAAGCTCGAGAATTCCATAATTAATCCACTCGAACTCGCGGAGGCTTTTGACAAGGTGAACCTAACCCCGCACCCGGGAATAATTTAATTGTCACAGCGACATCTCAAAGTGTAACGAAATTACACTTTTCCTTTAACAAAAGGGCAGCCGGGAGCAGAATATAGCGGAATAATACAAAGCTTAAAGGCGTTACCGTCTGGCGTGCCGCAGGGCGTCGTCCCAGGCCCTCATTACTTCCTTCGCTACAATCTTTTTGACACTTTCCTTTCGTGCCAAATTGGATCAACGTTTCATTGTGTGCAGAGTACGTAATGGTAATTTTCGGAATGGAAGTTGTTGAGTTCGGTTCTGTGTCTTTTGATTGAGTTTTGTTTGAGTTGCTTTTATTGTGATGCGATTTGTTTCGATGTTTGTTTTAGTGTGGCTAAGCTTATTATTAATTTTAACTTTTGATTTTTGAGACAACTAGTTGATAAATTGAATAAAAAAGGCAGTGTAGATATCCTTAACAGTATGTTAGTTAAAAACAAAGACATCGGAATTTTATAGACATTTACACAATATACTTATTGCTGTATAAGGTTTTTGGTTCAAAATACAGAAATATAATACAGATTTAACAAAATATTGTAAACAAATATATTAACTAAGTAGATAAAAATATAGTGCAAACCATAAATGACTTTGAATTGTAGTTATCTAAATCAGATATTCTTAATCGGTAACTAGTTGGTTCAAACATGACTATAGCTTCAATAATCACCAAAGGATTCACAGCATGCACAACTGACCAACACACGAGTACAAACTAGCGCGTGCGGCCAAACATTTTAATCACCCAGGGGTGCTCATTTGAATGTAAAGTGTGAACCGCCGCGGGGTCCTCAGCTTTGTAGTTTTTGCTTAATTATGTGTTCGTGGTGTCTCAACGTTCATTACGGTAGGGGTGTGACCTTATTAGATTCAGCTTAAGGGCATTTGGAGGTATGACTGTGGTTGGTTTGTGGGAATATTTAACTTTTTGCGGGGAAGTATTGAGACGATAATTTATGAAGAGTTGGAAGTGTAAGTGCATTTGCAAGTATGAATAAATATAATACCTACTTCAGTATAGGCACTATGCGAGTAAATATACGAGTAAATAATATACAACGTGTAACAGAAATGTGTGACAATACATCTACCAATTAATGTGAACCCATATTGCAACAAAAATTTGCAAAATACATAAATAAAAATATTGCGACCTTCATACAACCTGGCCGATCACGTGACCAATTTTTTTATGGATCCTTAATATTTTGCGAAATGTTGTTCTGCAATTGATTCACTCTAATGGGTAGAGACTAACACCCTTAAGTATTGTCACACCTTTCTGCTACACGTTGTATACTCGTATTATTTATTTAGTATCTTCAGAAGAAAATTTACGTTGATTTTATTTTTAATTTTTATCTTTTTATTTTTGACAGGTAACTTTAACAATTCAAATTAGATAGCCAAAGCCGTCATTAATCAGTATTACAAACCTTTCAAAACAATTAAAATCTCAAAAAATACATTTAAAAAAAATTAAATTCCCTCTCGCCGTTTAATTTTACTCACTACATGTCACAAATCCATCATAAACTAGCACTAAACTAACAAACTTATGCACGACTTAGTCCGATTTTTAAAGTGTAAATTTTAAGCACCTTGCTCATGCGAACTATTGATGCGAGCGATTTATCTAGATCTGACAGACCATCCAAACTGATCAAATGAACCGGAATAATAAAATTTGTTAATAACCATACATACCATAAATTCGCTTTGATATAATGGTGTAGTTATTTGGTGCAGTTATTAGTTTTTTTTGTCAATCTTAGTAAAATAAACAAAATTAATCTTAGCATCTTTATAAAACGATTCTCCGAATAAGAGAAGCTTAAGATTGTAGATTGGGTTAGATGATAATGTAAGATACGGTTCTGATATTACGATCTGTGGGAATGGATTAGTATAGGCACGCCACTGAACCAATAGATAAAGCAGGAAATATCATGAAGGAGTCAGTGTTCATCATCTAATTATCATAACTTTGAGTTGTATGATACTTGAACTTTATTTTGTAAGATTTGTTTTAAAGACCATCAAAGTCATCTTTAAAAGCTAACATTATAAATAACTAGCTGTGCCCCGCGATTTCACCCGCGTAGTTCCCCATTGGATTGTCGAGATAATAGGGGAACTACTTTTTTGAAGTCGGTTAAAAAGTACCCTATGTAGTTTCCCAGGGTCCAATCTACCTGTGTACCAAATTTCATCCAGATCGGTTTAGTGGTTTTGGCGTGAAAGCGTAACAGACAGACAGACAGAGTTACTTTCGCATTTATAATGTTATAATATAGTTAGGGTGGACAAATTCAATCAATAATGGACATTATGAGATTTTCTTTAATTCACTTACCATTAAATTATTTTTTTCGACAAGCATAAGTACAATACAGCTATAAATTATACATCGACGTCAAATAACCTGCTTATTATCGCTCGCATCTTAACGCATCTATAGAGCATGAGATAAGAAAGCCTTTATTAATATGCGACGGCGTTAATGAACATGCTACCACTGGCATCGTATCGCTTCCATACGGAGCGTGAGTAGAAACCTTCTAAGTGTAAACTGTTGAATTTTCTAAGCCATCATTTGTATACGCAGCGGTCGGCGGCACGCGACCTGGCGCGTGTGTAAAAGGGCTTGCTTTTTCAATATTTTTTGCATTGTTAACTGACATAATCGTATGGAAGGATGGGTTAATTTGTTTTGTTTTGGTAATGATGTTGTCTTTCTGCTGTTTCAGTGCTGGTAAACATATTGGTTGATTCCGTTTCATATGTTGTTTTTTTATTCGCCTGAAGTAATAAATCATTACTATTATAGCTATACGAGTATATACCATTTTTCGTTGAGGATATTTTTGAAGAATATTTATGAGTAAAGATTAGATTTTTACTGAACTAATTTAATTTTTAAATGTTTTCTATTATGTTAAATTTGCCAAGTAGGTATATTACATAACTAGCTGAGCCGGCGAACTTCGTACCGCCTAACAGTCGTTTTTTTATATTTTTTTTAACTTTATCTGCTATCCAGGACGCTGGGTCAGCAAATATTGACAAATATTGACATTAATATTTATACAATACTAACGTCACTCAATTGTTTTTCCTTCCCGGAACCTCTCCACTAACACTTAAACTTTATGGTATGGTATTAAAGTTCAAATTGAATTTTAAGTATTATTACGAATCAATTATATAAAAAACACTTTTCTATACTCCCGTATGTAAAAAAAAATAATTTAAAATTAAAATTTTTTATGACGGATCAGAAATCTCAAAAATAATAGTATTTCTCTACAATTTAATCGATGTTATTATACATATAAACCTTCCTCTTCAATCACTTTATCTACTCGTATTAAAAAAAAAACGCATCAAAATGTATTGCGTAGTTTTATAGATTTAAGCATATAACATATAGGGACAGAGAAAGCGACTTCGTTCTATACTATGTAGTGATATGTTGGAATCTGAATAAGTCATTAATTATTAGACGCATAGTGAAATTTGTTACCTCTGTAAAAAAAGGTACCAACCTATAGTCAAGTGCGTGTAGAACTTCTAAATAATTTATTCTAATATTCCAAACTTCTTAGTATATGTAGATATGATTATTATCCACATATCTATCGTCAACACTTTACCTATCTCCTTCTTCTTGACCGACCCTTATTGTCTTAATAATAAAGCTGACATTTCCAAAACCCTTATAACCCGAGGGGTAGTTAGACTGTCGGATAGATTAGATTATGGCTAATTGCCTCGTTGTTCGTGAGACAGGCCAAATATTGTAGATTTGTTCGGCTCAGAATGGTCTGTGACGTGTTTTGATATGTTTATTATTGGATTTTATTGTGGGAGAGGTTTGGGCGATGGTTCGTGGGAATGTTGGTAGATACTATATTAGTTATATATTTCTTTGTAAAGTTATTATTTATTTAGCTTGTTTTTAGACTTAGCGAGCGATTCGTTTCTGCTTCGAGTAAATTTTCTTCCGACTTTAAAACAGGAGGTTTGACTTATGTTTGTTACCTTATTTATCGGGGATGGCTGCGTGGTCTGATTTTAAAAATAATATATTTTTTTATACTTGAGTTGTCCTATTTAAATTTTATCAATTTAATTCAAATTATTGATTATTAAATCGAAATAACTGAAATAGTTCTAACGACGCCGGCCGCGGCCGGAATCAAAGTAGGTAATCACTTTATTTTTACTTAATTCGAAATAAGAAAGATTATGTATGTACTCGTATGTATATTGCTGTGGTACGCTCTAGAGCAATAGAGTCAATAGATTGGTCTTCACTTGCAGATAGTCTTATACTAAAGTTGCATCCCGCGATTTCACTTGTTAACATACGTGAGTCTAAAGTTCTCACAGTCGAGTTTTTCGTAGGCACTTTTAACCACTTGTTAATAATATTTTTAAGTAAATTTTTAAATTTAAATATATATATTTTATGTTTTAGTTATTAACCTATTAATATAATATATAGTTCTATTGCATTTCAGGACCTAAAGGAGATCCTAGCACTTACCATCTTTATTCATGCCCATCGCAAGACATTTCTTGAGGCGACAAGCCTGGCACTGGTTCCTGTGAGCCTTGTCCACGACACAGCGACCTGTTCCAGCCTGGCATCTGTCAATAAATAATAATACATTATAATTCCCAGGTTTTTATATCAATTGAAAACATTTCAAATTTTTAACTGTTTTAATTTGCACAATGTATAATCGACAAGCCAGTTTTTGATTTTCTTTTTAAAAGATTTTTTCGAGTACATGTTAGTGGTGGTAGTAAGACATGGTTCGTCCAATAATCTAAGAATAAGTACAATCATTATTATTTCTTTTTCCACGTATAAGTACTTCTTATGATAAAATGCTGTCCCTAATACAGATTAAAGATATTTCATTACTGGCAATCTGTGTAATAGGATTACGAAACGTTGACATTTGTACGATGCAGGGGATGATTTTGGGCATATTCAGGGAAGGAAAGGGTCTAATATACTGCTAATATGATAGTTGAGCGGTTAGGACTGCCTTTGATGATTTCAGATTTGTGTAGATTGACAGTTTCTGTAGAAGTAAAGAATATCTATCGTGTAACAATGTTCGCTAAGTAGTAAAAAATAGTATGTTACAAATATATTTTGTAGATATGCCTATGAATATTTTTTTTTACTTCTATTATTATCTAAACTAATATCTTTGTATAAAAAATAGGAAAGATTAAAAAACTACTGGACCGATTTCAAAAATTCTGTTGCCGTTAGAATACTGCATTATCACTGAGTAGCATGGGCTATATAAATAACAGTTAAATATTTACTGACAAGCGACAAAATTATATGGGCTCGAAGCAAAAACTCCTTGGACGCTCGCTCAAGATAAAGACAAAATTCCGTATCGTTAATTATTTATCAGATCTGATAGTAAAATAACAGTCGAATTGATAACCTCTCTTTTTTAAATCGGTAGAAAAACTCTCTAATTTTTTGCATGTTAAAAAAGTAAGCTACTTATAATTTGTCAGAAAAAATTAGCAATTGGATTTTTGTCTGGTTTTATTTGTAGTTTCATTTATTTTATTCTACACAAACATATTAAATGACTGATTTTGTGCATTTTTACAACATTTTCCACAAAAATAATTCTTAAATACGACATTCATTCGGGACACTTCCAAGTACACATCATCCAAATTACAATAGATACCATAAAATCAATTTGCCAAACATAAAGAAGCGTACACATGCTACACTTGACCATCTATCATAAGGGTGCGTACACAATATTAATAACATTAGGGCGAGTGCACAATTAATTGAAACGGTGGCGCGGTGGCTTTACAAGAAGGGATTTAGGCCAAATGTTAAACAGTTTCTAATGCTATCAGTGTGCATCTACCCTAATAGTTTTTTATAAACGTAAAGCGCACTTTTATAGATATATAGCACATGTCAGTATAACTAAATGTGTGACATTTGAGAAGATGGCTTGCTTTATATTGATATTGTCAAAAAAATTCACCCCAATAAGTTAATTTTTAAACTACATTAAAACTTACTTCAAGTTGATAAGTGATAAATTTATGTCATTAAGTATTATGGCCTTGTGGTTAGTCCAAAAACTAGAAAACGGTTGTTAACGAAGTTTTCAAGAACTTGAAGAATTTATTCCTCAAGCTATCAATCGAAAAATCAACAAATAAGATGGATGCAACATAATATACAGGATCACCAATTAGCTCCTCTTAAGGGTGGATTTTTGATGACCGAAGCAACAACTTATGTTCTACGACTTTAGAAAAATTTAATGCTTTTCCATACAAAAAGATCATTAAAACGAGGGCATATGTACGGAACATCTAATTTTCTTTAGCGAATTTTAATAGTTCTATACGGTCATCAGATGATTGGTTATACTAAATTTCTATAAGAAAATATACTAAAAATCCATTTTTGCTATTGAATGTTGGTTAAAAATACTACAGTCGTCTCAAAATTATGTAATGTGTATGCTGCTATTGTTCAATGTCAAGTAATCTCTACAAATAATTTCATTTACATTATAAAGAACCAGATTCACTTGTTACAAAAAGCGCAAATTAAATTCGCATCGCATTTAAATGCCCCACGATTGGGAAAGGACCGGGTGGTATTGTGTTCATGAGCGCAGCGATTAGCGGTAGGAAGAAAAAGTATTGGAGTATAATAAATTATAGTAGGTGTGTGTTTCGTGTGACTTTCGTAAGTTAAAAGAACTTCACGTTATGTTTTGAATTCAAAGTATTAATTTAAAAAATATATTATATATCATTTAAGATGATATTATCATAAACAAGCATCCCTCGATTAATTCGAATTTACAGTTGTATGCCTGATTCAGGAACAACAAATAAAGAAAATAAGTATATTTAGGAAGAATACATCACTTAAAAAAAGAGATATGTCGATGTATTAGAAAAAGACAATGGTCGTTTTGTATTTATATAATATCAATGTCTTTTATAAACTGTACTTTTTCTTACCATCGAACTAGTCATTCATTTCTTACCGCCACTAATCGCTCAGCTCTCTTCATATGGCCATACCCCAATCCCGTGCCACAGATGCGAGCAAAAATTAGAAATATGCTCCAGCCTGGGCAGGATTAACTGGGTTCAAGAGGCAGAGAGGCTATTCTATTGTCATTTCTGGCGTACTCTCTGGACAGATGAGGCTGGTGGCTGATGGCGGGATTAGTGGAAGCTTGTGATTTTTTACTTCTTTTGATTGCATGAGTATGAGGATGAGTTTGTTTTGCTCTTGATCGAATGAAATTATTATAAACTGTAGCCAAACTTTTTTAACGTAGTTATATGGAATACTAAATATATATTGATATAGTTACTGATTCAGTATGTAATTTTCAAAATAAAAAACGCAGTTTAAAATATATAATTATATTATATATATAATAAATTATATTCTGTAAATAATATTTATATCTGCAAATAATACTTATTTAATATTATATGTAAGTCTTAAATGGTCTATAAGTAATCTTTCTGCTATATTTTGTTATTGTAGTTAGTCATTTTGTTTATGTTAAAAAGGGCAAGTCCCTTTTTCATGTTTAAAATATAATGTTTGTCATATTGCAATAATCTAGGCCAAGTAAAATGATTCAACAATCATAATTCAATATCTCGAACATTATGTTGTAATTTCTTTTGTTCTAAAAACAGCTTTTAGGAGAAAGTTAGGTAAATAAGTCAGGTCACAACTGTGGCATTAAACTACTAACGAACGTGAATATTTTTACCTACATTCAATAAGATGTAACAGCTATGTAAACTATACTAAGACGAAATATGACTCTGTATATCGAGTCACACTTCTGACGAGAAAGTTTATCATGCCTATGTCTCATTTTACAAACTCTGATATTGAATAAAGATTGATGGAACATGAAATAAAACAAGGCGTGGAAATTTTTGCACGAGACCTTTGGCCAGGACTGGGACACATAGAGAGAGTGTATTTATTATATCATAAGGTGTATTTGGTGTAAGATCTTTGGATATCCAACCAATAAGCTGACCTACTAGCTCAAAGTCAATAGGAAAACATAAAAAATAAATCGTGAATCAAAAAATGAGTTAACGAGTAAGTTGACTCAAATACTTCTGCAAAAATGACTCAGAACTAATTGGTGTACTAAGAAAAGATCTTTGGATATCCAACCAATAAGCTGACCTACTAGCTCAAAGTCAATTGGAAAAAATAAAAAAATAAATCGTGAATCAAAAAATGAGTTAGCGAGTAAGTTGACTCAAATACTTCTGCAAAAATGACTCAGAACTAATTGGTGTACTAAGAAAAGATCTTTGGATATCCAACCAATAAGCTGACCTACTAGCTCAAAGTCAATAGGAAAAAATAAAATACAAATCGTGAATCAAAAAATGAGTTAGCGAGTAAGTTAACTCAAATACTTCTGCAAAAATGACTCAGAACTAATGACTAACATCAAAATGGAACAGATGTTGAGAAACTCATTCCAAAAACCAGGTTGTCATAGTCTCGTATTTATTTAAACATATCAAACAAACTTATGATGAAATGGAGTTTTCACTTATTACATACAATTCATACAAGCGGCTAATACAAACCCGATACAATTGTTTAAATATACACTCACAATATTGATCTGATCTAATTTTGTACAAAGTTTCATTTGCATTTCAAATACGTCTTCCCAGTACAAAATTTAGTTTTTCAGCTGTTTTTTTAAACTGGTATAAAATTCAAACAAATTTATTTTTTACAGCTGTAATATGAATTTTCTCATAGATTCGTAGTGTTCTTGTCTGCATTTTTAAAATGGTTTTTGTTATGGAAAATGAGTAGATCGTTTCGTCAATTCTCAACGGTCATTGTACTTTGCGAGTGAACGTATTGCAAATGCAATATGTTTACTCGCAAGATAGCCCAGTTTTGAGTTTTCTCTTTCTATATAACACTATAACGCTTTGTAAAATTGTTTCAATTAGTGAAGCGAGCGAAGAGTCATGCAATTTTTTTCTCGTAAATACTCTTATGTTGATACTCGCCTTCTTACAAGCTTGCGAGATAGAGTTTAAAATAACGTATAAAGGAGGAGGATTTAAGGAATATTTTGCAAAATTTTCATCTACAATAGATTGATATCTCATCTCTGATTGATAATATAAGTATTAAGTATCACACCTTTTTCTTACACGTTGTATATGTAAGAAAGTCTAACTTTTTGTGACCCTCTAAATCCCAAAGCGGTAGACAGTTTAAGATGTACATGCAATATGTCAAGTAATTTGTCTTTACCTGTAAATGGTCATAGGCTATACGAGTTGCATCCCGTGATTTTAGTCTAAAATATACAACGTCGCTTCTGACCACTTGTTAAACCGTTTATTGTAGTAAAGTTAACGCGTTTTATACAGTTCAGTACAGACAGATATATTCTTAATTATAGACATAAAAATCATTAAATATAATAGAACAATTCTTAAAAAATTAAGTGCTACATGTGGCGACCGTATTACTAAAAAGCGATCTCTTCCAGGCAACCTTAGGATGGTTTTTTTATTCTTGGAAACCTTTCTATAAATAGATAATGAAGTTTGCCTTTGATACACAATACACATAGAAAAATATAAAAAATTATGATTGAAACAATACAAGTATTTTGTTTAAGAAGACGGGTAAAAATAGGACGGGAGATAAAACAACTATTTGTTGGAGTACTCTGATAGTAACCTGTAAATGAGCTTCCTCCTGACAGATCTCTTGAAGAATCCACTGCATCCGTTGCACGCAAGGATGCCATAATGCTTTCCGGAGCTGGTGTCACCGCATACTACGCACACAAGCCCTGAAGAAAGAGATTTGGATTTATTTAAGACTTTAATAATTACTATTTTAATGAAAACTAACGCGTGTTTGGTTCATTTTGTTTAAGAAGACTAGTTTTCATGCGTACCTGATTGTTGGAAGGCCCTAAAACGAGTATAGTTTCGTTCACATACGGTGAACTACATTAGGGATGAACAGAGAAGTTCGTGTCTTCAACGATGACATGTCACGCATGTGAACCGAATACCGATTGTCAACGAAACTATAGTTGGACCTTTCCAACAATCAGGTACGCTTGGAAACCCGTCTTCTTAAACAATATTATTTTAGTGGTTTAGCTAGACAAAGATTTGTATTTCTTTAGTTTAAATAGTTCAGACCATAAGCTTATAGTTTTCTTGCAAATGACACGGGTCTTGATTAAAGCAATGAGCTCCTACTCTGGCTTATTGAATACTTTAAGAGCATTAACTCAATCAAATCTGCTCTTAATGTTAATGAAACCTAAGGTGATGAAAAGACGCAGAAAGAAAAAGTATAAAGACTGCGGTTCAAACCCAAGGTTTACCACACAGAAAGCGAACTTTTTTAGGGTGTTACCAAACGAATTGTCGATCGACGTCATCGATCAATGGTAGAATAGAATTGTCGACATCTCGATCGATAGTTTTTATTATCGACGTTACTCGATCTACGACATCGTTGGATGACATGGTAGATTGAAATAGTCGACGTCGATTTAGCTGCTTGTTCAGCGACGCGAACGCTCAACCGGTGCCATCGAACGGCAATCGACCGATTGGTTAATCGAACGGTATCTGTCGACCAATTAAAGCTACCAGAGCAGTCGATCAACTTCGATCGACGTTGGCCTATGCCGTCGATCGACAATATATCGATAGGTCTGGTAAAACCCTTACAACGAGACTATATTGCCACTGCCTATTGCTATAACAAAAAATGAGTATTTAAAGAAAGATTACGAACATGCCTTTCCATCTGGCAGCCAGGCAATATCAAGTAGTATACGAGTCTAGAGTATACCAACTAAAAACTGGGTCTGACTTACTTAAGACTTTGGGTGCCCTGAATCAAACAAATCTTTTCCTAATCATAATCAAACCTAGACCATGAATAGACGCAAAGTTGGCAAGGACTAGGATATGAACTCAAGTATACCACACCGAATTGGAGTACTTACAACTAGACTATTACAGCCCGTATTGCCATGACTAAAAGATAAGTATTTGAAGGTCGGATGCCAACCTGTCTTACCCGCTAGCTGGTGCTTCTTAGCAGGAGGATCTGGTAGCCAGGGTCTGAGAGCTGGTGGGGCTAAAGCAGCAGCAACCAGCGCCGCGGAGGTGGGTGGTGACCAGCGCAGTGGAGACTGGTTGTCTTCTGCTGGTAAGATAGAGAAATAGGTACATTACATATTAACACAATGTCGTTTTATTTAGAAACTAACGCGTGTGTATTTCATTTGGTTTAGGAAAGCGGGTTTTTTGAGTGCGAGACGTGTCTTTATTGAAGACAAAATCGATTCATTTCATCCCAGATGAAGTTCACCGACTGTGAACAAAATTATAGTTGGACCTTGCAAGTATTCAACCCATGACCAAACTAAAAGACACTGACTAAACTATAAGTTCCTGAAATTTTATCCATGGCCTGCCCGAATCGAGGTCATTGTCGTTTTTTTAAGGTTGATAAATGCTTGGTCACTGAATTGTCAGTTTGCTTACTTACAAGCAAGGACAGATAGTCTACGCTACAATCCTCATTTTGACAACACATATTTCCTCCTCCAATATAAAGGTATGGAATGTACAAAACAAAAACGTTAAAGAGCCGTTTAATCTGGGCTCATGTGGTCCCCGACTTATCCCCTCGGGAGCAATCAGTTTATTGATTTTGTATTGCGTGACTCTCGAGCGTTGGTTAGATCTAATATGGCGAGTTGTGACGTATGCAGTATGTCGAAACCTTCACGTAGATTGTTGTATCAATGTAGATCCTGGTAAATATGTACTTTTTTAAGCGACTGAAAAAAAGAGTATTATCATTTCGACTGGTATGTTACGATTCGATTTTTAGTGACGTCTAGACTTACTTATAATTATATTTTTGTGCTTAAAAAGGTACTGTCTCGTGATCTCATACTTATATATAGTCACAGCAGTAGGTTTGTAAATTAAAATAACTGAAAAAGCTGTTTTATTTCGTACGTCTTGTTGTAATTCAAAATAATTGTTTTTATTTGATATTTCGTACTGTTAATCTTTTATTAGACACATAGTTTAACTAGTTTGTCATTTCTTATTTTCCCATGTTGTTTCTAATATACCTACCTGAGAAATATAATTAATGTTCATATAGCCTAGTCATATTATTAGTAGAAAGTTATTTAAAATGACAGTCTTATGTACCATATTATATTAAAGTAATATACTAGTAATAAAAGCCAAGTAGCAAATGATAATTATCTCGTCAAATAACTACCCTATTACAGCCTTCCTTTCAAAAACCGATGCTCTAACTAATTCGTCACATCGAGTTAGCGTTAATAGTTGAACAATGGACGAAGTGGCGTGTTTATTTATTTACCTACATTGAATGTCAGAAACATACCCTACCATGCTCTACTGTTCTGAACGTAGCGGGGGGTGGTAGAGCTAGCAAGAGACAGACTTGAATGGCAACTATGAATAACAAACTTATTGACCCGCGAAGTGAAACGTCTCTGCTTCGAGTTTAATTTGTCTTTATTATGTGTCAGTTTGTATACAGTGTTATCAATTAGGGGTGTACTAAGCCGAAAGGAAGTCACTATTCTCATCATAAGGAACAACTTTCATTATGAGGCCAACTCGCAATTTGAGAAAAAAACAACTGTTACATTTTGTCGACGACTGATCAGCTATTTGTATCGAACAGCTGATTTTTCTCGAATTCAAAGTTGGTTTCAAAGTGAAAGTTGTTCGTAATGATGAGTAAATTAACCTCTTTTTGGCTTAGTACACCTAACCGATAAACTGTATATGTCTAGAAAGTTAAAAGTAGAAAAAGAATATTCGCTCCAAGATATATGTAACTGAATATCTTGGATAAAATAATATAGTATAAAAATGTTTCGTGTATTTTGTCATGTCTACAACCCTCTTATTTCTACATAGCACAAGATAATACGAGGGCAGTGCCACGTCACACACAGTAGAGTACCATCCGATTGTGACTCGATTGTATAACAAATCGAATTAACCCTGAATCGAGTTATGTTCGTTACTTTGTTCTTTGTTGTGTTTATTACTAGTTATTATTAAGATATTAATAGAACTCAGCGATTCCTTCGCGATTTATTAAAATCATTCTTTGAGAGAAACAGTCTTATATCTAAGAATTAAGTGGATATTTAGATTCATTAATTAATGATTTGTAAAAAATAAAACAAATAAAAACCAATAAAGAATTAAATAAAGTTATTTTTTTGGTTGGTGAGTTAATGGCGTTCGCTGATTCTACTCAGTATAAAAAGATTATATTGACTATGATTTTTGAAGTATTTTATACTCGTACATAAGACATCAACGCGTGCGATGATTTTCACTTTTTCCTTTAATATTGTATTACTTTAATATCTGGAATGAGTAATAAACACAGACAAGACAAATTTAAATGGAGATCGATAAAACTTAATTTGATACAAATTTCTAGCTATAGCTGATGAAGATGGAGGATCTAGCTTTAATTTTACGTAGAAGTTATCAAGAAATACTCTGTATGATAAAGTATATCTACTGCAACGATTATTAAAGTTTATCATATTTGAATTAAATCACTCTTAAATACGCACACAATTCGATCGTCTGGTTGCAATAACTTAATTGATTTGACACATTAAAGTCCTTTCAAAACAGTCAATCAAAAACCTACCTTAACATTTTTACTTAAAGTTGAAAAGCAAATTACTTAACATTTACTACTGTTTTTTAAAACTTCAAAGCAAAGTCTACTCTATGACGGGAGTAGGAAGATAAAAACTTGCATGTGCAAATGATTGCAATATGTAGGGTGCCATAACACCCTTGCTAAATTTCCGAAAAGGAAATCTATTTAAGTGAAAGGGTGCGATTTGCAATGGTTATTTTATTAGCTTCGTCGATATTTAGATTAAATGCATGAGGGGTTAGATCTATCACTAAATTAAGTGATACTTCTTAATAATTAATGATGCTCTTATCACTAAAGAGTTAAGATGATCAGTTTAGGGTTAAACTAAATGACTACGGCTATAATCATTCACCGTATCCAAAAAGATTACAGAAAAAAAGAGAAGACAATGTGAAAGAAGTAGTAAGAAAAGTTCTACGATTTCTTATAGCTGCTTAGATCGATTTAGATTTTTGTTTGTTTGTTTGTGATCGTGTATTTTCCAGTTTTTATCATATATATATATATATATAAAACCATTTGGTCGATAAATCAAATAAGTCATTTTCAAAGAAGAGTAAGCGATTCCTGATTCTATGTGTTAAAGGCACCAATTGAAATCAGTTGTCACATTTTTGACTTTGTACTTGTTCTCAACGGTTTCGGTAAATTATGCGTGTCCCACACTATGTAGTTTCAGTCACAAAAGACCCGCTTTCTGCGTTGTAAGGCGTTTAAGCGCGGATTTGGAACGACGCGCGCGAAATTAATCAGGGCGGCTCAAGGGCTTGCTGCGTCAAAAGAAAACCAAATAAAACGGCAAGCGACAAAGTTTCCCTGTTGCAACCCTAAACAAGGGTACCTTGGAGTAGATTTTCGATAGAAAAATAAAAAAACAATCAAGAGAAAACTTAGGTTACCTAATTGATCGGTCATAACGGAGGCGCGGCAACTGACGTCACAAATTGACAGAGAATTGACAGAGAAAAAACGGCATCCTACTAGACATCGGTATTTGGATGTTGTGCGGATATTTCGTAAATGTAAAGAATAAATCTGTATAGTTCTAAATAAAATATGTATAAACATTAGTAGGGATTGTCCCCTGCTATTAATAGCTACATTAAATTTCATTGAATGATTAAAAACTTAAAAATAACTTGAGCTAGCCAAGAAACCAATGACTAAATGCTTATATTAAAAATAAAATGTATTGGAATGACATTTACTTAAAGTTTTAAAGATAGTGTATTCCTATTTAATTATTTAAAAGACGTAGAAAATTACTTGAGTTAGATTTTTAAGGCTTTCATACATTGATGACAAGAATTAAATTGACGAGGTCCTTTGTCACTAATAGTAAAACAGTACTAGTCAAAAAAACCTTTCGCATCTATTCCAAAATCTAAAACAATCAGCCAACTGCGACTCCACAGTTTCTCCTATTCCAAGTAAGTGCCGTCCTCCAACGCAAACAAACATTGATTTATCTTGATACCCGGATTTACCCGCCCCTCCCATTTACCCCCCACCACTGACTTCCAATTTCCCGGGAGAAGTTTTTATGTGTCTTATAAAATTTTCTTTTATGTCCTCTCTTTGCTGTTATGCCTTTTATTCGTCTTGAATTTAGGGAACGGAAGTTTTATACAGAGTACTGACGCATAGAACTTGTTTTTTTTTTTAGAAAATAAGGGAGCGTTTAACTGCTTCTCGGCTGATGTAAATGAAGAAATCGATCAAGTCGCGACTTTAATTGATCCAAATTATAATTAACGGAAAACAGACAAGCCTGTAGTGAGAACTATAATATGGCAGTTCGCACAATAAAAGTTGACGCAATGCGTTTTTTACGAAAACGTGTAATCTCTACTATGTGGTGTCTCGTTATCTCTACTGGAACAATCATAGAATGGGATGGGGAAATGAAATTACTTATTTCCGACGCCTGCACTTGCCAAAGTAAATTTGTAAAGCTAGATATTTTTGATACGATATTTGAGACTTTGGGGTTTAACCTTAGCTGAAGTATCGTTCGACAAAGAAAGACCAAAGTTGTGGATAAGTCTTTCTCGCGTATATCATAAAATGGGGCCAGACAGGGCACGAGCTAAGTAGCAAAGCAAACAAATGGAGTAAATAAGTGACAAGAGGACTGGCATCAAATATCACTGTATTTTGTAACCTAAGTATTTTGCCAAATAAACGCATTTCATTTGATTTGAATAACTAGAACAACAGCCGTTGAGGTGGCATGATGATTCTTGACACTATATAGCCATATTGAACAATGTATCAGAGAATAGAGTGCAATAAAAACAGTTGGAGGAGGCCTATACGGAGCTGAGAGACAATGTTAAAGTGATATCAATTTAAACTTATGTAAATATATATGTAAATCCTGAATAAATAACTGTTCTAATTGCAAAACATTGTTGCATTTGAGTCCCCCCGTTTTTCAAGTCAAATAAATATTTTCAGATATTCTTTATTTCGAGTAACACGACCCAGATATTCTTTTTAAAGAAATCTACATTTTAATTTCTATGCATGGAAAAAGCAAGATACAATTTAATAATTATATGTTTTACTTTATTATTATTCGTTTTCATTTAATTTCTTAAATTTAAGTTTTTTACAAGATAAATATAAAACAATAAATAGTACAAAAAAACCAAAACCTAGAGTGCCGCCAGTAGCGGAGTAGGACCCAAGCTACCGGTGGTAGGGACTACAGATAGAGGAACCTCCTCACAATACGTGCTGTATCGAGGATCACCGCCTTCTGTATCTGACCTTTGATCCAACCATCTAGCGAGAGCCTCTTAAGTTGTTGGTTGAGGCCTTTCGCTATCTGACCGTTTGCCGAAACGACTATCGGAACATTGATCGTCGAATCAAGCTCATGAGCCAAGTCAATGTACTTGCTGACCTTGTCCTTTTCAGCCTTCACGAGGTTCTCATCATGCGGGATGGTGATTTCTCTGGCTCTGCGCTGGGACCGATCTACCAGCACGATATCAGGCTTATTGCAAACAATAGTCCAGTCCGAGATGATAGAGCGGTCTCAGTAGAGCAACGCACGACCATTTTTAAGAACTGGCAACGGTGCATACTGATAGTACAGCACTTCGGACTCGACAAGGCCGTATTGTAGAGCAAGTTTCTGACGCATGATCCTTGCAGGTAATGCTTGTGCAAATTTATAAAAAAAATTATTAATATTTTAATTTTATCATTATTATTATTTTTCAATCATAACTATTAGGCATATCTAACTAATAATACTCTCGGTAACTTCCACCAAGCATCTTTGGAAATAATATTTTCAATATACTTTAACGCTTTCTCACAGATGTCAGCTGAAGGCACACTTTGCTTTAAACAGTTTTTACGTCATTTTGAGTTTTTTACGACAGTATTAGGCCGCTGGTACAAGGGTTAATGCGCTAACTAACGCCTAGCCTCTTTAGGCCGTGGTTCCATAGGAAATATTTGGAAACAGTTGCTTACTTCAAGAAAAAAAAAGCGATTTTAGCAGTAATTTTTTTTTCTAAATCGGTCCAGGCATTTTTGTGAATTCGCTTTATAGGAACAAACTATTTAAATTATTGGAATTATTGTGGTCGGTTTTTGTTGAGTGCAAAGTTTCAAATAAATTCTGCTTTTTAGAAAGTGAATTTCACGATAAATAATTATTTTACATAGATTCATAGATGTGTCCTTGTATTCAGGCGTATCGACGATGCAGAATGACGTGGCTTCCAAATGCATACGAGATGCATTTGAAAGCCACGGCATTCTGCCGCTTTGACGAACCCGAAATGCTCATTCAATGTGATGTACTTTATTTCAGCTGTATTGCAATCTGGCTGAACGTAAAACCCCCAGATAATATAACGGCAGCATCTTAATAGATAATAAAAGTCATATTGAGAACCTATAGAGATATCCCGCTAGTACGAAATGGTATCACATAATAATTCAGCAACGCTGACTATTTAATATACCTAAACAAGGCTCTATTGAATATATTTATTATGTAAGTAACACAAAACAAATAGCTATAAATATACATTAGTATTAAAATACTTTGATATTCAAAAGCATCCCATGCCGTTGTTGACCCCAATACTTTATTACATTCGAAACGAGTACATCATCAACCCCTTTTATTACAGAACATTTTATTACATTTCATATTCGATCAAATAAACGAAATAACGAATACAAAGGTAATAAAAACCCGATATTCAAATAACGAACGAATTACGTAGAATACGAGAATGAAATTTCAAAGAGCCTTCTCGACTAGCGATTGGCTGCTTTAAATTCAGAACACACAATGACCGGGTAAAGTGGCAAATCATGGAGCGGCTGAAAATCAGTCAAATAGACCCCCGAGTTACTGGCTGTATGGCTTTGAATACTAATGCCAGTTTGCCTATGAAAAAGTAAAATGTAGGCTGCTTGTCTATGCTATGGTACTGGCAGGTTAGAAAAAATAGAAAATTGTTTTATCTGTACATAATGAAAGCATATTAAATTAGAAATTAGTTCCAACATCAAACAGTTGTCTATTTGTAACTTGAAATAAGTCTATGTATGGTTTTAAAACATTTTATGGATATATTTAAAGTGTAGAAATAATATTTTTTTAAAAAGAATCCTTAGTACCGGACTTTTTTAAGACAAATAGCATTCTGCAACTGACGGCGGCGGTCGGAACGGTAGTAAAATCTTTCTCTATTCTAGTTTGCCGTCGGTTTATTTTTAACCCGCCGGCACGCAATATTATTCTCGAAGAAAATACCTTTAAGTAATACTTTAAACTCATAACCGACTTGAATTAGACAAGCAAAACTAACAATATAAAACACAATGACATGTAATCTTGAAATTAGAGAAAGTTAAGAGTTACTTTGATATAAAATAATGGACCGATTTTGGTAATATTTACCCCTTATTCTTATTCTGTGTGGGGGCGATAAGTCCTGCACTGACGTCCCGCTTGGGGTGTATTGTGCATTTCCCCCCGCCAGCCTAACCCAACCAGCCAAGCTCCTTAAAATAACGGAGTACAACTCTGGGTCGCTGGCTCACCAGTTCCACTCCTATTTCGTCAGGTGTAGTAGATACCCTCATGATGCGAAACCGATTTGGATGCATAAATTTCATCCCGTTTCAGCACTCCCAGTCTCTGTCTGATGTTTTCCGTGGCCTCACAGTGCAGAAGCACATGTTCCACAGTTTCGTCTGTCTGCATAAATCCTTGACATAGAGGACTATCCGTTGATCCGATCTTATGTTGATGGTAATTCAGGTCGCAGTGGCCGGTGATGATTCCGACCATCAGACGTAGATCTGCTCTTGTTAGCTTAAGTAAGCTGTTGGTTACCTTTTTGTTTATCCGTGGAAAGAAATGTTTGGCGTGTCTGCAGTCTTGTTTTTTTAGCCACAGGCTTTGTTGCTCTTTTTCTGTGTGTTGGATTAACAGTGTACGCACCTCCATTGCAGTTGGCCTACACAGATCTGCAATGTCGGTACAGAGTACTTTGTCTATTCCTTGCCTAGCGAGTACGTCCGCCTTATTGTTTCCTTCACATGAACTGTGGCTCTTAGTCCATGTTACGGGGACTCCGCGTGTTTCTGCTAAGTTTGTTAAGTGCCAGATATTTACCCCTATTAGCTAAAAAAATTATTCTAGTTTCATTGTAATATTTTAATACAATACAAGCCATATTAAAAAAAAACCGACTTCGATTCAGAAATCAAAACTTTAAAAAAAAAAACAATTAGGTATCATCTATGTTGTTAACGATAAATAAATTCCCATTGAGGATAACTCAAAAACTACTTGACTAATTTTGATATAGTTTACATGTGACTAATTCAAATTCTAATATTCCTAGAAATCGTTTCAGCTATTTACATTTATTTTAACTAAATTAAAAACAAATTCCGATGAATTGAGAACCTCTTATATAGTCCGTTAAAAGGCAAAATAGGTAGAATGCGTTTCCTAGAATGGAAAAAACAACATCTACTTTGATGACGCCTCAAGATACTAGTACTTTAATTGTTAAGTATGTCTTCCAATTTAATAATATATCAGTGTACATTAAAATTAAATATTATTAATATATAAAAGCTGTTTAATTGAAAATCGTAGAATATAAAACCTTCATCTTATTTGAAAGCAGTTCTTTGTAGCATTGTACATAAATGCTTAAGTTACGTCAAAATTCTACCAAAACCCAATTTGTGTACGCAAACAATTGTTTTAAATTGTTGTCAATTTTTTTCGATAAATGTTTTTTTTTTCAAAAACAAAAAATAGAGGCGCTTTGCTTTGCTCGTTCTTCGGTAATGAATACTCACACTTCGCTCGATCGTCCAAAAAGCTGGATCTCAATCTTTATACATTCATACAAAAATGAAAAGAAAACAAACATATTTTTAGCTAAGGGAATATATGTCAATGCGGCTTGAGGAATGATCGTTCTTGCGTAACGAGTAACTAAAGATAGTAAATATGACTAACAACTAAACAAAGCAATAACAATGTATATTATAATTTAAAATAAATCATTATAACTTCTAAACTATATGTATTTATTTAATAATATGCGAATAGCTTAAAGCTGATGCGCCTATATTTTACAGTGTTGCAAATTTATTGTCTTATAGGATTGCAAGATTTATAATAATAATAATAATAATTCGTTTATTTCATCTCAGTTTAAATTTACAAATTTGAAGTTGGGTCTACCTTTTAGGGACTATAATAATCCCTGTGCCAGGTAATCCATATTTTTTTAAAGTAATCATTAATTGAAGTGTAACATGACTTGCTTGTAACGAACGTTATTTAAAGGTTAATAAATAATGATGTACCTTAATTCTCTTCTTTAGGTAATGCATACCTTACCTGTCATTCTCCCGTCTTGATGATCCTGAGTCAGCTGTAGAGGTGTTTGTGCCACTTCCATTTTTATTAATCAATGTTTTTTTGTTAATAATAATTAATTAAATGTCACTTATGTCAGTTTCTCGATTAATAATCAATCATAATGTTTTTATCGATGGTGGGTAATCTATAAGTAAAATATTAAGACTTTATTTTATGTTTAATTTGGACACATTCGAACAAGTTTATATTCTTTTTTAAGTTCTATCTACCTACTTTAATAATATCAATATATATATTTTAATTAATTTCTTTGCGAAAATTCTTATTGAAATCTAATTGTTATCTCAAATAATAAACTATAAACGTAAAGATGTTTAGATACTCTTGTTTGATTATTACAAAGTAATTCCAATATATAACTTGATTCTGTATTATTAAACTGTCGTCTCATTTGTAAGACGATTGCTGCTATTTAGCGAGAAAAACTATTCCCGATTTTTTAGTTACATATATTTATCTATTCTAGAATAGAAATCTATTCTATTCTCTACTTTCACGATTTATAAAAAAATAACATCCGTTATTATTTTTTTCCGTTCCTTTGTTATTCATGGTTATAAGCGAATAAGCACACAAAAAAAAACCTACAAAGAAAAAAGTAAATTCAATCACTGACGTTCGCAATTTAAATCCGCCTTTACTTTTTTTTTTCAGTCGCGTCGGTCCGGCAGGGCACGCGCGTTCTGCCACGGCCAGGGAACTTTTGACGCGACGGTGGCGCTTGGCGTGAGCCTAGAGAAGGCGGAGCGAAGTCCCGGGCGCCGCCCCGTTGCTTCTACCATTTGACGTGTAAAGGGGGAGCGGGTTCGATATTGGGTCAGCTGTTAAGCGTCCGTTTTAAGCTTTAATTTGTGGCATTAGGTTGGTACGTCGGCCCGCGCCAAGCCGTTTAGAATAATGACGCTGTAGATTTTAAGCGCGAAATTGAACGGTTATTTCGCTTTTCCAATTACTGCTCGGTTTGGTTCTGTGGTTGTGAAGATACTGTCAATTGGCAGTAATAATATCATAATGAGATATTTTCATATTATTTATAAGCGATATAGAGCTTTAGATAAGCATTTTTAAATCATAGAGGTAACAAAATATATAAGTATTGTCAATTAATTCGATGTTTTACTTTTCATATTCGTATATTATTTAGTACAAAACGTTATAAAGCTGTGCGTAGCTCATTTACTGATTTTATACATTATATTATTAGAGCTTTCCATTTGTTCTTGAAACATGTGATAGGTATTTACAAACAGAAAATTCATACCTACCACAAGGGTGCTCGAATCAGAAGCCAACAGTCACACAATTCACAATGACATTTGATATCTCCTCCAATAAGGAATACGTGTATCGTCAAGGGCGGGGCAAACGTCATGCTTCCCGCGAAAACTCCTGTCAAAGAGGAAAAGTCAACAGTTTCCCGCGTTTTGTTTTGACCAATCAGAGAACAGATATAGACGTCAAGATTAGGTTTTTTATTGTGGTACATACTGATATGACTGTTATCTTATGTGTCTGTTCCATAGACACTGTCTATGGTATAGAATTACATAACATGTCAACCCTTACCAGGTTTAAAAGTTTAAACAGACCTAAACAAAAAGTTTTTAACTAAGTTTTATCCCTTGAAATTGTCTCTGTGCCACATTAACACTATGAGCTCTGGCATGAGTTTCGTAATAAGGAGGTATTTACAATTTATTTTAATATATAGATAAGTACCCAAGTAAATATTTCGTTCAACATTATTATATTTACTTGGTTACAGAATTACTGTATAGTTATTTAGGTAGTAAGTAGTGTACAAAACATAATGTTTGATGCTTACTCTGATATATTCTATGTAGAAACCGCCATTTTGACACAATGCAACTGTCATTCTGAGACTTGGGTCCCAGACTGACTTACCGACTGAAATCTGTTAGGAATCAACAGGAGCCTAAATAGCTAGCTGAACCTAGCTAGAGGATGAAATTTAGGAGGGCTATTCATTATAGAGTGTAAAGGTATAGTATACTAAGAAAGGATTTTTGAAAATTCAACAGTAGTTAGATTTTCACCGGTTCTGGCTCACCGGATCCAGAACTTTCTAAAAAAAACAAGCGCCGGTTCGACCGCCACCTCAAAAAAAAAAAAGTTTGGTGTCTTTGCCTAGGTTTTCGGGGTCGCTGAATCGATCTGTTGCATTAATTTTGTGATATCGTGCACGGATCGCGAGATAGGTAACCGATTTAAAGAGCTCCACTACATTGCAAATCACCTATTGATAACCTAATTGTTTCCTAATCACCAAGTGAACTCGGTGTGCCATTGTTTGTTAATCACCTCTGACGCATACCTGCAGCTTATTAGCTTACTAAAATAAGTACAAAATAGTTTGTATAAAAATATATCGTTATTTATTTTATTGCTACTGAATAATTTAATAAAATCCATCATTGTATTTCCATAAAATTTGTTATACAATATTCTCCGCAAACTGATGTAAAATCATCTTGTAATCTATACCTATTAAAATCCCACTGCTTCGAATTTCTGATAATCTAGGAAAAGACACCATACCTTTTTTTTGAGTGGCGAGGTCGAACCAGCGCTTGTTTTTTTTAGAAAGTTCTGGATCCAGTGAGCCAGACTCGGTGAAAACCTAACTACTTTTAACCCCTAAGGAGGTCAAACCCCCATTTGACCTATTCAGGGGTTGAATTTACTAGATAGGTTACTAGGACTAGGCTCCTGTCGATTCCTAGCAGATTTCAGTCGGTAAGTCAGTCAGGGACCCAAAGTTTAAAACTTTTTCATATTCCTTTTTAAATCGCGAGCAACTTGACATATATAGTTATAAATAATAATTTCGTGTTGAATACATAGGTAAGTCAATATATTTAAATTAACTGATTTTTTTTTAAATTCATTTTTAAATAACGTCATAATTTTCTATAACATCATCTTTTTTCCTATTAGATAAATCATTAGATTGCCTACTTGCTACGAAAACAAACAATAAATAAAATAATATTACCTCCCAAGAAAATACACCA
This sequence comes from Ligdia adustata, assembly GCA_947049295.1. Lineage (NCBI taxonomy): Eukaryota > Metazoa > Arthropoda > Insecta > Lepidoptera > Geometridae > Ligdia > Ligdia adustata. The sequence goes on from OX346237.1 coordinate 3,741,177, forward strand.
CAAAAACCCCATTGAAATTCTCGTCACACTGCCAAAGGAACCCCAAAAACTACCCACAAGTCAATCGCCAAACTCCGCTCTGTGAAACGACTTTCCACCCACTCCCCCGCTTTTCTCCCCCTTTCCACCCTTTCCCACCCCTTTTCCACCCCCCGTTTGCCCCCGAATAAAGCTTACCCCCCTAAACCGCGGTCCACAGTGACAGTTCAATAAAGCACGGCGACCAATCCAGGCAAACGTCGCGCAGTATAAGCCAATAGGATTAGCGCTGCGTCTATCTCTTTTACTCTACAGTAGTTTTTCGTTAGGCTGTCTCGTTCTAACTTACAGCCGATAGATTCTTGATTCGATTGCGATTGAATTCTTTATTTGAATTTTCTTTTGTTTTTCAATTCGTTGGATTCGATTCCGTTACAGTTAAAAGATTAGTTTGCGTTTTGGGTTTCTGTCGACATGGATTTAGTTACAATCCGACGATATTAGAATTACAAAATTAATATTGTGAAGGAACATCGTGAGGAAACCAGTTTGTCGGAGAAATTTAATAGCATTCGAAGATATGTGAAATCCCTAACTAGTACCTAATTTCACTAGCGTGGTGGACTATGGCAGCCTTTACAGGGAGACCCATGCCCAGCTGTGGGACGCTATTGGTCGATAACGTATGCGTGATGAAAAGGAAAACACTGTGATAAACCTGTCCGTATGAGAAGGCGAAATATTTTTTTATGATAATTAAAGTCCATAATCTTATAATATTTCAATAGACCGAGCGAGCGAAGTGTCGAGTCTAGCAAAGTGTTATTACATCTGGCAATGGGTTTTCATCTTGATAGGTACTTACTCGTGTAGAGCCCCATATCGGCTAGAGTAAGATATAAATGAGGTGAAAACAAGACCAGTAAACTTGATCGCGTTTTGTCAGTTCGCCCCTTCAATGCTAATAAAAAGAAATCAAGAAAACGTTGGTAAAAAGAATAAATTGCTTTAGGCGATAAGGCCGTCCGATGTACTACCATTGTATAGATTTGTCTTGCTGTATCTTTTTATATTTCGTTTGGTGAGCAATAAAGCTATATTCATTCATTCATTTAAGTTTACTTGCTCTTGTTTTTACCTCTTTCATGCCATACTCAAGCCGATAAAGGGGCAGGTCGTAAAATTTTCAACTCATCTTGTCGAAACTTGGTTTACTCGTACGGGTTCTAGAATTTTAACATTTTTAGTCGTTAAATTTTTTTTATCGGTGGATTTTTCATTAAAAGTTACTTATATAAAGTTTGATACGGCACCATTTACTCTCAGATCTGAAAATTGACAAAACACATGGGGAAAATACTCATTGTACTTTTACAATCCAACCCCTAAATGAGAGATAGATAATTTATTTAGCATAATAGCACAATTACATTATTACAGTTATAATCACACTAATATTTTAAATGCGAAAGTTTGTATGTGTAGGTGTATGTTTGTTCCTCCATCACGCTCAAACGGCTAAACGGATTTAGATGAAATTTGGTATTAGGATAGCTTAGACCCTAGAATAACAAATAGGCTACTCTTTATCCCGAAATCCTAACAGATTCCTGCAGGATAGCAATAAACAGCCAAAAATCTTTACTTTTTTACCGATAGAGGTATTAGCGCTTCGACTGTAATTTTATTCTTCGGAACTAATACACGATTCATCCCAGAATTATCACGAGTTCCTGAGGGATATATGTATAAGTGAAAAAAATGTTTGGGTTTCTGCGCGATCTACGTCATACAATATCAATATCATTTTAAGTAGTTTGATGGCCTTTTCAGTTTGTATTCTCACATACTCGTATAACGTACATTAAACCTCATCAAATTTGCATAACATAATATCATCACACTTAGGTACTTATATTAGTTTAAATGCGAAAGTTTGAAGTCAGAAAACTGAATGTGTTAAAAGCGTTTAGATAGAGGTTTTTATTTCTAGAACTAATACAAAAGTGCTGGATAAAATAGCGCGAAAAATGCGAGCTCGCTTCACTTGCGCATTGTTTGTTAGGACTTCAATCACACCAAGGTTTGAAGTATTGTGGAATAAAAAACAATACTCCAGATGAAATACTCATCTAGATCACAAGCTTTCTCGGAGTGTCATTTGCAAGTGTTGGCCAGTTTCAGTTTTATTTTTTGTCAGAATTACGTAAAACATTATCGCATCGCATCACTATTTTTAAACCAATAACAACGACAAAAACTAGGGATATTTATTTTCACATTTTATATTACTTTAAACGCCGCGGGTAACAGCTAGTAGTTTCAATAAAGCTTGTATATTATGAATGTCTCATTTTACTTGGAAAAATTATATCCTACTATATTATATTATAGACATATACTCTAATTAAATTTATAAAAAAACCTGTCCAAATAAATCATGAATTAAAATTATTTGTACTCTAGTCTAACTTTACCAATTCTCCAAAAACCAAAATTTGCAACTTCTATACAACGTGTAACAGAAAGGTGTGACAATACATAAGGGTGTTAGTCTACCCATCAATGAGAACCCGCAGTAGAACAAATTTTTCAAAAATCGAGAAGAATTTATTGCGTCCTCCATATAACATGACCAATCACGTGATCAGTTTTTGTATGGACAACATACTATTTTTTTTCGATACTTTAAAAATTTTCTTCTACATAGACTCTCCTTGTTGGGTAGACTAACACCATTAAGTATTGTTACTCCTTTATGTTACACGTTGTATATTCTATTGTACTTATGTCGCGGACAACGCCGCGGGTGACAGCTAATATTAAGTATGCAAGTACATACTTAACTCTATTTAATAAGTTTAAATCTGTTATTCAGATTATCCATATTTTTGTTGATAAACATTTATTTTAGGTATTTAATTCAGTGGTACGGCGCTTTTCTCGTATATGTTGTAGCGATATTTATGTATTTATTTCAATTAGTACGGAAACACTAGTTACACTAATGATAATAATCAAAACAAGGACAAGTTGGAAATTACAATAGTATGTCAGTATGTCCAACATCTGATCTAGCTAAAATGTTATAAAATGTTAGGATTGAAGTAAATATTAATGGTTAGTGGTACTAACCACTAACAATTAATATTGTATTTAATATTAACTGAAGTTGTTCTTTAAATATCCGAGCGACATTGTTGATTATGACAAAGCTCATAATATTGTATTTAATATTAACTGAAGTTGTTCTTTAAATATCCGAGCGACATTGTCGATTATGACAAAGCTCGTAATATTGTATTTAATATTAACTGAAGTTGTTCTTTAAACATCCGAGCGACATTGTCGATTACGACAAAGCTCGTAATATTGTATTTAATATTAACTGAAGTTGTTCTTTAAACATCCGAGCGACATTGTCGATTACGACAAAGCTCATAATATTGTATTTAATATTAACTGAAGTTGTTCTTTAAACATCCGAGCGACATTGTCGGTTACGACAAAGCTCATAATATTGTATTTAATATTAACTGAAGTTGTTCTTTAAATATCCGAGCGACATTGTCGATTATGACAAAGCTCGTAATATTGTATTTAATATTAACTGAAGTTGTTCTTTAAATATCCGAGCGACATTGTCGATTATGACAAAGCTCGTAATATTGTATTTAATATTAACTGAAGTTGTTCTTTAAACATCCGAGCGACATTGTCGATTACGACAAAGCTCATAATATTGTATTTAATATTAACTGAAGTTGTTCTTTAAACATCCGAGCGACATTGTCGGTTACGACAAAGCTCATAATATTGTATTTAATATTAACTGAAGTTGTTCTTTAAATATCCGAGCGACATTGTCGATTATGACAAAGCTCGTAATATTGTATTTAATATTAACTGAAGTTGTTCTTTAAATATCCGAGCGACATTGTCGATTATGACAAAGCTCGTAATATTGTATTTAATATTAACTGAAGTTGTTCTTTAAACATCCGAGCGACATTGTCGATTACGACAAAGCTCATAATATTGTATTTAATATTAACTGAAGTTGTTCTTTAAACATCCGAGCGACATTGTCGGTTACGACAAAGCTCATAATATTGTATTTAATATTAACTGAAGTTGTTCTTTAAATATCCGAGCGACATTGTCGATTATGACAAAGCTCGTAATATTGTATTTAATATTAACTGAAGTTGTTCTTTAAACATCCGAGCGACATTGTCGATTACGACAAAGCTCGTAATATTGTATTTAATATTAACTGAAGTTGTTCTTTAAATATCCGAGCGAAATTGTCGATTACGACAAAGCTCGTAATATTGTATTTAATATTAACTGAAGTTGTTCTTTAAATATCCGAGTGACATTGTCGATTAATTTAAAGAAAAATTAAATTCTTTAATATATAAAGAGAAAAAAAAATCAAAACATGTTGTCATTGTCACGACAAAACCAAATTTAAAATTATTGAAAAACAAACTTAAAAGTAATAAGTATACGACATGAAATAAATAATCATACCTACTACACATTGCATACTTATATCTCCTACACGTTACTAGATGCATTGGTGAATGATATTATTTCGTAGAAGTTCGTAGGCATTCACGAAATACTATATTTTGTAAGAGTTTTTCTCTTGTATTAATTTTTTTAGTTTGTCTGCAATAAATAATTGATCTATCTATCTAACTACGACCTACTACGTAGCAAGAAATCAACCTAAACATAATGATCAATAGCTTGAATACATATTCATTTTTTTTGTAGTATGATAGTTAGTGTCTATATAATTGACCGAGCGAGCGAAGCGAGAGAAGCGTCTCTGCTTCGAGTTTGAAAAAATGTTTTATCGTCAATCAATTTGCACGTGAAATTCAAAGTCTAATCATTTATTGGCCTTACAACTGATGAATTATAATATTATGATGAAAGTCGAGTAAAATTGATTGCCATATTAATTAATTTGAGTGTAGATAGTAAAATTGTATTTAATAATGACGTCAGATTAATAAATAACACTTAGGTAGGTATTAGTCCGGTTAAATTACAAAATCAAGTACATATTGCCAAGCGTACCTATATATGTTTGTGTATTTGTTTGTATGTATGGATGGATGCCACAGGTTATATTTTCCAACCAATCTTGGTATACACCATTACATATTATACGGATTTTTTTGATTGGGAGGGTATTTCTGCTAAAAGAGAAAAGAGTACGGCCATTTACTGCCAGATCTCAATAAAATTCGGCACAACCATATACAACACAATTATAAAAAAAAACAGTAAAGTAGTTGTTTGTTTTTTTTTATTGTAAAAAATATCGTGATCGCGAGGTCGACAGTTCCCGATACTACTAGTTTTCAAACAGTTTGTACGAACCGTTCCACCTCAAGTTCAAACAGTCGGCAAGCGAGCCTACCCAGGGTTATACAGACGTCACTATCAGATGGTACAATACAAGCAACGCGACGATACAAATTGAATAATGAACGCAACGGGACGTCCGCGCCGTCCGCCGCAGGTAATAGGGGATGTACCGTACATTGAGAAAGGGGATGCCAACAGAGCTGTTTTTGATTGAACGCTTATATAGCGGTAATTGAACCTAAACAATTAATAGGTATCCTACCTATGGCAGTTATATCTTGGAAATAAACTACTAGAATTTACTACTAATAAACATTTTAATAAATAGAAATCTTTTCTTAAATGTCTACCTCTATGTAACAGTCATTGCAGTCTCACTCAATTAGAATTAAATCACACAAAGGAATTTTAATTTTTATTTGCCCCCATATTGAGGTGACAAACAGGAACAGGTAAATCAATTCAGCAGGCGACCCTACGAATATCTCAATTAATAAAAATCAATCTAGTTTTGATAAAAATAATAACTTAGGTATGTGCCTCCACGAAAAGTAAGTATATCCTTTCAACAAACAAAGAAAAAACAATTATCCAAGTCTATTATGACATCTTTGAGAAATCAAATAATACGCATTTAAGAACAAGTAAAATTGAATCTTTAAAAAACTCCTTTCTCTAAATAAAAAAAAAACGCCATTTTGTGTATCGTACCTCAGGTACCAAGTTTTATCAAAATCCGTTCAACCGTTTGAGCGTGAAGGAGAAACAAACATACACACACACTCACATACAAACTTTCGCATTTATAATATTATATATATATATATATATATAATAAATCCTAACTTAGGTGTCGAAGAACCTTAAAGGCAACGTATGCATATTTAATTGAGCGGTACATTAATCAACAACCCAGTGAATCTGAGTCCAGTTAGTTACAGAATGCGAACATCCGTAACACAATTGCATCCAATGCAATGCACGCCGGACACAAGGAACATCTCATAATGTGAATCGAGTTATACACATTTGATGATTGGGTGGATTTATGAATATCAGCCGTCGATACAATACTTAATGTATGAAACAACAGTTTTTTTTCTTGAATTTCTGTTGGATCGCATAGTAAAATTGGCATAAAAAACCTTCGGCTTAGTCCACGCCTAATCGATAACCCTGTAGATGAACGTATATCGAGGTATCTTTTTTTAAAGTAACGTTAAATAACCTTAAGGCAAATGCCTTACTGACTAAATGTCATAATTATTGTGTAGAATCAGGAATCAGAAAACTTTAATGATTCTATGACATTAAGTCAAATGACGTCATAAGGATCCCGGATTAAAATAACACACAGATACAGATACAGATTATTTATTGATGTAAATAAAATACATAAGTCAATGTTACAACAGTAAAATAAAGATAATTATAAAATATAATTATTAATATCACTATATTGTAATTCAATTTATCTTCGTTGTACTCATTATTATTTATCATCGTAGTACTCATTCAATGAGTAGTACGCTTTACCAATCAGCAATTTTTTTAGTTTATTTTTAAAAATAGTGTCGGAAGCTGCATTTTTAAGGTCTACTGGAATTTTGTTGAATATCTGGGAGCCCTTCACATAGATAGACTTAGCTGCCTTTGCTATGTCATGTCTAGCTGTTCGATATCTAGCTTGACGCCGGGACGGCTGGTCGCGCCATAAACCCTTTAATGTGAAACTGTCTTTGTTGGTTCTTACTAACATACACACTTGGTATATTAATATACACGGGACTGTTAGCACCCCCAATTCTGAGAAATAAGGCTTCGCAGATACGCCCCATGGTACTCGAGCAATAGCACGAATCGCTCTTTTTTGTAATATTAAGGCTCGTTCACATTCAGCCGCGTCACCCCACAGTTCCGTTCCATAAATCAGTAAAGAGTGGACTGTGGAAGAGTGTTCTTGGGTGCGGATTTTGCCAAGCGGCTTAAGGCAAAGCATGCTAGGCTTAATCTAGCACACAGGTTTTCTATGTGTAAGTCCCACTTCAGGGCGTTATCAACATAAAAACCCAGTAGTTTAACGTGAGTTACTTGCTGGAGTACAGCACCGCCCACGTCTATCACTATGGGTTCCTGCGCCCTGTTTAATAAGTTGAACCTCATGAAACATGGTTTCTCGAGGTTCAACGCTAAGCCGTTCCACTGGAACCATTTATACAGCTGCCATGCTACGATACCCAATTTTTCAGTCAGTACCTGGACGTTGGGAGCCGTCACTACAGCCGCAACGTCGTCGGCAAACATATACACTTCTCCATCCTTTATATGGCCGGGAAGATCGTTAAGCAGTAGTGAGAAGGTTGTGTTAGAAAGGCACGATCTCTGGGGCACTCCCAGATGGGAACTACCTTCGTCCGATCGAACCTCACCTGCATCTCCCACTACTACTTGCAGCCTGTCGGTCACGAAGTCCGTCATTAACCGAGCTGCGGGACCTCTGACACCATAATGCTCTAGCTTTTTCTGTAACAGCTCCCGGTCTGCAGTGTCAAATGCACGTGAGAGATCACAGCATATAAGCGCTGCGTGCCGTCGCTTGCTGTTGCGCGCCTGCATTATAGACCAGAAAACTTCTCGCACTAGGGCCGTAGTAGACTTTCCCGGTCGGTAGGCATATTGTCGGTCCGTGAAGCTGCCACATGTAGAGAAGAACTCCAATAACCTTTGAACTACACCCACTTCCAGGATTTTTGCCAATGTCGGTATTACCGATATTGGCCTATAGTTTTTGGCTGCTGATTTTTCGCCTTTACCTATATATATCGGCACTATTTTAACTTTTTTTTAACACGCGTGGATAACAGTCACATTTGTTGAACAATTGGACCAAAACAGGAGCCAAAACTTCTACCGAGTCCCTTAGCATAACTACAGGTATTTGGTAAATGTCTGGGGTATTCTATGGGGCTATATATATTTTCAATGTCTTGATAAGTTCGAGTACTGTAAACGGTCTCAGATATATCGACCTATCGTTTTGTGGTATATTATCAGATAGTACTTCCAGACATCTGGTCGAGTTTGCGGGGGGAGCACCTGCTTGCGCACCCGCACACAAGAACGCAGTGTTCACGTAGTTTACGAGCTCGATCTTATTGTCAAAAGCATTACCATCAATCTTTAGAATTGAGTCAGTACCCACGCCCTGTCTCTTTGTTGATAATTGACCACATTACTTTATTTTTATTGGAACATGTCATAATTAAATTATCATAATATTGCGATTTCGAATAAGTCAATAAATTATCATATTTTATGTATAAGTCATTTCTAATAGCAGTTAACACTTTCACAGTCCACCTTACAAAAACAAAATCTAGTCCCTCGAGTCCACTCCAATATTCCATTCTAAAATAGTCATAGTCATGTATGTATCCTTTCGGATACATGGACTCCACGGTAATCCTGTTTTCGTATCCATGTGGATACCGTGGACTGTGAAAGTGTTAAGTTATCATTTTCAGGGAATATTTCTAACTATTTATTAATATCATTTTTAAATAACTTCATATTGATAATGTCGTCCGAGATCCAGTTCCTTTCCCGTTTCGGGATGGGAGCAAACCTGATCGGGAAAAAAACTTGGATTTGGTTTGCGATAATATTATTTATCTTCTTATTATTTATTAAATTTTTATTAAATTTACAAGTACTTGAACAATGATACGTTGACTTTTTAGTACACCTAGTGACCCCCTATAGGTTACACTCCTAACTGATAACCCTATACATATACCCAAACTAAATAAAAAAAAGAACTACCTAGCAATCTCCGAGACATAACGTAACCAACATAAAAAAACATACCTACAGTTGAATTGCGTATCTCCTCCATTTTGGAAGTCGGCAAAAAATTAGAACGATAGAACCAAAATTCTGTCCTGTGTTGAGATTTTAAGAAACTAAAAATAAACTTTTAAATTTAGGTAAAGCGACATCTAACACTAAGTAGCAGAACTCGTAAAGAATAAGGACTTTCAACTATCAATGCTTTTTGCTTCAATCAAGCAGCCGATCTAGTGAAATAGTTAAAGCATTGGTAACTAGGTAGCGCTTTAGTAGTAAAAAACAAAAAGCAATTGCCTGTTTATAAAATAAAAACTACCATTGCCAGTACCAGACAAAGATTACAAGCAAATAATTATTTTCATCATAATCTTCACAAAATATCATTCATTTATCAAAATCAGGCCCCAAAAAGGAGAAATTTGATTTACAACTTGTAAGTTATTATTTACCTGTATCATGTTTGCCCATTGTGTGTATTATTAAATGAAATTATTCAAGCATAGAAACTTTTTCGTTAAATATTTGATGATGTGTATGCAATGCATGCATTTAGAAAAAAAATACAAAACGCGGGAAATTGAAAAAGTTTACTATATTAGCTTCATATTTTTATTAATTTAAGAATAGGTTTCACCTGCATCACGTAAGTTATATTGTAATTTAATTTGTTACATAGTTAGCTAAGTGTATTGGTTTGTTGTTTTTGGTTGTAATTTGGTCAAGCAGCAGCAACACTGCTGCGAGCAAGCACGTATAATTTTATACACATGTAGGTCAATGAAAAAATGGCTTAACATCGAAGCTCTCGTATGTATCGTGGCAAGAAATATATTTTAATTTAAATGGCCTTCAGTGATCTATGTCACATAAGCAATGCGTACAAAACCGTCGAAAATGATACAGATCAGGTGAGTCAAGTGAATGTGGTGCTTTATTGTGTGCCGTAATTCAGATGGGTGTTGTAAAAATGTAAATGTCGTGATCTGTCAACTCGAACAAAATCCGGGTATGAAAACAAGATAACTTTGAGAAAAAGAGCTTACCTGCGTTCTGTACATGGATGTAATGAACTCAAAACAATCTCAGGACCCTAGCTGCACTATAAAAACCAGGTATCTTAAAAAAAAAACCTCTCATCTGGGTGCTGTGATGACATCGAAGATGCACAATATTTTTAGAATTATGTAGTTTGTACGTTAGAGGACATAATAACAAGGTAACATTCATGTTTTGCTGACTATTTTTAATGTTTCTTTGCATCTTATTTGATTCTTATTGGACATATCTCTTGGTCAATATGCTAACGTGTTACCTACTTTGTAAGATGTTTACCATTTGAATGTCCTTCATTTTGAACGATTGGTTAAATAACAAGTCGAATCATAGTGAATGTGCTACAAATAGTGGTGTAATCAAGTAAATATGTATTGTTATTTACATTTGTACCACACCCAAGGATAAAATTAGGTTTAAGTATTTATACCTGTTAAGTTCATTATTAACCTGCATAACAATATCACTCAGACATGTATAATAGGACATATAAATTTTTTCATGCCTTTTGTTTTCATAAACAGCTGTATTAAAGGATTTTATTTATACTTTACAAGAAGGTTTGTGCACATAAAATTTACATGTTGTTTATTAAACAAGGCCAACACACAATACTTATGCTACCTAGAGTATTAAGATTGGCAAAACCTTGAACTTTCAAATATTTTAAGACCTAGTCTTAGACTAAACAAGTATGATGTACATTGAAAAGTTATCGAATTCATGATATACACTTTAAATTAGATACTTAAGTAATGAGTGATATAAAACATTATCACTATGTATAATATCATAAAGTAAATACTATAAATAAATCTCTTATACATTCTTTAGAGAGAGAGAATTGAAGTAGTTTTCCTACATTCAGTTATCTTTGTCATTTCCTCATTTCACTTATGCCTGCTTTTATATATTTCATGAATATCAATCACAAAGCTAAATTGAGACAATCTCAGCTTGACACACTAGCTAGGTACCAATATACTGGTTGACCCATTCCTGGGGCCTAAATACAATGCCTATATACGAAGTCCCTTAAGGTTGCAGAAGATTAAATTAATCACAGTATTCAGTCAACATAGTAATTACTGTGATTATTTTTTTTAATTTTTTTTTTTAATAATAATAATTCTCCTGCAACTAAATAAGGCGCAGATATCCCTATATGGTACATAATTAGTAATTTAGTAGTATTTAGTAATTTCAGCCTTACATTCAGCGTCCCACAAGCTATGTTGTACTTTATAGTCAAGATGATTTTAGTTTCTTGGAATGTCTTTACAGAGTGCATTTTCCATATAGTAGAATTATATATTCTGTGTCAAAAGCGAATGGGAGTTTAAGATTTCTGTACATTTAATATCAAAGATAGATGGATACCCTGGATAGGTATGTTTTGAGGTATAAAGTGGAATAGGGTTTGGGTTATGACGGGCTTTTATGAAGCCTTGGATCTGGTAATGATAAAATAAAGAGCAACAGGAAGGGAATTTAACTCTGACAAAGTAATGACATGTGTTTCTATGATATTGTAGTAATCTAGTATTGTTTTGTAATATTATGCAATCTTGTAGTCTGAAAACTTAGGGATTGATGTTACTAATAGCAATATAAAATAAGTCAGGATATTGTGTGGGTTAATTAATTTTATTTAGAAAACTAACATGTGTTTGATTTGTTTTTGATTTACAATACGGGTTGTCACTCATACCTGATTGTTGATAAGGTCCAACTTTCACATTTGATGAACTTCATCAAGGATAAAATGAGTTGTTTTTGCCCACTATGAAGGCACGTCTCGCACAAGTACCTTTGTTGAGAGAGAAACATGCCTTATTTGTAGACAGGAACAACACATTACATCTCTGATAAAGTTTACTAAATGTGAACAAAACTATAGTTGAACTTTTACAACAATCATGTACGCATGAAAACCTTGTTACAAAATTATGTTTTATCTGGTTATGTTTAACTGCTTCTCCGGAGATAAATCAATACAGCAATATACATTCAAAAGTCTTCAAATGTAGGTCAAATGTTAAAGGAATATATATATGTATAGCATGTATCTATTTACCATTACATAATCGAAAAGTAGCAAGTCTCTGGGTTTCTTAAGTGATACATTTTGGGGGGTGTGTCTTGAAATTATACAATAGAATTTCCCCATCTCAAATTTCACAACTGGACAAGTAAAGATATGGCCAGATGCCACTGAAACATGGTAGAGATTCCACAGACTTGCACTAGTTTGTTATATCAAATAATTAAGAAATACTAAAAATACAACTTAGTTCAAGTCAATCCTAAAAGTAGGTATAGCTTCTTTTTTGATATTTATTATATTGTATATACCATAAAGGGAAATAAATGAATGAAGTATTTCTTTTTCTAAATAATTCTACCACCACAAAAGCTTACTTTTGTAAAATTTCTTACTAAAATTATAAACGCGAAAGTAACAAACATACATTCTTACAGAATGTATGTTTGTTACAATTTCACACAAAAATTGCGGAATTGGATGAAATTTAAATTGTAAAAGCATAGACCCTGGATTAATGGATAATAATTATTTTTTATCTTGCAGCTAGTAGTTGTACTCGTATATTTTGGTTTTTATTAGAGAATCAAAATTAAAATGTACAAATGAACAAGTGGTGAAAGCAACCATCCTGGGTAGATCCTCCATCTAGTAGGATAAAAGCAGTTTGACATGTGCCTTAAATAGTTTTATTTTTTATATTCTAGTCGGAACGCATTATGGAAGAGAACTCGATTGTACGAGACCTCATCACAAAGATCCTTGATGATGGCGGCCCCACAGATACTGGCAGGTTAGTTTACAACTTACCTACCTCAATACCCATATCAAAAATTAAAAATCTCTTTACAATTTGAATACATCAACTAAAAAAGAACTGGTACGAAAATTTTTACGACATGCAGGATTCGAAGCTGCGTCTTCAGAGTGCTCGTTATCGTTCGCATAGTTCACTCTCCAATAAGTAACCTATTATTTAGTTTGTCACATAATTATATTGTTAAATATTTTCATTTCAGCTCTATACCACCACCGGATAAAACCCTAAACGGAATACAGACCAATGGTCACTATCCCAAAAATGACTCTGGAAACTCTTTCCTACCCTCCCCATATAACTCCTTCCAAAATCCTCTCTCAAACTTTAGCTTCAGCCAAAATGAACAAAACGGCTACAACTACAGTAACATGCAAAACGGCTTTGGTAACACCAACGGTTTCGTCAATTACAGTGACAACGACGTGAACGCATTGTTAGGAATTGATTTACCCGATACAAGCGACACGGTTACCACTGAACAGCTAAACTTGCTAAGACTAGCCGCCCAGCAAATCGGCGGTGCTCAATTCCAAAGCCCAAACAAATTCGACTACAATTTCTTCGAACCCAACCAAAGAAATTCATTACCCGAAACCAATATGTTCCCGCCCAACAACTTCAGGCCGAACAGTCTCAATTTGGACATGAACTACAATAATTTCGAAAACCAATTCAACAACCAACGATTTTCGAACAATTTCAAGGACAACCAAGAGCCGGCCGAAATCCTATCGTACTTGAGCCAACTGAACATGTCTCTCGATAGGAACAGCCAGGAGAATGTCAACAACATCGATTTCAAAATGCCCATAGACTTGAACGGGCATTACCAAAACGAAGATTTCAAAGTTGAAGATCGAAACAAGATGTTCTACAATCGAAACTATCCGAACCAGCCGAATAAGAATTTCGAAAACGGTCATTTCTTCGATAACATGATGGGACAGATGGACAGGAGCCAGTTGAATCATTACGATTATACGAATCAATCGACTCCGGTATCGAATGGGAATTTCAAACCTAATGGATATAATCAGAACGAGTTTATGCAGAGGCGTGATATGAACCAAATGCAGCATCGCGATGGTTTTGGTAACGAGACGAGAAATAACTTTGACAATAATGGTAGGGATAATATGCAGCAGATGGCTATGATGCGTCAGAACCAGGAGTTAGCTCGACAGATGAGCTTGCTGATGAGGAACCGCCCTCCGCCCAATCCTTTGAACGTGGATGTCTCGTTTTTGCATGAGAATAACCCTTACAATCTTGGTGAGTCCATTTCTTAATTTTCACTACAATAAGTAAGTACCTAATATTTTCAAAAAAATTAAAACCGTCTTTGTCGACAATCCGTCCAGCACTCCCCGAATAAATTTTTCACTTATTTTGATTTAAAGACCAAACTACTGGACCGAATATTTATAATAGACCATATGGAAAGTATCCTCTTTGATAAGAAAAGCAAGTTGATCAAACAAAAAAAAAATACAATTAAATTGAGTACCACTTACTTTTAAAAATACTGTATAAAAGTTAGACCTTTTCAGTGTTTTAGTTTTTCTAACTCTGCCAATTGTTATCACAAAGATTTTAGCCTATTTGTCTAAAAAAATTAAAATACTTATGTAGTCATACAGCTGAGGGAATACTTTTTATGCGTATTTTAATAGCTTCTCAATGACTTTAAAGAATTAATAATGTTGCCAGTAACCAATATATTCCCTATGTTGTCAGGTTTAGGCGCGTTGCTCGGGCCGAGTCCGTCGGTACCGCCGCCAGTGTTGCCCTCGCCTATGATGGATCTGCCACTTCTGGCGCCTTTCTACGCCATGAGGAATATGAGGTGAGGGAAACGCAAATGGAGTGGATGGATCACCCAAAAATAACATTTTATTTTTTAAATATGTTTCCCACATTAACTGTGCTAAGAAGTAAAATTAATAAGTTTTTAGAAGCGTGTTCGAAAAAACCTTTATTTATAAAGAAATTAAGCATTATAACAATGCTTAATTTCTTTTTTTTAATTTTGATGTACCCAGTGTCACTCTCACAACTAAGGCAAATCTATTGACACCACATAAAAATACGACAAGCCATTTAGGCTCTAGGGCGTGCCAAAGAAATATACATACACTCGAAAAACATAACCCTCCTTTTTTGTATAAAACCTTATGAAAAAAATAATAATAAAAACGCCACTATGTGGAGACGGCCATCTAGGATTTGATATTTATATTGGTGTATATGTTCTACTCAAGCCCTTTTATCTGTTATCCAAATTGAGTTAGGATCCAAAGTTGGGAAAAGATATGTAATCCGTCGTTATGTGGTGCAGCCATCTTGGACCGATGTTATCAAACATGAACACTCGTAGACAATTTCAATAAAACAAAATCTAAATCGTTTGTTCCGTTCGGGAGTTACGATGCCACAGTCACCGCAAAACTTATAACACCCCGTAATTTTTGCGTAGGGGTTAAAAATAGGCTTAATGTATTAATAAAACTAACTGATATGGGCAATCATGAAATCTCTTAGGTGAACCTAGATTCGAATCCCCCTCTCCATGACATGTAAAAAGTTTAAAGTTTAGTTTAGTCTTGACAAACTAAGACTAATAAAATATAACAGGAACAAATCTACTTAAAAAAAACAATATACTATACCAAACCACCTTTCACTACATATTTTATAATTGAAATGCGTCTACTCGTATGCGACTTCGGTGGTCTTGCGAACTGGTGGTCGGATGCCTGGCTGTCTTGGATAGAAATAAATGTATTTATTACATTATTATTAAAACGAGTCAATACCTACTCGTACTTAACCAGAAACGCGGCAACATCATCCGGCATACTCCACGCGCGGCTCGACGCTTGCTACGAGCAATGGCGGCAGTTAGAGCGAGAGAGGAAGCGCACCGAGGCGCGTCTCGCTCTCGCATACCCGGGGCGCGCCGTGTCGTCTTCCAACTCCATCCCGGTGCCCAGACTGCCGCCCTGCCCATCCAGAGTCGACAGACTGACAGTGGACATGCTCCGAGAGCACACCAAGGTATACATATATTGTATTTTTTTTCAATTTTTTTACATATTTTTCGTTGTAATTCTTCATGACATATTTTTTTCCTTTTTTTTATCATTTTTTGTGCTTATATTTTGAACACAATTAATTATTCTTTCATCCCAATTTACAGGTACTGACTCTAATGGGTAAAATGGAAACGTTACGAGCTAGTGTATGCGTCGCGCAAAACAAGAAACCGAACAAGGAAGAAAACAAGATAACAGTGCTCAAGAGAGGTCAAGAGAATGTGGCTAGCGATAGCAAAGATGGGCTGGATCCAGCGTTGTTTGACCCCACCACTTGGAGAGAAGATGTCAAGCATTTAGCTGAAATGTAAGTACATTAATTAAAACATTGATAACTTAGCATGTTGAATCCATCAAAATTTATAGGACGACAGCTTAACTGGTAGATCGCACGCGGAGTACAGGTCAGCAGGAGGGGGGAGCAAGATAAATAATCGCGAGAATATTTTTATCTATATCTCGGTAGCAGGTATGCAACTATATATTTTGAATTTAATTTTAATTAATAGGTAAAAAAAATCTAATCTATTTTGCGATTGATTGAGGCATGTTTATCTGATTTCCGACTTCATACCGCCAGGCGCAGATTTTATTTTATGTAATTTTAATTTGAAAATCAAACCACTGGATTAGTATATAGTATATTAGTACCTATATAGTTTGATCAAAGTTTAAGGCGCAGAAATGTTGGCATGCTGAGACAATGCCCTCTCACTGACATTGTATCAGTTTTTTATTTAAATACAAACCTGTTAAATTATTTTTTTGGATAATTCGGCTGCGGTCATCATGTTAAATAACATTGATAATATTGTCAATTTTTATTATGTTAATTTGCAAAAGTTTTCATATCTAATGCAATAGCATAACCAAATGCATAACCAAAACACCAGTACCATTTTCACAAAAAAATATGTTATATTTTCATCACAAAAATGCTCAAAGCCGAAATTTCAAGATTAACAAAACTTTTCGAGATTTTGCATCTTGATAAAACTGGTATAAGCGAGAGGTATGCTTTCAATACTGCTCCTAAAGATGTATTTTTTTTCGTTTTTTATAATAATGTTGTTTGTGGTCATAGTGCCCCGCACAAGGAGGTCGAAAGCGCTATGTTGAGCTGGCGTAACGCGGTCACCGCGGTGCAGAGCGCGAGGAAACGTGAGATGCATCCGCAACACAACAACAGGGGACAGATCAGCGACCGTGAGTTAACAGCATTACCACACTGCACCTGGACAAGCTGTTGTTATACTGAACTTGCTTTTATCAGCGGTTCCGCGATATAAAACTAGCCTGTCCCTGTGTAAACAATCAAGTCGATGCTGAGGAGTAGACAAACCAAAACACTTTCGCATTCATAATATTTGTGGCGATCTCTAGTATTTTCTCAGTTGACACTAGACCGTGAGTCACATATTTACCCCACTACGGCTGGATTAGCTGTTTTTATATTAAATTTCTAGTGTTTTTAAAGGCGAAAGAAAAGCGACGAGGTTATATTCCTAAATTTGAAAAATCAGTAAAGCCGTTCTTAACTATCATAGTCCCAAGCTCGACTGCGGAACTACTAGTATTTTTTAATCTATTAATTCCGCTAGAGATCTTTAGTACAGAAATAATAGTAGATTAGTAGCCAAGGGCTGTAAGGCATCAATAGCAGCCCGAGATATTTAGGCGCACGAGCGCAGCGAGGGCGCCTATAGTTCGAGGGTGCAATTGATGCTTACACCCGAGCTAACTACTCTGTAAGTAGAAAAAAACCGGCATTACAATAATAAAACATTTTAATTGCTGCTTCAGCTTCCATTTTCATTGAATCGGGAGTGCAGCTTATATCATCATCACTTGCAGAACTCATGTTTTTTTCCTAATTAGCACGTAATTATAAAAAAAATCCCAAAAACAATATTTAAAATAAAAGTTTTCTATTCCCGCCTTTTTCATCTCTTTTTTAATTATTTTTTTCAAGAATGAAATTGAGCTTCGCCGTTCGATATTTATAATTGATGACTATTATACTCATACGAAGACAAGGCTGAATAGCGAAGCGACCTCTTTTGTCATTGGGCTGAATGCATGATGTCTATTGCCAGTATGATGGTTAGATGTACGCGAAATTTTTGAAAGAGAGTGAAGATATTTTTTTAATTACTTACCACCCTAGGGCTTTTCTAGCTACATTATTACCCTAGAGCGCTAATTGGTGACCTACAAGCCCCGTTTGGGTGTAATAAGGACCTACTTACCGAGTATGAGAGATGTAAATGATATTATTTGACATAAGTCGTCTTCTTTCAGCGATTCTGGTGCTAGCGGAGGCGGTAAAGCAACTGTGTCTGTGTGCGCGGCGCGCTCGCACCGCCATGTGGTGCGACCTGACTCTCACTGTCGCGCTCGCGCCGCACCACCACCCACCACCGAACACCACCCACCACCAGGTAACATACCCTTAGACACACACACCAACGTTGCCCCTTCGGTCACATTATTGGCCAGTACATATTGGGCAAATCACACCGTATTCGTATGACACGTTTTAAAATAAAGTGTCTGGTTTTAGGGCCTGTAAAAATGGCTATCTTCTGAGTTATTTCCAGAATAATCTCGTATTTATTTTAAGACCATCAGATGCCACCAATAAAAAATATTATTGTAACTGTCATCTGCGAACTGTACCAAAACAAACAACAATAATACAGATAAATTAATGACATACCTAATCTTTTTTACGAGCTTTTGACGAGAACATTATGCTGAACTTATACTTTCAAAAATCTCTGAAAACGTAATTATTACACTCAGAATATAATAAAAAAGGGCTACGGTAATTTTCATTTGTCTTTCCAATATCTTAATAAGAGGGGGGGGGGGGGGGGGGGTAAAAATTTTAAATGTTTTTAATTCGTATATGTAAACAACTTATTTTTTGGATCGGCGAAGGCATTTAAACTATGTTCTGCCAGGATATTTTTATATCGCCCTACATCATTCTTATTCAACCTGTAAGTCACCTCAAGCGTTTCGTTGAAGCTGAAAGCGGGCCCCCTCCACTAATAATTGTAGTCTACGTATATAATATTCTTGTATTTTGTTTGACCTTCAACACAAATTGATTCAATGGCCCTATAGTTATGCACTCTGAAATATGTTACAGTCGGATTCGAACCAGTCCACAACGTCTTCACCAAACAAGCAGCCGGCGAAGGACAATGTTGCCAACAGCGCCACCACTACCTCGAAACTTGCCAACAATGACGCTAAAGACGTTAGTTAAAAACATTTCTAAAATGATTTTCAAGATCTTTTTTGGAAAAAGTGATTACCCATTTCCATTACTGCAAGCGGCGATATAACATTTTCAGTTATTTCGATTTAAAAAGATACAAACACGTAAAGCTCGTTACCGAATCTCTATAATATATTTTCAGTTTCATAGTTTGGGTTCTTAAAAGCTTTTCGTAATCGTATTGTAGAGTTCTCGAATTCAATCGCAATATCACTGTGATCGGGCAACAGCTCTTCTTTGATTTAACTTATATAAGAACCTGTCAACCTGAACCTCCCATTACCTTTGACCTCGTTAGGGGTGAATTTCCTAAAACCCTTTTTTTAGTTCACCCCTTTGTAATGAATACACCCTCCAGATTCCATTTCTCTAGGTTCAGCGGTTTAGGCTGCGTTGATTCAACAAATAATTATTTTATAAAATAATGATACTCCGTTATAAAAGGAAATTTTATTCTTTTTATTAATTCCACAGGAGAAACCGCCTGCCGAATCGCCAAAAACCGAAGCGACAACGTCATCAACCACAGCCACGACAACTTCTGTCGCTAACTCCACTAAAAACGGCGCAGCCAACAAACAAGCGGACAAGGACAAGAACCACCAGCAACGCCGCACTCAAAACTACAAAAAGTTGAATCAACGAAATGATTTCTACAGAAATCAGAGGTACGACAATAGATTTATGCAAAACCGACATCCATATCATTATTTGGCCACGGGGCCCATAAATTAATTTAAAGAGACGAAAAAGTAACGCTTTAAATGCATCAAATGCTTTAATTATTGATTTTAATGTGAGTCTCTCGTGTTGGGTCACTTCGAGCGGACAATGGGAGTGAATATTTGCTATTTGAGGACAAAATAAAATTTGATGCCCTTAAATTTGTCCTATCGATGCTATAATAATAAAATAAGATGAATTTTATGTGCGGTCAAGTTGTAAAGTTTTAAAAATAGTATGATTAAATCTATTTCAGTGTTATGGCTGACGAAAATTTACAGATTTGTGAACGCTCGATGTGGCCAATGTCTTAAAATTTACTGTCAATATTTCTACCATAATGGTAGGATTCTGCCATTTGAACTATTTAACAAACAAAACTGCCTATTCGCTCATATTTTCATTATTATTTTAAGTAGAAATATTGCCAGTACATATTTTTAACTTATTCAATGATTGTTGATCGAGAAAGGAGAAAATCAACTATATATTTATGTACTAAGTGTAAGTACTATTTGCCTTTAAAAGAAAAAAAAATTAAGCGTCGAAGTCGTTCTCTAAGGCGAAATACCGGAGCATTTAAAATAAGCCTTATAAGACTCTGAAGTATGAACAAAACTTATGATTTGAAATTCTAAAGGCAGCTGTCAAGCAAAAAAGTATTTATATCTTACCTAATAGAGTTCAAATTCCTAAGCTTTTTATAAGACAAAACATTCTAAAAAAAATGTCTAGGTGTTTTAGTGCAATAATATTACGTCCTTTTGCTGTGAAGCCGCGTTCAATATCGAAAGGGAAGGTAGATGTAGTCCTTTTGAGTAGTAAATTAATTTTTGCTCATTTCCAAAAAAATATAATTTTAGCGTTTCTCAACTAGATGTGCTCACAAAGCTCTGTTAGACTTGTTTTTAGTATAAATTTGCGTCTTTTTCAAAAGCGCTAAGATCTATTAAATGTTGACATGGGATCGATGCAATCTATTAAATCATATCAACATAAGATGTAGACAAAAATACCCAGTTCACTTTTTCTATTTAGAAATATACGCATTTAAGAATATGGCAACATTGTCCACGATAGGTGTTGACCATAGTTACTTTTGGTTGGAAAAGTGAACTTATGTATTTTGTACTTTATCAGTCTTTTAGTTTTATACAACAGTCGATAGAAGGAGATGGCAAGCGATGTTTCGGTAAACTTCAACATGCGTGTTTGGTCTATAAATTGTGTTTCATTCATCGGAACAATAGTGTCTTGGAATAGTCGTAAACTCCAAACTCTTTATGAACTACGATCGAAATTATTGTGGTGTAAAGTTTCCTTTTTTGTCACTAACAGTCATACAAAACTTAATACTTTGACATATTATATGACATAACAAAGAGTCGCATTCTAAGATGTCGCTATCTTCGTGTAAAATACTTGATTGAGAAAAATAGTCGAAGTTAGCCGATCATTGCCGACAGTCTCTTTCTATGTACAAATGTATAAGACTCATCGAAAGATACTGTACTTAATAGAAAGGACTAAACAGGTGTAATAGAGACCACGTTTAACTAAATTATATGACGAAGAGAAAAATAATATAACTTAAAAATATGTTACTCAAACTTTGTGTGTAGGTTAGTTTTTTATATGTCTAAAACGACATAAACTGCGTTATTAATCATCGTGCTTAGCTGGGGTTAATGTTTATGGAGTATTATAATTAAAGTAAATATATATGTATCCACATAACTGTATTTGGCTGGGTAATGAATTTCACTTGCCAAATCAATTATAATCTTCGGTGTGAGTGAATTAATTTAACCACGTAAAGTATACTAAATTAAACTCTTTAAATACGTAAGGTTCGATTATGAAAGTTATAAATGATAGTTTTAAAAATTAAAGAGACCGAGAGGCTTTACTTTAGGGCTTTCATTTATAATTTTCTGGATGGGCCTTCTCTAAGTACCAATACATACCTTCCTTCACAATTTCTTTCTCTCGCAATAGATGCGAGTAGTGTAGGGATGGTATTTATGGTAAATCGTAGGAATGTGTGGTAGAAATGTACAATGCACATTTTATTTCTACTAATTTGATTAAGTATTTCTACCCATGCAATAATTTCCCAAGCTACCATCGACCCCATATTCTTATAGTAAACCATGAAAATATTTGAAGTAAAGTTGGTAAATTACCTCCAAACTTTTTATTGGTATTTTTGGTGTGGTTTAAGTATGTTAACTTAAGAATGATGGGGTAAAACATATTTTCAAAAATCAAATCTACCTCCAGCAAATGTGTTATTTCAATACATTGCTAAAATATAATTGACTGAAAACGAGCCTCTAGTCATAAATACCCATGAAAACATATTGACCACGACTGAATTTCAATTACTTTGCTCACACCGATATAGAGAAAAATAAAATCTTTCAAAAAATGAGATTTTCTCTTAAACTAGTTGACACTATTTTAATAATATATCAAAAGTACATACGTGCAAATATAACAAAGTATAATGAAATGAAGTTTAAAACTATTAGATTTGTAAGTGTAATGTTTTCGTTTATATTATAAAAAAAGTCGAAATTTTCGAAAATGAATTGAAATTTCGCGTAGTGTGTAAGTGCTTTAACTGATGGTTACGGTTATATATTATAGTGTGGAATTGATTGTTGTTAAGTGTTTAGATGGATTTTGTGCCGTTTAAAATCCTTTATAATATTTTTAATATTTTGGACGTGGTGCGGGATAATATTCATATATATTTCTAATATTAATCTCTTATCCATACCACCAATTTCTCAAAATTCAAAACATGCTTTAGTTTAAGCAAAAATTTACTTTACTCTCTTAAAATTCTTTCAATATTTCTGCCTTCCTTTTTTATTATTTTATTCAAAATAGGGTAGTATAAAAATTTGTAAAAGCACTGCTCCCGCACCAGCCTAAACAAATTTTATAACTCTAGGAAGCAGTAAGATTTTCGTCAATTGTTATTTTAAAATTAAACCTTGGAGTATTTATTAAAAAAAAATGCTATTTATTCGCGATGTTACGGTACTGTAGATAAAAATAAACAATGCACTCGTGTTAAGTATTTGCCAAAATGAATTGACTTAGCGAAGTTTGCCTATTTTCGTTTAAAAATCAATTATACAAATATTATTGGGCCTATGAACTGTTGAAATATCTGTAGCACCTTGCCATGTCATGACGTCACAATTTTTTTTATCACATTTAACACACGACCATTTTTCTCGGCACAAGAATTAGTATAACATCTGTCATGTGATGGTACATATTTTGCACTAGTGTTTTTGCATACATTGCATTTTCATTACGTAATTTTGCGATAAAGAGTGCCTAAATCAAGCCCTGAAGAATATTTTTAGATTTGTATTTTTGTTCTACGTTGCGTAGTTTACCTCTAGCTGTTATTCTTGTGTGATTCAGTTTCTCTTTATCTGTCACTAAAACGCTTATTACACTGATTTATGAATTCAGTCCAAAGTATCAATATAGGGTGCTAACATAAAGTTTCACAATCGCTGGTCGTGTAGGGAAACAGATTGAATAATACCTAAATTTAATACACTCTACAATAACATCTATAGCTGAGGGTTTCAATACTAGATTTATTAACCTATACGATGAAAATTGGATACGGCAAACATTTTAATATACAAACAGATCATAGGCCGCTGTTTGGTTTTGTACGTATAACGATCGTCTCAATTGAAGTGTTAGTCAGTTCCTTACATATATAGATAGTTATTTTTAATAGTCATATATTGCATGATATTCGCCAAAAAGGTATTTTACAGTATATAGAGAGCTGCTTATATCATATCGCTGTAGTTTATAATTTCAGTTGAAAGCACAAAGTTGTTTTTATTCTGTATAACAGATATGGCAGGTGAATTAACCAAAATGTTGTAGTTTTAGTGAATTTCTTCCATTTTTACGTTGATATAGTTTTTAAGGGAAAATTATTCGCTCCTTTGATTATTTATATTTAACAAATTCCGTTGCGGTACCGGTTCTGAAAATAGTTTTTTTTTTAAAATCTTTTTGCAGCATTACTCATACCTTTCTAATGCAATCTAGTTTTATTAGCTCGAGCATAATATTTCTTCTTGTTTCTACTAAAGTTTTCTATTTATCTCTTAACTTTTATATTTTTTACATAGACGTGGTCTTTCAGTATTTTGGCATTACCTATAAAATGCACTAAACTTCAATTTAGACAAGTCACACATACTAAACTAGATATATATTTGATGATAACAATGCAAAAATTATAGTGTCCTTTTTAAAATTAAAAGTGTTAAATGTGAAACGAGCCTTAAGTGTCGCTTGTCCGGAATTATGATATTATTAGATTTTGCTTGCATAAACAAATAATGTGACATATCCTATCAAAACGTAACGCATTTATTTAAAAAAAAAACTGTTTTTAATCGGTATCGAAACTCAACAATCTGATAATTTATAGGCTTAAAAGTCAAATTTCGTAGTGCCTTTTCAATATAAAAAAATGTGCATGCATTTCAACCCTATATATGCGACTTGTACAAAACCTTAGTAAATTAATATTTCGGTGTTTTGGTTTATAGTTATGTAAACGTAAAGCATTTCAGTTTGCTAGTTCGCGTTTTGTTTGTGACTTTCGATCTCAGGTCGGATTGGTTAGCTTTTCGTGGAGTTAGTTCTGTATTGTTCAAAGTTGACACGTTTTAATTTAAAAGTTATTGGCCAATTAATATTGGTCTGTATTGGGCTTCTTAAAATACATATATAGCCTACACTTAAAAATGATTTTCTGACTTATTTAGTATTTGATTTAAGTGCCGTTTCATTTAAATCGAATGCTAAAAAATAAATAAAAAATATTTACTTGATATTTATTCTGTAACTAAATTTGATATATATTCAGGTGGTAAAGCGGATTTGCCCTACTCGTATAACTAATTAATAATTATATTCCGACTTATTTTAGTTTTAGATTTAAGTGCCGTTTCATTTAAATCGAATACTAGTAATAAAAAATATTTACACGATGAATATAACTAAATTTAGTGAAACATAAAAATAGTATTGCAATATCGAACTGGCTCCGTATGTTTAATTATATTGCTTCCATTAATAATTCTTGTTAACTCAGCACAATCGATTAGCCCCGCGTCTATCTACTACCTAGTAGTAATTAAAATATTATTATAGTACCTATATTTCTAACTCCATATATGTTGAGATCCTTGGATCTGTCATTGCCTTCATTAGGTCAACGTCAAAATCAGTGACCGCAATAGAAGTGTGCTGTACCTACAATAAACTTAATTAGACGGACCATTTCATTATAGCAGATACCGATATTAAATAAAAGGGAACAATTCTCACAAAATATAGTGCTACAAGTGGCGGATTTATCGCTATAAAGCAATCTCTTCAACCTTAGGGGGGAGATAATTGTGAAAAATGAAATGGTACGGGGTATATAATAAAGAATATTTTAGAAGAAGAATTTCAGTAAGTTCTAAGATATTTATATGTCACGATATTTGCTAATATTATTCTGAATAGTCGTAAGACTTGGACAGCTCCTTGTATTACTAAAGTACTAACATTATTAGGTATGGTATTAGGTATTAGTTACAGTTAGGGATTACCATTATATCGAATTAATGATATGGTAAAGAAGTAATATCGAGTTATTTGCTGTACAGAAAATATACCTTATGTTTACTTACAGAAAGTCGAAAATTCATTGATTCCGCTGTATAGATATGCTTTGACAGATCCAAAGATTTCGCTACTCAACACGAATAGTTTCATATGATATACAAAATATTTAGCACAATGAGTTAAGTTTTCATAGCGTTTAGTACCTAGTTAGTTAATTATTTCACTGTTGAAAAAACTAAATATTTACATAATCGATGTTTCAATTTCACTGTTACTTTCCTTAATGTTGCCATATTATATTAACTATTTACCTCAAAATCGACGTCTTGCAAATTGTTAGAGAAAATATTTTCAATTGTTACAAAACATACTTGAATGAATTTTCACAAGTGTATTTTTTTAAATTAATTTTATTTGTTAGATTATTTTCTTCGTTTTGGCTGCACTGCACATTTATTTATTTAGCTGCCAAGTAGTAAAAATGTTATAATAATATTAGGAAAACTTTCTCTTAATGGGGCTCGAGTTTATGTACAATCTAAGTGTAAGTACCTGCGAAATTAAAAATGAGGCATTTATTTCAGTATCTAAACGACGTTTATCTAAAGAACTATATGTTGTTGTTAATTGCTTAGAATTTGGCTTTAACCGACTTAAAAATAATATGAAATTCTCAGTTTTTCAGTACCTTTTTTACCTATAATCCTTGATTCTCAGAGATGCCTGGACCAAAAATGTGTATTTTTTTTTTAATTAGTAAAGATTGCTTCCCAGCATATTAGTTTTATGAAAATCGGCCCAGTAGTTTGGTTTGTAAATTGAAGCAGCTTAAAAAAATCTCGCTGAAATAAAGTTTTTTATAACTTTTTTAAAAATATCACTTGTCGCTAAACTTATTAACGTTTGTATTCAAAATCGATCAGCACAGAACAGCCTTAATACGGTTATTAAATTAAATGAATTTGTCAATGAAAGAACTAACTGTTTTTTAAGTTTTCGCGATTGGTAAACATTGAAAATCAATTAATATTACCAAATATATCAAGTTAAAATTTAGATTATTTGAAAAGTGTAAAGATTTGGATTTTTGGCTTAAATTACCTAAATTAAACATGATGTATCCGATAAAACTACTTTAATTGACAATAACAATTAATGGACAATATGACGTTGAATATGTGACTATTAAGTTTGTAATGTAATTTTATTATGATTATATTGAACACTAATATCGCGATAGTTCACATATTTGACCTCGTTGCGGTTCAGTGTAGGCAAAATTGTAGCTAAATTTATTTATTTATTTTGATTTGAAACAGATTTTTATTTACTTTTTTATATTATTATTATTATAGTCAAATTGGTTTTTAAATGAATTGTAAGGCTATGACTCTAGAACGCTTGCATTTGATTTTATCAGACATGGTGGTAGGGTAAAAGTTTTGGTAAAATGGACCTAGTGCCGCACTTCGTGCTAGACTTCTTTTGAAATGAGCTTGCTTTTAATAATTATTATAGGGCATTGCCTTTTGGGTTACCAGTGGTATAAGCTGAAATGGATATTCTAGAAGAAAAGTACGACCTGAAATATTTCGAATTAAAATTCTGTACTAAACTTAAAAAAAGAAACTAAAGAAAAATACCTAAAGTCAATAGGACAATTATTCACCATACTAAGTAAAGATTATTTCTTTAAATGATATTGGCATATCTCGAAAGCATGTATATCTGTATGAAAGTTTGATGGCCCTGCAAATAAAAAAATGTAACTTAAGTAGGTATACTATTTTGTGCAGTCAGGTAAGAAAGCAATGTCCCTGACGCTAAAAATCTGCAAATCTTGTATAAACCTTCCGATTTACTACTTTTTTTAATTTACTTGTGTAATTTCATATCGTTACGTAATATTTTCTAACATTCATCTTGGCAGTTTTTATTTTATAATTTTAATATTTTAATAATAGCACAAATAATCAAAAATCTCGGTTGATGGCAAGCTACAATGCCCACATTTATTTTAGCTCAAATATTGTTCCTTCCGTCCATACGATTTTCGGAATTGTTCCTCACATCATTAATAATAGGATCTTAATCTTCAGTGCATTTCCACCTACGAAATATATTGCTGCTATGCTTCTTTTTCCACTTATATATGTATAGTTTTATTTATTAAGTTTCTCATAAATCCTCCGAAGCAAAAAATGCTATTTTTGCTAGATATAAAATTGTAATTTCTGAATTTTCATCGTGACGTGACCAACGCTTATAACAGCATATCTCTATAAGAATATTGTGTGATATTACCTAATTATATTTAAAAAAAAATGTCCTTTTACTTAGTCCTAAATGATACGTGAAAATAATTTCTAAAAATACCAAATCTATTCAGTACTTAATTTAATGCCAATATAGTGGACGCTTACTATGGTATGATAAGTGTAAGTGAAAGATTCTAAATCCTAAATGTTATCCACGATTCGTCCTTACGACTTCTATTATAGGATCTTTGATTAAGATTTCGATATTGCAAGAATAACTACGTCAAAAATAAAAATAGACGTTTCAAAAATGTCTGACTTTTGGCAGGTTTTACAATACCCTTTAAAGTACAATCTTGATTTTACTTTGACGGTGTTATTCGTGTGTTATTCGTGTGTTAAACGATAAGAATTCGATATTTGTATCGGGTATCACGGTAGCGATCCTAAAGTCGAGCAAATGGCCGCCATCGGGCGCCCTTTTTTCTATCTCGAATTTACGCAAAGTATACATAATTTTAAGGTGCTAGGCATGTTGGTTTAGAAACCGCTACGGCGGCGCGGCGTTTAGAAGTTGGTATGGATAGCGGAACAGCGTACTTTGATAACTTATGAGTCGTATCTAAATAGCTTTTACCTTTTCTAACGTACGGAACGCACTCGAAAGTTCATAAGCAACGTAATCCTTCAGGTCCAATAGTAAATTTATTTACCTAAGAGAACTCGAACGCTAGTTTTTTGTAGTTAGTGAAATGCATGAGAAATATATATATATTAATAAGCATATAATTATCACTATATAGCAAACTGTTAAATATTTTTTTGTTTTCGTTTAATGAATAGTCAATGTTTAGAGATTTTAGTGAATTAGACGTGTATAACAGATATTTTCTTACATTATCGGCTATGTGTCGCCGAATAGTCGTGGCCTAAGATTATAGTCGTGTATCCATTAATGTGACAGTTACGTATAATTTTGCTCCTAAAATCCTGAATGTACAAATGCACCACCTCTAGGAAATCCAGCTAGATATTTTATTATTTAGGAATGTGTAGTTGAGATGGTTAATACCATTATGGACCGAGAAAATCTTCTTTATTTTGTTGGAAATAATAAAGATTCCGATATTGGTAAAGGAGATTTTCATACTGTAATCGGTCTATTTAGCAAGACTGGAAATGGTTCTCTTAATTTATTGCTGTTTTATTAACTTCAAAGCAACCTCTATAGCTGCATCGCAAAAAGGTTATTTATATTCCACTATGAAACTACATGTAAGGTATTCAAGTGCATTTTATGCATTTTAACTATTGAAAAATAAATACATTTTTATATTAGTTCACAAAGCATTCGAATATATCTATCTACTAAATCAAAAAATATCTCAGTACTAAAATAATAACGAAAAAAATTATTAACTATTTGCTTCTTGAATACCGTAACGTGTGGTTTCTGAGGAAACTGCGTGAAAGTAAATTAACGACTATTTTTATGATATGTAATATGATGTTCCTCGATGTCAACACAAATTATTATGCTTCAGTGTTTCGGACACCACTACAAATTCATTTATTAATGTGGATCAATCTTAGAGCTTTATCGAATTTGATAATAATTTACGGACTATTTATATAAAAAAGGATATAACAAAAAAAAATGATGTGTTAGATATTTATAACTCACTGTTTAGATAGTTTATTCCTGCAAACGGTGTATTGTAGTTGATTTTTTAAACGATGCTAGTTGTTTTAGAAACGATATCGATATTCGCCGCTCGACGGAGTTAGTTATAGTTCGATATAGGTACGGCCCTAAAGCTTTTAGAAGGAATCTAATATAGTTACATGTGTTTAACGTAAACAATCCTTGTCTAGAACAAAATCGTAACTATTTAGCATAATAATTGATGTGTCTGTCCTAAGGGGTAACGCGGTGATGGTTTAAAGTAGGCTACCTAACGGTTCATAATGCAAGTCGAGTACTGGGCCGAGTGGGTAAAAATAATCGCCAAGGTGCATATTTTTTCACTTTGGTAAAAATTTGCCAAGTCAGCAAAAACTTTCAAACTTTGTCCAGAATAGATTGAACAGCGAAGTTTGCGGTTTGCGGTGCCCAAATAATTAAGCTTTGAATATGACAGTAGGATCAACACTACAAACTACTCGGTCCAGCGCTAGGAATTCAGCACAATGAAAAGAGCCCCACGTTGGGCGCCAATTTTTCAACTCATTGTGTGCATAAAATACTCTTTGAATTTTAATCACTTTTTGATACAACAATAAATTGTCAGTGGTTAAGGAAAGGCGACACGAGATGTTTTTAACTATTAGTTGCAAATGAATAGTATTTTTTATAGTGGAATGAGCGTGGACAATAACGGTGGTCGTCCTTTTGATTCTAATGTGATATACGAGCCAGTTGCCTATGCCAGGCTTGAGGGTCTACCACCATTCGTTTTTAAACTTACTCTATTAGATTCTTAAGTTTTAACGTCGCTTCTACAAGGTTTTGCCGTGACATAAGGTGGATTTGTTTTTTTTTTAATATCGGGTATTTAGTGGATTTGATATATTTTGAACCGTTGTTTAGTGTTCATAGTCTACTAATATTTTTGCTACTCGCCAGTTAGGTATGCGTATAGTGAATATAATCTGTCCAGTTTATAGGAATGGCATCATGAATTTTTATACGTGAGGACCAAACGTCTTGGTTTTTTTTTGTAAACTATATCTCGAAATGTATAATAAATAAATGTTGAATACAGAATTTATTTTGCCAGTTCCTCTTAAGTGTAAGTGAGAATTTCTAAAAATATTTGTATAGTTGTAAGTGTTGGTAAATTGATTTTTACATAGGTACCGGTGTTAAGTACATACAAGTATTAGAAGTCAGGTGTTTTGTACCCGGAATTGAGCATGTTTCTTTTTCTCTCTCATTCTCCGTAACTTCGTATTTGAAATGCCATTCATTGGATCCGTTATAGTTTACGTGTATCGAATAAAATAGTTTTTAACTGTGGTGCTACACACTATTCTGTCGACACCAATGTATTTTGTATTTAAGTTGTATAAGTGATTATTATTGTGTTTATAACATAACATGTAACAAGGTAAGTGTAATGGGATCGTTCTAACGGATCGTTATTATGTTTTTGTGTACGTTTTTGAAATCTCACTACATTTAGTCCGGTTATGGTTATTTGCTGATTATTTTTTAACACTGAATTTTTAAACGATGGGTGTATTGATGTGATTGTATTAATCAGTGTATTGATAGCAGGCAAACTGTTTACGTAGATTTCCTCAGGTTTAAATATAATTTTAGAACAGTGGAAATAAAGCTTTGGTGTAATTTTGAGATATTATTTAATAGCTACTGTGACATTGCGGTTTAAATACGAAGTGTAATTTTTAATAATATGACAATAGTTATTAAATAGTGTTATTTAATATTAAATCACAGGTACGATATATTCTGAGGTTCTCACAATGTGTACGAAAATTGATTCAATCAATAATAAGAACATCTATTAAATTTGTTAGCTATTATTTCCACTTGTTATATTATATACCGGTTGCCCTTCGCATATACATATAGCTTGCTCTCAAATGACAATACGTTATTATAATTTATATTATTACGTTAAATAGCATTTCCTCGCACTGCCACTATCAGAATGCCC
The DNA here is from genome assembly GCA_947049295.1 of Ligdia adustata. Classification (NCBI taxonomy): domain Eukaryota; kingdom Metazoa; phylum Arthropoda; class Insecta; order Lepidoptera; family Geometridae; genus Ligdia; species Ligdia adustata. Next base: position 3,773,037 of record OX346237.1, read on the forward strand.
ATTTTAACGTATTAACTGCATTAAGTTTTTTTATTATTGTTTCTTGTTATATTATTATTATTTTGTTGATTTTTCACGCAACGCTTTGTAGTCGATACTGTGTATTTGTGAACATGTAATAGATAATATTGTGGACATAAGAATATAATAGATGTTTCATAATCGCTAGTTTTTATCTCAATGTTTAAACTTTGGATCTGTCCGTGTATTGAAATGACACTTAGAGATGTTTTTTAAGATACTTAATCAAATTTGAGGTGGTTAGTTTCACAATTTGCCGATGATAAAAATAATGAGTTCACACTAAAATTTACATAAAGACGATGGTGATTAATTTAATTTTAATAACAATTAATACATTTGTAAGAAAGTTGGTGTATTATGTATACTTAATAATTAATATTTTCTTTACTTTCTGTCGCTTTACCGCAACTTTTTTGCATACATGCTATTAAAGTCGTTTTTCTATAATGTAAATCTGGACAATGAAGTGATGAAAACATATTTGTGGGCAGTTATTTACATTTTGGCAGTTTTACTAAATTATACAAACTAAAAAATAAAAATAATGCAAACATTTCCGGTAAATAGTGAAACTGATACCTCAAAATGTTACAAATTACTGTCTGTGGTGATTATCGAATTTTATGAGCTTAAATTGTATTTGTAATAACTCCTGATGTACGCTGTCGGTATTGCGAATCGCGAGGTGTAAGGTTTGTGTGCTGATAATTTTAATACGGTTATGGTAATGCACGTCTTTTTACTTTTATTCGAGATAAAAAGCATCATCACGTGGTTTAATTTACTCGTAAACGTTCTTAAATAAAATGTGTTTTAGATTTCTCAACACATTTTTGGATTACGTGGATTCCGGGTCGCTTTGGAACTAAAGGAAATGAAGAAGTCAACAAAGGAATAGAAAGCTTACTTCTTCCTAATATTTAATCAAGATTTTTGACATTTAGCAGTGACTTAACGCTTTTGCAACATGTATTATTATACTAATACTTAAGTAACTATATTAGGGAACGGTAGTATTTGCCATCAAATCCTCTTAGACAACTTCACGATAGTTTTTTTATACTGAATTTGTCACGATATTTTATACTGCTTTACAAAGACATATTTTTGTATTTTTATAGACAAACTTACAGACGTGCATTATCAAACTGAAGCGCAAAGTTACTACGCTGAATGTAAAGTTTAAAGAAGCTAAATAGTATGTCATAAGATGCCAAGTTAGCAGTTGCATTGGACCAAGGTAATATTGTAAGTGTAGCACACACCTATTCTGAATATAATAAACAATAGCATTTTTAAATAGAAATGTAAGATGGAAGCGATATGATGACTTTCAACGTAAGTATTGCATGCATTAAATTTTTTACATTTAGTGTTATGTATGTGATGTAAGAATTCTTACATAAAACTATTTATCAACTTTGATTTGAATTTAAGTTAACCAAGACCTATTAAAATATGCTTTAGAGCTTTTTTGCTAGCGTCAGCCAGGTGTGTCAAACAGTTTTACATGTTTCTATTAATATTTTTAAGTTTTTTTTTGTTTATAAAAATTAAATTATTACTATCAAACAGTTGCGTACAATTCGTACGTTGTCGATTCGTCGAAAGCTTCCAACTTAAAGAAAAATGAACAAAAAAAAGTATTTTGACGATGTCTGTCTTCGTTAGATCAGTGTATACAAATTATCTTTGTGATTATTAAATGTGTTGTTAGTATCGCGGCATGGTGACAATTAAACAGACTGATTTAGGGCAGGAATAAATATAATGAATTAAAAAAATGGATGGTAAAAAGCGTGTCACCTGATTGCACTTCTGCTCTTGTGCAGTATTAAATTTGGGGTGTGCTGTGTGTAGAAAATTTAATGTTATATTCTTGAAGATGCATAAACCTAACAATTTAACATTTTAGTTGTTTCATTAATTCAATATTTTCCTACGAAAAATCATTGAAATTAGACAAGATTTATCTAAATACTTCTCCAATGATAAAGTGATTTAATATCAATAAAGTCTCGCATAATACTTCTACAGAAAAAACAAAAAAAAAATAAAATGATTAAAATTACAATTAATAAAAAAAATAAAAATTACACTTACATATTAAGATTTTATGATTGGCCTAAAGTGTTATCCGCGCGTCTTCATTTACTCGCATTTCTTCTAAAATGCGAGTTCATTTTGCGCACAGCCATCTCAAATTATAAACGTAGCGAATTAAAAAATACTTATCCATTAGGCGTATTGGTGTTATATGAGTCTAGTTCACAATTTTACTAAAAATAAATATATTAAATGTGACGCCAGCTGTCTCGTACATAATGTTGTGAAAAGTGTTAATAAATGTTGTCAATACTATCAATATAGAATATAGTTTACCTACATACTGTAGTAAGAGCTAGATGCAGTCTTCATTTTTTTCGTACTAATGTTTTGTTACTGTTTTGGCACTGTATTAATTACCTTCTGACAAAAAATATATAGTGAAATAAAAGTTTTTTGCAGTTTTATTTATTTTGCACAACAATATCAAATATACAACGTGTTGTTACACGTTGTATGAAAGTGTGACGGTACATAACGTCAAAGTGTTAGTCTACAAATCAATGTGAACTCAAAGTTAAACAAAATAAAAAAATAGAACCCTCCATACAACTTGGCTGATCACGTATACAATTTTTGTATGGATATCAATTTTATTTATAATTTCATAAATTTTTGTTTTGCAATGGGTTCACTTTGATGGTAGAGTAACACCCAAGTATTGTCATACCTTTCTGTTACACGTTGCATATTTTAGGTATTACATTTTTTATCCTAGTAAGGTAGGTAAAAGTCCATGAACGAAGCGGTTAACTCACGTATATGCTAGTCGTAGGTCCATGACTGGGCAAGTCACGGTATTGTAGTAACAACTTGTCTTGAAAGCTCATTTTACTACGCGTGAAAAAAAGATGAGACTATGGATAACCAGTATTGTAATAGACAAACTCAACAAGAAAATAGCACAAAACCACCATGTTACATTTACAATGCTTTTAGCAAGCTGTTCTAGACTGATCAAGGCAATTGACCTACAAGTCTAATAGATTTTTGTAAACCATTAAAATAATCTCATTCAAACGGCTAGTGAGTTCTATTAGTATCGCGCGTTCCTGCTATGTCGCGACTGGTACAGTTGACAAAAATGCTAAAAAATATCAATTTTATCCCATCAAAAACGGACGAACACTGGCAGATAGGGCACCAAGCCATCAGAAATAAATACTATCATAAGAATGAATCAAAACCAAACAGAATAACATAACAGTCTAATAATTTATTAAATTCCTATAATACAATATATTTACACAACATATTACTTATACACATTATCACTCTTCGTACTTAACAACAACCTTCCCAAGCTTCCCTTTAGGCACGTCTATAGATTTGAGCGTGTCAGTTATTATCCCGGTTGTCACAGTTACGTTATTTTCTCTAATTGTGAACGGTTGTCCTTGCGTCATCACCATGTCCTCTAGAAGAGTCAGGTATACTTCACCGTGGTCACCGGGCATCATCATGTGCATTGATTGGTCTGGAAAGGAAGGAAAAATTTTTACTCGATTATCCAAAAGGAAGGTAATGTTTTTCGATTGTACGATAGATAGATCAATTCTTTATTGAACACACAAAAAAAATCGAATACCTACATGAGAAAAATTGTTACGAAAAAATAGTGCTACAAGTGGCGGACTTTACGGTAAAAAGCGATCTCTTCCAGGCAATCTTAGGACGAAGACAATTGTGTAAAAAGAAATGAAATATAGCTAACGAAACAGACCAATCATTATCATGATTGTGGAACAACAGTTTTCATTTTCATGATTACGATTGTGTAGCTATTACACATTATTTTTTACAAAATATACATTTTCCTATTGGATAGTTACCTAAATCAATCCTGCAAGCGATATTCCACGTCCCACTGAACATTTGCTGAGCGTATTTCGAAAACACAGGTTTCTTCCTTCCCCCCTCGCTTCTATGCAAGAAGTAGATCTTTGCCTTGTAATGGTTAGACATATTTAGTGATTTGGCAGCGCATAGCAACATTCCAGTCCCTACTGACTTCATCTTCGTGCCACGAAGTAAAACGCCTACGTTATCGCCTGCTAACGCCTGAAAAGATTAGACATAAGTTTATTGTACTAAAGCTAAATCCAACTGATATTATAAACGCGAAAGTTTGTAAAAATGGATGTATAAACAAGAGATTAGAAGCGAGTTGGCATAAACCCGACTGCTGAATCGTTACACCTGTTTATCCTCGATTTTTTTTTAAATGTTGATGTACCCGGTGTCACTCTCACGACTAAGACGAATCTATTGACACCATTCAAATAAAAATACGACAAGCCGTTCAGGCACTAGGGCGTGCTAAAGATATATACATACATACACTCAAAAACATAACCCTCCTTCGTTCGCAGTCGGGTAATAAACTGCAGAATCGATTTGTATGAAATTTGGTAAGGAAATAGCTTAGACTGGATTGACAAGGCTACTTTTTATCCTGTATTAATGCGGGTAGCACTGCTATTATAAACCTGAAAGTTTCTAATATCGATGTGTGTTTATTAACTCTTTCACCCAAAAAATGCAGAACGGATTTGAATTAAATTTAACACTTAAATAACTGGATTAACACATAGGATACTTATAATCCCAGAGAATTGCAGTGTTCCCGTGAGATAATCAAATTTCCGCGGGTAACACCACTGGGCGCAACGAATAATATTTTTGTCTAAGAATATGGAAAAGCTAATAGGATTTCCCAAAAAAAGTAAAGCATTTGATGCATTGATGGAATTAAAAAACATAAGAGAAAAATATCTTTAAATTAGAATGGGGGTACAGACAATTGGCAATCAGCACATTTAATTTTAACCCCCGATGCAATAACGATAGGGTGTTATGTGTTTGTCTGTCTGTCTGTGGCATCATAGCTCCAGGTGGTCAAGTCTGTTATTTGAATTGTCTCAGAATTACAATTGGATTGTGCCGAAATAGACTTGACTACCTGAAAGGATGAAATATGGTTTTGTTAGAAAGGTGTATTAGTAGGGAGTGTTCATGGCTGTTTGATGATAATCTCCAACGACCGTGTCTTTTATAACTTCAATTAAAATTATTGTAACTTTTAGTTATTATTAAGGATATGTAAACTAAATAATACATACCTCTGGCACGCTGCTCTTAAAGATCTGTATATCAGAGAGTGTAGTTTTGATTTTATGTCCGAAGCCAATGAGGTCTGCCTCGGCGTTTTTCTTCATGACACCTCTTTTTATAGTCCCCACTACGACTGTTCCTCTACCGGGGACTGTAAACGCATTGTCTATGGGCATTAGGAAGGGGGACTTTAGGTCTCGGATTATGGGGGGGATGTAACTGTCAATAGCGTCGAGAAGTTTGCGGATTGACGGAGCGCCTGGAAATATTAGGAGACGGTTCAATTCCACATTTTATGTTTCACACTAGTATGTGACATAAGACGAATATAAAGATATTTAAACTTTGAACCATCATTAAACCGCCTTAAGGTTGGAATTTCTCGTCTTGTCTTTCTTGGCTTACAATAGCTTTTAAAAACTTAAAAATTGAAATATTGTTTTAAAAATTGTAGTTCTTACTAAATAAAATTATGAAGGTAACATTTTTGAACATGGTTTGGCGTTTACATAGTAATGCGCGGTTTCGTATGTCTTTACCCGACTGCGAAAGAAGGAGGGTAATTTATTTTTAGTGTATGTATGTATATTTATTTAGCACTCTCTAGAGCCTAAACGGCTGAGTAGTGTCAATAGATTCGTCTTCACCTGCAGATAGTCTTAGGCTATACTAGCTGATTCCCGCAATTTCACTTGTTAAGATACGTGGGTCCAAAATTCTTGCAGTCGGGTTTTTGAAATCACTTTTGACCACTGTTTAACACAGTATTTGTAGTATGAAACTCACCAAATTCATCTTCGTCTCCGTTCAAAGCTTTCAACGCTGAGCCGCAGATGACAGGCACAGTGTTACCATCATAACCGAAATCTGACAGTAGCTCGCGCATTTCTATCTCCACTAACTCTACCAGCTGGAAACAAATCGAAAACTGTACCAAGTACACTACAATAAATCTTTATTTTCACCACAAAAACACAGTGACCTTATCACACTATATAAAATAAAAAAAACGAAAGTTTGTCATTTGTATGTATGTGTGTTTGTTCTCTTTTAACGGATTTGCATGAAATTTGGCACGAAATTAGCTTATACCCTGTGCAATTAAAAAAATTGAAGTATTCCCATGGGGTTGTCGCGGGTAGAGGTTAAAATTGAAGTATTCCCATGGGATGGTTAAATATCTACCGCGGGTAGAGGTAAGGGTTAAAATTGAAGTATTCCCATGGGATGGTTAAATATCTACCGCGGGTAGAGGTAAGGGTTAAAATTGAAGTATTCCCATGGGATGGTTAAATATCTACCGCGGGTAGAGATAAGGGTTAAAATTGAAGTATTCCCATGGGATAGTTAAATATCTACCGCGGGTAGAGGTAAAGGTTTAAATTGAAGTATTTCCATGGGATGGTTAAATATCTACCGCGGGTAGAGGTAAGGGTTAAAATTATTGGTCTGCAGCTATACAAACTTTTCAGGAGTTTTAATTTACAATCTAAACTGCTTATTTAAACTCGTCATTTTCAAAAAAAACATTTAGGACCATCTGAAATGTATACCTACTCTATCAAACAAAAATAAAAATTTCGAATTAGTTCAGGCTTATTGTCTTGACAGACATTGTTTGATATATCTGATGATTTGATAGGCACAAAACGCCCATATAAGCTGATTTATTAAATAGAGACTTATTAAATCAGATTTTAAGTACTTATTCTATTTATATTTTACCTCATTGTCAACTAAGTCTGCTTTGTTGATGAAGATCAGTATGTGCTGAATACCAACTTGTTTGGCAAGTAACAAATGTTCCCGAGTCTGAGGCATTGGTCCGTCATTTGCGGCCACCACTGTAACAGCAAAACACACAATTTTAAAATACTGAAATAATATACAATCTTATCCTTACTAGTATTGTAAACATCATACCCATTCCGCAGAATGGATTGGGATGAAATTTGATATGTATTTGTATATTAGCTCATACCTTGGATCAAAGATCTTTAACACATAGACAACTTTTGATCCTGAAAAATTAAGTGTCACTGTGGGATGATTTGGTAATCAATGCGGGTAAAATGGTAAATCATGCTTTGTAATTCAATACAGTCTCATCTACTGCAATAGCCATCGCAATGGAGCAATTTAATGCTATTACCTCATATTTTGTACACAAATGGTAATTTCTTTTCTGTAACTAAAATTGAGACAAGAATATATTATGATTATACCAAAACTGACTGAAAATTGTAATAAAAATATTAGATTATGAATTAGGCAAAATTATTTGACCAAAATAAATTTGATTGATTTTAAAGTATAGGGTAACTATATTGTAATATTCAAACATATCTTATCAAACACTTTTTTATATATGAAAGAACATGAGAAGTGTAGTGTTTACCTACTATAGCAGCATCCATCTGTGAAGCACCAGATATCATGTTCCGAATGTAATCAGCATGCCCTGGGCAATCGGTATGTGCATAGTGCCTCAATTTTGTACTGTACCCAACATGAGCTGCGTTTATTGTTATACCTATAATTGGAAAAGTAAAATTTGGTAATTCACATACATAATGACAGCACGGCTAGTCACTACAAGGCGACATAAAATACTTGGGGGAAGACACATTTTCAACAAATATGTTTACTGAATATGTTGTACAGACAAAAAAACAGATTGTATTTAGTATAATATAACTCGCTCTCAGAATCATTACAGTAGAACATTCTGGTTTACACTGCAAAAGTGCATTACGAGGGTGGCACTGGAAGTATCGGGAATGGAATATTTCCACTGATCCTGTCATAATAAAATCTTTTTAATTGAAAACTTTTTGGTTTTAAAAATCAAATACCATTTGTTTATTTAAAAAAAGATTCTCGGTCTTGTCACAAGGTTTTGTCAAACTTGTTTAGTCGTTGAAAAATGGAATTGACTCGCGAAAATTCAAGAGTGATGATTTATTATGACTTTCGAAGTGGATTAACACAAAAACAGTGTATTGACCGGATGATTTCTGCATTTGGTGACAAAGCCCCATCCAAAACCACAATTTATTGCTGGTTTGCTGAATTTCAATGTGGACGTGTCAAGCTCAGTGATGATCCCCGTCAAGGTCGTCCAAAAACTGCAGTCCCCGAAGAAAATGTTGATGCTGTGCGTAAGCTAATTGAGGAAGATTGACATGTGACATACCGCGAAATTCAGGCAACTTTAGACATATACATGAGTCGAATGCTGCATTCGCTCTGTGAAGAGCAAAAAGTGGCTTGTGTTACTTGAAAGATTCCACGCGGGATCTTCAAATGCTGTATACAACATCGTATTAGGTAACGAATCCTGGATATACGCGTACGAACCCGAAACAAAAAACCAGTCACAAGTTTGGGTGTTCGAAAATGAGTTACAGCCAACAAAAATTGTTTGTTCACGGAGTGTTGCAAAAAAATTGTGGCCACGTTTGTCTCCAAAACCGGCCCTGTTGCGACTATTCCTCTTGAGGGACAAAGAATGGTTACTGAAGAATGGTATGCTAGCATTTTTTTGCCACAGGTCATTCCTGAACTCCGTAAAGAGAACTGCAACCACCGCATCATCCTCTATCACGACAATGCGAGTTCTCACACCGCGCACAGAACAAGAGTTTTCAGAGCAAGAAAACATAGAATTATTAAACCATCCGCCGTACAGGCCTGACCTAAGCCCTAATGATTTCTATACTTTCCCTAAAATAAAGAATAAATTGCATGATCAGAGATTTTCATCACCTGAAGAAGCTGGACGCCTACAAAACGGCCATTTTGGCTACCCCAACTTCCAAATGGAATGGATGCTTCAATGATTAGTTCCATCGTATGGAAAAATGTGTCCAATTTCGCGGAGAATACTTCGAAAAGCAATAAATACATTTTGAAATAGTAATGTTGTGTCACTTCCTTGATTCCCGAAATTTTTAGTGCCGCCATCGTATTTATCAACTAAGTAACATAACATAGTTCACAAACCTCGAGATTTTTCTTCAGGTGCTCGGTCTATCTCATCGTAGGAAACATAGTTTGCCAGACCATCTTTTGCCAGAACCTTTGTAATGGCTGCAGTCAGGGTAGTCTTCCCATGATCTACGTGCCCTATTGTGCCTATATTACAGTGTTTCTTCTCCACAAAACCTTCTTGAGGTTTGTTGCTAAAGTTTTTACACTTCACTTGAAGTACACTAATAAATAACTGGCTATCAATTAAGCTGTGCCGGTTGATAGAAGAGTTTCTACTGACTCTATAAAATAATGATCTTATTATAAACCTCCCGGCCATTTTTCTGTTATTATTTTGGATAGTTACATAGAAATATTTACGTTTTAAGGTTATGTTTCTATCTAAAAATCAAAAAATTTAAAGAGACAGTGACAGTTTAACGAAAATGACGCATATCTACGGTCATAAAGTCATAAGTTTCAAAAGTTATGAAGGTTTTTTCACAGAGTTCAGTAAATAGAGTCCTTCCAAGCGTGTAAGTAAAAAGGACAGTCAGTACATTCAATTACAACTATTATTACAAGCTATGTCTGCTATAGTGGCAACTGGCAATAGTAACTACTATAGCTGCTACGGGAGAAATTTTTCTCCACCTGTACTGAAGAAGTCTCAGCATAGGTACTATATTAAAATCCCTGTCCACTACGGCTGAGACGAGTTTTTATGCAATCCTATTGGTTAATATTTCTTCGTTTCTCCGCTCCGCAAGCTCGATCCGCTCGGACATGCAGCCTTAAGCTTGGTTTTCAAATGAAGCGAAAAAATAAATGTGATGTCAGCTGATACCAGATTTTAAGTTGTCAGTGTCAACTGTGTCATTCGTCAACGTCAATTGATCGATCGATGCGTTTTCGCTTTCGGTGTTCTACAAATAATTAGAAAAATAATCTAATTTCTGACTAAAATGTCGTAAAATGGGCACCAATATGCGGAAGAAAACTCAAGTATCTTTCGTGATACGCGACGAGGAGGAGCGCCGGCACAAAAATGGAGTCAGCTCCCTGCAATTAGATCCGATTCAGGGAAGGTTGTATTCTGCCGGAAGAGATGGCATCATACGCGTCTGGAACACCGCTACTGGTGTCCAGGACCGCTATATACAGAGCATGGAACATCATACAGACTGGGTTAACGATATAGTCCTCTGCTGTGGTGGTAAAAACCTAATCAGTGCGTCATCTGATACGACGGTCAAGGTATGGAATGCACCCAAAGGATTTTGTATGTCTACTCTTCGTACGCATAAAGACTATGTGAGAACGTTGGCATATGCTAAGGATAAAGAGCAGGTCGCGAGCGCTGGCCTAGACAAAGCGATATTTCTTTGGGATGTCAACACACTAACTGCTTTAACTGCCAGTAATAATACAGTGACCACATCAAGTCTCGTGGGCAATAAAGAGTCCATATACAGCCTTGCCATGAACCCGTCCGGCACATTATTAGTTAGTGGCTCCACTGAGAAAGTGCTAAGAGTATGGGACCCTAGAAATTGTTCCAGACTGATGAAATTAAAAGGACACAGTGATAATGTGAAAGCGCTAGTTATGTGTAAAGATGGAACGCAGTGTGTCTCGGGCAGTTCAGACGGAACAATCAAATTGTGGTCTCTTGCTCAGCAGAGATGTATATCAACTATTAGAGTACATTCAGAAGCAGTGTGGGCTTTATTAGCTACAGAAAACTTTACCCACATCATATCAGGCGGAAGAGACCGACTAGTCATTGTTACTGAACTACGATACCCTGATAACTTCATGATTATTTGTGAAGAAACAGCTCCAATACTCAAATTATGTTTCACAGCTGACCAGCAAGGTATTTGGGTATCTACATCTGAATCAGACATCAGATGTTGGAAGCTACCACCACTCAATTCACAGAACAACGACATGTACAATCAAAATAACTATAACACAAATAATGTATATCAAACCCAACCCACTCACCACATTCCTGGCGGTCCTGCCATTAAGCATTACAAAGTATTAAATGATAAACGACATATTCTGACTAAGGATACCGCAAACCATGTAGCTTTATATGATGTGTTAAAGGCATCAAAAATTGAAGATTTAGGTGAAGTTGATTTTGATGAAGAGGTGAAGAAAAGGTTTAAAATGATATATGTACCAAATTGGTTCAATGTTGACTTGAAGACTGGTATGTTGACGATACACTTAGGTCAGGATGAGACAGACTGTTTGTCTGCGTGGGTGAGTGCTAAAGAAGCGGGATTGACTACAGAAAATGACCAGAAGGTTAACTTTGGAGCATTACTGCTTCAAGCATTGTTAGAACATTGGAATCATGCAAATAGAGTAAACGAGGCTGGACAAAGGGTAATTGGGAACAACTTTTTCAGTGTTCCATTGCATACTCCGTTGATATTTAGTGAGATTGGTGGAAGGACACTTTATAGGTTGCAGGTATGTTTTCTTTTATTTATTATTAACTACATTACAAAGTTAGTATTCAGTAACTTTACATAATTAGTGAAATCAATGCACATTAGCATTACATTGTACATAATAGTATGTTCAAGTATATTGGGAAATGCAATAGAATAAATAAAATTAAAAATAGAAAAATTTAGGTACATAGTTTTACTGCATGCAAGAGTGAGATTGTATTTTTTTACTAATTGCCAGGTACACATCACATTGTTACTCTTAGTCATATTAAGTATCCCAACTACAATATATGAAAGAGTTACGATATATGAAAGGTACAAGTAAAGAGTTATAATACAATAATCTTAAACTAAAAGAAGTTGGTAACAATTCACTATCTGCTGGTGCCCATATTATCATCTTATTTATTGTTTAAGAAAGATGGGTTCCACTTGTATCTGATTGTTGGAAATGTCCAACTATAGTTATGTTCGCATTCGGTGAAATTTATCAGGGATTAAATGAGTCATTTGTGCCTTGAATGATGACATGTTTTGCACTGAACTAGGCCACATTCTCTTAAACAATATGAATCAAACAAGCATTATATTTATTGACTGCAGAATGGAGGTACCTCTGATAAGACAGTTATTTGGAGTTCTCAGCCTTATTAAATGATTGTTAAATTGAATGTTTTAGCTTTCAATCTCACTAACACTATTTCTCTGTTTATCCGACTATTAAAAACTCGTGCCTTATTCACATAAGTTAATTTTTATTCTATTGTTTTCTTACCACCAAATTTTTTCAGGTAGGTGATGCAGGCGGCGAAACGGAAGGCAACCTCCTAGTAGAGACCGTGCCATCGTGGGTGGTAGACGTGGCTATAGAAATGGTAGCTCCTAAACTGAACAAACTGCCTTTTTATCTGTTGTCACATTCCACTTGTCAGAGCAAGCAGGATCGACAGAAGAAGGTAATATAGATTTACTCTACTCATAAACATTCATTTATTGCATAGAGGAATAATTAATATAATAGAAATAGATATATATTTATTATATAGATATATATTTTATTTGCAACAGAAAACAATATATCACACAACTTTATAAATAAAAAGAACTTAATTACTTCTTTCTGCCCAAAATGTTGTTTGATTTTATTTAATTCACAAATTACAAATGAATAATAAGTTTCCAACATATTTTGTTTTGCATCTTTTCAATGATTTTTTTGGGTTGAATTTAAGCGTAAATCCGATGGATAGGCGGATGGTATTTCGAGCGTCCGGACTACCTATTCTATATCGAATCGGCCATTTTGGCGTAATGTTCTAATTTTTTAGATAGTTCAAATAACAGCTCTAACTCGGAGACGGCTAGACTGATTTGAATAATTGTTTTTCTTTGCTTGAAATACTTCTCGAATGGTCTCACTAAAATTTTATCAGAACGTCCAGAAGTTTAATTTTTAAATAGAAACTTACTAACTTATTTTACTTTACTAACTTTTTTAAGGAAGTTGTTTTCAAAGTTTTTTTATTTGAAACATTCCAGGACCGTCTAGTAGCGAACGACTTTATCCAATGTCGGAAGGTGGCGGAACACGTGGTAGAGAAGATAGTAGGCAGCGGCGACGGGAGCGGCGGCGGGGGCAGCCAGCGGGGGAGCGCACACGAGGACAGCGGGAACGAACCGCCCAAGGAAAAGGTCGAGCTTCTCTGTCAGGATCAGGTGAGAAAATTAAAAAATAATATCAACCAAAATACGACAAGAAAAGTCACATTTATTCCTATACAAGATTGTTATTATTAAACTATAGTTTCGTTCACATTCGGTGAACTACAAGCACGCAGGTACGCGTGAAAACCCGTTATCTTTACCAATATGAATCAAACACGCGTTAGTTTTCTAAATAAATTCATGTTTGTTGTATGAGAAATATTTATTTTAGACTGTTTTTAGTATTTGTTGTTATAGCGACAACAGAATTACATAATCTCTGAAAATTTCAACTGTCTAGCTATCACGAAATACAGCCTCCCATTAAGATATAACAATAGAGTCTAACAGCAGGAACCTAGATTTAATTTTGTAGTCCGCAAAATTCTATCATACTTTTTAGAAATTTTGAACTGGTATTTTATTATCCTACACAGCCAGACATTTGACCACGGAAGTCAGCGATACTGTATATATATATATACCCCCTTAATCAACTAAATAATTGTAAAAATTCGTTGAACCCTGCATGGGTCCCACACATGGTTCATTACCAAGTTTCGTTAGGATTAATTGAAAACAACCGCCTGTAACTCGACCCTGAAATTTCGGGCGATATTATCACAACTGACAGACGTTTTTTTCTTTTGTCTGGCCAGACCCGAAGCAGTGACACATCTCTCAAATTTATGTGAAATTAAATTTAGTGTGGAAGATTTTATTCGTGATAATAATTATCTACATAATCTAGATTTTGATAGGGAATGATTTATTTATTTATTTATTTACTGTGAGTAAGACACATATATTTTTATTGTTCAATTTGTTTATTATTATTACTGTGTATATAATTGACGTTTTTAAGTGTACTGCATTGTACCTATCTCAATAAATGACCTGAACTGAACTGAACTGCGACTACAAAAAAACTTGTCTGCGAAATTATAGACTACTCTATATTAACAAGTGAAACCACGGAATGCAATCAAAATGCAAACAACGATGCAATAGTTAGTTAGTGTTATCGTTGAAGACACGAACGGCTCATTTGATCCCTGATGAAGTTCACCGAATATGAACGAAACTATGGTTGGACCTTTTCAACAATCAGAAACCCGGCTACTAAATAAATATAAATCAAACACGCGTTAGTCTTCTAAATAAAACTATAAATATTTCTTCATCCAAACCTATCTAACAATTTGAGTGCGAAAGAGTAACAAACATACACACACACACACACACACACATTATACTTTTGCTTTTATAATACCAGTGTGATATTAACTACGTCACAAATGATTAGAAAAATATAGTGTCTCATTTACCCTACTTATGTTTTCAGGTATTAGACCCCAATATGGATCTACGAACAGTACGCCATTTCATATGGAAATCCAACGTGGAGTTCACGCTACATTACAGAACTATAAAACAATGAAAACACGCCATAAAACATGGTGGAACTACGAACAAAATATGTACATTGAAATAATAAAAAATTACAGGCTAATTCTAAATCAGTCGGAGACTGTTTCCGAACGCATTTGTAAAGAATGACATATTGTTGCGTATTATTCGAAATTCGTACGCAGGATGTATCATCTTGTCAAAAATAAATGCTTTTGATTGGCGCTAAAAATAGAGCACAGTAATGTTTCGGGAGTGTTCATCAATTATTCACTTATATTATCCAGTGATATGGAATAACAAAACTTGCAAAATACAATTCTCGACAAATGTGTATCTGCCAAAATATTGTCGAATCGCCTATTTAAATTATAATGAATATAATTTGATTATTAATGATCCCGTGCTAAGCATTATTTTGAAATTGTATTGAAAATTGATTGTTAGTGTTATGTGTTTATTTTCAAAGCATACATATTGCTAAAAGCTAATGTTTTGAAATCAATAGTCTAAGCGCTTTGGTACAAATTGGTAACTTTTTTTCCCGTAGTCCTAATGTTGATGATTCTGTACTTTTAATAACGAATTCAATCGGATTTGGAGATATTATAGAACGAATTTTAGACATTTTCATATAATTTTTCTTTAATAATGGCCATCACGTTCGTTTTGTTTTTGATTAACTTTTGAGATATAACTCTTTTAGATTTCCCACTATGAACTTTAATAAATTCGAGTCGTGATATTTTTGAATCCTATCGAAAATGATCTAAAATGATTTAGAATACAAACTTTTCTATTTTGTACAGACAGTTATTAAAACTTATGATGGAAATATTAAATGCTGTAAAGAAATTTGAAAGTTTTGAGTACCAGTTTTTCAAGTTAGAAAAAATAAAATGGCTTCAAGCAACAAAATGTATGCACTTTTTCACTAAATTTTAAATTACAAATTAAAAAAGAAACGGCTTCGGACATTATTTTTCAAAGAATTTGAATAAATTTTATTGCTACTTAAAATCGGTACATTAAGTACATATTATTTTGTTTTTGCAATGTTTTTTACTTGTACAAAGCTTAAAAAATTAATTTAATAATGGTTGGAAAATATTTGCAATGATTGTGCAAAAACGGTGCAAGACGACATTTTTACAAATTTTGATTTCGTGATTCTATTTCTTTAGACAGGCCTTTATTATCTTTAAGTGTGCGAACGAGACGGCGTATCAACTATAAATTTGTCCTTTGAAATGTTTTATTGGACTTGAACTGTTACTTAAAACTTTCAGATTTAGTGTCAATTTTCGATTTACAAGGCCGTTTTTTGTTATTGATAATAATATTCGTTTAATAGCTATTAAGGCAATAAAAGAGACGGCCTATTTCCTTTGACTATTTTGTATTGCCCCACTAGCAAGTGACTCGATCAAAATTGGAGCATTGTATTGAATCAATGAATTTGAACACATTTAACAAAAAGAAACAAATTTAATTATAATGTGTGGTTGTCACAACCCGACCGCAACTCAGGAAATTGGGTTTTCTATATCTATTGGTCTCTATGGTCTCGTTTCTGCGAAATATAATTTAAGCTCGGCTTACAAGAGATACCAACCAATGGATAGATATAACAAAACCCAATACAATGATCTTATTTTGCTCGAGTCACTTGTTGCTTTACTGCCTTAATAGGTGATAAAAGAATATTTTTAGAAATAAAAAACTTGCATAAATTATTTAAAAGGAATAGTTTGGTATAACAGCTCAATTGTCTTTCTCAGATTGTCTTTTAATTACATCGAAATTTATTCGCCGAGACATGTTTGTAATTAATAATTTATCAATATTTATGTTTATGTTACTAGCAAACGGAAAAAGTCAGTAAAATAGATTTAAAAGTCTTATTTGTATGTTTTAATATGTTCAGAAAACTTGCTTGTAGGAATAATATGTTGAAACCTATAAAATACCAGCGACGTTTCCAAACCGCAGTTCGAGTTTTCTTTCGAATTTGTTTTGAGACAATTTTAACATCTGTATGACTCAATGGAAGCAATAAAATTTGAAATCTGAAATCCGAGTAGTTTGGTGGAGTGGTGCCTGCTGCCTATATGCCTCAAGGAAGATCCCTGCCCAGCTGTAGGTATAATGGTTGAATACAATGCGTTTAGGCAAAAAGAACCTTAGTATCTTCTTTAAAAAAATACGCATTTCTAAGCTGAAGATTTTTAGTGCATGCATCAACATAGCGCTACGGCTTTAAATCGCGATAAGGTATCTTATACGTACGATATACAAATAGAGGTAGGTACGAGTAGATATGCAATTTATCAATGATGGTTATCAATTAGATGTTACATACACTCGTTCGTAGGTGTCAATGATCCTGATCCGTTATATAATGTTTTGTCACGCTTCACGCTTTTATTTAGGTAAATTAAACCGTGTTATAGACTATATTACCTTACTAACTAAATAGTTTAAATTTAATTGCATTGAATAACTGTCTAGCATGGTCATTCATCCTCACAGTGAATTGAAAGGGAAAGACAGAATAGGTACGGTCAATTTTTTACTGACATTTGATGCGTTGAGGCACAATTTGATCACGTTATTCAAAAATTTTGATGTCTTTGAATGTTTAATTACCTATCTACGCTTGAAAGTGGACAAAAGTGTCATTCTTCAAAAATGTCGTTCTCCGCCCGTGTTAAGGTTTGTACCTACGTCTACTACTCGACCCACTCCTAACTTATCCTGCGGGATGAACACTACCGGTATTTACCTTGGGGCCAAAAGAGCCATGGCCCGGGGCGACTGACTGCGAGGGGCGGCGGAAGCGGCACCTAGTTCAGCTTTTGTGACATGGTATGCCAGAAATTTAACATAAGTGAATAAAAAAAAAGTTAATAGGTACCGACTTCCGAACTTATTCAGTTATTTCAAATTATTAAAATTTATAAAATATTAGATTTTATCCTAATCAGGCTATTGGTTTGACCAAACCAATAGCCTGGACTGAACATTTAAAAGGACCACTAGAGAAGTAACTCTACCCTTTCCAACTTAAAAATATTTTTTTGAATCGGTCTAGCCGTCTCCGAGTAATCAGGTAGGCTAACATGAACAAAACCGTTGACCTCATTCTTATATACGAGTATGTCCGTGTTTGTATGGCGGTATGTCCGTTTAATTTATAGGGCGGCAAAAACTATAGAACTGGGGCGCTGAATTCTAAAATGCGCATCTGCTCAAAATGCGAACATCGACCGAATGTATCTCATGGCTGTCACAAGCAAAAGAATTCTACATAATTCAGTCAGCTACCTACTCTTCTTGTCATCTTAGACGGCTATTCATTATTCCACGGTATCTAAATAGTTGCAAATCTCGTCCTTAACGGGCAACCCTCGCGTAGACTAACGGGGCAAGTCTGACCGCATCCCAGGACAGAAGGCCTAAGCTTTACTAAAGGTGTTAGCGGCGCAGAATAGAAACCACGTCAGCTTTTTAATAAGTAAGATAACATCTATACTAATATTAAGGTACAAAGAGGTAACATTTGTATTTTTATATGTAACGTATAAACTTAAGAACTACTGGACTGATTTCAAAAATCTTTTGCTACATAATACTCCTGCATAATCACTGAGTAACATAGGTTATTAGTTATCACCTACTGGAAAAAATTAAAAATTTCTTCTAGAACCAATCCGAGGTGTAAAAAAATTGCGATAATATGTCCACCGGTGCAAAGCTGGGAAGGTCCGCTAGTAGATGGTAGGTAGGCTTATTGCAGTGACACCTGCCTTCAACTTGTTAGGCAAAAAGTTACAAAACACAATGTCATAAAATAAAATAATCAGAGACAGTGTGAATATACACTGACCTAACTCAAAAACCACTGAATCAATTTTGAAAAAAATAATATGGGATTCATTTGAAAGAATAGGTAGGTAGGTACCTACTCTCAAACGAAAAATATAAAAATAAAAAGCGAAGAAAAAGGGGGAGGTTGTTTAAACCTCCTTCTTTTTGAAGTCGGTTAAAAACAACGACAGTTTTTAAGAACTAAAAAGGATCGAATTATGAATTAAATTTACTATCATATGATGGCAATAACGTCAACATTAACATCTTAACATTTTATGAACAATGATCGAGGCTCTCTGAGCCTGTTTTAATATTATGGAATTTTATTTCTGGAGAACTAAAGGCAGATCGTGTAGGTAAATAGATTTATACTTGAATAAGCACACCGTCGTTTGCCTTTAAGCGGATCTTACGCTTTAGTGAAACTTTACGTACGTAAGTATAAAAATATTACCTTATTACAATTATCATATTATTATTAAATCAAGATAGATAAATGTAAATTATTTATTAAATAAATATTAAAAAAATAAAGAGTGTATTATGTGGTGGTAGTCCTATTGTATATGTTCTAGGTATTTTCCTTAGTTGAAAGGAATTCCCACTTGAACATTAGCGGTAGCGTCCTCATTATAGAAGTTGTGTGACTGCTTTGTTTAATAATAAAATCACTTACAGTGAAGCCAGACCACATTATACAATTATAATGAAAATCTAAGTAACACACCTCTTCTGTACCTACCAACTTACGAACGAATGAATGAACCCTTTATTGCCCTCCAAACTTAAGATTAGAGTAAAAAAACGTTCGACCTATCGCCTAACGTGATTTTAGATACTTATAGTATCGTTGGATAGTACTAGTACCTTCTAAAATGAAACCAAATTATTGCTGCTTATTATCTGACTTATCTGTTATATGAAATCCAACTCAAATATTATTATCAAGACTTTAAACTTCAATTTACCCACGTCTGTTACCAATTGCGTCAGCCAAGCACCTAGTTCAGGATTTGAATAATATCCCGAGCCCGCTATTTGTTTCTGTTAAAATAGAATTCAGCCTAAACAGGATGCCGTATCCGAAATAGAATCCGCCGCTAGTTCACTTTTATACTTATAGTGCAAATTCTATAAAGGGAAAACATACAGGTAAGGATATACGGAGGGGCAAAAAATCTTACCTTTTTCCAGCTGAACGAGACGTAAGGACACAAAAGATAGATAGTACAGAAATCTATCTAAATACAAAGCACGCTCGAGCAACGCACACATAGATACTGTCCCCAGACTCGATATCTTGGAACGGTTGGGAGCGCGAAATCCATCGGTCACACTCGTCTGTGAAGTTTTTTGTGCGAAAGTTGAACTATTTTAGTTATTATTGATTTATGTTTCCGGTTTTTATGTTACATTTCAACTGTAATTTAACATTTCTATTGTAAATCAAACAACTAGATACTAGTGCCACTCCGCCACGATAGTTTTTCGTTCATAAGCCAAATTTGATAACCCTAGCGCGAGTGCAGAGCATAGGTACAAGTACATACATACATACAAGTTCTTTTGGAAAAATATAGTGACTACCCACTTCCATTACGGCAGTCTCCGATAGAACTTTTACAGTTACTTCGATTTCAAAATCAAATATCTGGATTGATTTTGATAACTACTACTACTTAAGAAGTATAAAAACCCTTTCAAACATTTTTATATGTTATGTTGTTTAACCGTCTAAATGAGAACCTCCTCCTGTTTTGGGAAGTCGGTAAAATGTAAGTAGAAACATAAGTACATATGTTTGACTTCTGTACTATCTGTGTTTTCTGACAAGGTTTTATCGTTGGTAAATGGACTGAAACCCCACGTGAAACTCAGCCGGGCATGTTCTTGATTCTTTGTTTAGCTTTATTGCGACAGGACCACAAGAAAACCTGCCAATATAATACTTAAATTACAAACGACTTCGGCTCGACAGGCGCTTATAGGTACTGATGTGGCCTGTGACTGTCCCATTTGATTTTCAAGGGCACACACTTCCGCGGCGCGGTGCATCGTGGAAGGATGCGGAGGGGGTGAGGGAGATAGAAAATCACTCAATTAGCCTCTAATACCATGAGAAAGAAAGAGACAAATAAGTAAAATTGCATTCAAGTATATTGATACGCACTCTGGCGGTAACAGGTACAATTTTTCGGTTACTAAGTACAATTTAAATATTGAAATAGTCCTTGAGCATTTTGATTATCTGTAGATACTAATAATAGTTTTATGTTTTAATTTGTGTTGTAGTTGTTCTTTTTTTAATTATTCTTAATAAAGGCATTTAGAAGTAGATATATAAAAAAGATAAATACATTATTTGGACGAAGAAACCTCACACTTTAAAGATCGACTCCTATAAAGATGTGCCATCGTTATCATCAAACCATTTTATGTGACGACACAGCTGAATCTACCGGGTAATCGGTTAAGGGAGGAAAAATAATCATTGTATTCCTGGTGAACATCATTTGGTATAATGGGTACCTTTCGGCTCAGTAGATAGGGGAAGGTGGGTGACAGTGAATCACTTATTGTTTACCTACATGTTTTTGCTATGCTAATCAACTCAAACTAGAATGTCTAAAACTATCCTAATATACCATTCACAAGGTACAATTTGCGTTGTCAATTTATGATCTACTTACTACGCACAAGTTTAAATCCAGTGTTCTTTAAAACTTGGGAAACTATCCACTGTGCCCCATACATGGGTTACATTGGACTAGGTCATGGGTCACAATGGATACACGGGTAACAGTGAACTTCAAACAAAAAATTATCAAAAATCAAATCTTTATTAGAACTATTAAAAGTAACAGTCTCACGTTTGACATGCATTAACTTTCAATCAGTCAAAATTTGTCTCTTAGGGCACAAATTACTATTTTCAAGTTCTTAAACTTCTTATTTGAAAACTTAAATTATTTACTTATCACAATCAGACATTTGTTTAACGGCATTACCCGTGTAAGTATCACATAAATCCACATTTAGTAGTCAACAAGATATTTATATTAACTAGCTAAACAGCCTGCAGGCTCCAAAAATGAGAAAATAAACATACTTAATTATAAACTTTAAATCAAAAACAAATCTCTAAAACAATTCTCAAAACTAAACTTAAAAATCAGACTTCTTAAACTCGTAAAGTAGAATTTTGTCATTTAACATTAATGCTTAAACTAAATGTAATTGAATTATTTCATAGCTTCAACGTATGTCAAGTCGAGAAAAATCTATATCATCAAATGTATAAAATCCTTGTTGCCTTTTTGTTGCTCTGGAATAGGTCGGGTGAGGTAAAAGCATTTTTACGTCGCAAAGAGGTACAACCGCAAGGTCCGGACAGTTTGGCATCCGGAACGTATTCCTGTTCTTATGACACTTTCGTAAGAAGCTTACTTCAATATCATTATTGACAATGTCGTTTATAATCTTCGCAATATAAAATATCTTCTTATGGTTTATCTCGAACTGCACTAGGGCAAATTGGCCTTCTTTCGGCAAACCGTTTAAAGGAAGGAAACATTCTGGGTCAACGACAAAATATTCTGATTCTTCTTGTTCAAATGAACCTTCCTCCTCAGAATATACACTAATCTTATCATTATCTTCATAACTACTGGTCTCCAGATGATTCATGTGCTTCTTCTTCGTTGCTCTTTTTGTTTTCGTGGTTCTCTTTTTCTCAGTTTTACCACTGGCAGTGTCAACTTGTTGTACCTTCCTTTTTCTGTTACCTTTAACTTGTTCCAGTTCCTTATTATTATATTCGTTTTCTTCGTCGCTTGTATCACTCTGCAATATTTTACGTTTCTTGTTCTTTGCCGTTTGTTTTATCTTATTAATTTTGATTAGTTCTCTTTCTTCTATTTCGTCTTTATTTGGAGTGTCTGTTGCTATCATACATTTTCCTTTCCTTCTTGGTGCTCTATTACTTTTACGTGCATCTGCTTTAGGTAATCCACGAAGATCAAATGGGCTCATAAATTTTTTTGGTGGTTCACCGAAAGACGTCGACGCTTTTGGGGAATCTATAAGATTGCGACAATCTGAAAGTGCTTCAACATGTAATGACTCTCTCTGCTTCTCATTAAATGGTGTTGTAGATCTTAAAATATTATTACTATATCCGACTGTTTCACCCACAATCACAGGTGGCGAATGAATTGGTTGCGATGGTGATACAGATTGCTGGGGAGATGTTGTAGACGGGTCTTCTAATTATTGTGTTCCTTTTTCAGTGGCGTGATCTACATAAAGAGATTGTGTGTTATCTGCTTGCAAAAAAATGTGCGGAGTTCTTATAGGTCCTCTTTCTCTTTCAGAATTCAAAGGCTGTGTGCATGTGGTAAGAACTGATACATTTTCCATAATTGATGGTGACGGAGATCTAGTTACATGTCTATCAAGTTCAGGACGTTCTCGGTCAGTAACTTCTGAAGGAGCGAAATCGATATCCGTAAAAACGTCTCTGTTGTACGGGAATATACCGGTGGTCTCAAAGGCTTTGCATATATTGGCTGGAGTCATCGCTTTCATGTGCGCTTGAGTAACACATTTTGCCACATCATAAATCGAAAATGTCTTTCCAGGATGTCGCATCATCCAACTGTCTACAGCAGCGTTATAAGCAGTTTTAAAAGGGCCAAATACTCCTACATCAAGTGGTTGCAGCTTTCCAGTTGAATGCGGAGGAACTGTTAAAATGGTAACTCCGTTATTTTTGGCTAGTTCAATAACTTTCAGCGATATATGAGCTTCAAAATTGTCCATTATCAAAAGTGATGGATTTTCTTTGCTGCTTTGAGTCTGATCAATAAAATGTTGCATTGTAGAGACGAATAAATCGGAATTCATCCAACCCGATTGATTCGCTAAGCCTAACGTACCAGTAGGAGCTCCTTCGATCATGGGATGCTTAAAATGAACACGTGGAAATATCATCACTGGTGGTAATGCCTGACCTGTTGCGCTTACAATGTAGCAAGTAGTTACCAAAGTACCTTTTTCTGCACTAGTAACCTTGCTTACTTGTTTTTGACCCCGGCCAGCTAATACTTTTCTTGATTTTTGAACAGTCATAGTGTTAGTCTCGTCTAAATTGAAGACTCGAGTTCCGTCCCCAAACCGTTCATATCGTGTCATGACATCTTGCAAATGGTCAAAAAAGATTTTCACGTTGTGTCGGTTGAAAGAAGTTGCGCGGCTAAGACTACATCCTTCTGGAGTTCGTAAGCTCAACTCGGGATGGCGCTTTCGAAAGTTATACAACCATTCAATTCCTGCTAATTGCTGTTCACGCCACTTATCTGGTACTTTTATGTCATTGGCAACTGAAATTTCGTACGCCAAAGTTCGAACATCAATGGGCGTTAGGCCATAAAACATCTGACTGCATTTGATTATATAATCTACCAGTGATTGTTCTTGCTCATCTGTAAATACCCGGTTAACACAATAGTTTGGAGTCAGTCTCACTGGTCCAAGGGCACTCTTGCTTTTCTTAACGTACCTGTATAAAGTCGTATAAGGAATCTTTATGCATTTTGCAGCCGCTCTAATTTTCATGCCATCTTTTACCAAATTAATCGCTGCTTCCATCTGATCCTGGCTTGTTAGTCCGATACCTGTTCTTCGAACTCGGTTACGAGGCATTGTGGATCCTGAAATACCATTACCATTGTGAGTATTCGAACTAATTACTATTCTAAAATTGTGAGATATCCAGTGTACCCCGTTATAGGGTCACAGTGAACCGTTATTCACTGTACCCCACAAAGAAACTATTCACTGTGACCCAAAGACGGTTACAAAATCAAACTAATATTAATCGTATTGACCTTGAGCTTGGCAAATAAATGACACTAGAAATAAACACAAGGAAGGCTGCTAAATATGGGAAAAGATACTAATTTAGCAATATATCACTCAATTTAGAATACAACACTTTCCAAAAGCAAATAAAATTTTACTTTACTCACGTATTTTTCGACGTATCGCGGCAGCGCGTCCTCCCGACGTGAGAGCTTGACAGACACTGGCGGGACGCGGGGCGCGCACGAGTGTCACGCTACCTACGACGACGCGTGTGTGTGTGCCTAATACTAACGAAGGAATATAAGTTTATTCACTGTGTCCCATGATTCACTGAGACCCACTCTCCCCTACCTACCTACCTAGGTACTATCCGAACCTATAACCTTAAACTTAGACTACCAATTTAGATAAAATAAGCTATTCAAGTTGATATCTTAAATATATGTCAGGTTTAAAAGCTTCGACTAGGATATTTTTGGTATACTCAAATCAAAAAGAGATAAATCTCGGTATTTATGTCAACAGGGCTGTAAAGTGAATTGAGAACCAATCCGAATTCTTGAACCAATGAGATAAGTTTTATTATACAGTTTATTCTAAATAACTGGTTTATCACACTGAAATTTAATATTCTGCCGTCACTTCAAGGGCGAATCGAACTTTTATCAATTTGAAATCTCAATAAGCAGTTCTATTCACTAACGTATAAATAATATTATTATTCAATCTCTCCATAGAAACTGTTGGAGGTTACTATCATTATTAAGTACTAGCTGGGCTCTGCGGTGTTGCCCGCGGTTTTTTTTAATAGTCTATGTTACTCTGCCGTCTGTGCCGCTGGTCCCGTTTTCGATCTCCGAACAGTTCAAACATTTGTGTGTATGAACATGTCTGTTTGACTGTGTTTGGATGTTTATATTGTATATAAGTATGTATATCACTCATCAGGTTTCCATAGCATAGGCTTAGCCTAGTTAGACACCAGAAGACCATGTGTGGCAGTTTAAAAGAAAATGTAGCTTTCTAACGGAGCAGGAGTTTTTGAAATCGGCCAGTACTCTTAAATTTTATTTATTTCATACAAAAATACAAATATTTCTCTTAATAATATTAGTATAGATGTATAGATTAGTACAGATTTATGTAGCTAATTGTTTTGTTGCTATAGATGATGCAGCTATAGTAATTATGTTTAAATAAATTTCACTAAACGCTTTGCGTTGACTTTTATTGTGCCAACGGCCAGGTTTTGGAATTCGTTGCCGAGTTCTCTATTTTCCGACAGCTATAATTTCGGTATTTTCAAATCGCGAGTGAATCGGTTTGTTTTAGGCAAGCCTGTCAAATCTGAGGCCATTGCATTACGTACAAGTTGCGGTCAATCGCAAGCCTTTTATTAATACATAAAAGTATGTATATAAAAAAGATATAGGTAATCAATACTTAACATCTAAACAATAATGCATTAGCAAGCAATTTAAATCACTCAACCTATCTCATAGAAGTAGTTCCCCAGGTCAAGAAGGCTTTCATTCGAATAAGCCTCCAGTGACCTGCTCCCGTAGTGAAGTGAGAGAGCTTTTATACACTTCTACTTGTATATTTTATTATAGGTCTGCGGAGAATTACTATTCATCGTTAGGTAGCTAAGTTGAACTAGCTTGTAGCGTGTAGCTGAGATGTTTTAAACTGACTTAAAAAAAAATTAGAATCTTAATTCATCGGAATATTGTTTTATTGTGTGGGGCACTATAAAACCAAAGATTCCGACGAATTATATAATAGACGAATTTCTGAAAGCTTTATAGGTAGTATTTTAGTCCCGTATAAATTGTATCGCAGTCATTAATAATTAATATAGTTTCGTAAAAGGAAATAAAAATAATAATTGCAGAAGAACTTGTCGAATTGAAGTTGGTTGTACAGTATAAGTACAAACAAAAAAGCTAAATCGTTCCATGTATCACGGAACAAATTGATAACCTCCTCTATTTTGAAGTCAGTATGAAAAACGATATAGAAAACTTAATAAAATAAATAGCCTATGACACAAGGTAGACCAATGCCCAGCAGTGGCATGCTATGAGATGATACGTACGTCCATACCTCCTGTAATGGAAGCGCTAGTGAGCCGCGCCGCCGCACCCGCCGTGACGTGTGACTGCGCCGTGTGACCTCACTGTATGAGCCGTCATTTAAACTGTCTGCCATGGAGGGGGCAAAACGTTAAAAGCCAAACCGAGACACCGGCGGGTCTTCACTCAGATGTATAGGGCTCATTTGTCTTCCCCTCAGCAAATTCGCTCTAAAAAGTTTTAATGCCACTACCAGTGGCTAGGGCTCTAGGCACCCCCGTCTGGGTCTACAGGGCAGTTCGTTAGTCTTTCTCTGGGCGTCCGGTCAAGCTGTCCGAGGTCGAGATAGGCCAGCAGCGCAGTCCTTTCTAAAAAACGGCGGAATTATCCACTGAGTATACGACTGAATATTTATTCATCAGATCACTATATAAATAATAAATAAATAAATAAAACAAACAATACGTAAAAACACAACCCTACTTTCACAAGAAACTTCGTCTACGTAATTTGCAAAGCTAAACCAAGTCTAGTAAGACTAAGTGCTAGGTATAAACTTACCTACTGCTATAAACTGACAGGCCTAATCTGATTTGTGTCCGCTTTGAAGCTTTAAGTCGTCTAAACAGGATACACACGGACACGGTGATTAGACGAAAATTTGTAAATATTTTCATGAGAGACAAAGGTTGTACAAGTGTACTTCAAAAGTAATTAAAGACTTGTAATTCCGCAGGCGCTGATATAAGTATTAGTTGAAAAAAAGTTATGAGGTCTCATCCCAATTATGGTTTTATATAAATATTATCATAATCCACCCATTAGTTAGGTTTTTAAACCAAAATAACTTAAATAGATTGTATTGGTGCCTACTTAATTGAAGTTCGTATCACTTTTTAACAGGCTTGTAAAAATATAAAGGGTAGAATGTAAATTTTATAAAGATTGGAAAAAATAATCTAAATCGTTTCAGGCGTCTCTGAATTTCGGCTAACACACAAAATAAAAATAAAAATATGTACAGTCAAATTTAGAACTGCATTTTTTAAGCTTGTTGAAAAGATCACGAACATGTTCGCCTTTACAATCGTCAGTGATACCCCCTTCCCTGTTACCCTTTTACAGTTATCATTCGTCACGGCTCCAACTAGATTCAACCGCATTACTTGTACGAGTAGTTTCTACTAAAATTACTGTCTACCCTCTACGGACACATTTTGTCTACTCTATGCTTAAATTACTTTGCAAAGTCTGTATCAGAGACCTTACTCACCAATAACACAGTCAAGCGCGTTACACACGTACTCTACCGTTACCTTTTACGAGGAGGAAATCTTCAAAAGAGGACTAGATTCGTAGGACCCCTTGTTGGGGCAAAGGGCTGATATGATGCTTATTCATTCCGTTTTAACTTGGGCAGACGCTTCATTTCACTCGAGCAGCCCAGACATAAAATAAGTGAAAACAACATAGACTTTGTCATATTAGACAACGTTGAAGCGGCGAAATGTGACCGTCCGTTCGGACCGCAGCCCGTATATGCTAGAGTTAGTCATAGACAAAAAAAAAAAAACAAAAAAGCATCTTGATTTTATTTTGGCAGCGTTGAAACAGCTGAACGAAACTAAGTTCTCTTGCTCTTCTTTTCACTTCTTTCATGCCTAACTCGGGCCGATAAGGAGGTAGGTCTCAACTATAACCAAGCGTCGCTAGGTCTGCCATACTTACACTTACAGTCCTCCTGCCCTGCGGGTTATAGTCAAGAGCTCGTTTGAGCTTCAAAAGACACCCGTCTAGATTGTAAATACAAGTAATACGTAACTGTGCCAAATATTACGAATTTTGAACCATAGTTGTAAATCCTAGGCGGTCAGTTTCCTATAAAAAAATATCAAGTGGTATGGAATGAGCACCGAATCGTGTTCTAGAAATCGTCTGGTATTTTATACACTTTTAAATGCCCAGAAAAAAGGTTTGATACTCGTAATTAATAAATAAAACAGTTAACGTTGTTCATGTCAACGACACAATTAGGTATGAATTGTTCTAGAATCTAATTTTAATTACTCTCAAAGCATCCGCGAACAATATAATTAATTCTGTTCTGCCTATGTAGGATACCGAAATAGTTTAAACTTTAGAACTCTCACATATATACCTAAACTAGTAAATAGTAGACGAGTACCTAGTTCAAATTTGACTAATGTCTCCAATGCAGTGTATTGATTTAGAAAGTAAGGTAGAAAGGAAATATTTATCAATGCCATTTGCATAATGATACATCTGATATTTTTTTGATTTCTTCAATTTTTATTCGGTGAAATAACATTGATTTTGTAAGTTAATTAGGTTTTTAGTCGATTACTTGTTAAATATATTAGACACGACATTATATCTGGTAAAACTAGTTTAATATAAATTTGATATCTGTTCATAACTGGCTACTGATTTTGAAAGTAAGACAAAATAATACAGTAGTTATAAACTAGACTATTATGGAATTCATGGTGTGGATGGGTGTTCAAATCAATATATATCGAGAGTTTCGATTAGAAATTCAGGCTCTAATTATGTTAAGCTTTAAATTCAACAATAGCTAAAATCACATTTATCAAAATATTTAAACTTACATTAGATATGCTCGTTATCATGTCCTAATGCCTACCTACTTGGTAACTAGAAAAGCATTACGCTGAGCAAATTTGAGATCGAAGGTTAATAGGTACATAAGTTCTCACTCGTTTCGAAAGTTGTTCTTAGGAGACAAAAATAATGTTCCTTTCTCTATGATATGAATCCAACGGAAAGCCGCAGAAGCTCTTACTCAAATAATTATAATTATGAGGAGGGATGGATTTATAATTACTGTCTTTGATGTGATGTTTTTATTAAACACTACATTTGAAATTGCTAATTCTGATATTAATTATTTTGGTATGTACGGAAGTTTACCACGAGTAAAAGATTGGAATTATTTTCTTGCTGTTGCATGGCAATATTAAAGTAGTTTTTATTTGTAGGTTATAAAAACGTTAACAATATATCGAAAAAAAAATGTTTTTCTTCACTTTTGTAATAAATTGTTTGTCTTTGAATTTGTTGAGCAACGGAGCGTCATTTGTTTCAAATCTGTCTATTTTTTATATGCTGATCCGGGTGTATTTTTCATCTAATCTTCATGAAAATTGGCATGTATGTTCTATGAAATATGAAAAAAATAAGGATAAGGGTATAAGGATTTAGAATAAGGAATTAGAAATAATGTTCTTGAGAACTCGTGACTTGTTAACTTTATGATGACGTGCTACGTTATTCCGATGGTGCAAAAAGACCGCAATCCGTGGCACACGCAACGATATTATTTTATTTCTACGTGAATTCTACGCACTTAAAATAACGCGGCCGCGTTATCTTTTGAAATATTTATAGTGAATAAGGGCCCTCAGTCGCAACTGCCTTGAAATTCATAAATAAATGTATAAAATATCCAAACTTGAAAATTCGAATATTATTTATTCAAATATTATTTATGATATTTGAATTTTGGAGATTTTTAAACGAATATATCGTGATAGTGAAATTTTGTGCATGTGCAAAGTCTAACGAACACATGAACAAAGTGTTTTCCCCTAAATAGATATCATAAGATACGTGTTAAAGGACACATTCTTAGAGACACTATTTTGTAGAAGTTTAAGCTAAATTAAAATTACTTATTAGCCTTAAGCTAGATTGTAATATTATTAAGGGATCACTAGATGGTTAAACCCTTAACAAATAGAAAAAATATATTAACTATACTAATATTGTAAACAGGAAAGATTTGGTTTTTGGCTTGCATTGAATAAACCTTTTAAACTGATTTCAAAAATTCTTTCGCCGTTCGAAAGCTACTTTATCATGGAGGAACTATAAAAAATTAGAGACCTGCGGGTATTAGTAGTAAGAGTAAGTCCTAGTCGGCAGGTGATTGATATTTGCTATGAATCAATATAGATCCTAAACCGCCGAACCTAGAGTCATGGAATTTGCAAGGCAACAAAACATTTTTGGAAATGTATCCCCTACATAAGTGCTAATACATTATATCGCATGCAACGCCGCGGGTGACAGCTATACTAATTATAAATAAATGCTCTTAAAGTTTCGACTGAGTTTAAAGTGTTAAAAAATTGGTTAATTTTTCAATGCATTTACTAGTCCAGATAAAGTGCAGTCCTATTCTTACTCAGCTACGGCTGATTGCAGTTCCGACAGAAAGACGTCAATTCAAGTGGAAACTGTCAAAAGTTGCCAGGATTGCGTTTCCGATGAAGGCGGCACTATCCGTGCCAAAGTTTGAGGACAACTGGCTTTCGAACGGTAATAGTTTGCTTGAGATGTTACGTTATTATTGAAAAGTTTGACGTTTTACTCATGGGGGCGATGCTTGAGCTATGCGATACGAGTAATAATAAGACTGTTGTTGGATATAGTTTGGCAGCATTTAGTTTTACACGTCTTTCTACATTTCTAATCTGTGGTTTTCTGTTGAAAGTATGGCTGTTATGAATGTTTATTTATGTTGAATTTTGCGTATTTTTACAAAAATCAAAAAATAAAATTAAAATGGAATTAATTATAGGTACCCTTTCAAAGAATAAAATATTTATTTAAATCGCTCTACCCTTCTTTGAGAAATCAGGTAACAAACATAAAAAATACAGTCTTATTTTAGATCTGAGTACCTCTTCTTTTTCGAAAGTTGGCTATTTTTGTTTTTCTCGAATACAGACTTTTTCCTTTAGTGTAAGTTCAATACATTCTAGCCGATAGCCCTGTATAACACTACATAATTTCGAGCACCGCGATATGAGGTCGCCATTATAGTCACCAGTGGCTCTCTACTCCATTTACTGAAACCAGCACGTATAGCGCTGATTGTGTAACATATGAACCGATACCTATATACGTAGGCAATCAAGTTGAACATTGTCAATACTAATGCGAAGGTACGAAAAAAATACTTGAAAAATGCCATTCAAATAACTTAAAGAGTATATCACAAAAGCAAGGTCCGTATTAAACATACAATGATAATTTCTTATACAAAACAATACAATACGATACACATTTTTTACTGTCACCACAAGATAAAAAAGCTTATAGAATAACCACAATAAAAAATACAACTGGCACAAAAAGTCTGAAAGCCTGCTGTCACTTTATAGTAAGTTACATAATAAGCCCCATGGAGCCAGTGCGAGTACGCGACTATATTTCGGCTCATTAATTGAATAAACCGTCGGTAGGTATGTGGGGTTTATGGGCCGGTGTAATTTACGGCTGTCCACGATCAGCAGCGGGCTGTAGCACAATCTGCGAGATATTACTAGTGTTGCTATTTGCAATAGTGATGTAGTCAGAACGATCATTCGGAATTCCATTCAAACCAAATAAATCGAACATTTATTTTTTTATTGATAATTGCTTGCGCACAACTTGATAACTTGACCACAACTCACCTGATGTTAAACGACGATGCGGCCTAGGATGTGAACTACCAGATAATGCAATTGTTTAGTAAATATTTATAATGATTTTACTGTAGTACAAAATTAAAAAAATATATAACATTTAACTAAAATAGTAAAGTTTTTTTTATTTTTTTCGTTTCGTGTCCATTATGGTCTAGTATTTTGGTTTGTACATAATATTAGTAAATGTTTTATCCACTTCTCAAAAAAAGTAGGCGGTACTGTATTGTAACTGTATTTTTTATATTTGCAGGCACGACTGGACCGATTTGAAAAAATATTTTTTTGTTTGTGTGGCGACATTTAATAAAAGTCAGTCCAGTAGTTTGATTGTTAAATTAAAATTACTGAAACTGTTTTTTATTGTGTTGAAGTCGGTACCTAATAACTTACTATTTAAAAAAAAACTAAGCAGAAAAAATATTTTAGATTATGGAGATTATGACTATTATTATTTTTTTAAACGGCAAAGTATTTAGTCTTCAAGGCATCAAATGTAAATTTTTGTATATAATCGTTCCCTAGTCTTTATACCATAAATTCATCTCAAAAACACTGTCATTTTAGAATTGTTCAACCGAAATTGCTTATTTAAAAGTTAATCTGCGAAAAGCCAAGAAAATATAAATTTATACATTTAGCTTTGAAGAAAAGAGCAATTGATCATTCACTTAATTTGCCATCATTAATCATTTACGGCTTTTAATTTCTAACGAAATTACTTCTTTATCTACACCCAAGAGGTCGTTTTGTCATCATTTCTTAAAAACATTTTCATTTTTATTTTGTTATTTCACTTTTACTGTTTACGATATATACAAAAAATAAACAAACAATACATTAAAAAAACTGAAAAAATGCCGCATTCAATTCGGCACGGAAAACTTACTGTTCAAAAATGTCATCATACGAGTAGTCGAAGAAAATTAAGAGATACATTGATTTAAAAAAAAAAAACTACTGGACCGATTATGATCCCAAAATTATGACTGACTGATTGACTGAAAGTATACCAATAACTACCTAATTACTGTTATTTGAAATCGGTACAGGCATCTCTGAGAAATCGGCACATCGGAACATGCCTCCGACAAATTGAGAACCTCCCTCTTTTTGAAGTTGGTTACTTATTTTTTTCTTATTTTGCCATTGACATTTCAAATGAATTGAAATCTCAAAACGGGTAAAGGAAGTACCGACGTTATGGTAAATCTACGCCAGTCGCAAATAGATGCATAACCTGAGTACTTCTTTTTCCCATTTTGAGATTATTTACGTTAAAATATTAATTGCATAAATCTTGAATAGATTTATGCAATTAATATTTTTTTAGCAAACTCTTTTAACAATTTAATTTTAAATTTTGTTGTTACAATTACAAATACATTATTAATTTAATAATTTGTAACAATTAAAGTGCCCAGTTCTGGTTACGTTTCGGCTTTAAAAAGTCGTCCCGCTATGGGGAAGAGGCAAAATTATATTAACCTTTTCACCGCAATAGCGACATAAAAATGACAAGCGCTGGCGACAACGTCTTCAATAGTTAACAAAAAAAAACTTGGCATACTGGGCACAGCAATGCAATCCTAGCGTGACTTGATAAATGTTCAGCAAGTTTAACGTAGACCAGTGAAATAATACAATGTACACATTACAAAAAAAAACTGTTTTTTTTTCTAAAATCATCTTATAGGTTTGTATTGTTTTATAATAAGTTCTTTTTATAAAGAAGTGATTACAAATTTCCCTTACGGCAGGCGCAGTTAGATATTTTCAGCTAATTCGATTTTAAGTTCAAATCTCTGAATCGATTTTGGTATAATTTATACGAGACGACTCGAGAAAAACCTTTCAACAAACAATTTTTCAAATTGGTCGGTCCATAAACACGAAATCAAGAAACAAAAATAAAAACAGTCGGATTAAGTACCTTCTTCTTTATTGGAAAGTCAGTAGAAAATGATAAAGAAAACTCTCGATTTCCACTGTCGAGAAAGTTTCCCCACTCTATTGTCCATCTACGTCTCACCCTACGCTCACATTATCTCTCAAACCAGTAACTCCGACCAAAACGAAATGATTATAAACGCATGACCACAGTCCAAATAAGGTAATATTTCATAGTTATATCTCAGGGTAATATTTCTCCCTTGTCTTTTGTGGTCATTACTTTGATAAAGTATCAGTGACCTCTTAGAGAGTTCGATTGAAAGAAGTATTTTATCTTCGGACATATCACGACTTTTGGTTGTACATATTTCAAATGGAAAAGTCTTCGCTGACTGATATTTGGTAGAAGTCAACGCAGAGCCTAAACAGCTGATCTAGAGATAAGAAATGTTAATGGTGTGTATTCATTTTAGGGTGTAAGTCAGGTTGTACTAAGAAATAATTTTTGCAAAATTCAGCCCCTAAAGGGCTCAAATGGGGGTCTTACGTCGTATGCAACGCCGCAGGTACACAATTATGTACGACTTATGAGACAGTGACAACCTGCAATAAATTCAGCAGATCCGTTATTTTGGTTAAACTTGTATAGGTCTCCCTTGAAAGTATAACATTTCTTTTTAATAATGAAATCCACTTCTGTCCGGATGACATATTTTGGAGAATGAAGAACCTCCTCCTCTTTTGAATTCAGGTATAAAATAATTTACAAGGCTAGATAACCACGGTATAGCGTGTGGTTATCTAGAATCGCGTTAATTAAGTCGTTTGACACGATGTGTGTCCGCAATGTTTTTACAATTCTATTTTCGTTCATGCTAAACTATTTTCCGACCATTTTGTGGGATATCGCTATCAAATATCGCTGTGGAATAAAGTTTTGCGGGATGTTTTTCAACTATGCATTTATAGTCAGATCAAGTTATACTTAAATAAAGTGACAACAATGAAACTAGTATTTTTGCGAACTTTTGACCTCGCGAACACAATAGTTTTTACATCTTTGTAAAAAAAACAACTACTTAGCCAATTTTTTTACATAACTTATAATATAAAAAAAAAAAAACGAAAAAAAAACGATTTTAATTAAGGTTAATGTTGTTTTGCTTTGATATACGTACCAAATGTTATTGGAATCGGCCAGTAAATGGTGCCGCAGCAAACTTCCCCCCTTTTTTGGAAGTACCTCCCCAATAAAAAAATCTGAAAATTCGTAGAACCCATACATCAAGTTTCACTAAGATTGTTTGCAAGCTATGACAGAAAAATAACTTTTATTTATTTTATTTAAAACACCAATATCTGATTATATTAACTTTATACGAAAGTGTGCGATATAGTTTTTATGTAAGCCTCAGAAATGTATGTTTTCTAAAACTAACTGTTCTAAAGTTGATAACACTTTTGTATGTAAATTAGATATTTACCAAACAACCTTAAGATCAAGAAGTCAAGATCTCCGCAATGCCCTTCACAATCTCCGTAATCTTACATTCAAAGCAAACAAAGGTACACTATTACCTTAGAAACATTCTATTAATATTATCTCAAATAAAACTCCCTTGGTGACTGAGAAAATTGAGATCGAAATATCTACGAGATATCTGTAGGTAAGTAACAACTATGGCTAACAAATATTTTTATAAGAATGTAGTAGTTAAATTGGTATGTTCCACTGTATTCACTGGGTGAACAAAGTGGAAATCAAAGTGTCTTGAGTTCTCCTTAGACTTATTGCACCTGATTAATATCTCTCTGGAAGATTGTGACGACAAAATCGCTGTAATTTGTTCACCTTGGAATTAAATCACCCACAAATTACGGAAATCATTGTTTGTTTGTTTTTTTCAACAAGCTCAACACTTTTCAAATCCAGAAAATAGCAGTTTGTTTTTTTACTGTTTATTTTTATATATTTTATTTTCAAAGGCATGGTTGAATACTATCATACAAATTCGTAATAATCATACAAAATCGTTGTAATGTTCATATTTTACTTCGTTTGTATCAATTTTCAGTGAAATAAACCATTTATGCTGTAGAGCTTAACCATAAACACGTTGTTTGGGACCATTCATTTTCAGTTCCATTGTATGCAGCAACCATTAATAGTTTCGCGTATATTGAGGCCAAATAATTACCATTTGATCGCGCAGTGGTTGATATACAAATATTGAAAGTCGATTTCTGGTACATAGTGGTATATTAATAGTGACGTACAAAGTCAATTTCCTATCTGTTACAATTTTAGAAATCAAAGATTTGTTAGAAAAACAATCAAACGGGTTTGAATTTCCTTCCCTGAATTCTGTACAAAAAGTTGTTCATAATTAGTAAAACTCTTTTTCGGTTTCATTGTTTAGGTACGTATGACAGTAAATAAATGAAAGGCAGCAAAGCCAATAACTATCCTAATCAACTACTATGCAAAAACAGCATATTAATATGAGTTTGCTTAAAGTCTAATTTGATCGTAACATCGATGAAGCGTCGTTGGTAATATGTTGAAATGTATTTCGTAAACATATTTTTAATTTAATTTATTGTCCTTTATGCTATTTGAGACTTTAGGGCTGTACGGACCAGAGCTCAAATTATTTTCCAAGCTTATCGTTTAATCGATGCGACGTGTGACCGGAATGCTGGTGTTTATCTGGCCTAACGTATGAACATTGACATTCAGTATAGTAATAGCACTAGCATGCTAGACATGCTGTAGTAGAGGAAAATTGGTATTATATGAAGTGGTCTTAGGTTATCTATCCGTTTGTTGCTGTAGTTAGTCATTTCACTGTTCTTAATAAATGCATTTGCCCAACTTGAAACAATCTTAAAAATGATATATTATTTAAATTAATTTTCGTTAAAAAGTATGCTTTTCTACACATTAATGTAGAACATTTTGACAAGGCTGACGAAATAACAGAAAAAACAAATGACTAACAAATAAAACTTTACCACAATTAAAAATCTAAAATTTAGGAAATAAATTTAGTACTTCATTTTTAACGATAATCGCTTGCGCCATACTGTCTCATGGAATTGTCATTATCATCATCACGTCGTGATAATCACGCGTATAATATTTATAACAATATTTACCTATTAACATTTATCCAGACGTCCTTCAGTAATGAAGTAATCGTGTTGTCTAGGAAGCTTGCTATTCAGCGTACTGTAATAAATCTGGAACAGTTTATGTGGCCAGGATAAAGCTACTCTGGCTTATTAGTGGCCTGGGACGGTGTATTAAAGGAGTGATGAACTTACCTTGAATATTACTTCAATTTATATTTATTAAGCGGTTTTGTTTTGAGAAGGCCTTATTCCCGTAATACTTCATTATTTTGTTCGCAATAGATGATGAAAGTTATGTCTATGGATTCATGTATATAAATTCAAATAATAATGAATTATTCAAATATTTAGGTACATATCTTTAGAAGGAAAAATGCTTTTTACACATATACCTATGTTATTTACCGACATTAAAAAAAAAGTCAATTAAAAAAAGGGGTATATTATAAAATTTTCGTTACCTGATTTCTCGGAGTGCTGAACCGATTTCAAACATACTTTTTTATTGATAGGGTAATGACTATTTCTTAAGAAATCCTCTTTAATAATCGGACCACGTTATACATTTATCAGAATTGGTTATGTGGTTAGATTATTAAATCAAAATAAATGACATACTGCTTTTAAAAAAAAAGATCTTGCATGAAATAATAAAAACCAAATACTTTCAATTATCATTAAATCAATTATTATTTTTAATAACACACGATATCTAAAAGTAAACCTTTACTTAAATCCAGTCTAGAATCTAGATTGAAGAGCCTTTGAAACAGTCGCCTGCGTCACAAACACAAACACACACACATACGTACAATTTTACACACACACGTTAACACAATATGGTCAGTAACACGACATCCGGATAAACACCTACCAGAGAATACAAATATTTGTAGAAAACATACGTTTGCCTTAGCCACTTGCTGCCAGGGTTGCCTGCTGAACAACTAATCAGAAAAAAAAACCCCGTTACAAAAAAAATCCTTTTACTTATGAATATAACTTGCATTATTTAGTGCTCGAATTTTGATCCATCAAATTAAAAACGTCTTTTCTGATGTCCGTTACAGAATCTATGTTCCCTTGTTTATGTGTGTTTCTTAAAGACAGCTAAAACGAGAAAAGAACTATTTTTGTTCGAAAGGAAACCAACTGGGAAGTATACACTTTACAATTATACTATGGTCACATATTATTTCTATCAAACACAAAAACTAATGGACTACTTTACCTAATAATTGTCTTTGACAACATCAATGATATTCTGATTTGTAACGTACGTTAAAAAATACCGCGTAAAATATGTGAAGACATAACCTAAGTACTACTGAGTACCTGCTATGTAATATTGTTATAGCATTGATTTGTTTTTGTTTAATATAAATGTAAAATGTGTGTGACGACACCTGCTGGAACCAAGGAAATACCAGCGCTGGTTGTTTAAAACCAGCATTATGAGTTGGAGCAGGTTTGTGCTAGGAAACTTAGGTGTTAATAATGACTAGTTTAAAATGTTCTTTCTTTTTAACTATTTGTCTGCTGAATTTAAATCGGTTCTCCATTTTTTCAAAGTAATACTGGTTTCGTTTCTAAACCGAATAAATATTAGCAAACTATAAAAGTCGGGGCCAGCCCTAGGTGTGAAACCGACGGGAAGCAGAATACGAATCGTCGAATCGTGCTGAAAAGCTCGTCTAAAAACTAAGCCAATGTATGAATTATTCATCTTATGGATGCAACCACACACTTACACACATCTGAGTGCCAACTCTAGCTGCTATCGAGATATGTAACAAGAATAAAACGGTGTCACATGCTATATTGATTATTGAGAAATTTGTATCATTTTACCTTTTTTCATGAAGATACTGGATGTATTTTATACTGTTTCTAGCTAAGAAAAATCCTAACTAGATAGATAGATCAACTCTTTATTGTAGACACACAAAACATAACAATACAAAAATATAAATTTACATGTTGTGCCACAAGTAGCGGCCTTATCGCTAAAAGAGACCTCTTCCAGGCAACATTTGAAAAAAAAATGTATAGGATGGGGGTGTACTTCGATACAGAAAGTAATCTATACTTAACTAAACATATACAAATATACATACATCACTGATTCAATAAATTGAATGGAACAAATCACTTTTTATTAAAAAAAATACAAAATCTAAGGCTATTCATCCGATTGGGAGCTACAATGCCACAGACACGTCAAAATTATACCCCGCCCTTTACGTTAGGGGTAAATAAAAAACCGTATGAATCAAGCAAGAGCCAATCAATAAAGAGTTCATTCATTCAATCAATTTTTACCTACAGTTCTATGTCTACGAGTATAAACTAACAGCATGCCCAGGAGAAAACATCTGCGCCGTGCAGCGCAGTTATACCCAAAATTTTACGTCGGAACAAAAGCCCTTCATCGTTTTATATAGCCCATCTGTTACAGGGAAGGGGTTCTGATGAATTCTATCGTGAAAACTTTTCCCCCATGCTTTATGGATATATCATGGTGGTACTATTTAATCCATCAACGGGTTTTTATAATATCTCTTATCTATATTTCAGCAAAACTTTTTTGATATTTTGTTCTATACTTTGTTAGCAACTTGTTGAGGAGACTAATTTAGACTAATTAATGACTAATTTAGTGCCCTTAATATGCTGTTCATTGCAGATCCCAAATAATAATTTATGATAAATCATTAAATACAAAAAAAGATCTAATAGTCAAAGAAAATCAACAAAATAGGATAATCAATTTAGAACATACAAA
Organism: Ligdia adustata; assembly: GCA_947049295.1. Lineage (NCBI taxonomy): Eukaryota > Metazoa > Arthropoda > Insecta > Lepidoptera > Geometridae > Ligdia > Ligdia adustata. The sequence continues at coordinate 3,812,983 of OX346237.1, forward strand.
AAAAAACATACGTTGCGACTTAACAACCCTCTCTGTTTTATTGTCGGTTAGAATTGCTAATCAATGGTTGCCTTTAACTGGTTAGCTGTTTAAAAAAAACTTTTATTTCTAGATATTTATTAACAATTTCGAACTGATGTGAATTGTTACAGTTCGAAAACTTGGTTAAATAGAGTGCGTTTAAAAGTTTATACGCTGAAAAAACAGTAATATCGGCAAGTTTTAAAATAACCCAGATTAAACTAAATTTAAATATTGATATCATTTAAAAGAAGAAAAAGGTTGAATTTGTAATAAAATTTATACTGAAATAAGATTAACTTTCATCTGAAACCTAATCGCTAGTACCCAGTCAGCCATAAAAGATTAAAATTTATTGATAAAACTATTCAGTTAGTCAGTGTTATTGCTTCGGCGTATACTGAGAAAAAGAAGGATACTAAATTCATCAATAATTATAACTTACATTATGAGATCAACCCTGAATTAGAGAAAAAAACAGCTGTGAAATAAAATAAATTTTATAAAACAGCTGACCTTTTTTCCCGAATTCAGAGCAGGTCTCATACTGAAAATTGTTTATTAGGTACTACGCCAAAAGAGGCAATGTACTTATGTACACCTCTAACTGATAACTCCGTATTTCAATGCCCTACACTAAATTAAATTTCGAATTTCAAATCATATTAATTTAGAGCTTGCAGATAAAATTACTTTTAGTAAGATTTATATTTTGAATAGTTCTTTATGATTAATTATATCTAGATTATGATATATGAGATTAGATGATTAATGAATACCCTAATTAAGTCTTCGCTTTTATTTTATACAGATTTAGAGGTCAAGACATCTTTGGTGCTAGATTTACTCGATTTGAATAAATAGAGGTGGTATATATGGAAACAGCCGTTATTTTACAAAGATGTTATTTAAATAATATCTAGTTGCTATGATGACATCACGAGAATTTTTAGTATAAGTGTGGTTCCTCTCACCACTTCCACAACTCACCTTATCATATATCTGACTTCCTCAAGAGAAGAGGAAGTCAGTTATTAATCATCATCATCATTTAGTGTCAGATTATCTAGGTCGGCTGAAAGCTGACATGGTCTACGATGTTTATACTATGATAGCCCAGAATAACAGTTTTTGTCAGGCCAACGCTTCGGCCTACGAAACTGAAGCTAGGTAATCAGATACAAACTGCGTATAATTCGTACTCTTAAGATAACAGTTGCGAAATTACACGTATTTCAATTAGTTGTTTATGTTATTTCACGATCATCACGTGAGCGCTGAACTTAATACTGTTGATCTTTTACTATGGATCTCAATTCTGTTTACCGCTTTTATTTGTATGTTACTAAATATTGCAGTAAATTGTTAAGATATGAAAAACTGCAAAACATAAAAAAAATCTTAATAACACCACGTTAATATCTTAATATTTCTGAAATTTTCAGGAAGTTAAATTAAACTGTGAATTTATCAGAGTAAAATATCTAGTCTTTCTAATTGCACATTGTAAGCATGTTACTAAAAACTATACATGTCTTTGTAAGATGATAAGTTTTGCATCGTTTTTAACCAATTTAAAAAAAGGAGAGGTTCTCAATTCAACAGCTTTTTATATATGTACGTTTACACAGAGACGGTGGGACCTATTTAAAAAAAATATTTTTTGTTCGAAAGATAATACTTTCCATTTGGTCTCTTATAAATTGTATCAACATTGGTTTGACAGTTTTTTTAGAAATAGTCAATATGAAATTTTTGTAACGTAAGTTTTTACTCCCAAGTTGAAGTCGGCGTTAAATTTTAAAGTACTTTTGTGATTATACTCGTATTCTGTAAAATCAAAGATTCACACTTTGCTTTCTAAAAGACATGCACACGCCAATATTCATACTCATATTTATTTATTGGGTGTTGTTATTTACAAGTCAGGTTACAATTAGTGTATTAAGTAATTCACACCAATACACGCCAATACCTAAAAAAACGCTACCATTAAGGACACTTTTTATTACAGAAGTTTCAAGACAGTAAAGAATTATAAAATACGCAACGATACGATACTAAGCTGCCAAGTTCTTTTACTGCAAATGTCAAAAAGTTTTAATAGTATTCAAGAAGCTCACAAGCTTTAAAAAGCCCTTTGATAAGCTACAATTTACGTATTCAAGGCTAAAAAACTTAGAGCCCTAATTTCCTAAACTAACTTTTTTGTTGTTAAAAATGCCTACTTAATATTTTACACAGCGGAACAAAATTCAAGACAGCTGCTGAAAAAGTTACAGGCGAAAAAATACAGTAATATTTTTTGGGACAAACTTGTTCAATAAATCTTTTAGTCAACCGTTCTTGATAAGTTCCGAATATATTCGCTAGAGCGCGCTGTAGGGGTTCTACGCACAGTCGTAGACCCTCGTCCGTAGCCGCTCCACGTAGCTCCGTAGCACCGTAGACGCGCTACGACTTTCTGATGCCGTAACCATTTATCAGTGCAGTAGTGCGAACCAATTGTAATTGCTACAAAGACGAGTGTTCGAAAAATAATTGGATTTTTTAAAGTGATAAACAGAGGTGTGTTTAATAGAAACATTATCGTGAATTATAGTGGTTTATTGTGTGAACAAAATTTGTGATAATTTTGTCTTCGATCAAGAGTTGGGACATTTATTAATAGCTGAGTAGGTAAGTGGATAAAAGTTATTTTAATTATAAGTAATTTTAGTAAGGTTCATTAGGGATGAACGGTTGATTTTTTGTTTTATATTTCACGCAGGCACGTATTATATATATGTGTACATTTAAAAATTATAGTCCAAATTTTATCTGAGATAATTAAAAATATAGTAATTTAGTTTATCTTAAAAGCTAGAATGGGGATTGTGAATTGTGTGTATTAAACACCTGCATTAAATGTATGTCATTCGCATCAAAAATATTAGGCTTTTTTATTTACATTTATGATGTAACTTCAATAATTGTAAGTATTCTTATTCATTTATATAAATATTAATACACTTTTTCCGATATATTTCAAAATTATTAAGATTATTATCAACGTGGATTAAATTGACAGTTGTTAAATTGAGTAAATGAAATGTAAAGTTAGGTAATATTTGAAATTAAATCATTATATAGGTAATAAGAACAATATGATTTTTAAATTATATTTTTATTATTGCTCATTGCTCATGATATTTGTGTTTCTAATACTCAAACGTTCTATATTTTTATAGTTTTTATTTAGATCCAATTTTTATAGCTGCGCGTGAATCTCTGCTGAACCAAAAATCACGTTAAGTCATTACCAGATGTGTCTATCCTCATTTCAAATAGACTTAGAGCACGGTAAATAATATCATCTTTATAATAACCTTATTGAGAAAATGAAAAAGTCCACAAAATCGTGGCTTTAGTCTCGTTTCGGCTTGGAAAGATCCCATTCCTGAGTTTTAAAGAGAATTTTTCCCCAAGTCTCTCCTGCCTTCTTGAAATTTTCGACGCATTTTGCTTTATTTAAGAGGAAAAAGGTAGTTAAACAGTAATTTGCGTGATGTAGTCATTTTTCAGTTTGGAGATTATAAGATTAGAAGAAAGCTGCGCATCTCGGCTTTACTTTGGTTTTTACGTAAATTAACCTGTATTTCTTGAATTAAATGCTTACGGAGAGATAGTAGCAATTTTTCAGCATCATTTTTGGTTTGTTATGGGTTTAAAGTGAATATATGTGGATATTAGATATGGATCACAGCGTGTTTAAAAAGTATTTTCTAGAACTGAATACCAATTCAAACATTTCTTTTGATATATTATTTCACTTGTAATGTGATTAGGAAAAATCGTACGTAATTCATAATCGTATCGTCAATCAATGAAAAATCCTGTTTCGGTCACCTTATGACGATAATAACCGAAGTTTTATTATTTAGGATACGGGGTAGTTTTATGGCATAAATACTAAACAAAACTGGTATATAAAATATAAAAAGTGAAAGTAAATATTATCGAAATGCACGATGCGTGCGATCTCTTCATCCTCCTGGTAACACGCCCTGATGTCGGAATATCACGACCGTTTAGCATCAATTATTATTATTAGCCTTTAAGTATTTAGCAATCCTACAGAACATAAGTAGTACGTTAGTACTAAATTGTTAGTATACTTTTCAAGTTTTTTAAGGGATTGCCGATTTCCATTACGATAGACCTTAAACGTCTCAATAAATATATAACTTACAAAAAAAATAATGTCTCAAATAATGGGTCCGAGAAATCAGGTACAAAAATAACAAACAAATAATAAAATAAAAACGTAGGCGTCGAATTCAGTACCTCCTCCTTTTTAGGGATGTCGGTAATGTTAACATTTAACTATAGTTTACTCGTATAACACTGGTATTATGATCGTCTTGCTTTCCCGCAAAGGCCTATCATAGGGCTTGCTACATCTTTCTATCATAAGTCATCCTTCTTTATGTCACACCAGCTTCTTTTATTTTGTCTCGGACGATTCTCAGTTACATCTTTACTCATTTATCTTAATTACTTCTCATCATATGGACCGCCCATCTCAAGAGCGGCTTTGCATGGTCAAACAATCTAACATAAATAAACTAAAAGTAAAATTTTCTCTTTAATATTATATTTGGGCTTATATAATTTCATTTGTATTTAACGGTCAATAATTAAAAGTGACATGTTTTTTTTTCTACTGGATTTTCAAAACATGGGCTCCTTACACTATTAGACAACAAAACGGTAAGAAGCCACTTGCGCATAGTAGAGGTTCCACGAATTCGCACAAAACGCTTACCGTCTAATTTTATTATGCGAAATTGCCAGGTTTGCCTTTAGAATTTCGAGATAAGTATAGGCATAATTTGGGTCTTCTAAGTCGCCAGTAAATATGTTTTTCTAAACAAGCAGGTTTTATGTTAGGGTGAATCATTACTTTACATCAAGAAAGTCGCGGTCAAAAGCAAACCTTTGAAGAAAAAAAAAATCCACAGGCAATTCTATCAGTTATTTTAGATTTTATGTGAAACTACTAGACCGATTTTGAAAAAAATTATGTAACACCAATTACGATAAAAAGAAACGTACAAAAAAATAGTAAAAATATATCTTTCTCACTCTTTCACACAGGAAAAAAATATTTAAGCCGTAACTACTCGTAAGTACCGCTGTGAAATCCTTCCATACTGAAATCATCATCATCATCATCAAGAAAATCATCATCATCAAGAATAACATTTAATTGAAGCTCAATTAAATGTTATTGTTTTTGATGGCAGCAAACTTGTCAGTTACTAATAAACCCTATATATACGCCAATCGATTACAACCTACGAGTAGTCTGAGAAATAGGTCGCCATCAATAATATTGCCTTACCCTATCAGTCAATCGGTTCTCCTTCATAAATCCTAACATAATTGACTGTATTGTGCACAAAACAAAGCCTTTTCGTATGTGATTTTGATATTGTATTAAACAATCGACGAGATTATTTTGCCGTGTAATAAAAATAAGCAATACGTATAAGGATTGATTAATAGTACTTCTTTCTCAAAAAAAAAATCTTTAATAAGGCAAGTACGTGGCAAGGCATGCAGAAGGGTTATACTTAAAGGCGCAACAAAAAGAGCAATGTTTTAGTGTATTTATAAATAAGTAATAGATAGTATAATACACAATCCCACATTAACTTCTTGCAAGTTCATGTTTGCCTGGTTCTTCTTTCAAGATGCGACATCCTTTTCTAAATGAAATTTCTCTTGTAATTTTTCCTGATTGCTCGGTAGCCATAAGCGCTATTTGGCATTTTTTTACCATTTTCAATGCTAACTAAGAAAATATAATTCGACGTTAATTGTATTTCATGCCAAAACGTAACCTTGCTGGTTACGGATCTCCCCTACGAAGAGGCTCGGCCATATCTCGCAGCTTCTATTGCGGTACCAAAATGCGACTTGCAGATTTAACTAATCTTCGAAAACTGATCCTCCTTTCTGACAAAAATACGTGTGAATTCGTACACGAAATACGCATGCTCACAATTATTGCATACAAATTGTATTTATTTTTTTCAATTCAGAACAGGCTAGGCTAGGCTAGGCTCACCATTAGCAGAACACCAGCTCGCACGACCACAAAAGTCAATGAAACTGTTGTTTAAGATGACGCATGACTAGTCTGGAATGCACTGGTTCTCAAATTAGGCTCCCGAAACACACCGCTACGTGTTTGGCGACAGATTGTATTAATTTCAAAATGCTTTAGCCTGTCATACTATGATTCCTCACAATGTTTTCCATCACTAATAAGTAGCTCAGACTTTTTTGGGTCTTTTGTGAGTAGAGTTGCCAGGTGTCCCGATTTGAGCGGATCGTCCCGATTTTTAGCGGACAAGAGACACGTCCCGATTTGCATCTGATCGGGACGCTAAATGTCCCGATAAATTGATTAATTAAAAACTTAGAATATCTCTTTCTATGGACTGTTTTTGCTTTTCATACAAAATACGGCAAGACATTCTCCTCACCTTATAATATATTAAGTATTTGCACTAGTACAGAAAGTCTGACTCATGTAGTTATTAGTTACAAAATAATATAACAATTATTTAAAAAGGCAGTCATTTTTAATATTTTTAATTTTTATATATATTTTTATATATTATATATCTACAATTTAAAATCACGTTTTATTTTACCTTCTGTACCGATTTAAAACGAATTGAACCTGGTAACACTATTTGTGAGCCTCATACATCTCGCATGGCAATCAACCCCACTAACTGCTAGGCCGCCGTCGGTATAAACACCTAAACTGAATTATGAGATCTAATACAATTTAGACCGAGTTTCCACAACAATAATATCTGAAACCCATAGACTAATTTATAAGTTCCTTTCATTAGAATTCCTCGTAGGCGTACAATTCATTACCATTTTACTTTCCAGTCTATTTCGTAGTGAACCTTAGACCTTATTTTAATATTTATGGGACGTTGTACAGATCGAATTTATTTATCCTGAGGGAAAATGTAATGCCTGAATAAGGGTCAAATTAATTTTTATTGGAGAAACTTACAAAGGTAAAAAATAAAGCTGATAAAGGTTTATTTTTAGTAAACGGTTTTATTAAAGTTGCCTAGGTATTCCAGATTAACTAGGTATACCTAGTTTTATGTCTTACGCTATAAATTTTATGTCAACATAAATGTTTAATCCTTTCCTGTTGTCATTTTGTAGACCTTGAAAAGACGAATGTGTCGTCTTCAACGATAATTGACCGAGCGACGCGTCTCTGCTTCGCGCTTCGTCTGGCAAACTTTTCTTTCATTTGTCAATTTGGACGTTTGTATGTCTCCTGAAATTTCGTACTCGCGTACAGGTCATAATTATCAAACAATCTTGACCAAACTATGTATGAGTTATATTTTTTTTTTTTTCAGTCGTCGATAATAATTTATGTCAGAGGGAAAGTCTACCTAAAAGTGGGGAAGTTTACTATAGTGTTATTTACTGGCCGATTTCAATAATATTTGTTACATATATAACACCAAACTATTATGGTTATTGAATATAAAAAAATCAGTCAAGTGGTTGTAATTCTTTTAAGTCAATAAATAATATCGTGGTCGCGAGATCAACAGTTCACGGAACTAGTAGTTTAAGAGCTTCCAGTTTACATACAAAATATATAAGAAGCATTTTCATGGAGGCCATCATCACAAAATGTTTTTGTTTTAATTGTCGAATGTTTTTAAATTTTTTCTTATCTTTTTTAAATAGCTTCAATGGCAGTAGGTACTACGGCGTCTTGCCAATCACAAAATAGCGGTTTTGCTATTGCTGTCGTTTTTAAATGTAAACATCATATTTTTTACGATCTAGACCGTTAAAGTCTTTTACTTAGAGAAAAAAACTTAGGAAAAAATGTGTTGAGTACTTTTTTATTGCCTCACTTCAGCATTAAAGTTTTTGAACAGTCTGAAAGCCTTTCTCATGACCTAATTACCAGTAACATTATATTTAGAATAAGTTGAAGTATAACTGTTACATTTTCAAGCCTTTCGTAACAAGTACTTTGCTCATTCTCGAAGTTTTCAAGTGTCACAAGATATCTCAGTTTTCGCCATCTTTAAGGCACCTTGATTTCCCTAGGTGGCGAAAGCTAAGCCACTGACAAAACTTAGTCCCAACCTTCGCCAAAGTTATTACATCGAGTCTTAGATGATAATATTGACCAAGTTTTGAAGCACATGGATTTGTGGAGTAAACGAATTGAAACTAGAATTGTCTTTGTTTTGTTCATGTTCCATCAAAGTTTACATTATAAGTTTTGGTATCGTAACCGCTGTCTTGTAAGTTGCGTTTGTTTAGATAATTTTATTCATAACTGGTTTCGAAACATTGGTTACCAAACCGATGTTACCTTTCATCTACGATATGTTATGATGCAGTTTGGCACGTATCATAATACATCGTATTAAACTGCTGGTGGATGAATGCTTGACTTTTAAGCGATAGGTCGACTGTTCAAATTACATGAAGTTCAAAGTATTTTCATTCACGTGTAATTAAGGAACGACAAGTAGAAACAAATATCAACATATCTTTTAAAAATAAAAATCCTGATATGATCTTTAGCCTGAGCAAAGGCCTATTCGTAAGATAAGATTTTTTAAGCTAGTATTATTCCGATTTAACATCTAGACATGGTACTGTAAACTAAATCATTATGTCATAGTTCTCTCAATCCAAAAGATGCCTCCTTGAATAGATCGACTAACGATAAGGCTGACTCTGGTGGCTCCGCAACTGATAGGTATTTTATATTAATTGTATTTATTCTGTGAGCATACAATACAACATGTTAAATAAATAAAAAAACGTCGACGTTACTGGTTTGTGGTGGTAATCATTTCGCATTTGAAATTATTCATGTCGTTCAGTATCCTACTAGTCAAGCCCTTTCATATGATATCCATATTGAGAAAGTTGTAAAATGAAGGCGACCATCTTGAACCGACTTACATCAAACATGGCTATGAATATTCCTGGCTAATATCCTTTCAAATATCAAAAAAAAACCACACGCACACACGTCAATATTATAAAAGCCTGTCGTTTTTACGTCGGCGGTTAAAAATGTTGTCTATCCATGTATCTATCTATCACAATTATAGTAGCATAATGCAAATACAATACATCTTCTAGGTAAACCCAACCAGTTAAGTTATCGTTAAAATTGCATCGTTTGGTTACTAGAATAAGTATATGAGTAGTTGCCTCGAATTTCATGTAATTATATCTTTCTAAGAACACTGATAGGCTATTACAGAACACTGATAGCCTATTACACGGGTCAACATGAAATTTGACTTTGATTGCAAAGCATTAAATTTAGGTCGTAATAAGACGGATAAAAATATATGGCATGAAAAACTTTGTTTTTGTGTTTAGAAGACTGATTGAACGAAATTTTTAAAAATCTCGGATTTTAATTTTTGATTGAAAATAAAACTATTGAAAAAAAATTTTTATTATTTTTATTAAGTTTTATTACTATCAAATTAGCTTACAGAAAAGTGGAAAATAAACTTAAAAGTGCACACTTTTACTTTTTCTTTTATGTTCATAGCTACTGTTTGATAATAGAGAAAAAAATGAGTATTATTATTATAACTATCACAAAAGCAAACTTTATACCGAAAAAAGGTATTTTCTTTTCGTTTTTGTGCAAAACTAACTGGAAAATAATAGTATACACTTTAGGACAAAGAACGAACATTTTTTTGTAGTCGTGTATAGGTTAGTACAGTTCATAGTTCAACGGGCTTCTATAGTGGTTCGGAGAATTCGAATTTTCATGTAAAAGTATTTGGAACAAAGCCTACAACAGTACTCAGTTTCTTTTTTAACGATTCACAAAATAAGTTTCTTACCTGATTTCTCGGAGACGTATTAATGATTTCAAAAAAATATTATTTTTATTATTTCTCTTTTTTATTTTTAGTCGTAAGTAGATTTAGTTTAGCTAGTGTTTTAATTACTGCTCTTTAAGTTTTTGTCACAATGAATATCAGATATATAAAAAAAAATGTTTGATATCACATCACCCTATCTGATATTACACTTCGCACTTATATTACATTAACAAATTTGGATAAAATTTGGCACGAGCATAGTTTATACCTTGGATATACATACGCCTGCCTATAATATAACCCATAAGCTATAATCAGATATCCACCGCGGGTAAACCCGCAGGGTGCAGCTAGTAATACACCTTTAAATTAGTTCCATTTAAACTTAGTAATTTAGTTTTTAAACAAAATGTATAGACTGAAATCAGTTATCAGCTTTTTTTATAACCAGTGTTTACATAAAACAAGTTTTCACAAGTGCATACGAGTAACTATAGCATAGCTCACGTTCTGCGAACATCATCAATGTGTTTATTTTATTTGTAAATCTATGTCTATGGTGATAATTAAAATGAGAATGGTATTATATGCGAGATCTAGCATCATACAATTTTCAGCCATTATCATATTAGTATAATAATTCAAACGTGCTTGTTGGAGAAGTGAAGTTTCCAATTTGCAATTCTGTGGGTGGGTAGGGTCTACCCTTCACAAGAAAGACCCATGACTAGAAGGTAGGCACTATGACTTGATAAGTTATGGAAATTCTGAGAATGTCCGCACATGAATTAATGGATGAATTAACTCTTTATTGTAGTGTCTATCTAGTGTCACAAGCTTGCTTAGCTAGATCCTCACTAGGCTTCTTAGAAAAGCCAACGTTTTACACTGTTCGCGGAAGCCGCAATCCATGCTTGGTGCCTAGTTACCATGTTTCTAAGGAATACAAGCCACTAGGCTCTAGAAGCTACAAACCCGTTCATTCTCATCCTAATCCATAGCCCGACTTACCTACTCGTCATTGAAGTGTCTGTAATCTACGCAAACCCTAGCAGCTATTTTCCATATAAATCACACTGTTTTTTCCAGAAACTCTTATGGAAATATAGTCCGGACAGTAATGGGGTGATAGACAGGCTTCAGTTTATTGTTTTCTGATAAAGCTATCGTCCAGTAGAAATATATGGTTTGGTGGGATCGCCGTTAGATTTTATTGAAAACTGCATATTATGCGAGGGAAAATATTCAGGTCCCTTGAGACATACGTGCAGGAACTAGTTTTGTACAGGGTTACTGGTAAATTATGCATGACTTGGAATGCCTTGCGTATAACCCTAAAAATAATATGATATCGATACATTTATTAAGTCATAAAATACAACAATAGAAAAACATTTTTGAATAAGAAAAACTATAAGCCTCTATTTGAATCATCACAGTAGGTACGTTAAAGTTAGTCAAATGAAAAAAAAAGAGTTCTATATCGAAGATATTTCACCAACAGGGTTTTTTCCCTCTAGATCAAATCAGTTTGACCTCGTGGAAGCACCGAAAGTTTTTAGATTGCTGGCTGCATTGGCACTTTAAATGGCAATGCAAACTTTGCCTGCATTCTGGTCACATCTAGCTTCTATCAGACGTTAATTAATATTTGTAGTTGTGCAAACTATGAACTACGAGCTCGCGACGACGATATTTTTTGTGATTTTATAAAAAGACCACTTGAAATACGAGTATAATTTTTTTATATCAAAAATCTTAATAAATGATGTGTTCCGCATGATAGTACCAAGTATTATTAAAATCGACCAGTAAATGGAGCCGTAACAAACTTCCCTTTTGGGAAAAATATTTTTATTTTTTCCCAAAAGGCAAGTTCCCTAATTAAAATTGCCAACGACTAAGAAATTCTAAAAATTCATACTAATACACTAAGTTTTGTCAAGATTGGTTGGAGACTACGAAAATACGAAATTTTTATCAGACAAACATGCAAACAAACATCTTCATCATCAGCTTACTCTAGTCCATTGCTGGACATAAGCAAAACATGACAGGCCTAGGCTTATCTTTGCTCCACCTAGCAGCAGGGTATCTAAGTTTACCTGTTCGCGGTCTCCGCTCAAGAACTTGCCTACCCCATCGGTTGTCGGTTCTACGGCATATATGACCGGCCCAGCTAGGCATTTGACCACAAGTTTGCACGACCACGGAAGTCAGCAATACTGTAGGTCTAGATGGAACATGCATAGTCTGGAATACACTGGCTCTCAAGGAAGGCTGCCGGAACACACCGTTAGGTGATTGGCGACAGATTTTACAGCTTGAAGGTGGTAGCTAGCCAGGCGAGCGATAGAAAACGCCCTACCCCCATGCTCTGGTTCTCTCACCGGTAGCTCAGGCTCTTTTTGCCGTGGGATCGAACCATCGTCGCTACACTGCCGCAACTTACTAAGAAGTAGAGCTATGTCGGTAACTCTAGTTCTCTGGTGAATCACATCATTTCGAACACGATCGCACAGAGACAGATATACCGAACATAGCCCTCCCTTTCTATTGCCCCCTGAGAAATTTTAAACTATCAGACTATAGATAGGAAAATAAAACAGAATTTCCTAAAGTCGTAAGCGACATGTTTTGTTTTATTTTAAGGTAGTAATTGTAAAGTCGATTTTAGATTGTTGTGGAAGTCAGCAGTAACTCTGTATTTGCGTTATTGATTTCCAGAACGTCAATCCTATTCATTGTTTTGGCTGTTTTTACAGGCTATCTTCAGCTCATCCTACATCGTCTCAACCTTCTATTCTTTCTATTATTTCTAGTCTTAACTCATCCAAAATCTGTTTTACAATTTTATTTTTCTCGACATATGTTAGATATTAACTCACATTTTTCCAAGCGCTTGCCAAAATGGTAAAGTTGCTTTAAATAATGCTAAGTACTATTTATAAGTGTTACTTGCGCCAGTTCACATAATTTGTTATACGCTAAGAACGAAACTTTTTGCTCAGTGCTAGTTGCAGTTCTTGCCACTGTAGTACAGCTGGAGTAATTACTAGCGCTAGCCGACCGAGCGAGCGAAGCATCTATGCTTCGTGTCTGTTTTTTTTCTTTTTTACTCTACTGGTATTTATGTAAATTTACCTGAAACTTATACTCGCGTATTTAATGGTAGTTAATGTCAAAGTGATTTATTGACAAACATTAGTTAACAAGACAAGTACTACTATGTACCTAAGTACAAAATTAATAATATGTTCTAATATATGTAATCTGTCTTATGTGTTTTATATAAATTGGCTTGTATTCATAATCAAGATACTATTTACTGGCTGATTTCTCTAATATTTGACAGGAAAATGCGGAATTTAAATTTTAATTATATAACGCTATATATAAATATAAAATTATTTTTATATTCATAGCAAACAGCAGGATTATCGAGAAAAAAAATGCCAATGAATATCTCAACTTCCCATTTTTTTAAAGTCGGTTAAACATGGGTTTTCTTCAGATATTATTATTTCGACGTTAAATCGCTGTTTCATCTGCGTCACAACGACCAAATTAATGACAAAAAACTTCAGACAACAAAAAGATAATATAAATACAAGAACAATTTTCTACAAGAAAATGCTTGCAATTTTCCAGTTTCATTTCATCCACAAATATTTGTTCCGGGTTTTTGTTTGTCGGTTGACCTTGTATTGGAAATGTAGGAAATTATTAGTGACACAAAGAAAAAAGATATTCAACAACTAACTGCTGGTATTTTTTACCAGACTGGCCAAAAGAAGGGTTATATTTCGGGCGTATGTTTGTGAATATATGTATAACAGGCTTGACCGACTTTGATGTGCGTGGTGTCATTGGATTTATCTTTATCTGTAAGTGATCGTAGTCTAAACTAGTTGCACCTCGCGGATTCACTCGTAAAAATTGTAGTCGCTTCTAACCATTGCTTTAAATAATACGGTACATATATTTCATAATCACGCTAATACTGGTATTTATAGAATTATGTTATATAATTTTGCTAACTCAAATCTTTCGGGCGATTTCAAGGTGAAGTAAGAACACTCTAATTTATACGTTGTTCACCTTTGTGGACAAAGTGGATTATTGTGGTACAAACACGCCTTTTAAAAATGTTCAGCAATTAATTTTACAAATAAAATTTAATAACATTGAACGTCACTGCCCGGTCCCAGCGGAAGACCAGCGCTGGCTGCTGCACAAGCTGCAGCTAGCATGTATGCTGAGTTGGGGTCGGGTTCTGACAAACATATTATAACGTTATAGTTTTTCCGTTAAACTTAGTGTATGCTTTTTACTGTTATTGTGTGTTTTTTTTTTGAAGAAACTTTCAAACTTTCAAAAATATTTTTTTATAACCGGTCTAGGCATTTTTGAATAATCGACTAACGTTATGGAACATTTCTTATACGGACATATATACAGCGGTACCTACCACATTAATATACTCTTGAACATACTTCATACATTCCGACGAATGAAAAACCTCCTTCTTTATTGTAGTAGGTTAAAAAGCTAGGCATCTTTTACAGTAACCTTTTTCAGGAATACGCTTAGCTACACTATCAATAACTGTCAGGTAGAAAGATGTTTGCTTACGACAACAAAACGTAGGTTGAAAACGCGGGTACTTCAGTAGTTTCGATTTTCTGTTCCGTGCGTCGTAGTGATGCCGAATTTAAGACAACTATTTCGATAGTATGTCGATAGATTTGCAAAAAGTATCGAAAGTATTATTGTATTATAAAATAGTGGAATATTGATTATTCAAAGGGTGACAAATTTTTCTAGAGCGTATTAAAACACTCATCTTTAAGTTTCCGTAGTTTTACATTTATTAGGTTATTTTTTAATAACATAATGGTTATGGATCCATATCATTCAACAGAATTTGCTCAAGAGTTTTATTGTAAGATTTTTGGCATAATAATAATAAATTAAGTTTTTTCTAACGGCGAGAATATTTTTAAAATCGGTTAAGTAATTTTTGAGTTTATTGATTACATACAAAAATACAAATCTTTTGTCATTATAATATTAGAGATTGCAGTTGTATTTTAGAAACTCGACAGATTAAGTAGGTTTTTTGCTTCTATTACCGATAATTAATTGTCAAAGTCGGCTATCGATATCAAGACTGTCGACATATAGAAATCACTAAACTACCTTTCAAATAGTGTTTGGTCCGCAAACATTTTCTGAATAATATCCGAGCACATGTGTATTCACGTCTTCATAGATGTATTTGATATCTATCAAATGGAAAGGTAGGAGTCATCTTTGTATCCTGGATTATCTTTCATTGATATCAAATAGTTTTGAGATTACGTTCTGTAGAAATTCATTAGATACTCTGTAGGATTTAATGTTATCTTTGGCGTAGCAGTAAGCTTTGCTATTCGGTGGAGCAAACACTGTTTTTAACCGACTGCGAAAGAAGGAGGTATGTTCTTCGAGTATAAGAAAGTATGTATTTTTCTTTTTGGCGTGCCCTAGAGCCTAAACGGCTTGTCGTATTTTCATGCGAGTGGTGTCAATTGATTCGTCTTCACCTGCATATGGTAATAGGCTATAATAACTGCATACTGCGATTTCTCTTGTCAAGATATTTGTCTCTAAAGTTCTTGAAGTCAGATTTTTCGTAGTCACTTTTAACCATTTGTTATTATTTCAATTGGTGCACTGGTATAAATAATTATTGACTAAGCGAGCGAAGGATCTCTGCTTCGGCTCTGGCAAGTTTTTTTCTGTCTGTCATTTAGTATTGTATATGTCTACTGAAATTTTTGACCCGCGTACAGGTTGCAGTTTCCAAAACAATCTTGACGAAACTTGAGTTCTATAAACTTTCATTATTTTTTGTCGTCAGAGATTTTTGTTTGGAAGCATTCCTCCTAAAAATAGGGGAAGTTTGCTACGGCGTCATTTACTTGGATTTCAGTAATATTTTGCACAAACATGTGAAGCACAACATGAATTAACATGTTTGAATGTAATAATGTGGTTGGTTTAGTGGAAGTCGTTTTTTTTTTAAATACGCAAAAAATATTTACTAGCTAACTCGGCGAACTTCGTATTTTATGAAATTTTTAAATTTTTCTTTCCGTAAGATCCATCCTTGTACTTCAAGGAATATTAAAAAAAAAAATTATCAAAATAGGTTCAGCTGCTCTCGAGTTGCGTTTAGCAACACATTCAGTGATTAATTTTTATATTATAGGTGATGATAAATTTTTCTTTTGCAAACTTATCTAGCTTTTATTGTGATTATTTGAATACCAAGTTATGGCCTTACTCGTATTACATACAAGAAACAACCTAAGTCTTTTAATATAAAGACGTAGAGACTATCCAAGTCTTTTCTTTAATAAGAAAATCTAATTCGTCCATCGTGTGCTAGTATCGTTAACTCCCATCGTGACGTAATTTCGATATTTTATGCTCAGCAAGTTGATCTGTTGTTAGTAGTGTTTTTTTAATTGTTTTATTTAATGGGGTTTTGTCATTATTGACAATGCCACTCTGTAATGATACACCAAATATTATACAATCAGAAATAATTTAACAAAACGGACATACATAGTCAATAAACATTTCATAAATCTCTAACAGCACCTTTGCCCCGCTCTGAAGTGGTCTAGCCAAAATGCTGTTACAGGCATCTATACGACAGTTATAATGTAGGGAGGGCCGCTTGGCCTCGTATCGTACAAACTCTGTAAGCACACGGTACACATCCAGTCACTCCGCAGGTACAACAAGCTGGTGACTCGGCTTTTCTCATAAGATGTTTAAATGTGTCCGACACGAAGCTGAAGAAGGGCTACAACCTTTTTCCTATTCATGCAAATAGCATCGAGTTACTAGTGGTGTATGTCTGTTATATTTCTGTATTAATCCACCTGTCATTATATTAAAGATTATTGATTAGAAATTGGATGCCACCAAAAGTCCAACCACGACCCCCTTTAAAGAATTACCAGTAAAGCATTGGCTCTAATGTCCTTACGCTCAATTAGCAACAGCCCTCTGTTTTAGAGGGTTCTGTATACCTAGATCCATTGTAGCTTCCGGGGGTAATGCGCCATGAAATTCGCATTAGGGTTCCTTGGTTATAAAACTGAAGCGGCTGGCTTTTTATTCGCTACCGAGCGATATGAAGTGAATAATGCTAGAGGAAGCTTTTTGAACGAATTCACCTCGATGAGATAAAATGAAAAAAAAGAGAATAGTTTAGTTTTGTTCATGCGATGCTGAGAGTAGATTTTTTAATGCCGTTTTTTAACCGCCCTCAAAAAAGGAAAGGGTTCCTAATTCTTCTCTACATAATCTTTTTTATAGATTGTTACTCGATTTCACAGAGATAGACCAAAACAGCCAGCGTTGATCTTCCATTGGAACCGGGACGCGACGTCACAATCCACAGAGTTGCTTCTGTCAGTGTCACAAATCAGGTTACTAGTAAAAAGCTTAAAAAGCTTTAGCTTAAGCTTTTTTAACGTCCGTCGTTTTTGTGTCGGGGGCTTAAAACATTTTATACCGAAAGGTATCGCACCTTTAATGTCAACTTATAAGTGACTTTGGCGTTTAAAGTGTTAAGAAAACCTAAAATAAATGACTTTTTTAAAGTTACTTATATTTGTAAAGCTCAATGTATTTATATGTAAATCAAGTTTTAATAGTTTCGTTTATTTTTTTGGTTTTGTTTCGTCTTGTATCGTTTTTTTAATGCTTTTTTCCTCTGATTGTAGGTTTGGATTATCTGTAGATCTTAAATGGTCTGTTGGTAATCTTTCTGCTATATTTTTTGTTGTTGTTGTAGTTAGTCATTTCGTTTTTGGGAATAAAGGCACTTGCCTGGTAGTGAGTTTCAAAATAAAATGGTAACTACTTCTATTACTGCAGGCCAATAAAACTTTTTCAGTTATCGCGTTTTAATCAAATTTAAATAAGAAAACTCAAAAACTATTTTTAGTTGAAAGGTTTTGAAAAATAATAATTAATTAATTTCAACTAAAAATAGTTTTTAATCGCTCTTTAAGTCTCCCAGAAATCAGGTGACAAACATTAAAAAAACATGACGAATTGAGCACCTCCTGTCCTCCAGGGAAGCCATTGCCGAGCCTTGTACATCAAGGCTCTTTGTAGGCAATCAAGGCAGTTTGTAGTTTAGCCATGGCGCTAAAAATGTTAAGCTGTGATGGCACAAAATCTCGATATGATCATCGATATACGTTGGCTAGTCCTCAAAATAGAAAACACACACTGGCTTAGAGATCGATAGCAGCGGTTGCGGAAACTTTCTCGTAACCTAGATCTGTTATGAAACTTTACATTTAGATATAAACCTCTTAACCTAGAAATTTGGAGGGTGTACTCATTACAGGTTGTAGGGGTGAACTAAGAAAGGATTTCTGGATATTCAACCCCTAATGGGAGTTCAAATGGGAGTTCAAAGTTTTAAACTTTTTATTATTCAAATTTGTCGCGTGTGACGGCTACTAGTCTAAATATTTTGGAATGCTGGCATAAAATCTTAAGTATTAGTCCTAAAATTAAGAGAAGAAATAAATCAATTTAACTAAATTACCCACTGTTAATGAGCAATATACTCCTCGTATTGTTTTTAACATTTGCTACAGAAACATCAAATCTTTTTAATATTTTATAACGAACGTTATAATTTTTACTCTTCACTCCTGTATATTGCGAGATAAAAATTAATAAATAAAAAAATTGGTACATACTTTCTGACAACCGTAAAAAAATGAGCTGATAACTACCCGGGCAGATCTTAATTAAAGCTAAAAAATTTCAATATCTTGGTCACGAGCTTTGACACAAAAAAACGCATTAAATTGGAGTAATTGATCATTACGAGTCAGGGTTTAAAAGTATATCAAAACAAGCCAAGGAGAATTTCTCAAAATCTCAGCTCGATACTTTATTACGTACGAATCCGTAACTCGCTAACCTAGATTTGCCACGAACAGCAAGTGAAGTTGTTTCTATCGCTCCATCAAACTGAATTGACAAGCCAATTGAAAAGCTATACGAAGCGATATCTGGCTATCTAGATAGGTTACTAGATAGATGCTTCAAATTGGTGACTTAGTTATCTAAGAGAAAATCCTCACAGATAGCAAAGTTTTGTATTCATAAAGTCGAAAGTTCTTACCTATTCTAATAACTTGTATACGTTCTATTCACCTTACGAGTTACGTTGCGACATGCGACATTACCTGCGGAAATTTGATTATCCCTCGGGGATATCGCTTTTTTCGAGATGAAAAGTATACTATGTGTTAATTTAGGACGTTACCAATCTTGGTGCCAAAATTCATCCAAATGCATTCAGCAGTTTTTGCGTGAAAGAGTAACATATATACATCGATATACACAATCTTTCGCGGTTTTTAATATTAGTAGGATATCTTTAGTTTGAAATAAATGTCTATGAACCTAAACCTAACTAAATACCTAAATAACAACGAATCGAATCTTTGATAAAATACGTTATTTTTTATATTTTCTAATCTAAGTTTTTAATAGCGGAAATACTTTTTTTCCAAAATTGCCTCCGTCATCTACAAAATTTAATAATTCGTAGAGCCTAATGACCAAGTTCCTTTGAAATTGGTTGGATACTTCCACACAGATCTCTATTTTTTGTTTTTTATCCCTCATAGCTAGGCATTTGACTACAAATTCGCACGACCACGGAAGTCAGCGATACTGTAGCCCTAGATGGAGCATGCCTTGTCTGAAATATCTCTACAGAGATTGAGAGGGATACTAATCTCGTGCACTGAGTAAGGAAACCGGTGTCGCCTTAGAAGGCCGTGGACACGCACGTATTTTTAGCAAGATAAACATATTATTCAAGAACTTTTTGATGTTATGTGACTGTTTCATTTCTATATTTACAAATTCCCACGGAACAATACAATATTTTCGTAAGTTCGCAGCCAACAACTGAATGCTATTACTGCCGCGAACAGATGTGTTCCGTTGAGTATTCATGCGACGCCCGTTTTGCCAGCGCAACGTTCCATTAGTGTCTGAGGTCTGTGGTTAGACTAGACCTTATCATACGCAGTCCAGCCATAAAATTATACAACTTTATTATACGTTAAACCTAAAAGCCTCACATTTTAGTATTTCCTAATGCAAATATAAGGTTCTCTTTCATATGAGTACTAAGCGTTGCTGGCAAATGTCACTATTTATAAGCGTAAGGCGAAATTGTGTTGCGTCTTATTGGGTCATAAAATCTGCTTGTCCCGTCGTAAAGTATCATGGATGTCCGTACTATGACCGCTGGTTTAGATGTGGTTCAGATTAGGAAAACGCAGACGTACTGATAATCCAGATGCCACCACCAGAAGGCAGCGTGCCGAGATTGCTAGAGGCATTACTTGTTATTCTTACTTTCTTCTAATTATTGTCCGAGCGAGGTGCTAATTGGCCAAATATTATTTCGTATGTTTGTATTTATGTACCGTTCATATTTATATGTCATTTATATATTAACAAATTTTAAGGAAAAGTAGAATATATAAATACAATTGCTTAAGATTTTTTTTTGTCCACGTGGTTTCTGTTGGACGATTAGTGTTTTGCCTAAAAAAGAGAATATTTGCTATAATAACAAATTGAAAATCGGCTGATTTCAATGGTATTTAACAGAGACTTGTAGAACATGACTATAAATAAGAATTGTAAGTAGGTTTGTAAAAATCGGCATAATGACTAGTGACAATTACCGTCACCCATCATTTTGAGATCTTGTCATTCTGTGATATCGTCATTATGAGTTCTTGGCATTATCAGACGGACTCATTTTATTAATTAACTCAAGAATAAAAATGTATTCGAAAATAATGTTTGAAGTAATTATCTTACAGAAGTAGTGACTAGTCTAGTTCTAGGCTGTTTTATCTTCTCAATCTACGTTATACCAGTTGGATTTGATCAGTCCCTTTGACCATACTAGTAAACGACTTGTACATCTGGTTCCTTGTCTAATCATCACCACGGAGTATCTTTTCTGTTTTATTTTAAAACTCTGTGCCCAGTTCGGTATTTTTTTATCGATATAGCGGTTTTATTAGTTTAGTTCGGACTTGGGGGTTCGGGTGAATTTATGGGCTTGAATTGGTTTTGATTTGATGGATTGCTTGGGCAGTTTTAAAGATCTTGTAGATTTGTTGAGAAGATCTGTTCTGTAGCTCGTTGCTCTATAATTGTCAACTCTACAACCAATAACGAGATTTATTTTTATTACTGTAAGTTTAGTTGGAAAATATTCTCAGGAATGTATAGTCTATGTCAAAATAACTGTTTGTAATATGTACCAGCATTTATGTTAATAGTCCTATCTTGTTGTTTATTTTGAACTGATTGCGATTCGTTTGGATGACAAAGCGTGGTTAGCAAAGTAACGTAAATTTATATATAGTAAGTATGGCGCATGGCTCATGATGGTGAAATAGTTATTTTTTAAGCACTTCTACATATAAAAAAACAAATCCTGACTTACTGATAAATCGCTGTCAACGTAGTGTCTAAACCTCTAAACCTATAGACATGTAATTTTAAGGGTGTATTTATTTCAGAGTGTAGGTGTGTACGAAAAAAAGATTTATAGAAATTAAATCCCTAAGAGGGTCAAATGAAGTTGGAAATTTCTTTGTATCCCATGTTACTACTAGCTATAATTATTAGTAATGGTGTAATATATATTGAAAAAAAAATATGGCTTGCAGAAAAAAATATAATTTAAGAAATGTTACTTCACTATATATTTATTTAAAAATTATTGTAAATCTCTGCCGGGTTCTTTATTTCAAGATAACTTACTATATGGGTCTTTTCAAGTCATAAGTGACTCTTTATATATGATTCATTCATCGATATACCAATAAATGTTTTCTCGTAGATGGCTTCATCTTACGCCAAATATGTACAAAAATACAAAAACTGCCATACACAAGACTATAGAAACAGGAAAACTAGATCTCTTAAGTCTTTACAAAGGACATATTGAAATCCGAAGGCTATCCGTCAAAAAATGGGCGAATTCGACTTATTTGGTGGCCATGGCTGCATTATTTATGTAATTATTAAAGCCTGAATAAAACTTTTTACTGAATATAAAGCTAGCATATTATAAAGGATACAACATCGTCAAATTAAACTTGAGACGTGCTGAATATGAAGCTAGCATATTATAAAGGATACAACATCGTCAAATTAAACTTGAGACGTGCTGAATATGAAGATAGCATATTATAAAGGATACATCATCGTCAAATTTAACTTGATACGTGCTGAATATGAAGATAAAGGATACAACATCGTCAAATTCAGATGATGATTTTATACAGATACTAGTAGCATTTACTTTAACATTAACATTTACTTGGCTTTGCCCGCGATTAAATTTGGATATGAAGAAGTTTCAAAATTTGAACCACCATCTGACGCCATTATGGGTTGAAATTCCAAAAATCCTTTCTTAGTTATCCTCTACACCATATTATGAAAACACCCTCCAAATTACATATCTGACTTCAGCGGATTCGTAGCATTCATTCCTAGCAAAAATCTTTATATCATCATATTATATAGAGAAGACAGATATTTGAGATATTTCAACTAGATTTTACTGCAGGAATATTATCTCGGGATTTTAAAATAAAATCCTAATCGTATTTTACATGCGAGTGTAATAACTGCGCCAAGAGATTCAGTAAATCAAGCAAAGAGTGTGTTAGATGGCTTCATGAAAACAGAGACTGTTTTATGCATCTTACGCGAAGTTTTGTGAAAGGTAGAACCGTATTATGTACTTAGGTAGATTTAATGCAAAAGTTGAGCTTTTCTGGTCTATCAATAATTGTAATATAATGATCGCATACAATTGATAATGATTTAAAATTCACTAGCTTTTACCGGCGGTCTCATTCGCTTTATGTTCTCCCAATGGACCCGCCACTCAGTTGCCGAGGAGAAGAGAGGGCCAAACAAATCAACAAACAGACCGTCGCATTTATAATTGTTGCAAAAAAGTTTGTGCTCGCGAGGTCTACCGTTCGCAGAACTACTAGTCTACTTCAAAGCTTTATTTATACGAAATAACTAAATACATATACAGACATTGATCTCATTTAGTTGTTTGAGTGGTTTCTTGAAATTGTTGAGAGTGTGTAATGCAGCTTACGCAAGCTTCTGAACCATGCTAAATGACTTAGTAGGAAATATTTAAGGGGTCAATATCTGTGTTTTAGTTACTGAAATAATGCTATAAATGTTATATTCACATAAATTAAAGGCAACATAGCAGAATATCTCTCTTTAACGGTCTTCTTGTAATATTTACTTGGTTTAAGAGTAGCCAATTTAAATAGTAAATAGTTTATTTGCCATCGGTTGCTTTCGCGACTTTCAAATCTCTGTGAAGTAAATTTAAATTTCCTATGTAGAACACGTCCTCAATATAGAATACTAGCTATTTCCCAGAGAAAAAAATAGCCGATGATACTCCGGAGATACAAAAGAGTGATAAGAAAAATTTTCGTATTCTTGTTAAGACCGTCAGATGCCACCAATAAAAATGTTAATGTATCTGTCATCTGTAATCCACACCAAAACAAACAATAAAAATACAGATAATTAATGACATCATTTTTTACGAGCTTTTAATTAATAATAACATTATACAAATGTTTTGAATTCAAGATCCGGAGAATTCGAACTGTATATATGAGTATAAAGAATACATTTCACAGAATCATCAAATACCAGCAGTAAAAATTAGGACATCTTTCATCACATCCATAGATTATTGTGAATTCTAGTCATCAAGTCTACAATCATTTCGATTGACCAGTACAAACTAGCTCATTACTACGAATTTGTTCTTGCGCTAGTCCGAAGCAATGTTTCTTAGAAGACAAAATACCTCGACTAATGAATCACTTTGAACAATTCAAAGTAAAATAGTTCCCGTGCACTGCAATTTGTGGCTTAAATTGAGCCATCTGTCCCGCAGTGCGCGTCCTCACGAATGCCGACTAACTTTTGTGCATGCAATAGTTTAGGTTTGGTTTCATAGACTAATTACATTTCAGGAGCTATGCTTGCATTGATTTTTGACAAGACCGACTGTGACTTATGCATCTAACTGTAACATTCCATTTCTAGACACGGGTGTTTAAAAAAAAAAGACTTGCATTTGACCACATTTCATCTAATACAAGGTAACGATGCGACTTAAGATAAAGCACGCTTGTCTTGAAGAAACTGATTCACTCGCGTCTAGAAAAGACTTAGATTATAGCCACCGAGAATTAGTGAAGCCAGTAATGATTTCCATAATGGTATGAGTGGTCATGAGAGAATAAGCATTAGTAAACTACGCTGTTCAAGATGCGAGTTGGGGACTGCTGTTATCTTTAAAGAGATGTGCAATTCACAGTTAAAGTGCGTTACAATTAGTAATATATACTAATTAATGGCAGACTGATGAGAAGGATACACAGAAAAGACTTATCTACCCTCTATTTAAAACGATGGACATACCGAGCTCATAGAAATTACTCTTCTTTATATACTCGTAAACCAACGGGCGGCAGGCGGGGCTTCCTCACTTCTCTTCAAGACTTTATGCGGATCGGACGTACATTTGCAGCTTCTATTTGTTATTTGAAGTTCCCTTGCTCGTTGATGATGTGATTAATGTTTACTGAATAAATTAGTTAATTTCATTATGCGTTATAATATTTTATTTAAGAAACCGCGTCAATTTCTGGTCGCTAATAGTATTTCATTAAATTTAAGAACATGAATATACTAATTTAAGTTTAAGCAACTTACCTTTAAGAAGCATTTATTGAACTGTGCTAGCTTAATAATTCAAGTGCTCAGTCGCTAACGTAACTCCTCTAAGTGTTACGTTCATAGTTCAATTTCAACATGCACTGTGCATAATTAAGTCTAGTGTTCTCTAGTTTGTAGTTGCAAGTTTTTACTGACACAATTTATTAATTACTTTCATAGTAAGAAAAGTAACAAAAATAAGTATAATAAAAAAAACAATAAATATTACCGTGATTAAAACTTTAAGTAAGTCTTTTAAAACAAGTTATTTTAGTTTTCGTTTTGGCACGCGCAGATAGAATTTTAACAAACTTAATATGGGAACACTATGCGAAGTATATAAATTATATGGTTAACATTGTCAAACGAAACAATATTTTTTCATATCGGTCATTCCGTTGGTGAGATATTAGAAAAATAAAAAATGCAAATTAAATACCTTCTTCTGTTTTGAGAAGTTGGTGATAAAAATGCCAAACAACTTCAATTGGGCGGAGCAGATTTTTAGATTTTTTGAGCCTATGCACATTTTTGGTAATTTTGCTCTATAAATCAATTTTTCCTGCCAAATTGAAAAGAAAATTAAATAATATATTAATTATAAAATATATATGTGACAACATCCACACAAAGGTCTTCAGACCCCAAACTAGGCAAATCCTGTGCTATGGTAGCCTGATGACTGATATACATACTTATATATATAATGAACACCCAGACACAGGTTTAACAGGCATCTTCATGCACACAAATGTTTAACCTGACCGGGGATCGAACTCGGGACCAGCGGCGCAGAAGGTAGGATTCCTACCAACTGCGCCAACCGGCCAGTCCAATATCTAAATAATATATGAAAGAGGTAATCCTGACTGACTGACTGATTGATATTAGCTAAGACTCAACGCAGAGCCTATACCGCTGATCCTAGAGTTATGACATTTGAATTTTGTATTCTTTATGATGTGTGTAATAGGTATTTTTTGTTTTCGGAAATCCTGCCTTTAAGGAGGTCAAATAATACTTCAAAGTTTAAAACTTGTTTATATTCAATTTTATTTTTCCAGGTAACGCCTCGGGCGGGAGCTACTAGTTTATTCATAAAGAGAATTTTCTAGTAATGAAGCCATAATTTAATATTGCTTGAGTAAAATATGATATTTCCCTGTATTGAGTAATTTTCCATTAAAATCGTATATTTTCAAATTTCCTAAACACATATGCGGAAATGATTTCCAAGCTGGGAAGACGTGTAGGCGTGTAATGTAAGTTAATAGGTTTCATGTATTTTGATAATAATTTGTCCATGTATTTGTATAGCGAACGTTGACCCTTAACATTAAGATGAGTCGTATATTATAAGGTATCCACTCAGAATCCTTAACCCGACATACTAACTACGCCACTTCTTTTTATGAAACAAATGAAACTGATCTATTTTTAGTCCACCCTTAGATATATTTTTTAGCGATAACACCCACCCTTTATAGCAGTTTATTTGAACTTATTCTTTGAAGTTGTATGTTTTTGGAAACATAAAAGAGTATTGTAATGTTATTGTAACGTTGGTAAAATTTTTGGCCGATTTATCACCTAGACCGATGTTATACAAGCAATCTATCGATGCTTTACCGATGAAGGGTGATGATAACGTAGTTGTGTTATTTTTATACGTTGCATGTGACCTTCGAACATTAAGTCCAGCTGGGCTATATTCTAGAGCCAGGCATGAAAGAGGTAAAAACAATACGCGTGTATAGTACGCGCGGGTTGTCAAAACAAAACCAAGTTTGCTTGCTCTTATTCTCATATCTTTCATGCCTAACTCGATATGCCCGATAACCCTGCTGAAATATTTTGAACTAACCAGCCACATAAAGTAGATAGAACAGATCCGTAGATCTTAAATGGTCTATAGGGAATCTATATTATAGGTAAGTATGCTATTTA
The DNA here is from genome assembly GCA_947049295.1 of Ligdia adustata. Lineage (NCBI taxonomy): Eukaryota > Metazoa > Arthropoda > Insecta > Lepidoptera > Geometridae > Ligdia > Ligdia adustata. The sequence goes on from OX346237.1 coordinate 3,839,799, forward strand.
TCGTTGCAGTTAGTAATTTTGTTTCTGGTGGTGAAATAGAAATAAATCACCCATTTAAAAAAAAAATAACGACTATCGATACCTGAGGTGACGATTAGTCATTTGGTAAATAACAAGCCAATGAAACCCCTCGAGACAACACTTACAACAAAAACATATTTTTTCAAGTTGTTCTAGTCGTCTCCGACAAATCAGGTAACACACATAAAAAAAAATACCGTCGAATTGCGAACTCCTCTTTTGGTAAGTCGGTAAAAATATACGTACTCTTTATATCAGGCACAAAGAACGTAAATACGAGAACATACATTTTATATCTAGTGCCATGAGTAGCGGCCGTATCGCTAAATGCAATAACTTTCAGGCAAAAGCCGTTGTCAAGACTCAACTTCACTAGGTCAACATAGTATCAACTGTTTCGATTTCAGCCAGAAATAATGGCGCAAGAAATTGAGAAACTTGGTCGTTCTGGAAAGCTTCAAGCGATGCATTTTGTTAACAAGTAGTTTGTCTCCGTTGCTGCATTGCAACTCGGGGGGTGCCAAAATGTGTTTGGAATTTAGATGCAGTCTATTTTACTTTACAGAAGAGATCTCAACGCTTGGTTTTACGGGTGGTTACATGACTGATATTGATTGAAGACAGTCGAAGCAGACTGGGTATATTGTACGAGTGAATCAAAGTCTGAAAATAAATTCAATTACATTCTCAAATAGATTTATGATTATGAGTCAGTGGTAACGTAGTCAAGAAACCCCTTACCCCGCAAGCAAAAGGTTTAATGACAGGGACAGACCTGCACCTTTCAGTTTTCCACTAATGTGCATAATATATTTTACTACAATTTGCTTAAACGGAAATATACAATTAATAATTACAAACGGAAATATAAATTTACTTTAAGCAAAATATCCTGCTACATAAAAATAGAAAATAGTGCTACCGTACTTACCTTTTACCGTCCAGTTTCTGTATTGAATATACTATAACAATCAATCATTTATTTCAGATTTAAAAATCCATTACTTACAAACATTAACACATAGAATTCAGTCAATATAATCATTACTTAAAATTAACATTACTTAGCATAGTGACGCTATGGAAGGACGTGCGTCTTAATATGATGACATAATAAAATCCGTCATTTCTTTCTGCAATTACGTTTAGGTAGGTGTTGGCACTGCCACGGATCCGCCCTATCAGTGAGGCCACTCTTTTACGCATAATTGCCTGAAAACCATCTATGCAGGCCTCGGCAAACATGCAGCCCCAACAGCATCCTAAACGAATTGTTATATTAGACGCGAAGAGTATAGCGCAGCTTTTTGAGTAAAATTTATCCATAGGCTGCATGTGTAGAAAGCCTGAAAATATGCCCTAAATCTTATGTTATCGATCAATATATTTTTCATTTACTACCGTTTTTAGAAGGAAAGGCGATAGCAGGCGCGATGACTAGCTAAAAACATATTTCCGCAAAATCTGTATAATAACTATCATTCCACTAATTTATGCATTAAAATTATTTATATAGAAAAATGCAGTAAAAATAAGACTAGTTTTTTGGGTCCGTGCAGCTGGCTACAATGGATCGTCAAAACGCTTTAAAAAAACTAAAAAAATTTCTTACCTTGACCTCGTTCTAAATTAAAGAAGAATATGTTTCTCTTTTGTGAGTATAAAACTAATATAAAACGTGGCTACCCTTGTTTTAGACACGAACTTCATATTTTCGGCTTAAAAGTTAAAATGTTACTTAATAATATAAACTCCTATAAAGTTTATAGGAACATCATTGCATTGGTGTGAATGTAATTCAAAGCAAACCTAAAAGCTTCTATAAGATAAAACCTTTGTGCTAAAAGCTTCCGTAAGATAAAACTTACACCTCTATGCATCTTTCTCGCACAAAAAGATATACATCTATTAAAATACTCCCGTGATACTATTACCGACAATTTATAGCTTGGAGTGTGTAGCAAAATGATAATAAATTGTCTTCGCCATTTAAAAAGCAGTATAAAAGAGAATCGAAATCGTTTAAAAGACATACGTATTGTAGTTTCAGAGGTATAAACCATTTCCTAATGCGGCGGGGCTGTGTGGAGCGGTACATGGCTGGGAAATTCAGAATTAAGCAGAGGATTCAGATTTACTGCGCGGAATCAAGTGGGAGGGCCTTGTCACATACTAGTGATGTACTTTTTAAAAGAGTATCGAAGGATTTGAAGTTACAGTGTCGATAGTTTATTTTTTGTATAATTGGCGACAAATTTATTTTATTTTTAAACTGATTTTTTTGTAAAAAAAAACTCTGGTTTACTGTAAACGTTTACAAATTAAAAACACAGCGTAGAATTGCAGTTTTTTTAAATATGTATTAAATAAACGAGTATATGTAGGAGGTATATATTTACTACATACTATTGTTATTACTCATATCTTAGACTGAATAATTTTTAAGAATTTTCGTTTGATATGAGTATATGACTAACATTGAATCCGATTCGGCCAGTCACACTAGCTAAACTCCTAAAATTATATCCATTCTTATCTCACTTTAGGAAACAAAAAGAGAGGAGACAATATTAGAACTGTCAAATTAGGTTAGTTAGGCCTGACCGAATCTGGGTCATTATCGTCTTATGTCTTATGTCTCGAAAAATATCTTGACTTTATTCGCAATTAATGACTTTGGTTTATACTCGTATTGAGTAAGATTGATATGTAATATACAGAAGAAATAAGGATTGAATAAAATAAATTTTATACTAAATATTTGAACTTTGCGAATACTTTTATGATAAAAAAACATTACTTTGTGTATCAAAAGAATCGATAAATCTTTTTAAAGATATAGCTCATCTCTAATTTCCCACAGGGCGGTTCCGACCGATTCAACCGCATTTTATTGAAATTTTATAGAGTAAAGGAATGTAAGACAGAGTTAACTTCGGGTAATTCGGAATTCTTTACGTAATTCCTTGCCTCGAATTATTTCATGGCGACGCACTTTAAGTATCTGTATTGGCGTGTGCTGAAATTAAATATTATAAAACGACTCTCTAAAACATTTTAATATGTTCATAAAAGTATATGTGCTTATGTATTTTTAATAAAATTTAACTTATTATCATAGGCTAAGTAGTAATTTAATTACATCATTGCAATAATAACAAGTAAAGTTGAAATTAAAAAAAAAGCGACACTGAATAAAAAAATTATCAAATCCGACATTTTGAGGCGGTAGCCATACGACCAATTGGACTGATTTTTATCTAACAAGCTAAGAACAAACTCGTCTAATTCACCTTCAAAGAAAAAATAAATCGACATTGGGTTCATCCGTTTGCGATATTGCCGTATCGCAATCCACGATCGTAGTCCACGGGGCTTGTTCTGCAGGTCGAAATTTCCAGAACGAAAACGTTGGAACCAAAAACGCACTGTGTTTTCTTTTGCGACACCGCCGCCATACACATCATTAATCCTTCGAGCCGTTTCTGCAGCACTGGTACCACGGTGGAACTCGTACTCGTAAATAACGCAATATTTCAATTTTTCCATTTTGTAAACTGCGTGACGCAAAGAAAAAATCAATCGAGGACAAAACAAATGAATTACGGTTTTCGAAATACAAATGTATGAATAAATAGCTGTATAAATTTGAAATTGGAATCCCTAACCAAAGAAGAGATATTTGAGATCAAAGTGGCCAGTACGACAAAACGCCAATTTCATATGTAAGGACCTAATATATAACTAGTGTTTTTAAAAAACCAGACTGCTAAATCTTTAATCTTGTGTATCATTTTAACTTTTTTATGTACCCAGTGTTACTTTCACGATAAAGACAAATCTAATGACAACATTCGCATAAAAATACGACGGGCCGTTTAGGCTCTAGGGCGTGCCAAAGAAATATATACACCAAGCTAACGTTTTTTGATTTTAAAACAGCTGTTTTGTTAAAACATGCACTTAGGTATCCATAGATGTTTATTTTTTTAAGTTGTAAGTTTTAAAAACTGAACCAGCTTAGTAGTGCCTTCTTCTTGTCTAAGCTCTAAGTAAATAAGTGATTCCGGAAATCGAAATAATTTAATTTCGCCGCTTCTGATTCACATCTCTTTCGCTTCTCTTACAATTTTCAGAGCCTCAAACTGAGTTGAGTGGACAGTTTTACATATACATATATATAAAGACACTATTTATCAATTGTTTAGTTACTATTTTCAAGTTACGTTTGTATTTGAACTCGGGCATACATCGGGCTGTTACAAAATGGTGGCCCAGAATAGGAAAACGAAACGTCGGGTCGACCACCAGCAAGATGAACAAGCAACGACATAAAATCTGTCGTGTTTCCAACTCGGACAAGATTAGCACAGGACCGAGGCAGATGGTATGAATTGAGAGAGGCATATACCCAACAATGGGCTTTGGATGATGATGATAAACAGCCTGAACAACTTAATTTAAGAAACACAAACGCGTGTTTGATACATATTGTTTATGGAACCCGTCTCCATAAACAATGAGGTACGCGTAAAAACCTGTTTTCTTAAACAACATGAGCCTTAACAACGTTGATAACAATACAATAGAACCATCACATACATCAAACGTATTCTGGTCACGTGTATGCTAAAATTACGTACACGTGTAATATACTGATACTGATATCTACATAATTGTATCTTTACATAAGCTTATATTATAGCTAATTCTCTCAAATTAACAAAATAATAGAGCTTCTTTCAGAGTATAACGCCCTTCAATTAATGTTGCTTCAAAGGCTAACATGAAAATTCAATTTCAAGAATACAGGCTAAAGTATACAAGTAAGACGTCACAAAAACGTTGACCCCTATAGGGTTATGATAACAATATGAAATCCCCACGCCTAAACGTACCCATCAGGTTAGCAGCGTTCCCCCTTTAAATAGCCAAGGAGATATGTTGGGTTCAAAATTGACCCGATCAGGGTCTCGCCCACAAACGACGTCATTGATCGGCCACAAACCTCTATACTCAAATAATTTATTGCAAAAACATGGACAAAACATACTTAAATATGGTGCGGTGAATGTCACATTAAACTCATGTTGGGTATCGCAAAAGAGTGTCGGAGCAGATCGGGACGATTTATTTTTTTAGAGCAGCAGCTTCGAAAATAAGAATAGCCTGGATGCTGTATTACCTTCGCTTGGAGTGGAACAAAAAGAAAAGAAGCCCTTTTATTATTGTTGGCACGTTAGACAATCATACAAACATAACTTAGTAGACTTATAAACTTGATTTGGTCATCAACGGATTAGCAGTTAAGAGTTTTATTACTCCAGTAATTATTTTTTTTGTAGCTGAGCCCCGCGGTGTGATCACGCGGAAATTTGATTACCCTCGGGAACACTGAAATCCAGGATGAAAATCATCTTATGTGTCAATTCAGGACATATGCTATCTTAGTAGTAAAATTCATTCAAATCCGTTCAGCAGATTTTGTGTGAAAATGTAACAAACATACATGAATCCGTATATACAAACTTTTCCCGTTAAAATATTAGTAGGATATTGTTTTACAGTATTAAGTATTGAGTACAATAATTGTCTACAACATTTTGGCTATTTAAAAAGAGTTAAGAAAATGGTTATTGGTTATATTAAAATTATTATCGATATGCTGATGTAAAAGAGAAGCGTCTTCTAAAATATGGAGATAATAAGCTATTATTGAAACATAAAAAACGTAAATTAAGTTTTTGATTTAACGAGTTTATATTATGATTCTTGTCACCGTAAAAATCGATAGTATCATCTTACACTTTAGTGATGTCATTATATTCCGTACTAATTGAATTCACGTCATTTATCTTGGTTATTTTTGTCAGAGTAGTTTCTTAAACAATGTCAAGTTAATTTTTAAACAATTTGTATGTAAACAAATGACAGCTCCCAGATCTAATCTAAGTGTTCTGAACAAAATTCCATGTGAAAAGCCGCAGTATTTCATTTCGTAGACGCTGAATCTTATATTCGAAATTCCTTACATACTCCGGAGGGTGTGATGGGGCGCGCCTCACATTTCAGGCCTCAGTGATTTTCAGGCTACGCTTGTTACAAGCCGTGAGCACAATTTAAACATGTATTATGCTCTGTTTAAGGCCGAATAACTGGTTTATAAGAAGGGTGTAGGAGCAGAGAATTATGGACGTCTGAAATGTCCAATGGAACACGGTAAAGATGATAATCATTCCATTGGACAACTAGTGAAACGACTTCGTAATGGTTCCTAAAATAGTTGAATAGCGATCATTTTATGAATGAAATTTCCAATGGAACACGGTAAAGATGATAATCTATGATAATCTAAAGATGATAACACGGTAAAGATCTTTACCGTGCCTACCTATTTAAATAGGTCGTTTCACTAGTAATCTCACTTAGGGTACTTAGTCGTGACTATTTTGTACCGCTATACCCTTCAAATATTAAGAGTTTTATAGCTCTTTGCTTCACTATACTAAGTACCATTGATATCTACATAAAGTTAAAAAAAACATCGCTAAAATGAAAGAACATACTTCTAGGCGTCAATTTTACCTTTATTTACAGATTTTTTTACTGAGGAGACTGATTTTCGATATTAGGTTTTTGAAGTTGCGCATTTTGTATGAAATCACAATGTAGACTAATTAATAGTTCTGGGAACCCATTGAATTGCTACCTGGAGTTCAAATTTTTTTCCTCATCGATGTCCAAAGCCCATACCAGTTTTTTTCACATTCAGAATTTTTATTGATACGCTGATCATCGGACTGATAACAAATATACAATAAAAAAAAAAAAAACTAATCTAATTTTCCCCTTTCCGAGAATACTCAGAAAATCATATATCCACGACGACTAAAAACACTCTTCAAATTTGTATAACAAATTTTGTCCAGATCAATTGGAAGCTACAACTTGTACGCGAGTACCAACATTCAACTGACAGACAAAAGAAGCCTCCGCTTCAAGCCTACGCTACGCCTACGCTAATTCGCTTTATAAAACTAAACCAAGTTAGGTATATTTCGACTATTTCAGGCTCAATACTAATTTGTCACTGTAAATACAAACACTTACAAGCTTGCTAAATAACTATTTATACAACGGCTCCGGAATGAAGCTGTATTATTAATTTACTAGCGTATTGTAAAGCTTTGCTAACAAGAAAACTAAGATCTTAGAACATTCAGTATGAACAGTATAATAACTTCGTACAATTTCAAATGGTATACATGAAAAAAATATACAATGCACTTCTCCGGACAGCTTTAATTACAAGGACGTTAATTGTGTGTGTGATTGGAAGGAGTAAAATGAGCAAGTTTTAGAAGTGGAATTGAATCGAATCATGGTTGGTGCTTTAGCTTTGCTATTTACTCTCCATGCTGTGGATACTCGTATTGTCACCACTACGAAACAGTAGTACATTTTTTCTTTCTGTATTTTTTAATGGAAACAAATCTGTTGTTGTCATACCTTTTACGGTTACTTAAGTTTTAGCTGTAATCCAGCTGGTTTTTTCTCAAAGAGTTCTTATCTAAAGCGAAAGTTGTTCGGCAATGGCCGTCAATGGTCAAACAATAGAACTTATATAACTTATCATTTGGAAAATAAGTTACATATTTTTACTAGCATGTTTTTTACTTGTGACAAGTTACTGTCCATGTTTGTATGTTCACTTACTAGAAATACCCTTAAACAGCGGCCTTTTGGGGGCTTCGTACATAATTAAGAGGGGACGAATTACGGAGTTTTTTTACAACCCGACAAACTTCGCAATTTCGTTGAAGATCCCTTAATACAGCATAAATTATGAGTTGGTTTAGGATCCGCGATCATTTGTGATTTCAAATGGCGAAAGTTTGAATAAATTTCAGCTGAAATTTTGACGCAGATGTAACAGTTTTCACTGCGGCAAAAGGAAACTCAACTAGAGAATATTTTATAATTTCATGTTAAACTTTTGTGTGATTTTTGATGCTTTAAAGTTTTCATCGCAATTATTGTTCGTTTTTGAGAGTCAATATGTGTTTTCGTTACGTGCTTAGTTTAATTGGAAAAAATTGTCTCTACCTGAGTCAGTCTAATCTTTCATTATATCCTCCTACTCTTAAAAAGGACAGTTAGGTATAATGTAATTTACCAATAAGCATCATCTAGCAATGTCTATCTGTCACATATATACAGGGTTACAATGCTTAACAATTTGTTTGAAATATTCCATTTTACATACGAGACGGCTGAAAAAAGTGTGGTAGTACCTAATATATTTCTAAATCAAAATTATAAAAGTATACGTTTCTGCTAATATCAATTTGGTAAACTACACTAATCATAGTCTAAACTTAAAATAAAAAATATTTCTTAAAAACATATTATACTGATTACTATTTAGGCAGGCACTGAAAAAACTTTTTCAGTTATTGCGATTTAGAAATCCGAGCTCCGGACCGATGTTAAATACAATTAAATTTCAAACTTATCAAATAAAGTACTCAAAAAACATTTAATGAAATAAAGTCAAATTGAGTACCTTCTCATATTTGGATGTCGGTAGACAAGATTTAAATGCAATACTAAATAACTAGTCATTGGGAAATCCAGATGTACCTAAATAAAATAAAATAGTATAACAACAAAGTTACACTCCACGAGGTTTATTCATTTTTTACGGCAGCTAAAAGAAACTAGGTCCTTTGAGAGCGCCCCGAAACTGCGCGAATGATTATCCGCCATGCCAAATGAGAGAGATTTTCCACAAAAGATTTTAAATTACACAGTGGGATGCCATATATTTTTTTTCCCCGACCAAATTATGAAGTCCTCGGGCGGTTGTTAGTTTTTTTGTAGGTCTAGGGCTGTCGTTAACTTAAATTTACTCCTACATGGCGAAGAAATGTGCGGGAAATTCTTTAATTTTGATTTTTAAATTGTATACGATGTTTTGGCACAATGTAAGAATGGAAATGAGTTGGTAAATTGTTCGTAGCACTTTTTAATTTCTGGTTGTTGTTAGTTGTTTTTGTGTTTTAATACGGAATTTGAAATTGCAAAAATTCGCTGTTCTTATTGCAATGGTTTTTAATTGTAAACAACATATCTGTTGGTATTTTAAGTTAATTTAATTTAATAATAGTGTGATTGTGTTATTTCAATAAATAAAATGTTTTTTTATCGATTATTTGAATTTACGTGTTTCATTAATTAGCAATACAATGTTTCATCGATTATTTTGTTTATAAATTTATGTTAGTGTCTTCCATTTTCTGCGATATATTCTAAACTTTCCCTGTTTTTTACGGCTGATATTTTCGTCACCATATTATTACAAGATTTTTAGGTAGGCGACATAGTGACCAAAGATATTTGGTTTAATTATTTTGATTGACAAAACCCACTTACCCGCTAGTTTTGTAAATATATCCCTAATTTAATTCGAACTGGATCTTTTACGCTATCAATCTGTGTTTTTGTTTATATATTTACTAAAGTACGATTATGTAGATTCAATAAAGAAGCTAAAACTTTTCTCATGTAAGTGATTTCAGGTAATCTTATGAGAAATAAATATTCTTAAACCTTAGATATTAGAAGAAAAGCTCGTCTCAGATATTTATTTTGTATTGTATGATTTACTACATCTTTTAATAGTAATAAATACTGTTTTTAATTGTTTTAACTTCAGTAGAAAATAGCTTTAGTTCTTTTATAAGATTTTTAACGTAAAAATTAATTATAAAAACATGCAAGCCCTAAGATCTTAGGCGCTTTTTCTGGGAGAATCCAGGTCATCAATTTTTTATTCCCTGTGCGATTGCGGATTCATACTTTTTATTGCACATCTAGCGAAATACAGTAGGCTTTGGTAGAGTATGTTTTACGAGGCCTGCAAAGCCTATAGGCCTTTGTTGATTTAGTTCTTTTGTTGCAGTAACTCTAGTGAAAAATAAAATGTTTGACTTTGTTGTTTCCAGTCTTTTTATAAGTCGCTCCAGTTAAAAATTAAAAAAAAATGCGAGCATCAATTGTGTTCTTTTTGATAATATTTTTTGGATATTGATTAGTTTGGTAATATAACTAAAATGGTTTTTTTAACCATATCATAACACTTCTATGCGCGGATCACCCTTCTGAAGGGGGTGTAAGCTATACACGCTAATCAAAGGTCTGCTACGCTGACCAAATTGTGAATTACATATCTTCGAAACCTGCCAGAAGTGATAGTCGCAGATTTGAAGTAAGAAATAATAATAATAATAAGTTAACACTGAGAGTAACCCTTTACAATGATCTCCACTTGGTCTAGGCCCGCTGTTTGTCGTATTGACTGACTCTAAAAGCTCAATACAACATTTGGCTCGGTGCACCTCGCACGCGGCGAGAGGCGTTCCGATAGCCTACCGCATTTTGGAATCAATCTTGAAGTTTCAGTCCGAGAATAGGGAGGTTTTTATACAGTGGATCCCATCTCACATAATGTTGCAAGAAAATGAAGCTGTCGATCTTTTGGCTAGACAGGCGGCATCAGACGGTATACCACTGCTGGTGACGCCCCTATCCTCGGACTATACTTGTTTGGTGAAGGAGCAGTGTAGATCAATGTGGCAGGAATACTTTGATGAGCGATCCAAAAAGTTAGGCATCTGGTACAAGACAATCCAGCCGTAGCTACCCAGATATCCCTGGGTTAGCGAATCAAAATCGAAACGAAGTGTTTTAGTGACAGCCCTTAGATTACGCTCCGCGCATATTCCATCAAATAAATTTGCATATCTCATGAAAAAAGTTCCATCTTCCAACTGTAATGAGTGCGGCGTTATTGAAGATATTCTACACATCCTGATGGAATGTGTGCGGAACGACACATTTAGAAGAGTATCGTTTAGCCCATTTAGAAGCTTTGAGGTTGGACTTTGTAACTCCATTTTATCACTCCCGGAGTCAGATGAAGCGCTTGTATTGTATAAATTAGTAGATTTAAGCCTTAGTAATAGATAAAGAAAATTGTATATACTTGAAGCCCTATAAAATTTTTAAAAAATTGTTAAGAATTACAGGGCGATATGGGTCGCACAGCGACAAAGCCCATAAATAAATTAAAAAAAAAAAAAAAAAAATACTCACCAAAGTCATGTTTTTTTTTTTTTTTTTTTCTATTGCACAAGGAGAACCCGTAAAGACTTTCCTTGATAATATTACAATCTAGCCTAAGTCTAAGGCTAATAAGTAATTTTAGTTTAACTTAATCTTCTACAAAATAATGTCTCTAAGAATTTGTCCATCGGCACTTTTCTTATTACAGTTGTTAAGGCGAAAACACTTTGTTCACGTGTTCTTAAGTCTTAGCACTTTCACTATTATATTTCACTATTTTACTTTTAACACTACACTAACTCAAACGGTTTAGTTCTTTTTAGTCTTCTAGTTATGTCAGTGTGGTCGAGGAGCTGGATAGCCTCGACATTGACATGATGGTGAAGCCGGTTTTGGTGAGCTTCGGCGTATTTTTTTATCACTTGTTCAACGAATTCTACTTTTAAGTCCTGGTGAAGATCGTTGTTTCTTATGTACCAAGGTGCATCGGTAATATCCCTCAGTACTTTATTCTGGAATCTTTGAATCATGAGCCTATTACTTTGAGCGGTACAGCCCCACAGCTGTATACCATAAGTCCATATTGGCATCAGGACTTGTTTATACACTAGCAGTTTGTTATGTATTGACAGCGGAGAATTTCTACCAAGCAACCAATACATTTCTCTATAGCGTAAATCCAGCTGCTCTTTTTTCTTCTTGACGTGTTCTTTCCAGCGAAGCTTCACGTCAAGGGTCATGCCTAGATATTTTGCTGTATTCTCATATGGTATTACTTGACTGTTGATGTAAACCGGAGAATACTTGTGTCGTTTATTACTAAAGTCTATGTGAATTGATTTGGATTCATTTAATTTTATCCTCCATTTTTTCGTCCAGTCATAGACTTTATTCACAGCCATTTGAACTTTTTCTGCAGCTTCTTCATGAGTATTCCCTACGGCCATGATTGCAGTATCGTCAGCAAAAGTTGCAATGGTGTTATTTTCTGGCTGTGGTATATCACATGTGTATAACAGGTACAGGACCGGACCTAATACACTTCCTTGTGGTACACCGGCTTTTATATTTTTTAGATCTGAATAGGCATCTTCATGTCTTATTCTAAATACTCTATTTGTTATATATGATTCCAGAATATCCACGTACGATTTTGGTAGCATGTTTCGCAGTTTCACTATCAAACCTTCGTGCCAAACTTTATCAAATGCTTGCGCCACATCTAAAAACACTGACGAGCAGACTTTATCTTCCTCAAGGCTTTTCTCAATCATGGTTGTTATTCTGTGCACCTGGTCTATTGTTGAGTGCTTTTCTCGAAATCCAAACTGATGGTCAGGTACAAGTTTTAAATCTTCTATCACTGGCTTGAGCCTTTTCAGTAACAGTTTTTCAAATAATTTTGATATTATTGGTAAGAGAGATATGGGTCTATATGATGTTGTTTCATGTGGTGGTTTACCAGGTTTGGCAATCATTATTACCTCGGCAACTTTCCATAAATCTGGCACATATTTCAGCCTTATAACAGCGTTTATAAGTGTAGTAAGTTTGACTATAGCTTTCCGCGGTAAATTTTTTAGCACTTCTCCGGATATTAAATCATAGCCGGGAGATTTACGAGGGTTTATACTCCTTTTGATTTCACCTAGTACTTCCTTTGGAGTTACTAGTTTTATATTATTACGGTCGCAAGAGTCAAATACTTTGAGAACGGGAATTTCGTAAAACTCGCTTTCATTTGGTTGAAATATTGATTCTAGATGATCTGCGAATCTCTTAGCTTTTTGCACGTTATTTTTTGCCCAAACTCCAGGGCTGATTTTAATCGGTGGAGAGTGGTCAATTGGCTTCTTTAGCTTTTTTGTTACTTTCCAAAGTGAATATCCGGAACTGCTGTCACCAGTTATTCCTTGAAGGTATTTGTTTGTAGTCTCATCATTATAACTTTGAATCATTCTACTAAGCTGTTTTGTCATATTATTGAGTGTTCTTTTATCTGCAGGGCTTCTAGAGTGCTGCCATGTTCGTCTTTGCTTCCTTTTTTCGGCAACCAATTCTTTTATTTTATGCGGATAAATCTTGCCTTTTGTTGTTAGATTAATTGCAGGTGTGTTGTTCCAAGCAGCATGTTGGATTTGTTCTGTAAATATGTTGACCTCACTGTCTAGATGTTCTTTTGATTTCAAGGGAACTTTCAGATCTATATAGCTATCGAGCTCTATTTTGAAGTTCTCCCAGTCTGTAAATTTGTTGACGAGAGTTGGAGTTTTCTCTATAAATAAGACTCTCTCACTTATTTCTAAGCATACGGGAGAGTGGTCCGAATTTAAATCATATATTTCATTTATTTTCAGGTGACTAGACGACAAGTTTTTGTAAACGAAAAAGTCCAATAGGTCAGGAATTTTTTTTGGATCTGTAGGCCAGTTTGTTGGTTTTCCAGTTGAGATTGCATCAGCATTTGATTCTCGTATGGCATGTAGTAATTCTCTTCCTTTCGTATTCGTAAGTCTGGAGCCCCAGTATGTGTTCTTTGCATTGTAGTCACCTCCGATTACATATCTGTTTCCAAGAGTATCCAAGAGACTTTTATATGATTCTCGTTTCAAGTTGTGTCGTGGAGGGCAGTACACTGAAGAAACAGTTAGGTACGATCCTTTAGTCTCGATCCGTATTGCTACGGCTTGGATTTCTGCCGTTTCATATTTAGAATCCACGTAGTGTTTAATATTTTGTTTTATAATAGCTGCGCTTCCGGCTTTAGCTGTATTATCAGGATGAAGCGCATGGTAAATTTTGTATCCTTTAAAACTGACGAACGATTGTTTAGTGAAGTGTGTTTCTGAAATTAAACACACATCAATATTTTTCGTATCTAAGACTAACTGCAATTCCTTTTCATGATTCAGTAGTCCATTTGCATTCCACGTCATTATTTTTAAAGTTCTATTCATTATTGATGAGAAATGGTAGATGTAGCGATTTTGTTGCTAGTTTCAATTTTTTTTAATCGTTCATCGAACGATTTCATTAGTTTTAGGATGACATCGAGTTTTTTGTCATTGTCCTCTGTAATTTGAGAAGCTTGGTGAGCATTTTTTATAGCTTTAGACGTTGCTTGAGCATATGTAACATTTTTTGTAACGGTTTTGGCTGCAGCTGCGTTAACTTGCTTTTGTTGAACAGAACTAACGTTTAATTCAGAAATTTCATTATGACGACGGACTGTGATATGTTTTTTTAAGTTTTTATTTCTAAGTAATTGTATTTCTTTTGCAATCACACATCCCCTGTAGTTAGCTGGATGCGGTGCACCACAGTGTACGCATTTGGGCTTGTCTTGTTCTGGTTTTTTACAGTCTTTGGTAAGATGTTTTCCTATGCATTTTACGCATCTTGGTTCTTTGGCGCAGTATTTTTGAGTGTGGCCGTAAGCTTGACATTTTTTGCATTGGGGAACCAATTTGGTTGATTTAAGAGCCTGTATTTCAACTTTGTATCCAAGTATAGTTTGGATTTTGAAAATTGTATCTATGTTTTCTTTATTTTCAAATGTAAGCATAAACATATTAAGCGGATCTTTTGTTTTCCAGCTCAATTTGTTTACAGCTTCTATAATTTTAAATCCTTTTTGCTTTAAATCTTCCACAATCCTTTCTGGCTTGCAAGTAAAGTGCAGTTTTTTAACTATAACCCGTATGGGTCTTTCTTGTTTGTTTTCGTAAGAGTGCCAATTGCAATCATTATTGTTGAGTGCTTTTGTAATAGCTCTGTACGAGTTTTCATTGGTGGCATTTATTTTAATAGTATTTCCACTGAGCATTTTCATTGTGAAATCACTATCTTCGTTGTCTTTCGATAAAAAATCATAAAAATTTTGATAATTATTTATACCGTCCACTAAGATTGGCGGTGGTTGAGGCACTTTTTTGGGTTTCGTTTTATCTTCTTTTAAATCTTCATCTTGGGAGGGCGAGGTATTCAATTTCCTTTTTTTTCTGCTTTTCATCCTAATCCACTCCGTTTCTTGCGCTAGTTCGTCCTCATCAGTGGTGTAGTTTACACGTGGAGGAGTTATTTCCATGTTTTTGTTACCAGTTTTTGTTGGTTTAGTTTCTGCAAGGCATTTAAGCTGTTGCTGCAGAATCTCATTTTGATTTATTAAATCTTTTACAAGACTTGACAGCTTTTTTCGCTCTTCTCGCTCTGCACATAAATGTTTGTACAGAAGCTGTTCGGTTTCAGTTTTGATGGTGAACTTAACTGTTGGTGAATTCATTGTTAAGACATTAGCACTTTAGTCGCCTTAACATAAATCACGATCACTCGTCAGTCTGACGCAATAACTATCTAGGTCATCGCGGTGGGCCGACTCGACGGCGTTTGTTATGATACGTTTGCACTTTGACTGTTGGTACGCGCGACGGCGAGACACAACTATTCTCAGCGGATATTGAACGATCACCAAAGACATGTGACAAAAATTTTTGTCGTAAAAAGGAAGTTTAAAGTCTTCAAAGTAGTATTTCGTTGATATTTATGGATTTGATCCTCATTGATGTTATTATTGAGTTTAATTGGGATACGTTATCACTAATTCTGTAGCACTTAGAAGTAAGCTCATTTAAGCTGGGTTTAGCATAATCCTTATAATTCGATATTCACGTAGATTCGAGTTGGATTGTCTGGAAAAGATTACTCTTTGGCGATAAAATCGCTTATTATGGTAGTTTTTGCTGTGGTACAAAAAATATTATCTGATATTTTAATGTATGGTGGCAGTATTTTAATTGTACTACTTCTACCATATTTTATGGATGATTAGATTATTTTATTTTTATTGCACATTAAAACTAAAAATGCAGCATTTACCTGTTAAAACCAGGCACCCTTGGGTACGTAGACGACAGCACAGTTTCGTGCGGCTGAAGTTCAGTTACTTAGAGAAGCTATGGTCGAGCGATTGAACTTGTCCCTAAGGGCCGTCTCCGATTGGAGCCATTCCAACTGGCACCTACTTTCCGAGATGTATCCGTTCCCCTAATCGACCACCTTGAGCTCTTAGGTGTCACGCTGACTTCAACGCTCAATTTTGGTGTGTATATTGAGTCTAAAGCTCAACTGGCAGCCAAGAAGCTGGGTATCCTCTCGAAGGTGCGGCGGTTCTTCACAAACAACAGTTGCTCACTCTCTTGTCTCTTCAAGTCGCGAGTGAATCGGCTTCTTTTAGGTAAGCAAGCTAAATCCTAGACCGTATCGTCACTTTACATCAGGTGAGTTGCGCTCAAGCGCAAGTCTTTTAACTATAAAAAAACCTGGTATACATAATCGTATTTCAACACAAGAAATATATTTTATTTTAAATATTCTTTTTCAGTTATTTAATCCATACATACAACATAAAATATTTTTAGTGTCGGTCTAGGCGTCTCTGTAAAGCCGGGATTAATAGAAAGATTCTAAAGATTTGAGGTATTCATCCTTTTCTAAAACATTCTTATGTATAAGAATGTTATTAAACTTAAAAAAACACATATAAAAATGGCACGAACTCTGTGAGGTCGGCGAAGTAAATATAATTATTAATGAATAAAAAATAAATTGATTTCATATTAATTTTGTAAAAAGTTTTTTTTTAATCAATCGCTCTCTTAATAAGTTTCTAGTTTCCTGAGAGCCCGGTATAATATAGTTTGTACTGGAAAAGTTACAACTACACGGTTACCAACATCTGTGTGAACAATTTCATATATGATATTAGTTTTTCCTTCACCCTTGAAAACTTTATTATGGGGGGGAATTTCGAAGGAAAACTTTATATTTGTATAGTTTAGTGTATGACGTAAAACTTACTTACTTACTTACAGGGTTATTGGTAACAGGTGTACTAAGCCAAAAGCAGGTAACTATACTCATCATAACGAACAACTTTCATTATGGACCAACATTGATATCGAAAACAAAAAATATCCTGTTCTATACAAAAAATATATCGATCGTTGACAAAATATTGCATGAAACATGTGTATATAGTGACTCCTTTTCGTCTTAGCAGGTACACTCCAAGCAGATATCCCTGTATAAGGAGTGTTAGTATAGTCCATATGTCGAAATTATAGCTACAAACTTTACTTTACCTTTAAACATTTTCACGGACAAGCAGGTTTCCTCACGATGGTTTCCATAACGTCTTTAAAGCAAGAGATAATTTCATCTACACTAATATTTGAAATAGGTTTTGTGTTTTTGTATGTAACGATTAAACTTCAAAAAAAATGTTTTGCTATTAGAAAGCTACATTATCTCTGAATAACTTGGGCTACATATATTACTAAAAAATAAAATTAAGATCCACGGATACCACCACAGTATAGCTAGGTAATTATTATTCTGGACATACGTAAACAAAATGAAATCTTTACGACCTAATTTGCTAGCCCTCTACTAAACGTCATTGGGTACGTTTAATTATCTCAAACACATTAATTGCCGGCGGAGTGCGTCGATTGCTGCAACTGTTTGCGCTATCGACCGAAACTCAACACTGGTGATGCGGAGTAGGAAATCTACAGAGTTAAAGTTACAATTATGTTACTAATGTTTATTTCATATACGATATGGTAACACAAAGACAAAGCCTTCGAACAATTAAAATAAAACGTAAAAGTTTAACTTTACAGCATATTATAACATTGTTTTTAATTTGACATTTGTATTGTTCTATGTATATGCAACGTAACAATTAAACAAACTTACAAATTACTTTAATGCAAAAATAAAATATGTACAATAAACCTCTATTTAATAGTTTCTTTTCTATTATAGTATCTCTTTTGTGATATCAATTGACTGACTAAAATATTTCGCGTTAGATGAGCTGTGTGGGAGTTGAATTACTAAAAATAATAATGAATCTGTCAAATGAACTAAAAATTCAAACTTTATCGACTTTTTTCTGCATTAGTTAATCTTGACCGACGCATTATCGGATATTCTGAAAATAAACTATTATATTATTATTTATTGCAACATGGATTCAAGCAAAAAAAAAATAGAGAACTATTAGATTTGCTTCGGTAAAATATGAGTACTATGGCTAACACGGCGCCTTTCATGATATATACCAAAAAAACGAGTTTTGAACTGAAATAAAATATGTATTTCATCCCTTGCGTCTATAATAGATATATATACCTACTGGAATTTGCTTACTTATTTTGCGTGCATTTTAATTAGCTGTCTCTCTGTAACAACATACTCAACGACTCACCAAGTCACAAACTGAGTGGTGCTCACTAAATAATTATGTAGCAGCCTTTGGTGCAGCAGCTGCTGAAATCGAGTTGAATTTAGGTTGCGAGTTGAAATGTACGTGTTAAAACTAATGATATGAAACCACAGAAATGATGAGTGTCGTACTTTCGGAGAATGATTCTAATGCGTGTCAGAACATCACCAAAATGGATTAGGTTATGCATAATAAAGATGTGGCTTTCTAGAGCGCGTCTAAAATAAGAAAATACTTATTTAACACGTTGCGTTTTGCAATTTTTTATACTGCGAAAGAAGGAGGGTTATATTTTCGAGTGTATTTATGTATGTATCTTTCTTTGGCGCGACGTAGAGCCTAAACCGCTTGTCGTATATTTATGTGAGGTGTCAATAGATTCGTCTTGTAGATGGTCATAGGCTATACTAGCTACATTCCTCAATTTTATTTCTTAAGATACGTACGTCTGAAGTTCTTGCAGTCGGGTTTTTGGAAGTCAGTTTTGACCGCTTGTTTCTGTTTGTATTAATGTTGATACTCTCATACAGGTTGCACTTTACAGTCGATTTTTTCTTCCAGAAAGGACTATGTTTAGTATGACGTATTTCACTGCCTGTTTTAATAAATTTCTGAACCTTAAAAGCTTACTGAGATATAGAAACATTTATTTTCTCAATTCTTTTTTTTTTTGTTTCCGGTTGAAACAAGTTTGAGTTTACATAAAAAAGTAATAGGCATTTGAAAACGAACGAACTCTAGGCTTAAAAAATTATTTCCTCTTAAAAATTCAATAATCATTTTTCCAACTTTGACCCTTGATTTTTTCAAATGTTTATTGTATGTTGTCTGTAAACTCAACCTCGTTGTTCACATTTACTAGATCAAAGAGTGTTAAGAGGTAAAGGTTTGTCACATCTCTAGCTCTCTTACCCACTCCATATCTACTAGTGAAGTGCTTTACCGTGACCAAACACTCCTCGCCAGTGACGTCGGAGCGGAGTGTTCCAGATAATTGAGAAACTGATACGTACAGTGATGACGTCATTTGAGATGGGTTTCCCTACTGTATGACTAACTGACGTGAGTGAGCAAATTAGTAAACGATTCTGGACGATTCGGAAGCGTTTCCGATCGGAAATTTTTTTTAGTAGCAGGTATATCACGCAAGTATTAATTGATAAGTTTTAAATAAGGGTGTGTTCAATCGTAAGGTTTAGAAACGTGCTAACATCTTCACTTACCATCACGTGTGATCGTAATCAAACGTTGCATATTTTATGGAAAATATAAAAGTTAAAACATTATTTTTTAAAATAAAACACCGCAGATTTCAAAAAAAAAATGATATAGTTAACTTACTAAAATAAATATTTTTTCCTTCTTTTTCTCATACCACTTAGAGCATGATTATTTTCATGACTTGGTCGACAATAGTGAATTATGCTTGTAGAAAATAAACTCTATAAATCATTATGAATTCCGGTCTTGAAACTATTATTGTAAAATACAAACAATAGCACTATTTACTACTAAAAACGTATTTTAACCTTGTTTATAACCAATTTAACAAAACATTAAACCTAAAAATAGTAGTGAAGTACTTTGGTTCCGAACAAAAACCACTCCGAGTTAACCAGACTCACTCTGCTGCGTGCGTGCTAGCAGATCATTTTCTAGTGTGAGCTGAGTTAATCGAAAATGTGTCGCCAGCCGTCAATTAACGCCCGTCCTGAGCCTGAAGCTCTGTATATTACTTCCTATTTTATGCTAGGCAAGTTTCCAAGCTTTCATTGTTCACAGTAGGTTGCTAATATACGACGTCCTCATAACGTAAATCTAGTGTTGCTTTTAGAATTGGCTAATTAGCCCAGTTAATAGGGAATTTCTCCGTATGGACACCCTGACAATAATTCCTCTGTCGCTGAAACTTTGCAGTCTGATATCATGATCACGATTGATCGCGTCGACATGAATGACTCATTTATTCTTTCGAACAATCAGGTACGCGTACAAAACTCGTATTGTTAAATGAAATGAATCAAGCACGCGCTCGTTTTCTGAATTAAACTGATAGAATAACTTAAGTGGATTACGATTGACGAAGAATCAAAATAATAGAAAATACACTATAAATACAAAATCATAAAAAAAGTTAGATTTTTCAAAGTTTCAGCTACCGAAGAATTATTGTTAGGGCGAAACACCCCATGACTGGACTAAATATTCTATTTAATCAATGTACTCGTGTATTATTACTTCGTGAAAATCTATTCTTGATGAAGTGTTTCTTAATTTCTAGTGTTTCCGATACATGTTTGTCGCACCAGCATCAGAGCAACAAATCAAATAAACAATTGTAATTTCAAGAAACACTTCAATGAATGATTGCATTAACTCTTTATTGCAGAACACGCGAACATCAAAAATAATTTTATTTTAAATATATTTAAGTAGATTTATAACCTACTTAAATATATTTAAAACTAAGTTTTTAATTTGATTTATCGTCATTGTTTTTTCTTATTAATAATTTCTAATTTTAAAAGATAAATTATATAACATATTGTCAATTTGTTAATCCAACTAAACAATCATAGTCAAAACATACTCGTAAAAACTCATTAAGAAGTTAAAGTAGGTTTTGATGTAATGATTTTATTAAATTCTTCTGACATTAATGTAAATTTTGGAAGTATTATTATATCAGTAATTTAGTATATAAGTATTTAGTAGATAGTACATACTCCTATTAAAACTTTGTAATTAAGTGAATTGTAATTTTTATACATTTATTAAATTAAAAATTGTGTGAAATATTGTAATGTGATAAGATTTCATTAAATCAAATATACAGGAAAAATCTTACACCCAGTGTCACAAGTGGCGGCCATATCGCTAAAAGCGATCTCTTACAGCAGAAGGTACAGCTTAACTCCACCACCGTGCCTTTTTGTGTCGCCGCTTTGGCAAAGGATACTATTCGTCTCCATTCCGAACTATTTGGGCTGGGATTTACTTCGCTCCAGGTACATGGAAAGAAGGCTAAAAACTGCTCAGTATCAATATGACTGAGCTAGATAATGAAAAACTATTGCGACCAAGCCTAAAATCCGTAGACAAGTTGATATGAGAGCGACCAATTGTAGATTTCAAATAGATTGTCCTTAGAGTCAGCTGTTTAGAATAATTCAATTGAACTTAGCTCTTTAGAGTAGGTATTAGTTTCTAGGCCTAAAGTCCACAGTATACATTGCATCCCACTCCAATTAGCGAAGATTTCAACACAAAGACAGTTCATTTCATACTTCACTGGGCTACGAATAGATTCTCATCATGATAAGGACTGGAAAGGCAAATACCTATAGCAATCAGTAAACTTTGTATTGTCTAGGGTTCTATTATTTGGGCAGGGAGACGTTTTAATTATAGGTGTTTTGATATAATAAGACAGGTATAAGAAGGTGCGTTAAGCTCAGAAATAATAAATTAATTGAAAACAGCCGAAGGATAACGATATTTAAAACTTTTCGAACGCGGAACGGATTCAAAAGAGAAACGGATTATCTACACAGGTACTCACTTCATCTTTACAAAGATCTTAAAGAAGAAAGATTTGTATTTTTTAAACTTTAAAACTACTGGACCGATTTTAAATATATTTCGCCATTAAAGCTTTATAATCTTTGAGTAACATATTCTATAAAAAAATTGATTACCGCGGGTAACACTGCGGAGTGTAAATAGTTTGTTATAAAATTAATTACATGGACAAAAAAAATTGAATTAATAAACATATATAGTATAGAAAGCGCTTAGTAGGATATTTTATTAAAATTGTTCAGTCATGATTTCAAACAAAAAACTATATCATTATAAATTAAACATGTAATATCGAATAACGAGTTTTGAAGTCCTGCGGCGCTTTCCTATATCATGACGCACATTACCACACGGCATCCTCATAAATAGCCTCCCTTTAAAAACACAAAAACATCCATATTAACCCTGTTTACCATCCCGAATTTTATTGCCGAACAAACACATACAATACCAGTACCAAAATTCTACGAAGTAAGGTCCAAAATTGCTTGTGGTATTTTCGCCAGTTCTTATTTACCGTACGCAAATATCGGCGGAACCACAAAAACAGAGTCTGATAACACTTTTCTGGGTGAATCGCAACAGATATTGGCGGATAGAGCTGCCCAAAGCGGTTTGAACCAGTACGCGGTTGCCAAACTATATCGAACTTTGAGGGTTATTATGGTCGAATGAGTTTGTGTCATTCCAGTACTCGAGCAAGACTATCCACCGCTGATGTAAACACTTTGTACGAGACTGGAACGTATGTGATTGCACTGAGATTTAAAGTAGTTTTACAATATCGTGTATATAAAAAAATATCGAGATTTTACTTAATGTAATATTGCATTGTACCTACTGATTTATTATGAGCAGATTATAATGAATAGGTACTTATTGTTATGGAAAACATTGCGGAACTTGCTTGAAAGGGTAAGTGCGACTAACTTCTTTAAAAATCCCAGTCCATTGGGCCACCGTGGTGGACTGTGATTTTGATGATCATATCTAAAATCATTTGATTCTGCTGTGGCTTTGCTATTTATTAAATTACAAGTAAAATCCAAAATGGATAGAAGCTCACATGTCGCTATTTTGCTGTTGGGGCTATCTTGGATTTGAAAATTATTATACCTAATGTGAATTTACTGCTAGTCAACCCCTTTCATTAGCTAAATACTCTCCCGACTAAGACACCTTTCATAAAAGAACCTAAAGTCAAAATCGGTAAATCCACTCAAGAGCTACCATTCCAAAGACAGAAATACCTTACAAAAACACAAAAAATTGATCGCACACCGTGGTTTTTGCGTAGGGAGGTAAATGATCTTAGTTTTATATAGCTTCGCCTTTTCTCTAAGCAGGGTCAAGGTAATCACTAAAGTTTAACGAAAATCTTACAACAAAACTCATAGTTAATTTCCCAAAACGCAGTCTTATAATAAAAAAACCTATTTCAACTTGATCAACCACTTGATCAATGTAAATACACCATTATACAAGCTTTTTGTATAAGTAATAGTTTTCAGCTCACATACGTTTTTCATAACTGAAAAGTGTTTACATTTAGCATGGGTTTTAAATGAAAAACCTCCGCTTTTTATGCGTATTTTAGACTGAAGAGTTTTGTAAGCGTAGCGTCGACTGTGAACCGATGAATGTATTCACGTATTTTTTTTATAAACTCTTACGTTATGTAACGTTACGTTTCACATTGTTTGTGCAATAGGTTCGTCAGTTTTGTGATATTGGTTTTTCGGTGGGTGAATATTCTATCTGACTAGGGCAATGTCAAGAGCGCTTAAAACCGTTCGAACATTGATAAGCGAGGCACTTTTTTTTTCTAATTTAATGTACCTAATTCACGTTCTATGAACTGCTTTAAACTACTTTAAAAAAGGTTGACGTTGTTTTTAAACACTGAAGTAGTTCTCAGTTTGTCAGGATCTTTTTTTTATTAGTTTACTATACGGTAGAACTATTTGAATATTATTTAATGTTGGGTTTATCAGTAAAAAAAAACTCAAAAAATTGTCTATATTAACTGAAGTAGGTTGTTAAATGTCTGTTTTGAATTTGGGTGTGTTATCGCGTTAATCCTACGTCTGGTCCCGTCCCACTGCTGGGTATGGGTCTCTTCTATGACAGGGTTTATAGGACGTTCATAACGTGGGAAAATTCCGGATTGAGAACTTCACTTGTCTTCAAAAATTATTAATCGACAAGCATGTTTCCTCACGATGTTTCTTCATCAACATTTAAGCTTGCTTTCCAGGATGTATTATAACTTTTTTTGTTAAATAATACTGTCCTAATCTTGGGGAAAGGGCTCCCCAAAAACTTTCTTCATTTAAATGTATATGAAACCCTGCCGTCTGCGCCACTGGTCCCGGGTTCGATCCCCGGACAGGTCAAACATTTGTGTGCATCAACATGGCTGTTTGACGTGTGTCTGGATGTTTATTATATATGTAAGTATGTATTTATATATATAAGCATGTGTATCAGTCATTAGATTACCATAGCACAGGCTTTGGATAGTTTGGGACCTAAAGACCTTTGTATGGATGTTGTCCCATAAATAATAATGCTAGAATTATCCATAACATACATTAATAAAAAAACCTAAACACTTTTAGAAAACCCCACCACAGTTTCCTTTTATTAGCCGAACAGATATACCGTTGTCAAATACCGAAATGGGTTATATCCTCTCCTAGCGAGTAATATATCGTTTTTATTACATACCACGTCGCGATTTTTGGTAAGCTTCCAAGCTTTTATACGAGCCTGGGGCTAAACTTATACCTCTTGTCAACGAACCTAAGTCAGTATTGAATACTGAAACAAACATTTATGAAATCGTCTTCACTTTTGTAAGGTTCTGTTGCATCGAGACCTTTACCGCCTTAACATACAAATTCTTACAAAAAAAACACTGGTTACCCACTTCCGTTGCTGCAGACGTCGATAGAACTTTTTTAGTTATTTCGATTTAAAAATTAAACGTCTTGACCTATTAAAGTATTACCATATTAGTGTTATTATTGATTCGGATGATTACTTAAATCAGTCAAGCCGTCTACGAGCAATCAGGTAATAAACATAAGAAAGAAGAATAAAAATACCTGCGAATTGAGTATCCCATCTTTTTTGAGAAATCGGTAAAAAATGATTTGGACATGCCTATTGAGCAGATGTTTTAGTTCATTTCTTTACAAAAATCCACGGATATCACTTAGATAACCACTACTTTTAAGTTAATGCAACCTTGTTTAACCAGTGTTAGACAATATCGTAAGTAATAAATAAGTGATATACAAAAATTCATCTATTTGCTAAGCATCTATATAAAATGTACAGTTATTTTAATATAGAAGTCAAACTAATTGACCATTTTGCATAAAATCTATAAAGGTGTTGCCATATAAACTTCATAAAGTCAAGTTCGCTATTCGTAAATTCCTCGATTTCTCATAGACATTTGGAACAATTAGGAACGATTTTTTTTGTTTTAAATAGTTTGATACATCCCAGGTTGTCTTATATTATAGTATACGGTCGCGGTTTCTAACCTTTCATAATTATGTCAGTGGGACTTAAAAAAAATGAGAATTTATATCAGTGGTCCTTCTGAAAGTCTTATCATTTTATAAGATACAATAAGACAGCATGTTTTGAACAGTACATGTGATTAATCAAAGCGATATAGAGAAGTTCGCACAATTGATTATGTTCCGCAAGAGCGGTCAATTTTTAAGAACTAAAGATCCTGCATAGCATTAATGCCTTTTTAATTTTGCGAATCCAGCACTCATTTTAACCCGTAGGATATTTTGCTAATGTATCTAATGTGTATCACAATTTATTTTATTATTTAAGACAGCTAGGCATTTGACAACCAGCTCGCACGACCACACAAGTCTAGCGACACTATGGCTCTAGATGGAACATGCATCTGGTTACAAACCGTTAGGTTAGGACAGATTTTTCAACTTGAAGTGGTATCCTTAAACGGTAGCTCAAGTTCTGCTTGCGTATTGCGTGGGATGGAACCTCGTACCTCTCGCACGGCAATCTACCCCCTTTAACTACTCGGTCGCCATCGCTACAAAAATTGTGGACGCTATGTGTTGATACACGTACAATCATAATCTATGCCGCAGCTATACACTGTGATTATAGTATTTTGTGGCGGTATACGTTTAGTCTAACTGTTGCAAAGATACCCGTAAGATTTGTATGGAACATTTTATTTAGATTTTCATTAAAGAAAACCTTGTCGATAGTCAAAATATGATATGATAAATATGAACTACAATAATTATACCAATGTCGTTTTTTTTTGTGGTACAATAATTTCGGTAAGTTCTTTCTAACGATAAAAAAATAAGTAACTATGCAAATAAAGCTTCAATAGGAAAAAACTTTCTTGCTACAACGTTCAATTAACTTATTGTTCGGTTTTGTTTTATTAAAAAATGTTTTATTATCGTCTAATAAAACATTTTTTGTTACAACTACAAAACCAAACAATAATTTCAGTTAGTGATTTGTAACAAAAAATAATATATTATAATTATAATAATATAATTATAATAAATAAAATAATGTCCCTTGAAATCCTTCCTAACGCCCGAGTCGAACATCAGACCTCGTGGGGGACGGGCAACGTGTACTAATGAAACTTACACGGCTAACTAGGTAAAGGTAACCCAGTAACATGGAGTACAACCTTAACAATGAACGTATCGGGCCGCTGCCCGGGGGCGATTGCCGGGGCACGTCCGTGGCTAGTGTCGGGCGTGACAGAATGCTAGCCAGTGGCTCTCGACGCACCGGCTGGTCGAGAGTCGGGGACAGGGGGGTTGGGGATAGGTCCTCAGATGCTACAGCCGATGAACCTACCAGTGACACTTTGCGGAGTAGGGAGATGTCTCCCGCAAGCTTTGCCGGTTCACTGGCCTCCACCACTAGATCAGCAGACGATAAGCGAAGTAAGTGGTCAATAGAGGAGCTGGAGGAGCTCATGTACTGTTATTACAAAGCCAAGCTAGGAGGAGCAGGCTACTTCAAGAGACTAGACCGATTATTTAAAGACAGAAACTCACACAAACCTAAATTTGCAAACTTCACAGGAAACACGCTATCTAATCAGTTACGCAGTATTCTATCTAGGAGATGCATAGCCACAGAAGTGCTTGAACAAATTAAAAAAAGAGCCGAACAGACAGACCAGAGCACATCTAGCACAGACCTAATAAACGTACCTGATTTTCAAACCCAAATTAGCATTGAACAGTCCACGTCATCACAAAATAACACACCAACACAACATACACATGATATCTCACAAACACAAACTAGCACTCAGAACACAAATACCACACCAACTGTTGAAGACGATATTCAGGAAATAGAGGTCAATGAGGATCAAAACACGGTCATAATTGAATTTCTACGAACTCTTTCAGAAACCAGGGAAACACCTATAGAAATGCGAAAGTTTTTACCAAAACCTAAATTTAACAAACACTTTATTCATAACCTGAACACAATAAATAAATACCTACCAAACTTATTAATTACAAATGAAACATTACGGGACATTAACGACATAATCTATGCAGCTGCTAAAACACTAATAACACTCAACGACCAAAAACCATACACACCACCTAATACGCAAAAACCACCAACAGATCCGCCATGGAAAAGAAAGCTGTAACAGAAAATAGAAAGCTATAGAAAAGAACTAGGAAATTAATAGAAATTAAGTCAGGAGCCAACAGTAGAAGAATGATGACAATCAAACGGACGCTTTCCAATAAATACAAAATAACAAACAAAGAAGAATTAAATAATACAATCGAAATACTCAAACAAAAAGTTAAAGCATTGGCATGTAGGCTACGTAGATACGACGAGATAAATGAACGAAAAATACAAAACAAAATGTTTTCTGAAAATCAACACAAATTCTATAGGTCACTAAATAACACACAGCAAAATCCAATCTCAATCCCATCAAAAGATAACATACAAACGTTTTGGTCAGATATACTGTCCAAACCCATAACATACAATAAAGAAGCCACTTGGTTAACTGAAATCAAAAGAACAGACATAGAACAACACCAGTTTGATGAAATAGATGTACACAAAGTAAAAGAAGCTATTAGGAAAACACAAAATTGGAAGACACCCGGAATAGATAAAATTCAAAACTACTATCTAAAATACCTCACAAGCACTCATAAATACATAGCCAGACTGTTTGATAAGATGATGAAAAGATCCGAACCTGTTGACCGATGGTTTACAACTGGGCAAGTCATACTGATTCCGAAAAACAAGGACACTGAAGATCCAAAGAATTGGCGTCCTATAGCCTGCCTACCAACAATGTATAAAATACTGACGTCAATAATGGCCAACGAACTCTACATACACTGCGACAGAAACGACATTTTGGCTCCAGAACAACGGGGTTGCAGGCGCCGAGTGCGGGGCTGCAAAGATCACCTCATGATCAACAAAGCCATCCTTGAAGACGCTCACAAATGTCAAAAGAACTTGATCATGGCGTGGGTTGATTATCAGAAAGCTTTTGATAGCATGTCACACGAGTGGTTACTCAAAGTACTAGACATCTACCAATGCCCACCCGCTATCAAAGGCTTTCTTGAGATAGTCATGCCTACATGGAATGTTATCATGACGGCTCGCGGTGCGAACGCGTCTGTAACCACCGACCCCATATATATATTCGACGAGGAATTTTCCAAGGCGATTCCCTATCCCCTCTCCTATTCTGCCTTGGCATCAATCCCATCTCCCAAATACTCAACAAATATGAACACAAAGGTTACCGACTAAAGGACGACAGCAAAATAAACCATCTGTTATACATGGACGATCTCAAAATATATGCAAACAATAAAACCAACCCCAAAGTTTTAATAGACTACACTGAAATATTCACTAGAGATATCGGCATGGAATTTGGACTAAACAAATGCAACATTTTACATCTTGCCAGCGGAAGGAGAAAAGAACACTACGGAGAAGGGCACATTTTGTTAACTGGTGAAGAGTTCAGGCATCTACAGCTAGACGAAAAGTATAAGTACTTAGGGATTAATGAAGCAGGAAAAATAGACCACAGCGAAATAAGGCAACAAATCCAAAAAGAATACTTCCGCCGTGTTAAAAAACTAACCACATCCCATCTCAATGCGCGAAATCTACTCAAAGCGATTAATATCTACGCGGTACCGGTTTTATTATACACGTTCGGAATAATCAATTACAAAACAGCAGACTTAGTCAAAATAGATGTAAAAACCAGGAAGCTTTTAGCAATGAGCAAAGCCCAACAACAAAAAACAGATATAGAGAGACTATATCTACCAGTGCAGGAAGGTGGAAGAGGCCTAACAAATTTGGAAACTTTACACAAAACTCAAATAATTAAATATAAAGCTTATTTAGAGACAGAGAAAGATTACATACTGAGAGCAATAGTAGAACATGATAGAAATAAAGATAAATACTCAATAGTTAAAGATGCACAAACAAATTTAGAAGAAATTGGTCTAAGTAGGAACGAAAAATACACTGATAAAGAAATAAAAAAACCGTTACTAAAACAAAAATAGATAAAATTAAAGCAAAACCACTTCATGGTCAATTCTACAAATCAGTTTAAGATAAAGAAAATATAGATTCAGTGAAATCCTTTCAGTGGCTCAAAAAACAAGCAATATCCCCCTCATTAGAATCAGCTATATTTGCCATACAGGATCAAGCAGTTCTCACTAGACAACACGAAAGAAACATCTTAAAAAGAGCAACGGACGGTAAGTGTCGGCGGCTTTGTCTGATCAAAGATGAGACCACTCAGTACATTATCTCGGGATGTGAGAAGCTATCCGGCACTTACTATACAAAACGCCACAATAACATAGTGCAGTACATTCATTGGACCTTAGCTAAAAAACATAACTTCCCGGTCTCAAACCTGTGGTGGCAGGAACACTTGACCCAGCCACAGGTGAGAGAAAATGACACTGCTAAACTAATGTGGGAGATACCGGTTCAAACAGACGTTACAATAGTTCACAATAGACCAGACATTATATACATAAACAAAACAGAAAACAAAACATACTTAATAGACGTAACAGTGCCTTCCGACTACAACATAGGACCAAAAGAAATAGAAAAGTTGAGCAAGTACCACCCCCTAAAACTGGAACTCACCAGATTGTGGAAGACGCCAGTAGAGGTCATCCCAATTGTGATAGGAGCCACAGGAGTAGTAGCCAAGAGTCTGGATAGGTATTGCAATAAACTAGATTCCAACATAAACACACACATAATACAAAAACAGGCCGCAGTACACACAGTCACCATTTTGAGTAAAGTTTTAGGTGACACAGTTTTCGTTAGCGGGGAAGCCGAACCAACCTTTCCCTGAGGGTCTCGGGGCGGGGGTTCGGTGAGCCAAGCCCAAAAGGCTTGAGTAGAGGAAAACCTCAAAAAACATTAATAATAAAATAATTATTATACCATTAATTGATTTCCGTAACTTTTTTAGCAAAATTACTTGCTATAACGTTTGTAGGCGTCTACCACAATATTTTCATAATAACTAAAAAACCGATGTCTTTTTTTGCGGTACATTTTAGTTCCAAATCAATTCACGCGTATTGACATACTTATGTCAATGTTTACGTGTTACCGAGTTGTGGTTAAATATGACTTTTATCCCCTCTGTCACGGGTACTAATTTTTGGATAACAATTACCTAGTTAGATCTAACAAAAAAAATATCATCTAAATCAAAGCACCCGTTACTGCCCTAGTTAAATACATGCCCTCTCCCACGAGAACCTCCACTTATTTAAGTAATACCTTTCCAACAAAAAAGAATCATCCAAATCAAAGCACGCGTTACCGAGCTATAGTTATATACGATTTTCATATACAACATGCGCATCATATTTTAAAACAGTAGTATCACGAAATACGGGAGCGGGACAACAATTTCAAACTGCTGCGAACGTATTTTATAAACGTTTTATGGGGCAGGCTAGCACCTATTTATCTTTTACGAGTTAGAACATTATTCTTAAAGCTATTTTTGTTTAGACGTCGGAAACATTATATGCCGAATACGTTTTTTGCAGAGATTTGGTTCTGTTGTTTTTTTTTTATATACTAGAGTAATTGTTTTTTAAATAGTCTTAATATATTAATTTACTTATTGTGCCTTTGCAACAAAATATGTTAAAATATTTTTTTAACTGGCACAATATATTATACAAAAAAGCGTATAATTCTTCTGGTCAACTTTTACTACAACTACATGAATTTTCTTGCAGATTTTTGGACTACAATTCTGAATAAATTAAAATATATATAGAAATCTATAGTGTCGAATTGGACTTTTTTATTAACTTATTTGTAACCTTAACCTGGTTTAAAGGTTGGCCATTGCTGTCCAGCGGGGCACTGCAGCCAGAGAAATTGCTATTTTAGCACTCAGATTAGAGGCGGGCTATTTGTTTAGTGAACATGTAATTGCGACTCTTTGATTTAGTATTCCTGGTTAACAATGTAATATTATGTATTATTATTATAGTTTGATTATTGTTTCTTTAAATTACAATTTTTTTGATAGATATCACGCGGTGCGTATATAGTCGAATATATAAAGCATTTTTTGTATCGAATATATATATATTCGATACAAAAAATGCTTTTTATATATTCGATATTTTAGCTAACGCAACCGTTAAAGCCAGTTTGTTCCAAATAACTGTTGGTTATGAATTACTTTCAAAGATAGCAAAATTAACGATTACCTTTTTAAGAAAGTTTTTCAAAAATAACATAGCACTTGCAACCTCATTCCTATTTCATCAATGCCTCAATAGTGGACCGTTTATACGAAGGCTGTCTCAAAATATCATTAGTACACATGACGTAGCATTAAAAATATCGAAAGGGAGCTCTTTAAGGAAAAAGACTTATATCCACTGGTGAAAGAAACGGACTTTCTAAAGGACATAATGCTGAGTCAGGTCCGTATTTATCCCACTCTGTAAATAGTACTTACATAGTGAATATGTTCGAAATAAAGATTTCTTTTTAGGTTTTTTTACATTTACACATTATATTTTTGTTATTTATTTATTTCCGACATCCAAAAAATAGGAGGTACTCAATTCGACGGTTATGTTTATTACTTTCCCTATTTCTCGGATTTGGCTAGATCAGTTTGGTCCCGGGTTCGGTACCTATCGCGTTTACAGTCCAAACGATGAATTCGGATATCTTGTCTCTGTTCTGGGAGGATTGTGCATTAATGTGCATGTGATTTTAAATATTGCATAGTTGACACAATAGAAAACCCTCGTGGGGAGACTCTGGTAAAACTGAAAATTTAAAAAAACTCCCACACTAAGTAATAAAAATATTACTCGCCATTTTGTATCGCCAATTTAGATTTGAAACTTAGCATAGGGAAAAAAAACTTAAACTTAACTTAGTATTCTACTTGCCAAGCCTTTTCATTTGATACCCATATTGAGAATTGCGAAAAATTATTTTATATGTAATTTTCGTCCGATATTTATCAAACATAAGTAAGAACACTCTCAACTCATTCATCTTTCAAACAACAACAAATAACACAATCGAAATCTCTTGACCCGTTCGAGAGTTACGATGCCACTGACAGATAAGTCCACCCGTCGTTTTTGCGTCGTGAATTGTTAAGTATGGAAGATTAAAAAAAAAATAACAATTTTGTTAATGCAATAACTAGTATATTTTTTTTACATTCAACGAAACTGCCAATTTACGTCACTCCATTTGAAACTAGTGCTTTCAACGCTAATAAAGCTCGTCAAAAGCAGTTATACAGTTGTATGTTAGATCTAGATTCTATTCTAGGCAGTGGCCAGAATAAGTGAATTTACTCTTCAGAGTTGCTAAACGGGCCACCGATGAACCAACGAAACGCCAAATTGCTTTTAGCGTCGACTGGATGTCCTAATTTTTTGAAACTAGTTAAAGTAGAATAACTTTTATACCAAAAATTTGTTACTTATTCTGTGCCAATTATTTATTCTGTTTATTATTACTTTTATTATATTATTGGTGATTCTGTATTTTTTTTTGCACCGTCTACTCTAAACATAATTTTAATTTTCCATACTATACCTACAAAGGTTCTCTAGACAGATCTATTTTTAGCGATAAGATCGCCTATAGTGCTGTGGGAATGGTGTTCCCATAGGATAGGTCACCAGGCAGCACTATGTTAGCGATGCGAATGGTACCAATGTTCACTGATGGCAGGAGAGCTGGTGTGGTACGGAAGAAGTCAAGTGAGCGAAATAAAATAGTCAGTTCCAAGTTCCGTGATTTATTTACAAAAAAGACTACTTATATGCTATTCTCAACCTATAACTTATACTACCTTATATACAGCTACGATTTATCCCTACCATCTAAACAACACTAGTACCTATCTATATCTACAACTTAAATCTAATTGCTACTTAGTCTACCTGACCCTTGCCTAAAACCTACAATTGAAACAAAGGACGTACAACACTCTATAATAACCGAAATAATTAAATCTAGACACAAACTTATTCTAATGAGTAAAAACTTAAATAATTAGACCACACGCGCGCTCTATATAAATATACCGCTGGCGCTGCGCCGTCACAGTGCCTATTTTCTGTTGTATTTATTATCTGATGTTCTATTTTTATATGACATTTCTATTTCACAATAAATATATTTATAGATAATTGAATAATTAATAACTTAATTTTTAATTTTTATAATATATTTATAATTGTAATTATAGAGATGGTTTTTGATTTCTTAGATAATATTGTTAATGTTTGACCCACGAAGCTCCTTACTAAGATTTTTCTTGTGTCAGAGATGCTATATATTATACAACTTTCACATATTACCGTCCAGAAGACAGTAGCTATTGAAACTCAGCGTTCGACCATGTCCCGGCCGGAAATCGAAAACGGGTCCGCCGGATCTCTAAGCAAATATGATAACCGCTAGACCACGGTGGTCGTTAGAAATAAGAGCGTGATTTAAAAGTATACATTAGGTTTACGTACCTTGCTAGTTAAAAAAGGATAACTCAATTGCGAGGAATCCATGTTTTATCGTGGATTTCTCAGAGACACATTTACCGATTTGAAAATTTTTTTTTTTGTTGATAAGGAGGGAACACTTTCCAGGTTATTCTAAAAAATATCACATTCGGTCCAGTAGTTTAGTTATAAATCAAAATAACTACATAAATTGTAAAGATGTCTCCCATAGTGTAGTCCGTTGTCACCTTATAAATTATAACATACATACAGTTTGACAGTTCGCCCTTCAACTAAGTCAAAGACAAATCAAGATTGCCTTCACTTGTTTTGCTTCTTTCACCGCTAACGTTACGCGATACTACCCCAGCCTTCGGCTAACCGATAAGCCTATATATAGTTGGGTGCAACTGTGTATATTACATAGAAGAATCAATACACTCATCCGGCCATTATCCGTGTATAACACGAAAATATGACGCGTGACCAACCAGGAAGTGAAATAAAAATAATGAGGTGCTATACGGTAGTTCCGGGGAAAATCTGATAAAGGAGTATTTTTTCTTTAGTGAGAATTAGAGCGTGAATTTTCCGCTTAATCTGTTATGACCGAATTTTGTCCAAGCGCGACTAATGGTGCCATACTGAAGTAATTGTTGTTGTTATGTGGTTTTGAAACCAAAAATGTTGCAAATAATTTTATGTAACGTTATGGGCTTAGTAGGTAGGGAGGCGCGTCTGGTTATAAAAATAAAATACATCGATGCATTTTAAAATAGGATTTTGTTTTTTAATATAATTTACCATGATTGAACGCCACTGCTTCAAGTCTGCTAGCGTTTTTTCTTTTATATGTCAGTTTGTATGTTCATCTCAAAAATAGTACTCGTATAAGGTAAGTACTTTACAACAAAAATGTTGGTAATACCAAAATTCTGTTGTAAATTGTGTATTTTTTTATAATTTCACTTTTTTAAATGAGGATCTACACAAAATCGGATTTCGTCGATTTTCGTCGGATTTTTTAATTTAAGTTCCTATTTATTTGAATAGAATGGTTCTTTACGATTGGTTCTATATACATTTTACCAAAATCGGTCCATTTGAGTAAAGTAAGATTTGCCTACCAAACTGAAGTCGGCTTTCTAAAAGCCGACTTCAATCGTCGTCGTCGGAAAGCTAACGCGTGTTGGATATATATAGTTTAAGATAACAATACCTTTATTTTGTCTATTTTTATCAAAAGGAGATTATTACTCATTATAAGAATGACAAAATAAAATTATAATATGTAATAAATTAATTTATTACATATTATAATTGTAGCAATTTTTCAATAGCATATTGTAACTAAACCTGAACAAAAAGCCTCTCCAGCCTTGTCCACGCCTTTTCACTTACTTTTCGTAAGACGATAATGTTCGGTGAAAGTTTTCCGCTTTGCCAACCACGCCTTTATCCTTTCACAAAAAAGCAACTTCGTGATCTAACTAGACTTGGTTAGTAAGTAAACTGCTAAGTTTTAGGGTCACCTGAAAGCACTAAGCTAACTTTTTTGAGTACCTGTATATTACTTACCTAATAGTCTCTCGCAGCATTATTTAATAACATGTTTTTTTTTATTACGGTTTATTTCTGTTTGTCACCCCAATCTGTCCCCGCAAGGTGACAAACAGGAAAATACGCGTATTTTGATATTTGTTGTGACAAAAATAAAAGAACAGTAAATAAAGCATAAAATAAATTAAATCCATTAGCAACGAAAAAAAAAAAGAAAAAAAGACTAGTCAAAAAGTCCGCGTTAGTTCAGGAAAAGGGGCCAAAAATGCTGGCAGCATGATAATATATATTATTTTAATTTATTTAATATGATTTATTTAATGTGACTATCTACTATAATATAAAAGAGTTATCTAAATCTATATATGAGTAAGTTTTGACTGACTGACTGACTGACTGATATTCGCTAGGAATCAACGCACAGTCCAAACTGCTGAAACTAGAGACATGAAATTTGGAGAGTTAATCTACACCCTATAGTGATATAGGGTGTAGAGGAGTACTAAGAAATAATTGTTTTAAATTGTCTTTAAAGAGGTCAGAATGGGTCAAAGTTTAAAACATTTTTATATTCCATTCTAAGTTGCATGCAACGCCGCGGGTGATAGCTACTAGTAGGCATATAAATAATTAAGTTCTGACTGATATATTCCAGGAATCCTAGAGACATGAAATTTGGAAATTTATATTCATGTAACGTTATACTAAGAAAATATTTTTTGAAATTCAACCCCTAAGAGAGTCAAATAGAGATTCAAAGGTTACAGCCGGGATATTACAAAGTATGTTATTTTACCAATGATTATCGGTAAAACCATACAGTAGCCGTATTATGAATACCCTAAAACTATATATAAATATACATATTATGTATCGGTATCAGTGACTTACGCCGGCTTAATGTCCAGATCGTAACAAACCAAATAGCAAAACAGAAAAAGACATTCCTATGAGGCAGTAACAGAGAAGCTTCAATTTCCAAGCAAATCTCCTTATATTTCACTCGGCCGCTAAGCCTCTTACTGTTTGAATAATAATGTGACAGTACCCGAGTTCATGTATTCGAGAGCTTATTCCTCACTCTCCCAACCTCACTGGATAAGTTTTGTCACGTATGTCTGTTTCTTTTACTCATATTGACTGTTGTAAAGATGAAAGAGAGGAGAAAATGAGCATGGAGCATGTATGAAGTTTTCTTTTTGACAAAATGTCTTCTGAAGGAGAATAAAGACTTCGTGTTGCCTTACATGCATTTCATCGGATGACGTGCATTTTCCTAAAGAAAAGAGTTAAAGATACATCTATATCTAGTACTCCTAAAAGTCGGGATAGGAGTTTCTTTGTAAATGGTATACCCGTCAAACTGGATTTCATGTTTTCTTTAGCGGTTAAATGTGTATTTACAGAATCGAGAGGTGAAGGATTTAGAGGTGTTGGTTTGAACCAAAAAACGAACCCACGTCTCATGTCTCTTGGCTTGAAAAACAAGCGTTACTCAACCAGGCCAAATTTATATTGACACTTATCTTGAGTAGGTTAAAATGCAATTTGGCACAGTCGAAATATGTTAGCCGCAGTCAAGTAGTTTTGTTCTTATTACACGATTTATATTTGGCGAAGGCACGTAGTCTCATACAGTTGCGTACACAAATTATATATTATATTTTTTTTTTCAAGTTCTATTCTACGATAAGGAGATATTTTTTTTTGTACTACAAGATTTTCTATCACATCTATGTTTAAGGTAAGCTAAGTTATACCCCATATTATTATATAGTATATTTATCTAACACTTGAAAACCCTACCAAATAAATCGCTTCGCCACATTTTGATAGCTAGCTACTGATTTCCTCTTAATGTATGCCTTTACTGTCCTTCTTAGGGGAGCTACCAAGGATAAATTCAATCCATATTTTGTAGCAGGCAATATTTACTTTTCGTTTACTAGATAAGTATTCTTAAATGCCTCTTCAAATAAAAAAAATAACCAACGAAGCCATTTAAAAAGTGTTTAACGTTAACTTTGGGCATTGTTTGTGAATATTTAATGTTGTTTTCGAGATAATTAGGTTTTATACTTTGAGCCTCACGATTTTTAGATTCTGTCGCAGATTTTCCTGTTGAGTGAATACGAGTATTAATTATTGTAGCGTTTGTAATATTAAATATCCCGATATCTAGTCTTGAGGGAACAGAAACTTATTTTTTTATTTTTTTGGCTTGCACTTGACTGCAACTCGTTTAACAAGTCTAACAGTTTGCTAAGGTTTACCTTAGCAAACTGTTACACATGAGTATACTCGCAGCAACTGGTCGATATTATTTTAATTAAAGTTTCTCACCGAGTCACACACTTTATTAAGGAAACCAAACTAGAACATTTGAACAACAATTTCATAATAAATCGCAGAAACCTTGCCACAAATGTCAAACACCCCAATTCTCACACACAAACCAAAATCTACAATACAACCATCAATTCAACTACCTCCTATTAAAACACCCTCCTTCATCTGTGTACCACAACACAGAAATTGGGAATAATTAATTTGGCGAGGAATTCATCTTTATTCAGGTAGGCTTATTACAGAAGTTCTCTGTAACCGAACGCGGTTTGAGGTTCAACACAAAATGTGATATTAAATATTGCTTCTTGAGAATTTGACGGATGTTTTCTTCACTTCCTTTCTAAGACTATCTTTTAAGCTTTGATGCGGCGCTGAATATGGTCTAAGATTAAAATAAAAGCCTAAGAAGGTCTAAAATAATTAAACTGATTTTCTATACAGACCGGCTTATTTTCAGTTAAATTTATATTTCAGTTAAATATATAAACGAATATAATTTAAAACGCGGAAAATGAAGATGGTGCTTTCGAATGTCTTTTAGGTCAAAAAAGTTATACTATTTTTTATACAATTTTAAGTTAATAAGATACGTTTATAAGAAGTAATCTTATTTCTTAGATTATTTCTTATCAGCGCCACCGTCTTTTTATAATTCCTACTTTTCATCATATCATAAAATTAAAATTTAATCTGAGTACATAGCATCGGAATAGTACTTGTTCGTTCTCATTGCCGTAGAGACCATAGGCAGTTGAGGCGAAATAATCCAATAAAAAATTGGACACTAAAATTAGCGAAAAAACTGCTGACTCCCGCTCCAGCTCGTATCTGGTGCAAATGTTAGGCCATTGTAATAGCGCAAAAATTCGGCCAGCGTAATCATAAGGAACGCTTTTTCAAAAAGTACAGTCCGGAAATTACAAACAAATAAAAGGACCAAAAAAAGATCAAAAAAGTGATTTTGCATAATCAAACTAGTTAGACTATTAGCATTAACAAAGTCAAACCTATTTCTGTCCGTTTCGATCTACGATCTGGAAGCTGTCTAAAAGTTAAGAAATTCCACGGAGAAGTTCCCATTGAACGAAGCACAAGTCGGTCTGATTGCTCCGCGAACTACGTAACAAGGTTGATTATAAACTCGGTTGTTTCCTCGGACAGACGTGAAGCGTAAGACAGGCTTCGGAATTTACTTTGCAGTTTGATTGATGGGTTCTTAGTAGAGTACATAAGTACCCAAGTTCTTAGAAAGTTTTAGCATGGACACAGTACTCATAGTTAAACTAGTACTCTCTCGTTTGAGCCAGGGACCGGGGTTTAATCCAGGAACCGGGGTTTATATACGGTTTACGGTATGCCCGTTGTAAGAAGCAACTAAAAGACCTTTGGGTCTGCAGGTGATAAAATTTGTGGATTTGTTTATCATTTCCCAGCAGATCCACGGAAGCCGACAGCGTGATGTAGCTTACGCTGAAGTATAAGAAAACAAAAAAGAAATCCCAGGAAGTGCAGTAGCGAAGTGCATGAGGGTACCGGTGCGTTTTTTTAGAGATCCCGGAATTCTCGTCAAGTCTAGGAACAAGCCACCGAGGGGGTTTCAGTGGGTACTATCCTACATAACTTAGCTGCACCCTAAGCTACCGGGTATTTTGTGAAGATTGAACCCGCAATACCAAAAACGCTTTCGTAGTACCCTTATAGGTACAGAACGAGGCTTTGTTTGAGACGATTTGCGATTGGTGGAAACTACGACGACTTGCGACTTCAATAGGTGAAATAATTGTCGAGCAGTACAGATCACAAAGTAACAGAAACTAAGCTAACTATCTTCGTTTTGCTAATCTCATCATGTCATACTTCATATTACAATTCTCCCAAGAAGTTTCCATTGAATGCCGGACAAGACCATCTGATTGCTGAGGAAACTATGTAACAGGGTCGCTGAATCGGACAGAAGTTGGGCACAAGACGGTACAGGAATTCACTCTACAAATTGATGAGTTCCTGGTAGCCGGTTGGTCAGGATAGATAGATATTGTGAATGGTAGGTATCACATTAAACCAACCTACCTACTTTGATAGAAATTATTATTGGAATAATTGATGGAGTCAGGCGTTACTTTGCGGAAATCCATTTATAATAAGATGGTATATACAAGATGTTTAGTGTTTTTCCGCCTCGTCTTGATGTCAGCGTGAGAAATCGAAAAATATTTTTGTTTTTATGGTGTGGTTCCTCCTCACCACCGCCACACCTCACCTTATTATTTCTCTTTCTCTCAGTATCCGAATTCCTCGATCCGTGTTTCTCAAATTCTTAAATAGAAAACTTTGTACACTTATTTAGGACCAATGGCAATGCAATAATTTAAATTCATAGTCACATTAAAGCGTGTTTTGTAAAACTTATTATATTTACTATTTATAACCCAGATCTTATAATTCGTTTTCAGGAACTAGTTAACAATATTCTTCAGCTAATGTTAGCCTTCTTAACCTATAAAATGCACCCTAAAATTCTTGCCAAGAAGTGCCCATCGTTCACAATCGCATTGTCATAAAAAAGTCATTTAAAACATCCAAAACCGTGTCTACACTACCTACTCGTACTATTCTGCAAATTGCTCAATGGCGTATAAGAACTTCAGAACTGAATACTCTTAATATTTTCTTCTATCTTTACGCCACTGCTTTTTAAATATGTGTGCAGTGTGAGTCAAAAATAACACCAAATTATTCGAACGTTATTTTATTCGTTTGATATTGATATTATAAATTTTAGAGGGCTTTTGAGTGCAAACTGAAATATTCTTGTATGATATCTGATATTAAAACTTGAATATGTAAAAAATAACTGGATTCCACAATTAATTTACATATTCGTATTCATAGCTATTACATGAACAATTTTGATCTGGATATTGACTAATGCTATGTCAAATGATTTATGTGTTTGTTTAAATTTATGTGTTTATCTGAAAGAAATTAGTTTTGTTATGTTATAGTGTAATTCTGTATTTATAATGTAAAATAAAATACAACAACTAAAAACTCATCACTGAGTTGCGACAAAAAATCAACTACAAGCCAACAAAATATACATAAATATAGGCCGAAAAACAATAAAATTTACCCGCTAAATAGTATCTTAAGTTATTTTTTAATATTCATTCGATTTACAGAATTCCTAGTCGTATTTTCATAATTTTAAAGTCACTTTTCCTATCTCTATTTTGTAACAAACTAGCTCCTATTTCAAGTGTAATACGAGCTCGTAAATATCGCAAGAAAGCGTTGGCACCCTCCCAACCCACGACTGCAGTTTTACACGGCGAATAATCGTTGTATTCCTTCAAAAATTTTCAGCTGAACTTTTGCAAAGTTCGAAACTTTCACGAGTGGTTAGTAGATGAATTGGTACTGGGAAATGGTGAAAAGTCTGGTGTTTGTGACGATAGTGATACGTTTTTCAGCACTGCGTGTCGTATAGCAAATTAATATTTAAAGTGATGATTTAAAAAGAAATAAACATTCGTATTTATTTTTCAATAAACAATAGGGTTTTTATTTTTAGTATATAATAGTCATAATGTAGCAATCCTTTTGACTGTAATAATAATACTAAGCTGCTTCAGGCATTATTATAAATCACCTAGCTAGTTATAGATAATTATTCTATAGTTAAATATAATATATTAAGAACCCTTTAATATTATATGGAAATTAAAGGGTTCTTTTCAAGTCCGCTATCAGCGTTGCTTTTAAGAC
The DNA here is from genome assembly GCA_947049295.1 of Ligdia adustata. Classification (NCBI taxonomy): domain Eukaryota; kingdom Metazoa; phylum Arthropoda; class Insecta; order Lepidoptera; family Geometridae; genus Ligdia; species Ligdia adustata. The sequence goes on from OX346237.1 coordinate 3,881,622, forward strand.
TCCCCACCTGTCGAATACTTGTCGATATAAGTAGTTTTTCTGTACATTATATCTTAAAAAAAACATTCCGCAAAAGGCATATCGATGGCAATAAAGCCTGATAACATTTTATCACTTGTCAAACCTCAAAACAACGTATCGATACTTTTACGACTCCATCACCGTAGCTAAAGTGCTACGAGGGCGCTACGGGTTGCTACGAGGTGCTACGTAAGTGCTACACGTTTGAAATTGAGCTACGATAGTTGGCCATCATCCAAACTTGAGGGTACATTGTAAAGTTCACGTTTGAACGCACCGGTAGTTGACTGGGTCCATTTATACCCGAGTATGATTAGGGTTCTGGTCCATTAGATTGTTTTACAACATGACTAGTACTGCCTTCGTCTTGAAATAGAACAGAATTCACTTGAATATACAGCTTCTGGATTACTAAAAGATTTAAATATGATTTATTTTTTATAGACTTTTACAGCCCGGAATCCTCCGTTTTAAATAAAATAGCTGCCTTATTACATGTTCATATATAAAAATAACAATTTAACTTAAATTTAACATAAACATGCTAACTGAGTTTAGATTTCAAAGTTAGGGATATTTTTTTGTTCGGGAATATTTTACTAAGCTTCGTTTCTATATTAAACTAGCTTTCCCGGTAAACTTAGTACCACCTAACTGTCGTTTTTTTTTTAATACTTATTTTGCTATTTGGGATGCCGGGTCAGCAATCGTCACTCAATTGTTTTGCCTTCCCGGAACCTCTCCACTAACACTTAAACTTTATGGTAAAGTATTAGAGTTCAAATTGTTACCTCATTAGTTTAACAGACAAACACCCCTAATCGGAGCTACTCCTACATTTAAAGTGTGAAATCAAGCGAAAGCTAAACGGATACGGGCATTGTAGGTGTTCGATTATTGTGACTACATTGGCAGGCTACAATAGATCTTCAAACACGGGAGCGATTGGTAAGGTTTCGTAAAAAATTTGAATATTATAAGATAGTTAGAAATCATAAGCGAAAATTAAATTCTGTGTAATCGTTGCTACAACTAAATTGGCATTACAAAACGTTGTCAAGCGAATATTTTCTCATATGCATATCTCATAACGTTAAACTATTTAAAACCCTACAATTATTTGCATTTTTTTTCATTGCTTAATTTTGGTCATAAAGCGTTGAATTAATTTTCTTAATATTTATCATCCACGTGTTTTACATGATCTATGAGTAATATTAAATGTACAGTATACATTTTTTCTGTTTTAATTTCAGGAACAGATAAATCAGCATAATTTTGGAGTTTACTTGGCTTTGGTAAGTTTCTTATTCGGATTATCTAATTGTTGTTAATATAGATTTATCTTCTACTAGACTGCCTAAAAACTTGACCACATATGACCCTACTGATACTGGGCCACCAAAATAGAAGACAAAACCGTTTGCAAAGAGGTAAGGAGGCCTCAGCCCAGCAGTGGAACGTTATGGTCTAATATAAAAATATCGTTAAGTATTATTTGTCTTATCTTTATTGTTGTAGTGTCTTGTGTGTCATAATATCAGTCTTCATTCATTCTTTCTTAAAAAAATATTAAATAATATTATTTTGGAAATTAGTTTCAAATTATTTTTTCTTCCAAATACCCGCAATTTTTTTAATCATTTATTTTTTATCCAGGGTTTTGTATAAACATGACACCCTTATAACTAATGTTATTGTAATAATTAATTATAACAATAGTTTTCGTTGTCTAACAGCTGCTCGATATACATTGTACAGACCTCTGGCATCTGGTGACGCTGGATCCGCCAGCACGTTGTTACAGCCCCCCAGCTGCACCCGCAATATTTCAACAGAAAAAATCAAACGCTTAGATTAATCAAGTAATTTTAGCTAAATTAATTTCCCATAACATTTTTACTATCAATTCCTACTTGGTTTCTTATACCTTATTGCATTATTCAAATATATATTTGGTTCAATAAAACACATTTACATACCGACATAAATAATATTTTATGTCAAACCCACTACACACTCGCTCCGGCAGTAAAATATTATGAAAGAGACAATACTCGTAACATTGACAGTAGGACCCATTAGTGTCTTTACTCATGTACTCGAAAAGCGCGATGCTATGCAAGCGATGGTATTATCTACCTTGATCACACGTACTGAGTAAACGGGCGAAACAGTACCCATAGCCGAGTAATCGGAGCATTAAACGTAGTGGCTGACAAAATAAGCGAAACAGTATCTTGGCCCTTCACTAATACTTCACTGTATAGCTGACTAGCTACTTTACTCGGTGCGTGTATACTTAGACAGTGTGTGCAGACAGTGAAATACTCGGCCTATTAGAAGCAACAGAGATCTAGCTACTGTCTCACTGAGAGCACTATGTCGCCCGTTTACTCGGTACGTATAATTAAAACTTTTAGCTGAAAAGGCATAGGCAGCGTCTAGAACCTAGTGGCTTGCACTCCTTTCCTAGGAGTGCAAGCCATGGTAGCATAGCAACTAAGCTCGCAGTGCGGTCGGCTGCAAACATTGTGCAACGTTAGTTTTACTAAGCTGATTAACTAGGCTCTAGGCGCTAAGCAACCCGCTCGCCTGTGCGTTTCCACCCTTACCAGATTAATATTTAACACAGAAAATGATTCCTCATCTTAAAATTGTTATTCAACTGTAACTTATGATTTTGAATGAAAATATGATGTTGAAATGGAACGTCATAGAATTTTTTATTGGTGTTGTTTTACCGAAATGTAGCACATTATTCAATGTAATAATCATGGTATCATTACAGAATATATCTTATCGCGTCACACAGATTGCACGAGTACAGAGATTGCGGAACGTTACGACAAAACACTTCTGGAGCCATAAAAAGCAGTTCACGACTCGTAAACAATATTTCGCGGTAGTCACTTACCATTTGAATCAATAAAATATTACACTATGTGAGAAAAAATCACATTTATTCTAACGATCGTATATACAAGGTTATTGGTTACGTCAAGCTCTGTATTACTAATAGCTAATAACCCTGTATTAGACTTTATTCAAGTAGGGAAATATAGAATCGTAGCTTGCCTATTTTAGTAGGAAATTGATAAATTATATACGCATTAACACAGGACGTCCAACTGCTGGGCACGAGTCTCCTCTATAAAGAGAATCGTAGGTTATAGTCTACCACGCTACTCAAATTGTGAATTGGGGAATTCACATAACCTTCAAAGCTTCCTTTACTTATCTTCTCCGACAAGCAGGTGTTCTCACGAAGTTTCCTTCTCCGTTTAAGCTTGTTGTAACTAATTATAATATTGATAATTTAAGATCACCACAAGTGGATTAATCGGATTTTTTGGGGGGAGTGCCGTAATTATTGACAAAATTATCCTTCTTTCCATATTTTATATTGATAAGAAAAGATATAATAAATCTATATTATATAATGCTTATATTTATAAAAATATAATATAAAATATAAATAGAGTTTCTTATTTTTAGAACGCATGTGAAAGAATATGAAACGATACCAAAATATCATTGAAATTTGTGAGATAGATCTAAAAAAATAATCAAATAAGAGTATTTTTTAGAAACTAGTTTTAAGGTTATAGCATACAAATGTACAAATATACATAAATATACAATTCTGTGGACAATATTAGTTCAATAATCTTGAACATTACAATAGGCAGACAAATAGGAGAAAGTTTCTTATTATTTAAAAAAACGTAACTTCATTATAAATTTAATTATCACAGGAGATCTCAGAAAATAATTATCTGCCAAAAAACCCCTAATTTAAAAATAAAAAATACGCAATTTAAAAGCAGAACAAAAAAATACATGTTATTTTTATTTCCGAACAACAACCATTCAACCTATACAAAAATAAACGAAAAAGACGGACAATTTGGGAAAACAAAAACAGAAGTGAAAATAGCTTTCTTAAATACCGTATCGGGCTGGCATCATTCATTTCCGATCCTGTCACAGACTTTATCAGATGCTGATTTCGGCAAAAGAAAAAAATAACATTTAGAAAAGTCACGTTTTGGAGGTCTGTAGTAGGAGAGATGGGAAAATTAACGTCTACAAAAAAAATACTGGGAGATACTGTTCAAATGAAAATGTTTATATAATGTAGCTGGGCTATCGGCTAGATTTAGGCAAGAAAGAGGTAAAAACAAGAGCAAGCAAATTTGGTTTCGTTTTAACAGTCTGCCGATTTGACACTGTCTAAATGAAAATCAATTTTCTTGCTCTTATTAAATGCTTGCTTTTTTATCGTATATGTTTATCTAGTTCTGTGTTCTAGAATAAATTTTCCTAATCAACGATTGAAAAATAGAGATTTCAGTTTCACTCAGGAAATCTTTTTATGTTTATCCCTAATTTATCAAAGACTTAGTTTTTCTTTAAATTCTCTACGCTATGCTCGAGTGTATAATGAGGTTTAAGCCTTAGTCAAATAATCAATAATACTGAAGGCTTCATCTTCGAAAGTTTTAACAGTCTTTGTAAAACTGATGTCCCAATAACTTCAATAGGAAGATATCACTTTAGTCTCCCTATAGTTACATGGAAACTTTAATATCGCCCGCAATTTTTATTCAGACCCCCTAAACCTTGCCCTCGACTTCTTTACACAATAATGACTTTTTGTCGGCGTCACAGGCCATTATTCAGGAGCGACGGGCGGGCGGACACTTTGATAAATATGTTTTTGTCAAGAATCGTTATCTACGTCATGTGGGAACTACGTGTTAATGAAGGAACGACGTTAACTGGGTGTCTTTAGGAGATTTAATGTTTGATCTAATAGCCTCTCGTTGACCAAGCAAACGAAGCGTCTGTGGTTCGAGTCTGTCATTTTTTTTTTATAAATGAGTATTATGTTTTTCGAATGTAAGTATGTGAGTACGTATAGTATATGTATTTATATTTGTATCTGTGTAGTTATAAATACAAGCAATACTAAATTGATTGTATTTATTATTATCTTCGTATTCATTTTATTTCTTAAATTTAAGTTTTTTACAATATGAATATAAAACATTAAAAATTATAAAAAACCTAAACCTAGAGTGCCACCAGCAACGGGGTAGGACCTAAGCTACCGATGGTAGGGACTACAGAGAGAGGAACCTCCTAACAATACGTGCTGTATCGAGGAGCACAGCCCTCTGTACCTGACCCTTGATCCAACCATCTAGCGAGAGCCTCTTAAGATGTTGATTGAGACTTCTCGCTATCAGGCCGTTTGCCGAAACGACTATCGGAACAATGATCGTCGAATCAACATCCCACATGGCGGTAACCTCATGAGCCAAGTCGATGTACTTGCTGACCTTATCCTTTTCAGCCTTCACGAGGTTCTCATCATGTGGGATGGTGATGTCGACGAGCACTGCTCTGCGCTGGGATCGGTCTACCAGCACGATATCAGGCTTATTGCAAACAATAGTCCTGTCCGTGATGATAGAGCGGTCCCAGTAGAGCAACGCACGACCATTTTCAAGAACTGGCAACGGTGCATACCGATAGTACGGCACTTCGGACTCGACAAGGCCGTACTGAAGAGCAAGTTGCTGGTGGATGATCTTGGCTACTAGATTATGCCTGTGCAAATACTCACCATTAGCAAGATGGGAACAACCGGAAATAATATGCCTGATAGACTCTCCGGGACGGCGGCATGCCCGACAAATGTCGACCGTACCGTCCTTCAGGATATATTTCCTATAGTTGTTCGTCATCATTACTTCGTCGGCAATTGCACAAGCAAAACCTTCGGTTTCCCCAAAGAGGTCCCCGAACCGTAGCCAGTTCACCGAAGCGAGTAGGTCCACATCGGGCCCGGTTAGAGCTCGATAGAACCTCCCGTGCAGCTCCTTACTCTTCCATACTTCTTTGCGTTCCTCAACGCTCAGCACCACCGGCCTGCGCCAATTCCCGTTCGCCAAGGAGAGCGGTGTGAGGCCCCTGTCAACTGCTACAACGTCGCAATGCATCCCGCACTCGTTGTTCAGGAAATAATCCCTGAGACTGCACACTTCACGGTTGTGGAGGTTTTTGACATTCAAAAAGCCACGACCCCCCCTTTTCCGTGGAATGTACAGTCTCATAACTGACGAGCGCGGATGATGCATGCGATGCGAAGTGAGCAGTTGACGAACTCGCCTATCCAAAGCGTCCAACTCAGTCTGGTTCCATCTTAGTATGCCAAAGGAGTATACCAGTAGAGGCATCACCCAACAGTTGAAGGCTCGCACCTTGTTGCCGCCAGACAAAAGACTATTAAGTACTTTTGTCAAGCGACAAAAGAAGCGATCCTTTATCGATTTCTTGACTTCGTCTACTGAGATACTCAACGACTCTGACATACCAAGATACTTGCAGGTCTCGGCCTCGGAGAGAGATCTGAGAGTCATAGTCTCGGAAAGTTGTAAATTTGGTGAATTTACAACCTTCCCCCGCTGCACACGTAAAACCGCACACTTATCTACACCAAAATCCATCCTGATGGAGTTGCTGAAAACCTGAGTAGCTTTCAACAACTCCAACAAGTCTTGGCATTTCGGTGCAAACAGTTTCAAATCATCCATGTACAGCAGATGACTAATGACCTCACCCTCTCTACGAAGCCTATAGCCTAGCCCTAAATCCTTCAGCAAAGTACTGAGAGGATTTAGTGCCAGACAAAACCACAATGGACTTAGACTGTCGCCCTGGAATATTCCCCGCTCAATCCTTATACAATCTTGCGGACCACGAAAGATATCACCACCACCTGGCTGACGAAGGACAGTGGTCCACTGTCCCATGCATGCGACTAAAAAGGATCTAAGAGTTGCATTGATTTTATACAAATCTAAAATCCTTTCAAGCCATGAATGAGGCACCGAATCATAGGCCTTCTTGTAGTCAATCCAGGCGGCAGAAAGACCTCCCTTGTTCCGCTGGACTTGTTGGCTAATGGCCATGTCTATGAGGAGGAGCTCCTTAGTACCACGAGACCCAGCCCTACAGCCATTCTGAGCAGGAGCCAAAACATTGTTCGCAACAACGTGCGTATTAATTTTTGTAGTCAGAATGGATGTAAGAAGCTTGTAGATGGTAGGTAAGCAAGTGATGGGTCTATAGTTCTTCGGATCCGTGGTACTACCGGACTTGTGGAGCAAAAAAGTGACACCGGTGGTCAAAATACGGGGAAGAAAACCGACCTCGAGAGCTTCTTGGAATTGCGTGGCTAAGCGATCATGCGAGCTTCGAATCCACTTAATCCAGAAGTTGTGCAAACCGTCCGGCCCAGGACTTTTCCAGTTCTGTGTCTTACGGATCGCACAACTAACGTCTACAGGATCTATGACAACAGACTCCATGGGTTCGATGGACTCGCATTCCCGCTCGACAACGCGCATCCAATCACCTTCCGCGTGATTGACCGGCACCGACCAAATGCCGCGCCAGAAATTAATCATGGCATCGGCATCCGGTATATGCCCGCCGTCCACGCTCCGATCAATTTCCTCCCACTTCCGGTACACTTTCTTTTGATCGCTTTGGAAAAGGCGATTTATCCAATATCGACTCACACGTTCCCTGTAACGACGAATACGGTTTGCCCATGCATAGACTTTCTGCTTCAAGTAGTCAATGCGTTCCGTGACATTAGCCAAGTAATCCGAGGGCCGAATACCGGTCCCGGCAAAGGCCTGTGCCACGTAACGCATGACTCGGGGGCGGTTGTTGCCGCGCTTGAAACAGATTAGCTTTGCTATGAGAGTCCTGAAAGTGTTGATACGTCGTTCGATCCGTAACTGCCAGGCAGGCACATACCCGGCGGGACGCGGTGCTCGGTCAGCGTCTGGAAACTTGACACGAGCAACACGACACGCCGCGATGGCGCCACAGTATAGGATCGAATGAGTATCAACTAAATCTTCACTAGCCCGTAAATAAGGTGCTAGTAAAACATTCAAGGCTCCCATTAGCGCTAAGTTACGTCTATGGGTGGGCAAACGTGGTAGTCGCGGCCTAGAGTCGGGTGCGTATCGATATTGGGTAATCGCGTCCTCCAAAGTCCTCCTCAGTTGCTCACTCACCTGACTACTGACACTCATACCCATGCGATCTCCATCGTCGCCCTCGGAATCCACAGGTGTCGCTAATGTCGCCACCGACGACGGCAACACTGCCATAGTCGGAGCCGACGACGCGACTGGTAGATCCTGTGAAGAGGAAGAAGTCACACGAGTAGGCAGCGCTTCCAGGCGGAGCTGATCAAGCACAGACTGATCCAACAATTTGCACCGTTGGATAGCCCGCACTTGATCCGACAGTCGTTGAACGGAAACGATGATGGTTGGTTCAAGAGCCTGAAACAAAGGTAGAATTCGATCACGATACGCACTTTGGTTAGTTCCCCCTTCTGTAGCCCTATAGTAGGCGCGCATGACGTTTAGATTCATTGAAGTACTCCATCGCATGCGACGCACTATACCACCGGTAGCGGGAGCCGGGCGCGGAGCAGGTTGCCCCACAGGCCCCAAGCGTGCCGGCAGCGGAGGACGGCCTCGTCGCGCAGGTGGTCGTGGCGGCGGCGGCGTCGGTGGCCTGCTCTCATCGCTCGATGCAGCCGTATCCGGAGGAGTTACAAACTCCTCCTCCGATGAGGTGCTGGACGACAAGACAGGCTGTGGTGGTGGGCGTGCGTTGTTAGATTCCGCTTGATTTCTTAGTCTTGACCTTGTTATCATCGTATTTTTTCAGTATTTTGTTCATTATTTATTTTGCACAAGTTGTCACTACTGACAATTGAATACTGTCAAAGGCTTCCGGGTTCTTGAATATTGTAATATATAATTATCTATTGCTGTATATCTCTGGCATTCTTCATTTTATAAAAGCTTGTGGTAAAACGATTATTAAATACTCTGAATATAGGGAAAAAAACTAGTTTAACAAATATTAAAATACAAAAAAAAATAACAAGGTGTGTGACAACGACAGCGGTGCTTTTTTTTTTTTTTTTTTTTTTTTTTTTTAATTATTATTATTATTATTATTATTATGCCTTTGTAGTATTATTTTTACCACTTGCCTTTATTAACAAAAAAAATATGGCAGAAAGTTTACCTATAGACTATTTAAAATCTACAAATAATCCAAATGCTTCATCCTACCACCAGAAGGCAGCGTGACGAGATTGCTAGCCGCACTATCAAGATGAATAGCAATGCTCATATGTTGGGCCAGATCAAAACCGGCATTATTACCTGTTTAGTTGATAGTGTAATATTTTGATGCTTCTTTAATTTATACAAGTCATTATCATTGACGTGCATGGTTGCCTGGATGAGATCGCTTGAAGCGATAAGGCCACTATTTAAAAGCTGGTATATTAGTATAAGCTTTTCTTTCGTCAATTTGTTATGTAATGTTGTTAATTTTATAAATCTTATCTTATGTATGTATGTATGTATGTATGTATGTATACTCGTAGTTCTTTGGCATGCTCTAGAGCATAAACGGTTTGTTGTATTTTTATGTGAGTGGTGTCAATAGATTTTACTTAATTATGAGAGTTACACTGGGTACATCAAAATTAAAAAAATAAGTAAGGGTGATACACAGGTTTCAAGATTTAGCAGTCGGGTTTTTTAAAGTCGCTTCTAAGCACTTGTTTTGATTTTTTTTCAATAATTTTTTCCCGATTTCTCACAGAGGTTGGATCAATAATTTGTAAAATTATGTTCTTATTAGTTTCAAACGTTGGTACCAAATATTTTTTATCAGATTCGGTTTTGTAGTTCGATTTACAAATGATTACCTAACAAAAAATTGTGTGCCAAATTGATGTCGATTTTTGAATTTTTTCTACTGACTTCCAGAAAAGAAGAGGTACTCAATACGACGAGCATGTTTATGTTTCTTTATTACCTAATTTTGCGGAGACAGCTTGGTAGATTTAAAACAATCTTTTTTTGTTGGATGAAGTATCCACTTCTCAAGTGATCCCATTTTAAATTGTATCGAAATAAGTTCAGAGGTTCTATCGTCGTCTGCCGTAATGGAAGTAACTAAACACTTTTTTTTAAAGATTTTGTATTTAGTATTTTTTCTTATGAGACGCGTAATTACGTTACAGTTCATAGAACTAATAGCTATATTATATGAATTATATAATTCTACTTAATATTATAAACGCGAAGGTTTGTATGTATGGATGTTTGTTACTCTTTCACGCAAAAACTGCAGAACCGATTTGGATGAAATTTTGTATGTATAGCTGCGACCCTGAATTAACACCATAGGCTGCGTTGTATCCTGTTATCAACACGGGCAACTCTGCAGGGCCAGGCTAGTCCATAATAGTTATATTCAATACAGTTGGCATGTAACCGCGACCGGGATAGTTTCAAGGTATCCGGTTCCACCATTATAAATTAAATAATTTTCGCTCCTACCCTCCGAAGTTTGTTTAATTACAGTAGTTAGAAATGCCCATAGGGATTCTCACTTGTCAACTCACTGGATATGTCTACTAGAAACTTTGTGCATGTATGAATATTCAGTTAAATAATTGAATACGCAAGTCCATGCTTATATTTATGGGTATAGTACCAACTTCTTGTGTGTTGTGTTTGACGAACTCCGTCGTCTAGTGGCTAGCATGCTTGCTCCAAAATCTGCTTGCTGCGCAAAGCTTCTTACCTAATCTAAAATATTAAATAGTGATTTTTACTTTAGTTTCGATCTTGAATTGATTTTTAAAATAATAATTTAGGATCTCCTTATAATTCTGGGTTCGATTGCTGGTCGGTGAAGGCGTTCGAACGATGGATTTGAATATCTGTCTTCGAGTCTGGATATGTTGTACACTTGTTTTGAATGTTGCATGGCATTCGACACTGGAATAATCTTATCTAAGAGTATGAAACGTTATTCATTTGTTTATTATTTTTTTACTGTTATTTATATATATAAAATAAAAATATTGGTGTTATTTTTAATATAGGTTCCATGTTTTTACAGCTTCGCGACGACTAGACCGATTTCAAAATATTTTTTGTGTAGTAGAATTTACCCTTATTTTATCAAAATCAGTATATAAAATGTATATGAAACCACCTGAATATAAAAAAATCTACCTATTCAAATAAAACTTTTAAATTTATAAAGAATTTTATAATAGATCAAGTCGTCTCTGTAAAACCAAAGTTGGGAATCTCCTCCTCATTCAAAGTCACTTAAAAATATATATTTTTTGAAAATTTCTCCTCAGAGTTGTTACGAAAAACTTAACATATCAAAATTCGAAGATCTATAAGCCATAACCATCGACTCCATCATGGCCTATCATACCAACATTATACTGAACCGCCTTTTATAGCTCAAGATAATAGCTCCACATATATTAAATTTAATACAACGATACTATAGAATAGTAGCATAGCTTGAGCAAATATATGAGCAAAAATTTAAAAATGAAAGATTAATGTAAGATTAGAGCTACTTAGACACAAAATATTACCTTGTTTGGTACATGGCACAGACTGGCATAATTTTTAGCCATCTATTGATAAAAGAGTCTAAGGTTATATTTGTGACTCTGATTTTGTCTAGTGTCTTTTAATATTGGGAAAGTAATGTGTGTTTGAAACATTCCATTTTTTCATTCGAGTATTCATATGTATTTAAGACCGCCAACTTGTCTATACAATAAGATCTAGCTCTTTTTACCTTTTAATGTTGTCCGATTCCAGTGTTTTTTTTTCACATAGCTCACATTTTTTTCACAAGGCTTTACCGTTTTATTTTTTTCTGCATTTTATATCACTTTAAAGTTACAAGTTTCTTAATCAGTCATATTATTACGCTGATAAGATGCCTATTATGCAATTATGCAGAATTCAATAACTTTTTCAAAATAATAAAACTTGTAGGCCTTAAATATATTGATTGACACCACTAACAAAAAATTACGTTAAAATTTAGGAGGTGAAAAGAGGTACGTCCCGGGACGAAAATTCTATCAGAAACACAAGAACAGTGAAGGGTCGGTGATACTCTTAATGCGAGTTTTTTACTTTCTCGATCGCGTTGGCGTGAACTCGGTTTTGTATAAATATTAAAATAGCGTCACCCAACGTCTATGTTTTATTATTGTGTAAATTCCATACAAATTGACTTTACGCCGGCGTGATCAAGTAAAAAATCTTCCATTAAGCACTCTTATAGTGGTAAAGAACCAACTTCATTTCTTTTCACATTTTCTGAAGTTTATTACGGTGATTATTATCTACCTACTTTTCTCAGACAGTTCCGTTCTGTCGTGTCTAATAATTCTACGGTTGCGTATAACGATAACAATATCATATTACGACGGGGTACTTTAAAGTCGCGTATATTCTTCACAAAGACAGTCTTATAGGGGCACAATCCCGAAGGATCAACTGTATTCCAATAGCGGCTGGCAGTTGAGAGGATAGATGGATTTATTTTGCCGGTATAATTTTGGCCGAAACAAATATAAAAAAATATTTTTAAAGATTTTTAACTTAAAAAAAAATAATTATTTTTAAAATGTATTCCGTTAGTTAAGATTTTTTGTTTACATTCTATGAATTGACAGTAATTTAGTATGATTAATGCGACGCTTTACTAGAATACTTGTTTTTATCTGACCTATCATGATTTGATATTATTATAATTATGGATGATATGATATTTAGCGTGGTAATGCCGCTTATACTGGATGCGCTGTCCTCTGCTGCTGATTCGAGCATTTAGAAAATCTATAGATTTTAGTAGATTATTGTTGATTTAACTACATATTTTGTTCAATGATTGAACAACATATTTTGTTGCAGTTAGTCATTAATTTTTTTTCATGTGCCCTTCATTTTATCTCATTTCTAATTTCAACATATGCCCGCCTATATTGCATGCGATATTAAATTCTACACTCAATAGAAGAATTTTAAAAAGTGCAGCGTGTCACAATGAGGCGACGAGATTGCATTCTGGAGACTCGATGATATCGATTCCTTTTATTCGATTCTCCGGCCTTTCAATAAAGGAATCGATGCTTCAGTCAGCTGTCTTCTTCGAGTTGGAGGATTTGTGCCGGGTAAAACGTTTAATTTAGAATTAGAAGCTGAACAATTATACCTAAAAGTAAGTGAAGTGGTCTTGATATTTATCAAATTTCAATTTATGGTCCCTACCTATGGTGGTTTATTTATGATCTATGGTAACCTACGATTTTTTAGATTTTATGATATTTTATTAAAACATTGTTAGTAAAATTATTATAATTTCAATTTTACGCAAATATTTCCCGTCTTCGAATAGACTGCCAGTTTCTCTATTTCCCGATAGCTATGATCTAGGCTGTTTCAAGTAACGAGTTAATCAGTTTCTCCAAGACAAGCGTGCTACATCCTAGGCCATATCGTCTCTGTACATCTGGCAAGTTGCGGTCAAGTGCAATCTATGAAAAAAGTCTTCTTTTTCTTTATTATTTTTGAAATTAGAGCGTATAATCAAAAATATTTTAAAAATAGGTTTTCATATACGAAACCCGTCCGAGATTGCTTACATCATGATTACTTTTTAGTTACCTAGGCTAGCTAGGCTAGCATGCCACATCTTAGACCGCATTGTCACTTTATATCAGATGATTTGCGGTCAAGCGTAAGCCTATTTATATATTTATAAATAAAGAAACCTTCCTCAGAAGAAAAGATATATTACGGGTTTTTCTGCTCCGAATTATTCAGATTATGCATTTTCTTAATATTACTACTATTTTTCTGTTCACATATTTTTCTTCTCTCGGCCCCATAAATAGCAGGTCAATATTTTCCACTCAAGAGTAATCTGGCTTAATGCTAAAGCTGAGCATTGCCAAACAGTCAATTTCCACATAAAATATTTGCCAAAAAACAAAAATCTTTTCTCTAACTTAATCCTCTAGAGTAATCAATAATTTGATGGCAGCCAATTAGCTAGAGAGTATTTGATACATAAATGACAAAAAACTGTTTTGGAAATAAATAATCTAATTTCCCAACTCCCATTGTACAATTGGATTAGTAGATATACTGCAATACTCACCGGCACACGTTAGAAGTTCCACGGATTCGTATAACACGCTTTGTGTTAAATTTTTTCTTGCACAACTGCCAGATCGTGAAACTTACTACTGGTTTGTTGCAAATGAATGAGTTTTATTCTAGGTAATCTTTTTACATCTTACTTTACGTTATCGCTTTAGATCAAGCGAGATGCGCTAAAATATCGGCCTACAATACTAATTTTAATAAGACTCGTATATAAATTTTAAAGTGTGCATATATAATATATATAAATATATGAATATACAAAAACCACCAACATTTACAACACAAACATTTTACATGTTAATTTTTATTTTTTACTCTGTGTGTTTGAGTATTTGTTATTCCTTTCCACTAGAGCACTGAATATTTTTATTTAAATTTGCATATAGATAGAAATAAGTCAGAAGCTAGTTTATTTATATATGCAGGTAACATAAAGAAATTAGTTTCTTTTATAATGAATCCAACGCTCTTTGAGTCGTATCGTGGTATACAACTAAGCAATATAATTAGATAAACTAATAAAATAAGTACGATTAAGGATTTATTTAGAAAATTAACGCGTGTTTGATTCATTTTGTTTAACAATACGGGTTTTCACGCGTACCTGATTGTTGTAAATGTCCAACTACAGTTTCGTGCACATTCGGTGTAATTGTATTTCATCAGGGATGAAATGACTTGGTGAAATGAGGTGGACACGAGTCCACAAAAAAGGCACGTCTCCAACACCATGGACATTAATCAAAATGAAGTAAGGATTTCATGCATTGAACTTACGCGTTTCGGAACGTCAGTCAAAATATCGACCTTAGATTTTTAATGCCTTAGGTACTTGAATGCAAATATAGCAAAAATATTGCCCGATTCAAACAATTATTTAGAGAATGAAATAGTAGAGAACGAAACGTGCCCACCTTAAAAGTATTTTTTACGAAATTGTTACCAATGTATAAGAAATAAGATTGTGGTAAATTACATTTCAGTAAGGTTTATATAAAAGTCAATGAGAAAAAGGATTGTTTTTCGTCTGCATTCTATTTAAATTGCATAAAAAGCTAATTGGCTAGTAAAAGGAATAAGGTAAAAACAAAATTGGATGAGAAGAGAATTTTGTAACACTAAAATTATTACTATGAGTATTTGAAATATTTTTTTTTATATTTCCATTTATTTATATCAAGGCAATTCGGTAAAGCTTGTGAACTTGAATAGTTTATCGTTATGTCGTAAGATTCATGAAAATCATAACTTGGAAATAATTAGCTTAGCAATAAAAAACAGCCCTTCCAGTTATTGAATGTCCTGACATATACAAAACAATGTTTTTAAAAGGTTTTTTCAATTCCTATCTTTCCCATTCCAGAAGCTTTTCTTTAGAAATAAATAATCGCGAAAATTCTCGTTTGGAAATGACGTCATTTGAAAACGATTAGTTTAAAATTTCGTTGGCAAATGACGTCACTAGCGAGAGTAAATTTATCCGATTCATTAACAAACAAAGCCCGGGCTAGGGTAGTATAACATAACTATTTGTAAGTACATAATATTAGAAATAATTTAGTCTAAAACTAGTCTAGTTATTTACTGCATCATGATCTTCAACGACTTTTTTATTCTACGCCGTTTATCAACCCCACTCATATAAATACATCTACCTTTTTCAAGTTGTTGACCCCCCAATTTTTACGATAATGGTAAGTAAAATGAAAAATAACGTACTTCTATTTTTTTTTATTTTATTCATAATGTAATAATTACGTTTTTAGAGATTTTTAAACATATTATATATGATTTTTGAAAGTTCAGCATAGTGTTATTCTCGTCGAAAGCTCGTGAAAAAATGATCTCATTAATTATCTGTATTTTTGTTGTTTGTTTCATAGATGACTGATACAATAGCATTTTTTATTAGTGACATCTGGTCTTAATATAAATGCGAAAATTTGTTTTAACAGCTTTTCATAAATAACTCGGAGGAGAGTGGATATTTAAATCTGCTATTTTTAGTATGAACACTTCGTTACATTATCCCGAAACAGTTTACGAATTTCTATCACTTTGCAAAAATGATAAAACAGTTCTTATGTCGTTGACCCATCTTGCCAGCGGTCGACCAACGCTCCGCTTCCTAAGCCTCGACCACCATTCAGTCACAACTTTGCTGCTCCTGTCTTAACTTTATCTTACTGTAAAAATTCACGGCTTTATTAATATAAGCATCTCTATGTTCTACGTGTATGTAATGTACTAGATTTTGCCCACGGCTTTGCTCGCGTAATATTTTATCAGGATATAAAATAGCGTATTGCACTCTCCTGATTTCAACTGTGCAAAAAACTTTAGTTACAGAAGAGAACACGAACAAAGAAACCAGCAAACCAACAAACACACTTTCGCATTTATATTATGTATGGGGATTGGTGTGAGAAGGCCTCTATTGATTAAACAAGACAAAAGACATTCAGAGTTGAAAGGTGTTAATCAATAAGACGGTTATTAATTTAATTAATTAATACGCTTTAGTACCAATAGAACACGTGTTATTTGATGTGCCAACTAGTAGCTGTAGCCCGCGGCTTTGCCTGCGACACAAAATGGAATATAAGAAATTAAAAATATGGACCCTCTATTTGATAAGGGATTGAATTTCTAAAAATTATTTCTTATAACACCATATATAATAATGAATATATATATATATAATGAATCCAACCTCCAAATTTCATGTCTATGGGATCAGCGGTGTAGCCTCTGCAACGATATCTGTGATATCATTCAGTCAGTCTACACTAATTACTTCTAGATATTGTATAGTAATATTATAAACAGGAAAGGTTTGTACTTTGCATGTAAAAATAAACTTAAAACTACTGGACCGATTTCAAAAATTATTTCACCGTTAGAAATCTACATTATCACGGAGTAAAATATAGACTATAAACAATTATAGATACCACGGAGCCCAGTTTGTATTAAATATAGATAATTAATACAAAAAAATCGAATTCGTTTTTAAATCGTTAAAATTAAAGAAACTAAAATGAGCATCAAATTTTTCCCCATTTTTTTCAGAATTAGACGAAAATTGTTCAATTTTTACTCGTTCAAGTTTGTTCAGACAAAAAGGCCGCTAATAATTGAAATGGATTCTTTTATGGACAGAAAGTTTTTTTTGAGTAATCAACGTCCAATTAACTGTGTTAACGGGTCGTCAGGCAGGTAGAAATCAGCGAGGTCGATTAAAGAGTTGGGCTTTCCCTGGTTCATTGTCTTGTGATTAAGTTTTGTTTAAACGATTGAGTCTCGAGGCTGTATCTCTTGTTATATACTCATTTTATTTTACGAGTACTTTTAGATATCTGTTATAATATTTTTATCTTTTATTAAAATCTCTCTAGCAATAAAAATGTCTAGTTATGTCTTGGAGTAAAGATTTGAAATCCATGTATAAATGTAATGTAAAAATGAAAGTAATTTGATCTTCATACAATAACAAAACATTTGTTATTAATTGAATAAATTAATATTAAAAATATCAATGTTACTACTTAAGGCGTGGGTCAAACCGGGCGCGTGCAATACAGCGTAATAGCGCTTTGCGTAGGTAGTCACAGCGGTCATTTTTGTTCGACACATTGTGCATTACTGCAACGTCTTTGACATCTGCCATTATTCGAATATATGCAGCGCAACACAGAGCAGGCCAGCACAGCACGGCTTATGAAGTTGTAATGTTGGAAACATTATGGGGAATGACACACTTAACGCATGATGCTGTGCAACTGCGAAATTGCACCATCGCAAGTCAAGCCAGGCTACGTCACGCGTATACGTCAGTCATGTTTGACACTTTCAAATGCATGGCAAATATCAAGTACGTTGCAGCAGTGTACAATACGACAAACAAAAACAGTGCGGTTTGACTCGTGGTAACGCGCGTAGTTGTGCAGCGCTGCACAGCATCGTACGTTTTGTGTGTCACTTGTCATAATATTACCTACATTACTATGTCTTAACGTACAGTCATGTGCTGTACTGAGATCCGGTTTGACCCACGTTTTAAAGTAACGCTTCGTTATTTGCTTAAAATTATTATACTTAGGTATTATTTATGACATGTAATGTTATAACCAATGTTTAATATACATAATCCTACTTTTTGTAAACACGTTTGTCTTCAACCTTGACTAAGATTTTTGAGACCAATTTTAGTTTTTACTATAAAAACCTGTTTTCTATATAATATGTGTATATATAAATATATGCCTTAGATAGTTAAGCATTTTTGTAGAATTTAAAGAATGAAAACTTTCACTGTAATATAAATTTTCATGCAATAGTATTATTGGGTGTACCCAATAATACACAGTTTCTTTAAATCCATAAATTAATTAATCTCAATTAATCAACACGCTATACGCAGTCTGGAAGCAATTGGGCCGTTCTAGGGCGGTCGCTAGAACAGTTCTAATTACTAAATACCGTTCATTTCCACCTGGGTTCTTTACAAAGTTTTCTAGTGCTTCTACCTAAAGACTGAGCGCTCAATGGAACGTTCTAGGTCACATTTCTATACCGCCTATCTGGAGTGCGCGCGACTGGGAAAATATATGAAGCAGTATGGGCATCTACCTAAAAAAATACTATCCTATTGTCAGTGAGTAAGGTCTTTGGACAGTAAACAAATTAGTTACGTATGCTAAATCTATTTTAATTTTTCTATACCTACAAAACTTGTCTGGGAAAGATTGCTTTTTTGCGATAAAACCACCCTTTGTGCCTGTTTTCTGCTTTATTTATTCTCCGATGGTATGTTTTCGTGGTGACATATTATGATATATACAATGACATATTATGTAATTGAAGAGTTATGTCATTGTAATCATAATTTTCTTATTTTTTTTTACTACGACGAACAGAACACAACAATAGATTAAAATTTTCCTAATTAATCGACCGAGCGAAGCGTCTCAGTTTCAGCAAAGATTTAGATTTCAGGTCTAGCAATACGTTTGTATGTATAGATGATTGTTCGCAAAAAAAATCCGGGTTTTCCCCCTGAAATAAAGGAAAATTTGTTGGGAAATGCAAAAATCACTAACCTGTAAAATTAGATTTTCTCTCTCGTGAAATAAGGTCTAAAATACTTTGTAGCTATGACACGAATCCTATAAGTGAGTATCTATGATTACCATTACCAACTGTTATTTAATTCCCGTTAACACCAAGCTTGCAATATTTTTAAAACCGCAAAAGTATTGTGGGTCGAGGTCAACAGTTTATAGAATTTCTAATTTAAATGCATATGAATCTTTGTAAATCTAAGTGTTGTCCATACTGTAGTTATATTGTAGTCTAACAACACCTATTGTTTTACGGACACCTATAGAGCCTAACTAGACTACTAGCCTAGACAATGATATAAGTATGAACAAAATAAAAGATGACAGCTGCTTTAGATGCTATAGAGGGTTAGGGGTGTACTAAGCCGAAAGTGGGTCACTATATTCATCCTAAGAAACAACCAAACACTATACGACCAACTTAAAACACGAGAAAGAAAAATTGAATTTTTCTAAGGAACAGCTGTTTTTTTATAGTGGCTTTTCGGCTATACCCTTAACAACAATATAGGAATTTTAATATTGGTCTTATGGTATTACGGAAAAATCGGGTAATACAGATGAAAACTAAATAAATAAAAGATTCCGACGAAATCAGAACTTTCTTCAAAAACTCAATTGGGAGCCTGCGACCTTCGACTCGAAGGGCAAACATTGTGAATACTTCTCTTAACTTATAATTTTCTTGATAATAATCTAAAACTCTAGGCCATAAAACCTAAGTATCTAATTAGAAAACTAGATTAGTTTTATCGTTAACATAAATCGGTCAAGCCGTTGTGTTTGATTTAAGCTCGTATTTTTGAAGAATCTAATAAAAGCATGTGGTATAATTATGTGCTTCGCAAGACCTAAAGCAGTTCTACGAATAGACTTACTGAATACATTTTATTTATAACACTACTTTTTTTGCCTGCAGCTCTGTCCGCGTTCTATTTGTTTTCCCGGGAAGAAGTGTATCACATTCCGGACAACAATACAATCATCCAAAAAGATCGACAAGTTTTAATTTTTTTTTTTTTAAAACTTGTCGATCTTTCAATTTATTGCTGAGGGAAAAAAATGTAGCACTCTTAGGACCTCATTATCTCCGTGCAAAAAAAACAGTCGATCTTTCACTCAATCGCTGAGGAGAAGACGAACAAACAAACCAACAAATACACTTTCGCATTTGTAATAGTGTGCGAGAACACTCATGAAAAGTATATTTTTACTGACTTCAAAAAAAAGGGGTTAATAATATATTCCATTGTATTATTTTTAATGGTTGCTACCTGATTAGTTTGCGAAAGCTAAGCCGATTTTAAAAATTCTTATTTTATTTGAAAGGATTTATACATCCGAATAAATTTTGTCATAAATCATGACTTGACTTGATGCAAAGACAGCTTCTATTCTTCGCTTGTGCGACAATTATATAGACTGTAATTGGACCAAAATTGTCTCCAACGCAAACTATTCATAGACCTACTATTATTGTAATTGTTCCTAAATAGCCTCAATTGGACTTCACTAGACAAAACAACGATTAAACTCACAAACTTACGTATTAATTTTGTATGTATGTAGTTGTTGCAGTAGATTGTATTATGAACAGTTTGTTCAGTTAATTATGGCTAGAGAGGATGAGTGTGTTGAAAGTCAGGATAAAATTAAAATTGTTTAGATTTTATGTAAGTGTCACGTTCCAAATTTACTACCAACTTCCTAAAGAAGGAGGAGGTACTCAATTTGAGTGTAGTTTGTTATCTTATGTCTCGGATATGGCTGGACCAACTTCTTTATTTGTTTGAGAAACATTTCCGACGTTGAAATTTAACCAAAATCGGTCAAACGGTTAGATTATTAAATCTAAATAACTGATAAAAGTTCTATCGGCGCCTGCCGTAATGAAAGGAAGTCACTTTTTTGCAAAAAAGATTATACACTTATAAATAGACTATGATACCTCATTTTACTAGCAATTTTAGAGACAAAAATTTTAATTTGCGTTTTCAATGCGCGTTGTAAATCTGCTCGTAAAAGGTCTCAGACTTTCAACACTCTCGGTTCTTCTTGCTACAGTTGTACTTTATGTCAAACGTTATGAACGATGCCGCTGGATATTTATTGTTCTGTTTACTTTTCTAACTGCCCTTGTGATTAATGGCTTTAGGCTTCGAAATAATTCATTTCTGTTCTAGCAGTTATGTTTAATTAAAGTATTCACGTCATATAACGCAATACAAAAATTAACTGATGGCGAAAAATGAATTCATCAAGACATGTAAGTTAATTAAGACAATTAAGAATCTCATAGAAAAGATTAAAACTGAATAAGATGAAGTAAAATGGACAGTTCTGACTTAAACGTTACTGTTAGCTAAGAAAGCTATGCAAGGTTTTTGGTTTTTTAATCATTATGGTTCGAAAGTTCAAATCTGGTTATATTACTGTAACGATTATAACTAATTACCACGTGCTTAAAACGTTGCAAGTAAAACATCGTGAGGAACCCTACTAGTCGGAGAAAGTTTAAAAGCTTTCGAAGATAATTGAAGTCCCTAATCCGTGATTAGGCCTGCGTAGCGGACTATGTGGCCTATGAAAGGAGGTGTTCCTTTCATAGGGAAGACCCAGGCAACAGTTTGGTGTTCAAACGTGTCTTTGAATATTTGTCCGGGTGTTGGTAATGGCAAGTGTAGGTTTGGACCAATGACTGTTAATCAAGTTTTTTTAGATGAATTTGTTAAGTCGCCCAAAGAATGGGATTTTTGTTACGGTTCTAATTACTGACTGAATTAAATGTGAAACATGCGGAAGTCCTTAATAACTACTATTAAGTCCACATATTATCCAAATAAATGATGAAAACCATAATCTTCCTAAACCCAATTCAAACATAATTCATCATAGGTAATCTCTCCGTCATCATCCGAAATAATTAAACCATCGGCAAATTCACGTTTAACCCTATTATAAATCATTATTTCGCATCGAAATGTCATTGTAAAATAAAGCATTTATATGCAAAATAAAGTCCCTTTGGCAGCCATTGAATAAACTGCAAATCAGGCATGTAGAACGAAATGGGCGTGTGACAAGTACAAAATAAAACTATATAAAAATAAAGCAGTAGCACTCTATTTGATAAATCATAAAAATAACCTAAACACTTATGAGGTTATTCAGAAAAGGTATTTTTTATATTTTTATCTGCGTTAATATCAAAAGAGCGTCATTTCAAAAACACTAATTGAACAAAAACTAACTTAAAATGTTTCATATGTAAATATGAAAACATTTTAAGTTAACTTTGAGCAAAATAATTTTATTTAAATATGTATTATTATTTTCTTAATATTCGTTTACGTTTGAATCTTTTTTAATGGAAAAATAAAACAGAAACAGAACATGTTTAAATTAGGCATAAAAGATGTAGGTACCTATATGTAATGAAACCAGTCCACAAAATATAATGAATTTTACTTAGTTTTTATCAACAAAATGTTTTTGGTGACATTGAACTACCTACTTACCTAATATGTTTCTTTTTGGTCTTTTATATGTAATTTTAATTTAATGTTCAAACTTCGAAGTTTTGAAGTTCCATCATTAAAATAAGTAGGTCTGCTAGAAGATACGATACGAGTATACTTCTAAATGTATAGATAGGTATAATTCAATAGTAATTGATAAACATTAGACCTTAATGGTAGCGTCAAAACTAGGTTACTGCCTTTTCGGTTTTTTTTTTTATTTTCACGCTACAATATTCATTATTGTCAATTTATGCGTAATTAGTATTCAGTATTATAGGAAGCATTAAAATAACGCGATGTATGTGCATGATGCTCTTTTGTTTCTCTTTAAAATTTCAGCAGAACAATTTTACAGTGAGTTGAGGATTTATTTATTGGTAACTTACTCTCGTAACTATTATTTAGATGGCTGATAATAAAAATGACTATTTTTTTTTAAATGTGTAACTTATTTATATAAGTTATATTCATCTTTGAAAGATTTTTTTTTCACGTACAATGTAATAAAATTTATCTTCAATAAATTACAATTCGATATAGACTAAAACTTCAGTTTAAGGTGTGTACTGATTTTACAAAATATGTAAAAGCCTAACCTTCATTATTGCTCACCTAACATTTTTTTCAGTAAATATAGATTATTACCAACATCTAGAATAGGTATGGATTTAACGCCTATAGCAACTTCCAAACACTTTAAATGCAAATATTTTCTACAGAAAGGTAAAGTAGCTTCTTACTTTTTACCTGAAAGACCAAATGGCACTGCTCTATCGTCTTGACGTATATTAAAGATTTTACCTTTTAAAACTGTATCAAAATACCCCTAGTCGACGATTACTGATAAAAGGCAAGCCGTTAAGATAGTAGCATTGAAAAAACATCAGGTTCGAGATATCAACCGGCCCATTCCGATCCAAACGACTTGGCGTTTATTCCAATTGTCATGTAAAGGAAACTTCACACTGCTGCGTCACTCGCGAGTTGCGATGCGTGCGAGAACCTAATAAGTTTTTATGCAAAGGTATTTCTATCGTGACAGATGACGCCACATGTCGCTTAAGAAATGTTATTTATAGCATAAATTTCGCAGCTTGCAGAATATCGATGGTGACTAAGTAGTTGCATCTAGGCGTGTTACCTAGAAAAATGCAGGCTCTAATCCTACTCCTTGTGTTATTTTCGTTTGTTCTCTTATTCGTATCAGGTACATACATGTTAGTGGAGTTCAACACACCCAAAAAATAATTTTATGAAACTAAATTATTTGAATATTAACACAATTGCTAGCTGATTTGAACATCATTAGAAAATCTAAAACAAAGAGTCTGTTTTCTATGGGCTACCTAAAAAAATGATACATGATAAACAAGTTTAGGAAAACTAGGAACTAAAACACGCCACCGTCATTTAATAGTAAAATAAGTCTTATGTCAGCTGTAAATGAATTAGCTCCCGCTAATTGATTTGCACTAGCATAGGATCCAACCTGATGGCATTCTTTTATAACAGAAGCAAAGACTCACTTTGGTTCACTGCGCCAGCGGAGAAATGAGTTGCATTCCGTATAAATTATAAAAAATCTAACGAATTACAAAGCTTCTTTTATTTAAAGTGGGTCCAAAATAATGTAGGAAACATGTTAGGAAATAGGGTTGGGATTAAATGAATCCGAATGAAATTTTGCAGGTCAAGACTCACTTTCAGAGCAAATGGCAAGTTGCCAACCGACGCGTCAGTCGCGCCAGTATCGTTTTAGTGTAGACGTTGCCTTAAACGACTTTCCGTTCCTCCCAATTGTCATGTTATCCCAAAGTTTACGGAACATTTGGAACATTTGGGAAGTGAAACGTTCTCTCCCTAACATTTATGTTATATAGCTTATGAAATTCTAATTAGAAATTTCACGTCATTTTATTAGCGTCTTTGCATAAAATAAACTTAATTTTGATTATCTGCTCGAGAAGGTTGCAAAATTAATTTAAGGTGGGTATTTTATGAAACGCGTCACTCCGAAATACTGCTTGAATATAGTTTATATAAAAAAACGACCTATCTTGTTATGCTATGGTACTTATTGTTTATTTGAGAACCTCTTATAATTTTTACCCGACTGCGAATTCTTTAGCCTAGAGCCTAAACAGCTTGTCGTATTTTTATGTAAGTATTAATAGATATGTCTTAGTCTCACTTACTCTCACGAGTGACACTGGATATTATATGACATTATATCAAAAAAAAAAACAAAATGAAGGAATATTGGCGCCTAAAAGTAATCTCAAAAGAATGTTTTCAAAATACATTGAGTGTTCATCGAGTGTGGTATTAAAATAAATATTTGTGTTGTAATCACGAATATATATATAATTTATATTTTTATTGGAGTTTGGAATAGGTAATGCTAATTTTAAGATACACAAGTTTAAAGTATTAGCAGTCGGATTTTTATGTAGCTACCACTTTTACTTGTTCATGAAGTCAGCTACTGAAAATAAACATTTAAGTTTATTTTCAGAGCGCTCGCTCGAAAGTGAAGTCGCTTGAAGAGTCAACATCTCTTGAGGATGCCTTGTGCTAAGGCGAAACACGTGTCGATGAAGTCGGATACTGAGAGAAAGACAAATAATAAGGCGAGGTGTGGCGGTGATGAGAAGGAACCACACCATAAAAACAAAAATATTTTTCGATTTCTCACGCTGACATCAAGACGAGGCGGAAAAACACTAAATATTTCGTATATACCATCTTATTATAAATGGATTTCCGCAAAGTAACGCCTGACTCCATCAATTATAATAAATTTAATTTAAAAATAACAAGTATTTATTTTAACTCCAAAGAATTATTTCTTTTTAAAATACTAAATAGAGTTTTCAAACTGACACAGACATCAAAATCCATAACGAGCAAGAATAACTTATGATAGAGCTATCGATAATAACACGACGATGGGCAGTTAAAACTCCGATACGTGACCATTCGAAAAACTACTCGAAATGTGTTATCTAAAGTCAAATCAAAACTTGTAGTAGGGCCTTTTGCGGCCATCTTTGTAACAAGCTCGTCTGGCTGAGTACCTCTGCAATTTCTCGTGCACTCACAACACTTTCATTACTCCGTCGCAATGAATTGACGCGCGAGGAGGACAATAGCCAAGACAGCGAGCTAATGCCGGCTACACACACGAGATATTCTCTCGCAGAAATTCTAGGCCAAGAATCTTTCGCCGAAGATCTCGGGCGAAGAACGCTCTTGCCAAGTTACGAGCCAAAATATGTTTGCTAGCGCGAGCCTCTACTTGTGGCTGGTAAATTTTACTTTACTCGCCTCCGTAAGCAAAGTGGAAATTAGACTGCATGTCCTCGATTCATCTTGGACTGGTAATCTTTGACGACAAAATCGGTGGAATTTGTTCACCTTAGAATTAAAATATGTAAAAATTATCTTTTTGTTTGTGTGTCTGTAACAAAGGGTTCGTCTATTTATCTTCAATGTTTGACACAATTACAGTTTAGGTTTTTTTTTCAAACTAATCCATAATAGTGGTAATTACACGGGACGTGTGTTAAGTAAGGGGAGTAAGCATCTGATGTTTGCGATAGTATTTGCAAAAAGCTTAAACACACAACGTGAGTGTTTTCAGAACTAATTGTTTAACAAACATGTTGTCCAAATTGTCTTTGTAAAAATATTTCCAATAAGAAATATTACAAGCGTGCCACTTTCTAGGTCGCATCATCGTTTTACGTGAGGCGAGATGTTTTAAAGTAGTAATTAGTTTCAACTAGGGGTGTTGCGCCAGTTGAGTAGTGACTGGTGGTATTTAAGAAATAAGGGTTTCGTTTATATCTTAATTTAGATTCATATTCTGCTTTATACTATTGATTTAGAAATTATCTTGTAGTTTCTATTACAACAAAATGACGCACAAGGTGTCAGTTTGGTCTCGTATATTAAGTTACCTCTAAAAAGCGAAAAGTAACAAGATTACGAAGGTCTTTTTTAACGTGGAGAAATGCTGCATGCATACCGCACCACCACGGGGAGGCAGAGCGGTTATGTGGGACTCTAACCCACTTAAACTCCACGGTGTCACTCCCTGCCGATGACTGGCCGGACATGGGAACGCTGTAGCACTCATCTGCGACCCGCTACGGCTGTCCGTCACCGGACCTATTCCTTTGGTGTTGATATTCTTATCGGCTACACGCCGATAAGAATATCATGTTTTTTATTTTAACCAAAATTGGCTCATTAGAACGCAGTTGTTATAATTTTGGCAGAAGAAATCTTTTCCAATATTTCTATGTAAAAATATTGACAGATTAATCCGCTTATCGCTCCGCTCGGATGCTGAAGACATGCCCTAAGAACATCATTATAGAGCATAAATAATATTGTCTCCAAACAAGACTGCAGAAATATGTTATTTAAATAACATATTTCTATTATTATTATTTTAAAATAATATATATTCTAATATATATATATATATATATATTCTAATATATTCTAATTAATAATATATATTCTGATATATATTCTAACATATTTCTATTATTGTTATTTTAAAATAACTAGATTGTCTAAGCTAGATGCATACGACTACGAGTAGAGACTAAGAGATATTTGTATGTGTTTGTCAGTATCTACGAATATTTCCTCGGTTGTATCTCTCAAACTACTTTATGTAATTATTTCAACAAATGCAGTAAGTAACAAAATATTAGATAATTCAATTTAATTATGTTAAAGTGTATACGATTATTTATTAATCAATCATTTTATTTATTATATATAAATAAAATGGTCTACTGATAATCCAAATGCTCCAACTCACAACCAGAGGGCAGCGTGCTTAGTTGCTAGCTGCATTACCACGCTGAATGGCAATGCTTATACGTTGGGTCGGTCAAAAACCGGCATTCTTGTCACACTTCGAATTGATCAAACGCTACATTACATTTTAGGAAAATAAGATGAGCTCGCGGTCCCCACGGCTCTAATAAATAAACCTTACGTCAAAGTTTTGAATATAAGCAATAACGCTTAGTTGGGTATC
This sequence comes from Ligdia adustata, assembly GCA_947049295.1. Lineage (NCBI taxonomy): Eukaryota > Metazoa > Arthropoda > Insecta > Lepidoptera > Geometridae > Ligdia > Ligdia adustata. The sequence goes on from OX346237.1 coordinate 3,909,481, forward strand.
TTCTGAATAAGATACATTATTTACTTATAAATTTAATACAGCATTGAAATGTATCTAAACATGTTACGGCTCCGAAAGTAAATAAGTCCTTACATTCATAACCGAGTTAGCAATAAAGCACAAAAGTCAGGAAATTTACAATTCAAATTAAATGAAGAGAATACCAAGCTTTTATACAAAATGGTCTTACACACACTCCAAAGTATGAACAAAGGGTCGCATCTAACGGACAAACCTACGCAACAGCAGTGAACATTGAGCGTCTAGCATGTGCATAAATGAATGTAGCAGAGCGAAAACTGTAAATTGCGTAGTTATAGATCTCGACAAACATATTGATCGATATCGATATCGACATGAAGGGGAAAGTTCACGCATGTGCCTTTCTGACTGATGAAACAACGGCTTCACCTTAATGTCCTGCCTCGCACCATACGATTGATCCAGACCTAAATATTGTCGCTGCGCTGTCAAAGTCATTTGTTCAAGTGGTTTGCGCAAATCTTTGACGCCATGGCCAAATCAGAAGAAATCCAAATATTAAGAAAACTTCAACTAAATTCATGCAAAGTGAACGCAAAACTCATGGTTACCCTAAACCGCGGCGCCGCTCAAGTGTGAAACTAGGTTACGGCGACGTCAAGCGCGTATGCATGGCCCACATCTGTATAAACGCGCTTAGGTGAACATGTGGTTTTTCTTAGCGAAATATGTTACATTAACTGTGCTAATTGCGTGGTCAAAATATACGCAGTCAACTTAGAATCACCCCATATAAGACATTCTGTAGTAAATTTAGTATCAGCATTACACCTGTATGAGGCCGAGGCGGGTCGCAAGTTAATAATAATATGTGTGGTGATGTGATTAAAAAAAACCGCACGCGCAGGTTTGACGCAATGTCACATAAAGCGCGGTAACATAAAAACTGGCGTCTCACAAAAGGTGGCTATCATACAAAAGAAGATCGCACTTAAATTATGAGGATTCTCGTGTTATTTACACAACAATTGTTATTTTTACTCCGCATAATGTGGAGGTTTTCATTCCTTTTTACCTTTGTAATGAGTGATACCAAAATGTACGGCAAAATGGAAGACGGTAGAAAGAAAATTTTAAAATGAGGAGTGGTTCTGTAGATAACTTAAAAAAATACTTTTTTAAACTGGTGCCTATATAATTATTATATTAAAGAGTCCTGGACGAAATAGCTTGAGGTTAATGTTTTATTTTCTAATCAGTTTATATATTTTTTCATGTCTTTTTGGTACGTAATAAGACATAATGACCCCGATTCGGGCAAGCCAAACTTACATAATTTCACAGTTCTAAAATTGTCTCCTCTCTTTTTGTTACCACAAGTGAGAAAAGAATGGGTATAATTTGAGGAGCTTCTATTTTAGTCAGTGTGACTGATCGAATTGAGGTCATTGTATCTTTTCCCTAGTCTTTAAAACATACTTAATATACATTTCCCACAGTAAAATTTCAACAGTATGTCGCTTGCAACTGCTCCACTAAATATATATAAAATAATAAGTCGTGACTGACTGACTGATAGGTCTTAATGACCACCTGATCTTAAATAACAATAAAGGTAGGGTGTGGTGAATTTCACTTAAATCCCATCTTGGTTATCGCAATAGTGTTTGTGGAGCAGAGCGGGCCGATTTATCTAAGTAGATTGTTTATTGATTTATTTTTCATACAATGAAATCTTAAACATTCTCTTTCGACCTTTAAAGCTGTTTCTATTCAGAAGTTACCAACGTCTGTAATCAACTCGAATTTATCAAAATACTCGAAGAATTTTGCATTTAAATTCTTGGAAAGTTAAATTGTACATTATTTTAAGGCTTGCCAGCAATAAAAATCTATTAGTAAACTCTAATGAGTTTGTTGACTTTAAATTAATTTATTTCAACCAAAAATATGTTGAAATTATGATAATATGATTTTATTTATACCTGTATAATATCGTCTTAATCTTTATGCTCTTGTTTGCGTTTGCTCTAGAAGAATCAAAAATGCGTAAAACATAATTAAATTTTTGCCTCTTTATATTCATTTTTCCTTATTAATTGGCCACCACAATCTGAGTATTATGCCAGTTCTCGAGTTCTTTGAGGCGATATAAAGTGATAAAACAAAATATGTTGTAAAGTCGAGTCATAACAAGTAATTAGTTGTGATCAAATTAAAGTCAAGTCGAGTATTAGAAATTCTATGTAGATTTCCCGCAAACAGGCAGAGATATAAAGATTATTAAATCTACGTCATTTACGTCTACCATAATTGCACAATAATACTTAAAGAGTCACTAGTTTGGCAAATAACTATATATTTTGCAATAAATAATATTCGAACATTATTTATTAATTTTTCGGCAACCCTGTTAAAAACCTGTATTATCTCTGGAGAGCGTTGAACTCCTTGTATAAAAAACTTTTTTATGTACCAAATTCATAATCGTGAAGTTATCTACAGGTCGAACATGCCATATGTACCAAAGAGGTTTAAGTGCAAAGTAACTCCTTTGACCTTTCTTATTCTTACATACTAACGGATGCCACTGTGACACTGCTTTTAAAATAAAAATGACCCAGTCGAAACCGAAGGCCTCTTGACGGTTCCGTTTTCCTTTTAGAGTAATGGAACCCCAAAGAGAGGGGTCGAGGAAAAAATGCAAACGATTCGCGTTAAGCAAATACTCACGTAATCCGGTGGCTTTTTTGGAATGGCGACAAGATTCAAACCTTTTTAGTGACGTGAATACATTTAAGGCCACATTTTTGGCCCAGTTTGTCTCCAAAGTTTTATACCTCGTAGTCAAAGTGGCCGTGGTGGTCGCGGCTGTAAGTATTTACAATATATTCTACTAATTTTATCCGCGTTATCGTATTATAGGCGCATTACTTCTGCCCGCAATCTTACAAACGTGACCGCTCTGCCAAGAGCATAACGAAAGGGAAGAAAACATTTAATCGTTAATCAATTGTTAACCAACTCGACAACCTTTTGACTGACTTAACTTATACTTGTTCTGTGAGCTGCTAGTTGAAAAATCTAAACAACATTTTTGCCGTTTTCTTCACATTCATATTCATTTAGGGTTGTGATTATAGGTATAATATAAATTTGTTACAAAATCGGCTTATAAATTTTAAATAAAGATAACATAATTTTTTTAATCCGATTTCGCAAAGAGCCTCTAGCCCGTCCCTAGGAGGTCCTAAATAAATTCGCACCTTTTTTCTTCTTCTTCTTAACGGATGTCAGTGAGCTGGATTAGGGTCGTAGTCCACTAGACAGTCTCATTTGTAGATCCGTATCCTCATACTTTAGTTGATATACAAGCATTCTGTGGACACAAAATAGCACATTAGTTTGTGATTCAAACACATACTTACCTATAGTGTTAATCTGCGTTCGTAACCTGTTCAGTACAACTGTAACTCTAAATATTGTAACTTGAATTTCTTATGTTAGCTAGTCAATTAAAGCAGTGCTATCGCTTTACGTTTGCTATTAAAGAAGATAAACAAGTATATTTTTACTTGTTTCTTCGTAAACTTTATGTGATTGCACGACCGAACCATGATGATATTGCGAAGATTGAAAAAAGTAGTACCTGAGCAAAGTTGTGGTTTTGTTTTAATAGAGTTAAAACGATGAACTGTCAAGACGTAATATTTAATATTGTAAATTGCATAAAAAAAAACTTTTTACATAAAATTGTAAATTTTGATCAAGAGTTTACCTTTACTTTCATGTTGTACTATTATTGTAGTCATGAGATGAAAAGTTCAAATAATAATTTCTTACTGTTATGGTAGAGTTATGCGTTCCAAAGTAAAAGCTTTATTTATTATTCATTCTTGAAGTATAAGAATAAACTAATGTTGGTAACAAAATCTCCAACAAGAAAAAATCGTCTCATAAATCCCAATCGCGTCCAATGTGATTATTTTGTGCTGAGCCGTTATAATAGAGTGTAACCCTCACGAAATCCGCCAGGGTCTAGAAAATACGAAGAAACAAATAATAGCCTACGTCTTATGTATAATGGAAATAAGAAATCCGTTTTTGTGTCAAGTTTTTGTGGGATTACGAATTACAATAAGGTGAGATTTTGGCTCGCAATGCTTTCTCAATTTATGTTCAAATAAAAAGGCATGACAAGATGTAAAACTTGCAATTGTAATACAGTCCTCTTAGTCATTTAGGTATGAATCTCGGAATTTAACATACACAGCTATAAATAAATTCGTATAAACTTGTGTTTTGACACTCGAAAAGTTGTATCAAAACATACATAATAATATAGTAAGGTGTCCACGTGTACTACAATATGAGGAGGTCATAAAAAAGATCGTTTTGCAAATATCTCGTTTGCTTTGGGTTTTTCAATACTTGCATATAAATTATTTATATATTTAGAAGATAAAATGCCCTCAAATTATGTTTCAATATTTTTTTAACTTGAATGAGTAAGGAAAGCGTTTTTGATTTTATTCTGGCATGATTTCGTTCGTCGGTATGCTTGAGTCTCTATACTCGCGGTCGTATTGAATAGGAATTAAAAAAAACTTTTTGATTGTCGGGGAGTTTTGGAGGAATATCTGTGCTAATAAAGAGAACTTTTCCAAACTTGTAGCAAACTTTTCCCAAGCAACCGGCTTCATTCACCGGCTGATTTCGATAATTCGCAGAACTTCTCATGTAAACAAATCGGATATTTATTATTCAGAAAAACGAGCTTAATTTCAACACATGTACTTAATCTTCCCCATTATGTCTCCAATAAAATCTGTAGCTTATTTTTGTGAATACAGACTTAAGTCTATCGTACGTTACTAAGATTTGGCTGATTCACCGGAGTTATTTATATCTAATAAGACAAGGCTATTCTGAAATACGGGAAAGCGAAGAGAGCTCTAATACCCATCCAGATAAGCTTCTTTATTCTATGAACGATTTCCAGTAAATATAACTGGCAAAGGAGGAATTTAATGATCATTTCTTTCTACGAAAACACAACAACACACTACTGTCTGATAAATCGAAATATTAGCGAAAACAGTGCTTTATAACGTTTAGTCGATTTATAATATTTATAAAGGTTTCCTGAGAGGTCATAAACTTTTATTATAAGTAAAACCTACTGTAAGAAAGCGTACATTTAAATCCGGCAGACACCAGTATTTTTTGGTACCTTCTTTCTCAAACCAAACTACTGGTCGTATTCATTAAGTTTAGTTTTAAAATAAAACATATACCATGAAAAAATTATGTAGCAAAGATAGCCGAGTGGTTAGAGGGGTCGTGCGAAACGTTCAATATTCGATCTTAAGTTTAGAGACATAAGATCCCGAGTGAGTTACTGGTGAGGCAAAAATCGCGAAGAAACCATAACATAGTGGTAGGACATTTTTTTATCGCTTGTGTGGCTACCGAATACCCGCAAGTTTAAAAAATCCGTTGTTAAGCGCCTAACGGTGCATTATAGTAGTATTCCTCGAGAACCAGTGTTGTCCAGACTAGGCATGCTCCATCGAGGACCGTGTGTCCATCCGTGATCGTTCTATGGTCGCGTGACTTAGTAGTGAAATGCTTGGATGTATTGATAAAAATAGATTCTAACGTTTTGAGAACTTCTTCTATTTTTGAAGTCTGAATAAAAGATTTGATGAATAATTATCTGAAACACACATAGTAAGTTAAAATTTAGAAATTACCAACGAAAGAAATATTTATCAGACTCAAAGATGCCACGCTATGCTCGGTCGTACAGCTAATAATAATTTAAGTTCAGCCATCGAGGGCAATTATATAAACAATTTATTTATATAAAATCTGAATGTCTAACCAAATAAATGGTGTTACGTCTATCATACTTAAATTTTCATTTTGCCAAAGCATATTTCGGACTAAATGGACCGAGCCTTAATGGTCTGAAATTTATATTTCAACGGGAGCAAATTTTTTTATGCCAAAAATAATAGAGTACTACAAAATGTGATTTTTTTTTGGTAGATATGTAGTAACAGTAATTTAAGTAGGATATTTCCAACCTATAGTGGACAGCTGCTGGGCACAGGTCTCCCCCATAAAAGGACCTTAGGCCATTTCACTAAGTAACTAGGTAGGAGTAACTAGGATCACAAAAAAAATAAAAATACTGTATTTTCTATATTAAATAAAATTAAAACTTGTATTATTGTACGTAAAAATAAAACTTAAAAACTACTGGACCTATTTCAAAAATTCTTTCGCCTTTAGAAAGCTATATTTTCAGTTTGTAACATAAGCTACAAAAAATTAGAGATTCGAAAACGCCGCAGAGTGTAGTCATAATTAAACTTATTATCTGAAATATTTTTATTTATAAAGTTTTCATTTAAGTAATTAAGTTGGTCTGGAAATACGAGTAAGCAAGGGCAAAAACAATTTAGATCTGCTATTGCGAATCTTCTAATTTCACTATATTTACTTTTTTACGGAACCAAAAACTTGTTTTATATACAAACGCAATTTTAATCAAATTTTTTAATCATTTTTTAAAACAGGAAGTTCTCAGAACTAATCGTTTATTTTTTATTCCTACATATAACGTAATTTTACCAACAATAACGGACTGATTTTGATGTTTTTTTTTTTATTTTGTATGTCACGAACATCAGTCTGTGATCTCATAATATAAGTTTTAAATTTGACACATAATTTGTTAAAAGATATTGTTGTAATGTAAGTAATGTCGTACTGTTAAGTTTATCTGACCACTTTCAATACCATTACTTAAGCAAACAATTAAACCGAGGATTATAAAGAAAATTGCGTAAAACCTCGTTTATAAAGACATGGCAATAAAAACAAGCAGTAACCTTATCCAGTCCGAAAGAACGATTAAATGCTTAGCTTAATTACAAATAGTCGCTTTGTTTAAGTAGAACGAAGTGGAATAAAAAAAAGTATCTTAGACAATGGAAAACAGTAATGAGTCGTATATCAAAACAGTAAAGCATATTGAACATGTTATTTGCACATTGACGTTTACGTTACCCCTTAACCACCTGACGTCGGTCTCCAAGACTCTAATTTAGTTTTTAAATTGTTCTGATGCTGTGCACGCGGTGCAACAGTGCGTCTGTCCTTTGTCTCCTCACTCGTCAGTAGACGCTGTGCGCTCGGCATCTCGTCATGTGTGCGTATTTCTAAATGACAAGTAATATTTAAAAAAATTCGCGTGCGAGCCTAGAGACTGACGACGTCAGGTTAGTACGCCTATATTGCATTTATTTTTTGATAATGTCTTATAAAAACAAACTAAGGTGTATTTATTATACGGTGTAGGCAAGCACTCAGGGATTTTTGACAATTTAAACCCTATGGGCTTAAAATAGGGCTCAAAGTTTAAAACTTTTTACTATTTAAATTTATCACAGCAACGCCACGGGTGACAGCTACTAGTTATACATATTTATTTTATAATAATTCTTTTATAATATGTTCGAGACACAATTGAGCAAACATCTAATTAAATTTAAGTCAACAATTGTTGGGATTTTAAATATATTTTGGGAGAAATGATATAAAACTTGAGATTATTCAGCTACAGTGATAAATCAAACAAAATGTCATATAATTTATTGCGGGTAAATATATAATAAATAATTGATATAATAATAATTATTTTATAATTCTTTTTTATAATAAAGCTAATGTACTGATTATATTTACAGTAGCGGCTCGGATTAACGTATCTTGTTCATTGGGATCACAGACGGGAGAGAAAAATGTTTATCGCAAGAGTTTCATAGAACAATAGCTACTATCAGGGTGTTAGTAACGTTTCCTTTCGTACATACTGAAGGCAGCTGTAAGGAAAAGTTACTTTGCCTATAAGTAATGTGTTGAAACGGAATTTCTTTATTATGTAAGTAATTCAATTCATTCATTCGAAATAAACACAGTAATTATAAAAAAATTGACAAAAAAATAATATTTTCATAAACGAAATGAACCATGGAAAGATTTGCCATGTTTTAGATTTGATTAACTACACCAATAAAATAGCAGATAGATTAACTATATACGATAAGAAAAGTTTGTAATTTTAATTAATGGGTCTGGCTTTTGCCTTAGCATGTAAATGTGGTTAAAAGTCTGTGTATGGTTATTTCAAATATATCCTGTGCAAACATGCCATCGTCGTGGACACGAACGACTCATTTCATCCTTAATGAAGTTTACCGAATGAGAATGAAACTATAATTCTACCGTTCCACCAATCAGCTAGGTACCCGTGAAAACCCGTATTGTTATAATAAAACGCGCTAGTTTTCTGAATAAAATATTGTTTCAAATATTTAATTTCAAAAATATATACCTAATTGTAGGTCAATAATAATTCCTTATTTATTTATAAGACTTATATTTTAAAATAAATACATTCTAATGTAGGATTATACTTACATACAATTCTGTATAAAATGTTGGGTTATATATTATATAAAGGGTTGTTTGTTCTGTCATTAGATGTGGTTAGTAATTGGCTATTGTTCATTTTAGGTTGGGCAAGGTTTAGTTTTCATAAAAATAAAAAAATATTTCGTTTGTATATCGCAAGATTTAAAAACTAACAATTTAGTAACATTTTGTGAGTATAGCTCCCGGCAAATAACTTGGACTGATGACCTTGGGTGCATAATGATGATTTTAGGTCTTTTTATCGCGGGGTATAGTGCGGAGCAGGGATTCGTCAATAAGATGCCCTACTACTTCGCTTTTGATTCCAGAAGATTGCCAGGTACTTTACCTATCGGGAGAAATAATTATTTATTTTGTGCACTCAAAATAAATAATATTACCTACAGAGAGTGGCACCCAATTTAAATCTCTTTCACTGTCCTTAGCAATCCTTGTTAAATAATCAAGCAGACACATAAGGGCCCCAGGCATACTGTTTCTTTAACCCAAACACGATTTTTCTTTACCCTTTCCGGATTCCCAAGTGACAAATCAGAATGAGGCAAAACTCATGAATAATTTGGAGCGGGAAAAGCGAAGTTTTTCGATGGGTACATTGTGGGTACGTCCTGGGTCGAAGCTACTTGTGCTTGTTTGGTTTAATTTAATAGGTAGGTACCTAGAGAGTAATTGTACACTTAAAAAATATAAAAATTGATATATTGTTTGACTAGGTTAATAATTGTTATGAGTATATTTCATAATATAAATATACTAATATAATTGTAAGTGTTATTATTATATAATTTTAATTTTGACATGTTTAGCTTATCATATATCTAAATAAAGACTATTTAATATAAACCACACTAATATTATAAATGCGAAAGTTATAGATAGCTTATACCCTGGATTAACATATAAGCTACTTTTAATCCTGGAAAATTGTAGTATTCACATAGGATGATCAAATATCCACCTCGGCTAAAACCACGGGGCACAGCTAGTTATTCAATGACAATAAACCGACTTCAAAACCACAAATAGGTACTGAAGAACGATAAATAAAATAAAAATAATATAATTACTTCAAGCGCTACCCACTCATCTTTTCGAAGTCAGTGCTAGCCAAGTCTAATAGATAGATACTATCTACAAGTATCTACCTACCTATCAAATAAGATAGAATTATATTAGTAGTATCCTTGATTATTTATATGCGTTAGCACATACCTATATAGTCAAGGGTAGTACTGACCCGGTATATACTAAGATATAATGAATTACAAATGACAGAACTACCCAATAACCCTGCAGGTTAATATTAAATGTTTGAATCAATAAGAGTCGCAGATTTTTATCATCCGAGACAGTAAAAAATAACTGAATTTGTAGATGTGCATAAAATGGTGAGAAAATTATGCTTTTTAACATCAACTTCAGTTTAATGGATTCAATAATCCACAATTTTGGAAGATGTTTGCTTTCTGGATTTAGCTGTTCAGTTATACATTATTTTCTTTTACGTTTCGTACCATGCTTTATTGTCTTCGTAATTTGGTAAGTGCCCTTTATGAGATTATAATTTTTTTTTAAATTATTTACATTTCTTGAAATTCTAGGCTTATAAAAAAGACAAATAACTACTTAGCTAATTAAACTTAAACAATTATTATTTCAAATTTTAATTACTGAATGTCACTTGCATACCGAGAGCAATCCATCCCCCGCAAGCAGCACCCGTTCACGAGTTGACGCATGTGCCAGCCATCGCTCTCCTCAACCGTATCGGAGGGAAGAGAGCGACCCGACACACGACGCCGCCGCAAGAAGGAGCTTTTTTGTGAACATGAGTACTCTGGGTATGCGCGTGATCACTACTATACCTACTAATATTCTACAAATATAAATAATTAAATCTCAAAATAGTAAACAATAAAATTGCAAAAATTATGTTAGTTCTAATCGATCTCTAAGGGCCTCCACCACTACCTCGTTTTGATCTTTCATGGCCATTTTGAGGTTGTACTCAGCAATAGTCTTTGGGGTCGCTGTCCTTGCCCGCCGCACGAACCTGCCAATCACGTGTCAGTGTTTGTTTGTCTATCAGATGATGATACATATTATTTATAGCAACAGTTCGCTATGTCTAGATGGCAAAGATATTTTTTTTATTTTTAACTGTTTTCAAGTATTCTCTATTTGACTTTGTAATATATAAATAACCACAAAATATATTTTTCATAACTTAAATGACAAGCACAAGTACTAACATCCTGACAGACATTGTTCTTTTTCCAGGCGGATGGCTCGCTTTTATGTCAGGTATTTAAGTAGCCCGAAGACCACAAATATAGATCAAAGAAAATATAGCCAAACGTAAAATGGAGACGCCACAATATAAGAGAGTCAATATGAAGTTGCTTATTGAAAACAAATTCTCTAAATATACTCTTAAGGTAAGTTACACATTTTCGCATCGTAACGCACAATGCTATGCAACTACGCGCGCCACCACAAGTCAAGCCAAGCTACGTCAACAAGCTCGAATACGTCAGTCATGTTTGACACTTTCAAAGGAAAATGACAGATGTCAATAATGTTGCGGCAGTGCAATATACGACAAACAAATATTGCCGGTGTGACATCTTACGCACCGCGCTGAGATACAAAGCGATGCGCTGGCTATTACGCAACGCGTGAGGTCTGCTCCACCCGTCAATCCGTTTGATGCGACGCGTCCAATACGTACGATGTGGAATTGTAGACTGTCGCCTTTACAGAAAGCTAAAAACAAAAGGCTCTCGCGCTTGGGCGCGAGAGCAAAGATTCACCTATTTCAGAGCCGAAATTTAGAACACAGCACTGGCTTCGAGCCAAAAATTACCACTGTCCATGGCGCCTGCACTTTTAAATGCCAGGCAGAACTTTGTTTACTCAACTGACCTTTATTACAAGGCCTTTAGCAATCTTTTAGGACAAGCTCTGCTTGAAACAATATTACGCAATCTCTTTTGGTTACAACGTACAAAAAAAAAAAACACTTTAAAAGTAATAACCGATAAGCGCTTATACAGAATTATGAGTTATTAAACTGTTCGATGAATTTAACTAAAACTTTTAAAGGAACTGGAAATACATAATACCCACTTTCATACCAAGAATATTAAAAATCGGTCTAGGCGTGTAACAGGGAAAGAGAAGGCTTTGAGTAACAGGGAAACATACCCAAAAAAATCTATCGCACTGAGCATCTCCTTCTTTTAAATTAGGTTATAAAGTGTAACGTTGACTTTGTTTGCCTTAGTTTGTTTGTTAAATTATTGATTGATACCACGAGTTACAATAAATTCATAATTAGGAATATGCAAATATGCATGTATCTGTTACGCATTCTTTTTAGTTTTTAGTAGACGACGAGTGGTTTTAACTTACGTATACGCAACAACAGGATTTCTATTATAAGTTTTTATAATTATTGTCTAGACGAAGTATTTCAGAAATCTGAAAAAATAATATAACCAAATCGAACTACTTGGTGATCCGCCGAAACTCCTCATTTCCCGCCTTTAAGTTACGAACACCAAAAAAGAAGCGTGCGTTTCATTACACGCTCGACACGCCAAAAGAAATACTGCGTTCCGTTACACATGTCTTGCGATAGTGACATATAATGTAAAAGGAGGTAAAGGGGGCGCGAAATTGTCGACCGGGACGGAATAACGCTAAGAAATGGAATTGGGTATGCGTATGTATGCCCCTATTTGTATTATGCGTGTGTTGTGTATTAGATTAGACGGGTTCTCGCATTTTTGCGGTAAGTAATTCGTATCTTTAACCTCTTGTATGGTTTCTCGCTGTTGGCGGTCTCTTTTTGGGCTGTCGGAGCGTTTTGTTTATTATACAGGAATGTTGTTTTTGGTCAGGGATAATTGGCGTCCTTAGGTTGGTAGCGGGTATTCTGTGGGATAAAAGTGTTTAGAGATGCGGACGGAAAGGGTCATCAGGACCCTTTTAATTGATACGTAGGCGAATCGGATATTTACATGTTTTAAGCGTATTAGCGATTAGGAATTTTTATTTTATGATTAATTTCGTACTAAGTTAAGTTGTGTTTATTTTAAGCTTAGTTTTACTATGTCTGTTGGACTTTTAGAACCTAATTAAATTATTTAAGTCGGAATTTACAGGATGTTGGACGCGATTTCCATTGTCACCACCATCAATACAATACTTGTCGCATTGTATCTGTGAAACGTATAGGACAAAAACCTCCTTAAGTTGCCTCTTTTTATTTATTCCACTATAAACTTGAATGTAGGCTTATTGTATTTCAGTTTTTATTAAATAGTACAATAGCTACTAAATGAGCAAATTTTTCTAAACGAAGGAAGTTGTTGAACTCTTATTTTATTTCTTAAAATAGAAATAACAACATTTAATTTTAAGTTCAATCTTACTGAAATTTCATCAATTTTATTTATTCGGTAACTCTCCCAAATTGATAGCAGTAGGTAAACACAAACCAAATCTTAGCAAAATTAAATTTCGCATTGTGTTTATATTAACCACGAAATAGAACAAAGTTTTAGTACCCCATTGTTATCACACAATAGAATAGTTGGGAACATTTCTGTTTACTTTAATTTGTTACCAAGAGTCCAATTCGTAGGCCAAGCTTTCATTTTGGATTGAAAGAAAATTATAAATTTACTTAGAAATAGCCTGATTGTCTAACCGCCATCTTTCAAGCAAATCTTCAAATCCAAGGACCGAATGAGCATGAAAGTGGTGGAATAAGATTGAGCAGTGACATCGACATTCGGCAGCGTTGAAACGGCGAACGTCGCACGGCGTATTGCTCGCTCTTGTTTTCATCTCTTTCATGTTCAACTTTTAACGATAAGGCGAATATGTCAAACGAACATAGTTTTCCGAGGAAATCCTTTCAAAAAGTACAAAAAGCAATTAAGTGAGCCCTGGCTTCTAAATAAGTTTGCAGGTTTTAAACATAGTATAGAAAATAAATTAAATTTTCGAAATAATGTAATGTATCATCTGATAACGTTAACGTATCCCATGACGAAGAAACTCGAAGCTCTTTACTTAATCCGTGCTTTAAGGAGGTTTGCGCATAGTCTTGTCACCTAAGAGTCACGGACAAATAAAATAGTGAGACATGATAGGCAGTCACAGAAAAAAATATGTCGAAATTTTTAATTCTGCTAGTAATTTATTATTTTGCAACTATATCATGCTCTTCTATCATAAATCGTATCTTCTATATAAAATAATGTTGTAAGTTCGACTGACTGACAGGCCATGTCCTACGAGCCAAACTGCTTAATCTAGAGACATAGAACCATGATGAAATCACTAGTGAAAGTCCATAGGCTGCAATCACGTTGCAAATGCATCTGTAGGCAAACGTTAAACAAGCGTGAAGCCAAGTAATTGAAACGAATCTTGACACATAGTAAAGAAAGTGTCTTTAAGGCAATATATTGAGAACAAGATCGCCTTATAAAACATCTGAATTACTTCTGAAAACAAATCCAAGAAATAGCTACGCAACAAATCAACGACCTTAACAATCGTTCAGTCTGGTCACAACGCTGAATGGCTTTACAACTGATACTACATATTGATAGATTAACAAGTGAAATTTCAAGTCCAGATCATTTACTCAAAGGAAATCATAGGTATTGTCAGAGTAATATATAGTCGCTAATAGTGCTGTCACATCCCGCTTTTTTATTGTCAAAGCCGGAAGTAAATTCTCTGTGCCAAAGGAATTTCACCTACAAATTCTTCCTAAGTGTTGCGCGGAGTTTCCTTAAGTAGCAACTCTCTATTATGAAACATGTTGTCTCTCATGTTACTTGATTGAACTCCATAGAGTACAATGAATTGAAATAAATACTAGAACAATAGTTATTAATAGGCGCTAGGTTACAATAAAATTAAGTATTACTCGAATTAACCGTTCAGGCAAAGAATTTACTAGTAACGCTGTTGTCGGTGACTCAAGTCAAATAATTTGGTTTGGTATACTTTATAGCGAACTAAGAAGTGTTTTAACCTGACTAACAAAGGAGGGTTATGTTTTTAGAGTGTATATATGTATACATGTATGTATATTTCTTTGGCACGCCTTAGAGCCTAAACGGCTTGTCGTTTTTTTATGTGAGTGTTGTCAATAGATTCGTCTCGGTCTTGAGAGTGACACAGGGTACATCAAAATTAAAGTAATATTAAAATAAGGATGTTACACAGGTTTAACGATTTAGCAGTCGGGTTTTTTTGTACTCGCTTCTAACCACTTGTTAGTGTCTGATTGAGCCTAAGAAATAGCTTTACTTATTGTGAATGTATTATTTTAAACGCTAAGGTTATATCCGAGCACTCGAGGTTACCTATAATCCCAACCGTTATATAAGTTCTCCTTAGCCTTGGATGGAACCCGAGCTTTATGAATTTACATAGGAACACACATTGTTGCAAAATTGTAAAGGTTGACATAGTTACTATTTGCCTGTGTATATAATATAATGTTTTTTTATGAAAAACTGTACGTTACATATTTATTATGTACTAATGTTGTTTTTATGTTATTGTACAGACATATAATATATACCTAATAAAGTTCAATTAGAGAAGTTACTGACAATTCATTTTTAAAGTAATGCGCGATTATATGTTTCTTTTAGGTATCTTAGCCACATCATCGCTGCACATAAGGTTAGTTACAATCACGCGAAAGCCTAATCCTGTTAAAAATTGGTATGTGAGAAAGTGATAAACAAACCTTTTGTATGGTGGTAAGGCATTTCCTATCGCTCGCCTAAAATCTGCCAAACACCTAACGATGTGTTCCGGGAGCCTTCCTTGAGAGCCAGTGTATTCCAGACTAAGCATGCTCTATCTAATGCTACAGTATCGCTGACTTCCGTGGTCGCACGAACTTGTAGTCAAATGCCTAGCTGTGTAAGATAAAAAAACTCTTAATTGGTATATTTCAAAAAATATACTGGTAAATCGTAAACAATTTCAATGCTTACCGTTGCTGACACTGTTAAGACAGTCAAAGGGAGATTTGTGACTTTGAGACTTGTAATTGTAGTATAAATGAAGCAGTCACTGTCACCCGCGGGTTGCCCGTGACATAAAATTTCAATCTTTGAACCCTTATTTGAGCTTATTCAAAAACACTTAGCAGTTTAGGCTCTACATTGATTCCAGTCAGTCAGGACTTACTATTTTATATATATAGATCGATTAACCTGCGTGTCCAACGCAAATATTTATTCAGTAACAATAGGTTTTTATATTGCTTCATCTATTATTAAAAGAAATTACCTGTCTTCAGAGCAATCAGGAGAGTATTCGCTAAAATCTAATCCAACTTCAAATGAACCGGTTTGTCACGTCAGCTTCTACAGAAGATCGAAAACTTGATTGTCACCGGTCAAAGCCCTGATTCACAAATAGATTCTACAAGATACCTATCAAATATTGATTCTCCATCAGACTACCTATCGCTTTGTGCCGAGGTTTAGCAACAAAATCTTCGTCTTTTTGCAGCCGAATTAATTCTGTGTAAGCAATATTAAATTAAATGTATATTTTTTTAAGCCCGGTAAAGAAAACATAATAAGTTCCAGACTCATTGGTTATACGATAACTATTATTAAATTCAAAATGTTGCATACAAAAATCGAAATAACATTATATTAATTTAATATATCAAAAATGTATATTTTACATTTAATATGCATTTTCTGTAACATACGCGGACAATAAGGAGTCGATTTATAAAGCACATCTTGATCAACCACTTTTAATAAGGGGCAAACATGGGAATTAAAAAAAACTATAAATTTTTGTCACTAGGCTACAATATTTTGTTGTTTTCTAAAATTCCAGAGTAAGTGTCATAGAAAAAGTTGTTAATAATGGTGACTGTAGAAAATTTTCGTTTTAGTACAGCTGTACTAATATCCATGTAGAATCTCGTATATACAGAACTATAAGACGAATTAATAAAAACAAAATGAAGTTGTCTTGTTCACAGTCTAGGATCAAAACGCATCTTACATAGTAATGAGGTCGACTTAGCATTCTACGTTGAGACGCTTAAGCTCGGTTGCTAAGTATAGCATGAATATAACATTACTT
The DNA here is from genome assembly GCA_947049295.1 of Ligdia adustata. Classification (NCBI taxonomy): domain Eukaryota; kingdom Metazoa; phylum Arthropoda; class Insecta; order Lepidoptera; family Geometridae; genus Ligdia; species Ligdia adustata. The sequence goes on from OX346237.1 coordinate 3,926,128, forward strand.
AGCTTTTAAGCGGAGGATAGGCCAAACTGTCAATGCTATGTATTTTTTTAAGAGGTATTGGTGAATAACAGTTCTATAGAGATATAATTGTAACGTTTTAACTTCAACAGCATGTGCTTCGGAATTCTCGATAAAACGTATGGACTTTTCCCGCGTTCTAGATGCATCTATACAATGGTAACACTAGACGGCTTTATCGTCTAAAGCCATTTGGTCCAGGCAACCTTTGGATGGAGATAACTAATAATATAAAAAAACTATTGGTGCAACCATACTAAAACTAATTAAAAAAAAGTAACTATACATGAAACATAACTAACTAAAACGAATAAAATAAACTATATTTAAACTTGAAAAAAAGCTATAAGATTGTATACCTGATCAATTTATAATGTTGTAAATATACCAATACTGATTTATACTCGGAAAAATAATGACAGAATACCATGTCCTGAAATTCTCGCATAGTAAGGGGTTTTGAACTGGTGGGTTATTAACTATTAATATCTCGTTTATTGGCCATGAGATACAACGAAGGAATAACGTGGTTGGCACGTTCGCGGGAATACCTCATAGAAACTCTTTTACAGTCTCCACCACTTTACTACTACATGACAATGACTTTACTTGACTGCGACGAGTTATGACTTGATAATTGACTTTTCTTAATTATTTATTTTAAAACTTGAAAATAGAAACAACTTGAGTACTGGCACAATAAACAGAGTCTGATTGGCCAATAATTAAAGTTGAAACAAGAAGAATAAAACATATTTTTTGTTTTGTTAGCCATAACTGCGAACACTTTGGTAGGATAAGTTAAAAGTCCGAAGGCACTCATCTTCCTGTATAGAACATTATTGATATTGGTCAAAAAATATTTGTCATGTTTAAGAATAATCCTATAATACATACTAGATATACATCTCATAAAAAAATAATTATTTTTTAAATTGTACCGTTATGCCAAAAAATCCAAAATCCATCGATAAATTTGGAAATTTCCTCACCAATAACCCAGTCGATGGAGAATTAAAAAAATTTACGAACACATTTACATTGTATAACGGCAAATAAGAATAAAAAGAAACCAATCCACTCACGACTTCAAAAGACCAATATCATAGCTATTGAGGAATAGAGAATCCCGCATTAAGTTTTCCAACCTGGCAGTTGGCATAACTAAAGTAGACACGAATCGTTTTGGTGCGGGCCCGTGGAACCTCTACAATAACCCGGCGGCATCTTACAGTATCTCTAAAAGTCCAACATTTAAAGTGATCTTAACTATTACTCGTATATCATCAAAATTGTTTACGAATGCTGCTTTTACATACAGGTAACGTAAAAGCAGCATTAAGAAAATCATGCAAGTACTTATCCTGAGAGAAAATACTACTAAATATTTTTTATTTATTCTACTGGAATCAAAAACGGTTTACCTGCGACACTTACTTGATCAAATAATAATAAAATAAAAAAATAAATAAGCATTTTATTTCCATTACGTGCACAATTTGAACACACTTCAATATTAAACTAAAAGTGACTTAGTTAACGTAAAAAGTAAACTTAAAGTGAACACAACAAATAATCAACATAATTAATTAATTTATAAGTACATCAAAATTTATGAATCTACTACTTCCTAACATTTTTATCATATACTCGTACCTACTAACAGGATCATGTGGTTTTACATACGAGTATTATGGCTAAATACCTAATCATACATTATTACCTATTCATGGTTAGATTTTAGAAACATAGTATCACAAAAATGTTAAGATAGGTACACTCATCAGTTTAGCTTCCTTTATTCTTAAAATGTTTTAAATCATATATTCTATTATATTTAGTTTATTGAGGTAATATATAAATATTAATATTTAGTGTACAATAGTAAATTAATATTGTGTATTTGTTAAATACTCGTAGTATGTTACAAAGTAATGGTCGCTTTGCAGCGTTGGGCCTCCCCCAGATAATACTCGTAACTTTAGGTAAATTTATATTTGCTTGTACATTTTTAGGAATCATAATATTACCAACTAGTTACACTTTTTCTTAAACTAAATTTGTTGTCTGGGGGGCTGTGGTCTACTCCTCCACGGTGACCAGCCGGCTTGGAGGAGGTTTCAGGAGTGCAGATAATGTAGTTTTACATAATTCTTATTGAGCGGTAGGTATGTGGGATGTCACCGTCGGAGATCAAATAATAAGGTAACTTTTATAGATACACTAAGTTAAGAATTTCAAAACAAAAGTTTTAACTTGTAACGTCATTTCAAAGCAAAGTTTCTATTTCAAAACTTTAGCTCAATACCTGTCTTTATCTAGCTTAAAGTTTTAGAGCAAAGTTAGAGGATTCGATTCCTTTGAAAGGTAGAGGTTCAAATATAGACGTTTATTTTTAAACTGGCCTTTGACACCACCCCTCGATTGACCGAGAGAGCGAAGCGAGTGTGACTTCTCTACTTCGAGTCTGCCAAAAGGTTTTTTCGTCTGACATTTTGTATGTAGGTATGAATGTTTGTCCGCAAGCAATTTTATACTCGCGTACTGGTTGTAGTTTCTAACCAATTATGACGAAATTTGGTATATGGAATTGACAATTATTTTAAATTTTCTAGTCGTCAGAGATTTATGATTGGGGTATTTCTCCCAAAAAGGTGAGAACTTTCCTACGGCGTCATTAACTGACCGATCTCAAAAATATATGTTACAATCACGTTAATCAGGATTCGTGAATTTAAAGAAAACCAGTTTTGTGGTTATTGCATTTTTTTAATTGGCAAAAATATCGTGGTCGTGCGGTCGACAGTTCGTGAAACTACGATCATACTTGGAAGAGATTTCTAATATTTAGTGTGTTTATCTCTTGGATTGGGAAAGTGATTATCTTTGACCGCATCTGATTCTTTCCAGATGTAATAACTATATACAGTGTTACTGATTAGTGTCGGCTTCTGATGAACATGTAACAATTTTTATTCTAGAAATTTCACAAAATATTCATGCTCATTTAATAAATAGAACCTTGTAAACGAGACAGTATAAGAAGAATCTAAAACAATATAATGTTGATTTCTTCTAAGCAAACGTGCTACATTTTCGGTTGCATCGTCGCTTTACATCAGGCGAGATTATGTCTATTTCTTATATGAGTATTTTAAATTAGAACCTTATTTCCTTAGTTTCAAACTTCTACCTATCATAGAACTCACATCCAAAAATATTATATTGTAAAACCAACTTGGCCTAACTTTGATGACGCGAACGAAACGGTACAAAAGCGATTTGGCTTTACTACGTTTACCGAAGTCAGAGATAAAACGTAATAAAATGTAAATTTCGGGAATATACGCCTAAAATAAGGGTACCTTTTAGCATCAGAAATTATGTGTACCATCCCATAATTAAGTAATATAAAGTTTTAATTAAATTGTTGGGTTTCGCGCGGTTGTGAGCACATTATGAAACGAGTGGGGAGGAAAACAAGCTTTTAGCGTCTACGGTTTTAGCTCGTATTTTGTAAAGTACATTAGTAAAACATAATGCCTGATACAATGCATGAAAAATCTTATAAATTAAAAAGCTAAAACTGAAAACTTTTTAAGAAATTCACTATTTTACGGTTCTTTCCTCAAAGGGTACAAACGGGACCTTATTACTAAGACTTCGCTTTCCGTCCATCCATGTGTCTGTCACTAGTCTCAATCTCATAAACTGTGATAGCTGGACAGTTTTCACATATGATTTGTTTTTGTTAACGATATAACAACAAATACTAAAATCTATTTTGTAGCTCCTATACAACCCTTTGTGGGGAAATCCGACACACAACAGAAATAAATCATATGTGAAAATTTCAAGTGTCTAGCTGTTACGGTTTATGAGATAGACAAACTGGCGGACATCGAAGTCTTAGTCTTAGTAGGTCCTGTTTTTTCCCTTTAGGAACCCAAAAAGCAAAACTCGTTCTCAATAAAACTCATCTTAACCCAATGCATTTTTCCCTAAACCTGATAAGCACCCTGGCGTATAGCCATAATGAAGGGATAGGTACACATTTCGGATTTATTTTTAACCCATTACAAAATTGGAAGGGTTTGTCAATATGTTGAAATCTATTTTTTTCGTTATCTAAATTATTTTCCCTGATATAATGTCAGTGACACTTGGTCCAAAGTACATTTTTTTAATATTTTATTTTACATATCGTCTCATATATTTTTAATACAATCGATATTTCGACATCGACAATCGACACGACACATCTACGTGACCGAATAATTAGCATAGTAATTACTTTAAAATAACTGGCTTCAATTCTATAGGGAATTGAAGTTAGTTTTTTTAAAGTAATAACTTGCAACCCTATAAATCCCCACGCTTATTGTAAATGCTAAAGTGTGTTTGTTGATTTGTTTGTCCTTCTTCTCTTCAGCAACGGTGTAGCGGAGCAATTGTTCGAGGTCTGAAGAGTGCCAGAGAGAATAGAAGAGTGATAAGCAAACTTTGTCAAGTAAAAATAAATACAACTCGCGCGAATTCGAGTGCAAAAGCTGGTTTTTCCATAAATCTAATAAGCACCCAGGCGTATATGAGCCATAATGAAGGGATGGGTACACTTACCGCCATAATTTTTTGCCGTCATATCGTGCGTGGCCCGCGTTAGTTTATCACATGATGATATAACGCTAATGGGCCGCTATGTGATATCTTATGGGGCCCGCACGTGAGCTCGGTATGTGGAAGAGACGGTGAAGAATTTACAAAAAAAACCAGCACAAACATGTTTTGAATTATTTAGGAATACTCTATTGCGTTTATGGGAAACGTTTTGTTTTTAAGCGTTTATAAACATTGAGGAGGTTTTATCAGTTTTAATGTATTTACCCGTGTGCTGTTATTATTTTAAAGCGTAAGAAACGTCTATATTTTTCTTTGAATTCTAGTTTTACGTTATCCTTTGTATCGAGGATAGGAAGTCGATAATTAGTAAGCAACCTGTTGGCATTTTTATTCCATATTTTTATTAAATAATAATATGGTTATAACAAAAATGATATAGTTTACCCGTGAACCCGGCAAAGCGAGAGTGAGAGCTTTCGTTTCGAGAATATTCTTTGTGCGTTTAATGTTTCAACTGATTTTAAAAAAGTTCAACTGAATGTCTTATTATTCTTTATATTGTGTTACCTAATTTTTAAAAGGCTCTCGGGCCAATTTAGAAGAAAACTCTTTTGTTTAAAATAATAATAAGTATGTTTTTTTTTTACATTAATCAAATCAAATCATTCGATTTTAAAATAAAATAACTTTCAAATGTGTATAAGCGCCTGCCCATTTTAATTCAGTTGTCACTTTGTTATAAGTATCTATAACTTGTTTACATTCTTTCGAGTCTAAAAATATAGTACCAAAACGAAAGCTACACGACATTTTAACATTTGAAAAATCAGACCTAAATAAATAATTTCCGTTTAAACGCAAAAGATTCTCTCACCCGAGGTGTACGTAAACAACCGTTATATATAAACAACCGTTATATATTATATAAAAGTAAAATCAAACCGACTGAAATACGCAAAGAATCAACGCAGAGTCTATAAATAAAAATAAGCTAGCAACTTTCAGCCGGTTTTTCATTTTTTTTAAATACGACAAATTAGGGGATACACTAAGGATAACATCAACTAAGGATAACATCAATTACAAATCACTTTGTTGTTTTCCCAAATATATATTACCAGAAAAAAATGTAAAGTAAATCCAGGTAAAAAAAAAACCTCGACAAAACGAGCTGGTCTGGAAGAGATCCATTTTTAGCAATTAAGAAAAAGGATTAAAAAAAGTATCTCATCTAAACCACCTCAAGTTTTTTCATCATCCGGTCCGAGCCGAGTGCAAGTCCTAGTCATGTATATTTTTAGCATTCCTTATATCTTACGTCACAAGGGACAGACCCGAAAACCGTATCAGCAGTTTGTTTGATAAATCACCAAGTTTTGTCACCAAACGGCACTTGGAGGGGTGCCAGCGGACCAGGCCGGGCGCGATAGATAGTATGCGAGTTATGAAAATATTTTGTTTTCTTTTGAGGGATATGTTAACTTACCTACTTAAGTAATATCTATTTAAGTTTATTTATGTTCGAGGTCTTGGTATTGTTCCTAAGGATGAAGATAAGAATCTAGATGTATTAATTACACTGAAATAATGTATTATGAATAAATTTAGTCATGAAATAAACATTTTGCAGGAATAGATTAAATTGCTTAGGTAAATTACAAATAATAGAATTCTATTATGCAAACGTGCTGCATTAGCCTAAGGCCAACATATTTAATTTGCATCTAGTTAGATAAGGTCAATTTACTATCGAAAATATATATATATATAAAAAATACTGGTCTGGAAGAGAGAGTTAATACACACGCTGGTTTCCCCCTAAAATATGAGATAGGTGACCATATTTTCTGCCTTATATGTAGTTATATATAGTATATAACAATTGATATCAGGTCACAAAGCTTTATACGTGTGTGCTTTAAATGGCTATGATGTTCTATTATAGCCTAAAGAGTAGGCAATTAAATGTTAAACCTAAGAGGCACCGGTAAGTTTGTCTTTGGATCTTGGAGATCACGAACCACTGAGGCAGGCTACAAGGTTTTAGGAGGTACAGTTCTCTAGAAAACTTCTAAACCCTAATGTAGCCTTAGCAAACTTTTAGGAGACATCTTCTCGTCAAAAAATATTTTAAGAGCCCCGTTGACGTTTACATTTTATCTTATACCACTTAGAAGAGACTCATACCCAATTGTGGATTGCATTTTTATGTTAGTAATTTTGTGCCAACTTCTACTCCTTTCCATTTCGAACACAATATCTCATCGTACCTCGACGTAACCTCAAACAGACCTCAAACAACCGTTTCAGTAAATCGGTCGAACAGCCGTTCCAGCGAGCGCCAACATATCTCAGAGAGTCCTTCATTACAAGCGTTTCCTTCAAACGGTGTTTTAACAGTAAGGACTTCTAGGTTGTGTTATTCGGTACCAAGTTCTCTATTTGTCGGTAACTAATAATGTCGGTGAATATTAGGTAAATTAAGTGAATATTAAGCTACACCCTAAAATGTAACTTAAACAGGATCTATATAAATGTTATTACTAATAAGGGTTATTTATGCGTGTTGCTTAAATTACTGAATATACGAATCGGTTTCTTTTTAGCAAGCGTGCTATATATGTATATCCTTAGGCCGTACAGTCATTTTACATCAGGCTAGTTGTGGTTTTGCAGTCAAGTACAAGCCTGTTAGATATAAAGAAGAAAATATGGCTTGTTAATTTTGGTCCACTGGCTGTGAAGAGTGATGATTAAAATTTGGTGTTGGGAAACTCAAAGTGATTTAAATTATCACGTTGGTCCATAAATTGTACTTTCCGTCACAAATGTAAAGACTAAAAACGCGCAATTTTATTTTGTACTGAACAAGGAGTTGAGTTTTTTTGAATTTGGTTGATAGATTCAAGACTAATAATCCCAACGTATTTATGGTATCATGTACACGGTCATGGTCTGAGCTCCATACATTTTTTAAACATCACTATTAATAATAATCGGTTATGTACTTAGTTCTTAATGAAATATAACTGAATATACTGTGTATGCGCCAGCCGAACTTAATTTTCACTTACTTCAATGTATTCATTGTTTTCAATTCGATTTCCTACAAATAAACAAAATTTAAAAAATCGGGTAAATATCTACAATTGATTATAGATGGTTCAAAAAAATAGGCAAAACCGGAAAAGGGGCAAGCGGCAAACAATCCAGCAAAACATCTTCATTGTCAGAATATTGTCTACTGTGTATAATGCCGAGTACAAACAGACAAACAAGTCGGCAGTAAATTCCGGCACAATTAACTTCCCCGGCATTGTTTTTGATTAAGTGTCTGCGATGAATGGTCCGGGACAAAGCGGACACTGATTGCGTAGTACGAAGAAAGGGACACCTTTTTGGTTAATATCGAATGTGATAAATTGAGTGTACTTATTCTTACTGCCGACTCAAACGGCGTGTTTGTTAAATTGCTTGCTTTATTTACTAAAATATTTTTATATTTTACAGTGTATTATTGTGTATGTACAGTGAGGATGAATGAATTATTAAAACTTTATTACAAACTAAAAAAATAATACAGCAACATTAATAAAAAATAAAATGGCAATGGCAGTTTCGCCTCTGCTGACATAGATACGTTGTGCCAGAAATAATAAGGCTAAGTACCGAAACGGGTTGTAAGAAATGTGGCTATAGTGTAAGTAGTCACAAAATTTTAACTGATACGAAATATCCATGTGTCGTTACATCCTCTTTGAATATGACAATAAGTTTAAACTACTTCAGGCAACGAGAATTACTTAAAAACATTGGCCCATATTATAAATACCTAACAGACTAACTACATGTAATATATACTTATCTAACACTAAACTTAATACAACGGCTCGGGTTTCAATGTCTTTCTCGCTCACCAAAAGCGTCGAAACACAAGTCCTTTGGGTCAGAAATCTGGAGAGAGCAGCGCATCTTTATAATTCACTGGAACCCGGAGAAATATGACTTGAAGTCTGGCTTCCGCACACTCGACTCCAGGTGCTGCAGCTGCACCATCGACGAGGCTGCTTCTCCCAGCCTCTTTTCTATGTACGTCAGTACATTCACTCTTGATGAAGTTCCCGGGACACGTAAATCATGACCGTAGGTTTCATGACTTTCAGCCCGGAACTTACTTCGCTCTACGAGTGTAAAGTCGTCATTGTCCTCGTTTTTGCACTTCGGGGAAGTCGTCGGATTCTCATTCTTTTAATACCAGCAGCGTGAGAGGATCGAGAGGCCTCGGCGTAACTCTTCTTCTGTGCTCTCGATGGTACCGCTCTGAACGAACAGAAGAAGACTCTGTTTTGGTCGCAAGCCGACGAACCGACGAGCGAGTTGTGGCCCGGTCATCGCCCAGCGAATCGGTGTCAATCGCACAAGAAATGCTGACCGATATAATATGTTTTTAATACAGTAAGTTCTTTTTAAGATAATAATAATAGTCCAGAAAACATAATAATAATTATAGTCCAGGATCCCCAAAATATTTTTGCACTTTGATTACTATCAAGATATTGATGAGACGCCCAACTTATATCCTGTTTATAACTCTTGGTTGTGGTAGCAAACAGAGACAGCAAGCATGAAATATGTCGATTTGATGATTCTTAAATTTGTATTACTGACTGAATTTTAGTTTGCTAAATCTTAAGATTATTATCAATATTATTCGAAAAAAATATTTATTCTTACAGAATTTATGGTTTGATCAAAGCCCCTCTTTTCCATACAAAAATTGGTCACGTGATCGGTCAAGTTGTATGGAAGACGCAATTTATTTTTGAAGATATTTGCAAAATTTGGTTCTACAATGGGTTCACTTCCATGGATTCAAACTAACTCCCTTAAGTATTGTCAGACCTTTTTGTTACAAGTTGTACAAAAGAGTAAGTTCTGACTAACTGACTAACTGACTGATTGATATTCGCTAGGAATCAACGCAGAGCCAAAACCGCTAGCTAGAAACATGAAATTTGAAGAGTGTATTCATTATAGGGTGTAGGGTGTACTAAGAAATGATTTCTGGAAATTCAGCCCCTAAGGAGGTTTAATGTTTGAAACTTCTTTATACCAATTTATTTCGCAGGCAACGCCGCGGGTGATTGCTACTATAAATATGAAAACCTTCGCAGATAGTACTTATTATAACTATACGTAAGATCATAAAGTAGGTCTATAGTCTAGCGTATAATTAAAGGTAATGAATAATTTCATAACCTTATCAATGTTAAGCAGGCAAGTAATTCTAAGCCTGGCTTAAATAACATAGATACGCCCTCGTGCTATTTTGGAAATAACTCCAACTAGACTAAGTGTCAATGTTTAGTCTAGGCTACAGATTGTTTAACTTTTTTTTATATATTTGCTCATATAATAATTTTATATGTAGTTCAAAACTCAAAAAAGAAGTATACATTTTTGTACCCTTATTTGGTCCCCTTAAGGCCTGAATTTACGAAAATCCTTTCTTGATACACCCCTACACCCTAAAATAAATAATTACATCTACGAAATTATTAGTGATTTAGGCTCTACGATAATTGTGACCTGTCAGTCAGTCCTAACTAATATATATATGTAAGTAAATGTATATAGATATAAAAGATAAAATGCATGAATTTATTTATCGACCATCATGCATATATGAAGCAATATATCTTTTTAATAAATAAATAGCCATTAACAACCTACAACGAACAAATGGACACCTAACATAATTAGTAAAGGTATAATAAGCAATTCCGAACTCAACCAACTTAACTTTGCAGTTCACAAAGAATTTCCGCCTTCAAACTGCTGCCGTGTGCAAATTTTTGGCGCAGCAAAGTTAAGTTTGCAATCTCCGTGAGACCACGTGTTAACCATAATAATTTAAAAGCCGATAGGTTCACACGTTCACAGCAACAAAATGTACCGCACTCGGGAGGGTGATAACGAATAATATATTTTGTCGGGTTATAGCGATGAGGCGAGGTACGCAATGCGGTATTACGGAAAGAGGATCGCGTGCCCGTTTAGAATTTTAATTTTGTCTTTTTTTCAGCGAGTTTTCGTGTCATCTTTTTTACGATTTTTATTTATAGAACCGAAAAGATTTGAATTATGTATCGATGTTGTTCGTCGTTAAAATTTTATAAGGATACTCGTAACTCAGTTTTGCTTTGAAAGCTTTATGAATGGATGATGAATTAATGAAATTGGTATGATAATAAGATCAAACAAATTTCGTAATTTGAAAATGTTCATGAGATTAAGACTTAAATACAATATTTAACGGGATATTGGACTGAGAATTCTGAAGTTCTAAAGATGAGCTGGATATGACACTTGACCTGACGGATTCGGTTTGCAATCATGATAAGTCAGTGAAGTAAAAAAATGTGTTTCATGTTCTTTCTAATATTTTTGTACAGTCTAACCAAAATAACTTAAATACCTTTCAAAAACTGATGCGATCGCCAAGACTCAAACATGCAACCCAAAAAGAAAAAGCCTGTGAATCTCTGCTAAAATTGACTAAAGAAAATGGATTCCATTTCAAAAGAACTAGAAACGTATATATATACAATAAATACCGGACTGAATAATGAAATTTTTTACGTTTCTTTATATTAGGATATTCACGATGCATCCAAACATATCAGACGTTACAAAATTATTCAAACATATTTCAGCGCGAAACAAGAAGTGTAATGTTTTCAACATTACACTTCTTTTTTCGGACAGTTGTGGTTAAAGCGAAGCGAGCGTTTCAATTTTACACGCAACGATTTCGGTGCCCAGTTAACATTTTTGCGTGCAGTTTCGAAAGCCGAAATCATTTTAAGCTCTTCCACCGCTATTGTCAATGTCACAGGCTATGAAAGGTTTAACTCATATTCTGGTAGAGAAAAAGTAACAGGAATTTATAGAACAACTAGCTGACCCGGCCACGCGTTGTTGTGGCTATTTTATAGCGTCAACAACACGTGGTAATTATGCTGTTAAAATGTAGCTTATATGACACGTTCGTAGATTTACCATAGCAGCGCCATCTATTGATTACTTACTCAACCCAGTCGAAAGGTATCGACATTAGAATCATTTGGAGTTAACAGATAATTGTGACTGTCAAATAATAACAGACAAATAATTAGCAATAAATTAAAATTGCGACTTTAATTTGAGATTTAAACTATCCTATCTCTCAAGTTGGATCGAACTGCACATGGTGTGCGAATTTTATTATAATCGGTTAAGTGGTTTAGGGGTCCATTGAGGACAAACATTGTGACACGAGATTTATATATATTAAGATATAGAGTAATATTACACTTAACAAATTTACTCATTAGTCTGGCAACACAATTGTTAACCGACTTAGAATAGGAGGAGGTAATCAATTCGTCGATTTTTTATGTAAGTTTCACGATTTCTTAGATATGGCTGAACCAAATTGCTAAAAAATACATTTTATCACAATCGATCTAGTATTTAGTGGTTTAAAGTTTTTGCAGTTGCGTTATTTGAAGTCCCTTCTCTCCTCACCACCTCCTTAATTTAAACTTTTATTCCTAAATTAGCAAACTCAACATGAAATTATTATGGTTTTTTAATTCTATCACAACTTATTTCTTAGCATTAAAGTATGCCTCTGTGGTTTCTAAGTACAAACCTACGAGAATTTAGTTACCAAATGAAGTTAGAAATTAGTTTGTTGTGCAAAAGTCTGGAAAGTTTAGTTCTAGCCTAAAGGTTTTTTTAATAATGTAATAGTCTCTACGAAATTGCACTTTAAAAACATAATTTCTTTTTTTACAGATATTGGCTTGGGAGTTAGTTCAAAAAGTTGGATGGTAAGGAATATTATCTTAACTTAAAAAAAAAAACATCAGGGGCTTTATTGTTTATAAAAGAAAAAAACTAAATTGTGATAAAACTTAAATATGATTTGTAAAAAAAAAAAAAAAATATGACAAGACAATAAAGAACTTTTCAGAAGATGAATTTAACTAAAACTAATTACTACTACTCTTAGAAGATAACAATTAATATTTTAATAAACAACAGGTTCATTAAAACACGTGGTTAGAAGCGGTTTAATAAACCCGACTGCTAAATTGTTAAACCTTTGTATTATCCTTATATTATATTTTATTTTTAATTTTAATGTACCCAGTGTCACTCTTACGACTAAGACGAATCTATTGACAACACGACCGCAAATACAACAGTCCGTTTAGACTCTAGGGCGTACCAATGAAATATACATACATACATACGCTCAAAAAACAAAAGCCTCCTTCTTTCGCAGTCGGATAAAAATGTATTGCCGACTTACATTAGGAGCTGATAGAACTTCTTCTGTTATTTCAATTTAGAAAATCAAAGCTGATGATCAATTTTCGATAAAATTTTAAAGCGTCCGCTTTAGAAGGAATTCCTTCAAACAAAAACAAGAATTATTCAAATTGGTCAGCCAGCCGTCTCCGAGAAATTAGGTAACAAATATAAAAAAAAAACACATATCCCTAGAATTGAGTAACTTGAAAAGCGGGAATAAATATTAAATATTAGTACCTAGTACTAAAAATTATATAAATATTATATTATCTGTATCTTACACCGCCGGCCACGACTGTCAAAAGCAAAATAAGAACACAACAAAGGTTTCTTTGTAGTCCACATTTCATCGGAACAGCTGACTAATAGCTACTTTGAAGAAGACATTCAAGTATAACCATCCCACTGAAAACGTTGCGAGAGATGCTCTGAGTACTTTTCCAAGACAATCTTTTATTGCAGGTCTGGAAACAAATTGCACATACCTTCTTTTAAGTAAGGTGGGCCTTTTACAAGGTTATTGTGTCTTATTGACGAAGAAAGCGAAGCGTTTCTACGTCAAGACTATTTCAATATACCGACTTCCAAAAAGGAGGAAGCACAATTAGATTTTTTTTTATTTTTGTGCCTGATTTATCAGAGAAGACTAGACCGATTTAAAAAAATATTTTTTTGTTAGATATTTCTCGAGTGGTTTCATTCAAATTTATTCAAAGTGCATATTGAGGTTTGATTTTCAATCGTAATAACGGAAAAGTTCTGTCGGTGGCTGTCGTAATAAAAATCGGTTTCACTTAAAAATAAAAGAACTTGTGCAATTTTCCTTTATTGTTCTGCTCTCGTAACAATAGATTTTTTAACTAATCTTAAAAATAAAATATTGAACCCCCATTAGAACCCCTCAGTAGTTGAAATTCCAAAAATCCTTTCTTAGGGTTTGTCCTCCAACTTTCATGTCTCTAGGATCAGCGATTTAGGCTCTGTGTTAATTGTAACCTGTCAGACAGACTTACTATTTTATATGTATGGATTACGTGAAACGGAATTATACTTATTAAAGTATCTTAATCTATAAAGACCCTAATTTTGTTAGAAGCTATAGAATTCTCGTTACGCGGCTTAATGAGGAATTTTGGTGATGAGTAGCAATTTCCGTTATACACGACTTAAGTCTCCGGGTTTGAACCGACGAATACATCAAATTTTCTATTTTAGATTAGAATTATAGAAAAGTCAATTTGACTTCAATTATAAGGTTGTTCGGAAAGTAATTTTTTTGCACCCAACTTCGCATTTAAACAGTATAATTTTTATATGCTTTGAGAGCTCAGACAGCAAGGCTTGTGTGTGAAAAATTCCAATTTATTCTACGCAGTAGTTTTTGGTTTGTGCCCTTCTGTCGGGAAAAAACGAAATTACTTTCTGAAGAACCTGTTATTTTATGGAATGGAATATTAAAAAAAACTGAATGTGATCCCTCATTTTATACCCTTATGTGTTCAAAAAGGATTTTCGGTTTGATATTCCAAAAAAATAATGAATTAACCCTACAAATTTCATATCTCTAGTTTCAGCGGTTTTAGTTCTGCATTGATTCCTAGCAAATATCAGTAAGTCAGGTATAACTTCACGTATATAGATTCGTCATATTTTAATGTAATAATAATGTAATGCTTATAAAAAGTGTTTGACACAGTAGTGCTAGAGTCAGGTATGAAAGAGGTGAAAACAAGAGTCAGCCAGCTTGGTTTCGTTTTGACAGTTTGCCGCTTCAATGTTCGCTAAATCAAATCGAATTAGCTTGTTCTTGTTAGCCATAGCATTATTTTAAAGTAAAATAAATATATTAAAGAGCTCCAACAGTCTGTCGTCTCTCTTGGCTGTAATCAAGAAGAGATGCAACGATCTTTAAATATTCTTGCCTAAGAAAACAACCTCCTAAAGACTGAAAATCGCGACCTGCGTTCTACAGTGACCGATCTGGCCAGTCGCCTGAACAATGTGGAGCAACACTTACCTGATAATAACCTCGAGATCCATGGTTTACCTGAACACCGTTCTGAAAATATTCGCAACGTCCTGCAACAATGTGCGAATGTAGTCAACTACGATCTGAGTTCGGACGATGTTGTCAAATGTACCAGAGTCGCCAAACAAAACAAAGACAGCAAGTTGCCGCGCACAATCATTGTAAAATTTAGGAGTGTCGGGTGCCGCGACGGTTTCTACTCCGCGGTGCACAGATACAACAAGGCGCACCCGCGGGAGAAGCTCAATACCAGCCTGCTCGGGTACGCGGGCGACATGGTGCCGGTGTACGTGTCCGAGCATCTCTCGCCCACCAACAAGGCGCTGCACGCGGACGCTAGGAGGAGGGCTAAGGCGAACTCGTATAAGTACGTGTGGGTGCGCAACGGACGTATATACGTTAGGAAAGACGAGTTGTCTCAATATATACTTATTAGAAATACAAATAGTTTGGAATTAATCAAATAGTTATACTGATAATTATGTAGTATTGGATTAAATCCATACGTAATTAAATATACATATGCTTAATAACTATATTTAAGTATAAATAACTATACAAAATAATTTTAAATTCTAACGTAATATCGTATTGTAAACATAACTATATAATGTCCTTATGTCCTGAGTTATAGTCTTGTTATGGCTTTATCAATTTTTTACCAAAACTTAAGAGGTTCAAGAACAAAGACCAATGAGATATACAACTCGCTATTATGTCAAAACTACGACCTGATATGTCTGTGCGAAACATGGTTAGATGATTTAATCACTTCCAGTGAGGTAATAGATAATAGATATGAGGTGGTCCGCTGTGACCGGAATGATATTTTCGAAAAAAATAAGAAAAACGATTTAATAAGAAACATGGTGGCGGGGTGCTAATAGCTATTTTAAAAAAATACGAATTCAAAATCAGATTAGATTGGAAACTTGATTTAATTGACAATATTTGGATACAGATTACATATAAAAACCGACTATTGATGAACTTATGTACTGTGTACTTACCGGACTATCTGCCTTCATCTGTTTATATTGATTTCATGAATCGTTGTAAGCATGTTATCGATGGTCCCAACGACTCAACTTGTGCCACTTGTATTATAGGTGATTTTAATTTGGGTGACTTAATATGGTCAAAAGAGACGGGCTGCCCAGTTGCATATTTGTGTGAAAAGTCTGAAGCACTATACGAACTATTACAAACGACGGCGCTTTATCAGCTTAATGATATTCCTAACCATAACAATAGAATATTAGACTTGGTTCTTATGGATGCTCCTCAATTATGTTGTATGTCTAACGCTCCCCCATTGAGCTTATTAGATAAACATCATCCTCCGTTTGAGCTTGTTTATCGTTGTTTTCTACCACCTTTGACAGAGAATTCGGTATTTCAGAGGCTATGCTACTACAGGACTGACTATGAGAAATGCATTAAAGAGTTAAATGATACAGAGTGGACCGAACATTATGAGTCTTTGAATTGTGATGATTTCGTCCAATTTTTCTATAACAGACTTTACACTATTATTGAGAAATATACTCCTACGAGTAAAAATCGGAATTCAAAATTTCCAGTTTGGTTTTCCAAGGATTTAATTCGACTAATACGGCGTAAAGATAAGTATCATCACAAATATAAGCTATTCGGTAATCCTCGAGATTATGACGCGTATTCCTTCTTTAGAAGTACTGTAAAAGAGACTATGGATAGGTGTTATAAACAATACATTCAGCGTATTGAGGACGATTTGTCTACTAATCTCAAAGCTTTTTGGCGTTACACAAAGAATAAGAAGGAGACTAACATTATTCCTAGTTGCATCAAGCTTAAGGACCGTGTTGTTGATGCCGGAGAAGACATTGTTAATCTCTTCGCCGAGTACTTTTCATCTGTGTATAATAAAGAAACTAATGACAACTACGTTCCAGAGTTTGTATCAACAAGTTTTTCAACATACTCAATTACTATATCAGCCACGGATATACTCACTCGATTAAAATCACTGGACACAAATAAGGCAGCTGGTCCGGATGGAATACCTCCAATATTTATAAAGCTTTGTGCACCAGCCTTACTAAAACCTTTGTCTCTCATTTTCAACAAATCGTTATCCGAGGGTACTTTTCCGTCTTTGTGGAAACTAGCAAAAATAACTCCAGTTTTTTAGTCCGGAGATAAAGTTGACGCAACTAACTATCGACCTATCAGTATACTTACTTGCTTCGCAAAAGTATTCGAGGGCATAGCCTATGACCATCTATATAATCACTTAAAACACAGATTAAACCCTAAACAACACGGATTCGTTTCTGGCAAGTCTACAACTACCAATCTCCTTGAGTATGCTACGTTTATCAGTGAGTCTTTTAATAATAGAGTCCAAACAGACGCTATCTACACAGATTTCTCAAAAGCGTTCGATCGTGTGGATCACAGTATACTGTTAAAAAAATTAAATCATCTTGGGATCCATGGCAGTTTACATCAGTGGTTAACTTCTTATTTAATGAACAGATCTCAACTAGTGTCTCTCTACGGTTACGATTCAATGCCATTCTTGGCATCATTAGGAGTGCCACAAGGCTCAAATTTAGGTCCACTGCTGTTTTTAGCCTTCATTAATGACCTTTTAGACAACATTGATAGCCCATGTCTCGCTTACGCTGATGATATTAAGGTGTTTCGTCGGATTAACACTCATGAAGATTGTCATATACTTCAAAAAGACGTAGATCTAATAAATGATTGGTGTTTGAGTAACCTTATGTCATTAAATGCTAAGAAGTGTCAGGTTATTACTTTTACTAAAAACAGATCATATATTTGCTTTAATTACCATATAGCTGGAGTCTACCTTGAGCGTGTTGAGGTTATACGTGATCTGGGTGTGATGTTTGACTCTTCGTTCTCATTTAGACCACATTATGACTATATTGCTAATAAATCAAACAGAATGTTAGGTTTCGTGTTGCGCACAGCAAAACCATTTAAAAACAGTAGTTCGTGGATTTTATTGTATAATAGCTTGGTAAGATCTATTCTGGAATATTGCTCTTCGATTTGGTTTCCCATTTACAACGTTCACGTGGACAGACTGGAGTCTATTCAGCGCAGATTTCTACGCTCGTTATGCATCAGACTCGGGCTGAGGCGAAGGATAAAAGAATATGAAGACAGGTTGGATTACTTTAAACTAAAGAGTCTAGAATCTCGCAGGGCCGTCACAGATATGTGTCACTTATACAAAATAGTTAATGGATTTTATGGTCCTGACTTGTTAGGAAATATTCAAATTAGGGTTCCTACTCGCACTATGCGAAATTATAAACTATTTAGCATACCATATACCACAAATAATGTTTCGGGAAACAGTCCCGTTATTAGAATGTGCAATTTATATAACGACTTATATGAAACTTTAATTATTTCAAATTCCAAGGACATATTGGGTTGTAGTTATTCGTCTTTTCAATCATGTCTTCGCTCTAAACTAACTTAAAATAATCTAAATTTGTTCGTTGTTTGTTAAATTCCCAAAATGATATCTTTTTTTTTATTGTGTCTATAATAATATACTCATACCTAAGTTATGTATAGTTGTAATTGGGCATTAGGCTTGAAACGGTTTTATATTGCTAAGGTGTGTAAGTAAACAATAGCATAATGTCTGTTACTGTACTTATTAAGATAAAATAAAAATAAAATAAAATATTTCTTCGGTATGAGCAACAAACAGAAAAAAAATAAACGGTAAAGCCTAGTAAATAATGTGTTAGCTATGTCAAAAAAAACATGTGAATTTGACAACAATACAAGGTAGAAAAGAGCTATATCTTAGTGTATGGACAAGTTGGCGGTCTATAGCTGGTGTCTTAAGCGGAATAATCTAGTCAAAATTTCCAAGTCGATAAAGCATAGGAAAAATAAAAGCCTAAATGACATAGCATACGATTAGTTATCTTAGGACTTGAACTAATTATTAACTTTTTATCTCAATTTACTTTGCGAAATTCAACTTTTAGTGACTAAAGTAACCGTAATTTTAATTTGTATTAATTCATATCAATACATAAAATTATTTGGGATCTGTGACTCTTATTATCTTGTCCTCGTATACAGGGATATTGTTTGGACGTTTTCCAACGAAGATCGCTGGATAACGCAAAAGGTGGGGTCCGATTTAAAGCTTATAATTTTTGAAGATTCTTCTGTATAATATATTTGTAATTAAAAAAAAAAATGGGAAACTCATTTAACCTGTTTTGTATAGTATTTTGTATGTATGTTCCCCAATTTATTAGCGACACTAATCTCATTTAAAAAAATATTTTTATTTGTGGTTTCTTATAAATTTTATCTAAATCAGTTGAGTAGTTTGAATTGTATTGTATATAATGAAAAGAAAAAATACCTGCAGGATTAAATTCATTTGGAAAATTAAATAATTCTTGTAATAATTACAAATTGTAGAGACAGCTGAGTAAAGCAAACTTCTGGACGGATTAAAAATCCTTGAATCCCTCCTTCATATCGTTAAAACTGTCAATTTTGAAATCAGCTTAGGTTTCTTTTAGTTATCGGGAACACAAATTAAAAAAAAAAACAAATTGCGACATGTAAGGAACTTATTTTTATAGTTGGCTACATTGTTTCGCTATAATTACATCCGATATGACTCGAAAATGTAGTTTAATTTTAACAACAATCACTTAAAAAAACTTGACCCGCCTTCAGTCGTCCGTACCTCACTGCTTTCCCTCGGGGCAGAATTTTTTATTACTTTATACGTCCAAAACAATGTTTCGGGGTTTTGTATTAAATTAATGTAGAAAAGTATGTGTTTATTCAGTACGCCCTCTCTTGTTTGTTGACCGTATTGGTGAAATTATTGCCGTTTTGCGAACGATAAACAAGCGGTAATCTATTTGTTTGCATTGGCCAGTTTAATTTGCATTTTTTCATACGGATTTTGGCCGACTCGACCTACCTAAGTAATTTTTATACAGCTTTTGTGTTGGCAAAATTATGTAGAATTTGAATACATGGAATTGCAATTGAAAATTAACAGTCTTATTAATAAACGTGTTTTAAAAGTTAGGACTCTGATGATTAGCAAAATTCTTATTAATAAACACGACTTAGCCTTGTCTGGTGTTAGCAGCCGTTAAAATAACTGCCAATTTAAACCAGGTCAGGACGTGGTTAAAATCTCGCTAAGCAATAAAAATCGAGATGGCTATGGCGGATCAGCTAATCGACCCCAAAGAGTGTCATATTCTTTGATTAACGCAGTGAAAAAAAGTTTCTGAAAAAGAGTTTTCATGTAGAAAATGAGCAAATAAATGCGAAAATGGATAAATAGACATTCCGTCCGAATTCATCACAAAAAAAGTAATAATGAATAGAATAGATTTTTTTTATTGTTACTCTCGACATAAGTTGTTTTTATCGAACATCTGAGTACATTTATATGATAACGCATATAAATGGCGACGTTGTAAATTGCCGTAAACAAAGCAACTTTTTATTGTCTATGCGAGCACCGACATATTGGTTGTAATTACTACTTGGCATTGACTGTCTTTTTGTATTAGAATAATACACTAATAATAATAATACACGAATAACTAATCATAAACTTCATACCATTACTTAATTTTGGGATAGTAAACTTGCACTTAGAAACCTAAAACAGGTTCGCGCCTAGTTTAAGCATTGCTTAGCATTGTAACTTGTTTCTGAATGTTTTTCTGTGTTATTAACAGTGTTTTGTAATTTTAAACATTCCAATAAACGTATATTTGATTAATTCGAGTTTAAACAAAAAGCAAACATATTTTTAAGTATTATATTTTATTTTTATATTTTTAAATTAATTCAAAAATAACTTTAGTTTATCTTATTCTAAGCACAAATGCTCATAGCACTGTCCTATTATTATTATTTCTTTCCATAATATAATCAATGTAGGTGTATCTGAGACACAAATTTAGACTCGTTGTAAATCTCCCAGTCTTTGTCTGATAACTGCTAAGACATCACAACGCAAGAACACCAGCTTTTTCAGTATTTCCATTTCCAAAATTTCATTTGTTGACACAGATTTTAAGCACCGAGGACTGTTGGACCGCCCTTGTTGGTGGTAGTTTACATTATACTACATCAGACGTAGATAGATATATCGTAAGCTACGTTTTGTTAGTTTTAATAAGCAGATCACCTTTTTGTTTACAATCCAAGTATAATCAACGCAAGTAAGACTTTGTACTTGTAGGTCTACATCTGTATAGATCTTAATTTACAAAAAGCTCGAAACTGCATTAACAGAAAAAAAAATGTTTTATTCTTCAATTTGGAGTTGATTTGGAGCTTCATACGACATTAAGGTAATATTAATTGAACGAAAAGAACGAATTCGTATGAAGTCTTCGCTCGATAACGTTCTTTAATCGGATATTTTTTTCTGCATTTGTGTCAATCATCTAGATTTTCTTACTTAGTTACGCAACAGCTAATTCGCGTATATTAATGAAGAAAATGTGACCTCTGATTAAGGCGTTATGAATGAGTTAAGTTAGCAGACGTTAAGAGTGTTTCAAGAAAGTTTTTTTATCTACAAGTGTTTATTGTATAAAATTGCGATAATCTAAAAAACTGTATTAATCCAGTTCAAAAAATGTAGAGTATGTTTGAGTTTTGGGCAGAATTCAAATTATCTAGTCGGGACAATTATATGTTTCTATAAAAAAAAGATTCTCTCTCTCTCCATGATAGCTATAATCTGGGTATTTTCAAGTCGCTAGTGATTCGGTTTAATTTTGGCAATCGTGCTACATCTTAGGCGGCATCGTCGCTTTACAAGCCTATTTTCCTTAACAAACTATGATTACTATAATTTAGACTTTTCGGTCTATAGGATATCTCCCCACTAGGTTTTTATTATTTCTGTAATTTTTTTTTTTTATTTCTATACAACATTCACAAACACAATGTTATGCAAAATGACTAGACTGGGAAGAGATGCTTAATCCATCTTTCGCACCTCAACCGGAAATTGAACCTTAGCCGACCAACGAGAATAAACAAGTCACGGCGCGCGCGGCGTTCAATTCCGTAAAATAGCGAATGTAACAAAAAAAAAATATCGGTGTCATTCACAGAGCGGTTAGGCCCTAGCTATTATCTCTGCATATAAAATGAAATTTTTTTTTTGTTTGTCGGCTTTCCTCTCTTTCTACATCGGCATATGACGGATCAACTTCGATACTTGTTTATTGATACATTTCTGCGAGAAAATTAACTTAAAGATTATAGGTGAAGCCGCGGGCAAATGCTAGTACAAGAATAAATTATTGAAAACAAAATTGTAATTCGGCAGGTATACAAAGTTTATTTTATTTTACAAAGCAAACTATGGTCTAATTTTTATCTAAAAAAAAATATAGTCATAAATAACCAGGTGTATAGGTCTCTGGGGAATTGGAAAACAAGAAATAAGCTCCGAAATCTCCTTTATTTTAAAGTCGGTTGGAACAAGAACAAGCTAGGCTAGGCTATATATGAGAGCTCGAAATTCTTACCATCGATACAAAATAAAGAGAAATTTTATTATGTACCTCA
Organism: Ligdia adustata; assembly: GCA_947049295.1. NCBI lineage: Eukaryota > Metazoa > Arthropoda > Insecta > Lepidoptera > Geometridae > Ligdia > Ligdia adustata. Next base: position 3,948,788 of record OX346237.1, read on the forward strand.
AAAAAACAGATAACAAAATTATCTGCTTTCTTTACAGACAAAACGTTTTTTTTTCGATGGATACGCCGCGAGCAGTAAATATTAGTAAATTGGTTGCCGTTTTCCGGAAAAGGAAAATTATAAATGTTTTTGTTGTTTAGTACTTAGTACAAGTGAACTGGGATAATATTTTTGAAAAAAGTGTATTCTGTACAGAGAGGGATAGTAATATATTATTACAAGTGTGTGCGTTTATCACCATTCAGCGTGGTTTATATCGGAAAGAGCGCAGTACAGTCCACAAAACTGCACATGACGTTGTTATGTAGAGAACATGGAAAATGATACACCTAACGCACGATGCCTTGCGGGCCTACACACAAACGCGCGTTATTAGACGCCAAGCCACACTACATCATTATGCGCGTAGACGTGCTGTGGTACTTGACAAGTTCTATTCTATTTCAAAGGGAAATGGCAGATGTCAAGAACGTTGCAGCACAGCCAATATGATGAACAAAAATGGGCGCTGCAACTCAACGCGTCCGGACCTCGCCAAATTGTTTGGACCTACAACTTGTGTGTGTTAAATATGTGTGTGTGTATGTGTGGAAATGTGATGTTTATAGTATCGGCACAAACCATCTTAAATCTTTCTATAGGTACACAGAGCTATAATTTATGTACGTAGTTATACTTTTGGATCAAGTTTTTAACGAAACGAAACATTTTCACCGACTTCAACTATGAGGGAAAATTTGTCAAAACGATTTGTTCTTCATACGTTGAGTAATATTCTTAGATTTCTCCAAGACGCAGACGTCTTGGAGAAATCACCACTTAAAATTTTTAGTTTCGATTATCATCGAGCCACCCTTATGAGGATTCTTAAATACCGGTAACCCTGCCGAAATATTATTTTTTAAGTATTTTAAATGACTTATTTTAAATAGTGGGACATGCGGGAATTAATCAATATCTATAAATAAGAAGTAAAAAGAGAAGAAAGTTCGACGAGACAAAGAAAAAGACATTTTTCAAAGTCACGGCTTAGCTTTGCGATCTAATAATACAACTTTAGCTGACGCAAAAACATATCTTCTGACGTAACTTTCGTATATTTACGGAAACAGTATGAACACTTTACACTAGCTGAGACGTTTAATACAATCACTCAAAATTACCAATTGCAAAAACAGGTTTCCTGATAAAAAATTTTGTTTCGTTTTCGAAGAATTTCAAACAAGTCGTTAGGAGCGACTTCAAAAAAACCCAACTGTCTTTAAATACGTGTATCATCCTTAGTTATTTTTTTAATTTTGATGTACTTAGTGTCACTCTCACGACTAAGACGAATCTATGTTGACACCACGCACATACTCGTAAAAATACGCCAAGCCGGCTCTAGGGCGTGCCACAGAAATATACATACATACATACACTCGAAAAACATAACTATCCTTCTTTTGCAGTCCGTTAAAAAAAAGAAGGTTACCTACCACATTCTTTAAATTTTTTTTCTACTTACGTGCTGCGATTTGTTAGAAAAGCCTATCTAAACCTATGCTAATACTATAAAGATAATTTTTTGATTAATCGTTTGATTAAATTGAATAGGCTCCAAAACTACTAAACCGATTTGAAAAATTATTTCACTGTTGGGAAGTTACACTATGTCCGGGTGACATAGGACAAAAAAAGCATCCATACCAAAACTCAAATTCTGTAATCCAAGGTGAAAAATAAAATATTATGTAGCCGGAGCAGTTAAAACTAAAAAAGTCCTTACTGTCAATACCTGATAGGTAAAGTTGCAACCTAGAACTTTCTAACAAATAGATAGAGGATTCGTAAGTAATCTAACCTGATGCCGTCCTTGCCTATTGAGTAACTTCATGACCATTTCACACACTGAAACATTTTAGAACGGATTCGTTTTAGTGGGTGGTCTAAAACAATCTCATTATAACAAAAAATAATACACCTTTTTACATTTAACATACTTTACATTTTATTTATAACATATTTGCGTAAAAACACACACAAAAACTAAATATTTAGTACAAAAATATTATTCACACCGATATTAGTCAAATGTCTGTATGTGTGTTAGTTACACTTTTACTTTACTTATGGTATAATCGAACGGACAACACCGTGTGGCGCAGCTAGTCTATAATTTGAATGCCGGCCATTGCTTATCAGCATCATCATCAGCCTATATTCATCCAATGCTGGACACATGCTTCTTCTAATGAAGTACAGCAAGCTCAGTTTCCAGCTTAAATCTAGTCTAATAATCTGGCCAATAGCGCTGAGCTTTGTACTTAAACAGGAATGCTATATACCAAGATACAAACTTCACGCCTAGTTTAGTGGTTATAGTAAAATTTATACAATGTGCGAAGATGCCTGCTTGTCAGAGAATCTTTCTGATATTTGAACTTACTGCAATCTTTTTGCAATTCGACCAGCGTCAGGTTATGTATGCTCTATATAGTCACAAAAATAAACTCTAGATCTTTCTGGCTCTTAAGTGTTTTAAAAAACTAGTTAAGAAAGACCACTGACGTGTTATGAAAAATACGTGTCGCACGGCTGAATATCGTATAGTAAGTAGAAGGCTTCAGTAGGTACTTACGGCTGACTGATTCTTTCAACACCGTGTTAAATGAAACGCGTCTCATCCTTCGTTTGACAAACATACAAATATGTTACTTTCATCTCATCAGATGGTTTAATACACCGTGGATCTTATCTTAAATCAAACTTTAACTACGTTTGATTTAAGATAAGTGATAAATAGATGAATGTGATTTCAATATATTTTATTTATAAATATTTTTGTGGTCAAATCTAGTGACTGAAATTTTAGCTCTCTCCTGTGGACACATGATATGATAGTAGGTACATACGTTTAGTTATCATGACAATACACGTTTACATATCCAGTATCAATTAAAATCCATGACTGCTATAAAAGGCTATAAAAGGGTACCAACATTAACCTAAATTTGTAAGAAAAGAAACTTTAAGCATGTAAAAACCTACTAACATGTTTAATCTTTACGAAGAAATAATCTATAACAATATGTTCTTTTTTCTAATTAGTTAATACAAGTAGAAATTTTAGTTTTTTACACGCGTCTTAAAATGAAATAAAAAAAAGTTCCAAATTTTGAAGTCTTAATGAAATACTACTTCAAGGGTTGAATTTTCATAAATCCTTTTTAATACACCTCTACACCCTATAATAAATATATACTCTAAATGGCATATACATATACTTAGCAAATATCAGTCAGGACTTTTCTTTTTTTATAAATATATAAGGCTATTAACTCTTTAACATAACATAAACATAACATAAAACATAACATAATGTTATGTTAATTTCTTTATCGTAATTTTATGTTAAGTTTAACTCTTAATCGTAAGCATAATACAAGCATACAAAAGGTTATTTAATAAATAAAATTTGTGTAATTGGTACACCACGCATTTTAAATACCCAGATTTTTTTTTGCAAGAGAAAAATCCACTTAGATCTTAAACAGGCAAATGCTTACTTTGTAGCTAAAGCATAATATTTCAGCTCGGGAAACTAGCTTTGATATAATTCTGAAAGCATAATTAAATACAGACTTTGTAATAACTAATTACAGCCTGAATCTAAGCACAATTATTATGCATTTATAAATGTTGCTATACATTTTGAATGTCAAAGCGTATATTACTTGTGAAATAAGAGAGATTATTCCGGAGAAGGAACCTCAATAATTAGCAAAGAGCAGTTTGAGTATTCTGGTTTGTTTCATTTAATGCCTTTCAAACGCGAGGGAGGTGGTTTAATTCCAAGTTTATGCTTGCACCTTAGAGATTTTTACTCATTGTAGATTAGAATTAGTTGGCACTTTTATACAAGAAAAGTGAAATTATAATTCGCGATTTAGGCCCTCTTCATTAAGCGACCCAGTGTCCAAAAGCAGGGCACTAAGTTTATGTTGATCTCAAATCATTACTAAGTAAGGGTCTTAATGATTCGGTAACTATCCCACCTCATGTAGTGCGTGCCACAAATTATGACAATACGAATTACTAGCTTACCTGGCGAACTTCGTACCGCCTAACATGTATGAAATACATGACCTTGACATATGATATCGCGAAGATTTTTCTAGCTATTAATATTGTAGATTTTTTTTGCTCTATCTTCAATATTTGTATGCGATGATTGAAATTTTATGCCTGAATGTTTTTCACTTTTACACAATTTTTGCTAGCAATAAATATAGCATATGTTAATCAGTGATAATACAGCTTTTTATGCAAAATATTTTTATTAAATTTGATTCAGTAGATTTTATGCTTATTAATTACATACAAAGCTAAAGTTTTTTTTTAATTATAATATTGAATGCAGATATCGGCAGTGTCATTATGTTTTTAACAACACTCTTTTGATTTAAATTACTATATAAAGTACTTATTAATAATTTCAAAATTACTTCGATACAACCACCTACACGAACGTTTGTCTCTTTTTCATTCATGCCTGCAACAACGTTTCATAGGAGACGGAAGAAAGCGTATTTCTCCAGATTTATCCAGACCACAAAAATATGTACGTAATCTATACCAAGTTAAGTCAAGATTGTCTAAAAAATCTACAGCCTAACTGCAAGAATTATAACATCAAGAGAAACATACACATACTGACAGCCGACAGCAAACTACGGCCCTCTAGAAAAGTGATTTGCTAATATTAAAAATAGAGAAAAAGAAAAAAGAGTGAACTGAAGTAAATATTTCGATCATCACCCTGTCAATCTAATACGGCGAAATTGAGCATGTCCCAAAAAAAGAAACTCAGTATTACCCACCCAAGCATGACCCACTCTTGAGAATGCTCGGTCGATACTAATAAAGGCCCGTCCAGTGATGTAAGTGACAGCTGCCATATTTCTGGCTCGGTACTGTACCTGGCCCAATTATTTGGAAGCTAATACGATGTGGCGTAGGCAAGTCTATGAAATTCTGATGTCCAATTTCGGACCGAAATGATTTTGTGGCAGTAGATTTTTTGGACAGACGTTTTATTTTATTCTTGTATAAAAATAGATTTCATTTGTAAATTTCAACTATGTGTCTAATTTTTTGTTATTTTTAGTACCTACTTATATTGTTAAACATTGAGTTTTTAATTGATGATTTCAATGTTTTTTAGTATTTTTCCCGATACCTAAAAATATATATTTAAAAGTGTATACTTTTCTTCCATTACATGTTATAGAATTGGGTCTTAACTTTGGTTTACTAATAAATCAAAATAACTGAAAAATTTGTCTGTTATTTTTGTTGACAACTAGATCTTAACACAAGCAAGAGGAGACTTATACTCAGCAGTGTGCTGATACAGGTCGACAATGATTTTGATAAAGTACGTGCTATTGGTTGCACAATCTATTGGTCTGTTTATACTGAATAAAGCGTGGGTGATACCGGATGCAGCGCAGAGCATTGCATAATAGGATGCCACACCGGACCGGATTTTTGTTCGTCGTGTAATGCAGCGCTGCGACGTTTTTTGTATCTGCCATTTTCCCTTGAAATAGAATACAAAGTGTCAAAATGTCGTGGTACGTCTACGCGCGTAATCGACGTAGTGTGGTTTGAAGAGCGGTGACAAGCGTAGTTGCTGCGAAGCATTATTGTGCATTCGGTGTGTCTTGTCCCAAAATATACTTTACATTACAACGTCATAAGCCGTACTGTACTGGGCTGCGCTGCGCTGAGCCACATCCGGTCTGACCCACGCTTAAAGAATTTTCTATTTTTTTATTTTCTGAATATTAAAGTTAAATTATTCTTACGATTTCTTTGTAAATAACATTCAATATCAATAAAAGAAAGCACATTTACTTGTTTTAGAAATTTTTTAATAAAAAATGAGTAATACCTATTAAATCAATTTCCATCAATGTTTATTGTATCAGGGTTATCCTAGTTATCCTATCGAATAAAACCTAGATTTGTATTGTTGTTTTACATCTACAATAGAATATTTAGCTTACCATATTATGTTACAGAAGTATAGTTGAGCAGAAAAGTATATTTACGTAGGTAATCTTTATTTTATTAAATGTTTATAGATCTTTTATTCCGAACTTGACATAAAATACAAAGTTAAAAAAATAAATTAAAAACAGCCTTTTTATACTTTGTCAATTATGAAAAAATCTAATCAAGAGATTTCATGTTTTTTAAATTAAAAAATTCCGTACTAATCGAATAAGTTATAACAAATGAACTCTTAATTTTTTATCATTGTTAGGCATCATCATATATCATTTAGGCAACATTTTTGTAATGTATTGCAAATATAGGTAATAATTAAATAAAAAAGAGTGTTTCTATTTTTACTAGCTTTTTCCAGCGGCTTCGCTCCATAATGTTTATTTTCTCGTGAAAAAAGTATAGCACGGCCAATATTCAGACTTTGAACTATCTGTAGTTGATTTGATTAATTATGTAAATAGTGACCTAAAGCTATGAAATCTTTCCATGCTTTCTGTTTTTTTCATTCAATATATTTCATCTCTGTGAAGGAAATTACATCGATCTGTCACTCAATCACTGAGGAGAAGAAGGACAGACAAACCGACAAACACATTTGCACTTTATGAGTGGGATACCAAATCTTGTACTAATTAATACGTGTGGGTGAACCTAAAGAATAAATAGCTCTTAGTAATAACCTTGTTCAAATACTTACACTTTGCTCAGTTATGTATATTAACATTTCATGTAATTACCTATCCTCCATTGTTAAATAACATTTACCCGTCATATCTTATTTTAACATCCCACCTACTTTAGTTGCCTTCTACGTGGGAGTCGATATATTTTTATCTCGGCGCTTTACCGATTTACAAATTTATGTCAAAGTTATACAATAATCCTTATTAGAAACAAATACTCAGGTTTTTTATTATACAGAGTTATCGGTTAAGGGTACACTATAACGAAATGGAATCACTTAACTCATCCTGTCCGAGCTCGGTCGTCGCAGCGAGCGGACGTGTTTGAGTCGCCCGTGCGTTCTCGCACTACCGCCGCCGCCACCGATCGTCTACAGCTGTGCCGCCCCGCTTCGCCTGGCTGAGTCGCGCCACTGCATACGCGGTGACCCCTCTCCGCCACACCCACGAAGCGCAGCTGTGCAGCGTCAAGCCTCCGGGTGCGTGTTCCGCACTGGGTCTGGACTCCGCCTGCGGGCGTATGAGTTGACCCGTGCATGCCACGCCCCTTTTCGACGTGCTAGTGTTACCGCACCGGGTACTTGGTACCGGTTGAGTGCGCGACACCTACTCCAGCACAACTCGGGCATACGTGTTTCAACACGAAGTGACTAGTTAGTGACACATGGGAGAGATTAGAAACCGCCTGGGCTACCCACCGAATGCCAAGCCCTTGGACAAGGGCATCCGTTTTCGATCCAAATCAGCCGAGGAGTTCCGCATCATCCAGCGCTACCTCACCGAGGAGCAGACCAGGACGCCCACTCTGTTCTGGTACTGTTACTCCCTCGAGAGTGAGAAGCCGGTGAAGGCGGCGCTGTAGGGACTTCCACAAGGAACCGAGGGAGCGGTCATCGTGGAGGCCCTCAAGGCCCTCGGCTACCCCGCGATCTTCGCCCGGGCCCGGAGCTTCGAAGAACGTTTACCATCTCCAACTGGAACCGATGGGGAGGGACCAGTTGGAGAGGCTCTTTAGAACCACCGAACTCCTCAACATGCCTCGAGTGGTCTTCGAGGCATGGAAGGGGTGCACCACGATGCCCCAGTGCCACAGGTGCCAGGTCTTCGGGCACTCGTCGTGTGTGAATGTGTGAAGTGCGCAGGGGCCCACCCTGGCTCCGAGTGCCCGTATCTAGCAGAGGAACCGCTGCGATGTGCAAACGTCCTCCGCCGGGAAGCAAAGAAGAGGAAAATACAGCTTCCCGGCGTCACGAAGCCAACCTACAACGATCAGCATCCTCCAGCAGCTCGTGGGGGCGGTCCGACCGCCCCTCGCCTTGGATACGGCGCTACCACACCACGGCACCCCTCCAATGGGCCAGAACATGCCCCAGCTTTGCGGGCACCGACGTCAGCATGTGGCTGTACCACACACGCATACACACTTCCGCAAATGCACACCACACTATGCCCGCCTGCGCACATGCCAGGCGAGCCTTCCAGACCTGGGTGACGAAGAGGAAGAGGAGGTGGAATGACTAGAGGGCGACCCTCTACATCCCCCACCTCACGGGCTCTCACGGAGCCGACTGCGATCGCCTCTTTCCTGCCTACGGCCTACCAGAGGCGGGGGGGGCAGCAGGACGGCGAGCGCATCGCAGTCAGTTCGAGTATCGAGCTTGACTGCGACTAGCACGGTGTCGACAGCCACAGTTTCGCACCCTTCAGCGACAAGAGCAGAGCCTAGAGTGACGGTGACGCATAAAGCCCCGCTTCATTACCAGCAGGGGCACTGCCCGTCACAATACTACCTGGGACGAGGGCACCAGCAGCGCCAGCCCCTGCAGCAACCACAACCACCACCGGGACTTCACCAGCGGCCTCAAACACACCTACCCACCCCTGGTACAGCGACTGGCACCCCTGGCCAGGAACCCATCACCGCTCTGATGGGCGCATTGGTAGGGTTGCTGTCAGCTATCGCAGCAAGGGAAGACCAGCGGCATGCAGCAGCAAGAGGACTGGCCACTATCCAGTACTTCTTCTACGGATAGTGGCTCTCCAGGAGCCTCCCCGCCACATTACACCACCCTGCAGACTTCGGATGTCGCCATGTCGCACGCCACACACGAAGACGGTCCTTCCCAATAGCGTTGGATGGAAGTAATTCATCAGTCACGGCCCCGGGCGCAGAATGCGCCCCAGAAAATAAATTCCCTGGGACCAACCGGCCCCAGCGTCCAGCCCGGGGAAAGGACATGATGTCAGACCCCCGCACTTTGTGCCCTCCCCAAAGGGGGCACGAGACGCCCCGTGATGATGATGATGAACTCATCCTAAAAGTACACAACTTTTACTAAGGGTCAATTATTGAATTCGAAAAATCAAATCAAATCAAAATAGTTTATTAGGGTGCCAATTGGGACATCATTTCGAAGCTAATAAAGTTAAAGTAAATAGTTATATTTAGTTAAGTAACTTACTAATAATAATAGTAAAATAATAGTTACTAATATGGATCTTTTTGTTGTCCGCAAATAAAAACATATCTATCTGTATCCGGGCGACAACGTCTTCCCGCGATAGATAATAGCACAATTTTTTAAGAATAGTCAATAAAACAGTAAGTAACACGCAATGTTTATAATGAAGCATTGGAACATTTCGGAAAGCTCAACAGTTACTTTACGATACGTTACTAAATAAACATGTATATATATATTAACACATTCACAGCAAATGTATAATAATATTTTATGAAAAGGGTTACATAGAATGTTTTTGTTTGGTTTAGTGTACCCTTTTTCTGTGCAACTTTTTGCTAAGGGCTGTATTTTTTTCCAAGTTAAGTTTAGTCACATAATAAAATTCACCTTAGAATGAAAGTCCCGTTAAGATAACTAAAGGCCCTTTTGACCGCTTTTGTCTATGACTGATAATCCTGTATTATTCTGTTTTTTTTTTCATAATCATAAAAGGTTTAGAAACATCTACAAAGCAAATCTAAAACCCAACTCGCTTGCAAAGGGCACTTTTTCCAACTATTAGATACTGCCCGATCGCCCACCAGCTATCAAAAATCGGACAAATGCGGGCCGAACTCGCACATTAAAAGTTCCATACCATATCTATTCAAGTTTCCATCTGTTGTCTTTATTAATATGTATCTTTTTCTTCTGTTTTTAGTATTTTTTGTTGTAGCGGCAACATAAACACATCATTTGCAAAAATTCAAACTACTTGACTGACGGGCGGACAACAAAGTCTTAGTAATAGGTTTTACCCTTTGCATTAAAAAAAGCTGAAGATTACTTGTGTGTTGTTACAGATGCAAATAAACTTGTCCAGATGAGGTCGGCTCCGGTCTGGGGCTGATACCATGTCGCCGGCAGCAGTGCTGGTGTTTTGTTCGCTGCTCACCAGGACGCTATGCGTCATAGCACCACAAATACCAGGTATAGTACAGCAAACCTGAAAACAATCACAAAAAAATAACAGCTAAGTGAGGCTTGAAACTTCAACTGCTGGATTAGATTAAGCTACCTAATCAGCATCGATCCGAAATATGCATCGCTTTACAAAACAAGTTATTATGAAAGGAACTAATGACATGAACGGTTTCTTCTTCGTGTAAGCTATTAAATTAACTTGCAAGGTATGGAGTGTACAAAAATGTAACCATGACCAATTTACTTTGTGGTAAATGCACAATAACTGCTCTGTAGTGGTCCGAAATAAGATTATGAGGCTACCAAATGGCACTAGTGGACGGCCACATATCAATGCCTTATTGTTGAAAACTTTACATGACATTTTTTTGTATGCTTATTATTTTCTTGGGTGATATCAGTTAGGTTGAATGATTCCATATTAATGTTAGATGTTAGAATATACCCAGAAATTAACTGATCACGGTTACAGTATTCAATTTTGATGAACATACTTAATAGTAGGTACGTCCTTTCAAAAAGACTTGTTTCATTTTCGGCCAGGACGGTGTAGATACGTCTACCTAAAAATGCCTAAAGATTTGGTTCGCTTCATAGTGTTCAAAAATATCGAAATTCTAAGAATTGTAGTGTAATTCTGGCATCTCTGGAAGATTTATGTATCCCAACTTGACTCCAACGTTCACATTAGTCTATAAATTGTACCGCCCGTCTCAAATATCAAAATTGACAAGGTAAAAACGCGTAAATCATCTTTTTGAGTAAATTACATAGAAATATGTATTTTGATTCGAAATTAATTTTGTACACTGCGATAAGTTACGTTATTTTGAATTTAGTTTTTATATTAAAGATTAATAGTCCCTAACGTTTTTACGGTATCATTTACACTGTCCTAGCCGAAGCTCTATACATTTGTGAAAAAACTCTTTTTATACGTTTGTTATTTTTTTCCTAAACGTTCAAAGTAAAACCAAATTTACCTAGAAATCAAATATAATAACACAAAAACATGGCAATTAGATAGATCAGTACATCTAAATCAAACGTGCATTCAAATTCGTACCTTTTGCATCGAAATGAATCGACGATCTAAAATCGTTTCCGCCGAGCTCCTATCCGCGTTTTCTATATAATAATCTTTACACACGAAACTTGGCACACTGAAACGATTATCCAGATAATTAACTTAATTATCAATTAGAACCATTTGTTCCATTGAAATACTTCGCTCTGGGACGATGTCGTTAGTTACTGCCAAATTGGAAGCAGTTTCTGATTCCCAACACGTAGGAATCTTTAGGGGATTGACCTTATTTCTTGAAGCTGATTTATGTTTTCTAATCTTTCGCGATACGCTCCCTACTTTTGTTTCTCTTTGTATTGAATTAGTGGGACTTTGTTTTGAGATGATACGGTTGGATTTATAAGATTGTTTGTACTGTGTCATATGTTATGAATCGTGTTTATTCGTTTTAATTTGTAGTGTGTGTTTCTTTGCTTATATTTATTCTATATACCGGCTTTGTGAAGATGAACCTTATTTACAATTCTCAATGGAGTCAAATATTATGTGCCTTAGAAATTGATGTACAGTATTTGTCTGTTCTTTGAATTAAATTAATTTTCAATTTCGACTTTTCTATTTGTGTTAAGACTAGTCGTTAAATGTGACTGTGTGGCCTGCGATTTTTTCTTGATAATGTACTTGTTATGAAGTTTTATTCTATTGCGTGGTGTGTATGGCTATTGCATACAACCTGAAATTTGTATGCGATTTATAATTAACTTCATGCAAGTTTCCCATTAGCTGTAAAAATTTGAACGGCATTTATTGGACCGTGCATTATAGCTGTCAACTGCAAAAGATGGCGGAGCTCATAGAATTTTTTTTACGAAATAATATTTTATACAAATATTAAAAATATAAGTTCCCAAATTTTTCGATGTTATAACAGCCTCTCTATCGATCTGATACTTAATTTTTGAGGCGAAGAGGAACAAACAAACCAGAAATATATTTTTACTAAAACATTTATAGAATTAAATGGAATTCAGAACTCATCCGGCATCAAACAGAGTATCTCACTTGAAAGTTACGATTAAATTGTTACTCTGTAGGTTGTTAAATAATTACTTGAATGGCTATTTGTCAGTGTATTTGAGGAACATCTTTGACATTCAAATTAATAAAAGGAGTAATTAATTTTGTTACGAAGTGGATTATGTTTGAAAATAAACGTTGGCGTTACCATAGACTAATTAATTTCCTTAAGGGTAATGTTCTAAGAAATACACACCAAATAATAGGAATACCTTAAAAATTTGTTATAATATATATGTCATACGATTGTGGTTAAAAAAAGCTCTATATAGGTAGACACGTGGCGTTCTAACTTTAGAGAGGAAAATTCACGATTCAATGTAACATACTCTTTGGTTTTCAAGCCCACTGAAGACTCAACTATAATGTCTCTCACACTTCGATAGGAACACCTTTAGGTCTTAAGTCTTTGGATTTGAAATTTATAATAGTCTATAATATATTATTCTATTCCTTTCATTTGATACCCATATTAAAGCACGTCTTACGCGTCTAAACTGAGCGCACGTGGCACGTGACGGCAGTCGCAGTGAAACGTATAGTAGGTACTTTAAGTTGATTAAAATAATATAGTCAACCATTTCAAAAATATTTTAATGTATATTTGTTTAGCACAAATTAGTTATTACGTCGTAACAACATTTCGTCAAGATAAAGTTGTGTTTAAAAGATATGTGAACTTTTTTCGAAGCATTTTGGAAGAAATTGTATCAGGATAAACATTTTTACTCAATCGTACAATGCCTCTATTGAATTAAAATATTTTTCATCATTATTGAAGCAAACGATATTATTAGACATATTTTTTAAAATACAATCTGTAAATTAAAACTCCAAAATGGGGTCTACGCGAATTTTTACTTTACAATGTCGCGGGAAAAAATGATATTTTTAAATAAATATATGTAAGTAAAACATCTGAAATACGCTTTATCATTATGAAGGGAAAACAAACTACTTTTATCAAGTAATTGTAAATAAAAAAAAACTATAGCAAAGTATACAATTTGAACGCTGAAACCTACGTATTTACGCGGCATTTCGTGCGAGGGCCCTTAAGAGAGTTGTAAAAAGTATGTGATACGCCGTTTTCTGGCGTTTGCCATGTTAGACTGGTTTTCATTAAATATAGCTAAGAACATTCTCGACTAATTTACCTTTTTAACAACACAAACAAAATCATTCGTTTGGAAGCTACGATGCCAAAGACAGACAGACACATACATATACCCACTAAACTTATAACACCCGGTCGCCTCGCTTTTGCGTCGGCGACTAGAAAAAAAATCTGTTAAAGTCAATGTTAAAATTACATGTTGATATTAAAAATATCTGATCAGGAGATTTTTGCAAACAAACATGCGACTCTCTCAATTTTATCTGTATTATAACTTGCGTGTATTTTTCACAGATTACAAAACCGGTGACAAGAAAGTAATCCACGGTCCTTTCTGGCACGAAGTTTACACCGTGACGCTGGAAGATGACACCGAAGATGACGTCAGCACTACTACGTCAGAGCCCCTCCCTTTCTTCGAGGATGACGCGTCCACCAATAATGTGACAGCGCAGTTAGGCAGTACGGTGCATTTACACTGTCGAGTGCATGACTTAGGAGAGAAGACGGTAAGTGATTAATTTTTACGGTTTCGTACACAAAGGGTAAGAACTGACACCAGACTGTATCACATGAATCGTGATAGTCAGTCAGTTGAAATTTTCACTAATTAAGAAATTCTGTTAACGATGTAACAACAAATACTAAAAAACAGAAAGATAAAAATATTTATGGGTGTTCCCAAACAAAAAACTTTATTGACATTTTTTGCTTAATATTAGTAACGGCAACAGGTAGACTATTAAAATTTCTCCAAAAATTTTCTACTGTAAATTCACTTTAAAATCTGTAATTCAATCAAAATAAAATGAATGTTTAATTCCAAACAACGACGATAGGGTAGAAACTTGAACTAATCTTAAATAGATAATGGTACAGAAAGTTTTGTGCACGAGTCCAACTCGCAATTGGCCGATTTTTTATTTATGTTAGCGAAAAGTACTGAATGCTTAGTTTTCGTTCGCTCGAGTTTTCTTACATACTCGATCGCGTCGGCGTAGGGTCACTTTTATATGGATTTTACGTTAAGCAGCAAAACTTTGACGCTAGGTAGCGCTGATGTGGTTTTAATTCCATACAAAACTGAGTTTATGCCAACGTGATCTAGTAACTAAGAAAACTTGCACTAAGTATTGTATCGCGTAACGTTAGCAGGTAAAGAAGTGAACGAGAGAAGTAACCTTAGTTTCGTTTAGACAGTTCGCCGCTTAAACTCGACAAATTTACACTTGCAAAACTTGTTATAAAATCCTAGATTCTGACATTAGAAATCGATTGTAACTCTTAAATAAGATAAAAATCATCCGAGTTAATAGTTTTACCCAACTGTGAAAGAAGAAGGGTTATGTTTTTAGAGAGTATGTATGTATATATGTATGTATATTTCTTGGGCCCGCTCTTGAGCCTAAACAGCTTGTCGTATTTTTTTGTGAGTGGTGTCAATAGATTCGTTTTAGCCGTAAGAGTGACACTGAGTACAACAAAATTAAAAAAAAAAGTATGATTCACAGGTTTAAAGGTTTAGCAGTCGGGTTTTTTTGAAGTCGCTTCTAACCACTTGTTTATATCCTATCGCAGGATTTTTTCTGCGAGGTGTCATTTGGTACTATTGTGAGTAATTAGCCAGTGGATTAATAATTAACTAGTGGTAATGCGAACTGTTGACCTCGCTATAACAATGATTTAGATACTTTGAAAATGTTTTAAGATCCAAAGACTACACAGCCGTTGACAAACTTGTTATTATGATAGCATATTACAGTGGGAACCAAGAAACATGCTCGATTCTCGTCTCCGCTACAGATCAGGAGTATCTTGGACTTTATTTTTACGTATAAAAAATATATTTTTGTTTAATTTAGATAAAATAAATTATTTAATTAATTTTATCTATTTATTAAAAATTTATCGTTAATTTTGCATTTTTAATGGAATTTCCCTTTTTTTGTGATAAATCAGAAGAGAACCCCCTCAGCAGAAAAAACTCGACGAATAAAAAATCCTAAATATTCGTATTCCAATACACACCAAATTTCGTTAAGACTGATTGAAAACTACGAACTGTACACGAGCACGAAATTTTAGGAGACATACAAATATCCTAGTTGACACATGACAACATGAAAACACTAGACACGAGGACATGTCGCTCGTTTGCTAGCTTAATATAATTAGGCATTCAAAATAAATACCTATCTAAGGCAAAAAATAACTCGTGACACTTTTCCATTCAGATCTAAATTTATCATCTCTAATCAGGTATTTTAATATAAAAAACCATATTCTATACCGTCTTATTGTAAAGCCATTTCTATCTAACAAGACGATACTAAATCGATTCCAGTAATAACAAGCAAACTTCGTCAGATGTTTCTAACGAAATTGCCATTTCTATAAATAAATATTACAAAAGCTGGAAAATGTTGCCATTTTAAATTACCCGTACAAAATGACAGAGCTTTCATCATAGAGATAGTTCGAAAACTAGCTTCAGCACAGTCAGAAAATTATTCTATTTAAAGACTAAGAAACAGTGTCTTTTTAACTGCTTGATGTAATTTGTCTGTGTAACGTTGTAAGAAATTCGAATAACAGATATAAACATTCTGATTTTTTTGGTAGACTAGCCATTACGGAACAAAATATATGAGCAATGTGCTTACATTTTATCACTTTATTGAAAATGTCTAGAGTAGGTATATTTTTAATTTTCCATAATAAACCAATCTTTAAATTGAATAAAATTTATTTCGTCTGTCAGTGTGTTCTACTGTCAATAAAAAATATTTTTATTTAAATATGACACATTATAATTATAAATATGATTTAATTACAATGTTTTTGTAATTGCGATTACGAAACTCATTACTGTCACCAATAATAATAATAGATAAAATGAACATTAGAAAATAAATACAACAGAATACGGGCACAAAATGCGTCTTATCTTTATAAAGCGATTTTTCGTAGATAATCTTCGTAGTTATGAAAAATGAATTATCTGACATAACCGTTTTTCTCTATGACTAGACTTTGTTTACAAATGTTAGTTTTTAGAATGTATTAGTCGCAGGGGATTCTCTTTTTTTTCTAATCTATGGCAAACTGCAATGACCCTGCAAAGTTCTCGACCTTTTCATCGCGTAGGAGTAAATATAATAAGAGAAGCTCTGGGGTCTTGTTTGCAGTCCAACCCTTTGTGTCCCTGCATTTGAGGGTTTATTTCAGTTGAATGGAACATTTTATTATCATTAGACGTTGACTTTTATTTCTTTAAATATTTAAATTTGTGTATAATTGCCCTTTTTAAATGATTTTAAAATTATAATTACATATTTGCGTCGTTTGATTAAAATTAAATTTAATTACATGTTACATTATCAAGACGAATTTAAAGCATTTGACGCATTCGCCTGTTCCACGAACAAGTTCTGTAGAGCTATCTTCTATGGATAAGTCATAAATAGATTATTATTTATGATTATATTCCATACAATATATTTATTTTACTAACATTGGACTTAGTGCAAACTGGATATTTTTGAGAAACATTAGTCGGTTACATACAAAGTAAAATGTTATTTTGCATCCAATATAATAAATTAATAATAAATTCACACTATAACATACTTTGAGGTAGTCTTGTCGCCTAACTAACGCCTACAATGACAACCTACTGCCATCATCTAAACATATCCATTATTATCTATTTTCTAAACACTTAATTGCTCCTTTGTTTTTAGACATCCTGGGTCCGTAGAAGAGGCGAAGAACTTCATCTATTATCGTTCGGTCGTCACACCTACTCAGCCGACTCCCGATACTCACTCGCCTTCGAGCATCCGAACGACTGGCGTCTGTTGATACAATACGTGGCAGAAAGAGACGAAGGATACTACGAATGCCAGATATCTACTCATCCACCACTTGTTAGAAGAGTACATCTAACTGTTGTTGGTAAGTTTCTAGATATACTAGGTTCGCAGAATAATCGAGGAGTTTATCTTACTAGCTCGTCTTCAAACCTCCAAACTACTGACGGCTGCCGAGACAATATGTGGCAGAAAAAGACGAACTGTCAGATTCTGATATCCACGAATCCCCCATTTCTTAGAAAAGTACCTACATCTTTATATTATAATATATTGTAACGGTAACTCCTGTACTAGTTAAATAGAGATAAAATATTGTTTTCATTTAATCCTGTCATGTGCAGTTTCATTACTTAGTTTTTTTTTAACTATCGCAAAGTTATATACATAATTTTATTTATTCTGCCAAACGTAAGAAATTTAAGAAAGAAGAATTAATTTGTCGGGATCTTTCATGTTGTTTCTCGATCTTCTATTAGTTTTAATTTTTTTAAGTCAAAATGTATTTAATAATAATAATAAAAATATGGGACGACATCCACACAAAGGTGTTCAGGTACCAAACTAGGCAAAGCCTGTGCTATGGTAACCTGATGACTGATATACATACTTATTTAATTGTTTGATCTATTTTATACGAGTGATTGATACCATATTAAATCCAAATGGGTCCAGCTGGTCTGTAAATCAAAATATTTAAATGTAAAACTTATACTGGCTCTGCCTAATTGAAGGCAGTTTTCACTTTCTTAAAAGTTTTACTTGTCAAAGTTGATTTCAGCGTCTGCTCGTTTATACAAGTGCCTAATACTGGGACAAGACAAACAAAAGGCGTAATTAATTGGGTGCAATAGACTAGAACTATATAGCAGTAGACTTGGCGCCGTACGGTCATTGCTAAGGTCGAACATATTTAACTTACATGGAGATAAATTAAACAGCCTGTCAAGAAACAACCGTATATTATCTTCTCTTTGGAATAAATGATGTATGTGGCTTTGTATATTCTCTGATTAGTATTTTTTTTTGACTTACCGTTTTTACGTCTTTCTATAGTATAAACTTTCTCAAAATTGGCCGAAAATTTCTGTTTTTAAATCAAAATAACTCAAAAATTTTGTATACTCTGACACTTTCCGAATTAAAGTTGGTCGCTACCATTTCAAAGTATTACTTATTTAAGTTTTACTTTTCATATTATGGTCAAAAAAGTCACGTTCAGTTCACAAAAAACGAATTCCCAGCAAAATCATTTCGCAAACCACATAATATTACGAAGCAGAATTCGGCGTCGATATTTCAAAAATAAATATATTAACAAACAGAAGATAAAAGTTAAACGTGGTGTAATATCTTTTGTCAGAAATGTTTATGATTGTTGGGCATAAGCTTAAAGCGGGGGTGAAACCGGACGCGCTGTAGGATGTCGCATCAGTCATTTTTGTTTATCGTACAGTGCTGCGACGTTCTTGACGTCTTTCATATCAAATCCTCCTCTGAAATGAAATACAAAGAGTCAAACATTGCTGCACGTCTACGTGCGTTGAACGTAGTGATGAACGTTTAACTTGCGGTGACGTTCGTGATTGCGTAGCGCTACACAGCATCATGCGTTGTAATGTAGCCGTGCTATTTTGGACTGCGCTGCATCGGGTTTGACCCACGCTTTAACGGGACACAAAGCAGCCACGTTATTTTACGAGTATGTTGTTTTGTGTACAATCTAGATAAATAAATCCGTGTAGCGTTTTATGCGGGTACCCTGAGATTATTACGAAGTATCTAGCTTCTAAGCTTTTTCGAATAAATATGTAAAACTTTGTGAACGCAAATTTCAATGCTATCTTAATCTTTTTATGACCCTTACCCTTTTGTCTTCAGGTAAAAGCATATTTTATCAATTTAGAAAATAATCGCCAGTTTTTTAAATTTCAATTATATTTTTTACCGATTTATCAGAGACTACTGGACCAATACGTTTTTTTTTGTTAGAAAGGGTTATATTTTTGATGTGGTTTCATTAGTAAAAAAAAAATTAGTTCAGAAGTTTGGTTTTTGTATCAAAATAATTAAAGTTTATTTACGTACCGGTAAAATTGTAGTCCAAAAATCTGTCTATCTGTCTGTAGTACTTGCAGTACTATAATAGTACAATTACTTAGTTTCATAGACAATTTCAAGATAATCGCAGAACTACCAGCATCATACATAATTTAAAATATTTTTTTTTTTATGTTTTTAAGTAATTATTTACAAGAGATATGAGTAGATAGATAAATCCAGTATTTCAGATTAATTGTTGTTAAGTTTTGTTGTTCCTTTAGTTTGACTTGTCAATAACTCCTTCAAAAGTTGTTCTAAAAGAGATTGCTTGTAGCGCCATCTATCAACATCTATATATCTCTCTTTTTGTATTTTATACTTTGTTGACAATACTTAAGAGAAATACTAAAAACAACACAATAAATAACATATTCAGAAACAAAATAAACTGTAAAAAAAACTATTAAAAGTCTGTTATAAATTGTTGTTCGTATGGCATCTTAATTTGCAAGTTAATTTTTAACTTGATTCAACATGCTACATCTTAGACTGAATCTTCATTTACCATTAATTGATATTGTGGTTAAACATTACTTGGTATGTTACAAATAACAAAACAAAAAAAAAATTGTATGTCTGTTATCGAAATGTTCATCTATCCATCCTTTAAATTTAACTAAAACTCAATTCGAGCATCATCAAATTCAAGTACACTAGAAGTCGTAGAAGGATACTTAAGGAAAAAAGTGCCCTTAGAATCATGGAGGCGTACTTTTTACGTAAAAAAGCTTTTTCTTTTAAATTCTAGCAAATAAACTCAAGCCTGGGGTAATCTCTCTCAAGTATTATTAGACGTTTGCGTCTGCAGACCAGATTTGAAGGCTAAATTAGGGCCAGAGTAGCTTTATAATCAACATTGTTTCATAATTTTTTTATTTGACCGTGCGATCGATATTGTCTCTACTATATTCGAGTCTGGTTTGTATGGAAGTTATTGATCTAGTACAGGACATATTTTTTAAGGAACCTTGACGAATTCTGAACAGTTCTTATAGCATAAGTCGTCCTACGTTTATTTGTATCTTAGTATGTTTGCCAACGTCAATTTTATTAAAGTACCGAGTCAGAATACAATCAATAAAAGTAAATAAAATAATGTAAGTCAAAAAAATTAAGTCATACTCAAAAAAGTCAAGGTGCTCCTACCCTAGAAATTAAAATAAATTAATATATCAAAATGAACAAAGTTATGACCTAGATACTGTTTCTTCCCTTGTTATACAGGTGGACTTATAGCTTGCGATATAAAAAAAACTCATAAAATCCGTTGACGAAATATATGTAACAGCTGAGTTTTCTCAATTTTGAGTTGGGTAAAAGTTGTTCTTATAGATGAGTATAGTTATTTAACGATGTGCTCATCACACGCAGTCAAAATATAATGAAATATAACGTCCAAAAATCGTAAGTACTTACCACAATTTAATCCCCATTTTAATATGAAATTATCACCAATGAACGTAAAGTCTGCTAACCTAAAAAATGCAAGTATCTTCAGAATAATCGCTGAGCTACCCAAAAAGGCCACGCAAGCACCAAATATGTACTAAAATATTATTTAAAAATTTCATCTAAATATGTTACAAAGTATTCAGAATGTCATCACCTGAACCTACTGCGGAACTTGTTGCGCAAAGTATTCGGATTGTCATAAAAATAACCTAAACCTACTGCGGACCTTGTTGCCGAAAGTATTCGGAGTGTCATAAAACATTGCTAGTTAATTTGGTGCACGCGTGGCCTTTTTGGGTTATGAAAAGTTTTTGTAGTGCAGGCATGACTTAAATAGCCCGAAAGATTTTGGTACAGGTTTCATTTATTTGTACATATTTTTTTGTTAAGATGAGGCTGTTTAGGGAAACGATTTTTTTGGTGGTCATTAAATTTCATCCGTTACCATAAATTAGGCTTAGTTTTGAGATAAAATTTACACCAGTTTTACTCTTACTTTCGACCTTATATTTTATGTAGGGGCAGAACCGTACAGTTACCACCTTTCGGCTTAGTACATCCTTAACCCTCAATAAATATTGCGGGGATGAACCAGTCACCTTGTATAGTAAGAAATATAACATTTATTTTCAAAAACCTAGCGACATCAATATTCTATGCCACACATTTAGGTTTTTCTCGGTATCGGGAAGCTATCACGATATGAGAACACATCTGATTATGATTCATGAGTAGGCATGATCTTGTTTCATTTTTTTGTATCTTGAACTACAGCGAGTCTGAAATCTAACAATATTGATAGTTTACTACTGGGATTTTGTTCTGCATACCAGGTCATATATATTATGTAACATGATTCCTGAAAGATATATTTTTATCTATTTGACTGAAAAACAGGAGCTTTGTTTTTAAGCTAACAATTTACGATTAAAGTCATTAAGTAGCTCAGAGTCATGTTGTTATCAATTATACGTATTGTTGTGTATTACGAGTACATGCAATTTTTTTATTTATTCTGTCTCAGTTTAGCATTTTTTTTTAAATCCTTATTTATTAAAGGGGTTTTTGTCACACAGTGACTATTTTAGTCCGCACGACCAGGAAGTCAGCGATACTGTAGCCCTAGATGGAGCATGCCTAGTCTGGAATACACTGGCTCTCAAGGAAGGCTGCCGGAACACACCGTTAATTGCTTGGCGACAGTTTTTCAACTTGAGGGTGGTAGCTAGCCAGACGAGCGAAAACTACTGAAACTGGTGACTATGTAACCCCCGTTAAAACAAAACAATACACAGTGATACAGTTGAAGTGATACAACATTAATAAATTCTTAACAGTTCCTTAGCCTGCAGACATAGGGCAAGGCAAAATGCTGTTACATAAACCTTATTGCTAGACATAAATAATAAATTTCGCCTCTGAGCCTCATTACGAACACATTCCATTAACACGTGATGCAAGTCTTCTATCATGTTACTCGTACTCATACGTTCCGGGCAATTAGGAGAGTCAGATATTCCCCTCAGATGTTTGAATTTATTACACGGAATATGTCCGGTCTCATCAGCTAAACAATAATATTTTAACGAACAAATTTTGACAAATGAAATAATTAAACTTTTATATACATATAAATTTCTTTGAAATGAAATAAAATTAATAAAGTACTAATACTATATTTACGTATACCGAGGTCTCCACCTGATGAAGACGAGAAGCTCAGGATAGCATAGGACAGGGCCGAGTGGCGTGTCAGGGAACAGGCCTATGTCCAGCAGTGGACCAGAGTAAGCTGATGATAACTATACTTACGAGTGAAAAAATATTCTGTGACTTTTTTTGTTATACACGAGTATAACAAATAACAATATACGAATATTGTTAAAACCTTTTTTGAATGCTCTAGAAAGTATATTTATGTTTTTAATTTTTTAACCAACATCATGATTGCCATCACGATTGTTTAGGTGCAGCATTCGTTCCCACTCCACCCACTGGTCTCCAGGATTTCAAGTCAATGTAAATAAAATAAAAAATACTTTTAGGAATAAAAAATGCTTTACACTCATATAATATATATTTTATTAATGAAAAATGGTTTTTGTTTATTTATAAAAACAATATTCTTTATAATGATCCTAATTTACTAACCTAAAATCATTGTGGAATTTTTGCTTTAATTTTTGGTAGTGCAAGTATTAGAATCGTCTTTCGCTATTATAACTTAAAGATTGAAAAAGGAGATAAAGGACACAGGCTTTCGAGCGGCTTATTATAGAAGACCTGACAATACGGCCAGTGACCTAAACAAATTGGCCTATCACTAAATACACCTAAATATAAAGATCAAGAAAAATAAAGATTACCTACTGGCATATTTCTGTGTCAGTTTTAAAACAACCCAACCTTGGATACATCGACAGTAGCATATTAATGGCACCTTTTTCTCAGCGAATATACGAGCACATTTGCTTACGCATTATGCTTGTAAGAGGGTAGTAAAATAAGGCTCGTGTCTTGTTTACTTAGCACTAAAATAAATGGAAATAATAATGGAGAGTTTCTTAAAAGGCTTTCCAATGATTTAAAGTTGATAAAGAAAAATGTTAGAACAGATTTTTATTTTATTTAATGTAGGCGTATTACTAATCTACTATTTACTAAACACTTTGATATTATAGACACATATTTATTTTTGTTCAAATATAGGGAAAGAAACGTAACGTGAACACGGACGCAGCCTAGTTCGGCAACAGATATTTAAATTATTGAGATGATACAAAACTATCGCTAATTATGTCTAATCTAACTGTATCAAAATTTTATTGAATAAAATTGAATTCATTATTTATTAATATTTTAAATATAATCATTCACTCTGATCGATGTGTAACTTCTGTGTGACTTCGAAAAACTCGACTTCAATAACTTTTAACCTCTATTGTATAACGGATAACCTAAGAAAATCTACAGATGAAGAAATATTCAATGACACCTTTCGCATCAAAATTAGTTTACCGTTTTAGGTTGTAAATAGTCACAAAGAGTACCTACGAGTAACTTATACTTGCATTCATTTATTTATTCTCTACCACTTTCAAAATTGATTCATGATGAGGTCACAAACCTCTAACTTTTTTTAAATGCATTATCTAATCTTATCTTATCTAAGTGTGATTGCTAACAGCTTGATAACAAGTTATTCAAAAGCTAACGTTCATTTTTCAATTTATTGCAAAATTAACTAACAAAGAGACTCTCGTTGACAAATTGTAATTTGCGGATCAAGGGAGACTGTGAAAATTAATATTTATTATCTAACCCTCTGTCATTTAAAGCTGCGAGTTAATTGTTTGTGATTAGTTTATATTATTAATTGTTTTTTATTAAATTATTTATTTGATTTATTAAGCTACATTAGAAAACGACTAATATTTTATATTTAACCAACTTAAGTTAGGCAGTCAAACACTTACGGTACAGAACAGAATGTCAACAATACACAAAAAATAATTAAATTATTTATTGTGTAAAAAATAATTAAACAATAAATAATTTAATTATGTATTACCTATACTAAAACATTATTAAATTATTTTTAGTAAAAAAAACTAGTGTATTGATTGTAATAAAAATTTTATGAGACCAATTGGAAACAACAAAACAATACTCTCGTATTCATAAAGTCGTACAAAATAATTTGCTCGCAAGCAATGATAATTATATAGAGATAGACAGGTAACGTTCCAACTTCAAAGCTGAAAAACATGAGCTTTGTTATTCCCGATTTTATTAAAAGTACTTTTTGGTTTCTAAGCTCAATGACGGCTCAATTGCGATATAGACATAACATTTTGGTAAGATCAACTAATAAATAAATAATAAATAAGTAAAAACGTTTAATGACATTAAAAACAATACACGTTACGAGTACACTACAATACATAGTTTTAAGTCCGAAGTCATTTCTCTCTATACAGAGTATTAGCTGTGGATCTTAATTAAACTTATATTAATTACTTAAATAAATAACGGTTAGGGTCTACTAAGCCAAAAGGGGTGCACTATACTTATCATTACAAATAACTTTCATTATGAGACCAACTTTGAATCGAGATAAAATAACTATAGCATAGTAAAAGTTAAGACAAAATGTATGAAACAGCAGATTTTTTTTCTCGAATTACGTAATAGTCGGTCCCGCAAGAAAAGTTGTAAGGCAAAAAATTATGATTATAGTGTTAAGCCTAAAAGGGTATAAATATATGTATAAAGGCTTAACCGATAACCCTGGAGATATATAAATCAAACATTGACATCATGTTTTGCTACTTTCAAATGACGTCGAATAATGTAAATAGTTATTTTATTGCCTCCACAAGCCGTTAGTTTTCCCAAAATTGCTTTTTCAATATTTATCGAGTCTGTTTTTTATGATCTTTTTTCAATCCGCCCCACGATATTGGAAGAGGTAATGTGCTTACCAAGTTTCTATTGTTATTGAGCTTGTAAAGCACACTTGTCTATAACTATCCATACTTCTCTAGATATAGAATAAAGAAGAAAGATTTGTATTTTTGTATGTTCAGAGAGATTTCACCGTTAGAAAGCTAAAGGGCTATATTATCACCTAGTAACGTGGGCTAACAGTTGGAAAGCGGTTTACACTTCAGAGTGTAGCTATTATTCATAAAAAAGTCAATTTGGAATAATTAACAGATTACGTACGTATTATGAACGTAAGTATTAACAATTGTAAGACGGAACTATATATACATACGGACGGGTTGTAATTGTTTATGGGGACGTTTGGACGAGGGACTGATATAGGTGGTTTAGATTTTTGACTATATTATGCCATAGTAACATAATTGTAAGTGTTATTATTATATCATTTTAATTTTGACATGTTTGAATAATAAAATAATAAAAAAATAATGCAAACATTGTAAGACTATATTATAGAATAAGTAAATCCTACATATTTTGAGTAAAAGCTAGATTTGCTTTCGCTGTTATGTTATTTTATGGGAATTAAACGGGATCGTTCGCTCTCGAGATCTTCTAACCAGTATGCCATAGCGGTCGTTTTATAGTTATACATCGAAGAGATTATTTTTTGCTCTCTTTATATCAGTGTAGTTATAGGTATTCTATATAGAATTCATTTCAATTAAATTCATTAAAATTGATAGAAATTCATCGAAGGGATTCCGAATGCTTTGATAATTCGCACTTTCAACTCTGTTAAATGGAATCCAAGATTGGTTTCACTTGTTTCACTTCTTGCTCCGCTAACACAATATCACCACAGTTAGCGAATTTAAAAAAAAAACATATTTTATATAAATTGATCGAATACGTTATCTTCGTCTGCATCAATGCTAAATTATCAGTTACGACTTTATTACGCAAAAAAAAAAACACTAAGTTAGTGACACTGCAAAAAAAAAATCCAATTGCTTAAAGTACTGAGATACAGAAACGTGTAAAGATTTTTTAGATGATCATTCAAAAAAAAATATTATCCCAAGAAAATTCTTAATTTACTTTTTCTTAAGTGTCGATTGCGATTTTTATTTAAAAAATTATGGCATCGCCTTCTATAGATTAATCTATTACCATACCGTTTATATTTTTTGTTACGTCATTCGATGTAAGTACTGATTCTTATATACGGTTTCAGAATCATTTTCTCAAAGAATCATTTTCAAGACTGGCCTCACAGCGCAGTGGTTAGTACACCTGACTTCGGCGCTGAAGGTCGTGGGTTCGATTCCCACTCTGGACAAACATTTGTGTGATGAACTCGGGTGTTTGTTCTGTGTCTGGGTGTTCATTATGTATAATAAGTATGTATTTAAAAATAGTATATGTAGTATATATCAACCATCTGGTTCCCATAGTACAAGCTCTGCTTAGTTTGGGGCTAGATGGCGCTGTGTGAAAAATGTCCGCCAATATTTATTTTATTTTATTTATTTAATCTCAATAGAATTACAATTCACTTACTGAGATTATTAGCTTATTTTAAATACACAATATAACATTAACACGTGCGCTGATAATATAGAAAAAAAGTAAGAACAAAACAATCGCAATTTTTGCGATACAAAAAAAATGTGGGTAGTATTTTAAAATGTTAAAATTATAGAAACTCAAACAAATGTTCGGTCGGCCGGCGCGCGGCGCTCGGCTGGTTATAAAGTCCACTTCTCTATTAAGCGACCGAGTACTAGACAAAAGATTGCAATGTAAGTTTTGTGCAACAGTGAATGGACAAATCGATGCTTTCAAATGATTCTAATTTTATTCTAACAAATTATTTTTATCGTTATATTATTAATGATTTGACATTATTACTGGCAAGTATAGCATTGATTAAGAAAAATCCTTTAAAATATGCTGTTTAAGTAGATTTTTAAAAGGTGGTAAGAGACTTAGCTTATTTTATATCCTTCGGTAAATTATGATAGATTTGTGCTCCTTCAAACATTATATTTTTTATTCCGTATTTTGTTCTTGGTTTTGTTTGTAAATAAATATTATTAGCTTGTCTAATCATATATCTTAAAATATTAACTTTTTTAGTATATGTTATTTGTGTATGTCTTTCGTTAAAACTTTTCTTACGAGAATGCATGTATTATATTTGTTTAGTTGAGATAAATTCATAAATTATGTTTCTTTAAATATTTTAGTAGCATCATATCATTCGTATAATACCTGCTGCTTAAGAATGATCACACCATACTGTCACACGAGTCGTTATATATTATAATGTTAACTAAATGCGTATATCAAAATCCACATTCCCAAGGGATAATTCGACCTCATTCAGAACTGGGTAAAACAAACTAATCAAATTTATTTACACTTCAGTGCCTCCAAACAGAAAGATTAGAATATATTTTACTCGCTCGCCGCAGTGTAAGATTAACAGAAAATCTGTCCTGTGACCACCTTTTCTGTTACCACCTGCCACAGTATATAGGAGTAGACTTTTGTGATAGAAAAACAGCTCTTTACTTACAATATTCTAAAAAAACTATATTAAGATACGTACAATGTAAAATAGAAAAGTGTGACCGTACGTTAGGGTGTTAGTCTACCCATCAATGCGAACTATTGGATTTTTTTTTTTGCAATATTCGAGGCATAAATATTAGGTTCTTCATTTAAATTGATCACGTGATCGGTCAAGTTGAATGGAGGACACAATAGTTTTATCTTGAATTTTGCAAAATTGTGTCCTACAATGGGTCACTTTGATGTGTAGACTAACACACTTAAGAATTGTCACACCTTTCTGTTACATGTTGTAAATTAATATAAGAAAAATTACAAATTTTGTTTGGTATGCAATAATAAGTACCTAAAAAAATAACAAGTCTTCAAATCAATTAATTACAGGTAATCTTTTTGCTATATTTTTTTTTGTTGTAGTTAATCTTTTTTTTTTGTAATTATGGCACTTGCCCGGTAGTAATGGACTAAAAAAGAAATACTACTTTATTACTGGATTGAGCGTACAAATAATCCAAATTATTTCTTAATCTGTCGCAGTTGCTTGATATAATTGCTTTTGTAAATCATTAGGAGCTGTAACCCGTGGCGTTGCCCGAGACAAATTTGAATATAAAAATGTTTCAAGCCTTAAACCCCTATTTAAACCTTTTAGAGGTTTAACTTCCAAAAATCCTTTCGTAGTACACTCTTTTTCCGTACACTCTATAATGACTACACCCTTTACATTTGATATCCCTAGGGACCAGTGCAGTGCTTTAGGCTCTACGTTGATTCCTAAATAAATGTCAGTCCGTCAATCAGCGCAAAATTAAATTGAATCTGTTGAAAAACTTTAAATAATGTTGATCAAGTTTTAATGGAACTCTTACGTACATTTTGCATAATAAGGTACTCTTTGGTTTGTCTACTCAGTGCTAGCGTCTCTAGATTGGTCAGAAAACTCGGTGCCGAAAATGTATTCAGGGGCTTTTATTCAGTAAGGAAAGGGTTTTGATAAATTTGGGTCACTAGTTCTTCCCAGCGGGCCTTTGATCAAACTCAAAAGATACTATGCTCGAAATATTTTCGCTCGCAAATACTTCTGTTAATACTTGCTACGATATTTGGAAAAGTTTAAGTGTATCTACTCGACGAATAAATTATATTTTTTGTCGACCGTTTGGAAAGGGTTGGTTTGATGGAGACCGTTCGTTTTGTAACTCATTTTTTGCCAAAGTTAAAGTTTGGCCCAAAGATTTATTTGGAGGAAATCTTTTAGTTAGTAACTTTCGCTTGAATTGGTTCTTTGTTAAACTAATATAACATCTAGTACCTCTATACATCTAGAATTGGTACTTCGGCTACTTATTTTTGAAGTTATTTATCCATTTATGTATTTACCTAGCGGCTTCCTAAAGATTCGCGGTTAATATCACTAACAAATACCCAATACTTACCCAAGTTTTTTAAACTTATTTTAATTTTAATTTTTTGTACTCGTACATGATATTTGCATGCTATACTAGGCCAAGACACGAATGATCTAAAGCAAAACTCTAAGACCTGTACACCGTGTTTTCAGCAAATAAATGATTTGATTTGATTTGAATACTGCCACTACTGCTTACTGGGTATGGATTATTCTTGTGAAGGGTGCGGGGCTGTAATTCAACTGCGCGGTCTAAACAGTTCAAGGTGCAGTATTCCAACTATTTAAAAAGTAAATAGATTTGAAACCTCAGCTATATAATAGGTATATCAAAGGAGGTTTAACAAAAAAGACCTTTAGCTAATTTGTATTTTCTATATGTATTTAATTAAATGTAATGTCGTAAAATTTCCAACATCATGGAAAATTAGAAATTTTATTGCTTAGCGTTAGTGCCCATCCTTAAAATGTATACATTCTTGATATTTTTGACTTTAGCCGTCTTTTGGCTTAGGTCACGCTTAGTCAAGAACACAATAAACATTTTCACTTGTTTTATTTTCTACTACGCTGCAGAAAACTGCAGATAGATAAAACTCAAATATTTTCTTTGAGCACAATAAAAACACCCGCAATCTTCTTTGCAATAGTAGCTGAAGATAGGAATTGCAGGAGCTTTTATATTTTACTCAGTTGACCTCAATGGCGACGAAAGAGCGAACATTTTAGAATCCTTTGAGATGTTATAAGTCGAAGAAATTGTTGAAAAGAAGCGACTCGAGTTAGTTGTTGTTTAGGTATTAGACGTATTTAAATTTTACCTAGATGCGTGGTTGACGAGATTGTTTTTAGTGATAAAGCGTCCATGAAAAACATAACATATTTAAATCCATTTGGATGAATATATATCCTGTTAAAGGTAGACGTATTTTCAGAATGTAAGCATCAGACGCATCGCATCTAACGGATCGTAGTTCTATTTCATTTACATTTCGGCAATGCCGATGCTTCGACTTTTGCAAAAGTTGTCCCTCGTCATATGGAATACCGTTCAGTGGACGGATTCCGTCTGCTCGCTCCTTCCGCGTCATCCACTCTCTACGAAAATCCTTATGAAAATGGCGTCGGCAAATCCGATCACTGGATTGTAAAAATATTTTGTTTGTTGCGCTTTATTAATTAGTTACGCTGCAATAATGTGGAGCTTATCACTGATAGTTCCATAGAGGGAGATCGGTTTACTAGAAGCTGCACCAACATCAAACAACCAGGCCGTCACAATGGCTTCAGTAGTCCTCAGACCAAGATATCGACGGCTTGGATCTTTAATATTAATACATCTTTTTCAACAAACTTAACGAAAGAAAACATACTTATGCTTTTTAGTTCATTCGAGAAATGTTTTCTCTAGTAATACAAATTAGAGTCACGGAATAACTTTTCACTTCTAAGTATTATTTCTTTTCACAAAAAATTAATTGTATCTACGCTATATTCGATAAAATTATAAAAAAATATAGATTATGCGTGTAAGACACAATACAACGTTTTGAAAGCAAATAGCTCGGAGCTACTCGACTCTAATCGTAAATTGTCCGCATAGAAAACTACGCTCACGTTAAGCAGCAAAGTCAGAACGATAACTGTCTGCAGGAAAAAAGCTTTTGAAGTTTACCTTAATACTACGCCCACTAGTAATTATTTCTGTTTGTATTTAATTATAATTTGAAGGCAAATATTTGTAAATTAACCTAATAACACTTTTTATAGACTGCCAAAAAAGGGATGAGTTTTCAAGGTTTATGTAAATATTCAACCAGATTCTGTCACATATTATTAAAATTCTTACATCAACCCCAGTGATACTGGCTATTATAATTTTAAAATATTAGGGCTACAGCAGCCGCTTAGATTTATATTGATTTTGGACATTATGCTTTATAATTTATTATAAATATTTTATTTTTATTTTTTATTTTATAAGTCCTCAACACGCAACTAAGTCAGGCAACGTACTGGACTTAGACCATTCTTATTGGAGTCCCGTGCCTTATAGAGTGAGATAATATACTATGGGTGGATACTACGATAGTCATGGCATCATTTTCGAATAGTTTTTCTCGGCAGAGTACTAACTTTTTTATACAATATTATCATCATAAAAATTTAAACAGTTTCCCATGCGTTTATTTACATAACGAATAACCTTTGAAGGTACGAAAGCATTTATTAAGTATAAAAAATAATTGTTCTCCATAGCAACGAGCTTCTTGTAGCTTAATTAAAACTTGAGTTTGCATTATGATTGAAGACACGACCGCACCATTCCCATTCGCACTCTGGTACTCTGGATGTTAATTAAATTAAGAAACTCATCAATCACTGAATTATTCAAAAGTTTTATAGCCGACTATGATAAGGGCATGTTCACGATATGAACCCTTTAATTATCCACAATCCCGGCATGAAATGATGTTCTTATATACAAAAGAAATACTAGCAGCTATCGATGACTTTTTTTTCTACTTCATTATAAGTATTTTGCCAGAATTATTTTAAAGAGTATGTTAGTGTTTTCTGTTATTGAATAACAGACCTTTTTCTTTTGATGCTTTCAAAATATCACATATATATACATATATATATATATATATATACACGTGTACCTAAGTTTACTTTATCATTTAAGTCTATAATCACGGCAAACTTTTGATGACCTTCGATCGGCAAAATGGAAGATTTTGTTTTAACCTTGTTCTCCGATTTGAATCTTCTTGGGGTCCAATTTTATTCATAATTGTTACTCAGTGTACAAATCCTAAAAATAGTAGTGTGGTTTGGATTTTTTTTCAATATATTGTTCCCAACCAGTCACAGTGTTACAGTTGAGGTTAGTCTTTGGGAATAAACCAAGTTTTTGGGTTTTTAGGGTACCGTACCTAAAAGTAAAAACGGGACTCTATTACTAAGACTTCGCTGTCCGTCCGTCCATCCGTCCGTCTGTCACCAAACTGTATCTCATTAACCGTGATAGCTAGAAGAGCTGGAATTTTCACAGATGATGTATTTCTGTTGCCTCTATAACAACAATCACTAAAAATCAAATCTAATATATTTCTTTCTCCATCTCCACAGACGTGTGTTTGTTTGTTGTACGGAACCCTTAGTGCACGAGTCTGACTCGCACTTGGCCGACTTTTTCCATGGAAAATGTTGAAACTTTCAGTGTCTATGTAGACGTATAAATAACTAAAGTATGAACCTTGGCTTGAGGCATCTGATATCGGAAGTCAAGTTCGCAGGTTGTGGGATCAGAGTTTACGGTACACAGGTCAGATTTATCGATACGAGGTTAACATTAACCCTACGCAGCTCGCAGGTTAAATTGGCTGAAACTTAATGATACTGGCTAAGCCTGATACAAAATAATTGATAATTAATTGGCGATATGCGAATACCGAAGTACCATTTTTGAAAACGGTTAATGATGAGTATGAGATTAATTGGCTTGCATTTAATACATAAGCATACAGTAAAGACTTGCGCCATATTAAAACAGTCCGTATTTTATCAACTAACAAAAAATCTATCCTTAACTTTTGTAATATTTTACTAGTGGCCTGTCCCGGTTTTGCTCGGGTGGATATATTTTTGTTCTATCATCAATACTTTCCGCAGCGCACGCGATGAAAGACATTTTATGTCATATTTTTACACCATGCTTTAGTTTGGGTAGATATTTCTAAAGATCTCTATTTTATTTTAGTGATAAATTTAGCCTATAATTTTGAAAGCAGTTTATCGCCGGTCGCGGATTGATACCTTAAAATTAACTTGGAATTTGTGACTCTATTTTTCAATAACTCGCTCCAGAACTTTCGACAAAAATAAACATCGCATGGGTTCATACCCTCAAATGGTAGACGCCGAAAATAATTGTATGCAAATCACGTCATCTCAAATGCGGAAGTCTCTAAAGCTCTAGAGAAGCGTCATAACTAGAGATAGGAAAAAATATTTATTTGGTTTTAATCAAATTCGTTTATTTATTTTGATCTAGTTATTTCGTTTGGATTCTATTAACATTTGCACTGTTTTTCTAATCTATTTATCCACACTTTTCCAACCATTTACTGGGTTGCTACATTTTTATATTTATTTTAGTTCTCAAAAGTATATAAATAATATAGGTATATCAATCAAATGTAATACCTGTTAAATTTAAAAACCGAGTGAGCAAAGCGAGCGAAGCGTTTCTGCTTCGAGTCAATACGTACTTTCGTTAGTCAATTTCTATGGATTTCAGCAAAAAAATTTCGTACTCAGTAACAGGTTGTATGGGTTAGAACCCATTTCTTTATTCAAAGTTAATTTTTTATTTGGTGTTCTCCTAGAAAGGTGGTTGTTTGTGTCTTTTACTGGCTGATTTTAATAATATTTCACATTCAGTAATAATAATGCGTCTCAACAGTCAGATCCATAGATAACATACAAAAATAATTCCTAACATCTAATAAATTGATTAAACTATTAGATTAATTGGTACAGACATGCAGAACAAAATATCGTTTTTTTACTGCCGCTAAAATAAAGTTGTCGAGAGGGCGACAGTTCTAGTACGGTACTATTATGTTACGAGGAAGTCATACTAAATTTCTTTACTTTTAACGATTAAAGGTTCTTTACATAAAAAGTCATCATTATTTTGTCTGTAATCGTTATATTCAAATACTCTATTTGTTATTTTTTTTATCTCACTTCAATTTTTCGAATAACCAATCATAAAGATGGATGGATACCTCTATCGTTTGCTAGACCTTTTGGAAGCGGAAGTTTTCAGCGTAGTATTATGTACATTTGGCAGGCTTCGATTGTAGGCTCGATGGCTCCGTTTCATTGTTGGAAAATGTTTGCCTTTCATCAATTCAAACTGAGAGATTTCTATTTAATGATTTTGACGGCCACTTTTAATTGCGAAAAATATTTTGGTGCTTTCAAATAATTTTGTTAACAATACCATTGTTTTGTTTGACCAGTGAAATTGTTGTTATAATAGTATATCTATTAATTAATTAATTGTTACTGAAATAATACCTCAGTGAGTCCTTTTATCATAATGCTAAAATGACTAAACTTCGAAACGGTTTATGGTGAATTATCCCTTCATACATTGTAAAATATTTTTTTATTCATAAAACTAACTTTATTATTCCCTCACTATTTATAGAAATTGGTGAAAGGTCAAAGTTTAATTGGGTTTAGTCTAGATATTACTGTTATAGGCTTTGATTGTAACTAGGCCAGAAAAGTTACCAGAAATAGATTTAGGTAATTCAACTCAGGCTACCTACTAAATCCAGATTAGTCAAATATTAGCTTTTTGTTTTCAATTATTTATTAAATATTATTTTAATTTAATACTACGTCGTCTACATAATTGTTTAAAAAAATCTAGTTGTGTAACTCTGAACAAGAAGAGGATTATATGTCAGCCAATAATATCTAAATAAAGATGTCATGATGTGAAATATCACAAAAACAAAGCACATATTTAAAATAATAAAAAGGATTTTTATTACCTATTTTGTACATAAAACCATTTGCGCCCCGCGGTTTTACCCGCGGTGAATATAGGCGAATATGCGATCACTTTATTACTATGCGTTAATCCAAGGTATAAGCTATCCTGGTCCCAACATTCTTCAAAATTCGTTCATACGCTTGAGCGTGATAGAGTAACAGACATACAGACACACATTTACAAACTTTCGCATTTATAATAATAGCGTGGTCATCAATGATGCGGCTCTTAAATAATCAACATCTAATGATATACAGGGTTATCGGTTAGGGGTGTACTAAGTCAAAAGGGGGTCACTATACTACTAATGAGGAACAACTTTTGCTATGAAATCAACTCTGAATTCTAGAAAAAAAATCAATTGTTTCATACATTTTGTCGACAAGTGATTGTTTGTACGGATATAGTTGTATTTTCTCGTTTTCTCGTATGCAGGGTTGGTCCCCTGATGTAAGTTGTTCGTAATGATTAGTATAGTGACTTCCTCTTGGCTTAGTACACCTTTTACCGATAACCTTGTATATGCAACATTTAAAAATAATTATTTAGCGATGATTTATACTTTAGTTCGGGCAATAATCCTCTCATAGGGACTTATCTATGGGTGTAAGGAATAGTTCACCACGCTCACGCTGGCCACATTGCGGATTGTAAAAACTATTCATTTCCACAGAAATCATAAAGATTGCAAAAGCAAATAAATATTAAAAGCGATTAGTCGTCGTAATGATATCGTAAACAAAAAGTTCACTGTCGTTACAAGGATTGCAATTTGTCGCTATCCTTTGTTGCACTGAAATGAAAAAAGTTACTCCTGCTTTGCACTACTTCGAAAATTATATCAATGTTAAGCAATTTTATATTAACGTTTCATTTATTCCCGAGTCGCTGTAATTTGATGTGTCAAATTTGAAACGAGAAGCGTCTTTAAAGTATAAATTTGTTACTGGAGCCTCGAGTTGGGTTAAGGCTGCATTATTAATTTGTGTCCATCCTAAGATTGCTTGATAGAGATCGATATATTTTTTCTTCTTTCTTGATTGGCCATCACACTTAGTGTATTGTGCCAGTTCTCAAGTTCTTTATTCAGATATACTTTTTTCTCTTCCACAGTACCAAAAGTAGAAATCATAGACGAAAGAGGCCGTCCACTCACTGACAAGTTTTACAAAGAAGGTTCTATTATCGAGCTCCGGTGCAAAGTGAGCGAGGTTCCGCAGCCGACGCGACAGGTCAACTGGAAGCATGGCGCGAGATTGCTCAACTATGACACTAAAAGAGGAGGCGTCAGGTGAGTACCAGTTGAGCAAAGTGGCGTTGTGAAAATTAACAACCACTTCTTCAAACCTGCTCAACTATAGTTAAGCAGTAGAACGTTTGTTATACTCGTATCACCAAACATTGGCTCGGCAATAAATAAAATAAATTTCATGAATTTTCAATATTAAATCGTTTAATACATTATAATAACTACTTGGATATTGTTTTATAAGTACTTTTTCGTTTTTTTTATATTAAGCAATCTCAATTTGTTTTTTGGGAGAATTACCCCGCAATCTAAAATTCCCGACGTAGAGCGCATACACCGAATTTCATCAAACTACCAAAAAAAAAACTAACAGAAAGAAAAAAAACCAGACCCAAAGCAGACTTCGTTTGCTTTGCTCGCTCATTTAATGATTCATATCAAATTAATGGCAAGATAAAACAACCTTATGTACTTGGTGGAAAACAGCCCCGAGATAAACAAGGGTACTGTATTTAATTAACTCTAAGATGATAACAAATAAATTTAAAGCACGAAAGTCAAATAACTCGTAGAGTTATTAACTACCTGGGTGCTTTCATTTGGCGTACCTACGTCGACACGGTACGTAAGGTTCAACCTATTGCAAAATGCCAGTTCTGCGTTTTCATACAAGAGTTATTAACCGAGCAAGCGAAGCGAGTTTCTCTGCTTCGAGTCTGTAATAAAAGTATACTTTACCGTATAGTTTGAATAAATGAATGAAATGTTTATTTCCATCCAAACTTGACGAAACTTTGGGTTCTAGGAATTTTAGAATTAATAATTATCGGGTATTTTCTATGCCCTCCGGTAAACAAATAAGTAAACAAATACCTATGTACTTATGTCAAAACGTCCATTCAGGCGCAATGTGACTGTAATTCTAAGATGATTCAAATAACAGATTTAGGCATCTCTTAGGCGTGTACCAAGTTTCCAGGAGACATACGTACACCCATACGAACTCACAGGCGAAAGAAAAATTCGCTAGACCCCAAGGCAGAGCCGCTTCGCTTGCTCGGTCAATAAAATATGAACAAGTACGCATGTAAAACAAAATATATCTTAATTGGTAAATCATTAAGCTAAAATATTTCTAAACTGTTTTAAAAGATAATATGTAAAGCTTAGCCACTGGTTTTCTTAGTATTATTTGATTTAAGTTAATTAATGAAGGTCCGTAAGCTTATTAATAGAGTTTGAAATGCCAATTAATCTCAGGTTGTTTAATTCAACAAATTATAATAATTATGGCGTCAAATTATAATACCTACTTTAGTTACGTTTAAGATGCTTACTTAATTTATGATTCCATTTGAGAATTGTAATATACATAACGAGCAAGCATTATATAATCAGTTAAAATAAAGTTAAATGTATTTATGTTATTTTATACTATTAAATTTAATTTCTTATTGTTCATCGAGGTGAACCAAGTGAAGCAAACCGTAATAAGTTGTTATTACGGTTTGCTTTTACTCTAAAAACCTTGTTCTGATAAGATTTACCTTCTGTAAGACACAACACACACAACTATTCTTAAAACAATGTGCAAAAACTATTAAATATATTTTTAACTTCGAATAATTTATAACTATTAATACGAGTATTAATATTTTTTCTTTATATTTTATAATTATAATATTTTTATTTATATGTCTAAGAAAATTAAACTCTAAAGTCAAGATAATGTAAAACTAGTTTTCATTGTATCATAAAACACACGAAATTAAGGAAAATCAAAAATATTTTTGAGTTTCAAAGTGGCTTAAAGCGGAGCGAGCTAAGCGTCTCTGCTTCGAGTCTGGAGAAATGATATTTCGTGCTTAAGTTTGTATGTTTATACTTATGTATGAATACCTATTTGTAAGCAAAAAATATCGTATATATATACTGGCCGCGGTTTCAAAGGAGATGTTTGTTTCCATTCAATATTGACAAAACTTTGTCTATACCCAAACACGAATTGATGCTAAGAATATTAAGTTTTTTTGTCGTCTGGGATTTTGGATTGGGAGGTAAATCTCCCAAATAAGGAGAAAAGTTCGTTTAAAAATGCAAAAAACTTGATAAATGTACATGTTTATTACTCTTAGAACAAGGTCAACAACAAGGTCTACAAGGTCTACAGAGGCAATCGAATAAAAATAAAATAAAAAACACGAATCAAAGATATTTATCGTACACGCGGCAACTGGTGAGGAAGTTACGTCAATTAGTCGGTAACAATTGACGTAGTTTGCGTGAGGTAAGTTTTGTGACCTAGAAAAGATGAGTTATCGTGGTCGCAACAGTTCATAAACTTGTTTATTTTGTTTACATATTTTTCAACAGAAGCTCGAATTAGGCGCATAAAGCTTATGCCTTACCGCACTACGAAAATATAAAGTATCCTTTTACCTGTTTGGGTTGTCTAACGTATAATTTGTAATTTATGTAAGGTATTAAGTTATTTTTTTATATAACACGAAAACAAATTGATTCGATATAGGTACTGAACAATCTGGGTTAAGCCCCATTTGACCGCCGGGTATGTTAACCAGTAAGTGCCTAACCATAATTTAACCTCTCTCCCTCTAATCACGGTTTAGTCGACCTTTCAATTTGTAGGGTGGATAGTTTCCACGGTCGGTTGGTTTTTGTCGATGGTTTCTAACAGTTTTTGCTTAGAATAGGGATGAGCTTAATGTGCGACCGGACGATCCTGGTAATGTCGGTGTTTTACACTTTTGATATCGATTATAATTATGTGTGCTTTTCGAATTCCATTGATGTAAATTGCCTTTCATCGCTCGAAGAACCGATAACCGATAGGGAAGAAAGGTTCTTGAGTGGCGATGACGAACCAGAATACGCAGCGAAGGTAGGCATTCCACTAGGTAAATACGAGTATAAATAGAAATATATTTATTTGCAAACGAAAACACAAATTAAACAAAAACAAAATATGTAACATGTATTACTAAGTGCTATTTTTTAAGTGCTTGGTGGACCAACGAAATTGTAAAAGTCACAAGTAACCAGTGGATGTTATTGGCAGCTTGTCGTTCGGAATAGCGTTCTAACGGGGAGACCTATGTTCAGCAGTGGACAACTTCTGGTTGATGATGATGATGATGATAATTTTATTTTTTTCTTCCGGAAACCTTGGCCATTTCCTACAGTTTTTATTCATAAAAAATAGCTAAAATACAAAATATATTACTTGACGGCGTTTATGATATGAACTAATAGCTTTCACCCGCGGCGTTGTCCGTCACATAAAAAGGAATAAAAAAAGTTAGAACTTATAACCCCATTAGAGGTTGAATTATTAAAACTCCTTTCTTAGTTTATCCCTATATCCTACAATAAAGTCACTCTCCAAATTTCATGTCTCTAGAGGCTCAGCGGTTTAGGTTCTGCGTTGATATCTAGCGAAAATCAGTCGGTCAGGGCTTATTATTTATTATTATTATTATTTAAACATAAACGAAACTCGTTCTCTCCTGCAACAGGAGGTTTACAAAGCACGGGCCTAAGCCAAGTGCAGAACTTAAAATCTAATTGTTTTAAAATTTGCGTACTATTCTACAGGTGTTCAAAATAGCCGCTTTTTGCAGTAAAATATATATTGTTGGAGGGATTCCTAAGATGTTCAGACTTGTGTGAAGTGATTTAGGTATTATCCCAGTCGTTGACACTATTATCGGTACTGTTCTTGTGGTGTTTACGCGCCATTGAGTTTTGATTTCTATAGAAAGGTCGACATATTTTGCAATCTTTTCAGTGTGAGTAGAGGTCAGGTTATGTGAGTTGCAAACAGCAATATCTATCAGAAACACTGATTTCTTTTGTTTATCTAATACCGTTATGTCTGGTCTATTGTAATGAACTGTTTTGTCGGTAATAACCGTTCTGTCCCAATATAGTTTGTAATTTGAATTTTCTAAAACAGTCTGAGGAATATATTTATAATAGGGCACTTTATCTTCAACTAATCCGTATTTGAGTGCTAACGATTGATGTACTATTGCTGCTAGTTGATCATGCCTATGTTTATAATCGGTTTGGGCTATTGATTTGCATGCACCGGTTATATGTTGTATAGTTTCTGAAGCTACATGGCATTGCCTATATTTATCGTTGAAGTTTGGGCGGCGAATGATGTAGCGTTGATAATTTCCTGTATCGACTACCTGGTCTTGTATCCCTAGCATGAAGCCTTCTGTCTCCGGAAAAAGTTCGCCACGCCGAAGCCATGCATTTGAAGCATCCATATCAACGTGCGGCTGCTCAAGGTCATGGCGATGCCTTCCGTGGAGGGACTTCTGTTTCCAGGTAGTAATTTTTTCCTGATTAGGCGTAATGTGTTGGTTGCGTTGCAAACTTGGATTATGGAGATTAAGTGGCGTAATACGTTTGTCTGCTTCAGTTATTTCTTTGTGGAGTTGAGATCGTTCTGATTTGTAGTGAAAGTAATTTCTTAGAGTTGTAATTTGTTTGTTATGCAAGTTTAATATATCGATAACTCCTCTGCCGCCTTCCTTTCTAGAGAGTGTCATTTGTTGTACGCAAGATCGGGGGTGATGTTTAATGGTGGGTTGTTAATGTTGTGTTGATTAGGCTTTGTATCTTTTTAACTCTGTTTTTGGACTGGTATGGCAAACGTATTTATAGCTTGAGTAAGATTCTTTGAGTACAGTTGTGACTTTGATAAAATATTTAATCTGTGTTTAAATTTTGTGAGGATATCAGTTTTTGTATTTTTTTGGGGTATTTGATGCGCCTGTTGAAATCCGAGGTATTTGTAGGTGTCGTTTTCGTTTAGAGGATCTACCTGCTCGCCAGTAACTAGTGTATAGCCTTCGGGTTCTACTTGATTCTCACGAAGAGTGAAAGTTTTGCACTTATCGATGCCAATTTGCATTTGGATATCGTTTGAGACGGTTTGTGTGGTATCTGCAAGGCAGTGTAAAGTTAATGTATTATTGCTATATAATTTGATGTCATCCATGTACATTAAGTGCGTTATTGATGTGTCTGTGTGTTTATTTGCAATTTTCAAACCGTTGTTTGATTTACTGAGGATTTTTGAAAGGGGATTGAGTGCAAGGCAGAACCAAAGGGGGCTTAAGGCATCGCCCTTGAATATACCTCGCCTAATTGGTATCATATCAGTTTCAAATGTGTTTTCTGCATACTAATTTTAAGTTTGGTTTGCCAGCGGTTCTTCGTACTTGTAAGGAATGCTATGAGAGTTGGGTGAATCTTATAGAGGTGTAATATATATGTTAACCAAGTGTGAGGAACAGAATTAAAAGCTTTGCGATAATCGATATACATGGTGTGTAGTTCTCTTTTGTTTTTTAAGGTGTGTTTCATGGCAATGCTATCTATAATTAGTTGCTCTTTGCACCCCTGGCTACCTTTGCGGCAGCCTTTTTGTTCCTCGGCCAAGATATTGTGTTCAGCAGTGTGCATATACATAATTTTAGATATACATGATGTGATGAGTTTGTATATTGTTTGGAGACAAGTGATAGGTCTGTATTTCGCCGGGTTTTCAAGATCGTTATCTTTAGGAATCATGTATGTTATGCCTTGTGTTATAAATTGTGGCAATGTTTCAAGGGACTGTATGAATTCGTTTAAGAGATTGTGAAGAATAGGATGCAATGTTGTGAGTTTTTTGTAAAAGTAGTTGTGAATGTTATCTGTACCTGGTGTTTTCCAGTTGTGCGTTTTCTTGAGCGTATCCAGAAATACCTCAACAGGGACTATTTCAAATTCCATTTCTGGTAGTGATTCTAATGTTTGGGCACTTTCTTTGATCCAAGATGCTTCTTCATTGTGATGTACTGAGTTGGACCAGATATCTGACCAAAACTGACGTAGTGAATCTGAGGTAGGTAGCTGATTGCGTGTGCTATTATCAGTTGTGTTAGCTTGTAATGTTTGTTTAGAGAGTTTTCTGTAAAATTGTTTCTCGTTGTTTCGGAATTGCGCGTTTTGATTTTTCCTTTTTGTGCATTCGGTATATCTACGGAGCCTACTGCAGTCTGCATTAAGTTTTTGTTTAAGGCTATCTAAAAACTGTTCATCTGTTTCATTTGGATTTTCGTGGTGTGAGTGGGTATTATACTTTTCTTTTATTTTAGCTATATATGTTATCAACCTAAAGCTTCGGTTTCCTCTAGTGTATTGTGTTAATCTGCCTATGTATGTTCTGTCGTAGTTTGAGAATTTTATTTTCTAGCCTTATCTGCCAAGATGGCATCTGTTTCCTACTAGCGAGCCGTGGTGTGCTATTTTCTGGTGTAGACATTTTATATCCATTGCATGTAGCTGTTGTGTATGCTGCAGAGTATATCAGGGTGTGTGTTATCTCAAAAGTGTTGTCCTGATTGTTATATTTCGGTAGTACAGCTGAGTCTAAATATGAGATAATATACGATAGCTTTTTAGATGCTTTTTGTTTCGGTATGTGTGGTCTTTGAGTAGGGTCAGTACCTGTAAAGTTATCGTAAGCTTGCTTGAATGTGTCTGATATTTTGTTATTTAATTGTTCATCCTGCCATAGTTCTGTGTTACGTTGTCCTTGAGTAGTATCATTCTGTGAAGTGTCTATCTGATCTTGTC
Source organism: Ligdia adustata (assembly GCA_947049295.1). Taxonomy (NCBI): domain Eukaryota; kingdom Metazoa; phylum Arthropoda; class Insecta; order Lepidoptera; family Geometridae; genus Ligdia; species Ligdia adustata. Next base: position 3,991,531 of record OX346237.1, read on the forward strand.
TGGAAAAGTCAAACTCTACATCAACAAATGGATTGTTAATAATATTTGAACGTTGGTTTAAGTTATTTGTTATATTATTTGGTTGGTTATCCATGTTATCCATGCGTGTTTGCGCAGCTAAGTTTTCTTCAACTTCTTTCCTGATTTCTTGTAGTCGTTGGTTTGTGATAAGTTTGTTTTGTATAATAACTCTACGCTGGTCTGCTATGCGTTGTTCAGAAACGTGCGAGGTGTTTGGGAATTGTGCAATTATGCTGGTGTGTAACAATTTCCGATATGCTGTTTTGTTCGATTCTAGGTTTGTGATTCTTAAATATTGTCGTATTATAGCTTCGTTAACATCGTCGCTCTATCGTATTCTTGTGCCTATAGTACTGTTTGCGTGTGTTCTAGTGGTGACCGTGAGGTCTGGTGTCTCATTTTGTTCCTGCGTGGTACAAATATCTAGTGTCTGAATTTCCAACTCATGTTCAACATCAGCTTTAATCTGAATCAGTGTACTTTCAGGTATTAATTTGTTTCTTACGATAGCTCGTCGCTGGTCAAATACTCTCTGTTTTGAAACTTCCATTTCTAGAAATTTTTCTGTAACTTGCCTGTGCTTCGTGGTTTCGTTTCTAATTTAGTAACTTTGAAATATGTGCGTATAATGAACTCGTTCATATCTGATGTGCACTCTTTTCTCGCACGAGTACGTCCAGGGGTGGGTACAAGGTTAACGGCGTATGCCTCTTGCACAGCATCCTCTGGGTTAGTGGTAGTTGATGTAGCACGGGACCTAAACTGTATTTCGAAGGAAAGTGGAGTACTTACGGGTGACTTGAATAAACTCCGAGTTGATGAAGGTGATTGTGGTTTATACTGCATCTGTTGGTCGGCTGTAACATTTACTCGTGCATCCTGCGCAAAAGATGCAGAGCTAGCGAAAGCCCGCCTGCTCGACTCTCCGCTACCAATGGTTCGCATGCTGTGGCATCCAACATCGGCTCCAGATAAGCCCCGGCGATCGCCCCCGGGAAGCGGCCGTAAATTATATCTTTTACTTCTGCCTTCCATTACTACATAGACATGAGATAGCTTACAACCACTTGTCCAGAGCGTGTAAGCGTGTAGTGAGCTAACCTAACTGAGCTCGTGAGTGCTGCCGTTGGTATACCATTAGATACTCATCCGCCACCACACAGAAACAGCATCCTACACTAATGCCGTTTGTTCTACTTCAGCCTTACAAGGGCATTTGTCCACAAGCCCGAAGCAGCTGTATCCACCTTATTTATTTTCATTCTGTAACTATATGCTACTTACTTTCATAAAGTTAGTTTGGTGTTCACTAACTTACAGTCAGAGCCACGTTAGCCGCTCAGTAACTTCTCAGTTGCGTTGCCCGCCCCCTACGAAGATCAGATGGTAGATCTGGGCGTGTGGTTGAATTTAGGGGGCTTATTATTATTATTATTATTTATTATTTATATAAATAGATATTTTACAATGATAAATAAAGATTTAAATACGTAGTTTAATTTCGGGAGCACGATACTTTCTTATTAAAAACTAAATTAAAATACTTGTAGCCGATACCGAGTCTTTAATATTAATTTAAAATACATTTAGCCGATATGGAGGCTCTAGAACTAATCTAAACTACGTGTAGCCGATTTGAATGCTCTAAAACTAATCATCATACAAAGGATGATATTCTTAACATTAATTTACATACTACTCGGTGGTCCGATAAGAGACACCTTAGTCAGCTTTCCACAGAAGTGCAAATACTGCTGAGTAAGCCGTCTCTACATCAGAGCAGAAGAGCAAGGGGGATGCATAACTACGTAGTTTAAAAATTAATTAAAAAATAAAAACACTCACATTGTTACCCACTAAGCCAAATCGAAACGGGAAATACAAGGATGAGATACAAATACGGCATTTTATTTTATGAAAACAACTTGTCTTCACAAGAAGTAAATCTTACAACCAGTAAATTCTGTTTTTAGCACTTTCTACGCATAAACTGGGACCATGAAACTCAACATGACTTTGTTTACATCTCACTTCGTAAACATTTTCATAAAACACGAGTGTTATTCTTGATAGTAAAAATTTTATTGCAACAGGTTGACCTTAAGGTGATGTCTCCACGAGTGATTTTACTCACTTCGCTTTCGAGTATAAACCGTGTGGTTGGTGTATGGATAATAATTATTAAACATATAATGATATGTAAATATTCTTAAGTATTTAGCTATTCTTGCGTCACTTCACGTGTTATTTAAGGCAATATTAAATAAAATTGTTGTGTAAAAACTCTATCCAAATAACTATTTGAACCCCAACCAATTTAAAAATTCTGGGCAGTCTATTGTCAAAGGCAAAAAAAACCAAGAACCCACTCTTTGGACATAAAATAAAATATTATTAAATTTGACCTACCTGACATATTTTACCAGCCTCAAATTTAGCAAATTTCTGCGACAACCATTACCTAATTTAAGAAATTTCTTAGATGTCCATTAAGGAAATTCTTTAATCAATATTCCGATCGTTTTTATGTCTACAATTTGACCTTTAGCGTTCACTTTTTTAGTACATTAGTGAGGTGGTAATGTTTATTAGATTTTATCGATATCGATGCGTTACATGTTGTCGGTTTGATAATATTAGTGCCTATCAAGTTAAACATTTTTCATGGTGTCTGATTATGTGTGTTGAGTGGAAACTAGTAAGTAAATTATTTACTTTCAAGCGGGAGACGAGGGGTTAAATCCCGGTTTAGGGCTGCATTTCTTAGTTCTTACTCATACGCAGATATTAAAAACATGTACTATAGCGGTAGCAAAAAACGTTGTAAAGAAACTTGTTTCTGGAAACAAGTTGAATATATCAAAGACTAACTTGTTTTTGGTTAAGTTGATAGATTTATAGCTTCTATTTTCTCTCCACGACAAACATGTGTCCTTACTGTAAGAAGCATTTTGGTTGATTATAATTTGAATCGTTATATTGCCCGCATTTTGACGATTAACTTACCATTAGCGTTTAGAATTTCTTACCGCTATCTCAAAATAGGAGAAGCTACTTAATTTTAGTAATTTTTTTATGTTTGTTACCCAATTTCTAGGAGACGACTGACTTTGAAGTAGATAATTTAAATTTTATCAGAATCTGTCGGGAAGTTAGGTGTTTAAATCAAGTAAATATAAAAAACTTTTTGCTTTAGTGTGTTGTTACTGCCCATCACATTTTATCGATTTCGATAAAATGAAAAATTAATAATTTACTCATTAATTCTAATTTATTCCACAGTGTAAAAACAGAGGCGACATCTAATGGTGCTCTCTCGAGACTGTACATAGCGAATGCGAACAGAAATGACTCCGGTAACTACACATGTTCGCTGGCAGATGTCGCCACATCCGCAGTTTCGGTGCATGTTTTGAGAGGTAAGACATAGTCATAAAAATTTTATTTCATATATTGTCGGAGAAATTTTAGCCACACAAACGAGTGGACGCGGGTTCGATCCCAGATTCGGGCAAATATTAGAAATTTTTACTACATGCTCTAATTTTTAAATAAAAAAAAATATAATAATGTCTTTGTTGGAGAAGTTAATAGATTTTGAAGTGTTTTTATAGCGAACTTTAAAGTAACACTCAAAATATTAAAATGGCCGAAATAATTTATAATTGTAATATCAAAAACTGATCAATCAAAATAAGTTGAAGATTTGTATCGATACCACCGTTACAGTTATGTGCAATGATAAATTTGGCATCACTAGATAATCATTCTGGAAGATCACTGATAGACTTTAATGTCTAACATAAAGAAAAGCAGGCAGTGTTGCGTATATTATGAAATAATAAAAGTAAAAAAATAAATGTCATGCTCCTTGTGATTCGTAGTATAAGTGGGGCACCTAATCTCAAAATAGTTTTGATAATTCGGAGGCCTCCAATGTGGCGTATGATATGAGTAGTTAATATTTTTTTATTTATTGGCCATCATATTCTGTATATTGTGAAACTTCTCAAGATGTTTCAACATGTAACATAAAACTTAAGTGACGAAATAAAATATGAGTTGTAAAGTCGAATATCAAATAATAGGTCGTCGTGGCCAAATAAAGTCATGTAATGCAGGTGTAATGTGGGTTAAAATATGTTATTAATTTAATATTAAAAAAAAAACTGTATCTATTAAAAAAAAGTAGATATCGTGTTTAGCATTAATTACGAAGTACTATTTTACAAAACAAAAATCCGTAGTACGAATGATGCTCTAACGTTCATCTGATATATACGTTTAATGATTAAAGCTCTCGTGATAAACTTACAATTAAATCATATATAAGTGATCAGACTATATAGCAAGCTAAATATCTGAAATAAAATAATCAATTCTATAATGAATTTTATCAATTACGATATGTAAGACTATATTATATCAAATTTTATCAAATCTTAGTCAGGATAAACTTAGTCACATTCAAATATTGTTACAACACTATAAGACTCCATTATTACGTGGTTAAGGTTTTATAAACTAGGCAGTACATAATGCTTTGCTTAAATTTTTTATTGCAAATTGTCATATTATAGAACATTCTCCAGCTGCTCGATTTCCCCGCACCTATAATTTAGGTATTTTAAGTCACAATAGAATAATTGTTTTCAGATAAGCATACTACATCTAAGGCCAGGGTAGCCTCGTTTTATATCAAGTGAATTGCGTGCAAACGCAAGCTAAATATTTTTTTACAAAAAAAGATCACGTAAATCTAAGTCAATTCAAGTAACATTAGCAATTGATTCTAACAAAATTTATTTAACGCCTGAAAGATGAATTATTCATAGTATCTGCCTAAGCAAAGGTATTTTATGGACCAATAAATTTTGTGGCGTTTTGAAGACGTGCTGTAAAAGCGATAGCTTCGTGACGATTTTTCGCGTAGTTATTTTTTGTAAGTACTTTACCTGTAGTTTTCGATAAATTACTGGATTTGGTTACTACTTTTTCTTTTTAACTTTACTCTGAGACGCTAAGGACTTATTTGAAAAAATTATATGTTCGAATGAATTCACTTTTCATGTAGTTCCATATAAATGTTAACAAAATTAGACTATACGTTTTTTTAAATAGTAACACATTTATTTTTTTATCTACGCGTCATGGTTGTCATGTATTTAGTACACAGTTTTTCTTTACTAGTATTTTTTAACTAAGTCAAGTTATATATATATATATATTTATACGCAGTCAAAACATAAACTTTAGCTGAGTCAATAAAAAGTTTAACTATTACGATAGTTTAATAACTGTAAAGTGAATCTACAAACCTCATACTACGATACGTTTTAGCTACTTACACTTTAATTAATAACCAGATACAGTTGTCAACTTAGTTTGACAAGTTCCTTGCAATATTAACGAATCAAGCTCATGCATAGTGCTACGTACGTACACTCGTAGTAGTGCCGTAGTGAGATGCTACGGCGTAACCCTATTAAACTTTGATACACAGAATGTAACCAAACTGTAAATTATAGACGATGCTAGTTTTATTTAGATAATGGGTGCTGTGGACTTGATTTCGAATGTTTCGTTTGTGTAACAGATTTGAATTGATAGCTTTTATTACACGAGAAATAAAGAGATGGTGTATAGTTGCGGAAATATCAGGTACCTTTACTACTACACGTAATTGATATGCCATGACAAGTTTGACAAGTTCCATGCAATATTTTTCTCGGATTATGTATAAGCTTTAGATATTCCTATGACAGATTTAGTTTAGTACTGTCTAATATTCCGAATTACCTTCTTATGTCCAATTTAAAATTTGTATGTAAAGCTTTGAATAAAATGTTTAACATTCTGATGATTTTTCAAAGAAAAAAACGAAGCACCTATAAGAAACTGGGTGTACAAAAAGTGATTTTAAAATATATACCCAAGGTGAAGTTGTTTAAAATTACCTTCCTATTGTATTATTCCTATCAAACGACCAAATAGAGTAACTGCTAACCAGGGATAGTTCCGAAAGGTACAAAGTTACTAAACAGTTTAACCAACATGCGTTGTCTTCATACTCCTTCCTTCCGTGGTCTATGGTATAGCAATATTGCCGTATATGTGACGCAGTAAATTATTTCTAAGAGCGTAGTCTTCATGGTACCTCATATATGAGATGACGAACTTCATTACATAGGTTATTATAATAGGGAATTGTTTATACAGGGTCTCTGGTAATCAACTAACATCCTCTTAGAAGCCAGAGCTTCTTATGATTATACGTCAAAACTTTTGTTTTAGGACTTATGAAAATTCGAAAGAAAAATAAATGTTCCATTCCTTCGGCCGCGCGGCAATGTTTTTTTTTTGTATGGAAATGCAATACTTTTCATGCAATTTTCATGTCCTAATTTTGTTGCTTGCAAATATCAGATGCCACTAGTAAGAGGATGGTAGTTGATAACCAGTAGCTATGTTTTTTTTTTAAATATTAATAATTAAAATTAAATGGTCTATAGGTAATCTGTCTGCAATTTTTTTTTGTAGTAAGGCATTTTGTTTTTGGTAAAAAACTTCCGAGTAAGTTTAGTATAATTATTTTGATTAACTAGTCTAGTGATAATTTATTAAGTTAATTTTTTTTGAACCCATATATTAAATATCTACATTAATGACTCGGTTTTCGTTTTTTGACCGCGTAATCGAGAAAACTAACTGCTGTTCTGTAATAGAATATATAAATACTTGACACCAATGTACATAATCATGTAGAAAAATCGAGATTTCAATATTTTATACTTGGATTTAATTACGAGATCTAACTACTAATTATTGAAATACCTACACTTACGTATCAACTCATAACGTTCCACTACTGAGCACGGGTCTCCCCAATGAAGAGGGGTTAGGCCATAGTCCACCCAGCTGGCCAAATTACGAGTTGAGGATTTAATTTATCTTTGAAAGGTGTTACCTTCTCCGACAAGCATTTTTCCTCACGATGTTTTGCTTCACCGTCTAAGCATGTTGTAATTAATTCTAATATGCACATGAGTGATAAACTCAGAGATGCATGCCAGAACTTGGATTTGAACACGCGCCTCTTCGCTTGTGATGCAACGGGTTTACCGACAAGGCTACTACTGACTTACTAGACTACCACTAGCTTAATAAAAAATACACTTGAAGGAACGCATATGTTAAAACATTATAAAGTTGATTCAGCTGTAATTAAGAATATTTATACAACTGATCTATTCACAGGATCTCTTTAAATGAATTATGAACATGTTAATTTTACTAAAAAGCTGTTTATTTGCAGAAATATTACCTGACCAGAGGCATTATCTTTGAAATGTTCAAATGAATCACTCTCTAATGACCTCACTTACGAACAATAGTGAAGTCATTACTGAGTGATGAATTCGTTCGAACGTTTCAAATAAGAGGCAGCTGCCAATTTGTTTTTAAAGACTAAGGACTTCACACTGTTGTGCTTAATAAAATTATTTCCCTGAAGGCCAAAAATGTAAAAAATCTTAGGCTGTGTGTAACTTGATAATAATTCAGAAGCGATAATTTAATATCGGCCTAAATTTACTTAAATTTATGCCTTTTATCCGCCAGAACAGATCTTTGCATAGGCGGAATGGTTTACATAAGGCTCAGAGTTCCTAGGCCACACAGATAAATATTAGGGGCGCGTCTACGTAAAAGCTAAATTACCATTTACGTCTTTGGAATATTTCAAGAATTCACTAAGTTTAGCAACACTAAAAAAAAGTTTAAAAAGTATTAAACTTAAACACTAAAGTATAGGTTGGTTTTTTTATATTATTTATTATCAGAAAAGTCAAAATAGAATTTAACTTTTAAAAAGGAGTAAAATATAAATGTAAAAAAATATAAATATTTCCGCATTTTTGTAGACCCATCTTTTAAGCAATTGTTCTATTCTTTGTATTTTCAATGACTGACAATGAAATCAGTCGTCTTCAAATTTTCCAAAGCCCTATATGCTAATTAAGCTTTATCGCAGACGCGACCCTTAAAAGAATGGAATATTTTCGCATAAAATACGTAATGACATACGCCCTTATGATAACGGTTACAGAAAATTATACGGATACTAATCTAATCCCTACCGAAACCCTTCAAAGTATAATTTAATTAAAAATACCTTTTGCGTAAAGTATTAAATGATTAAGTAATTAACATGAAATTCTTATTACAGGTCGTAAAAAACCAGACATTTTTCTTTATTAAGAGAAATACGTTTATTTTTTTCTTTGTTCTTGCTTAGTAACTAGATCTGGGATTTAAGTATGGGTGCCAATCTTTACTTATATAACTTTCTAAAACAATAAGAACTGTTAGATGTCAGATAAATGAATGGATATATATATCTGACTAGCAAAAAAATCAGCCTATTTACACTAGCTAAACTGAGAGTTCTGAAAAATATATCCATCTTTTTCTTACTTATGAAAAAAAAGAGACGACGATTTTAGAACTCTGAAATTAGGTTAGTTTAGCAATTCTACACCTACGAGTGTTTTACAAGATCTCACATCAGTAGGATGCTTGTGAGTTAGTACTTGATACTGAAATAATAGGACGGTAGCTTTCTCAATTGTAAAATATCGCTCGAAATACATCGCGTCATGAGTAAAGGGCCCTAACTCTTTGTTGCATTATTGTTTGTGACAGCGGATTTTTCAAAGTAAAATGTGGTTATTGTATGGAGTAAACCATTTTTGTTTAAAAGCGTTAGAAATGTCATTGTGTTTGTGACATTTCAATTTTTATTGATACAGCTCTGTAACTTATTTATTATATTTTATATACTGTATTAAAATGATCTTTAACACAGTTTAGTTTAGTTCTTAACCTCCGTCGATTTTGCGACGGGGCCAGGGGTTAAAAACTAAAAAGTGTTAAAAGTTTGACTTTGCTGTCTCTGGCATCGTACAGAATGGACGAATTGAATATGATTTTGTTTTTTTTTGTTTGCACGGTAAATGCTTCTTGAATTTAAAGTTTACTTAGATATTTTTGATGAAAATCTGTCCAAGATGGCCGCTGCCATAAAATATTGGCGGATTAAATATTTATTCACAACTCCCTCAATACAAAAATTCTTTACAACAACTACAAAGTTTTAGACGAAAGATAATTGCCAAGAATTTTTATATATATTCAAACAAATATTAACCATAAAAGAAGTTAAACTTATTAATTTTTCCAAGGCCTTTGCTATGAGAACTAGGTACATCCTTATCCCGGTCCGGGGCACAGGTGTCAGTAATCGGCTATAAGCACTTAGTTGGAGCCCATTGCCCACATGGAGGTACGTTGGAAAAATATTTGAAAACTGTGTTATTCCATAGTTCTTCAGGTATATTTTTCGTTTATGAGTCAAATCAAATCAAATCATTTATTTGCACTAAGTTTATGTGGACAGCAGATGGTTAGGCAATACATAGTTCGCTATACTTAGCCAAATGAGGCGTACAAATTTTTAAAAATTGCAAAAATACTCGTTATTTATAGCTTTAAAAACATATTAAATATAAATAGCATCAAATTAATAATCAGTACGTATGTAGTACTTTTTATCCGACGTCGAAATTATTTTTAAATTCGATTTCGGATTCGATTGAAATGAATAAATAGATTTATCGCACACTTAACAAAAGATACAGCATGAAAAATATATACCATTAAACATTAGTTTAATGGTATATATTTTATAGTAGTACATTATCGAATATGTAATAACTTAGCTTGCTTGCTTTAATAATAAGATTAAGACATTAGACATTTATCAAAATTAATTATTCTAACTATTTCATGATTAGAAAAATATATAAATACACGTTTAAGTAGAAAAATTAGCCGTATTATGAACAAAATGTCGCTGTAAATTTTATTGAGTATATCTAATTTAAATTAAGATAATGGTCTTGTTAGTAGCAACAAATTACCGATATCCATTTCAAAGTAACATCCGTGCCCCACACGACGTTAACCCTAACGAGTGTATCCATTCGATTACAATCAATATAATCGGACCCATATCGATAATCGACAATCGATACCCCCTCACTAACTTCTCTATTTCTTTCAGGCGAAAACCCTCTCGCGATGCAACGGGGCAGCGCACCGCTTTTCTCCGAACCACTACTCGCTTTGTTCCTGACGTTTGTAAGCTGACAAATACTGATCGCGCAATGGACGCGCGATACCATGTAAAGTGTTGTGAACAATACATTGACTGTTGTAGTGGTATGTGGATAATCGCTAGTGTTGCCCGTATAAATTGTGATTGTTCTAAGGGGAAAATGTTCGTGTTTTTGTTTACGGTATCGGTTTAACTAAAGATGTTTGTTTTGAGAGTGTTAAATTATGAAAACAATATTTGTCCAATAGTGATCATATTTATAATTCGATTAATAAACCAATATATATTCCTTGTTATAAATAAGTTAGTTTCATGACAAGTTTATTGACTCCTGTTGCTTGCTACGGTTTGGTTAACTAAATCTGGCACGTTTAACACATTTATACGTTGCATAAAATGCTCACTAAATATAGTTTGTCAATCTGGAGATCGTTTCATTCCAGATTAGGCTTAAATAGCAGAAGTTAATTTTTTTTGTCAATCTATAGACCAAAATAGTTGACAAACTAACACAGTCACACGATCGGTAATACGCCTTTAAATTTGAGGTCATTTTCATATTTCGAATTTTTCTGGTAGGCACTTAAACGTAAGCCTATTCTGGTGACCTCGTGTAAGAACAAATAGGCCGTAATGCGGTATCTAGCAGGATAAATCTATGGATACACCCCAATCTATATTCGGGAGCGCTCCTCGTCTCACCGCCATTTTTATGGCGCGGTATGGATTGGGTGAGATATCGTTTACGCTGTTTTATCGTCAACCAGTCGAGTCATGGTTGTTAGCCATTAACTGACTACAAAAAGAAGTGAGTTCTTAATTCCATAAAATATTTTTAATTTTGCATAGCTTTTATCGATGGCTTTGTGCGTGGCGACCGAATCAAGAAATTCCGTAACGAAAATAAACCTAATAGCTTCCACTCCGACCGGCACAGCGATGCGGCGTTAAAAGCCGTACATCGTCTAACGTTCAGTTCAGTTCGTCGGACTTCGGCACGGTGTTTGTGTGAGTGGGACTAGACGTATGCGTATGCAATAGCTTTACCGCGGTAGTCTTCGAGTGCCACACCTTTTTTTTTTTTATATTTTTAGGTATGTTTTTCGATTACTCAAAGATCAATTATTAATCGTTTTTTTTTGTTTTTGGAGTGGTAGGTATACTTTATTCAAGTAAATTTCATAAAAATGTCAAATAACTGGCTGTCGAATCGAAGTCCGTTGTATGTTTTTCGTTTAATATTGATAAAATGCTAGCGCCGGTAAAAATATAAACTGATTCAAAGACTAAGCAAAAAATGCTATTAATAATATTTAAATTTTAACGCACAAAGTAAAACACAAAAATATCAAATGGACATTTAATTCAAGACATTTCTAAATACATTTTATTCTTCAAACAATAATTTCTCATCAAAACCTAATTAAAGTGTCGTCACGAGCAATTTCTCCTTCCTATTTTATGTGTAAGAAATAAATCCTTGAATGTAATTTTATGCTCTACTGTCTAGAATATTAAGTTGTTTTTCCAGCAAGCTCTACATCTTGTTGGGAAACGTTTAAGTTTTTTAGACAAAAACTGTAAAAAAAGGCGCTGTAAAAGTTTTCTTTAAAAAGTTTAATTTATGTACAGTCGCCGACGACCGTTGTTGAACAAATTTGTTTTTATAGCATCCCGGTGCAGTTTTACTTGAAAGTTATGGTTTAATTTTTCTGTCACAGTTTACACCTCTGCTAAGGAGTTATAGTTTTCGAAAACATTGTATTTTTTTGTTTCGCATTTTTATAAAAAGTGCTTCTTTACTTATTATGATAAATTTTTATTGTTAGTTTGTAATTTTACAGTTCTAGTCAAGGTTTAAAAATATTGCTTTGTAATAGTACATTTTTTTCCTTTGCCTTTTAGATAAAATAGAACGTAAAGAAATTTCAAACTTTGAACCCCTATTTGACCTCCTTAGAGATTGAGTTTCCAATAATTCTTTTTTTTTGTATACCCCTGCGTTCTACAATTAATATACCAGCTTTCAAAAAATTTGTTCGAACAATAAACAAAATAAGCTTGTCATGTGTTAATATTTAAATCATTGTTTATTACTGATACAAATTAAAAAATAAATATATTGGCAACCTTGACTACCTGATGCTTCGCGTACTTATTATTTTATACACTCACTCACTCACTCAGTAACGCAATAAAAAAAATATCTCTAGCGTGATATTGGTATTTCTAGAAGCAACTTAATTTTTATTTTTTTAGTATTAAAACCTAAAATTTCATTTGATCCGCGTGCGTTATTCTTAAATTCTAAATGCTATATTCAAATAGAATCTTTTCTAAGAGGCCAAGACGCCAATACAACGATATTAATTCAGGATTCGTACACACAATAAACCAAGTCTGCCAAAGCAAAACAATAACGAAACATGCGAGCAATAAATTGTATCTAATCAAATTACTCGAACAGACATGCTGACAGATCGACATTTTGTCCAATATTAGATCGCAGAAATGATTGCGTATTTCCCGTTAGCTATTTCGTTGGCGACTGTACTTTTGAGATTAATGGCTTCAATTATTGAAGTGTGTTTGGTGTTTCGGATTTTAAAATCCAATTTAAATGGCTACAAGGTAGTAAATTTGACACTAACTACGTGTAACAGTAAACTGTAATAATTCTTAAGAATGCTAGTGAACCCGTAGTAGAACGATATCATATAAATAAAAAAATTAAAATTTATTCATATAACTTGACCGATCATGTAACTAATTTTTATATGAAGCTAATTACTCATATTATTAATTTTTGTAAAGTTTGTTTACAATGTGTTTTTTGATTTGTAAATCTACCCACTTAAGTACCCTACATACTTAAGTATTATCATACCTTTCTGTTACACTTTGTATATATTTCTTGTATATTTTTTCTTAATGTTGTATGATTTTGGCACGAGATTTTTGGCGTGGCATCGAAACTTAGCAAGTTTCGTGGTGATGTGAAAAAAATAAGTTTTCTATTTATTTATCGTGATTTCGCAAATAACTTTTATGTTAATGACAGGAATGAAGTGTGGTGAAAATAAACCGCGGCAATGCAACATCTCAGCCGTATTGAGTTGCACAGTTTTATAATATAGCTACTTATAGAAGACCGGCGGAAGACGCAAAAATCTAGCGTTCTTCATAATAATAAGTTAGTATATTAACATAGCTCGAAGTATACAACGTGTAACAAAGAGGTGTGACAATACTTAAGGGCGTTAGTCTCACCATCAAAGCGAACCCATTGCCAAACCAAAATTTTGGACATCTGTTATGACTAGCTATTGTCTACGGCTTCATCCGCTGTATGTAAGTTTTCCCGGAGAAATAAGTCTAATGCTTATGGCAATCTTCGGATCTCCAACTATCCGTACAAAAAATCATGTCGATTATTCACTCAGTTGCAGAGAAAAAGAAGAACAAACAAACCAATAAACCGACAAACACGTTTTACGTCGGTACTATATAAAAGTAACACCATTTTTTTTAAATTATATTATTATATACATCTAAAATAACTAATGCCAGTTTACACTGAAAGAATAGAATTAGCTCTTGATTTTTTTGTGTTATGATTTTTCATTACAAAAATTGTAATGTGGAAAAAATAAACGAGAAAAAAAAACAATTGTAAGCTTGCTAACATAATACAGTAACTTAATCTATAAATTGAAACAAAAATCGCAATTCAAACAACCCTAACGATGAATAAATTTAATAAAAGAAACAAAAATTCAAATTAGATGACAAATTACAATCGTCCGTTATAAAAAACAAAACGACCGTAAAGAATATTATCATCTGTCATTTCGCTTCACGTGAAAGAAAATCGTCAAGGGTGAATAAAATTGCAATTTGTTGAGGGCCCCGTAGGAAAATACGCATCAAATTACCATCGTATTGCCATCAGTTTTTGTCAAACGTTAGCATAAACCATAAAGTACTAAAGCTTAGTAGTTTGCTATTTAAGTGACATCGGTATGTCGCCGTGTTTTAAGACAGATAATATTGTAAGAAGCCGATTTTGATAACAACATATGGCACTTTATGGAATCCTTTCAAACAAAAAATAATTTACAAATCGGTGAAGGCGCGATCTAATTGATAGCTTCCACTTTTTTATAATTGCGGTAAATAACTTGTTTACTATTCATAATTACGTGCAATTAAAAATCCGTGAAAAACCGACGAAGGATCTAAAATGTTTTTTTTTCTGCGCTAGTTCTATTCAACACCTTTATGACTAACATCAAATAATTAGCAGGTTCCCAATTTGTTGGATTTTTTGGACACCCCAAATAAATCTTATTTTTTGCATGAAAGAGTTGTTATCACAAAACAAGTAATAGGTATAATACTTTAAAAAAAGTGAAAAACTAACTTCTAATGTTTGTTTCTGTTATTTTGATTTATTAAACACACTACTGGATCTATTTCAATATAATTAACTTACACGTATAATATGACCAACTGAAAGGCATACACATTCAATTCAACAAGTTATTTTTGAAATCTGTAAAAACAAAATATAAACCGATGAATTGATAACCTCCTTCTTATCGAAGTCAGTGAAAATAAAAAGAATGCCACGTATTTTTTTAATATTTTTTGTTTCTAAGAATAAGAATAAGAAATATTTATTGGCCTTTAAATAACATTCGTTACAGGCAAGTCTTGTTACATTTGAATTATTAATTACTTTAAAAACTTATTTAATTACTTTTATAGTTCTAAGAACAAATAATTATTATATTATATATTTACATTGTGATTTATTTCTTTACCTATTACTAACATTTTGTAATGGTTGTTCGTTACACAAGAACGATGATTCCACAAGCTGCATTCACATATATTCACTGATATCACAAAAACAAATTCTTTCTAAAAAATTTTTTTTGTTTATTATTTTATATTCATTTTCATAATGCTAATAAAACAACACCACACTAATTCACTTAAACCGTTTAATGACCTTTTCATGTTCTTTTTGGCAGTTATCATAATATGAGTAATTTATACATCTTCTAATTTCACACGGATCTCTGAAAAGTAAGCCTCATCTGCAGACTTCACGGGAAAGAAATTACGTCATTATTACCATAACCATTAGGCAGAGACAAGAAATGGCTTTTAATGTTTTTTCCTAAACATTTATAAAGAGAAGAAACTCATTGTGGGGGTCGTGACTTGACTTCTTTATTATTTGAAACCAAACTTTTCTACCATCTTCTAAAAAAGAGGAGGTAGGTACTGAATTACACTGTTCTTTTCATTTGACGTAAATGGTTTTTAGGAGATGGGTGGACCGAAAAAAAAATCATGTTTGAATCAAGAGTTTTGATTTCTAAATCGCAATAACTGAAAGAGTTCTCTCGGCGCGGCGCCTGCCCTAATGACAGTCCGCAGTCACTTTTTTTTTAAAATGATTAATTAAATAGAATGAAATGTAGCATAATTAATTATTTAATCACTGTCTTAGGTTTTGTGCTAGAATATTATATCACTTTTGACCGAATCTTGAGGTAGTTCGGTAAACTCAAATTTTAACACCCAAATTAAAAAAAAAAACCTTAACTACTACTATATAATTCACTTAATAAAAAAGTACTTTTTTATAAAATCTTGAGCTTACCAAAGTACCTTCACTTTTAATTTATTTTACGAAACATAACAAAGTTTATGCGAATTGGGATCCTTCTACTCGTATTGAGTTGTTTCAGCCCTTATAATGTAGCCTTATCTATCCATAGTTTGTTTTGGTATTGTGTAAGGAAATAATATTATAATAAATTAATTTTTTTTTTTTTTTTAATATTTAAATTAATATTTAAATTTTTTTTTAATATTTAAATTAATTATATAAATTAATTGTAAATAGATATACGAATTTAGATAGGAAAGTTTATTGTTATTGTAAAATATATGAGATAGACTGTTGTGAATATCTGTTTTGTTTACTTTTAGTGTACTCGTAAAACTTTACATCATAAAATTGATTTTAAATATTGAAGATTTGGCGCTGTTATTGTTTTAGATATTTTAAAGCGAATAATTATTATTAATGTGTGTATTATTATATATGTTTTCGTTAACAGCTTTTTTTTAGTAACTTCTTTCTAGAGTTTGTTGAAGCACATATTAATGGCACAAGGTATTTTTTTTAAATTAAATTATTGCCTTGTTTTATTAGCTTTCGACCACGGCTTGCAAAAACGTAATAAATAACACATATAAAAATACTTTTAAATTTATTGTATGATATTTTACTAATATTGATAAAAATCAAATACCACCAAATATTCTTTTTTTTGAGCAAGATGACTCACAAATCGTTAATGCTTATAACATTAATGCTTAAGGATTTATTTCATATGAAAAATAAAATAAAATTATAATACTCAAATCAAAATTCAAAAATGTCCATAGAGAGATAGAGTTTTGCTAATTACATTAGTTTTATCCGTAAAACAAGTAGATTCACGCGCATTTACATGCATTCATGAAATTACGACTCGCCGCGTGTATTTGCCTCGCGCCCACAGGTGCTTTGCTCGAAACTAAGTAAACGAAGACTATGAATAGAGAGATAGGCAAGATTAAATTAAAATTTTAAGAACATCCGCCGAATAACAAAATTGTATTCGCCATTTTGTGGTTTCTACTCTACTCGCCATTCTACTAGTCAAGGCCTTTTATTTACTACACATATTGAGAGAGTTGTAAACAAATATGCAATCCGCCATTTTATGGCGGCGGCCATCTTGGACCGATTTTAATGGCTCAGACTACTCCTGTATTCTGGGCTATATTTGATGTAAATTCGCCTTTCAAACAAAAATAAAACTCAATCAAAATCGATTTATCCTTTCGGAAACTACGATGTCACAGACAGGCACATACAGGTCATAGTTTTGACGTGTGTGTACACTTCAATGCTATGACTATAATATTACTGACTGACCCGGAGAACTTTAAAATAATAAATAAATAATAAAATAAAAATAATTTATGTATATATTATATGTACAAACACTATATATGTAAAAATAACAATACAAATAAAAATAAATTAAAACATCACTGTACGAGCTGTACTGCATCATTTTTATAACTATTCATATTAACAGAAACCCAGAGGTTAAATAAAGGACTCCTTAAGTACAAAGATTCTAATTTATTTAAATAAATAGTAGCCGTATATTTTTTTTTTGATAATTTTTGAAGGTAGTTATTTTAATAGTCACTCTGCTATTCGAAGCGGAGACTATAGAAATTGTAGCTTCCGAACGAATGAACCATTTTGTTTTTGTTTGAAAGGTGAATGAATCGGGAGTGTACTTAGCTATGTTTTGATGAAAATAGTTATGTGATGGCTATCGAAACAAAATGGCTGATATTATATTTTTGTACAGATACCTTAATATGCCGTGCGTGAAAGGGTAAGGTAAAACAATACACTATGATAAATTTCAAATCCAAAATGACCTGAACCACAACCACAGTTAAGTATATTTTTTAATTATTTTCAGTCGGGTTTTGTTTAATTATTAATTTTACTTGTATCCACTGCCCATATTTTCCCGGCTGCATGATGTTCATGGATACATCTGGACCTTCAAGAGACAATGAAATCGCTGACTAAAACATCGCACATTGATTGTGACTGCAAACACATGTCGCTTTGCCATATTAATATTAGAGGTATATTCGATAAAGTAAAAAACTTTTAGTTGAAGTTACGTTGCGAAGTTTTGTATCTGTTTTTCCTTAATCTGCATTATAATTACCAAAACTAAGTACAAAATATGGCGAGAACATGCCAGGGATTGTTTAACGAAGCTTATTCTCTGCAGCCTTACAAAGAGCATTATATTTTGCACATTCGTTAGTGAAATTTCAGAAATCATACTATTTGTTATGTACGCTATAAAAATGCGCAGCAAATTGGAGAAATACTTTAATCTTTAATGTTGCACAATTTAAATTTATTATTCATTTATCTGTTCTATAAGCATTTATTATTTAATTAAATCAGAATTGTAGGTTTTAATTTTTTTATTTAGTGTTTGCTGTCCGTCATTATACAAACCTGTCCTCTTGCTAATCCGCGATTTAGCTTATATGTTTTTCTGCTGTAGATAAATCGCTCTTTCACAAATCAGTGATAACAAAATTTTCAGTTATCGAGATTTCGAAACAATAATACTGAATTGATTTTAATAAAGCATATCTAAAAACTACAAATAGAGCTATCCTCGCCAAATAAAGGCATTTAAATCGGTTCAACCTTTGAAAAAAACTACGCTGCTAGAGACAAACACACAAAGTGGTTTAACTTACAAAAGCCAGACGCAAATCAGGGGATTTGAGTAGGGCTTAAAAATTTACAAATTTATAAGCGCAGGATCTGTATGTACATACGTACCTTTGCATCGCTCGATTAAAAAAATATTGATATTTTTCCACATGTAAAGCGTAAACAAACTCTCTCTCATGAAACCAATTTTCTCACGTTAGTTTACCTATCGCTGTTGCTACACAATTTACCGCCAAAATAAACTGTTTATATTAAAAGGGTTCGGCGCTAGGATGTATTAAGGGTTTTATGAGGGGTTATGTAGGGCAAGGGCCAAAATCGTTACGTTTATAAATGTTCGCGGAAGAAATATTATTTCTTATTTATGAAGAAAATTATTCAAGAGATTCTATTTTGTACAATGAATAAAATATTTTGATGTTAAGTCCAACGTGTTATCCTAGTTTTGACGCGTGTGAAAAATGTAACAAATTTTCTCACGCATTACTAAAAACGCGTTCCTTGTCTCTTTGGCCATGTTTAATCCGTCGATCTAAAAGAGACAGAATATGTTTTTTTTATAAAATATCGTCTTTGTGATGATATACGAGTGTTCCTAGTACTTCTAAAGCAATTGACCGATCACTCAATAAATTATACTATTATATTTTGTTTACACTTATAATACAATACTTACTTGTATATTACAATACTTTATTTACATGTTAAGTTTCACAGAAGGTTTTTATTACTTTTTGTAACTTTCAGTTTAGTAAGTTTTAGACACTTTATTTGCTTAAGGTCAAAGTTACATACTGTCGTCTAGCGTCCTGATTACGTCCCTGTGTTTACCCAAATGCTTTTATACACGTTAACTGCGGTTGTAGAAAGGGCAATGGACACACGAACGTGGCTATCATGTCTCACGTTTTGAAACTGGGAAAATAAGACAATTACTGACATTTTCTTTTTACAAATTAGCGTTTGATGGTGTTCCTGCTCATGGAATATTCTTAAAGCAATGATTGATCTCCGTTATATTATACCTTGGAGAGAAATCTAAATGCTTTGTTATGCTTTGTTATTTGTTATAAATGTGACATATCTCTGTGTATGTCTGTCTCATCGAACCGAACGGGTTTTGTTTTTTAGCATTCGGGAGTGTTCATTAGCTATGTTTAACGAAAATTCGTTAAACATAGCTAATGAACACTATTCCGGTGGTTATTTAAATTTTTAATTTAATCTTGATTTTTCTCTAGTATCACAAAAACCGATAAGATGGTAGGTGACATCTGACGAAACATCTGCCTTAGTTATTATTTTCAAAAATTACAAAGCTTAATGGACTTTCAATGTACTTTGAACTTCAAACAGAGTCAATGTTTTGGTATAACTTTTAATAACATCTCCCTGTTTCTATCTAAATTTGGTTGTAAACAGAAGTTTGTGTAAGCCAAAGTCGATAAGTATCTTTTATACGTTACGACACGATTCCAGGAACAAATACGAAAATACTCTAGACTGTGACAAAATTAAATCAATCAAGCTTATGTACACTGATTGCGTATCATCATCGCGTGACCACGAACGCTGCCAAACTAATGTTCAAGCAATATAGTCATGAAAAATATACGCAAGGTCAGTTAAAGCTTGTTTAAGCGTAATTGGAAAATTGATAGGTATTAATTATTAATTATTTTATTATTAATTAAATAGATTATTTTGTTTTAGTGAAATATATTACCACAATCAGGTTATTTCTCTAAAATGTATGGACGTTATTAGTAATTTAATTTTTAATAGTTTTCTGTATAATTACAATACCATTTAATGGTATAGTAATTTAGATATTAAAGCATATATTTTTTTCAAAACTACTTACTAAGTTGTGAAATTATCGTTATCATTATTCGTGTTAATATAGAAAAAGATCGTGTCGTCCACTGTAAATGTAACATTTACCATAAAATCAATCTTGTAATATCACTTAGTTTATATTATATTAGCAATATAACAATGAACTTTGTACAAAACTAATTTAATATTGTCTTATTGTATATAAGCTTAAGGCTGAAGATACGGCAATGTTGTAATAAACTCAATAAATATTTAACTCGATCGTTGAAGTTTTAATTTATTCATCTTGTTTATGGATTTAGGGCTTGTTATTAAAAGTTATGACTTACACGGGTAATGGATTTTGACAATACTATTCCGATTAAAATTCACGATTCTTATATAAAATATGGTTTATTGATATAAACTGTACTTTATAAGTATATATAACTTCTATAAAAATAGTAGTTATACGAACAGCAAATCTAGCGACCCGGCAACGTATTGCCTGATTGTTTTGATTGTCGATATACTTATTGAAAGTTTAAATGGTTCACATGTAAAGTTTTATTGAAATCCATCAGTAAATGGCAAGCCGTTACAAACTTCTCCTTATTTTAGAAATTACTGTTACATACATAATACTTTTAAGTCGCGAGTGAATAGGTGACCTTGTTAGGGCAGCGGAAGGTAGGGAAAGCGGCGCAACACAATACCGGCAGCGGCAGTCTTCTCTGTAACCGTTGCCGTTGCGACATACAAATCTGTATGCCAAAACCCAGTGGAGCGGCACATCCTGGATTCCTCTTGGGTTCACCGTGGGTGGCAAGGCCAGAGTTACTGAGCCTCTCCGCTTCGATAATGCAAGCAACCTGGACAAGAGTGGCACAGGAGCGAGGTAGAAATGATGAGATGCCTATACCCAACACGGTTATAAGGAAAGCTGTGGATGATGATGATGATGATGAAATAAGGAGTCTAGTGACTATCCGATTCATAAAGCCTACTCTTTATGAAAAAATGTAGATAACGTATCTAATTATATATAAATCTTTCTAACAAAACATCCCTCGAAAAGCTAACAACCGGAAGTCGTTTAAAAACAACCCTTAACTTTTGAACTCGTAAACAATCTATTAAAAAGTGAATTTTCCATGCGAGAGAGTTTTTTGATTGATAAAAAGCGCAAACTGGAACGAATCAGGGGAGATTGAATACCTCTTGAGGGATTAACGAGATAATAATAATAAAATGGTTGAGATTTGATAGGTTCTGTTTATTTGAATGACAAATAATGATTAATAATATAATTCTTTTAAAAAGTAATTATTAACTTATATTACGGCACCTCTTATTAATAAGGAAATTTTTCATTTATTTCGAATTCAAAATAAAATTTTATTTCGATAAAATTTTATTATGAGTATTTAAGGATGACCACAAACCAAATAAAAATCAAATTCTGCTATCTCACAGAAAAAAAGGTAGGAAACACAGAAAAATAAACAGTCGAATTGAGTACAGCCTCTTTTTGCGGAAGTCAGAGGAAAAAAATAATAAATTTAATAATAAAGACTTCAATTAGACAGACAAACCTTACGTTACAAAACAGATTGTCATCTATTAACAATCAAAATTTAACAATTATAAAAAAAAAAATATATATGCAACGAATTGAAAAGGTCTTTTCGAAAAAAGCATTTTCGGATTTATTCTGCCATTTCTGAGAAATCGGGGAACATTCATCAAAAAAAAAGGCACCGGCGAATAAAGGAACTCTTTTTTTTAAAGTCGGTTAAATACCAACTCTTTGTTTGTAAGGAATACCAAACCAATAGGAGTAATGATTAGTAAACAATATTTTCACATCCAGCATAAGCTGCTGTATCTAAACGACAACAGACTATTCTGACTAATTTTCTTTAACAAGAACAAAAATACTTTACAATATTTTTAATATACATTTCTGATATAGGAAAAATTATTTACTCGAGAGTTCTTCGTTAGAAGTTTATTACTCTCCGTATTGCAGTATCGGAAGTGTTCGAGGAACAATTTTATACTCGTGTGGTTCAATAACATACTGCCTATAACTACCTGGAATTATTTGAACAAGGAAAACATTTTTTTTACTAAGAAAATCAAATAATATTGAATAAATAACAACTAGTAATAAACGTTAATTTATCAGACATTGGCGAAAAAAAAATCTCTCGCAAATGCCGTATGATGATTACAGTGACGTAAGATTAAAACAATCTTTCTTTTATTTTCTTCGCATAGTATTTTTATGACAAACATATTATAAATGTGAGTATGTGTTTGCTGGTTAACTGGTGGTTCGTCTTCTACTTAGCAGCGAAGTGTGTAATACTTGTAGTTTGAGGTTATGAGGTACTTTTATCCCTTGAAAAAAAAAAAAAAAAACAAGAGTGCAGCCACAAGCAAATGCTTTTTATTAATAATAATAATTTAAAGGTATTGACTTGTCTCACGAGGTGACCGCCATGTGGGATGTTGATTCGACAACCATTGTTCTGATAGAAGCTTCGGCAAACGGTCTGATAGCTAAGAGTCTCGATCAACATGCTATGACGGTTGGATCGAGGGTTGGATACAGAGATCGGTGATCCTCGCTACGGCATGGATTGTCAGGAGGTTTTTCTCTTTGCAGTCTCTACCACCGGTAGCTTGTGTCCTGTCCCGCGGCTTGCGGTACTTATGTTTTGAATATGTATTGCAAAAAACTTATACTTTATATGTAATAAATATTATATTATTATATTATAATCAATTAAATGAATACGGAATTAAAAGGTATTAAAATTATTATGTTCGTTACCCAATTGCTTGGAGATCGGCTGGACCAATATGAAAAAAATGTTTTGTTTGAAAGGCTCTTCTCGAGTGACTCTTCCGAATTAAAATATTAGCAAAATTATTTAGCAAAAAATTAGAAGCATAATTATAATTTGTAAAGAACTTGTTCACGACTTATTTGACCCATTACAAATTATCCTGTTTATTACCCACAGTGAGGCATAGTAGACCAATATAAACCCAAAACAACTATCGCTCCTACACAAAAGGAACATAAAGATTAATTTTACGCGTTCCTCGATTTATTCCTACCACTAGTAAATTATTAGGTCAATATATTTGTGCACATAGTGGGCCTCGAAAGGCCGTTCGAGAGCCTATAGGACTCTTGTTGGCTATCTATTTGATTTAATCGTCTTTGTGGTAATTTTGAGGAGAGTGTGCTATAATGTTATGTGAGTTTGTAAATAGCGTTTATTACCAGCGTTATTAACCATCTTACTACCAGTAGTAAGAACGATAAATGAATGACTCCTCTTACATAAAGTCGTTAGAACAGAAATAATAATATTACCCGTGTAACTACTCGTACCGCGCAGCTAAAATCAAGGCAGGCTTTAATAAGAGCATCGCAGGAACAAATGACAATCACGTACATTGATAATCTAAATACTTTTTTTTCTCTTGATATTGGCCCCATACGATTTGTATATTTGCCAGCGTCAAGTTTATCAACTTTCAAGTTATTATATCAAGTAAAGTCTAATATCAAGTAATAAGTCATCGCAGTCAAGTTATACGTAATGTACAATCGTAAAGCGATAGAGATCAATATACTTTATTAGGATTATAATGTCATTTTTCACACCTATTTATAACGTCAAAAATATTTATTGCGGGATATTTAGGTTGCTGGTGTATTTACCTCTATGAAAAAAGAGTTGCTATTTACTTTTAATTTGCCATTATATTTTGATTAAGTTACAAAAATACTTCAAATTAAAAAAGACATCAATGGTTTTTGTCACAGAAAAATTATCATATAGGTCAACAGCTCGCATTACCACTAGTAACTTACATTTACTACTTTTCATTCTCAAAATAGACTCAATTCGACGGTTTTTTAATGTTTATTACCTGATTTAAATTTTTTTTAATGGTTCTTGATTTGTTTCACTAAATTTGTCAAAATGGGTTCAATTTTAAGGTTTGATTTATAAATATAAATACCTAAAAGAATTCTATCGGCGCCTGCCTCAATGGATGTCGGTATACACTTTATTTTAAAACTTGTTACGAATAGGTATGATATTATATAATGTGTTTAAAAAATTCTACAAGAGAACCATAAGCTAAAATATAACACTCGTGATAAAACCAGCAAAAAATTATTCACCTCCTAAAGAAGATAAAATTTAATGCCACTGTAAAAGCACCTTTCAGAGCTAACATAAGGCCAAGTAAACACTAGGGGAGTCACTCTTTTAACTTCTATATTTCTCAATAACTATAATTTTCGGTTTTTGAAGTCACGTGTAAATCGTTTTCTTTTTCTGGACAAGCGTGTTTCATCTTAGGCTGTATCGTTTGTTGTAGGCTTTTTATCAGGCGAGAAGTCAAACGCATGTCTGTATTTCATGTCTATATAGAGATTTAAAATTTGGAGGTTGTTTGTAGGAAATTATCTTTAAAATTCTGAGCTACGAGTAATAAAGAAAATAATTTTGCCACTAAAAAGCTACATGATACCTGAGTTTTATAATAATGCTACGTTTAATTCTTGTAAAAATATAGTGTTTCCGTGGTATAATCAGATCACTATGCATAACACTGCAGCACGCAGCTAATTTACTATGAAAATTAATAAAGAAGATGTCATTTTTTGTCTGGGAGGTGGTTTTGCCTATTTTTACACTGCTGTGTAGTATAATAATGTATAATACAACCAGTTCATTTTTATTACTTTTTTTTTAAATAATTATTTTCCATCATCTTATAACATAATATTGTAACTCCTAGTGAACACGAAGCTTTATAGCTTTAGGTGAATGTTATGAAGATAAGTGAAAACGAGTCTCATCATGTTTTAGGTGCGTCAATAAAATTTGTAAGCAGATACATCATTTTCAAAAATGATAAATTTATTATTTCTTCGAGGTGTCATGACATAGAATACTTTTGGTGTCATGCCTTAATATCAATTGCCGTAAGAAAAGAAACCAATAATATATTTATAGATGTATTTTTTGTTTTTATGTGATATCTTCTCTGTATTAAAGAATTAATCCATGTTTATACAGAGTTATTAATTAGAGGTGTAGTAATCTGAAAGGGCGTCACTATACACAATAATTAACGAATGAACTTTGTTATATTCATATTAATTTAGCCTTTATTGTAGTGGCAATACAATTCACTCAACAAACCCAGTTAAATTCGACAAGTTCAATTGCATTAAACTCATCGCAATTTCAAATGAGATTATTGTTTCATAATGCATAAAATACAACAATGTGTTCAGGAATCATTTTTCAAACTTTATTTATGTTTAGCGTGTGATAGATGTGTCTATATCTAAGAAATATTTATTTTCATTTGATTTGACTCAGAAAGATAATATTATTAGTTAGCCTTCTTGTTGGAGAAGGTTAAGCTTTCGAAGATAAGCGTAAAAGTGCAACCATAACCTGCAATTCGATTAGGGTAAGTGGACATAGCCTACTCTCGCTTTTTATTAGATACCTGAGTTCGGCTATAATGATGAATGAGTAGATGTTTGTATGAAGGCTCTTGTGAACGTAAAAGAAGCAAAAATATATGTCTAGGTCTTAGCATGGGATCTACGTAGTTTCTGATTACTAGTGACTATGTATGTATTATTTATGTTTCTAATCTTTACTCAGAATTTATCAAAAAGTTTTCGATAATTTGATAAATACGTTTTCAGTTTATTTAGAAGATATTTTGCTTTATTTTTACGTTTGATAGGGACATCTCAATTGTCTATCAAATAATTTGAGAGCTTCTAGAACATTGCATGATTGCATTATTCGCTTCTAAGAAAAAAACATTTATTTTTGTTAATGACTCTACAGGACCCATAAATATATACACGCAATATATGCCTCATAGCACGGAAATACACTTAGTATTAAAGGTAGCAGATTAACTCTTACATAAAACAATGCTTGTGATAGTAATGGCTATCACTATATTTAAAGCTCTCCCAGAAAACTAAAAGAAATGACTTCTTTGGATTCAAACTTCACCTCCACAAATGGCTCCTGGCTCGCTGTTACTACACTGTCAACCAATACTTAATACTTTACCATGGTAAACCAATTCGCTAGATTTAATGTCATTTGCACATCTGGTATTATGATTAATCTTTGACGTGAACTTAATATAGATTGTTATTAGATATCTTAACTGTTTAACCAGAACATGTGTTCTAGTTTAAATCTTTAAACTATTATTTAAAAGAGTGATTCCTGACATTCTATACAATATGATTAATTTTATAATCTGATTCAATTGTTTTTGTATTGTAGATATACTCGTAAGTATTATTGTATGACTCCTCTATATTAAATTGCACATCATATTGGTATGTTAGTTAGTGGGATATAAGTTTAGCATTAAGATCTGCATTGTACCTTGTAATAGCAATAAATATCATTTCATATCATAGATGGTAAGTAAAAAATACAGACGCAAGCAAATTAACATCTAAGTACCTTCTTATTAATATGAGAGTTCTTGTAAGTATATAGTAAGAGCATACCCTCGTTCCACCATAAATACTACGACTTAAACATGCCACGGGCCTTATAGTATCATTACGGTAATAGTCGAGGAGTTACCGTACCTTATTACTAAAATACTTTATTGAACGAGCGAGTAAATCGAGTGAAGCGTTTTTCATTCATGCTTGGCTTTCGACTACAGGAAAAATTTGAAAATTAAAATTATATTAAAAATTACTATTGAACGACAATTATAACACGTTCATCAATAGAAACACATACGATTTTTCAAATTATTTTACTCTTTTTCTAACATATACAATAAGAATTATCATAATTTAATTACCATGGAAATATAAAGTAGGTAAATCAACAGTTTTTTTGTATAGGCAAAAAGTTCAACGTAAAGATGAGTTTAGTAAAAAAGAGATATGGCTAAGAGGTATAAAAAACAGGAGAAAAAAACGGCATCATCCGACTATCTCTTGCAAAATCACATGATTTGATACCAGGGATAGGACAACGTCACTTTTGATAAGCGGACAAGTGAACTCAATAATTAGAACTCAAAAGAACGCCCACTCAGCTTTCATCGCTCAGTTTCATGAGTGTTATTATTAACGACATCAGTATATACAATACTTATACAGTAATATAATGTCTATAGGATTAGACTGTTTGTAAGGAGTTATTTGACTTAATAGCTGTTCTCAAAAATTGAGTTAATAAAAAAAAAAACTTTAGGTCCCCGTTGTATTAGTGAGTAGCCTCCTTGCCTAGAAACCCAGTGTTAAAGACCTAAATTTACTCGCTTGTTACTTAAGTAACTTTATTTATCAAGGTAAGAAATAATATGGCTTAAGTAAAAGGTCTAATTTACCCTTATTCAGGTACACCATATCGAAGACGTATTTTATTCAAGAATAATGTATATTTCATTTGAAAATCTATAATTTTATCATATGATAATTACTTTGTGTAAGAAGAGCTCGGCCGATTAAACTAATCTTTCTTTTTATGAATATAAGAGCTACCGAGCAACTGCCTTTATAAGAAAATCATACTCATTACCTACAACAACAAAAATAGTTGAAACACTTTATAAACCACGACCAAACCACAAAAATATTTTTAAACATAGTTTGTTGTTTTGTTAAGATAGTTCAAACATTTAAGTATTCTTCAAAAAAGTAAACTAGTACAACATATGCAAGATATCGAATGTCAAAACTGGTTTTCAGACTCTAGTAAACCAAGGTTTCGTGGTTGTATAAACCATAGAGGGCTGGTTATCTTTAAAAAAGAAATAGACTCAGTTTTGAAAAAAAAATGAACTATAACATAAGCTCTATAGGCATGTCCAAATCTTTTGTGATAATACGGTCAAGGCTTAAAGATAATCCAAATTGTCCATCTCACTACTCAGTAGAATAGTACCTATCCAACTGGGCACGCTAACCTCCAGCATATGACATATGTATACATATAGGTACTATAAAGTAAAAAATGTTCTAAAATCATTCTGACTTACGTCGTTTCGTTAATAAATTCGTTACCAAACGTAAATTCGAAACCGTACAATTATAGTCTAAGTTCTTATAACGTTTAAATTACTTCCTAATAGTCAAGTAAATGTATAATAACTATTTATACATACAATAGTGAATAGCCCATTTAATGGGAAAATTCTCTGTATAGACACACAATAATTCGTCTGTCGCTGAAACTTTGCAATCTTATTTACAGTTGACGAAGAATTTTTTTTAGTTTATTCAGATTATTTATTTAGTTATTTTAATGTACATGTATGTAGGGTACAAATACAAATATGTATAATTCCTCGTCAACCGTGGCAAAGTTTCAGCGATAGATTAGTCATTGTCAGGTCAAACTTACGATTTATTGGACAAAAACTAAATTTTGTTCATATCAATATACCAATTCTGGAAAATTATACATAAAGGTCCGTTGGTATTACATTTATTTAGCCTCTTAGTTGTCCCACTTTATAGCTACCCATAAATATTCTTGATTTGAATGTCCATGGAAACGACAGTCACCGACTACTTTAAACGTCCACAACACAAAAAGTTGTATTAAAGCTGTAGGAAATTATTAGAAGATGTTCAATAAGATAATTCATCTGTGTCAGTTTAATCTTTAAAATAGCAAAGAAAGAATTAAAAATTATTTCGATGACTCCATCCAGGCTTCTTTTATGTGAAGCACTTTTGTGTGGAAAGTTCTAGAAAAATGCAAATAAAGGTAAAAACAATTTATTGTTAGTTCCTCAGCTATAATTGTCATCAGTTTTCTGTTCTCATACGCAATTTTTTCTCATAAGCGCTTGCGGAATTCATCTTTATTGACTTTTTAAAGTTGGAATATTATTTCATAGTGAAAACTCTACGTAAAAATATTCACCATACAAAATGAAAGGGCATTATGTTCCAAGTTTAAACTTGCTCAGCAAATAATAACAAGAGACTTTTGAATTCAAACTGCCCCTAATTTGTTTCAACGTTGCACCGCTGAATTCGCTAACAGGTTCTCGTAAAAATAACATTAGCTTTCGTTCTCAAACTCGATAGTTCGCGAGATTACATTTCACGAAGAAACTCTACATCCAAACTACCACTTAGATTTTTGAAAAATCTTATCTAAGGTTACCGAAATAGGGTCTGAAATTCACTGATGCGTGTAACGGGGAATGGTTGGATGAAATTGAAAATAAACATCTGCAAGCGGAGTCGCGTTTTAGAAGCGACTTTGATGGCTCGTGGTTCACGGCATTTGTTACTTAGATACAACATTTAGTCAGTATTTTGTGCTAGTCATGATTCTCATGAATTAAGGCTTTTGTTCTGAGTACGAATTACGGAAATAACGACATATAAAAATATCTGTAGCTACAATAAAGAATTGATATATATATATCTTGGACAGTCTGTTAAATTTATATCACCATAACTGAATGAGAAAAATATTATAAAAAAAAAATTTTTTTTTTGTTATGACTGTCAGTAGGCAATTTCGTAAAATAGTAATATACATAGATGAGTCAATCTCTAGATATAATTTTTATTGCTTAATGTCTGACAGAACTTGTCGTGACCCTCTATACCCATTTTGATTAACATAAAATCATTAATTTACCTATATCCGCAGATGATGATATATCACTATATATATTGGCTATATTGGTAGATACCATCCCGCGATTCCACTCTTTTAAGGTTAAGGTAAATCTAAAAAAAATTAAGTCAGGTTTGCATAATCCTTCATTTTCTATCCTACCAACTCTTCCAAGTAGATTCATATTTGCGACAGACCAATAGTCAAATATTGGTAATTTTGGTATCATAACGGTCGTGGTACGGGAAGTGGGTTCAAGCTTTTAACCTCCTGGTATAAGCGATTGTTTTCCTTTGTTCAAAAATAAATGAAGCGGAAGAATGTAAACAAGCTATTTATTAGCTGATTTTTAACGACGGGTCTGAGTGTGTGTGTGTGTGTGTGTGGTATCGTAACTTCCAATATATATGAACTGATTTAGAATTTGTTTTTAATTGTATGAACTTGTTTATTTCCTTTGAACGAAATACCCTCTTAACTCCGTAGAACCTATAAGCCAAGTTTCGTCAAAATTGCATGGAACCTTTAAAAATGATGCAAAAACAAATGTAAAAGCTTTTAAAAAACAAAACAAGAAACGAACGAAGCACACACTAAACCGTCTATGAGCAATAAAAACTACGCAAAAAACTTCAAAGAAAAACCATAAACAACATTGCGAGATTCACTGCCATTTCAATATAAAGTCTGGGTTAAAATCTGTGCAAACGAACCCCACTTTGAGTGCCCATTGCGCTCGTAAAATAGTGGCAACCTTAACCACACTCGCGGCGCGCTGTAAGTGACAGTGGGAAAGATTTTATTGCTCTGACCTTGCTGCGAAAGTCAAAACCAGACACTATTACCACAGAAAGTGCAATAAACAAATATTTTCCATTTAAATTTAGAATTGTTTTGTAAGTGTGTGCATTACATACATTTTTAAATAGTTTAGTTAAATACCGCTATGACGTCGCATCATCATCATCATCATTTAAGCGCCGAATTCAAGTGATAAAGTTCCTCTGAAAACTTGAAGCTAAGAAACTACAAATGATGTGAAGCGCTTTTTAGAATTGGTAGTAAAGACAGGTTTTTGGTCATTTATTAGTTAACTTGTAACTAGTTTTGCGAACTGTGACCATGATCACTATTGTGACTTGGTCCAACTAGCAGAAGCCGTTGAAGGAAAACCAAGGAAACCAAGCATGGTAGCTACCGCCATCAAGTTAAAATTCTGTCGCCAAGCATCTAACGGTGTGTTCCGGCAGCCTTCCTTGAGAACTGATGTATTCCAGACTAGGCATGCTCCATTTAGGGCTTCAGTGGCAAAAAATTCCGTGGTAGAGGGTGCTTGTGGTCAAATGCCTAGCTGTGTTGGATAAAAAAAACAGCAGAGGCAGTAGATAAAATGGTTTTTATTCAGTTTCAAGACACTATGTTTGAAATTCCAATACACACTGCTAATTTAAAACATCATGCATTGTGCATCAAAGCATGTCGTTTTGTCATTTTATATTAGCCGTTTTCTTTTTTTTCGGGTTTCCCCGGGAATAAGTGCCCGTGATTTGAAGATAAAAAGAAAAGAAAAAGAACATGGAGACAAGACTGGTTAATATGCTAAATATACAGACTTACTGGGGTAACAGATTGCTAAAAATGAAAGGAAGGAAGAGAGAATGGGACAATATGGGGTGAAATAAACTATATCAAATGTATGTGTCTGTGCAAATCAGTCTTGTGACAAGATTAATATAATAGTATTTTTGTATTACTTTCGATAATAGTAGGTACAGTTCAACAGATAATTCGACAACCACAGGTACGTCCTAGACAATGTTACAACTACTTGTAATTTCATATGAGACAAGGGTCAGACTCCCGAAATTCGACCAGATTATTTCGACCTTTCAGTATAACATTCCAGTGGCAGATTCACTCGCAGCATTTATTAATCCAAGCTCAAAGTTCACTGGACTTTGCAAAGTGTAGATTGAACCAGTATTTTTGTTAGATATTTTTGTTACACGTTTTATTTTTTAATACGTTTGTTTTTATTGTGATCAAATTCTAATGTTATCATAATATAGAGTTGTTATTTAAGCTCGAGATTTTGAACTGAGGCAATAGCGTTAATATATTCATAGCACCAGGGTGCTATGAATATATTAAAATTTCTTGTGTCGGAGATGCCATGTAACATTCACAAACACTCAAAAGTAGTGACTGTAATTCAAAATCACCATAAGAACTTAAATTTGGCCGGCTCTTAGTTTAGTAACTAGTAGATCTAGACCTAGACTTGCACATGGTTATGAAATGTAATAATTTCTAGTTTTAATGTTACGATGCGTTACGGGGTCGAAGTCTGCCCATGATACTTTTTTAAAAACTTATGATTTCGTAAAACAAAATCATTGACTTGATACTAGGCGATGGAAATGCAATTTATAACACAATTTCAACGCCATCTTACTCGAAAAGCAAACGTTTTCCGATAAGTTTACACTTACACAGAAATTAGACTATATCGCTGACACCATTCGATCTAACCACTATCAAAAAGCGAATTTCCTGCGCAAAATTGTGTTTCAAATTGAGTGAAAATTTAGAATATATTATTATTATGTGAACTCCATATTAGATTGGTAAAGTTGATTTTGATCTTGACCGCGTTGAAGAGGTAAAAAAATAAAACTAATTCGGCAGAAGTTTTCATAAAATCAGTAAAATATTACCTTATCATCTATATCTATAGATATATCGATGATTAGGTACAAATTACTTTATGATTATAGCCATTTCGATAAAGTTATGGTTAAGATTTTTATATAAAAATAAATCGATAGCAATATTTATCTAATACTAGCTGACCCGGCGAACTTCGTACCGCCTAACAGTCGATTCTTTAATTTTATATTTTTTTAAATACTTGTTCTGCTATTCGGGGTCAGCAAATATTGACAAATATTGACATTAATATTTATACAAACTTTATGGTATGGTATAAAAGTTCAAATTGACTTTTAAGTATTGTTACGAATCGATTGTATGAGAGTATAAAAAAGTGTTACTTTTAGACTTTTTCAGGCAACTTTTTAAATTTTTCTCTCCGTAAGAAAGGTGCAAAATCAGTTAAACTACTCTCGAGATTTACGCTTAGCAACACATTCAGCGATTCATTTTTGTATTATAGATTTTAATCAAGCTTGAATCCGATGCATTCTAAATTATGCTAAACAAGAGAAATTTGAGAAAATATTACTAATTTTAAAGACAAAAAGGGAGAGCGTTTGGGTTATAAAAGACTTTTATAGTACATGTTAAGATTGTTTTATATAGGTACTAAAGCCTAAATACAGTCATATAAATATAGTTACAAAACTAGCACTATCATTAATACTATCGGCTAAAGTACTGCACAAATATGTTACAAAACTGTAAACTAAACAGAATTATAAAAAGTTTTCAAATTTAATCCGCAATGGTGGAACGAAGCTGTGCTCGTTGTTAGTTCGATTAATTAAAACCTTTTACATTTTACATCGCCCAGCTTTATATTTACGACATTAAATATTTAACATTATTGGAATAATTTTCATTATCATTCTCTGTAAAGCTAACAATAAAATTAAAGCGTAGAACAATAAAACACCAACATTGTGTAACAATCGATTAAATCGAATGTAAATGATGCCGATTCGATTAAACATTAAATCGAGTTGGAGTTGGTTCGAGCAAATCGTGCAATTCGATGGACTTGAGCTGAAATATTGTTCTAACGCAGTTTCAATCTTGATACTTAAACAGATGGTGATTTCATTTTACTTGAAACAATAGTCTTGAGCTAAAAGTTGGAATAAAATATGAGAGAACAGCAAAAGTCGTAACTACTGGGAACTGACGGTGTTTATATGTTATTTTATTATTTGTCGGATGATAACAGAATAGTAGATTCTCGTCCTTGGTAACAGGAGTACCAAGACTATTTTTTTGCTTTTGGTAACTGGTTGTCGAAGTTTAGTTATCAATACGGTCAGAGTACAGAGTGACGATTATTCTATAGAGTTAAATTGCAAGACTAACTGAAATAGCCCTAGCACCACTCAATTCATTTAGGAGTGTCATTCCGGGCCCAAAGTACCCCTGAAAGTCATTATTAATATGCATGGGAGTGATGTTACGGACCTTGAAAGAGGTTTGCAACTTAGTTGCAACCTAGGCTGACGTTTTAGACTAACTTTTTTTCGCAGTTGTAGTAAAATATTTTTGAGCGAAATCTCTCAATGACTTTCTAAGAAATGAATAAAAAATACCAAACACGAATATCTTGTCTTAATGCTACGGAACCTTTAAATATGAGTCTTTAAGTCACCAAGCATCTGCAAAGTGTTGTTTTATTTCATTTAGTTATCACCGGCCAATCTTTTCCAAACCCACGCGACATTCGCATAATTGCGGCTACTCGTATGCCGCAGAGGCCATAATTAAAGATAGAGTGTTTAAGTATGCACTTGACAAATCTATTTCTTACTGACAATTTTATTCTTACTCTGCGTATCGTCCCCAAAATATTGTGTCGAGAAAATTGCCAAGTCATCCTCGGGTCTTTCTGGGGCTAACTTGGTGATATAATCGGCTGATTGAAGACCCTGATAGAACGGGCTCGGTTATCCTATGCGATGATTCACTGAGGGATCCAAATATGTGGAGACTTTAGGGTTAGTTTTACCTGGGGCATTTGCATATAAATGTGTGTTTTTAACCGACTTTAAAAAGGAGATGGTTCTCAGTAAGACTACATGTTATTTCTCAGTTTTTATGAACGTTTGTCAGCTATTACTGTGCAGGTAATAATTCGATTTTGTTGATCCATTTTTTGTTCTGCATCCATATTGGCAATAGATACTCAAATTATTGTAAAATAAAAACTAGTATAAAAAAAAAAAAATTTTTTTTACTGAATAAATGTATTTATCAATTATATAAGTTTTGTGAAAATCGGTCCAGTAGGTAATATCGGATCGGATTATAGACCCAGATAAGGCGGACAAGGTTATCCTGTGCGATGATTCTGTGATGGGCTTCAATAAGGAGGAGGTTTTCAGAAAAAAATAAAAGAATAATAATAATTATTGTACAATATCATTAGATTTTACTAACACTAATATCATAAAAGTGAAATTTGTGAGTGTGTGTTAGTGCGTTCTTTCATTCACGCTCAAACGGCTGAATGGATTTGGCCGAAATTTTAACCAGGATAGCTTATGTCTGGATTAACACATATGTTACTTTTTATCCCGGAAAAATGCAGTGTTACCGTGGGATAATTTCGAAATACAAATATTCGCGAGTATTACCGCAGGGCGCAGCTAGTTGCAAACACCTGCCCTGGTCAGGAATCGAACCTTGATGTCATTAATATAAAAACCAATATAAATATGTGTAGGAAATAACATATTATCAATTTCAAAAGCTTAGGAAGATCGAGAAATAAGATAAACAAAATTAAGTATGCTTTGCTGAGGAAAACATAGCATTATCATATGACGATGAATCGACTATTTTGTTACGACCATATACGTTCATAATAAGTTTACTAAAGCGCACAAGACTTTAGTAACTAATTGTACACAATTCTCACAAAATAATATTTAAGAATAAACACTAAACAAAAGTGAAAAAAATAGGTAGTAAAAAAACCTAAATTGTAAAAATAATTAAATGTCTGACATAAATGATGTCCGTGTAGCAACTGGCAATCTCCCAAGAACGCTGGCTGCATTCCTGCGTTGAATTGCCACTGAAAGGACAAGGAATGAGCCGGTTCTCTTGTCCCCAGATATTGACTTTTCAAAAGTCATTAAAGTCTAAGCCTGGAAAGGGTTACCATACTACGAGTATATCAATGATTAAACGAATTTTACTAGACTAAAATTCAAATTCATGGGATGATTTAATGAACTTTGTTAATTTTATACATCGAGATAAATAAGGAACTTAAAAAAATGACTTGATAATCGTCTTCAATTTGGCAGGCTAAGAAATGTGAAATGAATAAGAAACCAGGGGAAAAGCTGGCAAATAATTTATTAAAATTGTAATTTATGTTATTTATTTATTAACACTGTTCATTATGGTTCATTTACATGATTCAATTCAAAGTCTTTATAACATAGAAATGATATTATAAATAATGTACGATAGAATTAAAGTAACATTATTAAATTATGTATAGATAATATGCGTAAAGTAAAATTATTTTGTTTGTTAGGGATTTTTTCTCTAGACTCATTAATCAACTGCTAGCAAATTTTTCCACCGTTTTTTCCTTATATAAAATAAAAGCTTTTGTCTTTTTATTTTTCTAAAACAAGGAGAAAGCAAACATAAACATCTTTAAATTAAAATAACTTCAAAGGCGAAGCCGGAGGCAATTTTCGAAATTGTGGTTGACACTTTCGACAAACAAACTGAAGGTTGAACCACAAGTTTTTTTTTTCATACAACGATTAAAATAATAAATTCATTGATAAATCGTCGTCATGTTTTTTTGTTGTTGTTAATAACTAATTTACAAACCAATCTTTTAATATAACAAATTAAAAAAAACTTAAGAGGATGGTTTACGTTGGTGTCAAAATCTAATTAAGCAAAATTATGTTCTAAAAATTGGTTACTTTAAAGGGTATCTAACCGGCCCTTATTCATAGTGACACGGTATGATATAAAATTTGACATTCCTTATGAATACCGTTCTAAGTAAATTTAGAGCGCGAAACATAACGTGGCAGCGTTACGTGTTGAAATGTTGATAGTGAATAAGGGCCCAGGGTGTAAATTGATCTTAACACATTATAAGAATATCACACTTTTCTGTAGCACGTTCCATATAAGAATATAAGTTCATGGTAAAAGTTATCTATATATAAGACTGTGTCCTGAGTGACTGATAGAAAACTCAGAAGCGAAAGGTAATTATACTTATACTTACCTACACAAAAGTAAGACGCAATACATAACACTTTTCTGTAGCACGTTGCATATAAGAATATAAGTTCATGGTAAAAGTTATCTATATATAAGACTGTGTCCTGAGTGACTGATAGAAAACTCAGAAGCGAAAGGTAATTATACTTATACTTACCTACACAAATGTAAGACGCAATACATAACACTTTTCTGTAGCACGTTGCATATAAGAATATAAGTTCATGGTAAAAGTTATCTATATATAAGACTGTGTCCTGAGTGACTGATAAAAAACTCAGAAGCGAAAGGTAATTATACTTATACTTACCTACACAAAAGTAAGACGCAATACATAATTTTACATTTTTATATTGAGTTAAGAGCTCGGTTAAAAGCCCAAGTAAATAGAAATATAAATATATTTATATGGAACAGGAAACATAACTTAGACAAAAACAAAATATGTAATATGTTTTTAAATGCTTTCTACTCCTAGTAACAAGTGATAGTAACATTGTATTGCAAACATTGAAACGAAACAGAATTATAACACAGCTATAAATAAATTAACTCATACTGCACCCACAAACCTATTGCAAATTCCCACCTCGCAATTTCGCAATGATGTTGCTAATTCTAAATAGTAATTTCAACATTCAAAATGAGTCCCGGATAGACAAATCATTCAATTGAATCACTATAGAATGGCCACGTTTGGTGCAAAAACATATTCTTAATATATCTTTTAAATTACAACTAAATAAAATTACACCAATTCATTCACGCTATTTATTTATTTTTTAAAAGCGGAAAGACCCTCTAATAAGAAAAAGGAAGTGATTAACAACAGTAAAAATATAGCAGACGAATTACATTTATCTACAGATAATTCAAATGCTCGATGGAATGAAGTTCCTATCGATTAGTTAGTGAAAAAATGGTAATAAAATTAATTATATTATATTGAAATAAAAAAACGAAACGAAAATAACTGGCTGTCCTTATATGAGAGAGAGAGAGAGACAGACAGACAGAGAAACACGCGCACGCTGCACGGCTTACAACTATAGGAAAAAGTATCGTTACAACTTTTGTCTTAATTTTTTCCGTCTAGCCCCCTTTCGCAACGCGCAATAAGGAACTTCGTTCCAAAAGCAAAGAATACAAGCGAAAGAAATCAAAGTATATACGCTCATAGATTATTTATTTATAGATTTTCCGATCTATATTTTCTTTAAACCTTGGGTTATGATATAGCTCATAACTTGAAACTACAGTGGAAATGCAAAGTTTTAGTGATATTTGACTGGCTGTAGTTGGGTTTGTTAAAATTTTAATGACATTTCCATATTGCGGTTTTATTAAAATTAAAAATCAGTAACAGAGCTATTATCATATTATTTTTTTATCAGAAGGGTTTTAATCCCTGAAGCAAAAACGCGTGTAATAAACTTGACATGTCTGTGTGTGTGTTCCTGCTGTGGCATCGCAGCTCCAGAACGAATAAACCGGTTTTCTTTTTAGTCAGCAGTATGATTTGTTAGACATTTGGCTAACAGTTGAGGCCCTAAATGTATTCAACACCACCGAGGCCTTAGATGGAGACTGCCGTCTGGAATATACTGGCTTCTAAAGAACAGGCCTGAACATACCGTTAAGTGCTTGGCGACATTTTTTTAACGTGAAGGTAACGTTAGGCGAGCGTTAGGAAACGCCCTACATCTATAGTTTGATCGCGATGTTTTCCTTCTCCGTTAGCTCGGGAGTACTATTATTTATTCTGTGGGCCTGATGCCCTTATTGCCTATTTAGGAAATACAAGAAAGTTTAGCGCTCATAAAAAAACTAGCAAAAATTGTCTACCCCATCACCGCAGTTACTCAGTAGCAATTGCAGTACGTTTTCAGTCAGGTTTAGGATAGCTAATCGTAGCATTTTCAGCTGAGCACAAAAAGTGGGTCAGTCGTAAGATAGTCAATCGTATAGTATAGATGTTTCTTGTTAATTTCGAAGGACATTATAAAGCTTTTCAAATTAAGGGGAAAGGTAGTGGCGAGTGATTTTTATAAACAAAAATGTTAAAATACATTTACATCTCTCATATTCGGTAAGTAGGTCCTTATTACCCCCAGATGGGGCTTGTAGGTGACCAATTAGCGCTCTAGGGTAATAATGTAGCTAGAAAAGCCCTAGGGTGGAATGTAATTATTAAAAAAACTTCACTCTTTCAAAAAGTTCGCGTACATCTAACCGTCATACTGGCAATAGACATCATGCATTCAGCCCAATGACAAAAGAGATCGCTTCGCTATTCAGCCTTGTCTTTGTATGAGTATAATAGTCATGAATTTTAAATATCGAACGGCGAAGCTCAATTTCGTTCTTGAATAAAATAATTAAAAAAAAAGATGAAACAAGGCGGGAATAGAAAACTTTTACTTTAAATATTGTTTGTTTTTAAGATTTTTTTATAATTACGTGCTAATTAGGAAACAAACATGAGTTCTGTAAGTGATGAAGATATAAGCTGCACTCCCGATTCAATGAAAATGGAAGCTGAAGCAGCAATTAAT
This sequence comes from Ligdia adustata, assembly GCA_947049295.1. Taxonomy (NCBI): domain Eukaryota; kingdom Metazoa; phylum Arthropoda; class Insecta; order Lepidoptera; family Geometridae; genus Ligdia; species Ligdia adustata. Next base: position 4,031,134 of record OX346237.1, read on the forward strand.
ATGTTTTATTATTGTAATGCCAATTTTTTTCTACTTACCTCACAATCGAGATGTAAAGCAGAGTAGTTAGCTCGGGTGTAAGCATCAATTGCACCATTAAATATCTCGGGCTGCAATTGATGCCTTACAGCCCTTGGCTACTAATCTACTATTACTGAAAGGAATAATACCTAAACAGCTGTCAAAATACAAATTTCCTTTATTGAATGATCGGACCTCAATTTAAAATCGCCTCCCACGTTCATTCATCTTCAATACAACCGTTTATTTCATAACAGTTGATTTTAGAGCGAGAGCGGAGCGAAATAAATAATGCCTGAATTTTTTGAATAGTTTCCGTACCGTAATGTTTACAAATAAAAAATATTGAAAAAAAAAATCAAAAGAAAAAAAATATATATTGGCCTTTAAACGATAAACATACCCGACTGCGAAAGAAGGAGGGTTGTGTTTTTTAAGTATGTGTATGCATGGAAGACAAATATGTATGTATGTATATTTCTTTGCACGCCCTGAATCCTATTCAATAGATTCGTCTTAATCGTGAGAGTGACACTGGATACATCAAAATAAAATAAAAAATTAAGGATGATTCACAGGTTCGATTTGACTCGATTTCATCTATTTAACATTATTTACTACATTACAAAATAGACCTTCAAAATAGTTTCGCTTACGTTTTCTTTATTTTACGACCGTCTAAAGACATAGTACTGTTTCCCATTGTACATCCGTAACGGGATGATAGATGGTTTTGTACGAGTAACTTGTTGGATTTACTTGACGTCCGCTGCCGGCGCCGGGTGCTACCGTTCTATTTGCGTTTCCACTGACCCGAGCTGAGTTTATTGTCTGAGGTCAGAACTTGTATGCTTCTGTGTAAATATAGATTTTTGAACTCGCTTGAGTATAGATTTCTGGAGGTTATTCTCTGGTTATTCATTCTTGGTGTATCTGAATTCGACGATAATGATGATGTGTTATTATTCTACTAATATTATAAACGCGAAAGTTTGCAAGAATGTAAGTTTGTTATTCATTCACGCAAGAACTGCTTAATCGATTTGGATGATTTTTGGTAAGTACGGAGATAGCTTAAACCCTGGATAAAAAACTTACTTACAATATTTCAGAATTTTATTATATACGGTCACAATGCATTTTTTGCAGAGGAATCCAGTAAATGTTATGAATATTATTATGTTAATGATTAGATAAGAAAATTAAAATTCTGCAACCGCTAAACGCTATCTGTCTAGAAAAGGTATTTTAATTTCGACATAATAAACACACACAAAAATAAACTCAAGACCTCGAGTTAAAGCAAAGTTATATTAAAGGTTGTCTTCGTATAACAGCTGTGCTTCTTTCGGAAACTACTAATAATCATAAGAACGAATGCTTCTAAGGAAGACAAGATGACTCCACATTTTCCTCAGTACAGGATAGTTAGACCCTTGTTTGGTAAACTTTACTGTTAACTGCCGAGAGGTAATGGTAAGTGTCATGGGCCAAAGTAATTTGGACTCGTAAACTAACTAAATGATCTCCTTAAGGTTGTCCAACAAGATTGAGTTTTCATACAAAAATAAACAAAAAAAGTAATCAAACACACTTAGTCTTAAAAAATACATATTATATCTACATATTACAATACACTATTTATATTGAAAAAATAGTGAAAGTAGAAAAAGTTGAGGAAATGCAATATGGATGCTTAATTTTACTATAAGAGCAAATTTACGTTCAATAAAAAATAATAATAATAATAAATAATTTTTATTTCATTACCAAAAAGAGAACACACAAACACGAAACATTATTTTTAACGCTAAATATTGCTTGCATACATAATTAATTATTGATAAATTACATTAACAAACCATTAAAACATTTAATTAGTTATAGCCTTAATTAAAGAAATAGAATATAAAAATAAATTTTAATTAGGGTGACGTTATAGTGTTGGAAAGAAAAGGATAAGTATTTGATTTTTTTAAGGCTTTAGCTTCCTCAGTAGGATTCCCTGAGTTTGAGGAAGTTAGTTCTGTTCAGAGGTGCCAGGCTTGAGAAAAACTCGGTGTTGTGTACTTAACAGGTGTTGTTGTGGAGTTCATATTATGTACGTAAAAAGGACGGAAGAATAGCAATAGTATGGAGTGCATGTAGGTACTTAGTGTATTATATACCTAGTTAACAATATGCATCGATAGCTGTACTATAAATAATTTGATCTTAGATATTGCTACGAACCACAGTCCTCAGTACCACAGAAAATCAAAGATAGCAGATATTCTTTTAATTTATTATTAGATAATTTTTTTTCTATTGTCGTTTATTATATTAAGTTTATCTATATTATATAGTTTATTATATCTAAAATAAACGCATACATAGAAAAAAATAACTTTGCGTGGCGGTAAGGTGTTTTCTAACACCCGCCTGGATTGCTATCAGTCTCAAGCTGATAAATCTGTCGCCAAGCACCTAACGGTGTATTAGCCAGTGTATTCCAGACTAGGCATGGGCATCCATATAGGGTCATAATGTCTCTGACTTCTGTGGTCGTGCAATCTTGTGGTCAAATGCCTAGCTGTCGTGAATTAAAAAAATAACCCTTGAGGAACAAAATTGTCACACCTAGTATCGCTAGTAGGTACTCCTAAGTGAGGCTAGGTACTCCTTCGCCTTGTTTAGGGCTTCATAGCTCTATATTTAGAAGTAAGTTATAACTTTAGGGATACACGGGACCCATTTTATTCTGGATTTTCACTCTATTCGCCCGACGGCCTACCCGCTCTAAGTCTAATTTTAGAAATTGCTTTTCAAGTAAAATTTGGCATAGATTCAGTTTGTGTACTTATATTTATTTCATTAATAATCAATATTTAGGCGAATTTTACGTCGGATAAAAATATAAATTAGTTTTATTATGTCATATCAACATCTTCAACTAGCAAAAGCCCTTACATGTAAAGAAATATGAATACATTATTAAGAGCCGAGCAACCTTAAGGGTGAGGATATGTTATGTTCTGGTATAATATGGTGGCTCCTAGCTATTTAGGTATCTGTAATAGCTCCAGACGTAAGACCATATCATTTTCTGGCCAATAATTTTATCGGGATCCAGGACCGAGCTTGACGTAAGTCTTGAGCGTCAGTTTCAATTCTTTAAGTAGTAAGACTATGAATATTGTATTTCGAATGAATGAATGAATATTTTACTTTTGCAGAAAAAAATACAGCCCGAAAAATCTCTACAGGTAGTACATTGAGCGGCCTTATCGTATAAAGCGATTTCTTCCAACCTTTGGACGGATAGAACTAATATTATACAAAAAAAACGTTTTTATATACCGTATTAGTTCAAAAAGCATTATTAATTGCTATTTAAATGTAAGTAAGTTTTTATGTTGAACTTCCCGATCATTTTTTATGCTTTAGTTGCCTACACCCAAAGGTGGCCTGGAAAAGATTGCTATTAGCAATAAGGCCGCCGCTTGATACACTAAATCATAAGTTACAAGTTTTTTAAGATTATTGTATCATTTATGTGATCTTAAAATCAAGAGTTTTCGATATACATATCTATTTTTAAGTAAAGATATGACAACAATTATGCTTATTCCTTCCATGTTTAAGTGGATCTGCCAAACGAGAATTAAGCATAGTTTCAATATAACAAGTCAGTGGATAATAAATAATATAGAATACAAAAAAGTTTATAAATCGTCCTTACATTTATTCGATAAGTCCCGCACTGAAATCACCAGATCCCGTTTGTGATGTTTTGTGCGTTTGTTCGTGAATAAATACGAGAAAATTATTGTCCGCAGTAGGTTCCCTAGGCAGCGGCTGAAATAGTCCAGTTAGACGCTTTGCAGACAACGGAGCGAGCTGGCCTTTTTAACAGCAAGGCAACGCACTAGTGACGCGATTTCTTTGTCATCTATGTGCGTTGGTAGATCATCTACTCGTATGTGGTTGGTTGGATTCCCTCTGCAATATCGCGGTAAAATAACGCCCGACCCGGGGAAACTCCCCGTATAGACGAACTAACAATAATTCTTCAGTCACTGAAACTGTTCAGGTTGATAGAATAACGTAAATAGATAACGACTGACGAAGAATTCATTTTTTGATTTAGTAATTTAACGTTTGTGTACAAATACAAGAAATATCTTTCGTAAGATTTCTTCATAAGCCATGATTACATTATTCTATCAGACTGCAAAATTTTATCGTCAAAGTAGTTATTGTCAAGGTCAAATCCCCTATTCGTTAGACTAGGAAGCCGGCAACGAGTTCCACATGACTTTATACATAATAAAAACAGACTCAAAGCGTACACAAATCAGCCACATATTATAACTTACACCACCACACACAAGGGTATTTTGACGAGCCTTCCCCCCGAATAGACCAACAAGATGACATCGATTTATTTACATTTTCGTTAGACCGGAATATATCGGCGTCTATATAATTTTCTGGTCACATACAGCTGGTAGAATCACGTCGATCAGTGGTTTGTGATGTTGTCCAGATTTGTTATCGGACAGATGAATTCTTGGGAATACTTTGATATGTATAGGATGGATTAGGTTGAATATTTTATAGGGTATGATGGTACAGCTTTGATTTAAACAACATCGATTATCTTCAAATATGTGAAGTAGTTACGTGTCAGAGTTTACTGTAGTATAAACATTTCTAGGCCAAGTTCTCTAAAACGGTAAACCTCTGTTATCTTAAAACGGCCAATCTAATATTAGTGAGATAGTGATATGGGTATGGGCTAAATTTTGTACTCATTATAAATAAATTTTCTTTGACAAAATTATTTTTCTCAAATTCTTATTTTAAAAGGTGATTAAAAATGATGCGAATACTCGTAGCAACTCTGTTTCAACCTTTGATAGGCTTGTATAATTGAATCAACGGAAAGCAGTAAAATCAGTCTCTCTGGTATCTGGCCTATTTTCAAAATCCAGTGCAAATTTGCACACACGAGTATGTAGATGCGACTTGAATGGTGAACGCGGATTACGATGAAATCCCTCCATTCGCAGTAAGAATATAACCAACTGTTCGGTTTTGGGTGAATCGGATTTCACTTTCGATTTTCCTGTTGACATTTCTCATATGAAAAATAATCCTAAGACACGATGACTTTGAATAACAAAATCGTTTTAGTAAGAGAACTTCTTGTTTGGTTTGTGGATATATAAATTACTAGGCTGTCACTCGCGACGTTGCCCGTAACTTAAAATAAAATATAAAGAAGTTTTTGAAGCCTTATTTAAAAACCTGAGGAGTCGAATTTCCAAAAACTCATTTTTTGTGGTGTGTGTATAATGATCTATAATGTCTCTAGGTTAAGCAGTTCAGGCTTTATGTTGATTCTTAGCTAATATCTGTCAGTCAGTCAGGATTTATTCATTTATATATATACCTAGACTAGATAGAAGATAGTTTTAAAGCTATGTTCCGTTACACAAGTACATAAAATTGTAATATTTTTGATGACGGTTAAATCAATTAATTAATTTATATGTGGAAAATTTGCCAAACTTACTCATCCTCTCACCTGTAGGACCTATAAGGTCAAAGAAATGGCATTATCAAAAATAAAATTAATCTGTTGCAGTTCCGTATGATTGTTATGTATGATTGATTCGAACACAGCAGCTACTGTTTAGCAAATAAAATAACTACAATAATAATCTACTTTAAGCAAAATATTTTAATTTAAAAATCAATTATATAAATAATTACCAATGCAATAACTACCATATAATTAATTTAACCTTTTATATATAAATAAATAGTCAAAGTTAAAAGTCAGAGCTTTTATCAGATTACGTAATTAACACACATAGTGACGTCACAATGAAATCGGGTTAAGCTCAAACGCGGCTGATTGTCCTGCCTGGCGTCTCGCTTTGTCTTCCGTACCGTTGCATAGCCCGAATATAATTGACGCATGCGATAGGGAATGGATAGGCGATAGGCGATGCAGAATTGGAAGCATGCGTCCTGACGCTCGCAACATCTCAGTTTTATTAAGTAGCAAAGATATAGAACTACTTTTCGTAAAATCAGCTTTAGGTATTTTGCTAAGAAGAGTATGACATATTATTAACTAATATTAAAAATAAATTTTGGTACTATTAATTTTAGGCGGACAAATTAGTCAATTGTTTAGTTTAGCCGTTGAAACTAGATAACAATCATTTGTTATCGCCTGAAGTAATTTTTCTAGCAAGTGCCTTTAAGTGTACTGAATTTATTGAGTATTGGTACAGTTTACATTAAAACCAATCTACGTAATTCAGTCATATTGAATAGCATTTTTAATAAAACTTTATTAAAGATACTATTCAATTACTTTACTAAAAACGTGACTACTGATTGTTATTACGGCTGGCGCTGATAGAACTTTTTGAGTTATCGACCATTCCAAAAAAAAATATTTTTCCTATCGGTCCACATTTCTCCAAAAAATCTGGTACTTAACAAACGTAAAGAAAATTACAGCCGTACAGGTACAAAATTTAATACTAAACTCAACAAGTGGTTAAAAGTGACTTTTAAAAACTCGACTGCGAGAACTTTAGACTCACGTATCTTTACAAGTGAAATCGCGGGAAGCAGCCTATGACCATTTCCAAGTGAAGACGAATCTATTGTCATACATAAAAATACGACGAGCCGTTTAAGCTCTAATATTCATACATATACTCGAAAAACATAACCGTCCTTCTTTCGCAATCGGGTAAGAACTGCAGAAAATTCATAATCATGTTATGCTTTCAACTAAATAGACCACATTAGAAGTTAATTATATTAAAGATAAAGTTTGAAAATGTGTTAAACATATTGCCAAGAAAATTATCGGTAAACACAACAAACACGATAAGCCAACAAGCTTAAAATATATTTATACATACATATAAATCTGCTGAAGTTTCTGTGTTCTCCTCAACATAATACCCTAATTATAAATTTACTTCAAACAAAATCAAAATGGACTTCTTTTCATATAAATTACTGAGCTTGTTAACGCGTTTTTGAATTAATGAGGTACACAAACTAAGACTCGGAATGAATTATGAGCTTGATGAAGCAGTTGCTTAAATTCAACACTGTTTTCAGACAATTTCGTTATTTTATCGAGACTTTGTTTTGCATTTGTAATTTTTGGTGACTAGGTTATATTCATAAAGAGAGTAATATTAGTTTAATACATAAAAAAAAATATCACGTTAGCACCATAGTGCAGTATGGTAAGAAGCACGGTCAGGACCATTGTTATATAGTGAGTTTTTTAAAACTAAAGAATGAATCTGAGAATACAGCATTACTGAAATAGTAAGATCCTATGCTACTCGGAAACCTTGCGAAATGAAAAAAAGATTATATCTCAAATCAATTTGATTAAGTTTAATATAAAAATCAAGCATTACTAAAATCTGCTTCAATCCTGCTCTAAAAATCCCTCAGCAAAAGTCACGACTGTTTGGCGCTTCGCCCGTGCATCGAGGGACGAACCGAATTTTGGTAGCTTTTATATAATATATTGCCGATAGGTAACTAAAGGTAAAGGACAATAATATTGATAATGTTCCAGCTTAAAAATATGCCATAATTTTTTTTAAATATATAGTCAATGTATTAAACACAAAAACAAAGGACACAAAACACAGTTGTAAAAACTAATGTAAATAAATAAAAATGTTCTTCTTCATGTTGTGGTAGAAGCCATCTTGGATTTGAAATTAATCATCGTATATTCTACTGGTTAAGCCATTTCATTTGCAACATTTCAGCAGCAGGAACAATTATATAGCATATTCAGTAGTTTAGTTATGAAATCAAAAAAGGCATTTGTCTTTTATAACATAATTATTATTGTGTTCAAATATTGTAAGTGACTCATCATACACCCACATATATACCACGAATATTCCTTTCCTTCCCTTCCCTTCCATGCCATGCTTATGCTTACGGAAGAGAAGAAGAAGATAACTGTATTGAATAACTCCTAAAGTTCCTTCACTACCGAAACTCCAGCCAGCCTTTAGGCGCTCTCCCAAAGATCACACGATCGTAAACTATAAATAACTATTCATTGTTCTACAAGTAGGTTATTGTGACCAATTTAATACATACAAGAAATCTTGAAACTGTTAGTGCACGACTAAAACTACTCCGCATAATATTAGGCAAAACAATGTGGTCAAAATACCACTTGTATCTACCAAAATAGCAATAGCAGCTGGATGCTACCTAAATAGCTAGCTTAATGTGTAGGCTACCGTGTGCTGTGAAAGTAGCAATACGGTAACAATAGGGAAGGACAAGTGCTCTCGCCCGAGGCTAAGTGACTTAGATATAAAGACTGTACTGGAAGCGTTAACCTAAAATGAACAAAAAAATACTGATTAGGTGAGATAATCGTCATTATCGGTTAGAAATACAGGTTAATATTATTCTAAAACCTAAAACCTAATTACCTTACCGTTTTCTACATGTATGGAAGAATACAGGTTGGCAATACATTATTCTTTGAAGGTGTTTTTTTATTCTTATCCCTCAATTCTTCAAGAGTGATAAGTTAAAAATATACCTTTGTTCTTTCTCGTTATATAAAATTTGTGTTGTGAGATACAAAGTAAATTAATGCATAAAAGAACAGGCTATCGATTTTTTCTCCCAAATATTTGCACATATTGCAGACGTATTCGTAAAGAAAGATCTTTGTAAAATTAATTTACGTAACATACAAAATTTGAGTTATAATGAAGGTGACCGTGACCTATTTCACTCTTTATTATTATTATATTGACATGTTTTTTGATAGAACTGTATTGTTCACCATTCTTATAAAAACGAAATAAATAAAACATGTATTAGTAGGTTTTTGCTCACTGCTGAATTATTTAGTTCATGTTTCATTTAAATTTCACGTTAACCATGTTTTATTTAGTTTCATCGATTAGTTTATTAGTATTGCAAGTACATTTTATCTACGGAGCAAAAATATTAGCAGTGTATCCAATTCCCAGTATAAGTCACCAATTGTACTTCCGTAGTTTGACAATGGAGCTGATAAGACGTGGACACGATCTTACAGTTATAACTACAGATCCAGCATTCAATGGGACAGCTCCTGATAAATTGAGAGAAGTCGACGTTCACCATGTATCCTACAAGATATGGAAACAGTTTATAGAAATACCACACGGAAACAGAGACGATCTCTTTCATCAACTACGCGTCGCTTACAAATGCATTGGTGATGTATTTGAGAAACAATTACAAGCTGATGAAATAAGAAACATGATCCAAAGCAAAAATGAAACATTCGATTTGTTACTTTTTGATGGTTGTGTACTTGCCTCAGTAATATTCAGCCATATTTATAGAATTCCAGCTATTCAAATCAATTCTTTGGGAGTACTTCATGGAAACTACGAAAATATAGGTGCCGTTGTAAATGAGGCATATTATCCATCGGCACATCACAAAATAGCTGTGACGCAGTTAGAGAAATTTTATGAAACATTGAAATATTATTACGACCAACTCTATTTCTTGGGACAGTATATTGAGAAGGTACAATATCAAGGAGTGAGAAATGCTTTAGGAAATGATTATCCTGATGTAAGATATTTAAAGAGAAACATTGATATGATGTTCATAAATCTTTACGCCACTTGGGACTGGAACCGTCCTGTGCCGATGTCTTTGAAATATATGGGAGGAATGCATTCTATTTCAGAAAAACTCTTGCCAGAGGTTAGTTGTAAAAAGTAGCTTGCATATTATTTTATTATGCTGAGAATTTAATTTTCTGTAGAGTATAAGAATATTGAAGTCTTTTATGCAGGATAATAATATAATCGTTTCTATTTATTTCTGAATTAAAAATGTTTACCGCCTCGATTTCAGTATCCAAAAATAAAAGACATGTTTATCCCTAAAATAACAATTATTCTTATGTTTAGGAAGTTTCTTTTATCTGTATTTGCTCTTTATATTTGGTTATTATACCTGACTTTTCAGGATCTCAAATTATACCTCGATTCTTCTATCAATGGAGTTATATACATGAGCTTTGGCACCAATGTCAAAGCATCAACGCTGCCTAAAGAAAAGATTCAAATGTTTGTCAAAGTGTTATCCGAATTGCCTTACGATGTTCTTTGGAAATGGGACTTGGACACTATGGCGAACAAGTCAGAAAATATCAAACTCTTCAAATGGTTGCCGCAAAGTGACGTTCTCAGTAAGTATACCTACAAGATAGTAGTTATTAGTATTTTCAAATTTCACTTGTCTCATCAACTAAAGGAGTACGAGCTCGTATGGTTAACTTTATTTGCTTTCATTTATTACTTTTTTTCGATATTTCTTTCTTACATAATGTTATCATAATCTGTAAAATCGAATTTGTCTTAAGTTTATCGCGGCTTATGCCAAATCAAAAATTGTATTGGACAAGTGAATGTGCCCAACTCTGAAGGGTTACAAGACAATATTCGACTACTGGCTTCCTCATTATGCTCTTAAAGTGTAAATATTAATCAGCTGACTGAAAAAAAAAACATCATGTCTCATCATCTCTCACTCGTTCTTTGTCCGACAACCTCCTACGAAAGCACGCCAGTCATCCTTATCTTAGGATTTTTGTCTAAGTCTCAAAATGTCGCCGATACATGGAAAAGGTGCCAAAATTCTAATAAAACACTTTATTTCTACTTGTATTGTGCGAACTACCAGGTTGTGGAACTTGCTACCGGGTTCTTTATTTCTCGATAGCTATATTCTAGATATTTTTAGGTCGCGTGTTTCAGTCTGTCAGTTTTATCGGAACAAGCGTGCTAAATCATAGGCCGATCGCTTTATTTCAGGTGATTTTCGGTAAAAAGTTTTACTTTGGTATATAAAAGAGGTAAATTGTATTCATTGTCGACCTAGTTATTACGATTAAAGTTGTTCCGATATTATTTTAGTTTATTTTGAATGATTCATATAAAATTTACAATAACCATTAGTGCACGTCAGAATTCAAAGCGAAGCAAACTTACCCATAAATTATTAGTAAATTAATAGTGTCACACTCTCACATTTTATCATTACATTATATCTAGACAATAAAAGTACTAAATGCAAGGCATAAAATGTGAGAGTATGACACTATTAATTTACTAATAATTAATTTAGTACTCTTATTGCTAAGGCTTTTGTCTTTTGTAACGAGTGACTTAAACATTGTAAGTGTAACTCGTATTCCATATGCTAAAATGAAGTACTATACGCAGCCTCACGCCTAATATATATGCGAAAGTGTGTTGTTTCTCTGTCCTTCTTCTCCTCTTTTGAGACGATTTTGTACACATAGCTTGAGATCCGAAAAATGACACTACTTTTTCCGCAAGAACAAACAGCGCAGGCGAGGTCGCGGCTTTCTCTTGTAAATAAACCAATGCATAGTTTCAGATTCAATGTTAATTCCATTACCTCATTGGCAATTAGACAAATCAACATGACGTCCATTCAATAACATTAGGGACAGTCACGTCTAATCATATGCCATCTGATTACTGAAGATAATTAAAGTCAATTTATAATCAATAGTATATCTTCAGACCCTTTACTTTTTGTCGTTAAATCGTTACGTTAATTCTAATGCTTGACAAAGATATGTATTTATTCATTTACTTAGCAAAAGTAAATGAATAAATACATATCTTTGTCAAGTATATAAAAAGATACGTTGGTAGATACGATCTTTAAAACTAGAGTCGTCTATTGCTAACTTTTGTTTTACATCTTCCATCGCTTTCCCTAAACGATGCCAGAATTAGTTTCAACTCCGTCATAAAAATTTTATTCTACGAGTGTAACGCATAGTATTAACGTTTTAGAAGATTAAAAATTGTAAGGATATAATAAATTTTTCGTGAATTTTCCCAGCGTATTCTGTCTGTAAGAACGTTAACAAGCTCGTAAAAATTAGTAGTTTCATATTCGAGAGGTCGACAGTTCGCGTAACTATTAGTATTGTAGTTTAGTTTGCATTCTTTATATAAGAGTGCTACAATTAACTTTTTTCTGGGTAAGCGCCTTTATTAAAAAACACGAAATGCCTAACTAAAACAAAAAAATAGCAGGTGGATCACCTATATACCACTTAATATCTGCAGATAATTCAAATTCTCCAACCGCCACAATGTACTTGATAGTCTAGAAAAAACTCGTTTAATTCTATTATTTATCATAAGCTGCTTTATAGCAGCTGTTTAGTTCGTGTTTCCTTTTCTTACACTCAGACGATTGAACCATGCTAAAACTGAAAAAAAAAATTATCACTAAAAAGTTGCACGTAATACTATTAGCCAAACCAATGCCGTCAGAATGCCACTCGAATCCAGCCAAACTAATAACAACTCAATAGTAACCACCACCTACCTAAATAGCAACATCAGATGCTAGCTAATTAGCTAGTTTAATGTGGCGTAGGCTACCGTGTGCTGTGAAAGTAGCAAGCCAGTAACTGTTGGGAAGGTGTTCCTGCATAGAAAAAAAATATTCTACGAAATTAAAACCTCTTCGTCTGTTTTGCAAGCCATAATAAATTAAAACCTAACAAAAAACATATAGTTCCTAAAAAATATGTAACAAGAGAGGAGTTAAAGCATTTTTAAAGTTAATACCAGATCCGTTTAGCTGTTTTTGTTTTTTGACATCATAGATAAGAAATTAATTAATTTTGTCTCTGTAATATAACAGAGTTATTTGATATGATACAAAAGAAAGACACGAATTATTAATGCAAAAAGAACAGCCTGATCAGATCTATAAATTCACAGTAAATAAATAGGATCTTTTTTATCGCATTTTCTTCAAGTATTTGCACATGTTGCAGATATATTCGTAAATAAACGTAATCCTTTGTAAAACTATTTAACGTTCCATTCAATGACATATATTTATACACAGAATACGTCACATTGAAGGTGACTGTGACCTATTTGACACCTCATTACTAAAAAACAAATAAATATAACAAGTGTTAATACGTAACTTTTCTCGCCTAAATTATTTATTTGTTATTTCATTTCAATTTTGACACTACTTTCATGTTAACCATGTTTTATTTAGTTTCATCGATTATTGCAAGGACATGATACCAACGGAGCAAAAATATCAGGATAAATAGCAGGGTATCCGTTTTCTAGTATAAGTCACCAATTGTACTTCCGTAGTTTGATAATGGAGCTAATAAGACGTGAACAAGATCTTATAGTTATAACTACAGATCCAGCATTCAATGGGATAGCTCCTGGTAGACTAAAAGAAATCGACGTCCACAATATATCCTACAAGATATGGATACAGTTTATAGAAGACCACACGGAAACCGCGATGATCTCTTTGATTATCTTCGCGTTGTTTAATTGACGACATATTTGAAAAAACAATTGAAAACTGTTGAAATAAGAAACATGATCCAAAACTAAAACGAAACTTATGACTTTTTACTTTTTGATAGCTTTTTACTTGCTTATATAATATTCAGTCCCATTTATAGAATTCTAGCTATAGATCCCGTCGTAAATGGGGCTTATTACCCATCAATAATATAATCATACTCATAATAATACATCATAAAGTTATTGTGACGGATTAGAATGAGAATACAAAGCTTTTGAAGTGTCTTTTTAATTGGACGCTACAAAAAAGTACAACGCTCTATTGCCAGTTTTTTGACTGGCATTGGCTGCTTGGAAATGGAGTATCGTGTATCAATTTATAGTTAAAGAAAAAAATTGGGTTGAATCACGGCTAAGACAAGTGAATTTCCTAGTGTGTCAAAGTTGAATAGACATTTGCATTAACTCCATATTGTTCTTGGTTAATAATCACACAGTTAATTATTACAGTAGGTAGAACACCTACTCAGTAAACCGTCTGCATTTTCCAGAGCATCCAAAAGTGAAGCTGTTTATAACACAAGGTGGTCTGCAATCAACTGACGAGGCTATTGCAGCTGGAGTCCCGCTTATTGGCATACCAATGTTGGGCGACCAGTGGTTCAGTACGGAGAAGTACAAACGATACAATATCGGGTTGCAAGTGGACTTTCAGTCAATTACTGAAGATATGTTCAGGCATTCGATTAGGACTGTGATAGGAAACAAGAGGTCAGTATGTGGATTTTAACACGATGACTTGAAATTCTTAGGTTATCGATTGGTTCTGCTATATTTATTATGCCGAGTCTTGTTATTCGATATTATAATCATTCATTTTTGAAGATACTCATATTTTGTAATCATTTGCATTTCCAATACCTGACAGACTGTTTTAACCAATTTTTTGATTATAATATATATGATAATAATTCTTATTAACAGTTCATGTAGGTATTTAAATTCATTTATTCAGTTCATGTAGGTTTTTTTATATATTTCCAGTTACTACTCCAATATAATCAAGCACCGCAACCTAATGCATGACCAGCCTAGAAAAGTACTTGATCACGCCATCTATTGGATAGAATACGTACTACGTCACGGAGGTTCGCATCTCCGTGCGCCTGGGGCGAATATGCCTTGGACAGAGTATGTGGAAATAGAACTGGTAGCGATCGTTGTAGGTATTTTTGGACTTTGTGTTGTTGCGTTTAGTTGGAGCGTTCATTTTGTTGTAAAAAAGGTTTTTCCAGTTAAAAAAATGAGATAAATAGAAGTTGGTACACATTATGATTGTTAAAAAATACTTCCTTGAAAGCACGCCGTCAACTGATTTTTATTAAAATGTTAAGGAGATCGATTAGATTTTTATTAGCTATCTCTTACGATAGTAAGCCAAATAAGTTCACAGCTCTCTTTTAGGACGAGCGTTGTGTGTTCTCTGCGACATCTCGTATACATCTACATACGTACGTGTAATTAAATAAGTAATCAGAAAAGTGCAAATCAGGCTCGCGCACGAAGGATTCCGTACTACGAGTATGTAATATTGTTTCAAGTTATCACCTGTTGTTAAAAATAATATCGAGCTAAAAACACTACGTTTGTTGTACAGGCGCTTCCATTAAGTTCTTTTACTGTTCGGTATCTGCTGTTTTAGCTACAACAGAAATACATTTGTAAAAATTATAACTGCCTAGCTGTCACAGACAGACGGACGCACATTGATGTCTTAGTAATCATAACAAAAAACTAATATTTTAGACAATAAACTATAGACTATTATTAGAAACAATTAATTTATATATTATACATCAATATTCTTATAGGTAGGTGACTGTACTTTTTTCTTGCTCATGTTGTCTACTTACAATTTATGATAATGACATTACGACTATTATTAATGTCATTAGCTTGTTATTTTATTATTATTAGGCGTGTTATTTTATAAATGTATTTCAGTGAGTATTGAATAAATAAATGAATAGGGTTATGTAATAAAGAATTACATTTATTCAAATAAGCTAACACATAGATGAAGAGTCTAGTTTGCCTACAGACGCCCTAATAAATACGAGTAATTCTATTATATATAAGAAAGATATAGAAACTAGTGTAATATAAGTCAGCCAAATTTATAAACAGAATTTATTAAGAAATATTTCTGAAGACTTTTTTTCTCTCTGGAACTCATACATCAAGGTAATCCAGTAAATACTGAAAGATCCCATGCGATAGTAACTCAAATAAAAACTATGTTCGCTTCGCTCACGAATTAACGCCATAATTCTAGCCATTGCGATATATGCATGTATAAATTGTCGCTGTTAGGAACAACACCCAATCACACGCTCTTCTGAGCAACATACATTAAACTCCATTTATAAATAGTATGCAAAATTACTTTAACTAATTACAAATAATGGAAAAAATATGAATAATTTTTAAAAGCTAATTTTTTGGTTGCAATATTTTTGGTGGCATTCCATTTTATGTATTAAGCCTGCCTTTAACAGCATATCTTTACTGTACTTTGTGTGTGTGTATAACTCTGAATTTGAGAAATAAATTATGTAACAACTGATATCTTCTTGAATGTTGAGTTAGTCCCATAGTGAAAGCAATTACCTTGTATATTAAAATATATAAGGTGAAGATTTGAATACTTATATAAGCAGCAAGGTAAGAGAGTCAATACGTTATTTAAATTCCAACTACTATATAAATGACATACATATAAATTACATGAATTGTTACATAGATTTTGTGGTAATAATGGCTTTTTATTGCAGTTACTTGTATTATCTTAGTGAAATAATAAGGTTCGAAAGAAGTTCTCAGGATTTTCGTTATGATTTGTACACCTTTTATCAAACAAGTAAGTTTTTGCTTATTCATTATATTTTGACATGAATTATTCCCGAAAATTATATATTTATGAGTGTTCAACGTGATTTATTGACTTATATACATTGGTCCAATAGGTCGGTTTTATAATTATTAATTGCATTGTTTAATTGCAAGCAGAATTAAAATTGATTGTCAATGTTATCAAACCGTTTACTTGTTAGGTATTATCTTAATCCCCGATTATATGTTCCGAATTTTCTATTTTAAAAATCACTTAGGAATCCAGCTTTTGCATTTATAATTTTACTAGTTCCTGCCATCTGTGTTGCACGTGACATTAAATGGAATATAAGAGTATATATTAGGGGTTGAATTTCCAAAATGCTTTCTCAGTACACTCGTACACCCTATAACAAATATGCCCACCAAATTTCAAGTCTCTAGGTTTAGCGGTTTAGTTAGGCTCTGACTTGGTTGTGACCTATTAGTCAGTCAGGACCTTACTCTTTTATATTTATATATATATATATATATATATAATACTAATAGATTATATTTTACAGTTGTATGCAGCTCTTCCACCATTGTTGGCAAGTTTTTCTATGGGAGGTGCATTATGCTATCCCATGGTGCTTCTTCAGCAACTGAAACCTAACAATACTGTTATACAGATTGACTTCGAAACTGCCTCATGGATAGGTAATTGTAATATAAGTCAAAACATACTGTTGTTTTCAGTATATTTTGTTTTAGTTTTTTGTTTGACATGTCTTTGCGTGCGTGTGTCTATCTGTGGCATCTTAGCTCCTGAACCGCTTTTGTTTTTTTTAAAAGCTTATTTATCGGAAGGAAAGGGCTTGAATTGTAGAATACTTTATACTATGATACATTTCAAATCGACTTCCACTAAATTTAAATGTCGGAGGTTACCTAAATTTTTAATTTTTATGTAAATTATATCCTTCTTACTATCTTCTATTATTTTTCAGGATCTATACACGGTCTTGCCGGTATACCGACAGTTTTTGTACTGATCCTTATGCAAATAATTGGCAGAAAATTTGCGTTTATTCTCGCCAGCGTCATTACCACAACAGGTTGGCTTCTAGCTTACTTAGCAACAAACTCAACCACTATTCTAGTCAGCGAAGCTTTCCATGGTTTCGGCACCAGCAGTTTACTAGCAATCAGCACTTTGACTCTAACAGAATTGATATCTCCAAAGTACCGAGACGCATTTATACAAATAT
Source organism: Ligdia adustata (assembly GCA_947049295.1). Classification (NCBI taxonomy): domain Eukaryota; kingdom Metazoa; phylum Arthropoda; class Insecta; order Lepidoptera; family Geometridae; genus Ligdia; species Ligdia adustata. Next base: position 4,048,724 of record OX346237.1, read on the forward strand.
TCTTTATTGTTTATGCTTTAGGGACTATTTCTATTGGGGTTCTGGCGCAATGCTTTAGTTGGAGAACAATTAGTATGATTATGTTTGTACCAATGTTGATAAGTGTTATTATAGCATGTACTACACCAGAGTCTCCCTATTGGTTAGCTTATAAAGGTAATTTTAATAAATGTAAAAAGAACTTTATTTGGTTGAGGGGCACCGATGTGGATTCTCATAAAGAACTCAACGATATGATAAAAGAACATGACACAAAAGGAGCAGATACCGAAAAGAATAAAAGTAAATTTTCATGTAAAACCATTTTTCGAAAAGATTTTTATATGCCAGCTGTGCATATGTGCGTCCTTCAGTTACTAATACAAGGTAGTGGGACTATTGTTACGTTAATTTATTCAATTGAAATGCTTAAAAAAACTATACACGATGATGACGTTTCTTCTCATGGTGGTTTAATAATGAATTCTTTATTCTGTGTTGGTATTTTGATAAGTTTTATATTGGACAGATATTTTTTAGTAAAACCGGTTTTGCTATGGAGTGTTTTCGGTGTATCGCTGAGCATGATTATCGGAAGCATATTTTCTTATCTACAAGAAATTGGATTATGGCCTAAGAAATCTCTAGCTGGGTTGATTTGTTTGTCAGCGTTTATGTTATCTACGAGTATAGGTATCATATGTACAGCGTTTTCGTTAGCTTCAGCTTTAATGCCAGTCAAACATAGAGGTATAGGTGGCGCTTTAATGATTTTTAATACAAATTTTTATCATGCCATATTCCTTAAATCAGCGCCTTATATGTTTTTGCATTTAAATATGTGGGGCTCTTATCTAGTGTATGCCGCTGTGTCTCTTTGTTGTGGTTTTATAATTTGGAAGTATGTACCTGAAATTAAGGGTCGGAGTTTACAAGAGATAGCGAACTATTACTGCTATGGTTCATATTCTGCTCATCATGACCAGGTTATTGATAGTCAAGAAACTGCTGTACTAAAGGAGTATCAGTATCAGCATAGTATCTAGTTTGGGACCTGAAGACCTTTGTGTAATGATTGTAAAAAAGGAGTATCAGTGATAAGAAGTTAGATAAATAAAAAAACTAATGGAGAACAATAAAAAATTGGATAAATAATAAATTTATTAATTCTCCATCGCGACGGTTACTTTGTTACTATTGTTGTAAAGTGATGATGTAGTTTCTATAGAAGCATGATAACTAGTTGTTAAAAAATGTATAAATGTATTGTATCAACACCAGGTTTAGATTTTAAGTGTTGTAAGTCCTTAGTTTAATATTTAAGAGAGAAAATTATTAATCTACACAAATATGTTTAATGCCATGCATAATTTTAAATGTTGTAAGTCCTTAGTTTATTATTTAAGAGAGAAAATTATTAATCTACACAAATATGTTCAATGTCATGCATAATTTTGAATTGTCTTTATACAAGAAAAAAAAAAACAAAACAAAAAGAAGCATATACATTTTTATGTATAACCAAAAGACGCTATGACCGATTTTGAAAATTCTTGTAGGCATGCCAAACTGATAAACGAATTAGTTAGTGTTTTAGCTACTGATTGTCAAAAAAGAGGATATACTAAATTTGACTGTATTTTTTAGTTCATACTTATATAATTTAAAAAAATACAAACAACAAATCAAAAAAGGCAAACAAATCACATTCTTTTATCATATTTGGAATTAGTGGACATATTTTTGTGTGATATATTTTGGTTTAGTTTTATTAATAATTTAAATTCTTACAAGTATTCAATTACAAATATTCGGTCGGACCTATTTGGAAAAAAAAACTATTTGAAAAATTATTTCATATGTTTTACCATAATAATTTTATCAAAATATTATTTTACATTAGTACATTATTTTCGTCTTTGAATCAAAACTATTAACAATAATATATGAGATAGTGTCGAATAGAAGACGGTAACAGTTTTTTTTAAGTCTTGAAAATTAGTAACAAAAATTACAAGACAAAATCGAAATCAATGTATCTCTCAATAAATTTTTGTCTATCATTATTTTATAATATTGTTAGTTCTAGTATTTAAGAATCTGTGTCCTAAGTGAGGCACTGAGTAAAGTCCAAGTACGCTATTGCTAGCATATATGTTCTTTCTGTTTTATATCAAGAGCAACTATAATGACATATTACACTGTCGCATTGTGTATGGCATTAACAAAATAATTAAAGCATCCTACTAATATAATTATTAATAACATTTCGTGCAGTGTGCCTTGGAATTATACAATTTAATTACCCTATTCCCACTTCAACATCAGACAGCAGAGATACGGCTAGATGACACTGGTACATGGTAGAGGTTGCACGGGCTCGCATTATACGCTTTGCGTCTACTATTATTGTGCAAATTGCTAGACTGTGGAACTCGTTACCGGGTTCTCTATTTCTTGATTGCTATAATCTGGTTCTTTTCAAGTCACGAGTTAATCGGCAATCTTCTAGGCAAGCGTGCCCCATCTTAGGCCGCATCGTCGCTTCACATCAGGCGAGTTCTGGTCAAACAAAAGACTATCTTTAATTGTAATAATGTTGATATATATGTATTGATGTATGCATGTTTTATTTGTTAATTTCCTGGATTAACACATAGAATACTTTCATCCCGGTAAAATTTAGTGTCCCCGTGGCATGATTAAATTCGCAGGTAACACCGCGCGAAGCAGCTAGAGTTAAATAATGATCGCATAGTTAAAATTATGCAATATATTGTATCAAATTAATTGGTTACTAAGTTAAATAAAAAGGACACTGTTGTGGCCTAATTGTTACTTGCCTAGCTTCAATTTTAAACAGCCCCGGGTTTGATTCCCGGCGGAGACAGATGTTTTAACGGTGACTTATATCTGTTCTTGGGTCTGCATATGTTGTGTGTTTGTGAATGTTGCAAGGCTTCTTCGATAAACAAAAAATCGAAGTGGGGAGCTAGATGTAAAATTGAAATTAACGTCATTAGTAAAGTATGCGTAAAACTTTTCACTTACTTTCTACTCGTATTACAACTGTTAAAAAACCTCTATTCTTCTTCTTTATTTCTAATATATTTAACTTTTTCTTTTATATACCGCTATCTTACTATACACGGGTTAGAGCTTTTGGTTTATCTGTAGATCTTAACTGATCTATAGGTAATACATCTGCCTTTTTTTGTAGTAGATAGTCTTTTCATTTATAATAATAAAAATCTTCTATTCTTACTATTTTATTTAATGGGGGTCAAATGTTTACCCTCCTAAGTAAAATTATATTTTGTAAAGTTTCACTTACACACAAAGCCTCTCTTCTCATATCGTTGTTAGATAAGACCCGGGCTCATTTTCCCAGCCGTACTCGGAGAATTGCCTGGAACAAGCCTTGATTGCCTTGCTTTCTTGTTATAGGCTTGATTGAGGCTACATATAGCACAAGTTTATTTCATATTGCTATCACTAAAAATTTACTTACCACCTTCAATATAGGGAAACTGTTTATTTTGTACTGATTAATTAAATATTACTCTTACCAAATAATAAAAAAAGAATAACTGAACCTTACTTATGCACCTAACCTATTTAAAATGAAACCAAAGATTTTATTTAGAAAAATGAACTTAAACTGTAAATATAATTAAAAGATTGTTATAAAATTTATGTTAGTGAAGCAATGTCCCAAAAACGCTGGCTGCGTTCCCGCGTTTAATTGCCACTGAAATGCTTTGAGAAAGGAATGTGCCAGCTCTCTTGTCCCTAGTGTATATAACAAGTATTTGACTTTTTAAATAGAATTAAAAAACTTCAAACATGGTTTACTGGGGTAAATTATTTAAATTATTACAAAAAAAGATTTTTTCTAATCAGTTCAGCCGTCTCCGATTATCTACCTCCTTCTTTTTTGTGTGCAGTCAGTAAAAAGAGTGAAAATCACGTTCAAAGATTCTGTTACGTAGATACATACCAAGCCAACAAAGGCGTGTTAAAAAAGTGATTCCAGACTTCAGCTACTACTACAGAATACAGCAGGTCCCGATAATTTTTTCACCTATTTCGACTTAATAACCTGGGTACTGGACCAATTAAGATTAATATTAAATACTTCTAAGGAACTACTTCGGACCTTTTCATACAATAAGAAAGATTTTTTAAATCGTTACGGCCATCTCCAAGGAATCAGGTAAAAAAATATTTAATGTAAGCTTTTTCTACAAAATTAAGTCGGTTTTTTTGTAAGTATAAGTTCTTGACTTCACCTGTCTCGCTGTTTGTAATCAAATCTTGCAAGCTAAATTAGACCTAATGCTCGATGTCCAATTGGATTTAAATTTAGTGTAGTACTTACGTATATACGAGTATATTATCAACACAACTCGTAGTACCATGAAGCTGGATTAATGATAAAGACAGAAGATGGCCATAAGAACTTCTGAATTATATTAGATAAACCCAACGAGTTTGGGCATGATTAAATTGTTTTAAGCAGCTCTTTACGCCTTGATATGTGTCAACTACACGTATCTAAGACAAGTGACTGATGGGCGAGTTACACATATAACGTGCTGCGACACCTGCGAGTATTCGAGACCGAAGTTCGGAATTACCAGCCACTTACACGCCAGAAATTAGCTACGGTCGGATACCTATGACGTGGATGACATTGACATCACACCAAGATAATGCCCAGGGTCTGATAAATAAGCTGGAAGATGAACACGGCCAGTCTTAACCGGTATTGATTAATACACATTTTTTTCCTAATTTAATTTGTATTAATAAATGTAGCATATTAGCGTCATAATGTAGTTTTTGCATAATCGTTTTTGGCATAATGTGTATTAATATAACAATCTATTTTACTACATTCAAATCGACTATTTGTGAGACGCATTTTAGGCATTTTTTATATTTTCTAATTTTATTTTACTATAATGATAAACGATATTGTATCTAATACGTTGAATAGTTTAAATACCTACGCATTTGAGTTGTGACTATAGGTTTAGGCGGGGTGGCTATTGGGCCACCCTTATGCCGCGAACATATTTATTACATATTTTAGGTATTATGTGCCTTTAAACATTACGCTAAGTTATGTTTACGCTATTTATGGTTATCCTAGTAAAAAATATGCGAACCAGTTATGAGTGTAGTTGTTATGGTAAATTATCATTAGTCCTAAAAACGTTATTCCAACTTAAATTACTACATAAATTGTTATACTACTAAATATAGACCCAGACAAAATAACATAGCCTTATCGAGTTTAGTCTCATGGGAATAAATTCTAAAAATGTAAGAGTTTCTGACAAGTAGAGAAGAGATAATAGCGTTTAATGCGTATGTAGTTAGTTATTTGACGCAAAAATTACGTTGTATTAATGGGTTTTTATTTTATTTTAAAGGTGCATTAGTCGACAGTTTTCTTAGCTATGTTTGATGAAAATCAGTCCAAGATGGCCGACGCCACTAAATGGCGGATTACATATTTTGATAACACCTTAATATGTGTATCAAATATAAGGGCTTGACATAATAGAATATACTATGATAAAATACGAATCAAAAATGTCCGTCACCACAAATTGACAATATTGCGGTTGTTATTCATTTAAAGTATTAACTTATTTTTGTATCACCCCCTGTAGTAAATAACAAACAGTATTTACTTTTGAGCTGTACATAACAGAATCTCATTTGACGTGGCATATAATGTGTTTGTATAGTTTTTTGGCCCAATGTACTACCGATACTTTGCTCTTGTTTATATCTTATTGTATATTTTAAATTTGGTGTGTAGTAAAGAAATATTATATTGTAATATTGTTGTAGGTTGCATGCGTGAACGCTAATCGAATTGGGAATCATTTCAGTTCAGTTTGTTTGATTGCCTTTTATAAATAAGAATAGGGATTAAAAACTGAACTTTGAACAATAGTATTTTAAATATCTATATAATTATACAAAAGAATTAATCCTGATTGACTGACTGATATTTGCTAGAAATCAAAGCAAAGCCTAAACCGCTGAACCTAGAGACATGTAATTTGGAGGGTGTAACTATTTTACGTCGTAAAGTTTCATGAAGGAAGGATTTTTGGAAAATCAAATCCTAAAGAGGTCAAGTGATAAAGGAAATTAAAAATTGTAACTTCTTTTTATTCCATATTATTACAGCTAGTTATTTTATAAAGGGACAATCAACATCAATTTTGCAGGCGCGTATATATTTTATCAGCTTTCTTATTTAAGTTTTATCTTTACTAATTATATTATAGTAGACTAAACACATTTTACTCAATTATAATAAAACAAGTACTTCTTGTACTCAACAAGAGATTTGGTAAGTAAATGAGTTGTAACCAAATTTAAATAAAAAAAATTCAACACAGAGACGGTATAAGATGCAAGGAACACTGTAAATACTAAGTTCATCATCATCATACACAATTTCCACCCTAGCAAATAAATAAATTTCGTTTCATTTAATTAAAAAAACAATCTACCAAACGGACTTTGATAAAATATGTGACATGAAAAACATACTCCTTCAAATTAACTTTTTTTCTATATATCATAACATTCAGTCGAGTTAAGAACCTCTACACGTTTAGTAAAATGTATTAAAAAAAAGATTCTGGCAAAACTGGCTCCTGAAAATTAAGTTGGATTGGAACAAGAAATAAATGAATATTACACCTAAACACATGTAAGACTACACACAAAACACGAACATCTTTCTATTAACACGCTGTTACATCTCATCCTAACATAATAATCTCGTTCTTCGTTTCTTTGCTACTTCGTCATTCTATAGCTTTGACAAAGTTGTTCACTCTTGTTTCACTTTTCTTTACTTCTTGAAGTTTTGGTTATGTCGTGGAACTTCTTATTTGATTATCACTCTGCTTAGACTGGCGTACTCCTAAACTGGTTTGAGATCTTCAGGGCTATCGTCTGGAGATATGGGATATACTAAGCCGAATGACCCTACACACATCCTAATAATTAACTTTTACTGTGTGACACTCTACTTCTACACTGAATAAAAAAAACAGTTGTTGCTGTTTTTGTCGCGAACTATAAACTTTTTCTAAGGTAATGCTGTTTTTTTTACTCATTTTCCGGGTTAGTGCCATAATGGAATTTGTTTGTAACCATGAGTATTGTTACCTCCATTAGGCTTAGAACACCCTTTATCAATAGTTGTATAGTTCTTTGTCAACCGAAACCGAATTCTAGAAAGATTTGGCTCCCAATTGCAAAAATATTATGTTCTATAATTTCTCGGTAACGCCTGATCCGATGTAGAAATTTATTTTTTATTGAATTTATTTCCCGGGATTTTGTCTGCCTACGGGAAAATATTTCAAGGGTATTGTTAGTTTTATTTATAATCATGTTGATTGTAATACGAGTATAACTGTAATTTAGAAATAATAAAGATTAGGTGTAGGTACTTAAATAAAAATATGTTATGCTTATTTTTTTACAGGGGCCTGCCAAATTAAAGTGCTGAAACATTTAAAAAAAAGTTTCATCTGTCGCAGTAATAAAATATATTTAAAACTTGATGTAAATAATGGTCTCACAAAAACCTTCAGCGTAATTGAACGAACGAAGCTTTCCTGCTTAGAGTCTGGAAAAATGTTCTTTCGTCTGTCAATTTGAATGTATGGATATTTGTCCCCAAAACAAGTCGTACTCGCGTACAGGTAGTCATTTATAATGAATCTTGACTTGGTGCATGGGTTCTACGAGCTTTTTAGATTTTTTATCATCGGGGTTATTTGATAGGGTAGGTTTTTTTCCCAAAAAGGAGTGAACTTTGCTATGGCGCCATTTGCTGGCTGATTTCAATAATATTTGGACAAATACGCAGAACACAACACTAATTAAGATTCCTGAACATAAAAAGAGAAATATCGGTCGAGTAGATGTCGTTTTTTTTTCAAGTTTTGTGGTCGCAAGTTCCACAGTTTGCGGAACGACTGGTCTAATACTTTTAAAACTAGTAACTCTATGGTAGATATCGAATAAAGCCAAAAGCGACGTGTGCCTTGTTTGGACGAAGTTTTCGTTGGATTGTTTGCGTCTATTTGAGCAAGACGCTGTAAGCAGAGCGGAGAAACATTCGGGGGACTTGCGTCAAAATAAATAAAAGAAACACGGAATATTCGAGTTTTGTTACACAATGAGTGACTAACTTGTTGTAGTTACAAAAACATAATATTAAAATACGTTGTATTTTTTTATACAAACTTAGATATGCGTATTGAACAAACAGTCTTACATGTTTGATTTAATTAAGGTAGTATAAGCATTGCCATTCAGCGTGGTAAGGCCGAGCATGCGAGGCACGATGTCTTCTGGTGGTTGGATTATCTGTAAATCTTAAGTGGTCTGTAATGCATCTGCTATGTTTTTGTTGTAGTTAATCATTTTGATTTTTTTAAAGAAAAATTTAAATTAAATAGTTGGAGCCTAGTCGGTAAACTCCTTGCCTCACATTTTTATTTGAAAGGGCGCAATTTTAAACCCAGTTTTAGGCACCTTTGTGTTTTAAAGTAACGTGAATATTATAATTATATACCATTTATAAATGACATCTGGAAGCACGCGGGTGGCGGGGCACAACTAGATATCCAAGACTGTGTGTTGTGGCATAAAATAGGAGGCCTTTATCCAGAAATGGACCTGAAAGGATGCAAAAGAATTTCAAGACTGCAAAAGATTCTAAAAGATCTACAAATTCCATAATTTTATCCTTTGCAAAATATACTACTTTATTCTCAACAACGCCGCTTCGTGTTTCACTAACTCGGCATGTTTTTATTTAAAGAGTATTTCCCACTGTCAAAGTGTGCTACTTGTATTCTTGGCACGTATTCGCCACATTCGCACAAGGCTAGTAGGACTAATGTACAGTGCGCCTTAGGTAGGTTATCCAGGGATAAGCTTTAGTTGTAGAGAGCTAATAAGATGGATTTTGTGCGGAAATGCAAGAATGGGTGTTGCATTTAAATTAAGGGTTGCCATTGGTATGCGCGAAGAATATGGCGGTGTAACTATAGTCTAGTTATATAGTATTAAAAAATTTAAGAACTCCCGACATAAAAGAGGTAAATAAATAATTCACCATTTTGTGGTGGCAGCCATCTTGGGTTTTCAAATGTATTATAATGTTTAAGTTTTGTACCAGTCAAGCCTATTTATTTGATGCTAATATTAAGAAACTTGTAAAAAAACTAACATTCCATTTTATGGCGGCCGCCATCTCCAAATAGTCGTCCGCCGTCACTGACAAATAGGGAAACCTACATATTATAAATAAAATCCCACAAATTTAGAACTTTATGCATTTTTTTAAATCAGTTAAAAATGTGAGTGCTGTGAGTGAAAGCTGTGTTATTGAGGAACAATCTTCCAACTGACAACAAGCTTCGAGACACCTAGACACCTTACCTATCACTCCAACAATCGTGTATTTAATTAATTTATCAATAATTTCACTAATACATTATATCCATACCTTTATCAATAAATCTGTTTACTTAAAACATACTCGTAAATCTCGTCTCAATCAATCATTTCGTCATATAAGAAAAACCTTATTATAAAGCCGGTACAATGAAATCTACGAGTATGTCAACGAATTCGTTGTATATATATAATTTATTTTCAGTTCAAATACAAATGTCACAATTTATCATAACATATAAAATAAATTAGTCGAACAACCCACCCCGAATCGTACCCAGAGCAAAGATACCCATTAGGCTGGCTGCTTTACCGCGTTGAATGGCAATGGCCAGCCTTTGCACCAAGTAAGATCCGGAGCGAGAGTCGACATTCGTAATTAAAGCCTTTGCTTCAGTGACTTATCAATTGTATTATATTATTGTATGTATTTATTTATATGATAATAATATATCGTTATGTATGAATTTGTTCTATACCGATATTGTAAACTATTTTTATCTATTTAGTTATGTTTGTTATATATTCGTATTATTATGTTTACCAAGCTGAGGTCGCCATTTGAATCTGGCATGTTTTGTATTATTTTTTAAGCTGTTTTTTTAGTGAAGAAATATTATATCAAAAGAACTCAAATATGTACATCTTCATAATTTTGTGCTCATTGCTCAAAGCTCATAAAGCTACAAGTAGCTGTGCAAATAATTCTTGCACTAGAACACAACCCTATATTTCCCTACTCACCTAGTCTCCTTACAACGCTATTCCCGTTTTTTGGCATATTTATTTGGCCTTGTTAAGCCAAAATAGCCTGCGAACTTACCGGTAATGATAACAGTAGGAGTAAAGCGGTCCGGCAAATGCGTGTGCCGTGGAGCTACGAAATTAGAGGATTATTTATGGCTACAAAATTAAATAGCTTTGAAGTTTCTAAGTTTATATCTGACCTATAACCCTAAACATGTGCACACAATTTGTTTTTTAAATGAATGCTGTTCCTGTTTGTTAGTTATTTTGACATCCGGTGATTAATCGAATTAATTTTTGTTATATATGTAATTAAATTACATTTTCTAATGAATAATAATATGGATATCTATTTACTCGTATCTGTACATCTTAAATGGTCTTTAGGTAATCTTTCTGCTATATTTTCTTTTTGTTGTAGTTAGTCATGTAGTTTTTGGTAATATAGGCACTTGTCCAGTAAAAAAATGAATATGATAAATATATGATGTGGATAATATGTTAGCAAAGAGCTTTTAAAATATGTCTTGATCCAAAGGTCAAATAGAATACAACAAACTACTTTTACCAAGTTATTGTGAGTATAACATTAACTTTAGCAAGTCAACAACTTGAATGCTAAAACTTAGATATGTACACGGCATTTTATAAGAGTCCTAGGAGTTATGTCAGAAAATACCTTTTTAAAGATATCAGCAGGTTTTATTTGAAACTAGTAATTAAAATCTAAGCTGGCATGTGATGGCCCAACATTTTGTCCATTCCAGCCAGGTTAGGACACGTCGTGGTAATCTTTATTTATGGCTGCGCACAAAATGGCCACTGCTCTGATATCTGTGACCCGATTGGGGCTTACAGATGCAATCGCAATTGTAATTGACGTAGTTTTATGTGCATTATTTTGGTACTGACGAAACTTGGTGTTTATGGTACCATTATTTAAGCCCTTATGTCTGTCCCTCAAGGGTATTCCTGAACGAAAGTAGAGTGAATTCTTCTATATTAGACTTATGAACTATCATTGGAGACTTCACTTTTTCACATTTGCATGCATGCATGTTCAGCTCATGAACAAAAATTATTTATAATATTATGTTCGTCAGAACGATGATGAGTGTATTTAAAAAAAAAGCTTTGTTCTGCCATCTATCAACCTCGCTTCGAATCTTACTTAATGCTTAGTTTGACATGTCTGTACCAAATAATATTAAAATTGACCTGCAAATGATATACTCGTAGTAGTAAACTTCTTCTGCTTCTTCTTTCTTTTTTTCTTGCCTTTATCATTTCGTATGTTTGTGTGTTTCCTAGAATTTCGTACCCGCGTACAGAGATCATAGTTTCCAACCAATCTTCAGTTCAGGAACAATTTATAGCCATGTGCGATAATCGAGTCTATTATAGCTCTCCTCTGAGTAACAACTGCCGTGGCGTATGTGAGTAACAAAACTTGGGGTGGAAGGTAAAAAAAATATCTTGGTGTACCATGTCTGGGTGTTGTGACACATATTGTGTCTTTCTTTGTATGTTTTATAGTAACCCCAAAACAGGAGCAACCCTAGTGGAGAGTACACTGATGTATTGAACGTTATAATCCTATTTACATTATAAACGCTAGTATTTGTATGTATGGATGTGTGCGTGTGTTTGTTATTCTTTTACGCAAAAACTTCAGAATGGATTTAGATGAAATTTAGCAACAAGATAGCTTATATCTTGGATTAACAAATAGGTCACTTTTTATCCCGGAAAAAATGTAGTGTTCTCATGGGATAATTAAATATCCGTGGGTAAAACCGCGAGGCGCAGCTAGTTTTTAATAACCCAACGTAAATAGGATAGTTATAGAAAACCATCTATGTGATGTCTTGGCATGTCTTTACTACTTGTGTACTTGTGTGATCGTAGTCAGATTGTTTCTTTACATGAAGTAAATTCTAAAGTTGCTACTATAGATATAGGGGTACCACAAGGATCAGTATTAGGACCTGTTCTTTTCCTCATATATATTAATGACCTTGTCTATGCTATGCCTGATTGGACTTATATTAGTTTATTTGCCGATGATACCCATGTAGGAATAAAGGATAAGCACAACGAGAAACTAGAAATAAAAATTTTAGAGGCAAAAAATATTCTCAAACAGTGGTTCAATGCTAATGGAACTATATTAAATGCGGATAAAAGCGTCGTTATGCAATATCAATCTCGCAAAGGTGTGATCAAGAATCCTGCAGTAAAAAAAAAATGTCTTCTTAGGATATACTGTTGATCACACTATTAGTCATACAAACCACATAGGTAAACTGTGTAAGAAGTTAGCAAGTGCTAACTATGCGCTCATTAAACTAAGATCTGTATTAGATGTGAAAGATATGTTGTCAGTGTATTATGCATACGTACATTCCATGATAAGATATGCGATAACTGTATGGGGCAACGGGGCCGATATGATTAAAGTCCAAAGAGCCCAGAAGAAGGCCATAAGAATAGTATTTGGATTAAAAAACGCACGTCAGCACGAAAATACTTTAAAAAACACAAAATAATGACAGCGGTATCCATGTATATTTATAATTGTCTCTTAGAAATTTTTGACGAGAAAGAAAATCTAATGATAAAACCGAATCACATACCATACAATCTTAGAGATCGCAATAGACCGGACGTACTTCTAATAAAACCAAAAGTTCGATTAGCCAAAGTGAAGAAACAAGGCATCTTGATTAAGATATGTATGTTCAATAAATTACCTCGTCCTATAGCTAACTTACATGGCAATGATTTTAGGTGTAAATTAAAAAAATTCTTCGAATCCACTGCTTTTTACTCAGTAAAAGAATTCTTACAAACTGATCGGACTGAATATTCATTCTCGAATTATTAATTAAAATGGATATTGACATTAAACAATACTTGACTTGTAATGTTACCGGACTGATATATAACTAAGTATTATGTATATAGTAATCAGACATCAATATTAAATTTAACATTATTGTCTAGACACAAATTTATTTTTTCTAATTTTCTTTAAATTTTAACTCTTGTTTCGTCATAATATTATAATTCATTATTGTACGTATTGACTTGCTTAGTGTAACAAACGCAGTTATAAGGCCAATAAATGATTTGACTTTGACTTTGACTTTACTAGTCAATCAACGGTCGAGTTACAAGTACATTTTTATTGGGCTCTACGGTTTTACCCGCGTATCTCCAATTTTTATAAGCTATGTTACTGCGTGATACTATTTACTAACGGTGAAAGACATTTTGAAATTCGGAAAGTTTATTCGTCATATATAAAAATACAAATCTTTCCTTTTCATAATGTTACTCTAAATATTTATTTACTTAACGTCCTGTAAACATAATAGATTATTCCAGGAACAATATTATATTTTGATTGAAGTTCTTCTCATGAAAATTGATAAAGGTTGGTAAATATTATTGTATGTTTTGTCTAAGTCCTGAATAAACTTAATATTATGCCAAATAACGTTTGTATTTAGAATCATGTTTTCACAGACATTGTATTATTTACAACTCATGTCAAATACTATTAGTAGATAATACTATACCTTCGCAATTTGTTTGCTCTCTTTAAAAATAATACTACTACGCAAGGGTTTTTTTGTATGTTCAATAATGGATCTCATATATATTACCATCAATCAATCATTTCACATTTTTTATGACAAAATATGAACTTTCTAGCCTAATTTAATGAAATGCGAATAACAAAATTACCGCACATATTTTTTTTGCTTGCGAAGTCACGGGTAAATAAAATACAGCTAGTAATTCGTATTTTACAGTTAAAAATGTTTATCAAATCAAAATCTAATATTTTGATTTGATTTTGATTTGATAAAATTGAGGGTGTTTAAAACACCTGACTTAGAATACAAACTAAAGATTTTATTTTATACTCTACCCGCGACAGATTACGTTGAAAAACTACTTTAAAATTATAATCCTAAGCTTGAAATCGAGTTTAATAATATTAATGGCCACAAACATTTTGTCCCCGGGCCGCTAATATAAAGAATTGTCACGCAAGTCACGCCGTAACGGAATTATCACTCTCATTTCGCAGGGGCCAATTTCTGTAGGCGCGACAAGGGAATCCCAAACGGTTGTGGGGCCAGCGATAAAGAGATTGAATTCGCTAATAATATGTAAAGTTTTGGTAAAACGATTTCACTAGTAGATGCTAGGTACCTACCAATTTTGTGACCCCAATAGCATTGAGATTTTTTTTTTCTAAAAAAAAAAACTTATTATTATCATCAAGATAAAGTCTGCTCGTTAGTATTTTTAGATGTGGCGCAAGCATTTGATAAAGTTTGGCACGAAGGTTTGATAGTAAAACTGCGAAGCATGCTACCAAAATCGTACGTGGATATTCTGGAATCATATATCACAAATAGAGTATTTAGAATAAGACATGAAGATGCCGGTGTACCACAAGGAAGTGTATTAGGTCCGGTCCTGTACCTGTTATACACATGTGATATACCACAGCCAGAAAATAACACCATTGCAAATTTTGCTGACGATACTGCAATCACGGCCGTAGGGAATACTCATGAAGAAGCTGCAGAAAAAGTTCAAATGGCTGTGAATAAAGTATATAACCGGACGAAGAAATGGAGGATAAAATTAAATGAATCCAAATCAATTCACATAGACTTTAGTAATAAACGACATAAGTATTTTCCAGTTTACATCAACAGTCAAGTAATACCATACTACCCTAGACGTGAAGCTTCGCTGGAAAGAACATGTCAAGGAGAAAAAAGAGCAGCTGGATTTGCGCTATAGAGAAATGTATTGGTTGCTTGGAAGAAATTCTCCGCTGTCAATACATACCAAACTGCTAGTGTATAAACAAGTCCTGATGCCAATACGGACTTATGTTATACAGCTGTGGGGCTGTACCGCTCAAAGTAATAGGCTCATGATCCAACGATTCCAGAATAAAGTACTGAGTGATATTACCGATGCACCTTGGTACATAAGAAACAACGATCTTCACCAGGACTTAAAAGTAGAATTCGTTGAACAAGTGATAAAAAAATACGTCGAAGCTCGCCAAAACCGGCTTCACCATCATGTCAATGTCGAGGCTATCCAGCTCCTCGACCACACTGACATAACTAGAAGACTAAAAAGAACTAAACCGTTCGAGTTATTGTAGTGTTAAAAGTAAAATAGTGAAATATAACAGTGAAAGTGCTAAGACTTAAGAACACGTGAACAAAGTGTTTTCGCCTTAACAACTGTAATAAGAAAAGTGCCGATGGACAAATTCTTAGAGACATTATTTTGTAGACGATTAAGTTAAACTAAAATTACTTATTAGCCTTAGACTTAGGCTAGATTGTAATATTATCAAGGAAAATCTTCAAGGGTTCTCCTTGAGCATAGAAGAAAAAAAAAAATCATCATCATCTTCCTGACCCTATATGTCCCCTAGGCAAACTTCCACCTATTTGAGGGAAACATTATACAATCAAAACTCCCCAACGACTAAAAGTTCTAAAAATCCGAAGCACTTTTATACGAGCTACTCGAAGATTGTCATAACTGTGGAACGTGAAAAACATGGTAATCTGCCTTATCTTGATTTGTTGGTGAGGCCGAGTTCAACTGGTCGTCTAGCTGGACCTGTGACCCAGAGAATCTGGATAAAGAGCTAAGACACATTAGTGACGTGCTGAGCAATAATGGTTATGGTTGGAAGCTTGCGAAGAAGTTTGCGGGTAGCGAATACTAACAGTTCATCTCATACACGCCCAGCATCGGTAGAAAGGGCGGAGGAATACTTACCTTATTTATCTCCCTCTCTCCAAGTTTCACTCCATCGCTTGCGACAGAAATGACCGGTGAATTTAATTTTGAAATGATACTATTAATGCGGATGTGATTTGAAATACTTCATTTCAAGAAATAGTATGATGAAATTCATTATATAACTAATACATTCCAAGCCGATGGTTATCCATCGCCATCCAGCGCGGTAACGCAGCTAGCATAATGGGCAAGAGCGTCGAAAGGAACGGAAATTAATAAGTATTTTTTCAGTTTTCTACGGTTGGTCTCATCTGTCAAACTTTCTATCAGTGAATTCAAATACAAGTGATTCAGATCATTCGTATGGTCAGCGAAGGATATGAATTTTCAAAAATACGACTTTTTTGTGTACCTTTTGTAAGTACGATTCAAAAATAGAGTTCCTGGAGTAAATAACCTCCATATGATGTGCCACTTATTATGAGCTTGGTGAAATATACCTCGGTGAACTAATCACAGCTGGCAGACCCTAGTATGCACATAAACAAAAAAATCTCAGACTAATAGTCACAAATACTTTTAGGCTTTTTGTTCGGTCTTTTTATGGCCCTAAGTTAAACGTAAATTGTAAATCTCCTCCGTTTTACACAAAGTGACTGCGAGGTGAGACCGAAATTGTTTTGCAAATTGTTTACTTTAAAATAAAGATTCTTGACTTTAATCCCAACGTTGGCATTTTCTTTTCTATTGTGATTGCTTGAGTTTAGACGATTTTAATATTACTCTTGGGATTTTGCAATACCAAATCTTGCAGTCTGAGGTTGATTAGTAGAAGATGATATGATGGTGATCAATAAAAAAAATATAAACAAGTAATTACTGTTTTGGGATAAAACAACCATTTAATTAGTTTGTATTTCTATGAACAAATGTTGTAGCTAATTTCATGGTAATAATATAATTGTAATATCATATATTTAGTATTATTAGCAGGCAAAATTGCGAATATTTCTTCTGTATCATGACAATTACAAGAATGCAAAATACATAATAGCTTTTTTACACAATAGAAGTACATATATTTGACACACTGATCTCCACACTAGGAATGAAAACACTTTTTTAGGTGGTTCTCTTCTAAACGGTACAAACGTCGTGTCTAAAATTTGTGTTTTACTGTTGGTGTTAGTTTGTATGAATTATTGTGAGTAACGTCATAGCTTGGCACCAAAAATGTCGAGTTGATGTCACGGAGGCGTCTTGTCTTGGTATTTATGACTATATGTATACTGGTATGAGTGTTATAGGCACTGTATTCGTACAAGTTATACCACAACTGATGGCAGTTGTGCGTGGGAATAAATTGTCATTAATTTTGGTTTAATGAAACGATAGCGTATTATTTATAACATATAGAAATACTGTATGAAATGATGAATACATGTTTATGATATTATACATATAGATGTTGATTTTATTACCTCACTTTGTTAACTTGTTAATGTAATGATATTAAAATACTATTCATTTATATAAAATGATCAAAATAAACGCAAATATATGTTTTTAATGCTACAATATGTAGTCACTGTATATTATAATAGATTTTGAAAACATCGCAACATATTTTTTGAAGCGACCGTAGAAGATACGCTTAACTTGCGAAACTTCCTCTGATACTAAATGATACTTACGACCTAGTACTAAAGTGATTAGTAAACACTAAATATTAGTACACATGAGCGCTTAGATGAACCTCCTTTCCCCTTCAAGCAAGAAGGCGTGGGTTCGATACCAGTTACAAACACGCAAGCATCTCCAAATTGTTTACTCAAGTGAATTATAATACAATCAATTCTCGCTTTGATAGTAAAGAAGACACATTGTAAGGAAACCTGCTTGACAACGACGGTTAATTTTTCTTGTAGGTAGGTCAGGTCCCAAACATACAATTTGTAGGTTTGGGACCTGACCTTGCTAGTGTAGTTTACTACAAACTTCTTCTCTAAGCCAGACCCATCCCTAGCGGTGGGTCGCCATGATTTGATACGAATGGAGGGCCAAAGTTTTCATAACCAACCACCCAGACGGTGAATTGGTGGTCTCTTAAAAACAAAATTCCTAATAGACACATATAGTAATAAACATAACTCCATTACTTATACCTACCTATAGTTAAGTATAGTAGTTTCGGCAACTTTCCTGGGTTAACGTTGAATCGACGCTATTTTCAGCACTTTTAAAACGATGTGCGGTTAAAGTTCAGGACACAGTACACTAGGTTACCAAAGACTTGTTTAGATAACGCTAAATTTAGAAATTACACAGTTACTAACAATCAGCAATGTGTAATGCTTATTGGTCATCGATTAAACTCATGAAACAGCTGAATTTATTATCTTAATTGCCGGGATTCCATGGCTAGAAGGCTTGGGCATGTTACAGGTTCTCCTTTAGTAAAATATGTTTATTTACACGCCTAACAGGTAAAGCTGGTCGTGTGTCAGTTGTGTGTTTAATGGGAACATAACTAAAATCTATTGTGATGAATAAATTCTGAAAAATGTTTGTTACTCCTTTTCACTCAATAGGCTGAACATATTTGCATGAAAATGTATCAGGATAGCTTATGTCCTTGGTGAACACATGATTTTCTTTTAATCTCAAATACTCGCGCAAAACAATTCTCAGGGGCTTACATATTTAGACGGCCGCCGTAGTCTACTCATAGTATGCTTGCTTCGAGATTCTGGGTTCAATTCCCGGTCGAGGCAGGTGTTCAAATGATGAGAGATCTGTATGCCTATGTGCACATGTTTGTGAATGTTACATAGCATCCCTCATACAGGAAAAATCCTAGTAGGCAACTTTGAGTGTGAAACGTTTATTTATTATTATATAATTGTGTGGGATAGTCACACGAAGTGTAGAAACTTGGACCATATTCCCAGACTAACTCTGGGCTATGATCCAAAGAACTGATGCAAAGTTGGTCACCCCAAGAGATCTGTCTCGGTTATTACAAAGGTGAAGAACATATGTGCAAGACCAAAAGCTAAGTAAAGCGGACCTTCAATAAAAAGAGAACATTGTGGATCTGAATGGAAAGAAGAAAAAGGAAGAAGGGAGTTGCTAGAAACAAGCGTGGTCTGACTATTTTGTCTGTGGTTTATTACATACCAGTACGTACTGGTTTATATAAGAAAAATCTGAAAACAGATTTTCGCACTCTGCTCATGTTGTTAAAAACTTACTTGCGATGTGTATATTCTATACGGAATATTTACATGGCGAGAAGTTTATGTGCATTTTCATATTATTAATATGCTTAACAAACTCATTATTATAATGAACTCTTACTATAATGTTCTTCTGATAAGGTACCAAAAAGAGTTCTATAAATCATGTAATTTTATCATAGTTTTGATTATTATTTGGTATCACTATAACACATAATAATTAAGTCCCATAACACTCGTATTATTTTAGTTAATATTATGTCCTTTGTCAACCGCGGTGGTTAAATAAAGATTACTCAAAAGAGCTTCAAAGGTTCAAGCGAAAATTGTGGGAAGACAAAGTGTAGGCCAAAGGCAACTAAAAAAAGGCTATTGACAACCTAAGCAAGTACTTCAGTTATTACACCAGTCACCATTTTGCTTTTTATACTGGCAACTTTCTGAGCATACCATCATAACTTGATTAGAAATGATCTGATGCTATCAAACCTTCCATAGGAGAAGATTAAACAAAAAGAAGAGACTAGATCCACTTACTATATATTTGATCACACCGTGAAATTATGTATACGGTTGTGTTATAGTTATAAGTGTGTTACTTATGATTTTATGTTTAAACAAACATTAAATCAATCATTCTGTATAAAAGATTTCACATGTTATACTTTATATATTGTTACAGAGTTTTGAGCAGATTTCTTCACTATCTTTCACAACAAAACATTAAAATCATCCCTTCCTCTCCTTTCAGCTAGAGTTAGGCATGAAGTAAAGTGAAAACAAGATCCTGCAAACTTAGTTTAATTTCAAAACCTTGCTTTTATTAGCTTGTACTTGTTTTCACCTCTTTAATACCTAACTCTAGATAAGGATATAAAATTCTTATAAATCAATTTTATCTACCCACAAATAAGTGAAAGTAAACATTGTAATCCAATTATAGAGCACTTAGAGCACTATATTTATTTTTACTTCCGAAAATACAAGCAATAACCGTTCCTGCAATCAGGAAACCGATTTAATTGCACCCAATACGCCGATAAATCAGGCACCCTTGTTACATTGGCCCAATAGGAATTTGATATTTAATCTACCCACTCGACAAACATAATCCTCGAGGGGTTGACTTTGGTACATTGGGTACCCGATGTCGTTTCGGATACATTGTACCTTTCATGGTAATTTGATTCGGTAGAGCCTGTACACCGTGGTCCCGCATTGAGTTACTAACTATGGAGAGAAAACAGTACTACTGAATTTTATTACAAATATGCCTTCTGTTTTCTCACGGGGGTACAAAATATAATAGTATTTTTTCAACACACTTCCTCGTAAAAGTCTAGACTAGAATTAGAAACGTATTATGCCATTACGCACCTTTGCTCTTTTCACTTTACATTTCCTCACTGGAATAGCTTAAAAGTAGAAATGTTTTAAGTCAATTATTAGTTTTTATAATGTTGAAAATATTTTAAAAACCGATCGACATGTAAATTACACTTTCTTAGTTATCAAAAACTTTTTAAATATTCGTATGTTGTTCGAAAGTGTATATTGTAAACATTTGTATGAAACTCGTGTGCATTAATCGTTACAGCCTCGGCTTCCTAATCATACTCTGTATCGGCACCGCCTCGGCTTTTTATGATCAATTATAGACACTGTATCGTAAAAGTCTTCTTATCACTTTACATTTAGTTATTACACACATGCGCTCATTTTACTTTACATTACAGCACATGAAGAGTTTATTGTAACTACTTGAACGTGCTAAATCTTCGACCAACGATCAGATGAGATTGTGATTTAATGTTGCCTAATTATTTTTCTCGAGTATATCCACTTTTGGTCATTTTTTTCGTTAGATAGAGCATGCAGTCAAAAGGCTCATTTAAATCAAAGGAACAAAGACCTAGAAATACTAAGTTTTTTCCTTGATGTTTTAGTGTAAAAAACAAAGATGGTCTTGATTTTTAGCAAACCTGAAACATAATGAACCCATAGGATAAGTCCTTGAATAAACTTAGAACATAGAACATATATGTACTAGTTAGATTGCAGACCGTATTAAGAGTGGACTGTTATAATAATTAATATCGTTAAGTAATACCTATAAAAATTCACATCATTTCTTTTACTTGTTACAACTTTATTTACGACTTTGATTATAAGCTTAATAATTTATTATTCCTTTGAAGTTTTAATTAAGAACTAGCTTCATAAATTCAGAGAATGGTATATGGCCAGGAATAATTCAGAAATATAGTTTTGCTTCAGAGAGGAAAGCGGTGAGGAAAGTACCTTTCTACAGTACACTTTGTTGTGACCAAACTTTATATTGCGTTAGTTTAAAATTCAGTTAACTAAAGTTACTTACCAGCTAGCGTGCAAGCTGTAAGTTTGGATTGAAGAATAAAGGTGTATCGTACTTACTTTGGTGTTGCTTTTAGGGAAATTAGACATTTAAAATAGATGGGATTCTGGTATTAAAATTGAGCATTTAGCCTGAATATTTGTAATTAAATATAGAAGAGTGCTATTATTGAGAGAGGAGCATTTATAATATGGTAAATAAGGGGCAATAAGAAACTAACATTGATAAAAATCATAGAACTACACACATATAACATAAGCAATAACATAACACGAGGCAACGTTGGTGTGGGTGGATAAGTGTTCGTCCTCTTTGTGCTCTGTGTAGTTTCACTAAACTCTGAGCGTGTTGTTATATATGTATATGACTTGTAACACTTTTAACCTAGAGCTTGTGTTTTTAGCTCTTGCGTTATCCACCCTAGACTAACAGCAGTCAACAAAATCTTATTTAGCCCACACGAATCGGGTTAAGCGATGATGCCACACACCGACGGTTTCACGCAAACCCGCTCAAATCAATGCAATTAAAAACTTAGCATCAGCTTTTTATTACTACTACAAAAAAACTCAGAGATAAGCCAACGAATAAAAATAAATAACTAAAAAAAATTAAATACTTTATACGGAACCAATTTCATAAATCAAAATCAAACTTGCCAGTTTTTTTTTAATGTACCTCGTTTCTTTACTTTATTTATCGAAGTAGAAAATTCGCAAACTCTCAATAAAATCAGACCGTGAAAGAAGGCTATTAACTGGAAAATATTTTTTTTCGAACCTTATAAACGGGACGAACGAATGAAAGGGATTATTATTTAATAAGAATGATGTCGTGTCAATGAACTCACAAAATTAAAGAAGACTAACAATACAATTTAATGAAACATAATACGTGTTATTATTTTAAGGAAAAATACAAATGATAATTTTATTGTTTTTTCTGATCTTTTCTAAAGTGCTTTATCGTTTTACGCATTAGTCGCATCATCGCATTACATCAGTTATTTTTGCGGAGAAATGTAAGCTGACTACATAATATGAAAAAAGGAATTGTACTATTTATAATTATTATAAGCAACTTTTACTGAATATTTACTTCAAAATGACAGTTGTTTTTTTGTCGATTCGCACCCCCGTGTGAGTCTCTCGTACTAAAATTGATATTATCCCATAACTAGTATTAGTTCCATGGATTTACACTAGACGCACACACGGCCACCAGCGTTAAAATAGCGGAAATCAAATGGATTCATTGTCAGTCTGACAATATGAAGTCCAGTGTACTCGTATAATACAGGCCAGTTCACCATAGTCGAGTAAGTCCTTGGCCTCACCGAAACTGGGTTTTGCCAGAAGAATCTTCTAGAAGAGCTATGTCGGTAACTCTAGTTCTCTAGCGAATTACTTCGTTTCGAATACGATCGCGCGGAGATTTACGAGGCAAAGATGTTACCATAGCTTGTTGAGCGAATTTACGCAGCTTTGAGTAGTGTCCATCAATCAAATATGCGTAAACCCGAATTAGTAAAACAAGTACCTTGTAATACTTTAAGCAAGCTTTATCATAATGTTTTTTTTTTAATTATGTTACTTAACAACCGAGCCACTAGACTGATACTGAAAAAAATTATATTTGCCACAACAAACGATATTACATTGAAAAAAAAATTCAATTGCTCCACATGTACTCGTACATATCTGAGAAATCTGTTAACTATCAGGCTGAATTGAGAACCTCCACCTTGTTAGAATTCATTTAAAAACTACCCCGGATATTAGCTGAGTTCTGAGTGTTTTAGTTTCCCTTTGACAGATCACTGACCGTCGTCACTGAGTATTTTTCAAGAGTTCGTACAAACTTTTCCAATTCCCTTCTCCGGTGGCCAGTTTACACTTTCCGAGTAACGTTGTGCCGAGGCAGAATATCAAATTGGTAGCCATAAAGTTTTCAGAATCGGTGAAAGATGATATTTAATTAATTCCAAAAGAGATGGAGATTTTCAATGTTGGTATCAGCTCAGGTTTTGAAGTTGCAGGCACCACTCAGGCAGTTTCTCACTCATGTGCATATTTGAGTTCGTCACAACTTGTTTCGATGGTGTAGAAAAATATCATGAGGAAATACAAGTATGTCGTACAGAGTTTACACAGAAAGCATTCAAATATTAGTGAAGTTTTCAACCCCCAATTTTGATAGAGTGAACTTTAATATACCTTGTACTTTATGGAGAAGGCCCGTGCCCAGCAGTAGGACTGTATGAGTTTTACGATGTCAAATCTCAAACACATATCATCTAGCCAAGTCACGTATACTCACTAAAATTTGTCTTAAGTAAGTAAAGGCTCGTACACAGTAAGATAAAGTATATAGGTACACATATCTCTCTCGTTGTGTTTTACAACATTATTTTTTTAAATTTGAATTTTAAAGTTATTAAATCGTCTTAAAAAACCTATTCGTCGAATTATTTTATTCTCTCTCATTCTAAGTTTTTCCAAATGCTCACAAGTAACTTTTTTTGAGTCAATTTTCGCTTGGGGCAGGGTTTGGCTGGTTCACCAGAATTCAGCCATTGCGATGAACGTTTCCAATTATCGTACAGGATCCACTCTTCATCACAGGTAATGATCCGAATTAAAATCCCTTCCTTCATTATTGTGCCGGTTGAGTAATGTAACGCAGCAGTTGACGCGCGTTTGTCGGTTTGCTGCACTCAATTCATGAGGTACCCACCTTTTAAGCTTTTTCACCTTTCCAATTTGCTTCAAGTGGATTAAAACAGTTTTATCACTAACACCGCAGCCTGCAGCTAACTCGGACGTGGTTTGCGATGGATCTGCTTCCACAATAGCTTTCAATTCTTCATTAGCAAATTTAGTCTCCGGCCGTCCACGGGGCTTGTTCTGCAGGTCGAAATTTCCAGAACGAAAACGTTGGAACCAAAAACGCACTGTGTTTCCTTTTGCGACACCGCCGCCATACACGTCATTAATTCTTAGAGCCGTTTCTGCAGCACTGGTACCACGGTGGAACTCGTACTCGTAAATAACGCGATATTTCAAGTTTTCCATTTTGTAAACTGCGTGACGCAAAGAAAAAACCAAACGAGGACAAAACAAATGAATTTCGATTTTCAAAATACAAATGTATGAATAAATAGCTGTATAAATTTGAAATTGGAATCCCTAACCAAAGAAGAGATATTTGAGATCAAAGTGGCCAGTACGACAAAACGCCAATTTCATATGTAAGGACCTAATAATTTAAATTTTTAAACCACACTAGTATACCGGAATAAATAAAATGGAATATAAAAACTTTGAATTTTGGAACTTATTACAGCTGACCCCTACACCCTATTTTGAATACATTCTTCAAATTTTAAGCTGTTTCGGCTCTACATTTATTTTGAATCAGTCAGTCAGTCAGAACTTACTCTTTTTTATACAATGTGTAACAGAAAAACGTGATAATATAATTTTGTACTTAAAAAGCTGTCAGTCTACCCATCAAAGTGAACCCATTGTAGAATAATATTTAGCAAAATTTAAAATGCACATACCGCCTGATACTGGAGAAGTCCAACTATACTACCTTCATTTGCTACATGCGCTCACCCATCTATAACCTGACCGTTTCGAAAATTGCTGCCTTCGATAACTAAATCAGAAATATCGAAGTTGTCACCTTTGATAAATGATTGGCCTCGCGCAGCTAGACTAGTCATTCAGATACACTCGCCAAATTTATAACGCCCCGTCGCTTTTGCGTCGGGGTTAAACAAAATCCTTTAGTGTGAACAAACCTTAAGTTTGTATGTAGGTGGCAGAAATAAAGCCATTCGGTAAATGTAGTACGCAATACGAATATTTATTTACGTAGTGTCAATTTCTGAGAATTTTTCAGCGTATCTTTAAAAATAACTCTTGAACGTGCGCTCGTATTCAGCTTTGGATTCTGTTTGTGTTGATTTATGTAGTTCAGTTAGTACTAGAAAGTTATACGAGACTTATGGCAAATATGGCATAAATCTACTTGGATTTACAGCATATTATTTTCAATAATTTATAATATAATGTTAAGTTTAACAGCCTGAATGCCTCATTAGTTTTATATCGATAGCTGATATATACAATCTTCTAGATCTATCGTCGGATGCCTTTCCCATGTCCCATTTCCTTCATCTAAAGCATTCAATTTTATGTTTTAAACCCTTATATCGTGGATGATTAAGCTATGAATGGTTTCATGTTGTCATTATCGGAATTATTGGCCAAGGCCATAGTGAAACAAGTAACACTATAAGATAAGTCAATTTCTGCGGTTATTATGTTCGTTTTTATTGGATCATCTTGACAATATATAAGATCTATTAGAAAGTATACCTCCTCTTTGGTGAACAAAACCATTTTCAAATCAATTCAGCCAATTCTGAGACTCTGGGAACAAACATAAAAAAGATTCCGGCGGATTTAAAAATCTCTTCATTTTCGAAATCGATTAAGAAGCAAGTGGGCGTTGGTAATCTATGTAAGTAATTTAAAATTTATATACAAACAATCTCAGTAGAAATTACGGTATGTTTATTTGTTACAAATGTTAACCCAGTTAAACTGGGCAGATAATCCAAAAGACCTCGACACAGTGTGAATGCAAGGATTTCCAAACTCGGCTTCTCGGCCGGCATTAAGATCGCTATCGGCTCGTTACAACTTTCGTAGACGGACGTCTTATCTCTTACTTTATTAACTTACCTAAGAGTAATTAGAACTGAATGTTGGAAGATTGTGACTGAAGCCGGACTTGTAGACAGATCTTTTTAAAGAGCACATACCTTCCACATGAACTGGAAAATGGACAGATTAGATTTGGCTTAGTTGCTATTGATACCTACGTCGTGATGGTTTTGTTACTCGTATAGTATCACGAGGGCAAATATACTTAAACTGATCAAAGGTAAAGAACTATGTCAAACATATTTTGTAAATGTACTCGTAGTAAATGGTTCAGAAAAAAAATTAAAAAAAACAAACACATGTTTTTATGTAAAATAACCGCAAAAATATTTTGGTCTCAAGGTCAACAGTTCGCAGAACTAATCGTGATAAATAAGTAGATCCTATAGGCATGGAGATAGTAGAGCGGTATTGTGCTGGTATTGCCAAGCTATCAATCTCGAGGAGGATATTCCGGTCCATTAAAGACATTTTTCTTTAAAAGCCAGAGCCGTTCCAGCACTTGAAGTTTGTTTGAACGGTCCATTACTGGATAGAGTCGCTTTTGTTCGGCATATCATTTCAGTATTTCGTGTAGTCATATTTCCGAGTCCGTTTCAAAATGACTACATTTCTGCTGACGTGACTATGTTGTAAAATAACTTTTATAGTAACTTTGACCTAAATTAAATCTAAGTAAATCTTAGGTAAGGCACAGATTAAAAATTTACGCATTAAGCCAAAAGGAAAAACTATACTCATCATTACGATCAACTTTCACTGTAACCCTGAAATCGAGGAAAGAAAATCTGCTGTTTCATAGAAAACGTCTATCGGTTATCGACATAACGTTAGAAACAGATTTTTTTTGTTGTATTTGGGAGGCGGTCTCATATTGAAAGTTGTTCATTGAGGCGTGTCTTATAAAGCCTTCAGCCAATAATGCTCTAATCTCTGCTTCAGTGATAACTATACAAAGTATTTACATTACTGTATTCTGATTGGCAAGGCAATGTTGCAAGAAATAATGGACCCCTACAACACCTAACAACATTAAATTTACTATTATGCATACCTAGTGCAGTGCAAATTTTTTTTATGTTTCTTACCTAACTTTTCACGTTTTATGTAATTTTAGCAAATAAATGATTAATTTATTTCTCGGAGACGGCGTTTAATGTTGATATTTCCCATTTCTTTTTATTAAAACGGTCCGGACATTTAATATTTAAATCGAAGTAACTAAAAAAGTTTTATTGTCGAGTGCCGTAATGGAACTCGGTATTTATTTTTATTTTTATATATAAAGAACTTTTTGACTAGAAAGTGTAACTCATCACTTCCTTTACATACCTACCTTACGAGTTTGATGGGACAAATAAAGATACTGTAGTCTAAAATAAATACACTGTGAATTATCCAAAATATTGTGATTCATTCATCCATCTGAATTTCATTCCGTATATAACTCAGAAATAATAAATAATCCTGTGAGATTGCAAAATAAACATTTCAACATTTACTTAAGGTTTGACGATTTGTTTTAAGTCTAGCTAATAACTTATTAAGGCTGTTGCAAAGAACTCAATGACATTATGCAAAATTAACTTAAAATTAAAAAAAGTAAGAACCGCCTTTATTTCAGCAGCTTATACATGTTTATTTTGTCTATTTTGAAATAAGCTTCTAAATCAATTTTGATAAAATCAATTTATAATTACTACCTAGAAGCCTACCAAACAAGCAAAAAGGCAAATGGGGTTTCAAAGTTTAATCGCAGGCAACGTTGCGGGTGACAGCTACTAGTATTATCATGAATGTCTAAGACTATTTCAACAATTTCTGAAAATATTCCAACCTGGGGTAGTATATTATTATTTTCAAAAATATCTAGACGTTGTAAGTCACTCTTAAATAGTTATCTTACTAACGTAAATGTAACTGAAAATTCTAGCAATTCAGCGAAAATTTTCCCAATTAGTCGGCTTCAAGTTTCGAAATAAGCCTTGCATGTTAATAGGAGCTTAAGTTATATTAAGCACTAGACTACATAATGTTATTAATGTCGCGCTTACAAAATAAGTGCTTCTGTGTTGAAAACAAGTTTACAGGCTTTAAGATTTGACTAATAAACTGAGCTAGATACAAAAGTTACTATTAAACATCATTTTTATGATGGCACAAGATTTGATACGTTCAATTTCTCTCTCTCTTTCTTTTAAATTATTTCGTACACATTTGTAAGATCACTAAACTAATTTCTGAAAAAAAAACGCTTTATCCATCTTGTTGAAAACAACCTTTCAAGCACGAAGTCTTTTTGTTATCTTACACATCTAGGCATTTGACCACAAGTTCGCACGACCACGGAAGTCAGCGATACTGTAGCCCTAGATGGAGCATGCTTAGTCTGGTCTTTTTAAACACGACTATTTAGGGACTTTTTAGGTACCTAAAAAGGGTATTGACATAAGTAAAATAGATTTGGTGTCGTTCTTTGTTTTGTTCTAAAAAAATTGCTATGACGTCATCAAAAGCACCATCTGTCATTATATGATTAAGGAGCAGTGCAAAATTTAACAAACAGTTTCCCGATAAAATTATTACCACAACAAAATATAATAATATATTAGGTCCTTACATATGAAATTGACGTTTTGTCGTACTGGCCACTTTGATCTCAAATATCTCTTCTTTGGTTAGGGATTCTAATTTCAAATTTATACAGCTATTTATTCATACATTTGTATTTCGAAAACCGCAATTTATTTGTTTTTTCCTCGTTTGGTTTTTTCTTTGCGTCACGCAGTTTACAAAATGGAAAACTTGAAATATCGCGTTATTTACGATAGTTCGATTAGTTCGATCTGTCTAATTCAAAAGCGATCGTCATGCTTTTCGAACACGGCGGTGTTGGCTTCGCGACGAGCAAAGGTGATCTACGCCACAATATTTTCTAAAACTAATCAGAGCCTTTTATCGATTCGACGCATCTGGTCACGCTGCCCTCTAGCTGTGTATTGGAGCATTTGGATTATCTGTAGAACCTAAATGGTCAATAGATAATCTGCTATATTTTTTTTTGTCGTTGTTTGTGATTTCTTTTTTGGTAATGTAGTGGCAAACAATCATAATACCAGTATCTTTCTCGCTTACTATCCTTAGTTAAAACGAGGCACAGTTCTTAGTAAACGTGTGACAAGCATGATCGATCACCGAGCATTATATTTAGAAATCGATTGCTCAGTTTTGTTTTCTTATGGCATATTGAAACACAATGTACATAGCGAGACAGAGTTAAACTTGCAGTAGCAAATCTGCAGCTTGATAAATTGCATTGCTCTATCCTATACTCTCGACGCCGTGGCTCACTCCAGTGTTAATATATTAAATCTAAATGAAATTAAGTGATATGTCTTCGATTGCTATAAGTAAGTATGTTCTTTTCATTTATGTATATTTTAAAATCCACGTTTAGAAAATGTAAATAGGACTACTTCGGAACTATATTCTTTCAAACAAAAAACCATTTTTCAAGAAGACTAGTAACAAACATAGAAAGCCGTCGAAATAAGTACCTTACATTCAAACAGACAGACGTAGGACCGGACAAAACAAAACTGGTTTTCTTGTAGTTAACAAGTTACAGTCGGTAGTGTGACTCCTTTGGAATAACCCAAAAAAAATATTTCTAATGTCAAAAACCAAAGATAAAAAACCGAGACATGGTTGTCATGATTCTTCCTGCGACAAATAATTAGCAAGTAACAAATCCAATAACAGTGACCAAAGCCACTAAACACCGATAACTGCACAACGGTTTAACCGAGAGGAAACTTATCGCAAATAAACAATACGAGCATCAATGTTCGATGCAAGCATAGACATATTTACTACAGAGTCAGTACATGTTGGCGAAAGAAACAGTTAATGCAATAGTAATTACTTTTGATGCAATGGCAGCCGTAGTAACTACTATAGCAAAAGTTGGAATTATTTTAAAATCCACCAAAATCACATGGTTATTAGTAAGGGGTATACTATACTAAGACGAAAGGGGGTAACTATACTCATTATTACGAACAACTTTCAATATGGAACCAACCCTGAAATTGAGAAAAAAAAGAGCTATTCCATAGAAAAAGTTTATCCGTCGTCGACAAAATGCATACAGCTAATATTTTTTTATCGAATTCAGAGTTGGTCCCATAGTGAAAGTTGTTCATGAGGGTGTGTATAGTTACTCCATTTCAGCTTAGTTCACCTCTATCTGATTACTCTGTATATCGCATTATTCCTCAAAAAAAGTCTGGACCAATTTTAACTCTTGAAGACTAAGATCAACACAAATATGATAAAGGCAGAAGCTAGTATGTGTGTTTCTTTGTTACTCCTTCACGCTAACATGGGTAAAACGGATTTGGATAAAATTTGGCACAAGGATAGCATCATGTCATTTTCTTCCTAGAAAAATTAAGTGATCCTGAGAGATTTTCACATTTTCACGGTTAACATCGCGGGGCGCAACTAGTTTTACAATAAAATAATGAATATGGTAAAGTCTTAGTTATGCCAAATAAAAAACAAAATTGGTCATACGCTACGAAATAAAAAATCTAACGCTCTGTCATGTTCATTTACATTAAAGTTGCATGATTGCATCCTCTTCATAGATTAAACAACAAGTGTGTGAGTGTAAAAAAATATACACAAAGTACCCTATATCTCTCTGAAAGGTTAGTGACAGCCTAGTAGTTAGTGGTAGCCTAGTCGGTAAACCCCTTGTCTCTCAAACAAAAAGGCGCGGGTTTAATCTTTGGTACAGGCATGTTTCTCTTTGTTTTCCACTCATGTGCATATTATAATTAATTAGCACGTGCTTAAAAAGGAAAGGACAACATCGCGAGGAAACCAGCTTGTCGGAGAAGGTTAATAACTTTCGAAGATAAGTGAACTCCCCAACCTGCAATTTGGTTAGAGTGATGTACTACGGCCTACACCCCTTTAATAAGAAGACCCAAGCTTTGCAGTGGGTCGTTATGGGCTGAAACGTATATCTTTCTCAGTCTACGGATGCGAGCCACTGCTGACGCGGTGTACACGGTTTATTGGCACCGTGATTTATGGCATTGAGGTAAACTGTAATATACACGTTGTTGTATGACCGGGTCAGCGCGATTGTAATCAGGGAATTGGTAATGGGCTTGTCTGGATGAAGCGAGCTTTCGACACTAAAAATACAATATAAAAATTATTACTTGTAAATATAAAAGTACAATATCAAATAATAAAATAAATGTATCTCAAAGTGAGTGTCAAAAACAAATAATTATTTTGTAGCTTGACATTATATTTCAGTTTTAGGTTTTCTTAATTAACTACTTAAAAAAATATTGTCGATTTCGTTTCAAATAATTTTCCCTCTTGAGCTTTTTGCAAGGTCATATTAGTTTTATAGGAATATGTATATTCTAACTACAAAATAATAATAATCATATTTTAAACGCTTATTTAGCTAACTTTTAAAGGCTCCCTAAGCCTTTTAAAGTTAATTGCTTAACTTTTAAAATATAATAGACTGGATGACAAATTTTTTTGTTAGGCACAGGTTAAACAAGGAGTTGTGGTTATTTAAACTTTAACATCTGGCTAAGGGGTGTTCGTTTGTTAACAAGCGTTGACCGCGGATTTCGTGCAAGAAATTGACTAAAACATCTGCGCAACACGAGCCTAAGGCATTTCTAAATATTTATAGCAAAAAAGGTCTGTTATATGGTTTAGTATTACAAGGGGGCAACAACTTGTTAAAGTGTTTCTTGGTTAGTAATTTAAAGATACACTTTGTAAAAATATGATGTATAAAACCGCATTCGTAATATTACAAGACTTATTTGGTCATATCCTTCACGATATTATGGTTGGGTAAAAAAATGTTATGACAGCTATTCTTATAATAAAACTAGCTGTGCCCGCAACTTCGTTCATGGTTCCTAACCTTACATAATTATGTCAATGGAACTTAAAAAAATATGGAATTAATTTCAGCGGTCCTTCTGAAAGTCTTCTAATTGTAAAAGATACAATAAGATAGTAGCGTTTTGATCTGTACATTTGATTGATAAAAGCGATAGAGAGAATATAGCACTATTATGTTCAGCATTAGTGGACAATTTATAAAATTTTTCGAATTCAGCACTAATTTTAAACCGGAAGAATTTTTTTGCTAATGTATGCATCTCGATTGCCCATTAAATTTCTATAGTAAATATCTTTCTTGCTACAACGTTTTATGTAGGCGTCAAAAATTTTTGTTAAAATTACATAACCGAAGCAATCTTTTTTTAGACAAAAATAATTTTAGTTATTCATTTCTAACAAAAAATATTTCTTTATTAGATTTCCATAACAAAAATTACTTGCTTCAACGTTTTATTTAGGCGTCCAATAACAGATTTTTGTCAAAACTACAAAACTACTGACGTTTTTTGAAGTACATTTTAGGTAGTACTTCATAACGAAAAAGAATGATTTAAGCAGGCGTTACCGAGTTATAGTTAAATACGACTTTCATTCCCTCTCTCACGGGTACCCCCACTATTTTTTGGGCTAGCATCGTTTCAGTTAGTTAGTTTTAACAAAAAAAAGAATCATCCTAATCGAATCATCCGTTTTCGAGTTATATTTCGTGAAATAAATATTTCATTTCATTTCATTATAGTTAAATACTACTTTCATCCCCCCTTCCACGGAAACCTTATGAGATTTTCGGGATAAAAAGTAAATAAGATCTTTCGTCATGGTAACAACCTTAAGCATACCAAGTTTCATT
This sequence comes from Ligdia adustata, assembly GCA_947049295.1. Classification (NCBI taxonomy): domain Eukaryota; kingdom Metazoa; phylum Arthropoda; class Insecta; order Lepidoptera; family Geometridae; genus Ligdia; species Ligdia adustata. The sequence continues at coordinate 4,081,928 of OX346237.1, forward strand.
AGAATCCATGCAGCAGTTTCGGAGTTATGGAAAGTCCAAAAACAGACAGACACACGGACAAAATTTAAAAAAAATTATAGATCTAGGGTCTGTTTCGTTAATAAAACCCCCGTGAAAGAAATTTTCAAAATATATTTAATATGCAGAATTTGACCTGTTATAGTTTTCATTATAAGTATAGATAATAATTATTATTATTTTAACTAATACAATCTATACATACATAAATTATAACAAGAATTAATGCCTATAATTGTGAAAATTATAAGTGGCAGACAGACACAGACGCACAGAGTGAAAGCATTAAGTATTATTAATCAGAAACCCAAAAAGATGCTTTATTATTATGATCATAAAATCGTTTTATGTATGTAAAAGTATGTTATGTCATATTGTTTAAGAAGACGAGTTTTCATGTGTACCAGATTGTTGAAAAGGTCCAACTATAGTTTCGTTCACATTCGGTGAACTTCATCAGGGATGAAATGAGTCATTCGTGTATTCAAAGACGTCATCGTTTAAGATACGAACGACTAAATAAAAGTGATATGCAATGTTATGCAATCTTGTACCTCTTACATTCTCACAAACCACCATAACTTCTCACAAAAATATTAGTATCTTACGCGTCTAAAGCCTAAAGTCCGAACTCACGATATCTTTTCAGATAGCACTGGGAAGTTGAACGGCGTCGTTTCGTCCCTCGTTAGCACTGCTATCTGTGTAATTGCACCAGTCTGCGCAAATTGGTGCACAATTAGCAGCACCAGCACGCTGTTAGGGTTAGGATGTTGCGATGAGGTTTGTTTGGTAGCGTTCACTGGTGCACGTTGCGAAGGAAATGATTTTAGAGTCAACAAGCAACAGAAACAAGCCAATAGAGGTAATATATATATCTTTATAGCACGCCAAAAAAAATACAGCAAACAAAACATTTGTAGTACTGTTTGTTGAATTGGCGGTAATTTTACTTTCTAACGCTTATATTATATAACGTATCAGCCCATAATGTCCCACTGCTGGGCTCGGGTCTGAACTATGAAGGAGATGTAGGCCACAATAGTCTAGGCTACCACTAACTTAGATTATAATTGATATAATCAATCATTATGCTATACGTATACATTATAGCACTAACCAGCAATACAGATGCAACTTTTTGCCGTTAAGAATATACATAATAATGTTAACATTATGCAACATGCCGATAAAGCGTTAAACAACATTGGACTAATGTAAGTTTCTGCCACCTAGATTATATAGCAATTGCTAATATGCTTTTATAGCAATTACCGTGCTGTGCCGTTTACTGACTCTGATATTATTTTATTTCTATTTTTACGAAATAATTTATACATTATTTTAGTAAGTATAAAGAGTAATTTAATAAAATAAATTTAATTAATAGTGTACACACTAAATTAATCAACATTTATTTTTATTATTAAGAACACTTTTAGTACGTTATCAACATTAAGATCAAGATGTCCTAATTTGTCGACAACTCATTATTTTAAAAAATATGCAAAATTGGTTTGAAACTAAAAAAATATACTTCAGATAATTATGACGACTTTCCTTTGGTTTGATATTACTACAAAACCTCAACCCGCTAGATTATTCAGCAGAAAAATATCACCCTTTACCGGACTTAACCTGAAAACTCAAGGCTTTTACGCTTTCAAATGACTGCTTGAAACAGCTTAAAACACTCCTGGCTCTTTAATATCTTAATTACAGCAAAATGTGCTCTTTTAGGGTTCGGCCTGTGTGACCTAAGACGAAACAGCTATTTTTGTAACTCTTAAACCATCCCTACAGTCTCAAACATATTATAAATGTGTGTTTGTCCACTTGCTTTTTTTGCACAGAGATAGGTCTACGTCCGGAGACTGCTATAGAAACATGTTTAGAAAGAGAGAGAAGATCTCTATTTCAAATCTGTTAATTTATAGCTTATTGATAGAATTTCCTCAAAAGTAGAGGATAGTTCCCACCAAATTCGATAATATTATGAAAAGACATGCAGTGCTCAACCCTTGAGCTGTGCCAAACTCGCTGTTACGCGAATGCCCTACGTGTTAGGGCCATTTTCGTAAATCAAAAACTATTATTCTATTAAAAATTATAATACACTACTAGAAAGCTACTACAACTGCGTTAGATTATGAAATAAAAATTAAACTTAAAAATAGTTAATGTTTATAAGTTTTTCTGTTGTGGTTTGTCTATTGTTAACCTGATTCTGAAATAAAACGAGTATATTATGTATAGTAATTTTAATGTTTAATCTTTATTTCATGTATAATTGTCTACTCTATTTTCTATTCTTATATTTAAGTATTAATACGTGTTTTGCTATGAACCAGTGTTTCGCTGTATCTCTACTAGTCTGTTAGGGGAATTAAATTATTACTAAAAACCCTAATAACTAGAACTGAGCTTATACCGCGTCAAGGAAAAATCCTTTCACACTTTTTTAGGTTAGGCTAACTTTGTCGTCTACCAAGTTATGTCCGACCCGGAAGAGTATTGTCGCCAGTTTGCGAATTCTGAAACTTGGCTAACTTTTTGCGCGGTCGGTGCAGCTGTTACCTTGCAACTTGGGTTGGGTTCGCGAAATTCCTGTTTGCCTTTCTTATAAGCTTATTTTTTGTTTAATGCGAGTACAATCGGTTATTGTATATTGTTGTATGTGCTACACGTTATTGCTTAATTTTTGCGCTTGATATTATATAATTTTGTTACTATGGAAAATGTTTCTAAAGTAAGACCAGAGTTACTGAATGACAGGTCACAAATGTCTCAATTAACGAAGAAAAAAACCACTGAACCTAAAGACATGACATTTAAAGGGTATATTTAAAGGGTATATTTTTATTTTAAAGTTTTCAAGAGAAATTCAACCCCTATGCAGGTTAAATGGGAGTTCAAAATTTTAAACTTCTTTGTATTCCTTTTTATACGTTTTGTTTGCAACGCCGCGGCGTCATCCTCTAACTAGTTTTTTTTTTAAATTACAGTAAGATTATTTATAAAAAAAATGTAATATTTGACTGGTCTATAAATGCCCTTGTAGTAAATATCTAGTACTTGTTGTGAAGGCAGGCCGTCCTGTGTTTGATTCCGGACTGGGCAGATTAAAAATCTGTCTTCTAGTTTAAAGGCGTTTTGCGTGAGTTTATAAATGTTTTAAGGTATCCCGACATGAAAGCAATCCTAGTGGGGGGTTTTGCCCCTTCAACTATTTAGTAAACGATTTAATCGTATGCCATTTTGATAAGGATTAGTAGGATGTATAAGGATTAGCAGGTTGTATGAGTATAGGGCGATAAAAGACGCGTGAGAAACAGTAACATGTTTTGAATTAAAAAATAATTGTTCTTTGGATTGGCTCTCCGCTAATCGCGCCACTTATCACCCTACACTCCTACTTATTTCATACAACCTACTTATGAATTGTAAGCTCTTTCATCGTTTCGAAAGGCTTTGCATGCCACTGCACCATGACACGAGATTTGGCTGGAACTTGATGGTTTGATTACTTAAACACTTGAAATTGAAATTAACTTCTACCCTTTATCGTATTTATGCCTTTGATATGATACCTTTTGTAAATTAAACAACTTCAGTCTAGGTTTCAGGAGCTTAGGCCATGATGAAGAGATTTCGTTCAACGGGTTTAGTTTTAGTTAAAAGAATTCACCGTTTTGTGGGGGCTGCCATTAAACACAGGTAAAACATACGCAATTAATTACTTTCTTTCATATGTTTAACCGCGGATTTATATTTTTAAAGCCTATGTTACTTTGTGATAATGTAGCTTTGTAACGGCGAAAGCATTTTTGAAATCAGGCCTATAGTTTACAAGATTATTCGTTACATACAAACATATAAAGATACAAATCTTTACGTTTAATAATATTATTATTATAATAAGTAAGTGTAGATATAGATAAGTACAGATTTAAAAAAAATGCTTGAGAATACTACACTTTTTTTATTTAAGTTCTGTTCACAAACGCTAATAAAACAAACTTCTTCAAGAGACCGTTTAGAAGTTTAGCCTTCATAAATGTATTTAGAAGGAATACATCAAAACTTCGGAAAAACATTTTTTATTTATCTTACAGAAAAACATCGACATCCTGAACTAGAACTAAAATCCATCAAACAACTTTGATACAAGACAATAAATAATGGGAAGTTGTAACACTACAGAAAGCCTAGTTCAATCTATCTTAGTTTTGCAAATAATGTAATCAGTTATGATCAGTATTTAGGAAGACTACGTGATTTATATAGAAAATGAGTCGCATCAACCAATAATGTTTCATTACTGGGCACGGGTCACCCCTATGAAGAGGGTGTAGGCCATAGTCCACCACGCTGGCCAACTGCGGTTTGTGGACATCACTTACCTTCGAAAGCTTTTAACCTTCTCCGACAAGCAGGTTTCCTTATGATGTTTTTCTTCACCTTGTGAAGTTTGTGGTAATTAGTTATAACTATGTACATACAAGTGAAAACCTCAGTGGTGCATGCATGCTTGAACCTGATATTAACTTTTCCTCTCGCGAGAATTAGAGGATCGCCAGATTTATTCGGCTAATCGAATATTACAAAGAGCGAGAAGTTCGGTTAATTGACGCTCTACTGTACATAATTAAAATACGTCGGCTAAGGGCGATTCAACTGCCAATATCTTTATAGTAGCTTATATAATTTATCCTATCCATTTACTCATAATTTATGCATATCATATATATGTGCACATCTGAGACCAAGTCTGAAAATATTACAACCATTACAAAACAAAAGTACTTTCACGTACTCCCATTCATAACAATAAACTGGGCTCACACTCAATCTAACTTCCACCGCTCGCTAAATGCATGCATTCAACACACCAAGTTTAACACTTCGACTGAACGAGTTCAAAACATATTACTGCCGATTCAAATGCCTCAGCGGACGCTTTTCACTCACTCATTCTCATTCAGCTGAGGTTCATTCTTCGTTCGTTCGGAGTGTTAAACTTTGGTAGGAGTTTCTTTGTAGCATTAGCACAGCTACACTTCGGTAATACTTTATAGGGCTCTCTGTAATATACCATAGGAGATTGTTTTTACCTGACTGTCTAAAAGAAGGGTAGGTAATGTAACACGCTACCTATTTAAAAATATAAATTTCTAAATTTTAAGTAAACGAGTTAAACCAAATCTACCTATCCGTAATGATACTATTTGGCTACTTGAATACTTTTCTAATAATTGGCCGAATGTGATCGTCTATGGTGTTTTATTTTGTAAGGACCCTTTACGTTGTGTTATTTCTACGTTGTGACTAACTATTGTTTCGTTAAGTTTAATGTACAAGAAAAAGCTTTTAGAAAATCAGAGTATTTAAGGTAAAAATATGTAATTTAAAGTAAATAAATAAATTTAAAGTAAATATTTAAGGTAAAAATATGTAATTTAAAGTAAATAAATAAATGTATTTTAACGGTAACCGAGAGACTTAAAGGCCTCTTTGAATCGAACGCAATATTAACCGTAACCGTAACCGTAAGGAATTAAGTCCTTGCCGCGTCGAATTAAAGGTCGTGTTTGCAATCAAAGTATTGGAAACATTAATTTACATTGATTATGTAAATAAAATTAGCCGTAATCTTAAATTAAACACATAACAAAATTAATTTAAAATACTGTGCAAATAAAATAAAGTAAGATCAAATCAAGTAAGACACACGTAAAATACCAGCAAGAACAGAATTAAATAAGAACAACATTTGCATAGAGCAACTGAAAGCATGCAACTTAGCTGAAATTTCAGGAACCTGGAACCGCCTACGATCCTCTTCTTTCTTCATGGCCATTACCGTGATTCCCACTCTACCTTCCCCATAAATATATATAGAAATATAATATGATATAATAAACATGTCACTTATACGTATACAGTATAATTACAGAGTTTAGCTGAAGTAAAACTTCTATTCTAATAGGAATAACTTTAATTGATAATCTATTTACAAACAGAATCTTATCTAAATAACCGATCGACAGCAACAGCTCGGAAGAATCCTGAAATAATAACTAAGAAGGGGAAAGGGAAACAAGACTGTTAAGTCTTTGAATAGGAGCCTAAGCGATAAGATTATAATGAGGCTCCCTTCCAGCCTAGCACCTCATTCCAGACCAGAGCAAATCCGTCTTTAATGTGTACAAAATTGAGATACTGTATATACAAAACCCTCTTGCTTGAACACTCATGTGTTTTCAACGCTAGGGTATAAGGTATTGACCATTGTAGGGTTGGCAAAATTAGTCTTGCTTGTAATTTTATTTATTAAAGCTATTCCTGAGAACTAACGTACTCTATCTTAATTATAACATCAGCAAGCTAAAATAAATTCTAAATATAAGTTGAAATTAGAAAAACTGTTTCGATATTGATAATATTTAGTGAAAAATAACTTTACTTTTAATGTATTTTAAACTGATTATAACAACGTGTAAATGATTAGTATTGATTCTACTAACTACAATTAAATACACCTCGCATATACAATTACAGACCTAATTAACCTCGGACTTAACATACGCAATATTATTTAATTATTTACAATTTCTTGTGCTGCGAACCCTACGTCTAGCACTTGGTTTTTAGGCAAATGTTAGTTTATTGAAACACTTCAATAATGTTGTCAAACTTTTAGATACGCTAGTAAAGTTATTACCCTGAAATAATTTTTTTCGACCTACTTTACTTTTCAACGCTTAGAGTCCTTCAGAAATTAAATGACCATATTAGTTTACCGTTGATTTGTTTTAGTAACCAGCATTATAAACTCAATCCTTTAGAAAATAAGACCTTATAAGGAACAAGTGAACTGCAGATATTTGGTAAATCCTAAATAACTTTCTCACGCAGTTGCCTTCAAGAATTAAACAAGGAAAGCATATATAAAGTCGCACGTGTGTAAATGAAATGAGAAATATTACTAATAGTTTCAATGAACATATGAGTATATGTACTACATGCGATGCGGTATAGTCAATTTATGGAGCAAACATTGTGTGGAAATAACATTGAACACATAAGGTTTGTTACAGTAATGTTTTTAAAATGTACAAAATAAGTTCGTATATTTATTTATGCATCTGGTGGTGGGTTCTTGTAGAGTTTAAGTGGTTTTGCTCAATCCATTTGCAATTGTTTCTTGACCGATTTTGATATGCACTTAAGAGTCCGACTTTTGACCACTGAATTACGTGATAGTAAGTTACTAGTATAATGCGGTCAAAGGTAGAGCTAATTGGACAAATAAAAATTGGTGAGCTCTTAATGGTCAATTTGGATTGGTCAAGCTATTAGTAATAACAGCCTAAGTATAGCAATATGCTATAAATCGAACTACAAATATTTTATCTGGTCTATTGCCTGCCAACTTTTAGGGACTATATCAGGTTTTTCTAAGTATCTAATAGGTAAAGTTTACAGCCTTGCCTAATACAGCCTAACTTTGGAGATCGTTACTACTTTCTTAGTCTAGAAACCAATGTAATACACAGTACCTAAGTTACTGCAAAAATAAGAGTTTGATGAGCCAAAAGAGGGGGATACTAGGTGTTTAAGTTAAGGGGGATACTAAGTCTTTGATATAGTTAGTAATTGTCTTAATTTCTAGATAGGCCACATATTAAAAGTTTTTATTGGAATGAGTTGAATGTTGAATGAATTCATATTTAGCAAACTAAATAGATAAATTCAATCCCTGTGGTACACCCAGTTACTTTGAGGTGGACCACGGGTAGAAAATATTGCCCGTGGCCCACGTAGGTGGTCCACAACACTGCTGCAAAAATCTAAAAAACGAATTTTGTATCGAATTTTCCTGATTATTTAAATACTGAGCCATGGTTAGGGTATTTGCTTGGAGAATAGGAAAGTTGTAACGGGTTTTATTCCTGACCAGAGCAGGGTTCGAGTAATGAGTTTGTTTACCTATCTTTACATCTGTGTATTATATATGAGTTTGTGATTGACCACTGGTATCAGTGACACAGGAAAAATACTAGTGGATAGCTATATATGAAACTTATTTATTTCTAGGGTGACCCGTGTCAAGAATAGTTATAAGAAATATTTATTAGCATTTGACTGACTGCATATTTATATACATATGCAGACATATATTCACTAAGTTTATAAAAAGGATTTCATTCATATTTTTTATGTATTTTTGTTTGTATGTTTTAAAATTGAGTTCCATAATGCTGTCTGGTAATTTATTGTACATTAATAATTTGGTTTAAAGCCCTGTTCTTACACTTAGGTTATCTGTTTGGAGGCAGGACACGCCCTTATTAGTATTGCGTGATATTATTTTTCCGTAGTATTTCCGTGCCGTAGACACGCCGTAGACGTGCCGTAGATATTAATGTTTTACATCGCCAAGGTTGAACTTACATTGACAACTGCAATCAAATTGTACATCTCTTTCTTCCCGGCCTCGACTTTGCCTAACTCATCGAGTATCGCCGCCTGGCAGATTGCCAGTGAAATCAACAAACATATTGACAAATGACGGCCGTGACCAGTGAGCCACCAAGATTTAGTTGATATCCCCGAATGGCACGAGGGTTGTATGATTACTATGTTTAGTGGAGGTTTATACACTAGTGTTTAATATTTCAATTTTTTCGTTAAACAAATCAATTTTCTGTATGTAGAAGATTTTGAGTCTAACAATAGGTATTTTGATTTAGTAGGCAGTGTTTTGATATTATTTTAAGATACTTATGGTATGACTGCTTGTTCGTTCTTTGATAAATCATGAAACAGATAATGCTGATTTGGTTTAGACTCATTCAAATAATTATTTAAAATAGTACAAGTACAAGCACAACATTCTAGACCCGAGGATAGGTATATAATGTCAAGTCTCAAAACACCTTTGTACTTATAATAATAGATTTTGAAAAAAATGCTGTTCTCCATTCCTTGCCTCTAATCCCGTTAAACTTATTCTACGAAAAAGCTGTCAAATTATGATTTCGTCCCATAATAATAGCCGTTCGTCATGCTGACTACAAGTAACGCTTTCGGTTTAGTACTCCCCTAAATAATGACCATGTATAAACATTGGCATAAGTTTAACTTCACCGTTATTACCTAGCTTGCTAAGTTTGATAAACGCCGTCGTAAGTTTCCGTCATAAGTTTATATGTCTAAGCCTCTGCTATAAACAGACCTGAGATATTATAGGTATTGAGAGAGTGACTAAAATATATCTAGATCTCATAAAATTAAATTTAGGTTTTAGATTGCTTGGTAAGGTAAAGTTTTTATACAACAAAATGTTGGCGTTACAAGCCTAGTTACATTAGTGACATTAATTTATACATGGGGTTAGGACGTAACGTCAGAATTTTAGAGGTGGAAGAGCACATCCTACTCTTATAATATCCTCTTAGTGGTTTTATAAAAAATACTTATTTGCTTTTATTCCAATTGAAAGCTCAATTGTAATGACTAGTTTTTTGTCATATTTTGGTAACATCAACTTAGCCTCAAAGTCACTTGTCTTTCTCAATCATACAGAAATACATAAAATCGTATTTTGTCATACTTGTATCAGATACGTTTTGCCCGCTTGATATGTCTGGTCGATTATAACTTCCAAAATAAAAGAGAATATATTTTTTATACAAAAAATTAAATACTTTTGTGTTGTGAATTTCTAATTTAATATTATTACTTACCTAGCAAAAATGTCCTTTTATTATTTAGCTTTGCACAAAAAACTTTTACTAAAATTTTTACACCAAAACCCGCTGCTAGTATACAAAATACGAAAATACCTACTACTGTAGCTACTAATTCTATTTCCATGTACTCTGACCAAGGCATATTCGCCGCAGGTGCACGAAGATGTGAACCTCCATGACGTAGTACATGTTCTATCCAGTAGATGGCGTGATCAAGTACTTTTCTAGGTTGATCGTGCATTAGGTTGCGGTGCTTGATGATATTGGTGTAGTAACTGAAAAACAAAAATAAAAATTAGACATAACAAACAATATAATATTATAAAGTTTATTCACAGTAAAAAAACTTGTGAATTTATTTCCAATCGGTAAGCTATGAAACGAATCTCGTAAAACTGTTTTTTTTACAGCGAATAGGGTTGCGTTTGACTGCAACTCAACTGATATAAACATACAATCCAATGCAGCCTAAAATGAAGCACGGTCTTATATAGAAAACCGATATACTTATGAATTAAAAAGATCCTAGCTATCGAGGAATACAGAAAAAGAAGAATAAAAAAAAAAATTTTTTGCAGAATAAAAATAACGCTGTGCATATTAATGATATAAAGAAATATTGCGTATGTTATGGTAAAAAAGAATTAGCTAACATCAAACTGGACGGCGCAATATCTCGGTACGCTTAAAGCAGATCCTCTTAGCACTTTCATAAAGAATTAAAGTTCTGTTATCTAAATTGACCAGACAATTTTGAGAAGACAAAAGTTAGAGATAGACTTGTGAAAACAGAGACGGATCGTTCTTTTGTAGCCTTTTTCCGTTTTTATTCCGAGGCGGTAGGATGCTAATTAGTATGCGTTTTGCAGTTAGGAATTTCTGTCATAGAACGAACCGAACTAACTGAACCATACTGCTAGAGATGAGACGGTGAGGAAACCTTGCCGAGTTGAATAAGCTTGTATCAACCCTAAGACACGGTAATAAGTTTCTTTTAAATAATTAAACAGAAACGATTGTCTCATTTGAATTATAAATTCTTAACGATTTGTTTGATCAATACTTTATACAGCTGAAATAAATCGTTTTTGATAAAGATTGAGTCAGATATTACACTCTATAAAACCGTATTAAGATCACTTTTGCTGCTATAGTTAATCTTATTAAACACTTGTGTAATTACCCAACGTCATATTTAGTTGTACATCAGTTATTTAAAATATCGGCTGAAAATAAAATTGTGGTGGACTATTATCTATAATATTTATACTCCACAGACTCTAATGTTGGTGCCATTTTAGCTTACATTAGTAAAATTTTCAATTACATTATTCATTTCATGAATATCAGAAGCAATCCTTCCCCCGCAGGAAGCATCCGTTCACGAGTTGACGCATGTGCCAGCCATCGCTGTCCTCAACCATATTAGAGGGAAGAGACCTACCCGACAGTCGGCAGACGACTAGTATGCAATTGTTTCATTAGACCGTAATTGTATCAAAATCAGAAACGTCTTATCGTCTAATAACATCCAAATAGGCACTGACCTCTTGTTCCCTATCACAGTCATAATCGCATGCCTGATCGTATCTTCAGTAATCGACTGGAAGTCCAATTGCAACCCGATATTGTATCGCTTGTACTTCTCCGTATTGAACCACTGGTCGCCCAACATTGGTATGCCAATAAGCGGGACTACAGCTGCAATAGCCTCGTCAGTTGATTGCAGACCTCCTTGTGTTATAAACAGCTTCACTTTTGGATGCTCTGGAAAAATCAGGCTTGTTGATTTAGTTAGATTGGCTCGAAGTCTTTAATCAACTATGACAAAGTAAACATAAAGCGGTCATCCTATTTTAAGGTAATCTTCGAAGGGAGTCAGGTGTTGTTTCATTTTCTGGGCAAAAGGTAAAATTGGGAAACTAATTCTAAGACGTTACTGTCTGTTCGTCTGTCTGTGTATCATCAAGACGTATCTCATGAACCGTGAACCGTGCCGGTATAATAAATGAAAACAAAATAAATGTATGGTAAAAATGTAATAAAGGGGGCTCCCATACATCGAACGTTACGAACGTACGAATAAATTAGTAATCTCAGTATCTAGTAGATGCTCATAGTGAGATAAAAAAAATACTGACTGCCTAACCCTCCTTGTTAAGTATATTTCAAGTGTACCTAATTGTATATTTATATAATTATTTGTTAGTAAGTTTATATGTATCTTGTGTAACTCTTTGTTACCTACTATAGTCTAAACCAGTAAACCGATTTTGATATGAGGTCGTCGTTGGATCTATCTTTATTTTTAAATATTTATCCGCTAAACTGGTTACATCCCACTGTTTTACTCGTCAGAGTTACTCGTCGGAGTTACGTTATTTATGCGTCATGCGTCAATAACAAAACTAATCTCGGCCCCTAAATTGTTTGTGTCAGAAAACATTAAGTTTATCATAATCTGTGTGTTTGTAAAGATGTTTTCTGTAACTATTAAATACATTACTATTTATATTTATTTCATTAAATTATATAAGTACTTATTAGCTGCGCCCTACGGTGATACGGTGTTACAGTGTTAAAAAGTAGCTTATGTGTTAACCAGAGTCTAAGCTATCGCCGTACCAATTTCATCCAAATCGGTTCAGCAGTTTTTGCGTGAAAAAGTAACAAATATACAACCATACATACATCCATATTCCATTCATACAAACTATCGCGTTTATAATATTAGAAGGAAATATGATTATCAAAATTCCTACTCTAACTACTATAAATTTAATAAACCATGTTGATTCCGATCGTATAAAACAGCCACATAATAATATTTACCTGAAACTGTTTACATACAGCCTTTAAAACATTTATGAATGCACAACTCTCAATGCATTCATCAAATGCAGTAAAATACAATAGCCTGAAGTTTTTATAACAAGATTCTTTTTAGTCGCTTTTAGACACTTGATTTTGTTCTAGTTATCTATGTTCACTTTAACTTACAAATATAATATTCTAAAACAACCTACCAACAATAACTATTATATTAACAACTAGACCATCAGCAGACAAGAATATTAAAAACGAGAATATGCCAGACTATTTATTCTCAACTTCATTGAAACAAATTGAGTCTATCCGTGATACTCTATTCCCAAGCAGCCAGTTAGTCTGAAAACTAGCAATAAAGCGCTGGATCTCCCTGTAGCTTACAAGTCCAATTAAAAAGACACTTCAGGAGCTTTTTACTCGTTTTTAAACGGATAAAAAACCTGAAGTGTCCAATACCAGTTCGATTTGAAACCAGGTGGTTGGGAATAAAAGTTAACTTGGTGGTTTATTTTTGTTCGGAATGCATTGAGAGTTGTGCATTCATAAATGTTTTAAAGGCTGTATGTAAACAGTTTCAGGTAAATATTATTATGTGGCTGTTTTATACGATCGGAATCAACATGGTTTATTAAATTTATAGTAGTTAGAGTAGGAATTTTGATAATCATATTTCCTTCTAATATTATAAACGCGATAGTTTGTATGAATGGAATATGGATGTATGTATGGTTGTATATTTGTTACTTTTTCACGCAAAAACTGCTGAACCGATTTGGATGAAATTGGTACGGCGATAGCTTAGACTCTGGTTAACACATAAGCTACTTTTTAACACTGTAACACCGTATCACCGTAGGGCGCAGCTAATAAGTACTTATATAATTTAATGAAATAAATATAAATAGTAATGTATTTAATAGTTACAGAAAACATCTTTACAAACACACAGATTATGATAAACTTAATGTTTTCTGACACAAACAATTTAGGGGCCGAGATTAGTTTTGTTATTGACGCATGACGCATAAATAACGCAAAAGCTTGATACCACAATTTTGAGATATCTATCGAGAGTTGAGTAGGTAACTAAGATCTTACGATCTTTTGCCTAAGATTGCAAACCAAAGTTAGATGAATTGATAAAGCAATTTCATTTAGTCGCCTCGGGCTGGTTTTATAATAATTCTGTTTTGCTTTATCATATTCTATTTCGTTTTATTTTAATTCGAAACAAAATTGCTAAGTAAGTAATAATTTAGGATTTTATTTAACATTCGTTTAGATACTTACTTAGTACACCACTTTGCGGCAGCCATTTGAATAGTCTGATATTTTTTGGCTTGTTTGCCATATTGTCCAAGTCCCATTTCCAGAGTACATCGTAGGGCAGTTCTGATAACACTTTAGCAAACATTAAGATTTTTTCTTTCGGCAGTGTCGATGGTAGGACGTTGGTTCCAAAGCTCATGTAAATAACTCCATTAGCAGAAGAGTCAAGGTATGATTTGATATCCTGAAAATATAGATCACATATATAACCATAAAAAAAATTAAGCTTTGAAAGCATGTGATACGACCAAATAAATATGATGTGTAAACCAATGACAAACGCATAAGTTTTATATATACTTATCTATATCAATAATATAAGAGGAAAGATTTTTATTACCTTTATTCCCAAAAGAAAAATGACTAACTAAAACAATAACAAAAAATATAGCAGAAAGATTACCTATAGACCATTTAAGATCTACAGATAATCCTGATAAATGAAAAATGCTGATAAGAAATATCTGGCAAATATATAATTAACAAAATATTTAAAACGTTTGATTTAAATAAAAACAAGTTATGACTCACCTCTGGTAATAGTTCTTCTGAAATTGAGTGCATTCCTCCCATATATTTTAAAGACATCGGCACAGGACGATTCCAGTCCCAAGCAGCATATACGTTTATGAACATCAAATTTATGTTACTTTTTAAATCCCTTATATCAGGATAATTATTACCTAGAGCAGTTCTTACTCCATCACTTTGCACCTTTTCGGTATATCCATAGAAAAATTGTTGGTCGTAGTAATACTTAACGGTTTCAAAAAACTTTTCGAATTGTGTTTCAGTAGTTTTATGATGTATCGATGGATAATATGCCTCATTTACGACAGCTCCTATATTTTCATTGTTTCCATACAAAGGTCCCAAAGAATTGATAGAAATTGCTGGGATTTTATAAATGTGACTAAATATTAAAGACGTTATTAACCAGCCGTCGAAGATTAACAAGTCAAAAGTTTCATTTTTATTTTGTATTATTTTTTTTACTTCACCAGTTTGCAATTGTTTTCCGAATATTTCTCCCATGCATTCGTAAGCGACGCGTAATTGATCGAACATATCATCATTGCTTCCGTGTCGTATTTCTAAAAACTTTTTCCAAAGCTTGTAAGATATATCGTGAACGTTGATTTCTCTCAGTTTATCAGGAGCTGTTTCATTGAATGCTGGATCTGTAGTTATAACTGTAAGATCGTGTCCACGTCTTATTAGCTCCATTGTCAAACTACGAAAATACAATTGGTGACTTATACTGGGAATCGGATACACTGCTAAAATTTTTGCACCATTACTTAGATGAAATTGTAATATTAATATATACATTAAATATAACATATTAAACATAAACAACTGTTGCTAAAATATAAAATAAACTATCCGAATGTGGTAAGAGTATAGTTGAGACTGATACAAATGTACTGTTATTGATTTTTGTAGATATATTTTAACAATACAATACTATACCTAAACAAATAACTCCGCATAATATTATACTGTAAAAAACTGTGAGTCAAAGAGATCACGGTCACCTTTACTATGAATATTTTTGTATAATCTACATGTAAGCGGATTACATATATAATGTACTCGTGATGTCATAAGTCTGCCAAATGCGCAAATATTTATCTACATTATTAGTACTTTATTGACCAAGCGAGCGAAGCGTCTCTTTTTTGAGTCTGGAAAAATGTTATTTCATCTGTCAGGTTGAATGTTTGTATGTATGGACGTTTGATATTCATCAAAACGCATTCCGGGAGTGTGCCTTGAAATCACACGAATTAATTCCCCAATCTCTATTTTACAATCGGACAAGTAGGGATACTGCAAGAGTAGAGGTTCCACAGACTTGCACAAAACGCTTCGCGTTTACTTTTATTGTGCGAACTGCCAGGTTTGGATTTCTCTGCCAAGTTCTCTATTTCCCGATAGCTAAAATCTTGGTGTCTTCAAGTCGTGAGTGAATCGGTTTCTTTTAAGTAAGCGCGCTACATTTTAAGCCGCATCGTCACTTAACATCAGGTGAGTTGCGCTCAAGCGTAAAACAGTAAATTATAAAAAAAAATCGTACTCGTGTACTGATCGTAATTTCTTACCAATCTTGATGAAATGGGTTAACAACGGGTTCTATATTTTTTAGAAAAATGTGACTTGTCGGGAATTTTTGATTAAGGGGTATCTCTTCCAAAAAGGGGAACTCTACAACGTCATTTTCTATCAAGATTTGATATTTGATACAAACATGCAGAACTCAACATTATTTGAGATTCTTGATTCTTGAATATGAAAAATCGGTCTAGTGGTTGTAGTTTTTTTGCATTACAAAGATGCAAAAAATATCGTTGTCGCGAGGTTGACATTTCTCGTAACTACTTGTTTAAAGTGGTTGCTATTCTAAAGATAAGCCATACCGTATTTGTGTATAATGATCGCCGTCAAGGCCAGAGCTACAAACATTTACTAAAACATGTTTTTTTGGTATAAACTGCAATTAGTGCGAGTATAACACAATATGCACAAGCATAGGGTTTTACTGGTTTAATGTATTAAAAAAAAATTATTTTGTTTTACAGAGCATGCAGCAGGGTAAGTGTATTTTAAATGATTTTTGGGTTTCGAACCTCAGCAGAAAGAAAAACGGAACCCTTATATGATCACTGCTGCCCGCCTGACTATCAAGACCATTTTTATCAAGAATGCGTAAGCTGAATTAAGGTATTAAGCTGAAATAAATATCAAATACATAGGTCTACTGCTTCTTAGAGCTGTAAATAATCAAATTTCTAAGCCAACGTGATCAAAAGATTTATGCTGCAAATTTTCGACACTCGCTAACGATACAAAACCTTCAAAATACTTCCCGTAATTTCAGAATTTTGAATTTTGATACAAAGGAACGTCTTAAGAATCTGTTCAATAAGACGTTGTTTTGTACCAAATTTCGTTCGTAAAGGAAAAATTGCGAAAGGCATAAGTTATATACATATAACATTTTACTTATATATACCTACAGGTTTTGTATGGAACCTTCGGCGTCCGAGTCTGACTTGCACTTGGCCAGTTTTTTAATGCTGACCAGTTTTGTGACATTTTAATTTTAAATAGAAATATAACTTTACAAACACACAGATTAGATATTTATCACATTAATGTTTTATGTCACAAACCAGCCCCAACTCAACATAGTGCCATAGTTTTAGTTAATTATTTACTGGTTTTGTGTGGGCAAAACATTTCTAGTTATATTTGTCGGTTTTTTTAATAGCTCCTATAGTTATAATATCCATTACTGAAAATTATTTTTTTCTGTATAATCTTCCGCTTAATAATATTTGATTTATGCTTTGATTTGAATAGCTTATTATAGCAGTAAAGGAGACTGCTCACCTCCTTTGGTTACTAGCTAAAGTGCAAGTGACTTGACCAATATTGCATCACTGTAATTCACTGGGTCACTGGGTATTCAATATATAGATATTGAATAACCAGTGACCCAGTGAATCCATGGTGTTTAACGAAATTAATAAGCCGGGTTTAAAAGATATTCAGTTACTAGAAACTTAAGAGTTGAGACTTGAATTTTAGTGTGTTTAAGTATTAAAAAATGCCCTTTAATAGGTACAGATTTTGAATTGATTGAAGGCCAGAATGAAAAAAGAGAGAAAATGAAAAGCAGAAATATAAGTTTATGAATAATTTTTCAGGTACTGGTCTAGGAGCTAACCCTGGTATGTTCTGTATTTATAAAATATTCCTGTTTTATTTCTAAGTTCAAAGAAGAGGATATTTAATTCAACTTATTATTTTTAGCGTTCCGTAGTACTAGATGTGGACGAACCCCTAATGTTACGTTCTGTCCGTATCCGCCCCTCTTAACTGTCACATTTGTTTCAACATTCATCTACTAGTATAATATCATTTTCATCATGATGGCCTGAAGCCGTTTTTACCCAGTTCCAAAAAGGAGGAGGTACTCAATTCGATTCGTATGTTTTTTTTTTATCTGATTTCTCGGAAACGGCTCGATTTTTTTTTCCGTTTTAAAGGGTACAGATATTTATTGGTATGTATTTTTAGAATCAGTTAAGAGCTTTGATTCAAAAATCCAAATAAATCACTCTTTGCCACAGACTTCCAAAAGGACGGACTCAATTTAACGGTTAGGTTTTTTTTTTTATGTTTGTAACTTGTCATATTTTATTTTTATGATTTTATAAGCGATATAATTGAAATAGAGTAAAAGGGCGAGTACAAAGTCATTCAGTCTCAGCCACCTTCAGTTCCATGGTTTGCCACATCTAGAATTAGTAGAACATTTATTGTATTCGCTAATAGAATAAGATCCGGACACTTCCATCAAAAAGTTTTGGATAAGTATCTGATGAAAAAAGAATCTTCTCCAAATTGCGAGATATGTGGAATTAAAGAGGATTTATATAACATGTTGTTAGAATGTACACGGAATACTAGACAGCGAAAACTATTGTTACCTCTTCATAAGCTGAATTGCTACGATATGGGGGTATTCACCCATATATTAGCGGAACCATTGACTGATGCTGCTCTCATGTTGTATGATATGTTTATCACCTTAGTGTGGCGTGCAATATGACTGTGTTTCATATATGTACAAGACACGATGGGACTGACGTGCCTTTGTTGACAAAGATCCCAAATAAAAACAAGAATTAAAAAAAAAACTGTTGTATTCATTATTCCGTGAACAGGTTTTGGTGTTGGCTTTGGTGGTGGCTTTGGTGCTGGCAGTGGAGCTGGTGGTGAAGCTGGTGGTGGAGCCGGTAGTGGTAGCCAACCTGGTGGTAAGTTTAATGTCTTTATCTACCGACTTAAAAACAGGAGGTATTTAATTCGACTGTCTGTTTTTTAAAAAAAAGAACAATTTTGGTTTGCCACGGCCAAAAATGAAATAAATCCTTTCAGAAAATAATATTATAGTGTGTTTGTATTTTAAAGCAGGCTTTGGATTTGGATTTGGAGCTAGTTCCGGTGCAGGAGGTGGTGCGGGTGGTGGAAGACGATAATGAAATCTTAATAAAAACCGAAGATATAAAATCAAAGGATGGCACAAAAAGTGTAATCATAAATATTTAAAATAAAAATTAAATTAATGAAGTAAATAATGAATTCATTGACATACCCATTAAAATTCTCCAGCGGTTTTGTACTTTCAAAGGGATGAATTTCGCAAAGAGATCGCAGTCAACATTTACTATACCTTTACTGAAAAATAAATAATTCAAATAGGCTCAAAAACTACTCCACCGATTTTAAAAACTCTTTCGCCATTAGATCCTTTCTTTTCATTTTCTTTCTACATTAGAGGGTCACATAAGCTATAAAAAAAATAGAGAACCGCGGGTGAGACCGCGGAGTGCAGCCAGTTATAAATGTTTTTGTGCATTCTATACAAAAGGACTCGGTCAATATAAAATACTTAGTCAATTAAAACACTTATTAACACAATTAAAAACACAACACAGTCATGTTCTAACATTTACATATTTTTTTACCACTATCTTATTTCATAATTTTCTGAAAACAGAAAACAGAGTATTTTATTCCTTAATTAACTGCCCAATAAAAATCAATGTTCCTTTCGTTATTTTAAACTCATCTTTAGTTAAACATTAAACTTACTTTCCTTTATCATATTTTATTTTACTTATGCCAATTTAAAATAAATAATATAGTGAGAAATTACACAAATGACACACAAAATTCCATTTCAAAGGGAAATGGCAATAATATTATTTTTTACGTTATTGCAAGCGAATTAATGACTTTTAACATATATAACAACAAAAGAAAGTCTTTAAGGTGTCCATTAAAGATTACAAATAAAGTTAGAGAAACCAGGTTTACGTAACTTTTGGCCTTTATGACATTTATCAGAAAATCATCACGTTAGACTCTATGGAGATCACGGATCCCGAATATTATAAAAAAAAACAAGCAACACAATAGCGAACTATAAAGTAATTATAGTATTAGGTAATCCTAATGCCATCCGAGTAATAACCTCTATCATAGATTATCCTTTAAATAGTCTGGGTCAATCATTTTAAGCTACTCTTTATTGGTAATATTAAACGAGTAAAATTTACAAGCTCCTGAGTAAATAAAAAATGTAGTACGCCTGGGATTTTATCCTTCAAAATGGTTTTGAAATGTATCATAGTGTATTGTACTAGTCAAGCGCTTTCTTTTGATATCCAAATCGATATACTTGTAAAAAAATATCTATTCCGTCATTTTCTGTCAGCGGCCATCTTGGACTAATTTTAATCAAACAGCAAAAAAAATTAAATTTCAAGAATTTTGAAAACAAATAAGAAAATTTACTGAAGATATTTTATAAAGCCTTTTTTGGGCCAAAGAAGCGATCTCTTACTAACTTTTACTTATTTATTTGTTTTATAAGTCATTCAACCGCGTTTCAATTACAATAGAATAAAAGAAAAAGATACATACAGCCAATTATAGGACAATACGGATAGCAAAATAATAATTAGCACAAAAGTTATAAACACTGGGTACAATACGATTTACACTTGAAGACTAGTGTTGTTCATATCATCAGCAAAAATCTACAGATTGGTCTGATCGATCTTAAGTTGGCAAAATTTGTTGATATAGGCCAACAACAGGATTGGCCCGAGCACGCTTCCTTGGATTACGCCAAATGAGACAGAAGAGAAGTCACTATGAAGTGTAGATACAGGGAATCGCTGCCTACGTTTGCTCAGGTAAGAAATGAACCAGTCTAGACTCATGCCATGTGACCAATATCTTTAAGTTCACGTAGTAAGATGGGCCAAGACACAGTGTCTAATGCCTTGACTAAATCAAGGAATACGTCTGAGCACATTTGTTTGTTGTTAAAACATTTAGTAACATGGCCAACCATTGCTAACTACGCACTCAATTGATTTTGTAGCACGGAACTAAGAAAATCTTATTGCTTTTATCAATATTTCATAACGCATGTATTCACAACTTTTTTTAATATATTCGATAAGGCTGGCAGTAGACATACAAGACGATAATTACATCCTGAAAACTTGCTTCTAGAGTTGTAGACTGTAACACTATACGGAATTTAAAACATCTTAGAACAAGCCCAAGACTACAAGAACATATTTGCTTAAATGTACGTCAAGTGTTGTATTGTAGCCAAGTGTTATTAATACACACAAAAATATTTCTGATAATTTATGATAATTCGTTAATCGTGTGTGATACGTCAATGTTTATTTAGTAGAATGCTTCTTTTTTACTTCGAGTTATTACTCGTATCGTCAAATAAGTCGCCTCGTGACGATTATACATTTCGATTATGTTTAAATTTTTATTAATTTGTGTTATCAATTCTGTACTTATTTTAAGCGTAAGTATTTTAAATTCTTTTCTGGTTAATGTAGCTTTCTAACGGCAAAAGAATTATTGAAATCCAGGTTATGTTTATTCATATCATAATCTTAATTATAAACAATACTTGTTGTATATAATTAGATTACGTTTGGATTAGTTTGTACGTTGTAAATTGGGACACGTACTGTTTGTGTTGTTAGTGTAGTTCTGTGACTTGGTGAACTCGTCACCTCAATAATCATGCGGTTCAAAAAAATTGCAAGCTAACAAATGGTTTTCAAAAATGTCTAAAGTGTCATCTTCTGTGTGGACGGCAGTTAATTAACAATTGATAACCATGGATACTCACTTCTTCTGTTCGTGTCATAGTATTTTAGACCTTATTTTACGAGTCATTAAATATACTTTTACAATACCTTCGTGGTTTTTGCGTTTTCCCTAAATTGTGAAAATATAAAAGCCCAATTACAAAACCCGACGACTAAAAAAATCGTAGAATCTTTCGTTTAAATTTCGTCAAGAATGGATGGAAACAACGGCCGGTACGCAAATACGTAATTTCTTGCACACAAACATACAAACGGACAGACTAAAGAAAATTTTACCACTATCATAGCAAAAACGCTTGGTTTAATTACATACAAAAATACATACAAGTTATACAATTTTTTAGTTACAAAAATAGCAACTTTCATGTTATTTAAATAATTTTTGCAGGTCGTCGTGGTGGGGCTGGTATGTATATATAGATACACCTCACAAATTTATGAAAACTGTAATTATCGTAGATTACTCTAAAAAAGAATATGTATATTAATATTTGGATTCGCTGAATCCTACTAAAAACCATGCTTTGGATGTACAGGGTTACTGGTAACTAAAGCAAAACCTTTTATGGGTAGGTACATATTACATAGACACATGTACACACTCATACGCACATACAACCCGGTCACAATATCTGTGCACCTGAGCTCGTGACGTCATATCGGCGGTCTGGGTACGGTGTGCTAACCGTACTGTCGCACCGGGGAGTGCGCGAAGAGGTGATAGGGGAAGCGGGAGAGGCGTCGCATTCCAGCGAAATGCACAGATATTCTGACCGGGTTATAAATACACACACACACGCAGACTTTTATTAGATACCTATTTGTTACTTTGTCTTAAATTATCCTTTAATTTATTTTGTATAATGTAGCTTTGTTTTATATAATACCTATTAATATCAGTGCAAATCGTTGACTATAAATGTTTAAATACATTTTTGGGTTACTGCTGTAAGTGTTTGTTGATTCTTTTGCAGGTGGCAGTGCAGGAGGTAGCACTGGTATGTCGTAGTTTTTCTTATTTTTAATCGACTGAGAAGAAGGAAGTTCTTCAAGTTTAACACAATTTCTCATCGGCGACGAATTTGGAACATTATCTTTTGTGTGAAAGGGTTCATATACTTTTTAGTTAGTCTCATTTACATTTTATCGAAATAAGTCCAGTATTTTGCTTAGGTGAGGTATTATTTTGTAAACAGGTCTTGGGTTTTGAAGGGGCCTTGAAGTTGGCGGTGGTGCTGGGTGTCGCCCTGGCGGCAGTGCTTTCTGTGGTGATGGCGGTAAGCTTACAGTTTTTAACAGACTTCAAAAAAGAAGAGGTTCTCAATTCGTACAATTCTTTTTACCCGAAAGAAGGGCGGTTTTGTTTTTCGAATGTATTTAGTATATATATGTGTATATGTATGTATGTATTTATGTTTCTTTGGCACGCCCTAGGGCCTAAACGGTTTGTCGTACTTTTATGTGAGTGGTGTCAATAGATTTGTCTTAGTCGTAAAAGTGAACCCTGAGTACAATAATATAAAAAAAAATTAAGGATGATACACAGATTTAACGATTTAGCAGTGGGTTTTTTTTGAACTCGCTTCTATTATATGTGTATCTACCCTGATTTCATAGACAAAAAATCTTTTTATTAAGAAATAGTGCTTTGTTTGCATATAATTTTTTATCAAAATCGGTCTTAAAGCTGAAATCTATCCACGTTTTTAATAAAAAAATTAAGCAATGTTGTGGCATATTAATTTATGACACCGTTCTACGGTTTTAAATTAATAAGACAAAAAATACTTTTAAAAACTATTAAGTACTTTTTATGTTATCTTAATATGTAACTACATATTTGGTTTATATTTGGTTTTAATAAAATTTACGTGGAATCAATTGAATTACATCGAAATTCAAGACATTTTGTTTTGTAATTATGTGTGTGATACAGTAGTGCTTTTATGATGCAGGTGGCTATGGATTCGGTATGAAATTTCTGGAGCGGCGCAGGACAAGTTGCAAGTGAGGTGGAGAAGATGATTGAGATCTACACAAATCAAGAAGACGTAGAATCAGATGATAGATACTTGCAATCATCATGACAATATATTTAAAATAATAAGTAAAATCCTCATCAAAACTCTATTACAAATTATTTTTTTCATCCAAGAGTAACTCTACGACGTGAGAATAGGTACTACGTCTATTACTACTAGAACTATTTCAAAATAATAGTTTAACTTATTATGCAAATTAGTTTTGTAGTAAGACAGTATAATGTTTATAATCTATATCCATATGTACATGACAAAAGTGTAATAGACCCGAAAATACCTCTGTAATTTATGAAAATTCGTCAATAGTGCGTATTGTCTAACAACTAAAATTCTTCTCGTTTGCTTCGAGTATCAAATCTATCAATTAGTCGACTTTTGGCATTTGTCTCTTTTGATCTTTTGTCGTATCGAAATGTTTAAAATTTTTCTGATTTTTGCTATATGTGCTATGTTAGTTCCGAGCGTACGTTTTTCCAAATATTCTTTATAGAATACTTATGAATATTTAATTAAGATATTTATTTTGATTGTATAACATAGCTACGAACTGTTAGACTGACATAATAATGTCTCTATAATTATTTGAATTGCCAGCGTCACTCGCCCCAGTATTACAAAAACACTTGCGTTACCTAGATTTGAGATTTTTTTATAAAGTACAAAATAAAGTTGCAGTTGCTGAAAGTAATTTTCTTCAGAATGTCATTTGTAAATTATTTTAATTGCTACAATTGTATTATTTACAAAAAAATATCATGTACGCACATGATCCTACCTAGTAGTACATATCCTAGACAACCAAGGATACAAAATTCTTCCAAGGATGCCATAAATCAACCAAATTTACAGAATTTAGATATTTTCATACACAATGAAGTAGACAACTAATGCCATATAGCCACTAGATCTGTCCGACTGAGGCTTGGCTGGGCGGCCACGACAGCGCGGATGTTTTACGACTGTATCACTACCTACATAAGGTGTCAAAGCACTGGCATGATTCTTGCCCCGAATCTCTCCCGTGGAATCTACAATTTCAAACGAAGTTGGACTAATGCACTTCGAAACACGATACGGCCCCTCCCGACGCAGGGCGAACTTACTGGTAAAACCTTTTGCTGCATTGCTGTGCAAATGGGTCTCCACAAGGACGAGGTCACCTTCTTTATATGGCTGGATATACAGGCGGTGACGATCACACTCAGCCTTTCATTTGACTTGAGCTCCCTCAATCTTCTCCTGAACGTTCACCAGTATTGGCGCAAATTCTTTCATATAGGGTGTAATTTGTAGTACGATATTTTGTTCCGATACTATCGCACGTATATCCGTATTAATCACCAAGGGTGATCGCATTTCCCGTTCAAACGTTAAATATGCAGCGGTATGGCCGGTTACCATGTTATGTGCACTATTCAGAGCAAATCGCACTGTGGGTAATACCGTCGGCCATCGCCTGTGCTCAGGTCCAACGAGTATCGAGAGAAGCTGTTTCAAATCACGGTTTTTACGTTCTGCCGGATTAGCTTTGGGATGGTAAACAGGAATTAACGATTGATGTATTTCCAGGATATACATATCTTTTTGCATGACGGCAGATACGAATTGACTGCCATTGTCATAAATAACACGACGCGGTAGTTCATAGCGTAAGAAAACATCTTCAATTAAGGCTTTTTCACAGAGTTTGTAGAAGACCTGCAGGCTTTAGGTTAGTAACTTTGTAACGTTTCATTTCATTTCATTTTATTTATTATCAGCTTGGGTACACAGAGTACACTTGCGAAAGTCAAAAAAAAAATACATGATTAATATTTCAATTTTACATTACAATCTATCTTATAAATAACTTAATAAATATTAACCTAAAATTTATACATTAGCACAATGAAATGTCAAAGCTTGGACAGACTTTTTGTCTTTAATAAATTTATCTAATTTATAGAAGCTTTTTGTTTCAATAATTTTTTTACATTTGTTTTAAAAATAGTATCAGTCATTACTGTTAAGTTGTCAGGTAGCATATTATAAAAAAAATACTTTTTATTACAAATGAATCGCTAGTTTTAACTAATCTAGTCCTAGGTATTACATTTTTTGTTTTATTTCTAGTGTTATAGTTATGTATTTCACTTGCCTTGTTATTTAGGTTCTTACGAGCGTACATAATGCTTTAAAAAATATACAAACACGGCAAAGTCAAAATTTTCACCTGTGCAAAAATGTCTCTTAGTGATTCCCTATACCCTAATCTATAAATAGCTCTGACAGCACGTTTTTGCAGAATGAATAAACAGTCAACATCGGTAGCATTACCCCAAAGTAATAGTCCATATGACATCAAAGAGTGAAAGTAGCTGAAATAAACCATTCTCGGAGTCTTTACATCTGAAAGCTCCCTGATTTTACGTACTGCATGTACAGTTGAGCTAAGTCTTCCAGATAACTCCTTAATATGAGCTCCCCGTTGAAGCTTACAATCTATTGTGATGCCAAGAAACTTTGCAGTATGAGATAAGTTAAGCAGATTTTTATTAATTTCTAAATTGGGCAACGATACATTGTTTGTCAAAGTAAACTTTATACATTTAGTCTTATTGGCATTAAACATTCGGTTATTAAGACTAAACCACATATTTATTAGGCTCAGAGCAATATTGATATCAGTCGTGTCAGAGATGTTTCTTTTGATTTTAAATAATAATGAAGTGTCATCGGCAAATAAGATAACGTTACAATGCGTGCTTGTTATGAAGATCAGGTCATTAATATAAACCAAGAAGAGAAAAGGACCGAGAATAGATCCCTGTGGAACCCCTATAGTAACATTGCATTGCTTAGATAGCGCTCCATTTATATCTACGTTTGAGTTATATCACTGAGATAAGATTTCATTAATAGTAGTGCCTCATCAGACAAACCATAATGAGCCAAGTTTTGTAATAAAATATCATGGTGAACACTATCAAAAGCTTTTGAAAGGTCACAGAAAATACCAACACAAACCTAATGCGATTCCCAAACCTCGTAAATATTTTCGATAAATTGGATGCAGCGTCTACAGTGGAACAATCTTTGGAAAAGCCATATTGATTATTGTTAAGTAAATTGTTGATGTTAAAAAAAGAGGTCAACTGGCTCAGCATAATCTTTTCAAATATTTTGCTTAATGTTGGAAGCATTGAGATTGGCCTGAAATTGCCAAGATCGTTCTTGCTGCCACTTTTATTGAGAGGAATGACTTTATTACATTTCCCATTGTTACCATTATCTACTTTAAAGTTAAATTCACGATTAACTGTCTTGCCAGTTTCAGTTTTAATTATTGACCAAACAATCTTAAAAGAGTTTTTTGATTGTCTAATTTTATTGAGTATGTAAATGGCCTTGGCGCATTTACAAACTTTCTTGAATAATTTACTATATTTGCGTACATATTCTATTAAATGAGTGTTACTACTAGCCGCTTTTTTGTGACACAAATGACGACATGGAAATTCTCATAATTTAATATTGATTTATGCTCTTTAAGAAACGTTTCAGTTAGACATAAAACATCTATGTTGAACTTTTGGAGAAAAAGGCTTATCTCCAATTCCTTTTCCTTTAAACCTCCTTGAATGTTCTGATGCACTATGGAGATACTATGTTCACCTGTGTGCGGTCTAAAAAATGTGATGTTAGCGGCAGACATTGTTGCATCACTTCACTTTGACCAACAGGGTTTGGTTAGTTTCAAGTTCAGACTGGCATACAATTTCAATGATAGTTGAGTTTTGACTATAACAATTTGGTCGACTCAATATTATACAGTAATATATCAAGGAGCTTCTTAAAAAATTGACTTCTTGTTAAATGATATTTATTCGCGTTAATGATTTTGTTCACGTCAATCACATGCAACTTCTCCCTAATAAAAGCTTAGTTGTAAAGGTCACAGTTAAGTTTATATGCAGATTGGTTATAATTGTTGGAATACATTGGCACATAAGATATGGAACACATACTTTTTTTTTGTACTAAGCACATCTAGCATATTCATACATTTAATAAAGTCCTTACGTTTAACATAGTTCTGTTCACCAGCAATTAATACATTAATGTTGTTCAGCGACACTGTGGCTGCATAATGTAAGGACTCTTCAATATGTGTAAACGAAGCACCGGGAATGCAATGGTTGTAAATATTTTTCGACGTTTTTTGGTTGAGTCGATTCCCTAAACCAATTCCATATTTATCAAAAAAAAATACAGAAACTCTAATTCTCAGTGCTAGTAATTTAGCTAAGACATAGTGTACTAAGGGGGCACAGATTAGATTCTTGTTCAACGGTTGCAAAGTCTGAAGAAAGTAGGCTATTTTTGTCAGAACTTGTGTATCTGTCTTGCTACAAATATAATTTTGCAGTTCTTCCAATTTTACTTCTATGAACATAATAGTTGATATGGATTTATTTTTCCTGTTTAATTTCGATTTAAAGTCTTAAACACAACCATAAACAAATACTTACGACGCAACAATCATAGCATTCTTCTGCAAGGCACGACTCGCTCCTATACTGGGAATGTAAGGCTATACA
This sequence comes from Ligdia adustata, assembly GCA_947049295.1. Lineage (NCBI taxonomy): Eukaryota > Metazoa > Arthropoda > Insecta > Lepidoptera > Geometridae > Ligdia > Ligdia adustata. Next base: position 4,110,214 of record OX346237.1, read on the forward strand.
ATTTCGATTGTAATGGTCTACAATTTCTATATTTTGTTTGACATAGGTATCGATTCTGCAAAAATACGATTTTGTTATGGAAAAAACCGTATGAAATCAACGCAAAGCGGGTGTGATATTTTTGCATTTTTATATCTCATAGGAACTAATAACATGTTCATAATGACGACTCATGTACTCGTACCTCGAAGAAAAAATGTCATTCGAAGCGCTTAATACTCACTCTGTATAAAAGTGAAGTTTTTGGTTGTTTAATGCTGAACAGCAAGAACCTGATGGTATTTTGAGATAAAAAGTAACCTATGTGTTAGTCGAGAGTATAAGCTATCTTAATACCAAATTTTATAAAAAATCCAATATCCATTAAAATTTTGATAACGATCGGACTCATAAATTTCCTTTGTTTATTGAGTGATCAGAAAATCTTATTTATACTATCTATACTTACTCGTCTAAATGTTTACCATCAGTTTATCCCCGTAGCCCCAAAGTTACCTCCCGCTGGAAGCCAGGAGAGGAGAAGGGAGTCATATTCAGCGTTAGATTCACTGTGCACTTATTAGTACTAGGGCAAGTTTATTATTATTATTTAAATATAAGTTTAACATTTCTTTAACAAGCTATTTACTTGACCGTAAATCGATAAACTTGCCAAATAATAAAAATCCGAAAACGTTATTCTTACGATCGCTCAGCATACTCTAATTACGAAGGTCGATGTCGAAGGCTCCAAAAAAAATAAAATTATTTTAACTAAATTTAATTACAGAATAATCTTAACAAGTACTGCTTGCAACCGATGTTAGGTATACAATGAATAACTTAAAATTAATAATTATATCTAATGCACGTTCCATGTAAATTGAGGCCACGGTAGTTTCCATCTAATTCGCTGACGCCGTGGAAACGCTGTTGCTGCGGTGCGGTATCGAGGGCGACGTCAGCATTCCTTTATGCGCTCGATGACGTAACACGCTCATAAGCATACTGCGGAGATTTTTGGTAAATAATAAGTATTATTTTATAAACCATTTTACCTTTACTAAAAAAATACTTATATGAACACGTCTCAATAAAAAGTATGTTAAATGAATATTTTAGTAGTTAATTTCATCTTCAGCGTTAGCGCCAGAGCTCAGTTAAATAAATATGGAAAATACTTTCCGATCACGTCTATATGTATATTATGTATAATGGCAAAAGCAGGTACGATATCTACCCAAGAGGCCTCTTCAAAGATTTACCATGATGAAACAAAAGTGCTATAGATAATTATAGTAAGTACGCGTGTAATTTATGGAAATTCATCAATGGTGTGTCTCTTGTCAATTTCTACTTAATAAAACTCTATTCATTTACTTCGAATACTAACTTATCAGTTACTCGAGTTTTGACCGTCTGTCAAAAATACGTATCGATATGTTTAAAGTTTTACTGATTTTTGCAATTAGTGCTATGCTGGTTCCGAACGTAAGTTTCTTTAAATTTCCTCTATAAAATAATTAAGCACCATTGTTATTTTTTAATCATAGTTATTAACTATTTAGATTATTGTATATGTTATTTTTTGAAGTGCCAGTATTACTCGCGCCAATTAACCAAACAATTTAATTTAATTTGTTTCGTTACTTGAGAAGTTTTTTGTGCGAATTGCCTTATTTTGAATTAAGAGTTCTCTATTTAACGATATATTTTATTCAGAGAGTGATAGGTAAGATAGGTATGTTTTCTTACTCACCAAAAGTGTTCGTGTGCCAAAAAAATTGTTAATATTATGTGGTAATCAAATCCGATTGAGATCTAGTTCCTTATTTTTTTAGTAATATTTGATACAAATATGTAACTAAATTATTATTTTGTTTTACAGAGCATGCAGCAAGGTAAGTCTCGTTATTTGATTTAATTTTACTAATCAAGGCTTAAAAAATACATTTGTCAGGATTACTATTTTATATTTAATATTTGTTAGCTTATACTTTGTCATAGTATTAATGTTTAAAATATTTTTAAAACATCTCAAATTTATTTCTATAGTTGAAGAAACATAAAATGTTCTTACAGATTTACTGCCTTATTAATAAACGTATCTTAACTTAGCATCTATTGTCTTGTTCTATCTAATGGAGAACGTCACGCGACAAAACAAGACAAATAATGTATAAGAGAGACCTTAAGAGACTAAAGTGTATACCTGTAACACTCATAATATTTTTTACACGTATCTTATTCAGTTAATATAAATTAATGACTAAAAAATATACAAGTTTTTAGAACTCTTTATTTAATTTACGTAAGAGAGACACTATTATTTTCAAATTAAAGTTAAATTAATTTAGTTATTTATAATATATGTATTACTTAATAAATAATACCTGTTAAACTTGTGCGTATAATTAACTTGTTAGCCATTTAAAGTAAACCTTTACTGGTGACTAACGCAGAACTTCGGGCTAACTAACTACAAACTAAAGTTTATATTTTATGTTAAAATATGTTTTAACATCTCATATGCCATAATTATAATTAATACTTGAAACAAAAGTTTCTTAAAGTTATATAATATTATTATATGCTTAATTGGGACAAACGTTTTAATCATGTTTTTGTTGTTTTGCAGGTCCTGGGGATCTAAATAAAGGTAGTGGTAACTGACGTAAAACCACGTAAGGGCGTGCTATCTACGAACTAAATACTTAACACCTTTTATTTTCTATATAAAAAAGCTGTTCATTACGTTTCAGCTTGCTTTAGCAAAAAAATTAAAATAAATAGGATTTTCACTTTTCGACAGTTTTAATTTTCTATATATATCTTAAATGATCGAAATCATTTACACAGTTTACATCTTAGGCCGTATTGCAGCTAGCTCACTTGATGTAAAGCGTAAAGTAAAGCTGTAAAGTAAAGTGATGTAAACCTGATGTAAAGCCTATAAAATAAAAAAGTTATATTATAAAAAGAAATTAAAAAAATATTATACTTTTTAGGTTCGCAAAAATGACACAATAAGGCTTTTATAACACTGGTTGACTTATTTTTGTAAATCTATTATGATAGGTTTGCTGTGATTTTTGTATTTCTAACGAAAATTACCCAGGGACTTATACTTTCTTAGTCTAAAATCAACTATTAATAAATTATGAAAAACATAACTAGCTGCGTCCTGTGATGTTACTCGCGTCAATACAGAATAATAAGTAGCATATGTATATCTAGGGTCGAAACTATGATATTTTATTATTTGTAATCGGTCAGTAGTTTTTGCGTGAAAGATTCACAATTATAAATCCATACATCCACACATCCATACATTCTTACAAACTTTCGTTTATCATATTGACAAAATATGTTGCAAACTATGACCTGTACACAAGTACTAAATGGCAGACAAAATAACGTTTTTCCAGACTAGGTGCGAGTATTACGAGTATGCTTCGCTAGATCCGCTCGTTAGCTTAATTATTAGTAAATCTTTCATTTGAATTGAAATTTGAAATATGTTTACTATGACTTATTTTTTTGTTTTACTGCAATAACTTAGAACTGTGTAGTTATTAAAAGACTTTTTAAGTGTTTTAGTAGTTGTAAAGAAATATAGCACTTAATTGACACTAAAATTGAAATTATTGTGCGTTATGACTAATTATTACGTTTACTAAAGGCCTTTGAGAAACAAAAATATCTAATAGGAAATCAAACTAGAAACCTAGTATAGGTATTATTTAAGTACCTATATAAGATCTGACTTGTACGATTTTAATGATGTTTTTTTACAGGTGCAGGAGCTAACGCTGGTATGTAGTATTTTTATTTATTAATAAGGAGGTACTCAAGTTTTAGTAAAAAAATAATTAAGAGTATATAATTTTTAAAAACTTAATAAATTTCATCAAACTTGATCCCACTTAATATAGTTAAAGATCAGCCTCAAAATAAGTTATTTGGCTTTTACTTTTTTCTATCAGTATTACACATAAAGTCTTCCAAAATAATAAATAACTTTTATATAGAGAATGAGGTTGATTTTTTGCTCTCAGCTGCACTCTCCGATTATTTAAAGTTATATAATTTGTTCGCGCCACTTGTAGGCGCTTCCTACCTACTCCTTCATTTTTCCTTCTACCCTCTTTTACCCATGAAAACGACGGCTGACTCTGTCCGTCCAATCGTGGCTGAGGGGGGAGCAGGCTTGCTACCGCGAGGCAGTCTCCTGTCAACCCGCGGCGACGGAGCACGTCCGCAGAACCTTTATAATCGAAGCACCGCCCGCCATTTTCTAACCACCGCCGCTGTCATTCGCGAGGGTTTCCTCGGTCGTGTGAACCCCGCATCCCGTATCCAGCGTGAACCCCCACTATTTGAACCATACTATTTGGTGGCCGCGCTAACATTTTTGGTCTCTTCGAGCCGGGTATCTACCAACCAGGCGTGACAGGCCAGATATCTTCTTCTGTCTGAATATCATATCGCACTTGCTTAATTTTAAAGGCATTTCTTCATTCATTTCATTTCTTAGCAAACCTCACGACAATTTCATAAATTATCTCACACCCTATATACCTACCCGCCATTTTATTTCGCAATGATTCCCGCTAAATCTTTCGTCAAACTTTTATTTCCATTAATAATTATTTCCTATTACAAATCTTACTGTCATTCGTTACGCATTTTATCTCTTCAGATTGTGTATTCCATTTTCTTAATCAGTTGAATAGATTGCAAATTAGTTCGTTGCTAATTTTTTTACCCAGTACGAAGGTACATTTAGGTACAGGTAGATCGAACATTCTTTGTGTTAACTTATAAGTACATAACTCGCTCGCACCGCTCCGCTTATCTGTGATCGCCCGCGCAGTGTCGCGGCATAGTCATTAATTTGGTCTTTTTGTAATTTGGATAATTTTGTACACTTTGCTTCAAGATGTCTGTTAGTAAATCTAGTAGCTCTCGTTCCAAAGACGTAAAGGAATTTGAGGATGCTAAATCACTAGATGAATCGGCAGTTAAACGCGCAACTTTAATCGGAAGATGCGATGCCACATTTGCGTGGTTGCAACAAGTGTATGACAGTTCTTTGAAAGCATTTAATGGTGATACAGAAAAAGATTTATTCTTATGTGGAGTTATCTCTCTAGACCGTTTACACGCTGAATTCAATACGATCGTGAACGATTTAAATGCCACCGAGTTGTCAATAGATCCCTATTACACAGTAAATTACGATTGCATAAATATATTTGAAGATTTGTACTGCCGCTGTAAGTTTGTTTACAATAAACTTAACCCACCCGCTACGAACGTTCAGAATGCTAATACTCGTATTGCACCGCAACATTCTTCGGTCAAGCTACCGAAACTCGAACTCATGACGTTTGATGGTAGTTCAATAAAATGGAAAATATTTTACGAATCTTTTAGTCGGACAATAGACGAAAATCAAACTTTATCTGACTATGAACGTGTACAGTATCTGGTCAACCACTTGACAGGGCGTGCGCTCGCGGTTGTTTCAGGTATTGTACCCAACGCTGAGAACTATCCTGTTATTTGGCAAACATTACTAGATAAATATGATGACCAATACCGCTTCCGCTAAAAACCTGGAATCTTTTCTCGATACTTTTTGTACCGCCGTATCTAGTTTAAAATCCCTAAAACTCGACAATTTGTCGGACTTCTTTCTATTACATCTTGCTTTGAAGAAGGTAGATTCGAGTACCGCACGCTCGTTCGAAATGCACATGCGAGGTGAGACTATACCTACCTACGACGACTTGGTTAAATTCGTTCGAGAACAGAGTAAAATATTAGAGCGCACGGCGCCCGCTTATCGCACTTCTGATAACAACAATAAGCAAGTTGTCAATAAATCTACGCATTCCTTTGCGGCATCGTATGCTATACAATGTCCGCTATGCTCGCGAAGTGATCATAGTCATTTATATAAGTGCCCTGCATTTCATCAACTTTCGATTGATGATAGGTTGTCCTACGTAACCCAACATAATGCTTGTGTTAACTGCCTCTTCTGTTAATCTTTCTCACACGTTTTCCCTCGTTGTGGGTCACGTTTCACCTGCGGCCATTGTGGATGCCTGCATCACAGTCTTATTTGCCGAAAAGTACTACCTACACGGGAAGGAACCCGCTCCACCTCTGCGTCTAACACTGCGGCACGCGAGTCGCATACGCCGCCACCGCTGCGTAATAATGATTCACGCGCTCGGTTTGGCAACAGCGCCGCTCGTGCTCCTGCGCCTGCGTCGCCGGCTACGCGCGCTGCTGCCACCACGCGCGACATTGCCACTCCGCGCTCGCTGCCTACCGAGGCGCCGTGTTATCAACTTCAAGAGGAAAGCGTTTCGCTGTGCAATAATATTCGCCCCGCTACACAAACCGCTCAGAGCACTTGTCTATTAGGAACTGCACAAGTTTACGCTACAGATGCAAGTAGTCGTAAGCATCTAGTGCGCATTTTAATTGACTCAGCCTCTCAAAGTAACTTTGTCTCAATAAATTGTAGTACAGCACTTAAAATTAAACGCAAAAAGGTGAAGAACACTGTTGTGAGAGGTATAGGTTCCGCCTCAAACACAATTCTGGGGACCGCGTCAATAACTTTACATTCACGACATAGTAACGACTTCGTTTCGATCGACGCCTTTGTTATTGACCGAATCACGGACAACCTGCCGTCTGTCAACGTAGATGTCTCGAGTCTTACTTATTTAAACTGCTTACCGCTCGCTGATGATACTTTCTATGAATCATCAGCAGTCGATATTCTTATCGACGCACCACTTTTCGCTGATATATTATTATCAGGCCGCACCGCAAGACCTCCTGGTACACCAACCGCATTCGAAACAATTTTCGGTTATATAATGATCGGAAACGCTCCAGTTTCTTCCGCATTCATTCAAGATAACGATCAGGAGAGTCACGGCTCCCAAACAACTATTTGCGCCTTCGCAGAAGAACCGCGCCTGGAACACCTCGTGCAAAAGTTCTGGCAACTCGAGGAGGTGCAATGCACGCCAACCTTGAGCCCTAGTGCGCTAGAAAATAAACAGATGTACCTTCAAATATTCGTTAATGAAGAAGATCGCAAATACCAAAAGTTTCTATATCGCTTTGATCCCGCCTCCCCGCTGCGCACTTACGTATTTAACCCGTTTCTTGCGATGCGCGTTCAGCTGTGCGCTGAAGAGCACTCTCGATTTCCTTCAGCCGTGCACATTATTGAAAACAATACCTACATGGATGACGTTTGCTATTCTATGCCGTCTTTACCGGCTTGCCTACAACTCCGCGACGACCTCCGCAACTTGCTCAAGGCCGCAGGCTTTGAGTTAGTGAAGTGGGCTAGCAATATACCTGAACTAACTGATTCACTTCCGGACACCGACTGTCATGCCGCGGTAATAAATTTCGATGAACCAGAGGCAAACCTGAAGGTATTAGGCCTACAGTAGTCACCGAGTTCCGATGCTTTCATGTTTACTGTGAACATAGAACACCGTCCTGCTACTAAACGAAACATCTTGTCAGTGATCGCGCGTCAATACGATGTTCTCGGACTTATAGCTCCGGTAATTCTATACGCTAAACTAATCTTGCAAAAACTTCATGTCCTCAAACTGGAGTGGGATGAACAACCGCCGCAAGTTGTAGTTACTGCATGGCAAAATTATCTCTGCAAACTCCCGTGCATTCAACAAATGCGTTTTCCGCGCCACCTAGGAGTGGCAGAACATTCAAAAATCACTATTGTCGCGTTCTCAGATGCTAGCGAGCATAGTTATGGTTCCGTGGTGTACATCCAGACTAAGTCTAATTCGGACTCGGCTCCCATAGCGCGCTTAGTGTGCGCCAAGTCTAAAGTCGCTCCGCTAAAAACAATCTCCATTGCGAGGCTAGAGCTTTGTGGTTGTTTGCTCATGTCGAAACTGGTTCGGCGAGTAATCGATACCTACGAAAAACGACATACCATAGATAAGATATTCTGCTTCACCGATTCCATGGTAGCTTTACAATGGATCACCACTTCGCCGCACCGATTTAAAACTTTTGTCGCTACACGCATTACGAAAATTACATCGGCTATCCCTGCGGAAAATTTTTTTGAGTAGAAATTCCTTGTGCCGACGCGCTATCTCGGGGCCTGTCACCCGCTCAGCTTGTGAATCACCCCCTGTGGTTAACGGGTCCATCATGGCTATGTCAAGACTTAGCCACGTGGCCTGTTAGGTCAGTGCTACCCGCTAACGTTGACTCAGAGCTGCCCGAAACAAAAAAAAACGTCTCACTTCCTGTGATCATACCCGCAGCGGAACCGTCACACCCGCTGTTGGAACTTTCTACCCGCATCTCCTCATGGCTCTTACTTCTTCGTACCGTTGTGCATATCAATAGTTTCATAAAGAAACTACCGCGTTTGCTATATATCACCGCCGCTGACATTGATTTTGCAGAAATCAAGGTTATGAAAACGCTGCAAGAAATATATTTCTCTGATATTAAACAGAATCTTCTTTCGAATACAAACTTTTCTCGCGCTATACAGCGGCTAACGCCATTTCTCGATTCTGATGGGCTAATTCGAGTCGGGGGTCGTCTCCGAAATGCGGATTTGACCAATGTTCAACAGCATCCTATTTTATTGGCGCGCAGGGATCACATAATCGAATTGCTCATAGAATATTATCATCGCCGTAATTCTCATACTGGTCCAGTCGCTCTTATGGCAATTTTAAGGCAACGTTATTGAATACTCTCTTCACGTAACATTATCCGCTCGGTTATACATAAGTGTAATTTTTGTTTTAAGGCTAACCCGAAACTAACCTTCCCAATCATGGGAGACTTACCTGAAAGTCGCGTGACCGAATCTCCCGCGTGGTCCCAAACAGCCGTTGACTACGCAGGACCGCTGTCCATAGTATCGGTGCGTAAACGCGGCGCGCGCTCTGTCAAGGCTTATCTATGCATCTTTGTCTGTATGGTGGTTCGTTGCGTTCACGTAGAACTTACTACAAGTTTAACTTAGTTAGTTAGGTAGTTTTATCTCTGCCTTTAAACGCTTCCTTGCGCGACGTGGCAAGGTTTCAGTCATGCATTCAGACAACGGACGTACTTTCCTAGGTGTAAAAAACGCACTATCAGACGTATACGCCCTTGTGAACTCGGATGAATTCAATAAAACAGTGTCAGACGAGCTATCCGCCAATCGAATACTCTGGAAATTTAATCCTCCGCGAAGTCCGTACTTTGAAGGGAATTTTGAAATCTTCGTAAAGGCTTTCAAGAGTCACCTTGCTAAATCTATAGGCTCGCAGTTGCTCACATACGAAGAAATGTTAAGCGCAGTTTCAGATAAGCCCGCGCATCTTTTAAAACGCTACGTTTTACTTGATCAGATGCTCCAATCCTTCTCGAAACGATGGAAGCTAGAGTATCTTCGCCCGCTACAATCTAGAGGAAAATGGAATACGCCGTCTAATCCCATTAAAGTATTTTCTGTCGTGCTTTCACCGCTATCTTGGCCTCTTGGTGTGGTCGAAAAAACTATCCTGGGCTAAGATGGAGTATGCAGAGTTTGCCTTGTGCGAACCGCAACTTCCGTGTACAAACTACCAGTTGTCCGTTTGTGCCCTCTACCCACTCAATAAATTACTACGTGCCCCTGGTCAGTCCGCTCCGCCTGTCATCCCACTTCACTGTTACCATCATCCTTATTTCTTTCCTTTAAAAATCAATGGTTTTTAAGGCCGGGGGCAATGTTCGCGCCACTTGTAGGCGCTTCCTACCTACTCCTTCATTTTTCCTTCTACCCTCTTTTACCCATGAAAACGACGGCTGACTCTATCCGTCCAATCGTGGCTGAGGAGGGAGCAGGCTTGCTACCGCGAGACAGTCTCCTGTCACCCCGCGTCGACGGAACACGTCCGCCGAACCTTTATAATCGAAGCACCGCCCGCCATTTTCTAACCACCGCCGCTGTCATTCGCGAGGGTTTCCTCGGTCGTGTGAACCCCGCATCCCGTATCCAGCGTGAACCCCATCATACTATTTGGTGGCAGCGCTAACATAATTGATAGAACTTTTTCAGTTATTTTGACCTCTAGACCGATTTTGATGAAATTTAAATGATAGTACGTAGGTATCATTCAAACAAAATAAGCAATTTCAAGTCGAAGCAATCTCTGAGAAAAGAGTACATTACAAAAATTAAAAAATTTCAAAAAGTAAAAATTTACAATTGAGTACTTTATATTTTTGGAAATCGATAGAAAATCACAGAATGCATATTTGATGAAACTTAAACATCTTTAGGCGTCATGTTGAGATCACATTGCCAATGTTTTCTAATTAATAAAAATTTAATTTTTAAAAGTTCTTATATATTTAAATTTCCTGTACCTACAAATAACACCATATACACCTGAAAATAACACCATCGCAACTTTTGCTGATGACACCGTGATCACGGCCATAGGGAACACACATGAAAAACCAGCAGAAAAAGTAGCTGCATACCCAGTCTGTGACTGGACTAAGAAATGGAGGATAAAATTAAATGAATCCAAATCAATTCATATAGACTTTGGTAACAAACAACACCAGTATTCTCCCATTTATATCAATGGCCAGATCATACCATACGAGAATACAGCCAAATATCTAGGAATGACTCTTGACGCGAAACCACGCTGGAAAGAACACATCAAGAAGAAAAAGAACAGCTGAAATTTATTGGTTGATCTGAAGAAACCTTCCACTGTCAATACATAAGAAACTGTTAGTGTATAAACAAGTCCTGATGCCAATATGGACTTGTACCGCCCAAAGTCATAGATTAATGGTACAAAGATTCCAGAATAAAGTACTGGGGGACATAACTAATGCGCCTCGGTACGTAAGAAACCACGATCTTCATCCTTTAAATAGAATTGACCAGGTGATACAAATATATGCCGAAGCTCGCCAAAACCGACTTCACCACAATGTGAATGTCAAGACTGTCCAGCTCCTCGACCACCCCGACATAGCAAGAATATTTAAGAGGACGAAACCGTTTGAGTTAGTGTTTAAAAAAAGTGATAGTGAAAAATTATAGTGTAAGTGCTGAAGAACACATGAGAAAATTGTCTTCACCTTACCAAAACAATAAGATAAGTGTCGATGGACAAATTCTTAGAGACATTATTGTGTAGAATTTTAAGGTAAATTTGAAATTTTATTAGCCTTAGGCTAGATTGTAATATTTCTAGGAAGGCTCTTGAAAGTTTTCCCTTAAGCACAAAAAAATATATTTTAAAATTAAAATTACAGAACATGTGTTAAATATGATAATTTGTTTGTAATAGTTTGTTATTTTCATGAAAATAGTTACAAATAGAGGTAAACTGATAAAAAAAACTAAATAGCAAGGTTTTTTAAGCGGAGTCGGTTCGGAAATGGCAGGACCGATATGAGACCTCCAGCACAGCTGCTTTAACCAAGAAGTTTCTTCCGGATATAGACAAAGCATTTAAACTGATTCGTAGCACAAAACTGACACCTTATCATGTGCAAGCTTTGACAGGACATGGAGGAATTGCCGAATACTTGTGCAGGTGCAAGATTATAATCAGCCCTGGATGTGAATGCGATCCAGGGGTTTCCGAGACATTAAATCACGTGCTTCTAGATTGCCATCGATTTATGGCTGCACGACGAGACCTTGAAATTACGATTGAAAGAAAGCTCGTGAAGTCAGATTTCCACAAAATCCTTACAAATCCACTGACTAGACCATATTTTCTGTTTTTATTGATAGGTCCTTTCGGATTCGCTCCAAAAGAAACTCCACCCTTAGCAAGGAAACCCCAACAACCTCCTTACAAACATCTTCTGCCACAATGAATACACCTAACGCCACATTGCACATAACAAACTCACCGGATAATACACCAGTTATATCAGTAACACCCCAGCTCGATCCCCAAATTTTATCGAGCAGCTTAGCGATAAAAAATTTACTTGACACTTCTGAAAAGGGAGTGCCTGGTATTCGCATCCGCGGCGTGGCTCTTTTCATGGATAGTACAAAGGAAAGACTCGGGGTAAGCTTCCTTATGGTTCGGAAAAACACAAAAAGGTGACCCTTGCCAGCCAGGGTTATGGTGCAGGTCCGGACTTGCGAATTCTCAGGGACTTACATATCAAATCAAATCAAATCGAATCGAATCGAATCGAATCGAATCGAATCGAATCGAATCGAATCGAATCGAATCGAATCAAATCAAATCAAATCAAATCAATTTATTTCAGGCAAATTACAATCAAACCAGTCACATTATATAAATACATTTCAATACAATTCTTTATAATTACACGAACAATAAGATTCGCCTAAAATTTAAATAACATAAAAAGTCAAAAAGAAAACGCACACAAAAATTTATATCTGAATTATGGGCAGGATAATTTATACAAATAGTTTAAATATGCCCCTATATTAATATACGCGTGCAACGTGCAGTCTACAGCATTGATTGACGTAAGCACAGTCGAGCCGGTCCGCGAGCACAGCCAGCATGCTGTTGATGCTTCCCCGCACTCGCCGCACCAGCGACGTGCCTCTCTTGCGCATGATTGTGTAGAAACAATCTACTCGCACTTCAGCGAACATCGCGGAAGCACTGCAATAGTGAGGGTGCCCCAACAACATCCTGAACGCATTGTTGTATTGGACGCGAATGGCGCTGTACGATCTTTGCGTATAATCGGCCCACAGGCTACAGGTATGGAACGTGGTACAGTAAGCTCTAAACAGGGTGATCTTAACATCTGTGGAGCAACGTGCGAATCTGCGGATCACCATATTCGCTCTGACCGACATGGCCCTTTGCTCCCGTTCAATGTCATTGTCATCTTTCAGGGTCGGAGTTATTAAGTGGCCTAAGTATTTAAAAACATGTACCTGCTCTAGCGGTATTCCATTCAGTTTTATAGGTGGTACTTCCATCACTTTTCTCCTCTCTCCCTGAAAGACCATACACTTAGTTTTTTTGACATTATATATTAGGCCATGATCGGCTGCATATCTCTCACAGGTACTCAAAAGCTTTCTGATTCCACAGACCGAGGCGCTCAGCAGCACCATGTCGTCCGCGTAGCTTATGTTGTTAAAACAGACGCCGTCTATGTGACAACCGACATGTTGCTCGCTGAGCGCCTGAATCAGGCCATTAACGTACAAATTAAAAATGGAGGGTGAACTTAACCCCCCCTGCCTCATGCCACATTCCAACTTATAAGGGTGCGTCATTGTGCCTGCCCACCTAACATTGTTTACCTGGTTCCCGTACCAATATTTAAAAACAAATATGAGCTCTTTCGGTATATGAGATCCTCGCCCACAGAATGTCATATGAAACCAGGTCAAACGCTTTAGAAAGGTCAAGAAAGCAAGCATAAACAGGTGTTTTTCGCTCAGTATAGTATTTGACAGCACTCTTTAAACACAATATCGCAAACTCTGTAGATAGTCCCGGTCGAAAACCGAACTGGTTATCATGCAACTGCATTTACTTGTTTAATTGTGTATTCAGAATGCTGTCAAACACTTTCGCTATAATAGTTGCTAAAGAAATAGGCCTGTAATTATCTAAGTCAGATAAGTCTCCATTTTTGTTTTTAACTACCGGTACCACTATGGTTTTCATCATATCAGTAAGTAGGTATGAGTGAGTCATGCAAAGGTTGTACAGCATGGCTAACACCCTATACACGTGAGGTCCAGCGTACTGCACATGCTCCACACTCAACCCATCGTGGCCAGGGGACTTGCCCTTAGAAATAGATTTCACATATGAGTCAGTAATCGTCATAAAGACTAAAGGCAACCTGAAGTTGCATGACAGTGTCGCACACGCAGTCGTCGCAGTTTCGCGGCACACTGAGACTTTTACTTACTATGCCGATGACGATAATGACGCGATTGACAGGTTCGTGCGGCGGGCAAGGACAGCGACCCCAAAGACTATTACTGAGTACAACCTCAAAATGGCCGTGAAAGATCGAAACGAGGTAGTAGTGGAGGCCCTTAGAGATCGATTAGAACTAACATAATTTTTACAATTGTATTGTTTACTATTTAGAGATTTAATTATTTTTATTTGTAGAATAATAGTAGGTATAGTAGTAATCACGCGCATACCCAGAGTAGGTCATGCTCATGCTCACAATAAAGCTTCTTCTTGCGGCGGCGTCGTGTGTCGGGTCGCTCTCTTCCCTCCGATACGGTTGAGGAGAGCGATGGCTGGCACATGCGTCAACTCGTGAACGTGAAAATGAAAAAAATTGTCTTCTTTTATAAGCCTAGAATTTCAAGAAATGTAATTTATTAAAGAAAAATTATATTCTCATAAAGGGCACGGATCAAAGCGTCTGTGGAGTATTAATATTAAAAAAAAAAGTTTTTAAACTTCATGAAACACAAATAGATAGATACAGAGCCAAAGGGCGAATGGATCAATCTGGGCAGATTGATCCAATCGCCTAAGTGTGTGTTAGTGCCCCTTGGTGCTTCACAGTCGTGACAAATCCATCATATCTTATATGTATTTACCCGGCTGCGAAATAAGGAGGTACCTATGTTTTTTGAGTGTATGTATGTAAATAAATGTGTTAATTTCTTTGCGCGACCTAGAGCCTACGGGTTGTCATATTTTTATGTTCGCGATGTCAATAGATCGTCCTAGTCGTGAGAATGACGCTGAGAAATCAAAATTTAAAAAAGAAAATTACCGTATCAGTTAATGGTACTAAGATTGGTAATAAACAGTATTTATAATTGTTTGGACAGGCTTTGGGTTTGGGTTTGGAGGGAACGCTGGTGGCGGAGCCAACGGGGGTGCGGGCGGCGGCTCGGGTAGTGGTGCGGGCGGAGGATATGGTGGTAAGTTTATTATTTCGAGAGTTTAGTCATAAAAACAAGGATCTTTTCCAAAAAAAGGATGCTGTTCCATATCAAAAATATACTTATTATTATTTGCCTAACATTTGTCAGCTGCTTTATATATTTTTATAATATTATCTAACGTTGTATTTCGTAAAATAATTTAAATATAAAATAATTTAATTCAAAGTTATAAAGCGACGATGCGGCTTAGGATGTAGCACGCTTGCTTAGAAAAAACCTATACAATTGACTTGAAATTACCAAGATTTTTCATAATAAGATATTATAAAATCTATCGGGGAATAGAGAACTCGATATCAAATTGCACAACCTAGCAGTTCATAGTTAGTAAGTATTTATTTATTCGATTCTCTCATATTCCATGTGGCGAGTTATAAACATACGACTTGCATTAGTTATTTTATAATATATAGTACATTAAAATACAATTAAAGTAATAAATGACAAAATATTAAAATGAACACTAATATTTAATATAAGATCAATGAACAAACATTTAAAATGCTGTAATTTTTGTGTGCTAAAATATCCGGGAACGATACTACCAATTATTTTAATTGCTCGTACTATCCAAATAACGACTCAACAAACCCTATTGTAACCAACTTCCCAAGAAAGGAGTAGGAACTGAATTCGACTGTATATTTGTTTCTTACCCGATTTCTCAGAATCGGCTGAAACGTAACATGCCTGTTACCGACCTAAAATTTTATGAAAATTTGCCGAGTAGTTTGATTTTTAAATAGAAATAGCTGCATAATTGAATCAGCACCTGCAGAATTAATGCCTGTACTAAAATTTGCGTAATGTTGAAAAAAAAAAAAATTGGAACAGTCGATATAGCAAAGTTTGTAAATATGATTTTTATTTATTACGAGCAGCACCCCGCGATAATATTCACGGCAATTTATCCCATGGGAATATTGAATTATTTTGGATAAAAATTAGCCTATTTATCCAGGATATATAATCCAGGATATAAGCTATCCTAATCTCAAATTTCTCCATATCCGTTAAGCCGTTTGAGCGTGAAAGAGTAACGGACATTAACACATACAAACTTTCGCCTTTATAATATTAGTGAGATGAAGTAATTTATATTTATGGTTGTTTATTAGAAGTACACGAGGATAGAGAAATACCGGAAAAAAGAATTTCACGCAATAATAAAAGAGGGGGAATCCTACCAAGAAATAGTTTAGCTAAATGTAAGAAGCAGGGGCTTTATACCAAAATACTGATGTACAATAAATTACCTAATAGTGTAATGGATCTCAATTTTATTACATTAAAACAAAAATTTAAGTATTTTTTTGAAAGCAATCCTTTTTATAAACTCAGCGAATGTATGTCAATGCAGCTTGTGGAATCATCGTTCTTGTGTAACGAACAACCATTGTTTAGTTATTAGTCATTAAATATGACTAATAACTAAACAAAGCAATCATTATGTAAATATTCGTCATGAGAACTATTCAACTAACAACTAATATTAAGTAATCGTATATAAATGAGATCCCTAAGTTATTTTTTTTAGTAATTATCAATATAAATGTATAAGACTTGCCTGTAACGAACGTTATTTAAAGGTCAAGAAATATTACTTTACTTTACTTTAAAAAACGCGTAGCAGGTTGAACTGTCAGGTTCAAGAGCTGACGTACGTCCTATGATGTTTTTTTTAGTATTCATTACCAGTTGCGCCCCGCGGTAGATGTTTAAGCATCCCATGAGAACACTCAATTTTCCAGAATTAAAAGTAGTATATGTGTTAATCCAATGCATGAACAGTAACTATATTTGTGACAAATTTAAATACAAAAAAACACACACACATACATACCTTCGTCTTTGTAAAATTAGTATGATAATATACAGGGTTATCGTTTAAGAGTGTACTAAGACGAAAGGTTATTGTACACATCCTAAGAATCAACTTTCACTATGGAACCAACTCTGAATTCGTGAAAAAAATATCAGCTGTTTCATAAATTTTGTCGACGACTGATCAAATTTTTGTTTGGAACATTTTATTTTTTATCTCGCATCAGAGTTGGTCACATAGTGAATTTTGTTCGTAATGATGAGTATAGTGACCTCTTTTTGGTTTAGTACACCCCTAAACAAATAACCATGTATACTCCAGAGACTCCAATATCCGCGCCATTTTTAAAATTATTTTAACATTAAATTTTCTTATGGATTTTTGGGCTTATAAAAGAAGACAATCAATCTTATAACATTCTTAAGGAGAAGCTTACGTCCAGAAGTGAATTAACAAGAAATAGGCAGATGTATGTAATTAAAAAATTAAAATATAGCTGTGTTTATTTTGATACAGGTGGTTTTGGATTCGGCATGCATGCTGGAGCGGGCGCAGGAGGAAATGGTGGAGGCAGGTGGGGACGATGAGATCTGCACAAATCAAGAAAACACAGAATCCGATGATTGTTTTACAAATCAAATAACATTTATTATTTTAGAATAAACATCATAGTACTAAAAAATACACTGTTATTTCATACCCCAATACACTCTACTTAATATCACATTAAAAGAAATAAAGTAGGTAAGTTTTCAAGACAGTTTTCAGTTTTTATTTTTGACCAACTACCAAAAAGAAGAGGTACTCAAATCGATTTGATTTGTTTTTATGATTGTTAATTGATTTATCGGAGAAAAACAGAACGATTAAAAATAAATATTGATAAGAGTAAATGTATCCCGTAATGGTCCCACTATAATTTTATCAAAATTGGTCAAAACGTTCGATTTTTAAATCGAAACAACTTAAAACGTTATATTTTTTAAAATTATTTATTTCAGTTTTTAATTATAGCAATATGTATGAGTTCTTTAAAGTAAGTTAGCTATAAAATATCCGGTTGAGACGTAGACAACAGTTAAACGTACATTTACATTTCAAAAAAATTATGTCTTCCTGAATAAGTTTTTTATATTTGTTTAACTTACCTCCCGGTTCCCCATCGCCTCACTGGTGGGCGCTATGGTAGGGCTGCTGACAGCTACCGCGGCGGGAGAAGACCTGCGACAGGCAGCACAGAGGGGACTGGCCGCTATCCAGTACTACTACGGACAGTGGCCCTCCAGGAGCCTCCCCTCACCATCACTACCACATGCTGACTGCGGATGTCGCCATGATGACCAGAGCAGTGAGTGGATTATGTGAATTCAATCATCAGTCACGGACCCCGGGCGCAGAAGCTCCCTAGAAAATAAATTCCCTGGGGCTTGATGGCCCCAGCGTCCAGCCCGGGGAAATAGCTTGATGCTCGGCTCCCGTACCTTGTGCCCTCCCCACAGGGGGCACGAGACGCCCCGTGATGATGATGATGACCTCCCGGTTCCAACGAAAGATCAGCGCTGGTTGTTTTAGCCAGCATTATGATGAGTTGGGGCCGGTTTGTGACAGAAAGCAGTAATAACGTTAAATATATTTTTATTTTAAATTCATTCCATTCCAAATTATTTTTCATCTTATAAAGAATACTTTGTAATATTACAATTAGAAGAGTAAGTCCTGACTGACTGACTGATTGATATTTGCTAGGAATCAACGTAGAGCTTCAACCGCTGAATCTAGAGACAACTGTACTAAAAAAGAAAAATATAAACAATAAAACACGAAACAAGAACAAAAAATCGGTAATAAACAGAGTCAGAAACAAATAAGCAGTCACAAAGACAAATTTATCTTTTATATAACGAGTAGTGGGATTGAATAATATTTTACAAAGAAAAAACAGAATATGAGGATTACGGCGAAGATGTAGATACGGAAGTAATAGGTAACAATTTGAGCCTCTTACGGTATTCAGAGATGTGGTCATATCTGCGTAACCCTAATACAAACCTAATGCAAAAATTCTGCAACCGCTCAAGCTTTTTGAGCTGCTCTTCGGTTAAATCTAAACAGCATGGGTCTGCGTAATCTAATAAGGGGACAAGGATAGTTCAAAATTGCAGTTTTGGTAGTAATAGGAAGAAAATTATGCAGTCGTATTCTTTGTTTTGAAAAGTGTGGTTTAAAGTATTATGAATTATAAGTTGGATTTGGATTTTTATTAGTAGACTTTTTTGTTGGCCATGAGAACTAACAACATTACTAATATTTGCCACGCAGCAGCAAATTTCCCGTTAAATAAATAATATTTTTCTGGGATCAGTTCTGAAAAAAGTTTTTTATAGAGTGCCGTCAAATATACCGTGATTGCAAACAAAAAAAGGTTTTTTTTCCAAATCGGTCCGGTCAGGTCAGTCTTGGAGTAATCATGTAAGAAATAAAACAGAATTAAGCACATCCTCTTTTTTGGATGTCGGTAGTAAATACGATGTGCAAATATGGAGAACCAGAAAGGCATTTCTACACATAGACAGATGAAACATTACATCGACGGTCAATACACTTTTTTTTAGCGTAGAATACAATTCGATCATGATGATTTTGCCAGACTTCGGGCTGTATCACAGCCGGATCTGATGGAAAGAGACCGGACGATATGACTTTGGTGCCATGGAAAAATGGCAAGTGCCTTATTTGGGACGCCACGTGCGACAGCACTGTCGCTCCCAGTCAACTCGGTCGCACTGTCCTTTCTCCCGCCGCAGCCGCTGAAGATGCAGCTGACAAGAAGCGCAGTAAGTATGCGGCCTTAGGGGTGCACTATTTATTTGTGCCCTTTGCAGTGGAGACAATGGGCAGTTGTGGCTAAGATACAAAAAGATTGGTGACAGAAAAGGGGCGCAGGATTAGAGAAAAATCTGGAGACCCCCGCTCAGGTGCGTACCTGGTGTAATAACTTGCCATTGCTATTCAGAAAGGCAATGAAGCGAGTGTGATGGGTGCTTTTGCACCAGGTATAATCAAAGACGGGATATTTAATTGTTGACGTGCATTTAATGGTGATTTTATTTTATTTTGACGATTTGTATTAAGAATAATAATATCTGAGTAATAAATATTTAGGTGTCTATCATCAATCTAAACCTTAAATAAATAAAAAAAAATACAGACAAATACAAAATATATATTTAAAACAAAAAATTGGTACTACATTTGGCGGCTTTATTGCCTTAATATCGTGAAAATATCGCAATTTCTTCCAGGCAACCTTTGGATGGATCGGACTAAGTGCAAACAGTAACGTCAGTGGTGTACCAATAAATAAAACAAAAAACAAGATGGTCTGATGCAGCTGGCCAGTATGACAAAAAAGAACCAGAAAATATATACATCTTATATATAAAAATCAAATGCTGTTCGTTAGTCTCGCAAAAACTCGAGGACGGCTGGGCCGATCTAGCTGATTTTGGTCTTAAAATGTTTGTCGTACTCCAGGGAAGGTTTAAAAGTTGACAAACATGAATAGCTGTTAGGCGGTACGAAGTTCGCCGGGACAGCTAGTATATATATATATATATCTATATTAAGCACATACAACGGATACATAAGTTATATTCGTAATAATAATACAAATTAAAATGTTCCAATTAACATGTATAAATATCTATCTCATGACGAAAGTAAACGAAAATGGTGTAGGTATAATTAGTAGGTGTGTACAACGCTAATATTTTTCTTAAGTTACCATTTAGTGCATCAAAATCATTTTTTTTACTATTTTTACTATTATTAACTTCAGTTTAACGCAAAAGTAAATCTCATAGGAACACTCAATTTTTCCATGACGAAAAGTATAGCCTACGCGTTAATCCAGGACATAAGTTACTCTGCTGTCATATTTCATACAAATCCGTTTAGTCTTTTCAGCTTGAAGGAGTAACAAACAAACACACATGTACATACTTCCGCATTAATTATAATATTAGTGCGAAGTGATGAGATACTCATAATTGGAAAAATAATATGAATATACATTTAAGTTACCGAGAGACCCCAGCCTACGTTATATTTACATACATAATGCGTATAATTTATGGACATTTGAAATGAAATAACAATTTTGTTTTTTTATAAATTTTCAGCCTTCGAGCTCTATGTGTTAGCGTCACACAATTAATCAATATGCTGAAGCTATTACAATGTTTTGTAATTTTTGCAGTTATTATTGGGACCGTAAGTAAAAAAATCATTAATAGTTTTTTTAGTTGTACATTTACATTTAATACTCATTTTATACCAGTAAAATGAGTGTCCATATTTTAGATAAAAGTATTTGCTTGTTGGACATTAATTTTACATTAACTTATCATTTTGGTTGAGCCTCTTAGGAATATTTTTTAATTCTGTGTGTGTAATATTTCTAAGTTCTGAATATTTAGTGATAAAAGAACTTGTTACCTTGTGCTTTTTTTTGTAACCTATTCTGGTAAAAAAATCTTCTTTCTTATTTTTTTTATTATCCTAGCTTAGTTTTATATCTATACTTAGCGTGTAGGTAAATGTATGAATAATTCATTTGTTTACTTTTATTTATTACTATTTAGTTGTGTACTTAGAAAAATATAATCCTTATCTGTTTTGTTTTTTTTTCAGAGCATGCAGCTAGGTAAATTACTTCTCAAAAATTGTTACACATTACAACCTCGTACTAAGCTACTAATGTTCTCTATATCAAAAGTATTCAACTTATAATTTTTCTGATAGAAAACAGACCGGCCGGCTGCATAACCAGTCTGATGCAGCTGGCCAGTCAGTTTCCTTTGACGAGGAAAACTGCCATATTAATACAAAGAAGTGACTTAATAAAACCGTACCGCAAAATTTTAAGCCATTCTAGGCCATTAAGGTCATTGGCCTGCGCTATCGCTAGTTTATCGCAGGCCAATGACCATCTGCAGATATAGATAAATTACACCTCAAAATCAGTCTACAGGTTTAGGCTGTTTTGTAAAGGTTAACATTCTTACACAATTATCAGAAAAGTTTGAAATGAGTCAGTGATATTAAATTATTTATAATTTTCCTTATCTTCCTTTTTCAGATAATGAGAGTACCTTCGAGAATACTACTCCTTAAATATCTTTACTAGAAACGTTTATTTAAAATCATAGATGTACATTTGGTACACTTGAAGGGCAATAATGCTCATGCATAACGTTATAATAACAGACCATTATAGACGTGTGCTCCCTGAAACAATATATAATAAAACATACAATACAGTATTTATAATCTAAATGGAAATTGACAACATTAGAAAAAAATATGCCCCATTTTTATCACGATTATCTGTATTTATAATATAACAGGAACAGGTTGAATTTTGTACATTATATATCTGAAAAAAAAAAGAAATATAATTATGTAGGGTCATTTACGAGACAATATTGATAAAACAGGAAACATATTACGATTAATGTCAACATAGGCAAGAGTCATCAGCAATTTTTATAAAAAAATATCTTTAACAGACTTCAAAAAATCGGGGGCTCCCAGTTGTTCTTCGAAATCTTTCTTCTCTTTTTTATGTATATTGCCCGATTTATGCGAAAAAGCTTTAACAATTTGGAACAATCTTTTTTGATTATATTTTAGTCCCATACCATTTTGTCAAAATCGGTACATTAATATGTAAAAAAAGATAACTGAAAATTTTCTATTAACGTCTGTCAAAAGGTGCATATAATTTTATGCATTTTCATTCTTAGTAATGAGCGTTGAAAGAGGTTACCGAGTGAAACTAGAGCCGTTCCTTGTAACTATGGCACTGTGGAACCCTAAAAGCGATGGACCTGTCAGATGACACGTTACAATAACGATCACAAATATTTTACTTTCTAACAAATTGTTAGAGTCAAGAATCAGCTTTGTTCCCGGTTGCATCTACAAGATGTCATAAATTCACCACACTAAAATTAACTTAAAAAAAATATCTACAATTGTTCATTATCTTTTTTTCAGATAATGAGAAAACCGTCGATAATACCAGTCCTTCAACAATATTATTAATTTTGTTTATGAAGCCTCATACATTTTAAGCAGAAACAGCACTTGGGCTATACTAGCTGAAGCAAAACGTTATTTTACAAACCACCATATTGTATTTCAAATATGTATAAATATGTTTTTAGACACGTGCCTACTTTTCCGCCTACCAATGATACGAGTAAAGCATCCGTGGCGTGAACTATCAACAGGATTTCCCTTCGATAATTCACATTTTTTATCATCAAATGAGCACGTTGATTCCTAGTGATATCAATCAGTCAGTCAGGACTTACTCTTTTATTTATTATACTAATACTATATAGTAGTTATTATTAACCCCCATGTAATCCTACTTTTAAAAGAAATTAGAACCTGAAATTATTTATTGTCCTTATAACTACATACGATTATCTTACATTAGGCAAGTCAAGTAAACATATTGAAGTAAATAAATCAAATTATTAATATTAATCTAAATTGTACAATTTGCATAAATTTGTTGAAACAATTAAAATTTCTTCCTTTCTTTCCTTAAGACTTTAATTTTCCACAAATGCTTTCACAGTACAAAATACTCCCTATAATTACTACAGCCTCTAGGTTTAGCGGCTCTGAGTTGATTCCTAGCAAATAAAAAAGGTGATTCCTATACTATAACGCCATTGACCAGCCGATTTATACAAGATGAAACAGAAAGGTGTGACAATACTTACTACTATTCAGTAAAAAAGAAAAAAATACAAATTTGGCTAATCGCGTGAACAATTTCTGTATGGATAACGTAATAGTTTTCGTCTGAATTTTGAAAAATGTTGTTATGTAATGGGTTCACTTTGATTGGTATACTAACAGCCTTAAGTATTGACAATCTTTTCTGTAACATGTAATGTAAAAGATGAATTAGTTTTGAGCCTTTTTAAGTGAAAAGAAGACAATCTAACACCCCAGCTAGCTAACCTACCAGTAGGATTGCTAAGTGACAGAAAACATTTTAGAGCGGAGTGATCAGTGAAAACGATAAATGGGTGCCCGTTATCTAAATAGCGGCGTCAGTGTTTAGAGGTGCACTAAGAAAGGGTTTTTTGCAAATTCAACCCCTAAGAGGGCCGAATTGGGGTTAAAAGTTTGAAACTAGAGAGACACTGTCACACAAAAGAGTTAGATATTTAGAATATTTCGACGGAGACACACGTGTAAAACGCTAAGTCGGCGACACAACTGATTTATTTCAGTATACCCTACATACAAAATGAATATGTAACACTACCCTCACATTTGGTACTGTAATTATATTACATATTCCACACGCCTCTTCTTAAATGTATAAATACAAACACAATATCAATTTATACAATAGGCCCAAAGTTTATGTATATTATTTATATCAACTGCCAGTTCTGCAAGATAGTGTCAGAATACAATGCAATAAATAACACTAACATCTGTGAAATTATGATCCTCCGGAATACATCCAAATTCCTCACATGATTTAAATGAATATTGTAGAACAACATTCCAGACGACCAAAATCATTTACACATACGAGTATAACATCATACTTTACACATTGGTATAAGGACCCATACCTATCTCCCCCCAAACAAAATCAGTTGAATGTTTTTTAAAGACCAAACAAATAAAAAAAAAATACAGTATTATAGAATACAATATTACTATGTGATAGCAAAGTTAACAACTTAGGATTTTCATAACGGTAATTACTTTTATACTCCTACTGATGCTCAACACAACATACCTACTTATGACTGGTTGGATAAATTAACAGAATAACTAAACAATTGTAATACTAACGAACTAAAAGTAACCTGTGCATATATCCTGCATCAATAATAGGTTAGTTCCTGGTCACACATCACAATAACAATATACGGCTATAAGATTGTTTGTGAAAAAGTTAACATTACTTAGTCGAGTCCTCTACGTAAAGACTAAAGTCAGGCTAATTGAACAATAGTTTATTTTTATGGCTTTATAAATGCAAATATTATACGAATGAGTTGTATCTAACCGGCTGCTATTACACATTTTTCAATTGCAATTCAGAAATCTTACGCATTTGTAATACCACCTATTAAAAATATACATCATACTTTGAACATTTTGAGATAACTACGAGCAGGTAACTGTAATCTTACAAACCCTCTTTATTTAAACAAAACTACGCATAGCTATTTCCACTACGCATGACTAATATATTAATAATATTTCCACATCTTTTATTGCATTACGATTTACACAAACCAATATTAAATCAAAGCAATATTTTATATACCATGTACTATGTGTTCATCTTGAACTTTAAAAAGCTAATATGTATTTCCTTCCAGCAAATCTAAAATAAACCGGCATAAACTCATATAAGTACGCGTATGTATCACCCCGGCAGGTACTTACGATCCGCACACACCTAACCATCGAGACCTACCTATGCTATATATACCTACGAGTACCTACATTCTTCTATCCAAATCATGTTGAAGTCTAAAACTAACATTCTTGTCAAGTTATTAAGCGAATGTTAATAACCTAAACGTAACATATGTTTACTTAATAGATCTTCAAATTTCAACAACAGTATTCTTAATAATAACTCGTTAGGTGCCCGTATAGTTTTACAATTACCTATGTATTTGTGCCATTAACAGCACTGATCTCGCATTTGCCAACGCGGCAACGCCAGACGACCGAGACACAAAATAATGAAATTGATTTATGACCTTATCTCACATCCATTTTGAACAATTATGCATTAAAAACTTCTTCCAAATGAACATTTGAAATACAAAATAAAAATTTCCAAACTTATAAGTTTTTTAGATATAATAGTGTATCTGATAGTTAAACTTAACTTTCAAATTCACCATGCAAATGTACTTTATCTAATTATAACTTCAATTATTTTATCAAATATAAACTCTAACTAGTAACTATAACAACCTATGAAAAATATGTAATTTCATTCCTTTCACACTTATTATCACTTCAATCATATTATAGAACTTATCAACACCTTATGATTTTTTAATTTTAACATTACATAACGGTTCTTTTAGTACTGAGACTGCATATTTAACAATTCTTAAACACAATCTACCAAAATTCTCTTACACTGAGTAGGTACCCATCAGACTATCTGTGGAAACTATGTATTTTACAATCAGTCTGTGCACTATGCGCTCCAAGATAATTATAATATTATAAATAGTTACATGCTAACTTTCCTTCTTTTTTTTACTATGACATTACACTTCTATAAAAGATATTTTAACAAACGGTATAACATCATTACATGTCGACAATTTGCGCAAGACAATTTAAGCTAAGTACTTAGCTAGGTACATACCTACTACATTCGTGATTTTAAGCAACAATACCTTGATTGCTTCCGTTATGATAACTTTCATATTAAATCACCTATCACGACACTTTCACCCCACTGGGCCGTATACTGCCTATCTTCCCCCTTCTTAGAACTAAAATGCATTATCTACATTTCACTTTTATTTTGCTGATCACTAGATTCTCAGTTATCCTTTTGTGACGGCCGTCGCTCGGATATTGTTGCTACGCGGCCAGCGCAGCCGGCGAACTGAGCTCCTCGCCCTCGCCTCGGCACTGCTGCTGCTGCATACGCCAACACTTCCCGCGACCGCTGCCGGCACCCTGTGGACCGGCTCGGCCTCCACGCCTGCAAACCGTCCGTTGCCGTATCGCCGCAGCCCAAACTAGGCACTCCTCTTTGAGTCCTGTTCAGCCGTCTTAAGCGCCCGTACTCCACCTCCTCTACGCACCGACAGTCGCTCGGATGATGCCTGTCACGGCACCGCCAGCACAGCCGAGCCCCGGTTGCTCCAGTCTCGCCGTCGCTGCGGTCCGCGCTCACACCTCCAGCGCCCACTGTCGTTGTTCCCGGCCCGATTCCCTCCTTGGAGGTCCAGCCGCCAGATCTCAAACGATAACCCTTTCAGCACCTGCTACCATCGTTCTGTGGAGTAGCTCGGCCTCCGTGACCTTGCCCTTTGTTATCGTCGCTCCACAGCCCGATTCCCTCCTTAGAAGTCCAGCCGCCAGAACGCAAACGGTCACTACCCCCGTCATTGCTCCTAAATTTCGCCCGCATTTTACTTTAGCGAAATTTACGCGTTCTCGTCTTTCGAGAACGCCGCCGTGAGTAGGTCGCCGACCATCTCACCACCGCGTCTCTCGTGAGACCTTATGCTGCCTCCCCGAACAAATTCTCCATCGTTTCGTGTGATACACGCGTCCATTGCATACCGCACATTACGCCAGATAAATGTCCAAAACTTCCACTTTTTTCATCGGTATTTTATCGGCGGTGCATCACACATAATTAAAACACACTATATGCGAATTTTAATCTTTCATCCTCGTCGCCAGTTAGATATTTAGAATATTTCGACGGAGACACACGAGTAAAACGCTAAGTCGGCGACACAACTGATTTATTTCAGTATACCCTACATACAAAATGAATATGTAACACTACCCTCACATTTGGTACTGTAATTATATTACATATTCCACAAAAAGAAAAATGCCAAGCTCGCAGTGACACTAAGACGTTTCGTTCACTCGGTCAACTAAATATGTTAATACTTCTGTATATAATCTGTGTATATGATAATCATAACTAGTAAAGGTACCAACAGTCCTTGAGGACCCAACAAAAGACTAGTACCTACATTATTTAAACAACATAATAATGCGTATAATTTATGGAAATTTTACTCATAAAATTTGAGCCTTCGAGTTTGATATACTCGTAACGATTAGTCGTGTACACCATGTTGAAGTTTCTACTGATTTTTGTTACTTTTGCTTTAATTTTTAGGACAGTAAGTTAAAAAGAAACGACTGATTTATTACTTGTTATTATAATTATGTATTGTTTTTTTGTAATTTATACTTTAGATTTCACTGTATGTGAAATTAACATTTTAGTTTGATCTATCAGGTTTTTTTTTTTTTATTTTAGTAATTAACTGTTATATTTTTCCATTTTTTCTAAATTAGTTTCAAGTTATGTATTGTAAAGTTACTTTGCGTATTTTGTAAAGTAAAAAAAGCTTCATAATTTTTTTGGATTTTATTTTTATATTTTGTACATTTTACTTAAACAGAGCATGCAGCAGGGTAAGTCACTCATCAAAAACTATAAGTAATAATTAATGTGTAATAAAAATGACTGGTAAACTGCATCACACTAGCTTTGGCGATTGAAACTGCCATAACATTAAAATTTAACAGTTAATTTGCTGAGGTTTTCAGTGACTGCGCCTGTATTAAACTTGACTGATAGTCCTAGTTGCTGGATTTATTATTTTAAACTGTTTTCTTCCGGAAACTGGCTCAAATCAAAATATTTTATAAAATTCGTTCCCCATTCAACTTGACCCATCACGTGATAAATTTTTCTTCATGCAAAAATTGGTCACGTGATCACTTCACAAACGAGTTCGAATAAATTTAGCATCTGAATAGCTTATGTCCTGGATTAACGATAGGCTACTTTTTATTGCATAAAAAAAATGCAGTTTTCCTGTGGGATGATCAAATCTCCAAAGAAAACACCGCGGGGCGAAGTTAGTAAATAATAAATAATTAGGCAATTTATTTTCACGCGTATTTTATGCAAAAATAATAAATAGTATTACTACTCTAATCTATTTAAAGGTTAACTTATGTTTCTTGGTGTGGTGGTTAAGTTTCTTTTTTTGTTGATTAGTGTCGATGGACATTTGAAGAATATACATCATTATTTAAGAAATATTGTTTTTATTTTTAAACACAAATACAACAGAAAATAATATCGAATTAACTAAACAACACTTAGCCCTAACTAATAACTACGCCTATTTCTATTTATTGCTATAAATGTTAACATTACGTGAAAAACCAAATTATGTTTTAGAACATATTTAGCAGGGTGGTGGTGGATAAGTAATTTAGCTTGTAACCTTTAGCATTACGAATAAAATAAAGTTAAGTAAGTTTGAATAAATGTGTGTGTAATAAATACCGTTTAAAAACCTAACAAAACTTAAAATGTTTGTTATCTTTATTTGAATTGTAAAAATAGTCACTTGTCAAAGAATATAAAAATTTAATGAGTCCACAAAAAGAAAAAGAAATATTTCAGAAATAGGTATGTTCCCGAAATCACCATTGACAATCCCTATTTGGAATAGTAATATTTATATTTACAATCAAGCCTTACTTCAACAGCTGGCCGTCATCGTCATCGTGATGGTTATCACGGTGGTGGGGCCTCGTTGAGGTTTAGTAGTTTAAAGTTTTTACAGTCGGGTTTTTTTGATGTCGCTTCTGACCACTTGTTAACTACCAGTTTCTGTAGGTGAGAAAATAAGAAGTGTAGAGTTTAGCAAACGAAAGTTGATTATTTTTTAATGATAATTAAAGTAAGCCGGTTAGAGGATGGATATTTGATTAGTATTAGGTATATTATCTATTTAGTATTGTGACAAATTTAATAAAATTTAATTAAAATAAATTAGCTAAATTACTAAGAGGCGGAAAATTTAAAAACACTTTCGTATTTAAGTAATAATAATTTTAGGTGTAGCTGCAGGTGGTAAAATAGATTA
Organism: Ligdia adustata; assembly: GCA_947049295.1. NCBI lineage: Eukaryota > Metazoa > Arthropoda > Insecta > Lepidoptera > Geometridae > Ligdia > Ligdia adustata. The sequence goes on from OX346237.1 coordinate 4,139,744, forward strand.
TATATATAGTATATTATATATAGTATATTCCTAGTATGTAAAGTTTCTTCGCTTAAGTCGTCTTTCAAACGGTAGCTTCTAATGCCAACATAACCAGAACCATGATACAAGAATTACAACAAGGAACCTTAAAAAGTAATGACTGCGTTCCCAAGTTATTTCCTTTTAAGAAATTATTAGAGCGAGATGTTCCCAGTGGCATCGACAACAGGGAATAGTTTTAGTAAAATTACGTCAACTATAAGTTCATCATCTTCTTCTTTCAGATAATTAGGGGACTGTCGAAGACACTACTACTCCAATATTTACAATCGAAGTTATTAGGAATACTCAAAGATTTACACCGGGTACACTACTTTAATGTCCAAGTAGTGTGCCAGTGTACATTTAAGAACACGGTTACCCGTGTACATAGATTGCACTATAAAATGTATTTAAAGTGTTACATATGTTTACAATATGTTAAAATATAATAAATAATGTTTTCAACACACTTTCTTAAACAATATCTTGTCTTATTGAATCGCTTTTAGACACGCAATAATGCCATTACGCACATTCGCTCCTTTGATCAGTTTGGCAAGAGTTGCCATGTTAGAAATTAATTTTGTTACCTGACATCAATTAGTAACGCAACTTTACTTCTTTTATTAATTCAATATCACTGACAACTGAAGGGGCAAAATATTTTTTAGCGCTGGTTGTTTTCTGCATTTTTACAATACACGGCATTACAAATTATGTTAGTGTAAGAAAAAGCGACACCATATCCTTCACAAAAATTATATCGTCTTTTAGCTTGAAATTTGTTCCCTCGCCTCGCACAAAAAACTTTTGATCCGCTAATATTATAACTTTACACTTTGAAAAACAAATATACTATAAATTAGAGTTGTTACATTGTTACATGAATTGTTTGTGAAAATTGTTTCATTTTAGCTATGAGGTGCACGTCTACTAAAAAATGTCTGTGGTGAATATCACATATTATGCTTGCATCAGTTGCCTACTTCATTGTGTACAAAAAAATTAAATTATGTGAATTGTAGTGAAATTATGGCATCCTCGAAAGATTTTTTTTTTCTAGTTTGAATCCAATGGTCACATTGGTCGATAAATTGACCACCCGTCACATAGCTTCATATATTTATAAGACATCTGCGTGGTTCATAATTAAAAAAGTAATAATGAAATTACAAATGAAGAAATTAATTACTACTTAGTCATTAATTAATTCATAATTTATTGTAAAAAGATGTTGTTAAAATGTATGGAGCTCCGGCCATGACAGTTATTTAAATTTAAAACACCACACTGTCATACTCAATAACATCAGATGCTGTGTATATACATTTAATGAAACGTAATATATCCGTTGAAACTATAGGTTTACAATTTTATTGGTAAACTTTAAAAAATATGTACTATATCATAACTTCTGCATGCCAATATGTTTTATATCTAATGAGCTTGTGCTTGGCTGCAACTTGCCTGGAATAGGGTCGACGATGCTGCCGACGAATAAAGTATAAATTTAACCTTAGGTAAGAGTTTTCTTTTGTACGCAATTACGCAAGAAGGCCTTGGAATATTTCATATGTTATCTTATTTCTATATTACATAGTCTATAATATTTAATTACAATGCTGAAGCACTTCTAAAATATTAAATAGACCTCTTAAACTCATAATTCATATTGTAAAACGAAAACGATCGGGAACGCATCGTGAACCGGCCTGTTAAGCAGTATGGCAATTTGACCATTAAACATTTTTGAGGGTTACAAGTTAATTTGATTAAAAGTGAAGACTTCTATTACGGCAGGCGACGATAGAACTTTTTTAGTAATCGCGGTTGATAAATTACTCTCTTTTATGAATTCGGTAGGAAATGCCGAACGTTCCGTTTATTACTTCATCGAGAGAAGTTATCCACATATACAAAAGAATCAAAACAAAACTCTTCCATCAAACTTGGCTAGAATTGTTATAGTTCAACAATAAAACAAAGTCAGTGTTGCCAGTAAATGCAAAAATAGCTCGTCGGTGAAGCATCAAACAACATCAATATCTCCAGCTCGCCTATAAAACAGTATACCGGATTCATTTCCAAATTGTTTTGTCCGGAAGTGGAAACTGGCAACCCTACTTTATGCAGTTATTCGTCTTAATGAATAAAGTTCTGTTTGTCGCGAGCAAGTTTTATGGCTGCGAACATGTGTTTGTTTTCATCAGTTTCTGTTCCTTCTCTGTGTTAACAGTCTGAAGTACTTGTGGTGTCTTACTAAGATACTATATACTTTCAAAAAGGGAAGATTCTAGGTTCGTCTGTATGTTATTTTTCAACCGACTTCCCAGAAAAGGAGGGGACCCAATGCGACTCTATATTTTATGGTCATTTGATATCTCGGAGTAGGCAGCACCGATTTGAAAATTATGACCTAAAATTGCCTGGGAGAGATCGCTTTTAACGATAAGGCCGCCACTTGTGACACTAGATGTAAAAAAATCCTGTGTATTTGATGTTTGTGTGGCTGGAATAAAGAGTTAATTAATTCATTCAAGAGGCTGGGTCTTATATCAAATAACTGAATATTAGTTTGTGTATGTTACTCGACATTTTCGCCAATAATGAACCAATTAAATTTTTTTTTTTTCGAAAGTGGTATAACTCCCGAGGTAGATTTGTTATCATTAAACCAGGATCTGACTATGGAATCTCAAGAAAATCGCGAAAAAACTAATTAACAATGTTAATTAGTTTTTTCGAATTAACAATGTTAATAACTAATTAACAATGTTAATTAGTTTTTTCCCGATTCAAAATCTTAGAAGTTAATTTAGACACACTTCCCGTTTCCGACTGAGCTGAAATTCTGAACACTCGTGTAGGTTTAGTAACAATGCAAAAATCTGGCATTATTGAGCTGATCTCATGATGAAATCTGGAAATTCTGGAGGAGGTGGATAGTGGAACTCTCCAATGGCGAACAGCAATAACACAAAATTGTGTGAATAGATTTATTATATATTTTATATTATACAGTGAATTTAATCTCGTTTTTCAGCGACGTACAACATTTTTGTATGGAGACTGTTTCCAATTTTGTCCTCAGGTTACATAATTTTATTGTTTGCCCGCACTAGCACCGATATAGAGCCAGAGTGGTCAGAGGATAATATGTTTATTCTCTACCTTCGAAAAACAAAATTTAATAATTTACCGTTTAGGTACGTGCTTCTATAGATATAGGTAAAGAATTATGCCTTAAACCAAGGCAGTTTCAACATAGCTGTAACAATATTTTGTTTTATTCCTTTTTCTGAGCATAGTGAGCCATACCTACTATGAGATATTCGTTGCATTAAATTTCTTTACCAAGATGATAGAATTTTTTACTATTTATGCTCTGTAATTTTTGCATCGACGTTGTCTGGCGTTTACTACTTCTTGAATTATTTTTTTATGTTAGATCTACACCAAGATAACGATACTGTGCTCAAGCAATTCGGCTGTAATAGTTTTATACGTAATTTAAAATGTATTTCTAGTTTTGTGGATATCCAATAAAGAAGAACTGAGCATCTAAAACTCTTGCAGAGAATGAAATTTACAGAAAGTACGCTGTAAAAAAAAAAACAAAAGAAAAACCAGAAAATGTAAAACCACCGTGATTGCATGTGCAAATACTTTGTGCAAGCTTAAGCCTGGGTCTCCGAACTTCTAAACTATTAGCAATACAGCACAATACTCCAACAAAAACAAAGTAACAAAGCCCTAAAGGGAAAATTATACAAATATCAACAGCAGATCTCAAATACAAAAGTACGGAATTGACGCACAAGAAGTAGGGATCTTCCAAAATATCGACGCAGGTTGCCAGTGACATTGACTTATTGCTTTCTTCGTTTGGTGCAAGTGACAAGAGTTAAATGTTTTTAATTATCATCACAAATTTTATGTGAGAAATTTCAGGTAAAGCTTTAGTATAAGGGCAAGGGAGGGGACTGAGAGAGTCAGGGGGGTAGAAGGGGAAAGGGGATGCCCCCCTAAATGGAAATAAAGAAGAAACATAAAGTTGTCGTGTAAATCCATATTTTTTTATTTTGAGGAGACGTTATGTAAGAAGTAGCTAAAAGTATACAAAATATTCAAACAGCGCGTTTAACTTTACTAACATTCTGTGTGAACTCCCACGAGAAGCTTTAACAGTTACCTCTGAGTGTTATTTTGTCACACTCGGCCTTTACTTCGGTACGGACGTTGCCGGTTCGCTTCGCTCGCCAGGCCTCGTATGGCTCCCTCCATTTAGGACCTCCCTCGAGCTTCACAAGTCTATCTGGAGTCTATGTGGAGACCCCGAGTAAATATAAAAAACGCGGAAGCCTTCTGTCGACGGGTCTGTCACTCATTTGAAATGTAACCATTTATGAAAACAAGCTGTATTTAAAAACGCAAATCCAAAATAACACAAAACCTATTTATAATATAAAAATAGATTTAAAGCATTAGAGTGAGATGGCACTAGTCTTCTCCTTGCATTATGTAACTTGCTATTTCAGTCTAACGACAATTATAGAGTTATAAAATTTAAGTTAAATACGAGTAATAAAGTATCTGCTATCTAGAGGTCGACTCACTGCGCGCGGTACGTCGCTATGTACCATGTTACAAATAATGATAAAGCAACGTTTAATTAAAAAATATGGACCACAAAAATCTATAATAGATATATAATTATATAAAAATATCTTGTTCTCTGAAATTATCTTGAAATTATGATGCCTAGTGCAAAGGCGAAATACGTGTCCAGGAAGTCGGGTACTGGGAAAAAGACAAATAATAAGTGATATCCAAAGTCAGATAGAGAAAAAAGAATTCATTTTTATTGATAACAAAAAGATCAAAAAGGTAAGACCTGAGGAGGAACCACACCATAGAAACAAAATATTTTTTGATTTCTCACGCTGACATGAGAACTAAGCGGCAAAGCACAAGATATTCTTTAAACAACGTCTTATTATAAATGGATTTCCGCAAAGTAAAGCTAGATTCCATTACTTAAAATCTCGAAACTCTTCCAACATGGACCAAATGACATGGGCGTATCTAACAAAATAGCCAGCGAGAAATCTTTTCATGAAGACTTAATCTAACTTTTGATTAAAGATAGGCCGTTGCCTATTCAAAGTCGCGTTTGGAGAGTTTAGGTCTAGACCAAGTTGTTTTTATTTTGTGCGTGTACTTAACTATACCGATAGCGGAATTCTTAGTTTTCGTTTGGAAAAACCTACAGAGGCTAGTAATCAGATTCCTAAGCATTTGAAAAGCAGTATTTCTAATTCGAATCAAAGAGTTACTGCTCTTTGATTCGAATTAGAAATACACTGATAGTGGAATACTTAGTTTTCGTTAGGAAAATCCTACAAAGACTAGTAATGAGATTTCAAAGCATTTCAAAAGCCAAAGTATTTTTAATTCGAATCAAAGAGTATATATAGTAGATCGATAGTATATTTTTAATTTTCCAAAAAAGTAATAGATGCTTAAAACTCCACGGTATGTTTGATAACGACATTCAAAAACAGGCAATAATATATCAATTCGACTGTATGATTTTTAAAACGTATAATACCTGATTTTTCGGAGACGGGTGTCCGCCCGATTTGTTTTTTTTTTACACTTAACACTTCTTAAGTGGTTCTATTTAAATTTTATCAAAATTGATAATAGTGATTTTTATAACGAAGTATTTTGAAAAATGTCTGGCGCCTGCCGTAATAGAAGTCTGTAATCACTAAAGAATATGCTATTTATTTATTTTGATGTAATAGTATATATGATGCTCGGATATGAAATGACATGTGATATGGGCTTATACGACAAATCCTATTAGATTTTCTCCTGCACAGGGGATTTAATTCCGTCCACAAATGACCTTTTGCAATAACACAGTGAGTGAAAGTGGTTTACTAAAAAAACAATTTTTGTAAATTCAACTTCTAATAAATGAGGTTCAATTTTTAAAGTTATTTATATACAATTTTATGCTGTATGTAACAGCTATATTAGTACATTATAAAATATCTAACTTTAGTTGAAACCATTCTGGCATTAATCTTAAAAAAATACGTTTAATCTTTTTAGTAAAGTTTTCTAACAAAATCATTTTCCAATGTTTCATTGAAATTAGACTAAGAGAGGAAAAAGTTGGGGTTTGACTTAATGAAATGTTAAGTTCTAAAGTTTACAAAAGAAAATTATTACTCTAAAGTCTTTCTCGTTTTAACAATTATAGTAAGTGTGCGTGTTATTCTAGTCTCTAATATTTAGTGATAGTGGTCTCTTTTACAAGTGGCGTCGAAGAAAGAAAGAAAATACTCAATTCTTCTAATAATCTTTTTACGAAACTTTCCAAAAAGGAATTATACGTATTAAGGAGAAGTTTCCGCGCTTGCTTACAGATCGGCCGGTCTCACTGCTTCTGTGAAGATGGATTTTGGGGGTAATCAGTGTTTGGGCAAAGTACTGTTCACGCGATCCTAGCCTCATTCATATAAGCAACATTAATGACATCGTGCTCCAGCTCATCAGATCGTGCCCGTCTCTTAGCGGTTTCTGAGTGGGAATCAGGTTTGTGGTTACAGGCACTCCCTTCGCCTAATACTGGGACAATCCTTGACCACACTTCATTCAGAATCGCAATCTCCTTTCGCTTGGGTGCAACGTGTTGTGTTCCACATCGCTGCCAGTGTGGCGCAAATGTCGACCAGCTCGGCCACCATGGCCTATCTTGCTCGAAAAGTGCAGACAGGATACCCCGTCACGCTAGCCTTAACGATATCCTTCGCCGGGCTCTTACCACCGCTAACTGTGCAGCTATTCTAGAACCGAGTGGTCTTATGCGTAGCGATGGTAAGAGACCCGACGGCATGACACTTATCCTCTGGAAGATGGGGCGGCCTTTAGTGTGGGACGCTACATGCGTCGACACTCTTGCACCGTCTCATCTTCCCGTTACTAGTAACAAGGCTGGCGCGGCGGCAGAGTCAGCTGAAGGCCTCAAAAGGCGCAAATATAGTAATTTAGATAGCGGTTATATGTTTGAGCCTTTTGGGGTTGAAACTCTCGGGCCTTGGGGACCAGGAGCAAAATTATTATATAAAGCCCTAACAAAGCGTCTAGTTGACGCTACTCGAGACCAAAATGCTGGCCTCTACCTGGGTCAGCGCATAAGTATTGCCATTCAACGAGGCAATGGGGCCAGCATTTTGGGTCCTCTACCAACTGGCAGTGGTTTAGATTTAAGTTAGTTTTAATTTTTGGATATTGTTTTTGTACATATAGTTTATAACTTTATATAGTTTTTGTTAGGTTATAATAAAGAATTCATAAATACATATTGAATACTTAAAAAAAGTTAAGTAAAAAGATTAATTAGTTTACAAATTTAAAAAAAAGAAGGAAGAGGTAAGTACTCCATTCGCCCGTTTTTTTTTTCAATTATATATTATATATCAATTATATATACCATTAGGTAATGTCTCTGAGACGGTTGAACCGATTTGTATTCTTTTTTTGGTTATAAAGAGAAAATTCAGAATTATACCCACTTAAAATATATCAAAGTCAGTCCAGAAGTATGATTTTTTAAACGAAATATCTAAAAAAATTGTACCGACACCTGCTGAATTGTGTATAATTTGTTTGTAGCTAATGTTACCAAAGTAGTCAAAGAAACCGTGATCGATAAAGAAAGTTATTTTTGTTTCTAATCGTAATATTTCGGGTGATTCTATTTAATTATATTTTATAAATTTCGGTCTAATAGTTTGTTATTTTAAACAAAACATCTGAAAATTTTCTACACGTTCTAACGAAAGTCGCTCGTCACTTCAGTTAAACTATATTACTTAATTATTATATATATTATTTAACTTTATTTAGTTTCGTACCTTTTGTTTACGTCTTACCTTGGCGACGTCAAAAAAAACCCGAATGCAAAATTTTTTTGTAGCTATAACAAGGGAAATTGCATTTGCATGTAAAGACAAATGCAATGATACCTTGCACATTAAAATCGGTATACCGTCTGAGGCCGTAGAGTTTCACATAGAGCTAGTACTTACATACTAACATACAAAATTAAATATTTAAACATACAATCAAAAAGCATGATCCTCCTTTAAGGTAGTCAAGGTAAAAAGTAAACAAACATGTTTTCTTACCTTGACTTTTTCAAAACAAAACAAAAGCAAAAGCTTTAGAGATATGACAAAACAATCGGAGAGTAAAATTTCCTGCTTTTATCGAGCAGCATATTTCAAGATACACCTTCGGCAAAGTTTACCTATAGCCGTATCTGTAAAGTTCCAGGAAAGTTTCAAATATGATACATTGTGGGAATTTTATCATGTGTGCTACCCAGTTTTATGGGAAAATTTTGTTTGCTTCGGCTGATAAAAAAGGATAGGGAGCAAAACGGCTCGGGGATGTTTGTTGGAATAAAAAGTTGTGTAATATTGAATGCGTGGGTAACAATTTAAGTAGTGTTGAGATAATTACGTCATTATATAATTTGTAAGACTTTAAAAAAATTACTTTTTTTGTTTTTCATGTTTTGGTACCTATAGGTAGCATGGATTACTTTGGAAACGGTTATTTATCTGATATTCCTATGTTTTTGTATAATCAAAGTCGGTCTATTATACAGATAAGTTTGCAAATTTAAAAAAAAAAACTTATAAGTACAAACGCCTGCTGAATTGTAGTCGGTTGACAATTTTTATATTCAATATGAATAGAATAGAAGGTAGTATATGTAACTAATTCATTAAATTTCAGCCAACTGCAGAATAAAGAAGTCCCTTGTGCTATAATTGTCTATCTTGGCCAATCTCGCCTACGATATACTTGTAAATTGATCTTAGTAGTAAATTAGCTTAATTATTCTTTTTGATTACCGATGTTAATCAACGTTTAGCCCTGTCAAGGGATGGATGGGTAAGCGTTACAATATTGCAATAGTTTACAATATTGAATCATTATATAATGTTAGTGGTCTTTTAGGTGGTCTTGAAACTCTGATACCAGAGGGCTTATAAGGCTATTACACATGAAAATAACATAAATTGGGTATGTTTTATTATTTTATTTGTATATATTTTGTTTGTTTTAATTAGTGTCTTGAAGCTGTAGCAATTATTTAATATAATAAGGATAAATGTCTTTAAGTTCGGATGCACTAATATTGTTTATGAAAAATAAAAACTCTTTCCATCCAAAATTAGCCTGGATGAAATCGCTATAGGCGAATAATGGCGGAGTTTAGTTTTTTGATAACTCTCTCAATACTCGTATAGGTATCAAATGAATGGGCTTGACTAGTAGAATATACACTTGATAATTTCAAATCCAAGATGATCGCTGCAAGAAATGTCAGGGATTTTCAATATTTTCAATTTTACTAGTTACCTTTTTCATGTGCTAACTACTACACTTATAAATGCAAATGATTTCTAGCAAAATAATTGCTCTATTTGAACCTTTGTTATGAACTTTTATAATCAGAAATACCCTGAACTAGACAAATTTCAAGAACTAATTTGAGAGCTGACTCTAAAGAGCGCAGAGTGTAGTGACAAAGCAACCAATTTGTCACTAAAAACGTGCTGAAATTCAGACTTCGTTGCGTCTGAAATTGTGTTTCAACTGTAGATTGCTCGCTTTCATAGAGTGAAACTATTTCGAGTGAAGTTGGAGGTACAAATTGACATGAAGCAACTGCAAGATGCGTCGACACAGCAATTTTTGCAGCATTTGGCTTGAAACTTGTACGGGTAAAAAATATAAATATCACCAGTTATTTTATTACCTAAAGAATTAATGAATGATAAGTATTATTGGATTTATGAATGATAAGTTTATTTATTGAATAAAATTCATAATAAGTATGTTGGTATATATATATATATATTTCTTTACAAATTAAAAGTTGCATGATGAATTCATTCATCAAAGTTTATTTGATGATTAATTTATGTACGAGTATAACCGCTTTGTTACAAGTATGTATTCCTCTTCTCTTACTATTGTTATCAATCTAATGTTTCAACATCTTTTTACCTTTAGTTAAGATTTATGTTATGCAATAGAAGAAATAAATATCCCATCATCATTGTAAGGTGAATAAAAATCGTCTCTTAAATAAATCAAATTTATATTATAAAACTATACCAGAAACGAAATAAAAAAATACTTTTGTGTTTTTTTTTTCATAATTTCATAACTAAGAAACATATTTTAGATATTTATTTTTTGGAATATGAACAACATTCAAAATACTTATATGACGTTCCCGTGGCGTCACGAACCGACAACTAATTCGCAACTGTCTTTCCCTTTTAGTGCTAATAGATATGTTCCTATTATTTTTGATCTCTATATTCTTTAAAACTTTTAACAAAAACGGACTAAACGTCATTTCTACCGAATTCTAAATAGGAGGAGGTACTCAATTCGACAGTTACAACCACATTTTTTTAAAATAACTTATTGTATTGTTTTCACTGCCTTAGAAATTGCTTAGTGAAGTCATAAAAAATCCTTTACCTATTATAAGCGGTCAGTGCGCCTAGCAACAAGCTTAGTGTACAAGTACTAGTTGAAGTCTAAGAGCCCGTGAACGGCAAACCTCCGTTAATTTATAAAAGCTAAAAGTTTGTTAGCATTCTCTCCCAACACAGGTTAGAACGATGAAGCATTACGAAGTTTTGGTCAATGTTGCTGTTTTAGATAGGGTTCTAAAGGTGTGAAAAATACCTATTTAATTACGTTAAATTATAAAGTGTGATTATTTGATCTTGCTAAAGATGAGCAAAGACATATTTTTGCAGTCAGGATCATCTACCAACAACTTGCTCTTCAAATTGGCCATACGGCCTTGTCGAATCCGAAGTGCCGTAAGTACTACCAGAATGCACCGTAGCCAGGTTTCAAAAATGTGAAAAAAGCCAAAATGACCTAAATTACATAATGACCCATCGTTCTTACCTGCGTTGGGAGCATACGTTGACAAACTTTCAGCTTTTACAAAACAACGAAGGTCTGGCGTTCACGGGCTCTTACCCTATTACGGAGCATTGTTACGACAACAATGCTATTGTTTTGTTGCTAGCGGCTCTTCAAACAATAAACGTTACTATCTGACTGACCTGACAGTGCTAACTGTGTTGTTGAACAGAATAATACAAGTACCAACTGATATAGGAAAATCTTTGCTTTACTAATTGATCGGGCGATAGAAGCGAAACCGTCATCTGATCTCTTCAATTATTATTCTGGAGTATTTATTGCTTATATAATTATAATTTGTTTGTTTAAAAACTTACTAGAAATCAACTCGCATCCAACAGTTTTTAAAAAAATCGTATAAAATATAAGTATGATGTTTTATTACCTACATTTCGTTTTTTTTATTGTATAAAGAGGCAATTTTCCCTTTGAATTTTCAAAAGTCAGTAATCAAAAGTTAATGCTAATGATCACAAGAAAATCATTATAAATGCGAAAGTAACTTTGTCTGTATGCTACCTTTTCATGCCTGAACAACACAACCAATTTTTAGGAAATTTGATACAGTTTTTGCAAATAAAGGATCTGAAATTGTTGGAATAGAGAAAGAAAATTTCCATGCTTATATTATAAAACGACTGAATAAAATAGCAATACGCACAACGCAATTAAACGCCTACATGACATTAATGTTGTAATAGTAAGTAGGAAAATTTCATTTTTTTCTTTGATAACCAATCAATAAAGTATTTTGCTATGGAATTGTAATACGAGTAGAGCATGATTAAAACGAACTGCATTAGCTGGAAGCGCACATCGATAGGTGTATTAATTTTATTATTATTATTAAAGTATTATCACTATGAAGAGAAGCAAGATGACATCGTCGAGATTTCAGTGATCACATAGATCGGAATAGCGTGAGACCGCAATCAATGCCACAGCATGGAGGAGGCCTATACCCGTTCTTAGGTGTCCTTTTATAATTGTATTTAGTTTTTGTAAAGATTACGTTATACTATTATAAAAAAAACCTTCAAAACTCTGTGTGATTTAATTAAGGGATATAAATTAAGGCATTAAATTATTCATTTATTTATCATCACTTCTTTGCCGACGCGAGCGGAAGGCGCGGGTAACAGCTAGTAACAAATAAGTAGGTACTCAAATGACCCCCTGAGTAGGCCGCGGCAAACATCCCAAATATCTACGGACCCTTCAAGGACGGATCTTACGTACAGAAATGCAAATTAAAATTCCTTCGTAAAGAGACTATCGTCTTATCTGTACAAGATTGTACAGGACACTGTTAATCAACTAGCATCCTCTTAAAGGTGGCTGTTGATGACCATAAGCAAACATTTTTGTACTAGGACTTTTCGTATCGTATTTAAGATACGAAAGAAAACCGCACATGTTCCAAAATTTTAGGCATGCTTTGTAATTTTTTTGTATGTAAAAGTCATAGGCATTCCATCTGCAACAAAAAAATTGCAGATGGCAATTTTTTTGTTGCAGATGGAATGCCTATAGACCACTTAAGATCTACAAACAATCCGAATGCTCCAGACCCACCACCAGAGGTCAGCGTGCCTAGTGCTAGCGGCATTACCACGTAGAATGGCAACGCTTATACGTGAGCCAGATAAACACCGACGTTCTGGTCACGCGTTGCATAGATCAAACGCTCCGATCAGTTTTGGAAAACAAGTGGTTAGCAACGACTTCAAGAAAAGCCGACTGTTAAATCTTTAAATCTAGCATCTTCTAGTTTATCTTAAACTTAGCATTTTCTTTTCGCAACTTCAATAAAACATATAAGTTATAACTATTCATACACAGCGTAATAAAAAATCCTTATTTTGATACCACACTAGAATTGGTGTATTTTGAAAACATTTTATTCTGAGATTTTTTTTGGTAGCAAATATCCTTAATTTTTTTTAACGTACCCAGTGTCACTCTCACGACTAAGACGAATCTGTTGACATTACTCACATAAAAATACGACAAGTCGCTTAGGCTGTAGGGTGTGCCAGAGAAATATACATACATACTTCTTTCGCAGTCGGGTCATAAATATATTATATTGATATATTTATATATAGACATGCATTCCTTTTACGGGTAAAAATATCTCAAAAATTGAACAATTTGCTAGTAATTTGAGATCTACTATCAATATTTTTCTCCAAGTGCTGACCTAGGCGTGCCAAATAAGGCAGCGATGTTTTGTCATCATTTGTTTTAGGCATGCAAATTTAGTACTTAGGGACTTTACACCAAAATATTAATGTACAATAAATTACCAAATAGCGCTATGGAACTCAATTTTAAAATATTTAATCATTTTTTTTTGTTAGAAATCCTTTATAATTTCAGTGAATATATGTCAATGCAGCTTGTGGAATCATTGTTCTGTGATGAACAACAATAACAAAATGTTAGTAATAGGTAAAGAAATAAATCACAAAGTAAATGTATAATATAATAACTATTTGTTCTTAGAACTATAAAAGTGTTTATACGTTTAGTTATTTTTAAGTAATTAATAATTAAAATGTAACAAGACTTGCCTGTAACGAATGTTATTTAAAAGCCAATAAATATTTCTTATTCTCATTCTTGTACTGTCAATTTCAATTTAAAACCTTTTGGAATTGAGTTATTAGCTAATTGTTTATTTCAATAAACCAATACAAATAGCTTTCGTAACTTTAATAATATGCAATTAATTATAAGGGATCGTGCTTACCATCTTCATTCGTAGAAGATTAATTATAAGCTTTGCTTCGTGAACCGAGTAGCTGAATTGTTAGCGAAGAGTTTACATTACTAACAAGTATAAAACATTACATCAAAACTTATAGAAAACATAATATCAAGGCAATGGAGGCGTATAAACGGAAACCAACACGATCGTATTTCAAGCCGAATTGCGTATTTTGCGGTAGGATAATCTAAATTAAGTTTACAGCTCGCCGCCTATGAAAAAAAATCAATTATGATTAAGCCGGTTCAACGGCCACAGATATTGGGGTGATCAAAATTACTATTAAACCAATCAATTCCATTTATTGCTTTCTACTATGTAGGGATCCAGGGATTATTCTTGTAAATTATACAACACGTACTACTTTTACTCACTTATATTCAACATACACTATGAATGACAAAATGGAGAAATCAGGTTATAATATATTAGTTGCACCAATAGACACTAGGGGCGCTGTATGCAAGGCGTTCGAATACACCTAATAGTTAATGTCATTTAAGTAAGTTGTTCGGATATACTCAACATCCCCCCCCAATTTCAGAACTTCAACCCCATTTAATTTTTTACAAAATACGACTATTACTATAAGTTCAGAAATTGACAAATTCTGATTCTACATTGTATATAATTTTATATTATGCATTTTCTAGCTACATTCAAGTAAAAGCTAAAGATTAAATTCTTAAGCCCCTTCATGTTACATTTCTAGCTAAGATAACTTAATTAACATTTTTATTCATCAGTAAAGTATGACATAATTTAAGGATTTTCTATATAATTATTTATAAACAATTTAGTCCTTTTAATGAAAGAAACTAGTACGGTTTTAGTTAAGAATTAAGTTTCACGGAGTTTTAATTACATTTTATTTTCTAATATTACAAATAGGTAGCTAATTTTAGTAGTAAGTATTAGTTCATAACAATAAAAAAATAATAAGCAATAAAGCTTTCATTAGTTTACAGCAATACAGTTACAATAATGTACAATAATTATATAAAGTTCACCATAATAATGTACTACAAATAAGTATTAAGTTTAATGTCTCTAAACACATTTTAGTTTTATATTTTAGAGATAAAGTTTTTGTTGAAATTTTTTACTTAAATATATTAAATTTTTTTTTTTTTTTTTTTTTTTTTTTTTTTTTTTTTTTTTTTTTTTTTTTACAACAATTTAAGTTTTTCCAAAAAATACATATGTTTACACATTGGTAGAGCTTTTGTGAATATATCAGATACATTTTCACCTGATGGTACATAAGATACAGTTACAATTTTCTTACTAATTATGTCTTTGATAAAATGAGCTTTTATATCAATGTGCTTTGACCTCTTACTGTTTTCAAAACTTTCTATCATTTGTATGGCACTCTGGTTGTCAACTAATAAATGAGTCTCTATAGTAACTTGTGACATAGTCAGATCAGTTAAAATGCCTTTAAGATAAATAAGCTCACTTACTGCAACAGCCCCTGCAACATACTCAGCTTCTGCGGTGGAGAGGGCTACGGATGTCTGCTTCTTAGAAAACCAATGTATTGGATTACCATTGTAAAATATTATAGATCCGCTGGTACTTTTCCGGTCTGATTTATCCCCTGCCCAGTCTGCATCAGAGTAGCCAAGCAAACAGTGGTTGCTATTACTCTCGAAATATACTAAACCTTTGTCTTCAGTAGCCTTTAAATATCTTAGAATCCTCTTACCTGCTTTCCATAAGCTTGCTGTTGGTCTGTCCAGATACCTACTTAAGTATGAAACAGAGTAACAAATATCTGGGCGACTGTTTGAAGAGATAAATAGTAAGCATCCAATTAGTTCTTTGAAAGCTACATTTATAACTTCTTCATTATTTTCTGGTGTAAAGTGAGACTCCATTGGTGTTGATACACCGTTGCATTCTTGCATATTAAATTTTTCTAAAGTTTTCTGAATCATGTTTTTTTGTTTAATTACTATTGTATTATTTGTTCTAGATATCTCTAATCCTAAGTAGTCTTGAACTTCTCCTAGATCTTTTACTTTAAATTCCTTTTTCAGTTTCTCTAATATTTCTTTTTCTTCTCCCAGTATTAGAATATCATCCACGAATATTAGTAGTCTTGTGTTTTTGTTTTTGTAAAGACAAAAATCATGCTTTGATTGTTCAAATCCATTTTCTATCATAAATTGGTGGAATCTTAAATTCCAACATTTCGGTGCCTCTTTTAATCCGTACAGAGCCTTGTTTAGTTTTAGTACATTTCCTTTCTTTAGGTTTAAGCCCTTTGGACATTTTATGTAGATATCACCCTCCAATCGTCCGTTCAAAAATGCAGTTGGTACATCAAGTTGTCTGAGTTTAAGATTTTCTTGTACCGCATAACTTAATAAGGTTCTAATAGTTGACATTCTTGCTACTGGTGAATAGTATGTCTGTTCTTGTCTATTTTGTTGATATCCTCTGGCAACAATTCTAGCCTTTTTGATCCCATCTTGTTTTTGTCTGAAAATCCATTTGGTGTCTATAGCCTTAACACCTTCTGGTAAAGTAGCTTCACTCCAAGTTTCTAATTGTTTATGTGCATTTAATTCTTTATCAATAGCTTCTTTCCATTCTTTATTTACAATAGCTTCTTCAAAGTTTTGTGGTTCTCCTGTCAATAAGCAATAAGCAACATTAATATTGTGCTCTGCATTATAATTTAGAAAACGTGCTGGCTGTCTTACTTCTCTTCCTGACCTTGTTGTGTGTTTTTGTGTTGTCATTTGTTGTTCTTCTTCTTCATTATTATTTAACTCTTCCTCTTCATCTTCTATTTCCATTTGACTTTCTTCAAAGCATCTTTTTACATATATGTCTGTTTCCCTGTTAATTTGTTCATCTTGGTTAAAGTCTCCGCTTGTCTGATCATCATCAGTATTTGATTGATATTTTGATAAATTTTCAAAATCTTCTTTTCCTATTTTATATTTTATTTGGTTTTCATCAAATCTTACATCCCTTGAACATATGACTTTATCAGTTTCAGGGTCCCAAAGCCTATAACCATTTACTGTGTACCCCACAAATCTCATCTCCCTTGCTCGCTTTTCAAATTTATTTTGTTTAGGTAACTGTACTACCCATGCTTTTGACCCAAAAACTTTAAGTTTTGATAAATTGCTGTCTCCATATCTTATTTCAGCAGGAATTTTAAAATTTATAGCTGATGAAGGACATCTATTTATTTGGTAAACAGCGCATCTCACAGCTTCACCCCATAGATGCTTTGGCAGTTCAGTTTCAATCATGAGTGTTCTCGCTTTGTTATAAATAGTGCGATTCATCCGTTCAGCGACACCATTTGACTGTGGTGAGTAGGCATTTGTAAATTGCAAGTCTATACCCCTTTTCAAGCAGTATTCTATTAAAATTTGATTTTTAAACTCTCCTCCATTGTCACATCTTACTTTTCTTGTATTGTTTCCTGTTTGTGTTTCTAAAAACTGTATATATTTTATAATATTTTCTGCGGCTTCGCTCTTCTTTTTTAATAAATATACAACACAAAAATGACTGTAATCATCTATTATAGAATGAAAGTAAACCTCACCTTCTTTTGTAGGAGTTTTTACTGGTCCAGATAGATCCGTGTGTAATAATTCACCTATATAGCTGGATCTCGGCTGGCTCACCTGTTTAAAGGGTAGACGTGTAGACTTACCTTCCATACATGGTCCACATGGTGTGTTAGAGTAGGGCAGCTTTAGAATCGCTAAGTGCTTCCTGTTGGCATGACCTAACCTTTGATGCCACAAGTCATTACTATGAGAAGTTGAGAAACATCTATGTGATTTAAGTTTCAAATCCATAGTGTAAAGTTTTCCAGTCATGTGTCCACATATTTCATACAAATTGTTATAAATCTTAACAGAGTTGTTAGAAAATTTTACACTGAGTTTATTTTCAATTAATTTTTGTACTGACAAAAGATTGTGTGACAAGCCTTCTACAAATAGACCATTTATTTTGATATTTATACCATTTTGTTGAACAAAAAGGTTACCTCGTTTATTAGCTGTTAAGTACTGTCCATTTGCCACATAAATCTTAGTTTCACTATCTAAATTTTCTACATCTGTAGCACACAATAAATATTCACTTTTAATTAGGTGCTCTGTTGCTCCCGAGTCAACAACAAATCGAATGTCACTTTTTGATATATCTTTTCCTTCACTATTCACACTAAACGCAGTAAACAACATCTCATACTCACTAACTTCTTCTGCTGCATGGCCATAATGATGGCCCTGGTTCTGACCTCGATACCTGCTTCTGCCGCTTCCTCGTCCTCTGTATGTCCGCCCACTTTGATATTGAAATTCTCCTTGCCCTTGACATATCTGCCCGCGTCCTTGTCCTCGTCCATTGAAAGTATTATGGCCTCGTCCAGAGCTGTATGATTGGCCTCGACCTTGAAATGATTGCCTTGGTCCATGATTTCCAATCCATTGCCGCTGTTGTGCACAATTTGAAGCTTTGTGTCCTGGCATTCGACATGAGTAACAGATGAATGATGCTGCTATTGTCGGCTCACTTCGGGAATGGTTCACTTTAATTTCTGCATCCAGCAGTCTGGCTTTAGTAAATTCCAAAGATATTGTTTTGTCTGTAAAAATGGTTTCAATTGAAGTTATAATGTGTTCATACGTGGACGGCATGGCCGTAAGCAACTGGCAAATTATATCTTCTTCAAACATTTCGCATCCTGTTGCTTTAACTTCACTCACAGCAGCGTCAAATCTGGAAAAAAAATCTTGCAATTTTTCAGACTGACCGCATTTCATCGTAATCAATTTTTTCTTTAAATGTAGTTTGTTTAAAATACTCCTTCTTTCAAATGTTTCTCCAAGCTTATTCAGCATTTCTCTTGAAGTTGCGCATGCTTTGATTATTTCTAAATGTTTGTCGCTAAGGCATTGAACTATAATTGATCGTGCCTTCGCATCATCTTTCAAGTACTTAGCTTGGCTGCCATCTTCGACGTTTTCTGATAGCGTGTAGCTCACGCCTTTTTCTTCCAATATTAAGCACAATCTAAATTTCCAATTACTGAAGTTGGTTTTCTCGTTTAATCGCGGGAGTGTATCCTTATCTCCCATTATATTGCGCAGTGGAAGCGTTTGTAGGGATCCAGGGATTATTCTTGTAAATTATACAACACGTACTACTTTTACTCACTTATATTCAACATACACTATGAATGACAAAATGGAGAAATCAGGTTATAATATATTAGTTGCACCAATAGACACTAGGGGCGCTGTATGCAAGGCGTTCGAATACACCTAATAGTTAATGTCATTTAAGTAAGTTGTTCGGATATACTCAACATACTAGACTATTTATTGGCAGAATTGATTACGGAAGCTCATCAAATACATACCTATTTCAATATTACAAAAACCATTGATGTAGAAACTTAAGCTTATTTGCTAGAATTATAAACATAAGCTGCCCTTGGTGTCTTAAATTTTAATTATTTACATCTTGACCACACGACGTTAAACTTGTCCTATTTAGTTACTTACAACATTGACTTGACCTATTTTCCATGACTTTACTTTATATTAATAATATAATAATAATATGGGACAACATCCACACAAAGGTCTTCAGGACCCAAACTAGGCAAGGCCTGTGCTATGGTAACCTGATGACTGATATACATACTTATATATGTAATATACACCCAGACACAGTTTAAACAAACATGTTCATGCACACAAATGTTTGACATGTCCGGGGATCGAACCCGGGCCTAGCGGCGCAGAAGGCAAGGTTGCTACCAACTGAGCCGACCGGCCAGTAAATATTTGACTTTGGCAAATATACATTCCGTATCATGTATATATAGAAAATAAAATAGAAAAACTATTAGCCAATGATGTTAAGAGTTCCATTCCCGCCAGCCATGTGATGTGATCCAGTATAAAGAAACAGCTAATCACACTGATAGCTGCCGTATTGTCTCATTGTTTGTTCTTCTCGTGTTTCATTTGAGGCCGCCTGGGATCTGCTACACACGGATGTGGAATTGTGCAGATTAATTACTACAAGCTTTTGTTAGGACATTTTGCAGGACTAATTCAAATATTTAAGTGACCAATTTCAAAATTATTTATATTGCCGTTATTACTTTCCAGGCTTGGTTTATTTTATTGTCTATTTATTAGCTGCTTCAGCTTTATAGTTATCAAATAATTAACTAAATATAATGCATACCTGGCAATTACAGTTCAAAGAATTAAGAAACAAACATTTAATGTTTACATTGGGAAAGAGACAAAATCATTTTACGAAGTTTTCTAGAATTAGGTCTAGTGTTAAAATTATCGATGTGATCGTAGATTACGATGATGACACGTAATATCGTTCAATATAATAATTACATCTTTCATTGTACTTTAGAATGTAAATTATGTCATATTCATATCAAAATAGTATAACTACGGTTTTATTATGGGACACAAATGTATAAAATCTTCGAAATGGATCATATGAAAATTTAAAATACCTAGATCGACAATCTAAGTAGCTTGTAGAAAAAAAAGCTCTAGCAGTCGACCTCTTAAATCTAAGCACTACATATGCGTATTCATTTTGCAATAGAGATATTTTACCAACGGGCACATATTTTACGAAAAAAACGCTTTATAACCGGGGGACATTTTGGAAAACGTAACGTTTTGCGTCAAACGCAACGTTTTGCGTTTGGCTCGTGTCATGCACCGGCAGAGTTTTGCACGTGTTCAAACATGTTCGACGACATGTTGGCTAAACTATTGAACGGCGTGTCTCCTACTAAGTAGGGTATTCCCATTCGAGTCTCGCTTTCCTCTCAGAACTTAGCTGCCGTTTTAGGAGTTTTTTTATAACTCTCTATATTGTTTCCGATTTCCGAAACAAACCTGTGCCAATGTTGTTTCTTTTTAATGATCCTAAGAATTGTCTTGGAAAGATCTGACTTTTATTGAATTAAGTTTATTTAATTTCATCGGTTAAATGTACCTAATTAGGTTGTTTTGTTTTTAAAATATGACATAGACACATTTACACCCATTAATTATCAAGAGATCATTAATTATTTGAGTTTTCGATAGTAGTAGGCCCTTGTTTTGGGGCAACTACCCTCTGTATTTCTACAAAAAAAAAATGGTTGATGGTTGATTTAGATAAATAATATTTGGCACAGGAATGCGAAACTGAATATTTAATTTATGAAAAAACAAAACAATCTGTAACATATTTTATTAAAATAAAGTTACAAAATAAAAGTTGTTGCGTTGTTTTTATTTCGCTGTACTTATAGTTATAGTTAGGTATATATAGCTATAATGTTCCGTGATACATATTTAATAACCTTAACCTACGATAAACTAAACAGAATATCAAGAAATTTTCATTTTTTTCCATTCCAACTGGCATTTTATTTATTTTTCCTTGCGTTTTATTATTTTTCCTAGATATGTTTATTTAAAAACTGCCTGCCCTTAACCTAAAACACATTAGATAGTTACAAAACTACTCTTATCTGATAAGGGCTGTACCTAATCATGTCAAGGTAATTAGGCCACTAATGGATTTCATATCTTCAGTTATACAAATTTAACTTTACAGTTATAAAACTATGAATTCAAGTGTTTTAGTTCGCTTAAACTTTTATGCAGTTAATAAGTAAGTTGGTAATTTTAAAACGCGTTATTTGAAGTGACTGTTGACATACACTTGAACTAAAATTGTAATAGGTAACAATCATTGATTATGACTGGGTTTATGTGTGAATTTATGTGTTTATGTCATTAATAACATAAACACATAAATGGTTTAAAGTCTTCAAAAAAAACCCGACTACAAGAACTTTAGACCCACGCATCTTAACAAGAGAAATCGCGGGATGCAGAAAACGAATATATTGACAAATATAATATACTACTTCTATCAAAAACTCAAATGATAAATGATCTCTTAATTTAATAGGCGTAAATGTGGCATTGTGCTATTTTTTACAAACAACAAAACCTCGTACAATGGGTACATTTAGCTGATGGAATTAAATAAACCTAAATCAATACAAGGCAGATCTTTTCAAGGCATGACGAATGGTTATATGCGACTTCAAAATAACCCAACGGCTAAATCTTAAAGCCTTTTCATTCTTAATTTTGTTTTTTTATTGGATGTACCCAGTGCCACTCTCACGACTAAGACGAATATTGACACCACTCACACAAATACGACAAGCCGTTAAGGCTTTAGGGCTCTAGGGAGTTCCAAAGAAAGTTTAATAATAGTTGCATTAAAAAAGAGCCATGTCAGTTGAAAAGAAATGAAAATCTTGTTTTAACTAAAAGGAGTTTACAGAAACATGATACATGATTAATGTTAATGTAATTAAATTAATATCTAACACCTATTAAGATACGTAAGTATAGTATCTTAATATCATTGAAGGTGCGTCATACTTAAGTAACCAAAAAACTATTGCGGTTATTTATTTATTAGGTTACACAAAACAAGTTACAGCCAATAGTAATTATAATAGAACGAAGCTATTTATGTAACTTGTTATAATTAATTAATAAGATGGGTTGTAACTCAAAGCATGTGTACTCAGAGATACAGAGTATAAAACTACAGTGAAGAGTACTCATACACACTTAACTACACATTAGTATTTATTATACACATTACACAGCTACAATACATAGGTTCATTATCTAATAATAATAAATGAAACTGTAGTCTTACTAATGGATTATTAGTTTGATCACGAGACATTAGTCACGAAACTACAAACAAGAACACTGATAAACTTTTCACGTGATTTGGAATAACAGCCGAAATAAAAAAAGCAAACAAGTAGGTAAACTTGAAAAGTTTGAAAAACCCCTGGTATTTGTTGTGGCAGTCATCTTAGATTTGAAATTATCGTATTGTATAGTTTCATTAGATACACATATTGAAGAGGTTGAGAAAAAAATTATACTTCGCCATTTTGTGGCGGCAGCCATTTTAAACCGATTTTCATTTTTGGAACTTTTGTACAAAAAATCTAAATCAAAATTAGTTAATCTGTTGAGGAGCTCCGATGCCACAAACACACAGACTCGTCAAACTTATTATTACGACCACCCACATCAAAAAATTGATACTCCATATTAAACGTAATACATAAACTTCGGGTAAACCCTACAAAGATTTCGATAAATTGAGATCCTACACTTTTTTGAAGTCGGTTAAAAAGGTGTGTCAGGAAAAATACGTGATGTTACAAACTCGTTAGTTTTTGAATAAACAATATGTAGAGCACAAGAGAAAAAATATATATTTATATTGTCAGCTTGCACATGCGCAATGCGAGTGTTACGGATTGAAATATTCTCATTAGTGTCCGACCGAAATTGGATTTTAAACCGAACAAGAAATTATATACGTATGTATATTATTTGTCTTATCGTCGTTTCGTTATCCGTAAATCCGTTCTACTAAAATTCTCATAGTGATACCCTTAAAACAACTATAACCACAATAATAATGTATACGAATAGCATTTAGACTAAACTAGCAACTGTCAGCCCTGGTCGCTCTTAGGGGTTGTATTCGTATTACCATAGATCCTTGCTTAGTACACCTCTATACACCTTATAATGAAAACGCTCTTTAAATTTGATGTATCTAGATTGACCTGTACGGCCGTCAAGATTTACTCTCAAAATGAAATATTATATAAAAAAAACGAATATTAAACGCCCAAATTTGAATTTCCAAAAATAATTCTTTCTTAGTACATCCCTACGAACCGTACTGAATACACCCACCAAATCTCATGTAACTAGGTTCAGTTGTTTAGGCTGTACCGATTTCTAATAAATATCAATCAGTCAGTCAGTCAGTCAGGACTTACTCTTTTAAGTATAAAGAAGATTTTCTTTATTTACTAGGAACCTCGTGCGGTAAGTGGAAAGAAAAACTCCGTAATTATCTAAGTATTAAATAATTGTACTTATTATATTTTATAGCATAATTTGTTGCTTGATTAATAAAAATAATATAAGCGGATAAATCCAGTCATTTCAACATATGACTGGATTTATTCGCTTCGGCCACCCAGAAAACCGAAGCCAAGTTATCAGTTATGAATAGAGAATAATTCGTTATTATCGCTTTCGTAGCGTAGCATTTCTAACTTGTCTGAGTATGATTTGTGATCAAGACCTCGAAAAGGGTTATTGTCACCTATTTATTTATCCCTCGTGATTCTTATCAGCCACTCAAAAACGATCCTTATTATCAGTCAATTGTTAAGAAATGATGTGAAGGTCCTAAATATCAGTTTAATTGTTTTAATCTCATAAATGTGACTCAAATTTCAGCCAGCATAGGGATCGAGGGCGCTGCTGCACCTATGATAAGAAAACGAATTAATTGTTTCAGATGTTTTGTTAGTTATAATAGTTGCCGCGCTGGTTATTATTTGAGACATAATTTTTCAAATTAGTATAAATATAGAGATAGTTGAAGGGCTAGTTACCAGTACTTCATTTGATTTGTTTACAATGATTGCTTTCTTGTTGGGGTTAGTACTGGTTGGGCTTGTGGGTAAGTCTTTTATTTTACTATAATATTGTGTTATATTCTCGTGAAAATATTTTGCGTTCTATTTATTTACAAACGTTTTAGTAATTTGATGACTGCCCTGGCTAGATGGATTACATGCTTGCTTCGAGATTCGGCGATCATAGGTCCGATTCCCGGCCAGGATTTCGAATATGAGTTGCGCGTTTTGAATGTTGCATGACAACCCTACGACTCAAAAATCTTAGTGGAGAGCATAAACATTATTTTTTTATTTACCATTAAGGCATTTGTTTAATATTTACTATTATACTATTTCATGCAGTTTTTGTATAGTTTTACAACAGTTTTTTAACTAAATTTTTAACTTAACAGCTTAATTTAAATGTACGGTCTTTGTTCTAGGCTCGTCCCCAACAGGAAATGCCGGAGATGTTAAGATAGTGGGCGGTGAAGACATTGATATCACAAAAGCGCCATACCAAGTATCAGTATTGTTCCGAGGGAGACATTCGTGTGGCGGTGCCATAGTCAGCAATGATATCGTTATAACTGCCGCGCATTGTGTTACTGGGTAAGAAGAATTTCCTGGTTGAAATTGTCAATTTTTTTCTTATTTTTAGTTTCTGCAATGTTTGCAGAAACTCCTGTATTTCTGCTACAACAGTTTATTAGTAAGAAACGAGCTTGTCAAGGAGACATTGGCAAAACCCCAACAAGACATAAGTTTAGAATTCGATGCTCCCAAATCAATTAAAAATTATATGTAGTTTACCCTTTTGATTGCCAATTTGATCGTTTCGTTAACAGATGTCATTGCTGTTTAGCTTTACATTTTTAGATAATTGGTGGAGTCAGGCGTTATTTTGCGGAAATCCATTTATAATAAGATGGTATATACAAGATATTTAGTGTTTTTTCGCCTCGTCTTGATGTCTCCTCACCACCGCCACACCTCGGTCAGGTGTGTGCGGTGAGGAGGAACCACACCATAAAAACAAAAATATTTTTCGATTTCTCACGCTGTCATCAAGACGAGGCGGAAAAACACTAAATATCTTGTATATACCATCTTATTAACATTTTTAAGTTAACTTGCTTTAGTAACGTCTTGTAATCGAACTTCATAAATTCAGTCACAAATTTTATTTATTAAATACGTATAAGAAATTCTTATGTGACGCAAAAAGTTGACACAACACCGTAAACATTGTCTTGAGAATCTTCAAAAAGTATGTCTCCATCAATGGCTATAATTTGATCAATGCTTTTAAATTTTTACAATAATCCACAGTTTTTAAAATTATCTCGTAAACAATTAATATTTTATTTTATTTTAGATCTACTCCCACCGATTTCAAAGTCAGAGCCGGTTCGTCTTCAAACAAAAATGGAGGGCAAATCATCCAAGTTGGAGACATGATCTGGAACCCTGACTTCAACTACTCTAACATGGATGGAGACGTTGCTATACTGTGGCTCTCAAAGCCTCTAGTGTTCAATGATGCTGTTCAGCCTATAAAGATGTTTAATGCTAGAGAAGAAATCAGGGATGGAGAGTTGACTATGGTTACTGGCTGGGGAAATCTTTTGGTAAGAAATATATGTAGTATTTAAAGACCTTACGTCAAGGCGTATTACCCGCAACGATCCAAGTTCGAATGCTGCTGTGATATTTTCTTATAATTATTGTGATTTAGCTCATGTAAAAAATATTCACAAAAACAATTTTGCTAAATACCTAACGTAAGAATACCAAAAAGTTTGTATTTATTTTGCAATCAATAGCTGTCTCTTAAGATTTAATATAAGGAAGTTTCAAACTTTCAACCCTCATTTGACTCTCTTACGAATTGGATTTCAGTAATCGTTTTTTTAGTATATACCCCTACACGCAATAACGTATACTCGTAAACCCTCTAAATTTCATATCAGTGGTTTAGATTTTTCGTTAATTGTGACCTGGCAATCAGTAAGTTACACAGGTATTATTAATATTTAAAACTTAATCATATATTTCAGGAGGGTGGTGGCTTCCCTTCCACTCTGCAGATGGTAATGGTGCCGAAAGTGAACTCAGAAGAATGTTCCGATGCATACTCTCCTCTCTACGACATTTCTCCAAGAATGCTGTGCGCTGGTGCACCGGGAGGTGGCAAGGATGCTTGTCAGGTAAGAAGGCTATATTACAATCGTAGGTCATGTCGGAGGCCTTCGGAAAACCTTTAAATTTTGACACAATGATGAGTTAATTTCATTTACACAAATATGAGAGATAATGCAATTTTTTGATAAAAAAAATAATAATACGGTCATGTCGTTAACTGCTGACAAGCAATTATTTATCTGTAACTTTTTAAAATTATAAGTGTGTCTTTCAATTCATACTCGTTTGCTGAAACCGCATTTTTATTATGTGCTCTTAGTTTAATTAGCCACAGCTTTTTGATGGACAAAGTTTGTATTGTAGCAATGTTAGACTGCAAAGAGCCTGTGCTAGCAAAAGTCTTCCTCCACTATCTTCAAGCTAACCAATCTTGTACAGGTTTATTAATGTAATGTGTAACTTTAGGGAGACAGTGGCGGTCCCTTGGTCTACAACGGCAAACTAGCTGGCATTGTGTCTTGGGGTCTCGGATGCGCCAGACCTGACTACCCCGGAGTCTACGCCAAGGTATCTGCTATGAGGAGCTGGATCGATGACCACATCACATACTTGAGGATGTCCCATACGCTCAGAACTGCTTAAACGGACTGCATCTCTGATTGATTGAATAAAATGGCCTGTTTACTTAAAACGTGCTTGTTTCTTTTTAGCCGTAAATTATTTTAATTGCTAATGATCTAAATGGGCCAAAATATTTTTTTGAACTGGCTTAAAAAGTGCTCATGTGTGTTTTCAAATATCTAATCGCTTAACGTCTAGCAACCCGAGACATATGAATGTATTTTTTCAGACTTCCCAAAAAGGAGCAAGGGTACTCAATGCGACTGTATCTTTTTATGTGCAGAAACAGCTAGAACGATTTAAAAAATCTTTTTTTGTCCGCAGTAGTCATATTTTAATTTAATCATAAACGGCATAACAATTGTTGTACAGGCGCAAGCCACATTGGGTTCGGCAATGACATGTTGAATATATCGTAAACGTACCTATATTAGATTATTAATATAAACCTATAAATTAACCAGACCGTTAATTTCTAATTAATTTTCAATAAAAATATGTCTCCCAAGGTCAACCAAGAAATGACGAAAAAACCTAAAATCGTTCGTAAATCCAAATCCAAAAGATAAAGTCCGAGAGAGTAGGATCAATAAATTCCGTTTCGCCATCAAATGTGTCGCGATAGTAAAACTTTGGCGATAGAAGCCCCGTTTTAAATGAACGAAATGCTTGGAACCGGATCTCAGTAGATCCTCTTAAAGTTTTAAAGGGAGTTCGATTCTTTTTAATACGGGTCCTGTGATCTACGACGGTAACTATTTCGAAGGTTTGGATGAGATGGGGTAGAAACTGTGTTAGTAAGCCATTGGAGTTAGTCAAAAGATTTATTGAGTTGCGTTTAAATGGTGAAAATATATTCTAATCCCCACTTTGTTGATCAAGGTGATTTCATCACTTGATGAACAAAGTGAAAAACATCATGCCAGATGAAGTTCACCAAATGTGAACGAAATTATAGTTAGACCGTTCCAAGAATCAGGTACGTGTGAAAACCCATATTGTTAAACAAAAAGTGAAAATTGAAATAAGAAAATATCAAAGTTAAAGTTTCAAAACCGATTCATTTGTAACAGACCACCTAAACCATTTACCCGAGTCAGTTTTGAAACTGAAATCTTGTTTGCTATAAAATTAAAAACAAAAACAAAATGCATTGATTGAAAGTTTTCATTTCCTTTTTAACCTCCGACGCAAAAATGACAGGATGTTATAAGTTTGAAGTTTTTGTGTGTGTGATGTATTAACCATCTCCGATAAGTAGGTTTCCTCACGATGATCCTTTGACACTTGTGATACTAGATGTAAGATTTTTTATGTATACTTGATGTTTGTGTGTCTGCAATAAAGAGTTAATTAATTTATTCATAATTAATTATAATATGCAACGTGAAAAATAAGAAGTGCAAGTCTGAACATGAGATTAAACCCACGTCATTTCGCTTGTGAGGAAAAGGGTTTAACTACTAAGCTGTCACACACTTACTAGTACCACTTACAAAAACAATATTTGTATGGTTGACTGCAAAATAGCATTTAAAAGAAATTAAAATTGTGAGTGATCAGTCACAAACATTGTAGATCCCAGAATTGAAGTGTATTATTGCAATTCAATTTTTCTCTCGGCTGTCAGCTTGTATATATGAATAATTATTTGGAATTGTTGATTACGCAAATGACATGCTCCACGATTTTTCCTTGACGTAAACTTTTCCCCCTAAAATCGAGGGAGCTTGCAAAATGATTGTGGTCAGGTAAAATAGTCCCCAAAACAACTATATTTACATTTTACCAAACAAAAACAAAACATTCATGTCACATTAGCTCACGAATACCTCCAAAAATACCATTCACCATAAAATCCACATATATACCATCCCATTCGGCGTACAAGACAAAACATTCGAAAATCAAACAGAAAATTAATTCTGAAATCAGTAAAACCAAACAGTGCAAAATTGCGTTCTCCCGACATTACAATTGGAATATCCAAACATACAGGCAATAAAGTCGACACACGAGGAAGATTGCCAGAGACAGAATGAAAGAACAAACACGAAGGCTTTGGTTATTTATATGTTTAGATAGAGCGACGCGCTTCAATGGAGCTAAAACAGGCCAAGTTAAAGAATACTTAAGAGATGTAAAAAATTGCGTTTGTCTGATCGTGGTTGTATGTGTGCCTAATAATGACGCGCTTTAATGAAACTAAACCCAAAAAGGTCAGTTTTGCTAATTTATGTGAGAAGTGAAAAGCGCAGCGAAAAAACACTATGCACTCTATTTGTCATAGAATGCATGCACAATGTGATACCAGGTAATGATTATTTGCGATTGAATTGGAGTTGAAGTTATTTATGTAAAATTCGAAAGTGATTGCTGCTAAATCAATCACTAAAAAATGAAATATGAGTACATGCCATGTACATAAGAATTTACTTGTACGTCTCTATTCTTACCGACTTCCAAAACCGAGGAGTTACTTAATTCGCCTCTTTTTAAGTGAGCTACCTGATTTGACAAAGATAGAACAACCGATTAAAAAAAGGCCCATTATTGTTTGAAAAGGCATTTTCATTGTTTGATTGCTCTTTGTGTAGTTTTTAAACATTATATTAGAATCAGTTCAGGATTTTTGAATAAAAATACTAAAACATTTGTATATTGGCGCCAGTCTAATCAAAGCAATATTTTTTTTTTTAAGATTTTGTGTTAGTCACGTTTGTAGCCTTAAGTGTCTATCTAGGTGTATATATAATCATAGCACGACGGTTATAGGACGATGGGACGTCTAATGACGCGAACGTACGGGACTGGAGAAACAGAGCTTCAATTTGTAGGCTTTCTGTTATACTTGAGGTAGGAAAAGAAAGATGAGTAAGAAGATATGTGTTATCAAAGTCAAATGAATGAATCAGCGTTACGCTGCATAATGTAAATCTGTTATAATCGTCACAAGTCCTTTTTCCAGTTTCAGATGACTAAAGTAGAGTCAGAAGCTGAAATAACACCTACTTATACTCGTTATTACTCGTACAGCGACCACACTGTTGGCAAGTAAACTTCATGTTCTGAGAAAATGCGAAGTTTGTGAAAGTATACGTTATTTAGTTTAGTTGTGCCTCCATAAACTATTTTTGAGCCAGCACTTCCTGCCAAGCGTCTTCGCTTACAGCTATAGACCGCGAACTTTCCATACAATAAGATATAGCTCTTTTTTCAGTGGTTTTTTTTTACATATCTAACACATTATTTACTGGGTTTTACCGTTTTATTTTTTTCTGTCTTTTATATCACCTTAAAGTTACAAACTTCCTAAGCAGTCATATTTTTACGCTGATACAATGCCTATTTATGAGTTATGCAGAATTCATTTTTTTTTTTAAACTAAAACGTGTAGGTTTCACTATGTACATAGTATATAGTGAAGCGATTGACACCAATAGCCAAAATTACGTTACAATTTAGGGGGGAAGCTAGGCCCTAGAATGGAAATTCTATCAGAAACACGAAAAGAGTGAAGGGGCGGTGATACTCTTAAGACCATTAGCAATCATTTTTCTTCAGTGTTTACGGTTGCCATGCCATGTCTAATGCCATGTCTAATATTTAATCTACTACAGAATTAGTGATAGTTTAAATTGAAATAAAAAATAATTAATAAATTTATAATTTGACTAATATCTTTATAACACCCAAAAAACTGTATACAACAAAATGCAGATAAACAAAATACTTGTGTAGTCTTATAGCTGAAATCCTTTTTTGGCCAAATCGAACCTTTGGATCGCACAATGTTTCGTCGTTGATGGTGGCTATTTAACTGGGAATCAATAACGAGTTAAAATGCATACAAAAGTACCTTATTATGTTATTATTCTGAAGTAAACTAAAGAACTTATTAATAAAAATAAAAAATATTTATTAAACGGATGTCAGTAACTTGTAACTCCTACTTATACTCCTATCTCTGAAAGTATATCAACCCGTAACTTTCCAGTTTCTTTTTTGATTTTTACAGGCAATTTCAAATAAGATGGAGATCGATGGCAAAATTATAAATAAAAGCATTGCTATTTAACTTTGGTAATGCCGTTAGCAATCCGTCTTCTGATAATAGGTTGGAGCGTTTGGATTATCTTTAATTGGTCTGTAGGTAAGGTGGAAGATACCTATTAAATTCTAAAAATAATGAACTATATTTCCTATCGAATAGTAAATAAATGGTGCTATCCTATATCAGAGATATTTCAGAAGAGTACCTATAAAATGCATGTGCATCTGTTTAATAAAATCCTC
Source organism: Ligdia adustata (assembly GCA_947049295.1). Classification (NCBI taxonomy): domain Eukaryota; kingdom Metazoa; phylum Arthropoda; class Insecta; order Lepidoptera; family Geometridae; genus Ligdia; species Ligdia adustata. Next base: position 4,171,219 of record OX346237.1, read on the forward strand.
TGCCACAAAAGAAGTTAAATGCATCAGCCTGCATTTTCAAAAGCAACCGCTCCGTTTGCCTAGCTCCAGGGATCTCGCACTCAATTTCACAGATGTGATTTCTTAAATTCTGAAATATTGAGTCGTGTATCGAAGCAGCTGTTCGGTTCAAAATGTAATTCTCATCTTGTTTCAGAGTGTGGGCGTACTCAGGTGGGAATATAAATCGACTGTCTCTACGTAGACTAACGAAACTCAAAAAAAGTGTTTTATTTATTATTAGCGCAAATTGTTCCTTACGTAAATAATATTTTAATGTAGAAAAATACTCATATTACGTGAAATATTTCATTAATTTTAGTTTTAGCAAGAAGTAAACTATCGAATCTAACGTCACTGACTCGTCGTAAACTGACGAAACTTAAATTTCTTTACTTTATTAGTAATATTCAATCAAATATCAAATCAAATCAAATTCTTCTCCAAATTTACCTGGCACAATATTACTTCATATTTTTAGTTGGAATTACTTCCTGTATGTGCGCGGAGCGTATGCCGTGTATAATAACGAAAGTCCTAGTTACGTCTCGCTCTGTAGGTTGCGCGCGCAATCAAATAAATCGAGATGAAACTGACGAAACTTAAGTTTCGTCAGTTTACGACGAGTCAGTGACGTTAGATTCGATAGTTTACGTCTTGCTAAAACTAAAATTAATAAAATATTTCACGTAATACGAGTATTTTTCTACATTAAAATATTATTTACGTAAGGAACAATTTGCGTTTTTTTTGAGTTTCGATAGTCTACGTAGGGACAGTCGAAATTCCCTTTTGCCATAGTGCTAGTAGTCTGGAAACTCGCGATCCCAAACTTTTATGTGAACTTAATGTTTCAAAAACTCTCTCTTGACTGATTCCCTTTAAATTTAGAATTCACGTTTTAAGTTTTGTGTCATATACAATTTTGTCTCTTCCAATTATTAGTGAAACAAGCTTTCGCATTTTTTGTAAAATATACTCCGTTTCAATTCAAATTGCCGATGGCTAGAAAATATTCTAAATATTCGTAAAACTTTTATCCCAAGTTTCCAGGCCAACCAATGAAAAAGAAACTACTATTGTACATTCAATACGCTATCTAATAATTATTATAACCCCAGAATATTTAAGAAATGGAATTAAAATGACAATTGATTGATCTAAAGGACTTGTTTAATTTTCGGCCAAGTACTTCGGTGTACGTCTACCAAAAAATAATGCGTCAGTTGCTTCCTTCATTGTGTACAAAAATATCTAAAATTCTGTGAATTGTAGTGGCATTATGGCATCCCTGGATTATTTATGTATCCTAGGTTGACTTTAATGGACACATCGGTTTATCAATTGTACCACCCGTTACAAATGTCAAAATAAATGCGTAAATCACTTTTTAGCGTAAATAACGAAAAAATTCATTTCGTTTTGAAATTAATTTGTACACTGCGATAAGTTACGTTAATTTGGATTTGGTTGATATACTAAAGATTAATACACCCAAACGTATTTCTGGTATGTCTACACAGTCCTGGTCCATACATTTGAAACAACTCCTTTATACAAGCATGATATTTTTTATATTACCCATATATGTCAAACAGAGTTTACTTGACTAACATCTAGTATAATCCTCTTTTTGCCCTTTTTGATGTGCCCTCAATACATCCCTGTCCGGTTGACGTTCTTTGAAACGTGCACTGAATATGAATTCGATTACTTTTCTCTCTTGCATATTATCTATGGTGTTCCTACGTGGGAAACTCATAAACTTCAAAACAAGTTTTATTCGTGAAATACGGACCAACTTACATTTATTTTAATTGAGTGAGCGAGCGAAGCGTCTCTATTTTATTCTTGTCAAATCTGGCATTTTGTTGGCTACAAATTTTGTGGTCGCGAACAGTTCGTAGTTTTCAACCAAACCCGAAGAAACTTGATAAAGGTACAGGTTCTAATATTTTTCTGAGTTGCTCGCTTCGCTCACTTAGGCAATGCCAAAGGAAATCCTTACCTAATGTATAATATATCTTATCCTATCGCTGAATATAGGCTTCTGTCATATGTTGCCTTGATCCTCGGTCCTGTGCCAATCTTATCCAGGGGCCTAATCTGCTGACTTTAGACATGAAAGAAGTGGAAACTAGAGCAAGCAATGACATCAATATTTGACATCATTAAAGCCGCAAACTATCACATTTCATCACTAAGGTTTCTTATACAGATAGCCTCTTTATTATAAATGCTGCTCGAAAACTCTCACAGATTCATAATACTCTCAGTCAAGGCTTCTAGCTTCCGTTAATGGCAAAATAGATCCTTACGAGTACATAATACTTAGCTATCAACATTTTAATAAGAGCATATTCAGAGAGCAGTTACAACCATATTACCTACTTAGGTAAGTATTATACGAAGTTTAATGAGAACGCAAGAAGAGGGAGGTTAGAGGTGGAAGTAACTTTTTGCTATATTCGTGATGTTCGTAAAGATGCCTAGCTTTTTATTAGGCTCTTGATTATAAACTTATTTGGAAGAAAATATGAGTATGCTCTGTGCATGCTGCCAGTGATTGAGTAGTAACCATTTATAAATACTTATTATATTCTATTATAAAATGAAAAAATAATAATTAGTATAATTTTGACAGAACTTCTCTTTCGTTTAGTCACAAATTATATATATACATGTTACCCCAATCTAGGCATATTACATTATTATAACAACATCTTTGAAATTTGTAATGAATATATAGTACCTATGTATTAGGAACCTGATGGGCTATAACGAGTAATCTATATCTACTTGTCAAAGACTTAGGTTAACAGCTTTTAAAGACGAATGAAATACTGAATCCGTAAGCATGATGAACTATGACGTACCCTACCTCCTACCTCGTACATAGAAGAGACCGGTGCCCAGCAGTTGTATTTTTAATATTGATACCATACGATACCTACTTTAAACCTCTACTGTAATCAAAAGCAATATTATACTCTATGATGCTGAAAATAATCTACTAAACAAAACTGACATGACGTCATTCGATCTCATAATATTTCATATCCTCTTATTAATAAATGAAAATACCTCATTAACATTTCCCAAAACAAGAAGCGTTTTAATAAAGAAATTCGTGCGTTCCTCATAGTTTGAAAACAAAGCATCCCCGAATAAAATCACGCCGGGTGATTCCAGCGAGATAGCAAATTACGACGGAAGCGAGCAAATGAAGCGAGGATGTGATTATTTCGCTCTGAGACCTTACGAAAATTTATACCAAACGCTCGCCTTTTATTTAACGAGCCGGTTGAGATTTGGTCGTGAGCGGAGCGAGCGGATAATTAAGCTGAGCGAATGTTAAAATGCTATTTATTATGATCTGGAACTAGATTTCTATTTGTAACTACTAACTAAAAGGCTTTTATATATGACAAAGATTAAAGAAACTTCCAAGTTTAATTTTTATTCTAAGGTAATTATGTACAATTATAGCCCATACCGTAGAATTTCAGGCATGTACTAACATGCTTCCGGATGATACTACAGAAAAAATATTTCTGATATACCTTAATATTTTCAAGTTGCGAGAGATTCCCTTTATTCTAAATAAGCACGTTGCAGCTTAAATTTCTTATGGATTTCTATTTCAAGAGAATTTTGGTTAATCACAAGTCTATTTACTACTCGCATTATAAAACGGTGCCGCTAGCAAAAAACAATTTATTAATCCTAACTTTGACCCAACCACTTTACGAGAGCCTCTCAAACACATTATTTGTGGTATATGGTATGCTAAATAGTTTATAATTTTGCATAGTGCGAGTCGGACTATGCAAAATTATACCCTAATTTGAATATTTCCTACCAAGTCAGGACCATAAAAACCATTAATTATTTTGTACACAATTGTATTTAGTGACACATATCTGTGACGGCCCTGCGAGATTCTTTAGTTTAATTGATGCATTGACAAACGTGATAATCTCTTGTGTTCGCTATTCTCATCATGGCAATCTCAACCTACACCATCAAATGATGCAAATTAGCATATCAGTGATTCAGGTTGGTTCGCATCTGTTTATTTTCAGTATAATTTGGCATTTGTTCTTACTATAAATTATCATCCATCGTGTCCCTCTCATCTGCGATCGAGCGTCTTGGTGTTTTCCCTTGAATTATTCATTTATATTTTGTGGTGATTTTCAGAGCACTTTGTGTAATTGCAAATGGTTTGTTTTGGTTTCCAAGGATAGATAATGTTGTTTTTCTAGAACTCGCTAGTTGAGATCTGCGTCATTATAGCGTTAAAAAATATTCAATTAAATAAACTACACAAGCGTGTGGAAAAAAAGTCATGCAGCTGGAGATGATTATTTCCGTTATTATTACAAAATAGCAGTAGTTACAGACAAAGCGACTTTTCAATCACGGATTCAATGTTACACAGCATCCGAAGTAGGAATTATAGCTCGCGCATTTCACAATAGCCCAATCCACACAGCACTTTGGCGCAATGAAAGTATCATAATAAATTACAAGTTACTAGAATGCCAAATCATATTAAGGACAACAAATTAAAATTGCCATTAAACTTGGCAATGCAGCCGTTCTTAAAAAAAAAAACCTTTAACTAATGTCGTTACTACCTACTCAAATAAAAATTCTATTTCCATTTTTATGCGTATAATTATATTTATTCTACCTAAAAGATAGCAGTCTACTATTACGTTTTTGCTGTAAGCGTTATTTACACACTTAAAATTTCATATACATATGTTATTTTACAAACTAGCATTTCTATATTTTTTACAATGTTCAATTAAGCATTGGTATTTTAATGAGGCTGAATGTCCGTAGGACCTTGCCACGAATGAGTACAGGGGCTCTATTTTTGAATCACTAATATGAATTCACCACTTGCTTATGACGTCACTGTCGGAATTCTTTTCATAGGAAATTTGACAGATGGTACCAACCGTTGAAAGTAGTTGTATTTTTTGATATAAATTTACTACAAATATTTTCTACAGTTGTTAAACATTATTAGAATTAAAATACGAGTGGTTTATACCATTAACATCTCTCATATTCGGTAAGTAGATCCTTATTACCCCCAAATGAAGCTTGTAGGTGACCAATTAGCGCTCTAGGGTAATAATGTAGCTAGAAAAGCCCTAAGGCGGTAAGTAACTTAAAAAAAAGTTCGCGTACATCTAACCATCATACTGGCAATAGACATCATACATTCAGCCCAATGACAAAAGAGGTCGATTCGCTATTCAGCCTTGTCTTCGTATGAGTATAATAGTTATCAATTTTAAATATCGAACGACGAAGCTCAATTTGGTTCTTGAAAAAAACAATTTATAAAAAAGATGAAAAGAGGCGGGAATAGAAAACTTTTACTTTTAATATTGTTTGTTTTTGGCTTTTTTTTTAATTACGTGCTAATTAGGAAAAAAACATGAGTTCTGCAAGTGATGGAGATATAAGATGCACTCCCGATTCAATGAAAATGGAAGCTGAAGCAGCAATTAAAATGTTTTATTATTGTAATGCCGGTTTTTTTCTACTTACCTCACAATCGAGATTTAAAGCAGAGTAGTTAGCTCGGGTGTAGTAAGCATTAATTGCACCCTCGACCTCGCTGCGCTCGTGCGCCTAATATCTCGGGCTGCAATTGATGCCTTACAGCCCTTGGCTACTAATCTACTATTGTTAGATAGAGAATGCTGTGATTTTTTCTAGAATGCGTCCTTTTGCATATACTAAGCTTTTGATGTCGTGACGTCATAAGCGAGTAATAAATTCATACAAGCGGTTCAAAAATAGAGCCCTAGAAACCGTAAACGATTTATCATTTATGGAGTAATTATGCTTTTTCTGAATATTGAGCTGTCTTTTGTTGTTATTGTTCTTGCTCTTTTTCTTTTGTGGATACAAATTTTACATTCTTCCTTGGCTTTGTAAAGAACTTCTTAAATAAAAACTCCACCATATCCAGTTAAGTTCTTGCGGTAGAAGAAGTATGGTTCCGCATGTTCTCCATCAGTAGTATGATAAGTCTCGTTCTGTCTCGGTACGCCCCAAAGGAAGTATATCATGGTGGTAGTGGTCTTACGACGGAAGGTTCGTTTGGTCTTCACTGTTGTGGTAGGGGTAGTGGGGATGTCTATGTAGGGTAGCGTGCTGAGATCGTAATCTAAATGAATAATTAAATATTTAGTAGTAATTAGAAAATAAGAGCGATTCTCGCACGACCACGGAAGTCAGCGACACTGTGGGCCTAGATGGAGCATATCTAGTCTGGAATACACCGGCTCTCAATGAATGATTATTAAATGATTCCATTTATTAAAGCTACTAGTGTACAATAAGTAGGTACCTATTACAATCGGCGCCTCAGTACTAGTTGTATTCGGAGGTATAGTAGTCGTAGTCCAGTAATCGTATTTAGGTATCCACAGCTTCTGATCTAACGGCTCGAAACCAAAGTCTGTCATGTAAGATTGGCCTCTGTACTCGTGCCGTGACGTTGAAAAGTCCTGAAAATTACGATGATCTAATATTAAAATTCAGAAATGTAGTACAATAAATATTGAGTAAAGCTAAATTAGCTATATTTTTCTATAACTCACTTAAGCATTAATTTATGTCGTTGCTACTTTTTTTAAATAACACATTTTTTGTCAAGGAAAGAAGGAAAAGATGAGCCTATTTTTTCAGATTAAGGAGTCAAACGATTCCCTCAATATTGCTTTGTTAATTTCTGATTCTTATTAATGTTATTATTGTGTTATATTAAACGGTTGTTGTTACAATTATTACATTGTTTAGATACCTTAAAAGCCTGAATTTTAGTACAACATGCTCTCAAGTTAATAAAGATATTAGATGACAGAACAATTCAATGACTTCCTGAATGATGATTTACTTTTATTTTAATAACATTAACATTGGTCATTTTTGGTCAGGTTTGGTGGAGGGTTATGAGATAGGTGGGCATCGTGCCCGCAAACAACTTAAATTAAAATCGTCGTGGTGAGGAATATTACATACATTTGCACTTCTAATAAACGAATCACTTGTCACGCTTGGACGAAAATATAGGATTCGTCAATGATATTTAAAAATCGCAAAGCAGCAAAGGTAATTCGTTTATGTTGTATGTAAAGATAGTCAATGATATACCTCGTAATAAGTTCCCTCTTCCCATTTCCACTCTTGAATATCGAGTAGCGTCATAGACTTCCGATGTCCCCACGCGTACATCTCAAATACACATCCGTCACTGAACATTATGAACACACTTACCGAAAAACCAGACTCTGTAAATTAAAACATAAAAACAATATTGATCTCGATTCGCCCAGTCACACTAAACTAAAAGCTTCTAAAGTATACTCATCCCTCTCTCACTTTAGGAAACAAAAAGAAAGAAGACTATTTTAGAACTGTCAAATTAGGTTAGTTTAGTAAGTTTGGCCTCTCCAAATCGTGATCAATGTATAGTTTTGGGTCTATTTGACTGGTTATTTGAGATTTGTCTCATAAGTCAACTGAAGCTTCTTTTGTCTCGAATTCTTCTTAATTGACAAAGATAACTAACGTGCTGCACTTTAGGCCAGATTTTCAGTTTATTTCAGATGAAATGCAGTCGAAACACATCTAATTAAAAAAAACTAGTAAAATTACACCCGATTTCTATGCAACAAGCGCCCATAAAATTTTTCAGTTCTTATAATTTAAATAACAAAGTATTTAATAGACATTCATAAAACAATATAACTTAATATCATACAAAAATATATTTCTATGCGTTTCTGCGAAATCATGGATAAAACAGAAAAATCCCAATAAATTGAAGACCTCGCCTTCTTTACCGAAGTCGGTTCATAAGTAAGTAAGTAATACCCTAAATGTTTGAGTTCGTGTCACTATTTCTATCAATAACACTAGTTAAAGTAACTACTTTCACTAAGGCTTTGTTTCTTACTTTCATAAGTGTAACAAGGAGGGCCAAAATTGGTTCGACCACATCGATGCCTGATGTGCAGTTCGGATACACCCGAGCCGTTTATGAGCTCTAAAGTCACACAAGTGAATTCTACACTCTCCGTGAGTGACAGCTAAAAGTGACATAGAAAATTAGCGTTATAAAATTATAGTTAAGGGTGACCTTACATTACACTCTTTGTTTCCGTGCAAAATATTCAGGAGGACAATCAGAAAAATGATTTCCGGACCAAAAAGTCCCCTTTATCTATATACGACTGGGACAATAAATAATATTGTAATCAGCTCAAATAAACTTGTAGGTAACCAGTGTAATTATGAACTGGCAGTTATATAGTAAACTTTCATAAATTTAAGTTTTTAAGAAGTAAATAAACCAATTAAAAAATAAGAGCAAACTAAAAGTTGTGATTATTATAAGTTAAACTATTAAAGCTGCCGGCTGCAAGTGTCGGGCTCGGGATACAAGTGTTTGTCGCGCGATTCAGCTTCTTTGTGTCGGCTTCAGGCTTCAAGTGTCCTATCGTGTACAGTATCAGTCAAGGAATGATGTGGTCGATGACGTGAGCTGTCAACTGAGCAAGATGGCGAAGTTAAGAAGAAAAGGTTCAACTTGTAAAGTGACAGTGCTTTTCTGTCTCGCTAAAGTTTCTAAGTTTCTGTGATATTTTTTTTATATTTTCCACTGTAAGAACATTCTATGAAGTATTAAATAAGATGTTAAAATAAGATGAAGCAAAGCGGAAATGCTCAAATTATAGCGTGACCAGGAGAAATAAGGGTTCATTTTTATTTATATATAAATTTGCTGTTAAACCTACATTATATGACATGAACTGATACTGAGAATTATCGGTCTGTAGCCTGACAGTTTCTCTGTACAGCAGGTTGACCTTCTCCTCAGGGTCGCAAGCACCGAACCGTTGGTAGCCAGACGGTATGCCGGGTTTTGCAGCCGAACCGCCCACAGCTGCCAAATTAACACATTTTTGATTCATAGCCCAATAAAATAATTGTCATACTCGTATGTTAGGAGCACAGACTGAGAAGTTAAGAAGTGGTAGGCTAGGATAGTATGGACATTATTGGACATATTATGTGTAAAGAAGAAAGCCATGTGACGAAAAGAACCATGAAAATGATTGTAGATGGTAGCGCCGGGAGGGGGCGACCTAAGAACATGTGGATGTATTGTGTGAAAAAGGAATATGTATGAAAGGGGAGTGAATGAAGAGACGGCGGCTGATAGAGTAGAATGAAAGAGGAAGACACGTTGTGGCGACCCCACGTAGTGGGATAAGGTCAGGAAGATGATAAATAAAATAATTATTATAAAGCCTGAAAGAGTAATAAATGACATGGACACATATACAAACTTTCTCCTTATAATATTAGTGTGTTGAAGTGTGAAGAAACCACTCACATCTAAGCACGTACTTCTGCTTATTGATCTTCGATATGGTGATGCGTTGAAAGCGATCGAGGCTGTATTTGACCCACGGGCCGTAGCTGGTCATGTCCAGGAAGCGAGCTGGAGCACCGCAGCCGGGTCCACGGGTTGAGACTCCTAACTATAATCATTCAAAATATGAATCCTAATAAGGATATCAGATGAAAAATAATTCTGTTACTAGTTTTTGACAATATCTTCGCTCGCGTTTTGTTTTTCCGGTAGCCAATGGCACTTTATGTGATGTGGAGATATTAATAACAAGTCAAAAATTGACTACTAAGGACACTAAAAAAGAAGAATATAAAATAAAATAAAGGATACATTGTATAATGAATAACTTTTAGTATATTTAAATGAAACAAAAATAGATATAAAATAATTATATAATGACCACATTAAATTCTAGTATATATATATATATGAAATTAAAAAAATACTTACGCTTTTTAGTGTAGTTGTGTAAAGTTTAATTAGTTAGCGATCGATAAACCCGTTATCTCACAAGCGAAAGGACGCGGGTTCATATTCAATTCAGGCCTTTGTGTTTCCACTCACGTGCATATTATTACTAATTACCACATGCTTAAACGGTGAAGGAAAACATCATGAGGAAACTTGTTTGTCGGAGAAGGTAATATCTTTCAGAGACAAGTGAAGTCCCCAACCAGCAATTTGGCCAGCATGGTGGACTATGGCCTACACTTCTTCATGTGGAGACCCGAGCCCAGCAGTGGGATGAAATGGCTTGACACGTATGTAAAATTTAGAAAAAGAAAGAAAGAAAGAAAAATATTTATTTGAAACAGAAAACAAACTCGATTACAGAATTTATAGTCAGACTGAAATTACAACTTACTTTTTTCTGTCACAAACCACTCACAACTCAACATAATGCTGGTTGAAACAACCAGCGCTGATCTTCCGTTGGAGCCGGGTGGTGACGTCACGCACGTCACATTCAGTAGGCACATTATTATGTAAATATATGTAGGTACACAATATCAAAATTAATAATCATATATAAAACTCACACAACATTTTAACAAGGTCAAGTTCTTACCAACATCCAGCGTCCCCAAACATCCCTGGACACTAGGGCTGCCCCGGCGTCCCACACGCAGGGTTGATCATCGTCTAAAGCAACTGCGCACGCGACGTGTGGTGGACGCAGTTTTTTACTGTATAGCTGTGGATAGCTTTCAATTCTTAATTAACTTAAAAAATAAGCTAATAGATGCATCCTTTTTTCATATACTGTTTATTTTTATAGATTTTTTAACAGTTTGTTCTCCGATTTTTCAAAGACACTGGAACTGCTTTTTATTTGTTTGCACATAAAGTATTCATTCAAAGCATGAAATCAAACTTAATAATAATAATACAGCACGTATTGTAAGGAGGTTCCTCTCTCTGTAGTCCCTACTACCGTATCGGTAGCTTGGCTCCTACCGCGTTGCTGGCGGCACTCTAGGTTTAGATTTCTTATATGTAATATTTATTATTTTATATTTTTATTGTAAAAAACTTAAATTTAAGAAATTAAAATGAATACGAAATAATAATAATAAGCTTATTGATACTAAATACACATTAAACTTAAAAGTCAGCATAGTCCTACCTACCTCAAGAGCGTTCTTGAGCCTCTGTCCCCCTTCGGGGACAGCTTGGCTTGGAAAAGTGCTACATGACCTTGAATTATATTATTTTGTACATTTAACCTTTTGGATGTGAATGGCTATATGAATGGCTATTTTTGAAAAAAAAAAAACATTTTTTTAACACGGTGCAATTTATATGCATATGCATAGTAATATTATATCACTAAGAAGCAATGTAACTACTACGTTAAACCTTACGTTAGCTTTGACATAGAAATCTTTGCACAGCTGCGCTGGTATATGAGCCACCGCTGTAACTTCCTTCTTCAATACGTTATAATCTAAGGAAATCAGACAAATTTAATCATTTTGTAGTACAGAAATAATAATCAACATCTTAAGGCACTTCACATGGACATTATAAGAAGACTTAAAAGAACGAAACTGTTCGAGTTAGTGTAGTAAATAAGTATTAGTAAAATGTAGTGAAAGTGCTGTGACTAAAGAACTCATGAACAAAGTGTCTTCCATTGACATATTCTTAGAGACACTATTTTTAGGAGTTTAAGTTAAGTTTAAGTTACTTATTAGCCTTTGGCTAGATTGTGATACTTTAAAGGGGCATCTTTTATGGTTGAACTTAATAATAATAAAAAATTAAGCACTTTCTAATTTGACTCAAAATTAGTGGTAGGTCCATTGAAAAGTTACATTTGGGGTTGCGTTTCTTAGAGGACGCAATTTTATTTTTTTGATGTGTAGGGGGGGTAAGTGTAAAGCTAAAATCAAGTTTGTGGGGTCGCCACCCTTATCCCACGGCCGCCATCTTGAAAATAGGGGTTGAAACGGTTTTTACGATATATCTCTTAAAATGTTTATCTGATAAAAAAAATTTTGTAACGTTTTTTGTTGCAAATTAAATTCTCTATAACTTTGGTCCAGTAAATTTTTGTCGTAAAACTATAAATAAAAAAGTTATAAGTGAAAATGTTCAGATATTAGAGAAAAAAAATTATATTTTTCGATATAACTTTTTTTTATCATTTTACGAAAAAACGATATCAGACCATTTTTGTAGATCGTTTTTTAAGGAACAGCTTTTATTTTCAACATTTTTTCATTAAGTCAATAGCTAACGTTTTACAGCGCTCCGAAGTGAGTACTATTTTTCAGTACTCTTAACTATACATATTTTATACGTGGGTACTAATAATGTGTCATCAGTTATTTTTTTTTTTTATTATTTTGTTACTATAATTCTTTTAATTAGTAATTTTGCAATGTTATTAATAATTAATTATTAACTCTTTTCCTCACCACCCACGAGGTAGAGTCTGGAGGCGCGTCTTTTTTTTTACGTGGTATCCCCAATAGGCCTAATCCACGGTGATTTTATAAATTTGAACTACTCCGTCCTCGGTCTTTTCGATGGACCAGGCTGCGGCTCAGCATCTGATCGGTTTTCTGAATCAAATATTAGTGGGAGAACTGGAGAAGGAAGGGGTATCAATGTCGGCGGTTCATCATCAAAGTAATTTTCATTTATTAATTCTGAGAGTTCCATTACGTTGCTGCAAGTCTCTCCAGAACAATGGAAGCACACTGCGGAACATTTTAGCCTTGCTTTTCGACATCCACACATCGCTCCACAGTTTCCTTTGCATTTGCAAAAGATCAATTTTAGAAGCTCAGGGGGTGCTGGAGGTTTAGAGCTCTGCACTGGCATCAATAATTTTCCACATTTTTTCCAGCCCCAGTCTTCAGGATCATTATTATTACCAAGCCACGACTGGACCTGATGGTAGACTCGGAAAGTATGAAAGCGAGCTGTGTCTTGTGTTGGAGGAAGTGAAGATAAGTTAAATGTACTTTTTGTCACTGCCTTGGCGAATTGTTTGTATCTTAGGCTGTCAAGAGAATTATCATCTTTATTACCACCGTATAAAGAGATAAAAAAACGTTCACCAATTACAGTGAGCAAAGCAGGATCAACTCTCTTGTTGAGAAATAAAGCCGTTCCACTTGCAAACTCTATATGTTTTCCAGGGTTTTTACAAATTTCATTTTACCGATATTGTAAGGAGCTGAAGTTGTGTCACATCCCAAAAAAGCATGAAGAAACAGCAGTTATCCGCAATGACATCTCCGTATATAAAACCTGACGCACTATATAATTGTTCTGCTGTTCGTCCTTTTGATGGTTTTAAAAAAAATACATTTGTTTGTTCTCTACCAAGTGCTGTGAGCAATATCAGTATATCAATATCTTCAGCTACAATAGTAACGGTATTGAATAATGGAGATGCAGCAAGAGCAGAGCGAACGATAAGACTGTCTGCATCTGATTCTGCTTGGTCAACACTGAAACCTATTTCCGAGAATACAGTTTTAAGAAGTATAATAAAGTTAGATTTGTTCTTCTCATTACCAAGAAATTTCTCTTGTGATAACGTTGGTATGGTGTTCTTGTCAAATTTAACTTCTGTCGAATGGTCGCTTGGGTGTTTTCTACCTGGACAGCATTCTCGGTAACGGCCGTCACATTTAAAATTATTTTAAAAATCGATAACTGTAAAATTCTGTAATGGAGTGGTAAAGAGTCAAAAATTAATTATTAATAACATTGCAAAATTACTAATTAAAAGAATTATAGTAAAAAAACAAAAAAAAAAAAAAACTGACGTCACATTATTAGTACCCACGTATAAAATATGTATAGTTAAGAGTACTGAAAAATAGTACTCACTTCGGAGCGCTGTAAAACGTTAGCTATTGACTTAATGAAAAAATGTTGAAAATAAAAGCTGTTCCTTAAAAAACGATCTACAAAAATGGTCTGATATCGTTTTTTCGTAAAATGATAAAAAAAAGTTATATCGAAAAATATATTTTTTTTTCTCTAATATCTGAACATTTTCACTTATAACTTTTTTATTTATAGTTTTACGACAAAAATTTACTGGACCAAAGTTATAGAGAATTTAATTTGCAACAAAAAACGTTACAAAATTTTTTTTATCAGATAAACATTTTAAGAGATATATCGTAAAAACCGTTTTAATCCCTATTTTCAAGATGGCGGCCGTGGGACAAGGGTGGCGACCCCACAAACTTGATTTTAGCTTTACACTTACCCCCCCTACACATCAAAAAAATAAAATTGCGTCCTCTAAAAAACGCAAGGTAAGGCCTAAAAATGTAACATTTCAATGGACTATAGCTTAGTCGGTGAATCCGAGCAAAAAGCGCGAGAATATTATGCCACCTCATCAATATTGCTTCATAAAAAAGTCAAGTACCTTTAATATAGAACATTTGATCATGTTCGGTAAAATTGTTATCTCTCATGTTATCTCAGCTCCTGACGCAAACACCAAGGAGTGATTTCTCTGCGTAAGTATCTGCCTGTACTCGTAGTATCCTAGCTCCCGAATGGATGAATTGATTTTAATTTTCTGTTTTTGTTTGAAAAGTGAATTAGTTAGATCTTAAAAAAAATATGGAGAATTTCATATTTTTTCACAACACCTTCAATATGGGTAACAAATAAGCAGTATGATTAATATTGTATAAGAAAAGGTTTTCATGCGTACCTGATTGTTGGAAAGCTCCAACTATAGTTTCGTTCGAGTGCGAGACGTGTCATCGTTGAAGACAAGAACGGCGCATTTCATCCCTGATGAAGTTCACCGTATGTGAAAGAAAATATAGTTGGACCTTTTCAACAATCAGGTACGCGTAAAGACCCGTTTTCTTATACAATATAAATCAAACACACTATGATTAATTACAAATATAAGATGACAACTACGACAAAATGGCGATGTCAGGGATTATTTAGAGAAATAATGATAAAACGTGTTGTATATTTCAGTATGTGTAACAAGCCAAATTGGAGTTAGTAGTATTAGTTACTTACAATTGTTTTTATAGGTATCACTCGAAATGAAAAGATGTGCATAATCATTAGTGAAATTACTTCTCAAATTTCGATTGCTCATTGTACTTACCAGGCTGAAATTTGATGACATAAAATACAGGATTTCTCAATGTGTCAGGCGCGGGACACACTGGTTTTATGGAATCTGGGATCAAAACCATGTTTTTATTTATCATCATCATCATCCTCAGCCAGAAAATGGCCACTGATGAACAATAGCAATAGGCTGGGGAGCTCTTAGATCGCCATTTCGAACGACTAGCAACCAACTGCATTCACTGGTTATTTGAGTCTTTAACTATGTCGTTCTATGTGGGAGGTCTACCTACGCTTCGTCTTCCGATTCGTGGTCGCCACTCAAGAACCTTTATCCTCCATCGGTTCTTTAAAAGATGTGGCCAACCCATTGTCACTTGAGCTAGCAAATTCTACGAGCTATTTCGGTAACTTCGTTTAGTTTTCATTGATTTAAATACATTGCTTGGGATAACCTAAATACTTTTATAATATTATATGATGTGGGTTGATAATCACAAACCCTGCAAAAGAGTTTTGGGTGAGTTAAAGAGTTTTAGGGTTATTTTGTTCCAGCGGAGTGTGCACTCAGAATTTAACTGTAAATTTTTGCTACTATGTGAGTTTAATTATTTAATAATAATTAAGTACCACTTGTTCTATTGTATTTTCATTAGCAACTATAGCTGCTGTTACCCGCGACTTAGTCCGTATGGACTAACATGTTTTACCGATAATGATGAGATGTAATGATTTTTTGGAAATCTGTACATTAGTACGAAATTTATTGAGCACGAGCATCCATACATACAAACATTCAAACTGATAGACGAAAACACATTTTGCTTAACTCGAAAAAAGAGAACTCGCTTGATTGCTCGGTCAATGTAGGCAATCGATGTGTGTTGAGATTTCATGTACATATGAAATATCTGTGTTTCATTTTTATCCTTTTCCAGTTTATTTTTCCACACTAAATGGTATTCTATAATCTGACTGGCAGCTTCGTGGAGCAGTTAAAGCGGATAGGTTAAACATTTGTGTTGCTGAACATGTCTGTTTGACCTGTGTCTGGGTGTCTAAATATGTATATATGTATATCTATATAAGTATGTATATCAGTCATCAAGTTACCATAGCACAGGTTTTGCCTAATTTGGGGCCTGAAGACCTTTGTGTGAATGTTGTCACATATATTATCAAATCATTCCATGTTTTATATCTATCATTGTGCGAAATTAAATCGAAATAGATAAAGAAGTTCAAGTATGAAAACGTTTTAAACAGACAGATAAGAGTTACTTTCACATATATAACATACTATTTGGGATTGATGTAGGTTCATAGAATAGATATATTTTTAAGACCGTAAATCTAGTTGTTTAATTTGTTGAAAACGTGTATCAATTTTGATCAATTTTTGACTCTCTCTCGCACAAGTGCAAGACTAATAACTATCGAGTTGAAACGCATAATTAATTACTTACCCAATCTAACGGGATCCTTCAATTGTACGAGCGCTATAGTGTTGTAAGTCTCTCCGTACTCTGGATGAAGTACATAGTTGCGCACTCGCCGTCCTATAGCCGGCCAATTTTCGCCGACGAGAACTCGTGTCTTTTTTCTACAAAAATATCAAAATCTTTAGTTTACAAGTCTAGTTAATATCGCATGTCCCCAAGATTCAGAGATCGTAGGACGCATAGAGTGTGTACTTACGGTCAGTTTTGTAAGAAGTTTAGATTCCATACAAAAGTATGCTTACGCCGCGCCGGCTCACGCCAACGCGATCGTTCAAGTAAGAACTAAGCTAAGTTCAAATTGGGTAAAAATAAGCAAAACACTGCTCTAAATAAGAATTACTAATTTAATATGAAAAAGTTAGTACAGTAAAAAAACTTCATTCACTTCAAAAATACATCTGTTGTATTTTTCAGTCATATTTTTAAAAATATGTATTAGAATTTTACACACCTAAAATTATATTTAGGCATTGGTCCTATATCTGCTGCGTTACCGATCACGAACTCTTTATGTATGAGTGTCACTGTGGTTGTCACCCTTGTCTCATCTAAGATTCCCGCTATGAAAACACAATAAAGTTAATATATTGTTAGATTTATATGTTATTACAAAACGGGCAACGGGCAGTGCCTTTATTAATATTAACAAAAGGACCAACTGCGACAACAAAAAATTATAGCAGAAAGATTACCTGTAGACCATTTAAGATCTACATATAATCCAAATGCTCCAACCCCCCACCAGAGGGCTGCGTGCCCAGCGTGCTAGCCGCATTACTACGCTGAATGACAATACTTATGCGTTGGGCCTGATAAAACCGGCATTCTGGTCACACGTCGAATCGATCAAACGCTCCGATAAGTTTTGGAAAATAAGATGAACTCCCGGTCCCAACGGCCCTAAAGTCTTAAGTCTATTTTTTATGTTGTTATATAGAACATAGGCCTGTATTTGTCCGCAATGCGCCTGATGTAAAGCAGCCATGTGGCCTTAGATGTGGCACGCTGCCTAGGAGAAAAAAATTCACTTGTTACTGGAAAAGACCCAGATTATAGCTATCAGGAAATAGAGAAGCTGGCAGCGAGCCCTACA
This sequence comes from Ligdia adustata, assembly GCA_947049295.1. NCBI lineage: Eukaryota > Metazoa > Arthropoda > Insecta > Lepidoptera > Geometridae > Ligdia > Ligdia adustata. The sequence goes on from OX346237.1 coordinate 4,188,872, forward strand.
ATCTAACAGTTAGCACAATAGAAGTAGAGACAAATCGTTTCTTTCTCGCTTAGGGAACCTCTACCATATACAGTGGGGTCCGGCCGTATCTATCTTTCTTTCTTTCTTTATATGAATTACCCGATGAAAACCCGATAGATTTGTCACTTTTTGACGATGGTCGAGTCTTTGGAGCTAAGGCATTAGCTATAATTTTTATAGCACGCTTTTTCACAGGCTCCAACGCTTCAAGCTTTTATTATACCCTTAGAAATTGCCCAAAGAGCAATATTAAAGGTTACCCATAAAAAACTCATCTCTTTCCTACTACATATCTATAAAAAGAATGTATTGTTTTAACAGTCCGATAACTCTTTATAATACATACCATATTAAATCAACATATTAAGCCTCCCCTCCAACAAGTTTTACCAGATTCAAGATGACGTAAGAATATAGGTGTATATAAGTGCATAGGCCTCGTACAGTATTTCCTTCTAATTTTACTATCTACCTCGGCTCATTTCTTTACAACGATATTTAAAATGACGTATCAATAAACCTCTTCAACTATAATAAATGCAAGGGTGTGGTTATAGATTACTTAAAAAAACTTAAATACGATAAAAAAACACTGAACTTATTTTGAATGTCCCTTAAGAGAGAATTAAGAAATTGATTATAATTTATATTTTTCGATGATTTACTACCTACATATTTATATTACTTATTGATTCTATCCTGGTGATGTCGAACACACTAAACAAATAAACATTTTACTACACATGCACACATATTCTATCACTCACGCATACATAGCTGAGTACCGCAGTGATGACACACATAACAAATACAGACACTTTATATTCAAACGCAGACACATTATAAAAGTACCTAAATTTCTCTAGCTACTTACATATAATAAAGGTAATAATAGTACATACTAAATAAATTACCTTAATTTTAAATATAATTTTTTTAAGTTTGTATAGTTATTACTTATCCTACCTATTTACATTGTACTCTTAGTCATAAATCATAACATTTATATAAAGAGAGAAGCCACTGACTACCGAGACACAGTTATAACTAGCTGGGTGTCAGTGGATTCATTTACTGTATTTTGTAAACTATGTATTTTTGCCAAATAAACACATTTGATTTGAATTAGCTGATCCTTCCCAAAGGCGAGAACAGTACTCCATGCACGATCGAACTTGTGCTTAGTATTAGTAGGTAGTTTAGCTAGGATAAGTTTGTTCTGACGTCGAACAGTCTGTTAATAATCCAAGTACTGATTGATGTCTCATCTTTCTGATCATTGATCGAGCGAGATCAAAGTGGCTTTGTTTACGTTAGGGCAAAAATGCTTTCTCAAGTCTGTCCGCCCGAAGGACTGCATTTCTCAATTTGCGTGACTTTTGCGATCAGAGGTCCAATAGGTCCAAGTAGTGTCGATATATGACAGTGTTGAAGCGGCGAACTGTCAAATACCATTGCTTGCTCCTGTTTTCACCTCTTTCATGCCTAACGTTAACCGATATAAGGGCAGGTTTGATAGTATAATATAATTTCCTTTGGCGATTCAGTTTTAAGAGTTGTTTCAAACTGGCGGAAATGTAATGGGCTAAAAATAACATGTTTCAGCAATGATTTGCATCATTTAGTTACTTATGTAACTGACTAAAAAAGGAGCAAATTTTAATTCGTTGGGTATTACCCGACTTCTTAGTGATGGCTAAGCCGATCTAAAAAAATATATTGTTTTGTTCTAAAGAATATACTTTCCCATATTGGGCCAATATACATTTTATTGATATGGATTTAGTACTTTTTATAATCAAATTAACTTTTTATTTTCTTTGAGTACATAACATAGATTACACGACTCTACAAAAAAAATTTCGTTCTTTGTCCTAAAGTTTATACTATTATTTTCCAGTTAGTTTTGCACAAAAACGAAAAGAAAATACCTTTTTTCGGTATAAAGTTTGCTTTTGTGATAGTTATAATAATAATACTCATTTTTCAATTTTTTCATAAATTTTAATTGATTTTAATATTTTTAAAAAGACCGCGCGGTGAGAGTGGGGTATTAACGTTTACACTGTGCCACTAGATGGCACCCGGGTGATAAACAACCATCAGGTGTTATTTACAAGCCCAGAATAACTTAAAATGTCGTCACGAAAGTGCAAATACGATGCAAGAACAGAATTGTGTGTCGGAAAACAGAACGTCAAATTTGAGCCGATTGTTGAAGCGGAAAAAGTGTTAATGCCGCCTTTGCACATTAAGTTAGGGTTGATGAAACAATTTGTTAAAAAACTGGATGAACTTCAGAAGCTTTTGGATACTTAAAAAAAAATTTTCCGAAGTTATCGGAAGCAAAGGTTAAAGCTGGGGTTTTTGTTGGTCCGCAAATAAGACAGATTTTCGCCGATGAAAAATTTCCAACGTTGCTGAATCGTACTCAAAAAGCAAGTTGGAACAGTTTTAAAGCAGTAGTTTCTGGATTTTTAGGAAATAATAAAGCTGAAAACTACGAAAAGTTGGTTGAGGATATGCTTACAAATTTTAAGGCCATGGGCTGCAGGATGTCATTAAAAGTACATATGCTGCATGCTCATTTGGATAAATTTAAAAACAATATGGGAGCCTATTCCGAAGAGCAGGGAGAACGTTTCCACCAGGACATCATGAATTTTGAACAACGCTATCAAGGCCAATACAATGAAAACATGATGGGCGACTATATATGGGGTTTATTGAGAGAAAGTAGCTATGAACATAAAAGAAAAAGTAAAAGTGTGCACTTTTAAGTTATTTTCCACTTTTCTGTAAGCTAATTTGATAGTAAAACTTAATAAAAATAATAAACATTTTTATTTCAATAGTTTTATTTTCAATCAAAAATTAAAATCCGAGATTTTTAAAAATTTCGTTCAATCAGTCTTCTAAGCACAAAAGCAAAGTTTTTCATGCCATATATTTTTTTTCCGTCTTATTACGACCTAAACTACCGAAATTTAATGCTTTGCAATCAAAGTCAAATTTCATGTTGACCCGTGTTATCATTTATGTTATTCGTGCCGAACTGAAAATAGTTTTTCTTTTTTTTTAATTATTCCTTTGTTTAATTTTTTATATCAGGTTATCCATAATTTAAGTAAAATTAAGTTATAACAATGTGAAAACTTACCGTACGCATAATAAAGTATTCCAACGAAAGGATATTTTTCTATATCCACTTCACCTACCATCACTTTAGTCTCGTGATCGATCCCACAGTCTATGAGATCCAGCTCCACAGATGATGTCAATGGCACTAAAATATTTAATATCATTTAATGTAGGCTATAATATTAACAAGATCGAATTTATATAAATGAATCCTGACAAAAAATATCATGAGATTCGCCATATGTGACGACCATTTCGGATTTCAAAATAGAATACTAAAGTTATGAAAATATTAATTTAACAATTTCCACTATTTAAAAAACTGTCGTTTGCGAGTGAGACTCGCACACCGAGTATTCCGTATAATAATGTAAGTATATAAATAAAACAAGAATATGGTATTTGATATAGGTTTTGATTCCCTTGCTAGTGTCGAAAATATTCAACATAAACGGCTGTATCTTACGATTGCGTTGGCTTAGAAGTTTAATATTTTCTAAGCTTTTAGGAACAGTAGACTTGAGTATTTGATATACATTTCAGCTTGATACCTCCATGTGTTTCTAAGAAAAGGACAGACAGGTGGACAACAAAGTGATCTTATAAGGGTTCTGTTTTTTTCCTTTTGAGGTACAGAACCCTAGAGAGTGATATAACTATCACCACGTTTCTCGAGACTTATCTTTAAAGCAATTGTACTGTTCATTGTATTGTCACTAATTGTATTCTGAAGACTCCTAAATGGTAATTTAGCTTCGACTATTTTATTTTAAATGAATGATAAATTAGTTATATTATTGTGTAAGTACTCACCAAAAATCATACACAACACTAATTTATTAATAACTAAATGAATATAAAACATAATATTGTCTTGTACTTAGCTAGGTTCAATTAAAACTGATGTCAAATATCAACATTTAGTATAAATTGTAATGTTTGTTTGTTTGTTGTTTAAAGACTTGTTTAGACAACTGTGTTCACTAAGAATGAACTGTTTGACTAACTATAAACAAAACTTTGTTTATACGAGTAGTTAGTGAAACAGTAGATTCTTTCGCTACAATAGTAATACGTAATAGGAAACTGTTTTTCTAACAACAACTCATTAACCTTTTTATTCGATTGTCGAAAAGGAAGTTAACGTTTTCAAGTGTACCTATGATAGTGTATGTCTTATTATTTGTGCCCGTCTACAGCCTAAACCTGTAGATCGATTTTGATGTGCAATTAGGTATCATTAGATGCGTATTAAGATCCATATTATTTTTTTATTCTTGTGATACAATGGACAAAAGTTCTTGCAGACGGAAAAGCAAGTACTTTTGTCCATTGTATAATTTATTTATATTTATAAAAGTTATATTTATGTTATAATTTTTATAAATATAATAAATATAATAATATTGCGTAAAACTATAACTCGTTAATGCGTAAAATAAAATTAATTCGATTATCATTCGTTAAATGAAATAAATTTAAAACACTTAGAATCTTTTTTATCGTACTAAGTTTGTCTATATTGCCTGGAGATTACTACCAGCAGTTTAACATGAATGAAGTGAAAACAAGAGCAAGCAAACTTGATATCGTTTTGACTATTCATGGCTTCAACGCTGCCAAAATGAAACCAAGTTGGTTTACTATCGTTTCCCTCTCTCTTAAGCATAACTCTCGCCTTTCTTTTATTTTCACCTCTTCCATACCCCCTCCATACGCAATTATGAAATTAATCTTATTCATTAATCTTAGCACACATACAAATTAACAGATAAAAACAAACTTTACCGAACTCAAAACATAGACACTTCGCTCGTTCGATCAATAAAATAGTCCGTCAGTTTATCCCTGTCAAGTCAAGCAACATATTGCATCGTCATAATGTCCCCATAGCTTCAAATCTCCTCCAAACATATTCTGGGTAAATGACAGGCGTTAAAGTTGTCGGTAGCCTTTAGTTCCCATACAAAACCTATTTGCGAAAGAAGATTTTATTTTTAACCGACTTCCGAAATGAGGAGGTTATCAATACGCTAGAACCTTTTTTATGTTCTTATTATTCAGACCAATTTTAAAATATCTGTTTTCTTCGATAGGATTTGTCCTGTTTTACCGATTTACCAATAAAACAGATTTCATCGGTTTTTAAATTATTTCTTATTTAGAAAACTAACATGTGTTTTTACTACACAATACTACAATTACAACAGGTATACTGTCCAGTTGGGCCTTTATAATTCATTAAAATTGGTCCAGTTGTTTGATTTATAAATCAAAATGTCTGAAACTTTTTTAGGATCCGTACCCAAAGGGTAAAAATGGGTCACCATTACCAAGACTTCACGTCACCAGGCTGTTGAACCGTCATAGCTAGATAGTTGAAATTTTCACAAATGATATTCTATTTATTCTATTTCCGCTATAACAAATATTTAAACAGAATAAAATGCGTGTTTAAGGGGGCTCCTATTAAAGTAACATAACATTTTTGGCATTTTTTGCTCAGTATTAATAACGATATCTGGTAAAAACCTGAACTAATGTTATAAACTTGAAATAATGGTACTGAAAACTCTGTCCAACCAGTGTCTGACAACCAATGTTGACATTTGATCTCTATTATTTTATTTTATTATATTTTTATAAGAGTATTAAAATTTTCTTTAGCAAAATAACCGCTTATTTATGTTAAAAAATATTTATAGTGATAGGACCAAAAAATGTTAACTAAATTTGTATGAAAACTCAGTACTAACATTCCCTTTTAAAGCCAAGCGACTGAGGGCCGACCGTCATCTGTCAAGTTTTTGCATAACTCCGTAATGTCCTGTCTTATAATAATATTATGCTTTTATAAGAAAGTGAGGCACGGGACATAAGAGTCAATTTGTGCTACCAAAAGAGGGACAAAAAATATTTTAACTGACTTTAAACAGGAGGAGGTTCTCATGTTTCATCATAATCAGCGGAGTAATCGTGTACAAAAAGCATACACTGAATGTACATTTTTGTAAGCTTTCGTTAAAATTACTTCGCTAATTATTAACTTAATTTGATGTTCTTTCATTGTCAAATATAATTTTTAATTCAATTCAAATATATTTATTTCATTAGTAATACATAAGTAATACATTCAAATATATTTATTACATTAGTAATCATTATTAATACGTCAGGTTTGGTATTATATATTTTATAGCAATTTTTGTTGAATTCGTTCACGTATTTCTAGAGTGAAGTTTTATAAAAAAATGTGTTTCTTTTATAATTACAACTGGAATATACCGTGGACATTTTCTTTAAGTCGTTTTAAAATAAACAGCTACTGTTCCACCTTATAAAGAGAACCTATACGATCATTTATTCATATATCTGTCAGAATACACGCAAAATAAAATAAATAAAAACATCAAAGCTTTTGTGCCAGTAAAATCTGTTTTTGAAACGGTCTTTAAATTGCAGTGTTCAGTTACACGCGGTTATTTATACTTGTAATAAAACTGTAACAGGTCAAATTCTGTACATTGAATATATTTTAAAAAAATCTTTGGGGGGGGGGGAGGGAGTATTATTAAGGATATAGACCCCAAATCTATAATTTTTCTTAATTTTTGTCTATCTGTCTGTTTGTCTGTTTCTGGACTTTCCATAACTTCGGAACTGCTGGATGAATTTTAATGAAACTTGGTATGCTTAAGGTTTATACTATGAGGTAGGATCTTATTTACTTTTTATCCCGAAACTCAGAAGGGGTTCCCGTGGGAGGGAGGATGAAAGTCTTATTTAATTATAGCTCAGTAACGCGTGCTTTGATTAGGGTAATTCTTTTTTATACCAAAAGTTTGAATTAAATGATGTTATCCCGAATATTAGTAGAAGTTCCCGTAGGAGAGGGGATGAAAGCCTTATTTAGTTATAGCTCAGTAACGCGTGCTTTGATTTGGATGATTCTTTTTTTGTTGGAAAGGTCTAACTGAAATGGTGTTTTGTAGGGTTCCCGTGGGACGTATGAGAGTCGTATTTAACTATAAGTCGGTACGCGTGCTTCGATTTGGATGATTCTTTTTTTGTTAGAAAGGTGTAACTGCGATAATGTTATCCGAAAAATTAGTGGGGGGTACCCGTGAGAGAGAGGATAAAAGTCTTTAACAAAAAAACCTTTATTGGACGCCTACATAAAAATTTGTAGCAAGGAAGTTTTTACTATTGAAATTTAATTTGCTTAGTTATTTTTTAGAAAGGATTATCTGAAATTATTGTACTGCAAAAAATAAGACATCGGTATTGTAGTTCATCATTTCTTTTTGTGAATTTATAGCTGGGGCATAGATTACAACACACAACTAGGCATAAGACTACAAGTTCTCACGACCACGGAAATTGCTACTGCGATACTGTAGCCCTAGATGGAACACATAGCACACATATGATACATATGTGTCAACACATAGCGTCCACAATTTTTGTAGCGATGGTGACCGATTAGTTAAAGGGGGTGGACTGATGTGCGAGAGGTACGAGGTTCGATCCCACGAAATACGCAAGAAGAACCTGAGCTACCGGTGAAGGATAACATCGTATGGAAACCATAGCATGGTGGAAGAGCAATCTTAATACATGCCTGGCTAACTAACTAGCCCTCAAGTTGATAAATCTTTCGCTAAACAGCTAATGGTGTGTTAGCTGTATTGAATAAAAAATAAATAGGCAATAGTTATACATGTAAGTGTAAGTGCAGAATTCGTAAAATGAAATAGGCGTTTATGATATGCAGAATCTTATCATGCTAAACATAATTGTGCGAACATCTCTATATCGCTTTATTAATAAAATGTACAGTTTAAAACACTGTATCTTATTGTATCTTTTAAAATGATAAGATTTAAGATGGACCACTGAAATTATTTCACTAATTTTTAACACTTTTACAGTCCACGGTATCCACATGGATACGAAGACAGGATTACCGTGGAGTCCATGTATCGGAAAGGATGCATGGGCATTGAATTTTAGATATGGAATATTGGAGTGGACTCGAGGGACTAGATTTTGTTTTTGTAAGGTGGACTGTGAAAGTGTTAAGTTCCACTGACATAATAATGAAAGGTTAGCAACCGCGAAGTCGCGGGTACAAGATATTTGTACTTACAATTTCTATGCAATATTATTTTGTTTTTGTTTTTTATACATGCTTATTGCATTTTATGATTTCCTAGAAACTAAGGGACCAGGGGCCTTAGTATAAAAACGTTCGAATGAATTCAACACTCGCCAATGACTCGGAAAAAAATTATGATCTTATCTTAAAATAAAAATGTCATTTATTAATTACTAAAATATCAGTGACCTTGGACAAGACTTATAAAACTTAGGATGAGTGTTTGGTCTACTCTCTACTAATTTGAGACTCCCCATTCTAATACGCCTACTACGAGTATACCCATTTTATTAGAATCATAAAAATTAACAAATAAAAATAGTACCGGCTTTAGCTAGAGCAGGTGACGATAAAACATTCAGTTATTTCGATTTAAAAACAAATCTCTTTTTTGCCCAAATTTTGATAAAATTAAAATGGGACATGGAAAGTATAATACTACTATCTAAGTATTTATCCCTTGCTAAGGAGCAAAAAATATTTTATTTCTTTAATTTTTCGAGTCGGTTTAGCTACCTCCGAAAAATCAGTTAACAAATATTTAAAAAAAACTATACTGTAGGATTAAGTACCTCCTCATTTTGTGAGGCAGTAGATAAAATATTCATGTAGATTTTCCTCTAACCCATATTCCCAATTTGTTCCAAGTGACACCGCTAGGAGACTTTCTACATACATTTGTTACCAGTTGATATCTAAATGGTACTTGTTTTTATTGCCGTCACGTCTAACGTATGAGAACTTTTTTGCCGCGAAAAATCGTTGAATACCCACGCATGTGTCTCACGTTTGAGTATGATTGACTTGAGCATTTGTTCATGTAGAGACATAGAATAATGGGTTGAAAAGTAGTAAGAAAATTTTGTAGTTGTGACATTTTTTTAATAATGGAACTTGCCCGAAAGTACCTTGACAAATATCTCAGTTCTTTTTAAATTGATTTAAATGTGAGTTCTTTGGAATAATAATGTTTATGGTTTGACCGTTAGTATCTATACCCTTTCTTACCCTTACTTTCTTTGGAGTATGTAACAATGAGACTAAGTCCGCCGAAGTACTAAAACGGTAAACCGCGATAGGTTCCATTCCATGCGACTAGGGTTAAAATATTGAATGTCAGAGCGGACATGGTAAGAGAAATATGGTAGCAACAAATTGGGTGCCGTTGATTTATGTTGGCCGCACGTGATCTTAAGCCCCTCATAGACTACACCAGAGAATTATCATAATAATGTTATAAACAATAAATCTTGTATGTATGGATGCATGTGTGTTTGTTATTCCTTCACGCAAAAAGTACTGAATGTATTTTGATGAACTTTGTTACCAAGGTAGTTTATGTCCTGGATCAACGCTTAGTATACTTTTCGTCCCGGAAAAATGCAGTGTTCCCGTGGGACAGTCAAATTTCCGCTGGTCACACCGGGGGGCGCAACTAGTAAGTAGTATAATACTTGCGGTTCATCCAATACTTGGATGAATTAATGAATGGTTTTTTTTTTAATTGAATTATAAAAACTTGTAAATTATTGAATTGTTTATTTATGAACATCACATCATTATAATAACTAATCCAGAGAATTCCAAAAATGTATGATCAATGAAGAATACAGTCATAAAACTACCGTTGGGTGACCAAATTGTATAAATGGCTACATCCCCTTAACGCCAAATTAAGCTATTACGATTTCATTACAGTTTTGAAGAATCCGGCATATATACTTATAATTAATTAAATGGGTATTAAATATATATCGACTCAAACTGAACTTCATTTCAAGACTTAATGACAAATTAGACAATTTGCATACTTTGTTGGTTTGATTTTGTTTATTACCTAAGAAACAGCTAGACCTATTTGTTTTTTTTTTGTTTCAATAGATATTAGTTTGAAGAGGTCCTTTTAAAATTTTAGCCCAAATTTTAGCAATATTCGTCCAAAAGTTTTATTTTTAAATCGACTGAATATTTAAAAAAAAAATATTAACGTTGTCGATATGTAGACCATAAAAATCGAACTAATTGTGCACGGTCCTTTACAGGGGGTCCTTTCATTTATGATGTATCGTGTACATACAAGATATTAGTGTATGGTCGGGTTTCCATTACTTAAGCCGGCTATAACGGAGAGAGTGTGACATTATTTTATTTAGGTAGATTACACATTTAACGACTAGGTACTGTGTTTGTTTTTTATCGACTTTAGAAAAAGAGGTTTTCTATTCCTTAGAATATCTTTTTAATTATTAAATTTGTATTAGATACATTGACGTATTAGTCTGTGCTATCGAAGCTTCCAAACGTTGTTCGTGTGGGTATATGTGCAATTTTTGCTACAGTAGTGGTTTTATAGAGTAACTTACATTTTTAAATCCCGCTTTATTACCCGCAGTAAATATTTGGTTATCCCACAAAATTTATTAGGATCAAAAGTATCTTATTATTGTTATGTTAATCTGGATTAACATAACGTATAAGCTATATTCTTGAAAAATTTATATATCTGATCATGAAGGAGTTACAAAAATACAAACACACATACAAACTTTCGCTGTTATAATATTAGTGTAATTTATTTATCTTGCCCTTATCTGAAGTGACCAAAATTCAATACAATTTTTAATCTCTATCACGTATTTCTACACGTTTTTCAAATTCAAAAGAGATAAGGAAAATGTTCATAGCTCATACGAATCCAGTTATTAAATTCACTAACGACCAAATTGATAACTACATGGTTAAAAATCTCGCTCACAGTCCAAAACACTTGTCAATTAAAAATTCCAGATTATTCGAGGCGTCTGTGTCATGGACATATTATATTATAGAAAGAGTATAATCAAAAGAAGCACTGAATGCACAGTTGTTTTTATTTTTAAATGGTATCACCAGTTCTACTTTTGTGAAGGAAAAACTTAATATCAATTAATTTTTAGTAGAACATAATTTGCAAAAGTATATGTATCTAAGCGTTATGCTTAAGATTAGTTTTTCAAAATAATATTATATTTTTATCCGGGCACATTTGAGGCATTCCAGGCTGATGTTTGCTTAGGAAATCGTATCTCAATCTCGGAAAGCAACCAAAAGTATTCCACGAACCTACCTCCAGTTACCTATTGTCTCTAGGGTTCCGTATCGATACGAAGCTCGTTTATTTCACGACAATTCAATTGGCACGTGAAAAGTGGAGTTTTCATTTCACGTGCGCGGGACAAATTATATTAACTTCGAAACGAATGCTATAACAATTCCACTCCGTCGCGAACTGTACAGAGGTTATTAAGTAATAGGGTTTCGTCTGTCAGAGTATACTTTAATATCTGCGATTAGATATTCAATGGATATTGTATTCTTTTCACCAAACGTTGGTAAAATCAACAAAACTTGACTCTGTAAAGTGAAGGAAAGTCAAATTCCTCCGTGATTTTCGAAAAGTTCGCAAAACGATTGCGTTATTTGCCGTTTTGCGCTGCGTTACGTTAACTATTATTTTAAAATATATAACTCTAACTATTTCTGGTTGCATACTAAAGACCTTCCATTATTTGTGTGGGCGAATCCCGAGTCATTATCTAACCTTTCAGTTTTAGGAATATACGTGATAACTCTAATACGTGACAATAGTAAACAGATTAGAAAGGGAAAAACCAAACAAAGCATTTATCTACTTAGATAAATAGATCATCGCTTTATTGTAGTCACACAAAACATAACAATACAAAAATATAAATTTACTTGTAGTGTCACAAGTGGCGGCCTTATCGCTAAAATCGATCTCTACCAGGCAACCAAAGATATAGACATTTGAAAAAATAAATGTATAGGACGGGGGTGTACTGAACAATAAAGAAAGTAATCTATACCATATAAACTAAATTTAAAAACATACTAAGAAAACTTTAAATCGGATAAAATACATTCATACTATTCGACATAATTGAAGAGAAAATTAATAAGAAATAAAACAAATAAACTAGAAAATGAAATACAAGTGTACTTACAGCAAGCAATGATAGAAGATATTAACAGTAAAAAAGAAATACATCAATCCATAAAATAACAGCAGGTCAGTTATACCAAAGACAAATAAAATTTACTTACCTTATCTTTACCTTATTAATTTACCTATGGGACCGGTCTGGTTATCAATACATATAGGTACATATAAAAGATTAAGTTTTGATTGGCAGACTCATATTTGCGAGGAATCAACGGAGAGCCTAAACCGTTCAACTAAAAAACATGAAATATGGAGCATGTATTTTTTAAACATTGTATCTGTGAAATATTTTTGGATATTCAACCCCTAAAGAAGTCAAATGCGGGTTGAAAGTTTGAAACTTCTTTACATTCTATTTCATGTCACATGCAATGCCATGGTTAACGGAAAAAAAAGTCTTTGAATTGAATGCCATACTGAAACTATTTTCGTACATTTTCAGAACATTGCGAAAATGTCTAGTAAACCAACCTAGAGTAGTATTTGTTTGCTCACAATTCACGGCACCCAAAACGAAATTGCCCAATTTTTTAAATTTACGACCTAGTCAGCAACTGTAGGGAGAGGCACCGGTGGGCTTTATTCGTTCAACTGACTTTTTTCACACAGATTAAGTGACCATAAAGAGATAAAGTTGTTTTATATCATATACATACCTACCTAAAAATATAATAGCAATAAAATTTCCAATTTCCAAGAAAAGTTATTATAAATTAATTATATTATTTTCAAAGAAATAATAAATGGCATGTGTATTAAGTCAAAAAGAGGTCATTATTATTAGAGGGGATTTATGAATATCGATCAGTCTGGGATCAACCATGAATTCTATGTTTAATTATTAATTATTTCTCTTCGATAAATAAATATAATGATATACTGTTGACAAAATTCAAGAAACAGTATTTTTAACTAATGTATTTTTAGTACGAATAACGGCTTTGCGTCATAAAAAAAGATTATCATTCTGATAAGTATAATGACCTCCCATTTACTGCACAGGGTATATTATGTAGGTATACAAAGTACTGAAGTACAACTTTAAAACGGTCGAATTAGATAATGTTACCATTACAATGAAACAAATACTGCCCCTTTATCAGCTAGAATTAAATAAAATTCAATTAGGCAAGAAAGTGGTGAAAAAAAAAGCTACCAAAATTAGTTTCAATTTAACAACGTTGAAGCAGCAAACTGTCAAAACGAAACCAAGTTTGCTTGCTCTTGTTTTTACTTTTTTGTACCTAACTCTAGCGGATATAGGGGGTTACCCGAACAGCAAGCTATTACGATACCTTGATTCGTCCTAAGGCATACCAAATATAATTCAGGACTTAATCATATGAATATTTTTATCACATTATTGAACTCTTACTATTAAAATAATCCTGCTGGTTTTAAATATTCTAATCAGATAAGAAATCGGTTCACCGCCTCTTAAAAACGAGGGCTACGTTAATTTTTACATGCGCACGCCATGACCGATATGTTTTTACCAAAATATAAAGTCTGCAACTTTGCATTTTAAAATTACATGTGTTTTGAAGTGCGTAATTAAAGATTTTTTCATTTTGGTGCGATCTTAATTATATTTTCAAAGTCATATAATACTATCAAGTTATTGTGGTTTTATTTAACAGATTATTTCATTAAAATCTGAAGGAACTGTTTATTATACCCAGATTAATAGTATTTAACTATACATAGGCACCAAGGAATTGTATGTACGTTTATATAATTTGTAATCTCATTTTCGATTCTGTAATTGTCTATAACACTATATAGAAATATATGAAATACATATTTGAATACATAACTATTATAAAATTCAATATATATTACACTATATTATATATAACACTGACTTGCCCTATGACATATTTGTCGTATTTTTGTAGCTAAAATAACGAATTGAAAAAAAGAGTTTTGTATGGTATTTTTTTTAATGTATTATTTTTTATCCAACGCCGTCAGTACATGCTAGAACTACTTTTAGATAAATCTAGTTTAAAAAGTTTGGTCAGCATATTTTAAAATAGGTATCTGGTAAACCAAAATACAAATCGATACAAACACTTTCAGCATTTATTGATCTCAATCTTATTTTATCTCGACTAGATATATTGTTTCAAATCGCCTTATTCCTTAACTACAAAGAGCCTGGTTGTAAAGACCCCGAGATTACTTCTTATTCTGCACAGAAATAATATTAAGAGGATGTATCTACCGTCTCATTTCTTTCTCACTTTTTATACACATTTTTACAGAGTTAAATCTCTGTAGAACTACAAGACTCAGATAATACTGTAGTCAATCTACATACGAAATGCACTCGAGCAAATCACAATTAACATCGCTCACAAACACGATATCTTGGAACGGTTTAGAAACAAGAGTGCGAGCGTGAGTGCCATCCACTTGAGACACGCGTCTGTGAAATTTTTAGTGCAAATATTTTAGTTATTATGGTATACATTCAGTATTTTTTGTTACATTATCTACAGTAAAACATACAACTAGAGTCGTCTCTAGTGTGGATACCTCTAGTTTTTTGGGTATAAGCTAAAGTTGACAACCGCTACCGGTAGGTATGAAAAGTTTGACTTTTGTACTAACTGTCTTTTGTGGTATATCAGTCGCTGTTTAAAAACTACTTTCAACACACAGTGCCACGTTGCCTTACGTTACTCTTCTTTGTTTTAACTCCACGGTATTGCGGCTAAATGGAGTTTCCTTAGATTGAAACGCGGCTGTTATTTATTTCGACACCAGTTTTTGTGAATTCCTCTCTGTAGGTAATTTTGCGGTAATGAATTCGTCTGGAATTAAATTTAAATCTCTTTGAGTTTATTGGTGACTTTGGTTTACCAAAAACCGTAATGATAAACGAGACATCTAAATTTCTTGTCTTAATTAGTTAACTTGATGACACAATGGTATATATGACCTTGCCTTGAATACAAAAGAACTAGATACCCTACCTACGCGATGGTTTTGGCTAAATGTTTTCTCAATTCAGAGTAATGTATACAGATTAATGTATAAATATCATATCTACGAGTATCAGACTGTTTCATACATGTTGTCGACGACCGATCAAGTATTTGTTTGAAACAGCAATTTTTTTTTTCGAATTCAGTGTTGTTCCCATAGTGAAAGTTATTTCTTAGGATGGGTACAGTGACCCCCTTTCGGCTTAGTACACCCCTAGCCGATAACCCTGTATTATACAATACCGAATGCGCAGTCGGTAATGTATGTTAGAGACGATAGCAGGGAAATAGTTGAGGTAAGGTAAGGTATGACAAGCAATAACCCAACCTAATGTTGTAAATGTTGTTTTTTCCAAACAAAAAAAGTAACTAACAGTGAAAAAATAATGTTAACAAATGACACGGATCCCAAGTCTATTGTTATATTTGTATCTGATATTACTATAAACTGGCACTTTTGTTGTTCATTATGGTTTACATGGTTAAATAAAAATATTTTACACATTGCCGGTGGACCAGGTACTCTATACAATCCCTAGTAGTAGTAGAGTTATACAATCCCTTGGGGTTTCATATACACACCTATACATCACGTAGGTAAAGCATGAAATGGATATAAAATTTCATACATTGCCTGGACGCCCAAAGTATTCATTAGGTACATTATCTGGGTATAGTATACAATACCTGAACTATATACGATGATAACATAATATGTAAGAATGTTACCATTACTTTATATTAAATATTTCCGCAAACGCTGTAAATAAATAACAGCATCGTTTTTACATAAAATAATGAAAGTTTAGTCCAGAGCAGAATAAGACTAGAAAAGACAAATTTAACCCCAAAAAGAGAGAATCTAGTAGAATAATTGATTCATATTTCTGTATTCTAAAAGTACAGCTTGACTAGCTTAATAACTTTTGTCATTATTAAGGTCATGAGTACACTAAATACTTAATAATTAAATTAACATTCAAGTGAATCTGCTCCATGACTTTAATCTTTCAATGTGGCATCGCATAAATTATCCAACTGAAAATCTCCCTTATTTCTGCCCTGAGCTCATTTAAAAAAAATTTATAGAGGTTAACGAATAAACGACTTTTTTATCTTTATCCTTATGCTTTTTTGTGCAGACGCGAGGCCGACGTCATATTTTGAAAATCTTTATTGTATTTGACGATAATAATGTTATGGAGGAATTTTCCTCTTGGGTACACTAAACTCGGCAAAAAATATTATAAATCTTTATGAACATAATTACCGAATTTACTCAAAATAACAATATTTTGGGATGGCGAAATCTAAAAGTAAAATATGTTTATAAATCTATCGGATAGGTCACGTATTTTTTATAGATGATAGGTCTAAGACATAGCACGCCTGATATGGTGGTACAGAGATGATTGAAGAGTTTTAGTTGCCTAAAGTATGATATGACAGCCTCATTATTATTTTATAAGTACTACATTAAAAGAATATTTATATATTTTATTTTATTTTTATAGTCGTTAAGCTTACGCTTGACCGCAACTCAAAGTAAAGTGACGATGCGGCCCAGGATGTAGCGCGCTTACCTAAAAGAAACCGATTTACTTGCAACTTGCAGATACCAAGACTATAAAACTCCACAACCTGGCAGTTTGTACAATAAAATTAGACCCGAAACGTTTTGTGCGAGGCCGTGGAACACTTCTACCATGTACCGGTGGCGCCTTGCAGTATCTCTACTTGTCCGATTGTAAAATTGATATTTATGATAACAGCACAATCACTAAAAAACTACCGTATAGCGTAACGGAGGCGCAAAGTTAGTTGATAGTTAAAAGGATAGTGTGTCACTAAACTACGCGCACCATTATACAGGGTTATCGAAGGGTGTACTAAGCCGAAAGGGGGTCACACATTTTACTATGGGACCAACACCGAATTTGAGAAAAAAAATCTGCTGTTTCTTACATCTTGTCGATTACATCTCACGCGGCTTTGCTTGTTTTTTGTTTTTATAAACTCATATGCCTACATCACTCTACGTACCATAAACTTTCTTTACGCAAAAAAACCAAGTCAATCTGTCACTCAGACGGAGAAGGATAAACCAATAAACCAACAAAAAACTTTCGCATAATAATTATGTGTGAGGCAGAATTCTATTAAAGTTCACAAACAACTTTCCAAATGTATATCTATTACATATACAGGTACTCAAATTCTGATTAAGTCGCTCAATTTCGAGTTTGAGTGCTTAACAAGTTGATGGTTGATACTAAAACTAGTGAAACACATTAACGAGACATGTTAACTTGATTCAAGATCCAAACTCTCGTTAAACTTCAATTTGTTGATTTTACCGCAATACGGACTAATTAACACTCTATGTGTAAGACAATCGATATTATATGTTTTAGAACGTTGATAACGAAATTATAGCAAAAATTGCTATATATAGTATTGATTTCTACGTTTTAAACGATATTATGTAGATTTTAAACTATATTAGGGTCACTGATAATCTACTATCATCCCCTAATCTAAGGTGTACTTACTAGAAAAGATATTGAGAAATTCAATTTTACAGCTCGCACCACGATGATGTTTTGAAACGACGATGGCTGGGTGGTTAGTGGGGTCGATTCCCGTGTGAAAGGTACAAGCTTCTGTCCCACGAAATACGCAACAAGAGCCTGAGCTACCGTTGTAGGAAAACATCGTGAAGAAACCATAGCATGGTAATAGAACCGTTTCAAACGCTCGCCTGGCTCGCTAACACCCTCAAGTTGATAAATCTGTCGCCAAATGTCCCGGCAGCCTTCCTTGAGAGCCAGTGTAATTTAGACAAAGCATGCTCTATTTAGAGCCACAGTGTCGCTGTGGTCGTGGGAGCTGGTGGTCAAATGTCTGGATATCATGGATTATAAAAAAGTTCCTACCAACCACAATTGCTTTTTTCTTATTTGACAATCGACTTTAATTCTTCAAATGCCTACCTACAAAGTTAGTTATAAGATTTAAAAACCAAAGCAGTAACGGAAGTCAAGATAGATCTGGGGGCACGAAATAATATATTACGTACATTGTAAACTGTATTATTTAAAAATATAAATGACAATAATATTGACATGGTTACTTTAACAGTTTATTATCTAACAAACAAGGTACCAATTTATGACAGACCAGTTGAATAGTTTCACATAGATAGATAAGTATTAAACTAACCGATTTGGTTTAGATTCAGTTTCACAACTTTCACCTGTCGCTCCCAACGGAAGATCAGCGCGGGTTGTTTACAACCGGCATCATGCTGAGTTGGGATCGGCTTGTGATAAAAACATGCTTCCCTTTTTGTATTTTCTTTTTACTATCAAAAATTTCTTGTTTTTTGCCACAAATAAACTATATTCAATGCAATTCTATTCTACTTTTTACCGCAGAAAAACTTCGCTGCGATACTTATGCATTTTTATTGTTTCGTGACGAGATATGCATATTGCTGAAATAACAAAACTAATGTAGACATTTACCCCACTGAAAACTAACATCATCATCTTTCTGACGTTATATCACTACGTGGGGTCGGCACTGCATATCTTGATCCACTTCTCTTTCACACATAATCACTTTTCACACAGCTTAACTACGTCTTCTTAGGTCGCCCTTTCCAGTTACTACCATTTACCATCTTTTTAATTTTCATTATTAACCAAGAAACTGAGCTTTATCCATAGCTCTTATTTGACACCATAATCCTTCACATACAAACTGAATAGATCTCATACGCTAGGTATAACTCATTATCATCAAGAATCTATTAGAGCGGCTTACACTTGACGGGGGCGGTATTGTGCCAAGTTGAATAGGGTACTGACGTCAGCGTAGCTTTAGCTTTCTTAGATGCAATATCAAGTTCAAAGGATCAAGAAGGCAATTAGTAGAAACTAGAAGGAATTGAGGATTTCTAACTCTAAAAATAGAGATTATGTGTTAACTATCCTTCCGTGTTAACGTCTTTGAATTTTGCCTGATTTATTTACCTTTGATTTTTTGGGATAAAACAAACTTAAGTACGTACTTACTGAGTTTTTTTTACATAAGTTTAATGGAGCGGATAAATTTGTTACTTCGAATATTTGGTTGAAGAGATGCGAACGGAACTACACTTCAACTTAAATAACTGATTTCCCAGAAAATGTGTGACCTCAGTAGCTTATATGTATTCATCAGGGGCCTTATTCTCTAACGAATAACGAGATCCCTGGCTGGAAACGCGTGACAAATTTAACGTATTGTTGCAGTAGTTAATACTGATAATGCAAAACAAGCGCATTCCGTGCAACTGAAACCGTTTCACGTGAATACTACGCACTTAAAACAACGCAGCCGCGGTAGGTACGTATTAAAATTTTTCATAGTGTAATGGCTCAGTAAGTGAATTGTTATTAGTTGATAAGCAGCGATCCTTAAATCGTAAGGTTTTTCGTTCTGTTCGATTTCAGTAAGATTTAGAACGAACATTAAGAATTTTTAATAGGTAAAAATCGTTCAAGGAAACGCTTTTTTATAAAGACGTCATAAACTATAGGTCGCTAAGGTCGAAAATCAGCCAAAAATTCTACTAGGTTTATTTTTTATACAAAACAGCTTTTGATATAATTACCTCAATCCCTTAATTCTGCACATCCTACCCTCACAAACTTGTACTAACTTTGCTAATGATAGTTTAACGAGTACGTTCACATGATGAGGATAATATAGATTTGGTAAAACTAGTGGTTCACTAACAAGATCCCGTGGCTTTACCCGAGGATATCTATTATGGGCATAATGACAAATAACACTGTAGAACAAAACAAGTTAAAAACGACTAGAAATGTTTCAATTTTATTTCTAAACCAAAATGCAGCTCCAACACAAAGCAGTACGTGGAGGTTCACATGTTTTAGATTTGTTTTTTTTTAATTTTGATTTTATTTTATAAACGTTTTTTTTAAGAAGAATTCATTGATTACCTTCTAAGTAATGAATAAATACTTGATGTCACAATTCTTGAAGTGCATTATTTTTTTTTGCCTGATATCCGGGTTTCATTCCTAACTCCATGGACACAGAACGGTCTACTATAACCAATTAGGGACAGCCTTCGGACAGTTGACAATTTGACAATTTTAAGATCGTAATTTGACGGTTTCACTTCGATAGAGAAGCAGTAAGTAGAGGTTCACAATCTTTAACAGTTTACAATCTCGCGAGATAGATTATAATCTAACGGTATTTACAAATTTTACGGTGACATAAATATTTTTTAAATCGGCCAGTGCGTGAATCGGCCCTAGCTATTTTCCCGACTTTTAGGAGAAATACCCAGTCAAAAACCTCTCACCAGTAAAAAAATTCAACATTAGTAGAAACCATACACCGAGTTTCGTCAAGATTGACAGAGATCACAAACATCCATACATACACACTGACAGACGAAAGAACATTTTGCCAGACTCATTCGGTCAATTACGTTTTTTTTATTCAAACTAAATTATTTCCTGCTGGGCGGACAGACATTTCCATTCTGCTTACGTTTATTTGTGATTAGGGTGAGTAACCTTTCTATTAAAAAATTAAACTGTTGTTAGGCCTCCCGAAAATATATGTGATTTTTGTTTCTAAATATCGTTCAAGTAA
This sequence comes from Ligdia adustata, assembly GCA_947049295.1. Lineage (NCBI taxonomy): Eukaryota > Metazoa > Arthropoda > Insecta > Lepidoptera > Geometridae > Ligdia > Ligdia adustata. The sequence goes on from OX346237.1 coordinate 4,209,867, forward strand.
GTCAAAACAAATTACTTTTTCTGGTGGTTCTACGAGTAACTTAATATTTTTTATAGATTCCAGTTCTTATAAAATGTGATTGGTTAGGGGTGTACTAAGCTGAAAGATGTCACAATGCTATAAGCATTGTGACCTCTTTCAGCTTAAGGATCAACTTTCACTATGCAACTAACTTTAAATTCAAGAAAGAAATCTGCTGTTTCATAAATTTTGTCGATGACAGATAAACTTTTTGTACAGAACAGCAGATATTTTTCTTAAATTCACCATTCACTATAATGAAAGTTTTTCGTAGTGATGAGTATAGCTACGCTACTCATCTACTCATACTCATCACTACGAAAAACTACGCTAGTTGAAAACCCTGTACTTATAACATTTATTAAAATAATACGAGACACCACAGAAAAAAACAAGAAATGTTCTAAGTAGGTATGCCTATACCTACTTAGAACATTTCTTGCATTGCATATGGTGGTAGGTAGAAGGTATCTTAATAAAATAAACTTCTTTTTTTCTTCATTCTTGATTGGCCAGTACACTGTGTAATGTGCCAGTCTCAAGCTCGTTTGACAAAGATGAAACTATGAAAGTGAAACAATGATTACTGTAACTTGATTCACTTATTTCGCCGCTAACCTTACACGATACCACCACTGCTCGCACATCAGAAAACGCACAAAGTTCACGTAAATAAATTTATTATGCAAATCACAACGACTAAAGTTACAACCGTAGCATTACATGAACTTGAAGATTGGACGCGCATCATTTTCTCAGCTGATTCCGAGTTCATCAGCTTCTGAAGCAGATCTGCCGAAGGCCTGGGATCACCACCAGGACAGCTGGAGAATTGCATATTCTTCTCACAGTCCTGGAAAATATTTAGATATTAAGTGTATCGTTTAGGGAGTTCCTATTTATTTACCCGGAGAGGGGTCACAATCTAATGAACTACTTATTTCACTATGGGACCAACTCTGAAATTGAGTACAAAAAATCGGCTAACTTGATTCAACAATCAAAATGCGTCTTATAGACTAAATGTTTTTTTTTTGTCGGTCAATAAGAGGGTTTGACCTAGACTGAGGAATAATTAGTTTTAGAGTCATACAGAGAATTTCCCCATTAATTGGGCAATTTTACTAAAAACCATCTTGGCAGTCGCACCGTAATCAACTCAACTTATATTTGACACAAACCTGATAGACATCCCCTTCAGACAATATCACTGAGAATTTCTGCAGAATGACAGCTTGCTCGTGAGGACACTTCGACTTCCTGTCGAGGAAGATAGCCTTGAGGGTGCAGTGACGGAAACTAGCGCGAGCGCTGGAATTTAAAAATCAATGCGTAGGTTTATCTGTCAGGGGTGTACTGAGAAAAAAAACGGGTAAATATACTCATCATTACGAAGTACTTTCATTATGGGATCAACACCAAAAAATCTGTATATCCGTTTCGATTAAATAGTCACAACTGATTTTTTTTCTGTATCTGCTGTTGCTGTATGTCATGAACCGTGATAGCCATACAATTGATTTTTTTACAGATGATGTATTTTTGTTGCTGATATAACAACAAATACTAAAAACAGAAGAAAATAAACATTTTTCATTTTTAAGGGCGGGCTCCTACACAACTAATGTGATTTTTTTGTTCGGTATTTGTAATAGGTAGACGCTTCAAATATGCATAGAATATTTAATTGTGAATTTACTTAAATAACAAATAATTCAATTAAATCAATATAAACTAAACTAATACAACAATAGATTTTTAATGATCAGTCCAGCGGTCGTTGTGGTAAAAAACCGTCAGGTGATAAGATAATGTGGAAAGTTAACTGAATCAAATTCTACAAATAATTTAAGCTGCCGAGATCTTCTGTCCCAAGAGCTACTGATTTGCTTTTATAATTGAAAAAATATAAATAACCAAAAAAAGGTAACAAGACAAATTTGCAAAAATTGCATTGCAATTGCATTCGTGGAAAATAAGATTAAAGAATTCAATTATTTTAATTTAATTTTTGCTAAACACAAACTAACTGTTTAGAAAACTAACGCGTGTTTGATTCAATTTGTTTAAGAACATGGGTTTTCACGCGTACCTCAACGAATACGTGATAAATTATTTGTTCTGCTATATATTCCATGTTGACACGAAACAATGGACTTTTCTTAAAATAAACAGTCGCAAAATGTTGTGAACAGCTGATTTTTGTGAGACGTGTCACCGTTGGAGACACGAACGCTTGATTTCGTTCCTGATGAATTTAACCGAATGTGAGCGAAACTATAGTTGGACCTTTTCATAACCTAAACAAAACAAACTAACTGAATATAGTACAAAAATGTTACAAATTTATGCTGTTTTTAGCAGGGCATTTAATAACTGGTCAAACTTACCAACACAAATAGAAATGCGTCAAGTAATGTGTCCATTCGTGAGTGGTATTCTTCTCTGCATCGACTACCGCTTTGAAAGTTAGATAGCACTTCTCCCAGGTTTCGGCAACTTGGTCAATGCAGGTTGGGAGCTCATCGTAATCTGCCGAGTACAATTAACTTATTATATAAATAAAACATTTTGTACAGAACAGTATCGCAGCTCAACAGACATAATTTTTTACGAGTTTTTGACGAGAATAACATAATTCAGAACTTTTTATATATTTTCGAAAAAACTCTAAAAACGTAATTATTACATTCTGAGTAAAATAAAAAATAGGGTTACACTATTTTTCATTCATCTTTCCATTTCGTAATAAAAATGACAATAAATTTGAAATGTAGTCAATTGCTTATATAGGAGTTAAAACATTGACTACCGATGCACGGTAGCGATCTGTGATAGCCAATTTATGGTTACACTGCCAATACAAGACAGCCCCCTTATCGGCTAGAGTTAGGTATGAAAGAGTAAACATGATGTAAGACCAAGCAGACTTGGTCTCATTCTGACAGTTCACTTCAATGCTGTCAAAATTAAACCATGATTGCTTACTCTTCCTTTCACCTCTTTCAACTCTAGCCACTAAGGGGCTGGCTGACCGCTGCTTGATATTCGTTTTTTAAATACCTAATTCTTTAAAATTCAGAATACTCAAAGTATTTGCACTTTCTCATCTAGTAATCTTGATAATTAAAACAGATAATTGGTTGTACTCGATAGCTGATAAAGATGGATTAAATTGGTGAAATAACAACATATTTATCTAATTATCACAAACACCGTACCCAAATATCATGAGCTCCAAAATGAAAATAATATTCACCAACCGTTCCCAACCTCATTACTAGCGGGAATCACTTCAGCTAACGCCATATACACTAGTAACACTTGCAAAAAAATATTTTCAGTAATGAACACGCTCCTTCATCCTTACAACCAGATATCCTAAACTCTATTACCAATGTGATAGAGTTGAAATACTAACGTGAGAGAAACCAGTCGTCGTCGCAGATGTGGTTGACAACATGCATATGACCCTTTATGCTCTCTTCGTTGAAGTGTTTCTCGGTGACATCTTTGCATTCGCTGTTCCACTCTATGGCGCAATTTGTTAGGTACCGTATTGCTCTGCGAAAAACACGCGTACAAAGTATATTACTACCAATTTTCTACACGTGGATGTAATGTTATTTTTGCGAAATTTGGAGTGTTTTCTATTATATACAGGGTCACTGGTGATCAGCTGGTTATCTTTCATGGTTGGCTTCTGATGATAATATTTTTTATAATTTCATTCTCCACATACTCTCAAGGTTCACCCAGAAAATGGCGTGGTCCTTGGGAGTAGGTACCAAAGTCCGTGCCATTTTATGACTAATATTTAAATTTTAAGTTTAAATTGGTACATTTTTATCAATTTTTAGGTTTATAGAATAAAATAAAATAAATAAATAAATAAATAATTATTATTACAGTTTTGAATATCAATAGCATGTATACGGGAAACAATCCAGCGCAAGCAGCACCCGTTCACGAGTTGACGCATGTGCCAGCCATCGTTCTTCTCTACCATATTAGAGGGAAGAGAGCGACGCCACAGTCGATGCTGCCGCAAGAAAAAGCTTTTATGTGAGCATGAGTGCTGATGACCAAACCAAACCAAAATCTTTTGTACTAGGTCTTTTGAAAATACAAATGAAAAAAACAGATGCTCCATACGTTTGGCCGCGTGTCAATGATTTTTTGTAAGAAAAGGCGAATTAATTTTGCCGATTTTCAATTAAAAGTTAAGAGGATGCTAGTTGATTGCCAGTAACCCTGTATACTGGGCTGTAAATATTAATTGGTAAGATGTTGAAATGTCTTTGAATGGCAAATAAGAGAGAAAATTGGGCTGTATTTAAATTACGAATTAATTTACGATGGCATAAAAATAAGTCGTTACAAATTAGTACAGCGTAAGTAAGTATTTTTGAAGATTTGGCAGTTACCTGGTAAGAGACATGACTTCAATACAACATTAATAACTTTTTCCTTGTGTACAAAAATATGTAAATTCTGTGAATTGTAGTGGGATTATAGCATCCCTGGAAGATTTGTATATCCTAGGTTAACTGCGATGGTCACATAAGGTTATCAATTGTACCACTCGTCACAAATGTCTAAATTACTGCAATAAAAGCCTTTTTGCTTCAATTTGGTGAAAATATATTGATTTTAAATTAATTTTGTACACTGCGATAAGTTAAGTTATTTTGAATTTGGGTCATAGATTAAAGATTAATAATTCCTAACGCATTAATAATATCATGTACAACTGTCCTGGCCGTGGCTCCATACATTAATGAAACATCTCCTTTATAGCAAAAGTTGAACTTACGTGCACCAATCATACATTTTGGCCGGCATCGGAGGAGATTTCCTACTGGAGTTGTATACGGCAGCACTATCCGCAGTACAGTTCATAGCATAATTCGTAAAATCATCGCAATCAATGCCGGGAGACGTCACTAGTCTGTGGTTAACTGGATTGACCACAGGTTCGAATTCCATACCTTCTGTTTGTGGTGTACGAGACCGTTTTGTATCATCTTCGTAATGGTACTGAAGGTCTGAAACAATATTTTGACATGGAAGTAATGTGCGATAGGGCTGAAGCCAGAGAAAAAAACATAAAATATGAAAAGTTTCAAGAATAATGATTTGATGGCAATTTTTTTATTTTAAATACTTTAATTCAACGTCCTTTTGCTTATTATAGCTCTTCTCAAAAGATTGTACACTACGATTGTTATCTATATTAAAAAGAGTAAGTCCTGACTGACTGATATTTTCTAAGAACCAACGACGTAGAGGCTCAATCGCTTAGTCTAGAGACATGAAATTTAGGAGATTCATTCAAAGATTTTTGGAAATTCAAGCCCAAGAGAATCGAATGAGGGTTTAAAATCGACGGGTCATCAGTGGTCCCGCCGCCTGCCACTACGGCCGCAGCAGATAACCCTACTGCGGCCCCACCACGTGCACCATTCTATAGTGGTGAACCCGTCAGGGCCGCGGAAGGTAGGGAGAACGGCGCACCTCAATACCGTCAGTCCTCTCCTGCGGCCCCATCCTCGTCTGCGCCGTCTCGCGACATTGCAGCCTGCCTCAGTTGCGGTGTCCCCATAAAATACCGCAACCTACCTTCTGTAGCCACCCCGACACAGGCTTAGAGGGCCTGGTGGAGCGGCCCATTCCGGGTGCCTCTTAGCTTCACCGTGGGTAGCAAGGCCACGGTTACTGAGCCCCCCGCCTCGACAAAGCGGGCGCCTTTGTGGGGGGGGGGAGAGTTAGTCTAGTCTTGACTGATGAACTGACAGAAAGAATGAATGAATTAACTCTTTATTGCAGACACACACCAGCAAAAATCTATCTACAATCAACGTAGAGCCTAAACCGCTGAACCTAAAGACATGAAATTTGGAGGATGTATTCATTATGTACGAGTATGTAGGGGTGTAATAAGGAAGGAAAGATTTGTATTGATAACAACAAATACTCACATCCATGAAAATCTGAAGCTGTTGCCGACCTAATAGAGAACGGCGTGGTCCAAGGGGTTTGCCTAGTTCTAGGTGCCTTTATGTAGGCTGGTGCTACTTCTCCGATAACTGTTCCAAAGATTTTATCAATAACTTTAAACAAGCAATACTTAGAAAATAATAAAGTGAAAATTGACTTTCTATTTAGAATAGAATAGAATATAATTGATGGAGTCAGGCGTTACTTTGCGGAAATCCATTTATAATAACATGGTATATACAAAACACTAAATATTTTGTATATACCATCTTATTAGAATAGAATATGGTTAATTTCTGTCAAAAAACAGCAAACAATTTTGAAGCAAAGATAGTAAATACAATAGTAGGGAAGCATGTTTTTTGTCCGAAACCGATCTCAACTCAGCATGATCGGTTGTAAACAACCTGCGCTGGTCTTCCGTTGGGACCGACAGGTTACTCACAGAAACATGATCGCTGATTAGTCAATAAAAAATAATATCCTCACTAAGTCACTTTTAGCACAAGAAGATTGCCGGGCTTAATGCTTATACTACTAACATATAGTTTTTTTTTTAAATACATTACTTACATGCACCACAATATAACTCTAAGTTTATCACGAACATAAATACTTCTAGTATCATTTCTCCAGATAATTTCAGCCTGAATTACCATTGCAAGACATGTTATACAGAAATTCGTTGTGATTCGACATCTCAGAATATAAACACAAAATATAATGCAAATATGCAAATAATAATAATTGATCTTATCTGACATTGAATTTCCTTGCTATCAAAGAGCGTTGGACCTTTTTAACAGAAACTTAAAAGATAAGGAGGTTATTCCTCTCAGCTTGCTTACATGTAATCTTGCATCAAAACTTACATACTTTGAAATACCGATTGTTAACGCAAGCATACAAACAAATCCTATTACCTGTGGAAGTATAATCTCTGAAAATCTACTGAAAATCCCACATCATGTGACTCAAACTTTCAGAGTTTCAGTTAGAAATTATGAAGTTTCGAAAATGCAATGAAATTCAGAATACCTTGAGGGAATGTTCAGCGAGGTTAAATTCTGGAAGCAAAACGGTTTCCGTATTTGCATGATACTTGAAGCTTATTCGGACGCGGTGTGGTATGTAGCTGCTCAACCTTTTTGCCCTAACTAGCGTCGCCCCGCGGTGGTGAAAGCATAACAAACATACTCACTTACAAAACAACAAAATACTTTTATAATATTAGTGTGTGATTAATATTATTAGTAATAAGTAAAAACGATGTTAGCTGCGGCGAATATTTGAATAATCCACGGGAACGCTGTGATTTTCCAGGATGAAAAGTACCTGGGTTAATCCAGCATACAAGCTATTTTCATACCAAATGTCATCCAAATCTGTTGAGTGGTTTGAGCGTAAAGGAGTAATCAGCATACAGACACATACAAACTTTCCCTTTTATTAGTATGAAGTGAGATATTTGAAAATGCGTCTTAACTTCGAAAATGTCTTTATGGCTTACTCTAAAACAGCATATTATTGTTCGAAGTAAGTTCCTCAAATAGTAAGCAAAAACAAACATTTTGTAGAAGTTGAATTACCATGAACAATATCTTGACTGATTTGCTCTTATTTGAAATTCAAGTTTAAGAGTATGTATCGCTTTTTCCCAAATATTATAAAAATTTGCTTAATTCTAATAAACATAGTTTAAGCTTTTATTTGGCGAAGGAAGGTCAAATATTTAAAAATCCTTGATTAATTATTACTAGAACATAAATTTTTTCTACTTATTATTTTTTTTATTGGTAAAGATATGAACCGAAACGTCTGCTCAATAGGCATGTACAGGTTTATTGTGGTAAGACGGTTACTGTTGTTTTATTTTTTCAACAGTATGCTACCATAAGGCATCCAAAGAGCAGGTGGCCTCCAGCGATTTCGACAGACCTTATGAATAGACGTCCTGAAATCCTCTTGCCCGAAACTACTTATGAACAGATTTTAATTTAATATAGTTTTTACACTTTAAATTTCGAAAAAGAACTTTTATTTAATATTAGAGGTTGCCCACGCGATTCTGTCCTTTGGTTTTATCTCTAGGTTGAAAATCCTTTTTTATCTATTCCTCCCGGGAAGGGTCATAATATACTAATTTAGTAAGCATAATGGTGGACTTACGCCTACCTAATGGGGGAGATCCCAACCTAAAAGTTACCTACGCATACTTTGGAATGGCAATATTTGACAAGCATTTACGACTTTTAATTTTTAAGTATATTTTTTTCAGACATAAAGTAATATATTTTCATATTAAATAGATTTGGACGTTTTTGGTCATTTTATTCGTTCTAAAACTTAAAAATATGTACAAATATCGCATCGCATTTCTGAAGATAAATTTTTACTTATTCGTATACTTATATTTTGTAAAGTTCTATGACGCGTTACAGCAGATTTTATTTAAATAACTTCCAGAGTTTAAAAATCCTTGCGGCGATTGACACTACCACACCTTACACAGTTGTACACAGTAGAGTAATTGGACAGAACAATAACCTATTTTTTTAAGGTTTAGGAGTTTCTTTCACAGAGTTGTCATTGCTGAAGTTCAGTCACATTTTCCAAAAAGGCTTAATGTCCACAAGGCAGCCTGCAATTGGTTTTTACTAAGCGTGCTACAACTTAGCTCGTATCATTGCTTTACACCAGGAGAGATATATTTGACCATATCTCTCCTGGTGTAAAGCAGCTAATTTAGTATAAATGCGAAATTTCTGTGAAAGATCTATCTTATGATGTTGTCAATGAACTTTTTTACAAAAAGACTAACGTCCTCAAAATGAGTACAACAACCATCGTAAATTGAAAAAATGCCCTCTTTTATTTACAAGAAATCAACTTTAATAACACAAATCCAAACACATATTTTTATAACTGCGGAAGTGTTTGTTTGTCGTTTTTGTCCTCAGGAGTAAACGATCGATTTGTGGCGTGCGTGACGTCACCTCCCGGTTCTAACGGAAGATCTAGGCTGGTTGTTTAAACCAGCATTATGTTGAGTTGGAACAGGTTTGTGACAAAAAGAAGTTATTTGTAACTTTAGCTTCGTTTTATAAATTGTGTAATAAAGTTTGTTTTCTGATGCAAGTAATTATTTTTCTATGTCTATTTACCTACTTGATTTTTGCACAGTACGCAAATTTAGATTGAGGTCCCGAAATTTTCAGAGTGGGGTAATCAAAAATTAAGCGTGGGTGAAACCGCGGGCGAAACTAGTTAAACATAATTGAGGTCGTTGACTTCACGAATTATCATTCATTTGACGAAAGCGTCTAATTTAACACAAATTTAGGTTCAAATCTGAAATAATTTATCAATTTTCGTTCATTACCCTCATCGAAACTCGTATTGATTTATTGAGGTCATTCATATTTTCAATCAGTAGAAGGTTTACGTCTCGAATTTTGTCGTCACGTAAATTTTATTTCTAATATAAAGTTTTTCTTAGAATTTATTAATTTTAGTGTTAATTTGAAGTTATTAACACTTTTTTAAATGCTGATGGATATATCGCAAAGAGATGTCGTGTCGGAGAAGGTTTTGAATATAAGTAAAGTCCCGAAGCCGCAATTAGGCTAGCGTGGTGGACTATGCCCTTCAACCTTTTCATATTGGAGACCCGTGGCCAGCGGTGAGGCGCTGTGGGTTGATACCACTGACCTGTTAAAATACACTGGACTTCAGATTATCAAACCGACATTGAACCCATTTGTTTCGCTCTTTCGGCGCTGATGTCAGAGTGTAGGCGTCTAGTGTGACACCATGAAACGGATTTTAGTTATGGGATCATCTTAGTACGAGAGACTCACAAACAGCGCTTTGAATCAACAGGAAAATAAGTACTCGTTTCCTTGTTAAATTTTAGTCCAGTGGGATTCGCGATCCGTGCCCTTACAGCATGATTCACTCGCCGGTGGGTGTAGGGTAATTTCCTGTTTACAGCGTCAATGATTAATTTTGTAAATAATGTTAAAAAAAATTGATTATCAAAACTTACACGAACAAACTAAAGGAGGTTTAAACTAACTAACCATTAAATAATTTTACTTATTTTAATATGACACGTTTAGTATGAGAAAGAGCCTGAGTGAAGTACTGGTAAAGAAAAACATCGTGAGGAAACTATAGCATGATGGCAGGGTGTTTTCTAACGCCCGCCTGGTTAGCTACCACCCTCGAGTTGATAAACCTGTCACCAAGCATATAACACTGTGTGGCATGCTTCATCAAGGACCACAGTGTCGCAGTGTGTATACGTGGTCGTGCGAATTTATGGTGGCCTAGCAGTCATTATTAAAAAAAAACTTCTCCATGTTCACAAAGACTCCTAGTCATTAGATTACGCAAAAATATCACAAGTATGGGTTTAGTTTTGCCTTCTTGCAGGTCTTTTGTGTTAAAGTTGACCTTAAATTGATAGGTCCCAGTCGTAGACTGTTTCTAAGACATGTAGTGGCAATGACAAACTTTTGATTCAACTACAAAGCAAACAAGTGTACTTTTGTGGCCAACAAGGCCTAAGCAGAAAATGTTGGAAAACCACATTGTAAAGTTACACCGACTTATTGTTTTGTTCTTCCTGACCCCAGACAAGTAGCAGTATGGACCATGTTTTGCTTAACGTTATTAAACAGACTTCAAAATAAGAGACATTTATCAGTTAAGTTCGTCCGATTTGCAAAGTATGTACTTCAATGTCTCCGTACCGATATGATATTTTTTTTAAGTATCTTATATATATGTAAAAATCAATTGCTGTTTGTATTCGATAAAATTTGAAAAATTTTGTTTTTAAACTTTTGTGAAATTTCAGAGAACATCTAAACGGTGACAACATACTAAACCGTTATTCGATACAAAGTTTCTGGATCAGTTAGTTTTAAATAGTGCCATCTAGTTGATCCCAATAGTTTGGTTTATAAAAAAAAAAAAAATAGATTTTTCACAATAGTTTCCGATTTTTTATTGTTTTTTGAAATGGTATACTTTCCCATATAAATTTTACCAACATCAATACAATAGACAAATAGAGTATTTTTCTTGTTTGTCACAAAACATCATGTTTGTCACACCGGCGTGACAACTGGTGTCACTATGAGTCGGTCACGGAACTAATTAACTGGAAAATTGTCAGACGAATTGAAATTGAAGTCGATTTTCACATATTTCTTTAAATCGAGGTAAAATATCGTAAATACAGCTGTAGCTCTTCCAAAAAACACCGAGACATTCTACTGTGTTTACGAAACATTACGACGTTAAAAGGGTCTCTCAGTAAAGAATATAATAAACAAAGTTCAGTGTACAACAAGTCAGTAAAGTTACGGGTCATAAACGTGTAACTTTAGTTAAGTTTTCACGCACCACAAACTGCTCGCTCCCTAGGCAACGATGTAAGATACAAGTTTGCAGGTAAAACGTTTTCAGCAAACTACCAGCTCTGGTATATTTGTTGAGATTTTTCTTTGTAACTTTGAAAAGTCTTACGTTGTGATAGGTGCGATGAATAATAGTGACTTTGGAAAGTTGCAAGGGGAAATATTATTCGCAAATATTTTTATCAGCGCTTTCCTCTGTGTGCCTAAACCACAAGAAGTTTTTTTTAGTTATATATATCTTTTATAGAGTTAAAACTGTTATAGGTTTCTGGAATAATTTTACGCTAACAAAACTAACGCGAATAAAAAGACTTTCTCAAAAAAAAATAACACTAACTGCATATCGAAATACGCTGAAGCAATCACTCGAAAATTTCTTTGTTGGTTTATTTGTATGTTTTCTACTCAGCAACTGAATGACGGTTCGACTTTTGCACAGATATAGTTTGAGAAACGGAGGGTGTCACTGCCTTGTTGTGTTGTTGTTTTTTTTTGAGAAATCTAACATAGTGATGTTGGAACCACGGCTAAAAACTTGTGATTCACATAAATTCAAGTAACGCTGTAACTTTTTTACAGTTTCAATTAAAGCATACAACATCGATCACGCTCTTTAATATCAAACCACGGTTGAAGCTCAAAGGTTCGACTTTAGACTTGTTCATAGTTCTAACAGGTATCTTACCTCACAATCCTTCTCAAGGTGACTTTTCCCGGGTTAAGGAATAGTCGTTTCCCACATAAGTTACGGGGGACTTTGGGCCACGCCGTCTTGATAAGCCAGACGTGTGTCTCACAATATAAAGAAGAAGATGTTCAACTTTATATCTAAATTCTTCATGAAAGTCTTTGTAAATATTTTTTTAATGAAATCCTCAATTGTCACAGGCTACTTTTGATCCGGGAAAAGTACAATGTTTCCGTAGGATAATCAACTTATTTGGAAATTTGGAATCGCTGCAAAATTTTGCTAAATGCAGTGGTGACCAAGCGAAGTGTAAACCTATTAGTGACATAATACTTATTGGTATCTAAGATATTGCAAAAAAACTTAAAACTCTTTGAAATCTCTTCAAAAACTTGAAATATTCTGTAAGATTATGTAAGTAATCTAGACTTGGATGTTGCGGCAGAGGTTCGGCTGTTGCAAGACACATCTCTTCACAGTGGCAGCCTCTAAAGTCAAAACTGCCTTGACGCTGTTCTGTCTTCGATAAGAGAGGAATAATAAATAGAACAATCAAGTTATCGCAGCGAAATAATAAGATTACATTGACACTTACGAATCCGAGTTTGCTGTCCGTCCGCCTGTCACCCATATCTCATGAACCGAAATTGCTAGACAATTCAAAAAAAAAAAAACGTTAACAAGGGCAACAAACGAGATTCTTCTGTGTCGATAACGGCTACAGAGGCTTGAAATATTAAAATAATATTTAGTTATATAAATTGAAAATAACTAAATCAGATTAAAGCCATCGGATTATAGAAGCCGTTAAAGTACCCTTCTGCTATAATATACTCCACGCTCGTACATCCCGGATAAAATATGACGGTTGCAATAAATTTCTTCGCGAATTGTTGAGTTTGAATTACTCCTCGGCAGTTAAACTGGGGATTTTTGTAATAAAACCACATAAAGCGGTCTTTGGGAACCGTCGACGCGTGATAAAGGGCTTTCATTTTCAAAGTTTTATGGTAAACACATAATTGATATATAGCTAATGACAGTTTTATAGAGGTAGACAAGTGACATCGGGTCTTAAGCTGGGACAAAATGTGTCAGCTATCGCAACTGAATCTTCAGTTGGATTAGAAACCAAAACGAAAAAAATGCACTAGTTAAAATGGACTAAACAAAAATATAAAACGGTCTAAAGTCACTCTGAGATAATAGAAAACAAAAAAATATAGGTACAAAATGAAAATAATTGAAAACCTCCTTCTATTATTTAGGTCAGTCAAAAACTATAACTTCACTATACCTACAAAATCAAGTGCAACACTCTTGCTATCAATAAAGTTAAATGTGCACTTCAAGTCAACTCTGTAGGTCGTTAGGGAATACAATCTTGTTCAGAACACTTCAATTATAAAGTTTCAAATACCAAGTCTCGCCGATAATCTTCTCTGAGTGCGAGCGATTTTTGTACCTAGTTGTTCGAATCCCAATAAGATTTACAAGAAATATTATTTGAGTGTATATTTACTCCACACTTTTCATGAAACCTTAGTACTTTACACTATGTTTAAATAACAAATCGAGCATGATCACAAACGCGTTTTTGGTACAAATATAAATGAAAAATTCCTCTAATTCTCCATAAAACTAATTTAGTAAGAACTCGTATAAAATATTCATGCGGAATACCAAAACTTCAAAACTTTGTCTAGTAATTTAGATAAGTTTAGAACTAAACAAATTGCTTTCCCTTTGTCCACACTTCTGACGAGGGACGTGGTATAGGACGTGTACGTGTTTGCTCTCAAATACTTTGCAATAAATTAGATTATAGTTAGACTGGCGGTCTCCTGCCGCGTTGCCCGAGGCATGAAATGGAATATAAATGTTTCAAACTTTGAACCCCTATACTCTGTAATGAATATACCCACCAAATCTCATATTTGTGTTTTGCTTTAATTCCTAGGTAATAACAGCCAGTCAGTCAGAACTTACTCTTTTATACGAGTATATATAGATAGCGATAAGTATTAAGTAAACTGGTCAATATCGCATATGTGTGCATAAATCCGAAAGCGGTCAATATATTCATCATCACATCAAAAAATCTGACATATCATATAACGTGACCAATAGCTTGAAAAACCAGCCGATGTTGAGGAGAACTGTAAAGGTGAATGAAACACACATTACAGAATTATTGACGTACCAACCATAAAAAGATAGGAAGTCATTATACCCATCATTACGAATAAGTTTCACTATGGAACCAACTCTGAATACGCGGTAAAAAAACAGAGGGATGTTTCATACATTTTGACGACGATCTTTTTTATGAAATAAACTTGTATACTTACATTACATTGTAATTACTAACTTGCCTAACGTCACATATGTAAGGCCAATAAAAAAAATATTTTGTATGCAAAACCCACAATATTTTTTTTTTATACAAAAGTTAATTTTTAAATTAAAAAAAAAATTCAAGATTATTTTCGTATGAACATAAACTTTGAGTAGGTAGATACCATTAATTGTGCAATTTTTAATATTTCTCTTCCGGTTCTATTCGTGTCTATTCCAACGGTTTATCGCTATTTCACCGTCCACCCTTACGATGTCGCCCCAACCGGTAGTCCGGGGGACTGCCTTATTCTGTGTCTACTTTTAGTATATTAGAGCTATGCGTGAATAACAGACTTCTATTGAAATATACTAGGTTGTTTTTAAACAGCTTGCCTTTGGACACTATTCACCTGAGGTAAAGCGACGATGCTACTCTAAACGAAACCGATTCACCCGCAATACGAAAAGACCAAGAAATAGAGAACTCGGCAGCGAAGTCCATAACTTGGCCGCTTGCATAATATACGACAACGCAAAGCGAGTCCATGCAATCTCTACCATATATCGGTGGCGTCTTGCAGTACCTATCTCCAACCAATATCTCTAGTTCGATCGTAGAAAGATGATAAGGTTTAAAATTACAGTTACAAAACCCTTTATTGTCACCACAAAAAATAGAACATCAAATAATAAATAAAATAGAAACAGGCATAAAAGGTAAGTCTTGTTACTGGCTATATCTAACGACTTCAAAAAATGAGGAAGTTCTCTATTCGTCGCCATATGTTGTATGTATTTTCCCTGATATCTTGGATTCTCTTGGACCAAATTGTATTTTTAAACAAAGGTGTTTTTTTGCTTTCTAGTTAGTCCCATAATAGTATGGGTAAATGTTATTAAAATCAGTCTAGTATTTAGAAATTTAGATATTAAAATAACTGAAATATTTGCTGACAAATTGAAGTAGGTTTTTCTCTTTCTTATCAGTATTACATGCTTTTAGTAATCGTAAGATACATTAGATCTACTCATAGCCCACTCTAATACTTCGTTTACTTATGAATATAAAACCTATCTCCATCGGATCCCGCATCTGGGCCGCATCGTCGCCTTACATCAGGCGAGTTGCGGTCAAGCACAAGCCTTTTAATTATAAAAAGTCGCACCAACCAAAATATGCCTACTATGCCAATTCAACAATGTTTGACCAAAGTTTCACAATCAGGAACTCTAGTTTAAGTGATATAAACTCCGAGCTAAAGGTAAGAGTGACCGCACACGACCGACATGCGATAACCATGAACACCACTTAAAGCGTGAAGCCGCAACAAAGAACTTACAATGTAATACCTATAAAATACTTATAAGATAAAAATAAAAATCGTGATTACTATACTGTTTTCAGAAGAGAATGAAACAAGACAGTGGTATGAATATATTTAGATCAATAAGCGTGGTTTGTGTGGACAACTGTTTTGATCCACTGCATACGTAAAACAAGTGGTTAGAAGCGAGTTCGAAAAAACCCGACTGCTAAATCGTTAAACCTGTGTATCATCAATAATTTCTTGGTTTAATCTTGATGTACCCAGTGTTATTTTCACAACTAAGACGAATCTATTGACACCACTTACATAAAAATACGACAAGCCGTTTAAGCTCTAAAGCATGCCAAAGAAATATACATACATACACTCGAAAGACCCTCTTTCTTTTGTAGTCGGATAAAAATAATAATTTTGGAGTCCGTTATGATTATACTAATGCAGGCAAGGGTTAAAAAAGCAGCTGCCTCCAACTGCAAGTGTCGACTACTGGCCACATTGGCAGTCGCACACTTCAGGTTCTTTATGGGGTAAGTAAGGCTTCAGCTCTGACTAAGTCTTGATTGAAATGCAATGTTCAATCGCTATCAGTTTGTCTACTCTTCGAAACAATGTTTAGATTTTTCAATTGAATTGACGGTTGAGACCAATGTTTTGAAATTGATCAGTGTTACAGTTTGGAATTGATGAAAATATCTTTACTACAAAACGCTTTTTAGAGTTATCTTTTTACATAAATTTAGGAAACAGTTTTCATACATAAAATCCTCCATGACTTAAAAAATTGTAGAACCTGTATACTTACCAAGTTTCATGAAGTTTGGAATCTACTGTACACGAGTATAACTTTCAACCAGATAAACATACAAACGAAAGAAATATTTGCTAACCTCGAAGTCAAGACGCTGTTCTTACTCGGTCAATAAGCAAGTATTTTAAGTCATTATACCTATTTCTACTCAAGACAATCTTACTGTGAGCAGTGTTGTTAGGCTCATCTATTGATTCACGCGTAGAATTCCAACGCCACGAGTAAAGAGAGAAGGAATAAGAAGCTGGCATCGTGCTACAGCGCAATATAATTATTTGGATATCATGTATGTTAATTGAGTCAGTATCGTTCCAAATAATTATTATTAATATTAGCAGGGTTCGTACGGATCTGCAATCAGTATGTATCTAGTAAATAACTAGACGCTTCTAAACTTTGAGCGTCATTTGTCTCGTTTTATACGCTGAAGAACGTTACGTGGCAAAACTAGACAAAATACGCTCAACATAGGAATGCTAAGATTTATCCCGCGCAGGTGACAACGTATCAATATGCTATGTTATATGATTTGTAGAAATTATACTTACACCAAGTATCGTCACGAATGTCACAAAAAAAACAAAAAGATAAAAAGTAACAGATTAAAGAGAAAAAGAAGCTTGTTCGGTCAATAGTTAGATTTTCTTAGTCAGCATACCTATTTCTGCTCACACTCTCGCATTCATAGAGATAATTACTATAGAGTCATTCCTATCGTGTCGGTGAGAAGTACAGTAGATGAAATAGTAGCTACTATTGCTGCAATACAAGTAGTAACGGATTTTAAAGCTTATCCGCAAATAAAACTTTAATGAACTATTTATTCTCTGTAAAAATTGCTAACAAGTCTTATCGTTTTATGACTATTATCGTAAATATTAAAAGTTTTACATTAAATTAGAGTTAATCTCATAGCATTTAGTAACGCTTAATAAAGAAAATCGGCCATAGACTACATTAACGAAAAATCGAACGCTCTCTTTTTCATTTCGATGTTGCATATCTTCTTCTTTGTGTAATAGTGACCGAAAAGCAAGAAATCCCAAATATTTGGACAAAACTATTGAGCAGACGTTTCAATTAATTTATTTATCAAACCGTTTCGAGAAAAGGATGGTACGGCTGTGCCATGTTTTGCTCGACTTGGTGAGAGCACTATCATGCCCCCAGATAAAAACCCGCGGCTATTATTTGTTTAGAGGTAATCTCTCCGTTTAAATTTATGGAACCATAAAACCTCATCTATTCAATGTCTGACAACTAATTTTGAATTTCGATCTCTCGTATTTTGTTATAGTACCTATATTTTATGAAAGTTATTTAAATATTTTACATTTCAAAATAATAATTGAAACCGTTAATATTTACATGTAACAATTTAGTCTAAGCATACAAATATTTAATCTTGAATCTCTAAATCAAATGACCACTAATTATATTGCCTACCCGTGATCATTCCCGGTGTAAAGGTCCCAAAAAACCCATCGCAATCCTTTACAAAAGGAATAAACTAAAGCAGATGTCACCTGTTTTAACTAGACTTATTACGTTAAAAAAACACAGTGGCGCACCCATACCTACGACGACTCTAAGACTGCCAAAGTCTATAATCTTTCTCTGTCTACGCTTGCACTGTTATTCCGTAAACAATAAATCTTTCGTGAAGATTTATCCCGCCCAGATGACAGCGTATCTGATCTGCTACCGAATTATGTTTAGCAACGTGTTATGGAATAAATTTGCCGACAAATGATAAATGTGGGGTTAGTGCTGTAATTGTTTAAGTTTTATTTATTCGTAGATGCTATCGTTATCTTTATAGGTATTTAAATATTTTTTAATTAATTATTTTTTTGACCGATTTCATAAAGAAGGAGGTTCACAATTCGCCGGTGCCTTTGTTATGTATGTTTTTCGATTTCACAGAGACGACTGGAAAGATTTGTAATTAATCCCATATAAATTTTATCAAACTTTCAAAAATTGTGAGAATTCAGGTAAAAATTTATAAAAAATACACATGATTTGGTCGGCCTTTTTTGATGTCGGACGAAAAACGTATTTTGTTATAAATTTTTTTTTGCTTTAGATTTACCTAAGGTACCACAAATGTACATTGGTCTCTCAAACTATTAATATAAGGAGTTTTTTAAACAAACTCGTTACAGATTTTGCCGTGCCAACAGAGAGTCATAGACAACAGATTTACATAGAATTCAAATGAGATCAAATGTATTCTGAATTTTTTAGTAATCTTATTCCTAGAAATGCTGTAGTAATATCTAGAAGAAAGTCGTTACAGTTGGAAAGACCGATACTTACTTCCACCGTAGACATCAAATATTTACAACGGTATTCGGTAATACGACGGACGGTGAAATAAGGATGCGAAATGTACAAAACAAAATTAGTTGTTACATGTCGTGTTTGAATAATGATGTCTTTTCCGAATGTATTATTTTCATCATCGGAAATACAACAAGCGTTGGACTCCCGATATAATAAACATTTTCCATAGTGGAAAATAATATTTGTTTAATAAAAACCGTTACAAAAGTTCATTTTGTCATAAGTTGTTTATTTTGTTAACTAAGTGATTAATGTGTTACCTACACCTAGTTATTTTCATTAAATCAATAAACAAAAACCAGATTTTTTTTTATAATTTAGACACTACAAAAATATGACAGGTATATTATCTACCAGATTTCAAAAGAATTTTGGTGCAATATATTTATCATTCAAGAATTTAATTTGTATGATTTGCCAGTATAATACAATTTTAATCTAACTGGTATTTCTTCACAACTGAGAAAGCTGAAATAAAATAGTCATCATTCCACAGTTTATTACCAATAGTTTTGTTCTGTAGGCACACGGTTTCCATTTATGTCGATAAGAAATGGAAACATTTTTTTAGTTATTTATTTGTAGCGAACAATTTGTACACTGTTTTTTTTTAATATAATATTTTTGTATTCAAACCAATTTTTAACAAGAATTGGTTTGAACAGTAATAAAGTTTTGCAAATAAAAACATTATCTCCATTCAGCTCTTACTCTAGGAATACTTACAATAAAATTATATTTTATACATATTTTGCCAAAAGTGGCGGCCTTGTATGCATGCACCATAAAACCTATACTTTCCTTAAAGCTTTTTTTTGTCACAATTAATAAATATCGACAAATATTCACCACATCACTATCCTACTATTCAGCACTCGATATGAGCGCCGGTTTTATTCAAATCGAGTATATTACACTAACGTCATGCGAAACTCAAGCCTCCGAAACGCTTGCACCGTAACACTGGACTTTCGGCAAATTGTCAGACAAAACTGGGAATTTTCATCAAATGCAAATGCACTCAGCTAGTTGGGAACTGTGAAACTTTCCGGGGCCTTTACAGCCAGAGTTTGGGTTGCGATGATCCAGTATGGATATAACTGAATAACTCAAATAAACCGCTCAAATTTGAAATACAAACAGTTTTGTTCTAATCAAATTTAGTTTTAATTTATTCATGGTAATGAATTATTTTTAAGGAGTTTTGGATACCCAACTTCACACCTCCTCTCATTATTTCTCATGTTCTCAATACTAACTTCCTCGAAACGTGTTTCGCCTCAGAAGCACAGACCCAAAACTGATGTATGTCATAAACATCTTATCCCATACTGACAATACTAGTATGATGAATTTAAAGCACTCCTTGCAGTTTTCAGCATCCCAGAGGCTTCGTTTCATATTATTTTAATCTTCTTACAATGGCCTGGGTACTGTAAATTACAGTGCGGGTTACTAACTAACTCAGAAAAGCTTGTTCATTATGATACAGTTGATGACTAAATTAAAACTGCCATGTCGACATTTACATACAAATGCTAATTTGTTAGACTAACTTCACAAATAAACGTAGCTTGTGACCACCTGTTGGCTTATTCTAGTCTGATGGTAAGTGACTTTGCAAGGCTTGCATTTGTGTAGAGATACCCAGAGAAAATATCAAAATCTCGAGGAGTAAAAAATCCTATAGAGACTATTATTTTTATATAATTACACTAAAATTATAAATATATAATAGGTATTTGTTTATTAATAGTTCACGCTCAAACGGCTTTACGGATTTGTAAGAAATTTGGCTCGAAGATGGCTCATACCCTGAATTTATACATAGCTAGTTTTTATCACGGTAAATTGAAGTGTTCCAATTGGATGATCGAATAGCCACCGCGGGTAAAGCCGTGGAAAGCAGCTAGTATCAAAATAAGTTAATAATGTGGTATATATAAGAACACCTTTGCATAAATATACGTTACATAAGGTCATATATTATAGGTTAACCTAAGAGTATGGAAACTTAAAAACTTGAAAAAAATTGCCAAGTTGTGTATTTTTCGATAGCTAAAATCATATTGCGAGCGATCGGTTTCTTCTTGGCATTTTAGATCGCATCGTTGCATCACATCAAGAAAGTTAAGTTCAAACGCAAATCAGTTTTACTTTTAGAAAAAAAGTTATAGGTACGTCAACGAATACGATTTATTTAGGTTTATCTTTAAAAAAATACGTGCGTGTACTGAGTTATGAACGTTAGAAGATATGAGTATTTAAAAACTTTATAAAAAGACAATCCCCTGATATGGAGGCTAGATTGACACTGAAAAGGTACGTGTCGATAATAACAGTCATAATTACTAATGTTGAGTAAGCTATAATAATAATGTTGTTATTTTTTATTGTTGTAATGATAGATCCAGCATATGCTTCAAGGGCAAGTTGCCGACTCTTTGTCACACCAGTGTGACAAACTGGGTATTTTGTGACAAATAACTAAAAACAACCGTTTCACTTGTGTGACAACGAATCATTCCCGCTGCGTCGCGTTCCCAGCATCGCGCGTGCTCTGGTTTAACGACCTTATACAAATTACCCACGAGTCTACTGGCGAGTAGTGCAGAGGGGAAAAAATATTTCCTACGACACTAAAGGTAGTGTGTGTGGTCTAGTAGTGCGGTGGATAATAAGCGACTATGAGTCATATCTCCAAAGGCAATATATATTTACACAACACTGCGTACGTATCGTGAGTTTTATTAATGATGCTTTAAAGTTCTTTTATTTTTTATTTCTAACTGTAATTCAAAAACATCAGTCTTCTTCACTTTTACATCGGCAGCGTTAATCATAGCAATATATATTTATTAAAGGATAATCATCTAAAATGCTCACAAACGGAAAATAACTACATTTACTTTATTTTGAGATTGCGCTTACAGCAATTAACCTGATTTTTATTCTCCAAGTGGTATAGACAAAAAAAATGTAAACAGAGTTAATATTCTAAGGGCAAGCTTCAATCAAAAATAAATCTCTTTAGTTCAGTAACTTTTAATCCGTGTTTGTTTTCTCAATCTAAAGGAATTATCCCTTGGGGTTTGTACCGAGGGTAGATTCTGACCGGCTACAAACAAAATACGAAACATTTTACTTCCTAGGTATACAAATTAGTCGTTATTTTTGATTGCAGCCTGGCGATATGTTGACAAGATTTTGTCTGAATTAATTCGGTTTAAAACTTTAGCGTTTCATTGATCAAAACGGCAACAATGCTTTCATTGAGAAATGCCATGAATTTGCTAACTATACTTACTAGTGATATTTAACAAAAATCTAACTTTGCCATTTTGTGGTGACGGCCATCTTGGATTCATAATTTATCATCGTTGATAGTATTCTAGTAATTCCCCTTCATTTGATACCCATACTGAGGGAATTATGATAAAATATGTAATCCGCCATATTGTAGCGTCGGTCATCTTGGGCCGATTTTTTTATCAAATATAGCTAAAAAACTCTCGACTAATGAACCTTTCAAAAACAATATCAAAATCGGTTCATCCATTCAGAAGCTTCGATGCCACAGACAGACACACACCCTGACATGTCCAACTTATAACACCTCATCGTTACTGCGTCTTCAGCTAAAAATGGCTAACTACTATAAAAAGATGCAGTTAGACCAATATTTATCTTCTGGGTGTTTATTGTATATATAAGTATGTATTTATGTATATAAGTATGTATATCAGTCATCAGGTTACCATAGCACAGGCTTTGCCTAGTTTGGAATCTGAAAACTTATGTGTGGATGTTGTCTCATATTTATTTATTTATTTGTAGAGGGTACCAAACATAAAATACGAGTATTTAGACTGCAATTAAAACAAAGTTTACCAGAATAATCCCTCAGGTTACCCAACGTAACCAGAGCCGTAACATAATTTTTAAAAGTTGCCAGGATCTTATCACCATAACTTTGAATAATTCACTGCGAACGGAACTTTTTCCTTTGATAAAATTAATTTTAAAAAGTTTACCTCGTTTATCTAGTTAGTCCGGGTTTAGTGGAGAAGTCACTATTTTTAATGAACTTAATAAAATATTTTTTTATTAGCTCATGGGAATGTTTTGCGTTGAAGGGAAGGAAGGCTTTATACGTAACGTATATATCCCTATTTTTCAGAGAAATCAGGAAATATTTTAAAGGGTACCTAAATTTTTTTAAAGGGTATTTCCCAGCTGGTTTTCAACATACTCCTCGTATTTTGTCAAAATCGGTCATAGAATTTAGTTTAGACATACATAATATTGTTATTGGTAAAATAAACTAAGAGCTCTTAAAGTATACCTCATTGAAGTCGATTGTGATATTTTCAAAGTATTTATTGTATATTAGATATAATCAGAATCAGAAATATTTTTGCACAAACAGTGTACATACGTAATAGCAATAGTTGCATAGTACTTGTATCACAATTCTCTTTTACAGAAAGTACTACACCTGTTTTACGAGTTCTTTTTAAATAAAGTGAGTCGATGACATTACGGCAGGCGCCGACAGAACTTTGTCGGTTAATTCGATAAAAAAAAAAAAACTCTTGACCGATATTGATAACATTTAAATGTGATTATAGAAGTATACCTCAAAACTCAAAATATTTTTAAAGCGCTTTTTAAATAAATGCAGTTTTTTTTTTAAATCGGTTTAGGGGTCGCTTAGAAATCAGGTAACAAACAGATTAAAAAAAACATACTCGTTGAATTAAGTACCTCCTCTTTTTTGAAAGTCGGTAGAAAAATACAATTTATTGCAAAACTATATGAAATATAAATTAATGAATAAACGTTTAATAACATAAATAAAATTAACACATAAAACTAATGAATAAACATTTTCAAAGTATATTCAGGGGTAGGTACACGAAGTGTTACCAACTTTAAGTTGCTATAGCAACCAAACTGTTTACAACATGGCGCCCATTTTTTCACAGTCGTTAGTCTATTGTATTGTTCCTAAACACACAGAAGCTCATTGTTTTTCGTCGCTGCTAAAAAAAGTTATCCAGATGGAATTCAAACGCCACAGTGTCATTCCTTTGTATTTGGCTGGAAAATCGCAACCAGCCATTGTTAATGCGCTACGACATTTACATCTGAATAAAATGTTTGTGTATCGGACCATCGCGCGTTACAATGATACGGGTAGCATCAAGAAACGCCATGGAGGTGGACATCCAACAACAGCAACATCATCAGAAATGGTTCGAAAGGTAAAGGCTAGAATTGAACGAAATCCACGACAAAGCGCAGTTAAATTGGCGAAAAGTCTTAATGTATCTGCCCGGAGCATAGGACGCATATTAAAAAATAAACTACAACTGAAACCTTACAAAATACAAAAAGTGCAAGACTTGATACTTGCACAAAAGGCAGTTCGCCTAGAAAGAGCTAAGGAGTTAAAGCAGTTGCACGTTGATAGCAAGCTTGAAAATTTGGTATTTTCCGATGAAAAAATTTTTACGGTTCAGCAATATGTGAACAAAATGATCGCGTATGGTTAAAGTCTAAATCAAACGACAATTTAGACCAACGAATTGCTCTGCGAAAGCAAGCACCACCATCAGTGATGGTTTGGGCCGCGGTAACTGAGCAAGGTGCAAAGATAAACCAGCAAATCTACCGTGAAAAGATTTTAAACGATGCTTTGTTACCTTGGGCACGTAAGAAATTCGGTAGAAACCATTGGACGTTTCAGCAAGACTCGGCACCATCCCACAAATCCCGTGAAACCCAAATTTTTTTGCAAGTAAAAGTTCCGAGCTTCATTTCTTCGCAACAATGGCCACCACATTCGCCGGACTAAAACCCAATGGATTTTTCCATATGGTCAATTCTAGAGGCCAAAGTGTCAGCAAAAAAATATGAGACAGTCGACGCCTTAAAGATTGCTCTTCGCCGAGAATGGAACAAAATATCAGCAGACCACATTCGTGCAGCGTGTGAAGCCTTCTCGAACAGACTCGATGCTGTTATCCGCGCTAAAAGTGGCCACATCGAACAATATTTTTTTTTTTAATTTTAAATGTTTTTTTTCTATATATTGAAGTTTATAAATAAAAAGAAACAAAATTGTCAAAATTACAGCATTTTGAATTGGTAACACTCCGAGTGCCGACCCCTGTATTTGATTTATAAAATATTTTTTATAGTAAACATGATTTTAACTTCTTCACCTAAAGTGACATACCTTATCCTAAAAGGGAACAAATATAAACTACTGGCTGACCCAGCGATCTTCGTACCGCCTAACAGTCGATTCTTTATGATTCTTTTGCTCTTCGGGACCCGGCGGTCAGCAAATATTAACATTAATATTTATACGATACTAACGTCACTCAATTGATTTGCCTTCCCGGAACCTCTCCACTAACACTTAAACTTTATGGTATGGTATTAAACTTCAAATTGACTTACAAGTAATTGATGGAGTCAGGCGTTACTTTGCGGAAATCCATTTATAATAAGATAGTATATACAAGATGTAACTACTGAAATACAACCTCTTTTATTCCCAGGCCAATAACGCAATGATTTCAAGAGAATATGAAAGAAGAAATCGAAAAATATTTTTCGATTTCTCACGCTGTCATCAAGACGAGGCGGAAAAGCACTAAATATCTTGTATATACCATCTTATGACTTATAAGTATTAATACCAATCAATTGTATGGGAATATAGAAAAGTGTTGTTTATAGACCTTTTTTAAAAAAATTCTCTCCGTAAGAACCATCTTCGTACTTCAAGGAATATTCTAAAAAAAGAATTAGCGAAATCGGTTCAGCTGCTCTCGACATTAGCGCATTCAGCGATTTATTTTTTTACTGTAGAAGATGATAGTTATATGCAAATATTCTCTTAAAATTATTGCATTATTGGCCAGGGAATAAAAGATGTTGTATTTCAGTAGTTACATACCAAAAGATGAACAGGGACTATCAAATCCCAATAAAAAGCAAAATAATACCTCTATAAGTATCTACAAAAATATCAGTAAACAAAACGGCAATATATTTTAGTTCGTAAACAAAAAATAAAAACGTAGACTTATTACGTGCGTCGTGAAAAAAAATACGGCATATTATTTAGAGATGAGACTAACGTGAAATGTTAGAAATGTGTAAATACAGTAAATAAATTCGTTAACCACAAGGAGAACAATTGTTTTTCATATATAATTTTTTTAAGAGTTTTTTCATTTTTTTATTCTCGTATCAATTTTATTTCTTAACATTAAGTTTTTTACACTATGAATATAAAACAATAAATATTATAAAAAACCAAAATCTAGAGTGCCACCAGCAACGGGGTAGGACCCAAGCTACCGATGATAGGGACTACAGAGAGAGGAACCTACTTACAATACGTGCTGTATCGAGGAGCACAGCCCTCTGTACTTACTCTTAAGATGTTGATTGAGACTTCTCGCTATCAGGCCGTTTGCCGAAACGACTATCGGAACAATGATCGTCGAATCAACATCCCACATAGCATTGTTTTTCTTATTTTTACCACCTACAATAATAGGAAGTACTTAATTGCTTTGTATATGCTATTTTTATGTGTGCTCGATTTCTCACAGACGATTTTACTGTTTTGGATTTAAGTTTTATCTCAAATCGAAGAATAAAGAAATATCTTCCATGTTTGAAGCTAGCAAAATGAAAAAAATGCGAAAAAATCTCGTTTATGTTTAGTCTCGTTCTAGAAATACTATAACAAAGATATATCGGTACTGGTAAATAGCGAATGAAACTGTAATCACGTTACGCCGAAAATTCGGCAACCAGAAACAAATATGTAATTATTTTCGTTTTCGGCAAAACTGAGATACTTTAACAAGTCATCTCAACACTAAATTATTTTCCCTTCTTTCCGCAAACGGGTAATATATGTACCTAGTTTAATTTAGTGCGTTGTTATGGCAACAAAAACAAGGGATGAAATAAATACACGCATGGGGTTAGACTGAGCATGTAAGAAGCTTCGAATAAAGAGGATATAAGATGGTTATAAAACATTATTTGAGTAAACTGTAGCAATATTTTTTCGAACAGTATCTACAAAAATAATAATAAAAACTTCCTCCAAAAAAAATTTTTTAATTAATTGAATAATGAGCAAATCGTTTCTGTTTCATTTTAAAAACATTTACTGCAATGTCGTAGATTTTAAGGATCTGTACCTAAAGGGTTAAAACGGAACCCTATTACTAATATTTCACTGGCCGTTCATTTCACAGTTATTTCTTTTACTTTTAACAATGACAACAGGTAGAAACCGAAACCAATGTTGTACAGAAATAGTATGGAACCCTTTATGCACGGGTCCGACTTGTACTTGGACGATTTTTAATGTCTTTTTTATAGTTTTTATATTTTTATTGATTTAAGCTATTTTGAAGCTGTCAGGCATGTTTCTCGATGTCATTAATCAGTCGGTCAATTTTAATAATATTTAGTTACTAATCAACTATCCGTTACACAGGAACAATCCTAGTGGGGAGCTGTAACAGTGAAACCATAATTATTATTATTTTATAATCTTTTATTGTTATGTTGACTCCTTAACATGTCTATTTCCGATCTCTTCGCGGATTGCTAGAGCATTATAAGCTGAAAAACAAAAGTCAAACAGCAAAAGTTTAGATCTTGGCATAAAGTAATTTACGTTTTCAATTCTACCATAAGCACGAAAGTTCTACCGTTAATGGTTTGTTGTACATTATTAATGAACCACCATTAGAATCTGACCTTGGAGGTACCCTCTTTAGCCAATTAAAAGTTTTTCAAGTGAATCCAGAAGAATTAAAAGGTTTGTTAAACAGTTTTTTAACGTTTTGTCAAAGAAATGCGAACGTAAGAATGGAAAAGTTGTTTTCGACTTTCAAATAAAAGGAGGTGCATGATTCGATTTTTCTTTATTAGTTAGCTGATTTGTCGGAGACGGGTGCACCGAAGTGTTTTTATAGGGTTATAGCTCCCATGTGATACCATTATAATTTTATTATGATCGGCCTTTTTTTTTAACTAGGGGGGAAATCTTCGTAAGATACCCTATTCTGTTGGGGTACATCCGAGTTATGTAGGATTGTATCTACTAAAACCCCTCCGGTAAAACCTGACTCAGTGCTTGACGGAGGGCACCGGGATCTCCGTAGAACGCACCGGTGGCCTCCTATATTATGATCGGCCTAAAGGTTTGATATTTATAGTAATTTAAAGTTTGAGTGTTATATCGGCACCCTACACTAATGAAAGTCAGCATCCACTTTTTTAACAAATAATTATTCTCTGCTTTAAATATTGTCAAGTCAAGAAAAGTTTGATTTCATTGTACTCATGTTTACATAAGTATTAGCTATCTTATTAATAAACGTTTTTCAAATATGAGGTCTCTTCTGTCTCTTTTTTCTCTTTTAATACCCGACGCAAAAACGACCAGGTGTTATATGTTTGACGTGTCTGTCTCTGTTGTCTGTCTGTAGCATTGTAGCTCGAGCACGGCTAAACCGAGTTTGATTACGTGGCTGATATTTTCAGCCAAATATATTTTCGAAATCGATGGGTGGCGCCTAAAATATCTCCGCTTATTTAGAGGAAACATACCTTCAAGTAAAATTCGTAAAACCTAACCGAATAGCCGATCATAGTACCTACTCATCATGGCAAAGAAGTTAAACAATGGAAATAACTAAATTCGAGGAAAGAAACTTGTAGTGTCATAGATAAAATCTACCTGCCACAGACAATAAGTGTAATAAAATCCTTATCCTCTTTCAGCTCTAATTCTCTAAAGGTTTTGTCTAAGTGGTTTAGAACTGAAGGCTCTAAAGTTTACAAGAGTTTCTAGTTTCCATTGCTAGTCAAAGAACATACTTACTTTAACTTAGCAACTACTACTTACTTACTTTTAAAGCTTTCTTTCTTACTTAAATAGATTATTTGCGTAAAAAAACTTTAAAATTGTGGAATTATTAACGCGATTATAAGCATTACACGATAAACCGATTTTGTTTTTTTTTTATTTGATAGGAGAATTAGTCAGAAGTGTTCAGTTATGATTGATGAAAATCGGTCCGAAATTAAGATTACATATTTTTTACAACTCGCTCAGTATGGGTATCAAATGAAAAGGCTTGACTAGTAAAATATGATAAACCATGACTATGATAAATTTCAAATCCAAGATGGCGACCAGCACAAAATGTTGATATTGGGGGTTTGTAATTTTTATTATTTTTACTTGTTAACCCCTAGACCGCGGTACAATGAAACATCCAAATAAATTACACTCATAATCGCTGCGTTTTATAATTTACTTCGTGATTCCAAAATTATCCACTTTCAAAAACCTTCTTGCTTTGTAATCTCTTGTAGTTTAGTTTCATTTGAAAGTTTTTGTTACTTACTCTTTGTAAGGTTTTTTGTTATTTTATAATCGTGTTTATTTGAGATTCAATTTCTTTTTTTAAATTATAAATTACATTTATCCAAATATTTGCAACTAAGCAAACCGTTCGTAAATATAGCAGGTTTTAAAGTAATTGTATGTCAATTATTTCTTGCATTGGAACTTTATGTGAGCCCTATAGAAAATAGAAAATATAATGTATTAGACAAAATTACGTTAAAGTTTAGTTATACTCAGTTGTTCATATTTACTCTACACCTATGAGATGATTACTTTTTTAACCGACTTCAAAAGGGAGAGGTTTCACAATCAATCTTCTTTCAATATAATTAAAATGGGACTTAGACAAGGTCATACAGATAAGCGTTTTATGTTAGAAACTGAGTAGACTATTAGTAAGACCACCTACGAATCAACAGGCCAGATATATGCTGTTAGAAATCATTACCTTCCTTGAGTTAAATCTGTTAAAAAATAGGAATCGGACAAGTGTGAGTCAGACTCGCGCACTAGGGGTTCCGTATCGTTATCTATATCATATCGAGCTGAAAACGACAAAACTTACGTTTATTGTGTGGGAGCCCAATTTAATTATTTTTTTGTTTAATTATTTATTTCTAAATGCGGTAATTGTTGCCGTTATTAATATAGAGCAAAAACCAGCTAATAATCACGTTTTTTATATGGTACCCCTCTTAAATATTTATTTTATTCTGTTTTTAGTAATAATTTTGTTGTTGTTACAGGAGAAACATATATACATCATTTGTGAAACTATGAAAAATCTATTTCATCACATTTCATGAGATATAGCCTGGTGACAGACGGACAGCGAAGTCTTAGTAATAGGGTACAGTTTTTACCTCTTAGGTACGGAACCCTGATTATCCTTTCACGGAACGTATACTAAGGTTACCGTTACCACTCACATCCTGTATTTTAGAGTTCCGTTGTAGACAAGACGCAATAACAAAACGTCACCCCACCCTGCGCAGGGAAAATTAATTTCCTTCAAAGCGGGTTCCGTACTGTTCCGCTGTTTACCCAAAGAATTATTCTCAAGGAAGTCGTAAATTACGTAACGTTAACAGCGGAATTGTGTTCCAGCAAATATGACGAGGTGAGAAGACATTGTTTAGTTGCGTTTACTTTGAGAGAGAGATATGCTTTTGTTTAAGGTGTAATTTTAGTATAACAAGCATTTCTGTTCTGTTCCTTGAATATAGCTTTTGCTTTAATTTTCTTAGTGAGAGTCAAGAGAGGCGAATTTCTTGGTAATGTTTGTGTGCATAGTACAATATAGTTTAAATTTTACTTCCATAGTTTTTGTTTTCAATTAGATGGATGAGATTATTTTCAACTCTGTGTCAGATGTTATTTTAATTTTTAAGTTTCAGCTGCTATGGGATGCATATGGAAAGTAATAAAAACACGGCGAGTGTACCAAAATAAATATGATAATATGAATTCAATTGTATGTCATAGTCGTGGACCCGATAGCCATGTTACTTATTGTATTTGAAAACTTTAGCTTTTTGACAAATCCATTGCTATCTGATATCTAATCAATGAGGAAATTTACTAGAACGTTTAAAAATAAAGCGTAACTTAATAAAATCCGTCATATAACTTGTCACTTTTTTATAACAATCAACAACAACAACAGCATCAACAATTACACAATAAATAAATCAACTACAACATGAAGACAGTTGAAAATGACTTAAAATTAATCAACAACGAACACTATTTACAACTATTTGGCACGACGGGCTTAATGATGATCCTTGTGATGGTGGATGGTTTTGTAGACCGGGATCTTGACGGGGTAAGGCTGGGGTACATGGACTGTGACGGTCTTCTCAATCCTGATCGGAACGTGCTTTTCAACGGGATAAGGCACATGCTTCACGACTGGGTATGGAACGGGCTTTTCAACAGGAATGGAGATCTCAGTCTCGACAGGCACGGCGACAGGCTTGTGCACTGGCACTTTAACGGGGTACGGCTGAGGAACGCCAATAAGAATAGGCTTAGGCACATTGACTTGAATAGGCTTATGAATTGGGTAAGTTACGTGCTTATACAGCGGCACTTCAACGGGGCTTTCGATGTCGGTATGCTCCCCAACAGGAAAAGCGTGGCCATGAGTAAAGTCCTGTCCTTCAGAAGAAAACTGCTGTCCATGACCGAAATCATGATGGCCTTGGAAACCGTGGTATTGAGGTCCCAAATCGTGTACTTGTTGACCACCCAATTCTTGACCGTGTCCGAACTCGTCGCCGGCATCTTGTAGAGTGAAGGTTTGGACTTGGATGTGTTGACCTTCGTTGCCTCCCTGACCTCCCTGACCTCCGTGACCACCGTGACCGCCCTGTCCTTCGTCTTGAAGATCGTGGGAAAGCTGGGCAGCCTGAAGATATGAATCACCTCCTTGGAAACCTTGACCGTGGCTTTCTTGAGAAATCTGACCTCCACCGTGTCCACCCCCAAATTGGCCACCGAAATCATGGCCGCCAAATTGCTGCCCACCAAAGTCATGTCCGCCAAAGCTTTGTCCTCCAAAGCTTTGTCCGCCAAAATCGTGACCCTGTGCGGTCAATGCGAGAGTGTGTTGGCCTTGCCCTCCTGAAAAGTCATGGCCCTCCTGACCCTGGCCTTCGCCGGAGACCTCGTTGGAGTAACCTCCATTGAAGCTGGCTCTGCAGGTGGCAACTGCCAGAATTAAACAAACCTGGGAACAAAGAAAGCTGTTTGTTTAGTATTGTAAAATTTACAAACTTTGATATGTATATATATATATGTAACAAATCGGCTCCATACCACTATTGAGGTTTGTCCCAAGCAACAAATGATATTGCTATTGAGTGCAATAGATGTGTTTTTATAAAGATATTTCAAATAGATTAAAATTAAATACATTTAAAGCGTGGACTTGATTAATTTTACTTAGGTTGTTTTCATCTTATGACATCACGTTCCTCGTCTTATTATGTTTTCTTAGCTAAACATATTTCTATTCACATTTTATCCCACAATTGTTATAACATTTAAGTACTCTAAATGAAAAACATAGTATAAATTTCCTTTTCTATTTCTCGGTAATGATTATGGCTCGAAGATTAGCGAAGTTATAGGTAACGTGTAGATCAAACGAAAGCGCCTAAATACTTAGCCTATCTAATGTAATGTATGCGACATCAAAGCCAGATAGATAGATGAAGATCAAAGGTAATAAGATCGTTATCTACTAAGTATCATTTAAATAGTCAATCAGTGTAGATCAATTCGAATTAATTTATGAATTAATTAACTTTTGAACAGCATAAGTGTTACGTCAAAACAAGTTTGAATATAAATGCATATGAAATACAGCATAGTCTTCTTTTAAGTAAAATAGTTAGTATGCCAATTTTAATGCGGAATATTTCAAAGAACATTTTCTTGTTGTACGCGATTATTATTATACAATACCTACTAATAAACTACTACAAAACAGTGCCCTAAGCTATTTTTAGTATGCTATAATAATATATTAATAATCAATTATATTTACTTATTAAACAATTCCTTAAATTAAAACGAATGAAGTTTTCCAAAGGCCATTGTCCTCTTTCAATTTTATTAGTGGAATTTGAAACTGATGTTAGATCATCAAATCTAGATCTAAGTACCATAACCTTAATAGTGTTAAGTAATGCTCAATTTTGTAAGGCTCTTGTAGACCGTAACATGACCTAACTTGTTGTATAACATCTATTACTTTAAGTTACACCATACAAAGAAAACAAAAATAAATAAGGTGTTCTCAAATTGCTCGGATTCGAAAGTATTGTTGAGAAGCGTTAACAACTCGACTTACTGATGTACCTAGCCATTTTTTACGGGATTTGTAACAAGTTGTAATTCTTAATTGGATTGTATTTTCCACGTGCGGAACCCGATTATTCAGAGTCGCCTAGGCAATTTGAAAAAAAAAGGCTTGTTTGGATGGGTTTAGGATTTAGACAAAGTTTTTAACAAATTATTTTAACTAATATATATTTATTGTTTTATTTTATCTTACAAAAATATGGTATTAAATGGTCTATAGGTAATCTTTCTTCTATATTTTTTTTTGTTATTGTAGTTAGTAATTTTATTCATGTTAATAAAGGCACTTGCCATACCATCCAGTGAAACTTCAATTGTACTATAAGTTGTCATAATGTCTATCATATATAGATTATCGGCTAGGGTGTAATACGCTGAAAGGAGGTCACTATACTCATTCTATGGAATAACTTTTATTATGCACCAACTCTAAATTCGAGAATAAAAGTCAACTGATTTATACATTTTATCGACGAACGAAAAACTTTTTTTTATATAATAAAAACTTCATAAAAAAGTGCGTTAGAAACTCTGTAAGATAAACTATTTTCTAAAGAAATTATAGGTAGCACTTTTTTACAGTACTTTACAAATAGTTAGGTAACCAAAAACAATTAGAAGTAACTGGGATAGAATTAAATTAAATTTGTTCATTGAAATAGCAGACTAACAGTAGGCCAGATTAATATTCCGCAGACATTGGAAGTTCTTGAGTGAATTCGCTTGAATGAACCACTGACCCAAGTTACTAGTACTATTGCCTAATCTGTACCCAGCCTAGACCAAAGTAAAACAGTTACTTTACTGTACCTACACATCATAAGAAAACCGTCACGTATCAAAAAAGAAATTTGAACAAAAACTTTTTTTTACGTTACGTACTGTTTTCTTTAACTAATATTTCTTTGAATTATTTACCTCGTGACCACAATAATTTTATGACTTTAAAGAGAAGACAAATTTTTAACCGTGTTATTTTCACATGTAAAAGACTTTTGTTAAGTTGGATTCCATTGATTGTTTGTGCCAAATATTATTTAATTTGGTTGATATATGGCGCCGCTGCAAACTTTTCCCGTTTTTGGGTGATCGTGAATCGTAGAAAATGTATACCAAGTTACGTCCAGGTTGGTTGGAAAGTACGATAAAGTGGTAGTCTCGCGTAGAGTTTGAGCTTGATATTGCTTTGACAGATAAAACGGCTAACTGTGCAAAAGAAGCTAAGATTACTCACTCTTGTTTCACTTCTTTCATTGGCAACTCTACGCGATACTACCACTGTACGCTAGTACGAAATTTCACAACAAACATTCATACATAAATACTGACAGACAAATGACTGACAGACGCTTTAATTCGGTTAATTAATACTCTTATTACCTACAGAAATATATATGTAGGTATATTATATGTATATTTGACTTACGTCTCATTACTCATTCTTCCGTCTCATTACGTCATATTCCCACAGACATCGCAAAAAAAAAGGATTGACCGACCCGCTCGCTTTACTTTCACCGAGACAATCTCCACGGAATTTATTAAACAAGGCGAGCATCTTTTGATCACTTGTGTTATAAATACCTATATAACATTATAGTCATACAAAGCTTTGTTAAGACGTTGGTGATATTGTTGGGACACTGTTAGGATATATCCTAACAGTGTCCCAACAATAGGGCGCTGAAGTAGGTTAACGGTGTTATTTACCGTATTAGACGGTATCCAATTTTACACCTAGGCTAAAATCTTATTATTATTACAAACCTAACGCCCGAGCTTAGATATACTATAAAATTTAAAAATATATATATATTTATCTAAAGATTGATATGACAAGCTCGTTTTTAGCAATAATTCTGTCATTAATGTGTATATTTTTTGCTTTAGAATAAAAATAATCGATAGATATTTTAATTTTGTGTGTAATTGATTAATTAAAATAAAAGTAGAAAACAGTAAGTAGGTACATCTACTTTCACAGATAGCCACAGAATATATCATAGTAATAACAGATTTGCTGCGAACTCCAGTTTCGCTCTAAGCTTGTCTCAGTGTAGGTACCTACCTACCAAATTAATTTCATACGAAATTGTTTTTTTATACGTCTAGACTACTCGTCGATGTCTCGTACGCGGATAATTTTCGAACGAGTTTGTTGATAGTTTTTGAGTACCTCTCTTGGGTAATATTTGTTACTTTATTTCGAGACGTTAAGTATAGGCTGCAGTTAGAGTAATTCATGTTATGTTTATAATATAAAGTAAACATGTGATGGTTTAATTATATTCTTTAAAATGTTGAATCTGTAGAGAATATCTAAAATAATAACATTATAAGTAACAATAAAATTAGTTTTAGTGTAGGGTTTGATTTAAGTTCAATTTAAATAATATATTATTATAGCACGAGGAAGCCTATACCCAGCAAGGGATCGATACCGGCTGAAAATTATGATTATTATTATTATGTGTTAAACAATTTAGAAGTAATTTATTAAGTTATTTATCTTGACAAAATAACAATTCTAGAAAAAAATACACTAATTCGTTCATTTTATTATGCATGCAACTTTATTTATACGACTATAATCTTGTACAAGAAGCATGTCTTTACATAATAACGCTATCACATTTGCATCCGGTCTCTTTTCCTAATGTTATGGAGTAAAAAAACTATAACAAGGCTTTGAAAATTATGCATTCGCTACATTCTCTTTGAGAAATAGACAATAGCGCAGCGCAATCGGGCTTAGAGATTGAGGGTTCTGTATGCGATTAATTTTATTGTATTTGAGGTAATAATATGATTTCACTTAAATTTGTCATTAAAATTCCTTTATATTTATATTAAGGTATCAAATAAGTTTGAGCTACAAGCTTGAACTAAAAATGAGTCCTTACTGACTGATGGTCGCTAGGAATCAACACAGAACCTAAACAGTTGAACCTAAAGACATGAAATAAAGAGAGTGTATTTATTATAGGGTTAAGGTATGTATTAATAAAGTATTTTTGGAAAATCTACCCTGAAAGGGTTCAAAGAAGGGTTTAAAGTTTGAAACTCCTTTATACTTTTTTTATGTCGCGGGTGACA
Organism: Ligdia adustata; assembly: GCA_947049295.1. Classification (NCBI taxonomy): domain Eukaryota; kingdom Metazoa; phylum Arthropoda; class Insecta; order Lepidoptera; family Geometridae; genus Ligdia; species Ligdia adustata. The sequence goes on from OX346237.1 coordinate 4,246,267, forward strand.
GCTAGTAGTACTTTCTATATTCTGACATACATTGGAACAATTGAGTCTGTGCGGAAAAACTGAGTAACGTACCTATTAAAATTTGCTATATTGACAACAAAGTTACGTCATCATAGCGCGACTCAGTAAACTAATTATTAATCATTTATAAACTAGGTTGAGGTCAAATAAAATCATAATGTTAGTTAAATTTTTGGTCGTGGAATTATTATTAGATTTTTTTCACATCGCAAGTTCCTATTTGAGACAAATCATGATTGCCGCTCGCCACGGTTCGTTGGCTACTACTGTGCCATTGAACTTAAATAATGCTTTTTGACGTAACTTGCCGTAATAACTTATATTCTATAGCAAACTGTGTCAAATTATTTGTAATACTGGACGTGTTGTTCCTATATTGGACGGGGAAGAGGAAGTGTTATAAAATATTTCGTGCGAGTACTTTCGAGCACTTTGTGTTGGCAGCAATGAAAATGTCTATGTCAAAAGTTTCAACTAAATTAACAAGCAATAATACATTAAATTGTAAAAACCGACTTAAATTTGGCACGCAAAAGTTATATTACAAAAATGTAATGCTCAAAGAAAAATAATAACAAAAAAGTCTGATTTAATAAAATCAATTTCAATTAAATTTAAATGAGACAGCTTCTGAGGTATGTTTCAACAAAACAAAAACAAAAAGTTTTTGAAATAGTTTCAGCAGTCTCCGAGAAATGTGTCGAATTAATTGAGTACCTTCCTTCTTTTTGGTAAGTCCATAAAAATCGTTTGTGAGATTCTCAGGCCCGAACACCTGTTTTTTCGGCCGATTCTTTTTATTTTTGTTTTGACTACTGATTAATCATTTTGTGAGTTTAACATTTAAACGGTCTACTGAATAACTGGTGCTAAATGCAATTAGTTAAACTTATTAAAGCCGAATAGTGGAACTTATTCATTTTATCTTCGTTTTTATCTTTGATTGTTTTGTTACTAAGGCTGAAATGATCTACTTTGATTGTTAAAAAGATGTTTTTTTGAATTTGAAAATATTATTAGGCGATAGAAAACGAAATAGTTAATTAAACATGTACATCTCAAGCATTCAGCGCTGGTTTTGTGGGATCTAATCAGATTTATTGAATGAATGAATGTGTTCTTGTCTTTGTAACAAAGATTTTTTAAAGAAAGGCCACGAGTTGCACGCTCTGTAAAAAGTAATATAAAAAAGTTACAAATTTTAAACACCTATTTGAGGGCTCAAATAGGTGTTCCCTCTTCTTAAGGGCTCTATTTCCAAAAATCTAAAATAAATATCTACAACCTCTAAATTTCATGTCTGGGTTCAACGGCTCTGCGTTGATTGCGACTTGTAACTCAGTCAGTCAGGACTTTCTCGTCTATATATAACATAATATTAGGAATAAGCCATATATTAATGATAAAGCTTCGCTTACAGCAAAAACTGCGCGTGAAGCCGCGCACAGATTTTTCATAAATTGATGAAAATATAGTTTCATACGAAAGCTTTTAATGGTAAAAACGCACCAAACTTGTAGACTTACGGCATAATAAAAATAATGTGGTAAAATATAGTTACACAAAATCCTCCACATTTATGTCAAAGACGCCATCAATTTTTGTAGGATATAAAGAGATACGTAAAGATAGTTTTCATAATATTTTGATATAAGTGTTGTTATGCATCCTCCCTTATAGGGAGACCCGTGCCCAGCAGTGGATCGTTATGGGTTGATACGATCAGTTTATTATGTATGCAAGAATACTAAAATTTCACGATCACTATTATTGAATTCCATAAGTTTAATTTTTCGATCAAGAAAATTATATCTCGGTAAAATAAAAGTACTCAAGTGTAATAAAATATGCATTAAAAATATTGTATACCTACGTTTTCTTCAGTACCTATAACTAACATAACGTACAAAAAAAAATGAAATCGACTAAGGACATTAAAAACGTAATAAGAAATGACGTCGTTTCATTTGTAACTTCGACCCAGTAAAAACCAACCTTAAAATAACTGCACAAGTTCTGTGAAAAGCTTTAAAACTGCGCTCTGATTAAAATGTTTAATCCCAGGAAACATCAGTGAAAACTGCAGAACGTGTTTGAATGGTTGGTACTTTACGTAAAACACGTTAAAAGTTAATTGAGGTCATGTTTTCCTACGGCTTTGCAGAAGATGGACCCTCGGGGTATTTGAAAAGTAGGTTATTAAATTAATACGTAATGCAATTGCAGGTTTACATAATAATATTAGAGCTATATTTATTTGCAGAGTGCATAATTGGGCATCTTTATTAAAAATTTGGCTGAAATTTATCGCTTAGGGGGCAAAATAATATGATTCTTGTCATTCGTGAACAAGGAACACACTAAAAGTCAATGTAGATATTATAGGAAATATACTAAATAAGAGTCATACCCAATTGAAGCTACGTACTAAATGAAATGCCTTCAACATCGTAAAAGGAGTTCACAGCAATTTGGATTGCATAACCATTAAGCTTCCTTATGAACAGTGGTTTCTTAGTAAAAGTAAAGTGAAGGTGTAAGGTACCCTAACCGTACCGTCTTCTCTCTTAAACTGTTAAAGTTACTCTCAGCAGTTTGCTAAGTTTCGATTTTAAACTCTATATCCTTACGATAACGTTTAAGGTGGACGTTCGGGTGCCGGAGCTTAAATTGAATCGCTGGGCAGGTATTAAAGCTCCATTACCTTTACTTGCTGATACCCTGGTAACCTGTTATTAGATACTACTGTTATTATTGCGTTGAGTTAAGTTTTTTACGTTCAGACTGAGATATAAGCTTTTGTTTGTATTATAGGCAAACAGTTATATAATGGTCTCATAATCGTTTTGCTACTAACGTTTTATCTTGTAAACGAATTAAAGATCTGAATTTTCTATCCTAGTACTTTATATCACTAAGGTTTTTTTAAATTATTATTTTCCTAACCTACAATTTGGCTGGAGTATTGGATAGCCTATATATGGGAGAACAGTGCCCAGCAGTGGGACATTATGGGTTGATTTGAATATTTTTGAGAGTGAATTTTTACTCTTGTTTAGTTTTACGTTGGCAGTGACTAATTCTGGTCCATTTACTTTTCTACGTTTATTTTAAAATAATAATACGACTTTTTGTTTTGCTTTGAGTCGCAGTACCTGATGTTTAAATTATTTATATACTGGTTGCGCCGCGCGGATGTTTGATTATTTCTCAGGAACACCACATTTTCCGGGATAAAAGCAGGGAAAAAAAATTTGGAACAAGATAAGCTATCTTGTTTCAAATCCGATTAGCAGTTTTTGCGTGAATGAGTAACAAACATACATACATACATCCAAACTTTCGCGTTTATAATATTAGTAGGATAAATATGTAGTAGAATTGCAAGTTTTGTCCCTCCAAGATAAATTTTAAAATATCAGTAAACTATTGCTTATGTTAGCCCTACAAGAACTTTTTCTTCGTCCTTTGAAAATGAATTAATATTCCCTCCTTTTTTACTATCATTCTTATCTGTAATATCTTTTGAAACAAATTAGAACACTTCTCGTTTTGTAACTTTACTAGAAACGTCGTCAGTGTCTAATAATATCTGCTAAATATAACGTTAGAATCTTTTAATCAAAACCAAATTGCTATTATAACGATAATAATCAGCTATTGCGACTGCTAATAGCATTTAATGGCAATTAAATAGCAAATAAGCGTCGGCATTGTGATTATATTTATTAGTTTTTGTAGATTTAACAATATTGAATAGTTTTGGATTGAGTTCATTTCAGGTTGTTACTTTTTATCGGAAAATTTTGCGTATAATTATATGAATAAACAGATATTTATATTTTACTGGTTTCATGCGCTTATATTACGAGAGATATTCACAGCTCCCGACTAGGATTTCTCCTTTACAGGGGATGCCGAAACAGATACATGCATGTGTTACACATGCACACAGACACACATTGAGACATTGTAAGTAGGTATCCATTGTAGGTAAATCGAATTCAGCTTGAATTGACTGCCTTAAAGGGAATCGAACCCTGGATATCATGATCCCAACTACAACATGATTATATAAGCCACGGAGTTAATAATATATCGAAAACATATAAGTTGGTAGTTTTGCATCGAAAACACCAAAAATTTAAGCCGTATTTTTTACACTGTTTGTAAAAAAACACTGGAGATTTCTTCACACGAAAAGGGTTGTTCACTGAATAATTTACGTTACACTAAACTTAAGGGCACTGAATATTTAAGGACACTTACAAACTTCTTCATGTCGGTTGTGCTTATGTTTCGCGAGAGGACCCGCTTGGTTTACGTCGATGCACTGATGCCTTAGTAAAGGTGCACCTACATTTTTATACTATCCGGAAGTGAGTGTCTTATTGAAGAGGTGAGGTAGAAAGGCTTTGCCGAGGAACGCTATGAAGCTGTTGAAACGAAAGTTTTTGTTGTTTTGGTCGGATTGAAGTGGCTGATGAATGATAGTGTGTTATAGTTTTTTTTAATATAATTAATAATGTTGGATGCAATGAGTTTTTCTTTTTATTTTCTGTGAGTTACTTTTTAATTAAATAATAACCATAAGTAGAACAGGTAGCATTTTCAATCATGAGTTCTTTTTGGCTTATTTTTACTATTTCTGTCAAACGAAACGCAGTAGCTAAAAGCTACCGGGAAAGTGCCTCAATTTTGTAATATATATATATATATATATTATATATATTACGTACAACATAAAGGGCACTTAGATCACCCACAGGATAACTTAGTATCTTTAGATGATACAAACGCTTCAACTCACTATCGTATCGTACCTTGAAGCTAAAAATGAAAGTAAACAAGTCGTTAAAAGTGACTTCAAAAAACCCGACTGCAAAAACTTTTGACCCACGTGTCTTAACAAATGAAATTGCGGAATGCAGCTAATATAACTTATTACCATCTGCTGGTAAAGACGAATCTATTGACACCACTCACATAAAAATACGACAAGCCGTTTAAGCGTGCCAATGAAACATACATACATACACTCGAAAAACATAACGCTTCCTATTTTGCAGTCGAATAAATAGGTATTTCATGTTGATTCTTAGAAAATGGACGAGTAATAAATTTCCATATCCAAAAATGACTACAACGAAAAGAAATTACGAGTATAAAGTTAATTCCCAATCCGAAGTAGAAAGGACACAAAAGGACAATAGGAACAGATATTTCGATTCTCCGAACCCTTTACTAATCAAAGTGACATTATCTGAAAATTTGGATAAACTAATGAATATGAATAAGATGAGAGAACACAAAGCTTCAGATAATTCCCTCGGTCAGATGAATTTGCATTTATGGTGCGTTTACACTTTGGGGTACTTTCACAAACTGGGATTGGGCTCTAGAAGCCAAAAAGCTCGGAAGTTAGGGTAGATTTAGAAAAATCGTTTAATTTAAGGGACATTAACGACAATAGGACCTCAAAAACAAGTCAATTTTTCTACCGACTTCCAACAGAAAGAACGCAATTCAAATGTTTTTTTATTTTTATTTAAGTTAGTTACCTGTTATCTCGAAGATGAGTAACCTGATTTGATTTTTTTTTCCTTTTGTTGTAAGGTATATATTTCTTGTGTTGTTCCATTTTAATCTCATCAAAATCAGTTAAGAGGTTAGATTTTTATACCGAAATAACTGAAAAAGTTCTATCAGCGCCTAATTAAAGTCGGTAGTGACTAGTCACTTTTTTTATAGAATTATTATTAAAAGTAACAGCTAAGTTCAATTCGACAGTTGCCGTTAAGTTAAATTATAGTTATTTTGGTTTAAATACTGAACTGCCAAACCAGTTATGATAAAGTTTATGTGGAATGTCATACAAAAAGATGCCTTTATACCTGGGTATACGAAAATAGAGAAGCTGGCAGCCATGATGCACATCAACAGCCAAAATATTTTATACATCTACTTTGTTAAAACACAACAAAGGCTACGCTTTGTTAAAGATAGATAGATGGACGCTTTATTTTAGACCTACAAAACATAAATATACAAAAACTGATAAAAAAATTTAAAGTCATATTATGATATGAAGTTTATTTAATTTAGTAATGAAATAGCGTAGTTTTATTATATAAATAGTCACATCTCGAATAGTGGTCACATGAATTTTGTTGTAACTCAAAACTCAGGGCCCTAAGGCTAACTAACCTCACAAAGTTTTCTGTGTAAACGTAGCTTTAAATGAGTATGCCCTGTTCCAAATTTCACGATCCGTTGTCCCTTTTCACTCAAATTGGTTCAAATCTCAATTCCAATTTCGTGAATTATAAAAATAGAACGTAAAATGTGATATATATTATATTTCAAGAGTTATTAATTTTATCCTTATATATTTGTCAAGATTTTTCAACGGAATTTGCTCGTTTTTAGACGAAATACTCTCCCAACAGAAAATCCCCTAAGACAGAAAAAATCTAATAATTCCTAGAATCTATACACAAAGATTCGTCAAGGTTGGATGGAAATTACGATCTGTACTCGAGTACGTAATTTTTTACGGACACACATACATACAATCTGACAGACGAAAGGACATTTTGCTTCGCTCGCTCGGTCAATCATATTTTTATCCTTCAATAAAGGCGGTATTAACAGCTCTTTACTTATATCGTAGCAAACTGTACCTGCTTTGATACCGACTGCCTTCTTTTTTGACTTTTTGTAACAATGTTTGTGCTAGAGACAGGAAATCTTCAAGCAACTATCTCTTTTACACTTCAAATGATATTTGGGTGCGTGGAAAGGAAATAATAAAAGATTGTACGTATGTTTATTGCTCGAAATATGATAAAGTAGGATAAGTAAATTGCATCTTATGTAATTTATTTTATCCAATAAAACAGGTATTTCGTTGTATGAATAACACTGAGTAAACCGATATCAAGTTGATGTGGAGAGAATTGGAAGAGACTTTAGCGCAGCAATAGGACAACTAAAAATAATTAAAAACATCAAAAAAATTAAATACAGCAAAGTTTCCGACATATTGAACCGAACAAGCAAAGCGAATAAAGCGTATCTGCCCAACATTTGCCATTACCTTTGAGTAGGTATGTACTCGCGTACCATGCATTTTTTTTTCGACTTAATACTTGTATCTTGATAAAAATAATAAACCTTTTTTCAGTCGTAGATGATATTTAATTTTGAATATTTCTGGCGTAAAAATGTAAAAATCGATGTTTTCGTAAAACAAGTGTACCAAATCCGCGAAAGTATAAGAAAAAATATAACTTTAGCATGGATTTTATAACACTCATTTTTCCGTTTACATACACACATTTGCCCTCAGGGTCAACTAATAATTATTTTTACCGATTTCCGAAAATTGGAATAGGTACTCTATACGACGGTTTTTTTTGTTTCCTTATTTCACGAAGACAAGTGCACCGAGTAAAAAAAAATCGTTTGAAAAGTTATGTAAAATTTTGAAATGCTCCCATTTACATTTTATCAAATTAGTTCCACAGGTTTGATTTTTTAACTGAAATAAGTTGTTTTGGCGCCAGTCGTAATGGAACTTGATAATCATTAAAAATAAAGAACTTAATATTACTTAATACAAAGAATTGTTTCTATCCCACTGGTTGTTTTAACTGTAGTTTGAAATGTGCCTCCTTACAACTATTTGGGTTAACTTATAAGGTAAGGTGGTATAATAATAATAATAATATGCAAATCACATAAATTTTTATTTATCACAAAAAAAAACAATTTTATTATATTCAATGGCGTAATTACTATTTTTTTATGCGTCTAACCAAGCAACTAGGTAGATGTCACGAACTCTGGAGCGTTCATTAATTTGAGGCTATCTGCTGGTAATCTTCCCCGCAGGCGGGCGATGAATCATCATTCTAACAAGAGCTTTGTCAGGTACCACACTTTAGTGTCGCTAGATACGCCCCGTTGCGTCACTTAGATACTCACTTACTTAGTCCAGTATTACTCTTAAAACGACTAGCAAAGAGGAGAAAGTTCTATGTGTCTATATATATTTTTTGTGTATTTTCATCGATATTATCGTCAAGTTTGAACTAATTATAACATTTTTTTATTATTTCGAAAGGAGATACCTCCGAGGTGCTCCCATTATCATCAAGTCAGGATCTGATGATGGAATCTCCAGTAAACCGAGAAAAAGTTTAGTTACTAGCAATGTAATATAATATTATTAGTAAATTTTGACCCACTCCCGGTTTACTTGCCGGAGTGAAGTTGGTTTTCACTTTTTGAAAGTATTACACTTATACCTATCACTTTATAAGTGGTGTTTTTTTTAAAGTAGGTACTCGAAATTTTAATCGTTTTGATATTTTCGAATTTTTATACCTTTAAATGTATATGCGAGACATTGGGCCCACGGACAACAATCATGGAATTTTACATATTTAAAAATAGTTGAAGGTTTCTAAACCTACACCTCTAAATAACATAGTTCTATTTGTTAAAAATTGTTAAACCTTGTTTTAAACAATATTTGGTGGCCCAAATTTGTAAAAGATATTTGGTTTCCCAAATGTATGGAACATCTGTTTGTTAACTCACGCACTAAGGGTTCCGTACTGTTATCTAAATAATATTAGTTGACTTTTCTACCCATTGTCGTTATAAATAAAGAGAAAAAAGAAAAAAGAAACCCCCAAAAATCACTCTGTATCGTATCGTATCGTATCGTATCGTATCGTATCGTATCGTATCGTATCGTATCGTATCGTATCGTATCGTATCGTATCGTATCGTATCGTATCGTATCGTATCGTATCGTATCGTATCGTATCGTATCGTATCGTATCGTATCGTATCGTATCGTATCGTATCGTACTGTGTTGTGTTGTGTTGTGTTGTGTTGTGTTGTGTTGTGTTGTGTTGTGTTGTGTTGCATTGTATTGCATTGCATTGCATTGTATTGCATTGTATTGTATTGTATTGCATTATATTGCATTGCATTGCATTGTATCGAGCAAAATAAGATAAAGTGTGGAGGTGGTGAGGCAGAACCACATCATAAAACATTTTTCGATTTCTCACGATGACATCAAAACAAATCGGGAAAACACTACATATTCTTTAAACAACATCTTATTATAAATTGATTTCAAACAAATAAACGCCTGACTCCGTTAATTATATATTTTATCCTGTTTTTTAGTATTTGTTGTTATAGCGGCAATAGAAATAAATTATCTATGAAAATTTCAACTGTCTAGCTATCACGGTTCATAAGATACAGCCTTGTGACAGACGGACAGCTAAGTCTCAGTAATAGGGTCCCGTTTTTACCCTTTATCCATAGGGTAAAAGCTGAACCTTAAAACCAGTACATGTTTTATGATGTCTGCTTCATTCGATTTTTATTACTCCAATTTTTAAAAATCATACAAAATCCGATCGTTTGCATCACACCGTTAAAGAATCAGTTAATAAGCTCAGTTCAGAAAGGAGCAAAGAGACTACTTTTACTTTACTCCACTTTAGAAAGCTCCCCAATAAAACATGTCATACGAGAACTCGTCAAAAGTATCAGCATAATAATAATATCGACGAAGTTTGACAGTTACCTAATAGCGCTGAATGTTGCGTAAATTATACATATGTAACTTGTTTTACTGTCTATGTATAGTTTATAATATGTAGACTGATTAGCCGTGTATTTTTTTTATATCTAGATAGCTAGGCTTTCGACCAATAGCTCGCCTGACCACGGAAGTCAGCTACATGGCCCTAGATGAAGCATACCTAGTCTGGAATACTCTGGCTCTCAAGAAAGGCTGCCAGAACTCACCGTTAGGTGCTTGGCGACAGATTTTATCAACTTGCTAGGTATGAGCATAGCTTAATAACATTAACATTTTGATTTTTTTTTTTTTCGACTGTAGGCTATATGCAAATATAGGTTGTATCTAGATACTTGCAGTTAGAGTTTGTAGGTACGGACTAATTACTTAACTTATACAAGCTGCAAGTATTAGTATACTTACCTACCTAACTTATGGACTTCACTTTCTGCAACGAGGAATGCCTTGAATAAGTGTCAATAAAACATATCTAACTTTTTTTAAATTTAATTTAACTTTTTATTTTGTGTTCTACCATTGTTTTCGTTTTGGTACGTATTAATCTATTTGCTTTTTAATTAAATTTTGTAAAAAGTCTATGTAAAGTGTTGTGACAACGAATGTTCTAACGTATTTATTTACATCTAGTAATAATGTTTCTCATGTCAGTAATATACATATACTCGTATCTTTAAAGAAAAATAAATGTCTTTAAACCTAAAAGCTATTTGGCGGGTGCCGATACAATATTTTTTATTTCTTTTTATTTTTAGTATTTTATTCAGTCTATTTAATAACCAAAGTAGGTACTGGACTTGTTTATATAAAATTTAAATAGGATACCTGCGAAAGCTTACCCTTCGAGTATTAAACAAATATCGAATTGTTCAGCCGTCTCCAAAATAACCGGGAACCATCTTTTTTTTAATAATTCAGTCGAATTGTCCGTTCCGCTCACCAATATCGAAGTAAATACATTGTAGTAATTAAACTAATACTACTAGCTCTGCAAACTGTTGATCTAACAATAATAATTTAAACGAATTACGTAGGTACTTTTGACTCTCCAGCTTTCTAGTCAAATTCCTATTTGAATATTTCTCGGTATCTTTAGTTAAAACAATCCTATATTAGCAATTAGTAGCCATCACTTAGCACAGTCGTGCTTGTAGATACAATTTACAATGGAACACTAGTGAATTCCACCAGAATCCTATCGAATGTATCGGTTTCTGTACAGCTCTTCGTAATTGGGGACAAGACAACGGATGCGCCATCTTGTATTTGCGCTGACCGCCCTGCACATATATAGTTGCTCTGTATATGGATATGTAGCCTAGACAGATGTATATTGTTATTGGCTCTCCCATACAAATATACAACAGGGAATGACCTCTGCTAACATTTATAATAATGAGTTGGAACGATACAGATTTATTACATAATTCCTATGCATTGTATTGATTTAAGTAAGATGGCGGGATCCTACCCGCCATCTTCTTACTTATTCTACTTATTTTTTTTTATAAATTTGCCATTGTGGCCATTCTGCATTGTCTGTCGTTATATTATTTTCGTTAATGTTATATCATGTACCCTAGTAAAGCGGTTGAAACTTCACTAGACTCTTCTATGGAGATTTTCGGAAAACATGAAAACAAAGATATTCTGCCTTTATATCTCATTCCCAAACGTGTGCATACGAGTATAAACAAGACATTAGTGGTAAATAATCCACCATTATTACTCATTAATACTCGAAGAATAGCTAGTTTGGCAATAAACATACAGACTAAGACGCAATCTTTTCAGCGGAAGCGCTAACATTCAAATATTACTTATCTCCCTACTCATGGCGTCAGTTGCCGCGGCCGAGTCCGTAATAGCCAGTCAATTAGCCTAATAATTAGATAGATCTATAGATATTAGTAACATACAACACAAAATACAAAAATATATTTTTACATCTAGTGCCTCTTGCGACGGCCTTATCTTTTCCTTACACCCTGGCTTGTATTTAAAAGCATAAAAGGCTTCCTAATAATGGGAGATCTTACTCCCCCAGTCAAAAGTCTCCGACACGTGAAGTCAGAAATTCTAAAAATTTGTTAATGCTTAGACTTACTTTCGTAATATTGTTGGGATAAGTACAATCAGAAAAATAGACATACTGACACAGGTACCTAAAATGGTCAATCAGAATTGTTTCGTTCGCTCGTTTAAATATACTTACTTAGCAATGATTTTACAGTCAAAGTTTCCATTAAATAAGTCGCTGAGATTTGCAAAGTTCTTTTCTATAAAAGTTACGATGAAATTGTCTTACGCGCGGCAAAGTCACTTCACAAAATAAAATACTTATGAGTTCTTATAGCAGGCAAGCGAGTTTATTAAATAAATGAAATAGCTAACTAACACAGAAAGAATAGCTGATGAATTATCTTTAAGATCTACAGATAATTAGAGTTTTTAATCTTCAAATGGCATAATATCCTACAAATACCATAAATTCACAATATTAAATTTATAATATTGCATAATAATTATTTTAATGTTATAAAAATGTTGTTAAGCCGGCTTTTAAGTTATGCATTTCCTAATGCAATTAAATATATCTCTCTTTTTGTTTTTTTTAGTTACACAACACAATTTTAATACCTATTCTTGACACGAAATAATTAGCTAATGAATAAGCCTTTCCTTACCTATAGAAGTGTATAGTCTAGGTATAAAATTGAGAATTCCTGTGGCTAATGGGTTCAAGTACCTACAATCTATTAGGCCGAAGGTCCTAAGGTCCTACCACTTGAGCAGCCCATTAGTTCCATACCTTTAGGTAATACGTTCTTACGTAGGTATCCATTAGGAAATAACTAGAATACTTGCCGGGAATTGTAACGGACCATTTCGTATCTACAGCCAAATGCCACAAGATGAAATCGAAATTTGATAGAATGGGAAATATGCGTAATTTTTGCACTTGTATTTCTTATCTTGCCTGCTCTAATGAAAATCGGAAATAACTTTTTTCTAACCCAAAAAAAACTAGTTAGGAATAGGTAGTTCATTTTTGTATTATCACCATACCTTGTAAACTTTTCTAAAGTCATTACGGCTAATTTAATAACGAAGAATAATATGAATAAATTAATAAGAAAGGAAGATTTGAAAGTTAATTTTTAATCAAAATAATTGAAACATTGATATAGACGTCAGCTGAATTAAAAACAGCTGTAACATATTAAATGTCATATTCGTAATACAATTGTCAATTTCACGACTTTTGGCTATTCTATATAATTATATATCTAGTGCTAGCGCTGCTAGCCGCTGGAATCGAACGGTAACAGCTGGCAGCTATGCAAATGCAGCGGACAAATTTCTCGCCTCAGCCAAACAAGCCGTAACGGCTCCTGAATATAGATTTAATTTGAATTAAACGTGATATCGAGAAATTAATTCTTTAATAATTTATAAGTTATTTACTAAGTCACTAGATTTATAAATGAAAAATATTAATTGTGTTGACAATTAGTTTAGCTTTTAGCTTACGAGCAGTATATTATTTACGACAAAGTACATAGTTGGAAAATTTCTCCCATAGATGAACAGATACTGAAAAAAATGGAAACTAAAAATTTTGTTTGCTTCTAAGCGGGGTATTCTTTACGATAGAGTAGTTGGAAAGTTTCTGTTAAAGATAAACACACACTAAATTACCGATTTGGTTTCTATTGGAAATTTCGAACCGCTTCGAGAAAAGGATGGTACGGCCGTGCCTTGTTTTGCTCGACTTGGCGGGGGCCCTAACGTGTAGGGGAGATATGTTTAAAATATACAATGACTAAAGAGCGTTGGACCTCTCTAAAAGAAACACGTTATTATTGTTTCGAGATAATGACATTATTAAGACTCAAAATGCGTCAAATGTTTCATGAAAATAAAAATATGCAGTATTCGATTTGACATCTAGAAGCGACACATACACACAGATACAAACAATTAAATAAACTGCGAGTACTATGGGGCCCTTATTCTCTAACGAACTAAATTCCTTGTTTAAAACGCGTGACGTATTAAACGTTATGTTGAAGGAATACTTTATTCTGGTGATAAAAAACGAGTCAATATTAAATAAAATTTTATATTGGCTATGCGAATACCGTTCCACGTGAATTCTACGCGTTTAATATAACGCGGCGGTTTTAGGTGATATGTTCATAGTTAAACCATGAACTGGAAAATTTCTTCAAATTATTGAATCCCATTAAGTAGTTTCAGATTTTGTAACGAGCTTTACGTACCTAGGTACCTAATTAATTCCTGTTGTAAAGTTTTTATTACGATTGGTAACAGATTGTGAAAAAAAAACAACGCCATAAATACAGAAATATTTATTTAGTAGAAGTATAAAATCGGCACCCAAATAAGGCATAATAATACGCAAAAAAATGCATTTGAATTTAAACTAAAACTCAATACGTTAAAGATAGCAAAGGCTAAAAAAGAAAGCAAAATATTCCCCCGCATTGCAGTCCAAATCATAAATCATAAAATTTATCTGGAATTCAGAAACTGCCCTGTCGAGGTGACGAGGTTAGCAGCGTCTATGTTGTTAGGGATAGGGTTCAATTTGGCGAAAGCTTTGTATCTTAGAAGCTTAGACTGACCTCAACGTCACCCAGCATTTAGCTAGGGATGTATAATTCGTATGCAGGAATAAATTTACGCCGGATTTCAAGCCGGTTTTTTCATACAACGCAGCAATTTCACACTTCTTGCTTAAAATTCAGATCTCGTTTATTTGTTGAATAGTAATTGCAAAATTACGGACATATTGAATTTTATACAAATGGTATGGAAATTTATGATGAACGGCGGACATGCTTGTAGGTACTTTAGCAGTCATTGAACCGAAAACTGCAAGACATAAGTTTTACTACGAGATTATTATAAGATACTGATTAAATAATAGTTTTAATAAAAAATAAACCATCTTTCTTTCTTATAAATTATTAATAAGCAGTTTTTAGTGAATATATACGTAAAATACAAACAATTAAACAACAATGTTTTTAAGTAACAATGTTTTTCCACTGTTCACCTGGCAGTGTTTTTGTAGGTATACAATGATATGTTTGTCACCCGAATACACGTCCGGTAATGATTATTAATCGATTATGTTTTTATTTTAGTACATACAATAGTTTTTTTTTTTTATTTGGGACAAAAACAGTGACACGATAAAACTTATATCCAAATTTTAATTCTAATTATTCAAATAAAATTAGGACAATTAGCTAAAAGTATACAGTGGGTCAGCAATTAAGCAAATTAAATTATTGTCATGATACATCGTAAAGAAATAAACAAACATTACCAGATTATTTGAGAATGCTCCAGGGGAACAATACTATACAATAAGTAATACAGCACAAGCTCCGTGTGTTAATCGATTAATATACTAAGTAATTTACGAGTTTAGTTCTAAAAATATGAATAAGGAATCTAAAACGATATAAATAACTAAAGGTATATTATAGGCATCTAACTAAAGGCATCTAACAACAGCTCGTTTAAATCTAGAGGCAGACAGTGCAAAAATATCTAAATCATCATATCGATCGTTGTATGAATCAACAAGTTGCCGTAAGGGCGTGCGCAGACCAGCGTTAGTTCGATTTATTTGAAGTTTTACACTTCATTTCACTTCACTTATGAGAGGTTTAGAGCGCACTTCTCTACGGATAACTGTTTGCGCATAAAAATAGTACATTTGATTAGTAATATCTGAGCTATCAAATCTGTTATGAACTAAGCCATGTAGAAACATGGCACCAAGAAGAATGCGTCGGGCCCATAGGGGTAGAAGTTTATATTTTACAAGAAGATTATCGTTATCAAGGTTAGCGTGATAGCATCTATAATTTACAGAACGTAAAAAATTCTTTTGAACTTTTTCTAGCACATCGTCATATTTGTTATAGAATGGATTCCATATTTGGGTGGCATACTAGACAAGGTCTCACTAAAGAGATATAAATATATATATATATATCGTAGGCTTAACAAAATCTTTTGTGGCTCGCATCACAAATCCATACATTTTAGATGCTAATTTAATTATGTTGTCTACATGCTAGTCAAAAAGTAGTTTGGAGTCTAAAGTGACACCGAGATCTCTGACACTAAGCACCTTGCTCAATGGAGTTCCACAAAGTGATAATTAATATTTTTGTACTTCTTCGTAAAAGTGATATTATGACATTTCGGTAAACTAAGATACAATTTGTTTAAGATAGTACTGTGTAAGACGATCTAAATCTGATTGAATCAGTATACAATCATAAAAGTTTTTAACGCACCTATAGACTTTTAAGTCATCTGTATATAATAAAAAAAATAGTATTTTTGAAGCAAGTATCGACGTCATTAATAGAAATGGTCACTTTAAATTTTTATCAAAATCAGTTCATTATTTAGATTGTGTCTGTCAACTATGACTCTTTGTGGGTAGGTATCTGAATTGATGACTTATTAAAGTTGTACCTTAACTACATTGAAGGAATATAAACAAATACTAAATTCGCCTTTTTAAGGTTTTCTATGTAAAATATTAAAACGGGACCCTATTAGTAAGACTTCGCTGTTCGATGTCCGTCCGTCCGTCTGTCATCAGGCTGTATCTCATGAACCGTGATAGCTAAACAGCTGAAATCTGAAAATAAATAATTGAATCGAAATAAAATAAATATTCGAAGGTATATAGGAGCCTCTTTGCAACAAATGTAATTTTTTGGCGTTAATTGCTCTATATTATTAAAAAAAAACAGATAGAAATTTGATTTTTGATTATATGTCCCTTTCTTGAAGATTGATAGACAGAGATAGACAGACACACGATATATCACAGAAAGTAGCTACAAAATAATAACTCTTTTCTTCCGGCAAAAATGAAACACGAACCATCCCTCGTAAGGAGTTAAAGCATTGTGCAGCATTGAATTTACACCGTGAGATAGTGTCTAGTGTCGTCGCAGTAAACTGTAGGTTATCTCCACGGCTTCCTATTTCAATGCAAAGGACTGGTGAAAATGAGAATTGAAAAGCGTCTATGGAACTTGAAATTTTCAAGAGGAAACTCGCTATTTATATTGCTTTTCCTTTCGTATAAATTTTGAACAAAAGAATGTAATTTAAAAGCTCTTAAATTAGTTATTCTTTCAGAGTCTTAAATAAATTGTTTGGCTTGTAGTGAAATGCACTAAGTAATACGTAAAAATCATTGCGTAGCTTACAGAGAAGTACCTATTTATTAAAAAGATTTCGAGTTTCAGTCACAATTAATTTACTTTGTTTCATTTCAATCCTTACGATGAGCAGCAATCGCGTTTGAAATCCAGTTCGATCTTTCTCGGTCTAGGAAACCTTGAATCAAGTAGGTGTAACACTAGTTCTGTGAACTGTTGAAATTGCGACCACAATTATTCATGATCCCAAAAATGCTAAAATTTTTGAATTTTTAAACGAAACTTCCTCCTATTTTGGAGAAATATAGATAAGTAATGGGAACCTCTGATGGTCAAAAAATTTAAAAAAAGTTGCAGATCCCATACACTTACTTCCGTCAAGATTGGATGGAAACTACGACTCCAAATCGCTCCCGCTCTACCTATGCTCACGGCTTAAACGCGCGTGCCCACTCAAGGATAGCGTTTAACCCGGTTGCGACACTGGCGACCGGCGACCGTGCGTCGGAATAATTTCCTACGCGTGCCTTAAGCTGGATTATCAGGTCGTTGTAACGTTACCAAAGAATATAGGCTTCAC
Organism: Ligdia adustata; assembly: GCA_947049295.1. NCBI lineage: Eukaryota > Metazoa > Arthropoda > Insecta > Lepidoptera > Geometridae > Ligdia > Ligdia adustata. The sequence goes on from OX346237.1 coordinate 4,263,735, forward strand.
TGGTTAAACATAAGTTTCGGCTCGATTAAATCAAAAATACGTATTAATATATAATTATTATTTATTTATCATTTACCTCTCCTCTCAGTGTTGTTTCAAGTTGTTATGTCATGTTCCGAGTTCCTGTAGCCACATGCCCTCTTGCTAAATGCCACTCTCGCTAGAAGTAACTGTAGCTAAAAACCGCAATAGGCAAAAAATAAATGAACTTGACATGACAAGTTTCAAGCGTTAAATTGTAGTGGTAATTATAAAAATACAATCCCAAGAGTATAATAGCGGAAAACTGCTTGTTAAAGATAGATAGATACTTAAAAAGATGAGTAAAATCGCAACCCGCATAATATGGTCAACGTGGTTTACTAATGGCCTCTTTCGGGGAGACCAAACCCAGCGGTGAGACTATATCAGTTTAAACTCGCACACACTTCCTCTCACAGCTGAACTTTAAAAAATCTGTCGATAAATCGACTGTGAACCCAATTTTAACCATATTTTATGCAATCTCAATATTAGCCAAATGTTATTTAACCTACAGACACCCTATGTCAAACATGAGTGCATGTACTCGGATTGTAGCCTAAGTCGTGATGTAAGGCGGCGTGTACACGGATCTATATCGGCTCGTTCACACAGACTATACGGAGCTTAATTGCTATGAGGGAGCAGAGATACGGCACGCGCCGAGCGACGCTAAACACGTGGACGGATACGTGCAGAGATGAAGCAAAACATTTATTAATCACTAGCTGTAACCGCGACTTTGTTCGCGGTTGCTAACTTTTCGTAATTATGGCAGTGGGACTTAAAAAATATTGTGAACTTATATCAGTGGTCCTTCTGAAAATCTTATCATTGTAAAAGACACAATAAGACAGCAGTGTTTTTAACTCTACATTTGATTTATTAAGGTGATACTGAGAAGTTCGCAAAATTAAGTTCAGCATGACTGGACAGATTTAAAGAACTAAAGATTCTGCACAGCATATATAATTTACATAACATCATTCCAACAAAAAAAAAGTATCATCCATATCAAAGCACGCGTTATCGAGTTATAGTTAAATACGATGTCTATCCCCCCTCCCACGGGAACCCCCACTATTTTTTAATACATTTTTTATCAGTTAGTCCTTTCCAACGAAAAAAAAATATTCAAATCAAAGCACGCGTTACTGAGTTATAATTAAATACGACTTTAATCCCCCCTCCCACGGAAGCTCCTTCGGATTTTCGGGATAAAAAGTATGTAAATAAGATCCTACGTCATGATAACGACCTTAAGTTTCATTAGAATCCATCCCGCGGTTTCGGAGTTATGGAAAGTCCAGAAACAGACAGACAGACAGACAAAAATGAAAAAAATATAGATTTGGGTTCTGTGTCGTTAATAACACCCCTTGCGATTTTTTTTTTATGTATTCAATGTACAAAATTTGACCTATTACAGTTTTATTATAAGTATAGATTCGATCTGTGAGCTGCGTTGTAGATCTCTCCAATTATTATCGAAAATGAGTGCATGAAGTCTTAGTCCCTACAATAGGACTCAATCTCATGAGGCTTGAGATTGGCTACGTCTAACGCAGTAGGTGGTGACTGTATTAGCCGAAACATGCTTTTGCCCATCCTTGACGTAGTCCTTCCAGTTCTGTGCGTCTTATTCAATGACTCTGTTTCTAAGGGAACATTCCCTGCTATTTGGAAAGATGCGCAGATCATCCCTTTACCTAAATCATCCATGCCTAATTCTTTCACTGAATACCGACCTATTTCCATTCTTCCTTTCCTGTCCAAAGTTCTTGAGCGTCTTGTTCACAGACAACTTAACTTTTTCCTTATCAGACAAGACCTCTTAAACCCTTTCCAATCCGGATTCCGACCGGGGCACAGCACTGTGACTGCTCTTATTAAGATCACCGATGACATACGTAGGGGTATGGATGACGGTAAGCTTACTGTTCTAACACTGTTAGACTTCAGTAATGCTTTTAACACCGTCAATTTTGATATCCTCCTAGCAATACTTCGCTCTATTAACATATCTCCGTCGGTGATTGATTGGTTTCACAGTTATCTGTATGGGCGTCGGCAGCGTGTTCACCTTGAAGACTCGTTTTCTTCATGGTGTAACACAACGGCTGGCGTGCCACAAGGCGGCGTATTATCTCCTCTTCTTTTTGCGATTTTTATTAACTCTATATCTAAACAACTTTCTTCTTCCTACCACTTATATGCAGACGATCTCCAAATTTACTCGCAAGCTCTTTTTAATGAACTCCCCTCTGCTGTAGCCACCATTAATAGTGATTTATCACGAATACTTAACTGGAGCAGATCCTTTGGCTTAAAAATAAATCCAACAAAAACGCAGGTAATGATCATTGGTAGTTCTCGCATGATCTCCAGGATTGATTGGGCTACACTTCCGCAAGTTGTTCTTGACGGTATTGTCTTACCCTACAGTGACTCAGTTAAGAACCTTGGTATAACAATGGACAGATCTCTCAGCTGGGATGTTCACTTGCAGTCCGTGAGCTGTAAGATGTTTGCTTCTGGTGCGTCATTGAAGCGCCTTCGGAATTTTTTACCTACTGCTACTAAAATTGCGCTTGCACAATCTCTTCTGCTTCCAATCCTAGACTACGCTGACGCCTGTTATCTAGATCTTCGAGAGGACCAGCTAGACAAGCTTGAGCGGCTTCAAAATTTCTGTATCAGATTTATTTTCGGTCTACGCAAATATGATCACATCTCTCACTTTCGAACTAAGCTCAAGTGGCTGCCTATTCGCCTTCGACGGAAAGCTCACATTCTCCACCTCGTCTATAATATTCTTTTCAATCCCACTGCGCCGCATTATTTAAAAGATTGCATATCTTATGTGCATAACTCTCATGCCTTGTCACTTCGGTCGTCGGAAAATCTTGCTCTTAAGATGCCTACGCATCATAAAACTTTCTACAAAAGTTCTTTTGCCGTCCAAGCTGTAGTTTTATGGAACGATTTGCCTTTGGACGTTAGGAAAGCTCCATCTCTTGCTACTTTTAAAGACAAGTTACAGAAATTTTATTTGTCTTCGGTATAATGATATTTATTTTATTTTTTACTTCTAATTTCCTTTTTCATTGCTTGCTTTACTCGTATTTAATCATTTAGTTTATTCGTATTTTCTTTTTCTCTCTCTTATATTAAATTGAATAGTAATATGAATGTATTTTATCCAATTCTATAGTTTTATTAGTATGTATGTATTAGCATATATGTATATTATAATATTATATATTATATTGGTATATATTTATATTTAGTTAATGTAATAGAATGTAATTGTGTATATTTGCATGTGTTTTTAAGTATAGATTACTTTCTTTATTGTAAGTACAACCCCGTCCTATACATCTTTTTTCTCAGAGGTTTCCATCCTAAGGTTGCCTGGAAGAGATCGCTTTTAGCGATAAGGCCGCCACTTGTGGCACTATATGTAAATTAATATTTTTGTATTGTTATATTTTGTGTGTCTACAATAAAGCGTTGATCTATCTATCTATCTATCTTGAGTGCTTCTTTCTGTTCTGAAGTAGGGCAGCGTGTACGAATCTGTATTAGCTGGTTCAAACGGCATGCGCCGAGCGACGCTAAAGTTATAGTGTGTAAGTCCTCTCGTAACCACCAGCTTCAAAATTCAGTTGCCAAAACGGCCGAAAGCGCTTTGTTCGCTGTACACCTCGAGAAATTTATATTGCTTATATGGGACATTTTTTTATTTTTTCAGATCCGCCCTGTCATTTTTAAAAACAATCTTAAAATGAATTGAATTGACGAAAAATTAATGTAACTTGATAGACATACGAAAGCATTCTTGCATAAATTTAAACAAGTATGCTTAGCTAAAGATTGGAAGATTATTTTATGCAAAAGAACGGTGTTGTTCATCAACCGATTTCAAAGACATACATTTCAGAAGAGACATACACTTGAAAATTTTAAATACGATACAGTTCTACTGAGGGTGACAAATGACGGGAATAAAGCTGGTTCTCAAAATGTCACTTTTAGATATATTTAAAAACATACAGTACGTTTTATAAATCTCTTAAACACGAAACTTTTTATTTTGAACTCAAAAATTAGATCTTCACTAAAATTAAATTGTCACTGCTGAAGATTGTGATTTTGGCATACTAGTCAAATTATATTATATTTTAAATATTATCCCATAATATAAGCCAACTCTTTATTATAAAACCTGTTTAACAATAAACAACAAGTTCTAGCTTACAAACATATACTAGGTTTTTAATGACAGCCTTATCACTTGGAACAATATCTTGCAGGCAACTACGCACGTAAAGTAAATACATATACATCCCATCATACTTTTGTAAACGAAACCCATTTGGTACAATTGCATGAAACCGTCCATAAGCGTTTCTAGACGTTCGTCGCAACAGGCAACTTGGCGCAGATAACAGCGTGCGCGAGAATTAATTAGCCAACTGAAAACTTGACTCGTTTGGTGTAAAACCGACCGCACGTACCTACTCGTACGACGTACTATTATTAAACTGCGCTCTAGGTTTATAAATGGTTCTAATGACATAACATACCTAATTTAAAAAAATGTTTTAACCAAAATATTTTAAAAGAAGGTAGAAGACTTTATTATTTAGTCAGCGATAAGATGTTAGTTATTAAAGACATACGTATCAACCCAAAGCGTCCCACTGTTGGGCACAGGTCTTCTCATAAAGGGGGTGTAGGCCATAGACCTCCACGCAGGACAAATTACGGGTTGGGACCTTCACTTATCTTTAAAAAGATAATAATCGTCTATGACAAGCAGGTTTCTTCGTGATGTTTTCCTTCACCGTTTAAACATGTGGTAATAAATTCTAATATACACATGAGTGATAAACTCAGAGGTGTATGTCTGAACCTGAATTTGAACACGCGCCCTTTCGCTAGTAAGGCAACGGGTTAATCGACTAGGCTACCTAACTTACTAAACACATATTGTTTATTTATTTTTTTATAAGAATATTATCAACTGAAACTATAAAAAAGCAGACATTGCCCAATGCTGAATGGTGGCCATCGTGGTGGTCCATGGTCTACACACCCTTCATAGGAGAGACCCGAGGCCAGCCAGTGGGAGCTATGGAAAGAATCCGACAAGGGCAGATAAACCCTACGTCGGGATCAAGCGGATCTTTTTTGGTAAATGAGAATATTTCAGCTGAGGTATTCTAAAGTCCAAAATTGTTGTAATTTGTTCAAATTTAGTTACTGGCTAGAATGTCTGATAGATCGTATACTTAATTACTAGATCGGGTTTTAAACTGTCCTTCAATTCACTTGGAAGTCTTTTAAGTCTAAAGTTAGTGATGCTAGTATTCAGTTTAATAATACGTAAAAAAGTACTGTACTGTATGCAGAGTAGTTTGGGACTTTCATACAACTTTTAGGTAGCCCTAACGGTGTGTTCCGGCAGCTTTTCTTGAGAGCCAGTGTATTCCAGACTAGGCATGCTCCGTATAGGGCTACAGTATCGCTGACTTCCGTGGTTGTGCGAACTTGTGGTCAATGCCTAGCAGTGCAGGATAAAAAAAGAGAAGTAGTTTTTCAAACAGTCTATAAACTGTAGAAACTTCACTATCATCAACATCTACATCCTTCTTTATCCTACTGCTGGGTATAGGCCTCTCTTATACAATGCTATCTGCCTCGGCCTAGATACTGTTAAAATGTTAACGTAATTTTTTTAAACCGTCTTCAATATTAAAGCTGACAGCAATTTCAATTAGTGTAGTCAAAAATATCTTTAACACTTAAAATCTGTAATGAGTTCTAATTCAAAATTGAAACATGCTAACTAGCTTGAAAAAATAGAAAAAACATCTTCAAGAAAATCCGAGTCTCGACCAACCGGTCGAGACTCGGATTTTCTTTGCCCTCAATTCCACCGGACTGAAAATTACCCTATTTTTGGCATAAACAAGACAAAAGTTAACTACAGAAAGTGGCAACCCAATGGCAACAATTTTTCCCTAAAAGTAAATTAACGAGACTCGCAAAACGACAACTAAAATTAAGGTTGGGACTCTCCAGCGTATCTAGAAGATAAAACTTCTAACAGTAAGATCATTTATGAATTTTTCATTGAGACAGCTAAATATTACAGGTACTTGGTAAATTCGTAGTCACTGAAGAATGAATATTACTTGTAGGTTGAATACCTTAAAGACAAGGACCAGTTTTAGGAACTATTTCGTCTGTGAAGTGCAGCGTTTTCAAATGTTTCGAATAAAGCTTATAATTACAAATGAAATCGAGACTTTATTCGATATTTTCAAATCTATCAAAGCAAATCTGTGAAATACGATACTACATGCCTTTTATAACGGCAAGTCAATGTATAATTCTTTAAAAAAAGTGACCTCCTTGTTCTTGCAGGCGCCGATACAATATGATCAGTAAATTCGATCTAAAAAACAAACCTCTCAACCATATTTGATAAAATTTAAATAGGACTACTCAAGAAGTAACTCTATCAAAGTGCCCTATAAAAAAAAAGAATTTCTTATATCAGTCCAGCCGTCTTTGAGAAATTAGGTAACAAATATTTAAAAAAACAATACAGTCCAATTGACCTCCTCTTTCTCTCTTTCTCTCTCTCTTTCTGGAAGTCGTAGAAAATGCAATGGCGGCCGATCGGTACAGTTTATTAATGACATCGGAAACACCTATCCAAGATTTGGCTAGTGGTAAATTAGCGCAATAGGAAGGAGATTTACGTCTTGCTGTGGATTGATTATGGTGATATCAAGAACAGTGTATGATGATAATGATGAATGATATTTAGCATGATAACCCTTACTGTCACAATTGTCGCAAAGTCCTACTATCCTTAACGAAAAGTTGGACAGTTTAATTTGTGAAATGGCACTCACCAGGCAAATATTTGGAACATTTGCGCTCGTCGCCTGTATAGGCCAATTTGTTGCCAGTAACGGGGATATTACCCCATGATGTTGTTACTTTTAGTTTGGTTTATATTATGCTTTGGCGGATAAATACGCTTTCGGGTAGAGTACAAGGAGTGGAGTGTAGAGAGTGTATTTATTTTAATAAATACTGATGTCTGAGAGGACACATTACGAATAATTATTGGGAGTTTTTGTTAGTAAATACGGTATTACGTCGAGTTTGAAGAGATAGTTCTAGATAGACTCTTTATTATAGATACACATAAATTAAAATAATTATGAAGTGCATATAATTAGAGTTGTTCTACTATCATAAATGGCACTGTCCTTAATAAAACAGAACTTCAAAAGAGGAATTTAGAGATAAAGGTTAGTTTCATATAATAAATCTGCCATGATAGCCTTGAAATTTTCTGGACATTGCCAAAGTAGGGGTTCCTGATTAAATGCTTCAGGCGTAGGTATTAGTATAGTAGGCATACCCATATTACAAGTATTGGGTACTAAATACAAGTAACTGCAAATAAACTTTTAGTATATTAACTGTCATTATCTCGTAAGCATCATTAAACCTTTGGCGTAGAAACTTACAACCATGTTTATTAGCATAAAAATTAGAACCTTGCCTAAAGCTGAGTCTTAATTCACGTATAGAGTCTATAGTAAAAATTCTTACCTTAATTATGTATAAGCTTATCGATTAGGGGTGTACTAAGCCTAAAGGGGGTAATTATACCCATAATTACGAACAACATTTGTTATGGGACCAAAGCTGAAATCGAGGAAAAGAATCAGCTGTTCCATAGTATATCGGTCGTCGACAAAATGTATAAAGCAGTCAATTTTTTATTCTCGAATTCAGAGTTGGTTCCATAGTGATACTTGTTAATTAGGGCGTGTATAGTGATTACTTTTCAGCTTAGTACACCCCTAGCCGATGATCTTGTATATGATGACTCAAGTTCAAGTAAAATCTTCTACAATCTTCATGTTAAATGTTGTAAGCTAATTACATACAATAAAATCCCTACCCGAAAATCCCTTAGTAACGTAAAAAAATCTTGTGGAGAGCATTAAAAACGCATTGCGGTTACCAGCTGCAATAAATTAGAGTTACTGATAAAAAGTTTATCATCAAAACAGGTTAAAAAGAGGGTAGATCGTGAACCTTTAATGCGGCAAACCTTCCATGATTTCACTGGAAGGAAGATTGATTTTATAGGAGTATACAGAGTACTTTTTGTATGCTTGAACGTAGAAATATTGCCCCGAACGTCACATATTTTTTCTTATTTTCTTTTTATCGAGTATCAAACGACGAGAGGTGATTTGCATTGTTCGAAAATAATTCAGCCAGTTGGCATCGAGATAAGAAGATACAATACGGCAATTGGGTAAAAAGACAAACTGAAAGAAATTAGGTCATTGAATTGCAAAATTATATTTGTATCAGTCCGAATCGGGATGGCTGATTTTATCTATTCGATTGATGGCGAGAAAAAAATCTTTGTTTCAGCTTATATATAAACTATCTCGTATAAATGTGTTTGGCGTTATTATAGAGTAAAAGTAAAAAATGCTATAATTTTAAATCAATTAGGCGCATACAATTTATTTAAAGTTTTTTTATACCTTACAGTTACTGAAAGTTATTTTAACATGCATAACATAAAATAAATGCCATGGAAGTAAAAAGTTAAAAAATGTCATGGGCTGCGATAGATTGAGAAACTCCTCCTTTTTGAAGTCGGTTAGTGAACATGATATATCATACACGCGTAGTTTTCTAAATAAAATTTCAGAGCTTTTAAAGTGGCCTTGGATCCCTGTCACACAGTGCACTACATAACATCCCACCGATATGTTCTATTGTTTGTCGTTAAGACCTAAAAGATATGTTTCAGGTATGTATGGAGCTCCGGCCAGTGTACATGATGCCATAAATATCTTATGGATTACGAATCTTTAATTTATCACCCAATTCAAAACAAAGTAACTTATCGCAGTGTACAAAATTAATTTCGAATTTAAACATTTTAATTACGTAAAAAGCGACTTTGTTGTGTAAATTTTGACATTTGTGACGGGCGGTACAATTTATAGACCAATGTGCCAAATCGAGTCAACGTAGGATAAAAAAATATTTCAATGATGCCATAACTCTACTACAATTCACAGAATTTAGATATTTTGGTTCACAATGAAGCTGATATGCAGCTGGTTTCATTAATACACAATATTAACCGCATTTTTGGCAGACGTACACCGTCCTGGCCAAAAATGATAGAAGTCATTTAGTGGTATTTTTCCGAATGGTGAGTGCTTATTGTAACATAAATGATAAGATCAGTTATATCTCTAGTGGCCAATCCAATATTTGCAGTAAAGTTTGTTTCGCGATAGTTTGATTGTATCCAATCTTTTATTGGCTCTTTGGGAGCCGCCGGCTTACGTAACTTGATAGAAAACTTAACCCAGTTTGGAAAGAATAGGACTGAAAGTCTGTTAACACACTTATACTTAGTTATTACATTTTAATTAAGTAGGTTTTTTTTCAACTGTGTTTGCCGTTTTGTTACTGATTGGTGTCTTTAAGTCGAAGACCATGAAATCAATTTAGTAGGTATAGTGTTCGGCCCGGTATAGTATCTTCTTGAACTAAAAGCTATGTAGTGGGAGTATTTTAATATTAAAATAATTTTATTATCTTCATTATTTTTGGGGGTATTTTATGATTCTCTCATTGACGTCGCCGATCTTGTCTGGGTGAAATCCCTGCCCGTCTACCCCGCGCTAAAGAGGCATAAAATCGTTATTTACCTAAGGTCATTCGTTCAAGTTGCTTGCCAGGATCTGTATGTAGTAATAGATCAGATGACAGAGATATTGTAGGTTTGCTGGATCTCGTGGTCACAGGTTTACTGAGCATAATTGTCATTTTTGCATGTCTATTCAAAATGTTTCGCGAATGTGTGTTTGTATATTTGTATGTAAGTAGATATTGCTTAAATTATCTTATAACCCTCTACAGCCTCAACTTGTAGGCCGATTTTAATGTGTGTCATTGGATTAGTCTTTATCTGTACATGGTTATAGGCTAAAGTTTCATCCAGTGGTTAAGATACAAAGTCTAAAGTTCTTACAGTCCGGTTATTTCGAAGCCGCTTTTAACCACTTGTCACTTGTTTATCAGGTAAGACATGTATGTGGTTAGCGATTGTCTAGTTTTGTAAGTTTGGCTTAGAAAAACAAGCATATTAGAGCGGTAAGAAAAAAACTGTTTGAAACTGTTGTTTATTTTTAACTTCGTATAAGTTTGAGTTGTCTGTGGCATCATCGTTCCCAAATGTATAAACGGATTTTTTTTGTTTGTATTGTGTATTAGTCGGGAGTGAGTGATGTTTGATGAAAATCGAACCAAGATTGCTGCCACTACAAAACGCCGAGGGGTTTTGATAAGACTTCTCTTAAAACTGTTTTTATAAGGCACCTTAGACACTAAAAACCATTGAAATGTCTTAGTAATCAAAGTTTAGTTAATAATTGTACCCATTCAACTTACAAAGCACATTTTACATCAAAGAGCTTTTTGGTTTGTTCTTGCCTTAAGTAATTTCCATCAACATCAAATAAATCTAGTTAGAATAAACATAATGTTTGAAAGAAAGAAAGAAAGAAAGAAAGAATTTATTTGTACCAAAAAACTACTAGCAGTGACAGAGTTAAAAAAAATGTAAGTTTCTTGGCACAAACCGGCTCCAACTCAGCATAATGCTAGTTGTAAACAACCAGCGCTGGTCTTCCGTTGGTGCCGGCAGGTGACGTCACGCACGCACACAATCTCGTGCAATGTACACAAAACATAAAATAACATTTAACAATTTTTCACAGGACAAAAAAAAAAACATAAAAAATAACATCGTACGGCGCCATAACTAATAAAAAAAATAGAAAAACAAATTAGAATGACAAATAAAAATAAAAAAATTTAGAGGTGTCAGTGTCATAGTGACAAATATGTTACATCAATGCAATGCATTTGTTTACCTCGTGTAAATTGTAAAACAAATATTTTACTGAAGTCATAAAACCATTAAACGATACGAGTATTATTTACTCAAACTATAAACTAAACCTACGCTGCATACATAAATCAGTTAAACATTTTAACAGGTAACTTTACTAAAAGGCACTGGTGTCAGTAATTAAGAGTTCTTCACTTTTTTGGTGCTTGTAAATAAATAGTTTAAGCTTTTTCCTAAAAATACTGATACTTTGCAGATTCCTTATTGGCGGTGGGATATTATTCCAACACTTGGACGCAGCATAACGGAAGCTTCCTCTGAATGCAGCTGAGCTATGCCGTTCTGTAGTGAGCTGCGTCAAGCGCGGACGCAACAAGTGAAGCTTGTAATCCGGCTTCCACGACAACTTATCATATAGATATCTAGGTTCCTTGTGTTTAATCACGCCAAAAAGAAGGCACGCAAAGTGGAACTTACGTCGATGCTGCATTTTTAAGAGCAAATGATTATTCAAGAATGGTGTTACATGGGACCTTAACGGAATATCAAAATTAAAACGAGCACAAGCATTTTGGACTCGTTGAATCATTTTTTTTGTTTTTACTAAAAGTCTAGGACCAAAAACAGTATCCATGTAATTTAGTTTTGATAATATCAGTGACTCACTAAGTTGAATACGCAGTCCCATTCCTAAAAACGGCCTCATTTTATATAAAACCTTGAGTTTATAAAAACAATCACGTATACTATTCGCCACATGTTTCTCGTACCTCAGACTACAGTCCATGTTGAGACCAAGGTTACGAGCCTCGTACACTCTCTCAACGGGCTCCCCCATTAACACAATACTTAAAGATGGACTAAATTTATCTAATTGATATTTATTTCCAAAAACAATGTATTTAGTTTTTAATGGGTTTAACAAAAGACAATTGCCCGAGGACCAAATAACAATCCTGCTAAGATCTTCGTTTAGCTCATTTATAGCATTATCTACATCATGAGGCCTGCATGATATATATATTTGTATATCATCAGCATAAATATGAAATTTACAATTTTTTATTTGATTAATAATATCAGCTGAGTATAAAATAAAGAGGATAGGTCCTAGAATAGATCCCTGGGGGACTCCTCTGTTAACAAGAACTTTACTAGATACTACAGATGTACCATCGGTACGATTGATCTTGACATACTGGTAACGGTTGCTCAGATAACTATTAAACCATTGTATCGCTTCGTAGTCAAATCCGTAGAACCTTAATTTGGACAAAAGAAGATTAATATTCAAAGAATCAAATGCCCTGGAAAAATCTAGTAACACTAAAATTGTACACATGCCATTGTCTTGAGCACTTAATATATTATCTGTGACATCAAGAAGTGCAGTTGCTGTGCTACGCCCTTTCCTAAAACCGGATTGTACCTCTGGCAATATGTTGTTTTTTTCGAGATAGTGAGTCAGCTGCATGCAAACTGCCTTTTCCAAAATTTTTGAAGTGCAAGGTAAAATACTGATCGGCCTAAGATCCTTAAGATCAGTTGGATTTGCATGCTTCGGTAATGGACATACACTTGCCTGTTTCCAAACGTCAGGAAATATCTTTGTATCTATAGATTTATTTATAATTGCTAGTAATGTATCCACTGTGTACGGGAAAGTCATTACCAACATATCAAGAGTAATTGAGTCACAGCCCTCTGCATTTGACTTTAAACTTCTGATTATGTTTAATAATCTGTCCAAACTGACTTGCTCTAAATGAAATGTTGTGTCACTAAATTTATGGTATTCATAATATGTCAAAAACGAAATAGAAGTCGTTGGGCTTCCTGGTACTGTCATAAAATGCGTATTTATTTTATCAGGATCATTAAAACAAATTGGCAACTCAACATCCTTCTTAGGCAGTAAAGTATCCTTAAGATTTTTCCAAAGACTTTTAGGGTTACTAAAATTATTATTAATTTTATGGTTATAATAAGCAGCCTTCTCTTGAAATAAGGCTTTATTGACTAGGGACTTAAGACTCTTATAATAATCTTTCTTTGTCTCAGATTTACTTTTATGATAATCAACTGCAGCTTGATCACGCAGCCCCATCATATGTCTAATGGTATCTGTTATCCAGGGATACGAGCGGTCTTTGATAACCACTGACTTGACTGGCGCATGAAGATCAAATACTTGTGTAATATGTTGATTAAAAATTGCAAGCATTTCATTAACATCAGAGCACTGAGATATAAGATCCCATCTTATGGACTGCACATCATGGTTAAAAATTTCCATTACAATACGTTTTGTTGGCCTGTATGTTATAGTGCGAGGAGGAATTTTAATGCGTTTAATGTTAAATTCGCAGACAACAAGACAGTGACCCGTCAAAGTACCTACTAATTCTAATGTAATTTTTTTTGTATGCAAATCTGAACAAACCACATCAATCAAAGTTTGGCTAATATCTGTGTAATGTGTTGGTTCAGTGACAAGCTGTTCTAAATTAAAACAGGAAAGAAATGCTTTAAATTTCACTGTCTTACTGTTGTCCAAATAATTAATATTGAAATCACCTAGTAAAATTAAATTGTCGCATTTAGGAATGGAACTTATAGAATCCGTGATAGCATCGAAAAATAAATCAATTTTTACCCATCTAGGTCTATATGCCGTACCAATCATTATCTTCTTCCCGTTAAGGTTCACAGTGAGCCACATTTGCTCCACAGAGGTGTGCAGTGGGTCCACCGGGTGGCGCCACGCGCGTACAGTAACTCCTCGTCTGATATAAAAGCCAACGCCCCCACCGTGGTTACGAAGACGACGTGGTCGTGGCGTGTGTCGCAGCGAGTACCCGTTGATGTCGGGCGCGCGCCCTTCCTCACCCTCATGAAGCCAAGTCTCATTCAGCGCTAGAATATCTACCCCACTCCGTATAACAGACTCTATGATGTTGTCGTGGTTAGTGCCTAAGGAACCTGCATTGTATAAACCAACTTTAAGGTTTTTAGAGGTCATTAAACATATACTAAAAATACAATTTTAAAACGCAAGAATTCGCATTTAGTTTGTAAAAATATTATACAAAACGATTTTCTTAATACACTGACACACTTGTTTCTTTTATAATGACAATAAAACACAAAGCTCCAAATTGACTTCAAAATTAACTGCAGTAAAATTAAAGATAAACTAATACAATGCAACATACATGTCCAGCCTAATATAACAACGTTAGGATTTATTACATAACAATGTTTAAGTGACCAAATCAGCATCCAGAGCGAAAGTGAGAGCACGCTTGCTAGCGCGCCTATGACTTTGCCGTTGAGATCGTTACAACATACGGTAATATTTTTTCGAGGTCTATTTCGGAGCGCACTCGAAAAGCCGCTGTTCCCGTCTCCCTTCGAACATAAATGCGGCCATCTCTCGTCCATGCGTATCTCCACTTGTTCGCACGCGCCATTTGGCGCGCCTTGAAAAAAAGCATTTTGTTATGCTTCGAGAGGCGCTCGTTAACGTAGAACCGCGTGGAGGCAGTAGAGAGACCCATGCCTTCCGTTGTGATGTCACGACGCACACGCGCCGCCTGCAAGAAAGCGTCTCGCAGAGAGCGACACGCAAGTCGCACCACGAGAGGGCGAGGCCGCGGCACTTGTGCTGGCGCACCGTCAGAAGGCGCCCGCCGCACACCCGTGCGCTCCACCATGACTATGTCGCGCTCCTCGCAGGATACGCCCAGCTTTTTTGCGATGATGCTTACAAGATGGGAAGGTCTCTCCCCTTGTTCCTCAGGCACTCCACTGATCTCGAAATCATTACAAATACCATCTTGCTCCTGGTCGTTTATTTGCGCTTTTAAGTCGTCGATGGTGGCGAGCAGGCCGTTCACATCTGGTATTACGACCTTCGCGGCTTGCGCGCTCTGCAGCTCGGCACACTGTTTCTCCAAAACCTCAAAACGCATCTCCACTCCATCAAGTCGCCCAGCAAAGTTCTCAACAGCGTTGCGAAGTACGCTCACATCTTCCTTCATTGTTACAAAATCGTTTTTTATTGATATCATGTTCGCATTCAAAAGTTTAATTTCTTTCAATAATTCTGCACAATTACCGCAGGCCGGGCCGGGTTGCTGGACAGTACTGGTGTAATCGTCTAATTCACCGCGCACCGGGTTCTCAGTATTGTCCTTGCGGGGAGTCTGCACCTTGCAACCTGGACATAACCATCCCGAAGCTACGGTGGCGCCACACGGAATGTTTACGCAAGCTTTATGATAGAAGCTTGCACATTTCCCACATTTAGCGCCCTCTGCTGTATTCGCAAAGCGACCGCAAGCGTTACATTTCTTAGGCATATTGAGCGGTGGCAAAACAGACAGTGGTATTACAAGACTAGTTTACCAGATAGCGCATTTGCACACGGAATGTGCTTTATCGCAAATAGTTTTCTTACCCACTTATTTAGATAAAAAAAAAAAAAAATGTATCAATTACGCACAGTTTTAGCACTCGATAAGATTTAAGTAGTGAAACGCCAATGCGAGCAAACACTCACGAAGATTCCGCGAACATCTAATCACATTTGTAACACAGACTCAAGAGAAAAAACAATGGTTTACTATTTTTAAAGTCAAAAAAATATAAAAGTGTACATAGACTTCTTAGCGTCCGTGACGTCAACCGTGACGTCAACCGCGACGTGTTTTGTGTCTCAAAAGGTCGATTCCTTTTTCCCTTTGTCGTTCAAAGCCTTAAAACTAATAAAGCAATAATTCACAATAAGACAAGTCAACGTGCCATCCGAAACAGTATGGGATCACCCAAAATGGAAAGAATGGGCCGTTAGAGCCCCTTTATGTACCTTATATTGAATTGAATCCAATTACTTTCATTTTGTATCAAACTTTGAAGTATGGATTTTTTTAGGACATGCCATACTGTACAAAAGTGGATACCGACTTTCATTCGGCATGCTAAACTTACGTTACTAATAATCTCGAATTATATTTTAAAAGTTATATCGAATAAAATTAAAATTGCTCGACCGGTATTCATATAAAAATATATAGGACCTCGGGGTGGTTCCATATTTTTTTGAATATTTTTTTTCATCTACCCAAATTCTTACTCAGTTTGTCTACAAAACAGCTTACATATACCTACTACTGGGTACTACTCGCTGATACCGATCTCTTTGGATGAGCTCTGTTTAGACGCTAAAAAATGTTTTGTTAATTCCACGCGTTCTATTTATAGTGAGTATAATAACATTTAGATGATCCGTAATCCGGACATCAATTTAATGATTAGATGGCCCTTTTCTTGAGCTTTTATTAAGCGAAAAAGTCCACCGATCCACCTGAAGAAGCCTTATACGAGTGCGTAATGATCATTACAAATTTACGATTGTCATAAAAACCGAGTTAAGGCTAGTGCAGACTTGAGAAAAGCTACGGCAAGTCTATATTCTGCCAACTTCAAAAAAGAGGAGGTATGGCGGGTGGATTCAAATAAAACATAGATAATCAATAATTATGATGTTTAATCAACGCGTATGAGATTTACAATGTACGTAATGTATTTACAATGTAGTGTATGTACCTACCTATAATGTTATATCAATCCGGTGTCGGACCGTGTACTCGATCTCCTGGTCGTCGGCCGACGCCTCGTCTCGTGTTTATTACCTGTTTTCAAAGAGACGAGACGGCTATACTTATTTGAAAATATATATTGGCACCCGCCATTATGGACGACTTTCATTATAGCAGGCGCCATAATGGAAGTTCTCCCACGTAACTTCTTCAAATAAAAAAATAATTAAGAAGAGTTTATAGATTATAATTATAATTGATAAATTGTTTATTTTTGAAAAACACAACATTATTATGATAGCACGAAACTTCAATAAACAAAAAAATTTTAAACGATATTAAAACGTTTATCACAACGAAATTAAAATGTTTAAAATAAATTTGTAGTAGTGTTAAATATTATAAAATGTACTTACCCATGTTAATGTAGTTAACTAAGTTCACATTAAATGAACACCCTGAAGGGACGCAGTTTATTTATAATTAGATTATTATAATTTATTTAATTCAGATTTATGTTAGTGTAGGTGCTGCGCGTCATAAACATTTTGTATTATTACAACATATAAATACTGTTAAAGGAGGATATTAATATATTTGTGACATTATTTGTAATATTTTTTGTGTGAAATAAACGATTTGATTTGATTTGATTTACCGAACTTGACCCTAGTTAGCAAAACGCTGGTTGCAACAACCAGACAGCGCTGGTCTTTCGCTTGGGTCGCGTAGCCTCGTTTTATGTGACGCCGTCATTTGAATTTTATTGGTAGAGGGTGGAGTTGCAAGAAGTCAGAACCGGAGCATCTATTTCGACTTGTATCGAGCACTACGGAATTTCGATATGTCAATGTATTTGTTTCCACCCACTTACAGATGAACAAGGTGGCCCAGAAGTTGGCATAAGATGCCATCGACCATCAAAGAAGCTATGTATTTATTCGTAGATCAATATCATGATAAGATTTTTGATTGTTTTATTTAACAAGTGTTTTATAATTTAAAATACCCTCGACATCGGCATTTAAAATACCCTTCCTCAAGGGAGTTGTAAAAAAACATGTAATCCGTCATTAACAACAGGTATTTAGAGTTCCGTAGTACTACAAAGAACTCTTATAGTTTTACTCTGTAAGTCTATCCATCTGTTTTAACTTTTATAATTTTTCGTTGGCAATTTTTTTTTTAATGTATACACACCTTAAAACATAACATCTGTCTATTCAGAAAATTATTCTCCATCAGTTTGAAGTAACAATGTAAATTTCATTACTCAAGTTCTCAGGTAAATGGACCTTTTACAATTTAAAGGGTTGTTAAAAGTTGTAATTACCGAATGAATGTTCGCAAATTTATTTTTGGATTAGACTTTTGTAACTAGAATTTTAAGTTTTAAGGAATCAGCCGGTGAATGAATGAATGCTTTATTGGTCTTGAAGCTGGTTTAAAATAGGTTTTATAATAGAAAATTTAGCTCTTGAGCTAAATCGTTTCGGTGAAACAAATAATACTTTGATTTTAAAATTACAATCTGCTTTACTTAACGAGACGAGCTTTACAAGACGAGTTTACAGTATTGTCAGTTATTTTGATTAAGAAACGCTTCAAAACGTTTAATATGAGTTTTTTCTCCTTTAAAAGAATATTTCTTTTTTAACATGTAGTCATTTACAAGTTTATTCAAAATTGGCCTAGTAGTACTTTGTAAGCTAAAATAGCTGAAAATGTAAATTATATGCTATTTTATGTTTAGTGGCCTGAAAAATTAAAGTGGATTATCACTCTTCTAAACATTACCCACTTGTGGGACCGTTTCTCAATGTCATAGGATAAAAATATTATTTCGGAAAAAAACATAACCACAACACGGATTATGAAAATCAAGACGACAACGCCTAAAGGGTAAAGCAGACTGCATGCAGCGCAGGACAGCGCAGCTCAGCACAGCACGGCTTATGACTTTGTAATGTAGGAAACATTATGGGGAATGACACAGCAAACGCACGATGCTGTGCTACTACGCGCGCCACTGCAAGTCAAGCCAGACTACGTCACTACGTGCGTTTACGTCAGTCATAATTGTCACTTTCATGGATAAATGGCAGTTATCAAGAACTTTGTTGCAGTGCACCAAACTACAAATGAAAATGGCCGGTGTGACATCCTACGCAACGCCCTCAGACACAACGCGGTGCGCTGTAACACCACGCACGCGGTGAGCTCAAGTCCTTAAGTGTAGCTGCACAGGCCACATGCGACAGATATAAACCTGAAGCCATCTGTAGGTAGAAGCAGCTGAAGCGCACCACAGCCACTTGTAGCCAGTAGTCGCTAACAGTAAGATCATTTATGAATTTTTCATTGAGACAGCTAAATATCACAGGTACTTAGGTAAATTCGTTGTCACTGATGAATGAATATTACTTGTAGGTTGAATACCTTAAAGACAAGGACCAGTTTTAGGGGCTATTTCGTCTGTGAAGTGCAGCGTTTACAAATGTTTCGAATAAAGCTTATAATTACAAACGAAATCGAGACTTTATTCGATATTTTCAAATCTATCAAAGCAAATCTGTGAAATACGATACTACATGCCTTTTATAACGGCAAGTCAATGTATAATTCTTTAAAAAAAGTGACTTCCTTGTTCCTGCAGGCGCCGATACAATATGATTAGTAAATTCGATCTAAAAAACAAACCTCTCAACCATATTTGATAAAATTTAAATAGGACTACTCAAGAAGTAACTCTATCAAAGTGCCCTATAAACAAAAAAAGAATTTCTCATATCAGTCCAGCCGTCTTTGAGAAATTAGGTAATAAATATTTTAAAAAAACAATACAGTCCAATTGACCTCCTCTTTCTCTCTTTCTCTCTCTCTTTCTGGAAGTCGTAGAAAATGCAATGGCGGCCGACCGGTACAGTTTATTAATGACATCGGAAACATCTATCCATGATTTGGCTAGTGGTAAATTAGCGCAATAGGAAGGAGTTTTACGTCTTGCTGTGGATTGATTATGGTGATATCAAGAACAGTGTATGATGATAATGATGAATGATATTTAGCATGATAACTCTTACTGTCACAATTGTCGCAAAGTCCTACTATCCTTAACGAAAAGTTGGACAGTTTAATTTGTGAAATGGCACTCACCAGGCAAATATTTGGAACATTTGCGCTCGTCGCCTGTATAGGCCAATTTGTTGCCAGTAACGGGGATATTACCCCATGATGTTGTTACTTTTAGTTTGGTTTATATTATGCTTTGGCGGATAAATACGCTTTCGGGTAGAGTACAAGGAGTGGAGTGTAGAGAGTGTATTTATTTTAATAAATACTGACGTCTGAGAGCACACATTACGAATAATTATTGGGAGTTTTTGTTAGTAAATACGGTATTACGTCGAGTTTGAAGAGATAGTTCTAGATAGACTCTTTATTATAGATACACGTAAATTAAAATAATTATGAAGTGCATATAATTAGAGTTGTTCTACTATCATAAATGGCACTGTCCTTAATAAAACAGAACTTCAAAAGAGGAATTTAGAGATAAAGGTTAGTTTCATTTAATAAATCTGCCATGATAGCCTTGAAATTTTCTGGACATTGCCAAATTAGGGATTCCTGATTAAATGCTTCAGGCGTAGGTATTAGTATAGTAGGTATACCCATATTACAAGTATTGGGTACTAAATACAAGTAACTGCAAATAAACTTTTAGTATTTTAACTGTCATTATCTCGTAAGCATCATTAAACCTTTGGCGTAGAAACTTACAACCATGTTTATTAGCATAAAAATTAGAACCTTGCCTAAAGCTGAGTCTTAATTCACGTATAGAGTCTATAGTAAAAATTCTTACCTTAATTATGTATAAGCTTATCGATTAGGGGTGTACTAAGCCTAAACCCCTTTAGGCATTATACCCATAATTACGAACAACATTTGTTATGGGATCAAAGCTGAAATCGAGGAAAAGAATCAGCTGTTCCATAGTTTATCGGTCGTCGACAAAATGTATAAAGTAGTCAATTTTTTATTCTCGAATTCAGAGTTGGTTCCATAGTGATACTTGTTAATTAGGGCGTGTATAGTGATTACTTTCCGGCTTAGTACACCCCTAGCCGATGATCTTTTATATGATGACACAAGTTCAAGTAAAATCTTCTACAATCTTCATGTTAAATGTTGTAAGCTAATTACATACAATACCCTACCCGAAAATCCCTTAGTAACGTAAAAAAATCTTGTGGAGAGCATTAAAAACGCATTGCGGTTACCAGCTGCAATAAATTAGAGTCACTGATAAAAAGTTTATCATCAAAACGGGTTAAAAAGAGGGTAGATGGTGAACCTTTAATGCGGCAAACCTTCCATGGTTTCACTGGAAGGAAGATTGATTTTATAGGAGTATACAGAGTACTTTTTGTATGCTTGAACGTAGAAATATTGCCCCGAACGTTACTTATTTTTTCTTATTTTCTTTTTATCGAGTATCAAACGACGAGAGGTGATTTGCATTGTTCGAAAATAATTCAGCCAGTTGGCATCGAGATAAGAAGGTACAATACGGCAATTCGGTAAAAAGACAAACTGAAAGAAATTAGGTCATTGAATTGCAAAATTATATTTGTATCAGTCCGAATCGGGATGGCTGATTTTATCTATTCGATTGATGGCGAGAAAAAAATCTTTGTTTTAGCTTATATATAAACTATCTCGTATAAATGTGTTTGGCGTTATACTCTATAATAAGTAAAAGTTAAAAATGATATAATTTTAAATCATTTAGGCGCATACAATTTATTTAAAGTTTTTTTTATACCTTACAGTTACTGAAAGTCATTTTAACATGCATAACATAAAATAAATGCCATGGAAGTAAAAAGTTAAAAAATGTCATGGGCTTCGATGGATTGAGAAACTCCTCCTTTTTGAAGTCGGTTAGTGAACATGATATATCATACACGCGTAGTTTTCTAAATAAAATTTCAGAGCTTTTAAAGTGGCCTTGGATCCCTGTCACACAGTGCACTACATAACATCCCACCGATATGTTCTATTGTTTGTCGTTAAGACCTAAAAGAGATGTTTCAGGTATGTATGGAGCTCCGGCCAGTACATGATGCCATAAATATCTTATTAATCTTTAATTTATCAACCAAATTCAAAATAACGTAACTTATCGCAGTGTACAAAATTAATTTCGAATTTAAACATTTTAATTACGTTAAAAGCGACTTTGTTGTGTAAATTTTGACATTTGTGACGGGCGGTACAATTTATAGACCAATGTGCCAAATGGAGTCAACATAGGATAAAAAAATATTTCAGGGATGCCATAACTCTACTACAATTCACAGAATTTAGATATTTTGGTTCAAAATAAAGCTGATATGCAGCTGGTTTCATTAATACACAATATTAACCGCATTTTTGGCAGACGTACACCGTCCTGGCCAAAAATGATAGAAGTCATTTAGTGGTATTTTTCCGAATGGTGAGTGCTTATTGTAACATAAATGATAAGATCAGTTATATCTCTAGTGGCCAATCCAATATTTGCAGTAAAGTTTGTTTCGCGATAGTTTGATTGTATCCAATCTTTTATTGGCTCTTTGGGAGCCGCCGGCTTACGTAACTTGATAGAAAACTTAACCCAGTTTGGAAAGAATAGGACTGAAAGTCTGTTAACACACTTATACTTAGTTATTACATTTTAATTAAGTAGGTTCTTTTTCAACTGTGTTTGCCGTTTTGTTACTGATTGGTGTCTTTAAGTCGAAGACCATGAAATCAATTTAGTAGGTATAGTTCGGCCCGGTATAGTATCTTCTTGAACCAAAAGTTATGTAGTGGGAGTATTTTAATATTAAAATAATTTTATTATCTTCATTATTTTTGGGGGTATTTTATGATTCTCTCATTGACGTCGCCGATCTTGTCTGGGTGAAATCCCTGCCCGTCTACCCCGCGCTAAAGAGGCATAAAATCGTTATTTACCTAAGGTCATTCGTTCAAGTTGCTTGCCAAGATCTGATGTAGTAATAGATCAGATGACAGAGATATTGTAGGTTTGCTGGATCTCGTGGTCACAGGTTTACTGAGCATAATTGTCATTTTTGCATGTCTATTCAAAATGTTTCGCGAATGTGTGTTTGTATATTTGTATGTAAGTAGATATTGCTTAAATTATCTTATAACCCTCTACAGCCTCAACTTGTAGGCCGATTTTAATGTGTGTCATTGGATTAGTCTTTATCTGTACATGGTTATAGGCTAAAGTTTCATCCAGTGGTTAAGATACAAAGTCTAAAGTTCTTACAGTCCGGTTATTTCGAAGCCGCTTTTAACCACTTGTCACTTGTTTATCAGGTAAGACATGTATGTGGTTAGCGATTGTCTAGTTTTGTAAGTTTGGCTTAGAAAAACAAGCATATTAGAGCGGTAAGAAAAAAACTGTTTGAAACTGTTGTTTATTTTTAACTTCGTATAAGTTTGAGTTGTCTGTGGCATCATCGTTCCCAAATGTATAAACGGATTTTTTTTGTTTGTATTGTGTATTAGTCGGGAGTGAGTGATGTTTGATGAAAATCGAACCAAGATTGCTGCCACTACAAAACGCCGAGGGGTTTTGATAAGACTTCTCTTAAAACTGTTTTTATAAGGCACCTTAGACACTAAAAACCATTGAAATGTCTTAGTAATCAAAGTTTAGTTAATAATTGTACCCATTCAACTTACAAAGCACATTTTACATCAAAGAGCTTTTTGGTTTGTTCTTGCCTTAAGTAATTTCCATCAACATCAAATAAATCTAGTTAGAATAAACATAATGTTTTGTGTCTCAAAAGGTCGATTCCTTTTTCCCTTTGTCGTTCAAAGCCTTAAAACTAATAAAGCAATAATTCACAATAAGACAAGTCAACGTGCCATCCGAAACAGTATGGGATCACCCAAAATGGAAAGAATGGGCCGTTAGAGCCCCTTTATGTACCTTATATTGAATTGAATCCAATTACTTTCATTTTGTATCAAACTTTGAAGTATGGATTTTTTTAGGACATGCCATACTGTACAAAAGTGGATACCGACTTTCATTCGGCATGCTAAACTTACGTTACTAATAATCTCGAATTATATTTTAAAAGTTATATCGAATAAAATTAAAATTGCTCGACCGGTATTCATATAAAAATATATAGGACCTCGGGGTGGTTCCATATTTTTTTGAATATTTTTTTTCATCTACCCAAATTCTTACTCAGTTTGTCTACAAAACAGCTTACATATACCTACTACTGGGTACTACTCGCTGATACCGATCTCTTTGGATGAGCTCTGTTTAGACGCTAAAAAATGTTTTGTTAATTCCACGCGTTCTATTTATAGTGAGTATAATAACATTTAGATGATCCGTAATCCGGACATCAATTTAATGATTAGATGGCCCTTTTCTTGAGCTTTTATTAAGCGAAAAAGTCCACCGATCCACCTGAAGAAGCCTTATACGAGTGCGTAATGATCATTACAAATTTACGATTGTCATAAAAACCGAGTTAAGGCTAGTGCAGACTTGAGAAAAGCTACGGCAAGTCTATATTCTGCCAACTTCAAAAAAGAGGAGGTATGGCGGGTGGATTCAAATAAAACATAGATAATCAATAATTATGATGTTTAATCAACGCGTATGAGATTTACAATGTACGTAATGTATTTACAATGTAGTGTATGTACCTACCTATAATGTTATATCAATCCGGTGTCGGACCGTGTACTCGATCTCCTGGTCGTCGGCCGACGCCTCGTCTCGTGTTTATTACCTGTTTTCAAAGAGACGAGACGGCTATACTTATTTGAAAATATATATTGGCACCCGCCATTATGGACGACTTTCATTATAGCAGGCGCCATAATGGAAGTTCTCCCACGTAACTTCTTCAAATAAAAAAATAATTAAGAAGAGTTTATAGATTATAATTATAATTGATAAATTGTTTATTTTTGAAAAACACAACATTATTATGATAGCACGAAACTTCAATAAACAAAAAAATTTTAAACGATATTAAAACGTTTATCACAACGAAATTAAAATGTTTAAAATAAATTTGTAGTAGTGTTAAATATTATAAAATGTACTTACCCATGTTAATGTAGTTAACTAAGTTCACATTAAATGAACACCCTGAAGGGACGCAGTTTATTTATAATTAGATTATTATAATTTATTTAATTCAGATTTATGTTAGTGTAGGTGCTGCGCGTCATAAACATTTTGTATTATTACAACATATAAATACTGTTAAAGGAGGATATTAATATATTTGTGACATTATTTGTAATATTTTTTGTGTGAAATAAACGATTTGATTTGATTTGATTTACCGAACTTGACCCTAGTTAGCAAAACGCTGGTTGCAACAACCAGACAGCGCTGGTCTTTCGCTTGGGTCGCGTAGCCTCGTTTTATGTGACGCCGTCATTTGAATTTTATTGGTAGAGGGTGGAGTTGCAAGAAGTCAGAACCGGAGCATCTATTTCGACTTGTATCGAGCACTACGGAATTTCGATATGTCAATGTATTTGTTTCCACCCACTTACAGATGAACAAGGTGGCCCAGAAGTTGGCATAAGATGCCATCGACCATCAAAGAAGCTATGTATTTATTCGTAGATCAATATCATGATAAGATTTTTGATTGTTTTATTTAACAAGTGTTTTATAATTTAAAATACCCTCGACATCGGCATTTAAAATACCCTTCCTCAAGGGAGTTGTAAAAAAACATGTAATCCGTCATTAACAACAGGTATTTAGAGTTCCGTAGTACTACAAAGAACTCTTATAGTTTTACTCTGTAAGTCTATCCATCTGTTTTAACTTTTATAATTTTTCGTTGGCAATTTTTTTTTTAATGTATACACACCTTAAAACATAACATCTGTCTATTCAGAAAATTATTCTCCATCAGTTTGAAGTAACAATGTAAATTTCATTACTCAAGTTCTCAGGTAAATGGACCTTTTACAATTTAAAGGGTTGTTAAAAGTTGTAATTACCGAATGAATGTTCGCAAATTTATTTTTGGATTAGACTTTTGTAACTAGAATTTTAAGTTTTAAGGAATCAGCCGGTGAATGAATGAATGCTTTATTGGTCTTGAAGCTGGTTTAAAATAGGTTTTATAATAGAAAATTTAGCTCTTGAGCTAAATCGTTTCGGTGAAACAAATAATACTTTGATTTTAAAATTACAATCTGCTTTACTTAACGAGACGAGCTTTACAAGACGAGTTTACAGTATTGTCAGTTATTTTGATTAAGAAACGCTTCAAAACGTTTAATATGAGTTTTTTCTCCTTTAAAAGAATATTTCTTTTTTAACATGTAGTCATTTACAAGTTTATTCAAAATTGGCCTAGTAGTACTTTGTAAGCTAAAATAGCTGAAAATGTAAATTATATGCTATTTTATGTTTAGTGGCCTGAAAAATTAAAGTGGATTATCACTCTTCTAAACATTACCCACTTGTGGGACCGTTTCTCAATGTCATAGGATAAAAATATTATTTCGGAAAAAAACATAACCACAACACGGATTATGAAAATCAAGACGACAACGCCTAAAGGGTAAAGCAGACTGCATGCAGCGCAGGACAGCGCAGCTCAGCACAGCACGGCTTATGACTTTGTAATGTAGGAAACATTATGGGGAATGACACAGCAAACGCACGATGCTGTGCTACTACGCGCGCCACTGCAAGTCAAGCCAGACTACGTCACTACGTGCGTTTACGTCAGTCATAATTGTCACTTTCATGGATAAATGGCAGTTATCAAGAACTTTGTTGCAGTGCACCAAACTACAAATGAAAATGGCCGGTGTGACATCCTACGCAACGCCCTCAGACACAACGCGGTGCGCTGTAACACCACGCACGCGGTGAGCTCAAGTCCTTAAGTGTAGCTGCACAGGCCACATGCGACAGATATAAACCTGAAGCCATCTGTAGGTAGAAGCAGCTGAAGCGCACCACAGCCACTTGTAGCCAGTAGTCGACACTTGCAGTTGGTTGCCGCTATTTTTAATCGTATTTTTGAACTACCGGATTGTTAGAAGCGAATTAAGAGAAGTGTGGGTATCGCGCGAGTGGTGTGTATCGGCGTTGGGCATTTGTTTTAGCAGGTAGTCGTCGCTTAATTCCACCAGAAGCGAGCTGCATCTATTGTAGTGAGTGGTGGCCGCCGGCGTCAACCATATGCGGCGAGTCCTTGTAAAAAGTGTAAAACCTAAAGGTCGGTCGAGGTGTTTTGTTGCCTTTGTGATCGATGACTTAAAAGGATACCCTAATGGTAAATAGTTTCGGTCATTCTGTCGGTTCGTTCTACCGTCCGGAGTCTTACTTATTACGTTATTAAAAACCTATGTATAAAGTTCATTGAGGTACCTTATAGCATTAGTATGCAGCTGTCACTCACGACATTTCTCGCGGCAAAATGATATATAATGAAGTTTCATACTTTGAAACCCTATTTGACGCTCTTAGGGTTTCAATTTCCAAAAATCTTAAATGTAGATATGTACTTTGTATTTCGCTCTATGACAATATGTACTGAAGAAAACAGCCTAGAAAGAAAAAAACCTAGCTTAAGTCATCTGTTTCTCTATTATCTGCCTTGAGATAAAATGAATTCTTCACCACAAAGCCTTAGCATCTATTGTTCGTGTTTAAGATTTAGATGTTTGGAATTGCTGGCTCTTGTTTTTGTTTTAGTGTTAATTGGTTTTGAATTGTTCACGAAAAATATTCCAATTATTGTTCGATTGAATGAAATTTGTAAAAGAGTGGTAAATGAAAATATTACTAGATTTTTCGTTTAAAATAATATTGGTGTGAAATTATTTATTTGATTTCAATGTAATAAAGAAAGAAATACAACGAGTTGCCTTTGCCAAAAGAGAGTAAGTTTATTTTATTTTTACCCATTAGGTATTTACTTGGTAAACGAACATACACAAAATTCTGTTATTTATGACACAAAAAATAGTCCAGTCAAGACTCCAGAGAGGATTTGACTCTGAAAATTAAATATTTTTAAAGATCACGGTTGACTAAGAATCCACATCTATTTATTATTGTATTAGTTCCCAAACATTACAATGACTAAATAACAAATACTTAATAGTGAATCATGATCTCTTAACTAGTCTAAGATCCCGATGTACAATGATCTTCACCAGGATATGAATAATTAATAATTCGAAAAAAAAATATTTGAAACATTTCACTGGTTTGATTACTAGACAAATTCTATTTAATAGAGATGTTTGTTTGGGCTGCCGTAAGAGTGACATTGGAAAATTACTTGAAAATTAAATAACTAAAAGTTCCTATAAATTGAAGATAATTATGAAATTCCTAAATTAATCCTATAAGGCATTCTTTGCCAGTCCTAATGCTAAGACGTTCGCACGTTTGATTTCTTAAACAGAATTCTATTGTGTCTTATCCTAGTCTCATGAAATATAGCAAATTATCCGAATTCTATATTGTCTTTTTAAAACACAAAATTCCAGGATATGCCTGCTCCAGTGTTGGGCATTCATAGTACTTATCACTTGCCTTTTATTTTCTATTTACAAGAAACTTTTTAACAATTGATTAATTGTTAATATTTTTGGACCTTGCAATTATATTTTGCCCAACACTGGCCTGCTGCGTATATTACGAGCGAAAACTTCGTCCGTATAAAGTAAGTAGCTAAATAAAGTTTGGTACGAAAATCGCACCCGACGTTTTACGACATCGGTCGTATTACTGAACCAGTACAACCTAATACTGTACGTTACATTTATGTACGAAACGACAAATTGCGGTTTATTGTCAGTGCTGTACCTACGTAACCAGTCGGTACCAAATACCAACGGCACAAACATTTGTGACGAAATCTCGTCGTTACAATTTTTTTTAATTATTTGAACAGTTTCAAAATTGTGAAAAAGGTCAGTGTAAAGAAGAAAATAAGTAACAAGAAAAATTAAGAAGAAGTATTTAATAAATTTTAGAAACTTACGTAACAAAATAATAAGAAAATATAATTAGCCATTTTGTGGAGGCAGCCATCTCGGATCAGAAATTTATCATAGCGTATAATCGTATTTTACTAGTGAAATCCTTTAACTAGATTTAATATTGAGGGAGTTGTGACAATACGTAATGCGCCATTTTATGGCGGTGGCCATCTAAGACCAATGTTCAACAAACATAACTAAGAATACTTTCAACTAATTCACTTATCAAAGAAAACAAAACAGAATACAAATCGGTTTATCTGTTCGAGAGCTAAACTCATTTAGATCAGAACAAATCGGGCGTGAGAAGCAGAAATTTAAAATTCAATCAATTATTTTCTACTGCTCAAACTTGCGCAGCTTGGTTCGTAAACTAAACTGTAGATAGACTGTAGTTTAGCCGATAGATTCTTTATGCACTTTATGAGAGTTAAATTGCCCAAAAGCTTGTCAAAATACCACTAGGTCCGTAAATACTTCCATATCTCACGTTGTATTTATTCACTATTAATATTTCCATTTGTGTACCAGGAGCACATAGCATCTTGCTCTTTGAGTACGACAGGTAATCCTGATTTTACTACATATGCTTCAGGCTAACACATTTAGACCTCCTGAACTGAGAAGGTCAAACATGGCATGGTTAGAATTTACTCGCAACCCGTGCGTGACTCGAGCTACATTTACTCTAAAACTTTGCTTACTGTATACTGAAATTTGCTGCACAGAAGTAATTGGTTACTGAAATTCTAAATATTTATAAGTAAGGCAAGTATACACTAAAACTTTTAAGATCTTAATTTTTTTAAGCTTGCGCTTGACTGGGATCCACTTCACGTAAAGCGAATATGCGGCCAAGGATGTTAACACGCTTGCCTAGAAGAAACCAAATTACTCACAACTTGAAGAGACCAAGATTAGAGCTATAGTGAAATACGAAGAGCCGTTTGTGTCTTCAACGATGACACGTCTCGCATCGTTGAAAACACGAACGGCTCGTTTCATCCCTGATAAAGTTCACCGAATGTGAACTATAGCTGGACCTTTCCAACAATCAGGTACGTGTGAAAATCCGTTTTCTTAAACAATATGAATCAAACAGTGCGTCAGTTTTCTAAATAAAATAGAGAACTTGTCAGCGAATTCCACAACTTGGTAGTTCGCATAATAGAAGTAGACGCGAAGCGTTTTGTTCAAGTCCGTGAAACCTCTACCATAAACTGCTGGCGCCGTACAGTATATCTATTTGTTCGATTGTAGAATAGGAATGGGGTAAATAAATCATGTAATTTAAAATCCGAACGTATCTTAGAAAAGACAGATAAGTACACATTGAGAATAGATAAAATATTCCCACAGTATTCGTCACGTTTAAAAAGATTATAATATGGTTATCATCTATACGTATGATTTGATTATTTTCTCGGAAATAAAACTACATTTCCCTTTACTATTTCACGACTATCCACGTATCTGTTCATTCGATGGTAAGAATCAAGTCACTTTTGTGTCTTCAACCTTTAACATTAATCATGAATTCAAAGTCCCTAAAGCCCAGTTAAGCACATAAAAGTACTCGCTCACTCAAGTGACTGTGTAGTAAAAACTCTCTCTAGAATTAGTGCGACCTCCTGACCAATCAGGACAATACTGGCGCGGACAAAACGGCACAAAGCATTGCTAGTTGCCTGTTTAACTATTCAAAGTTTCATCATAAACTGGGCTAGGCTTTGTTTTAGTTCAGCACTTGGCTTTGTAAGTAGAAATGTCAAAGGTAAAGGTTTTAATCATGCGCCCCTTTTGTACATGCAAGTGTTTGATACCCGCTCAGTTAGCTACTATTATCTATGAAATGAAACTTATTTCGATATATTATTTTATATAAGGTATAAAAAGTGGCGTGGCGGTGGTGAGGAGGAACCACACCATAAAAACAAAAATATTTTTCGATTTCTCACGCTGACATCAAGACGAGGCGGAAAAACACTAAATATTTTGTATATACCATCTTAGTATAAAAAGTTATGGATAATGGATTAAAATGGACGTAAAAGTGCTTCAATGGATATTTATAATAAATTGTAGTAGACATTGATATAAATATATGTATTTGATTGTAGGACCACGCATGTGTAGTCTTCTCTCTCGCGGCTCGAATTGATTCACTTTGTTCAAGAATTGAACAAAATCAACCAATTAAGTGACGTTCAACATGGACAAAATGGATATAAACCTCGCAAATATCTGTTTTATATATGTATGTGGTACTTCTTATGTATCCGTAGCATTCAGCCTATCCCTTATCTGGTGGTACAAGCCTCACTCTCCGAAATGTACGTATTATTTCATTACGCTACTCTTTCAAGTAAATTGCTAAGGATTTAGGTCACATGTCTGAATCTTGTACATCGTTTCGAGTGGAAGATATTTGATATTAGTTTAGGATATCTGTCATGGTCAAACCATTCAAAGATAGACGAATTCCCAACGTTCAAATTTAAAAATAGGTTTATTGTTCAACAAATCATAAAAACATTAGCAGTTCGTTTGGCGGCCTAAATATGCCAAACCCCTGAAGTGCTTTCTTCCTTACAACTTTTGGATGAATCGGGTCAAGTGATAAAATAATACGTCGGTGTTGTCCCAATAAATACTACTAAAATATTCACAATAATCACAGCACTACGACTATCTACATCAAACGTTGAAACTTGTTTAGCATGGTGGACTACGGTTCAAATCTTCTTATGAATACCCAATACCCAAGAGTCAGCACTACCATATCCTTACAACCCCTGCAAAGTACTAAAATAACGAAAAATGTACTAGCATCACAGAAATAAAGAAATCTGTGACTCTAAGGCTAACTAAGTCAATCTGAATGGATTTATTCTTTGACCTTTTCAAAGAAGGGCACACCAGGATAAGACCCAATTATTTGACCTTCATCGAAATCTTACGCAAATATTCAAGACGAATTTATTCAAGTCATCTCCGAAAACTCCTTGAAGTCTTATTAAGAATTATTAAGAATGTATGCCATTACACAGACATACTATTTTTATTTTTGACGGAGCTAGATAGAATATTTCGAGGTGAAAATAAACAATGTCTATACCGGATTTACAAAAGAATGACAAAATGTGTACCTGCTGACTGCAGTTCTGTACTCACCGATGCATTTTTTTTTGTAATTTAGATTTTATACCGAACTTCTGGACCGATTTTGATAAACATTAAATGGGACAACGTATAGAGTATAATTTTTTAAACAAAAAATTATTTTTCATATCGGTCCAGCCACTAAAATATTAAACCAATTGTTTTCAACAATTGGTTTAATATTTTAGTGTGTAAAGATCTTTTGAAAGTTTCATAACAATTTTTTTAGAGATATATATATATAGACTAGCTGTCCCGGCGAACTTCGTACCGCCTAACAGTTATTCATCTTTCTCACCTTTTAAACCTTCCCTGGAGTACGACAAACATATCAAGACCAAAATCAGGTAAATCGGCCCAGCCGTTCTCGAGTTTTTGCGAGACTAACGAACAGCAATAGATTTTTATATATTAGATTAATTATTTATTGAAACACAAAAAAAAATTAAATACAAATATTTAAGATAACTACCCATTCTAAAATAAGTAACCACATAATTTTTTTAACCAATGTCTGACAACCAATTTAGATATTCAATCTCTTTTTATTTTTTTACTGGCCCTCACACTAAATGTATTGTGCTATTTTTTAAGTTGTTTCTATTTTCAAGTTATAAAATAATCAAAGTCAAATAAATGCCCTCTGGTGGTGGGTTGGAGCATTTGGATTATCTGTAGATCTTAAATGGTCTACAGGTAATCTTTCTCCTATAATTTTTTGTTGTTGTAGTTAGTCATTTAGTTAATGTTAATAAAGGCCGTCTTGCCCTTCACATACTAAGTCAAATATCAGTTAACAAGTCGATTTGGTCAATAATAGTCATGAATTATCGAAATCATAGTGTAAAATATGTTAAAATATATTTTTTATGGAATAATTAAAGTTTCCCAAGTCACCATACAGTTACAAATCCATCCGGATCCCAAAACGCCTGCGTATTGTGTACAGCAACGCGTAGATTTGAGGTCCGGCCGCAACGCAAATTGCATCTGACCGCATTTCACCCGTCACTCCTCGTGACAATGATTTTAGGCTATTTCCTCTTGTGGACTGAAATTGTCAGTTACTTTAATGAAATATTGCTTTTTGTGTGAGTGCAAAAGCACTCGTACTTCTCGTACAACATGTAACAGAAAGGTGAGATAATACTTAAGGGTGTTATTATTTCTATCAAAGTGTATCCAGCGTAGACAAAATTTTACAAACTTCTTCCATACAACTTGACCGATCACGTGACCAATTTCTGTATGGAGAACCTATTTTTTTACAAATTTTGTAATTTATTTATATTATTCCATTTAATGTTGCGTCAAAGCCGCGAGTGACAACTAGTTTACCCATAAAAAATACGAAGAAACTAAAACGAATTATTCTACTGAATAACATTGTGGTATTTGTAGAAGTAAGTAATTAATTACAGTAATTATTATTTCCTTAAGTTATTCTAATTTAGCAAATTAATCTAAATTAACTTAATAGGTACTTTTACAATGTGTATTATGTATTTATAAAGATGTTTGGAAATCATATTATGTTTTCTTATTTATACAGAGTAAGCGTTTAGGGGTGTGCTAAATCAAAAGGGGGTTGCTACACTCACGATTACGAACCACAGTAGACCGATTTGAAAAAGTATTTTTGTCTAACAAGGCATCCTCGCGTGTGGGACCATTCAATTTGATCAAAATCGGTCCCGAGCAGAGATTTAATTCTGATATCAAAATAACTGAAAAAAAAAATCGGCATCTGTTGTAATGGAAGCTTGTTGTAACTTTTTTTAAATTGAATAAGCAAAAAAATACTTATCGAATAGATATTGTGTTTAAGCAAATTTGTTTCTTCCTTAAAAATATTTTTTCGAATGGAGCCTTATGTTTTTGCCTACTTATCTCGATTTAAGTACTCGGATTTGTCTGATTCTGACACATATTGGCAATTTAAGACAGACTTGGTCGTATGTACGAGTAGTGATGTGATATATTAAACATCATTTTAAGTCTATGTGTGATATTGTTATATTATTTTTAAAAAGATTTAAAAAATCAAGCTATAAAATCAAAGCTATTTTCAAGGCTAGCAAAGTGTTGACCTCGTTACCATAAATCTTTTTTGAAAAATTTACAGGAACTTGATTGATTTTGTAGCTTTTTTTTTGAAAGGTTACTTCGCATGTCTGTTTCAAATATTTTTTAAGTATTTAAAAATATCGTAGTAGCCTCCTTAACTTTAGCTAAGAAATTATACACGACACTATCATTACAAAACTACTTACAATGGTACCCAACTTAGTAAGTTTGGTATGATTGGTTACATCCCAAGCATAATCAAGTAAATAGTCTCTTGCCCAAAAACTTCTAATTTCTCCCATCACTAAATCTACCTCGATCGCACTTATACACCAGAAAAAGGTTGAAATTGAAGATGCCATAAAACCATACTTATCTTCACATAAATTGCTGGCTTTAACAATTGGGATATCGTTGTCCTTTCTGATGACCTCTGAAGAACGACTGCTGCCAGCGAAATAGGCCTCCAGTTTCTACCAACTTACCGGAAACCAAATCAGACGAAATTAGACTCTATTTTATAATACCAAGGTTGGAATAAAACGCAGAATAATATGATACAAGTAGTAACAAGTATGGCACGCTCTTTTAACTGGCTGAAATAAGGTTATATTCAATAAGTTGACATTCCGAGCTTTTGTTGCGATTACGCAATTCTAAGGGAAAATTGGATGGGTTTTACTTTTTACTGCTTGTTAAGAAATTCGTATAGACTTTTTAATACAATCAAATTGAACGTTCAGGGTTTTCAATTACTAATGTGCCATCTGCTACGATGACGCTTTCGGTCTAGTTTGGAAAAGGGAACTGAAGACATATGTACAATTAGGTTTAGTTACACAGGGTTATCGGTTATCGATTGGTTATTCGATAAAAAAACAGCTATTCCACACAATAAGTTTATCGTTCGTCGACAAAATTTATGAAGGAGCAGATTTTTTTCCGCGAATTCGAAGTTGGTAGGATAGTATAGGATACTGAAAGTTGTTACTTAGGATGAGTATAGTGACCGCCTTTCGACTTAGCACACCCCTAACCGATAACTGAAACTAATTTTACTTACGTCTAAAGTTCCCCTTCTCCAAGCTAGCATAAAAACATGCATGCACCTTATACTAGATCTAGTAGTTCTTCCAAGCCTCAAAACATGTAAACCTTGCTTCTTACGCTGTCGAGTAAAAAAAGCACTAAAATACGTCGCAGGTGCTTGTGAGAATTTTTCTATACTATAGCTGTTAGCAGTCTAGCTCATTTTCATGCAGAATTATTTTTAGAATTTATAATCTAGACTCTGAGACCTTCGACACAAACTAAAGAGATTGCTAATTATTTAAATTCTTATGAATTAACAATAGGTTAATTATTGTGTAAATTGTATGAGCAACCGACGTGAATTATATAAACCTACATATTTTTTAAAACACGTTGCAGACTGTACTTACGTAGCATTGCAGTATATTAACACATCTTGCTCTGAGTTTGAATTATTTCATCCTTGTATATACCTACTAGAACTTTGAATACTAATCTAATCAGAATATTTTTGTTAACTAAATATAAAAATACATACTCAACTAAAAATATCAATTAATTAAAAATTTTAAATTTGCCTGTAGTCCCAAAATCATGAGTATAATGTTTTTATAACAACTCAAGAATTTAAAAAAAGCAGACGCTTAAGGAGTTTATATCATGCAGGTAGTTACTAAATTAACATACGTTGTTAAAGAATTTGCACAAAATATCCAGAAATCACTTAACTTCAAAAGTGAAATAAAATGGGAAGCAGTGTTTATAATCGGTTTTATGCATATATTTGGCGCTTTTTGGAGTTATTGTTATGCATTTCCTGCTAAATGGCAAACGATTGCTTTTGGTAAGTAAGATTTATTTATTTTAATTGATGCTGTTTAGGCATTGTAAAAAAAAATATCATTTTAATGCGATGTGTCCAATACATTCGATTCAAAAATGTGGTGCCTACCTTATGACATGTCATATAAATTATGTTGACCAGTTTATTATTATTAATCATTTATTTCATAATAAATTATACATGTCACAAATTAAATAAAGGCGTTAAGAACTAAAAGAAGTCATTAAACACATTAATTAATTATTTACATAACATTAAAGTTAAATATATTAAAGTATTAAAGTTTCTGTCCTATCAAAATTCTCATCCGTTGATTTTGCAATGTGCAGTCGAACCTTGCCACAACCATTTCTAGAATACTATTGCGACTACCTCGTGCACGTTGTTGTAGGGAAGCGACTTTCTTACGGATAATCGCATGAAAATCACCCGTTCGTGCTTCCGCAAACATTGCAGAAGCACTACAATACAAGTATCGAGGCAATCGCATCAGCATCCTAAAAATGTGTTCAGCGTTATATTGGATTCGCAGATCATTGGCAGCTCTACGAGTATGATTGACTCATAGACTACTAGAGTAGAAAGACTGGAAGTATGCCTTAAAAAGAGTAATTTTCACTTCTCTCGAGCATCGAGCAAACTTTCGGGCAACCAAATTTCCCCTGCCTGCCAGCGCTCTACGCTCCCGTTCTATATCTAAGTCATCTTTGAGGTTCTCTGTCACAATATGTCCCTGATATTTAAAGCTATTCACCACCCGCAGTGCCGCAGCATTAAGAAAACTCGTAATAGGAGAAACACGTTCTGGTCCAGAATTACTACCTAAAAAAATCAGCACTTCACTTTTTTTAGAGTTATATTTAAAACTATATTCCGCCGCATATCCCTCACAAATTTTACAAGCTTACGAATAGCCCCCAACGACGACGGGCCCAGCAGTACCATGTCATTTGCATAACTAATGTTATTGACACACGTTCCATTTATAAAGCATCTAGTAAGAGTACTGCTGAGCTCGCTGATGAGGTCATTAACATAGAGGTTGAAAAGCAGAGGAGAAGAGATACCGCCTTGCCTCACGCCACACTCTATGCGATATGCATCAGACATAGATAGACCTTGCCCACCTCACACAATTCTGCTGACTACCATACCAGCATTTTAATAATGAAACGACTTCCAATGGGACACCGCCCCAAGCTTGCCCCAAAACCTTCCATACAGAACGGTATCGAAGGCTTTGGAGACATCCAAAAAGCGTCATGTTATTCAACGTTTTAACATTATGTCGTTTAGAAAGCCGGCAAGCAATTTGGCCAGTATCGTTGCCAGAGAAATGGGGCGGTAGTTGTTCTTGTCTGATCCATCTCCCGTTTTACACTTGATGATTGGTACTACCACCGTCATAGTCATTTCTGCCGGTAGATATCCATTACATAGACATAAGTTGTATAACATGCAGAGCACGCGAGGCATATGAAGTCCAGCATGTTTAATATGTTCGATGCTGAGACTGTTATGGCCAAGCAACTTTCCTCCGTGCATGGAATCAATATTTTTTCTCACTTGCTGAGCATTGAACTTAACAGATCGCTCAACGCTGACAGTCTCGACCTCCAACAACGGACTAATATCCGAGTTCGTTCTTGGTGTAACCGTAAAATGATCTATAAACAGGTTTGTGATCATTTCATGGCCATATACATCATCAATACTCACTATTGTTATCGTTTCTTTTTACAGGTATATGGATGTATTTTAATAGCGGTTTGGGAATAACTTGTGGAGTCCATAGACTTTGGACACATAAGTCCTTCAAAGCGAGACTACCTTTAAGAATAATGCTTATGGTACAATTTGCTAGTGCCGGTCAGGTAAAGTTACTATATTCACTAGATAACATTGTAATCACATAACTCAAAATACTTGGTGTAATGTCTTGATACACAACGCCCCTTTGTTAATACAAAAAAAGTCAACTACAAAATCATTTATGATAAAATGTATATTGTATCAATTTTTTGTCGAAGGTCTCCAATTGATTATAAATTTTAAAATTGATTCTGCATAAAAATGACTTCAGAGACGAAGTGCAATAACATCAAAAAAAATCCAAAAGCACCTACAACACGATTGTTTGCAGTTTTGGAAAGTATACCCTTTTAAACAAAACGTATATTTAAATCGATCCAGCCATCTCTGACAAAACGGCAAAAAAACAAAAATAAGTTGACGACGAATTAAAAACATCCTCATTTTTGAAATCAGTCAATAAGTAGTCGTCTTCCATAATTAGTGTCTTGTATTGTTACCGCTGCGTCATAACATAATACAGGTATAACAATGCTACAATAAAAATTGAAGGTTCTAATTTTTTTTTGTGTGTTGCGTTGATTTTGTCGGCAACAAAATGTTTATGTACAAAGGTAATATAAGTAATATTACCTTTGTACATAAACAGTTACCTGCAGTCATCACGAAAACGAAAGCCGTGTCGAGTAATTTCACAAAACCTAAGTAAAGCTGCATTTTAATCATCCTGGCGGGAAGGGGTAATAAATGTATCGAGATCAATATGTCAATGGGCAACACAGTCGGATTGTCAAAATGTACAATTGCAACCCTAAAATGAAAACCCGTTTCTTTATAAACAAATGACAGAAAAATAAAATATCACAATAATAAAAGAAAAATATTGGGGTCGCGAGGTTATTAACTGGCAGAACGACGAACCTGAGTTAACAGATACTACACTTTTATAACATTATGTAAAACAATAAATTAACAGACATTAAAGATAAATTTCAAAAAATTAAACCACATTCTACTGCAATTAATAATTATTTGCAGAATTCAATCTACGAATGGGTGCGAGATCACAGAGTCCATCATAAGTTCAGTGACACGGAGGCGGACCCACACAATGTGAACCGTGGGTTCTGGTTTGCACACATCGGCTGGCTCATGATGAAGAAAAACAAACTGGTGCGAGAGAAAGGAAGGCAGATTGATATGAGCGATATTGAAAACGATCCCGTTGCTATGTTTGAACGCAAGTAGGTATTCGATTATGCATCACATCTCTCTATATGGGCAGCCACGCTGTCCAAATTACGGACTGAGGACTTTCACTCGTCTTCGATAGTGACTTATTTTCCCCGACTAAAAGAAAGTTGTTTTTAATCCGATTATTGGTTAAAAAGTGCACAGGTGCATACCTGCACCTGGGATTGAAAACGCGCCTTTTCCATTCCATCCTAGGCAAAAACAGTGACATAATAAAACTTATATCTAATTTTTAAGTAAGATAATTAAATAACTATGCCACCCACATAACAGTCCACCAATTACTCTTGATGATCTTTGTTTGGGGAGATGGTACAAATCATTGAAGACCCTGGAGCAGATTTACTACATATTTATGATTTAATTACTAATTATTCAAATAAAATTAGGACAATTAGCTAAAAGTATACAGTGGGTCAGCAATTAAGCAAATTATATTATTGTCATGATACATCGTAAAGAAATAAACAAACATTACCACATTATTTGAGAATGCTCCAGGGATACAATACTATACAATTAGTAATACAGCACAAGCTCCGTGTGTTAATCGGGTAACATACTAAGTAATTTACGAGTTTAGTTCTAAAAATATAAATAAGGAATCTAAAACGATATAAATAACTTAAGGTATATTATAGGCATCTAACTAAAGGCATCTAACAACAGCTCGTTTAAATCTAGAGGCAGACAGTGCAAAAATATCTAAATCATCATATCGATCGTTGTATGAATCAACAAGTTGCCGTAAGGGCGTGCGAATACCAGCGTTAGTTCGATTTATTTGAAGTTTTACACTTCATTTCACTTCACTTATGAGAGGTTTAGAGCGCACTTCTCTACGGATAACTGTTTGCGCATAAAAATAGTACATTTGATTAGTAATATCTGAGCTATCAAATCTGTTATGAACTAAGCCATGTAGAAACATGGCACCAAGAAGAATGCGTCGGGCCCATAGGGGTAGAAGTTTATATTTTACAAGAAGATTGTCGTTATCAAGGTTAGCGTGATAGCATCTATAATTTACAGAACGTAAAAAATTCTTTTGAACTTTTTCTAGCACATCGTCATATTTGTTATAGAATGGATTTCATATTTGGGTGGTATACTAATAAAGTGACACCGAGATCTCTGACACTAAGCACCTTGCTCAATGGAGTTCCACAAAGTCTATATTGATAATTAATATTTTTGTACTTCTTCGTAAAAGTGATATTATGACATTTCGGTAAACTAAGATACAATTTGTTTAAAATACAGTACTGTGTAAGACGATCTAAATCTGATTGAATCAGTATACAATCATAAAAGTTTTTAACGCACCTATAGACTTTTAAGTCATCTGTATATAATGTACGATTCGTGATGTACGATATAAACCAACGAAGCAGGTTCCCACGAATACCGTTATATGCAATTTTGTTGAAAAGCAGCTCATGATCAACTTTATCAAACGCTTTTTGGAAATCTGTATATATTGCATCGATTTGAAAGCATTTATCCATATTTTCGAAGAGCTGACCTACGAAAACTGTAAGGTTAGTGACGGTTGACCTTTTTTTGATGAATCCATGTTGTTGAGGTATAATTATATTGTGCAGTATAGGGTAAATCTCGTTGTGAACCAGTCTTTCAAAAAGTTTCGGCATAGCAGAAAGAATAGATATTGGTCGGTAATGCTCAACATTGTTTTTCTTACCACTTTGAAATCTTAATTGGTCTATAGGTAATCATTCTGCTATTTTTTTCTGTTGCTGTTGTGTTAAGTCATTTAGTTTTTGGTAATTATTTATCTAGCTGTTTTTATTTTATTTCCAGGTTTTCTACTCTGCTGAGTGTAGTATTTTGCTTCATACTTCCGAATCTCGCAACAATTCTGCTCTGGGGTGAAGAATGGAAGTGTGCTGTGGCGTGGCAGTGCTTTATTAGAGTCCTGGCGGTTCTTCATGCTGAAATGACGGTCAACAGTTTAGCTCATCTCTATGGATATAAACCTTATAACAGGTAAAGTTTAATTATGTAAGAATGAAATGCCAGTAATGTAAATAGGTATTCACTTTAAAGATTCCTCAAGAAATAGTTTTCATTAATGTTATCTTTGGTTTCAGAGACATCAAGCCAGCTGAGAACTTCTTTGTTACTCTAGTAACTACTGGTGAAGGGTTACACAACTACCACCACACATTTCCTTACGACTATAAAACAGCAGAAAACTTTGATTTCTTAAACTTGTCTACGTTTTACATTAAATTTTGGTCAAAACTTGGCTTAGCCTACGACTTGAAAGAAGCAAAACCTGACCTGGTCAATGCGGTGATAAAAAATTAAATTTAAATATGTTATCAATGTAATAATCCCAACATAAATAGTCGTACATATTTAATTACTTAATACAAATACATATTTACTTTTAATTTTATATTGTGCTATGACTATTAACAACAATTTAACAGTTAAACTATGACGTGAACTAAAATGTCAACACTTTCTTAACTTAAAGAATGTGTGTTCACTTCAACGTGCATGAAAGATTTTTTTTATATTTATTCTTTGTTAATTCTTACGGTGTATAATATAGTAATTAGTTGAAGCACAAGTTTTTTCTTTACCAGATTAAGTAATTCTTCAAATTTATATTATTCTGATTGTGCTCTATAATTTTATATATACCTATAGAATAATTATATCTTACAAAACGACACTGAAACAAACTATGAGTGTGCGATGTTTTGGTAAATATAATTTTTAAAACGAATTTCTAAAGAATAAAGGCAAATTTAGCAATATTGAAAAAAAAAATTTTGTCCTTCATAGAACTTGACCGATCACGTCACCCATTTTTGGATGGAGTACTTACTAAATATTTTTTTCGAATTTTTCAAATACAGAAAGAGTTATTAAGAAAACCAAAATGAAACAGGAAATATTTATTTACTTTCAGCCAAAACTCAACAATTTTTTTTTAAATTGAATTTGAATAATGTTTGACCCAAATAACGTATGATATCCTATAGCCATCTGCAGATAAAGACAAATATAATGACACACCACACAACAAAATCCATACTTACATACATAATACATATTTACATACATATATACAACATTACCGTCCTGTTGGGCAATCGGATAAAAAGAGAAGTCGAGTATGAAACTGCAACAAACAGACTGACAAACACGTACCGAACACTGATTAACTCTATATTAACGTTTTGTGTAACGGAAGCCTTATAAATAAAAACAATGGAAGAAAATACAACCATAATTTATTAAAACACGTCGACCTTACTCAGTTGTAAATATAATGTATTAATTTTTATACTGATTTTGTAACATTCGGTCGTTTTCACTGTTTTTATAGTGTTGAATTTATTAATCTGTAATAGTTTGTGTTTATGGTAAAGCTGATTAGAAAAACATTATTTGTTGTCAATGGTTTTTATGGGTCTTATTGAAAAAAAATATCGCTAATCACCTAGTACTTTTCACTATTCTAGCTGTGAATTTTAACACGTCGTTATATAATGAAGACTGTCAGTAAAATAATACACAGTGTAAGTGAATTCATAGAAAAATTTGAAAAACAATTAAATTTCGAAACTAAATTGAGTTGGCAAAAATTGCTTGTCATAGCTTTTATGCACATATTTGGAGCTTATTGGAGTTACTGTCACGCATTTCCCGCTAAATGGCAAACAATTTTATACGGTAAGTTATCCTTTTGCTTATTTTGGTTAAACGATATTACAGTATTATCTATTGAATTGATGTAATTATTCGATTGTTCAGTTTAATCGATCAAGGAACTATAAAGGTCAAATAAAGGCGGCGGGCGATTGACTCTGTTACCCTGTCAACTATAATTTACTACCTACTAATTAGTAGCGCCCGCGCATTAATTAGCTGCTACACTCATATCTACGTACTATTACGTATTGTATATTAACCCATAGCGTCCCACTGCTGGGCACGGGTCTCCCCATGAAGCGGGTGTAGGCCATAGTCCACCATGCTGGCCAAATTGCGTGACCTTCACTTATTTTTGAAAGTTATTAACCTTCTCCGACAAGCAGGTTTCCTCACAACTTTTTCCTTCACCGTTTAAGCATGTGGTAATTAATTCTAACATGCACATGAGTGAAAATCACAGAGGTGATGTTTGAACCTGGATTTGAACCCGCGCCCTGTCGCTCGTGAGGCGACAGGTTTACCGACTAGGCTACCACTAACTTGACGTATTACTCGTAGTAGTATGAGATTAACGACAAACTAATCAACTGCTTTCAATAAAATTCTTCTTATTATTATTATTATTCCTCTCCTATCGGAAGTTGGACAGCATCAGGGGAATTCTAACTTTCGAGGCTGCCGCTCTAAAGAGCGATGAGATGCGATGTGTGAACCACTCCCGCAGATTCTTTAGCCAAGAATGTCTCCGGCCAGCACTTCTTTTACCTGCAATCTTCCCTTGGATGATGAGCTGGAGCAGTATTTGTCATTTCTCATGACGTGAATTAAATAAGAAAGATTTCTGCGCGTAACGGTGTTCAAAAGCTCTACCTTTTTTCCAAGTGTATTTAAAACCTCAGTATTCGTTATTCGGCCAGTTATAAAATCTCAGATAAATCCAAATCTCGAATGTCTCGAACTTCTTAGCTGTGTCCTGTTTGAGTGTCCACGTTTCTACACCAATCATTTAAATTAAAGCAACTTAAAATTGCTCTATAATAGAAACGTCTCTCTTAATATAATCCAAGGTTTTTGGTTATATGGTACTTAATTCGAAACATTTTCTTGTTTGTTACTTTATTTTTTAGTGATACGGCTGGAAAGATTTTTATTTTTTAACGCCATTTATTTTTATCATAGTTCAAAATAATGAATAAATTGTATCTACGCGTATTGGAAAGAAGTAGAAAATCACTTGATTTTGAGTTTTTTTTTTTTTATTATTTTGTGACAGGTGTATTAATTACGAGCACATGTCATTTATTTATTTTTTTAGCAATCGTTATGTTCTATGTTTCTGG
This sequence comes from Ligdia adustata, assembly GCA_947049295.1. Classification (NCBI taxonomy): domain Eukaryota; kingdom Metazoa; phylum Arthropoda; class Insecta; order Lepidoptera; family Geometridae; genus Ligdia; species Ligdia adustata. The sequence goes on from OX346237.1 coordinate 4,307,637, forward strand.
ATTTGGGATAACTTGTGGAGTTCACCGGCTTTGGACGCATAGGACGTATAAAGCGACACTACCATTGCGAATAATGCTGATGTTACAATTTTCCAGCTGTGGTCAGGTAACTAAACAAAAATCTGTGTGTAAAAAATAAAAAATAAAATTCATTTATTTTGTACATACAGGACACTACTACTACTAATAACTTAAAAGTAGACACAAATCTTTAAAAATAATAAAATACGCCGAGTTGCAGTATCCCGTGCGTCAAAAAAGGTTAACAGTCAGCATGATGCTGTGAATTGCTCCTCAGCGCTGATTTTCAGAGTATGTTCATATTATAAATATTTTTATTATTTGTAAACGGGCAAGTGCCTTTATTAACATTAACAAAATGACTAACTACGACAGCAAAAAATTATAGCAGAAAGATTACCAAGATTAAGATTACTTTATTATTTATTGATTTGAATAGGTAGTAGTCCTTCATCCAGCCCCTAGGCATTGTTATGATCATCGGAAATTAACTTGGACCAATGACTTAAGCTGCGCATTGAAGGTTGCAGAATTTCGTAATATAAGCTATCCTATAATATTGTCAATAAGTAAACGACTAATTTAATTTACAGCTATGATGTCTGCTACCATTAAATATTATTTGAATATCAAAAACATAAATACTTATACGGTATTCATTGGGAAATCAATTTTATGCTAGCAAATAATTCGATTGTTTTTCGTTGAACGCATGTTTACGAATTATTTACCAAAGAAAGACCTCTCCCAAGACACACTTACAGGATTACCTTAATATTTTCAGTATTCAATCTACGATTGGGTGCGGGATCACAGAGTCCATCACAAGTTCAGTGACACGGAGGCGGACCCACACAATATAAACCGTGGGTTCTGGTTTGCACACATCGGCTGGCTCATTATGAACAAGAACAAGCAAGTACTTGAGAAAGGAAGACAGATTGATATGAGCGACATTGAAAGAGATCCTGTTGTTATGTTTGAACGCAAGTAATTATTTATTCGCTCAATCATTGACAGAAACAATGGAGAGTGAACTAAGTTTTTGTCTCTTTTTACAAGACTGCGAAGGAAGGAAGGTTATGTTTGTCGAGTATGTGTGTATATTTGTTTGGCACGCTCTACAGCTTAAACGGCTTGTCGTATTTTATGCGAGTGGTGTCAATAGATTCGTCTTAGTCGTGAGTGTTACACTGGGTACATACATAAGAAAGATTTAGCAATCGGGTTTTTGTGAAATCGCTTCTAATCACTTGCTACTTTTTGAGAGAAGAAACGATAGACCCTTAGAAAATTATGATCTTTTAAAATATCTCGTAGAATTAATAGAATTGAAGATTTTAAATTGGAACATGGATTTATTTTACATATATGCATATTAAACTATTTTATTCTATGATTCATGAGAGCCAAGATCCAACTTTGATATATACGTACCTAAACAATTATATTATGGTTATAAGTAAGACTTTGTTCACGGTTTACGGATGATAAGTAGGTAATTATTATTATACTAGCTGACCCGGCCACGCGTTGCTGTGGCTATTTTATAGCGTCAACAACACGTGGTAATTATGCTGTTAAAATTTAGCTTTTATGACACGTTCGTAGATTTACCATAGCAGCGCCATCTATTGATTACTTACTCAACCCAGTCGAAAGGTATCGACATCTGTTAGAATCATTTGGAGTTAACAGATAATTGTGACTGTCAAATAATAACAGACAAATAATTAGCAATAAATTAAAATTGCGACTATAATTTGAGATTTAAACTATCCTATCTCTCAAGTTGGATCGAACTGCACATGGTGTGCGAATTTTATTATAATCGGCTAAGTGGCTTAGGAGTCCATTGAGGACAAACATTGTGACACGAGATTTATATATATTAAGAATGTAAGTTTTATATTATTACTAGTTGACCCGGCGAATTTCGTACCGCCTAACAGTTATGTATTTTTCTCACCTTTTAAACCTTCCCTGGAGTACTAAATCGGCCCAGCCGTTCTCGAGTTATTGCGAGACAAAAACAGCAATTAACAGTTGTGTGCCTTTACTTTTCTTTCTATAGTTGTTTCATTTAGAAAATTAAAGTGTGTGTTGTTTCATTATATTTTAAATCACTAGTTTAAGCACGTACCTGTACTATGAAAAGTTTCAACTATACTTATGGTTTAGGAGTGCACTAAGCCGAAAGGAGTTCACGATAGTCATCGTAACCAACAACCGTCACTATGTGGCCAGCCTGTGGGAAAAATATCAGCTGTTCTTTACAAAAAGTTAATCGGTCGTCGAAAATATGTATGTATGAATAAACAGCTGGATTTTTTCTCTGAATTCAGAGTGACGGTTTTTCATGAGTTGAGTGAGCCTTTCGTTATGATGAGTATAGTGACCACTTATGGTTTAGTACACCCCTAACCAATAACTCTGTAATTTTGTTAGTTTTTGGTGAACTGTAGTGCAAGATGTACCATCGTCAGTGACACGAACGCCTCATTATAAACTTGATGGAGTTTACTGAACATGAACGAAACTATAGTTGGACCGTTCCAATTTTTAGGAACGTGTATGTGTTATAAAACACTAGTAGTTAAGAGAACTGTTGACTTCGTAATGACGATTATTTTTGCGTTGTTTAAAAAAAGGCGTTTCTTTGTTTGGTCTGCACTAGATATAATTGAAATGCAAACATCCCTTCGTTTTGAGAGAAATACCTCCCTAATCAGAAATCCCCGACGACTAAAAAAAAGTCTAAATATCAAGTTTGGTCACGATTGGTTGGAAACTACGACTTACAAGAAATTTCAGAAGTCATACAAGCATAAAAACTGACATAGGCAAGAAAAAAAATTCCAGACCCGAAACAGAGACGCTTCGCTCGCTTCTCTCGCTCGGTCAATATGTTTTTTTTGATATTGAAACCATTGCTCAAAAACGTAATTATTACATGTAACTCGTATATTTGTGCTCGGACGTTAACCTCATGATGAATGCAATTACCTTGTTAACATAATATAACTGCATTCAGGTCTTTAAACTTTAAATTATGATTGATACGGGTCATTACGAATACTTCAATTAACATTAATCATGTCCTGACTACCGATTAAGGAATCGGTGACTGATTGAATTATTAATAAATTATTTAAAATAAATAATAAATAAATAACATTTCAAACTCATAGCTCCCTACTAGGATTTCTCCTGTGTCATGCTATGAAACATTCACAAACAGAACACCCAGACTCAAAGACAGATGTTCAAACTCGTCGGTCAAACACCTGCTCCGACGTGGAATTGAACCCAAGAACGTCGGATCTCAAGGCAAACATTCTAGCCACCAGACCACGGCGTTTGTAGACAAATAAAATGCAAAAATATCTAACATGACCTGCTAAAAGTGGCGTTCTTATCACTACAAGCGATTTACCTCAGGGACTGTTAGATTAGAATAAAAACAAAAATAGACAAGGGTATAAAAACAAAAAATACCGTTAGAGGAAGAGCTAAAAACAGTTTAAAGTTTTCTGCCATGGTCTAGTGCCACGTAGTTAATATACTCGTTTCGACGGTCATCGATCCTGGGCTTGATTCTAGGCCGGGGTTGGAGCGTTCGAACGATTAATTTAAGTGACTTTTCGTGTGTTTTTTTTAATGTTGCACACCGTCTTTAACCTAGAAGATATCCTAGTGGAGCTACCTCTAGTGTGGTTTGGACGTTATATATAATATATCTATTTCCTATTCTAAGAGTTCCGGTATGGAAACCTCGTTTAGGCAAAGATAATGAAAGACGCCAGTCAGCCAGGTGGAGAAACGACTTGCCAAAACGGCATGAAGTGGATGGAACGAGCTGGAGACCGAACTCGTAGACGTTCATTAAAAGAACCCTAGCCCAGCAGTGGAAGAATATAGGTTGACGATGATTAGGATTCTCATTACATTTCTATTCTACCCATCTTTTTTTCATTTTTACATTATACTTTTAGATTCTGTTGCCCTTGTTTGCATCTATTGTATTCTTATCGCCAGGTATTCTACCCCGCTGAGTATGGTTCTTTGCTTCTTCTTACCGACGGTCACCTCCATTATGCTCTGGGGTGAAGAGTGGAAGTGTGCTGTGGCCTGGCAGTGCTTCATTAGGGTCTTGGCTGTTCTACACTGTGAAATGACAGTAAACAGTTTAGCTCATCTCCATGGATATAAACCCTATAACAAGTAAGTTTAGTTATTTTATTATTCTATATTCATTTAATGATAAAGACTTGGTAATTTAGACAGATGGCATTGTAAAAATATTAATTAGTATAATTCATTGTAAAATAAAAATAGTTCAATACGAATGTATTATATTGTATTGGTATTGAACTATTTTATATTTTGATGAATATGAATATGTATCAGCTTCAATACATAACAAAAAAATAACCCACTCACACTAGAAAAGAGAAGCAATAGCCGGAAATCTTACTGACATATGAAAGTATTTTTGCCAAGAAACGAAGAATCTTATCGTTCCGTGCTCTATTCGTCAAAATCTGCAAACGAATAAATCTTAGCAAACATAAACGTTTTTCTTGGAGATCTTTGCAGAAGCCTTGTAAAAATACCTTTGGCGGAATTTGTACTATGTATACGGTTTTTGTCGTTACAGGGATATCAATCCAGTTGAGAGCTACTTCGTTGCGCTGGTATCTTGTGGTGAAGGCTGGCACAACTACCACCATACATTCCCTTACGACTTCAAAGCATCCGAGGCTTTCGACTGCGCAGGCTTGTCTACGGGCTCTACAGAACTCATCAGACTTTTTGCAAAGATGGGCTTAGCCTATGACTTGAAAGAAGCAAGCCCAGAACTAGTTAACGCAGTGAAAAAGAATCGGCTGAAGATTAATAAATCTTACTAACGAATTAGTGTTAGTTACACACTCGTATACTGATCGTTTCGTGTTGGTAGATTATAGAGTTTACGGATTCTAATTGCATTAATCTGTTTTGTTTACTTTCTTTTACAATTTAGTAAAGAAGAGTTATTATCTACACACTGTTAAAAATACACGTCGTGAAGAAGTGAAACGTTTCTGGTTACATTATATTCTGTTAAATCTGAAACTTTATTCGACTTTTATCCCATATCAATCATCAGTCATTTTTACTATGTAATGTTAAGGTTTTTTGAGGTCGCAAATTAAAATTAAATTAGTTTAAATATTTTTTTCAACGGAATAAATGACATCATCCGTCGAATCATAAATTACAATGTAATTTTTGACGTTTAAATTTATTTAAATTTTGAGTTTTATTACGGGAATTAGCAGCTTTCCTGGAACGAGATTACTAGTGCTTGAAGAAAGGCTCTTAACATCGCATTATTTTCAATCATTTCATACACAGTTATTGATAGTGCACACTTAGAAACTTAATTAATCTATCTTTAGGAATACACATCGTATAATAAGTGTTTCTGACGTTGATGGTGTGTTATAAGTAATAGAAAACTAAATATTTTGTTGTGCGTGCGGTTTTAAGTGTGTTTTTTTACCAAAAAAATAACAATTTCAACTTTTAAGTAATAACTTTTATATTTTTTATAGCAAGTTGTATTCATTTATAACTCTGATATTATGACTCTGATATTTAAATTATTTTTTAATGATTTACTAAATTTTAGTTCATATATAATATGTTTTATGAAATTTGATGGACTTGTGAACGTAAGTTTACAATTGCGAATATAATTGAATACATTCAGAATATTAGTCTTAGAAATAAAAACTGCTATTAAATAGATATTATTAAGCAAAAATCCAATTCTCGTAGTTCGTACTGAACTGTGATCTCGAATAATTCAGGTAAAATCATGCTGCAATTCAAACTCGACTTGGCACTAGTATACCAATACATACACTAGAGATCTACCTAGGTAGATACGAGTATAAATAGGGAACATCAAAAGAGAATTGTTTTGATGTGCGATCGTCAATTTTACTGACAAAACCTAATGACTGATCCTATTCACGAGGATTAAACCTGCTACTAACCACTAAATAACCTCGTTGGTGGCTTCTGGACTATTTCTATCTAATAATACTAGAAATTAAGTGGTAAAATTATCGTCATGTTGTAGGATAATATGGTATATGGAATGTTAGGATGTATGTTTCTTCTACTTGGCTGGGGACTCCCGTGCCAACATAGATCAAGCACTTTAATGAGTTTACATATGTTTAATCTAACATATTGACTTAAATAAAACTTGGATACTTATTATTGACCAAATACCGCGTGTCTTCGAGTAGGTGTCTCGCAGATAAAGTTCTGAGAAAAAGTAATTAAAATCGTCTCTGCGCAAGGTCTTTGGTTCAAGTTGTTTTCCGGCGTTTCGATCACGAGTACGATACGATTTTATCTTGCAATATCTCAACCAACCATGATTGCATTTAACCAACTATATACGATTCGAAAAAGTAGTATAGAAAATTTAACAAGTTCTATTTTTAAAGTGATTGCCAACTTCCATAACGGCTGGCACCGATGGACCTGTCGTTCTTAAAAAAATAAAAAATAATTTAAATAGGACCACTCTAGAAACACCTTTCCAAACTGAATAAAAAGTAAAAAAATCTCCGAGAAATCTGGTATCAAACATTAAAAAATTCGCCATTTTTTGGTGGCGACCATCTTTATATGTCATAGTAATTTTACTATCCAAGTCCTTCGGGACTAGAATATAGCGAAACGGGCCGTTTTATTTGATGCTGATTTTAAGAAAGTTGTGGAAAAAATATGTAATCCGTCATTATGTGGCGGCCGCCATCTTCGACCAATTTTCATCAAACATAGTCATAATTCAAAATCTGTTCATCAGTTAGTGAGCAATACTTCAAAAATCGATATATCGCGTATGTACTAATAATAAAAAATAATTAAAATAGTATTTCTAGTAAGTAGCTACCGTACCTATTTCCTTAATATGCCGAAACGGCGACGGTGTAGTTTGACTTCCTATTCTATGAAGACAATGGAGACAATAAATCAGTTGACCTAGACTTTAACTTTTAATATTAATTAACTAATACATAGTCAATGCAAAGCATAAAATGCGGAAACTGACTTAAGTAATAAAATTCTTATACATTAGCTATAAGAAAATGCCAGTAATTGTCGTATACAAAGCTAGCTGCTTTTAGCTGTTGTAGAGATATTTATTCTGTTTATTTGAAATTGTAAATTCAAGATACACGAGTAAGACTTATCGTGGCCTCACAATTAAAATTTTAAATTATTATTAAAACCAATAATTTTGTATTCATTATATATCTAACAACAGTTGTATCCATACAGTACCACTTTTAAATAAGTGAAAACCGATTTCAATTCGGTAAGCAAAACTAACGTCACTACAATTTTATGTATGTGTTATTAGAGAAAAATAAAAGCTATAATGAAAAAAAATACTAGACTGATTATGATATAATTTATATGAGACCAATTAATGGAAAAGAACTCCTTTTAGAAAAGAAAATATTTTTTCATATCGGTCAAGCCACTCCCAAAGAAATCGAGGAATAAAGCGAAAATTGATTAGGGTGTGCGAAGAACATACCGCATACCATTATGGACTTAAATATAATGTAAATAAGAGTTGACTATTGGTATTTATTTAAAAAAATAAACAATCTGAAAATGTACCTTCAGTTAAAAACACACACCTCATAACTGAGTCGAGCAATTTAAATATCTCGGCCATATTGTTACAGAAGATCCGACTAACGACGCAGATATAGAGAGATCGTAGAAAACTCGCAGCGAGAGAGATATGATAGCCCGTAGGTTTGCTCGATGCTCTATAAAAGCAAAGCTCCTTTAAAGGGATATCGTACTGCCGAGGGGTCCATACAAGCAGCTGATGGGTTCATTTTACCCAGCGATCCCTTAACGCTCTACGCGTCCAATATAATAATAATATACCTATACAGAATCTATGCAAATCCCTCATTGGGACTACATGGTGCTCGAATCGACTGTTTCCAAGCAATTATCCGCAAAAAAATATGTTCCCTGCTTAGAAGATAGATATATACAATACAATACTGTTGGTTTCTCTCTGCAGTAAGGATCTTTGTAAGAATATTACTTTAAAAAAATTATATTAACATCATGTTACTAAAGTAAAGTTCTTACAAAGACTTACTCTTAGCAAAACAAAAGACTTAAATACTACAGAAGTTGTAATGATTTGATTCAGATTATTTACTTGCATGATATAGATACAGCAGATCTTAAATAATATTATAGTTCTCTACACTCAGCCCTGATTAGGCGTGAAATTTAATTCAAACTATGATTAACGTCAAAAATCAACTATCAGTACAGACAGAGACTACACCAACATATAGAACTATCAAGTAACAAAAAATACGAGTACATTCTTCATAAATAAAATTTATTTGATGGAATAGTATGTAGGCATGTATCATAATATAAAAATAGTTGACACAGAGTGCGACAGCGTGACCCCACGCGATTAGTTAGTGATTTTCAAAGTGCGAGTAGTTGAGGGTTAATGTGCCGTTCAGTAACAATGCAAAATTTGACTATCGTCACGAGCATAATAAAATGTTTAAGTCATCCGTGCCTATATTATAACGTCAAAGCCCGCTTATTTCAATATACATTGAACCTGAAAAGTTACTTTAATACAGTATTTTTGACGGAAACTTGCGAAAACCAAGCAATCTCTTTAAAAAATTTTCAAAGTTAGTGATTTAAAATCTAAATTAAAACTCTTAAAATTAGTTATAGAAGTTTTTAGTTAGCTGTAAAATAAATTTAGATTGTGGTGCGCTAGTAAGTAATTGATTTTTTCTCATATAACTTTTGTGTAGTTATTTTAATTTAAGTTTTTTTTTTCTTTTCTAAATTATTGATTTTATATTAATCAAGAAAATTATAAATGATTTTTATACTCACGACCTTATCTAGATAAGTAAATTATTATTTTTTTAAACCTCAATATGATAAGCCTACAAAAAATATTATTTAATTTTTTTTCTTACCATTAGGTCAATTTGGTGCCGGAAAGGGAATCAATATAAATATTATAACAATTTTGCACTGTGAACGCTGGGTGGACGATACAATGGATATTCCTACGTTTATCAAAAACAGATTTAGTAATTTAATAAGAAACGTAGAAAAACAACTTAGTTTTCAAACTGAGATAAAATGGAAGATGCTCTTTATTATTGGTTTCATGCATATCTTTGGTGCTTATTGGAGTTATCATCATGCATTTCCTGCTAAGTGGCAAACAGTAGTTTTTGGTAGGATTATTTTGAGTTTTTTATGGTTAATATTAATGAATAAGTTAAAGATTTATAAAGCCTCTGAAGATGGTATTCCATCAAAACGCCTGAAATGTAATGAAAAATTATATACTACATCCTCTCTGATAGAACACAGATGGCTAAAACAACTAAAAGACGGCCACGAGATTAGTCTGACCGTCTGATACTGACGAGATGTTAACAAAAAAGATTAGCTGGAGAAATCAGGTGCAAAATTAAGGAACAAATTGGAGACTCTCGCTCCGGCTTGTAAATGGTGCAAAAACTGGACATTGCTATCCTCCCCAGTGGGGCAATGCAGCCAGAGTAATAGGTACCTACTTTTGCACAGGGTGCCATTTGATCGTTGACGAGCATTCAATCGTGATATTTGTGTTTTTAGTTCATTGTTTAGTATTTTACAATTTAATTAATTTCTATTATCTATGAACTACCAGGTGTCATAGATAATCTGCAGGTTCGTAATCGATCTGTAGGTTGAGTAGTTGGGGACTTTCTTCGAAACCTTTAGGTAGCCCTTCCACTCCCTTAATACGTGATAGCCCTGTCGCAAAATTCTGGCTATAATTGACGTTCATTGCCTATAAACTACCCAAATACCAAATTTCACTCCTCTAAGTTGAGTAGTTTGGGAATTTCATAAGAATATATAGAAATCTTTGATACATGTAAGTAGCCCATGTGTTAATCAAGGGTCTAAGCTTTCTCTGTACCAAATTTCATCCAAATCGGTTCAGTAGTTTTTCCGTGAAAGGGCAACAAACATACGTCGATACATTCTTAAAAACTTTCGCGTTTATAATATTAGTAGGAAAATTCATTATTACTATCCTTAAATAGGATAGGATATACCTATTAAAAACTTTACATATTTCAGCAATCGTTCTGTATTTCATCAGTGGCCTTGGGATAACGGCTGGAGTTCATAAACTTTGGACACACAAATCTTACAAAGCAAGCCTCGGTTTAAGAATTATGCTTATGCTACAATTTGCCAGCGCTGGTCAGGTAAAGATTTTTTTATTTTATTTACATACGTCATATTTATTTCTCGTTCTTTCGTTTAACTGTGTTTCAAACCCTCGATGAATAAATAACGGGGAATATATAGTATATGGAAAACTTTGATAGTATTCAAAACACCAATAGATAAAGAACAGATATCAATTGCCCAGATTACATAAAAAACAAACAAAAGCAAAATAGATTGTTTAAATAAGGCAGACAATCGCGCTATCCTATTTTTATAACTTGCTAAAATTTTTCGAATTAATCTTTCATATTAAAATAATTGTCATTTCGTAACCATCGTATTTGAAAACCCTAAAAGCAGAGTCCCAAGTCGAAAACGATACACTTTGGATTCACTTGTTTCTTTTGAATACCACTATATCGATATTTAGACAACCTATATACGATAACAAGACGTATTTAGCCTAACATGATGTAGTCATTCAGAGATGTAGTCGTAAAATAAAATAAAACAGAACAAAATATAGTAGATATACCTGCGATTATTATCTTGAGTCAAAGTGCTGGATAAATTTCCAGTCAAAAAAATATAAATCAAATTTTTACTTAAATTGACGTTATTAAATATAAATAAATACTTTCAGAACGCAATCTATGATTGGGTGCGGGATCACAGGGTCCATCATAAGTTTAGTGACACGGAGGCGGACCCACACAATGTGAACCGTGGGTTCTGGTTTGCACACATCGGCTGGCTCATGATGAAGAAGAACAAGCAAGTGCTGGAGAAAGGAAGGCAGATTGATATGAGCGATATTGAAAACGATCCCGTTGCTATGTTTGAACGCAAGTATGTGTATGATAATTTGATTTATATTCATAGGTATATGAGTAATGATTGTTACAGTGACTGTGGCTACACCCACAAACTATTAGAAACTAAACTTCATAAAAAAGAAGGGCCATAATGTCATCTTTAACTTTATACGATTGCAGTTTCAACGCTTGCGCTGTAAGGTTCTTTGTTGATTTTGACTGGCCAGTCAGTCAGTACTTACTCAGTATCTACTTAAGTTGACTATTTAACAGCTCTAAACAAGAAACCTTCTGCATGCCAAGATAGAGGCAATTCGTTGCCATTGACTTATACAACTTAACTCACTGCACTGACTATGTGATATTAACATTGGCAAATCGACAAGTTTTTTACTGCTAAAGAAGGAGGAATATGTTTTTCAAGTGTATGTATGTACGTATATTTCGTTGGCACGCCCTAGAGCCTTAACGGCTTTTCGTATTTTTATGTGAATGGTGTCAACGTCGTGAAAATGACATTGGGTAAATCAAAATTAAAAATTAATTAAGGATGATACACAGGTTTAACGATTTAGCAGTCGGGTTTATCGAACTCGCTTCTAACTACTCTTTTCAAGTTATATATGTGAAGACTTTGTTTCTATTTGACAGGTACTCTTCTTTGCTTAGTATAATATTCTGCTACATCCTTCCGACGCTCAATTCGGTTCTGCTCTGGGGTGAACGCTGGCAATGTGCTGTGGCGTGGCAATGCTTCATCAGGGTCTTAGCAATCCTCCACGCTGAAATGACGGTCAACAGCTTAGCTCACCTCTATGGATACAGGCCCTACAATAAGTAAAATTACAACACTTTTAATAGATGACCTTTTGTGAATCACATGCATGAATTCCACGCTCGAAACTACGAGTTTTGACTACTATTATAACGCGACAATTAAATATTTTTATTTCAAAATTGATTACCAATATTTTGCTACTTACGGGTACTCAAGCAAGTGTTAAAAATAAAAGTTCACGTTAGTATTATCTTTGGTTTATTCAACATCCGTTAAACTGAATAATTTACACTGTTGTTTATAATTGACTGCTGAGTATTATTACGGGAGGCACCGGTACGATATTTTCAGTTATTTCTATTTAAACATCAAACCTCTTGAACGACAAAAAAATAGTAAACATTACATTTCTAACAACATTGAGAAATATACAGTATCACTTTAAACAAGTGGAAACCGACTTCGATTCGGTACGCAAAACTTACGTTACTATAATTATATCTATGTATTATCACAGAAAATTAATAGCTATACTGATAAAAACACAAGACGAATTATGATATAATTTATATGGGACCATATTAATAGGAAAGCACTCCTTTTAGAAAACAAATAGTCTTGCATCGGGTAGAAATGTAATGTTCTGAAATATCAGTATATGATTCGCTGTTTCCGCGACAATATCAAGATTTTATCAGACGACTCGAGTATTCCAATCGTTGTGTTGTTTTGTGACGTAACTAATAAGAATTTTATTTTTGATTCTAGAAACATCAAGCCAAGTGAGAATTTGGTCGTTACAATTCTTACTGCAGGAGAAGGGGGGCATAACTATCACCATACATTTCCCTCTGACTACAGATCGGCAGAATCATTTGATTGTATGGGCCTATCCACTGCAATTATCAGACTTTTCGCTAAGATGGGTTTAGCGTATGATTTAAAAGAAGCTAGCCCAGAGCTTATTAATGAAGTAGTTAAAAAACATGGTTAGAGCTTCCGGAAATCTTATCATTAGGCACTAGAAAAAATCATTCAAACCGCTAAATTTCATTTAGCGGTTTGAATGATTTTTTTAACGTGAAACCGCTAAATGAAATTTAGCGGTTTCACGTTAAAAAGGGTTTTTGGTTGGGTTGTGGTTTTTTTTCCTACATGGCTAAGTATTTGACTACAAGTTCGCACGACCACGGAAGTCAGCGACACTCTAGCCCTAAATGGAGCATGTGTTAGTCTAGAATACAATGGCTCTAAAGGAAGGCTGCCGGAACAGACCGTTAGGTGCCTGGCGACAGATATTACAACATGAGCCAAGCGAGCGATACAAAACGCCCTAACCTAGTCCTCCTTCACCGGTAACTCGGGCTCTTTTTGCATGTTTCGTGAGATCAGTTCTATTACAACTAAATTAAAAATACTTCTCGTATGGTCCTAAACGACCGAAGCGAATTCAAAACTATACAAATAAGTTTTATTTATTTTTAATTGAACATGTACATATTTAATTAAAACATCGCACCGTTTCCTCTAAGTCCTCTTTCACTATGAATACTGTCTTGCTGTGGAACAGTCTACCGCTTGACATTAGGCGCGCTCCATTAATTAATATCTTTAAGCATCGAGCCATAGTCCATTACCTATCACTACAGCATTAAAATTTGTGTCATCTTCTTTTAATTTGTAATTTATATATGATGTATTTCCATGCTCCTGATTGTATCGTATGTTATATGTATTTGTTTATCTGTGTATACATTTATATGTATAATTTGTTCATTTTTCAAATATGTTCGTTCAATGTATTATTTTAAAGCCTCTCTAATTTTATATTATTCATTTATGTGCATGGTTGCCTAACCTAACCTTTTGGAAGAGATCGCTCTAAAGGATAAGGCCTTGTATATATTTGTAAGTTTTTATTTGTTATATTTTTTTATAGTTAAGCTAGTTTTTTAATAAAGTGTTGTCTTATCTTATCTTATGTATATACTTAATTATGTAAGTTTATAAATAACTGTGTAACTATTTAAATAACGAATGTTTACCATTTTGTTTGTATGGAAGGCGATTTGGTTATATCAAAATACAATATACATTTTTGAGCTGAATGTTTTACTTTATTACTATTGATTCGAACGAGCAAGGAAAAAATATAGTAAATAAATTTTAGGCTTGAGGATATTTTATGAAAATGTTTAAATTTAATACCAACTACCCAAATAAGGAAGAGATACTCAGGTCGACAGTCAGATCAAGTATATTTCAAATTCGTGTTGCAAAGTTTTCGAATCCATGCGGAAACTCATTGTGAATCTTTGTGCTGATTTTCATCGGAACGGCTAGTACGTGTTTAAAAAAAGAATAGAACAGAATATGGTTTATTTGTGACAAAAAATAACAAGAAATTTTGAACATAAACAGAAAGTACAGTAGTAGGGAAACATGTTTTTTGTCACAAGCCGATCCCAGCTCAGCATAATGCCGGCTGTAAACAAGCCGCACTCATCTTCCTACAAATGAAAGAATTTGACTAGTAGTATACGCTATGATAATTATAAAATCCAAGATGGCTACCATCACAAAAATGCCGCAGTTGTTAAAATTTTATATCACTTGTTAAGTAGATTAATTATGGCCGCTTAGCCTACTCGTACCCGCATACGGGACACGAGACACAAGTCCCAAGAACGCTGGCTACATTCCCGCATTAATTTATCCCCAGTAGCATCGATAAGATAAGGGCAATTTTTTTAAGAAGTACTTGGTATAAGGTTGGTCCTTGTAGTTTTTTCAGAGTTTCTACGCCAAGTGGTACGAAAATAGTATATAGCATAGTTTCCTAAAAAAACGTATGTTTTCGCCACTTGGCATTTTCAGCAGCCTCCACTGCGGCTCCAGCCCTTAAGATAAGATTGTTAGTTCCGTTAAGGGGCTAACGTATCAACACCCCGCGTCCAGGGCAAAGTCAAGCCATCAGGGCGATTGCCATTATCACGCATCATACCGAAGGGTTCCAGCACCGATGGAATCGTAATCGTATCGATGGATCGTAGCATGCGCACGCTTGATGATGTCATTGATGGAGCTATGGCGAGAGAACCTACCTGTACTGATTTGGCAGAAAATTCCATGGAATCTCTCTCCTATTGACATCCCTGCCACACGGATGTCGGTGACTTTCGACAATGGCAGCACCCAAACGAAGGCCGACGACAATACGGAAGCCGCCATTGTCGAAAAGTGTTCCTAGGTTAAAAGACGGAAGTGTTTGCAAAAATTGCCCTGACTCGTGTTGACCCGTGACTGAGACATCAAGAAGCCTTCGCGGGTTAAAGATTACAATTGGAAAACAAGGTTTGCGTTATTTTCAACCCTGATGAAATTTATCAGAAAAACATCATTTTAGCTTTTAAAAAGATCACGAGCCCTGAATATATCAAAAAGCAAACATAATATAAAACGACGACAAAAATCACGTACACGTGGTTTTTCCTACGTAAAAGAGAAGAGAAACTGTTATATCATGATTTTCTGACATAATTATGTCATTCTTGTAATCATTAATGTCTAATTGTAATTACTAAGGGACTCTTTTACCATCACCGCAAGATTTTATTTATTTGTATGGTATTACGCGAAAGTAAAACTTCTTCATTTCTCCACTAGTAGAAATAGATAAAAAAATCTGTTCCTCATAAGGAAGATTGTTATTTCTTCATCTATTGCTACTAGTCCAGTCGGGTTAGACATAAAACTAGCCTGAAATAGAAAAAAAACCGGGGAGTGATTTTTGTTTTAAACGTCGGGGAAGGTGATTGGAAGTATAAATCTCGATTTTCTAACTAATCCCGGTAGAGGGTTCGCCGCCATCTTGTTAAAAAGTTTTTTTTTTTGGTTTTTCTGATATAACTCGTTAATTTTCAACTTTAGAGCAAAAATGACAGTATCCAAAGTTGTTGGAAATTTAATTTTTCACAAGTTTGGTCATAATTATTTTTACGCTAGGATCAATATTTGCAGAGTTATACTATGAAGTCTATCAAAAAATCGTAATGGGTGGAATTTTATTTTCTTCAACTTTGGTTCTCGCACTTTTTTTACTCCACGATCAATATTTTCTGATTTATACTCAAATTGGAGATGAAATTGTTTTTATTTTTAATAAAAAGAAAACGCTCCCTGGTTTTTTTTTTCAATTTAAATGTCTGCCCGACTGGACTATACAGTAGGGAGAAAACATTAGAGAGATGGAGAGAACAGAGAGATGGAGCTGCCACAGTACCTACTTCACAATACGTCAAACAAAAATGGTCGGTGTGACATCAGTCTGCTCCACGCTTAAGACGAAAATGTAAATAACTTACTCGTACTTGGATGATTTAAAAGTATATCAAAACGATCATTATATTTGTTTGTTTCTTAAAATTTGATGTATCCAATGACAGTGGCGTATTTTACCTACGATGTAATTTTATAATAGCAGCTGCGAAATCAATGACCTGTCTTCGGAGTTCATTATGATACTGTTTCAAGCAAAGGTTAAAAAAAAGTTGCGGCCGCCGACTGCAAGTATCGGCCTCGAGCCACAAGTGTCTGTCGCGCGATTCACCTTCTTTTTGTCGGCTTTAGGCTTCAAGTAGACAATCGTGTGCAAAAATGTCGACAAAAGTGACCAGAAAGTCAAACAACCTTGATTGAACATAAAGCAGCCCATTGTCGTAGTTTATGCAAATAATCGTGAAATAACAGTGACATTACATATTGACAGCATAAATGATAAATTAACAAGAATTAACAAGTCATTGTATTTGAAAGTTATTCAAATATTATGTAAGACAGACATGCTTCATATTACCATTTAGCGACCGAATTATCTATTTCATGAATTCACTACCTACGTTTTGTGACACTATGAAAAATAGCTTAAAACTAAGATCTGGTTAATGTAAATATGTTTGGTATGTTCCGGCAGCCTTCCTTGAGAGCCAGTCTATTCCAGACTAGGCATGCTCCATCTAAGGCTACAGTATCGCGGTCTTCCGTGGTCGTGCCAACTTCTGGTCAAATGGCTAGATGTAAAGGATATTAAAAATAGCCATTTCATTATCATGCTACTTCATGGCTTAAAAGACAAAGTATGTTTTTATTTATGGGCCACCAAGCTCTGTTTATTGAGCCACTTCTCAAGTTATTTTATTAAATAAATTATTGTCCGAGTTAGAAGTAAATTTTACTTTTGTCTGTCCGTTAGGGTGTTTGTATGTCGGCGAAATTTCAATAGACATACTAAACTACAGTTTACGTCTGCTGAAGTTTCGTACTCGCGTACAAATCGTAGTTTCCAGCCAGTCTTGACGAAACTTGTTTGTGTTGGTTCTACGAAATAATAGTTTATTTTTTATTCGGTGGAGATTTTCCGTATATATTTTCCCCAATAAAAAATCCCCGACGGCTAATCCTGGCTAACTTTCCACCTTTATGGGAAATAAGGTGGAAAGTTAGCCAGGATCATTTGAATAATCGGTACAAATATGTAGTTAAGATTCCTGAAAAAGAAAATTGTTAAGCGATTTTCGTTTTTTTACAAAGTTGAAAATATATATCTTGGTCGCCAGATCTACTATTTCTACTATTCTGATCGTCCTCTCGATTGATAGAAAAGATATCACCGACTATACTACCACTTAACAATGCTGCACTACAAATAATTTGTGGCCAACATTGGGTTTCCGTAACCAACATTTAGGAATGGAAAGTTTCTTTGAGACGCTTTACTAAATTTGAACTTTCAGACATTATGAATATGTAACAATGAAAATATGAATATTTCAATCAAATCAATGCAATATGTGCATAAAGCAAGAATTAATTATAGCAATTTTGAAATTCATAATAAAATTACACATGCTATGTTCGTCGTTATATCTGAAGCGAGTTTGAGTAGAACTCTTGTGGGCAAAGACACTATGGCGTATTATTGTAGTAAAATATTTAAAGAACTTCAAAAGAGCCTTCACTTTCAATCTGAATTGAAGTGGAAATCAGTTTTCACGATTAGTGCGACGCATATTTTTGCATTTTACTGGATTTATTCATATGCATTTCCAGTAAAATGCCAAACAGTAGTTTTTGGTAAGTTATCTACTTCCAGTTTTAGTTCCTTAACTTTGGTCTGTTCAACCACGATACCCCAATGAGTCACCGAGATGGGCCGTTCCACTAACTTTTGGCTTTTAAGACTCAGGCATCGGTCGTGTTCTTATCAAGCTTGCGTAAGGAGAAGAGTATCAGATGAAAGAAAATTTCGCCGGACACTTTTATATTTTCGACAATTATTTTACTAGTTCCCAATAACTGGGATTGTTTCAGCTTACTTGATGTACATTGTCAGTGGAATGGGAATCACTTGCGGTGTCCATCGCCTGTTTACACACAGGACCTACAAAGCTAAGCTGCCTTTAAAGATCTACTTAATGTTGTGTTTTGCGTCTTGTGGTCAGGTAAGTAAACTTTAATTACATAGAATACATAGGGTATGATATATAAATAAAAAGAAATAAAAACAGCCTTTATTAACTACACAAAGTATGAGTGGGGTCACATGCACAAAGTTTCAATTTCATACTTCTTTACTATTTTATATAGTAATAATGAGTCACTTGAATTAATTAGTAATGTCAGGTAATAAAAATTTAAAGAATTATAATGTCATGTGTAATATAAGATTATGTCAAGGTTTCTGTCTGTGCAGTTGGCGCCTCCTTGGCGTAGGCCTCTCCCAGTGTCGACCAAAGCTTTCGATCTCCAGCTAGTGTTCGTCACCGTTGTCCATGTCTCTGTGTGAACACATCTTCCCATCGTCTGTGTGGTCTACCTCTGCTCCGTGCGTCATCTCTGGGGATCCATTCTATTATCTTCTTAGTCCATCTCTCGTTATTCATTCTGCAGATGTGGCCTACCTAGTTCCACTTCAACACTCTTATGGTTTCTACGATGTCCCTTATTTTTGTCTTCTGGCTTATGGTCTTGTTACACATACGGTCTGATAACCTTATGCCGGTATGATATATATTGCGATATATATTATATCAGCAGAGTGTTATGGAAATAAAATATATATAAAATATATAGCTATCTTATTTTAATATTTTGTTGTCCCATCAATTATTTTTGCAGACAAATTATTTATTTTATTTTACGTAAGGACGTAACTAAAATTATTATTTTAATCATGTGCGTCCGTCCATCTATTCTTCTGTCACCAATTTTTTTACTCATATATAAACCAAATTTTCGCTTCTGTTACAGCTATGACAACAATTTTCGTTCATATTTATTATTCGTTTACATTTCATTTTAACTTTCATCCAAGAGTTAGCGCTCATTTTTGGCCTGCTGTAATCCCAATAGTAATGTTGATATTATTGCTTTTGGTTAATTTTAGAACACGATTTACGAATGGGTTCGAGATCACAGGCTACATCACAAGTTTAGTGACACAGAGGCTGACCCTCACAATGTGAACCGTGGGTTCTGGTTTGCACACATCGGCTGGCTCATGATGAAGAAAAACAAACAGGTGTTGGAGAAAGGAAGACAGATTGATATGAGCGATATTGAAAACGATCCCGTTGTTCTTTTTGAACGAAAGTACGTGCACTCTATTTTATAGAATCAATCAATGCGCATTTGGCTATATTTAGCTATCAAAGAATGCTTAAAAAAGTCCTTGATCTTGTGAAGCGTTTTGGTCATAAATAGTAGGATTTGTCACCAAAACCCGAATGAACCTTAGTAGTGCCTTATTTTATCAACTTACTGATGACAGTCGCTTCTGTAGGCCGTAACATGAGTTACGACGCGACTTGCTATACTTTTGTTTAGATATCATATTTTATTTAATATTTATGCAAATAATCCTGCAAAAAACACTCAAGGTGATATTTTGTAAAAAATAGATTTCTGCAAAGGAAACCATCACTTCATTGGTTTTAATTTTGTAGTTTCTTATATATGTTTCAGATATAAGTTCATTCTCGGTTTGGTGCTTTGTCACATCATTCCAACTGTTCTTGGGATCTGGCTATGCGGAGAAGAGTGGAAATGCGCCGTTGCTTGGCAGAACTGCATCAGGTTTCTGGCCATATTACACAGCGAAATGACAGTGAACAGTCTTGCACATATTTACGGATATAGACCGTACGATAAGTAAGTATACCTAGTGAAAAATCAGCCTAGGGCAATAGGGCCTCGCTATTACTCATTGGGTACCGAACCCTACCCTAAAAATAATATAGTAAATTATGTACGTCTTTTAGTGTATCCTCGTGTTCTTATGCACAAAGTACACCAAACAAACTTGGTAACGGTGCTGCCGACTTCTTTATTTTTTTGAAGATTACTATAAACATTTGTACTAGAACAGGTGCCTGCCAAATCTGAATCTATTGTAAATTTTTTAAGAAGTCATTAATTGGTAATGTCTTACTGTTTTCTTATTGTAGAACTATTATACCAACTCAGAACCGCTTGGTGTCAACACTGACTTTCGGGGAAGGCTGGCACAACTACCATCATGTGTTTCCCTATGACTACAAAACGGCAGAATTTCATGATGTTCTCAACTTCTCCACATTCTTCATCAGAAGCTGGGAGAAAATGGGTCTGGCCCACGACTTGAAGGAACCTAGTCCTGAGCTCGTTAAAGCATTTTGCAAGAGGAATGATAACATTAAATTGCGTAACTGAATGTAATAATAATTTGTATCAAACGCAGAACAATTTTTTTTTATAGAGATAGCTTTTATCCGCGGATTTGCCTGCGTTATAGCCGATTTCCCAGGAAAGAGTAGTCCACGACCCTCTCCAGGCAACTAACAAAATTTTGCATGTATAATATATGTAGAAATGGAAATAAAAAATATTTATTTGTACAATTTTATGTGTACACATTTTTGCACAAACTTAAAATTGTTTTTGTTTATCTTTTTTGCCAATGAGAGCTTAGATCTTATTGAACCTGTTATTATAAGGATTTAGAGTATTTAGGAGTAAAAGTCATTCACTATGGAACCAACTATTACTTAGAGGAAAACAAATCGGCTAAAACATGAAAGTTGTTCGTAACGATGAGTGCAGTGACCCCCTTCGGCTTAGTACACCTCTAACCGATAAACTTCTATATGAAAACCCTATATTTAATTTAATATAAATTTTGACAATAGGTGGTGGATATTAGATGGATGGATAGAAGTGAATTACAGCAAACACTTTCTTTTATATCTGGTATCAAGTATATAAGTAAATATAGTAGTATTGACTCAGTGACTGAGTTGTATTATACATAACTGATAACATAAATAAAGTCTAAAGAACTTGTAACCACATATGTGCAATATGTATAAATATAGCCTTAGATAAATGATTGGCCGCACGGCGCTCGAATAGATAACGCACTTTCTAAAACATGATAGATAGATATGACGGCGCATGGGCTGGACAATAAAGATTATTTAGTTTAAGCGCCACCTAGTTTAGCTTTAGTGGACTAGAGTTGGAAGTGGCGCCAATTCTTGTGTAACTCTGGGTGACGTACGCTGCTCACTGATTGGTCATTGGCCAGATGGCATGTTACGTCAGGCAACCAATAAGCGTTCGATAAGAGTTTCGGATACCGTCCGGCAGAGGCGCTAGTGAAAGCGCGTGGACATGCTCCGTCCGAGAGACGCACTTTTCATTGGGTCGTGAGAGCGTTCGTTACCAAGCGGAACACTTGTTCACTACTTATTCCAAGACTACTTATTGTGAATTCGTAATCAATCATTATAAAGACGATTCTTTGTACGTACGATATTTTATTCTCCTCGCCCGCAATACCCACGCTGAAGAACAAGTAATGAACCCTTTCTGACACGGACGTTCCGACAGATACAAAATTTTTAACTGTATGCACACAGAAATAATGCGATAAGCTTATATGATAATGATTATGTACAACAAGATACGGCCTTATCGCTAAAAGCGATCTCTTCCAGACAACCTTTGGATGGAGAGAACTAAAGCATAAGTAATGACGGGGAAGCTAAACTTAAAGCTTACTTGCGTTTAAATAGCAATTAATAATAATGTTATCATGCTTCGTAAATGCGGCAACTCATTATTGTAATGTATGTAAAATCCCAGTGAGCTTATTATGTTTTGTTGTTCTTTTTTTACAGTTTCAATACGCAACTGGCATCATGTAAAAACAGTTTATTCCATGCGCCAACCTTCCACAATGCTTGCAGTATAAGTGATTTAGGTACGCCGTAGTATTTGTTGCCGCGTTTTACACGGTTATCGGCTAGGGGTGTACTAAGCCGAAAGGAGGTTACTATACTCATCCTAAAGAACAACTTTTACTATGGGGCAAACTCTGAATTCGAGAAAAAAAAATCTGCTGTTCTATACATTTTGTCGGCAACCGAACAACTTTTTGTATGGAACAGCTGATTTTTTTTTAGCCGGCGGTATCTAGTCGAGCGCACCGAGACCTGTCATTTATTCTAAGATTATTACCTATTATTATATTGCTTTAGGCGATAAGGCCACCCAGTGTACTACCATTATTGTATAGATTTGTCTTGCTGTATATTTTATTTTTGTTTGGTGTGCTATAAAGCTATATTCATTAATTAATTCATTCATTATATTATATTTATATACAAGTGATAAAAAAATACACGAAAACCGGCTTCACCATCATGTCAATGTCGAGGCTATCCAGCTCCTCGACCACACTGACATAACCTGAAGACTAAAAAGAACTAAACCGTTCGAGTTAGTGTAGTGTTAAAAGTAAAATAATGAAATATAATAGTGAAAGTGCTAAGACTTAAGAAACACATGAACAAAGTGTTTTCGCCTTAAAAACTGTAATAAGAAAAGTGCCGATGGACAAATTCTTAGAGACATTATTTTGTAGACGATTAAGTTAAACTAAAATTACTTATTAGCCTTAGACTTAGGCTAGATGTAATATTATCAAGGAAAGTCTTTGGAGGAAAATCATTGTGACCAAGTTTTTGGAGTACAGTTATAACAATCTCAAAGGAACGTTGATAGACTGTTTTAGTAGCTTTTTGTATTATTGTACCCCCCTGATGGCATAACAATATATGCCAATACTTAGTTACCAGAGGGTTAATGTGGAAATGTATGTATACCACAAAATCTGAACTATACTTGATATGAAACACGTGACAAAATATATCTTCAAGGAAACTGATTAAAACTGTTGTGAATATTGAAAGGTAAGTGGTTTAAGTGGCAATCATCCTTAAGTGTTAATTTATCGGTCTGGTGTGTTTTTTTAAACCTTTTGCAACTATGACAAAACAAGTGCTTAAAAATGACTGCAAAAACCTTTAGACCCAAGTATTAACTAGTGAAATCGAGAGATGCAGCTAGAATAACCTACGACCATCTGCAGATGAATACGAATCTATTAACATCACTCACAAAAAAATACGACAATCCGTTTAGGCTCTAGGGCGTGCCAAAGAAATATACATACATACATACACTCGATAAAATACAACCCTCCTTATTCTTATTGTTATTCTGTGTGGGGGCGATAAGTCCTGCACTGACGTCCCGCTTGGGGTGTACTGTGCATTTCCCCCCGCCAGCCTAACCCAACCAGCCAAGCTCCTTAAAATAACGGAGCTCTGGGTCGCTGGCTCACCAGTTCCACTCCTATTTCGTCAGGTGTAGTAGAAATACTCTCATCATGCGAAACCGATTTGGTTGCATAAATTTCATCGCGTTTCAGCACTCCCAGTCTCTGTCTGATGTTTTCCGTGGCCTCACAGTGTAGAAGCACATGTTCCACAGTTTTGTCTGCCTGCATACATCCTCGACATAGAGGACTATCCGTTGATTCGATCTTATGTTGATGGTAATTCAGGTCGCAGTGGCCGGTGATGATTCCGACCATCAGACGTAGATCTGCTCTTGTTAGCTTAAGTAAGCTGTTGGTTACCTTTTTGTTTATCCGTGGAAAGAAATTTTTGGCGTGTCTGCAGTCTTGTATTTTTAGCCACAGGCTTTGTTGCTCTTTTTCTGTGTGTTGGATTAACAGTGTACGCACCTCCATTGCAGTTGGCCTACACAGATCTGCAATGTCGGTACAGAGTACTTTGTCTATTCCTTGCCTAGCGAGTACGTCCGCCCTATTGTTTCCTTCACATGAACTGTGGCTCTTAGTCCATGTTACGGAGACTCCGTGTGTTTCTGCTAAGTTTTGTAGTACCAGATGACATTCGGATATTACTCTTGATCTGGTGGTTGGCTTTTGAAGTGCATAGATGATGACTGCACTGTCAGTAGTAAATATAAGAGTCTTTCGGTCTTCACCTAATATGGTTATATGTGGTGGCCCTTGATAGAACCGCTTTTGCAGCCAACAAAAGCCCCGTTGCTTCCGCTTGCAAGGCTGTTGTGGTCACATTTAAGACCTTCGATTCAACCCTCCTTATTTAGCAGTCGGGCAAAACACATTCTACTAATAGGCTGACTTTTTTGACAGAGAAGTGACTTAAATAGTGATACTATAGTACTTCTCGCATCTCAAAAGAGCGTAAGCAGATTTCATGCACCTGTGAGATTTCTACTCTCATGCAGGCTAGAATTCATAGGCATGCGATTAAACGGTACTATAGGAAAATCTCGTAAGGAAACTTGACTTGTCGTAAATGGTCTAGCTTTCAAAGATATCGACGCCTTCAACCCATAATTTGAAGAACGTGGTGGACCATAACATATTATACACCCCCTTTGAATAGGAGATCTTGCCCCAGTAATGTCACGAAAGGATTGATAATTACTTAATTGACGTTACATATTTAGTGTGCATCTATGAGTAGTTCACATAAAAATGTTTATATAATTCTTGATTTATTCTGTTTAGACCCTTGGACTACTTCAAGACGAGCGAGTTTAACGGAGAAAAAAAACTCTTATATTTTATATTTATTACAGTTACCTCAAAAACGTAAAAAGACTTCGTTCATTTAAGCGACTAGCCTCAGAATACTCTTGACCGAGTGAATACGATGGATGCGATGGACGGAGCATGTCGCCAAGTTCGGAGTAGCATATTTGATGCCCTGGCCACCCTGACTTCCTTGATGTGGTACTGATCACAGATTTGGGAGCCTTCATCATAACTAGCTAGTTTTAGTGACTTATTTTAACTGTGTTATAAAACACAGTTAAAAGTAAGGTCTATTCGTATATAATTATTATTATTTTACCGATTGTTAAGACAATACTCGTAGTTATCAATTGTATAATAATTTCTATGTTTTGCCTTTTTATTGTCATTAAGACAAGAAAAAGTGTTTAATGTCTTAGATAACAAATATAGTTGATTATGTCTGTATCGGGCATTGTTTATAATATTCGTGTTTCTAGTGTAAATAACGCATATTTTATCTCTATATAAATCACGCGATTGTAAAACTGTGTATGTAATACGTTATAGAAACAATTTAAGAAATTAAAACCATTTATCATAAGCGCGTTATAAAACAGATCCACGAATTATCTAGAATTTACCTTAACTCAGCGTATCGAGATAATATGTTTAAGACCTTGTACTGTTGTAATGACTAGGCAAATTGTAATGATAATACTACGAGTAAATGATGCGTCATCATGATGAAGTAAGTACGTTATTGAAATAATATAGGATTAAATTAAAAATATTATTCAATCTTATTTTTTTAAATCGTATTCAAAATCATTGTACCTACTAATATTATAAAGACAAAAGTTTGTATATGTGTCTGTGCGTTTGTTGCTTCTTTACGTTTAAACGGCTGAACAAAATAATCTGATCTGATAATCACATTTCTGCGGGTAGTTTGATCCACGAGTACCTATCAATAATACGAGTACATGATTATTTTACGATCAATATTTTTTGTCGGTAAAATATTTTAATATATTGTATATATCAAGTACCTACATAGCTTTAATGATTTCAACCTGTTCCTGTTATGAGGAACCTTATGAGTACATACCCATTACAAATAAATAGATACGAATAACAGTGATGCGGGTATTGAGTACCTGTGTAATTATTATATCTTGTCATATCATGCAATAAACAAGAAGCTGCCGTTACTTATATTATCAACCGTAGTATTTTCTGTCTCAGTAAGTTTCCTTATGTTGATACCTCAAGTACGGTTCAAAATGATATTGTTGAATATACTAGCTCTTGCCCTGTGCTATATAGTTACGGATGCGGCAAAGATTCTAACTGTGGTGCCTATTCCATCTATCAGTCATCAAGTGGTGTTCCGACCTTTGACACAGGAGCTAGCGAAGCGAGGACATGAAGTGACCGTGATAACTACCGATCCAGCATTTCCCAAAGGACAAACACCGGAAAATCTCACCGAAATAGATCTTCACGACTTCTCATACAAAGCATGGAGAGAAGTCATCTTCAGT
Source organism: Ligdia adustata (assembly GCA_947049295.1). Taxonomy (NCBI): domain Eukaryota; kingdom Metazoa; phylum Arthropoda; class Insecta; order Lepidoptera; family Geometridae; genus Ligdia; species Ligdia adustata. Next base: position 4,334,082 of record OX346237.1, read on the forward strand.
AGCAAAACGAGCGGCAATTCTGATGACTCCTATGAGCAATTAAAATCGATAATGCCAATGATATCTAAGATCTTCGAAATGCAAATGAAGACAGAAGAAGTGAGGAATATTATTCAGAACAGCAGTAATCATTTCGATTTGCTGATATTAGAAGCTGTAGCTCCTGTAGCTTTGGGTTTGAGCCATCATTATAAAGCACCAGTAATTGCAATGAGTTCTCTTGGAGGATTCATGGATATTCACGACGTGCTAGGAGCTCCTTCAAGGCCACCACTCCTATATCCAACTCCTCTTCGACAAAGGCTTGTAAACTTAACGCTTTCGGATAAAATAACTGAGCTTTACAATCATTTTAGGTTTCTATACCTTTTTCAATCGTTAAATGATGAGAATGATAGAGTTGTTAGAAGGCTGTTTGGTCCAGATACGCCGTCGATTAATGAGTTGAATAAAAATATTGATTTGATGTTTTTGAATGTGCATCCTCTTTGGGAGTTCAACCGACCAATGCCACCACACGTTGTTTATATGGGAGGACTTCATCAGAAGCCGAGTAAAGAACTGCCAAAGGTAAAATTCTTAATCACACTTTATTAGATAACAGTACCAACGTATGCTAAAATATGTGCAAACTAGGAAAGTTATTGAAATAATACTGTCGGACATCGTAAAAATATAATTTACGTGATCTCGGGAAATGATACACTAAATTTTAAATAATATATGTCGCATAATTAGGTAAAACATAGTAGCTCTTTGCAAAATGGAATTGATACAAGATAAAATGATAGACATTAATAAAACTGACTGACTGGCGCACCATATAACAAACACATTAGAAACCTTATTTGTATTCATAATCATCTCAGCGTCCTCTCTTCCACTACTGAACATAAGCCTCTCCAAAGACACGCCGCTCGATCCTATTCTGGGCTTCTCGTCTCCACCCCCTTATCTATGATTTATATCATAGCTTTGCTCCACCTTCTCGCAGTACAAATATTACCTTAAATTTTCATAATATTGCAGGATCTAAAAACCTACTTAGACTCATCCAAAAACGGCGTTATTTATATAAGCTACGGCACCAACGTAAGCCCTTCCTTATTACCTCCAGAGAAGATTCAGATCCTAGTCAAAGCGTTCTCAGAGCTCCCATATGATGTCCTTTGGAAATGGGACAAGGATGAACTACCAAACAGATCTCATAATATCAGGATAGCAAAGTGGCTCCCGCAATCGGATTTATTGAGTAAGTATTTTTTCTTCTTCTCTAAACCTTGTTTTCTAACCGTCATGGAGTCTTTATTCACAATCATTAAACTGATGTCCTTACAATTCTAGTGTAAAAAAAAACTAATCCTACCGATCCTAAGGTTTAAATACTGCCTAAAAGAAGAAATTTAACATTTTTAGTTTCTTGGTTTAATGGATAAACAATCATAAATCGGCGTAAACTTATTTTGTACCTACGATATATTCTGCAAGATATTAAAAACCTGCTTCTATAATCAAATAAATTATACGTTTGTCTTGTTGTTAATAATTACAGGTAGGTACATAAAACTGTTTGTCACGATGAGTATTAGCCTATTTTAGCCATAAATGAGTACTTCAAAGTGATTGATATTAAGATTTCTAGCAAATCTTCCACTCCATTACTAGAAGGTTTTCTATTTTTGTTAAGTACATGCTACTTTTTATCTTCGTTAGCTACTTCGAATATATTTATCAATCCACTTCAAACGCAATACAATACAACAAAATTATTTATGTATACAATTATGTAAATCAGTCATCAGGTTACCATAGCACAGGATTTGCCTGATTAGGGACCTGAAGACTTTTGTGTGGATATTGTCCCATATTATTATATTATATTATAAAAAATAAGTACAAAAGAAAAACAAAGAAGAAGAATTAGGACCACTAAATTTGCCTTTAGAATATGACGAAGAGGAAAACTGAATAGAACAGAAGATCTGGTTAAGATCACTTTTAAGTATGTAAATGTTTCAGAGCACCCCAAGGTCAAGCTTTTTATAACCCAAGGCGGTCTTCAATCTACTGACGAAGCTATAACCGCTGGAGTTCCTCTCATCGGCATGCCAATGCTCGGCGACCAGTGGTTTAACGTAGAAATGTATTTGTACCACAAAATAGGAGTAAGACTTGACATGGCACACGTTACGAAAGATAACTTCAAGCGCGCTATCAATACTGTGATTAGTGAACACAGGTAATTTATTGAATTTTTTATCGAGTCAAACTTTCTTAGACATTTCTTACTGACATATAAATACAATAAAATACATCGTTATTGCACACCAAGAAAAATATATACAGCAAATAAATATTATAAACAAAACATTAGATATTTTTTTATCATTTTGATTTGCTAAACCAACCTACTATACCGATTTTAAGAAACAGTGAGACCGCGAGATCAACTTCATATCTTGTTCTTTTTAGATGACGGCTAACATAAGGGACGTTTTTATAATAGCATCTCGATCTAAAAAATTTAATGGAATTAATTCCTTTAATACTATTTTGTTAATCCTAACTACTTTTTTAAGTCTATCCTATCGAGCATAGTCTTAGGAGCAGTTAACCTAGAGCATTAGCTTTTCATTGAAAACAATTCCACTTAATCTCCACATAACTCCTAATCTCCTAATCTGTTACAGTTACCGCAAGAACATAGCTAAACTTCGCTTAATCATGAACGATCAGCCTCAGAAGCCTCTCGACCGTGCTGTGTGGTGGACGGAACACCTTCTAAGGCACGGAGGAGCAGACCACTTGAAGCCTCTCACTGCTAACATGACCTGGACTGAATACTTGGATATGGAACTCCTAGCTGCTCTAGGTTTATGCGCCCTAGCGTTTTTAGCAGTTGTAGGATTTATAACTAAGTTGCTATATAGTTTTGTGAGACGAAGTTTGTTTGCAGATAGTAAAATGAAAAAAAGTTAAAATATTTTCATCCGAAGAATGAGTCTTACGTTTGTCGGACACATTTTATAATTTTAAACGACTGGATGATGATGAAACTACAAAATAATTAGGGAAATTATTAGAATAATTAGGGGGCTTGTAATTAAGCAGCATTTAAAAGTAAGCCTAGTGATTAGGGAGCAACGCGGCCAGAATTTTGATCAAGTTGCCAGAAATTATTGTTATTGGCAGACTAATTTAAGTTGTCAACAATTCTTACAATATATGTATTTATTTTTAATTTACAATTAAAAGCTTGTATTTGTTTTTTTTTTGCTGGCTAATTAAGTTGTGTAACTTTTATAATATAAATGTAATTATTTTTTTATTTAGAATTAAACTTACTTGTTTAATTACTTATACATATTTTTCTTATCGAAGTGTTATTGATTGAACAAGTTAGATGACTTCCATGCTTGCATGGGTAATATCAAGTAGATTTTTTTTAAACCTTTAGACATTTTACACGTTTATTTTAAATTTTTTTAATTTTTTATTTTTGCTCCTGCATTATTACTATCTTCAAAAGGTGTTTTTAATGATTTATAAGTAAGTAAGATGTCAGTATAATTATGTATAATTTTTGTTACTATTAAATTGTAACAGTTTTTGGTAACATTTTTCAATTTCTCGTATATAGGGGTTATCAGCTAGGGGTGTAATAAACCGAAAGGGGGTCACTGAACTCATCATTGCAAACCTTTAATAACACAACATCAATGAATAAATTTATTCCGAGCTTTGCATAATTCGCGGAATTTTTTTATTATCTAATCCGATCGGAAACGCTTACTGAATCAGGCTGCAGGTCCTGGAAACACATAGCATACTCTGTAATATCCCAGATTAGATGAAATGTATTTGCTAGTATACAGGATAACAGCAGAATGAGGTATGCTTATCTAAGTATTGCAGATTTAGGCAATGAAAATTTATACCGTAGCCGTTTTGTAACGTGCTTTTGCACCCCGATTGACTCGTTCAGCGTAGATTTCGATTGTTAGTCTTATTTATTTGGTGAGTGGTAGTGTCTAACCAGTTGGACTATGTCAATTCACCTTCAGTGGGACAATGGTAACCATGTTCAGACATCTGTCCTATTTATTAACTTTATTTTACTAACTAAAATCATAAGCCATTTCAGAGGTTTTCAGGACCAAATATGCGGTGAGGTGGAAATTATGATAAATGGACAAGTAGGTACAATAGTTTTAACAATTTGTTAGAAACCCGACTGCAATTTAAAACACTGCAACTTAACGAATGAAACCACGGGATGTAACCAGTATAGTATTTGACTGTCTGTAGATAACCAATCCAATGAAATGGACACCTACTTCATATGTTTACTACTTTATATGACTGTGTGCATGTTTTAGTTCGAGTGGTGTTCGGGGTGTAAAATTGAAAACCTCCTTCTTTTTTGGGGCTGAAACCTCCTTTTTTTACCTGAAAGGTAAAAATGGAACACTATTAATAAGACTTCGCTGTCCTTCCGTGTCACCAAGCTGTATCTCATTAACCGCGATACGTAGAAGTTGCAATTGTTACAAATGATGTATTTCTGTTGCCACTATAACAACAAATGCCAAAAACAGAATAAAATAATTATTTAAGGCGGTTCCGATACAACGAACATGATTTTTTCTATTTTTATCCATCTTCGAAAGAGGAGGGTTATGTTTTTCGAGTTTATGTGTGTACTTATATTTCTTTAGCACGCCCTAGAGTCTAAACGGCTTGTCGAATTTTTGTGTAAGTGATGTCGTCAATAGATTCGTCTTCACCTGCAGTTGGTCATAGGCTAACTGCATCCCGCAATTTCACTTTTTTGATGAAAAGTCGGGTTTTTGAAGTCACTTTTAACCAGATGTTTGCTCGATAGTAATAACGACAAGGGGTAGAAACTTGAACTAAAGTTGTAATAGACTTTAGTACGAAACCGGCTTAGTATATACAATATATCGTACTCGCGGGAGTACGACTCGCACTTGGTAAATTGATTTATATTGTTACATACAGTAAAAGTTGTTTATCAATAAACGAGTCAGTGATCCCCTTTCGAAATATAATATCTTACTTATAACTCTGTATAGACAACTAGTTAAAGCCAATTAATATGATTTTCTATTGATGTAAATCAACCAAAAGCTTATCAAAATATTGCAACAGAAAAAAAAAACTACACGTCCAGTTTTTCAGACAAACGGACAAACAGGCGACGTTTTATATATACAGAACTTCCTTTATTCTGATCTCAGTTCGGATATTCTTCTATGTAACGACGAAATGTAAGTAACTATATTGAAATTTATCTTGCAAGTCTGTTATGAGAAAAAAGGGATATAACGGAAACATAAATAACGAATTTAAGAGCTTTGTGTGTTACTGAATACTGAGTTATGTGTCAAGACCTACTGGGCACGGGTCTCCTGTATGAAAAGAGTGTTAGCTTAGTTCTACTACTATTCACGAATAATCATTGAACTCGGAGTACTTATATTTGAAGAGGACCTAACAATACCTATATTTATATATAATTCTACTGTACGTGTGTATGTCACTGAACTCCTCCTAAACGGCTGGACAGATTTTATTGTTATTGTTTTTTGTAAGTCGTACGTCTTTATTATGGCTAATTATAAAACTTAGTATTCTTATAGAAAATGAACTTGATTTTTAATATGTATTTCAACTTCAACATTACAACTTTGTTACAACTTTCCGACTATTCTAATTCTTAATCGAACTGCCTTCGCTCAACCAATATTTATCAAATCGTACGATCAAAAAAAATTATTCCAACGATGTCAGAACCTCCTACGCTTTTTTGGGAATCGATTAAACGGGGGGAGGTTGATTTGACATATTGTATTTTGTTTACAAGGATATACCTACTACTTTATGGTCCCATTTAAGTTTCAATAAAATCAGTTCAATTGTTTGATTTTAAATCAAAATGACTAAAATAAGTACCTACTAAAATTTTATCGGCTCCTCCCAAATTGATGTCGTTTAGTAGTCACTATTTTTTAAAATAATTATAACTTTAACTTTAGCTCTAACTTTAGGACTGTTTATTAATAAATTAATTGAGTAGAATCTAATAGTAGGTACCTATACCCAATTCATAACCCGATCGGAAATGCGTTGCGTGGTTTAAATCAACATTGATAGTTTGGTCGTAAATTATTTCCGTAGAAACGGAAAGGGTATGAGCACCATTTATTATCCGAGCTATTTATTCTGGGCTAAGTGCCGCCTGAAGAAGGCATGTCGGAATGATCTGCGATTTTTGGTTCAAAGATTTGCTCACGGAAGGAATATAGGTATTTTCGCTGGTCAACAACCTATCTAGCGAAGGTCTGCTAGTTAATTTTTGTAATGACATTTTAGAAGCTATTTTTTTGTATTTTACTAAAGTTTAAGTAAATATTATTTAAGTTCTCCTTCTTCTCATCTTAAGAATATTTGACTGTTTAATAGAGACATCTAGCGGATTTCAGACAAACTAGCTTACCATAAAACCACCGGTGTAGTTTTGCCTAAAGCGTTAGATTATGCTAAATATTAGTTTGGACCCATTGTAGATGGCGCGCATAAAAACAAAAAAATAAATTATAGGAGGAATATGAATTATTATTTAATGTTAACTAAAAACTATAATGTACAAGGAAATTAGTTACTGGATAGTAAAAAAAATTGGTATTTGTTCATAAATGGCTTCAAATATCACAGACTAGAATAGAAGTCTCCTATCGTTTAGAACCGGAGTTCATATTTTCCCTGGACACCGTAGTCTGGTCTCCCATGCCCTAGGAAAGGCTGGCTGTAGTAACCTCCAGCTGATACCTCTGAGTTTTTGTTCAAGTGCCAAAGTCCTTCACCAGTTGCCTTTAGCTAAAAACAAAATAAAAAGAAAATTCTAAAATGTGTTCCTTTAAAAAAAAGTAAATAACGACGACAACGATAACGACCATTACGACAGGCGCCGATTAAAACTTATTACTTATTCCGATTTAAAAATCAACCCTCCGGACCAATTTTAATAAAATTAAACGGGACTGTTAAAGAAGCAAACAAAAAAAACAAATCGGTCCAGCCGTCTGGAGAAATTAGGTAAAAAATATTTAAAAAACCGTCAAATTGAGTACCTCCTTTATCGGTCGGTTATGTCGGTAAAAAATATACTACGTTGGATACAGCGCTACCTAGTACAGTTGCCACGAAATTAAACAATTCAAAACGAGAGATGTAGTCTACAGAGAAACAATATTAGTTAACGTTGTTGTGCTAATGTTCGAGCTATGTTAGATGGCGCTTAAAATTAAATCATTTCAATGCAGTATTTTAAGCAAAGCAACGTTGTAATTGCTCGTCTTTTTCGTGTAACTTGAATTAATTTCAAAATACTTACAGCAGTATGTCCACCAATAGGCTTGCTCAAGTCCACCGCAGCTCTTGCGTTTTTGTCTGCCCAGTTGAGGGCTCCACCAAATTGGGTGCTGTCGCCATTTGGAGATAGAACTCTCGATCCGTACGCATTTGCATCTAATTTTCCTCGGCCGTCGTTAAAAATCTGATGGTTGTAGCCGGCTTTTCCCTGCGAAAAGCAAAATAAATTACACCTAAAAATATGGGTCGAATTGATTAGAAGCGACATCTAGGGTAGTTTTGATTAAACACGTTGAAAACTGTCACCTCAAAGTTCTCTGTGAGACTCTGTTTAACTGTTTCAACGCAACATCGCTAGATGTCAGTTCCGAATAAAATTACTATGCAGGTTATTGCAGAAAATAACAGATATTAAAAAAAGAAAACATTAATTATTGCACCATGGTCATTTCTGACCAAACCATTTATAAATTATTAAAAATTAAAAAAAAATATATTGTAGATATGTACTTACAAAAAGGTCACTGCCGTCCTGACCGAGGGTACCAAAGAGGTTTCCGTTATCACCAACTTTCTTGAGCCACGTAACGTCTCTCTGTTGCCTGGACAACCTCTTGGCATAAGGGTAAGGATTGCTGCAAATGACAACGAAAATATAAGGAGCTGATATTAAGCAAACGGCTAAACTGATTGTAGTGAATTAGAAGTAGGAAAAATTACGATACCATGGTTATTCGTTGTACTGAGGTTAAATAGAACACCAAGTGAAGGGGCTTGATTGATTTATCATGAAGAGCAGTTTAAATTTTTTTAATTCATTGTCCGATATAAAAGATTGTTTATAAAAATAGGAATTTGTAACGTACCTACCTATTACTTATATAAATTTTACTCACTTTGCAGCTCTGTCCGGCGATATCGAAACCTGTGAGTAAGCGCACGCCACCAAAACAGTCAAACATAGGAAGTATTGCATTATGATCTGCGAAAAAATGCAAAAAATGAAACTTTCTTTTCAATTTCCATAAAAGTCAGCTAGAAATTATTATGTTATTCGTTTTTTTTCTTAGTTCTGCAAAAACTTATAAGGTATTATAAAACTTATTAGGTAATCAATTAAATTAAAAATTGAAAATACAGTACTTATCTAAATTCAAAGTTACTAACTTTCTTATCACAACATTATCAACTCAAAATTAAACTAAAGTTTATAACTACAACCATGTGCACAAAACAATATAGATAACCAACTTGAATGTGGTTTCGAGGTTTTACTAATTTAATTTATTTTTATAAAATACGATATTTTGTACTTACAGTTTAAACTTTTCACTTATAACTCCAGATGTATTTGTTACAAAGTGCAGAAGTATTTTGACTTCGCCTCCAACGACGTAGAGTATTTATAGGATATCCAGCTCCATACAAAACGTAGGGTAAAGTCCCTAGGTCTTGGGAAAAGGGGGATAAATCTAGCGGAATTTGTTTACATTAATGCTACGTAGGTACATGACTAAACGTTCTTATCTTTACGTATAGGTACGTATTGCAAAAGATAAGAGGCCTCAGATGAATCTTTTATCATATCTAATTAATTGTTAAGAGTAGGTTATTCTTGTGTTTATATTAATACATACTTACGTCTACAATCTGGTCATAAAAAAACTACCGGGTTAGTACCGGTATTGAGGGAAACTTAAGAACAAATTGCTTCATAATATTTTAAATTAAACCGCTCTGAGGCACCTATACAGGATTGTCGGTTAGGGGTATACTAAGCCCTAAGAGAGTCATTTTACCTAGACGGGACCATTTCTGAATAAAACTAGCTGCAACCCGCGATTTTACCCCAGGTGAATATTTGATAATCTCATGAGAACACTTCAATTTTCCGGGAATAAAAATAGCCTAATCCTAGAGATATACCTAATATATCCTATATACCAAAATTCATCTATATCTAAATCATCGCGTGAAGGAGTAAGAGACAAACACACAAACAAACTTTCCCTTACTATTGTAGGGCAGGCTGCACACGCCTACTACATCACACATATACTTAAGCGTAGTTTGTTTATATTATGTTTGTATTACGTTTCACGGACCGTCACGCCAGTCTCTCGCTGGCGCTCCAATAAAGGGCATGTCTTAAAGCCTAAACTGCATTTAATTGAGCCCATATAGAATACTCACCTCAATTACCCAGCGACACCACATAGACTCATCAACCAACACACCTCAAATAGTATTCTATAGTGGTGACCCCGACGTGACTATTATTAGTGTGATGTTATCCTAAATAAATAGCTGCTAAATATATTTTATGGACAACCGATAATATTTTTCTGTAAAACAACAGTGGTTTTTCTCAAATTCGGGGTTGAATATATAATCACTTAAGTACATATATTGAAAGAAGTTTGTAATGATCAGCATAACGACCCCTTAACTTATAACTATGTTTTTGTTTGTCACATGGCATTCCCGACACAGGACTAATCCTAGTGGGGAGTAAAAAAACATTGTAGTTTATTTGCGATAATTACAATTATAATAATAAATTAAAAGTAATGAAATATTTATCACAACCCGAACACAACTCAGCAAAATGCTGGTTATAACAACCAGCGCTGGTCTTCCGCTGGAGCCGGCAAGTGACCTCACGCACGCATAACTTGATAGTAGGTAAACAGCAAAAATAACATTAGTAACTACAAAACAAAACCATATCAAATTTAAACTCTTTTTAAAACATCATACATAAATACCAACATCATCATAGTTTCAAAGCAAATTTACAAAATAAAAAACAAGAAATTTACACAAAAGATTTGTTTGGATAACATGTAACATTAACACACAATAACGAATATATAAAACAGATACAATATTATGAACAAATTAGATATGATTTAAATTGCACTTTAATTTTAATTGGGAACAAGAGAATGAAAAGATTCATATGTAGCAATAAAGGGTTTTTAAAATTACTATTTTTTAATTTGACTCGAGTCACGCCCGTGCCAACATCCCAGATAGTCGTACAAAATTAACAAATGCCAGAATCGAAGCCACAGTTGGCCCGATGAGGTCAAGCATGTTACGTCACACGATTTTGTATAAGATGAACTCAACAATGTCACAGATAAATAATAAGTTATTCCAACTTCGTCACTGATTACATTAATTATTTATTGATGTCAAAGTTCTTATCAACCCTCAATACGAAAAAAAAAAGATACAGCTTATTCAGCACCGAATCAAAGTAGTTAGACTCGTCTGCCTACATTGATCTCGTCATCTAGGCGCACTGAAGTAAACATAGCCACAGAATAGATAAAAGTGACTTAGAGACGTAAAACTAGGTACTTTTAAAGAAACTGAACAACCGACTTCGATTAGTAAGAAGTGCTCGCCCGCCCGTTCAATTACAAATTATACCTTATCGAATAGTACGGATAAGATGTGAAATAGAATGAAGTGGTTTATAATTTTTGCACTGATTACCAAGGACTCGTTAGTTCAGCGGTTAGAACGCCCATCTGACTTCTAATGGTGTGGTGGTCGGGGGTTCAAATCCCTCACGAGTCAGCGATTTTTTTCTGCCTTATTTTCTTTGTGTTACTTAATATTGTAAATAGATTTAGTTATTTTGAGGAGACTATCAAAATCAGATAGAGATGATACTAGTTCGTTTCCCGGTCGGTGTAATCCTAACTAATATTACAAATGCGAAAGTAACTCTGTCTGTCTGTCTGTTTCGCTTTCACGCCAAAACCACTAAACCGATCTGGATGAAATTTGGTGCACAGGTAGATTAGACCCCGGGAAAGGACATAGGATACTTTTTAACCGACTTCAAAAAAGTAGTTCCCCATTATCTCGACAATCCAAAGGGGAACTAAGCGGTTGCCTAGCTAAATAACTAGCTGTACCCTGCGGTTTCACGCTGGGCACAGCTAGTTATTTGTATGATAAATAATCAAGGAGTTCGGGTGAGTTTAGCGTGTGAGAATATTGCTCGGTATCCCTCTCATATGAGAAATGTTAGTGGAGAACCATTAGTGTGAAAATATATTTGTCATTCAATGTGTTTGTGTGCTGGTGTGTGTGTGTGTGTGAACAACGGACTTCAATTGTGTATGCAATTAATTCATTCATTTAAGCAAGAAAAAACCTTCGCTCGCGGTTCAATTAAAATTATCTTATCGACGTCGGATAATTATAAAACACAAATTTGCTACGATTGTTAAGGGCTCGTTAGTTCAGTGGTTAGAACGCCCATCTGACTTCTAATGGTGTGGTGGTCGGGGGTTCAAATCCCTCACGAGTCAGCGATTTCTTTTAGCATGTTTACGGTAAGTAATTTTTCAATTAGGCACTTAGATTTACTTATTTTGAATACTGACGTGCTGTGGTTATCAAATTAGTTTTGTTAATTCCTGCCTCAGGTAAAGGTGATGCCGGTTCGATTCCCGGCGCTAGAATTGGAACGTTGAGTTTGAATATCGTTTTCGGGTTTGGCGGTTGTGAATATTGCTCGGTACTGTACAATACTATACAACAAATTACCAAGGCGAACGCTTGCCGCTAGAAACTTGCGACGTTGACGTCGCGTTTGCGCAGCGTTGGTGCTCGGCAGGCGTTGGAGAGCCGCTAACGCCCGTAAAACGCCAGTGGGATAGCGGCCTAAGGTACCTTATATTTTATTTATTGCCTAAGTAGTTACTCCGTATGTACCCAACACCACTTTGTAAATAATATAACTTTTTTATTCTTTTTTGTTTTATCTTGACAAAATACTACTTACCGTCAAAATACTAAAAGATATCGCTGACTCATGAGGGATTTGAACCCCCGACCACCACACCATTAGAAGTCAGATGGGCGTTCTAACCGCTGAACTAACGGGTCCTTATCACTCATTGCAAAAGTTATAAAGCACTTCATTCTATTTTACATATTTTCTATCATACATCCGTTATCGATAAGGTATAATAATTGATAAGAACTGATGAAACAATAACCAACCAACCACAAGAACAACAGACCACCTCCACACGAACCAAGAACAGGTACCATTGCATGGATACCTAGAATTAAATTCTTCACCATCCACGATTGGTAGCATAAATCTTATGAAGACTAGTATAATGCAATGCTTATAATACTTATAAGCATTGCGACTAAGGTTTTTTACCGTAATACTTAGAAACCCTGACATAACTAACTTCAATTCAGCATATGCGCTTACGCAACGTTTAACAGAATAATACTTAGGTGTGTTAGTCTATCCATCAAAGCGGACCCATAGTAGAACAAATATTTTCCAAAATTCGAGAAAAAATTATTGCGTCCTCCATACAACTTAACTAATCATGTGACCAATTTATATCGAAAACCTAATTATTATTTTTTAATTCGAAGTTTGAGAAATTTTCTTTAACTTAGGGTTTACCTTAATTGGTAGACTAATACCCATGTGTATTGTCACACCTTTCTGTTACACGTTGTATACAATTTTTTCAGTTATTTTGATTTAAAAACTATACTAGACCAATTTTATTGAAAAAATAAACTAAATATCGAGGCCACTTTCAAACGAAATAAAGATTTAATCGATTCAGGCGTAGTCTGTAAGAAATCGAAGAACCATACATAGTAACCCTGTTACATAAGGAAAAATCAATATTCCGAGCAATTAGGCTCGGAATCTCGTTGAAATATATTTCAACGTAAAAATAGATAGAAAACAAACAACAGGCTTTTAAAACTTTACACTTACAATTCAAGCGTCATGAAATCAAATATTCTTCAAAGCAAATATCGAATACCGAACATAAACCAATAAGTACATACGTAGTATGTAACCTAGATCTGCATTTGGGAAATGGACCCAGGCCGGACATGTTACATGCTTCAATCACAGAGCGCTCTCTGGGGGCCTGTATTTACTGAATATACTGCACCTACCGCCACTAGTAGGTGCGGGCTCGTTGTTACACACGGCACGGTAACGTTTTTATACAATAACCCCCAATTCGACCAGCTACACTGACTAAACTAAAAGGTCCTAAAATTATTTCTTACTTTTGGAAATAAAAAGAGAGGAGACAATTTTGAAACTGTCAAGTTAGGTTAGTTTAGTAAGTTTGGCCTGCCCAAATCGGGACCGTTAGCGATGACAAATGAATATGACGTTATTCCGGCACCTGGAGCTTAGATCATTCGTACTTGGGCCGGCCGTACTATAAGACGAGTTACAGCGGCATTCTCTGTAATAAAGAGTTTCATACATTAATTCCCACATATTCTTTCTTCACAGCCTGATTGTCGTGGATTAAGTAAAATACTGTGTGTATGTACTTATAAAGTTTGTAAAACTATTGTTTATCCAGTTTAGTAAAACACGTTTAAAGTTTCGTATTTGTAAATCTGACAAAATCTTTTTAAGTAATTCATGTATACATCAATACTTGTATGATGTCACTAATAATAAAAACGTCTGTTATTATTATACTCAAATATAACACCACGTAACACTAAAAAGTCTATGTCTATATTTGAGGTGACGGCCATCTTGAATTTAAAATGTATAATAGTGTTATTCTATTATTATTATATTACTAGTCATTGATTTGATACCCAAGAATTGTGAAAAATATGAAATCCGTCATTTAGTGGCGGCGATCTTCAAGGACCAATTTATATAAAACATAGTTTTAAAAAAACAAAATGGTTTCATCCATTACGGAGCTACAGTAACATAGACAGACAAATCAAAGTTAAAACACACACACCCAGACAAATCAAAGTTAAAACACCCCGTCGTTTTTTCGTCCGAGGTTCAAAAGTGAACAACCGGCTTCAATTCTTAAAGAAATTTATTCGGTTAGGTAAGGAGCGCTTGGACCGCTTCGCTTGCCCGTATAATAAAAATTATCTTATCGACATCGGATAAAATATAGAATAGAATGAAGTGATTTAGTAATTAAATTTTGATATGCGTAATAAGGGCTCGTTAGTTCAGCGGTTAGAACGCCCATCTCAATTCTAAAGGTGTGGTGGTCGGGGGTTCAAATCCCTCACGAGTCAGGAGTTTTTTTTCTGTTTTATTGTCGCCAGCCTCGAAACGCGTTGAGATCTTATTATTCGTACTTATGACGTGAGTAGCCGGTTAAAACCAATTTTGTTCCATAGCATGATTATAGTGACCCTATTTCGGGTTAGTCGGTACAGCCCTTAAGGATAACCGTGTATTTATTTATTGGATTTTATCATGGTGTAGAGTAGTCTATGTTTGCTGGCTGCGGCTATCTTAGACCTATTTTCATCATACATACGAACATTCCTAACTATGTAAATTAGTTAGGAATGTTCGTATGTTCGTTTTCCAACAAAAAAGGAAAAACAAAATCATAATCGGTTCATCCGTTTGGGAGCTACGATGCGACAGACAGACACACACTCACGTCAAACTTATGACAGCCCATCCTTTTTGCATCGTGGATTAAATTTGGTAGCATCAAAACTTGAATTGTTAGATAAGTCAGGATAATAATAATAGTTAGGCTTTAACGTTGACGTCCGACAATAGCTTCGTCGATAAACGTTTGAAACTAAACAATGGAAACGCGCCACTTCCCGTGCAGTGCCGAGTCAACATAATGGATGAGCATTGCATTTGGCGAGCGCCCAAATTTACTGCCAGATAGTGTATGTAGCGACATGTACTACATTATGTGTCGCTCTAATGGCAGCGTATCGGTTTCTAATTAACTTGCCTGTATTGTGATCGTGGGGAGGAATATTTGCTACTGATTTGAAGGAAATGAGAAATATGTGACCTAGTAGATTTTGCCCGCGGCCCGCGTTTTATTTTTCCAAAAAAAATCACTCTCCAGAGCTCAAATTATCTCTGTGAAAAAAATCAAGTTGATGTCATTCTATTGCTGAGGAGAAGGAGAACTAACAAATCAACAAACATACTTTCGCATTTCTGATAAGTACTATCACAAGTCATACTTTAAAAAAGTGAAAGCCGAGTTCCATTCGGCATGCAAAACTTACTTTACTAATAATCACCTTTAGAAAATTAAATAAAACGAAAACCTGGACCGGTTTTGATAAAATTTATATGAGACACCTTCGGGTGTACACCTCAACAAACGAAGAAATTTTTTGGAATCAACTGAAGTACAATTGTCGAAGGTATCGATGAACATATGCAAAAATATACATACAGACGAACATAGTAGGTACCTCCTCCTTTTTGGCAGTCGGTAAAAAATAACTACCACATGGGTATGATGATATAATTGTATGACCCTATCAGCTATAAGGCCGACATTAGAAGTCTAGCATGTTTTTGTATTGTTTTTTTTTCAGATGGTGTTATAAGCTGGTTTTTAATAAAGAATTGTCTTATCTAATCTTATCCTATCTCTAATGTGTCGATGAATTACTCGTAACATATACTCAGGTACATATATGTTTTTTTGTTCATAAAAACTATCATAATTTAGCAATAGCCAAAAAGCAGGCGTAGACTAGGTCTTCAGCTTAAATACAGATAAATTTTATTATAGGTTTATGCTTTTTTACCGTAATGTCCCCTTTTTACATTTTAAAATTACACTGCCCAAGAGCAGAGTAATTTTTTTAGAGTGTATGTCTGTATGTATTATGTATGTATAACCCTTAGTGACCCTACAGCCTTAACCGGGAGACCGATTTTCATATGCGAGGAATCATTAGATTCGTTAATAGTCGCAAACGCTGTTTCAAGTTATATTTTGCGATTGCACTCTTCAGGATACAGTGATCTGAATTCTGAGCAGTCAAGTTTTTTAAAGTCACTTCTAACTTTGTTATGATTTTTCATATGAGTAAATGAGTATCTGTCACCCGCGACATAGAATAAAATCTAATTGACCCCCTTAAGAGTTGAATTCCAAAAATCTTTTCTTAGTACAACCTCTACAGCATATAATGAATATACCCTCCAAATTTCATGTCTCTAGGTTCAGCGGATTGGGCTCTACGTTAATTCTTAGCGAATATCAGTCAGTCAAACAGGACCTACTCATTCATATAAATAAAAAAATAATGAAAATTAATTTCACCCGATTACCCAGTTTTCTTTTAACTTTTCAAGTTATCGTACTGAATACATTGAGCATGATGTTTGCAGTAGCAAAGCTAACAGTGACATACGTTGAGCGGGCAATGTTGGTACTGTCGCGCACGAAAGTTGTTTGAATGTCCCAAAGTACCCTAGTTTAGAGGAATTATTCTTGTTTGCCCGCGTATGAAGACAAAAGAATTAACTTTCCTATTTATCCCATAATGACTGTTAGAGGATACATATTAATATTTCATAAAGTTAGTTTCTTTTGGTAGTTTTTATGGGATAGAAACAGGAATAGAGACTTATTTGTAAAATTTATTGACAACTTCGTTAAATACGTAAGTTTGTTAAAAACTTCATAATAGAACGTTACTAATAAAATTTAGTAAATATTCATGTCATTGGCAAGATGTTATAGTTTTTATAAGCTTTAAAATAGGCAACAATTAAACATGCCAAGGTTACCTGCAGTGACTATTAAAATTTACATTAATTTTGTTACTGCTTTTTCGTATAAATAGTATGTTCCGTATGAATATCTTAGTAATATACCTACGAAGTATATATACTGCAGTGGTAAAACAAATAGTGACATACGCTGAGCGAGAATCGTTGGTACTGGTAGGAACAAAAGTGTAGTTACGCTTATACTCGTATCTTATTCATCATCATTTTCCGTCTTTCTTATGCTTCTTAGTGCTATTGTTTGTTGGTATGCATTTCTTTTATGTTACGCTATCTTAGAGTAGATAAAAAATTAATAAAAAACTGTTATTCAGATAGATAAGTGTAATCTTTAATCAGAACGCAACATGAAAGTAAAGCTATAGCATAGATTAAAATACCTCAAGTAGATCAGCAGTTACGAACAAAAAATCGTACATGGCAAAAAGCTCGGAATTACGTATTATTACTAGATGGCGCTGCTAAATAGCCCGGGAATATATATTTCGACACAGAACACGATAAAAATAAATTATTATTATGCTATTACAGCTCAAAAGTCCTATAGTAATTTTTAGATTCATTAATATCGGTCTAAATGTATTTTGCTTTTTATAAAAAATTAAGAGTTTTGTCAAATTTTCCCAGGCTATTGAGAGATGGCGTTGCGATCGAATGAAAGAATGGATTCGAATTATCACGTCGTTATTACGCTAGATGACGCTTAAAACCAAATTATTTTCTTGATGACATCATAGACGAATATACCTCAAGATGACATTGACAGCTTATACCAATGTTTTTTTTATTCAACCATTATGGTTGAAAAATACGTTATAGTGAAGTTTAATAGACTTAGCTATCAAAGCCAACGAATAAATACATTTTCGGTTTGGTATGACTTAATTATCATATTATTTTATGTCAGATTATAGTAGTTTTTGACAAGTAAGTTAAAATTAGTACTATGAGAAATAAAAATATCAGGCATTTCGTTTCAAACTGGGTTTGTCAAAATAACGCTAGATTTGGCGCTAAGCGCTAAAATTCGCTTCTGCACACTGAATCTTCCGAAAAAGTGCTAGATCTAGCGCGAAAACCGCTAAAATGACAGCATTGGTAGGCACATCGCGGTATCTGCTCCACACGAACGATGCCGAGATCTGAGACGAAGCTGTAAGAGCGGCTACGCCTCCCAAAGACTACACAGCTGCACGAGCTGGCAACTTATCATTCATGTGTCATTTTAAATATCTAATCTTTGATGTAGCTACGGTTACTTATAATAGCGCCATCTAACAATTTTGCACTGTACTGCTTCGAGGCTAGGATTCACTCTCGAACCAACACTCACCGAATTTTAAAATAATTTTAGGTCTGCCTCCATTCGATACATGTAGTGACAGCTAGTGATCTAGAATGGAACTAATTATCGGCGTACGCTTTAATGTACTGCAATTGCTGATCTGCTTGAGGTATTTTAATCTATGGCTATAGATAATTAAAAAACCTTTTTTATTATATATATATATACTTTATCTTCGATCGTCTTCGATCATATCCGTTTACAACTGCAACTCATTTCCTACTCGTATTACCTACACCTAGCTCACTTATGAATGCCATTGCTGCCAGTGTGGTACTGTATCATCGTATCAGCTGTACTCGAAGCGATGGATAAAAACCTGACAAAATGACACTTGTACCTTAGAAGATGGGTAGGCCTCTTTTGTGGTACGCAACATGCGTTGACATTAGCGCCATCGCATCTTTATTTGACATTAAGACTTGGGCTTCGGCATATTCAGCAGAACAGAACAAGCGGCGAAAATATGCTAGCCTCGGAAGAGGATATTTTTTAGCCATTTGGATTTACTTATCAGTCTTACACTACACACAACAGTAGAGTTCACTAACAACATAAACATAGACTAATTAGTCTTATTTTTCAAGAAAACTATGGCCCACTTTTTTTTGTTAATACATTGCGATGGCTTCAATTCGTGCGACGCTACAAATAAAAAATAAAAAGTTTGTCCAGAAATGTATCTTTGTAGAAGTTTTGTCCTCGACAGTACAAAGTAACTAGGGCACGAGATCTGCATGTTTGTGCAAACACCGAAAGCGGAGCTTCGCGCCACACATTCCAGTAATGGAGCAAAAAAATGACAAAATATACGTACTAACTGAAAAAATTCAGAATATTATGCAATCTGTGTGAAAATATTTCCGTGCGAAAATGTTTTAGTGAATTTTTCACGTTTTGCTTAGCATAGTGTTATGTTTCCAACCGATTTTAAAAACAATACGTTTTGGACCTTGGATTTAGTAAAATCATGTTTCCGTTTTGGTACCCATATTAATTTTATCAGAATCACACACATATAGACCCCGCCGTTTTAGTGTCGGGGGTTCAAAAGGCGAATTAGTTTTGGCGCAACCAAATTGTATATACCTACATACATACATGTATTTCAGATAAATCGTGTAGGTATCGTACAACATTACACTCTAACGTACTTTCCATATTGTACAAAATATTCGGAAAGTCGCTGAAAATATTCCGGCACGGATAGCAAGTTTAGTATTAGCTTTAGGATTCTTGCTCATGCACGTTACGCTATAGCAATGCTATAACTAAACACACTTGCGCGTTTTAAAACAAAGAGTATCCTTACTTCATGACAGATCTTTTCATATTAAGAACTCTTTATATGGCGTTGTTCCACATGTTTAGATATATTATTAAAATCAAACGGTAAATGGCTCTGCGGAAAATTTTGCTCTCAATAAATATCAGATTCAATCCAATCAGGATTTACCTATTAAAAAGTTTAAAAAAATCGTAGATTTAGTTAACCAAGTTCTGTCTAGATTGGTGAGGAACTATTACCCGTCTACCATCATCCGTTCTAAAATTCATACGTAAATAAACTGACTCAAACATTAACTAGGTTCTAATCAGAAACAATTCGCTCGCTTTGCTCGGACGATTATATCCCGCACTTCGAACCACTAAGGGGCGCGTTTTCTTCAAAATTATATTAGCATTTTCTGAGTTTGGAAATTAGAAGGTTTGGTGACACTGCAAACACTATACAGTTGCTAGAAAGATTGACCTACTGGCATGAAATTAATTTAATAAAAAATCTTTTTTTTATAGTTCTGTACCGCGTGTCTAACACTAATCACATGAGTAAATGGTTTCTCATCGTCATCACAAAACTAACATTCCCGAATCGTGAATTTCAGTACAAACATGATGGTAGTTTCCTAATTATGCCGATCGCATCTGTTTTGCTCGTAATTAATTTCTATCTTGATCCCTGTATACATAGATTGAACGGAAATTAGTAAGGATTTGAGATTTGCGAAATGATAGTTTTCAATTGCGTATCTATCTATATGAAATAAATCACAATCTACTGAGCGAAACATAAATGATATCAAAATTCAAATTTAAGCTTATTTAATTGTTAACTAACCTGTTGGTTTTCATTAAGTATATTTTTTTTATAAATAAAAAAAATGTATTGAAAATAAAGTTGCTAAACCGTGAGACAAACACTTCAGTACCCAACTTTCGAAAATAAGTCCACAACCCGTAATCAGGCCAGCGTGCTACAGTATGGCCTACACGCCCTTCATAGGGAGGATCCGTGCCCAGAAGCAGATACCTACAATGTGAGATGAGAGATTATATTTATTATCACGAGAAAAAAGCACAAAATAGCAGCAAATTACTAATATCGTTTCATTTTTTAACTTTCCACTAGGATTTTTCTATTGTGTCACAACCGCAAGTGTAACAACACATGCAACCACATACTCAAAGCTGAGCAGATAATACTAAAGCTTATTGTACGAACATATTCTCTCTCAAGCAAGACTCAAACCCGGTACTTCCAACTCTGTGAGCGAGTTAGCTAACCATTAGGCCACAGCGGTAGCAAAATAACTTAATAAAAAAAGCACTGACTCGTGAGGGATTTGAACCCCCGACCACCACACCATTGCAATTCAAGTGGGCGTTCTAACCGCTGAACTAACGAGTCCTTATTACTCATTGCAAAATATACCTAGAAATTCAAATTAGGTACTCTTGTGTATATTTACCTACTAAAGATATAAGTATAGAATCTGCTATGATGTAGATAAATTTAGATTGCTGTGAGTAATTTTTAAATGACTAGCGTCCCGGTACTTGCTTCGCTGTAAACACAGAAAAAAGTTTCAATTTGACAGTAAAATCCCAATTACTAAAATGATCCGCCATTTATTGAATTCATTTGTTACAAATATGTGATAAATTAAGAACTACTCGACCGAGTTTGTGCAAGCTAAACCATCTAGTAAATAGTCCGAACAAAACCTAAACATTTGGTTTGGACAGGTGAGCCCGTTCTAGAGTTATAAAATTACAACGAAAAATGGCATTGATTTTTATATATCTTGATTATACAGATAAAAGATAATAATGATTAGTATTCTTATTTTGTCAGCCCAGTACTAATAATTTTGTCACTATGTATATATATATATACATATATTTTGCAATGAGTAATAAGGACTCGTTAGTTCAGCGGTTAGAACGCCCACTTGAATTGCAATGGTGTGGTGGTCGGGGGTTCAAATCCCTCACGAGTCAGTGTGTGTTTTTTTTGCTGTGAATAACCTTAGTGCATATTACTTATATGTCAGCGTCACATTCCAAATTATAATTTTTCGAAGTTCTGATATTGTCCACAATGTTATTAATCCAAAACCTTTTTTTCCATTTTTTCATGTTTTGAATTTTTTGCATTATTATATTTACACATTATTTTATTTTTTTCTCATATGCGGTTACAATACATTTGTTATATCCAATTACCTGGCAAGCGGGATGTATCTTTAAAGGTTTGCTAAGTTTTATCTTTGGTTATATCCAAGTACCTAGGTAAATAAAACATATGACTCGCTCATTTTTCAGACTACCTAAAATGGACCTGATTATCTAAGACGGCTGAATCGATTTGAAAAATTCATTTTTTTTATTGAGAGGGTATACATACAAAGTAGCCACACTTATTTTCTATCACACTCGGTCTTTTTATTTTTTGCATTGGGTCAGCATGGTTACATACACCCTCCAGGAAGACCCGTGCCAAGTATGTTTGTGTGTATTAGCATATAATATGGGTACATACAATATTTTAATAATTAGAGCATTCCCTTCAAAAAGTCTAATAAAACGTGTAATTTTAATCACACAATTCACATAAATTATTAAAATTGCCATTCTAACTCAACTTGTTATCGAATTAACATCATACAATTAGCCGCAATTCGTCGAAAATTCGCGAAAATTTGCCGCAATTCCGACATTTATTTAAGCTTTTCGTATATTTCGTAATGCTATGACTTTGGTAATGCAATTATGACACGTCTCTCGACGAATGGGAATTGGATTAAAATTCGTTTTTACATTAGCACTCATTTGAATTAACATATTCGTATACGGCAGTCTTCTGTGTGATGTTGGTATTACTTGTAGCAATCCAGTAGATTTGCTTCTAGTTTAGGTATGCTTTTTTGTTTTAAAGGTATTGCATATGGCGGGCTTCGAGCGCGGCGACCAAATCAAGTAATTCCGTAACTAAAATAAACCTAACAAATCCAAAGTCTGCCGAATTGAAACGACGTTAGACGATGGACGGCTTTCAATGCCTTACATTTTTATAAGTAACGAATAATCCTGTCAACTAATGGACTGATTACAAAAAAAAAAATTGCCGATAGAAAGCTAAGCGCCGTTATCACTGAGTAACATAAGCTATACTCATAACCAGAAATAATTATAGGTTTTTATAAATCCCTACTCAAACCAACCTATGGTGTACAAACAATTTGACATAAAATGTTTTTCATCGCATGCGTTACAGAAAGTGTTGATGATAGAACAGAACTAGAAGGTACACGCTGCTAGCAATATTATAAATGCGAAAGAAACTCTGTCTGTATGTCTGCTACCTTTTCACGCCTATTCCACCAAACAGATTTTCAATAAAGGTACGATGATAGACTAGACTTTAGGAGAGGACATAGGCTACATGTTTCGCAAAAACATGCCTTAAAGTATTTGCAATAAAGAATGTAAGAGTCCAGGCGTATCAAAGAACTTGGAAAAATGCAATAGCTATACGCACTACGCTCCGTTAAACGCCTACATGAAACATTCAGTAGCAAGTAAATACATTTCTTTTATTTTTAACAATAAATAGTCAACAATGTATTTTGTTCTGGAAATCGAATAAAGTTATTTTTACGTACAGTAAAACAAATATTTGTTCACACGGAAGTCGCGAGTAATAGCTATAATAGTTTAATTATTGAGCTAGGATTAATAAAACGCCAATTAACTAATAAAGGGATGTGGACTCCTTTATAGAAAAGTTGTACGAGTTTTTTTTTACCAAGACATTTGACCAACCACGAAAGTCAGCGACAATATGGCCTTAGACTGAGCAAGTCTGGAATACACTGGCTCTCAAGAAAGGCTGCCGAAAACACTGCTAGGTCCTTGGCGATATTATTTAATGAGGCGAGTGTCAGAAAATGCCCAACCACCACGCTATGGTTTCCTCGCGATGTATTCCTTCAACTTTAGCTCACGTTCTTTTGCGTCTTTCATGGGAATCGAATCTCTTACTTGAAGTAGAAACTCTGAGCTTAGTTTAAATAATATCTTATTTATAAATAGGATAAAAGTATTTGAAAAGTATGTAGCTCTCGATAAAAATCATCATAATACAAAGTCTCAAACTCTGTTCAGAAATTGAAATAAAAGCGAAAAAAGCACTTGAAATTTTTTCCTACAATTTTATTATAAAGCGGGCCAAGTAGAAAGCAAGCAGACAGTGATAGTTAAGTGCTTAATGTATCCGTGGAGAGGCAGTCGCGAAGCTTGGAAATTGAAATTGCTTAAGCCAACACTTCGTTTGTGCGAAGTATATTTTTGCTAACGACAGTTTAGAATACGTTGGACTCAAACCTTTTCAAATGACATTAATTCTACTCAAAGAAAATTAAATCATTGTTTTCCGTGACAAACATGATGATATAGTCCCTTATCAACTCACATATTAGATCCTTACATATGAAATTGGCGTTTTGTCGTACTGGCCACTTTGATCTCAAATATCTCTTCTTTGTTAGAGATTCCAATTTCAAATTTATACAGCTATTTAATCATACATTTGTTTTTCGAAAATCGTAATTCATTTGTTTTGTCCTCGTTTGGTTTTTTCTTTGCGTCACGCAGTTGGAAAACTTGAAATATCGCGTTATTTACGACTACGAGTTCCACCGTGGTACCAGTGCTGCAGAAACGGCTCGAAGGATTAATGATGTGTATGGCGGCGGTATCGCAAAAGAAAACACAGTGCGTTTTTGGTTCCAACGTTTTCGTTCTGGAAATTTCGACCTGCAGAACAACCCCCTTGGACGGCCGGAGACTAAAGTTGCTAATGAAGAATTGAAAGCTATTGTGGAAGCAGATCCATCCTAAACCACGTCCGAGTTAGCTGCAGGCTGCGGTGTTAGTGATAAAACTGTTTTAATCCACTTGAAGCAAATTGGAAAGGTGAAAAAGCTTGAAAGGTGGGTAACTCATGAATTGAGTGCAGCAATCCGACAAACGCGCGTCAACTGCTGGGTTACATTACTCAACCGGCACAATAATGAAGGGATTTTAAATCGGATCTTTCGGATATTTCAAGTTTTTCCATTTTGTAAACTGCGTGACGCAAAGAAAAAACCAAACGAGGACAAAACAAATGAATTACGGTTTTCGGAATACAAATGTATGAATAAATAGCTGTATAAATTTGAAATTGGAATCTCTAACCAAAGAAGAGATATTTGAGATCAAAGTGGCCAGTACGACAAAACGCCAATTTCATATGTAAGGACCTAATATATTATTTCTGCGGACAGAAATTTTCTGCGGACAGAAATTTTCTGCGACCTTATTTTCGGTCGGTAAATGGTGGCGTAATAAATTTCCACTTTTTTTAAGTAAGTATGTCTCCAAACAAATAATCTAATATGTATACTGGCTGACTAATAAAAGAAATTAAAACATGAAGCAAAGACGCTTTTCCCGCTAGGTCAATTACTAATGCTTTATTTTATAACATGAGATGAATTTTCAAAATACAAGAAATCACTATAACATGTGTCAAACCATAGCGTGCTACTGCTCCAAGAGAACCTTGTGAGATAACCAGATTTCGCACGATTTTTTACCTTACCTATAAAGCAAATGTTAGTTAATTATTAATTCAAATACGTATCATGATTGAAAAATTCTTCCAAGTTAATTAACCCCCTCCGTATCTGAACCTAGAATTGAACCCACGGCCTTTCGCTTGAGAGGTAAAGGGTTCACCGACTCAGGCTCATTTCCAGCTAAAATGACATAGAAGATATACAAGAATAATTATTATGTCGTTACATCCGAATCCTGCCTTAAGCAAAGTCTACTTTATGAGAGTTATTCAGTTTTAATATTTTGCCGTCGAAATAAGCTCTAATAACGGACGTTTATGATAAAACCTTTCATTAGACTGTTTTTATTATTCAAACTTAAAAAGTTTTTATACAATCTAGGCTTTTAAAATCTAGACTAATCTTGATACCATCTGAGTGTAACATTAAACAGAGGCGTATAGAGAGAGAGAGAGAGAGAGAGAGAGTTACTTGTAAAGTCTCATTCACGAATACGCCTGAAACAACGTTATATTTAGAAAACTAAGGCGTGTTTGATTCATAACGAACCACATTTCATTTCATCCCTGATGAAGTTCACCGAATGTGAACGAAACTTAGTTGGACCTTTCCAACAATCAGCCTTCTTAAACATTCTGAAACAACGTGTCATAGGAGGCGGAAGATACCTGATTTCGTGAGTCTTGATGTTATTTTACCGACTTTCAAAAAGCTAGTCAGTTAGACTGTCTTTTTTTAAAGAACTTATTTCATTTTCGGCTAGAATGGTGTACGTCTACCAAACATGCCTGTGTATTAATGGAAAATGCGTCAGTGGTGTCCTTCATTGTGTACAAAAATATCTAAATTCTGTGAATTGTAGTGGAATTATGGCATCCCTGGAAGATTTATGCATCCTAAGTTGAATCCAATGGTCACATTGGTGTATAAATTGTACCGCCCGTCACGAATGTCAAAATTAACACAATAAAAACACGTAAATCACCTTATTGTGTAAATATCATGGAAATATTTTGATTCGGAATTAATTTTATACACTACGATAAGTTTCGGTATTTAGAATTTGGTTGATGTACTGTCCCTAACGTGTAATAGTCCCTAACGTATTTATGGTATCATGTGGACTGTCCTGGCCTAGGCTCTATACATTTTTGAAACAACTCTTTTAATACTTATCTGACACTTGTTTAAATATTATTTGTTTTAGATTTTGTACATTTATATATAATTATAACGTGTAACAGAAAGGTGTGACAATAGTTAAGAGTGTTAGTCTACCAATTGAGGCGAACTCATTGTAGAATTTTTTTTTTGCTAAATTCGAACAGATATCGTTAAAAAAATAGGTTCTTCTTACAAAAATTGGTCACGTGATCGGTCAATTTCTATAGGGGAAGCAATATTTTTTCTTGAATTTTGCAAAAGATCTACAATGGGGTCATTTTGACAAAAACTTTTAAGTATTGTCACACCTTTCTGTTACACGTTGCATATTTTTTTTCCTAGTATTTTATATTTCATAGATTCTCCAGGCTCCGTGCAAACTAAGTACCTACCTATATGCAAACTAAGGAAAAATATTACTATATTAATTTTTGTGTATATATATCCCTAGTATTTTATTTTCCATAGATACTCTAGGCTTTTTGCAAGCTAAGTTCTAAATTACTCAGACCTATCCTCAGACAAACGACTTTCCCATAACGGCAACATTTTATCTCTCAAAGTTTTTTATCGCAAAGCAAAGAGGGGCGCAAACTGTGTGTCA
This sequence comes from Ligdia adustata, assembly GCA_947049295.1. NCBI lineage: Eukaryota > Metazoa > Arthropoda > Insecta > Lepidoptera > Geometridae > Ligdia > Ligdia adustata. The sequence continues at coordinate 4,361,090 of OX346237.1, forward strand.
ATCCGAACCATCAGGGCGGTAATGGATGACCTGTCGAAGCGAGGAGGTTAATCTCGTCGGAACCAGCTTTGTCACTTTTAGAGAGGATTTTAAAGACGTTTAGTTTCTGCTGGATGCGTTTCAAGGAACGCCTTCTATTTTTAGCTTTTACTTGCTGTACCCGCGACTTCGTTCGTGGTTGCTAACCTTGCATAATTATGTCAGTGGGAAATCCCTCGGGATGCCTTTTTGAATTTTGGAATAAAGAGTTGATAAGGTCCTACATCATGGTATAAACCTTAAGCATACCAAGTTTCATCGGAATCCATCAAGCAGTTTCGGAGTTATGGAAAGTCCAGAAACATACTGACAGACGGACAAAAATAAAAAAAAACCTAGATTAGGGGTCTGTATCGTTAGTAACAAACCCCGCGATAGAAATTTTTAAAATATATTCAATGTACAGAATTTGACCTGTTACAGTTTTATTATAATGATTGATATTTGGTGGATATGAGAAAGTTAGGGTTCCGTAATACGACAAGAAATTCCAATAGTTTCGATCTGTCCGTCCGTCAGTCTGTCACTCCACCCTGGAAATAAAAATGTATGTACTACTCATCTGTTTTTCTATTAGCATCAAATCTATACATATATATAAAAGAGTAAGTCATGACTGATTGACTGACTGACATTTGCTGGGAATCAACGCCACTGCGATTCCCAGCAAATAACCTTATCCGCAAATAACCTTAACCCCAAATAACCTTAACCGCCGACTTAAAGCCAATAAAGTTGCAAAATAATTTCAAGTAATGGTGTATGGGTGTAATAACACAGCGTTTTTTTCTTGAAATTCAAAGCCATAAATAAGGGCTCAAATGAGTGTTTGATAAAAAATTTGGAAATTCCTTATAGGTACTTTTAATATTTTTATATAGCAGGCAATGCCGCGGGTGACAGCTACTATCTTAGTTAATCTATACCGCAAAAATATAAATTGTACAATAGACTTTAGCGTCGCATAAATAATGCAATACAATTCTTCACAAGCTATAAACCAACCAATACGCAAAAAAAATCGCGTATAAAGCTAAAAAATTCAAAATCTCACCATGTTTGCTGTTCGTATTCGTCCGAAGCAAAGTAATAAAAGTGGGAAGTATCGGAAAATATACGAGAAGCCTCGGTTTTATGTCGCGCTATCTAGAAATCTGCTAAGCAAGCAATTTCGAGATTAAATTCTTCAAGAGAGGTCACCGATCGAACTTGCCTGTCACACTGCTGAGGCCACTACCAAAGTTTGCATTTTTTGCATTGCCGACGCCAAGACCAGGAGGTATTATAAGAATTAAGTCTATGTTTCTGTGTCAGCTGTTTTTGGTATCATAGCTCCTTTAACGATGAACTGATTTTGATCATTTGTTTCTTTTGTTTGAAATGTCAATCGGTCCAAGATAGTCGCCGCCACGAGGATACTCTCAATATGGGTATCCAATGAAATGGCTTGACTAGTAGAATTAATTACAAATCCAAGATGGCCGCCACCAAAATGGAGATGTCAGAGATTATGAAAAAATTGATTTCCAACTAACAGGTACGCGTGAAAACCCGTCTTCTTAAAAAATAGAAGTTACTCAATTCGTTTGATGTTTTCAAAGTTGGTCTCCTAACTTTTCGGAGAGAATTGTTTTTTTTTTATGAATATAAAACCTACTGCTTTAATTGCTTTAGGCGATTAGGCCGCCCAATGTACTACCGATGTTTTGTTTTTGTTTATACCTTATTGTTTATTTTGTTTTTGGTGTGCAATAAAGAAATATTGTATTATATTGTGTTATAATATGAGTAACTTCTCCTTATTGAAATGCGATGAAACACTTTCAACTCAATAGCGTTAAAAGCCTAAATCGCTGAACCTACAGACATGAAATTTGAAGGGCCTATTTATTATAGGGAGTATTATGGTAGATGCTTCTTATTAGTACACGCCTAGGTGCACCAAGAAAGGATTTATACAAAAAAAACCCTTGAGGGATCGAATTTTAAAAGTTATTTAAATTCCAATTTATGTCGCGTGCAGGCATTTTTAAATAGTGTCGTAGTAGGGGCGATACCCGCATGGTACGTTTGATGTGTCGCCTGCCAATCTCTATTGACAGAATGAACCGATTCTCTGCAAACATTGAACATTGACGCTTTATGTACCAAAACGTTTTATTCCGGAATGCAGATTCGTAAAAGAAACAGTAAAAATGCTGTTTTATTTCCCGCTGGATGCTATGACAAAAGGGGTCCAAGTTTTTTGGAACTACTATTATGTACGTTCTAGAACTTTGGCAATCTCGCTATAGATGGATTAGGGAGAACATCGAGTACTTGATCGATCTACGTGGATATTGTTATTTTATTATCTATTCTATTCTATAGGGTCGATATGATACGATTAAACCTGTAATTCACTCAAAATCAAAATTTGATATATATTTAAAAGATATTCTTAAGACTCAAATTTTCTGCAAATCTAACTTATTCCAAATAAATATTTCCTCTTACCATCAAAAGAGATAAAAGAGCATTACAGAATCAATAAGAACTCCTAATCCGGGATTATCTAATTCCAAGGAATGCCGAGAAAAGTTCAAAAGCCAGTTCGCAGTTGTCTATTTTCTCGTGAAACTCTTATAAAAACAAATTTCCCTATTGAAACGCCGGCATAATCTGATAACCCTCTTTTTGGCTGGCTACACACGGGATAAAAACCCGTCGATAGATAAATGGGAAAACAAAGACAACGTTTCAATGGCTGCAACTATGACTAAAAATTCTTCGAAAATGCCTGACGGCGAATGAATTCTTAACTTAGTTAAGTTGGAAACTACAATTTGTACGCAAGTTCAAAATTGTCAGACAGACATACAAACTAGCAGACAACAGACAAATTTGTAGATCACTCTAAATAAACTTCTTCTTCACTCTAACGAATAACGATTTTTTTGTAAATAATAGTCTTGTATGTTATTTAACAGTTGTTAAGAGGCAGACGGTTTTTTTCCCGTTTGTCCTCCAAAAGGAACACAACGAGGGGCAAACAGGAATAATCCATAATAACTACAAATTATATTTTATCTTGATAGCATATCTATTAGATTATGAATTTGTACTTCTAGGATTATAAAATAATACCGCGTGCACCAAAACTCCATGATAAATGGTAATACACAATTTTTATTTTTCTTACGCGTTTATTTCATTTTTAAAACAGATTGAAGTCAGTCGAGACAGAGTAAGTTATTTCTCAAATTAAATCTGTCCCGGCCGGGCGGCCCGGGGGGGAAAATAAGAAACGTAATATTTTGATTGATTCGAGTGTCTGCCAAAGCTAAATTATTATTCTTTCCGAGTAATATACTCGTATTTTTCCTTATCGCATTTGAACGTGTTTGTGTGTCATTGGCCGAGCGAGCGAAGTGTCTATCCTTCGAGTCTGTTTCTTTTTTATTTGGTATGTAGGTATTATGTCGAGTTTTCCCGCGTTCGCTAAAACGTTGCAAATTTAGAGGTTCTGTTAGTTTTTGTATGTAATATTGTGGATTATTAACCAATAATGTCTTGTTTATGTGCAAAAGTGTGGGCAAGCGATATAAAGACTTAATAACGTCGATTTCGTGTTCGCGGGTACTCTCCATAGCAACCCTGATAAAGACTCCACCGCTTTACGAGGTTAAATGATGTGACTTGACGCTGGCAAATACGCAAATTGTATAAAAAAGCTATTAATTTTGTCACTTTGTTTATTGCAAAAAATGACAGCTCTCAATATAAAATTTCAATGGTATCAAGTTTAGTTTGTATATCTCTTTTTAAGAAAACAATCTAATAAATAATATAATTGTGACGTCATCAGCCGACAGAATTTCTAGCTCATAGCTATAAAAATCTTCAAAATCTACATATAAAATATAAGAAAAGAAAAACAACTTTTTTATACCATTTGTCATCGACCGTTAAACTTTTTCTATGGAGTAGACATGATTTTTTTCTCGACCTAAGGGTTATAATGAAAGTTCGTAATGAATAGTAAAAACCTTTTTAGCTTAGTACGCCCCTAAACAACAACCCTGTATAATGATCAAATAAACTTTGACGACGTGAAAGAAAAGTCTGAAGTTCCAAAAGGTCTTACCAAAAAGCCTGTCAAATAAATACTTAACATTGCAATTAAAATACTCAAATTACTACCAGCCATTGCATTGAGAAAAAATTGCCAAGTGCGAGTCGGACTCGCGCAGTAAGGGTTCGGTACCATTATCTAAACAACAGTACTTAAATTTTGTAATAATTTTAATAATATCGAGCATAAAACTCCAATTAAATAACGTTTATTTCATGAATTATTGTATGAGTAAATTATATTTTTAGTATTTGTTGTGTTAGCAGCAACAGAAATACTTCATCTGTGAAAATTTTAATCTAGCGAATGAGATGAAAGAACGAACGGGCGGACTTTAGGACTGCTTAGTAACAGGGTCCCGTTTTTACCCTTCGGATACGGAAACTTTAAAATCACCATACAAGTACTATAGCTCCCTACAGTTTAATAGATGTCAATAACGTAATTCTAATGTATGGATTGCGTATGTAACTAATTTATGATGATTTATTTTTTATACAATTTATACTGTTAGTTACTAGTTTAATATTCCATTTTTTTTTTGTTTTGAAAAGCTAAGGCTTGTTAACGTTTATATGTAATTTTAAAATGTATTTGTCCCTCTACGATTATGAACGTTCAGTGGAGATGGTCATGTTATTAAAGTTTTACGAAAAATAAAGATAATTTAGAAACAAATGATCATGCTCCCTACAGTATACATTTATTCACAGTAAAGAGCACAGACAGGGGGATCGTCTCCTTTGAAACAGAACACTTCATTTGCCAACAATCAGCGCTAGAGAGAAAGCGTGGTTAGTGTTTACTCTTTGCTGGGACGCTGAGTGTTTATACTTTGCCAGATGCATGTTTCATCTTAAAACGACTTTTAAACAAGTGGAGAGGTTCATTTTGATTAACAACTCGGGTGTCATGCGTATCTGATCAGAGGGAGGTTCGCCTGGACCACTTTCTTTTATGTTTTCATTAAAAAATTAAGTATATTTTTCTTAATCGTTGAGTGGAAAAAAACATGTTTTTTTTTCGTGAACAGTTTCTTATTATACATAGAGATGACGTGGGATGGGTTGGGATGAAATGGGAATTAACGGGACGTGACAAAATGGAATTTGATGGGATGGTAAGAGATGATGTGATCTGATAAGATGAAAATAACGATAGCAATAACGATAGGGGTAGCGATCACAATAGCAAATTGTGCGTTTGCCAAGTCACTATAATTATAAAATAAATAAATATTAATAATATTGTACTAGTTACTTAAAAAATTGTAAGCTTACAAGCGTGGTATTATTTATGATAAAATAATGATATTATTTATGACAAAATTCGATTTCACAACTTTATTCGGCAGTAAATCTGCACTGCGAGATTTGTACACTTTTGTAGGTACATGTTATGTTTCTAACGGGATTTGATTTACACGGAGATAAAACATGAACACCGACCGCTTTTGATTATATAGACAATCCAAAAAAAGAAAAGAAAACCATGAAAGACTATATGTTGACACTATAAGTAGTTGACGATAAGTCAAAATACCCTTTCAAACAAACAAAGAGCTTTCCAAATCAATGCAGATGTACCGAGATAGAAGACGAAGACGAAGGCGAAGATCGTACCTAAATAAAGAAAAGTTTTTTTTAACGAAATGATACCTTAATTTTTAGAAAATTGTTTAATAGTAGCTCGTGTTTAAACACCGCCAAAAACACCTATTTTACTACCAAAAAAAATCTAAACTGTTCCAAAATGGATAAATGGTCACCAAAAAAAAAAGTATTCAGACAGTTATAAAAAAAATAACCTGAACCTACCGCGGACCTTGTTGCCGAAAGTACTCGGAGTGTCATAATTGAAGGCATTTTAGAACCAAAACATATTTTTGGTGAACGTCTAAATTATACCCATAAGCTATGAACTATCCGTTCAACAGCTAAGTGCTAACAGTTGTAATGTAACGTCGTCGAAGAGGCGTCTGGCTGATGAATATTCAATGCATGTCCTGGCAGACATATTAATTATGCACGGTTTTAGCACTAAAGATGTTAAGTGGAGTAATGTGGTTTAGGAATAAGCGAAAGCTTTTTTAACTACTTTTTAGAAAAATGTTGAAGTACTGTGTTTGACTATACTTTTTTTTAAATGTTTGTTACCTGAGACGGCTGGACAGATTTGAATAAATCTGTTTTGTTTGAAAGGTCTACCTAAAGAAAGTGGTACCTTTTAAATTGTTTCAATATAAGTCCAGAGAATTTATTTTAAAATTGATATAACTGAAAAATTCTATCAGCGAAAAAATAAAAAAATAAGCTATAAAAAAGATCGACAAAAAAAATGTTAAGGACATTTCATTCAACAGAAATTTTACATAACAAAACAACGTAAATTAAAAAAAATACTAGAATAATAAACAAAAGAACTAACGATCTAACTTCAAAGGGATGGTTATTTTCAAATAATTGATAGCCGTGTATATAATGTATAAAGACATGAACCGAAACATCTTTTCAATATGCATGTCCAAATCTTCTGTAGTAGACCTCGATGCCATTAGCCGTTGCAATAAATCTGTAATTTGCGCAATGCTTGACAATGTAGACAAAATTTAAAACCAGTAGCTACATATTCAATTTCATTTGCAAAAACCATATTCTAGCGCATCCAAATGAAATAACTTGCTTCGTTTGACAAAGCTTAAAGCTTTGCAATAAAAAAATACAGTTTAAACTTCGCCTTAAAAGCACACACCCGAGTTTTAAACCCTAGATTTTAAGCGTAGCGTCGCTCGGCAAATCTGCTGAGTGTGCAAAAACTTCCTTCTAAAAAACGTCGTCCGGTGAAATATGGCATTCCAGTATACATTTTGCTTATGCCCTGTCACGGAGTTTAAAGCTTCGAGTGGATGGACTGCTAATTTCTCATACTTTAAGACACTTGATTAAAAAGATATGACTTGATTTAGGCGGTTAGTACTAAAGAAATTAAATAATATACATAAACTTATTTAATTTCTTTAAGGAGTGACATAATATGTATCTCATGAATATATATTTGTAAAATATGCATGCACTTATATAAATTGACGTTCGCTGACAACGTAATAAGTTGGAAAAATATGATTATGTTCAAAATGAATATTGTTACATTAGGATTATAACTATAAAAAGTAAGATAATAATTAGAAATGCTATTGAGGCAATGAGGTCAATCAGAAATTATTATCACTACGCATAATAACACTATTATCGCACTATCTTGTTCGCATGCAGATCTTTACTCGTAAGCGCAAGAGTAAGATGGTATCATAAAGATGGCGGACCTATGAGAGTGCACGTTGAAAAATAAATCTTACAGACTAAAACAAAGATGTTAGATATGACCTAGTTTTCTTTGTTTGCTTAGATAGATACTTAAGAAACACTGTCTTCTGAGACACTGTCAAATACGTTTAAATTTTATTATAACAAGAGTTTCAAAAATGCAAGGAAATTTAATATGGTAGTCTTCTACGGATAAAGCGAGGTATCTATGTCACAAAACGAATTAAACGAGTATTTCAATGGCTTAGCCTGTCTATTGTATAAAGAGGTCAATGTGCGTACACGAGTCGTTACAAAAATACAGACTAGAGTTGGGATCGGCTATCCGGCCACTTTCGTTTCCTTGCAATATTTTTCTAGAAAACAAAAATCCGAACTAAAGTATCACTAAAAGTAATTCGGTTCATATACTTTTTTACACTATTGCGAAAGAAGGAAGGTTATGTTTTTCGAGTGTATTTATATATGTATGTAAATTTGTTAGCCACGCCTTAGAGGCTAAACGGCTTGTCGTATTTTGATGTGAGTGGTGTCAATAGATTCGTCTTAGTCGTGAGAGTGACACTAGGTACATCAAAATAAAAATATGGAAAAAATAAGGATAACACACAGGTTTAACGATGTAGCAGTCGGTTTTTGTATTTCGAATTTTTTTCTAACCAGTTGTTTATAATGAGGCAGTTATAATTTGTTACTACAATAATTTTTCAAATCGATCTACCAGTCTCAGAGAAATTAGGAAACCAGCATTAAAAAAGCAGTCAAATTGAGTACTTCCTTTTTTCGGATCTGGGTAGAAAATTAAATTCAGTAGTCAAAAGTACATTCGTAAATTCAGTTCAAACAAGTTTTCAAATCTCACAAAGGAATATGACGACGAATGACAAATAAAAAATCCCTAGTTTATGACGTCACAGGTCGCCGTTGACAGTGCTAGACTCGGTGACCTAAAATTAGGAATCCTTTGACGTTCACATTGCTTTCATTTTTGAAATTGAAGGAAAATAATAGTAGGTAACTTTATTTACTGGGAATTTAGCGGACGGTTCAAAACTATGCTTGTTGGAATTAAGGATGGGAAATAAAATTAAGCTACACCCTAACATGTAACTTAAACAGGGACCTTATAAATGTTATTACTAATAATGATTATTTATGTGTGTTGCTGAAAATAAACAAAGCAATCATAATGTAAATATTTGTCATGAGAACTATTAAACTAAGAACTAATATTGAGTAATCGTATATAAAAGAGATTTGTAAGTTATTTATTTTAAGTAATTATTAATTCAAATGTAATAAGACTTGCTTGTAACGAACGTTATTTAAAAGTCAATAAATATTACTTTACTTTACTTTAAATTAAAAATAATATTGAAATAGGAAAATTATCCTACTTTTACATTACAAGTTACAATAGTAGTTAGTGGTCAAGGAAGAGCTTTGCTTCCTCGATCATGCAGAGATGCATTGAGTTAGGTAAAAAAATCGTTTGTTAGTATGTTGGTACTCGCGTCCATTTCGTAATTTTCATCTAATCTTGATGAAACTTGAATAAATAAATGACTTAGAAGTCACAGTTCGCTTGAGGTAATTTTTGGGATCCTGGAATGTTGAATTATTGTGGTGTCAAGGTCATCTCAATGTATGATATTTGAGATCAATAAATTTATTTATTGTTTATTTATTATTATCTTCGTATTCATTTTATTTCTTAAATTTAAGTTTTTTACATTATGAATATAAAACAATAAATATTATAAAAAACCTAAACCTAGAGTGCCACCAGCAACGGGGTAGGACCCAAGCTACCGATGGTAGGGACTACAGAGAGAGGAACCTCCTAACAATACGTGCTGTATCGAGGAGCACAGCCCTCTGTACCTGACCCTTGATCCAACCATCTAGCGAGAGCCTCTTAAGATGTTGATTGAGACTTCTCGCTATCAGGCCGTTTGCCGAAACGACTATCGGAACAATGATCGTCGAATCAACATCCCACATGGCGGTAACCTCATGAGCCAAGTCGATTATTATTATTATCAGCTCACAAAAACAGTAAAATAAACAACAAGGACTTGACCATTTATTTATATTCAGGAGTCTTAATAAACGTTGTGTTCTACATGTTTCAACCAAATATTATTGAAATCTTCCAGTAAATGGCGCCGTAGCTAATTTCCCCCTTATTGAGAAAAATGCCACCACAATCAAAAATTCCTGACGATTAAAAGATTTTAAAAATCAAGTTTTTTAAAGAGTAGTTAAAAACTACAACTTATAAGTACGCTAGTACGACATTTCTGACAATCATGAATACATGCAAACTGATAGGTAGACGAAAGAACATTTTGCTAGACAGATTTTCTCGGAGCAGAGACGTTTCGCTCGCTTGATCAATTAATGCCTTAAATTGTAACGTAATTTTTCGTTATGGGTGTCACTCGCTTCACTATGATGTATTTTAGGCCTACACGTTTTATTATACTGAAAAAAGTTATTGAATTCTGCATAATAAAGGCTTTTAATAGGCATCGTATCAGCGCACAAATATGACTGCTTAAGAAGCTTAAGAAGCTTCTAACCTTTATAGGGATATAAAGATTTATTCGTGTTTGTCACCCCAATCTGTTTCCGCAAAGTGACAAACAGGAATAAAAAATCCTGTCTGTCACCTCACGACTAAAAAGGGGACAGAAAGGAATTATTTTTTCCTTGTTGTCACCTTGCTATATTTTTATATATATATTTTTAATATCTATGTTAGCTATGTGAAAAACAAACCACCGAAATCGGACAAGATTAATATGTAGAAAAGAGCTATATGTTATTGTATGGACAAGTTGGTGGTCTATATGTTGTATTTATATTAAAAGAGACTTGGTTTGACAAATTAACTTATAATTCGAGATTATTAGATGAGATAAAAACCATTTGCACCAAGAAACACCGGAAGAAGGAAATCAACCATTTAGAGAGTTTTGAGCTGTCAATTTAGTGTTACCAATATAAATAATAGTACAAAGGTTTGTGGTTTTAAAAGAACTTCTACACTACAACACTCTCACCAAAACAAAACCTTTTAAAAAAAAAACTTTAAACTGAAGTACATAACTTACAGCTTAGAGTAAGTTGTAAGTTGACATACTCTCACCAAAACAATACTAATTATATGCCAATAAACAATCAAAAATTAGACTCAAACTCTTATTACTATTTCCTGTCTACAAAAGTTACAGTAAATTAACATTAATTTATGCATAATGACATTTACATAAATATCTTATTCACATATATATTTAAGAGCATTTTTTACTCATTTAGAAATACCAATTTTCATTCGTAAATACTGAAACTGTTCTTTAGACAAAGCTTTTGTAAAAATATCAGCATATTGCTCTTTAGTACACACATATCATAAATCAATTTGTTTTTCAGCATATTTTTCCTTAATAAAGTTATACCTAACATCTATATGTTTGCAACGTTTATGAAAGTCTATATTCTTAATTAAACAAATTGCACTTTGATTTTCAATATTTAAACACACTGAGTCTTGATTAAATTCACCAATGTCTATCAATAGTCTTTTAACCCACAGGGCTTCCTTTGTGGCTAAGCATGCCGCCATGAATTCACTTTCAGTAGTGGATAATGCAACACTCTGTTGTCTTTGTGTTGTCCATGTAATGGCTGCACCATTTTTTATGAAAACATAACCAGATAATGAGCGTCTTGTGCTAATATCTTTTGCATAGTCTGCATCACAATAAGCTTCTAGGTGATGTAGCTTCACTGTAAGTTTCTGGGATGCTTGTCATTTTATTATTTTCTTGTAGTGCTGAAAGATAAGATTTTCCTTCTCTAGCTAGTCTGCATTTTCTTTTACTGGTTACTACCCTTTCTTGTATATCTGAAGGCCTCAAAGGTTCTTCAGGTACATACAAAGATCCCTCATCCGAGTGGAAAGAATCCTCACTTGATTTTTCTTCGTCTGACTGTTCACACGTGGAACTTTCATTTATATTTCTGTCTTCTGATAATGGCATTAATGCAAAATTTCTTTTAACAGTATTCTCCATGAAAATTACATCTCTACTAATCAAAACTTTTCTACTCTTTGGATCGTATAATTTATATCCCTTTGTATTTTCACAGTAGCCAATAAATATTAATTTAGTAGCTTTCGGATCCAATTTCTTTGTCTTCTCTTTTGGTATGTGCATCATTGCTTCACACCCAAATATTTTCATGTGTGAGATGTCTGGTTTCTTACCGGTCCATTTCTCCTCAGGCATAGCATACTGTAGCGCTCGTGTTGGACATCTGTTTGTTATGTATGCTGCAGTCGCTACAGGTTCTGCCCAATACTGTTTCTGAAATTTAGCATTTACAAGCATACATCTAGATCTGTCTAACAATGTGCGATTCATTCGCTCAGCTAACCCATTCTGTTGTGGTGTGTAAGGAGTGGATGTTTGATGCAAAATTCCAGACTTTTGTAAGAGCATTTTAAATTCATTACTCAGATACTCTGTGCCATTATCAGTTCGGAACTTTTTAATTTTACAGTTGAGCTGATTTTCAGCTAATGCTTTATACTGAGTGAATTTCTCATAAACTTCAGATTTATTTTTCATATACTTTCCTGGTATAATCATCGATGAAGGTAACGAAGTAACGGGCACCTCCAAGGGATGGGACTTCTATAGGCCCGGCCACGTCAGAGTGGATAAGTTCTAGCTTTGACTGAGCCCGGGAACCATCCACTGGAAAAGGAGCTCTTGTTTGCTTTCCTTCTGAACAGGGAACACATAAAATCTTCTCTTTGTTTTCTATTTTCACTCCAGCATTTTCAGATAATTTGCTCAAATCATCAAAATTCAGATGTGCCATCCTCTGGTGCCATAGATAGGCGTCACTTTTATTTGCTTCAGTCATGTAAGCCGCAGGTTTCAGAGTTTTTAGTTGATACATATTATTACTCAAAGTTGCCTCGGCTACTTGTTCTTTATTTTTGTTGTAAATTTTGCAGCCTCGTTTATCAAATTGTATGTGACACTCATTTTTTATCATCTGACTCACTGATAGTAAGTTTGTGGCTAACTCGGGAACATAGAGCACATTTTGGACTTGTATAATTTGCACTCTGCCCTTTTGGTCTAGAACTTGCAAGTTCAACTTGCCACAGGCTTTCACAAGTAGTATTTTGTTATCGGCTACCTTGATTGATGTAATCGGAGGTGATATTTCGTCATAAAGCCAGTCACGGTGCATAGTTAAATGCATAGATGCCCCAGAGTCTATAAACCAGTCACCTTGTTTATTACATGTTGTTGCAGAAAAAACAGCAACATAGCCTGTATTATCTGTAGACTTATTTTCTTTCTTTTTACTATTCTTGCAATAACGACTAATATGTCCATATCGGTTGCATGAATAATAGCGAGGGCCTTTTCTTTGTGTTTCTTGTTGATTTTTATTTTTATTGTTGCCAATTGCCAGTAACGCTGTGGATTCAGTTCGGATATCTTGAAGGAGTTTTGTTTTTACAGCATCAGCAGATATTAACACACCGGAACTCTCCATAGCCATAATCATGGGCTGATAAATATCAGGCAGCCCTGCTAACAATAATGTTCCCAACCACTGGTCATCAACGTGGAAACCAATATTGCGTAGTTTGTGTGCAGTCACCATAACCTTAGTGACATAATCTTCAACGTTTTGGCAACTTTCAAGTCTCGTGGTAATTAAATCTCGCAACAAACCAACACGTCTTGTCAATCCTTTGTCGTCGAAAGCTTTAGCGAGGTTCTCCCATACCTGCTTAGCACTTTTTGCTTCTTGAATATGTACGTAGTTGATGGGATCTACCAGTAATATAAGCTTCGACTTCGCTTTTGTATTGAGTTTGACATCTTTTTCCGTGCCTTCTACACATGCCCACAATTCTTCATGTTCGAAGTAATTTTGAACAGCGAATTTCCACGTACTGTAATTATCACGTCCCGTGAGCTTTTCTATAAGCGTCATCGTGTTGCTTGAAGACATTTTATAAAACTTTTCCGACCGACACGCCGGTGCCGGCATAAAAGTTTTAGGTTAAGTTGTCGAACTTTCACTTTTAACTTTTATTTAAAACTTTCGAAGCGATAAACTGGGCCCATAACCTGTTGTATTTATATTAAAAGAGACTTGGTTTGACAAATTAACTTATAATTCGAGATTATTAGATGAGATAAAAACCATTTGCACCAAGAAACACCGGAAGAAGGAAATCAACCATTTAGAGAGTTTTGAGCTGTCAATTTAGTGTTACCAATATAAATAATAGTACAAAGGTTTGTGGTTTTAAAAGAACTTCTACACTACAACACTATAGCTGTCTTAATGTGAGACATTTACTAGTATATAAGTATATAACACAATACTATCTCAAATACAGCAAGTACTAAGCAAGTATAATTCCACCGGACCTCGTATAACTCTGGTCTCAAGGGGTGACAAAGGGAAAATTTATGGCTATTAGTTTGTCTGACTCATTTTTATGGACCCAACCTTGTTTGTACCCCCAGGAGAGAATGTTAGTTAGCGATGTTATATTACAAAGAAGCTTGTATATTGTGTCAAGGCTTGTATAACAGCCTGGAGCGCTGTAGATACCTATATAGTTAAAGGAGTTGTTACATTTCAGGCCATGACGGCGTACGTCATTCAAAATTCCCTAAAAATACGGTCAATACCATGACTTGACGTTGATAATTAATGAAAATCGCATCAAATATCTACTTCTTTAAGCACAAAAACAAATTTAGTTAAATGTAGTGGATTATATTATCCGTCGAATATATTAAATTGAATTCAATAGTCACTAGTCACACTACAATATAGTAATAGTATTGTTACAAATGTTTAAATTCAAATATTAAAAACGCACAATTCATCTTTTTGCTTAAATAACGTGGAATTATTTTGTTCCGAAAATAATTATGTATAGATTAATAATCCCTAACTTATGTATACTCGTAGTATCATGACCACTGTTGTACACTCTCATGGCCGGAGCTTCATATATTTTTGAAACATCTCTTTGGGTTGTGTTTTGCTTTATGCAAAACTTGAAAACCTTCGTCACACTGACGGTTTTAATCCGTTTCATCTTCTTTGGTACCGGTGTTACATAGGTCATAATATTTACTGAGCTGCCATACAACGTCACTCAACTATTTTTACATAACATGTAAAAAAGTTTGAACTCAGGAAATATTGACATAATAATTATACGGACAGTTCGCTGGCGTTTTTGTTTAATTATTGTTTGTTAACTACCGGGTAAGAGTCATTCTTATAAAAACGAAATGACTCTACAACATCCAAAAGAATAATATCAGAAAGATTACCTACAGACCATTTAATATCTACACAAATGCTTCAACTCAAAAGCAGAGGGCAACGTGTCCAGCATTGTTTGTAATACAATACAATATTTCTTTAATGCACACCAAAAGAAACATAAATATTAAAAACAGATAAGAACTAAATATCGATATTTTTATGTGTTCTTACAAGGTATTTTTGTTATTATTATTGGTATTATATATTTTAAACATTGTAGATATTTAAGCAAGCAAGCAAAACGGTCTATTCCCAGTTGTCCACGAGCCTCAGTCCCCTTTGGGGGACAGATGGGAATACAAAAACAAATATACGTCTTTGCTTCGAATCTAGCTAATTTTTCTTTCGTATTTTTATCCGCCTCTACATATGTTGGGATATTTGAGAGAGTTTAACCCCCAAAATTGAAGGCAGTTTGCTGAAAAATTCAGAAACCACGACGAAACTACAAAACTAGACTTTATTACTTTTGAAAATTCTCTTCTAAAATAAAAATAAAATTTATATTATATTATTTTTTCTTTTATTCAACACCGCGTGTACTACTCATACGCATACTTTTGACATTTTAAAAGCAATTTGGAAGCTTGAAATATTTATTTTGAAAACAGAAATATTATGGTGAGCAAAAATTTATTAAAAAATACACATCTTTTATTGCACAAACTTATAAAACATGATAAAATGTTAACTAAAACTATACAAAGTTATAAATTATATGTACAAAAGCAATATCCAATAATTAAAACTAACTTAAATCTAAACCACTGCCAGTTGGTAGAGTACCCAAAATGCTGGCCCCATTGCCTCGTTGAATGGCAACACTAATGCGCTGAGACCAGCATTTTGGTCTCGAGTAGCGTCAACTAGACGCTTTGTTAGGGCTTTGAAAAATAAGAAAAATTAATTGACTAACCACAACAGAAAAGTTAAAGTTACCAAGTAAATACTTTAATTGTTTCGAATATAAAGTACTTTCATTCAAACTGTGAGCTAAGAAACCGCGCTATTGCAACTTTGTGTAATTCTAAGTTAGAGTTAAGTATAAGAAGTACTTAGGTATATACAAGTATACGTAGGTACTAAACTTAAGCAAATTGCCAGTCTAGTAGAAGTTTCTCTCGATCTTGAGATGTTTAACAGATATTCATGGAAGTTTAACGCGACAAAGTTTAGGGGTAATTTAGTATGATTGTAAAGCGGTTGAGTTAGGGTTATAGCGATACGTATGTACAGGCGAGACTAGAGGATAATACCCAGTGTCACTCTCGCGTCACGACTAAGACGAATCTATTGACACCCTCACATAAAAATACGACAACCCGTTTAGGCTTTAGGGCGTGTCAAAGAAATGTACATACATACTTACATAAATACACTCGAATAACATAACCCTCCTTATTTCCCAGTCGGGTAATAATCAAAATTCAATTTTAAAGGGCTAATAAAGTTTTTTTTATGAAACAGCAGATTTTTCTCGATATCCGGTTTCGCTCCTTACTGAAAGTTCTTCATCATGGTTCTTCAACGACCATCTTTTGGTTTAGTACATCTCTAGCTGATAAACCTGTATAAGCCAGTTGAGTCTCTAGGATCTTGTTAGAACTAAGGTCTAAGTTTCGAAACATAATTTTGGTTTTGGCTTGACACAGTTAGGCAATAAGTCTGGAGAGAACAGGGTGGAAATCTCATCACGATCTCTATAGCAAAGTTTGATATAGTGCTCTGATAAGTTACAGTTAAAGTTCAATATAGTTATGACTATATCAAAGCTTCTATTCTAACTGTACTCTGAAATCTTTGCAGCAATTGCTTATACAGGATTATCAGTTAGGCGTGTACTAAGCCAAAACGGGGTCACTACATTCATATTAACGAAAAACATTTACTATGGGACCAACTCTGATTTCGAGAGAATGCTAGCTGGTCTATAAGGAAAAAGTTATGCGGTCGTTGAAAAGATGTCATTGTACAAAAGTGCTGCTTTTTATCTAGAATTTAGAGTTGGTCCCATAGTGAAAGTTGTTTCTTATGATCACTATACAACGTGTAACAGTGGTGTGACAAAAGGTGTGACAATACCCTTAAGTATTGTCACACCTTTTTGTTACACGTAATGACCTCTCTTGGATTTTTTGGCATCCCTTATCGATAACCCTGTGTTTAAAAGGCATTTTTAGAGAGGAAGATAAGTGACTGGATTTGTATATCTCTTTTAGCTAAAATGACTTAAAAGTCAAAGAGTACTTATTTATTTTTTACCCGACTGCGACAGAAGGAGGGTTATGTTTCGTGTATGTTTAAAAATTTAGTATAATACACAAGTCTATAGATTTAACAGGCGGGTTTTTATGAAGTCGCTTCTAACCAATTGTTACAAAGGACATGTTTCAATTACGGCCATGACGGTGTACGTCTACCAAAAATATGTCTAAAGAAGTGGTTAATATCGTGTAATAAATAACGTGTCAGTCACCTACTTCATTGTGTACAAAAATATTTAAATTATGTAAATTGCGGTAGAATTATGACATCCATGGAAGATTTTTGCGCCTTAAGATGACTTAAAATTGACACATCAGAATGCGCAATTCATATTTTTTGTTAAATAACGTAGAATTATTGTATTTTATCGATTGAATTTGGTTGCTATATTAAGTATAGATTAAAATAATCAATAACGTATTCATGATATCATAGTACATAGTCATAGCCGAAGCTCCATACGTCTTTGAAACATCTCTGGTAGACACCCTCATGTCGTTGTGTTTAAAAATTAAAAGGTCAATTTGTAAAACTTTATAAACTGTCATTGATGCATGTATATTTACTGAACTGTTTAAATTTAAATATCTTAGAATTACTAATGTTTCTAGTTTTCTAATGTTATATTCGTAACGCGCTCGTGTCTTGGTAAAAACCACTGAAATGTTCAAAAATGCTTCACTATACATATAGTCGGGATTCACAGGCTTACGTAAGTACGCCTACTTTTATGGGCTCACGTTTTACAAGCACCCTCTTGTCTCCTGAAGCATTACGTAAAGGGATAGCGAGGAAAAAACTGTGTGATGAAATCTTTGTGATTATTTTAATCAACTTTAAAAAAGTTACTAAGTAATCTGACTTTGAAAATATTTATCTTGTTTGTTAGGTATCTTCGAAGTGGTCTCGGGTGGTTTTTAAATCGAAATAACTGAAGAAAATCGGCGCGTGCCGAATTTTAGTAAGTAAAAAAAGAAATTTGTTTTGAACTAAACTTTGTCACATTACATTTAGTTAGGTACAGATTTTTCACGAATATGTAAATTTGTGATACATTTATTACCTATCCTTACAATTATATCATTAATTTATATGTATTTTTTTTTGTTTATATACATTATTTTTAATGTTTTATTTTTAGTCTTTCCTTGATATCGGTGTATTGATTAATAAAAAATAAATTAGATATATATACTTATTTTATGTTTATATTTTATACTAGCTGAAACGGCAAATTTCGTACCGCCTAACAGTCCATTCTTAAATTTTTTTTATACTATTAATGTAATAGTATTGATAAATATTGACATTAATATTTATACGATACTAACGTCACTCAATTGTTTTTCCTTCCCGGAACATCTTCACTAACACCTAAACTTTATGGTATGGTAAAATTCAGATTGAGTTTTATGTATTATTACGAATCCATTGTACTTAAGGGAGTATAGAAAAGTGTTTTTTTATATTATAGATAAACGACCCTAGAGAAAACTGTTCTGTTTTTCTGTATTTTTTTTTACCTATATTTTTTGCTGACGTAGTATTACGTAATAGGCACGTACATCCTGAGGACAAAACGCTGGGCTTTGCGAGACGAATAGTAGAAATCTCGAGGGAACGGAACGCACTCGTTTGTTAGAATTAGATCTTTCTTACTAAGTAGGTACAATAAGAATTATTATCTTCTTGGCAAGTATAAATAATATTGTAAAAAAATACCCACAAAACTAATCAAACACGCGTTAGTTTTCTACAAAGATAATAGGTACTTACCTACATGGCTACCCTTTCCTTAGTACTAACATTTTTGTTTTTATTTTTGCTAATCTAAGGTTTTTTTTTTGTATGGCTTCACACGTCTGTGTATTAGCCAGTGTCACGTTCTTCGTTTTCATAATCTAAGGTTTTTCTATATAAACATTGTCTTTGATTTTTTTGTAACTGGCCACCACACTCTGTGTATTTTGCCAGTTTCGATCTTCTTTGTATTTGTAATAAGATAAGTATAAAATGATTAAATTATAAAGTCGAATCCTGACAAGTATTTAAACGTCGTGGTCAAAGTGATACCAACATCGTTTAGTATACCTTAAGGTTCTATGATTTATTTTTAATTTTGTAGTCGCAGGGGATTTCTCCATAGAGGAAGTTTCTTTGAAACTTCAAAAATCACGACATTTAATTATAGATTTTATTAGTTCGTAAAATTATTAGAGTTAGGTAGGTATATGCCTAGGTAGGCGCAGGAAAGAAAAATATATTTAAATTATGCTGTGAAGACCATATTAATTTTATTTCGTAATTATTAGACAGCCACACAGCCAAGGTCCAAATACTTTGGGTTACCTGCCGATCCTGCAATGCACATTTTTTTTTGCACAAATCAAAGGTACTAAGCACTAATTTTATAGGATAACAAATAAACAATCAACGTATGTACCTATTTATCCTATGGCATTTATCTAACCGTCCCGTCAGTTTACGCGCGAATCGTTTATTACGCCTACTTGCTCCAACTCGTAGGGGCACGAGTAGCGCTATCTCAGTCTCACGCGAACGCGACGTTGCCAGCTCGCGAACCAGCCGGCCGGCCGGCGTCCTATTCATACGAACAGTCATCGCGTTGCCGTCGCGTAATTCTCTACTAAAATGGCGTTGACGCACTTAGACCTCGACGAAAAATACAACAACCACGTTATTACTAAACAATACTACGAATTATTAGATTTAAACTCCAAAAAGAAGCCTCTAGACCAGTTAATGAAGCCTAATTGGATCAACATGATGAAAGTAAGGGTCGAATCGGCAAAAATAGTGATGGAAAGCGACGGCGATCTGCATCCGAAAGCAAAAGAAGCGTTAGTGAACTACGAAGTTCTAGAAGTGACTAGCCCGGATGGAGTAACGGAGAAAAAGTTATTTTTAAAACCCACTCCCGGAGTACTACGGGAAATTATTCCATTTCCAAATACATTTCCATATGTTATGAAAGCGCATATAGCGACCAATCACGGAGCAGAAAAAAATATGAGCGAATGGCTGGCAAAGGAGAATTTAGCCGTTTCTCATTTTTGCCTACCCACAATACTTCAAGTATGCAAAGACTGCGCTGGTAAATATCCTCAGCAAGATATTGAAAGAGACGCCACCAATGTCAAGGAGATAAAAGTTACACAACGAAACGAAATAACTGACGTAGAATTTTGTAATGCAAATAATAAATATAAAGGTTATGTGCAGGTGACTGACATGAATTCATTCAACCAAAACGGCAATCTTAATACTCTGCTCACATATCATGATTTAGGTACAGGTTTTGTGCAACTTCGTCCAGTGAGCTCTTCGGATATTTTGGACTCAGTTTCCACAGAACTCACGCATATCTTCTCAGACATGAGCCCACCGAAATGTTTAATGGTTCATAAACGTAGTAAAGATTTGTTTACATCGGTTGTAGCGAGATTAAATTCGATTTTTAGCACGGTAATTGTAATGGAAATTACTAATGTTCCTGATTTTAATTTGGTTGCTAAGGTACAAGCTATGATTCGGCATTGGCTAACGCAAACAGATAACTGCTTGTGGTGTATCGGATGCTATGCTGTGCAATGGGAATTGAATAATATACGAGGTACTGATGGAAAAAGCCCTTTCGAAAGAGTATTTGGACGGAGCGTCGACAAATCTGTTGTGAAATCTAGCATATTTAAAGATGAAAGCATTCTGAATTCGCTTAATGATTTGCAGATCAATTCCGAAATCGATAATTTTATAGCAAACAATTCAATTTTGAACATATCTACTGAAGTGATGGATTAGTATTAATAATTATAATAATGTGTTATCCTTATTTGTTCTCTGTATTACCTAAATTGAACCGTTATCTATGTATATATTTTTAATTCTGTAATTTTCACCGTTAAATTTTAATTGATTAGCTTGTTTTGATATCACATAAGCTTATTTTTTTAGTTTAGTAATAAGTTAAGTAATAAGTAAGAACTTTTGTCATACTATAAGTAATTATATAAAAATCAAATAGTGATTCGATTTTTATATAATTACCCTACTAAACCATTTTCATGAAAAATCTTAACTCTTAACAATTTAAGAACATTTTAAGCCTACCCTATCTACCTAATATTGGGTATGCAGTAAGTATTAATAAGTCATTAAAATACCATTTGTGAGGCTAACCTATACTGAATATAATGTAATATAAAAAAATCATTATAATTTCCTTAAACTTATTTATGGTCACAATACAATGTCCGGTTTTTATTAACTTGAATATATGCGGAGCGCAGCTAGTCGTATCCAGCGAGTGGCGAATAGTTGAATGAATAGTGCTGTTTCGCTCAAACTCCAGTATTGTGGTCTCGCTCACGCATCGGTTGCGCGGATGCGACGTTGCCAAGTCGACTGAGATTGTTTGCTGTAAGTGCCTAACGTTTTGTGCGAGAAGGGTATTGCTATAATTTTAGTGACAGAGTGTTGAAACATTTCATTATATTTTATCGTAGGTGATAGTTTATTGATATAAATGGTAACCTACCCGAGGAAAAACCAGCTGTAGGTCTTTGACCTATAGTTACTTATTTCGCGATCAAATATTAATATGTTTATCTCTAACAAGTGTCAAGGTCGAACACGCGAATTACCAGCGCTCTGAATGTTCCGCAGAGTACCTACCTACTAACCGTGGCGCCAAATTAAAATCCTGCTCAAGACTTGTTTACATAAACATTTTCGCTTATTACATTAATTTTATTTTATTCATACTTTACCTACTTACTTTTATCGTTGTTTACGTTAATAACCTTTATCAAAATATCTAATATTTAGGAATTTCTCTACTACCGTAAAGTCCGGGTATCTGTTTCTACTTCTTTATCAACACCACTTTTTATTCGCAATGTCAGTAGGTACTGCTAATCAAGAAGATAACACCTTTCGTTCGCGATTTTCACACTAACAGTTTTGCTTATAAATTGTTATAGGTATGTAATGGCGAGTGTTTTTTGTCTTGTTTTTGTTGACGGAGAATTTGACGCTAAAACAATTAAGACAGAAGTTCAAACCTGAGAAGCTCTAATAACTAGTATTTTTACAAATATCTTACATTTATTCTTCATTATCGGCAAATGCAGAGTCATTTTTAAATACGATCCTGGGTTCCTTATATCCGTTCTAGAGTAGAAAACAGAAAAATAAAGAAAATAAGTTAGTAATAAGTTAGGTAGGTACTTACATATTATTATTATGATTGTTAAATTATGGAGCCCTCTGGTGGTGGTTTGGAGTATTTTGATTATCTGTATATCTAAAAGTTATAAAAAAAATAGTCTTTTAAAATTTTAGGCATTTCGGGCAAAGTGCCCAAAATGCTGGCTGTGTTGCCCCGCTGAATTGCAAGTCTAATTTTTTGGGCAAAATATAAGCCAGCATTTCTGTCTAACGAGTCCTTCAGACTCTTTTCTTCTTCTTTCTTTCTTTTCTCTTTTCTTTATAGTTAAATTGAGTTTTTAGTAGGTTTTAATATTCAATAAGTATCTATACAGAGTTGTCGGCGGTTTGGGATGTACTAAGCCGAAAGGGGGTCCCTATACTCATGATCTTATTCTATTGAACAGCTCATTATTTAATCTACTGTTCAAGGTTGATCCCACAATAGAAGTTGTTCGTATTGATGAGTATCGTGACCCCCTTTCGGCTTATCACCCCCAACGGATAATTCTGTTTATAAAACATGGTTATCTACTTATTTGTAAACACAAGTACTGAAGTGTCTAGGTTCTTACTTTGCAGATGGGCAAATTGAGTTCCATTAAATTTGTATTTCGCAAGGCTTTTCCTAGAATAGCAAATTTTACACATTTTCTCTGTAGTTGCTCTGAGGGAAAGAATGTTATGGAGCTGACCAAAGGTGCCTCGGTGGAAACAGAGGACCAGGGGACGGTAAGTAGCGGCCACCGCTCCTACAGAAAAAAAAATTTACACAAAAAAACTTGCCTTCAAAGAGTCAAGAGCTTGTCTACACATAATCCTCTTAGATCTCTTAGTGTCGTAAAAAAAGTATAAAAAACCTTTCAAATATATTCAAATCAAATAGGTATACATATATGTTTATTAATAAGATTGAAGTTACATTACACAGTGAATATTAACACAGGAAAACATTACAGTACAAGAACAAGAACAGTACATAGTTTGGGAGTCTATGCAAATGTTGTAAATTTACATCGTCTCCCAAACTAGGCGTGAGCTTGTGTTTTAAGTATCTGGGCACAAGTTTATTATTTCAAAATGAAGTAACAGTATTAGTTACATTGTTCTTATGCAATTAGAGTCTATACCTAATACTATGCATGTATTGGTGTAATATAACCTACGTAAACCTATACCTACTTATTTGTTAAACCTAACGTCGCCATTTCTTGCTCTGGTTTTTACACATTTCATGGCTAACGTGAGACGATTAGGGCCCTGTTTTTAATTTCCCGTGTTCTGAAATCTCATGAGAATTAATTGAGAAATAATACCAGCATGATAGAGGAGAATAACCGAACACATACGAAAGCATTTTCATCTGAGGGGAACCGGAGTAGGTCAGGAAATTCCCTAACGCTCGGTCCATTATATCAATTATTATTTATAACACCCGACGCAAAAACGTCGGGGTGTTATAATGTTTGACATTATAACTTGCCTCTGTGTGTTTATGTCTGTGGCGTAGTAGCTCTAGAACGGATAAAACCGATTTTGATTTTAGTTATTTTGTTTTAAAGGTATATTAGTCGGATGTGTTCTCAGCGACGTTTGATGAAAGTCGGTACAAGATGGCCGATATCCCCTCTATATGGGTATCAAATGAAAGCTTGACTAGTAGAATATTATACATTATAATAATTTCAAATCTAAGTCAAATCAAAGGCAACCACCACAAATATCGGGGTTTTTTTAATTTTCTTTTTCTTTTATTTCATTAAATTTATAATCTAAAATTAGTACACGAATACACTGTCGCCGAAAATTAAAACTTAGCATCATTTGACCACAATCTTACCGGGTAAGTGAAGATGAAGTCGAAGATATAGCAGACTTACCAAGTAAAACCTTATGTTGGAGCACATGCGAATAAAAAAGACAAATGAGGTAAAACTTCTTTCGCCGTCTTATCTATACTAATACCTACGGAACCCTTATTCCAACACTTGTTTCGCCACTCAGCGCTAGGAAACAGTTCGAAATTGAAAAAGAAAACTGCGACGACGCTCTAGAGTCTAGACTATCTATTTATCTGTAGAGATTCCTCTATGCTCGAGTTATGAATATATTTCTGCAAGAGTTTTGTAGTGAAGACACTGCTTTAGCTAGTATACCTTACTAGGTACTAGCTAAAGCAGTGTCTTCACTACTGTGTGTGTTCTAAATATATTATGTTCTTCTCGAAACGATAGCCAGTCTATTTGATTTTTTATAAAAGATGTCTAATTAGCAGCCAATCACGAAACTTAGATGAATTGATTACTAATTAATTATTATAACATTAGTTTCTTGTAAGTTTCCATGATAAGGTATATACCCTTTCAATAACCACTCATAAAGAGTTAAATGAAATAATTTCTCACTCTAAAAATAAAACTGTAATACTTATATAATAAAATATGTCATTAAAAGATTATTGATGGCAATCGTTTGCATTGCCAGTAACTAGTAAGAACTAACATAAGAATACTGATTGATTCTAAAACATATTATTTTACAGTGTACTTTTCTCTCAGTTAGTTTTTGTTACTGAAAATTAGTATACGAATTTATCAAAATAAGTAAATAGGTAAAATTTATCGATATCGACATTACTCCAAACATCGACAATCCCATCCCTACAAAATCTTCGTATTCTTTGTAGGATGTAGATGAATATCGAGAGTGTATTTTTACGGTATCGATACTTTCCAAGTACAGTGCTGAAAACTGCGGTCTATTGTGGAGTAAAAGGAGGATTTTTATCTCTATTTTTCAAGGGACGGGCCAAAGAGGGGTATCTTTTGTCAAAGTATCGATATTCCCGGTTATGCGATATTTGATAGCTATTTCGATATCATTCCTTCTGCACTTTGGAGTATCCAAAGTTTTAGAATGCCCAGTTATTTTATTTTTTAGAAAAGGTCATATTTATATTTTTATATGATTTGCAAGTTCATATCTAGGATGTGTAGTGTACACATTGTGTAGCTTCGTCAAGTAAGTGCTGAGTTTATTTTCGCTTTTACGTGATCGCAATTCATATTGCGATCACGTAAAAGCGAAAAAAAACATTGCAAAATATGTATGTCAGTAATGATACTGACATACATATTTTGCAATGGGAAGTAAGTTCGGTTTGGACATTCGTCGGACTCTTTTGTAATCATTGTCTAAAGGCTCTAATAAACAATGTCTAACAAAAATTTGTTCTTTAAAACGCCATTCCTTACCCGCACCGTAAATGTACTTCGTCATCATTACTTCGTCGGCAGTTAAACAATTATTGTATGAATGTCATATATTATAAAGTTAGAGATTTTAGTGTGTGTTTTAAGTCGGGTGTGGTTATTTTTTATATATTTGTTTGCTTTTCAAAGCATAAAATGTTGACTGTTGAATGTTATTCGTATCCTTGCTATAGTAAAACGTTCGCGATAATCATTATAAAGTTTAACATTGTTAGTCGTGGACGCCCGCTATATAGCCCATGTTGGAAGATTAAAGTCACCTAATCCTGATGTAGTATATGAAGGAAAACAGCTGTTTTAGCTCATCGGAAATTGAGGACCAAAGGCTCTCTTCTTATCTGTCACCAGAGACAACATGAGCTAAAGTGTTGTTGCGAACGTATGCTTAAATAAAATAATATGCTTATAACAACCTGTTTGTCCTGCAGACCAAAAATCGTGAGTCAATTGGAAGAAGATACCATCAACGCTGGATGTGTTATAACAACGAACAAAGCAATCATAATGTAAATATTTGTCATGAGAACTATTAAACTAAGAACTAATATTGAGTAATCGTATATGAATGAGATTTGTAAGTTAATTTTTTTAAGTAATTATTAATTCAAATGTAATAAGACTTGCCTGTAACGAACGTTATTTAAAGGTCAATAAATATTACTTTACTTTACTTTACTTTACATAAATAAACCTGACCTTAGATTGAAGATAATGTGGTACTGACGGCGACAATCACAAAGGACTTGACCAAAAGATAAATCGTTCAATAATGGTACAAGATCAAACGATGTTGATGAGATAATGTTCGCACTCAGGAACGCGTGAAAACCAGTATTGTTGAACATAATGAATCTAACCTAACGTCCTTAAGTTTTCTAAATAAAACTTAATGACGTTATGGTAATTAACGAAAGTACATTCAAATCCTGCCTATATATGCTCTAATCCTTAAACTTCGCCTTTGGTCGATTCAAAAGCAAATGTTACCTTTTTGCTCCACAGCGAACTTATATACATGCATTAGACTCACTCAAAGTAAACAAACACTGCATTTGTAAGTGAAGCGGGTTATTCTGAAACCTGCAACTGGTTACTGGTAATGGAGTAGGCGTGTACTATTTCAGTTCAAGTGTTTAAATTACAGGGTAGGTGCTGTACAGCTACGAAACTATGTGGGGCAATCTAGATGCGGTATTTTACGGTATTTCTGTTTAGGTGAGAGAAAATAATTTTATTGCAGTATTATGTTTTAGTCTTCATTGTGTCAATCCGTATATTCTCGCAGCTGAGCTGCGGTCTACCCTATGATGAAGTCTACCATGCTGACCAAATTATGAGGCTTATTGTTTTCCGACAGCTTTTTCCGAATAGCAAACATTGTTAGCAAACGCTCACTGACCTAACACTCTGAGTTCATTTACTAGATTTCATTTAAGAAAACTAATATGAATAATAAAAAAAATGGTAGGTGTAAAGGTGTACTAAGGATTTCTGAAAATTCAACCTCTCAAATATTCCGTTTTTTATCACGGGCAAAGCCGTGTGTGACAGCTACTGGAAAAAGATATAAAATCTTCCGTTTATTTCATCCAAAAACCTACTAAGTAAAACGTTAAAACTTATTAGATCATTACTGCATTTCCAAAGAATACCATCTCCAACATCTTCCTAGATTCTCGTTCAGTTCGCTAGAGTCACCACTTGAACGGGAACTCCTCGTTTTGAACTTAAATTGCCCGTGACCTGGCTACGTACGTTGCTACATACATGGCCACAGTAATTGTAGTTAGGGAGACCACGGACACTGTCATCACTTTTGAAAACAGAAAGCTGATTACTTACTTTTTTATGATGATTACTAAATTTTGTAGTGCAGCAAAGCTATTGGCATAAGTTGAAATCGAGGATATCGGCATTGGGCTATTTAGTGTGCATCGATGTTTATATCTGCAGTAGTGATTGAGGATAAGCTGATGATGATGAATTTTTTTACTTTACATGTCTCTTCATTTCGGTGTAACCAGTCACCGAACTCATAATGATAAACTGCTGTTTCTATGGGACGAACCTGAATTCCGAGATTTAGCAAAAAGAATATTCAGCCGAAAAACTTTTTTTTAATATTGCTGCTTTTTTTAACAGACTATAAAAAGAATGTCCTAAATACAAAGAGTTTCATATATATAGAGTAAAAAACCTCCTTACCGCGCGTTGAAAAAAGTGTAGTAACCGTTTTGGTGATGCGCAGTTGAACATGCGCTGCAGGTTGGTGTTGCCTACAATAGAAAATTTTACCCTAAAGAAAATTAAAAAGACTTATTTTTATACTTTTTTATGTTTGTGATTGTCTGTAACTCGCCCGATGTAAAGTGACGAAGTGGCCTAAGATGTAGTACTCTACGATGTAGCTGTAGTATGTTCGTACATAAAAGAAATATAATTAAAAATAGAATAGAAGAAAGCAATTTAAAATAATTTAATTATGGACTTAAAAATACCAAACATCATAGATATCTGGAAATAGAGAAACTGTTAGCAAGTTCTACAATCTGGCAGTTCGCACAATTAAAGTTGACGCAAACCATTTTAGTACGAAATATCCCGAATCTCTATCTTGTAACCAAATAAATATTTTTATTCATGGCATCCATCTGCTGGGCACGGGTCTCCCTATAAAGGAGGTGTTGACCGAATTCCACTGATTGACCTAAATTAGGGTTTTCTCAAATTATTTAGTAGAAAGTTATCCTAAATTTCTTTGAAAATATTCATTCCTAAGAACTTTTTGCAGGTATTTCAGCGTCAAAAGTTTTCTACGTAAAAAAAGGAAATCAAACAAATACAATAACTAATCCCTTCATATTTAATTTTACCAGAAAAACAGATATAACTAAGTAATAATAATTATTTTATGCAACCTCGCTGGATTTGTTATGTTTTTGAGTGATTGAGTCACAATATTTTTTGAAGAGCTTTCGCTCGCTTGTCCTCACACCAGGCACTGATTTGAAGTGAGCTGAGGTAATGGCTGTGGCCTTAAGTGAAGCAGCAATGCAATAAGGCGGTTAGTATGCATCTAGTACATGTACATCAATGCCTGAATACGTCAGAATCTTCCTCTATTCCTTGATTTTTCAGAGATGGCTGGACCGAATATATTTTTTTTATTTTATTCGAGAAGGTATTTTTCTGTTGGCCATAGATGTACATATTGTATATGTTTTTAAATCAGTTCTGCAGCTATTTTAATCCTAATGATTTTTAATTTCTTTGAGTGTATATAAATGATATTTTGATTACTAACGTATATTTTGCCAGGCTTATCTCATAAGCAAAAGTTTTGGAGCATGCCAGTCACTATCAACCGGCACAAGTTTCGCTCTGTAGCTCTGGTTTTCCCTCTAAGATCCTGTGCTAAATAACATCGTTCGCTTTTTTCAAGTACCCAGGATAAATGTAACTAATTTATTTTAGTTCATAGTTGGTTAACCAATTCAAACAGTTGCTCACAAACTAAGAATAGTACTTAACTTCCAGCTTGTTTTCAACTTGAAGAAACGTTTCTGCTTTATCGGTAAAGTCTATGTTTGTTTGTATGTACGAATCGAATCAGTTGTCTATGTATAGTTATTGATAGAAAATAAGTCCAACTGATGAATAAGGTTGATCTTGGTCGCTCAGCTTGTAACATCCGTATTGTTAACCAATATTAATCATACATAAAGCCCTGCAATTTTAGTTTCATTTTTGCAGTTCGCCGCTTCAACTCTTGTTTTTCAAGTCCTCGAGACTTGTGTAATGTTGTACATGTTATGTTTTTGACTTTATTTAGACCTACCAGATTGTATTCAAAACAAATTCCCTGCAAAGCTTTATTCTCTCCTGCTTTTCAACCCTGTTTAAAATTGATAAGCCTCTATTTCCTCTACACTTCAAGGACAAAGCCCAGACATATTTCATCTGTAATAGCTATTTATAAAGCCGAGGCTACACAATGGAGATTCGGCTTACATTCGGGATAAGCGTATTATCATATAATCGACTTCAACAAAGAATAGGTTCTCGTTTTGTCGGAATCTTTACTTGTTTCTTTTGTTTGGTGTGCAATAATGTTATATTAATTCATTCATATTACTAAAGTATGCTATAGGTTTACACTGCTGGGCAAAGTATGAAGTCAGGCCAAATTGTAGGTTATGTGGGTCTCAATGGTATGGATTGCTACTATACGAAGACATGCGAGAAAATATTTTTATTTTAACTCTTACTTTTCAAATTAATTAGGAGGTAGGTACTCAATTCAAGGGTTGGCTTTTTTAGTTTCATTTGTTACCTAATTTCTTGGACACGGCCGATGGACTGATCTGATTTTTTTTTAATATGTCTCTCATATTGAAATTTTACCAAAATCTATAACTATAAAGTTCTATTGGCGCTTTCCGAAATAAATTCGGATATCACTTTTTTATTAGAACTTAAATACTTCGCCAACCTGTTTAGCAATTTTATTAATTTTATAATTCTCACGTAATATCAAATACTATACAACGTTACCTGTCAATGGTTTTCACCATTTACTTCCACAATCGAAAATTTGTAGAAAAATAATACCTATACGCGATAACCAACGTTCAAACAAACATACATACTAAAACCAAATAAAAAGATTTGTCTTACTTATAATAATCTACTGACAAGTGAAGCGTCTCTAACTTCGGTCGTTTGATAAATTATTAAATCTGGTGCAAAATAAAACTGAGTCGAATTTTCGGCCGCTAATATAGACCCAGCCTAATACTCCTTATCATCCCGCGATATTGTTCCACGAATGAAACAGGATGTTTAGCATTAGCAAGAGAAATTCGTTTTGTTTCTTG
Organism: Ligdia adustata; assembly: GCA_947049295.1. Lineage (NCBI taxonomy): Eukaryota > Metazoa > Arthropoda > Insecta > Lepidoptera > Geometridae > Ligdia > Ligdia adustata. The sequence goes on from OX346237.1 coordinate 4,391,607, forward strand.
TCGGAATTTAATTTAGACGCGACTAGCGCGCCCTCTGTGTGCGCCTGGTCTTATTAAAAAGGTTGTGTTTTTATCTGTCTACTTTATCTCGTTTTTTAGTGTCATTAAAAACTCGTATCGAAATTTGTAGAACTTGATAAAGTCTGAAATCTTTAGAGAGCAATACCTACAACATAAAAAGTAATACTAAAATAAATATAGTAGGTATATTGACTTTGATTGTGCAGATATATTTTTCTTTTATTTCAATTTTTCGAACTACATTACTTGACCGATAAGATTTATATGAGACCACCTAGAAAGAATAAGAACTAGTAACTGTTAAAACAAAAATTCATAGATGGCCACAATAAATTCAGTTCAGTAATTTAGTTCATTACTAAAAATTAAAGCGGGTTTTTAACTTCAAGTGTAACAAAGGAAACGTCATGTTTTGATCGGGAGGTGGTTTTGCATTTTTTGCAATAATATAATTTATACTGCCCTGTAGTACAAAAATTGAGGATTTAAACCAGTGGTAATTCAGATTTTTAATACCGCCATTGGACCATAATCTTAAATTATTAAAATAAATAAACTGATATTAATGGGTAATTGATTTGTGGTAACACCACTAATATTTGCGTTAGGGATGGGCATAACCAATAATTAGGATTTTCCGAAAATAAACTCTTCTCTTATTCGATTGTATATTATAACTGGCAAATCGATGTTAAATATCTTATAAGTAACAAGGGCCATGTTACATGACATAAAATCATGTATCTATTTATTGCATATTGTATTGCGAAGTAAAAGATATGTGTGTAAGAGACGAATACAAGCTCTGCCGTGCGTGGCATCACCTGCCGGTTGCTTTCAACAAAATATAAGCGCAGGTGGTTTGCAACCAGATATGCGCATCGCATTTATATTTAATACTATATTATCTTTTGTCATAAGCAAATGAACAATATTCTTATAGTTCACATCAGTGTTAAAAAAGTTATTTTTAATAAGATTGAAACCGTAACCCATTACAATACTTAAATTGTTTTCATAAAAAATATTGTCAAATCTATTTGTAACGAATCAAGTTTATATTAAATTCGACACTTTATTCGATATCTTTCAACTAACTACGATTTGTGTCATTCAACCCAACTCTATTCTTGTGACTTCGAAAAACAGTCGAAATCTTGTATATTTGCCAGCGACAAGATTATAAATTTTCATGTTAATTATCAATCACGTTAAGTCAAATATAAAATCATCGTGGCCAAGTTAAAGTCATAATATAATCTAACCCTCGTAAAGCGATGGAAACTTAAAAAAGGGTTTCTATGGAGATTTCCCATGAACAGGATAACCACGTATATCGTCTTTATATCGCTTGCCCACACATAAACAAGACATTAATGGTTAATAATCTACTAATATCACATTAAAACTTACAGAATCACTAGTTTTTCCATAAATACAAATAAGCCGTTTTCTTCAGCCAACGCGGGAAAGCTTCAACGTATTCTTTGGTTATACTCGTATTATTATCGTGACGACAAAAAAAAACGTTTTTAACAGTTCATTGTTAATTTAAATGGTTGTGGCTTTGCACGATGGTCACATAAACACATTTTTACAACAGTTTAAAAAAAATATAAAAAATGACTGTACCGATCAAGCTTTCATTTTATATATAATTCATTTTTGCCGGAACCACCGAAACCGCTCTTGACTGTGTCCTTTAACTTTTGTTTGTTCGTTTGTATGCTTGAAGGTTTTTGCTTTTTATTAAAGATCGCAGTTGCCAACCAAACTTGCTGAAACTTACAAGTTTGTCAAATGGAGGCTCAACATTTGTAAGTTTTCTTTTTCTTTTATTTTTCGCTGGCAACTTGCGATTTGCTTCTATAACTAGTAAACCATATTGAGTGGCGACACGAGGAAAACAAAGTTTAATAAGATTAATTTCTATATAGGTACTTACATATAATATATATAAATCAGTCAAAAATGCCTTTTTTTTCTAGTCGCAAATTTATTATGGCCGCGAATAACAACAAGTTACAAAAGTATTATATTTCTTGCCAATTAATTCGTCGCAAGGGATACTTAATCTTAAGTTTTACAAACAGACAGTAAGTATATCTTTACAAATTATATTAGTAATCTAAACCTTATAGAGTAGCTCATTTAAAGTCCGATCACGTCTGCCCTGATTGGTCGAGAGGTTCAGGGTCCTGAGGAAACTGAGATTGTACTGAACGACGTTAATTAATGAGTTTCGTTTATTGTGTAAAGTCGAAATTGAACCTATATTACTCGTTTATTTGATATATTCCTGTTGTCGCTTTTATTCGTGACTTTATAATGAATACACTATCCAAGTTTTATGTACAAATATCAGTCAGTCAGAACTTACTCTTTAATATTGCTGACATAGTATTACGATACTAGTTTTTGCTAATTTATTCTAAAATGTTTTCTAACCGAATTCAACAAAAAACATTATAGGGTAAAAACTACGCTATGCATTAAGTATCTATGTCATAGACGACAAAACGCCATAAAATCACAATTTTCTATATAATTATTTCAAAAATCAAAGTACATTAAAAACAAAAATCATTTTTTGCACCATCATCGTCATCATCATCAACCTTTACTTACCCACTGCTGAGTATAGGTTTCCTCTTGCGTGCGCCATCCTTTCCGGTCCCTGTGCTAATGTCGTCCACCTAGGTCCTACCGCCTATCTATATAGTAGGTGGTCTATCGTGATATTAGGTAAAAATACAGTCAAATTATCTGCTCTACCTCCTCTTTTTTATCTCGATTAAAATGTCTAATTAGTAACTAATTTTCAAAATGCAGTCTAAAGATTCCACTTAGAACATCCCTATTCTATGGATAGTTTAACTTACCTGGTAAGTTAGTAATTCAATGAGTTGATAACGTGTCCGTTCCATAGATAATCTGCTTTCAGTGAAGAGTGAACAGGAAGGCGGATGTTAGGGTGAGACTTGTGGTTAGGCGGAGCGATTGTGATGGAACTGACGACAAGGAAGATGAACTTTACAACTTCCTTATATTTTGATTGAATTAAGATTTTTATTTTAAATGAAACATAACGAAAAAAGTGTGTGTCTGAAATTTACTTTCATTTAAAAATACCTATTCGGTAATACCGCACACGTTAGTTTTCAGTTTTTGGAAAAAATATGTTCACCCTCACATGACACGGCAGTAACACATAAAATTTGAAATGATTATTGTTTGTGATATCTTAAATATAAAATCATAGGTGGGCGAACAGTCGATTTACACAGTCGATTACAATAAAAGGATTTATAAGGCGGTGCACAGTTTCAAACAAAAATATATATTTTTCACTGGGTCCAGCCGTCGCTGAGAAATCAGGTAGAAAATATAAAAATGAACAAAAAAAAATGCAGGCAAACTGAGTACCTACTCCTTTTTTGATACGTCAGTAAAAAATAAACAGTACTGTTGCGTTGATTATAAACCCGGAGAGAGAATTACTTTCGGAAAACTACGGCCACAAACGAGATGAAACAATGTCGTTGAGAGATAAACAAAACCAAGCTCGGTGGTGTTCTTTGGGAGAGGTTTATGACTAACTGTGGACGGCTACAGATTGATGATAAAGATAAAATATTTTCCGCCATATTCTCTGCACAGCATTCTATCCCGAATCCGTTCACCGACCGGTGAAACAGAAGGTTCGTATCTCCTCAGATACGGAAAAAACTAATTTCGCAACAATCGCCATTGAAAACTCTCCCTTCCGCCTAAGCAATAAGGCTCATCACATCTGCATAATTAACTTTGTCTCCATCATCATGTCAACAGGCTTATTAAGGCCAAACTTTAAGCAACTTTCAACTTTATTCATGAATAAATAAGGTTTAAGTGGAGTGGTATATGAATCTCTTAGCTGATGTAGCTTCTATCTTAGATTAAAAATAGGGGATGGGGGGTTCCACTCGATGGATAGTATGGCGTGAAAGGTGTTTGTAAGTTTATTGAACCCCATTACAATGGAGATCGAGTCTTTTGTATCTATCTGTAGAGAGACCTGGGGAAATAAATTTAAAAGGTTTGATAAATAGGAGAACCAAAACAGACAATAACAGCAATGTTTAAACCGTCTTCTCTTGGGAAATAAATTAATAGAAATTCAGTACTTGTACAAAGGTTATCGTGTACATTTTTGTTTGTTTGTTATTGGTATACTGTCAATTTTCCTACCATCCTAACCAGCGCTGGTTTGACCAGTGCTGGTTATTTACAACCAGTACTATGCCGAGTTAGAGCCGGTTTTTGGTAGTAATTCTAGTATGATATTAATATCATAATAAGTTTAAATTGTTTACAAAGCATAGATTTTTCGAGAAATATAATTTCTTTCTTTGTTTTCTTTTCTTTTATTTATCGGGACTTCTCTCAATTAAATTAATAAATTAAGAGGATGTCTGGAAGAAATCGCTTTTAGCAATAAAGTAAATGTTCTATCCGTATTTATTGTTTTGACTTTTTAGTGTAAAATATAGTTTTTAAATCCAAGATAACTAGGCATTTGACTACTAGGTTGCACGACCACGGAAGTCAGCGACACTATGGCCTAGATGGATCAAGCCTCTGGAATACAATATAACGCAACTTATTGTGTTTCAAGTAAGCATGGCCCAAAGACTGTTAAATCCCTGTTTCTATAACATCTCGAAAGAAACAAAGGCAAGTAAGTATAATTAAACACAAGACTCGCTAAATAGAGACGTTAGGGATAATTTATTAACGCAACTCCTTTTGTGCTAGCCCCGGATTAGAAATTAAGGCTTGCAGACCAGTGATAGCAAGATACGATACATGATTAAGAAAATACAGCTGAATAGTCAAAATATTTAACGTTCTAATTTTCAAACCAAGAGCGATTGTTTATTGTTTTGCAAACTGTTGATCTCGAAGCAATAATAATATAGTGATTAAAATGGGCAACATCCGAACCGGTTCATTTTTAATATTTAAAATTCTTATATAAGGTTGTGTTCTACATGTCCCTACAAAATATTATTTATTACATCGGTCTGTACCCTGTATACGGAAATATTATCCCAATAAGAATTGTCGACAGGTTAACTAAAACAAATTAAAATATGTAGATCCTGTAAGAGATACCTATGCTTCAAGTTAAGTAAAAAATTATAGCTATTACAATTTACAAAAATCCTAATCAAAATCAAATGTCAAATTGAAGAAAATATCTAGGCAGATATTTTGCTATTTTAAGTGTGTCAGTATCGCGACTGCATTGTGCTACTATGCGTTCAGGCAGAGAACCGTCTAGTGTCCAGACATGTCCAGTGTGTTACACCGTCCTAATTTCAACTTTGTAAAGACTGATTACGTCCAGTCACCTAAACCATTGTCTTGTCTGGAATAGTCCAGTTTAACTTATTCAGGAAAACATGTCGAATTTCTTTACTTCCTACGATAATAAATTTTATGAAAAAACATGTGAGAATCGCAGAAACAAATGAAATCATGGAACCAAATGAATATCACAAAAACAATTAATATAAGTATAACCGCACAAAACAAGTAAATCTTCGCAGAAGAGTAATGAGCATCACAGAAACAAATAAAGGTAGAATCAAAAGATCATTGCAAAAACAAAAAAGAAATAACGAAAAATAATTTTGTTTATGGACTTGGTTGTGAAAGATACTTGTCTTCGTGATGAATTATATATAAAAATCAAAATAAAGTCAAAATTAAGTCCATGAACACAGACAGGCATAGGTCAGAAAACTTATATTAGACTTTTTAGAGCGAGCCCCGAACACACTAAATAACAAACAAAATTGTATATGTCGATAATTTTTTCTTACTTGCAATAGTTAGACGGCAACTTAACAACATTTTCAGTTATTATAAAGTAATTCCCAATTTCGTAGTTTTAATTTTTTCATTCACTTGATAATGACACCCAAGTCGAAAGCAATGCTCACTGTGACTACGATGCTTTTGATGATTGCGATGTTTACTTGTTTTCAGCGGTGCCTTTTTGTTTTCTGTGATTTTCACTTGTTCCTGCGATTTCCATTTGTTACTGTGATATTCGCTTTTTTAATATATATATAAAGGCCTGCTTGAATTTATGTTTTTTTTTAATTTTGGCAGATATTTTTGACAATTAGGGGCCCCAGTGTGCTATGTTATAATAACCATGATCGTAGCATTAATTTATAATGGGTACCAAAAAATTAATATAATAATAATTTGTAAATGCAGAATGGCTAAAATGCTGGCAGCACTACATTGTATATTCTCTTATCTGCTGTATCTGGACACCAGCCACTGCCCAAATAAACCCAAGTAAGAGGCTTTTCGGGGCCTAAACAATGTACTCATGTAACAAGAACAATAAATTAACGGACCGGCCTATTGTTGAGAATGAAATTATGTTATCACAGCTACTAACTTGCGCTCAATATTGTAACTTTGCCGAGATAATGTATGACTTTCGAGGGACTAGAAATTATCTGACAAATGGTAATTGTGTGAAGTTTAGAGGGATCTTGTGTCTGAGAAAATGTTGTGTGCGTTTTGAATTTTGAAATAATTGTGTTTAGAAAATGAATCTAGAAATAAACGTTGATAAAATTTACGGGATCTTTATATAATTTTTCCACAAGTGTGTATGCTTTTAACTTGTTTTTAATCTAACTTAAAAGGTGTAGGTATAAGACGATCTAGTTGTTGACTATGACCAACTTGATACTTAAGTTGGTCATAATTAACAACCATTAACATTTATATACACTATCTTATGACTTTTTGAAAAATGGGCCTCATAGGTATTTTCAATAGTGAACCCTATGGGGCTGACGTGATCTTTAGATTATAAAGAAAAACCTATAGCAGTTGTTGCCTATAGCTGTGACAGTCAGAAGTACCCTAAGTTTTAGATTTTAATAACTAACGTGATTATACTATCGACCATCTTTATATAATATTTTTGTTGCTCGATAATTATTTTTTTAGAAAGACGAGTATTGTTTTTTAATATAGAAAATACTCTCTGTAGTCAGATCACGAATTTCTCACAAGAGCGAGCCACTCAATATGGCTGTGATAAATTTGAAAACTAACCCAACGCCAAAAATAATTATTATACGGAACGGAACGGGACGGGATGGAACGGAACGGAACGGAATGGAATGGAATATGGTTTATTTGTGACAAAAAACAAGCAATTTTTGATAAAAAAAGAAAATACAATAAGGAAGCATGTTTTTTTATCACAAGCCGATCCCAACTCAGCATGATGCCGGTTGTAAACAACCCGCGCTGGTCTTCCGTTGGGACCGACAGGTGACGTCATTCACGACAGATAGAGCAGGTACAATAAGTAAGATTAAGAAGACTGACTGGATAAATCAATCTAACGACCGAGTGAGAGAAGCGTCTCTTCATCAGGTCCGTAAAAATTTTCATTCGTTATGATGTTTGTTTGTTTGTATGTTTCCTGAAAAGTCGTACTCGCGTACAGGTCGTAGTTTCCAACTAATCTTAAAGAGACATGGTGTACTTGTATAGCTTCAACAAAGTTTTAGAATTGTTTAAACATCGGGAATTTTTGATTGGAGAGATATTTCTCCCAAAAGAAGTGTTAAATTTATTTTGCTGTGCCATTTCAAGTGGCTTCGATTTTTAGCTAGTAAAAAATACTAAGTACTTATAGATACGTCATCCTTGAAGTACAAAAGTTTCCTTCAAAATCTTCTCACCACTCATCTCTGTTTACCCCAAGCAAAATATATTTGACAGATCCATTATTTCCACGGAGATGCCGCAGTAAAATGATAACAATCGCTTCTCAGTATCAAATACCTGAATCGGTGCCGGCTCTCATGTTTTATTCAGCGAATGCCGCTAGTATATGCTTGGGGAAAACCGTTACGATTTTTCTGAACTATATTCTAGGAAGAAATTGCAGTTTTCGTAGTAAAGCAGAAAAACAAATAATCATAATCTTGCTGCAAGGTTTTCAGACCATGGAGTAAGGCTTGTTCTGTTGATGAAATAGTAACTCTGATATGGGCTATTAATGTCATGCTATGTATGATATAATTCTATAAAAATAAAAGAGTAAGGATATTGGAAATCAATTCGGACCCCGAACCGCTGGACCTTGATACATTAAATTTAAAGGGTAAAATAATTTTAAGTTATTTATTATACTTACAAAAAATATAAGCTTTTATTTGTACTACGTTCATAATATTCCTCAGGACAAAACCGTATTATCAAAAACCTAGGTCAGGGTATAGGTGCTTCTTGGGTCGGGCTTACCGTAACTAATGTTTTATTCATAACTTTCGACTTTCGGGCTGCCAGTATATTTTATATATACCTTATAATTCATTCAATTCATCCGGTAGATCAGAAGTTATAAAAAACATTAAACGACTACAACTAAAAATACACCAACGTTGTGGCAAGCTTATCGGTTAACCGGCCTCTTACTTAGGTACGTATCTATACATTTAAACAAAATTATACTTAAATAAATGAATCAAGACTATAATTGAACAACAACAATATACGTTATTTATATCAAAATGATTGGTCATTGGGATTTAACTGAAATGTACACTTATTACAATTACAATATAGTGAATATGAAATAAATAACACTACTCGCCCGAGACGGGTTATAGTTTCAACTTTCTATTTGTCACGCGATATAATAGTAAATATAAAGTGATATAATTTATATTAGTGGTAATGATTTCCATCTTATTCTCCCTTAGGTATATTCTACTAAAGTATAACATAAACTTTATTTTGTCTTGATTTCCCCTAAAATTAAGCAGTTTTAATATCATGGCAACACTATGGAAATAGGCAGGAGTACAGAGGCTCGGAGGTCCAATAAATCCGATATAAAATACGAATCGGTGTTTACATTGTTTTCTTTTATTTTCCACTTTTTGTTCTCCTTTTATACCGTAACGTGAATTCGCTGTAATGCGTTTGCATTGGGTGTACTAAGACTAGCCAAACTTACGTAAAGACTATCGGCCTTATTAAGAAACCGTCTCAATGTTAAGCATATTTTTGTCATCTTTTGGCGCATGACATTCTTAGTCTGATAAAGCAAGACAAAAAAAAAGTGTAACAGTTATATTAGTATTACGTAATTGTTCCTAATGGTGTTATGTTTACTAGCTACCGCGGTAAGATCCCCTGTGTTGCGGTAGCTAGTGCTCTTCTGGGGTCTCATTTACTTAATATTTATAAATTTTATAATCTAATATATATAATACTGATTTTGATTTATAAAGAGAATTAGATAAAGATTTACGGAGTTAATTTAACTAGTGCTACAATAACTCGTGCTAATGGGAGCACCAATAATCAAATTATTCAAATTATTCAATTAATTATTACTAATATAATGTATATGGATTATAGTTATACAATTCAATTGCGAATTAAAGACTGTAAAAGTGAAAACGCGTTTATTATTATGACAGAATATGTATAAGGATGTATTAAACGCTTTGTCCAGTCAGGTTTGAGATTTGTGACCTTAGAGTGGAATTTACAACTATTATTTTCAAATGATTAATTTTTTTTTTTTAATTTAAGATATTTTACTCTATATATATATATATTATTAAAAACTTAAAATGATTATTACATCAGCCATTCTTTTTAGGTGTTTGACGCGTGACCAGTTTCGATTTTTATCTGCCTCTACATATTGCCATTCAGCATGGTAATTAATAAACAATTTGCCGCCGGCATTAGATTATCAGTAGATCTCAAAAACATCAATAGTTTATTTTTTGTTACGGGCAGTCATTTAGTTTTTCTTGGTAGAAGCCCAGTAGTTAGACAATAAATAAAAAAAAACATTATAAGAGAGAAGAGAGCGAGTCGACTTATACCGATAAAAAATCGAGACTATCCAAAACAATTGCATTACCGCGAGTAATAGAGAAGTAAAATATGTATGAACTATGAATCGAATAACCTGGAAACGTAGGATTGTTTTCCTTGATTGGGTATTTCATATTTTTTTGTTTTGACTGAATCCGGCGCTGTAAATACTTTTGATTGATTAAGATACTTCTATTGTTCGCTGTTATGAAGAAAAAACATATTTTCAAAAAATAATCTTTTTCTCTATAACATTAAAGCTTTGTTTTCTTGGTTAACTATGAATGAACTACTTGAAAATAATTTGCAATAAATCTTTGTAGAAGCATTAGGGAGATAACGAAGTCAAATTAAGACTTGAATATTGAGTAAGAATTGGTATTGAAACCATTTGTAACTTACTTAAAGTAACAACTGACTTAAAATTGTCAGTCACTTGTTTCACCTTTTACCTTTTCAAGGTTACTGTTCTAAGCGAATTAAGTAACAATTAGGAATCATGTACCTAACCGTGGAAACTTACTTTTTATATTTGTGTCAAAGCCTATTTATAACAGTATTTTAGGCCATACCAAGCTTGACTGTCATAAATCATAAATTCTACTTTTACAAGTCGTGGTTTTTATGTTTTCAAGCAAACATCCAAATGTTTGAGAGAAATATACAATACACTAAAAATCAATTCTCTAAAAATTTGTAGAATTGTATACGAAGTTTCGTCAAGATAGGATGGAAACTACGGCCTGTACTCGAGATCGAAAATTCTTACAGGTAAATAAATATCCATACATACAAACTGACAGACGAAATAACATTTAGCCAGACAGTCAAATTAAACAAGTGTCCCAAGGACTGTACCTACTAGTTCTTAAATATTGTTTTGCCTTTTAAAAATAAAATTTATCGAACGAGCAAAGCGAGCTAAACGTCTTGGCTTCTAAATATAATTTGTTGTTTGTTTCCCCACGGGGGATATCGCACGGGGACAAAAAAGAAAAAAAAGTCCTTCACGACTAAAAAGGGGACAGAAAGGAATTTTTATTCCTGTTTGTCACCTTGCGGGGACAGATTGGGGTGACAAACAGGAATAAATCGAGTCTTTACAGGTATTGAGGTCAATCACTCTTTCTTTGTTTTGAAACTCCATAAAACCGGGGACAGAACTACAAATAATTCTCATCGAACTAAATTTTTATCTATATTTCATAATATTTGTCTTATCAATCTTTAATTCTATAATTTAATTAAAGAAGACCCTCCAAAAGCGCAGTTAGCAAAAAAACTGTTGAGTCGTGAAAATCCTTACAAAATTGTAGAGTCACGGAGAAAGTTCCCAAGTTTATGGGCAAGATACTTTTATCTGAAACCTTTCTTCTACGCTCCGCGGTCTTTTTTGAATAATAACTTTACCGATTGCCCAAGAAGAGGAGAATACAAATGTCATAAAGTAAAAAAAAAAACTTTAAGATAGTAAAATGTGTTTTTTAAATATACACTCCAGATATTCTGTGGTCCGTTCTATTTACTCGTATGAACTTATACTTGGGAATTTTATTACCTTCAGGCCCACAAAGTTGAATTTATCAAAATGTTGAATTCTTATAAGTTTGAAAACTATCAAAAAATTGAATCCTAAAATGGCAAAAAAGTTAAGTTGCATAATGGTTAATTTTCTCAACTAGTAGCGATAAAACTACCTCTTGTTTACACTGCTATTTATTTATTTCAATATAGTAAAGTATTTTTTTACTATCTTCTTTTTAAGTGACTTGTTTTGTTTTTTTTTATAAATTTTAAATGCCTAAATGTGTATTGGAACTCTTTGTCTCATACGTGAGAGGGCTGGTTCAGTCCCATGGTTAGGTATGCACCTCTGAGCTTTTAATTAAAATTTCATTTTCTTTTCACTAAACCCAGCTTTTTGTAGGTCTTTGAAGATAGGTGAAATATCTCGCAATTTGGACAGCGTGGTGGACTATATCCTACACGCGTCTCTCTTATGAAGGGGGCTTCATAAGAGAGACGCGTGCTCAGTAGTGGGACAGTAGTGGGAAATCAATATTCCTAGTCTAGGTATTGAAAATAGTTAGTTACTGGTTACCTAGCATTTACTGTGTACTGTATAATGTATATCAGTAGTTAGTATCAGAATGTCAAACATCCAAAATAAACTTGCTGCCGTCTTTCCAAAACAGAAATACCATCAAAAGCAATTTAGTCTAAATCTAGTGAAGATGATGTTTACGGTAAATGTAGCGTTCAAAACAAATTTTTGAAAATGGTGGACGAAGCGGAAATAACGTAATTGAATAATCACCGGAGCAACTTCGCTTGAATGCCGGATGTCTTGTTGTGGTCCAAGTGAATAGGTAAAGCGATTTACCACAGGCTCCTCCCTTATTGCCTAGAGTTAGGCATGAAATCAAGAGCAAATAAGATACGATAAACTAACTAACCAAAATTAGAGATAATCTGAATAACATACGGACAAGTAGACAATCTTGTATTTATTTTAAAGCGGAGGACTGTCAAAACGAAACCAAGTTTCTCCAAACCTTGCTTTTGTTTTAACCTTTTTCATGCTCTCTAGCTGATAAAAGGGGATCATTCGATGGAATCAGTGCCCCGGCTTATAATTTTTAGCAACAGTGACGTGGTGGGAGAATCTTCACGAATATGAAGTTATAATTAACGAATCACTTGTCGCATCAACTCGCCGTCAAAACGACCTAAGAATCAGCACTGCGCAGTCAAAGCTAGTTTATATTGTTTGTAAAAGATTGTATATTTACATTGTAGAGTAATTTTAAAATATCGGCGTAAAATATGTGTGTATTTTTATTAAAATGACACTTTCAGACCTGAATATTTTTATTTTGTACTGTAATAATTTTTTGTGTCGAAAATATTTCCTTATTTGATCACATCGGATCTGAAAGGCGATGACAAGTCAACAGAAAAGATGTAAACGATTTGTTTATTGTAAAAATAGGTCCAAATATCCAAAGATACGATAGGATATGGCAAGGTTTGCCATATGTTATATTTGATATTCCGTACTTTATTTAAAATTGACGTCATTGAAAATGACTTCCAAATGACTACCAAAATGTGTCACACAATTGAGCCTTCAGGGAACCAAAAAACCAAACCAAACCCTAAGTTTTGGTTGAAACCAAAAATGTGTTTTATAAATCAGTTATGAACAAAGGCCAAGTTATTCAGGTTTAAAGTAATAACGACACTAACCCTAACCCTATAAAACTGTCATTACTTTGTATATTCTTGGCATTTGAGCTGTCTAGAAACTTTAGGCACTTGGGCGAGCTACTTAGCCTATACAAGATCAGAAAATGCTGAGAAAGTTAGTGAATTGTACCAAACTCTTGCTTCCGTTAAAAACATTCTACTGTGAGAGCCTAGATATATTTTGCGAGTGGCATTTATACTTCACATCTTTAAAACGATGCGGTTTGTGACTTTAAGAAATTTCAAGTAATTTTGTTTTATCTTATACGAGTATTATACCGGAGAAAGCAGCGTTAGTTACATTATTGTGGAATAATGTAACCAAGCATTAAGGTTTTTATTCAATTCACGTTTTATTTGACCGAGCGAGCGATGCATCTATACTTCGGGTCTGGCAATTTTTTCCACTGTTACTTAATGAGTGTAAAAAAAAATACTGGATACAAAAAGACGATCTAGTAATGTATAAAGTCGCAAAAAATATCATATCAGCATTTCTCGGAACTACTAGTTTTTTTTTTATAAATTTATTATAAACTTTAAATGGACGTATTCATTATGCGTTTAGTATTTAATAAGACCACGTCATTATATTAATTTGTCATTATGTACATCCCTACCACCAATTGGAAGACAGCGGCATGTGAGCTAATTCTCCTATGTTGGCGGCAGATGGCGTCGCCGACGGCCATTACTGTATGTCATCTCGGTAACTGCATAGGGATGCTACAACTGAGGTTAGTATAGATATCGATAAGACTGGTCCATAAAGCAGACTTAAGTAGACGTGATCGGTACACGTCACGTGTAATTCGTAGTTTCGCTTGAATTCGTAGTCGAATGACACAGAGGAAAGAGCATTTCTAAAGTTTTTGTTTTGTTTTTTTTTACAACTGAGCCGCATTTAATGGCTTTTTTTATTTTGTATGATGTTTTTGTGGTGACAATGAACAGTGTTATTGTAATCTAACACTATTGCTTAGTTAGAAAAGTAAAGTGTATACATACACAAGCAGTTGCTATTATATTTTTAGCAAACTTGTACTGTGCGACGCAAGTACAACCGCAAAAGTCAATTCTTAAAACAAAATATAAGCATTACTTTCAATACTTTTAACGAGAAAAATATTTTTTATACAAATTTTTCATTGTTGTATAAAGACTAAAATATGCTTTATTTAAATGGAACTTTTATGGTAGAATAGTAATAATGGATACTATTTGGTATTCCTCGCCTAGTTCACCCCAAACCAATAACCCTGTAATAAGATTCACTTTGTTACTAACCTTCCCTCTATCTTGTATTTTTACAACCATGAATCATGTTAACGTGATTGATTGTTGTGAACATCTAATCAAAGAAATAAAATGTATTTGGTGCATGCAATGACCCGGATTAAAACTGATACAGCATTGCTACCATTCAGTAGTAAATTAGAGCATGAAATAATTTTATCGACAACAATATTTTTTTCTATCGATAAAAAATCCACCTACCTCTAAACGCTGGCTGCTGTCTAAAAGCTATTAGCAGTTCGCGACGTAGCACACCTGCGACTGTCATTTCCCAGAGATTACGTACGAGGCATTAACTTCACAGACTATATACAATTACACGCTTCGTAGATGCTGGAAGGATGGGAAAGAAAGCGACATTGGTAGGTACCTTTTTCTAGAATAAGAAAGAGGTTTCTGGTTTTCATACGGTCACTCTAAAATAGTAATAAGTCGTAAAAAATTGTAGGTCCTGACGTCAGTCAATCGAACAAGACTTACTATTTTGTACATATAGATAGATGACCAA
This sequence comes from Ligdia adustata, assembly GCA_947049295.1. Taxonomy (NCBI): domain Eukaryota; kingdom Metazoa; phylum Arthropoda; class Insecta; order Lepidoptera; family Geometridae; genus Ligdia; species Ligdia adustata. The sequence goes on from OX346237.1 coordinate 4,406,614, forward strand.
AAATACTGATTCCAAAGACCATCATTGTTTTAGATAAGCCCTCATTTTCCATTGAAAATAAATCCAAAAGGAAAAGGATGCAGCAGATCCAGCGAGATTACATTACAAAACGTTAACTCTTTTGTCCGCATCATAATAATTTTGTAAACGATCTTATCACTGAAAATCGATCTCTTCCAGACACCAGCAGGGCTGTCGGTTAGAGTTTAGAGTTAGAGGACTGAAAGAAGTAGAAACAAGAACAAGCAGTAATGGTTTCGTTTTGATAGCATTTATGTGGCGAACTGTCAAACAAAATTTTGCTCGCTTTTTCACCTTTTTCATGCCTAACTGTAGCTGATGAGAAGCTTTAGCTTACTAAATGGTCAGTGAACAAAAAGGAAAAGCGGATGATAAATATTTAAAAGTAATTATACCCTCGGCATTACGTTAACCGTTCCTCGCAATTTGAGTCCCAAATACCTACTTTTCTAAATTAAATTGTTAATATTTAGATTTGGCGTGATTTTCAGTGCTGAATTACTATGAAAAAAATAAGCTAGTGGTTTAGAGCAACTATAAGTTATGGCAGCAAAAACTGTAGACTACTGTATCTAACGGGTGAAACAGTGCGATGCAACTAGTATAGCGGATACACATTTTTGCAGATACTAAATATATAAAAATTAAAAAAAAAACTTTAAACAAATTTATTTTTTCGTATTCATTGTAAATCCCATAGTGTAAGTTACAATACAATACAATATATCCTTATTGCACACCAAGAAAAATATATACAGCAAATATATAATAAACAAAACATTGTTAGTACATTGGGCGGCATAGTTGTTCCTTAGGATGAGTTTAGTGACTCCCTTTCGGCTTAGTACACCCCTAGCTAACCTTGTATAGTAGGACCAGTATTTATTGATGCGATGTACATATATTGTAAGTCAAAAGGTTTGTACTATATGTAACTCTATAGACTTACTTATATTATACTGACCTTATGAAAGCATTGAAATTGTATTGCTACGCTCGTAGACTCGTAACTCCGTAGAGCCAGATGTGTCGTAGCTAGGCGTAGCACTATGTTGCTACGCTTTTAAATACTTTCGTAGTAAAATTAATTGTAAAACTGACTCAAAATAGAACACTCTGAATGTAACAAATTGACCAACGAGTGAAGTAAGTGACGCGTCTCTGCATCGGGTCTGGCATTTTTTCTTTCTCTGTTAGTTCGTATGTATAATTATATATTATATATATATCTCTTCTTATATATCTCATGAAATTTCGTACTTGCGTACACGAAGTAGCTTCCAATCAATCTTGGCAAAACTTGTTGTAGCTATACAAATTTATGTTTTTATTAATTACAGGGATTTTCGATTGTGGAGATATATCTCAAAAAAAGGGAGAAGTTTGCAACGGCAATTTTATATCTGATATTTAATCGAATCATTCCGTAGAATATATTAAAACGAGATCACTTCTAATAATTTTCTTTATTTAATCTGTGCACTGTAAACGTTTCAGAACAGCCAAGCGAGAGTTATAAATATAATCTCTAGAACGCTCTTCTGGGACGCTGCAAGGGGGTTACTATGATATTTTGAAACTTTTTTACTAATAAAATTGAGTATATCGTCTATACTTTGTTAAATATATAGTATTTTGTTAAAAATATAGTAACGTTTCATAAAAAATGAAGTCACTACAAAATATTACAAAAAACTACTAAATATAATTCTCGATATTCAATTTGATAAAGCTTTATCCTCACCTAAAATATGTATGCGATGCAATAGTATGCGAGTAATTTAAAAAATATATTTAATCAAAAATTCGACTCTTAAAAATATGCTAATTAAAGCTTTAATGTCGTTGTGATATATAAAATCAAACATAGTTTGCAGTTAATCAGCTTATGTTATATAACTAAAAATAATATCACTTATCTCAAACTCAACCATATATCAAGGTTTTTGGTTGTAAACTCAACATGAAGAATGTTGAATTTACAACCAAATTACAAACCAAAATAATCTTTACAATCTGTCAAAAAACAAAACGTTCTTTTAAAAATATACTTTAATCAAATATATAATAATACAAAATTAATCAAGTTAACTCTAACGCAGCCGTACTCGACACTCTTTTGAAGTAAATACACTTAAAAACACTTCACAACAAACAACCATAACACGAGTAAAACATAAAAAAAAACTTTACACGTAAACATATTCACAAGTTCCATCCCTAACCACTTCAACTGGGCAACATAACATAATTTTTCCGCGCACCATCCTTATGCAAGTTTTATCACTTCTCACATAATTTTCCCGACGCAGCCACTTGCTTACGTGAAAATATGGTAGACTCTCTCAAACGGTCGTCAGTTTATTTCGAACTCCGGTACGGGACGCACGCGTTCCAAATTCGAAATACCGCGAATTCGGATGCGAACTCGATCGCGTGTTCTAAATTTGATTTTTGTTACGAAAATAAGTTTTGATGTTAAGCTGTGATTTATGCTAGTGTTTTAGTAGTAGTACTTTTTTCGTGTTTGTGCCAAAATGGATTCTTTTCGGCGACTGCATCTGACTTTGGTTTTAGTTTTTATTGGTAAGTTACATGTTTTTAGATAACTAGGTCTGATCAGGAATTTGCGATTTTTATATATTCCTCCTATGACCATGGACATTATAAATTATCCAAGAATTCAAATTTTCAATTACATAAATTTAATCCGTTCTTAGTGGTAACACTAGTTTAAGTTCAAAAATACGTTAATAATTTCACCATTTAAAAGCTATAAACTATATGTAATAATTTTTTGAATATGTCATTTTGAGAAAACAATAAATTACAGGCTGTTTAGTCGTAATTAAAGCGGCCTGTTTACATTTTTCGGGAAAATACAACATTTTAATACTCTTCGGCTTATTCGTAACTATTACGAGTATCTGAAATATAAATAGCAAGCAATTTCTTCTTAACCTCAGTATAATCTTCAACCTTTCATCTTTTTATACCAGTTCAGGGAACGGATAACTTATCCCGTGGGAACAATTCGATGCACAGCGTTACAGCTTGCAGTAGTTAGCTAAAAACAAGCTGTTTACTTAGAGGTTTATTAAAGTTTATTTAAGTAGAGTGGCTTCGTCAGTGTAATGTTTGTATGACCTGTAAAGTTAGTTAGTCATTTTGTTTATGTTAGTATAGGAACTTGCCTATAAAGAACGCTGCATTTTCAAGATTTCACTTTGTTTATAGAATAAGCTCTTTGAACATGCTATCAACCATAACTTTACATTTTTCTTGAACAAATTCTAGAAAAAAAACGTATTGTGGACTACTTTAGTATTTTTTCATTAATATAAAATAGGAAGAAAGTTCTAATTTGCACTGTTTATTCAATGTGTGTTACTGATTTTTATTGTTATGACTTAATTTATTTCGATTATTCAAAATAATATAGTTATTACCTTGTACCTACTATCATTAGTTTTTTTTTTTAATTGTTATGGGAGTGCATATCAATTTTATTAAAAAAAACTAAAGAACTGACCAGTGGCTCAGTTTTGGAACGGCTAACAAGTACCTTTTGAACAAGAAACTAATTTTTTAAATCCTTTCAGACAACAAGGAAAATTAAAGAAAATTTACATTTAAAAATTTCACTATTTAAGGCACTTCTTTCATTTAAAAAATTGCTTCAAATATTCTTATCACGCAACTGTGGTTTTAGAATAAAATTAGTATTAATAAGTTTATAATTAAATACTTACGACATCTGGTTTTATTCAGTTCACTCCTAGCTTTATTCTCTTGCAAATAAAACGGTCGCTGTGACAGAAGTCGCACACAATAAGTTTTTACGATTATCTCCGTCCGGCACAAACGTTCTGTGAGATAGCATCTTAAACTACCTTTACGGGTCCCGTAGGCTCTACTGGACGCAAGCTCGTGAATATTACTGTACGGGTTTTATTGTACCATTGCGGAACCCAAAAAGAGTAATACAGAAGTGCATTAGAGATCAGATACTCTCTTAAAATAGAAATAAAACTTTAACAGTTTTACCACAAAAAATATTTTAAACATAGTAGGTATACAAAATTTTATTGCAATAAGGGATTTAAAAAAATTAAGTTATATCAAAAATTATTACTAGAATAGACATCAAATATCAAAAGTTGTTGTTGCTCATAGGTTATAAAAGGTTTTGTAGTTGCAAAAACTTAAACGTCGTGATAACAAGTGATAGCCACGGATTCGTAGAAAGAAATAAACCCGAATCATTTGCTCAATAGACAATTAACAATCTGTTGTGGTAGAAATTAAAATTGTAAATATTTAAACAAATTGTTAAAATTATTGAAGTTAGCGTATACATCATGCTAGATGTAAAAAGGTAAATGTAAAAAAGCCATTTATTCATCTGCTAGCATCAAACGTAAGTAGGTCAATTAAATTTAGCATGGAGTTATATTACACTTTAATTAAACTGATTTATGTGTCACATTAAAATGTAAGTTACATTAGTTAATTACAAATTTAAGTATGTCAAATTGTTTTTAGCATGCTATTTATGCAGATGTCGCCTCGTTGGCGTAGGCCTCCCCCAGTTTATATTCCATAATTATTTTCGTATCTCTTGCAACCCTTCTCCACTCTTTTCCAAGTCTTTGCTTGCTAGATGTAGTACTACGCTAAATTACGCTTTTACATTGGGCCAGATAAACACCAGCATTCTGGTTACACTTATATAAATGCAATAGTGTATTTGTTGGTTTATTGGTTTTGGTGACGCGGTTGAGTTGATAATAAAGTTATAATAAATAATAAGTTGGTAAAGGAGAAGTTTAAAACTGTATCATTTGCACAAGTAGAAAGAAACGACCAAAAGCATAGGCACTGACCTCACAATCTCCTCTTTCCCTCGGGATCAGTTCAGTTCAGTCGCGGCTTCCTTTAAGTAGCTGGATAATCGGCAGTGGCGCTTATCCAAGACAACAGGATTTCACAGAGAGGCAGGTATTGGGCACGAGAATCAATATTCACAACAATCACTTTGCGGGATTAATTCAAAAACAGCTCGTTTATGATAAGTGCGCGGGCGCGGTGCTTGGTAACAACACTCGAGACGAGTACAATGCGACGATTGATGCGGCCGGAGATTCACCGAGGTTCATAGGTGACGTTTGGTCCAGCCCATCACAGATGGCGCTCCTCCAATTGTGCATGATACGTTTAAACGGCGTTAACATACTCCCCGGCTTGAAAGGCCGCAGGGTTTTCAAAATAATAAGGAAGTTATGGGAAGTACTTAAATGCACGAAGTGAAAGGAGCGGTATAATATAAATAATAATTATGGTAGAGGAGTGTATATGTACAAAAAAATATAGGTTAAGATATACGGTTTATGCGGGAGAATAAATATGAAAAAAAAAACTAAATATATGTATATAAATATGTATGCGGTCATAACTGTATTAAATTATTGCGTTGGAAGAGGACACAGTTTGACAACTGGCCGTCTGAAAGACCCAGATGAAGTGCGTACTAACGCGGCACGCGTGACTCCATCTTTCCCAGGATACACTTGCTCAATAATGCCAGTTGGCCACCTCAGCGGCAGTGTGTCATCCTGATGGACAAGTACGAGAGTGCCCGGTTGGATCTGCATGTCTGGTGTGTTCCATTTATGTCTTGCTTGCAGCGTGTGCAAGTAATCAACACGCCACCGTTTCCAATAACTTTGGACTAAGCTATCTAAAAGTTGTTTCCGGTTAGAGATTGTTCTAGATGTATCGACTTCAAGAGCCGGCAACGATTGTAACGGTGTTGTGTTTAAGAAGTGAGCGGGTGTTAAAATTGTGTGCGGTTGGTCACCTAGTAAGCAAAGTGGTCGCGAATTTAAAATGCACTCGATTTGAGTAAGGACTGTCAACAGTTCTTCATAGCACAAGAGCTGCTGACCAATGGTGCGATACAAGTGTGTTTTCACGCATTTAATTGTGGCTTCCCAAGCCCCACCCCAGTGAGGTGCCCTGGCAGGGATGGTTTTCCAGGTGACTCTATGGTTGTTTAGCTCATTTCGAAAGGCCGTTGATGTAGCCTCTGCCGACAAGAACGTATGCAGTTCGTCTAATCGTCGTTTTGCGCCTATGAAGTTGGTTCCATTGTCGGAGTACATGCATGCAACAGGTCCTCGTCTTGCAAGAAAACGTTTGAAAGCATCTAAAAACGTGTCTGTCGAGAGGTCTGATGCGATTTCGATGTGCGTCGACCTAGTTGTCAAGCACGTAAAAAGGACGATGTAGGCCTTTTGGCTGCGTGCTCCGCGTCTGCGGGCAAGAGTAATGTTTATAGGTCCAGCTAGATCTACTCCAGTGTGGGTAAAAGCCTTGGCTTCTTGCAAACGAGCGGCTGAAAGACTTGCCATCATAGGCGTTACATACGAAGGTTTAGCTTTGAAGCAGAAATTGCATTTCCTGATACGCTGGCGAATTATATTTCTGGCGGAAATTATCCAGTAGCGCTGCCGCAGTAACGACATGACAAGATGAGAGCCAGTGTGGCAGTTGGAGCGATGGCAATCATCGATGATCAGCTCAATTATGTGATCACGACGGGGTAATAGAACTGGATGGCGGTTTTCATATGGTATGTTAGCGTTCGTTAGACGACCACCAACCCGGAGTAATCCAGCTTCATCTACAAATGGGTCAAGTTTCCTCAAGACTGGCGATGGCAACTTACCCTTTTTAATGTTGCGTATTTCATCCGCAAAGTATTTGTGTTGCAAGGTCTGCAATATCATGGTTTCACTGGCATCCAAATCAGAAACTTCTATGTAGGTTTGACGTGGTAATTTATGAGCAAAGCGTAAGACGTACACAACAATGCGGATAAGCTTCTTCCACGAGGAAATTCGCAGAGCAAGCTCAAGAAGTGGCGAGGTTTTCAACTCGGAGATTGCGGTTAGAGTAATCGACTGTTTCATCTCAGGTATGATGACATCTTTCGAGCGAGATGAGTCAAAGGGAGCAATAGGCCATTCAGTAATCGGGTTTTTTAACCACGATGGGCCGTGCCACCATAGTGGATGATCTATTAGCTGAGATGGCAGCAATCCTCTTGACACGGCATCACTCGGGTTCAACGTCCCTTCTATGTGGAAGAAGCGCTCAGGGGGCAGAACTTCGTGAATCTTGTTGACTCGATTTGCCACAAAAGTTTGCCATCGGTGCGGCGACGAATGGATCCACGACAGAGCGACCGTGGAGTCTGAGAATGCGAATATATCCTGAATCGGGTAGCGGTCGTGGAGTGCGGTATGTACTTGTTTGACAAGCTTAGCGAGGAGTAATGACGCACACAATTCTAGCCTCGCCAATGAAATGGTTTGAAGCGGCGCTACCTTTGATTTTGAACAAACCAAATGCACCGATATATCTCTGTTTGGATTTTCTACGTGCAGGTATATGACGCATCCGTATGCTTTCATGCTGGCGTCTCCGAATGCGACCAGGTGCACAGTGCAGCCTGCCGCAATCCCCAAGTGGCGCGGTATTTGCAGTTTAGATAACAGTGGTAATTCTTCTTTGAATTTGATGAACTTATCTACTATGTCAGCAGGAGCAACGTCATCCCATCCAATTTTAGCTGTCCATAACTCCTGAAGAAGAATCTTTGCGTGTAGAATTACTGGGGCTGCAAATCCTAGCACATCGAATAAGCGTGCAATGGTAGATAAGATAGCGCGCTTAGTATTTACTACCGTCGCTGTAGATGTTGTGAAAGAGAAAGTGTCAGCCGTAGGTATCCACTTCAATCCCAAAATTTTGATAGTGTCATTGTCATCAGTGAATTCAATCGCTGCGCGGTGAGACTTCGGTACATGCGCTAGAAGCTCAGGTGAATTCGATGCCCATTTGACGAGCTTAAAACCACCGGCAGCGAATAGTGCTAGCAATTCGTCGGCTAAACGTTTGCCATCTTCGACCGATTGAACAGAGGTAGTGAGATCGTCCATGTAAAGCTCTTTGCTAGCAACATCTGCTGCAAGCGGGAAGCGGTCACGTTCGTCATCGGCTATCTGGCGAACCGTTCTCATGGCCAAGAATGGACTGCTGCGGAGACCAAATGCCACAGAATTAAATTGCCAGATGCGCAATGGCTTGCTGTTACTGAAGCGGTATAATATCTTTTGATATTTGCGGTCACTATCATTTAAGATGATTCGTAGGTACATTTGCTGTATGTCTGCGGTAATTGCAATTTTGAAGCAGCGAAATTTCAGAAGAAGGGAAAATAAATCTGTTTGCAGATTGGGACCAGTGTGCAACAAATCATTTAACGACGTACCATTATCAGTTTTAGCGCTTGCGTCCAAAACGACACGAGTTTTGGTGGTAGATTTGTCCGGTCGCACTACTGCATGATGCGGTATGAAATATCCTTCTTCTGTTGTAGAAGGTGTATACGGGATCTCACTGAGATAACCTTTACTAATATAATCCACTATTACATCGTTATATGCTTCTCGCAGGGCGGGAAGCGCAGCAAACTTGCGCTCGAGCGAGGCTAGTCGGCGTTTTGCGGTGTTAAAAGAATTACCTAATTCTTCAGGGTTACCCTTGAATGGCAGCGAGACTACGTACCGGCCGCAAGAGCTTCTTGTGACGGTAGATTTGTATAATTGTTCGCATTCATGGTTTTCTGTTTCTGTTTTCTTATGCTAACAGCGGAAGGAACTTTTTCTAGTTCCCAGAACTTTTCAACATTATGATTTAGTTCATTTACTAAAGGACCGAAGGACCAGGATATATGCTTAGGGTTAACTACCTCCCCAGTAACTATATATCCAAGCGATGTCTGTAGGGCATATAGCCCCGATTGAGAAGCGTCCGAAAATACACAGGAATCCTGTTCGGTGGGCGGTGGTACTTTGTCACCAAGCAGAATTGTCGCAAACATTTGGGTCCCCAAGATAGCGTCAATGACTCCCGGCGAGTTCCAGTGTTCATCTGCCAAGGGGAGGTCCCTCAGGTGATCTAACATTGTCGTGGAGACCACTTTGGTAGGTAGTTTATCAGTTATGTTATCTACCACCAACAAAGTAACCGAATAATGAGCGTCTGACACTCGTGATTGTAGTGTCAGTGTAACATAACCCATAATGGGAGTTGAAGATGACCCCACAGATTTTAAAGAAGAGTTTGCAAGCGGTTGTATATTTAGGTTTAGTGTATTGCAACACTCTAATGTTACGATATTATTCTGTGAAGCGCTGTCTATCAAACAGCGTAGTGTAAAACGCTTTCCTTGACTAGGTGCGTAGACTTCAGCGGTAGGTAACACGATTACCTTTCCTAATTGATTGCGGGGATCTTTATCATGCGAATGTAAGGTGAACGAGTTTACAGGTGTACCCTGTCCGGATACAGTGCCAAGCAGAGGTCCGTTAAGCGAGTGCGGTGATATGTGGTTGTGTGTGTGTAGGCATACAGAATGAGAATTTGCGGAATTTACATTATTGGTAGTGGAGACAGAACTGTTGGTAGCAGGTTCTGAGCTCTTTCCTACTGCTTGTGTATTATTTCTGCATAGCAACGAGTGATGTAACTTGGAACAAAATTTGCATAAATTACGTGAAGCACACCTGGCGGTGTTGTGAGATCCGCTGAAACAGTTGATACATAAGCGGTTTTCTTTAATAAAACTAAAGCGGTCGTTTACAGATAGTTTTTTGAATGCTGCGCACTCATATAAATGATTGTGACTCGAAGTCTTACAGAAAATGCAACGTTTGGTAGTATTCCCCTCTTCTACAACAGCAAAGGTATGTGACACTTTCGTCTGAGCAGGATTGAGCAAGCGGGGTTGTGAGCTATTGTTGCTACGCGTGAGACCAGTTGGTTTCACACAATTAGCACTTGTTCGTTCCAATATCTTAATATGTTGTCGAATGAAATCAACTAAGTCCGTGCTTAAAGGTATATCCTTATTCCTGATAGATAACTCAAAGCTTTGCACCACCTTTGTATCTATCTTTTTTAGTGCTATGTGTGTAAACATGAAATCGGCTAGATTATCTATGCCTAGTTGTTTCAGGGCGGCCCAGGCCGCGTGAACTCGCTCAATAAACATATTTAATTGAGTGGCAGAATCAGCTGCTAGTTTAGCGTCCAGTATTTCATTTAAATATGTTGAACCTAGTAACCGTTTGTCTTGATAACGAGCCACCAAAGATTGCCATATATCTTGGTAGTTGCAAGCTTCCGGTATTATGCCAGCAAACGTGTTAAGCGCGGTACCACTCAATTTAGACATTAAATACTGAATGCGCATGTTATCATTTAACTTGTCATTATCATGCACATTAGTTTTAAAACTTTGGTAAAATAGCGGCCATGTAGTTACGTCACCAGAGAAGCCCCTTAGTTCTAAAGGTGGCAGGCGACATTTGTATTCAAAGTCATCAATACTTTGACTCTTGACTGTAGCGGAGGCACTATTATTTTTAGCTAATAAAATAGACCGTGTGTGTTGTATGCTTGAAAATAAAGTTTCAAAGGCAGACCAGTTGCTGAAGTTAAGTTTGTAAGTCGGATCCTCTTCCAACAATAATAAGTTGTGTTGATCACACAATTCGTTAAATGTTGAATATAACTTTTCAACATTTGCGGTAGAAGCTACAAACTCCTGTTTACTTCTACTATCCATGTCATTATCACACTTGCTTATCTTTTTTGATATGTCATATAAACTGTTTACATGAGAAAATATAGCTTGCTTTTTTGACACAACAAGTGCAATTTTAGCCTCCAACGACATATTGTTAAGTTGCACTTAATATCAAATCACCTTAATTATTATGTATTATGTAATTTAATTTAGTATGCAAACTATAGCAAGCGTTCAGTAAATAAAGGTGATATAAAGAACTAAGAAAATGTCTGAACAATATGTAGAAATAACTTGGAAAGTCCAACTTCTAATTGTAATAAATAAGCACAATAAACAACACAATAAACTGAACAAACACAGACAAAGCAGGTAGGTAGGTTGGCGGTTATTGACTTCACTATGCCTAAGTAGGTAGGTAGATGATGCAATAAAATGCGTTATAAAAATGCTAGGTATCTGTGCTAAGGTTCAACCTTTTAAAATATGCAAGTTAATGATAAAGAAATGCGAAAGAACAATCACACCGTGCCGCGTTATAATTATGTATTTTGGTAACAAATTATGTTTTATACAGTTATAAATACAATACAGTTATAAATAAAGTATGGATGCGTTATAAGGAATAATATTTTACTTGTATAGCTTGATATTATTCGGTAAAAACAAAAAATAAGATCCATAAATGGTATATGTAGGTAGGTATGTGAAACTGTTTAAAACCGTTATAAATATTGTTAGGTATAAACAGTTTTTGCGGGTTTTACGATAATACGTTTGCGGATGAGGTTATAAATATGCGATGTAAACAAGGAATATCGATAAATAGGAAGAAATAAGGTTTGAAAAGGTGAATTTTGTCCAACGATAGCTTCGAGAAACCAGTTTAATCCGGCCGAAGTGACCAAAAATTATGGTGACGCGGTTGAGTTGATAATAAAGTTATAATAAATAATAAGTTGGTAAAGGAGAAGTTTAAAACTGTATCATTTGCACAAGTAGAAAGAAACGACCAAAAGCATAGGCACTGACCTCACAATCTCCTCTTTCCCTCGGGATCAGTTCAGTTCAGTCGCGGCTTCCTTTAAGTAGCTGGATAATCGGCAGTGGCGCTTATCCAAGACAACAGGATTTCACAGAGAGGCAGGTATTGGGCACGAGAATCAATATTCACAACAATCACTTTGCGGGATTAATTCAAAAACAGCTCGTTTATGATAAGTGCGCGGGCGCGGTGCTTGGTAACAACACTCGAGACGAGTACAATGCGACGATTGATGCGGCCGGAGATTCACCGAGGTTCATAGGTGACGTTTGGTCCAGCCCATCACAGATGGCGCTCCTCCAATTGTGCATGATACGTTTAAACGGCGTTAACAGGTTTGTCTTTCCTTCTTCTGACGGCATGAATCTTTTTTTTGCACAGATACAGTTCTCGGAGGAAAAGAAAAAGAATTTTTATTTGTTTCAAATTAATTATGCTTATTATTATTTGCTTATTGTTTAATTTAGACTAATCATAACTAATGCCTAACTAATTTTCCTGGCAAAAACCAGCAGAATGCCGCAATCTTTCCTGAGAACCAGTGTATTCCAGACTAGGCATGTATGCTCCATCTAGGGCTACAGTATCGCTAACTTCCGTGGTCGTGCGAACTTGTAGCCAAATGCCTAGCTGTGTAGAATAAAAAAAAGCAACTTTTTCTGAGTTTCTGGGAAAAACAACCATATCGCAGGCAAAACCGCGGGCAAAATCTAGTACAAAATAAGATTCCAAATTTCAAGAATAAATAAATAATCTAGCTTTCATAATAAATAAATAATCTAGCTTTCATAATTTCATAATCTTCCCATACCCTCTCGGCCCAATTCTTTACCAACATATAAAAAAGTGTAACGTTTAGCATACCTCGCAAACATTTGAATATAATGCGGGTTCCGTAGGCAAAATCGCCAAGAAAATATTACTTTAGGAATATTAAAGGGAGGGTCTCGCATAGTTATGTGACGTTTTTGGGGTTGAAATGCTACCCGACTTAACAAATGGAAGGTTCCTGAGCATAGCTTTGGGATAGGTAATAGAACAATATGAAAGTATTTTATTTCTTCTTTATACTGATAAAGGATGTTTATGTAATGTGGTTTAGCCGATTTCAAAAAGGAAGATTTTTTTCAAATTACACACATATTTATTGCATAATGGTCTTATTCGTTTACAATATGTAGTTATAATTTTTTTTGGGCAAGCGCCTTCGTTATTAAACACAATATTACTAACTACAACACCAAAAATATAGCAGAAAGATTACTTATAGACCATCTAAGATCTACAGATAATCCAAATGCTACAATCCACCACCAGTGTTCAGCGTGCCCGGCATGCTAGTCGCATTACTACGCTGAATGGGCCAGATAAAAACCGAGGAAGTATAAATTGAATAAATATATTTTATTCAGTTATATATTACATTATAATCCCTACATACTCACGCTAATTTTTAAAATGCGAAAGTTTGTTTGTTGGTTTGTTTGTCCTTCTTCTTCCCAGCAACTAAGTGGCGGACCGACTTGATTTTAGGCCCGGAGCCACTTCTCGTACGGGCGAAGCCGCGGACGAACGCGATATATTAATGACGCGATATGCAGGTCATTAATTTTATAGTTACAAGAAGTAATATATTAAAAAAACAGAAAACCGTCTTCAATTCGACAGGCGACTTACGACAGGATGTCATTTATCTATAATAATTGACATCCTGTTTCGGAACAGGATAAAAAGTTGAGTTAAGCTCAAAGGAAGCAAAAAGAAAAAAAAAGTTAATTTTATTTAACAACTACTGAACCGATTTTAACAAGATTTACGTATGTTAAATTGGAAAATCTTTATTGTTTGAAGGGTCATATCCCATTCGATAAAAAAGGCATTTTAAATTTTTCCAGCTATCTCATAGAAATGGGAAAAATACATTTGAAAAAAAAAACCGACAAATTGAGATTATTCAAGAAAATGGAATGTTCTAGAAGAAGGACTTCTTAAGGAAACTCAGACACTAGGATTTTTTGGATATATTATTTAATAATAAGTATATGTTTTATATTTAAGCTGTTTTTCTCCTAAATTTAGAACAAAAAACATACTTACATAAGACGGACGCGACGAAACAAGAAAAAGGATAAATAACAGGCGGTCTACAATGGCCTATGTACTTCCAAATTTCAATGTTTTTCAATTATCTTTACAAACTATACCATCCAAACCTCATCAAAATCTTCCCAAACTTTTCACGAACTAACATGACGTCACAGCGACGTCACAAACCTTTTAAGAGCTCAGAGATTGAGAGCGGCTTAGAGAAGCTCTCAATAGAGCTGAGATGTAACCTAGATAAGTTCAGGCTTGTATGGAGGGAGGCAAACGTGTGGTTTTATTAGCGAAGTGCTCGGCCGAACGCCATATTTCTTTTTGTTTTCGGCTATATGTTTAGTACTAGTTCTGTGAACTGTCGACAACGTGACCAAATTTTTTTTCAAAAGTGTCTATTATTGCGTTGCGTAACGCTTAATGTTTTTTAAATACTATACCTTTTTTTGAGAATAAATTTGCTGTCAGATTTCTTCATAAATGTAAAAATTAAACTTTTTGAAAGGATCGATTTCGACGTTTTTAGTCAATTTCAAAATTTTTACTTTAAATAATTAAAAAGTATATTTTATAAAAATGTTCTATTAGGTACCTAATAATCTATATATTTTTATAACGTCATTCGCTGTACAGATGTCTTATATATTTTTTTTAAGTTCTAGGACGTGATTTTGCAACGCGCCTCTTATAATAATAATAATAATAAAATTTATTTATTCGGACAACATAAAATCCTTACATATAGATACTTTACAAAATTACTGTACAAATTTTGGTAAAACTTATATGAGGCCAGACTATCTCGATTAATTGAGAACATTCTTATGGTTTTATAACTATGTCAAAACGAAACCTAGATTGTTTACATTATTAATATTTCATCGCAACATTACGCGATAATATCAAACTTAAAAAAAAATAGGTTTTAAATAACTCGTTATTAATATTATAATTATGAATAAAGAGTTCTTCGTTTGAGGGAACCAAAACTTTAGCTTCATTTTCTCGAAACTGTCCAAAGCACACTTACTGCGACTATGCTATTGACGTCAGAATATTATTAATTTAATTTCAACACAAAATATGCTTCCTTAAATATAAATATTGCCATTTACAGATTAATGTAATTTATACCGTATTTGCTGTTGACTACGTTCATGGAAATTTATAATGTTTGCTTTCATAGCTTACAAAATTTAAATGCCAATATTTAAACATCAGATCAAAATCAGCCATTATAAACTTTAACGTGATTTAACTTTTTCATTCCATTTTGTATATTGCAACGGTTAATTATTCCTCCAAAGAAAAACTAATACTATTTTATTAACCTGGAGACATGAAATTTGGAAGTTGTATTCCTTATAGGGTGCAGGGATATGTACTGCGAAAGGATTTTTGGAAATTAAACTCCTAAGGAGATCATAAGAGGGTTCAAAGTTCAAAAGCTTTATAATTTTAGTTTTGTCGCGGGCTACGCTGCGGGTATCAGCTACTAGTATTTGCAATGATGCTAAAAATCGCGGCCAAAAATACTCGTTCCAATTAAACTTTATTTGGATACAAAATATTGAACAGTTTGTGTTGAAACCTGTAGAATTCTTAACCAACTTCAAACAAGTATAAGTGAAAACTGACCAAAAGCACCTATACAAAGCTTTTAGCTATATCGATTGACACATTCAAATACTTTACTGATTTTAGTAAAAATTTAACGACATAGTAAATACTTGTCTTTATATGAGTTTTATTTATATATGTCTACACAAACTTAGATATACAAATAAAAAACTTAATATACTAGCGGCCCCGGACGTGCTTCTATATTCTTCTCTTTTATTGATTAGTCAACTAACCAAAAACACTAGTAATTTTGTTTTTTAAATATTTTACCCTTTCGAACACTAAAATGATGTTCCAAATCGTTCAACGTCTGTAATAAATCGGAGAGCGTACTTTAAGATATCGATAACTTTAGAACCTCTTTTTCGAAGCCGGTTAAAGATTAGGCTTAACCAAATTTTTGCTTCGACGCGCAAGTAATGACGTCTTAAATTAGTATGTACTCTAATTTCAAATTTTGTCTGTCGTATGAAAGTAAAAGCAATTTATGGTAGCAGATGTTGCGGTTAATTTTTTTGTACAAATCAACCTCTACTACTTGTTTAGAGATAGTCAGACTTTTTAAGCATTTGTGCAACCTTGTTTAATCAGTTTCTGACGATCTATTTTAACATAATAGTTTGTTATGGCTGAGATTTTAATAATATTCTTTTGCAGTCTTAGTATGTTATTTTGAAAGGTGTTTAAATGTTATACCATGATTACGAAAATAATAATTAAAAAATATGTTTCAAATTTTTTATGATGTCATTAAATGTTTACTACTCATGATAGCCTCGTTAGATAGGTATGCGTTTGATCTTTTAATTTTATCCTTCCAATGTGTATTTAAAAACCATTTTATCCTTTGGCTATGTTATACTTTCTAAAATATGAATTCGATTTTCAAATATTCTTCCCCAAATGCATATAAAACAATTTTATCCACCACCTACTAACCTCGTAAAAATGTTCTATTATTATTAAATAAATCAAAATAATAAGTTAAGTAGGAATTAATTAATTAATTGTTATTAATATCTCAAAGATATACTAGTCGCATTATATAAGGAGCGTATTGAATTCAATGTCATAAAGTTCTTTGTATTAAGTTTATCTGTATAAAAAAAAAAACATTATTGTCAATTTATTTTTTGTCTTTTTTTATTTTTACTTATTATTAAATATTTATATTTTACTACTAGTATTTAGGACTGTTAATGATAGCTTTGAGTAACGTCAAAGTGATACAGTATTCCAATTTATAAACCAAACAGCAGTATATAGCAACGTGTTGTGATTTCTCAGCGGCATTGTCATTAATTTACCATGCTGTCGGCTGTCAGGGCTTATGTACTGGTTGTTAAATCACACAGTATTGCTTCATTTACATTTCCACGTCTGATAAAGTTCCTGATGACTTCTAACAAGTGGTTGGAAGTGACTTTTGAAAAAAACCTGACTGATATCTTTAAACCTAATATAATACTAATTTTTTTTTATATTGTTGTACTGAGTGTCACTCTCACGTCACGACTAAGACGAATCTATTGAAACCACTCACATAAAAATACGACAAGCTGTTTAGGCTCGATAGCGTGCAAAAAAAATATACATACATACATACGAGTGCACTCGAAAAACATAACCCTCCTTCTTCGCTAAGGTAAAAAGAAGAGGTCCTCAATTCAGCTGTATATTTTATGTAACATGATAATTTGATATGAAGATTAGAAAAAATCTTTTTTTGTTTAAAATGGTATATCAGGGTATCCAATGTGGTTTTCAAAATCAGTCAATCAGTTTTGATTTTTAATTAATTTTTAAATCGAAATTATTGAAAAAGCTCTATCGGTGCCTGTTGTAATAGAAGTCACGATTATTAGGATTGCTTTGTTAAACAAAGAACCCTTTAATTTCGCTCCGTCATCTCTCAATGCTTCAGTCTGTATGAATTTTCTAAGAAAATCCTTTAGTTATAGCCTCAAATGGTACGTAATATAAGCATCTTATTATTTACCTCATCTTATACTCGAGATAACTAACTTAAATATCTGCCTGTCAACTCCAGTAATATGTCAAAGTGCAACTTACGACGTCGAAATTCGCAAGTTGGTGGTACTCTCGTTAAAACTTGTGCAATTAAGAAGCATGTCATGTGTATAGTTCACTCAGCAAGTTGGTTGGTTTGTTTTTGGACAAATAGTTTTGCGGTGAGGTGATTAGGGACATGCTGCGATGCAACTTGTTGGGTTTGGCGTACACTGTAACTGATGTTTCAGAATGGGATTTTAATTAAGAGTTTAAACTTTTGAACGAAATTGTATATATAATATTGGGAAAATTTTGACAATAAATTAAATATCTAAAAATTAAAAGTAGTATAGACAAATTTACATTTATTTATTTATCACGGAAATTAATAAATAAAATATAAATAATTACAATTAACAATTTTGAAAATTAGTACTTCTATACAGTTTTTTTTTCAGACTATTGGAACTATGTTGGTAAAAATGTATATGTGGATGGCTGATTTTTCCCAAATATAAAGTTTTTTGACCTTCTCTCGATTAAGAATATCCATAAGCATTAAATAGCATCAATTTTGCCTTAAGAAATATTCAATTATTATGATATTATGAGATACTAACAATAAGAAAATCACGCTGCCACATAAATGTTGTACAAAACCGTGAGAGTATAAAAACCAATGAGAGTTGGACTCCTTATAAAAAAAATACGTGTGGCACTCGGGGACTGCCGCGGCAAAGCTATTGCATACCCGTACGTCTAGTCGCACGCACAAAAACACCGTGCCGAAGTCTACCGTACTGAAACGATGTTAGACGAGTATTAGGTTTATTTTCGTTACGGAATTTCTTGATTCGCTCAAAGCCCGCGATAAAAGCTATGCAATAGCTTAAACCCCTTTTTTAAAAACTGTGTATTTTTCGTTTCAGGTATTTCCCTAACAGCTACTATTGGGATCGGAGTGGAAACTCAATCGAATGTTTACAAAAGGTATGTTTGTGCAATACTACACTTTACTGAATATCAATAGTGATTGGACAAGAGCTACCTATATTTATATTTGTGTAAAGTTAAAATAATTGAAAAGCCGGTAAACCTAGTAATCAGGTATTAACAAAAAAAATAGTGTTAGTTTTTTTTTATTAAAAAAAAGAATGTTCATGATGTTAATGCCAGACATACTCGTACATACTGACAGGAAATAAGTTCAACCCAACCAAAAAGTTACAACCGACTTTTTATCGGCAGACGGCTCAACAATGTTTTCAGCTATTATTATAATTTTATTCACAACCAAAATTTCAAACGATTTTTGTACAATCTAAATATATAGGGAACAAATAACTTGTTTTGAAAGGGTTAATGTAAGTAACCTTTTTTAAATAAAGTTGTTTTTTTTAAACAGGTTCAGACGTCTCTGAGTCATCAGAGCAAAGATAACATATGCCCTTTCCAAATACTTCAAAAATCTTCAGTTTTAGCCGTCTTTCTTTTCGTTTTTCTTTAATGTCGAATTGAATAGGTAACTTATACGCTTTATTCGGTTAACAATTAAATATACCTACTCACTATAAAACCCGATATTTTACGATTTCAATAGTAAGTTTCGTTGATCAATGACCTAAATACAGACAATTCCGGATTTAATTTCAAAATGGAGAGATTCACAAATAACCCTATCAAAAATTCAGTGAGTGTAAAAATCTCGTTACCGAGATTTCTCCCTTTGAAACAGCGCACAAGGGATGAAACAATTATACTCCCTTGAGATTAGATAAACCCCTTCCTAGTTTTAATTTGAAATAAAAGCTTTTAGGAACAAAATCGTTACAAGGCAGTAATAAACTGACGTTGATCTGATTGATATCTATCTATATATATATATATATATTTATAGATAGATATCAATCAGATCAACGTCAGTTTATATATATATATATATATATATATATATATATAAATAAGTTTTGACTGTTTGATATTTGCTGGGAATCAAAGTAGAGCCTAAACCACTGAACCTTTAGGGGTGTATTAAAGATTTTAGGAAATTTAAAGTATTCAAATGAGGGTTTAAAGTTTGAACTTTTTAATATTTAAATTTTTTCGCGGGCCACGTTGCGTGTTACAGATACTAGTGTCCAAAAAAACCGACTGCAAGGACGCACAATTCTTAACAAGTGAAATCGGATCGGATGTAGGTTGTATAGCTTATGATCATTTGCAGACAAAGACAAATCTATTGACACCACTCACATAAAAATGCGACAAGACGCTTAAGCTCTACGACGTGACAAAAAAATATACACGTATACACTCAAAAACATAACCCTCCTTCTTTCGCAGTAGGGTAAAATACACAGAAGATTTCTCTTCCAAATTAATGCTTGAAAACAATACTTCAGTTCCGAAGTGTTTTCATTCATTACACAATTATATGTATTCCCACAAGAGCTTGTTAATCAAAAGAAAAGCCAATTAAATACCGTCAAAGTCGTCGTTATGCGACAACAATAGCTTGCCAGGTGGCAGCACGATTTAATTGCTTCAAATATGGTCGATCATAACACTAATATTATAAAGGCGAAGGTATATATGTGTGTTTGTAACTACTAACACATTCAATTTTGCATACAACGTCAAAATCTTGTCTAAAACTGCTTGCATGATCTTTGGCTTCATATCTTTGTTTACCATTGGCACAATGCTGGCCAAACGCAGCCTTATAATCGATTAAAAAGCGAGACGAACATTAACAAGTAAAATTTAAGAAAATTATAAACTCCCGACAATTCGCCATTTTGTATTTACTTCCATCTTGGATTTGAAATTTATCATAGTGTGTGCATTTTACTAATAGTTAAACCCTTTCAATTCATACGTATACTGAGGGTGTTGCAAATAAATATGCAATCCGTCATTTTGTGACAGTTGCCATCTTGGTCCGATGTTCATCATACATAAGCTAGAAACGTTCCCGACTAATACATCGTTCAAACAAAAAAAACAAAATCGTTTCATCCGTTTAGGAGCTACAAACAGATTACAAACAATTCAAACTTACTATCCCGTAGTTATTGCGTCGGAAGTTAAAAAGCTAAATGATCGCAAGCGAAACCGCGCTCGTTTATAATATAAAAATAAACACAGGCATTATTTTATCCTGAAGCGTTGGTGCTTATATCTTGAGTAGCTGTACGTCACTCGTTTTATTGTCCTATAAACCCTCTGTGGCTGCAGACGGGACCCGAGGGGTACTATGTAAACTCGATCGTCGCTCAATACAATGTATAACAAAATGTTAGATATAAAAATAAAAATTTTTGTAACATAAGTTTCTGGAAACAAGAATAAAATTTTCTGCTGTAAAATGTTTTTTGTACATATCACATGCTTTCTTTTTCATGGAGGAAACCGTTTTTTTTCTTGAATTCCGCAAAATTTAGATCATCGTCATATAAAAAATATCATCAATGTAATATTTTAATTTAATAGTATCACTGTTTTGTTCCGAATAACTACAATAAAATATTTTTTGTGATTTATAAGTTGTTTTTCTATGTACTAAGCTTATTGGATAATCTTTACTTATGAAATGCATAAAAAAAGCTCTGACAAATTGAGAACTTACACCATTTATATTAAGTCGGTTAAAAAAGCTCAGCTGTTTTATTTCATTGAAGTTATGACAAATTATTTTGAAACTTTGAAACGTTATTTTTATGGTAGGTTAATGTAATGAACACATGAAGCTGATTAAAAAACACATTTATTTTATCCGCCAGATTTAATTCAATTTGGTAACAATATGTGCATACATAATTTATCCCCCGGGAATGCTTAAGTAGCTTAATGTATCTTCCTTTTATTATGCTATAAAACACCTCGCGGTTCTCTCATTTTGCCTTAAGGGACTTGTTACTCGGTGAACTCGAACGTAATTCACTAAACAGAGACGAATTGATGATTACTTCGGATTACGTTGGCATGTTTTTGCTTTAATGATTACACGGGGGTTACTAATTGCAAATACGAATTATTATAAATTATAAAGTAACTAGCTGCGCCCCGCGGTAGATATTTGGTCATCCCATGGGAACATTTCATTTTTCCAGGATAACAAGTAACCTATGAGTTGGCCTCTAAGCTATCTTCGTGAATAATTTCATCCAAATCCATCAAGCCGTTTGAGCGCAGAAGAGGAACAAACAAACACACATATACAAACTTTCGCCTTTATAATATTAGTGTGATTATTTACAACAGTGTACACTACAAAATACAATTTAAAAAGTCAAAAATGTATATTTCATTGCTGCTTTCTGTCACAAACCGTGTGCTGGTTGAAACAACCAGCGTTGATCTTCCGTTGGAACCGGGTGATAATGAATAAGTTAGAAAGTGTTCGGTAAAAAGACATATCGATCGTTGGATAACGACATGCTGATGGCAAAACCTTTCTTTAATGGTACAGCTTTGTATGGGTTTAATTCTAATATCAGTACAACTGACATTATGGCTTGTATTGCTAAGATTGTATGTAAATCTTTTTCATCATTTTACGATACATCGGAATCTTGTTCTGAATGTGTGTGTGTGTATCTGTCTGTAGCATCGTAGATCACGAACGGATAAACCGATTTTTTTGTTTGATGAACTATATTGTTTAAGAAAACGGGTTTTCACGCTTACCTGACTGTTGGAAAGGTCCCACTATAGTTTCGTTCACATTCGGTGAACTTCATCAGGGATGAAATGAGCCGTTCGTGTCTTCAACGATGACACGTCTCGCACTGCGCTCGGCCGCTCGCCGCGCGCGCGATGTTGTCGTCGGCTGCTGGGGTGGGGGAGTTGAATTCACCGAATTTGAACGAAACTATAGTTGGACCTTTCCAACAGTCAGGAACCCGTGATATCCCGTTTTCTTAAACAATGTTAATCAAACACGCGTTAGTTTTCTAAATAAAAATGATGAATTAGTCGGAAGTGTTTTAGCTACGTTTCATTAGCTTTTTTGGCTATAGCTTAAGATAGACGATCATTTGTTTTATATGGATATCAAATTAAAAGACTTGTCTTGTATAATACTATAAGTACATGATAAATTTCAAATCTAAGATGGCCGCCATCACAAAATGGCTAATTACATATTTTTTATTGGGATTTTTTTAAATTTTACTCGATGTCTCAGAGAAGCCTGAGCCGGTTTAATAAATTTTTGGTCTTGGATTTTTGTTTATCAATATCAATCAATGGTTTTGACACAATTTTCGACGTGTTAAACTACATTGAGTTTTTTTTTATTGGTAACGTAAGTTTGAAAATAACTAAGTAAATTACCAACCGAACTGACGTCTGTTTTCACTTTTCAAAGTACATTTTATACATAAAAACTCGCGAGTAAAAATTAAAGAAAGACGGTAGCTTTATGAATGCTGTATTTCGAGAGTCCTTGGTAGCATCCCATCCTCCCAGGGTTACAGACATCACTTCCCCTCCACTTGTTGTTACTGTGCATTGTTGTCTATTGTTATACTGCGAATTATTGTCTCCAGTCATTTCGAGTTCTGTCTCAAATTCTAAAGGAATATCCTATTGTGTGGAAGGATTATTATTGTTTCTAAAGACATTTGAAATAAATGACGTAATAAATTTGGACAAGCTATTGCTTCCTTGTCAAATAATTTTCAATTTTGGGATCAGCTTTAGATGAGATTTTATGATAGTAAATTACCTTGTCATATATTAATATGACGAGTTTGATTATTATTGTTTATTTGCGTTTACATTCTGTGTATGTTAGTACTTAGGTTTATCTTATATTAATATTAGTATGTAAACCACAATTTAGAGGGGTTGAATCGAAATAAACAATTAACCAAAAAATAACCAATTAATTAGTCCTAAGTTAAATAAAAAAACGTAGTTAGGTAATCTTTTTTATTCTAAAACTTATTTCGCGCACGTTAACTTTTTTCAATATTTCTTCCCGTGCGATCCCATTAAAGTTGTTTAACCGCGAATATATCTATCTCTTTTATTTTCTATTTTTCTACAATAATATTTATTTTTGCAACACAAAATGCAAGATAAATATGCTTTCGTCTCCATTTTCAGCAAATTAATTACAGGCTACCCTCTATTACCACTCCTCCTGTCTTATCGAAGCTCAGGTATAGCTCGAAGTCATTAAAAATAATTGTCCTCAATTTTCTTGCAGATCGGCGTATAATGTCCGAGATAATAAGGCCGAAGAAAAATTCGACTCCTGGTGGAATATCGCTTACAATGGTGAGATTATTTTTCTAAGATTCATTAATTTTAGATAATGATCATTGGAGTGATCGCACGTTTTACTAGTAAAATATCAGATTAACGATGGGCTTTGATATAAAAAGTTCGTGTCTCATAGTGAAAGGTGCTCCTCACCTTCATTTATAAACAAAAGATTTTTTGGTGGTGAATTTGGATTATCTGTAGGTCTTAAATGGTCTAAAGATAATCTAAAATGCTATATTTTTTTTGTTGTTGTACTTAGTCATTTTGTTTATGATTAAAGTTTAGTTATGTACATTTAGTGATACGTTATTGACGTTCTGATGCGTGACGTTCAGATGCATCATTTTGCATATGCGTCGTGCCGACGCATATGCAAAATGATGCATCTGTATTTGGATTTGGACCAATTTACAATAAAACACCAACATTACAATGCTCTTTCTTACAATAAATAAGGTGATTCTAATACGGAAAAACATATAAAAAACCGTACTATGATTAGTTGTTTTGAATTATTAACCAAAGTACTAGATCAACGACAAAGTAGTAGAAAGTTTAAGAAACTTTTTATGGGATATAAAAGGAATATTTTTGCAAACAAAAAAGGCTTTCCTGAGAGGGTCCAGGCGTCGTTGAAAAATCGGTGAAAAAACATTATAATAACTAATTACAGCGAATTAAATTGTTAATCAAATCGATGCTTGTTTTATGCTTGGTAAAGATTCCGTTTTCTAATTCATAATGTTTGTATTTCAGATACAAAACTGCGCCATCGTGTAAGAAGGAGCAACATCATGGCAATATTACAGCATTTTACTGAGACCACAGTCATGCCCGGGGTAGAGGTTAGTTGATTGACTTTAAGACAGTAAACACTAACATTGAGACAGATGTCTATAGATAGCCCTAAACATTCCGGAGTTGAACTAAAATATTTCGCCAACATAAAAAAAGTTGAGATTAATCTTTGGATTGTCAATTTTCTCGTTAAAACCAATTAATTTGTTGCAATTTTAACAATTTAAACAATTTTCTTGCAATTTAATAATAAATTATCCGTTGCTAAAAATTATCAAATAATAATCTTGTATTTTACTTGGGACCAAATCATATATTATTACGAAGACCTAAATAATTAATATATTTTTCTTGACCATTGGGATACTCCTCAGTAATAAAGTACTTAGACCGTAGACAAAGAATTAAGGAAGACGTTATTTATGGTTATCTACTGGCACAACTTTTCCCAAAAAAGGTTTCTATTTTACCGCTTGTCGGTCTTAATTTACAACAACACATAAATAAGTAAGGAGACAGTAATAACAGTAAATAAAAATGGGACACGGTAAAACACGCGGAAATATGTTAGCTCACGAGAGATTTACAGTGTATTTTCGCAGGCACATATTTTGGTGGAGGACGCAAACGATTTTATGTTTTATTTTATTAGCCGTAAAATCTATTGTGCGGTATCAAAGATTGGTGATGGTTTGTGTGCCTACCCGGTTTTTAGCCGGAAGGTAAAAGCTAGAGACTTGATTGAATGCATCTCACACACAGAATCTGTTTTGTGAGTATAAACATTTTTTATAGTCTTCCTAGTCGTTTCTGATGCTTGTTACTCCCGATATTTGCATTCGAGCAAAACCACATTCAAAAAACTGAACATTTATGTGGCTCACCAGACTAAATTATTTTTGAAACTAAGTGACACTTATTGCTTCTTTTATCGCTAACTCTAAGCGATACCATCACAGGTGTCGCATTACAAAGCAGAGACTATGCAAAAGGCAAATTTTAGAATAATATTATATTTTCAGAGGTTTTTGGTGTTACGCAAGCCCATTTTTGTTTGTTTCACTTTTATTTTGAAAAATCACAGCCAAATGTAGCTAAACACATGCATTACTGCCACGGGCTATTTGCTGCAACTTTCGCTTTACTTTCTAAGTTTTGTGCGACGTAAGTTTTTAACAGACTTCAGGTAGGGAGGTCTCGATTCGTCGAGTCCTTTTTTCATTCTTTATGTGTGTTTATCGTTTTTTTCCGGAACGCCGAGACCAATGTGTTCCTTTTTTGCCTTACGTGGAAATGGATTTACCGTAATACTAAACCAATTTTATTTTGGTTTACAAATCGATATATCTGAAAACTTTGGTCTTGTTGAGACCTTTTTTTTCACTTTCTTTTAAAGTAATACTTATATTCTGAGATAAAATTATGCGTCTGTTTAAGGTACACTTGCATTGCACCGTGAGTGGCCCTCATCCAGCTAGATTTGTGTGGGAGAGAGATGGAATCGTCATATCATCTAATACTGACTCCAGGTACGAGTAAATGGATACACACTACTAATTATAACATAAGTCTTCTAATCTTTAAAAAAATTGTAATCGAAAAGACCTGAAGTTAATGCATTTTAGAATTGGTACAAATTACTAGTAGCTTCAAACTTGTTTGAGATTTTATAAAATAAATAACAGTAAAATTTTTTTTTTTACATCCAATGATGTTAATTAATGTTGTGTTCCGCATGTCTGTATCAAATATTATTTAAATCAGTCAGTATTTAGCGCCGTGGTAAACTGTGACTTTTCTTGGGAGAAATATCGCCTAAACTAAAAATCACCGACGACTAAGAAATTCTAATATTTGTAAAGCCCACACAACAAGTTTTGTTATGATTGGTTGTAACTACGGCCTGTACGGGGATACAAACGTTAACCTGGTTGCGTTTTACCGGTTTTAATTCGTCATTATCTGCAGATGGTTATAGGTTATATTGGTTACATCCCTCGTTTTCACTCGTTATGTTACTCTGGTTTAAACTTTTTACCGTGGGGTTTTCTTGAAATTCCTTCTAACCGCTTGTTTTGAGTAATATTTTGTAACACTCTATGTGTAGCTCAATAATAGCTCAATGGAAAACCACTAGAGATCAGTTATAGAACATATTAATAAAATTTATTTTGCGAAAAAAAACTTAGACATAATTGATTATTGTCTTCAATTTCTTTTAAAATAACTATTACGTTTAACTCCTAGGTACACATCTAGCCAAATAATGGCACCTGATGGTGTGGTCAGCCAGCTTAACATATCACATGTGAGGGTCGACGATGGAGGTCTGTTTTCTTGCGTGGCGCATCGTGGGGAGAACAATGTGGCACATTCAGACAGACTTAATGTTTATGGTAACTATTGTAATATGGAAATTGATAGTACATGTTTTATTTGTGGCAAAAAACATCAAACCCAATAAGTATTATATTTAATTGATTGAACTCATCACCAGATTGGCAGTGTTTATCTGTCCCAACGTATAAGCATTGCCATTTAGCGTGGTAATGCCGCTAGCAACCTGCGTATGCTGTCTTGGAAATTGGAGCATTTGAGTTATCATCTAAAAATGTTTGCTGTACTAAGTCTATTAATTTTCTTAAATTAAATCTCTTACCCGGTATTTATTTTTATTAAGGGCGTATATCTGTCATTTTTTCAATATTTTAATCATTACTAACTCAGCATGTATTTTGGTAGGAATACATTAGGTACCTGAAGAAATATGTTAGGCTCGCAATCTTGACTTATTCAAACAAGGTCGGCGGAAATAAGTTGAAAAAAGAAACATATTGAAGACAACGAAGGAAATCTCATTAAATCAGTGCCCAAAATCATTACAGCTTAATACAATGAACTAGAGTCACATAAATACTTTTATGCTTCAGTAAAAATAGTAGTCTAGCAGTCTCGTATATTATAGAACTTATATCCAATGGGTTTGATGTTTATTGAGAAAGAAGTAAATAAATTTATAAAAATAAAGCAACAGGCAGTAATGAGGAGCCTAGAACTATGCCCAATGTCGCCTTAAATTTTTTATGTAGTCACAGTTCACAAAAAAAATCTCACACAGTAGAGAACTTTTTATACAGTCTAAAACTGATCACAACTCGAGACTGATACGGATTTTTAGTTAGCCGCAAATATTTGACATAAAAAAGCAGAAACTGTGAGCTTATAATTTTATCACGATATTCGCCGTTTTCCAAAATGAAATTAAAAGCAACAATGTTTTTTTCATTTTAAAATTAGAGTTCTCTGAATTTTACTTTATTGCTACTGTAAAAGTTATGTGATATTTTTCTGCACCAAAAAAGATGTGAATTTTATTAACAGGTCCGCCGTATATTCGCACTATACCGCCGCTCAAAGCTCAGAGTGGTCAAAGTGTTGCGCTCAGATGTCCCTACTATGGATATCCTATCAGGTACAACATTATTTTTCAAGTGTCTTCATATAAAAAACTTAATTTAGTTTTCTCGCTGTTACTATAGTAAGTGGAATCTGCAGACCCGGGTTTCAAGCTAGTTGTACATGAAAAATAGTGACGACGTGCCGGAACCTCCCTAGTCAATTTCTTCTGAGCTCCAATGACTTAAGGGCCTTAAGAGAATATTTCTGATTTAGGTGTGGAGATGAGAGGTCAGTTTTTATCTACGTAGACTATGCAGACGACCCTCTTAGTATGAAAGAAATTTATTTTGCGACATACAAGACTCTTTGAAATTATTTCCTTTTGAGCTTTGTCTAGCCTAGAAAATAAGCTAAAGGACTTTTAGTCCTATAGTAGATTGTCTAGTTCTGGGTGTTATTATAAACTTGATATAGATAGATATAGATAGCTTTGAATAAGCGTGAAAATATACGTTATTTTTTCTGAACTCCAAATTATGAAGAATGTTTTTGGTTCAGGCGTGGAGGTAGAAATTCCAGTTTGAGTCTCTCTTTGAGTATCTTTAGCAAAATTATTGCAAAGTACCAGAACTCGATATTTTCCTAAAGTCCTATGCCTAAGGCTCTATAGAGAATATTCATAGTTGGGATGTGACGATAAATATCTAATTTCAGATTTCTCTTTTTGAGTATGCGTCGCAAAAATCTGCTTGCAAGAATCATTCTAATTAATTTTTTCCAAACTCCTTCGCCTACAATTTCTTTTGAGAATATATATAATATTATAATAGAACCTTCCAGTTGTAAAATCTGTCGCCAAGCACCTAATGGTGTGTTCCGGCAGCCTTCCTTGAGAGCTTTGATTCCAGACAAGGCATGCTCCATCTAGGACTACAGTATTACTGACTTCCGTGGTAATTTGTGGTCAAATGCCTAGCGGTTCAGGATAAAAAAAAGATATATTTTTTTTACTTAAATGCACTAAAAGTTGTCTCCGTATGTATGGTTATCGTCTATACGTTAACCAAAAATATGATGTAATGAAGATCTAATTTAATAGTTTCTTTTTAAGGGCAAAACCAAGGCAAAAGGTCTGGACCTTCCTAGTTATTTTTTTACCGAACTTCAATTCCTAAAAAAAATCTAGGTTAGTTCAGATCTGGCACGAGCCAATAACCTTGGTAACTAACTTTATGTAAATTAAATTGTATGCCAGTGGTAGATGCTGTCGGGTTTTCTGTTTTCACGATTATGTGCTTCTTTTTTTCGACGAAGGGGTTTTTCTTTCCTCATGATCACTGTAAGAAAGCTGTCTGTTGTAGAAGTAAAATATAGCTTTTGAAGATAAACAGTCTCCAATCCGCAATTCAGCCGGTGTGACGAAACCAGCTCTATACTCCCACTTAAAAGGGAGACTTAGCCAAGTGGTTTACTTGACAACATAATATTATTATGTTTAATGCATACAATTAAAAAGCCTTCTGTGATTTTACTAATTTCTTATTATGCTACGGTTATCTAAAATGCTATAATTATTTACAGAGACATTACTTG
Organism: Ligdia adustata; assembly: GCA_947049295.1. Classification (NCBI taxonomy): domain Eukaryota; kingdom Metazoa; phylum Arthropoda; class Insecta; order Lepidoptera; family Geometridae; genus Ligdia; species Ligdia adustata. Next base: position 4,436,139 of record OX346237.1, read on the forward strand.
GGAATATAAAGGAAAAGAAATAACGTCTGATACTCAAAATAATCGATATAAAAGATCTATCAACAACACTGCTTTAAGTATAGAGATATTTGGCAGAAAACCAAAGTTAAGAGAGAAAATATACGAACTAAAACCAAATAACAGTGTAGAAAAAAATGTTCATAATATTTTAAATAACATAATAAAACTAATTATAAATAACGATAACAAAATATCAGATAATGTAAAAAAATATAACGTAAAAAACGTTAATTTAAATATCTCAACAGATAGCGGAGAAAACGAATATACTGTAAATAAGAAAAGAAGGTCAAAGAGAGACGCAACGGTCAGTAATGACGGAGTTTTAACTTTAAACAGAATAAGCAAATCCGACAATGGATTATCATACTCGTGCATAGTCAAAAGCCCTTCAGGAGAAATGGCTAAAAGAACACTAGAACTTATGGTAGTAGAGGCACCACAATTAGAAGAAATAATGCTTGGGACAGATCTACAAGAGGGACAAATTGTACAAATACATTGCAATTTAAAAAGCGGTGATTCTCCTGTTTATTACTCATGGCTTAAAGACGGCAAGAAGATACCAAGTCATTTGAAGGTAAGAAGTTGCATCTTTTCCGAGAAATACCAAAATAACCAGAAGGCGAGGGTTAAGTTTCATTTATTAACATTTCGTGTTTTTTTGAGACGTGCATTATTTCAAAGTTATTGTCATTAAGCTTAGTTTTAAAATGCAGCTTATGCGCATAAAACACAATGATAATATGCTCATATCACAGGAACAGTGTTATCTATGTTAGGTTTATGAAATTGGATATTTTTCAAAGAAGGTAACGGTTGTCAACAAAGATAAGATCCTTTCGTCGTCAATCTTAAACATAGAATCCAGAATCTCTACTACTACGTATATAATCATTGCTTAACATAGCAATCGTAGACATTGACAAACTATGTCGCTTATTATTATGATTAGGAAGCGTTTTATTCTCCTTATATTATGGATATTATTACAATATAAACGAATAAACTTTGTAAGAATTTAATGATGTATTTAACATTTAAAAGGTTTTAAACTAAACTTACTAGATTGTACATATATTATGTTAGAACGTTTTGATAAGTACATTATAATACATGAGTTTTAAACAGCATCTACACAGAGAGCCGCAAAGTAAGAGAGCTCCATTATTAATATTGAAATTAATAATTCATCAGCGAAATCCTGGAGTCTGTCTTGCAATTGAGGATGCTTCTCTAAAGTAGATTACTTTGACTGAATATCAAAAGGTAACTACTGATGGTATTAGAGCTGTATCAAATATTAACATCATGCTTTGCGTATTACGTTATGCAAATTTATGAACATAATTTATTTTACTTTCCTAAAATATGTTTACTAATGCTATTTTTATAAACTTTTATATACTTCATTAATACTGACAATAATTGATTAGATTATTGTATAATAGAATTTAACTTAATAAATCAAATTTTGCAAACAACAATACAAAAGACCTTAGTCAACTGAGCGATAAAGACTTAAAATTGCCTTCTTCGACGGAAATATGCTAATTTATCAATACAGTAAACAGAAACAGCGTCTAATAAGACCTGATTAAGGATATTAATTTCGTTAGGATCGTTTTGTACGTGACAAGAGTACCTATTTTCTCTAAATGACACGCGTTCGTGGAACTCCAGATTATTATTTGTAAACAGATGGTCAACTAATACGACTAAATACCAACAAAACATATTAAAATAATATTTTATCCAAAACATATATATCTCAAAAAAAAAACTATCCAACCAGCGTGTTACAGTTGCTAGTTATTGAACACGTTTAGGCAAAGTGCGTTGCAAGAGCCTTTCAGTCTTTCGTTTGAAATTGGATGTTTAATTTTGTTTTTTAAACCTCACTACGTATGTTTTTTCCTTATGAAATAAATTCTATCATCAAACATATGTACATGATTTTGACTAAAATTCTGATACCTTAAATACATATTTAATAAAAAATATTTTCTTAGTTTTCTTAGTTCTCCATCGATTTCTGTATATTCTGAGGTTAGAATCCGCACAAATTCTTAAGGGCCAATTTCGTTAAATCTGTTCAATAGAGAGTGAAAAGGTAACTTTTAACAAACATTTAAATTCTGTTCTCATTTCCTTAGTTGATTTTTATTAGGAAACAAAGCGTTTGTAAAAGGAAATACTGCTAACATATAACAGCAATAAAGGAAATAAGGCGAGGTTTTATTAAACAATACAAAATTGTTTTTAGAGATTGAAAGAACAAAATGAAGTGAAGGAAAATTATCTAAACAACATTATTGAGTTTTATTTGGTTTTTATTTACATTCATTGCATTGATAAAATGAGGTCAGCTAACACTGGTGATAAATAGATTGTAGTCATTTTGCGTTTGAGGCATTCTGATGATGAAGGTTCATCATTGTGCAGATGCACAATGTAGCCGTTTTGCATGTGAAGACGTTTTGCGATAACGGCCATCAGCGATATCGATATATTACGATGCCGTCGTTTATCATGTGCGGACATTTTGCGTTACAATCGATATTCTACTGACCCTTTTATTCAAGCCAAATATTATTTCAATATGGTAGTGATAATATAAATGAGAATGTTTTCAATAAGGAATTAGGGCTTTGTACTCTGAACACTAGCAGTCATTTAAATTGAAGAAGTTTTACTCTCAGAGTATTTTATATAACAGACGATGTGCACCCAAGAACATCTTGCTTTCAAAACATTCTGATCTTAAATGAGTTTTATGGTTAGCAACATTTTTTATTTATTTCTTGCAGATAGTAGAAAAAAGTTTGGAAGTGTTCAGTGTGCTAATAATAAAGAATGTCTCTCTAGACCACTGTGGTACCTATACATGTGTAGCGGCTAATCATGTGGCAAAAGTGAACAAAACGGCCAACTTATACATCAAAGGTAAGTCATTATTTTGCTGCATACATAAAGGCTCACTTTAATAACCTTAGCTGTTTTGCTGTGGAATGGTCCACCGGTCCCCATTAAGCAAGCTCCATCATTAAATATCCTTAAGCATCGAGTCATCGAGCATTTTAATGCTGTAGTTATAGGTAATGGACTATTCCATTACCTATCACTACAGCATTAAAATTTGAGTCTTCTTCTTTAAGTAAGTAATTTAATTATGTATTTCCATAATAATTATTTGTATCTGTGTATCCATATTTATATATGTGTATCGGTTGTATTTTATTTATTCATTTATTAAATATGTTGATCAATGTCATATTTTAAAGCCTCTCTTATTTTGTATTATTCATTACGTGCGTGGTTGCCTGGAAGAGTTCGCTTTATACGATAATGCCGTCATTAAAAAACCTAGTATATATCTATAAACTCTTACTTGTTATAATTATTTATTTTTAAACTGGTTTTTTAGTAAAGAGTTATCTTATCTGAATATTCTTCTTAAAAAACTATCTTTTAACAAAGGTTAACTAATTTCCTGGATACCGAGTTTACTTTAGCGGCCTTCAAAACATGTCGCGCAGCTCTTTTTATTAAAAGTATAAGTTTTAAGACCATAGGAATAAATTACAAAATATTATAAATATTTATTTCGAAATATGGTGTGTGTAGTGAGAAGTGCAAGAAGTGCGTGGGAAGTGATTTGTTTACGTACGTCTTAATACTATCTCTATATTAATAATATCCATGCCTCTTTCGGCTACGGTAATAGCTACTACTTCCTAGTAAGCTTGAATGTTGTTACCATATCTTAACGTAATGACCTAGATTCAGCCGCTGACTAAACTAAAAGTTCCTGACTAAACAAAAACTTCCTAAAATTATATCCATCCTTTTCTCACTTTTGGAAACAAAAAGAGATGAGACAATTTTAAAACTGTCAAATAGGTTAGTTTAGGAAATTTGGCCTGCCCGAATCGAGCTCCTTATCCAAAATCCAAAAGTTGAATAGGGCCCTTTGATTATTTTCTTCGATATCATATAATTTCTTGATCCTCTGTTTTAATTAAACTTTGAAGGTATTGTAACTGCAAACGAGCAGCTTGTTATCTTGTATTCCCTTTTTTTATCTAACAAGATGCTTTTCCAATCTTTTTTAATACTCGTCGTACCTTTCAAAAACGTGGAGTATTTTTGTTGAATGTTTTTTTTTTACTTTTCCTGATTAAAAAAAGGTTGTAGATTTCGATTTGTGCTAACAAGCTATTTGTTAAGATAAGTACGTCATGTGAAATTTTAATACTAATATTTTTTCTCAAATCTTTCTCAATAGATTAGGTTTTCCTATTAGTTTCTTTTTTTCTTTTCTTTTCCTTCTTAGCCTTTGTTCATCGAGTACGCCCGAGTAAATATAAAATAGGTACAAAAAAAACCTACCACGCTTGAGATTGTCAAGACGCCGTTTTTTGTTTTACTGTGTCAATACTTTTTGATCTTCATGTGATCATAGATTTTTTGAAATAGATATTGACTACGTTGTACTAATTTATACGTTTTAGATTTTACTTACATATATATATAAATTACGTTCGCGCTAAAATTTCAGTTGCGCAAATCAAGAATAAATCAATATGTTCCAATTAGTGTGTACAAATAAACGATACTTATATAATTGCAGTTGCACCTAAATGGAGCGAGGAGCCACAAAATACCTCGTTGTTACTAGGCAGAGGTGGTCATATATCTTGTAATGCTAATGGCTATCCACAACCGCAAACACATTGGCTAAAAAAAGATGGTGAGTAGTAGCGAGATAAAATAAGTATTGATGATTAAAATATCCAAGTAACACCCATTATAACACTATTATTTTTAACTAATTATAAACTATTTCGTAGATATGTAGTTTCTTTTCTAAGTAAAAAATGCGAGCTCCATGGCTTAAAAAGTTTCAGACATATTCCACGCCACCGTATTGCCTCATGATAGCCAATCTACGGTAGGTAATGACACCACAAAAAGAAGAAGTCTAAGCACTTAAATAATAACTAAATCGTAACACGGAATGAATGAAAAAGATAAGCTATTATATCGCAAGAAATTTACGTCTATGTATATCCTAGACTCCGACCTTGGATTATGGAATTACTCAAATGGAATTAGAATGAATAGATTTGAATTATTTACCGAGCCATAGTTCCAGTTATAATGTTTTTGAATTAAGAATTCGGCCTTCTCAGGGTCAAAATTTTAACTGATCTATGTAGGTATACCTGATTTGTTTATATTGTAACTCACATATCACATAACTTAAAATTGGACTTACTAAATCCAAATACCAAATGATGAAAATAGTGTTAAATTCTTCGAGATTTTGACATGATGTTCAATTTCAGTGGTGCTAGAGACCTGGAGACCAGTTCTCGAAGTGGCTGGCGGTGGAGTCCTAAGCCTATCCAATGGTTCACTCATATTCGACTCAGTGGCACTTACGGACGCAGGGGTTTACACCTGCCATGTTGAGAACGGCGTGGGAGAAGCTCTGAGCAAAACTGTATGGATTTCCGTTAACAGTAAGTAATGCTGGCAGCTAGACAACTCTAGAAATATAAGCATCGGGATCAGAATTCTTGGCAAGATATTCCTCGCTATTATAATTACTCCTATTATTATTTATTTTACATTATTATTGACATAATAGTGGTCTAATTATAATTATTCAGCTTTACAAAGCTGATTCATGCCAGAAAGATAAATTGGATAGGCTTGAATGGCCTAGTAAAAATTCACAAAACAACCCAAGCAACACTTCTTATTCGTTATTAATACTAATAAATATTGGATTCAATAGTGATAAGCAATGCCTATACTTAGCACTGGAATAAAAAGGCTATGACGGTGATGATGATATGAGGAGCTAAGCTCATTAAATTTTTCAGAACCAGTAACTTTCGACGTAGTGTCCCGAAATATGACAGCCAAATTGGGTCAGCATGTTACAATAGAGTGCCATGCCAGAGGAGATGATCCCATAAGAATCATGTGGACCAGAAATGGAAAGCCCATTAATCCTCTGACGCAAAGGTAATGTTAAAGGGCAATGCCAAAAACCTTTGGGTCTTCCGTAGATTTTAAACGCAAAAACCACTCTGTTTACACAAAAACGGGCACCCTACATACTTTTTTTCTGTTTAGGGATAACCTAAATACTTTTTTTTGTTTAGTAGCAAGTTAGTTTACGTGTAAAAATGTACACTGAAAATTTGACTCAATTAGAGTTTTTCTATGTTAAGTTTTAGTTATTTTTTAGTGGCAAAAAAAACAATTATATATTTTATCTTCAAATGTCCTTGACCAGGGTAAAAATATCTGAAGTGAAGAGCGAGGACGGAATGACGAATATTTTGGAGCTACTTCAAACAGAAACAAGTGACGGTGCCTTGTATCAGTGTAGAGCTGGAAACCCATTTGGAGCTGATGTCTATTCGGTCTTCCTTACAATACTAGGTAAGGCCTTTTTCGGTGGGTTAGTAAGTTAGTGTTTCTGGAGTCATTTTGTTTAAACGACTATAAAAGTGAAGGGTTGATTAAGGAAATGTAAAAAGTAAATAAACAGGTATACGATGGAAGCTAGTCGTACCACAAAACGCAGTTTCTATTATTTGAAGGCTAATTATTTGTCTTCACTTTATCGACGTTTTCCTTATCCCAATTACTCCCAATTTCGAAGTTTGATCACACGAAAGACACAAAGAGAGCCTGAGCTACCGGTAAAGAAAAACATCATAAGGAAGCCATAGCATGGTGGTAGGGCGTTTTATAACGCTCGCTTACCCAGATACCACCCTCAAGTTTATATAATCTGGCGCCAAGCACGCAATAGTGTGTTCCGGCAGCCTTCCTTGAGAGCCAGTGTATTAAAGACTACGCATGCTCCATCTATGGCCACAGTGTCGTTTTCCGTTGTTGTGCAAGCTAGTGATCAAAATGCTGCCCTGGATAAATAAAAAAAAATACTAACTATACACAACATTGTTACTCTTTTACCAATAATTTAGTGTAAATGATAAAATAACAACGACGTAGTGGCACTGACTTGCAGTTGCCTTACTTGTTTCTTGTCTTAGAAATCGTGATTCAATTATTTTATTTCCCTTTTAGAACCACCTACGCCACCTACGGATCTTTCAATAGACTCTCTGAAGAGTCGGTCAGTGAAGCTTTCCTGGAGAGACATGGCTCGCTCCCTTGCTCATTACTACAGCTTGCAGATCACTAGCAGTCAGCGATTGACCTGGAGTACTGCTAGGACTGTTAATGTTACCAGGTTATTCTGATCCTACTTTTGAAGCGTAATCGGTTCTATTTCATTTAAATGATTCTGACAGTTAGAGTTGCTGGCGTTTACTTTTAAATCTGAGGCTGCAAGGTCTCACTTCGTACTAAACAACGGATCGACGGATTTGACTTGACGACCTTGAGTTAAAGTTAGCAAATCTAAAAATTAGTTTTGTTTTCATTGGGTACAATGCAACTAAATCACCATAAATTTTTTTTACACGATATATTTGTAATAAATGTGAGAATCCTTTTTTGGCGTTTGTAATATTACAGAGTTGTATTTACAGAGTTTTCTTTTCATCTAATTTTAGTTTGGGACTTATGTTCTAAACATAGCAGTCCCATTGTACATACAGACACTGGTTTAATATACACTGATTTACAGAGTTATAATTTCTGGATTGTAGGTTAGAAGAAATCCGACATACAGTAGAGATTGATGATCTCCAGCCAGCTACCAGTTACACAGCAAGAGTTGCTGGAGGGAATCAAGCTGATCTCAGTCATTATTCAACTCCAGTGAGATTCACTACCACTGAAGAAGGTAAATTATATTTTGAATTTCCAAGATGTGTCCCTTTTTTTACACTGTGTTACTTTGATTTTTGATTTTGGTTATTAGCTTACATAATAATATATGGTATAGCTTTGATTATAAAATCAAAAAATGAATTAACCTAAATAGTAAATAAACAAAATCTATTTTTATAGAAAGCCTGAAACTAAATTAATATAGATTCCTTAATGTTTGAAAAGAAAAAGACATAGTTGTTGAACAAATGCAATTTTATAAAAAGGTCAGGTAGAGAAGTAAACTTGTTTCGTAGACAGAGCTAACCAAGGGACGTATTTACGATAAAAAAATGAAGTGGTAACTTACTTAGCACGAGTGTAATATGTTGTTGTAGCTCCAGCATCACCACCTCTCAGTATACAGTTAGAGCAAACAGACTCTCCAGGAGAGCTCAGGGTTCGCTGGTTGCCACCACCGCCTGATGCTCATAATGGACTCATTGTTGGATATAAATTAAGAGCAGTTCCACAACTTAACGGTATAAAAGGTAAAAACAACATAATTTAATACGAAGAATATCAGAAAACGTTATCGATATTTAATAAAGCAATTTTTTTTGTAGAATCTGAAGAGACAAGCGATAAAACAGTTAAAACATTGTCTTTGTACGCCAAACAAGAGACCATCTTGACTGGGCTACTCAAAGGTGTCAGGTAAATTTTCAACTGAGTTTGAATAGTTTATATTGTTAAAACTGTGTATGTAAAGTTATTCCAATGAAGTCGGGCGTTGCTTTGCGGAATTCTATTCTTAATAAGATGTTGTTTTATAAATCACTAGTGATTTCACGCTTAGTTTTGGCATCAGCGAGAGGAAAAAAAGAATATGCTCTGAGACGCAAGAGCTCACTTTTGATCGAGCGCTTGAAGAGTCAACATCTCCTGATGATGCCTCGTGCTAAAGTAAAACATGTGTCGAGGAAGTCAGATACCGTGGTGAGGAATATAACTAAAGAATAATTTTCGTTTTCTCACGCTGACACCAAAACAAAGAAGAAACTAGATAGTTTTTTAATTTGATCTACATATGTTTAGTTCAAATAAATTTAAGCTACCTTAGACAATTACATGTACCGATTGTCATGTAATTTTACGAGATATTTTTGAATATGTATTAAATCATGATGAGAAACACTCAATTGACATACTAGATATATTGGCATAATGTTGCAACTTTGTGTTGGCTCTGCTGGCCACGTCAAATACTGTTGAGCTGCCTGAAAATTATGACATAACCGTAAGCCATTGACTTATACGAAGAAAACTAAGTTATTTATCCATACTCTAGTAAATAACATCATATTTTACAGATATGCGGTTTCAGTAGCAGCATACAATAGCGCTGGACTAGGGCCTTTCTCTGTTCCGTTATTTCAAGACACGCGTGAAGGAGGTAAGTTACTTGAAATGCTTCTGTCTAGTAACATTTATCACACTAGATGTTTTTGGTAGTGATACAAGGCAGCACCTAAGAAAGGAAAAATAGATATGGGTTATAATTAATTTAAATGTATTTTTTTGATTATACACATAATTAACATATGCACGTTCTTTTGCCAGTTCTCGAAAATGGTCGTGCGTTGCTCTACTGGGACCGCTCTATCATCACGGACAGGACTATTATTTGCAATAAGCCTGATATCGTGCTGGTAGACCGGCCCCAGCGCAGAGCAGTACTCGTCGACATCACCATCCCACATGATGAGAACCTCGTGAAGGCCGAGAAGGACAGGGTCAGTAGGTACCTTGACTTGTCTCAACAGGTTACCGCCATGTGGGATGTGGATTCGACGATCATTGTTTCGATAGCCCGTTCAGTGAAAGCCTGATAGCGAGAAGCTTCAACCAACATCTTAAGAGACTCTCGCTAGATGGTTTGATCAGGGGTCAGATACAAAGATACATTTCTTCTCCATCCTTGATACGCACGCATCGTCAGGAGGTTCCTCTCTCTGCAGTTCCTACCACCGGTAGCTTAGATCCTACTTGCTGCTGGCGGCACTCTAGGTATAAGTTTTTTTTAAATATTTATTGTTTTATAGTTGTACTGTAAAGAACTTAAATTTAAATAAAATTAATACCAGATACGAGTATACATAAATATAACCTTTGCATATTTTTAAAGTATAATCAGTTAGAGTCTGTTCTTGTAAAACTGCATTAAAATCCATTGAATCTGGAATCCCTATATGTAACATATATGAGCATAATAAAGCAAGTAGTAAGAAGCGACTGCAAAAACTTTAAATTAATGTAAAACGCGGGATGCAACTAATATAGCCTATTACTATTTACAATAGATATAGTAGATGAATCCAATGACACCTCGCATATCAAATTCGATCCACCAGTGTTATAATATATATTGTCACAATGACTTAGACATACATACATATTTGCACAGTAATACAAAAACAAACATACACTTAATAAACGTCCCTCTTTTTTGGGCAGTCCGGTACAAAACCTCCAACTGAAAATTTATACCTACTCGACAAAAAACTTTGCAGACAATTCACACTCAATCCTTGTCAATTTTCACGAAATTTTCTATCGGTAACTGCGTGAATTATTTAAAAACTTCCTTTAGAAGCTGAAGTTCTATCGCTTTCAGCGCGAAACTTCTTCGCAGCTGTACTAATTACTTAAAAACTTAGATTTAAAGAAAATTTTACTATCAAGTACAGCACTGAAGCTTAAATGCTTTAAAAAGTGTAATTAAGACATATTGTGAATAAATACGTATCAACCCCAACAAAATCATATATATACCTCATTTATAAAATTATCTGTTGTTAAATTACCTCACGTGTTCATTCCCCTAACGCAGCGACTCCTATTTGATTTTTGACCTCTGATAAAAGTGAACACAATCGGGAAGGAAGAATAAAATTTTATGCAATTTATTATTATAATTCCTTGTCCTAGATTCTAGTATTAGTGGCTGCTTTAGAATTAATGGTATTAGTATAGAACGCACTCAATTTGCAATTTTTTTTGAACTGTTTTCACATTCATCCACATCTTTAGGCCGTCTTTTTCCATCCTCATCATTATTGTCCAAGAGTATATAGCGTAAAAATCTTGTATCTTTTCGCTTTACGGAGGTAGGCAGATATTAAGTATCTAACGATAAGGAGGTTCGACATGGAAGGATGGTGATCCTTCCATGTCGAACCTCCTGCACTTATCACGAAATACCAAAACACAACGTTTTTATGACATTATTAAAAAACAAGCCAACAAAGCGAAAGGTCGTTGCATTTTTCGAAACAAAATCCTTAAAAGGCAACTCAAATTTCCTTAATTCTAAACGACTGCGAGATGACGGCAAGCTAATTTTGTATTCCCAAACAAGAGTAATTTGTGAAACTTTTTCGTTTTATTTTTGTTTTACAACTCTTCCCACAACTACACAAGTGTCATAAATCTGCTCTGTTTTATGTTCGCGGAAAGACAACATATAAAATTTTAACAGTATAAAATATTACTAAGCTGGCCGCTATTAAACTATACCATAAGAAGTTAATTTTACAAATTTAAACTATCAAAATTGAGAATTCTGACAAACCTCCGACATTTGTTGTGGCAGCCATCTTGGATTTGAAATTATCCTAGTGAATAGTATTCTACTAGTCAAGCCATTTCAGCAAAAATAAGTAATTTGAAGAACATCATAATTAATTATAACAGCGATTGGTAATTGAGAGACACAGAATTCCTTTAGTACCCATTTAAACTGGATTCTCTGATAAAATCTTTGCATTGATAGATCCATAAAACTCACTCTCACATAACTATTAGAAACTTAAAAATAATCAAAACCAAAAGCATGATATTATGACATGACGTCACAAATTTTAAGAATTTAAAAGATAGAAACAAAAGTTATACCTATTATGGACAATTTAATACATAAGGATGGCAAATGATACGTTTTATTAAAGTAAATCTATATTTGCTTGATAATGTATGGCTAGTTTTTTAAGTACATTTTATATTTTTAATCAATTTGTAGAAACGTGCAGAGTTGTGATACTGTCTATGACTGCACAATTTGTTCATAAACTTTGTTCCTGAGTCATTATCATTTTGAAATGTTTTGTCTGCCGCAAGCCTTTTAATAATTAGGGCCTCGGCCTCGGCTCGTAAAATAGTTAAAATTTCAAACAATACCCGCTCATCCCCGTTTAGATTTAGTTTCAAATATACTTTGTTAATTTTTGAATACATATTTTACTGTAAAATACATTTAGTGAACGTGGCCGTGGGTTAAGCAAACGGAAATAATTCAAAGGCACGAGAAGTAACGTTTTGGAATAGTTATAATCAAGGGTTTGACTTGATGTGTGCGTTTGTAGGTACCTTAATTATGTTTGTATTTAACCTAGGAAATTTTATAAGTAGTAGGTAGAACTTTAATTATTTATTACTATAGTTAAGCAGAAATCTTCCTGCCATTGATAGAATTCATATTAAAAAACAGTGCACTCGTTTATATCAAGACTACAATCTTCTCCTCTTATATTTAAAAATCAATTGCTGTTCGTTTATCTCGAAAACTCGAGAACGGCTGGTCCGATTTAGCTGATTTTAGTTTTGAAATGATGGTGAAAATTCCAGGAAGGTTTGAACAAATATAACTGTTTGGCGGTACGAAGTTTGCCGGGTCAGTTAGTATTATTATAACAATCGTAGACCATGAACAAAGTCTCTGGGTGGATTTGAAATTTTTTATAACAGCGTGTCATTCCGCGTAAACAGAATATGTCTTTTTTTTGTTTTAACATAAAAAACTGACTGCTGCAACACAGCAATTTCCTAATATTAAAGGCAGGCCTTCAATATGATAAAACACTCTGTATTTATAAATAATAATAAATAGTACGTTATGATACAAATGTGCTAAGTTGATCATTACAGCTGAGGCGGTATCATCCGGATTAGGAAGCCAAGGCTGTAATGATCAATGCACACGAGAGTCATACGACGTTTTTCAACACACCTGCAAGTAAAAAACGTATTATAAATAAAATATTCGACAAAAAAGAGTGAAATCTCGAGGATATTTTACCGCGCGCGCTATTTTTATTTTTACATCAGTCAGCCATAGAGGACTATCACTACGTTGCAGCCAGCTGCGCGCGCGTATCAAAGAAGGCGCGATCGAAAGAGTTCTGTAACCTTAAGAATAAATCAATCCTTTGTTTTAGGATTTCTTACTTTTTGTGTAAACCTAATAAGATAAAATGTGTAAATGTAGTATATTATAAAATCACAAAAATGTTATTTTTTACAATTGCAAATATCGCAACAAAGTTTTCTGGCACAAACCAGCTTCAACTCAGCATAATGCTGCTTGTGTTTATATCTAGCAAATTATGCTTAATTGGCTAGATATAACACAAGCAGTTATTAGTAATAAACGCTGGCTGTTAACCAGGCTGGCTGATATTCCGCTTATACCTTAATTGAATGAAATTTTCTCATGGTTTGTCGTTCTTCCGCAGCTCCAGAAGAAGGTCCATCAGCAGTGGAATGTGGTGGCGTGACGTCGACAGCTCTGAGAGTGAGCTGGCAGCCGATCCCACCCCATAAGCAAGCTGGAGCTCTTATTGGCTACACTGTGCTATACGCTGCTCAAGGTATCATAATAAGCATAGCTATGGCTAAGTAACTATGGCTGATGGAATGATTATTTCATTTTATAATTTTTTTGTTGATATTTATCGAGTCAATGAGTTTTCTCTCATACATCATACATACTGTTGGAAAGGTCCGACTATAGTTTCGTTCACATTTATTGGGAAACAGCGTCCGTACAAACCTAATGATTTTAACAGTTTTGTTCATACAGACACATCTTTAGACATGTTTTAAATGCGAAAGTGTGATTTTCAGTTTGTCAGCTCTTCTTCTCCTCAGCAAATTAGTTAAAGATTAGCTGCACAGAAATAGTTCGGGGCCGGAAAGTGCCGTAGACTACTTTATTCCTGACAAAAGAAAACATAACGCGGGTTAAAGCGTGGGTAAAAGCGCGGGCGAAAACTTGCATTGCATAATTATAATACATACACAACAACTTTTTATGAAAAAAAAGTGTTTACCAACTTCCAGTACGATATATAAATCAGTTATCTGGACTGATTTTAATAAACATTTGTAGAGGCAATATACATTACATATACATTAAGTACATCTTTCCAAAAAAAATACTTATTTCTAATCAGTCCAACCGTTTTCAAAAAAATCTGGAAACAAACATTTAAAAAAACATACCTGTTGAATTTAGCGCCTCCTATTCTTTGGAAGTTTTTAAAAAAAGTGTACTACGAGTACATGCACATTTATAAAACCAATAACTCAGGTAAGGTTAATGGATACACGTACACAGCAGCACTCACAGTTCCACGATAGGTATACGAAGACAAATGTGCACTATCCATCAATTAGCTGGCTTGCCTCTACACGGCGCGGTGCATGCCGTGTATTCGAGTTTCCAACTGAACCGTAATAAAAATGGTCAGTTGGTCAATGATCAGAAATTAAGCCGATCACACACATACAGAGTTATCGGCTAGGAGTGTACTAAGCCGAAAGGGGGTTACTATACTCATCCTAAGGCACAATTTTTACTATGGGACCAACTTTGAATTCGAGAAAAAAATCAGCAGTTCCATACAAAAAGTTCATCGGTCGTCGACAAAATGTATGAAACAGCTGATTTTTTTTACTCGAATTCAGAGTTGGTCACCTAATGAAAGTTGTTCCTTAGGATGAGTATAGTGACCCTCTTTTGGCTTTGACATCCCTAGCCGATAACCCTGTATTATCTATAACTATTAGTTATACTATGCAATTTTGTTACTACTAGAATTATGTATCTTTCATTTTGCATTTTGTTAGGAACAACACTATCTTGTTCTGCAATTTAAGTGAATAATTTATTCATTCAAATTCGAGAACTAAATAATTGTACTAGCTATCTGCGTAGATCTTTCCACTTCCGTGACAAAATATAATACGAGTATCTCAAGTTTCTAACTGTTTACTAATTTCACTAAAATCTGTTCATAGATTTTAACTGTGACTCACGCAACTTTTCACAACGATAAAATTATAATAATAGTGTATCTTAGCGACTTAGACTGTACTATACAAGACTTCATCACTAACAAGTACAAAGCTGTTACAATATTGGAGTTACAAATTGAAACTAAGCTTGACCTCAATCCCTAAACTTCTAATGTAAATGCAACACATCAACAATTTAATGTCACATCTTCAAGCCATTTCCATCCTTATTCATATACGTTTTGTTCATAAAATAGGTCGACAATGGCTTAACGCTACATCTATGGTCACCGAACTGAGATTGCAGGGGTTGACGAAGTTTACAAACTATACCATCAAAGTAGCCGGCTTTTCGAACTATGGACTGGGGCCGTTCTCTTATCCAATAGTTTGCGCTACTATGCAGGACGGTAAGTGATTTTGTTTATAATACAACATATTAGTAATAATATTGTAAATAGGTAACGATAAATTTAAAACAATGCATTATTAGTTTTTAAATAAAGAATATGCTAAACAGCAACACTGTTTCTTGGAAAATGGCTTTCATGACATACCGGTTGATTATAAAAATATAATGTAGACTCATTATATTTTTATAATCAATAAAACAATACTTTTGTCCTGCAATGGCTTCCAAGCCACACTGGCATAGAAAGAAATGAGAAGGCGGATCATGCATTTAGGTCATAACAAACAGTATTTTTCCTAACTTCCTCTTCCATTTTAATATAAAAACAATCACTGGCAGCAGACTGTTTACTCATGATTTTATAATATTTTGAAAGTTATTTAATCTTAGTTATTTTATAATTGTGAGCTTGTAAACTATATTTATTTCAAAGACGTACTTTATCGTGCATTCAATCATGTATCAATTTTACACTCCAATACTTTTGTCCGCGCGATCTGACCCTTCCTCCTCCCCAACCTATATATTAATAACAAGTTAAAATAAACATCGCTATAAAAGTTAGAATATATGGCTTTAGAACAAGCGAATTTTAATTGTTGTCTTTAGCAACCCCAATTTAACATTTATGCAGTTGATTTGAATTTATTTTACTTGAAAATGTATGCCGATTATGCTATGACAACTATTTTAATTTTCTTACTAACTAAATTTATTACGTCGAGTAAAATAACCAAAAAACGATTTTCATTCAGTGCCAGAAGCTCCAGCTGAAATAAAATTGCTATCGCAGTCATCGAACACATTACTAGTCAGCTGGAAGAAGCCTCGACAGCCAAATGGAAAACTTTTGCACTACACTGTGTATTGTAAACCCACTGCAAGGTAAGTTTTATACGGTAAAAAACAGTAATTTGTGAATGAATTTATTGCTAGTTTGCTAGTGCTGCATTAGTTCCTGTTTGTCCTCGTGAAAATATCGTAAGGGCTCTAACAGGAAAATTGATTCCCCTTTGTGCCCATTGCAAATATTTTAAGGTGACAACCTTAAAATATTTGCAACAGGAAAAGTGATTCATTCCTGTCCCCTTATCAGTCGTAAGGGGACATAAAGGAATATAATTTTCCTTTTGTCTACTCACGGGGTGATTGAGGTGATAGAAAGAATTAAAACCTGGAAACTATATTATAAAAACAATAAATCCTAAATTCATGAATATTTATGGATGTGACATGTGATTTGTTTCTTATTGTGTATTGTATTGGTATTATATGACTAACCTAAGTTTTATAAAAGATGTTAAAATTAGATAAAAATATTCAAGGCAAAGTTTTATGACATATTTACTGATCGTCGATCACAATAATGCTTTTCGACATAAAACTTTTGGTGTGATTTTGACATTTTCGAGCAATTTATTCGATGGGATAAAATTACACCACTTGAGGGCAAGGGTTATTTATCAACCGGATAAAGTTTTAGGAGCATGTATTGCAGAAATTGTAAATAACGTTACATTCTATAGTAACTTGTTGTTAGTTATATTGAACACAAACAAAATGTTTTGGAATTGAAGTGGACACGCCGCCGCGTGGCGTTCAGGTTCTGTTATAATTTATTTACCTTGTCGGAACTGATGCTTTAATATACTGTACATAATACGAGTACATAACTATAATCATCCCACTGTCCACCATGCTGCGTCACCAATACGACATTATAATCTTGGTGGGTTGAACCTTTAGTATTATCTAAAGATTTAATCATAAAAATAGTAATCTAACTGCTATTTTTATTCCAGTTATCTAATATATTTTTTTATATCATGGCAATTATCTGCCTTTTTGTCATATAAAGTTAGGCATGAAGGAGGAGAAAACAACAGAAAACTTGGTTTAATTTTGACAGGGTTGAAGCAGCGAACTGTCAAAAAGAAACCAAGTTTGCTTACTCTTGTTTTCACCACTTTCATGCGTAACTCTAGCTTAAAAGGGGGTGGTTGATATATAACCTTGTCCGTCTTATCTGTGAGTGAATTCATTCGGAAAACTTATCGACTGTCGTTCTAAAGGCAAGACAGGTTTCCGGTTTCCGTTCCTTTTCATGTTGCGAATTATATTTGGTTTTGGACGACCCAAATATTTATTGGCAGAAATGGGTCAACAGACACTATCGGGTTTGAGAGAGGTCTCGTTCAATGCTTTGATGTGTCCGTCATGAGACATTTTTGAAGTACTGTTTGTAGTTGACTCAGTCAGTCTGAAATATTTCCGTTATTTTAGTTTGGATGTTTTTGTCGTTTTGTGTCCATAAACTTACATATTATTTTTTATCTGTGACAAAATATGAAACACCGTACGTCCCGGCTTCGCACCGGTAATAAATACATATAATCAATTTTATTCAATGATAATGTAACTTATTATAGCAAAAAAAAAAGTATTTTTGCTCTCCGATATCTAAGTGCAAAATCGTTTTTATTCTCTAGAGGTCAAAGTAAATCTGAATTTAGAACATCGTGTGCACGAACTTGGTGAATTCAAAACATTATTAAACCTACCTCAATGGTGTCCAACCTTATTTAATTTGTTAAAACTCAGACTCGGAATCTGCTAGATGTTTTTTTTTAAATTGCTTTTCGCTCGCCTTTACTTAAAACTATTAGAACATAAAATTGTCTTGTGATTTTTTGCATTTTATCATTTTCTCGCTGAAGTAGGATGAGAATTTACGTGTTGCACTCAGTGCAAAGATATTTCATCTTGTGCTCTTTTGATTCCCTCGCTAACTCTCAGGATCCTAATATTTGAATCCTTCGCTTGCTCGCTAATCAAAATTGATCACGCCGTTAAAAAGCAACTAATATTAGTACTAAACTGAGGGTTTAAAATTTTTATGAAACGGACTTTTCATTCAATATAATTAATAATATTGCTATTTTGCTGTTATAATTTAATATGCTGCAACATATTAGGTACAAGTTATAATCTTGATTTTGTAATTATCCGCACTATGATAGACATTGACTTTATAAAAAATGCAATGTAGCGGCCATGTGTTATATTCAATGCAAAATTTGTTATACTCGTACGTTCTAATAGGTTTTGAAAAAACTTTGTAAAGTGTTAAAACAGGCAGGTTGTATTAATTTCGTATTCTGTTTGTACTTATGCAAGACAAGCAGCGTTTCTTGGAATCGTTTTCCTGTACCGCTGACGTCTATCCCATATCTATATTCCTAAATAATAATAATGATAAAACAAGGATAGGGTAATCAAATTATACCTTCTATACAAGGTTATTGCTTAAGGCTGTATTAATATGAAAGGGGTTGACTATACTCATCCTAAGGAACAATTTATACTATGAGACCAACTAAACTTTTAACAATTTTTTCTAAGTAATAGATTTTTTTTCGAATTCATGTTTGATCCCTTTATGAAAGTTATTAGTAACAATAAGTATAGTGATCCCTTTTTCGTAAAGTACATCTCCTAACTAATAATATCCCTGTCATATTTATTTATTTTGTTAGCAACGATGGCCCTCAAGCGATACGAGTAGACGCCCAAGACCCTAAAGACATTTACGAGACGTCCCAAAGTTACGAACTAAAAGGTCTGACTGAAGGTCGACAGTATGACGTATGGATGACAGCTGGCACAGCAGTGGGAGAAGGACCAGAGACTAGAAAAGTTACAAGCACTCCTTCGCAAAGAGGTAAGCATACGAAATACGAGAAATAATTAATGTATTATTATTTAATCGCTACAAAAATTTGATTTCTCAAATACTAAGACACTACTTACTGTAACACGTCTTGAAGATTCTACTTAACTTTTATTAGTTATTATAATATTATCACTCTTAACAAATATAACTTCGGTTACTAATATAATAATTTCAGATAAAGTCACGTTATACAATTTGCCTTAGTCTTGTGATAAAATCTTTATATGACCCGCTACTAATTTTTATAGCTTCTATAGCGGCTAGCACTATTACAAATATAACCTTTCCTCACTTCCTTACAATACTTGTATCTTGTTACAATTAAGTTTCATTCGATCCTATTCTCGGAATTTATTTCGGTGCTTGTCTTGGGCAAATTTCATTGGCTTTGATCATTCATTGACCCAAGAAGACCAACTGCATAGGGGAGAGATCTATATTACAAGCTGACGATGATGAATTTATTTTAGTGGTAGCAGGAGTATCATCTCTTGGGGGAGAGATAACAGTGGCAGTTCGAAACTCGCTCTTGTTAGAATGTCGAAGTGTTGGATCACCACCACCCAGGACAGTCTGGTATCACAATCAGAACATCATCACCCACCATCCGAGGTTCAACAGGAATAAAGATGATAGTCTGCTTATTAAGAGTAAGTATGGCTTTTGAGAACCTTATATATATATATATATATATATATATATATATATATATTATATATTAAAGTTTCTTCTGATTGTCTTAGGAGTTTGCTTATTTTGAAATTCATTCGATTATTTGTTTCATACCTGTATGTATTGAATCTTAGTTTACAAGATAGGCACAAAGTTCTTCGACGAATGCAATATTCTAAGATCAGAAAATCTTAAAAAATAATACAGTTACGTATGTTTCTCTTAGCTCTCTTACATATCATGAGTGTAAGCTATTTATTAATTCTACATCAATAAAATTGTGAACGATCAGCCCCTTTATCGGCTAGAGTTAGGTATGAAGAGATGAAAACAAGAGCAAGCAAACTTGCTTACGTTTTGACAGTTTCAACCCTGTTAAAAATTAAACCAAGTTTATTTGCTCTTGCCTTCACCTTTTTCATGCCTAATTCTAACCAGTAAGAGGGCTGTTTGATGTTTTGAAATATTATCATGACAAAAATCCTTAAAATAAATTTTAGTGCCACTTCTTTGCTGCAAGACATAACTTTTAAGAATTTGTTAAATACTCAAACAGACGAAAAGTTTGAGCCTGCTAGCTTACTCATTTTGTTATTCATACTCATAGAACAAAAAAGCAAGCCAAAATAGATGACATTAACATGATGTTATATATCAATATCCGCAACTATTTGTAATACTAGCATGATCTACTCCGTATTTACAAAAAAGAAGAACAAGAAACAAGCACATTATATAAGCGTTATTCAGGCACACTTGAAATGTCAAGCAATTGATATTTTACCTTGAGTTTTCGAAATAATTTTTGGTTAAGTAATATTTAGGGTTAGTTTTTAATAGATAAGCATTTTTCTAGGTATTGATCAATCGCTAAGCGGCAACTACACTTGCCTTGCCAAGAACTTGTACGGATCAGACTCGGTGGTGTATTCGGTGAAGGTCCTGCCATTGCCAGACCCGCCGACACTGAGAGCCTCTCCTTACAAGGACTATGTTGTGGTCGAATGGGACGAGATCAGAACCAACAATATATCCACAAGTTATAGTATTAGTAAGTAACGAATTTACTTCTAACATATCATATCTGGGATTGTACTTTAATTGTTTGTCTTTTAATTGTTCTTGTTCTGAAGTATACTTGTCAACGATATAGTAATTTACACTAAATGTCAAATATACACAATGATCCCAATTCGGCCAGTCACATAAACTAAACTAAAAGCTCTTAAAATTATATCCATCATTTTCTCACTTTTGGAACCAAAAAGAGAGAGACAATTTTAGAACTGTCAAATTTGGTTAGTTAAGTAAGTTTGGCTTGCCCTCGGGGTCAATGTCAAACACTCTTAAGCCAATCACGTAGGTAATAAGTCAAAGACGCATAAAGTCAAAAGTACACAGTTGAAGAGATGTCAGTACAATCATACATAAATATAACAGACACGTCATTCATAATTAAAACAAGATAAATAATTATAAATATACTTTTACTGTACTACAAATTATAAACAATACATAAATACACTTTTATGTCTTATTCTAATATAACCCTTTATATGAAATCCATAATTTGGTCAATGTCTCTAGTAAAGTTATATTTTCCTTAGACTATAACCTGACTTGGCGTGAAGGGGACGGTCCTTGGCAAGAAGCTTGGCCTGTCACTAAGGAGACACGACTGTTAGGCGTCCAACAGCATACACTTGCAGGACTAAAGTGTGGGACTAAGTACTCTATTCGAGTGACAGCCACTGACAACGTGGGAACGTCGGCGCCTGCACATATTGATGTAATTACTCTTGGATCTGGTGAGTACTAGATTACACTGGTTAATAGTTAAAATTCAGAATGAGTAATATGCAGGGTAGAATTTGTTATTGTCATTTGAAGACTTTCTACGATATCTATTCGAAATATTGAGGATAGTTTTGTTTATAGTTTTGGAGTTCTGTTCTTAACATTACATATTAGTAGCCGAATTGCCGTTCAAGTTGGGTTTCGAATTAGAGTGATATTATAATAGCTGGAAAATTAATTTAACATTGCACTGAAAACAGATTAATTTATTTTTGAAAACGGCAGCAGCAATATAGGAGTCATCCGGTCTCTACACGTTCTTGTACTTAAATCTTTTGATGCCGTGAAGAGCAAAAAACGTAATCTTACATTGGTTCCTGTTGTATTTTCTTAGCACCAGTATCACCACCGTCCACTGACTGGCTCTGGAGTAACGCTAGTCACATCTACATCCAGCTGAGTGGGTGGGACGATGGTGGTTGTGACGTCACCAAATGGGACGTTGACTATCGCCCACTTGGCTCAAGCGTTTGGATGAGAGCCGAGAATAAGGCCGTAAGTTATAATTAATCGAGTTTCTAAAACAAGGTGATAAGTTGGAAAATTCAAGAGTAATTGATTTTCGTTGCAATAAAGTAAAATCAGGTGGTTGATATTTGAACATATGGTGAAGACTATAATAGCAATAATTATGACTGCTATGTAGGTAGAATCTATGGACACTACTTACGGAGGAAGGCATCCATACTCTGTCTCAGTACCAAATTAAACTTACTTTATCTGTGTCGTGTTTTTGTGTAACTGAGGTTATTTTTATTTTTAGAAAATGCATAGTCACATTATGTCTTCAAATCTAAATTTAGCTTTCTAATATACATTACAGCTCGTCGAACCTGACATTTTCTAAGTTATTTTTTTGTTACAAATGTATTTTTTGTTATACCTTAGGACATAATGTGTTTGAATATTTCGAGAGACCTCCTACGACATATTCTTCACTTTTTTATGAATATATCTTATCTATAATATAACTCGAGAAACTAAAGGAAATAGTTAAGAAGCTCAATAACCATGTTCTTGAGAAACTTACTTTACTACTTTTTCTCATAGCCAATGGATCTGAACTTGGGCTGGAGCTACATAGAGGGCCACTATCAAGCTCCACCACTTCGTTCTGTCCCCACATCGTACGCTGTTGGAAACTTGGCTCCAGCCAACTGGTACCAACTGCGAGTCACTGCTACCAATGACGCTGGCACTGCGTCAACTGTTTATACGTATGCCACAAAGACTTTGGATGGGGGTAAGTTTTATTTAAGGGTAGCAGTTGCCTTTACGCCTTGTCTGGCGTTGCCTAAGGCGTTTTGTTGCGAAGAATCTTTAATATTGTGTTTGTATATATTTTTAGGCAATTTCTTAGGTAACACCAGTCAAGGCGTACCCGATAAAATGAAGTATCTTTCAAGTCATACTAAGCTATTTAAGCTTTGCGTTGACAAGTCATGACACTGATTTCTGTGGATGATAATATAATTGTGATCAATTTTTTAAAAAGAATCCAAAATGCATTCTTAGAATTTTTAATCATTAAACTCTATGTTGTTATACTCGTATGTAGCTAAAGTAATTTAATTTCATAAAACGTTAATGTATTGATTGTCTAAAAGACATAAGACGTGAAACGATATGTTGTACTAAACTTAGGTTCTATTTAACGTACTAAAGATAAAGAGAAAATTTTGTGAGAATGTTTAATTAACATGATTATACTTTCTCACTAATTATTATAATTTTTGTGTTTTAACATTTGCACTTAATTTACTCAATATGACTACCAGTCTCTTACAGTACTTTACTAAAATCATCAACTTCAACTACATAAAAGCGTAAAATAGCCAATAAAACAGTTTATCTTGGCAAAGCAAACTTCTCCCGACAACGCTTAATTCATTACGTGCAAATCACAATAAAGTCTGTTTGGCTAAAACACGAAGTGAAGTTTGTCAATCTAGATGTTTTGCCAATCCCAACTTTTGTCATCAGGCACGCGGAGCGCGCGGAATTATGTCGTAGACGTCAAAAACTTCCCGAATGTTCTGACGCGGTTATAAATTTGCTTTGTTTGAATTGGTGAAGTTCTCCGGTTTTGTTAAATATTTGCTGGTTGTATAAGTTTTAATTAATAACATCTGATTTGTAAGAAGAATAACGAAGTTATGAGGCTTAAAAATATTTCGTGAAATCGCAATTGTTTTGTTTCATTTATTATATTTTAAAAACGACGAAGTAAATGACTGGAGAACTATTTAATTTGTATTTTTGTAGTAATTTTTTATGTCTATGCATGTAAAAAACAGAAAATTTTCTTAATTTATAATATTGCACAAAACGATGCTTTTAATATGCCCCGTAAGAATAAACGACTAAATCATATAATTTTCTTTTCCTTTGATTATTTTGCTATGTTAACTTACAAGGCGGTATGGTCAGCGCAGCGACAAGCCTTCAATATGTTCAAATAAAAAAATACCATATGACATTTAATCAAAACGCAATTTTTCATAATTAAATACTATTTCTTTTTGAGCTCACAATAAATAATTCCCACAGCCCAGCGTTCTACAGCTGGATACAGTTAAACCACGCAACGCCAATGCAGAACTTAACTTATTTTCAAAGGGTTTGGCCAACAACCTGGCTGAAGAAAGTGGAAATTCATAACAGCTTTTTTTTCTTCACGATGTTTTCTTTAACGTTAAAGCGAAACAAGTTGCCATTTTCCACGCATAGTAAAAACCTTATACTTTCCTTGTTTCAACCGGGAGTTGGAGACACGATTATTAGCTTGAAAGTCGAGTATTGTCCCACTGGGCTCTTACGAGTACAAGCTTCCAAAAAGCGATCCTGATGTTATAGTAACTCTTTGAATCCCACAGATGAGATTGGTCCGCCATCAGAGCTCCTGGATCTCAACATGCTGGTTATAATTTGTAGCTCCATACTCCTTGTCTGCTGTCTCATGGCTTTTGTCTGCATACTCTTCAGGAGACATCGGTAAGAACTTTGCGAATAAATTACTCCCCATATTCAAACTCCTTGCCTGCTGCTGCCCCCATACATATTGTAAATGCGATAATTGTTTTGTTTGTTCATCTTTCTCCTTGCTGGTTGCAAAATAGACTTATTTTTTTGCACAGAGATTGAAGCCCTAGAAAGTGGAGAATGCCATAGGCTATATTATTACTTTTAAATACAACGCGGTTGAAGCCGCGGCCAATAGCTAGTATTTATTAAATGCAATATATTGAGTTATGGCATTCGAGGCATTTTGCTTTTTAATTTGACACAATAACGCTTTTAAATTTGCTTATAATTTTATTTGTCTTCATCAATTTTTAGTTTATTTATACCGGGGTGTTCCTAAAATATACATCCACAATCAGTCTATCGATATTTAATAGCGAATCATAATTTAATCTGATGTTTAGGCTAAGAATAGAAACTCGGGATCCCTATCTATCGAAATGATTACACTTAACATTAATTCAGCATGCTGTTTAAGATACTGTTTTTGAACTTAAAGATAAGATAATACGAGTAAATAAGCATTCATTTAAATTTTAATAAAATATTTTCTATAAAACCAGGCAAAACTTCGCATCGCAGTACCGGCATTCCATCACCGAGGAGGTCAAGTCTAGGAATGAAAGCGTGGCGTCACATTCCGAGCACAAGGACGCGAGATATGCGCACGCGCCTAGGATTTACACTTCACCGGTGCATGCCAGGAAGGGGAGTAAAAATGGTATAAAAATAAATTAAGTATTGCATTTTAAAATAAAAAGTGTGTTTGTTTGTTATAGGTATACTTATAATAAAACTGTAACAGGTCAGATAAGATAAATAAAATCTAAATATGATACCCCCATTTCCTCACAAAAATGGGGGAGTTGCCACGCAACCAAATAGTAACCCATTTTAAAAATTTTGACGTTAAAGACAAACACAAAATATAAGATCTCTGATAAAAGAAAAATAAATAATAAATAAAGTTAAATAATATATTTCGAAAAAGTTTAAAGGTTCCTTAGTATTAAGACTATAATGATTGTCGACTTCTTGAAAATCGTAGAACTTTTAGTAGAATTTTGGAGCCTATTTTGAGAATTTTTGCAACAACTTGATGTTTTCTTCTGTTTTATACCCAGAAATGTTCGAGATAAGTCCATACGCGGAGTTCGCTCTTGGGTTCCGAACGTTTGACCATGTGGAGAATCAAGACCTCCCAAGCCGGCTGCCGGCCAGGCCGAGGTTTGATACAGGTAAGGCTGTTGTTCTCTTTCCTTTTCGCTAAACATACAAGAGAAGTGAGGAATGTCTGTTAAGTTGACGAAAGTCTGTATATAGGTTATTTTATTTATTTATTTTGTCCTTTGCCATTTTGTTTGGGAGTAAAAATCATTTCCTCCTAATTGGGGGAGGTTAAGAAATATTATTGAAACCTGTTTAAACATTTACGTGAAATTTTATTAAAGAATATGATTTGTCAAGGATTACAAATCATATTCTTTAATACATACAGACAGTCCTAGACCATACCATACCATACCATACAGACAGAACTAGCTATATACTGACAGACGAAAAAAAAACTTGCCTGGTTTAAAGCAAAGATACTTTCCTGGCTCGACGAAATACATATATTTGACTCATTTACGTTTATTTCCCCAATCAAACAGTTTAACTTTAATGAACATTTAACTTTATTATAGAACGTAATTTACGAATAGCCACTAATTAGCCCACGTAATTTGATATTGAGAAAATAATTCATTAATAAATTCGTATTGCATACAAACAAAATAAATGATTTTACAAGCAATATCAATGATATTCATATTATATAATTAGGCTTTAGTAATAATGTCCATTGGTGAACCAATGGCTAATACAATATATCTTTATTGCACACCAAGAAAAATATACACAGCAAATATATTATAAACTAAACACTGGTAGTACACCGGCCTTATCGCATAAAGCAATTTCTGGCAAACTTTGGATGAATCGGACTAACTGCAAGTAGTAACGTCGGTGGAGTAACAATAAAAAAAGAAAAAGAAACATAAAATACATACATCTATATATATATATATATATTTATATCAAGTAATACTACGCACATAAATCAGCTACATACATCATATTCGTAATAATAATAATACAACACAAAATGTTCCAATTAATTAAGAGAAAGATAATGAATGTTCAGCGAGTTTTTGAATATAAAAAGGGATTTAGCCTGTCTGATTTACAAAAGCGGCGAGTTCCATAGATGGATATCTTGCACAGTAAATGATGCATTAAAGAAAGAGTTATTATTACTACTAATAATTTTTTTTTCTAATGATTTATTATTACTAAAGCTTAAATATTAATATTAGCTATTTTATCCAAGTAGTAATATAACTGGGGCAACAAATAATTAGCAATTTGTATGAACAGATTGTCTATCAAAAATTAGGTGTCTGCTAAACACCTAATTTTTGAAACGAATTGTTCTATCAGGATACACAATAACAATGATAATACTATGGGTACAATTTAAATGCCAACCATGAAAGTATTTCTATGCTTACCAAAATGGATAATACGCTCACCAAATATTGTTAGACAAGACGGAGATATTTCCGTTATAGATTAAGCCGGCATTGCAGTAGATGAATACGGTCTTCCTGTCTGACCTCTCTTGGTAGACACTAGGGTTTCTAACTAAAAAAAAATATCCCGAACGAAGACAATCAGTTTTTATTTCTCAAAACGCATATTAAATTTAACACCTTGACCGTTTCTGTGATTTAAAGTGTATTAACACCGCTATCTACAACTTTATAAGCAAACTAAATTAAATACAAACAACTTACCTGAACAGTATATTAGAGTTATTTTTTTATAACTATCCGTAGTTCTTTTAATTGGCAAACTAACATAGTTGAACAATAAAGCTTACTTTACTTTTACTTTACTAACACAGCAAACTAGCAATAGCTTTAATCTGATGTCGTTTTCATGAATTACAAGTTGGTTAGCATTTATCCATTTTGGTGGATATTTCAAGTTTTCTGATTGGCCTTTAAACACAATCCATAAACTGTCGTAGATTTTTTTGATACAACTGTTACTGCAACCTTATAACAGAGACTTATTTTTTAGTCTAATCCCTTCTCAACGGCTACTGCTGTCAAATTTAATTCTATCACTCTCCAACGGCTTTCGGCTATAATTAACATCACTTAATAGAACATAATCCTCGCTAAAAAGCCAGTCTATAACACAACGAAAACCTGTAACAAAGGGATTCTTCAGCCTTTTGTAGTTCAACATCGAATATTCTGGATGCCTCGTTCGCAGTTAAGTGGATTTACGAAGCTTATCTTTTTAGTTGTTAGAGATTTTGTACAATAAAAATGACTAAAGAAGAATAGATAAAGTATCAATTCTACTAGTACCTTTTTCTAACTAAAGATTTCTAAGATTAGGTATGTTATCGACGATTATAGGTCTCGTTCAGAACGCCTTACTGTAAAACGCATTTTTTAAGTAGTCTGGTGATAATTAACTCATACGGTCAAGTATCAGGACTATTATAAACAAACTAATATTGAATAGCTATAAAAGCTTTTATTTTTAACGGGTATTTTTATTATTGTACCGCCTTTGAATGTTTTGTGGTCGCTAAAAGTGTCTATTACAATTTGATGAGAGGCACTAGTGTAGCTTTTCGTAATAAATAGTTTCTCTCTAAAACGTCAGGAACGTTCAATATCGCCAAAATACGCGTGCAATTGTATACGCTGCAAAAAAAATTGGATTTCACAACATATACAAAGGTCTTACTTGGGTAAGTGAGACTATCTAAAAAATTACATAGTAAACAGGGTGTTTAGGCGTGTAGTACCCGATAGGGGGCTACCATGCTAATTCTAATTAATAACTTTTACTATGGAGCCAACTCTGAATTCTATAAATAAATACAGCTGTTTCATACGTTTCATCGACGACCGATAAACTTTTTCTATGAAACAGCTGATTTTATTTCTCGAATTTAGAGTTTAATAATGATAGTTTTAGTCTTAGGATGTATAGTGATCCTCTTTCGGCATAGTACACTCCAAGCCTGTATATAAGTCTATAAGTCTTCGCTGACTGATTGACTGATAGGTCACAATCAACGCAGTGCCTAAACCGCACATATACATATAGGAGTGTATTACAAAAAGAGATTTTTAAATACCCCTAATGAGGGTTCAAAGTCACATGAAGGTTCAAAGTTTGAAATTTTATGTCTAACATGTTTTAAGTGTAACGCGCGCACTGTATAGTTTAGCCAAAAACCAACGGACTTCCAATTTAAAGTCCCTTGCCACTTTGCAAAATTACGGCATATATTGTATAGGTAGTCTATTCCATCTCAGCGCTCACGAATATTGATTGAACACAGAGCTGGCAGCTTCAAAGACGGGAATGCCTTTGTTTGTATCAAAACAACAATATGTAGGTTGTATCTAGAAATACTCTTAGCATGTGGAATGATCTGGAAGGCGAGTAGCCCAAGTGATAGGAAGAAAGCGTGACTACGTCATGTGTTTGTGTAAGTATGATGATTATAATAACTGGCTATAGAACAGCCATCTATAAAACAAGTAATTGAAAAGCTGCATAAAAGTATAGTTATTTATTTATTTTTACTAATAGCCTTGCGCTTGACTGCAACTCGTACTCGTAGACCTGATGTAAAGCAACGATGTGGCACGTTTGCCTATAAGAAACCAATTCACTCGCAATTTGGAAAGACCGAGGTTATAGCCATGGTAATAAAGAACTCAGTAGCGAATTATACAACCTGGCAGTTTAAATAATAAAAATTTACGTTCCAAGTAGTTCAAATTTCTTCTAGGCAACCTTGGGATGGATCGGGCTAAGTGAGTAAAGTCACTTCGGTGGTGCATGAATAGCAAAAAATAGAAAAAAAGCGTGGTACAAATATTTTACCGCAAAAAAAAAACAAGAATAAAATATATTTTATAATTAATCAAAACACATAATTAATAAATACCTGTACATACATGTCGTAATGACAATAATTATTCATAAATAAATGTTCCGGTTAATTAACGGAGATATAATGTTTTTTTTAACAATTTTTTAATACATATAGAGATTTAGCCTGCCTGATTGACAGACTTTACTTTTACTACTTTTTTATGCCTTTTAAAAGCAAACTCAATCTAATATTTTGCGATAAGAATACGAACGTAATCTTTTTGTAGCTTCTTGAGTACTAGGCTAATAATACACTAGAACCAGCCCCATCACATTTCCCAAATATTCTTTCAAATTAACTCTCTAATTAACTTTCTTTAAAGCTCTCTTCTTATCTCAAATAATGGCCGCTCTAACAAAAGCAAATTAGGCAAATATACCTTAACCAGTATTTCTCAAACTAATTTCTCTTGCCACTCGCCAACCTATCACATTACTTAAGATTTATTACTCCATTCCTCCGTTCCAGCTATATTTCATGTTGTCATTTCAAATAAGGCATTATACAAAATCTAGAAACCGATTGTCTCCGTTTACTTCGATAAAGTGACCGAACTTTAGATGTAATAAATAGTGTTTCTGGTGCCGTATTTATTGTTTCTTGATTTCCTTCCTTAATTCCTTCTTTCCTTTATAAATTCCAGCGCGTAAATCCAGTAGTTCCATTGGATTGTTCCGTCATGGATATTAAGTTATTGGAGACTACCTTCTCCTTCTTATTATTCCTCTCCTATCGAAGGCTGAACAGCTTCAGGGCAATTCTAACTGTTGTGGTTGCTGCTCTGAAGAACGATGTGGTACTGCAGTCGAACCACTCCTGCAGATTCTTAAGCCAAGAATGTCTCCTCCGGCCGACACTTCTCTTTCCTGCAATCTTATCTTCAATGATGTGCTGAAGCATTTTGTAATCTAAACCTGACTGAAATAAAAAAGCTTTCTGCTCTTAACGATATTCATAAGCTCTACCTTTTTCCAAGTCTATACCTCAATATTTGTTATTTGATCACGCCATGTCTTGAAAGCCCTTAGCTTCTTGTTGTATTCTTTGTGAGAGTCCGCGTTTCTACATCATAGAGCAAAACAGAAAATATGGTAGTATCGCACTATTTGTAGCCTTAAGTCGAGACTCGTATATCAGTCATACAGAATTTTGCTCGTTTTGAAAAAAGTGGAACGAGCCACTCTATGCCGATTTTAATTTGTTGAGCGTGAGCTCTATTCTTATTCTAGAGGAGACTACACTGAGATTTTATTTCTGAACATCCCGAGAAAAATACACTTATATATTTAAATTTAAATCAAGTTGCCAATCGTTTTTATTGCTTTTTGGCACATATGTTTGACTTGGACAATTCAATGCCTTTAACGTAACGTTTATAGTAGAATATGTAGTTTAGTAAGTCTTGAACACATAGCCTTCATAAAGATTCAGTTTGTTAAACTAATTTGATTCCGGCAAAAGGACAGAAAATACAGAAACTAAATATATTTTAATCGTATTCATACGTATCAAAATACCAAAAAGCAACACGTCATTTAAGTTGGTATGCTCTTCGGCGAAAGATGCGAAGTTTACGTCCTACTTGGAACATTCTACGATCCCAACATAACTGAATTTAACCGGCATCAAAGTGTCTCAACGGAATTTGATTACTCAGAATATACAATTAAATTGCATAAACGTTGTTTGCTTTAATCCTTCGTATTTTGAGATTCTAACGAAGTTTCTGTCCACGGCTTTTGGAGGGTAAAAAAGAATTTTAAATGAAAATATTTCACGGGGTCATTTGCGAAATTTCAAATCAGAAACATTACAATACTAAACTTTGTTATAAGGAATTTAATCTCGTGAAGCTCTGTCGGCATATTGAAGCTACTTATTTAACAATTTCAGTTAGTCTGTTGCGCGTATTAGAAGGATTTAATAATAACATGTTATTTGAGCGGAATTCTTGGACAGTGCTAATACGCCTTTATCATTGGTTTATACACACACAGGGTAAGTGACACGATTAATTAAGGTCAGATGGTATGATATCCAGCAGAAACATATTCGCAACTAGAAAAATACAACCAGAAACTAAAAGGAAGGTCATAAACAAAAACCAAATTTTGCGAAACAAAATGTAGTAAGTTTTTTCACCCTGTTTGGGTGGAAAATGATTGACCAAGCAAATAGCACAAAATTATACATTTAACCTTAATAAATACAGGATAAATTTATTTCCAGCTATGTAGTAAGTTTGGTTGTCAATGTAAATAAAATAATCCAATTGGATCTCCCGAAGCCCGAATAAATTCTGCTGAGTTGTTAGTACCTAGTTATATGCAAACTAAATTAAAAAATCCGTATTAATGTATGAATCATATAGTCACTTGGAATACGTGTGGTTTTCAAATTTGCTCCACTCTGGCCGTCACCACTTAGTATATCACAATAGCATGGTAATAATAATTAGTTTTATTTTCTAACTTTTATGAATTACATCTTTTTGGATTTGATCTGAGAGCGAAGTTAAATTACTTTCTGAAATTAATCAAAGTTTGTCAAGCATCGCTTTTCACGGTTAATTTGCCATTTAACCATTTACTTGGTATATTAGTTTCTAAGAAAGTTTACTAAATTGTTTTGTTTTCACTTAGACATTAAATTTTGAGGGTTTGTTAAATAATTGTTAAAGAAGAGGAAAAAATAAGTTTCATCAGAGATCAATGCCATTGTATTTGCAAATGTGAAAAACATAATAATAAGCCTAAAGTGTGTTAGGTTCCAGGTAGATTTTAAAATCCCTTCTTTCATTGTTCGAGTACTTTTTTCTCTTGTATTTTGTATATTGGCCACGGTTACCGTCAAATTAGGTTTGAAACTTAAATATTGACCCGACATCTTACCATTTTAAAACAACATAAATTAGCCTACAAAAGATAATAAAGATACCAGTGTGTAATAATTATACGTTAAGAGATACTTTCAATCCAGCATGTCAACTGGACCATGACCCTAAATAATACATAACCCGTTGGTTTTTTTAGCGCGTAGAATTCACGTGGAACGGTATTTACAGCAAGGTTTTCGTTGTTCGTTAGTCACGGGCCTGGTATAATGTCGAAACGAGCATCAGTTGAAGACGAACTCTTCATCAGACCTCAAAGTTCATTTATCACTAATGCACAAGCTTCTCTGAGTAGAGGGGACCCAAACCAAAAGCAAAGCAAAATGTCTTGCTTCCATTTCAAGAATTATTGTATTCAAAATTAGTGAGTAACAAGAAATACTATTAAAATAGTTTGCTCGTTTAGGTTTTTCTAACTGTTATTGTTACCACAAAGAAAATATTGTTAACTATCTTAAAAAGACTTAGTCTTTATAGCATTAAACAACGCGTCTCTTGAGGCCATTTATCTCTTTCTTATTAATGACGTGGCCATTCGAGAGTGCCTCAAGGGACCGAGTTGGGGCCTAATTGATTGATTGTTTTAGACTTGACTGTATATTTTAGAAACAAAATAGCTGTTCTGTCAGGTTTATACATTGAAATTAAATAAAACTTTTACCTTATTTTAAATAAAATTATAGTTGGGATGAATAATTTTTAAACAACTTTACAAAAAACGACCCTGTATTTTTTGTGTGTTGCATGGTTTCTCAGTCGCGTAGATCAAGTTGGTAAACTCCTATTTGTGTTTGATGTAGTATGATTTGCGATTCATACTACAATATTTTTTCCATGTGGTTCTATATGAATTTAATGAAAATCGATCTGTTAGTATGGTTCTAAAATCAATAATAGATATAAAATTTTGAATATATTTTCGATAATATCTGTTAGATATCGAAGCAATATCCACCTAAATTCAAAATTGTTTCAGAAACGAGTTTCCAGACTCGTTCAGAATCTGACGACAGCGACAGCACTTCTAAAGCAACAGTTTCAGTTATGCCACGACGTAAGTGACTTTTATTTTTAACGACTTCAGTACTTTTCACTAAATTGTGATTCGTACATACTATTGTAGTAACATTTGCTTGTTTAGTTAACGGCCCTATTTAATTAGTACAAGTATAAAGGCATCGATATGAAAAAATTGGCATACTTTTTTTGATTTATTTTTTGTATTCTATAAATTAAGTTTGATGGTTCGATTGATTGTTGAACTCCTTATACGGAATGCTTCTACATTGACCGCGTATATTTTTACCACGCAATTAGCATCGCAAATGTATCATATTTTGCTAATAAAAACTAATAAGTAATAAAAACATCATATTTGCGTTATTGTGTAAATAAACTGAGAAATATGTTCACCTAAGCGCGATTACACAAATGTGGGCCAGGCAAACGCGCGTGTCGTTTCCGTGACCTAGTTTTGCACCGGGGTGGCGCCGCGGCTAAGGGTGACCATGACTTTCGCGTTCATTTTGCATGACTTCAATTGAAGTTTTCTCTATATTTTTGTACACTTTCGAAGGGTTTAACCCTTCGAAAGTGTACAAAAACAAGTATTTTATTTTCCAATATTCCTTCAGTATACTAAATTTACGCATTCAATTTAGAATCACTCGTATAAACATAAATTTTATTTAACATATAGAGCTGTAACAAGCGGTAGGTTGTTGCGTATGTAATAATTTGACACCCGTGAAAATGGATTTCGTGTATTTTTTTAACATTTGTAAATGATAGAAATGTTCTTGGATAAATGCTCTTAAAACTTATATGTAGATAGATATATCTAATAAATCAACTTGATTTACTTTCGGTTTCACAACTTTTTATGACAGAAAAACTGTGTTGCGAAACATTTGCATTTTTGGACATGTTATGTTTTGATGGGATCGTACGTAACACGTGAAACGAAATTGTATCCATCTATCACAAAATAGAAAAGACGTTATTGTATACAGGGTTATCGATAAGGAGCCGAATGAAGGTCGCTGTATCTATCATTATGAACAACTTTCACTATGGGATAAACTCTGAATACGAGAAAAAAACAGCTGTTCCATACAAAAAATTTGTCTGTCGTCAACAATGTGAATAAACCAACTGTTTTTTTACATGAATTCAGAGGTGGCCCCATAGGATAAGTTGTTCAGTAAGATGAGTATTGTGACCCCTTTCGGCTTTGTACACCCCTAACCGATAACTCTGTATAGCTTTGTACTCTACGTACGTCTATCCAATTTTGTCGATTTTATTTGGCAGTTGTCCCGAACTGTTGGCCGTAACACGTTGGCATTGCGCACTGCAATCGCTTTGTGGCTTAATAACCGTTTCGGCTCGTTTGCTATGGCTGTCATTCCAGTACACAATTTACACCACAATTAGACAAGTTTATTGCGGCATCACATCATCAAAGGATAATTATAGTATGTTTATAAAGCGATAAATATACCAGCGTGGTTAGAAGCGATTTTGGAAGAATCCGACTGCAAAAACATTAGACCAACGTAACTTAACGAGTGAAATCGCTCTATTTAACCAATATAGCATATGACTAGCTGCAGCTGCAACACACAAATTAACAAATATACGCTTGAAGAACATTACTCTCCTTATGGCCAGTAGAGTAAAATAGAAGAGTCATACATTGGCTATAGTTTCTTTTTTTTTTGAAATATCCGAAACAAAATAAACCCAATAGAGTTAATTGATTCGTATTGAGATACACTTTTAATTTTTGCATATCCTAGACGTAAGTTTATTATTTAATTATTAACTTGTTTTCAGGTCATTGCAGAACACCACACCACAATAGATAGCAATTACATAAGTAATAAAAATATTAGTATATAAGTAGAACGCCAAAAACTTCTAGACTAAAACTTTTTATCATTTACATATAACTTTGTATAATATATTTTAAGCATATCAGGCGAAACCTTATCAGTGGTTTTTAAAACTATGGTTGAGTATACATTTAGATAAAAGTTACTTAAGTAGTTATTATGTAATTAGTAACCGTTTTATATGAATTTTATTATTAATATAGTTAAAACATTGTTTAAAGTGTTGTATATAACTGTTTTTTAAAAGTATTATACTAAATATTATTTTATTTCGAGAAACAACTTCCGTATATCCGTAATCTACGAGTATATAAAGTACCAAAAAGTAATTAATAATTAATTAAAACATACATTTTCTATTTCTATTTTATTTATCATTTGAAAGACTGATGTTTTAACTTATTTATGTTTAAAGTAATTTATGTAAGAAAAAACAATCTTTTGTGTCAAAAATGGAATAAACTGCCAAATGTATAATTTGTAGTACACAGTAAAAACTTAAATTAAAAACTCTTCATACTTCTGTATAAGAAACTATACAAATAAACCGAATCAAATTATTAGGCTATTATTATTCTAGCCAAATATTAACTCCAAAACATCATCGAAAAGAGGTTAGGCTATCCGTTTTTTATCGATTAAAATAACCGATTTATCGATTAAAATAATCGATTAAAATAAATAAATTGAGTTTGGATTGGAATTGCATTTGGAATAACATTTGCACTAGTAGAGATACTAAAAGATGCCACCAGTATATATTCAGTCCCATACGGACGTAAAACGCAAACAGTGTGAAAACGTAAATGGAAACCGTTTCGTCATACGAAGCTTTTCATCATTTTAATACAAAAGACAGACTGTACAGAAGTCAATCTACGTACAAAGTGCGCTCGAGCAACGCACAAACATACACCGCTCATAGATACGATATCTCTGAACAGTTGGAAACATTGCAAGCGCAAGTGCCATCCAAATGAAACAAGCGTCTGTGAAGATTTTTGTGCAGAAATTTGAATATTTTAGTCATTATTGATTTTTACTATTTCATTCTCAATGGTAAAACAAATTTGTGCGTAAACCAAAGTTACGCAGCTACCACCAAGCGTCGGTGTGAAAAGTAAAGTACATAGGTACATGTATTTGACTTCTGTACCATCTATCTTTTGTGATTCTGGTTAAAACAACTTATTTATTTCATAATGGCCAATTGTTATGGATGTCTGTTTTTAATATGTTAGAATAATATTTAAGAAATGTGTTCATATTTTATGATTGCTTGAGCTAATCTTATACTGACAAAGTTCTCAACTGTATCCGTGTATTTGTACCGTATTAGAATTAAAACTGTAATATTAAAGTATGACTTTATAGAATATGAGCGAGTGATGATGTGAATAAATGTTTGAGATATCCGAAAAAAATTTTTTGTATCATCTTCAAAAAAAGAAAGTCCGTAATTCGTCGGAAACTGTATAAGCATTATTCCCATGAAAGTTTTACTAAAATCAGTCCAGTAGTTACTCTTTCTTATTTATAAATGCGAAAATTTGAATGGCACTACACATGTCGAAATCTATCAAGCTGTACGTACGTATTAAAAAAAAACCTAGTAAAATGAAAACAATACTAAAAGGTAGCCGACCTTCTTGTACAGTCAGGTAAAAATAAATTTAAAAAAAAAACTCATCCCATTGAAATCTTGAAATTTTATAGTTTCTAGTCTTAGATAATATAAAACAAGATACCTACACATATCAAAGGAA
The DNA here is from genome assembly GCA_947049295.1 of Ligdia adustata. NCBI lineage: Eukaryota > Metazoa > Arthropoda > Insecta > Lepidoptera > Geometridae > Ligdia > Ligdia adustata. The sequence continues at coordinate 4,473,377 of OX346237.1, forward strand.
CGAGAGAAAATTCGAATATCTATTACGTAGGAATCTATAAAACCTATATTAGATAACCTACATTCTTCAGCCGTATATTTCAATATAACGAATACTCTAAGCGATTGAAACTATCGCTAAAAGCCTCTACAAAGGCCATAAACATTAAATTTTATCTCCAAATGGAACCGAGCGAGCTCCCATTTTATAACGCCTTTTAGAGAATTAAAGTCTGGAATAAAACTAAAATGTATAAAATAAAATGTAACATAAAACATAGGTAAACCTTTGAACTAAGACATAAACGTACGTTTGCAAAAATAGAAACTAACAAATGTATCATGAAAATTCAAAGAAAAATCGTGTAAAACATACCTAGCCATTCAATTTCAGTATTACTTATTGGTTAATTAAGCTTGACATGTGAGTTTTGAAAAATCTTTAAAATATACATATACAATTCAAGTAACGAATTTATTACTTTGATGTCATTAAGTAGTAATCAAATTTAAGTACTAAAGTACAAATTTGTATCACAGTAATAAGCAAATTTATCTGTAAAATGCAGTCACCGCCCGTGAACCATCTGCAATATCCACTTGGGTGTACCAGGGGCATTTTCTTTTACCCATAGTCTACCTCAAAAAAACCAAGGTAATTTTTTCCTTGGCGTAGTACAAAAATTACGAAGTTTTGAATAGAGCCCCCAGCGGTAGTAAGAGCTCAACCTACCCTTATCAACTATTAGACCGATACTGACTGGCTTCCAGTACCTACGTAAGTCATTCACCCCACCCTGTACTAAAGAAACGGTAATGAAAGAACGGGAAAAGACACGTGCAAGTATTTGAAGCGATAATATCGTTTTTCCTTCGCCTATAACATAAAATCATCTGTCGGGGACCCTTTACTTTGGCGATTCCTAGGATATGTATTTTAGTTTTTGTTAGTAGGCTGCTCAAAATTAGCGCTAAACCTTCAGCACTCAATTTGTCACGTAACAACGTATTGGGATATTTTATACACATGTTATTAAACGGTTTAAAACCTCTTTTTTCTAAAGATGCAACTTTAATCCACAAAAACTTCTTTTGGAGTTGGATAAAGGCCACGTTCTACAAGGAGCGATACCTGATTCTATGAATACGGTGATATCGAAATTCAAATCACAAATAGTTCGATTTAATTTAATCATATAGTAGTAGGTAGTAGGTAGTATATTATAACAATGACCCTCTTCTATAAATTCCTATCTTTTCGAACCCTCTCCAGATTTGCGCTATACCTATTATCGTGTCATTAAAACAAATAACTAGATATAATATATTATTTAATAAAATAGGGCGCTATATTAACCACTAGCAAAAGAAACTCTCACGGAATCCAAAGCAACCTTTGGAGTCTTTCACACGAGCAACATTACTGGAACTATGCGCAAAGCTTCAATGAGGAATAGCAAATACTGGCTCCTCTGTTTACACTCTAACTCGGTTACTAAGAGAAGGGACACAGTAAATATCATCTCAGAAGAACAAGGTAAGAACTAGCATAATAGTATTTTCGAACGGTTCACTATTTTCGCATTTTCTCTCAATACTTCATTTAATAATAAAGTGTACAAATTATAATAAGTCCGACAGCTTATAACGCCAACCATATTAGACTGGAATGGCGTCACTTTACAAACTTATACTTTTAAATTAAATAAATAAACAAAACGCACACGCGATGTGAGGGATGCTTCTAAACTTAATCGCAGGAGTCAAATATCAAACATCATACAAGTAAACATTACTATAAAGTAAGTAAATGCATATATGCTTGTAAAAATAATTTATTTAAACGGTTCTATTTTTAAATATGTATGTTGTTTTATATCCACTGGTCGCTAGAACATCATCCCGCGGATTTACGCTCGGGTCGAGACTTCACAAACTTGGTAGAAACATTCGTTACACTTTGCTTCTTCTATGGTTCCATCAAGCTAGTACTGTAGAGAGGTTTCAATGGTTCCTATCGGGAACCCAGTTTGTTTTTGGAGTTCCACGAGTGCTGTGCAAAGACCGACCGACGAAAACGTTGGTATTGGAAGCGTATGTTTACTTTTGTAGTTCAACGGAGCTAAAGTGATTAGTTTTGATGCAGAACTGGATAAAGTGTAGCTGCAGGCAGAAAGCATAAATTTGTAACTAAGTGTATTCTGATAGTACACAACATGAGACATGTACATAAAACGTCACGAGAATTTTTTGGTAGAATATTTTCGTATACCTAATTGTTAGCAATGAAGAAGAAAAAGTAATGTTTAGGAACTCTACACGTGTAGGATAAGTACTTCTTTATTAATCAAATAATATAAATCTTTATCTCTATAAAAAACTATTTAAAGTTAAGACCAGACTAATTTGGCGCGTTTCACGCGTAGTATACGTAGGACTCAACAAGACATGATAGGGCTAGCAATTTTTTTGTAGCAAATGCCAAATATTGCCAAATGCATATTGGTTTTTCAGCCCTGGAGTATCGACCCATATGTAAAACTCATATTCAGCTCGTAGCTCGCAAAAATCAATTAATAAAAGGTCTAGAGAACTGAACTAGCCACCGGAATTTGGACTATGTTCTGTATCTAAAGCATGATGGCAAAGATAAATGAGAAGACAGATCAATACAACAAAAAAATGTATTAATAAAACATCTGAATATTTTATCGAAATCTTTGTTTTCTGTTCCAAGCTGTTTCAAGGTAAAAGAGACATATGTCCAACATTGGATCGATACTGGTTTAAAATGATGATGACAACCTCTATAGCTTATACCAAAATAACCATATCTTGCTTATGCTACAATAAAGTAAGCGAAACATCAATATATGCAAAAACGAATATAATATTAAAATACTCAAAGATGTTTTTCTACGCCACATCTTTTAACAACAAAATACACGATACGTATACCATATTCTATATATTTTTCTAAGCAGCAGTTTCTCAGTTCTTCTACTTCAGTTTCCAAGTTTATTCTTTAAACGGCGTCGGCGCGATCGCTGAATCGACTCTGAAAAGTATAGTTCAGCGAACACTCAAACTGCATTTAAATATAATGTTTGTCAAATAAACACCCACGATACCCAGGTATTGTTACCTCAAACTATGTCAAAGTTTACATTACCGTAAAAATAAACATGAAAGAAACCCGACACCCAATCTACTGATCAAAAAACCTTTGATCACATATTCATTACACCGCGTACTCGTAGTGCGAGCGAATGCTCGTATCTCCAGCAAATTATTCATTGAAGCAGCAGGTAGTCTCATGTATTATTCGCCGCTGTCTTGTTATTCGGACCCGGGGGATGCGGGCTAGTCTATAAATCCGAGCGTTTGGGTCCGGACGTGTTCACACCAAACGATAAGGCGACGACGGTAAGCGATCAACAAAAGTTATAAATGGGAAAAATGCTTATTTTTTCGCGAGCAAGCAATATATTTTTTTTTGTGGTTTTATTTGAAAAAGACGATGAGAATTTTTAGTGAAAGTTTCAACTTTTGAAATAAACGTGGGTGTTATTGAATCCAAAAATAAAGGGGCACCTAACAATGTTAATGATGATTTATCCTTTAAAGAAATATCTGGACACAGTGTGTTAAATTTATCAAGAAGACATACACGGTCTTGATCGTTAATGTGGTCCGGAAAGAAAATTTCACATTTACTAAAATTTAGAGTCAAACCGATTGTGCTAAATAGCTGTATGATCGATTTTAAATCCTCTAAGACAACAGATGCATTCCCGCCGAGAGAGCCATCATCAAGGTACCACACGTTGAAATTCGAATTTAATCCTGATATTATACTAGTTCTATATTAATTTTGTCAAAATTATATTCCGTGATATAAAATTGGTCAAAAAATGTTCCTCTAAACATTTTATCACAATCGATTTAGTAGCTTGGTTTTTTAATCAAAATACGTGAAAAGATTAGAAACGTGAAGAGAAATATCGGCATCTGCGGATTTAAGTCCGTAGTAAATTTTTTTAAAGAACTTTTTTATTATTTTAAAAGTATAAAGATTAATCTTGTTTAATATTTTATCAAGCTTGCGGAAAAATGTGTACCTGCTATATGAGTAAGCGCCTGTCAGATTAAGTAGTTTGTCACTTATTTTGCCAAAAGTTATTTTAAACTAGCTGCGCCTTGCTGTTTTGCCCGCGGTAGATATTTGATCATCCAGCGGGAACACTTAAATTTTCCGGGATAAGCCTATGTCTTAATCCAGAGTCTAAGCTATCTCCGTACCAATTTTCATCCAAATCGGTTCAGTAGTTTTTTACGTGAAAGAGTAATAAACATACACACATACATTCTTACAAACTTTCGCGTTTATAATTTTAGTAATATTATTAATAAGTTTGTTTAAAGTTCTCAGTAAGTTAGAAGTAGCTCAGTGAGTTAGGTAGCTCAGTCGGTAAAACCCTCGCCTCAAATACGAAAGGGCGCGGGTTCAATCCCAGGTATAGGCATGTCCTTCCATGTTTTTCAGTCATGAGCATATTATATTCAATTACCACATCCTTAACCAGTGAAGTAACATCATGAGAAAATCTGCTTGTCAGAGAAGGTAAGTGAAGTCCCAAACCCGCAATTTGGCCAGCGTGGTGGACTATGGACTACATCCTTTTCATAGAGGGACCCAAGCCCAGCAGTAGATTGAAACGTATGCGCTTTGACCACTTCATGAACAAACACCCATACTCACCTATCACAGTTAGGTGTACCTTATCTGAGCACTGAGTAGTTATGCTCTATCAATTACCTAATGCGTGCGCACGGAATGAGCCGGCATGAATATGGAAGAGGATCTGAGCGATTGGACACCACTGCACTACAGCTCAAGCGTTCTCGTTGCTGTAACTGTATATGCACTATATTTTATTTACACCAAGAAAAAGAAACAGAAATACGAATACATTATCAACAACAACAAACATTTTAAAATTACTTCAATTCTAGAGACAAATTTTGAAGTTATTTTTCTATATAAACCATCTTACTGGACGGACTTTTATAAGATTTATATAGGAAAATCAAATCGCTCCAGGCCTTACCTGGGTAATCGCGGAAGATACGAAATAAAAATTGTCGACGACTTAGAAGTTTTATCCGTTGTCGAAGTGAGTTAAAAACTCATGAAATGAAAAATTAGAAAAGAACAAGTCTGCAAAAATCTGGTTTGGTAGAAGGAATAGTTCCCAGATTGCTGGTCACTATGGCACTTTGAATGCTATTTGTTGTCTTAAATAAGAGCCAGCATTCTGCATTAACATTATTCAATGGTTTTTAGCTATGGAAAGAGCTATCTATGCTCGGTATATCTTTGCGCGATCGTGTCCGAAATAAAATAATTCGCCAGAGAACCAGTGTTACCGGACATAGTTTTACGTCTTAGTAAGCTGCAGTGGCAGTGGGCCGGTCATATATGCCGTAGAACTGAAACCGATGGGGGAGACGAGTTCTTGAGTGGAAACCGCGAACCGGTAAACGTAGTGTAGGATGCCCTGCTAATAGGTGGAGCAAAGACGTACAGAAGATAGCAGGCACAGGGTGACGAGAAGCCCAGGATAGGGCCGAGTGACGTGTCATGGGAGAGGCTTATGTCCAGCAGTGGACAAGAGCAAGCTGATGACGATTATTTAATGGTATATTTGATGATCTTTTGCCGTATCTTTGAGCAACAATGTTTCAGCTTAATGCTGAATGAAACCGTTAGCTCTTGTTAGAAAATCCTTGGTAACAAATACTTAGTCTTTAACTAGAACTCGCATGGAATCAGTTCTGATTAGTGGCCGAGACTAGTTCGGCTGTTGCATTCATAATCTAGCTGGCTGGATTCATTTTGAATAAATTTTGGAACTTTAAACGATAGGCTTTGATAGTTCAATTGTTCAAAATCCAAAGCAAGTAATGACTTGAGTTATGTACTACACATTAAAAATTATTGGTTTTTTAACCATGGTATTTATTTATGTTGTGGTAGCCTTGTCGGTTAACCACATTCCTCACAAGCGTAAAGGCGCGGATTCAATTCCAGGTCTAGTCATGCACCTGAGTATGCATACATACATATGAGAGCATAAAAAAATACCACACGCATAAACATTGAAGGAAAACATCGTGAGAGAGCTTGTCGAACTTAACGGAGAAGAATAATAGTTTTCAAAGTTAAGTAAAACCCCAACCCGCAATTTAGCCAGCGTTGTGGACACCCCTCACCCGCATCCCTCCATAGGCGAGACCCGTGCCCAGCAGTGGGATGCTATGGGTGGAATATGCGAAGTAACTATGTAACGGAATCTTTGCATGTAATTTTCACCCTTTTATAAAAATTGAAATTATTTGATTGAATTGCGCACGTAGGTATACGAGCACGTAGGTATACGAGCACGTAGGTATACGAGCAAAAGACCAGTGAAGCATGATTTTTTTTAATTTTTATACTATTTTTATTTGTCTAGGTAACCTACCTAACCTACCTAAGAAAACCTACCTACCTACCTTAGGTAGGTAGGTAGGTTTTCTTACTTCTCCTCAACTCAACTAGATTGCTCAACTAGTGGCGCAGTAGAACATAGGGTTAATCGCCGAACATTTTATACAACTATAACTAAACTATTTTTTCTATATAGCTATTCTCTTTTAACCTAACCTCGCCTCGCCTGAAATAGATAATGATTCGGCCTAAGATGTAGCACATATATATATATATATATATATATATAAACGTTAAAGAGTACCTCCATCACTTTCAGATCAGCTTCATCTATAAGGTGTGGAAATATCGCTTGAGAATAAAACGCCCCCGATTTATTGTCAGAGTAGCTTGGGAGTAATGAAACTGAATAATGCATGCCTCAGGAATATTGCCCCGTTTGTAGGGCTGATACGTTATTGAAAAGTTCGGCACCAGATTACTTCTTGTAAGGTAAACAACCACAAAATTCACCGCATCGTCGCTTTACATCAGGCGAGATGCGGTCAAAAGAAAACTTCCAAAAAGAGGAGGTACTTAATTCGACTGGTTATTTTTAATGTTTGTTACCTGATTTCTCGGAGACGGATGAAAATTTTGATTAAAAGGTTATCTCATAGTCCCAATTTTTTTTTTTCATAATCGGTCTAGTGATTTGATATCTAAACCGAAATAAATTAAAAAGTTCGGTGATGGCTGTAATGGAAATAAGTAGTCACTATTTTGAAAAATAATTAGCCAAAAAAAGCTTCTTATTCTCGTTAGTAGAGAAGTCATAAGGCAGAAAAATTAAGGGTCTATTTAAAAAAAGAATTATTTAAAAATTATTATTATATTTAATTTTATTAATTATTTCAGTTCCTTATTTGCAAAGATGAAAAGATTTGCTTTTCTTTGAATAAAAAAGGTAATATTATTAAACACGTAAGATCTGATCTCGTTGCAGACTTAGACACTTCTCATAATAATATTTTATTTATTCGGCTAACAATGTAAGAGCCAAACAAATCCAAAAATTATATTTCTATTATCCTAACTAATATTATAAATGCGAAAGTAACTCTGTCTGTCTGTCTGTTTCGCTTTCACGCCAAAACCACTAAACCGATCTAGATGAAATTTGGTGCACAGGTAGATTGGACATAGGATACTTTTTAACCGACTTCAAAAGTCATTATCTCGACAATCCAATGGGGAACTACGCGGGTGAAACCGAGGGGCACAGCTAGTTAACAATAAAATCCCCCCGGGATTTTATTTGACTGCGTATATTTATAGCGTGATTACACAAATCTGGGCCATGCGAAAACTCGCTTGTCGTCGCCGTGGCCTAGTTTCGCACCGGTGGCGGCGCCGCAGCTTTTGTACATGAGTTACGCGTTTATTTTTCATTACTTTAATTGATGTTTTCTCAATACTTTTGTACTAAAGCTTGTTAAACAAAAAAACACGGGTATTTTATTTATCAATATATTTTTCAGTATACTAAATTTGTAATCACCTGTTATCAAGTTTGTCACAGTCAGGACCAGCCGGGACCTGTTGCATGACGCCCTCATGATTATCTTCGCAAATGTTGAGTGGCTCGTTCTAATGTCAGAGTTTCTAGGCCACCCAAACGCCCCTCAAGTGGCCTACGGAGTGAAGACAGACTGGTTGCTAGAAACTAGAGGAAGGATTACTTTGTATGTACTATGTATGTGTCGATTTAAGAGTTTAATGTTATTGAAAAATAAATAATACTTTACGTCTGGCTTGCTGTTTGAATTAGTCGAGACTGTAATCAAAGTAAGCATTTAGCCTTTCAATCACATCACGATATCACACTAATATTATAACACCGAAAATGTGTATGTGTGTGTTTGTTTGTTACTTCTTCACGCTTAAATGTATGAACGGATTTGAATGAAATTTGGCACCAGGAAAGCTTATGTCCTGGATTATCACATATGCTACTTTTCATCCCGAACAAATTTAGCCTTTCCGCGACATTGTAAAACTGTGGGGCACAACTATTCTATACAAATATTATAAAGAGGAACAATTTACATTTTTATATGTAACGAATAAACTTAAAAAGTACTGGACTGATATCAAAAATTAGAATCGCCGTTAGAAAGCTCAAACATGATCACAGAATAACATAGGCTATAAAAAATTTAAACAATACTGCGGAGGTCAGTTAGTAATAAAATAAATAAACAATTACACACCAAAAAATACCAGCCATAAGCTATTTTTATTTCACCAGGCTCCAGTTCACCAATAACATTAGTTTTCCTTCGACGTCCCAGAGCTTATCAGCCCTAACTTTCCATCCTCTCTACTCTCGTGTGATCACACAACGATTAGATTTTCATGAAGCTGCGAACGCTTTTTGAGCCGTTCGCGTATAATCAGTGTTGATCCTAGCCGATAGCTCCAATAGTCTCAAATAACTACGTATTTATCAACTATGCAGATTTAGCAACTAAGACTAAATTATGTAATACACATGTAAGTGCCTTTATTACCAAAAATCGAAATGACTAACTACGAGTACCACGAATTAAGATGTACAAATAATTCAAATGCTTCAACCCATAACCAGAGGGCAGCGTGCCAGGTATGCTGGCCACATTACCACGCTTAATGGCAATGCTTATACACTGGGCCATAAAAATTACCGGCGTAATACTTTAATACTTTTTATTTATTTAGTCAATACTCGCAGTTTCTTTATAATTTAATTCAATTCGATTCAAATCGTTTATTTCGGACAACAGTGGTCCATAAATACAAAACAACATATACTCAAAAAAGCAAACGAGTTAGTCCAATCAGCGACATATATGAAAATTATAATACAATTAGAAAAGGATTTGAACAAATAATAAATAACACAATGTCAAAACAACTAGTAATAACTAAAGGAAAAGACTATTTTAAATTAAATAATACGAGTACAGCTATAGTTAATTCATAACAACAAACAACGTCAAGAAAAATGTTCAAAAACTTTTCCTTTTGTATACGTCATAATGAATGTGAAGTTGTACCGCGCGCGCAATGATAGGGCAGTCATATCGGCCAGCTACCACTTGCAGAATGCTGTTGGCACTGCTCCGGACATGGCAGAGCATCGATGCGGTTCGTTTGCGCATAATCTTGAACGCGTAGGGCGTTGATTGTCTTCAGTGTATAGTTGACCCACAGACTGCACGTGTAAAATGACTGACAGTTAGCTCTAAACAATGCTATCTTTACTGCAGCAGTACAGCGCGCCAACCTTTGAGCCAACATATTGCTTCTGACAGCCAACGCCTGTTTTAAAGATATGAAATGTAGTAAAATGTGTGTCAAGGTTTTTGAATTCTCGGATACTGAGGTTATTATATTGATTAAATTAGTACTAGTAACATTTGAAAACATGCGAAATCATTTTTATTTTTTTGTGGCGGCCATCTTTGCTTTATTACCCACAGAGGTGTGACGCATAATGGTCCAGCGGCGGCAGCTGCATTTGCGGATTATTTTAAAAGCGTGTTCCTCGCACACAAGCCTGTCCTAGACCCGGTTAGAGCAGAATTTACCTTTAGCCTCTTTACTATTTCAGATATCCCTCAGATAGTAGTCTTATCACATATCGAAAAACTCAAACCTAATTAGGTCCCGATCACGTTCCTTCATTTGTGATAAAAGCATTCAAAGATCATCTAGCTAAACCGCTAACCTACATATTTAATTTGGCACTAAAAACCTGTATATATCCTCAAATGTGGAAAACTTCAAGAGTCGCACCTTATCCTAAATCTGGGGTAAATCTGGGGTACATTGGTCGAAAACTATAGACCAATTGCTATTCAGTCTGCCTTTGCAAAATTGTTTGAAAATATATTGCATACTAGCATTTATAAGCAAGTCGAGTCTCAACTAAGTGACACTCAGCACGCGTTTAGAAAAGGCCGATCTGTTGACACCAACCTCCTCACCCACTCACTACTCACGACTTCGTTTCTAGAAGCTTAGATAATCGCCATCAGGTAGATATTATATATCTTGATTTTAAAAAGCTTTTGATCAAGTTAATAACGATATCTTGCTCCAGAAACTTGCTTCAGTTGGCTTTTCACCTCAATTGGTATCATTTTTTTCCAATTATTTGAAAGATCGCCAACAGTATGTGCGCCTAGGCTGCTATGACTCTTCGTCGTACTACACATCCTCTGGTGTAAGCCAAGGTTCCTGTCTTGGTCCTCTCCTATTCAGCATTATGATAAATGATTTGTCAAACTCACTCACTCACGCCAAATGTCTAATTTATGCCGATGATGTCAAACTTTCTACGACGATTGATAATCCTTTAGATCGTGAACTCCTTCAACAAGATTTACATGCTATTATTTTATGGAGCCGAAAGAACAAATTAAACTTAAACGCGTCAAAATTTTCTGCTATGAGTTTTACAAGATCATTCAATACTATAAATTTCCAGTATAATATTAACGGAAAGCTTGTTTCCCGAAATTAAATAACAAAAGACATATAGGTGTGTTGTTTGATCAAACTTTCATATTCATATGCAGGCGCTTGCGGCTGATTGTTTTAATAGGATAGGCTTCGTGATGCGTAATTAACAGACGTAAAGGTCATGAAGTTGCTATTTACTGCCTTAGTAAGATCAAAAATCGAAGCAAGTTCCTGCATCTGAAACCCACATGAAATTTTTACACCTTAATGTTAGAAAAAGTTCAGAAACATTTTCTGCGATTCTTGTACAAGAAAATGAATGGATATTATCCGTTTATGTATCCCACCAAATTTTTATTGGGTTTCCTCGGCTTTTAAATTTTACTTGATAGTTACTATAGATTTTTGTGTATATTATCGTTTTTGTCAATATTATAAGTAGCTAGCATAGCGACATAGGTTAATCCTGTAATGTTATATTTATCGTGTCATGAATAAATAAATAAATAAATTTCAACTTAGTATTCTACTAGCCGAGCTTTTTCCTTTGATATTTAAGGAGTTGTGAAAAAATATATAATCCGCTATTTTGTAGCGGTCGGCGGCCATTTTGGACCGGTTTTCATCAAACGGTTGTAACTCTTAACTAATTCATCTTTCAAACAAAAAAACTAAATCAAAATTATCTGTTCGTGAGCTACGATGCGCCACACACACTGTTTTTTCGTTGGGGTTTAAAAAAGCTTCAATTCGCCAATTTACTAAAGTCAAGTAAATGCAGTAAATACTTTCCTATAAAAGCGTAGCTTCTGACTCTATGGTCTAGATTTGGCGCCGACGGGTTGGTACTCGTACCTACCCGTAAATTAAAAAGAACTTCGAGGGAAAACGTTGACTAACGATGAAAAAAAGAAGTTCTCGATTTCGGCTTACTTTGGAGGCCTCGACAAACTTTTTTTTATGGTTTTAACAAATTATTAAGCTCGGAGTTTTAAAGTTTCAGTGGTAAAGGACAGTGCTGAAAATAAAATAAATCAGCGTTTAATTGAATTTTTACTCTTTGCTATTTCACGAACTTTATGACCTCCTAATATATAGGTATTTGTAATATTGACAGATAATGATTAAATGAGTTCGCCAATACGAATATTCAATCTAGGGTAGTCTTTATCTGCGATCATATCATCATAATAAAAAAAAAATTCTTTGTAGTCTTTGTTAATTTTGATCTCGAAGCTTTTGTCATTAGCTCAGCCGTTCCCAGAGTTATTACATAATTTATTTCGTGTATGTGTTAGGTACTTAAACGATAGCACAACTGAAGGATCACAGGAAGACATCATCATCTTTCTATTCTTATGCCACTACGTGAGGTCGGCATAGCATGTCTTCCTCTTATATTCTTCTCTATCAGCCGTCATTTCTTCTTCTTACCCACGTATTCTTAGGTCGCCCCCTCCCGGCACGATCATTTATCATTATTTCCTTATAGGAATATATTTTTTACGCATAACATGCCCGTACATCATAGCCTTCCACTTCTTAATTTCTCAGTCACTGCAGCTACTTTCAAGGATCACTAGAAAATGTTCACCAGAATTTAAATGTATTCATCGCCTTAAAAAATTCATCCTGGAAGTAAAAAGAACTTGGAGGTATCGAAGTGAAAGTTATTCCTCTACATGATTCTCGCGTTTTAGTGCTCTATTTAAGAAATTATTCACTGACACTGTTACTCCTCTGAAAATCTTTTACAACATAGAAATTACTTTAAAAATTGATGTATTTTGTGTTTATGTAATCAAAGAATAAGTACTGTATTTATTGACAAAAAGTTTCTTTACTCGTAAAAGAAAATTATTCGTTTTACAGGTTAAAGATAAGTAAGTACATGTTCGAAATACAAAAGGTTTTTAGTAACACAGACAAAGAAGACAATCAACTAATCCATCAAGCTTCGGGCGAAAACACTGATGCTAAATTGTCCAAGTAATATCCGAGGAGAAAAAGAAATACTTTACTAATTGATCCGCAATCCCAATACGACTGAGCTCGCATTAGCGAATTCCCTTATACCATTAATGTACGGAAGAGATTTGTTTCACCATTCAATAGAAAGAATCTCTGAGAGCTATTAACTTAATCTTCTTAGCTTTTATTCTTTGCCTAGCGACCCTATTCCGAAAATTGCTGACCATCTCTTGTTAACTACGGCTGTCTAGCTCGATATTTAGGCTTAAACAAGCAATGTTTAGTATCAAATATCTTGGATAGACAAAACGGGATGTTATTAAATACTGTTCCGAGGGGTGAAGAAGGGTCGAAGCTAAGAGGGTGCGTAATCAACGCTAAGTCTTTTCATTCGATAAAAGCTACTTGGCAAGGATAAATTAATATTATTTCGAGATTAAAGCCTGGGAAGGAGATAGGGCAGGTCGTTGAGGACGGTTATTTTTAAGCATTTGTAAGCATAAGACGAGCTTGGCGAGTTTATTTGGCCTATTTTGCGTTGAAAAAAATATTTTTAATAGAGGAAAAAAATGTTGGTGACGTCGTTTCATGTTATAATCACTCGCCGACCGAGATTAAAAGCAGTATCTATTTTCGATATTGAAGGAACTTAAAGATTACATTTTATGCGTCATCATTGTTTAAATATAATAAGGCTAATAAATGCACCTCTGAGTTTTTTACTCATACACATATACTATGAAAGAAAACAGCATAAACCAACTTGTCAAAGAAACTATCTTATCATCTATAGAAATAGTAACATCAATCAATGAGCCATTGATTGACTGAAGAGAAGATATCTTCAAACGTCGTAAGGGAATTCGGCAACTGATAGAAAATTCACAGCATCGGAATTCCCAACAACTAGCGTTTGAATCAAACCAGGGAACCTCTAGAGACTGACACACAGACGAGGCAAACTATATAGAAGTATATATATATGGATACGCACACGTAGAAACATAACAAAATAATAAAGAAACAGACTATAACTTTGTATGTGCATAGAAGTAGTAAACGGACAAATGATTTTGAAAAGAAAATCGAAATTGGTATTACAGTCAATGTACACCCAAAAACATTTGCTTCTAAAACCTTCTGATCCTAAATGCTTTTTTTCACGTACTTCGTTATCATCATTGGAATGAGGCAATAATAATACATAAACAAACGTCTGGTTTTGAATATATTATTAATTTCCCCTTGCCAGAATTCCGTCTTCCATATAGGACTAATTATTTTAATTTTCTTTTTTTATTTGGTTGGCTTGTTTCCGCTTTTGTATAAATAAACAATAGTATTATGACTTTGACAAACCCCAAAATTAAATATACATTAAATTTAAGCCTTTTGTCTTGTATTGATAAAGAATACGCATCAACCGGTGAAAGAAAACTTCGTTATAGGCGTCAACACTAAAGAAGATCATGTTCAAGCCAAGATTAAGATAAGGCAGAAAGTTTTGTAGCTGCATGTCACTAATCTGTGAGTAGTGAATACACAAAGCTAGGTTTCAATCTAGCTCGCTAAATACGAGCTTCGTGTTACACCATTGGGACTACGAACTGCAGTTAACGTGGATATATTTTACCAACGTAGTGAGTGTTGTGGTTCTTTACTTACGTCATTAAACATAAAAAGAGCACGACGTATCGTATTAATTATTATTCACTTCACGCTAATTATAAAGTGGAAAGTTTGTGTATGAATGAATGAATGAAGGAATATAGTTTTATTGCACACCCAACAAAATAAAAAGATACAGCAAGACAAGTCTAAACAATGGTAGTACATGTGGTATATATAACGTATGCGTGTTTGTAACTTACGCTTAAATGCTTGAACGGATTTTGATAAAACTTGGTACAAAGATGATTATACCTTGGATTAACACATAGACTAACTTTGATCTCAGAAAAACTGCGTATTTTTCTGGGTACTATAGTAAACACTATTTTTCAGCTGCTAGCTGCGTCCCGCGGTGTAACTCGGGACAAAGATTAATAATTAAAGAATGTTAACCGTAGCCTAATAAATCTCGGTACAATAAACCAATAGTAGACATATAAAAAAAAATCATTATAAAAAGAAAAAACTATAACCACTTTTTCCGATAATTTTTTTTCATATTACTAATTAGTGTTAGGTAGAATTGTGTGCATGTCTGTGCCTAAAATATTTGTATAATAGCAGTAAATGGCAGTGTACCTGTAAATATTCTTTAATTTGTGAAAAATACCACCATATCAAAAATAAAACAAATTTCATAAACTCGTTTTATTAAAATTCGTTGTAAATTACTTTCTGTACCCGAGTACCAACATTCATACAAACCAACAGAGAAAAAAAATGCCAAACTCGCAGCAATGACGCGTCGCTTCCTTAGTCAATAATAAACATATTCCCTAATTCTAGATTTAAACCTAGATTTATCTTGAGTAGTTCGTAACTTACTACTCCGCTATAAAATGCGTAGTGAATATATCGTGGCCAAAATACCTTGCAAGTAATACGAGTAAGTAAACGTCGCGGCTCGAATCCACTCTCTAAGTACCAGAACTAGTACATAAAAACCATAGAATTACAGCAACGCAAGAACCGACCTAGACGCATACTTCCGTTTTTACCTATTTCTCAAAAAAGGAGAAGGTACTTATATGGACAAGTATGCTTTTTATGTTAGTTACCTAATGAAAGTCTCTTTTAAATATTATACAATAAAAAAATCAGAAAAAATATCTAAATCGATTACATAGAGTCGAATCAACCAATAATATTCTATTGCCACCTGCCGTAATGGAAGTCTGTGAATATCTTAAGAAGCTGAAATAGTTACCCATTCGCTTTCGCCGTAATTCTCATGTTCTGTCCTTTCTATAAAACATTATTCATCCCTAGAACTCCCTCTTACTTGACAGCCAAATTCGTTTTTGTGACTGCTTCCCACTCAATTTCCCTGCGATCCTCACGTGATCTTCATCTTATGCTGCCATCACATCCAATCTAACTCATTCTTTCATCATTTGCTGTGCAAGCTGTCATGTCATGGAACACGCTGCCTTTGTCAGTCAGACACGCTAAATATATTTTAATATTTAAGAATTAGTTGACCAATAAGTTATTAGTCGAATCGTCTATGTTTTTTTAACGTTTCTCATTGGTACATATTACTACAAATATTTATTTATATTTGGTATATGCAATTTTATTGATTTGTTTTTGTTTTTATTTCATTTTTAGGTATATATAGATAGCTGTAGTGCAATGGTTATTGACTATATTGTGTTATTATTTATTGGCACACCACCGACGTGATTTTTCTCACTAACAGCCGGTCTCAATAACTTACCTACAGTTAAATGTAGATAGCTATCCCAGATAAACAGTTAACTTCTATCTATCTGTTACTGCACAAGCCTATCTAAGATCAAAGATAGATAACAGCTTCTATCTCTGGTGGTGCGTCCCTACGAAACGTTTTATTTTTGCATTTTAAAATTATAGTGTGATGTTTTCAGATCAATAGTATGAGAACGCTTTAGGCGTTAGTTAACCGTAGTAAGGTATTGTTTTATATAATAATACTAAATGTTCCAAAAACTCAATTTCAATTTGCTTATCGCGTGAGCTAAATAATATCAAACCTAACTTCTTGCGACGCTTTACTAACAACGAAACGCTTTTACGTCAAACGCATCAGTCAGTCACTTGACAGTTGACACTTGAGTTGACGCGGAATTAGGTCAGTAGCAATTGGTGTAATGGTGATATACCATTATTCCTGAAATGTTAGAATTATCTTTAGACCAATGTATACCTATCTACCCTTACTTTGTTCTAAAAACGACGGGTAGGTACCTACTTTTTATTCTTTATTGTTAAATTTTATTTAACATACGACCAAATCCTCTGATTATCGCCCGAAATCGACCGATAAGCAAAACTATGACAGTTGGTAAATAAAACTATCGACAGTAAGGTGTCAAAGCGATATTGAAACGCTCCGCTGTTTTTTTCTATGTAATACGTATTTATGGTAAGCGGTAGGCCCTCCGAAAGATAGATCAATGTTATGGATAGATGGTTCCTATCTATCCTTGTTTATTGAAACGTAAAAAATCACCGATAGCTACCAATAGTAGCTAATTTAACCTTTAGTAAGGGATAGATAGGTTATTGAGACCGGCCGTAAGTCCAATCAATCCAAAGATCAATCCTGGAAGAAATTGCAATATTTTTATAATATTTGTATTTGAAGTATATTTGTTACTAGCTTTTACCCGCGGCGTAAACTTTTGCCGTTATATTGTTATTTTTAATATTCTAAAAGATTAGAAAGATCGTATTTCTTTAGAATAAATCTGAAACGATCAACAAAACACAGTATTAAGACGTTTATTCCGGGAAGTTGAAAAAGAAGCCATAGTTCCGGGAACAAAAAAATTTCGGTCGAAGCGCTTGTTACTTAGTTGGTAAAGATATTAAGTTTTTCGGTTGTTTATTGCTATGCTGCAAGAACCTATTGGTATTTCGGGATAATAAGTACACTACATTGTTAATCCAGGGTATAAGATATCCTAGAACCGAATATTTCGTTTTTTGAATCGAAACTTAAATATTTATGTTATTTTGATTTCACTATTTATTAATACAATATAATATTCTTTGAATATTTCAGGCGTTCACCTGAAAACCTGGCGTTGTGAAAACTTAACCAGTCTAACTATCATTGTTCAAGAGATACAGCCTGGTGACAGACGGACGGATGTCACCAGGCTGTATATAAGATATATAGGATAACAGAATCTTAGTAATGGAGTCCAGTTTTTCCTCTTTAAACCCTATTTCTTATTAAAACTCAACTCTCAGAGACACACTCATTGAGACAATTATTGTAAATAAATTGCAGCTTATTAAGAATTTTAGTAATCTATATCTTTAAAGAATCACCTGTCTAAATATGTACCTATTCCTGAATTAACACGCTTTACGGTAGCGGCAGGTCTCACATTTGGGGTTGATTCAGTCAGATGCAGAGGACATTCTAAATTCCGGTTAATAAAAAAAACCCATATACATTTTGGCCTCTTTTAATTACGAGTATAAAGACTCGTTCTGTCAAAAATCCGTGACGTAAACTATTCTTATTTATGCTCCCCTTTTTCAGGCTTTACACGACTTGTGCATTTGTCATCTTCAAGTAAGCTTTTGGTAGTTTTATTAGAATGGCTAACTTACGGTTTTGAAGGTTTGTGAAGGTTATAACAAAAGTTTGGAAACGTATATATATTGCGAAAAATATATGATTTAATGATTGTGATAGAAAGAGATATTATCAACGGGAACTCCTGTTCATAGTTCACATCACGGATGCTTAATTATTGGTAGGCGGATAAAGTTCGCACTTGCTTAAAAAATAATATTGGATGCAAAAGAAGACAAATAAACAAACCAACATATACATTTTCGCATTTATAATATACATATATCATAAACGCGAAAGTGGTAATTAAAAATACTGCACTTTTTTAAGCTTCATAATATACATTATATGGTTGGAGCAAAAAATCTGCTTAAGCGCTTTTTAGCTGGTCGATTACTTGTCTTGATCTTTACTTGGTCATTTTGGAAAAACCGAAACAAATAGCGTCTAATTGGCAAGAGATCGCTAAAAGCATGTTGTCTATGGAAACACGAGAACAACGACAGCAGCGTCTCAACGGCAACGAATGGATGAACAAAATTCTTCTCGGCGTGATTCTGACACTGCAAATGAGGCAAATGCTCGCCGACGAGCAGTCGCTAATGAAACGTCGTCAAATGTTCGAAAGAAACGCCTAAGCGATCTTCTTCTGTTAGGTTCCTTAAACTTAATCCAAATTGCGGATCTTGTGCCAAGTTGGCAGCACCCACACCGCTACAATGAACTGGTTGTTGCAGTGGTAGCGGCTGTGATCACGGGCGCTATAAGTTTTTCCCGGCATACATTGTTTCACATAATACACATTCATCATACGCAAGTACAATTACTTTCTCACCTCAAAATTGCTAATACGATTTGATTCAACAATACCTGCAACCATCCTGAGTGGTGGCACCGCAATCAACAGCGCACAGTATTCATGCTCCCGCTGAACCTTGCAAGTGAAGAAACGCTCACATGCGACATCAGAAAAAGCAGTGGTCACGATGCTCTACTGCGATGGTCACATGCATTGGTGCAAATTCATCGTGTGGGATGAATGCACGATGTAACACAAACGATCGATTGAAGCTAGTGTATCAAGGTTTTGTCAGGTGGATCTTTTTTGGCTGACGTCGAAATTACTTTTGACAGTTTATTTAGCAATGATGAAATTTTAGAAGGTAACTTTACTAATAAAGCCTTTCTTACTTTGAAACAAAACCTGGCAAACAAGAAGTGGTTGTGCGAAAAAGCGATCGTGGCGCTCGAAAACGTATCAGTGGGAAATATTAATATGAATAATAGAGCATATTATACCTCGAAATAAGAAATAAATACAAAGATATCTTTATAAGAGTTTAGATGGGTTTTTCGGACATAGGCCATTCTACTATTGTTTAATATTTATTACGTGTATATCTGTGAACTGCAACTAGACTGAT
This sequence comes from Ligdia adustata, assembly GCA_947049295.1. Classification (NCBI taxonomy): domain Eukaryota; kingdom Metazoa; phylum Arthropoda; class Insecta; order Lepidoptera; family Geometridae; genus Ligdia; species Ligdia adustata. The sequence continues at coordinate 4,492,976 of OX346237.1, forward strand.
GTACACAGTTTCCTCTATCCATTATTCTTTTACGCTCTGATTCGCGAAATTTACACTCAAAATAACCTACTGCTGCATACGGTAACTATAATGGTGACATACATTTCATGTTTATTAAGCCGTCCTAGTTTGTAGCCGAATAAATTTCTGGAAAGAGTACTAAGGCAGCTTCTTTTAATAATTGATTGTGACTCTCGACATTATACGTTGGTGACTAAATTAATTTTTTGGGCCCCCTAGTCTTTAATAGAAACATAATAGAATTAGTTTTTATGTATTTATCAATAGACACATGCACAATATAATCCGATGTCTGAAGTACATACGTACAACGTGATATAATATTCACTTTGTATAAAACTCGACTTTCCAAAGAAGTTTCAAGATGTAGGGTAAGTAGACAAGTTTTAAGTAAGACTCTCTGAAGTGGGGTACCAACTTCCCTTTTCCTTAATGACCGATGTCTCTCAAGCTAAACTTATAACGATGGAGAGTCGGCGAGACTCTTATATAAGACTTGTAACTCTATAAGTCTGCATCGAAAAATATCCGGACCATGCCCCGTATTCTATACATTGACTTGAATTTCTCCTCAAGGAACGAGGAGAAGAAACATGTTCGGGAATGTAAGGAAACATTTCAAAGCTTGAGGAAACAATCGTGTATTAATTAACATAAAATAATACTTACTTTTATATAATTGATCGAAATTCCTAAAATTTTGTGAGCAGGTTTTATAACCATGTAATTTTTGTCGATTCATATTTTGATATTTTTTTTCATCCTACACAGCTAGACAATCAACTACAATTTCACACGACCACGGAAAAATCTGGGATACACTGGCTCTCAAATGAGGCTGCCGGAACACACCGGAATATTGTATATGTGGTTGAAAACATAAAAAATATTATATTTTCATAAAGACAAACTTGATAGCTCTCATGACTTTATAATCTTGCAAATTATGAGCTCGAAACCCAAAAAATAACAAAATGTCTCTTGTCCAAAACCAAAAATAGTTCTAAATACAAAGGTATACAAAGGTATATAATGAAAGGAAAATACAATTTCAACCTTGAGGTAGCAATGAGGAAGAATGGAAGAAACTTATAGAATAGCAGTGTTCGTAAGTTAGTTGGAGCAAGTCATCCGGAGTTACTTAGTTGAGTTCTGCTAGGTTGAGTAAAGTTTGTTGATTGTGTCCTTAGGGTTTTCGGACTTTTGCATCGATAAATTTGGATAGAACAACTACTGAATATAATCCACTCGAGTGTAATTATGGTATCGATACAAGATAGTCTTGTTTAGTGTTTTTCCAACTGGTTTTAGCATATCTAACTCATATGCTAAAAAATATATATTCTTTTCTAATTTCTTCTCACTTTCGATCAATTGCTTGATGAATTAATATATCCAGAGGATGCCGTGTTTTAATTTGCAACGTGTTCTGGCATACAGAAATTGAGCTAAAGATCGAAAATAAAGCGAGGTGAATGTCAAATTTTTCATATACATCTCAATTAAATCAATTTTATCACGTAAAGTAAGTGAAGATAAAAGTTAAACAAGTAAAAGCAATCTCCCTCAAATAAACGATATCACCACATACTAAGTAACAATCACAGTAAGTAGGTATATTTTACAAAACATTATACAGAAACATACCGAATATGTAATTCTGAAAAAGCGTTGCCTTTCATAAGTACAAGACGTAAATACCATGATCACTTAGCACCCATAAATGTGACAAATAATGTTTCTAAATTTTTACGCACGTTATTTGATTTCGAATTTAATAGCATCGATAAATCCCATTCTTCCCTTAAACCGAATTATGAAGCACCATACGACCCAATTTCACCGCCGTATAAAATTAGCAGTAAAATACCTAATTTCGATCGTCGTGTGTCATTTTTATAGTGTGCTGGCGACGTAAAAATGTCCTTTTTGATGGACGATCGAAAGATATCTTACTTACTTCAGGTATACCACATAAAGTTTCACCAACGCTTATAGAAAACATACATACAAACACATACTATGCTTTATACTCATGTACATATTTGAATTTTTAATTATCACTTGCTTATTATCTTTATGATGTTTTCCTTCACGGTTTACGTGAAGGAAAACATCATAAAGAAACCAGCTTGTCGGAGAAAGTCAATAATTTACACAGTAATAAGTAAAGTCTGCACCCGCAATTTGGTCAGTGTAGACTATGATGACCAACTATCCACTTCATAGGGGGGAGACCTATGCCCATCAGTGGGACGCTATGGATTGATGCAATTAGAAAAATAAGCCTAATTCTGCAATATTGAAACGAGAATGAAAAATACAGTAATGTTGACGGCGGGACACTTGATTATAATTTAAGATTCACTATTTCTGACAAAGTATACATAATTATAATGTGTCGACTACGACCAAACTAAGTTATGAAGGATTCAAAAAATCCTAAATACATCATCAACTTTATTATGATAGAGATGATGATGATTTATTCATACTTTTTTGGCTTGTTATATACATGTTTTGAAAACCCTATCAGTAGTCAGATTTTAGATTTTTAAGCTGTTATTTATTTGAATTAAGTAAAAAACACAATTCACCACCATAGCGGGAACATTAACTCACACCTCCAAATCCCAACCGGCACTTAATTTAACCCCCACATAAAAAACAGCGTTAATAGCCAAAATGCAAAATCGAACCAATCGTAAAAAGGCGGAATTGGTAACATTCGATACATCTGTTCCCGTATAATTTACGATTCGATTTCTGGTCCGGGTATCGACGCGGCTCAAGTTATATATTCGGTTTTGTAGTTTTGTTACAAAGGCAAATTGAAACTGCATTGTACTCTGTAGAATGCACGCACGGTCAAATAGTGTGTTTTAGCATTCAAACTAAATAAATAGAATGTTCTCGAGACCATCAAAAATTAGTATGCATGGTACTTATACCAATTTTTGTTAATTCCGAATGGGCCGCTCAACACTTTCCCCAGCGGCTGCCGCAGAAGACGCTGCAGCTAAAAAAACATATGAAATATGCGGTCATGAAAGAACAGTATCACTTTGTGCCTATTGCGGTTGAGACCTTGGGCAGTTGGGGTGCTGAGGCTAAGCAGTTGATACAAGATGTAGGACGTAGAATCAGAGAAAGAGGTGGTGACTCCCGTTCTGGCTCTTTCTTGGTTCAAAGGTTGGCCATAGCCATACAGCGCGGTAATGCCGCCAGTGTTATGGGCACCTTTGCTCCGGGACTGAGTCAGAACGGGTAATTTAGTTAACATGCTTACCCATTTATGTAAGTTGTATTTCTATTTATATAAATTTGTTTCTGGGAATTGTTAAATCGTTTTTAATTGTTAAATTATATTTAACTATTTTACATTCCGAATCAATATTAATATATTATATTGATTATATTATATATTATTATTATTATTTATATATATTATATATTATTATTTATAGAAAATAAACTTTCGTATGACCTTACTACGCGTGATATAAAGGGACGATGTAGCCTAGGATGTAGCGCGCTTGTCTAGAAGAAAACGAATACAGATATTGTGGTGTCCAATTCTGATCAAGAACTAGCGGTAGATATATTACTATTTATAAACGTTTCGTTTCATTGTTTTAAAAGAGGCAGGTGTTCAGTACAGAAAAGAGCCGAAGCAAGCTTTCGGACTGATTTCTTTAAAAGGTACCTAGAGAGTCTATAATACATTACTGTGGGTGTAACATAGATTCGTACTACGACTAGAAACGTCAACAAAATGGTTCAGACAGACAAATTAATCATCACAACATGACTATTATTTAAAAAAAATATGTGTCACCTAACTTCAATTTGGCATGAGCGTGTACAACTGTATCAGTTACTTTGATTTAACAAATTAAAAAAATATATAACCGACCTCCAACTTAAGGCAATTGTGGACGCCGATATAACTTTTGCAGTTATTTTGATTTATACCAAACTACAGAACCGAAGCTGGTAAAATAAATATGGTACCATCATACTCTTTCAAAAGATATAAGTTTTTTTTTCAAATTGGCCTGCCGCGTCTCAGAAATCAGGTAACAATCAATAAAAAAGGTCTAATGGAGTATCACCACCGCAAAAAAACATAACTACTGGATCGATTTTGATAAAAACTAATAGGTATGTGACAACCTTCCATATAAAAAAAAATCAAATCGCTATAAGCGGCGCTGTGTAAGCGTTAAACATACTTAAAAAATCCAATGAATTGGGAACACTCTTCTTTTTTCAACAACTTATTTTCTTTTAAAAGAGTTTTACGTAGCTCATCCAGTAAAGTCCTCGTCTCTAACTCTCTGTCCGCGTCACTTAGTTAATGGATTGCAGGCTGAAACGTTAATCCACCGTCGGAATGGAAGGATTAATGCTGGATGTATTTCACCAGAATTCAGCTTGAGGCACACTAAATCCCGTGTTTAGGGCTCTAGGGCTATTAGAATTAATGGACACAGCTCGTTTTCATTTTGAGTACAAAACAAAATCTGTTAACGTTCAATGACTAATCAATAATTTGACGGCCGCTGTGGTCTAGTTAGCTAGTATGCTTGCTTCTTGATTCGACGGTCCCGGGTTCGATTCCCGGTCGTGGCAGGTATTCGAAAGTTGAGTTTGAGTATTTGTGTGTGTTACATGGTATCCCCGACACAGGAGAAATCCTAGTGGGGAGCTATGAGTGTCGTTTGGTTTTTCTATTTAAAGTAGAACCCTTGTCCACATTTGTACTGTTCAGTATACATTGTTAAACAAAGGAGGGATAAGAGATATTGGTATTGGTTTGTGTTTTTAGATGGTAAACAGTAACTACGTTAGTAACAGTTCAACTTGCAAATCTACAAGTGACCCTAGCCTAGTTATTTCGGTAACATCTGTTCTTCGGTGAATATCCTCATTGCAGATTCCAAGACACTCCAAGCTTTCTCCGTTACCTGCTCAGCAACTTTGAGCTTTTCCAGCAGGCAAACAGTTAAAGACCACGTCTCTGTGCCATATGTTATCACTGGTAGCTTACACTGGTTGAAGACGATCCATTCGGCGACGGTGCCTTCAGGCACTGCGGGAAGAAGATCTTATGACGTAATTTCCTAAAGACTGCCCATGAGTTGGGATCTTCGGGCGACCACTTTGTCGCGAAGGTAGATCTCCGACTAGGTGGACTGATGACATAGTAAAACTCACAAATAACCAGTGGATGCAATTTGCAGCTTGTAGTTCGAATATAAATGGCGTTCTAAGTATATGGCGATATATAGTATAAGTATATGGCGATATATAGTATAAGCCTCCCCGGCTTATACTATATATCGATATATAGATACCTATTAGCTATATATTGTATCTCGTCCAATTTTTGTTCTTTTTATTTAATTAGTTTTCTTCAATTGTTTTTTTTTTTTGATTTTCATGTGTTTTTGTTCTCTGTATCTGTATTACGTCACTGTAAGCTATACGCGACTGATCTTTTAAGCTTTAATGCGATTGGTTTTGGTAAACTTATAGAAAGAAGAAATTGACAATCAAAAAGCAGAGGAATAACTTGTTGGCTTGCTTGAAGTAAGATCAATTGTTTTACTGATTCCTGCGCATCATTCTAACCCACATCAATCCATTCATTTTGTTAGAGTACTTTGCAATCAAAACGTAAATATTTCAACACTTTGGGCCTCGGCACTTCTTATTCAAAATTAAACTGGTGCAATATAAATAATTGAACTGAGTAAATTAGGGTGAGGAGATTTGAACCAAGTTTGAAAACGGTCCAACTATATTTTGGGTGTACATAGGAAAGATATAGTAAACAGCAAGATTTCCTTTTTTACAATAGAGATCTAGGGAACTGTCCCGTCTTTAAGATGTGTCCACATGACCACACACGGTCTGGCATCTTTGACAAGGCCACCAAAAAGTAAGGTTTTAAAAATGTCATAAAAATTTGAATTAATCTTTGTATGGAATAAGAAAACATTCAGTGCAGAGCTTTATGAAGAGTTGCTCTTAAATTTTCCTGACTAATTTATAGACATGCTATTTGTCACTAAGATCATCGATATAGTAGGATAGCATTAAACTACGGAACCAATTTCAAAAATTCCGTCGTTAGAAAGCTACATTATCACATATTAACATAGCTATAAACAATTAGAAATTAGCCCAGCTAGTATTAAATATAAATGTGAACTGAAAAGCATTTTACTTATCATAGAATAAATGAATAGTTAAAATAAACCTAAGATAAATAAAATATATTCAAACACTTGACCAATAGCAACAAAAAGGTACTCGTATTTGCTCACCTAAGAAAGGTATTTTTCCACTTGGCTGAACAAAGTGGAAATTAAAGCGTAATATAGGTACGTATCTTATTGATTGTAGTATCAGAATAGCGTATTGTCTCAACATAATGCTAAATACATCACGTGTTTTTATCAAATATTTTCGTTGTTCGTTAAAGAATAAAGGCCCTGTTAAAATTACGGCAAAAGGGCTGGTAATCTAATACGCCCGATCTCGAAAGCGATCGAATTTGTCTTGACATCAGATAGTTCGTCAATGTGAGTGATGGACCACTTTCCGCCTGTCTCTTGGAAGCCCCCAAGCTATCTATTTCCTGAGTGCTTAACCTTTGCACACGTAACAATCAACCTTAAAAAGTAAGGTCAAAATGAAACACTGAAAAATTGCGCACTTAAATGGGAAATTATTATTACTTGGAATTATTACATACAAACTGTTAGTTATTAAAACAATCAAGTAAAAGAGAATATTATATTGCACAATGTAGTTTAATTTATTTTGTTCAGTGACGTATATAAATTCACGGATAATGAATGTGTCAGTGAATTTATGTTGGCGATAGATTTGAGGCGTCTGTCGATTTGAAGTCGGCTCCTACTTTATTAAAAAGAAGTATGACATGTTCTTCTTAGTCGCTATATACGCTCTTGATAGAGCGATCTTGTTCGACACTTTGTAATGTAAATAGGGTAAGATACAATGCGCTTCACGATGTTTGGTTATACTCTCGAGTAGAGATTATTCTGCTGCATTTGCCTAAGGGCCGTCCATTGCAGACTTGATTTGGTCGGTCCATCGTGAGGGTGACCTTCTGTGTGGTCTAGTGCCTTCTACCTTTCCCTGGATAACAAGGCGTTCTGTTGACTTATTGTCACGCCTGGAAACGTGTCCAAAAACGCGTGGATACGCGATTGGACGGCCGAAAATAAACGCTGTTGAATACCGAGTCCTTCTAGTATCGAGACACTTGTGTGAAATTTGGACCACGATAGCGTGGACATTCTTCTCCAAAACTACATTTCTAGAGTGTTTATTTCTTCCCTTCTACTTTACTTGAAACAACAATTACCTGCTTGTTATACGGCATTTATTGCAGTATGAATAAACTTTTCTTTTTAAATGAGAATGTTAATGGCCCAGATATGAAATTAACAAAAGATATTTCTTTTCTTTTAGGGTTTATTTTGATTAAATCCTGAAAACGGACGTCTTTTCCCTGTTAAGCATATTGCCTTTTGATCTTAATTCCTTAGACGTCAGAATAAGTACCTATTCTTATTCGAAGGCATACTCGCCCTTATGCGTTATTCATGTTATAACACCGTAACAGGGCCAAAGGAAAAACAATCTATTAATGAAGAGTTTCCTTCGAGGAAATCAAGTAAATAGTAATATTTGTTTTTCCGAGAGATTTTCGTCCGTGTTCTCGGTAATTACGTGTTTATTCCCAGATCTTTGTACAGGAATTTTCCATAAGCATATCTTTGTGTTGATTTTAACCAATTTCAGAAAAGGTTATAAATTCGTATGAACCTTTGTTTAAGGTATGAACCTTTGTTTGAGGAAAACTAGTAATAGAAACATAGAAATTAACAAACACACACCCGAAAAAATAATAATCCTTTTGGAGAGTTGCATAAAGACAGAGCTTCATTACAAGCATCTTTAAGGCTTAGAATCGGTCTTATATTTATCGACTTCCCAAAACTAATCAGTTTTTTTTATTGTTACCTGGTTTCTCGGAACTTTCAGAACTGATTTCTAATTTTTTTTTAACCAGCTACAACAGGTTTTACCTACATGAATAACTTCGTAGTAGTCTCATAAAATTTTGATTTAAGAGAAATCCACTGATTTGGCATTTAAATCGAAATAACTGAAAAATCGATGTCGGTCAGATTTCGAATCATTTTATTTTTAAACACTAGCTAATGCCTGTCTATGACTTAATCCGGGTGCTATTTACCTTTCCTCATTTTTCTCTGTAATTAATTTACCGAGATGGAAAGTATCCTATATGTTGACCGATGATATAAGCAACCATCATACAAAGTTTCATTTAAATCGTTACAATCTATTCGGAGATTAGCCTGTACAAACAGACAGACAAACAGAGAAACAAAAAAATTGAAAGAAATTTTTAGATGTTCTACGAGTATTTCACTTTTTACATCCGTGTTTTATTTCACTACTTAGATATTAAAAACCGAGTTAGGGGGCTCGTAATTTAGATTTTTTTTTTCATTGTACAGAAATTCGACCTCTACAGTTTTATTATTTGTATAGATAAGTTGTTCAGCGTTGTGTATACAAGTAATAATGATATAAAGTGCGCGTCTCTCAGAGTCCAATCTATCTCTCTCTCGCGTCGGTGAATCAATAGGCGGAACCCACTTTACTACTTGGGTAAACTCTTCTGCGCGCCCCAACCACATACTGTAGGGACTTCGGGAGAAAATTAAAAATTCTATGTTATTTTTTCGTAAACGAGTGAATGAATGAATATAGCTTTATTGCATACCAAACAAAAAATACAGCAACACAAATCTATACGTATAGACAACGGTAGTATGGCTGCCCTATCGGTTAAAGCAATTTCTTCCACGCAACCTTTTGATGGATAGAATAAATATTATAAAAAAACGGTTGGTGCAACTAAATTTATACTACGAGTACAAAATAACATCAATAAGTATTATTATTATATTATTAGTAAATACATGAGGCAATACTAACTAAAACGAATAAAATATAAATATAAATTTAAGCTTGAAAATAAGTTGAACATTATGTGTGTATACCCAGACTACATGGAACGAAAGGATCTAATAAAAAATCTAAAAAAGTTGATGAACTTGTTCTAAATGCTGTAAGACTGTCAGAGTCTCATTGATAGGAATAAAGAATATATATACAAATTTAAGTTAAATTGAATAAAAATTACTTACTTTAACATAAAATAGATTTTAAATATTATTTCACGTAATATACAGTTTTGTAATTAACTAATCTAAATAAAGTCTTATCTTGACTATAGCGAAGAATACACATTTCAATACAATTTCTTAGATTTAGGATTAATTTTAGATAATAATCTACTATTTTATTGACCAGGTCCAAAGTTAATTCCGTCGCTTCCTTTACCAAATTAAGCCTGCTGCCGGCAAGATAAACAACTCGAATTCGCGACTCACAATAATCAGATTTACTTGATGTTTGTGATTTTGACGGAAAACGGTTTCCTCTGCGATGAAAGGGTTTTCTCAGAAATGAAATACGGTATTCGTTATATTATGAGTTTATTTCTAATATACTATAAATCTTATCCAACGAATATTATAAACGTATTTGTAAGTATAATTGTTACTCTTTCACGCTCAAACCACTCACGCCAAATGTCATCCAAATCGGTTAAGCCACTTCTTAACCGATTTGGATGACATTTGGTACGGAGATAGCTTAGGCTTTTAAAAATATTTGAAACTCCTACAAAAATTAAAATTATCGCGATATGCAACAAGCATAACAAGAAACACACAAACAGTTTATTTCAAAAATTATTACTTGTAGAGATGGTCATTACCCTCCTTACTACGCTCGACGAGTCTGTTTTTCTGGAGTGTAACAGTACAGGAAAGCCCTCTGACCATCTTGACGAGCTCGCCGATACAGCGATAGTAAAACACTGCTTTTTTAATGGCTTGTATTTGTCTTATCTTTCTTTCTTTCTCTGAGTATCTTCGAGCTGACACGGGGGCCCTGGCTGATGGACCGTGTATTGTCTGGGATCACGTGTGTCACACACCAGAAGCTTGTCACCTCCGAGGTTTTAGATAATGTATTGGTTCTGGGACCCAAGTTTGTTATTTGAATCGTTTCAGAATAACAATAGCTGTACTACTGAATTTAAAATATTGCATTACGTCATTATGGTCGTTTTAACAGATTTGGTAGCAAGTTTACCTTAAGTCCAATAGTAAACTAGCTCTGACCTACTAAACTTGTCTATATAACGCAATGCAATTATTATTGTAAACCTGAAAGAGTTTAAATAACAGACTTGAAGCCGCGAAGGGCAACAGATGTGATTTATTTTTCTTACTTGTTCTACTGGTAGAACAGTAGAACAAATAGGAAGAACCCCAATTGTTTCAAATATTTAAATAAAATGATGATGATAGCTCCTCATCTCGACGTTGTTTCGATTACTTATACATTCGAGAAACATTGGTAGCCCAACATTACCGACCGAAGTTTGGCGACTAAAATAATCAACTTAGACCCGGCTCTCGCAGATTCATTTATTTAATCAAGACGAAGTTTTAGAAGTATAAATTAATCACCGTGAAACTTATTTCAGCTCAGTTTTTGCTTGATTGAGGCAATGAAATTGTATGATCCGTTTTTCTATGATAACTCCTTATAGAACGATTCACCTACTGAGTGAAGAAATTGGGCACGAAAGAATATATAATAATAGTAGCTATACCTTCTTATTACCAACAGGTAATTTTATGATAAAATGCCACGGCAATCGTTTGCAATGGAAATATCTAAATCAAAAACTTCATAGGGCAGTTACATCTCAGACGAAATTGATTGCTGCAATAAGATTTTATTTTTATATTTTAATATAAAATTCAATATGAATACGACATGGTACATTTGGTAAATCAACTTTTACATGCATCATTATGTATCAAGTATATGGGACACAACTTCAAATTAATCAATACAAAAAAAAACTAACTCGAGAAGTGACTTTTTCAGTTCAGAGCATTTTTTTTATTGTTTCGCCCTACTACGTATTTACACATATACAATTGGTTTACCGACTAGGCTACCACTGACTTATGAAACGTTTTAATGAATTAACTAATTTTCTACAGTAGTATATTAAAATAATTTAATTAATTGCTACATTATAATCTTACACAACTCAATAAATAAAATTAGAGAAACCTTGAAACACATAGATTGAAATGTTTGGATCTTTATTACTCTATTATTACTATGATGAGAAGCAACTAAGTCAGCCAGTCAGCCAGTCTGGCTGTTACGTTTTCACAGAACAACACAGGCTTTCAGACTGTGGTTGTTGATTTAAAAAAAAAGAGACTACCGGCTGTTGCCGATATAACATTTTAAAGTAATTACCATTTAAAAATCCAACATCATAACCGATTTAAATAAAATTAAAATGGGACCACAAAGAAGGCTTTTACCTTTTTAAATAAAATAAAAGAAAATTTTATATCGTCCCACCCGTCTACAGAGTTACTGTTAATCAATTAACGCTACTCATGACTATATACATATAAATTACAACTCTTGAAAATTCGCAAGAAACAGAAACCCAGTAACATAGTGGTGATTGTTTAACAGTAACCTTTTTAATATTATTAACAAACCGCTGGTAACCTTGTAACATAGCCTAATTCTAATTTTCTTACCACCAGCTAAATATTAGGTCCTTACATATGAAATTGGCGTTTTGTCGTACTGGCCACTTTGATCTCAAATATCTCTTCTTTGGTTAGGGTTTTCAATTTCAAATTTATACAGCTATTTATTCATACATTTGTATTTCGAAAACCGTAATTCATTTGTTTTGTCCTCGTTTGGTTTTTTCTTTGCGTCACGCAGTTTACAAAATGGAAAACTTTAAATATCACGTTATTTACGAGTACGAGTTCCACCGTGGTACCAGTGCTGCAGAAACGGCTCGAAGGATTAATGATGTGTATGGCGGCGGTGTCGCAAAAGAAAACACAGTGCGTTTTTGGTTCCAACGTTTTCGTTCTGGAAATTTCGACCTGCAGAACAAGCCCCGTGGACGGCCGGAGACTAAAGTTGCTAATGAAGAATTGAAAGCTATTGTGGAAGCAAATCCATCGCAAACCACGTCCGAGTTAGCTGCAGGTTGCGGTGTTAGTGATAAAACTGTTTTAATTCACTTGAAGCAAATTGGAAAGGTGAAAAAGCTTGAAAGGTGGGTACCTCATGAATTGAGTGCAGCAAACCGACAAACGCGCGTCAACTGCTGCGTTACATTACTCAACCGGCACAATAATAAAGGGATTTTAAATCGGATCATTCCCTGTGATGAAAAGTGGATCCTGTACGATAATCGTAAACGCTCATCGCAATGGCTGAATCCTGGCGAACCAGCCAAACCCTGCCCCAAGCGAAAATTGACTCAAAAAAAATTACTTGTGAGCGTTTGGTGGACAAGTGCCGGTGTCGTTCACTACAGTTTTCTTAAATTTGGCCAGACGATTACAGCAGATATCTATTGTCAGCGACTGCAAACCAAGATGGAAAAGATAGCTGCTAAACAACCGAGGTTGGTCAATCGCTCTAGGCCACTGCTGCTTCAGGACAACGCTAGACCGCACACTGCACAACAGACGGCTGCCAAATTAGAGGAGCTTCAATTGGAATGTCTAAGACATCCACCGTACTTCCCGGACCTGCCTCCAACAGATTACCATTTTTTTCGAAATTTGGATAAAAAAAAAATCAACTCCGATGGGGCAGTCCAAAGCGCCTTCAGATTTAAGATTTCATTGATTCTCGTCCTAATGGTTTTTTTTAGTAAAGGGATCAATGAACTACCTATGAGATGGCAAAAGTGCATAGATAGCAATGGTACATACTTTGATTAAATAAATATATTATTATAAAAGACTTTATGTTCCTCCCTTACAAAACGTCAATTTCATATGTAATGACCTTATATTTCGATACGTAACAAGGCCGTGGAATGGTATCGACTAAGCTAATGTCAAATTTTATATCGTGTCGTGGCAAAGAATGCGCTCGTTTTGCATCAACAGATTGTATTGCTAGGAATCTTGTGGTTCCTTAGAAAATAAATATTAATTTTTGATTCTTCATCAATAATACCAACAAAAGAAAAAAACTTGTGAATAGGTAGTTAGTTATGTTCCTCACTCACATATAGCAAGTCCGTCCCAGCGTCCGGCACCTCTACATAAACATAAATCTGGCAAGACGAAGCGTGTCGCCCATAAATCTAACGCCGGACGTAGAATATTCATGAGTTAGTTCGAACATACGGGGTGTGGATACTTTACAGGACGTTATTTCATTACTCAAAAACGGAAACCAAAATTAAAGTAACTAAATTGGTTATTTGTTTAGCCAAATAACCAACTACTATATCAAACAGAATCAAATAAAGATATTGATGTTTGAAGTGAATGAAGTGTTTAATAAAGAAGTATAACTATCTTAATATGAAGAATATTAATAAATTGAAAGGACTTGTTTTATTTTCGGCCAGGACGGTGTACGTCTACCAAAAAAACGCCTAAAGATGTGGTTAGTACTGTGTATTAGTGAAAAATGCGTCAGTCGCCTCCTTCGCTGTGTACCAAAATATCTAAATTCACTGAATTGTAGTGGAATTATGGCATCCCTGGAAGATTTATGTATTCTAGGTTGACTACAATGATCACATTGGTATATAAATTGAACCGCCGGTCACACGTGTTAAAATTGACACATGAAAAACTGTTAAATCACCATTTTGCTTAAATAACATGGAAATATTTTGATTCGAAATTAATTCTGTACACTTCAACAAGTTAAGTTATTTTGAATTTGGTTGATAGATTAATGATTAATAATTCTAAACCTATTTATGGTATCATGTACACTGTCCTGGCCGGGGCTCCATACATTATTGAAACATCTCTTATAAGTCGATTATATCCTTGTAAATTGTGAGTGACTAACTAGACTACTACCATTTTTTCTGGAAGACCACTTAGAGTAAGTAATAGCGTTTCGCTAAAAGACATTTCAAAGATGTGGCCTATTTGAGTATAGTATCGTTATTATTAAGGCGACGAAGCTTTTATGCATCATTGTGTCGCCGTAGTATCATTGTTTAACATGATCATAATTATTATGTTATAATTAAGTCAAAAATTAAACAACTATTAAAAAACATGAAAAGATACACAAAAGTCATTATAAAAAATAATTACACAAAAATTAATTAAAAAAAGAAATAATAATAGTAGATTTAGATTTATTATTAACATATTAATAGTGTAATGTGAAAAAGAAACTAGAACATATTTAAGTAAAGTAGGAGTATCTACTTACACGGTAGCATTTGTTTTGAATCTATGTATGTGCGGTGAAGCACGGAAAAAAAGACGTCTCCAATCAAAGCAATATCTACTTGGATAAGACAATGTAGTTTCATATATGGGGAAAACAATATAATACTTATGATTTGATTAATTTATTATTTCTTGGAGAAAGACTGTTCTTAAACGGAAAAAAACTTATATTAAAAAAATATATACTTGGATTGAAAGAAAATGTCTGAGAATATAGATATTCTTTATTTTTTTTTTCTTCTGTGTTTTTTTTCATCAATAAATAATAAAAGTAGCCTGTGTGTTAATTTAAGATATAAGCTATCTCCGTATCAAATTTCATCCAAATCCGTTCAGCAGTTTTTGCGTGAAAAAATAACAAACGTAAATCCATTTTACAAAATTTCGCGATTATAATATTTGTAGGAAGAAGTAGGATATAAAAACAAATTGTCCTCTAATAGCAAATAAGTACAAAGTTCCAATAAACAGTATAGACGTCAATAATAATTGACAACGTTTCATTTTAGGAAAGTGATGGAAATTCGAAAGCCATTTCGAGATAATGTAATGAAGAGTTCATACTAAAAATACGAGATTTTGATATTCACTTTCTTCCGAGTTATTTACAAAAAAGTAATTAAAAAAATCTTGTATTTATGCTAAGACCGTCAGATGTCTCTCTCTCTCTCTCTCTCTCTCTCTCACATAAAAAATATTTTTGTAACTGTCATCTGTGAATTTAACATAACTTTTCTTATATATTAAAAAATCTAAACTCATTTTTCTTTTTTTTTTCCATAATAAAAAAAGGGTCAGTCTTATAAAAAACCTTTAAAACACATATCATCACATCCTGTATCATACACCGGCCAGACACTTTAGTTAAACTGGTCTAAAATATTCGAGGGCAGCGTGTAGGCTATATCTCCACATCACGGCTACACAGGAAACCCAAAACGTTTCCCACTTAGAATAATTATAGTCATGTTAGAACCACGATGACAGTTACTCGTAAGTGGCGAATCTGCTGAATCGTGTCATAGAACTTAAACAAGTGGTTAAAAGTGACTTTGGAAAACCCGACTGCAATAACTTTAGACCAATCCTATCTTAACAAATGAAATTTCGGGATGCAGCTAGTATAGCCTATGACCTAATCTATAATAATCTGCAAGCCGTTTTGGGGCTAGGACGTGCCAACGAAATATACATACATGCTTACACTTGAAAAACATTTCTGTCGCAGTCGGTTAAATAAATTAAAACGCGTAGTAGGAGACCATAAACAAATACAAAAAAATATGACGCAACAAAGCTCTACATGGTAAGATCATAGATTAATCTACTGAAATGCGATGTGATATGGTTGAAATACTTTTCATCTTTCATCAATTTGTAAAGAACTTCGGAATTAACACTATCTAAAAGTAAAATGTCGTGCTCTTTTGATTCCCACGTTAAAGCTCAAGATTCTAATTTTTTATCCTTCGCTTACTCAGTCATCAGAATTGAGCACGCGGTTAATAAGTAACTTTGCACTGACAAATGACAAAACAACTGACAAAACTAATGAAAGAAAAATACGCTAGGCAGCGTTTTTCTTTCGAATCAGTAAATAATACTGAAAAAATAACTGGAAAAATAAGAGAATCACCAACATTTTTTTTACAAAATATTAAGAACATAAAAACCTTCTTGTCATTACTTCCTCTTCATTTTCACCGCAAATCATTCGTTCGTGAAAACTCATCCTGACTTTTTACGCCTCAATACTTTCCGGGACGTTAAACATCAGGGTTATCGCATGGTGTTTGCGCGAAACTAATACACTTAGCGCTCACGTGCTGTTTGCGACACCCCTACAAATCTTTGTTCAGCGAACACGATTTTTGAACGAATGGGTTGGAGAAAAGTAGAAGAGTTTGAAAAATATGTGTAATGCTAAATGAAATCTCATTGTAAAAAATCATGAATTAACCAAATGCTATAGATTACTCGTACTATGTAAATATATGACGTCCCAGCAAAGTGCAATGTTAATAAATTAGGTTGACAGTCCTAATTTATTAACATTGCACTTTGCTGGGACGTCATATATTTACATAGTTGAGTTGCTATCAATTTATACGTTCTAGTGACGAGGAAAAATATTTATATTATTGTCTCAGTTAAATTTATGTTGTAATTTCATTTATATAAATTTATATTTCATTCTTTAGAACCACTACGTTGAATCTCTACTACATACGAAATAAGAGTATTTGCCTAATAACAAACATTTAATCTATACTCAACGTTTAAGATTTAGAGCAGTGCGGAGGATGCGGTGAAGTAAATAATGATTTTAAGTGTTCTGAGTAATTTAAGTCTTTGATTGGCTGCTCGTCACGATATGTTACATACTTAATTTATATAATGGCGGTGCAAACATCATGAAATCGTATAAAATATGGATTTTTAGTAACTAAAAGCAAAATAATATCAGTCCTTTCCATTTCACTACATCGTTGTTATATAAACTTTACAACCTTTTTCGCGTCACTAGTTCACGTAAACATTTATTTCTTCGCACTGCCTGCCGTAGTAGGTAAGTTCTACTCGTATGTAAGTAATAAAAATCAAATGAGCGAAGCTTGCTTCAAGTCTGGCAAAATTTACTTTCATCTGTGATTATTTCATTCTTGGCTCCGGGTTCGACTCCCGACAATTCGAGCCGAGCAAGGTGTCATAGTCAGGCCGAGATATTTCTCTTATTCGTAGATCTACCTGTGGGACAAAATATTGAGTCCGTGAGTGTTCAAACGATGAATTTGAATAATATTGTCTTTGGTTCTGTGTTTGTCTATATGTTGCATGGTATCCCCGAAGCAGGAGAAATCCTAGTCTACTTACTAAAGAAGCGAAGCAAGCTGGATATCTCTGCGTAGTCTGATTTTATTTTTAAGTCCTTCATCAGTTCGTATGTACGGATGTTTATTAGGAAATTTCTTAGGCACTCGTGTACAGTTCTACAAAATGTTTAGGATTTTAGTAGTAATTGGGAATTTTCTATGTCGATAGTGTTTCCAAAAAATATAGAGAATTCTTCTGCGATGATATTTTTTGGTAGTTTTCAATTATTTTGACAAGCACTCTTCAACAACCTTAATAATACGAAAAAAACGTTCAAAATGTTGTATTTTAATTTTTGATAGTTGCAATTTTATTAGGTTCCCTACCTAATAAAATTGCGACTATCAAAAATAAACTATCAATAATTGGCGGAAATGCTTAGAAGTTTTGTTTACTTCTACTTAATTAGAGAAATAATATCGTACAACATTTTATAAAGTCAGGGATGTTTTACATGACGGGAGGAAGAGAATATTGCCTAACATGAGGTAAATTTTGCGCTAGCGATTTCTACTGTACCTATACTATTACTTTATTCTGTGACATTCGTTACACGAAATCTGTTTTCGACATTTTGTCAATCACTGTTCAGAGTATCGTGTAATTTTTTGTGTGAAATAAACGTAACTTAATTTAATATAATAGTATAAAAAAGTGAAAACGATTTTAAGCCGGCAAAACTACTTACGTTACAAAAAGACATGTGGAAAAAAATTTTTTTTTGAGTCTGATAAAGCGGATACTAAGACAATTTGAAGCGCTCAAATCGAAACTAGGTATATATTTTTAAAATAATAAATGTGATAGTAAATTTGTTTGTCTGCTACGCTTTCTCGCCTGAACTTTGATTCTGACATTGGGAAACGACATACGCTACAGTTTACTCAGGAAAAGATTAAAAAGGCGGAAACAGGGAATAAAAGTAGCCAAGAAGCGTAGAAAAAAATAAATAAGAATACACTTTACGCAATTGGACGCCTACATGAAACATTAGCAAGAATATCTTTACAAAAATATTTAGTCCACGCCCACAAAGTCGCGGGTAACAAACTAGAATGTGATAAATGCAAGTTAGTCGACAAAAGCTTCAGAAAATAACTATTGAAACGTTCAATAAAACTGAAGCATTTTCAATTAAAGGACATCAAAGAGACAAATAACATTTTCGACCATTTTAGCACATTTACTGCTAAGTTATTCATAGTCACGGATACGCAGTGTGCTTTTAGCGACGTATTGGCAGTATGGTGACATTCCACAAAAAGACAAATAAGTCCAGTGATACAAACAAGTTCTTTTTACCCGACTGCGAAAGAAGGAGGGGTATGTTTTTAGAGTGTACTCGTGTGTATGTATGCATATTACTTTGGCACGACCTACAGTCTAAACGACTTGGCGTATTTTTATGTGAGTGGTGTCAATAGACTCGTCTTAGTCGTGAGAGTTGTACTAGGTACATCAAAAAATAAAGACGATACACAGGTTTAAATATTTAGCAGTCGGGTTTTTGAAGTCGTTTCTAACCAGTGTTACAAAAAGTGACTTAAGATATTTTGATATTATTTAATTTTGATTTTGATAATTGAAGTCGGAATGGAATTATTGCCATACTGTTACTAACTTGTACGGTGCTCTCAGTGGAGCTTTGACAGTGTCCATTAGATACCGCACTGAGTCTAACGATATACCTTATATAGCTTAGTAGGTACATATACCACACTACGTGCATTTATCATTTAGTATCTAGAACCTGTTGATTTAATTTAGTTTGTTTACAAAAATTAATCTTGTCTATGTATTCCATCGATAACTTGTTGGTTGATTTTCAATTTTTTATTATGGCAATACATTAAAAATGCTACCCTCTTGTTCTCGTCAGCTTCTTGTGATGGTCTCATCACTTCCAAGTAAAATACTAACAAGGATTAATATACGATCAAAAGTTAATTTAAATCCTTAACTATTTGTTTTATTGCCCCCCATAACCAATATTCAATAGAACCTAGGGATTATAAAATGCACTAGCAGATCTAAGGCTACAATCGAGAATGCGTCGTATTATACATATGATAGAAAAATTAATTCAGTACACTATAAGGTGTTGCAAACTTTTTATGCTTCTATATTATCTAACTAACTATAGCTACATCTAAATTATATAAAAGAGTAAATCCTGACTGACAGACTGACTGACTGGACTGACTGATATTTGCTAGGAATCAACGCAGAGCCTAAACCGCTGAATCTAGAGACATGAAGCTTAGAGGGTAAATTCATTACTTATAGGTTGGTCAAAAAGGATTTTTGGAAATTCAACCCCTGAGGGGGTCAATTAGGGCTTTCTTTACATTCCATTTTATGCCACGATCAATGCCGCGGTTTATAGCTACAAGTATAAAATACTACTTTTAAGTTACTCAAGGATTCGAAAGCAAACATGAACTAAATAAGTTTTTAAACAGAACTATGCACAAATCCACTTCAGTCGATATATTTTTCCTCCTTTTACAAAATTCCGTAAGTTTTAAACTAAATGAAGAGAAACTTGTTCGCTCCTTGCATCAGGTGCAGTCCAACTTTCTAGACGTTTTGACTTTTATTTTTCTTTTCCACACTCGGCTCGAAAAAGTTTTAATGTTCTAGAATAGATCTTCCATTGTATTCATTAAAGGTACGAGTTTTATTTGGATTGGTTGTGTTCTTTGTGCAAAAGAAACAATGGAATTGGGCGCCGTGTATTGAGTATTGACTAGTTCTGAGAACTTTCGGGAACTTTTAGCTGTCTATTGCCAATTAATGTATTATTTCTGTAATATTTGCCGGAAACATGTGATGGTCCATTTTAAATATGAATATTTAGTATAAACTCAAACGTATGTAACCGAAATTATAAAAAAAAACGATAATAAAATTGTGCTCGCAAGTTCAACTATTGACATAACAGTATTTACTAGTTTTAAAAGTACTTGTCTGTCTAGTAAACACTGCCCCGTACGTACTTAGCTGCAGTATTTACAACAAAAAAAAAATATAACTTTCTGAAAACCCGCAAAAGTCTGGCGAAACCATTCTGTTTAATTAAAAATTGTAATTTATGCTAAAGTTGTGAAGTACATTGATGGTAAGTACTATCAGCAACAAAAATAAGATTTCTTAACTGAACTCTTAATCTAATTGTGTTGTCTGTGACTTATCAATACTTTATTTAAATTCTTTTCGTCAAAAATTTACCATTTCAACTAATTTGGTACGTAATACACGTATAATATGAAAGAGAATTTTGTCATTTATTAATAACAATTTACATAGTAAATGAAAAGTGTGTGTTTAAAATAGCATTGAATTTATTGAGAATCTAATGCTAAATTGATAGTTTCGTCTTTAAAATAAATTTTCTTGAAATATTGTTAGGTTGGTCAGTGTTTGGCTTTGAAGCATAAGAGTAAAGGGTTCAATTCCTGTGGCGATGTCTGTGTATCTTTATACATTTTAAAAGAAAACATAGGTTAAATTATATGAATATTCCCAGTCTATATAAAAGACCTAGCCCTGACTGACTGATTTTTTTTTAGGAATCAACGTAGCGCCTTATCCGCTGAATCTAGAGACATGAAATTTAAAAGGTGTATGAATTAAAGGGTGTAGGGTGTACTAAAAAAATCTTTGAAAATTCAACCACTAATGTAGTCAAATATCAGATAAAGTAATTAAATAAAGTAAATGGGTTCATATTTTAAAACTTCTTAATCTATTTTATATAGCGTTCAACGCCACTTCTACTAAGCTACTAGTTATAAATAAAAATAATGATAGTACATTAAGCGGTCTTATCCCCAAAAGCAATATCTCATAGGCATTGTCTTGAATAGGTGAAGTCTAATTTATATGATTGTCCAGTTTATTGGACTTTTTGCGAGACCCTTGCATATTGCGTTATACGTACTTGATACTAATAAATGTTGCTGACAGTACTTATGCTGGTGACGGTAAGCTATAGGGGGTAAAATCTTTGTTTTTCCGCTCTCAATCTGTTTAATGGTTATGGGAATTAAATGCGTATTTTTAAAGCCGGCTGAGAACGAAAATGCTATCCTGTAGGTAAGAAAAAAAAATCGACCGCACAGTCGGACGGAAGAGTTCCACAATATCTATACAACTTTTGTTTAAATTTGTCGATATTAATATCATGCAAAAAACTGCCATAAAACATGTTTTTTGTATGGGAACCCCTTTTATATATAATTTTTATTTTGTTTCTAGTATTTGTTGTTACAGGACAGACAGGCGGACGAACAAGCTGTGAAGGGTCCCGTTTTTATCTATTAACTCCTTTACTGAAGTTGGATATCAGATATCGAGTAGCATCAAAATAGCACACCATTTTTTCCTTTCGATTTTACCAAATTTGAACCCGTGCATACGAAACGTAAGATACTCGTATCGAAAGAAATAAAGTATTTTACGATTCCGACGTAAAAGCGAAAACTTTAAAATAAATGTTGTTCTAAGTTTTTATTCGCCTACTGTATTTTTTTTAAATCTCAATGTGAAATTTATACGTTAAACCTTTAGGTAAGTAGGTAGACTCAGACGAGTAATTTACTAGTTTAATGGACCACATAGACTGTTTGTTCCATAAATAGGATACTATAAGGATCCTATTTATGGGACAAACAAGAGTGCTTAGTACTGTTGGAATATCAGCCAGACAGTATCAGGTACTTACATTTGTATTTGAAGTAAGTTTTGTAATGTAATGTTAGTAATATTTTATTTCAGTATTTATATTTTGCATGCTGATACGCAAGGACTATTGTAATAAGCCCGTAAATGGAGCCGTAGCAAATTTTTCCGATTTTTGGGGAAAATACTCCCTGTTTGCGACAAACTAACGACGAACATTTGCATCTCGTTTGACCATAAGTCCAGCAAGGTTGTTTATCCCTGGAGAAAGTAATTGACAACATTCCATTTTTGGAAAGTGATGGAAATTCGAAAACCATTTCGAGATAATGTAATGAAGAGTTCATACAAAAATCAGATTTTTATATCCACTTTCAGCAGAGTTATTTTCAAAAAAACAAAAAAAAAATCGTATACCTATATTCTAAGACCGTCATATGCCACCATTAAAAAAATATTGTGTCTTTATTGTTATAAGGTGACAGATTTGTATGTTTCGAGTCATGTTTTGGGTTTTTGTGTATTTGTTGACATTCCAAAGAAATCAATGCACTTGATTTACCTATTTCATCGCTAAATCCTATTCTAATTCTGAGACAATTCAAATAGCAGACTAGACCACCTAGTCTAATGTTACTTTCAAAATATTGCGAAAGAAGACTCAATTAACAAAATTGAGTAATACTAAAACATCAATTTCGGATCAAATCTCCATAACGTGATTGTATCGCGTCGAGTCCCTTAAAGGGCCGAATAAATGGGATTATTCCCCGAAATCCATCTCCAAAAGGCTGTAAAGATATAAAAAAAACAAAGATACGTCACAGTCTCGCTAAACAGCCCGTTTATAAATAATTTACCAGAGTAACTAGTTATTAAACAACAGAAACGGCGGAATCAGAATTATATATAGTAACCAAATTTCTGTTTCTGATACATCAGTTATCTTTGAAAGCTTAAAAATTGTCCAAGTGCGAGTTGTACTTACGCACGAAGGGTTCCGTACCATTCCTACACAAGATTAGCTCAAATTATTAATATCGAGCAAAAACCAGGAATAACATCACGTTTGTTGTATGAGAGCCACCCTTAATATATTTTTTATACTTTTAAACTTTTAGTATTCATTGTTATAGCGGCAATAGAAATACATCATCTGTGAAAATTTCAGTTGTCAAGCTATCACGGTTCATGAGATACAGATAGACAGATAGACAGACTAATGGTCAGCGATATTTTCGTCCACTTTTTAACCTTTGGATATTTTAACTCTAAAAAGTAGCAATGACGAAGACAAGCAAGAAAGAGAAAGGACAAACAGCGGCGGCCCTGAACCCGCACCCTCTAGTTTAAGAGACAAGGAGTTCACCGACTAAGCTAACACTAACTTAAACGGAAACCTTGGTAAGGAAGTCTTACTCAGTCTGCTTTCCCTATCTTTTTAATATTTTCAATCGAAGGACACTGGGCTTAAATGTATTTTGTATTTCGATACCCTTTGGCCCCGACCTTTTATGGGGTCCCTATAATTTATTGGTTATTGAGATTCAAGGCTTCGACTTCAATGGCGGATGGGATGGTTTTTATGGACTTTGGAAATGAATTGAAGCAAATACGTTGTATGTTATAAGCTCCATCAATTCAAAATGGCAAAATTATTTATGTACATGGGACCGATCAGATAAATGGACCCAATAGCCCCGTTAGTGTCCGAGTAAACTATGGAATAACTCATAGATATCTATGAGTTATTCCATAATTTATACTGACCGGACAGTTAAAAAAATGACGTAACTGAATAACTACCGAATCCGTCTTCCTAATATTGACACATAGGCGCGCTGGAGTAAACATCCTTATCCTCACTCATATAATAAAGAGTGTTTGTCCTCGATTTTTTCTCCTTAGCATCTAAGTGACGGATCGAAATACTACGAGTATGAGCTATTTTTTTAAGGAAAACAAACATGCCGTCTTGCGTGATGAAGACGTGCAAAAATTATAAAACATTCTGATAACGCATATGGGTTGAAATGCGGGGTGATCCAAGGAAGGATAAGTTTATCGAAGCTTTTTAACCTATATGTAAACGAGCTGATACAGCGCTTCAGTAGTTTACAAACTGGAAGCTGACCCTAAATCGTAAATAGTTATCAAGCAAGATAAAACCCATGTTCGTATCTGTTTATCAAAGATCAGTTTCAAACTGGCGCCATCTTACAGCTAAATAAAAAAGCTCTCGAAATGTTCTGAAGAGTATGCTCAAAGCCATGTCTTAGGTACAAGGTGTATAAAAGCGAGTTCATGGTGTTCGCTAAAGATGGAGAGGCAGAGTACCCCAATTTTTGTTGAATATCTGTCCTCTGAACGGAGATGTTATAGATTCTATGTTTATGGAACACGCACTGATAGGTATGCATAGGCCATTGTGCAATCCTCCGCCTTGTCCAGGGACTGGGTGGGAAGCTATTGCTGAAAGTTTAGAAAAATAACACGATTTTGTAGCAGTTATGACCGGAAATACTGTAGAATGACGTAATAATCATTCCTTTAGTCCACTAACACCACCAGGTGGCGCTGCGCGTACGCCACTTCTGGGCGGCGCGCGGTCTTTTTTTAAATTATATACGTATGGTTTTATATTTTATTTTTATTTAATTTATTAATCGCAATACTAACATTTCCGAGTATAAAACTGTAGATATTATCAAATTGCAAGATTCCAACAAAGAAGCGAGCAGCGTTGCGGGCGCAGCGTCATCGAAACAAACGAATTGTTTCAGTCTGAAAGGTATTCTCACAACATTTATCTGACGCTGAAACTTTCAGATAATGTCCTGAAGAGTTCTCGTTTGCGATAACAAAGATATGCAATATCTGGATATGAAATTATAAACACAATAAATGTCTTGAAAATTGAAGCAAATAATGATTAGAAATCTTGTTCTGTGGCAGAAAAGGCTGACTGTATTCATTATTAAAAATATGTAGTTTTAAGATGGGGTCAACCTGGAATCACATATAGCAAACTAGTTAATTTTAAAATTTTATATACGAACATATTTATTTCGGGCATAGTCAAGTCAATATCAATAATTCCAATAAGTTACACGTTACGTAAAGAAGAGATCTAACAGGTTTTAGTAATTGAAAAATAAATTCGCATAAAAGCTGCAATCTTTTTTTGTAAACAGCTGATTACTAAAGTGTTGTCAAGTACAGACTTAAAAAATAAAAACGTTCCGATGTTTTTTTTAATAATTATTACCTGATTTCTCAAAGTTCCACATTTCTTTCTGTTTAAAAGGCTAAACTTTCCAGGTGGTGGTCCCATATAGATTTTATCAAGATTGGATCATTTGGTCTGCAAACTAAAATAACTGAAAAGTTTGTATAGATCTAGCTGTATCTACATATTAGTTCACACTGCAATTTATAACATTTTGTGATGTCTGGCAATCTTTTAGAACTAACACTGATGTGAAGGGGATATTTTCGAGATTAAGCACTAATTCTCATTGACGAATCACCGATCGCATCTCGGCGAAATCCAAGGAGACCTAGAAATCGTGACTGCCGTGAAATGTACCTGTTCAAGCATTTAAGTACAAAATCATTTATAACAAATATTTTTTTTCGTTTCGTCTTACTTAAAAACTTAAAAGTGCCTTGTTATAAACAACCCTTTTCCATGTTTAGCTAAATCATTGTTAAGTATCTATTATCACGTCTATTAATCCAATGACACCCCGCACATCAAAACCGATTCAGGATATTAATACATACAAACATAATCTACTCGAAAATCTTTAATCTCTGCTTTGTCAAACGGGTAAAAAAATCACGTCTCAAGCAAACCTTTCCATGTTTATCTAAATCTTTGTCAAATACTGTCTCACCCATTAAGTCTTCAACTTGCGGTCCATTGAACTCCCCGGACAAAAGGTTTATGTTCTTAGCAAATGCTACTTCAGCGTTTTATTTCGACAAATAAAATTAAGGCTTTGTTTTATTGGAAAACTGACAAATAAATTGAAAGTGTAAGGATAGTATGATATTTGTGGGTTATAACAAAAGACAATCTTAATAACTATTATATCTCGATTTCAAGGTACTGGTATATTATATCTCGATTTCAAGGTACTGGTATATTATAGTTCGATTTCAAGGTACTGGTTTATTTAATATCTAAGAGTGGAGTCGACCACATTAAAACTATTAGTTATTATTTATCTGAAATATATTTTCTTCACTTCCATGGTATATGTGAGCAATAGTATTAAAACAATTTTCATGCTCTACGAAATATTTACTTGTATACAGTTTTCGACAGACTTAAAAAAATACGAGGTTCTCAATTCGTTTTGACTTGTTTATGTATATGCTATTTTTCTGTGATTCTCGGACCAATTTGAAAATTTATTTTTCTGTTTGGTTCATTACAGATACATTTTATCACGATCAGTTCTATAGTTTGATTAAAAAAAAAATAGATAATAACATTGCTTTTTGGTAAAGTTTTTCACTTTTTACAGATGTTCAACGCATCTGTTCAGATGTTATCAGAGGACTAAACAATTTCGATTTAAACCTCTGTGGTGAATTCCACAAGTTTGGAACAAATGGTCTATTGCTCTCGCGAAATTAATAAAGTTCCTTTTTAGTACTACAATAAACATTAGGTGAATAAAACGTGTAGTACGTAACAATCTATAGCAGCCACTGCTGGACACGGGAATCCCCTAAAAATGGTATATAGGCTTAGTCCACCACACTAGTCATTAACCCTTATCCGATAAGCAAGTTTTAGTTTATCACGATGTTTTCCTTCACCGTATAAGCCACCCAGTCATTAATTTTACTACAGGTTCAGAATTTTACAGAACAGTGAGCAGTTAAAAGTATTTAAACCTGCCCCTAAGTAAAGTCCACTGTCATTCTAGTCTCGGCTATTTATTTTGCTACGCCAAAATTATGCTGTTTTTTTTTTGTAGGCGCCTTTCTATTTGAATTTGATTGTTCTCTGTAAATGTACCTGTATAGCATCTAGATAGATTTCACATTCCAAACAGTTTTTATTCTAAAAGTCTGTCCCGTTAGAGGATAACCGATATTTGGATCATTTTCACCACATGCTACATTTAAGAGCAATTTAAGTTTTTTCCGTTGACCGAAACGTCGAATAAAAGTACTGCAATAACCATACAATGCTGACCTCCCGTATCGTCAAAACTGACACAAAAATCTTCTATTTTCACACAGGAAAGAGGTCGATGAAGATTGGTTTCGGGTTACCATATCGCACTAAATAAAAAACCTCTAACGCCGCGATAAAATAAGCAACAAAGCCGAAAAGAGACGATGGTTTTTCCTGATCCTTTACATCATTTTGCACTTTATACATTTGTGATAAGGTTAAGTTTGCTTTTTAACAAAGTAGCTTAGATGTCCGATAAGGAAACGCTATTGAAATCGACGAAAGGGTCCGAAGGTCGGCCGCTTTCTGACTCCAGACTCGGAAACGACGTTTTGTGAAAACACTTCGGGAAGTGTGATTTTCCATCTACTTCGTACGATTTGAAAGCTTTGTAGGATGGATTTATGGGATTTTAGACATATAGTTACCAGTTATATGTTTATTGCAAAAAGTTATTTTTATTTTAAAATATGGAGATCAATAAACGAACATATCCGATCAAATCGGCAGGTATAACGAAGAATTCAAGTTATCGTAACACAATTAAACAATCACCAATATTAAACATCATCCAGCGTGGTAAGTATAGGTTTTACGAATATTTAGAATTTTTTTTAATCGTTTAGGATTCTTGATTCAATGATATTTTCCCCACAAAGTTAGGACATTTGCTGACACAGCTGAATTTAATAGTACTCACTCGTATTTAGCGAGGATATTTGGTACATAAGAATTAAATAAATTAAGAATCGCACTTCGCACTAATATTATAAAAGGTGAAAGTAATGTTTGTTACTCTTTTACGCTTTAAAAGGCTACAAATTCACTTTCACATGCATAAAGACGTATAGGTACATCATTTAAATTTTAATAATTTGGTTTGATAGTTTAGTTTATAATTAAAACAATAACTGACAATATTTTCTGCTAAATTGATGTCAGTCCATAACAGTTGACAATCAACTTTATTTATTTTCATTTCCAAGAATTTCATCTATAAGATGAACTGATAGACCGTGCGCTTTCGTCAAAATAAATTCAGCTTTCTTATCCAAAGTCCCAATTTGCATGTGATGTTATGTGGAATAGAACGGGAGCTCTTCTCTGATTGATTCGCCTTTATGGTAATGACCTCTGGGATCACATCCTTTGATACTTTGTCTGTGGCTCCGGCTCTTACGTAAAAAGGTTTTTATTCCGAATCATGTTTGGATATTATGTTTATGCTGTACTTACCTAACTATGTGAGGCATTTGTTTATCGTTAGACTGATTTTTGATATCTAAAATTATGATTAGTGAGAGATGATAAAATTATCTGTTGCAGTTTGAGAGAAAAAATACGAGTAACTAGCCGTTTCGCGAACTACTGACCTCGCAACTACGATACTTTTTGCAAATTTGTTAAAAACTTTTTAATGTTCTAAAATCTTAATAAATGCTATGTTCCGCATGCTTGTACCATTAAATATTATTGAAATCGGTCAGTAAATGGCGCCGAACCAAACTTACTTCTTGTTACCAAAAATTCCACATTATTCAAAAATTCTAAAATTCGTACAACCTTTACAATAAGTTTCGTCAAGATCGTTTAGAAACTGCAATCTGTGCGCAAGTACTAAGTTCCAGGAGAAATATAAACATTCGAAAATGAAAATGTTTAGCTCGCTTTGCTTGCTTGGTTAATAAGCAAATTCAGAAACTACGATCAGCCCGCGACTGAGGTCAAGGAGGATCTCCTCCGTCAAAACCTCCCCGTTCTCGAAGTCCACCGCCTCACCGGCGGCAGGACCAAAACCCCATTCGACCTCGTCCTTGTGGTGCTCGAACGGACCCCCGCTGGCAAAGCCATCTTCCAAGTGAAGACGGTCTGCGCCCTGTCGGGAGTCACGGTCGAGACTCCGCACAAGAGGACTGGACCTTCGCAGTGTCACCGCTGCCAGTGCTACGGGCACGCGGCCCGTCACTGCAACTCCCGTCCCCGTTGCGTCAAGTGCACGGGTGACCATGGGACCGCCGACTGCACTAGGCAGAAGGACGATCCCACCCCGCCCTCCTGCACCCTGTGCGGAACCGTCGGGCATACCGCGAACTATCGCGGCTGCCCCAAGGCCCCCCGTTTCCCGAAACCCTCCGCCTCCAGGCCCTCCGGCCAAGTCTCCCACCCAAAACCTAAGCCAGCTAAGGCCAAACCCTCCGGGGCTAGGTCGAAGCCGGCAACTGCCCTACCATCCTTGATCCCGCAACCGCCCGTCCTACCCACACCTGCCTCACAGCCGACCGCTCCCTCAACCCGCCCGACCTCGTATGCCACGGCTACATCCCAGCCGCGTCATATCGCTTCCCCTCCTGCTCCCCGTCAGGTATCACTTCATCCTTCGCACTTTGCGGACGATGAATGCATTAACGCAGTCCTCGGTATCTCCGCCCAGCTCCCACTGGGCGATTGCATCAATCTAGGTCGTCAGATCCTGAGCAACCGCGAACCGGCGGCGATTTTACGCATTCTTGCGCAAAATCAGGCCACCGTCGCGGCCATCCAGGCCTTCCTCGCCGCGACCCCGACCCGTCATGGATAATTCAACCAAACGTATTAGGCCCCGATCGATCAAACTGGCATGGTTTAATGCCAACGGACTTCTTAAGGAAACGAGTGACGGAGGAAGCCAAGTGCCACTCATCGAACAATTCCTCCACGACCACCAAATCGACGTCCTACTAGTAAACGAGACCTTCTTAAAACCGGGCAAAAGGGATCCCAGGATCGCCAACTTTTGCCTGTTCCGTAATGATAGGCTCCACTCTGCCAAAGGGGGGACGCTTATCTATTACAGACGATCCCTTCACTGCATCCCTCTCGACACGCCTTCGCTTCGTTATCTCGAAGCTTCCGTATGCCGGATCGCTCTAACTGGCCATCAGCCTATCACACTCGCGGCCTGCTACCACTCTGGTAACAGGCGTTTCGATCAGAATGACTACGAGAAACTATTCGCCTTAGGGACATCCGTCATCCTCGCCGGCGACTTCAACGCCAAGACCCTCGAGTGGGGTTGCAACGAAACGAATAGCCACGGCAGCAAACTATTTAGTTTAGCGGATGACATTAATTTTGATGTCATTTCGCCCTCCACGCACACTTACTTCCCTCCTCAGGTAGGCTACCGCTCCGACGTACTTGACATAGCACTCCTAAAAGGCGTAACACTCCAGTTGCGCTCTTTAGAAGTGCTCCACGAACTTAACTCCGACCACAGACCAGTGCTCATGCATCTAGGCCCCGACCCGACGGACAGACCGACCGCGACTAGGACAGTAGTGAACTGGAACCATCTAGGGACAGCCCTTAATGACATCAGCTCACCCGAACTCGACCCGATACCGGATGATATCCAATCCCCCCAGGACGTCGAAAGATCGATCGACTCCCTCACTAACCACCTCCGCACCGCCATAGGCAAGTCGTCGCGGCAAGTACCAGTCGAAGATTCCCGTCGGCTGGTCTTGCCCGAGGACGCGAGGGAGTTACTGAGAGAGAAACACAGAGCCACTAGGGCATTCGGTAGATGCCCCACCGATGAGAACAGAGCTACCTTGCGGCGTTACGAGCGCCTCGTAAAGGCCCGCATTCAGGAGCTCCGGGATCAAAAGTGGGATGACACACTCGCAGATCTCGCGCCTACGCACCAGGCTTACTGGCAGCTGGCGCGCAACCTAAAGTCAGACAAAACGGTCACCATGCCCCCCCTGAACCGCCTCGGTCAGCCCCCCGCGTTCGATGACGACGAGAAGGCAGAATGCCTAGCAGAGAGTCTCGAGGCTCAATGCGCTCCGTCGCTCAGTTCGGTCCCCGCTTCCCATCTTACTATGGTGGACAGAGAGATCGAACATCGTAGCACCATTCCCCCCTCGATCCCCCTCGACCCTATCACGACTAGGGAAGTTGCGCTTATTATCCACCGCCTCCGCGATAGGAAAGCTCCCGGTGCCGACGGCATCAGTAACAAAGTGCTCAAGCACCTTCCCCCCGCCCTGATCCACCTCCTAGTTAGCATTTTTAATGCTGCCATGAGCAACGGCATGTTTCCATCCGCTTGGAAAACTGCCGATGTCATCGGCATTCACAAACCAGGCAAGAAGGCGTCAGAGCCCTCTAGCTACCGCCCCATTAGTCTCCTTAGTTCCCAGGGGAAAATTTACGAGCGACTTCTACTGAATCGCATGTGGGCCCACGTCACGGCCAACAACCTCCTTCCCAACGAGCAGTTCGGCTTCAGAGCCCGACACTCTTGCGTCCAACAAGTACACCGCCTCACGGAGTACATCCTAGAGGGTTTCAACACGAAACCCAAACACTTTGGCAACCCCCAGGGGACCGTAGCGGTCTTCCTGGACGTGGCCAAAGCCTTCGATAAAGTCTGGCATAACGGGTTGATATACAAGTTGTATCAATTCGGTCTGCCAGACCGTCTTGTCCACATCATCCAGGACTTTCTCCGCGACAGAAGCTTCCGCTTCAAACACGAGGGTGAACGTTCACCTCCACACCCCATCAGAGCGGGGGTCCCCCAGGGCTCAGCCCTGTCCCCGCTGCTCTTCTCACTCTACACGAGCGATATCCCCCGCTACCCGGGGGTAGAGCTCTCCCTTTTCGCCGACGACACCGCCCTCTACGCCAGAGGGTGGCACGTGACTCGACAAATAGCTCTCGTCAACCGAGCGCTCCTCTCCTTGGGTAAATGGTTCCGCATGTGGGCCATTACCGTTAATCCAGAGAAAAGTGCAGCCGTGTACTTCACTCCGCGTAAAAAACTCCCGAATAGGTCCCTACGCCTCCATGGCCAGCCCATCTCTTGGGCCTCCTCGACCAAATACCTAGGTGTTACCCTGGATAATAGGCTCAACTTCGAAAAACACATCACCACGGTGCGTAACCGCGCGGCCTTCTTTCTAGGCCGTCTCTCCCCCCTCCTGTGCGCGAGAAGTAAAATGTCCCTTAGAAATAAGGTGACACTTTACAAGACCGTGATCCGCCCCGTCATGACTTACGCCTCTGTTGTCTTCGCACACGCGCCCTCCTATCAACTGGATAAACTCCAAGTCATTCAAAACCGCTTCATCCGTAGAGCGGTAGACGCGCAATGGTATATGCGCAACTCGGACCTCCACTGCGACCTCGAGCTCCCCTCCATCCGTCAATTTATGAAGGATGCCTCGCGTAGGTACTTCGACTCTGCTCCCCACCACCCGAACCCGCTCGTGGTTCAAGCGGCGGACTATTCGACTGACCCGAACGGTCCGCCCCCCTTGCATAGGCGTCCTAGACACTTCTTGGATGATCCGGACGACCCCATTGCAGCCGTAGTATCGGCTGCCCTGGGGTCGCCCGGCCCACCTGACTCGTCTCCTAACACACATTCCGTTTTTGGTACTGGTCCGGGCCACCAGATTCGACATCCATTCCGACGATACAGAATGCGTCCTCGCCGGCGAGGACGTGGTCTCTTACGACCCTTAGGGTCACCCAGTTGATTGATAGGGCC
Organism: Ligdia adustata; assembly: GCA_947049295.1. Lineage (NCBI taxonomy): Eukaryota > Metazoa > Arthropoda > Insecta > Lepidoptera > Geometridae > Ligdia > Ligdia adustata. Next base: position 4,525,788 of record OX346237.1, read on the forward strand.
CTAGGTCTTTCCCCGTCTGGGAGACCAGGGCAATTCGGTCAAATAATCAAACCAGTTGCCTAAATTAGCTAGGTTTAGGGTCCAGGCCTCTCCCCGGGAAGCCATGGACACAAGTCGATCTAATGATAGGGCTCTGGCGCGGGCCAGGGCACCTCTCTCCAAAAAGTGTCCTTCAGATGCCAATCAAGTGTAGGGTCCTCGTGAACTCTGGCCTCAGAGCTCCAGGACAATCAGGTCAAATAGTCACTCAGATTCATAGGGCTCATTTGTCCTTCCCCTCAGGGAGGTCTGGGCAAATTCGCTCTAAAAGTTTTAGCTAGGATGCCACCAGTGGCTAGGGCCCTAGGCACTCCCCGTCTGGGTTGCCAGGGCAGTTCGTTGTCCAACTCTGGGCGACGGCTCAAGCCGAGGTTCGTGCCGTCTGAGGCGCCCTTGTGCTTGTCGCCCCAAAACCAAAACCGCGGCCCAGCGCACTAGCGCTTGCCAAACGTCCGGTCAAGCTGTCCGAGGTCGTGTTCGACCAGCAGCTCAGTCCTTTCTAAAAAAAAAAAAAAAAAAAAAAAAAAAAAAAAAAAAAAAAAAAAAAAAAAAAAAAACTACGATCAGTCGACAGGTTCAAATACGGACTAGGTCAACTAATCCCGTACAGTCAGTTCTAGAGTTATGAGTTGACCTTCGAGCCAGATCAACTATTTCAATTGTGAATTCATAAATTTTTTATCCATGATTCTATATTATAACCTGTTTTATTTCCTTGATCCCATTATCATTAAGTCAAGATATCTGATGATGGAATCTCAAGAAAATCGAGAAAAAGCACTTGCAGTTAAAAGCTAATGTAACGTAAATTTTGCGTGCCGAATTGAAGTTGGTTTTGACTGGATATCATTTGTTGTCTACTGAATAGGTTAACACATTTAATAGTAGACAATATACTAAATAAGAGCAATAAGTTTAATCCTGTGTCAGGAGTAGCGATAAGCGCAAGAAATATAATTTATTTTGCCAAGTTTATAATGAAATAGTCCCCAAGACGTCCCGAGTTCGGAGTTCGTTATATTCTTGCGATAGGGAACTTTATTAAAATAAGTGGCAGATTAGGGCACAATGTACCGGGAGATATTAATACCAGAAAAGAGATGTTTCAGAAATGTATGGACCTCCGACCAGGATAGTGTACATTATACCATTAATACGTTAGGGACTATTAATCTTTAATCTATGAACCAAATTCAAAATACCGTAACTTCATATCGAAACAAAACAAAATATTTCCATATTATTTACGACAATTTGCAAGTTTTTGTTGTGTCAATTATAGCTGATGGTACAATCCATATGCAGTATTGGTGTCAACCCAGGATAGAAAAGTCTTCCAGGGATGAAATAATACCAATATATTCACGGAATTCACATAGTTTTGTACACAATTAAAGAGGTGACTGGTACAAGTTTCATTAATACACAATATTATCCACATTTATAGGCATTTTTTGGTAGACGTACACCGTGGTGGCCTAAAATGAAACAAGTCTTTTACGATTAGTCAACCACTGACATAGGGACACATGGACTAGGTAGGTAGGTACCTAATCAGTCCCTAAGCAATCATGCTTATAAAGAATTTGCGCTCGGGGGGCTGTTCCATGAAACCACAGAGCACATATATGAGTCTCCATCTAGTGTATCGCAGACCCAACGCTCGACGTCGCGTTTCGTTGAAGCGAGAAATGGGACGAGCGGAGTTGTTAGCAGTCTGTCTTCCAACAAAAAGTGTACTAGCAACTTTACTGAGACAAGCATGGAAAACAGTTGTCAATGTTAAGCCGACTCTACGTTCCTTTTTTATCAACATTATCAGCTCTGCCGCCAAACGCCACTGGATCTTATCAGGATAAACGCAGCCTAGAAAAAAGCCCAAGCCCAGACCAATTCAGCTCAAAAACCCAAGCCTAAGCCAAGGGGCTTTTCGTTGTCCCCCCTGCCTGCTATCTTCTATAAATCCTTGCTCTACCTATTCAAAGGGCATCTAACACCACATTTGAGGGTTCGCGGTCTCCACTTGAGAATTCGTCTACCCCATTGGTAGTTGATTAAGTACGTCTTGGTGTGCTGAAGAGAGCAGTATTATGTCGTAGAACTCTTTTTGGTCGTACATCAAAAACAGAAGTAGGCTCTCAATTTGACGCTTTTTTACTCACAACCGCAAAAACCAGCAGTGTGTGAGAGTGTCTGTGGCATCGTAGCTTCCGAACAGATGAACCAATTTTGATTTTGTCTGAAAGGTGAATTAGGTGGCGTTCTTAGCTATGTTTGATTTAAATCAGTCCAAGACCCAAAATCGCAAATTGTCTGGGTGGTTATTAAATTGTGTTTAAAATTTTTCAGGTCATCATCAGCCAGAAGATGTCCACTGCTGAAAATAGGCCTCCCCCTTAGAACGCCATTCCGAACAACAAGCTGCCAATTGCATTTACTGGCTAAATATCAAAATTGATCAACTCACATTATGCGGCACCGGCTAATAGTATAACTTTGATATCTTGTTAGTGTTTACAAAGGAGCTAAAAGGTTTATCAATATTATAATTATTCTCAATTCCAAAGGCTGATATCTTATGTACTGCTCTCAGTTGTACATAGTTGAAGCGCTTCTCTCGCTTCGCTGAAACTATGAAATTGTTTTTTATGGAGTTTATTCAATATTGGAGCTGTGTTGAGTAAAGTATGCTGTTACTGTTTGCTGAGCTTTAAACTTTATACTGATTACTGAGAGCTTGGCTCAAGTAAGTACCTACTTGTAGGATACCTGCGCTTTTATTATGTTATTCGAGTGCGTATATTTTTTTTTGGCACGCAATAGTACCTAAACGACTTGTCGTATTTTTATGTGAGTGGTGTCAATAGATTCGTCTTACTCGTGAGAGTGACACTAGATATAACAAAATTAAAAAATAAATAAATTAAGGATGATATACAGGTTTAACGATTTAGCAGTCGAGTTTTTTGGAACTCGTTTCTAACCACTTGTGTGATGTTTATAGTTTCAGGTAGGAAGTGTGCATGACAAAATAAAAGCTGTATACAGGAACTAAGTAACTACTTAGTTTCACGGGTACGTTGTACTCTTAGACCAATAGCAGTAAAAGTAGTGACAATTGACATCATTTGAAATTTTTGATCCCTCATTTTTACTGCGATAATGGAAAGACAAATGTAAAATAACGTACTCCGATTTTTGAAAATATAAGAATAGTTCAGCATAATGTTATTCACGTCAAAAGCTCGTAAAAAAATAATTTCATGAATTATCTGTATTTTTGTTGTATGTTTTGGTACGGTTTACAGATGACAGTTACAATCATGTTTTTTATTGGTGGCATTTGACGGTCTAAACATAATTACGAGATTTTTTCACCGGCTTTTTGTAAATAACTCTGAAGAAGGTGTATTTTTAGTATGAGCTCTTCATTACATTATCTCGAAATGGTTTTCTAATTTCCATCACTTCCCAAAAATGAAATATTGTCAATTTTGTACCACTTGAAATGAGGAGGTTTTCAATTCGTCTAATTTTTTTTAATGTGAATTCGCCGATTTTCAGAGATGGCATAGACTGAGATGAGAAAATATTTTATTACTTTGAAAGTTGTTATAATTTCCAATCGGTCCTATAAACATTCTATCAAAATTAGTTCAGTTGTTTTATTAAAATAACTACAACTTCTTTTTTTTACTATACATAAATGACATTCAGTTTTGAGACGTAAGTCTAGCCTGCCAAATGACAGTCGATTTTCATTTATTTAGTAATACAAAGTTTCGTTAATTTCGTCTAAAGTTCGACAAAGAAAGTCAAAAAGTTCGTACTTACGAACAAAAAGCAGAGGTGTTTCGCTCGCTCGGTCAATAATTAGTAAAATAATAATAATACTTATCGCTAATATCTTTAGTAAAATAAATTCAGTTTTGCTTATTTCCAGTATTTAGGTACTCTTCTAATACTGACAAGTGGTTATAAGTGACTTCGAAAAACCCGACTGCAAAAATTTAGACTACTGTAGCTCAGTTAGTAAAATCGCGGGATGTAACAAGTATGGATTATGACCATTTGCAGAAAAAGACAAATCCAATGAAACCTAGCAAATCAATACTTATATACAAAATAAAAAATATACACTTGAAAAACGTTACCCTCTTTTAGAGCAGTTGAGCAAAAAACAAATAGCAAAATATTACTTCATTAACCAATGTTCAATATCATAATATTCCGTAGAACAAACTCTTTCATGTTTTCCCAACGCAAACAGAAATCAATCAAACCAATAATAACCAGATATAACCAGTTAAACGTACGTATAACCAGTTATAGGCAGATATAACCAGTTATCGATAATGATATTCGCTTTGGTTATCAAATTTCGGGAGGCAGGGCGCGATATTGGCTTCCGCAACGCTGGGTTTTGTAATTTACGTTATTATGCTGGTTACTCTGCTGAGGTCAATAAACTTTTGACTGTACCTGTATCTACTTACTTACTAATTAACTTCAAGTAAATTACTTGGGTGTACTTAATGCGAACTTTGTTGTGATTTTAGCCGTATGAATAAAGCGAAATATAGGCACCGATATTTTGTGTGAGAGTTTTTTATATAAGAAATTGAATAGCAGGTTTGTTCTGAAGACTCCCACAAATAAATATCTAGAAGTTACTGTAAATCAATCAGCATCCTCAATTTTTTTTTATCTAATACTTTTTAGAATTTAGTAGATAAATTTAGCTGGTCATAATAGCGATGTTGGCCGAGCCGAAAATTTCTTGCAATATTCCAGATAAAATTATTGGGTCCTCCATACAACTTGATCGATCACGTTTTTGTATGTAGAACCTAATTATTATTTTTCGAATTTTGCGAAATTTTATTCTACAATGGGTTCATCTTGATTAGTAGACTAACACGCCTAAGTATTATTACAGCTTTGAGTTACACGTTGTATATATAAATTATTAATTTTTACATATGTTAGGTAGGCATACCTATGTATTTTTAAAGAGTATATTTGGAATACAATAAAAAGGAAATTGTTCAAACATTTCACCTATTATTAAGGCAGACAACCTCAAAAATGACGTCGTTTGTTCTATCACATCTAACAAACCCTAACCCTTTGTAATGGCAACCTTTTTGCATTTCAAACGTTACAAAAATGAAAAACGTTATGAAAATAAACAAACAAAACGTTTACGACTCCTATTATTGTCATGTACACAATTTCGCACGCCATTTACCGCCTTTGTTCTCAAATCTTTGTGGTCGTCAAATGTTGGGCACCCGTATCAACCCCAGTTTGACAATCACAGACCTTGAAAGTGAGTACTTATGGTACGTGCGTATATATGTACTATTATTTCTTTTGTGATGATACACACATACATTCTGTGATCTGTGAATATGTCAACTGTCTAGCTATCACGGTTCATGAAATACAAGTCTTATGACAGACAGACGCACGGACGGACAGCAAAGTCTTAGTAATATGTCACCAGGCTATATATCTCATGAACCGTGATATAGCTAGACAGTTGAAATTTTACAGGTGATATTTCAACAAATACTAAAAAAGAGAAAAAAAGTAAATGTTCAATAGGATGCAAAAAACGTGATTATTTTCTTTTTTGAGATATTAATAACGGCACGGATAAACGCTTGAAATATTCACAGATTTTTCACACAGGTCACACAAAGATCGAATTTCTGCAGTTCGCTAAGTTAGCGGTGAAAGAGCTAGTTAGTGGCTTTGGTATTTGGAAAGTATGCTAGAACATATTTATATACCAGTCAAAACGATCTAAAGTGACGGCAACTTACTATGCCTGGACTCATGTCTTTTATTTGAATTGTTTCTGACTTACCGTTGCATTGCGTCATAATAGACTTTTTCCATAGAATGGGTCAGAGTTGTATAATACTTAATTACTAACAGACTGTCAAATCTCTCAAAAACGACCACTGTGACGCAATTGAATTGTAATTCTAAAAGAATTCAAATACCAGACTTAGGCCCCAGGACGTATCCGCATGTAATAAAAATATGTTTAGATGGTGAAAAGCGGCTTCAAAATGAGGAGCCTTATACCCGTTAGCTGCTGAAAGTTAACTGATCTGTTATTTTAACTACACATCACAGTAATATATTTAACTTACACATTTAACTCGTCCTAGGTTTAAATAAGTTAAAAAAATGCGTTTCTTCCATAATTTTAAACATAATAATTTCGGCTAATTTATTATCGATAGGTACGGATAGGACGTCTATTGCCGAACTAGGCTATTCGCCTGTGTTTCAGCGTAGGTATAGTGCTCTCCTATAATTTCATAAGGCATAACATTTTTGCCTATTAAATAACAGAATAGAACATTGTTTAAGAAAACGGTCTATAGTCCCCCACCCCACTAGCCGAAGATGACATCGCGCATTGGACCTTCGACAACAACCAACCAACAATCACGTACGCGTGAAAACCCGTTTTCTTAAACAATACGAAATAAATACACGTTAGTTTTGTAAAAAAAAATAGAACATGTATTGTGTATCATAATAAGTAAGACTTATATAAAACTGTAACAGGTCAAATTCTGTACATTGAATATATTTTGAAAATGTATAGTTGGTATAAGTAGGTACGGCCACCTGTTCCACATATCCCTACTGCTCTATTTCTACTGGTAGGGAAGAAAGGATTTTTTTTCCACATTTAGCTACTAGGAGGGATACAATGATATTTCACTTCCACATATTTCTACTAAGAAAAAGTACAATCAGATGGAAAATTCATTTATTGTAGGTAGTAAGGTATGTACCTTAAAAAAACATTCTTATATTATATCGGTACTAAATTTAACAATTAAACTTCTTTGAAATCAACAAATAAATAATAATTATCTTAGCATATCTAAAAAATGACCCACCGTTATATCTCCTGTGATTAAATGCAGTTGTGCATTTTGAATGACGCGGTCACGGATCACATATATTTGCGCCCTCTTTTTTGGCGGATTCTTGATGGACTTCATCCGATTTTTCATAACCATTGATTGGTTGTATAATAATTTTAATAAAGCATACAAACTGTTTTTTCTGTTACTCTTGTTATTAATTTTAAAATGCCAGGCTTCTGCGAAATTGTTAGTTCTGTGCCTCTTTCCAACACACGCACCACTGTTCCTGAAATTGTTTATTTTTTAGCCATGTTCTTACAAAATATTTATTAAATGCATCCATTTTAAACTCGTCTAAAATCTGACTCTCAATGAATGACCATCCTTCTTGTATTTTATCCAATGGCAACAAAGGTAACGTTGCGATTAATGCTAGTATTCTTCTCGTGTCTCTGTTTTTCGTTAGCTTCAGTTGTCTCCCTTTTTTCCATATCGCTTTATGGAAGTGATAGTAACACCCTCCCTTTTCAGTTTTTGGTAATACGATTCTCATAGCTTTAGCAATGGCTGCCTCAAAATCAGCCATAATGTAATCAGGATCCCACTTTTATGAGCGCTCTGTTTTATTTGTGATTTAATAAGTCGGAACAATGTAACGTAAGTTTCAGTCTTTTTGTCTGGGAGAAGTGCGTAACGCACTGGGATTATATTCGTACACTCTATGGTACTTCCAATGTCGCAATGAATTGTAACTAGCTGAGTGAAAGGTTTTGGACAAATGTTAAAAGTACCATCTATAAATAAAACTTTCGCATCGATTAACATATTTTTGGACCATTCATCACCAAATATTAAAATACGACCACCATTATATCTATAGTCAGCGAAAAGAAATTTCTGATAATTCGATGGCACCTCCACCTGTTCAAAATATGTGTAAAACATTTTACTCCTTCCTGCCTCTTTGTTTCTTGAGTTGTATAAGGCAGTCTTAACATTTCTAAAATTTGGTGTTGCTGCTATCAAATCCAAACCATCGTTGTATATTTCATCAAGCGTTTCTTCGTAAATTTTGGGAATCGGAAGTGTAGGGTCAGCAATAACTTTTCGTTTGCAATCATTCAGCCGCATATCAATTTCGTTTTTGGCTATATCACGTAAACAACATTCCGAATGGCTCACTGTTTTCTCAATAATACTTCTATCCTGTAATAATAAACAATACCACCATAACTTCACCCTAAGGTTGACTGACAAAAAATACCTACGGGATTAAGTCCGCCATTATACACTAATGAGCGTGCCATCGTTACATGCCCCCCATACCATAAATTCTGATAATTCCGGGACATCGTCATCATTATCATCATATTAGCCACAAGACTTCCACTGCGAAACATATAGGCCTCCCGCCATGGATTTCCACCAGGGCTTGACAACGTTATGAAAAATAGCGATATTAATAATTTAATATGCATCGGTACATACTCTGATTGTGAGAGATCCAATGCACTTGTTCTTCTTAGTAATAGCACACTTCCAATACTCTTGTCCATTAGCATATACCTTTTTTCTGTGATATTGGTAACCGTCGTAAAGTAAAACAGATCCTCGGCCTCTGGTTAAAAAAATAGGTTCACTCATATTTAGTTATTGAAATAAAATTATTTCAGTTATATTTTTTCGATTTTCAGTTATATTTTTAACAAATGACATGACACAACATGACATTTTCTTGGACTTCACAATGAAAAAAGATTCTACACAGCTCGTAATGAAGGAATTTGCATAGTTTTAAAATAGAATGATTACAATAAACACTTATAGAAGCACTTAAACATTTTGATTGTGAAGATACCACTTTCCTGAATTATTTTATCAGTAGAGATAAGCGGAAAAGTAGTCCCCCCTAGTAGCTAAATGTGGAAAAAAAATCCTTTCTTCCCTACCAGTAGAAATAGAGCAGTAGGGATATGTGGAACAGGGGGGTACGGCAATGCATCCCAGCAGTGAGTCGTGATTGTAAATCAGCCCCAGGTGTATTAGAGACGGCAATTAAGGATCCAAGCGGTTCAGCGATGCGGATTTAACGGAGACCATGATTCATGGTTTGATGTTAATAGAATGGAAATAAGGATCTATGACGCTACTTTTGAATATGTTATTTCTACCTACGCAATACAATTCTCGAGAAAATTATATTACGTAAGCAACAGTAACTAGGTACCTCCTAAATCTAGGTCTAACGAACGAACGATAGAAAAGATAAATACTATAAAAGTCTACTAAAATAAAACATTGAAAGTAGATATTATTACAAATCTACAGTATATTTACTCGCATTAGTCTGATACTTTACAATAAGCACGTCTTAATATCAAATGTCATTTAATTTATTTTATTTACTGTATAACTCTGATTATTAATATTTTTTGATTACGATAATCAAAGTTAGCATTTTAACCACTTTCCTCAATCTTATATAGAATCTAAATATTATGTAATTTAATAAAGATAAGACGCAACACTGTCTGCAGTGCCACTTAAATTCTTCGGCGACAACAAGCCTTACCTATTGATAAACGCATCATAACTTTAATCACCTTTGTCTTGTTTGGGCGCGTGACGTTCTACATTGAATAAAACAAGACAAAAGATGGTCTACGTAACGACGCGTTTATTAATAGGGCTGGGTCCTTATTCATTACAAACATTTCGACACGTAAAAAGGCTGCGTTTTTTAAGTGCGTAGAATTCATGTGAAACGGTATTGTCTAAGTCAATGTCAAATTTTATACCGTGGCATGGAACGCGCTCGTTTTGCTTTATTATTACGTTAAACATGTCACGCGTTTTCACAAGGCAACCTCGCTGTTCGATAAAGAATAAGGGATCTGAAAGAAATTATAAGAAAAACGAAATACTGGGAAAGATCCAGGTAGGTAGGTAGGTATTAAAAATATAAAATACTACAAATTACGGATATGCCAAAGATCCGCACTAAGGATAGCCGAGAGAAGAAGATACATAGAGATCTTTTAAACCATAACTTGGCTTTGGCCCCACCTCTCTATATATAAATGTTCTAGTAATCTATATAATCCCAGAAACTCCGAAACTACAGTCACACCTGGAGGCAGTGAGGTTTGACGAGACCAAATTAAACGGTACCCTAGTGGGCTTGCAGCTCCACGCACCATTACCTACCGATGCAATCATAGCGGATTCAACCTTGTCTGCTTTTACACATGGCAACCTAGGATATTACTGTCTCGCTAGTAATACTAGTGATACTGGTTACATTTGACCGTCTGCGACAAAGGATGAGATTCTCATTACGTTGAAACAAATAGTATCTACTCACTATTTTTAGATAACGTGTCGCTGTATAAAACTACGATGAAAATTTCCGTTAAAGTTTGTTTTTTTTACTAAAAACTCAGTTTTGTTCCATACAACAAAACCTTAATAAGGATTTATTCTGAATACGTAATATTCGGTCAAGTTAAGGTCGTAGGTATATTTGAGTAAAGTCGCAAAAACAAATTGCGGGCGATAGATCTTCGGTTCGCAAAAGTAGTGGTAAAAACCATTAACTCGGGATTTAAACCAAGGTAATGGAACCCCTTAAGCTGTTGGTCGTAAGACCTCTTTCTTATACGAGTAGACAAGAGTATGGGCTTAGCGATTAATACGATTACAGGCTTTCCCGGGGTTCAGATCCAGAAGAGAGAGTAGAACTTATTGAGAGGTACTCTTATTTTGGCAGCGAAGCCTGATGGCTAATAATGTCAAATTCAGATTAGGCGACAATAACTCTATTATAATGTTTAATTTTCCAACAAATGATCAGTTAAGACAGGCGCCTCAGCAACGAGCGAAGCGATAAATTAACTACGGACTTAAACTAAATTCACAGTCTGACATGCAATCTTAATTGCTGCGGGCTCTAGGACTCCAATTTACAAGCATTTGGACTTGCAAAATTGCTCGCAACACAATTTAAGACCTTATCGTGGTTGAGTAAGGTTTATTTCGAAAAGAGAAGGGTTATTTTCCAGGATTTAAGGCAGACTGTTGGAGTAAATAGTTCGCTGGATCGGATGATAATGCTTCACTTGAATGGCTGGTTTTGCCAGCTAATGATTCTTTCTAATATAGGGGTCAATGTAGACCCTAGATTGACCACTATATTGAATATTGGTTTTACAACCTTCCTCTAGGGGGATTACGGAAGCGTTGAAAACACGCAGGTCTAAGCATTAGGACTATTAGAGGACATCGTTGGTATAAACACCAAATGTCGTGCTACAAATCTCCCAAATGAAATTGAATGAATTTCTTTCTATCGCCTGTGACCATGCATATAAATACAGCAATATAGCCTAAAAACTGTATGATTAAGAGCCTGGCTGACCGATTAATATGTACTTACTTCAATACATACAGACGCTGGACAGCTATTGCCATAAATAACCTGTACCTACTTACCTATCTTTATTTTATTTTTATCGTTATTTTGTTTTCAGTTTCTACTCTTGACTGTAATATAACTATTGTGTGTACCTATGGATCTATGTGTCTCAATAAAAGCAATACTTATTATTATAATAAACTTTAAACCAATGATAAATGACCATGTTCCCTAGCAGTCGGAATGCTGATTGAACCTGCATAATCCACCGTATAATGCTTAGATATAGGTGACCAGAACTGTAACGTAGTTATTGATGCAAGTGTGTTGGTTTTGTTACAATGAATACATTGACGATTATGCTGTTCCACTAAATTCTTTGTTCTTATGAACCGGTCTTTTGATCCAAAATTACAATTGCGTTGGGTCATACGAGTAAAGTCGTTTTGCCATTTAATAGGACAGAGTTAGTGTAGACGTAATTAACAGACTACTCCATCTGGCAAAAACTACCATTATCATACAACTAATATTTAGTACACTGAGATAATATTGAAAAAAAAATACTCGAATTTTTTGTTTAACCCACTTTAGTCCATAAAAATATTGAGAAAACTTAAATTGAAGTCAAGCAACGTGAATGCGAAACTCATAGACGTCCAAAGTCGCGACGCCGCCCCGGTGCGAAACTAGGTCGCAGTGACAGCAAGCGCGATCGCATGACCCAGATTTGTGTAATCGCGCTTAGGTGAACATATTTCAGAGCTTTTTGTAAATAAATATACCAAACGAGATTTTTAGCGATATTTGTAATATAAACGATGCTGATGTGATGGTGAAATCACCCCGTATTTGTTCAGGACAAAAGCATGCATGGAGATGTCGCTCTCTTAAGGTTCTTATGCTCAATAAATGGCGTTTAGATTATGACAATAGATTGTTATGAGTTTAGAATAAGGTTTGTATTATTCGCTTTTCATATTTAATTCTAAACCTACAATAATATGTACCTATATTGTCTTAATCTGAACACGACTCATGTGATATGACGTAACATAATGTTAGTGCGATTGAATTAGCTTTTTGGCACCTTCTAGTTTAGTGTTAGGAAACTACACTCACGAACTTGCGTATGCGCTCAAAAAGTGTCTTATATACGAGTTCTTTTAAAAAAAGTGTTTACCGTCCGTATTACAGCAGGCACCGATAGAACTTTTATACTAATTTACATTTAAAAATCAAAACTCTGGACTGATTTTTTAAAATTAAAATAAGACTACATGAAGGATATACATACATAGGTTATACATTTTCATTTTTCAATCAAAAAAATAATTTTGAAATCGATCCAGTCGTCTGATCCGAGAAATCAGGCAAAAACGTAAAAAAATACTATCGAATTGAGTACCTCCCCCTTTTTTGGGAAGTCTGTAGGTAGAATAAGATTATATTTATATTAAGATTCTATTACAGTCCGACAATAAATAAGATCTTTTTATTGTCAAACTGTGTACAATGATCTTAAGAAAAGTATAAAGTTTCAACGGTTTTGTTCTTTTAGAACATACAATAACTCAACGCATTACTAATAACTTAAGCACTAATTTACAGCATATTCTTTCACAATTTTCATATACTAATATACCTATTAGTAAAAACCTAAGCAATGTCTCAGTTTAGAATGAACCAACCTTATCACCCTGTAGATTTGTAGTCGAGGAGTCAATTTAATCTAGTCTCAGTTTCTGATTTTATTAGCCACAAGCCGTATCCGAGTCGAGATCAAGGCGGTAAGGAAATTGACTTGATTAAGTTCCCAGCTCTCCAGTTAATTTCGGAGTAACTCAAATGCTGTGCTGAATTGGATGAAAGTGTTTTGGGTTTATGTATGTTAGATAGGTAGGTATTTTTGTATGCCTGCCTATCTTCTATTCAGAAATCTCAGTGTGGAGATACGTTAATTTGAGAAAAATGTTAATATCATTATTAAATAATTATCGCATTTAGAAATTCGACATTTTGTTGCGTCATCGCGTTTTTTATTTTGTCAGGATTTTAAATCCGGTCGATACGAGTATATTCCTATTTTCGGTTATTATGATTTATAGATCAAACGACTAGACCGATATAGACAAAATTTACACATGACTAATTAGAAAGATACCACAATTAAAAACAGTACTATCTAAATCTGTCAAGAAAACGAGGGTCATACATAAAAATAAGTTAAGTATTTTAAAAATAGTGATTAATCTTTTCAAGCTATTCCTTATTAAATGAGGCAACAAACATAAAAAATATGCCGTCGAATTGAGACCCATCTATCCATCATTTTAAATTTGGTTGATAAGTACCCCGAGTAGTGTCTTTCGTCTTTTGAGGCCTTAAAAATAAATAACTAGCCATCACTTTTAAATAAAATACAATGTTATATTAATGAATCCTTTATTACCATTCATAAAACTTCTAATATTTACAAAATTAAAAACTAAAAACAAAATCTAAGCGTGTCACAAAGATAAAACATATATGGCGAAAATGGAACCCTTCAAAAAATCCTAAACTTTTAGACAAATTATGGTTCGTTCACGTTACTCCTATTAATTTATAGTAATTATGTAAGTGCCTACAAGTTAATGACGTCACCAATATTTCTTTAAAAATAATTCCAGTAATGCCAGCTAAACAGGTTTTCTAAGAAATCTCAAGATTAAAACTTACAATTTTGCAAAATTATTTTAATTTTGTAATGTGTCTGTAGGCTTCTGACTATTATTAAAATCTTTATAAAATGAATAATGTAATTTTTAGGGATTTCTTAAGACAGTTTATTTATTTTATATTTTTATACTTACTACGAAATAAATTCGTAACCATTTTTAAAGCGGGTACATATATCAAGTCCAAAATGGTTTGAAAACTTTCCAACTTTTCATAGAGATTCGTTATATATAAAAAAGTGTTTCCGATCGATTACATATAATTCTGACATGCTGAACTTTGTTACACACTGAAAACATAGTAAAAGACAATGTATGCAACAAATAATTTCTTTTTTTTGATATTAATTTTAATTTTTTTACATATTTTCATTTATTGCAATATACTCGTAAAATGGATATCATGAATAAAATACCATCAAAATATCAATACAAATACAAAATTAAAGATTATCGATATTTCTAGCTAGCCTCCCACGTATTTTTATTTATTTACGACTAAGTTTCCGTTACAATCTTTATTTAGTATATATATATATATATATATATATATAGTCCGTATAAAATAAATAACAATACGGTCGAAGACTCCTTCAAACAGTTAAGAATCATTATGTAAAATCTCGATTTAGGCGAAATACGAAATATAAAGGAATACATCCAAGACTATTTTAAACGCTACTTTATTCACAAATACATTAGTCATATCACATAATATAAAAAGTTACTGGTTAAAAATAAAAAAACACCTTTCGTTCTACGACTTTTAGTAATTCGATAGAATTAAAACAAGTTTCCATACAAAAAGATCGTTGCATCAAATAAGAATTTGTCTGTTCCGAAAAATATTTCTTACAAATGAATTCGGCAACATAGATGAACCTTTCAAAATATGCTAGACATAGTTGGCTATCTTAGAGTACATGTTAAAAATCGGGGAAAAAGACCACATGTTTTTCATCAAAAAAGTTTAAATGTCACCTGTCTACCTTTGTAAAACTGTCATTATATTTTCAAGACTATGTTTGTAACACATACGAGATTTTTAATATAAAATTCACTAAAGTCGTAAAACAGAAGAGGTTAACTATTAATTTAAAAAACTCATGACAAAAAAAAAACAAATTTCGTGCATAATAAATAATTGAAGCAGACCCTTATTGGGACTTGAACCCTCCCCCTCCACGTAGAATACGAGCATTCAACCATTTTGTGACTAAACTTACAATATGTATCCGAACTAAACGAACACGACCCATAGAATACAAAATGAAAACACGAAAATAAAGTTATGTAATTAAAAACATGGTAAAAATACTATATATATATATATATATAAATTATTGCCTCCTACAAAACCTTAAGTAGAAAACTTACAAATTACTTAAGCAATACTTAATTTAAACTTATCTAATCGTGTAAAAAACACTCACTTTGAGTAACCTTACTCCGCTAATTGTCGAATATCTTAACATTAAACTCTTTTAGACGCATCTATTCTTTTTTTAGTATTTCTTTTATTATAAAAAAGTTAACAGACGCAGCTATTTTTACAAATTCACATCCTTTATTTTTTATTTTCAAGAAACTAATATTATATCTGCTTTCATTGTTTGTAGACAGATACATTGCACGAAAACTTAAAAAAGGTAAGCAAAAAGAAAGAAAAAAGTTACTATTATCTTTCTATGAAAAGATTGTATGATCCTTGAGTATATTTATTGCAACGAGTTACATAATTAAATGTTGTTTTTACTCGTGCAAAAATGACATGCATCAATTAAAAGCATTAAAGTTTTCAAAAATCCTATAAAATAATATAATAATAACACAAACCAATAGAACACGTGATTAAAACTAATTATTATTACTAAGAAATCATGGTCCCAGTTAAAAATTTTATAAATTAGAATTTCTTTTTAGGAGGGAATAAATACACATTATTTTAACATGCTAGTTCTTAACAATAGTTTACACAATTTATTGGTACTTAACCCTTAATAGTCTATCAAAATCTTACACTATAAAAATATAATGTACAATGCAGATATTTTCAGCAATATTAAGCTCAAAACAAACTATCGGACGTGTCCGTCTGCCGCGACTGTAGCCGCGTCCGGTTAGTTTGAACAATTGTACGGACATCAAGGTCCGACGAAAACATCCAGCGCGACAGATCTACTTCGGACATCTGGTTGGTTATTGTCGACTGTAAGACACGTTCCGACTTATAACCTATAATGATCACAGACCTGCGTGAATGTAAGACGCGGCTGGCGGACGCATCCGATAGTTTGTGTTGATGACCGATAGCTTACCTCGATTCGCCTACAGCCTCCATAGAAAAAAAGATTACCAGGTCATTTATAAAAAAACTATCTATCTATTAAAAGGGATTAAAGTAATAATTAGTGAATTACTGATAATATATAGCATTAGTTTTTTTTATCCGAGTATCGTATGCGACAGTCTCTTTTCTGAAAGTACCTTCACATTGAAGGTCTTTAAGATATGGAATTTTTATATGGAGACTTACCAGCGCTGCGAGTTTGTTAATTATAAGACATTTTCATTACGGATTTCAGAACGAAGCATTTCTATTGTCGGCTTTAAACTTTTCAGGATTAGCGTTTTTTATCTTGTGGAAGAATAATTAAAACGAAAAGTTTTACAAATCAGACATTTCTTACTTACACATGATTACTCTAATTGCCTATAATCTATAATCACCACAATATGTGTACTTATAATACAAAATGCCAAGAAAACCTTAACTAAAATATTACAAAAATATGCCTATAATTTACTTACTTAACAACACACCTACGTTTAAGACCATACTTTTATTTTTATTCATTTTTTGAGCAAGGATATTAGTAAAATTGTACACATAGAAGTGAATACTGTGCAATGATCATGTATTTCTTTTTTTATTATTGTTAAAGAAAACCGAAAGAAAACTCATTACGCTAAATCTAGCTTGATACTTATGAAAATGCCAAATCTCAATAGAAACTTTAGTTAAAGTCTCCACTACCTTACTAGGGTATGTGATGAGACTAATAAATTAGACACGGTTAATTACTACTTATTTACCAGGACTTGTCCAATTTTTAACTTTAACTTGACCACCATTTTAATGTGTTCATATCTTATGTTAAACTTGATACTGGAAAATATAACAATTGTATGACATCATACAAAAGACGAAAAAAAAACAAGTGAGACTTATATTTGACCAAAGAGTGTTGAAACTGTGAAAGAACCTCTTTTGCCTTAAGAAATAAGGTTATCATTTGAAGTATTTGACGGCCATAAGTGTCCTGATTTTATTGCTATCTTCCTTAATTAATTAAGTATGAACTATAATTAGCGCTTTAATTTAATTAGTTAGGTTTTCTAAACACCCTTACTGGTCAAAAGTTCAAGGATCGTGGTTTCAAGGCAGTTTTCTTCACGAACTGGTGAGCTAGTAGTGTCAAATCTAATTGGTCTTGTGTCTTACCACAAGCAAATATCTTCCATTTGTCATCGCACTGTAAACAAACAGAATGCCCATTATTAATAATAATATTTAACAGACTTTTAATGTAAGTTATGATTTGGTTGTTCTACTGAGTAGGAGTACTTTATAGTTAGTTGTTCGATTTGCAAATCAAATTAAGTATAAAAATGTATTGAATATATATTTTTATATATTCCTAATATACTATATCGAATTGAACTCGGTCGTCACGTTTTTAATACAATTCGACCGCATTATTTAACACTTTTTTATATTTGTTCCGTGATTTCTTCGAATTGATTGAACCGATCTGTAAAATTCTTATTTTGCTGGAAAAGGTATAACTCTGAAATTGGTCCCAACAAAATTTTATCGAATCGGTCAAGTGCTTTTCTTTTAAATCACAATGACTGAAAAATTATATCATCGCGTACCGAAATTCGGTCTTCACTATTTTTTAAGTAAAAGTTTCGTTTGAAATAATGTGTGGTCGAATTAAATACCTCCTCTTTTTTCTCATTGGGAAATCGGTAAAAAATTGTCTTTTTCTATGGAACTGCTGTTTTTCCGAAACTTATTAGGTTTTGTACATCTTTAACTCTGTATATTATATCGGATTTTTATGGCTTTAAAGATTTCTTTTATTAATTCTATACACTAGGGGCCCCAAGTCTCTTACTGAAATTGGTTCAGAATTTTAATTGTATTGCGCCATTATAAACCATAATGTAAACCTTTACCAGATTAAAATAAGGATTTGTCTCAAAAATGACAACATTTAAGTTGCATAATGACAAGGTTATAAAATGACAACGTTAACATTAACAAAATATTCCAAATTTTGGAAATTAAGGCGTCCTATTTATCTTGAACTAATTTAATAACTCTAGTGATTTGTTGCGACAAAATTAATGTGATATGTTCACCTAAATTTACTAACTTCCAAATATATTATGGCACAATTCTATTGCAATTCTGACATAATTTTATAACTGCACAAAATAATGACAAAGTTTGCAGAAAGTTACAGTTTTGTTCATATTTTTGTTTTATCCTACATTCATTTGACCACAAGTTCGCACGATCACGGAAGTCAGCGATACTGTAGCCCTAGATGGAGCATGCCTAGTCTGGTACCGTTAGGTACTTGGCGACAGATTCTACAACTTCGAGGTAGTAGCTAGCCAAACGAGCGATAGGAAACGCCCTACCACCTTGCTATGGCTTCCTCACGATGTTTTCATTCACCGGTAGCCCAGGCTCTTTAAGCATATTTCTTGCGATCGAACCTCGTACCTTTTGCACGGCAATCGACCCCACTTACCTCTCGACCATCATCGCTAGCATTTTAATATTTTAGAACTTGATATGGCAATACTAACCAAAATAAAAGAGACAGGTTCATCTTCCATCTCGCTCGGCTCCTCGAACTTGATCGAGCGAACAGCTGATCTCTTCGGCACGACGGTCTCCTCTTTATTCGGTAACTAGAATATCAATCATTTAAAGTTTTCTACGGTTTTGAAAGGTCAGTTTTGGGAAACACGCTCTATGAAAAGTTCATAAGTGAGAAAAGCTTGAATGCATATTTTGTAAAGTGCACATTTACCTGTCAGTTTACAATAACCTTTTATTAAAAAAGTATTTAGAATAACCTATTTTTAGGTGACTTAAAAAATGAATAGGTTGACTAATTCGTCGGGATCTAATTTTTTGTTTTTCAATTCTCCAGGTACAACTGGACCGATTTAGTTACGAGTAATTATTATTCTGTTGGAATATATATTTTTAAAGTCTGTTAATAAGTTTGGTTCATAAATCAATTTCTTGCTAAATTTGTCTTCCAAATTAAGTGATTTACACAAAAATTATGTGAAAACCAACTCCATTTTTATTATTTTATTTTGATTTATAAACCAAACTCGTGCACCAATCTTGATATTATGTACCTATATAGGAACAACTAGAAGTTATTTATCTTGCAAACAAAGGATAACTTTGTAAATCTATATATACGTCGCAAAAACGGATAAAAAATATAACAAAACAGATTCCGACCAATTCTCCGCCTCTATCTTTGAAGTCAGTGAAAATATTGATCTTGGAGATAATTTTTAATGATTTAATAAATATTTGAGATTTATTAACGGTATCTATTTTCAGTGATATAGATAATATCGCAGTTTAATAACTTATAGCAAAAATAATGCACACGATATCAAGGATAAAATTGTATTTTACTAGTAATTTCTCAATATTGAAATAATCACACATATTACTCAAACATACTCATAAATAAAAGATATATATTAGATTTTTACTCTGCTAAATTTATTTTGTATGTTATTTTTTTGTTTTATGAAGACTGAGTATTATATGCCGCATTGTTTTAGAGCAGTCCTTGGTTCGCCTGCTCTCAATTCGATGATTTATTCTCAGAGTCAGATTTATTTATTATTATTATATTCTGCATCCAAAACCGAAAACATCTGCATCTCGCATCAAGACATTTAGTTTGACCTTTGCTGGTTATTATGCAGGATTGTGAGTCTATTCATAATTTACTCTAACTTTTCTAGAATTCTTTACCAAGCATGCAAGCTATTATTGCAAAAAGTAATTTCATTATATTATTATTATTATTATTATAAGTATATTGAATAGTATTGACTGTTATAATTATATAATCTGTATGTAATGTTTATTCTTGGTCTTCGATGGTATTTTATTATATATGCTTCTATCAAGACCATATCATAATCATATATTTGATCTTTTTGCAAACTTTTTCAGAACATCACGGTCGTTGATTAAATTTTGTATTTATAATCATCTAGTTTTTTGAAATATTTGCTACTAATAGACAAATTATCTAAAAAAATATAATTAATCAACGAACATGATTCCTTTTAGTATAAACACTCTAACTACGCAAGGAAAAAAGAAACCAACAGAAATACATTAGACAAATACATTTATTGAAATAAAAAATGACATCGGATCTTTTTGGATGTTGGAAAATGGAATACAAACAATATTGACAGAAACACTAAACTACTTTAAAAAAAAAGAAAAAAAACACAAATGTCAATACAAAGTGTTGCCACAATACAAAGAAAAAAAACTACCACTACAGAATAAATTAAAACAATTTCAAAATAACATAAATAGTAACAAAAAACAATTGCTATAACAATAAAATAAATAAATAAGCTTTTTAGAAGATTCAACACGGGTCTGTCAATATTGCAGGAGGGATTTTGGCGGGATAGGAAAAACAAAATGGCGGATCAACGTGAATGGTTCCGGGAAAATGTCATTTATTTATTTCAAATAAAGTATTCTTAAGTATAGCTGCCGATTTATATTTAAAATTGTTACACGTTCAACAAACAAATTAAATGTGACCGAAATAAATAATAATACATCAAAACAACTAAAGAAGTGTTCTACGCAAAATAGACAATAGAGATTATGTCAATATGACTGATAAACTAACTATAGAATGTTAATATTTTAAAGGCAAAAATACAAAGCAAATACTAATATTACTAAAACGACTAAAATAAATAAATACAGGAAAGGAACGGCTACTTAAGTATAGTAGTAAGGGATAAGTTAGTGTAACGTTTTTTTTGTCGACCCTACAACCGTATTTTTAAATACTGCAGTGAATTTATTTTAGCGACTACATTAACAACCACAAAATTTAAAAAATTACACGGATTTTTTTTCAATTTTACAACCTTTCTATAAACATTTACTACATTAGTTTTTGTGCTCGCTTGTTTTTTGTTACTACAAGGAGATGCCTAACCTAAAAATTAATACTTTAATAAGTTCTTATCACGTAACTACTTTAAAACCTAGTAACACTAAAAATCAATTTGGTGCGTGGTAAACTTGAGGTATATTAAATTTTAGATAAAAAATGCAACAAATCACCGCGGCCGTAATATAAATGTTAATGAGCCATTGTGTTTCCTATTATTCTGGCAACTCTAAAACTATCCGCATTTTATTGAAATTCAAACAGAACTAAAAAAATACAAAGATTATTTTTGGAATCACTTAGATAGAATGATACATAAGTATAAAAAACTTGAAGGTATTTTAAAAGTGGTATTTTAAATACAACTATGTATTATTATATTAATTTCACTTCAGTCTCAGTTCTTCAATTATTTTTTTCGTCTTTTTTTATCCGTACGATTAGAATATTTAGCCAGCCTGAAATTACTGAATAGTATATAAATTTTATTGTTAACGTAACCTTTAGATAACGTAACCTTTAGGTTAGATTTCGACATCAATAGCTCACTCACGATTTTAGCCTCAGCCCACATCATATTTTACCCCCCTTACTTGTTGCTAAACTTAATCGTTATATGTAACGCTAAATATTTACCAATATATTAAATTAGAAAATTCACAACGTTCATAGTTCATTTGATGAAAAAAATCATCTTTGGCTCACTTAATTAATGATTAAATTATTAGTTCGTACGTACTAATTAATATGTAATTTTATTTGATAAAAAATACTTTAACGTACTCTTGTACTTTGTGTTGCATTTAGTTTTATAATCAACGAAGTTAATTATTACGCAAAAACTTATATTTTTTCTTGTTTTCACTTTGTACGATAAGTACATTTTGCCGATACCTTGCATTAGGAAGTTTCGTTACTATTAAACTAAAAAAAAACGCGGGTGTTTTGTTTCTATAGTCATAAACATAGTAAATTTTTTTGTTTAGTTCAGTTATTAAAGAAAATGTTAGTTGTAGTTAGTCATAACGAGTAAGTTTTTTGGATATTTACTATATTTATTTTGAATATTACGCAAAAGCCAAAAATGTCATTAGACTTAGAGCTATTTTATGTCACCTCAAAATAATGTATCATTTGATTTAGTTTCCGTTGCCGGTACGAAAAAAAATCCGCAAATAATAATATTAATAAATCGGCCTCATGTCATGACCTTTTGTATTGTACGAGTAATCTTAGAACATACTCTTTCGAGTCAGGTTCAAAGATACTACATGACTTTATTCACGACAAAATAAGCGTTTTACTTAATGCTTAAGATTCTTATATTCTTGCTGCCAAGTCAATCTCACGATTTGCCAATGTCTGGCATATTCAAGCCTCATTAAATACCAATTTTCTTCCGATTATAGTTTACATATTATTGTAAATAAAATACTCGTTCGAAAACATCTCCCCTTCCCCTTGCCCCGTATCCCTATCTCCCCACCATTGATTCTCTTTCTGATAATCGTTCCCTTTCATCTTATTGGTCAATATTTCGTCTATTTTAGAAGTAGACGGTTTCTGATTGGTCACTTTATAGATATGATCTGCTAATGCATTGGCTAATACATCTTTAGGTGCTATCAAATTATCGCAAGACAAATCGTTGGAATTATTTATCATCCGTAACCTTTCAGCGTTCAATCTAGCAAAAGTACGCGGCGATTCGACATTCGTTATATCTTTGAAAGCATTACTTTCATAACTAGGCCTGACTTCTTTAAAATGTTCGTATTTGACGTCAGAATTTTCGTATCTATTTTCTAAATCTTCAAAACGTTTACGTTCTACGTTTTCGTAGCTTTCGTATGCCGCGTCTATACTTTCGTAAGGTTTGACATCTACATTTTCGTACGATTTGACATTGACGTTATCGTAATTTTTGACATTGACATTATCGTAAGTTTTGACGTCTAAGTCCTCGTACGGTTTGATTTCTTTGAACATTTGCGTGCTAGTATCGTATTGGTAGGGGTTAGGTAAGGGATTAGTAGGGTTGGACCTGTGTTGTACCTTTGTTCTCTCAGAGATGATTGTTTCAATGTCTTCTTCGTATTTGTTTGTTTCTGGTGTGTTCTCCGCACTGATGAGGCTGTGGAGACTAGTAGATTCTTCTAGAAGGGAGTTCTTCACTATCGAAGGAGGTGAAAACATCACTGAACTGTCACCGGCCAGTGTTTTGCTCTGGAAATTAAATAAAAGTTATTTGTAAAAATCTTTGCCATTAATTGCTTTTGGTTTTCTTCGTAGATTAGGTAGGTAAGGGATATTAGAATATTTTACATAGACAATTTACGTACTGTTATTTCGTAGATGTAGAAATAATGTAAAAATGTACATTGGCTTCGATATAATAAAAGAAACGCCAGATTTAATGCTATGGGGTCCAGGATGCGAGTGTGAGTGAGGGGTGCTCGAAGTTACCCCCCAACTATTGGCGAGGGCTTTCTTACTATAAAACTATTGTGTCTATAGTAATAGTGAATAATACTACTGAAATACTTACTGGAGTTTCTACAATGAAGGAAACGTCAGGCACCATGCTATGTGGTCCGGGGTGCGAGTGTGAGTGAGGGGTGCTCGTCAGTTGGGGGGTAGCTACCCCCCAACTATTGGCGAGGGCTTTTCTCGCTCGTTTGTGGGTAGTTCCCGGCACGTTTTCTTTGCCTTGGAGAGATTCGTCCGATAGTCGTTTTAGACTACCGATGCCCGAGTCGTTTATCTGATATTAGAAAAAAAGTAGTTTAGTAGCGACATATTACAAATTTAAAAGGATTGAGTTTCGCTTTTCGTTATTTGGTTTCGTCATTAACTTAAATATAACCTAATTTTTTCTAAATAGAAACATATAAAATTTTATTTGCAATAGAAAACAACGATATAATGTCCAGCTCCGTCATCTGGTTGCCTCGCTCGGCCATATTGTTGCCTAACTACGCCATCATGTTGCCTAGCTGCACTATTATTTTGCCTTACTCGGCCATATTGTTGCCTAGCTACGCCATCATGTCGCCTAGATGCACTATTATTTATTTTTATTTGTATATGTATCGATTATTGAAAGTGAAAGTTTATTTTTTTCTTCAAAACACACAATAACAGTAAAAAGCATACACTAAGTTTAACGGAAAAACTATAACGTTATAATATGTTTGTCAGAACCCGACCCCAACTCAGCATACATGCTAGCTGCAGCTGGTGCAGCAGCCAGCGCTGGTCTTCCGCTGGGACCGGGCAGTGACGTTACGCACGTGTGACGTAGGCAACAAGCTACTAACTAAAACATCTTACACAAAAAAAACCGTACATAAATATTTAATATAAGTAGGTGCATAAATAACAGGTTTGTTATCTTAAAATACGGAAATCTACAAACGAAATAAGTCTAAAAGCAAAAACACGTTAATATAAATCATAATATATGCGAAGGGCAATTGAAGTAGAAGTACTATTATGTTGTCTAACTCGGCCATATCGTTGCCTAGCTACGCCATCATGAAGCCTAGCTGCACTATTATGTTGCCTAACTCGGCCATGTTGTTGCCTAGCTACGCCATCATGTCGCCTAGCTGCACTATTATGTTGCCTAACTCGGCCATATTGTTGCCTAGGTACGCCATCTTGTCGTCTAGCTGCATTATTATATTGCCTAATTCGGCCATATTGTTGCCTAGCTACACCATCATGTCGCCTAGATGCACTATTATGTTGTCTAACTCGGCCATATCGTTGCCTAGCTACGCCATCATGAAGCCTAGCTGCACTATTATGTTGCCTAACTCGGCCATGTTGTTGCCTAGCTACGCCATCATGTCGCCTAGCTGCACTATTATGTTGCCTAACTCGGCCATATCGTTGCCTAGCTACGCCATCATGTCGCCTAGTTCCGTCTAGGAAGACGCATTACATGGCGGGGGTAGAAGACAAGAGTCTTCTACCCCCGCCATGTAATGCTAGTATATAATAATAGTTACCGGTATTTGTTCGTGTCCCGTGTCAGTGCTTTCCTCTCGTTCTATAATTTCTGTGATGTCCTCTACGAGCAGGCCCGGACTGGAGGGCGAGTATCGTAGACCGGACTTTTTGTTTAGCTCGGCCATAGCCATTTTGAACGGGGTTGGGGTTCTGTGAAATAAATGTTTAGTTCATTAACGAATAACGATTAATAGAATACAATTATACGTCACAGGACGTTCTTATCCTATTAAAACATTGTTAACAACATAACAAACACATCACAAAATAATAAGCAAGCCGAATTTTTGGTTGTCAAGATAATGTCGTAAATAGAAGGAAAGTAGACGTTTATTAAGTTAAGGCACAATAATGACAAAAATATTAATGGATTATAAATACCTGACATCAAAGGGAATAATGCTTAACTAGCACTACGGGATTAGACAAAAAACTAGGACTACAGGGTCGAGTGCAATAGAAGTAAATACTATACGTACTTTGGCGTCTGATTAGTGTTAGCATGCGCGGGTCCTGGAGTGATGTTGTTGCTGGCAGGCGTCGGTGTGTGGAGCAACGGACTGGCGCTCCATTCCTGTTACAAGATTATTATTAGCTCACGATTACTCTCGTCAAAGGTATTTTTGACTACAATAATGGCAGGATTTCTCTCGTCTAAGTCATTTTTAACTGCAATCATGGTACGATTTTTCTTGTCAGTCATTTTTGAGCGCAACAGTGGCACGATGTATCTCGTCAAAGTCATAAGTTAACTTATTAACATTTTTTCTAGTCTTGGCCCATGGCGTCCTTGTGAATCCATGATGATATTCGCATGAAAGTTACCGTAAAACAATAAACAAGTAAACCATATGCAATTCTTAATATCTACGATTTTTGTATGGAATATAATAAAACAGTAAGTTACCTTAGTATGTATGTTTTGCCTGAGCGGCGTAGTGTCGAAGTGGTTAAATGGCGCCGGCGAGTTTAGGAACTGCGAGGGACTAAACGGCAACGCCTTTATAGGAGTGATGCCGCTGTCTTTAGCGTCTAGCGCTTTGGTTATTGAGTCGCTCCATACCTGAAAAATAATATAATCACTATTAATATTTACTTTTGAAATTTTCGTAAGAAAAATATATTTAAATATATATTATACAGGGTTATTGGTTAAGGGTGTACTCGTACTAAGCCGAAAAAGGGTCACTATACTTATCCTAAGTAACAACTCTCACTATGGGATCAACTCTGAATTCGAGAAAAAAACAGCTGTACCATACATTATATCGACGACCGATAAATTTTTGTGTGAAACAGCTCTTTAAAATGTCTCGTCAAAACAACGATATCGTCAAGTGTAATCATGATTCTATCGACGTATCAAATCAAGCTTAGTAAAAATAATAAGTAAGAGATACGATACTATAACTCACATTGCGGTTAGGCGTCAATAGCGACTTCTTGGCCTTCCGCCTAAGAATAGGCGGCGGACTGCTCGATTCTAGCTTCTTTTTAGGCGACATATAAACTGCCGGCACTTGAATCTCTTCTAAAGGCTCCACCTCTAATGAGTACGTGACTGGAACAAACACACATAAGGACACTAATCAACAAAAGTATATTTATTACAACCAAGGGTTGGGCTACACTTTTCATACAAATCTAACTATTACCACATTTAAATTTACTTCTTATTTAAATTTGAGCTTATCAATGTTTTATAGAAATCAGTTGATATTTTCTATATTTATATATTATTTATTTAAATGGCGGATGGCTAGCCTTTAAGCCACAAACACTATGGATTTGTTTCTCCTGCCTTATCGTTTAATGTTTAGCACTGAAATGGCATAGAAATATTGTCTTATTATTATTTTTGTGGTTTTATTGATAATTTATTTACACAGTTGGTAAATAAATAAATTTACTCTTACTAAATTTACTCTTACTAATTATGTATTACTAAGTATTTAATTGTATAATTTGAAGTTGTTTTGCTGAAGTGATGTGTGTTTACCTGTATTCTGGGTGTCGTTGCCCGAGGAAGCTTTACTCAGGTAGTTCTTGAGAGGCGAATCCGCCGGCAGATTCTCTATATTTACAAATCTGTGAGAAAAAATAAATATCTTTTATTCATATTTTCCATAATTATCTTCAACCAATAGATAATTGTATCTAATTTTGAATAAATTTAATTTAAAATGTTGACATACCGAGTCTTAGCAAAATAGGCTGTGCAAAAATTCAATTATCTACAATATTGTTCGTTCATATCCCTATTTTTATGAAATAAAAACATATTTAATTTCATCATAATATAGTACGAATACCGGGCAAGTGCCTTTATTACCAAGAACAAAATCACTAACTACAACAACAGCAAAAAAATAGCAGAAAGATTAAATATATACAGATAATCTAAATAAAAATAAAAATAAACTAAAACTAGTACCAGTACCTAGTAGTATCCTTTATATATTATAAAATCATAATATGTAAAGGAGTAAGTCCTGACTCATTAATATTTGCTGGGAATCAACAAAGAGCTTTAACCGCTGAATCTAGAGACATGAAATTTGGAGACTGTATTCTATATAGGGTGTACTAAAAAAGAACTTTTGGAGATTCAACCCTGTATATTAGATTTTGTCGAAGGCCACGCATTATTCAACGCCCACAGTATGTCTCGCTAATACTACTGCCTGCTCACCATTTGAGATTAAATTAAATACTCACTTAAAATTAGAATCCAGAATCTCAGCGTTAGCAGGAACCAGTCCAGGTCCTACTATACCCACGTTTCTTTGTATAGAAGACAGTTGGTTCTGCAATAGCTTCCTACATTGCAGCACTTGCCTGGAAGGCTGGCTGGTGCTGGAGGAGTTAGACTGTATCGACTCGTTGAATGAATCCGACCACACTTGTTGGGTCTGTCAATGAAAACAAGAATAATAAATAAATAAAAATGACCTAATTACTATCATACATACCTTATATATACACGAATATATAATCACCCAGACACAGGTCAAACAGACCTTGTTCATGCACAGAAATGTTTAACCTGTCCGGGGATCGAACCCGGGACCAGCGGCGCAGGCAGGGTTGCTGCTAACTGCACTAACTGGCCAGTTAAAAGAAGGCAAATAAAATTGGCTCGTATTTGAATACCGCCCAAAATAGTCCTATTTTACTGACAAATAAATCTAAACAAAATGTATAAATCACCATAACAAAATAGATAAATGGTCACCAAATAAATTTGTTGCCGAAGTATTCAGATTGTTATAAAAAAAATGACCTGAACCTACTGCGGATCTTGTTGCCGAAAGTATTCTGAGTGTCATTATTTGATGACCGTTGTCGTTTGGGCCCTTTTAAATTATACCCAATAAAATTACAAGTATGTATAATTTAAAAAAAAAAAACACGTCATTTGATACGAATATTTCAGGATTTGTGAAAAAAATATTTAATCCGCCATTTTGTGGCAGCGGACATCTTGGACCGATTTCATCGATCATAGCTAAGAACACTCGCGACTAATTCTCCTTTCATACAAAACCAAAACCAAATCTAAATCGGTTCAACCGTTCGGGTGCTATACGATAACATAGAAACACACAGTTACAGCCGCGTCATACTTATAACAACCCTGTAGTTTTTGCGTCAGGGGTCAAAAATTGGTACTAGATAAAACGCTATACATAACAAGACACTAGGCTACAGACAGTAATCAGACTCTATTAGATGTCTCCTTTTACTGTGGCTGGTCCCCGTATTGAATAGAGTTAGACATGAAAGAGGTGAAAACAAGAACAAGCAAACGTTTCATTTTGACAGCATTGAAGCGACGAACTTAAAAGTTTGCTAATCCTTGCTTTCAACTCTTTCATGCCTAGTCAACAAGGGGGCAGGTTGTGACAGCTTTATAATTAGGTTTTTTTTTACACTATTGTGCTTTTATACTATTGTGCATTTAGCTTTGGTTATACTTCCAAGCGTCGAGAAGTGGCCAAGTGTAATTTATAACTATTAGTGTATGTTTTCTACGCATCGACTTGTGCTTTTAGTGAGCAAAATATCTTTACTCTTTTTAATAAATGCCTCATAGCATTAAGTCTTTTGTGTTGCATCGGCACGAGACGATCTCCGTCCGATGAAACAAGACAAAATATGCTTAAAGTTGAGCCGCGTTTATTAGTAAGACAGTTACAGTTTATGTACAACATTTTACAAATAAATTAAACATTTAAAACCCCGACATCCGTCATTTAGTGGTGGCGAGCATCTTGGTTTTTAAATTTATAGCATTCTAAGTCAAGCCTTTCATTTGACACCCATAGGAGTCAGGAGATTCGATGCCACAGATGACAAACATGCACAAATAGACTTTTAACTTTAGATACGTCAAACTTTTTACACCCCGTTGTTTATCAGTCAGGGATGAAAAAAGACTTTTTCTACGTAATAAAGACAAGTAGGACTTATATTTATGAGAAAACTGTTAAATACGATAATAAGACTATAATGAGCAAATGACACACATTTTATGAAACATAAAACTACAAAATTAGCGGCAAAGAAAACAGTAAGTACCAAAAGAAACAAAAATTATGATTTAAGTATAGTTTGTATACGAAACAGGTCACATATGGTCAAAATATATAATTGAAGATGACCATATCTATATCACTCAAAGCTTTGATCATTTATTCATTTAATTTCTCTTCGATTTATGTGGTAAAAACAAATAGACAGAAAAAGGAACGAACTTAATTTATCTTATGAAATAAGATTATTATTCTGAGCAAAGATTAAACTCGTGCCAGGTTCAGTCGTTCCATAGAAAAAATAATAGTTTGTTGACAAAATTTATGAAAGAGCAGTTTTTTTTTACATTTCAGGTTTGATCCCAACATGAAAGTTGTGCCTTAGGATGATTGTAGTCCATAGACTTCCATTAGGCTTAGTACACTCCTAACCGATAGCTATGAATATTAATCCTAATCCTAACTTAATATTACAAGTGCGAAAGTAACTCTGTCAGTCAGTCTCGCTTTCACGCCAAAACCTTAAAATTTGGTACGCAATTAGATTGTACCCAGGAAAAGGACATAGGATACTTTTTAACCGACATCAAAAAAGGTAGTTCCCCATTGGGTTATCTTGATAATCCAATGGGAACTACGCAGGTGAAACCGCGGCGCACATCTAGTAGATTATATGGATTGATATATATTCCCGTTTCATATACAAACAATAACAAAAAAGAAATAAAAGCAACATAAAGCATAACCAACACTGACATCGTTTAAAGCGACGTGAACCTTTTCTTCCGTGTTGTCGAATCGCTTGAGTACTCGCGGCCCCTTCCTGCGTAAGTTCTCTATCGAGTCGAGGAAGTCTGGCTCGTACTTGCGACGCATTGTCGAGTTCCAGTGGTTCTTTATCGCGTTGTCTGTCCTGGAAATATCAAAAATCTACATTAAAAAGGTACAATTAACTAGTATAATATATAGGCGTATTTAGTTAGTGTTTTTTTTTCTTTTATTAATGGCACCATACGATTTGTAAATTTGCCAGCGTCAAGTTTATCAAATTTCGAGTTATTCATCAATAAAGTTAAGTCAAATATCAAGTAATAAGTCATCGTGGTCAAGTTAAAGACATGTACCCTCGTAAAGCAGTGGAGACTTTACCATGGTTGGAGATTTCCTGCGAACACGAAAACCACGTTATTCCGTCTATATATCGCTTGCCCACACTTGTGCACATAAACAAGACAATAATGGTTAATAATCCACCAATATTACACGTTAAAGCTTGCAGAATCACTAGATTTGCAATAAATTCACAGCCAAAGACGCCATTTTTTTAGCGAACGCGGGAAAAACTTCCTTGGTTAATGTTCAATGAACTGAATGGATGACACTCTGTATATTGTGCCAATTCTCAAGTTGTTTAAATTTTCTGTCATTAATTGGGAAAAGTTAAATATCAAGTTATATAAGCAATCAAAATATAATAAATTGGGAAAGTCAAATATTAGGTTATATGTTGTTGTGGTCCAATAAAGTCATGTCATATGCCCTAGTAAAGCGTTGGAAACTTTATTAGTTTCTATGAAGATTTCCCGCGAACACGAACACCACTTATTCTTAGCCTTTATATCGCTTGCCCACACTTGTGCACATAAACAAAACATTAATGTTTAATGATCCACCAACATTATGCATTAAAACTTGAAGAATCACTAGTTTTGCAATAAATACCCAGATGAAGACGCCATTTTTCATCGAATGCAGGATAACTCCGATTTGCTGTTGGAGGTTCAATTGCCTTTGTTTAATCCTACAGCTAATGGCTTAGTACCAGTTTCATAAAAAGAAATTAATTTATTAAAGACTATATTTTCGTACCGCTTGGCGTAGAAACCCAATCCATAGAAGAAAGAAAAAAAAACATAGTAATCCATAGTAGAAAGAATCCATAGTAGAAGTCCATGGGGTCCTAGTACCATGTCCTAGTTTCTTTTAAAAAATATGCGCTAAACTCATCGATGCAACTGGTGACAAGTAAGCTGGCTCATTCCTTGCTCAAAAGGAATTCTGTGGCAATTCAACGCGGGAATGCTGCCAGCGTTCTTGGGACATTTTTTACAGTTTAGGTTCTTTTTAAGTTAGCTTGAGTATTGGATTTGGATGTAACAACTACACATTGATATTAATGAAAATATATATATATATATATAATGTAATTAGTAAATATTCTGTAACGAACCTGCCAGGCAATAGCTTAGCTATCTTTGCCCACTGGTTCCCTAGATGTCTGTGAGCCTGGTATATAATCCTGTCTTCTTGCTCTGTCCATGCCGTCTTCTTTATAGAAGGGTTGAGATGGTTGTGCCATCTTTCTCTGAAATAATTGTAAAAAATATTAATTATTATTTTAAATCTTGTTGTCATGGTCAATGACTATGTATTTTATGTAATATGCTTCTTAGAATTTGCAAAGATATTAACTAAATAAGCGCTAGGACGTTCTAAAAAAAATATTTCTAACTGTCATAGTACCCAAGTAAGTTTTTTCCTGTGTCAAGATGCTAAGAAATACCACTCCTGGAAGAAACCCTTGTTACCAATTTAATAGAAAATGATTGGGTAAATATCTCTTATAGAATATAACTTGTTAGGATAGGGTTTATATATAATAATAACCCTATCCTAACAAGTTCAGACTAGTTAGTTACCTGCATTGTTTCCCTATCCTGCCCTTCAGATGTCGCGCTATGAGCGTCCATTTCTTTGGTCCGTATTTGCCGACCAATTCTACCACCTTCTCGTCTTCCTGAAAATTAATATAATTCTTACATAAATAAAAGAATTCTTGATTAATCTTTTAACACGTTACATTGAACTCTGTTAACAGTAAGTCTCAGATGCGTCTCAGCACGGACGTTTGGTGTTTAACCAACTTCAGAAAACCCATCGGTTCTCAATTCATCGGATATTTTTTCTATATCTTGTTTTCTCAGCAGCAACGGTTCGCTCCAAAGCCGTTTTAAATAAACTTACATATACAGGTAACTGTTGCATAATAAACTACGTTTAAACATCATTCATTCGATTCAAAACCTGTAATAACCTAACAATAATGTACTGGCACTGGCAGGTCCTAACGATATATCGCACATCATAAAACTAACTACAATAACAATATAGTGCCTCACATATTACAAAAAAAAATACAATTGTATCAATTTAAGACATTAACATCAAATAACACAAGCAAAATCAGCCTTACACCTAAAAACAAAAAAGCTTAATTTCGTATATCGCGAACGTCATAGCAAAAAGTAGTAACACAAAAAATTAAGAAAAACACCGATCATCTGATCCGTGCGAAAATTCGTTACTAACAAGGTGAACCGGCACGTAAGTGTCAAAAAAAGGTAACATCGTAAATAAGATGACAAAAAATTGTAAAAAGGATAATTAAATAGTGACGTTCAAACTCAAAAATTTAATACAATGATATCACTAAACAAGTGTATGATATTTGTTTTTTAAACCAGCGGGGCTAGCGTGTGCAGGGGCTAAAATAGTTTTTTTTATTCACTTTTGATGGACTAAATTCAAATACTTCAAATTTAAAACGTCATTAATTGCGCCCCTAAGCAAGCGTCGTTGTTACTTTTCAATTTAGTCGTGTTCTAATTCGTCTTTTCCGGGAATAACCGCCAATACCTACCTTAAACATTACTCGGGGTGTTGTGAAAATTCACATTTACAAATCTGTAATATTAAAAATTTCGTGTATGGAAGTCACCAAAATAACATTTAACTTACTTACTACTATTAAAACTAACATAATTAGGAAAAAAAAATGTATTTACGTATAAAAATTCAGCAAAGTAAAATCAAACATTTAAATAACATAAACTTTAAAGTATTCTTAAATCTTGTTCCATTTTTTTTTTGCAATTGCTTGTATCCGATAAGTTTGCGTTAGTTACGTAACTATTCAACATTTTAGTTTTTTGATACGGGTAATTTCATTTAATTTATAACCTTGATCTGGTTGTTTCCGATTAATATAATGGCGTAAGTTGCGTGTGGAAGGGCTTTATGTTTTTCTTCAACCCATAAAATAGTTTTAAATTGTTCTAACGTATATATTCACATCAATTAAGGTTTAGTGGAAAATTGTACGAAGTTTAATGGTTTTGGTCACTATTGTTGGTTAGTTAGATCTAATTTTGTTAATCAGGAGTAAATAAAATTATTTAAAAAATCTAGAAAGAGCGGATTCTCCAGCTCTTCTCATTTATTCTGTTTACGTCCTCGTACACCGATTGTTATTATTGATTAATAACTTAATTTTATATTACAACATAGAAGGACTCTAGTATTATGGGAAACATAAATAAATAAGATGATTTCAAATACTAAGACACATCTGTTACACGAAGCTGTTTATCCTGTATAAGCTCTGACATCATGCATTGTCCAGTGTTAACAGACTAACTATAGACAAAGTTTTATGAGCTATTTATTCAATAGAATGAAAAATGTCATTTTAATAGTTATGACATTTTTGTAACTTGATTCAGACTTTATCCGGATTTTACCGTGTATGCATTTGACCACGAGGTAGCTATATAATTAGCATCTGCAAAGCAACATCATGGGTAAAATCAAAGATTGTAGATTCATAGATGTACGTCGGATGATTAGAAATCTATTGCCCTACCATTATTTTTTTTCTTATCTTGCCGTATGTTATAAAATTTTAGAATGCAATGCATATAAAAAAATTACATTATAGCAATGCATCGTAAATAAGTAAGAACAAACAAAACAATTACACTCTGCGTTGATTGTGACCTGCCCTTAAATTACGAAAAAAACCTTTATAAATAGAAATCCTTTGAATTAAGTTTAAAAATACTTAATTATTTCTAAATTTAGAATCCTTCACTTGCTCAGTCACCAAAATTGAGCACGGTGTTAAAAAGCAACTTTGGACTCTTGTATTGTAATTATTAACTATAATAACATTCACATTACTTAATCGAATCAGTTTTAAACGTTTTTGGGGAAAAAATATGTAGAACAGACCCTAACCCTCAATTAAGTTCACCGGAACATGAACTAAAAAGAATTACAATTATTTTAATTCCCGATTTTTTAGTATGGCACACAATTTAAAAAAACTAAGTATATTTGCCAAAACAGAGATTATAATTCGAAAACACGTGGCAGTGGTATTTGCAAAAAAGCTTTGACCGAGTCAAGGGCAGAGGCAAACCGGACAGATTATGTTGATAAGGCATTTAGGTATGATATATTCTCAGCTGTTGTGATGCAAGGTCGCAATTATTTTATAGACACTACAATAAGTTTTATGAAAAACATACGCCGAGGGAAACTTGACAGATCAACAGTAAAGTTCACTCAAAATTCGAGTCGAATTCTTATGCTAGGTCCGAGTATAGCCAATGATAGTGATTCGATACATATATGTGAATCAAATGGCCTTAAAGATTTTTGTTTTTAAATTTACCCTGGTTTTGGACCTCAAATAGGACCACTTATTAATTAAATCAACTCGCTTGTCGCTGAATCGCAGCCTCTTGAGATCATCAGTGTCAGTTACAAAATTAAACATTATGCAAACGCAACTTTTAAGTGGAACCATAAATATCGAACAGGAAACTGTTCCTTAGTTTGACATTTGCTGTAAACCCACGCACTTACATATATCTAACATCAATAAAACTGACACGTTAAAATTACAATAAAGGCACACCTTTTATATATTTTATTCACCGTGAAACCAATGTTTTTTTCGTGATTAATACCTTTACACACATTAATACCTAAGGCCTAGAACATAAAAAAACATATAAAAGTAGGAAAAATATTTATTGACAAGAACTAAAAACAGGAATCTCTAATAGTAATCTAAAACACTAACTAAACTATATACAAAGTAACCTAAAAATAACCTAAACTGTAAAAAAAAGATTAAAAGTCTGTAAAAAAATGATGTCCATGTGGCAGAGTCCCAAGAACGCTAGCTGCATTCCCGCGTTGAATTCCATAGAAATTCTTTGAGCAATGAATGAGCCAGCTCTCTTGTCACCAGTGGCATCGATGAGTTTAGTGCACATATTTTTTAAGAAACTCTTGGTGCTAGGACCCCATGAACCAAAAGTTTCTACGCCAAGCGGTACGAAAATAAAGTATTCTGAAAGAGACGTATATATCCGCCGCTTGGCATCTTCAGCAGCCTCCGCCACGGCTCCAGCCCTTAAGATAGTTCCACTGAGACGGGAAGGTGCTAACGTATCAATACAAGTTGCGTCTCATACGAGAGCCCTACCCCGCTCCCAGGGAATTAATGTCAAGCCATCAGGGCGCTTGCCATTACACGCATCATTCCAACCGGTTCCAGCACCGATGGGGAGTTGATGGTGGCAAACGCACGCTTGATAATGTAATTGATGGAGCCATGGCGAGAAACCTACCTGCACTGCGTTGGCAGAAAAGTCCATGGAGTCCTCTCCTATCGACTTCACTGCCACACGGACATCGCTGACTTTCGACAATGGCAGCACCCAAACGGAGGCCGAAATCAATACGGAAGCTGCCATTGTCGAAAAAAAATTGTCCATTAGGGAAGGAAGTTTCGGAGGTGCTTTTTTCCATGCAAAAATATGTGTACCATAAACATAGCAATTTTTTCAAAATTTACACTAGCAACAGATGCAACTAAATGTCATATTATTTTCAAAACCTATTTTAAAAACTTTTCCAAAATTTTGTATTTGACTTTCCTTGTGATCGCTTGTGTTGCCGGATAGCTTTTGGCAGCATGTACCAATGTTTACCAGAAACTTTATCAATATACCTTTTCCTTTTCCTTTTGCTTTTCGTTCTTCTACTACTTTAACTTAAGACCCCAAAAAAATCATCTATAGCCGGCCATTATATTCCTAAGATATAAGCGGTGTAACTGCTATTATTATTTAGCACGCTAATTCTGTCTTCTCAATAAATGGCACTTGTAAAAACTCATAAGCGGATTCTCAGTTAGTCATCGATCGTTAAGTAATTCATTCTCACGGATCCCCAAGGACGAGCGGTGGTATATCTGGTGAGGCCTGACGTCACCGGACAAGTGAGAAATAGTTAAAAAGCTTAAAACATACCATATTGGTACCTCATTTTATTATTCCTCTTGTTCCTAGTAGCTGATTTACTAGACACGTGTTCGATGTTACCGTTTCAGCACAAGCCATGCTGACTCTTCAAGCGATCGCTCGAAAATGAGCTCTTTATAATATATGCTCTCTAAGCTAAGATTGAGATACCTAACTAATAACGCTTCTACAAAGGTTATCTAGAAGATTTAACCGGACGGCAAAACAGGGAGTATTGTAATACTGTATATCCTCCGAATTGAAAACTTGTCTTTTTTACAGTCGTATGGATATTTTAAACGACGTAAGTCCAAGATAAATGACCAAAAGCAAATTTGAATTCAGTATGTGTAATACAAAGGTTTCATTCATAAAGTCCAAGCGACCCTGTTTGGTGATTACAGGCACACGCTAGAGTTTATGGCCTTAAACAATTTTGTTGACGTCATTTGTAGAATATTAAGAGTTCGGGAGGTATAGAGGTTCCTTACTGAATAATTTTATAGTTGATCTTCAAATATCCATTACCTAGCTATTTGTGGGGTCTTCGAAGGTCAAAAAGACGTAATATTGCCTGTTTTTAAGTTTAATTTTAATTTATATACTCATCAAATTCTGTAAATATAGAAGAAGAAAAATTTTATACATCATATATCTGCAAACTATTCCAAATATTATTCGAAATACGTTTACAAAAATGGGGATAATAATTAAGAAAAAATATTTAACACATTTTTGTAATAAGATGGTATATACAAAATATTTAGTGTTTTTCCGCCTCGTCTAACATTTACATTTTTGTAATTTAAGTGTTGTAAACCACACTATGGGCGTTTCAACCAGAAGGATTCAGGTCCTAATCCTGACTGTCGTGTTATTTCCATTTGCTCGCCCATCAACTATTTTCGTTTAATTAATATTTTAAGACAAATTTTTCTATATATGTATAAAAAGACGTCCTAAAACCGGTTTAGTCATTCGATATAACTGACATAATTTACTTACTTCCTTTCCTTAAACTAATAGAAACTCGTGCAAGAAATCGACTGTTCAATATATCAAAACATACAACCATCAATGGCACATTCGCAGAATCAATGAATGGACTTTGACATCCGCAATAATGAAAGCATTCTATGCAGTGTCGAGTTGTGAGTGTTTTGTGACTCACTCGCTTCCTTGCACAAAGTATAGATAGACTGAGTGACTGGAACCTTAGATAATGCTGCATAGATCAGGCGCCGGCTATTTGCATCAAACTGGTTTTGAATTGGAATACGAGTGTATGCGTTCTTTAATCAATTGGTGGTTGATGCGTATGATTGTTTGTATTTAAAGCCGATTGGCGTTTTTGACAAATTGAAGGTTTTAAAAGCCATGCCAAACGATTTATGAATTTTTGTAAGCTGTACAAGTCGGCCACTCAATAGGAATCCATGAGAAGAATATTTTGCCTTGTTTATGACCATCCGATCGATCGCCTTTGTTATATTTTTCAAAAAGACCTAAATATTCAAGGTCAATTAAGTTGTTTACCGATGATAGTATCTATCAACTGACTAAATTAAGTTTTTTGTCAAGTTTTCAAACAATAAAATAGAAGAATCCTTACCTCCTTGGTCCAAGGGCCTTTGACTAGTTCAGGGTTGACGACCTTGTGCCACCTCTGTTGACACTGGACGTCTGATCTGTCTGCGAACTCGTTGGCTACGAGCTCCCAGTTCTCGTTAAACGATTTAACGAGAGATTTTAGCTTTTTATCCTGAAAATAAAACATATGACGAATTAAACTCATTGTTTGTTGAATTACTAACGTGATCTACAGCTTTATCAATTACTTACAATCGAAATCAATTGTTTTTATGCATAATATTTCTTCTAATGATCCAAAGGTTGCCTGGAAGAAATTTCTACACAAATTACAGAGGCGGCCTTATCGTCTAAAGCAATTGCTTTAGGCGATAAGGCCGCCCAATGTACTACCATTGTATAGATTGTCTTGCTGTATCTTTGTACCTTTTGTTTGGTGTGCATTAGAACTATCATTCATCACAACAACTCACACACATACCTACATGAAAACATTTCCTTTATTTTCCGTCTTCTACATATGTGTGCGACATACTTATTATGCGTTCCTTTATTATTTCCGCAAAGTACTGCTTGGTTCCACTAATTATCGTGTCCTTTTTTGGAGTAACCTCCTTTAAACCTTTATCCACATTAATTGCGAATTAAGAACGCTTTATTTATCATTCGTCGTGGGTCCTACCTGCTTTAGGTATGTCTATTTTGACTTCCATTTTATAATCGCAAGTATCTATACGTGGTTATCGGCTAAGGATGAACTAAGCTGAAAAAGAGTCATTATACCTATCCCAAGGAACAACCTTTACTATAGGAACAGCTCTGAATTCAAGAAAAAAAATCTGCTGCTTCTTAAATTTTGTCGAAAACTGATGAAGTTTTTCTATGGACTTCCCTAGCCGATTTCCCTGGATAGTAGTGTAGTTTAAAGTACTACTATTGTACAAATTTAAGTTATATTTTTACCTCCTCCTTCGTCCACCGTCCTCTATTGATATTCTTCCTCTGCCCAGAGCTTTTGGTTGTAGCCTGCACATCCTCGTAGACTGTTGAGTCTTCTGAGTATTCACTCGTCTCCGATTCACTGGAACAATGAAATTAAACCTTTATAATTTTCGACTGACAATTATTGTACCAAAACTAAAGTAAGAGTAAGATAGGCTTATTGTTGTTATTTAGATTAAATTTAAAATACTGCCAGCCGGCCGGCACCAATCCGTCGGTACAGTTGGCGAGATAAGTGTATAGAGGCCTTAACAAATCAATCCACTCAAAACTCTTAAAAAATAACCGGACTAGAATTCCATTGAAAATAACAATCCATCAAAGAAACTCAAAGCACGTGTTCAAGTTTATAAATAAGATATGTTGTTGGATACAAAACTTTTATTAATTTAGCTTGAGAATATCAATTTGTGCTTGTAAATTGTTATTGTAGTTATATATTCTTTATCTTTGTAGATATTAAGTGGTCTTAAAGTGATATTATTTTTTGATTTTTTTTAATGAAGCCCTCGTGGTTTGTATTTAGCTTATCAAACTAACTATAACATATTTTATATCAAACTCATACTTACTATTAAATCTATGCCTAGCCTTGCTTAAGCGTCAGTTATTATTATCATACAGATCAGAAGTCAGGATATCATAAGAAATAAGGTGCGGCAAAGCTTTGTGTAATAATTGTGAAACGTGACTTGTTGGATTACGAGCATAGATTCTGAATCACTCAAAAACTTATCCGAACTGAATTGAAATATTTTAACAAATTCGTCGATGTTAATCCACCGGAACAATGATATGTTCCTAAAAATATATTTTCACACTTTCGAAACCAGATTTACTATATCAAAAACTACAAATAAATTAATTACATGAAATTATACGATTTAAAAAGATTTAGAATTCTTCTCATTCCTTCTATTTTGTTTATTTTATTAAAGAAGGCTCCTAATGCAAGCGTGCACTAATATAATAAAGATGAATGATTTGTATTTTTCCCGATTTAAAAAAATCTTTTGCCGTTATAAATCTACATTATCGAAGTATCACAGAGTAACATAAACTATATTTATGACTAGAAAAAATTGGAGATTCTAAGTAATTATTTTCCAACTAACCCAAGGTGTAAAAGGTAGCCATAAAAAGTCCAACTATGTGAAGCCGGGACTTGCCGCTAGTATAAGATTCAAAGCAAACAGGGACATCCTTGTCTTGTCAAGGAATTTTTAGAAGTAAATATAATTCCGGTTTCTAATCAGCACATCTTGTAAGCTTTTCGTTTCACAGGTTTAAATTTATCTTACTTTACAATGCTGACTAACAAAAGGAAGGCAAGGTAAGTAACTTACAACAGTGCTGCGGAAAAATTCAAGCCTTTTGGAATAAATCAGAGTAATACTTTTTGTTGCTAGATTATAATTTTATAGGTAACGCATTGATTCTATTTTCATGAAATGTTGTCAATTAACTACTTTTGTACACTGAGGACTGCAAAATTCTTGATTCCAAACATCTGGTAATTGAAGTATATTCATAATATATGAAAATTATTCTAGTATAGTGATATTTCACCAAGAACCAAGATGAAAATTATAATGTATAATAATTTAACTAACAATTAATGACAAATGACAAACTACAAATCATTTAGCGGCTCCTTTTCAATTCCGATCAAGAAAGATGAATTCATTGTCGTCATTGAATTACACAGCTATATTAAAAAAATGGCGCCAGAATACTGCGTAGACACACAATAAACTTCGAAGAACAAGGTCTAGAGGCCCTTTGAAAACTTACACGCATATCTGAGCTTAACACCGATGTGAATACGGTTGATAATACCAAATCAATTGCTGTAGAATCCTACAAAAAACGAGTTTCAAGAAAATAAGGCATGGAAAAATAACCTACAATAAGTAGTTACCGGTTGTGAGGTTAATAATTCTCGAATG
This sequence comes from Ligdia adustata, assembly GCA_947049295.1. Taxonomy (NCBI): domain Eukaryota; kingdom Metazoa; phylum Arthropoda; class Insecta; order Lepidoptera; family Geometridae; genus Ligdia; species Ligdia adustata. The sequence goes on from OX346237.1 coordinate 4,567,390, forward strand.
AGAATGGCACTTTCGGTGAGGTAAGAACTGGTATAAAAAACAACAGACGCCATTATTTATGCATACCGAAGCACCGAGACATCAGCTGATCGCGAAACGAGTTTTTTCTCATTCATCCGGAATGTATTACTGAGGTTATACAAATTATAAGGAAACTTAAAAGCTACTTTCGAGATGAGCAAAACTTTAAAGTAACAAAATGCCTTCTTCACACACGTGAGTGAATCATCATGGTTGTAGTCCAAAAACATCGAACGTTATGGTTTAGACGTACGAATACAAGAATTTGGTCAACAGATCGGATAGCACAAATTAAAAGGAAAGCCTAAATCGGTCAACAGATACATATTTGAAAGTATTTACTTAGATGTTGTATGTATGTCGTATTTATTAACATCAGGGCATTTACTTTTTTGTAAGAGTAATAGCCATGGTGAAAATATATATGATCTTATATATTAGTTAATCAGTCTGATACTTGTATACTCGTAGTATACTATCACTAGTATTTTACTTTAGTCATAGCAGTTGGATCGATCATATACCTATCGGTAAAGATCCAAATCCAAATGCGATCTATAGATAATACAAATCCTGTCTACTATCGCAGTGCATGCATAGTGCATAATCCAGCATTTTGATTATAATAGACACGGTATTCACTTACTATTGCAACATCACGTAGATTTATGAGAAATGAAACAAAAGTAGTAATCCAGGCATATGCACTCCATATTTCACATCAAAAACATGATACAAATTCTTCAAAAACCACTCGACAATCAAACAAACGCTTGAAATCACACGGATCGTACGACACTATAATTATTTTAATCAGAAATTTAATTTAAAAGGAATAGTTCCCACAAACAAAGGTCACCCCCCAGTTTCCCGCCAAAATATCAGAATCACATTTCCATACAGGATCCCGAATCTCACGGTCCGAAAGTCACAACAAGACTGAGCCAAAGAAAGGAAGAAAAAAACCATCCCTGCTTAATTCCCACACGCACACGTAGACAAATTCACCCACACATACAAGATGCGCGTACGCAAGCCATATTAAGGGTGTAGGGGTCGACAAAAACCCCGTAAGGGACGCCATAATTTCAGAAAAGGATAGCCAACGAAACAGGAACGCGAATGAAAAGGACGAAGGGATCAGGTACAAAATCATACTCATGAGAATGTATGACGCAACGCAACCGAAGGCAGGTGTTTCCAATATAAAAGAACAAAGAAATCGTCTTTTATTGGATAGGTCAGCGTCTATGCATGATGAATGTCGATACAAACTAATCAAAAATATAAAAATTTAAGCATATTATAAAGAAGAAACAGAAATACAACTAAGCATATCATTCTGATTGTCGAAGGTGTTAGAGTCTGTGCGGAAAGAGAACCGTAGTGGCGTAAAATGGAACTAGCATTATGATTTTATATGACTGCCTCAACCTAGTACATAAATAGTCGCGCTATACAGTAATTGTTTTATCAATGTAGCAAGTACGTTAAATAAACACAGTGGCGACCTCATACGACGGTTTTCTTTCCACACTGACTATAGGGACTTTTTTAAGTCAACACCATATTAGCAAGTTTATGGTATTAAACGTTTGAAGTTCATTTTAATATCAGTCTTTAAACTTCCCTATATGTACTCGTCGTAGGTATTTCAGATACGACATTGTTACTATGAACGAACGTTTGAATTCAAATGCTAGAAAATTTATTAAGATAAAAATATACCTTTGCACTCGCAAATTAAAAAAAAATAAACAAGGGGCACGCCTAGTTCTGCATGTCAAAACGGAAAACCATGTGTTCCAAATAAAATTGCACTTTCGTTCGCAAGGACATAAAAAAGCTGCAAAAAGTAGCCAAAAAAATATGAGGGGTTCACATACGAATGACGGATGTTATAACTAATTCCTGTAACGGGGATTTTGTTTTTGTTGGTTGGTTGGGGTTGTATGGCTCTTTGAATGGCAAAATATGTAGAACATTTGAAAACATGAATACGAGTAATGGTAGTTTGCAAAAAATATGCTCTTTAATATTGAGATGGACCTAATGTATCCCTCTGATATATTGACAAAGAAACATTAAGAGTTAGTACAAGAATGAGTACATAAAACTATTTAGAAACATTTTTTAAGTAGGTACTTAAAAGTAAAAAAGGTTATAACCGCTCCGCCAGGCACAAACTATAATATTATTTATTAACAATCATGACAATGGCGCCATGCATGACGCATGGTACAAATTTGTTTAACTTTATTGGAAGAACTTTTTATAAACTGTCAAGAAATCAGTCGAAAGTGTAATTAATTACTTTATACTCATTGTACTGAGACAGGTATATCACGAATTACAGAAGTTCCGGTACCTACCGCCTAAACTATTCACACCATCGAAGATATCAAAGCCGTAGCGCCATCATTTCCTGTCATACACAAACATAATGATAAACAGAATGATAACGATGAGAATACACTGCGTGATGAAGTTAGAAGGGCAATGCCAGATACGGAAGGATCTAATCAGATAACTTCTACTCGTAATATAGACTGCGAGTAAATCAATTTTTTCACACATAGATCCAGCTTATAGAAATGTAAAAACATAATTAAACATGATGAAATTAAAGTACCTACCTTATATTGTAAACTTAAATAACATTACTAAATATACAATTATTTAATTAGATAAATAACATAGAAAATAGAGCTTTAGGAATCGGGAAAACATAACAGTAAAATTAAACTGGTTTTGAAGGAAGATATTCAGGATCAAGGAAATATAAATTAAATTCAAATGGTTCTGAAAAAAGATTCAGATGCCGAAATACATGAACAAAGAGATGGTAGTCAAGCCTAACAAGGGTTGCCATGTTTTATGTTTGGAATAATAGTTGGAAAGACTAGTTGATTTGATGAGCAATAAACTTGTTTCACGCTTAACCCTAGCTAATAGAAGATTCGATCGGAATAAAATTCAATTGGATTTTCGAAAAACACATCCCTGTTATTTAATAAGCGATTACCTCTACCCTATTAATAAAGCGTGAAATAACTGTCAAAATCCCTAATAATAATTAAGTTGACCTATTTCATTTATCAAGACAGTTTGATCACAACATTTCTAATTAAAATAAGGAAATGGTTCAATTTGCGTGGTCATTTACACCTGTTCCGGAATTCGGGCACATCAGACGTTTGATTTCACGAACGATTATTTTGTTGAACGAAAAGTTTAGGTTCCTATTTAAAGAAAAAATAACAGGTATTTCAAAAAAGGGACGTGATAAGTAATATATTTAAAACTAGCTGGGCTCCACGGCGTTACCCGCGGGTCTCTATTTCTTATAACCTATGCTAACGTAGCTTTATAAAGGCGAATACTTTTTTCCTCTTTATAATATTAATTATAGATAAATAGATTTATCTTTGCTCCATAACATTATCTAAGTATAATGTATTTAGTCTCATCTATTTAAATACACGATCGTTACATAAACTGGTATCAATGCCCCATTTGTAATTTATTAAAATTTATTGACATAAAATGGTCTAAAGTATAATTTGATTGTCTGCATTAGGTCATCAACTCATCGGCCTTCTTAATTTTGATTCATTCGAAACATTTTTGTGTTTATTCTAACATTTCCAACATTCCAAGGCACAAGAATTTTATAATACCTTTGTAATGTTTGGTTTCAAATTAAAAATTTGGTAACAAATTTCGAAGAAGTCAATAACCAGCAATCTGAAACTCATATCGCATTCCAGTCCAAACTTTTGACGTAATCAGAGTTTTAATTAGAAATGAAATAAGTATGTTTATAAAGAAGCAACTTGAAACAGTCCCGAAATAGATTGCACTTAAATTAAGTAACGATTTGAGCTCAAGCATGACGTAATCAAATCAATCTACATTTAAAATCATAGACCAGACACAGAATAGACAAAGCAAAAGTGGTTCAAATTAATGTCTTCAAGCATCCTGGCCAATTTCTTCATCAAATTAACGGGGCGTAGAAGTCGTAAGGAAAAAACTGTCCCCTAAGGAAGCGCCCTGTTAAAAGAAGCATTGCCCGTACTTCCTGTTCTCCATGCCGATGGTTCTGGTTTGCGACACGTTGCTTTTGTGTGACCTAATAGTTAGCAGTTAAAACATTTCTTCTTTGCGCCGAGTTCGATGACTTCAAGACATGCATGTCAATATTTGGATGTTGGGAAATCCGAGGCGATAATGAGAATGGGATGCTTTTTGTAAATTAAAATACAATTGCTATCTTGGAATAATATTTCGCTGTTTCGTCACATGTAGCTTTATTTGTACGTCCGTCTGTGTTTAAAATTCTTGTATTAAGTAAAAGTAAGCTTACATCAATACTGCATAAAGAATGAACTAAAAACTAAACAATAACGCCACGCCATTTTGGGGAATAATAATACATTAAACATTGGTGATTAAGCCTTATCAAAGTTTCTACATATAACCATAACGCAATAGGTAGGTAGGTAAGTGTATTAGTTATTTCATACTACTCTCGTGTATATAATATTCATTTAGGTCATTTGATAAGTTACCGAGAATTGCCTGCGCAATGAATGAAATAAAAAATTATAATGCTCGTTGCTATCGAAGTACGTTATCCAAACAAAACGATAGTAAAACAAAAATATAGTTCATGTTAACAGAATTATTAGGGTATTATATGCAAAAAGCACATTTTCAGTAGATAATTCATAAAAACTTTAAAAAACTTACAAGCTAATTTTAATTTGATCTAAACAATTTTTTCGGTAGCAGGTAGCAATACGAGTATGTTCGTTGTAGTTTTGCAAATACTTAGGTTAGTACTCTAATTCTTTTTAACCCACTGCCAATTCGACTGATTTATTAATGTTTGTTACCAATTGTTGACTAAGTTACTTACCGGCTGAACCGACTCTAATTACTTTTTTGCTTGTTACAAAATGAATGAAAAAATTTCTACGCTTCCTCCGAATTGAAGGCGGTTAGTCACTTTTTTTGAATAATATTTTTATTTCCATATGCTCTTTTACATTTAGAAACATTTCATTTCAACTCTTCAGTTAAGTTCAGCCTGTGAACTGTTTCTAAACGTAACACAACGTAGCACTAGGTTCTAGTGCATAAGAATGTCTAGTATGCCAAAAAGTCCAGCATTTAGCAAAAAACTACAAAATTAGATAAATTTCAGTACGTACTTACGAGTACATACATCAATATCATCGATAAGTATGTTCACAGGGCGCAGTAATTGGCGCCAGTCTAGACCGCCGCCGAACACAGGCTTGAACAAACACGAGCCATACTATAATACCCACAACTGGATCAAGGACTGCTACAGGACATGTGGCATACATTTCACAGAATCAGTATTATTGACTATTAACAGTTTTTTTGAGAAACAAGAAATAACTAAGACTTTTCGTTGACTGTGAAAACATTCCTCTTTATAAGTTAAAATTACTAGCTGTCTCGGGGTGTTACGCGCGGAAATTAGATTATAACACGGGAACATTTTTTTCTGGATGAACATTTTTTTCTGGATGAAGTTATCAAGTGTCACCAAAAGCAGACCCATTAGTTACTGGTACAAATCTCAATATACTCGAGACACTTATTTGATCTTCAGTAAAGCTAATAGACCAAGATATATTTACAAGAGCAATTAATAAACACGATGTGAACTAAGTCTAATAGAACTGGACATAAACTAGTTAATACTAGTTATAAAACTAGGGTTACATTCTTAGAAATTATCGCTGTGTAATCTCACGGAACTCCTACGACATCTCCCATAGTACATAGTCGACTATACAGAAATAATACAAGACTGGCTCTTATTACATAGACGTTAAGTGCATAAACGACGCGTTTTGTTTTGCATAAAAGCAAGAACTTTATCGAAACTCAAGGCTGAGGCTCCATAACCGACCAAAAAATCTTGACGAAAGGATTTGTTTTATTTTCAGCCTAGACGTTGTACGAAAAATATTAATAGTACCTACTTCGATTATGTATTAACCAAATCATTGCGTACAAAAATATTGACGTTTTTGGATTTGTAACAGAATTATGCCAAGCGAGCATTTTTTCATGCTTAGTTCATCCAATAATCACATAAGCTTATAAAATGAATTTTTCGCAATAAATGTCAAGATTTGCCATTTTATGTCAAACTCGTGTAATTATTTTTGTCTCATAATGATCTTGTACTCAATAATTAGTGCTTTATTAGATCGGCGTTAAAGATTAACATGTCCAAAATTATCATGTACACTGTCATGGGTGGAGCTCCATACATTTCTAAAACATCTCTTTTCTGAGACATGGTACTAAACAGGCTAGACTATAATGTTAGTGGAACTGCATTACAAAAGGACTTGTGAATGGATGAATCATGTGACTGATCATTGGGTTCTGTCGTACAGTTATGACGGTTATGGGTAAAAATCATCACAAACTAATACTGTAGAAGCGAAAGTATGTTTGTTTTGTAATTGTTACTTCTTTACAGTCAAACGGTGCAACCTTGATAGAAATTTGATACCAGATTCACTTATCCTGGATAAAGGACCCGATTGGTCCCGGTTATGTGGGAAAACCTTGCTGTGTATGATCGAATGATGTTTTATCTATACTTCATTCTTTTTTTCTTTTCTTTTTTGTTGGTGCCACTTTGGCATATTATTTTATTGCATTTTTTAATTTAAATATTTACCGCGGTGCTTTATATAAGCAAAGTATGAATGTTGAATATGAACTAAATAAGTGAAGAGATTGTTGAGATATAAGGCCCGAAGTTTGTGCAAGATCTACCGCTGGCAAAATTAGCAGGAGCTAACTTTGTCAACGTTTCATGCTTTAGCCTTGTCTTAAATTTTTTGCAAAAAATGCTTGAACGAAATAATTTTCGTAGAACATTCTATACGTATGTAGTGCTATTATTTGTTCTGAAGAGAAGATAACAAAAGTGGAGTGTTTTCGCAATACGACACCGGAATCTTGATGTAACGAAAGCCTGACTGCGGCTGCCTGGTGGCCGAAACCTGACCGGAGCCATTCGACTGGCACTGATTGTTTTCATCCTTTCCTTTCGCGGGAATTCTTGTATCTCGGTTTATTGGGATATTCTACTAAAGCTTTTTTACGCACCTGTTATTTTTAACTAGATCATTTATAAATCTAACTACCGGTCGAGTGTCTATGTTAAGAACAAGTAATTAGATAAGGTGACAAATGACTTCAATTCGACGGACGTGCATGGATTTTTTTGGATGTTCCTTTAGTTAAAATTACCAGACGACCTATTTTGCTACGTCTTCGTGTCAAATATGTCAATTGAGATAATAATAAATTATCAAAACAATTAAGAAAACACTTCTTCCGACCCAGCTGCTATTACATCATTGAGATAAACTAACCTATTTTTAATCATATTCATAAATAATAAAAGAGAAGGAATCATGTGATTCTAATACTAATTACTGTTGTTTTTACAACTCTGTAAATGCTATAAATTATTACTTACATAAAATATTAGTAACTACTATAGTACCTAACTAGGCACTGAAATTAAACGAATGGAACATTTCTCTTTAGGGCTATAGAGGCCATCAGTCTTCGAGACCGAACATTTTACTGACCTTAAATTCAAATATGGAATATTCTAACATAGTTAACCTAATAACTGCTCAACATTGGCATATTGTGGAAAAGTGAAAAATCACTTTTCTCGTCTTTTGCATAAACATAAAAACATACTATATATAACATTTTGAGTTAGACATTCTAAACAATTTACCGTTGTCTAACTCGTACTTTTATTATCAGTACCTAAATATTATTTTTTAACAGTATATTCCTATAAAAAGATTTGCACAATAATATAAATTATGAACTTTTTATACAGCTTGAGTGACCTCAACGAGACTACTGAGCAGTGTCTATTTAAGTTTTCTATTCATCTATGAAAGGGTCAAAAAGATAAATCGACCCATTATGAGCACCCCTTTGGGTTACAAACTTCTCATAGATTCATTAGATCGTCAGGTGAGACAAACATTTTAGCGTTCTTAAGTGGCTTTAAGATTTTCTAGAACGTTACACCAACTTTGATTTGCTGCTCTATGATATTTTTTTACTAGTGTAGTATGATAATTACTTCATTTTAGTGGAATTCTCAAATTTAGTATTATTCATTGAACAATCTGAAATCTACAAAAAAAAACATTTAAAACAATTTAAACATTTAAAACATTTAAAAGCACATTCACACATAAATTACACAACACACACACTCGCACACACACACACACACACTCGCTCACACACACACACACACACTCGCTCACACACACACACACACACACACACATATATATATATATATATATATACAACTTACACAGTCACAACTTACACAGTTAAATTTACAATTATATTACACAACACACACCCACTTACCTCACACATTAAGACACTACTCACTCATACTCAAAATATCCTCTATTTCCATCTCTTCCAAAAAAAAAAAAAAAAAAAAACACCTCTTCCCATCTAATATTAGTTTAATAAAATTTATCTGAGACTTACCCTACTTTTAACTTAGCTTTGTATAGTACTGACTGACATTACTGGCAACATTACTTATCTTCTTCTGTCAAGCTAATGTCACTCAGTAACCAAAAATAAAAAGCTGTTGTTTGTTTTGCTGTACATAATTAAATTTATTTTGTTTGTCTCAATTTCATCTTAGTGGTTTAGTATATATTTTTAGCATAGATATTGGTTGTAAGTGCTCGTAATAGTTATAACTATTTCGTTGCATATCTGTTGCTGTGCAATACAGGCTTCCAGGAGACCTAGTGTGGAGCACAGAGTTTCAAAAAGGTATTTTGTATTTTTACTACCAATTTGTTTTACCTACTGTATATACCAAACACAATATCATGAAATAATAAACTTCTTTATCTTATCTTATCTTAATTATTTTTTGACTGACTATTCAAGCAAAATGTTCTTTCGTCTATCAAATTGTATATAAGGATGTTTGTCTGCAGAAATTTGGTACTCGCGTACAGGTTGTAGTTTCCAACCAATCTTTATGAAACTAGATGTATATCTACAGATATTTATAATTGTTTAGTCGTCGGTTATTTTCGGTCGAGCATTTATCTTAAAATAGAGGGAAGTTTCGTTGAAATTGCCAATACCTCAACTGATTTCAATTGATTTCATAAAAGTAGATTTTAATACTCATAAAAAACTGTAACAAAATATAATAGATGAATGAAAGAAATAATTGTAACTGGCAATCAAAGTTGTTATTTAACTCCCGTCAATATTGAAAATCACAAAAGTGGTCATTTTCGGAATTCATTGGGAATTCAGTACAATAACCTTATTTTACATGGCATAGAGCTTCTTACACAGAGTTTATTTCTCTGAGATTTAGACGCTAGAAATATAATAGCAAAATTGGTGTGGTTGCGAGGTCAACAGTTTGCAGATCTACTAGTTTAAGAACCATCAAAATCCTGAATCTTCGAATTCCTCTATTTCAAAGTTAACTCAAAAAATGTTTGTTACCTCTGTAATCTATGACAGATAAGCAGGGGTACCAAACAGGTTCGCCTATCCTTGAAGAATAGACAAAAATAGATTCAAGAGCTATCCCACGTTTTATTAGTATTAGAGAGGGAATGGACAAAGGATCATAGTATATAGCCGAAGGGGACAGATGCGAAAAATTAAGTCTTGTCTATGGATTTAATTTAATTTCTCACGCGAAGTGAGTGGCATGGCTAAAGAGTATTTAATTTGCAAATCGGCTAGATTACGTGACAAATTTATGGTCATGAGGATAAATTATATGTAGCTCGGACCCGAAGGTGTGAAAAGCTTGAAATAATTTTACTTGCAAATTGTTAACTCAATATTCATTTTAACAACTCCCATAGAATATTGACAAGGCGCCTAATATTCTGTCACAGTAAAAGTTTGTCTATTTTACTATAAAAGTAAGTTTTTTTTTCTATGACATAATTAAAATTACGTTACGAACTTGTCGACAGTGCATTTAAAAGTGTCCAAACACTATGCAAATATTACAAAATAATATTCATCACCTGTACACACGCCTAAGAATAAACCAATTTAAAAATTGCGCCAGATGAGTTGTGAACGGAAATGTCGATCATTCCTTAGTTAGGTCAAAAACGCGACCTTTGCCAGTATTCGAATTATAAGAAGTTCCGCTTTTTATATATGAATGGAAGAAACAATGATGAATTAACAAAAAGTATTTGAAATTGATTGAGGAAAAATGTCAAGTTCTTCATTTAAGTGATAATAGATATATACATTTATGGTGTTTACGATAGATAAGGACTGCTAGATCACAATCCTAGCATAATAATTGTATCTCTTTACATTGTTTAAACAGTCAGGTTGTTCCGATAGCTATAATACGGGTACTCTCAAGTCGCGAATGGCAATAGTCCGAGTGAATCGGTGTCGTCTATGTAACGCGTGCTATATCTTAGGCATATCGTCGCTTTACACCAGTTGAGATTCGGACAACGCAAAAACATTTTTTATTCACAACAAGCTCAACTTTTTGTTAGTCAAACAAACTAACCATATGGCCAAGGCAAGCATAGCACATATCGCAGGGAGGCCCATAGATGACACATTTGGAGCATGTGCGCCATTTTTTGCCTCATTCAGGCGTCGGCAGAGCATTTAGTCCCCACTTTATGTAGTTAACAGTTTGTTATTGTCTACCATTTAGTTTTAATTGATAAAAAGCGGTGGGTCACTGTCGAAGTATTTTTTGACAATAATAGTGTTGTGTGGCTGATACGAGTATTATAAATTAGAGATAAGTTGTGTCTTTATTATTTGCAGCTTAGAAATGGTAATTATTGCTGCATTTACGGGAATAGAAGGCAAGCCAAGAAGTTAGCAAGTTGAAAATTTAATATTTCGACCCTGTCGAGACCAGCATAATTGTAGAATTTGTAGAGTTACGTACAATACCAAGTCGTTGAACATATTCATGTTTTACTTAATTTTTTGCACGATCCGACGAATTTATTATTTTATAGATGGACGAATTTACAGTGAATTAAAATTATAGGTAAAACAAAAGAAACAATTTTAAACGACAAACTAGATAACTACGAGAGATTTTTTAAACTTAGGTATATTAAAAATAGTCAAAGTTCAAATTACTGTAAGAAAATTATAGCAAATTCCTTGAATTCAATTACAGTGATTAAATGCTATAGAAACATATATTTACAAGGGTAGGTATAGAGTATGTAGCGTTAAGGGTGGGACACAGCTGCTCTTTTGTACTTATGATTAATATCGGACTTTTTATAGGTTCATTTTAAAGTTCATTCATTCGAATGGATCGACTTGTTGAGACTTGTATGATTCTGATAGTTTTTCTTATAGATACGAGCATACTTAGTCTGAAATAAATACACTGGCTCTCAAGGAAGGATGTGTTTTTACAAAACAAATAGATAAATCAAACAAATGTTTCGCAGATATATCAAAAACATAACCTTGCCAGTTTAGATAAAATCACCTGTGACGTTGGATCTAAACTACCAAGGATTATTACGATTTGTTATTGAGGCAATAAAGGCCATGTTTTATTTTTGTTATTTAGGTACATACCTAAATCTAAACTCTACAATATGATAAATAATTAGGTGTGTATCAAAGATAGAAGAAGAAGAATTAGTTAGTACCTGGCCAGGGTAGCTATGTTTCATCTAAAAGAAAAAGTATCTTTTACAAAGAGTCCATCGCTGTTTCATCTTTTAAGTAGGTAAGTCCTTACTCCGATCACAAACCACATATCAATCGCCACGTGGCCTTTCAAACTTACCTAACATTTTTCTTTTACACTTATTTCAAAACACAAAACGTCTCAAGACTTTGACCCTACGAAAAACTGGCAACTCATTGAAAATACACCTTTTGTCGTATGTACAAAGGTCCAGTTTCACCTGGTCATTACCCTCCAAAGATTAATGTCTTGGCCATGTACAATGCCTCCCTCGCACATGGCTTGACATTTCAACCCCTGTTTGTTTTTTTTTTCACTTCCTTCCCTTATTATAAGCACGAGCCAAGGAAAGGTGTTTGGTGAAAGCGTTCGATTAAAGTTTTCATAATAAGATTTTTATATTTTTTTAGGCTTTCATAATAAACACGAAACCAAGTTTGGACACCTCGCGCGACGTTATTTTATTAAAGACTTCCTAACAAAAGAAGGTCTCAATTCAAGGTTATAGGTACGTCTGATGTAGTCCCATTTAATTTTTATCAAAATTGATCCAGTGGTATGACTCTTAAACCGAAATAACTGAAGAGCTGTATTGGCGGCAGCCAAAATAACGACGATGATCATTCTTTTTAAGAAAAATCCTTGTTAAAAAAAACGATTCATCCATATAAATACTGAGCATCCAAAGCGTACTTTGGATGCTAAGTATATATCCCATGCGCTTCCACTTGAGGAAAAGGACTCGGGGATAGAGGGTTAACGCCTAATCTAAGTTTAGGTACTTGAATAGAATACACAAATATTTATTAGCAATAGAAAACAATCTCATCACATAAGTAATTTATAAAATCAAACTAAAATTATAAATTATTGCTTCCTTTCACTACATGTAACTTTGTACATACACTTTCACAAACCTTAGAAACGATCAGCTTTGGTCTTCTGTTGGAACGGAGATGATATTTGATACACATCAATTGATTTATTTTTACGGTAACATGTCTTTCTGCGCGAATAATGCGGGACGAGTTATGATGGGTAAATCATTGTAAAAGATAGGTTATTACGGATTTTCTACAAATCAATATAAGTTACAGCATTGATGCGCAGTTCGATCCAATACAAAACGTGAGACCATTACGCATACGAAAGCGCAAAACATAACATGAATGTACCTTCTTGTGATTGATTTTTAATACGCTCCTGAATTTGAAAAAAGGGCGTCTCGCGATTTATTTATACAACATTAGTTCAAGTTTAGTCATTAACATCGTGCAAATAACGGAACAGAAATAACGAAATAACAGAAATAAATTTGTAATATCGGAGCCCCCTTAAATATGTATTTTGTTATGTTTTTAGTATTTACCGTTATAGCGCCAACAAAATTACATTGTGTGTTTCAGCTGTCAAGTTATCACGGTTCATGAGATACAGTCTGGTAACATACAGACGGACAAAGAGCGAGAAAAAATATCTTTTAAAAAACATTCCTGAGTGTGTAAAATATTTTTCAGTGTTTTCTTTATTGCATAAATAAGCCAATTTTTCAAAAAGTAATTAATAATTTTGTACCTTAAAAAAACTAAGACAGTACGATGGAGATCGTGCATGCCTTTTATAAACAACATACATACAGTATAATTTGTTAACAGTGGTAGTTATTGCTTCAGAATCCAGATTTTCCTAAGAATACCATACTATAACTAACATCGTGAACTGGAGGCCTCTTAAATTAATAGCACGGTCATTGTTCTAGCGGAAAGTGTACAAATTGCTCCTGATATCATGTCCCATTATACTATTACTATAGCTATGTTGTTATATATATATATATAACAACATAGCTATAGTAATAGTATAATGGGACATGATATAAACGGGGCTGACAGTTTTAAGGTGCTGAGATGAATAGATGTTAGAATGAGGATGTCTACTGTATGATTGCTTCCTATATATTCATCCCGTGTTTTATTTTTATACTGCTAATTGCTACACCCGGGCTGTTGCAGCGGAAAACCCTAACTAAGTAGGTACCACATAACTTATTCTGTGCTACGAGTATATACTCCATTGTCACCTCTATGTGTTTGGAAAATATTATAATAATAATTTCTGAATAAAATATAAAACTTCTTTAGGTCTATTTTGTTTTTGTTTATTTAATAACGTTCAACAGGTTATTTTTGTAAGAAAGTAATTACAAACTTCTACTCCGGTAGGCGCTGATATAATTTTTTCGAATATTTTTATTTAACAAGCAAACGTCTGGACCAATTGTGATTAAATTTTAGTGGGACCTTAGTGTATGTATGTATGTATATTTCTTTGGCACGCCCTATAGCCTAACCGGCTTGTCGTATTTTTATGCGAATGGTGTCATTAGATTAGTCCTAGTCGTGAGAATGACACTGGGTAAGTACACCGAAATTAAAAAAATATATATATTAAGGATGGTACACGAGTTTAACGATTTAGCAGTCGGATTTTTTCGAACTCGCTTTAACTGCGATTAAACGATTACCTACTTGTTTCTGAACTATGAAGTAGTACGAGTATGTAATCAATAATGTGAGAATAATTAAATTATTAGATTTGCATTTCGAACACGCAAATGTCATGTCAACGACCGCATAGTGATGTGCCATCGTCGCAAAGAATGCAGTCCCGGACGAGTCCAGTTCCGCACCGAATACGGGACTTCCTTAGAGCAGGTGAAAGAGCCATCTGGCGGACCACGTGTCAATTATCGATTGGCGAATTACCAGGATTTCGGAAGTCGATACAGTTTTAGTTAACAGGACCTTCTGATAATCCTAATGTGTCGAGTTGATTGTTTATATCGATTCTCGAACCTTTTTTTGAATTGAGAACGTATTCGGTGTCAATTCTTGATTTATTGTTGTAATTTCAAACCCCATTAGTTAAGTGAAGGAATTAAAAGTAATTTATTTTTGACAGCGAAATTTTTTTTATTTTCGATTAGTTTCATTGCTGGTTTTTCTTATTTTAATAGATCAAGAATGTTTTATTGGTGTGTATATATTACTGTACATATAAGCTGCGTAATATACTAGCTATTAAACCGGAGATAAGTTTAGAATACCTAATTATCCATTGGTCATGGGTAAACGAAAATTTTAAGGTACCTACCTACCTACCAACTCGCACGCACTCACAAGTTCTAAGTTCGCTCAGTTGGCGAACAATTCAGTTATGGAATAATAGTCCGTGTATAATCATATTCAGTAAAATAATCGAAATTAAATATATATACATAAAAATATATTCATTAGCAACATAAAATATCTTAGACAAAAACTCATATTATAATATTTACTATTAAATGGCGGATCTCAACACAATGCCGGCTGAAACAGCCAGACTACAGACACTGCAAACTATGTATACTCGTACCAACACTTCACAAATCACGAGTCGACAAAATCTGATTTAGAACAGAAAGACCTACTAAATTGACAGAATATGAATCAGACATAAGATCTTAGCAATGTCTTATATCTATCTGATAAAGTACGAGTACATACGACGATTAAAATTAATTCTAAGACCTATAAGAACTGAGCTTGTTCCCATGACGTCACCACCTAAAACATATGCCATACTCGGAAACTAGCCGTAAATGTACAGATATCGATTTATCGCGGACGGGAGCGCGTGCGCAGACATCTGCGACCCCCACGCATTATGCGTACGCCATGTTGATTGCCGCAGCTGCGCTCCGACGTATGGGGGATGCGCTAGTTTGAATAAAGAACAGCGTACATTCGATAGAAATATCGAATTATAATAAACCTTCGTGCATAATCGATTGAGAGTATCGAATCACAATGAACTCTAGTGCATTGATAAACTGATGTAGAACGCAGTTGACTTTGAGGATGATAAATAGAAGTAAAATAAGAGAATATGACTGCGAGTTGAGTGAACTAGGTCATCGAATCAATAGCAAGTTAAAAAATTCAACCTTTGTTTTAATGGAAATAATCAAATCAAAAATACATTTGTTTAAAAATGTTGTAGACTTTCTTTGTAAGTTTATAACTATTTTATAATATAGGTTTCCTACTTTACATATAAATTTGGATCATATAAGGATAAAATAAATATACCAAGACAGCTGCTATCTTTACCAACACATAGGCCATACTATAAATTTAAAAAGAAATCGTCAATAAAAACTACTTTAGAATTTGTTTTCTTTTTTTTTAAAGGCTAAGAAGATAAATAAATAAAGGTGAATAAACCGGGTGTAGAATAGAATTAATGTTATTAATACACCGGTGCTGTTTTAATGTTAGCCGACTGTAGCCCATAATAATATTTCCTATGAATGGAAACACTTACAACACTCACCTTTGACTAGCGTAGTAAGTGAAGCTAGGATAATGATGATTACAGAATAGAACTTAGGGGTTGAATTTCCAAAAATCTTGTCTTACTTACAGCGTATAATGAATACACTCCGAATTTAATGTCTTTAGGTTCAGCGGTTTAGGCTCTATGTTCATTATATATATAATATTATATATATATATGACGGCGCGTTTAAATCATCGAGAGTGAACGGCAAGGACGGCTGTTAGTTGTCAGCGTCAGTTGGAGGGAGATGTCATTGCCGTTGACTCTGACGCAACACCAAGCACTAGCGCAGCGTGGAGGAACCCGAACCATCACGGTATTACGAGACGGCAATCGGTTTGCATCGCATACGTGTGTTACGTGTTTGGTGGAGTGTCAGCTGATTAAGCGATAATAGTGATTGGACAATACATTCCGAAACATATTTTGTGTCGATTACTGTATTGAGTTGAAAATTATAACGAATTACCACACGTCTTGGTTTTACTCTCCTCGCCCGACTACCCGCGCCCGCCCGTAGTGAAATACACAATGACAGACACATCTGATAAAGAGGGCCCCCCTGGCGTTCCTATATCAGAAGTGGGATTCGAAGGGCAAGCCTCGGGAGAGTTGAACGATGATCGCGAACAAGTCTCACACGGTTTTTTGCGTAATATGGAGATTCTGCTATCCCGACTTCTGAAGACGACACAATCCCCTTCAACTTCAAATAATACGGCAGCAAAACTTATTCGCTTCGATCCAGACGAAAATGATGCAGATATAGAAGGTTGGTGCAGAGTGACGGAGATAATCGTGGAAAGTAGAAAATTAGAAGGTGCAGAGCTTTTGTTAGCGCTTACACATGCTCTTCAAGGACGTGCAGCTATGTGTTTGACAAAATTGCAAACATCACATTTGACATGGAGCCAGATAAAAGAGGTACTCCTTGCAAAATTTGGAAAACCGATGCTACCCCAGGATTACTTCGACGAAATACTGAGATTCCAAGTTAACCCGAAGGAAACAGCTTGTGAAGCGGCAACGCGACTTTGGACATTGGTAGAGCAGATTCCTCGCACTGACATGCCAGAAGATGTCATCACGGGGTTTGTGTGTTCCGTTTTATGTCAAAAAGATGCCATTATGCGTCGTGAGCTACACTCTTGCAATGTGACTACTAGAAGCCAACTGTTCCGAGTATTAAGGGGCATCTCTTCAAAACGGAAACATGAAGGACAAGACAGTAATGACAACGAAGCAAAGAAAAGTCGATTCAACGAGCCACGCTTCATGGGAGCGTGTCATCGGTGTGGTCTGCAGGGCCATAGACAGGCAGACTGCCGCAGACGTCGTGAAGACCTCAACGACAAGGCCATTGCGAAAACAACTGACCATCCTCAAAAGCAGCAAACCCCCTCGCGGCCTCTTACCTGCTTCGTGTGCGGACAACAGGGTCACGTGGCGTCAACGTGTCCACATCGCAAGGGGCCGAACGAGCGGTTGGCAGTCAAAGAAGTCCACCTGTGCGAGAGGAGACCGGCAGCTGGCACCCTAACTACATCCTCCGGTGAGCCCGTTTCTTTTCTCTTTGACAGTGGTTCCGCCTGCTCGCTAGTAACTTGTAGTTTAGCTGATAGACTGACGGGCACTAAGCGTAACGATTCGGTGTACCTCACGGGTATAGGAAAAAACAACGTCGTGAAATGTTGCTCCCAGATTCTCAGTCCCATCGATATTCAGGGTATCCCACTAACAGTTTTATTCCATGTAGTTCCCGATGCGGCTATTAGCGAAAAGGTGATTATAGGTCGAGACATTTTAGATGAAAGAATTACTGTCGAAGTAAGCAACGATCGAATTCTTTTCTCTTTGCGTAAAGAAGTTGATATGGTAGAAAAAACGAGTCAGATTGATTTTAATAACATCGAAACTGATTTACATGGCAAAGATAGGACAGCTCTCATCAAAATATTACAAAAATACCGTGACTTCTTCACGGATGGTATACCCACGCGCCGCGTCACTACCGGTTATATGCGCATAGAGCCGATAGACCCAAACAAAACCGTACAACGACGTCCTTACAGATTGTCCCCCGCAGAAAAAGAAGTAGTTAGGGATAAAATAGATAATCTTCTCAAGGCAGGTGTCATTCGAGAGAGTACATCAACCTTCGCTAGCCCTATACTACTTGTGAAAAAAAAGGATGGCTCGGATAGAATGTGTGTCGACTATCGTGAACTAAATTCCAACACTCGCCCTGAACATTACCCCTTGCCCATAATTGATGAGCAAATAGATCGACTTCATGGTGCGTGCTTCTTCTCCACTCTAGATATGGCATCAGGCTATCATCAGATCTTGATAGATCCAGAGGGCGATAGCATAGCTCGCACGGCGTTTGTGACCCCTGAAGGTCAATACGAATACCTGGCTATGCCGTTTGGGTTGCGTAATGCAGCTTCAGTCTACCAAAGGTGCATTAACAAAGCGCTAGGTTCCTTAAAAGACACTGTGACCCTGGCTTACATGGACGATGTCCTCTGCTATTCCAATGACGTCACACAAGGATTGGAACGGCTAGACCATACTCTAAAGGCCTTATCTGAAGCAGGTTTTACATTAAACATACGTAAATGTAAATTCATGAAGAGTGAGGTAAACTACCTAGGCTATGTGATAAAATCTGGCGAGGTCACCCCAAATCCTGAAAAAATAAAAGCTCTGGCGAATGCTCCTGCTCCCCGAACCGCGACTCAGGTTCGTCAATTTTTAGGTTTAGCGTCATATTTTCGGCGATTCATCCCAAGTTACACTAGCCTGGTAGGCCCGTTATACCCGTTGACGAAACTGAAAGGGCCAATAACATGGACAGGTGTACATGACGCCGTTCACAAAAAAATAATCGGCATGCTAACCGCGGAGCCAGTACTAACGATTTTTGACCCGAAATTACCGGTAGAACTTCACACAGACGCGAGCTCCGAAGGTTATGGCGCAATACTTATTCAAAAA
The DNA here is from genome assembly GCA_947049295.1 of Ligdia adustata. Taxonomy (NCBI): domain Eukaryota; kingdom Metazoa; phylum Arthropoda; class Insecta; order Lepidoptera; family Geometridae; genus Ligdia; species Ligdia adustata. Next base: position 4,586,621 of record OX346237.1, read on the forward strand.
CGGGGCAATTTACCCCATGTAATATCTTACTTCAGCCGCCGAACAACAGATGCCGAATCTCGCTATCATTCGTACGAGCTAGAAACCCTAGCGGTCGTTCGCGCTGTCGAACACTTCAGGCACTACCTGTACGGGCAGCATTTCACAGTCTTCACGGACTGCAACTCGCTAAAAGCATCAAAATCCAAAACCGACCTGACCCCCCGCGTTCACCGTTGGTGGGCCATTCTCCAGGCCTACGATTTTGACATAATTCACAAACAAGGCAGCAGCATGGGGCACGCCGACTTTCTTTCCAGGAATCCAACAGCCGAATCTTCGAGAGAGTGTCATGAAGCTGACTCTTCCGTAAAGACTAAACTCATCCAGTTCGTAGAACTTCATCAGGACTGGTTAACGGTCGAACAAAAGAGGGATAGTGAGATTCAAGATTTAGTCGAAAAGCACAAAAACAAAGAACTTCCTGAGACTATATCTCACACATATGACGTTCGAAAGGGTATACTATACCGAAAAATTGAACGAAACAAGAACAGTTACTGGCTCCCCGTTGTTCCGCGTTCTCTCACGTGGACTTTGATCAATCACGTTCACTCAGAGATAAAGCACTTAGGCGCGGAAAAAACCCTAGATAAGCTCTATGAGCAATACTGGTTTCCACAGATGTCAAAGTCGGTTCGCAAATTTGTGGATTCCTGTATTGTGTGCAAAGCGTCTAAAGGCCCATCCGGCGCTAGTCAGATGAGACTTCACCCGATCCCAAAAGTCTCTACCCCATGGCATACTATACACATCGATATCACCGGTAAACTAAGTGGCAAAAGTGACCAAAAAGAATACGCTTCAGTGATCATCGATGCTTTTACTAAGTATACCCTCCTCGAGTATACCTCTTCCCTAGACTCGGCAAGCGCAGTCAAAGCGCTGAAAAAGGCTGTGTGTCTTTTTGGAGCGCCAAAACGCATCATAACCGATCAAGGTAGATGCTACGTAAGTTCCGAGTTTAGAGAATTTTGCAGCGACCATTCTATAGAACTTCACCTCATCGCCACTGGCTCTAGTAGAGCAAACGGTCAGGTGGAACGAGTTATGCGCACCCTTAAAAGCTTACTCACCATTGTCGAGAACGACCCCAGTAAAGTATGGCGTGATGAACTACTTGATGTGCAGTTAGCTTTGAATAGTACAAGATCCCGAGTCACGGGTTACACACCCACGGAACTCATGTTCGGAATAACAGCTCAATCTCTAGGTATAGCCCAAATATCCCCCAGCTCTGAACTTGCCCCTCGTTCCGACCTAGACACAATAAGACAAAATGCAGCTGATAACATAGCAAAAGCAGCAACGTCTGAAGTAAGTCGGTTCAATGTAGGTAAAGCTGCGGTAAAACCATTCCTCAAAGGCGAATACGTCTTTATAAAAAATAATGAGCGCAACCAAACCAAACTTAATAGAAAATTTAAAGGTCCTTTTCTCATTACCAAAGTGTTAGAAAATGATAGGTACGAACTAAAAAATATTGACGGGTCTAATAGAACCTACAAATTTGCACATGAGAATTTGCGTTTAGTGCCTAGAGGTCTTGACGGCTTGCAAGAAATAGCTACTATTGTAACATATGATATCGGTGAGGCGGCCGAGACGGCGGGTCAGGGTCAGACAGATGGAGCGGTATCATCAGACGATGATTATGATATGATATCGATCTCTAGTTCACATACTGCAACCGCTAGCTCGGCTACCCTTTCAGCTTCAGAGTGTGAAGATTTCTAAAATGTAAGTAAGCCATGCATGTGTCTATCTAAATCAAGAGTTCGGTCAAACTGTTCTTTGGTCGTCTGTTTATAGCTGCAACCATCATATGAGATGATGTGTTTTTGAGTTACGAGGCCGTCCGGTCCAGGTCGTCATATGAGATGATGAGTTGGTCGTAGGGACACCTCTGTTGAGTTTTATTTGCATGAGGCCAAATACCACAATGCGTGTACCAGGAATAGCTGCGAGGCCGTCCGGTCCATGTCGTTATAGGAGATGACGGGTCATGGTCGAAGGGACACCTCGAGCTAGTCTCATTTGCATGAGGTCAAATGATGAGTGTATCCATTCGGGAGTATACACATGTGTGAAATTATATCTTGTATGTCAGGACAGGACGAGCTAAGTGAATGTGGTGACCGAAGCGATTTCTTTTCGATTGTTGCAGATTAACTGAACATTGAGCAAGGCTGAGGCGAAAAGCGTACGAGGACGTGCGCTAGTCAGTCTGGCCGTGACGGCGCGTTTAAATCATCGAGAGTGAACGGCAAGGACGGCTGTTAGTTGTCAGCGTCAGTTGGAGGGAGATGTCATTGCCGTTGACTCTGACGCAACACCAAGCACTAGCGCAGCGTGGAGGAACCCGAACCATCACGGTATTACGAGACGGCAATCGGTTTGCATCGCATACGTGTGTTACGTGTTTGGTGGAGTGTCAGCTGATTAAGCGATAATAGTGATTGGACAATACATTCCGAAACATATTTTGTGTCGATTACTGTATTGAGTTGAAAATTATAACGAATTACCACACGTCTTGGTTTTACTCTCCTCGCCCGACTACCCGCGCCCGCCCGTAGTGAAATACACAATGACAGACACATCTGATAAAGAGGGCCCCCCTGGCGTTCCTATATATATATAAATCACATGCGTCTGGGTGCTTAAGAGGCGTCTGGGTGGCTGTGTTAGGTAACTCTACTACGCTTATTAAGATAGTGAAAATGTATACAAATAAATAAGCTAATAATCACTCAAACGCATGTTTACGGAATTCCATTCTTGATTATTATGCTAATTTAATTTATTTACCTTATTTATTTTATTCAAGTATATTTTCCTGCTTCTAATTAAGGCTCGTAGGTACGTTGTCCATCCCACGGGATGAGTTAAATAATAAAAAAAATTATTCAATAGGAACTTAAATACAAATTTCTCAATAAGTTTCCACAAATAATATTTACAAACATATTATCTACTATATGTACTTTAATATAATATTGGGCTTCTGTTTGCGAAGTAGGCTAATGCCTGTGTTTTAGCTTACAATGAGTGAGTGAGTGAGTGAATCATTACTAATTAATATTTAGTTTAAGTAGTTCAGTTTTCGAAGATCTTGTTGATTATACGAAATATATATTGTAACAAAAGAAAATTAAACAAGGTGTGCGAATGATATATTGAATAAATTTGAATGAGTAATGCTCTCTCAAATAATAACGCAACACAATAGGGTCTCTAATAGGGGTTGAAGAATAAAATCAAGTTTCGTAAGAAAATAGAGCACTGTTTGTTATTTCCGACTGTTTGTAATTTAAGTAAGTAAATCACATTAAATTTTAGTAGAATACGACAAGAACAATGTCAACAGGAATTAACTAGGAAAGTGCGACGTTGATCATTTTATGAATATTTTATTATCGATAAAAAAGTAACTGTTCCCTAAACAATAATGAATCATAAAGATACGGATGAGAGAAGTACGAGTAGAACGGTAGGTAACTTTGCTCATGACCGTGTAAATAGTTCCCACTGTTTAATAATTAATTTATAAATTCTGGGTTCCACTTACCTACTAATGACCGTGACGGCCATATTGCACTGGGGATTCACTGTTTACCTGTTTCAAGCTTCAGTGCCATGGGAACTGGTGATTTGCATTTATAAACAATCTGATGACGATCTTGCAGAACTTGTTGTTATGAAATGTTATGTTAATTATAAAAATTAAAAAAAAAATACTTTCAACTGCAAATATAACAAGTGAACTTTAATAAAATTTAATACCAAAAATTAGTATGATACTAATTGTGCATATACCCATAATATGTATTATAATATGAAGCCACGACACAGTAGGGACGGGACAGCTGTATTCTTTTATCGATAAGAAATTGCTGAAATAAAATTGTATAATAACAACATGTAGAAAATAAAAATAGATTATCGACATAATTTCTACCAATATCCCCGCATAGAACTCAATCACACGGGCAGAGTATCAAAATAAATTGTTATTTATTGCATTTTTCATAATTATTAAGGGTAAGTAAGTACACCCCACATGCAAGCGCACAGGTAAACAAGTTTTCGTGTTCCCACGATTTAAAAAACAGGGAGGCCTTGCATATTCGGACTTGACGGGTACAAAGTTATCGATGCATGTCCTTTGCCCTCTTTATATGAACAAGCAGCAGATGGGATGCGTCCATGTTTTGTGATGTCACAGTTCCCATGCGGTGACCGAATTAGGCCGATTTGGTTTTAGAGATGAGCCTTAGTTTAATGGCCGTTGTTGTGATTGAATGGCTAAATGATGGTTAGATTACTTGCGATGTTTATATTTTGTTGTAGTTATAATTTCAAACACTAAATTATCTTCAGCATTGATATCAAAATATAAATCTAAGCAACATAAACTAACGTGCATTTTATTTACGTACATGACATAGATACTAGTTAGTAATGAATAGAATCATAAATGGGCAGCAATTCTATTGTAAATACCTATCTCTGCCATATAGTTTTCGATATTCAAAACCCACATTATACAAAGTGAAAGTTTATGTAACAAATGGTACTCGTAAAGTAGGGAACTCGGTCCTAACAACAGAAGTAGATGAGGGTTCCTCAAGTAGCTAAAATTTATTTAGCACCCGCATAAACAGCAAGGAATGATAACGCTAAAGTTAATGTTCGTGGTTTTACTCAAGCTGCACCGATAAAAGCTTTTGTTTTATTTTCATGAACGTTTTAAGTATAGTATTTTGAACAAACGCTTTTAATTTATTAGTCGCATAATAAAAACAATTTAATCGAGTGTTCTTTCGTCTGTCTGTTTGTGTTTGTATGTATGGATGCTTATGTGCAAGGTCTAATCTTGAATAAAGTTGGTATATATAGGTTCTATGAATTAAGTTTTTTTGTCGTCAGGGATTTTTGAGTATTTCCTTGGAATAAGAATGCTTGAAATGTTTTTAAAGACATGGTCATTGTTTGTCTACAGATCGCAGAATTAAGTATTATTATATGTAATAAGAGTATACTGATATTTTCTCATTCAAACAAATATCGATTCAAGCATGTGCAATAAACGGCGTAGATATTACGATATTAAAATTGATCAAAATCATAATAGGACACTAGTAATCGAACGTCTAAAACTTTTTAATTATGAAATACAGATGGAATGCCAATTAATAAAACGTAGAAAACTATGTATAATTATAAATAAATATGAACTACATACAGAATAGAGAAGTGACTCTGTTTGACTCACCCAAAGCAAAAAGCTCATTTGAATAGCTCGCTGGGTGCATAAGTAATGTAGGAAAAGAACGCCTGCGACGGGTGGCCAGTCAGGTAACTCTCAAGGCAAGGCACGAGCCAAATTGATGCTTTCTTGATAAAATAAACTCCCACACATAGTATAACTAGTATTGAAACATGCGCGTATCAACATGTTAACTTTTTTCATGATCATTTTAAAGTATTGCATATACGAGTACAGGACAGGAACTTAGCACCTAACTGACCCTAAATTTTGCTGACATTTTAACATTTCGGTGATAAAATTGTTCGAATCAAGTCGCTTTTTATCGAACCTCAATAAAAATCTGATGAACTTTGACACATACACAACACCGACCCATGTTATTTTTATTTATTCATAATCCGCAAAAAGTTTACCTTACTCAACCATTGCGAATCTGTCGCGTCTATAACAAAGGATGTATGTATAAAATAGGTTTGCCAGGAGTTTGTAAGACGGCCCGAATAGTGTCAAAAGCACCCTCGATTTCTTGGGTCCCCTTGCGAGTAACAATGTTACGTCTGCCAAACCAGCTGGTCTATTGAATGCCTTTTTTATTACAAACGGGGCATGTCTACCACGTGGTCGGAAATCGACTGGTCTTCATAGATACAATTTTGTAGTATTATTATTGCGTACAGTCGAAGCACGAGCGAAGATGCTGAGACGGGTGAAGTTAAGAAAACTAGGCATTTATTCCTAACTAGCGTCTCCTAGTAAGTTCTAGGCTACGTCCTTACACAATTTTTGCTCTTCTACTTTCATTTTATCAGTAATTCCCTCATAATTTATAATTATTGACTAAATGTATATTACAGGTCACCTTAAATCAGCTATAACATTAAATGTCACAAAATTGCTTTCAAGAGTCTGCTTTTGAATTTCTATCTAAGCAAATTGTGTTTTTGTTTTTTCGTATCGGCAGAGTGGCTCACTCTAGTGTCAGTTTAAGGCCGCCCGAATGTCTGGTGTAAAAGATATGTATATGAATCTAAAACACATACAACAAATGTTTACTTACAATGTACCAAGCCTAAAATACATATCATTGAGCAATAAGTTCAATAATTTTATGAATATAAACCTAAGGGCATGTATTTGTATGATAAATGTATGTAGCAATTTCGCAAAAAAATACTTTTCTCCAAATGTCAAGAGCGCAACGTCATTACAAAAAGTGTTCTAATGAATAAACTAAGCGAAGATAGGTATTAAGGGCTATTGCGCGAGCTGCAGTTGCATCGTGTGAAAGTCAAGTCCTATTCACCCCAATTAGATTGGTATTCATAGCAAAGGCATGTTAGATAGTGACGCGAATTTATCGACATTTAAGAAAGAGTTTAATGACAAGAAAAATTTACGGTAAACAGCGACTTTATCATACCTAATAACTAAAATAGAGTGATAAACGGCACTTAATGGCTTTGTGAGCTGTATGTAGACCTCGCCACGAAATGGCTGAAAGATTATATTTTTCATAACTGTTTTTTTATGATAGAAAAGGAAGGAAAACCTGTATAGGAAAGAAACCGGACATATACGAAAATGTTTTATGACCAAACTAGAACGGAGACGCTTTGCTCGCGTTCTCTTTACATAGAAATAATTTTATTGTGTTGGTTAACAGTCACGAAATATCACTAAATAAGACTATTATTAAATAAGTACTACAGGCAGACAGACACCTATGCGAAACAAAGAGATAACTGAGTAAGTAATGCTATCTTTAAGATCTATGAGAGTACTTAAAATGTTTTTTAACCTTTACATCTATTTACAGATGTAACATGCTTAATTGTACATAAAGTATTACAGTTCGAACAAATAGTCATAAACATTTCCTCCTAATTATCACTAAAACTAGTTTTAAGGATCAATTACTCAGACAAGTCAATAGATTTGAGATGGCTTACGCAAAATCGATAGCAAAATAAGTTTACTGCATGCGTAATGCTCTTATATTTTTACGTAATAATAATTACCAACACTTCCTCCTTATTATCTCTAAATATGCCGTTTTGAGCACTAATTATTTATAAAAAAATTAACTCTACACCGGAGGCATTTTTATTAATTTATCGACATCGTCGTATTTATCGTCACAAAGGGCACAACACTAGCTTGCACCTTGCCTGCCATCTGCCGTGATGCACGTGAAGCAATTAAGGCTGCCGTCGGGGGTGCCACCCTCTTTACCGTGGTCATTTACCTCGGAGGGGTTGCACTGAAGGTGGTCAATGCACTACGCGAGTCATTCTCTCACGGTGGCACAAAAGACGCATGAGAGTCTTTTTGACTAACAATACTTCATGTCGAGAGGCTCATCTCTAAATGGACTTGATAGTGAATCTCGAATATTGAACTAATTTTGTAACAAAATTATATGACACAAGATGAAACAAATTACGCATTAATTATTTAAACTACAAATCTAGATCGTGGCAAGTATGGTAGGGACTTAGAGTATTACCAGCGAAACAAGAACCTTTTTTTGTAAGTAGCTAAAGCAATTCTTAGATTTTTATTTTTTTACTTATATCCCGTATCTATGAAAGTCCAATTTTAAAATAAATCATAATTTTTAAGAAAATGCAAGTAAGTAACAAAAAAACTTTATTAGTATATTAATTTACAAAAATGTATGGCTATCTCGGGCGAAAAGAACTAAAGTTGGGCCATCCAGAACGACTTTTGCTAGTGAGTCACGTGTTATGACTTATTTCTTAATAATAATATATTTAGTTACAAAAAAAATGCATTTGACCACAAATTCGCACGACCACGGAAGTCAGCGATACTGTAGCCCTAGATGGAGCATGCCTAGTCTGGAATTCACTGGCTCTGAAGGATGGCTGCCAGAACACATCGTTAGGACAGACTTTACAACTAGAGGGTGGTAGATAGCCAGGCGAGCGATAGGAAACGCCTTACCACCATGCAGAATACACTTAAGTATTTTAATGTTTTCATTTCTTCCAGTCTTGAGGTAAAATGAAAAGATACCCCCAAGAATAACCATGCGGACGAAAAGGAAGTAACTTCTATAATTATTCAAATGGCGAATTTGAATGTAACGAATCCTGAATGCTAAGCCACGCACTACTCTTATTTGTTCTGTGACCATGCTTAGATTATAGGCCGTGCTTTCCGTGACCTTGAAACAACAAATCAAGGTCTCACGTATACCTTCTATGTAGGTACATGCCATAGATTATACTGGTTGATGTGGAGGCCTCTATCTAATGTTTTTTTTTAAACTAGATATATTTAGAGACAAATTTCATAAACTAAAGATTAAGGGTGACTTGTACCAAGCATTTGAGTTTGGATTTAAGAATATTTTCGCGAAAGGCTTTCATATAAACCACAAATTAATACCTTTACATAATTTTACATGCATAAGTGTGTTTTTCGGTTTATTACTTTGTTTGGTTCTTCTTCTCCAAAGAAACCGAGTCATTGATCAAATTGTTTTTTTGCAAAGATCCACTTTTCAAATATAAAAAATTTAGCTGAATATATGTAGTATATTAATATATATAATATATAAGGCCTCAAAAGGCGCAAATATAGTAATTTAGATAGCGGTTATATGTTTGAGCCTTTTGGGTTTGAAACTCTCGGGCCTTGGGGACCGGGAGCAAAAATATTATATAAAGCCCTAACAAAGCGACTAGTTGACGCTAGACCAAAATGCTGGCCTCTACCTGGGTCAGCGCATAAGTATTGCCATTCAACGAGGCAATGGGGCCAGCATTTTGGGTACTCTACCAACTGGCAGTGGTTTAGATTTAAGTTAGTTTTAATTTTTGGATATTGCTTTTGTACATATAGTTTATAACTTTATATAGTTTTTGTTAGGTTATGTATAGTCCCTATAATTACCGAAATATGTATTCTTTAATAAACAGTTTCTGATTCGTAGTATATATTCAGCTAAATTTTTCTCCTCCTCCTCTTTTTAAGTTAGGTATTAAAAGTAGTATCTTGAGAGCTGACTAAATATCAAGTGAATTGCGACAATTATTTCATCCAACTTAACCTGTTCTGGTTCTACTTAACTTATTTTGAAATAAAAGGTGTATTTAAAATTTCATTAGTGTTTTTTTACTATCCTGAGTTACATACGGTACATACAAATAAATTTGCGGAATTACTATTTTATGTATAAAAGTTGGACAGCAAACATGTCTAGCTATGAGAAGTTAAGAAATTGATACCAAGATAATATATAATCTATGTTTGCTTGTGCAAAGCATGTGGTTTTACACTTCTTCAATAAATTGGTACCTACTTTTTATTCATGAAGCCCACATGTGTGTGAGCAGTTTAATGCATATACATACATATAAAGGACTTGTTTCATTTTCGGCCAGGATGGTGTTCATCTACCTAAAAATTCCTAAAGTTTTTTTTTAGCTATCCTGAACAGCTAGGCATTTGACCACAAGTTTGTACGACCACGGAAGTCAGCGACACTGTAGCCCTAGATTTAACATGCCTAGTCTGGAATACACTGGCTCGCAAGGAAGGCTGCCGGAACACACCGTCAGGTGCTTGGTGACAGATTTTACAACTTGAGGGTGATAGTTAGCCAGGCGGGCGATAGGAAACGCCCTACTACCATGCTATGGTTTCTTCACGATGTTTTCCTTTTGCACGGCAATCGACCCCACTGACCACTCGACCATCATTGCTACAAAAGATGTGGATAATACTGTGTATTAATGAAAAATGCATCATCTCATAAGTTCTGTTAATTGTAGTGGAATTATAGCAGCCTTGGAAGATTTACGACTCCAATGGTCCTGCCTGGCACAGATGTCAAAATTGACACATTGAAAATGCGTAATTCAACTTTTGCGTCAATAACGTGGCAATATTTATATTCGAAATAAAGTTGTCACACTGCGATAAGTTACGTTATTTAGATTGTGGTTGATAGATTAAATATGAATAGTTACTAAAATATTTATGGTATCATGTACACTGTCCTGGCCCGAGCTCCATACATTTTTGATACATCTCTTTAAAGTAATAAAAACCAATCATAAAAGGATTATTGAAGTTGTATTTGAAGTTGTTCAATAAGCTTAACATTACTCTTAATTTTTAATTAAAATAAATATACCATAAACATTATGACCTTGGGCCTAGGTTGGGGCGATTTACCCTAGGACCAAAAGAGTCATAGGCCAGAGTGTAAGGCTGCAGAAGACAGAGCAAGCACTTCCACCCTCAACTTTTATGACATTGATTGCACAAAAAAAATAAAAAAGGCTAATTATAAATACCTAATTAGCAATACCACAGCACATTGGGTGGTAAGTGTGAGAGACATCAAGATGTGGAGCAATCAGATTACTGATAATATTAGCGTTGGCAGTAAGGGAAGGGCGAACAAGGTATGTCCAATTAATATACAAGACGACAAATCTTGGAGTGGAGTTGTAAAATATGCTACTGGCCCGTAATAAAATATTTGATTTCTTCTTCTTCTTGCCTGTAAAATGACACAACTAAAACGAGGCCCATGGCTTGCTCAGGGCCTGGTAGGTCAGCCAGTCAGTTTTGATACTTAGATCAACCACTCCACCTAGTCAGGTAAGTACTACGAGTATTAAGTATTCTGAGGCTAGGAAATACAACATGATGTGTCTTGCACAGATGTAACACATAAAAAAAATCTGGGATAAGACTTTCTTTTTAATGTACCTATAGAAACAAACTTAGATATTCAGTGTTCCAATCTTCGAGTTCCTCGTGATTATACAGAGGCAGGTCATCAAACAGGTTTTGGTAAACTAACCTGGTTTTGCAGAGCAATGTGCATGCCTAGGGTAGGTGTTTATGATAAAGAATAATAGGGATAGAAATATCATTAAAAAATTAGAAGTAGCTATGAACTTTCAGGTATCCAACTTTCAAATGTTGTCCCTCAAGGTATCTTAGGTACATTTGCCACATGCTATCGAAAATAGGTCCTAATGAACTGAAATGAATATTTCTTTCTCACAAATAGGGTCACTTTATTTTACAAAAATTATAATAAACTGCAGGTGCTGATATGAATAATTTTGTAATGAAAAATACCCATTAATAATTTTTAACTTTTCCACAACCCTAAATCTTACAGTCGCATTTTAAATTCATTCCAGCACCGAAACCAGAGTTCAGTTCTACATACGAAGTATCTTTCTCTGTCTACGACCGAAAATAATTATTTAACATATTTCTACCTGCCTACCTACATGTGAGTCTATATAGCCAATTTAATTATGCAATTCACAAATAACGTAAGCTATAAAATTCAGCAATAACAAATAGATGTCATTTTTCACTATTGTTATTGCTGAATTTGGTAGACACAGTTTACCTACCTTCCACATATTCTTACCTTACGTGTTACATGGCCGTGTTGACCACATCACTAGTTTGTAAGCTGTGGTCTTCGAGTTTAGATAATAATCCATACAAACTTAGAAATAACTAAGTTAAAAATAAGAACTTACTTCCTTCGCCGGCCGGCACGCTTATTCGCCTTGTTTCCAAGAGGAAAATTGAACGACGAATCGAAAATCCGATATTGCAAGTCGTCTTCTTCATTACTTTGATATTGCATTTCTTACACACTAATTAGCCCGAGATGACGAAATAAACCACCCTTATCGCTCTTTGGCCTTTGAAACATTGTTGCATAACATTTTACAGGACACCGTGCATTTTAAATTGCAAAAACAAAACACGAACGCATGCTCACGAGAGCAAGTATAGATTTTTTAATTTTGATTGTTATTTGACGCGATAGCGCGGTATCGGCCGTACGGATCGCGCGCGGTGCCGGACTAAAAGTGTTGCTATCTGTAGTTGAACTGAAACATAGCTACTTTAGCTAGGAGAGAAACGATTAAAATAAAAAATGTTTCAAAGTCATTATCAATTAAGATTACTCGTATAACACGAGAACTAAACGTTTATTTATTTGTTAAACAACGCTGATATAGTAGGGAATTGTATTATTTTACATAGTAAAGCAATGAATATAACAATATTATTGATAACCTAAAACACTAGATATACTAGATACATTCAAATGTTAAAAACATGTACAAAAATATTATACTGACATAAAATTAAGTCAAAAATAAAAATAAAATGAGCCCATACTATGTCAAACTCAAATTACTAATGTGACGCAAAAATATTGGCTGCAATTATAACTTTGGTGATTAGTACGAAGCTTTATTAATTTTACTATGATATGAGGATATTTAACGTAACATACATACAGAAGATGAATTAAGCTAAACATGGCTATTATGTGATGAAATGGCAACATTGGCAAAGCCCGTCCCGCACTCCTCACCTCAGTCCACACCACTGCCTGCTGACATGCTGTGGACAAAGTCGGAGTAGCAATTCTCTGGACGTAGATAAACTTTGGAACAATACTGTATGAACTTAAAAGAGGGAAGGAGAATAAAAAAACAATCGAATAATTGCTAGTAGCACTCGTACTATGTAGAAAAAAAACATTTTTGTTGTATATATGAGAGCCATTAAATATATATTTTATTCTGTTTTTAGTATTTGTTGTTGTAGCGGCAACAGAATTACAACATCTGTAAAAAATTCTAGCTATCACGTTTCATGAGATACAGCCTGGTGACAGTCGGACGGACGGAGAGTATATTAGTCCAATAGGTCCACGTTTTGGGTACGGAACCTTAAAAATATGTTTTTGATATGGTACATTAAATCTACGAAAATATCTTAATATAAATTTTTGAGGTAAAGTATGAAGAAAAAAACACTTTCAATCCACCATCTTGGAAAGAGTATTTTTGCTATTCGATATCTGAGTGCAAAAGCCGTTTTTATCCGCTAGAGGATAAAGTAAATTTGAATTGAGAATATCGTGTGCACTAAGTTTGTGAATTAAAACCCTCATTCAACCTAATTACTTCTACCTCTATGGTGCCGAATTCATCACACAACCTTTTTTATTTTGTTAACAACTCAGAGTCGGAACCTTTTTGCTGTACTTTTTTTAAATTAGTTTTACGCGCGCTATTATCTTTTCACGTCATATTGTTAAAACCTTGTTAAAAATAAGTAAAAAAACTAAAATGAATGATTAAATTTTTTTATTTTCGTATGTAGTCATTTCCTCGCTGAGGTGGAATGAAAAATTACGCGTTGCACTCGAGTGCAAAGATTTTCACCTTGTGCTCTTTTAATTGTTTCGCTAACGCTCAGGATTCAAATTTTTGAATCCTTCGCTTGCTCGGTAGCAGGCGGTTAAAAAGCAACTTTGCACTCTTGTATAGCAAATAACTATTTTAACAATGACACTACGAATTCTATTAGAGAGAGATAGAAAATAACACACTGTTATGGACAAAATCTCACTCTAATGCCTTAAATCTGTTTTATGTTACGAGTACGTTCACAGTTCAGCTTGTGGAACGTGGTTTATTTATCAGTTCAGTAAGTTAGGTTATCTTATTTAATTTTTTATTAGTTTACGTTTGGTTGCACCAATCGTTTTTTTTTCATATAAGTTCTATCCATCCAAAGGCTGCCCGGAAGAAATTGCTTCAGGCGATAAGGCCGCCCAATGTACTACCATTGTATAGATTTGTCTTGCTTTATCTTTTTATATTTTTTTTGCTGTGCAATAAAGCTAAATTCATTCATTCATTGTGTTTATTATTAGGTACTTTTACATACTTAACCAAAAATAGAAGACGTGGGTTTTCTCGAATACTATACGTTGCCTCGCTATTTCCCGTTAGGGATTATTCCTTTCTACCCCTCCAGGTATAATACATGCAGTAGTAGCCAGTAAAACAAGCGGTGGCTTGTCGCTAAAGCAATTTCTTCAACACTTAACAATGACTTTAAATACAGGGCTATTGTATGGGATATCGATGTTAAAAGGATTTTTTCTTTTTTTATTATTGTCGATAGGCTTGCGCTTGACCGCAACTCACCTGATGTAAAGTAACGATGCGGTCTAGGATGTAGCGCACTTGCCTAGAAAAAACAGATTCACTCGCGATTTGAAGAGACCGAGATTATAGCTATTGGGAAATAGAGAACTTGGCAGCGAATTCCACAACCTGGCACTTCTATATATATATATATATGTATATAGTGTTTTCCCGCTTTGTTTTAATGTCAGCATAAGAAAACGAAAATTATTTTGTTTTTATTTTGTTTCTCCTCCTCACCACCTCCTCACCTCACCTTATATATTGAAAAATTGAGTCGCTATACACATAATTATGAGAAACTTTTATTCAGGAATCAAACTAAATAAAAAAAAAACAGTGACCAATTTTGGCTTAGTACGAGTATACCTACCCCTAAGGGATAAACCTGTATTTTATTATAACCAGCTCGTTGTGTGTGTCAGTGGCTCGACACGGGTCTCCTTTATAACGGAGGTGTAGGCCACCACACTGGCCAAATTACGGGTTGGGGAGTTCGCTTATTTTCGAAAGCCATTCTTCTCTATAAGCAGGTTTCCTCACTATGTTTTGAATCGCATGCTTGAACCTGGGGTTGAACCCACGCCGTTATACTTACCGACTAAACTTTTTGGTATAAATTATTATTACGAGTATGACTCTGTATTGATTCTTTAAAAAAGTAGGTACTCGTATTTGTGACATGTCTTTTTTTATAATTGGTGCACTACTGACGTGTTATTCTCGCTTATTCAAGATCCATCTCAAGGTGGCTTGGAAGTAATCGCTTCAGGCGATAAGGCCGCCCAATATACTACCGATATTTTGCTCTTGAACGTATTTTAGTGATATTTAGGTGTTTTTTTTTTCCCCTACAAAGCTAGGTATTTGACCACAAGTTCGCACGACCACGAAAGTCAGCGATACTGTAGCCCTAGATGGACCATGCCTTGTCTGGAATACACTGGCTCCCAAGGAAGACAGCCGGAATACACCGTTAGGTGCTTGGCGATAGATATTACAACTTGAGGGTGGTAGCTAGTCAGGCGAGCGATAGGAAACGCCCTACCATCTGCCGTGGTTTCCTCACAATGTTTTCCTTCACCGTTTACGTTTGTTGGTGTACTTACGGTTCTGCTTTGATGGTGAAGTCTTCCTCCACCTCAGTCCTAAGCTTAGCTTGTAAGGCTTTCAGTCGCTCCATCATCTTGCTCTCGTTGCCAGACTCCATGCTGGAAAATAAAATATAAAAAGACAAGAGCTATATATCGCAGCCTGAATTTACTACATGTATTTACACATACACCCATGTATTATATTTATTAAATTTTTAAATATCAAAACTTGTATGTATTTCTTTGGCAGTCCTTGAAGCCCTAACGGCTTGTCGTATTTTTATGTGAGCGGTGTCAATATCGAATATATTCACACCACTCACATAGTCACCATCTTCAGCTACAAATGGTCATAGGCTATAACTAGCTGCATCCCGCGTTTTAAATTTAATTTCAATTTTTATAGTATGTAGGTCTAAAGTTCTTTAAAGCCTCTATAACCACTTGTTGACACGATTTTTTTAGTTATACTTATTGTTTTTTTGTACGTTACGAACGCTATGGATCTCGAATCAGAAATAAAGTACTATATAAAAACTAGGAGGGTAATGTTTTTCGAGTGTTTGTGTATTTGTTGAATGAGCGAGCGATGCGACTCTGCTTTGGTTCTAGCAAATTCATAATTTCTCTGTCAGTTTGTATGTTTGTATCTCCAGAAACTTCGAACTCGCGTACAGTTTGTAATTTTCAACTTATTTTGATGAAACTTTGTGTATGAGTCTTACGATGTCTCAGTCGTTAGGGGTTTTAATTTTTAAACTGATTTTGAAAAAAAATGCAGGCAGGTTTTTGAGCGCTGTGATTAGCTAGGTAATATGTATTTACACCCTCTTCTCGTACGGTCTCTTTTAAATGTTGTTTAAGTCGGTCAAGAGTAAGTCCTGACTGAATGATAGGTATCATTATAAAAATTCCAATCCCCTGAGCGTAGAAAAATAAAATTTAGAGGCTTTTATTTAGACGTTTTTAGGGGTATACGAGTGGACCTTCTATTGAATTATTTTTGAAGTCATCTCATGTTCATCAGGTTAGGAGTGTGCTAAAGCAAAAAAGTCACTATACTCACAACTGCTAACAACTCTCATTATGAGACCAATACTGAAATACAAAAAGCTTATCGGTCGTCGACAAAATGTATGAAACAGTTTTTTTCTCGGAATTAAAGTTGGTCCCATAGTAGAAGTTGTTCCTCGGGATGAGTATAATGACTCCCTTTCGGCAGAGTACACCCCTAACGGATAACCCTGTATAGGTATGGTAGTGCAGGTAGTGCAATTACGTGGCAAGGCAAACGCTAGTTTTTTGATAAAGGTGAATTTTCTTATGAAATGGATATCCCAACACTTTTTACGCTAGATCAAACGTACCTAAATACCTTTAAATATAAAATATTAAACAAATAAGGGAAGAGTAATAAATTATTGTGAACTTGTACATACTATAGATAATGATTCATTATAATGTTTTATTTTTACATATCATTGATATGCTATTCTGCTACTACTTACTTAATTTTATTTCTTCCTAGAAAAACAATCACATTGATTTAATCCTAGTGTGAAAAAATGAAAAATAAATTAAATTTGCTTGCATCGTGATGTCGATACATTAAATTTTATAATTGCCAAATAAAGTGTGAAGATCAGTGTGTCAAATATATGTACTTCTTTTGTGTTATAAAGCTATTTTGTATTTGTTTTCGATAATTAATTCTTCTTCCTAGACCTGATTGAATATCTAACGCTTATTAGCCAGTCACGGCTAACTACAAGTCTAGTTGGAAAATGTACCGTTTTATGCACGCTCGGATAACATCCAATCACGGGAACGAGCATAAGCGACGATGTAAACATTGGGACAAAATCGATGCTAAATATGTAACTAAGTACTTATAACGATGGTTTTATTACAATATAATGTCCATAATATATAACTCCTAAATACTTCGCTTAGTACTCTAAATAAAATGGCCGAGTTCGTATTGCATAATCGTTATCATACGACAGCCGCGTAGAACGACATTGAATGAACGCAACCTATATTTATCGCAAGAGTACAATTTCGCCTTCCTAAAACACAGGGCGACTAGTTTTTCCAGGTTGTTAAATTCTTATTAGTAAATAACGAACCTTATTCAAAATAAGAATTCCGTTAAACATTCGAAGTAAAAACGTTACGGGTCGGCCATAGAAATATAGAGCACACGAGAACAACAATATTTACGTTTCCTGTGACTCAACATTTGTTTACGTTTTGTCGTCATGTCGTTTTAACTTTAAAAACCACTCACAGAGGCCAGCAAATTAAATTTATACTTAGAAACAGGTAAGAAACACATAATTTCTGACAGTAAATACTGTTGGGATTGGGGTTATAGTTGTGTCATTATTGATCGTTTAGAAGTAGGTTTACATACCTTGTCTGCTTGGCCATTATTTAAAACGTGTTAGCCCAAAATAAGGCTAAGATTTGTAAATATTAGTTATATCCTTAGCCTAATAAATAAATAATTTATGAATTCACTTAGATTAGGTATAAATAAAATTTCTAAAAATTAACCACGATAGGTACGTTAGTATTCGTTACAATCAAAATAGGAATCTTTGGTGTCTCTATCGCACGTAAATATAGTTCGTTGGCATGAAAGAGACAAAGAATAAATAGAACCGTAAATAGCATTCTGAACATGGCCGCTCTAACTACTAGTAGCGCCCTCTACTGATAACAGTCGATAATATAACAGCTAGTGATGTGAGATGTGTTCAGGTCGTAGAAAATCGACTAAGTACCTTAAATTTTTGATAATTGTTGTAATTTTACTATAAGAATAAGAATAAGAAATATTTATTGGCCTTTAAATAACATTCGTTACAGGCAAGTCTTGTTACATTTTAATTATTAATTACTTTAAAAAGAAACTTAACTTATAAATACTTTTATAGTTCTAAGAACAAATAGTTATTATATTATACATTTACATTGTCATTTATTTCTTTACCTATTACTAACATTTTGTAATTGTTGTTCATCACACAAGAACGATGATTCCACAAGCTGCATTGACATATATTCACTGAGTTTATAAAAAGGATTTCTTTCAAAAAAATATTTTAATTTTTGTTTAAATATTTTAAAATTGAGTTCCATCACGCTATTTGGTAATTTATTGTACATTAATATTTTGGTGTAAAGTCCCTGTTTCTTACACTTAGATAATCTGTTGACAGGCAGGACTCGCCCTTTTTTATTATTACGTGAAATTCTTTTTTCCGGTATTTCCGTATCCTCGTGTACCTCTAATAAACTACTATAAATATAAAGTGATATAACTGTCATTATTTTATCATTTTTAAAGTGTATTCTCGCAGGACTACGTTTTTTCAAACCATTCATTATTTTTATAGATTGTTTCTGACATTTTAAAACTTTTATGATATCTTTAGCGTTTCCCCAAACAGTTATAGCGTATCTTATGATAAAATGAACGTATGCATAATAGACAGAGATGGGTGACTTTTTATCTAATAATGGCTTGAGTTTAAATAAGGCATAATTACCACTTGCCATTTTGTTGCAAATTTTATCGATGTGAGATTTATGACTTATTGTGTTATCAATTGTATAACCTAGAAATATATTTGTTTTAGTAATAGAATTCCCAAAAATACCCAACCTTGACTGATACTGCATTGATATGGTTTTATCAGAGTTAAGAATAATACCATTTGCGTCAAACCATTCCTTTAACAATTCCATAACTGCATTAACTTTATCGCCTAAATTAAATTTACATTTGTCTCTGATACCCACATGTGTATCATCTGCAAATAAATTTATATGAGCCCAACTCGGCAATGCGTTGGTTATATCATTAATATAAATCAAAAACAAGACTGGCCCTAAAATAGAGCCCTGTGGTACACCAATTGACATCGTACCCTCTGTAGAAGTTTCTTCATTTACAGAGACAATTTGACTACGGTTCTGTAAATAAGTTATCATTATATTTAATGCAGGGCCTTGAAATCCGTAATATTTCATTTTTAAAATCAATATATCATGCCTCAAACAATCAAAAGCTTTTGAAAGATCACAAAAGACACTGGCACATTTATTTGACTTATCCAAGGATTCAAGAATATAATATACCACTTTTCTTATAGCCATTTCTGTGGAGCGGCCTTTTCTGAATCCAAACTGTGACATTGTAAATAAATTATTTTTTTCAAAGTATTGGACAATTCTTGATTTAATAATAGATTCTAAAATTTTTGATAAAGCTGGCAAAATGCATACAGGTCTATAGTTACTAATATAATCGGTATCCCCTTTTTTAAAAAGTGGAATGACCCTACCCGGTTTCAATACGTCAGGAAATATTCCGTCCGTTAAACATGAATTTACGCAAATGAATATTAATTCGAATAAATTATCGTTGTTTATTATAAAATTTCGTAAAGTTTTAGTACTTATATCATAAATATCTAATGTAGGTTTTTGTTCCATGTTACCTACTACCTTTTTGAGCTCATTATAATCTACTGGTCCAAATGAGATAGATGTCAATGGCTTATTACCGTAATCTAAATACTTTTTGCAATTATACCCGTCAATTTCTAGATTGGAAGTCAACTTATGAGCTATGTTGCGAAAAAAGTCATTAAAAATAGTAGCAATTTTTTTAGCTTCTGATACATCTTCTCCGCTTTCGTTTTTCACTGATTTTATTCTAGTACTTCTATCGCGTCGCTTATTTTGACCTGCTTGTTCATTAATAATAGTCCAAGATTCTTTAATTTTATTCTTTGACTTTTTAATTATATCTCTATATTGTAATTTCTTTGCTACGACCATAGTTTTATGCAATATTTTCCTGTACCTCTTAATTTTTAATTTTCTCGTTGCGCTAGGGTCAAATTCTTGAAGAATTTCTATTTTAACTAAATTTTTCTTACTATTTTCTATACCTACAGTTGACCATTGTTTTTGAATATTTTTTACTTGTTTACTTATTTTTGGAAAAGCTATGTTGTAATAATATATCAAAGCATCATGTAAAATCCTCGTTCTTGCGTCTGCGTTACTAGTCATTAGTATTTCTGCTTTTATTTTCATATAATCTTTGTTAAACAAATGGTTAAAATAATTTAGATTATTTTTTGAAAAATTTCTAGCCTTATAGGGAGTATTTTTACTATTAACATTTTTTGTATTGAACAATTCTAATTTAATGACATTATGGTCGGAAAGTTTATAACCTAAAACTGATCCTCTACCACCGCTAAAATTTACAATAAAGTTATCAATGCACGTAGAACTGGTTTGGTTCCTTTTATTTGTCTCAGTTCTAGTAGGCTCATTTAACAACCATTTACAATTAAATTTCTTTAATATTCCGTCAAGTTTCTTTATATTTTTGTCTACTTTTAATACATTTAGATTGAAATCACCTGCTATAACAATTTGTTTCTTTTCTTTCCAAATTTTATCAAGTAGTTTTGTTAATAATTCAAAAAATAAATTCATATCGTATTCCGGACGGTAAAGAGCCATAATTACTATTTTTGAAAATCTTAATTCTATTGCTGCTAATTCAAAGTTTGTTTCAAATGACATTTTATTCAAATCGTTTCTAACTTTAAAATCTAAACCATTTTTAACATATATCGCGGTCCCGCCATGATCAAAAAATATTCGGTTAAAACAAGTCGCCAGTGTGTAGTTCTCAACAGTCATCGCCTGCATCGGATGATTTTTTCCCCAGGTCTCTGTCAAGCACAACACATCACAATCTTGCTCATTTGCTAAGCTTTCAATTTCTAAGTACTTTTTGTGTATACTGAGAACATTAGCATGAAGAATTATCGTTTGAGAATCTGTGTTTGTGCAATTTGAAAATTTGAAGTGCTTGAATTTGTTGTTTCGCAGTGGCATCTAATGAAACGCAGTGATGAAGAGCCCTGGAATTGGCTGACTATGCATGCTATTACATTTTCTGTTACAAAGTTCTTCATGGTATTATAATTTTTTATATTTTCATGTCGCACATTTGGGTCTATGTATTTGACATTTTCCTTGTTTTTGGCTATATTAGGTATATCACTGTTAATATAGTAAATTTCCTTATCATGTGTTTTATTGTAACGCAAGCCAGTAAATATTACATTGAATTTTCTATCGGGGCTGTTAACAATATTATTTAATATTTGTATGTACTTTTTTGGATTATAATATATTGAGTTTTCATATTTTGTAATTAGTACTGCTACGGTATCTCTCTCATTAAGATCTTGAACTTTTTCAGCATAATTTTTCAGTATTTCTGGATAGCCAGCTTCTGGTTTGCAGTTGTTGGTGGCTTGGTTATTATATAAATAAATAAATTTGTGAATTCGCAATTTCGGGGCATTCCCCGAAATTGCGAATTCACAAATTTATTTATTGATTTTATCACTCGATACTGTTTATTAACGCGAGATAACACAAACACTACGTTTTTCAACTTAGATTTATATAAACAACAGGTTAAATTAGTTAACTATTATGAAATACTATTTTTAAATAATTTTAAGGCACAGAGCCGATCTAATCGTGTTTGCCAAGATGGCGGAAAAAAAAATATTGTGATCTTACGCTGTTTATTATCTATCATTTGAATTATAATTATCACGTAAGCCTTGATATAGTAATAGCTACCGATATAGTAATTGAACCCATATTTGCCTTGTGAGCTATTCTTTACTCTAGGCAACGTTACCTATAGAAAACAATAGCCTAGAGTCGCCGTCATTGGAAACGATTAGAAACGTTTGTTGTTCGAGACAAAAATATATAAATATGCCATTTCAATCATATTATAACAAGTTAGAAGATATACAATGTCTATGTAAAGAAAGAGACGGAGCGATTAAATTTTTGAACAACACCCGCTCGGTAATAGTACTCCTTTGATAAAATGGAGGGCACTTCATCCTTCTTTCATTAATTGATTGATATAGGTTATATAGGGCGGTTGTAATCTCGTAGATTGTCGGTATTGAGCCTCCCTACCTTCCGCTCCACGGCGGCGTCACTACCAACCGCCTGATATAGGCATGGTGGTGGGGTGGGTATAGTTCTCAAGCTAGTCGCAATGCGTCATGAGTCTGACTTAACACCACGGGGAGTTACCCCAATGGATGGGTATGGCGACGGGCAGCCGTGACGTGTTGCGGAAAAATGCGGGAATGTATTTCACCCAAAATCAAGCGCACACAGGCCACTCTGAATAGGATCGCTAGTTCTGATATTTTGTTACCCTCCAGCACCCCTGTAGGCATGCGGAGGTAAGACGCTATTTTAGTATTTCCCCTTAGCCAGTTACGTCTTCAAGAGGTCGTTCAACCCTGGAGGTGGTATCGATGTCTGGAAGGTGAGAAGGTGCGAGCTTTATTTTGGAACAGAAGGCAAGCGCTTGTGCCGCCAGCAACGTTTCAGGTAAACATTTTAGATCATATCCAGTGAGGGGAGGGCACAAATGTGATATCATCGTCCTCCCGAAGGCCTTATCTTTCCCCAACTCGTAATTTGGTCGCGTGGTGGACTACGGATAATATCCTTTTTATCTTTCCCCTGCTCATTACTATGTTGATACGTATTTTCTTGTTGACAATAAATAATTTTGTATTGAATAGTTTTTTTCACATTTGGATTTATATTTCCTACTCTAAGGCCTTTTGTATAATTCTGTTTCGTAACATAATGACATAATAACGCTGAACCCTAACTGACATCTTCTTAGACTAGGTATTTTAAACCCTCAGTTTTTTTTTATTTCTTTATTTTAATAATCAGTTAACGCTATGACGATAGGTTACGTCATATCGTTAACTGATTGATTGTCTTTGGTGGTAATAATTATTGTCGAAGTACCTAGTCGATTAAATTGTAATAGTCGATTGTAGAGAAATCTGAACTCTCATCACTTAAATACTCAACGTAGGACAACACTAAAATTATATGATATTTCACTGTCAACGAATCTAGTTTTCTTAAGTTTGGCGTCGTAGTTACCACTTGCCTGCCAGTGATAAGTAAAATGAAAATCAAGATTCGCGAAATCAAGGTTCGCTCTTAAAAATAATATCTTCTTCAATTTCCATACATATTATGCTTTCATATAAATTGTGTGCTTGCGTGTGTAAGTGTGTAAACTAATAGCTATCTAAGACGTACAATACAGTATCTTCTTATTAGTTTGTGTACAAATACCTATCTATATGGACGAATGCAGAGTATAATTTTGTTATTGTTCTTGGACTAGTGTGGGTGAACAAAACAATATTAATGAAATCCAGAGATTCTTTAAGTTGTAACGTCTTTGTGTTCGCTAAATGATATACTTTGGACATACAACTATATGATTTGTGGTTATACTGTCCACCATATTATTACCCAAGGTAAAAAAGTAATTTAACTTATAAAGTAACTGAAGATTTTCAAAGCGCCGAGGTCCTAACCCGAAAAAAGGGAAAAACCTACGGCGTAAAGAATTTATTTTCGTTCAAAGGGAAAGGGAAAGTCAAACAAAATAGAATGGGTACTAACACCAAAAAACTTGTCTGAGGCGTGATCAATAACGTTTTAAATTGAATTATGTGTTCGAATTTCAAATTGTTCCGTAATAGTGGATAAAACCTCTGACCAAGTAATGTCGTATTTAGAATCATAAACAGAAATATTTATTGAAAAAACTGTGTACATAAGTGCAATAAGAAAAGTTTGCTCTCATCAAGCATACAATATTCAGATACAATTTATTGCTTAACTATATTTAGTATGCATGCTTAACATTACTAAGTATTTACAATATATTTCAATCAGTTCTCAATTAAGTACTGAAAAAATTACTCAAGATTTAGAAATCATGGAAATGCTAGAGATTTTTTCAACCACTCAATTACTAGAATAATTGTGTTTGGAAAAAGTTATATTAATAATAATACAACTAAGATGCTTTGTTTAGTTGTAATGAGCTATGTATAATGTATTGAAATGCTGATGGTGTTAACAAGAAGCAGCCAGTATTCACAGTAAGTGGAAAAGTCGATATCATAGCAGTTTGTGAAACAAGGTTAAACAAATTGCCTAACACTTAATATTCCAGGGTATGTTTGCTATTGGAAGAATAAGCATCATGATGACGTTGGTCAAGGTTTCAATTGTTTGCTGTCACTTAATTAACAACATCACCCATTTCCAAATACCCAAAATATCTAAATTATTGGTATCTCTCTGAATTCAAGTTAATTCTTATAATTTATTCAATATACCAATCTCCTAACCTATCTCTGATTTAGACTCTATTATGTATTCTGTATTGAAATACAAAATTCTAACTTACATTATGTTATAATTTCAGAAAATTTAGTGAGATAACTAGTAACAGCCAAGAGGGCTAAGTCATTAAAATACAACTGCGAAAAAAGTATATGACACTTTGGACATTGAAATTGTAAGTATTATTATATCAACTATTCTGTTATTTTAACAATTTTTTGTTTATAACTATTGTAAATGAAAACATGTTTTTCAGTTGTTTAAAAACCAAAATCCTGGACTTATTGTACAAATAAAATTATTGGGACCACTTCAGAGGCATATCCTTTCAGACAAATATTATTTAGTTCTCCGAGAAATTATCCTTTGCTATAATAATCCTTGTTTTTGGGAAGTCAGTAAGAAATCTAATTGGTAATTTGACTTTCCCAATTTCAAACACATTGAACAGACACTGTAAGGTTTGCAAGTTTATCTAGAATTGTATAAGAAAATTAATTTCATTTCTAGTTATTTATATTGATTGATATGCCAGAAGACACCACAATCTATTGTACAATGACACTTTTACGATAAGACTGAATGTATTATGATGGAGATATATGTATGTAATAGCTTTAGCGATCTACATTATATCAATATACTTAACAATATAAGTCCCCCACTTCCTGTACGGCTATTAGTTAATTATGCTTATTATATTTAGATATGTAGCATTATCTATAAAGGCGGTCAAGTGCGAGTCCTTTTTTCTTCGGTTTTTTAAGGCGGTCAAGGGTTCTTTTTTTATCTTACACAGCTATGCAATTGACCACAAGTTCGCACTACCACGGAAGTCAGCGATACTGTAGCCCTAGATGGAGAATACACTGGCTCTCAAAGAAGGCTGCCAGAATACAACGTCAGGTATTTGGCGACAGACAGATTCCGTGCTATCTATCTATACAACATGGGCTTAAGTTTCTACCAGTTGTCTTTATTAATATCAAACAAAAAACGACAATAATCACGTTGTATGCCCCCCTTAAGCCCCCCTTATGGGCCCTGTTTGTAGTGTTTGTTGTTTTAGCGTCAATAGAAATACAACAATGGTCCAGCAGATCCCAGTAAAACATCTCAGCCAGATGTAAGATATTATAATGACCCTATTTAGAAATTCCTATTGACCTAAATTGTATTAGATCTATTTTTGACAGACAAAAAGAAGGTTTTCAATCCATAAGAATCTTTTTTTAATTTAAATTATATACAATCCTTTATTTCTCAGCAATGCTTGAAATTATTGGATACTTTCTATATATATTTTATCAAGTTCAGTCCAGGAGTTACATATTAAAGTAATAGAAAAATTTGTCATATTTCAGTCGTTTTTACACTCTTTTTAAAGTAGTGTTAGAAAGAAAGATGAAACAAAAATACTAAAAAACAAACATACAAAACTAATGATAAGAAAGAAAAGAAATATTGCTATAATGTTTCAGTAGGTAGCTATAATGCACTATCAACATTGCACTGTTTCCTTTAAGTCCTTTTTCACTATAAACATATTTTGCTGTGGAACAACTTACTGCTTGACATTAGGCGTGCTCCATTATTAAATATACGAGTATTTAAGTATCGAGTTATAGACTATAATCTATTACTACAGCATTAAAATTTGTGTCTTTTTCTTTTAATTAGTAATTTATTTATCTAATTTCCATGCTCCTAATACTTCTATGTATCATATATAATAAATATTTATTTATTTATCTGTGTATCTGTTTGTATGTATTGGTTGTATTTTATTTGTTCATTTATTAAATATGTTGATCGATGTTATATTTTAAGATCTCTCTGATTTAATATTCCGTTGCCTCGAAGAGATGGCTTTAAGCGCCATTAAACAACCTATTATATATTTGTAAGCTTTTATTTGTAGTAAATATAATTATATTATTGTAGTAATTATATTATTGTTTATTTGTAGTAATTATATTATCTCCTTATCAATATAATTGCCATTGTATAATAGGACAGAACAAGTGGGAATAAACGAGATTTTCTTTCAGATTCTCATTGCAGATTTTTTAAGTACACTCCTACCTAAACAATATAATGAATACACCCTCCAATGTCAGTAAAAATAAATAATAATAATATGGGACGACATTTACGCAAAGGTCTTCAGGTCTCAAACTAGGCAAAGCCTGTGCTATGGTTACCTGATGACTGATATACATACTTAGAAATACATACATACATACTTATATATATATATATATATATACATACATAAACACCCAGACACAGGTCAAACAGACATGTCCATGCACACAAATGTGTGACCTGTTTGGGAACGAACCCGGGCCCAGCGGCGCAGAACGCAGCGTTGCTACCAACTGCGCCAAACAGTCAGTGGTTTAGGCACTGCGATGAATCCTAGATAATATCCTTACCCTCTTATACGAGTATTTACAATGTTCAACAAAAAGGTGTGACAATTTCTTTAGGTATTTGATTAGCGAGCTTTTACATAATCTATACTCAATAAGGGATTGTTTATCATTTCAGTAAGGCACTACTATCAGAGCATGAAAGCTTTCCCGACACACTGGCGAAGGATCTCGAAGGACCTTAAAGGCAGCTGACGTCGTACTGGAGCTAAAGGTAAAACTGTCTAGTTGTAAAATCTGTAGCCAAACAACCAACGGTGTGTTCCGGCAGCCTTCCATGAGAGCCAGTGTATTCCAGACTAAGCATGCTTCATCCAGGGCCACAGTATCCGTGGTCGTGCGAGCTTGTAGGCAAATGCCCTAGCTGTGTAGCATAAAAAAGTTAGAAAACAATTTTAAACTTATAGGGTTGTCGGCTAGGGGTGTACTAAGCCAAAAGGAGGTACAAACCCTAATGAATAACTTTCACTATGGGACCAACTCAGAATTCAAGAAAACAAAATCATCTGTTTCATACCTTTTCTACGACGACCGATGAATTTTTTGTATGGGACTGCTGTTTTTTTTTCTCGATTTCAGAGTTAGTCCCATAGTGAAAGTTGTTGGTAATGACGAGTATAGTTACCCCCTTTCGGCTTAGTACATCCCTAACCGATAACCCTGTATACTTACTAGCTGATGCCCGCGACTTCGTACGCGTGATATTTATTATTCCTTTTCTTTAATTGACCGAGATAAAAAGTATCTTATATATTGACCAGGAACATAAGCGTCATTCTTCAATCGTAATTGGCGAGAGCAACAAGTCGAGCAATTCTCAAAGTTGAAAAGTAAAATTTAGAAAATTATTTAGATACTGGTCCTTTTCTTTGACGAAACTGTCAACCTGGGTTCGATTCCCGGTCGAGGCAGGTAGTCGAACGATGAGTTTGAATATCTGTCTTCGGGTTTGTGTGTGTTTTGTATGTGAATGTTTTAAGTAAGAAGTACACTAAATTAAATTTAATTTGTATTCCTTTCAAGGTTTTCTGAAAGAGATAGTTTTTAGCGATGACGCTGTCTATTGTGCCAGTATTTGCATCATATTTATTCTATGATGTTGTATTTTTTTGTTGACAAATAAAATTTTGTAAATGAATTCTTCGGTTTTCTTTTCAACTTTGATGTATTTTTTTTGTAGGTCTATAGAGGTATATGTGAACGGTTCAATGCATCACTTTGTCGTCGCCAGCTGCCTTGCCACCGAGCTCCTCATCTACCAGTAAAACTCGAAACTCACTGAGGTATTTTAGCCTCACAGGCTGTCAGAGGCAAATTAAAACAAAACTAATATTTATATTACTTCTTTTTACAAAGTGTTAAACCACACTAAGCATTCAGAATATCGACAGTGGCCTAACGACGCCAGATTAGAAGACCTACTAACCAAAATTTATTAGCGGATCTGCCCACATACAATAGAAATAATGGATAATTATTAATAACTTTTTCTATGCCACAAAATACAGAATAATATAAATAAAATGACTTGTTCTAACTTTATAGAATGGTGTTTCCTTAAAAATTATGCCCCTAAGCTACCGCGCTACGAAAACGAAATGTACGAATGCTTATCTGTCCTCTTACTGCAGAGACTGTAATGTATTATAGTGTTAAAGTATTCTACTAGACAAGCCTCTTCATTTCATATGCACATCAAGGGGGGTTGTGAATAAACGTAATCCGCCATTGTATGGCGGCCGGACCGATTTTCACCAAACATTATCAAACATCTCCCGATTAATTCTTCTTTCAAATAAAAAAAAAGAACTAAATCAAAATCGGTTCATCCGTTACAAAGCTACGAACTTACAACCCGGTCACAATATCTGTGCACCTGAGCTCGTGACGTCATATCGACGGTCTGGGTACGGTGTGCTAACCGTAATGTCGCACCGGGGAGTGCGCGGAGAGGTGACAGGGGAAGAGGGAGAGGCGCCGCATTCCAGCGAGGTGCACAGATATTCCGGGTTATATAACACACCACGGGAGGTTATAGGTTTTTGTGGTCGGTGGTTAATAAAACAAGGGTTTTATAAAAATCAATATAATTAAACAATGTTGTATCCAGGTCGAGGCGCAAACGGCACAGGGTTGGTGTCAGGAGCTAACAGCAATCTGCAAAAAAAAAAAACTATGTCTAGTAATCCATTAAAATGTAACAATTAAGGACCTAATATATTTCTTAGAGGACGCTAAGTTTTTTCTCACTTTTTTGTTAATATCTTCTTTGTTATAAATTTAGGGGAAAAGTTATATGAACATAATTGTAAGCCAAGCGATTTCCTACAAATTATCTATTTACGAATTTTATGTAGGATGCATAGTTTCCGAGATATCGAGAAGAAGGTGTTTGCATCCCTTTTTCCAAGATGGCGGCCGTGGTACAAGGGCAGCAACCCTACAAACTTGGGGTTAAACTTCGCTTATTGACCCTCCACACATGACCCAAAAATTAAATTGCGTTCTCTAAAAATGGTAAAGCTTATGTAACATTTCAATGTATAGGCACAGTTCAGGCGGTTTATTCTTTAAATATATATTTTTATAAATATATTATAATATATTTTTCTTTAAATAGATACGGCCTAACATGGGGCACGCTTGCCTAGAAGAAACCAATTTCCAAACCCGTGACTTAAAAAGACCCAACTGTTGATAATGATTATGATGATTGATGTAAAACTGATCGACGGGATATTGTATATTTTATACTCTTATAAATCGATAATTTTTTTAATTTATTTTTAGACTACTTGTACTTTTAACCTATTTAATATGGCTAATTGATATTTATTTATCTGACTTATAAAAGGATGAGATTTTGAATTTGTCCTAATGTTTTTATTTTTATGTGTATTTTACCCGATTTTTCTCACAGACGGATTTTCTGTTTGGAATGGTACACTTTCTTATATTATAGGTACATTATAATTTACAACCTGGTCACATTATCTGTACACCTGAGCTCGTGACGTCATATCGGCGGTCTGGGTACGGTGTGCTAACCGTACTGTCGTACCGGGGAGTGCGCGGAGAGGTGATAGGGGAAGCGGGAGAGGCGCCGCATTCCAGCAAGGTGCACAGATATTCTGACCGGGTTATACATCTCAGTCTCATATAAATTTTATCTAAATTGACCGAATTTGTAGCTTGGTTATTAAATTAAAATACCTGTAAATTTCGTGTCGAATTCAGTTATTTTTCATTTAAAGATGACTTGTATGTATGAATTCTCACCTGACGTTGACATTAGCCCGTCTCCAACGGTTCCACGTCACGTAGTGATCCTTCCACAGTAAGTAGACAGTCACTGTATAGCCACAAAGCACGATAGCCATGAAGAAGTCCATTGCGGTCTCAGTGATGCGATGAGATATACCTACAATAAGCACACAGTAACCTTATTTGTACCTTGTTTGGATACCATTTAGCTTTAAATCTGATTGTCAAGTCTGTTATTGAAATCGCCTCAAAATTACAATTGCATTATGCTAAATGGCGGTTTCGACATAGTCAGAGTCAGTATTAAAAATTATGTTTTGTTTAATACTAAGTGTGTCTTAGGTATTCTATGTCAAAACGTCATTTTGGCACAATGCAATTGTAATTCTGAGGCAATTCAAATAAAAGAATTTGGCTGCAGAACTTTAATTTGATTTTTATTAACGGAAACACTGATTGCAAAAACTAAAAAGAAGTTTGGAAACATATCATAAAGGACTTGTTTCATTTTCGGCCAGGACGGTGTACGTCTACCAAAAATTGTAGTTAGTACTGTGTATTAATGAAAAATGCGTCAGTCGCTTCCTTCACTGTGTACAAAAATATCTAAACTATGTGAATTGTAGTGATATTATGGCATCCCTGGAAAATTTATGTATCCTAGGTTGACTCCAATGGTCACGTTAGTCTATAAATTGTACCGCCCATCACAAATGTCAAAATTGACACAATAAAAACGCGTTAATCATCTTTTAACGATATTAATTCTGTACAATGCGTTAAGTTACGTTATTTTGAATTTGGTTGATGTATTAAAGATTAATAGTTTCTAACGTATTTATGGTATCATGTACGCTGTCCTGGCCGGAGCTCCATAAATTTTTGAAAAAAACTGTTTTATTTATGTACATGGACCGTTTATTTTAAACATTTATGAGGGATTCCTTTGAGGTAGGACGGAAAAGATCGCCTTTTAGCCTTTTGTGCCTGTTTTCTGGTGTATGTATTTATTATTTATATATACATTTGTAATTGTAAATGTTTATTTAAAGTAATTCTTTTTAATTTTTTATTGTTTTTATAGTAATTGGCTTCTCATTGTAGCTAAGTAAATGCATAGGGAGGCATATATGCATAGGCATATAAGGCTTATATACAAGATAGTTAAATATCTTCCTCGTGATTATTAAACTAAAGGTACTAGAATAAGCCGATTAGATAGGTATTTATCTACAACGGATGAAATAACTGCAGTGTTTAAAAAATGCGGTATTGTACATACATTTGAAAAAAATGACATATACTCCATTCGATGAGTAAAAGTAGAGAACTTTGCAAAATCCTTGTAACAAAATATCAATAAAACGATATTCCACATACAATACATTCCAGAGAAGAAACAAATCGGTTATATCCGACTGTATAATTGAATTTATATTAAGCAATAACTAATAATTTATGTATAATTATATACCTACTTGAATAAAAAGAGTCACGCAGGCCACGTGAGAACATTATACCTGACGAAATTAAGGAATTAAATTAAAATAACTACAAACCCACCTACTAGACAATTAAAAGTAACAAAAATATATAAGCAATACAAAAATAATAAATAGAGAAAAAGGCAATTTTGCTTTTGCAATAAAACTTATTTGATAAAAATAAAAATAGGGAAATGTAAAGAAATTTAAATACTTGACAAAGCAAAACCTCCTTTTAGCTCTTGGAAATAACGATGAAAATTTAAAAAAAAGCAAAAATAAAACACACCTTCTTCCTTCCTAGCGGTAAGCTCGGTCTTACCGAATTTGTTGCCTTCGATAACGAAGTATTGTGTACCGACGATGCACACAGCCAGCAGGCCAGCTGTCACAGTCGACAGCAGCCAGAATATCAGGCAGTCGGACTGTAACAAAACATAATATATTCTTTATTGACTTAGAGTCTTAGATATAGTGCCCGGCAAAATCTTGAATTATAAACAAACAAAACCTGACACATGCTGTTTCATCCCGTAAAATTAAGTGTTCCCAGGGATAATCAAGTATCCACCGCGGGGCTCAGCTAGTATTACATAAGTACAGACAAACATAGCACCTCCTCCTATATGGAAGTTAAAAAACGACAGTGTGGCAAAATTTCCACGCAGTTGAACTTGTGACTGATAAATCAGCGTTCGCGTACCGACAATTTTCCTGCTCCAAGCTCTACGGATTCGCCAATAAGACCTAGAAATCATCACTGCTCAGCCAAGGTCGAAAAGTGATGAAAATGGTTTTCTTCGGGCAGTGAACTCTGGGTATTCTAGGCCATACCGCAATTTCAACGACCGCCGTGGTCTAGTAAGCTAGCATTCTTGCTTCGAGATCCGAAGGTTCCAGATTCGATTCCTGATTGGGGCAGGTTTTCGAACGATGAGTTTGAGCATCTGCGAGCTTTCGTGTGTTTATGAACGTCGTGGCATTCCCGACACAGGTGAAATCCTAGTGGGGAGCTCCCGAGTGTGAAATTTTATGTATACTTATACTTTGTACTTATATTTTAAAGAGTTAATACGAGTATTTGTATGTAACGAATAAACTTAAAAATTACTTAACCGATTTCAAATAATCTCTAATACATAATTACCTTAGGTACCTATACCTATGTATAGGTAGGTTTAAGTAATATACATAGGTATAGGTAGGTAAGTTATTATGTATGAAAACGCATGATTACCTACATCACTAATAATTATAATAAAATATACATAATTTATACTGTAAAAGTACTTGTCGTACAGATCCAGAGAATATTAGGAAAAAAATGTTATTGCGTATCAACTTGATTGCCATTGCGGTCTTCAACCATTCCAGTCGACATTTACCTACATAATAAGGTTGAAATATATTTTTGCGAAGAAAAACACAATGTCTTAGTGGTATCATCAGATCTTCTAAATATGGTTTTAATAGGGATTTAGGGTTTCCTACCCAAGGGGTCTAAACGTCCGGCGTCCGGTCCGTCCATCTGTCACAAGGCTGTACGAGTATCTAATGAACCGGCATAATAACGGCAACTAGACGCTTGAAATATTTACAGATTATTTAGTTGTATAGTTATTTTAAATATAAAGAAATGTTTAAGGGTTATTATGCTTGTTATTAATAACGACATTATGTAGAAACTTGAAGTTATGTGGTAGGTAGGTAAAAATAATGGTACGAAACCCCTAGTGGGCGAGTCTTACTCGAGCTTGGCCGTTGTTTTTCTCCACATACAAACGGAGATAGATCTATCCAAAGGTTGCCTGAAAGAAATCGCTTTAGGCGATAAAACCGCCCAATTTACTGCAAATGTTTTTTTAAGATGCCTGTATTTAATATTTATTTATTTGTTGGTGTACAATAAAGTTATATTTGAATTTGAGATAGGTAAGTAAAACAATTATATTTGCCTACGTACCTAATACTATTTATAGGAATCAATTCTGCTAACCAATCGGAAATAAATTGACAACGAGATATATTAACCACTAATCACCGAACACAAATAACGGGCCGACCGCAGCAATGTGAGCAGTACAATACTATTTCCTATTAGAGCAGCATTAGTAATCACTAATCGTATTGATAGTGATGTCCTAAATTACCGGCTAGCACAACGCCCAAATTGATATGGAATGGTTCTTTTTTTTCAATGAGAACTCTACAAGAACTTGTGAATTATCGGCTTTGCCTGTGCAGAACGCACCTTCACAGAGCAAACCAAATTTAGAAGATTTTATTGCCTACTTTATAATTTTGATCTTTTTTCCATTCGAATGAAGCTTTTATTTTGTTTTTACACATCTTACTACGATACTAGCAACATCTTTCATTTTATATAATAAATGATTAATAGATGAAATCCACGAGCAACATTTCATTTTCTGGTCCTTCGAGCCGGATCTGAAACTGCATGCTATGGATAGATGCTTATTTAGTCTCAAATGAGTAGGGTACGTTCTCCTTTTTGGAAGTCGATAGAAAATGAGGGCCGGGTTCAGTATCCGTCAGACGGGTTTCAACAATCGACACAATCTGGTTTTCAAATAAATAAGTATAGCCAAGTAAATTCAAATTTATACCGGATACGGTTGGGTCTGGAATGCTATTTCTAGCAAGTGAAAGTGCGTGATCACTGATGTGAAGGCTGTGAATGTGGTTTAAGATGGTTGGGTTGGATAACGTACGACTACGGCTAGAGTGTTTTTAATAACACAAGTCCCTCTGACGCGGTTGTCAGCGTGCTACGGTTAGGTTAGCTTATCTCTGCTGTTTACCATGGGGCTTGTTTCACGAAAATCACTAAACTCTACTAATCTATCAGTAGAATTCCCGCGTTCACAGTTCCGCCTTTTGCCGCGGTAATTAGGTATTTCTTAGAAAGCACGCTAGGTACGCGATTACAAAGTAATTAATTCCCCTAATACTGACATAACATATAAGTTTTTTTCGTGTTAAAGTATGACGCTTCGCATGTTTTTATGGCAGTGCATAGTAATAATACAATGCAGATTAGACTAAAATATAAAAACAACTGTTACTGTGATAATTACCTAAAATAAAGTTTTGACACTCATCGCTGTCTACTAAGTTTTCTCCTGTGTTGGGGACGCCATGCAACATCGACAATCACACGTATAAGACACCCAGACTCGGAGACAGATGTTTCAAACACCTGCTCCAAACGGGAATCAAACCCGGAACCGTTGGATCTAGAAGCAAGCACTGCCGTGGTCTAGAGGGTAGCATCTCTAGACCACAGCAGTCATCGTTAAGGGTGGTTTGATAGGAACAGTGGTTGTTCTAGTCTTGTCTTGGACATTTACTGCTTGCACAAACCCTTGCACGTTTACTGGCGACGGAAGCTATTCGAAACTCCGGCCAAAATTAAAATGTTGACAACACTAACCTTAGACAGGTTACAATCACAAATTGCGTTCAACATCTGAGTCGACACTTCGATAAATTAATAGGCACGCGCGCTTATACTAATTAAGATACTAATCTTTGTTTGTAGTTCCGTAAGCTAAGCCAGTTGCTACGAGTATAATTAATGCCACAGATATTTTGATATAACGCTTTGAACATGCGATTGGTTGGTAGTCTCTAATTAAGTATACGTAAGTAAAGAGGTTTGGAATGTAATTGCAAAGATTGTGCCATGAACCTTTCGTTTCCAAAATGGTTGATCAGGGAATATGACACAATACGAGTAGGTCCCTACACTATATAGAGTTACTTAATTTAATAATCAAAGAAAAACAACTCTGTACTAAAATTCTGTTTATTCATTTATTATGTACCTATGTCTGTTTATTAATGTAATTGTTTCACAACTTGAATTTGCTAGATTTGACAAAATCGGTATCTATGAAAAAAAATAATATGCTAGTTTAATAATAATAATATGCTATGTATACGGGGTTATCGGTGAGAGGTGTTCTATGGTGAAAAGGGATGACTACTCGTATACTTTTCTTTACGAAGAACTTTTACTAAGGCACGAACCCTGAATTCAGGAAAAATAATAATCACAAACCAAAGAATTATTGTTTTCTCGAATTAAAACCTTGCCTAATACCCCTCTTTACCAACATATTTATCAGATTTAAGTGTTTCAAAAACGACACGTTTTATATTATATTACTAATGATACAAAGTAGGTACCTACTCGTATTCAGTAAAATTAGAGGTTAAAGTTGCATCTTATTTTTAAAGCCACATTAATCACGGTTATTGTTTCTATAGCCAGCCAAATAATATGAGCTTATTATATGTTGAACATCGTTCTCAGGTTATTGTGATTCTAAAGCGATAAAAACAAATAAGTATATTAGGAAACCGTTATAGTCACAACGGAATTAAATAAACGAGGACGAAGAAAACTAAAGAGTTTTGGAAACTAAGACTTTCAAATTAGTCAGGTAGGT
Source organism: Ligdia adustata (assembly GCA_947049295.1). NCBI lineage: Eukaryota > Metazoa > Arthropoda > Insecta > Lepidoptera > Geometridae > Ligdia > Ligdia adustata. The sequence goes on from OX346237.1 coordinate 4,623,037, forward strand.
AGCATAGATTATGTATAGGTATATACATAAATGGTAGGTAGGTATAAACAAATAATATAAGCTTAGGCAAACTAATCTCAAATTATTCTAACATTTCAGACAGCTGCAAATGCGTCAAAAAGCTGTTAAAGAAACACGATATATTTTTGTTAGGTACTCGGCAAACCTACGCAAAATCTCCACATAATTCTCTCGACATATTTCTTGATAAACTTTGAGATGCTCAAATTTACTTTATCATTAATCATATGAAATTAACAGCAACGTCTGGGTGACATGGGGAAATTCAATATTAGGAGTTCAAGAGACAGGGAATTAATAAGTGTGCGTGACAAGGTGACAACACGTTTGAAAAGTGGTTTACTAATGACAGCGCCATCTTGTGGACGAGGGGGCAAGTGATTTTTGGGACAAGTAATATACCCACGTATATAACCTACATAAAAAAGTAATAAGTACCTACTATTAGGTACAGGCTTTCCTTTCTCATAAAAGTTACATTGTACTAACAAAAAAAACACTTTTTTTCTTCATATAACATAAAAAAAAATATTAGTGGCTTAGTTACACCATGAGTAGTTCATGATACTACAGTCAATCAGTCAGGGCTTCCTCCTCTATTACTTAGAATACAAAACCAAACAAATATATGTTTAAACTATAAATTAAACAACGCAAATAAATAATAAAACCAACAAATCGTCACTGGCGCCCGAAAAAAGCGAGCGTGACAGTCACACGATGAACCTCAATATGCCAATGTCACGTAACCGCGTGTCGTCACTTTTTACGGCATCACATCTCTAATATCGTCACTTTATTTGTCACGCGTGACTACCAATTTTGCTGCTATGTAAGTAGGTACCTACTATCTACGGTCATGTATTAATTCAAAGATATCTCGTAAAAACATAACTAACTAACCGACTTCAAAAAGGAGGAAGTTTTCAATTCGTCATACTCAAGTTGTTTTCTTTTTTATGTGTGTTCTGGTGTGGATTTGGATAATTCTTTTTTTGTTTGAAAGACACCTACCTACTACAATACAATACAATACAATATGTCTTTATTGCACACCAAGAAAAATATATACAGCAAATATATTATAAACAAAACATTGGTAGTACATTGGGCGGCCTACTAAACTATGGATAAAGGTTATATGTGATTAACTAGAAGTATATCCCAAGTAAACATTATCAAAATCGAACTAGTACCTTTCCTCTTTTCTTGAAGTCGGTTAAAATGCTTCCAAAATAATATCTACTACAAGAGTTACAAGCACACAACAAAATACTCACAAACTGTCAAACAAAGTTCCAAATTTCAAGACAATGCGCGCGAACAACACGGTTCTGGCCGTAAACCAACTTTTACGACGCAAATGGCCGTTTAAACGGCCCGGGGCCGATTTTGTATCGGCCGAAAAATAGACGCAAAAAACCATTTGAAACCGTGCAAAAATGTGAAGACGAATAGACGGACGGCAGGGCACAAATGGCGCGAGACAAACGGACTGGAGTGGATGTAAGGGACATCTACATTTTAGTACAGATTTTAACATATTTAAAGACCCTAATAAACTTTTTTAAATTTATCTGGTAGCTTTGCATCAAACAACTATCTGTTACAAACCTTTAAAGGCACTTTAAAATACACTCTATAATTGTCTATAATTGCTTTCTAATTTAAACAATTTACCTTGAGACCTCCTTCTCTTACACTCTTGTTATTGTGGTTATATTGGATTAAGAATAATAAAGCGTTTCCAAAAATTTATGAAAAAAATACAATCATTATTACTAAAGTTTGTTTCGTTAATTGGAGGAAATACCTACTGCCCCAACAGATAATACCCGACAATAAAAAAAGGAATTCTTGTAACCTACATACGAAGTTCCATCCACGAGTAACATACTGACATACGTAAACAAATTGTACTAGACTCAAAGCAAACTATTTTGCTCGCTGCGCTCGCACGGTTCAACTATAATATCTCCATATTACGTGAGAGCGGCCAAGCATGTGAGCGTCTTTTTTCCCCAGAATATATTATATTGCCAAAGTCTAAACTTTTAAGTTTCATAACTGGCTGCGTTCCAGACGTCATTCGTAACTTTCCTTTGACGCAATTGGCATACTTAGTTCGTATCAGCTATATCTAGGAAGCTATTAATATTACTACGGATATGCATAAACTCCGAAAATCAGAGAAAATGAAACGTATTCGTGATTTAAGAATAGAATATAATATTTTTTTATTTGTAACATAAAACACCAGTATAAACAAATAAAAAAAACTTAATTACTGCTTTCTGTCACAAATCTCACCATAATGCTGGCTGAAACAACTAGCTCTGGTCTTCCGTTGGAACCGGGATGTGACGTCACGCACGTCACAAGCAGTTAAGACGGAGTCAATTGCCGAATCTCCGCGTAAAATTAAGTAAGAATACAAATTTTGAAAAAATTTACATAAGATTACATTTTGATTTGACGCAATGGGCTACCGAGTAAAACTTTTGTGTGCCAGGCTATGACGGTTTACGGCACATTTCAATGTTTATTTAGGTCATAAATCACTCACAGCTTAAGGAAAACCTACTATTGTTATTTATTAATGACCGGGGACCGAGGCAGATGACATTATATGAAACAGACCTATATTCAGACCAGCACTGAGTTAAAAATGGCTGTGGATCATGATGAACTAACAAAAACTCCAGTAGCAATATAATGTCATGTAGCTGAATTTAATAAAGGCAAAAGAAAAACCACGGAGGAAATTGCTTGTTTGAGAAGATTGAACATTTTGAAGGTAAAGCCATTTTCAACGAATTTGGATGAAAGGTCTTGTTTCATTTTCGGCCAGGACGGTGTACGTCTACCAAAAGTGCCTTAAGATGTGATTAATATTATCGATTAATGATAAATGTATCTGTCGCCTTCTTCATTGTGTATAAAAATATCTAAATTCTATAAATTATACGTTACGTTATTTTGAAATTGGTTGACAAATTAGAGGTTAATAACTTCCTTAAGCCCTAAGGTATTTAAGGTAGGTATCATGTACACTGTCGTGGCCGGAGCTCTATACATTTTTGAAACATCTCGTTTGGTACAAAGATAGCTTTCACTCTTATGTCTCGGAAAGGTTAGATAAGTGTTCCCATAGGATGATCAAATATTCACCGCGTGAAAACTGTGGGACACAGCTTACTTACAATAAATTAACGCACCTGCAAATGGCTTCTATTTCGGGGATTCCCAAACCACAGCCTTAGGGCTTGCAGCACTGTATAACGGGGCGTTCGTATTGCTGGGTAGCTGCGGACAAGAATCGTCTGTGTAAACTGTGCTTTATAATATAGTTTCAGGTGAATTACTGCAATTATACGTTTTGAGATTCGTGGTTATAGAGAAGGTTGGAACTATTCATAATCCCTAATTGTAACTGTTTCCAAACAATAAAGTTAGATTGGTTAGTTGGATTTATTTTCACACTAATATTACAAAGGCGCTTACGCTCAAATGGCTTTGGATGAAATTTGGCATCAGAATTAGCTTATACTCTGAGTTGACACGTAGGCTACTTTATATTGTAAAAAATGTAAGTAGTGTTCATGTGGGATAGTCAAAGAACCACGCGTAACAGTGCTAGACGCAACTAGTATATTATAATTTTACTTTAGATTCAAGCTTTCAAAAGCACACACTGCCAGTTTTGCTGAATAGTTCCACACAATACAGCACAGTGTGAACTATCCCTAATATCGGTAGAATGGACGAAACGGACGTGTTCGGAAGCGCGTGGTTTTTGGGCCACATGTTTTTGAATGAGCGCATTTCTGGACAATGTTTTTTTCGTCTCTACAGCATAGCGGTCGAGTAACGCGGTAACTTCGATTTGTTGATTACCGAAAAGTAATATTCTATATTTACGTGATTATATTTACATGATTACTATATTCTATATTTACGTGATTACTATATTTACGATCTTGCAAGATTCTTTCAAGAAGCTTTCAAAAGAACGTAAAGTTACAACTTGGCTTTAGTTTCAAAAGATTTTGAACGTGATTTTGGTGATACCCCAAAAGACCTTACACCGAAATGAAAACAAGTGGTAAAAATTCTTCAAAAAAACCCAACTGCAAGGACTTTAGACCCACGTATCTAAATAAATGAAGGATCGTAGGATGCAGCTGGTATAGCTTATGACAATCCGCAGGTGAAGACATTGACACTACTCATATAAAAATACGACAAGCCGTTTAGTCTATAGAGCGTGCCAAAGAAATATGCATACAATTGGAAAACAAAACCATCCTTCTTTCGCAGTCAGGTAAAAAGAAGCGCTTCACGCGTAACGTCAGTCAGTCAGCTTATAAAATAAAAATTATTTAATGATGTAATCATTAAAATCTAATTGCATACTATAATATGTATAACCGTGACACATTTCAAGCATTTGCGTTGCCATTTGGTTTTGCTTTACAAACAATCACTGACGCGCGGTAAAATCATCACATCTGTTTTATTTCTTTCAAAAATCTAACAAAAGTTGTCAGACGCCACCTTTAATAGGGTACTTGTTGATTAGCAGTGATCCTGCTCTACTCTAAGAGTTTTACTTATCCATATTTCTCAGATGTGGTATAAACTAAACTTGATATCCATGTGTATTTAAAGCAATTACTGCACAAATTGTTGCAATCATGCAATTAAGAAATTATTTACACTAAAATTATGTTTCAACTAAAATTGCACTTCGTGAGCTTAAATTGCAGTGCAATTCCAGTTTCGTAATGTCACAAAGAGACAGTTAGGCACAATAGCAAGCCTAGAAAGGTCATCATAATTTAATTGAGTTTACTATAACACTCGTGTTTTTACGTATATAATGTTAACCTGACTGTTCAAAAGAAGTATAATGTTTTTTGATTGTATGTTTCTATACTGAAAATTTTACAGATATGATAAAAATTCTATCGTTTATGTAATTTATTACTATAGTTGTAGGTAATTCATTAATAAAGACATACAAAGGATAGCAGGGCAGGTGGATGGTGACGAAAAGCCCAGGATAAGGCTGATATCGGTAACTTAAGGAACTGGATCGATAAATTAATTTAAAAAATCATTTGAGTAAATACTTTCCAAGGCTGTATGTATCATATTTTCAAAGTATATGATCCATATCTTCCAAGTTTTGGATAAACTAAAATCACTTGATTGTATACTGTCAAGGTCTGTATGTACCTACGATGAAATAGTTTGGCTCGGATCAAGCCCAGCTAGGTAATTGAAGTAGCGATGATCGAATCGTAACCGCGAATGCCGCAACCTAAAGTTCAATGCACTGCACTTGTGCGGTGTGTATTTCGATAGGCAAAGTATGACAACTTTCATCCCTTATTTCAACCTTTTCAAGCCATATCTCGCAATAAAAGATATCCTACGTTCTTTCCCCGGAACTAATCATCATCTAATCTAATCATCATTATCCTCTATTAAAAATCGGTTAAGTGATTCAAGCGTGAAAGAGAGCAGAAAGACATAGTTACTTTCGCATTTATAATATTTAAAATATTCATAGCAGAGAAAGTAAGGATAGGGAATAATGATTACTTGCGCGTTCGTTTTTTTTTTACAATAAATAGTATTGCGTTTTACCGCTCCTATCCTGACGTACTCGTAAAGCGACGATGCAACCAAGGATTAGCAGGCTTGCCTATAAGAAACCGGTTCAACCGCGACTTGAGAATACCCACGTTATAGCTATCATAGCTAGATTCTGTATCTATTCAAGGGGCCACATAATTTTTGCTTTAGTGAGTTTGAAATGTTCTTTTTTGTTTTGTCAATACCGGGCAAGTGTTTTATTAAGATAAATGCAATGACTATAGCAAACAAAAGCAGATGACCTATAGACCACTTAAGATCTACATTCGAAACCCGTCATCAGATGGCAATGTACCTAGTGTGTTATCGGCAATACCACGTTGCATGTGAATACCTGAATCCACAGAGCTCGCAATGGTTCCTCCCCACCTGGTTTAACCATCGTTCCAAACAGCTCAAGTGAACGTTGGCCAGAGAACCTTTGCAGTTGCACGGTGATATTAATCTGAAATAACAATTTAATATTAAATTATTTATAGGTCATCCAGATTAGATAAGTCAGTGGTTGCCTATTCGGTAAACCCCTGCGCACAATCGAAAGGCCGCGGGTTCAATCCCAGGATCAGGCATGCAATGTACCTCTGTGTTTTGCACCCATCTGCATATTATAATTAATTACAATTAGCTTAAACGGCGAAAGAAATATCGCGAGGAAACATGCTTTTCGGAGAAGGTTAATAATTTTGGCCAGCGTGAAGGTCTATGACTCCTCAATATAGAGGAGACCCGTGTCCAGCAGTGGGTTGATGTGAGTGTGATTAAATTATACATAGGTCTATATATAATTACTTACTATATATATGCATCCTACTTACTTATCTATGCTAATATCTTAAAGAGGTAAGCAGACGTTGAGTCTGTGAGGTTGTAGGGACTAATCTCTTGAACAGACTTCGGAAATTATCTTACCAGTGGAAATTTACATTGGTTGACATAGACACTTTGATATCTTCAAATTAATAAGCTAGTAGGGACTGACCCTTAACACCTCATTTGCTTCTTTTACTGTAATTAAATACTCATAGTCTCCATTATTAATGTCTGTCCAACCAGTCCAAACTAACGTATGAATTAAATTATAATTTTAAAGGCGATCTTATTTCATGATATAATATCTTAGAATCTATCAAGGCAATCGCATCAAATGCTATAAAAATATGCTTCACCTATTGGTCTATCATATTACAACTATTATTTCGATTAAAGATAGAGAGATCGAACAGAAAATTAAAATCATTCCTTTAATACTAGCTTAGTAAATATCTATTCCATATCAGAAGCCATTTACGAATTTTCCATTTCCAAGTCTCCCTTAACGATGCCGAGACGCATTTTATTCCATCCAAAACTTTTAAGACCACTAACCCGTCTTAAAAATTTTAAACGGCTTTAAGTTATTACTTGGTAGAAGCTTTTTCAGGTAGAAGATTATCGTAAAATGTTCGTCTGCGATAGTTTAATAATTGTTTTTCTGCTGAATATTCTAAAACGGGTTTGGGAAAATAGGATATGCAATTATAGGATGTTATCTTACCCACCCTTAGTACCTTATATTCGAAAGTATTTTTACATCTTTTAAAAGTTTTTTGTAATAGGGTTTACGGGTGCAGACAGTAAAACTTATTGTTATACAAAGACTATTAACTAAATTGCTGCTACAACAGCTAAGTTTCTAGTCTAAATGTTCATTTAAAACAATCTTGATTTGATCTAGACAGATATAAACAGTATTTTTAAAATGTTTATAAATTTCAGATTGAGGCATGTTTACGAAAAAGTAATTTATTGGTGCAGGGTGTCTTTTTAAGTGGCGATTTTTATGGTACCAATGCACTTAATTCTCTACTACGAAAACTTAATGGGTTATTAAGAGAAAGTGCTTACACGCACATATCTTCACGTGTGGTCACATTTTAATTTAACAGTATTGGTCCAGTAATTTGGTTACAGTACAGTTAACTGAATAATTTGTATTGGCGCCTATTGAATTAAAATCAGAAATCCCTTTTTTTAATATTTGCCTACTGTAAAATATTACGAAAACTGTCCAACCTTTCTCGACCACGAGTCATACAGATCCTGCAAACATTTGATCCAATGCTTGACATTGAGTCTCTTTGATCAACAGCCAGATCTGATCTCTCAGACAACCCAACTTTCTTTTTATCACTTTTCGCTGTCTTAGGTTCAATAATACCTGTGACAACTACATCGTTAGTCAGAATTGGTATAGGAATACATTCGGTTTCAGCATTACAGTTGGTATTATGGTTTTCAGTATCAACAGCTTGCAAAGGTATTTCGGCGACAGGCGTTTCTTTGTTTAATTTGAAACAGGACGCCATAAATTTCTTCAGATCTATCAAAGTGGTCGTCTCTAGGGCATTATTATCGGTTATTTGGCTTCCTAGTATAGGGATATTTAGCTCAGGAACGTGGAGTCTGACAGCTGTTTGGTTGGCAGGGCCAAAACTTAAAGATTTTAGAGCATTTGTGACATCTTTGCTTGTAATTATTTGTGGGATGCAGTGGTCTGATTTCGATAGACCAGCTTTTTGATTCTGTTTTGGTTTGGGGCTCTGGACAGCTCCAGGTAACTCCGTCGGCCTTGAAGGTCCTGCATCTTCTAACTTTTTCTCTCTGGTAACATTGGTGATGATTTCTTCTGTTGTAGATAAGTCTTCTTCAGTTCTTCCTGGCTTTTGCTGCTCGTCCATTAATTGTGTTGCATTTGTGGTAACAAAAATAAATTGGTTTTTATGAACTCGTATGTACAATATGTTGGATTGTTTGACAGTGGCTTTGACGTATTGTAATTTTGTTTGAGCTGTGAGAGAAAACTTTTTAGTATAGGCTTTGCGTTTTTACGAATATGAGATTTGTAACTTTGCCTACATGAAATCCTACACATTTTAAGATTGATTGTAGCCTTATTTTTAAACTTATTAAATAATTTTAATTAATAACAAAACTACAGTACACTATAACGCATTTTATAATAAAAATAGGTTAAAAAATCAGCAAAGCACATAAGACTGGTGGCGGAATAAAATACTCACAAACAATCACAACAAGATTTATTTAAGATCCCTTAACATTATTTAATTTCTAAAGTTCATCTCTAACCAGTTTTAATGTTTCGTCTTCTTCGTCACTCCACTGATCCGAATCTTCAGTCATCTGTCCTAGCGCTTCCATACGGCGTTCCATCATAGTTTTGTCCAATATATGTTCCATTTTCATATGCATACAATCATTGAAAACCGATGCATATTCACAGATCTCGAAAATACCTTCAACTACTCCACCGCATTCAGTTACAGCTCTTTTCAATCGAGACCAAACTTCGCTATCTTCTCCGTAAACCGCTTTGTTTGCTTCTAGTAAATTCTCTGGATTTATCTTATTTTTTGTTATAATAGCGTTACGTTTTAGTATGCATGCGACGAAACATTTCCCTTGGAGCGTGCTTTGTGGAATTCGTTTTAAGAAGTTTTGGACGTCTTCCATACTAGCTTTGACTTGTCTTGCGCATTCTGAAAGGTTTCTTCTGAACGGTTCTACGTATTGGTTCACTTTTTCGTAGCTTTCTATGTGCTCTTCTTTAGTTAGAGGTTTGAAGGAAACAGCAAGGTAAAATGTAGTAACTAATATTAGAAATATTATCAGCTGCGCAAATCTGGAACAGCACGCCATTTTCTCTGGTGGTTTTCGAATACTGTTACACATTGTTATTTGTTTAATGATGTGGCTTTATTGATCGTTAGTTCGTTGTGTAAACTGACGTGTTACAATGGGAAATATTGAGTTAACTGTTTTATTGTACGTGAGTGTAGTAAACTAACAATATCTTGTTGTTTTACTTGCTTGCGTTATCGCGTTTGAAATGGTAGGTACCTAATTAAGGCCCGTAAACAGCATACCGCGTAAATACGTAGTTTTCCGCGTTCAAATTGTATACTTTGCCATAGTTTTTTTTATTTGCAATAACTAAATAAAAGAAGTTTGTTTTCTCGTCTTAAACTATCATGCTGTGTATTTTAAATTTTATACTTAATTATTTAAATATATGTTTTTCCCGGTACATGGTTATGCAAAAACTTGCGTAGACCTCATTTAAGAGCTCTATTTTGCAGATTCCATTGATTGTAGTTCTCTCTACTCTGTATTTTCTCTGTACACATATCATGGGCTTTGATTATCATGATTCATATATTCCCTAGAAGCCGCAAATAAGTGAGAATATAAATATTTTATAATTAAATTTTCATGCAAAAAGGCTTTGACACATGTCCTTAAATTTCCGAAGTTCTTCTTTCTTTTCTACGCAACTTTACAGCAAAGTATTATTTTGTTTGTGCTGAACGCATAGACATATATATCTTTTTTTTAATGCTGTATCTATTTTTTAATAAATTATTTAAAAGTACTATATATTTCACTGCGCTAGCAACGTGCGTTCTGTCGCGCTTGAGCGCTCGTCGAGGACTGACCTGCGTCCGTTGTTTTTGCGCGCTTTCTCGAAACGAGCTCTGTCGTATATGTCGCTGGCCTTGGTAGCGTTTTGATTGTGTGCGTGCTAGAACAACATACACTTGTGTTTGATATGTTGTGAGAATTCTTTAAGTTTCAAGTTTTAATTCATCATCATGAAGCTGCTTGTTATATTTTAATCGACTTCATAAAAGAGGAGGTTACACAATTTGATTATTTTTCCTATATCAGAGATGCCTGGATGGATTTAATGATTCTTTTTACAACTCAGGGACAACTCATTTGCAACTCAGGCGCAAATCAAGTGCAACTTAAATGCAGCTCAAATGTAACTAAGGTGCAACTCAAATGCAGCTCAACTACAACTGAGGTGCAACTCAGGGATAGCTCAGGAACAGGTCAAAGACTACTCAGGGACAACTCAGGTGCAACTCAAATGCAGCTCAAGTGCAACTTAGGGACAACTTAGAAAAACTCAGGAACAACTAGGGGACAACTCAGGGAAAACTCCGGAACAACTCAGAGACAACTTAGGGACAACTCAGGGAAAACTCAGGAACAACTCAGGGACAACTCAAACAACTCTCAAGAGGTGCAACTCAGTACGGTAGCCTAGTAAAACAGTAATTTTAATTAATAGCTATATCTTCCTTCATTGAAATCATAGATTTGTGGTGGCTCTTTCCGGGGGAAATACAACCCCAATCAAAAACCCCCCACTATTAAAATATTCCGACATTGACAGACAACATAACATTATGCCAGTCTAGAAGCAAAGATGCTTCGCTCGATCCGTCAATGAAATATAGTATATTAAGGATCAAGATCACTTTAGTAGTCACGCTCGCAGCTCTGGTGCTTGGGAAGCGCTGAATAAAGATATCGGTTTCGTAGCTTGTCGACTTCTTCAGAGCGTAAAACACCTAAACTGTGCAAAGCAGCGCCCAAACGTGAGAGCCTTAAGGAAACTAACTAAAAAACTGTTTTACAATATTATTTTTGGACATTAGTCGTGTGAAGTAACCTGCCTGCGCTATAGAAGTGGATAATTAACCGAGTGAGTAAAGCGAGCGAACCTTTGAGTCTGGCAAATTGTTATTTCGTCAGTCACTTTATTATGTTTGCGTGGATGTTGGTACTAGATGACAGGTACAACCAATCTTAACAAAACTTAGTGTATTACAAGATGTTTTAGATTATTTTAGCTTTGATATCAAATAAAGTTTTTTTTTGGTGGGGTTTTTTCTTTCAAAAGGGGGGAATGTGAATTAATGCCATTTAGTAGCCATCTTTCAGACTATTTGGTACAGATAAATACAAACTAAATATCACCCTAGTCTTAAATAAACCTACCTATGAAAATCTTGTGGATGAATTTAAACTATATCACTAGCAAAACAAAATAAACAGTGACATAGTTTTACGCGTTTATTCCCATTTGCCCCCTTCAGGCTTGCCACCCGGGTGGTAGTTGGCACTAATACGTAGCGTTTTCCACCCCGGTGGTCAACGAAACCTATTTAGTTTCATCTGCCTCCTTTGTAGTTATTGTACAGAGGTTTATTCGCATTTCGTATAAAACATTATCAATGGAAATTGAAGTGAAACATCGCTAGACAACATGAGCAATAAAAACTAAGTAGTGACTGAATTTAGTTACAATGGCTCTCTATTCACTTCTGCAATAATAACTGCCGTCCAACTTACACACTTTCAAATTGCCAGATTTCTAAAGATCTAAAGCAATTAGCTACTAGCTAAGTAGAAAACAATATAACAGTACTAATTACTACCTGTTAAACAACATCTGGACCTAACTAGCGCTGTTAAAATAAAGCTGCGGTATTACTGGGCGGGGGTTGGGAATCGCCCGCTTTGAGCTCGCTCTGAAGATTCTGAAACAAGGAGAAGGGGTTAAACAAGTGTGCACTGTTATTTTAAGTAGGTCGAGATCAATAACGATCAAGCACTAGTTCTTAAAAAAAATTAATAACGATTTCTGTTACTATAAAACTTTTTCTGTTATTTTGATGTAAATATCAAATCAAATATCTGGATCGATTTTGATAAAAAATTAATGTAACCACTACACACCGTAAGTATACTCTTTCAAACGAAAATAGATTTTTCAAATCGTCCCAGCCATCTCCGAGAAATCAGGTAACAATCAAAAAATAACGTCGAATTGAGTACCATATTTGAGAGTCTGTAAAAAAGAGTTTTGTTAAGCTGGAAATGTTATTCTAGAATATAAAAATAATATATAAAACTACCCAATTTACTGAAAAAATTGTATTTACTATATCATATTATATAGAAGATGATCTACCGATGCATTTTAGAGTTTAGTGTTGCGGGTTACCCCGCGTCCTCTTTTTTTAATCTACGGGTGTCGCTAATCCGGTGGGTCGCGGTCGTGCGTTCTTGCTCGGATTTTACACTTGAACTGGCGCAAAGTTTTTCTACTTTTATATTATTTGTAAGACAACTGGACTGTAAGAGCTTTGCACGTGTAATTTAACAGGCTAGGATGCTGTGCCGGCAATTAGACTCAGTGGGTCGGCAGTTATGTAATATTTGCTCTAGATTTTAAGGCACTGAGCCACAGAGTAAATAAAGATAAAACAAAGCTACATATTTTTGGTGAAATATTGATTACACTCTATATAAAGAAAGAAAGAATTTATTTATATAAAAAATACTACTAGTACTAACAGAGATTTCTTATTAATATCTAAGTTTCTCGGCACAAACCTGCTCCAACTCAGCATAATGCTGGTTGTAAACAACTTGCAGCGCTGGTCTTCCGTTGGTGCCGGCAGGTGACGTCACGCACGCACACAATCTCGGGAAATCTTTATACGGGGGACTGCTACGATGTCATATACCAAAAGATATATGTCGCTAGGAGAATATTTGATCTTCCGATGGAAACACTTATTTTTTTCAGGATAATAAGTTATCCTATGTGCTAGTCCAGTACAATAAACAAAATGCACAAAGATAACCTATAGACTATTTAAGATCTGCAGCTGTTAATCAAAATGCTCCAGCCCACCACCAGAAGGCAGCGCAGCATGCTAGCCGCATTACCACGAATGGCAATGCTTATACGTTGGGCCAGATAGAAACCGGCATTCTGGTCACGCGTAAATTCCAAACGTTTCGATAAGTTTTGGAAAATAACATGAGCTCCCGCTCAATACGGCCCTAAAGTCTCGACTAAAATGGCCCAAATAAAAAAAGAAAAAGAAAAAAAACAAATAAAAGTAACTAAAAAAAACCTCTACCGAGGCTAGCATATTTTCGCCGCTTGTGCTGTTCGGCTGAGCCGCCGCCCCTACCCTACTCTGTGTTAAAGGAAGATAAGATGGCGTTAATTTGTCAACGCATGTCGCCTCCCAACACAAAAGGCCAACCCAACTTCCAAGGCACAAGCGTCATTCCGTCAGATCTATGCTACTTCCAACTATTATTATAAACTAGCTTGGCTCCGCGGTGTCACTCGCAATCTCTAATTTTTATAGCCTCTTTTACTCAGTGATAAAATAGCTTTCAAATGGCGAAAGAATTTTTTAATTACTCCAGTCGTTTTTGAGTATTCGTTACAAAAATATAAATCTTTTCTCATTCATAATATTTAGTATAGACGAGAAGGTTTGTAAGAATGTATGGATGTACGTTTGTTGCTCATTCACGCAGAAACTGCTGAACCGATTCGGATGAAGGAGTGCAGAGTAGGGCATGCAATACCGGTACTATTTCCAATACCGGTATTGGTTTCGGTATTGGACCTCAGTACCGGTATACCGGTATTCGTGTTTTTTTTAAAACATGTAGTAAATTAATAAATTTATATGTAAACGTCCATTATTAGTAGAAATACATTTGTTTAATTATTTTTGGTACGATACCACCAAACACTTAAATAAAAATAAAAATATAAGCTTGCAAAACAAGCAATTATTTCTGATTACAGTTTAGGAACACAATATTTTGATCAGTACTTCTATACAAAGTCCTAGGTGTGATAAATAGAGCGATGTAATCAAGTGTTTATTTACACAAATTATAAGTACGCAGCATTTACTGTTGAATTATAATTTATTTTAAATTATATGTTAATATAATTAACATGAAAATATGAGTGACAGAAAATATATTAAAATTAACTAAAACACATATATCTCTAAAATATAATAAATATATAGTTATTATTAAAAGCTAGTTTCTTATCTGACAATGAGAAACCAAAATTGTTACTAGCAAATCTCATTGAAAAAGCTATTCGTGAAAATAAGGTTAAGTTTAAAATAGTTTGCTTGGCATTTTGTTAGCTTGTTCTTAAATATTTATCCACTTTCGTCATAGTGTTATTAGCTAACAATAACATGATTTATATGGATATTAGCGAATACAGATACATATTTTCTGTTGTTTCTTTTATCATTGATTTTGTTCTTAGCCATTATCAGTTTTACCCATAGAAACGGATCTATTGTTATTAAGGGCGTTGCTGTAAGAATGAGTCCTTTTCTGTGTCTGTATTTTTTAGTTAATGAAGATTATTGTTCTCTCAAGTAAGCTTGAGATCTTTTATGCATTCAAAATCTAGATCTTACCAACATAACCTTTGAAAAATTAGTTAGCAGCATCGACTGAAACCTAATAAGCAAATCAATATACGATTCTCCAATAGCTAAATTACGGAACCTTCTAAATGTATCATAAAGAAATAATAATTTTATTAATCTAAAGGCGACTAACAAGGTCAACGTACAAGGATTATAAGCTAAAAATAGCCAATTACGTAACAGATACCACTAAAGTGATGCATTTTTTCTGTTTTCAATACCGGTATTACCGGTATTGAGCTCTCTAAAACCGATATCGATTGTCTCCGGAATCCCGGTAATATCGGTATTGCCAATACCGGTATTCATGCCCTAGTGCAGAGCGCAGCCAGTAATCACTATACGATTAAAAGTTCTAGAGAAAGCTACGTAATTTAGTTAAATGTACTACTAACTCATTTAAAAACAAAATTAATATAAAATGTACTGTAACAAAATGACATTCGCATAATATTAATTGGCAGAGCGAAATCAAAATTGCTTTTCGCACTTTGTTGCAATTTAAATTGACGAATAAACGGATTAATTTAAAGTTATATTCATTAATTGTGCAAGCTGTCGTAAACGTTATGTTGTTATGATGCAGCTGATATTAATCAGTAGGATTATTGTACATACTCTTATGTACATAATAATTAGGTAGGTATACGAGAAAAATAAACGAAGTAATTAAGAATGGATGATTATAACTTTATTGCATACTAAATAAAATATACCGACCTACTGAAGAACTAAAAAAGTTATTATGTATATGGGTATGTAGTGTAGGTACTTTCCGATTCTAGTACTGTATAGTAAGTATATAGAATAAGGAGATTGTTTGTCTTCGGATCTTTTAGCGTCGCAAAAACTGAGACCTGGACTACTAAGTAGTCGTTCTTTTGATATAGGAGTGTAATACTAAAAGAACGACATTTTTATATATATAAAACCCCCGACATCAAAATAAAAATAATTTAGAGCACCTTTTTGTGGTTGCAGCCATCGTTGATTTAAAATTTATTATAGTGTACATTTACATATTGAGAGGATTCTAAAAAAGTATAAGATATAAACATAAAAAAAATGTTATACGAGTATTTATAACACTAAAACTGTCCCTGATGTGTATAGAAGAAACTACGAATTCAATCACTTTTTAGTAATAGCAGAGTGTATGATAGGCAACTCCAAGAAGGGTCTGTCAATTCTTAATGACAGTTATAAAAATAATGACTTGAGGTCCTTTTACAGAATAATCTTTAGATAATTAATTCATGATTCTGTTATGAATCGTTCTGGAGCGTTACTTGTAGTTTTTAAGAAGTATGTAAGTACTAGAATTTAGTACATTTTTAGAGAAGCATTATCTGTTGCTTTGTTTCTGGCATAAGTATCTGTTGGTTAAGTACATGGTATTCTGTTCAGATGCTGTCCAATGAACTCTGGGATACATTAAGAGAGATTGTTAGTGAAAAGTAAGTGTTTTATAACAAGTATGTCTATCAACAATATAACTTTAATTTTTTCACACCAGCCTGTCATGGATGTTTATCCTTTTTTTAATTTAAATTTATACTTTTCATTTATCACACCCCGTCATTTTTGAGTCGGGGGTTAAAAACAACGAATAACAAAATTAAATATGAAAGGAAACATAGACAACCTTCTGTTTATCCACTCCACCCCGCGTTTGTTTTAGGGTTCGTTAAAACAAACATCGTAAAAGCAAACTTTTAAGTGACACAAAGTTGCCTGCATAGTACAGAGCGGGCCCTAAATGTTTTTTATTGATGTGCATATAATTTTATGGGCAAACTTTTAATAAAAACTTTGGCAGAGTGGCCGTAAAGAGTTTAGAGATGGTTTACAGTGAGTAAGAGCTGTGTTGACGTAGGACACCTGCTGTTAGAGAAACTTCTCTGGCTAGCATTTAATATTGAGATAAGAGAACATTTACATATATGTGACTTGTAATACGAGTAGAGAAGGTTTTTACCCGACTGCGAAAGAAGGATGTTTTTCGAGTGTATGTATGTATATATTTATGTAGGTATGTATATTTCTTTGGCCCTAGAGCCTAAACGGCTTGTCGTATTTTTATGTAAGTGGTGTCAATAGATTTGTCTTAATCGTGAGAAAGACAGTGGGTACATCAAAATTTAAAAAAATAGAAATTCAGGATGATACACTGGTTTAACGATTTAGCAGTCGGGTTTTTCGAACTCGCTTCTAACTCAGTTGTTCATTCCGGTTTTTCCATTCCTTTGCCGCGGTACCATCTAATGGTACCACGGCAAACGAATGATTTGAAGATTTCTCAGTGAGTGATGCCGGGATAGACTTATATTATTTTTTACGATATCCGATATAAATTACCTATAAAAAAAACGGTCCAGCAGCAGCAGTTTGGATTTGAAATCGAACTGACCAAACTAATTGAATGAAAAATGTAGTATTATCGCTAAAAAGCGATATCTTCCAGACAACCTTTGTAGGTATGGGAAATAAAATCAGATTAAATGTTGAAAGGTACGTTTATTCAACGTAACACGGAGGTGCTATAAAGCAACATAATCCTCTTTACTAAGCTGATTTCTATGCGTTTAATATCAAACAGTAATGAATATCATGAATATTAATTCGAGTTGGTATTGTTTGTGAACTTGCAATGTACACGATGTGGGAACGAATTTGACCTAGTTTGAGAATGGTTTGTGATTAATTCATTAATTAATAACCGACTTTAAAAAGAGGAAGGTGCTTTATTTGTAGAAATATCTCTTTAAGTACTCTATTAAGTTTTCTGATATTTCGGCTGGGTAGGTACTAGAAATATTAGTCTTATTCATAGGTAGCAATTTAATCACGCAAGTGACTAAATTGTAAATATGTGTATTCTCTACACCCATGTTATGAATTCGAAAAAACTAAAAAAAACTAATTAACCTAACTAATCTTAACTAATATTATAAACGCGAAAGAAACTCTGTCTGTCACGCCAAATACACTGAACAAATCTGGATGAAATTTGGTACACAGGTAGATTGGACCCCAGGAAAGGACATAAGATACTTTTTACAGACTTCAAAAATAGTAGTTTCCCATTATCTCGATAATCCAATGGGGAACTATGTGGGTGAAACCGAGGGGCACAGCTCGTACTTAATAAAGTGAAATGAGTACATGAGTACTTTTAAAAAAATATTTTTTACCTACTTTTATTTCTTGTCTAAGTTAATTCAATATAATAATGAAAAGCCTAGGTCAATTCTGTTAAAATTTAAGTGAGACCACTCGAGAAGTATGTTGTATTCGAATGGTCTGCCCGTCTTGAGAAATCAGGTAACCAACATGAAAAAAATACATATCTGTCGAATTGAGCACCTACACTTTTTTTGGAAAGTCAGGTAAAAACATGACGTCATGAATGCACTTAAAATCAAGTAATTTACATTAAAGATAACTCAAAAGTTACTCTACTGGTATTGATTACAAGCAGCAATCAGAATTTTTGAAATCGGTCAAATGAAATTCTTTTCTTATTATGAAGTCTGTTTAAAGAAATTACTTTAAATTAATAAAATTATAGCAGGTACAATACGCCGTTTGTTCAATATTTTTAAAACTCAGATTTTCGGTAGGTATATCAACATTTTCGTTATTCGTGGGTACCCAAAAATATGTCAATAAACTCCGCTCCCCTTACACCAGCCCACTCGTACAAAAGCCACCAGGAAAAACCATAAATCACTCATTCGAAACCCTTAATTATTTTCTTACGCCGAAAAATAATTCTACCAAAAATAATTCCCGCCGAAATAATTCTACGTAATTATTTGGGACGGAATCGGCGTAATAATCAAAAGGCCACTTCGTTTCTTGTACGGCGAGCGAAATATTTTAATTAGGTTGTCGGACTAACGCGGCAGCACCGACGTATGGGCTGGGGTTAGAATCATGCAATAAAGACTCATGAACATTAACTCAGATAGAATTATCTTAGAATAAAAAAAAAATACTAGGTAAGTGCTTTAATAGTGTAGAAGAATATTTGAACAATAAAACGTTAAAATTAGTAGGGTTATTTTTAGATATATAAGTACTTATTGCATTATGTTAAGATCTGCATGTAATACCTAATTTAGCAATGAATATATTGAGTATTCAGTATTTCGGCTTCGGGAGAACTTAGATATTGATAATAACTAAAAATTAGACACTCATATAACCCTTAAAAAATTATGTTGATGATGATGTTTCAAACTTCAATTCAGCTGTAATTTTTTTCAGTTACTATGATTAATAAACAAGATACTCAAACGATTTTGAAAACAAAAATAGGCACATGAGTAGTGAAACAACCCATCCCAAATTTGTGCAAAAAAACAATTCTATGAAACTAGTCGCATTTACGCGTTGAGTGGCTTTACACCATATAGTAATTTTATTGTTGTTTAGTAATGTTTCATATTTTTTTTATTCATAATAGTAATATGAGATTTTTATATTAGCATATAAGTACATTTGAACCGTCCCTAATGAGAATGCTTTATGCCAAGATACGAGCAACTTTGGTTACTTAGATCAGTTTGGCGGCTAAGATTTTCATTGAGTAATGTTACGTTTATTCTTTAATTACTTGAAAAAACTTTAATTACCAGAAATATTTAGTAACTTCAATTTTTTTTAGAAAACCAATAGAAAACTTAAGCCTGTTTAATTCATTTTATGTTGTGAAACAAAATTTGAATATTTCTAATGAACTTGTTGCTTCAGCCTCGCACGAATCCATCCATCGTCACAGTTAGGTGCACTTTTGACGGCACAGGTAAGCACTCCATACACTAATTTATAATTACCGCCTGCGCCTACGTGTACAAGTATAAATTAAAAAACGTAAGTAGGTTAAGCTAAAGGGTTTTAGACGTTTTCAGAGGACCATATTCAAAAATTAATTTGAAAATAAAATTAATTTTACGTAGACTTAGACTTTCATAGACTTTATACGTGTTTCTTGCTTTCTGTATTGAGAATTATTAGCTGCTACCCGCGATTTTGTCCGCTACATAATGGAATACATAATATATAATGAAGTTTCAGACTTGGAACCCCCATTTGATACCTTTAGGGGTTGAATTACCAAAAATGTAGTCAGTCAGTCAGAACTTACTCTTTTATATATATACCTACTCGTATATAGATTACAAATAGTCGTTCTAAGAATTGTCAACATTGTTACCACAATAATTTAGCGAGTTTACAAAAAGACTTTCTGAAAGAATTATCCTATTTAGAACTCTTGTTTATAATAGATTCCCCCTAATTTAACTTTTGAGGGAAAATACCCTATCACAAAAACTCTGTAAAATCGAAGCAATCGTAAAACCGTAATTTTTTTATTATAGTTTTATAGGCTTGACCGTACTCACCCGATGTAAAGCGACAACACGGCCTAAGATGTAGCACGCTTGCCTAAAATAAACCGATTCACTCGCGATTCGAAAAGACCGAGATTATACATATCGAGCTTTAAAGAACTCGGCAACGAATTCCGCAACCTGGCAGTTCGCACAATAAAAAATTGACGCAAAACTTTTAGTGCGAGTCCCCGGAATCTCAACTATTCCTGCAAACAAAGTTTGGTTGGAAACTACGACCAACGCAAGTACGAAAGAAAAAATCGCTAGATTTATTGCAAACCAACAAAAAAAAACCGCAAGATAAATCTATACAACCCTTATCGCCTCATGGAATTTCTTCCAGACCCCAATATTTCTTTCTATGACAAGAACCTTTATATTTGTTATTGTTACCTATTTAATTTCAGAAGCATTAATAAACTGTTAATTAGAACATAAATATTCGAATTCCCCTAAAAACAGTTCAGATATACAAAATGTAGAATTTAATTAAACTTACAGATGTGTCCCAAAAACAAATTCTAATATCCAAAGTGTTATTACAGTTTTTAGTTAGAGTTATCGTTTGACCCATCGACCTCTATTTATTACGAGTACAGTAGACTGGCTATTGACGAAAATTGCAATGAAGACACTCCATTACCACAATGTTAAAGTGTCTAAATTGTGAGACTCTCTTGAAAGAGTCTTTAGCGCTCGATACGTCTGAAAACCATAATTATATACTTTTTACCAGACTGTGAAAGAAGCAGGGTTATGCTAAGAGCCTAAACGGCTTGACGTATTTTTATTTGAGTGGTGTTGATAGATTTGTATTAGTCGTGAGAGTAACATTAAGTGCATCACAAAAAATAAAAATGAAGGATGATACACAACTTTAAAAGCAGTCGGGTTTATTAGATGTCGTTTTTTCACCCATATTTAAATCTAGCACGTCATGCTGACAATAACAAGAACACAGATTCAGTTTTAATTCAGTCGAATTTTCTATGGCGTTACTAATCTAACATGCATATGACAAATAGGTCAGTGATCGAACCCAAGCCAACGGGCAGAAAAAAACGGTCGACAATTTTAGTCGGTTCAGGCAAAAAGTTGGTCGAAATTGGTCCCTAGCTGTTAATTTTGGGTTAGATTTTATATATTAGAAATTGAAGTCTGATTTTGATGTTGAGCGAAACACTACACACCGCCTTAAATTATCTATCGTCAGATGTGAAAGTAAATAGTCTACACAAGACATTTTTATTAATAATTCTAATATTCATAGTAGTTATTCGTGATGTTAGATGTCGTATACTTTTTTTTTTTATAAAAAATCAGGTCCTGACAGTGTACATGATACCGTATGTTATGGAATACGTAATATGTTAGGGATTATTACTCGTTATCTAGAATCTATCAAACAAATTCAAAATAACGTGAGTTATAGCAGTGAACAAAATTAATTTCGAATCTAAATAATTCCCTTATTTATTTACAATGAGATTTTCGCGATTTGATGCGTCTATTTTGTGATTTCTGACACGGTACAATTGATAGACCAATATGACCATTGGTGTCACAAAAATTAGATATTTTGTTTACAATACAGTAGGTAACTGATGCAGGTTTAATTGTTAATACATATCTTTAGGCATTTTTTGGTAGACGTAAACCGTCTTGGCCGAAATGAAATAAGATCTTTTCGTACAACATGAAATATTTGAGCAAGAGGACGAATACAGCTTATCAGATATCTGTATGTACTTACTACCTATCGGTCTTTGGTACTACTGTTACAAGAATAAGTATAAGAATATATTTATTGTGAAACTATGTACAAAGTTCTTATAAATTACTCGTATAATAATTTCAAAAGTTTTGCTCATACAGAGCATGCTTAGGACTACTGAGTAATTTGGCAACTCGTCTTACATACCTACGGACTAATACTAGAATAAATTGTACCTGCAACACTAAGCTCCCAAGGTTCAAGATCTTATAAAACATGTAAAGTATTTTACAAATTTCCATATGCAATATATCCGATACTGCATGTAAAATTTTCTAGTCTAACATGATATTGCTTGTACGGCGGTATAACGATATTTCAATATGGCGGCAGCACTTGGTGAAGAGAACAGTATTTTAACATTTTGAAATGGAAATCTTTTTCAAACAATGTATGTGATGTATGTCATAATCGTGAAGGAATATAAAATATGCGGTGATAACGCGGAAAGTAAGCGATGAAGGAAGTGAAACAAGTGAAGGCAATTTTGACAGTTCGCCTCTGTCAAAACATAACCAAGTGTGTACGCTCTTGTTTTCAGCTCTTTCATGTTTTACTCTAGCCGATATGAGAGAAGGCGAAAAAAATAACTTTGTGACAAGCAAAAAAAAAGCAAATCATATACTAATATGAGTAATGGGAGACATATTTGTAAAACTACAACAAAAAAGATTTATAAGAACTCGAATCTCTGAAGATAACATTTTCATTTTACATTCCAAAATTAATAAAAAAAATTCTACTTCCTTTGTAGATCGTAATTTTTTACCGACTTCAAACAGAAGGAAAGCAAAGATCCCTACGAATCGAGAACTACCTATTAACTATTTTAAAGTCAGTTTAGAAATAAATAGTACAAGCCTATTCCGTCTCTATGACACGTTAATCTAGGCGTAAGTGTGAATAAAACATACTTTTTTCTAAGGTCCCTCTCTTAGTAGCTGTCACAAATACGTACAGATGAGTATAAAGCAGTTTCAAAACTTTGAACCCCTATTTAACCAACTAAATGGTTTAATTTTCAAAAAGCTTCAGCAATTTAGACTGTCAGTCAGTAAGTCAGACAGGATTTACTCTTATACATATATAGTTAGCTGTATATGTAAAATTGTAGCTTTTCTGTAGTCATATTTTATGTATAAAATAGCTTTTCCTTAGTCGTATTTTATGTATAAGATAGCTTTTCATTAGTCATATTTTATGTATAAGATAGCTTTTCATTAGTCATATTTTATGTATAAGATAGCTTTTCATTAGTCATATTTTATGTATAAGATAGCTTTTCATTAGTCATATTTTATGTATAAGTTAGCTTTTCTTTAGTCATATTTTATGTATTGTTTCTGGTTTTAACATAAAGATTTATCTTATCTTATATAGATAGGTAACTAAACTATTAGAGCTGACATACCGCTAGGAGAGTAAACATCGCAGTGCTTTTATAATTGAATCCCCCTATCGAAATCTAATGAATGCGGCGAAGAGGCAAGCAAGCAACGGCCAAATAAAATTAAAATGCAGTTAAATGTTCCCGTTGAACGTCTGACGTGTTTTGCGACAATAAATACCTGTTAAATCGAATTACTTAAAGCTGTTAGTAACTTTGAAATAGCGAGTGAGCAGCGTCTATGCTTCAAGTCAAGATAAAACCTTAAAAAACACAAGACAATTTTTTTTCATCTGTCTGTGTCTTTTTATTTAATTCAAATTGTCTGTTTGTTTGTTTGTCTGGACTTTGGTACTCACGTGCAAATTTTTTTTAACAAAACTTAGTGAGGATAATATTTTTTGTTATTATTAGTCGTTGGTGATTTTGAGTTGAAAAGTTATTTTTCCTTAAAAGAGAGCGCATTTAATGGCCGATTTCAATAATACACGGAAGAAGTGTGCAATACTCAATTTTTCAATAAGACTTCTGTGTATAAATAAATGAGTTGGCAAAATAGAAGAGTGCAAAAAATTAAATTGGCGCTTACGAGATCAAATTTATATTTTACAAGGTTAGGTGATTACTAAGCCGCCAGGGGACCATTGTATTCAGTCTGAAAATCAAACTTCACTAACTGGAATAAATCGGAATTCGAGATAACAGAAGTACCCCTTCGGATTAGTATACATTCTGACCGAAGTTACTAGCTGGGAAAAAACGTAAATTGTTTTAGCGTTTCTAAAGCCTCCTCCGTCGAAATTTTCCTAAAATCATAACCAAAATTCTACAAAACAAAATCATATATTCATTTCGCATCGTGCTGAATTACATTTAATCTGATATAATTTATTCGCCTCACACGCATAATATGTACATTACAGCTATCTCCTGAAATTATAAAAAGGATGGTATCTATACATATAATAAAACTGTAGAGGTGGACTTTCTGTACAATGAAAAGAAAAGGTAAAAACCGACTCTAACCGAACCGAGAAATTCTCTGTTTGAGAATTTCTGTCTTTTCTCTAAGAGTTTCTCTGTTTGTCAGTCTGTTTGTAGGGGCTTTTCTCCCATACAACTTGAACGATTTAAATACAATTTTGTATAGACCATCATACAAAATTTCATTTAAATCGGTCCAGAATGAATGAATGCATGAATGAATGAATTCTTTATTGTCGCAAGTGGTCACAAATGTTCCAGTAAAATATATAAGCTAATATTTACTTGGACCAGATTATAAGTCACTAAGCTTATATTTGATCCTGGTTAACATATAAGATAATTTTGATCCCGGTAAATTAAAGAGAAAAAATAATAAATACCACACGGATCAAGTCGCGTGTATCAACTAGTAAAATAATACTTGTTTTCTGAATTAAAATTTCGCATGTAAATATTATTATTTACGCAGTTGAATCGTTGTTGCCATGTCGTAATTAACGATGTGTAATTACAGATATACGGCCTTATTAATAAACGCATTTTAACTTTAAACGTCTTGTGTTGACGCGTGACGTTCTCTATCGGGTAAAAAGACAAAGACGCGTTTATTAATAAGACCGTATATGTCGACATCCACGATTTGTTTACTTAACTTTAACTTAACTTTAGACTACGTACCAATTTATGTGTAATAATTGGTATTCGGATATTAATTTATTGCTAATTGGAATAATTAAACGTAAAATATAATAATTATAGTAATTAAATATTGCATAAAAATTATACTTAAAAAACTAACGCGTGTTTGATTCATATTGTATAAGAAGCCAATTTTTCACGCGTACCTGATTGTTGGAAAGGTCCAATTATAGTTTCCTCGAGACGTGTCATCGTTGAAAACTGGAACGGCTCATTTTATCCCTGTTGAAGTTCACCGAATGTGACCCGTTCTTCTTAAACAATATTTGTATAAAATAATAACAATTATAAGTGAAAAAAATACTGACAGAGTATTTCCTACAAAAAAGTTCGCTCTTCGTTTCAATCATTTACTGACCGATCTCAATAATCTTTGGCATATCAATAATATTGGATATGCGGAATAGGATTTTGTATTGTGAGGAACATAATCAGGCAATTTAGTTTCGACAGTTCACAGAACTACTCGTACTACGTTGTATTACTTTCTTTTATTAAAATTTTATCGCTCTTTGACTTCTTACTTCGTAAAGATGTCAAACACTAGTATTGACACAAAGCCCGTTGCTTCTGATAGCAGAAGTCACATGCGAGTAATTGGTAACGTGACATAGACAAGAAGAATCGAATGATCCACCGTCCAAACCAGTCTAGTAGTTATATATCACAGCTTAGATACGGCCTATAGACTAACGTCTATACGAATTGAAAATATTGGGACAATAGACGTTGTGCAAAATATTTGAGTTGGTGTTTTTGTCTATTTAATATGTGTCATACTACAATATCTCACTTAAGCACATACATATACATAGTTTATTGTTACTGAGTAGAATGGTACTTTTTGCACAAAATATAAGTTTATTAAGTTCTATCTGTATTTTTATAGCTTCTATAGCATATACAAGTTGGTACAAATTTAGGTACAAGTTTTTATTTTGTTAATGATACCTTTTAGTTCATTTTGTAAATGTCTAGTTCTTAGTATTAGTAATAATTATCAATAATCATCAAGCTTTGTTTTATAAAAAAATAGATGTCCATTCAAGTTTGCCTGGAAGAAATCGCTTAAGTAAACCTGTTGCTCACACAGAGTTACTGTCATATATTCTCCTTTGTTTTCCTATTTTTACTGTAACGTTACTATCGTTATTTTCTAATAAAATCAATGTATTAGTTTTTATCAACAATCGCCACAGCATCTCCGGTTTTCTTTTCCACCTCTTTTACCATAAAATCTTCCTCTGAAATACACTCGCTATTAGAAGTCGGAGGGTATAATCCAAATATTTCACTTGACTCATCGAAGTAGAACGATTTTGTTTCGTCCAAAATACAATTAAGAGTGCTTGAGTTAAATTTCTTCGTCGACAACAAAACAGTTTTATAATTTCGAAAGGATCCATCTACAACAGTATACGTTGTTTCTGTAACGACTGCTGCAGGTAGCAATTTCACATTTTCTTCAAGCTTAAACTCAAAATATGGTTCGATGACTACAAGGAACGCTTCTCTTTCCATACATACTCCTTGTAGTACAGCTTCTTCGAATCTAGCTTCAGGGACCGCTGTGACTACTCCTTTGAACAAGATATTAGCTTGGTCATTTTTTTCGATGATTTTTATGTAATTATAATTTGTGTCTTCAGGCATGTAGAAGCAATAACCATCCCAGGAAGTCTTAATGTGATCTTAAACTTCAATCTTAAAAGGTACACAGTCCTTTTTTGATTCGTTAGGTTCATCACGATTCTCCCCAACCATTAGCCAACTATAATATGGATCGAGTAAAATAAATATCACATCTGTAGGATTATTATATTTGCTTGCATTTTACAAAGATATAAAAAAAGTATTGCTAATTTAAACATAATTATTATACCGTTGAAAGTTCTATGTGATTTCGAGCTCAGCGGAAAATCAACTGGCGTTATATGCGTTGAGTTATTTTATAGGTTTGATCTGAAATAATCTATTGTTATTCTAAAATGTTTATTATGGCTAAATCTATTCTGGTGTAGTTATTATATCACCAATGAATTGATGTTATGAATTTTTAACGTTCGTATTAGTGTTTACTGTTAAATAGTTAACAGAATTGTGTTTTTCTTTATGTAGGAAATAAAATAGAAATATGAGTGGTTGAATTCTAACGTTTTAAATTTTTTTTACTGTATTGTCTTTAGCTTTAGCTTTGTCTTTAACTTCGCATCAGATTTTAAATGCCTTATGGGGTTTCATAATCTTCAGGACGACAAGTACGGAGAATTCTCTGTGAGGATTCGTTTGACATTTAACTTATTAAGTATACTAAGTATTTAGGGAGTGATTTAAATATATCTGTATTCAAATATAAGATAATTAAGTATAGGGCAAATGCCTTCATTAAGAATTTGGGAAGATAAGATAAAATAATAAGAATAAACTGTTTGGATTATATACATACATACCACTCAAATACCCAAACTCATCACCAGAAAGCAACGCACCTAGTATGTGGCGGTATTACCAGGCTCATTTAATGCTTATATATTGGGCAGTTTCACGAACAAATCAATAGAAGAATTATATTCGGGGGGCGCCCGAGGAAGCCACTAGCCGTAGGAAGTCATTTATTACACAGGGTGCCCGAGAACAGAATTTATTTGCTTAGGTTTGCTCCCACATCACGCGCAATAGCTTTGTTAAATATTATACCGGAGGATATTGACGTTTTTAATTGTAACCTGGCAAAATTCACATATGCTGCAAATAGACACTGTGGAAATTTTGTACTTAAAATTCATGTTTCATAAAATAGTTTAGTGTAGCATCGCCTTGGTTTTACTGTTATGATGTTATTACTGTTTTTATCCAAATAAATAAATAAATATTTATATTAAAACTATACGCTATGTCGCTTACCCGAACATCCTGTACAAAACACGATAAAAAAGCAGGTACTTTACATACATCTGTTGAGCCAGTAGGATCCGACACGTATGGGTGTAGCTGTAACGTAGACGACACGTGAGCCGAGTCGGGATCCAGGGTTTAACGGCTTGTTTACACGAGATCAGTGTGCACGGCGAGTTGTGAGTTACAGCGATACCTACTTGCTTGTAGTGTGTAAATATGCGCTGTAAATAGATTATTTTCTTTCCTATTTCGTGTTTTGTTTGTAAGAATCAATCAATCAAATTGCATCATTGTTTTTTTAATAATTGGCGAGTTCGACAGGTCGTCAGTTTTTGTCTGAGATACTTACTTGAAGATTGTATAGTTATCGAATCTTTTCTTTCTTGTATACAATTCCTCATGGCTTTTTAGTATTTTTAACCTAATAAAAGAAGAAAGAGCCACCCGGAACCTAACTCTCATGCCGTGATCACACGTACCGAGCAAACGGGCGAGTCAGTGATCTGGGCCGAGTACTCGGTACGCATAAACGTAGCGCCGAGTGCTCAGCCGAGCGCTTGGCCGAACGAAGCGACGAGACAGTTTTTTTTTTTTAGAAAGGACTGTACTGCTGGTCATATGCGACCTCGGACAGCTTGACCGGACGTTTGGCAAGCGCAAGTGCTTGGTTTGTTTTTGGTTTTGGGGTGACAAGCACAAGAGCGCCTCAGACGGCACGAACTTTGGCTTGAGCCGTCGGCCATAGATGGACTAACGAACTGCCCTGACAAGCCAGACGGGGAGTGCCTAGAGCCCTAGCCACTGGTGGCATCCTAGCTAAAACTTTTTGGAGCGAATTTGCCCAGACCTCCGTGAGGGGGAGGACAAATGAGCCCTATGAATCTGAGTGACTATTTGACCTGATTGTCCTGGAACTCTGGGGCCAGAGTTCGCGAGGACCCTACACTTGATTGACATCTGAAGGACTCTTTTTGGAGAGAGGTACCCTGGCCCGCGCCAGAACCCTGTCGTTAGGTCGACTTGTGTCCATGGCATCCCGGGGATAGGCCTGGACCCTAAACCTAGCTAATTTAGGCAACTGATTAGATTATTTGACCGAGCTGCCCGATCGTAAAAGACCACGTCCTCGACGGCGAGGACGCATTCTGTTTCGTCTGAATGGATGTTGAACCTGGTAGCCCGGACCAGTACCAAAAACGGAGTGTGTGTTAGGAGACGAGTCAGATGTGCCGGGTGACCCCAGGGCGGCCGCTACTACGGCTGCAATGGGGTCGTCCGGATCATCCAAGAAGTGTCTAGGGCGCCTATGCAAGGGGCCTATTTGTCGAGTCACGTGCCACCCTCTGGCGTAAAGGGCGGTGTCGTCGGCGAAAAGGGAAAGCTCTACCCCCGGGTAGCGGGGGATATCGCTCGTGTAGAGTGAGAAGAGTAGCGGGGACAGGGCAGAGCCCTGGGGGACCCCCGCTCTGATGAGGTGTGGAGATGAACGTTCACCCTCGAGCTTGAAGCTTAAGCTTTTATTGCGGAGTAAGTCCTGTATGATGTGGACAAGACAATCTGGCAGACCGAATTGATACAACTTGTATATCAACCCGTTGTGCTAGACTTTGTCGAAGGCCGGCGAGACAGTAGCTCGGCTCCCGTTTTATATACTAGGCTGAGTATCCAACCTCCCGCTTCCCCTCACTGTTTTTCACTCGGCAGGTCTGAACGTTCACTGTCTCGCTACTCGTCGCATGAGTGTTGTCACGTCAGCGTCGCCAACAACTCCAAATATAATAAACCATCTCTACAAATAACAAAAGGGACGTCTAAGCAACAATAAAATTTATACAGCTATATAAACTACATCAGTGTCTGTGGAACTTTCAGTCTCCAGAATACGAGATAAATCAAAAACGGGATGCAGCATATAATTCCATAGCTCATTATATGAATATAGTAGTTTTGTCTTTGCAGATATAGCTTCTCACATGACTGTATCTTCCCTTTGTATCAATAGAGTAATATTTTCTAATAATGTGTCAAAATGTTGACAAATGTTCACCTACTCGCCCACCTTGCTGTCTGGGCCGAGTACCAATTTACTGTCTCACCGCTGTACTCGGTACGTGTGATCAAGGCATCAACGCGTGGACCGCGAGTAGACCACTCGGCGAGAACCGGCTGCTCGCATGCTTGCTTTTAGTTGTTGCGCATTGCCAACGTACAACGCGGTGTTCGCCCGTGACAACCTGGTGACAATGAGTGGACGCCGAACGACGAAGCGGTGCTAGCCGGCTCCAAGTGGCTGTGATCTTAAGTTTGCTTTAGCGCCATTTACCTTTTTTTGTACATAAAAAAACACAATAAACCTGTAAAATTAGTTGGGAAAGTTCTCAAAATGAAGCAATGTCACGTTTAACGGTAATACTAATATTTTTTTGTCTAAAATATGAGCCAGCATTCTGGTCTGCGTTTAGAAGCGCTGAAAAAAATCAGATTCTTCATCTATTATAATTTTTTTGTATCAAGAATAATAAGGTTCTTCGGTATATGTATATTTTTGTACCTAAATGAAAAATAACCTAGTCAATCTCTTGTTCCGACATAATCTTATTAGTAACTCGATCCAAGAGACTATTTCCATGTAAAACTCCTACAATTCGTGATAGCCAGTGACACGTCATGCATTATAATATGGTAATGACGTCACGCATTATATTTTTTGAATACAGGTATCTAGGTGAAGTGGTTGGATGCTTGACTTCCAAGCTAAAGGCCCTGCGTTCAAATCTAAATTCAGGTCTGTTATTCTGAGATTGTTCATTCATGTGCAGATAATGCCTATCTAGTAATTACATAGTAGTGATTTGGCTTAACGATGCATGAGAATCGTGTAGAATCTTGCCGGTAAGGATCTTAGGTAGACCTCAAACTATATACTATCCGTAAACTCATATCCAAGCTTAAAAATAGGACGTAGACAAAAAAAGGTATAAAGCTATACTAGAAAAATACAAATACGCATGTATTTTAAATTTTAGAAAACCAAAAAAAAAAACAGGAGTAGAAGGTCGTAAAATAAAATAATAATTTATTTGATATATTATTAAAGTTATGCGCACAAAAAACATAAACTACCATAAGAAAAGAAAAAATATACATTTAACATGGAATCGTAGTGTAAGCATATATAAATGATTAGCCACAGTTTTGGGAAATAAACTTGGTTGTAAGTTTACGAATTCCTCTGTTACTCTGCCACGGTCGTTTTACTATTCCTTTACAGTTTCAAGGTGTAAAGCCCGCGGTACATAAATTATTTCACAGCCTCTAGTGACGGCTTACGGACCATAAACACTATTCTGACATGTTGTTGACGTAAGTTTTATTTTTTTCGTTTTGGGAATTTGCCCGTATAAACCCGTAACCAGTATAAAAATGAGGGAATATTTAAAAGAGAAGTTTCAATAATTTATGGAGCTTTGGCCAGGACGGTTTATATGATACCATAAATACGTTAGGGATTATCAATCTTTAATCTACGAGTATAAACCAAATTTTAAAAAATGTAAATTATCGTAGTATGCAAATTAATTTTGAATTTATATATTTCCACCTCTTTTCCGTAAAGGGGCGATTTTCGCGTTTTTGTTGCTTTGTTTTTCCATTTGTGATCAGGCGGTATAATGGATAAGCCAATTTGACCATTGGATTCAACCTAGGATATAAAATCCCCCAGGGATGCCATATATCTAGTACAATTGATATAATTTAGACATTTTTGTGCACAATGAACTAGGCAACTCATGCAGGTTTCGTTAATACGTAATAATTAATATTTTTGGTAGACGTGCCCAGTTTTAGCCGAAAATTAAACAAGTCCTTTGTTTTACTTTATCGTACTTTTGTATGTACATATCATATGACAATATGTTGAGTACAATATAATTTAAGCTCTCGCTGATTGGAAGTCGGTTGCTATTGTTTTTCATTCGTATGATGAAATTAATTCACTCAACGATCGACTCAAACCAAGCACATCTGCTTCAAGGCTGTTAAAATTTGGTTTCATTTGTCAGTATTTAAGTTTATCTGGATGCTAGCGGAATAGTAGCTGGGAATATTTTGATAATAAAACGGCAGGGCAAGTGCTTTTATAACCAAAAACGAAAAGTCTAACTACAACAAATAAAAACTAAAAGATTACCTATAGACCATTTATCCGTGCCTAGTATAATTACATTTAAACTAGCTGACCCGCCGAATTTCGTACCGCCTAACAGTCATGTATGTTTCTCACCTTTTAAACCTTCCATGGAGTACTACAATAATTTCAAGACTAAAATCAATATCGACCCAGCCGTTCTCGAACTTTAGTGAAACACGAATTCATTTATATAAATATTCAAAAAAAAATCTGTCATAAAAAACTTTTCCAGACAATAACATACACACCAAAAAAAATGGGTTAGGAGCTTTATGACTACATCTCATTATGGACTAGTTAGCAGGTATGACTAGATCGCTTTATGACTGAATCTCTATATATATACTACATTGCGTAAAAGATAACAAATAATCACGAAAAAATAATCACTCCTCAACTATTTACTTTATTCCTAACGCAATGTAGACATATAGAGATTCAGTCATAAAGCGATCTAGTCATACCTGCTAACTAGTCCAATCGAGATGTAGTCATAAAGCTCCTAACCCAAAAAAATTAGTGAAATCGGTCCAGCCGTTCACGCGTGATAGTGTGACCAAGGGATATAGGGATTCATTTTTATATATAGAAGATTATTGATCTTTTATTTAAGTATGTCATTATTATTATTGCTACTGATGTATATTTCCTGTTTTAGCACCACCATCTGCGTCCTCGCTAATTTAAATTTAATTTTCCATTACTAATTTTATTTTCTGGAAGAGATAGCTTTTTAGCTCTTAGAGTTTTTGTATTTGTTCTTTGATGATATATCTTTGTGTGGTGTAAATAAATAATTCTTGTACTGTATTGCAAACTTGTATTTGTGAGTGTTTTTCTTTGTAAAGTACGAATCAATGAATGAATTAACTCTTTATTGCAGATACACAAACATCAAATATACAGGAAATATCTTACATCTAGTGTCACAAGTGGTGGTTTTATCGCTAAAAGCGATGGAATAGATTTCCAGACAAGCCAACATGCATGCTTCCAGCATGTTTATTGTTAAGCTGTTTATTTAATAAATAACGGTCTTATCATATCTCACATTTCTATAGCATCGTAGCTATTGCTCGCATGAGTATAGAAGCAGCCAACTGTACTCGTATTTAGGATGTGGCACGGCTAGTGATTGGAAAACTACGATCCATACACTCTGCCAATTCTGAACCATTCAGTTTTACGCGTCTCCAGTGTATGGTATGAGGTGACCATGATTTCTAGAAGTTTCTAGAAACTTCTTTATGTTCACCTATGGTCATATGTTTCTTGTTTTTTTGTCCGTATGCGAAAGAAGGAGGGTTATGTTTTGCGAGTATCTATGATTCTTTGGCGCGTCCTAGAGACTAAACGGCTTGTCGTATTTTAATGTGAGTGGTGTCAATAGATTCGTCTCAGTCGTGACAGCGACACTGGGTACATCTAATTAAAAAATTATATATTTATATGAATGATACACCGGTTTAAGCATTTAGCAGTCGGGGTTTTTCGAACTCGCTTCTGACCAACTCAGGTATGTAATATCAGGTATGTATATATGTATTTAAAAAAAATAACAGCTGGCTGACTGATATTTCCTATGAATCAACGTAGAGCTTAAACCAACTTAACTCATCAAATTTCATATCTCTACGTTTAGAGACATGAAATTTGACGAGTATATTCGTTATAGGATGTTGAAGTGTTAACATGGATATTGAAATTAATAACATTACTTACTCGTTACAGAACAGAACATAAAAACGTTCAAACCATTGAAGTATCACAAGCCCTTACCCGTAATACACGCAAAGAGCATCAACACTTACAAAATCATTTTGCAGAACTCATTATTTTTGCGGTATATTTTTATAAACTTTTTGGGACGTAATAAAAGTACTAGTGTTGGTGTGCGGTTTCTCTCTTTTACCAATGATTGAACTGATGAGATTTTGTACCTACATGCATTTGACGGGATCGCCTTTATGAATTTTATGTTTTCTCGCGAATACTGCACTTTTTACACGACTGTGAAATTTTTTGAGTGTATGTATGTATATTTCATTGGTATGCCCTAGAGCCTGAACGGCTTGTCTTATTTTTATGTGGGTGATGTCAATAGATTTGTTTTAGCCGTGAGAGTGACACTGGGTGCATGGAAAAAAAAATTAAAACAAAACATTAAGTATGATACATAGGTTTAAAGATTTAATATTAACGCACCGCTCTGTCTCTTGAGTAAAAAATACACTTTAGACAAACTTTTCTGTCCTTACCATACGAGATTTGGATTACAAAAAAAATTGATTGCTGGCTTCCATTACATGCAGGCACCGATAGATTTCAGTTATAATATTATAGTCAAATTAAAAATCAAACGTCTAAACCTATTTGATAACATTAACATAGTACTCGAGATGACCTTTACAAACAAAAATATTTTTACAGTTAGGTTCAGCCGTCTCCGAGAAACCAGGTAATAAACATTTTGAAAAAATATTTTTTGGAAGTCATCAGAAACAGAAGTGACAAACATTTTTACCAGCGCATTGTATTATATCAGCATTTTTATGGTCACCCCATCACCGTACCGTCCACTCGTGTAGAGGGACCCTAATAAATATTTATGTAGGACATTGTCGATGTTATGCCAATGCCTCTAATATACGCATCTGTATGATAAAACGCAGTTTTTGCATAAGTGCCGGGCGCTTCTTTCTATGTTATCTTTTAGGGCTTGTTTGCCCTTTTAGGTTGAATAATAATAATAATCTGAAATGGGTTTGGTTTTTTTGTCATATTCAAAATGGTATTTTTATGATAATTTTTTTTTCAGGTTTAAGCAAGTTTGTATTTATGTTATAAAATATGTTGGGTACATACTCCACGTTATGGCGTATTTATGTTTGTAAATTTTCCCCTTTCCCAGACCGCCTAGAAGAGATCTCTTCTAGCGTTGAGGCGATTACTTGGGGCACTAAATTATGTCAGTTTTTTCAGTTTTGTTTTTGTTTTCAATATATAAATAATTAATTAATCCGTCAGTTTAGTATGCATTCTTTTATATTTGTCGGAACGGCTGGCTGATCATGAGACATGGTTGTTACTTGTTCTTCGGCGTGGGTATTGCGGGCGAGGAGAATAAAATATCGCACTTACAAAGAATCGTCTTTATAATGATTGATTACGAATTTACAATAAGTAGTCTCGGAATAAGCAGTGGACAAGTGTTCCGCTTGGTAACGAACGCTCTCACGACCCAATGAAAAGTGAGTCTCTCGGAGCATATCCGCGCGCTCTCACTAGCGCCTCTGCCGGACGGTATCCGAAACTCTTATCGAACGCTTATTGGTTGCCTGACGTAACAAGGCCATCCGGCCAATGACCAATCGGTCTGCAGCGCACGTCACCCAGAGTTACACAAGAATTGGCGCCACTTCCAACTCTAGTCCACTAAAGCTAAACTAGGTGGCGCTTAAACTAAATAATCTTAATTGTCCAGCCCATGCGCCGTCATATTCATTTAATTCAAGCCTTAGTTGTTATAAAACATCAAATTTTAACATTAAATGGTTATTTTTAGACACAGTTTTAGCAAGTTCAATGACGTTTGATTGATTAATTAGATGACGATGTTTTACATTGTAATTAAGGCGTGGCGCAGACCTCATGCAGCTCAGTGCAGCACAACCCAGTACAGCTGACGTTGTAATGTAGAAAACTTTAAGAAAAATGACTCATATATGTGATGTGACTCACGTGAATAAATGTGTCAAAGGAAAAAATGGCAGTTGTTAATAATTTTGCAGTACTACAACGAACTGCGACACAACGCGCTGCTATACAACGCGATGCGCTGCAACGCAACGCGTGCGGATAGCTTCACGCTTATAAACGTTAAAAGCGTCTAACTATTGTTCAAAATAGAGTCATAAAAGTCCATCATGTCGTTACTTGTAAGACAATCGGGCAGCGACACAACCAGCCTGTTGGACGAGCGCCAAAGACTGCGGCTGAAATATTACTGGACTGGACTAGCAACTATACTGGTACTACTACAGCTAATTGGAAATTAACTGGATCTCGGTGTATCGCTGTCTTAAATAGCTGTATTTAAATTGAACTGGGTTTAAGGTGATGATAATTCAGTACCAATTTTATTTGACTCTTTGTTCATCGGTTTTTTTTTGTATTAGATTTAATATATATATGTTTCTTAATTCATACATGGATGAAGCCATAAGATGCATGTATTAAAAAACAGTTTATTTATATCTATTCATAAAGATATGTGTCTATTACGCCAAGTATTTGTCTTTACTAATATTATGAAAAGGAAGACTTGTATTTTTGTATGTAAGGAATAATATCAAAAACAACTGGAACAATTTAAAAAAAAATTTCGTTGTTAGAAAGTTACATTGTCACTGAGTAATATAGACTCCAAAAAAAAATGAGATCCGCAAGTAACACCGCGGAACTCAGCTAGTTATATTAATAATAACTACTAAAGCTAACCTTAAAAATTTCTTTGTAATATATAACTTTATGTTACTGCGACACACTTTTACGATAATTCTATGGAAAACATCGACGCTTGTCTAAACAATGTCAAACTTTACGGACAACTTTATAAAGCCGCGTACAGATTGTCCTCACAAAAAAGTCCCAAAACTTCGTTCAACATCGATTCTGACATTTTCATTGAGGAAAAAACACAAAAGGCCCTTGACCGAAGTCGGCATTTAAGATTTCTATTAGACAAAAAGAAATTTTTAAATGCACTGAGACGGTACATGTTTTGAGTTCAATTTGAAATGAACATTTTATAAAGTAATATGTGTTTATAGCATGAGAATCGATATATCTGTAATATAAAAATAAAACGCTGAATATGTTGCTAAGCGCAAATCTCGGGAGCAGCTGAACCGATTTTGCTTATTCTTTTTTTAGAATATTTCTTGAAGTACGAAGATGGTTCATACGGACAGATAAAATTGAAAATTGCCTAAAAAAGGGTCTCAAAACCAAACTTTTCTATACTCCCATACAATCGATTCATAACAATACTTAAAAGTCAATTTGAATTTTAATAATAAACCATAAAGTTAGTGTTGTGGTGAGGTTCCGGTAAGGCAAAACAATTGAGTGACTTTGGTATCGTATACATATTAATGTCAATATTTGTCAATATTTATACGATGGTAAATTACTCTTAAAGAATCGACTGCTAGGCGGTACGAAGTTCGCCGGGTCAGCTAGTATTAGATAAAACAATATCTGCAAATGCAAGCAACATGGGCTTTCAAAGTACATAAAAAATACCTTTCTTACGCTAATGCGGCAAGTGCCTATAGAAAACTTTAAAATATTTTGTTTTGAACTTACATATCTATCGATTTTGGTAAACATTATATGGGACCACAAAATACAATAAAAAATCGGTCCAGACTTTTTCGAGTAATCGAAGAACACTGATAAAAAATATTCCAACTATCAGAGAACCTCATTTTTTTTTGAAGTCGGTTAGAAAAGAAATATATTTCTATCTAAAGCTTGATTGCGAAAAGCCCACCGATTACAATTGTATTAATCTTCCCCAATATCGATTAGACTGATTGACAGTCGAGTTCTGATAAATCGATGGCCGACCGATTGTGATTAATTGTCTCCAGATAACTGATTCGGTTGCAATATCACGATTACGGATTATCGATATATTCATTGCAGTGGAAATATCGCAGTGAAGCGGAGGAAAATATATGAATATATATTATAAATATTTCTTATTTCTTAAAGGATATTTAGATAATGTAGAGGCAGTACAAATAGAAGTTCTGCGAATTGTAGACGTTGCGACTTTTATATTTTTTCAACTTATTTTTGCCATAGAGACAAACGAATAAAAATGGAATCATTCGTATCATAAGCCATAGGCAGTTATCTGAGTAATAAGTATAGAGCTATGTCTCACTGCCGTTAAGCCACAGTATTTTAGACCAAGTTTTACGAGTAATAATATATCGCAGAACCTGTATAATGTTTTTTCACAAACTTAATTCCCTAAAAGCGGCGCTGTCATTGCGCGAAGGTTAGGTAGACTAACAGAGAGAGGACCAGATAACCAAGTTATAGGTATGACTGCTGTGGGACTGATTAGGTACCTAAAAAGTTTTGCTATGTTATGACGTCATCAAAAAATCATCTATCATTAAAAGAAGTATTTCCCGCGTTCGCTGAAAAAATGCCGTCTCTGTTTGTGTATTTATTGCAAAACTAGCAATTCTGCAAATTTTAATTAATAATATTGGTGGATTATTAGGTAACCATTAATGCTTTGTTTATGTGCCAAAGTGTGGGCAAGCGATATAAAAACGGATAACGTAAATCTCCATATTTCCCTGGTAAAGTATCCACCGCTTTACGAGGGTACATGATGTGACTTTAACTTGACCACGATGACTTATTACTTGATATGTGACTTAACTTGATTGAATAATAAATTGAAAATTTAAAATTTTGACGATGGCAAATATACAAATCGTATGGTGCCATATATCAAAAGAAAAAAGAGCTCGCAGTGCGAAATTTGACAAGCAGTTTCCTTTTTCTCAGTTAAAAAAATAGCTCGTGCTCGCCATAGACTATCACTACGTAATGACGTATTTTCCTGCTGCTGTTTGCCGTGGGGCTTTAATGAAAACTACTCTACCCTAACAAATAGCAAAATATGGCATCTTCATCTGTATATTTTTGCGAAATAGCGGTTAGTTCACGCTTTGGGTGTGACCAGTTATTTATTTCCTCTGTCTGTTCGTATGTTTGTATGTCTCTTGAGATTTCGTACTTGGGTACAGGTCGTAGTTACCAACCAATCTTGACGAAACTTGTAGTATAAGTTCTACGAATTTTCAGGATTCATGTCGTCGTGGATTTTGAATAAGAGAAAGGAAGGAAGGAAGTTTGCTGTGACATCATTAGCTAGCCGATTTCAATAATATTAAGCACAGATATGCGGAAAACAACATACATTGAAAATCCTTAGTATAAAAAGGATCGGCTGAACTGATATAAAAAAAAAACGAAGAGGTAAACCTACATTTTTACTAAAAAATAGAAGTTCGCAAGTAACACCACGAAGCTCAACTAGTTACTTACTCGTAGAATAGAAATAAATGTATGGAATGTGAACTACATTCCTTTTCTAGTTTATATATATGTAAATAATCTATATAAATGTCGTGTAGTCACGTAGCGGACGGACAGAACCTATTACCTCGCGCCGGCAGAGACCATGCGGCGGATAGAAATCATTTCTACCAGTAAAACGAGGTAAAACGTTTTATTTTTTATTTCCTAGGTGTTTTTTAATCCTCGACGCAAAAACGACCGGGTGTTATAAGTTTGACGTGTCGCTGTGTGTGTGTCAGTGTGTGTGTGTGTCGGTTAGTGGCATCGTAGCTCCTAAGAATCATTCCCTCAGCGTCGCGTCCCCTCAACCGCGCGTCCCGGCATCGCGCGTCTCTTAACCGCGCGTTCCCGCTATGTCGCGCGCGGTACAGTCTAGTAGAGATTCGCTATGTTTAATAATAATCAGTCCAAGATGACCGACACCACGATGTTGTGGAGTACCTACATTTTTTTACAACTCCCTCAATATGGGTATCAAATGAAAGACCTTGACTAGTAGAATACAAATGAAAGACCTTGACTAGTAGAATACACTATGATAGTTTAAAATCCAAGATCTTAACAAGTCAAATTGAGGGATACTTTGAATACCCTTTGGGGGTTTTCAATTTAAGATACATGGGTCTAATTATAATGAGAAAGATATTTGTAAGTAATAAACTTAAAAAAACTTTTTTTTTCCTACAGATGTAAGCGTTTGTAGCATAATACCACAAGCTCGCACGACCACGGAAGTGAGGGACACATAGCCCTAGATGAAGCATGCCTAGTCTGGAATACACTGGCTCTAAAGGAAGTCTGCCGGAACAGACCGTTAGGTGCTTGGTGACAGATTTTCCAAACAAGCGATAGAAAACGCCTTACTACCATGCTATGCATGTTTCGTGGGATCGAACCTTGTACCTTTCGCACGGCAATCGACGCTACTAACTTAACCGATTTAAAAATATATTTCGCTGTAAGTTAGCTGCATTATTACTGAGTAACATAGGCTAAACAATTTTCGATGCGCGGTTAATACCGCGGAGCTAGTCTATTTTATACATATATTCTGTGTCCTGTATTTTGGAGACAGTCTGTTACAATATGTGTCCAACAGAGGGTTTCCAATACACTTTCAGTCCAAACTTGGGGTTCGTCCATATTCATTCTATTCCGATACAATCCCAGCAGGCCGGTCGCGTCTATAAATTCGATGAAACACAAGTGTTACGTCAATGGTTGATTTGTAGCTCTGGGGCCATATTCTCTAATGAACGACGAGATTCCTTGCTGAAAACGTGACGTGTTAAACGTTGTGTTGACGTAATAGGTAATTCTGATGATGTAAAATGAGCGCGTTACGACCGCGCTATAAATCTTCATATTGTCTTAGTGAATGACGTTATCTGTTAAAATGTTCACAGTGGATAAGGGCTTAGATATATCATTTGATTTATACAGATTTATCGACTAGGGTATAGTGATGATTATAGGTGATAACCTTGTATAATATAATGACTAGGCCGAAGAGAAACGAAGCATACAAAATTTGTAATATATTATACATACATATATAACATTCATATGGGACTAATTAGAAAGTATTATAATACCGTTTCGAACAAAAAAAGAATCTCTGAAAAATACTGGAATAAAAATAAATATTCCGACGAATTGAAAGCCTTTTGGGAGTCGGTTAAAACTATTATATATGTTTGAATAAATTCTTTAAATTAAAAAAAAACCCGCATCCATCCGTGCAAAGCCGGGACCGGCGGCTAGTTTGATTAAAAAAAAACCTCTTTCTGTCACCACGGACACTGTACCTATCCTAATCTTTAAATATATTTTTGTATAATTTAAGAAGCATAAAATAATATTTACTATACGACTACCGGGCCTTAATTGAGAAAATTAAATGACTTACCACATCAAAAAATAGCACACGGATTACCTATAGACTAATTATGATCTACAGATAATGCAAATTCTCCAACTCACTACTAAAGGGCAGCATGCCGAGTAGGTTAGCGACATTACCACGCTTAATAACAATATTATGACAATATTGAGCCAAATCAACATCGGCATTCTGGTCACGCGTCGCACCGATCAAACGCTCCAATATGTTAATTTCTTTATTGGATAATAAGATTAGCAATTAAATAAAAATAGATTAATTTTGACTAAATTATGTTAATAAAAATAGTTATATGCAACATATCCCAAAAAACTAGTTTAATCTTCATGTATAACAATCACAACAATCTAAGAAAACTACGTAATCAGTTAGATACAATCCAATCCACTTTCAGGCAATCCTAGGTTACGAGTATCACAAATAGCCAATTTTAGAAATCACCAAAAGAGTTCAAACGCTTGCTTCAATCACGAAAAAAGTCAAAAGAAATTGCCTGATCCATTAGATTTTGACGCTATTTTCTTGGCTATCACAAATACTATTGACTCACGTCTGATATTGATTTAACCTTTCAACGCGATTAAGGTTCCTTGGGAGCTAAACAAGATTTTTATGTTAAGGTCGAGGTCCCGCATCATCACAGTTTCTTTCGAAAGTAATTAGAGAAATCTATAACCTTATGTAGTAGTTCTGCGAACAGTTGATATAAAAAAAGTTTCCGTCAAATTGAAATCTTTTTCTTTGAAGTACTTTATTGAGAGAGCACGATTGGTACATGACCGAGGCAAATGATTTTTTATTATAGGCCAATAACCCAGCACTAGGATA
This sequence comes from Ligdia adustata, assembly GCA_947049295.1. NCBI lineage: Eukaryota > Metazoa > Arthropoda > Insecta > Lepidoptera > Geometridae > Ligdia > Ligdia adustata. Next base: position 4,665,093 of record OX346237.1, read on the forward strand.
GGAAAGGCTGTGGAATATGATGATGAATTAAATATTTATTTTTTAGGAATATTATTTGGGAACCACACACCATTTCCAACACAAACACCATAACTCTTACCTTTTCTACTACGCGTGCTAATATTCATAGAAATAAAAAAGGAAGCCCAAAACTTTCCACATAACTTCTTCGCCACAACACAACCGCAAATTATTTAGATATCTACGGAACCGTTGCCGTTTTTCGCGAACTTATCTTGAAAGCGTTTATTTTTCCTTTCAACTCATTTCGCTTGGTACCGTGCAAAGTTTTATGAGTTCGTTCGTAACGACTATTATTGATTTATTTTGCTTTTTTTTTGACCCAGTATTGGGGTGGGCTGGCAGTCATTCAGTCTTGCTTGAGTTTGGTGGTCGATTTGCCTTTGGGGGTGTTTTTTTTTTGCGGTAATCGCGGAACGGTATGTATTGGATTTGTGGGGTTGTTTTTGGGATTGCTATTACATGATGTCACGAATGTATAGCATGCAATGCACATTTGTTTTTTTGTATATATTTTTGCCTGTGAATTTTTAATACAATATAATAAATAATTATTTTATTTACACGTATACTCGTAGTAGCTCTCACCCGCAGCTTTGCTCCAGAGCATAATGTCAACTCCAGAGTTGACATTATGTTTCAAACTTAGGGGTTCACCCTATTTGACCTTCTTAGGGGTTGAATTACGAAAAATACTATCTTGGTACACGTTTTCACTCCATAATAAAATAACTCTCCAAATTTCATGTCTCTCAGTTCAGCGGTTTAGGCTCTGCGTTGATTCCAAGCGAATATTAGTCAGTCAAAACTTTTATTTATATGTATTTAAATCAAAGTAGAAAGGTTTGTCAATCTATAAATGCATATCAACCAACAATTACGCGAGGCGCTGGTCTTCACTAAGGATCGTGATTTAGCACATAATAATTATATGACAATTCTGTCTTATATTTTGCCCATAAAACAGGTCTGGCGATCCAGGGGGGCAAAGCAGCTAGCATTTTAGGCACGTTGCCAGAAACGCATATTTTATAAATTACAAATTATGTAATAACATACGTATTAGGTTTTTATAAATAGAAATAGAAAAATATTTATTTGGAACAGAAAATAAACTCAATAACACAGTTTATAATCTAAAGCTATAGACTAAAGTTACAAATTACTGCTCTCTGTCACAAACCGGTCAACATAATACTGGTTGAAATAACCAGCGTTGATCTTCTGTTGGAATCAGGTGATCAGTAATTTTTTCTACTCATAATAAAAGTACCTAAACTAAAGGCACCCATCCACGGCGTTGCACACGAGGTAAATTGGAATATACCTAAATAATATTTCAACTTTGAACTGCGATCTAACTCTGTTAGTCATTGAATTTGCAAAATTCATTTCTACACTTTATAATACATACACCCTCCAAATTTTATGCCCCTAGCTTCAGACTTTGCGTAGATTCCTAACGTGTATATCAGTCAGTCAGCCAGAATATTACAATAAAAGATATTACATTAAGAACAATACAATCAGTTTTAATCGATAACGCATATAATTATACGTTAATTAATTTTAAAAGATTGTTCGATTACTAAATAATAAATAGGTACCCAAATTCCTTCGACGCCTTGTTACTTATTTACGCCAAAGCAGTTGGAATCGTAAGATTGTGTAATTTATATGCCTGCAGTATTGAATAGAATAGCATCGAGCTACATTTGTAGTACCTACTCTTAGCATAAAGCATATACAACTTGTATTTTCTACCTTGGTAATTATTTTATACGAGAAACAATAGTTCCGCGATCTGTCGAACTCGAGATCACGATATTTTTTACAAACTCAAAAAAAAAGTCACAGTTTTTTTTTTTATATTCAGTAATCTTAATTAACGTGGTGCTCTGCATGTTAGTACTAAATATTATTGAAATCGGCTAGTAAATAGCGCAGTAGCAAATTTCCCTCATTTAGGGAGAAGTGTGACCCCAATAAAAAAAAAAACACTTTACTCAAGATTAGTTGGAAACTACGACGTGTACGCGAGTATGTAATTTCTTGCACACGAACATCCATACACAAACACTTACTTACAAACCGACAAACGAAAGAACATTTTTCTAGACTCGCAGCAGAAATGCTTCTCTTGGTCAGTCAATGATGTATAAATAATATGCAGATAGTGAGTGAAAGCTATGACGAGGACGAAACAAAAAAGAGAAAAATCAGAACATAAGTTGTTATTTACCAATACACCTTTTCAAATCAACATATTTTACTTAGCTTCAAGTCTGGTTAAAGTACTATGCTGATGCAGGTTGTAGTTGCAGTGATAATTTGACAATTACTCATTCCTGTCGAGAATTACTCAGAAAAAGAACAGAAATATTGGCACGGGGCTTTTATCTGGTTGATTTCGACTATTTTAACAATAACACGATTAAAATAATACTGTTAAAATAATATCACATCAGAAGAACACGTATTTGTATTAAGTACTTTTTCTATCTCTTTGAGTATCGCTTAGTTCATAGACAGGATTTTTTCGTAGTTCCATCATGAAACAGTGAATGGTATCAGTGTCAACTCAAAATTTATACTAGTTTCATTATTTCGACATTCTTTTTTGATGGAACTAATGTTGCAAATTATCGTCAGTAATTCCATCATGGAACTGTGAATGGTTCTAGTGTCAACAAACCACGTATTTTACTATTATAAACGCGAAAGTTTGTAAGAATGGATCCAAGTTAGTTTCTCTTTCACGCAAAAACTGCTGAAGAGATTTGGATGAAATGTGATACGGAGATAGCTTAGACCTTGGATTAACACATTCACGATATTTGGTCCGAAATATTTACTTAGCAAACGGCAATTTGTGTTGTTGCCCCCTCGGAATAACAAAACGTATTTTGTAAATTCCTGTTTCATAATTTTGCTAGTGCTGTAGTTGACTTAGTAAAGATTTTTAACCGACCTCAAGAAGGACAAGGTTCTCTATTCAGCGGAATCTTGTTACACATACTATCCTACTTCCTTCTATCCTACTTCCTACTATCCTACTTCCTACTACAAGTATATATCATAATAGTATAAAAATGAAAGTTTGTAAGAATGTAAGGAAGTATGTTTATTAAAGTTACAAGCAAAAACTAATGAACAAATTTGGATGCAATTAGGTACGAAGACCCTGATTAACATAGGCTTCTTACTTATTAACCTGTAATAACGAGGGCAACACCAAAGGGCGCAGCTAGTGTATATAGCTAGTAATAATGTTTATCACACTGTCTGTCTGTCTATCTAATTCGTAGTACATATTCTATTGCAATGCAAACAAACACGTTCGAGTAGGCTCTGTCTCTCTTATTAGCTATCGGAGGTATCGGTAAACAAGCCTGTGTTGTGAACCCTTATTTAATCACACTCCTTGCTTCAACCCTGCTTCAACCGCACTTGGGTAACTCTGACCTACGGGTATATGTGTAGGAAGTAATTAAATCTGTCTACAGTTTGTAACACTACTATTTGGTACTACTGGTAGTGCAATAGCGAGAATTAAAAAAAACAAATTGATATTTTCTTAAATATTGACATATTGAAGAATATGTCAATACTTAATAATATGTCAATGTTTAATATAAGTACCTTTTTAAGCGAAAGCTACTAGGAATTTAAACCACTGGTTTGCACGATCTCGGCACTCAGAGACACTGAGGCCCCAGATTTAGCATGCCTAGTCTGGAATACACTGGCTCTCAAGGAAAGCTGCCGTAACGCAACGTTAGGTGCTTGGTGATGGATTTGTCAACTTGATGGTGGTAGCTACCATCTGGTTTCCTAGCCAGGTAAGCGCTAGAAAATGCCACCATGCTATGGCTCTCTCAATATGTTTTAATTAACCAGTAGCTCAGGCTCTTTTTGTATCGTGGGATAGAACCTCGCATCTTTCGCACGGCAATCGACACAGTAACCACTCGGCCATCATTAATACAAAATCACATTTTGTACCTCAGTACAAATATCTCAAATACTACCGAAATCCTTAAAATACACATTCATAGAGTCTAAAATTGCTGAACAATGATAACTGCGTGACAATTTCACATTATATTTAATTGTTTGTTTGATTTTGTGAATAATTTTGCTAACGCGCTGTTTAAATAACTTGATTGGATTAAACCGCAACACGAATAACAAATTAAACGTAAAAGGTTCGTTCTGAACAGTAGTTATCAATAGCTTGAATTAACTAACAGATAATCTGTTAGGGTGTAATAACCCAAAAGGGTGATTGTACTCATCAAAATAAAAAAAAAACTTTCTCTAGCGGATAAAATACTATTCCATATATATTCTATACAGCAGTTTTAAAGGTTCCATAATAAGAGAAATTATTAAAAATACCTTCAAGTGGTTATGGTTATTTTTCAAATGTGGTCACGGGGTCAATAGCTCGTAGAACTTATAAATGCTATTGACTTAGACTACCAAGCTAGGTAAGTGCTGAAACAGTAACTTTATAAGCTGACTAAAGTTTAAGTTATATTTTATGATGGAGGGAAACTTGAATATCAAGAAGCCAGAGCTATTTTACATTATCCTAAGAAGTTAATTTTAAGTTTTAAAAAGTATTTACTATATCTCTGTTAAATGATACAGGGTTTCATATAACAAAGTTATAGTAAACACGTTAAGTATCTTTGGCTATCTAGCCTCTGAATGCAAATATTTAAAATATTTTTTTTTCTAAAAAGAGGATTAAGAAGGCAAATATATATATTTGTCAAAAAAATATATTTGAATACAAACAACTGAACCTCTTTTGATATTTTTATGGAATCACATAATAATTATTCTCTTTAGAAACAAAAACGAAATATAATTCGGTTTAGGTGTCACTGAAAAATCTGCCCACAGATATTGTAAAATAAATCAGTCACATCTCCTCAATTTTTAAAGTAAGTTAATAACTGTGACGCAGAAATAATATATAGGAAGGTATGTATCACAAAAGCATTTCAATTTACTGTTGTAAATATCTATTTCTTCATAACAGAAGTGTGGTGAAGCCACTCCTATTCTGGTTATAACGGATTACCAATAAACCCTGTATAAAACTAATGGTAGTTTGAAAGTCTTGTTTGACGTTTTGTTACTGTGACAGCTGTGACATTTATCACTTTATTTGACATGTTTATATTGTGTACAAGTTGTGATTTATGTTAGATACTATGGTAATTAAGACATAATACACAAATAAATATCTTTTACAGAGATATTCTCACCAAGGACTGATCACGTGAATATTCCAAGGACTAAACTTATTCTACTAAAATCAGGTAAGTCTGGGTACATACGACTCTAATGTCTTACTAATAAACGCGTCTTAACTAAAACCTCTTTTGTCTTGTTTCATCTGATGAAGATCGTCTCGCGCCAATGCAAGACAAAAGGCTCTCAATGTTGAGAGGCGTTTATTAATAAGAATGTAATTGCACGGGTCTCCTATACCTACGAACTTAAATAAATTTATCATAAGTCGTCATTTCATTGCAGCAAATTTAAAGTTCCTTGTGTACTTGTTGAATTAACATATTTTAAGTCTTATCTAAGTCTAAAACCTACCCTAGGAACACCTAAAACTACCGTACAATTATCGGCATTTGTATTGCATTTTACATCGTGAAGAAACTTGCTTGTCGAGGATAGCTTTCGAAGACTAGTGAAGTTCCTTACCCGCAATTGGGTCAGAGTGGCGGAATATGGCCCACACCATCTTAACATTTGGAGAGATCCGTTCCCAGCATTGGGACGTCTATATTATACTATTTATTTATTTATTTATTTATTCATGACACGATAAATATAACATTACAGTATTAACCTATGTCGCTATACTATCTACTTATAATACTCGTATTGACAAAAACGATAATATTTACAAAAATCTTAAGTAACTATCAAGTAAAATTTACACTCTAACACAAAAAATAAATAAATTAAATACAACACGTAAAATTACTCTCTCAAAGCACAAATAAATTAAAAACTTACACCAGAAATACAATTTTTTTTTACAAACTTATTCTAAAGATTTACAATATGTGATACACCTCCCGGCTAGTACACTCAATTTATCAGCTAGTACGTCAGTTTGGGGAAACTTCAGTAGCAGCTGATCAAGCTGTTTCTGCACTCGGAACACCGGAGACTGTTGGCGCGCTACCGTGAGTGCCGGCACAGGCGCGAACAGGGGCACACACCCGCTGCGGAACAGTGTGCGGTGCTCCGGCACACACAGTCTACTAACTTCACACAATATTTCTGGGCAGTGTACTCGACCATGTAAAATTTTTATGACAGCGAGTAACTGATCCTGCAATCTACGAGTTTCGAGTGAGTTAAAGCCGAGGAAACCCAATAAAAATTTGGTAGGATACATAAACGGATAATATCCATTCGTTTTCTTGTACAAGAATCGCAGAAAATGTTTCTGAACTTTTTCTAACATTAAGGTGTAAAAATTTCATGTGGGTTCCAGATGCAGGAACTTGCTTCCATTTTTGATCTTACTAAGGCAGAGTAAATAGCAACTTCATGACCATAGTTATATTAAATGTAATAACGTAGGCATATTGAATTTCGTGTATTCATTGATGATCAGTTAAAAGGTAAGAGGTAACTGTCAATCTAAAAACCTGTACAACTGGTGATAAATTTATTTAAGTTCGTAGGTATAGGAGACCCGTGCACGCACAGTCTTATTATTAAAAGACCCTTAACGTTGAGAGCCTTTTGTATTGCTTCAGAAAATATTATTTATCATATATATTGACCCTAATTCGGCCAGAAACACTGACTAAACTAAAAGTTCCTAAAATTATACCCATCTCTTTCTTATTCTTGGAAACAAAAAGTGAGGATACAATTTTAGAACTGTCAAATTTTTCTTTTAGACTAAACTAAAACAAAATGACGAAGAACGCAGAAGGAGAAATGGAGAAAATGAAACTTCTAGAAGAGAGGATAAAAGCGCCCTCTATATGGGGCCGCGTGCCTTGCGGGCTGAGGTTCGAGGATCTACAGGATACTAGGTACGAAGACGCGGTGCAGCTGCTGAAGAAACATTACCTGCCTCATGAGGTCAGTCAGTTAATATTATATAAATATACAAAGACTAATTTTTTATAGCCTCGGTTACACATTTCTAAATTGTTACTAAATTCTAGGCTAAAATAAAAAAAATAGTTTTTATAGCTTTGGTTACACATTTCTAAATTGTTACTAAATTCTAGGCTAAAATAAAAAAAATAGTTTTTATAGCTTTGGTTACACATTTCTAAATTGTTACTAAATTCTAGGCTAAAATAAAAAAAATAGTTTTTATAGCTTTGGTTACACATTTCTAAATTGTTACTGAATTCTAGGCTAAAATAAAAAAATAGTTTTTATAGCCTCGGTTACACATTTCTAAATTGTTACTAAATTCTAGGCTAAAATAAAAAAAATAGTTTTTATAGCTTTGGTTACACATTTCTAAATTGTTACTAAATTCTAGGCTAAAATAAAAAAAATAGTTTTTATAGCTTTGGTTACACATTTCTAAATTGTTACTGAATTCTAGGCTAAAATAAAAAAATAGTTTTTATAGCCTCGGTTACACATTTCTAAATTGTTACTAAATTCTAGGCTAAAATAAAAAATATAGTTTTTATAGCTTTGGTTACACATTTCTAAATTGTTTCTAAATTCTAGACTAAAATAAAAAAAAAATTTAATAGCCTCGGTTACACATTTCTAAATTGTTACTAAATCCTAGGCTAAAATAATAAAATAGTTTTTTAATAGCCTCGGTTACACATTTCTAAATTGTTACTAAATCCTAGGCTAAAGTCTAAAACCTATAAATAAAAAAATCATCCTAATATTAAGACAAATCAAATTGAAAATTTGGAAAAAGCCCAGATATTGTTGCAGCAACCATCATAGATTTTAAATTATCATAGTGTCTCGTATTCTACTAGTCAAGCCCTTTCATTTGATACCCATATTAAAGTGTTGTGAAAAAATGTGTTCCGCCATTTCGTGGTGGCGGACAACTTAGATTGTCATCAAACATAGCTAAGAACTCTTCGATTTAAACACCTTTTATACAAAAAAATCTAAATCAAAATTAGACCATCCGTTTGGTAGCTACGATGCCACAGACAGGCACACACAAACACACTGATACGTCAAACCTATAAAACCCTGTCTTTTTTGCATCGGGGTTAAAAATTAAAAAAAAAGTACTTATATAAAACATCTATGCTATGTGAGCGTCATCGATCATTAATATTTTATCATTAAGTATGTATAAAAACTTAATTAGAATTTTCTGTAAAACTGCGCTTTAGAGTTTTACAGAAAATTCTAGAATTTTCAGAGGAAAATACATTCAAAGGAAGCTTGCACTTTTAATTAACAAAATTGTTTTTATTTTGCTAGTCATATTGTAACAAGAAACGCTTGCATACTGGGTTATATGAAGTCGTAGTGTGGTATCGTACTCGTAGCTACCAAACGGATGAACCGATGTTGATGTTTTTTAAATGAAAGGTGAGTTAGCGATGTTTATTGAAAATCGGTCAGAGAAGGCCTCCTAGGTCGCTACAAAATGACAGATAACATATTATTTTACAACTCCTTTAGTATGGGTAAGAAATGAAAGGGCTTGATTAGTAAAATACTATACATTATGCTGATTTCAAATCCAAGAAGGCTGCCACTAAAACTGTCGGGAGATATTTTAATTTTCAATTCACTTGTAAACATAGGAACTTTGGCAGATGAGCATTAAAAAGTATTTTGTTGAATGCTGTCTAGGGTTACAACTATATCATACAATACTAAAAAGATTACTACTTACGCAAGAAATATTCAAAAATAAACTACAAATTTTTATACTAATAAAAATTGAGCTTTCGTTCAACTTATAACCCTGCATATCAACCTAAAAACTTGCCTAAAAACTTACACAAGAAAGTATTACAACAGAAAAATATTAAACTTACAAATGTTCGCAAAAACTGGCCGACTGCTTTGGTGGCTGCAGACTTTTCCTTAATTAAGAAACTGACAAAAAGATGAATTGCCCGTTCGGAAATCTTAATTTACTTAATTAAGTTATTTTGCTCCGGCGAGAAACTGACCGAAAAACAATCGAGCTCAATCGAGTGAGGTTAGTGTAAAAGCGATTAGCGGTGGACGGTTTATTACTGAAAGCGCATAAAGCTTTTTTCATTGTATGTATTATTTGAGCACGTGTGGAATAGTAGGACAAAACAATTTTCCAATAGTTTATTGAGACCAGTGGTACAAAATATTCTCAGTTGTCCTACCATGGGGCTACTCAATGGGTATGAGTTGAGTATATAATACGATATTGTAACAGTTGCTACACGGCTAAAATTTCATTTCATGACTTTGCAAGTTATTGCGTTTGCCTTTTAAAATTATACGTAGTATGTTTCAATCATTTTTGCTTTAAAAATATATTTAATAATAATAAATATTAAAGGGTACATATATACGAGTAATATGGTCTAGGAAGTATTGCATTGACGCTTTTACTTCGCTAAAGGAATAAAAAGGTAAGGGTGCACTAAGATAAGATTTTTAGAAATTCAACCCCTTTGGGTCAAATGAAATTCCAAAGTTTAATTTCGCGCGTAACGCCACGTGTTACAGCTATTATTGTATCATATCAGCGTAAAGAGGTCTTTCCTAGATGCTATATTAATATTTTCTAAAGTGTCTGAAAGACAAAGGTTATTTATGTAGTTTCTTAAAAGTTTCAAGAAGAACTTATATCATATCGCTTTCAATCGCTATCACTGTCGCCACACCTGATATCCGAATAGGTACACTCGAAAATTTCTTCGAGTTTTTTTAATAAACCTCCTTTAAGCCTTTATTAAGCGAATAGCGTTATCCAGTTTAAATATATTTCGCATTTCAATTGGTTACTTGATTAAAAAAATCTCCGGAACGAGTGCTGGAAATACTTTTGAAAACAATTTTTTAATCTTTCTCTTCGGGAATTTTTCTGCGAATTGTGCAGTTCTTTTATTAAATTTTCTTTCGAATAACTTTTACCAAATAAATATTTGGTATATTTTGGAGTAATGTCGTTTATGTGGCATCTATTCGTTATGTCAAAAGACTAAAAGCGCTAGATTTGATTTTTATGTTAAAGAGCTTATAAATCCCGGGAATTTCTGTAAAACTTTGAATCTAAGAAACAAGTATATGTTGTGGTATGAACATAAAAAATGCGTCGGAAAATGTATTAAATTTTAACGCACAAAATGAATATGTACACTCTTTTACATGCACTTAAAGTATATCATATTTTACTGTTGTCATTTCTGCATAGACGTAATGTTTTGCCTTGCTGTAAATGCTAAAACTTGGGCCGTTTTTCTGTTTGTGCTAAACGTGGTCTTTGATATTGAAAAGAAAAACATCTTATTGAACATATTGTTATTATAATATTACACTATCAAAATATGCCATAAGCTCTACGCTTTTGCTACGAGGTCTACGCCTTTGCTACGAGGTCTACGATTTTTCTACAAATTCTACACCTGAGATACGGCATCTAGTATATGCTTTTATATATTACTCCGTTAGTTAAATCCTTATTTCCTTTTAACTTTCAGATTACTTATCGATCGGTAAAACTTCACGAGGATAAAGAGGGTACAGACGAGTTCGTACATAACGTCAGAATATGGATGAAGGACAAAATGTCTATAGCGGCCGTCAAAGAAGGGACCGATAAACTCGTCGGCGTATTGATTATGAGAATCCAGGAGAAAAGTAAGTGATAATATAACAAGTGTGGTTGTTTAAACCGATTTTTAAAATGAAGTAGGTACCTTTTTATGTTTGTTGCCTAATTACTGGGAGGAGGATGAAATGTTTGAAACAGCTGAGGTTTTCTCTCGAATTTCGGATTAGTCCAAAGGCAAGCAAGTTTTTTTTTTACGCTTTACAAGTATAATATTTAAAAAAATAACAACCAACTATAATTTGGAATTCGTACACGTACATACATAGTTTTCAGTTCACGCACCAAACTACTACACTTTTTTTGAAATAAATTATGTGTAACCACTTTGTAAGTGTACCGATTTAAATGAAAACGTGATATCGATGGGAATATAAATTAATGCAAATAAAATACAACAAATTCAGACCCTCCTCTTGTTTTAAATTCAAGCAAGTGGAAAATTTTAAATATGACACTACACTCTCTAAAATCTTATCTAAGGCAAGTGTATCCCTCAACTATCCAAACTTTACGCTGCCTCAGCACAAAATTTAACTAAGCTATCCTCGTTACTTATTAGAATTTTTTATTTCATTATCTTATAACTGCATATTGTGGCTTTGAAATATCATGAATGTCTTTTTTTATCAATCAGTATTACGAGTATTAGACTTACTAACGGAACTCTACTAAAGTATTTTATTTAGAAAACTAACGCTTGTTTGATTCATATTATTTAAGAAGACGGGTTTTTACGCATACCTGATTGTTGGAAAGGTCCAACTATAGTTTCGTTCACATTCATTAAAATTCATTAGGGATGAAATGAGCCGTTCATGTCTTCAACGATGACACGTCTCGCACTGCGCTCGGCCGCTCGCCGCGCGCGCTATGTCTTCGTCGGCTACTACGAATGTATTTGAAACAAAGGAATATGAAGTGACTCACCAGGATTTCTCCGTGTTAAAGTAATCGAGTGACGCAGATGTCGAGTGAATTACCGCGGAGTGTACATCCACCTTTATTTGTTTAGCACCCGGCTCTGAGCAATTTGGTGAACGCGCCCACAAAGACGAGTAATTTCTACACAAAATGTAAGCGAACGCCTTTGTTGAGTTGTTTTGATGCAGTGACTGAGGTCCGCAAAAAATGGTAGTGCCATGTTTTATCTTCACGAAGCTCGAGCTTAAATGAAACAATACAAAATTCAACATTAAAATTTCATCGTCATGAGAAACGACATTGTTTGCTGATATTTGGTTGTTGTTGGTTTTTTTATATTTTTTACTTTAAACGAGTTCTAAAAAGAATGAGAATCGATTCAACTGTATTGTGTAACGTTTTTTAACGTGATTTATACAGTTTCTAAGACATGTCTGGACTGAACCGATTTTTATTTATTTGAAGGGTATAAATATTAGTGGTCTAATGGTCAAGGCATCTGGGCGTGATATCCAGAAAGCGCAGAGTCGAATCCTGCTTGTCTAGAAATTTTTCGTTCGCTCTGTTTTAAGTTTCATAGTACTTAGTGTGGTTTTTTTTTCTAAGTGTGTGTGTGTTTGTTTGTTCCTCTTTCATGCTTAGACGGCTTAACGGAATTGGATGAAACTTGACACGAAGACAGTTTATACCTTAGATTAACACATAGACTAATTTCTACTACAAATAAACCCGCAAGGCGCAGCTAGTAGATACATTAAGTATAAAATGTGGAAGTTTAAGTACTACAATAAGAGTTTAGATGACGTGAGACGCCTTCAAAGGCTCACCTCGCGTAACGATTGTTCTCCCTTCCTTATTCGGCTCGATACCATCAACATTCCCTTAATATAGACCTACCCCTATCGACTACTTGGAATCCAATTTACGTACAAGTCTTCAGATGCAAGATAAGAGCGAGTTGCGAGGAAAGTAAGACAATGCGTAATGCAGTTTGCGCGCGAATTCCGAATGTTACGTTAACTAACAAGACTTCTTGAATGACGCCAAAAATTTATTTCATGGACCTAAAATTTTAATATTTCACAATTGATTATAAAATGAATATACGAATATTTTTTCTGTATATATTTGAAACGTCTACCTGATGCCGTTATAATAACGAGCAAAAGACGGCAATAAAATCACGCTTGTTGTATAGGAATGAAATCACTTAAATATTTATTTTATTCCGTTTTTAGTATTTGTCAATATAGCGGTAATATTTGAAATTTGAAAAGTAGACAGTACTTACTTTCAACGCTGATGTATTTCACATCATCTTTAAAAGTCCAACTGTCTAGCTATTACGCTTCAATGGAAGCAACCGGCTGACAGACAGCTTTTAAAGTCTCTCTAGACTTGTACCCCGCACAAAATCCTATAGCTGAATCGGAATTCTTTTTACGAATGCAGTAAAAATTTAGGCTCAAAGCGTTCAAGGAATCTTCCCCTAATGTTACTGGCACGAATAGCACCGATACAACGAATAGAGTTTCCATTCGATACATCGATATGTGAATAGTTTAGAGATGTGCAGCTTTGACGTCTTGATTTGATCAGTGAAAGGTTTTGGCGGTAAGTCTACATACATCCTACTAATATTTTAAACGCGATAGTTTGGATGTATTTCACGCATACATCCATGCATGTATGCGTTGCTTTTTAACGCAAAAACTGCTAAACGGGATTTTGGCACCGAGATAGCTTGTCTTGTATTAACATATAGGATACTCTTCACACGGAAAAAACGCAGTGTATTCGTGGGATAATAAAATTTCCGCGGGTAACTTCACACGGCACAGCTAGTGGTCATACACATTAATTGTGGTTAGTTTTACTAAAAGCCAGTGAACTCAATGCAATTTTCGCGATAGGTAATACTTTTAAATTCAGAATTTCAGACAAACATAGTAAAAGTGTGTTGACTGTAGACAATATTTTGAGAATCTCTATTTTTATGAATATACCTTCCTAGGGTGATATTTAAAAAAAAAATATTATTGTATTTTTTACATTTATTTCGTTTTTACATTTCTAAACTTATGGAAAAGGGAAGACGAATAAATAAAATACCTATTATTAGGATTATAATTCGAAGAATCTCTCTTATGTCCCATCACTACAACAGACATCGACTAGACAGTTTGTGACTCTTTTGTGAATGCTAGATGTTTATTGAGACGCTTCTCTCTGATCGGGTTTTGATTGAGTTTCACTGAGACGAATAGAGTTCTGCGGAACTTTTGAGAACTCTTTGTCCTTTAATATTTAGTATATTTCGTCAAAGATAAGTTAAACTTACCATGTGTGAAAGATCGAGTTAAATACTATCTTTAGGTTTTAAGCCGAATCCGAAAAATAGAGATTCTTAATTTATTAGAATCCTTTTTTCCTCAGAAATACCTGGACTGATTTTGAAAAACATGTTTTTTGTTGTTTGAGAATTTGTACCTACTTCTTTATCAGTTCCACATAAATTTTATCAGTATAGGCCAAGTAATTTGGTTTCTATAACGAAAAAAAAATTCAATATAAAAACGCTTGCCGAATTGGATTCAAGTGGTCACTTTTTAGAAGTGTTTCTTGTTGAAGTTGTGTATTTAATAAAAACAATGATTTTTCAGGCGCATTTTCAAGGACCTTCAGTCGAGTTAAGATAACCCACAACCCTTTATACTCAGCAGTGATGACGTACTACAATACTATAGAAGAGCCCTGCGATCTGTATGATAAACTTAAGTGCAAACGATACTTCAAGGTCTACCTGATAGCTTTGAAGGAAAGGTACAGACATCGAGGTAAATATTAAACTTATTAGCATCATATAGGCTTATCAGTCAGGGGTATACTAAGCCGAAAGGGGATTATTATACTACATGTTACAATCTTTCACCAACCCTGAATGCAAGATAAAAAAACTCAGCTATTGAAAAGAAAAAACATTTCAGAATGTAACAGGCGCTTATTATATTTCTCGAGTTCGGAGATGGTCGTAAAAGTCGTTCAGAATGAGTGAAGTAACCCGCTTTCGGCGTAGTATACCCGTAACTAATGACGATGTTTAAAACGTTTCTAAAATAGTTTAGCTAACCAGCAATAACACAAATCAAATATATTTATTGCCTGTATATATTTAGAAATGCTGTTTTGGACTGCCTAAGTGTTATACGTTTGTCATCGCTGACACAGTTGGTAGTTCGTAACACAGTTTAGGTATAATATTTTTAAAGTTAAAGTTACTTTCATTGTTGTTTTTATAAGTGTTGAGGACACCAGTTCTCGGAACTACTGGTATAGTTACATTATCAGCCTTATTAATAAACGCGTCTTAACTTTAATAGCTTTTTTTTTGTTTTGGCGCGTGACGATCTCCATTGGGTAGCACAAGACAAAAGATGCTCCAAGTTATGACGCGTTTATTAATAAAGCTGTATATATGTATCCTACTCTTATACCGCAATGCGTGAAACTTCTTGATTGATCTCGATGCAAAGCTACCGCAAAGCGATAAAACTTCTGTTTACCCTCAAATAAATTATTTATGGCCGCCCAATAAACTCTCGCCAACTCGTGATTGCGACGAAATAGACATAAAACTGATAAAACATCAATAAGATTCATTGGAAA
The DNA here is from genome assembly GCA_947049295.1 of Ligdia adustata. Taxonomy (NCBI): domain Eukaryota; kingdom Metazoa; phylum Arthropoda; class Insecta; order Lepidoptera; family Geometridae; genus Ligdia; species Ligdia adustata. Next base: position 4,680,535 of record OX346237.1, read on the forward strand.
ACTTGTACAAGTGTAGAATAAGAAAATTGTACTAATAAAGGTTTCTATTTCACTATCCGTTGTCTGAAACTTTGGGTCAGTTCCAAGTCTTAGTATTGTGCTTTTGTTTTTTCGGCTGTTTATTTCATATTGGGTTGTACTAATCAAATTACTGAATCAAACATTGCTGTTGTTTTTCTTCTTATAATTGCTAAAAAATATTTTTAACTATTGTTACTTGGGAGACCATTTACCACAACTAGGAGACGCGGCCTATTTCTTGAAGTTTTCATACATTTAATATGTACTCGCCGCACACGTTGAAAGCCCCTGGTCGCCATTCGCTACGAAAAAATACACAAGACAATTACCTAGATATTATTTTAGAATATCTTTAAGCATTGCTAGTTTCCTATTAATCTCAAAACTATGATTCAAAGAAAAGTTTTTTTTTGGTTTCAAACATAATCTGATTTTACGTTATCCTTTAAGTATCATTGCTGATAAACTCTTCGATATTTCTCCTAACTATTTACAGGCATTTTGACGCTTAAAGTCAATATAATGAGTTTTCCCTTAAAGCGCGTTCATTTTTAAGTCTCTTTTACGTATTTGTATTTACATTGATTTACATTTGTCCTTTACTTTTTCAGGGATAGCTAAGGAAATGTTAAAAGCAGCGATACGGCTTAGTGCTAGCGCCTTTGTACCAGGGATAGCAGGTATTTTAACAGGATTTTATTAGCTTGCTATGTATGTGTGTATACAGGGTTATCGTCTAAGGGTGTACTAAGCTGAAAGCGGGTCTCTACACTCAGCCTAAGGAACAACTTTCACTCTCAACTCTGAATTCAAGAAAAAAATCAGCTGCTCCATACAAGAAGAAGAAGAAAAGTGGTATATTATATTCTTGAATCCTTGGATAAGTCAAATAAATGTGCCAGTGTCTTTTGTGATCTTTCAAAAGCTTTTGATTGTTTGAGGCATGATATATTGATTTTAAAAATGAAATATTACGGATTTCAAGGCCCTGCATTAAATATGATGATAACTTATTTACAGAACCGTAGTCAAATTGTCTCTGTAAATGAAGAAACTTCTACAGAGGGTATGATGTCAATTGGTGTACCACAGGGCTCTATTTTAGGGCCAGTCTTGTTTTTGATTTATATTAATGATATAACCAACGCATTGCCGAGTTGGGCTCATATAAATTTATTTGCAGATGATACACATGTGGGTATCAGAGACAAATGTAAATTTAATTTAGACGATAAAGTTAATGCAGTTATGGAATTGTTAAAGGAATGGTTTGACGCAAATGGTATTATTCTTAACTCTGATAAAACCATATCAATGCAGTATCAGTCAAGGTTGGGTATTTTTGGGAATTCTATTAGTAAAACAAATATATTTCTAGGTTATACAATTGATAACACTATTAGTCATAAATCTCACATCGATAAAATTTGCAACAAAATGGCAAGTGGTAATTATGCTTTATTTAAACTCAAGCCATTATTAGATAAAAAGTCACTCATCTCTGTCTATTATGCATACGTTCATTCTATAATAAGATACGCTATAACTGTTTGGGGAAACGCTAAAGATATCATAAAAGTTTTAAAATGTCAGAAACAATCTATAAGAACAATGAATGGTTTGAAAAAACGTAGTCCTGCGAGAATACACTTTAGAAATGATAAAATAATGACAGTTATATCACTTTATATTTATAGTAGTTTATTAGAGGTACACGAGGATACGGAAATTCCGGAAAAAAGAATTTCACGTAATAATAAAAAAGGGCGAGTCCTGCCTGTCAACAGATTATCTAAGTGTAAGAAACAGGGACTTTACACCAAAATATTAATGTACAATAAATTACCAAATAGCGTGATGGAACTCAATTTTAAAATATTTAAACAAAAATTAAAATATTTTTTTGAAAGAAATCCTTTTTATAAACTCAGTGAATATATGTCATTGCAGCTTGTGGAATCATCGTTCTTGTGTGATGAACAACAATTACAAAATGTTAGTAATAGGTAAAGAAATAAATGACAATGTAAATGTATAATATAATAACTATTTGTTCTTAGAACTATAAAAGTATTTATAAGTTAAGTTTCTTTTAAAGTAATTAATAATTAAAATGTAACAAGACTTGCCTGTAACGAATGTTATTTAAAGGCCAATAAATATTTCTTATTCTTATTCTTATTCTTATTCTAGTTTATCGGTCGTTAACAAAATGTATGGAACTCAATTTCAGAGTTGGCCCCATAGTGAAAGTTGTTTATTAGGATGAGTATAGTGACCCTCTTTCGGCCTATCACACACCTAACCGATAACCCTGTATATAGATTTGTATTATGTGTATCTTAGTAACCCGCGAATTTTTGAACACAATTTACACCTTCTTCAAACGTTGGATTAATTTAAAACTGCAATGATTTAAATAGTTTGCGCTGTTGTCCCTATCTTATAGGATTCGATTTTTTTCTACATAAATTGTTATTACGCATTTACGTAGCAAGTTATTGAATTACTGTGAAAAGAGGGTAGGCCATGCTAGGCAAGTTTCAAGCTATGTTTTCCTTCACCGCTTAAGCAAGTATTTGAGAGACAACCAATTATTATGTACTGATAATATTCTTAGTGCATTTTTATCTTTCAGGAATATTCACAACAGGTAGAAGCCAGCAGATAGCTAGCGAGCTGGGCTTTAAGAAGTATGAAGAAATTTATTATACCAAATACATAGTTGATGAACAGGTAAAGTAGTTTTTCTTAGGTGAAGTAGTAAAAATGGGTTCCTTTTGTGTTTTTTTTCCTTTTTTTCCCTTTTAATGAACACAATTCATTAATGTTTTAATAATTTGATATACCTACTTAATACTATGTTTAATATTTAATACTATGTGTGCATGCAACATATATATATATATATATATATATATATATATATATATATATATTGTGTTCTCTTGTTTTAGTATTGTAAACTATGTATAATATGTGAGATAATTGTAACTGACATTTATAATCGTTTTTTCTCAATAAGAAATAAATTAATGGTTTTTAATCATTTAGATATTCATTTACTCGTTTTTATACTGACTCATTTTTCAATTTAAAAAATATTACACACAAGAAGTTTTAGTTATTTGCTTTGAATAATTTAAGTACTCGACCGATTTTGTCAAAATTTATGTGGGACCCTCGGACCTTAAATTTTTTAACAAATATGAATTTTCTAAATGAACACAGACGTCTAATTAAAAAAAAATACTTCAATGAATTTCGAACCTACTCTTTTCTGTAGCTACTTTAATAGTAGTAGTTTTAATAGTAAAGATTTCTTTTTTTTAATTTCAATTCCATTTATTAATTACAAAGCATACATAATAAAATCGGATGAAAACATTGTCATGTACAAATAAAATTATTGAGCACCATTATACGCAGTGAGTAGAATAAGAAACTCAAAGAAAATTTAAAAATTAAGATTTTGAATAGTTAACAACAAATTTACAATAAAAGGTCAATAAAAAGTCAAATCAGTGTAAAAGTCAATTTTATTTTCTAAAAAGTTCTATGCATGACGAAATCAGTTTAACCTAAATAACCTTAACTTTACCCTTTAGATGATATTCTGGGACATCGGTTCCGGTAACTACGGCGCTGCTCTCATGGGCCACAGGATACCTGACGTGGAAGAGCCAGTCGAAGAAGTTCACCTCCAACATTCTTCGCGGTTCAACGTCGGTCCTATTGACGATGAAGAGGAAAAACAAGAAGGAAAGCAGAGCTAACGAAGATGCCAGCATCGTCGCTTGCTCTATCTATAACGCCTAGATAATAAATCAAGAAAAAACAAGTTAAAAAAAATTGCGTAAATATCAAAATGATTAAAAATTTAAAACTATTTGATACACGACTTCAATTCAAATAATACATACTGACTAGATAGAAAATTATACTGTTATGTTACAATTGTTGTTTTAGTTGTAGATTTTAAAGAAAAATTAGTTAAGTTATTCTGACTCATTTAAATCTATTTTGATTTAACATTTATTGTAAAGAAGTCGTTGCAAGTACTATGTCTCTGTTTTATTGGTGTTTTTTCATAATATTTATAACTAAACGATTCCAAAATGTACGGTTTTTCTTTAAACTATAAGTTATACTTTGAAAAAAGTGATAACGATTTCAATTTGGCAGGCAAAAATTGCGTTACAAAACAGATTACACATTCTGCAGAACGCCACAGTCATTTAGAGAATAGAATTTTATTGCCAACAGTAAACAACAGTATAACACACAATGTCACAAATTAAACTAAACTTAATAAATACTTTCTGTCACAAACTACACTCAACTCAATGAAATGCTGGCTTAAACAACCAGAGTTGTTCTCCCGTTGGAACCGGGAGGTGACGTCACGCTCATCACAAGCAGAGAAGGAAAGTAATTTGGAAGGAACAAATTGTATTCCAGAATAGGCATGTTCCATCTAGGGCTTCAGTATCGCTGACTACCGTGGTCGTGCGAACTTATGGTAACCTAGCTGTGTAAGATATATATAAAAAAATATTTTTTCAAATCGGCTCAACCATCTCTGAGAAGTTGAGGAATCAAAGGGAGGTCTTAAAAATAAATTCTAACGAATATTCATAACCTCTTCCTTTTTTTAAGTCACGATGTTATATCAACATGTAAATCCACGCGTTAAACACACATTGTTAAAAACATTGCTAACGTTTATGAAAGAAGCCATTCTTCATGGCTTCCATTCATGAAGGAGACATTCCTCAAGTGTTTTACGAGCTATAAAGCGTTCAAATTGACACTATGGGTCAAACAGATCATGGGTTATGTTTGGGGTGACTGAATATTATGTCATTCACTTGGTATATACTTTGATCACTTGGGTGAACAAAGTGGAATATACCCATTGTCCAAAATTCACTCAATTCACAATAAAAAGCCCTTAATTCACCTTGGACTTGTTACACCTGGTTGATATCACTCACGTAATATGTGACGACAAATTTGGTGTATTTTCTTCATCTTGGAATAAAATCACGAAGGAAAATATGAGAGGCTTTTTAAATTAATTTTGCGTAGCTGCAAACCTCTCGTATTCCTAATCCTTTGCTGGGAAGGAAGTGTTGACAAATTTTATCTTTCCTATGAATAAATGCCTTTGTACCAGCTAAAAAAGCTGTTAAATAGCAAAGAGAGACTTCAAGCCCTTAAACACCTCTTTCCAAAATGTGAATTCAAACACGCGTTACTTGAAAATTGCCCCATTTTTATGAGCCATAATTCGACGTTCGGACGTATAGAGGGTCACTGTTCAACTGCTTTACGACCTATAAACCCGTAAACGGACGGACATAGAACGTAAATTAGGGCAATTTACTTGGATCAGTTGGATGCTCAGGCATTTAGAGCTACAGGTGTTTTACATTACTTATTGATATTTGTAGACGATACCTGAATGTATCCGGGGAAGTTAGAATAAGAATAAGAATAAGAAATATTTATTGGCCTTTAAATAACATTCGTTACAGGCAAGTCTTGTTACATTTTAATTATTAATTACTTTAAAAAGAAACTTAACTTATAAATACTTTTATAGTTCTAAGAACAAATAGTTATTATATTATACATTTACATTGTCATTTATTTCTTTACCTATTACTAACATTTTGTAATTGTTGTTCATCACACAAGAACGATGATTCCACAAGCTGCATTGACATATATTCACTGAGTTTATAAAAAGGATTTCTTTCAAAAAAATATTTTAATTTTTGTTTAAATATTTTAAAATTGAGTTCCATCACGCTATTTGGTAATTTATTGTACATTAATATTTTGGTGTAAAGTCCCTGTTTCTTACACTTAGATAATCTGTTGACAGGCAGGACTCGCCCTTTTTTATTATTACGTGAAATTCTTTTTTCCGGTATTTCCCTATCCTCGTGTACCTCTAATAAACTACTATAAATATAAAGTGATATAACTGTCATTATTTTATCATTTCTAAAGTGTATTCTCGCAGGACTACGTTTTTTCAAACCATTCATTGTTCTTATAGATTGTTTCTGACATTTTAAAACTTTTATGATATCTTTAGCGTTTCCCCAAACAGTTATAGCGTATCTTATTATAGAATGAACGTATGCATAATAGACAGAGATGAGTGACTTTTTATCTAATAATGGCTTGAGTTTAAATAAAGCATAATTACCACTTGCCATTTTGTTGCAAATTTTATCGATGTGAGATTTATGACTAATAGTGTTATCAATTGTATAACCTAGAAATATATTTGTTTTACTAATAGAATTCCCAAAAATACCCAACCTTGACTGATACTGCATTGATATGGTTTTATCAGAGTTAAGAATAATACCATTTGCGTCAAACCATTCCTTTAACAATTCCATAACTGCATTAACTTTATCGTCTAAATTAAATTTACATTTGTCTCTGATACCCACATGTGTATCATCTGCAAATAAATTTATATGAGCCCAACTCGGCAATGCGTTGGTTATATCATTAATATAAATCAAAAACAAGACTGGCCCTAAAATAGAGCCCTGTGGTACACCAATTGACATCATACCCTCTGTAGAAGTTTCTTCATTTACAGAGAGTTTATGTTTGTACGTTTGATTTATATATTGAGTATAAAAAAGTACGAAAGATTAACCGTCTTACTACAAAAGATTTGGATATTTCTATTAAGCGGATGTTTCTGATCATTTTTTATTGCGAATCCGTGGCTATTACTTGTTTAGACATTAACAACTCCGTTTATGTAATGCTACAACTAGACTTTGTGTAATCAGTCTGTCTAACAACCAATTTTGAGATTCCATAACGAGTATTTTGTTCTAAAATATTGTAGGTGGTAAGGGTGTTCAAATTTCACAGATTTCTTATCAAAATAATAGTTTAAAAGTATGTTAAATTATTTTTCTGATAGAATCTAATGTAAAGTCTTAATAGTTCTGATTTCTACAAAATGCTCAATACTAATTAGTATAATTATTTCTAGTGAGTCTTGGGCGGTGGCATATTCAGCGGAACAGCACAAGCGGCAAAAATGTGCTAGCTTTGGTAGTGGTTGCATATTTGAGAAATTTGGAGTCGAGACTTTGGGCCTCAACTAGAGGACCGGGAGAGCTCATATTATTTTCTAAAATATGAGTATATCGGAGCGTTTGATCGATGCGACTCATGACAAGAATGCCGGTGTTTATCTGGCCATTCCGCGTGGTAATGCCGTAAGCATCGCGATACTCTGGAAATTTAACTTTACTTAAAGGATTTTTTAACGAATAAAGGATTTAGGTGAAATTTAGTTGCTATAATTGAAATACCTAAACTATTAGAAGATCAAATTGTACCAAATAAGAGACAACACCTAATCAAGACACGTTTATTAGTAAGATAAAATATCTACCATAAACCAATAGCACTTCGCGAACTTAGATTGACAACAAAATGTTATTGTCCTGACTTAGGAACATAGCTATATTAAATCTTGAATTACTCGCGTTCGGTCTCTTACGCGAGGCTTTTTGTCTCATAAACTTTCTTATAATGGTCTTGTGCGAGAGTTCCTCCACAGAAAAATAACTTATTTAATCTAACTTGGACGGAAACATCTCGGATAAGGATCTCTATTTCATTAAATTGTCAGTTTCGTTGAAAGCGGTCGGCTTGGTGTTTTGTATGGCATCAATCAATATGATCAGCCATTGAAAATTTATCAGGTTTCAGATACGAATATCTTTGTGCAATTTAATTTGCGTTATTGAACTTAAATGATGAAAGTTTAGTTGAGTATTGATTCTGGACTAGTCGAATACGTTTCTGTATACATTTGATAATTATTGTAATACGATTTATGCAATTTTTTCAAACTGTCATATTACCGACAGTTTAAAAATTTGGCAGAAACTGTGTCATAAAAATTGTGAACTTGTTACCTGTTAAAAATTGTGTACCCAGGGTTAAATATCAAAATCTACTATGGCTTTAAAATAAAAAACCTCCTGTCGGACAAGCAATTCGAATGTTAAATTCGATCTCTAGTATTTTTTCTAGTGTATGTGTTTAAAGGGTGTTTAAGGTTTTAGTCATTACTTAGCAAATAATAGTTTAAGAATGTTACAATATTTTTTTGGTAAAAATCTAATTCTGACTGCACAGTTTGCTACGGCACCATTAACTGGTTGATTTGAATAAATTTTGGTACCGACATGTGGAATACAATATTAATTAAGATTTATGAATATAAAAAAATCGATCAAGTGGCTGTCGTTTTTTTGACCAGTCTCTAGTACTATTTTAGAATGAAGTTTGCAATGTGGTTGTATGAAAAAAGTGGGTGAATGTGGGTGAAGTTTGCAAAAAATCTTTCTGATATTTGAGAATGAAGTGACTTAGATTTTTAAATATTAAGCCACATTTATTCATGAAAGTACAGTATCATGGCCTAATAAGGTGACCTTTTGAATAAGCTTGTTGCCATCTGGCTTATATTAAAATAAATAACCTGAGAAGCTTGATTCGAAGAAAAGTTTGTTCTTTAACGCTACTTTAAAGTTTCTGATACCTAATTAAGAATCACGCCTTTTAATTTTAAGGGAAGCTAATTTGAATTAGGGAGTTTTAAGTCCAACTTTGGTACTTAGGCTTGCTTAATTGTATTACTTAGTCTGTATTTTCGTAGAATAACTGAGCGTAAAGTTTGATGTTGAGATTTAGTGATGGGACAAACGTAATGCTGAACATATTGAAAAATATTATTTGCCTCTGAGGTTTTTTAATATCACTTGCAGCTGTATCGATGATACATACCATCTTAATTTTATATGTAACTCAAAAACTATAAAAAACCTTTAAATAGGTATATAAACATTAATCGAGCTATTTTGTTACATTAGTACATAGTTTTTGGTAATTCTTAGTTTTTGCTGCGCCTTACGGTGTTACCCGGATCAATACTGGACAATAAGTAGCCTATGTTAATCCATGGTCTAAGCTGTCTTCGAATCTAATTTTATCCTAAATGGTTCAGTAGTCTTTGCTTGAAACAGTAACAAACATACATCAACACATCCTTACATTTTTACAAACTTTCGCGTTTATACTATTATAATATATAGTAGGATAGGATGTAGGATAGTAGGAAGTAGGAAGTGGGATAGTAGGAAGTAAGATAGTAGGAAGTAGGATAGTAGGAAGTAGGATAGGATGTGTAAAAGGATTCCGCTGAATAGAGAACCTTGTTCTTTTTGAAGTCGGTTCAAAATCTTTACTAAGTCAACTACAGCACTAGCAAAATTATGAAACAGGAAATTACAAAGTAGGTTTTGTTATTCCGAGGGGGCAAGAACACAAATTGCCGTTTGCTGAGTAAATATTTCAGACCAAGTATCGTGAATCAAAATGATTTTTAGCGTTGAAGTGGGATAGCGATTGCTCGATATTCAAGAGTAAGAGAGAGATGGACGCAGATGGTGAGTTTAACGAGAAACATTTCAATACTATTTATTAGCAGAATAGAGTGGTTTGGTTTTACATTAAATACAAAGCAAAGTTGATGTGGCAATTTTTAACGATATTCATTTTTGAAATGAAGATATTTTACAAATATCTGAATCTTTTTAGGATAGTACCTTAAAGTACCTTAAAGTTAAAAATGGGACCCTATTACTAAGTTTTCGCTGTCCGTCCTTCCGTTTGTACATCCGTCCGTCTGTCACCAGGCTGAATCTCATCAACCGTAATAGCTAGAGAGCTGAAATTTTCACATATGGTGTATTTCTGTTGCCGTTGTAACAACAAATACTAAAAACTAAATAAAATAAATATTTGACGGGGTTTTATTTTTCATTTTAACATAATCAACAAAATTAATCGATATTTTTATAATTAATTCCAATGTTGACGCAGTAAGTACACAGGTAAACTAAAATTACCCCTACCAGTATGCACGGGTCTCGAGCCTGTTCTTTATCCTCTTGTTATATTATCTACAAACGAGTGTTTTTTTTTAAATTGTTACCTACTTTTCAAACAAAGAAAAGGTAGTCAAATCGACCCGTTTTTTTATTGTTTGTTACCTGCTTTCTCGAGAGGGCTGAACGGATTAGATTAAATCTTTTCATTGAAAACCTCTGATAAGATCACATCCATTGTATTTTTTTTTGGTAATTTTTATATTTTCCGTAAATCTTTGTGTGTGTGAGTGTATTATTCAAACATAAATAAACAAAATTATCGGCACCGGCTTAATTATATAATTTTTTAAGAACTTTTTAATTCAAATTATTATTTAAAAGCGAAGGCACATTTAAATGTCCTAGAAAAATACCTTATCAATTCGTTTCTCATTGTCGCATTAATACAGATCGACGAATTTTACAATTTATGTAAATGAATCAAATTTAGTTCGGACGAAGCGTCTGCCATTGTTGTCGAAATTATTCGATGATACCATTTTAATCGAGATGGTGTCAATAGAAACAAATACCTAATCGTACTTTAGTTTTTATCCGACTCCCCAAAAGTAGGGTAATAGTGTTCGAATGTATGTATACCTCTTTGTGACCTTCTACCGCCTCAGTCGGTAGACTGATTTTGATGTGGAAGGTGGCTTTGGATTTATTTAGGATTAGAATGTTTTGGAAGCAAAATTGTCTTTATTTTTTATCTATATTTGTATGTAAGAAATGTGTATGCATGTGTTTTTAGCCGACTGCAAAAGAAAGAAAGAAGAAAGGTTTCGAGTGTATGTATGTATATTTGTTTAGAACGCATTAGTGCCTAAACGGCTTGTCGTATTTGTAAGTGAGTGGTGTCAATAGATTTGTCTTCACCTCAGATTGTCATAGTCCGTACCAGCTGCATCTCGCGATTTCACTTATTATACGTGGGTCTAAATTTCTTGCAGTCGGGTTTTTTAAAGTCACTTTTAACCACTACTTTGACCCTCAACTTTTGTATTAGTCGTTTTGATATAGGTACGTAGGAAAACCCATGTTTTCTATAATAAAATGAATAAAACACATTACTTTTAGAAATATGACAACCGACATCATTTCAACACTCAGCCATAAAAATTATTGCGGAGACTGATGGTGGTGACAAACAGGAATAAATCAAATTATTTAGTTATACTTTACAAACTAACAAACTACTGGAACAATTTTGATATTATACCATACAAAAACATCCTAATTTAATTAAGAATTTCTGAGGAATCCAGATAGTTAAAAAATGAAATTGAGACCTCCTTTTTTCGAGTCGGTTAAGAACCATTCAAACGAAAATGCTATTAAAACTGTAACAAATCAGATTTAGAGATACATTGGCAGATATATCAGACACATTTTATTGTCCTATTTGTGTGCGAACACTCCCGATCACTCGTGACGGATTCAATTTGATTCAAGCGTTCCGTCGATCGTAGGGAAAATGAACCGCTTATATAGAGTCAGGACAATCAAACTTTCAAAAGAGTTGAGAAATACGCTATTACGTAAGGTTATGGTTAAACAAGGTACTTCAAAGAAATTCGATTGAATAATTTAATGAATGAAAATAAATTAATATGAATAAATGAAGGAATGTTTAAATAAGATTTATTTGTAGCAAAACACATACAACAGCAAAAACGTGGTCATAAATACTTACATTAGTTACATAGTGAAACTTTTGTATAAATACCTTTCTCAGCCCAGTTCAACCCGGATTTACTGATTAAAGAACATTTTATTGTAGGTTCACCATACATAAAATACGAAAATACCATAGATAATCGTTTGGATACATTAAGAACCTTCTTTCTTTACCCAACTTAAAAAAAAGGTTTTGCAATTCCACGGGATATTTTTAATTATAATATAGTGTAAACTATTGTGCAGAAAGATCTTTAAAATATTTAAAACAAAAATGTACACATGAAATAGATACGGAACTCAGCTTTGTGCCGTGAATATTCCCACTTAGCATATTTGTTTGCAAAAAATCTCATCCGTGTTTTTGAATTGAAACGCTCAGATAATAGTCAACGTTTAACGCATTAGGAAAAATTAAAAATAAAAAGCGCTCACCAGGATTGAGTTTTATTCAATTGTAGGATGAGATAACACGGTTTTTTATCATACGTACTTAAAACAACTTTACATACATTACTTTATGATGTAGTTATGTGTCATATAATCCTAAAAAAATAATGCCGTTAAAAATGAAACAGCAAATACATTTCAAAGTATTTATTCGAATCCACATACCTACTGTGTTTAAAAAATGTACACCCAATGTCGAAATAATGAATAACATTATATAAAAAGAGAGCAAAATTATTAAACTTTGATATTTTAAAATATTGCTTTTAAAAAAATTGTTTATTTTGTTTTTAATAAAATAAGCTACATTTATTTTATTTCTCTGTAGCGGTGAAAAAATGACAGAATAGCAACAGGGAAGCATCGCGAAGAAACTGGTAGTGGACTATGGGCAACACATAAGCCTCCTTAAAGGAGATTGTAATTTTAAAAATATTGAGAGCAAATTGTCTTCCATATTCGCTGATACGTAAAACAACTCGTGCCCCAAGTGTACATGAATTAATAACGCCTATGCGTCCCAACGCATGGTTGCCTAAGCCTGGTAGAAATTACCATAATTTTCATTATTATTAGCTCTGCCAGAGTTTCATTCCCCGCAGTAACCGTGGCCCGATAATGCGTCGGTTGAATTTCACAGTCTACTCACTCGGGAATTGTGGGCCGGGGTAAGGACTACATGTCGGGGTGTGATTCGGGGGCATAGGAATGAAAATTATTAACTTATTGCTGTAGATTACTTATGTAATTTAATCTAGCAAATTAATAATTGAATTACTGACAATACAGTACAATATATCTTTATTGTATACCAAAAACAAAAATTCAGCAAAATATATTATAAACAATACATTTGTAGTACATTAGGCGGCCTTATCGCCTAAAACAATTTCTTTCAGGCAACCTTTGGATGGATCGGACTTAGTGCAAACAGTAACGTCGGTGGTGTACCAATAAAAAAATGAGAAAAAAAGAGATTGTACAAATACTGCACCACTGTACAATAAAATTAAACAGAAATATATGCACATTATATTGAGCACATACAACAGATATATACGTCGTATTCATAATAAAAATATATAGCAAAATGTTCCAATTAATTAATAGAAACGTAATGAATGGTCATTAAGTTTTTGAATATAAAAAAGGATTTAGCCTGTCTGATTGACAAGTTCCATAGAAGGATAGCTTGCACAGTAAATTATGCATGTAAGAAAGAGTTCGTTGAGGTAGAAGTAGGCAGCACAAGGCGAAGGTCACGTGATGGCCTCAACAAAATAGAGGGTGAAGCAGTCAACAAAAACAAAATTCTGTCAAAAAAAAAAAAAAGTCAAATTTCTGTTTACTTATTTACTGTGAACTCTAAATGACGTATACATCAAGATCCAACAGATTAAGAATCTACACTCCGGAGAGTTATCTCATTCAAAATCAATTAAGTTCAACAATTAAGGCAGTTACGCAACGTAAACGATTTTTATGTATTTAACGAGTTTCCATTCAGCGAACTGAATGTTACCTAATACAAATAGTTAAAAATAACAAATCAAATAGCGGTATGCAGCTAGTAAAGCGTATGTTTATCTGTAGGTGAAGATGAAGGTGAAGATGAATCTATTGACACCACTCACATAAAAATACGACAGCCTGCTTAGGCTCTAGAGCGTACCAAAGAAATATACATACACTTGAAAAACATAGCCCTCCTTCTTGTGAAGTCGCGTAAAACGCAATACTCCTTGCCCCACCCAAATCCATCCCTTAATCTGTCCCTGTTCATATGCTATCGGAACACCAATGGCAAGCAGTGAGCTGCGGTAATTGTGTCACATTATGACGTCAGATCGTGATTGAACTTCCACTGATAAATATAATGTGGACTAGTACACCTGTACTTTACCCGTACCCGGTACTAGGACGTAATAAAAAAATGTTAATAATTAAAGAGACACGCAGACTAGGAGGCCCGAAAAGGAAGAACAAAATTCTATAAATCTTACTAATATTATAAAAGCGAAAGTTTGTACGTATCTATGTATACTAGTTTATGTATCTTTGCATTTCACTTGTAAATTTTGTACTTGCGCGTTGGTTCCGTCTAACCAATTTCGACGAAGCTTGGTGTATTTGGTTTTATAATTTTTTTTTATATTTGACGATTTTTTGTTATAGAATTTACTGGCTCATTTCAATAATATTTGGTACAGACATGCTGAACCACATTTGTTGTGGTTGCTATTATTACTATGGATTAAGTCGCAAAAAATCTCGTGATGGCGAGGCCGACAGTTGGCTGAACTACTAGAAATAAATAAATATAGTATATTTTTATTATTATAGACAGACAGACAGAGTTACTTTCGCATTTGTAATATTTTAATATTAAGTAATAAATAAATATAAACTATATTTATTCTATAATAATATAATACTATACTAGTAATTCCATAATCTATGCATACAAATCCTTACTAATATTATGAATGCGAAAGTAACTCTGTCTGTCTGTCTTGACCGGCAAAACCACTGAACCGATCTGGATAAAATTTGGTAAACAGGTAGATTCGACCCCGGGAAAAGACATAGAATCATTTTTAACCGACTTCAAAACAATTAGTTCCCTATAGGATTATCTCGATAGTAAAATGGGGAACTACGCGGCTGAAACCGCGAAGAACAATTAGCAAAGAGAAAATATGTGTATTTTTGTATGTACCATTAGAAAGCTACATTATCACTGGATAACATAGGCTATAAAAATTAGAGATCCGCAGAAAAACGCCTAGATGCTCTGCTAGTATAACATAAACACAGGTCTGAATTAAGGCCGAAAATTTGGCACCATAAGTTTTGGCGCCAACGCTGCAAGCTTATCACGGTGCACATACACGAATGCACACAAATCTAAATGAGCTAGTGAACCTTAATGTGATAACCGCTAATATACAGCTCAAATGCGACGTTTGTACTAGTTATAGCTGCTGAAATCGGATTAATACATGAAACTATCAAATTTTCCATCATCTTTGAGATTCGAAGATCAATTTTTATTATCTCCAAATGTTATTGCACGGACGCCGGTACAATTTTTAGGTAACTAAACAGATAGGCTGATATTGAAATAAATATGCGGCAACATAGACAAAATCAATACAATAAAAAAAAAACTGTCAACATAACGGTAATTTTTTTATAGTTTACCGTCTCGAGTTGCATCAATTGTCATAAAATGGTTCCAATCTACTTTATTCTTTTTCAAATTTAGATTTAAGTATATTTTAATAATCGCTAACATAAACCACGTTATTAATTGTTACTATAATATAGAATATATGGTTTATTTGTGACAAAAAACAACGAACAATTTTGAAACAAAAATAGTAAATACAATAGCAGAGAAGCATATTTTTTGCCACAAGCCCATCCCAACTGAGCATGTTGCCGGTTGTGAACAACCGCGCTGATCTTCCGTTGGGACGGACAGGTGACGTCACGCACGACACATAGAGCAGGTACAATAAGTAACAAATACAACAAACAATTATAATAATAAAACAAATAACAATACTAATAAAATATGAGATTCTACAAACTAATAGAATATAAATATAATTTAAAACGAATGGTGCACAGAATTCTCATGCGATAGCAAAAATAACAAAAATATGAATGCGTATTTACGTTAATTAACCTAAATAGCACTTGTATCTTTCTTTTAAAGCTCTTCACTCTTTTGATGCACAAATAAAAATACTTTCAGTTTTGCTTTAAAAGAGCTGATAGTTTGCAGGTTCCTTATTGGCGGCGGGATATTGTTCCAACACTTGGTCGCAGCATAGCGAAAACTGCCTCTAAAGGTCGCTGAGCTATGTCGCTGTGTACAAGTGCGGTGCAAGTGAGGCTGTCTAGATTTCCACGTTAACTTATCATATAAATACTTAGGCTCTTTACACTTAATAATACCGAAAAGTAAATGTAATTTACGGCGATGTTGCATTTCCAACAGCGAATATTCATTTAAACTGGGGACACATGTGACTTCAACGGAATGTTAAAGCAGAATCTGGCGCACACAGGCAAAATTGAGTTTTATAACCAACATTACGTAGTAATAACCTTGAACTGACTTAAATCTTCAAAGACCGTACACCTCAGCAAACAAGTCGCCTTTGTACAAACTGTAAATTCAAAAAGTTTCAGCAATAGACCGTTTGCCGAATCGCTCAGTTTCCGAAAGGTACGTTTTATGCGATATATAAAACTAAAAGAAAATTCAACTTGAGAAAATTCATTCGCAAACTAAAATCTACGTGGAAATATGGCAAACTTGTTCTAGAAGTCTACGGTGCGTAATGGAGATATTTGACAGAGAAAATTCGTAGAATTTGTAGCATTCTCTTTGGTGTTGTTGATGGATGCAATTGAAATGCTTATAAAAATAGTACATGCTAACCACAAAAATACATGTATGCTCAACAAAAAGGACAAAATGCTCATAATTATATCAAAATGTATTGTTTGACAATCCGACAGATAACGACCGGAGATCCTTTTCGTTACAGATTAGATCGACATGACGGCGGCAGTGCCGTGCTCCCAGATTGTTAACCTGTCTCATAATATAATATGACCGTATTATATTGTAGTTTTAACCCGTGACGCACAAACGACGAGGTATTATAAATTTGACGTTTGTTTGTTTGTTTGTTTCTATTCTTACAATCGTTCTAAATGGCGGAACAGATAAATAGAAAGATAGATCAATTCTTTCACAACTACAAAATCACAAAAAAATAAACACTAGAATACAATTCTTGCAAAATGAAGTTCTTTAAGCTGCAGCCTTATCGCTAAAAAGCAAAAAAATGTGAAAAATAAAATGAAATAAGATACACTTAATACACAATTAACAGGAGCTTCTCTTCTGAGACAGCGTAAACTTTGTAAGATTACTAGTAATTGGGCGTATTTAGTTACATTGTTAGTTTGAGAGATTATAAAAATGGAGTTTACTACCACTCAGGGAGGGATGCATAAGTGATAAAATGAACAAAAAGCAAAAATAAACTTTACTCAGTTTCCTTACTTTTTAACAGAAGTGTATAAGACATTATGCAACAGTGTATTTATTATTTACTATGTAAAATTTTTACGTTGTAGTTTCAGTCTGAATATGGTATGTATTATATAAATAGGCATATGTGTCAGGTTACGAGCGCCTAGCTCTTAACGGAATTAGCCGTGGTGGTTCTAACTGATCACGCAAGTTAACGGACAGAGATCCAAATCAACTATTTGCCCGGCAAAAGAGAGCGAATTAACTATTCGCACTACTTTTTTACTTGTTTGAACTTTTTTAATTTAATTTAAATTTCACTTAATAAAAAGGAGATTTTCACTAGATATTACGGTTTCGGACAACATGAGTTCACCCTGAGATAGTTTTAACAGCTCTGCAGTTGTCTAGTCTCTCTCCAGATAACCTGTTCACCTCAAACGCTGAGATTTAATACATCTTTATATAGTTTATCTCTATGTATGTATATTGTCAGTACTGTGAATAAAAACACTTGAACTAGTGTTTTATTACATTATTTTGTTTATAAGTGTTTTTTATAAGTGTTTTATTACATTACTTTGTAGTTTAATTTAGGTAACATATAATTCTTACTTACCTGTGGCAAGATTGTATAATTATATTGAGATATGCTTTCTAAAAGAACAATTCCTTAAACAATAAGAAATAATTAAATTAAACGCTCTAATAAGGGCGTAGGCGTCATCCTTTGAATAAAAACCCATATTATCTATCTAACATTATACGAAATTAAAATTGGAATCACATAACGACCGTTTAAGTGGAAAATCGATCCGTGTAAGTCACCCTATCGCTGGAATTCATCACCACATAATACTTCGAAACGCCACAAAATTGCGTTACCAACCGCGCCAAATCTTTGCATACCTTGTTTTGGTAGTAAAACAATATTTTACGACTTCTTATAGCGGGATACGTACAGTAAAAATTGACAACAGTAGCTAAATTATGATTAGAACAATCCCTTTTTTAATGGAATACAAAAACGAGAAGGGAATATTTTTTAATGTATGGTTTACGATATCTTAGAGACGTCTGGACGGATTAGAGAATAAAATAATCTTTGACCAAATTTATATATTTTTTAAACAATAAAGATACTATTAATTGGTCCAGGCGTCGGTCGATACAGTCGCTGAGATACCAAGGATTATACATAAATATATTCCAAATATAAACTTTTTCGAAATAAAAAAAATGAAACTGTTCTTAACACTAAAATAAAGATCCTAATTGTCTATTTACCCTAGATTTCTAAACCCAAATAATATTCTATTATGTATTAGGAGTAGTTTACCATTTAATAGTACTAGCTGCGCTCCGCAGTATTCGCGTTAGAGCATGATAAAAAGCAACTTATGTGTTTCAGGGTCTAAACTGTTCCCGTACCAAATTTCATCCAAATTGAATCAGCAGTTATAATGAGTAATAATATAATAATAATTTAAAGAAAATAGTGTATATTTTAATAGATAAATTGCACTCGGAGTTCCCAATCTGCAATTTGGTCAGCGTGGTAGATGGCCTACACTCCTTTTATAAGGGAGACACAAGCCCAGTAGTCGAAGATTGATAAGTATACGTAGAAAAGAATAGAACATCACAAATTAAAAATTTAAAATAAATTTAATTACTGCTTTCTGTCACAAACCGGAACCAAATTAACATAATGCTGGTTGAAACAACCAGCGCTGACCTTCCGTTGAAACCGAAAGGTGACGTCACGCACGTCACAAAGAAAGGGTGCAACAATTCGTCATTTCTAGTAGTTTAATTCATTTTTTTCGTGCATCATACTGGCAGTTACTCAATTTTATATCTTTACAATATCAGGAATTAAGTTACTGTCAGTAAGAAACGACTGTGTATCAACCACGAAGGCTTTCAGTTCACGTTATATGACATGTTTTTACGTCAACTTCCGCGTTTACGTTACGACTGGCGCTACTGACGATAAAAATAGGACGGTAAAGATGGCGTAAAACTTAATTTTACTGCGCTGACACTTCTTTGTCGGAGCTGTAATGATGGACTTGGAGGTTTAATTGGTTGTAAAATGTTGTGTGGATAGACTATTAATGGCGATTTGTTGTTTTTGGTAAGGGAAAACATCGCGAGAGAAACGGCTTGTAGTAGACGGTCAATTTAAACTCTTAAGGAGTAATAGTTTAAATGAAGAGAAAGTGATAAACCGACTTCCACTTGGACATATTTTTGAGTTATATTTTGATCTGTAAACCAAAATACTACATCTATTTCGATATAATTTATTTAGACTTTTTTGAATCGGTTCAGGTGTTTCTGATAAATCCGGGTTACAAACAATAAATAAAATATTTCAGCGAATTAAAAACTTCCTCGTTTTTGAACTCGTAAAGCGAGATCATGCGAGTCTATATGTACGCTGAAAAAATGAGCGGCGATTTGATAGTTTTAGAAATAATATTATTATTTCGAATTAGGAAATATTTTATAGTTTACCAAAAAAGTATACTTTGTGTCATTCAAAAATAATATGGAAATAGAAATTGATAAATGTCATTGATAAATTTCAATTTTAATATTTATATTTTTAATATATTTTTTTATTTTAAATACTTTACATTCCAATTGGTAAATTGGCTTGTAAAATATTTTGTGGATTTGAAAATATTTTGAACTTTTTAAAAGTATAATGAAAACATAACTTAGCAATTGCTTTTAACTTACCATTGACTGTCAATCGTGACTTACAAGCCAATGAAATATCTCAATCTCGTGATAATTTCAATGAAATCATTTCTGTAGAAATCAGAAGAATTTTCGCTACATTTTCAGTGCCGTAAAAACTGTTCTACCAGAGGTAATTAGGACACCATTGAATTCTCGTTACGGACGACGATGTAATGTAACGATCTAACGCCGTTCGATTCACGTTCCGAGCCTATAATTTCTTGGGAGAAAACGAAAGCCTGGAAAACCTTGCAGAAATACTCTGATGACATTTTCTACGTTATTTTACATGTAATAAAAAATATAACTTGTTAGTAGGGTTGCCTTTTTTAGCTTTCTTAGCTTTTAGTTTCCTTAGTACCTACCTTCTGCCCATCAGGAATTAGGTTAGCCTAGAGTAAAGTTACATGTCTTTATACTTATAAAGACATGAGGTAAAGTTTGTAACATTGTTTGCAGATTACTGTAAAGTATAGTAGTTACTTAAAGTACTTAACCGATATTGAATACTATTTTACCATTGAATAGATATAAAAATAAAGTGTTGGTAAAATACAGGTCAATACAAACTAACATACAGACATTACCTTGCGAGTCGTGCCATCATTGTGGACACTATAATGCCTCATTTTATCTCTGATGAAGTAAACCGAATGTTAACGAAACTATAGTTGAATATTTATCAGCTACGCGTGAAAACTCGTATTGTTAAACAATATGAATGAAACACGCGTTAGTTTTTAAATGAGTAAAAAAAAAAAATTTTCATCAGTAGCCAGTATTCAATGATCCAGTTATTTCAGCCTTTTAAAAACTTACCTCTATGTGAACTGACGGGGCTGGACGCTGCTGAACTTTTATGATTGATTTAGAGCGCCATTTTACTGGAAATGGCGCTAGGTTAAGATTTTGTTTATAGCTACGAGTGGTATGAAAGATAATAAAATCCATAGAAATAATGCCATTACATAAAACTTTATTCTGTTTCAATCAAAAATGCTGTAAGATACATTTTAACACGGCAAATAAATCAAAGCAATATCCATATTTTCGTAACCTTTACCAATGCACCACAAATTTGTTGTTCTGATGACTCATCAAAATAACTTTCTTCAAAATATTTACGCCAAAAGTTTCCTAAAAACATCCTCAATCCTACCACCTATCGAAGTTCCGGATATATGAGAAAGTAAAAGGAATTTACGATGGAAAGAACTCAGTTATTACATAGTATAAATGGTTTATAGACTTGATAAACCATTTGTCACTGTTGTCATGTGTGGAATCATCTGAGAAATAATAACAGGATAGGTATCTAATCTTTTTGCAAGGGTACTTGCCTGGCGACTGGGTTAAAGTGACTTAAAACATACCTGTAAAAACTTAAGAACACTGTATCTTAATGTTAGCAGTGTATAATTATAGCCTATGACAATTTGCTGCTAAAGAAAACTCTAATGACACTTTGCCCATGAAAATCGGTGTAGGCTTTTAAGATTTAGACAAAACATATTACTTATATACAAACATACACGCGAAAAATATTTATCTATTTTTTAAGTAAAAACGAGCTTCAGCGTTCGTTTTGTATGCATCGAAAGTTTATTGATCTAGGTCTGCCCATACATTTTGTGTTGGCCAATGGTTGAGTCCACCGTTTCGTGTAGATACACTAATAAGCAATGTTAAAGTAGAAAAATTAATATAACTCTCTATGAGAGTAAAAAAAACTTTTACAAGAACGTCGACCCTTGTGTATCTTTAACATCGCATTCGCATAATATTTTATTTTAGCTATGAAATTAGAAATGAGAAAATAGTAAAGCAGCTCAGCCCAGCCTATCTTTGACTCGATAGAATATTCTTTCTACCAATCGTAAAATAACAGACTTGTCTCAGATGTTATCTGTTATTAATATAGGTTTTGTTACACGCATTTAATTTTTCAATAATATATCATTTCAGTATTTGCATTCACATGCCTAGCCTGTATAATTCTAGACGTATTACGCTATGTATATTATCCAGATTAATAAAATAAGCGCTAAACAGACATACAGACAAAAATTTTAAGGGTCCTTATATGGAATTCTAAAACGGACATTCACACGTATTTCGCTATTGGCTTTCCGAGGGTATATGAGTAGACTTTATCTTGACCAGGATTACTATAACTTGATATTTGACTTAACATAATTTAATTAATTATGTTAAGTCTTACTTGAAAATTGATAAACTTGTAGCTGGCAAATATACAATTAGTGTGGTACCATATCTCAAACGAAAAAAAAAAAAACCAAGATTGCTATCACTTGTTTGAATTCTATCGTCGCTATAGTTACGTCATACCACCTGATCGTTGAAAAAGTCCAAATAAAGTTTCGTTCACATTCTGAGGTGATCATTTTCCCATTGGCATCATTTGCAACTCGCCACTCTTGTAATCACCCCGTCGGGGTCTAAATTGTAAATTTCCACCATACAACCAAATTAAAATGAAATGTATAACATACGTTACTTCACAACCAGAAAAAAATAATTTAACTAGACTAAAAACAAACGTATCTTGTGATTCGTTATTAACAATTAACAATTTAACGAGTATAATTTGATGAATGTAATTCAATACAAACTTCCATCAGCCTTTGTTGGTTTTTCCATAAAGAGGTGTTACGTTCCCTAATATGAATAGTAAGCCAATGCTTTCTGGTGAAATCCTCGCTATTGTAGTTTAGCACGCCATTCGTGACTGCCTGTTTTAACTGCTATAAGTAGGAATGCGGTAGCTGACGAAATCTGCTGATAAAGTATGCTGGAATTGTAGTATGTGAATGGTATGTTTTTGGAAGTTTTGAATATTTTGAGTTGTTATAGGGGAATAAACAGATATTACTTCGTAGAACTATGGCGTTTTTAATTTTCTTTTTCTATTAATGAGTATGAGTGACGTATCTTTATGTTTATGTAAAATAACAAAAAAAAAATTACTTGACCTAACCAAAAAAAACAATTGAAATATATTTTACACTTTATATAATAATACAGTTTTATGTATTATATTGGACATGAAAATGATGGTAAATGGTACTCCTGGGAAAGGGGCGACCTAAGAAGACCTGGATGAGTTGTGTGAAGAGTGAATGAAGAGATAACAGCTGATGGAGTAACATGAAAGAGAAAGACATGCTGTGCTGACCCCACGTAGTGGGATAAGGTCAGGAGCATGAGATGATTATTAACTAATTGTTTTAAAATATTTTTTTTTGTGCAACTTATATTTTTATTTTTAAATCAATGTATAGGTGATACATTGACTTGAAAAATAAACAAATTTGACATATTTTTATGTGAATACAAGGAAAGTCAAAATGAAAAGGACCTTAACTCGAAAAAAGATTTTTAAAATCAGCTCAGACGCCCCTTAAATACAGGTAACAAATATAAAAAAAAACAGTCCTATTTTTTTCTTGTAATTCTATCGTTTTTGGAAGTCAGCAGAAAATTCTATCAGTAAATTTTATCTCGTTTCAATCTTTTACTTTACGAATTGCACTCTGCACATGCAACGTTCTAGATTGAATCGGTTCTTTAGCGGGTGCAACCTGCATTTTGTAAAGCTTTTATTCCAAATGCACTAAGAAAGTAGTTTGTTCACTACAGTTTTATATTGAACGTGAAATGTTGAAATAAACAGCTATCGTGTTTTATAAAAACTACAAGAAAGATAAACTTATTAACGGAGAGCATGTTTTGTGTTTTCAGAGAGTTGGAAATGGGTTGTAAGTTAAAATTGTGGTCGGGAAATTGAATATACTCTAATTAATTTTTTAATCAGGCACTCGTTAAATGAATTCTGATATATTAAAAATGAAGAGTCTAGTATAGTGAGGAAACTTGCTTTTTGGAGAAGTTAATGAAGTACATTTCAAAGATAAGTAAAGAAAGACTATCGTGCATGTTATGTTTGTCTGTACAAAGTGATCAACTTCCCATATTTACCTGAGTGATGAACAAAGGTATAATAAACTGAGCGTGGTAGAACTACACATCCATAATATGGGAGACCAGTGAACTGGACCAATGAAACCATCCTGGAATTCAAAATAAATAATTCATCCACTGTCGATACATCATATCAAACAGCAGAGGTTTCGGGAATTCAGACTTGATCCCATACTGAAAATTGTTTGCCATGATACTCGTAAGTACAGCAACCCACTGCCTTGATGATCAGTATGCTTTCAACCGATAACCCTGATTTATTTACTCCTTGCTTAAAATACAACCAGCTTTAAAGTAAGCTCCAAATATGAAGATAAGTTGCAACTCTACAGGATTTTGTAACGAAGCTTAGTGATGGTCGAGCGGAGTACCTAGTATTCATCTAAAAACGGAAATTCTGGTTAACGTTGTAACCTGACTATCGTAAATTCGTATATATGAAATTGTAGGGTTTGAATTTCGGAGGGTAGCGAATTATTAACTGGGGTACTTAATATTATCATTTAAGTACTTAATTTAAAACTAATCAAATATATATAAAAAAAACCCGACATTGCCATTTCGTGGTGGCCATCTTGTATTTATAATTTATCATAGTGTACCTACTAATAAAACCTTACATTTACCCATACACATATTGAAATATTTATGAAAAAATATGTATGCCATCTCATATTGATTTTAATCACTTTTGAATAAGTAATCTTCCGACTAATAGACCTGCAAACAAAAAAGCAAAAAGCTACAGGCACATTAAAAGTTTAACATCTCGTCGGTTTTTGCATCGGGGGAGAATAAGGAGGAAGAGCTCAGCGCCAGATACGCCAACCAGCGAGCGCTTATACACCGGCATCCGCCAGCGATGATAGTAGCAATGCGGATTTCGCTACAGAAAGTTGAAGATACAGAACTTATATGTCGAAAAATCTAAGATTATCCTTCCAATGGAGTCACAAACATTTTTCTTGACTTTTCATTGAACAATTTATATTTGGATATATCGCTAGAATGACCTCTTCTTATTTGCAAAAAAAAAAACAGTACAGAAGTAATATTTTCAAATTTAGTAAAACCGACAGAAGGATACTACGGGAAAATAAAATATTAAAGAAACTACTAAAAGAAGGAGGAAGAGCTTAGCGCCAGATACGCCAGCCGGCGGTAATACGCCGGCATCTGCTAGCGGTAGTAGCTATGCGGATGCTGCGATGGGAAGTCGGAGACACGGAAACTGTGTCGGGAAATCTAAGATTATCTCGACAATGGAGAAAAAATATTTTACCGACAATATTCCCGCGCATTCGACGCGTTTTGAACGTTTTTTCTGCACTGTACTACTTAAAATGTTTGACTCGTGCTAATGCCATAAAATAGTTTTTATAGGTTTTTGTCAAAGATAAAACATGGCAACCCCTTTCTTTGGACTTTGTCGTTACAATGAGCCAATTTAATGATTATTGAATTGAATAGAAATGATTTTAAACTAAGACTTAGGAACTTATTATACAAAATATTATATGAATAAAAGCGGGGAACAATAAAACATTTATTCTATAAAGGATTATAATGAGAATAATGAAGATTAATGTGTGACGGTCGATCTTCGAATGCACTGTTTCAAATCACACATGATATTATTTTAACTAACTGCGCTCTGCTGTGTTACCTGCGTTAATACAGAATCACGGCCTAAGCTATCTCCATACCAAATTTCGTCCAAATCGGTTGTGTAGTTCTGCGTGAAATTGTAACAAACACATCCACTCATTTGTACAAACTTTCGCGTTTATAATATTAATAGAAAGTATGATATTAAAGTAGGAAGTAGGATAAAATATAACTGAAGTTTAACTGATTGTTTATGGGTTCTATTATGGAGAAGTTTACTGAGTTTTCGGTCAGAAGTTTTCTAAGCCGAAAGTAGGTCAATAAGCTCATACCACTGATCAATGATCAACATTTCCGATAGCTAATTTTCAGTTCTAATAAGAGTATAATACTCATAAGACAGTGATCAGAAATAACATGATGGGCAGGATTTGAACCTGAATCCGGGTAACACATAAACATTTGCAATCATTCTGAAGATGAATAAAGATATAAATAGTTAGAATTACGATTTTATGGTGTCAAAAACGTAACAATTTAATGTAGATTTTATTTTGAAATTTAAAAAAAAAATTGTTTATTTGCTAATGCATTTTTATCAATTTATAATACTTTCTTACGGATTTTAAAAACGAACTTTAAAAGGTGTCTATTCATCGGTATCCCAAGTTTTAATTGATACCTTGACCGGTTTAAAACCCCCTATATCGTTGAAAGAGTAGTTAGTGATACTCGTACATACTTTCTAATAAGTCCTATATATATTTGTTTTCGTAATTACGCCATTAGTTCGGTTGTATAAACCAAACAACACAATATCACATCCCTATCAAAATAACTGAAAAATTTTACCGCTGTCCTAATATTTTTCCATCCACGTTTTAAAAACTTGTTACTTGGTCCACCTACGAGTATATGGAATATGGCTTGAAAATCTAAAACAGATCGCTTAAGTTAAATCTTCCAAGCTGCATAAAGAGGTCAATGTGTTCCTCTAAGGCTTAGCTCTCACTGCACATCATTCCTACGAAACAGAGTTAAGTAAGGGATCTACATTTCCTAGATCATAGTGTGCTTAAGGCTTAATACCTGGACTTCTGGGTATTTTAGTATGCAATGTACTTAAACTGAAATGGCTTAGTAAATTAGATGGGTCAAGTATCCTTTGCAATGTAAGTGAACTGGACGAAATTTTACCTACTAATTATTTTAAGCCGTGTAGGTAAATCAAAATATTAAAAAAATAGTATGGGTGTCTTCCAGATCGAAGTCGGATATCACTAAGGGTTTCATCATCATCATGAGCCAGAAGGCGTCCACTGCTAAACAAATGCCTCCCCTTTAGAACGCCATTCCGAACGACAATCTGCCAATTGCATCCACAGGTTATTTGTGAGTTTTACTATACTTACGTTGCGTCTTACGGTTCGTGGTGAGAACTCTTCTTCCCCATCGGTTATCGGTTCTTCAAATGATGTGGCCAACCCATTGCCACTTCAGTTTGCATATATATACGAGCTAAATCGGTACCACAGGTTATTCGGCTAATATCCTCATTGCGGATTTTATCGCGCAAAGACACTATAGGGTTGTTATAATTTATTTCTCAAGATCCTACAATTTTATTCCACATCTTCCGGTTCTTACAGATAGATAATATGTATGCGAAGTGTCACGACTACCAAAAACAGAACGTATGTTTTCACAGTTCCTACTACTCTGTGACGACCGCAGCAATCAATAGAGGGGAAACAAAGGGGAAACCCTCCTCTTTTTGCGTCCCGGATATTGCTAGTCTGCGGCGAGCGGTCGGGTGCACCTACATTATGTTTACAGTGGCGCCATTTGTTTTCTTGGCGGTATAGGCAAATTGTGGCACATTAAAATGATGGCGTGGCTAGTCTTTTATACGAAGTAATGTAGTTTTAATTTATTTTTGGAGTAAAAAGGTAGTGTGGGTTGAAGAGATTGGTTAGATTACGCGTAGCTATAAAAGTGTGTGCAATAATATGAGACACAATTTTGCAATTGTGTCTAGTGGTTTCTTGTTTCTGGAGCCAGCGGTACTAGGTTAGGATTACCGGACGAGAAAGGTGTTCTTGTCTTATATCTGTTTTAAGGTTTGGGTGTCGTATCACGCCATAACGTCCCGCACTACTGGGTTGGTTATAAATATTTTTGAATGTTACATGGAGTTCCTGACACGGGAGAAATTCTAGTTGTCAGCGAATTAATACGAGTATGAAATGTATTTATTAACATTAAAATTGACAAGACTATCGAGTACTAGTTGATATTTGATGTTTTTCTAGAGGAGAGATATCAAATCTCTAGTTAGAATTTATTGTCACTCTTCACGGTTCCCAAGATCCCTTGCAGTCAAAAAAAATTGCTACTTGAGCTAACTAGTTAACTTTCTACACTTTAAACTTCCCTGGGGCTGCATATCGTTTGTAAGTGATGTTATTATCGAGTGATGAATTTATTCGAACGTTTCAAAAATAGAGCCCCTGATTAATTAAGAACAATCAATCCGATTCTATGACATAAGAGCTACAATTCACGCAGTCAACACCAGGAAAACATAACAAACTGGCAGTTCAAACTGCTCCTGCATACGTTCATCGTACAAGTGCTCGGATCGCGGCCGTGATGGATGACCTGCGAAACGTTGTTTGTACAACTGCTGTGCATTTATGCCGCCCTGGTACTTGCAAGCGTGATAGCTCACGTGGGCCAATATTCGCTCTGAATTCCTAGTTTGTTTTCGCTATTTGTTAAGCTATTGACCGTTAGGAATATTTTATGGAATTTATTTTCAATATATCTATGGAATTGTTCGCTTTAGGACAGATTCGCTTTATGATAGATTCGCTTTATGACAGAATTGCTTTATGACAGAATCGCTTTACGGCAGAAATTGTACAGTTAAGTACACTAAAATAGTGCTTAAGTAAAAAAAAGATATAGGTTCAAACACGAGAGGTACAGACGTTCTTTAAATCTATATTAAACGCAATTCATGGAAACGTTTTAGCAGATTTGATCCTTACATTTCTGTTGCCCTGGTACTTTCTTTTCAATAAATAAGTATTAAAATATATTTGATTTATAAAAACTATTAAATCCGCTACGGATTACGAAGAATAGTTGTACCTAACTTGTAGCAAACATTTCAGCTAAATTCATTGCAACACACAACAGCAAATATATATTTATTTGAACATCTGCAATTAAAATAATACTTGTTGGTTTCTAATAAATAACTGCAAATATAATAATAAGTATTCAAAATACAAAATTTCTGGTTTTTGCAAAGCAGCTAAAGGAGTTGTATAGTTAATATTCCGCGCTTAATATAAATATTTTTATCGTAATATCAGATAAAAAATGTCATTCTTCAAAAGAATTCCAAGCATTTTTCTGCCATAATAATATACAAAAATCTTCCTGCCAATAAATATTTGCCGACATACATAAACATTAAGGTCGACTAGTAATAAATTCCGATAAATTCAAACCCAAAAATCCGGTTCCCTTTTGTCATATCCTAGTGTAGGGCGCGCTACATACGTACATACATATGTAATTCATAGTCCTTTTGGGAAGTGATCTACGTGGAAGACAGCGATTTTCTTTCTCTTTTTTTATTCTACACAGCTAGGCGTTTGACTACAATTTCGTGTGATCACGGAAGTCAGCGATACTGTAGTCCTAGATGGAGCATGCCTAGTCTGGAATACAATGGCTCTCAAAGAAGGCTGCCGGAACACACCGTTAGGTGCTGGCTTGGTTTTGCTTCTTCCTTTTCTTCTTCTTCTAGTGTAATAAGTACTGTTATGTTTTTGGCTTTATCCAGAACAAAGTAGCTGCCCCATGGTTACTTTCTGAATAAAAACATTGAACTGATGAGACTAGTGCGATAGACCCGTTTTTATACAGCCATACTTTTAAAATTTTGGATAGTTAGAGCTGCTGTCATGCTGATGTGGTAGATGGTACAAACCACAGGGTTGTTAGCCATTGAACTATTACATCAAGTATTTAATGCGTCTCAAAGATACGCTAACCCGAGGACGCGTTTGTCACTTTATGGGCTTGGAGTGACACCGTTGAGTTTGACATTTGATCGGTCAGGGGTTTGGTATCATTTCAGGTAAGTTAAGATCTTATTACTACGCCTTAATTTTCAAATGCCTGAACAGATAACCTCACATGATCCCAAATCATTTAGTGTTTTAGTATTATTGGTAATATATTAAAAATTGTATGTGCACATATAGTTTTACGTAAATTTTAAATTGATTAAAATTAAAAAAAGTTAAATTATAATTTTATAACCTATATATTATTGATTAAGTGTTTATCATTTCATTATTAATGTTTTATAGTTTTATGTCTAAACATACAACTGTTAATAAGATAGTATATACAAGATATTTAGTGTTTTTCCGCCTCGTTAGTGTTAGGCGGAAAAACACTAAATATCTTGTATATACCATCTTATTATAAACAGATTTCCGCAAAGTAACGCCTTACTCCATCAATTATACAACTGTTACTAAATAATCATTGAAAAAATAATAACAACACATAACTTAATATATTTCATCATCTAAATTATAATATTATTGACATTTTGTGAATTTGTGTTATAAATAAAAATATATTTGAGAATTTTCTTATAATTATACAAAATGTCTTTCTTTTTTCTCTTTATTTGACGAGCTTTGTCGTAATCAATAATTTGAAGAACAACATCACTTAATACTAAATACTTACCACTAACACTTAATATTTACTTGACTCCAACTTATATAGGTAGTTTGTATAACGTTTTAGCTACATCAGATGTTAGAGATGCCAACGTACTATTGTAAACTCCTCATACAAAATGTCTTTATTTGACACTTTGGACTTTTTAAATCGCTCCGATTACCACTACGTCAGCTCCCCATCGCGCGGCAACATCGATCATCCGCTCCAGCACATCCGGCCTGACACCCGGCACACCCGCCAGCTCGCGTACACTTGAGATTTTAATTGCCAACATATTATCACCTAATGGCTGCACATTTCACTAATACCATTCATAGTTGTGATTAATATAAATTGTTTATTATAATAGTTATGGTAATTTTGGGACGTTTATGTTTCTAATGGTTGTGTATGAAGAAACACTAGCGTTATGTGAAGTTTGGAATTAAAGGAGTCTTAGATGTGACTATGCCAGTTAATACAAAGCCCAAAAATATTTTTTTTAATCTTAAATAACTAGAAATTTGACTACAGGTTTGCACGACCACGGAAGTCAGCGATACTGTAGCCCTAGATGGCGCATGTCTAGTCTGGAATAGACTGGCTCTCAAGGAAGGCTGCCGAAACACACCGTTAGGTGCTTGATGATAGATTTAACAACTTGGGGGTGGTAAGCTATCCATGCAGGTGAACGATAGTTAGTAAATAAGTTTGCTATTCGTATATCACGTCTTACAGAAATAAATACTGTTATAAACAAAGCGAATTAAATACTATTCATTTGAACGTTTCCTGACATAAAAATTAACTAAAGATTGAAAGCAAAATAATACTAAAATATGTATAATTTAAAAAGAAAAAGTTTATATTATGTCGTCTGGATAATCTCGATTTACAAAAACTAACGGTTTTTCAAACGTAACCGCAATGAAAATAGTCAAAATATAAGAAGTACTAATTTGTATTTTTTGAATAAATGCCTTTATTACCAAAAACAAAATGACTAACTACAATAACTAATATGACTTGATGCTAATAATATGACCATAGACAAAACAAGACACATTGTTTGTTTGAGCAGTCTAAAGTAGCACGATGTAGAGGCAATCGCTCGTAGACCTGCTACGAATCGCCGCTGTTCTACGAGTAAATGCTACACGACGTAGCAGTTCTCAGACTAAACGCTTTGCAAACTCTACTTTTATTGTGCAAACGGCCAGGTTGTGGAACTCGCTGCCGAGTTTTACTTGCCCAGTACTTACCGATAGGTAGTTATAATCACGGTCTCTTGCAATTTGAATTAACCGGTTTCTTCAAGGCAAGCGTGCCACATCCTAGGCATTGCGGCGTTGCTTTACATCAGGCGAATTGTGGTCAAGTACAAGACTGTTATTTGTATGAAAAAGTAAAAATAGTTCTATGATGAAAATTGTTAACTTTACAGTAAGGTCTTTGAGAACCATTCAAATCAAATCAAATGTACGTTTATTGGAACGTCTAGATGTCTAGATGTCTAAAATTACAAAACACAGGAATACATTCAGGGACAAGTTACAACGTTAGCATTGACTCTAAAACTAGGCGCGAACCTGTATTTAGGGTTTCTGAATGCGGGTTTACTACGAAAAAATTAAGTATTATTATAAAATACCAAGTAGTTGTTACAACAATTTGTTATAAAGTAGCACATTGTAAAATGTATGAGTATTACTTACGTAAGTAATAATGTAATAAACAGTTAGGGTACACCGAGGCGAATCGGATCATTTTGAGTTAAAGGTTAAAAATAAGCAACTTCTGTTTAAAGTTAGTTACATTTATTCATCCAACTTCCTGGCGAGCGTCACCGGCATTAAACTACTAAAGCGAATGAAATATTTCCAATAACAATAGATGTCGTGGGATAGGAGGAAGAGATGTGCAGCTTTGGTTGCGTTCGGCAACGCGCGTAATTTGAAATATTTTCAAATTCCTTAGTTTGATCTGATTCGCCCTGTGATGCGAATCACCTCGGTCTACCCGATAGTATGTATCGTAACTGTTTATTATAAAGAAATAAAGTAAAGTAAAGCAAATAAATTGACTAATTATGAATAGTAACAAATAATTCAATTAATTTAACATAATAATTTAAAATAATATGTAAGAGAATAGCTTA
Source organism: Ligdia adustata (assembly GCA_947049295.1). NCBI lineage: Eukaryota > Metazoa > Arthropoda > Insecta > Lepidoptera > Geometridae > Ligdia > Ligdia adustata. The sequence continues at coordinate 4,713,020 of OX346237.1, forward strand.
GACCGGCCTATATAAGCGGTGCGGCAGCGCCCGCCGGCACATTTGATCGCGAGCGCCCGCGCTGTGCAGACCTCCCACGACGGTTACGTGAGCCATTTTTGTGTTGAACGATATTGTTTAAATGTGTTTTGTGTAAATCAGTGTTGTTTCTTGTAATATTATTGATTTGTTTAAATTGTTATTTTGATTATAAAATTGTGTGTATTTTTGTATTTTTTTTTTAAATAAACCCGCTTCTGGTTCCTAAAATCAGAAGTGGGATAAAATTACTCATTTGCCCACTGTTTAGCTTTTGATTTGCGTCAAACCATTAAAGAAACGACTGATTGTTCACATCTCATATTTTGTTTTTCATATGTACCTTCAAATTTCGATTATTCGATCGAAGTTTTGCTATGCATCTTTATTTCTACCTACATTTGAAGTGTCATTGTGTGTGTTTCTGTAACTGTTTCTGTGTTTTTCGAAATGTTACGTTCATCACGTTCTCGCGAGAGGCGTCCTCGAGCTAGGTCGCGTAGCCTGGTGTCGAATAGGTCGCGTAATTCGGCGTCGGATAGGTCGCGAAGTAGATCGTATAGGCGAGGCCCGGGTTCGTGACACGGTTCGAGTGACACGCCACCGCTAAATGGCTTACGTATCCAAAATCGTCAAGATTCTCGTTACGTCGAAACGCGTCGTTCAAGCAGTAGGAATCGGCGTGTCTCGCGCGCTAGAACTAAAACACGATCGCGTAAAAGAGCCAGACGACAGACCCGCAGTAGGACTAGGCGTCGCTCGCGAAGCAATTCTTATCGCCGTCATAATCGTTCGCGAAGTGAAATTCGTACCAAGCCGCGTCAACCTGTCGACGTTGAGTGTCAGCCCGCGTCACTAACATTACCCGTGTTCGCGAGCACCCCGTTGCTCCAAACGGAGGCAACTACTACTCCTTCTGAGGCGTCTACTCTTGCTCATGCGTTGCAATTCATGAGGACTATACGGGATGAGCTTCTCTTCCACTCTGATAGTCTTCCGCGGTATAGATAGTACACAAGTGCGCGTAGCTGCTGCTTATACCAATCGGATCTCGGAGACTATCGTTTCTTTTTCGTTTGATTTTGAAAGGTTTAAGCGGCAGCGCCATGAAACAAATTGAAGTAAACTAATCGTGACGAGATTACATGTGCAAATGCACTAAAGATAAGCAGTACCTCGCCTCGTACCCATACTGCCTCCGCTCTGGTCAACGTGACCCAAAGCCCAGTGTCAAAGTAAGCGTAAACACGCCTCTGTGTCGACTGTAAGGTTCCCTCACTTAGACAGGCTAAGTAGCTACAGGTACTACTCCACGAGCCTCGTTATGACCGCAGGAGTCCACCAGATCCTTTTCAAGGAAGAGTGCATCCTCCTCACCGGTTTCGTCACACTAGAAGGTCATTTTGAGTACGTCAAAATGCCGTATGGGTAAGCAAACTCACTTATAGTGTACCAACGCATAATAAACGACACTGCGTGATCACATCAAAGACGGTCACGTGTCGGTCTACGTCGATACTGCTCCTTAGCAATACTGTGGATGAGGGAGTGCAGCTCTTGTAGAAGGTTTCCGAGTGTCACCGCACCACGGTCAGGTTTTCGATGAACTTACGTAAGTGTTTCTTTCTCGTAATTAAGGTGAAGTTTCTTGCTGGGTTGGTGAGTCGAGGTCAGGAGAAGCCGAGCGCATGAAAGGTAGAAGCTTTGGCTATCTCATCACCACCGGAAAATGGTACGTTCACTCTTTAGCTTGGCAGGGTACTTCATCAAGAACTATGCCACGGTGACTGCTCCCATTGCTCATCAGACTCGCAAAGGCGTTGAGTTCAACTGGACTGCGGAGTGCGAAATCATCGGACCAGTGAACCAGCTGTAGTAATTTTTGAACTGAGTCTCGCCAGCAAGGTCCTCGCGGATGCGAGAAGAACTAGTATGTTCCGAACTCTTGCAGGTTTGAAGTTCGTGGTAGTCACCGACTGCAATGCGCTTAAGTCGAAGAGCGTAGGAAGAATTTGTTGCCGGGAGTTACTCATTGGTGGATTTACCTTCGAGACTCCGTCTTTTCAGTTGAGTATCGAAAAGGGGTTATTATGTCTCATACCGACTACCTGAGTCGCCATACTTTTATCGCCGTGAACCAAATCTCCAAACTAAGTCTCTTTATATGCTCTCAACTTGTCTCGTTACGCGGGGACGGTATTTGTTTTTAATGATGATGCGCCATTAATTCTGCTGATACGCATCGTCATCGGTAAGGCTCAAATTCTTATTTTTTATGTTTTTTCCGGAAATTTCTCATCTATGCGGTTGGTGGCCTCTTTCTTTCTGTCTCTTTAGTGTTGAGATGGAAAGTACTTTTTCAAGGCATGATGTTCGGGCCGCCGTTTTACGTGTCTTCTCCAATCCTTAAGCTTTAAGTAGCTGGGCTGAAATTGCAAAGGCAGCTGATGGTGAGACTTAAAACTTTATACAGATGCTGAGCTCATTACCCAAGGAGCATCGCTTTAGTTTACTCAAGTTGCATTCTATGATGTACACGAACACATTTTAGCAGAAAGACCAATCTCATTAGCAAATACTTCAGTCTCGTGTCACAGCAGAAATTCGTCAGTAAGTATGTGTCTCGCTGCGTTGTGTGCATAGCGACCAAGAGGGTTCTGTACGCTCCACTGCGAGGAATTAAGAAAATTCGCCTGATTCCGTTGGGTATAACTTTGTTTTTCTTTTTGTGGACGCCTACTACGAATTTACTCTCCTGTACGTTAGCAACAAGACAGAGTGGAAGCACGTGGTGACTCAAGCAGTTCGCAGAATGCCTGGTGTCGACAATGCACGGCCACTACGAGGTTGTTGGTGTGCTGTCGACTGGACGCTACTAGCTTCATCTGCTCAGTGGCAGTCCTGGGCGGGGCATGCGGGTTTCGCTCCAACACAAGACTCCGTAGCGAGGCGACTGGTGTCCTGTGTCGTGTGCTTCATTCTTCGGAGACATGCTGGCACCACGGCGACGGTTCGCCCGAGCTGACTACTGCGTCCGCTCGCAACGTGATGTTCGTTCGTCTCTACGGCGTTGTGCGTTTGTCACACTGGGGCGTTTGTCGCCTGGGTCGATGTTTGCGCTAGTTCGCAACATGACGTTTGTTGTCTCGACCGTTACTTGCGTTTGTCGCACTGGGGCGTTTGTCGCCTGGGTCGATGTTTGCGCTAGTTCGCAACATGACGTTTTTTGTCTCGACCATTACTTGCGTTTGTCGCACTGGGGCGTTTGTCGCCTGGGTCGATGTTTGCGCTAGTTCGCAAAATGACGTTTGTTGTCTCGACCGTTACTTGCGTTTGTCGCACTGGGGCGTTTGTCGCCTGGGTCGATGTTTGCGCTAGTTCGCAACATGACGTTTGTCGTCTCGACCGTTACTTGCGTTTGTCGCACTGTGGCGTTTGTCGCCGCATAATGGCCGCTTTTAGGCCTTGTCCAGGTGGTCCTTGCTGAACAACAAGATGCTGCTGCCTGCTGTGGCATCTCTTCGGCTGGAGTCATCACCACCTGAACCTACGAAGGATCAATCCTAAAAGTCCTAGGCATTTGGTTTGGTTTTTATTTTAAAAGAAACGTCTCTGCTTTCTTAAGACGATGGATATGCGAATTAGTGTGAATTTTATGAAAGTTAGAAGTATGAATTGACTGAATGATGACCGTATGAATGATGTACATGCTGAGTGTGTCCAACCCTGACTTGTTGGACAATCAATAACAGGTTTTTGTTTACAGACGAAAACCTAGACGACGAAGAAACTACGTCCGAGGCGCCTGCCGCTGACGGTATCGAAGCTGGTCCATCTATGCCAGTATTGGACGTAGAAGAAATAACCCGCTCTCTTGGTTTAAGCAACACCAGCGTCGAGGACGACTCGACGTCAGGAGAGGCCGTGTAAGAGAATAGCCTAGACCGGCCTATATAAGCGGTGCGGCAGCGCCCGCCGGCACACATTCTGGTCCGAACTTTCGTTCTGAACAGATGTCCGCTTAGCTCCCTAAGCCGTCCTTTCCCATTGTGTCTGAGCTTGCTCCACTGGGTCTCCTTTGTGTCGAGCGCCGCTCCACTTAGGACGCTTCTTCCGAGAAGTTAAAACGGCTACCTGCTAGCCGGCCACCTGCGGGGCAACCCGCATTCCGTACGTGGGGCGACTGTAAAGTTAGTTACGTATATTTTATACGTAATTGCATACAGTCGTGCACACGGGGATCTCACGCATCGTTCACGGGCCGATTGTAAAGTAGTTGCGTGTTTTATACACATAACTGCATACAGTCGTGCACGCTGCGAGTGCGTGGATTCGCAAACCGCTCTTCTCAGAGCGCTCTAGTTCTTCGAAAGGCGTTCTCGCAAGAGAGCGCTTTTCCGTAGAGGGCACACAAGTCACTTGCCACCTTCAGTGGAGATCGGTGGAAACCTACGGTGCCAACGAAGCCGATCGACGCAGCCCCGGAGCGTCCGCTTTCCTCCCTCAGGGGAACGCGCAATCCGGACGGGCCTGGTACCACCGACCTTGGGGGGTGCTCCTAGTCGACGCCAGGTATCTCCCTCCCACCCTACCCTTACCCTTTTCCTATTCCTCGGGTGTGTGTTTGGCTTGGAGGATCGGGCTTGCCCGGACTCTCTGTCTCTCCCCCGCAGGCAGCTAGGGACTGTAGGTACTCACCCGTCGCACATTAAGATTGGCGACGGTACATCGCTTAGGGCACACCTAGGCACTCACCCTCCTGCCTATACCCGGCAGGGGGACCGCGCTTTATCGTAACCTTTTGGTTGGAGGTGTCCCCCTCCATCCATCGACTCTTTCTCCGCCAGTTGTCCGCCTCCGTCACACGATGGCCGAGGCGTTCAACGCTTTCGTTTCTTCGAGGAAAAACGAACTCCTCGAGCAGTTCTTCCGCTCCCCCGCGGGAGCAAACCTCTCCCCCGCCGACAAGAACGCCCTTTTGGGCATCCCGCCACCTCCACCCGCTCCTACACCGTCGACCTCCTTCCGCCCGGCGACCAAGCCCTCTAAGCTGGTCGCCATGTCCCAGCGCAAACCGCGCTCAAACCGGTCTAAATCCCCCTACCCTACAAGGGACAGATCCCCGGTATCTGCACTCACTCCGGCCTTTGCACGCTCGCGCTCGCCATCGGCATCGGGCCACACGCGCCAGCGTTCCCCACTCCCTTCCTCTTCCATACCCGACTCTCCCATGTCCCCCGCACCTGCCGACCAGGCAGGCGTCCCACTATCCATGGATGACGACGGCTTCATCGTCGTCACCCGCAAACGCCCGGCGGCTTCCGAGCCTCCCAAACCTCCCGCCAAGACCGCTTGCCCCGAGGCAGGCACCGACGCCCTCTCATCACGTACCATCCCTGGTACCAAGCCTCCCCCACCAATCTTTGTCAAAGACAAGGAAAGGTGGAACGCCCTTGCCAAGTCTTTCGCAGACAGAGGCATTGACTTCTCCGCCCGCAGCACCCAGCAGGGTATTAAGGTGGTCATCAAGTCCACCGACGGCTACCGAGCCATCACACAATACCTCCGCGACCGGGGCGTGGGCTTCCACACCTTCGCCTTGGAAGAGGAGAAATTGCTCCGCGTTGTAATACGCAATGTCCCCAAGGAGATCCCCGCGACTGAGGTCAAGGAGGATCTCCTCCGTCAAAACCTCCCCGTTCTAGAAGTCCACCGCCTCACCGGCGGCAGGACCAAAACCCCATTCGACCTCGTCCTTGTGGTGCTCGAACGGACCCCCGCTGGCAAAGCCATCTTCCAAGTGAAGACGGTCTGCGCCCTGTCGGGAGTCACGGTCGAGACTCCGCACAAGAGGACTGGACCTTCGCAGTGTCACCGCTGCCAGTGCTACGGGCACGCGGCCCGTCACTGCAACTCCCGTCCCCGTTGCGTCAAGTGCACGGGTGACCATGGGACCGCCGACAGCACTAGGCAGAAGGACGATCCCACCCCGCCCTCCTGCACCCTGTGCGGAACCGTCGGGCATACCGCGAACTATCGCGGCTGCCCCAAGGCCCCCCGTTTCCCGAAACCCTCCGCCTCCAGGCCCTCCGGCCAAATCTCCCACCCAAAACCTAAGCCAGCTAAGGCCAAACCCTCCGGGGCTAGGTCGAAGCCGGCACCTGCCCTACCCTCATCGATCCCGGAACCACCCGTCCTACCCACACCTGGCTCACAGCCGATCACTCCCTCAACCCGCCCGACCTCGTATGCCACGGCTACATCCCAGCCGCGTCATATCGCTTCCCCTCCTGCTCCCCGTCAGGTATCCCTTCATCCTTCGCACTTTGCGGACGATGAATGCATTAACGCAGTCCTCGGTATCTCCGCCCAGCTCCCACTGGGCGATTGCATCAATTTAGGTCGTCAGATCCTGAGCAACCGCGAACCGGCGGCGATTTTACGCATTCTTGCGCAAAATCAGGCCACCGTCGCGGCCATCCAGGCCTTCCTCGCCGCGACCCCGACCCGTCATGGATAGTTCAACCAAACGTATTAGGCCCCGATCGATCAAACTGGCATGGTTTAATGCCAACGGACTTCTTAAGGAAACGAGTGACGGAGGAAGCCAAGTGCCACTCATCGAACAATTCCTCCACGACCATCAAATCGACGTCCTACTAGTAAACGAGACCTTCTTAAAACCGGGCAAAAGGGATCCCAGGATCGCCAACTTTTGCCTGTTCCGTAATGATAGGCTCCACTCTGCCAAAGGGGGGACGCTTATCTATTACAGACGATCCCTTCACTGCATTCCTCTCGACACGCCTTCGCTTCGTTATCTCGAAGCTTCCGTATGCCGGATCGCTCTAACTGGCCATCAGCCTATCACACTCGCGGCCTGCTACCACTCTGGTAACAGGCGTTTCGATTAGAATGACTACGAGAAACTATTCGCCTTAGGGACATCCGTCATCCTCGCCGGCGACTTCAACGCCAAGACCCTCGAGTGGGGTTGCAACGAAACGAATAGCCACGGCAGCAAACTATTTAGTTTAGCGGATGACATTAATTTTGATGTCATTTCGCCCTCCACGCACACTTACTTCCCTCCTAAGGTAGGCTACCGCTCCGACGTACTTGACATAGCACTCCTAAAAGGCGTAACACTCCAGTTGCGCTCTTTAGAAGTGCTCCACGAACTTAGCTCCGACCACAGACCAGTGCTCATGCATCTAGGCCCCGACCCGACGGACAGACCGACCGCGACTAGGACAGTAGTGAACTGGCATCATCTAGGGACAGCCCTTAATGACATCAGCTCACCCGAACTCGACCCGATACCGGATGATATCCAATCCCCACAGGACGTCGAAAGATCGATCGACTCCCTCACTAACCACCTCCGCACCGCCATAGGCAAGTCGTCGCGGCAAGTACCAGTCGAAGATTCCCGTCGGCTGGTCTTGCCCGAGGACGCGAGGGAATTACTGAGAGAGAAACACAGAGCCACTAGGGCATTCGGTAGATGCCCCACCGATGAGAACAGAGCTACCTTGCGGCGTTACGAGCGCCTCGTAAAGGCCCGCATTCAGGAGCTCCGGGATCAAAAGTGGGATGACACACTCGCAGATCTCGCGCCTACGCACCAGGCTTACTGGCAGCTGGCGCGCAACCTAAAGTCAGACAAAACGGTCACCATGCCCCCCCTGAACCGCCCCGGTCAGCCCCCCGCGTTCGATGACGACGAGAAGGCAGAGTGCCTAGCAGAGAGTCTCGAGGCTCAATGCGCTCCGTCGCTCAGTTCGGTCCCCGCTTCCCATCTTACTATGGTGGACAGAGAGATCGAACATCGTAGCACCATTCCCCCCTCGATCCCCCTCGACCCTATCACGACTAGGGAAGTTGCGCTTATTATCCACCGCCTCCGCGATAGGAAAGCTCCCGGTGCCGACGGCATCAGTAACAAAGTGCTCAAGCACCTTCCCCCCGCCCTGATCCACCTCCTAGTTAGCATTTTTAATGCTGCCATGAGCAACGGCATGTTTCCATCCGCTTGGAAAACTGCCGATGTCATCGGCATTCACAACCAGGCAAGAAGGCGTCAGAGCCCTCTAGCTACCGCCCCATTAGTCTCCTTAGTTCCCAGGGTAAAATTTACGAGCGACTTCTACTGAATCGCATGTGGGCCCACGTCACGGCCAACAACCTCCTTCCCAACGAGCAGTTCGGCTTCAGAGCCCGACACTCTTGCGTCCAACAAGTACACCGCCTCACGGAGTACATCCTAGAGGGTTTCAACACGAAACCCAAACACTTTGGCAACCCCCAGGGGACCGTAGCGGTCTTCCTGGACGTGGCCAAAGCCTTCGATAAAGTCTGGCATAACGGGTTGATATACAAGTTGTATCAATTCGGTCTGCCAGACCGTCTTGTCCACATCATCCAGGACTTTCTCCGCGACAGAAGCTTCCGCTTCAAACACGAGGGTGAACGTTCACCTCCACACCCCATCAGAGCGGGGGTCCCCGAGGGCTCAGCCCTGTCCCCGCTGCTCTTTTCACTCTACACGAGCGATATCCCCCGCTACCCGGGGGTAGAGCTCTCCCTTTTCGCCGACGACACCGCCCTCTACGCCAGAGGGTGGCACGTGACTCGACAAATAGCTCTCGTCAACCGAGCGCTCCTCTCCTTGGGTAAATGGTTCCGCATGTGGGCCATTACCGTTAATCCAGAGAAAAGTGCAGCCGTGTACTTCACTCCGCGTAAAAAACTCCCGAATAGGTCCCTACGCCTCCATGGCCAGCCCATCTCTTGGGCCTCCTCGACCAAATACCTAGGTGTTACCCTGGATAATAGGCTCAACTTCGAAAAACACATCACCACGGTGCGTAACCGCGCGGCCTTCTTTCTAGGCCGTCTCTCCCCCCTCCTGTGCGCGAGAAGTAAAATGTCCCTTAGAAATAAGGTGACACTTTACAAGACCGTGATCCGCCCCGTCATGACCTACGCCTCTGTTGTCTTCGCACACGCGCCCTCTTATCAACTGGATAAACTCCAAGTCATTCAAAACCGCTTCATCCGTAGAGCGGTAGACGCGCAATGGTATATGCGCAACTCGGACCTCCACTGCGACCTCGAGCTCCCCTCCATCCGTCAATTTATGAAGGATGCCTCGCGTAGGTACTTTGACTCTGCTCCCCACCACCCGAACCCGCTCGTGGTTCAAGCGGCGGACTACTCGACTGACCCGAACGGTCCGCCCCCCTTGCATAGACGTCCTAGACACTTCTTGGATGATCCGGACGACCCCATTGCAGCCGTAGTATCGGCCGCCCTGGGGTCGCCCGGCCCACCTGACTCGTCTCCTAACACACATTCCGTTTTTGGTACTGGTCCGGGCCACCAGATTCGACATCCATTCCGACGATACAGAATGCGTCCTCGCCGGCGAGGAAGGGTCGTACCCTTAGGGTCAGTTGATTGATAGGGCCCTAGGTCTTTCCCCGTCTGGGAGGCCAGGGCAATTCGGTCAAATAATCAAACCAGTTGCCTAAATTAGCTAGGTTTAGGGTCCAGGCCTCTCCCCGGGATGCCATGGACACAAGTCGATCTAATGATAGGGCTCTGGCGCGGGCCAGGGCACCTCTCTCCAAAAAGCGTCGTTCAGATGCCAATCAAGTGTATTTGTAAGGCAAATTCGCTCTAAAAAGTTTTAGCTAGGATGCCACCAGTGGCTAGGGCCCTAGGCACTCCCCGTCTGGGTTGCCAGGGCAGTTCGTTAGTCCAACTCTGGGCGACGGCTCAAGCCGAGGTTCGTGCCGTCTGAGGCGCCCTTGTGCTTGTCGCCCCAAAACCAAAACCGCGGCCCAGCGCACTAGCGCTTGCCAAACGTCCGGTCAAGCTGTCCGAGGTCGTGTTCGACCAGCAGCTCAGTCCTTTCTAAAAAAAAAAAAAAAAAAAAAAAAAAAAAACCCGCCGGCACATTTGATCGCGAGCGCCCGCGCTGTGCAGACCTCCCACGACGGTTACGTGAGCCATTTTTGGGTTGAACGATATTGTTTAAATGTGTTTCGTGTAAATCAGTGTTGTTTCTTGTAATATTATTGATTTGTTTAAATTGTTATTTTGATTATAAAATTGTGTGTATTTTTGTATTTTTTTTTAAATAAACCCGCTTCTGGTTCCTAAAAGTATATAATTTACAATTTTAAATTTAATCGTAATGGTTATTTAATTTTTTATTGTTATTATTATTAAAAGAATTTGTACTTATGTGGGAAATGGATCTCTGCGTCTGATAATTAAATAATTTAATTTCATTTACTACATAATGTACTTTCAATAAAATGCAATGAAACATGTCAACAAACAAAATTGAGACTGAAGAAAGCAACATTGGTCAGTTTAACCAGGTTCGCTTTTGCACTTTGCCAATGCACTCTTTCAAAACTTTCGTAAATGTTAAGCAGTAGCGATACCTTATAGCGCTGTACTAAGAACAAGTTTGATTAAAATCGGTTTAGTTTCTGAGAATTGCAGGGTTTCCTAGTAGTTGCAAGCGAGACATGGCAGTTCAACAAGAAGTCCAGATATATAGCTACTCGTATTATGTAATGTAATCTATGAAACACTCAAGTGACCTAGCAACCACAAATATATTGCGATTTCAAAAAAATAGAATCTTTTTGACCGATCTTTTTAAATACAGAATTAAAACCGACACATGAAAGAAAAACATGTCAGACAAGAAGCAGAGATGTTTCGCTCGCTCGGTCAATAATAGTTAATGACGTAATAGTTCTTGAGCAAAAAAAACCTAGGCATATTATTATAGTAAGTTGAAGTCATTGTTTAAATTAATGATAAGCTATCATAAATTTGATTAAACACTGCACATAATATCAAACAAGTTGCAAGTAAACTAAACAGCCTGCATACTATTATCCAAAAATTAAAAAAACGGTTTGCAAAACGAGCAGATAAATTAATAGATAAACTACATACTTGCTAAATAATAATTAGATAGATATAAACAATTTTGTCAACACAAATTACTATTTTAAAAACGCATATTCCCTAAAAACCCACATAAAATCAATTTAAAGCCGATTTAATACCCCAAAAGCAATTGCCCTTCACTAGATTTATTGAAGTATAAATTACATTGAAAAGTTTGAAAGGTTTCCAAAACTCGGAATAAAAATCGTACCGAGATGATGAATGGATACGGTTACGGCTACCTCCGATCACGTGGTCGTGCAGATATAAGATCATTCTGGAAGCACCTACTAAATATTTTGCCAAGAGATGTCAAGAAAAAAATTAATAGGTTATTTTTAACTTTCGAATCAAAACCAACGAAGTGTTATAAGTTTGACGTGATCGATTTTGGTTTAAGTTCTTTGGTTTGAAGAGCGATCTTAGTTAAGCTTTATGAAAATCGGTCCAAGATGGTTGCCGCCACAAAATGGCGGATAACATACTTTGCACTATTACCTCATTATGGGTACTAGAAAAATACTATACGCCACGATACATTTCATATTTAACATGGCCGCCACCACCATTTGGAGCGGTTTTATTTTTATTTTGTGTGCGGGTTCTTTAAATTTACGATTTTATTTGTTTATTTATTGACAATGCAAACGAAGCTTCGGTCTGGTAATTTTTTCAATTGTTTGTAGTTTGTGTTTTTGTATTGGTTTTTGTTTATAAATTTCGTACTCCCGTACAGGATCGCAGTTTCCAATCTATCATGACGAAACTTGGTATAAAGTCCTTAAGCATTTTCATGATATATTAGTCGTCGGGGTTAAGTGAGTAGGTACTTTCTCTAAATAATTATGAAATTTGCTAGTGCGCTAGTACCATTATTACTTACCGACTAATTCTCTGCATAATTTTTGACAAGGACGTGCGGAAACGATAAAAATAAATCTTATTAAATTAATAAAATAGCTTACAAAATTGTTATAGCACGCTGCTCTCTGGTGTTTGGTTGGAGGTGGTTGGTCTAACAGACCTACAGATAAGACTAGTTTATATATATCAATGTGCAATTTTTTTGTTCTATTTAGTTATTTCATCATTCTTAATAAAGGCATTTGCCCAGTAGGTTATACCTACATATTAAGTTGCCGTATCTAGTATATTTAAGTCCGCTCGTTCAAAACACGGTCGGTCCGTATCGTTCAAAACCAGTGGACACATTCAATTTCATGGTTTGCCGCCGAGGCGCGCAACACAACGGTTCCTTGGGCGGTACAAATGATGTATTATATGGCAGGTAGGCGGCGTATTTGATGTTTTGGTGTAAAATACGAAAAGGGGTTATTTGGGGTTCTTCAACTTTATAACAATCTGAAGACAACTTCTATTTGAAATATTAATTTTTTAATAACATACTATTATGTTGATTAAAATGAGTGATTTTAAATAAGAACCACACTCTTTAGGAAAATGAATCGGCTATTCTAAATCAGCCTAAGTAATGCTGAGAAATTAGGGAACATACATAACAGAAGATTTCGACTAATTGTTTTCCTCATCTTTTTTTAAAGTCGGTTAAAAGAACACGGTGGTTTGCGGCTTCAAGTCGGTTAGAAAAGTAATTATATAAAACGTTAATTTTTTACAAAAAAAGTTTTCGCTAAATATCTAAAGATCTCAATAAACAAGCCAACAACAAAATTTCTACTCACATCGCCCTTTTCTATACGTAATGTTGTAATATCGTTTTTGTTGTGATATGAATCCCGAGCTATTATGATAATATCGACAATACCACCCGCATGGCTTTTTTACCCTGATTGATGGCTAAATATTTATATGACAATACTGAGTATATAAAAAAACAGATAGGAAACTTCCAATATTACAATATTATCTTCCTATTATTCGCTTTCAAAAAGGAAACTAAAACTCGATGACGAGTTCAGACTCTATTTTTGGTTAAAACACTAATAATTATAAAAGCGAAAAGGACTTGTTTCATTTTCGGCTAGTACGTCTACAAAAAAATGCCTAAACATGTGGTTAATGCTGTGTCTGAATGAAAAATGCGTCCGCCGCTTCCTTCATAGTGTACAAAAATATATAAATTATGTGAATTGTGCTGATATTATGGCATCCCTGGAAGAGATATGTATCCTAGGTTGAATCCAATGGTGAAATTAGTCTTTCAATTGTACCGCCCGGCACAAATGTCAAAATTAACGCAATAATAACGCTTAAATCACCTTTTTCCGTAAATAATATGAAAATATTTTGATTCAAAATTAATTTTGTACTCTGCGATAAGTTACGTTATTTTATATTTGGTTGATATATTAAAGATTAATAGTCCTTAACGTATTTATGGTATCATGTACACTGTTCTGGCCGGAGCTCCATACATTTTTGAAACAACTCTTTTGTATGTGTGTTTGTTGGTTCCTCCTTCACCGCTCAAACGGCTGAACGGATTTGGATGAAATTTGGCACGGAGATAGCTTACGTCCTGGATTAATATTTACGCTACTTTAAGTTACTTTTTATCCCGGAATATTGAAGTTTTCCCATGGGATCATCAAATCAAAACCCGCCGCGGGTAAAACCACGGAGCGCAGCTAATTCCTTATGTAAATTTATCAAAATTTGTTGGGTAGTTTGGATTTTAATTGATGAAACTTTACAATTAATACGATTTTAAGTCAGCTTTCGATTGTAGGATAATGTAGAGATGTAGAGTACAATGTGGATAGTCCGTACGATAGTAGATGACGATCCATTTTGAAGCTTAAAGCTTAGTTTTAATATGGGTCTCGTTTTTACCGGCCATATAAAACGTACTTTTTGACGTTTACTCTTTTGAAAACCAGTTACAGATTTTTTTCCGATTTGTCATTTGTGTCATCTATGGAATTATCTTTAGTTAGTATTTTGTTGTTTTTTTTTGGATTGTGGTACATCTGCCTTGCATTATTCTGTAACAGAGGTTTATAGCCTGACTCCATATTACATATTTGAATATACTCGTAGGGCGAGGATTAAAAGCTCCGATATAAAAAATGTTATTTGGGTTAAACGTTTTTACGGGCTTAGTATCAATTTCTGTGGTATATCCGCATTGAGTCTTTAATAACAACCAATATTATAATATCTCTGTGTTTATGCTGTCCAAGAAATAGAAAATGTTTAGCGTTTAATAAAATTACTGCTATCGTATGTATCAATTGTTAAAAAATATGAAGTAAATACGGAAGTAAGAAACTATTTATTGTTATTGATTAAAGGTGTAATAAAAATTTGGCCATTATACTCGTAGGACCTACCTGCCGCAAAATCAGCTGTTCCTCCGTATTATTAATAGCCTCTATTTATATTGTTCCAAAGGGAAACTTGAACTGTTTCCCGAAATAAGAAAGCCCAGACTGCCAAACTTCGTACAAAAACGCTTCGCTTGCTCAATCAAAAATCTGTAATTTTTGCAATTTTTTCTGTTCAAACGAAGTACTAAACATTTCGATTCACTCTCGCCATAACCTTTAAGAATTTGTTAAATATTAATTACACGATAAAAGTTGGTGGTGAATTAAGCCGAGATTATAAACTTTGAGCCGACCAAGTCGGATCAGATTTTTTATGAGCCTTTTATAGCTTAGAGTGTACGTGTTTTATTAATGTGGATTTGTACGTGAATTAAACCGACATAAATTTATAGCTGAGAGTCGCAGTCAAATTTATTCATGTTGCCGTAATTTAACAATTATTCCACTTTAAGAGAATGCCATTCTGACACAAGAGACCAACAATTAATAGTTTCAATTAACTATTGCTTTTATTAGCAAAGTTTGACTTTTCATTCGGAATGATGTCCTAATGGGGAGACCTATGATCATCGGACGTCTTCTGGCTAATGACATTGTTGATTATTAGCTATTGTTATTAGCTTGACCTAAAATGACACCCACCACAATAAGTTTGAGATCACAATTGATTTCAGTTGTCGTCTAAAGCTGACTAAAATATTTAACTGAAGTCGGGACCTTTTTTATCGAAAATACAGTCACTTGAGCATTGTTATACCTTGTAGTAAATTTTTAAATACCAGTTTTTGCCCGCGCCTTCACCCAGGAAAAAGAATATTATGGCAATCTCCAAACCTCAAACTATGTATCTCTGTGCAAAAACGTAATCAATTTAAGCCGTTACTTACTTGCAGAGGAGAAGAAGGACAAACAAACCAACAAACACATTTCCTTTCCATGTTTAATAATAAAAACGAATCGCTGTGTTGCTAGGCCCAAATCTCGAGAGCAGGTGAACCGATTATGCTAATTCATTTTTAAAATATACCTTGAAATACGAGGTTGATTCTTCTTATTTATAGAAAAAAATTAAAAATTGCCTGAAAAGGCAAAAAACAACTCTTTTCTATAGTCCCATACAATCAATTCGTATTAATAATACTTAAAAGTCGATTTGAAAAAATACCATAAAGTTTAAGTGTTAGTGGAGAGGTTCCGAGAAGCCAAAACAATTGAGTGACGTTAGTATCTATACGAATAGCAGAATAAGTATAAAATATAATAAAAAATTAAAGAAGGATTAGTTAATTAATTCGACTGTTAGGCGGTACGAAGTTCGCTAGATCAGCTAGTTTTTTAATAATTGTGTTGCTTTCATTATTACACTAAAATTGTGCATGTACGACACAATACGACGTAAAATTAAAAGTAAAATACCTCGTAGATATTCGGTACTGATAAGAAATTGGTGACGCAGAAACGAAGTTTTTATTATTTTCCACATGTCTGCCTTTGAATAAATTGAAAAATGTTATGTTCCTTAATAGTAACTAACATTTGTTTTTTTTTGGCATCGTTGGAATGAAGTCAAACATGACTGAAGTATACGCGCGTAGTGACGTAGCCTAACTCGACACAGCATCGTGCGTTAGGTGTGATATGTGCATAATGCTTCCTATGCCGTGCCGAGTTGAGCTGCGCTGTGTTGCACTGCACGCGGCTTGCTTTACCCTTAAATTATAAATGACGGGACGTAGAATTAATACATATTCAAAAAGTGTTTTGAGTATTCAAGGAACAAAAGACGTATATTCAGAATATTGCCTTTTTTGAGTCAGAAAAGAAAGAAAATTATTATTGATATTATTTCTCACGTCTGTTCATAAGTCGGACAGTCAATATGCGGTTAACAATGCATGGATTGTTTGGCTGGCTAAAAATAAAAGGAGAGTACAATTAATCATTTTTAACGTCTAAATGGAAAAGCATAAAAATATAATGATTAGAATTTGTTAGTGTTATTTTTAACCAACCTTTGTTTTTGTTTTTTCTTTATTCTATTGTATGTGTACTATTGTTTGGAAATAATGAATAATTACCAGTATAAATCTAATTGTGTTTTAATATACTACCTTCTTAACGTTAATGATATAACGAAACCCAGAACCGGAATCAATAAATCGAACACCTCTAAAAACTGTCGTAACACAAAAAAACACAAAATTAGATAAAATGCAGTCATATTACATTTTTAATTTTCTATCATTCAATAAAACAGCCATAACAATTGCAGTGTGATAAAAAGCTACTAGATGGAGCAAGCGTCAGTTTTTTACGGAGGGAAAACGCGCGCTCTCTCTTCAACAATTAAGAGTGTCATATCAGAGCTTACGGCGTGTGAACGTGTGTTAGTGGTTTCAAAAAATCGTCATAACCTGTCTTATGACAGTATTTCAGGTAAATTTCTTCGCATGACTTGCTAATATAGGAGTGAATACCGTAGTATTACAATATAATACTGTTTTTCCATTAGTATTTGAAACGATAATAATTTTTAACTGTAAAGAAGTTTCATATAATTGGTTATAATACTATTTCAGCCAACGTTGGTTTATTTTTACGTCGTAATCTGGAAAGAAAACAATTTATTGTTTTCTTTCCAGATTACGACATATATTGTGTTGTATTATTGTCGTAATCTATAATATATATTGTATTATAGATTACGACATAAACAGTTAATGTTTTTTTAAAGTATTTTTCTGTTTTCTTAGAGACGCTAAAATTAACGAAAAATTCATTCATATTAGTTTGATAAAAATCGGTCAAAATAGTTAGACTTATAAATAAAATATGCAAAAAATATTTTTTATTTATTACAATTTTTTTAAGTAAGTTTTACCTATACCAGCGAACCTCGTTGTTGATAAATAATGTCATCAATGATATGAGCTGCCAACTGCTCACGATAGCGGAATTTTGAAGGGTGCAACTCGCACGATATTCAACGAACGAACTAGAACGATAGTTTCTACGAAATTTTCTCAATTTTTTTTAATGATTTTACGAGGTACGAGAAATCATTTTTATAAAAGTTTAATGAAATCGAGTTGTTATTATTCTATAATGAGTAAAGTTATATTTGAATTGAGTAATTACTACATACTTCACCTTCTGTACAATAGTAATCTCTGACCTAACTTTCAGAAAAGTACGATGTTATTTCTCTGAACTTACATTACTCTATGTCAATATCCAAACTGTGCATAAGACACCATCTATCTATACAGTTGACAAAATTATAGACGGCAGGCCAATGCCCGCTCATTTGTTTCGCCCAGAATCAAACAGATGGCATGGCATAGGTAAGTATCAGTACATACTATTATTTATTCCGTGGCTCAATTCTCAATTGCGTTTGTCCTCGCGTCGCCTTAACGAAATGTTTACATAATTAGGGTGAAATAGCACAAAACTGTTTTTTTACACTTCTTTGATTTTACTTTGAACTAATTAGCAGTGGTATTTTGTCACATAATTGTGTTATGGCCATTTAAAACAAATTCTAGTGTACATTTTATTATTATAATAGTACATTATTTAATTATCTCATACATAAATATGAATACATACTTCAATTTAATTATCATTGGTGTAGGTACATACTGACGATGTACTAACTAAAGTAACTTAATTTTTTAAATACACAAAATAAAGATAATTACGATCATAATATAAATAAAGGTGAGCTTTAATTCATACAAATTAATTATAGGGATCAAAAGTCTAACTAATCTACATGTCCAGTTTCATCGCAAACAATTTTTTTTCATCTGTGTAATATTGGTAGGAAAATAGAGGCCACATAACAGTTTTTTCGTAACGTTTATGGTGTTTTTATTTAATATTGTTATTTTTTTTACAAAAGATCACGAGCAGTTTATTTAAAACTATTCCAATGAATGTTTGAGGAAGCAACGTAGTTTACATAATTTATGCAACTTTATTTTATAAACACCTACCTCTCTTTAGGTTATAAATACCTGCTTTTCAGTTAATGAATTTTTAACTGTTTTATTTCAGAATGTCCGGATATCGATACGATTTTGGAAGGAAGGAAAGACGCTGACCCTAATTATAATATTCTGATATTTTTTTAAATATTAAAATAACAATTCATTATACCTAATTAAGTATGCTATTTTAATAATGACTGTGATGTGCATATTTTTTAACTTGGTCCTAAAAACTGATTATAAAAACTGTGAATGTTCCTACTGTAGCTTCAAAAATTAGATTTAATAATAAGTAAGCCTGGTTATAGCTATTGTGAACGTTCCTACAGTAGTTTTAACAATTAGATTAAGTTATAAAATTAAATAAAAAATTGAGTTACAATGTGTGTCATCTAATAAATTATGTTACAATATAATGTAAGAAAGTGTCACATTTTGGGTTTTTTTTCAGTTATTTTAATAATAATAATAATAATAATAATAGTACTTTATTTCAGATACGAGATCCATAGCATTTGATATACACATAAAAAAAATAAGAAAATACAACAGATTAAAAATTGTGTCAAAAAACATACATATTTTTAAAATTAAAGATTAATAAAAATAAATATACATGTGTATACATGTAGTACGTTCAGGCTGCAATATGTAGCCATCGTCTGTAAATAGTCGTGCAGAAGATTCTTTCTGACAAACTCCTTATAATAGAGTTTCTACACCTGAAAACTCTGGACATGAAACTCGCTATTCGGCCTCTTTGTATGGCCTCGAAGGAGTTGACACGCGCTTCAAAAAACATACCAGAGGCACTACAGCTCCGCTTAAGCCCCATTAGTTGCCTAAAGATATTGTTATAGGCAACTCGGATACCACCATGGGATTTTTTGGTGTAATTTGTCCAGAGTTGGCAGGTGTAAAAAGACTGACAGAAGGATCTAAATAAAGTGACTTTAACGTCCGGAGAGGATTTACAAAATTTTCTTATAATCATGTTACCAACTATACATAATGCTCTTCGCTGACGTTCGATGTCTTTATCGTCCTTTAAGTCCGATGCAACGACATGACCAAGATACTTAAAACTATCTACAATTCCTACAGGCTGCCCGCTAAGACAGACATTGGGAACATAGTCAGGTCCCTTACCAGATCTAAATATTACCATCTCTGTTTTCTTAACATTATATATGAGGTCGTGTTCTTTAGCATACCTTTCACAGATTGAAATTAACTTTCTCAAACCCTTGATCGAGGGACTGAGCAGCACCATATCATCCGCATAACTCAGATTATTGACATACCTGTCATCTAATCTGAGCCCAACCGGAGTGCTGCTCAACTCCACGATCAGATCGTTCACGTAAGTATTAAATAGATCCGGAGAGGTTAACCCCCCCTGCCTGACTCCACAAGACAACCTGTAGCCATCAGATACTTCCTGCCCCCACCTAACGCTGTTGGTCTGATTCTGATACCAAAATTTGAGCAAGCCGACAACATCCCGCGGAGCAGTAGTACGGTATAATTTCTGCCATAAAATGTTATGATTAATGGTGTCGAAAGCGCGACTAAGGTCTAAAAAACACGCATAGACACTTGTCTGGCCTCTCTTATAATAATTAACAATCTGTTTTATAATTTTAAAATTTCCATGCAATCCCTAAATATATTTTTAGGTTATGTTAATAGCTTGATTAATTTTTAGTTGATTAAAATAATTAAAAACTTAAAATCTGTATCCTGACAGTCACATCAAAATTAGTTTGTTGAAAAATAATTTATATCGCATTTTTCTCAAAACTCGTTATTTTGTGTTACGACAGTTTTTTAGAGGATGTGTGAAATATTTTTTTTATAAATTTATGTGCGCAATATTAAAATCATTGACAATCAGACACAAAAACATGTATTTACAGTGTGTATAAGAAAAAAAAAAATTAGTAAATAATAAATAACTTCGAATAAAACAGAATAATAATTTTGCATATTATTCTGTTTTATTGATAGAAATATAAGAAAGAAAATTGTTTTGCAAAACTTTGAATCACAAGAAAAATGTACGGTTTTTTCTTCCGAAACTGTGTCATTATCACCACCCCTGTAGGACGAACTGAACTTTGATTTCTCTCAATTTGTATGCTCCAAAGATCGTAACATAACAGCTGAAGGTTTTCTACAAAAATAACTTGAGCAAACGGATGACCCACTTCTCGGCAATTAGAGACCTTCCTTGCTTTCTCACCGAACCTTTTATATAATCTTATATAATAACAGCGTAGGATTTATTTGTGCAGCTGTATATATACTGATAGACGATTTCTGATTGAGATGGTGTTTGAGGTGAGGATCAAATAGAAGGTATGGAAGCTTAGTAGTTTGTGTTATTGACTTCACAGATGTTATTCAGCAATTCTGACTTGGATATACTTAAAACTTAAACTTTAATAACTTAAGTTCTTTACCTCATACTGGAAACAATTAGTGGGATTCGTTTATCTTGGATATAAACTACCCCAATATCGTAAAAGAATTATCATTGTTCAATAATTTTACTATCTAATAATAACATGACAAAAATATTTAATTACAGTTACAATTTATTCATCAGTAAAAATATGTAATAAATTATTATTGGTGCTATCGGATAGCTTTTGACGAACAATATTATAAATAGAGAATACCTACAATAAATTCGGATATTACCATCTTACCTAAATTTATTGACTTTTATTACCTATCAAAAAAGTTTGTGTAATTAATCAACCACGACAATAAGTGCCTCATTTTAATTGATTTATTTTTATATAAAAACGTTGGAAACAGTGAAGCTTCGCTTCGATCGGTTTAAACGCGAAAACTGACTCTGAAACTTGAACTCGTTGGGCAATAGAATACCTAGAAATATCTAGAAATGTGTTCAATGTACAATATCAAGCTATTGTACAGCTAAAACTGTGCTCGGTTCTGATATTGCTTACGTGACGATTGAGTTTGTGTTGCTATTATTTCGGAATGGACGTGTATCTACTGCAATCTTGAAATTCGATGGTTCTAAAGTTTTTGGTTGAAAACGAGTATGGTCTTTCGCATTTGTTTTAGTTTGTAATCTGTGCTGAATAAATCCATGTAATATGTAATATGTACACATTATTTTAGAGATCTACACAAATTTGCACATTGGAAAGATAACTAAACTAGTAGTTTAGCTCACTATTGGCATAAGTGTCTTAATACAACAGCAACGCCAATAATTATACAATAAAAAAAAAAATTAAGCTCTCAAAAAATTACCCTACGTAAACATGTCACGGCGTAACCGGGTAAAATTTTTAATTTTTCGTAGAAATACGAGGAGAGAGATTTTTGATGGAGATATCCTTCAAAAATCTCTCTCCTCGTATTTCCCGTCGATTAACTATTCTAAAAATTTGTAGACTCCGTTTACCAAGTTTCGTCAAGATCCGGAAACTACGATGTGTACGCGAGTACTGAATTCCAGCAAACATCCATACATACAAACTAATAGTCGGATTTTTTTTCCATACTCAAAGCAAACACGGTTGGTCAATAAAATACAGATTGAAATAATGTGAGTCATATTATTATATGTAAAGATTAACAATGACATCTAGAGACAAAAAAACAGAACTACTCGTAGTATAGTTTTATAGTTTTTCATACAAGCTGTTATGATTTTATCAATATATTTTTTTAGACTCTAAACGTAATTTATGCTCTAAACCTCTGCGATAAGGTGTAAAGTAGACTGGAAGGTTGGTCTTTTATGACTTTTAGCCCGTCTATCAAAGAGGTATAAGAAAAATATGTGTCAGGAATATTTCTCTTTCGATACAGGAAATTGAATAACAAATCCTTCTCGGGGTGATGAGTGCCTGTTTCCTGCACTCTGGATTATTGGGGTTGAGTAAAACTTCTTTACAGAGAAATGGTTCTTTAAAATAGTGGTTAATAGTGACTCTAAAGAACCCGACAAAAAGAACTTTGGAACCACGTATATATACTCAAAAAAGAGACCTACTTATGTTTAAGTAATTTTTTTTTAACCTACACTGCTGGACATTTGACCACAAGTTCACACGACCACGAAAACCAGCGATACTGTAGCCGAAGATGGAGCATGAATAGTCTGGAATACACTGGCTGGTTACGTTTAAGTCAATGACATTACTAGAAATGTAGGCAAGCTATTTCTGGGGAAAAGTGATCGTTCAAAATGTCTTTAATTCGTAGTTGAGCTTTAATTGACCTTAGGTTATTATCCAGAATTAGAACCCCAGATGTCTTAGTTTTCTTGTTGCAGAAGATTTTATCTTACAAAATAAACTATTGAATGCCCAAGCAATTAATTATTATGCTTAAACAATGAAAGCACAAAAACAAATGTTCTAACGACGCAAGAAAGAAAAGTTAGATTGGAGGAATTACTTTTCACTAGTAAGCAATGTACTGATTTTAATTATGAAAATAATTGTATTGTTATTATGATGTAAATCTAAGAAAATATAATTAAATCAGTTACACTATTTACTTCAATAAGTTACTGTTTGCATATGGCAACCAAAGGTTTTTTGACTCCAGATACATTTCTGCCAGAAAAGTTACTCTCTGATTTAGGCCCATCTCATCTTGTATTGCCGCCATCGATCTTTCATTTGACATCTTTGTTCTTTGGGACGCGATTGTGTGACAATTTTGCCGAAGTAGGCAATTCGGGGACGTTTGAACGAGGATTGCTATAGGAAATGTGACACAATTAGTTATTGTGATGACTTTGTTTGGTAAAAGATAATACATAACTATTTATTAAAATGAACTTAAAATAGCTACACCTTAAAAGTTTGTTACTTAATGCAGGTTCTAGATTTTGTGTGGATGCCTTATTACTAAGAGCGCTCTCTCCCAGTAAACCAATGCAAGTGGAATTCAATAACAGGCACACAACATTTTTATCATGATTACTCAATAATCTATGAATCATGAATAATATTTTTGACGGCAAACTGTTACAAAGAATTATATTTAAAAGTGACAACTGAATTCAACTCAGTACGAAACAAAATACAATCATTAAATGTAGTTTTTTTATATTTAAAACTGATCTATTGTTAGTGAAATGGAAAATACGAGGCCTTTCTTAAAATACAATTTAAAAACTTCTGTATCCGCCACTAAATCCGTCAGAACAAGTTCTTTTACGATAGTAAAAAAAACTGGATTCGCAAAGGTCCCCTTCCTATTTTCAACTAGTAACTAGCTTAGTTCTCTGGAGAATTGACGGGTTACTCTGACCTGGCAAACTTTCTACACTATAGGGAGGTAATCAAAGGATTTTACAAAGTAGAACTAAAGCTTAGTCTGCGAGCTCCCAGAAGATTTAAGAAAATAAAAAGTGGGTATAAGTCTATTCTTGTTGACTCTGGGACAAGACTCTAGGAAGCGCATCCTGTCGAGGTAACATTAGTACTGGGGGTATGAAGCGCGAGGTGAGGCGCACACCTGTCCGCTACCACTGCCCCCGATTTAGCAGAGCTCGCGCGTGGATTAAAATGATCAGTGTAAAAATTTACGATATCTATTGATTGGCAACTGACACCGATGAAGAAAAATGAGATTTACTCGTAACGAGGCAATGACTAATAAGCTGACAATAATTTTAGCTACCTTTAAGTGTAGTAATTTGAGCTAAAAACTAGCTATAATGCTTTGCTAAACGAAAACAGCTAGTTTGAAAATTAACTAAATACTTCTCGAAAAACTCATGAACAATCACGAAATAAAATGCCACTTTTTGTACTTTTTAGTCATTTAATGTGTAGTGACAGCCTATTAAAATGATGAATAGTTAACCTAGTAAACTAACTCTAGCTATAAAAAATTTACAGTAAGAAATAAAGATCTAGTGAAGTTTTGAAGACGTGTCAATGGCTTATTCCCAAAATATTTCATTATTGATTCCCGTGATACTCCACGAAAAAAATAAGAATTTAAGATTGTTCAAAATTTTGAAGATAGTGTCAATTATAAAAGCTTCGATGCATTGCACAATACATCACAGATCGGAATGATAGGGTCAAGTCGGAGTTTTCAATTTCCGCTGCGATTCGATACTGCAGAGCTAGAGGGTCCTTTGAGAGGGTAATAGTGGAACAAGCTAGAAGAGGGGACTTGAGCGATTTTTAATTTTTATTAGGTAAACTGTTGTGTTCGTAATATTGAGGCACCTGCAATCGTGAGCACTATAAGCATTTATCTATATCTATATATGTCGGAAACGATTCACCTTATCAGTGGAAACTACGCTCGATAACGAGATCCGTGGCAACAAACCAGGGAAAATAATAAATATAAAGTACAAAAATGCACAAGTTTCGCAACGCAGTTTTTGTAGCGTAAAAAGTTGTAAAATCGAATGTGATTCAGTACCTATCTATGGGAGCAACTATCCAACCATGTTGATATCAATTCATACTTTGATAGTTAACCTACAACATTTTATCGTAACCAGATATTTTTTAACGGATTTCAAAAATGTGGAGATTTTCAATTCGTTACATTCAATATTTTTGTATATTTTATACACTATTTCTAAATAGTGTACAAACAAATAAAGATGTGCCAAGCATTAATCAATAGATCGATATTTAGTAAAGGGGGCAATAAACGAAAATGGGCGATAACTAATAAAAAGGTTAGAAATAATAGATACATCAGAAAGAGTGCAAGTGACGATCAGGCCGTTTTCACTGCTTTTAAATTATTAATTGTTTATATGTAATAAGTAGAGTAACTTCGACTCACTACGGTGAGTAACATCCAGTAAACATTTATTGAAAATTATTTTGGTAACGAAATAATAATCGCTTTCTCTCATAAATTAATACCAACACAACGTCCCTAAGTAATCTAGTACGTACCTAGTGGCCTCGCCGCAACTTTGTGCATATTATTCACAGTTTGGTACGAGTATAAAGGTACTTTACACTATGAAGCGGGCTATGTGTCTTTAGATTTTACCTCATGGTTTCTATTAGTTCTTGAGATTATTTCGTGTAGTTTCCTGGTAGCTATATGTTCGATATGTGAAATTATGAGATGCTTGGTTGTATATTTGTTTATCAACATGTAGTACTTTCAAACAAGTAACAAACGGCTTAACTTAGAAAGGCGCATTTTATTTATTTGAATATTTTGCATATTTGAATATGGGAAAAAATGTGGCTCCGTAGCAACTGGACAGAACGTTACTTTCCATTACTTAAAGTAATGTATTAAACCAAAAAGATCATATCAGTAAGTAAGATTGATCTAACATAAATAAAACAGTTAACATATTCTAAGGTGAACCACGAGTGAAAAAGTGCGTCTGATATATAGGTGCATATTACAATTCAATTCGACTGTACTTTTTTATTTCATGATTATGTTTGTGTACTACGAGACGGTCGGACCGGTTAGAAAAATATTTTTTTCATTTTGAGGTATACAAAGGTTTTATTAATTTTATCAAAATCTGTGATGAAATTTGGTTTTAAAATGGAAATAACTGAAAAAGTTCTATCGCCGCCTGCCATAATGGAAGTTGGTTAAAAATGATTGTTACGTAAGCTTTATGGTAGCACCTAGGATGGACACTAGTCTACTAATGAGGCGTCTATCAAATGTGTATCAATAGTGTTAGTACATGTCGCGGCATATGATGATGGCATTGCTGGCAACAAAATTTGACAATTATGGATTTTCAAAATATATATTAGCTATTTCATATGCTTTTGGGGAAAACTCACTAGCAAAGAAACTTAGAACTTTGCTGGCGCTATACCTGTCTATAATAATAATCATAATTTATTGGTAAAAAATATTTTACAAGTCATTAGGTAAGCGATTAAAATATAAAAAGGTTGTAAATACAACGTATGTACAACTTACTGAACAGTTAACCGAATAATTTATCCAAATGAAATAAAATTAAATAAAAAATTAGACATAAAATCACTAAAATTATTTTTTTATAAATTCCTCATTAACTATAAAACGATTGTTCGAGTCGTGACTTGAAGGTGCTCAAGGTAGGAGCCATTATGATAGTTTCGGCCCGACTGTATACGTATATGCGTGCTAGGTGCGTGCTATACTATACCCATATCTTTTGTGGCGATGATGGCCGATGATGCTGTGCGAGAGAAATGAGGTTCGATCCCACGAAATACGCAAGAAGAGCCACTGACTTCCGTGGTCTTACAAGCTAATAATGAAAAACCTAGCTGCCTTGAATAAAAAAAACGAAATCATGATTTTTTAAATAAGTGTAGGTATATTATTTACGTTAAGCAAAAGTTCCTTTATCATTAACTAGGAATATGATAGTTATTAAATCTTGAAGTACAGTTTTGCTACTCGTTCGTTAAGTACAGAATATGAGTTCGCGATGAGACTCAAATGTCGCAACGCAAATAACTCTGTAAGTGAGTTCACGCTGAAATGTAGTCTGCTGTGCACTTGATTGCCCCGGGCATTGTAGGCGAGGAGGCTGCCATTTATTTTAATAATGTTATAGTAATACTAACCAAAAAAAATCTAGGGCAAGTGGCTTTATTAAGAAACAAAATGACTAACTACAACAAAAAAATATAGCAGAAAGATTACCTATATTCCATTTAAGATCTACAGATAATCCATATGCTCCAACCCACCACCAGAGGTCAGCGTGCCCATCACGATCGCTTCCCATGAATAAGTGAAAATGCGTTGCACGATGTTTGAAATGTATCTGCAATTGTAAATAAAGATTATTCTGTTATGGACAATAAGAGTGTGAGAAAAATAACCTTTTTTTTCCTTTTTCTGTTGTAGGAGGAAAATCAATATAACAATATTTGTTATAATGCGTCAAATTTTTTATCGATATTTGGCGCGCATATGTACGAGTATCTCGTCATAGTTCCAATAACCCCCCACCAAACGGTTTTATGTTTCAAATAAATATTATTCTATTCTATTCTATAATCACTTTGGTGTAAGTACGTTATGAATATATTACAAGTTTCGTTCAAACATAAAAACACGAATTTTAGTAAGTTTTACATAATAATTTATTCATTCGTCCATTCATTGACTAATCTAACCTTGCAATTATTGGGGGCAAACTCTTTTCCTAGGTTCAGAATTTTGCATTTGATTCAGCCGCATTCAACCTCCAGCAGTAAACAGCTGTAATTAAGTAAAACGATGTACGAACGGCAAGGCACTTAATGTATACATACAACATTTACTCGTAGGTATGTAGGTATTAATAGTGTTGGGGTTGACATCCGGATTTAAAGTTAGGTTGCTAACCGATAATGCAAGGTAAGCAACATTCAAGTCCCGGTAAAGTCTTGGATGGTTGATCGAGGTTTAGTAGATCTCCGTGAACATATGAAAGAAAATATTCGAAATGCTCAAATCCCTTCGTAAGTGTATTTGTTGTTGAATATGAACTGATCAAAAACGTACAAACACGCAATAAACCATATTTTATTCTATAACAAAATACAATGACACTTTAAATACTAGATTTGAAGCTCAACTGGACGCGCATGCGCGGCCAAAAAATATTAGTGGTTTTACACATTACCATAAGATCTTTGACATTACTCATTTCAACGAAACTTTTTATACGGAGCTACACGCCATAGTTCTTCTATTGCTTTTCCGGGTCTAGTATTTAATTAGACTTATATTTTCTTTGCTTCAACTGATAATCTATTTGATCATTCTTTGAACTCTTACTACATTTAAATAATTCAATTAATTAATTATCCGACCAAAATATATCACTTACATCTCTATTATCAACACACAGTTGTCAACACCAGCATACAAAATTCAACTTAAATTCCAAGCACTAGAGTAACATTCCAAGAATTAAATTTAAACTTGCGATGCAATTTTGCGGATAAATCATTTTGTACATGTTTTGTACATATGTATATGCGAATATTAAATGGACTGTACGTAATCACCAACTTCATTAAAAATGCTTTCAAGAAAATTGCGTAACAAACTTCAAGGTTGTTTTTATGAATACTTTTAGCTTTGAAAAATCTGCAACGGTCTTGGGGAATTTAATTAAGTTTAAGCACAAAGTAAGACCTGGGACTTACTTTGTGCTTAAACTTCTTGGCCAGAAGAACGCCTGAAATGCTGCATTAAGTCACAAATGGAAACTGAATTGAAATTGTTTGCGTATCAGAATTGTCTTGATAAAATGAGCTAGCTCGGACTGAGAATTTCTAGTTAAGAGAAATGACCGTTTCAATCGTAGTACTAATTAAAAGTGCTGAGGCGAAACACGTGTCGAGGAGCCATAGAATGTGACAAAAGGAGTAAGTAGTGGATGGGATAGTAACACAAGTTTATTTTACTAAAAAAATATTTTCGAAAAGTGCAGCCCGATTCCATATCGCCAATTACTAATGCTTCAACAGTAGCTATACTTTGACAATGAGTAGAGAAAATAACCGTCTTACTAGAAATGATTTGGACATGCCCATTGATCCAATGTTTTGATTCATAATTAATGCAAATTAGCGGCTATTATGTGTTTAGAGATGACCACCCCTTGTAAATTTATGCAACCACATAACCTTGACTAAACAGAGTCTAAAAACCAATCTGACATTCGATTTGTAGTATTTTGTTCTGTTATATTTTTTAAACGTGTTTAAATTTTTGATCTTCCTGACTAAAATATTAGTTTAATTTAAAAATATTTCTTTTAGTAAGACCGTCTAAGTCTCATTAGTAAAATATTTTAGACCAAAATAATATGTTTACTCAAAGAAAAATAATAATATATTAACCATATGGGTTGCAAAGAATAAACGCACTCGATCGATGTATTAATTTAAATGTGCTATTGTTAGCATTATACTATGATATGTATTTGCAACGGAAAGGAACAGTATGACACATAACGAAACAAATAAAACTAAACTTAATTACTATTCAATATAATGTTGGCTGCAACAACCAGCGTCGATCTTCCGTTAGATCCGGGAGGTGACGACACGCACTTCACACGCAGTTAAGAATCGAACTGAAATAACATTCGGTCTAGGACTTCAAATTGCCAAATTGTTGCCTGCGTAATATTAAAATTAAATAGGCATACAAAAAGAAATATTGACAGAAAAAACACAATGGGAAGTATTCACGCGTTCGCTGAAAATACGTAGTTATTATTTTAGACACGAAAACATAGAAATAGAAAATCGTTGTTCAGACGGTTTGTAATGCTGCATTTCAGGCAGTAATATCCATCCCTATTCAACTGGTGCAAAAAGGCGAGTCAGTAATAAAATCGATGACAAAAATTCCACAAATCTGACAATATGAAATCCGAGGCCTTTCATTCTTCGGATATCTCAATAATATCTCCGTACAATGCCTTTTCAATAACCATTTATACACACGGACTTAGAGAACAGATAGCAATAAAATGCCGGATTTACGCTAGGCTATTGACCACAAGCTTGTACGACTACAAAAATCAGTGAATGAATGAATCAGTCGTAGAATACACTGGCTCTCAAGGAAGGCTGCCGGAACACACTGTTAGGTGGTTGGCGACAGAATTGTCAACTTGAGGGTTGTAGCTAGCCAGGCGGGCGTTAGAATATGCCCTACCACCATGTTATGAATTCCCTACGATGTTTTCCTACGTAGACGTAGAGGTATTAACTACACCCTTACGAAAAGCATTTGCGAAATTCAACCTCGAAAAGGGTCATATTAGTATGTACAAAGTCTGAATACTAAATAAATTCTTTATATTCAATTTTAAAGCGAGCAACGCCGCGGGTGAAAGCTACTAGTACCTATTTATTGTGTTTGATAGTCTAAGTTACGGTAAAACTCGGCTGCCCATCTCTATAAATCGCATAGCTCTCTGACCTTTGCGTTAAATGAGATTTTGGCGGGTTTTTGAAATATCGCATCATATCCTGAGTGGGGAGCGCTTTATTCATACAGTGTGAGGTCTCGAGGCGGAGGGCTAATGTATTTCGAATGACTGGACTTTTGAACGAGGCCCCGCGAAGTTGGTGGGCAAATTTTGGATCTTGCAGTATAACATAGTTGGAGATTGATGATTGAGATGGATGTTGCATTGAAGAAGTTATAGTAACTAATGTCTCTGAATAAGAACGGTTTAAATTAATGTTTGTAACATATGTCTTTTTTCTTTCCTCTTTTAATTTGTAATAAGTTAATAAGTTACGAGGTTTCCAGCACTGTTTTATCTACAGTTTGCTTATAGAATGCTACATTATTTCTAAGTGATTTAGACTATACTCGTATATCTTTGACGAAACAAAAATTTATGTTAGAGATATTCAAATCACGAGAATAATATCATGTGGCACAATAAAAGTAAAAAAAAATAAAGCTGACAAGCTGCGCTACGGGCTAAAAAATACTAATCAATTGAGCTATCAATCAATCTATGTAAAAAAAACTCTACGCTTTAATCGTCAGCCTAAAATCATTTCAGCGCGAGTAAGCTTACTTTTATTCTAGCTGAAAAAATAAAAATGTGACTACACGGATCACTCATTTTCGAATGTCACTAATAAAAGGTCAATGGCCTCTTAATTTTTAAACTCTGTCAATAACTGAACGTTTCATAAACGGGCAGATTGAACTTTTGAAAGTCAAACAATAATGTGCAGACTTAGAGGTGCACACAATTTACGAAGTTCTGCCAAAGGTTTATGAAATGAAAAAAATACTTCATTGCACTTGCGGACGTGTTTTGATTAGGATAGTAGTGTTTCAAGCGTTATTTATTTTTGGCTATTGAAATTTAGTCAGGATAGGTGACGTAGGTTAGGTAGTTTATTGCGTCTGTCTTATCACTGGTTTAAAGCTTTAAACGGAAGTAATTTAATTTTTGGCCTTGTTACACAAGCTAACAAAATATTGTGAACAAGTACTTAAAAAATTAAAGCCGACTTCCATTATAGAGAATATTTTCAGTTATTTGAATTTGAAAACAGTACTTCTGTTGCAATTTTAATGAAATTTAAATGAGACTACTAGAGATATATGCTATGGGACCCTTTCAAATAAAATAAGGCTTTTTTAAATTGGTTCAGCCGTTTCTAAAAAATAAATTACCAAAAAAAATATTTGCCGATAAGAGTACCTCCTTCTTGTTTTGGAAAGTAGGTAATAAGTCTATGCTTTAAGTTTTACATGCCTTTCTTTAATCATATTCTGTTTTACTAGTAAACATTTTATAACGTTGTATTATTAAAATTAAAAATATATTTCGCAATGATGTAGGAACTTAAATCTTAAGTTATACCGTCATATGAATATACAATTTGGTTGATTATTTAGTGAATCCCTACGAATGTTACAAAAATTAAAAACAGAAACGTCTGTTTTTTATTAACTCAACTCTATTTTTTTCTATACTTATCTATAAAACATCAAGAATATTGAATCAAGTTAATATTTAGTTAATATTCTTGATTTAGTACAGAAATATTTAAAATACTTCTCCGCTGTAATAAAAGCATTAAAATAAGTCACCATGTTACATCCGGATTCAAAGTAACTTCCTTATTACTAACTTATTTTGAAGCACTCGCAACATTTTTGACTCATCATCATTAGCCAAAAGACGCCCACCGCTGAACATAAGCCTCTCTCTTATTTTGACTCACAAGGGACATATAAGAATGATGCTCTAAACAAATCGTTAAAAAATGGAGTCACTTGAGAGAGCAAATTTATGCAAGGATTTCAAATATGTCCTATTTTGTGCTGGGCACAGAATAAATAAAAGTACTTACTTCTTACTGGTAAGAATACAGAAGAAAAGCCTTCCATGCATCTTTGTTACAAAGCTTTTCTTCTGTATTAGTAAAGCTAGTGTAAACGAGGCACAAACATCAAACTAATGTAATTTGAATTCAAAATTTTAATATTTGTGATATCTTCAATTCTTCATACTTATGATTGACTGTAAATTAATAGTTTTAAACGAGTGACTTTAGTTATTTTCTTTGCATTTAACTTTATTTACTTGACTGCTTTAGAAGACATGTAATGTTTTTCCCTACTGACTCATTGTTATTTACAAGGAATCAATGTAAAACCTGAACGATACATTACATTTGAGAGTTTTTTGATTATATGGTGTAGAGGTGTACTAATAAAATATATTTTTTAAATGTAATCCTAAGGTGTTCAAAGATTTAAACTCTTATAATCTTCCATTTAATGTCACGGGCAACGCCGCAGGTAATAGTTACTTATTAATATATACAATAATCCAATTATCTACTCAAACGAGCTAGGATAACAACGCTAATGTTGCAGCCATGGCCATTCCAGAACCAAAATTTGTCCAGACATTTCCGATAAACTCTTTCCTCCTCGGGGAAGACGTGTCTAGAAGTATGAATAATGAATTTATGAAGAGAATATAAACAAACATAACGGTTGCACTAAAATAGTATCTACTTGTCATATATTTTAGATAATAATAAGCAGAGAAATAAATGTCGTCACGTCTAGGCTTTTATAGCTCCAGATGGGTGCACTTAAATAGATTTTTAAACAAATGTTTAAGCCCTTTATGTTCGAGCGTTCTTTAGTAGGTATTGTAAAAATATACTAAGGCATTAATGGCAATCATTTTATGAGGTAAAACATTCTGATTTTATGTATGTAAATTTGTATGCCTAAAGTTAGTATAAATCTTCTATATATACATATATAAGAGTCAATCCCGACTGACGTGACTGACTTATATATAAAAAGCCTTAGTTGCTGAACTTAAAAGATTACAACTACAGTTCTAGATAATATAATATTTCCAACGTTTCCAGACACGAGCTAGGAACGTTATGCTTGTCTCGCTAGCACGGTCAGTCAACTATTTTTTGGTGAAGGACAAACATACCAATATTCCCTTGACCCCCAGTTCAATGTCCCTCTCCCCGGATTATGATTCAACTGCTAAACTTGGCCAAGAAGTTCCTTCGTCGATTGTCTAAGTGATTCGAAACTCTCGCATTGTTCAAAGGCATTAGTTGTTCTGAACAACCCTGTAACAATAGGAGGGGAATTCACGCTGATATCGTGATTTATGCACTTACAGCTAATGCTGTAAAGTATTTGCGTGCTTTGAATGTGAATTAAATTTACTACCGAGTTTATATAGATGGTTACGTGCGTGTGAATTGTAAAGTGTGTGTAAGTATACTTTCTCGGAGTATTAAGTGTTACAGCAGTCATTCCAAATAATCTATATAGAGTATATGAGAAGGAGATTCGTTTTTTATCAAATTTCAATCATATTTAGTAAGTGGAAAGAAAAACACCAAAATACCCTTAACTTTTACAGTTAGGTATGTTAATAATTAATTTTCTTTTAATTGTACGAATGTTTTTTACTTGCTTACAATGTTATTAATAATGCGGTTATTGATACTTGAAAAAATGTGTGATATCCGTCTTTTGAAATATTGTCCTCTTTGTAATAATGTGTTGGGAAATAAACATGTACTTCGTAATTGTTTGCAAAATAACTTTAACATTCTAATTAATTTAAAATACTTTTGATATTCTGTTATTTTGATATTAGGTTATTTTACCCCACGTGTCCAAAAATAAATTTATATTTGCACACAGTATATGGTATTGTTTTTATGTTAATGGTAGTTTATATTGTTACGAATATCGTAATGATGAAAAAAATATCCTATAAAATCTCGAATTTCAATCACAATATTCCACAATACAATCGTATAACTTTCCCAAAAATAACCTCTTAAAATAGCTATATATTCTTGCTAACCTAATAGTAAACTTAAAGAGTAGGTAATCTAAGTATTGCTTCAGCATTCTCTTAAGCTAAATAACGTCAGTCAAGTAAACCTTGTACTTACCTGACGGCACGTAACTTAAATTACTTTATTACTTGCTCGAGAACTTACGAGTGGGGTCTTCACTCTTCCGCTATTAAGCTACGGTTCTATGCTTGAAGAGTTGTGCAACGAACTCTTTGTAAGGTTTTCCGTTGCTAGAAATGGCTACTAAACTTCATGTATTTGTGGGATACAGAATAACTACTTATACTGTTAATGGCAAACCTTGCAAAAGATAATTTTATTTTGTAGTGCTGCTGCTGTAAGTAAACTTTCTAACTTATTGACTAAACAAAAAAAATGAGAAGTTTTTTTTTTTTATATTTTCCAAATAACAACTAACGCTAATATTACCAAATCATATTTTAACGCAATTTTTCGGACCGTCATAGTAGAAATAATACGTATCCAATCAATACGATACAAGAATTGTTTGGTGTAGGTACCACAAAAATACAGCATCAATGAATACATACAAAAAAAACTGGCACAATTTTTTTTCCAGACAACCTTTATTCATACAATACAAAATTAAGTTAAAATAGACAGTGGTCAATCACTTTTTAAGTCGCAAAATTGTGTTCGCGATGTCTTCATTTTGCAGAATTACTAGTAATAATATTTAATGATAGTTCTTTAGTGAAACTGCTGCTGGCCGCTGCTCTTCCAGTCGCACCAGTATCTACGGTCATACAGTTTTCTTACAAGAATATTACCGTTCCACTCATACATGCGGCGCTTAAATTGGCATTAGACCGCGCGCCGCCGCCCATACATTATGTTAACTGCACCGAGTTACGGCCCGCACGAGATTTATATACCGCGTATGGATTTTTATGGAAATTTGAGTTATTAACATTTACTGCTTCACGCAGATTAATTGTGTTTTAAACTAGTATTTCTAAGGACAGTGTAACTGGCCTATGTTTCTATGTTAAAATTAACCTATGGAACTCTTTTTAATAAAGTTCAAGATGCTTTAAATAAAAAAAAAAAAACATTTTTTTATCGTTGTACTCATATATGCCGAGTTTAAATTAGCATGTAATTATTAAATTAAATGCACCAAGTGACGGCGCGCACGGGATTTATATACCGCGTATGGATTTTTATTTGAGTTATTAACATTTACTGCTTCACGCAGATTTATTGAGTTTTACAGATGTAACAATGGTACGGTTTTAGTGTTTGCACTGAATATAAACTAGCAGTTCTATAAATAGCAGACTAGAGTACTTACTAATCATTAACTTTTATGACAATCGAGTACTAAAAAGAGCTGTTGCACATTTTACATAAGCGCATAACATAGGTTGCCTAGAATAAATTGTTTTGGTGAAAGTGTCACGCATTACTTAAACAATTTTGCTTTTTTGCGTGACGTGCCTTTGTTGTGGACACGACCGACTCATCCTTGATGAAGTTCACCGAATGTGAACGAAACTATAACTGGACCTTCCCAACAATTAGGTATGTGTTAAAACCCGTATTGTCAATCAAAATAATCAAACACGCGTTAGTTTTCTAAATAAAAATGTTTTGTATTGTCTGAATTGTACTGTTTAATTTTTTTGTGTGATAATGATTCTATATTGTAATGTATATAATTCAGTCATCTCAGTCTGATTTAGATAATGATTCTCGGAATTGTAGATACTCGGCTGGAAACTCGTATAAACTTGTATTTTGATATCCTTAAAGTTGTCTTAAAACCTACAGATTAACTGCCCACAACTATAGATTATAAAATAAAATTGGCTACAACATTGATAAAAAAACATTCGTTAAATTGTTCTTTAGATAGAAGGCAAAGAATACGAGTTTACATTCATTCATGTTGTAATTTAAATTAATTCTGGAATTAATAGTTGGAAAAACTTAATAATGAAATAAGACTGGACTAATGCGCTATAACTTAAGAATCAAAATATTTCAAAAACTAGCCGAAAACATAGACTATCAGTACCAACACGCCCCAATCCACTCTCTCCCTGCAACCTTTACGACCCCACATAACCAGGTCTCTCACCCCAGTCTAGCTGTCATACCTACTGAACCCTAAAACGAAAATCTCCACAAAAATACTGTCCACCAAAAACAAAGGCAAAATCAAGATAACATCCCCGGAGAGTTCTTGCCAGACACAATAAAATTAAACGAATAACCGCTGAAACCACTCGGAAAAATCCAAAATGGATATAGCAAATCCATTCCGGGGTAATAAGATCAAAGAGACGAGAAGAAACGTTCTATCCAATTAAGTGGAT
Organism: Ligdia adustata; assembly: GCA_947049295.1. Classification (NCBI taxonomy): domain Eukaryota; kingdom Metazoa; phylum Arthropoda; class Insecta; order Lepidoptera; family Geometridae; genus Ligdia; species Ligdia adustata. The sequence goes on from OX346237.1 coordinate 4,749,538, forward strand.
GCAAATTGGTGTGTTGTTAAAGATTAGGGAAAGGTAGAATGGATTTAATGGACACTATCATTATGGGCACCTCATGAAATAAGACGTGTTTATTTGGTAAGGAAAAGCACTGTTTTTATCAGGCGTTTTGATGATCTGTGGCTTACTTATATAATTTTCCATTTATTTGCCAGTGAATTTCGAATATTAGCTGTTTCATTTTGCCGCATAACGTATTTTAGGATAAAATAGGACACAATACTCCCGAAGTTGCGATGCATTTCTGTATGCGGCATATAGTGTTTTGGGATTACCGTAAATTACAGATTAGCATATTTAGAAGCTAGATATTCGTTTATCCGATCTGCTGTAAAAGAGTGACAGATAATCTGAAACACACGCATAAACTTTCACATTGATAATTTATTAGTTGTGTGATACTAGGTACGACCGATCTCTCATTACTAATAATCTCTGGTAAATCATAAAAGCCTTGAGGGTGCTAAGCGATTCCTAGCAATTATCGGCATATCCCTTTTTGTTTAATTAATTTTACTCTTATACCCCCTAGCTACTAAAAGGGGTAAAGTATTGTTCTTTTATACGTTTGTCTACGTGCTCTATCTTCTACTATAGCTTATCATACTTGCTGAATAGTAAAGCACAGACCAATTAAATATATTTTCATTGGTGGTTTAAAAATTGCAATCTGAAAAACAATATTGTTTCCAATCATTTCAAATAATCAATCTGAATCCTGTGGTATGTTTAGAAATGATATAAGAACACATTTTTATTTTACTCAAACCTACATAAACATATAATGATCCAAATTCGGCATGTTATTCTGACATGTCGAGCTTGGATCATTATCTGACGGTTTTTACAATTTAATGTTTTTAAAGTTATATTCATCTTATTCTCACTAATTGAAACAAAATGATGAGCAACTGTCAAAATTAGGTTAGTTTAGTAAGAAACGACAAAACCACGAGTATAATTTACAACATAAAGAAGTGATTACTAAAGTTTTTAAATTTTGATTTAACGTATCGTACGTAATAAAGAAAATGACGCCACTTTAGTCTGTCACACTGACTAAACTAAAAGTTCCTAAAATGATATCCACCCTTTTCTCACTTTTGGATACAGAAAGAGACGAGACAGTTTTAGAACTGTAAAATTAGGCGAGTTTAGTAAGTTTGGCCTGACCGAATCGGGGTCAATGTTCCTAAAAAAATCATATTTTTTTTCCGTTAGTTTAAAAATATTAGGTAAATATGTTATTTATATTACATGTACCAAGTCGTAATGAATTCTATAGAGTTTCCGCAAATAAAAGAAAAAATAAAATTACACCAAGATTAAAATAACATGCCCAGTTCTCATTAGTATTGCAGAATGTATAAAAAGTTTTTATACAAACAAGAATTGTACGAATGAGAAAATCGGAAAAAGCAATGGAAAATGTCGAGTTAAATGCTCTATTTCTTTTTATAATTTTTATTTAGTGTGCTCAGGGTGTTTTAGTAAATATCAGACATACTTTTAAAAGATTTTCGATGTAAACATATTATACAAATAGGAAATGACAACGGAAAACTTTTAATTGCTATTAAGTTCTCCTCAGTGAGAATTAAAAAAAAACCGTTGTTTTTTCGGTTCTTAATTTATTACCTTTTTATCACTAACGTCCGAGTTTTTTATACTTGTTTAAAACTTTTCTTGTTTTTTTTTTTTGGTTCTGTGGTATTTTATTTATTTCAATATTGATGTAAATCTCAAATAGTTCTCCATTTGGTTTGTAATTCAAAATAACTGTCAAATTTGTTTACGCCTCTCGAATTGAAGTTGGTTTTCACATTTTTAAATTATTACTAGTCTGTTTGTCACTTTTAATAAATAGTGTATATAAAGATTAAGTCCTAATTAAAGAATGTAGGGATGCACTAAGAAAAAGTGTTTGGAAATTAAAATATATAATAAAGGTTCAAATTGGGGTTCAAATTTTTCACGGGAAACGTCGCGCGTGACATGTACTAGTGTTTAATATTTTTGTTATGCAAATTTTCATGTCTGAAAATATGAAAATATAAATATTACAAAACAACGATAATGTTATTTTTAACATGATTATTGAAGCCGATTTTTCAAAAATAATTCAATTTTTTTGTAGTTACTTAGATAGTGCGAGCGAGAAGACGCATGCCTTCAATTCAGGTCCTTAGGCTAGGTGATAATTTTTCAGAACTCATTTTTATATGTCGTTCTAGCAACAAATAACACTAAGCAAGCACAAGCTATAAACGTTCAATAGATGTCTATTCAAATATCTAATCGTAATATATCGACTAAACTTAAACAAGATTAAATCCAAGAACCCTATACAGGCAGAAACTCCTAGTCAATGTTCAACTAAGCACATTCTACGCGATAACATTCATAATTTGACATAACGTGTTATAAAACTCGTATATGACAACCATTCTCAGGATAACGACTTGTTGTAACAGGCTTTGCGTAGAGGTTCTCAATCTAAAGTACTTTAGACGTAAAACACAAACTGTTCGGAAAATAATCATGATTGATGGAATCAACGTAGAGCCTATACTGCCGAACCTAGAAATATAAAATTTGGATGGCATATTTGCTATAGGGTATAGTGTTAGGGTGTACATAGGAATATTTTTTCGGAAACTTGATTTGGGCGTTCAATGGGGGTTCATGTATGAAACGTTACAATATTTAAATTTGTCACTACGCAGTCAATGCAGAGCAACTCGTATATTCATTGTACTTTTGACCGATTTCAAAAATTGTTTTTTTGTTTGAAAGGTCTAATTCTTAAGTGGTCCCACTTAAATATAATCTAAATCGGTCCAGATGTTATACTTTTAAATCGAAATAACTGAATAAGTTCTATCAGCGGCTGTCGATCACTTATTTATAAAAATGACTTGTTCGTTTTATTGTACTTGTATCAGCGCAGCATCACGTAGTAAAAATACGGAAAAGATTTTTTAACTTTTAATTTTCCTTGCCGTAATTTAACTTAATAATACTGTCGTATTTTTCCTACCCCATTTTCATTAATGCGAACGAAACGAGCACTACTTAAGTTTTATTGTTTTTATTTTTCTATTTCTCTGCATTGCTACTTTACTATTTAACATGATTATCTTTGTTTAATACACTATAAAAGTTTTAATAATAACTGTTGCTTAATCTTTACACACTTCTTTCTTTCGTTCTTTTACTTTACCATACTAATTTTTCGAAAATCCATCGCATATTGAGAAACACAGGCCAAGGGACTGGAAGTTATTGCGGTTATTTTGAAGATACGAGCCCAAACAAAATCAAGTATGTTAATAACCTTGCTGCTAGGGTGGCTAATATCAATTATGTAGGTGTAGGGATGATTTATATATTGTCTTAGCGTCTATAAGGAGGACAGTAGTTTATTTATTTACAAGCCGTAGCCTACTAGATCTGCTAAGGATTATAATAGTTTATTAATTGATAAGTTTAAGCCTAAACTGATAGTTAGAATATTCGCTTTGAAAGACAGTCTATGGTTCGATATCTGAACAAGGAGAGGTTTTTGAACAATGAGTTTAATTAACTGTTCACCGGTCAGTGGGTTTGCATGTAAAATAAACTGACGGAAAAGCATTCAACGATTGACTACGCTTCACTTGGTTAAGTGTATGGCATAAGACTACCTCAATATTACATACACATAAAAGCGCTTTCTGGCGTTAACTCTTTTTTATTTATTTTTTATTCTAGATTTTTCACCGTCGTTATCATAAGCTTTTCCTAGTCTGCTCCTACAATTCAAATCTCAATCCTGAGTTTTTTTTGTAGTATGTTTCCAGCCTTTGTTCATTTTCCTTAGTTTATGCGGTCTGGTAACATTAATATAAATATAAATAAACTAGCGGTACATAAGCTTCGCACATGGTGGTAATTTTTGTAATAAAAAAAAATATGTTATTCAGTGATAATGTAGCTTTCTAATGACGAAAGAATTTTTGAAATCGCTTTTTTTAATATTTGTGTAGATTTGTGTAGAAATGTAACTATTGTAGAAGTGAAGATTAACTCATCTAGTAAATAGCTATACATTAGTGTAGGACTATCGTTAACTACACTCCAAGGAACTTGACTAGATGGTAGACGACAGCAGCCATGTTGGGACTGCCGTATTCCCAAATTGGGAGGCGAATGCACTGAGAAATGAATTAGTTTGCGACTTGCTTTTGTTTATAGGTAATAGTATAGTACCTATCACAGTTTATGAGATACAGTCTGGTGACAGAAAGAAGCAGCAAGTTCTAGTAATTCCGTTTTTGCCCTTTGGCTAAAGAAGATGCAATTGACCGGGTGCATGCGTTTAAGACGTTGTCATCATCATCATTACGCCATTCCAAACGACAAGCTGCCAATTGCATCCACTGGTTACTTGTGACTTTTACTATGTCGTCGGTCCACCTAGTGGAAGGCCTACTTACGCTGGGTCTTCCAGTTCGGGTCGCCACTCAAGAACCATCATCAGCTTGCAAATCCTACTAGCTAAGACGTAGACGTTGTACCGTAGTATTATTGTACTTGTTGATCATTTGTATATCTAGATATACACTGAAAGCTTTAAAAAAAAAAGCGTTTTGTCAGCTCTAAATCCTCCATGCATTTAAATTATCTGTAGAGCTGAAATGGTCTCTAGATAATCTTTCTGCTATATTTTTGTTGTTTTAGAAGTCATTTTGTTTTTGGTTATAAATGCCCCTGCTAAAAGCAGTTTTACGTAAGTTAATAGTAAATGTGAACGGACTGCATGCATTCAATACAACTACAGTTCGCGTCGAACACAAGTCGAACTGACATTGATTTATACTATACCGTGTATGCACTGCATGTATCTACACGCTTTGATTATTAAAATTTGTATGTCTAGATAGCGCGGCGCTCTGCGATGAAACTGGCGAACTTTAACGTAGTGTGAGTGGAAACTACGTTAAAAACTAGCTCTGGGTCACACTGCTTTTCGTAGTGTGTGTACGTTATGATACCAGATAATGCACAGTTGTAATTTACGTACCAACCCAAGTTCCTTTGGCACGGGTTTCTTTTACGAAGAAGGTGTAGGTCCTATGGCCTACACCTTCTTCGTAAAAGAACCTATAACGACTATTCGTTATAGGTTCGGGACTTCACTTATCTTCGAAAGTAATTAACTTTTTCTAATAAGCAGGTTTCTTGGGATGGTTTCCTTCAACGTTTAATCAAGTGGAAATTAGTTCTAGTAATAATTTTAAAACGGAAAAAGTAATTATAAGGAACATGAAAATAATAAACTCAAAAAAAAAAAATACTACTGAGAACAATTCACTTCTATTTAATTCAACGCTTTTAAAGCTTTCAGTGTATATCTAGATATACAAATGATCAACGCCTTACACGTTTACATATTTTATGCAAATTATACTATCCTATATCGTGGCCGGCTAGCCGTCTGGAAAGTTTAAGTTTATGGATTCCCATACATTACTTACATAAGTTTGCTTAAATGTTTTGGAAAATTAAACAAACAATACATTTAGCCTTGACGAAATAGTATTAACAGGCGAAATACTAACTCGAACTGTGACGAAATAGATTTAGTGCTTTTTCTGGAAAGTGTTTCCATGCTGATTTGTTAAGACTGCGTGCAAACTTTTTGTTTAGGATTAGAATTTTATAATTGAACTTGTGATTACTGTTTATTAAAAGACGTAAATTGTATTGTTTTTATAGACTTCCAAATAAGAGAAGGTATTCAATACGGCAGGTATTTTTTAATGTTTTTTACCTATTTTCTCAGAGACGGCTTGACCGATTTGAATAATTTGTTTTTCGTCAGAGAATTTATACACTTCGAAAGTTGCCCCACTTGAATGTTCTATCAGCGCCAGCCGTAATGGAAATATTTTTTTGGAAAAAAAAGGCCAAAAAAACCGGATTTGTTACAACGTTAGGATGGAAGTAGAAAAGTATAGTCTTCCAATAAATTACGAAAACCAATAAATCAAAGTTCGGACACCTGACGGTAGAGGCTTTTTTATTAAAAAACTTGCCCATTGTTCCTTGGTTTTAATTTCGAAATTTTCAAACGAACATTGGTAAATTAATTCTTTCAGTCAGTAAATGAATAATTCAGGCAGTCACTTGAAGGGCTTTGGAGAATCCCCTTTATTATGGGAATTATATTGTGTTTTCTTGAGGAAGTTTCTTTATTGTCAAGGTCAAGGATTTTTCCTCTTTGATGATATTTTGTTTCATGTCAATGTACAACTTTGTTATGTGGTAGAAAAAAGAAATTCTTAATTTTTTTTTTAATTTAAGTCTTCATTTAGTCTTGTTTCTGTTTTTAAGTGTTTATTAATTTTGATTGATAAGAACCTTTCTTTTATTTTACAGACTTCCCTAAAAAAGGAGAAGTTACTTAATTCGATATTTTTATTTACTTTTATTGAGAAAACTGTTTGGTTGATTTTGATTAACAATACGGGTTTTCAAGCGTACCTGATTGTTGGAAAGGTCTAACTATAGCTACGTTCTCATTCGGTGAACTTCATCAGGGATAAGATAAAAAGGGAGCCGTTCGTGTACACATCGGTAGCACGCCTCGCACACCTGGTATTTTCTTCGTTTATTCGTCTTCTCCTCAGCAACTGAGCGAAGGATAGACGTGATTTTTTTGCTCACAGATAATTCCGGAGAGTGACATAGGCTACTTCTATCCCGGGAAAACATACGCAACGCTGGTGGTGCCGCGGACAAATGCTAGTTTTCAATATATACAGTCAGCTGAACAGAGACGCACTTAATTGACTCAAATAACACTTGTATTTTCTCATAAACTGAACGAGTAATAAAATTAAAGCCCATGTTTTATGTCACGTGACGAGTGACGCGTAACAGTAAAGCGCTCCAGCATGACGACTGTCAGTAAAATACTGGAAATATCTGCTCTCATCCGGTTATAACCAGTTTAAAGCGGTTTTAAAAAGATAATTGAGCGAATGCAACACTGTATGAGTGTTTGCATTAATAAATTGAAATGATTTTATTGTGCAATCCAGTGACAAGATTTAAACTACGCTATCCACTTTTACTCACACAATAGACAGTTTAGTAACAACATATTGTATTATGTCCTGTAAACGAATATATAAAACAATAAGAAGAGAATATGAAAACATAAGAAATGTATCATGTAAACATAAGGAACTAAATTCTTCAACACAGGTGCGCCGCGCCTAGTGCAGAATATAGGGAATCAATATAAGTTAAAAAGCATAGTTAGTTACTATATACCTATCACTACATAAGTTACTTTACATAAACCTTCTTTTAAAAATCAAATAAACAAATGGCTAAACGATAGTCAACTATCTCTTGCAAACCTATAAAGACAATATGGCAATGCATTCACAATTAAAGAATTCAACACAATATGATATAGGCACATTGGCTTTAAGCTGCTCGTCTATTATTAAATAAATAAATAAACAGCTATATTTGTTTTGCAATTAAATTATTAAAATTTTACTTCAATCGGACGGTCCTTAGTTTAGGGATTGATTTTCAGAAGCAACTCTTCTAATTAGCTCACTGGTAGGTAGTGGCAGGCAGGGTAGGTATAATATTACTATCTGCGTATCATGAATTGAAACAACAAAGTTTGTCACTAAACTTATTATTATGCTTATGGTCTTCCAAAGTGATAATTTTTCTTTGCTTATATTTTTACTATTACACCTCAACCTTTATCTATTTTGGAATTTAATACAGAGTCAAAGTCAATTCATTTACATTTACACAATAGATAATATTATCGTTAAGTTCCTACTTTACAAAAGACATGTCTTTTAAGTACCTAAGTACTTCTTAGTAAGGTGTCACATAAACTGGTGAGAACTAAGCTAGGTAAGGAACAGACTTAGGGAATACCCAACGTTAAGAATTCCTTAGACAGGAGGCGTTTGATAGGCTTATATTAATAGTTTTTAATATTATATTTAGCATTATACTACATCCAAATCCATTCTGCCGTTGGAGCGTGAACGAGTAGCAATCCAACACACACATATTAACGATATTATAGCTTACAATATTAATGGTTATTATAATAGTTAACCTGTATTTATTAGATGTCTTGGTAATTTACAAATTCTGAGCTTAATTCTAATCAATTTAAAGCAACGTGTCGTTATCATGTACTACTGAGGTTCCCTACGCCATTTCGAATCACGTTACTAGCTATCCCAAATGAAACAACCGGGCCCTGCGCTAAAGGTTTGAATTTGTTATCTGTTTTATATAAAGTTTTTACATACCGGGCAGAGCTTCTACGCGATAGTTTTCTTACGTCAAGACTAAAATTTATGACAGATTTTTCAAAACTTTTTTTCTGCGACTGAAAGATAAGGTGTCATTGTTAATGAAAATTAATTGATTCCATTAATTTCATCATTTTCGTTTTTTTTTTAATTCGACGGGAACAATATGACTACTACCTATTCTTTACTTCTTATTACAGATATATGTGCCCCGTGATTTTAATCCAAACGCACATCCATGCATTCCATTTAACTTTTCCTTTTTAATGTTAAAGGGTTGCTCTACATACTTCTATTACTATAATGGACTAGTATTTATAGTATTTTTTAGAAATATCGGTGATTTCCAGTTTTATTTTTTGACCGTTCTCCTAAATAGGTATGAAGTTTGATCTATGAGTATTGACCTTTTTTAATAGTATTTAGCACAGATATTCTTGATTTATAAATATCAGTCAAGTTGTTGTCGTATTTTTTATTAATTCGTAACAAAATATCGGAGTCACAAGGTCGCCATTTTGTGGAACTGATAGTATACAGAGTTCTATTGTTTTTGCAGTCTGGTTTTTAGGGTTCCGTGCCCAAAAGGTGAATAGACTTCACCGCCGCGTCACGTCGACTCACAAAGCGATTGTACTAAACGTTGACAGTTTTTTTGTCAATTGAAGCGCCTCGTGTGGGTCTTTGGTACTAAAATTCATATTATCTCATAAAATTAATTATATTAAAAATATGCTAGCCTCGGTACTCGTATTTGAGCTATTTGGAGTCGAGACCTTAGGACCGTGGGGACCGGGAGCTCATCTTATTTTCCAAAACTTATCGGAGCGCTTGATCGATTTGACGCGTGATCAGAATGCCGGTTTTTATTTGGCCCAACGTATAAGCATTGCCATTCAGCGTGGTAATGCGGCTAGCAATTATATAGAGGTGCGTCATTGACACATTTCCTTTTATTGGCTTCCAATAGTTTCAATAGTTATTAAGTTGAAAAACCGTTGATTGAATTACTTAATAGGTTTTTTCTCACTATCTTCAAGAAACGTCATTGGCGTATTAATTTAATGTTTCTATTGTAAAAATTAATGGCACAGCGATCAGGAAACTGTTCTACAAAATTTTACTCGTCTAAAATTAAAATTATTAAGGTTAAACGATAAAAAATTACCTTCCCTTCGGACTTTAACCAGGCTTAGGACTGGCTGAAATTTTAGTTTTTTTTACAGGCGTACTGATAAGATGATTTAAGTTTATATGCATTAGGTATCTACAGGTTTTTTGTATAGACATTATACACTTATATGGTGTTTAAACTTTTTATCAATTGTTCTGTGCCACTATTTACACAAATCATCATATTTACACTCGTAATATATACTTATTTACATTTTTATTTATACACAAAAAATATTTTTAAATTTGTTTGAATATTTTAAAATTGAGTTCTATAATGCTATCTGGTAATTTATTGTACATTAATATTTTGGTGTAAAGTCCCTGTTTATTACTCTTAGCTAATCTGTTTACAGATAAGACCCGCCCTTTTTTATTATATATTTAATATATAAGAAAAACATAATTATTTCAACAAGTCAGAACAGAATTGTGATTAAGCGGCACCAAACCTCATCCCATACAAAATATGACGTCTCCTTTCGTAATAAGTAACTAAAAGTGTTTTTAAATAGCCCGTCTGCGATAACTTTAGGCTCACGCATTTTAACAAGAGAAATCGTAGGATGCAGCTAGTATAGTTTATGACCATCTGCAGGTGGTGACCAATTACGACCATTGTCACTATTCACATAGCAAGTAAAATTGATTTTTTTTAAAACCCTTGACACATCTTGTGGCAGCCATTTTGGTTTTGAAATTATCATAGTGAACAGTCTAGTCAAACCATTTCATTTGATACCCATATTGAAGGAAATGAGAAAAAAATTGTACTCCGCCATTTTATAACGGCGCCCATCTTGGAAAGATTTTCATCAAACTTAGCTAAGAACACTCCAGACTAATACAGCTTGAAAACAAAAAATCAAAATCAAAACTGGGGTTTCCTTTTGGCAACTACGATGTAACAGACACACATGCACACACACAAACACGTCAAAATTATTATTTAAAAAATACGACAAGGCTCTAGGGCATGCCAGATAACTATACGTACGTACCAGCGATATTATAATTATTATATTTATTCAATTTTTCTACATTTACAGCAACGCTAAGGCATGTCACGATATTATATTGCGTTATAATATAGGTATACAACATGCATGATATAGGATAGCATTAATAGTAGATTAGTAGCCAAGGGCTGAAAAGCATCTATTGCAGCCCGAGATATTTAGGCGCACGAGGGCAGCGAGGGCGCATATAGTTCGAGGGTGCAATTGATGCTTACACCCGAGCTAACTACCTACTCTGCTTTACATCTCGATTCTGAGGTAAGTAGAAAAAAACCGGCATTACAATAATAAAACATTTTAATTTCTGCTTCAGCTTCCATTTTTATTGAATCGGGAGTGCAGCTTATATCTTCATCACTTGCAGAACTCATGTTTTTTTTCCTAGCACGTAAATTTTAAAAATTTTGGCACGTAAATATAAAAATACCAAAAATAAACAATATAAGTAAAAGTTTTCTATTCCCGCCTTTTTTCATTTTTTTTTTAAATTATTTTTTTCAAGAACGTAATTGATTTTCGCCGTTCGATATTTAAAATTGACGACGCGACCTCTTTTGTCATTGGGCTGAATTGCATGATGTCTATTGCCAGTATGATGGTAAGATGCACGCGAACTTTTTGAAAGAGTAAAGTTTTTTTTAAATTACTTACCGCCCTAGGGCTTTTCTAGCTACATTATTACCCTAGAGCGCTAATTGGTCACTTACAATCCCCATTTGGGGGTAATAAGGACCTACTTACCGAATATGTAAATGTAAGAGATGTAAAGAATTACTATTATTAGACTTAAACATAATATCCAAATAATTAGTGTTATACCTCGCCATCCCAAACACAAGCCGCACCCTCCTAATTTCAGCACCAGCGGTTTTCATACAAAACGGCCTTGATGGCCGGTCTATAACAGACCAAAAAAATTTGTATCATCGATAATACGTACATATATAAGTAAAAATACGGTACACAGAACTAAAATTCTCACTAGTAACTTTAAATCCACGACAAACGACGCAATAGTTTAACTATGAGGAAAGTTTACTATCTCGGGGAATTCAATTCGACTCTGCATTTTTAAACGAAGTTGGAAACAGTTGGGATCTAACTTTAGATTGAGACTTTGCCAGGAATCTTTATATGTTTTCAATTCTTTCTTGCGCTTTATTTAGTACTGGTTTTTTATGAATTACGGGGTGAATTGGGTGCATGCAAAAAAAATATATCTAAAATGCATTCTTTTTCGCTTGCACTATATCAGTTTATTAAAAAACATTGCCGAGGTTTTCAATTTTTTTTTTATTTCATCCTATAAAAGTTTACATGGACAAAATATTACATTTCAATGTAACTAGAGCTATTTGTATGTTAGAAATATACGTGTAAGAATTTGTTTCTAAAGAATTCTTAAATAATTTTTCTCTCGAGAAACATTTTGTCGATGAAGTCAGGTATTGGGAAGAAGATAAATAATAATGTCCCCAGACTGTTGAAAATCGTACTAAAAATTTACAAACGTTACCCGAGATACATAAAATTCTTTGGCCAGTTTTAATTCCAAAAAAATAACAGCCGCGTGTACCGTCTCTTCTTATTTTTAATCTCGGCGCAAAATATCAAGTTATTGAATGAATAAGATATAAACGAACACTTTTATGTTATTATTTGAAAGTCTTTGATGGTGATTCACAATCAAGTAGGTAGTTTTATATTTTCCTGTTCCCGTAAGGCTTGTTTAACCACTACATTACAGAGTAAGTATTTATAATGTTTGTTTTTATTTTGTTCTAGGTTATCGCTTTATATCCAATGAGTTTATTAACCTCTAGATTGACATTGTAATAACTGAAAAGGGACCACTTTATAAGTACATATACCAGAAGGTCCAGTCCGGTCATCACTAAAAAACCATTTAAAAGTACCTCCTCTTTGTTGAGAAATCGGTATAACAATGCAGTTGAATTGAAATCCTAATTTTTGAAGTCGATGGCTCGGTCAATCAAACATACCTCTCGCACCGCTTCCTCTGGAGTACCAGCCCTAACAGTGACTCGGCTGGAAAGTTTAATCCCTGCCCTCCCATGATCTATTGAACGAGCAGCGCGTGACTTGCACTTGCCCGCGATTAGATCGCAATATTTATACGGAATGACGAGGAAACGGAGATTCGAAGATGTTAGCGAATTTCAGCTCGAGTTGTTGTTTCGTTTCGTGGAAAATATTTTGTTATAGAAGTCTTTTTACCCTACTGCGAACGAAGGAGTTTTTCGAGTGCATGTATGTATGTAACTAAACTATTTTATTTGAGGGACGTCAATAGATTCGTTTTAGTTGTGAAAGTGATACTGGTTACATCAAAAAAAAAAGAAAAGAAATAAGGATGATACACAACGCTTAACGATTTAGCAGTCGGGTTTTTATGAATTCGCTTCTAATCTCTTGTTTTGTGATTGGATTGTGACTAGGGATTGTTTAGTTAGACTAAGTTACCGGGGTTTTAGAATACTGCTGCGGTGTCCCCTGCCTGTCGTAAAAGGCGACTGAAAAGGGACCTGGTTAGAGTTAGGGCTCACATCACCCGGTCGACACGAGCCCTGGAAAGACGACAACGTGCGTGGCTCCCTTTTTTTTGATTAAACGTAATTTTTTTAATGCCAAATGACACTTGCTAATTACTAGAAGCTGTCACCCGCAGCGTTGATCACGATATGAAATGGAATTAAAATAAGTATAAAACTCTGAACACCCATTGGATCACCGTTGGGGTTGAATTTCGAGAAAATATATAATAATTTTGCAAATTCATCCTAAGGTTTTCTCTCTTTGCACACCTACACGAAGAAAGGATTTACACATAAATAACGAAAATATAATGAATAATCCCTCCAAATTCCATGCCTCTAGTACCAACCTGATTCTTAGCAAAAATCAGACTGACTGTCTGATTTTTGCTAGGAATCAGGACTTACTTTTTTATATAATTAGATTAGGCAATACATTTTTAAACACACATAAAACGCAAGAAATAATTGTAATCACCAGTTTATAAAGTGCTTCATAAACTCCTAGTGAATTACAAATTCTCAAACTTGTGCATTAAAGCAGCCATAAACTGCATTATATGAGCTAAAAACGTTATCAGCCATCAGCTACGAACTACGAAGATAATGCACAGCACTAACGACTGAGAAACTTTGCCCATAATTCTACAGTATGGCAATTTTGCTATAAGCCCTGTATACTTACAAACTTACATATTACTTGGGTACTAAAAACTGACTGGAGTGAGCGAAGCAATTGTAACTGCGCTGTTTTAAAGATTTTTAATGAATGTGAAAATTTGCTTTCATTTGTTAATATGTATGTATATTACTAAGAGCTGTCACCCGCGGCGTTGTCCTGAGTTTTTTTCCTTTTCCTGGGAAAAAACTAGCATAAAATGATGCTTCTATAAATCTTCTCTTAATTTCCTTGTGTCACTCTCCTGATCTTAAATTATCAATATCTCTGTTTCTCTTATTCTAATTAGTGTTAAATAAATTAATGTCGATGTACATACATAACGTAAAATAAATTAATGCACTAAATACAGATGAAATATAAAATTGGTGATACACACATGTTTGAGTTATTAATTTCAACGTTTCCCATTTCAAATAGTCCAGGTATGAGTGAAAATTCTGTTTGGCCATTTTCCGCCGGAGTGCCATTCAGTCCAAACACTGAACATTAAGTGCCATTGAATCGCTTCATTAAACTGAACGTAAAAACCTAGCTTTCGACTTTACAGTCTCGATTCCATTCAACGTGGGGTTATATTCTTATGTGTGACGATATAATCATTTTGAGTTGCTATGCGATAAGTTATTGAGCCTGGTTAGTTACTGGTATCCTAGTAGGTAAACCCGTTGGCTTACAAGCGAAAGGGCGCGGGTTCTAATCCAGGTTCAGGTAAGCTTATCCGACTTTTTAACTCATGTGCAAATTAGAATTAATTACCACATGTTTAAACGATGAAGGAAAACATTGTGAGGAAACCTGCTTGAGAAGATCTGACCTGACCTGCGGAAAAGGTTAATAACTCTGAAAGATAAGTGAAGTCTCGGTAGACTTTGGCCTGGACGCTATGGATTTGATACATGACATGGCTGCAGTACTTTTGGGATTTTTTAACAGATTTATTATATTTTAATTCCTAGTATTATAATGTCCAAGTAAGATAAATAAAAAAAATATGAGCGTCCGCCGAATTGAAATTGGTTTAACTTTTTTACTGTGACTTAGAAAAGTTTAGCCGACAATCAATTAACCACTTTAAAAAAGTCATGACTGACTTTCATTCGATCGAAAATCGGTCAAAGATGGCCGCCGCCATAAATGGCGGATTACATATTTTATTACAATTCCCTCAATATGGATATCAAATGAAAGAGCTTGACTAGCAGAATGCTTATACATCATGATAAATTTAACTAAATTCAAAATGGCCGCCGAAACCTATTTTCAACTAATACCAATTTTTTAGGTAAGTCTATGTAATATTAAAAAGGAATACCAGTATTCTCTGCCTAGTACTAAAAATGATATCAACAGCTTTCAGAATACGATTCTTAGATTCCAATTAAATGCAGTTTTATTATGAAAATCGTAGAAAAGTGCTAAAACGTCTGTCTCTGCTTTATTACGATTTGAATTCTTTTAAAATTACATTACGTTGAGAAGTTTCAAAGAGTTTTATTTAAATTTAAAATAAAAAAAAATTATACATTTTTAGTGATTTCGAAGCGCGAGTTACGTTCTCAAGTCTTCAATAACATAATTTGTCAAGTTCGTGTCAAGAAGGTTCACTGTTCTTGGAGCATTATTTTCTTAAATATCTAGCTAGATTTTTTACAAACTTACTAATGTTTCTCGTTTTTACCCGTCTGCGAAAGAAGGAGGGTTATGTTTTTCGAGTGTATGTATGTATATTTCTTTAGCACGCCCTAGAGCCTAAACGGCTTGTATTTTTATGTGAGTGGTATCAATAGATTCGTCAAAGTCGTGAGAGTAACACTAGATATATGAATATTAAAAAAGAAGCAAAATTAAGGATGATACACAGGTTTAAAGAGCAGTCGGTTTTTTTCGAAGTAGTTTCTAACCATTTATTTTTATATCGTGCAGTGGCACGAATGCGCTTAAGCATATATGACAAGCATACTCGTATTATGACGTTACGCGTTTCCAGCTTGGAATCTCGTAGTCGATAAAGAATCAGGGCCCTGATGCGAAAAATGCGAAAGTGTGTTTTTCAGTTTGTTTGGTTTTTAATGTCATCAGCAACTAAGCAACTGATAGACTTGACTTTTTGCACGGTAATAGAGACGTAGGCAACATTATTCCGAAAAAAATCATAGACAACGCGGGCAAAACCGGGGGTAAAAGGTGTGTAATCCATAATATATAAATGAATCGCAGAATGTGTTGCTAAGCGCGAATCTCGAGAGCATCTGAACCGATTTTGATAATTCTTATTTTAGAATATTCATTGAAGTACGAGGATGGTTCTTACGGAGAGGAAAATTAAAAAAAATGCCTGAAAAGGTCTAAAGACATCACTTTTCTATAATTCCCATACAATCAATTCGTAATAATACTTAAAAGTCAATTTGTACTTTAATACAATACTATGAAGTTGAAGTGTTAGGGGAGAGGTTCCGGGAAGACAGAATAATTGAGTCACGTTAGTGTCGTATAAATATTAATGTCAATATCTTCTTCTTACATATAAAAATCAATTGCTGTTCGTTTGTCTCGCAAAAACTTGAGAACGGCTGGGCTGATTTAGCTGATATTAGTCTTGAAATGTTTGTCGTACTCCAGGGAAGGTTTAAAAGGTGAGTAACATGAATAAATGTTAGGCAGTACGAAGTTCAACGGGTCAGCTAGTTTATTTTAATCATATAAAAATGAATCGCTAAATGTGTTGCCAAGCGCAAATCTCGAAAGCAGCTGTACCGATTTTGCTAATTCTTTTTTAGAATATTCCTTGAAGTATGAGGATGGTTCTTACGGCGAGAAAAAATTGAAATAAATTCCTGAAAAGGCCTAAAACAACACTTTTCTGTTCCCATACAATCTATTCGTAATAATACTTAAAAGTCAATTTGAACTTTAATACCATACCAAAAAGTTTAAGTGTTATTAGAAAAGTCCCGGGAAGGCAAAACAATTGAGTGACATTAGTATCGTATACATTTTAATGTCGTTATTTGTTAAAAATTAATTATACGACGATAACATTACTCTTTAAGAATTGACTGTTAAGCGGTACGAAGTTCGCCAGGTCAGCTAGTTTAATCATAACTTTTTAAAACCAATAGAATTATTAATACCAGCATTAGTAACCTTCTAAATTACCTTGTACCTACTTGCCTGTGTTTTTACTTTTTAACCGAATTCAAAAAAGAAGGAGGTTTTCAGAAGCTACTTCAATTCAATTTGTTAACCGTCCAAATAACGTTGTCCATACTCTTGTATTTCTTTTCCGATCTCAATATTGTAACCTAAGCAAGCAGCAACTGTAAGTATAAACTTTAAGACTACTTTGACTCCATCCGGTGCAAAGTTCACTACTTTATTGTTGGCGAAATTTTGTATCGATGTTCTGGAAGAAAGTTTGGAATGGAAAATAGTGAGAAAAGCTATGTAGGTAGGTATATAGGAAGAGCTAAATTTTGTATATGCTTTGTATTGTTAATGCATATACTACACGCACAAAATGCTTTACGACAACTCTTCTTATGCAGATTGCCAGGTTGTTGAATTCGCTGCCGGGTTATCTGTTTTTGTATAATTATAATCTGGAGTTTTTAGTTCATCTTAGACAAACAATTATATTTTATTACATGACAAAATTTAGTAACCGATTATACTTTGGCAGAGGCGTTAAATTTATTTTAATAAAATACAAATTAAATCAGTCCAGGTTTTGTACAGAATTAAGGTAAAACAAATAAAATAAAAAATACTTTTAAATTGGGATCTCATCCATTTTGAAGTCGGTTTGAGCTTATTGTATCTACTTTAAGACAAATTTTCCTTATAGCAGTAGCACATTAATAGTAGCTTTCAATTCTCTTTAACATACTAAACCAAATAAGAATAGAAATCTCGGCAGTGGCCAGGATGTGTAATGGAAATTCTATTCCGTCGCGTCTCAGACCCGCTCGCCGTTTATCTCACTACCTCGTATTTTACTACTGCAATATACAGCCAACTGTGATTCTTTCGTTGTCTATGCGGTCATTGAATAAGTGTCAATTTTATTATTACATTCAAAAATAAATTTGTTGAGTGCGTGTCGACACACGCGTTTTTTTTAAATTCTATACAGCTAGGCATTTGACCACAAGTTCGCACTACCACGGAAGTCAGCGATACTGTAGCCTTAGATGGATAGAATAGCATTTTACGAGAATTTATTACTATACAATTCTTTTGAATTCCAAATGAAATGATTTTTAGGTCTGTGCGACTAGATAATTGCAGTTGTTCCTCATGAAATACAAGCTCTCTAGCTCCTTCGGTATACAGACATACGCAGGTTCTTAAGAACTAAATTCATGTCATAGATATTTCTGTTTTTTTTACCACTTTATAAGTTATTGTTCGGTTCGTCTGCAAACAATTATAATTCTTCTAAACAGTATTTACTAATCCTTTTCTGTATAGAAAATTTGAAGCTTCAATGTCTTATAGTCAAAAAATTAAGAGAAGGAGAACCAACCAGCAAACTTCTTTAATTACACAAGATTTTACATGCGCCTTAATGTACGATTAGACAAGATCTATATACAGTTTCATTCACATTCTATGAACTCAATCAGGGTGATAATAATGCACTATATTTGACATCATGAATTTATTTTACTAACTCCAACGGCTACGTTATTTTTATAAACTTATAACTTAATTTTTTTTTAGTTTAACATAACTATCCAACATTTCATATTATATTAATTTCTTCACTAATATATTTTGCTAATATTAAACAAAAAGCGTTTTTAAACAGCTACAGTTTTATGCAATAAAAAGACGATAAGCGCGCCTGATGGTAACTTTATCCGCAGAGCTCTACCCGAGGCGGCATTCTAAAAAAACACAATAAAAATTAAACCAAGTGGAAGAAAATAAAAACAAGTCGCTGCGCCGTTCCTATCTACAGAGAGTCTCAAGACGGCGTTCTTCACTTAAGCAAGCCTTTACACTCATTTTAAAAATACATAATTCAGATAAGAATTAATTCAAACTAGTTTGTGAATTCGAATGCAGCTCCCGGGGATGCTAGATGAAGCCTTAGATGTTTATCAAGAAAGATTGGTTTTAAAGCGGATAAGTAGAGAAGACACACGATAATTAAAAATTGGTTGTTTATTTTTTAGTAATATTATTCGTAGAAAGTTCTACATGACCTACGCTACGACAGACGTAGAGCTCGTAGCGTTATGCTACGCGCGTACAGGTCGTGCTTTTAAAGTAACGACGATTATGACGAAACTTTAACAAGGACACAGTTTAAAAAAAAACAAGTAGTAGGTTTAATTGGAGCTCATTTACTTAAAAAGAACCTCCCTCTTTTTAATAAGGAATTTAACAAGGTGCCATTTAAAAGCTGATTCAGCAAAAACATTGACAACAGATGCTCAATTGTGTTCCGACTCTATTAAATACCTGTTATCGTGTCTGGACGTATTTGTAAATGTTGCGTAGCATATCTGACATATGCACAAATCCTAGTAAGTCAATATGTCTTGATATGAAGTATGTGCAAATTATTTCGTTCTCAATAAAATTTCAGTTTCCGTTCTACCTGAACTCTAAATCTGTGTCTCTGTCGGTAGGAAATTAGAGTACGTAGTGAGCTACTTACCTGAACACGGCTCATTTAAATTTCATACCAAGTTGCATCCACTTTTATCCAGCCAAGTCAGTACTCGGAACAACTTTCTTTTTCAATGTAATTTGCTTTTGTAGCTTGATTCTTTTTCATTCTGGATTTTGGTTTTTCGAAAATTGTTTTATACGACAACATTTTGCTTTTACAGACTAGGCATACTCTAGATATAGGGCCACAGTGTCGCTGACTTCAATAGTCGTGCGAGGTGCCTAACTGTTTGAGTTAAAGAAATAAAAAAACAAAAGTGACACCTGACTTTGATTCGGAAGGCACATAAACATTTTTTTCTGATTATGTGATTTAGGTACCAAACAACTTTTAATTTTGATAAAATCTTAATTTTGTCTTTGGAGGTAGAATTTCAGGCAGCAATTTATAAAATAACTTACGAATAGAGAAACCCACAAAAATGTTGCGGTTTGCTTCAAGGGCATCAATTTTCTCCGAACCTCATTGGTATGTAAGATGTCTAGACACGAATATTAACTAATAAATCAGTCCTATTTCAAATGAAAGCCACAATTGAATATCTGAACTCAACGCTAGCTATAAATATATATATATATATATAATACGATAGCTAGTAAATCTTTTTCCATAAACGCTCTGCGGCAATAAAACCATACTTGACGTTACAAATGAATTATGGCGCAATAAAAATCTCAGCATTGACTTGCACGACACGGCCTGTCATCCATAATTACGCAACACGCTTAAGGGTCTGAATACACTGACTCTATGAATAAAAACACATACAATAGATAATTTATTATGAAATTTGATGTTAGATATGACATCAATTTTTTTGATGATACTTACGATATGCAATCAGGATAATCCTTTCATGTTACTTTCACTTTTTCTCTTTGAGTCATGGATAATAAGTGCACTTTGCATCCACCCTACATCTACACTATCTACATTGACACTTCTAAACTAATATTACTAAAGAGGAACCATCATTTAATAAACTTAAAAACTACTGGGCCAACTGCAAAAATATTTTTTTTAGAAAGCTACATTATAAAGTATTATTAAGTAGCTTCATTTATACTCGTAACTAGAAAAAATGGCAGCTAGTAAGTTATAACTTTATTGCTGTAGAAGTTAAATGGTAAGTAATTCTTGTGAAGAACAACTCTAGAAATGTCGTGAGAATTTGTAAGCTCTTTTCCAAAACCATATTAAAACTACTAATATATTAATAATTGCGTAAGGATGTTTAATTTATCATTAAAACTCACGCATCTGAACCTATGGTATAAAGATAGTAAAAACTAAAGGGCTCAATAACAAAATTCAGAATTCCACAAATGTATGCTCACCACCGTACATTTTGTTTCCAAAAAGTTTGTCTGGAAAAGAAAGCCTTCTAGCAATACGATCGTGTTTGTTCAAGTTTTTATGGTATTATTTCTCTCCGATGTTGAATTTTGCTGTGCCGATTAATACTATTGTCTGTACTTAAAAATAAGTTTTTATATGTAAAGAATCTAAAGCGACTCGGCGAGTATAGGCCTTAAACCGCCTCGAAATAAAAACAGAAGGTGGTGAATAAAGAATCCCTTATTCTGAACACGTAGGGCAATAAAATAAATATAAAACCACAATGATGCTTGACACGATGAAATAACGGCGGTGGTCGCGTGAAACGAGAGAAGTGGCCGCCATTAAGGTGTCTTCGGGTAAGAATTGCGGGTAGTGATGGGACTTAAATGTCATGGTTGTCTTAATATTTATCGATTAAAAGTGTATGCGGGGTGATTTTAAATCTAGGAAAACAGTAATCAATGGAATTGGCCTAGATCTTGTACTTCTATGTTTGTTTAGTATTGTCAACCTTTCATTTATTCTTAGTGCTGAAACACATATGATTGTTTGCTATTAGTGCAACGCAAATGCTACTGTACGGATCAAATGCGCAGTGTGTTATAATTGACTAGTACCACTGAATAATAATTATAATGTGTATTTCCTGGATTTAAAAATAAAAAAAACACCTAAACAGTAATTGTGATAATGACATATGGAAACACGCAGGCAAATATGAGAAACATGTGTTCAGAATTAGACCAGAAAGACAATAAGATTACTGAACTAAACTTGTTAGGTATTTTGTACGGGAGAGTAATATTAAAGGGAACAAATAATATTAAAAGAACCAAAAAGGATCTATTTTAACATTTAATTGTGTTTCTAGTGTTAAGTAATAACATTAAAAATCTTAACTTTGATATAACCCGATATAATACGAAAATGAATAAAAAAAATATGAGATTACTTTTTAGTGTCATAAATCCTTAGTTTTGTTATGACAAGCCGTTTAGGGTCTAGAGCGTAATAAGTAAAGAAACATAACCCTTCTTCTTTCACAGTCGGGTTATAAACTAGATAAAGATCGTGTACAATAAAATAATAGTACTACAACACGCAAAAAATTCTACGCAAGAACGTACGTTACGTGATACGATAAAAATGTAGAACAACATAACAGTTGTTGTCGACATAAAGCACAACACTTGTAGCACTTCTATGCAGCCGGCCGCAAGATAATAGCCCCGACCGAGCAAGACGCAAATTGGTGACTCCGCGGATGCTGAGAAAATACTGAAGCTAAGTAAAGCAGACTTAGCTTTCAGACATAGTTATCCACTGTGTTAGTAGAGTTTAATGAACTTTTTTACTATTAATATAATTCATTCAATTTTCTAAAAAGAACTATTTTTTAGTTTTATTTTACGAAGTGGTAATCTTCACGAGATAACTGGCTGAATTGGGATACAACCAGGTTATGTAGGCATGTACTACTATAACCCCCCCCTCCCCCCCCCAGGTAGAAGTTACTTCGATGTTTTAGTATAACCACAGATTGAATTCTGAACATTTTAAGTCTTACCACAATATTTTTAAAACATAGTTTAAACACTTATCTAGCTAGAACTCTCTAAAAGATTATTATTTCATGTTTAATGGTAAGTTAAGTCAGTATCTTACTGAGAATTGTTAGATTACGAAAATTTGTAGATATTTAAATAATCTCTATCGAAAAGCGTGGATTTTCAGTAAAAATCAACCAAATAACCACGTTTTCAAGGCTGGCCCAAATCTTTCGTAGAGAGAGGGATTGTTTCGAAATAACTTAGTTAGTTTTAAAAGTACACAAACGTGCTGATGAAAATTACAGTACGAGTTACTACAACAAGTCCAAAATATATTTATTTAGAGACGAATACCACTTATACTCGTACAATTCTAATTATAAGGTCAAGTGCGGTCTTAGCTGCAATTTCAAAACCTAATCTTACTCACAAAACTGCCCTTACAGTTCCTTAATCAAAACTAATTTAAAGACCCAACCGTAATGTTTATTCATTGGCTCTCAGCAAACAAAAGGAGGTTTTAAAATTCAAAACTCGACTCACAAATTGAATAAAACGACGGTTAGTGACAACGGCGAGCTACGGCGAACAAATCAGCTGTTTAAGCTATAGGATATCCCTAAGGCTTCTGTATTAATCTTGCAAATGAGCCCTCTTTCGCTACTCATGAATATGCAAGATTTTTGTTTCGCGTTCGCCTGAAAAAGTTGCTCTAAATCTGGCTTAATCAGAAAATCTTTGCGGAAAATCGTGAAGTTTTCTAAGAACGGGACGTTGAAATTTTATCGGATCGCAAGTTTTATTTTTTTTTTAGAAAATGATACGTTGGCGAAGTGAATTAATTAAAGCTTGTCTTGGTATAAAATTACTTTAAATGTAAAAGAGTTGCTACTTTGATAGTCTTTAGACTAAATATCTTTTGCCGAGGCTGGGATAGCAATGCTTATTCTGAAAGACTAAACTTTATTTTATTGAAAATTTTTGCCAGTTTTCGCTCCACTGCGTCGATATTATGCCAAATAGTTTTAATCTCAATCTTGTAAAGACTAATTAATTAGTTTTTACCGACTTCAAAAGGAAAAAGTAGATTTCATTTCGTTGGATTTTATATATATTTGTTGGTATGTTATGTTGAAAAATTTCTTGTTGTACGAAAAGGCTTTTGACTATACTTTCCTGTATAAATTGTATCAAAATAGTTTGAGTAATTTGGTCTCCAAAAAAAAGTATTGCTGTTGTTTGCTTTTTGCTTATTTTACTATATTGCTTATAACAAAGACTAGCCGTCCGTCCCGGGATCGCACGAGTAGACATTTTTTTGTTAATATGTTCTATAGAAAATTATTTTGTTCTATCATCAATACTTTCTGCAGCACATGCGATAAAAGACATTTTATGCCTAGTTTTTTACACCTTGAGTTGGTTAGTAGGGATCTTTATGTTTCAGTAATAAATAAAGCCAACTGATTGCCACTCTTCTGTCCACCTCTTCCACCTCTCTTTTGTTATCGAACGAGATCCTTTTTCCTAAGTACACGTACTCTTTGACATATTTTAGTGGGGTATCATTTACAGGTATGGGGATCAGTTGGAGAAAGTTCTGGGCCCACAAGGAAATACTTAAATCACATCTTCCAATGGCTACAAAAAGAATAGTTTTGGACTCTGATATACTTCCTTGCCTCACATATGGCTGCCAAACCTGGACATTTGATACCACAACTCGGAAAAAGATTCAGACAACACAAAGAAAAATGGAGAGAACTTGGCTGGGCATCAAACTAAAAGACAGGGTCAGATGTACCGATATCCGAGTACGAAGACGAAGGTGACAGATGCCTTGTCTTTCTCGTTGAAAAGAAAGTGGCAGTGGGCAGGTCACGTGGCCAGATACAGAGACGATAGGTGGACCCTAAGGACTATGAGGTGGAAGAGCCCACCAGGGATAAGAGCGAGAGGCCGACCGCATGCGAAATGGGTCAACGAAATAGTAGAGACGGCAGGCAAAGATTGGCTCAGCGTAGCAAAGGACAATGATAAGTGGTTTTCTTTGGAGGAGGCTTTTACCCAAAGGGGGTCCATACTAAAATAGCTAATAATTTCTTTTCTTTTTTTTAATTTTCACCAATATATTAATTTAAATTGCTTGTGTTTATATATGTAATTTACTTTGTATGGAATTAAATAAAGCTTATTTATTTATTATTATTATTATAATAAATAAAGCCTATGTTGCTCAGTGATAATGTAGCCTTCTAACAGCAAAATATTTTTGAAATAGGTCCAGTAGTCTTTTATTAATTACATACAAAAGTACGAATGTTTCCTCATTATAATATTAGCGTGAACTACTTTATTCGTTTCTGATTTGCTCATGTAATTCACAATACGAATTGATTCTTAACTCCTATCTAAATCCATTACAGGTTTTCCTCCATGCGAGCCGCTTCTCTCAAGCTTCAGACACTCAAACTATTCGAAACTCTGTAGTCCTCTCGCGACTTGTACCCCACATGCATATTCCAGATACCATTCAACTTGAACTACGTTTGAGAACTTGTGCGATAAAAACAATAACATTTATCGTAGTTTTCATGAACGACGGTACATTTTGTAAGTTTTACCTGTACAGAAAATGTTTACCGCGATATAGAAATTTGTTAAGGTAAGGACTTCCATTTTCTAATTTAATATATACAAAAGTTGTCTACAAAATTACTTTCTCATGCTCTGAAGTAACACTCCAAAATTTAAAAAAAAAATACATAATTTAATTCCGTATTCTTAAACATTAAAATTTAAGTTCTCCTACTCATTTTAAATGTGTTCTTGACTCATCCTACGTTTAGCAAAGGATCGGCTTTTGTGCCAGTTAATTGTATTTATGTTATACATATTGTATTTTTGTGGTTAAAGTATTTTGTATTCTATTGACTATCACATATAAACTCTATTGAATTTTCTCATCACATCGTTGCTTTAGATTAAACGATTTGTGATCATTTTCAAATTTATTTTCTATCTAAAATATGTACGTACTACTTTAATTAAAATAGTCGTAAATGAACTAGGTAAAATTACCGGTGGTGATTGAGGTGAAGGAAACCAGGAAAGGACGACTTTAATTTATTAGATGCCTGTGTATTTCGGTTTAAAACCACACTACAAAACCGATTATGTTAAAATTTATGTAGGCTTAGTAAGAAAGTAATATCTTCAACTATTTTTTTCCATATTTATCCGTAGGAAAAATAGTAAACATGAGAGTAAGGATTCTCTAGGCAGTCTCTTAACTGGATTGACATTTGGTTTTACCACATATACCTGCCTTGACAAAGCGAAGCACCACTGACCTTAATTATACAAGTACGCTGGACTTCAAGTTATTAAACTGACAATGAATTATTTAATTTCCGCCATTTTGGCGCTGAGACTATGCAAATGTCAATTTTAGTTCCCAGTACTCACACCAGGCGCTTCAAATCGACATAAAAACAACTGTTCCTAGTGAATATTTAGTCCAAATAAAACATGTCAGTGCGAGGGACTCAATACCAAATCAATAATTTATAAAAGTTTTTAACCTTAGCTTAACAACCATGATAAAGCCAAGACACGCAGAATGAGGTGCCACGACAGAAACCATCCAACCATGTGCCAACTTTAACTATGGCACCAACTCTGAATCCGAGAGAAAAGATCAGCTGTTTCATACACTCTGTTGACGACCTAAATACGCTAAATTTCGTAAGGAAACAATAATACAATATATCTTTATTGCACACCAAGAAAAATATATACAGCAAATATATTATAAATAAAACATTGGTAGTATATTGGGCGGCCTTATCGCCTTAAGCGATTTATTCCAGGCAACATTTGGATGGATCGGACTAACTGTAAATAGTAACGCGTCGGTAACAACTGTTTTTTTTTCTCAAATTCAGATAAAAATTCCCATTGTTAAAGTTGTTCGTAATGATGAGTGTAATGATACACTCTTAGTTTTAGTTAGACCCCGGCTTAGTTAACCCCCTTAACATTGCGAGCTCTCAAGCAGTCATCCTGTAAGTCAGTAGAATGTATACTAGCTATTCGAGTTTGTTTTAAAAGTCACATACAAGGTGATAGGTATATAGTTGCAAGCAGTTTGGGAAAATTGCTCTGCGCTAAAGTTTTTGAATAAACGACCGTCTTCGCAATTTGTTCGTGTTTTGTTTCCGTGGTTCTATAAGATAGACACAGTACAGAAATACTATGAAAATATTTGTAGGAATTTATAAATTACGTTTTACTAAATTACATTTGAATGTGTATACAGGGAAGTATTGAGGTCGTTGTTTTCGGCAGTGGCATGTCACTTCGAGCAATAAAATGTTGTTTTAGTAGGTCTTATCGTTATAGCGACAACAAAAATACATTATCTGTGAAAGTTTCAACTGCATTTAGCTATCACGGTTTATGCGATACAGCCTGCTGATAGACGGATTGATAGACGATCGGAAGGAAGGACGGATGGACAGACGGACAGAGAAGTCATATTTCTCACACTTCACAGTAGTCACAGGGTCCCATTTTTACCTTTTGGGTAAGGAGCCTTTAAAATAAGATTTTAACTCTCGATGTTCGATATATTCTATGTAAAAAATACGAGTATATATAAAACCTATTCTCACAGACAAATAATAAAATGATAAAATAATAAAATGTCTAACAGAAGCGATAACTGAAGGAAACTATGTTTCCAGTAAATATCTGGTAGGCGCTATACAAAACCAAAAAGATAGCGTCTATCTGATTCAACAGATCAGCATTACTATCCAACAGGGTAATGTAGCCAGGCATTTTGATTACTCTGCCAACTGGTTGAGATTTAAAACATCGAAAAATTAAGTAATAAAATCTGCTTAGTTATTTCCCGAGATTTAAATTCATCAGCAATCGTTTTTTAAACAACACAAAAACCTAATGTGTCGTTCTGTTATAATAAAACTGTGCCCCGTATTTGAATGAGTATACAGGGAGGTATTTAGGTCGTTCTCTTCCGGCGGTGTCTTGTCACCTCGGGCAAGAAAATGTGTCCAGAATTTGTTGTGGGCAATGACCTTTATAACGTTAGCTCGATAGAGAGGCTACGTGGTTCTGAATTATAATTTTATTTGATTGTATCAATTTAAATGTTGTGCTCATTGGCTGAGCGAGCGCAGCGTCTCTAATTCAAGTGTGGCAAACATTATTGTCGTCTGTCAGTTCGTATGTTACTTGTCAGTACCCTGCAGGAAATTGTTTCAAACTAATCTTGTGAAACTTGGTATGCAGGCTCTAAGATTATTGCTTACTTGTCGTTCATATTTCAATTATGAAGTATTACTCTAAAATAAGAGATAATATGTTTTTTGTCCTATTTACCAGACGGTTCCATTAATATTTAGCAGATACTTGCAAAAACAACTTTAGATTATAATTCTGATAAAAAAAAACCGACTGGTTGTCTTTTTTAGTATGTATGTCAAAATCTTAAAAATGCAGTCCACGGTTTGCAGAACTACTGGTAGATATATTAAAAAAGAGATGACTCGTATGTATTACCAGTCATTAATATTTGCATGATGCATAACTCTCTAAATAGTAAGAAGTTGGCTACGGTGCCATTTACCAGCAGATTTCAATATTACTTATTTAGCAAAAGCATGCGTCACACAGTCTTAGATAATCATAAAAACACACGAGTGTATCAGATCAATAGTTTCCCAAACTACGATTAAATAAAGAAGAAAGAGAAGTTTAATCATTTGTATGATCAGTCCATTAAAATTTGCATAATAGGTCATCGGTTGTGGCGCACGAACCAAACCGAAATGAGTTGTATTCCAGTACAAGTATGCAGTGAAGGCCGATACTTGCATAGATAACACACTGCTTTGAACGTAGTAGAAATGCTATTTGAAAATTGTTTCTGTTTAATGTCTTTACACTTGACTGAGTGAGCGAAGCGAGTACATATTTTTTGTTCGAGTCTGGCATTTTTGTTTTAAGTGTAATTAATATTTTGTCTGGAAGTTCTCGCGTCCAGATTGAACCATACAGATTCTATAAAATTTCTAAAATATTGATTTTAATGTGATCAGGGAAAAATTGGGGGAAGTTAGTTGTGGCATAATTAGTTGATTTTAATAAAAGTTGAGATTGGGACTACACCTTTAATAACAAAAACAGAATACATTTTTGAAAAAAATATATTCTGTTTTTCCATTCCATTTTGGCGCTATAGCTATTAAAAATAAAAATAAAATAAAAAAATCATTAAGATACACATTATGTTCAACCCTCAAAATCTTACATCACTCTATAAGGACATTTTGAAACCATAAATTCTATAGCTCACACTTCACAGCAAATCCTACCAACTACCATCAATAGGTTCTAATCATCCATCCCCATCTGCTTCACTAACTATCTCCGAATGTATTTAACTAAATACACCTCAGCGTAAGGCAATCAATACTGATTACCGGTTCGAACCAGTTCTGGCGAGTTTAAACCGGCTTGACCAAGATTAATGGTGGGTCAAGAACGAAGAAAAAGTTGTAAATCGGAAATAAAAACGACGGATGCAGTGGTGAGTCTCGTCTATTTGATCAAGTCTTTAATTGTAGAAAAGTTAAAGGACTGTGTAGGTTTTGAAGGTAAGATTTATTATAGTTAATTAGCAAATGTATAAATGAATGTAACAAAATACCGTATAAAATAATCAAAATTCTTCTTTTATCTTGTTACTTTCTTTAAATTTGATTTAAATATTAAACAGATTAGCAATATTACATATTATAAAATCATACAGAAAGTTGACAATTATTTACATTATGTTAAAATTATGTTATGAATACGAGTAACACCATTATCTCAAGATTAGAGAAAACATCGAACATACTATTTTATAAATAAGTAAAGTACAACAAAATAAAAACTCCTAACATTGCCATGTGGTGGTGGCCATCTTGGATTTGAAATGTACCACAGTGTATTCTACAACTACTGCTGCTGCAAGCCATTTCATCTGATACCGATATTGAAAGGAAATTGTGAAATATATGAAAAAAATAAAAACAGTTCATCCGTTCGGTAGCTACGAAGAAACAGACAGATGCACACATACACACAAACATCATACTTATGATACCCCCGACTCCAACGTTTTTGCGTCGGGGGTCAAATGGACACAGTTTTGCACATTTTTTAACATTATAGACTTTAAATCGGTAGGCACTAAGTACACAATTTTCAATATCTACACATTTTTTTCCAGTTATTCGTATAATCAAACTACATAAACATGAAAAATAAATCTTCTTTTTTATTGTCGGTTAAATACCAAAAAACTTAGAGACTTTTTGGCTAAAGTAAAATCGAAAACGTTTTTGAGTAAAATCGAAAATCAAAAGGGAAACCTAGCACGCATTATATTACGTAAGTAAAGACTACATAGATGTAATAAGTAATGTTGTCTCAGGGAAGCAAACTTGGCGAACCAATATTGATAATCCCGGTCCCGTGGGGTAAACGTGGCAAGTTTCGACTCACGGCGTTTCCCCTCAGGAACTTCGTGACAAGTAACTGTAGTCATTAATTAGAGCATTTACCTTCGACGGAGCTCGTTTTCAATGAGCAAAGTTTTTTGATGCGATTGAAGATTTCGTGTTGTTTGTTATTAGATTTGGGAGAGGAAATTAGAGTTTAGTGTTATGAAACGTGTAAACAATTAATTTTATCGAAGATCATCGAAGTATATATAAAATATAATCCTTTTTATTCATTGAGGTTAGGATATTTGTATCTATATTTATTTTATCTCCCTATTCGTAAAAGCGCATACGTTGTTATTTTCAAATAATCTTGATGAAACTTTATGTATGTAAAAGAATGAATGTAATTTTTATTTTGTCAAACACACAAATACAATAAAAACATATACACTATAGTAAAACAGTTAAAGTACTATGTTATAATGTGTTAGTCGGGTGTGAGTATAGGATTTACTACTTTTTAGAATTTTTAGTCGTTAAGGATTTTTGATTAGGGGATATTTCTCTCAAAAAAGGGGGAGTTTGCTTTTACTGGTCAATATCAATGATATTTGGTACAAACAAGTGGTACACAACACTTGTTAGCATTGTTGAATATGAAAAAAAAACGTTGAAGTGGTGGTCGTGTATTTTATCAAATCACATAAAAATTGTTGCCACGAGGTCGATAGTTTACGTAATTACTACTTTTCAAATTTAAATCTATATTAATGTAATATACAGCTAATGAAGTTACTGCGTATATGCAGGAGTGTATATTGCGTATTATAAATCACTAACTGATACCTGCGGTGTTAAACGCGTGTATATAGGATAAAAATTAGAATGGGCTAAGCCAGGGTCTAAGCTATCAATGTATCAAATTTCATCTTAATAGGTTTAGCAGTTTTGGTGTGAAATTATAACAAATATATATCCATACATTCATACATTCTTAATAACTTTCGAGTTTATAATATTAGTTGGATATATATAGTATATCCTTCGTACAATTTTAAATATATATCACGAAAATGTGAACTATTCAATTGTATACTGTGCCATTGTACTCCATGACACTACATATAATAGTGATTTAAAAATGTGGTTAAGTGAGAAGACGCCAAGATTGTATGCTGTAGGCTGAAAAACCAAGATCCAATGAAGAAGATAAAGATCAAGCCAAGATCCAGAAGAAAGCACTAAGTAGATACTTGGTACAACAAAGTTTTCGCTATTTTTTTTTTTGCTTCTTTATTGCTTTGGAGAGCCAAAGCAATAAAAAAGCAAAAAATACAAAATAGGTATAATATCTGCAAACATACATTCGCATAGTATAAAGCATCATGTTTAAACACTATGTAGTATGTTAAGTTTCAGCTCAAGTCTAAACATATGACACAGATCATTCATAACATCTTAACCCGTGCCAAAACTGCATAATGTCCGAAATTATGGTACTTCTGCTGACATTTTTTAGTGTTGTAGTGGTAGAACAAGTGGTTAGATGCGACTTCAAAAAACCAGACTGCTAAAACTTGTGTATCATCCTTTTTTTAAATTTTGATGTTCCCTTTGTCACTTTTACGACTAAGACGAATCTGTTGACACCACTTATATACGACAAATTGTTTAAGCTCTAGGGCGTGCCAAAGAAATAGACATACATACACTTGAAAAACATAAGCCTTTTTCTTTCGCAGTCGGATATAAATACACGCAAACTAATAAACATATATTCGCACCAATAAAAATAAGATTAATCCGTATATGTAGTACCAAAATATTACCTTTACCAAAATTGATATACCACCGACTTACCTCTTAATCTTTCATAACATCTAAATTACCCCGCACCAAAAGTGCATAATGGCCGAAATGCCGGCATTTCTGTTGGGATTTGTGCCTCACTATCAGGGCTGTCTCAACACTGACAGGTGTAATTAGCTGCCATCAGGCAACGAATGGCGTTTCATTAACGGACTAAAATGTTGCCGAAATTGGGGCGCAAGTTGTTGAGAGGCAGCGGCATATTCTCACCACTCAAACCAATTGACTCATTGGTCAAGTCATCAACAAATTCAGATAATAGTATTTTTTTTTGTAATTTCTCAGATTTTATCTTGGTGCCCTTGTAGTTGTAGTTTTTGAGTAGGTAATCTTGTGATTTCATTTTTGTTGATTAAACAAGTTTTCCCTCAAATTGGAGTAAGATCAAAGATGACGAGATCAGTTTTAATGTATGTTTGACGTTTGAGGATGATGCATTTCCTGGCCCAAGTTTTGTCAAATGATTTCGTATTAATTAAATCAACTTTGTATAAATATTTTTTTCTATAATTGCTCAGTGATAATAAAGCTCTTTAACGGCGGAATAATTTTTAAAATCGGTCCTTAAATTTTTGTATTTATTCGCTTAATCTCATGACTAACATCACCCACCCTGCTGGCGGGCAAATGATGAATACTTCATTACCGCGAAAATAGGGCGAAGGTTGCCTTTACAAATGACTTGTTATGTTTTTATTTCGGAAAGCATACGTTCGGTTGTAGTCCTTGATGAGACGTACGTATTTAATTCGTATAACAATCGTGTCTACTAAAGTGGAAAAAAAATTAGAAGTTTACGCGAGCACATACTTATTTGTAAAGTTAAGTTTAATAACTGGCCTTCACAGATTTAGTTCATAATATACAGAGTTACATAGTTAACCAATTTTTTAAAATATTAAGTTGGGTTAGCGATTTAGCGGAATATTGTTTTTTGTTTGTTGCCTGAATTCTAAGAATCGTCTAGAATTCTAAACTTACTGGTACTTCGAAAATTCTATTTTGGTTAGAAAGTATACTGTCCTTTAACAAAATTGGACCAGTAGTTTGGTTTATATATATCAAAATATCAGTAAAAAATTGTAAATACAAGTACCGAGTTCAAGTCAGTTTATATATTATTTTATAAATATGAGTTTATATAGCACGAGATAGAGAAGCATGGCAAGGCGTAGAGGTAGCCAAATATGGGTGCCTCAAATATTATTTTATATCTGTGTATAAATTTATCCTACTTTCATTTAGGTATTCTAATTTAAATAGGAAATAAAGGCTATTTTATTTTATGTATGATTTTATATACCAAATATATATACCATACAAAATATATATTAAAACAGCACAACATAACCGCTTTCCCGTTCTACTTATTATCTAAAACTCCGAATTCGAAAGTTTTTACTCCAAGCCCATGTATGTCCATTTCAATAAAAAATCCGCTTACAATAAAACAAAAACACAAAAAAAAAATCGTACAATGCAACCACCGAAGCTCCGTGTAGCTCAATTGAAAAAAAGATTATGTCCCGGATATAGAGGTGTGCAGAAATGTGTGAAAAATCCGCACGAAAACCCTTTTACTGGTGAACTGTGTGAATAATTTGATCGTTTCTGACTACTGACCGTTTTTGAAATTCTAGTAGCTTGAATGTACTTGGTAACATTGCAGTACTACTATTTTGCAAGATTAGGAAATTTTTGGAAAGATACTGAACACAAGTAAGCTAACAAAAAATAGGTAAATGTAAGTTTTTTTTGTAAGTTTTACTTAAATGTTGTCTTCATTCACTCCTCTTTGATACACATATACCTCTTTACACAAAATATCCACGTTTGCATAGGTCGCTTCACCCTGCACTATAATATTCATACTTTGTATCTACGATAAAGATATTCTTTATTAATACGGCAGTTTTTTTAAGTTGCAAAGGTCGGCTTTAATTTATAAGCCTATTTATACATTTGGTAAAAAGTGTTAAGAAAATTCTAGAGAAAGTATGAACGCCGCAAATCTCCTGCTATGTTCTTTCAGTTCTGAATTCCTAGTCCCGCAATCATAATGCCAGGCTCTTGAAAAAGGACGCGGCAAAGGCGCGAGAATAGGAAAACGGTACGTTCGCGTTGTTACACGATAAAACGTTAATGACTGCGTGTGTATAAATAAAATCAGTCAAGTGCGTATTAGACTGGCGTATGAAGTGTTCCGTACTACGTGTATATATACGACATTAGTGTAAGTTTCCTGTTGTCGTTATTAATATCGAGCGGAAACGGCAAAAATCACGTTAAATGTATGGGAGCGCCCCTTAAATACTTATTTTATTCTGTGTTTAGCATTTCTTGTTATGGCGGCAAAAGAGGAAAGTAAATAATTTGATTATAATGATTTAAAATTTGCCACGAGCGTCAATTTATTAGTATGTTTTTAAAAGTATATTTTTTAAAAGCTTATAAGTATGTATGTATAGATGTCTAACTTTTTATGACCCTCAGTCTTAACTGGTAGACCGATTTTGATGTGTAAAGTGTCATTGGAATGGTCATTATCTGTAAATGGTCATACTGGTCACATTCCGCGTTTATACTACAGATACAGTGGTATGGAGTTTATGAGCTCGGGTTTTTATTTGAAGAATTTGATGATAGTATACTCGTAAGATATTAAACCCAAACATCTATTGCTTCACGTTTCTTTAATTTTCTATAACGGTGACTTAATGTTTAGTCTGTGACCGTTATATAACGTGACAAGGGGCACGCACCCGACAGCACGCAGCCGCAGCTCTTTTCAAGAACCCCGTGGCAGCATTTTGTTTCATAAATGAGACCAGTTGTACAGCACTTGTAACATTTAGCTTAAAGTATAAAGGCGTGTTCATACTATAACAAAAAACACAGTTATAATCTAAAATCCATTTCTGAACTAAAACTCTATGCTTTTTCTTAAAAATCTTACTGTACTCCTAGATCTCAGGTACAGGTTAGTGAGTGGCAAATTATATAATATAATATAAATATAATAATAAAACAGTCAACGACAATGAACGAAAACATCGTGAGGAAATCTGATTGGAGAGGAAGGTTAATAGCTTTGAACCCGCAATTTCGCCAGTGGATGAACTATGGACTATACACCCTTTATAGAGAAAGGAGGTGCCGTAATTTACTTTGATAAAAACATACCTTTCTTGCGCACATTAATAAGGAATTTTCTCTATTTATAATACAATAAAAGTTAATAAATTAAAATAAATTATTAATTTATCCTACTAAAAAATACTAAAGCATACTTAAAAATAAATGACTAAAGTATCTGATCTCATATTAACCTTATACCTGTATTATTTCAACAAAAAGTAAAATTATTAAACATATTCAAACTGTTATGGTTTCACCCGAAAGTATATAAACCCTGGGAACATGTGACGTAACGAGGGCGTGTGTACACGAGTGGTTTTTTTAATCGGGATATTAAACGGGATTTTACGGAGCAACGCGTTCGGGATTGGGATAATGTTCCGTTTGGAAATTCAGCAGACGCAAAATGGAGGTTTCTGGGTGATATTGCCGTTGTTTTTTAACTTACAATTATTATTGTTCCGATATCTGTAAAAGAGAATACATTTTCAGAGCAAAATATTTTTTGTGTTGTGTAACTCAGATTAAACAACTCAATTAAATGTTATTTAATATTTTTTTAAGTTCTAGCAATTGTTTTGTACTGAAATTTATCTGTTTAGGACATTCAAACGATTTCATTAATGTTGGATCATTTATTTAACTATAACATTAAACTTAGTAGCTTTACTGACGATCAAAATTAAAACCCTGTATCTTATTAATCAGGTATTATTAAAATTAAGAATAAAGAATAAAAGTACGATCAATTAGATAGAATGAGTTGACAAAAGATCATAATAATAGTTTTTTTTATCCTACATGGCTAGACATTTGACCACAAGTTCGCACGACCACGGAAGCCAGCGATACTGTAGCCTAAAATGGAGCATGCCTAGTCTGGATTACATTGGCTCTCGATGAAGGCTACCGGAATGTGTTCCGGTAGCCTTCCTTGAGAGCCAATATATTGAGCCGTTAGGTGTTTGGCGACAGATTTTACAACTTGAGGGTGGTAGTTAGCCAGGCGAGCGATAGAAAACGCCCTACCACCATGCTATGGTTTCGTCACGATGTTTTCCTTCACCGGTAGCTAAGGTAGTAGTGACTTGTATAACAAAATACTATAGAAAAATAGAAACAAGAAACAAAACTGTCCTCAACTTTTCAACAGCAGTTGCCATTACACGTCCGAGTCTCAAAATCCCAAGCGAAAATATCAAAATTTTAAATCCAAACTTCCCGCGAACCGTGTTACCTACAGAATATCACAGTTCTACGTTTCTAAGACTCCACAAAATGTTACGATAACGCCCACAATTGTTTCACAGACCATTTCTACGTTGGAAATATCCAGTTTCTACAAGAGTTTTGAGAGTTGTGTTTTCATTTACCCAAGATTAAATTCATAAAAAGGGAAAGACAAAAGGTTCGCTGGCAAGGTGGCGTTGAGATGGGATTAAATTTGAGGTAAGAATGAGCGCTAGCCGTTTGAGACTTTTAGTGAAATGTGGTCATGGTTTCGAGGCTCTGTCTTTTATTATAAGTTCTTTGAATTGGTTATGGTTAAATAAAAGTTTTCTTACAGCTCGTGGGCTTTCACTTGTCACTTAATTTTATTTATAGCAATTTTCTTGATCAGTACAAGCCTTAGGGTAAAACAAGGGTAACTGCTTCATAATCACAAATAGTATAATATGGCTTTAAACCTGCGTAATTTGAGTAATACGTGTGATGCCTCTTGAAAGCTATTATTTTAAAACAATTTAAGAATTCGTAATCAAAAAAACTCACCAATCAGTAACTACTGTAAGTAAGCCGATAGCGACCGCCTGCGACACAGGTCTCACGCCTGCACCTAGTGCAGGGCTCACAAGTGTATCTGTTAAACTTTTTTTAGACAGACTGATGTATTTATTCCATTTACCTATTACAAAATGTATTACCCTTATTTATTTATTTATGTATGTTTGTCACCAAGTTGACATTATTAATTAAAAATGTTAATAGGTTAATAAGTAAATAATAAGCCTTAAAATAAGCCTCACTATTCAACTATCATCGCTGCTAATTGTTACTATCCAGGATAACTTTAAAGCCATAGTTCGACAGTAACTTATACTGTTATATCAAAGAGGATCATGTATTTGCGTACATGACTTTCTTAATAAAAATTATATCCTCTACAATTAGAAAAAGTTTCCTACGTCGTCATTCACTCGCGGTTTACTCTAAGCATTCAGTGACAAAAACAACAAAAAAACATGCCTTTGATTTCCTTCCATTAGCAGAGCATTAAGAATTAAAAAGAAAATAAATTAGCAAACAATGAAACGTAATATCCATCTGTTTTTCAAATCAGAACTAAATTTTACTGCAATATAAAAGCGTAAAAGTGGATAAATATTGAATTTTAACTCGGGGCTTAAAAGGTTCGCGATAATTGAGCCTCAAGGCTGACGCTTTAAACCCTTTGCGACAGTCTCTTTGTGCGAACAAGCGCTTTACTTTGCACTCAGTGAAAAAAATATCCTTTTTAGCAATATTTCTGCACTACTACACTGGAATCTCCATAGAGGATTGACTAAATAACACGGTGAAACTCCAAATAATGCAATCTTTAGTTTGACTATTATTTTAACAGTTGGATTGATCCGTAACTTACTAGTAACGGGTGGAGGGACTGCTTTTTTATATACCTGGAGCAACACACCAGGTCAATTTACCTGTACTAGCATACATTTAGAATGTTAAATTTGTGGCTGGTCGTTTATTATGCATTTTAGTATGTATTTCAAAATAAGTAAATGATATACTCAAATATAAATTTCATATTGAAGAAGTAGCAGGTTGGTACCTTGAAAACTATGTATGCTCCCGCAAAAAAATG
Organism: Ligdia adustata; assembly: GCA_947049295.1. Classification (NCBI taxonomy): domain Eukaryota; kingdom Metazoa; phylum Arthropoda; class Insecta; order Lepidoptera; family Geometridae; genus Ligdia; species Ligdia adustata. The sequence continues at coordinate 4,787,309 of OX346237.1, forward strand.
AGCTATTCTCAAAGTCAACCAATAAAAAGTAGGTTTATCTAAATGATATCTATCTACAGAGTTACTCCTTGTGAACAGATAAAAACATTCAAGCCTCAATATGCTTGATCTTGCAAAATCTTTCCTCGTGAGCCATAACCAACCATCATGCCAAAGCTTTTATCTTCATAAAGAAAATCGAAAAATATCGAGTTCGTTCTCGGGATTTAGCGCTACTACCCTCAATAACTCAGACGGGTATTTCTAGTATCACTTTCAATATAATTGGTAAAATGATACCTAAAATTATTCAGGGTCTTTGAGATGAATTGATTGTGATTTTATTTAGAGTAAGGATTCTCGAGGTCGTATTTTAATTCTAAATAACAATTGAGGCCTTGAAATTGGAATAAAATCTTGAAATCGACAAATTGGATACTGTATTTATAGAAAAGTAATTTCGGTACGCAAATCATTTTGACTATATAAGATCTAAAGCAGGGTAATTTGCGTACCGAAATTACTCTGCTTTGGATGTTATATGTTCAAAATGTAACTAGTGGTGGTTTAGAACTGAAATAGATGCATTTTAATTTGATAAAATTATGAATACACATTTATTTTTAAACACGGTTATTAGCCGGACCTTTCTTAAGGCACCATTTAGGTCGCAACGAAAAATGAGAGGCCCTTTACAATTGATGTAAGTAAAAATACAGAAGTATAAAAAGGTAAGCGAGAAGAATAGAATCTTTAACCGTTAATACTGAAAAATTTTTATACACTTCTGCTGAATTGAAATTAGTTAACACTTTCTTTTTTCAAATTATTATTACACGCATAATGTAAACAAACTAATATTTGAAATACTAGGCTACTCAATCGGCCAGTAAGATTATTTGGTCACCCATCCATGACATGACTGAATTGAACTTAGCTTTACATTGAAGTTCGTTAAACTTAGAGTCTTATGAATGACCATGGTATAGAATAAAAGACCAAAGACACAGCTGCGAAGGCCGATACTTATTTCGATTCATTATACAAATGTAGGCATCTGTTCCTTACCTAATTGGGTTAAATTAACTGAAGGAATCAATTACATTGATGAATAAAATTCAAGGGTCTTCGCCTTTTTTCTTTCGGAGAAAATTGGGGCGATTGGGTCGAGGGATGTATTAGGATAGAAGAGGCGAGTAACTGATCATATTTTTCGATCAATCTATCATATTTTTTATTGACATACTAATTTTGTTCCCTTTGAGGTTGTCAAATAGAGATAAGGTGGGATAAAATATAAATAGCCATTAATAACAGTTGCCGGAAGCAATTAGTTGAAGTTTTGAAACGATTGCAAGAAGTATAATTGCATAATGTGTAAAATAAATTTAAGATACTACTTACTAAATGATACAATTACAAGCGCATTTACGAAGTTGGAGACTTACGTAGACAAGGTCGACTTATATCGCCTAGGCTGGCTAGTTTAGGTGGAAGAAATTTTTTATTATTATTTTGTTAATGGAGGATATTGTATAGAAATATACTTAGATAAATAAAACGTATCTTTTTCAAACTGATTTCACTATTAAGCTCACCCGATATTCAAGAAAAATAGCTCTTTGTAAATTCGTCGACGAAGTTTTTCAAGACAACAGAATTATCTTATTTTCGGTTTGGTCCCACACATTCTTTTTCGTAATAATGAGGGACTTCCTGTCGCATATTACCAATAACTGTTTTTGTGAGTTTGTCAAAAGCTGTCATATATCTGCTTACCTATATACTTCACCAGTGAATATAATTTACAGTAACATTTTTAACGTTAATTTATTAGGACTCTTTCCAATTTCCTAAGCTATTAGTTTCAATTTTTATAACCTTCTGACGTCAATACACCCTCAGTAGTTATTTATAGGTAGTTTTGTTTAACGACCATAGTTTAACGGCCGAACTAATTGCGGAAAGACGTAAAAGGAGATTCATTTCCTCGTTTACGACTTTAATTTTGCTTTTCACACCCAGTTGAGTTAAAGAGCACTTTCGAGTAAAGGTCACATTTCGAGTCTTGTTCGCAATGACACCAGCAGCTTTAGATCTTCTTCTTAGTCACTACGCTCTTGACAAAGTGATCGTGATCGTCACGTGGGACTGAAAGTCACTTTGCTGCATTCTGCATACTTGATTTGGTGGGTCCATCGTGTGGGTGACCTTCCGCCTGGTCTTTTTGACCTTTTACTTTTTCCTAGACAACAATAAGTTCTATGGATTGATTGTTGCACCTGGCAACGTGTCTATAAAATGTGAGAACTCGTGATTGGACTACTAAAAATAAACTCTGCTTAATGCGGGATTCTTCTAGTATCGAATTTTGTGTGAAAATTGATCCAACACCCTGAGCATTCTACTCCAGCACCTCATTTCCAGAGCGTTTATGTTTTTTCCTTTCTACTTCACGCAGTGACAATTAGAGTTTACACGAGTCACGGTCACGATATATTTGCTAATTTACCATGTCATTACGACAAATAATAATTTGATTTAAATATTTATTTAAAGGCTAGACTGTCAATCAAATAAATAAAACGTAACGGAGTTAACGTAAAGAAATGATTATAAGAGTAACTTAAACGCTAGACGCATCATCGCAACGACGACAGTCGAGATATCACCTTAAGACGAGTCCTTGAAATGTTTAAAATATTCTGTAGCTAATAAACATTAATTCAAGAGAATGAAAAGCAAAAGTATTTTTTTTAAATTGTTAATTTGATAATAATAAAAATAAAACGAATATCAATACGTTTTAATTTTACATGAATGATTTTATCAATGGAGCACGCATGCACGAATGTAGGAGTTATACGTAGCGGAACATATTTTATTAATATTCATTATTGATTTGATTAATGGATTATTAATATTTTATTTGTTTCATTTCATTTCGGCGAAAAATAATGTTATTTCATTTTGTGTAAAGTATTATTTTATGGCAAAAAAATGTTTAAACTGTTCCATAATCATTAGTTTATTTACAGATTTCTAAGAAAGGAAGAGTTTTTTCACCTGATCGGATTTTTTGTGTACGTTCCATAGACCTATTTGAAAAATCTTGTTTTGTTTGAAAGGGGTTTCCCACATACACACCATAACAAAAGCGAGCCAAGTGAGTTAAAATTAAAAAACATAACTGAAACAAAATAATTAATTATTATTAGTAATGAGTCGGTTATTTCTTTTTAAGGTTGTTTAAATGTTCCAGGCAATGATTTTCTATTGATTTTGAGCATATTTTTTATTTTATTTTCTGTTGCTACAAAAGCGCAAAGAATAGACTATCTAACAACAAAAAATGTTAAAAACTCTGTACCAAGTCTAAAGCATCGCACAAGCGGTAAAAATCCTCTGCAAAGCTAAATCGGCCAAGATTGAATAGACGCTAGGAAAGAGAGTTCCGTATAAATATTTTATGCCTTTCCTGATAACGTGATGCGCTCTGTCTCATTCAATTTTCTCTGTTATTTCCTTGTTTAAGGGGAAAAAGAGATTTATACTATTTTCACGCATGTTTTAGTATCGGCGAAATGATATTCATTTGTTTCCATATTTTTTCCCCCGAAACGTATCGAGTTTTCATTGGGGAATGAAGAGAATGTTTTTTTATTCAATATTCTATTATGTTTGGAGGAAAATTATGTTTTCGAAGCTTTACGTATGTAACCTGACGGTAAAAGAAATGTATAACATAACATTGTACAATTGTTTAATGTAGGAAGAACTTACAACTTTAAATAAGTGGAATGCACGTTGATTTGACAGATACGACCACAATGTTTACGTTGTTATATTGACTTAAAAACTACTCTACTGGATCGATTCTGATTAAATGTAAATCTATCTTCTGGAAAGTAAGCGAAGTAAGTTTTAGGGTATAATTTTATGGATCAGATTTACATAATATGACCAAACGTTTCATTTTCGTACATTGTTAAAAAATGCTCTGATTTCAATGTATATAACAACTACTAAAAAATCCTAATATAGTTTACTGACTTTTACTTCGCCTGCGATGAATTCATGAATTAATATAGCTTGGCAAATAAAAATACAGCAAGAAATATATAGACATGGTAGTACATTCGGCAGTTTATCGCCTAAAGCACCTTATGTTATGTTTCTTTTTCGGGTAAAAGGTAGTCTGTGGCACTTCAGGGACCTAAAATTATTGGAATGGGAAGTTGAAGATTATGAAAAATATTGTAGAAAAGGCAAGTAATACTTTAAAAACGTGAAAGGCGACTTGAAATTTGGATTAATGTGGGTATCTCGGCGAAGGCGATTTCAGAAATTTGAAGCCACGGAACCCAAAAATATAACCGCCCTGAGGCACGCTAACTATAATTGCACCTTCAGGTTAAAAGGAGTGAGATGAAAGGATACTCTTCACATAAAGGCTCACAGACCCTGTGAATGCTCCACAATTACAACTTTGCATTTACTATCAACCTTATTAACAAAGCTATAAGTGCGAGATTACTAGAAAAAATAAAGGTCTTAAGTTGGCAGGATCACAATGTCTAGTTTTCAGTCTGGATTGCTATGGAAAGGTTAAGTGTTGTAACTAAATATGGTTTTGAGTAAAAAGTGGTTTTGTGCTAAAGTACGAGTAAGTCCTAGTTGTTCTACGAACATAAGAGGTCGCTTATCGCTCAAATTTGGTGAAATTTACTCTCCCATCTACCACATCTGACAAATTCTAGGCTATTATAGAACCTAAATACAATTTATTATTAAAACAAGTTGAAAAATATATCTAAGAGCAAGTACCAAACATCCAGACAAACAAATACGTGCTGACAAATGACGAAATTAATTAATTAACTCTAACGCGAAATTATTTTTCTCACATATTTTTCTGTACAATTAAATATGTCAGGTATAATTTACTATTGATTAAGTAATTAATATTATACAAATGAAAATATGTGCAGAGGTTAAAGGTTTTTAGCTAAATATACTAGCGTTAAATAAAAGTGAGTAATTTCAAGCAAATTCGTAACAAATACTAAAACTATGGAATACAAGTTTTTGATACAAAAGTAATTAAATTAGGATTATTAATTTAGTGATAAAATTGACTTTTATTCATGTATAATGAATTAGTTCTAAAGCTTTATTAGATTTACGAATATATTTTATACAAAGGAATTTAATATGAAAATAGTGCGGTAAATAAATACACTAAGTACAATCAGCATCACTTATACACTTATCCTAAGGAACAACTTTCACTATGGGCCCAACTCTGAATTCGAGAAAAAAATATGCTGTTCCATACATTATGTCTACGACCAATCCACTTTTTCTATGGAACAGATGATTTTTTTACTGTACTATGCACATATAGTTACCCCCTTTTCATCCTTATCTATAATCCCCTATTCATCTATTTATCTACAGGGGGTGTACCCCTGTAGAGAAATTGAAAACATGAAGTGAATTATTTGGAAGGAAGATTTGGATCCACGACCTTTCCGTCAAAATTAGTGAGCTTGGGACAATATTTTATGACTTTTGCAATCTACAAATTGGCAAACAAAATTATCGTTGTACTTCTATTGTATTGTACCTACTTAGGTACGGGCAACTTAAATAATTTGCCAGTGTAAGAATACCTGGCTAATGGACTTTACTTTATGCAACGAAGAATTAATTGAAAAAACGTACCTTTAATATTTAAATTCACTTATTATTTTGTGTTCTACTTTTGTTATATTTTTTGTTTTGGTGCGTATTAATATTTTTTATCCTAAATTTTTATAAAAAATGTAGTTGAAAAGTATTCGTGACGACGAACGGTCTTACGTACGTACATCTAGTAATACTATTTCTCATGTTAGTGATAATGAGAAATGAATGTCTTAGAAAAGAAAAAAATTGGTAAACCCGAAGAAGAGACGCTTTTTCTGCTTTAGTCGCTTGGTCAATTAATGCGCAATGAATTATTGTGTGCTGTAATACCCATTTAACTTTCATCACTGGGTCGGTAGGAGTACAAAATTATGTATTAACAAGGTATGGCATGACAAGCCTAGGATAAGATCAAGCGGCTTGCCTTCAAAGAGCCTATATCTATTCACAACACTGCTTAATTATGATGAAATTGAATAATTACTACAGGTTAAATCAGGTACATGTAAATAGGGAAACAAATTCTTACGCACACACAAACACACACACACATAACCACACATACCTATTTAGTAAAATAATATTATTCTACATTATTGAAGAGCAGGTTCTCCTAACAGGCATCTTTTGCTTATAAGAAATACTTGGTAACGTATTCATTTTCGTGTTATGGTTTACTTAAATATATATTACTGATAGAGCTAAGTAAATTATTTATGGTGCTGACGGTACTAAGAATAGTTTTTAATTAAATAATTCCATAAGAGTTCAGTTGCCTTAAACTTCAAATTAGTTCAATGTACTGTAATGTGAGTACGTTTTACAGCATGCAAAAGCTTTTAGAAATAATCCAATTAAATTCGTTTAACAAGCATGATATTGTTATGTCTGTATTTTTTTAGACTTAATTTATTTTTGCGTTACTGATTTTAAGAGTCCCGTAGATCTATTAATAGCTCTTCGGTATTTAAGTATTGTTTATAATTATTAATTCATGTTTATTGTTACAAAATGAAATAAGTGAAATTTATCACAAACCTGGCTGTCGTATTTGTTTTTGTATAAATTCGAGTATTAATACTTATTATTATTTTGATTTATAAACCAAACTACTGCACCTAGACGCAAATAAATACATTTGGCTTCTTGAATTGAAAAGGATTTTTTCCAATACGAGTGTCTAGATTGTTTTATTGCTTTGGTTTATTGACTCAATTTGTTGAAGCTCTAGAGCAAATAATCAACTAGAATACTAAAAGGTTTAGTTTCTGTGCTTAAAATGTGGATTTATCTATATATACATATATATATATATATATATGTATATATAGATATATATATATATGTATATATAGATAAATCCACATTTTAAGCACAGAAACTAAACCTTTTAGTATTCTAGTTGATTATTTGCTCTAGAGCTTCAACAAATTGAGTCAATAAACCAAAGCAATAAAACAATCTAGACACTCGTATTGGAAAAAATCCTTTTCAATTCAAGAAGCCAAATGTATTTATTATATACATATATATACATATATATATATATATATATATATATATATATATATATATATGTATATATTTGTGAAGCTATATAATTTTATTTTGCTTGATCCATTTATTTTCTAACAATAGCTTTTATTTTATTAGTGAAACATGTCAAAATTAAAATGATATAATAATAACACTTACAATTATGTTACTATGGCATAATATAGTCAAAAATCTAAACCTATATCAGTCCCTCGTCCAAACGTCCCCATAAGACTAGCGGCATTACCACGCTGAATCGCTAATGAAATGCGCTGGGCGAGAAAAAGACCAGAACGTGGATCACGTCCTTTCTCCTTCAGACGCCGACCCAGTTCAGACACCAATATCTTGGCTTCAGAGCCCCACGATCCCGCCGTCTCGACGGCGAACGAAACGAACTCGTACTGTGGCTCAAGGCAGGCGTACTTAAGCCGCTTAGCTCTGGCCGCGCCTCCGCGCCAGCACCACCTTCCCGCTGAGTAGCAACCAGATAGCACGCAGCAAATGTTGTGTCTAGTCTTACTCGTATTCTATTTATGGATATTTGTGTCTGAAAATTTGGTACGAGTACTCGCTAAAAATATACAGGTTTTACAAAGTTTTAGAAATTTTTAGTTGTTAGACGTTTTTGATTGCTAGGTTTTTCGAGTATTATCACGAAAAGTGGGAGATGTTTGCTAAGATTATGAAGAGTTTGATCCTCATCAAAATTTTAGCACATATAATCCGACTTCCAAGAAGATGACTTTTTGTGGTAGTAGGTATATAGGCGAACATTAGCAAGATTTTTTATAAAAAAAATAGTACATATAGTATTCATTTCGGCAGGCGCCGATTAATTTTTTTTAGTTATTTCGATTTAATAATGTTTGAAATACACTGGGTCGATATGGATAAAACTTTAATGAAACACTTTCAAAAATACAATACTCGTACTCGAATCGTAATGAACGTACTCGTTTAATCAAAAAAAGTTTTTCAAATCGGTCAAGTCGTCTCCGAGCTATCAGGTAACTTACATACAAAATAGAGTTGAATCGAATACTTTTCCTTTTTTAAAAAGTCGGTTAATAATAAATAAAATTAGTAATCATCATCTTATCTTACTTATTTAAAATTGCTTTATCTGACCGCATATTACGAATATATGAATGAATGAATGAATAAAAATATAAACTCTTTATTGCAGACACACAAACATCAAATATACAGGAAAAACCTTACATCTAGTGTCACAAGTGGCGGCCTTATCGCTAAAAGCGATCTCTTCCAGGCAACCTAAGGATGCACATAATTTACAAAATAAATATAGTATAGGACGGGGTATACAATAAAGAATATTAACTAATTATATATATATATATATATAATTAGTTAATTTATTAGTCTAATAATAAACGAATAACAGCAGAAGAGAGAGAAAAAACAAAAAATAAATAAATACAGACAGCAGAAAGCAGACGATCTTTGGTCAGATAGTAGCTAAATAGAACTTCTTCACCTTATATTAAAAAATAGCGAGTGATGAAGATTTTTTGATGTAAGGCGTTCCAGAACATAACTGATCGAACAGTAAAAGAGTTTTTGAATAAAGTTTTACAGTGAGTTGCCACTTTGAGAGCAAGATTTTCCGATGACCGAAGAGGAAGGGTGTGAGAATCGTGCAAATAAGAAACACAATCTTTTAAATAACGCAGTGTTTTGGGATTTAATAGAATATTATAGGTTAGAGAGAGAGGATGTGAGCATTTCGACGAAGACGATTTGGCAGCCACTTGAGCTTAGTACAAAACTGAGAGATGTGATCATATTTGCGTAAACCAAATATAAATCCGATACTGAAATTTTGTAGCCGCTCAAGCTTGTCTAGCTGGTCCTCCCGAAGATCTAAATAGCAGGCGTCAGCGTAGTCTGAGATGGGAAGGAGCAGATATTGTGCGAGCGCAACCTTAGTAGCAGTGGGCAAGAAGTTACGAAGACGTTTCAGAGATGCACCAGAAGCAAACATTTTACAGCTGATGGTTTGCAATTAGACATCCCAGCTAAGAGTTTGGTCTATCATAATATCCAAGTTCTCGACTGAGTCACTATAAGGTATAACAACCCCATTAAAAATTACCTGCGGAAGTGTTTCCCAATAAATTTCGAGAGCATGCGAGAGCTACCAACGATAAGCCAAAAGATTTGCTCCACTCAGTGATTCTAGCTAAATCATCATTTGTAACGGCTACGGCAGAACTAAGCTGATTAAAAGGGGCTTGTGAGTAAATTTGTAGATCGTCTGCATATAGGTGGTAGGAAAAAGAAATCACTTGAGATATGGAATTAATAAAAATTGCGAAAAGTAGGACGTGTTACACCATAAAGGAAACGTGTCTTCAAGGCGAACACTCAAACAAACAGATAACTCTGAAACCAATCAATCACCGATGGAGATATGTTAATAGAGCGAAGTATGGTAAGAAGGATATCGAATTTGACGGTGTTGAAAGCATTACTAAAGTCTAACAGAGTTAGAACAGTAGGTTTACCGTCATCCATACCCTTACGCATATCATCAGTGATCTTGATAAGAGCAGTCACTGTGCTGTGCCCAGGACGGAAACCAGATTGGAGAGGATTTAAAAGGTCGTGTCTGTTGAGGAAAAATTAAGCTGCCTGTAGACAAGACGCTTAATTACTTTGGATATCAAAGGTAGAATAGAAATGGGTCTATAGAAAGATTTAGGATTGGATTTCTTTGCTAAAAGAATTATCTCTGCATCTTTCCAGATCGCAGGAAATAAGAAATAGAGTTGTTGAACAGAAAACACAGAACAGGCAGTATTATGTCAAGGATGGGCACAAGCATGTTCCGACTTATAAGTCTTAAGTCTTGAGTATACAGTCGCCACCAACTGCTTTGGACGTGATATACAAAATGCCTTCTCTAACATCACATTCAGTAAAATGATTAAAAATAAAAGAAGCGAAGTCTCAATTTGGGATTGCAGAAAGAATATCAATTGTAGACTTTTTATCCTCAAAGACATATCAGAAATGGAAGAAAAGTGTAGGTTAAGAGAATCAATATTGAGGTTAAGTGAAGCAGCACGCCCAACGTGATTTGCCAATTCCCAGACTTAAGAAATTTCCAGACTTCGGCTGGGTTTTTGTCTTCAACAGAAGAGTGATCATAACGATGCATAGCATTCCTACACACCATATTGCAGCGATTACGAGCCTCAATGTACCTAGCTTTGTTAATGTCACTGGGACGTACCTTGTATCGCTAAATTCAGATGGTTTTAGCAATTGATTTTTTGTGCATAAGAGTTTTTATGTCTTTAGTGAGCCAAGGTGCCGGGAGATGTTTAATTTTAATAGTGCGTAGGGGTGCATGGGTATCATATAGTTGAGCGACAATTGAATTAAATATTGCAACCTGATCATCTACTGACTCTGCACTAAAAACAGGACTCCAATCAATGCTGTTTGCATCTTCAAGCAAGGCTTCCCAATCCATGCCACTAGTTTCGCTGCAGAATTATTGGGGGCTTAGGTTTTGGAGGACGAACTTTGTATGAGAGGTATATCAAATCATGATAAAAGAAATCATTAGCGGAATATTGCCCATGCTTTGCAACATGCTGAGGAAAAGTCACCAAGATTAAATCAAGAAGGGAGAGAGTACAATTAAGGAAATGATGCGTGGCGTTAAGAGGAAGAATATGCAAGTTGCCAGACTTTACGGCAGGTTACAACAATTTAGTACGATTATTACGTTTTAAAAGACAAGTTATGAAATTGCCCATTATTATAGTGTGACTGTAAGAAGGACAAAAATCGCATAGTAAAGTCTCAAATTAAGTCAAATAATTCACATTAGCTGAAAGGCTATTATATAATAAGCTCCAAGAAGAATTTTCGAGTGTGAAAGAAGAACTTTAATAAACAAATGCTCGCCAGCACTCACTGGTGGAGGCTGCGGTGATTGCCTGACAATAAAATAAGGGAAATTAGCTTTCAAGTAAATAGCCACCCCGCCACCATCAGTGACTGTAAGGCAATCATTGCGTATTAAGATAAAACCAGGGAGAGAACATGACGTGGTAGGAAGACTTGGACGAAGCCAAGTCTCGGAAACTATTATAGCGTGAATGTTTTTGTGATCAAGGGACTCTAACATGTCAGGATAAGAAGATAGAATGCTCTGCGCATTAATATGGACAACATTAAAGTTTTTAGGTACATCGGAAAAGTTGTTCTCATGATAGTCTGATAATGGAGCCAAACTTGTAAAACTGTCATCACTGCGACATGATTCTGCAGAAGAAGGTGCAGTTAAATACTCATTTAAACTACTGCTGCTGCCGTTATTACTAAAAATATTAAACATACTTATTATAAATATAAATGTATATATAATAACTATCAGAAAAATATCACAAAATAAAATATAAGTACTAAATACAATCTAAATTCACCTGCCAGTTGTGCAGCTAAGATATATATAAATTGGAAGAACAATTCCTGACAAAGTTAGTTACTGAGGAACAAAATAAAACGTACTAATGTTCGAAACAAGATCTTTGTAGTTGCCGCAAGCTCGCAACTATGAAAAATGGTTATACATTATAAGTACGTGATGTGTCTAAATACAATGTAGAAAAATTAAAAGACATTCGGACAATCACCTCATACATTGCATAAAATATAATAGCGCGTATCAAAAAAAAAAGAAGATAATTATACATTGTAGACCAAATTGCTTAAGTTCGACTACATAAAAAAATACATTGACTGGTACTAAACGGAAAGTGACAATTTGAAAACAAACAGAAAAAGTTCAATGCAAGTGAGGTGATACTAAATAAAATAAGTACCTAGGACTAACTCATACGTAAAACAGAAAATTTTAATAAGACTACTACCTACTGCTGCTGACATGACAAACCCGAGCCATGACAATGCGAGCAACAACTACGTATTTGGAGTATTCTCTAAGTAATAAGCGCGCCTGCTGGAAATAGTGACCAGAGCAACCTTCGATGCTTCAGGTTTTTAAGCCTTTGGTGGAGCCAGTGCGGGCGCCTATTATATTACTTTTCATGCAACATTAAATATTGTTGTTCTACTATTTACTTACACTGCAGTGAATGAAACCACAAATTGAAGCAGTGTAATTAGATGCGGCTTTAATTAAATACCTAATCAAATAAATTTGCCAATCGCATTAATTATAGTTCAATCCAATTTAATAATTTTAACTGTTTTATTGCAAAGTACAAACAAAGGTTTTAATTTAATGTTCGCACAAATGGATTATGCTCGTAAACAATTATTTGACGATAGTAAATGATATTGAAAATTAGTACTTCTGCCAACTTTTGACTTCTCGATTTTTCTTTCGATATTATAATAAATCGACGACAAGTTTACCGTTTTATTTCTAGATTTTTTATTTAAGGTAGGTCCGACAACATGTCTTTGCCCTACTTTCCATCCAATCTTGACGTAGTATACTGTCAAAATAATTGTACAATATTTTAGTCTTGGTATCTTGAAATGTTTGTTTTTAAAGCCGCAAAATTATAGTGGTCGCGAGGTCGACAGTTCGCAGAACTACTAGTAATGAAATAAACCTGTTTCTTGGAAAGGATAACGCACACGAAATTTATTAATAATTTTACTTATATAATAATATTACCTATAGAGTCTTGAATAAGCAATCAATGTTGAAACTTTATTATCTACACAAGTAATATCTATAAATCGTTTAACTCAATATTCCGCCATGAAACTATAGCAATAACTTGGATTTAATCTAGTCCGGTGTCACTGTAGTCTATGGTTAGGATATTTACTTATGGGAGCAATTGCTGCGAAGCGATACGAAGCGAGTGATATATCTAAGATGTGTAGGTAGAGTATTTGCGTTATGTGATGTAGAAAGTTTGTCTGTTTTGTTCATTGTTTCAGACTGAAACATAAAAATAAAAATATGCCACCATCACTTATCTTCGATTGTTTATTAGGAAGATTTTAAATTTATTTTATTTTCGTATCCATTAGTATACCAAGACTTCTTAAAAATCAGCCAGATTTGTTAAGTTTAGCGTTTTTTTAATTGTGGTTTATTTAGCAATATTTTTGTTTTCTCTATTATTCTTATCTTATCTTGTAACAAAAAAAGCAAAATTAATGTAATCTTAATCAATTGGTCAAGCGAGAGAATAGCCTACGGAAAGCGCCGCACAAACAATATTGAACGAGACCCAGTTCGTTGGCGTTAAAAAAAAGAGATAATATTGAGCAGTACGGGCCGATGTTAATAAATGAGTTATAAACCAATCATGAACTGCTTTGATTGTCTTTGGCAATTTGAACTGCAAGAATGAAACACTTACAAATTAAAAAATAACCTAATTAAAAGCTAAGCCATGTTACGAATCAACGAAAAACAAATGATGGGAATTACTTATAGAATACAGTGTAGGCTACATTTAGGCACGAAAGACGTAAAACAAGAACAAGCGAACTTGGTTCAATTTCGACAACGTTGCAGAGAACGAAATATCATAACGAAATCATGTTTTCTTGGTGTTGTTTTCACCATTTTCATCCCAACTCTAGCCGATAACCATGCATATTGAAAAGTAATATTATCGCTTACACTGTTTGTATGAGTATAAAGTCTTAGGGTGACAATAAATTTATGTACGGATCCGGGGATCGGTGTAAATTATGATTCATCGGTTTATGGTTGCTATCAATTTGATCAGCGGCTGAACTATTAACGGAGGGTTAGTTAAAGATTATTATGATTAGTTAGTGATTATGGAAGTGTTTTGTTTTGATTATGAATCGAATTTAATCTCATAGTTTAATCAGTGTAATCTGTAGTTTTGTATGATCTCTATAGTCTGGGTGGTTCAACAAATAATTTTGTTTAAATCATTTTGCGTTTTGTGCTGTGCGTAATTTAAACTGAATCAGACCATATGAAAATTTGCGTATTTAGAAGAAATGAAATTTTGAACGAAATACTTGCATTTCTAACTTTTGCGCATCATGTATTTAAAGAATTATTATAATTTTTAGAAATATGTTATTTAAAGTTTTATTATCATTGTTGTCATTAATTATTTATCTTTTATCTAAACGGTTTCAAAAAAGGAGGAGGTAATCAATTGTATACAATGTTCCCCAACTTCTCAGTGACTCTAGTTGATCCGATTTAAACTTCATCAAAATCGTTCTAGTAATTTGGTGTATTAAATAATAATTGACAAATTTGCCTGCTCCATTGAAGACAGTTTTAGAAATATTTTGGAACTATTGGTAGATAAAGAAAAATAGAGGAAAGATTTGTATAATTGTATGTAACGAATAAACTTAAAAACTACTGGACCGATTTCAAGAATTCTTTAGTCATTAGAAAGCTACATTATCTCTGAGTAACGTGGGCTATATTTATTACGAGAAATTACTAGATATCCACGGGTAACATCGTGGAGCGCAGCTGACCTATAAATTATCTCTGTTAATAAACGAGTCAACAGTCGTTGTAAGCAAGCACCTATTTTAACCATTATTTTTATCACATACTACCACATTTCTTCTCTTATCTTGACCTGATTGAAACTAAAGAGGTCTCATGGGACATGGAAACCAGGGTAAGCTAGAGGGCTGGGGCTAGGGGTCGGACAGGACCATAGATTTCAAAATAAAAAGATCGGTCAGTAAATTGATTTCAGATTTCAGATTTTATTGCTTCCTATGAATAATTAAAATGTTAATAATATATATGATAATAGTACAATTTACCCCGTCGGGTGCAGCAAATAAGTAGGAAAGAGGAGGATATTTTATACGAACTAAATTGGATTTTTGTTTGGACAGACTAGTCAACTCGAACGTATTGTTATCCATTACAAAATAAATCTTTTTATAACAAGAATGGACCTCATATTTTGAAAATATTTTGGCTTGCTACGTACACTAGTACAAGTACCTAATGCTTAAAATAACTGCAAAGCTGACTTTAATTCAGCAGGCGATTTCTGCAATTTCTCAGTAGGTAATTTTGATTTATTATCCTAACTATTAGACCGATTTCCAAAACAAAATTTTATTGAACAAACTAAAAAGTAATACATTCTTCAAACAAAAAGTACTTTCTTTGAGAAAACGGGGAATTTTAAGTCTAATGAATTGAGAATCTACTCGCTTTTTGAAGTCTGTAAAAAAGAAATCGGAATCGGTTTATTATTGGCAAAGTAAAGGAACACACGAAAATCGAAATTTGAAACTTTCTCCTGTTTTGATGTTGAGTAAAAAGAATGAGAAACTCACAGCTAATTTTTGTCATATTGGGGCCATGTAGCTATTCAAACTTTTGGTTGTCACTCTTAGCCTTAGTAAGAATTTTATTTCTTAAATTAAGAATGCGATCTCTGCGTTTACATTCATATCAACCATATCTGAAACGAAATAAAGAACTTTTGAACTTTTATCTAAAGCTATTCTCTGTTTTTGAATCTCTGTGGACAAACCCCTAAGAGATGAAAAATGGACCTCTCACTCTAGCCAAAGGTAAAAGATTATTTTGATGGATAATGATTGCCTTCAAGGGACCACATTTTCTTGATGTCATTCGGAACTGATTAATAATTCTATAAAAACTTTAAGGTTGTGGTAGCCTAGTAGATTAGTGGCAGCTTAGTAAGTTAGTGGTAGCCTAGTCGGTAAACCCCTTGCCTCACAAGTAAAAGGACGCGTGTTCAAATCGAGGTTCAGGCATGCACCTCTGAGATTTCACTCACGTGCATATTAAATTAATTGCCACATGCTTTAACGGTGAAGGAAAACATCTTGAGGAATCCTGCTTATCGGAGAAGGTTAATGACTTTCAAAGATAAGTGAAGTCCCCCAACCCGTAATTTGACTATGGCCTACACCCTCGCTATAGGTACCCGACCGGTACGGACGTATAATTATAATTCTTACTACAGAAAAGTATCAAATTGCAGTATGAAATCAATATTTATTTATTTATTATATTTATTAATATGTATATTTGGACCGACTTCAAATCGAGTATATTATTTTTAGTGTAAATTACTATTTTACAGACGGCTGTCTTAAACTGAAATGAATAAAAAAATAGATAATTTTAATATAGGGTTCTGTATTAATGTAATGTAAGGGATTCATTAAGACCAAGAAACTTTTCACAGAATTATTTAACTAAAATTATTCTATTTATTTTTTTGTTTGAATTACCTTAAAAGTCAGTAGCCACAAAAGTAATAATACTCGTAGTACGGACTACGGAACCCGTGAGATAAATAATCAGCATAAATGAAAAAAGGCAACATTGTGTCAAGTTGAAGAAAAAATACACACGATATTATTTTCTAATAACTTTGTCCCGTGTTTCTATTCTTAATTGAGATAAACTACAAACAATGCACGGTTTTATACGAAGACATACTGTTTTAGGTCTTATCATCCTAATTATAGAGCTTAAGTTTGTGTATCTAGAGAAAGAGGAAAATTTACCGAGTTCAAACACTATTTGCTGTTTGGCTTTCTGGTAAGGCAAAGAAAAATGTTGACAATATCGTGTCCCTAGCGGTAGTTGAGCGTAATTGTTTTAGTTGGGAGCTAATTGTTCAAGCAATTGTGTTCGTGACGTGTTATACGAGTGAAGTTAAAGCAACTTAAAAAAACTTATTTTGTACTAGAATATGTATTGACACGTTAGTTAGTGTTAACTTAGTCAGTAAATGCCTCACAAGCGGAAGGGCCCGGGTTCAATTCCAGGTTCAGGCACACATATTATACGATTACAATTACAACAAATTTAAACAATTACAACAAGTTTAAACGGTGAAAGAATATATCGTGAGGAAACCTGCTTGTCAGGGATGTTTAACTTTCGATAAGTGAATTCCGCAACCCGCGATTTGGCCAGTGTGGTGGATATGTGTACTTCACCCCCTTCATATGGGAGATCCAAGCCAAGCACTGGGGCTTGTACGTTTATGTATTGACATATAGCGTTGCGCTGCGGAGCATGGGTCTACCTATAATATGGTTTGGACTATATACACTCGTTAGGATTTTTTTTGTTGTTTTTTGCAGTAATACCAATTACAATTTGATTTTTTTTTATGCAAAAGTTATAAACCTACACAGAGCATGGTTCTAACAAACCGGGCGAACCAAGCATCTTTGCTTTAAGTTCGTCATTGTTATTTTCACCAATCTGTATGCGTTTCTTGATATTCCTTATCTGAATACTTATATAGTTAGTATTTTATGTATGATATTATTATATGTATTCTTGTATGTTGTGTTCACTAATATTTTAAATTATATTTTACTTATCTGTTTTGGACCACCGTCTACGCTATATTTATTGTTATATTCCGCTCCTATAAAGGTTGTCTGGAAGAGATCGCTTTTTAGTGATAAAACCACAATTTGTGCCATGTTATTTGTTTTTTCATTCCTTTTGTGTTGTATTTTTGTGGCGACAATAAATAATTATTGTATTGTATGGTTGTCTATAATTTGGTACTTTCGTACAAGCCGTATCACACAAAATATTTTTTACAGAGTATACATTTTGTTGGATATTTTTGACTTGGAGTCATTTCTTTAATGACCGAGCGAGGAATTAATCTCGTTCTATACAATAGTAAGCTTTGGAATGAATTATTCCATTTTGCCCACCAACCCGCCCCATTGGTGGCAAAGTGATCCGTCTTTGCTTCCAGTCAGGCAAATTCGTCATTTAGCATATGCAAAAGTTTATGTTAATTATTATTGAATAACCAATTCAACTTGACAGGTTTCGATGGAATTTTCTTTATATAAAAGAACTTATATAAATTACCTATTTATTACCCTAAAACATGATACCGGTAATTTTTATGACGAATAATGTTAATTTAAAAAATGAAGTGATCTACAAAAACATCTAATAAAACATTAATTTTCTTACTTAAAACCGAGTAAAACTTAATCCCTTCGTAAGTTTCCTTACATTTTTTTATCTCAAAGATTGTTTCCCTAAGATTTCTATTCTCAGTTAATTATGGAGTATTATTTTTTGAGTTAATTACAGTTTCCGCTTAAAGGAGAAATCTTTCTTATCAAATTTCCTTCTTTTTCTTTTACCCCTAGCTTTTCGTTGAACGGGGTATTTTAAAAAGACGTTCCACGATTTTACTTTTTGATATTTAGGTAATTGTTCAATTTAGAAAATTAAATTACAAGAGAATTTATGTACCTAATATTTAAATGAATTGGTATAGGAATTTATATAGGACAGGCTAGAGATACATCTTTATTTAATTCAATTGACCTTTTGTGTGTTTCTAATATGCAGATGAGAGGAAAACTCAGAGATACATGCCTGGACCTGGGATTGAACGCGAAAAAGCGCGGGCTTAGGCAAGTGTAATATCGTATAGCGTTCCATACATAATATGAGTATAGTGACCCCTTTTCGTCTTATAGTATACCACTAACCAATAACCCTGTGTTTGTTTAGAATAATGATAGAGGCACCCTTAATACACCCTTATAACCCATACATTCGATCGGACCCTTATAACCCATACATACGATCGGACTCACCCTAACAGCTAAGATATTGATTCTTATTCCATCAAAAGAGGGTGTGCTAATCGAGATTCCTGTCTCGTCCTGGACATGCCTTTATCGTAGAGAATTCTTTAGATATATATTCTTTTGAATGCAACCACGATGCGTCTCGGTCCGGGTATTGCATTTGCAACAATACTACCGGAAAATCGTATAAGAATATATACCCAAAAGCAGTTACGCACTAGCACAGAGACCGGATATACTCGTATCTAAAAAATATTTTATTGGATTTAGTAATAAATTGAACCGTATGTTGTAACGACTAGGGGTGACTTCAATTTGACAGGCGCTCATTTTTTAAGGTTATTCTGATCTAAAAGCAAACTACTGGTTCAATTTTAATAAAACATACCGACTGACTACAATTAAAAAGAAGAAATTAAAAAAAATAAAAAAGAATTAATAAGTTAGGGGTTTACTCATCATTACAGACAACTTTTACTATGGGCTCAAGTCTTGCTCTGGCTCGCTGGTGACAGACGGACCGACTATCAAAGAAGTGTTAGTAATAGGGTTTCGTTTTTATCGTTTAGTTACGGAACCCTGAAATCATGACCAAACAGTTGGTTTCTGCGCCATTTACTGACTGATTTAAGTAATATTTGCCTGGACACAAATTGAATACGAGTTTGAGTTATAATCTTAAAAAAATATGTCAAGAGGTTGTCATTTTATTTACAGTCCCAGATATATTTTTGGCTTATGGCAGATAACTTATTGTACATTGGAGTTTTTTAGTTTAGAAGCTGGTTTATATTAAATTATTGTCGCGACTTATATTAACTTCTTTAGTTAAATACAATCGGACGTAGTGCGTGAGCTCTCTAACGTGTATAATCGTGTAGGTATTCATTTTTGAATGCGACCCGCGAAATTGCGTTCCTCCAAAGCCCACCGCGGATATTACGGGCAATGATTTATACCGTGGTTCCATATAACCGTATTATTGCTTTCGGTTAGGTGCGGGACAAATAGTTTAAATTTGGTGTGTTGTGAAATTTGAAATGGGAAATTCTGTTTTAAGACAGCGTGATATTGGAAGGTGTCCAATTGTAGATTGTAATATACAACGTGTAACAGAAAGGTGTGTTAATAATATGCAACACAAAATTTTTCAAAATTAAAAAAGAAAATATTAGGTTCACCATATAAAAATTTCTCACGTGATCGGCCAAGTTTTGTGGATGAGGCAAATTTCGTACGAGCTTGTGGTTAAATACATAGCAGCTGTGTGGGATGAAAAAAAAACTGTCCTGACCGGAAATTGACCCAAAATCGCTAGATCTCAAAGCAAGCTTTTGCCCGCGGCACCACCCGCGTCATGTTTGTTTCCATATGTCAAGGAAAAGAAAGACAAATGAACAGACATTAACAAAAAAATATTAAGAACCTCCTTTATTATACGAAGTCGGTTAAAACAAACACATTTCTAAGTGTCCAGTCGTTCGTCGCCACACTGTCGCTACGCATAAATCAATCCCGATCCCAGGAATGTACCTCGGTCAGCGTTCGTTCGTGCTCGCGACCCGTGAACAGAATGCGGTTACGCCACTTAGGTTCGTTCCTTGTTGCCACAGATGCTATATTTTAAGAATAATTCTTATAAATATATGGTGGGATTTCTACAAAGAAGATATATACTATTTAAAATTAAAATGGAACCACATGGGAGGTATTTACACAGAAAAAGAATGTTTTCAAATCGGTTTACCTGAAAATCAGGTAACATATATAAAGAACAAAAACATATTACAGCCAAATTAAAGACCTCTTCTTTTTATCCGGCTCCGAAATAAGGAGGGCTATGTTTTTCGAATGTATTTATGTATGTTTATTTTTTTTCTCAAACCCTAAAGCCTAAACGGTCATCGTTTTTTATAATCCCTGAAATTTTATTTAAAATAATCTATTTTCATAACACGAGGCAACAACTTGCGTGACTGCCACTTTTATGTAAACCGACAGATCTAGGAACTTGTATTTACCCAGTTTTTATAAAATATCAATTTTCAATTAAATACTAAAAAAAAGTACCCTATATTCAGTAAACTAACAAACGACAGCACAAATTCGACCGAATTTTACTCAAACTGGTCTCGTTTTATACATTATACATAAACTTTAAACTTAAATACATAAGCCTTTCCGGCAGTTTTTCTCGTATTTACTATGTTTGTATCGCAAGTAACATAAATCGCTGCTGTAGTTGGGTTTATAATATCAAAATATCATTTTCAAATTTTCACTCTTTTACATTATAAAATACTAGCTGTGCTCCGCGTGTTACCCACGGACCTCAAATTTTTAATAGCCTATGTACTCCGTTATAATGTATTTCTATAGATTATAACTGAACCGATACCTTTTACATCGTCTATATATTTTAATTAGACATTAGCTATAGCTAGTGTCTAATTAAAATATTTAAAGAAAGAAGTGACAGATATTATGTAACGTTATGTATTCCTAAGACGTGTTGTTGAGATTACATGAAGGATATGGCCTGTACGAATAGAAACATTGAGACGAATATATGAAAAAACATACTGACAAATGAGAAACAACCTGTTGGACGCAGCAGAGTCGTTTATAAATAAATAAATGCAATATTATTAGGCAAAACTCCTTTGTATATGTCCTGAATAAAAGGAAAGAGAAGAAAAAAAAGAACGGAAGAATAAAATTGCATTTTTTTGTATTTCCTCACCCATGAAATAATGAATGGATGAAAGAAAAAAATATTTGTTTACAATATAAATCATACTTTATCACACAATTTATAAAATTAACAGAGTTAATTAATGCTTCCTATCACAAACCGGTCCAAATCAACAAAATCTGTCTGAAAAAACTAGCGTTGATCTTCCGTTGGAACCGGGTCTTGACGTCACGCACGCCACATTAAACACTGAAAAGAAATCCGGTTAATGGGAAAGTATGTTTTTTGGTTTGTTAGTCCTTTTTCTCCTCAGCAACTGAGTGATAGATAGACGAGATTTTTGGCACAGAGATAACTCGAGGTCCGAAAAATGTCATATTATTCTACTTTTCTTCTCGAGAAAACCAACACAATGCGGGCAAATCTGCGGGTAAAAGTAATAAAGCAGTTTTATAGTTTAGTATTTTATTTATTCAGGAAATTCTTTATAAAATACATGGCATACAAAATATTCGCTCAAAACCTACATTAAAAAATAGATATATGATTAAATACGTCACACTGAGTCCAATAATCCATACCGATTTTTGCCGGGAGCAAAGGTAAATAAAACGCTGGCTGAATTACCTCGATGACAATGGTCAGCCTTTGCTGTAGGTAAGATCCGGAGCAAGAATCTTCAGTCACATCACTTAACATGCGTCCTATGCCATACCAAAACCTTAGCTTCAGAGCCCCAAAGTATATTTTTTTTGAGTTTAGACCCGCGTTTGGCCAGCAGTTCGTAAGTAAGCATTACGTAAGCCACCTACAAGCGTTTCGACTGTTTATCTGTTGTGCTGGTAACACGTTTTGTGCCGTATATTGTTGCATGCATTGTATTTTTATGACCCTACCGAGAATATTGGGTAGTTTGAATTTGTTGGCTGCATTGAAATTGTGTTTATGGTGAAAAGGTATACGGGCACATAAATTTCAAACTTTAGAATGCAACATTTTGCATGCACCAGCATTGCAGCAACGGGGGCAAAGATTTAGAGGAAGAGAATCTATGTACCTAATGTTATTTTATGTAGGTGTGTAGTCAGAGAGATATTTCAGTTGCGGTTCCTTGATAGTTCAATAAATGGCGTCTATTTAATTTAACGAATTTAAATTATATTCTTTCTTTTAAGTGATTGATATCAAAATGGCTAAGTCAAAGCCTACTTACAATTTGTTTGCAACGAAAAGAACCCATTCTCATAATTAAATATACGAAACCCAAAACGGAAATGATGGGTGCCATGTAAACTATAGAAGAACTTTTGATATCGCATGTGATTTTCATGTGTATAATATGTGGTATTTTAACACTATTCCATCAAATCTATTTTTAGTTACCTAACTCAACCATCTACTACACTATACTGTCTTTTTTACACGATCGAAAACTTCACGTCAACTGCCAATTACACTCAAAATGTTATGGACTAGCATGTGACGTATTAGAAACCAAGTTACGGTTGAATTTCAAAAATAATTTCTTAGTAAAGCCTAAAAGGAATATACGAGTATATTATACTTGTATCCTCGAAATGTCATATCTCTCGGTTTAGCGGTTCAAACGCTGCGTTGATTATTATGATTCCGACCTATTTGTCTGTCAGTACTTACTTATTTATATATATATAAATATATATAAAAGATATTATAGGGTATGGATGCATAAATAGATATTAAAGTAAATAGTTTATGCGGGAATATATTCTACTAAATACTTATCTACTCTTCCACAGTATCACCGCCCGAAAAACACTGAAACACGGATTATCATTCCCTTTTACGTCCGAAACATCCGCTCTAAAATTTAATAATTCTCCCCTAAAAAATACCCATTTTACACGGACAAAACACTGGTCCGTGTTAATTGAATTCAAAAGGTTCGCAACACCAATTATGAAACGAAAACATCCTGAATTACGTTAGATATAGAGCTTATTTTCGTTTGCAAGATCGAACTCTAAGCTGGAGTAAGGCAATCACAAGATTGAAGGCATTATGACAGGGGAACAAGTTTCAAAATAATGGGCCTCGTATTTCCTACCAGATAGATTATTGAAGCAGCACGGTGGGATAAAATTTAAAAGGCTGTTGGCAAGTCAACAAGGTGAGCACGTCTTATTGTTTACTGTGATAATCTTTTTAAAAAGATAACCTTAAATGAAATCGGTTTACCAAACTTTAGAAAAATGCGGCATTTTCTACGCATTATTTTGTTGGGTTTTGATCGTTTGAGCACATAATGAAGTAAGATTATTTACGTAATATTACATAATGAAGTAATATTACGTAAATATTTTTTAATTCTTGTCGATGTGAAAATACGTAAATAAAAGGAACCCCACAACGGTTCTAAACAGCTTACGAGTATGTCGACTTATTTAAAATAATGTAGAGTAACAACTTGTTTTTAAACCGTCTAAGTAAAACGAGCAAGTTATGACTTTATCACTTTTTATGCAAATTCCCGATTAGATTTTATGTTTAATATGGTAGGTTCCAGATAGGTCTTTATAAATTTTATCAAAAATTTAGTGGTTATAATTTTCTTATAAGGGTTATAAGGTTCTTGAGTGCGACCATGGACCGGAAGACGCAGCGTATGTAGGCCTCGTACTAGGTGGATCGACATATCAAAGATCACAAATAACCAGTGGACGCAATTAGCAGCTTCTTGTTCGGAATGGTGTTCTAAGGGGGAGACCTATGTTCAGGAGTGGACGTCTTCTGGCTGATGATGATAGTTTTTTTCTTTTTTCTTTAGATAGCTAGCTCAAGTTCGCTAAGCTTCTAGCTAATAAAATCTAGTTCACTCAGCCTAGACGAGAAGAGATTCCCAAACTTTTTCTTAGACAAGTTGAATGTATTCACTTATGTTCGAGGCAAAGCTCGCAAGTAAAGCTGTAGACACTAAAGCGCAAACTCAACTATCTCGAGCTCGGAAACAATCTTACTTCGCCACTTTGAGCCTAACTGTAAGCATGATATATTGCTATGAAGGAATCCAATGCAGTTTTCACAATAAATTGCAAGGTTTTAAAGTAAGGAAGAGAAATGTTTCGATACGACGAGTTCTTTACAAGTCTGCGAATACTTTGAATATTTTATTGAGATCACAGCACGAAAAATAGTTCAATGTGTTCTGTTCACAACATTCAAATTATAGTTTATTTGTTCTTTAAATATACTCACTAACTACAACAACAAAAACTGCAGTTGGTTTACCAATCGACCACTTAAGATCTATAGATAATCCAAATGATCCAACTCAATACCAAAGGGCAGCGTGCCCAGAATGTTTGTTGCACGTAATCATAAGTTTATTATTTATGTTTGCAAACAATAGAGTTTTCTATCTATCTACCTATAAAAAAATAAAATAAATTAAAGAAAATATAAATAAATGACGCTACTGTTTGTAACTTAGCAAGTATGAGTAATATAATTGTGAGAAATATTGAAGGCAGTCTGTCATAGTCTCAAGCAAAGTTTACTTTTCTTACCTGGCAAAGCGAAAGAAAAAAAGAATCTAATTTAAATAAAGCCACAGCCAAACGCAGTAACAAATCGCTACCACTCAGCAGTTCCACTATAAACCGTGAATTCTTCAAACAAATCGTTTTCCTTCGGTAGAAGACGCGTTTCTACCCAATTATTGAGATAAATCGTGCCTAAGTTGTGTGGCTATACATCCATTGGCTGGTATTTATTTTAGGGGATAGGGTTGGAGAATATATACTGCTGTTTCTTTTTCTTTAAATTTACTGATATAAAGAATGAATTATACAGTTGGTTATTTACTTTAAGTTTTTATTTTATGTGACCTTGGAAGCATTTTCTCTTACAAACAAAAAAAGTCACAATAATTATATTAAATGTTAGGTATATTAAATGAAAAAGAAAATCAATATATTAAAGAACTCCTCCTATATTAAGTCGGTTTAACATAAAGGACTATTTGTTTCTTTTCACACCCTTTTACGACAGCCAGTTTGTATTAAATAGTAATATTGAACAGTTCACGAGGCCAATGATCCCTGAATATCTTACTTTATTTACTTTATAGACCACAAAGATCTTACTTTATTTTATTTATAACATAAAATTACATTAATTCATACACAGATATATTGAACCATACCGTAAAATATATACGTTCGTCAATACATAATCGTGCCATGTTCTTCAATTCAGTCACCATGGTCTATGTAGACTCTTTTTCAGATAAGTTGATACAAAAACGTGGAGCAATCGCAATTTTATTTATTAAAGTGTAGAGGTTGCCTTTATTTGGAGAGCTTCTGTTTTAATTTTAGGTACCTATGAATGATTTAGTTTAGTTTAATAAAAAGGGTTTTCACGCGTACTTGATTGTTGGAGACGTCCAAATTATGGTTTTGTTCACTTTCAGTGAACTTCATCAGGGATGAAATCAGTCGTTCGTGTCCACAGCGATGGCACGTCTCACGCGTCTGCTTATTAATAACTCTTTTTACCGATATTCAACTGTATTTTTAATGTCTCACCCAATTTGTCGGACGTGCTAGGACTGACTTGAAGAAATTGTGTTATGATTCAAATTATAAACTTATTCATGTACTTCCAAATATTAATGAAAGTAAAACGTGTGTAAACTAACGCCTGCCGAGCTAGGTAACTTTATTTTGTGTAACTAAGTTCAGTGTATCTAACCAATAGGATTTAAAATACGTCAAGACACAATAGTGACGTATTTTAAATAATATATCTATTTTTGATAATATTGGTATACAAAATAACGTCATGATATAGGTACCAAATTACATGGAACACACTCTACAAGCCAAACATTAAATGCTGTACACGTATAAATTCGATACAGAAAATTGAGTTGCACACTCAAACCAACTCTGTGGGTATAAAATAGAGATGTGCCTCATTCGGCAGTTTTACAGACTTGGTAACGTGTAAAAGATTATTATTCTTCTTCTCTTTGATTTAGTTTCTGTGTTTTTAAATTTTCTTGATACACTCGTATATTTTATGTCTTTGCAAGTTGGTCATAAATGACTAAGTATGATAAAATCCGCTTATTTCGTAATACTAGTTAACTACATAAGTTTAAAATTACGCTACCTTTTTGTATAGGTCTCAATACTTTAAGTGTTTGTATATTATGAGATGTCAGTACTCGCGTACAGTTTGTAATTTTTCAACAATATTCACAAATATTCTTGCGAAAAAAATACAAATAAATATTATATGTCGGGCATTTTCGATAAGGTATAAGTATAAGGTCGATAATAATATGACGAAAAATTTGTTACGGTGCCAAACAATAACCACAACCTCGCGCCGAGCTAGGACTTCACAGCGTAGTGATGTTCGCCCAGAGCTCATCTGGCATGCGAATGATATGGCCGGCCCGGTTCCATTTCAACTTGGCGGATGTAAGAGCTACATCTGTAATTTGTGTTCTGAAACGCAGCACGGTACAGCTTCAAACTACTAACTAGAGACAAATTTATGTATAAGTCGGATAGAATAACGGTTATCCGGCTTAATCACATACATGTCCCATCACTAGCATAAAATATTTTTCGTCCAGTGTAGGCAACAAATTACAGTCGACGCCGAGTGAATAAGCCAGTAAAACTTGGCTTTGGTACATCAATTCGATGAGGTTGCATGCTTTATAGCTTTATGCATTAGACTCTCCGAGGGGCTGTAAAAGTTCGGGGATTTTCAATGATATTTATGTTCGAGATCTTTAGGGTTTTCTTTTAGATTTCTTAAACGAAATATTTTGTATTAGGTACAAGTAACTAATACTCTATACTTTTGACATTATTTTTGCTCAGGATTTAACTGGTAATACTTTAAAAAATCTAAAAACTCTTGGGAACAATTGGGAATCTATGTATTGTCATTTATATACTACAACCGATATTGATAAATTGTAATGGAAGCCTTCAAACCCTAAACAACACTCTTTGAAACATTTTTTCAAACAAGAAAAAAACAGAATTTATCAAATCGATTCAGCCGTTTTCAGAACAAGTGGTTAAAGTGACTTCAAAAAACCTGACCGCAAGAACTTTAGGCCCACGTATCTTAACAAGTGATATCGTGGGATGCAGCTAGTATAGCATATGACCATCTGCAGGTGAAGAGTGGTGTCAATAGATTCTATTGACACCACTCACAAACAATTTTGACAAACCGTTTAGACTCTAGGGTCTGCCAACGAAATATATACGAGTATATACATGCATACACTTGCAAAACATACCCTCCTTCTTTTGCGGTCGGGAAACAGTTACTATTTCAGATCATATTAAAAAAGTTGAGCAGTTTTTAAATTGGTTTAAAAAACTTCTCCTTTTTGATGACGGGCAAAAGAGAGATGAAAAAGTTTTAACATTAGCTAGTCTAGGCCTAGTTAAGCCTAAAAATGGCATAGGCCAACGAAAATACGAGTTTTTGAATATCTTCTTTAATTCATAGGTATTTTGCCAAAGAAATGGACAGTATACATATTTTATTGTTGTATATTTCTATATGTTTTATGAATGTGTCTGACAGGTCATAAAAAAGTGACCGTGAGAGACATATTGATTTTGAGTACTTACTACATTAAATTTGTAGTAAATTTTAGTATGGCTTTGGATAAAAAGCGCCGTCTTGTGGGCGGTCTAGAAACTTTGACTCCAGGGTTAGTCGGTCCGCCTATAACATAATAATAATCTAATGTATGTATGTAATGTAATGTTAAAACGCTACTTGGTAAATAGTCTAAGACTAAGCATTATTTATTAAGAATAATTTGAAATCCCAATTTGACAACAGTAAATTGTGAGAAAAAGAATGTTTATCTATGTCTATATACTGTCTGACTGCAACTGAATCAACACAGAGCCGTAACCGCTCAACCTAGAGACACAAAATTTGTTAGGTGTATGGGATTTAGAGGTGTATTAAGAAAACATTTTTGGAAATTCAACCACTAAGAGAAGTTTAAAACTTCTTTACACTTATTTTTTTGTGAGCAACAACGCGGGTGACAGCTAATACATACATAGAACATATAGTTTATACGTCGAAAAGAACAGTATTTTGTGAGCCGCGTGGCAGGCCTTGAACAGGAGTATACTTAACACACATTAGTTTTTTTCACAAAATATACATTCGGTGGTTTGCGTACTGAAAATATTTTGCAAAACCATTAGCTGATAATAAAACACAATTTTCGTTAAAAATAATCACGCTATTAAATAAATTTTACTAATATTTAGTGAAATCGCTTACGCAAACATGCAATTTTAAAATATTTAGACATACCGTGCCTCTTGACGATAAATATGCTATCTTTTTAACATCGCTCGACTCAACAAAATATTTCAACTCTTTCCCACCATTATTTACAACTACATTAAGAAAATCTCAGCGTATACCGTGGCCTGAAAAAGTACTGAAAAACTCTGAGAACGGCTCCTGGAATACCGACTCAGGTAATTTATCTCTTTAATGGTCGTACCCGGTAACCTCTTTGAAGAGATTACTTGTTTTCCTCTCGAATGAATGGATTTCTTTATTTAGGAGTTTCATTGTGCGAAACTGGGAAGGAATTGGTGTTGACAGAAACTTGTGTGGGGTTCTTGTAGATAGGTTTATTTTGTTAAGAGAAAAGTTGGCGATTTCCATTTTCTCGACTGTGATTTGTTTTGCTGAAAGTTATTATAATTACTTAGTAGTAGTTGTTTTCCAACTGTTAAAGAGACATGCTTCAAAATAATTATGGTATCGTAGCTGACTTAAATGAAATATCTATAGAAAAGCAACCCGTAAGATAACATTTTAGAACTCATTTAGTATTTCGTCTAGGGTTGGTACAGTTTCTGGCAAGCACTTCATACTAAAGAGCTTGGGTGATAAGTGACAATTTTTAAGTCTCTTCGGCGCAGAGATTTAGCGGAGACGTGATCGGCGATTACATATTAAGAATTGCTTAAGCAAAAAAATATCCCCACTACGCTACGATTGCTTCAAAAAGATTGCTGGCTACTATAGAAAACCACCAGCAGGTACCCAAGTGCTAACAATCACACAAACATATGTACAGACAGAAGCCAGCTGTTCTCCAAGCGTCTCTACTTAAATCTAGCTCGTTCATTTCACGTGAACGGTCAAAAAAAGTACATTTAACATGAGAACAATGAAAACATTCAGGACCCTGATAAAATAGACAAAAGTAAATCAGGAACATGGAGCCAGACGTGATTTTAGTTCATAACTTACAACCCACACGATTCCGGAGCCACAGTTAGAATGATAGTGAAAAATGTATTACCATTATTCCACGTTAGGTATACCCTAGTAGGTCAGGTTAGTGGATTGATGCGGTGACAAATTAGAAGAGTAGATTCACAGAATATTGTAGGAGAAAACACCTACGCAATTGAGTTTTCGCACGACCACGAAAGTCACACTGAGTAACACTGAAGCCCTAAATGAAGCATACTTACTTTAAAAAAATTATTAACTTGAAGTTGATAGCTATGCAAGCTTTAGAAAACGAAAGCCTTTCACATTTTCCCATTGGCTTCAAGGTTGAATATATATTTTCACAAAATTCGTACGTTGTATGGGTTTAATGAATGAACGATGCATGATTTGACACCTATTTGTAGACGGAACAAAATATATATAAATTACAGAAAAATGTGAATTATATAGTGACAATTATATTATTGTACACCGAGTGGTCTTATCGCCTTAAGCGACCAAACATAACTACTGACTACACATACTAGTCCGGTCAATCTAGACCAAAAAATGAGAGCGAAGGTACATAAAATCCCAACAAGCTGAAAATCAGTAAAATTGTTCAAAACATTTATATAAATAATATTTAAGAGTTCACTTTTATACTTTTTGAATCGTTATATCTCAGAAACAATGGCTCGTAAGAAAAAAAGTATTTATATATTTTCTATAGATAATTTTACGATTTACAATTTTGTCTAAAACTTACCGTTTTGCTGAAAATCGCGAGATATTAATTTTTTTACCTTTGACCTTGAACAAAAAAAATTCCATACACGGAAATGATGAGGAACTTTTAAATATTATTTATAATTATGTTTTGAACAATTTTACTGATTTTCAGCTTGTTGGGATTTTATGCACCTTTAAATGTCTAAATTGACCGGGTTATACACAATACATGAATTATCAAATAAAATAAAAAAGTTAATACTATGATATAATACATGAAGATACGTAAGTAATGTGGGTACACAAAATATCTAGTAGTACCAATTCAGCATGGTTTAGTAATATTTATCATAAGTAAACAAAAAAATTTGATTGTTGTACAGCAATCCTAACTAATATTATATCTGATAACTGACTTCAATAAAAGTAGTTCCCCATTGGGTTATCTTGATAATCCTATGGTGAACTACGCGAGTGAAACCGCGGGACACAGCTAGTAATAACATTAAATGTCACATAGAACGTTTTACAAAATATAATTTGAAGTGTCTGGATGGACCTTCTGTTATTTTGAATAACATTCTATTTTCATTTTGTCCGAAAAAGTAGAGTTTCGCTCGCCACGGAGCAGTAAATGCGCCACTTCCAGTTTTCACAGGAGAAAACTACTACCAACCAGTTTGAATTTCCGGAACGGATATGAAATTCCTTCATTCCTGCGACCGCTCTGCTATTTTGTGTTCGAAAATGCACCTGAACTTTGAGTTTGCTATGTAATGTAAAGTAGAGCACTTGTCGTTTGATTATGTAACTCGCTAAGTCAATTTTAGCTTCAAATTACGGAAATATAAATAGATAATATCTATTTACATTATCTATTATCTATTAGATATACATGTAATATTTATTTATCTGAAACAGCTTTCTATCTCAAACCGGCTCCAACTCAACAAAGTGCCGACTGAAACAACCTGCGTTGATTTTTGCACAGATGCAGTTAGAAGTCTGAAGCCTTTTTTCTTGGTGAAATATTATATAACGCGGGCCGCTGAACGCTGGGAAAAGCTAGTTGTTTACAATAAACAACTAAGTAAACTTAAATAATGTACGTACCTAATCTCATAAGTTATAAATCATCGCAAAGTAACTACATTATAGCCACTTTTGATATTTAGCCTGTCAAAAATATTCAAAACACATTTAAAAAGCGACGTGAACCTAAAACATCTATTTAAATGCATTAAACGCGAATAATATATCATCAGACCCCTGTCATCTGGTATTGTGGTCATGCAGAGTTGACATTATTGACAGGGTCCTTGATTTCATACATAAAACATTCAATTATAGTTATGAATACGTAGTATATTTGGTGTGAGACCAGAATAAAAACTCTTTTTTTTATATTTTGAACGTCCCTATCGAGCAGATGTCTCGGTTAATTTCTTTATATAAATCCGCGACTGTCATTTGTTTAGAGTTAACCTTGCTAAGCCATACATCTAACAACCAATTTTAATTAGAAAACTAACGCGTGTTTGATTCATATTGTTTAAGAAAACGGGTTTTCCCGCGTACCTGACTCATTTTCTTGAACAATTTTAACATTGGGTATCTGGTATTTAGACCGGTGTGAAGTTGGCAGCCAAACTCAGCGGCCATATAATGCGACCAAATTAAGGAGGAAATTTTGTGAAGTTAGCGGCCAACAATATTCTAGTCTACTGGGATACTAAGCTTCTTCTTGTTATAGCTAATCAGGCTTAAACAAGTCTAATGCTGCTCTACAAAACAAGAAGTAACGAAATACCATGAAAATAAAAAATATTTTTTTTTTTCAATCAATTTGAAAAAAAAAACAGTTGTACCTTGGACGGCTGTTTTGGACTAACTCCGTATGTCAAAAGAAAGCTTGTATTTTATGCAATATACCTGTGAAATTTCAACGCGGCAGTCGTACTGTAAGTAGTAGAAAAAAAAAAATTCTTTTCTACCATTTTCAAATTAGAAAAAAAAACAAATGTACCTTGGACGGCTGTTTTGGACTAACGCGGTATGTCAAAAGAAAGCTTGTATTTCATACGATATACTTGTGAAATTTCAACGCGGCAGTCGTACTGTAAGTAGTAGAAAAAAAATATTCTTATCTTACATTTTCAAATTTGAAAAAAAAAGACAAATGTACCTTGGACGGCTGTTTTGGAATAACGCGGTATGTCAAAAGAAAGCTTGTATTTCATGCGATATACTTGTGAAATTTCAACGCGGCAGTCGTACTGTAAGTGGTAGAAAAAAAAATTCTCGTCTACCATTTTCAAATTTGAAAAAAAAAACAAATGTACCTTGGACGGCTGTTTTGGACTAACGCGGTATGTCAAAAGAAAGCCTGTATTTCATGCTATATACCTGTGAAATTTCAACGCGGCAGTCGTACTGTAAGTAGTAGAAAAAAAATATTCTTTTCTACCATTTTCAAATTTGAAAAAAAAAAACAAATGTACCTTGGACGGCTGTTTTGGACTAACGCGGTATGTCAAAAGAAAGCTTGTATTCCATGCTATATACCTGTGAAATTTCAACGCGGCAGTCGTACTGTAAGTAGTAGAAAAAAAATTCTTTCCTACCATTTTCAAATTTGAAAAAAAAAAACAAATGTACCTTGGACGGCTGTTTTGGACTAACGCAGTATGTCAAAAGAAAGCTTGTATTTCATGCGATATACTTGTGAAATTTCAACGCGGCAGTCGTACTGTAAGTAGTAGAAAAATAAATTATCGTCTACCATTTTCAAATTTGAAAAAAAAAACAAATGTACCTTGGACGGCTGTTTTGGACTAACGCGGTATGTCAAAAGAAAGCCTGTATTTCATGCTATATACCTGTGAAATTTCAACGCGGCAGTCGTACTGTAAGTAGTAGAAAAAAAATATTCTTTTCTACCATTTTCAAATTTGAAAAAAAAAAACAAATGTACCTTGGACGGCTGTTTTGGACTAACGCGGTATGTCAAAAGAAAGCTTGTATTCCATGCTATATACCTGTGAAATTTCAACGCGGCAGTCGTACTGTAAGTAGTAGAAAAAAAATTCTTTTCTACCATTTTCAAATTTGAAAAAAAAAAAACAAATGTACCTTGGACGGCTGTTTTGGACTAACGCGGTATGTCAAAAGAAAGATTGTATTTCATGCGATATACTTGTGAAATTTCAACGCGGCAGTCGTACTGTAAGTAGTAGAAAAAAAATATTCTTCTCTACCATTTTCAAATTAGAAAAAAAAACAAATGTACCTTGGACGGCTGTTTTGGACTAACGCGGTATGTCAAAAGAAAGCTTGTATTTCATGCGATATACTTGTGAAATTTCAACGCGGCAGTCGTACTGTAAGTAGTAGAAAAAAAATATTCTTTTCTACCATTTTCAAATTTGAAAAAAAAAAACAAATGTACCTTGGACGGCTGTTTTGGACTAACGCGGTATGTCAAAAGAAAGCTTGTATTCCATGCTATATACCTGTGAAATTTCAACGCGGCAGTCGTACTGTAAGTAGTAGAAAAAAAATTCTTTTCTACCATTTTCAAATTTGAAAAAAAAAAAACAAATGTACCTTGGACGGCTGTTTTGGACTAACGCGGTATGTCAAAAGAAAGATTGTATTTCATGCGATATACTTGTGAAATTTCAACGCGGCAGTCGTACTGTAAGTAGTAGAAAAAAAATATTCTTCTCTACCATTTTCAAATTAGAAAAAAAAACAAATGTACCTTGGACGGCTGTTTTGGACTAACGCGGTATGTCAAAAGAAAGCTTGTATTTCATGCGATATACTTGTGAAATTTCAACGCGGCAGTCGTACTGTAAGTAGTAGAAAAAAAATATTCTTTTCTACCATTTTCAAATTAGAAAAAAAAAACAAATGTACCTTGGACGGCTGTTTTGGACTAACGCGGTAGGTCAAAAAAAAGGTTGTATTTCATGCAATATACTTGTGAAATTTCAACGCGGCAGTCGTACTGTAAGTAGTAGAAAAAAAATATTCTTATCTACCATTTTCAAATTTGAAAAAAAAAGACATATGTACCTTGGACGGCTGTTTTGGACTAATGCGATATGTCAAAAGAAAGCTTGTATTTCATGCTATATATCTTTGAAATTTCAACGCGGCAGTCGTACTGTAAGTAGTAGAAAAAAAATATTCTTTTCTACCATTTTCAAATTAAAAAAAAAAAACATATGTACCTTGGACGGCTGTTTTGGACTAACGCGGTATGTCAAAAGAGAGCTTGTATTTCATGCTATATACTTGTGAAATTTCAACGCGGCAGTCGTACTGTAAGTAGTAGAAAAAAAATATTCTTATCTACCATTTTCAAATTTGAAAAAAAAAGACATATGTACCTTGGACGGCTGTTTTGGACTAATGCGGTATGTCAAAAGAAAGCTTGTATTTCATGCTATATATCTCTGAAATTTCAACGCGGCAGTCGTACTGTAAGTAGTAGAAAAAAAAAATTCTTTTCTACCATTTTCAAATTAGAAAAAATAACAAATGTACCTTGGACGGCGGTTTTGGACAAACGCAGTATGTCAAAAGAAAGCTTGTATTTCATGCTATATATCTGTGAAATTTCAACGCGGCAGTCGTACTGTAAGTAGTAGAAAAAAAATATTCTTTTCTACCATTTTCAAATTAAAAAAAAAAAACATATGTACCTTGGACGGCTGTTTTGGACTAACGCGGTATGTCAAAAGAGAGCTTGTATTTCATGCTATATACTTGTGAAATTTCAACGCGGCAGTCGTACTGTAAGTAGTAGAAAAAAAATTCTTTTCTACCATTTTCAAATTTGAAAAAAAAAACAAATGTACCTTGGACGGCTGTTTTGGACTAACGCGGTATGTCAAAAGAAAGCTTGTATTTTATGCTATATACTTGTGAAATTTCAACGCGGCAGTCGTACTGTAAGTAGTAGAAAAAAAATATTCTTATCTACCATTTTCAAATTTGAAAAAAAAAGACATATGTACCTTCGACGGCTGTTTTGGACTAATGCGGTATGTCAAAAGAAAGCTTGTATTTCATGCTATATATCTTTGAAATTTCAACGCGGCAGTCGTACTGTAAGTAGTAGAAAAAAAAAATTCTTTTCTACCATTTTCAAATTTGAAAAAAAAAAACAAATGTACCTTGGACGGCTGTTTTGGACTAACGCGGTATGTCAAAAGAAAGCCTGTATTTTATGCTATATACTTGTGAAATTTCAACGCGGCAGTCGTACTGTAAGTAGTAGAAAAAAAATTCTTTTCTACCATTTTCAAATTTGAAAAAAAAAACAAATGTACCTTGGACGGCTGTTTTGGACTAACGCGGTATGTCAAAAGAAAGCTTGTATTTTATGCTATATACTTGTGAAATTTCAACGCGGCAGTCGTACTGTAAGTAGTAGAAAAAAAATATTCTTATCTACCATTTTCAAATTTGAAAAAAAAAGACATATGTACCTTGGACGGCTGTTTTGGACTAATGCGATATGTCAAAAGAAAGCTTGTATTTCATGCTATATATCTTTGAAATTTCAACGCGGCAGTCGTACTGTAAGTAGTAGAAAAAAAAAATTCTTTTCTACCATTTTCAAATTTGAAAAAAAAAAACAAATGTACCTTGGACGGCTGTTTTGGACTAACGCGGTATGTCAAAAGAAAGCCTGTATTTTATGCTATATACTTGTGAAATTTCAACGCGGCAGTCGTACTGTAAGTAGTAGAAAAAAAATTCTTTTCTACCATTTTCAAATTTGAAAAAAAAAACAAATGTACCTTGGACGGCTGTTTTGGACTAACGCGGTATGTCAAAAGAAAGATTGTATTTCATGCGATATACTTGTGAAATTTCAACGCGGCAGTCGTACTGTAAGTAGTAGAAAAAAAATATTCTTCTCTACCATTTTCAAATTAGAAAAAAAAACAAATGTACCTTGGACGGCGGTTTTGGACAAACGCAGTATGTCAAAAGAAAGCTTGTATTTCATGCTATATATCTGTGAAATTTCAACGCGGCAGTCGTACTGTAAGTAGTAGAAAAAAAATATTCTTTTCTACCATTTTCAAATTAGAAAAAAAAACAAATGTACCTTGGACGGCTGTTTTGGACTAACGCGGTATGTCAAAAGAAAGCTTGTATTTCATGCGATATACTTGTGAAATTTCAACGCGGCAGTCGTACTGTAAGTAGTAGAAAAAAAATTCTTTTCTACCATTTTCAAATTTGAAAAAAAAAACAAATGTACCTTGGACGGCTGTTTTGGACTAACGCGGTATGTCAAAAGAAAGCTTTTATTTTATGCTATATACTTGTGAAATTTCAACGCGGCAGTCGTACTGTAAGTAGTAGAAAAAAAATATTCTTATTCAAATTTGACAAAAAAAGACATATGTACCTTGGACGGCTGTTTTGGACTAATGCGGTATGTCAAAAGAAAGCTTGTATTTCATGCTATATATCTCTGAAATTTCAACGCGGCAGTCGTACTGTAAGTAGTAGAAAAAAAATATTCTTTTCTACCATTTTCAAATTAGAAAAAATAACAAATGTACCTTGGACGGCGGTTTTGGACAAACGCAGTATGTCAAAAGAAAGCTTGTATTTCATGCTATATATCTGTGAAATTTCAACGCGGCAGTCGTACTGTAAGTAGTAGAAAAAAAATATTCTTTTCTACCATTTTCAAATTAGAAAAAAAAACAAATGTACCTTGGACGGCTGTTTTGAACTAACGCGGTATGTCAAAAAAAAGCTTGTATTTCATGCGATATACTTGTGAAATTTCAACGCGGCAGTCGTACTGTAAGTAGTAGAAAAAAAAAATTCTTTTCTACCATTTTCAAATTAGAAAAAATAACAAATGTACCTTGGACGGCGGTTTTGGACAAACGCAGTATGTCAAAAGAAAGCTTGTATTTCATGCTATATATCTGTGAAATTTCAACGCGGCAGTCGTACTGTAAGTAGTAGAAAAAAAATATTCTTTTCTACCATTTTCAAATTAAAAAAAAAAAACATATGTACCTTGGACGGCTGTTTTGGACTAACGCGGTATGTCAAAAGAGAGCTTGTATTTCATGCTATATACTTGTGAAATTTCAACGCGGCAGTCGTACTGTAAGTAGTAGAAAAAAAATTCTTTTCTACCATTTTCAAATTTGAAAAAAAAAACAAATGTACCTTGGACGGCTGTTTTGGACTAACGCGGTATGTCAAAAGAAAGCTTGTATTTTATGCTATATACTTGTGAAATTTCAACGCGGCAGTCGTACTGTAAGTAGTAGAAAAAAAATATTCTTATCTACCATTTTCAAATTTGAAAAAAAAAGACATATGTACCTTGGACGGCTGTTTTGGACTAATGCGGTATGTCAAAAGAAAGCTTGTATTTCATGCTATATATCTTTGAAATTTCAACGCGGCAGTCGTACTGTAAGTAGTAGAAAAAAAAAATTCTTTTCTACCATTTTCAAATTAGAAAAATAAAAACAAATGTACCTTGGACGGCTGTTTTGGAATAACGCGGTATGTCAAAAGAAAGCTTGTATTTCATGCTATATACTTGTGAAATTTCAACGCGGCAGTCGTACTGTAAGTAGTAGAAAAAAAATATTCTTTTCTACCAGTTTCAAATTTGAAAAAAAAAAAAACAAATGTACCTTGGACGGCTGTTTAAACTTTTAATATATGAAATATTTTTGTCTCGTGAAATCAGGTAATAATTATGAAAAAGACATTCAAATAGAGCATTTACTCGCTTTGAAAGTCGCCAGAACATGAAATAATTTTAAAATCTGTTTTTCGTTTTGGGTCCGCGAATCATTACACATTTACATACAGATATATTAAACTTATAACACACTGTAGTTTTTGCGTTACCTTTTTGAAACAAATTTGTTATGTATGTGAATATAACAAAAATGACAAACGTGTCAAAAACAGTAAAAACTGAATGTTTGCTTTCTTTTAAGTTGCAAATATGGTATTGAAAATTGAGTATCATTACATAAGCATTTTTTACTTATAAGATATAACTATAAATAAGAAAACTATTAATAGTAGATTAGTAGCCAAAGGCTGTAAGGCATCAATTGCAGCCCGAGATATTTAGGCGCACGAGCGCAGCGAGGGAGCCTATAGTTCGAGGCTAGTTAGAGTTAGTAACTACTCTGCTTTACATCTCGATAGTGAGTAAAGTAGAAAAAATCCGGCATTCCATTTTCATTGAATATTTTTTTTCTACTACTTGTAGTACGACTGCCGCGTTGAAATTTCACAGGTATATAGCATGGATTACAAGCTTTCTTTTGACATACCGCGTTAGTCCAAAACAGCCGTCCAAGGTACATTTGTTTTTTTTTTCAAATTTGAAAATGGTAGAGAAGAATATTTTTTTTCTACTACTTACAGTACGACTACCGCGTTGAAATTTCACAAGTATATAGCATGAAATACAAGCTTTCTTTTGACATACCGCGTTAGTCCAAAACAGCCGTCCAAGGTACATTTGTTATTTTTTGTAATTTGAAAATGGTAGAAAAGAATATTTTTTTTCTACTACTTACAGTACGACTGCCGCGTTGAAATTTCACAAGTATATAGCATGAATTACAAGCTTTCTTTTGACATAAAGAGTTAGTCCAAAACAGCCGTCCAAGGTACATTTGTTTTTATTTAAATTTGAAAATGGTAGAAAAGAATTTTTTTTTCTACTACTTACAGTACGACTGCCGCGTTGGAATTTCACAGGTATATAGCATGGAATACAAGCTTTCTTTTGACATACCGCGTTAGTCCAAAACAGCCGTCCAAGGTACATTTGTTTTTTTTTTTCAAATTTGAAAATGGTAGAAAAGAATATTTTTTTTCTACTACTTACAGTACGACTGCCGCGTTGAAATGTTACAAGTATATCGCATGAAATACAAGCTTTCTTTTGACATACCGCGTTAGTCCAAAACAGCCGTCCAAGGTACATTTGTTTTTTTTTCCAAATTTGAAAATGGTAGAAAAGAATATTTTTTTTCTACTACTTACAGTACGACTGCCGCGTTGAAATTTCACAGGTATATAGCATGAAATACAAGCTTTTTTTTGACATACCGCGTTAGTCCAAAACAGCCGTCCAAGGTACATTTGTTATTTTTTCTAATTTGAAAATGGTAGAAAAGATTTTTTTCTTCTACTACTTACAGTACGACTGCCGCGTTGAAATTTCACAAGTATATCGCATGAAATACAAGCTTTCTTTTGACATACCGCGTTAGTCCAAAACAGCCGTCCAAGGTACATTTGTTTTTTTTTTCCAAATTTGAAAATGGTAGAAAAG
Organism: Ligdia adustata; assembly: GCA_947049295.1. Taxonomy (NCBI): domain Eukaryota; kingdom Metazoa; phylum Arthropoda; class Insecta; order Lepidoptera; family Geometridae; genus Ligdia; species Ligdia adustata. The sequence goes on from OX346237.1 coordinate 4,827,226, forward strand.
AATATTTTTTTTCTACTACTTACAGTACGACTGCCGCGTTGAAATTTCACAAGTATATAGCATGAAATACAAGCTTTTTTTTGACATACCGCATTAGTCCAAAACAGCCGTCCAAGGTACATTTGTTTTTTTTTTTAATTTTGAAAATGGTAGAAAAGAATATTTTTTTTCTACTACTTACAGTACGACTGCCGCGTTGAAATTTCACAGGTATATAGCATGAAATACAAGCTTTTTTTTGACATACCGCGTTAGTCCAAAACAGCCGTCCAAGGTACATTTGTTATTTTTTCTAATTTGAAAATGGTAGAAAAGATTTTTTTCTTCTACTACTTACAGTACGACTGCCGCGTTGAAATTTCACAAGTATATCGCATGAAATACAAGCTTTCTTTTGACATACCGCGTTAGTCCAAAACAGCCGTCCAAGGTACATTTGTTTTTTTTTTTAATTTTGAAAATGGTAGAAAAGAATATTTTTTTTCTACTACTTACAGTACGACTGCCGCGTTGAAATTTCACAGGTATATAGCATAAAATACAAGCTTTCTTTTGACATACCGCGTTAGTCCAAAACAGCCGTCCAAGGTACATTTGTTTTTTTTTTCCAAATTTGAAAATGGTAGAAAAGAATATTTTTTTTCTACTACTTACAGTACGACTGCCGCGTTGAAATTTCACAGGTATATAGCATGAAATACAAGCTTTCTTTTGACATACCGCGTTTGTCCAAAACAGCCGTTCAAGGTACATTTGTTTTTTTTTTTCAAATTTGAAAATGGTAGACGAGAATATTTTTTTTCTACTACTTACAGTACGACTGCCGCGTTGAAATTTCACAAGTATATCGCATGAAATACAAGCTTTCTTTTGACATACCGCGTTAGTCCAAAACAGCCGTCCAAGGTACATTTGTTTTTTTTTTCTAATTTGAAAATGGTAGAAAAGAATATTTTTTTTTCTACTACTTACAGTACGACTGCCGCGTTGAAATTTCACAGATATATAGCATGAAATACAAGCTTTCTTTTGACTTACCGCGTTAGTCCAAAACAGCCGTCCAAGGTACATTTGTTTTTTTTTTCCAAATTTGAAAATGGTAGAAAAGAATATTTTTTTTTCTACTACTTACAGTACGACTGCCGCGTTGAAATTTCACAAGTATATAGCATGAAATACAAGCTTTTTTTTGACATACCGCATTAGTCCAAAACAGCCGTCCAAGGTACATTTGTTTTTTTTTTTAATTTTGAAAATGGTAGAAAAGAATATTTTTTTTCTACTACTTACAGTACGACTGCCGCGTTGAAATTTCACAGGTATATAGCATAAAATACAGGCTTTCTTTTGACATACCGCGTTAGTCCAAAACAGCCGTCCAAGGTACATTTGTTTTTTTTTTTCAAATTTGAAAATGGTAGAAAAGAATTTTTTTTTTCTACTACTTACAGTACGACTGCCGCGTTGAAATTTCACAGGTATATAGCATGAAATACAAGCTTTCTTTTGACATACCGCGTTAGTCCAAAACAGCCGTTCAAGGTACATTTGTTTTTTTTTTCAAATTTGAAAATGGTAGACGAGAATATTTTTTTTCTACTACTTACAGTACGACTGCCGCGTTGAAATTTCACAAGTATATCGCATGAAATACAAGCTTTCTTTTGACATACCGCGTTAGTCCAAAACAGCCGTCCAAGGTACATTTGTTTTTTTTTTCTAATTTGAAAATGGTAGAAAAGAATATTTTTTTTCTACTACTTACAGTACGACTGCCGCGTTGAAATTTCACAAGTATATAGCATGAAATACAAGCTCTCTTTTGACATACCGCGTCAGTCCAAAACAGCCGTCCAAGGTACATTTGTTTTTTTTTTTTAATTTGAAAATGGTAGAAAAGAATATTTTTTTTCTACTACTTACAGTACGACTGCCGCGTTGAAATTTCACAGGTATATAGCATGGAATACAAGCTTTCTTTTGACATACGGAGTTAGTCCAAAACAGCCGTCCAAGGTACAACTGTTTTTTTTTTCAAATTGATTGAAAAAAAAAATATTTTTTATTTTCATGGTATTTCGTTACTCCTTGTTTTGTAGAGCAGCATTAGACTTGTTTAAGCCTGATTAGCTATAACAAGAAGAAGCTTAGTATCCCAGTAGACTAGAATATTGTTGGCCGCTAACTTCACAAAATTTCCTCCTTAATTTGGTCGCATTATATGGCTGCTGAGTTTGGCTGCCAACTTCACACCGGTGGTATTTAGTATATTTCCTCGGAACTCTCTATGAAAATATACAAAATACCAGAGACCTTGACACCCGTCAAGAATTTGTACCCTTTACCATAAAAAAGATTATTTCAAACCAAAATTTTAATAATTTTAATCAATATAAATAATTAAGGAATCACGTTACGAACAACAGGAACAGTTGACTTTAGTATGTAGTTCTGCAGTTTTTGGAAATCGATAAATATTGACAGACTACTTTTTTTAATTTTCAGGTGAAAGACTTCTAATTTCTAAAATAGATCGCTATAACAACTTTAGTCAAATCTGAGAGAAAATTTCGATCTGTTAACTAGTAACAATGTTTTTGGCCAATACGGTCTACTAAATATTAGTTAAACATTGTCTTTGATAATCATTTAACTTCGCTAGCATAACTTTATTTACTTTAACATTTTATGAAAAACTAGGTATTTGACAATTATTTCGCACAACCGCGGAAGTCAGTAACACTGTGGCTTTAGAGCAGAGCATACCTAGTCTGGAATACACCGGCTCAAGGAAAGCCGGGATACACAACGTTTTAGGACAGATTTTTCAACTTGAGGGTGGTAGCTAGCCCGACAAGTGTTAGACATACAATGCGGCGTTATATCCAGCTTCTGAATTTAGTTCATCTTTAGAACTAATTTTAATAGTCTCATTAATAGAACTATGTATTGCAAGACACGAAACGTAGATGCTTCGCTAGCTTTGATTACTCGTTCAATTAGTTTCAAGAAAATATACAATACTTAAGCTCAGCCAAGCAAGCTGAAAGCTGATGACTCCAGCCATAAAGCTGTTCGTGTATAGATCAATAGATTGGTTTTTTCACTCCATCCTATTTTATTGAACGTCTCGTTAGAGGTAAGCAGGGTTGATGCTACAATTACATTTATCTTTTAAAAATTTTATTCTTTTCATATACGAGTAAAGAACATGCATGCAACAACGAGGTCTATGAGAATGATTGTAAGCTAAGGTAAAGTAGTGCCGATAGATAGAGCAATCAAAGAAAACATAGATATATTGTAAGAAAAGATATGTATGAATGAGGAATGAATGAAGAGATAATCGCTGATTGAGTAGCATGTAGAAAAAAAATCAAGTGCCGACCCCATGTAGCGGGGATAAGGACAAAAAGATGATGACATACAAGTAAAACCTTAAGTGATGACCGAATAAAATCGTACAAGTGTCAAAAACAAATCTACTAGACCGTAAAAAAATACCACTAATATAATATTAACCACCTGAAAGGCAAATATTTTCAAATCATAAAATAATGTTACAAATGGGTCTCTGAGAAATCGTGTAATATACTTTAAAAGACTGACGAATTAAGAAACGTCTTTGTTGAAATCGGAAGAAAATATCTCAATAAGCAATACATAGTTTAAAAAAAATATTAACTATCAAAAAATAAACACTATCTGATCTTAATAAATAACAATAAATTACGTAACAGAATTCTGTATGCCACAATTTTTTTCCATTCTGTCAGCGCTATAATAAAAGAGAAAATATTGCCGTATTAATAATAGTTCGACAACCCTACGCAAAAACCCAATACCGGGGAAAAATGAATAAAGGAACCGACAAGAAGTTAATTCGCCTGAGTACCTAGTCGAAGGTCGGGTAGTTCAAGGCTATAGCTGTATTAGGTATGAGTGTATGTATATTTCTATATGTATGTTCGTATGTATATTTCTTTGTCGTGCACATTCTTACCGTATTTTTATGTGAGTGATGTCAATAGATTCGTCTTCACTTGCAAAAGGTCGTATGCTATATACTAGCTGTATCCCGCGCTTTCATTTGTTAAGATACGTGGGTCTAAATTATTTGCAGATGAAATACTCGTTGACTCACTATGACTACTTGTTTTCTTGTAGCTCTAGTAGTTCATCTCTCAAGCACAAAAAACGGAAGGCTACGGAACTCTCCTATGAACGTGGTTCATAGTTTTAACGGTTATTAAATCGAAAAGTTTTTTTTTTTTAAATTTTATAATAGCTAAAATTAAGGAGTAGGTTTTCAATTTGTTGTTTTTTTTTTGCTATTGATGTTACCCCCTTTTTCAAAGGCGCCTGAAAGGATTCGAAAAATTCTTCTCTTATTTGAAAAAGTTTAACTTCCTATGTAGCCAAGTAGCCTCGTATAAATTTTATCAGAGTTTGTCAGAATCTGGGGTACGTTTCTGAAAACAAAATTGAAGTATAAGAGAGTAGTGGTCAACGAATATATTTTTAAGACCCAACGCAAAAATGACGTGGTGTTTCATGTTTGAAGTGCCTGTGTGAGTGTGTGTGTTTGTGAGTGATAGGGTGTGACCCTTGTGACTGTCTGTAGAATCGTAGCTCCCGAAAGGCTAAACCGATTTTGATATTGTTATTAATTGTTTGAAAAGTGAATTAGTTGGAAGTGTTCAATGAAAATTGAGGTCCAAGATGGCCGCCCTTACAATATGACGGATTTACAATCCTCTTAAAGAGATTGACTAGCAGAAAATTCTATAATAAATTTTAAATCCAAGATTCTCGCCACCAAAAAATGGCGGTGTGAGGGGTTTTATAAATTATTAATTATGCTTGTGGCAAATACGTTTATTGACCTTGCTGCACCAATCTAAGCAACCGATACTAATCAAATCCATTAATATCCAATAAAACCGGTATTTATCTATTTATAACCAGATAAAACCGCTTATTACCAGTTATAGCGTGGCTGGAGCTTTGTAAGTGCAATTTAATCAACGCCCCGCCTGATTGACACTGATTGAATTAGGCGCCGCTCTGTAAATGACACACTGACATTCTTTATACTGTGACGTGGGGGTAAACATAGACATAGAGAATAGAAAGCAGAATAGGTAGGACATAGGTTTCATATACGAATAAACATTTTTTTTGTAGAATATGTTGATGTTGTATGATTTTAGTGACGATGCGGCCTAGTGTAGCTGGAAGCTGGAATAAAAACTACTTAATTTTAATATTTGAAACGAAACAAAGTAAACCTATTTATTGAAAAACTAAGGATGTGTTAGTTTTATTCGAAAGGACTTGTTACATTTGCAGCCAGGACGGTGTACGTCTATCAAAATTCTGTGAATTCTTGGGGAGTTGTAGCATCCTTGGGAGATTATCGTACCCTTGGTTGTCCTCTCTCTTGGTTGACATTTAATGATCACATTGGTATATGAATTGTACCGCCCGTCACAATTGTCAAAATTGACATAATGAAAACACGTAAATAATCTTTTTGCTTAAATAAAACGTTTCACGCGTTAAATAACGTAGCAATATTTCGAAGATAATTAATGGATTTATAATAAGATGGTATATAAACAATATCTAGTGTTTTTCCGCTTTGTCTTGATGTCAGCGTGAGAAATCGAAAAATATTTTTATTTTTATGGTATTGTTCCTCCTCACCACCTCCACACTTCACCTTGTTATTTCTCTTTCTCTCAGTATCCGACTTCCTCAAAGGAAATTAATTTTGTACTCTGATAGAATAAAGATTAATAGTTCCTAAAGTATTTGTGGTACCATGTACACTGTCCTGGCCGAGGCTCCATACATTTTTGAAACATCTTTTTTAATATTGTTTTTGGTTATTTACTTTTTTTTCGTAATACTGCAAAATTTACATTGATGCTTTTGATTTTTTGAATATTGCTGTAAGTTTTAATAAATCAACAACAGACACCTATATTTAGCGATATTAATACATTTTTCAAATTTAGTATAGATAAGTTTGACTACTCAGTTGCTGCTGTAAAATGGATATATATAACTTGAAAGCAATGAAGTAAATGTTTTTGTTTATCTTTATATTTTCCACTGTGACGTAGGTGCCTTAATGATCAGTAAACCGTCTATTCACGGCGCAGCTTTCAGTACAGTTTGTGCAGAGGCGACACACACATTGATTGCTGTCGCCACACTGTACCCAATTAGGTCTTTTCAATCAGCCGCGTGTAAAAACACGTGGAAGGTTGAAAATTAGTACGTGTTGGTTGGGATATATTGGAAATATTGGTTGGAAATGTTTAGCTTATTAGCCTTTCAGACTTTAATTATTTTTCTTATATCTCGATTTTTTATCTGAGAAAATGTTTATAAATGTTTACAAAGTGAAATATGATACATAGGAACAAATAAAAAAAATAGTATTTGCCCTCTTAGCCAGACCTCATACCCTTGATAAACTAGTATCTGACAACTAACTCGACATGCATCTCTAGTATTTAAAAAAAATAGTTTAAACTAAGTTTGAAAATGTTTTTGTGTTAAAACGGTGTTTTTGAGTCTAAAACACTAATTCTGAATATTTATGTTTTCATTTGATTCTGTTCGAGAGGTGGTCCTGACTTCGATTACCGAGTATTTGTTTTTGAGTATGTATGTATTGTGCATACATTCATAAGTACACACCTTCGTTATGGAATCCCCTCTACATGATACGAGATAAGACCTAATTGAGAGCTCAGACTAAAATATTATTTATTTATTTACGTTATAATACCCTAACGTCATTTACAGAGTACAATCACATTCAAAATCTTTAAACAGTCCATAAAGCAACTCTAAGCAATAGAATAATGCACGGTAATCCTTAGCTTGCGTGTTTAGCGAAACGGTCTTTGTTTCAGTTCCTAAGCTTTTACTTTTCTTTACCTTCTTCTTCTTTGGCTTCTTTAAGTTATTAAGTACTATGTATTTGATGGTGGAGTAGGTACACTTTTAATATTTGCGAACTGTTGCCCTCGCGAATATTATTGCGCCTTAAAAAGAGTTGTCAACTTGATATATTTTTTTCACTTGTTTAAATCTATACAATGTTGCGTTTTGTATCTGTCAAATGTTACTGAAATTGGCCAGTAAGTGGCGTTATCGTGAGTTTCTTTTAAATTTTAGGAGAGAAGAGACAATAATGTCAAAAATTCAATAAAATCGTAGAGCCTGTATACTGAGTTTCGATAGGATTGGTTGGAAGTCCCGCTCTGTATGAAGTACGTGAGTACGATAGTAGACAAACATACCAACATTTATACAAAGTTATCGACAAAGTAAATTTTAATAGTCTAGAAGCAGGAACGCTTCGCTCGGTCAATTAATTCTCTGCAGTATATTGCAGCATTCGTAATGGAAAAACTAAGCGCAACTCTGATTCCCGGTTTCGCTAGAAGCTCATTTTCCTGTTCGCCCATGCTATGTACTTTTGTTTACGAGTGTACCTTTTTAGAATGTAATCAGGGAACGAAGTTTCCACTGTGGATGACTTAGCGAAGTGGTGTTTTTTAAAAGCTGTGTTAATGGATGTGTTTTTTTACATTGCTTTTACAGGCTTCGTGTGCTGTCTGTTAAGGCTGAAAAAGAAACTCAGACGATCGGAACTAACAGAACATATTTTATAAGAATGTTGTAAGGTTTTAACAAAAAAAGAACTATTTTGAAATTTTCACTATGTTTTACCGTCTGTCAAGCGAAATCTGCCTTTCTCTGCCTTTTGCTTGCATTTGTTAGTAAAAACGTTCGTATGAGAGTTCAAATTCGGGTAAAGATAGTTATTTCGAATTTTATTGTGTGCTAAATCAGTTGAAAGATTGTGGAAAGTGTCGTTAAAGTATACCAGGTAAAAAACATTACCCTTCCTTTGTGCAGTCAGGTAAAAACAATGCTACAAACAGCGCTAATATAAAATACTATTAATTACTGTCTAAAATCAATCTACTGAAACATTTGTCTTAAATTCTAATCAAGTTAAAAATTCGTAGCAACGTGTTATAACCACAATAAACCCGTCTACCGTGGCAATCTCGCATCAACATTATTCTCATAAAAAGCGCTCGGATTTAGGAAAAATCGGCATATTTCGACAATATTCAATATTGCTTCATTTACTCGCACTTACATTTACTAAATCGGACAAAAATTTGTGAAGAGAGTCGTAATATTCTTTAGTACATTATATAACTAGTTATCATTTCAACTTTATTTGCTGGCATTGACATCAAGGTTTCATAAACTCATCCAACATAACAACTGGCCCTTGCCTCATACAAGAACAGTTTTTCCCAGAGCGTTCGTATTACTTTTAGAGGCCCGTACTTTACCAGCATTTCGATAAAACGCTCGCACTACTACACACATCGCGTTTTGTCTGTAAACGTAAACTTGTCTACTTGTTGCAGTCACTGGACTACAACGAAACTGAACAATTGCTTGTTGTTGCAAAATAGCGATATGGGGCCTGTTTCCTCATCAGCCAATAGTTACGCAGGTATTCTGTCTTTTTCCTGAAACACACATTCTTCTACAACTATAGATGGTTGAACCTACACGTGAAAAATCTTTTGGATATTATATTTAGTATTCACAAATTCAAACATACACACACAGTCACACAATATACCCGACATCCAAGTAGTACTTGTCAACGCTGATTAAGTATGTCTGAGTTATCACATGGATGGCGTCTCATGCACTTAAACTAACACTTTCAAGGATATTCTTAAAAAACTCAGACGATAATAAATGACGAATATGGCCAATATAGACATAATAAGTTTTAGGTGATTTTAAAGGATTTAAAGGTTATTATTACAAAAAATGTTATCTTAGTCCACTTACTATACACAAAATGTTTTAATATATAATTAAGATTAAAACCAATATAAAGGAAGATACTGAACTCCACAACACAGAACTTATCCTAGTGTGGGCTTCAGGGTTTAACTTAATAAGTGAGTACCAGAATAGATAACAATGTACTTTTTAATTGTACCTTAAATATCGTGTACTTGCTTTAGTTATACGTTTTATTTTTTGGATCAAATAAAGGAATAAATAAAAAGCAGAAACATTATCGAAATCACTAGACAAAAATGCGCTAACACATTTATATTACTATTTCAATAAAGCTAGATCTATACACCGGGTTCATTTATACCTACGTGCCAAAAACACAATAAAACCTTATACTGAGGCAATCTCACTTCCATACATCCAAATTAGTCTCAAAGAAAGCGCGGGTTTAGTAAGAATCAGCATATTCCGACAATTCATCACATTGCTTCATTTGGCGCCGCACTGCGACGGAAGTAAAATGTTTACGGCTGCGGAATGGAGGCAGTTTTACTCGCATCTTAGAGGTTAGACAAGTAGAGGAGTTTTAACTAAAGAAATTTTGTACGATTAAAAAAACTTAATTTAGAAAAGAATCGGTTCGAGTAACAGAGAGTTGTAAAAGAGAGAGAGAGAGAGTATGTAATAAAAACATAATTTCAATAATGAGGAAGTTTCCAACATATCTTTGTAAGCAATATATCCTAATCCTAAGTAATATTCTAAATGCGAAAGTGACTCTGTCTGTCTGTCTGTCTCGCTTTCACGACAAAACCACTGAACCGATATGGATGAAATTTGGTACACAGGTAGATTGGACCTCGGGAAAGGACATACGCTACTTTTTAACCGACTTCAAAAAAAGTAGTTCCATATTGGATTATCGATATAATGGGGAACCATACGCGGGGCCCAGCTAGTTAGTTAATATATTTAATTATTATTAATCTCTTTAAAAAAAATATACTTTAAAAAGATACAATAGAAGAAATTTTGCTTCTTTTGTAGTTTCGCATAAATTTTATCAATATTGGACCAGAAGGTTAGATTCTAAATCAGATTATTCAATTTTTTTTATTCTGAAATGCGGATGTGGCGGAGCCTTTGGATTATTTGTAGATCTTAAATGGTCTATAGGTAATCTTTGTGCTGTGCTTTTTTTTGCTGTTGTAGTTAGTCATTTTGTTTTTGGTAATAAGGACACTTAAGATTTGGTAACGAATCTTTAAGTATTTTTTGTTTTCTTTTTGTGTAAGATCGCGTAATTGAATCATTATTTTATGCGTTTTGGCTTAGTATGTCTTATGTTCAGAAATGTCCAGTATTCCAAACAGACTAGTTTTATACAACATTCAGCCTAATAATGTCCGGTGACGTAAATCGTCCAGTATCAGAAGGTCCTCTTCCGGAAAGGTGTTTTCAAGCGCTTGAATTAATAATGAATTAAATATTTATGCAGACACATATATTAGAAAAAAAAAATTACATCTAGTTACACAAGTGGCTTGTTACTGGTCAGTAAACGTCCTGGCTAGTATATATACATAACGCAAAGCAATTTATATACCATACTGCAGTATATTTACAAATCAATTGAATAGCACCATTTTAACTGTGCTTTCCATACAAATCCGTTTACTGGAGCTATTTACCGTGATTAATAAAATATCCCAATACGTTCCAATATTTCATCATAAACTTGGCTAAATAAACACGAATTCGAGGGTTATTTTCGATGATGAAGAAGAAATAGATACTGTCACCAATTTGATAAAACTAGTAATACTTGTTAACTGACTTTAATTCGAGAGTGCGTGAATTTTTTTTCAAGCAAATTGTTTTTAAACTAAACTACTGGACTGTTCTTGATGAATTTTATATGGGAGTACAAAAAAGTATGTCCTTGTAAACCAAAAAAAAAACAGTTCAGCTGTTGACGAGAATCCCGTAACACAACAAAAAAGTACAAAAAAATTACAACCTCCATGTTTTTGAAGTCGACAAACCAGTATGTACTCGTAATACTAGAAGTGACAACGAACTTTAATTCGAAAGGCTAAACTTATTCAGTTAATTTAATTGTAATGTGTAATCGACCCTATAATCTTGGATTACTTTGAGTACCATCGTTCATGAGATACACTTTGGTGATAGACGGAGACGGAAATCTTAGTAATATGGTCCCATTCTTACATTCAGTTAAGGAGCCGTAAAAACTGAGACAATTGACTCATCTACGGCATACTAAAATAATCGATCTCATCGCTATAATTTCACACCAATCAATCGAATGAGAGCGTACATTATCGTCGGCGATGTGATAATACATCAACTCAAATTATTCAGATCGCGTTTATAAATAACAACTGGAATAATAAAGCAATGTCATGAAAAGTTTCATTATTTTGTAGCCATTGCATTATTTTCCTATGGATATTAGGTGTTGCAAGATGATACCATTTTTTATTAGACAGGGCTACTGGTAATCAACTAGCATTTTCTCTTGAGTGGCTTCTGATGACCATGAGCATCACTTTTGTTTCTACAACTTTTGAAAAATTACAAAAACAATGCGTTTCATTCAAATGAATCAAATTGTTCATATAAATGAATCATCGACGCGCCCAAATGTATGGAACAACTGTTTTTATCTTTTTCAAATTTTTTAAATTGCATAATAGTTGTTGCTAAAATTCATCTGAAGCCATCTAGTTGATTCAGATTCGGATCGTTTATTGCTTCCATACAGTACTTGTGTTAAAAAATAAGTACATTTTCCAATGGACCCTGTCGGGCGCAGCAAAGTTAAGAGAGAGGAGGACGCACATTATTACTAAGAGTCAAAAATTATATTATGATATGTTGAAATAACGTCAATAATTAATTAATTCAATTACTAATATCAGTTATTATAACATGTCGAAATTATATCTTGTATTTTCGTTATGATTTTGTTATGATTATTAGTAGTTCCACAGGCTGTCGGCTGTCGACCGCAATAATTATTATGCGTCTTAAAAAAAGACAAGTGTAAGTAAATATATAACAATTCTGCTAAGTGACAGATCAGCAATTCATACTTGACGGCCTTTTTACGAATATCCAAAAAACTGTCAAAAGAATGAATTGCAAAATATGATTCATAGACACTCGTAAAATGATTTGCCGTTATGTGGCCATATTACGGTTCGCTAAGCAGTTCACTAGATTTTCCTTCTATGATTCAGCTAAAGCGGCCATTTTAGACCCCCACTACTCGCGTACCAAGAATACCTTACAATATTCTAGGCAAGTTATCTAAGTAACAGCAAATAAACATTACCGTTCGATTCTATGAATAGCTAGGTTATTATACTAATAACTTAAAAACTGTTTCATAAACAGTCAGACGAACAATATAGAGTGATTCTATTAAGCTTCTTTCACTCTTTTGAAATAACCTTCTTGACCTGATAGATTGTAGCATCAAAAAATTCAAAACAATTATACCTAGTGAGTGAAACAGTACTGTGCCAATCGTAATCCATATTTCGGTGAATGATTGTCGGATCGAAACCAACAGATGTATGGAACGGCCTGTCGAACAAATTGACGCGGGTGAAATGCAGCGGCGAATTGTGACGTCAGTGGAAAGTAGCAGTTTCGTCACCGAGCCTGACAGTTTACACCATAGGCGCAATAAATAATAGACGATAAATATTTTGCTATAAAATAGCCAGATCGTTCAATAAACTAGGCCAATAGGTTTAGTTTAGTTACCCTAGTTCCAGTAGTTCTACGAAACCCTAAACTCGCGACTAGAATATTCTTTTAAAGAAAAGGAACCTCCTCGTCAATATATCTCATCAGCATTTACAACAATTCATTTTTGGAAAGTAATTTCTAGATAATGTGATGAAAAGTTCATACTAAAATACCAGATTTTATATTCACTTTCTTCCAAGTTATTTACAAAAAAACTAATGAAAAACAAATCTCGTATTTATGCTAAAACCGTCAGATGGCACCATAAAAAAATATTATTGCAACTGTCATCTGTGAACTGTACCAAAACAAACAACAAAAATACTGATAATTAATGACATCCTCTCTTACGAGCTTTTGACGATAATAACATTATGCTGAACTTTTCTTATATTTTCGAAAATCTCTAAAAACGCAATTAGATTCTGAGTAAAATAAAAAAATAGGAGGAGTACTTTCTTTCCATACTGTAAAATGGGGGTAATAAAATTTTTTTATGTTGTTATTTCTTATTACGTAACTGCCATAGCATAATACCTCCGCTGCGGAACCGTTATGTATGATTCTGCCGAATATTATTAAAAAATACAGGTATTGATTTTTATTCTTATTGTGACACAATTTTAAATTTGACATGAATTGTTTAGTAAATTTTTTTTTTTTTTTTTAGTTAAATGATTCTAATTTTATTGCGTATATTGAGTACACTAAATAAATAACCCGTAAAAAAATACCCGTGTTTTTTTTTGTTTAAAGCGAGTTTGCATAGCCCACATTATTATAAATATTTCTTGTAAACAATATGAGATGTGGTTTTTATTAGCGAAATATGCTACATGTCGTCAATGACGAGAGCTTCTCATATGGTCTTGCGAAGAATTTTGTAGATACGAATAGGTTCTACAATATTGGACAAAAAAAATTGTTCTATCATTAATCTATCATTCATCATCATCATCATCGTCGTCATGTTCTATCATTATTCTATCATCAATACTTTTCGCCGCTCATGCGATAAATTTTACATCTTAGGTTAGTTTTAGTGTTTAAGTTTTTTATTCATATATTATAGCTTTTGTTACTCAGAAATAATGTAGCTCTGAAGCAACAACTTTTTTTAAATCGGTCTAGTAGTTTTTAAGTCCATTCGTTACAGACAGACAGAAGTACAAATCTTTTCTCATTGTAATATTAGTATAGATATAGATTATTGTGTAGTGTATCCACGGAGAATAATTTGAACGTCAGGGATTTTGATTAAGCAGAAAAAATATCAGCCTAATAGCTAAAAACATGTATGGTGTTATGACTGCACATATAAAGGTCCAATCTTGTTCATAGCAACTTACGGCAACATCAAAACGTTATTCTCCGTTACATTGTCTCGCCTACAATTTGTGACATTGTGTGTTTAGTACCAATTTTATTAGCTGATTTCAGACTGTATTCAAATGAAGTTGATACCATTACTTTGTGATTGGATCGTAGTAAATGCTGTTTATTCGCCTGTCTTGTCTACAGCGCTTCGTAGTTATTACTCGTGATTTGCAGTTTTTTGTCACATATTTATGTTAACCATAGGTATCGTGGGAATGGTATAAATAATTAAATCATTTGATTTATTACAATATACATATATTTATTACAATTACGATATAGACTACTCGTATCTTGACATGTTTTTCACAAGTATTGAGCAAATGTTTTGATTTATTTTTTATTACAAATCCACGGCTATACTTGTATAGAGAGATTTCAATGTATACAACCACAAAATCTTGTTCAACCAGTGTACAACAATCAATTTTAACATTCGATCTCCTAGAATTTTGTTCTAGAATATATTTTTAAGATCGTTTTATTTTTGACATTCCAGAATAATTTTTGTATAAACTGTTTAAATATATATTTTTTGTGGTTCGACTGTTTTTGTTTTACTCAACATAATTAGAAAAAAATCTCTTGCCAAAATTCCGCCAGTAATACTGACGCATTGCAGTTAGTAAAATGCGAGTTGTTTCAAAACTTCCAACTATTTTACAGTTTAATTTGAAACGTGACAGACGGACGAGATAAGTTTATGAAACTCAAATTGTTAGCACAATCTAGCGCGTTTTGCTAAGTTTATTTGCTATTTTTAGTTTCGAAGAATATGTCCGTTAAAGTGATATATGTGTGATAATTTTAGTATGTAATGTTAATAATGCGCACCAAGCAAGCAAGCAAGCAAGGTGGCTTATGTTAAAATAGATAAATCTTAAAATTTAAGTTGGCGTGTCTGTGTGTGGGTTTGTCTCTACGCCTGTCTGTCTATGGTATTGCAGTTCTGAACTATCCTTGATGAAAATCCATGGCACAAATGCCGGCTATTACATTTTTTTTCTCAACTCTCTCAATAAAGGTATCTATTAAAAGGACTTCAGTAGTACAATACTATGATACATTTCGAATCCAAGATGTCCGCTATGTGGTAGGCACATATGGCGAATTTCATTTTTATTTTATAACTTGTTTAAATATAAGGGAAAAGACCTTTTGCTTTCGACTCTGTACAACCAGGTAAAATAAACTCGTTTTTTACAAGCAACTAACATAGCAGAACATAAAATCATCCGGGAAAAGGTAAAACGTATCACGCCCGGTAAAATTGCTTCCGCTGCCTTATCCGAAAATATCTTCTCCCATTCGTAGAATTGCCGTCAAACGTTCACCCATATTGTTAACGGAATAGTTAGTTTGGTTGTTAGACCCGCTCGTTATGCTAAATTGGTGGGCTTTATGGCATTAACACATGGAAATTCTCCATTTCACATCTAAGGTGTGAAATGCTAGGGATTAGATCGGCGTGGGTTGTGTTGAAATGTAACAAAGTGTGAGCTATTTTTTTCTCTGGATGTTTTAACTAAGTTTCAACATCTGCTCCTTTTATATTACATTTTCTACCAAATTCAAAAAAGAGGAGGTATTTCATTGACTGCATTTTTTATATTTGTTACTTATCTGCTTTCTCGGAGACGACTAGACCGATTAGAAAAAAATAAATGTGCTTCATTGGGTATTATCTATGTCGTAGTACATAGAGACTTCTCTTGTGACCTATTTAAATTTTATGAATCAATCCAGCGATAAGAATTTTTGATGTTGTATTTTTGTGGTTAAAACAAATATTGTTTTGTTTAGAGTTTCGTACGATTGTCTTTGTCTGGATATAAGTATACAGGTACTTGTCTAATATTACTCTACTATTGAAATATATTGAGTGTTATGTCTATTCTAGCTAAAATTAGTTTCTGTCCTTCCCTTATAGGTATTCCTTTTATCCGCATAACAATCCAAGGTGATAACGACTTTGACTAACTCTAACGTATTTTTTTCGACTACATAAAGTTGGGGATATTTCGAGAGAGGAAACGTTTTTCGGTACTGTTATGTCGCTCCTAATGTTACACTTAAATGTACCTAATTGCTTGGAATTTTTATATTTCCTTTCACGTATAACCTTTTTGTCGACACGTAAGAAGGATTCCAAAATCCAACCATTTTTTTACTAAAAATAAGTGATTTACTGAGAACGTCTTGAAATTATAGCACCGCCGTAAGAACTTATTTTAGTTATTTCGATTCAAAAATCAAACCTCCATACGGATTTTGTACCAATCGAGAAGTAATAGCCTTTCCACCAAAAATATTTTTTTGATTCGGTCCAACCGAGAAATCAGGTAACAAACGTAAATAAAAAATGAAGTGAATATAGATAGATAAATAGATAGAGAGAGAGAGAGAGAGAGAGAGAGGAAGGAAACAACAGTAAAAGATATGGTTCCGAGTATTTTTCCCAAATAAAGAAAATACTTAAATGCTTCTTTTTTTAATATTTAATAAGACATTTTCTGATATGGTTTAATTGACCATTCGTATACAATATTTGACAAAAAAGATATTATGTTGTCACTTACGTCTTAGTGTTAACTGATACTCTTTGGAAATGATAAAGTTATTCAAAAGATATTCATGACGAATATTATTTAATAATATCGTGATACACGAAGTTACCCAAATATGTAATTTTAATAATCATGCAGATGTGTTATAATGTAAAACATTCCCTTTGTAAGTAAATAAACAGAGACACCGGTACAACATCGCAAATAACACGAAAATTGATTCGATCTCATAAAATCCATCCATTAATATTCGAATAACAATGAAATCAAAAGCGGACCGGAGCGTCACATTACAAAATTAATATATTCCCTCATTTAAACTTTAATACGCATATCGATACTGAATAACGGCACTTCAAAAGGCGGATGTCGGTTCTGATACCGATTTTTAATATTGATACAGAAAACGTCAACCGTGGTTCTTTAAAGTCAATCATTCATGTACCGATAAACCGATTGTAGGCATTGCTTATTCAGGCATTCGCGGTGGATATTTGCATTCGCGGGAACCGGTTTGAGGCGGCGGAAACTGGAGTTTTCCAGTTTTATTTTATGTATGGTTTTTTTTTAGTTGCATTGTTCAGTGAAGTGATAGGTGAATGGTACTTTTTTTTAAAGGTAGGCAAGTGCTTTTATTACCAAAAACGAAATAGCTAATTACTACAAATAAAAATAGCAGATAGATTACGTATAGACCATTTCAGATCTAACAGATAATCAAAATGCTCCAACCCACCACCAGAGATAGCGTACTCGGAGTTGGTGGTAGCCTAGTCACTAAAGTCCTCGCAAGAGAAATAGCGCGTGTTTAATTTGAGAGTTAGACATAAAATATACCTACCAATATACCTACTACATGTAAGAATTAATTACTACTTGCTTAAACTGTAAAGAAAAACACTGTAAGACTTGAAGCCGAGATTGTTGGAGAAAGTGATTTAGCTTTGGAAGATAAGTGAAGACCCGTAATTTTGCCTGCGTTGTAGACTACACCGTTCTAGAGGGAAAACCCGTGGCCAGCTGTGGGACGCACTTGCTCCAATTCCTAACAATAACCTAAATCTATGTATATTCAAGAAATGTATCTGGCAGTCCCCGTATGACGCTCAGTCATTGTGAACGAGACAAACTTGAGGATTCTCGATTTATTATGTAGAACGTATTAGACCCTAGAGAGAGACGAGTGTGGATGTAGGGCTTTGTGTTAGATATACTAGCTATATACTATTACTTACATAGAGTTAGGCTAGGACATAGTTCTGATATAATTCGCTCTTAGCGAGTTATTTATGGGAGTCATTCTACCCATCAAAATTAAACCATTGTTAATCAATTTTTTTTCAAAATAAATAAAATAGGTTCTTTATACAACTTGACCGATCAAGTAATTTTTATATTTCGCACTTAACTTTTTATTATTTTGCAACGTTTTGTCTTATATCGGGTTTACTTCAATGCTTAGACTCTTAAATATTATCGCACCTTTTTGTCATACGTTACGAGTATATAATTGAACAGTTTTCTCTTGCACTTCAGGTTTTTGTGAGTCTACAATACATTTAAATAATTAATCAATCATATTCATAGGGGTTCGGTTAAGGTTAAAACCACGTATTTCTGTTGAAACTATACGTTTATGCTGTATTATTGATGTTTTTAGTATAGTTATAGATATCACCTTTTCAATGGTGATGTACCTTCTTACTACGCTATATATCGATGAAAAATATACTTTCCTCTATCATTGGCCATCATACCTATGTCTATGAACATAAATTTAAATTTAGACTATAAAATACACGATAAAATGTCACTATAAATACACGTTGGTAAAATATACCGTTACAATACCAAAGTATTAGTCTGATTAAAGAAGGGAAATAATGTCCAATGCTCAGGTGGAAAAGTCGATGTGAATTCACGTCACGTCTTCACATGCGATTCCTGGCTCTGAAAACCCGCAATATATATTTAAAAACAGTTGTTTTTCTTATATATATTATATTTATTTTATATTGCATAAGGACAACTCTTAAAATTAATGTGTTGAATAAATTACAAGTACAATATTAGCAAACTAATAGTTCATGAGATTAGTTCGCTAACAACTTTTTTTTTACTCAAACTAAAATTACAACTTCTATTATTGTTTTGTTACTACTTCTTGCCTTGGAATGTGAAGGAATCGGTCAGATTTTTATGTTTATGTTTATTAATTTTACGTTTTATATGTTTTTGCCAAATAAATAGCGCCGTAGCGAACTTCTTATTTATATTTTCCCATATTAGGGTAAATATGAACGTTTAAAATATTCTAAAGGTACAACTGAACAGTAAAAATCTATATATCAAGTTACGTCGAAAATTATTGGAAGGATTTGAATTGGCTATCGCCTAAATTTAGGTATTAAAGACGTTGAAAGACGAGCGCTGAAGTGGCGAACTGTCAAAACGAAAACAAAGCTTGTTTGCCCTTGTTTTTACTTCTTTCATGCCTAAATTTGACTAGTAGCCATGCTGTAGGTAAGTACCAGCACCCAAATAACGTAATTTATTCTGACAGATAAGATATTTTTAACCAGATTGGAAGTAGCGAGGTTTTCACATAAATATATAGAAATGAACCTTGTCTCAGAAATTTTATTATGTTATTCAAAATAGCGTTCACACAAATAGCCAAACATACGGTACTGTTTTTAAAAATACTTCGTCATTGGCGTATATCGGATATTAAGTGAATTAGAGACCAAGCAGAAGCCAAAACGAGGACGAAAAGGCCACCTTGCGAATTCAAAAGCACATCCGCATTGGGAACTTGTGAATTTTTAAATTTTGTGTTACGGTACCAATTCAAAGCTTTGTTTATAGGGACGCAGTGCTTTGAGAATTGTTTCAGTGGCTTTTACGAAGGTACTTTATTGTTTGGTGTATTAGACTAATTTTTCTTCGAGAATTGGGGGTTTTCCCAAGTCGGTCTTGAACACGCAATCTCTGTTGAATTGGTTATGGATCTTTCGTTCTTGGGATAGATATTTACAGTCTTTCCACAAAAAAATTAGATATGCTCTTAACATCAGTTAGCAAATCTTCCGTTTTATTATTTCTACTAATCATCACTTACCAACCACAAAACCTGCACTATCCAGAGTCTGACTGAATTTTGACAATCAATTCAGTTCTAGTATATTTTAAGGGTGTTTAATTTTTTGACATTTGTTAGCAAATTAATACTTGGAACTGTATTAAGCTATATAGCATCAGAGCTAGTTTAGTTGTGACGTGTGTGACGTCAGCTCCCAGTTCCAACGAAATATCAACGCTGATTGTTTCAACCAGCATTATGTTGAGTTGTGAGTGGTTTGTGACAGAAAACAGTAATCTGTAACTTCAGTCTGACTATAAATTGTGTAATCAAGTTTGTTTTCTGTTCCGAATAAATATTTTTCTTTCTTTATTAGTTGTGAATTGAGTTTTTTAAACATAGCTTATTGAAACTTTTATTACGGCATCAGTAAAAGCCTTGGCTTTTCCACTGAGGTTAAATATTCTGTTTTTATTATCTACAGAAAAAAGTGGTTAGATGAGAGTTCGGAAAAACCCGACTGCTAAATCGTTAAACTTGTTTTTCATCTTTAATTTCTTTTTTTCTTTTTTTTTTGCACTGAGTGTCACTCTCACGACTAAGACGAAACTATTGATGCTACTCATATAAAATACGACAAGCCGTTAAGGTTCTAGGGCATTCTAAAGAAATATACATACCTAAATACATATTTACACTCGAAAACATTAGCCTCCTTCTTTCGCAGTCGGTTAAAAAGAAGTGAGTAACTGCAACTTAAAATGAGCACTTGGACTAAGTACATTAAAGATCAATATTAGGTATTTCATATGAAATTGTATATTATTATTTACAGGGACAAAATCTTGTCAAAATTAACAAAACCGTGTTAGTTAAAGTTTTTATTTAACTAGAAAGTTAATAAAAGTTAACTTTGCTTTTCAGTTTTCCATAAACTTTTCACCTTAACAACTTCCGAAACTCTTTCATGAAAGGAAAGTTTGGTTTTAAGGTGAAGAGTATTATTAAAGGCTTTGAAAGCAGGCATTTAGAAAATTGGTTTGGAGAATTGTTAATTTAATTTTAGTATAGTCAGGACTCCTTAATATAATATTTATATTAAGGAGTCCTGACTGACTGACTGATATTTTCTACGAATCAGCTTAGAGCCTTAATCGCTAAAGCTAGAGATGTGAAATTTTGAGGGTGTAGGCTGTAGTGGTGTACTAAGAAATGATTTTAGGAAATTAAACTCCTAAAGGGGTCATATAGGAGTTCAATAATTTTTCATTTTATGTTTATGTATTTGAACACTGAACAAATTTACTCAGACTGTATTTATCGAATACTTGATTTTCAATCAGATTTTGGATAGCATACTCGTATAAAGCGTTATCAGTTAGGTGTATACTAAGCGGAGAAGAAGTTGTGCTATGCCCATTATTGCAAACAACTTTCATTATAGGTTCAACTCTTTGATCGAGAAAAAAATCAGTATGAGTATGGGATAGATATACGTCGTCACGGAATGTATGAAACAGTTGATTCTTTATTCGTCACATCCCGCTATTTAAGATACGTGGGTCGAGGGTTTTTTGAAGTCACATTAAACCACTTGATCTGTCTACGATTAACATCGTTAAAACGAGGAAACCGCGTTTCCTGTTATTGCACTTTTATTATTCAATTATTTTTTTGTAGTCATAAAAAGTTTTGTAATGTTTGGTAACCGCAATTTTGACCACGGAAGTAGATATATTTATATATGTATATGTACTTAGGTAGTCGAATTCATATATATGTACTTAGTACATATATTGATATGTACTTAGGTATATAACTAAACATTCATTCTAGTGTAAAGATGGTCAGTTTTTGTACAAAATATTCGTTTTAACCTCGAAAGATAAGTGATTGGTCTCGCTGCGCTCGACTAGATACCGCCGGCGTACTTGTAAAAGGCTGCAGTAAATACTACGCCGAAGTCAGCGTACCTAAATCACTTACACTGCAAGCATAGTATGAGGTTCACGTATCGATTTTCTTTTTGACATTTGACTTGGGATCTTACGTCAATGCTACACACACTACAATATGTAATTGCCACATTAATGGAGATGTTGTTTTTAGATAGCGCAGTATCTGCCTGGTAGGTTGCCTGGAAAAAATCTCTTTTTTGCGATGCCGCCACTTGTAGCACTATATTTTATAAGAATTTTTCGGTTGTACTTTTTTTGTGTGTCTGCAATAAAGAATTGATCTATCTATCTAGTCGCGCGCAGCCAAAAGTTTTATACGTTAAGGCTAAGACGAAACTCTAAATCGAGTAATGAATAGAGATTTACGAAACCGTCAGTCGCCAAAACAAGATGAAGTTTCAATTATATAAATTGATGGCATTAAAACTTCAAAGTAAAGCCTGCGGGTGTCTCTTTAAGAGAAGAGATTGTGTAAGTGACGTACAGAATACAATGTATTGCTTTTTGTAAACTAGTTGAACTGTATCTTAAGACAACTTGACAAGCTCTTTGATACCTTAACACATATACCAACTTGTAGTTGTGTGAATTTTTATTTCTACCAAATATTATTTAAATCAGCCGGTAAATACGTTGCAGCAATGTTTAATTACCAGACAAAAAAAAAACAAATTAAATAGCCATTATTTTGATTTCGTTCTGCCAAATATACTCATCATGAGTTATGATGACTGATTTAGTATAAAAAAAGTATCTGTACATCTTAAATGGTTTATAGGCAATATTAAATATTTTTTTTTTGTTGTAGTTAGTCATTTTGTTTTCGGTAATAAAGACACTTGCCCACTTTATTAGAAAATAGTTAATTGCCGTCGATTAACTACTGAAGATTGGAATATAAATGTTTTTATCTTATGTAAGCTTACGTACTTTTCCTATATCTAGGTGTATTGTACCCCTTTATCAAAGAAACTCAGAACAATTAGTAGGACCTATTGTAACCTTAGGCTCAGTGATTAATAAATGCTCTATATTTTAACAAGACCAGAAGGTAAACCTTGAAAACTTTGAACTTGATCACATCTGACGAGTTTGTGCGATCAAAGGTATTAATAATGGTAACAGGAAACGAGGGTAAAAGGTCGTTGATAAAGTTCTAATGTAAGTTTAAGTTACATAATAATATTGAAACTAATTTTACTTGTGTATGTAAATACGAGGTCTTGTTTTATGGGTACAGCCTAAATCGGGAGACCATTTTGATGTGCGAGATGACATTGGATATGTCATTGTCGACAGGTGGTTGATGGTTTTGATTTGCAGACGGTTTTTTTTAAGTTGTTCTAACCTTTTATTAGATCGAAACTTTACTATGTCAGTGCTCTATGAGGAGTATTTCACGTGGCACATCGGATTGTCCTCAGCAAAAGCCTTTGACCATTATCTTTACACATGCACAGTTTTTCACGGCTGTCCATCGCACCAACTTTTCATCACTCACACTGACTGCAAGCAATATTCAACCTTACTATGTGGCTCTAAAAACGAACTATACGGACGCAAATCACAAAAATTATACGTCAGTTTTGGCATGAGACAGAGAACGACTTTTGTTACTTTTTCCTGCTCAGTCGACTATGGCGGAAATTTTGACAGTTTTTGTATGCACATAGATTTTTGAAGCGTGAAAAGGGAGATAGCAGTCACGTTTTATATGAAAAAATATACGGTTTCAAACAAATGTTACACTTTTATTTTAGAGCAGCCCCCTGAAAAATGTAAACACTTTGAGAGGCCATTCGGCTGCCAACTTTACTTTCTGATTTTTTGCTTTGTGATGAATGTTTACAGACAAGTTCTTTGAAAAAAGTGATTAAAGACTTTCATTAGGTACGACAGGCGCAGATAGAACTTTTATAGTTATTTCGATTTAATAATCAATTCTCAGGACCGATATAAAAAAAATATTATGGGACCATTTTAGAAGTAGATACAACATTTCAAACAATAATCAATTTTTCGAATTGGTCCAGTTGTCTCCGAGAAATTAGGTAACAAATGAAATTAAGTACCGTCGAATAGAGTACCTCTTTTTTTAAAACACACAAGCCATAGATTCGTAGAAGAGACGCTTTAGTTAGATACATACAAAGATCAACACTTTATTGTAGATACACAAAACGTAAAAATACAAAAATATAATACATGTACTGCCATAAGTGGCGGCTTTATTGCTAAGAGCGATCCATTCCAGGCAACATTTGGATGGAACATTTGAAAAAAAATATGTATAGGACGGGGTTGTACTTAAAGTAAAGAAAGTAATCTATACTTAATTAATAATTCTCGCAGCTTAGCTAGCAAATTTTGAATTTTTTTCTATTTAAGCTCTTGTTCAACCAATACAAAAAACACACAATAAACATAATCGCTAGATAAGCTAAGCACGCCTCCTAATGCAATATGTCGTCTGAAAACAATTTGCTACACCCATCCGTGCGGTCTTTCTTTCATTACCTAACATATCCATTTTGTGTTATATCCAGACATTTCATTTCGACACTGTATATTATACCTTATCGAAATAGTATAAAAATCTTTTTCGCTAGCCATGGTCATTTTCCTTATAACATTTTAGCTATCAGAGAACAGGCTAGTTGGGAAGGGGTCCTGCTATGTTTTTAAAGTGAATTATTTTAAAAGAATGAAAGATTTCTGAACTGTTTTAGACAAAGTGTTTTAAGATCTCAGAGAAACGTTTCTATGTTTTAAAGTTGAAGAAATCGTGTGACATTTTTTCATTTCACATTTTCATGTGGAGATTTTGTAACACATTTAAAAGGGCTTATCAGAAGGAATAAAACTTGAAAAGATCTTTGCATTAAGCAAATTTGCATATAGAAAGAATCACTTTCTTGGAAACGTTAATCTGAATCTAAAGTTAAAATAATATCAGCAAAATGTTTATACAAAAATAAATTAACAGCATCAAGTGATGATATTATGTTATTTTAATCAGCTGAGTTGATATTACGAGTATTAATTCGAAGAAAGAAGATTACTTTTTTTTTTGTGTGAATTAAATCTGAGTAATTAACAATACATGCTCAATATTAAAACAAAAACAAAATAATAAATTTGGTACATTAAATAACAGAAACTTTTATGTAAATATTCATAATCATTCAAATTAATAAAAAAAAGTAACCTAATTTGACAGTTCCAAAATTGTCTATTCCAAAAGTGAGAATAAGATGGTAATAAAATAATAATATTTTTAAGTATGTTTGGCCTGCCCGAATCGGGGTTAATCTTTGTTTTGTATTTATTCTTGATGATAATTAGAAAAAGTAAAAAACATTTTTTTCCATACATCAGACATGACACAACTGCATAGTGATGTAGATTTCTGTCATGTGGTTTTAGCTAGTTTTAGTAAGACTTTTGGGTGTATTCCATATTAATGGTACAAAAAAATCACATCAACCAAGGTGTTAACCGGTTTTACACTCATGTTTGCTGTTATGAGCAAAAAAATCTCATATTCGTTGAAACAATATCTAACAAATCTGAAATTTCTCCCAAGTACAAAAAATAGCGTATTGACAAGTTCAAACTCACTGAAAATAACATTTTATGTTATATTATTATGTTTATATTTTTTTGATGTTTACGTACCGTTGTGAGCATAAGCGCATATTAAAATTGACAGAAATAACAACTTTGCTGTTTACAGCCAAGTTTTTGTTGCTTTTAAATCAAAAAGATAAAGTCAGAGTTACATTAAAACAATTTAATTGTTTGTAGAGATTTAATCATGGCTTTTCTTGCAGCCTTTCTTGCAGCCTGGAAAATTCAAAGTTTTATGCTTATTAATTTGGGAATGTAAGTATGACAAGGTTCATAATTTTTGTCCAACACCTCACCTTAAAAGAGTACACAAACACATACGAAAATAAAATAGTACTTATACACGTGATTCAGATATTTTGTGTAAGAACCAAATCACTAGAACCATTTTGATAAAATTTATATGGGAGTACATGCAAAGTATATAAATACCATGTGACAAAATAAGCGTCTCTGAAAACGTACCTATATTTTTATGAGCAAAATTTTTTTACATATTAAAATTTACAATTTACTAAACCAACATCAAAGATTTCTCAATTCGTCTGGACCTATTTAGAAAATTCTTATTTTTTAGTATTTATTTTTTACTTTCTAGTTGAGCCCATATACATTTTATAAAAATCGGTCCAGTTCTTTGGTTTTCCACTTTTATAAGTATTACTTTCCTGATGTCGGTGAAAAGACTGCTGTATATTTACCACCTGTTTCAACGCAGTTCAATAAACAGTTTGTCTTGTTTATTATTTGGATCCCATAAATTTGGGGTATCAAAATTATTTAATGCCAGCACAAGGTAGCCCTTATTGCCGCGTAAATCTTATCATGGGAGTTTGGTGAAGTTATTGCTTTGTGAAATTCTGATGAAAATGTTCCCGGAGTTGTTGTCAATGAAGGTGAAATTTGTATGGAAACCATTTAATTTTGCGCCAACATAAAGAGATGCAATTTACTGCTCAAATAGGAAAATGAGGATAAAAAGTAGTATGCAAAATTTATATTTATATTTTATTTTGTATTTGCATATATTTATTTTCTGTCTTTAAGGGCTTTGTCAAAGGCAGTTAATGAATTGTCTCTACCAACATTTAAATTGTTTTATGATAAATAGGTATTTCTTCTGGTCCCTTATTATTTAATGGACAACGAGTTTAACGTTATACTGACGCAATACGCTATTTTGATAATGTAAAATGAGCGTATTCCGTACCGCGGCACGATAAATCGATGTTAGGGTAGAGAATGAGAAGGGCAGTTCTGCGCGAATTCTTTGCATGTAAAATATGGTGGATGTGTTACGTGTTGTTGTTCATCTATACTTATAATAAAACTGTAGAAATTCAGTACATTGAATATATTATAAAAAAAAGTGTTATTAACGATACAGACCCCAAATCTATAATTTGTTTTATTTTTGTCTCTCTGTCTGTCTTTTTCTGGACTTTCCATAACTCCGAAACTGCTGGATGGATTCTAGTGAAACTTGGTGTGCTTGAGGTACGAGTATAAAGAGTTTATACAATGAGGTAGGATCTTATCAACTTTTTATTCCGGAAATCAGTGGGGGTTCCCGTGGGAGTGGGGATGAAAGACGTAATTAATTATAACTCAGTAATGCGTGCTTTGATTTGGATGTTTTTTTTTGTAAGAAATAACTTACTCCAATTAATGTTATCCGAAAAATAAGTGGGGGGATGAACATCGTATTCAACTACAAATCTGTAACGCGTGCTTTGATTTTGATGATTCTTTTTTTGTTGGAAAGGTCTAACTTGAAATGTTATCCCGAAAATAAGTAGAAGTTGCCGTGGAAGAGGGCATTTATAACTTAGTAACGGGTGCTTCGATTTAGATATTATTTTTTGTTAGAACTAACTAATTGTTAGCCCAAAATTAGTGGGGTACCTGTGACCAAGAAGACAATAGTCGTATTTAACTATAACTCTGTAATGCGTGATTTGATTTGAAAAAGCCATTGGATTTGTAGTTTTTATGAAAATATTGTGGTAGACGCCTTCATAAAACGTTATAGCAAGTAATTTTTGTTAAGAAAATCAAATAATGATATAATTATTTTTTTTGTTAGAAATCATTAACTGAAATTATTGTATCCCATATAAATATTCCTTCGCTTTGTAGTTGTAACAAAACATCTTTTATTGGACGTTTAAGTTCATTGAACGTTGTAGGAAGGAAGGCTATTTGAAACTTTTCTATTGAAACTTTATTTGCAAAAGTTAGTTCCATTTTTTTTCGTTAGAAAGGACTTACTGAAATTATTGTACCATAAAAAAACGACATTGGTATTGTAGTTTATATTTTGATAAACTGTCGACAAGGTTTTTTTTAATGAAAACCTAAATAAAATATTAAATACAAATCTGACAGGTATCTTTGAAGCAGACTAAACGTATACTCGTAACACGACCACAAAACTATAATCACGAGTTTATAGCTGCGGCATAGATTGTACGTGTATGGACACATAGCATCCAAAGTTTTTGTAGCGATGGCGACAGAGTAGTTAAAGGGGGAAGATTGTCAAGCGAGAGGTACGAGGTTCCTTCCCACGCAATACACAAGCAGAGCTTGAGCTACCGTTTAAGGATAACACTTCAAGTTGAAAGATATGTTGCCAAGCACCTAACGGTGTGTTTCGGCGGCCTCCTTTGGGAGCCAGAGCATTCTAGACAATGATAACACTTAGAAAGACCACTGATATAAATTCACAGTTTTTTAAAGTCCCACTGAGATAATTATGAAAGGTTAGCTACCGCGAACGAAGTCGCGGGTACAGCTAGTAGTGAATAATATCCTAGATGTGACTTCCTCATGACTTAAAAAGACCCAGATACTAGTAATCGGATAAACGAAGAACTGGCAGTGTGAATTATAAAAGTAGACGCAAACCGTTTCGTGCAAGTCCGTGGAACATTTAGTAGTAAAAACGTTGATATTACCATTACAGCAATGTAGATACGAAATACAGTTTCATTTCGGGTAGGTTTCTGTGTTGTTTAATTATTTCTGCAACACTCACACACTGTAGGTGTAATTTGATTATTTATTTGTTTTTCAATGGTTGAATATGATGGGATAATAATATTTGGAACACAGGTTTATGGAACTACGGGACAAGCCTCAGTTGTCTCATTTTAGAACAATACGATAGGTCTAGTAGTACCGATTCCTACATTACCAAAGGCCATGGTTTTCAAAAGCTCCACTTTACAAAATCAGGAAACGTAAGCATTAATAAAACAAAATTTATGTCTTCCACAGCAGTTTCCGAAGTTTTCTTAAAGTCGATCCGAACTCGATCCGGGTACGATAAATCGGTGTGTGAATGAGATCGACCAAGTTTCGATATATTTTGGCTTCGAGAGCGAGGCACGCTAGTTCTAGGAATTCTGTATGCTGCTGAGTAGAGTTACTGACTGTTGGATACGGAAGATACGCGAGGGATTAATGCATAAGGCACGTC
This sequence comes from Ligdia adustata, assembly GCA_947049295.1. NCBI lineage: Eukaryota > Metazoa > Arthropoda > Insecta > Lepidoptera > Geometridae > Ligdia > Ligdia adustata. The sequence continues at coordinate 4,855,975 of OX346237.1, forward strand.
ACTGTGTGTTCGAGTATGTTTAGTAAAGTCAGTCTGTATTTGGAAGGAATCGAAAAATTCTTATTTATATTTTTTTCTCGGTTCAGGAGAGGGTTAGGTTTTAAGAGGGGGAGTTTCCTAATAAAACCCAACACAGGAGTGTTGGAGACACACCCAAAATTGATGTGTTTTCAATAAAATCCGTTTTTTATTGTGCAAAGTGGTGCTTTGCCCATTATTGCAGTTTGATTTTTATCAGCTGCGCTGGATAAATTCTGGCGAGAGTGATACATAATAGTGCGATAAAACAGTCACTTTTAATTACAGACAATGATAATATAATTTTGAGCCTCGATTTGACCCTATTAGAGGTTGAATTTACGAACTCCTTTCTTAATATACCCCTTCAATGAATACGTCCTCCAAATTTCATGTCTCCAGGTTCTGCGTTGATTGTGACCTGTCATTCAGTTACCTAGTTATGTTTATTCGTAACATACAAAAATACAAATCTTTCCGCTTTATAATATTATCTAGTATAGATTGCCAGTTCTGTGTTAATAACGTTTTAACTCTATGTTTCACGTACAGAGTCGCACAGAGTTATCGCATAAGAAATTCTTTGATCCACGGGAAACCAACACGCTATTTTCATCCTTATTTGCTTACCATTACAGATGAGACTAGTAATTATCACTATTTGTGTTCAATTGATTATGTATTACAAGAAAATTGATATGTTTTACTAATATTGTAACCTGATAAAGTAAGTACTTACGCATGTAATGTTTTTTTGTGTCATACTTAGTCTGTAAGATAAGCATATCAGCTAGAGTTAGGCATGAAAAAGGTGAAAACAAGAGCAAGCAACCTTGATTTTGGTTTTAAGGTTTGCCATTTCAGCGATATCAAAATCAAAGCAAGTTTGCTTTTTCCTGTTTTCAACTCTTTTATGCCCAACTGTAGCGGTTATCGAGCGTAGGGGAGTTATCGAGCGTATTTGCGGGTCATTTTCAGGGCAAACCCGGAGTGTTCTCTGCGACATTTCGCCTTGTATTATTTCCCAATCTTCACATAAAATCTAATGTTTTGCTAGTGACTTAAATATTTTAGTAGATACTAAGGTAGTTCTCGAATTCTTGAAATACTTTGACCTCATCTCCATTTGAACACCTTCAACCTCAAATCAATCTTCGAACTCGAGTCGACGACTCGGAATCTGATCGGGAATGCATCGATTACACTACTAGAATCGAATAAGTGAACGACCGCCAGCGACGCTTCTGTTGACACTCAGTACAAGTTATAAGATGAAGCGATATAACGAAAATGGAAAGTTTGGAAATAAAAAATCTGTTTTTATAACAACCTAAAAAAAGTGGCTGCTATAACTAACATTGTTTTCAATAACATTTACAGTAACAATAACCCTGTGTAGTGTCTAGCATTTCATGCATTCATATAATAAAGTCACTCGCTTTTGTCCGCGGAGTCGAAAGCGTATTATGGTTTTTCTGGTTAAAAAACTGGCTCATAGCAATCTCTGGAACTCGAACTATCTCTGTGCAAAAATCTAATCAATCTATCTCTGCGATGCTGAGGAAAAGAAGGACAAACAAACCAACAAACACAATTTCGCTTTTATAATATTTACGGGGATACACGGACTGGTACGGGGTGGCGTTAGAGCCGCAGGCACTGGCGGGCTGCCATAAGCGGCAATCCTATTTCAACCACAGGAGGATCAGTGATAATATATCAAATACTGGTTTCCACCGACCTGTGGTACCAACTTTACAAAAATTAAAAGTATATTCATCATCAACAATCGCTTTAAGTTATTTCTTAGACCAAACCAATTTTATCGGTAGTCGTCTCGGCGCTACGCTATGAAGTGCAGAATCGACTTAATTATTGCACTGTCGATTTCACGGTCCGATGGCGTTCCGTTATACAAATGAATTAGCTTGTATATTGCACTTGGCACTGCTCTAGTTTCCGATTTTACACGATATTTAGTGAACATGTTTTCTAAATGAACGTGGTAATTTTTGTACATGCAGACTCAATTTGTTTACAGTAAATTATATACATAGGAAAGAGTAAAACAGACTCTCTTAAGCGTCAAAAAAATCGGGTTTTCAATACATACAAAATTATTATTATTGCATTCTTCTACTGCCAGTATTTCCAGGTACCCCAGGCAATGGGGAGTATGACTTTGACAATTATTAATCTGTCGTGGAAACTTAGAATGCTAATAAATCTAATTATTTAAGAAAAATATTTTGCTCTAACTGCTCCCCGCGGTTTTAATTGCGGTGGATATTTGACGATCCAATTGGAACACTTCAATTTTCCGGGATGAAATGTGTTAATCCCAGGGTATACATTTCACCCAAATTCGTTCAGCCATTTAAGCGCGAAGAGGGAACAAACAGTCACACACTCACACATACAAGCTTTTGCCTTTATAATATTAGTGTTATTTGTACATTTAAATTCCAAAAAAATATTTAGAATTCTTTAACAATCGCGTAAATTCACTGTAGGGGGGACGCTTACCTTCAAACAGAGAATTTTGCCCAATAAGTGGGCTAAAGTGATGAGGAAAATAAAAATACAATTACGTTTTTTACATTATTGTTATTGCGATTTCTCACAGATGCTACGGTTTATTTAGGACGACTTGCAGAAAATCAATACAAAAAATAGAGAATCGATTAATCGTCATAGTTATATTTGATACAACGTAATCTTCATTTGAATGAAAGTCAGTAATTAGCGCTGCTCTAAGCAAAAGCTCAAAAAAATATTACGATATCCTTGTGTTTATGTACCACATTAACAATTAATAAAGAACTTTCCTACAGTTTTAGACAGTTTTCACCTTTAAATAAAACTAAGTAATTATCAGGAGAAAATATTTGATAAAATACCTACGAACTGTATTGAAAAATCTGCAACAGCTGTTGTTTTTTTTATATGTAACAGAAAACAACAGTATATATTAAACTTAAAAAAAACTTCTTTCTGTTACAAACCGGCCCCAATTCAAAGTAATACTGGCTGAAACAACCGGCGTCAATCTTCTGTTGGAACCGAGGTGACGTCACGCACGTCACAAGCAGTTAAAAAAGGGTGAAGAAACAATTCGTCATTTCTAGAAATTAAAATCATTTTCCAATCTCTGCGTAAAATTATGCACGACGCTGGCAAACACAGATCGTGAGGTGCCATATAAGAAGAAAAAGTTTGTGTTTGGCACTTTGACACGTTAACTTTGGCAGGATAAGCAGTACGAAATTGACATTAAACAAATATAAAATACTAATTCAGGAAGACAATTTTTTTTTATTTGGGAGTTAATCTGTGTTGATCTTTAAGAGTGTTACCTACATAACATGACATCCTATATAAATAAACCATTAGGTATAGAATTATGCTCAAATATCATTAATCTCACGATTACGATAACCAATGTTAGAACAGTCGAAAATTATGTACTATTAACACACTTTTTTACTCGATTGTACTAAGTTGTAACCTTGAGTGCGTACAATCACGTACAACACTTTCTCAGGAACCATAATTCTGATAGAACAATACCGATTACATTTTCTAGCCGTTCACTTCGTACAATGGCGTGTCACATGACCTACATACTGTTTTGCAACATTAGTGGTAGTGTTGCCAGTTTTGGAAGAAATGCCATAAAGGTGTTGTGTCCAACACATATACGAGTAAATTGAAATTTATAGGTGTTTGACATTACGGCTGGCGCTGGTAGAACTCTTTGAAATTAATTCACCTGTCTCCGAGAAATCAGGTAACAAAAAAAAAACTGTTTTTCAGTGGAAAATCTCATAAATAAACAAATGATTAGGTACCCTAAATGAATGTTAGTACAGTCACATGTCAACACTGAAACTAGAGTTCAATTATTGATATCTAAATAAAAAAGAAAGTATATGTCTAAACTTAAAAACTACTGTCAAAGTAATAGCATGTGGAATTAATTTCGTTATTTGCATGAAAACTGTGAATTGGTAGATAATTTCTTTTCTCATTTATTATTAAGCGTAATTTTGTTGTTACTTCATTTTTTATGGGCTAGTAAAGTAAAATCTATAACAATGGGCCGTGCTAACCTTAACCTAATAATATCAATTAATAGCCGGCCTTGCTCCACGGAACAGAATTGGCTAATAACTTACTGAGTCAATAATGTTTTCGAACACTTTTATACGAGTAAAAACAGGTAAACAAGTGGTAAGAAAAGACTTAAAAAAACAGACTATTAAAAATCAAAGCACTATAACCTAACGAGTGAAATCGCGGGATGCAACGAATATGGCTAATGACCATCTTCAGACGTTCTTGAGTGAGCAAAAGTAATTTTAATTTTATTTTAAATATATTTAAGTATAATACATTTCATTCGTCATTATTTTAATGTCATATAATTAATTTCTAATTTTTAAACTTAAATTAGATAACATATTGTCAAATCCAATTAAACAACATAAACTAATTAAGAAATTAAAGTAGATAGGTTATTATATAGTGACTTTATTAAATTCTACTGAAATTAATGTTAATTATTTTGGAAGTATTTCAAATTTTGTTATGTTTGTTAGTAAATTGTAATTTTTTTATCTAGGTATATTTGAAATTTATTAAATTAAATATTGTGTGAAATATTGTAATGTGACTTGCCTAGTATAACATAAGTGGTTATAAGGTCAATAAATAATTTCATTTCATTTCATATAAAGACAAATCCAGTAACTCGCACATTAAAGTCAGATTTAAAATCAGTGTCACAAAAAGTTAGACATGCATACATACACTCGAAATATATTAAACCTCCTTTTCAAAAGTCGGGTAAATAGATACTCGTTTATCTGGTAACACACTGATAATGCTATTATCTAACTTCAATAACTATGGCATTGTGAAATTTAAACGATAAAAACCTTTACGTGGGAAGCTTTGAAGAATTTTCTATACTTTTTCAGCAAGTTTTATTATCGCCTTTTAGATGACACCTTCTATTATTGCTTATAGCACATGTAGAAGATTTTAACTAATCACCAAAGTTATGTAACGGTCGTGGCTGACATATTATGTCTTACATGCGTGACCGGATATATGGGTGTACTAAGCCAAAAGGGGTTACTATACCAATCCTAAGGAACAACTTTAAGAATGTGAATATTCTGAATTCGAGAAAGAAAATCAGCCTTTTTGTACATTTTGTCGACGAACGATTGACTTTTTCTATGGAAAACTTGTTTTTTTTCTTGAATTTAGATTTCATCCCATTGCGAAAGTTGCTAGTTATTATGAGCTTAATGACCTCCTTTTGCCTTAATACACCCCTAGCCGACGATCATGTATACAACTGAGCGATCCTATAAGTAGAAAACAAGCCTATTTCCATTTTTTATATGGTGCTATACAGAAATTAGCTACAGAACCAGCTCAAAACGTAATTCTAATAAAAAAGTTACTACTCTATAAAATGATAGTTCTACAGAGCAATACAGGTTACATTCAAAGTTTTAACCCAAACAAGTGGTTAGAAGCAACTTCACAAAACCCGACTGCTAAATCGTATACTTAGCTATTCATTACATTTGCTATTCATAACTCCAATAAGACATAAAAGTTAAATATTTCTTCGTAATCTCCGTAATGAATTCTTTATAGTTTATTCTTATACCATAGTCCAAGTACTTTAAAATCATTATTTTGCTTTGAGATTACTTTTAGGCGCCAAAAATCCTTAATTTTGAATGATTTTTTTTCGTTTGAAATTATCCAGTGTCTCTCTCAGGACTAAGACAAATCTATTGACACCACTCACGTAACAATACGACAAGCCGTTTAGGCTCTAGAGCGTGCCAAATATACATAAATACATACACTAGAATGCCTTCCTTCTTTCTCAGTCGGGTAAAAATGAGCTCGCGTTTGATATTGATATTGTTTACACGCGTTGCTGATTGTTGGAAAGGTCCATCCATAGTTTCGTTCACATTCGATGAACTTCATCAGGGAGGAAATGAGTCGTTCGTGTCTTCAACGATGACACGTCTCGTGTCTTGCGAAACATTGAAATTCACCGAATATAAACGAAACTATAGTTGAACCTTTCCAATTGTAATGTTTATTATATTTTAGGAGAACCAGCTTTAGGCTTTAAGTCACTTGTCTCTTATTGTAAAACTTTTATTGGCTTATTACAAAAACATTATCGGCAAAATGTTCTGTATTTTTTTGGTCTTTTATTGAAAGTTGTTTAACATGATAAGTAACACGACCCGATTTTACGAGTAGGTATAGTGAAAGTTGTTCGGCCCAATGATACCTATTTAGGCTTTTAATTAATCATGTATTTATCACAGATTAAAAAATCCATTGCTTGCAAACACACAAACATAAAATTAGTAGTAAAGACGTAAATAAATCATGCGAACTGTTGACCTCGCGACCGCAATAATTTTGCGGAAACATAATATTTCAAGCTTCTAATTTTTCAGCTTTTTATAACCTGATTTCAATAATGTATAAAAATATATAACCTGCAAGTATATATAATGTAGAAAGCCTAGTGTAAGTCAATGGTAGCCTAGTCGTGCCTCGCAAGCGAGAGGGCGCAGGTACAATCCCAAGCCAGGTATGCATCTCTGAGTTTTTCACTTATCTGCATTATAATTAATTACCACACGCTTAAGCGTTGAAGAAAAACATCGTGAGGAAACCCGTTTGTTGGAGAAGGAGAAACTTTCGAAGATAAATGAAGTCCCCAACCCGTAGTTTGATCAGCGTGGTAGACTATGTGTGGCCTATACCCTCTTCTAGGGGAGACCCGTGCCCAGCAGTGGGACGCTAATGTGTTGATACGTACGTAGAAAGCCTAACAATATGCTTTGTACACTAACAAAGGTGAATCGTCGACATATTGAAAGTCACAAATAACTAGTGGATGTAATTAGCAACTTGTTGTTCGGAATGGCGTTCTAAGGGGATGCTTATGTTCAGCAGTGGACGTCTTCTGGCTGATTATGATGATGATGATGACTTACAGATAACACTGTATACGGGTGTGACATAGCGATGGTACGCGTAATTTAAATTCGCGGCCGCGACTGCACCGGCCGCATGTGTCGCGCTGGTAATGCGAACTCGTTTGTCATTTTTACGATCCTCCAGCCGTTTACCGGTTCGAATAGTAGAAGAGCTTGGCATAGCTTGAGTAAGATGTTTGAGGTGGAGTAGGTCATTAGGACATTAGGTCGGTTAACGGAACTAGTAAGGTTGTCCTTATATTATATGAATATGAATTCACAAAAAATTAAAGGTGGATTTAATGTTTTGGTGGATAATCTGTATTGAATGTTCGAAGGGTCATGGCGACCGTGCACTCGATGCCCATTGCCCGCAGCAGAGAGCGTTTGTAACAATCACACGCCGTCTGCCGCGAGCGGCGAGTCAAAGCTACCACAGAATAGTAATTTATTTATTTATTCGATAGGTATCTACGACACAATATACGGAGATTTGTTTTTACCACTTTGCTACCTACTTATCCAGTATCTTGCAGTTTTATGAACTGTTCTTTCAACTTGAAGTAAACATTTCAGCCCATATGTTTTCAAATCCAAGTGTCAAATATCATGCTTTAAAAAAAAAACTTGTAGTGCACGAGTACTGTTTTGAGTGTAAATTTGACTGTCAGTGTAATAAATTATAGTAATAAAGAAACTGACAATGATATTTCCTAACTTTTAGACTGAAATATATGACCTATGTTTCTACGTACAGAACCTACGTATTTTTGATAAGGTTAAATCTTAAAGAATTTTTGACCAGGTAAATAATTTGTTTAATATAGTTATTTATCAACAAAGACCTTTGGATTGTAGTAATAGGCTGAATTCATTCCATAATAGTAAAATTGAACGTCAGCTCTTCTCTCCCATTTTAGGTACTCTTGTATAAGTTCATTACAGAACGCGGTAATGTACCGTACGTGAGACCATTTCGTTGTTAGCACTCGCGAAAGTAAATTATGTGAAGTTTACTCATATTATGAGTTTTGAAGTTTGAAGAGCCTGGTCTACTAATAGAGTTCTTAGCATGTGTCACATCTACATAGTTTGTATTTTAACTTAAAGCTGTAACCTGCGGCCCTTGCTTGCTTGCAAAAATGAAATATAAAGAAATTTCAATCTTTTAACCCAAATTTGCATATTTTACATTTAGTTTGTATTAACAAAAAACATTTTCCTAGTACACCTCTTATATCTTATGATATTTATCATAAGATATAAGAGGTGTACTAGGAAAATGTCAAATTTGGAGAGAGTATTTACTCTCTCCAAATTTGACATCTCAAGGTTCAGCTGTTTAGGCTCTATGATGATTCCTAGCAAATATCAGTCAGTCAGGTCTTCTTACTCTTTTTTAGGGATAAACAGGGTGATTCTAAATTGACTGCATATAGTTTTACTACGCAATCAGCATCGTTAGTAACATACTTCGCTAATAAATACTACATCAAATAACTTAGAAGTATATTTACCTAAGAGCGATTACACAAATGTGGGCCACCCAAACGCGCGTGTCACCGATATGATCTAGTTTCGCACCGGATATGATCTAGTTTCTCATTTTTTTTGTACTTAACTGGGTTAAACAAAAACACAAAAAAAAATAATTTTAATATTCTTTCAGTATACCTACTACACATACGCACTTAAGAAAATAGATATACATATGTATGTATAAAATACAAAACATATTCAAAAGTAATGTTTTAGCACTATTCCATTGCCATCATGATGAGTAATTCTCTCGAGCAGTATTTTAAATGTTTACGACCTAGGAATTCTAAAATGCGTAGATCCTGTCTTGTCAAGATAGCTTGAAAACCTATGCGAGTAATAACATACCAAAAACATAACATGGCAACTCTTCATAGACTTGAGAAAAATAGCAACCCACATTAAGACTGATGAAAGCAAATGATGCCAGATTTTAAGCAGCTTATTAAGTAGGTTATTTGCCAGCAATTCATTTTTCCTTATTTAGGTAAGTATCATACGGAGTGAAATGTGACAAAAAATTGGACAAGTGCGAGTCGGACTAGCGCACTAGTGGTACCGTATCTTTACAACATTTTTAGATGATGTTTCTACCGAAATTCAATTTTAATATCAAGCCTAACACCGTAAATAACATGTTTGTGTTACAGAAGGGGGGCTAGCGCGTGAGTTCGACTCGAAAGTCTAAAAATAAATTTTAAAATATGTTTCTATATATATAAGTATATGCTGAAATTTGTCAATTTGCGTCTCATCGCAAGTGTTATTAAAGTAACCTTAATATTATAATGCAGTGGCTAAATATCTAGAACAATGATTGCCTAAACATAAAACGTGACTCCAAAACAAATGCACCAATTCACATCTGAAGATCTTTTCAAGTAGTCTTAGCGTGAAACTTCGTCTGGGCAACAAAAAAGAACAATATACGAAAGTAGGTACATTCACTACGTCAAGAACTCTCGAGCGTTTCTTATGAAAGTGTAGACTTCCGTTGACAAACCGTAGTGTCACTTTATACTTGCTTGCTCAATGGGATCGATTCTTCTTCCACCCGGGTAATAAAGTGGCTTTGTTATTGAGCTTCATTCCAGTTATTATTACATCGACTTTTATCATGTTTAAGTTCATAATTAATATCCATAATATGGGTGGAGGAAGAAAAACATATATTTAGAATCAGTCGTAAGCGTCTCCCGTCGGATTCGAATAATAATTATTATACAATGTGATGTTAGTCTACACATCAAATTTAACCCATTGCAGAACAAGATTTTGCAAAACACAAAAAAAAATAAGGTTCTCCATACAAAAATGCACTTGATCGGTCAAGTTGTATGAAGAACGCATTTTTATTTAGTTTTTGTATAATATGTTAAACAATGGGTTGACTTTGAAGAGTATACTATCACCTCTAGGTATTAACACACCTTGCTGTTGAACGTTGTATACTGTGATGTTCACCATAATTTCGGGCTATATCTATTTGATAAAACACCCAAATATCAGTAAGTAGCACACACATTACAGCGGAGACGTCCGCCTTCGTCCAGTGGCCGCACCAGAGCGTCTCATATTATATTCGACGTCAACCGCTATATTGCGAGTTCTTTATTTACATTTGCATTGAATACCACAATACCTACTAATAATGAACATACATCTTGAATTATTAATTCTAAAGTCAACATTATACTGCGATAGGTACTTTTTGATTTCATAACCGATTCGCTGTGTCAAAGAATACACCGCGAGGTGCTTTGCGAATTTTTTTATCAACTTGATCCTGCTAGCCAGCCAGGCGGGTGTTAGAAAACTCCCTATCACCATCTCCATTGTCTCAGAATTACAATAGCTTTACGTCATAAGGATTGTATTGACTTAGAATAGGTTATATTTAGTAATAAACTTAAGAAAAATAATAATAAGAAATATTCATTTGCCTTTAAATAACGTTTGTTACAGGCAAATCTTGTTACACTTGAATGATTAATTAGTTAAAAAACTAACCTAAAACAACGTATCTAACTACTTTTATAGTACTCATGACATATATTTATTTTATTATATATTAACATTATGATTTATTTCTTTAGTTATTAGTAATATTTTGTAATGAATATTCGTTACATGTTAAAAGACTATCGAATCTGTCAAAAACAACCATTATGACTCACTGCAATCGTAATTCTGTAACAATTCAAATAACAGACATAGGCCCATTGGTCGACCTAAAACAGATCTAGATGTATATCGGACTTAAGTGGACTGTCGAAAGCCTTCCACCGATGTAACGCTACAGTGTATTATTATTGTCTCAATTGGTCGAACACATGACGCTGAATACAGTCCTGTTTAATCATGGCATGTGCATATTCATGGCTCGATGTATTGCGGACGATTGTTGACCGATGTTGCTCACGAATGGACCTTATGTTATGGTCGTACTATGAAACATGTAAATGCTTAAATATGTAGGCATATATATGCTTAAATATGTAAAATAGGTAAAGTTTATGTTCTAGAAGGTTATCGGTTAGGGATTTACTGAGCGGAAATTGGAACACTACACTATCATTATGTAAACTGTTATTATAAAACCAATCCCGAACTATAGAAAAAAAAGCTTTTCTGTACAAAATGTTTATGTATGATTTCCTTTCGGATTAGTACACGTCTTTACGATAACTCTGTAGAGTTCTTGATAGCTATATGTATAATCTTGATGTTTTAAAATTGCGAGTGAATCGTTTTTTTTTTCATAGCAACGTTCTCCGTCTTAGAACGCATCTTCGCTTCTTAATACGAGTAGGAGAGTTGTGATCAAACGTGAGCCTATCTTCAATTAAACAAAAACATATGATTCTACCAGAAATATGCATTTATTAAATGAGTGAATTGATGTAGATAAATAAATTGATAAACTAACAGTCTTATCATCCGTGGACCACTAAAGACATCATTTTAAGGGTAAGAAGAATATTGATTTAAACGCAAGGCACGCTTGCCTTAAATAAACTGATTCTTTTGCAATTTAAAATAAGACCGAGATAAATATCTCAAGAAATTAATAAGACCTCGGAAGCGAATTCTACAAAATAACCGTAAGTATAATAAAAGTCGTTGTATAGCGTTGTAAATGTATATAACTGAAAAAAATATGCAGGTGCCTGCAAAATAAAAGACAATAATTGTCAATTTTTTAAACCTTGTTATCCAAGTAGACGCAGGCATTAACTGTTATTAATAAACGCGTCTTAACGTTGAGCATCTTTTGTCTTGTTTCATCCGATGAAGATTGTCTTTCGCCAATGCAAGACAAATGACTCTCAATTGGGACGCGTTTATTAATAAAACTATAAGAGATTACAATTATACATACGTCAAGGTTAATTATGACGTCACCTTGACATATCCTCGTTCCAACAGTTAATGGTATCCTTAACTTGCCGATAACGCGACTAACTAACGCCGCAAACTTAACCAACTTGTCCTAATAACTAATGAGGCTTCTAAATAGTTTGCAAACAAGACTGGGCCGTCCCAAGAAGGGTTCCTAACACTTTGAAATAGCATGTTAAGTTTGCATAAACGAACAGGGAATTGAGCGGAGACCCTTAGAGTTACAGTCTGTTTTACGAACGTTATAATATAGGCAGAGATATAGTGGAGTATTAATAATTGCACTCTCTTGTAGGTTTAAACTGTTCATCTTGAGCCACGTATTAATTTGCGGCTATTAAAAAAAGACAACCTAAAGTAAAGAATGGAGTTGTTCTCCATTCATGAGATTTTTTTATGTCTGTCCCCGGATTACTTCGACACGGATTACTTCGAAAACGTGTGTCTTCTAAGGTGGTCATAAATTAAATAAAAATTGATCTAGTTGTTTTAATCGAATTGGAACATTCCATTTTGTTCGCCTGGGTGATATCAGCTAGGTGAAAAAAGTGGAATAAAGTGTTCTCAATTCACCTTCGACGGTTTGCACCACGGTGATATCACCCAGGTTCCTGATAGACTGAACAATTGTATAGATGCCTTCTAAATTAAATTCAGTACCTACTTAATTTTTTAATTTGCATAAGAAACACAATCTGTGAACCATTTTTTTTCTTCAACTAATGTGGCAACCACTTTCTGTGAAATAACTCCTTCAGAATTTTTATTTCAGGTTTGATGAAATGATGTTAAATTTAGTCGTTAAACAGGGTTGTCAGCTAAGCCAAAAAGGGGTCATATTACAAATCGCGATGAACAACTTTTACTATTGGACAAACGAAAATATATTTGAGAATGAAAAAGCGTCTGTTTCATAAAAAAGTTTATGGGTTGTCGACAACTTTTTTAAGTTAAATATAAAAGTATGTCCTTTTTGTATGTCAGCCAGAATAATGTTATATCTTTAACTATATTTATTATGTTTTGTTTTTTTCTTTGCTTTTCCATCGAAGGTAATAAGGCGTAAAACACCTTAACACACACAAGGCTAAAGCTTTTAAAAATATAGTAATGAAGTAATAAAGGCAGTGACATTCAATATTTGAAATTATATTTTTTTAAGTTTAATTAGCTAAGTAGTTATTTGTCTTCATTTACAAGCGAAGAATTTTAAGAATTGTAATTAAATTTAAAAAAAATATATAATCTCATAAAGGGCACAGACCAAAGCGTCTGTCGAGTATTAATATATATTCAAAAAAAATTAATAAAGGCTGAATAAAAGATATGTTAAGGATTTATATGCCTTAACATAACTTTTGATTAGCCTTTTTAATAATGCATGCGGCTTAAATTTCGTTTGTTAAACATACAAAATTTAAGCCGCATGCATTATTCCGAATGTGACTATTATGCAAACTAGCTCTAATGACAAAGATAATGATGTGCAGACCAACTCGTCATCAGCGAGTGCAGTTGTATAATAACTAGGTAGCATTCGAAGCAGGTGCCCACTCGTGTACATAAATCCTGAGTTTTAACGCATAAGCTTACAGCGATTATACTGACACATAGGTAAGCATTAAAGTGAGAAACAGAGTTTTAGGCAGGTGGTATCTTCAGTTATTTTTATGTTGTAAATAAAGTACGTACCTGATTTTGATAAAACGTAAAATGAGATCAACTATAAATTGCCTATGTTCTTTGAAACATTTGAATCAGTCCAGGCGAATCTGGGAAATCTGGAAACATAAATTAAAATAAAGATTCGCACTAAGAGTTGTGGAAAGTAAAGTTAAGAACCTGCTCTTGTTTTAAATTTGATTTCATGTTAGTCTAATTTGGTGCATTATTTTGTCTGTGACTAGTATGCAAACTAGCTCTAATGATGTACAGACAAACATTTGATAACTTTTTAAAAAGATAATCATTAAATCCTGATATTGTTACCTCTCTACGTTACTCTAATTTACTCTAGCAATATTTTTTTATAAGCTTGCGCTTGACAGCAACTCACCTGAGGTAATGTGACTACGGGGCCTCTCTACTCTAGCCGTCAGTCTTTAAAGCCACGTTATCTTATGACTTGTTCCACGCGATCAGTCCAGCTCTGCATCCATTACCAGAGAGGGGAGTATTGTTCAACGAATAACAAGCTTGCATGGAAACAACACCTATTGTTCTTACGATATGGAAAAATGTTGGGAAAGAGCGAATCGGACTAGTTCATATCGGGTTCTGAACAGTGTTAATTTCGAAGTTATCGAGTACCGCTGGCTTTTTTACGAATGATATTTTTATTTATATGCAGTGTAAAAGTATAAATATTATTTTAACAAGTTTTAAATTTCAATCATTTCAAATTTTTCAGCAATTTCGTGATAAAAAGATTCTAAACTTCAAAAGAATTAAACTGCATTAAAATTATATATTGATGGATGTGTGCCAGTATTCCAAGGACGCTGACTTCATTGAAATTCTAGGAATAAGCCATCTTGTTCTTAGTAGCGTCAATGAGTTATATTGAGATGAGAGGATAATATTTATGTTTATTATAACTTTTCGAGTTCAAAATAGCGTAGGATAAGCTTCAGTTTTATTAGTTAGCTAAATATGATTTAATTATCTAAAGAAGAAATTAGTTAAAAGAAAACTAGTTGAGATGCAGAGAATAACGCATTAGTTTTTGAGAATAACACATTCAAAACTTTGACCTATATCCCATTTTCGACGGAACCCCAAAAATGACAATTAATCAAGGAGAAAAAGCAAAAAAATGGGTTTTTTCCATCCGAGCTAATGGAGAGTATTAATTGTTACGGACTTTTGAATAGTATGGATACGAGCTTTTTCATTTCTCCTAACGTTGAACAGTTTTAAAACGGAACCTAAAAACTTGTACAAATCCGAATTGTAAAAGGTATTTTTCCTTTTACCGATAGATTTGATAATGTTACCAGCTAATTATCTATTATTAACCAAATTCAAAGAATATACTCAGAATTTATCAGAGTATTGTATTATTGTTTAAAAGAGATACTAGATATTTGGTTTGGATATAGGTTTTTTGGTTTCCAGATAATATTATATAAATTATATCAAAATCAACTGAGTAGTCGAAGTTGAAGTAAATAGATAGATAAATTTATTGCAGACACACAAAAAAAAAATACAAGAGAAAATTCTTACAAAATATAGTGCTAAAAGTGGCGGCCTTATCGCTAAAAATATATATATTTTAAGGTATATTTTGGTTTTGTAACAGACTTGAAGCAAAGGCATAGCCTAGTCATTGATCGTCTCGCCTGTCAAGCAAGAAGGCGCGGGTTTCCCACCCAGGCACCTTCGAGTTTTTCACTCATAAGAATCAATTGCCACTTAATTGCTTTAACGGTGAAAAGAAAACATCGTGAGAAAATCTGCCTTTCGGAGATCGTAAGCCTATTCAAAATAAATGAATTCTCCAACGCACAATTCAGCCAGAGTAGTGGACCTATAATGGGGTATAGGTCCACTACTCTGGCTGAATTGTGCGTTGAGATCATAAAAGAGATCTCTGCCCAACTGTGGGACGTTATGAGTTGATACTAATTGTAACGAACTGTTTAGTCTTCTAATAGTTGAAAGTAATAATAAGTATCTGTAATTAGCTTAATTGAGTATTCCCTTAGATTTAATCTTAATACTAATTAATTAAGCATTATTTAGGTTTCATATAATTAAATTACTGCAGCAATAATGCTCTCCAGACTTTAATGTTTACATGATGTATTGAAAATTACTAGATTCGGGCAAATAATCTGGTTTAAAACTGTAACACGATATATATTGAGATTATTTACCATAATAATATTACTGGTAATAGACGGTAATCCTCACATATTATAAAAAATTGAAACTGTGTTTGCATGTCAAAATTTTCCATAGCAACTGAGTGACGGATCGTCTTGTTTTTTTCACAGAGATAGTTTGAAGTCCGGGAAGTGGCAGTTTTTTTCCCGGAAAAGTAAAAATACCGCGGGCGAAGCCACGGCTAAAAAGTAGTAATAAGTAAGTAAATAATGTCCTCTGCAAATATTTTTTATTTTGCAATATTCTATACAGATATTTTCTATACTTCTGTCTTGACCTCAGAACTGGATTTTTTCATATTTTGAGATAAAATTGTTTAAACTTTAGTATTCAGTTATGTCCGTAAATAGTGCAGTTAATTTTTTCTCATTTTAAGCAGATTTTTCAAAAGGTTATATCGGTTTGAGGAGAGCCAAAAGGAGGTCACTTCTTGATATCAAACTACTTTCACCATGAAACTAACCCGGTGTTAATTAACAAAAATTCAGCAATTAACAACGGTAATATAATAATTAAATAATTATCAGCAGTAACATACATTTTCTTCACGGTTGAGTTTTTTTTTGTCGAATTACGTATCCCATAGCAATAGTTGATGGTCATGATGAGTAAACGACCATTCTTATTTTCAACAACTTCCAAAAAGGAAGAGGCGCTATGTTCGTCTGTATGTAGTTTTTTGTATATCGATATTTTCGCTAATTGTAAACCGATCAAATAAAATTATTTTTTAGTTCGAAATCTATAAAGGACTATTTAGAGAGTATGAAACTACAAACTCGGTGCATTAGCTTTTTTATTTTATTTAATATATATTTTTGTATGAGAACATTAGTAGCTACGTCAGTTTAGCATGCACAATGGCAGTCGGTATTTATTTTGTTAAAGGATTTAAAGTATTCTTCTTAATACAGATCGTTTAACATTATTAAGTGAAAGATTTTCTTACCACAATATATTTTGTTAGTTTATATAATCAAACAAAAAAAAACAATTCTATATGTATAATGTTTTACCCAATTCCAACAAAGAATGCTTGTGTTATCTCGTCCATACATTAGGTTTCATTCTTGTTACACTAGGTTAAAGAATTTCGATTATGATTTTGTGATCCATGGATAATACAATGGCATATCCCACTTTATTAACCTGGGTGAATAAAGTCGAAATTATAGTGTCCTCAATTCACCTTGGCTATATTATTTTGTTTATTTAGGTGTATATTTTGAGTAAAGTCCGATTTTAAATGCCAAAAATTATTCGCTGAGTAGCTATTAAGGCAGTAAGGGAGACTGCCCTCTTCCTTTATGTACTTACTTTGGCAAACGCAAGGGAATCAACCAAAGAAATACAAAAACCATAAATTGGTAAATTTTATTAGCATCGGTTAATAGATGTGGAAGAAAGGTTCTTGAGTGGCGATCACGAACTGGAAGACGCAGCGTTGGTAGGCCTTCCACTAGGTGGACCGACGGCATAGTGAAAGTCACGAGTAACCAGTGGATGCAATTGGCAGCTTGTCGTTCGGAATGGCGTTCTAAGGGTGAGGCCTACGTTCAGCATTGGACGTCTTCTGGCTGATGATGATGATGATTACCAACTAATACAATGTGGTAAATACTATTGATTGGTATCTCTAGAAAGCAAAGTTTAAAAGCGTTGTGATCTGCATTTTAGTACTAAAGCAGGTCTCAACGCACAAATTTCTTCGAAATATCTTATAAACCTAACTAGAAATACTAATCAATGGTGTTTTAATGGATATAGAAAACCCAATACGATGATCCAATTTTGGTCGAGTCAATTGCACTTTTGCTATTGCTCATGCTTCCATAGAGCATATTGAAGGATTATTCAAACCTGTATAAAAGATCTTGCCCAGCCTCCAATACATTATTTCCATCACAGCAAAGCATTTTAAACAGGTCTTTAAGTACATCATAACAATTTCCCATGAAATTTCACACGCGATATAATATCGCATACAGCCTTTATTACAAAGAAACCATCGTATCTATACACCATTACGCCACATATTTTCCGTTACGGCTTCATTACGGCGGGATACGGTTTCTCTTGTTGAGTATGAGAATTTTTGAGAAAATATTTTTATGGAAATGCGTATCGCATGTGTTTGGAGCGGTGTTTGAGGTTGAATCATTTCGACGAAGAGATTTTGTTTAGAGGACCTTTTAATGTGGATTAAGGACTATGTTGTTGGAATTTTATAAGATATTAAATTACAGTTACATATTACCATAAGTAAAGACAGGGACATTATTTTTTCAGTTTTTGGGAAACTGTCCATTAAAATCTTTGCAATCGAGCCCAAAATTGAACAAAACGAATGTGAGTAGATTTTCCGCGTAGTTTCGCTCGCTTATTGTCTTCCTACTCGGATCTTGAACAATCTCTGTCCTATAAATCTAGTCTATCTGTCACTCAGTTTCTCAGCAGAAAAAGACAAAAAACACACTTTTGCATTTATACGAGTATTATGTGTGGAGATGGTAGGTACTTCATTCATAATTAGAATCATACGTACGCCGAGTAGGTAAACGCTCGGCTTTTAAACTTTTAAGGGATTTTTGTTCAAATGTTGTTTTAGGATGATAACTATGTAAAATATTGCATATGTGCAAAATTGATTGACACTTGAACGGCCAAAGAAAGTGTAGTCATAAAATTTACATGTTCTGGAATACTATTGACTATATTAAAGCAAGACAGAAATGTGTCCAACCTGTATTCGGTTAGCGTAACGTATGAAGGTTTTTATTTTTAACCCCTGACGCAAAAACGACGCTGTGTTATAAGTTTGACGTGTTTGCGTGTGTCTGTGTGTGTGTGGGTCTGTGGTATCGTAGCTCCCAAACGGATGGACCGATTTAATTATGATTTCATGCTGTATTAGTCGGGAGTGTGCTTAGCTGTGTTTGATGTATATCGGACCAAGATGGCCGCTGCTACAAAATGGCGGGAGTACAAATTTTTCTTCACAATTCTCTCAATATGAGTATCAAATGAAAGGGCATAACTAGTAGAATACCATACTTTATGATAATTTAAAATTTTATATAGCTGCCCGAATGTCGGGGGTTTTTCATTATTGTCAATTTTACTTGTCACGGTTGTGGTGGTCATGTTACTATGATAGTCATGATAAAAATATCCCTAAAATCTTAATAATACTCCAGGCGTCTCCAACTTTTTAAGTGAAGTGAATTGCATAGTATTTTGCCTTCTTTCACAAACTTTAGAATGTGGGAAACATTTCGCAAATATTTCCTTTCCTCTCATAAAACCGGAACAATGCCAATGCCCGATACTTTGGCTCTGAACCAATCCGTTAGTTATTGTACACCGTTAAATGCTCCAAAATATTTAGTCCGTAAGATTTCGTAAATAAAACTCTTAATTTGGAATTTCGAGCTACGAAATTTAAATTTAAATTTTAAATAGTGGGTAGAGTTAATGCATTTAATTTAAGATTATATTTTTATATGATGGTTGTAAAGACTGGATGTGTTCGTTGTCTATTTCTTTTTATAGTTTTTTTATGTTAAATTAAATATATACTTGAGAGCATTTTATCAAAGAAGAAAAAATATTATGGTATCATTGCGGGGTCACCTGTTTGCAGAAAAACGAATTATTAAAAGGTTGTGGCATCATTAAAAAGATTGTTTCCTTTAACATATTATTATTTACATAAACTAAATTTAAAAATATAATTGCATACCTGCTGTCTAGTAAGATAGTGATAAATGGTAATCATTGTAAGAAATTACATCCGCCGTATATTCTCTCGCGATTATTTATCTTGAGTTAAAAAATTACGTGTGCATTGCGCAGTAATATGCCCCGCGGGCGATCTACCAGTTAAGTCATCCAACCTACAATAGGCCACAAGTTTGGCATGGCCATTTATCCCATAGCAAATGTAACTACTACAACTAAGATAAAATGATATGAAATAAATAAATAAAGGCAAAAAAGCGCCTAATTTGAAAAAAAAAAACTATGTATAGGTAAATACGTATTTGCTTTAAGGCGCGATAAACGCTTTTTAAGATTACAGATCTTATACCTAGAAACATAATTATTTCAACTGCCTAAGATCCTTTGCTTAATTTTGGTGATCCATTAGAATAGTGTAAAATATAGTGTAAATTTGTTATATAACATCCCATTAGTATCACAGCAATAACTCTAAAATTAATATGAATAGCAAAACCAAACCACGGCAGCTTTAAACAGAATGTATGCTCAGCGCGACGCTATTACTCCAGTAAAAACTGCAGTTTCTTTCCCAGGACGGTTATTAAACATTAAAAATTTAAAACAAAACTGCCACAGTGCTGTGACCATGAATCATGGAAATTACCAAAAATATTCATAAATTTTTCAATTTAAAATCGTAAGCAACCGAAACCTCTCTCTGTCGCTAATAATTAGTCGTATGGGGATATAAAGGATAAATGAAAAATACTCTAGAGTTTTACTCAAACTCTCAAGAAAAATGACTATCATTCACATAAAAAAATCTAGCCTGACGTGTAATTGTATCGTTTTACAGAGCAATTTACGAATGATTGCAATGAGAAATTTAATAGTGAGTATTTCTCTTACTCTCCAAACAAGATAACATGATAACAATTTGCTTTTTTGAATTATCTGATAATGAAGAAAATTATCAGCCACGGATTACCTACAATGTGGAATTGGTGCAGCATACAATTTCGCCTGAAGAGTAATGTTTAATTTTTAAATGACATGTACGAGATACCTTCTTTTATACATAACTAGGTTTCACCGCGTAGTTCCCCATTTTATTAAAAATAAATCGAAAAATATTTTTTATTTTATGGTGTGGTTCCTCCTCAGCACCGCCACACCTCACCTTATTTTTATACCTATGTATTATTATATTATTGAGGATGCCTTGTGCTAAAGCAAAACACGTGTCGAGGAAGTCGGATACTGAGAGAAAGAAAAATAATAAGGCGAGGTTTGGTGGTGGCGAGGAGGAACCACACCATAAAACAAAAATATTTTTCGATTTATCACGCTATCGTCAAGACGAGGCGGAAAAACACTAAATATTTTTATATACCATCTTATTATAAATCGATTTCCGCAAAGTAACACCTGACTCCATCAATTTTAATCCTAGTCCTTTCCAATCTACCTGTGTACCAAATTTCATCTAGATAGGTTCAGTGGTTTTAGCGTGAAAGCTAGACAGACAGGCAGACAGAGTTACTTTCGCGTTTATAATATAAGTTAGGATTAGGATAATGTTCTACTTTTATCTTTAAATTCTTAGTAAAATCTTGAGAAATGGACACCATAACAATACTACAGCGGAATATTCGTACTGGCTAGAACAATGTGTATCTCTCACACGAACTAGTCCTCCTGACGTGTAATTTAAGCTTTTTTACGAACAATGTATGAGGGATTGTTATGAGAAAGATAGTGTTTTGTTGAAAATGTGAGTACTGAAGTTCTTAAATACATAGAAAAGCAGAGTTAGTTTTAATTTCCTCGTCTTGTTTTTGAGCTATTTTCAAATATGAACACTTGCTGATTTTATATACTGCTTTTGTTAAAAGGTGGTAATATTAATTGAAATTGTTATTACATAATATTCACTAGTTATTACATAGTAAGATAGTATTCACGATGGACTTGAAAGCCGGAACAATACTCAGTGTGATGGCCAATCAAAACTAAAAGAGAATAAAAAGCGTATAAAACTTGACTCCAAGTGTTACGTGGTTATGTTAGTAATCCATGCTATAACAATTTTGTGTTAAATTTAATTAATTAGGTAATGGCATAATATAGTTTTTTTAACTCTTGACAGATCTTGTAAGATTTATTTATTTCAACTTGTGTTGCGAGATTAGGTAATGGCATAATATAGTTTTTTTAACTCTTGACAGATCTTGTAAGATTTATTCTCTTGACAGATCTTGTAAGATATATCGCGCTTTTTTAAATATACACTTTTGGTGTTAAAGATTAACTCACGCGTGTTACACTCACGATCAACGTGTATGAGGAGATTCTGGACTCCAGGCAAAGAAGATATAATGAAACTACTTCAGGTCTATGTACGAGTATTATAAATTATCTCTAATACTACTAGCTGTCACCCGCGACGTTGCCCACGTCATAAAATAAAATATAAAGTAATTTCAAACTTTGAACATCTTTTTAACCTTCTTACGTTGACTCCTAGCGAATATCTGTCAGTCAGGACTTACTCTTCTATACTTATAATACTACTTTAAAAGATCGAATGCTTTATTGATGCTTAACCCGAATTTGTCTCTGTATCTTGAATCACGCTTGTTATATAGTAGCAACAGAAATACATCATCTGTAAAATTTCAACTGCCTAGCAGGATTACGCGGACATTCGTCAAAGTAACATGTGAAGTTTTTTTTAAAGTAACATGTGAAGTTTTTTTGTCTTGATGAGTAATATTCTTTTAATTTTTATCATCCCAATAAAATTATTAATACTTACGATCATAGGATTATATTTTCATCTTGACTGTCCCAAAGCATGATTGACTAAAAGCTTATTTGACGAACAAAGAATTAGACTTTTAAGAACTTGACGAATCAAGTATATGACAAATTTAGGTTTTGGTCAGTCTCTAGTTTGTCATATTAAGAATTTGACGAAGTAAGTAATTGACAAATTAAGCTTATGACTTGTATAAGATATAGTCAAACAATTATTTGACGAATGTCTGCGTAATCTCTAGCAGCTATCACGGTTCATACAGCCTGGTGATAGACAAATGAGCGTATGGACATCGAAGTCTTAGTAATAGGCTTTTTACACATTAGGATGCGAAACCCTAATAAAAAAAACTAACGCATTGTGAACCTCTTTCTTTTTGATGTCTGTTAAAAATTGTGCTGAATTTGCAAAAACTCAATAGGCGTTAATGCTATGCAGAACCTTAGCTCTACAGAATTGTCCACTCATGTTAAACATTCTTAAACTAACTTCTCTGTATCGCTTTAATTATTCAAATTCACAGTTCAAAATACCGCAAACTTTTACAAAAAAGTCTTACGGAAATATCAATGAAATTTATACTGACATAAATTGTACAAGGATAGCAATTGCGAACGAAGTCGCAGGTAAGCTAGTATAAATATATATATGTGTATACATTAATGTATCCAGTCCACTACCAGCAGAGGGAGGAGGGAGGAATCCCAAGGCCTTCCTACCTCAATATCATCCGATCTTACGTTTGCAGATGCAAC
Source organism: Ligdia adustata (assembly GCA_947049295.1). Lineage (NCBI taxonomy): Eukaryota > Metazoa > Arthropoda > Insecta > Lepidoptera > Geometridae > Ligdia > Ligdia adustata. Next base: position 4,879,161 of record OX346237.1, read on the forward strand.
GCGGCGCGGGTGGTGAAATGAACCCGTGAGTTTCTCAAGTATATCAGATCAAGTTATAGTGTATGTTCGATCAAAGTAAAACCATATTGAGCTCACTTTAGATACACTTTCCAAGCTTTACCTATGTGAAGCCTCTAGTTGTAAGCGCACGGCTGAAGTTGTGTCGTATGATTATAACTAAGTTAAGTTATATAGACCTTCATATAATTCATATTGAAAAACAACTTTTAAAAAGGAGGTTCTTAATTCGTTGGAATCTGTTTATCGACTTTCTAAAAAAGGAGAAGGAGAAGATTCAATTCGATGGTTGTTTATGGGATTTTTTTTGTTACTTGATTCACCTGGACCGATTCTCATTTATTTTTAAGAAAAAAAGTAATCTTTTGGGACCGTAATCTTGAAATATACAGGGTTGTCAATTAGAGGTGTACTAAGCCGAAAGAGAGCCACTGTGCTCATTCTAAGGAAGAACTTTTAGTATGGAATAAACTCTGATTTAGAGAAAAAAATCAGATAATTATATTAAAATCTAGTAATGATATGTATATTCCTAAAAGGCAGTGTTAGTGTAGTAAATACAAACGTATCCCCTAAGACTAAGATAGTAACAACACAATTGCATACAAAAGTGTTTGCGACAAGCCATTTTAGCGCAGAGAACGTTGCAATCACCCGGGACTATGCAACTTTTGGTACTCGATTTCAGTTGGTTTGCATTTAAGTTTAGATAAGTTTATAAAACTGCATAGTTGATCGAGCGAGTTAGTCTGGCAAATATTCTTCTCTGTCAGTTTATTCACGTCTTGTTTGTACTTGCGCGAAGCCAGGTATCGAATATTTTGGTTTTGTTTTGACAACTGTAAAAACTCTTTTTAAGGCCTTATTTCACTTAGCTAGGTCACAATAATGTATAAGAAGTCAACTCTTTATAAAATTTAAATAATAAAATTATCAGTCTTTTTCTACTAGTTGGATAATGGTAGCAAATAATTTTCTTTTCTCTGCTATTTTCAATTCTAGTCCTTCTCCGCTACATCCCTGGAGATGTTCACAAACCGCTCACCGCTCGGTGGAATAAGGCCGAGGAACTTTGTTCAATAACATAAGTATTTTAAGCTTTTTAAACAGGTATTCATATTGCTGACCACACAAATACAATGTTTTGTTATAAGTAAAGAAAAGAAATAAGCTGCCGGCGATTTTGTAAAAATCTTTATTTGTTTGAAATGGTTATACTCTTGAAGTGATCTTATTTATGTTTCGTAAAATTGAGCCAGAGGTTACACTTAAAAATGTTACACAGGATTTAAAAAAGATCTTGTTTCATATTCAGGATTACTTTTTCAGATGTGTCTGACAAACATTATTAAAGTCAACCGTAAAACTGTTACTGTAAATCCCAAATTTTTGGAAGCAAATCATCACCCAGAAAAAAAACCAATTAGCTACATTCGAAACAGAGATGCTTCGTTTACTCGGTCAGTAGTAAAATTTTGTTAAAGCACCTATCTAGCTATTCAGCAAGTGAAATGCGGAAATAAAACATGTCGGTTTTAAACGGGCGCTATGTCATGGACGCTGGGTTAACGCACGCTTTACGCGCGATTTTAAAAAGGTAATACATATTTTCGTTTCGATATAAAAGCTTAAGGTCACGCATTCACTGACATAAATTATCACAAAAACTTTTTTGGACCTATACAGGGTTATCGGGTAGGAGTGTACTAAGCCGAAAGGGGGTGACTATACTCATCCTAACAAACATCTTTCACTATAGGACCAACCCTAAATTCGACAGAAAAAAAACAGCTGTTCCATACAAAAACTTGATCCGTCGTCGACAAATTGTATGAAATATCTGTTTTTTTTCTCGTGAATTCAGAGTTGGTCCCATAGTGAAAGCTCCCTTTCGGTTTAGTACACCCCTAACCGATAGCCCTGTAGATTTGACAGATATTTGTTTCATATGTTCGATCTGTCTAAGAACTGATTTTGCGATAAGATCGAATTATGGGCCGATATCAAATTTGTATGAAATCTTTAGAATTAATCAGTATTGATCAGTATCCGCCTGGATCGGATTTTCCTATACGATAAATCATATTAACCTGTTTATTTATAGATACATCAGTATCAAAAATATTCTTAATGCATTCGGGCTAAATCGCACACGTCAATTAGTCTCCAATGCATAGCATACAACAATTAAAGTACTACAAGCAGTGTCACAATGCTCTCTTACATTCTCCTTTACGTTCCACTGTATTGCATTGACACGTATCAAATAATCGTGTTTGTAAAACGAATAAAAGCTCAAGTTTATCCGAAGACGTCGCAGTTTACGATACGTGCAATATTTTCAATATCGGGTCAGGATTTATGCACTGCAACTCGAATCTGACATTGTATTTTATTATCTTTGCTGAAAAGTTTGTCAGGCGTTGCAAATTCTGCCACTGAGGATATGACAGTTAGAGAAAGATTGATCGTCCTGGTGTTGTGTTGTACATTGTTAAACTTGAAGTTTTGTAGATATTTTATGTACTTTTTAGTAGACGGGATGCGTTTTGCAGATAACAGGATTATGTTGTCTTACATTTTCGTAAATTACACTAATTATGTCTGTAGGAAGAAAGCTTTTAGACTAAACTAATTTAGATCATCACTTGAAACACATTATTCCCGAGCGACATAAGATATTTTTGTAGTAGTACAAGTCTTACCGTTGTTTTACATACAAACTTCTCTTTAAAATAATTGTGTATAAACATTTTGAGGAAATTCACTGAATATGAAAAAACAGCTTTTATAAAAATAATAAAACGTCTAGTTATGACAAAAAATGCTGTAGGTACAATTACCTAGAAAACATTTATCGTCTACAGATGATCCAAATGCTTCAAACACCACCAGATAGAAGCGTACCTAGTAATACGAAAAAATAACGAAACTATTAGTTGAACCTTCCAAAATCTGTTACGTATATAAGAGGTGATTTTAAATTGACTGCGTATATTTTTATCATGCTGATTGCATGATAAACGTTACATATTTTATAACTGGGAAATATGTTCATTTACACAAATCTGGGTCATGCGTTTGCATGACCCAGATTTGCTCGCTTGTCGTCACCGTGACCTGGTTTCGCACCGGGCGCCACTCATGGATACCCATCCATAAGTTTCGCGTTTGTTTTGCATGATTTCAATTGAAGCTTTTTCATTATTTTTGTTTTAAAGTGGGTTAAACAAAAACTCGGGTATTTAATTTTGCAATATTTTTGCAGTATACTGAATATTCGTACTAAATTTAGAATCGCTCTGAATTTTAAAACATAACATTGTAAATACTCGTATTACGGGCTCGTCGCGAATATTATATATAATATTAAAAAGTCTGGCGTTACACATTCAGTATTGAGGTCGATTGATAAGATCGTCGAAACGCATTAAGATGCTGCTGCAATAAATATAAATATAACGTTATCTTATAACATGTTAATAATCTTCAAAACTATTTATTTATTTTATACAAGATATTTTTTTGTTATATTTTTAAATAAATTGAAAATGTGGAACACTTACAAAATCGTTAAATGCCTTTTTTAATTCAAGCCAGCTTGGAATTTGGGAACCAGCCTACAAGAAATTTAAAAAAGCATGCCTAGTCTGGAAATACGTCGGCCCTCAAAGCAGCCTGCCGGAACACATTGTGACTAGCCAGGCGAGCGCTAGAAAATACTAATCGCTTTGCTATAGCTTCATCACGATGTTTTACTTAATCGGTAGCTCACGCTCTTTTTGCTTATTACATGCTAACCACTCGGCCATTATCGTTTCAAATTTTGATTATTTCCAAGCTAGCACACCAAGAGACATTAGATTCGAGTATTCGATATAAATTTCATCTTTATTTTCCACGCATTTCTTAGTCTTGTTTTGACAGACTGACGGACAATAAAGTGATCTTATAGTATTTCTTTTTTTATACTCTTACCTCGATTGCACCAATAACGAATAATATGCGCGTATAGAGATAAACCTTTATTTACATATTAATTTAAATATCAAAAAAGCTAAATAGAACACATGTGTTGTCAAGTTATTGCTCAATATCTTTGCTTAATTGTTTATTTTACTATTTACTGTAGTTACTTTTATTGCAGTTTTACGACTTACAGTTATTTTATACAACAATAAAGTATTTTAATAAAATTAAGGTATTGTTCGTTAAAAACTTGTATGTTCCTATAATATTATAGCCAAGCCAGCAAAGTCTCTGGAAACTACTTTAGTCTGCATGCGTGTTAATACTTTACGTAACGTCTTCCACATTCTTAAACTAACCTTGACAAAACTTGGTAACTAATCCAGTTTCTGTGATTTTTTGACGGTAAAGGCTTTATGTTACGGAGCTGAAAAATTTTAAAAATACAGAAACAAATTCAAAATAAGTAAGTCATTTACAAGGTGTAACAGAAAGCTGTGACAATACTTAAGGGTTTTTTTTACATAATCTAGAAAAGATAGTATCCTTACAAAAACTGTTCACGTGATCGGCCAACTTGTAAAGAAAACGTTTTTTTTTTTAATTTTACAATATTTAGTGGGTTCACTTTGATGAGTAGACTAACACCGTTAAGTATTGTCGCACATTTCTATTACACGTTGTATATATATGACAGCCTCTTAAAACGTCGTTAATGATAAGAGGTTCTCAGACAACAGTTTTTGTGAGCTGTGTGAGTAAGATCTCAAGTAGAAACATTTTTTACATAGGCATTCTTGACTCAGGAGAAATCCTAGTATGGAAGCTATAGATGTAATGTCATTGTATAATTATTCATGTTGGTTTCATAATATACAGGTTTCTTTACGTACTTAATCGTTGGAAAGATCCAATTCAAGATTCATTCCCATCTTTTCTTAGTTGGTAAACCTCGTCAGGGTAATATAGCATATTAAAGCTACCGTGTATACGACAGCGTCACGTACCGCAAGCATTTCGGCTGATTGTGCTATGTCATATATAAGCGCTAATAATAACTTGAAACGAAGTAATATTTTATGTTTTACTCAAATTTAACAACAATTAGCACTCGATGTCAATTAGTTGTAACAGATAGGAATGAGTTTGAGAACAATTAATCGGTAACCTGAAAACAACGTACCTAACTTATTGAGGACAGGTACCTTATAGTAGTGTAAGAGCTAGATACATGTAAAACTTGATACTTTACTCGACAATGGATTGGTAAAATAGATGTGAAATTTCTAATATAATAATATATACTTTATTATGAAAACAATACAAAAGAATGTATAAAGAAACAAAACGACTCATATAGCAAGCAATAGAAGCAATAGCATATTCGTTTACTGTTAGGTAATTGATGATACTTACATTTGCTTCTCATCTATATATATATATAAAAATGAATCCCTATCCCTTGGTCACGAAATCACGCGTGAACGGCTGGACCGATTTCACTGTTTTTGTTGTGTTTGTTATTGTCTGGAGAAGGTACTTATGACAGAAAAAAAAATATATACTATTTATAAAAATGAATCCACTTGTTTCACTAAAACTCGAGAACGGCTGGGCCGATATAGCTGATTTTAGTCTTGAAATGATTGGGAAGGTTTAAAATGTGAGAAATATACGTAACTGTTAGGCGGTACGAAGTTCGGCGTGCCAGCTAGTTCTATATATATATATATATATATAATATATAATTATATATATCGGTAAGATAAATAATAGTAATCAAAAACCGTAAAATTATCGGTCATTGTTAAATGTGCTCATAATAAGCATATTTAAATCTTATTTTATTGCATCAGTTACTCATTTTATTTTTATTTTAAATGATGATTACCAGATATTATTAAATATACTAATAACTAAACCACAAATATGAAACTATATTTTAAACAACTAGCACAAAAAACCAACACGCGCATTTGTTGCAAAATAATATAATGTGATTTTCTAGTCTATATTTCAGTTTCTCAATACCCAATACAGACAATTGGTTCATTGTCAGAAGAATAACCAAACCAATTGCAACCTTAGCTCTCTGACTACAATGACTGCACTGTGCAACAATTTTTTCCCGCTTACTTTCAATCGTTCTCAGTCATTAGTCCGCAGGTTCTCGTAAAGTTTAGTACTTACCGCGAATGCAGTGTGTGAGACCTTAATAATTATATTCGTGACTAAGAAATATTTAAGAGAACAAAAATGTCCCAAATCTGGGTCCCACCGGACATCGCAGAAATTTGCCCGGAGCAAACCGCGCCTCTAACGCAATGTTCTCAGCTAGGTTTCATGTATTTGACGTTACTAACTCAATTGTATGGGAGATCAATTGATAGTGTTCACAAAAATCCGTATTTTGATTATTCGAGTGAAGTGCAAAATAGTTTCACAGGATCGGGAATCGAAACCAGTATACGAGGACCGTCTCATTTCGGACCAACAAATGTGCCACAATCTCCTTACAGTCAACAAGTGTCTTTAAGTCAGTCTTTGGGGCCAACTGTGTCGTCGTTTGGGCAGTCTACGCCATTGGACGAGTACAGATCTTTTGGTGCGCCTAATTCAGGCTCTCATGGATCTGATTTGCAGTCTGGACTCCAAACGGGGCAAGTTTATCAACCACCTTCATCCACTTCATACAGTTCAACTGTAAGTCATCCGTATACTGGATCAAAGTCATCGTACAATCAATTCGACAGCGACATACCCTTGGGAATCAAACCTCACTCACCACAGTTTACGTCTGGATTAAGCCCAGTTTTGCAAACGGATTTTTCAATCAATCACAGCACAAAAACTCGCAGTCACAGACCGAAAGGCACCCGTTTTCCCGACGCATCGTTTTATTTAGAACAAGAGTTCGGAAAACCGGACCAATCTAGATTGCAAAGAGAATTCGGTCGTCCGAGTGATTTTAAATTTGCAAGTTCGTATGGAGCTAACTCTCCTGTGTTCGATTTTGAAAATATAAGACGGAGTTTTCAAGATATCGATGCGGCCGCGACTGAAACGAAAGCCGAAGAGAAGAAGACATTGACGGAATCAAAAAAAGTGAAGAGGAATAGAAGAAGAAGACAGGCGATAGATGAATTTGACTTCATCATTGTCGGTGCTGGCTCGGCGGGGTGCGTAGTGGCAAACAGATTGTCTGAAGTTAAAAAATGGAAGGTAAGAATTATATTTGCTTATCCGTATTTTTTATTACAGTGGAAAAAATATTTTTCATCTTATTTTTGCACCACCTTTTTACTATTTTTGTACTTATGGTTTTATATCTCAGCTAACTTTTGACCCATCTAGTAAGTATTTGTCACATAATATTTAAAACTGTGTAACGGATGTATATGTTCATGGTAAATTTATTTTTCTTGTAAAAATAACAGCAAATTTTGCAAGGTCCTACCTACGCTTACTTGGTCAATAATCTTAAAAAGGTTTGTCTTGAGTAATACACCAATCGTTAACAGTTTTATCAATTTTAATTTTCTTCCCAGACAATAAACTTAGATAATTGCGTGCAGTAATAATTTTATGCAATAATATTCAAGTAAATAAACTTGATTACTTTATTACTTGAATAAATATTGAAAAAAAAAATGAATAATTATTACTAAACTGATATTGGCCTTAAAGTTTTTAAATAAAATTCTTTTTAATCGACACCAAAAAGAAAGTGGTTTTTAATTTGCCGGCTGTTTTTAGTATGTCTCCGATTTCATAGCAACGCCTCGACCTATTTGAAACACAATATGAAAATAACTAACTTAAACATTATAAAAGCGACTTCTAAATCAAAATCAGTTATAACTACAAAAAAAAAAATGACTGAGCGAGCGAAGCGTCTCTGCATCGGCATTTTTTTTCATGTATTAATCAGCACGTTTAACTGTTTGTATGTCTCCTGAAATTTCATACTCGCTTACATGTCGTATTTTAAATTTAGGCTGGGAAGAAGTAGACATTGTGGAAAAACAGCCGTTTTATGGAAAGTGACCATTTTGGTAAAGAGGTCATTTTATGCGAGTGATCTTTTCGGTAAAGTAGACATTATAAAAAAGTAGCTATTTTATGGAAAGTGATCATTTTGGTAAAGAAGTCATTTTGTGCCAGTGATCTTTTTGATAATGTAGACATAAAGTACCCAAGCCGTATTTTCGAACCAAACTTGTGTTACTCGGCATAATGTAACAGCGAGTATTCGCGTCGTCAGCACGAGGTGCTCGCCTGTTTTTCCTTACTAGACTATTTGAATTTTCAGAATTTTCTAGTCTGTGATTTTTGATTGGAGGAGGCAGTATGGGGTGCTCGCAGGTTTTCCCGTACTTGACAATACGTATGCTCGCTTTGTTACACGTTACGTTACGTCTCGTGACACCAGTCAGTGCCCAGCTTTATGCATTCTAATTACATACTGTCATGGTACTGTTCGTTGGAATAAACAAAAACATTATTACTACAACATATTTTATTCAATTTATTTCTTGATTATAAGCAAATAAAATGTGTTGTGCCGGAAATATAAAAATTCAATTATATATTAGCTTACGTACGTACATCGAAGGTTTTTTTTCTTACCAATAAAAATAATAAATAGGAAGGAATTTTTGTTCATATATAAAAATTATCTATTTTTAAAAAAGGATTCGAGCCTCCGTTTTAAAATCTACTCGAAAAATAACAGAAAATAAAATAGACCATTTAATGTCCGCTTGAAACCTTTATTTAGTTTATTTGAAAAGCGTGCTAAAATTACGTTTAAGTGTCAATGTCTCATTCAAGGTTAAACTTCTTTTATAGCTTGACCATCGTCTAAAAGTGGTCAGTGGTTGCAAAAGTGTGCCTTGAAGTAACATTTATTAATTCCCTCATCCGTATCCCATTCCATCATGAAGTAAATAGAGATGAGATGGGTAAAGGTTCTACGGCCTCGTATGAGACGCACAGCGTCTTCTTTTATTATGCTGGATGCCACGTTGTACAATTTAATACAAGCTTCTCTTTATTATTATTTCCTCGATAATTGCAATCGGGGTCTTAGAGTTGAAATATTCTTCCAGCCAAGTCAACTTACGCATCTTATCGTCGCTCTAATGTAATTTATTTTGACAGCAATTAACAAACGACTCATAATTATAGTTGGCTTTAGTAAAATTCCTCATCTACCAAAATCAAGTAAGCAAAATATAGGGTAATATTATACCTATTCTTATTGCGTTAGTATTGTAACCGTCTATTTTTTGTAATCCCATAGGAAAGAAACCCTTTCTTCAGTTGCCAATAAAACTATCAATCTAAAAGGGGCTGACAGCTTCCCTCTAAAATGTAGGTATTCTTGAAGAGAAGAATCTTTACAGAAGTTCCTTTACGAACAAGTTTTAGAGACGATATTAGATGTAATAATAGAAAAATAAATATTAGGTGTAATAAAATTTTGAGTGAGTTTTTTGTAGCAAGAACGGAGAGGGTAAGAAACAAGAAATACTTACATATTTAAGTAAATAGTTATAGCTGCAACTAGTCATACTAGTACTACAAAAAAATATGACACCTCGGTCTGTAAATATTCAATCAAATTAAGATATTTTGATTTAAAAAAAAAACTTTAGCACTGATTTTTATATCTTTCAAACGTACAAAGTATTTTTGAAATCTGTCCAGCCATTTCTGAGAAATCAGGGAACTGACATAAAATAAAAAATATCAATTTTTTTTCTAAATAAAAAAAAGTTTTAAATTAATAGGGATTATACTTATTTTTGAAGGCGTTTAAATAGTGATCGGAGTGAATCGGCTTCAATTACCAGGCGCCTCCAGATTAGGACAGGTTTCTGGACACCTATTATGAAGTGTGAATAGGAAAAATGGGAAAAAGGAATCGTACAAACCAAATTCTTATCTAATTACGTAATAAACATACATATCTAAAATCCTTATTGATGTAAGTTAAACAATGGCCTGGTAAAATAACTGGTACTATTACAAAACCTACTGCCGATATTTCTTATCAAACTTCGTAAGTTTCATGATAATGTGTCACAAATTTTTATTGCAAGGCTGTCATAAATGACCATACTTAGCAATCTGGTAGTTAGCACTTATTTTTATTCGATGTAGAGGCGATAAGTCCCGCACTGACATCCCGCTTAGGGTGTTGTTCAACCCAACTCCTTAAATTACCGGAGCAAGGCCCTAGGGCGCTGGCACAACAGTACCACCCCAGTTACGTCAGATGTTGTGATATTAGCATCATTTTGGAAAGCCAATGCTATACTGTCTGCAAATTCATGAAGTCTCGGTTCACCTCGCATATGTTTTGTAACAGCGCAGTGTGAGAGCATAGTTTTGTGTTATCTTGTACTCCGTACGTGCATGGTTGCCTGGAAGAGATCGCTTTTAAGCGATTAGGCCGAAAATAATAAAACTAGCATATTTTTTATATTGTTTGTTTTAAATAGTGTTATAAGCTGTTTTTTTAATAAAGAGTTGTCTTATCTTGTTTTATTTTAGGTAACCCTGGCACAAAGGGCTTTCTGTCGCTCTTCTTTTATGTCGCTGATAGTGAAGATCTTTGTAGCTACCGCAGATCTAATCTCGGTTGTTAATAAGAAATAAAATAAAAAATATTATTTTTGCATTATTTATTATTTTGAAAACTAATGCGTGTTTTATTAATATTGTTTAAAAATTGATGATGTTCTCCAAATGTAAACGAAACTTTAGTTGGAACTTTCCAACAATTAGGTACGCTTGAAAACCCGTCTTCTGAAATAAAATGCAATATTTATTCGCAATCTGGACCTGCAGTTCTGTAGATTAACTACTCAGTGCAAAGATTCCGGGACACCTACATCTGAGAGGGTTTTGAGTAGGTCTTTATAACATGTTTACGTCATGAACGGTACCAGTCGAGAGTGAAAGTAGATCTAGTAAACAGATACACTTCAATAGCAGTTCACATTAAATAATTAATAATGTACTGAGTTATGGTAAACTAGCGTGACGTTTTTACATAACGAAATTAGCACGTTATGTTGTTCTTGTTATACCGAGGATGAACATATTGGTATATTATTAAACCATCAATCATCTTATTGTTTTATTTGTGTTAAGTTTCCTAGCAGCGTTTGCTAAGTGTGTGATTTTTAACAGATTGCATATAATATATATATCTACTTAGTACTATTATTATAAGTATTTACTTCTCTACTGCCTAAAGTTGACCTATCAGTCAGTCAGGACCTTTTCATACATAGATAATAGCTAGTCGAGACTTTTGAATGATTCCGTCTGAACTCTGTGACCATAGTTATTGATACATATATGTCATAAGGGATGTCAGCCATTATAATTCTGGCAATTTTTTGTTTGAATTTGGTTAAAAATTATATTTGTATGACTTTCATACTTAAATTACTTTTAACAATCCTGATAAGCAGATTTCCCTTCAGACTTAGTCCTAATTCCATTCTAATCTGCTTATTTTATAAAAAAATCATAATTATATATCAACGGCTTGTACTAAAGAACTTGTTTCATTTCCGACCAGGACGGTGTACGTCTACTAAAAAATGCCAAAAGATTTGGTTGTTCTTGTGTTTCAATGAAATCTGCTTCAGTGGCCTACTTCATGTACAAATATATTTAACTTCTGTGATTTGAAGTTGAATTATGGCTATCCCAGGAATATTTTTGTCTCCTAGGTTGACTCCAATGGTCCTATTGGTCTATGAATTGTACTGCGTATCTCAAATGTCAAAAATGACAATAAAAACATGTATACATCAACACCTATACATCACCTTGGCAATATTTAGATTCGAAATTAGGTAGATTAAAGAATAATAATCCCTAACATATTTATGATATCATGTACACTGTCCTGACCGGACCTCCATAAATTTTTAAACATCTCTTTTGTAAAAATATTTTTTACCATATTAGCTGATAAGAGATAGAATAAAATAATCGACCAAGTGTGGGTCGGACTCGCGCACTAAGGGTGAAGTATCATTACAACATCTGTACAAGATTAGTTATAATTTCTACCGGTTTTCGGTATTCATATAAAGCAAATAGGTTTTAGTAATAAGGTCCTGTTATTGAGGTCCTGTTATTACTCTTCGAGATTGGAACCATAAAACAAAACTTAATAATTACACTCTAACTACCACAAATACTAAACAATATGTTACACTATCTGACATAAAGTATTTATTTCTATTCTAACAATAAAACCATTGTTAAAAAAATATCTTAAATCGTCGATACACGCAATTAAACTCAATGTCAAAGTCTGTTCACATTCTTACACAAATTACACCACTTAAATCGAGACCCAAACCGAATTAATCGGTATTTAATTAATACGTGAAAATAAATATCAGATACTGTAGTAACCTTGAATTCGATCACCAAAGAGATTTATTGCGACACAGCCCTTTTTATCGCTAAAGGCGTAGAAAAAAGAATTAGAGCGTGACCAAGGACCTTATTCTTATGGCTTCCGATAATTTAAGCATCTGATTTAGTTAAAAATTTATCGCTTCCTTAAATTCACTAAGGATAAATTATTACAAAGGATATGGTTTTGTTATATTCGTGTAATAGAATAAATCATTATAATATTTTTACCTAATCCTCAGATATTCTTGCTTTTTCATAATATAGTCGAATATATGACCGGTTTCGGAACCATCCGGGGTCATTTTTCATTCGGGTTTCTTTGAAATATGGCTTGCGGAAATTTAAGCAAATTTATTGCTCCTTCAATGTGCAATGTATTTTTATCGATTGCTTTAGTCCCAGCAATGCTTATCAGGGGAAGTATAATGTAATTAATTTAGGCATTTTAAATAATGTAGCAACACAGCATGATTAACACATATATTTGGTAAACGTAAGAATTATTATTTACGGCAAATATCTATCTATTTATACATTAAAAAGTCCTGACTGACTGAGTCACAATCAATGCTGACCTGGAAACAAAATTTAGAATGTGTATTGATTTTAGGGTGTACTAAAAAGGGTTTTTCGGAATTTCAGCCCCTACGGGAGTTCATAGTTATAGTTGATATTCCGTTTTATGCCATGTGCAACACCGCGGGTGACAGCTATTAGTCTATATTTCTGTACTATATACTAATATTATAAAGAGCAAAGATTTGTATTTTTGTATGTAACGAACTTACATTTTACAATGAACTTAAACTACTAGACTTCAAAAATTATTTCGCCGTTAGAAATCTATATTAGCACTGAGTAACATAGGCTACTAAAATCCGCAGGTAACACCGCGGAGCCCAGCTAGTAATGTATAAGAGACATAGTAAGAAAATGGGTCGGAAGACACTAAAAGATAATATATGTAATCTACTTATATCAAAAGATGACTTCAAAGCAACCTAGTTCCGTGCTCAAATACGCGTGACATAGTGTAACAGATTCTTCGACGTTCATGGAAATATAGAATAGAAATGACATATGACAAAATATATCGTAAATCGACGGAATAGGACCCGATTGTCCAATAATAGGCACCTATACTATTTGCGTGGTGAAGCTATGACCCTTACGTCCCTTTGCTTGATCCTTTTCTGAGTCAGTAGTCGGTTTACTAACGATTTCGTAGCGAATTCATTTTGGATTAAAATTGATCGAATATTTGTATTTTACGGTATTTGAGTAAAGATTGATTTCACTTTTAGAAGATTTTATATTGCCATCAGTTTTATGGCTACTTTCGATTTGAGTTTTGAGGATTAAAAGTAGTGTTACAAGTAATGTGTACCTACTTTAAAATGATGTAAATAAACCGACTTAAATACGGTAGTTAAGCTGAAAAGTGGGTCTTCTAAGATTTTATTACATTGTTACTCAATAAGTTTTTTCTCGATTACCTTGAGATTTTATCTTCAGATCCTGACTTGATTATAATCGAACGTCTTCGGGAGTATGACTCTTTCGCAACAAAAATAAATATTTTAATCAGTTTACAATTGGCTGAAATATTGATGAACTTACACAAAAAATAGACATAGACCAACAGAGAACCTCTTTTTTAGCGTACGGTCATTCCACATTTTGGAGATACTTTATTGTCCAATATGTAGGTGTATGTCTAACGGTATGTTTTTTTTTATAATTGTGATCTGATTTCTCAGTCTTATTTAAATTTTTCCAAAATTAGTTTAGAGGTTTGATTGAATTGAATGTTCTATCGGCGCCGGCGCCTGCCGTAATCACTGCTTTACTAAAATAATTTGTCAGTAATTATCTCATACTAGTATTCGTATTCTGATAAAGTTTCGGTCTGGTTGGCACAGAATAACAAGCTGGGCTTGTTATTTCATGATAAAAACTGTGTAACTTTTGATTGTTATTCAAGTCGGCAAAGATGAAATAATGGTTACGTTTAATAAGTGTTACAAATTAACACTTACGAGCCATCAGTATACTGTATGAATGAATTAGTGTTACTTTATTTCACACTAAACAATAAAACTATAAAATACATTGTCCGTTGCATCGTCTCCTCTCCCCCCTCCCTTTTCTCTCCTCCCCTTTCCCTTTCTCCCTGTGTCATTTAAAACAAACTTCCGTAAGTAAGTAGTGAATAAATGAAATGCCTATAAATAGATAGAAAACACATTATCGTATGCACACAAAAGAAATGCACTAATCATCAAAAATACTTATCAATAGCTGAGATGCAGTGCAGTAAGATGCGGCCCTATCGCTAATAGCGATCTCTTCCAGACAACCATTGTTCAAGCAGATAGAAATATTAAAACACGACAAACACATGATTCACGATCCCTAAAACATTAAAAAAAACAACAACACAAATCCATTTTTTTTTCATTTTTGATTTCTCATTCTCACTTTTCTAATATTGTAGTAAATACCTATATTCTATATTAAGTGTCGCATATAAAGTGTCGCAAAGAAAATATATGGTTTCGAGGTCTGCAGTTTATAACACTAACTAATGAAAAGGAACGCGACCGTGACTCGCGCTGACGGTCGACAAGTGTTACAATCGCGTAACGTCAGCAGCGAAAGAAATGAAACAAGTTACAGCAATCTTGATTTCATTTTGACACTTCACCCCTTCAACTCTGCCAAAACAAATCCGAGATTCTTATCATTCGTTTCGTTTCTTTCTCCGCTAACAATTCGCGATACCACCAAAGCGCTAACTCCCGAATTTAGTATCCATGAATATTAGCTTACAAATGCAATAACCATATAATTCAATATTTCATCCACACAGACCATTTTCCACGTTGTAGGTATAACAATAATATCATTCACAGAGTAAACCCATTTAACGACAACTATGTCCCAATTGCAGTTCACACACAAATATTGTGTGTAATTCTGTGAATACATGTGTCGTGATATCAGCAGGGAATTGTGCGAATGAATGCAAGATGATAAATTAGTTGGTTTTACTCCTGGTTTCGTTATTTAAACTATGATGGGGCATAACCAACCTTTAGGGCGATAATGTCTTGGATGGGGTCGGAAGATAAGAGCTCATATTAGAACTAATGACAATGCCCTTCATACTGAATAAAAAAAGGCTTTTGAACTGTTTTGATTCCGTTCAAAAATGGCAAAATATGCAATAATATGGAATATAAACGGTCATTTCGTTTAGTCGCGTCAACTTGCATGTTTAATTTTTTCACAGCTTAAAGAGACCTGATTGTTCGATATTAATTATGTAGATTTTAATTTGATTAGTTTACGCATTCATAATTATTACAGATAGATAGATAAAAACAGAAAAAAATGTTCAGATGCAACGTATAGTGTCAAAAGTGTTGTGACTTATCAGATAAAGCAATGTCTTGTTAGCATTTTTGAAAAAAAATCAATATTTTTATCCCTGTGTACAGAATCCTAACAACAATGTAAACAAAGTGGGTCTACTGTTTGCAACACGCACTAATATTACACTGTTAGCTTAGTACCTAATACGCTATGTATTCCTAGTACTAGCTAATCAACAGTGTTCCGACATGCATAGCTTAGTATGCTAATCGATGCCATAATCTTGTGTAACACATGATTTGCTGAATGTTTACTAAGAAGCCTAGATGCAATCCGATATGGTAGAGTAGTTACTACACTTACATACGAACATGTGGCTACAGAATTAAAGCTGCCCCTACCCAAATGTGCCAGCCATTATAATTTGCCTCAATTGTACTCGGACCACGTAAACTTTCTTTATCAATGAAGAAACCAAAGAGTACCCAAATAAAGAATAAAATAGTAAATTCCAATGTCGATAATTATACTGTACAGGAAGATGAGTGACATCAAACCTACAACTGATCCTAAGTGTGATGACATTAAACATTGTTTTAGCATACCTCTTTACTACCCTTATAATACCATTTTTGAACACAAACGTTGAGCATTTAGTTGGCTTTGAAATTTAAAAACACGTTTTATTAAATCGGGTCTAACAAAGTTTATGTTTTTCAGCTTTGAGGTAAGAACGTCATATGTGTACCTCAATAGAACTATCGTTGATGAATTTTAGTAGAAACGAAGTCAGCTTGCAAGTTAAAATCTCATACGTTTCAGCCTCTGTTTATACGTCAGGGTTGCCATAGGTTATCAAACGGAAACACAAGAATTTAAAACCTTTGAAAATCAAATTCATTTCGAGCGTTTGGTTTCGTATGATTTAATGAAAATCATAAAACATTTTTAAGTATTTTAATGTATAATTAAATTTCACCCTATATTCCAGAAAAGTAAAATATATATTTACCTAAACCGTGGTTGTATCGCGTAGGGTTAGTGACAAAAGAAGTTCGTCGAAATATTCGTCATAACGAAACCAAGCTTGCTTACACTTGTTTCACTTCATCGCAAATTCCACGAGATACAGCTGCTTTACCTGTTTTAAGCATTACAACGTGTTACGTAAAATGTTCATGAACTCTTTTTGGCGCCTGCGATTGCAATGACTTTTCGGATTTGAATATCCTGCTACATAAAAAACAACACGGGGATAATAAATTATGTAAAATTAAACGATAACGTCAGATTTACGTGAGGTTAACATCTGTCTATGTTAGTGTAATGTTTAAGCAATTATAAAAAAAACATCAGGTGCTGACAATTTGAGTAAGAAAAGCCATAACATCATCATAATATTTTCGAACTCATATAACATAATTTAGTTATTATATTGCATTTACTAATATCGTTGTTTTATAAGAATTTTTTAACAGATTTAGAAAGAAAGATTATGTTCTTTCAGTGTATGTATGTATATGTGTATATTTCTTTGGCACGCTCTAGAACCTAAACGGCTTATCGTATTTTTATGTGAGCAGTTTCAATAGATTCGTCTTAATTGTGAGAGTGACACTGAGTACATCCAAATAAAAAATAAAAAAATAGGGATGATACAATACGTAATAACGTCTTGTTATCCAAAACCATTTGGCATTTGACCACAGCTTGCTTGACCACGGAAGTCAGCGACACTGTAAGCCTAGATTGGGCACGCCTAGTTTGGAATACACTGGCTCTCAAGGAATAATAAATTGTAATATAATAGTACTTTTAAACATCATTATAGTTAAGTATAATAAACCCATGGAAGACCCTGCCTTATACAACACATTTTCCAACTATAGTAAAAGGCAGAGCCCACACTATAAAAATTACAAAATTATCTTTTTATAATAAATGTTTAATGTTATGTTATTCAGCGCAGTTTTGACTCTATGTAATTGCCCGAACGAGTGAAGTAAGCCAAGCATCTCGGCTTCGGGTCTAGCAAAATTATTTTCGTGTGATTTTATTTTATTTTGCGTTCAAGTTAAGGTCTTCGTTTCAACCAATCTTGACGACACTTGGTATATAGGTTCTAATAATATTTATTTTGGATTCTCGGAAGAGTATTTCACTCAAAAATGGAGAAAGGTTTGACTTAACATTTTATCACTTAGGAAAAAGTATTAACTTGAAGGATTTAATGTGATTTTTGCTACAAGAACTGGGAAATATGTTTACCTAAGCACGATTACACAAATCTGGGCCATGCAAACGCGCTTGCCGTCGCCATGACCTAGTTTAGCACCGGGGCGGTGCCGCGGCTTAGGGTGTCCATGAGTACCGCCAATGACGTGTTTTTGACACGTTTTATATGTGGTCTTTCTGGCAGCTTAGAAAGTTTTTAAATTCGCAAAATTATTGTAGCAAACTGATTAACAGTTCGCCGAGCTACAAGGTAGGTAATATAAATGTATTGTAACATATCAATAAAAGTGCTATCTACAGGGTTATACGGTTAAGGGTGTATTAAGCCGAAAGGGGGTAAATACTTATCATTACGAACATTTTTCATTTTAGGACCAACCCTGAATTCGAGAAAAAAAGCAACTGTTCCATACAAAAAGTTTATCGAACTTCGATAAAATGAATGAAACAGCTGATGTTGTTAACAAATTCAGAGTTGGGCCCATAGTAAAAGTTGTTTCTTAGGATAATTACAGTGACCCTTTTTTGGCTTAGTAAATTCTATATACGAAAGAGTATAAAAGAATAAAAGCGTCAATCAAATATTTCCTTACAAATTACAATAAGAACCTATAAATGCAATCGTGTAGACAATCGAGATAGCTAAGAACCACAATACAATAGCCTTCATAATCAACAATAGATCTTTAAAAATTAATAGATACCAAACCCAATGCAATATCTTTTTACTCTATTCTATTTCCTATTATTATAACTATGCAAGGGTAAATATTACGAAATAGTAATTAAAGTCGCTATACAATCAAAAAAAGATAGGTTTTGCAAACCAAGATTCAATGATTACAATTTACGTAAAATAACGCGTCTTTTGTTAGATAAACAGATTCTATATTGCCTATTGCTAAACCTCCGTAGAATACAATAGTGTTATACTTAATAATAGTTCTAGTCAAAGAAATTGGTTACGGTTAGGGTATTGTGATCTAAATTTTGTATAGAAACTTACTAAATATTAGCAAGTATTTGCGCACTTAATAAGACCTGAATCTTGCTCCAATGGCTTTCAATGAATGACGCGAGCCTTTACGTAACGGTTAGCGAATTGTGACATAGGCAAGTAATATATTTGGTAGAGCGAGCTATTTTGCTTCGAGTCTGGAAATATTTTCTGTCAGTATGTAAATTTGTCTGGATATTAGTATCCACGTACGAGTAGTATTTTATCGAAATTTGGTACCAACGACGTTGGCGTCAACGGGTTTTCGATTGTAATTATATTCCCTAAAATGGGTAAATTTTTACACAGTGACTGTTACTTTAAATTTTAATATTTGGTTCTGTATATTAACTACTCGGTGGATTGAAGGGTTGACTTAATATAGGTTATACATATTTTTTTATATATTATTTCTAGTATTCCACATATGATATGAGAGTTATTTTATCATATTTATATTAAATTTATTTATAGCAGTTAATTTTATTTATATTATATTAATATAATATCTACAACAACGTTTGCTTAGTCACCTGTTAATACAACTATTTATTATTCTGTACTTGCATTAACTTCAAACCCGCAGGTTTTTATTTAGATTTTTGTTGAAATATGTAGGTATTCGAGTTAAATGGCTTCGAAAAAATGAGGCTTCAAACTTCTAAAAACTGTAACGATCATCTCTCAAATTAAAATAAAAAGTTTACAAAAAGGGTATCCAATTAAGGATTCAGAACCGGTCCCGACCAGCGATTGTAATGGCCCAATCAGCTGCAAACCCGATACCGGATGCAGAAGTTTCTCTGAATTCATAATTCACTTAATTTGTAGCTTTATTTAAAACTTCCTAGTTTCAGGAAAGTTTCATTTTCCTTATCGCTGCTAGGCAAAGGTTTGTCTGTTTGACTGGTCCGTTCAATATTTGGATCTCAATTTTAAGAAATGTTTGAATTTGCCGCTTAATATAGCACGATTAATTAATTGTCAACAAACGAAAAGCGTTGGAACTCTGTAAAAGAAACTCTTTTATTTTATTAAAAATTGTTTTGAGTCCACAGCCAAAGATACTTTTTGATCGATGACGCAAAGAATATTTAAATGTTTCAAAATTGTAATTGTAATACTATTTATTCCGCTGTTAAAGAAGCAGCAAACTTACTCTTACACCTCCTTCACTCCTAACCTTAGCTGATAATCATGGTACCTGCCATAGTTAGTAAAATACTTGTCGAACACTTACACATTAATTTCTGTCTAGCTATCTTCTAATCTCTGAAAATGTGTAAACGAACCCTAGTAATAGATTGTTAAAAAACATAAAAAATCAACAAAACATTCATGCTGGTTTTTATGCAACGTATAAGCATTGCCATTCAGCGTGGTAATGCTGCTAGCAACTAAGCACGCTGGTGGTGGGTTTGGAGCATTTGGATTATCTGTAAATCTTAAATGGTCTATAGGTAATCTTTCTGCTATAATTTTTTGCTGTCGTAGTTAGTCATTTTGTTAATGTTAATAAAGGAACTTGCCCGTAAAAAAACAAATTATTCACTCATTCTACATATAAAAAAATTAAATAAAAATGTCAAAACAGACCTCAATGAATTATAAAAAAAAATATATATAGAAAAAACCCATTTTAATCCCATTTCTGAGACTAATTCAAATACTATGCGCCATGTTTAAAAGTTTGGGGGGTAGTTACTTCAAATGTCTTCGAAGTGTTGTCATCTTCTGACAGTTGACTGACAGTGAAGTGAGTTCAAGGTCGCTAAACGAGCTGTAGAACGAGGTATTAGATTTAGATTCGATGGAGCACAGAATTAACCGACGCAGCTGAAGAGCTTGTCAAACTAAAAAGTGGCAATAGGCCGGCCATATCTGTAAAAGAACCAACCACCGATCAAGTAAATGGCTGTTAGAATGGAGACCATGTAACGGGAAAAGGAAATTAGGAGGTCAACCTACCATAGGTAGAGCAACGACTTGCGGAAGGCGGCTGGCAAGACCTGGGGCGCAATCAGATATAGGCTTGAAACAGATAAAAACAACGAGATAGACAGTGTTGAAGCAGCGAACTGTGAAATATCGACGTCATTGCTTGCTATTGTTTTTACCTCTTGCATGGTTAACTCTAGCAGATAAGAGGGCTAGACAAGTAAAGTGCATGAACGCATCGAATAGCGTTTATATGGATGTGTTGCTGTAGAATTAAACGAAATAGGCTGATGATGATAAATCTTCTCCTACAAACAGGTTCTTATAGAATTCAATAATCGAATTATTATTGAACTGAAGTTTTATTGGTTATATTTAGAAACACCGTTTTTATTTACGTCACAGGTGAAGCAGCAGTAAAACGCCAGTGTGCTGTGAACTAAAGTGTTTTGCTCGCTACTGTATCGGCTAAGTGGAAGTTACTATGAGAGCTCGATTGTAAAAGTTTTTCGCTTCGGCTCTGGGATTTGTATTGTTTTAGTTTTATTATACAACGCGCTCAATGACTATACATTATAATATATAGGAAAGTCGTTTTAATTTAACTATTTTCTACCGAATTACTATTCGATCAATTTTGATTTGAGGGGTATGTTTTTTATTTCTTTTTTATGTATGATACCTGATTTTTCGGACGCATCTAGACCGATTTGAAAAATAAATAAATATGGGACAACATCTACACAAAGGTTTTCAGATCTCAGGCAAAGCCTGTGCTATGGTAACCTGATGACTGATATACATACTTTTATACATAAATACTTACTTCTATATATAATAAACACCCAGACAGATGTTAAACAGACATGTTCATGCACACAAATGTTTGAGCTGTCCGGAGATCGAACCCGGGACCAGAGGCGCAGAAGGCAGGGTTGCTACCAACTGCGCCAACCGGCCAGTCTGTCAATCTTTTTTTAGTTTGATGGAGTTTGCTTCTTGGGTAGAAACTGGTCCAGAGGTTTGATTTTTATATTTATATTTTATTAAAGCTAACTTAAGAACATTAAAGCTAACTTAAGAACATTAAAGCTAACTTAAGAACATTGTTAACTAGTTTACTAACTAAAATCATAAAATCATTCACTCCTATGAACAAATTGTTTAAGTCCTCAAGAGAAGCAGCACCTACTGTACAAGGCTACTTAGTGTAGGTGCTGTGTACATTGTGATGAGGTTTCGGTACATAATTATTGTAATGAATTAGTGTAATTATATTTTTTATATATCAATCGTATGTAAATAAATGATTATGATCTTGCGGCAGCTTCTTAAGTTCTTTATTATCATTATCGGGGTTTTTTTAAAACATGGGTGAATTGGTTCCCTCTAGACAAGCTGCCGTCAAACGCAAGCCTACTTACTATTTATCAAGTAATACTTACTTTAATTCGGCAACTGATGTTAACAAAAAATACATGGGACCACCTAGGAAGTATAAGCGCTTGAATCAAAAAATATTTTTCCACAAGCGTTTCTGAGAAATCAGATGTATTGAGAACCTCCTCCTCTCTTAAGTAGAAAAAAGAGACCGAATTAACTGTAAAAGTTATTATTTAACAATATTTTGATATATAGAAAACGAGACTCTTAATTCTTTTCATAAGTCTTAGTTTCAAAATGTAATTAAATTCGCTTAGGTATTATCTATTCGGAGAACAAAAACCTGTAATGGTTTTTTTACTGCATTTACATCAATTCGCTTTCTATTCTGTTCATTTATTAGATTCAGCTCATACTTTACATGGCGTTTGAAGGCTTACTAAGAACATGTTAGTGGTCGACTAGTTGGCGAACCCATTGCTATTCAAGCGAGAGGCCGTAGGTTCAATCATAGGCCTTGCACTTTTGATTTTTTCAGTATGCGCATACTCGCATCAGCACAACAATAACTACTACCTCAAAGTATAGTTAAATTTAATATTAGTCAAATTGAGTAGTCAAAGCGTTCACGTTTTGTATTGCTTATTTTTCTATATTCTTATATCACTAGGTTTTTTTATTATCTTATGTGTATCTGAAGGTCATTGCTGTAAATCAGCACTGCGGAGAATTCCGTAGCTTACAGCCGATCTACTGACTTTGCTGGTCCCTACAACGATAAGAAAGCACTATTTACATTGATGTTATGTATTAATAACTTTAAGAATTTTTGTATTAATATTGTTGTTATTGTTGTAGTTTCTTGCGCGCGAAATAAACGTCTTCTTTTTCTACTACCTAGTTCTGCGAAGTAAGAAATAATGTTCAGTCAATAGTGACTGGAGATTATTTCTTTACTGTTTTTTTTTCCATAAACACCGAGCGAGAAAAGCAGCTCTGGTTAGAAACTATTACCTATACGCCAATACTAAAGACTCTGAAGACATACAAACATATTGACAAACGAATCTGGCGAATGTATCTCGCTAGATTCAAAGCAGATATACTTCGCTAGCTCAGATAGATAGAAAACACTTTATTATTATTAACGAAAATGCTTATTATCAGCAGTGCAATAAAAGGCGGCCATATCTCTAATAGGGATCTGTTTCAGGCAACCTTTGGTTGGAGAGAACTAAGGCTTCCACATCTTTGTTTCCTTCTCCGTGATTATTCACGGGGAAGTAAAACATAAAATACCTTAAAATAGATATAAAATTACAATAGATATTACATATTTTTTTGTATTATTAATTAATCTACATTTACAAATGAGTATGTCTTGACTGACTGAACGTCATAATCATCGCAGAGTCCAAAAAGTAAGGTTTTTTTGCAAATTCAACCTCTAGTTAGGACAATTAGGTGTTCAACATTTAAAACCTTTTTGTTTTTCATTTTATATCACTGCAGGTGACATCTATGTACTTGAACAAATAAAGTTTAAGCAATTGTTAATAACCAGCCAAGTGCAAGTCTATGCAATAAGGTTTCCGTACAATATTCGTTCAAGTTTCTACCTGATGTTAATAATAACGAGAAAAAAACGGCAATAAAATACGATTGTTGCATCGGAGCTCCCAGAAATATTTATTTTCCTTTATTATTTGATTCAATCAATTATTTTAAAGTTTTCTAATTCAATCTATGTGGACGGCAAGTGCCTTTATTAACATAAACTAAATGACTAACAACGACAACAAAAAATTATAGCATAAAGATTACCTATAGACCATTTAAGATCTACAGATAATCCAAATGCTCTAACCCACCACCAGAAGGCAACGTGTCTAGATGGTAGCCGCATTACCACGCTGAATGGGAACGTTGGAAAAGTAAAAAGTAAAGTATTTTTTTTAAGTAAAAGCAAAAAACAGCATCAAAATCACGTTCGTTGTATGGGAGCCCCATTAACTATTTGTTTTATTCAGTTTTTTTTATTTATTGTTATAGCGGCCACAGAAACAAAAAAAATCACGTTTCATGAGACAGACGGACGAACAGTGAAGTCTTAGTAATATGGTGTCATTTTCACCTTTTAGGTACGGAACCCTAAAAACAATTTATGAAGAAAACAAGCAATTAAACTGACTCCAGTTACTTTACGTTCATCACATTTTCTATTTCTTTCATACATATTAATTTCCTCTAGGTTGAATCCCGGGAAAAGAAGACGAAAATGTTTGATTCAGTACCATTCTATGATTACCTTTCATCAGTTTCTTGCCGCAATCTCGCGAACTTTCATCAGTAACTCGTCTTATTTGAAGTCCCTTTTCTATTTAAATTAATGAGGAACATAAATTGGTTTCCAGACTTGTTTTCGATGTCGTAATTGTAAAAGTTTTCTTTGAATTATTGCTCGAGATTAAAGTTAAACAAAAATACAACTGTTTGTATTTCAAATCATAACTCGGACTTTCATGAAGAAGGTCGAAACGTTATTTCACAATGACTAAAACATCTTGGAATCACGATACAGAGCATTAGATCACAATTGATTTTTTTTTTAATTAATGTATTCTACATTAATTTAAAAAAAAACAATTTATCTTATTTTAAAAAGTAACAACTCTTATTTTACTTTCGTCTATACAATTATTTGGAAACAAAACTACTGGATAGATTTTGGTAAATTTTATATAGGACCACATGAAAAGTGTACCCGTTGAAACTATTTTTTATATAGGTCCATCATCTCTGAAAATTAGGTTACATGAAAATATAATCAGTTTATACCTCTTTTTAACCGAATTCCCAAAAAAAGGAGCATCTACTCAATTCGACTATCTGTTTTATTACATATTTTTAACCCGATTTCTCGAAAATGGTTAGACTGATATGAAATAATATTTTATTTTCTATCTATAAAAATTGGTCAAAAGTTTGATTGTTAAATCGAAATCACTGAAAAAGTTCCGTGCCGTGATCATTTCACGTCAGTCGGTGATCATTTATTTTTAAGACGTTTTTTTCAGGAAACAACATATCAAAATTTCATATCAAAACAAGATTTCTTTTTAATAAATGACCTGTGATATTTCATATAGTGTATTATTAGATTAATCTCATCAAAAAATCCTAGAGCCGTGTGTCAAAATATCTATATTCCACCCACTAATATTCTAAGCTCTATCGTTTTCTTTACTTCCAATATCAATTTATACTCTTACCCAGCCATTAAATCTTTAATAACTACGGTAGTTTGCTTTAAACTCTAACTAAAACTTACGGCTAGAATTAGGTTGACAAAATTGAAAATCCGCAACATCTAAAGCCTGTCGATATTATTATATTAGGCGAGGCAAGTTCGTCTATGACGAGACAACTTAACGACTTTATTAAGTTTTAAAGCTGCGAAGTGAAACTAACTTTATGGAACCAGGAACGTATTAGTGAGTGCTTGATGTTCGAAGCTTGTTGTAGTAAAGCTTTATTGATCGATTTTAATATGATAATGATTAATCTCTCAATGGGAGCCTACAGAGACCCGACCACGTGGTCGGCCGCCTAAGAGGTGGCGTGACGATCTTTGTAAATTCCAACACAATTGGTCGGAACTTGCGGGAGATAGGGATACATGGAGAGATATGGGGACACCTTTGCCCAACAATGGGACACAACCAGTCGAGGAAAAAAAAAGATTAAGAACCTGTAAAGTCGGTATGTAGCATGTATGCTTACGTTTTATTTGATAAAAATAATAAAAAGGCTACGTAATCACTATTATAGACTGAGTTTTAATGTGAGTAGTAAAGTAAGGAAGCAAATGAAAGTCTTTACACGGTTTATAAATATTGTGTTCCGTTTTCGAAGATAATAATTGCATATGACTATTGCATATGACTATCTTCAAGATTATAGTACAAATTTTAGATAGATGGCATATCAGTGAATGTACAACTGTTGTAATTAAAATAATGAATCAATCACTTGTTTTATTTAGGTACTGAACTGGCATGCTTGCAATACCTAAAATATAAATTTAATATTTTTCTTACTCTTTTGCAATCGTGACTGTGAATGTGTCTAATCTTGTTCAAAAATCATAATTTATTAACAAATATGTACTTCTCACAAAAAAATTACGTACAAAAGCAAGAAACAAAGCCACTGCACAAAATTAAAGTTTAAAATAAATTGCTCATTTCTCTTGCCCATCACAAAACCGTTGCAGGTAGAAAAGCAAAGTACACACATAAGCAAGCAAAGCAACCACAGCTAGCAGATTTACAGCCGGTTCCAAATTTAGAATACAATATATTTTGACCAATCTGAAATAAAATAGTATGATCGAAACTTGAGATATTAGTTCCAATAAAGAGTCTACAGATAGGAGATCAGAAGGATCTATATAAGGATAGGTTTTTTACCGTTTCCATGCATTTACGAATAAAAATATAGAAACAGGGAGTTAAATGGTTCTTCCGACGTATACAAGCCTGTGCCATAGGTATTATTTTAACTGAATTATATTCTTTGTAAGTTTTATATTTAAGTGTGTTCTTTGTAGAGATTTGGTACTGGATTAAATTTCCTATTATTATCATCTACGATAAAAGAACAATGTCACAGCAATCCAAATATTTTGACCATACTATCTTGTGTTTCGTGACTATTTTTTCTAAAATCGTTAGTGTTGATTATTTAAATTTTGTTATATTAGTATGGTTACCTAAAAATAATCTCTTTATTTGAACACTCATGCATACTTGTCAAATAACCATTAATAATTCTTACCCCGCATACGTCGAACTAGAGCAGGTGTGTCCAGTTCTAAAATGAAAATACAAAGTTCCATTTATCAACACTGGCGTGCCTTGGACGCGGCAATTAATTTAATTTTGATAGTTTAGAGCTAATCAAACTTTGTAGCGCTACCGAGATGAGTTTAGTTTTTATTCAGTGAGACTGCGCTGGGCGGAGCGTTCAGTCTAGATAGAGACAGGTAACTTTGCGAGATGATAGCTTTGGTGTTTTGTTACATGGTGCTTAGATTAGATGAATACTAGTATTGTGAATTAAGAATAGCTCGTAGTATCTGATGCATTGTTATTTTTCAAAAGACTTTCCTGAATATTATTAGTTGCTAATATCTCGGCTGTATTGCTACACTTTTTTAACTAAATGTTATACTTGAGGCAATACGGGTGAACTGTACCAATTTTTGAACTTATATTTTTAAATATTACGATTAAAGATTGAACTTTAAGTAAATACCAAAAAAACCTTTATAAACACATGCATTTGTGCGTTTCGCCGATCATTCAACTTTGCTGAGTAGTAATCAGACCCGGAAAGCATACGCTTACCACTAGGCCAAGGCAGTCGTGATGTGATCAGCAATGTGACAACGCTTATGCAATGATAGTAAACCAAATTAAATACCAAATCTTAATAGCCATATAATGCACGAATTAATCCAATTCTTACTAAAATATTCGTGAAATTGAAATACAATTAAATTACGATAGTAATCGACAAAAAACGACCTAGAACGAGACCTTGCAAAGGACACTCCGCTCTCGCTCAAAACCTGGCTCGACGGCTTTGACATTTTTGAGATTTTTTTTTAACAACCAGCAGCCAGTTTAGTAAAATTTGATTGTTTTAATTTTCAGGTACTACTTCTAGAAGCCGGTCCGGAGGAGCCAGAGGTGACTAGCGTTCCAGGACTGGCGCCAGTACTAGGCTCTTCAAGCATCGACTGGAACTACCAAACGCAACCCGAAGAGATGACTTGCCGGGCGAAGAGAGGCCAGACTTGCACGTGGTTTAGGTATTATAACTCACACATTAGCCTTATACAGAGTTATCGGTTGCAGATGTACTGAAAGCCAAAAAGAGGTTCACTATACTATACACGACTATGGGACCAACACAGAATTCGAGAAAAAATATCAGCAGTTTATTTTTTGTTGACGACTGACAATTTAAAAAAATAAGCAAATTCATCAAAAAATCATTCCCATACTGAACGTTTTTCTTAATGAACCATCTTTTGCCTAACGATAATATTGTAGTTTGCATATAGATTTTATTTTCGGCATTAAAGAGTAATTACTATTTTATACTATAACAAAGATTTTCTAAATCATCAGGCATGCTTTCATTTTAAACTGCGTTCTAAAAGAATCAAATTCTTTATCTAAAAACGTATAGCTTATTTTTTTTATTGAAATAATTAGGTTTTAGGTATTACTAAAGTAAGCGGTTCTTTGTTAACAATACTCTCTGAAGTGAAAGTAAGCATCTCACCATTCAGTTTTTACAAGAATGCAGATATTTGCCAAATCTAAACCCAATCTAATATTATCCAATTTTAATGTAAAGATTACTATATTCATCGAATCAGGGAAAGGTAAGACAAAGTAACTATTTATTTTATGACAAAGTTCAAATGAGAAATTTTTATTGAAAAAACATAAATAATTTTCTTTTCTAAAATTCGCGTTATTTCGAATTGTTACGTCGTTGTTATCAAATAATGTAATCA
Organism: Ligdia adustata; assembly: GCA_947049295.1. NCBI lineage: Eukaryota > Metazoa > Arthropoda > Insecta > Lepidoptera > Geometridae > Ligdia > Ligdia adustata. The sequence goes on from OX346237.1 coordinate 4,908,131, forward strand.
GCTTTTTGGCTCTAACTAAGAACTTTTAAACACATTAACAATCATATATATGGTTATGGTTTTTTTTATTTTATTCTCTTTATGAAATTGCCCGTCAAACAAAAACATGATATAATATGCACGCTTGTCGATAAAACTGCTTAAATGACTTGTATTGCATATACATTTCTGGAATTGTCCAGAAGTGTAAGGAACTATCCCCTTCCTACTTATCTTGCGAGAACATATTTTTTCAAATAGTTACCATACATTGCAGTAACACGACTAATGAGCCTTTAAAGCCCATAAGTTATTAACAATATTTACTATATTTTTGCTTCAAATTTTGTAATTAATTTTGTGCAAATACTATTGAAATCAGTATTTAAAAATATATTATGACGCCATGTCAGACTTCTCTACATACGGTTCCCATATTGAAAATCCCAAACGGTCAAAAGTTTTTAGAAGATTATAAAACTTTTTACTTATACTTTACATACCAAATTAATTTCGTCAAGATTGGTCTAAAACAAGATAGCCTGCGCCGTCAACTGTTTGATGGCATGCCATGTCCTCTGGCAGCTGGGAGGCTGTAACAGTGTGCTGACGGACACAGCGTCACCGGATGCCAAAGGAATATAGTACGATGGATGTATATCGAGCAGCTGTTAAGCAACAAAAACTATTAGTAAAAGTAAATATTTACAATAGAATGAGTTATAAGGGTGGCAAAAAAATCCTGGATTAAAAATCAGTAGGAAAACAACGAAAAAACAACAACAAATTTGGTTAAGCAAGTATTGAAATCTGGACAAAAATGTATAGAGACAAACATACATACTAAGAAGATATAAGAAAATATAGACTTGAAACATACACGCTTCTCTCGCTTGGTTAATACTGAACCAACTGTATCTTGGCTTTTGAAGTTACTTTTATTCTTATTTAATAATAATTATATTGAAATTTCGGAAATGACTTAGATTTCAATTACATCATATTTACGGTTTTGATTTCAGCGGTAGAGTAATGGGGGGTTCCAGTTCAACCAATTACCTTGTTTATATGAGAGGTAATAAACGTGATTATGACGAATGGGCTGATCTTGGGAACCATGGTTGGAGTTATAAAGAAGTAATTATTTAAAACAAAACAATAATGCATATTTTGTATTTATTACTTACGTTATATCAAATAATTTTTCATTCGCTTTTAGGTACTACCGTACTTTAAAAAATCTGAAAACAATCAAGATATAGAAGCAAAAGATACAACACATCATGGCGTCAAAGGACCTATGAATGTTGAAAGATTCAAATATGCTGACAGAAATGTACCCATGCTAGTTAAAGCTTTTTATGAAACCGGTTTACCATTAGTTGATTTCAACGGCGGAAATCAAATTGGAACAATGTTAACTCAAACTACGTCCAAAAATGGCAAGAGAATGTCTACTAATGTTGCTTTTATAAGACCTATCAGATACAAGAGAAAGAATTTGTTCATAGTGCCAAATGCATTTGTGACCAAAGTTTTAATAAACACCACGACGAAAAGTGCATATGGAGTAAGATATTACAAAAATGGTAAATGGCGTAGAGTACATGCGAGAAAAGAAATAATTTTAAGTGCGGGAGCCATTGGATCACCAAAGCTACTGATGCTCTCAGGAATTGGCCCTAAAAAAGATCTTACATCCCTTAAAATTCCCATCCTAGAAGACCTTGAGGTGGGAAGAAATTTACAAGATCATACAACTACAGATGCAATGCTTATGAAATTAACTAATAAAACATCGACTTCAATAAACGCAAGACAAATTTTAAACGAATTGAAAAAACATTACAAGTCTAAAAGACCTACAAACCCGCTATCAGCCACTGGGCCCTTACATATAAGTGCTTTTATAAGGACACAATTTGCAGACGAAGATGAAACAGTTCCTGATATACAATTTCATTTCGATGGACGAAACTACAGAGAGTTTTATTCAGATAGTACCACTTATTTAGCTACAAATGTTTTACCTTTATCATACTATAACAGTATTAACGTTAGACCAGTTCTTTTGAAACCAGAGAGCCGAGGCTATTTGACTCTTAACAGAACTCATCCAATATTTGGCCGGCCTTTAATTTATCCTAGATTTTTTACCAAGAGAAAAGATTTGGACACATTAGTCGATGCTTTGAAGTTTGCTGTAGATTTGGAAAAGACGGAAGCTTTTAAAGAAAATGGAGTTACATTTATCAGAAAGCCTGTAAAAGGATGCAATGATTTTGAATGGGGCATAGAAGAATACTTTGCTTGTTTGTTTACAAGATATACAACAACAATATTTCATCCATCTGGCACATGCAAGATGGGTCCTCGTAAAGATAAGAAAGCTAATGTTGTGGATTCAAGGCTTAAAGTACATGGTATTAAGCGTTTGAGAGTGGCTGATGCTTCTATTATGCCTAAAATAGTCCGAGGTAATACAAATGCTCCAGTTATGATGATTGGTGAAAAGATTTCGGATATGATAAAAGAAGATTGGGAAGAAATTTAAGCAGAAATTAAAATTTATGTTTATGGAACTACCTCATTTTTTCTTTACTTAATCTAGTAACTTAATAGAATGTATAAAAGTATCTTCTAATATGGAGTGCTACTGAATTTTTGTAAACCTTTGCAGGAAACGGAACTGTTTTTTCCGCAATCCTATAAAAATACACTTCCTATATTACAAGCATGTTTTTCATTTGATTGTATTTGTCTATGAATACCCATGACCTTAGTTTTTATGTTTTATATTCAGCCTCAACGAGCTATGTTTAGGCTTGACGTCATCACATGACAAAGTCAATACAATATCGGTTTATTTGGTGAGTGAATTTAGCAAATTCTAAAGTAATATTAGATTTTGCTAGTGTGTAGATTTGTGTGTTATTCTTGTTACGATACTAATATTGGTTTGGTTTCGTTATGCATTGTTTAAAAAAAGCTATGTTTGCGATGCAATTTGAAAACATATTTTTGTGATTTTATTGAACTTATTCAATAGTACAATTTAATTATAAATAACATTTTTTTTTGTAAGCATTACTGACATTTGTTTTAATTACGAGGTGACCTGTAACTAAAATATCGTACATTTAATGCTATTTCTTATTTCGTATTTTATAACAATGGAGTTTGAAGTTAGATGTTACATTTTAGTACATATACTCGTAGTTGCTAAGTAGTCGGTATATTGTCAATAACTGATTTAAGTGAGTATTTTTCTATTAACAGAATCATTATTCTAGTTTAGTAGCAGTTCAGTTCAGATAAAAAAACGTATTTACTTGGAGTTAAAATTGTCATCTAATGATGGCAATTTGTTGTTTGTTGCAATTGGCACTTATTTAATATATATTTTTTTGTATTTTATGGTTTTTGTACGTTTGTTTGACTTGCTCGTCGTATGCCGTAACTAACACTTATTTCATTTGAGGAGGAAACATTAGCATTTTGGCAGGTGAAAACGTGTTTTTTATATAATTCAATTATTTTGTAACAGGCCGATTCACAAAACGTTTCTGATCGAATTGGAAAAATTTGCAATATAATTTACGCAAAACTTGTTAAAAATCTCAAATAAAAAACTGAAACTGCAATTAAATGTAAAGAAGATATTATTAAAAAGTATATGACCGAATTTAAAAATTTGGGATTTCGTAACGAATAACAATTAATTCGTGTGGGCTAATTTATTGTCAGTCCACCATTTTGCTTTACTGCGATAAAATAAATTTAATAAATGATAAAATAAAAATACAATAAAATATACTTAGAACGTAAAATAATAATATTAGTCTCTACAAAGTACTTTTCTCAAAAACAAAGCAATTTGGTCAAACATAATTCTCGTAGACATATCAAAATAAGTCTCATCATCATTTTCCCCTTCACATCAAAAATTAAGACTAAAAAACCAAGAACAAATTTACAGTGCTGATGTTTCTTCCTGATAACTCAGCTGAATATATAAAAGCTGCCTCTTATGCTTTCAGAGGCAAGACCATGGGCGGTTCCAGTGCGATCAACTACATGGTGTATATGAGGGGCAACAGGCGAGACTATGACGGATGGGCGGAAATGGGAAATCCTGGATGGAGCTATCGAGAGGTATTGCTTGTTTCTTGTATCTAAGTAACTTATTTATAGAAAAGAAGTCTTGCATTTGACTGGATTTAGCCTGATGTTGAGGAAAAAAATTGGCTTAGGACGTAGGAATGTTTGCCTAGAAACTATAATCAATTTACCACGAATGAATCGGTTTGAAAAGACCCAAATATGGCTATTGAGAAACAGGGATAACGGTAACAAGTTCCACAATCTGACATACACAAAATATGACGTAAAGCGTTTTGTCAGAGTCCGTGGAATCTTTACTTAATACTTGTGCAGTCTTGCATCAGAGATACTGCAAAAAATAATAAGAAAACTTGTAGAGCCTTAAGTGTACCAGATAAAAATCTGGAAATCTAATCGTTTTTTTATGATGCCCGAGATTATTTATGGTTATATTGGTAATGTCATCGTTGTGTGTCATTCCAGGTGCTGCCATACTTTAAGAAAGCAGAAAACAATCAAGACGTTGAAGCAAGAGACAAACATTATCATTCAACTGGTGGTCCACTCAACGTCGAAAGATACCCTCATATTGACATCAACACCATGATGATTGTCCAAGCTTTCAAGGAAAAGGGCTTGCCTGTAACGGACTTCAACGGAGAAAACCAATTGGGTACTGATATAGCTCAGTCAACCTCTATCAATGGTCGCAGACTTTCTGTCAATGCTGCGTATATTAGACCCATACGATATCATAGACCGAACTTAAAAATTATTACAAACGCATTTGCCACAAAAATATTGATAGACCCTATCACTAAGACAGCATTTGGCGTACAATACGTAAAAGATGGACAGTACTATCAAGTGCAAGCTAAGAAAGAAGTTATAGTGAGCGGTGGTGCAATCAATTCTCCTAAATTATTATTACTCTCAGGAATTGGTCCTAAACAACATCTAGGAATTTTCGAAATACCTGTTTTGTCTGATTTGAGTGTTGGACATAATTTGCAAGATCATGTTACGACTGACTCTTTGATTTTGGAACTTTCAAATAAAACATCGACAATGGTACAGGGATATCAGCTACTTGATGAAATCCACAAGTATAATGCTCAGCATGGCAAAAAATTCGGACCTTTATCAGCATCAGGAACACTTTCTGGCACTGCTTTTATAAAAACACCGTATGCTGAAGAAGATGCACCGGATATACAGTTCCACTTTGATGGCAGAAATGTACAAGAATTATACGCTGATCCAACGACATCATTAGCGACAAACATTTTCCCTCTATCTTTTTACGACGGCCTAGCAGTTCGGCCTTTGCTATTGGTTCCTAAAAGTAGAGGATTTATTCTACTTAATAATACAGATCCAGTTTTTGGCCAACCGTTAATATATTCAAGATTCTTTACAAACAGGCAAGATATAGATGTTTTGTTATCAGGCATCAAATTTGCCATTGGTTTAGAAGAAACAGAAGCTTTTAGGTTGAGTGGAGCACAATTTGTAAAGGTGCCTTTTCAAGCTTGCGTGGGGTATCCTTGGGGTTCAGATGAGTACTTTACTTGTATACTTATACAGTATACGTCAACTATTTACCATCCTGCTGGGACTTGTAAGATGGGACCCAAATGGGAAAAGGATGCGGTTGTAGATCCAAGATTGCGAGTATATGGTATCAAAAACTTGAGAGTTATGGACGCGTCTATCATGCCTCAAATAGTTAGAGGTAATACTAACGCACCTACTATTATGATTGCTGAAAGAGGATCAGATTTTATAAAAGAAGAATGGTTAAATTGAATGCCTATAGATAGATAAATCAATAATTTTTTATGTTTTATTGTATGTAACATGAATATTGCAGCTATCAGTCATAGCGAGAACGTGAAATATAATACTCAATCTTATATAAATATCGAACGAAAATTTGTAAACTTAGGTATATTGAAAAAAACTGTTTTGAAAAAAAGAATACTTAATGTTTACAACTAAAACAACCTCTACGAGATTATTAATATGTATGTATACAGACGAAGCTTACGAACGAACGAGAAATAGTAATATTTGAACTATAATCTGTAAATAATCAGAAGAACTATAATACAAGTGTAAATAACTTTTTTATCTTATTACTTCAAAGATAAAATATAGTACCTTAAACCGATTTTGTATTTTTATAATAAAATAATAAGTGTAGTCTTCAAAATAGTTTTCATTTATTACAATAAGATGTGTATGTAATTTCCTTCCCAACTTAAAGTTATAGGTTTAACTTGGTTCAATAGTTCTTATCTTAGTAGTTCAGAAGGTAATCAAAGATACTTATGGTCAATTTACAATACAACCAGTTCTCCTATCGCCTAAAATTAGACCTAAAAGTAGTTAAAATAAAAGTAAGCAATCATGGTTTCATTTTGACAGCGTTGAAGCGGCGGAACTGTCTAAACGAAACCAGTGTCGTCCTGTTTTAATTTCTAGTCAATAGGGGACAGGGGTGCCTATTTACTAGTTGTACCGTAGGGTAGAAATTGTTGGTTTAAACACATTAGTTTAAATAATGTTCACTCACTTCAACATCAAGTAAGTTTTGTTTTATTTCTTTCTTTTCACTTTTTAAATGATACTTTATTTCTACTTGATATGATACTTTCATTACTTTATACTGCCCAAAAGTTATACTTTGTTCTTGAAATATAGTATCAAAAGTCTCAAAACTTAAAATATAATTTTTGCCGGCAGTTAACCCCAGCATTACAAAAACCTTTGACATACTTTGGCAACAAAAACATATCACATCCTTCCACAAAAACTTGCCCCATTTATTTTCGCTGAAACGGAACATTTGTAATTAAAACACACGGGAAGAGAGCCGTGTATTATTTGTGCGCTGTAGGCTGAAACGCGAAACAAGAAAGTTTCAACAAAGACCAACAAAATAATCTCGAGCTGACTCATCTTGCAAGTACGTAAAGTTTGCAGGCGTTAAACTAGCGACGTTTGGAAATTTGCAAAGGTTCTCTTTTCTCTCGTATCAATTCATAGCTTGCTACTGCTGGGTTGTTTTCTCCCATAAAATAAGAAGGAATACGTAAGTCATAATATACCATGCAGGGAAAATTGAAAGTAAGGGAGAGTTGGGCACAAAATTGAAGAGTTGGCACGGCGATTTGAATCTTCGACTTTCTACTTCTGGAAATTGAGCTTTACTCACTAGGCTTGTTTATGACTTTATGTGTACTCTCCAATTAACCACTTGTACTTGTAACTAACGCTACAAGATCAAGGTATTTAATTTCCGGATATTTTATTGAGGTATAACATAATCATTCCCAACTATCTCAAGGCGTAATTTACCAGTTCAACTAAGTTAGGTTACTAGGTATGTATTAAGTTGGAAGTGTCTTCAAACATTCCAAAGATAAGTAAGTACAGAAATTAAACACAACACAGAGCATATTCAATCACAGTATTGCTCTCAATGTGGTCTCTGATGCTTTTACTTGTAGTTACTTCATGTGAATGAAGATGATTGTTTTTTTTATTAACCTTAATTAGGCTATAGATATAGACTACGCAATATAGATGGCTGGTTGAAGTTGTTTAAATTTAATATCAGACTATCACAACAATTTTAAGTTGATCAAATATATTTTTTTACTTTTTTGTATTCGTCGCTCTGAATTTCTGCAATCGTCGCTCTGAATTTCTGCAAGTTAATTATTGTATACCTTACACTACGATTTTAACGTGTCTAATTTTGTTCAGAAAGCACAATTTATTTATCTGTGTTTTATTTTGTTGTAATTAAATTAAATAAAATACCTAAATCAACAATCAAAGCAATTGCACAAAATTGAAGTTAAACTAAAAATATAATTAAAAACAACATCAACTGATCTACTCAATGGAAATTTCTTTTCACTTATCAAGTACAAAATAACTACAACTATCCAAATTTTATAAGGTATAACCTTTCACTATCTAATCCAATGAGATATAAACCATAAAAAACTCTCTTTTCATGGCCTGAGTCAAGTCCCATCTGCCGTTTCTCCATCCCCATTATCTCTTCACATAAACCGCTGAGAAGCAAACAATCTGAACCAAGTCTGTGTCCTCACTCTTAAATCACTACCACTTCAAATAGACCTTCCTTAACCCCCCTCAACACTTGACAATACTTCTCAAATCGAGGGTAGTTAGAGAACACGCGTGGGTCTCAGTTGTTTGGTTCCGTTATAAATTTTACAACGTCATAGACTTAAAACTTCATCAAAGAGCTATAAATAAACAGAAGCGGGACCCAATTGCTTTGAGCGTTCAAAGCATGAACCTTAGTGGTTTAGTGCTTGTAGCTTAGATTAGAAGAGCTATAAATCTCGTATAGTTATTATCATAAACCTCCGCATCGTGATTCGATATTTTAATAATCGGAGGAAATTGAATTTCATAAACCTGAGTGTGTTTAGCATACATAGGTATTTAAGTTCTAGAGTAAAATTAATATTTTTTAAATACGTAAATCTATAACTGAAATATGCCGGAAGAGTAAGAGTAATTGTGGCTTAATTTATACAATATATTATATGTATATGAAGATCTTATAATTTTTATATTTAAAAAGTAATTGGATATATTCACTCCAATTATATGGATAGCAAAATTCAAAAAATCTCCTACATGAAACAATATATACATATTATGGTATCGGATAAAAAAAAATACTCGTGTAAAGTGTAATTACGACTTGCTGTATTGAATATTCACCATCTCAACAATTATATAAATTGACAGTGTCTAGACGACAGAAGATGAAATTGTATCTTATCTGTGTGAATAAAACGGAGTAGTACACTAGTTATTTATGGTTTTTATAACGGGCCAGAGGAAACAAAATAATCCACGGCTTCAACCGCGTTATTTGCTTTTCCAGGGAAAAAAGTATCCAATGACACTCTCTGGACATCGAATTATCTCGGTTCAAAAATTAAGAAAGTTTCTTCATTCGTTTTATTTTTTTCATCGGTCCACCTATTGGTAGCCCTACTCTGTCGGCCGTCTTCGGGTTCGTGGTCGCCACTCAAGAACCTTTCTTCCTCATCGCTCTTCATTGCTCTTCTTCGAGCAATGTCGTCAGCCCATTGCCACTTCAGCCTACGTACTACGAGTAGCTATGTCGCCAACTCCGGTTCTCCGACAAATATATACTGATACATAGTTACTGATTCTAATGCGCAAAAACACTCAAGGCCTTACTGCTTGCTGCTGCCTGCTGAGAAACTTTGAACTTATCTAACAGGCCAACAGTTTCCAAGCCAAAACCACGTCTCTGTCCCATATGTCATCACTAGTAACACACATTGGTTGAAAACCCTTGTCTTCAGGCAGTGCGGGATTTTTGACGAGAATATATGACGTGATTTCCCAAACGCAGGCAGCGTTTGGCATATCTGAGTTGAATTCTTCGGGTGACCTCTGTCGAAGTTGTTAATTGGACATTTTACCATCGTACAAGTAGAAATACTACGGTCAATGTAATCCTAACCTATTTCCTCCATAATTTATCATCTTAAAAAATTAAATTACTATTTTTACATGTTTAATATAGTTTTTTACTCAAACTATTAACGACTGAGTACAAAATATCGGTCACTGACCGAGCTATAAATTTTCTTTAGATTGCTTTCTAAAGACGATTTCAATAATATTCAATCAAGTTTATCGGAGAACAGGACTTTGTACCAAATTCTGTTTAATAAAGGTAAACATAAACAATATTGCAGCAGGAATTCTCATTTGGCTCTGGCAATAAATTTTACCTCCTTTGTCGTTTTATAGCTACAATATTACAAATTAACAGACAAAGTTTCAAATGGCACAAGTTGTGTATACGTGTGTATAGATGTGGAACGATCTCTATGGTCTGCGGTATGCTGTATTATATAATTATTGATATACTAGGTACAAGACGTTAATTGGAATATAAAGATATTTCGAACTTTGAATTCCATTGAACCCCTATAAAGGTTGAATTTCCTAAAATCCTTTTTTTGTACACCCTTACCCTTTATATACCCTCCTAATTTCATATTTCTAGTTTTAGCAGTTTAGGTTTTGCGTTGATTCCTAGTAGATTCATATCAGTCAGTCATTACTGACTCTTCTATATATAGGCTCACCTAATAGTAGCTCTCAGCCGCGACGTTGCCCGCGACCAATTTGAATATTAAAAGGTTTCAAACTTTGAACCTCCATTGGAACCCCAATTTTTCAAAAAATACTTTCTTAGTACACTTCTACCCAATAATGAGTACACCCTTCGAATATCTTTAGGTTAAGCGGCTTAGACTCCACGTTGATTCTAAGAAAATACACAATCAAATTACCTACATGTAAAAATTTAATGGAACAGCGGGTTTTTAACTTAAAGTATCTACATCCGATCAAAAACTGACGTACACACACATAACGTACGAAAAATAAAAATAATAAATGTCGGTCTAGGCGTCTCTGAAAAATCGGGGAAATATATAAAAAAAACCAACATAACGAAAACCTCCTCCTATTTTAAGGACAGTTAAAAATTACTTCAGGTACAATAGTACCCAGCTATCTTCTCGTAGTTGTTCAATTAGGAGAGCGTCGGGCGGACGAGTAGGTATTGTGTTGCCTTGTCGTTAGATGTCGACACTGTGTGGGCTACTTCTTTATTACTGGACCTATACGTTTTCATTTACACCTACCTACTACTGTTTCATTTCTTTGCTATATAAATACATAGGGGAACATTATATACTTGAATATTAAAATTATCCGGCATCAGTATCGGAAAAAATATATCCATACTGCTCAACAATATTCTTATTATTGAGGTGCCATCTTCTACAGGAGTTCGGCCTTCATAAGGGCAATACGGACACGGCAGCGCGGAATATGAATCTTGTGCTCAGGATGAAAACCACGTCCATAAATTTTCTAGCCATTTTCTTCGTGGTGGTCGTTTTTCTTAGATTTTCCCCTTAATAATATTTTTAATTTTAATTTGCCCATAAGGCAGACTAAAGCCATTGAAACCATACCGCCTTGTCTACAGTTATATAATATATTATATTCAGTCTCGTGCCCTCGTAAGTGGTAGAGACTTTTAAAGGGTTTCTATGGAGATTTCCCAAGAGCACGAAAATCACGTTATTCCTTATTCCTCTTTATATAGCTTGCCAACACTCGTGCACATAAACAAGAATTTGAACTTGCAGAATCACTAGTTTTGCAGTAAGTACACTGACAGAGACTCCATTTATTCAGTGAACGTGGGAAAATTCTCCCTGAATAATAAGCTGGAGCACTTTGTTTTTGATATTACGCATGATTTGTAACAGATACTGCAATTTGCGTACCTTGACAGTATTCAAAACCTCTTCATTCTGATTCACAATTTACAAGTCCCTCTCGTCAGAAACTCAATCCATCCACGTTATTTTCGAGATTCAAGTTTTAACTATCATAAGAATCAAGGAGATGGAAAAATAAAAAAATAGAGATGCATTTGATGAAGTTTCTTTATACAGTAAAGTTCAAAGTACAAGCTCTTACAAATCTAACAAATAGTGCCTACTTTACACTGCACCGTTAAGCCGAGGAACAAGCTTTATTTTCTCGAGTACGTCTATTGTTAACCGGAAATACTAGTCTGAAACAAAGGTTTCCGGGCGCCTCTACCCACAACCCTCGTATAATTAAATTCTAGTCAATTGATCTACTTTTATTGCGGTTAAAAGGCTTTGCGTTGGTTAGTGTATTGATCTAATTGGAGGCAAATATGTTTCACTTGAAAGTTTCTCAATTGAGTATTGTAAAATACAAGTTCACGAATGTAATTAAGAGTCATTCATGAGTAATTGAAAACTCTTAAAAAGTAACGAAATTTTTAGTCTAAATAAAGACTGAAAAGTTACCATGATATTTTTTTTTATATTAATTATATTTTCGAAAGGAACGAAAATATCGAAGAACAAGAATTTGCAAACTGTAATCTAGATCTATAGCGGTCAACTTTTCGACAGCTAAAATAAAAAAAAACATACAACAGTTTTTCTCTATTTTGTTTGACAAGCCTGAACATTGATGGAAAGTTCAAAGAATAAATAAAAATCCGGATTAAAAACGGTGCTCTGAAGGCATCGCGTCGCATAAATAGAAACCAAACATGATGCCCAGGATTGACAGAACCGTTTCGCTATAGGTCAATTTGATTTAAAAACTATGTACTTGATATACAATTAAAATTTTCTCATAATAGCTAAGCCTAAATAATTGCATTGTTATTTTCAGCCTAGTCAAAATGCCTAGTCAAAATACTAAGGGTTACCAAGGCGATATAGATATCTAGGATAATTGTGAAAAACTAGGATATTATAATGTTTTTTTTTTATATTTATTTGCATTGATACATTATATATACATGTCAATTCTATAGAAGGTGAGTGATTTTGGCCCTAAACCTGATCCTACTAAAGTGTGTCAGCCATCACATTTGAGCGTTCAGGTGGCTTGATAAGCACTTGAAAGGCGAAGCTCTTATTTTCAGCTGCAAAGTTAGAACGTCACCTTTCCATATACCTCTATCCGCTAATTCTACCTTATAATTGTCATTATAAGGTAGAATAATATGTAAATTTAATTGTTACAATATCGAATAAATATATGAACTATAAAAGTTTATAAGAATAAGAATAAATTATAAGAACTATAAAATTATTTAATTTTTTTTAAATACAGGTTTGCGACTCTACTTAGAGCAACGTAAAAGTTCTTTGATCTGTGAGAATATACGGCTATAGTTGTCAATTTTCCATCGGAATTGCAAAAAAAATGTGGGTGCCTAGTCCTGCACACCGAACTTGATTATTGTTTTCGGGTTTTTACTGAATCAGCTGAACTTTTCAATGTTACATGTGGCACGCAATTTGTGTTTCGTTCATTCAGCGTCGTAATAAGGTTAAAATGTTGGGCACGCTGCCCTCTGGTGGAGAGTTTAATCATTTAGATTATCTGTAGATCTTAAATGGTCCATAGATAATCTTTCTGCTATATTTTTTTTGGTGCAGTTATTAGTCATTTAGTTTTTGGTTGTAGAGGCAGATCCATATGTCTGTACCTCCCGCAAAGACTAGGTACTATTATAAACTTCAAACAGAACATCGAGAATAAAAATGTAACATTCAAAAAAGAAGTAAGAAATATAAAAAGCACGCAGTACAAAAAATGAATGAAGCCACTTCTCACCCATTTTCTTTGTTCCTACTCTTTGCTCCACCATTTTTGCTCTATTAATCCCGGGAAAATTGGCTGTTAAACCGAGTTCAAGTCGTTTCTTTGCTTTGGGCAGAGCTATGTATTTTTTATTAATATTTTATATAGGCTGGGATTGGTCTGAAATTTACAGTAGGCAGAAATCCTACAGTAGGCAGTAGGCAGTAGGCAGTAGGTATTGATAAATGACAATCGTCTGTGGAAATTATACCTGTGGGTAGTTTTTATAAACATAAAATACTTAGTTATATAAGTTATATATATATACAAGAATAAGGGTTTTCGCTGGGAATCAACACATAGCTTACTAACTTACCTAAACCACTGAACCTAGAGACACTTAATTTGAAGGGTGTAAACATTATAGTGTATAGGAGTGTACTAAAAAAGCTTTTTAGTGATTCAATTCCTAACGTCACGAAGTCAATTGGAGCTCAAACTTTGAAACTTGTTAATATTCCAATTTGCCGCGGTTAACAGCTAATAATCTTCAATTTGGCAGGCGCGTATAAAAAATATATGAAACGAAACTACCTACTTGACCGAAATTAGAAATATAATACCCATATCGGTCTAACATAAAAACCATATAAAAGTCAAATTTAGAACTTTACTTTTTTGATTCGGTTGAAAAATGTGCAAAACTATTTGTAACATGCACATTAGCGAAAACATTCAAGAAATGTTTAATTTGTATCCTTAACCCTTTGTAAACCGCAAATCGGGGTCGTATTTTTGAATTCGCATCGTCATTTCATTCTATACCCGCCGCTGTGAAAGAATGTGTCAGTCAAAGGACGTTTATTGGTTCAATATAGATGTTGTCAGTCTGTCTGTCTGTTACATTCACCACAATATATCGACGAGGATGGTTTATCTTTTTTGCTAGTGATTTTTGTGCATATTTACTATGCCCGCAGTTTTTGTGTTTCTCATTTGAAAAAAAAAAACATATAGTAGTGGGTTTTTATTTTGTAAAATTAAAAAAAATGGTATTAGACCATTAAACCCTTATCTACTTTTCAAGCGAGGCGCGAGTTAAAATTTAGGTTTGAGTTTTATCTTATAAACATATTAAAAATTATTGAATTCTTAATGGTAAAAGAATAAATTATAAATATCACACCACAAGTTGCCTTTACTTCAGTACGATAATAATGACGGTTTTTTTAAACGCAGGGGTGACTTTGTTGCAAGCCATTGGTTTATGGCGACACCGCGTGCCCGAATTTTTGGTGGCTAAATCAGAATCCCTGCCTTCTGGCTTGCTTTCATTGGTGGTCTAGGGGTGGAAAACGCAAGAGCTAAGTATCCTCCAAAAAGAGCTCCAGGGTGGAAGTGTTTGAGGGCATAACGCCACTAGTAGCTCTAATTGAACACGCAGCACACCTCTCCGCACCCCTGTAGCCACACACGCCAACGTTGCCCCTTCAGCGCGTCATGAGGCGGCTTTTAGTGAGGATCCGTTTAGTGGGTGACAAGTCACCGCCCACCGCAATATTTTGAAAAGAAGTAAATTTGGCAGGTCGGCACCCGCCGACTTAGGTACTCTTACCAAGACATCGAAAATTCAACATGATAGCCCAGTTATTCAAAAACATAGCTCATAATAGTTCTCCTTTTTTTTAAAATATATTTTGACATAATATATCTGTATTTCATACCTATTTATATTGTAAAGAGCCTCTCAGTGTTGACCACAGTTGGACGAGAGCGACCAAATATATAAAACACGTATTTTAAAATAAATACGATTCCGCTTCCCCTCTTTGTACACAATATTCATTTCAATCCAGCAAAATTTCCATAACAATTCAACGACCTGGCATTTCTGCTATTAAATTCTTTTAACACACATAAAAATGATCGAATAGAAAAATCGTCGCAAATCTTCGCACGTCTCAGCCACTCGATATCTAGAATTTTATTCGATTTATATCGATGCATAATAATAATCGGTATGCGTTTATATGAATTCCTTCACTGCTAGTCTCGAATTGATCATGAATAAACGCAGAAGCGATTTAGCCGAATATCCGGCAGATATTGTGTACTTAATTAACATCGTTATTTTAAATAACTACTAGTTAACACCACTAGTATCAGAAGGCATTGTATTATAATATAGAGTATTTGCTCAGAAACCTGATTTAATTAAGGCATAAGGCAATTCAGGAACCAAAATGGCTTCTTTTCAATCCATATTTTTCTTTTAAAAAGTAACCGTAAAATCATTGCAAGGTTTGTACTAGACTTGATGCAAGTGTTTGAGAAGAAAATGCTAAATGTTTATTTATTTGGTTTTCCTAGTTTCACAAACTTCTTTAGGAAATATTCTGTTTATTAAGAGAAAATGGCCGGACAGATCGCAATCCGGCTTTTATCCGTCCATATGATTATCACAGGAATCGATTTTGTGGCTTCCACCGGGACCTTTTTTCTACGTGTCTCGAATCCAGAATTAGAGATGGGGAATTAACGCTTTTTCTTTATTCGTTAATATTAGGCAGGGACGTGTCTTAGATTTAATTTAGCTTGAGCTTGATTAGGAGCTCTTTTTGCTGGTGAGCCGATAGAATCATTGATTTCAGGAATCAATTTTGTTATTCTTATTATTTTATTTAACCATAAATCAGTAGGTTGACTATAGAATCAACTTCTCCTTCTTTAATGTATTACTTAATTTCGTCTCCGTAGGGTAAAAAAGTAGATATTTTTTCACTATTCACTCACTCTAATTAGTTTTTTTTATTTCATCTAGCAAATCAGCATTTAAATATGTTTAAAAAATCTAATTATGGTAGTTACTTTTTCATTGTATTTCAAAAACACTAAGAAATCTTTTTTTTAATAAAATGTTGTATACCTGGTTCAATGGTTAACTCTTATTTTATTAAATTAAATTAGTTTTTTTTCATAGTAGCACATTAAGTCGAGTGATCAGTCAGTCGGGTTTTAACCACATGTTATTTATCTTTCGAGTTAGTGACTTTTCTCGCTTCTGGTGCGATATATAGCATATTTTGCTGCGACTGAATACAAACTGATAAGCTTAACCTGAGCTCAAAAAAATGTATCGCTAATTTGCTTTTAATTTTAAATGTCGTGCAGCTAAGTTTTTAAGCAATAAGTGCACAACTTAAGTATTCATTGCTTAAAGCTTCTCAACGAAAACATTTTTTTGTAAACGCTTCGAAGCCACTAAAATATTTTATCATTTTAAAACTTCCTACAGATTTATTAGGTACCGGATGACTAAACATTAAATCGTAAAAACTTAAGATAACATAACATAGTAATAATGTTTTGTCCAGAACTGTTAGTTCTTCTGTGTTACCAAACAGCTTAGATCTAATACAACAAGAGGATCAGCCATCAGCCAACACTAAAGCTCGCCGCTTGATCCAATAAAACAGAAGCATAAGTCACAAAGAGCAGCTCACCTCAAATCCGAGCGAGCGGCAAACTACGACAAATGAGGGTAGGACTTAGATATGCAATGAATGAGGAGGAAGAATGGCACAGTAGCACTTTGGCGCTCAAAAAAGTAGACGATCACATTGTCAATAGTTATATCAACGTCAGTTCATCAAGACAAAGGATCATATCTGTAGAATGAACCCTGAGAAATAAGCGAAGGTTACTGAGTGGAAACCAGACAAATAAAAGGTTGCAAGTTGCTCTATGACTCCATAGCAGATAGTTCTGATGGTTTGAACTACTGTTCAAAAAGAAGGAAAGTTAAGTTAGTGAAATATAGAAATAGAAAGAATTGAATAGGTACACTTGTAAGAAAACATTTTTTGTCTCGAAAAAATCGAGTTTGTTATCCATTTTTTTCTTTTTCTTGACTACTCGTAAAATTTGTAATAAAATTTCGCTTTAAATTCGATTAATTACCAATTGTATGAAAAAGCTATTAACAAATCACCATAATTCTCTTCTAAAAGAAAACTTATGAAAGAAAATTCACTCGCCTCCTCCACTATGCTTTAAGTTCACGGAGATAGATTAAACAGAACGATTGCAGAACTTGCGCTGCGACCGCGAACGCTTATTACGAGAGCCTGCAGCGGGTTATTAATTCTTGCATATGGTGAGAGTTTGTGGAACTTGCGGTTTTTCTCAAAGTTTGTATAGATTCTATTTTAATAAATATATTTATATAATATTTTGTTACATTGTTTTTCCTGCAACGATTAACTATTCAACGTGCGTACGTGTCTTCAACGCGGCATCATATTTTTGATAATTTATACTCGTAATATCTATCTTGTAATAACATTGACACTTTTAATATTTATATGTGTTACAGGCAAAACTTCGTGGGATACCGCTAAAATTCCTCAGTTACAACTAGTTACTAAACAACGAAAGAAAGGCGTTATTTTGTAACCGGTTAGGTAAATTTAGTTTTACCAACGTTCAAAGGAACTTAGCAGTTACCCGCGGCTGCATCTGGGTGGATTAAGAAGAGCTTTATTAGATTAGATTAGAGCTATAAAATGTTCTTGCTCTAATGTTTCATGTAGGCATTAAATTGTGCGGTGCTTATTGCTATTGAAATTTTGACAGGGTTCTTGATAAGTATGAGCACATTTATTTCATACTAGCTGATGCCCGTCCGACTTCGTCCGCATGGTATTTGTTATAACTTGTCTTTAGTCTACCAGGATCAATGTATCTTATATGTTGACTAGGGATATAAGCTCCATACAAAATTTCATTTTAATCGATCCAGTCGTTTTAGAGATTTGACCGTACAAACAGACAGAAAATCAGATTAAAAAATCTAAATTAAGATAAGATAAGACAACTCTTTATTTAATAACCAGCAACAATACATAAAATATGATTAAAGAAAACCTTATACACATACATGAGCTTTTAAATGGCGGCCTTATCATTTAAGCTATCTCTTCCAGGCAATCATGCACGTAAATGATATTAACTTATGTTAAAGAGGCCTTAAAATATTACACTATCAACTAAACAGCTATTATAAATAATAATAAATACAATCACTACCAATATAACTACACAGATACATATATAAATACGTTTCCTATACTATGCATGGAAATAAACAGACAAATTCTCTACTAATAAACAAATTTTAGTGTTATAGCCATAGATAATGTATTACGACTCTGCTTAAAAACGTTCAACGAAAAAGTACGCCTAATGTCAATGGGAAGACTGTTCCACAACAAAATAGCTTTAACCGTGAATGACAACTTATAGAAAGTAGTAGAATGTGATGGTATAGATAACTTGAAATTTTCAGATGATTTTAAGGTATAGAAATGGGTAGTATGACAATATTTGAAACACTTCTGTAGTACCGAAGAGACACACTAAGATATCCGCAGTGCAATTTTAATAATTACGTTACTAATAAATTTAGTAAAAATACTTAATATAACTTCCAGACGATTAATAAAGCAACGAGTAGTATAACAATTACTGAGATGAACTTTTCTCAAAGTATTTTATAGAAAATATTTTCTATTTGCTATCATAAAAGATTTTCTAGAGTTTGCCGAGGAAGAGCTAGTAAATATTTATTTTCTAATTTGCTCTGAGATACCCACTTTCACGAGATATTTATTTCATTTGCTGGATTATTATAGTTCAGAACGATCTATTAACTGGTAGTTGCGAAACATTTGTGCGTTACCATAGTAACCTAATAAAAATATGATGCAGCTAAATGAACCGCTAATTCGCGTCCACTAATTTGTAAATTTGTGTGATCAAGCTATACAAAATTTATAAATCCTGTGCCACAATAAATATAGAAAAAAAAATATACAGAAACGTTTTTTAATATTTTAATTTGCCTTTTTTCTCTTTTAATTCTTCGTTCTGAATAAAACATTGCATTAATCTTGAATACATATCAGATAAATTGTAAAACTGTTTGCTTTTATTACACATACGATTAATATTTTCTACACTTGAAAATGCTACTATAATAAGAAATATGTTGCCAATTTCAGTGCTTTTAAAGCTTACAGAGTGAGTCATGAGTCACAGAATTCAATGATTATTCAAAACAGGCAGATAATTAGTCTAGTATTATAATATCCTAACGGTTAAATATTTTATCCCCTGATTATTATCAAAATACGATAAAATTCAGTATCAGGTGAAAACTAACCAAATAATATAAATTATGTGCACTTATGGTTTTATTGTTAGAAGACCTCATGTTATTGGTTACTATATTTCGTTACAGAACTGTGACGTTATACAACTGATAACTTTTTCATTCCCGTAGTTCTATGATAGAACTACGAAAACGACATTAATTGTTCCGTGGAACCATGAAACTTACAAATCCATTTTTTTAATTCAGTGATAGAACTATTGAAACAAAAACTATGTCATTTGGCTCTGTTTTGATGTATGTATGGCATATCTATACTTTTTTTAAATCATATACTCACAACACCTACGCACTTGACCTTGCCTAAACGATCCGCAAGTATAATCGTGAAATGCAGTACAATGCAATTTATTACCCGCTGCTGCAGTATCGACCCACGCACCTACTCAAATACTTATCTAAAAATTGCTGCTTCAAAGCTGGAATTTTGCTGAACTGAATTTCATTTATCAAAGCAACTTTAAAAAAACAACAGATTTCATTTCAATGTCAATATTTTTTTCCAGTTAGGTATTTTAATTGAATAGCCAAACTAGTACTCTAAAAAAATATATATATATATATATTATATGAGACCATTTATGAAGTATGTGCCTAAAACAAAAAAATCATGTTCTAATAATTATTAATTATTAATAAAATAAATATATTTATTATTTGTGGACTAATGAAGTAACAAAATCACAATGAACAAAATTTTATTTTTTAAGTGATGAATTATTTTAGTTCTTTTGTTTTAAAAATAATTTTTTTTTAAATTATGATGTCAGGATGCAGTTCGAATTAAAATCCTTCTTCTTTATGGAAGTCAGTGAACAAATCATGCAATTATTATAAAATTAGCAAACTATGACAATCTGACTGACTTTTCATACACTTTCGAAAATATCTCTACTCGTATGCTTAGTGTCGAAAGTTCACACAACTACAATGTTGGGTAATTCCCTCAAACTACAGGCAGTTAAATTCAACACGCGACGCGAGTTCTGTACAACTTATTCACAGCACTTTGGCTGTGATGAAACAGTTAAAGTGTGTAAATTTGTGTTTAATTTGCTTTAATTAGACAGATTTGCTTACACTTTATTTTAGAACTACTGGTTGTTAAAATTGTGTTGGTTTTTAGTTGACTTAAGTAGAAAAAGGCTCATAACTAAGTGCATTATCAATATTATTGATCAGGTTAAAGCACTTGCCCCACCGGCGGCGCCAGCGAGCAAGCAATTAGCTATCAACAATTTTTTTGCTCAAAAAATTGACGAAAGATATAGGTAGATTCTGTATAAATAAAAGAGACATATTATCTGGCCGTTCACACTGCCGGCGTGGACTTGTTCGTCAATATGTCAGCGTGATAATACCTATCAAAGATAAAACTTGCTAAGCGATACTCACTCAGTGATACTCGCTTAGTGGTGTGTATGCTAAGCGAGTGCGCGAATAATCGTCCTCCGCACTCGTTTATTCGCTTTATAGCCCAGCGAGATAACTCACAGGAGCTACACTCGCTTATCGCTACTCGCCTACTCGTTACTAGTTTTTATCTCTATTCGCTTCTCGCTCGTCGCTGGAGGTGGGACAAGTGCTTTATACGTCAAAACTATATTAGCATTTAGGTTTATGGAAAATGTGTAGAAATCCCATTCGATTCGTATTCTAGACTAGGTATGTTCTATCTAGGGTTACGGTATCGTTCTTCTGATCTTACACTTAAAAATAGACTCTCTCTCCTCTATTTTATTACCACCACGACACACAATAAAGATTGTATTGGATTATCATCCGCGTTCTTCCAAATTTCAAATGATTCAAACCAAGTAGTGATTTTGATCATTTCGCGAATGTAATGTACTACCGGAAACGTAACTCCAAACCTTGAACAAATATTACGAGCACTCGCTAACCGTTAATTTGCCTTACATACATTGAAATAGAGGCCATTATACATTAGCATACGTTGATTTCATCGACAAAGGTAAATAGGCTCTTCAGTGAACCTTCGTGTAGTGAAAATATGAGCGGTTTTTAAGGATTTTGTTACAGTTACGTTTGTAATTATTTGCAATATTAACCATGCAGTTTGTCTAAACCTTAGTATATAAGAAATAAGTGTGATATTCGTTTGGATAGATGGTAAATGCAGTTGTAAATGCATTTGCATAGCTATTTCAGGGAACAAACATGTTTTGCTTGTATCGAACGATTTATGAGTTACACTACGGTGTTCTAAAATCTGTGCTAATTAACGATGTGTGTTTCGTGGCAATTTTGAGGTTTTGGACCAGAATAGAAACTAAACATAGACTTTATTCCAAAATAACAAGTTCTTTTAAAATAAGTGATTGCCGACATCCATTACAGTAGTCGCCGATAGAACTTTATCAGTTATTTTAATTTTAAAATCAAACTTCTATATATATGATAAAATTTTAAATGGGCACACTTATACGCTAACGTACGTTTAAACAAAAAAAAAGGTTCACCCAAAACAAACAAATAAAAATGCTGTACCGTTGAATTGAGTACCTACCTCCTCCTTTATTGGGAAACCGATAATAAGTTCAAAAAATGGTCTGTGGTGTGTCTTCTGGCTGTTGATGATGATGATAACTAAGCGTAAGTGTGTGATGTTTTTCGTATAACTTGATCGGTGAACAGAATTTAAATTTATTTTTCTGCCGTAAACGAATCTCGTTATCAGTGGAAACAACGCCCCGTGATCTGTGGCCAACTCAGTCTGTTGACGACATCCCACTTTTCACGTATTACTTTATGTCTTATCTAAATTTAAGAACGTTCGGCTATCTAAATCAGATTATAAAAATAAAGCAAAAATAAACCAATCCAATAATCTCTCAAAAATAACGAGACTGTCATTCATATCCAGTCACAGTCGAAATAAATCAAACGAAGGAAACTGAAAGGAATTGGGAATTCACCTTTAATTCCTTTCTAATAAGAAAAATGCTGGTTTTCCGGATTGTCATACCCTATTACTATCTGTGTAGAACGTTAAGCCTGTAACATCTTTCCTTTCGCATCAAAAAAGATGTCTATAATAACATTTATTGAATTAGCGTCGTCGAAGATTGGCTATCGAGTATTTACTTTGGATGCTTCGTAAGTTGAGGTTTCTAATATTTGATCGTTCAATTTCTCTAATAACTACTTAATCTTGCTCTGATTGTGTTGTTAGTAACAGTTATAATTGAAGTACGTATAATCAATCCATACTTTATTTTATCATCTTAAGCCCATGAATTTAAAAATAATGAACATTTTAGAAACTAGCAGCCCACCCAGGGTTGCGTTCCGTGCCTCAGGATGTACTTGTTTCATTGTTTTTTACCCTGCCCTAGTTAGTAAAGTATTTACACTGACAGCAACTCAACCTTACACTATGGGAAAATAGCCATTATTGCTAAAGCCATGTATTGTCAATTGTCAGATAACCGTCAGTGGTTTTTACTGAGCTATTTTTATCGTCAAATAGTTGCACCTAACGGACGCTCCGAACGCGTCAGTTGCATGTCAGTTGTTATTTACACTATGGTCGTGAACGCGAGAAGAGCGAATAGTTGCACTCAAAGTGTAGGCACGGAACGCATCCCTGTGAAGTTCCTGGTGCAAAGGTGTTATCGGCCGCTAACCGAACACCGAAATAAATTCCAACAGCCAACCGTTGCAGATTTAAACTAGAATATACCACAGATAAAAGCTGGAAATATAACTCATATTTCCAAGAGATCAAGAAATTTTCCTACTCTTCTCCAAACAAGTTCTTTAATAAAAATAGCGAATTAATGAAAGAATGGATATAGATTTATTGCACACCAAACAAAAAATAAAAAAAGATACAGCAAAACATATTTATACAATATAATTATAGTACATCGGGCGGAATTATCGCCGAAAGCATTTTCTGCCAGGCAACCTTGGGATGAATAGAAGTAATATAATTAGAAAAAGTGATTACCAACTTCCATTACGACAGACTTTTTTCAGATATTTCGATTTTAAAATTAAACTTCTAGACCGATTTTGAACGAAAATGGGGATGAAATTTATTTTTCAAATTAGTCCGACCGTCTCCGAGAAATCAAGTAACAAACGCAAAAAAAATGCCCGTCGAATTGAGAACATCCTCTACCGATATAGGTAGGATAGCAAAAAAGAAAAGTGAGAGACCAACAAAACTTTTCTTGTCGGTGACCTCCTCCTTTTTGGAATTCTGTAGAAAAGAGTTTCGATCGATGACATGCAGTTCATTTAAATCAAGCAAGTTTTTGAAACAACAGGCGTAAATATGCAGAAGCTAAAATCTATTAAAAAGCGATTTTATTAAGGCCGTGAACACAACGCCAGCTCGTTTTGGTTACATAACAGATTTAGACAGTGTACCCGAGATTTATCAGCACCTGAACGCGGTCGGACGTGCGGCCAGCCTTTATTATTTCCCGATGGAGGCTATACATCATCGCACGATAAATGCGGCGATACACTCAACCTGTGTGGTTGTTTTCAGAGCGTGGAATAACTGTGTGTATATAGCTTTAGTTGCTACGTCACAGGCATAGAATAAAGGTTTACCATGTACGATTTACATTTATAGATAGAATGTTGATTATTAAGATCTTTCGTTGTGGAGTATAAAGAAATTTAGTCTCTTTTTTGTGTCAGGTAAATCAATGCGATATTTTCTAAATATCTTAGTTTGTAAGTTTTTACTGGTGTTATCGCGTAGAGTTAGCAAGGAAAGAACTGTATTAAATTTTGGTATCGTTATATACAGTTCGCTGCCGCAGTGCTGTCAAAACAAAATCAAGATTAATTAGACTTATTTCATTGATTTCATTGCTAACTCTAAGTAATACAATGAATGAATGAATTAACTCTTTATTTCAGACATCTAAACATAAGGAAAAATCTTACATCTACCATCACAGGTCGTAGTTTTAATTAATTTTACTTAATTACTGTTTCTATGATATTTTGGAATTGTATTTAAGGAAAAAATAGTATTTAAATTATTACGTTACTAGCTGTGCCCCGCGGTTTTACCCGCGTAGTTCCCCATTGGATTGTCGAGATAATGGGGAACTACTTTGAAGTCGGTTAAAAAGTATCCTATGTCCTTTCCCGGGGTCCAATCTACCTGTGCACCGAATTTCATCCAGATCGGTTCAGTGGTATTATTGTGAAAGCGAAACAGACAGACAGACAGAGTTACTTTCGCATTTATAATAATAGTTAGGTTTTAAATAACAAGAATCTATAAAATGAATATACATTTGAAGTTAACGATATTTAATGCATAAAAATTTTTTTTTTGATATATGCATTAACTATGTACCGAATTTTAAAATGATTTACTATTTACAATAATACACAAAATATGAGCTTCACATAAAATTGTATCCAAATGACCATCGAAAAAAGTTACATCAAATTTTATTTTAAGCCCGAATTCGTGAATATTTTTGACTCTCATATCATTTTTAATTGAGGCAATAAATTTGTTCGCGCAAAATTGTATATCGCACCAATAAAATAAAAGTTCTAGCCGTTGAACGAACAGAATTAATTTGGCAATAGCAATTTTATAGGACATAAATTTCTATGGCATTATGTGTTAATATTCAATTTAATATCTGCTTTAAATTTCTAACAAATGGTATTAGGTGTTTAAAGTTGTAAGTTATAGTTTCAATAGGTCGTAAACGTCATTTGATCTGCTTATCTTAATTCAGGCGCTCAAGTCTGTTATTTGAATTGTTTTAGAATAACAATTGCATTGCGCTATAATAGTGGTTTTGATAGGTCAAAGTTAGAATTGACTTTAACAGACTATCTTAAAAACAGTAATAAAATACGATCGTAATTCTAAAACAATTCAAATAACAGACTTGGGCCCTAGGTAAATTGATCTTGTCTCCGTTAAGGATTGGGCATAAAAAAATGTCTGACTGACGGATGACTGTGTTGAGAAGAGTTTCGATAATTATATTTTTTTTCGATTAAATTTTTGGACATTTTCCAAAATGGCATAGCCATAAAAGGATTAATTACGCAACGATTCAAATTACACGATTTAAATCCTGACGTATCGCACACTTCTCTGAAACTATGAGCACTTTAAAATACAACTATATTTCAGCCAACAAAAGTTTTATCTCAAAGCTTTCTTAGAATGGGCAGCAGATAAAAAGTTTTGATCTACTTTCGGGAGCAAAAATCGAATGCTTCTAATTTCAAATGTCATTACTTGCGCCTCTGAACAAGCATCGTTGTGGCATTTTAATTTAGTCGTGTTCTATGTTAAATATTATGCAGGAATGAAAAACATGAATACTAAGACTCATCAGTCTAACACTAAATCTCAAAGCGCCTTAACACTCCCGTTAATTCATTTAAGCTAAGATGACATAACTCGACACAAAGCCGACATAGCAACTGAGGTAACAAACAAACGTCTGTGTAACAATTTACAATATTCTGTGTGGGTATAGAGGTAGTGGCGGTATGACGCCTGTTACCCGACATGACGGAACTAGTCTTGTAGGGATGGGGTTAAATTGTACATCTATCGATATAACATTAAAAAAATAATATTCAAAATAGAAAAAAGAAGAAAAGACGGTCAGGTACGTAAGTAAGTGTAAGCAACCGTAAATGAACAACATATCGATAGCTAATATATATTTTTTACTTTAATGTAATACCTGGAAGGGATCGCTTTCGTGGCACTACATGTAAATTTATATTTGCATATATAAATTTACATGCTGCATTTGAGTTTCACTTGAGCTGCATTTTAATTGGTCCTGAGATATCCCTGAGGTGTCCCTGAGTTGCACCTCAGTTGTACTATAGCCGCATTTCTGTTGCATTTCAATTGCACCTGAGTTGCAGTAAAGCTGCACTTGAGTTGTTCCGGAGTTTTCTTTGAGTTGTCCCTGATTGTCTCTGAGTAGTTCCTGAGTTTTCCCTGAGTTGCTTCTGAGTTGCACATGAGCTGCATTTGAGTTGCACTTGACTTGCACCTGTGTTGTACCTGAATTGTCCCTGAGCTGTATTTGAGTTGCACTTGAGTTGTCCCTGGAGTTGTCCCTGAGTTGATTTTGCGCTGCATTTTAGTTGCACTTGAGTTGTCCCTGAGTGGTCCCTGAGTTGTCTCTGAGTTGCTCCTGAGTTTTCCCTGAGTTGTCCCTGTGTTGTTTCTGAGTTTTCTCTGAGTTGTTCTTGAGCTTTTCCTAAGTTGCTTCCAAGTTGTACCTGAGTTGCATTTGAGCTGCATTTGAGCTGCATTTGAGCTGCATTTGAGCTGCATTTGAGTTGCACTTGATTTGCACCTGAGATGCACCTGAGTTGTCCCTAAGTTGTCCCTGAGTTGTAAAAATAATCATTAAATCCATCCAGGCATCTCTGATATAGGAAAAACAATCAAATTGTGTAACCTCCTCTATTTTTATCAACTCGGTTAAAATGTAACAACCAAATTTAATAACCTCCTACGCACTAAACAGAATCTCCAAAATCTATCCAGGCATCTCTGATATAGGAAGAACATTCAAGTTGTGTAACCTCCTCTTGTATCAAGTCGGTTAAAATGTAACAAGCAACTTGATGATGATGAATTAAAACATGAAAAATAAAGAATTGAATAAATACGGTCTATGCAAGTGTATGTTGTTCTAGCACGCAAGCAATCAAAGCGCTACCGAGGCCAGTGACGAATACGACAGAAATGGTTACGAAAAAGCGCGCGAAAACAACGGACGCAAGTCTGTCCTCGACGAGCGCTCATGCGCAATTGAGCGCACGTTGCTAGCGCAGTGAAATATATAGTACTTAAAATAATTAAATAAAAAATAGATACAGCATTACAAAAAAAGATATAAGTCTATGTCTTCAGCACAAACCAAATAATACTTTAGTGTAAAGTTGCCCTTTTGGTTAAAGTTGAATTAATATATAGATTACTTTTCAGTAGATGCGGCTTCTAGGGAATATATGAATCATGATTATCAAAGCCCATATCTGTAGAGAGAAAATATTTTTTTTGGGGACTAAAATCAATAGAATCTTCAAAATATAGCTCGTAAATGAGGTCTGCACGAGTTTTTGCTTAACCATGCACCGGGAAAAAATATATTAGGTCCTTACATATGAAATTGGTGTTTTGTCGTACTGGCCACTTTGATCTCAAATATCTCTTCTTTGGTTAGGGATTCCAATTTCAAATTTATACAGCTATTTATTCATACATTTGTATTTCGAAAACCGTAATTCATTTGTTATGTCCTCGTTTGGTTTTTTCTTGGCGTCACGCAGTTTACTAAATGGAAAACTTGAAATATCGCGTTATTTACGAGTACGAGTTCCACCGTGGTACCAGTGCTGCAGAAACGGCTCGAAGGATTAATGATGTGTATGGCGGCGGTGTCGCAAAAGAAAACACAGTGCGTTTTTGGTTCCAACGTTTTCGTTCTGGAAATTTCGACCTGCAGAACAAGCCCCGTGGACGGCCGGAGACTAAAGTTGCTAATGAAGAATTGAAAGCTATTATGGAAGCAGATCCATCGCAAACCACGTCCGAGTTAGCTGCAGGCTGCGGTGTTAGTGATAAAACTGTTTTAATACTTGAAGCAAATTGGAAAGGTGAAAAAGCTTGAAAGGTGGGTACCTCATGAATTGAGTGCAGCAACTGCTGCGTTACATTACACAACCGGCACAATAATAAAGGGATTTTAAATCGGATCTTTCGGATATTTGAAGTATTTCATTTTGTAAACTGCGTGACGCCAAGAAAAAACCAAACAAGGACAAAACATTACGGTTTTCGAAATACAAATGTATGAATAAATAGCTGTATAAATTTGAAATTGGAATCCCTAACCAAAGAAGAGATATTTGCGATCAAAGTGGCCAGTACGACAAAACGCCAATTTCATGTGTAAGGACCTAATATATTTTAATACGTAAGTAAAAAAATAGTATGATTGTTCAAGAAGAGAAAATATTTATTTATACCTTTATTTAGTTTTTGCAAATAACAAAAACTATGGCAAAGTAAACAATTTGAACGCGGAAAACTACGTATCTACGCGGTATGCTGTAATTCGGGCCGACATCGTGTAGCACAATTAAAAACATCGACATCACCCATCTCTACGCATAACAGCCATTCCCAAAGGTGACCCTTTAAGATTTACGAGCCACCATAACGCCACAACAAGGGGCTTGCAATACATCTGATATTGCATTTTATTCCTGAAACACGTGTAGGCGCCATATTGCAACTTTTTGTGTCACCTGCAATTTTGTTAGCGTGGTTTTTGAACGAGTCTATTTTGTTTGGAACATTTCTTTGTTACAATTCACTATACTATTAGTTCTGTGAACTGTTGACCGACCACACTGATTTTACGACGTTATTTTAGCTCTTCTATATCAGAGCAATATAAAATCTGTAAAATAAACTTTTTTCTTTATGAAATAAGGTTATTGTACTGCACGTCTTCCGAATGCTACTTGTGACGTTTTAGATGTAGACAGAAATTAAACAACAACTTTGGTTACCATGGATACAGCCACAAACGAAATTATTTTATTATCAGACACAGATCCATTTCACACATTCTATTAATAATATAAAATAAAGTAAATAATAGCAACTGGACTCCTCAAACAAACAAAATTAAATTAAATTCCCATTTAAAATCATTCAATCATTATATATATATATATATATATATATATCTAGTTATAATATTATATATATATATATATATATATTCATACTAAATTAATTTGTTTCTAGTTATAATATGTCAATTTATTTATTTGTAGTTCATGTAATTAGAAGCTGGACATGGTGCTTCAATATAGGACAATTGAATTTATGAGAAATAGCTTTCAGAATTCAATTGCCGCTCCCACGTATTCTGTTTAATTCTCTATATGTCAATGTAAAATTGAAATAACCAACTTATTTCTACTAGATATCCTAGTGGCGAACAACAGATGAGTTGCCTTGAATAACGTAATTCTTTTAAAAATAGCAAATTGCCTCCGAATTCAAATTTGTTTTGCGAAAGTTATCCGAATGTGTTTCTTTCATTCCTCGTTTTATTTTGCCCGCAGGTTTATGAGTAGAGGACGAGGCAAGTTTTTAGACTGATAAAATTTATCCTTATTTTTCACTTAGTAGACCTACATGCAATTATGATCAATTCTCTGATCTTGACTTGGGCGTACCATTTTAATCGAATTAACGTAAAAATAAGTAAAATTGAACATTTTAAAAAACCTCCGATATTGGTCATGGCAATCATATTGGATTCGAAGTTAACACAATGCATAGTATTCTACTAGTCAATCCCTTTCATTTGTTACATATTTTGAGAGAAAGATGAAAAAAAAATTACTTTGTCATTTTGTGTTGGCGGCCATCTTGGACAGATTTTCATTAAATATAGCTAAGAACACTCCCGACTTACATTTCATACAAAAATATCGAAAATCAAAATCGGTCCACGCATTGTTTTTAACACCAAAGACATTGATTCAAAACAGAATTCAAGCTATCTATGTAGATACATATAATATGTATAAAAAGGGAAGCCCTGACTGATTGACTGACTAACAGATTGTGACCTGTCAGTCAATCAGTCAATGGGGGTACAAAGATTTTTATCGCGTGCAACAGCTACTAGTTTCCAAATAACACTACTGAAGCTGAACACAAACATGAATGGAGCGGTCAAGGTTCTGTTTAACTTCACACTTTGTATTCCGTATCTCTTTTGCCACATCTTTGCTTTATAAAGTCCAAGGTTCAGAGTTTCTTTGCTTGCTTTAATTTAAAAAGTTGAATTGATGGCCCTGGAGCTACGTGAATCATTCCACTTTTATGTGACGCGGCTTATACAGGGTTATTGGATGAAAACGGACATCATCATCATCGTCTCTGTTCCCCTATAGCTATAATCTCTATTTTTTTAATTATTGAATGAATTGGTTTCGTCTAACCAAGACATCCTAGGCCACATCGTCGCTCGAATAGGCGAATCAGCTAGCCTCAAACGACAACCACAAAAATAACGTCGGCGGGTTTGAAAAAAATCTTCTTATTTGAAATCGGTTAAAAAGTCACTAACCAACTGAAAGTAGAGCTTTTTTCGTTGACGCTTCCATTTAAAAAAAAAGATTGCAATGCATCGAGAAACACCTTCTTTATAAAGTCAGTTTATTAAGTACTTAAATTAAAATTTAGCATTTTTAAAGGCGAAATAAAAAGAGTAAGTGAAAAAAAAATTAAATGATTATAACAACAACAACAAAAAATTTAGCAGATTACCTATAGACCATTTATGATCTACAGAAAATCCTAATGCTCCAGCCCACCACCAGAGGGCAGCGTGCCCAGCATAATAGACATAATTATATTTGTTAATTGTATGTTTAAAGCTTATTATTTTAAAAAAGTAAAAAGAAATATTAGTACTAATTTTAATTATACTTTAATTAATTATAGAGACATATGCCTAAGCTTACAAAGTTTTCTCCAAAACAAAATTAACGAGAAGATGACTTAACTTCGAAATAACTTAAGTTCATTATATTGTTTGAAACTTAACAATTATTTTAATGACATTAAAGTGTACTTACTTCACAGAATTTTGTAAGTAGAATTTATAAATTTTGTATTTTATTTAAAAATTCCCCAAGGCTATTTAAATGTATAACATTAATATTTATTTTGCATTTATAAAAGTTTTAGAGTACTTAAACGCGTAGCTGTAAGAATCTCTTTTCATTATTACGAGGAAGGGATTATACGATACACACAGCCTTTTAATTTATAAAATCAATGTTAGTTGGTTTAAAAAAATGCGCTTTCGTATTCAAATTTCGCTCTTTTTTTACTCTTCATATATGGCACCATACGATTTGCATATTTACCCGCATCAAGATTATCAGTTTTCAAGTTAAAAATCAATCAAGTTAAGTCAAATATCAAGTAATAAGTCATCGTAAAGTCAAGTCAAAGTCACAACATGTACCCTCGTAATGCGGTGAAGACTTTACTAGGGTTTCTTGTGAGATTTCCCGATAACATGAAAACCACGTTATTAAGTCTCTATATTGCTTGCCCACACTTGTGCACATAAATAAGACAGTAAAGGTTAATAATCCACCGTATTAAACATATTAAAACTTGAATAATCACTAGTTTTTCAATAAATACCACGTATGGCACATTTCAGATTGTCCAACATGTTAGTAATCTATTAGGTCTGTGTGTCAGATACTGTTCCGTAAATAAAGGATTGGTAATAATGACACAATGATTAGGTTCCGGGTATTGTTCGTGGAAATCCACAGATTTCTCATTATAAGAAATTCAGTTATTACCAGTGGTGATCGGGAATGAGTTTAGCGAGCGAATGTGGGACGAGTATGTTACTCTTTTGTTACATTTGTGTGAGTATCTACATGAGAGAAGATTATGCTGTAGGATTAGAGTTGAAAAGAAAATTTACTACTTAGTTCCTTACTTTAGATTCCTTTTTTATCTGCAATGCACTTGCATTGTTTTGATTTGTTGTAGTAATTTAACGGTATATTTTCCTTGGTGTGATATGAAGCGATAATTGTAAAATTTGTCTCACATTTATGGTTAGTAAAATTTTGTAATATTTAAGTATTCCGTATCAAATATGTTTTCGATAGATTGAAAAAATTAAGATGTCAAAAATTATAATATAGTACACTTAGTTTGTTTACAGCAAAATAAAAAGCTTATATTTCTTGATGGATTTGATGAACTTAATAAAACTATAAAGGTTCATCGAAGCATTACAACAGACTTAAAAATGATAACGACGTATATTCAGACACTAACAAAAGAGAGACTAAACACGCCAATCTCTTAAAAGTGACAAAGGCAAGACGATGCTGATCTTAAAATTGTTATTCACTAACCTTGTCCTAATAATGTTAATCCATAAAGTAGTCTCTGTAACTAACATTAAAATAGCAACAAAGATATTAGCATACAAACAGCCTCGTTTACTTTAAATTGCTGCAAATCCTCTTTAAATTCGAAACCTTAGAAGCAAATTCGCAGACTAATTCTAATAAAGCAGACAAAACAGACTGGATTTATTACTTTAAATTCTACGAAATGTTATTATTCAATCTCATTTCGAAAACGTGTGTGTTGGCAAAATCTGAGAGTTACCGTTTTGTAGCTATCTTTAAGGTGTTATCGCACTAGGTGAAAATTTAAAATTATTAGCCACAGAATGTTTAATATTTTAATATCATATATACCCGTGGTGAATATATGATTTTCCCATGGTAACATTACAATTTTCCTTGATAAAAAACCTATGACTGTATCCAGGGTATAAGGTATCTTAGTGCCAAATTTCATGCAAATCCGTTCAGCCGTTTGAGCGTGAAGGATTAACAAATTTTGGAGTATATAATAAGAGTATTAGTAAGAAGACAAGTGTGATAGTGTGACTAGGGTTAAGTGTACTTCATTTGTTTTAATACAAAAATTACCTTAAACCTTATATTTTGGACTTGTTAAGGCATTAATTTACATGTAAATACATTAATTCTGATAGACGAAAAAAGCTTTTTGCTGATTTACAGCAAAAACGCTTTTCGCTTCATTCGGACAATTGATACGAGTAGCCTCTAAATCTAATAATAATTATATTAAAAATAATTTTAGTATCATTGAGATTATCATCTTAGTATCCTTTTCCTACTATATAGGGTCGGCACATCATGTCATCCTCTTCCATTCCACTCTTTCGGCCGTCATCTTTTTATCTACTCTTTCACACATATTCTTTTCATACAACTACGACTCGTCTACGTCATTTTAGGATTTCTTCCCTGTTCTACCACTTACCATCATTAAAAAGTAAGTCCTGACTGACGCTAGGAATCAACGTTAACCTAGAGATATTAAATTTGAAAAGTGTATTGTGTGTAGGGGTGTACTAAAAAAAGATTTTTGGAAATTCAACCTCTAAGGATAGGATATAATAAGAAGAATAAGAATGGTCGATCAAAGGTTGAACCTTCTTATTTAATTTTATGCCATGGGCAACGTTTTTGGTACTAGCATGAGTTTAAATAAAGTCTCGGTACGGTTAAACGTTAAAGCTATCTATACCAGACAGATTGCTAGAAATTCCTTAACATTCAGGGCTCGGTTATGCAAATCTATTTTGTAATTTCTGTTTTATCAGACCACGTGCTCGGTATAGATTGCGGTAAAGGAATATCTAGAGATTTTGGGCTTTGTAGACATTATACAAACATTGAACACGAATTGTATCGCACATGTAGGCTTTGAGGTAAAGTTTGACTAGACTTTGGTGAAATTACGATTAACATAATATCTATATACAGTAGAACCTCGATAACTCAAACCTCGGTAAACCTCTATAACTTCAAAAAATAATATGTTCCCGTCCCATCAGAGCCCAAAACCTCTATAAATTAAAATACGCAACCTAAATAAGTAATCTCTGTATCGGCCCTCAGTAACTTAAAGAAATGTTTCCACAGCCTCTACGACATAAAATAGTTTGCCAATGAGTAATTTTGAAAGAGTGTGCAAAACAAAAGGTTTCGGTATTTATTGCTTGCACGTGTTCACTAGTAAAATTGTAACATAAAACAATACATATGTCATCTATTGTTTGCTTCTTCTGCTTTGCGTAGAGGTTCTACTGGAATAGGAATTAACACAGTGCTTAAACCCCTGAATATACATATATGAGGAATTTTGAGGTTGTATTTATTTTACGGTGCAAGGGGCACACCCTAAGGAAAGATTTACGTCATTTCTGACCTCACGGTGGTAAAAAATATTGTATTATATTGTATTGTATTAAAATATGGAATATAATGAAGTAACCGCGTGCAACGCCGCCTGTGACAGGTACATACATACATACATACATATCTACCTATAACTTAAATTCAGCCGTAGAGTAGCCCTACTACTGATATCAATCAAACTAGACCAAACAATGCTCAGTTGCAATGAATACGAACGCCCCACTTTACCACCCCACAATAATAGCCTAGTCACATTCAGGATCGTAAAAATTCTTTAAAAAAGGCCATTTTTCCAACGACAGAGAGCCTCTATTCAACTGTCCTCAGAAAGCTATTCTGTCGCTGTGTTATCACGGAAAACGACCATCACAATTACCCTGGCTTTGTTGAAAAGCCTCTAATTTTTTAGACATCTTTGCTGAAATAATTCTCAAGAGCTATCAAAAGGCTGTATACCGTGGTACCTAGACCAAAGTACCTAGCGATCAAAAATCGTAACTACGAGTAAATGGAAATCAAAAGGCTGTATCTACCTAGATACAGACTTTTGATCACGATTTTTAGGTACTAACTTTACTCAGTTTTAATTTTTACTCATGCTACGATTTTAAAGTAGGTATGACAGACAAACAGTTATTTAATAACACATGCTAGCAAAATATTATAATGTAAAATTAAGCAGTACCTGGCGATGTTACCAGTGGAAATTTAACTATCCCATGGGAACACTGCATTTTTCCGGGATGAAAAGTATTCTACGTTTTAATCCAGTAGGCAATGTTGTTGTGCAAATCCGTTCAGCAGTTTAAGTTTACATCCACACCTACATTTTTTGCTGTGTTACCCGGGTTGATACAAGAGAAAAAGTAACCTGTATATTCTATGCATTCATCCAAGGTCTAAGCTATCTCCCTACGAAATTTCGTTCAAAACGTTTCAGCAGTTTTTGCATGAAAGAGAAAACATACACCATACTTACAAACTTTATAGTTTATAAATTAGTAGGAATTAGGATGTTTATGAAATTCCCACACTTATTATAAATGCGAAAATGTGTTTGTTGGTTTGTTTGTTCGTCTTCTCCTCAATAACTGAGTATCAGATCGACTTTATATTTTGCTAAAAAGATATTTTAATGCCCGGAGAGTGCTATACGCTATTAAAATATCGGAAAATTCATTGAAAAAAAGTTAATTAGTCCAAATGTCTCAAACAAATAAATAAATGACGTTTTCATACCACCATATCGGAATGAGTATTTTTGCTACTTGATATCTGAGTGCAAAAGCCGTTTCTATCCGCTATAGGATAAAGTAAATTTGAATTTAGAGTATCGTGTGCACTAAGTTTGTGAATTAAAAACCTCATTCAACCTAATTACTTCCACCTCTATGGTGCCGAAT
The DNA here is from genome assembly GCA_947049295.1 of Ligdia adustata. NCBI lineage: Eukaryota > Metazoa > Arthropoda > Insecta > Lepidoptera > Geometridae > Ligdia > Ligdia adustata. Next base: position 4,943,987 of record OX346237.1, read on the forward strand.
TCAACATACAACATTTTTTATTTTGTTAAAAACTCAGACTCGGGACCTTTTTGCTGTACTTTTTTTAAATTTGTTTTGCAAGCGCCATTTTCTTTTCACGTCATATTGTTTAAACTCTATGTTAAAAATAAGTAAAAAAAACAAAAAGAGAGATTAAATTTTTTTTTTTTGTATGTTGTCATTTCCACGCTGAGGTGGGATGAAAAGATACGTGTTATCTTATTTGAGATCGCATTTCTGTTATTATTACAAAATAATCATAAATTGTTTAAATATATTATGATTAATTGTTCCTTTGCCCAAAAAGTCCCACCCAAAATCCTTTTCCGACTATCGCCCCATTTGCATTCTCCCATTTCTTTCTAACTTACTTTCTTCCTAAATCGGAATAATATCATTAATCCTATGCATTCTGGTTTCCGCCCTGACCATAGTACTGTTACAGCTCTTGTCAAAATTACCGATGATATAAGGCAGGGTATGGACAATAAACTGCTTACCATTGTCACATTACTTGATTTTAGCAATGCGTTTAATACTATTGATTTTGACATCCTTCTAGCACTGCTAAGCTCTATTAACGTATCTCCAACAGCAATTGACTGGTTTCGCAATTATCTGTATGGACGCCGGCAACGTATACGTGTTGATGATTTGTACTTTTCATGGTGGGACACTATTTCCGGTGTACCTCAGGGTGGTGTGCTTTCTCCCCTTCTCTTTGCAATTTTTATAAATTCGATTACATCTCATATATCTTTTTCCTACCACCTCTATGATGACGATCTCCAAATATACTCACAAGCTTCACTTGGTCGTTTAAGGGAGGCTGTAGATGCTGCAAACAGCGACTCATTACGTATAGAATCTTGGAGCAAGTCTTATGGTCTAACTGTTAATCATGTGAAGACGCAAGTCATCATAATCGGTAGTTCCTACATGACTACTCGTATTGACTACAGTTTTCTGCCTAAAATTTTGTTTGGCGGTGTAGCAGTTCCATACAGTACTGAAGTTAAGAACTTAGAAATAATAATTAACACCTGTTTATCTTTCAATCAGCAACTTCAATCTGTTAGCCGTAAAATGTTTGCTTCAGCTGGTTCTAACAAAAATTTTTTTTACCTATTGCTATCAAAGTTGCGCTTGCACAGTCCCTTCTTCTTATTATTGATTATGCTGATGCATGTTATCTTGATTTAAACCTGGATCAACTAGATAAACTTGAGCGCCTCCAGAATTACTGTATAAGGTTTATTTTCGGTCTTCGTAAATATGGCCATGTCTCCCAGTTTCGTTACAAGCTTAAGTGGTTACCCATTCGTTTTTGCCGGGATACTCACATTTTATCTCTTCTTTACAATATTTTGTTTAATCCTTGTTCTCCTTGTTATTTAAAATCTCGTTTTACTTATGTGCACGAGTCCCATTCTCGTAACCTTAGGTCGTCCTCTTATCTTTGCCTTCAGCTTCCACGTCACAATAATACCTTTTATGGCTCCTTCTATTCCATGCGTGCTGTTTGCCTCTATAATGCTCTTCCCTTGGCTATCCGGCTATCGCAAAGTCTTTATCCATTTAAAGCACAGGTTAAGTAATATTATCTTTTAAGTATTGTTCACTAATTTTTATTTTCTTTCTATTTTTATTAGTGTCCTGTTGTTCCTTAATTGAATATACTTATATATATATAAGTAGTTAGTTGTTATTTTATGTATGATATTATTATACTCGTATGTACTCTTGTATGTTGTGTTCATTACTATTTTTTATTTATATTTCTCATATTTGTTTGCACCACCGTCTACGCTAGTTAAAGTACTTACTTCTAAATTAACTCTCAATTTATTTAATATTCACAATTCTTAAATTTTCAGTTATTATTCACGGAATTTCTGTTTCATATTACACAAACCTGGCAAATATATTAAATATACAGAATACCTATTAACTTAAATATATATGAAGCTTTGATATGACATAATTCAGCATTAATATTAGTCTGAAATATGAAGATAGCAGATGAGTAATCAAGGTTCCTTTAAAAAGGGGCGAGAATGAGGGCTATGAATTTGAAAAAGGGGTGCACCAAAGCAGAGCCAAAAATAATTTTATATATGATAAATTATAGTAAGTTTGATAAATAAGTATATGAAATGTATGTATAAAATGAGACAAATGTTACATCCAATAGTGCCAGAAGTGTAGTTTGTTTGTGTGTTTGTTTTCGGCATAATATTCGAATCCAATTAACAACGTTTGAGAATAGTTATGTTTATATACGCGTATACCCCAAGATAAAAAAAAAAATTAAAATATCACGGGCAATTTATTAGTTGATCTTAGGTTAAACAATTAACGTTTCTAAGTTTCTAATGTGTGTGAAAGCTTTGATTATAGTATGTTGCCCTGATAAAAGTGCCCGTTGTCTAGATACGACTCTGTATATGAGACCTAATTGTTTTATAGGACCGTCTCTGTGGTAATGGATTTCAGTTTACCTAGAACTAATTACCGGTATATATCACAATTCAAAGGGAAGATATAAATATTGGCGTAATTAATGGTAGTATGACTAAAGGGGAACGTAGTCAAGTTTATAATCAATGGTTTTGTCAGCAAACCACATTACTAACCCTTATAAAGTTTTAGACGTGAGATAAGGAATGAGGCTATATTTATGATCAATATTATTATTATATTTGAGGGCCCCCTCACAAAATAACGCGTAAATTAGTAGGATTCAGGGTTCAAATTGTATAATTTGCTATTTTATTTTTGATTTACAATAACTTGACAAAAATGGTTTGTTTTCTCTTCTTTAATAATAATTAAGCGTATTTTTTTAATAACTTCATTTATTAAAATATAACGTATTTCCTGCTACTTGGTTAAGCGAAAAATCGTGCAGACTTCGACCGACCGACGACTTCGTGCGACCCCACATATTGGGATAATTACAAAAAGAGGATGATGATTTTGAATAACGTCAATGCAACTCAATATATACTTAAATATCTTGCAATCATAATCAAATTGTTATATTGTTATTTCTGTAAGAAAAAGTAACAAAACGAAATTGCTCAAAGCAATTATTAAACAAAAATGTTTTAATTAACGGCAAAATCGTAGTTTCCGTCACGCGGAATCCAGGTTGCGTTCTGTTCATTTCTAAACGGTTGAAAGAATCGTTTTAATTTAAAATTTGCTGAGGCGTTGAACGTCGTGTTAATTATGTATAAAATTAAACATGGTTAATAAAGGTAAGTCTAAACCTAACATAGTTTATTTATAAATACAGAGTTAATTAAACCTACGCGTTAACAAAAGCGTTATTACTTGATCAAATTATTTAAAAAAAATCCTACTTCCATTATTGGAGGCGCTTTTTCAGTTATTTTGATTTAAAAATAAAATATTTGACAGACAGACGAAAGAATATTTTGCCGTGAAGAAGAGACACTTGCTTGGTCTTTGTCACTCTAATTGACCAATTAAGAAAAAGTTGTCCATAAAAAAGGTCGTTCAATATCCAAACCCATTTGTTTCTCGATCGATCGAAGTCAGTATACGAGCGGTCGTAGGTACAATTATGACGTACGCTTGCCTCCATCGATTAGAGGGCCTGTACGGGAAGTAATCAGGGTCTGACGTGACCCTTTCCCACGGAAGGGTCTACCATAAAACAACCAACAGTTATTTTCGTAGTCAGCTTGATTATTTATTTAGATTATCAGTGCATTTAGTCAGCTAAGAAAATAAGTACAAGGTAAAAGAATTTTTGATTTTTGAATACGCATAAATATGTTTTAATTAGTCTTAGCTGTATATAATTTGCGTCATTAAATATTTTACACCTCGTAACCAATGGTAAAAACCCGTCTTTCTCTCATGTACCTGATAGCTAGACCGTTAAAATTTTCACAGATGATGCTCCTATAACAACAAATACTCCCAATCCCATACGAGTATAACAAACGTGACATTTTGATCAATATTAATAACGACAACAGTATAATAGATAACGATGCGGAACCCTTAGCACGCGAGTCCAATTTGCACTTGGCCAATTTTATTAAAGGACTGCGCAAGTGACTACTGCACATTTACCTTGATTGCTCTATAGTGTTCGTTATTGGCTTTCAAGCGCTATCTGATGCCGTTTGCTTTTATTATTACACAAGCTTGCCTTATCAGAGTTTATTTAAAAAATATTTTGTTCTTGAACAAATTGAATTAAGCATGCGTCATGTTTAATTAATTTTGTTTAAGATTAAAATGTTCAGTGCGAGACGTGGCATCGTTGGAGACACGACGGACTCATTTCATTACTCATGAAGTTCACCGAATGTGAACACAACTATACTTGGACCTCTCTTTTTTATCCTGCACAGCTAGGCATTTGACCATAGCCTTAGATAGAGCATGCCTAGTCTGAAATACACTGGCTCTCAAGAAAGGTTGCCAGAACACACCGTTAGGTGCTTGGCGACAGATTATACCATGCTATGGTTTCCTCACGAAGTTTTCCAACAGTGAGGTACGCGTGAAAATTCGTCTTCTTAAAGAAATGTCCTAATATTTCACCAAAGTATTTTCCCGAAGTTGTCGTCTAGCTAGAGTTTCGCAGTAAGCCGCTGCGTGAGCCTGATGATCGAGCATTTCATTGTGCTGACACGCGGGATTAAAAGGCTGCCCCGGGTTATTGAATGACTGGGGAACGTGTTACTGGAACGACTTGTAACGAACACGATTCTACATTTTCATAGAAGTTTACGTAAGTATCAACACATAGCGTCCCACTGCTGTGCACGGGTCTCACCATGAAGGGGGTACAGGCCATATTCTTGGGTAGGTTGGGGACTTCACGAAAGTTATTAACCTTCTCCGACAAGCAGGTTTCCTCACAATGTTTTCCTTCACCGTTTAAGCATGTGGTTATTAATTCTAATATGCACATTAGTGAAAAACACAGAGGTGCATGCCTGGACCTGGATTTGAAGACGCGCCCTTTCGCTTGTGAGGCAACGGGTTTACCGACTAGGCTGCCACTAACATAGAAGATTTGTATAGTGTGAAAATGACTTTATTTTTGTTTGGCCTTTATTAACCAACTTCAAACAGGAGGAAAGAGAAGGAAAAGGTAGTTTTCAATTCGTCGCAATCTTTTTTTATGTAGGTAGGTATGTTGCTTGATTTCTCAGAAATGGTTGGATGATTTAAGACATATTGTTTTGTTAGAAATCTTATTTTATGATTGGTTCTCATTTTATCAGGCTCGGTCGTACTTTGGTTTTAAATAACATTTTTTTTTTATATTTTTGACTATTTAGATGACAATGTATTTTGTAATGTACGAATAAGTTTAGCCTGCCCAATTTTTACTGTTATTTTGTTAAATTTTTCTTGTTGTACTTACATTATTTAATACGTTTTGGTAGTTAATAAATCAAATATAAGTATAATAATTGATAAATGAAATTAATTATTTTATAAAAAAAATTATTAAATGTAAATACAATTTTTATAAACAATTACTTAAAGTGAGTATATTTCATCTATAAAAAAAATTCTTGACATAAATTTTCTAAGTATTATTTAATTGTGAATCTTACATATCTTTCACTGGATCACTGCCTCAAATTTATTTCCCGTAGTGTCAGTAGTATTTTGACCGCAACTTTCTAATTAGTAAATATGAACAAGCAAACTGTCAAAGTTCAAACTTATCACCATTGTTAAGTCAAGGGCTTACAGTAGACATTCACTTGATTAAACCCACAACAGACACAAGAGAGTAATTAAAATTAATAATAGTTTAGAATTTACAGTACAGTAATTAACCGATCGAGCAAAGCGTCTCTGTTTTGAGTCTGACAAATGTTTTTCGGTCTGCAAGTTTGTATGTATAGATGTTTGTCCGGATGATTGTACTCATGTACGAGTAAAAGTCGTAGGCTGAAAGTTATTTTAACGAAGCTTTAAAAAAATACGTTTACAAAAATATCGAATATGTTTATCGTCGGCTTTTGACTGGCACAACCTTAATAAATATGAGTTATAAATTGAAAAAACACTGTCAAGAACTTGTGTTTATTCCTATAAGAAAGAAATCAAAATTGTTTACTTATTTATAGTTAGGTACTGCTTAACAGTTATTTGTGTTTCTCACCTTTCAAACCTTCCCTGGATTACAACAAATATATTTAGACCAAAATCAGCTAAGTGAGCCAAGCCTCTCTCGAGTTTTTGCGAGACAAACGAAAATCAATTGATTCTTATATATGAATAAATAATAAATAAAAGCCTTTTTATTTCTACTGCCTTATCAAACATTTTTTTTCTTAGCATCTATAATATTTTACTTATTCTAATATTTAAATTCTAATTCTATACACATTTAATTTATTTTGCTATATTATTAATAAATATTTTAATAGGCAGAAGTTGCCTCTGCGGCATATGCCTCCCCTAATCTTCTCCAATCCTCTCTCTGTCTCACCAACTGCATCCAGGACGGTCCCAGTTTCTTAGAGAAGATGTCTCTCCATCGTTTTCTCTGTTGTACTTGATTTCTTTTCCCATTTTGTGACTTTTTTGTCCATCTCGTGTTATCGAGAAATGTCCGGCCTATTTCCATTTTAGTAATCTCATCTTTTTTGTCACATCAGGGACTTTAGTTAGGTTTCGGACAATTTGATTACTAATTTTATCGAATCTTTTTATTTCTAGCATACTCCTTTCCATTTTGCGCTGCATTGCAATTTTTTTCTCATCTTTCCTCCTTAGCGCCTACGCATGGCAACCATATGTCAGACAGGGTTATGATAGCTGTTTCAAAAACTTTCTTCTTGACAGATTTTCTTATTTCTGTGTTTTTCATAATTTCTTTTAATCCCCAATATTTTTTCCAGGCTAGAGTGATTCGTCTTTGTAAATCCTTTTCTGTGCAATTACTGAATGATACTAGGTGACCTAGGTAAATATATTCGTCGACGTACTATATTTTCACGCTATCTACAATGATGTCTACTCGTATCGGTTCTCTGTTAGCAAGTATTTTCGTTTTAGCCACATTCATCCTGCCATGGCTTACAGAAAACAATCACAGCAAATTCAAATATATACATATATATATATAATGTAATTATATTCTTAATATAATTACATTATATATAGAGTATATAACATATATATATATATGTTATATATATATATATATATATATATATATATATATATATATATATATGTTATATATATATATATATATATATAACATAGCCACATTCATCCTGAGGCATATATATATTAGTCAACAGCTCACAGAACGACTTGTTTATTTAAATGTACGCTGTCGTATGGACGAACCGATATACTCGTACAATTATTGTTCATTGGGAAAAACTGAATTAAAGAAACTAACAGCTTTTTTCCCACGCATAAAATAGTTTATTCACATGCATTCGATTCTTAATAAATTCCCGATTGCTCGAAGCCATTCGTAGTTTTAAGCTACGCGCACACTGTCTATAAGCAACGTTAAGTCAAAGCGGGTCAAGTCGGAGATGGGTGACCGCGGCGGCATTAACAACTGACCACTATTGTAGTTGCATGTTTGTTAAAAGACCAAGCGAACGAAACGTCTCTTATTCGGGTCCAGATTTTTCTTTTATGTTTCTGTTGGTGTGTTTGAATGTATGGACATTTTGTTGAGTATATCCGAACAACTTACTTAAATGACATTAACTATTAGGTGTATTCGAACGCCTTGCATACAGCGCCCCTAGTGTCTATTGGTGCAACTAACATATTATAACCTGATTTCTCCATTTTGTCATTCATAGTGTATGTTGAATATAAGTGAGTAAAAGTAGTACGTGTTGTATAATTTACAAGAATAATCCCTGGATCCCTACAAACGCTTCCACTGCGCAATATAATGGGAGATAAGGATACACTCCCGCGATTAAACGAGAAAACCAACTTCAGTAATTGGAAATTTAGATTGTGCTTAATATTGGAAGAAAAAGGCGTGAGCTACACGCTATCAGAAAACGTCGAAGATGGCGGCCAAGCTAAGTACTTGAAAGATGATGCGAAGGCACGATCAATTATAGTTCAATGCCTTAGCGACAAACATTTAGAAATAATCAAAGCATGCGCAACTTCAAGAGAAATGCTGAATAAGCTTGGAGAAACATTTGAAAGAAGGAGTATTTTAAACAAACTACATTTAAAGAAAAAATTGATTACGATGAAATGCGGTCAGTCTGAAAAATTGCAAGATTTTTTTTCCAGATTTGACGCTGCTGTGAGTGAAGTTAAAGCAACAGGATGCGAAATGTTTGAAGAAGATATAATTTGCCAGTTGCTTACGGCCATGCCGTCCACGTATGAACACATTATAACCTCAATTGAAACCATTTTTACAGACAAAACAATATCTTTGGAATTTACTAAAGCCAGACTGCTGGATGCAGAAATTAAAGTGAACCATTCCCGAAGTGAGCCGACAATAGCAGCATCATTCATCTGTTACTCATGTCGAATGCCAGGACACAAAGCTTCAAATTGTGCACAACAGCGGCAATGGATTGGAAATCATGGACCAAGGCAATCATTTCAAGGTCGAGGCCAATCATACAGCTCTGGACGAGGCCATAATACTTTCAATGGACGAGGACAAGGACGCGGGCAGATATGTCAAGGGCAAGGAGAATTTCAATATCAAAGTGGGCGGACATACAGAGGACGAGGAAGCGGCAGAAGCAGGTATCGAGGTCAGAACCAGGGCCATCATTATGGCCATGCAGCAGAAGAAGTTAGTGAGTATGAGATGTTGTTTACTGCGTTTAGTGTGAATAGTGAAGGAAAAGATATATCAAAAGGTGACATTCGATTTGTTGTTGACTCGGGAGCAACAGAGCACCTAATTAAAAGTGAATATTTATTGTGTGCTACAGATGTAGAAAATTTAGATAGTGAAACTAAGATTTATGTGGCAAATGGACAGTACTTAACAGCTAATAAACGAGGTAACCTTTTTGTTCAACAAAATGGTATAAATATCAAAATAAATGGTCTATTTGTAGAAGGCTTGTCACACAATCTTTTGTCAGTACAAAAATTAATTGAAAATAAACTCAGTGTAAAATTTTCTAACAACTCTGTTAAGATTTATAACAATTTGTATGAAATATGTGGACACATGACTGGAAAACTTTACACTATGGATTTGAAACTTAAATCACATAGATGTTTCTCAACTTCTCATAGTAATGACTTGTGGCATCAAAGGTTAGGTCATGCCAACAGGAAGCACTTAGCGATTCTAAAGCTGCCCTACTCTAACACTCCATGTGGATCATGTATGGAAGGTAAGTCTACACGTCTACCCTTTAAACAGGTGAGCCAGCCGAGATCCAGCTATATAGGTGAATTATTACACACGGATCTATCTGGACCAGTAAAAACTCCTACAAAAGAAGGTGAGGTTTACTTTCATTCTATAATAGATGATTACAGTCATTTTTGTGTTGTATATTTATTAAAAAAGAAGAGCGAAGCCGCAGAAAATATTATAAAATATATACAGTTTTTAGAAACACAAACAGGAAACAATACAAGAAAAGTAAGATGTGACAATGGAGGAGAGTTTAAAAATCAAATTTTAATAGAATACTGCTTGAAAAGGGGTATAGACTTGCAATTTACAAATGCCTACTCACCACAGTCAAATGGTGTCGCTGAACGGATGAATCGCACTATTTATAACAAAGCGAGAACACTCATGATTGAAACTGAACTGCCAAAGCATCTATGGGGTGAAGCTGTGAGATGCGCTGTTTACCAAATAAATAGATGTCCTTCATCAGCTATAAATTTTAAAATTCCTGCTGAAATAAGATATGGAGACAGCAATTTATCAAAACTTAAAGTTTTTGGGTCAAAAGCATGGGTAGTACAGTTACCTAAACAAAATAAATTTGAAAAGCGAGCAAGGGAGATGAGATTTGTGGGGTACACAGTAAATGGTTATAGGCTTTGGGACCCTGAAACTGATAAAGTCATATGTTCAAGGGATGTAAGATTTGATGAAAACCAAATAAAATATAAAATAGGAAAAGAAGATTTTGAAAATTTATCAAAATATCAATCAAATACTGATGATGATCAGACAAGCGGAGACTTTAACCAAGATGAACAAATTAACAGGGAAACAGACATATATGTAAAAAGATGCTTTGAAGAAAGTCAAATGGAAATAGAAGATGAAGAGGAAGAGTTAAATAATAATGAAGAAGAAGAACAACAAATGACAACACAAAAACACACAACAAGGTCAGGAAGAGAAGTAAGACAGCCAGCACGTTTTCTAAATTATAATGCAGAGCACAATATTAATGTTGCTTATTGCTTATTGACAGGAGAACCACAAAACTTTGAAGAAGCTATTGTAAATAAAGAATGGAAAGAAGCTATTGATAAAGAATTAAATGCACATAAACGATTAGAAACTTGGAGTGAAGCTACTTTACCAGAAGGTGTTAAGGCTATAGACACCAAATGGATTTTCAGACAAAAACAAGATGGGATCAAAAAGGCTAGAATTGTTGCCAGAGGATATCAACAAAATAGACAAGAACAGACATACGATTCACCAGTAGCAAGAATGTCAACTATTAGAACCTTATTAAGTTATGCGGTACAAGAAAATCTTAAACTCAGACAACTTGATGTACCAACTGCATTTTTGAACGGACGATTGGAGGGTGATATCTACATAAAATGTCCAAAGGGCTTAAACCTAAAGAAAGGAAATGTACTAAAACTAAACAAGGCTCTGTACGGATTAAAAGAGGCACCGAAATGTTGGAATTTAAGATTCCACCAATTTATGATAGAAAATGGATTTGAACAATCAAAGCATGATTTTTGTCTTTACAAAAACAAAAACACAAGACTACTAATATTCGTGGATGATATTCTAATACTGGGAGAAGAAAAAGAAATATTAGAGAAACTGAAAAAGGAATTTAAAGTAAAAGATCTAGGAGAAGTTCAAGACTACTTAGGATTAGAGATATCTAGAACAAATAATACAATAGTAATTAAACAAAAAAACATGATTCAGAAAACTTTAGAAAAATTTAATATGCAAGAATGCAACGGTGTATCAACACCAATGGAGTCTCACTTTACACCAGAAAATAATGAAGAAGTTATAAATGTACCTTTCAAAGAACTAATTGGATGCTTACTATTTATCTCTTCAAATAGTCGCCCAGATATTTGTTACTCTGTTTCATACTTAAGTAGGTATCTGGACAGACCAACAGCAAGCTTATGGAAAGCAGGTAAGAGGATTCTAAGATATTTAAAGGCTACTGAAGACAAAGGTTTAGTATATTTCGAGAGTAATAGCAACCACTGTTTGCTTGGCTACTCTGATGCAGACTGGGCAGGGGATAAATCAGACCGGAAAAGTACCAGCGGATCTATAATATTTTACAATGGTAATCCAATACATTGGTTTTCTAAGAAGCAGACATCCGTAGCCCTCTCCACCGCAGAAGCTGAGTATGTTGCAGGGGCTGTTGCAGTAAGTGAGCTTATTTATCTTAAAGGCATTTTAACTGATCTGACTATGTCACAAGTTACTATAGAGACTCATTTATTAGTTGACAACCAGAGTGCCATACAAATGATAGAAAGTTTTGAAAACAGTAAGAGGTCAAAGCACATTGATATAAAAGCTCATTTTATCAAAGACATAATTAGTAAGAAAATTGTAACTGTATCTTATGTACCATCAGGTGAAAATGTATCTGATATATTCACAAAAGCTCTACCAATGTGTAAACATATGTATTTTTTGGAAAAACTTAAATTGTTGTAAAAAAAAAAAAAAAAAAAAAAAAAAAAAAAAAAAAAAAAAAAAAAAAAAAAAAAAAAAAAAAAAAATTAAATATATTTAAGTAAAAAATTTCAACAAAAACTTTATCTCTAAAATATAAAACTAAAATGTGTTTAGAGACATTAAACTTAATACTTATTTGTAGTACATTATTATGGTGAACTTTATATAATTATTGTACATTATTGTAACTGTATTGCTGTAAACTAATGAAAGCTTTATTGCTTATTATTTTTTTATTGTTATGAACTAATACTTACTACTAAAATTAGCTACCTATTTGTAATATTAGAAAATAAAATGTAATTAAAACTCCGTGAAACTTAATTCTTAACTAAAACCGTACTAGTTTCTTTCATTAAAAGGACTAAATTGTTTATAAATAATTATATAGAAAATCCTTAAATTATGTCATACTTTACTGATGAATAAAAATGTTAATTAAGTTATCTTAGCTAGAAATGTAACATGAAGGGGCTTAAGAATTTAATCTTTAGCTTTTACTTGAATGTAGCTAGAAAATGCATAATATAAAATTATATACAATGTAGAATCAGAATTTGTCAATTTCTGAACTTATAGTAATAGTCGTATTTTGTAAAAAATTAAATGGGGTTGAAGTTCTGAAATTGGGGGGGGATGTTGAGTATATCCGAACAACTTACTTAAATGACATTAACTATTAGGTGTATTCGAACGCCTTGCATACAGCGCCCCTAGTGTCTATTGGTGCAACTAACATATTATAACCTGATTTCTCCATTTTGTCATTCATAGTGTATGTTGAATATAAGTGAGTAAAAGTAGTACGTGTTGTATAATTTACAAGAATAATCCCTGGATCCCTACACATTTGTCTGTCTTGCAGGGCATGCAAGTGTTACAATTTGTTACATTTATTTTAATCGTAGAATATTTTAGCTATTTATAGTATTGGGAGAGTGTTTTTTCCGAGTAGAGGGAAATTTGCTGCGGCGTAATCTAGCGGTCGATTTTAATAGAATTTGGTCAATCAATCTGATGGTTAAACAAATCTTTATTTTTATCAATTGAATCTTTACCTTTATTTGGTACTTAGTGACTATTTAACACTTGTAAAAGAATATAAATTAGTGAAATTGTAACAAGAATACGTGTATTTTTTACAGAGTTCGAGCAAGATCTTTCAATCAAAACATTAAAAAAAATCCAGCTTTTTTAAAAAGTCTGTAAAAAACAATAAATGTAAACAAGATTGAGCCCTCCCTGTTGATTCTTGCTTGACTTTAGAATAAATGTCAATCAGAATTGGTAGGTGTGGCTACAAAAGCATCGCGTGTGCGACCGGCTTTATCGTCAATTTCATGCCATAAAGCTTTTAATATTTGATTTAGAAAGCGGAATACGCTTTATTAACGTCAGATTTAATATAGAAACGGCGTGAATCGCGAATTGGCTATTAATTTGAAGTTATTGTCTGACAGAAGATTTCAATTCTGACTGGCTGATTGGAATGGGTTGCTTATTAGACAAATGTCTTGAAAAGGAAGTCAGGTAAATTATTCGTTTTAGGAGTGCTCATTTCGGAAGTGTATCTCACCGATCACCAAAGTTGAGGAAATTACCGCCAATATTAACCACGTTAAGTTTGCAATTAATGAAGTTATTGAAATAGAAAAAATACATGTATAAAAAAAATAATTTTCTTCAAAAATCACAATAATTATTATTATTGCAAAGAGTATATGGAACCTTTCTTGGCTTGGTTTAAAGTTAGTATGGTCCTTAGGAATAAAAAAGGCTTCTTTTCTGAAGTTAAGATTTTAATAAGACCATAATGTAATTAAAAATAACCAAATTCAACTTAATTTATAACATAAAGTGGTAATTATTAGCTAATGTAAATGGTATTGTAACTGTAAATAAATGAATAAAAGTCAGTCAAAAATGAATAAACATTTCAATAAAGTGTCAAACACACATACACTATTCAGTCAAGAACCTCGTTGTCTCAGCTTTTATCTTTCAAATCATTTTAATTCATCTAGTAAACTTCAGTTTATGTCAAGTCTATCAGCTACTGAGTAAATAACCATCAAAGCCTTTATATTTAACACCAACTAGCTATTAAATTAATTGCTCAGCCAGTTCGGACTAGACTGATTAAAATGTACGATGTTTATACTAACAACTAACTCTAGATTTAAGGCTTCGTTAATTTAGGTAACTGGAAAGATAAACATCTTGGATAATCTTGATTTTGGTACTGAGCCTATCTTAGCCACTTAGGCCGGCACCAATCGTTTGATTAAAAAAAAAACGATTTTAGTGACCAAATTATAACAAACCTTTTTTAAAGTAACTATTGGCATCAGATACTGCCATATAAAAACCTAACTACTGGACCGGTATTGATAAAACTTATATTTGAATACCCGGAAATTTTACCTTCATAATAAAAGTAAAGAAAAATTCAAATAGATCCAACTCCTTCGAAATACTAATTAGAATATATTTAAAACAAATTGTCGAATTGAGTATGAAGAACCTTGTTTTTATTTGGAAATCGGTAGAAAAAGAGAAGGGTCTATTTATTCTATCAATTTTTTTTGATCATATTAATCTCAATCAGATTAAATATTTTTGTACATGTGATACCCAGTCAGAGACGGTTGGACCGATAACAATTATTATTGTTTTGAAAAGGTCTTTTTCTCATTTGGACCGATATATATTTTTCAATCCGTCTATTTTTTAATCAAAATAACAGAAAATATTGTTTAGGCTCCTGGTTTCTTACTTACTTACTTTGTTTTACGACTCTTACTTTTGGTACTTTGTTTTATTATTCTGTAATAATAAAACAAAGTACCTATAGAATAACAATACGGGTTGTACCTGATTGTTGAAAAGGTCCAACTATAGTTTCGTTCACATTCGGAGAACGTCATCAGGGATGAAATAAGTCGGTCGTGTCCACAACAAATGAGACTTTTGACGTGTTGACTTTCCAACAATTAAGTATTAATTTTCTAAATAGAACAAAGTGGGTACATATAAAAAAGTTTAACGAAGTACAATTATATACACCTGCACCGCCGCTGACAGCACTTTAAGTTTGATTTTTTTTGACCCAAGCTACCAGTGGTAAAGACTACAGAGAGAGAAACCTCCTGACATTGCGTGCTGTATGGAGGATAACCACTATATTTCGACCTATTTTATTTATTTGTAGATTATTATTATTTGTGTGACACGTATCAATTAAATAATTTATTCGGGTTTGTGAATAATTGTTTCTCATAAGATTACATAAAATCACTTACATGAGAAAAGTTTTAGCTTCTTAATTAAATCTTTATAATCATACTTTCGTAAATCGTTTATAAACAAAAACACAAGTTATTAGCGTAAAGATGACCAGTTAGAATTAAATAAGAGATATATATTTACAAATAGTTAATTACATGCTCTGTACTAGCGGGTAAATAGGTTTTTTATGTACCAAATTGCTTTATCTTGGCTCTAGAAATCGAAGAGAACAGAAACCGTTCAGATTAAAACCAAACGTTTCCCGGAAAACGAAACATTCATTGATACTAGCGTGTACTGGAGAAAACCGGATAGAACCGGACGGTAAAACCGGAATAACAAATTTGAAAAATGCAAAACACGTCGAAATTGTGGTTCAGAAGTACGAGTTTAGTTTTATAGCAGTACATAAAGTCTTGGGAAACAATATCTTTTTAAAAACAAGTTATTTAAAAAAAGTGGTTACCGATTTCCATTACGGCTATCGCCGATAGAACTTTCTCAGTTATTTCGATATACCAATCCTTTCAAACATAAAAATATTTGTTTCGTAAAAAAAAACGTATAATTAAGTGCCTCCTCTTTTTGAAAGTTGGTAAAAAAGTTATGTCTTTGCAAATAGATTTCATGAAAGTGAGTTTTTATGAGACAGTAATGACGGAAACAAGTTTCAAGTTTAGATTTTAGTCAAACATTTTTTTTTTACAGACCACCCAAATAAGGAGGTTTTCAACGTGTCTGGCTGGACTCTTTGTGTTACAATTTAAAATCCAAAAAACCTAACCATTTTTGGTAAATATGGGGAATACTTACCTAAAAATTCTGGAGAGTTTTTTGCTTTTATTGCTCTTTCATACAAATAGAAAATTTGGGATTTGGTACAGAGGTGAAACGTACATAGCAAAAACCTAATTCAAAGGCAGTTGAAAACATTACTATATTGAAAACGTGCTTATGTCTTGATTTTAAATTATCTGTGCTTTGTGGTAAGAAGTTGTGTAACTGTGAAAATAATACGCACGCAGTCAACAAGAGATAGCTGTTCTACGAAACACTATCACAAAATTTGAAATTCGATAGCAATCGGCGAACGGACGTGACGGGAGCACGTCCGGCGCCCGTCCGGGGTCGTCCGACGTTTCACGTCCGGAATAGATCCGGAACGGGACGGACGAGATGGGCCGGAACAGCCGAGTTGTGATTTTCGTCGGCAATTATTGTAATTAGGTTGATTTGAAGATGGCATTTAAAATTGTTTCCTGCGATCTTTTGATGAAAGGAAATAATTATAATCATTGACATGGGGTTTCCCTTGTTTTTCGGTAAGTCACTTAATTGGTACTTATGTGTGTTGATTAGATTTGGTAGTGTAAGATTTTAAGACTAATATTTAGATATAGATTTTTAACTTTCACGGGATGAAAACATATTTTTTTTACTGTAGCAAAAATGTTTAAAACTTTTTGACAATAAGACTGTCTTTTATGCCTGTTATTTTTATTTTCGCATGTCGATATTTGTTGAGAATAGAGAGTTTTGTAATTATAAGAAAAGCTGGTATGTTTGATAAAATCACTGGCTGTAGGTAGGTGAAAAACTCAAAATCATTTCACAGTTAATTTCAAGCTGCTTAGAAACTACGAGATTAAAGTCAACCCTTAAATGAAAAGAAATTTGTAATAAAATTCTTACTTAAGTATTAACAGTAAAAAATATTTACAGTATAAATACAAAAGCACGTCGGTAAATACTCTAAATTGCTTTTCTCATCGAGTAACATAATTATCTCAAAAATCATTTTTTTTTTGTTAAAATTTATTAAAAAATATAAAGAACTCAATTAAACAACTGCCGTGGCGAAGGGGTTAGAGTATTTGTTTCGAGAACCGGAGACGTTCCCCGGGTTTAATTTCAATATATCGTCTTGCTACTGTGTTTTACACACAGGAGGAAGCTTTTTATAAAACCTTACATCATAGTATAAAACCTCATTGAATTCCTTATTGATTAAGAATACGGGTTTTCACGTGTACCTGATTGTTGTAAAGGTCCAACTATAATTTCGTTTACATTTGGTGAACTTCATCAGGGATGAAATGTGTCTCGCACATTTAATTTATTATTTTCACAAAAATATAAATCGTAACAGATATTTTTTAGAATTATCTAACCTAAGAAGAAACAAATAGCTCATGATAGATATATTTTAATTTTTTTTTAAATAAATTTATGATTACAAAAATACCATTCACCTCTTATGGAAGTATTTAATAACATTGAGCAATCCATTAGTGATTTTCAGGCACCTTTTTAAGAATCCCAATGGAATTTCTGCCTAAACAAATCTAATAAGAAACTCGGAGTCATCCTTTAAGAAGGAAGCTACGGAACTTCTACAACTAAAAGAAAACTAAGTTTGTGGTGACAACAGATAATCATGTTACGAGTATGTGGTTTTGTTTCTGTAGGATATTTATATATTATTAACTTTTCACATATATAGCTCCCCACTGGAATTTTTCCTGTATCAGGAATGTAATGCTCAATCTTAGTACCTAAGTGCGGCCTTATCGTTGTAACAATCTCATACAGGAAACTTTTGGATGTAGATTGCTGATGAAAGATGGTTTAATATTTTGAGAACAGTACAGAACAGAACAGAACAGAGCGGAGCGGAGCGGAGCAGAGCAGAGCAGAGCAGAGCAGATAGACGCGGAAATTAAACATAAAAACTCACTTGCAAATTTTTTGAAATTAAAAAGATAAATATTATATAATATACATAGTGTTACTACTCACAGAGTTGAATGAGAATATAAATTACATACTACATTTGATTTAATAATTACATACAAAACAACAGTGATATACATTAAACTCAATTCTTCAAGACTGAACTAAATTAAAAAATGTATAGATACAAATGATTTGAAGTTCTACCGGATATGATCAATAAACAAAATATATCTAGGCTTAATTTTATCTACAGTAAATATTATACCTATATTATTTAGCAAGTTACTATAACTATGAAAAAGACCAGCTTATCACTAATATGATGTCAGTTTTTGAGTCAAAGAGAAGAACCAATAAGTAGAAGTATATTTAAGTAACAGGTGTAAGGCTGGAGTTACGAGTTCATGTATTTTTGGATTAGCACTAGTAGCTTTCGCAAAACTAGAATCATGATTTATTAATTTAGTTAGCGTGTTTCTAAACTGGAGAAAATCTGTGAAACAAATACATGCCACGTTATTTAGTTTTCAGAACTAAACCCGACTAACAAGACAAAATTTAGGAATCAAAGCTATATGGAAAATGAAATAGTATATATCTGTCTGACGAAAACTTCAAGGATCATTCATTCATCAAGCTTATTAAACGTAACCATCAGCTGTATGCCTTCAGCCTTAGAATAAGTAAATAATAATGACCTGAAATATGTCTACAGATGTTTTTTCGATAGGCTAACGAGCGTAACGGAAACAGTGGTAGCGGCCATGTTTGCGTTTACCGCATCCCCACCCCTACATCCGGTCGCCATTTTACTCGCGGCCCACGAGAGAAGTTTACTAAGCAAAGACGCCTTGGTAGCAATATTTAAGTATGGGTTGAAATAATTAATGAAATGTTGCTATTTTCATTTTATTATTTTATATTTCGGTTTCTAAAAAGAACTCCAACGAGTAAAGTCTGAAATTATTTGGTACGCGTATATGAATACTACATACAACATTTTGTTTCAGTTGTAATTTTGAGTATGGAGGTTAAAATTAATTAAACAAAACTAAAACTAATCCACAGCTCCCCACTTTTTTGATTTTCACAGGATTGATTTTAATAAGACAAGAATGCATACGCAATCTCTCAGTCAAGTTTACTATTAAGTTACTATCAAGTTTACTATCAAGTTTACTATTTATATTGTAAAATACCATTGGTGTTGGTTGATGAGTTAATGTTGTGACTGACTGATACTTATTGTGGTGAGTATTCTTTATGAGGTCAATATCATACAGGTGAAGCTTGAGTACACGCGCTTAGTAGCCGAAAGGGGGTTACTGCAGTAACCCCTTACAGTAACGCAGTAACGGCTTAATACACCCCTAGCCGATAACCTTGTATATAGAAACTTGAGTAGCGTTCCGAACGGACGACAGAAAATCTTTTAATTACTTGGAATTTACTATTGAATGCGTTCCAATAGCTATATTTTTTTTTTACAATTTGACCATAATCGACCTCCTCTCGTCTGATATACAGCGGTGATATGTGGAACAGGATTTTTCATAAGTTTGCTATATGCCTTGAAGAAACCCATTCACTCGCGATCGGGACGTAAGCATAGCTGTCTATGGGAAAATAGAGAAGCTGGCGTAATAACATGTTTATTAATCTGACAGTCAAGGTATCGAATATCCATACTGTTTTCGCCATCCTACATAACCGAAGTTTGCTTAGCAAGGAGCACATTGTTTTCAAAGTTCCGCACAAGTGGCACTTAGCCAACTTTCGACTTAGGTTTTTGCTTTCGATAATAATTTTCTGGGCGAAAAGTTTTGTAAGCAGAATCCGGGACAGGTTTAAGGGGAGTTCACCAGACTTGGCCGAGTTTCTTCAATGATTATGGACTTTCTTTAGACGCGGGTGCTGTTATAAACTTTTTATTTTTAAATATTCACTTTCATCTTCTTTACAAAGTCAAATCTATTGAGTTTTGTTATAAAACAATAGATCTGGAGAGTTCTGCAGAGGGCTTTTGAACATTGTTATATACCTAATACAATTCAAAAGGCAAACTCTATTAATACCCGAAAATTTACTTAACCAGTAGTTTGTGAACTTTTGAGCTTGCGATTAAATGGCACTGCAGCAAACTTTCCTTTTCTACCGACTGCCAAAAAAGAGTCTCAATCCGACAAGTGTGTTTATTTGTATGTTTGTTACCTGGTTTCTAGGAGACAGTTGGACTGGTTAAAAAAATCTTTATTTGCTTGAAACATACATCACATAACATTTTATATAAATATACATCTCAAGCCACCAATTTAAATTATAACAAAAACGGTCAAAATGTTTGATTTTAAAATCGAAATAACTGAAAAAGTTCTATCGGAAATTGGTAATCACTTTTTTAAAAGAACTTGTTTAGGGAAGTACTCCCACAGTTAAAAACAGTCGCCGAAAAAAAAAAGAATCTCGAAGGACTTGTATACCCTCTCTATTTCGTCAAAATTAGATGTCAACTGTTGCTATAACGAACTTACGCTAGTACGAAATTTCCTTGCAAAAAACCATCCAGATGAAAGAACATTTTGTCAGACACGAAGCCTAAACGTTTCGCTCGCTTCGCTCAATCTACTATTTCCCCTAAAAAAATTCATCTGTACTTCAATTTACCAATCAATCAATTTACTACGAAAACATTTAAAATTATGAACGGAAAAATCTCCATGCTTTCACAAAAAATCCTGTCAGTACCACGGCTGACCCGTATAAAAACCTATTGTTTCGAGCAGCGTAGGCGTAGGCAATCTGCTATATACCGACAATGGTTATCAATATCAATGTCAATGGATATGAAGTTTGATCAATTTTCATATGATAAACCACATGTGTATACAGGGTCACTAGTAATCAAAAATCTTCTTAGAGGTCACTTTTGATGACCATACGAAACATATTTGGTTGTAGGACTTAAAAATATGAAAGTAAAAGAAACCTAGCTGTTCCATTTATTTGGCCGCTTGTCAATGGTTTTTTTTAATGTTGTTTGCGAATTTTCAATAGTCAAAAATAAAAGTTATTGCTTATTGCCATCAGAAGTGGCCCCTTAGAAAATACTAGTTGAAAACCAGTGACCCTGTATGTTAGAGTATACTTTATTTGTTTAACTGAAACAATAGATATTAATTTAAGTCACGACCTTTGGTTGTATTTGAAGGCTTCAGTATTGTCGTGAGAGTCGATTACAAAAAAACCTTAAACTAAAAGCAACTGTTGACATAAACCAAAACAAACTAAATTCACAAATCCGTTCTACGCATTCCCATCACGTGTGCTACATAACAAAGTATAGATTTCAAACAAAACGTTAACCCTCGGTTTACGTTTCGATGGGGAAACTTTTAACAGCTTTATTTAACGCGCGTTCGATTATCGTACGGTTCGAGAGCGAAAACTGGTCATTATCCGAAAAGTCTGCAATGCCCATTGTGATACATTGTCATTAAATATGGCGAATAATTTGCTCGTGTAATATACTGAACAACAGTATTATGTAATTATGATTATGAACTAGCGGAGTCCCACGGTGTTACCTGCGATAATACAGGATAAAAATTAGCCTATGTGTTAAATCAGGGTCTAAGCTATCTCCGTAACAAGGGATTTGTTACATTTTCGGCCAGGAAAGACGTCTACCGAAAATGCCCAAAATATGGTTATTTCGCATATTTATTAAACCTATACCAGTTGCCTATTTCATTGAGTACAAAGTACAAGTATATAAAATGAAAGATGTTGCTAGTGTCGTAGTAAGATGTTTAATGAAAACAAAAACAAAAGAAAAGCTACATTCGAAAGTATAAAATAACAAAATATAAAATAATAAAATCTTCTTAATTTGATTTGCTCCGTGAAGGTGCGTTCTGTTCTAACGTGTTTATAGTATCTTGGACGTTGTCCTGGCCGGAGCTCTATACATTTCCAAAACAACTCTTTTCATCTAAATCAGTTCAGCAGTTTTTGCGTGAAACAATAACAAACCTACATACAAACTTTTGCGTTTCTAATATTAGTGATATGATGATAATAATTCAGGTAGGTACATTGTTGAAGCAAATTCTTATACGGTACGATGATAAGTTTTAGAGTATATATAAATGGCATACGTCTTACGTCTAGGCGCCAAAGTGTTGGTTCGATTCTGAATTCAGTTTCATATGAGCATTATGATATGATTTAATTATCAACTTCCTCAAACAAACATCGTGACAAAACCTCATCTTTGAATATGTTTAGAGGCCTTCCCAAAATCTATTTTTGACCAGCATTTTTGATAGTGACCTTCACTACTTATAGAACAGCCGCGCGTGCACAGTATCAAACGGGACGCAAGGTCGAAAAGATTTTATTTTATAGTAAAAGCGAAATTTTTTATGAAAGTTAATCGCAATCAGAGACATATGTAAAAAAATATAAAAAAGAATACTTTGAACTCCCATTTGCATCTCGTATAGGTTGAATTCCCAAAAATCTATTGTGAATTCAAATTTCGTGTCTCTAGGTTCAACGGTTTAGGTTCTGCGTTAATTCCTGGCAAATTTGTAGGTCAGGACTTACTTTTTTACATATATAGAAGAAGATTGACCAATACATTGCACTTCGGATGTACATACAGTCTATAGCGATACCTGTCCAACGTCGTCGTTCATCTGAACACCTTACTCAATGACAGTAAAATTATCTACCGTCAATGTCGTGAACTCTTGACCTTGTTACGATTGTCCAACGCTTAAAACATTATATCGATTAAGATAACAGACCGCTTCTGTAGCCTTCTCCCACTCGGCTGTCAAATTATTCGCCACTTAATCAATCAGTATTTACCACAGAAGGGATTAATTCAAAACGTCTGGCGGACTCTAAAATCCGTTCTATTTAACACCTCGATTAACTGATTCGATTTATCGACTAACTTTGGACGTAACCCCATTGTCGACCGTCGAATGTTTAATATTTTGGAGTTTCGATTTTCGAAGTTTGAATTTTAGGTGTTTCGTTTTGCCTATTTTCATTATGGTTGACTTGGCAATTAATAGAGCTTGATTTATTTTGTTAAGTTTTAACTTGATTTCGGAGGGTCTGTACATTGTGTTTATGAGTTAATTATTCAGTAGTATTAGAAAATGTCAGTACAGCATTTTTTTAGTGGTTTCCCAAAAAAGGGGAAGTCACTCAATACGGCTGTATTTGCTTTTTACCTAATTTCTCGGAGACGGCTAAACCGCTCCGATTTCTTTTTTGTTTGAAAAAGGTATATTATCCGATGTGGTCCAATTTAAGTTTTTACCTCACGAAAGAAGGAGGGTTATGTTTTTCTAGTGTATGTATGTATATATGTACGTATGTATGTATATTACTTTGGCACGCCCTAGAGCCTAACGAATTGTCGTATTTTTATGTGAGTGGTGTCAATAGGTTTTCTTAGTTGTGAGAGTGGGTACAACTTAATACACTAGGTACAACTTAATAAAAAAAAAAGATACGCAGGTTTAAAGACTTAGCAGTTTGTTTTTTATCGCTTCTAAACACTTGTATTAAACATGCTCTATTTAAATCGAAAAACGTGTAACGGCGCCTGCCATATCGAAACAAAAAATCGCTTGTTAAATTTACTTGTATATAATAATTAAAATTGCAAAACTTTGAGTCTCGTACGTCAAGAATGCAAAAAAATATATTGCATAGTTTTCCTGTAATCAAACTTCTTATTACCAAAACATATAAAGAAAATATTCAATTTCAAAGAAACACCATAAATCACATTTGCAAGCTAGG
The DNA here is from genome assembly GCA_947049295.1 of Ligdia adustata. NCBI lineage: Eukaryota > Metazoa > Arthropoda > Insecta > Lepidoptera > Geometridae > Ligdia > Ligdia adustata. Next base: position 4,967,760 of record OX346237.1, read on the forward strand.
TATACTTTCCGCGTACTTTAGCGTCAAACTTATTGTGTTCTCATCACTTCCCTTTCTGATTTATTATTTACCTTGAACACAGATGAGGTTTTACAGACAGAGGGATAACTTTTAATGATAGCTCTCTGAGAGTAGAATCATAATGACTTAACTATAAATACATGACAATAAATAAGGAAAATGACATATTAAAAATGTGAATTCGATAACGTTAAAAAATGCCAGCTAAGCAGGAATAAACTCCTAGAAAAATCATAAGTTAGATAAATATTAATGAATATTTTCCGGCTAACTATTTAAACTAATTAGAATCTTTGGTGAATCGTAGGTTATGACTTAGGTAATTGTGACGCGATCGGTGATTCGTCAATCAAAATTGCACATACGCTTAGTTACTCTCGGTCAAGACGTTTACCGATACCATTGGTAATGGTTTAGCGTAATTTATCCATGTAGGTACTGATACATTTAACGAAAATACTTACCCAAACATATTTATAATGGTAATACTATTTATAATGGTAACTACTATTTATAATGGTAACATGTCGCTAGCATACCAGATGTGTATGTGATTGCGCTGCCCTGTACTTGTCAAATTAAACGCATCTCAATTTTGAGCGTATCTTGTCATGCGTAAGTAGGTAGTTAAATTTAGGGAGCACGAAACTTTCTTTTTAAAAACTAAATTAAAATACTTATAGCCGATACTGAGGCTTTAATAATAACTTAAAATACGTTTAGCCGATATGGAGGCTCTAGAACTAATTAGACTACGTGTAGCCGATTTGAAGGCTCTAAAACTAATGCTTGACACAAAGGATTATATTCTTAACAGTAACTTACATACTACTCGGTGGTCCGATAAGAGACACCTTAGTCAGCTTTCCACAGAAGTGCAAGTACTGCTGAGTAAGCCGTCTCTATATCAGAGCAGAAGGGCGAGGGGATGCATAACTCCTCCCTCCCTAAGTGAGAAATTATCGGAATGTGCGATTTGAGGACCTTTCCGATAATTTCGTAAAAAGGGAATTATTTTAAGATTTAATACATACGCAAAAACTAATGATAGCTTAACAATACGAAGCTTTACGCGGTGTAAACTAAAACACTGATGCTAGAGTCTTTTTCTCTTTTAGCACACTGTCGAACACTTCACTATTTTTTAACGCAAACGCCAAATATTTCACGTCGACCAGACTGATCTCGTGCATGTTAAGTGCGCGTGCACTGGATAGACTCGCGTTCGTATGGAGCGGCGGCAGGGTGACCACAGGTAGTGGCGTCACGATATCCACCTCAGTGTACGTGGTGGTGTCGGATCTTGAGATCGTAGATCTCGACGTCACAAAGTTCGTCTAACGTAATGACGTATGTTCCGAATATCGGATATTTAAACATTTCGTCACCACATCACCACATCGCTTTGTCAGCATTGTTTGAAATTTTCGTAAAAAGTATCCAATTTTCATCGTCAATTTTCTGTAGTTTTACGTTTTCAACGTAAACAGGATACTGCTTGCAGCAGGTGAGATTGTTGTCGTATTTGAGAAGTTGTTGCTCGCAGGTTGGCCCGCTGTACAGGGCTCTGTTGTCATCGTTACAGAGGTGATGGTCTCCGGCGACGATAAAGCGGCACAGCTGTATGATCGGTAAGTACTTCATCTCTTTCGCCAATAGGTAAGGGTATTTAGGAAAAATGGCCAGGGTTTGGTTTTCAGGTTCAAGGAAAATAGGTAAAGTGTACATTTTTATATAGTTATAAGTATAATTATCGGTAAGTGGAATTTCCATAATAAACGTAATCTGGTTAATTTTTATATATGATTTAACAGAAATTTAATTCATTAGGTCCGTATACTAGGTTACCAGCTTTGGATATTAATTTTAAATGTCGTAGTAAATCGGTACAGTTTACAATAGACTGGTGTAATATAGAGCTTTTACTTAAGGCTAATGCAGTTTCAATTTCGCTTAACTTAATAAATACAGTACGGAAGTTACTAATGAATAGGCTATACGATCCTAGAATGTAGGCAGACACGGCTACATTGTTCTCCTTATTAACTGTTTCTTTGAGGGACTTTTCGACCTGTTTGAAGCAAGTATCCATGGTAAGCGAATTTCGTTGATTGAATTGAGTAATATTTATAAAGCTATCCAGCATTTTGGAGACAATAGTGATTTTATTTGATATGATTACTCGATCATGAAAAATCTCTGTAGTTAATTTGTCATATTTAAGTGCGTCATCATTGTCTAGATTTCCTGTTACAATTTTATTATAATAGAACCTAAAGTATTGAGAATACCACTTTTATAACGTTGTGGAATTAATTGACGGTATTTATCAACAGTTATATCGCTCAGATGCCCTGCATGCATTAACATTCCAATAAATTCATGAGGAAACGTTTTATTGTTGACAATTAATTTCTCGAATTCGGCAAATTGAGAAAATACACTTTTCGTTCACCTTTATTTACAGATAATTTCATGATATCCTGCAGTACTTTGTCCATTTCTCGCTTCTTGCGTAGGCTACCGGATTATCACTACCAACTTGTCCTTGGGAAAGGACTGCTCCTAGGGCTACGTTTGAAGCATCAGTCGTCAAAATAAATGGTTTGTCATAGTCAGAGTATTGAAGTAGTGGTGCATGAGTCAGAAATTTCTTCCTTCTATTAAATGCGTCTGTATATTTTCGGTCAGTAATAATTTTGTTTCGTTTTTTTGAAACAGGCTGTCTGTGGTTGAGTCACTTTAGAAAAGTAAGGTATGAAGCGTCGGTAATAACCAACGAGTCCGAGGAAACTTTTGATTTCCGTCGTAGTCTTTGGAATTGGGAAATTAATCACGGCTTTAATTTGTCATTATTAGGTCTCAGTCCGTTTTTCGTAATCGTGTGGCCAAGGTACAAAAATTCCTTGCGTTAAAATTCAGATTTGTCAAGTTGTACTTTAAGATTAGTATGTCTAAGTCTGTCAATAACTAGTCTAGTCTCAGTTTTTGTAGGTTTTCATCAAGTATGCTGTCTGTCTGTATACTATTCACATTTGTAGAAAAATTAAGGTTGCACTCTAAGTCTAAATGTTTTGATACTTGCATTACGTTTTATCGTAGAGTCATTTGTGTGTCGGTAGCCTTTTGGATGATTGTTGATGCATATCCATTCAGACAATTAACCAATGCACTTGGCATTCGTACGCCAGGGCTAAACTCTTTATAGTCGAGTATAGCTTCACCTGAATGTTGGTCTATCGGAAGCTTTACTCTTTGTTCAGATCGTGGCTGCAGTTCAATTACGTAGTTCTAATTTGTATTTATAATAGGTATGCAAGTCATCTTTGTTTTCAGAGTCGAATGTTTAAGGTCAATTACGGCATCTAGTTGTCTTAATAAGTCGTTGCCAATTAGGCCGTCGTATCGTGAGTCTACGTCATACAAATAAAATTTGTGGAAATCATCACTTTGAAAAGATGGTAAAAGTGGTATAGTTATAGCTTCGCTATGTCTACTAGAAGCATGCGTACTAACTATTTCGAAAGGCTCGTAACGAATATCGTTGTAAAAATATTCGTACGCTTTTCGTGGGCTCAAGAATGATCTTGTGCTGCCAGTATCGATCATCATTTTCGCGTCTATTTCAGGCAAATAAATGTGTGGTAATTTAAGTGTAGGGTCACAATTTAATTCTATGATTTCTTGTCTGTCGGGGCAGCTATACAAAAATTCGGGTCTAATTGCTCTTGCGGTGAGTCTGTATGTTCATACGTCGTTTCGTCATGGTACATGTCAGTTTGGTCGTATTCGTATGTTTCATAGTCTTGGTTTAAGTCTTGTTCGTCATTATAGTCAAAGTAGTCTACTTCGTCATACAATTCGTTGAGCTTAAATCCTTCGCGAGGCACGGGTCGAGCTGTCCGCATAGTTACGTCAGACTCTTGTAACCGTGGCTCTTGAATTTGGGGTGGTTTATACCCAAACTGTTGGGGTCGCATCCCTACGTTAGGGGATGGTTTAAAGCCTGGATGTTGTGGCTGATTATTTCCAAACTGTGGGCGATATCCTAACTGTGGGCGATATCCTAATTGCGGTTTATATCCGAATTGGGGCGGAGTATATCCGACCTGTGGTGGACGGTACCCAAGCTGAGGGCGAAACCCAAAGTTTTGTCCTTGAGGCTGAGGCATCTTAAATTGTTGAGCGCTGTATATAGGCGTAGTATTTTGTGATGGATTAGGAATTCTGAATCCCGATGGTTGTGGATTCACGCCAAATTTAAAACCATTGCCTAGGTTTTGAGGCAAAATAGGTTTTGGTGCTAGGCTGTTTGATATGCCATACATACGTTTCCGCATATTATATTGTTCGTGAAAGTTAACCTCTTCTAAAACGACACTCAGGGCATCCTCTAATGTCGTAGGAGATTCAAGCCTAACAATGCGCACCATCTCCTCTGGTAGGTTATAGAGAAACACGTTTAATGATGTGCTATTATATATAGTTGTTTTGGCACGTTTTAATACGGCGTAATTTAACATGTTCACTTTAGATAATAAAACCGAACAAACGCTGTGTATCCTATTGCAAAAATCCAAATATTTTTCACCTGATTTAATTTTCATATATTCTAATAAAATTCCTATGCATTGCTCACTACGCGGGTCTCCGAAATGCTGTTAGAGGAGTTCTTTTAATTCACTCCAAGTCGAAATGTCCTCACGTTTTGACAATAGCGAGGCTGCCTTATCGCTTAAACGGCTCGTCAAAGATTGAAAGACATATAGGTCTTGCGCTACATTTCCACGTTGCCTATATCTACTTATTACAGACTCGCATTTCCTTATATATATAAGTTTAATTAGGTCTTGTCCCCACCATGTATAGGAACAAGAGTTAAAATTTCGCGAGTGATCGGATTAACCTGCTCTACATTCTCCATTATAATAGAGTTATAAAAATTTAGACAAGTAATATAAAATAATTTGAATCACAAAGGTTTAATCAGAAAAATTTATTTTAAATTTTAAAAGAAGTAAGAAAAACTTGATCAATAAATCAGTTTGGAATTGCAAAGTTAAATTAGACTAAAATTTAGCACAAATAAAATATAATTAATTTTAAATTTACCTAAATTACACTTAAATCCCTTATTACTAACAATTCAAATTGATTTTGAAATTCGAATTGACTAAATTACTTTTGGAAAGTAATTTATTTAATTTGTAGAACGATTCTACGTTTACTTAACTCTATCTTAGGTTCAAGGTTCTTATCGCTACATGGGTAGTCTAAACAGAGTTCTATTTTTAGATACCCGACGTCATAAACGAGAGAAGTCTTATCTCGTTAATAACAAAATTCGTGGATAGTAAGGATTGGAAAGGATGGCGAAAAGTTTTACTCACCAACCGATCGTTGCCATTACTGGGTGTCCCGTTCTAACTTATTTCTTGAAATGAAATGAAATGAAATGAAATTATTTATTGGCCTTATAACCACTTATGTTATACTAGGCAAGTCACATTACAATATTTCACACAATACTTAATTTAGTAAATTTCAAATGTACCTATGTCAAAAACTTTACAATTCACTTAATTACAAAATTTAAATAAGATTATGTAGTATAGATTAATAGATATATTACTGATATAATAATACTTCTAAAATAGTTTACATTAATGTGAGTAGAATTTAATAAAGTCATTATATAGTAAGATACTTTAATGTCATTATTAGTTTGTGAGTTTGGACTATAATTGTTTAGTTGGATTTGACAATATATTATATAAATTAAGTATAAGTTAAGTATTAAAGTAAAATTATTAGTAAGAAAAAACAATGACGAAAGTCTTATAAAAAATTTAGCTATCACCTACTTATAAAATTATGTTTGCTCACTCACGAACGAAGATTCAGTCAGCTTCATGTTCATAAATTCTTTGACCGAGTAAATTGGGGTAGACTCAAAAAACCGCTTTATTTTTCGTTTGAAATCGTTCGCGTGAAGATTAACTACGGCATGGGGCAACTTGTTGAACATACATATCTTAATATAAATTCCTTGTTTTCTAACTTTGGCTAGGCGTGTTTTAGGCTTACATAGTATCTCTTTTCGTCTTTCATCCATTCTTAGATTATGCGCATATGGTTGTTTCTGTAAAATATCCTTATCTTCATAGATCTCTAGGAGGCAATTATAAATATACAAAGATATAACCGTCATGATTCTATTATTCTTAAAATAATTTCTAGCTGACGCCCGTTTACGCAATCCAAATATAATTCTTATAGCTTTTTTTTGGGCTCTTAGTACTTTTATTACATCTGTACCATTTCCCCAGACAGTTATTGCGTATCTAATAATAGAATGTGTGTAAGCGTAATACACTGACAACATTGCATGCTTATCTAATAATGGCTTTAATTTCACCAATGCATAATTGGCACTTGACATCTTTTTACACAATTTAGCAATATGCTTTGAATGAGTAATTGTGTAATCTATTGTGTATCCCAAGAATATATTTTCTTCTAAGACGAAATTACTATCAACACCTTTCCTGGATTGGTATGTCATTACAACACTTTTATCTGCGTTTAGTATGATACCGTTAGCATCAAACCACTGTTTCAATATACTTTTAGCTTTGTTTATTTTTGTATTTAGCTTGTCTTTGCTTTTATCATTGATTCCTACGTGCGTGTCGTCAGCAAATAAACTAGTATATGCCCAATCAGGCATAGCATTAGATAAGTCATTTATATATATAAGAAACAGTAATGGTCCTAATATAGAGCCTTGGGGCACTCCTATATCTACATTTGTAATCTTAGAGCTTGTATCGTTAACATACACAGCCTGTTTCCGATTCTGTAAGTAAGTACGCATCATGTTTAGTTCGGGGCCCTGAAATCCATAGTACTCTAATTTCATTAATAGTATGTCGTGCCTCAAACAATCAAATGCTTTAGACAAATCACAATATATACTTGCACATTTCTGTGATTTGTCCACATTTGTTTGTCTTTGGTTCGAGGATTCGCACGCGCACTCGATTCCGCGATTGGGCAAAATTCGATACCCATATACCGACGAAACTATGAAATGCACGACAGCAGCGAATCCTACCGGCTGCGCCAGTTAAATTTAGGGAGCACGAAACTTTCTTTTTAAAAACTAAATTAAAATACTTATAGCCGATACTGAGGCTTTAATAATAACTTAAAATACGTTTAGCCGATATGGAGGCTCTAGAACTAATTAGACTACGTGTAGCCGATTTGAAGGCTCTAAAACTAATGCTTGACACAAAGGATTATATTCTTAACATTAACTTACATACTACTCGGTGGTCCGATAAGAGACACCTTAGTCAGCTTTCCACAGAAGTGCAAGTACTGCTGAGTAAGCCGTCTCTATATCAGAGCAGAAGGGCGAGGGGATGCATAACTAGGTTGCCTCTCTATTTGATAACACAAGACGAGTGGCCCTCAAACTCAAAACGCGTTTTTTGATAATTAAGCTTGTTCTACTTACAAGCTTATTAGCTTGTAAGTAGAACATGTAACAGATAATTAAGACATAATCTTGGGTACTTATGACTAAACAGAGATGAAAAACAATTAAAGTAAAGTAAAATAATATTTATTGACCTTTAAATAACGTTCGTTACAGGCAAGTCTTATTACATTTGAATTAATAATTACTCAAAAAATGTAACTTACAAATCTCATTTATATACGATTACTTAATATTAGTTCTTAGTTTAATAGTTCTCATGACAAATATTTAAATTATGATTGCTTTGTTTAGTTATTAGTAATATTTTATTATGGTTGTTCGTTACACAAGAACGATGATTCTACAAGCTGCATTGACATATATTAGCTGAGTTTATAAAAAGGATTGCTTTCAAAAAAAAACTATAGTAAAATTGAGATCCATTACACTATTAGATAATTTATTGTACATCAGTATATTGGTATAATGCCCTTGCTTCTTACATTTAGCTAATCTAATTGTTTGTAGGATTCGCCCTTTTTTATTATTGCGTGAAATTCTTTTTTCCGGTATTTCCCTATCCTCGTGTACTTTTAATAAACAACTATAAATATAAAGTGATATTACTGTCATTATTTCATCTTTTTTAAAGTGCTTTCTCGCAGGACTACGTTTTTTCAAACCATTAATTGTTCTTATAGACTGTTTTTGACATTTCAAGACTTTTATGATATCTTTAGCATTTCCCCAAACAGTAATAGCGTATCTTATAATAGAATGCACGTAGGCATAATAGACAGAGATGAGCGACTTTTTATCTAGTAATGGCTTTAGTTTAAATAATGCATAATTACCAGTTGCCATTTCTATCGATAATTGTATTATCTATTGTATAACCTAGAAATATATTTGTTTTACTAATGGAATTCCCGAAAATACCTAACCTTGACTGATATTGCATAGAGATGGTTTTATCAGAGTTAAGAACAATTCCATTTGCGTCAAACCATTCCTTTAAAAATCTCATAACGATACTAACTTTATTTTCTAAATTATGTATACATTTGTCTCTGATACCTACATGTGTGTCATCTGCAAATAAATTTATGTGAGCCTAACTTGGAAATGCATTTTTAATATCATTAATATACTTATAAAAAATAAGACTGGGCCTAAAATAGAGCCCTGTGGTACTCCAATTGACATCCTACCTTCTGTAGAAATTTGTTCATTAATTGAGACAATTTGACTACGGTTCTGTAAGTAAGTTATCATCATATTAAGTCATTAAGTAAGTTATCATAATCTCCTGTGTTTGTGTCCTTATAACATTTAAAGTTGTCTATCGGTATAAAATTATTCTTTACTGTCTTTAGCAAGGCTTTGTCAGATGGTCTGGTAAGTTGCGAAGTTGTGAAGTGATAAATGACGGTCTTTACAGCTAGTTTTGCAAAAGAAATTCATAGTTTTCAACGCGGGTTTGGTAGCTAAGTTGTACAGCTTTAACTTTCCTCTACAATTTGATAAAAACAATTTAAATGAATGAAAGTTTGAAGTCTATGAAGTGCATAGGAGATAAATAATACTTTTGAATAAGTGGTCAACTTCATCTGGTGGGAAATTTTAAAGTTATTCGTAATTTGATTTTGTAAGCTTAAGTATTGGGCCAAATATGAAAAATAAATAAATTAAACCAACTGGATAATTTTCCTTTTGAACAGAAAACTAATATTTCAAATCATTTCTAGCATCCTAAAATATCAGGGAAGATAAATAAAAAAGAACATCTTGTTTTTAGAAATCAGTAAAAAAATATATTTTAAAACGACTTTCTTATACTGGGTTAATAAGTCAAAAAGGGGTCGCTGTACTCAACATCATGAACAATTTTCACTATGATACCATACCGAAATTTGAAAAAATAGAAGTTTTCTCATAGAAAAAGCTTGTCGGACATCCACAAAATGTATGAAACTGCCGACTTTATTTCTCAAATTTCTAATATATATAAGACACTTTTTTGGCTAAGTACATACACCACTAGCGGATTGCCTTGTATACGTGCGTCAAAAATATCATCTATAATATTCAACTCCAAGACATGACTATGACATGAAGGTTTTTGCCAGCGGATGAAATTCAGATTAACACCAATAATTGAAACTGATGGCTACGTGCGCAAATTGTCCAAGTCTGACTGTGTTCTGGCTGTAAGTGCTCGTTTCCGGGGTGGACGACCCAGACGCCATAATAGCTGTACGCAATTTGATCCAATATAGCTCCGTACAATATCTATGGCTTATTATACGTTAGGGTAATGTAGTCTGACGTCAGTGTCTGCCGACCAAGGATTTTTTTGTAAGCAGTAAGGATAGCATCATCAGAAACATGACAATATTAATGTGCAGCTGGGTCCTTATTCACTATGAACATTTCAACACGTAAATCGATCGCGTTATTTTAAGCGCGTAGAGTTTACGTGGAACGGTAATCACTAAGTAAATGTCAAATTGTATATCGTACCGTGACAGAGAACGCATTGCATCATCAGAATTACGTACTACGCTAACACAACGTTAAACACGTCGCGCGTTTTCAGCATAAAATCTCGTAGTTCGCTAGAGAATAAGGGCCCTGAGCTGATTGGTTAAGTCTTTATTGTAAACACACAAAACATGAAATACAAAAAGAATATTGAATGGATGAATTTATGATCAGTTTTATCTTAAACAAAAGATACAGCAAACGAAATATAGATTTAGACATTTGTAGTATATCGTAGTATATTTGTAGTATTATCGCCGAAAGCGATTAATCACAGGCAACTTCAATTACAACATTTATATATTCTGATATTTAGTGCCTGAAATTGGTGTTTTTATAACTAAAAGATCCCTGGTTTGTTATGGTATATTAGCCTTGCTCTGGAATTATATTTAAATCCCTATTATGGTTTAACTCTGGGTTGAGGTATATTATTATTTTACATGTGCTTATGTATAATTTAATCATAATTATTATATTGGCTATGGTTATAGACAATATTGAAAAACAAATAAGTTTATTGTTGAAAAAAAGTGTAAATCAAATCAAAAAGTGTAGATCAGAATAGAATACTACGCTGGTTGGTTACGAAAATGTTATACTTGAAAAAGAACCGAGCCCAGATACAGGGAATTAACGTATTGATCCGATGCTTCGTGATAAAATAAGAAGTAATAAAACGGGAAAAATTACGTTCAGTGCAAAGTACCACAGTCTAAAAGTGACCTTCAAGGTCGTAGACACATTTCCTAAGTCAATATCCCTAGCAGTAACCACGTCACTGCCAGTAAAGTAGCTTACATTACCAAAATCTGCTTTTTACGAGTAAGTGTAATGTGCGTCGTCAATTTCGGTTTATGACCAAGCCTCGCGGCTTTAGGATGTTCAGCGAAGCGCTACTGCGTGGTTATGATTTGGGAAATAACAGAGTTTGAAGACTTGCTTCGGATATGTTTTAAGTAATTTGCCTTAAAAGGGAAGTGCCGTTATCTAATGATATGAATTGAAGTGAGTAATGTGTGTTAATTTCACAGCATTAGACGTACAAGTTTAAAAAAGTGAAAATGATCTTCAATTCAGCTGTCGCCAAATAAAATTTGGATAAATGGACAATGTACACCAATGGATTGTTTAGATACAATTTTTATAGGAACCTCTTTCTTGTTCAAAGTTTGATTAAGAACGCAAGGGGTCCTTATTTTACTAATAGATTTGCAAAAGATGTCGCAAAGGTGAAACGTTTACTGTTAATGACACTAGCACAGGATCGGCAAGAATGGTGCGCGCAAAATGAGCCCTTTTTATCAGTGAATCAGTTAAGATTATAACATAAAGTACATATTTCACTGTCAAGCCTGTTGTAGCCTGTTGTTTGTGTCAGGCCCTTGTGTCCAAAGTCAACTAGTTTAAAACAGCTTTCTGGTTCAAACGTGAATAAAATGAATCGGTTACTGTAATACCGTTCGGTTGTAATACAGTACCATATATAGACAACTATAGATGTTACCTATGCCCTAGCAGATGAATGTTCAATTTTATAACAGAAAGGTTGTGGGTGAAAATGTGTATTTCAGAGTAATTATACAGCGTTCTGGGCCCACTTTGATTTGAGCATATTTCAACACGTAACGCAGCTTCGTTATTTTAGACGCGTAAAACTCACATGGAAATGCCGTGGTACGAAACGCGCCTGTTTTGCATCAGCAGAATACCGTATTGCGTAACGTAAACGTTAAACTCGTCACACGTTTTATGCAAGAAATGTAGTTGTTCGTTAAGGAATAAGGTTTATACTGGTGCTTAATGTAAACGAAAAAAAATGAAAAAAAATTAATGCTTGTTGCAGAAGGTTAATAACTTTCCAAGATTAGTAATTTTGAACCAGCGGTTTGAGTAGCTTTGTGTACCTACGTAGCCAACACTCCTTCGTATGGGAGACCCATGCCTAGCGTACGATTTGTTTAGTCGGGAAAATCTATCGAAAATTAATTCCAACTTTTGGTAGAAGAAGCGGATAGCAATTTGTTTTAGATGCCGATATTTAATACAGCGAAAATTGATACCATTATGACCCGAGACTGAGCCAAAATGTAACAAAAACCCAATACAATGTGTTAGGTACCGTCACTGAAATTTGAACTTTAGGTAGCTTAATTTAAGGTAGAGATGTAAGGAAATTTGGAACAAACTACGATCGAACCCATGGACGAAAGTTTGATGGCCTTTCCCTGTATGAACTTGTGCCCCATAACTATAAATTGGTATATTTGCATGAGTACGGAAATGTTAAAATATTTTGCAGAAAGAAAGAGTAGTCAAATTTAGTAAATAGGGAAAAAGAAATGAAGGGTCTTGTTAAGCGAAAGAAAAATCTCTGCTTCAAGGATGGGAGACCAGCCTCGAATCTATAGGTGCACCTAGCCAACTGTGATGGCTATCTCAGTTGACTTCAGTCGTCCTCTGGCCACGACACCTATGACTTGGACGTCTAATTGTCGTAAAGTTTTTTTTTTAGCAAAATCACTACTTTGATGCAGAATATTATAAATGTGAAAGTGTGTTTGTTGGTTAATTGGCTTCTCCTCAGCAACTGAGTGACTGATCGACTAGATTTTTAAACAGAGATAGAAATGTTTGAGGTCTGGAGAGTGCCAGAGGCCAGGAAAAAAAAACTAGCCACGGGAATAACTAGTAAATTATAAAAAACATAATTTATAATTTACTAGTTATAATTTAAGTGCATTCAAATCAAAATTTCCGTTTGCCTATCAGCTTATGAAATTAATATACCAGTCGTTGGAAGCCTCTGTTTGTTTAAATGTTAATGCTTCTATGCTGGTTGTATTATTTATCATACGGGACTTATTACAAGAATTATACAATTTTGTAGATTATTTCATGTTAACCCTTCTTATATGGCTTTACTGTAGCCGGATAAAACAATGAAATAATTGGAATTAAAAGGTCAATCAAATCCAATCAAGGACAATGACCGTTGGCTTGAATTCGACTAAATCCGACTTAAATCTTATTAGAATAATGCCGTTTGTATCGTAACGCTGAAGCCATTTGGAGAATTTATTTTCGGCCTTTTCGCGTAGTTCTGTGGGTTTGTTATTTTATTACTAGTACCTAGACTACTGGACAGTCTATTGTCTGATTTGCAAGGATTTGTTATGCATCCTTACATCTAGACAACCTCTTAGTGTAACCGTCTTTAATTATCTAGACCGCGTTTAAATTTTTTGTGTTGCCGTATACATACATACATATATAAATAACTAGCGGCCCGTCTCGGCTTTGCACGGGTTGACATTTTTGTAGTTATTAATGTTCTACAATATTATAGAATATTTTTTTGTTCAATCACCAATACTTTCCGTAGAACATGCTGTTTAAAACATTTTAGTGCAAATTTGTTACATCTTGGGTTGGTTTTAGTGGAGATTAATAAGGATCTCTTATTTTTTAATTCGTATTTTGTAAGCTAAGTGTCACTACTTTATTGCTACTTAATAACTTAACAAAACAACACTATATTCATACAAAGCTGTACAGTTGCATTGCAAACTTAAACTTTATTGCCTGTAACTTGAAGCTAAAGTAAGTGTTGAACGAATTTCTCCCTCTAACTTAATTACAACTTGCATGCATATTTGATATAGCTTAGCCAAACTTCGCGTAGTTTGCTTTATCTAGAGATGAGATAGAAGTCGGAATTTATCCGGATATTATGAGAAAATCTTCCAAATTTATCGATTCAATTTTAGAAGTTATAAAATCTGGATTCTGAAGATATTAACTGTAACCCTGCGTCATACGATTTCTGCTAGATAGAGGTAAGTACTGAATAGGATAGGGTTTTCTTTAGATACAAAATTTTATCAAAACTAATACAGTCGCTGTTTGCTAAATTACAACAGTAAATAAACGTTGAATTCAAATATCTTCAAGATTTGACAAACATTTTAAAACTTATAAATAATAATCACACTAATATTATAATTGCGAATATTTGTATATTTGCCATTGTAGTTTGTTACTTCGTTGGACGAATAAAACAGTAGAACGAATTTGGATTCAATTATTTTACATATTTTTGTCCTCGAGTAATAAATAATAATAAACGTTACTATCAGAAAAGAACTCTCTGAGTCAAAAATTCGTAAAAAAATAAATACTAAATCTTTTCTAAACTTTAATTTGCGTGCGTGTCAAATTCAATTAAAGCATACGTTAAGTAAAAAAATAATTGAACACCTAATACAAAATATTTATTTATGGATAAAAACATGAAAAGAAACTGAGGAACACTTTCGGGATGTTCCTACTACTACATTTTTTCAACTATAAAGAGAAGACGAGTACTAACGTTCGCTTTTAAATAATCACATTGCTTATACCGACAAAATCCCATCTGGATCATCTCTAAAGCAAATAGTTAAATTAACATTAATGCCTTTAAACATTCAATAGCTGGCAAAATGAACTTTGTTTGAATGACTTTGTTCTAACAATGCTGAATTAAATGATTCAGGATGAATAGACATCACAGCGGTGGGGTGAAAGTTTTGGCGTGAATGAACGTCTAAAATATGATATGGGGGATATTATAAAAATAAAAAAACAGTCGCCTTAATTACAGCCGAAGATCTAATCCTAAATTTTGGTATTTATTTGTGTTGTCGGTTGATCACTGATGTTGCAGTGTTTAGTCATCGTCAGAGTCTGGATGGGTAACCGTGGAGTAGCATTTACAACTGAGCGCTACATTTAGTCTAATGACATGTTGAGCCAAAGTATGTCAAATCTTTAGCAATTTCAGTGGCGGTTTTGGGTGGTCTAGAAACTCTTATAATAATGCAAGCTATAACAAGTCTTTTTGAAGAACTGTCACATTTCTTCAATACATTTTTCCAGCTATTTTGATTCAAAAACCAAAATACTGAACCGGTATTGGTAAAATTAAAATGGAACCACATATTAAGTGAAAATAGAAAAAAACTGGCATAAGCTGTAGAGGGTCAGAAACAGTTAGACTTACGTATGTAAGTTTACATACTTAGAGACAAACATACACTCGCGAAACATAAACCTTCTTTTATGCAGTGGGTAAATACATGAAAGGCTTTCAGCCACCATAAAGATAACCAAGGGGTAAACTATTACAATTTTAAACGATCTAACTTCTCAATGTTCAGAATAATGATTTATAAACAACTCAATTTAACTTCAATGGTCCAAGTTTGGCTTTAGTTTTCATAGAGTTAAGATTTGTAATTAATATTTTTATTATAAATGAGATATAAGCTCATAATTGAATAAAAACTTTAAGTTATATCTGGCTAACTTCGAGCGTGGCAAATTGTTCTTCCGCCTGAATTGTTTAGTTTATATGTTTATATGTATGAATGTTTGTCTGCAAGAAATACCGTACTCGTGTACAGGTTGGAATATCTAACCAATCTTGATGAAACTTGGTATACGGGTTCTATGATTTTTTAAAATTTTTCAGTCGTCAGGGATTTATGATTGATGAAGTATTTCCTCCAAAAATGAGGGAAGTTTGCTTGAAAATGTGAAAACTACGATGAATCTATAAAAGTAGATTTTATTACCCACGGAACAAGGTTTAAAATATAGTGGCATACTGGCACGAATCGTAGATGTTCGTTTCCAAGGTGACGGCTGTTATTATTAGTTTGACACTACGATCATTTTAGAAAATAAAAACTTTTTCATAAGCTATTTGGAAGCTTTAAATATTTTTAAAGTTCTAAAATTACTGGTTATGCAAGGTCAACAGTTAGTTAGAACTTATAGGTTTTTTTAGGTGGTGTAGCCTTACCTTTCGAGAATCTGCGGTATTCTTTCCAATTATTTTAATGTACCGTTGTTAATGCTACAAATTGTAATATATATTTATGTAGATATTCAAATTATGCGAAGTGTGTAAAAATACTAAAACATGTACCTTATTTAACAGATCCCGAAAGGTTATAGCCTAATTTGGGACATTCCGGCCCTTTTCTCCGCTCCAGGGACCTACCTCGAATAGAGATGTGTCAATTTGATCTTGAAACGGTTCCGACTGTTCTGGAATCTTAATAGGGGCAGATCGCGTTTTAGGGTTCCGTAGAAATGGAGTTAAACTATTATATCATCAATTTTACAAAAAAGCAAAGTGAATAGGGCCCTTTAGTAATAAAAATGAAATGACATACTTAAATACTTATTATACAAACCTAACGTATACGTAAAAAATACAAAATTTTCTTGATAGTTATTAAAAAGTGAAGGTGCAAATATAATTTGAAAATATGCTTTAGCAAAAATTAACAGTAGGATTACCTAAAGTCCGTTAAAATTTGCGTAAAATCCAAATGCTATGCTCCGTTCATTAATACGAGTAAGGCATACGGATCGAATATGCTGGAAAGCAATGCCAAGTTATTTAGATTATTGCAATATTAGCTAAATTATGTACCAACATGGTCTTATATAGATTAACATGAGGGAAAACTGTAAAGCTTTAACTAGATGTATGCTGTAGTTAATTTTGTACCGAACCCTACTATGTTCTAGGTCATCCTACTTTGGAGAAATTGTTCCAAAGGTATTTTGTTATTATCGGAAAAAACCTTTGGAAGTTTACTAAACTTTTTTATGCTAGAAAGTAAGTCCGCTCACTGTTATTGGTTTTTCTTTCCAAAGAAAATAATAAACTTTGAAAGGTAATCTAATTTGTCGACTGCAATGTTGTAATAATTAATATCTGAATAGATAGAATTATTAGTGATTCTTCGAACATTACAATTAATTAATCCTATCATTATTTTTAAAATGTAATATATAAAAAAAGACAAGAAAAAAGTTTATTACAACATTATGGCTTTTTAACGAATATATTTATATTCAAAATTATTATTTAGATATATGTTATGGTGTTTTTTACGTAATATTACGGGTAGTTCTGTGAACTATTGACCTCGCCATCATAATACATTTTGCGGTTTCAAAATATTTCAAACTTTCAATGGAGTTCTTTTTCCAGAGTGTTGATTGCTCTGGGCTTCCAAAAATATCGAGTTTCATGCGACCGAATCCTACTTTCTTACTTAATATTATAAACGCGAGAGTTTGTAAGAATGTGTGGATGTATGTTTGTTATTCTTTCTCACAAGAACTACTGAACTAATTTGGATGAGGACTACTTTAGTGTGGAGATAGCTTGGACCGTGAATTAACACATAGGAAACTTTTTATCCTAAAAAACACTGATTACGTGGCTGTTCCACAATACCGCCTGTAGAAATATTGGTAGTTGACTATTATATGTACTACGATATACGAAACAGCTACTTTTTTTCACAAATTCAGCGTTGGTTTTTTAGTGAAAGTGGCACACGCAAATGAAAATCTCCAAAGACTAAAAAATTCTAAAATTCGTATAACACATATACCAACTTTCGTCAAGATTGTTGAAAAGTACGACCTGTACGCTAGTAATTAATTACTCGCATACAGGTCGTACTTGGAGTTTTCTTGGAGACAAACATCCTAACAAACACATTTAATCATAGAAACAGACAAAAGAACATTTTTCCACACTCGAAGTAGAGACGCTCCGCTCGCTGTGTCAGTTAGGATCGGCTGGCAAATGTTCCTGCAGCTGACTTCACACACATTAGAAAAAGTACTGCCCCAATCCGATTTCTCAGACGGAAATAAAAACATCTGTACCTACCTATACCAAGTCTCGTCTAGATTGTTATTTGTAATGCCATAGTACCTTAAGTAACCGTGTACCCGCAGATCTAGCTTCTGAAATTTGTAACTGTTTTAGACTCTCATGATTTATTTATAGGATAATGGACTCAAATATTTCAATAGAGACTTTAAAACAAAGTGCTTTTAAAGATGCAACAAAATCTAAACAAATAATGTATTTACGGCGGCGGCTTAGAGGTTTTCTGTGAATGTTTCTGTTAATAATGCATTAGGTGATGCATTTAAGACTTTATTTTATTATCAAAAAAAAAAAAAAAAAATTGACATGAATAAAAAAGTGACTACAGACCTTTATTCCGGTACGCGGTGCTAAAAAAAATATTATTCAATTCGTTCCATCCGTCTTCGACACATTAGGTAATACACATAAAAAACTCTTGAATGGAAATTCTATATTGCTAGTATGTAGATATTTAAAAATAAGATTTTTCATTCTATCCAACGAGGCAATGCAGCTAATGAATATGTACTTTTGTACCAGATACTTGTGTGATTTGGGAGTGGGTAATTGAATTCGTATTTGTGACTTTTGATTAATGTGTTTTTTTTTAGAGAAACAACTACATAGTTTTTTAGCCATATTAAACATTTTAATAAGTTGCATATATGTCAATGTCCTAGTCATTAACATGAACTCCGAATCAAATAAAAATCGTTCCAAAGCTTATAAAGTAATTGTAAAAAAGTTTTTACTCGCGAGACCCAAATAGCAATTATACCTACAGTTTGCAGACTACTACTAAAAAGTTAGTAATAAGTAAAAATTAAGTTGTGATTAAGATCATTAATATCAGCTACGTAATTCGGTATTTACCATTTATTTTCATTATTTTTTATATTATTATTAACTTGCATAAACATTAAGTTATATATTGGTTTCCAGTTGGCTGCGATTTATTGATTGCACAAAATTAAGCTGACAATTATTTAAACGTGCCATCGATAGTCTCCGCTTGAGTCTACACAGTCCTAAAACAAGACATTTGAAGGTCAAATTAATGTTACAGAAATAAAAAAAATAACGCCTAAACGCCAAGTTCTTAAAATAGACTATTGACTTCCACTACAGAATCAGTTTTTCGATTATATTGATATAAAAATCTAAAGCGATTTTAATAAAAATTAAATAGTGCCATTC
This sequence comes from Ligdia adustata, assembly GCA_947049295.1. Lineage (NCBI taxonomy): Eukaryota > Metazoa > Arthropoda > Insecta > Lepidoptera > Geometridae > Ligdia > Ligdia adustata. The sequence continues at coordinate 4,986,743 of OX346237.1, forward strand.
GAAAAGTATATAAATTTATTTAATAAAAGGTCGCCTAACAGCTATGCTTATAGTAATAGGTAAATAAATAGAAACAGAGAGCCAGTTAAAGGGCAACACGAATAATAACAAATAATTGGGAAATGGAAATAACTACAAACAATAGAGACCACACAAAGAAACAAAAACACATATGCTCTCATAACATAACGAAAAAAATAATAGTAGCTAAGACATAATAAATAAAGTAAACCTAAGTTTAAACCAAACAATTTTGTGCTCAACCGCCGCCTCGCCGCGCCGATGCAACACTTGTAGAAAAGAGATCTAACCCAAGTCTCATGTCTGCTGCGTTATAACTCCTACTCGCTCTCACTACATAGGTATTGCTAAAAATATAAATTGTGTAAATCGTTTCATCCGTCTTTGAAAAATTCGACGAATTGACTATTTCCAAAGGTAAGTCGGTAAAAAATTTCAAAGTAGTAAAATATGGTTTAAAAATATGAAGTCTGGAAATGGTTATGGTCTTACTTTAACTTTTTTTATACATGGGTATATGTATTCGTTACAAACTCTAAAATCTTTAAGTCAATAAAACAGACTTACATTTTATGTTAATTCTTGTAGTAAAGCTTTGAATAATGATTTTTATCGCTAGCTAATATCATATAAAATACCAGGTACTTCACGCTTTAACAAACTTTCGGACCGCACTAATAATTACGCCCGTATAATTTTACCGTGCGGGCCGCGTTTGAATATTTTAAGGGCTAGTTCTGTAATTTAGGGCCATTTTCGTATAGATATTAATCTGGTGTATTAATATTTAATGATTTCCAAATAATTATACACAACTTTTGTAGCATATAATGTAGAGGTTTTTCTAGGACCATGTTATTATTCTTGTGAGAATATTATGGGGTTTATAAGTAAATAGCAAGTGCTTACAGTTTAATGTTAAAAAAGACCGTTAATACATACGAAAAATCTCTTACAAACGAAAATTTTATGGGTTTTTTGTATGTCAGGATGTTTAATAACAAGGGCGGTGGCATCATAGTTGCTTTTTAAAATCGTGTTGCTGTTTTCTTCCACAAATTAGAGTATTATTTTATTTCCTTTTGTATTTATTTACTAATATTATGGATAAATTTTTTGAAGATAATAACTATGTCAAATAATAGTTAATTACAAGTACGTCTTGAACTTGACTTTTTTTAGTCTTTTTGTAGCGCGTTACTTATGGAACAAATTAATGCAAGGGACACCTAAAGTTACGATGTTTATGTGGTAATTTTATTTAATTTCAGAACTATATCTCTAATTACGCTAAATTGCACTTCATTTTAAAAGCCAGTGAGCCAAAAAATAACATTTTAAAACCGTAATGGTAGGCACTCTTGTAAAACAAAAGCCATCGAGTGGAGGCCCCTTACTCGCTTCGAGTGCTACGATTGCCTACATTTTGGGCTTGGCTTCGGTTATAAGAGAAAGCTTTTTTTAATGAAGGCTGATGACAATGTTGTCAAATAAATATATATATATATATACACATGACAATACATTTTTTAATTATGTACATAGGTATTAAGATAGGGAGTGTGTCATGTTATTACACAATTTGATTGCCCCATCGCCTTTTCACGATCAGATGAGTAGAGATACGGCTAGACGGCACCGGTACATGGTAGAGGTTCTCCAAATCCAAAGAAGGTCTTCGTAAATATTTTTAATTTTCCTCAGAATGGGGATAATTTGCTGCCTTTAATGTTTTCAGTTCAGTTAAATATTTTACATTTACACGCGAAATCTTAAATTGGAGCTCAAAGATCAATTTGAGAAACAAACTCTCAAAAAGTCGTACATACTTATATGTTACGTAGCAAAATTATTATTAGGGTGGAAAGTTCAACAATTAGCATAGAACTTAATTTAATTTTTCAAATCTTTTTAAACAGAAGTATTTTAAGAAAATTATGGTATGAAAGTGAAACGAACCTCTAAATGTTTTGCCTTGGACCTGATCCAAAACTTTTCAATGGGTTTTTGTCTTCAAATACCACTTGGGGTTTGGCATCGTTCCGGATCAATCAAGTAAAGATGGTATTTATGTCGAAAAGGTTGTTTCGGTTTTATTATGCTTTTCTTGGATTTATGACAACTTTGCTATAAAGCATAGCGTTTTAAGTTAAGGGTAGAGCCTGACTAAATGTCAATATTTCTAAACCAAGAAAAGATTTGGACATGCCCGTGGATAAAAAAAAACGATGTATTTTGTAGAATTTTCTTTGTGTTTCTGAGTATCTTTGTGAATGTTGCATGGCATCTCTGACACTGGAGAAATCTTAGTGGGTAGCATGAGAATTAAACGTTTGTTTATTTACTTTTGTCAACCATTATCAACCATTTTTCATTACTGACCATCTTGGCTGACAAAAATTTTCGACATTAGGCAAATCTTTCAGTTAATTTTGTTTAATTTAATTTTACTTTTTAATTTTATAGAACTACAAAACCAGTTTAACCAGTGTCTCACAACCAAGTTTAGCATTTGGCTTCTAGTATTTTGTTGTAGTATTTATGAAGGAAGTTACATTTTTGATATTCCATAGCAAAATATTAGTTTAAAAATATTTATCGTGGTAACACCGTTAGTAAAAAACATACTTTTTAGTAGTATGGTCTTAATTTATATGAATTTATTTCGACAGGCGAAGAGAATGTTTTGATTTAAAAACAAAACTGCTAAACATTGATTGATAACTTGTTCTAGACCAAGTTAAGTACATCCATTAAAACCTAAAATAAAACATTCAGGTGTCGTTGAGAAATTAGGAGATATACATTTAAAAAAAGTTTACGACGAATATATAATTTCTTCTCCTGTTTTGATAAATTCATGTAAGGAAGACTAGGTAATTTTAGCTTAGAGCGCTAAGAGAATTATAAAGCTAAACCAAATTCTCTCTGCGGTGTTACCCGCAGATCTCTAATTTTTTTTAGTAATATAGACTTTGTTACTCTGAGATAATGTAGCTTTCTTAAAATAATTTATGAAATCGGTCCAGTGATTTTGAAGTTTATTCGTAACATACAATATTTCCTCGTCTTATCTACATTAATATTATAATTACTTTAGATAAAAATAAGAAAAATACCATTATTTTATTTTCGTAAATCCCGAATAAGTTTTAGTTTCATTGAACAGTTTATAAACTTACCAAGTTTAAGTGCTTAGTTGAATTATTATATAATAAAGATCGTGTTATAGATGCGGCATAAAATTTGTTTGCAAAATTAGATTAACTAATTAATTCACGGTTTCACTTTTACAATTAATATAAGAGATTTTGCTTATTTGAATATTTTGAACTTAAGTTTTAAATTAAGTATTATAATAACGTGTTTCATAATAAAACTTACAGAATAATAAAGTCTTTCCTAAAAATATTTTTAATAAGGCAATCAAATACTAACAAACAAAATACATTATCTACTGTAATAAACATGTAGTAAAACATAGCGTCCCACTGCTGGTCAGGGTCTCCCCTATAAAGGGGTTGTGAAGGGGCCTATAGACTACCACGCTGCCCAAATTGTGGGTAGGGGAATTTACTCATCTTTGAAAAGCTATTAACCTTCTCCAACAAGCAGGTTTCCTAACGATATTTTCAATCACAATTTAAACGACTGGTAATTAATTCTAATACGCACATAAATAAAACACTCAGTGGTGCATGTCTGACCCTCTGCTTGAACCCGAGCCCTTCTATACTAACGAATTATCTACTACATCTTGATTTTAGCGCAAGGAAAAAATGTTTAGGAAACTTACTTGACGAAGACTATAAGAATCCTACGCGCAGAGAATATACAGGGTTATCAGTTAGGGGTTTACTAAGCCAAAAGAGGGTAACTATACTCATTGTTACGAACAATTTCCATTCTGGGACGAAACTTGAAATCGAGAAACAAAAATCGGCTATTCCATATAAAGGAAATATCGGTTGTCGACAAAATGTATGCAACAGTTGATTTTCTTTTCTCGAATTCAGATTTGGTCCTATAGTGAAAGTTGTTCTTTGAAGAGTGAATAGTGAACCTCTTTTGGAAAGTACACCCCTAGACAATAACTGTGTATGAGAACTACAGAGAAAATCATCTTTACAATGGGAAACATATAGGTTACATACTTATTTAATCCCAAACTCACACGCTGTAGCTTTTGCTACACTTCTACGAAATGTGTAATAGGAATTTACATATTTCGTAAAAGCGTAGCAAAAGCTACGGCGTGTAAGCGGCTCTACAAAGTCTAACATCTACACTTTTTCGTACAACCTTAGCGAACTGAGACATTTAAAATAATTATTTTCTTAATAAGATCCTTACAACCGAAAGGCTCTATAAAATTAATATACTAAAATATATAAACCAACTTCTAAAACAGGGATGGTTCTCAACAAATGTATCATGACCTTGCCTCACACAAACGTTATTTAAAGTTTAGTAAATACATATTTCTTTATTACACAGAATTATTTGTAAAGTAATATTAAGGGTAAAATAAAAAATACCTACAGTTAATTAATTGTTCAATAACTGTTTTCTTAGCTTTTTTAAAAAAAAAATACAATTGAGTCAACACAGAATTATTTATAGTTTATAAATAATAATATACTTGTTCTCAACTTAACTGTGTTTTTTTTATTTTACTATTATGTAAAATAACATGTTGAAATAATAGTTAAAATTCATAATGATATATTACTTAGTTGTGTTAGTTAGTCAGTAAACTAAAGTCTCTATTTACTACCTAATAGAGACTTTTACGCTTTTACTGAAAAAAATACACATAATAAACTATTATTTTGCCAAGAAATTACAAAAAATTGACACCTTGTAAATAATGTACTAGAAAATATACGAGACATCCAATGTCAAATTTATTGTAAGGTACCTACTGGTTAAACAAGAAATGAACCCAAACATCCGCTCAATAGGCATATCCAAATCTTTTGGGTAAGACGGCTAGTATTTCAACCTGAATGGTACAGTTAATTTATATTCTTTTCTTTTAACGTTAGCTAGCTTCTCTCTTGTCATCAGGCTACTGCAATTAGCAAGTTTTACTTCGTACTCTATACAGAATATAACCAAACTACGCACTACACTTCAAAAGCGCGAAACCGAAAATTTGTTTCAGACATTTTACCGAGCATGCGCGAAAATTCAGCTCCACCGGGCACCAACACAGACAAACATTTAGGTGATCGGTTACTCACACATCCATACCCTGTCTCGAACACTCTAGCCTCGACGGCCTAGAGTTCACTCACACATAAAATATGAGCTTCTACGTATACAGCGTAAAGTTACACGCACACATTGACACTCTAACCCTGGAGAAGCTTATGTGCGGTAGTTATCCGCAACGCGTCGCCGTGGAATGACGTGTGCGCATTACAAATGCCGAATGCTGTAAAACGTAAGTCCGCGATTAAGTGATCCCATTTGACGTGAATCGGTTATTGTAAAGTTTGTGGATTAACACTTCTGGAAGGTTTAGGAGTGAAGTGTCGTGGATAAAGTTGGATACGATTTTTACTGTTTTTTAGTGTGGATTAAAATTAGCTCTCTGTGCAACTTGTGAGCATTTCCTGTTTAGATAATTAGGTAAGTTGTTTTAAGATAATGTGGTTAGTAAAAAAACGCTTTTAAGGATTTTAAGTGTACGTAAAGCGCACCAGCATTATTGTACAATTAATGAGGATGTGATTTTTTTAGGGAAATCTTAGGTATGAGTTACAGTTAGGTGAAGGTATAGTTAGATAAGACAATAATAATTGGTTAAAAAATAAAATGTTAGTTCAAGGGAGGTTCTATTACGTAACAATTCCAACATGTACCTATATTAATTCACATGACATATAAATGGAGATTTGGTACTTTGGTATTAATTAATATTCTGGAGGATATCAATATGAATATAAAAAATTATCTTAATAATTATTTTTCTTAGTAGTACGAACACCCAGTAAGAAGACGCATTAAAGCCAGGTTAAAAACTTGAGTTGCATAATTTGTTCCAAGAAAACAGTAACCGCAAAATTGTTAAAGTAACTGAAAAAAAAATAGCTTTTCAGCAACTTATACTTCCTTTAAATGGCTGTGACTTCTTAAATTTTATGTAGGTAAAGTACTTTATGCCTATAAAATGAAACTAAGCTGAAAAAGTGGTATCCTCTTTTAATTTACAAAATTAATGATTTATTTTTTTTTGCAAGCGTGCTACGGTGTATCAAAATAGATAATATATATAGATAAATATGATATTTTGAAATTACTTTATCGTGCCTATATATCCTTGATGGTAATGAATTAGAACTAGTGGTTTTTATTAACCAGATCACAAGCAGCGGTCTTATTGATAAAAACGATGTCTTTCATTCTACCTCAAGTTAAAAAAATATTATAAGATAGTAAAGAGCTAAATATATATTTAATACAATAGCTAAGATATAATAAATAATTTATAAAGTTACACTATCGATATTATTTATTCCTATAAATTAATATTATTTTGAAATTAATAATTATGTTTTGCTAAGACGACCATCTTGTTAAAGAACTCTTTTTACGTTACATAATCCAATGGTATTGTACAGATATTTCGCAAATTTTATATTTTTCCCGTTAATTCTTAAAGCGTTAGTGCAATGCATTATTGAATACTGCAGGCTTTCCTTCCAGGAATCTATTTGTACGATATTGATTTCTTCCTGTATACAGGGTTTTTTATATATTGGAATATGAAAGTTATTAAGGATTTAATTCTTATGATCATAAAAATATAGGTACTTCGTTTAAGTATTTTCATAAGTCTTTTGAGAAATTAGTTTGCTGAATTTGTGTGAATTTAATTTTCAATTTTCTGTATATTTGTTACATATGTTGCAGAGCAAGCAAGAAGGGTTCATTTTACCTTTAAATAAATATTATTTTAGACAATTAATAGAATTATAAATATATAATTATTATATTATAAATATATAATATTTATTTTATTTATGAATAGAATAAATTCTTAGCGTTTTATAATAAAAAAATATAGCGAATTCGTGTCTGCGAATCTCGGGAAATTCACCACGTATCAGTGCTTTTTATTTATTTCATACCTGTGTACTGATAGATATGTAATAAATAACATTTCCGAAAGTGATGACGGTGTTGGAAGTATATATATATTTTGATAATATTATCACTACTTGCCAAAACTACTTACTGGAAGCGACAACTTGAAAAATAAATTGCACGTAGATCAACCGGGAATAAACCAAATAGGTATTCGGATTGCGTGTTTGAAGATGTTTAATAATTAGTCTATTCCCATTTATTCCAAAGCTCCGTTCAAGAATACATGGGAATACAAGTGTGAATAAGGAAAATATTATATTTAACTAGCTATTACCCGCGACTTCTGTCCCCGTGCATAAAGTTTTTTTTTAAATGAAGTGATTCGTATAGACTGCAATTTATTAGATTTCCATAACTAAAGTGTTTATCGAAGAACAACAACAGAAATGGATCAGTTTCCTGCTACAAGGTTTCATGTAAGCCTTTAATTACGTGTTGTGCGTATTGTTGTTGATTTATACTTTAACTTGAATCTCTTTTTTGCCATAAATTTAGCCAATTCCCAAGGTCTAGTCTATCATTGTACCAAATGTTAGGTAAATCAGTTTAGTGGTTTAAGCGTTAAAAGGTATCAAGTCAGACAGACAGACAGTGTAACCTTCGCATTTATAATAATAAATAGGAATCAAAAATTTATTATATTAAATAGTAACTAGAATAAATTATGACTTTTTTTACTTGGCTGAATAAGGATAATTACCACTTTAAATACATTAAACTGAACAGAACATTTTGTAACAAATTACTTGCAATTATTCTTGTTATGCAAATGATTAAAATTATTCAAAACAATCTTGAAAAATGGATGGGAACGAAAAACCTCAAACTAATTTTTTTTTGTCCTACCGAAATCAGGTCAAATGCCTTTCCTGCGAGTTTTTAACCCACTTTCAGTTGATTTAACAATTTCTATTAGAAGACTGACTTGCAAAAAGCTGTTAAGGATATCTTTTTACTATAGCATTTGTGTATCTTCGAATTTTCAAAGGTATCTAGAATGATCTCGAAAATAGTTTTATTTTTTACACTTCACAGATAGTCCAATTTAAATTTTACCTGAATCTTATAGATACAATTTATTTTTAAAACCAGCAAGTACAGTTTTCACTAACACAAGAAATATCTCACAAGTCTAAAGACGTATAGAAATGATAATATACTAGGCCATATTTGCGATAGTCAAATTGGATTAAGATTATTTTGAGTTACTCCAAACAGAATGTACCTAGTTCCGACATTTTGATGAAACTGAAATATATACTTAGTTATTATATTAAATACATAGATCTTGTCTAAGCATAAAAGTTCAAAATGGCATTAAAAAAAAAACAATAAATTAATTAGGCAATTAATTCTGAAATCTGTTGTTATCAAACAGATACATCTAAATTCAACTATTAAACTCAAAGTATTATTATGAAATGCCCAAAACCTTTAGTTGAAGTGCCAAAAGCATTTATTTTCCTTTTAGTGGAAAATAGCGAACGAAATTTCTCAGCAAAGGATTTAACTGAGTCTGGGTAGAAGGTATTCTTGATTTTCTTTGAAAATTTTATGATGATAAGATGCATCAGCTTAAGCTTTAGAATTATCGTTTGTGGGTTTATGAAAGCGTTAAATTTAGAACATAATCGACGGGTTTATTTAAATGTTTTGACAAAGGTTTTACTTTATTGACGAAAATGATTTTTAATTGAATTATATTATAATCATTTTTCACAAAAAATCATCTTTGGATTAATACTTGTTGGTGTTAAAATGTAAAATTAATGTCTTTTTCAAAAAAAATATTTTTATTTATTATAGTCGTATTTTACGTTAAATAAAACCAGAGCTTGAGAAAGACGACTTTGAAAAAATATTATAATTTTTTTTTTGAGTTATGTGTCGTAAACAGCGCTTTTTATTCAAGAAAAAATATTTATGACTATCACAATTTAAGATTGATTATAAGTTCTACTGCAAACAGTTCATTTTACGAGCACCTACTTTTTTGAAACCTTTTATAAACCCCTTGACTGACTTTTTTTATAAATAAAATTATTTATTTTACGTATATCGCATGCATTACAAATCGGTACGAGTGATCGATTTTAATTACGAAATACCAAATGATCTCAAAAAAGTATGATTAATACAAACTATACCCGATTACTAATTGAGACAAAAAACTAACACATTCTATTGTACAGTTTATGGCGTTGTACTTGACAACGTCATAAACTGTACAATAGGCGCTTCTATATGATTTTTGAGTTATTTTGCTTTAAAACCAAACAATCAGCCCGATTTCGATAAAATTATACATGTATGGGACTGGTGGGAAAGTCAAATAAAATTATTTTTAATTGTAGTTCACGCCCAGGTTTTTAGGATTTAGACAACATACCTATACAAAAATTTTGACTTTCTTCTTGTTTTTAAAAACTTTTCTAAATAAAATCAACAGGCTTGCTTAAGCCCCGTTAATTAACGTTCATAACTGATCTCTGATAACTTACGATTATGGGTTTTTTTTTGCTTGACAACCAGTTACGATAATGGAATGTACTTGCCATTTTCGTAACCATGTTTCATAATCAGCTACGAATAGGGACGTTTCGGACGCTCGGTTATTAAAACATAGTATTATCGATACAATAGTAAATTATGATACAAGTGTGCTAAGTGCGATTATAAAGCCGAGGCTGTAATGATCAATGTACACTAGTGTCATACGACGTTTTTCAACACACTTGCTAGTAAAAAGATTATTATTAATAAAACATTGAACAAAAAAGAGTTATAAAAAATCGAGGATATTTTCCCGCGCGCGATATTTTTTTTTTACAGTCAGCTGCGCGGGCATATTAAAGAAGGCGCGTTCGAAAGAGTTCTGTTACCAACCTTAAGTATAAATCAATCCTATGTTTTTCTATTTCTTAATTTTTGCTTAAACTTAATTAGTTAAAATGTGTTAGTGTAGTATATAAAAAAGTTGCAAATTATTTTTCTTCGCTATTACCTAAGCACAATTAATTTCTCAAAATTTACTAAATATTTTTAGTGGCATAAAAACTTATTGGTGCAAGTTGTAGTTGAAAATCATTCATTATAAAAAAACTATACCTTTGCAATAATGGTAAAGTAAAAAAGGCGAATGTGCGTAATGAGATGCATTACGTCACTAATCGATACAATAACAAGTCTTTTACGAGGAAGTGTGTTGAAAAACAAAATCTCTAATTCGGCGTTTGTTACACTTAGCGAGGTCAGTACGTATATACGAGTATATATACATAATCAACGTATATATTTACATACTTATTTTTATCCAGGTATCTATATAATACTTAGTCATTACAGTTCCTTTCATTTTAATACAGCTTTAAATATTCCGAACGCCGCATCATTTGAAAGCGACATTTAATGAGATTTTAATTGCTTGTCTTTACATTTACACATTTTGTAAAACGTTTTCCGTTTTACTAAGATATTCGAACCATTTAAATGTAAATGAGGGTTGTGGAAACTATGTTTCTTTTATATTTTTTTTAATGTTGGTTTCTGATTTTCAAACCTTTTTTGTAATTGTGCATTAACAGCAATTTAAACGTGTGTGATAACGAATTTTGTTGTAAATACGTACCAATATTAAATTATGAATTTGTAATAAATGACAGTAGTATATAGGTAGACAGGGTGATGTTCTAGCTTTAAAGATGAAAATATGATTTTCGTTATTCCCGATTCAATAAAACACACTCTTTAGTTTCTAAGCAAACTGACGGCTCAACTGTGATGATTGGCACTCTCTGCTAATTATGGTTTTAGGTCCAAAGTCACTCCTCTCACTCTATATTTCATTGTATATCATTTTCCCTGAATCTATCATGACAATGTGTTAAGCAAAATAATAGTTTAGGTCGAAATACGGAATTTTGACCAGAGACGATTTACAGATAATTCAATTGCTCCAACCTAGTACCAGATGCTGATACATTGGGCCCGATAAACAACGGCATTCTGGTGACGCGCGTTATTGATCATACACTCCGACAAGTTTTGGAAAACGAGATGAGCTCACGGTCCCCACGGCTCTAGTAACGCTTGCATATTTTGCGCCACTTGTGCTATTCCGTCGAATAATAAATTGTATTTTAACCTATCTTATATAGAATAGAGTAAGTCCTGACTGACTCACTGATATTTGCTAGGAATCTGCCTAAAGTCTTAGCCGCTGACATTACATTTTGGAGGGTGTATTTATTGTAGAGTGTAGGAGTTCTAAAAAATATATTTGGAAATTCAAATTGGGTCAAATGAGGGTTCAATGTGCAAAACTTTTTAAGTATATTTCATTTTTACGCGAGCATTGCCGTGGGTGACCACTACTTACTTACTACTTAATTAATTTATTATAAAATCATATACTTTTTTAGATTGCTCTTTTCACATAAAATAAACTTTTAAATCTGACAAAAACATCCCATTACTTACCAAAGGAGGCACTTTTTAAAAATAATTTTAACGAAGTATAAAGGCAAATACAAACAACCGCCTCGTTGGAAAAATATTTTGACGTTGTGACGCTCCATCGTAATGATGACAACAGTATCTTATTTCGAGCGCAATTCGATTTGTGGGTGTATTTTTCTTATTTTAGACCGAACGAGCGAATCGTATGTGCTTCAAATTCAAATTCAAATATAACTTTAGTATACACCAAAAATATACTTATATATACATTTCAAACAGGTATCATAAAACATTGGCAGTACATTGGGCGGCCTTATCGTCTAAAGCGATTTCTTCCAGGCAACCTTTGGATGGATCGCACGTGATGAGAAAAACACGTCGGTGGTGTACCAATAAATATAACAAAAAAAAAACACAATAACCCTTTTAATACAACTATCTATTTAGACAAATGAAAACAAAAAGAGGAATAAATAAAAAAAAAATTGTACCAACGAGAGATTTTAAAAAACATAGAAGTTTCGACTAATAACTTATTGACAGATAGTAGTTGTTCAACAAATTCTTAAATATAAAAATAGATTTAGCCTGTCTGACCGACAAAGGCAGCGTGTTCCATAACATGACAGCTTGCACAGTAAATGATGACTGAAAGAAAGAGTTGGTAGATGTGGGAGTTGGCAACATAAGATGAAGATCCCGTGAGGATCGCAGGGAAGTTGAGTGGGAAGCAGTCACAAAAACGAATTTTTTTCTTTCAAGTAGGAGGGAGTGGTTGGGATGAATAATATTTTGTGTAGAAAAGACAGAATATGAGAATTACGGCGAAAGCAAATAGATAACCATTTCTTACGTTATTCAGAGATGTGGTCATATTTGCACAACCCAAATGTAAACCGAATGTAGAAATTTTGTAAACGCTCGAGCTTGTCGAGTTGCTCCTCGGTTAAATCTAAATAGCAAGCGTCTGCGTAATCTAAGATTGGATGAAGTAGTGAAGAGACTAGTGCAGTTTTAGTAGTTATCGGTAGAAAATTACGCAGTCTTCTTAAGGAAGCTGCAGACGCAAACACTTTTCGACTTACTTTTGCGAGCTGTGGAGTCCAGGAAAGTGATTTATCCATGAGAATTCCTAAATTTTTCACAGTTTCGCTTATATTAGTTGGAACGCCATCAAAAATTACTTGGGGAAGACGAAACCAGTCTATTTTAGAAATCATACGGGAGCTTCCGATAATGATACATTGTGTTTTAGATGGGTTAACTGAGAGACCGAAAGATCTACTCCAGTCTCGGATCCGCTGAAGATAGGAATTAGTAACCCTAATAGCCTCACTAAACTGCTCAAATGGGACTTGAAAATAGATCTGCTTCGAATCCAGCAAAATGTTTTTTCGTCTATAAGTTTATATGTATTGTTGGTATGTTTGGATATAAATTTCATACTCGCGCACAGGTTGCAGTAGCCATCCAATCTTAACGAAACTTTGTGTATGGGTTTTGAAATTGTATTCGTCAAGGGTTTTCGATTGGGTCTTTCTTCCAAATATTGAGAAAGTTTATTTGAAATGGCAAAAACCTCGACAAACCTATAAATACAGATTTGTTAGGTACTAGCAACAGAGTCTAATTAATCGAACCGAAAAATCAAAAAGACGAGTCAAAGATGTTTGTCGTTATCATGGTAACTGATGAGAAAGTTGAGTTATTTTGTAATAATTGACACAGTTTGCGTGAGGTATTTTTCGGATCTTGAAATGATGAATTATTGTGGTCGCGAGGTCAACAGTTCACAGAACTACTAACACAATACTTATACCTATTTATACAATTTAATTTAAAATAATTTCTTCCTCGTATTGCTTTAGACACGCAATATTATATTAATTTACGCACAAGACGAGACGAAAAGTCCAAAAACAGCTTTATATACATTTTATTTATCTACTTTAAAATAAGATTTGAAATAGAAATAAGCGTTCAACGATAACGATACCCGGAGGTTATAGGATACAGCTGATTAATGGTTTTCAGACATATTATGACCGGTACACACTGCCCTATTATATGGACCAAATATTAACTTAGAAATGACAGTTCTTATTCTGTCTATTTCAAGCGCGCCATTATTTTTATTATTTATCGCCATTTTTTTATTTCAAGCGTTTTCATTTTAGTACCAGATACCCATCTGGTACTAAAATTGACATTATCCCATCACTAATATTAATTCCATAGTCTCACACTGGACGCAAACCCTTCCATCAGCCCCAAAATCAAATGGATTCATTTTCACTTTGACAATCTGAAGCGTACTTGTATAATATAGATCAGTGGTACTACCACTTTACCTTATTGTGGTATTCTATTAGATTACCTACCTTTTCAAAAACATTAGAATTGCGTTACTGTTTACACATTCCGCCACCAGGGGTCCATTGTGAAGACACGAGTGGTTTTTGAATGTTTTATGGTGAAATTTTAATACAATGCCGACAGAGTTTTGCGACGTTTCCACTCCAGTCGAAAATGTGCTGAGAACGTTTGGAACGTTCTGCGGTCCTTTTTGGTAAAACGTTTTTGCTGTTTTGTTACCCGAAAGCTGAGTAATAAGTAGATGTGATTACAGATATTTGTTACATCTTTGTTTAGCTTTTAAAAAATAAATAAATATGTAAACATCACATTGAGGTACGATACCTGTTCATTTGACACAATACTTTCAAGACTGTTTGTTATAGCTGGTGGTTGTAGCATAGTCTAGGTAAGCCTTTGTTAAACTTATCTTGATTTTCCCAGTTATTACCAACGTACTTTTACATAATATTTGCATGTCATACTAGGGCAGGACACGAATATTCTAAAACAAAGCTCTGTAAGACCCTGTACATCGTGATTACAGCAAATAAACTATTTGATTTGATTTGATGAATATGAAACAATATTTAGCTTTTAAGATTAGGTACTATTTTTGGACATTTACAAATTATTAACAATGTATTCTACTAATTAACAACAAGAATTTTTATGTTTTAAACGACATCAAAAGGGAGGAGGTTCTTAAAACATCGGAATGTTTTATTATGTTAGGTTTCCTGATTAAAAAAAAATTAAAAAGATTAAAAAAACTTTTTTAGATGAAATTATGTTTTAAAAGTAAAAATGTCAACTGAAGTACTATTTAATATTTTTTTAAGCATTACTTGTTACCTTTATGGTGTGGTTTCTCTTTACCCTCTCCACACCTTATCCACATTATTTATTACTTGATTGCCCAAAACGGTAAAATTATTCGAGTGTATGTTTTATATTTGTATCTAAATATGTCTTACTCTTTGTAACCGTCTATAGGCTGAAGTGGTAGACTGATTTTGATGTGTGAGGCGTAATAGGATTTATCTATTATTGAAGTTGGACTCGTCCTGATACAGTCGTCGGTTTGCACTCGGTTTTCTTTCTTTCTTTTAACTACGTGTTATTAATATTTAATTACTTTGACTAGTGTTTTTAGTATTTTATTACTTAGCCTTAGCACGAAGCATCCTCAAGAGAAGTTAAATCCTTTACCGCTCGCTTAAGAGATCTCAACTGAAGAATATCTTATTGGAAATGAACTTCCGTAACGTAACATCTGACTCAATCGATTGAGTATTTAGAAATAAGTTTGAATTACTTGTGATTAATGGATTAGTTGAAGAGACTGAGTTACTATAAGGAAATAGTCTTTGGATAATAGACGACTCGGTAGCAAATTCCACAATCTGGCAGTTCACACAATAAAAGTAGACGCGAAGCGTTTTGTGCGAGTCCGTGGAACTTCTACCATGAACCGGTGGCACCTACTTGTCTGACTGTGGAATAGGGATGGGGGAATTTAATTATTTAATTCCATGTCACACTCCCCGAAATGTATCCTATAAAAACCGATAGGCTAGCCACTTTTCAACGATGAGGTTTTGGAGTTTAGGCAAGTGCTTCGTTGTTTACAATCATAGTCGATATGGGGATGGTACCGAACGTCAAAAGTCAAAACCGACTTCAATTTGACATATGTCCGATTTATAACCAAACTAATGATTTTGATAAAAAAAAAATTATTTCACCTCACATGGGATGTTTTTTTTTAATTTGCCCAATTAAAAAATCTTTCAAAAAAATTCGTTACTCTCTTCTTTTTTGAAGTCAGTTAGCATAAAATAAGGAATATTTTACACGGGCCTGTATCAAAAACATTGAATTCGTATCTATATCACCCTCCGTTACGAATTTTCGTGACATTCTATTATCCTGAAAGACAAAAGATGGCGTGATCCATTCTCGTCCAATTTCCATTCAAGAGATTATGCAATATGTAGAAAGGTATAGCTAGCTGGCTTACGAAGAATTTGCTGAGCTTTCGCAATATTGTTATACTAGTAAAGTCCCGCGGATTCACCTGTGTGCTGACGAGAAAATGTGATTAATATTTAAAAATAAAGCAGAATATTTATTGATCAAATCTTTAATCTTTATAATTATTACCCACAGCATTTATTATCTTACTGCTGGGTATAGCCCTATTTCTATCATTTCGACACACATTTTCTCTCAAAAACTCAAAAAAGGAAGAGGTATCAAATTCGACTGGTATATTGTTTTTTATGTCTGTTATCTAATTTTTCGGAGACGGCTGGTGAGATTAGAAAAAAAATTCGCTTGAAAAGGTATCGCTCCCATGTAGTTTCACTTTAATTTTATCAAAATTAGATTTTATTTTTAAATACAAAGTTCAGATGATCGTAGCCCGTCCATATATTTTACATCAGTCTAAGCTCAAGTCGGGTCTTCATATCCTGAACACTTGATTCGACCTGTCACCATGCCTTACAAGTGTGATTGAGGATCCAAATAAACGAGTGTATTCTCCATTTGACACGACGTATATTTATCCCTCATTTCGGCAATGGAAAGAGGCTTACGAAGTTTGTTTTGGTGGGGTGCTGTTTGGGTGTTTGATTGATTTATTTATTTCTTATTGAAATAAATAATGTATGTATGTGTGTTACGCGCTGCATTGTGTAGAAGAAATCTGCAACAGCGAGGCAGACAACGTTAGGTTTTCTTACATTTTGTAAGTATTTGCAAAAGATTTTTTTCCAAACGGTACTTAATCTTCTACGAAGTAGAAGTTTAAATTAGAAAACATTAAAAAAAGATGAATAAAATCAGTAAAGCCGTTCTTAAGTACTTAATAGTCGAAAAAATAAAAATAGCGGTTCGTTTTTGTATACATATATACATGATGAGATATATATTTTATGGATCAAATTTAGTTCAGTGTCATTAACCCAAGCAGGTTTACATAATTGATATTAACGATACAAAACTTAAATATAATTAATTATATCATGTAAGTGAAAAGCGTACGTACTACGAGTATTAGCTTCTACAATTCACAAAGACGAAATAAAATAAAAAGCACGGTTAAAAAATACAACTTTGTTGATTTTACTTACTTAAATTAACATAAGCATCGAAATGTTTTTTTAGCTTGACTATACCAAGCATTTATTATAGACATTTAGCTCAAGCAGCTCAGAAATACCGAAGACTATCAAATTTATCCGTACTATAAGCTAGGCCCGATGCCTTATAATATATTATCCACATTGCCCACTGTATATTTTATTAGGACATTTTTTTCAGTACATTTACCTCCGTCCTGAATTTATATGTGTCATAAATCTATACTTATATCTGGGTATAGCTAACTTCATCTTCACTTATTACGCCTTGTCGGCAGGTTTTCTTTAGTAGCAGTATGGATTAGCGGATTTATATTTTTTTAATAAAATATAGGCTTGTCCGCAACTCGTATCACGTGAAGCGACGATTGAGCCTAAGGAGCACGTTAGCCTAGATCAACTCGTGACTTGAAAATAAATAGATTATAGCTATCAGGAAATAGGTAACCCGGCAGTGAGTAAAGGAAAAATCGTGAGTAAACTGCTTGTTAGAGAAGGTAACAATAATGATAAGTGAAACTGGCTAGCGTGGTGGTCTATCTACTTCACATTGTTGTATTTATGGTATTCTATTTCAGTTTTTTTATTATTCCAATCAAAAACCCACGTCATTGAGATATTTTGTTCTTAATGACCACTAAAGCTATATAATGTCAATTTGATATGAATGCAGTCTTGGCATCGTCTTCTATATAGGCGTAGTTTTTCTAGTAGTTCCGTTGCCAAACACTTTCTTAAAGAGTTTTGAATTCAAAAACTTTTTCCTGTAAAAAATGTCCCTTTGAGTTTTCGAAAACGTTAAAGTTATTTAGAAGTATTGATTTTCTGTCCGTCCTAGAAGAAACAATGGTACATCAATTAATTAAATCCCCCTTAAGTCGTCTTGCTGAAAGCTATAAGTTTAGCAATGTAATCATTACTTATTATTATAAAATAATGAAAATACAAACATACAAATGGAAAAGTCACTCAATTGCTATGGAGTAGACGAAGAAACAAACCAACAGACACACTTTCACATTAATAATATGTGTTGAAATAAGGACACGGATTGCATCCAACTAACTTTAAACATTTGCGTGCATGAACATGTCTGTTTGACCTGTGTCTGGGTGTTTATTATATATATAAGTGTGTATTTATGTATATCAGTCATAAGGTTACCATAGCACAGGCTTTGCCTAGTTTGGGATCTGAAGACCTTTGTGTGGATGTTGTCCTGTATTATTATTAAATTTTATAATAACCTAAACTCAAATAAATAATGAACAAAACCTAATGTTTAGATACTGCTTCAATAATACGCTACTGTATGATAGTAAATCACTCAGTATGTAATATATCAACCCCCATGAGACCACTGGAATCATCACTAAGCTTAGGCAGATTTTTTGGCTCAGTTTCGGTCTATCGATCTAATCCGTTTCCAGTAAATTGACCTTTTGATGGTAAGGAAAGTTGAGTAGGCGAAGCAATATTATAGTATTAGGTATATTTACATAAATAATATTATGTAAAAATAATTTGAACCAAACCAATTTCTTCTAAACAAGCGTGCTACGTCAGTACACAGTCTCTTCACTTAATTGCCGACGTAGCAAAAAAGAGCAGGTAATAATTTCTCTCTCACTAAATCTTTTTTTTGTGTTTCCTTGAAGACAACTAGACCGATTTTATTTTTTTGTTTTAAGTGTAGAGTCTGAAGCAGTTTTGTTTAAATTTTATCGGAAATGGAGGTTTGATTTTAAAAACAAAAGAACTGATTAAATTGTTTTATCACCTGCCTTAATGAAGAACGTAATCACTTTTTACCAACGAATTTTATCATGCGCGAGACGGTCAAATGCAATCCTATTAAAAAAAAGTTAAGGTTATATAATCAAGTCACTTTCGTACACAAAAAATATTAACAACATCTTACAAAACCATAAAACTAAAATTAAGTTAACCTACTGAAAAAAAGTTATCAATTTATATCAATGTACAAAAATAATAAAACTAATTATAGCTTAAGGTTTAAATATGGATTATCCAATATCTTAAATGGTCTATAGGTAATCTTTCTGCTATATTTTTTTGCTGTTGTAGTTAGTCATTTTGTTTAAGTTAATAAAGGCACTTGCCACATAAATTAAAATTAAATAACTATTGTATGTCTGTAACGTGCATTTTTGCATGGTGGTAGGGCGTTTCCTATCGCTCGAATGGCTAGCTACCACCCTCAAGTTGCAAAATCGGTCACCAAACGGTGTGTTCCGGCAGCTTTCCTTGAGAGCCAGTGTATTCCAGACTAGGCATCTAGGGCTATACCTAGCTGTACAGGATAAAAAAAAATAAAAAAAAAATAACGTTATAATATTGGGTTCTACAAAGCTCTACAAAATTAGTGTCTCTAAGGATGTGTCCATTATTAACACGTATCTTAAAGTCTTTATTAAGGGGAAGACACTTTATTCATGTGTTCTTTATACGTAGCACCTGATTAAATTTCACTATCAGGAATTATAATTACACTACACTAATTCGAACGGTTTCGTTATTTTAAGTCTTCTTACAATGTCCGTGTGGTCGAGGAGCTGGATGGCCGAGGCCTCCACATGACGGTGAAGCCGCTGTTGGTGGGCTATTGCATACATTTGTATAACGAATTCAACAAACTCCACTCTTAGGTTCCGATGGATATCGTCGTTTCTTACGAACGAGGTGTATTAATAATACCCCTTAGTACTTTGTTCTGGAACCTCTGGATTATCGCCTTATTGCTCTGAGCGGCACAACCCCACAGCTGTATGCCATAAGTCCATATTCATAAAGACTTGTTTGTATACTAAAAGTTTGTTATGTATTGACAATGTCGACCAAGTAGCTAATACATCTCTCTACAGCGTAGGTTAACCTGTCTCGTTTCTTTTTGACGTGTTATTTCCAGCGAAGCTTAGCGTCAAGAGTCATACTCAAGTATTTAGCCTTTTTTCTAATTGAATTTTCTTGTCATTGGTGAATATTGGAGAATATCTGTGATGTTTGTTGATAAAATCTATGTGTATCGGTTTTGATTCAATTAGCTTTATCTCTCATTTCTAAGGCCAATCAAAGGCTTTTATACAGCTTCTTCAGCCATAATGGCAGTGTCGGCAGCAACGGTATCTATTATGTTATTTTCTAGTTCTGGTATATTGTACGTGTACAAAAGAACATGACGGGACCTAGCACACTTCCCTGCGGTACACCAGCTTTTATCTCTTTTAACTCTTGTCTAATTGCATTTTTTTTTTTTTTATATCTACATAATATTTTGCCAACATAACGTCGTAACTTGCATATGAGCCCTTCGCGCCAGACAAAATATTTAGTTATGTACTATATTTTAAAAATAGCACAAAAATGTTACATATGTAAGTATTGAAAATTTTAAACAATTTTTCAAATTTATAACTGAAAAACTAGCACCCTAAGTATTTTTCGAAAAACTTTCATACTAGTACTGCTAAGGCAACAAAAAGAATTGGAAATATCAAATGGTACTGAACTCGTAAGTCTTTGACAGCTAATAACTAAAGCTTTTAAAAAATAATTGGAGCTCAACGGAGAATAAATGCCCGTCTATGTGTCGGGCATAAACTATTCGAATGAAATCACATCGAAAAATGCATTACCAATCGAACCCCAATTTCTATTTTCAACTCTAAATCGAATGTATTAAAGTGCTGAATACTAAACTAGCAAACGTAAATTTCATTCGACTTTTATTCGTTTTAATCAAATTAAAAGATTTCAACACGTACATTTAATTACCTATCAAGTTTATAGGTCACGAGACTTGGGAGAAAATTTAAATTTATACCCGTTAGTAGTTGAGGGTTAAAAGCTGAGTTAATACCCGGACTTAAAATGAAATACGGTTGCTTCTGTGATTTAAATTGCTGCGTTTCTGTTTGCGACGTGGGTAATTAAATACTATTTAGAATAGTTTGCAGATAAATCGGAGTGGAGAGCTTTAGTGGACGATAAAATTATAAGTATAGGTAATGTTAGGTAAATTAAAACTCAGTTCAGATTGCGTATTTGTATATGATTAAATACACTAGTAGTTTTGTAGAATCTATACAATGAGTCAAGATTGGTTGGAAACTACATTCGCTCTCTATATCTGACAGACGAAAGAAAAATTTGTCTGACACGAAGCATACTTCACTAGCTTGGTAAATTTTTACATGAAGCGCAGTCAACTTTCCTATTCGTATGTATTAAGTCACTGAAATTGAGTAATATTCGACTAATTCAGACTGTAGTTGGTTAGGATAACAATCGTAAATCTTGTGAGAGCATTACTACATTACATTACATTACTATGATACCAAGGTGTTATTAAAAATGACATATTATAAATTACATCCTATTTCTATTAAAAGTCAAGAAAAATATAAAGAGATTTTTCGATTAATTGGACCCTCTTTATAGGGGTGGGGTGGGGAACCTTTCCAAACAATCTTTAGACAAATAATTTTATTTGCTTTATTTATAACCCTGTCATTAAAATAATAATAAAATCTTATTCTATAATAGCGGTCATATTGGATTCGATTTATCATAGTACGTAGTATTCTACTAGTCAAGCAGACATCTTGAGACTGCGGCCATCTTGGACCGATTTTCATCAAACATAGCTAAAACCAACCTAAAAAAATCTGATCGTCGCCATCACGCCAAACTTACATTACCCTGTCGTTTTGGCGTCGGGAGTATAAAAGAAGTTATATTCAAACAGCCTCATTTCTAAATCTTAATAGATTGTCACGACAGATAAGTTATCTACAGAAACTGTAACATTCCTCGAAGTTATCCCCCAAGTTATGATTGGCTACGAACTTGCCCAGAATTCAATTGCCTTTCTGATTTCTGTATCAAGGATATCGAGCCCTTAGGAATAGGAGTACTCATTTATTTTTTTTACGACCGTCCTAAGAATTGTAAGGCATTGACATTGGCGAGAATCCGTTTGTGTCGCGACCGGTATAAATTGAACTTTACGTCTTATTGTTTTGTGCTAACAGGCAGTCTGGAAGATTTAAGGTACCTATCTCGAATATTTATATTACAAGGATGTTAATGTTATATATATATATTACTTTAAAGTTTTTGCTATTGTTTTAATTTTGAAATATTAGTTTTGGGATAAGAAGATGTTCCGAGTATCAGCTTAGATAATTAAGCCAAGATAACATGTACATAAACATGTACATGTTATAGTTTACAATAAATCGTGTGATTATTAGCATAATAATATACGAAGTAATGATGACGAACAATTATTGGAAATATATCCTGAAAGACGGTACGGTCGACATCTGTCGAGCATGCCGCCGTCCTGGAGAGTCTATCGGGCATATTATTTCCGGTTGTTCTCATCTTGCTAATGGTGAGTATTTGCACAGGCATAACCTAGTAGCCAGGATCTCTAGAACTTGCTCTTTAATACGGTCTTGTCGAGTCCAAAGTGCCGTACTATCAGTATGTACCGTTGCCAGTTCTTGAAAATGGTCGTGCTTTGCTCTGCTGAGACCTATCTATCATCACGGACAGGAATTTTGTTTGTAATAAACCTGATATCGTGCTGTTAGATCGGTCTCACAGAACCCGCAGAACAGTGCTCGTCGACATCACCATCCCGCATGATGAGAACCTCGTGAAGGCTGAAAAGGACAAGGTCAGCAAGTACCTTGACTTGGCTCATGAGGTTACCGCCATGTGGAATGTTGATTCTAAGATCATTGTTCCGATAGTCGTTTCGGCAAACGGCCTGATAGCGAGAAGCCTCAACCAACATCTTAAGAGGCTATCGCTAGATGGTTGGATCATTAATCACATACATTTTAATAATTTTGTTTACGTACTCGTTTTCTAAATGAAAATTAAATGATACTGTTACCAAGAATACCGTAAAGTTTTTGTCATATTAGGCAATTATATTATGCAAAATGTAAGCCCTATACTTAGGTCTAAATTTATAATTTAATTTCTGTGACGGTTATAGCAAACAAATATTACAAAATGCATAGTCAAGCAAGTCAAATAGAAATATTTACTTGGTCAATGTTAAAAAATTAATGTTAAAATAAAGAACTGTTATCCTTTAAAAAGGAAAGATAATTCCCTTTGAAAAAGATATGTTAAATTGAGCCAAGCGTTTATGAGTAAAGGTAATAATTGTATTTCCCTTGTTGTAACGTGTGCTACGTTACAACAAGGGAAATACAATCCGACGTATGGAAGTCCTTATGTGTATTCTTTTTTGAATTCTGTCAAAAAATCGTTCCTAGCTGCTTTTCAATCTTCTATCGTCCCCTATGAAATGAGACATTTTTATTTTGTACTAATTGACTCGGCGAATTTTGTACCGTCTAACAATTTTCACCGTTTAAACCTGAACCTGAACCTTCACAAACATTGTATAATTAAATATACATATAGACGAATTTAAAATCAAAAGTACTCTTAACATTAGATTCTAATCTTAATTTATGACGCCGACATTAAGTTAGGAGCATTTGTCACTAAGCATTTAAAATTTAATGATTTTTTGTTGTCTTAATATTCTCGTTTCAACAGTGATTTACTAAATTACGGGTTGATCTGAATAACGAAAAAAATAAATTTCGTTGTCTGACCATCAATCTGACCAGTGTGAAACATTCAAGCTCTATCTACATGTAACTTACAAAAGTTTTTCGATTATCATATCTACTTCAAAATGAATTAAATATTTACCTCGAAATAAACAAACAGCCTGTACAAAGTAACGTTGTTACTGTCCGCAGAGAGATGCACTAAAATATTCAGATCAAAGACCATCGAAGCTGAAACTCAAAGCAGAGGCACTGATGTGAAATAAATGAATGCAACTACTTGTACATTATATTATGTATAAAGGATTTACGATCTCGCGAAGTTAGACGGTCAAAAATCATTCTTTCACCGTGGTACCATTAGAACACAATGGTACCTATAGTGACAATTTTTTCATCGTTCTATTAACAGAAAGCTTTTTCTGAAAACATTCTATGAAATTTATGATATGATCATACCATCCTAACCTATTTGTATTGATTGTACTTAACTACTGATTAACCGAAGAAAAATAATCTTACTCTAACAACCTTTACGTGTGGAAATTGTAATGATATTTTTCACGCACAATATTTTTTATTTCTTCGTGTGTCAATATCCAAGATACTTTTTCTCGTTTATTTACTTTGTAATGCTTGTCAAATAAAATCGAATGAACATGTTATTCCTTCAGAGAAACATGAAAATTGACGAAACGTGAAAGATACAATTTCAGTGGAAAAATAAAAGTTTTTACAGTAGAAAAACGATTTGTAAGCGAATAAAACACGTGTAAGGTTAACTTTGTATTAAAATATTATGACATACTTAAAATTATAATTCATATTAATGTTTTGACGAAAGTTATAAACTGTTTATTACGTTATTCCTATACAGGCTAATTAGAGTATACCTTATAAATAAAACAAAGGTTCAACGCGTGACCTTACTAATGTATATATAATTAAGATAATATCTTATAAGATTTTCACATATTATATCAGATTTATTTTTTAATTTAAATGAAAATTCACGTTTGTTGTGTGAGAGCTCTTCTTAAATATTTATTTTATTTTGATTTAGGTAATTATCTATTTTCAAAGTGGATATACTACTATATATTTTATGAATGAGTCTATGTCTATGATCAAACTAAAACTGCAAAAAAGTGTTATTTTGTATGGAATTAAATATTTAATTAATATAAATATTTATTTTATTCTGTTTTTAGTATTTTTTGTTTATAGCGGCAAAAGAAATACATTATTGGTTTTAACGGATTTTGATATACAGCCAAACGGATGGACGGAGAGACAGTGAAGTGTTAGTAATAAGGTCCCTTTAGGTACGGAACTCTAAAAAAGTACCACTGACTGTACCTACTTCGATACATATTTGTAAGACCACTTCTGAAATATGACATACTAAAATAAATAAATATGTTAAATATTTTTGTTTTTATGTTTTGGAATAAAGCGTTCACCTATATCTATATCTATATATAAGAATCAGTTTATCATTGTCGGAGTAATCGCGCAACAAAAATGAATAAGTCGAATTCAAAAAGGTCTCTCTTTTATTTAAGTCTGTTAAAAACACTTAGAACATACTCGCTTCAAACATTTTCTTCAACAATTACCTTTCTAATCCAAAACCTTTGGCAAACGATGTTTATATTGAAAAAAAAGTCATCACAATAAAAAGGAAAATATTTACGAGCCAGAAAGCTATTACGTATACCAGATATAACATCTTAAAAACCTAATGACTCATAAAACTGATCCGAGTTATCAGAAAGCAATTTATATTTATGACCAAGTAGGTAATCTTCCTGCAATACTTTTTATTTGGTCTCTTAATAAAATATCTTGCGTATCGCAAATTTATAGTCGACTATAAAGCTGTTACTCAGCGAATTTAATCTGGTGCTATTTGATATACCGGTGCTTAATAAAAACACACTAATGTTTATGGGAAAAGATGGCACAGTTATTTAAAAATGGTAAGCGATGCCTGATAGGAAAGAGAGCGTTAGCTGCGAAATTTTTACATGAAATTCCACCTATCTACCTAGCACCTGCCGCTCTCTTTTCTTTCCTATAATACTCACATATTTGCACTTTCTTGATATTTTATGACAAACTAGCTGCGCTACCTGCTCGGTGTTACGCACGGATTTCTAATTTTTACTGACTTCCCTAAAAAGCAAGCTATTGCTTTTTTTTTGATCAAGTAAAAAAGTAATTTGTTTTGTTATGTTTGTTACCTGATCTCTCAGAGTCCAAACATCGGAGATCGGCTGGACTTAGTTGATTTTTTTGTTTGAAAGGGTATTGTTAATAATTTTTAAAAAGAACTTGTTTCTAGTAATAAATATCGCCTATGTTACTCAGTCATAATGTTTTTTCGTCTACCATTTAATACGTTCTTGTGTTTGTATGTCACCTGAAATTTCGTACTCGCATACAGGTCGAAGTTATAGACTTTTGCTTAAATAGCGCAGTAAAATGCAGATCTCAACGCTTAAGTTTTTTAAACTATCTGTAGAACCCCAATCTTAACCAAAGGAGATGGGCCATCTCCTTTCTTGTCTTAATAAGCTATTTAGTGAAAATCTAAGCAATCAAAAATCGAGCT
This sequence comes from Ligdia adustata, assembly GCA_947049295.1. NCBI lineage: Eukaryota > Metazoa > Arthropoda > Insecta > Lepidoptera > Geometridae > Ligdia > Ligdia adustata. The sequence continues at coordinate 5,013,127 of OX346237.1, forward strand.
TTCCTAAATAATTCATTTACAGGTTTTAGCTAAAGTGTATAATTTTGACATAATATCTCTATAGATCTCTTTTCAACACAGCTATTTTACGCCGAGTTCATGATATTGTAAGATTAATTAAAAAATACATTGCGCGCTGAGCAACTTTGAGTTTATCTAGCAAGCCCGCAGCAGTTTTTGACCACGTTTCTGTACCATGTGTCATCAACGGTAACACACATTAGTTGAAGTCACAAGTAACTACTGGATGCCATTGGCTCAGAATGGCGTTTTAAGGACCAAGGCTATGTTCAGCAGTGGAGGTCTTCTGGCTGATGATGATTATGATTAAAAATGACCTTATCTCTCCGTCTCAGTTATAATATCTGCGTCGCATCGATCAAAGCTGATCAATGTAAAGTACACAAGATACTTCGCAATTGAAAAAGCTCATAAAGTTGTTGAGTAATCTCTTGAGAATACTCGGAATGCGAACAAATACATTTCCGTTTCCAATTGAATAGTTTATTTTCTTGCGTTCGTTTGTTTGACTTTTATTTCATTGCATCTTGATTCCATTTATTTGTATTCTGCATTTTATTATATGAAAGTCTTACAAATGCATTTCACGTAAAGAAAAAAACAAAATAATGTAAAAGTACTTTGACATTTATACACGTAGTTTTACACGGAAAGGTACTGAACGTAGTCTTATTACATAATTTTAATGGATTTTAATAAGTTTACAATACAAGTTATGATGCAATCAAATCACACACACGATTTTTTTAAAATATAGTATAATATTTATAATTATAATACATTAAACATTTAACCTCGAAATTTTTTGTTCTTCTAAATTGCTGTAAAAATTAGTTACTTGTGTAAAATATAATAATTTTCACAACCAATTATGTTAAAAGTAAACATTTGATGCTCAATCCATCAAAATCAAAACAGACACATTTAAAAAAATAACCATCTATTTATTTATCGTAAGCTGAAAAATATAGGACCCATAATAGGAAAACAAATCTTCAGCTTACTTTTTCTCAGAGATATTTCCGACAAAGAATTTTCAATCTTCCTACGGCAGATAGCAAAAGAATATAAGACGTAAAATCGCTAATCAGCTAAACAAATAATGATAGCGACAAGTTCCCCCTCCCTCCCTAGATTTGTTACCGACCCACATTCTGTAATACATAATTCATCAACGCAGTTTTGCTTTGTGATATACGACGCAGATACTTAATCCTGAAAAGGTAATTTTCTTAATTAATTGTGTTTGGGAAAGGTTTGTGTAGTTTTGTTTATGATGTTTGCTCTGGGATTATGATATTAGGGGCGTAAAAAGTATGTATATACTGCTTTGCCCATGTTTCTGGTAATAATCGGCTCATTATGAGTCGGAATCGCGCATGAGGGGTTCCTTATATCTATACAATATTATTAAAAGCGAACAAAACTTGCAAAAAAAAAAAAACTTTTAACTGTCTAGCTATCAGGGTTCAATAGATACAGCATGGTGACATACGGACGGACGGAAAGCGAAGTTTTAGTAATTAATGTCAATTATACATAATATGCAGATAATTGATGGAGTCAGGCGTTACTTTGCGGAAATCCATTTATAATAAGATGGTATATACAAAATATTTAGTGTTTTTCCGCCTCGTCTTGATGTCAACGTGAGAAATCGAAAAATATTTTTGTTTTTATGGTGTGGTTTTCCTCACCACCGCCACACCTCACCTTATTATTTCTCTTTCTCTCAGTATCCGACTTCCTCGACACGTGTTTCGCCTTAGCACAAGGCATAAGTTATAATTATTCAAGCTAAGTTACCGAGTCATATCAGTGTAACGCGTAATAAAATCAAGTGAAAACGGATAGGTGCTCTAACCCGTCGTTCTGTCGTAACATACCCAACAATCAACGTCTTGTTAAATCTTCCAGCCAACCCTTAGAATTATCGTGTATTATTAGTTCAGGAGTGGTTACGAACAAGCGGTTTCGGCTTTGTTTTGTTTGAGGTTCTAGGACAAATCCTACCCAAGATGGTTTATTGTATTGTAGGTTTAATGCCTAAGGTTTTATGTATCTGTTTTGTTATATTAAGGCTGTAACCATTCTTATCTGTTTACTTGTCTGCCTTTAAGGAGAGTAATGTTTTTGCGTGTAAGTTTGTGTGTATATAGGTATGTATGTCAAACACTTTGTGAATTTATGTAGCCTAATCGATTTAATGATCCTTATGTGCAATGCATGAAGTCGGATTTGTCTTTATCTGCTGGCTATAAATTATCATAAGTTATAGTGGATTGCATTTCGTGGCTTCATTTGTCAAAGTAGTCTGAAATTTGCAGTCGGTTTTTTAAACTCGTTCTTGAACTCCAAACTACGACATTAACGATACATATATCTTTTATTGATTTATTAACGTTTTTAAATCTATACTCATATTTTTAACAGGAAATATTTGTAATTTTGTATGTAAAGAATAATCTCAAAAACTACTATACCGATTTTAAAATTATTTCACTGTTAGAAAGGTATTATTGAGTAACATTGGCCACAATAATTATAAAATCCGCGGGTAACACCGAAGACTGCAACTAGTATAACATACAACCAGACAAAACCTTTACTTACATAAAATAGAGACGTATTGACCGAGCAAGAGAATCGAATAATACGTCTCTATTAATTATTGTCTCTATAATATTCTGGTTATTGAACCAGAATATTAAATCCCTCGAGTCTAAACCAATACGACTTATCAAAATTCACTTCATAATTCCCAAACTCTGTGATTCTCAAACAATTTATCTATGCGCGTAAGGTTATTAGGATAATTATCTTTTCGCGTTGATTCACACCATTACCAGCGCAAAGTTCGTTTCCAATCTTAACTTTAAGCTTACGAAGTTTAAGATAGATACTTTACATTTACATGATTAAAAGTTTGGAGCAGGTATGTTAAATTCGATCTGGTACTGTCAGTAACAGAAATTAATGCTTTTAATGATATAATTCAATAAATGATGAAAAATAGAAAATGGTAATGCATGTAAATAATCAAATAAATAAAAATAAAATCAATTTGTCAACCTAGTCTACGTAGTGGTAGTCTAGATATACAGAGAAGTTGATCCTGACTGACTGACACTACTGACAGGTCATATTAATTCAGCGCCCAAAACCACTGATTTAAGAGTTGTGATATTTGAAGGATGTATTTCTTTTAATGTTTGTCTATATTTCATTTCATTTTTTTTTCACCTTAAAATATTTGTTACAGTCATGCCTTGTCCCGAGAGTTTCGACTCAAAATGTTTAAACATAACCATTGTCTAGGATAGGTTTTATATTTGCGCCTTTTGAGTTCTTTAGCTGACGGGAAGTAACGGAAAGACGATACAAGGCCGCCCCATCTTTCACGGAACGAGAGTCATGGTTTTCTTTATATTCATCATCATGTCATGTCACCACTTCTAAAGTACGACTAAAGAACAAAAAAGAACATTAAAATAATCGTGTTAATCGGAACAAACGTACAGTTGAATCAACAACCTCCTCTTTTATTAAAGTCAGTAGAAAAAATACATAATTTGTTAACATAAAACATTACGAGCACTCTTCAGCCGAAGCAACAAAACATTAATCTTTCACGCGCAAAGCGGTTACTTTACTTAAATTAAGTAAGCCTGAGTACTTGTACTTTCGTCTTCATTCGAGTGATGTGGTGGAGTAAACATCACGGGCTTTTGTTTGGTGTTACTTCTTAATAAGTAACGTTACTAATTCTTAGCTTTTTAGAATGAGTAACACTTTTACTCATTTATTTTTTTGATTATCTAAAATCTGGTATAAATGTCGTAGGGTAGGTGGTAGTCGTTGAACTGCGATCGGTAATTTGTCAATTGGTGCACGTGAGTAAAAATTCCCCAATAAATATATCTCTTTTAGTTTAAATTCGTTTTTTGGCAAGTGTACAAATCAATTATCTTAAACAAGACAAAAATGTAAGCAAGTAACTGTTTGTGACTTATCACAAGTTCATACTTACTTATATTTTTGTCTTCATTATGGTGACGTGGTGGCAGAAGGAAATAGCACGGGCTTTAAAAATAAAAAAATAAATAAAATGTCCTTGTATCAATCAGCAGTTCTAAAATTAAGAACTAAAATTACAAATTTACTAATAGTACCTAACTAAAACTACTCAAAACTATCACAGTGTCAGTTATTTTTGATGCGCACCCTGGTGTACCATAACCATAATTTTCAGCGGTTGAACCAGTTATTTAAGCTTAGCTTAGGACTTGTTTAGCATCAATATTTTGAAACTTTCTTACTTCGAATTCTGCTTCCATACCAATGCTGCACAAAATCCACACAGTTAACAATTACACTGTGATTACAACAGAAAACATTCAACACGTACCAGGAAAAATTCTATTCGCGCCGTTACTCCAGTCCTGTACAGCGTCCGATTCGAGCACGAAATCCTTGCATTCCCCACGTCCCCATACCATGCCAGCAATGTACCGATCATTGCTTCTTTGGCTCGTCTAAATGCATGCCGCAACCGTTAGTATCGTCTAGTGGAATTTCTGCAGTACGTGTAACATACTAATCGGGAATGGCTAAGAGTGAAAATTTTGTTGCTTTTGTACTGAAACACTTCAAGGTGAATAAAAAAAAAAGGTTTTAGGACCAACAATAGGTAAAGCCGTTAGCTACTAGGCACGCTGCCCTCTGGTGTTGGGTTGGAGCATTTTAACTATCTGTAGATCTTAAGTGTTCCATTAGGTACTCCATAACTTTTTTTTGGTGTAATTTGCCATTTAATTTTTCTTAATAAAAATAAAAATAAAAGTAAAAAAAAAAACAATAAGTACGATTTAAATTAATGAACTTAATGAGCACTAGACTGGAGTTTTATTTCCATTGATTAAGGGTATTATTACCTTCTAGATATCCTTTAATAATATTACAATCTAGTCAAAGGCTAAAAAAGAATTTTAATTTAGCTTAAACTTCTACAAAAATATTATCTCTAAGAATCCATTAACATGTATCTTAAAATCACGTTGTTTAGACTATGCACTTGCACAAAATTTCACTATCAAGAATTACTATTACACTACACTAATTCGAACGGTTTCGTTCTTTCAAGTCTTCTTACAATGTCCGTGTGGTCGAGGAGCTGGATGGCCGAGGCCTTCACATGACGGTGAAGCCGCTGTTGGTGGGCTTCTGCACAATAAAGATAATGAAAGTAGTTTTTTTTATAAGATCAAAGTTGAATGATGTAAAAATTATGTTTAACATGTTTGCACGAATTTTTGGTTCACGATACGTGCACTCTCTGGCTTCACCCACCGGTGGGTGTTAAGCTAATTACTGTTTTCCCGAGTATCCACTGATAAGGATGGAATAACTTATAAAAATATCGATTTATTTTTATAGCCTGACTGACTGCCGGTCTGACTGACAGATCACAATCATCGCATAACCTTAACCGTTGAACCTAAAGACATGAAATTTGGAGGGTGTAGTGATTATACACCCTATAATAAATATATATTTTATATATTATATATTTTATATATTATAATAATAAATTAAAACTTATAGACGAAATATATATCAAATTGAAAAATACTAATAAAATTAACAATACATTTATTATTCAAAAGTTAAAAATTGTAAGAGCAAGAAAATTTGATTAACTTTTATATATAATAAATATATATTTTATATATTCATTATGTGTGTATGTATTACGAAACAATTGTTGGAATATTTAACTCCTACGGGGATCGATGTTTGAATCTTCTTTATATTCCAATTATATAATAACAGCTAAATACTATTTTATTTAGTTTTTTATTCATATTGTTTAAGAAAACGGGTTTTCACGAGTACCTGATACGATAAGCGTTTTCTTAAACGATATAGCTAAGTACTAGTTACAAAATAAAATTCAACAATTTAAAACGATGGAGGAACCTTGCGGTATTTTGTAAAGCCCTCTTAATCAAGACCCATTTAAATAATATGCCTCATTCTCAATAGGCACCTTCTCTTCAACAGACATTAATTCTCTAAATTGTAGCATATAAACACGCTGTAAGTAACAATGATCGAATTTTCGCCAAGCGCGTGGAAATTGGGTCATATTTGGATTAACGTCTTTGACGAAAATCGGAATTGTGTTTGTGACGGGCGAGAAGGATCTTTGAAGATAATGATATAAAGTATTATGGTATTCAAAAGTAGTATCTTTGAAGATAGATACGTCATTGGTTAGTTGTTTAGATTGAAGGACTGTAAAAAAGTTTATACCACTTTGTTTAACTGGGTGAACCATCGACGAGTTTTTTTTTAATGCTTTCCCTTATCGTTGGGTTGAACAGACTGGAATATATTAGTTACCTTAAGATTAAAATTTGGTATGTTTGATATTATAATTTTTTTTCATGTGTAAGTTTGGCTCCAAGGCCAAGTTGGATCCAGTTATGATTCTTGTATGAACGGATGTATAAGCGGAACCCTTAAAGTAATTTTGAGCAAAACATCCTTGTGGCCTTTTTTATCAAGTTACCTCTTATTTCAACTTGACTCGTCTATACTTATCGTGTACTTTAACTAATAAGCACATTTATACCAAAGAAATTTTCGTTGATTTTTATGTACAACAAAACGAGCCAAATCGACAAAACGCATCAAATGTGCATTTACTGTAGCCACTGTAGATTTGAAAAGATCGGGAAATAGAGTAATCGGCAGTAAATTCCACAAGCTGGCAATTTGCAAAATAAAAATTGATACAAAGCGTTTAGTGCAATACCGTAGAATTTCTACCACAAAACGATGGCGTCATGCAGTATCTGTACTGCTGAATTAAATTATGTAATTCAAGTGCACACGTCCCAAAATCTATCCTATAAAAAATGCGACCATTACGATGCAATGCAATTGCAATTCTGATACAATTCAAATATGAACTGACCCCAGTTCGTGTCCACATTCGCACTGAAAACGCTTCCGAAATACGCTCGTACACCTAAATTAATTTTAAACTCCATTGTGTTCAAAGCTATCTTGTGCCCCACAGACTAACTTTGTTACTAGAATACCAGTTATCCAACTATGATAACTCGAATAGTGATGTGACTGAAATATTAGTATGCTATCGATAGCACCGAATAACCAAAAACCTAGTTATAATTAAACAACGATTACTCGTGATGCCTGTGACAAATGGAACACGAGTATATGATTTATGTTATCAATTAAAAGATTTTCTCGTTTTAAGAAATGCGACGATATGCAGTAGGTCAGTATAGTTTAGGATTTTAAAACAGTGATTTCTGGAATATTCATTTTTAAAATTGAAGAGGTATCAGATCAGAAGCCAAAAAATAATCAGAAGTTCAGCTGTATTGTTAAATTGGCTTTTTTTTTTTAAATTAGCGTTTATTTAATATCTTCGTTTAAATGTCTAAAATAAGGTGAGCATCCAAGTATATATGTTTGCAACATTTTTTACCCGACGGCCAATGAAGGAAGGTTATGTTTTTCGAGTGTTTGTATATCTTTGGCACGCCATAGAGCCTAAACGATTTGTCGTATTTTTATGTGAGGGATGACAATAGATTTGTTTTTAGATGGTCATAGGCTAGATTAGCTGGATCCCGCGATTTCGCTTGTTAAGTCACACGTCGGTCTAAAGTTCTTGCAGTCGTGTTTTTTGAAGTTACCTTTAACCACTTGTTATTAGTTGTAGATTAAACCGCAGGGATTCATTCCAGCTGCGATTCATTCGAATTCATTGCTAAAACGTAATTAGTGCAGTGCCTACTTTATATCGATAATTCAATAACAACACTATAAAGAATATTTAATGACTCTATCGAAACTATCAAAAACACAGAAACAGTTTTCGAACTTGATTAAACTTTTTCTTACTAAAGTTTTTTATCTTATTTCCTAGTTCTGCCTAGTTTCTTATCGGGTGCAGTCCAAATACTAAGATTTTAAGTTTTGTTTGTAAAAAGTTTTTTAAAAAGTTGTAGATTTTTGCTGTTTTTTTTCTGTAATATGCAACTTCATTTGATTGATATTTTAGTAATTATTTTATAGTATTGGCTGGTAACCAGCCCCGAAAAAAAACGAGGCTTTTATTAAATTAAAAAAATCGTAGAACCTGTACACAAAAGCTCGTGAATTACCAAAAATATGGCAAAAAAAACGACTTGAACGCAATTTCAATACGGCATCCCCACACAAACGCGAAGGTGTGTTCGTTGCTTCGTTTGTCCTTCTTCTCTATAGCAACTAATTAATGGGTCAACTTGAGTTTTTGCACACAGATACTTCAAAATATGAAAAGTACCACAGAGAAACCGCGAGCAAAATCTACCTTATGTATCTTAACTTTACTAGATTTGAAGCAAGCTTTACGAGAATAAATCTAAGCAAAATAACAAAATATCCAGTAGTTTTCATAACGCTAGTACGCTTGTCATCTACTAACACGCTGTCGCCTATGCATTATCCCATTAATAAGTCCTACCGCGCGAACCCGAGCAGAATGATTTGGCAACCGCCCAACCAAGCTACCTATACCGGATTTGTCATGTTATTATGAAAGGCTAACTTTTATGAAATCTTGTTTTCTTCAGGCTCCTTTTCGGCAAGTTTTTTTTTGTTATTACGCTCTGTGGCCAGAATAGCCGAATCTGAATAGGAAAGGTATTATTGTTATGGATGTTTCGTAAACGTTGGCGCAAAATTGGGGAAGTATTTTTCGGGGTAAAGTTTTGTTGGGACCGTCTCGTTAGAAAAATGACTGATTTGTCTGCAAGTAAACAAACAACGCTTGTTAAAATGACTTTCTATACAGGGTGAGGCTTAAAGAAGATTTAGGCTTGTATGAAAAGTCAAGATAAGCTGCTTGTTTTATCAGTTATAGATTAAGGAAGTGAGGCTTCCTTCATCTATGCCCAGAGCTTGTTATTGATTACTTGGATGTCAATATTTACAGTAAGATAAGTAATCAATTGCTTTTATAATTTAACCCATCTAAAACTAGGACTCCAAAAGCTGATTTTCATTGCCTTTGTTTGACGACCTGATAGGTAGAAATAGTTAATTTTTAAATAAAATAATAAGGGTATTCAGAATATTTATAATTTATTATAAATGTAATGAATACCCATATTATTATTTTATTTTATATTTATTTTATTTGAATATATATATATATATATATTTATATTTATTTAGCACTTCAAACGTCACTTACTTTTAGTGCTTTATTTTGTAACTCATAATAAAGTCATGCATAATTATATTTATTTTAATTACACGAACACAATTTACAGCACAGAATACCTATGCATAAAATATTTGCAGAAAAAGTATATTTGATAAAAACATTATAATACTTTTCCAGATGATTGAATCAATTTGCAAACAAAATAACACCGGAGTAAGATATCACGTTTTATGTAAAAAGAAACAATCACAACAGGAAAAAGGCTCGAATATATTTTCGTAAGAATATAAATAAGTGAGCATCTACGCTAGACGAATGAATCGCTATGATTTAAAGAAAAATATAAAATAAACCAAACTAAATAAAAATAAATAAAAAAGGCCGTCATAAGAATTAATAACCTATTTTTGTGTACAGAATTAAAATACAAGTGAAAAGAAAATTTTTCGAAATTGCGTCTTTTTGCATACGACTTTGGTAGCGTTACTAGCTAATGATAAATTCATAGGAACGGTAACAAAATAGAGTAGTTCTCACGTTCCGTCGTAACGAGTAAAGTAGTTACTCACAAAAACTCCCGTGTAAAATCTACCGCCAATTAATAACGGCTACAGTATTTGCTGTAGTTTGAACAACAAAAACTAATTTATTGTTTGTTTACGTCTATTGATGTGGGTGCTCCGTTAGGGTCGGCCCAATTATAAATTGGTATAATTTATATCCCGAAGCTCTTGTTGCTTGAAACAGTAACTTACATCCCAAGGCTTAAAATAGTTCAGTCATTTACAGTTTTTGTATGTACTTAAATCAACATCTTCTTTATCCCATTACGTGTGGTCGGTCACAGCATGTCTTCCTATTCCATTCTACTCTATCAGCCGCCATCGCTTCATTCACTCTTCTTTTAAGCATAGCCACATATACACATAATTATCACGGTCCTCTTTGTCACATGACTGTCTTCACAACTCTTTGTATAAACATAAATATTACATTAAAAACAATTGTCAAACAGGTTCGATTCGATAGGCTATTGATATATTTGTTTCAATCAATGGAGTCAGGAGGTTACTTTTTTCCTGAATATGCCTTGTGCTAACGCAAAACACATGTCGAGGAAGTCAGATACTGTAAAAAGGTAAGTAATAAGATAAGGTGAAGAGAACCACACCATAAAACAGAAATAATTATCAATTATCTTTTTTTCACGCTGACATCAAAACGAAGCGGAAATACAGTAGATATTCTTTAAAACAACAATTTATTACATTAAAGTTAAGTATTTTGATTTAGAAACCAACCTACTAGACCAATTTAAATACAATTTACATGAAATTGTTTTGGAAATGTGTACTTACAAATTTGTTTGAAGTGTTTCCAAGGGTTTTGAAAATAATCAAACTTGAGATGGAACACTCATTCACTTATGACGCAAGGGGTTGACCAACTACAACTAACTTCAATATTTTTATTACCTACTTAACCATACCATTATAGTGTGTAAGTACTGGCAGCGTACGAAGTTGACTTACTCACTCAATGTTTTAAGTCAAAGAGATCCCAAAAGCCTATGGCGTTTTGCTTCAATGATTTGTGACCGAACCCTTTGTTTGGCACCTATTAATTTTGATTTGTTTGCATTTTGCAAACTAACGCATGTTCTATGCGTTAGGTTCAGATAACTTCCCTTACTTTCATTTTTAGGTCATTATTTTAAAAGTCAAAGTAAAAATCTTTCCCTCTAAGATAAAATAACTTATTGTATTAGTAACATAACTAAGTTAATAAAGAGGTTTTATTCAATAACTCTCATAAAAAGGTTACCCCGAACGGGACGTCAGTAATCCACAAACTTGATAAAACTCCGCGGGGGAAAAGGAACAACAAAATTTCATTTTACAATGTTCAGCCACTGTTCAGACAACTCTATTAAGTTAAACTTATGCTTGGCAGAAATATCTCGGCCAGAGTTCGAATTCAGTGCTCAAAGTTGACTGAAGCTGTAAAAACAAAAACTATGTAAGTAATGTGTGCATAGGGTTTGGTTTTCAATGTTTGTGGTTTTGAAGATGTAATTTCATTAAACTATTATAGGACGTGCTGTTGAAACTATGCATAGAACGTTAAGAAACAAGTTTCGGTACGTTGAATAACGTTACAAAAAACATACACGGTATCGTAATATGTAGATTATGCTACAGAAACGCGAAGCGATATTTTATGAATACTATTTAGGCTTTATTTAAAAAACTAACGCGTGTTTGATTCATTTTGTTTAATTATTAAGTTTTTTTTTCTTGAATAGGTAATCACGCTTATTTCATCCCTGATGAAGTTCACCGAATGTGTACGAAAATAAAAATAGACAAATCCAACAATCGGCAACGCTTAAACCCGTATGGTTAAATAAAAATACTATTTAAATTTTGAGAAGAAACAATTGGCCAAAATTTTGTAAGGGTCCAATTTCGACACCTTTGATGAATTTAATCAATGATTATCTTAATAAAAATCAATTTTGTTTCAATATCTAGTATTTCTTTAATTTATTTCCATAAATATGGTGTATAAAAAACTTATTTAGAATTTGGCTGTACAGGATTGTCGCCAAAATAAAAAAGCGTAAATATTAGAGACCTCCTTATCGGAGAAAGCTGATAAAGTCGTCAATCTGCAATATACCCACCGTAGTGGACTATGACATAATATATACTACCTTTCTTAGGGATAGCCTGTGCCCAGCGTTAGAGCAGGTAAGTTATTTTAAACAAGCATAAGTAGGTAACACGCAAAGTTAAGTTAATCTATTTCTAAGTTATCTATTTTTTTTTTCGTGGTAGTTAGAGATTTATTTTATTTTAAAAGGATATTTCAGCTACTGTTTCTCATTTCTATGGCACACTCCAGTGCAGATACAAGTTATGACCGAATATACTTCTGGGGATCAGTTGAGAAGTTTTAAAATACTGTTGTTTTTGAATTTATCATAAAGTTGTGAGAGATTCGTACTTTTCAACACGCTATATTAAATTTCCTGTAATGTTCACTACAATTTAAATCGTATTTTGGTTTCATTGCTTACGTTATTTTAAAAAATATCGGTTCCTGGCAAACTAAAGGTCTGAGATATTTCGTTAAAGAATAAGGGCCCAGGGCTACTGAATGCATTATGCTTCAAACGCGTGACGTGTTTAACAAATATCGACGCAAAACGTTATTCTGATGATGCAAAACGAGCCATATAAAAAATTGTCATTGGCTCAATAAGTACCGTTCCACGTTAATTATACGCGCATAAAATAACGTGGCCGCGTTACTTATCGATATTTTCATAGTGAATGAGGGTCATGGATTGAATAAGTTTAATAATGAAATATATATTTTTTGTATAGACTTTTGTTAATGGTTTAATTAAAATTACTGCATTTTATTTTAATTAATATTATAAAGTCTATTCAAAATGGATTTATAACAATTAGTAGATCTAAAAAAAATGTGTCAGGTTGCCTTAGTGGTAGTCTTTTGAGAATAAGCCATCACGACCTAATAAAGTAATAATTTAAGTTGTATCTCAATTAAAATGTATGTATGAACTTAATTTTCCTTTCCTATAAAGGTTGTCGGAAAGAGATCGCATGTTAGTGATAAGACCGCAGTTTGTGCCGGTTTTTTGTTGTATTATTTCGATAGTATTTTATTTTTAAACATCGACTCTCGGGCATTGAAAAAAAGGCTGTAAAATCATACTTAACGTATAGTACTGTAATATCATTATAACCCTATATTCAGCGCGATGCTTTTACATAACACCGCTATTATCATTTGGGGCAACGAGCCTGTTTTTACTTCGAAGCGGCAAGGGATTATAACCAGACACCGGGTAAAAAATACCCGATGGGAACTCGGATGTCGGATAGGTAGAGTTCACTTTCATTTTACGTAAGTCTTTCTTTTGTATATTATATTTGTGTATTCCGGACTAGACATGGTCCATCTAGGGCTACAGTATCGCTGACTTCCGTGGTCGTGCAAACTTGTGGTCAAATGCTTAGCTGCATAAAAAAATATTGTATACTTTTTGGTCAGTTACAGTTAGAAAATACGTTTACTGTTTATGTTACTTACACTAAGTGAACAGTTGTGTTTCAGTTAAGGATTTTTAAGATAAATTTATTCAGTAGCTATTGTGTCACTTTTAATCCAAATTTCATTTTATATGTCTAAGTTCATTATTTTTTATTGACTACAGCCATATTAATAAAATTAAAATATTAAATAGGTATTCAACTGTGTTGGGACGATAGTTTTTGCAACACAAAAATCTGTATAGCCGTGTGATTAGAAATTTTTAGGCAAATAGTAGCGCTTTTTACTGAATTTAATGTAATTAAATAATTATGATAGACTGCGTTAACTCGGTCAACAAGCTATATAATATATAAAAAAAGATTTTAGCGAAAAGACAACATCTTTAATTCTACCTAATTCTATTGTATTAAATTAAAGTCGATGTTTAGCTGTAAGTTCCACTGGCTGGCGCTAGATGGCGTTAGTAGAAAAGTTAGCTGCCGGTGACGTTGTGTACACAATTTTAAATAATAATAATTGTAATTTAATGTTTCTCATTAACACCAGACGTCATCTAATATTTCTGCTCTGGTACTAATGCCAGATGATAACCTTCAGTCGATTACAAATTCAAAAACTCTCAATGAAATCTACCTAAAACTTGAGTTCTATATCAGATGTTCGGAACTTGGCTTCGAATGCGGCCCACTTGGCAACGGGTGGGGTTGCTTGTTTCACTTTTATATTTAGTGCTGTCTAAACTATAGCTGGGGTAAGCCTGGACTTGATTGTCTGAAGAGATAGCCGTAGATCAGATTTAATGGGCTGCAGCACATTAAGTGGAAACACAGCGCTGAGATTCTATACAGGAACTCTTAAATTTCTCTTCTGGTTTTCAAATGACTTAGTAAAATAAGTAAATTCTTTAAAAAGTTACAGTAATGAGGAATATTCTTCACTATGTGACTAATTCTAAAATCAAGATAAAATAGATGTTTCATATATTTAGCCGATAATTGAATAACTCTTTCTATGGAAAAGCTGATATTTTTCATGAATGCAGGTTAATTAATTATCATCGAAATATGTTCGAAATAAACAGTATTCGAAATAACATTTTTCTTAGTATGTTCGTAATCGATAACCCTGTATAGTATTTAAGATGTTCCTTGATTTATCAAAAACTAGCTAATGCCCGCTACTTCGTCCGCATGGTGTTTATTATTCCTTCTCTTAAATTTACCGGGGTCAAAAGTATAATAATATATACATATTATATTGACCAGGAATATAAGCTATCATCGTATAAAATTTCATATAAACGGTCCAGTTGTTTCGGATATTAGCCCTTATAAACAGACAGACAAACAGAGATACAAAAAATCTGAACAAACCTTAATTTGTTCTATTTCACTTCTTACATCCCGGACTCGGTTTTTGTACAGACTCTTGACCTCTACAGTTTTATTATATGTATAGGTGACTGTGTTTTTTTTCCTTGAACCAGGCCTTTAAGACGGGCAGATAATATCGTAGAAATATTTTAAGACAATGACCTTTATTATTGAGTTATCTGCTATTTAAATTTATAAAATGTAACTCAATTTAATAAAAATGTCAATTGTTTTTTTTTATTAAACACAAGACTACATTATTATTATAAGTATCCGTAATTCTAAACTGCATTTCCAACTCCAGTTGAAAACGTCAGAATTTCAACTTTCATCTCAACTAAACGAATATAATTTAAAAAACCACAAAGCGAGTCCGCTGTGAAATGCGTAAGAAGAAATTATTTTTTATTTTCTCAAAATAGGATTCTGCTATTTTAAAACATTGCGAGGGGGTTCCATTTGTTGTGTTATGTAATCTTATTATATTTTTAAGACCTTGCTAACATAAATAGTTGTATGGCCCCGAGAAAACATTAGAATGTTCATAAGGCAGACCCGTGCTCCGCAGGGAAACTGAGAACTAACTAAAACAAGAAAAAAATTTGAAGGGATCTTTGTAATAGCCTGTTTTAATTACATTTCTAAAATACTTAACATCTTAAAACCACTCCGTTTCATTCTTTACTCACTTCCAAATAACGAAGAAGGTACTCAAGTTGACTGTATTTTTTTTATTTTTCGTTACTTGGAACAGGAACCGCTGTGCCGATTTTAAAATTTACATGTGCTTAGTTCCACTTAAATTTTATCAAAACCGGTCTAGTAGGTTTATTTTTAACTAAAATACTAAAGTTTGAAAAAGTTATATTAGCATTCTTATTGTTCACCTGGGTGAACAGGTTTTTTTAAAGAACTTGTGTCATAACTTAAAGAAAAAGGATGGCGAACGGAAAAGTTTTCGTTGTAGTAGTTCTACCATGAAACTAGGGAGATAAAAACGTGTTAACAGTTCTATGACGTCACATATCCATATAATAAATAGGAGTTACCATTAGGATTAACCTAAAAATCACCACTTCATATTGCTTATTTTACTCACAAATATTGTTTTAAAAAAGGCATAAACCACTGCCTGAAAAAAATACTCTTATAAAATCATTAGGTACTTCTATTAAAGCTTGCTCATAAGTGGCGTGTTTTTATAACGTTTTAGTAGAATTATACAAAATTAAATTTAGTTCAGACCCTTTTGGTTGGGAGGGTGAACCTAAACAAACTTACTAATGTTTGCTGGTCTAAAGCATGAGCGAATGTGGAAGTTACTATTGGAAATAACTACCAAAAGAGTTATCAGCAGGGGAATGTCTATTAATTATGTAAGGCATTTATGGTATAGGGCTAAAAGGTGGGACTCGGAAAACATGTTTTTTTCCACAAGCTGTAGTTAATATGTCAAGCGTACTAGCGATACAAATTAGCAATAGCTAATTCCACTAATACCTTTAAGGGTACTACTGAAACTGCATCAAACGTTCACGTGGCTTTAAAATGAAAATCAGTAATTTAGAAGTTGGGGTATATATTTTTTTAAGGTTTGCTTTTGATCGCATCACACCTGATATAAAGCTATGTACGTTGCTTTGAAACAAAATATTGTTTGTACAATTCCAATTTAGTACATTTACAAGCACGAACTCTATTTTAAGGCAATTAATTTAGTGTAGTTTACTTCTGGTATAAAACCCATTCGATTTAGGAATATTAAAAATATATAAAATTTAAATTTAACTGTCAGGACAACATTTTTGCTCACAAGCTTACTTGAGTAAATGAAGATGAAATAGAGGATATAGCACTTTTATAGAAAAAAAGTAGCCACATGAATTGGTGGGTTAATATCTTCCAAAACCACAGCTTGGCAATGACAGCTAGGTGCATTATTTGCTGTTGTATTGTGGTGATAGAACTTTAGCTAGTTAGTTGGTTCACTGAAATCGCTAGTCGTTTATAAAATTGGCCAATCTCAGTCTGGTAACCCAACTTTATTAAATTACCCTGTCTGGGAAGTGTATAAATTGTCAAATTTATCGCCCACTCTGTCGTAGAGAGTATAGTCAATGTTTGACGCACCTATAGGGTTATGAAAATGTTGTCCCTTAAAAATGATAAAAAATTAAACCACCCGCGACGCATAAACGACGGGATGTTATAAGTTGGACGTGTCTGTATGTGTGTCTGCTGTGGTATTGTAGCTCCTGAACGAATGGAATGATTTTCATTTTGTTTTTTTTTTGTTTGATAGGATGGTTAGTCGGAGTATTTTTAGCTATGTTTGATAAAAAACGATTCAAATTCAAAAAATTGCAGATTACATATTTTTCAAAAATTCCCTTGATGTATGTATCAAATAAAGGGAATATCAAAAAAATTCCCTTGATGTATGTATCAAACATAATACTAAACAGTACGATACATTTTCAAATCTGAGGTGGCGGTCATCAGATAATGGCGGTTATTTATTTTATTTAGTGCCGTGGCTTTTTTGATTTTTTATCAGAACCGGATGGGGGGAGTGGGCGGTTTTAGTTTTACTTTTCGTTCGGTCTTAACAGATTTGGAAAAATTTTTTTTTTGTAATTATTGTTTAAACCAAATTTTTTAAAATATTTGCCTCGTTTCGTGACCAGCTCCCTTTTTAGCTAATGCTAGACATAAAAACAAGATAAAAAACTGGGGCCGATATTTTAAACGTTGAATTTGCTAACTGTCAAATATCTACGCCATTGCTTGCTCTTGTTTTCACTGTTAATTTTAGTTCTCAGTACTCACACCAGGCACTTTAATATAATATAGTTCATAAAAACTACTTACATTTCCTAGTCAGTATTTAGTCTGTATAATTCATGTCAGTGAGCTATAATTTCACATGAACATGGCAACCCTAGTTAGACGTAGGCGTAGTAGGTAGTATGAAGGTTCATTTGTGTTGAAAAATATGGCGACTGGGTCTTATTAGATTAGGGAGGTCAAAGTGACTCTTTTTCGAGTGAATTGCATTTTCTTCAACCATCAAGGACCCAGTGAACGGTTCGGTTCAGTGAGTTGGATAAACTTTTAGGCTACTAATTTAATGAGCTTCAAAGAAATGCGAAGAAGAAATTTCTATTTTAATATTAATAGCTTGAGCTTTCTAGTTTAGAATATCTGAAAAAAGAAAACAAGTGCTGGATAATCGTCTCGTAAAAAGTTTTCATTTGTTCTGTTTACTTCATATAAGTTAAATGGTTTATTATACTCTTGAATCAGATATTTATTCAAAGTTGTATAAAATTTGCTACTATTTTTTATTAATCGCTCTAATTTTTTTTCCACATAGATATATATATATATATATGTGGTGTCTGCAGCCTAGATTACTAATAGTTTACAACAAGTTAAAACAACTAGGCATTTAATCAAAGTCTACCATTTAACTTTGACACAACTTCTTACTTCTAAGTCGCGCTTATCTCAGACTAGAAACATAACAATTATGACTTGTCGAAGTTGCGTTTATTCAAGCAGAATTATTCAACATTCGAAACTATTACGTAAAGCTAAGAAGATAGCGAGGGCCTACACCTAAGTTGTCATTTACTGCTATCCCGCGCACGCGTAATTCGATAGCAATTCACGCGATCACGGAATTACAGCTACTGTTTTCCGAGACCCTCACAAGAGAACAAATAACAAGGCTCACATGAAAACGCTGTTTCTATTTTCTCAAGAACCATCAAACAATAAACATATAAAACAAATACAGCCTTATTTACCACTCTGACAATAGGTAATGTACACTGGATTGATGTAACGAAGGATACGATAACCCTTCTTGTAAACAGAGATCATGTAGAACGTCTGTTTTGAAACGGAGCAACACCACACTATAATTTTAAGACAGTGACTAATCTTTATAAAAAAATATTTAAGTATTCGTCGTTCATGTTGAGGGAGGCAGTGATGAGGCAGCTTGTTTGCAATTCAAAGTTGCGTTTCACATGTCCACAATATTAGAGAAATTGTTAAATAGGCCTGAAGCAAACCTCCTCTATCTTCGGGAAAAATATCTCCATAGTAAAAATCTCGGACCATTGGGAGAGCCAAGTTGGTTGGAAACTGCGACCTGTACGCTGAAAAAAAGATTCCGGACAAATATACACATACAGACATTCAAACTGAACGATGTAAGAAAAACTTATCAAAATCGAAAAATGACGCTTCGCTTGACGGCAAATAAGCTCACTTTTGGAACTTTATGTCTAAATTTATTTTTGTTTTATGATAGCTGCCTAAAAAGATAATTTTTTAGGCAGCTATCATACGAACGAGCAAACGAAATTAATTAATTAATTAGTATTGAATGATTTTATTTAGTAGTACTACAAAGAAGTATTATTTTATCATAATTTTAGCATGAACCTAAACAAGATTCCAGAGTTGAATCGATTTTATCTGCGTATATTTAATAAGCTAAAAAGGTCACTATACTTATTGTTACAAATGATTATCATTATGGGTCCAATCCTGAATTCTGCTGTTCCATATAAAAAGTTTATCGCTCGTCTATCTCGAATTCAGAGGTGGTCCCACAGTGAAAGTTGTTTTCTTCTATGACGGACTTGTTGGCTAATGTCCATGGCTATAAGGAACAGATCCTTACCTAAAATATTTATTATTATGATTACAGGATATGTTAATTTTGTTCTAGGTAAGAGACATATGAGACAAAGTCGGTTCTACTAGATCCCCAGTCCCCGAGATCCTTCGACCTCTGAACACTGGGTAAGCTGGTCCTGGAAGCGGAATTGGTCTCGACATTTTTATCCTGAAGTGGAATGGAAGGAATAGTTCTAAAACGCAGTTGTCGAAACGACTAAAAACAAAATACCTACTTTATCTAAGCAGAAATTAGTCACTGTTATAGAAATACATACATTGCTTCGAGCATTGTCTACATCTAACTGTAGGGAATGTGAGTTTGACATGTGATAGGGGACGACGTAGCAACGGAGAAAATTAAAGGTCGGTTCTTGTACTCATATAACACTTATATTGAGCCTTACTTCAGTTGTAGTAGAGTTTAGTTTCGGTTAACCCAACAACTGAGTTTATTTGACATGATAAATAAGATATTTAGTAATAAGTGACATTAAAATTCGGCAAACTTTATTAATGATAAATGTATCAAACATTATCTATTTATAAAATATTATTATGGATGTAAAAGTAATCATTTACGTCATTTTTTTTCTTGTATGTGCTTACTTCAGCAATAAAGGCCTGTTTGTATTAGTTTCATTGAAGCGCGTCGCCTTACCTACATATCATGTAAATAATCAATGCAAACATAGAACATACAAAAACAAACTTGACGGCTTGAGAAACTCTCATTTTAAAGTCAGTCAATAATCAGTTATTCACTGAAACCGGAGTTTAAACCTACTTTTTTGCTAGCGCTAATCAAAACCAAGACATTATATTCCGCTTTCCAACTAAATTATCAAGCTTTTATTTACTCAACTCAAACGTAGTCCATATATCAGAATTGTGGGCCATTACTGGCGGTCAGAAATAAACAACAGTTCTCGCAAAACAAGAACCAAACTTCTGTGAGATACAGTGGCTTTGCAGTAGGACAAGTTTTAAAGGAGAAATTAAATAATAACCTTATAGTACATAACTGCCGCCGTTTGTAATGACAGCAGCGGGGATCAGAAAGTGCTGCGTATTGCAGCTTCATACCATCACAGCACAGTCAGCGCTGCAGCTCTCGATGGCCAAGCTGAAATAAACGGCCAGCAAGAGCTTCAATGCTGACCAGCATTGAAGTTTGCTGGCCGTAAGCTTGAAGACCGAGAACGTAGTTAGCGCAGTTATTACGGAACAAGGCGCGTATACTGCTTTACTTAAACATGACACAAGTGAAAAAA
Source organism: Ligdia adustata (assembly GCA_947049295.1). NCBI lineage: Eukaryota > Metazoa > Arthropoda > Insecta > Lepidoptera > Geometridae > Ligdia > Ligdia adustata. The sequence continues at coordinate 5,033,832 of OX346237.1, forward strand.
TGTGGCGAAACTTGACAATTAAACTTCTTAAATATACAATAATGGGTTTACAAATAAAATTGATGTCAAATAATGACCACATTACATAGCATATTTAAGTGGTAAATATTACAATTGACCGCGAAAAGTCTCTGTTTGAAACCTGGCGTCTCGGCATGTAGGTATATTTCTTTTAAAGCACTCGCGTACCGTATTTCCCAATTGTTTAGAATGTTTAAAATATTATTTTTTTGTTGAAGTGAGTGTTATTCGTAAAAAATGAAGATATGTTCTATTTATCAGCTGATTTCAATAAAATTTACCAAAGTCAATTATTAAATACATTGGCATGTATTAATTCTTAACGAGAATTCTGATTGAAACAAAATTGATATCGAGGTATTTTTCATTTTAAAGAATCACGTAAAACAGCAGTCGTGATGTCAATAGTTAACTGAAATTGTTCTTACTCTACGGAATAACGTTCCCTGTTCTGGCATTCCGCCGGTGCATTGTGGATTATTGGGGTTTTATATGCATTTCGGTGCACGAAATCAGTTTTATATTTAACGCCAATCATTTCAGCAACAGAAAAACAGCATTTTTGGCTTGTCATTAAAACATTAAAAAATATAGTTGAAAAAACAAAACCGCATTGCTATTAATCGTCATAATGACGCTAGTATAATAAATTAGCTGCTCTATAGCTAAGTTTCTCGTTTTATCTGTAGCTTTCAAGTGGTCCATTGGTATTATTGAGTAAAAACCATTTTTTTATTGTACTAAGATATATATATATTAGTTCTTATTATTTCTTAATAAAGATAACTAGTAGTTTTTACCGAAAATAATGAATAAATGGACTATCAAAATTGGATAATGGGAATACATTTCGTTTCTGTTTATGCTTGAGGCAAGACGTCACTCATCTGTGCAGTTTAACAATACCTATAAATTTTATTGTTTTAGGTACAATTTAAATGTTTAAAATATACTGTAATGCTTTACCCTGATGCCATTATAATAAGTGAAAAGTTCTTACTATTTTCGTTACACTGTAAGGAAAATTCAGCAATTTGTTTTGATAAGTTTCATGGTTTCGTGACCCTTTGTTAGAGACGTTTCCCAACACAAGGTCGGTGGGTTTATGGTCAGGGAAGGCTGGTGTAGAACAACAAGCTTTCGAAATACGTAAACATTTGTCTAATAGCATAATTTAATGTATCAGCTACAATAATAAGCTAAGAACGATTTTGACAAATTTAATAACAAGTGTGCAAGTCGCATAACGCATCGTTAATAACTATGCGATTTTGTATGTTCCAACTATGTTTTTAATGTCACACCAAAATGTTGTTTTTCTTCTCGTTTTCCTAAGTGGAAATTATTGTTTAATTTCAGTTTCAGTGGCGGTCGCGTGATGGTTTCATACTAAATTTTGTAGAAAAAAATGAATTTGTAATTAAATTAAGAGATGGTAATAAAGCGCAGTCTTATGGTGGAATTGTAATAAAAGAATATGCAAAATACTTTATCTGACCAACTTTTAGAATCTCAACCTCAAGCTTTCTCAAGCGCTTAGCTGAGTGGATATGGCATTAAAAATATTTTAAATTAACTGCTTTTCAAGAGAGAACAAATTCGTAACATAATTAATAGATACTGACTATTTCCAAATTAAATCGTATAACTTTAACTCGCAGTACAAAAATACACCATAACATTTAGAAAAAAATACACTTTTAAACTCGACCTCCAAAATATCGCATGTTGGACAAATATACTCCTCCCGAATGTACGGTAAACACGGTTTATCAATTTTTATGCTCGCCCGTGGCACCGCAAACAATAGGGGGTAATTTTTTTGCGCGACCATAAAAACTTGGTCACAAACAACAAGCCTGGGTGCTTGTGTTCTTTGTTATGAGTGAATGCTTTGGACGTAGAGATTGAGGTGTTATGATGCTCGCTGATGTGAAAATATGTTGATGATTTTCTATTGCGATAACAAAAGTTGGATAAATATATTTTTCGTGGAAAGTCAAATTAATTACAAAGACCAAAGTTGGCATTATTTTTCGTGCAAAGCGAAATTAATAAGAAATTCAAAAGTTGGAATTATTTTTCGTAGACAGCCAAATACACAAATACAGAACAAATTATCTATTTGTTTTTTTTTTTTTTAATATTCATATACATTTTTCTTAATAAAGGTTCTTAATTTTGCTTTTCTTCTTCCTTTTTTTTTGATCGGTAGTTAGTGTGCATTAGCAATGAACGCTATCTTATCTGTAAAATATAATTAAGTAGATAAATTGAAATTAGTTATACATATCTGGAAAAACCAGTTTATTTTAATTTATGGCAGAAAACTGACAATAGAGCAGTAAAATTCCTGGACTTTATGATATTTTAATAATCTCTCTTAGCCGTTTAAACTCACTATTATCCCTCTTATACTGTATTTAGATTACATCAGAGTATAGTTTGTTTCCAGTAGACATGGAAAACAAATTGGTACAAAGAAGAAATATTTTTTACATAATTAAAATGCAAGTTATAACGCTACATTATTTAAGAAAAACAGGCTTGTGGCTTGTGCTTGTCAGTGATACCCATGAATTATCAACACGTATTCTAATATCATCTCATATAAATATAAAAATATAATCTTTGAAAAAGAATAACAGACGATATTTTAAAGAAATCTCACTGCTTCTTGAAACGAACAATGCTAGGAAATGGTCCTTCTTTCCAGGTCAGTACATTTACGTCTTTTTAATTTTTGTCGGATTTTCTGTAGTCGCATTGTAATCTTTATATAGGATTTTTTATTGTGATAATTATATTGTCAGGTATTGATGATAATATTTTATTTTATATACATCTATATTTTTAAATTTAGGTAGAGGATAATGTTAATCTGCTTTGCTTATAGAGTTATTAGCAGACTTCCAGCTTAAAATTCTAAAACCGAAATCATTATAAGTCGACATCTCCCCACTTTTTGCCTAATCAAAATGTATAACACTAGCCGTCTGCGTTAGTTTTCCCTAGAAAAAATGTCATTGCAAAAAATAAAGTCAATCCGCCACTTAGTTGTCAAGAAGGAGAAATACTAACAAACGCACGTTCTAATTTTTTAACATGTGTGGAGATAACAGCATCTAGATGTACTGTTTGACATTCTTAGTAACTTTTTCTTATAGTTGCGTAAAATTCCAACTAGTACCCAATTTTCAATAAACAACGTTCCAAGTTCTATCCGAAGCCGCAATCTGCAATAGACGTAAAGTATCATGTACGTTAGTAAATATCTAACATCTAGATCTAGGATATATCTCCAACGAGCGTGTAAGGATATATTCCCGTGTTAATGTCAATACCAGGAACTGTAGCCAAATGCTTCCAAAAGCAATTAGTTGGGTTAGATTAGACAGCCGTCTGGTTCTTGAAATGTAACAATGTTTATTTGAATGTCTTATTCGTGGTTCTTAGTTATAGTTTTGAGTGTCACACACTTTAAAAGAGTATAAAAGTAAAATAGTGAGGCGATGTTGTCGCTAATAGTGATCTCGTCTTAACCTTTTTATGGAGATATTTAACTACACTAATAAAATAATAATATATCTTTCTGCTATGTTTGTTTTTTTTGTTGTTGTAGTTAGTCATTTTTTTTGTTAATATAGGCACTTGACAATACAATACAATATATCTTTATTGCACACCAAAAACCAAAATACAGCAAAATATAATATAAACAAAACATTGGGCAGCCTTATCGCCTAAAGCGATTTCTTCCAGGCAACCTTTGGATGGATCGGACTTAGTGCAAACAGTAATGTCGGTGGTGTACCAAAAAAAAAAAAAAAGAAGTGATGGTACCAATATTGTACCACAAAATAAAACAGAAATAAATATATATATACAAATTAAGCACATACAACAGATATATACGTCGTATTTGTAATAATAATACAAATCAAAATGATCCAATTAATTAATAAAAAGGTAATGAATGTTCAGCAAATTTCAGCAAAGAAAGTTTTGAATATAGAAAGGGATTCAGCTTGTCTGATTTACAAAGGCAGCGCGTTCCATAGAAGGATAGCTTGCACAGTAAATGATGCATGAAAGAAAGAGTCACGTGATGGCCGCAACGAAATAGAGTGGGAAGCAGTCAAAAAACAAAATTATCTTTTAAGTAAGAGCGAGTGGTGGAATTGAATAGTATTTTATATAAAAAAAGACAGAATATGAGAATTACGGCCAAGACGAATAGGTAACCATTTGAGCCTTTTACGATACTCAGAGATATGGTCATATTTGCGTAATCCAAATACAAACCGAATTCAGAAATTTTGTAGACGCTCGAGCTTGTCGAGTTGCTCTTCGGTTAAGTCTAAATAGCAAGCGTCTGCGTAATCTAATATCGGAAGGAAGAGAGATTTTACAAGTGCAGTTTTAGTAGTAATTGGAAGAAAATTACGCAGTCTTCTTAGGGAAGCTGCAGACGCAAAGATTCTACGACTGACCTCTGTAAGCTGGGGACTCTAGGAAAGCGTTATATCCATAATTATGCCAAGGTATTTTATAGTCTCGCTTATACTAATAGGAACTCCATCAAATAACACTTGAGGAAGATGGAACCAGTCAACTTTAGAGATAATACGAGAGCTCCCAATGATAATAGACTGAGTCTTTAAATGATTAACCGTAAGTCCATATGATCTACTCCAGTTCCGAATCTTCTGAAGGTCGGAATTAGTAGTTCTAATCGCCTCATCCAGTTCCTCAAGAGCCTGCGTGTAAATCATCTGCATAGAGATGATTGACCTAAGTTATTATATTTATAAGAATTTGATTTGTTTCACCCAAGGGGTACACCTGCACACTCTGGTAGCAATGTCTTGCCTACCAATACTGCGATACACGAAACAGTATATGTACTATTAGCACAAACACTACATACACCATTAAAAATTGTTAGGATAGTCAAATTATTAAAATAATGCAGCATTACAAATACCTTACAAAAAATATGAGCCATACACAAAATGTATAAACACAAAATGTATGAACATCTAACTTTCAATCGAATTCTTTCTAGAATCAATAGTAACAGTCGTTTACAATTCTGAGTTCACTAACCTCATTTTTTGTGTTTTTGCTAAATGTAACAAACTCCTAGCTGAGGGCAGCAAAAATAAAATAAAAATAAAACGGTATTCGGTGAAATTTCTGCTACAAATCCTGTATACCCACGAAATGATCCGGTTTTTGGACACCAGAATAAAAAAAGCTCGCCACGTTCGTGACTCGAATTTCACAGTTGGTTATAATTATTGTATGTCATAATTTTACTGGTTTGTAAGTCGGTTTTTTATGATGTAGCATAAAACTGCTTAATTCGTTCACAAGGTTTCGTTGGGTGGGTAGAATTAGGATGTAACCTAAATAGGAAAGATTTGAATTTTTGTATGTAACGAATAAAATCAAAAAGTACTAAACCGATTATATAAATTATTTAAGCGTTAGAAAGCTACATTAAAACTAAGTATAATATAAGCTATATTATTACAAAAAATATTCACATTTGTGACCCCGGGACCTGCCGCTAGCTAGTATAGCAACATAGCTAATTTTGTAGGCAATGTATTTGCGTGAGTAAATATATTAACATCTTCAAAAAATAAAGATGTTCTCAATTCGACAGTATGTTTTTTTAAGTTCTTGTTAAGCCATAACTGAGCTATAAAAAACCGAGTTTTATGTTTTCTTGTACAACTTCCACTGCACTCTAAAATACAGATAACTCAAAACATCAGCAGCAACGTCTTCCAATGCTTGCGACGAGAGAAAACGATGTCAAACTTGTGTAATTTTGAGTGAGTATAATCTGTAAAAATATGTAAAATCAGTCCCATTATCTCTTCTGAATACGATCAATCATCGTTTGATCTGCTATCTGAATCTTATATCTTTCATATCAATTAATGGATCTCTCGTAGCTTATCAAGTTCTCCAATTACACTAATCTGTATCGGCAATCTATAATTTGCATTCATGTAACATTATTCAAATTTGCAATCAAACACAATATGCATAGAGGCAGGAAATTAAGATACAAATGTAATAACCTAGCATTCGAGGCTCTATTCTTCAATCACTCGATAAACTACTGATATTTCATATTAGTTGCTGAGTACTACTCGTAGTTAAAGTAAGAGGTGATTTTTTAAAATGCACATGTATGAAAACTACAAAGGGATTGAAGCTGCTAATTTTATTTCGTGCGTTTTCCTTAATCGTCATAACGTTTAGTGTGAATGTCTGTCTTTGACATCGTAGCTCCTGAACGGATGAACCGATTTTGATTTAGTATTTTTGTTTGAAAGTTGAATTAGTCAGGAGTGTTCTAAGATATGCTTGATGAAAATCGGTTCAAAATTGCCACAAAATGGTGGATTACATCTTTTTTCACAACTCCTTCAGTATAGGTATCGAATAAAAAGGCTTGGCTAGTATGTATAGAATAATATTATTGTAAATTTATCTATATCCAAGATAGCGGCCACCACAAAATGGCACAGTTAGGGGTTTTTTTATATGAGGATCACATACATAAATCGTTTTTGAGTCAGCTTATAATTTTGCAACGTGTCCCAAACTAGGCAGAGACTGTGTAAAAAAATAATTTATTTGTCTTATACGTAGAATGGTTTGTCTTTTTTATCGCCTGATATTGTTTGTGTATTCTATATTATTGTTTTAAGTGTTTAAAATCTTTTACCATTCAATCTGAACCCTTACACAAAAACAGGTTTTACGGTTCCATACCTAAAAGGTAAAAACGGATCCCTATTACTAAGATTTCACCGTTTGTCTGCCTGTTATCAGGCTGTATCCCATGAACCGTGGTGATTTTTGCTCCTCATTAACGCCAATAGGCAGGTGTTTGAAATATTTACAGAATTTTAATATGTGTATTCATTCACTTTAAAAATAAATAAAAAAATTAAAGTAGAGTAAAATTTGAAGGGGGCTCCCAAACGTTGTTTTTTGGCGTTTTTTGCTTGATATTAATAACATAAGGTAAAAAACTTGAGCTCATGAAGTACGAAACCCTAAGTGCACGAGTCCGACCGATTTTTTTCCTGTTAGTCCTCCTGCAATATAGTCAGCGGGACAAACATGAATTAGATTTCATGTTTTACATCCTCACGTTGATAACCCAAAATATTCTCTAATCAATTAACACTGATGTTGTATTATCATAAATTGAATCAAGATTTAATTATATCACATTACAAATCACACATTAATGCGTTAGCAAATTAGTTTACATAAAGCGTTTGAAGCATTTCCTTCAATTCCCTCGACATACTGAGAGTTCCTCTATATAGGTATACGATAAATAGAACTTCGTGCCTTAGAGACGGTAAATTACTAATGTAAAATGAATTTGTTTACAGGGTAAAGGGTGTACTAAGCCGCAAAGAGTTTATTATACTCATGATTACGAACAATTGTCACCATAAGACTGATCCTTAATTTAAAAAAAATAAGTCTACTGTTATATACTCGTATAAAAAAGTTTATCGGTTATCGGAAAAATGAATGAAACAGTTATTTTTATACGAATTTAGAGCTGGTCATAGTAAATGTTGTTTCTTAAGATGAGTAAGTATATTAAATTGTAAAATCTGTCGCCAAGCACCTAACGGTGTGTTCCATCACAGCATGCTCCATCTAGGGATACAGTATCGCTGACTTCCGTGGTCGTGCGAACTTGTGATCAAATGCCTAGCTGTGTAGGATAAAAAAAAACCCTTTCGGATTAGTACACACCAACCCCATAACTCTGTATAGTTAACCGGAGCTGTAACTCCTGTTGCATTCACTTCGGAGTTGAATTTACTAAAAGCTTTTTCAAACAGCTAATTATTATACATGCAGTTATTTTTATATGAGGATTTTCTCTGTTTGTAAGTTTTTTTACATTTTAAAAGGGTAAAAACGGGATCCCAATACCTACTAGACTTAGATAAGATAAGAGAAGACAACTCTTTATTAATAAAACCAGTTTTACAATTAATAATTATAACAGGTAAAAGCTTATAGATATATATACTAGGTTTTTTAATGGCGGCCTTATCGCTTCGATATCTTCCAGGCAAACATGCACGTAAATGAATAATACAAAATAAGAGAGGCCTTAAAATATGACATTGATCAACATATTTAATAAAATAAACAAGTAAAATACAACCAATACATACAAATGGATACACAGATAAATAAATAAATAGATATAACATACGATACAAATAATTATCATAGAAATACATAAATTAATTACTAATTTAAAGAAGAAGACACATATTTGGATGCTGTAGTGATAGGTAATGGAGTATGACTCGATGTTTGAAGATATTTAATGATGGAGCACGCCTAATCTCAACCGGTAGACTATTCCACAGCAAAACAGCGTTCATAGTGAAAGAGGACTTATAGAAGAATATGAGAATTAATTCTGTCTCTCACTAGGCTATGTATCTTAAGAACTTTGGAAACCATACATTTGAAATTTTAACTAATGATGTATTTTCATATATTTACATAGTATCTATTTTAAATTTATTATTAAAAAAAAACATAAATTTCTCGGAAAATTACCATTAGGCTAACGTCTGACTTACTAACGTCAAGTCACGACAAAAAACTAGAACCAGCATTAATAGTTAGTTGTATGACGTGAGTACAAGCTAATGTTAAACAATCATGTCTCAATCACACACACATTTTATTAACAAGTTCTTTTAGAAACGTAATTACTGACTTCCATTACGGCAGGCGAAACAAAACTATTTCGGTTATTTCGCTAGTAAAAAAATCAGACCTCTAGAATGATTTTGGTAACATTTTAATATGAGCACTCGAATAGCCTATTTTTAGAAAAAATAAAGATATTTTCAAATGGTGCCAGCCGTCTTCAAAAAATCGGGTAACCCTGCATAAACATAAATAAAAAAAAGTGTTATTGAGGATCTTTTTTTTTGGTTGTCGATAGAAAGTCTGAACTGTTTCTCCTATCTGTACAAAACTTTCTTATCCATCTTCATAGAAATCCGAAGTTATCTAGATGGAAGTTTCGCTCATTATTTCTAGTTTACCGGCGGACTACGGTTCCTGCTCAAGTGTGCTCAGCGCTAATCCCGACTTAAGTCAGGCCCGTGTCCGGCATAATCTACCCAGGTTTGCGCCGCGCCGCTCCGGTACTACTGTGATATTTTTACACAAACCAGAAAACAGGTTGATCGCCTGTGTTTTAACATCTTTTATAATAAAAACAAACACATCATTTTTTCCAACTAACAATGTTGGAAAAATTGTGGGTTGGTTAGTTTTTCTTTGATTTCTTTGTTGATTCTATCATCAGATACTGATTTGATGATAATGGGACCACCTCGGGAGTAAACCTTCAAGCTAACAAATATTTTTTATCGAGTCACAATAACTCGCAGAAATAACGATAAAAATATACAAAAAATAAATATATACAGCAGAACATTGAACGTCATTATTTCGGAAGTAAAAAATTCGTATTAATATGTAATAAATTTGACACAATTCACCCGTTTGTCTACCTACTACACGACTAAAATTCGGTACATATATTAAGAAAAAGACTATACCTTAACAAATAACTCTTCTTAGCGTCTGCAGCTTCCTGCGCAATTTCCTTCTAATTACCACTAAGACTGCACTTGTTAAATGTCTCCTTCATCCAAGCTTAGATTACGCAGACGCTTGCTATTTACACTTAAGAGTGGAGTAAAATATACTTTTTTAAATTATCCCCGAGACTAAATAATCACTTTCAAACCAAAAAACAAACGGGAGCTACGATGCCACATACAGACATACATAAACACACCCTAACGCGTTATACATATAAAAAAACCGCATCGATTTTCAGTTGTAGGTTAAAGTCGTTCATTCATTATCCATTGTCCGAAATAACAAGTGAACTCACTTAACAGTCAATATTTTAATGGTACCGCAACACTGACCGTAAAATGTTACCGGTCACTTTTAGAATACTTGACAAAGTTCCACTAGAGCGGGGAATATCTGACGCTGCGGTTGGAAACCGCATTTGGGTTGAGTGATGGGAAATAGGTTTGGTGATAATAGTTAGATTCAGTGTAAATGATTTATATATAATACCTAATAATAATAATAAATAATTTATTTCGTTACCAAAAAAAGAACACACAAACACGAAACATTATTTTTAACGGTAAATATTGCGTGCATACATAATTAATTATTGATAAATTACATTAACAAATCATTAAAACATTTAATTAGTTGTAGCTTAAATTTAAGAAATAGAATATAAAATTAAATTTTAATTAGGGTGACGTTTAAAGTGTTGGAAAGAAAAGGATAAGGTATTTGTTTCTTTTTTTTATTATTTTAAGGCTTTAGCTTCCTCAGTAGGATTCCCTGAGTTTGAGGAAGTTAGTTCTCTTCTGAGGTGCCAGGCTTGAGATAAAAAGAAACTCGGTGTTGTGTACATAACAGGTGTTGTTGTGGAGTTTATATTATGCACGTAAAAAGGACGGAAGAATAGCAATAGTATGGAGTGCATGTAGGTACTTAGTGAATTATATACCTAGTTAAAAATATGTATCGATAGCTGTACCATAAATAATTTGATCTTAGATATTGCTACGAACTAAGTCCTCAGCATCACAGTATGTATATATATGTTAATAGTGTTATAAAATTAAAGTTTTAGATGGCAGTTGGATGCACTTTAGTGCCATTAATAAGATTGCAAAAGATAAAAGTACAATAAACCCATGCGGTCTTACCACAAAAATACTGATGAACAAAGTTATAGTAACCTATACGTTACATAAGTTACAAACCCATTATTTTGTGAAAGAATGTCAAAAATTAAACAAATTAATCAAACACCTAAACCAAATTTCCAAAAAATATACAAAATACAAGAAATCGTATGTCAAAATAGTTTTATTGTTGCATAAACTTAAAAGCAGTGGTTATCTTTCAACAAGTGATAGCTGCGGATTAATAGAAATAAAGAAAACCGAAACATTTGCTAAATAGGCATGTCTAAAATCCAAATCTTTTGTGGTGATACGGTCATAGTTTCAATCTGTCCACGCGCACGTCCGTCTATCCTAAGATTTACATCCATTATTATGGACCAAAATGCGTAAATAATCTGTATAAACATCAAAAAACTAAAATGTGGAAAAATATTAAATTCTGAAAATGATGCGGTATTTAAGCACGCAAAATTAAAAATTTGGCTATATTTTATAGCAACAAAGTGTCAATACCTGTCTAGACTTCAATTACCGATTGTCAAATGAATACTAAAGTACACTATTTTTAGGTGCCTATTTAATATCAGATAAAGAAAAAACCCATTGTATAAAGCTTGTATCGGATTCTTCGTGAGGTCACATTGGATAAACCGAAGGAATTGTCGAGCAAATCCGAGAATAGTTTTCATGTTTTGTAAGTCTATCTTTGAGCCAGCAATATTATTAAGCCGATCAGAAAGCTTTTTAGCTAAAAATAGCTGTTGCTTTTTGTTTCATGAAAAATATTTAGATTTAAGTCCCAATGCCTATAATCCGTCTTTGTTATAGTCCAAATAATTATTTGACAAATTACTCTCGTAAATGCACGCGTCTTCCCTATGAAGGGAAAATCATATCTTGTGTGCTTTGCTCGCTCTTCAACTAAAATCGATGGGTTGATGCTTCCTTTCATAAGCACTTGTTATTCATAGGAAGTTAGTAATTACCATTCTCCGTTCATTCTACATAAAGGTATATTACACAACCCTTGATTTACTGAAGTTAAAAAAACTGCCTGCTTCAAGAAGTAACGCAAAACGTAGTTACTTTTATTTAGAAGCTTTTTTGATGGCCCATCAGCATAAATTTGACAAGGGCCATTCATAATACAACGCTTCTTAGTAAAAACTTCAGCTCTCCTTCAACTCTCTGGCAAAAATATTCCTTATCTCAACAATAACCTTCAGTTTTAAACACTAAAAATACGATGAAAACCATAAAGTTTTTTCATAAGACAGACAAGTTATCCCGTCCGTACTTATTTTCAAACGTCAAGTTGAAATGTGGCAACTCCGTGAAAAATTCCAACCCACATTTCTTGGGTTTTTCGTTACAAGATATATGGTGCCACTGCGTCATATTTCTGTTTGATAGGATTATGTGTCTCGCAGTTGAAGTTTAAAATAAAATATAGTAGCGGTATTTCTTTATCGGGACTCTCATGGGAACAATAGAAATGTTTGTCTCTGACTTATTGGAGTGTTGGCGCCGTGGCTTTTGTGCAGGTTTAATGTTCAAGTACACGTGACTAGTTCTGTGAACTGTTGACCTCGGGAACACGATAATATCGCAATTTTTTTTTTTAAATCAGCTTGATAACAAATTAATCATTTTTTATTTATTTAATCATTTAAAAGTGTGTGGAAAATATCGCTTGTAAGCCATAAGACCGCCTTTTTGTAGTATTTTTTTAAATACTGTATTATGGTGATGACAATAAGAAATGCTTATATGGTATTTTTTTAAATGCTTAACGCCGATTTTAGTCATCCATTTCATACGAGTAATTCTGTGAACTGCTAAACGGTAAAAGGCTCCGCAGAAGAGAGAAAAATTGTCAAATTCAAAACAGAGACGCCTCGCCAAGCAATATACGAGTACGTACGAAAAAAAAAGTTAATTTTTTATGAGAATGTGTTTTAAGAGCTACGATGTTACTAATGGAGATAGAAATTCACTGATAGCTGACTATTATTGACTGCATGAGCAATTTAGAATTCACACAACTCTATTTTTTGTTACGTACAGTAGAAGTAAAAATAGAAAATGCTTAGAAACTTGCACTGAACCCTTCGTAATCCGACATTTGTTTACTTTATTTCCATTTGCACCCATATTTTCTTAAAATCCTAAAACATCATTGCTATATTGTCACAGGCAAAGACATGATTATGCGTTTCTCCTCTGTTGGATGCTTATTCTTTATGCGATAATTACTCATTAGAAATAAAATATTAATGTAAACATATCGATATAGAAAAATACTGGAGTCTTTTGTGCCAAAAGTACTCGTAGCATCAGTTGTCTCATGGGACAAATCCATATGGGATTAGCATGTAGTAGTGTGATTACAAGGCGCTCGTCACAAAGAGTTGTATCTACACACACTTACATATACACAAACATACATTAATATACAAGCATACACTCGAAAAGCATTACCCTTCGTTTAAACATCATTACCATCATCGTCATCCGCAGTCTTCCTTATGCCATTGTTGAGTATAAGCCTCTCTCATTTCATACCATCTGCTTCGTCGTCGCCATCTGCATCGTACTGTGCCAATTTTGTCCAGGTTAGACCCGCGATAGATTTATTTCGTTAGCCCATTTTGCTGGAGGTCGACCAACGTTGCGCTTTCCTAGTCTAGGCCACTATTCTGTCACAGTCATCCTTATGTTTGTCATACCATCTCTTAAACAGTCGATTTAAAAAAAGCTACGAGTACGTCTAACGATATCCAGCACCAAAGTAGGTCTCCATGTGAAATTAAAGACGATACCGTCAGACTCATCTACACCTAATACATCAAATGTTCACCTACGTCAAGGCATGTCAAATATATCGGGCCCGAATTGACGTTCTATTAAGTCGCACGTGGTGATATTTTTAGCTTATTTTAGGGGCCAGTGACATATGAAAATACTATCGTTTTATTTAATTTTTATACACGAGGTGAATCTAGAGTAGGAAATTGTAATCCAATGGTCACAAAAACTATTTTTCTCATAATTTTATAGCTTGATTACTGTATATATGTAACATTTCTATTTCATTTTTCTGTTTTATATAACGAGCTGGTAGATAACAAATTAATAAAAAAATAAGTGATACAATTTTCTCAGTATAGTAACTCGATTTTAAAAAATTAAACCAAGTTGTAAATAGAAATAGTATCATTTTAGAAGTATACACTATCAAACAATTCAGATTTTTTCAAATCGTTCCAGCCAAGTACGTTTCAAGTACCTCATCCTTTTTGAGAAGCCTGTAAAAATAAATAAAGTACTATTAAAACTAACAGTCATGAATTTGACATATATTTGACGATTACTCACAAATTTAATACATACGTTTTGAATACAAGGTAACGAAATATGAGTTCAACACACATACAATTATAATAATATAATGTATTAATAATGTACAATGCTCCAAGTGGATAGAAAAACCAAAACTGACCATTCTATACATTTTGCTGTTTTGCTAAAAGTTATAAATCTGTATTTATAAAATACGTGTTGACCGATAGATTGACAGGTCACAATCAACACAGAGCCTAAACCGTTTAAACTAAATACATGATGTTTGGAGGTTGTATTCATTATAGGGTGTACTAAGAAAGGATTTTTGGTAATTCAACCCTTAAAGGAGTCAAAGAGGGAAAATTTTGGCACTTATTTATATTACATCTCACGTCGCAAGCAATGTCGCTGATGACATCAGAACTACTATGAAATAAATCCATAATTATGAACCTTTCAAAAAACGATCTTTATCTAACAATCTGAATCATGACTAAAACATCAATGTAAGAAAATTCTGGAGGCATAAAAAATACGGAACCCAACCAAGTAAAATGAGGTATTTAACCGCCTTTTCTGAATCTGTCTATGACGGGCAAATGGAGTTGACGGCGCGTGAAACGTGATAAGTCTATTCTGAATGATAAGAAAATAATGTCTTTTACGTATTTTCGAGCCGTTAGTGTATTTTGGAAAAAATTGGTGTTTTTATGAGAGAGAAAAGCTGCGATCGAAAATATGATATTCGAGATTGAGATTTAGAAAGACGGCGCCATCTACGTTGAAGAGTCATTATTATCGAAATATGCTGTTAAGATCCTTCAAGGAGAAATGAAGTCACTAACCCTTATTAGGCAAGCGCAGTGAATCTCCAACTTTTCAGGTAAACCCATGCCAAACTGTAGATTCTAGCTAGTAATACTTGATTCTCAAACGACTTTTCATACCTCATCTGAATATTTAGTCTATTTACATGTTATAGTATAAACTTATTATGACAAGTTGTTCCACGACGTCTCAACCTCGTGACAAAATATTTTCTTCAAATTAAAAAAAAATACAATTACTTGACCATTTTGTATTTTCATTTTCAGGAATTTTAATAAATGTTGTGTCCCACGTGATTGTACTAAATATTATTGATATCAGCTAGCAAACGGCTCCGTAGCAACTCACATCTCTTTATAGGTGAAATACCCCCTAATGAAAACTCCCCGACGACTTAAAATTCTAAAGTTCGAATAACTTATACATCTAGTTTCACCAACATTAGTTGGAAACTACGACCTGTACGCTAGTACGAACATCCTAACCAAACAAACACACAAATACCCTAACCGACAGACTAAAGAAAAATAGTCACACCCTAAGCCTTCGCTTCGCTCCTTTCGCTTCGCTCCTTTCGCTTCGCTCCTTTCGCTTCGCTCGTTTCGCTTCGCTCGTTTCGCTTCGCTCGTTTCGCTCGCTTAGTCAAATAGATCTAAAATTATATGTAATTAGGTAATTAAGTGATATTTTTTTTTGTTATAAAACAAGAGTATACATACATTTGGGATTACCACGTACTTACAACTTCGCTAGCAAATAAATTTAAGAAGTCTAAGAGATTATTTTTCTTTAATAAACTTCTAACTTTACAACAACACCGTCGTAATTCAAACGTTAGAAACCGTCTTCCACCTCACAAGACCGTGAGCCATTTACCAGGAATAATGAAAAATGTTCCTCCAGTTACCATACTCCGGGTTTAATGAAAACACAAAAGAAGTCTTTCATTAAGCTCTGGAGCCAGTTCAGGGTTTAATCAGACCTCGGCGGAAGCATTGAACAGGTCACAGTCGGTTCTGAATGTAATGATCATTTTGAAACTCAGATTGAACACATTGTAGGGATTCCTGATTTTATGTTTTGAGCAGTATTAAAGATTACGTAAAGGTTACGGAAATAATATAAGTACTTCAAAAAAGTAGATTTTACATAATCTATTTCAACCTCACAGCAAATTTTTGGGACTCTATAAAAACATCGACAACCACAAGAATTCTACTAGACCAACTTTCCAAATTGTTTGGATTATAGAATAATATGAAACTAATCACCAAAACATTAAAAAACTAACATGCGACCTCAATTCGGCACGCGCCCAGATATTATGGGCGCGTTTACTTTTCAGCCAGGAAGGTGTACGTCTACCTAAAATGCCTACAGAAATGGTTAGTATTGTGTATCAATGAAAGAAGGCATCAGGCGTCCCTTTTAATGGGTTGATAAATATCTAAATTGTGGTGAAATTTTGGCATCTCTGGTAGATTTATGTATTAGATTTACTCCACTGGTCGCATTGGTCTAAAATTGTACTGCCCGTCGCTAATGTCAAAATTTAAACAATAAAAACGCATAAATTCAGGTTTTAGCGTAACTAACGTAACGGTGGCAATATTTTGATTTAAATGTTGGACACTTTTATAATAGTCAGTTATAAACTTGAAACAGCCATCTTAAAACTTTACATTATTACAACATAATATATTCATGAAAAACAGAAGTAGCATAAAAACCATTTACCACGCGTGTGAGACAAAAACACTCAAGTTAACATGAGAATAACATTACCCGGCTCATTCCGGTCTAATTCCCGGCCTAGGCCAATAAGGCCCAACGGGTCTAATTAGGCCAGTAGTCCTGCAAAGTAAACCCCATTAGAGCCTTAATTGTAAGATCGACCTCTTAGTGCCAGGTATCCCGGGGTGGCTGTTTACTAATTTACTTACACTCTAATGAGTTCAAATGGGAAACTAAAATGTTTAGTTCATTTGTTTTAAAACTATGAGCATTATTGCATTCTAAATGAGATTTTTATAGCGTTTGAAAGAGCGAAAAAACGCCTTGCTTTCTTTAGTCTTATAAAAAATTTTTTAGTCCGTCAGTTTTTGTTTATTTTAGTACAACAACCTTATTTCATGATTATACGAATTTTGAAAAAAGTATACCCGTCAGTGTTATTACAGTACAGTATAGTTTTTATATCGCCAGTATAAAACTAATAAAAAAAAATATATAGGTAGGTACGGCTCCCATTATATGTACATCTGCAGTGGGGAAGGCAAGTTTTTTTCCAGATGTAATATGGGTGGTCTCTAGTATTTTTATCAAAATTGGTTGAGGAGTTTGACTTCTAAACCAAAACAACTGTAAAAGTGGAATAAGCGCTAATAGAATTGAAGGTTTCAACTTTATCAAATTGTTGTAATATCTATCTATCTAATAAAATGTAGGTATATATTATTAGACCGTTTCTCGCGTGATGTAAAGCGACGATGCAAAAATGTGGCACACTTGCTTAGAACAAACCAAATCTATATATTTTCTTACAAAATTTTCACAAATGTGTAGGTAATTACAAGAAAGTAACCATCTTAACGCAAGGCATTATTTTCTACAAATGATTTCTGAAGTCAAAGAAGAAATGTATGATATAATACTCGTATTTAGCAAACCTTTGACATTATTTGATGTTTCGTGCAAATATAAACACGCTGATACCATTTCATATTTACTCTATGAAAGGAAAGAAAGAAAGTCTTTTTAAGATAAATATTATAGGTCGTAAGGTAGAAACATTTGTGTGTAAAATGAAACAATTCGATACAGTTTTAAACATATTCATTCTGTGTCATTCTGACAATAAAAGCTCCAAACAATTTTTGCGTCGATAATTTGTTAAATATTTTATATAATCTTGTTGTTTTTAAAATTAATTGTTTCCATAGCACAATAAAACTGCTTTTGTAAGAACAAAAACTCTGAGATAATTGATGGAGTCAGGCGTTACTTTTGCGGAAATCCATTTACTCGTATAATAAGATGGTATATACAAGATATTTAGTGCTTTTCCGCCTCGTCTTGATGTCAGCGTGAGAAATCGAAAAATATTTTTGTTTTTATGGTGTGGTTCCTCCTCACCACCGCCACACCTCACCTTATTACTCATGTGGTGGGAGAACCCAAGATTTTATTCTACCACAGATATGTAGATGATATAATAATTTGTTGGACCGAAACATTACGACAGATTGATTTTTTTGTAAATAAACTTAACCGTATACATCCTAAAATAAAATTCAAGGTAGAATTGGAAGAGAACCGGACACTTAATTTCTTGGATCTAGCTATTACAAGAGTACTAAACAAATTGAGTTTCAAATTTACCGGAAACCAACGCATACAGATACAGTGATACCGAACTCATCATGTCATCCTATTCATCACAAGTTAGCAGGTTTCCGTAGCTACATTCATAGATTAACATCAGTACCTCTAACACATGAGGGCTACAAGAAGGAAAGAAACAAGATCTATCAGATTGCTGTCTCCAATGGATACAATAGAAAGATGATTGATGCCGTGGTCAGACAGAAGCAGACACAAAAAGTCCAATCAATGTTATTTGCAATACCTTCGGAAAGAATTAATAAATTTATGGGGAGTTTGACCTACATAGGTCCATTGTCAGAGAGGATTGCAAACATTTTACATAAAAACAATACCAGCGTAGCATTTTACACAAATAATCTACGGCACCTGAGAAACGGAAAGGATCGTTTAGAAGAAGCGCAAAAATCTGGTGTCTACAAACTCAAATGTGACGAATGCGATGCGGTATACGAGTACATTGGACAAACTGGACGAAATTTTAAAACAAGGTTTAAAGAACATCTTGCCGCCTATAGAAATGATCACCCAGAACAATCACATTTCGCGAAACATTTAATTGAAACGGGACATTCACTACAAGCAAGTAACACATATGAAGTCAGGCTCATATGTGACAAAGGTTTTCGGTTGAGTGTGTTGGAACAGTTGGAAATACTGAAACACAGAAATCAGAACTCAGTACTGTTAAATGATCAAACAAATTTGGTGACGTCACCACTTTTGCGGATTTTTAACCGACAAAGTCCGTTAAATAACGCTGAGTCATCTAATACACCCACACAACAATAACAGTGACGCACAACACGTGCCTTTGGGTGGGGGAAACACGTGACCGGCGGCTCTCAGAGGCACAACAGCTCACTTTCGATCGAGCGCTTGAAGAGTCAACATCTCCTGAGTATGCCTTGTGATAAGGCGAAACACTTGTCGAGGAAGTCGGATACTGAGAGAAAGAAAAATAATAAGGTGAGGAGGAACCACACCATAAAAACAAAAATATTTTTCGATTTTTCACGCTGACATCAAGACGAGGCGGAAAAACTAAATATCTTGTATATACCATCTTAAAAGAAAACTCTGTTAGATCTATGGTTCAACTCTCCAACATTGATATTTGTTCAAAGTTTAAAGGACACAGTCACAAGCGGGTTCGGGGGCGCCGGCAAAAATGAAAGCTTGATCGCATTGCTATCAAAATAGATTTTGTCAGGATCGGTATCGCCAATTTTTTTAATATTATTTTAAATGTGTTTATGTGACTTTGGTGCAAAGCCAAAACCTTTTAAATTAACGACGAATTGTTAAAAACGACAAATGACGTTTTGTTTTTGTCGTCACGATAATAATACATATAATAAACCATCGAATACATTGAAGTTTTCCCGTGGTGGCTGAAAAAATGGCGTAATTGTATTTATGGCAAAACTAGTGATTCTGCAAGTTATAATGTGTAATGTTGGTGGATTATTAACGATTAATGTCTTGTTTATGTGCACAAGTGTGGGCAAGCGATATATAGACGGTATACGTGGTTTTCGTGTTCACGGGAAATCTCCACAGAAACCCTTTTTTTAAGTTACAAGGGTACATTATGTTACTTTAACTTGACCACGATGTTTTGTGATTTGATATTGTGATATAGTGAGGTAGTTGTCCTTTTGCATTGAGGCAGCGATGAGGACTCCGCTTTCGTATTGGTTATCATGGTGATATCTGGGAACCGTCAAGTGGATCCAAGCCTAGGCAACAGATCATCTAATGATAATCATGCATGCGTACAGTTGATTTGAGTAGGAGGTAGGCAATATTGAGTTGGATGTGGCGATATTGAGGCTAGTGGCCACGGTAAATCTCCACAGAAACCCTTTTTTTAAGTTACAAGGGTACATTATGTTACTTTAACTTGACCACGATGTTTTGTGATTTGATATTGTGATATAGTGAGGTAGTTGTCCTTTTGCATTGAGGCAGCGATGAGGACTCAGCTTTCGTATTAGTTATCATGGTAATATCTGGGAACCGTCAAGTAGATCCAAGCCTAGGCAACAGATCATCAAATGATTATCATGCGTACAGTTGATTTGAGTAGGAGGTAGGCAATATTGAGTAGGATGTAGGCGATATTGAGGCTAGTGGCCACGGTGCTGTCTCTGTTCTTAGGGCTTTAGGGGCTGAAGATGGCTCGCTACCAACATGTCAGATTCGAGTAGGGACTAGGGAAGCCTCCTTCCAAGTAAATGTAAATTTGAGAATACAGAATCTCTAGTTTTGTCTGGCTACGGCAGTAGATGCTTTTACTTTATAAATGTGGGTAGGGTGAGGCATTTTTAATATCATATTTTCAATATTAAATTACCTTCTAAACGCCATCATTTTCAAATTTTCTCATTATCCTTATTAAATTACGCTCTTTAGGCCCAGTGCGCCTTCCGTAAAGTAGTTTTACTCTTGACTACTGTGTCTTCATAAAATATAATACAACATACTCGTATATCTTCAACACAAAATTATACCAGTATGGGCTGCTTGTCCTGGTCTGAACTTACCCGTGATTTTATCCTAATTTTACCTTTGTTATACGTCCTAGTAGGAGATTGGCTGTATGATTGTATCATGACGCTCAGGGATAGCTCTATAGTTTGTCTGGTAGCCGATGGTTGGTGGACCCAGCGAACGCAAGCTAGTTGATTTGAGATTACATTTAAGTTCTTTATCTATTGCCCGTCATCGTTATGCATTCAACTCTAGGAAGGTTGGTCTTCATTTAATTCTTAGCTAGCTATGGAATAGCTCCTTTGGATTAGTACTAGAATGGAAAAGTACCGACAATAAAACTCATTTAATATCAAATGAGTTTTATTGTATGTTTATGATTGGATTCTACTTACGACTACAGTACTTTTGGACCTGGCTTAGTAGCCCTGCATTACGTAAATAATTCTATTATACTGACTATACACCAATATTTGGCTTTGAGGGACGTGCATTCGCACTTTTAACCTTTAATTTAATTATTAATGAACTTAAAAGTGTGCTGTTGAGGGTGGGCCCAAAATGTGGTTCACCCGCCTTCAACAGCACACACAACTTCTAGATAATTTTCTGCATTAGAGTAGTAGGGAGGTTTTTGTTCAGTGTATGGACGGAGATCTTCCGCAAAGGCAAGATGTTAAGATGTGTTGTTGAGAGCGGGCCCAATAGGGGTCCGACGGCTCTCAACACAGATCTCGCTAGGTAGGTGTTCCGATAGGATAACTACTCTCTGTCGCAATAGGGAGGCCTTTGCTACTTTAGTCGTTCTAAATTTTATGTTCTGTTCTGATGTTGATGTAAAGTCTTAAATTTGATACTCAATTGAATGTCCTTGAATTGGACGTCTTGAGACCGTTAGGTTCGCCATGTCTCGGGTAACACATTATTCGATATCTTTCAACTAAATATGATTTGTGTCAGTCATCCCCACTCTACTCTTGAGACTGTACCCTACCAACCATATATAAATATAAATATTGTAAATAACAACACGCTAGCTAAATACTAACATTGATAGATAGATAGATAGATCAATTCTTTATTGCAGACACACACACAAATAAAATTAAATACAAGAAAAAATTCTTACAAAATATAGTGCTACAAGTGGCGGCCTTATTGCTACAAAGCGATCTCTTCCAGGCAACCTAAGGATGGAGACAATTGTGAAAAAATTAAATAAAATAGGATAACATTGCCCTATCCTATAAATATTTACCTATTATATAAATATTATGCCTAGTTTATAAATATTGACCTAGACTATATAGTCATGTCACCAGCGTCTGTCACTCAACCCTTGTTTATATCTCAGTAATAGATACATTGTCATCATGTTTAGTCTACGCGCCCACGCAATAACAGTCATACGATGGGAATTACTGGAACGCTGAGATATCAAATCTCCTCGTTAGCTTAGCTTTAGCCTTAAGAATATTAATCACTCTATATTCAGACTTCATTGAGGTTACATGTATTAATTAAATAATTTAAATTACTTTTTAGAAACATTATCACGCTCCCCGATCAAGTCTGACGTAGCCGTACGGATTTTTCACAATTTTCGCGAGTTACTACGTGTCGTGATCGCCCCTCAATCTGTGACGCGAACTAGCAGCTTTTCGATTATTAACTTGAGTCATTACAAATAGATTGGACAATATTATCAAAACTAATTTGGTATTGCAATGGGTTACGGTTTCAATTAATTAAAAATTTACTTTCTACGTGAACACTTATGTGAACTATAAGAATATTGTTCATTTGCTTATGACAAAAGACAATATAGTATTAAATATAAATGCGATACGCATATCTGGTTGTAAACAACCTGCGCTTATATTTTGCTGGAAGCAACCGGCAGGTGATGCCACGCACGGCAGAGCTTGTATTCGTCTCTTACACACATATCTTTTACTTCGCAATACAATATGCAATAAACAGATACACAATTTTATTTCATGTAACATGGCACTTGTGCTACTTATAAGATATTAAACATCGATTTGCCAGTTATAAGATACAATCGAATAAGAGAAGAGTTTATTTTCGAACAATCCTAATTATTGATTATGCCCGGCCCTAACGCAAAAATTAGTGGTGTTACCACACATCAATTAGTAATACCAGTTTATTTATTTTAATAATTTAATGTTATGGTCAAATGGCGGTATTAAAAAAACTGAATTACCACTGGTTTAAATCCTCAATTTTTGTACTACAGGGTAGTATATATCATATTATTGCAAAAAAATGCGAAACCACCTCCCGAACAAAACATGACGTCTCCTTTATCATCGGCACGCGGCATAAGCTAATAAAACTTGTTCATATTCAATAAACCAATTATATCATTTTCTAGGAATTATAAAAAAATATCTGTACCTACCTCTAAGCCACGTTTCCTCTATCTAACACATAAAATTACCAAACAATATTTTACATAAGCGAGAAAACTCAGCTATTTTTTCCTTTCAACTGGCCTTCCGCTAGATAACATCAAAATATATTACACCCAATATTTTCGCCTTCACGTTCCGTCCTTATCACGGTCCAAAATATACATCTTGAAGTACCATGTTCAGCTTTAAAGAGACAGTGAAAAATTACTAAGGATGGAGTGATGGATCACGGACCCGTGCCTGCGTTTAAAAAACGATTCAGATGCTTAATTTTTCTGTCGTCAGATGTCGTTCTAGCTGACGAAGTGATGGATCGGTCGGGCGAAAAACAAAACACTACTAGTGATACTCGAATACAAGTCGCATTTCATATTAGAATTTGCGAGCTAGACAAGTGAGATGAAAGAGGGACTCATAATTAAATACATACCTACAAACTTTTCTTTGTTATCCTTTTTTGTACTACTGATGGTGTGTAGGGTTTTTATACTAGGCGAAAATACTAAGCCTATAAACTGGTCCAGGGTCCAGGTTCTTAGAATATGATTTCTGTATCCCTGCACGTAGAAAGGTGTTACTGAAAGGGGACTGATTTTGGGGCGTCGATATTCTTGTTCCAACAGATCTAAGGAAGGCGACACCGTATTGTGGCTCAGGCTGTCGTATAGAAAGAATAACCATGTTTCCTAGTAGCAGATGCGAAGCACACGAGAGCTCCGGTTCGTTCATATTGAAATCCCGGAGTCCTTGTCTAGTACAGGAACAAGACACTGAGAAGTTTAAATGTGTATAACTCCCACATAACCCGGTTTCACTTCAAGGCTGCCGGGTATCTTGGGAAAATTTCCTCTCGAAACCAAAAAAAGACCAGTAAACTGCAAAAAATTGTACGTAAATAAATTGATTTCATATGGTACAAAAAAATGTGCAGTTAATTTTATTGTTTAGTAGCAAATAGTTAAAAGAAGTAAAATATATATTTATTAATAATTCTTTCCTATATACAAGATAAATATGTTATTATCTTACAACATGCCTAATCTATGTTATAAAGTTATACTATTAGGCAGGGACGTCATGTCGAATTTTTTTGTAACATTTTTCGTGACGAGATTTACGTTTTAATATTAAAGTCACAAAAATATTTTATTTTCATAGTAGTATCCAAAATCGATAACTTTACTAAAGTGCAGATTGATACTTGATAAGTAAATGCGATAGCGCGTAAAATTTAAGCCTCACTTGTCCGAGCTTATATTCGTAATATTCAAGAGATTAGGGCATTTACGAAGCCTTAAGAAAACAGCTGTTTTCGGGGCAAAATTATTTTGGACAGCGATTGACGAAGGTTTTTTCATCTAAGTTATCTTTTCCATGAACGGAATAAATTTGTGGAGTGTAGTTTTAGGTTATTTGTTATTTAAAATATTCTTTAGATATATTTGCTTTTATTTTTCGAGGCTTTCATTGCAAGACTTTTGATTGTAAAAGCCTTTTTGCCTTTGAACACGAATAACTTTATTTTTAAATCAACTTAGTGCACCATTTGTTTCATTATTTTCTATTGAATTTCGTAAATAATTATTTTAACAGAAAGTTTACAAGACTTGTAAACTTCCTGTTCACTTTTTTTTTACTACAAAATTATTAAACTAGTGTGTATTTTCGTTGTTAATTTGTTATTTGTACGCAAGACGTAAGAAATGTTATAACCTGAATTTATATTCTTGCTAGACATAAGGAGATAATATTAGTTAATTAACCAAGCCTTTTTTTCTGTTACAAAACAACTTTTAATAATATTCATTCAGAATTAGGGTATTTGAACTTCACCAGCCTCAATAAAATAAAAATGCTTTATCACACCAAATAAAAATCTGTAGACACAAATATAATTGTGTTACACGAATTTTGATTATAACAAACGGACGCAGATAGAAATATAATAAAAGTTTATTTTAATATTACAGAAATCTAATTGACCGAGCAAAGCGCTTCTATGTCTAAGTCGTCAATTTTATTTTTAGTATGTCAGTTAGTAGCGGCTTATTGAAAAAAAAATAGCGGCTTATGGCAAAAGAAACTAAGTTTACCATTATCTGGCCAATTTCAGTAATATTTACTCATGACATGCAAAACATAAAAATAATTAAGAGTGCTGAGTATTAAAAAAATCGATCAGTTGGTAGTGTATTTCTATATATAAAGTAAATTAAAGTTCTTGACAAAGGAGAACTTGTTAGCTTAGGTTTTATTAAATTATAATTCTAAACTTACACGTCTACTCTTCCTCTGATTGTAGACTGAAATTTCCTTTATTAAATATTTAAGCAATTGATTACCATCGGATTCAATTGAAAGTTTCGGATATAGAAATGTTATTAAAGCGATTAATGCCGGAAAATAACATTAAAAAAATAGTACTTAGTATAAGTGGTAAGTATTCATAAAAAACGGATTAAGTTATTGAAAGAGCATGGCGAGCGAAGAGTATTTGGTTCAAGCCTAGTTTTCACCTGTCGGTATAGATTTAATTATAGATTTTATCGTATTTTGCAACGAATGTAAAAAAAGACTTGGTATACGTATAATTAAAAATAGGCTATTTTTTAACTAATTATTTTAATTTAAATGAAATTGCCATATTAGCTCGATAAATAAATAATTAATATTTTTGAAAAACTTATGCACCAAGATTCGTCAAGATTGGTTGAAAATATTACATTGTTTTAAAATTAAAATTGCAATGTGTTAAACTGGCCGTGTCATAAGGAGAGAGTTGGCGCTAAACAAATTGTAATTCTAAAACAATTTTTAATACCAAGATCGAGCTCTTAAATTCAAGTAGGTATCGACATCAAAACAAATATCATTACAAAAAAACTTGCACACCATAAAACATTTTATTAAAGTCAAATTCAGAAAACTCGAAAGTCGACAGAAAAGCGTTTCTCAATCGCTCATTTGTTAAATATGTTTAAGCCGTATGCTCAATTCGCTTGTACAGTTAATTTTATAATTACATACATATGATTTAAATAAGATGCAAGGTGATCAATTTCACCAAGACGTCTTTGTTAAATCTATTATTATAATAAAACTGTAACAGTCCAATTCTGCACATTGAATATATTTTTATAAAAATTGCGGGGGGTGTTATTAACGATATAGACCCCAAATCTATATTTTTCTTAATTTCTGTCTGTCTGTCTGTTTCTGGACTTACCATAACTTCGGAACTGCTGGATGGATTCTAATGAAACTTGGTACGCTTAAGGTATATACCATGAGGTAGGATCTTATTTACTTTTTATCCCGAAAATCGGAAGGGGTTCCCGTGGGAGGGGGAATGAAAGTCTTGTTAATTATAGCTCAGTAACGCGTGCTTTGATTTGGATGATTTTTTTTTTTGTAGAAAGAACTACCTAAATTATCCTAGAAATTAGTGGGGGTTCCTGTGAGAGGGGGGATGAAAATCATATTTAACTAAAACTAGATAACGTGTACTTTGATTTGGATGATTCATTTTTTATTCCAAAAGTCTAACTGAAATGATGTTATCCCGAAAATTAGTAGGGGATCCCGTGGGATGCATGAAAGTCATATTTAACTATATGTCGGTAACGCGTGCTTCGATTTGGATGATTCTTCTTTTGTTAGAAAGGTGTACCGGTCATGATGTTATCCAAAAAATTTGTGAGGGGTACCCGTGAGAGAGGGGATAAAAGTCATATTTAACTATAACTTGCTAACGCGTGATACGGTAAGGATGATTTTTTAAATCATCCTTACCGTATCACCGTATTTTAGTAATAAATTAAACTAACTCAAATTATTGTACCAAAAAAATACTACTTAATTTTTGTAGTTGTAACAAAAAAACTTTTATTGGACGCCTACATAAAACGTTGTAGCAAGGAAGTTTTTACTATTGAAATTTAATTTGCATAGTTATTTTTGATAAAGAATTATTTGCAATTATTGTATTGCAATAAAATAAGACATAGGTATTGTAGTTCTTTTAAAGGGGGTAGATTGCCGTGTGAGCTAAATACGCAAGAAGAACCTGAGCTACCGGTGAAGGATAACATCGTGTGGAAACCATAGCATGGTGGAAGGGCAATCTCAATACTTGCCTGGCTAACTAGCTAGCCCTCAAATTGAAAAATCTGTCGCCAAACAGCTAATGGTGTGCTGCGGCGGCCTTTTTTGAGAACTAGTGTATTCCAGACTAGGCATGCTTCGCAGTGTCGCTGGTTTCTGTAGTCGTGCGAGCTGGTTGTCAAAGGCCTAGCTGTCTTGAATAAAAAATAAATAGGCAATACATTAGCAAAACAAAATCTAACGGGTTAAAATGAGTGCAGAATTCGTAAAATTAAGGCGTTTATGTTAAGCAGAATCTTAAAATGCTTAAAATAATTGTGCGAACTTCTCTGTATCGCTTGAAATAATAAAATTTACAGTTTAAAACACTGCTATCTTATTGTATCTTTAACAATGATAAGATTTAAGACGGACCGCTGAAATTATTTCTCTAGTATTTAAGTCACACTGACATAATAATGAAAGGTTAGCAACCGCGAGCAAAGTCGCGGGTACAGCTAGTTCAAAATATTGTCCGGATTAGCTACCAAAGAACATCTCTAATTCTCATTATGTAAAATAATATTCTTGAAAAGCACTCGATTTGGGCTCAAGAGTTCTTCAATAAAGGACCCCGATTCAAGCTTTAGACATTTATTAAGTTGAAAAGTTTATAATTGCAACGACTATCCTTACCTACTTCAAGTAACTGGTATTTACATATTTTGATGTTTGAAAATCCTCTTGTTTAGAATTGAATTGAAATCTGCTTTTGTTTGATAAAAGAGATTTTGGGTATTATTTTGTGGCAAGGAACAACTCCTGACTATTTAGTTTTCTTAATTTTGTTGATTATTTGATTAACACTTCTTCTTTAAGACGCCATTCTGAAGGACAAGCTGCAAATTGCTTCCACTAGTTATTCGTGACTAATACTAAGTCGACGTTAGCTGGGAAACCGCTGCTGAACTAAGCCTCTACTTATGTTCAGCAGTGTGTTTCTGTCTGATGATGACGAGTTTTATTGAATGCTTGTAAAAGTCAACTAAGTATTTTCCTATATAATATTGTACCTATCTCTCTCTTTTTGTGTATCTTTTTGATATCTCTCAAAATACTACTTTTTTAAAGGTGTACAATTTTCCAATTGTCCACTTAAGGCTTAACCGAATTTACAATAAGAAACCGGTTAAACGCTCCTAAAAATGTTCTATGAAAAACTTGGACTAAGTAAAAATTAACATAAACTCCGCAGTCAAGGAATACTTTAATTAAAAGAGCCGGAAGACAATAAAACGTCCTTCTAAGTTTGCTCTTTACCAACTTCAGAAAAATACAGAACAAAGACGGACGCTTTTAAGATACTTATAAGAAGTTCTTAGAGAAACTAGTGTATCAAAGTTAGTTTATGTTCTTTTGCGATTTAAAAAGTAACGATATTCTTTGCTTTCGCGGATAATTTACTCTGTCGTATACTAAAGCTATAATGAAATTAATTAAACCAAATTGTAAAGAGAGGTTAAAGTATGCCGCTATGGAACCGCCTTACCACTTCGTGCAGATTGCTGTAAAGACCCTTGGCTGTAGGGATTTTGATTCTAAAGAATTTATAACAGAATTAGGGCAAAGGCTAATGGTTAAAACAGGCGACCCTCCGATTCGGTTCGTTCCTGGTGCAAAGGATGGCCATTGCACTTCAGCGCGGCAACGCTGCGAATGTGATGGGCTAAGGTAGCCCCCGGAGCGGTCAGGGGTGGGTAATTTGATTCTTATTATCAGGTTTTTTTAAGTGATGTAACTTATTTTTGTATTATGACTAATTGTACAATGATATATGAATAGAGTTTAGTAGGTGCAATTTCATCCCGCTCCTATAAATTATAGGTCGAAAGGGTATTTCCTTAAAAAAAAAATTTTCACGACCCCATAACATTACAAAATAAAAAAGTGACTATTAAATCAAAACGCGCAACTCTACTCTATTAATCTAAATATGCTTATAAGTTATATTTTGTATTTCTTTGGCATAAATTCAAATAGTATCAAATTTCATGTCTCTCTTGAGCCAAAACACTTTGCACTTCAAACGGTCACATTGAATCAAAAAACGTATAGGCCCCACACTTTAACATGACCCGTTATACTATTAAAATTCACGACTATGTAATATATGCCGTGTCGTAAATAAAACGAGGCTACCAACCCTCCGAACGTATTTGGAATGTGTCCAAATATGAATAAATAAAGCGCTGGATATGCTAAATAGTTCTGCAATAGCTGCCTAGTGTCACCTTGCGACATATTTTCGTCAAACGTTTTTTAGTACCTACAGCATTCATATTTAAATTTAAATATAATAGGTAAATAAATAAAAGGTTTTATTTGAGTTACACTGCATGTACTTTCTAATATCCATTTTCGTAACACCGAATAAGAATCGAAAGAATTCTTTGACTTTTTAGTCAAGGATACGATTCAATTTCGTATTACATTAACAATCGTAATTTGTTATTAGGGTAAACAAAGAGTAAAAAACTTTCTCTATTATTAGGATTCTGTACCCATTGGTAAAGACGAGACCATATAAGACTTTGCTGTCCGTCCGTCTGTCTCCAGGTTGTACTTGTTTCATGAACCACAGCTACTAGCAGCTATCACACTAGACAGATGATGTATTTTTGTTGCCTCTATAATAACATATACTAAATACAGCACATTAAAAAATATTTCATAACGGCAGCAGATAGAAATTTAAACTAACGTTGCATAGATAGATAATTGTAAAGAACACTCACTTGGCTAATTTTTTCAATATTATATACATGAGAAACGTTTCCAATTTAACTATATTTTATTTGTTTCCTCGTTATTATAAATTAGTTTGAGTGATTGTGCAAAATAATGTTTCAGATGAAAATTATTACAAGAATTGTATTGTAATTAAATAAAGATAGTCATAGAACATTGATTTGAAATTAAGTAAAAACTATCATTTCAATTTAAACTAACATGACTGGATCATTATTATTTATTTTATACTAACTGTGATATTATGTAATGTCTTAGGTTTTATCTTCACATGTATAAAACGCGTAACAAATAGATGTCACAATACTTGCTACGAGTATGTACTTACTAATAAAGGTGTCAGCTGCTTTGTTGTTTGCTACCCATCAATGTAAACATATTGTATAATAAAATGTTGCAAATTAAAAAAAAATTTCTTTCTTACAACTTGGCCGACCACTTGACCAATTTTCGTATGCAGAACGTATCTTTTTTTATTAATTTAAAAAAAAACTTTGTCTGCTATGGGTTCGCTTTGACGGGTAGACTAACACCCTTATTGTCATACTTTTCTGTTACACGTTTTATATAAAAAAGTACGTATTGACTGACTGCCTGATATTTTTTAGGAATCAACGTAGATTCTAAACCGCTGAACCTTAAGACATGCCAATTGGAGGGTGTATTTATGAGTAATTAAGGGTAATTCAGTAGGAGTGTAATAAGAAAGGATTTTTGGAAATTTAACCCTTAAGGGCTTTACAAAAAACAAGCGTTTTTGCCATTAAATAATCATATAATTAGAGTTTATTATTACTTTGTGATTATAATCACATCTTGTATCGAATTTGTTGAGTATCGCTGAATGAAAATTTGATTGATGGATATCCGATTGACAAGAATATCAAATTTGGGAACTGCAAGATTGATGTGGGTCTTTAATGTGGATAGAGGTGAATTAAAGGTGACGTCAATTTGTAGGTCGAAGCAATTCATTAAAACAAGTAAAAGTTTCTTAACTCATTGTTATGTTTTTTATGTATATTTCCGTGTTACTTTAATATTGTCCTTTTGTTTTAATGAATAGGTTTTTCGGGTAGCCTTATGCAGATTATCGGTATCAGTAAGGGGTTTACTTTATCGAAAGGAGGTCAGAATACACATCTTTAAGATCGAATGGTACCTTAGTAAAAACTTTGGTACCAAGTCTTAAAGCAAGAAAAAACATTAGGTAGTTGTCCTGTACATTTTGTCGAAGGATACACTTTGTTTATAGAACAGCTAATGCTTTTTTCTTGATATAAGGGCATTCTTAATTAAAGTTGTAACCTGTACAAATAAAAAACCCAAAATACCTAAAAAAATAAAAAAAACCTACAAACCTATAAACTTCCCTGTATACATTTAATTAAAAGCATTACTTACAATACTTTGGTTATTAAATCAAAATAATTTTTTGAGAGGCTACAAAATTGTTCATAATTCTTCTTCAATTTATTTATTCTTTCCGAAGCTTTTCCTAGTAAGAAAATTAATTATCAGGCATTACGTTTCATAAATAATAAAGCCTGAAAAGTTTATTAAATTACCAACATTAATGAATATTAATATGGGCCAAGAAAAAATCAAGGGCAGGTTAGTAGTAAACATCAGTAGTCTGTTTTTTTTTTTACTTAGGGTTTGAATGAGGTTAAATTAGGCTTGAGGCGGAAATATATTATTAACCTTACATTTTAATTATTAGTTAAATTTGCGGCTTGCAGATTTTCCTTTATAAATCGTACAGTATCTGCGTTTAGTGTAATAATATCCGCTTTAACTTATTCTAGTATTGGATAATAATATTTATCCAATACTAGTTATATACCTATCACCTGCGACATTGCAACCCTAAGAAGTTGAGTTTACAAAAGTCTTTTAGTATACGCTTACACCTTATAATGATTAAACTCCCCAAATTTCAAGACTCAAGGTTCAGCGGTTTACGCTCTACGTTGATTCTTAGAAAATAGCAGTCAGTTAGTTAATCAGGACCTTCTCATTTATACATACACATATATATATATATATATATATATATCTTTAAATTACATTCGCAATTAGAAATAATAAGTTAATTAGTTATTATTTCCTACCATTGGGACAACACAGCTTATGTGTTATAAATATGTAAATAAATAACGTTTTCACACTTACTACACCTACGAGTAAGATTGTTCCACACCACAACACACACACATACATACTCGTAGCGCAGACACGAGATAGTTATTTTATCATATCAACTATTTATCTTCCAAGAAGGAAGAGGTACTTGATTCGACGCGTATGTTTTTTATGTTTCTTACCCGATTTCTTGATTACTAGATCGTTTTAAAGAAATATATTTATTTCTTTTTGATTATTAAGTTTTATCAAAATCTTTCTAGAATAAATGAAAAAGTCGGCGAAAAAGTTCTATCGGCACCCTTCATAATGACAGTTGGTAGTCACTTTTTTAATAAGATCTTGTTTATTTTACCTCCCTTAGTGAAGAATCAGACCGTAGAAATATAACACATATTTTATTTTCCAATCTTCTTAAGTACTGAGTTCGATTTGACTCAGCCAGACTCGGACTTAAATCAGACAATTTACAAAAATAAAACATCTAAATGCGTAGTAACGAATCAATACAATCCCATTCGACGGAATTCCTTTTCCACACCCTGCTTTATCGGAAAAGACTCCAAATCCTGTATCCGCTGAGAATTTATTCATGATGTATCCATAGCCATGAGGAAAAAATATTTTTTTTCTCTTGTGATGGACAACGGATAAAGGGAGCGAAGTGATGTTAAAGATTAGAGACTGATAGATGTCCAACAGCAGATGTAGAAGACTTGATATTATGAACTTATTTTTTTTTTTTGTGTAAAGCTAAACATACGTCCTGACATAGTAAATTTCCTTGTAAAAAGTAAATCAATAAGTGGTGTACGTATATACTCGTATATGTGACTAATTTGTAATAACTTATTTTTTGAATAATGTTCTTTAATTTTGTATCACAATTAATCACCTTTTTAATTAGAAGTATGTTTTCGTTTTAAAATTTAGATGTACGTTATATTGTCTTATTGCTCGTGTTATTCTAGTAGTTGATGCTTGTGCCTTATGAAAATATAATTTGTGCTATTTACAACATTTTTTTACTTTAGAAAATTTACTAAGCATGACAATTTAATTTGAATGTTGACCAAAAGAAAAATTGTATTATTATTTAGCTATGTTTTTCCCTCCTCCTCTCTATTACGTAGTTTACGTACTGCTCTGTTTTGGGTCTGAGACTAAAATTTAGAGTTGTCCATCTGTTTTTTCTATCATCTGTACCAATATTTATAAAGATTCGCTTCTCTTCCATTATTCATCAGTGTGTGCGAGGATGAGTATGGAGATCTGATGCAGGTATGGAGCCGGAATATTTTGCCGCCCTTTTTCTAGTGCATTGGTGATCTAACTTGACAGTTGTGAGCAAGGTGCGCCGCAATGTAAAATATGTGCATAGATATAGTAGATTTCGTTCACTTGACTAAATTAAGTAAGTGCTTATTTATGGTTTTTTTTTTAATTATATATGTTGCAATAAAATGGTTTACAAAGTCAAGGAGTAATTATGGAATTTCGTGCTAGAGTTAGTTATACAGTATTCAAGAGATTTACTAACGTCGAGCTGCGTCTGAGGCTAAAATCGTTCATAATCTTAAAATTTCCTTTTATTTATACATCGCATTTACGTTAAATTTCAACTAAAGTCAGTTAAGAGTAATTTTAAATATTTTTTTTATCAACAATTCGAAAATGTATAACATAATCTTAAAATTTCCTTTTATTTATACATCGCATTTACGTTAAATTTCAACTAAAGTCAGTTAAGAGTAATTTTAAATATTTTTTTTATCAACAATTCGAAAATTTATAACATAATGCAAATTATTTATTCATCGAATTGATCTCGATTGAAGTCGGGATATAGGAATTTACGATTGATATTTGACTTTTCCAATTGATTTTATTTTATAATAATAACTTGACAACACAAACAACACAAAGTTAGGTATGGCCAATAAATAATGAAGAAAAATTCAAATCGTAACATATTTTTTTTTGTTCTTACTTACACAACGTTTTCTAAGACTATTTTAATGAAATCGCATTTTATTCCTAGCAGTTAAATATCATACGAATGAAGATTTATACAATGTCTTGAAAACGTAGAGAAATCTTTTACGTATTTTGCTGGAGCTGCGTAACTTAAAAACTGTTTTTATCCAGGCCATAAACTTAAAAGCCGAACGAGGTATGCAAGTTTTTGCTTTCAGCGCAAGACTTGGCTATAACTTTTAATTAAAGCATGAAAAGTCCATTAGAAAAAGTTATAAAAAAACATTTTTACGAAACTATTTAAAATGCATGAGTAATGAAGAAATTAATGGATTTGTTGTAAATACTAACAAAACACGGGGTGTGGATGTAAATAAAATAAATACATAAAAAACGGGATGTACTATATGTAGAAAATGAACTTATTTCATTTTCTAGGTTCTTTTAGGTTATTTATAATGCTCTAATAAAAACTGTCTGATTATGCATTTAGTACATATCGAACTAAACCTGAAAGCAATTATAAAATTTAATGAGAAGCAAGAAACCAAACTTGTGACTAGGTTTAAGCATCCTATAGTTTTACTGCACTCTAACTTCCGCTTTCCAAAACTATTTCATACAAGCTTGTCAAAATTAATGAAAACACATAATAAGGAAGAGTTCTTGTGTGGCAATGATAATTTATTATAATAGATATACAGTATTTATAACAGTGACACAAAGAACAAAAAGAATATTTTGGATCCAGTGCCACAAGTGACTTTCTTACTTTAGCTATCTACCAAAAAAAAGTTTTAATTATTTCAAATCGATCCAGGCTTCTCTGAGAAATCAGGAACATTTAAATAAAAAGCTCCGATAAACTGAAAACCTCACATTTTTTGAAATCGGTTACAAGAAACACTCGACATTTACAATTTAATTCTACTAATCGAAAACAATGTTTCAACCAAAACAAGTAAAATAAATAAACATCGCAAACATTTAATATCAGTGTTTCAACGAATCCGCAATGGCGTTTTGTAACAAATAGAATTAATCCATTAACAACAATTTATTATAATACTGGGTGTACCGAACAGGTTTTAA
The DNA here is from genome assembly GCA_947049295.1 of Ligdia adustata. NCBI lineage: Eukaryota > Metazoa > Arthropoda > Insecta > Lepidoptera > Geometridae > Ligdia > Ligdia adustata. The sequence goes on from OX346237.1 coordinate 5,069,278, forward strand.
ACTATAGTTATTTATACGAATGGTTCTTGGATCTTAATCGTGAGAGTGACACTGGGTACATCAATATAAAAAAAATAATTAAGGATGATTCACAGGTTTAAGGATTTAGCAGTCGGGTTTTTTTTAAGTCTCTTCTACGTCTAGTCGCACGCACACAAACACCGTGCCAAAAACTGCCGAAATGAAACGACGTTAGACGAGTGTTAGGTTTATTTCCGTTACGGAATTTCTTGATTCGGTCGCCGCGCTCAAAGCCAGCGATAAAAGCTTTGCAATACCTTAAATACCCTTTTGACCACTAACATTTAACTGACTAGTCTGCAGAACAAAACAAAAAGAAATATTGAAATATCTGTTGTGGAATATTGTCTAGTTAAATTCATGGAAATTTAAAGTCCTATATTCATACCCACTGCTGAAGTCACCATACCCAGAGAACATGTCTATACTTCTTCGTGCTTATAACCGCGTGAAATTCCGGCTAAGCCTTCAGAGGCATTATTATTTTTATTTGCGCGACCATTACAAAGAGGCTCTCCCGGAAGACATTAAAACTTGCACGTCCAAGAGTTTTGGGCGATTCCAAAAGACGTTTTAATGGCCACGGTGGAGTTGCTAACTTTCTTTATAATCGTGAAAGTTGCTAATTGTGAAGTTTGCGGGTCTCGGTAAAGAGGCGAACGCAGTTAGAAAATTTATTATTAAATATAATTATTTCCATATTAAAGAAAGTTAGTCATAAATAATTAGGACGAAACTGTTATTATAAATATTTAGTAGGTCCACAGTGACAATTTGAAGATTTTTTGCGGTTGGGTAATAAGTGATGATTAGAAGCAAAGAGAGAGAAAAGTTTCCAAAAAAAGTTTTTTTTTGCTAAATATGCTATTTAGAGATAAATTTTTAGTATATAATTTTGCAGTACTTAACTTTTTATTTAACTTTTTATTTAACGTTATAAATATAAACAAAAATACGATCTCTTGAAACATCTGTTGAGATATCAGGTTAAAAAATGAGGTCTAGAGAAATCAACGGCTGCAGCACAGCCACCAGAACACTAGTAGATGTTATTTTAATAACCTTATTCTATTTTATTGAATAAAATTGTCAGCCTCTGGGCTGTCCTCTAGACCCAAGACGCGACATAAAACTTCTAACCACAATTTGGACGCAATCTTTTCTTTGTATACTCTATAATAAATACATACTCTGTCAGTCAGTTAGCCAGGACTTTACTTATTTGACTTACTAACCCTTATATATGGATTCTTGAGTCAACTCTACCATAGCTGACAATTACCTCAAATTTGAACTCGAAGCTCAACTCTCTCCAGTCTATATTATAACCTTGTATAAATTTAGCACTCGCTGAATTCTGTTTATTAATTAAATAGTAATTAGACACTGCTGAAACAAAGCTTCCGTTGTGATTAATATCTTATTTGAGGAAGTGAATTTTGCTTCAGCTAGAGATTAGGTTACTTAGTAGATTGCTTTCCGGGAATTTGTGACACGATTGTGAATTTTATGCTAATAGTATCACTGTTTTATTTAATACGTTTGACGATAGCTCTTAAACATTTAAGTATGGATTTGGTCTTTATCATCTTCATTATCATCTACTGCTCAATCAGATCAATCAATGTCTGTTTTATCTTTAATTCAGTAGGTAATCAACATTTACAAATACAACATTTAGATCAGTGCTATTACTTATTAACACGACGTAGCGTGCCGCTGCTGAGCTCGGGTCTCTTCTATGAAGAGGATGTATGCCATAGTCAAAAATTAAAAAAAAAAACTGTGAAAAAAACAATGAATTGAAATAATAAATGAGTGATATTCTTTATTATTTATTTTTCATAATTACACCATATAATATATAAAAATATCGGACCATCACGCGATCTTTTTATATGCATTCATTTGTCCGATTTTTTCTTGATTGCTTGTCGATCACTAACAAAAGAAGCAGAATCACGAGAAGGAATTGTTCAGTATAATTCTAGTGAGAACTTAATGAAAAGATGACAGAAAGGCCAAACAATTGAATACAGCGTGACTGAGTGACTGAAACAGCAGCTTGAACTATAGCTATATTTTAATAGATAAGTAGTGTTGTAAAGTATCGATAAGGAAAAACTGAACAAATAGTTTAATAAAGAAGGGTGAAATTATACTTACTTAGTTGAAATATTATTAAATATTTCAGGATCCATTACTTCTGCCATCGCTATCAGTACTTTCGGATAAACTGAAACATTGTAAAATTCTTCTTACACTCCCTTTCCGTACTTATTAGTAGTCACATGGCTAAAAGCTGTTGAATAGTAGAGCAAAACACTACGCCAACAACAAAACTAAAAGATTCAAACGTATTAAAATGCCGCGTGACATAATGCAATTGAACCTAGTCTTACTTGGAATAATAATAATAAATCTCTGAAGATCATACTATTCAAATATTTTAATAATCTAGGTAAACTTACCGCAGGAAAACTTAATGTAAGACCCGACCAGGCCAAGCAGGGTAATTTGATAATGAAGCGAGCTGGAGACCGAGCTTGGTGGCATTCATTAGGAGGAGCATGTGTCCAGTTGTGGACGAATACGGTTCGATTATTACGATAAAGTAACCCTACGTATATCAAGTTTAGTCAATATAACTTGAAAAACCTGTACGCGAGTGCCAATGTCCAGAGACAATATACATAGAAGAAATACAATTTTGTATGACTGCAAACAATAACATTTCGCTCACTCGGATAGTAGTAGTGATACGCATGGACATAAGTAATAAGTATGGACCGGTGATTGAAATCCTTTCCTTCAAAAATAATAAGTAAACACGAGAAGATACTCCTTTGAAAGCATAGTATACGTCTAAGTAGTAAATACGTTACTAGAGAGAGATAGTGAATGTAGGAAATGTAGGAAATGCAAGAAAAAAAGAGACCGCAGCTGATCTTTTAAATGACTGCATTTTCTATGACGTGCCAACTTCTTAAAGTTTCCAATTTCAAATTTATACTTCATTGGGGATGTTAGTAATAGCATAACCGATCCGTCAGAAACAATATATTGTTTTCGCCGGAATCGGTTATGAATATTGTTTTTTTTAGTATTTCAATAGATTTTTTCAATTAATTAGCTTAACAAATAAAAACGAAAATTGTACATTCTGCTTATATATTTTAACGTGCATACGTACTATAGTAGAATTAGAAACATGTATTAGCCTTTAAATAACGTTTGTTACAAGCAAATCTTGTTACATTTGAATTATAAACTACTTAAGAAATTAAAGTTTTATATGAACAGAGTTACTGGTAACGAAAGTTTTTACATATAACTTATACATAAATCCGGAACGAATAACTTCTGTTCTAAGTTTCTTTTTTTACGATATCTAACGAAAGACGAGCAATTCGCATGCTTGGTGGTACGCATCACGCTTGCCTATTCCAGTTGCAGCAACATCTTCAGTCTTGAATTTAAAAGCGTATCAATGTATTTTGCTAATCATCGCAAGACATAGGTGATTCGATCCCTAGTAGTAGTTTCGTAAAAAAATAATACGTGTGGCACTCGGAGACTGCCGCGGTAAAGCTATTGCATACACATACGTCTAGTCGCACGCACATAAACACCGTGCCGAAGTCTGCAGAACTGAAAAGTAGTTAGACGATGCTTTCAACGCCGCACTGCTGTGCCGGTCGGAGTGGGGGGAATTAGGTTTATTTTCGTTACAAGATTTCTTGATTCGGTCGCCGTGCTCAAAGCTGTGCAATAGCTTACAAACACTAGTTATCTGTTACCCTGTTTGTAAAAATATACACAACTTAAAGACTTATTAAACTTGATAAATAACGGTTAACAATCAACATCTACTTTGCATCTGTCGATTGATCGCATCCGGTCAATCTATTGGTCTGATTGACCGGATACTGTGAAAAGAGAATGCTCCGAATACCGTGGACAGCACATCGGACCAACGTGTCAATATTGAAACAGCTCTAGATCACGACAAGAATATCAACCATCTGTCTCAAGCGTATCCTGGACTACTTTGGTCATATTGCCAGAAAGGACGGTGATAATCTAGAAAAACTGATAGTCACTGGAAAAGTTGATGGCACAAGACCTCGAGGCCGAAGCCCTACACGTTGGTCCGATCAGATTCGCACCACTTTAGGCACCACAGTCTATATATAATGCACTAAGGTCTGCTGAGGATAGAAGAAGATGGCGTAACACGATAAGAGACAGGCTCATGGGAGGTGAAGGTCACGACCCTCAGACATGAGAAATGCGACTCAAGGAGGTGGGATGTATGCTCTTGTTATTCACTGAAAATATAAAATTCTAGGTTTTTCCCATCGGTTTTCCCACAACAAAGCTACAGGTGGTCGATAATGGCTTCGACAAAAGAATTGTACAGCCGTGCCTTTGTTTTTTTGGACTTGGCAGGGACACTTCCGTGCCCCCAGATTTAAACACAATTCAGATATTTTATCGAGCTATTTTCGAAAATATATTTTTTATATAGTCAGTTAAATTAATCGCCAAACTTCCTAAATATAGTTTCTATATGGATAGCGCAGTTAAGACGCAATTTTCAGTACAGTAAATACATTTCAAAGCACAGTTTTTGTCAACTATAGATCAAAAACTATAAATGGATTGCATAAATAATATTAAATGTGAAAAAAAAATAGTATAAGAGAGTTATGAGAGTATAACGAAATTTAAAAATTCAGCATAATACTATATGTGATACATTTCAAATCCAAGATGACAGTCCTAACAAAATGGCTGCCGGGGATTTATTAAAATAAAACTTGTATTAATTTTTTTAACTCAGTAAACTTTTAGGTTTTTTTATTTTTCATTTATTTATTCAATTGTTTATTACAAAAACAATGACTTAATTCATATTTCAAAGTAGTAAGATAGGCTAATTGTGACACATACGTACTTATGACTGTTCACTATTTATCTATATTATCGTTTACGGACAAACATTTGCAATACGCTCATCAAACTGAGAGCAGTACATTTCAATATTTGATATTAAAATTACAACCGGCAAGTGCCTTTAAATTGATAAATAAAATAACTATTAACAACAAAAAATAAAAACATTTTTATTTTACGTGGCCCACTTACATAAACAAACGATCCAAATGCCTATTACCACAGGGCAGTGTACCTAGTTGGTACTACATCTAGCCCCAATATATATTTTGTCACGAGCGTCGCATTGGCAAGCTAATACTTTATACACAAAAAACAACTTTTACACATACATACCACATAGTATAACACAATCCAAATGCAATAAGAGTATAATAATAAAATAGTATAATTAACATATTTTAAATATTTTTGCCTTCTAATTCCACTTTCAGTATTTCGAAGACCATCCTTAAGAACATATTTTCTTAAGCCTATAAAAATGTAAAGCAAATATTCAGTCCAGTCTATATCAGTGACGTCAAAGTTGAAAATGGTTTTGTCTTGTGGCGACATACTACTAAATAGATTTTCCAAATTGTCGTCAACAAAATTCCAATCATTTAAAGAGACCCAAGCCATTGAAAAAATGGTTCGCTTAAGCTTCTTAGTCAATTTAACGAATCTGTAAAAAATACTTGGACTAAATGTTAATATATCAAATTCTAAAGCAGTGGTTTAATGGTTAGTAGATTCTTCACATATTTTTACATATTTTTATTAAACATTTAATTATTTTTAAACTCCCTTTAAACTTTTTATAAACCCAGCTATTTTAATTACCAAACTGAGGTTGATATGCATTATTCCCATAATTACAAACAAATTCAAAAACTCAACTGTAGCTCGAGTCAAAATTGCGAGATGCAACCAATATAGCCTATGTCCATCTGCAGATAAAGGCAAGTCTATGAATACATCGCACATCACAATATTGGTATACCGATATAGGCTGTAAAGGGTCTCAAATAGTTAGACTAATTTACTTCCAAAATAAACAAACATACACTCAAAAAACCTTACTCTTCTTTTGGACAGAAACACTGTGAGGTTTTAAACATGTACAGAAAGCTAGAATGCTTGTCAAGAAAATTATGCCAAATGCTTACCGCTTTGGTATTCTTAAGAGTCCACAGATGCTATCAGCTGCATATGCTGGTATAATATGAATAAATAGAAAAATAAAGTCAAACCAGACTTTGTTGTGAGTATATATTAGGAACGGATAGTAAATTGTTTTTGGAGAGCCAAAATTTCTTCCGTTTTGCATAACATCTTTGTATATCTTTCCTGTAAATTTTTCAAATATTAACTGTATTTGTCAGATCATTGATCAGAGAAAAAGTAGTAACAAATGTTTATGATTGACTAATTGCGCCTCGCGGTGTTACCCGGAGAAATTTGACTGTCTCATGGAAATCTGCTTTTGAAATCTTCGAGACGAGAAGCTTTAAGCACTATAATATGGTCCTTTCTTCTGTTCATCTGGTTTGAAATATAATATATGTATATATATATAATAATAATAAATAAAATAATAGTACAATAGCCCTGATATTTATAATACTTAGTTCAAAATATTTGACATTTTTCCTTCATACCATTTATATATATATATGTCTGTTTTTTTGTACATATGTCTATTGTAAAAGGGCCTCTATCTAATGCCGTATTTAACAATAAATAAATAAATAAAAAAAAACAATTATTGCAGAAAAAAACTTTAAAGATATAGCGATACATTTTAACCGGAACATAGACATGATTTTACGTTTTTTTTTCTTCAGTCTAATGCCCAATTAAGACAAAATAATAAAAAAAATCGTACGGAACTTGCGTACAAAGAAACCCTTTGTCGGTATTAATATCGAGCAAGAAAAGGCAAATCACTTTCCTATTAAAAATTTAATTATTAGTATTAAAATGAATACAAAACTAAATATTTCAAACGTTTCAGAAAATAATCTAGTCAGTATACTCACTAAAAGTGATAGGATTTCTGTGCGTTGAGCAAACAGTGTAGATTTTTGTATCATTTCCTCCTCTACTTTGGATTTGAGCGATATTTTTTGCTGCCACTATAACTGCATTGTTGACGTAGTCACAAGGAATAAATGCTAATTTAACTTTTAAGTTTATCAGTAATGCATGCGTTGCACCGATACTCGATCCTAAGACGATCTAAAAATTTGTTTTACTGATTATTCTAAACAGATAGAAAAGTAAAAATATCTCTGTGTATATAAACTTTTCGAGGATGCTTTACCCCAGCGGCTCCGTAAATACAGCTGTTATCAATCCAACCAGGAATTGGTTCACGATAAGTGCTTAGAACTGAAAATTATACCCAATAATTAAAATTATTTCCCAAATATTTAGAACACTGACGTAAATGGACACGAGGTTACTGTTAACGTGAAATGTACACACGCTAGATAAATTAGATTTTATATTTTATTTTTATTACTTTGATACAAAAATACTTATTATAATTATGATGAAAAGAGTCTTTGCGCGATAACTGGAGTTTCCGATATAGCTCGTAAAATTTGCAAGTTGAAGTGGCAATAGGCTGGCCACATCGCTCGAAGAACCAGTAACCGATGGGGAAGAAAGTTTCTTGAGTGGCGACTACGAACCGGAAGACGCTGCGTATTTAGGCCTTCCGCTAGGTGGACCGACGACGTAGTAAAAGTCACAAGTAACTAGTGGAGCAATTGGCAGCTTGTCGGATTGGTGTTATAAGGGGAGGTCTATGCTCAGCAATGGATGTCTTCTGGCTGATTATGTTGAATTATGATAGTTGTTAAGATAAACCAATGGTAAAAAGCCATACCAATAAAATGATAAAAATAAAATTTAAAGACAATGATAAGAGTTATCTACAAAAAAATATAAATCCTGACTGATATTCGCAAGGAATCAACGCAAAACCTAAAAAGATGAACCCAAGGATATAAATGTGTGTAATATAAGGTGTACTGAGAAAAGATGTATAGATATTCAACCGCAAGAAAGATTTTTAAATTTTTTAACATTTTTATATTGCATTTTATATCGCGTGCAACTTCGCGGGTTATAACATAACAAACCTATGGCAGGCCTCACTACACATACAGGAAGTCCATCACTTGTCGTACGGATCAGTTCTTCGGTCATTGCTTTCGTAAAAGTGTATGTATTAGGCCAATTTCTGATCAACCTTGAAAGAAAAAAATACGTTAATCATACATACATTTGTTAGAGTCCTAGCAATAAAAATATGAACGGTACAGTTATGTTGGAATTGAGTAAAATTTACGAAGGTTTTAATTAAAAACAAAAAAAGACTTTGTTTTTATTTACAAACAAATTGACTGAGAAGCTGACAGCTCTCAGTTTAAATCAGCTGGTTTTGAGGATATAAAATGTAAAAAGTGTTGGTATAGAAGTCCGTAAATGAGAGCTTAGCAAGGAGTTCAATATTACTATGAGCAATTCAAAGTTTAGTTATATAGTGTTTTGCAGTTTCTAAGCTTTTATAGACAAGGCAAGTTTTGAAATGCTTCGCAAATATGTCTCTCGTAAAGCCTTAGGGCTCCTTAAACCCATCCGTGACTTCAACGCTGTCAAATGAAACAAAATTTGCTTTCCATTTTTTCACCTCTTCTAAGCCTTACTCTAGCCAATAGCCAATCTCAATAATAATAATATAATAAGTAATTATTAACTCTTTTGTTATGTTTTTTAATCTTTCAGGGTCCATATCTTCGGCCATAGATATCAATACTTTCGGGCACATTGGTACATCGTAGAACTCTTCTCTTACTTCCATTCCCAACATTTGGGTAGTTATATGACTATATGCTGTTGATACGTGAACAAAAGATCTGAAAATATAAAAATTAACACTACGTCAAAACAACAAATATGAATGCTTTGGGACCTAGTGTCGACCCTTGACATACTCTTCCATTTGTTACAGGTATAGAAATATAATTAAGCGTTATTATTATTTCTAAAATTTCCACACATATTATAAATGCGAAAGTGTGTTTGTTGGCTTATTCGTTTTCTACCGTAACTTAGTTTGAGATCCAAAAAGTACCATTGGTTGCTTTTTCCACACAAATAAACGCAAGCGGAGCTAGTAAAGTTAAATTTTAATGTCCTTACAGATTAAAAAATGTGCTAGTTAAAGCAGACTTGTTTCGTCCTCCCGATCCATACGTTTTAGATATATTAGGAGTACAGAATGTGTCACTTCAGGAAATGATAATTTAGAATCATCAATCATATAATATTACCTGAGGTTTTTACACAACTTTCCTAATAGAAGTGCTTCTCTAGTTCCTCTTATATTGATTAAAGCTGCTTTTTGTAGAGTTTCATCAAATCTCGTTGTAGCTGCTGCATGAAATATTACTTGTACCTTTAAATTAATGTTAAAATAAATTATAATGACACAGGATTCCCTCTTGACTTTTGTTTGTGTCGTAAACTTTTGTTCTGGTTCATATCAAGTAACACTAACCTCCTTTGTAAGGATGCCCCAATCTTTATCATTAATACCTAATCTTATTTTTTCTGTGTCACCTTCTATTGCTTTTATTTTTTTACTCATATTTAGTATGTTTGCTATGTTTTGAAAAATCTGAAAAATATAAGTAAATCAATTACAATTTTTTAGATATAATCCAATTCAATGGAGGTTCTTTTTTCGTATCTTATATTAAAAACTTAGTTTTGTTAATATTAAAAACTTAGTTTTGTTTTAAAAAATAAAACAATGTTAAAATCCTGAACTACGTGTTTTTTTTCATATGTGAAAGTTAACATTAAATATTTCCACAACTGAATGTATTATTTGAGAGAAGGTACTAACCGGGTCTTGTATTATCTCGTGAAATCTGTCTGAAACTTCTTTACCTTTTTTTACTCTGATTAACATGTACACTTTGGATATCTGGCAAGAACTGTGGTAAAAAAGAAACTAACATAACTATTAACTATCAAACAGTAATTTGATGAATTTAATAAATCATAGGTAATTAAAATCGTTAAATTTACATTTATATGTCAAGATATTCTTTTATGATTGAAGATTGCTTAATGTATACTAGGCAAAGAAATATTACTGCAACTTGTAAATGTAATGTATTTTAACTTGTATAATGTAACTTTATATTCTTTTATTTTAAGAAATATTATGCATCTAACGCATGCGAAAGTCTAGGCAAACTCTCGTTTATCAAATACAACTATGTTACGAGTTAATTAAGAAGCCCCGAAAAAATATATTACTACAATTATTTAGATTGATGTATCAGCATTGTAGAATAAAAAATATTAAAATCTGCCGTGGCAGTCTTAATAAAATCATACCTGAGTAATTTTACCAAGAGCTGCTTTCCAAGAAAACCAGAGCCTCCAGTAAGAAAGATGACTGAGTCTTTGTAGAATCTTTGAACGTCAGAGTCACCTTGTGCAGTAGCATCTATTAAGGGTTTTTGCCGTTCAATCGCAGCTGCGTAAATCGCCATTGCCGGGTCCATGTCCTTTTAAAGATATATTAATAAAATATCATTTTCAGACCCCATGTGATACAATGGAGACATAACTTATTTGTCTATGAATCATTTTTCTCTTTGTCTACAAACAAAACATTACAGGGATATGAAAAAAAATCAGGTCTGAAAGGGATATTTTTAGATTTATGTACTAAAGCCATCAAGTTTCTAATGTAATTCCGTAATATAATTTAGTAAAAATCAGAAAGCTTTTTATAACTGTTCATAAAATAATATATGACATAACTTAATTAATTAAATGTTTTATACAAATGGAATGACTTATTAACTACAACTTTGCAAGCTATAGTACCTCCGTGACTTTTAGGTACTGAAAATAGTCATTAAAATTTGGACTAGAAAATTAAGCTCACCGAGTCCTAGCATTACAATGATAAATTTATTGATTAAATTATTATTTGATTATTCAAAGGCCAAACTCGTGTCACCTACAACTATAAATGATTAATTCACCGAAATACATTATTACCGCGGGTCTACGTGCATAAGTACGTTTAGCAGTAACACGACCATACTTATTGGTTTTCAACTCGTAGTAGTTTATTTAAATACAAGCTTTTACCCCTGGCGTTGCCCGCGGCATAAACTTTTGACGTTATATTATTAGTTTAAAAATTTCGATAAGATTAGGAAGGACGTATTTCTGGCGAATAAGTATGAAACTACCAATAAAACATCAAACTAAAATGCACAGTTGCAGGGCTTTTGCTATTTAGTTAAGCATGTGATCGAGTTTTGTTTGATGCATATAATATTATCAATATCGGTCCAGTAGTTTTTTTATTCCATGCGTGCCGAATAAAAGACTGTTTTCACTTTTCTAAAGTATAACTTGTCTTAAACATAAATAATGTCGTGTGAGCATTAAATTTTTTGTTTCAATGGAGATCAATATTTATCTTGCCTTTGATCAACTTGAGTGAAAATGCCATGAAAATTCATTACTTTTAATTATATAGATGTATATTATAAAGTAGTCTACGTACTCATATTAATTTTAAACGTATTATTAAATGTTTTTTTCTGTTGTTTCAGAGAATGCCTCGAAAATCATTTGTAGTCCTGTGGAGATCACGTTTGATCGAATGGAGGTACCTGGGCTGAGTCATGACTGTGTGGCTGCCAGTCGAGACAAGAGCCATGTGCCTTTACCGGCTCAAGATCGGCGTTGCAGTCATAGTCATCATGGTGCTTGGCATTTTCAATGAAAGTCAAGGTAAAATCAACTATCTTTCACATAAATAGGTTTGAAAGGCACTTACTTACTGTAAAAATCTAAATTTAAGTGCGAAACGAGATGTCACTGAAGACAGTCCGACAAGACCGCGATAGTCTCGAAGACGAGCCGGGAATGCGCTCGAAACACGAATCTACGGACTCTACTTACTATAATACATTTTCTAAAATTATAAGTTTCAATTTAATTTTAAGTTTCTATATATTATCAATGAGTGGCATTTCTCTGTTTACAAACTCAAGCAAAATAATACAAGATGGAACGCCCATTATTCTAATATCAATTCTATATTCCCAAAAACCCGCAATAATCGGGTTTATGTGACCAGACAGCCACAAACTTAGACGAGTGGATACGAAGTTGTCTTGTTCACACAATAATTAATATAGTTTTACCTATATAGATCGACCGATTTAAAATACTTGACTGAAGCAGTTAGGTAAATTAAAATTGGAAAACAATAATAATATACAGGATAGCGTGCGTATAAGGAGATCTATACTCGGCGATGTTTAATCAAAGGTTGATGATGATGATTGAATCAACACTACTATCTAAACACGCTTAAACACGGCTGCTATGTTGACGACACCTCTCTGTTTACAAATCCAAGCATTAGACAAGACAAATACATGACGGAACGCCCATTATTCTAATATCAAGTCTATAGTCCCGTAAACCGCAATAATCGGGGAAATTCCACCGCGAGGCAGACAACCACAAACTTGGACGAGACGCGAGGGAGTCTTGTTCACATAATAATACAGTTAGTTCAGCTAACTGACTCAATTAAAACCGTTTAGTATTTGCATTTTGACGGCGCGTAATTGTTTGGTCAGTGAATTGTTCTGCTAGTTACGAGGTTGTGACCCAAAATGGCATCAGAATGGTTATTAACGAATAAATTAATTTATAATATTAGGTATTCTTATTAACACGCTTCTTATTGTTCGTAATGTGAATATTAAACGATAATTTTAAACGTAATTTTGACCTTATCGAACGTTGAATTAATTTGAACTTTTATAGACTCACTAGCTGGTGACCGCGACTTTGACCGTATGGTATTTATTTTCCTTCACTTCAATTTACCGTGATCAAAAGTATCCTATCCTAAGTAGACCAGGGATATAAGCAACTATTATACAAAATTTCATTTTAAATCGGCCCAGTCGTTTCGGATAGCTTGTACAAACAAACAGAAAATTAGAGAAATCCAAAATTAAAAACAAATTAAAATTAGTTCTATTTCACTTCTAACATGCCCCTGACTTGGTTTTTAGCATTTTTATTAATTGTACAGAAGTTCGACCTCTACAGTTTTATTATATGTATGTAGATTAACAGATTGTGGTTGTCTGCTACAGCGTCTGTTATTGTTTTCCTTTATTACATATCGTTCTGAAACAAAAAATAAAATAATATTATTAATCACGGAATACCTAAAATCAAAAGCAGTAAGTATTTGCCATTTAATTTTCGTAACATTTCGTTCGTTCCTTACTTATGTAATGTAATATCCGTAAATGAAAGTAATTAGGTCAACCATCAAATGTACTAAATCAAACTGGGTCCGGGTAATTAACGCGAGGCAGCTAATTCGTGATTAATTATATTCCAAGATGGATAGCTGATGAGATTGTGACGTCACTAACGACTGACTTCACAGATTGCGTACGCGCTTAATTAAATTTAGATTGAAGATTAAGATGTGATAGTGCACTTTATTAAGCTGTCGCAAACTGCATTTAAAGCTTTTTGTTTACGTATTTGACAAGCTAATATTTTTATGTGAGTGGTATCAATAGATTCGTTTTAGTCGTGATAGTGACACTAGGAACATCAAAATTAAAAAAAAAATCGATTTAGCAGTCGGGTTTTTTCGAACTCGCGTCCAAGCACTTGTTTGAACTACAAAAGTTGATTTCTTGTTTGGGAAAGTATGCTACGGCGTCATTAGCTAGCTAATTTTAATAACTTTGGGCAGAAATTCCTAACTCCTTCCTTAAGTTTCGTAATCATTTGGAATACGAAAAAAACGGTTACGTCATTTTTGTCTCTTTTATAAAGTTGCAATACCAAATTGTTACGAGGTCAACAGTTCAACTATTTATCTCCATTGACGTATATACGTGATACGAGCATCTTTCTCCTTTCTCTTCTTTATTTTTTTTCTTTCTTTTTCGAACTCGCGTCTCACCACTTGTTTAAACTACAACAGCCGATTTTTCTTGTTTAGGGAAATATGCTACGGTGTCATTATATAATTAAATAATATATATATTGATTCAGTAAAAATTGAAGATATACTCAAATGTGGAAATGCGGCTAGCGTAGGGCACCTTTGCATCAAGCACAATTCAGGGTGGGTTATTTGACTAAATTATTAATGTGACGTATTTTGTGTGTAAAAAATTACGAAATGTTAGATTTTGTACTTTTTTTCATGACTATAAAAATACTCAAAACACATATATAGTGGATTTTAATTTAAACCCAATTTTGAAGGACTTACGATTTCAATATTTTAGATTGTAAGTCTATGCATGTGTCGTAGTAACGGATATACAAAGTTAGTACAAAGGGAGTAGTTTCTAGTTCTAGTTAATATACTTATAGTAGAAGTAACAGACTATATATTACGTCATTAATCAGAAGACTGACGTCGACTGATAGGCTATTAATGACGTCATAGTTAGCTTAGCGCTAAATCAAGCAGAGATTAGAGGTCAAGGTATGATAAGAGGGTAATTATTAAATATTATATTAGTTGTTTTATTGCATAATAAACTTGGTTTACAAGTTTTTTTTTTTGATATACCACACTAGCCGCGGATAATTAATATAAATCCAACTAGTGGCAAACACCCATGGCATTGCAGGAAATATAAAAAGGAATATAATTTAAAAAAAAAATCGCTCGCCTGGCTAGCTACTACTGTCAAGCTGTGAAAATCTGTCACCAAGTATCTAAAGGTGTGTTCCGGCAGCATTTCTTAAGAGCCAGTGTATTCCAGACTAAGCATGCTACAGTATCGCTGACTTTCGTGGTCGTGCGTATAGGAGAAAAAAGGGGGTCATCCCCAGCTAATAATAAGTAGACAAAAGATAACGTTAAGAATGTCCAAGTCTATGGAACACTAGGATGTATCGTTGGCGATTGTATTTATTAAATGTAAGTGCGATAAAAACATTAAATTATAAAATGACTACAATATTATTTTTAAAATGATAACGATTCTGTTTAATAGATTCACACCTCTTTCATGAATATCGCACCATCATCAAACAGACATAGAGTGCGTCCAATATTTGCCTAACTATTCGGCCAAATGTTTGTCCAACTAATGGGATTATTTTGCGCAAATAGATTTTGCTTGAGCACCGCTAGGGTACTACATACCGTGGTTTGTTTACAAATCTGTGTTTGTTTAGTTTTTGTTCGTAGAAAATGTTAGACGATGTTTATTTTAGTTAGTTTAAGCTGACACAATAAAAAATCTAAGTTAATAAAACTCAGAGCAGCAATTCAAATACACACAAACATGCAAATTTAAAATGGTAAAGATTTTATTGGCAGCTGTTCATTTATTAATATTTTCGGCAAAATAGCTTTAGCATATTTGACAAAAAGCATTGGATGCCTTGTCATACAAACTCATTGTTTATAAAATAAGGTTACTGTTCTGAGAGTAGTATATTAGTTAGGGCACCATAAATAAAAATACATCAAATCATTAAAATTGGCTCCGCCGTATAGTTACTAATAACTTCGATAAGATAATTAAGCCACATTAATAATAAATATTAAGTAATTGATCTATTAATATTTTTATCACATAATTAAGCCAGCGAAGTCAATTTCTGTGGGTCATGGGCGCCTTTTAACGATTTTGCGGTATAAATCATTTAGCACGAAACTTTGTCCACGACACTCGAATCACTGGCAATTGACTATTATTACGCTAACGTACTACATCCTAGGCAAAATTATCGCTTTGCGTCAGGTGCGAGATGCGACCAAGCGCAAGTATTCTTAGCTAAGTAAAAAAAACTGAATCTTCTTCTCCGGCACCACTTCTCTACATCGTCTATTTTCTTCTTTTTTATTCCTCTCAGCGTCCACATTTCTGAAGTAGGTATTCAGGTAAATATGGAAAATACAAGAGTTCTAACGAGTCTAGTCTTGTTATTTAAAAAGTAGTTTATAGAAAACAACGCGTTGAGAACATTACAGCGTAGGTTACATAAGGTGTATTCTTGCCCTGACCTCTCAAGCAAAGCTTAGGAATATGCAAATGCAAGAGGACAGAAACTTTACACGTGTTTTACGCGCGCTAGTGCATTAAAGTAGTATTTTTATCCTGCTTAAAGTAGTTTTAGCTGAATAAAATCTAGTATAGACTGGATCTTGAAACTAGGACTTTTCAAAACGCTTTTTGTTAGTAAATAAAATTACAGTCAAATAACAAAGGTCCGTGCATTCACCTAGATCAATACAAGTTCAAGTCAAAAAACCCATTTTAGCATACTAGAATATTATTTTAATTATAATATAGACTAGAGACAGAATAAATGGTATTCGAAATGTTTTTTTTTTCTTGAAGTGTCTTTTATTGTATTTTAATAATCATGAAAAAAGTAATATGTAAATAATGTTAATATCTAAATCATTTATGCAGGCGATTTCACAAACATTTTAATCATATTTGTTTCAAAACCAAACTACTACTTAATAAAAAAATCGTTTTAGTGTAGCTCCCGTTTGAATATCTTTTGAAAACAAGAACATGATAAAAGTCTTTCTTGCGGCTTAGAAATTTTTGCACCAGGACGGACCTCTTCGTATACACGAAGTAAAATAATAACATTAATAAGATATACAGTTAAAACAAAAAAAAGCATTGGTCCAGACATCTCTGTCGAATCAGGAAACATACCTTAAACAAAATTCTAAGGAAACATTTTTTATTCGGTCAAAAATCGGCAGCGCTAAATTGTCCGGACTCTACATTAGTCTCTAGTCTACCCGATGCAGAGTCAGGCAAAGTTTCCAGCGAAAGCTTGCACGTGAAGGTTTTACGTTGCAGTTTGTGTTAAACGCATTTGTCTTCTACAACACTGTTTAATATTTTGTTTGTATATAATTACGTATAATGTGACTTATGTCGTAAATTCGGTGAAATAGTTCGCTTTGTTATACTTTAAAGCATCTCTATATCCCTATCTCTACACATACTATAAATGAAAAATTGAGTTTGTTGGTTTCTTGCTTTTTTTCTCTCTTCAGTAATTAGATGAGAGATCAACTTGATTGCACATAGTTAGTTAGATTGCCGGGTTACTTTTTTTCCGGAAGAACAAACGTAATGCGCCTGAAGCCGCAGGAAAAAGCAAGTATTAAATATTTCCTTTTACTGGCTTAATTATTTCTTTCATTTATGACAGCATTTTTTCACATAGTTGGTACAAACTCATAAGTAATCAGTATATTGCCATCTTCTTCATCAGAACTTTAACTTCAAAGAACTTTATAAGAACTTCTTCGAATTGCATCCGAAGAGAACTACTTCAGGCGAACATACTTTTCATACTACTGAACAGAAATTGAGAAAGCTGATGTTTTCAAATACATGTATGTAATAAATAACACTGTACTGTACACTGGATGTTTATAATATATATAAGTATGTATTTATGTATATAAGTATGTATATCAGTCATCAGGTTACCATAGCACAGGCTTTGCCTAGTTTGGGACCTGAACATCTGTGTGTGGAAGTTGTCCCATATTTTTAATATATTACTTAAAAAAATAACTTATAAATCTCATTTATATACGATTTATACGATTACTTACTACTTCTCTCTGGTAAAAAGTTTGTTTTTTTCACATAGAACAATTAAACATAAGAAGATTAATTGTTGTAAGATAAGTGTTCATTTTCTACCAAGTTACACTCGGCTATAGAAAACAATTATTGCTGCTCTAAAAAAAACAACTTCAATCATTGCCGATGATTCGTCAATTGTCCTCTATTTTTTACTAGCCCACGGTTACGGTTACATATTGAAAAGCAGCTTTCTATTTGTTAATAACGACAAAAAGGAAATAAAAGGTAAATAAATATACAAGCTTTTGTCTTTAATTACATAAATATTTATAGAACAAAAATATGCTTTGTCGTGGCTCAATGTCTTAATAATTTTGAATCAACCTATTTGTATGTGAAATATAACATTCTAAATTAGATTAGCATCACCGATATAAAAAAGTCTATCGAAACTTACACAGCCAATAATCACGACTCTCTATAGGTACCATAATTGTCAACCGAAGTTAATTTCGTAGGTGGGCCACCCGCCGTTACCGTAACATTAGCAGTTATAGCACATAACAATATGGCAGTTACGATATGTAGGCTTATTCGAAATGGGTACGTCCCATACCCTCATTAGTTGCATCGTTATCAACAACTGTTTCTATAAGACATTATACGAGTAAGAGCGTGACTTGTGCTTTTAAAGTACACATTAGAGATCACAGTCTATATAGCCACTGACTTGTATTATACAAGTACTTCAGATTGTCAGGACTTCAGATTGTCAAAGTGACAATGAATCCATTTGATTTCCGCCATTTTGGCACTTACGGCAGCGTGTGCGTCCAGTGTGAGTTCATGGAACTAATATTAGTGATGGAATAATGTCAATTTTATAACCAGAGACTCAAATTAAACAACATATCGTTGATTAAAAAAAAACTTGAATCTTCACCACAATTTGGCCAGTGTGGTGAACTATGAGATATATAAGGTTAGACCTGTGCTCAGCACTAGGATACTAAAGGTAATCCTGCTCCAGGGGTCTTACAATACTGCGGTGGTATCTTCTGGACCCTTATTCACTATGCACATTTGAAAACGTATAGCAACCGCGTTATTCCAAGCGCGTTGAATTTACATGGTATTCACCAAGCCAATGTCAGATTTTATATTGCGCCGAGGCACGGAAGACGCTCGTTTTGCGTCATCAGAATAACTTATTGAGTCAACGTAATGTTAAACACGTCACACGTTTTCAGCAAGGAGTCTCGTCTCAAAGGACGAGACAGCTGGATGTCTTGGGAGGTGTTAAGGACTAAACACCTAAGCACCCCTTCCTATATACCTGAATAATAAGTGTTATCACCTGTTGTTATAAGGGTACCGCCAAGTTCCTTTGTAGATCCCATATCTCTTCATCAAAGCACTGAGGCAGGCCACCGGGGGGTATTAGTAGGTACAATCCTACATAACTCGGCTGTACCCTAATGCAGCCGGATATCCTAAGAGCCTTCTTACAAAATACCGTAAATACGTAGGTTTTAGCGTCCAAATTGTATACTTTGCTATAGTTTCTTTTATTTACAATTAATAATGATGATGCGTACTTTAGATTTTTAATTATTTATTTAAAATTAACGTTTTTCCCGCTACATGCTTATGTAAAAATTCGTGCCGACCCCATTTTGGAGTTCTATTTGCAGATTTTGCTGAATATAATCCATCAAAAAAATATATTTTTGTCTTTAAATAATATGTGCTTAAATAATGATGAAACATATTATCGATAGAGGCATTGTACGAATGAGTAAATATTTTTGTAATAATATAATTTTCTTCCAAAATTGCTTTGAAACAAGTTCATATATCTTTTGAGGACAACTTTATTTTTACGAAATTTTGTACCAATATAATATCTAATATGTGTTCACCAAATATACATAAAATATTTTTGAAATTTTTTAATTCAACTAATCGAAAGTACTATCTATTTCACTGCGACGGCAACGTGCGCTCAGTTTGTTTGGAGCCGCGCCCAAATGTAAGACGGGCCTGAAAATAAGTGTAAGCCTAGGTAAATAAAATGGAAATTAAAGTTTCTTGAATTCATCTTGGACCTTATTACACCTGGGTGATATCACCCATATCTATTAAAAAGAAAATAGCAAAAAGTCACTATTGGTTGTTAAATAGTACGGAAAACTAAAACTACGTCATGATTAAAGCAGAACTTTCCTAGTATAACTAGCATTAACATAATGTATAGCTACCAAAGTTATTAACACTCGGCATCTATAGAACAAAGGGACTGAGTTACCGAATTCATATAAGAAACAAAAGGCATTTTAGTTCGCACAGATGTTATTAATGTGTTTCATTAGCGGGAAAATGGAATTAGGTGCACTAGAAGAGGCTTATTGTCTGAAAGTGGTTCGGCTACGTAATATTACCTTATTATATGCTTTGACAATGTTAATAGCGCTTGCTTTTCGAACTTTTTGAGTGCTCTTTGAAGATAATTAATGTCATTGTAATTTAAAATTCACTAGGCGCGTTTGAATTTCATTGACAACCGTAATGTATCATTTTTTTGAAATAAAATAATGAGGTTTACAGAACACACTTTACATTTACTATATTATTTTTTTTTGTATAGAAACTTTAAAATGGTAATATAAAACGTTATATTAAATGTGGTTTAGGACATTTATAACATGATTTTCATAATTCTTTTTATATTTTGTCTAAGTGCCCAAAATAATCCTTAAAGAAATATTATAAATAGAAATGATTGTATTTATGTTGCCGCTATAACAAAACATAAATATTAAAAACAGAACAAATAGATATTTGACGGGGGCTCCCATACAACAAACGTATTTTTTCCGTTTTTTAATCGATTTATAGAATAACAATTTAACTAAAGTAATTTTTTTTTCTAGTTTTCATGGTGTTGGACTGATCCAAAACTGAACTCTAGGAATGCTACTTGGGTATCCATGACAAAGAAATTACTAAAATGAGTTCGTTACATCCAAGAAAATAAGTAAAAAAAGAGATTTATTATATTATCTATCCATTTTCCCCAAAATGTTAAGTAGAAAAATTCCTCCGAAAGAATTTGGCAATATCAATTTATCTACGAAAACTTCGTCATAATTACAATTAGCTTTAGGCTACTGGATTAATTTTGTCAGGTTTTTTTTGTTATTTGATTCGTTTAACTAAGTTAATTCAAAACTTAAATCCGAATTTTGAATGCTAAGACGTTAAATAAATGCAGCAGGGCAATCGATTAGAGTTAGGCATGTAAGAGTTGAAAACAAGAGCATGCAAACTTAACGAACGTACATCCGCACATCCATACATTCTTACAAGTTTTCGCGTTTATAATATTACTAAGGATTCTCTGGTCGGGCTACGAAGTTACATTGAAAGATGTTTTTAGTGGGTTCGGAGATTGATACGTCTTCGCATATTTACCCTCTATTTTGTAAGAGTTCGTAAACTAGCAACATGAAAAGTGAAATTTGCTACGAGTCTCTAGTGAATCAGTTTCTACTAAGTAAGCACATCGTCGCTTTACATCCGCCAAGTAATGGTCAAACGCAAGCCTCAAAGAAAAAAAAAATATATATTTATCTTGGGAAATATTTACAACAATATTAAAAAACAAGTAAAGTAAGAGTTAAGTTGGGAAATGTCAGCAGCGTTACTACATATCACGTCCAAAAATAAAATAAAAAACAATTGTTTGTCACCTGAAATTAAAGTAAGCAAGGGTGCAATGTTTTATCTTTGAAAGTAAGCCATCACTACTTTAACTGTAAATACTTGTGGCTGTTGAGTGCAATATTGGCAACATTCACATTCATGCCTTCATAATCGTATAGTAGTACCCTCGCTAGCTAGGGTACTACCACGAATTAGTATTACGATAGATTAACAGCTCTCATCACACTACAATACACAATTCCTTATTGTCACCATAAAAATACAACATTAAAGAATAAATACAATAAATAAATCGGCACAAAAAGCGGTGTTATCTCTTTCTAGATCACTTTTCCAGAGTTTTTACTGAAGAACTGAGAAAACTGACTAGCTTAAAATGGTAACTTTAACACAATCCGAAGATAATAATGACTGGAACGATTCCTCAAAGGTGTTACCACTTACCAACACGCAGCTCCTACTTCACTGTTTTTATTATGAAAGTTCGCTCGTTCACTTATACACAGAGTTGCCAGTATTTTCCTAGATGAGCTCTATACATGTGAGATAGGCAAAAAGGATATAGGTACCTAGTAATTTTTAATTTGAAATTATATTGGGCTAATGTTAAAGATTTTGCTGTTTTCGATATAATTTAATTAAATAAAGAACAGCTTTAACTAAATAGAAATAGATGTTCAAATTAGATAAAGCTTAACTAGTTACCAATTAATGTTACAGCAAGTGAAATATGTCGTATTTTAATTAGTAGTGTTGGAATTAAATTAGCAATCCTTTAACTAATTGGTTAATTATCATATTATATTATGACAATTTTAATTAAACCTTTGACTTTCAAGCTGAAGATGTGACGTTCACCTTTGCGTTTTTCACTTATATGCACCTTAGAAATAATTATTAGTTGCTCTAGCAATTCTTCCTTCTAAAACAACAGGAGTCCAGTTAAGGCCAGCAAGTACTATATATCTTTCCCCGGGAATTAATGTGTCTAGCATGTGGTGCATATATATTAAGTTAAAATATTGTTATTTTTAAGTTGGGTCATTTTTGTTTTCCGTGACAAATAAAATTATATACTATTCTATATAGTTTGTTACATATCTTAATGTAATAAATTTGTAGATTCCTACGAATTATGAGCGTTCTTATTTCGTATAAAATAAATTTTTTCATGTATTTTTTATAGCTTGTATCATAATAATCAAACAATAAAATCTAGTAGATAAATTTTTAAATAAAATCATGTAAGAAAAGTGAAAAACGTACTTAATTTTTTTCATTATTTTGATTTATATATATACCAAATCGCTTCACTGATTTGCATTAAATTTATATGGATCCAACTGGAAAGTAATAAAAAAAAAAACAAAAAAATAATAATTAATATTGGACCTGTCATCTCTGAGAAATCGGGGAGCATACATATAAAAAAATATTCCGACGAATTGAGAACTATACTGAACTTTGAAGTAGGTTAATAATAGAAAAAATGTATAGGCGCTTACTGAATTAACGTGAATTGCCAGTATTACATGTAATCAAAGGTATTTTCTGTTTAATAGTAGAATTCGTTTATTTTGATGTGTGGAAATATAAAAAAAAAATTACTTACTCTTCTTGCAATTCTTTCCATGTCCTTTACATTACCTTCAAACTAAACCTAGTTCTAAGTTTCTATATGATCGATCACATATCTAGTTAGACTAAACTAACTTGTTCCTCAATTGATTTGCCCGAAGTCGACCTTAACCGCACCCTATGCTGA
Source organism: Ligdia adustata (assembly GCA_947049295.1). Taxonomy (NCBI): domain Eukaryota; kingdom Metazoa; phylum Arthropoda; class Insecta; order Lepidoptera; family Geometridae; genus Ligdia; species Ligdia adustata. The sequence goes on from OX346237.1 coordinate 5,092,429, forward strand.
AACTTTGGACTTTGGAAAAAAAACTAATCAGTATTCAAACCGAGCGCAAATAGCCTCACACTTGGCGAATGAAACTTTCGTAAGGATAAAAATGTGAGCAGTAAGTCAACTGTTGTGTAAAAATCAAAATTACAAAAAAAAAAAACTTTTTTACTTGTTTCGTAATAGAAGTTTATTTATTTAAGATGAGAATTTTAATCGTAGTAAATTTGTTATATTTAACAATAACAAATTTACTACGTTGAACTTTATTTTATTTTATTATGGTTTTAAAGCACAATGTACCAATTCTAGGCACAGGTAAAAACATAAGACGACTAAAAAGTTCTATAAATTGCTAGAACCCATATCTATGCCAGGTTTCGTCAAAATTTGTCGGAAACTGCGACCTGTATGCGAGTACAAATTTCGGAAGACATAGAAGCATCCAAACTGGTAAAAAAATATGTGATAGACTCGATGCAGAAACGCTGCGCTCTTTCGGTCTATTACTATAATTGCGTTTATACCATTAAATAAGTAAAACATGAAGCTTGTTAAACCTTTAGGTACAGTTGAGTTACTTCTGGTACATGCGCCCAAATTCTCACAGATAGGTGTTTGCAACTTTCCACCAACGTTGGTGGACTAAAACTTTTCCTGCAAAAGGTTTTGGCCAATTTCGATTACGGGAAGGTGGGGTAAAGTTTGTCGGATTAAAAAGAGGGAAAGTTCACGTTTACAGAGTGTTAAACGTAAAATTTTGTCATGAAACATTTTGTTGAGTATTTTACTATTGATTTTGTTTTGCTGTCAAAAACGGTTTAAACATTGTAAAGGTTTGTTTGGTTAAGTAAACAAACAAGTTCGTGGATTGAGTACCTATATGGAGTTTGAATAATATGTATAGCCAGGAATAAGTGTTTTTTACCTTGGAATGAAGTGAAATTTGTGCAACTTTTTTTTTCATTTTGATAAATGTTTCTTTAGCAGAACTGTAAAGTTCTCCCAAAATCGCAAAAGTGTTTAACGTCAAATATTCCCTGAATTAAAATCCCATTTCTTTTTTTGCCTTGAAAAACAACCTGACAGACGAAAGATTTTTTTTGATTGACTTAGTGCAGACGCTTTCTTCTTTCGAGAACAAGATATAAAATAAAAAATAAACCTATAGTGTTAAACTTAATTACAATGTTATATCCATATGTCCCATATTTTATTTATATGAATTCAGAAATCATCTATGAGTTCCAAATACAACACACTGAACTGCCTAAAATTCCTTTAATTTCTGACCCACACGTTTAAATTTCTACACATTTACACTGCCCGCTCTAAGCGCTCGTTTCTAGACCCATTATTAATGTAACAAGCTTAGCCTAAGGAAACCTCATACATACTCCCACTTGACCTAATAGCTTTACACTAAGCCGCTTTGGGGTTTAAAAAGAGAATCTAGATTTTTTCCAGGGCATCACTCAGGGAAAGGGGTAAAAATAATAAGGTTCAAGAGTAGCTCTAAAAATTTATTGATACTTATATATTGCAGTTTCTGGGCAGAATAAAATTGCATTGTTCATAGCAATTGGACTTTGCTTGCTTAACGTACGCCGCGGGAAAAAGAACACTAATTTCAATACAGCTAATTTAAAATGACACAACTACACTCATTTTGAGGCATTCAATGGATAATGTTTTTTATTTTAACACGTTGAACGCTATGACGGAACCTTTTTTCAAACTGTTTTTTCGGGGCCGCACCAATAAATCCAGAAACGTCCCGAAATCGATGAGGTATTTTTTAGATAGGAAATTACTTAAAAGCATGTACTCAAATTCCTAATTTTGTTCCTCGATGGTGGATAAAGAACAGTTACCAAAATAATGACAAGACGTTACGTTCTTTGTACAAATAACCTTAACTATTCAGTACGGTGATAACACTCGACATGGAACTTTTTCACCATGGTCAATCTGGGCAAGGTTTCTCATGGTTTTACAGATTTATTTAAAAACAATACTAAGTTTATATATCATATGAAAAATATTAATGTCATTAAATTGTACTACTCTATTATTAATTTCATTCTTTATATATAACAGTGACGTAGAAGTCCCAAAATTTCTGATGTCTGAGTCATGGTTTTCAAAACTTTTCACCCGAAAACGTTGTGTTTTATGATGGTACTGAATTCAGCCCTGTGTTTTAAGATGCACTTGCAACACGTTCCTTTGATACCAAGTTTGTCCTTTAAGTTTATACCGCAATGTGCTGAATATATTTTCTTCGTGGACTTTTGTGTAAGGTTTTAAATTCAGGATTTTCAGGAAAATCTTAGTAAAATACAGAAAAGGACCGTTTTCTTGTTTTTCCGTAAGTCATATCACTTGTGCCTTTGTTTTGTACTTCGGTACATATTATAGCGTTCAACCTATCATGAAATCGAACAAAACACGGCTTAGAAAATATACGAAATTTTAAATTTTCCCCCTAAAAGGAGGTAAGGTAAATTTAATTTTTTATTGGCAGAGTATAGCATTATATAGCTGAATACCACAAAAATTACTCAAAATATTATTTAAATCTGCAAAATATATTTTGCTCGCGAGGAGCAGTATACAAATCTAGTAGTAATTCACATAAGAATATGAATATTTTACAACAGAATTAAATTGTCATATCGTTACGGTACATAGGTATTTTCTTCCTTACAAAATTTAATTGCACTGAAACGACAGATCAGTTTACTTTACTATTTTCAACTCAAAGTATATACGAGTACGTCTTTGCAATGCGACTACAGCATTACACTACCTTAATGAAATTAAAACCTTTGTAATGCAACACACTTTGTTCTTCCTTTTGCTTCAACATTTACCAGCATTGTAGTTACCTACACTCGTACAAAATTATTATTAAACATATTTTATTCTGTTATTTTGCTAAACAATGACAAAAATTTAAACAGTTTTCAAAACATACAAGAGATTGAATGTCTAAATTATTTGTTAGATACTGGTTAAAAATAGTCAAGTTATTTAATTTATTTTAAATTTATTTTACATATAAATTTTAGTGTTAATAAATCTTTATTTTTTGTATAAATTTAAACGGGTTGTTACCTCTAAACAAGTGAAAGACGCGTATTTGTATGAAGAAGTTAACCGAAATATCTGCTCAATAGGCATATCTATATTTTTTGTCGTAAGACGTCTATTGTTTTCATATAAATAAACATCCACGCTTAAGTAAATGTTTGGTATTTTTTTGATATTATTTGATTAAAGTCGTTTTTTTTTCGTCTTTTATCACCCAAAAACTATTCTAAAGAGGATGCTAGTTGATTACCAGATTAGAATAAATATTTTGTAAAAAATTACGAAAGCAATCATTCGAAAACTTTTTGTTTGAATATTAGTAAATCCAACAGTAGCATTCATCGCCTATATTTTTTCAACTATTGCTGTATTTACATTAAGATGTATCTCACAAATGTTTCCTTATATAGCACACCTCAAGTCCCAGGAACTTTAATAAAACACGCAAAACAACACTAACAGGAAAACTTTAATTTCGACAAGACACAAAACTGAATTTCACTCCTAAGTCCGAAACGTAACGTTCAAAATGTCTGTCCATTTCAACTTTAAGCTGTCACCTTCAGCCGTGTATAACTCAGTTTTTTGTAAAGAAAAATCGACTCAAATGCACACAAATGTAGGTTTTAAATCCAATGGCTGTCGTTATTAAAAACATGTAACAAAATCATAAAAACAGGGTAAATGAGATGTGAACCTCGCGATTTAAGTCGGGCAATTTGGCGTAATGACACTTCATAGGGCTGCGAGGTGACTTCGGCGCTGGTTTACTCGTATATATTTCAAGTTGTAGTTTAAAAATAAGTATCGTGGTTATTCAAAAAGTTAGCATAAAATCAGTTTTAAATATACATACTTTGTTTGTTTTAAAAAACCATAAACACGCATTAGTGTGATTAATTCAGATTATTATAATAAGATTTCATTTTTCTTGAGTCGACGTCGATCGAGGTATATTTATTTTATTGTATTCACGTCTGTACAGAATCAACTTTTTTTTCAGGTTTAGGATTAGGTAGTCAATAAAAGAAAAATAATATGTAAGTTAACTCGTTCCGCGGGATATGTACGAGGCAGGATGAGATAACGGAAGTGTCCAAATTTATATCATTATATCGTGTTTAATATACATCATTGAAATTCTAAGCTTCGGATACATCTGTGTGCGTGCAGGGCGTATTTTAAAGTATAGCACCACGGGTATTTTAGGTTTGTCACCCCAAAATCATGCTATCCCCCATCATCGTCTGCACTTGTCGCTTTTGAAAACGATACGCGCCAAGTCGAATCATCTTCGCTAACTCACAGTGTAGGGCTCAATCTTACAACCAAACTAGTTTTGGTAATTAAGTAAATTTTAACTTCAGGATCAAAAAGTTAAAACAAAACTGGTACGGTATAAATCGTCTCCCACAACCAGCCATCCCGGGTAGTGGCCCTTCTGACGTAAATACGCCTCTGTGTGCATATGTGTTGTGTATTGATGATGATGATAGGAAATGTATTGTAGATTTTATTTAACAGTAGTCACTCACGGCAATCACAGAACAGTTCTACAGTGGAAAGATAAGTTACTTTCCCTAAGATCCCTTAGTTGATTTATAAATAATTATTAATTTATATCAAATAGGAGAATGACGGATTCCATTTTATTCAGTTTAAAAGTAAGAACATACAAAATCGTTGTACTTCTATATTCTACGTCTACGTCTGTAGGACTGTCACTGACTAACGTACAGTATTTATTTATATATTTTATTACCACATACAAAATTATACTATACTCTACAGTCTCCAAGGTCTGTGCCGTTTTTTAACTTACATTTAAACTTCTTAAATTAACTTACATGCTTTTAAATGTGAAAATAATGAAATTAAATCTCATGATTTATATATCTGGTTATTTTCTGATTATACAATATTTCGCTGCCATTTATTTAACTTTTTATATAACATCTTAATTAAAATTTAATTAATGCTTAACAATAATTACGAAAACCTAAATAAACTTTACAATACATACAAAATAACGTAACAAAAAATAGCTACATCCCTAGTCAATTCTGTGAAGGGTTGAAAATCGTATTCGAGAGCATTTTTGGCTTGTTATAGGTATCAACTACTTTTCGCTGAGTAATTGGAGAGCCGTTAAAGTTCTGGCTTTTATTTTTGTCGGAATGATAAGGTCGGTGGAATAAAAATAAAGTACGGTCTTTGTGGTTTTTGTGAGGCTTTTTGGGGATGTTTTTCACGACGGGTAAGTCGACGCTGTAAGAATTTTATTTGAGTAGTTACGTTTTGTGTTGAAGTGAAATCAAGGCAAGGCAAGTGAATTGCTGTTGCACATATTCTATGAAATAAATATGGGAATTTTACTTTCACGTTGAAACGATTTTCAACCCCCAATGTGAAATCGACGGGGTGTTATGAGTTTGTCGTGTCTGTCGCGTAGCTCGAATGGAGGAACCGATTTTTATTCAGTTAATTTTTTAAATTTAAATTCGAGTTGGTCAGGAGACGTCTGAGAGACGTCTAACATGCTTATATAACAAATGCGTCTTTATAGAGTTGATATGAATTTTGCCATTAGCTTAGATAAAGAAAGAAAGAAAGAAACACATTTATATACAGAAAACAAACTTCATTATACAATTTATAGTCTGACTGAAGTTACAAATTACTGTTTTCTGTCACACACCGACCAAATTCTATTGTAAATACCAACCCAAGCAAATTACATGCTCTTAATATAACATAACATAACGTGGTTGCGTTACGTGCTTAGGGTCATAGTGAATAAGAGACCTGAATTTTTGTTCCCTGATTACTTAAATACTCCTTTATGGCCGAATGAGATGTAGAGAACATACAACAAGTGTGTTACTTCCAGGTGGTCCCTTAGAAATTTTATCAAAAATCAGTCCATCAGTTTGGTTTGTAAATTGAGACGTTAGTTTAAAAATTAATTAACCTACAGCAAAATACTTTAAAGTTTTAAACCTACTAATTATAAATATTCGAAATGAGCAAACGATTCAACCAAAATCTATTCTGGGATATAATAAGAAAGTAACAGTAACTTAATTTCATATTTAAGCCTTTCTGATAATATTATATTTTGCTGGCAGTGGGCATAGTTTATATTTTCACCCACGCACAGGATTACCCTTTACGTAGGCGTGTGTCGTCGCTTCAATAATCTACCACTTGAAGTGCTCGCTTAACGGTTATAGATTCTGCAACAGATGTGGCCAGGTCTGACGTCAGAGAGATAGGCGGTCGGTTCAAATGAGGTGCTGTGACTGTAATAGTTCTGTGAAAATTTGTCGAGTAAAAACTTACGTAATTCCGTACCTAACAGGTGAAAAATGAGCCATACTAAGACTTACTTGTTCATCCGTACGTCCGTCTGTCACCAGGCTATATCTTATGAACCGTGATAGCTAGACAGTGGTTTTTTTTTTCACATATGATGTATTTGTATTGCTTCTAATAACAACACATACTGAAAAAATAATAAAATCTGATATTAAAAAATAATAAAATAATAAATATACATAATTCTAAGAGAATATCTGTGTTATAAAAAATATTTATATATAAAAAAAGTACGTCGTCATCTGTGCTATGAATTACCAGTTAAAATTTCCACGAGTCTCCATTACGACGGCGCTATAAGCTACAATCCACCATGTTGGCAAAATTGTAACCAGTCCAGTCTAATGTAAATTTTGAAAATGTTACAAAAACTCTCCTTTAAAATAGCTTAGCTCTCAAACCGAGCTAACATCAGTGCCATGTGGTTCCGACGAGTATCATTCCAAGAATTGAACAGACGTACGTGCAAATCCTAGACAGGAATTTTATTTCGATTCGAAAGTCTTATTCCACGTATTACATATCGCTAGCCATCTTAAATTATATGACGGGCAAAATATATCTTGTTTGAAGTTAAGAGTTAATATATAGGTGCTATACACACAGAGAAACTTTAGTTGCAGGAACTATCTTTAATCTATCAGAAACTAGATTTTTATTTACTATCTCTTGTGTCTTTGAAGGTCATCGCTGAACATTGGCGCTGCGGAGAATTCCATCGGTCACCTATCCATCGGATAAACTGACCTTTTGAGACGCAGTTACTACTACAACACGGCAACAATTTTCTTGATATTGTTGTATTTTTGTTTCTTGATATATATTGTTGTTATTGAAGACTTGAAGCAAGGCAGGTCCAACAGTATTAGCCATAGCTCAGTGTACATTCAAATTAAATACTCAATAATTAATAGTGGCTAATAAATATATGTCAATTAAAGATGATCTTTTTGAGATGTCATATTTTGTCGTCTTCTTCTCTCTTGAAAGAACTTCAGCTTTGTACGGCTTGTGCATTTACCATCTTCATGTAAGAAATGTATTTTTGATGCCATATTAATTTACTGGTAAAAAAATGCATATCATATTTTTGCATTGATTTTATTGTACTCGTAAGTATTAAAATTTCTAATAGCGATTAATGTTTTTTTACACTAATACGTCATAATAATGACAAATTTAAATTCTAATTGTAATAAAACTTATATTTGGTATTTACCGATAATGTTCCGGTTTTCGTTTTTATGACTTGTAACATTAACACTAAATCCATATCATCCGGTGAACTGAATTGAAAGCAATTCAGCAGCATTATAGACCATTTTACGACAAAAAATTAATCGTAAGACAATGTGGCAATCAGTTCCTTCGTGAATTGGATTTAGCTGAATTGCGTAAAGTGGTCATTTCAGACCTGGGGGTCTAATATGGAATCAAAAGTAATAGGGGTCTAATAAAATGCGAGTAGGTATATTATAATAAACGTCTTATTTATTTATTTTTTAGTATCAAATTCAATCAACTTTATCATTTCGATTGATTTTAGGGTGCCAGTTGCAGCAGCAAAAATGCTACACAAATTACTCTTAGTTGCCCGCAGCGCGGCTTTCTAAAGAAATTTTTTACTCGTAATAAAATCGATATTTTACGATTCACCAAATATTTTGATTGGGGAAACCAGTATTTGATACAACTAATATAAGTTTGATGTTGCAGCTGTTGTTAATTGCGTCAACTGAAACCATCGGTTACAGCAATTAAAAAATCCCCCCGCCGATTATCTCTAAACTCTCAACTAGAGTTGCTATTCAGCGTGGATGAACCGATGCCGCGGGATAAGTTGACCTAGTCCATATTTGATATTGTTAGAGTCACAGACTGAGAAAAAACTGTACGGAAGTATTAGTTCTTACCGTTAACTTATATATAACAATATTTTTGAAAAAAAAACAGGATGGTTCTCAGTTCGTCAATACCGCTTCTTTTCAGGCGTCGCTGATATATTCAGTTAAAAGATGAATACAGCCAAATTGAAAACTTTCTTCATTTTCAAGTTGGTTCATAAATATAACTATACCAAAACATCGTTATAATTTACTCCTTTGTTAACACTAATTATATCATTTACCATTCTATTTGTGCTTTAGAACAAACAGAATTACGAGTAAGATGAAATGAGCTTAAAGGAAAAACGTGAAATTCATTTAGTGGAGGGGAAAATGTATATTATGTGCCGGTTTAGGGGAGACGTCACCAGAAGGATTTTGGCATGGGGTTGCTTTGAAAGCATTTTGTTGTTTAATTATTTATTTAATTACAAGTTAGTACTGAAAAGTTACAAGCAAGACAAAAACCATTCTTGTAATAATTATTTCAATTTTTTTACTAGGTTTTATAATAATAACCAACGTTAAATATTCAATATCAGCGTACATTATCGCGCAACGTTAGAGGTTAAGGAAGAAAAACGAGAGAAACAAATTTCGCCCCTTCGAATCTGTCAAACAAAACCAAGATTGCTTTCCCTTGTTTAACTGCTTTTCCCCCTAACAATACGTGATCAAGCTCTGGTCATTTAATCTAGTTGTAAATTTGTATTAGTATAAGTATAATGAATACTCATTTAGTTAAATATAAACAAGTGGTTAGAAGCGAGTTCGAAAAAACACGACTTCTAAATCGTTAAACCTGTGTATCATTGTTTTTAATTTTGATGTACCCAGTGTCACTCTCACGACTAAGACAAATCTATTGACACCACTCACATAAAAATACGACAAGCCGTTTAGGCTCTAGGGCGTGCCAAAGAAATATACATACATACACTCGAAAAATAACCCTCTTTCTTTCGCAGTCGGGTAAAAACTATGCTATCCGCTACAGTCTTTAGTCATGAAATCTGTCATAAAGCATTTTTCAAATGTATAACTTTTTTCCCGAACTTCAACCATATGTTCCCAAATACTTTCTAAAGTATTTTCTAAACTAAAGCTATAAATTAACCCTACAGGCACGGCGCACTACGGCGAAGACAGCGTGGGTTCATTCCCGTACTTCGAGTACAACGTGCCTCGGAACGTGACTACTGTGGTTGGACAGACTGCGTTTCTACACTGCAGGGTTGAACAACTCGGGGATAAAGCTGTAAGTAATTTGTTATTTTGCTAAAATTATGAATGAATCCTTCTATTAACAAGAACATAATGACACACATTATATTTCCATCCGCAATTTTGTTGTCTCTGCTATTGTAATGCGCTGCACTTTGGCACGGTTTAGTAACCGGTAGCCTTTTAGAGATTAACACAGCGCCTTTTTATCATTATAATACACACATACACCCTCACACACACGCCTCCTTGCCTACGTATCAACCCATAGCGTCCCACTGCTGAGCACTTGTCTCCCCATGAAGGAAGTGTAGGCCACACTGGCCACGAAAAGAGATACTATGTAAGCCTAAAACACGCCTAGCCAAAGTTAGAAAACAAAGAATTTATATTAAGATATGTATGTTTAACAAATTGCCCCATGCCGTAGTTAATCTTCACGCGAACGATTTTAAACGAAAAATAAAGCGGTTTTTTGAGTCTACCCCAATTTACTCGGTCAAAGAATTTATGAACATGAAGCTGACTGAATCTTCGTTCGTGAGTGAGCTATCATAATTTTATAAGTAGGTGATAGCTAAATTTTTAATAAGACTTATCGTCATTGTTTTTTCTTAATAATAATTTTAATTTAATACTTAATTATACTTAATTTATATAACATATTGTCAAATCCAACTAAACAATTATATTCAAAACTCACAAATTAATAATGACATTAAGGTATCTTATTATATAATGACTTTATTAAATTGTACTCACATTAATGTAAACTATTTTAGAAGTATTATTATATCAGTAATTTATCTATTAATCGATACTACATAATCTTATTTAAATTTTGTAATTAAGTGAATTGTAAAGTTTTTGACATAGGTACATTTGAAATTTACTAAATTAAGTATTGTGTGAAATATTGTAATGTGACTTGCCTAGTATAACATAAGTGGTTATAAGGCCAATAAATAATTTCATTTCATTTCATTTCATTTCACTGGCCAAATTATGGGTTGGGGAATTCACTTATCTTAGAAAATTATTATCTTTCTCCGAAAAGCAGGTTTTTTCACGATATTTTCCTTTACAGTTTAAGCACATGCTAATTAATTCTAATGTGCAAAGCACAGAGATTGAATTTGAACCCGCACCCTGTCGCTTGTGAGGCAACAGATTTTCCGACTAGGCTACCATTAATATACTAACTAGGCTACTTGTTCTTTATTTGGGATAAATTTAGATTCTAAAAAATATATTATTAGATTGATATTATGGGAAGACCATTGGTTATTGAAATACAGTTAATTCTAGTAAGGAGCCAATGGGTTTAATAACATGTACACTAAGATGGTATATACCATCTTATTATAAATGGATTTCCGCAAAGTAACGCCTGACTCCATCAATGAACATGTACACTATTTTTTCTCAAATAAATAAATTTGTATTTATATGACTGTGAAAAAATAAAAAGTTCTCAATTCATAGGAATCATTCTGTAATTACGATACTTAGAACGATATTTTTTTTTATTTGAAACTGGTCACTTTATAGTTTGGTCTCGTAAATTTTTATCAAAATTGTTTTTGGTTTGATTCATAAATCAAAATAACTTAAATTGCCAGCCGATATGAAGTCGCTGTTTCACTTCTTAAAGGCTTGTTTTCGTAGACTCCATTCTGTCATTAGACAGTAATTCTGTCTTTTACACAATTTAAATACTTTATAATGAATTTGGTACGAATTTAAATATATATTTTTTTAACAATACGGGGTTTCACGCATACCTGATCGTTGGAGAGGTCCAACTATAGTTTCACATACGACTCGTTTTATCTCTGATGAAATTCACGGAATGTGAACGAAACTATAGTTGTAACCTTTCCAACAATCGCATATTTCACTATTGGTAAGGTCCAAATTTAGTCCCGTGAAAACCCATCTCATTCATAATTACAACTTATCTTAATCACTTTGAATTCATACAAATTCATTATTTGGAATAGGATCCACTTTTGAAACTAGAGAATCGTAAATTCTTTTATACCCTTGTGATATACATATAACGCTTTGATACTAACATTCAAACATACTGATGTTGCTCTACTGTAACTCATTGTTTTGTACACAAAAAAATAACAAAATAGCCTCCCTGACTAATAAGAAAACCTTAATAAAGTCAAATATCGCGTCAAGATAAAAACATTATATAACAATAAACAGTATCGCAAACTTTTTAATGTGCTCTGTAAATGAAGTGCCTCCATTCAACCTCAGTACTCCACTTCAAAACTACCCAGCGTTCCGACCCGTCTAAAATTAGATTATCCCAATGACTAGAGATAAAACACGTTGAAAGAGATAAAATTATCTCGTGAAAGCTCTTCATAACAGCACATAATGCTGCGGAGTAGAAAAGCCTTTCAGAAAGATTGGTCGGATTCATTTATGTGAGTACACATTATTCGTATGTTATGCACTGGAGATATGTCTAAATAGAATTACGACTGTATTCGTTCCAAATTATAATAAATACGACTACTTTGATGACTCTTCAAATTTTGAAACCTTGTATCTAAAACGGGAATGCATTATTTTTCAAAGATGACACGAGCGACGAAGAAGTCCCTTGCACAATTTTATCTGACCTTTGATCACAAAGAAACAAAAAAACAAGTAAGGAACATTATTATGTAAGTAGCTTGATCTGATGACAAGTTAGAACTGATAGAAGCTTATTGTATTCTAAAGTGTGTTATTGAACAGTACAATTTTGCTTTACTACAAATTATAACTACATAAAATAGAACCATAATTTATTCAATCGTATTACACAAGTGTTATAGATTATTTACTTAAGTAACAAACTTGCATCTAGAACCTAAAACTTGCATACTCGTATACATCACTAGGAATATTTACATGCGTATGTCTGCAGGTTTACAATCAAAGGTATCAAACCTGTCCATCTGTAAATGTTATCTGCTCCGTGAATAACACAGCTCTAACAGACACCCTATTCGTTGCCAGAGCCATCTCACAAATTCAAAATATAGCACTCAGCGGGCCTCGAAGCTAGAATAATGGCCATTGTCATAGAATTAGACTAAAATAGATCTGAGTTAGGTCTGCTGGATACTGAAAATAGGTCTTGAGAGGGTAAAGTTGGGCGATTCTCACTCTTGTTTGGGTTTAAAGTGTTGTTGACATATACTGTTGAAAATTATTGGTCATAGACTATACTGGTCATTATATGTGCTTTAGTTTAAGTATTGGTGATTTAAGGCCCTATCCGAAGGTTTTGGTAACGTCTTGAAGCCCTACTAAAACCGATTCCCAAAAAAATTTACTTTATTTCAAATTATTGTTTTCAGAATTCATGTAAGAAAGTGTAAATAACTATGGTTATTTTGTGCCTATACAATTTGAAAAAACACAATAGGCAGGTTTTGAACCCGCATTCTATCGGACAAATGCCCAGATACCTATTCATATTCTGCCGGCCGCGAAATTTAGACAGCTCTCCGTTACGGTTCCGGTGGCACCATCTGTGATCATACATTTACACGAACATTTTTGGTCATTATATTGAAAATCTTCTTTTAGCAAAGTCGTCGTTGCTATTTATTATACTTCAAAAGACGCCAGCAAAATCATGAATTTCATTTCAGGCGTGTGTTTGCTGCCAGCAATTTCCTTTGATAATCCATGATTGTCGACTTTTGCTTAAGAAAAATAAAAGTTTAATCGCTTTCTTGTGTCTTTCCAGTTCAGTTAATGTTTTGTCACTTCTGGTCACAACTTGTTATGCCATGTCACGTCACGTCAAGTCTCTTCACGTCTCGTCAAGTTAAATTAAGTTACTCTCGTCAAGTTTTGTCAAGTCTCGCCACATCTCCAGATAGAATCATAATATCCATAGACAGCTATCTTAAGAGAAAAAGATATGACAACCTATATGATTCCCCCATAACAGTTACTCACTCAATGCAATAGTAGTACCATTATTAGGTAATGTCCACTCCACTCTGATTCATTTCCTCGGTCACACTTCACTGGCCCCGACTACAGCTAGATAAGAGGCCGGCTAATAATGCAATTTATTCTTGGAAGTGTCGATACCAGAGCTTCCAGTGATTTGGTACAAGTCTAAGGGTGGCTTGCACTAGCAAAAAATCAGGATATTTTTTCAAGAGTAACTATCAAGCAAATTTTTTTTTATTGTGAACCTTTGTTGTTTAATAAATTGAGTTATTATTATAATTCCGCCCATTCCTTTTTCACCTTTGGTGAGATATCAGTGGAGCCGTGGCCAAAACTGAAAACTCTTTAAAACGCTATAAAATAAGCTTATTCGTACAAAAATACAAAAACTATAGAAAATGCGAACATGGCGAATCAAACTATTGTGTGAGGTGGTATTCAAATAGATCTGGGCTAGTATTGAATAGTTGATAATTGAGATCTGGATCTGTATGACCCTCAACAGCCTTAACCAGTGAACCGATTGTGAATGTGCGGAGTATCATTAGATTTGTATTTATCTACACTAAACTGATTGGATCCCGCGCTATCACTCGTTAAGATTTTTTAGCATTTTTTTTATAATCGCTTATTAACCTCTTGTCTCTTATAAAGTAAAAAAGTTGATCATAAACCAAACATAAAAGAGCATAAATAAACACCTACAAACGAAAGCTCGCGCACAAAGCACAATACGTACATCCCGTCCAAACAAAACCTGACTAGAATTAGCCGGTTTGAGTCAAAACCAACATGGCTTTTGAATTCAAATGACTACAATACCGTTGACGCAACATCGCGATATGTCCGACTATGGATGGCGCTAAAACGGTTCATGATCGATACTAACCTACACAGATCCCGGTAGAGATGAGCAAAAAGCATTCGAGTTAAAATATACTGTGACTAAAAATGTAAAAATAATAATAATTTAGACAGCGTGGTGGACTATGGCTTAGATCCCCTTCATAGGGAGACCGTGTCGAGCAGTGGCACGCTATGGGTTGATACGTTTGACTAAAAAGTTATAATCGGTTTCAATTCGGTCTTCATTGTGATTCATCGGGAAACATATTTAAGATAAATAATATTTAGAAATTACCTACTTCAATCTGACAAGCACAACTATGCAAAAATTTACAGTTTCTTCTAACGGTAAGACTAACTGAGAAGTATACCATATATATACCCTGAAATAATTTTACACTTTCCAATAAAAATGATAGTAAAGGCGTTTCTGAGTCACTAATATTATATTTAAAAACCGACAAAATTAAATCGAGAAGTTCCTGCTATTTAGAAATATGTAAACTGATTTTCATTTTATTTTTACCCGACTGCGAAAAAAGTGGGCATGTTTTTCAAGTGAATGTATATTTCTTTGACACGCCCTAGAGCTTAAACTGCTTGTCGTATTTTTATGTTAGTTGAGTCAATAGATTCGTCTTATTCATAGATAATTGGTTAAAAGACTGACAAGGTATTTCAAGATTGTAGTCATTAGGTCAACAGTTCGCAAGATGAACCTAGCATCATGTCTATGCCAGTCTCATCCCTAGTCAATGCTAACCTGGGTCTGTCCGGGCGAC
Organism: Ligdia adustata; assembly: GCA_947049295.1. Taxonomy (NCBI): domain Eukaryota; kingdom Metazoa; phylum Arthropoda; class Insecta; order Lepidoptera; family Geometridae; genus Ligdia; species Ligdia adustata. The sequence continues at coordinate 5,107,604 of OX346237.1, forward strand.
TATTGTGGGCAAACTGGGCCACTCTCTCATTCTGCCGACATTTGCAAGCTTATTTAAGTTTTTGCTCTAGTTCTCTAAAAATAACACTTTTTTAAAGAGATGATAAAATAAAGAATTATTTATTCTGCATATACTTACCATATATTTATACATCTTACATTTAACTTCAAAAAAGTTAAAACCTGACTTGACTCGGCAGGCAATTTCTTTAGTTATTTTGTATATGAATTAAAGTACTGGAATTATTATGATAAAACATAACTGTTGAAACAATAAAAGAAATAGAATTAGCAAAACAAATAAAAAGGTAATTGAGAACCTCTTTGTTTATTGAAGTCGTTTATTATGTTTTTTTTTCTATTCCACAAGAAAAACTCGTAAAATACTTTGCTTGCTAATATTACAATCTAGCCTAAGCCTAAGGCTAAAAAGTAATTTTAGTTTAACTTAATCGCCTACAAAGTAATGTCTCTAAGAATGTGTCTATCGGCACTTTTCTTATGGTGTTATACAGAGTTATCGGCTAGGGGTGTACTAAGCAGGAAGGGGGTGACTATACTAAGCCTAAGGAACAACTTTTAGCATGGGACCAACTCTGAATTCGAGAAAATTAACTATTTCATACAAAAAGTTGATCGGTCGTAGACAAATGTATGGAACAACTGATTTTCTTTTCTAGAATTCAGTGTTAGTCCCATACAGAAAGTTGTTCCTAGGGATGAGTATATTAACCCCCTTTCGGGTTAGTACACCCCTAACCGATAACATGTGCATATTAAAAATATTGTGGTCACGCATCAATATAAGAAACCAAAATTATTTTCTCGTCTATGTAGATAAGTCCCCAAAACTAGTAATCTGGACGTTTTTCAATAACTTTCAAACATTTTATTCACTCTGTTAATATTTTTTGTTGTTTGACAAATAAAGTATAATATTTATTCTCTCGTTGCAGGTATCGTGGATTAGAAAAAGAGACTTACACATATTGACAGCTGGAATACTAACATACACGTCGGATCAGAGGTTTCAGGTAATTTATTAATAAAATAAAGTAGCTTTGGTGATTGAGAAGTTAAGAAGTGATAGGTTAGGATGGTATGGACATGTCATGCGTAGTGAAGATTGCCACGTGACAAAGAGGAGCATGAAGATTATTGTTAATGGTAGCGCCGGGAGGGGGCGGCCTAAGAAAATGTGGATATGTTGTGTGAAAAAGGATATGTGTGAAAGGGGACATGAGAGCTGATAGAGTAGAATGGAAGAGGAATAAATGCTGTGCCGACCACACGTAGTGGGATAAAGTCAGAAGGATATTAATGTGCTTTAATGATAATAACGGAATGAAAACATTAGGACCTCTGTTCATTGACGAAGTTCATTGGCATTCGAAAATAAGCGGTCTTTACTCTAAGTATAATAAAAAAGACTAATATTAGCTTTACACCTACACTATCTATACCAATATTTTAAAGAAGAAAGTTTGGTATTTTTGCACGTAACAAACGAACTATGAAACTACTAAACCGATTTCAAAAAATATTTATTACGTTAGAAAGCTACATTATCACCGAGAGTAACATAAATGTAGGCTATATTTGTTACAAAAAACCTATGCGAAGCCGGGACGTGGCGTTAGTAGCCGTTGCCTCCAGCATTGCAAGCGAAAAAAAGTTGAATATAAAGGAGTATCAAACTTTGAACCTCTAATTTGAGTCCCATAGGGGAAGAATTTACAAAAATCCTTTTTTGTACACGCCACACCCTGTTGTCGTCTCAAAGACACAACTCGACTCAATAAATAATGAATACAATCTCCAAATTTTATCTTAGGTTACATGTCAGTCAGTCAGTCAAAACTTACGCTTTTATGTATACATCTTTGTATAACTTAGAACTCGGTCATAACTAACTAACTCATACTCAACAGTGAAAAGGTTACTCTTTGGCATCCTAGACACTCAGCACTCTTCTTTAGAGTGAGAGGATTTCTATGAAATGATGTTGCAAATACTGCTTTGCATACGTACTCGGATAATATGTAAATTCTGACTGAATAGCAGTACTAACAACCTTCATGCCAGGAGTAAGCAAAATGTTAACCTTTCTCACAATAATTAACAATGTTATGTAATACTGTCACCCGCGGCATTCTCGCATTACAAAGTAGAACATAAAGAAGTTTCTAACTTTGAACCCATACATTTTAATTCTCTTAGGGGTTTAATTTCCAAAAATAGTTTTTTTCACTACAATGAATACACCCTCCGAATCTCATGTCTAGGTACAATGCTTAGGTTCTGCCTCGATTCCTAGTAAATATCAGTAAGTCAGGACTTGTTTTAGTTTTATATGGAAAATCCGACAAATTTAAAAATCTTCTTCATATTTTCAAAATGGGTTAGTGATACAATTTTTTAAGATAACAGTGGAATACAAAAACAGTAATTTTTTTCATCTATCAACGAGTATATGTATGAAAATGAATCCCTATATCCCTTGATCACGCCATCACGCGTGAACGGCTGGACCAATTTCACTATTCATTTTTTTGCTGTGTTTGTTATTATCAGAAGAAGGTTCTTATGACAGAATATATATATATATATATAAATAAATGAATGTTTTTGTTTCACTAAAACTCGATAACGGCTGGGCCGATATAGCTGATTTTAGTCTTAATGATTGTCGTACTCCAGGGAAGGTTTAAAAGGTGAGAAACATGCATAACTGTTAGGCGGTACGAAGTTCGGCGGGTCAGCTAGTTATTCAATAGATATTACCTCTTCCACAGGTGATAAGACCAGAAAAATCTGAAAACTGGACACTTCAGATCAAGTTTCCTCAAGAAAGGGATGCCGGCATCTACGAGTGTCAAGTCAACACTGAGCCCAAGATGTCGCTTGCCTTCCACCTCAACGTTGTTGGTGAGTCAATTAGTTCTTATACTTTAATTATAATAAATATGTTATTTTATTTCAAGCTACTAGGCATATGCAATTAATGCTACTCGTATATAGACTAGATAACATACGTAAGCGATGTACTAAGCCGAACGGAGAAACAAAAATTAACTGCTTTGTATATTTTATTGACCGATGAACTTTTGTATTGAACAGCTTATAGTTTTCCAGATTTTAAGGTTCATCCTATAAAGAAATTTGTTGTTAATTATGAGTGAATTCGACACTCTAGACCTTAAAACATAGTTGTGAACCGATAACTCCGTAAAAATTGAAACATGCCACGAATTGAGGAATGAAGAGTCTGATTTTTTACTAACGGTATCTAATATTCCTTCTGTGCCAGTACACATCTGAAATCTGTAGCATGTAGAAATTTCGTAGGTTTTAGTATCAAAAATTTTGCATCCCTTTTTTGCTTACTTGATTGCTGTCAGATATAGGCATTCATTTCATTGACATTTAAATTATAAGTTGTGGCATTTAATTATGTGAGGTATAAAGATAAAAAAGAACTCTAATAGCAGTTCTAAAAAGTAACGCGATGTACTTAACATTTTATTACCAGTTTTAAATAAGCTCGTAGTAAGTCTTAATCTGTACAAAAAATATTACTTTCTCCATCTAAAGCCTCTTAATTTATTTTATCGCTAATCCCAAACTTTGCAACAAAATTAAAAAGCTCCATTCGAGACTCTCAAACCGAATCACCTCACAATGCCTAATTCATAAATCTCACAGATTCAAAAGCGAACTTTCTCAAAGTTTCCGATCTATTAATCAAGCAGTGTGCTCTTGCACCGCAATCTTCGAAACAACAAAGTTCAGGCACCTGAGCAACCGCTGGCCCGAGGTAAACAAAGCTCACGGTGCAGAGTAGGGAAGAGACAGATACTTGTAGATAACGACAAAAGCGGCTTGCAATTTGACGATTCGAGGAGAGATATAAAGCGTCAGTCGACCGATACTGCGTACTTGAGTGCAGGTTGTATGTCGCTTAGAAATCTTGTCGAAACTTAATGTACAGCCGGAACCGAACTCGACTAGAGTTAGGCACGAAAGAGTTGAAAACATGAGCAAGCAAACTTAGTTTCATTTTGACAGTTCGTCATTTCAACGCTGTCAAAATGAAACCATCATGAAACCTCTTTCTTGACTATCTTGACGAAACTTAATGTTAATAGGTTCTAAGAATTTTTAGAATTTATTCCTAGTCGGTGCAATGACCTAAATGCGCCTTAGCTTCCGACACTAAAAGCCCTTCTCTTTCTTTTTTTAAAAAACTACTATATTACTTACAAAGTAAGTATTAGTTTCCTTTCGAACATAAAATGTTTTTAAAGAATCGGTCTAGCCATCTCTGAAATATCGGGGAATCATCTTACCTTACCCGGGACCTTATCTCACATGCATGAAAGAATATTTTACTAATTATGAACCACCTCTTATTGAAGTATGTTAAAATTACAGAAAAGAAAAACCACATTACACACATTGGAATCTTTAGATGATCTGTTGATACGAATAGATAAACATCTGTGTCTCATCTTTACATTTTCACGCCACACCAAATAATTCCAATGAAGCCCAAAGTTTCGTATCTAATACGGGCGAACTTAGGTTAAGTTTTGGGAAAGTTCTCACAATGCAGGTGTACTCCTGGCGTCACTTGACCTCGTAGTACATAACTACTGGGAAGCGGTAGCGCAATAATTGTCTTAAGTTTTGTTACCAGTTTAAATCACTACAATACTTACCAGTCTTGTTGTGCTAATTGTTGACAAAGGAACTACTATAATTTTGGGTCCTAATGTGCTCGCTCATATCATTAAAATCTAATGGCACAGTAATGCCAGTACATTTCACCGCCGCTGGTTTTCTCCCCTTTTGGTAAAAATACTCCCCCAATGCATACATTTGCGATCTAAAAACTAAGTTTCGCCACGATTGGAAATTACGACCTACGAGTACAAAATTTCTAGACAAACATCCATCCATCGTTAGTTTACCTAAAATAGAACTTTGGTAACTGCAAAAATTTAACTATCAAACTAAAACATGTAAAGGTTGTAAGATTGTTATGTTTTCGGAGACTTTAAATTGGAAGAGCAGTACTTATGAGGACAGATAAGTATTACCAAATCTATGACTACAAAGCTCAATGAAATTAATAGGAGTTACCAAGCACTTCCCCCAAAACATGGCAATTTTGCTGAGGCTTCTTTTAAAGGTCGAAATTAACAATATCTGGCAAGGTCATTGCGAATCTAAACCTATTCTATTCTATCTTTGTATATGGCCTCTGCGGCCAAACCGCAATTTTGCCAGTGTTGCGTGGTTAAGTAGACAAACGATGTAAAGATTGGCCGGTTTAGCGTTATGTTCGTGCACTTCGCAGATGCTCAGAGATTGCGAATCTAAACCTAAGATAAGAGTTTTTAATATGAAAATGTAAGGTAAACATACCATAACTGTTTCCTTAGAAAACATTTCAGCTTTACTACCCAACAGAGTCCGTCTAACTTCTAGCAAACTCGCACCACAGTTTCTAGAATGCGAGCTAAAACTAGCGCCACTTGACATTGCAATTTTCTCAGCCGCGCGCTGTCTCGGCGCGCTCTAATGACTCGGCACAACATGCTTTGTGAACTTCACTTGGTTGGTACAAGCGAGGACGCACTCGTACGACGTACTCTTGTGAACCGGGGGCAAGGATTTGAACAAAAAAATAATGGAACGAAATTGATGAAATATTCTACAAAGATAGCAAACTCCCCTAGAATGGATATGGAACACTTTTCCCATAATAATATTTAACTGTAAATGTAAATATAAAACAGGTTAGACCCAACATTAATTATGGCACAAAGAAAAGGCCATAAGCAAAATTGTATAAAGATGGAATTTTATTCGCAAAAAAATTTAGAATTTGCTTATTTTCCCCATCGCGAATGATCCTGAGTTCGTCCACGAAACACAGCCATTACCCCTTCGGAGGCTTGTTTCTGTGCTCAACTTGTAAAAATTGTTGCGATGTTCATTGTTCTATTGTGCATGTCACTATGGACTCTCAATAGAATAAAATGGGATAAGGAGAATTTATAAGGATTCTAAAAGTTTATTGTAGATTTTTCGATATTTGTACTTTGGAAAATAATAATATAGTCTTACCAATATAGCGTCTTAATGCTGGTCACTGGTCTTTCCTAAGAAATCTCCACTAAGCTGGCTGAATTGCAAGTAGGTGGGTTTCAATTGCATTTGAAGGGGAAAGGGTAAACCTTCTCAGGCAATCGTGTCACCACGACATTTTTTTCAACGTTAAAGCAACCGATAATTAAATATTGAGCAAAACAATCGATGATTAAACTAACCTTGAAAGTCCTTAAGTGGCGTTGACAATTGATAGCTAGCTACCATGTGTAGGATAAATTATCTTAGAGTTAATTTTTGATAATAATCTTAAAATAAGATATTAAGCTAACAAATTTAGCTTGGTGCACTTAATCCAAACATAGTAAAAAAACCTAAAATCGATTTCCCTCCATGAAAAAAAACATTAGTTAAAATAGTTTTTAAGTCAAATCATCGAAATGCTGAAGATACCTCAATAAAAATATAAGTAGAGAAAGAAAATGAATTAATGAATTTGTCTGAACTTTATGTTAACATTATGGGCACACCAGATGCGTTTTTCTAGGAAATTTATGAGCAAGCAAAGGAAAGGTTAAGTGAGCTTTAACAAAGCATAGGTTAGTAGGTATGTTAATTGTGCCCTTTGTATTTAGAGACTAGGTTGTTAAGTAAGTTTGGATAGACAAATAAAATTGAGAAACACAAGTTTGTAATGAATCAAAGTTCCAATTAATTAGGCTAATTAGTATTTTGTAGTTTTAGTTTTAAAATATTTGATAGGTTTGGAAGTTTATTAATTAAATGTAAGGGTATGTCTAGGTTCTTTTGATTTAAAACATTAAATTTACTATTTCAAATTAATACCTAACTTAATACAAATAATAATTATAATAAATCTTTTAAATCTAACCTAACCTAATCTAACCAAACTGTCAACGAGCTTATCATAGAGTATACGTCATGTCATTTAGACATTTTTCAGTTACTTAATATTAAGGAAGAGAAGTATACTACTGAAGTTATACTATAAAATACGTATCTGAGGATGACCTGATGAAATCATTATTAGCGACAAGTCCTCTGCTTGTTGCGTATACAACTAGTGATATTTGTTTCATGTGCATACTATGTAGAGTAACTCATACACATTTTATGTTATAAGCAGCCCTAAATTTTCAAAATAAAAGTATCAGCTGTTCCATAAAAAAAGTTTATTTGTTGTCAACAAATTGTATGATACAGTTGTTTTTTTTCCTCGTATCTAGAGTTGGCCCCATACTAAAAGTTGTTTCTAAAGAGATTGTAAGAATACAGTGACCCTCTTTCGGCTTCACTGGTAACCGATAATCCTGTAGGACACGAGTATGTACGACAAGAAATATAAGGAACTGAAGATTTTTGAATTATATTAAAGTTTCAGTCTTATATTTTGATAAAAGAAAGATAAATCGGTTCCCTTTCAGCAGATCATCGAATCACTCGTCCATTTCATTCGTCAATTTTCCTCTTGGACATCACGAATCGATTTGGAAAATACACGAGCATCGTCGAAGCGAATTTCTATAATAATGGTGATACGTCTTTCGGGTAGCTGACATTTTTATTGTAAATGACTTCTTAAGTGACATACAAAACGAAGTAAATTATGTAAGAAATTCGATTGTTAGCCGACAGATGTCTACTTGATAGCTTTATTTTTTACAATTTAATTTATGAGAATCTTATTATTATTATTTATTGATATTGTATTTATTTTTTTGTTTCCTGCCCTATGTCGTCTGTATTGTATTTGACATTACTAAAATTAGGCTGTAAATGTCGTAACAAACTCCCCCATTTCTAAAATGAATTATTTCCCCAAGTATGACAAAAAATCTTAAAAATCGTAACGCTGTCTAGGCTTAACGAATTTTTTAATACAAATTCGTCCAGATTGGTAGGAAACTATAACTTGTTACGCAAATACTAACATACAGAAAAACATTAATACTGACAGATAAAATAAAACTTTGGCAGACTTAAAATACGTCGCCGCGCTCACCTCGCTCGCTCGCTCGGTTAATATTATGTAAGCTATATTATTAGTTTGGTGTACAATGCTCTAGTAACAACAATTTTTAAGACATAAGACACATGTTACAAATTGACATGTATAATACTTGACCAAGTTTATGAGTTAAATACTTGGGTACCCATTTAGGCTAATAAATATAACCCATTTTGTAACTTTACTCAAGTAATCACCATAATTTTAATGTCGTCATAAAATCGTTGGCGTATAAATTTCGAGAGTGCGAGGGACATTATAGAATTCCTAACTTTATTTCGGGTCCGGAAATCAAATATGACATTAAATCAGTAATAAATTTAGTTCCAAATAATTCACGGATCGCTTTCGCCAGAGGGATTTGTACGTACTTAATCTTGTTAGAAGCATTAGGGGAAAGGGCCCATCACTCGGATATTTGAGATGGGATGAGAGAAAAGTGTTTTTGGTCGGTTAATGTGCGTTATCCGGCTAAAATTTCACTCCAACCTTGGTATTTTAATACCAAGGCAATGTTTCGTAACATTCATAGGTTTACTTATAGCTAACTTTAGTTTTATTAAAGTTATCTATACTTATAATAAAACTGTAAAAGGTGAAATTCTGTACATTTGATATATTTATAAAATTGTATTCGCGGGGGGTTATTAACGATACAGACCCCTATATCTTTTTTTAAATTTTTGTTTGTCTGTCTGTTTCTAGACTTTCTATAACTCTGGAACTGCTGGATAGATTCTAATGAAAACGCGTGAGAACGCGTGCTTTGATTTGAATGATTCTTTTTTATTGGAAAGGTCTTACTGAAATGATTTTATCCCAAAAATTACTGGGGGTTTCCGAGGGACGCATGAAAGTCGCATTTAAGTGGATATTCTAGTAAGAGAGGGTATGAAAGTCATCTTTAACTATAGCTTGGTAACGCGTACTTTAATATGAATGAACAGAGCGTCCACAATTTTTCGTAGCGATGATGACGGAGTAGCTAAAGGGGGTAGATTGCCGTGTGAGAGGCACGAGGTTCAATCCTACGTAATACGCAAGAATAGCTTCAGCTTCCGTTGAAGGAAAACATCGTACCGACAATAGCATGATGGCAGAGCATTTTTAACACTTGCCTGGCTAGCTACCACCCTCATATTGAAAAATCTTACGGTATGTTGCGGCGGCCATCTTTAAGAGACTATAGACGTATTCCGGACTAGGCATGCTCCATCTAGGGACCATACAATAGTGTCGCTGACTTTTGTGATCGTGCGAGCTGGTTGTCTAATGCCTACCTGTCTTGAATAAAAAATAAAAGAGCAATCGGGATAAATACATTAGCAAAAAAGTAACTATAGGTTAAAATAAGTACTAAATTTGCAAAATGAAATAGGCGTTAATGCAATGCAGGATCTGTGATAATGATCAATGTTCTTAAAAATTGTCCACTCATGGTGAACATAATTGTGCAAACTTCTGTTTTGCTTTAATTATTCAAATTTACAGTTCAAAACACTGCTATCGTATTGTATATCCTTCTCATTTGTCTTGAAACTAGAAATTACCTAGGGTAATTAAAGTAGTCTTGCTCATTAGCAAATTATTCATAAACCACACAACTACATTTTTGACGGGACAACGTCTTATAATTCGATAGAGTCGGCTGAACGTACGAAATAACATGACTCAAGCGGCGTTACCTCGCTCTGAGGCGTTCTATTTAAGGCTTGAAGTGCAAGCGGGAGCGCGGAACGAACGACAAAAAGGCACAATCGGCCACCGCGTTTGGCAGCGTTCGACATCTGTCTCTCTCCTACTTGAGTGAGCTATGCGTAAGCGTGGACAGCTGCTATACAATAACGCATTTACATGTTTTCGTCAAGTATGAAGTGCAGTGAAAAGTGAATGTGGTGTCAATTGTTTATAGCAACGATAATTGCGGCGATAAATGTAATAATTCTTTCGTCTCTCAATTAAAAAATTTTTTTTTTTTAAATGAAACCATTTCATCAGTATTTTCTTATGACTTTGTCACGTTTAACTATCGTCAATAAACCACTTTACAGACAACCGATTATTTACGTAATTTTTACCGTGCCTTTCAACTAACCGTTACTACTAACCTTTAAGAAAAAATTATAAATTAAAATCAATAAATTATATAATAAAAATATTTAACGTATTTCAACCGTATTAGTCCATTCCGGCCAAAGCGTTTTATGTATGCATGCCGGATATAAGAAAACAACTCTATCCAAGGGTCTTGGGATGTCTCAGTGCTGTTCCGGAATCATAACCCCATGAAAGTTTTGCGCTACCCTTTAGTTGAATGTTGTTTTCGAATGTTACCGGCATGTTATTATCTTACCTTTGAATAAAAGATTGTGTAAGAACAAACTTTGCTTTTCTATACAGACAGAATTGCTTTGTCTTTGATAAGAGGATCTGTTATTCCATTTTGATTTGTCATCAATTTTACTCATATTGAACGCAATCAGTCTGTGGTAGGTTTGAAGCCTAAAAAACTGATGTGACAGATCCATTTTTTTTTTACAAAAATGTCCCATAAAATAGAGGAAGCATGACATATGTGGCTGATATTTGTACTCAATTTTAAATATTAATAAATCAAGTTGTTGCTGATTATCTATAAATAAATATTTTTTAAAGGCAGAGCTGTTCTAAAACTGTTAGTTCTGTCAACATTGCATATAAGATTAATAAAAGTCTATCAGTTCAAAAACACCCCAGGAGCATGTTTTTTACCGACTTCCCAAAAAAGAGGAGGTACTCAATTTGAAGGTATTTTATTGGTATGTATGTTACCAGATATCTTAGAGACGGCTGGACCGATTAAAAAAGTTTATAAGGTTATATACATCGGATATGCTTCCATTTAGATTTTATTAAAGTCAGTCCAGAGGTATGATTTTTAAGTAAATTACCTGAATTTTTAATCGTCGCATGATGTAATGGAAGCCGGTAACTTTTTTTTTAAAGAGTTCTTTATTGATTTATGATTTAGCTACTCTGTAAAAGCTAAAGGTAATAATTGCTAAAGGTAATTATGCACAATCACCTAAGTAGGTAACCTTACTAATGTCTTAGAACAGAAAAGTATTGAATTACTACAGCCTATTACGAGACATAATCCTCCTTTAAGACACGACACTGTCTGAGCCCTGTCTAGCCGTCTCAAGGAAATGTCCTGCCATACAATAGATAATATTATCACGAGTTTTCCCGTAAGGATAAAAATATGGACAACAAATCTTTAAATATTCGAACAAAATATCTGTGTCCGTCAATAGTGTTGTACTATGCCGAAAGGGGAAAGCTAAACTCGTCATAAGGAAGAATTTTCACAACTCGTATTGGACCAACTCTGAATTTGAGAAAAAAAAACATATTTTGTGGACGACCGATAAACTGTATGTATGGAACATCTGTTATTATTTTCTTGATTTCAGTAAATTGATCCCATAGTAAAAGTGGTTCATAATGACGAGTTTAGTGACATCCTTTCGGCTTAGTACTACACCCCTGGCCGATAAGTATATAACAACATTACTAATCGAATTGAACTTAAGCTACAGTACTAACTTTTAAATGAGTTGCAATTAACAAGTAACGCTAAAATAATATCGGAGGTTTTATATGACATTTCGGTTCTTTAACTTTTTGAGCGGTAATTATGCCGATTTCAATTGATACGTAATCATCATGAATCTCATTGCTTGGAAGGTAAGACATATATTATCTCACAACAGCACAACAATCAGAGCAGCGAAAGAAGCAAACCAAGTGACATCTATCTTGGTTTCATTTTGACAGTTTTCTTTACTTCTTTCGATCCTAACGTTACGCGATGCTACCACTAGTCGACGTGATATGATAAAAGATTGCCCTCTGTACAAATTTGACTGATAAGTATTTACATAGCAGAACTTGTATTTACATACCCTCCTCTCTATTACAATACCAAACTTTGAATCCGATAGTAATCAAGATATTTCAAATTCTAATACGATGTACTATCTAAATCCAAACTAATTCAGCTGCGTCTGAATAATAAAACAAACAGAGCTATTACAATGAAACGAGAGCTATCTCAAATTCCAAATCGCAGCATCAAACTTACTAATACAGCGTGGTGTAACAATTTATAGGCGTGATGTTGCGAAAACAGCACATTTCTCATGTTGCGATTATGAAACTTAGGGCTCAGTATTTGCTAAGACCCGTTTAACGTCAGATTGTTGATAATTATATTTTTGAGAAAGCTGTTTTGAACCCCAGTCGGAGTGAATATAATTATGTTTATCGAGTGAGTGTGCCTGTGGCACTGTAGCTCCTGAACGAATTAACCAATTTTGATTTTGTGTTTTTTTTTAAGGTAAATTAGTCTGGAGTGTTTTTATGGTGGATTACATATTTTTTCGTAGTTCCCTAAATATCGGTATCAGATGAAAGGGCTTGTCTAGTAGAATACTATGATGAATTTCGAATCCAAGATGGCCGCCACCACGAAATGATAATATCGGGTGCTTTTTAAATTTTATTTGTCGAAAAAAGAACTTTCTCAGTTCATCGGAATCCTTTTTTTATACCTACCTATATTTGAGATTTATATGAGACGTGATTTGAAAAACTCTTCGAATGGAAGTTTATACTTTCTAGTCCAAAATTTGTATGAGAGCATGGGGGTACATTCTATCAAAATCAGTTTTGTTTCTGAACTATCTTCAATGTGTATATTTTAATTGCTTTACGTAGATGACCTTGTATGTGTTTTACAGTTTGTATTCAGTTTTTGTCAAGTATAAGTTATGCTAAGAATGAGAATAAGAGATATTTATTGGCCTTCGAATAACATTCGTTACAAGCAAGACTTTTTACATTTGAGTTATTAATTACTTAAAAAAAATAAAATTAAAAAACTTATATATGTTATTACATCATTTTCAAATTTGTAATACAGTTTTTGGAATAAGATTTTTAACGAATACTAATAATACGAAAACACAATTTTTCGGATTCAACATAGTGTTAATAAACGAATGTAATTATTTCTTTGATTTTGAAAAATAAACATTATCTGACAAGTCAGTGATTATAATCAATTTAGCAACACAAATTTTCTACTAAAAATACTATATGAATCATTATGAATATGGCACTATACAATGGAAAGTTCATTGTATATGTTAATTATTTTTATATTTACTAAACATTACGTAATTTTAATGTAACTTATAGCTGTCTCACCCGCACGAGAGTGTGTTTCACGAAACTATAATTTGAATTCAAAAAAGTTTCATCCTTTGAACCCCCAAAATCCTTTCGTAGTGTGCACTAAGAAAGGATTTTTACTTACTTATCTCACACGCAGGTTTAGGTTCTTGGTTGATTCAAAATAAATATCAATCAATCAGTCAGGACTTACTCTTTTATATATATACATATAAAAGAAAATGTAGATCAGTACATCTATATTAAGTCAGATATATTCAAGATTTTATGATACAAAGAAACCCATACATCAACTTGTTTGGGCAACCGTAAAAAAAATCTTCACCCTAATTTAATCTTACAAGGGCGTTTCAATACCTACTCAAAATACGTAACTCATGGCACAAATCTCGAGATAACAGAGTCGAATGAAGGTCGAATCTTTCCAAGATTAAATCTCACTTTAATTTTTTCTAGAATGTACCAGATCCTTACAAAGAAACCTTACAAACGTGTTGTATCTACCCGAGCAAGGCTTTGATGCGGATTTTTAGCTTTAACGTACAGCCATGATAGTCCGTGAGTGAATAAATAGGTGGGACAAGTCGCTTGTTACTTGACAGAAGGAAATATTTTTATTTGATTGGCCTTCTGTTTTTGTTTTATTCCTATTGGAGCGTAAGTAATAATTATTTCAATAACTGACTATCTAACTTACCGGTAACTTTTGGACTAAACAGATTTTTCGTCATTTTTCTGGATTTAATGTGTATTAATGGTTCCATATTTTTTACATCCAAGCAAAGTTGAATACAATAAAAACAATATAAATGGAACCCTATTACTAAGAATTCACTATCTGTCCGTCCATCTGTCTGTTACTAGTATGTATCTCATGAACTGTGATTGCTAGACAGTTAAAATTTTCACTGATGATGATATTCCTGTTACTGCTTTTAACAACAAATACTAAAATGAGAATAAAATAAATATTTAAGGGCAATACATACAACAAACCTGATTTTTGATATTAATAACTGCAATAGGTAGAAACTTAAACTAATGTTCATGAGTTAATGGTACCTTCGTGCGTAAGTCCGACTCGCATTTAGCCGACTATTGAACTCTACTTGCCTAACCAACCAACTATTTTTAACGCGCAACTAGACCGACAAAATGCTAAGCTCTAAGTAGCCAAAAGTCGACTGTATACTTAACCTAAGTACCTGTCGAAATTCCTTCGAAGCTTCTAGAAGTGCACTTTACAGTATTATTGTGGACCTTCGTCGACAAGCACTTAAATGGATTAGTTTGTTAGACAGCTATTGCGTTAGATTGAGGCAGTACGGCATGGTCTAGTTTTCATACATACGTGAAACGTGGAAAGAAAAGAATTATAGTTTGTTGAGATACCTCAAAATTGAAGTGATTTTATGTATATATATATATATATATATATATAATAATATGGGACGACATCCACACAAAGGTCTTCAAGTCCCAAACTAAGCAAAGCCTGTGCGCTATGGTACCTGATGACTGATATACATACTTAGAAATATAATAAACACCCACAGGTCAATCAGACATGTTCATGCACACAAATGTTTGACCTGTCCGGGAATCGAACCCGGGACCAGCGGCGCAGAAGGCAGGGTTACTGCTCCAACCGGCCAGTCAAATATATATGTAATGATGTACATAGATATTGATTAAATATTTATTAACATCAATAAACAGTTTTTCTGACTTTAATTACTTACAAACATACATGTTATGTTGATACAAAGTAATACTTTAAAAAAGTCACTACCGTTGTTTCTCTAGTCTTTAGTGGATTCTTTAATATAAGGATAAATAATATTGAAAAAAAAATCTATTTTCATTATTCCTCATATTTAGAATTTCTCTAAAGACTGGAAGAGACACTGGTTTTAAGTATCTTCCTAAAATACGAATGTATGAAATCATTGCACTCACAAAAACTTTAAATTTACTTTTGTCGGTGGTTTGTTTTTTAGGTGTCAGCTGTATTTTGATTACTTTTCCTTTGTGTAAATTACTTAAATTACACGTTTAATGGCGCCAATTAGCGTCAATAGTTTATTTGTGGATTAAATTTAAGGATGATGCGTGATAATACATTTTAGATTATTTCTCAATAAAGCTAGTTACAGCAAGTACAGTCCAGGGAAGGTTATTTGACTATATAGTGACGTATTTTTTAATGTTTACTTATTATTTGATTATGTAGTTTTTTATGACAAAAATTCAAATACATATTATATAATTGAAAAAACCTGTATGAATACATAAATTGCAGCTGAATTATTACTTCATTCATTCAGTGACAAAAACGTCACTAAACTCAACTAAAAATACACTCTGCAGTTTCATGTCTTCGAATTTGATTCGTCCAAGTCTAAGAAACAACAAGTCATTTATTTCGGCATAAAAGCGGGCAAAACACAAAATAAATGAAGTTTATCTTTTCGTAACGACTTTTTTAAGTAATGTCATTACCTGAATCGGATATTTTTCAAATTCTCAGAACTGTCTAAACGAGTTCGAAGAAAAAGTCACCTTGACGAGATATAAAAATTTACTCGCATAAGTTAAAGTTATGAATCACGTATCTAACGTGTATTTCTTGTGATTCATTGTATTAGAAGTGACTAATGGGCTTATTATATTTAGTTTATTATAATTAAGATATTATATATCTAATTAATTATTAACATGATATGTTAGAAATTAAATCTATGTTATCTATTATCGAAAATAACAGGCAAGATTAACGATTAAATGAAGAATTTAAAAAACTAAGGTGAATCCATTTACTTAGAAAATTTTGCAAAATTCGAAAAATAAATTATTTTCTCCATAAAAAAATTGGTCACGTTGATCGGTCAAGTTGTATTAAGAACGCAATTATTTTTTTCGGTTGTTACATTTTCGCCCAGGACGGTGTACGTCTACCAAAAATGTTGTTAATACTGTGTATTAATGAAAAATACGTCAGTCGCCTCCTTCATTGTACAAAAATATCTAAATTCTGTGAATTGAAGTCAAATTACGTCATCTCTGGAAGATTTATGTATCTTAGGTTGGCTTCAATGCTCACATTAGTCTTTAAATTATAACGCCCGTCAAAAATGTCACAATAAAAACGCGTATACCATCTTTTTGAGTAAATAACAGAAATAATTTGATTCGAAATTAATGTTGTACACTGCGATAAGTTACGTTATTTTGAATTTGGTTAATATATTAAAGATTAATAGTCCCTGTATTTATAGTATCATGTACCACATTGGTACATGATACTATCCTGGCCGGAGCTCCATACATTTTTGAAACAACTCTTTTTCTTCTACAATTTGTTCATTTTGATTGGTAGACTAACACCCTTTAGTAATGTCACACTTTTCTGTTATACGTTGTATAAATAACGGAAAAGTTCATATAATCTAAAGGATTTTTAAAACTTGATTTAATATGATCCTTTTGAAAAATCTTCATAACACAACGTGTCATTATTACCAAGTGATATGTAATTTTTTTATGTAGCGTCGTTCCAGCCATAGTTAATTATTCTTATTTCTTTGTTAACAGAAGCTAAAGCGAACATCCTGGGCCCAGTGGACCTATATGTGAAGACGGGCAGTAAACTGTCGCTAACTTGCATCCTTAGTCAGGGGCCTCATGACTTGGGCACGATATTTTGGTATAAGGGTAAGTATTATGGTGTTATAGAAGCCTACAATTTTGATAGTGTAGTATTTTTTTCTAATATCAAATATTTTAGCGTTAATATGACTTGATGTTGTTTTTTATTGAAGGCTGTGTTTCTTCCGTGCTATAAATAAAATACGATCCATTAGTAAAAGTTTCAATTTTGATTAAAATAAATATTTCACTCCATAGCCAAATGGTATTTTTCTTACAGTTATTTCAAAGCGAATACAACTTTATGTAGCTTATAAAGTAGTCATTTTTTATAATTTAAAACAGGTTATAAAATTTATCGTTTTTTTTATAACGCCTTGTAGGTAATAATTATAAATAAAAGATTCATATCGTTAAAAAAATGCAAATCTATAAAATTTTACCTTACCAAATTTTTGAAATGGATGTGATATAAATTAATTTTCTTACCAAATTAATTTATATCAATATTTAAAATCTTTGTTCACAGGAGCAAATATAATAGAATATAAAGAAGTAGAAGAGAACGACATAACAGAGGAGCCTAGAGTCCAGCTGAAGACAGAATGGACGGAACAGCTGACGTCACGGCTGATCATCGAGAAGGTTCTGCCGAGTGACAGCGGGAACTATAGCTGTGTACCTACGATGGCTGACGCTGCTTCTGTCAATGTTCATATTATAAATGGTAAGTACGGATAATCATTTATAAAAAACTTATTTAAGTTAATTAGCATACTCTTAAGGTTGGCTTCTATTGACCATAAATATTATTTTAAGAGTTTGATTAATCCTAGAACAAAAGTGTCTGCGAGACCTTTATGGAGAGACTATTTATGCGGACAACAATAATGGATTACCTTAAAAAGCTACTGGTTATAATTAAACAAACAAATACAACGCGGGAATGCTGCCAGCGTGCACGGACACCAAATTTTTTCAGACGTTCAATTTTTTTTTTTATTGAGTACTTACTAAAATTGACAATGACTTGTATATATCTTTTTAAATAAAGCAGATACCTACTTGATAATTATCATATTATGTAGGGTTGTTATAAGCCGTTTCTGTGGCAAGGTATCAGAAGTTATGCACAAAAGTGGTAGATTATGGTCGTCAGAATACAAATCGAGTGCCTACCACTAGTCATGTGTACTTAATTCGTAGTAGGACTATTCTAAATTGATTTAGTACAGAATTCTTATCTGTCCCTTTTTTAGTTTTTTACAGCCTTTTTACCATGTGAATCTTTCTCGAACTTGAGATTGAAACAAAAAGGGATAATCTCAATAATGTGCTATTTGCAAGCTTAAATTTGCATGACAATAAATTTGCCGCTTCTAAAACAAATTGTGAATATTTAATATGAACAAATAAACTATGCATTATTTGCAGCGTCTCTACATATTTTTCAATATGTAAATCACCATTTTTTCATAAAAAAGTACTATTTTTCTGAATACGATGATACGTTTATTACCGAACAACTTTACAGCATAAGTAACAAAGACTATTTTCCTTTAACAGGAGAACATCCAGCGGCTATGCAGCACGGCAATGCTAACACAGCATCTCCTTGTGCGCTCTCAGTCAACCTATTTATATCTCTATATTGTACTATTGCAACTCTTTACACCAGCACTGTGGACGGATTCAGATGAAAATTACATAAATAAAGCAACAAACAGGCATTGTTGTACGTGTTAATAAATGAAAATTTTGTAATTGGTATTTCAGGTATGAATTTAGTAGTTATATTAAAAGTTATTGACGCATAATCTAGAAATCAGTTCGAACATGTAAATAAGCTGGGATATAATCAAATAATGGTTTATAAGATTTTCACTTTCAGCGTCAGTCTTTCGATAACCTAATTGATTAAACGACCGATAATTTATAGCAGCAAAATAAAATTATGGGTACTAGAAACGTACCTAATATTTATTTAAATCAAAAAATCAAATTGAGTTAAGTAATGGTTTCAATGTCAATAAATAGAGAGTATTGTTACCTATATGAAAAATACTTATTAATTTTGTGTATCAATAAGATTTACAATGAAGGTTTTTGAATTACTTGATTATAACATGCAATTTCCTTGTATAAAATATTTATAAATTTTGCTAGGTATTTTTTGTTTAAACACTTTGATTTTATTAAATTGAAATGTAATTATTAATGAAATTTCTAAATATTCCGTCATTAAACGGGTTGCTCTTGCACGTCGGGAAACTACATATATTGTGCACTAACTAATTTCATTGGAAATATTGGGAGAATAGCATCATCTATATATAAATTAAATTCATATCTGATACTACTATTATGAACAGTGTATAGAAATTTAAGATTAATGTTGATAGTAAATTAATACATTTGGTATATTAAATTAATAATATCGAATGGATATTAGATGAAATTTATTTATGTTAAAGTAATTATGGCACTATTATTGTGAGTTAATAAGATATGGCTATTATTACGGCTAATATTTGTAAATATGATTTCATTCGTTCGTTATATATTATTATTAGAATTTTATAAATGATTCTATTATTTTCATAATTGTTTTAAATATTTTAGAGAAACTAATAATTTGTTTATATTAATGCAACGTAATTTTATATTAAGTTAAATATTATACAAAAATTCGTACATGATTTAATTGACTCCTACGAAAGTTATGTTTACTTAGGTATCTATCTAAACCAACAAAAGTTAAACGTATTTAAAAGCTTCGCAGGAGCGTATCTATCGTACGATATCAGACATATTTTAGTAAATTCAAATGTAGATAACATCAATTTAACGTCAATGCGTCAGTTACTTGACACTTGTATGGATAAACCAAAGAAACTTTTTTTTAGGTTATTATTCTGAGAGCTGGTTGTAAGCAGCTTTCGATTTCGTAAATTGTAAAGTTACAAATTTTATATAACTAACATTTTTTGTAGATTTTCCAAAACAAAATGAAATTTTAAGGTTTAAAACTTCAATTCTATAAGTGGATTGTTATTTTTGCGACGCGTATAGGTTGCTGGTAATTGAAAATTACCATCTAATCAAAACATGAGTTGAAGAATTCATGTTAAAAATACTTATCTTTTACACTTTCCTAGTACCCTATCTAGTTACAGATGACATTTTAATGTAGACAGAGATAAAAAGTAAATGGGTATGATTATATAATTAGAAAATTAAATATATTGTTCTTGGAAAGCAATCTGCGTATTTTGAAAATAATTTCGAATTTAGTAAAATTTGCATTTTTTTTTACGTAAATTAAATACACACAGAATAATTAAATTAAGATAACTTTGTTATTATAATTCTCAAGCGCTGAAAATTCACATATGAAATTAATTTCACATTCGTAACAAGGCAAATAATTAGTAGTATTTATTTTAACAAATTAACAATAATCGCTAGGAGCTTTTAAAATTACATGTAATTTCAAAAATGAAGATGGAAACTTTAATTTCTTTATTGCTAAAAATTAATACATACTGTTTACTTGATTTAATAACATTAACGTGAATTTGAGACAGTTAGTATCGAGAGGTCATCAATTAATAATCCATTGCCATTTTACAAACGGTTTTGTAGAGATACTGCAAGGCGCTACCGGTATATGGTAGAAGTTCTTTGTGTCTATTTTTATTGTGCGTACCACCTTATCAAATGTTTTATCGGGTGTACGAAGCTAATAGGAAGCTACTATAATCATCCTAAGGAATAACTGTCACTATGAGACCAACTCTTTATTTAAGAAAAAAACAGCTGTTTATATATATTTTGTTGTCGATCGATTGACTTTTTTATAAGCAGAACAGGAACAGCTTAGTTTTTTTGGAATTCAGGATTGATCCCATTATGAAAGCTGTTCATTATGATGAGTAAAGTAACCTCTATTACAGGCTTAGTAACAGTAATCCTATACAGGGTTATCGGTTAGGGGTGTAATAAGCCGAAAAGGGATCACTATACTCATCCTAAGGAACAAATTTCACTATGGGGCAAACTCTAACTTTGAGAAAAAAAAAACAACTGTTCGTTTAAACGATTTGTCGACGACCGATCAAATTTTTGTATGAAACAGCTGATTTTTTTTCTCGAATTCAGAGTTGGTCCCATAGTGAAAGTTGTTCCTTAAGCTTAGTATAGTAACCTCCTTACGGCTTACAGCCCAAACCGATAACCTTGTATAGTACTATAAAAATTGAATAAAATTATCATAAAGTTCCACGTTGATATGAAAGTCAATACCACTAACTAACAATACCATTTTTCTAAGTAACATTTATGCTTTAAAAAGCTTTCTGTAACAATTTTCCTCAAGCAAAATCCTTTTTCTAATTTAATTTGTATTTGAAGGATTACATAGCAATTTGTGTCCCATCCCTACTAATGGGTACCGTTTTAATAAAAAATAATTAGGACTCTCGAAGGTCGAGTCTGCAGACATCTTTATAAATATTGGGCAAACGAAAGCATATTTAACTTAACCTTTTTTTTCATTGGCGCAAATTTGTTTTTAGTCGTTATTATAGGAATAAAAATGTTATTTATTATATTGCTTTGCTTATTTTGAAAATATTAAGCAGTTTTTAAGTTTTTTTAAACAATAATAATAGCGTGCATTTAACCATGTACATGTTTCTAAGATCAAAATGATGGTAAGAAGATAGTTTGAATCCGCCGATGTAAAGCGACGATGTGGCACGCCTGCCTAATAGAAACCGATTTACTCGTGATTTGAAAAGACCGAGTTTAAAGTTATCGGGAAATAGAGAATTTGGCAGTGAATTACATTAGTAAGCAAAGTTAGCACACTAAAAGTTGACGCAAAGCGTTTAGCCCGAGTCCGGGGAATCTCTACCATGTATTTATTGGTGGCGTCATGCAGTATCTCCACTAGTATAAAGGGATGCCGGAATTAAATTATGTAATTGAGAGGCACACACCCCGAATTATAAAGAAACGATAGTTTAGGCACTCTGGCTAAATCATTGTTGCATGTAAGTTTTTTACGACTGACTCCAACGCTTCAAGCTATAGTATGTCATATTTGATTTGACTTTGTAAAAAACCTAGACATTTTCCATACTTGTAAAATAGTAAAATGCATGACCCATTCAACTTCGTTGACATTTCGGTTTTTAAAACTGAGAACTGAGAAAAGTTTATATATCTTGAGGTGTTCTTTGAATCCTGTGTTATTCAGATAATAATATTAAATTATAAATAATATAATACGAGAGACGTGCTGTTTTTTCTCCTATAACACGCTGTATTAAGCGTAAATGTGAAAGAGACTGCGAATTTTGCCTTAGTTCACCCACACATAGAATTTTCAAGACTAATTTTCTCGTAAATTCTTATTTAGTCTCAATTATTTACTAATTTCGCTTCCACAGAGACGCAAATTAATTTATCCAAGCAACACGTATATGAGCAAAAATCTTATAAACATAATAATCACTGTAATAACATCTAACAATATGAATGAATGATAAAGGAGTTTCGGGTAACCGCTTCCTGGTTCTTCAAATATTCAGTCGGTAGGTAAACCACTTGTGGTGGAACGTGCAAATATAATATGTATTTATACCTAATGATTATTCCAGTACCGATTCATTCAGTAATATAAAAAGTAAATTGAAACGGCTAGACTGATTTCAAAAATTCTACTTTTGTTTGAAAGGGTGCATGTACTACTCGTTCAGTTACAATTAAATTTTTATAAGGTTTATTTTTTACTCGAAATAACTGAAATAATCCTATCGACACGTATGTTTTTTTTTTAAAGATCTTATTTGCACTTTTTTACCATAATTTATAACATATTTCTAACTCGCTAGACTTGTTGGATATTTTAATTTATTTTTTATTTTTTTTTCTTTGATCGAACAGTTTTACGCTAAAATGAAGTGGAAAATATAGAAAAAAGTGTTTGTTTGTAGTCAAATAAAATAAATAATTCGTAAAGTATTCTTAAGCTTTTGCTTTTTGTTTTTTTTTAAGTAGTTTTTCCGGCTATACTGTATTATATCTAGTATTAGGAGTTTTATTACGAATCATTGTTTATTCTCAGTGAAATTATCCAATAACAATATCGTATTAGTTAAAACAAACTAAAGGTTTTTAATTGATGGAGTCAGGTGTTACTTTGCGGAAATCCATTTATAATAAGATGGTATATACAAAATATTTAGTGTTTTTCCGCCTCTTCTTGATGTCAGCGTGAGAAATCGAAAAATATTTTTGTTTTTATGGTGTGGTTCCTCGTGTTTTTCGAGCGAGCGCTTGAAGAGTCAACATCTCCTGAGGATGCCTTGTCCTAAGGCGAAACACGTGTCGAGGAAGTCGGATACTGAGAGAAAGAGAAATAATAAGGTGAGGTGTGGCGGTGGTGAGGAGGAACCACACCATAAAAACAAAAATATTTTTCGATTTCTCACACTGACATCAAGACGAGGCGGAAAAACGCTAAATATTTTGTGAATACCATCATATTAAAGGTTTTTATAGAAGAAGATTTCGTTGTTCTGTTAATGCCTGTAATCATTTATAATACTCTAGTTTATATAGCAAAAGATTTTGATTGACTCAAAATTTATGCATTATTTCAGTATTTGGATTATATATCCTGATTTACCGATGATGTTTGCCTAAATTTGTGTAATTATCTACTTTGGACATATATATTATTATTATTACAAAAGGTAGAAAAAAATTATTAGCATAAATTGATATAAATGGCACTTTTATTTAGACGAATCCCGATCTTAATTGTGTATAATAAGAACCTAATAGTTATTATTGTAAATTTCTATGTAAATAAATAGGAAATAATGAATTGTATATATTATAAAATTAACGTTCATACTGTTTTATTTAAAGAATATAATTATGTATATTTAATGCAATAATAAAGTAAAGTATTTGAAAATGTTAAGATTTTGTAAGAAAGAAATATTTCAGAACAATTATTATTAACTGTAGAAACAGGTAAAATATTATAAATATAATAGAACTAAAATTTAATTTAAGAAAATTTGACAAATAAAGATAGTAACGAAAACTGTGCTTTTATTTATTTTCAGTATAATTCAAACGATCTTTCAGAAATCCATAAAGACATAGAATTTTCACGACTGCCCAAAGAAAAATATTTTTTTGATGGGTCGTGTTATTTGGTTTGAATGCTATGTACCGGTGGCGTCTTACAGTATCTCCACTAGTTTGATTGTAGAAAGGGATGCTGAAATTAAAGAAAACAATATTTTATTTTTCAGTCGTGCATTGGTATTTGTTTTGAATACTTTAAAAACCGAAAAAGATTTGGTGCGAATTTTACTAGGAATATTTTTTGTTTTAGTTTATTTAGTACAGTTTATTATCTTGATTATAAATTTGCCTATGTTTGACATATTCAGAATTCTTACTGAGGGTTTCATATTGAATGTCTCATCAACTGTCTAATCCTCGTATTATTAAATTGGCCAGGTAATGACACTGGGAGTAGTAGAGTAAATTCGGCCCTTTTTCAAGGAAATACATACATCAATCAAAAACTGCTTCAACTCTGTCAAATGAAACAAGTTGCTTGATCTTGTCTACGCCCATTCCATGCTTGACTCTAGTCAGACCTGCCGTACGAGAATTTAAAAGTTAAGACAAACCTAGAGGACTAAAACTGTTGCCAGTCATAAAACAAAAGCTAGCTCAAAAATCAGCACGTAACTTATGTCAGTGAACTCAGCCAAAGCTATTATCTTGAGCATATATCTTTAGAGTAATAAATCACTAACAAACGCGATAAGAATGCTTATAACTACTAGAGAAATCATCTCATACTCCAGTCACGGTCGTACTAAAGCCTTTTACGATAGCTCTGTAAGGCATTGGAAAGGTGCGTGGTATAACTAGTGGCATAGGTATGTAATGTACATCGTAGTCTATCATTGGCATTTATACCTATGGAAAAGAAAAGTAAAGCAGAAAAATTTTCACTATTTTACCTGACTACAAAAGAAGGAAGTGTTTTTCGAGTGTAAGTATGTATAAATATTTCTTTGGCCCGAGAGCCAAAACGGCTTGTTGTATTTTTATGTGAGTGGTGTCAATAGATTTGTCTTCACCTTCAGATGGTCATAAGTTCTTGCAGTCGGATTTTTGAAGTTACTTGTTTTTGTATTACTTACTACTTAACTTGCAAATAGTGAAACTTGACTTCTCTTGAAAATCGGTCCAAGTTGGGCGCCGCCACAAAATGGCGATGACAGAGATATTGTATTTATTTGTACCCACTTTGTTTGATATTTTTATATTTTAATCTAGTGCATTATGTTTTCAAATATTTAAAAAACTATGTCTTAGAAAATTTTATCAAAGGCGACAGGTGTTACTAAGATACTAAGATAAGATACTAAGACACTAAGATACAAGCTGCCTATAATGGAATAACATGTAGACTGCATGCAGCGCAGCCCGTGCTGAGCTGTGCTGCGCGATTTATGACGTTGTAATGTAGGAAAACATTACGGGGAATATAACATGCTATGCAACTACGTGCGCCACCGCAAGTTAGACTACGTCACTACGCGCGTATACGTCTGTCACGTTTGACACTTTCAAAGAGGAATGGCAGATGTCAAGAATGTTTCAGAGGTGCATAATGCATTCTGCAACGCTGGCGGTAAGCTCCAGCCTTCAGACTTTTCGACTGCACGTTTTTCGTAGTGTCTACGACATTTGCTACGATTTGTAGACCTGCTACGGCTACAATATTCCTCTTAGTTTAGGCACTGGTCTCACAGCCGGCGATGAGCGAGAAGCAATTAAAGCTAGACACTAGAAACGAAATGGCGAGAACCGAGTGTGTAGTTCCTAAAGTTATCTCGCTGCGCTATAAAGCGAGTGCGAAGTAGCGGTGATTGTTTGCGCTACTCGCTTAGCACGCACGAGCATATTATATAGACCGCCAAGAGAACATCGCTGAGCGAGTTTTATCTTTGTAAGTCGTTACAAAATTAATTTATATTTTATATATTTTATAATATTTTGTCGCGAAAAGCGACAAAATAGTGAAGAAAGAGTTCTTTCCAATAGTGTGAACTGCTAAATTTCAAGTATATAGTAATTATCGTTTACGTGCGCGGTTGCCTGGAAGAGATCGCTTTACGCGATAAGATCGCCATTTAAAAGAATAAAGAAATATGCGTAGAAGCTTTTCTTTTGTCATGTTTCATGTATGGTTTTTAAATAAAAAGTTTTCTTGTCTTATCTTACGTGTATGTGTCAACACAGAATCCATTTATTTTGTTCTATTACTTTAACTATGTGGTAGCCAAGTAGGTAAACCGCATAACACCCTACGTTGTCCACATAACTTTAAAATACCATATCATCATATTTCAACGGCAAATACAAAAATACCTTAAAATTGTTACAGTAAGTACACCAAAAAAGGGTCGAGGGACATCTAAACAAGGCCCAAATACTTTATTAAAATATTCTAAACCAAACGATTATATGAACCAACAAACAATGCCGAAAACACAAATGTTTGTTGTTATTTGTTTCGTAATTATAACTTCGTTTAGAGTTTTGTTAATTTGGTAGACATTTCAATCTTTTACATGCTATTATTATGAAGGGTTGATAATACGTAATGTGATTATTATTAAATACAGCGGTGCATCAAGACCAACAACTTCGAAAAACTTATAATATCAGGTGTATTATGTATTATATTTCGTTTACACTTATGCAACAGTTAAATTGAAATTGTCATAACATTTATTTCATAAAAAACATAATGTTAATAACATAGCATAAATAAAATAACATAAAAACACTATGTTGATAAAAATAACAGCATTTATGTTTAAACTACAGCTTATGAGTACGCGTGTCGTAGAGTCAACTTCTGACGTTTAAAATAGTCAGACTAACAATATAGACAAACATTTAAATGTAAGTATTGAGAAAATTTAATAAATGTTTCATCAAATAATCATTTATAGAGATTAAGGAAAATGTATGTTTGATAAGGCAGTAGAAATAATGTTTGTTTTTATTTCTTTCATTTATAAGTACTTTTAAGCAGATCTCAAGCAAGTTTTCGCAAACGTATAATCCAATAACCTGTCTATAATATAAAAATGAATCGCTGAATTTGTTGCTAAGCGCAAATCTCGAGAACATCTGGACGTATTTTGCTAATTATTTTTTTAGAATATTCCTTGATGTACGAAGATGGTTCTTACGGAGAGATTTTTTTTTTTTAATTGCGTGAATGGGTCTAAAAACAACACTTTTCTATACTAATATACAATCGATTCGTAATAATACTTTAAAGTCAATTTGAACTTTAATACCATACCTTAAAGTTTAAGTGTTAATGGAGAGGTTCCGGGAAGGCAATTGAGTGACGCTAGTAGGTATCGTATAAATATTAATGCCAATATTTGTCAATATTTGGTGACCCGGCGTCCCGATGAGAATAATAAGTATTTAAAAAAAAATAAGAATCGACTGTTAGGCGGTACGAAGTTTGCTGGGTCTACTAGTACTAATATAAAAAAAAACACTCCTTACAACATTGGACATGCTAGAGTGAGCTACGATGCAATTTAATAAACAAAATATAGCTGCTGCATTGTTTGTTGACTCTACAACTCAGTGCTTTGGTTTCATATAAAATACAAATTTCAACTAACTTGGGAAGACATTTTACTGTCAAAGTTGCTATAAATAATGTTATATTGAATATCATAATTACTAGGTAAATTGGTTACTAAAATGTGGCAAATATTTTTTTATACCGCACTATGACTAGATTTATGCTGACTGATCTGGAAAAGGTCAGTGCACCGTCACTACCGATCGAAATAAATCTACTAAAGACGTGCACTTATCCCAGCGAAGACCGTTTGGTCTATTTATCTAGGGATATAACAGGGAACAGGGACCAGTAGAAAATGAGAACTGCACTCAACCCTACGGGTAGAAATAATAAATCTACAACAATTTGCACTAGTTCCCATCACTAGGGATAGCTAAATAAAGGATAATTACTCCCTGGAATTCTCATCCTGCAAGCCTTTCTTCTTTATTCATCAGATCTGCTTAAAGTCAAACCACTAATTTCAGATGAAAAAAGAGGGGAAAAAACTAGGGATAGCTTGGGTTGAAACGGCTTACTGTCAATATGAAACTAAGCTTTCTTGTTTTCGAGCTCTAGTTTTTGTTATCAATACCATAATCGCATTTGTGACAGTAGATATAAAAATAATTTTTATATATATTTTTTGTTTTGCCTTTAAGAGTTGTACAAATTAATCTCACCGTAATTTAAATGTCAAGTAATTAATTAAAAACGTAATAAACTGACTATTACAACAAAAATATTATTCGAGTATGTACTTATGTATGTATCAAACCATGTAAAGCAACACAGAGCTGGGCACGGGTTTGCAACAAAAGGGTGTAAGCTTTTATCTACTACACTACATAAACGACTTTTCTGACTTAGTATATTTTCCTTTAACAACTTTGTCAAAACAAGGGCTCATTAATTCAATGAAAAATCAGCGGAGAAGTCAGTGAAAATCATATAATTGTATCCAAAATGTGAAGCAAGTAAAGAATTTTAATTATATTATTAATTTGAATTTATTTTATTTTTTATGACTCAGAAGTGCCTATTATGATAAGTCCATTGACTAATTTATCTTTGCCTAATAATTAATACAATATTTATAACTCTAGTAACTGCACTTTAAATATATAAGGTTGGTGACGTAGTTCGTTGGATTGTTCAACCAATTCCGCTTATTGCAGCAGTCTCATGCATGTTGTATAAGGTTGACGAAATGCAATCATTTCCGCGTTGGTTATGTTCTGTATACAATTATATCTTGTGTTGTTTACATGACTCTTTGATTACATTATATGATTTATTAAGAGCGCGTGAATTTCATTATATTACTTATTTTAGACAAGTAAAACTTTAATAAAGTTGCAACCACGTAGAATGATAAAGCAGGCGCGTTTGAATACTTGCACATTTTTGAATTGTTTTTATTTAGAAACCTAACTATTGAAGTTTTTGATACAATTTAAGAGTATATGGAACAAAGGAAAAAAAACCAAATCGAACGAGGAGTCTTTAAAAAATTGGGAAACATAAAATATTTAACATTTTTACATTTATTTTCTGTGTTTAAAAATCTTGAATGATTTTGTTTCTGTTAAAATATTATAATGTTATTTTCAATTGATTTTCCAAAGTCGTTTTAAAAATAACAACTGCGAGTGAGATAACTCATGCAATTCGTCAGTAAAGAAAAACGTATTTTTTCTTTCGACTTGGTAATGCCAAGGCAAAAATCTTACACAGCTTTATTCATATGTTTTAATAAACCAAACAAAACAAATGCTAGACAAATAGCCGTAGGTACTCGTATATTTCAAATAGAATAAAAGCACGTAACAGCCTTAAAAATTAATTTGAATTCCGTCGGCAGTAGCATTTTATAGGATCTCTTAATTAAATAGAGCGACAGACGCTCCCATGGGCGGTCATGGTATTTAGGGGGAGGTTCCGGAATATTTCAGATTGATGCCTGTGGAATTTGGGACAATACTGCTGTTAGAGTACTTTTTTTTTCTTTTTTATTGACTCCTTATAAAAAAGGAGATACTCAATTATTATTCGACGGGTATGTTTTTACCTGATTTCTCGGAAACGGAGGGATAAAAAATATTTGTTTGAAAGGGCACATACTTTTCGAGTAGCCCCATTTAAATTGTATCATAATCGATACAGATTTTCAAATCGAAACAACTGTGTTAAATAGTCGTATTGGCCACCGTCGTAATGGAAGTCGTAAATCACTGTTTTTTTTCTTGTATACGTGTCAACTCATAGTGTCTCTGTACATTGAAATATGGGTTTTTTTTTTGCCAAAAACAAAAAAAGAAATACGCCTTGCTTGCTTAGTCTATAAAAACTAGATACGTTATATATATAATTCATGTGATATTAGTCTATAAGCTGCAAAAAACATCGAAACTCTTAATTGACTCTGAAGTTATACAAAAAAGAATTAGAATAAACAAAACAAAAATCAAAAAAAATTGGTACGTTTGTTTAGTTATTTCTTTTGTTTTTATTACCGTTCCTTTGATGATTGTTTCCTCATTCCCTTACAATGTTTTGAGATAATTATTCAGTTCAAACAAAATTGAGGCTCGCAAAAATTGCTTTTTTCTTAGAGTAATAATAACCGATGTTGATAAAATTACTTCTCGAAATTTTATGAGACTGATTCATAATAAGTATTTCATTACAATAGATTGGTGATTGGTTAAAAACACTGTAAGCTCATGATATGAATTTTCAGAATAATACTAAAGTGCGAGAACGGTTCTATATCACTAATTATAACGAACGGACTAAAACTTTATCCATATAACGTTTATTGCAAGTACGAATCCTCGCATCTACTCGTTTACTTAACTGATTTACTTTAATTTGATTAGACGACGTTTTTGAGTCCTTGCGTTTCGTTATTTATAATCTTGTGTAACGATAATTCGATAAAATCGGTATGAGCGTTTATACGGCTATACTATCGGTATAGAACAGTTCTTACGCTGCTGAGCTATAAATAGGTATAATTATTACGCCCAGTATAAAACGTAATATTATAACGTTTTCTGCAAGTACGGATCTTGCCATCGATAACTGATTGATGTCTATTTGATAAGAAATCTATTCAATCCATTTGATAACAAACGTTAGTCTAGCGGTTTTTGAGTTATTACGTTTGATATTTATATCCAGTGTATTAATCCCTCGATCATAATAGGAATGAGTTTGCGTTTAATAACGAACTAAGAAATTATAATAAGATGCAGGGCCGCTGTGACGCCCTATCTTACACCATAGACTATTTTTAAATTTATTTTAGGGAGAAATATTTTCAAAAGATTCCAAGCTACATTGTCAACGACAGAGGAAAAAACACCAATTTTGTGGTATTTCCGCTAAAATAATAATCCTACAACGCTCGTATCAGAATAGGCGTTCCTAACCTATAACCAATGTCTAAAAACGAACACCATATACATGCTTTCTATAGCATTAAAATTATGATACAAGGCAAATTACTCCTCCCAAATGAAAAAGTAAAAACGGCAATAATTCAAACATGTCCCTCCAAACCCTAACACTTAATTTCAAGACTTTAGTACTTGCAAAAATCAGGAAAAAAAATATCTTTCTTGCAAACTTATCACCGAGACTATCAAAATTTCAAGTTCTATAACTCCTGACTTCCTATAACAAAGAATCTTGAACCTTATCTGCCAAATTTTATTAGGAAATCCAAGCCAGTGCACCTTCAACTTTGTCCAATAAATCTCACAGGGAAACTTCTGGGTGCTCTCCCTCATTTACATTTTATTAACTTGATTTTTTACTGTAGGTCTTTGGGTCTTTGATTGAATTTTTTTTCACTAATGATTTTTTGACAGATTCGTTCGTTAATCCGTTTGTGAAATGTTACTTTAGTTTTTAACGATAAAGTGCATACTTAGTTTAGTTAATAATATTTTATTCTTTTATGATATAGAAGATAGGTTTGCGTTGGACCGCAAATCGCCTGATGTGAAGCGATGATGAGACTGCAGATGGAACACGCTTGCCTAGAAGAAACAATTCACTCGTGACTTAAAAAGATTATAGCTATCAGGATATAGACAAGCTGGCAGCGAATTCCACAGCCTGGAAGTTCGCACAATGAAAGTAGACGCAAAGAGTTTCGTGCTTGTCCGTGGAGCCTCTATCATGTACCGGTGGCATCACGCTGTATTTCTAATTGTACAATGTTGAAATGGTGATCGGAAAATCAATTTGAGTATCCGATAAAAAACCGTACCTACGTGTAATTTGAAGTTTTGAATTATAACTTATAACTAGAACTGCTTATTTATGAGCACAATTCATAATAAGAACTTTGATATTGTCTAAATTCCAAAATATAAAAAAAAATGATTTTACAAAATATGTCTAAAGTAAACATGGCATCTTAAAAATACTTCTGTAAATACTTTTAACAATATTGTTTAAAACTCGTAATGGACGTTAAGAAGCTTTCTTGCAAAAAGTTTGCTAACATAAGAAGATCATAAAGGCCGTTTATCGGACAATGTTTTAATTGCCCATGTTTATCTCTTCATTGCCTACTACTTACCTATAAACGTAATTAAAGACTTTTCAAGTTTTTAAAACCTTATAATGGGATTGTTAAAAACTACGTCTAGACACGGTCACTTACATGATAATTTTTCTAAGTTACAGCTTATCTGTTGGTCTAGCTAGTACCATCGATCTCTAGTACAAAAAAAGCTTTATTACTGGACAAGCAATACGAATCGAATTGGAATTTAAACATCATGTAGTCAAAATGAAAAGCAGATTGTATGAACTAGTGCTTTTTAGCAAAGAGTCGACTATCTACTACCTTAGCACAAAGAATTTGTGACTTTA
Source organism: Ligdia adustata (assembly GCA_947049295.1). Taxonomy (NCBI): domain Eukaryota; kingdom Metazoa; phylum Arthropoda; class Insecta; order Lepidoptera; family Geometridae; genus Ligdia; species Ligdia adustata. The sequence continues at coordinate 5,140,239 of OX346237.1, forward strand.
TATCGCGACAAATCTTAATTTTATTCGTATTCCGTATGATTATTGAAATTGGTTTTAAATGCCGTTACCATTGCCCAAAATACTGTTTGCTTTTGTACACTGCTAATTGATAACCTTATCATCAGCTTAGACATTCATCAACCTTCATTATTCATAGTATTGGGTATTTGTATTGTTTAACAAAGAGATACCTACTAACGACAAGGCTGCTATGGGATGCAGTGCTATTGATAAGTCTTTGAACGTTTGATGTGTTTCTTTTGAATGAATGAATGAATGAATGAATGAATAGTTTAATTGCGATAATTACAACATTACACATATTATTACAACCAAACTATGTATAATAATAAATAAATTAAAAGTAATGAAATATTTATCACAACCCGACTCCAACTCAGCAAAATGATGGTTGTAACAACCAGCGGTGGTCTTCCGCTGGAGCCGGCAAGTGACCTCACGCACGCATTACTTGACAGCAAACAGCAAAGTTAACATTAGTAACTATAAAATAAAACAATATAAAATTTAAACTCATTTTAAAACATCATACATATATATCATCAAAGTTACGAAGCAAATTAACAAAAAAATAATAATAACCTAAAAATTTTATGTATAAGCAACGTGTATTTTATTTATTATTATAACGTACTTTCAGTATGACCAGTCCATCGTTTTTGCCAGATGTGTCTATGATCTAGACTCATTACTTTACGTTAGTATTTAGAAGATTAATGTAAGCCTTTGTAATACCACTAATTGCTGGACCAATATCGTTTGGTCACAAAAAAAGTTATAACTAATGCGCCATAAAAAATGTCTCTGAGGTTAATTATATGTTATAGTAATTTAAAGCTAAAGTAATTTAGAAAATGGCATCACTTTTTAGGAATAACAAAAACTGGATTGCCCTTTTTAACTGTTTTTAATAGTCATTATGTATTGATTACGATTATAAGGGCCTTAACATCTCCACAGATGACGTGCTTAGCATCCACAGCCAGAACTTGCATAGCAAATACAAACTTTTAGACAATACTTATTTTTTTAAGGACGTCACGGAGGTTTAAAATCTGAAAAGGTAACCATTCTACCATTTTATTAAAATCGTATGCGATATTGTTCTACTATTACAGTCACTAGACTTAATTAGACTTTACAAAGTTGAAATGAGACTATTTAACGCACATTTCCAAACAATGTACATTCTCTGCCTGAACGTTTTTAAATATTTTTAGATGTCCCCACATTGTTTCAAAAATAATTTTATAAGAAATCTGTTAGCGCTGTACATCTTAAGTCTATTATTAACTCATACTACAATATATCTTTGTCTCAAGCTTATTTTCATTTCAAAGTGTTAGGTTTTTACTTACTCTTTTATGGAGCGAACACTACAAAAATAAAACACTAAAACTAAGCTCTTTGTTGTCTTATTACGAAACATTTCATATTTTCTTAGCACAATAAGAGCACAACAGTACCATTGTAAGATAATATAAATACTGAGTTGAACGTTTTTATTTTCTACAAGAAAGTTTTTAGTTCAGCACACTACTAATTTCTCTTAAGTGAAGTGTGTAACGATATCTATTGCTACTATAATAATAATGGTTAATGGTTTAATAATGAATCTAATACAAACATAATTTAATCTTTTTGATAATCCTTGTAGCCTTCGCAGTAGCCCTGAAAGTATATGGTGATAATTATTTAGATGAAGTAGTAGGGTCCCATTTTTTCTCATTGGGTAAAGCTGACGCCACTTCAGAAGGCTCCTATTAAATTTCATCTATTATTTTGATTTATTAATCAAACTTATGCATCGATATTGATAAATTTATTCTAAACTACATACGACGAATACTCTTCCAATACAAAAAATACTTTAATTGGTAAACATATCTCCCATAAAGATAGTTTGTTGGTTTTGTAAATAACTTTTGAAAAAGTTTCGCAAAGGATTTCAGTTTAAACTGTTAGATTTGAATGTAGTAATAAATACTCGTAGCTATACCACTTAAAAAAATATAGCGCAATATTAATTGCAAATAAATAAATAATAGTTTATATAAATTAAAATATACAGTAATATGTAGACTTTCAGTGGTCTTCTATGGTTTTGTTGAACTCTTTTGTTGAAGTAATTTCACTTATCTACCGACTTTCAAAAAAGGAGGTTCTCAATTTGACGGGCACCTATCCTTCTTATTTTTTACCAGACTTCTTGTCCCACTTGTGGCCCCTTCTTATTTTTTTGCCAGACTTCTCGTCCCACTTATTTTTTTACCTGACTTCTCGTCCCACTTGTGGCCCCTTATTATTAAAATCGGCCCTGAGGTTTGATTTTTAGTGGCACCAGCTTCAATGTAAATCGGCATTCACTTTATTTTAAAAAGAACTTGTCTTAGTAAAGGCCTTAATAACTTATTTAGTAGTAGGGGCAGTATAAAAAAATTCCATCCTCTCTCAAAATTAATAACTCTCCCTCAGTGCATATTGTTGTATCTTTAAAGCTTCATCACTATAATATTCGTTTTTGCTTACATTACAAAACGTCTGACATGAGGTTATTAAACTTATTTTACGTGAACCTACTGCTACGTGGTATACCTAGACGGTGACTGATTCAATATTCGCAGTGCAAGGTATTCAATATACGAGTTCTAAATATGGAAAAAGCGGTCTTAAAAATAACAAAATTATTCAGTACATGTTGGACTTGTATGCTGTTGGGTTCCGTAGCATTATATTAATGTTTTAGGTATTTCTTTAAGAACTAAAAAAATATAGTACCATTTAGTTAAAAAAAATATTTAAGAGTTTTATAATATATATACCGTGTGAGACCCACAAGATATAAAAAAAATATCCCAACTCCAAATAGAAATGCATAATTTCTATTTATTTTTTATTCGGGTGTGACATTTTTTGATAATTTTTCACAGGATTAGGTAAAAATAATAAAAAATATTGTAATGCCCATGTATTAGTCGTTTCGGCTGTTTATGACTACAAATTAAAATAACTACTTATAATTATTTCCACTGCTCATAATAACCACTTTGCAAAATGCCCACTTCGTAAAATTACCTCTACATAAAATGTCTACTACTAATGATTACCCATTTATAGCAATGCTCACTTTGAAAAACAACCATTTCTGAAAATGACTATTTTTTTGAAACATACACTTTAACAAATGCCCAGTTCTTAAACTTTCTCAAAGCGTTACAATGAATATTTAGATAATAATGACGATTAATCTATTTAGATAAGTTTTATTTAACAAAAAAACATTCTTAACATTATACTAAACGTAAAGTTCATTTAATAACACACACATGCGAAGTCAGTAATAACATTGAGTCAACTAACATTTCTTTTCTGCAACATAATGAAAAATTACTTGTTTAAGAAAAAAATATCGGGGTAATCTTCTCAGAATCAACTTCTTCCACGAGTGCGTTGAGAGCTCGATCCAGGCGAATATGACGATTCCGTCTGTTCTTTTTTGGCACGCTAAAATAGGAATTTTTTAATTGGTGGTCTTGATGGACCGCTAATTTCTTTAGATTCGAGAAAAATTTGGAGAAGGGCGGGCTCTTTTTTCCGAATCTCTCATTGATACGATGGTAGAAACCCTCAACCAGGATTAGTCGTCCTGTGACGTTGGTACGCACAGCTTAGAATGTTGTCTTTAATAAGGGATATCCATTGTTTATTGTAATACTCTATAAATTTGGAAACATTATCTGTGATTTTGGCTGTACTTATTATGGAGTTCCATGTTATTTCAATAAACCTTTCGGGTAACAAAGGCAGGTAAGAGATCATTTTCATAATTTTTTGGTCTTGTTTTGATGTATTTAAGTTGAGTAATTTAGCTTTTCGCCATATGGCTTTGTTGTAATGGTAGAAGCAGCCAGAGATTTTACAATCTGGAAATACTTCCTTAATGGCGTTCATGACTGCCAATTCAAAATCACATTTGAAATTCAGCACTGTTATACACATTTTTTCTTTTATTAAACTAAAAAACCGGACACAGGTTTCTTGTTTCTTGTCCGGAAGTAGCCCAAAAATAAATGGGACAATGTTTGTGCTCTTGTCTGTCGACCCGACGTCTACATGTAGCGAATAGAGCTGGTAAAATGGATGAGGTACACAGTGAAATGTACCATCCCCAAAGAAATGAACATGATTGCCTTCCAGGTCTGCATTACTAAGATACATCCGTGTCGTTGTTGAACTAAATAAGATAATTTTATTTATAGTCCCATCTTCGCATTAGACGAAATCTTTTCCCAACATTTTTGGAATATGGACATCAACGACACTCTTATAATTTAAGCTTTTTGTTTCCAAAAACTTTTTTCGTGCTGCATACAAGCTATCTTTTCGTCAATATCCATATGGTCGCAGTTTTTCTTCAGCTTGAAAATCTGTTTTTCGAAAAAAAAATTCTACTGATCCGAAATTACGGCAAACTTCTTCTTTGCATTTGTTAGTGGCAATAAACACATCGTTGTCTATTTTTTCCGGCATGCATGTATGAGGAGACAACCGAAGTATTAGAGTCCGCTCTGTATTGAGGGTGATGGTAGAGCTGCAGTCACTGCGATTTACATATCTCCAACGAGACGTATCGCTTTGGTTTTGGGTACTGAAGTTGTATCGGTACTTGTCGAAAAGGACAGTATCCTTTCCTTTTTGATTCCACGCAAATATTAATTTGCTGTTCATTTTAGAGTACATAAATTATACCGTGACGGAATTTTATTTCAACAGCCTTCACGAGCACTTGACTTATAATGACAACATCAAAAAGAACAACAGAGTACTCAAGAGTATTTAAAAATAGATTCATAAGTGGCCAGCGTTATGGATAATAAATAACATACAACTTATAATAGACATAAGAGGTTGGTTGCATGCAGTGAATGCTCCTAATCAACCTTATGTACCCAACTAACTGCCTAATTTATATTTATTTATTATCAAGAAATATTTTTTCCAATAGTAGTTCATTCAAGAACTTGGTTTTTTTCAAAAGTAATCATTTGATGAAACGGTAATTTCGGTAAGTGATCAATTTAAAATTTGATCATTTAGAAAATTTGACATTTCCAGAAATGGTGATTTTTCAAGGTAGGTAATACCAGACGAAGGTATTGTTTGAAATGGTTATGTTTAGAACGGGACATTGTAAGTAGTAGGACATAATTATAAGTGGACATTTTAATTTGTGGTCATAAACAGCCGAAATGGTATTGGTTAATGAAAATTTCCATCGTGATGCATTTGAGGGTTAAATTATACAATTAAATTTATTTCAGAACACTCAAAAAAAATATACATAAACCATACTTAGACAGACAGTTTCCTTGTAGTACTACGGAACTTAACTAAAGCCGCATAGCTGTTGTCATTGCCAGGTCAACAGTTCACAGAACTAGTTATTACCTGTTTTATGACGATATGTTTTCTCACATTGTAATCTCATGTCTTTTATATTGCAATTGACAAATTCAATGCATAGTATACAAAATTAGGGTTTTCGTTTTACAATTAGAACACCAGAGCTGTCGGCTGGAGTTAATCATGATAGAGGTGAAAACAAGAACACAAAAACTTAGTTTTATTTTGACATCATTAAAAAAGCAAACCGTCAAAAAGAAACCAACTTTGCTTGATCTTATTGTCATCTCTTTTACATCTAACTCTCGCTGATTCTTAAATTAGAACAAGCAGTTTTCTTTTATCTTTCTCTATCTTTATTTTTATCACACAATTATTGAAAGTAGGTATTAAATTTAGCTAGCTACCTACTTATATATTTGAACTCGTAAAATGTGCAGTTGTAAAATTCTATATTATTATTTATTCATTTGAAATAAAAAATCTTTTGGGGACATAAAAATGTCTCTAGGCGTTTTTGTTTTTACATGTACCTACATTATTTTTACATAAAATTATGATTCCACAAAGAACAAAGAAGATGAAAGCAAAGCGCCATTTGTTTTTGTTAGTTAAATCAGTTGGTTGTTAAGCAATTTTTTTTTTATTTTTTTATGAAAAAAACATTAAAACTTTGAACTTTAAAAAGGAACATTGCCATTCAACGCGGCAGCCACTATTCTAGGAACTTTCCTATTCTACAAGGGGTTTTAATAATTGAATATGAAAGTAATTTTTATTTAATAATTATTTTTGAACACGTTTTTCTTTTTGTATTTTAACGAATGATAGGTAGATAAAAATTATCGTAATCCAACAGTTTTTTAATGCAGCTTTTCCCAATAAACTCCAATTTGTATATTTTTTTATTGCTATGCACATTGTCATATAATCAGCATTGTAACGAGAGGTCAAAAATTAACTAAAAACTAGTATTTTTTCTAAATTTACAAAAAATATTTCGATTTCCAATACGGCAGATAGAACTACAGATAGACTATAGAAGACTGATAGAAATTATTAAAGTACGCCGACTTAAAAATTAAATCTCTAGATCGATATTAACAAAATTTAATAAAAACCTTTGAAATAATATTTTGAATCGGTCCAGTCAACTCCGAGAAATCAGGTAAGTAAAAAAATACAGTACAGTAAGATTGAGTATCTTTCTGTTTCGGAAGCCGGGAGAAAATGAATAATAATTATTTACTATGCGTATGCTAATTAAAGTCATCTTGTCTAGATTGTACATTCTCAAATCTGGGGAGCCCAGTCTGAATACTAGAACATCTATTAATCATCTATTAAACATGTAATAATGTGACGCGCCTACCGTAATAGCATTCCGGTATCATTGACTTTAACATGGAATCAGTTATGTCGAAATCTAGAAGTGATCTGTCTTAATATAAACAGACTTGTCTCAAGATGTCGTCTAACGAAATATATTACGCATCAACTCAAAACGTCCCGCTGCTGGGCACGGGTCTCCCCATGAAGGGGGTGTAGGATATAGTCCACCATGATAGTCAAATTGCGGGTTGGGGACTCCACTTATCTTTGAAAGTTATTATCATTCTCCGACAAGCAGGTTTCCTCACGATGTTTTCCTTCACCGCTTAAGTACGTGGTAATTAAATTTTAATATGCACATTAGTGAAAAACACAGAGGGATTTCAGTATACCGACTAGGCTTAGGCCAGTAACTTACTAGACTACCACTAACTTTATACAAAATGACGAAATATATACAAACATATATTTCGTCATTTTAAATACTTTTTAATTTTAAGTGACCTGTTACTGTTTAGAATCACGATGGAATAATTATTTACTGCATGGAAAATTGCCCTTTGAAGCTCCAGGGCGAGCAAGAAGTATTCATAAGCATAACTACTTAGGAACTGATTAAGTACCTAGCTAAAAAGTTTTGCTGCCGTTCATTTTTTTACACTAAAACTTTACTATGACGTCATCTAAAAATCATCTGTACATCATCATCGCTTTAAAAGCTTGCGGTGCGAAATATGACACGCACTTTTCCTTTTTGCCGTTAAAAGGTAGCTCACACTCCCAAGCAACAGGTTTGCAGTGAATCTATTAGATTTAGTCTATTAATGATGAATTTGAACTCTTAATCCGGGATACTATATCGGCTCCAAAAATTCACCAAAATGTTGAGACGGCTCAAAAGAGATGCAGAATAAAAGCGAATGCAACTAAAAAACATAAGGCAGATCAAATAATAATTGATAATACAATATATATAAAATGAATATACAGCAAGAAACATAATTAAAATTATTAAACTATGGCCTTAGCGTATTTCTTGAAAAATCTATATATAGCCTTAATTTTATTTCAAGGGGTTTTCAATGAGCCAATGATTTCACTGGGATCCCTTGGGTGATCGGATCAGGTGATACTGGTAGCCGTAGTGGCTCAAATAGTCCTTTATAACACAAATTTACCGATTAAGGACCGCAAATATTAGTTCGATCGATTGAGAATTTATAGACCATAAAAGAGCATCTTTTTACATCCTTACTTCTTTAACCTTTTAATATCGGGTAGGTAATATGTTGTGATAAATAGGATAATAGCTCTTGACCCTTCGTCAAGTTGATCAAATCCCATACGTTTCAGTAGATACTAAATCAAGTGAAATCTTTTCTCAATCTAATTTAGAGATTGTCCAACGTCCCTTGCCTTGACTTATACAAGGTTATACGGGTTTAGCTGTATGAAAAGTACCTATTGGCTATTGTAAAGTTTAACTGAGCTGCATGGGCATTTGATGAAAATAGTTTTTATCCACCTTCGAGGGGCTAAATTTATAATTAAAAAATATTTTTTTTTACTGAAAACGTCTTTGAAATTTCAGTTAAACTCGAAAAGGTGTCGGTTTGTTGATATTTTGTCAAATTCAAATTATTTCTATTTGCTAGGAATATGGTAGGAGGTATAATACAATACACACAAAATCTTAAAGTAAGTAATGAGTGCGCACATTCCTTGCCTGTCACCATGCAAAATGAAGAAAACAATTATATTATTAAATTAGTAGCAAAGAACTTACCAATAAATATGTACTTAAAATAAATTCAGTTAAACATGAATATTTCATTCTGTTCACCGATTTTAACAAAAATATTTTACAATAACGAATCTAAGCATGATACAAACAACTTATGTCCTTTGTCTTCTTAATAACTGAATGATGGAACAACTTAATTTGTTGGACAAAGATTGTTCGAGGTCCAGATATTGCTATAGGATACTTTTTCCAGCAAAAACTAACATCACGCGGGTAAAGCCGCGAGCAAGGGCTAGTAACTTAAATATTTTTATGATATCTCAATTTGTCGATGAAAACAGCTGTAGCTTAGTATTCAGCTTAGCTTAGCTCACCCTGTATACCCGTATCTAGGTACTTACTGGCCAAATTGATCAGTTATATCGAAAGGGCAATCCTTTGTATGAACACCAAATATTTGTTCCTACTCTCTATGTTTGAGACCGTGACGGAACAGATTATGAAAGCAGAAGCAAAAAATTTTTTTTATATAAAATGCATCATACCACAAGAATATAAGTTCTCAATTTTATGTCACATTATTAGAAGTAAAACTGAAAATTTTCCAAAACCCCCGACATTAATTGTAGTAGACATCTTGGATTTATCATAATGTATCCTACTAGTAGAGCCTTTTTATTTGATATCCATATTTAAGGAGTTATGAAGATTTTTTATTTCACCATTTTGTGGCGACGGCCATCTTGGACAGATTTTCATCAAATATAGCTAAGAGCACTCCCGACTAATACACTTTTTATACAAAAAATCAAAATTTAAATCGGTTTATCCGTTTGGAATCTAAGATACCAGATAGACTTAAGAGAGCCACACACACACACACCCGTCCTTTTTGCGTCGGAGGTTAAAAATAACTTTACACAAGATTTATGAAATCATAAAATACAAAAAATAACTATGCAAGGTTGCAGTACTGTTACTGCTCTCACAAAAATCATTGATGACATTCGTGCAGGTATGGGTCATTGCTAACTGTACTGTCACTGCTCGATTTTAGCAACGCCTTTAATAACGTTAGATTTGACATCATGTTGGGACTTCTTCACACTCTTAACATATCTCCAACGGTAGTTGATTGGTTTCGTAGTTATCTGTTCGGACGTAGGCAGCGCATTCGTATTGATGAGACATTCTCATCTTGGTGCGATATCGCAGCCGGTGTACCTCAGGGTGGCGTACTATCTCCCCTTTTTAATATAATATACTATTCAATCCCACCACTCCGCCATACTTAAAAGATAATTTTGTTTTTTTGACTGTTTCGTTGCGGCCATCACGTGACTTTCACCTTGTTCTGCCTATTTCTACCTCAACGAACTCTTTCTTTCATGCATCATTTACTGTGCAAGCTATTATCCTTCTATGGAACGCGCTACCTTTTTCAGTCAGGTAGGCTAAATCAATTTCTATATTCAAAAACTGGCTGAACATTCATTACCTATCAAATTATTAATTGGAACATTTTGATTTGCATTATTATTACGAATACGACGAATATATCTGTTGTGTGTGCTTAATATATGTTTATTTATTTATTTCTGTTTATTTTGTGATACAGTATTGATGCCATCATTTTTTTTGGAACACCACCGACGATATTGTTTGCAGTAAGTCCGATCCATTCAAAGGCTGCCTGGAAGAAATCGCTTTAGGCGATAAGGCCGCCCAATGTACTACCAATGTTTTGTATTGTGTCGTGTCGTGTCGCGTCGTTTCGTGTCGTGTCGTGTCGTGTCGTGTCGCGTCGTGTCGTGTCGTGTCGTGTCGTGTCGTGTCGTGTCGTGTCGTGTCGTGTCGTGTCGTGTCGTGTCGTGTCGTGTCGTGTCGTGTCGTGTCGTGTCGTGTCGTGTCGTGTCGTGTCGTGTCGTGTCGTGTCGTGTCGTGTCGTGTCGTGTCGTGTCGTGTCGTGTCGTGTCGTGTCGTGTCGTGTCGTGTCGTGTCGTGTCGTGTCGTGTCGTGTCGTGTCGTGTCGTGTCGTGTCGTGTCGTGTCGTGTCGTGTCGTGTCGTGTCGTGTCGTGTCGTGTCGTGTCGTGTCGTGTCGTGTCGTGTCGTGTCGTGTCGTGTCGTGTCGTGTCGTGTCGTGTCGTGTCGTGTCGTGTCGTGTCGTGTCGTGTCGTGTCGTGTCGTGTCGTGTCGTGTCGTGTCGTGTCATGTCGTGTCGTATCGTATCGTATCGTATCGTATCGTATCTAATATTCTTTGTATTGCTTTTTCGCTTAATTTAGTTCTCTGGCTTCAAGCAATAAAACGAAAAATTATTGAGATTTTAAAGTACGGCTTCTTATTCACATTCTAAAGATAATATCTTAGGTTTTAAGAGAGAACAATTTGAGTTCTGAAAGTCTTTAGAACAAACCACTCTCTAAAATATAATTTAATTTCCGATTTCTCGCTTAAAACCGACGCTAACATAAAGCGGGAAAACAATATATATTTTGTCTAATAAACACAAAAATTAACCTTCTGCCCTATTTCTAATATTCTGTGTCAAACGTTTCTAATCTCAGAGACGCAATATGAAATCGAGGACTTCGGTCAGTGCTTGATATGAGATATTGACTTTTAGTTCATTCTCATATTCTTGTCTACCAGCATCAGGCAAGTTTCAAGCGACTGATTCTTGCCAGTCAGCTTTGTACCGATTGATCGAGTTAGTACCGACTGTAAATGTAGGCTAGGATTTACAGGTATTTGAATCGTAAAGGATCTGTGCGGATCTGCAATTTGAATTTTGTCAAAACTTTGATTGCTTTGTTGAACTTGCATAGGGTTACTTTTCAGGACTGTAACAAGCCTAAAATGGGTAATTTCACTTCATTAGTAACGATTTTAAATTCATGATCGGCCTTTAATTTAAGGAAAAAAAACATAGGTTTCACGTTAAATGTTCATCTACCGTCTATTATATTTACAGTGAATTTCGTGTTCATAATGGTGTGCATCAACTCATGTCTACATATGGCTATGGTTAGTCTCCTAAATGTAGAAGAAATAAAAACAATCAGCTTTTTGCATCAAGGCCGAGTATCAAACTTCCACTAGGTCGTTATAGGTCGTATGAGGCCATCATCTCCCAGCAAATATGAAAAAACTTGCATTTGAGCATATTTCGCTGGATGGAAAGTGACGATGCAGCTTCATATCTAGCACGCTTGCCTAGAAGATGCTGAATCATTTGCTACTTTAAAACACCTAGATTATAAGCTATTTGGAAAAACAAGAAGCTGGTACTGAGTTCCACAAATAGCAGTCAAAGCTAGCGCAAAGCGTTTTATACAAGTCCAAATAACTGACTGAGGCTTCATCAGGATTCTCGCTTTTGTGGGACTGGGTGGCAAAGCACAATGGCTTCGCGCAATTATAAGAGACGTGCTCGGGTTCGTTTTCAATCAAAAAAATAAAAAGTACTTTAGTCGACTATATATTTCGTTACCTGATTTCTCTGAGACGGATGGACCGATTCATAAAATTCTTTAAAGTTTGAATGGAATAAATTTTTATCAGTCGATTATAATGCAAGTCCGTGGAACCCCTGCCATGTACTGCAACTGCTAGAACCTGTCTCTTCCAGCATCCAATCTCTAGATCTTTGTGTATATAATTCCGAATCTCCCATACACTAATGAGATGGTTAACCGAACGCTAATGTACGTCGCTTGCGTATCATTTGACATGACTGACGACTACAGCTGATGAATAATTGTTCGAGCTCTTATAATAATTGTCAGCATAATTTTAGTTACTTTTAATTACGCTGCATGTAAGTATATATGTAAATATAAGAATAGTATAAAAAAAACGTTTTTTGTTTTTCACATTTACTTCACATACAATTCAAATATTATTTTTAGTTTTATTATTTGTAAATTGACTATAAAAAATCTTTATTAACACCACCAAAGTACAATACTATAGAGAGTACATTTGGAGAGTGTATTCATTATAGGGTGTAAATGTGTACTAAGAAATTTTTTTTGGAAATTCTAACAACATCTAAAAGGTAAATAATGGGGGTATAATGTTTTAAACTTCTTTAAATTTCATTCTATGTCGCGAGCAACGTCGCGGGTGACAGCCAGTAGTTATTGTATATTGATAATATTTTCTCTCTTACATTTAATATTTACCGAAGCCAGTTACGAAGTAATCAGTAACTCGAAACTGGCTTCGGTAATACACGTGCAGAAATTATTGTTTGGTAAATATTCATATTTACGGAGAAATAATTAAAACAAATGCAAATTGCCTTGATTACGAGAAAACAGCAATCAGTCAAGTAAATTAAATTCCAAGCATGTACATTTTTGGCAAAACAGTACCTATCATTAAGTTACATTTTAAAAAATACTTTGAAATATAAAACTTATAGCGTAACAATTTACTTAAATACGGCAGGCATGTATTTTAATTTAAAAAGTTTTAGTTTTAGTTATTTTAATATACAAACCAAACTAATACACATTTTTTTTCAAAATGGGTCCACCCTTTCCAACAAAACAAGAATTTACCATATTACAACCAGAAATTCAGTTTAAAAATTCTGATGCTAAGGCTAAACTCTGCGACTAAATGAAAAGACCGTAGGTTCAAAACAATATTACATTAAAAAGTTTCCCATGAAAATTGCTCATCATTTCCTATTGGTATGGTGGTATACAAAATGATAAGTAGTTTTCATATTGTGTCTGTCCGTCTAAAGTGTTTTACTTAAAAAAATCTATGATAACAATCATCTATAGAGTCTCATATAATGGCTTAGCTAAGCAATGATATGGACCAAAAGGCTTATTTACTTGATAATGCTTCGAATTCAAAAACATTATATCATTTTGACATCGCACCCTAGTCGTGTTCAAAGAATATTCTAGGATATGTCCCTTCCATACGTTCGCTTACCTACGCAAGTAAAACAAATTTATTCATGAAAAAGATCATGACAGTCTGTCATGTAGATCAAGAACCTAAATGTCGGTCTTCAGTAGATCTTGAAAGAAATTTTTACCTATCTAAGAAATTGTAGAACTAAAATTCTGGTTGGTCCTGTACTCGTATTTAGTTATTATATTATATGTGGAAATAGTGAATGTTGGTTTTTTTACTCTTGACCCATAAAAAATCCATACAAATCAATATGTACTAAATTGCCAACGGTAGTTTATTTTACCGTTTTGTAAGCTTATATCTCCATGTCATGAAGCCCATGACACTGGTCACCGTAGTGTGGGTATTAGAGCACAACTTATTGTACTAATACCTACACTTATTCTAGTTAACTCAAGATTTATATACCTAACCTTAATTTGATATTAATGTAGGAATAAGCCAAAATACCGCCGACCTCGTAGAACCCTTCGTACTTGCACGATATGAGTTATATTGTGCAAAATTCCAGGTTTTCTATTTTTCTTGATTATTAAAGACTTAAATCTGGATCTTATTAATTTACTGCTGAGTCGGTTAACGCTACTTCAGATCGCATGGTCGCTTAACATTAGTTGAGTAGTAGCCTATTTTAAAGTATACTTTGTAAAAAAAGGTTTCGTACATAAATATTAGATTTCCGACTCCCACCACGAACATCCGTCTTAACACATTACATCTCAACATTCGTGGGAAACGTAACACCTACGCATTGTCACAGGGTCGTTTTTGACCCGTCTTTATCCGCTTGTCATAAGATATCATCGTTTTTTTCCCTCAACTTGACCTTTTCTTGCTGTCTGATATGATGAAAATGAAATAAAAAATAGTATATTATTTTACTAGTGCAAAAAATATGACATGTATTTGATTTAGGATAATAAACTATTATCATCATTATCAGTCCGTATTGGTCCACGGCTGGCCTGTCCTTATGAATAAAGACCACGAACTGTGCCAAAATTCGTTGACCTAATGTGCTAGTAATTACCTACAAGGAAAATAATTACCTATACAAGAGTTTCTTAACGTTCAGAACTGGTCGGCCATTTATAATCGGTATAAGAATTAAATTGATAATGTGTAATATCTCAGATAATGTGCGTTTAATAGATTGGTAAGAGGAGTTACTTATAGGATTAAATACTTGCTAATACCTACAAAGCTAAAAAAAACACTGACTCAAATTTCGATGATAATAAATAATATACCGAATACAAAAGAACAACCTATTTACACATTAACGAATTTATGTCAGACTTGTGAAGATGATGAGATACATTGATCCATTTCTATATTAGGTACTTCTATGTAGATATAATGATGCAATACAAATTCCTGTCCTTCAATGCTGAGTTTAATGTAAGTAATTAAATACCTCAGTTTAAGAAATGGTATGTGGGGATACAAAAGGAAAAAAAAAATTTTTCGCATTTTGTACTGACATTATCTTTACCAAACAAGTTTTGGAATTTTTTATTTAAATAGTGCATATGTCAGAAATCAGAAGTTTTAAGGTAGTTTAGTAGACTATTTTTTGTGATAATTCTTTTAAAAAAAAGTTACTACGGACTTCCGTTATGGCAAGCGACAATAAAACTTTTTCAGTTCCAACCTCTTGATTTTGTTTTTGATAAAGTTATAATGTAACACACTGGATGGATATACCCGTCTCCGAGAGTTCTAGTAACAAACTGAATAAATACAGTCGAATTGAGAACCTCCTCCTTTTCGGAAGTCGGCAGAAAATACTTTGCCTTTTAACATGATTGAAAAATTCGTTTAGGTGCATTTATTTATTTAGTTAACATTTTCCTATGCTAGTGGTATTGACATTTTCCAATCCTATTTATCAATCAACTTTCTGGCGTATTATCAAACAAGATACTTTCTTACAAAAATAAACTCTGTATCCTTAACATATTACCCATCACGTACGTCCAGCTCAAACGCTTACTGTCGTCTGCCAGAAGATTATTCACGATTCAGGGGAACTTTTATTCATGAAACGAACAATATTTATACAGGCGACGTAGGGACATGGCAGCCTTGAGCCTGTGTTTTTTACAAAAGAGGATTTGGATAAGTCTTCTGTCCGATGGAATTTTGTATGTAAGGTGCTCAAGGTTTGGTTTCCGTTGTTTGGGTTCATCAGTCAAATATGACCATATGAAGAGTACCAATCCACAATGACTATTAATGTTTAATTACCATTGTTTTTAATCCGTACTTAATTATTAAGATTAGTGGTTACGCGTTGCTTCTAAATGGAATGGGAGATCCAGAATCCTGCAATCCTAATTTTCAAACTTAAATGCAATATAAATTGTTATTGTCACTTGCTTGCCATTATAATTCAGTTATTGCATCAACAGAAGTAATCAAGAGAAGCATTAATACAAGCAGAAGAAGCATTAATATGAGGCAAGCTGCTAAAAAATAAAACTAGTTTTGGCTTAACTCGAATATTATAAATAGTAACATGGTTTACAAGTACCAATCACTCGGATAAATGCTGGTATGATAGTAAAGCACCTATAGTTCTTAGGGTTCCGTAGCCAAAGGGTAAAAACGGGACCCTATATACCTTCACTGTCCGTACGTTGGTGCATCCGTGCTTCCGGGAGTTCGTCTGTCTGTCAATCAACGTGTATCTCATGAACCACGATAGCTATAAAAAGTTAAATTTCACAGATTGTGTATTTCTGTTGCTGCTATAACAACAGAATAAAATAGGCATTTCAGGGGAGAGATTTCACACAAGAAACGTGATTTTTAATTAAAATATTAATAACGGCAACAGGTAGTTAGTTCCTTTGAATTATTCACAAACATGACCGATTTTTTATGTTAAAACTAATATTACCAAATTAAACAAGCATTATATACTAATTCACTTACTTCTAAATATACTTAAACTGTCCCTTTTATTTGATTTACCAAAGTAAGTTGTCCACAACTTAAACCTGCAAAAAACGACTAGCATTAGCTGTAATCTCACCGCTCCGACGTAATAACCCGACCTTACAAGAACCAAGAAACTCCACAAAAGCAGCACACCGCCTAATCTCAAAGGCAAATGCCTCTACTATTCGTTACTACAAATACCTTGGCGTTCTAAAACGACCGTTGAAAATCAGCAGCATTCCGCCAAACTACGGGGCGAAATTGAAGCAAGAATTTCCAGCCAGAGAAAAAGGCAACACGCTCCGAATTTCCTGGGTAAAGGTGAGAAAAAGCCACCCACCAAATACGGATTAGAAAACAGTAGATTACATCCTGTTATTGACCTTTAACAGGAACGTGTAATACTTTTGGTGTAGGAATAATTTGAAGTCTCATTTGTGGTGTAAGGTTTCATTTGATATCAAAGAGTCAATAAAGTATAGACTTTTGGCTAAAATAAATTAAAGTACCTATGGAATATTTTCATAATCATTTAAAAGCAAATAAAATCACAGAATAATATTCTGCTATCTGTGAACACAGTAATAAAACATATTATTAAGAAAACTATCCATAGAAAAAGAAAAAAAGGTTTTCATACTAATATTTGGATTATCACGTCTGATTGTTGCATAGTCCAAACTTTTGCAACAGTCAGACAAGTAAATCCAGTTATTCAAACAGATATATACTTTGGTTTTGCTGGACATTGCTTAGCTATAAACATCTATTCTCGGTACTGGGTGTGAAGTGCGTATGTTTGTAAATGGTGCACGACATCCCCGACACAGGAGAAGTCCTAGTGGAAGGCTTTGAATGTGAAACGTTATAGTATTTATTTCGAGCTATTATACTGTCTCAGTCAATATAGTTGCTATTGGAAGGTAGTGAAGCCAAGTTTCGACTTGTTTGAACATGATTACGATTCGACACCATTGCGCGGTTACCCAATCAGTGGGCAAAAATAAGTGACCTACATAGAAAAATACTCAGATAGATCTTAGGACGCTTGGGGCGTAAAGAGATAGATATAATGGATATGATTAGATACTTGGAAAGACATAAAGATACGACAGAGTCCAAGGCTAGTTAATTACATGTCTGGTATTTTTTTAAGTTAGGTACTTAGGTACATAGTTTTAACTTTATTCTATTACAAAGCAATTAATACTTTGAAAAGAAAGTCCTAGCTATGATAAAATTAAATAAGGTTCTGAGCAAAGATACAACATGGAAATGTTTTTTATTACGGTGATTTTTTTTTATTTCTATCATTAAGTCTATCTAAATAATCAGCAGTTTAATTTAGAGCTCATCTTATTTTCCAAAACTTATCGAAGCATCTGATCGATGCGACGCGTGATTCGTTGTTTGTATAATGCTACTTACAATCTGGGCACGCTGTCCTCGGTAATTCGTCTGCATATTTTTTGTAGTTAGTGTTGTTCGGAGGATTATGAATTTCAAAACTCAGTGACTATACTCACATTACTGCAACTCTAATGGGCAAGACAATGAGTACAAACTTGCCCTTCACAAATAAATCGTATTGTAAGTTCTATAGAAAGTTTTAGTTATATAAAAAGACTAATTAGCAAAGTACAATAGGAATCACTTCCGTATTATAATTTTCAGGCTGACTTTATTATTTTAATGTGAAAAATAGTAACATAAGCAAACAAAATGAACCTATATTTAAACGAGCTATTCATTAATGCTATCCCACGGCCATATCTAAAACTTATTAGGTAATTAAATTTAATGAAGCTTAATTTGTACTTTGCTTATTTATGAGATTAAGATATTTATGAGGTTACTCTTATAAATCCATTATGACTGTGATTTCATATAAAATTGAACACAATTTTATAGTATCCATGTAGTTCTACAATAAAACTGCTAAAACTAAAACTCTCTCATTTAATAAAACGCTTCAACATTTCAGTGTAAAAACCATGTACAAACTTACTCGTAAATTTTCTAGTTACAAAGTTCCCACAGGTTAATAGAGGCATCATGTTAAGTCACATCCAGTACGGTCCACACCCGAGTGGGGTAAAAACGGGCCGAATGTTGCGTTAGACAGGTGAAATAGTGCGAAAAATTGCCCCGCGGTCAAACGAGTACCGTTTCCCCCCGTGTTTTCTTGCACAGGATTGGACTCAACGAAGTTTTTTAGAATATAGAGAAAAAATATATGTTTAATTATTTATGTATTATGCATTGCTTTGAGGTGTATAGACCTGCCCAGTTCGAACCATCCAACAGTTGTTTGTAGGAAATCGTTTAATTTACTTGAATACCCAACGTTTATCCAATATTTTTATTTTATCTGCTTATCAATTTTGGCGTAGAATAAAGTTATTTGGTATGTATAGGTGAAAGTCCATAGCGTTATGAATAATTAATTACATATAGACAAAAATCTTGATTGTGTTTCATATGTATCTTCCATAATCATACTTTGTAAATCTGTCAGTAAACGGCACTATAGTAAGTTTCCTCTCTATTTTAAAGATAAATAATGAGATCGTGTTTGAGGAGAAATACTTTACACCCTGTTTTCTTTTGTTATTTCAATATTCGTACATAATGTTATATCCGGACCGCCCTTAACACCTTCTCTGGTATTTATAAGGGCGTGTTTAATACGATAACGAACCTGCCTTTAAATATTGTTATATAAAGGATACAATGAGAATTATATACTCGAAACGCACGAATGAAGACAGGTAGTGCCTACTGTTTCTTATTCTTTTTTTCTATTTTCTTATATTGGTCATCACACTGTGTATTATGCCAGTACGATATAATCAATTGGAAAAGTCAAATATCAATTCATGAGTCTAACTACCGGAAAGTTATTTCTAAAAAAAAATGACTAACAGAAAAATTATAACAGATAGATTACCTAAAGATTTAAGATCTACAAATATTCCAAGCGCTTCAACCCACCATATAAATAAGGCATTGATGTTTAAAAATCCACCATTGCTATTTTAAGAATCACTAGTTTTGTTAATTTTCTCTATCTTAAGGTTGCCTGGAAGAGTTCGCCTTTAGCGGTAAGGCCGGAAATTGTGACACTCAATATAAGGTTTTTTTTCTGTACCTTTGATGGTTGTGTCCGTCTGTTGTTGTGTGTGTGTCTGCGATAAAAAGTTATTTTATTCATTCATTATTTTGTTTTGCAATAAAAACAGACGAAGACGCCATTTTATCTCCTATTATACTCCTGTTATACTTATTATTTTTGGTACCAATAGTAATCATACTCGTAGCTAGAATAACGTCTATTTAGGGTACTTATTAATAATAATTAATTTTGAAGAACAGCCGACATTGCGAGCTCAAATTTTTTATGTTACACTTATTTATTCCATTTATATTGCTGGGTGTTTTTGTAATTATACAAAAAAAAAAAACAAAAAAAAAAATTTTTTTTTTTGTTTGTAACAATATGAGATAAAAAAAGTTTTTATGAAATATTATTTGATAACATTGAAGAGAAAATTGGCCTCCTATTGGTGTCTAACAATAAATCAAAAATCGGAACTTCTAATCTAGCGAATGAAGCTTTACCAAAAATCGTATCCAGCAATCATACCACAGACAATGTAATAGTAACCACTGACCCCAGTCCAAAGTCCATCTCTAGTCCAGTGACGTCACAGATATACGACCTGACCTTCAATTACTCACCACAATCACACCACTTTACAACCGCAGTGCCAATAAAAGCATAGTTAACAGAACTTCGTGAAGTCCTTGTGTCTTGCGTACTTAAGAATAAGGTCGGTTTTTGTATAGAGCGACATAAATTGTAGGTTGATCGGGTACAGTGTCTGAAACAGATAGTATTTTTTTTTCACTCGACAGCATTTTTTTTTAACTTACATAACTTACACTTAATTTAAATTTTTTTATTTTCTCTGTGCGGAACCTTGAAAACAGTATGTACAATATGGGAACCAATCTTTTAGATAGATATCTATGCTGAAGTTGGTTTCCTCTGCGATATAGTATGTGAGAGATCTGATATAATATATCGCGTGCCACTTGGCCACATTCTACGGTTCTGGTTTTAACAGTTTGCCTACTGTCACCTGTACATTGTCACAGAATTACAATATTGCAGACACTATTGATCAATACAAGACTTATGCCCGCAAGAGGTATTGAATTGACTGCGATTCGCAGAGCCAATTGCAATTATGAATGAAAAAGTACACATAAACTTAACCAACGATCCAAGGACGTTACGAACCAAGAACAAACAGCATTTTTTTCCAGAATTCAGAGTTGGTCCCATATTGATACATGCTCTATAGGATTTCGGCTTAGCACACCCCTAACCGATAACAGTGTAAGTACAGGACATTCCAGTTATTAATTAGCGAGCACTAAAGTTACAAATTCTATATACGAAATGATTTCCACAAAGTTGTTGTTCTGAGTTCGCACACGCTATATCCACGTGCACTGTAGCAGAAGTCAAAGCCTATCTTTAGAAATTATTGAGCAGACGTACCGAAGTGACCGAGCCAGTCGCCAAGGCTCGTAAAAGAGACAAATGGCTCAATCCAAGTGACACATCGGCGTTTGAGATCCGATCAGAATAGGCTTCCCGGGTGGGAATACTTTAGCGGTATCGGAAACTTTTAGCGTGGCGTGGGATATTTTGCGTGCGAAATTTCCTAAGGCCAGAAAATTTATGACGATCTATGTTTTTATCTGCAAATGAACTGTCATATTTAAAGTCGTCCTGAGATCACGGTTACTCTGAAGTATCCAAAGCGTCATGCTTTTAATTAATTATCATAATGCACCTATATCGAATCAGCCATTTCTTGGTAATGAAAGCGGTCACCCTCAGCGTTGCACGTGACTTAAAATTTTGAAGCCCGACTTAACCCGCTCTCAGAGGTTGAATTACCAAAAAACCTTTTTAGTATATACCAACAACTTATAAAGTGTACACCCTCTAAAATCCATGTCTATTAGTAGTATAGGCTCTGTGTTAAATTTAACTCGTAAGTCAGTCAGTTACAAAGGTCATGACTTACTCATTGATATATATAAATGTCGCATTTGACTTTTTAGATTAAACCAGAGGATTAACACAATTAAATTTAAAAAAAAATGACGTATTCATTACCACAATCAAGTAAATTAGAGTAAGCTTAGAGCTAAGATGCCAGCAACGATTTAGCTAAACGTAAACACATAAACACCAGAAAACCACAAATTTTAGAAACTACGAGGTATAATACCTATTAAAAAGAATACTGGTTATTTTTTGAAGCGAATGTAATGCCAAAACCAAGCCGTTTGAGCACCTCATCTTGCAACTGACAGCTTGGTTATTTACAAGCCTCGGAAAAAGGCAACTAGAAATTTTACTAGTTCAATGACTAGAAACATCGCTTCATCGGTACCGTAGTAATACACAATAAATAACTAATTTGTTTTTAAACAATATTAGTTGGATGCTTAGTAGATAAGTCAGTGGTGTTTATAGTGTTTTTTACCAACTTTCCAAAGAAGGAGATAGCACTCAATTATGTATACAAATGTGTATGTGTTTCTAATTGTATTATAGTTTTTATATTTATCGCTGATGGACTAACTTGTTTGCGTTTTTGTGTTTATGATGTAATTATATAAGTTGTTTTGTATTTATGGACTATTGTTGTCCGAAATAAACGATTTGATTGATTGATTGATCTCATGTATGTAGGGTAAGTTTATTTCTTAATGTTTTTAATATTTTTTGTAAAGATATAACCCATTTACATTTTATAATAATCGGTTCAGAAGTTTGATTTTTAAATCGAAATAACTGTAAACTTTCTTTCGGCGCCTGCAGTAGTGAAAGTCGGCAATCACCTTTTTTCAAAGAACTTGTTATTAGTTAAGCAGTATATAATAAATGAATGAATTAACTCTCTATTCATATAAAAACATAAAATATTCAGGAAAAATCTTATATCTAGTGTCACAAGTGTTTAAACTATGACATAAATGGACTATGACTAATGAAATTAACTAGCTTTGCAACAAGCTACGACTTATCGCTAGTAGCTCCTTTTGGAACTCGAGCAAATCGGAAAAAAGATCTGGTTGATGATTCGGTAAAACTTCGAGAAAGAGATCCCGGTGCCGTAATTTATTGGTTAAGGCAAATCTAACTCAAGGTTAGAAACAAGGAAATGCTGTTGTTTTTGTGTCTCTTTGCTGCAGTTCTTAATTAAGATGTTATCCATGTTGATTGATTGGAATGACTTTTGGAAGTTTTGTTTTTTGTTAAACTTGCAAGCAATGTCTGATAAGGTTTAAAGACAGTTGTAATCGTAGAGTGGACACAACGTGTTTTGCTAGTACTAAAATATTATATGTTTGAATTATTTTGTTCTACAAATTGTAGTTACTAAACATTTATTCGAAGTTAGTATTATAGAGTGATATTATACTTTCTAAACTCTAATTTGCTATTCAATTTAGGTAGATATTTTTGCAGCATTTAATGAATTCGTGATTGTAACAAATACGTTGTAACTAACATCTTTGATCCAGGAGAAAACTTTTGAATATGACAAATGTACTTTAATGGACGAACCAAGAAATAAATGAAAAGCATAAATTGCTTAACCGATTATAAACATAACCCATAGTCATACCCAAGATAGACATACCCAAGGATAAAACTTCAAAACCAACATTATACAATGTCTTTCACCACCTCAAAGAATAACACCGCTGTCGTAAAACCCAGACAAGTAAACGCATTCCCTGAAAAACTACGTCCCGTGTAAAAACAACCACTACCTACATACAGATCCTAAGTACAAAACTTAGTCTGTCGCCTTCAAGAATAGCTGAAGTTGCAACTTGCAACCTCTTGTTATTTTATTTTTATTTTTTTTTATTTTTTATTACTTTGGTACAATAACACTTAACAAATTAAATCTTATATAAAAGACAAAATTCAGTATGACAACGTGGTAAATTTGCTAAATCAACTTTTGTACACATCATTATTATAATATCAGAATTAATATGGAACACAACGTCAAATTAATCAGTATTTAATAAATCTAACTTGAGAAGTGACTTCTTAAAGTTATACAAGTTTTGATGAAATATATCAAGCTCTGGACATAATATATCAATGCAAGTTTCGTTATAAGATTGACACATTCTTTGAAGTGGATTGTTACGTCCCACGTTATTATTTGAGGAGGGAATATAAAACAGAGACATTAGTTTACGAGTAGCAAATTTCCTAATGACAATTTTAACATTCGCTAATAATTCTTCACTAAAGATGCCATTGACGATCTTGTGAAGAATACAGAAATCAGTGATTTTGCGTCTGTGTATTAGACTCTGAAACTGGAAATGCACCAGACGATCTTCATAATCAGGAATCGTTCTCCTTAATCCTAACTTTATGCTCAATTGCCTTAAAAACCGCTTTTGTATCGATTCTATACTAGTTGCATCTATTTTGTATATTGGTGACCAAACCGAGGCACAATACTCTAAATGTGATCTCACTAATGATATATATAGAATTTTTAGTGAATTAATTTCTCTAAAAGGTTTTGCAGTACGCATTATAAAACCTAACATTCTATTTGCTTTAGCTACTATAGTCTTATAATGATATTTAAAGTTTAAGGAAGAATCAAACCAAACTCCTAAATCGCGGACGGTATTAACCTTGTCTAGTATGATGCCTTCGATAGAATAATTATAATTTATGATATTACTCTTTTTTGTGATTGTTATATATTGACATTTTTTAATATTTAATGTCATGTAGTTAATTATACACCATTCGTTCAATATATTTATGTTATCCTGAAGATGAATACTGTCATTAATATTTGAAATTTCCTTATACAATTTTAAATCATCTGCATATGCCAGGCATGGACAAGTAATTTTTTCTAGTAAGTCATTTATAAACACTAAAAAAAGTAATGGTCCTAAATTAGATCCTTGAGGAATACCTGATGACGGCTCAAAGGGAATAGATTCGAAACCGTACAAAGCAACCAATTGAGTGCGGCTCATAAGATATGTGCGAAGCCAGCGATGTAAGTTACCATGTACGCCCAAGTGTTGCAGCTTAATCAGGAGTATGTCATGATTAACACGATCAAATGCCTTCGCAAAGTCTGTATATATGGCGTCCACTTGCGATCTTTTATTAAGTGCTTGGCATAAGTCATTTGTGTAAGTTAATAGGTTGGTCAAAGTTGACCGACCCCTAATAAAACCATGTTGATTGGGGCTAAGTCTGTGTTTGAAATGATTGTAAAGTGGATAGTAGACCATACTTTCGAATAGTTTAGCGAAACAGTTCAATATACAAATGGGTCTATAATTAGTAACATCTTTTTTGTCACCTGATTTATGGATTGGAGTGACTTTTGCAATTTTCCATAAATCTGGAAACACACCTTCACCGATTGACTTATTAAAGATTATACACAGTGGAACTTTTAGCGCTGTGGCACACATATTGACAAAAACTGGAGGGATCCCGTCGAATCCACTGCCCTTGTTGATATTTATATTGCAAATTTGTTTATAAACATCGTATTCAGAAAAGCTTAAGCTGTATAAAGAGTAATTAGAGGCCGGGAAGTCAGGATTATAATTTGTAGTATTTGATGGATAGGAACTGTACACAGATGAAAAATATGATGCAAAAACGTTAGATATGTCCAGTCCAGAACTAGCTGTTTTGTCCAAATATTTAACAGATCTGGGTAGGTCATTAGTGATACGCTTGGATTTTGTATATCGCCAAAAAGCTTTGACATTATCCTTGAGATCACACTCAATACGATATATGTATGACTTAAAGCACTGACCTATTAAATATTTTGTACGCGCCCTTAACAAAGAATATTGATCATAGTCACGTGGATTATTGTAAATCTTGAATCTGCGATGATATTTGTTTTGCTCTTTCAATGCCCGAATCAGTGGTTTGGAAAACCACGAGGGATGACGACTAGTTTTCTGCGAAGCTAATGGTGTATGTCTATTGATTATATCCCAGAGTTTATTATAGAAAAATTCAACGAAATCATTGCAGTTCAGTGCATTACCGTAAGTATACCAATCAATATCTTGTATTTCAGTAACACATTTAGGATAGTCGGTTTTTCTAAAGTTTAACCTAGGTATAGAATTATTAACTCTTAAATTATTTGTTAGATCTAGTAAAAAATCTAGTGATGGATGAAACTTGTCTTCTCTGCCTAAATTAATAGTTTGACTTACGTTAGTGACATTTAAATTTGAAAGTATTAATTCTAGAGTATTACTGCAACAATTTTGAACATTATTAAACTGTTTAAAATTAGTGATATTCATAAAATCATTTAGTATAGGCAATCTATTGTTGCTTTTGATAGCTGTATTTAATGTATAACTGTGCCATAGCGTATGGGGTATATTGAAATCACCTATAATTATAGTTTTATTATTTGGACATGCGGATGCAATGCGAGCGCATTTGATTAAAAATTGTTTAAAAACTTCACCTGGAATATAAGACGGTATGTAAACAACACAAAGATTAATTATCTGATTGTCAAGTTTAAGATAAACCCACAAATCTTCAATGTCATTCTGTTGATCATTACAAAGCTCATAGTCTATATGTTTTAATAATGCTATTAATACTCCCCCTCCGTGAGTCTTATTATATAGATTTAAAAATGTAGGGTCCCTATCTCGTCGAATTACTCGATAGCGATCATCAAATATCTCAGAAGAAAGAACAGAGTCCGTTAGCCACGTTTCACATAAGCATATTATATCATAATTATTGCATAAAACAGAATTATAAATATCAGTACATTTAGTATTCATGCCTCTAACATTCTGTAAATATACCTTTAAAGCCATAACAATTGGATAAATGTTATTTTCAAAAAAAAACCATTATCATTACCGAAAATAAGAACCTAACAATTAGATAATTTTGTTAAGAGACTGTGTAGTATTAATAGGTATATAATGCGAGTTTTCGTCTTTGCGGACATAGATGTGTCCATCACGAACCCAGACGAATTTATATTTATTTTCCTTCGCCTTCAGTCTTGCGGCAGCATGCAGAGATTTGTTAGCAGGTGACAGGTGCTCAGCTACAAAAATTGGCGATCGCTCTCCTCGGACGCCGAAAAGGCCAGTATTGAGTTTATTCAGAGGGTTTGCCTTATTATAGCGTGAGACAGCAGAAAGAAACTCGTCACGACGCCTCGAGCTCACCAATTTGGTGACGATTGTCCGAGGTTTTTTGTTGTCTTTATTAAATTTGGCTACTCTGGTAACTTTCATCACATCATTATCATCAAGCTTGAGAGACACAGCGTCAGCAATTTGTTTCACTATGCTGACTAAGTTTTCTGATTTACACTCGTTCACGCCGTGTATTTCGATGTTGCAGTCCCTGAGTTGCTGCTCAAGAAGTCTAATTTTCTCGTTTAGTCTGTCTATTTCACCACGATTACCTTTAATCTCCTCTTCATGACGTCGATTGTCCTCTATTAGCTGTTCTAACTTTGAGCTAAAGTCATCGTATTTATCACTTAGAAAATTTACAGAACTTTGAAGCTCCTTAAGGCGACCATCTAAGGGTGAAATAACAATTGTCATTTGTGTAAATATCATCTGAGGTAATTCCTTTTTAAGTGCCGATATAATGTCATTTTTGAGAGAGTTTATTCGCGCATCTTCGAAACCTTTCGCAGGTTCGTTTTCATTTTCAAATTCACTTTCACTAGTTTGACAGTCTGGAGTCAATGCCGGCTTTACAGGAGTACTGGAGTTGTCCCCACCTCGTTTAGATTTGGCGGAGCAATCGGGACATATCCATCCCTCAGCAATTCTCGAAGATGGAAGTGGTTTGTTGCATAAGTAATTCACACAGTTCTGGTGAAAACTATTCTTGCATTTGGGGCATTTCACCCAGGCTTTTCCTCGTTTGATTTCGGCATTACAGCCTCCACAAATTGCACTCATTGTAGTACAGATAATAAACTATGAAACGGAAAAAAAAAAAATTGGTGGCAATATTGAATTCCGCCCGTCGTTGAGTGCCGTATTAATTCTGTTCCGGACGGTTTATACACTCGACCAATGTTACTTTCTCGCTTCAACGAAAATAGTCTTTGTTATAGTGCGACTTTACAAAGCACTACTAAATAAATGTTGCTTTGAGGGTTACAGAAGAAATCGTGCTGAAGAACTACCCCCAAGCTCCGATTTTTTTTTTGATTATTCACTATTGTTTTACTATAAACTCGATATGTTTTTGTCAAATTTACTAGAAACCACACACTTTATCACTTGTTTTTGCAATTTCGAACAAAAAATTGCTGATTACGCGGTTTTAAACATTTTTAATTTTAATTTTCTTTTGGTGATTCAACAATGCTTGTTTACGCTAGTTTGACGTTGACGTTGAAATAGAAGCAGTTGAGAACTAAACTTCTTTATTTATGGCTTGCTCTACGATTGTTTCCTTTACACTTCACTGCGCGATGCAAGGTTGGGGAAAGATGGTAGAAACATAACGCTAGTTACGTCTTTTTTGAGTCGTCGTCTATTATAATTTTATTTTTTAATTTATCTGTTGTGTTAGAAAATTCTTTTTTTGGTTCATGTTTTGACATAAGCAAAATAATTGTTTTAACAGTTTTTTACTGACATTATAAAAAGAGGAGGTACTCAATTCGAGTTTTGAAACGTTTCTTAACTGATTTTTCGGAAATGGCCGGTCCGATTCGAAAAATTCAGTTTTTGTTTGAAAGAGTCTTCTCGAATGGTTATATTCGAATTATTTAATAACCAGTTGAGAAGTTTAAATTTTAATTAGAAATGTATGGAAGTTATAGTATTTGTATTATACTACTGTATTATATTATAAAGCCCTTTTTACTAACGTTTTGCGTTGTCTTTCATACTTTATAATTTTCTCATTTATCTTTGTAAAAACCTGGTCAATATATCCACAATAATTTTCTGATGATTTCGTTATACTTTTGGTGCTGAAAATATTACTTTTAAATGTATTAATTACCATTTTTATATAAAAATTTGTTTGTTTACATATTGTTGACAACGTCAGTAATTTTTATTTCACGGCATATCTTTCAAAAGTTGTATTTTTTTTTATGAGAACGTGTAAGGTTTTATGATAAATAGTCTAGTTTTACTTATTTTTGTATTGGCCATTTATAATATTTAAATTTTTGAATATAGATTTTAGGAAACGGGCTCGCGACTATATAAGACGTCGCGAGGCATTCCCCAGGACAGTTCTCATCAAGTTTTATTTCAACTACGTACTACGGCCACACCCGGGCCAGACAGGCCTGGGGATTCTGTTGGCGCGACCAGTTTTATTTTAAAGTGAATTTTTCATCAAGACATCGTAAGTTCCAAGGACTAAAAGAGGATGTGGATAATGTGACATAGACACACAGTATACATTTGGATGGATGGAGCATTCCTTAAAGTTAAGGTCGGTGCAACCTTGAAATATTATATTCATCGTTCCGATACTGTGAGCTGCCACCTTCGGATCTTCGAGCTGCCACCCTCATCTGCTACCTTTATCTGAGGACTGCCACCTTTATCTGAGTACTGCCACCTTCATATGTGAACTACCCCTCGGTCTGTGAACTACCCCCTCCGTCTATGAACTGCCACCAGTGTATTGTGACCGGCCGTTTAAATTTAGCGCTTGTCAGTTCGGTGTATATAGGAGTAGTTTTAAGCTCGTTTAGTTATAAGGTAGTATTTTAATTTAAATTTTTATTCAGTTTGTAATTTGTAAATTAAACATTCATTTGTACATATTTTCTTCTTTCTTTTCCTCCAAAGTTATGGTCCTACTGGTAGGGTTAGATAGGAGCTAAAGAGCTAATTAGCTCCTTTTTTGGATAAAAAGGGGTAACGTTTTAAAGTTTGATCACATTTTTTTAATGAACTTGTATTTGAAAGCCTTATGACCAGAGGACCAGAAGCTTTTTCTGTTGATGGCTGTTTCGATCCCGTTGTGATATTTTTGTTCGATTTCTTTCAAGTTTAATTCGAAATAACTTCACGATTTCTACTAAACATGTACTAGCGCCATAAAATTACAGCCACTAAATTATCTAGTCATCCTCTAACTGTTTGCAATCAAAATGTAAGTGTCCCATCTCGATGTAAAACCATAAAAATTAATTTAGAGACGCCCGAACCTTAACAAGAATAATGCGAGAACATTATTACTTAAGCCCGTACGTTCATACGTTATCCTGCTTAAGAGTTAAACCAATCTAAAATACGCTTTATGGGTTGTGAAAATTGGGTCGAAATTGGGTTGGAGTAAATCTACGGTAGGCGTATATTACGAAGTAATATCTACTTATATTTATGAGTGGCTTGGCATGGGATAGTCCCAGGTCTCGTATTTGGGGAGTTTCCTTCGAAATTACTTATCTCACCTGTTTATACAGTTCTGGGCATTGTGGATTTTCTTTTGTTTATGTAGGGTTTTTAAGTCTTTGGTTCTGGTTTGCTTTTTGCCTTTGTTTTCTTATCCCTTTCTTATATTTTGGAAATATATGAGTACTAGAATATATTTTAACGGAAATATTTTTGTCTACATCTAGTTCTACAAAATTATCCAAATATATTTATTCGTATCTTTAATTTTTTAATCTGTTATATTTATATTCAAAAATTTATTTAATCCGTATCTTTGCTTAAGTAAATTTCCTTTCTTCAATTCCTGTTACATATACTAATGAAATATAAAATAAATTATTAAATCGGATTGATTTATAATATAGTGCCAGAAAACAAAAGGGGAGTTAATTTAACTCTAACTGTAGAAAACACACTCAAGAAAGAAACAAATCTTTTACGCAAACCACAATAAAGTGCCAAAAGAAAATTCACTCGAAACAACTAAGCGACTAAGAAGCGCAAAACTGGGTTCCCAAAAGGCCCAGTTTAGCCGAAAGCTGTAACCTGATGAATACAAAAGAGACTTGACAAAACTTGCAAAGGCCAAGGCCTCCTACATTTTCCGTACCTTACGACCTGATGAATAATTCAGTATGCCAATAACTAGTTACTTTAAAAGTAAAATTTTAAATTTACTCTCAAAGCATGTTCGCGTCACATTTGCTTACAGACGACAGGCCTTCTCGCATAGCGGCGGCATTTTTGTTACTATTTATAATAAAGGATCACAGCGATACAAATTTTGTAATAGGTTCTGTTTCAAAATGGTTAAAGGGCCTTCCCTTTAACCATTTTGACCATTTTAACCAAACAGGAAAATCGACGACGATAAAGAAAAAAATGGGCTTAATTACTAGACTAGCTTGTTTTAGTCTCCACTCGTAAGTTTTTGACATGGCCTATGATTATTATCTTTAGATAAAATAATTAAACTTTTCCCTTGACACATGTTACACATACACTATTGCAAAATATTTGCATATCCTTCACAACACCATACATTTATTATTATTTAAGATCTGTACGTATGTTTCGTCCATGTTTTAGCAATAAATTATAAGAGTATTGAATATTTTGGTACAGTTGTAAATGACATTCCACAGTAGCTAATTAAAAACCTGACCGAACTGAAAATAGCTCGGTGATTGGTTGGATTGACCTCATTGATGGAGCCGATAATATGTCGTTTTTCGTCGCACACCATTCATCAACATTAATATTAAAAAAACCTCGTTATATGCATCAAGATCCATGAGTTATAACTTATATTGTTTACATATATATATATCTTTGACTTTCACAGGTTTTTGAACAATCGCTTGATTTTATCAGTTAGACCAATCTACAGAAACGTCGGCGTGTTCTCGCGCGAACATCTTATTTAAGCTCAAGCAAGCGTGATGTCTCCAGGATTTTCCTGCTATTTTCTATTCGATATCAAAAACCCTTTAAACATTTTGAAAAATATTCGAAAGATCTGCACCAGAATCACTTCCTCACGCTAGCGGAGTTTAAAATTGACTGTAATCTGTGTTTTGTAAGCAGTTTTGATCTATATAGTAACGTGGTATTGCTAGAAAATAATGGGTTATTATTAGTTGCGATAGTCTCAGTTCTTCATTAGGTTTTAAGCTCTCAACTAATAATCAACAAGAGTATCTTACCACGTCACATCGAGGTTCAGCTTTACTTTTATATATTTTTTCTATAATTAAGTTGTACATATATGTAGTTTATTTACGTGTTTGAAATGTTTTTATTTTGATGTAAATATAAAAAAAAAACTGACAAAACATTATGTAAAGTTACAATGAAAGAGCACGCCAGCCAGTACTTTAAAACCAGTTAAAAATTGAAAAAAAATCCAAATCTTTACTTTCTTGTTGCTTAAAAGATTTTTTATTCCAGATCTATGTTTTGATGCCCGCCTTCTTTCGCATCGGTTGTTCATATGACGTAAATACAGACTAAGTTGTTTGTAGCGGTCTCTAGTTGCGATAACATAGCTATCATTAAGCTTTATACTCTTGTTTACAGAGTTTTTCCACAATGCCATTGGACGTGGTAACTTTAGGGTTATGTGCGTCTTGTGATTATGAAATCTTACGTAATTTTGATATATTTGTATGGTCACTTACTTCGCATTTTTTTTTACGTAAGCTACGTTTCTCTTTTTTATTTTTTTTAACGACAAGTACTAGTATATAATTTGGAAAATGTTTAGAGACCGCAAGGCCGTCACCTTTTTTTGAACACACATTACCACTACAATTTTCAATTTTAAAATATCTTTATTTACATAATCAAGAAGTACATTAGAGCAACAGTATTTAAAAACTTCGTTCTCCAAGCTCTTAGGCTTATATAAACTTTAAACAATATTAATAAAATATGATATAAAAAACAATGTAAATGTAATAAATAAGAATAATTAATTGATTAGATTATATAACACTATGTTTATGAACTTATCTTTATTTAATAATTGTATTAGCCACATATTATCAGGTAGGTGAGGCAGAACTTTTAAAATCAAACGCTTGCATGTAAACAACAAGCGGCAGGAACTCGTCAGGTATTGGTCACTCACACCAGCGCGTGAGCAGTCAGCAACGCGCACTACGCGCGACTCGCACCCGATACCGCTGGTAATACGGGTAAGAATGGCGCGCGCAGTAGCGTCCGGCGACACACAGCGCCCCTGCATGAGTGACGTTTACTATTCACAGCAGTCGAGAAACAAGTGATGGGGAAGTTTGTATCTATTGTAAGCATCGATATATGGTAACCACTACCCTTACTATACTGGTTTTGGATGTTTACATACTACACATACAAGTGAAAAATAACTCAATGCTTAATTTAAAATGACCGACAACAAAATTTAATTATTTTCCTATTCATTTCAAATTCACTTAAATAAATCAAGCAGAATCTTCCATTAGATCGTTCGCCAAGCTAAAAGACCATAAAACAGAGTGGTAACTAAACCTAAAACGGAGCTAGGTATCAAGCAATACACTAGAACAGGCTAATACTAAGCTCAACTAAACAAAATTTCTGTGTAATTTTACAAGAGCAAATCCTTTGAACGGGTCATATACAGGGTTGTTGGTTAGGGGTGTTCTAAGCCGAAAGAGGGCTTTTACTCATTATTATAAACAACTTACTGTGAGACCAACCTTAAATAAAGAAAAAATAATGAACAATTCCATACAAAAAGTTTATCGGTCGCCGATGTAATGTATGAAGCAGCCGATTTTTTTTTCTCGAATTTAGAGATTTGGTTTCATAGTGAAAGTTTTACAGTAGAATAAGTATAGTGACCCCCTTACGGCTTATTACACCCCTAGCCGTTACTCTGTAGATATATGGCAAGCGTACCAATACCTGCTAGATCAACATGTGAATCTTGTGGTTGTCCAGCTCTTCGACCGCACTGTCATACTCAGAAAACATGAAAGAACGATAAAATATTTTATTTTCGATAGTGGGATTTTTTGTGATTCTACATGATTTTACGCAGAAACGTAAAAATCAGCAAATCATTGCAAACATACCTATATTATTATTTCACTAAATATTATACCAATTTTCGTTTTATAAAAAAACTAGTAAGCTCTCACCCGTGGTCTTGCCCGCAATATAAAATAAAATATATAGAATTTTCAAACTTTCTAGCTAAATTTCAAGTCTCTAGGTTCAGTGGTTTAAGCTTTCCGTTGATTCTCAGCAAATATCAGTCAGTAAGCCAGGACTTACTTATTTTATATAACGTGTAACAGAAAAGTGTGACAATACTCAACAGTGTCAGTCTACCCATCAAATTACTTTACAAAAGTCTTTATTCAATAATGAGTTCACTCATTATTGAATAAAGACTTTGCACAATTATTAATAAATATTGCGTCCTCCATACAACTTGGCCGATCACGTGACCAATCATTGTATGCTAAATTTAATTTTTATTTTTCTTATTTTTTATAATTTCGTTCTGCAATGGGTTCACTTTGATATGTAGAGTACCTAACCTGAAGTATTGTCACACCTTTCTATCACAAGTTGTATATAGATAGATGTTATATCTAAATTAAGTATAACATAAGGTATACGAGTTTTAATTGCGACAAAGAACTTAAAGAACAGTAATTGTAACACTAACTAAAAAATAACATTACTTATTATTATTACTAACTAATTATAACTAATGTATTGTATTACCATCCCATCAGGCACGTTGTATTACCATCCCATCAGGCACGTTGTATTACCATCCCATCAGGCACGTTGTTGGAACTACTACCACTGCTTCTAGTGTACACTCACTTACCCTATAACATCAGCCCATTAAACTGAACGTCCAACAAAATTTCAACTCCAACTTCCGGCAATTCATCCTAACACTACATCGCCTAACTTTGAAAGAGCTCATACAGAGTGTAAAGGTGTATACAGACTATTATATATACATAATATTATGTAAATTGACACTACAATTTAATACAAAGTTGTTTTTGCATTACAGTTGCGCCCTGATTTTGATATTTCTAATAAGATGATTAAACCAAACTCTCTATTAAAACAATAAACGTGACATCTGCGAATAAATACAAAAAAAACAGAGGATATCTCTTCCAGACAGTTTTGGTAGGATTTAGAGTATAACTATTATACCATATTTACTTATTGCTAGCTTTTGCACGCAGCTCCGCCCGCATTATCTTTGTTTTGCACATAAATACTATTGTAGACAGACAAACAGCTAGATGGGTCATTTATTTAACCTTGGTTAACTTAGTATTAACATCGGCATAACGGCTTTTGTTACACTAGCCTCTTTTGTTTCTCATGTGATAAATTAGAAGATATTTTGGTTATTACCAAATAACTAAAAATAGCCAACAGTGGCAATAAAATCTCTTCATTGGCTTATCCCGTTGCTTGTCAAAGGGCTGCAGGAAGAACGCGTCCGAGTTATTTAGCTGCCAAATCTGACCATTTCATATTTTAACTTTTTCATTCCGTTCACCCTCTTTATGGCTAAAGTTAGACAGACATGTAAGAGGTGAAAAATAGAGCAAAAAATAACGTCGATATTTGACAGCCTTGAAGCGGCGAACTGTCAAATATCGACGTCATTTTATGCTTATATTTTAACATCTATCACGCTTAACGTTAGGCCCCTGTGGCCTAATTTATGAAACGTTCGAATTAATTTATCACTCGCTTATGACGTCACTTTTGACTTATGACTTTTTGAATATCGTAAGTGGCGTCATTGATCTGCATTACGTATGTCCGCGCCTTTACCTAGACACACCCCTACTTCCACATGAGACCCCAAAGTAAGGTAATAGCCCTCGCGATGCAAAAACGGTATCCTCACTTGAATTTTAAGCAACGACTAAGTGTGGAGTAATGCCAATTTTTACGAGACAGCCCTGAGTTGAATATGTAATGAGGCAACCCTAAAGAGTTATGGTAACTCGTTTTGGGGTAAGTAGAAGGATTAAGTTGTTTGCGTTAGTTTCCTTTTGGTCTTTGATTTATACAAATCGACGCACATAAATAACAATTTGATGCTAGCGAAATTTAGTCAGCGATAACATAGTTTTTCGTTATGATTTTCGTCTGAGCTCCGAGGTCACTCTACTGTTTTTCTTTATTTAGCCTCAATGCGAAGAGAAATAGACAAAACAAACATATTATAATTTGTTAAATCAATCTAATAGATATTTTTTGTGAACTGTCAAGACGTTTTGTTTTGACAATAACTAAAGCTTTAGCTATTTTTAAAAATATGTTCAATAAGCTCATCTGTTCAAAATTATAATTATTTGCGTACGGTACGGCACGGTTTTTGAGTCTTCTTTGAAAAAAATAAAACAAAAATTGTGTGAAGGTTGTTGTACTGATATTTCAAAAAATAATTGATTTTGAAAGATATACAAGTGAATTCGCTGTTTTAAATCAAACAGTCCTAGACTTTTTTTGCCGACCAACAGTACAATTAATGAATGCGACTCAATTCCTGCACACATTTTTCAACAAACGCATTTTACCTAGATGAAGTCATCAAATCCCTCAAATTAGTCACTCCTGCCTAAAACGACAGATTAATTACTAGTCTCAGCGGACCCTAGTCATAGAATACTTAATAGTCTCTATGGGATCTGACCACAGATTACCCAATAGTTAGTATTCCCGAAGGCACCTTTTAATAAAACTGTGTTACTTGTTAACGCGGGAATAAACGAGGCGATCCACGAAAATACGGGAGCAGAGAATGTTTTAATTTTGAAAAGATTGTTATCTTGTCCCTGTCCGTTATTCTTTGTCTTCATTATTTATTCGAGATTTTTAATTAAAATAGTTGTAAGAGGCGAACGAGATTCGTGGGGTGAGGACCCCCTTACCAGGTGATCAACATGCTTTTAGAGAAAACTTATTAATTTAGATTTGGATTCCAATTCCAATCCATTATATAAGTTAATTTCAAGAACATTGACTTGGATTATGTGTACATGTTTATTAAACAAGTTTTTTTTACCCGTCTGCGAAAGAAGGAGGGTTCTGTTTTTCGAGTATTTCTTTAGCACGCCCTAGAGCCTAAATGGCTTGTCGTATTTTGATGTGAGTGGTGTCAATAGATTCGTCTTAGTCGTGAGCGTAACACACATCACACACGGGTACATACAAATTATAAAAAAAAAATAATTAAAGATGATACACAAGTTTAATGATTTAGCAGTCGGGTTTTTTTCGAACTCGCTTCTAGCCACTTGTTAGAGAAAACTTAACAATTTAGATTTAATTTTGTAAATTTCAAGAATATATACTTGGATTATGTGTACGAGTACATGTTATTCAAACAAGTTTTTTTTTGAGTGATTACGAACTTCCATTTCGTCAGACGATAGACTGTTTTCAGTTATTTCGATTTCAAAGTCATACCCTGGATCGATTTACATGGGATTGAGACCACTCGTCAAGTATATCCTCCAAGTACCAAACATATAAACATACCCCACGTATTAAGTACCTCCGTTTTTGAGTTGAGGTACTTAACCTGATTTTACGGAGACAAGTGGTTCGATTTACTTTTTTTTCCAAATGTTATTTTTTTTAAACCAATTTTTCTAAACATTCGGTTTGATTTTGAAATCAAAATAACTAAAAAAGTTCTATTGGCGCCTGACGTAACAGAAGTTAGTTATCACTCTTTTTAAAGGCCTCAGCAAAGTAAAAGTTTAAAATATATTTAAAAATATTTTAGAGGTAAGGTCGTTAGACAGTTTGCAGCAATCTTACGCGGAAAAGTAAAAGTTGACGTTTACAAAGTAAAGATTAATTACAAGGAGGATGCTTTTGTTCTGTCGAAGTTATTCAGTCGTTCTGCGCAGATTTAATGACCGGGAAGAAATTCGTGGGAGTTAGGAAATTATAAAACAAGAAACCGATCACTCATCGACCAATCCAATTAGTTCTGCGAGCCTTTTGAATTATGATTCTGGTTAAAAAGGTTCGAGGTTAAAAAGTAACACTAAGTAATTCTGGTTAAAATTTCGAAATCACACAACCGATGTTATTAAGTTTTATCAACTAATATGTATTAGACTTTCAAACAATAATGAGGAATAGTCTAGATATTTATAATCTCCTTAGTTTTATGTTGGTTAAAATACGTATTCCTTTGGCATATAGGTACACCACACTAGCGTGCGTATGGCGCTTGTGTTTATGTTCGTAGTATCGGTTGCAACGGTGAGATCTCAGTGCACCTGCTTTTAGCTAAAAGTCGAGTCGCACCCATAAAACCCACAACAATCCCCCGCCTGGAACTCTATGGTGCGTTAATTGGTGCTCGTATTTATCGAAAATGCATCTCTGCATTACGAGCACAAATCAACCGCGTAATTCTGCGGACAGACTCCACTATTGTTTTAGGTTGGCTTAAGATGTTGCCATCCAAATTACAACCATTCGTACGTAATCGGGTTGCAGAGATATTAGATAAAACTGGCAACTTTACTTGGAGACACGTTTCGACTGATGAAAATCCCGCTGATTTGCTATCGCGTGGTGTCAGTGTTAGCTCTCTTCAGTCGCAAAAGTTATGGTGGCATGGTCCAGATTATTTGAAGCGCAATAAGTCGCACTGGCCTACCACTCCAAGTATTGCCGAAAAGTTGCCTGAAATTAGAAATGAAGTTTCATTACACACGTCATCTAACGCTACTCACGAACTTATAAACTATAGTCGCTTTTCGAATTTTTCAAGGCTTCAGCGCACCGTAGCCTACGTGTTGCGTTTTGTAAATAATATTAAAAAAAACTAAGCGTTCTAGTACATATTTAGGTGCTGACGAATTGCAAATCGCTACTATTTTAATTTTAAGAGAATCGCAAATTCATTCGTTCCCTGAATATAGCCTACTTTTGAAAAAGCACGATCTACCTAATAAAAGCCCATTGCTTAAATTTAACGTTTATTTAGACGACGATAAGTTAATTCGCGTTGGAGGTCGATTAGATAATTCAAGTTTTAAGTTTGAGAAGAAACACCCTATTGTTATACAGTCCACACATCATGTCACTAAATTACTATTTGAATCTGAGCA
This sequence comes from Ligdia adustata, assembly GCA_947049295.1. NCBI lineage: Eukaryota > Metazoa > Arthropoda > Insecta > Lepidoptera > Geometridae > Ligdia > Ligdia adustata. Next base: position 5,178,835 of record OX346237.1, read on the forward strand.
CAAAAGGTTGATGCATGCGGGGCCTCAACTTTTATTGGCCACAATTAGAGAGACATACTGGCCCATAGGTGGTCGAAATTTAGCCAAGAAATGTTACCGTCAATGCGTACGTTGTAACCGAATGAAAGCTAAAACGTTCGCTCCGTTAATGGGAAATTTGCCGCAGCAGAGACTCGAACCTGGAGGTTATCCGTTTGAAAGTGCAGTCGGCGTGGATTACGCTGGTCCCGTGTCGTGTGCTAGTCGTATAGGGCGCGGTTGTAGGCTTATCAAGTCTTATATTGCTATTTTCATTTGTTTTTTCAGTAAATCAATTCACTTGGAACTAGTGGGTGACTTAACGAGCCAAAATTATCTATTAGCGCTGCGTAGATTTATATCGCGCAGAGGTAAACCAAAAAACATATTTTCGGACAACGGAACCTTATTTATAGGTGCATATAATGATCTTTCTAAATTTCTCAAGGCCAATTGTGACTCCTTGGCTGCCAATTCAGCCCAAGATAATATAAATTTCCAATTTATTCCTGCGTATAGTCCTAACTGCGGAGTTCTCTGGGAGGCAGGTGTCAAGTCGACAAAGTATCATTTAAATAGAGTGCTGGGTAATTGTAATTTAACTTTCGAGGAGTTAACTACTGCGTTGGTCCAGATCGAAACAATTCTTAACTCTCGACCACTCACTCCTTTGTCATCGGACCCAGAAGACTTAACCCCTCTTACACCCGGTCATTTCCTCATCGGCCGGCCTCTCACTTCTCTGCCCGACAAGGACTACCAGGAGTATCCTGTCAGTAGACTCACACGCTACCAGCGGATTGAGCAGATACGTCAACATTTTTGGACTCGATGGAGCAAAGAGTACATTGCTGAACTCCAGCAGCGAGTAAAATGGCGATCCTGCAAGTACTCACTTAAAATCAATACTCTAGTCCTTTTGAAAGAAGATAATCTTCAACCCAATGAGATGGAAACTTGGACGTATCGTTGCTGTATACCCTGGCGCTGATCAAATAAGCAGAGTTGCTGATATTAAAACAGCTAATGGCGTTGTTCGTAGATCTTTCAGCAAGATTGTTCCACTACTGCCCGAAGATGATGTATCCTGTTGAAAGACGAGCTTTCAACGCGTGGGGGCATGTTCGGAATTCAAATCTTCGCGCCACTTGCACCGCCCAACGAACACATTTAAATTTTACATCCAACCTTTATGTCTCTTCTTTTCCGTCGTTAAAAAACTGCAATACACGATCTCTGTTGAATTATCGTATTTTATTGAAAACAATACCTGGCCCCCCTACATGGTGTACAAGTGTAAAGTATTCTTCTAGAAAAGCCCTTTCATTTGATACTCATATTGAGAGAGTTGCGAAAAAATATGTATAATCCGTCATCCTGGACGGATTTTTATCAAACACGGCTAAAAACAATTCTACTAATTATTTTATAAACAAAAATAATCTAAATCCGGTTTATCCGTTCAGAAGCTAAGATGTCATAGAAAACCATTTTTCAGACAAATGATTCCGGTTTTTTTTTGTAAGGTTAATTAGTGTTTAATTTTCTTAACTTAGAGTAGTGAATCATCTAAGGTTCTATTTTAGTTAACTATATTGATTGATGAAAATCAATCCAAAATGGCCGCCGTCACAAAATAGCTGATAACGTATCGCATCGTACGTTTATTTGACAAGCTTTTGTTAAACTTTGTTAAGCACGCAACAAGCCAGTAGGAACAGTTGATACAATAACCTAATAATGTATTCCTGAAGTCTATGGAGCTGTCGACTCTCGTCTGCAAGTTTACTTGTTCGACGACGTTAATTCCCGGTGGGACAACCGTAGAATAGACAAACCATAGATGGACAAATCTCACGTTTTAATTCATCAGCTAGGTTTAGGTATTCCATAAAGCATATATTCGATTACGCAAAATGTATCGATAAATAACTTTCAAAACGTTACATATTTTAAAATAATTTATTATAAATAACACAGTTTACCTGTAGAAAATATTTTTTTTCCTAAATCTATTTAAGCGTCTGAGAAATCATATCACATTAGTAAAAAAGCCGAATTGAAAACCTCCTCTTTTTGAAGTCGGATTAAAATTGGATAAGACGTATTGCAGCAACAGTAAGAAGAATAAAAAAACAGCAGTGCGCAATCCTAAACCTGAAGATGCTTAATACAAATCCACTGGCATCGCATGGAATATTGTGATGGCATTTTGGTGGGATCTACTTTAGGCCCAAAGTCAATTAGTGTAAAATTGATAATGTGCTACGGTTATTTTAAAATGGCACCTCTTTTGAAAGTTTAAGCTAAAATACCATTTTTGGTTTCTTTTATTTCATAATCTGTCATTTAAGTTTTCAAGGTGGCAGCTCGTTCTTAATTATTCAGACGTCATTGGATTCCTGTTGAATTTTGGAGTTCAACGAAAGTTATGCAGCAGGTATAAAATTTATGATTTGCTAAAGACGTAGCAACGTGGGATTTTATAATCAACGATCACTAACACATGCTCTAGTCAAAACACTGTTTCACTAGGTACGTATAGGTAATCTAAAACTATAGTTTTAGATTCGATTTCCTAGAACTTTACCCGACGAGCTTTTGTTGCAGCTAAGGCTTGCAGCTAAGGCTTTTGTTGCAGCTAAGCTTATATCTTACTAACTTCCAAACTCTATTGTCACCACAAAAATAGATCATCAAAAAAATTCAAGAAAAACAGTTATAAAATTAGGTTTTAGCACAATAAAGCGATTTCTTCCAGGCAAACATTGTAGAAATCATAACAATCATAAGTCATGCTTGCTTCGGCTTTTTATAGAACTTCCGTACGAGGCTTTAAATTTACTTGTATGGCACTGGTTCCGATTAATGCGTTTAAATTACTTGTTAAAGTAACTGGTTTCATACGAGTAATGTCGTATTTCTTATAGACTTATCAACTCTATAATTTAGACGATACTTCAAATAGTGTTCCGTTAGGTATTCTACGCATGACATTTTTAACCGTCTTATGATGTATCCGATAAAGGTAGCTAAAGTGACTAGTTCTTTTAAAATTAAGTAAAAAATAAAAATTACAAAACTTTCCATTTTCATTTGAACTAACCACAGCGTATGCTTCCAGAGCTGAAACAACAACTACACAAGCTCAAAGAATTTAATATACCGTTCTGAGCCCACTTTACAGCAATACAACTTAGCTCAAATTTATAAACTTGTGTGTGAATGTGCAGTTACATTGAAACGATCAACGCGCTGTTAAACACAACACGCGTTTTTAACAAGAAATCTTTTTGTTCGGTAGATAATAAGGGCTTGCGTCACGTACTTCTAGTTTGGTAGACACCAGACAATAAGGCATTTTATTCATTGCGGTTTTTGATCAATTACAGGAATCTTATTCGTAATAGCATTTGCTAATAACTAAATAGAAAGGACGGATTTACGCAAATTAGTTGTTTTTTTATTGCATTTATTTTATACTAGCAGTACTGCGCGATATTACCAGCAGAGATTTGATCATGCCGCAGGTGCGAGAACACGACATTTTCCGGTATTAATTGCGATAATCCTGGAGATAAACTATTCTGATGCCAAATTTCATCCAATTTAGACAAGCCGTTTTTTCTTGAAGGAGTAACAAACAATCGTATCAACCCATATCGTCCCAATACTGGGCACGGGTCTCTCTTATGAAGGGGGTGTAGGCCATAGTCCAAAACGCTGGCCAAATTGCAAGTTGGGACTTCGCTATCTTTGTTAAAGTTGTTATCTTCTCCAACAAGCAGGTTTCCTCGCGATGTTTTCCTTCACCGTTTGAGCATGTGGTAATTGATTCTAATACGTACATGAGTGAAAAACACAGAGGTGCATGCCTGGACCTGGATTTGAACCCGAGCCATTTCTCTTATGAGGCAACGAGTTTACCGCCTAGGAACACTCACATTAATATTTTACGTAACGCAAGCGAATACTCTATTACTTAAAAAAAAATATTGCGTTAAACGTTTTAATGTAGCCGCTTCTTTATAGTAAGGTCTGGTGCTAGCACTTTGGAATCTGTCTGTTATGAAACTTTATCGCTTTCTGAATCAGCTGGGGCTGAAACTAAAATATACTTACTGTTGAATGTTGAACTCAGTTTTAATGCTACGTGTTTTGTTACTAATGTAATTTAATAGACTAACTTTGGATATTTAGACTGGTTTCATTAGAGTAGTAACTCCTGTATTTTATATTTATTTTATACCTTTAACTGTTTTATGCATGTACACTTACAGCACATAATTTACACGTAAAACTGACAAGAATAGTTGATCTGAAGAAATAATGCTATGTTACTCTACTCGTATTTGTATCCTATCCTACACTCTTATAATTATTATGTACAAAAAAATTAAAGCCTTTTGGTTTTTTGGTCTTTCAATTTTAAATCCGAGACTCAACAAACTTTTGGTATTTTATTTTAAAAGTTTATAAATATTGATTAAGGGGATTTTAGAACTTTAGTCCAGAAATCCCCTATGGTGTTGAATAAGGGGATATGTGGACAAAATGACCAAAAATCCCCTTACGCAATACCGCAAAGAATTAATGGTCAGACATTCCACAAATCCTCTTCGCAGGGGATCGCCTAAGGGTATTTGTGGAATAAGCCCTTCTTACTAATATCATAAACGTAAAAGTTAGTACTTATATTACTAACTTTCGCGTTTATGGTATGTTTGTTTGCATGCTTATTACTCTTACACGCAAAAACTGCTAAACCGTTTTGGTTGAAATTTGGTGCAAAGATAGCTTAGACCCTGGATTAACACAGGCTTTGTCCTGCGTTAACGAGGCAGTTATTTATAATATTCCTTGCGGGGGTGGATATTCCACAACTATTACCGTCTGCCACCGCTAAGCGTAGTGGCAGATGATAATAGAATATTACCGTCTGCCCCCATTTCAATAGTTGTTGTCAATAGCCATAGTTATCGTCTGCCCCACGTGGGGGCAGACGGGAATAATTCATGATAGATACGAGTACTAGTCATATATAACTAAATGGTTAAAAGTGATTTCAAAAAACCAGACTCCAATTACGGGATAAATCACGGGATGCAGTATAACCTACGACCTTCATCTTCAAGTGAAGACAAATCTATTGACACTACTCACATAAAAATACGACAAGCCGTTTAGACTCAAGGGCGTGCCAACGAAATATACATGCATACATACATATAACATACATATTTTTAGCCCAACATATCTCGTTGACCATTCAGAGGGGGAACGCTGCTAGCCTGATGGGTTCGTTAGGGCATGGGGACTCTTTAATGTTAACGTGACCTCACATGGGTCAAAATAATTTGTGACTTGCATTTTGTAAGAATTGTATTTTTTATTTAATAAACTGAAAAGATTCTTTATCTACTACATATAATATACACTCGAAAAACATAACCCTCCTTCTTACCCAGTCGGGTAAAAACTAACTACTCTCATGAATAAACAAGGGTAACCGTCTACAGGTCGTAAGGGCATCAATGATCTTATCCCGAAATTCCCCGAAACCTTCATAATAAGAAGAAAAATAAACACACCGAAAAAAGAACTACCCATTCATGTACAATGTACCAGATATAGCAAATCAATAGGCTCTCCCGTAACATAATCCCCACCGTTCAATTTAATATCAATGACCGATAACACTTACACCGCATTAGCTTTCAGGTAAGAAGCTGCCAATATTTGAAGTACAGTCTATTATCTCGAAATGTGTGGTGGGTATGATGGCTTAAGGCTATTGGGATAGATGGAATTAATAAGGTTAAAAAAACACCAAAAAAGAGCGTTGAAACTCTGTCCTAAGGAATGTTTCGCATTTTTAAGTGACTTTCGAAAAGGAGGAGGTTTTAAATTAGTTCGAATATTTGTATATATATTTGATCCCCCAATTACCAAAATATACATGAAATAAATCGCCGAATTTTTTTAAAAAGTAATCTTCACTTTTGTGTCATTAAATTAGTTTTCAATTTAAAAAAACTAGAAAAAAACGTAAAGAAGCTTGAATTTAAGGCGGTTGTCATTAATCGGTAATCTTCATAGTTGTACGTCTTGTCAAAAAAAAATTTGTTGTTTTTTAAAAACCCTGGCCTATATCAAAACGTATGGAGGCACTAGTTATAACTTTCTTGAAACTGCCCATAAGCGATGCTTTAAGGAAAAACCGCTGTGGAGCGGTTTTTATCTACTAAAGCCTCTGATATGATCTGTAGAAGCTTTTGATTCATATTATAATATTGTTCGACTCCATCTTGAGTTTTCAACGAGCTTCGTTAAATTATTTTTAAACTTTCAATGTTCGCAGACCCTTAGGGTAATTACGTCATGAATTGTTTAGTATATTTAAGAAATTGAAATTATTGTTATGAAATATAATGATGGTTTTATTCTTTCAGAAATAAGGGGAGTCTTTTTTTGTATTTAATGACTTGATAGTTATAATTATTTTGTAACATATCATTACTTCAAGAAAATTTTGCAAAATAGTATGGGCGATGTTTACTTCCATTCTCATTTAATTATCATAAAAGTCACTAAAAGACATTTTGTATCAAAACACAAAAATTTTCTTATTGTAGATTTGGGGGCACAGGCAAAAAAACTTGTTTTTTATAACACTTTAGGGGTTGAATTGCCAAAAAACTCTTCCTTAGGACACCTCTATGCCTTATAATCAATACACCCTCCACAGTTCATGTCCGTAGGCTTTGCTTTGTTTCTGACCCATCAGTCAGTCAGTCAGGACTCACTCTTTTATGTATATAGATAACACAATTTTGTTACATACACTCATTCAATATAAAGGCACGTTGTCCGCAAACCTGCTTCTGACATGACATCGATTCAAATTAAAAACGTTATTCGTAAACAATCTAAGTGGAAGAACAAAGTAAATTGAAATATAAGAACAAACAAGGAATGACTAAAAATTCACAAGACGTTCGGAATGAGATGTGGAAGTAAAGGAGATTTTACACTGAACTGACCTGACGAGAAAGGGATCTCTGCGTAGTGTTAAAAAGTTACTTGTTTTTCAACACAAACGAGAACGTCGAACGAGTAGATCTGAAAATGTTTGATCTCACAAACTAGTGTTTTTTTTGGGATTTTGAAAAAAAATATCCAAAAAGTTTAAATAATGTTGTGTTCCGCATTTCTATGCCAAATATTATTGGCCAGTAAATGGCGTCATAGCAGACTTCCCTCCTTTTTAGAAAAATACTCTCCAGATCAAAAAACCCTGATGCCAAATAAAATCTTGAAATTCATAGACCGGGTTACACCAAGTTTCGTCAAAGTTTATTTGATCGTAAAACTTGTACGAGTACAAAATATCCAGAAAGCACACAAACACATGAACATACTAACAGATAAAAAAGAAATTCCAGACCCGAAGCACTTATGAAGCACAACTTTGCTGGCTCGTTCAAAGAGAACTCCTTTCAACAAACGTATTTTTTGCCGTTTTTAGGTCGATATTAATAACGACATCGAGTAAAATTTTTAACTAATGTTGTACAGAACCCTAAGTTCATGAGTAATAAGATTAAGATAGAGGAAAATTTTATTTTTAATTAACTTCAAAAAAAAGAAGTTTTAAATTCGACTGTTTTTCACGTGTGTCACAAATAGGTTCAAATACACATACACCTGTTCCGATTTGTAGCAAGTACCCGCGCACTAAGGGTTCAGTATTATCATCTTAAACATCATTAGGTAAAGTTTCTACCTGTTACCATAGTAAACATCGAGCAAAAAATTACTAAAAAAATCGCGTTTGTTGTATGGGAGCCCCAATAAAATATTAACTTTATTCTGTTTTATTTATTGTTATAGCGGCAATAAAAATATATGTTCTGTGTAAATTTCAACTGTCTAGCTATCACGGTTAAAGAACAGATAAACGACCCGTTTATATTTTTTTAGTTTGGGTATTGAACCATAAATATAGAACCTTAAATATACCAAAGATACAATTTTGCCAGAGCTGACTCGCTTCTTTCTCCAGAACATTGCAGACGCTTAAGCTTGTGTAGTCTCCTTATCGAGACAAGGCGTTCCAGTTTTAATTAGCATTTCCTTTTAAACTTGAGATATCATTTGATTGTCTGCTTTTCTTGTATGTCCGGAAAAGGAAAGACTCAAGAAGCAAAAAAACAATGCACAATTTAATTTTAAATTGTGCATTATTTTTTTGCTGCAAAACGAAATTATGTAGCTCTGAGGCAGCTTTGTGTTAACTTGTATGCTAATGTGTAGTGCCTCTAGAGTTAAAAATAGATTAGGACACCAGATTCGATTATACAGGTGTGTTCGAATGTTGGTACTCGCGTGCATGTCGTATATAAAGTATACCGATTCTTACATAATTTATTACAATTTATGGTTGTTTGAAATTAAGTATTTCTCTCATGAAGAAACGAAGTTTGTTACAGTGTCATTTAGTAGCTGATCTGTAACATCTATCAGATAGGTTGAAGGTGTACTTAGCCGAAAAGAGATCACTAAACTCTTTATTACGAACAACTCTCATTATGAGACCAATGCCAATTCGAGAAAAAAACAACTGTTCCATAGAAAAAGTTAATCACTCATTGACAAAATGAATGAAACAACTGATATTTTCCTCGATGAAATCAGGAAAGTTGAAAGTTGAATCGAGAGTTCGTTCCATATTGAAAGCTTTTTAGCTATGTATAACCCATATGATATTCAAGCATATAAGGCACAAAAAAGTGATTAAACAATTAATCTTTAAAAAGTGACATAAAATGTCCATATTTTTTTAAGTCGTTTCAGAATGTAGACATAATAATATCGCAAATATTTTTCTCACTAGGTCAAACGTTCACAGAACGAGTATGTTCCCTAATTGCGCCAATGTTTTGATTACATTCTGAGTCCCAAATAATAGGGAAAGGAAGGAGGCGATAAATTACCGACAGAGGTGGGAGAAACAATCTCGGCCTCAAAGGTATTAACACGTATGATAAACACAACGTATCTTCGGAGATTAAGGGATAAAGAGGGCTGAGAGATACTTCGGAGGTAAGAGTAGGTATGTAGTGTGAGATGATTGTCTTATAGGACTAATATTGTTTTATAAATAGAATATAGATATTGGATATATATATATATATATATATTATAAAAATGCAAAACGGTTATTTGTCTAAAGAAGATCATTGTTTTATTTCTCGCAGGTAAATTGCTAAATTAATGTGTGATCTCGTTTATAACCCACTTAAAAAAAAATTGAGCTTGTCAATTTACCAAATAGTTTTTTTATGTGTGGTTGCTATGCCAACAATAAACCGACTTTGTGTTTGTTGATTAGTAAGTTAAAGATGTTATGCAGCTGCAAGAAATTCAAGAGGTAGTAACCAAATTATTAATTTAGAATTTTCTTTCGTTTTTACAATTAAAACTTTTTAAGCCGTTATTTAACATGATGATGATGGGTGATGTGCCCATCACATGTATTGCGACTTTCTAGAATATATACAAGTATATAAGTATTATTTTAAAAGAGAATCCCTTATTACATTATTCTTTCTCAGTACATGGTTACATTAACAGTTTTACTATTATTTACTAATGAACTTCAAGTATTTTACCGTTGCCAAACATGAGAAAGAAGAACTCCATAAACACGAGCCAATAAATCTCCAGGGAAGTTTAACGGCGAAGAAAATTCATTCAGTCACAAACACTCCAGAGAGTGACACCGAAAATCCTGTTAACTGAACTTAATGACTGGCCGTACTTCTCATTAATATAGCCGTCCTTTTATACCCGCCTTTTTGTAGGACATTTGTTACTTCCCGTTTTCGACTCTCAATGGGTCTTTTGTCTGCATTTTTGGGGGACGTGTTTGGTGGTTTGTTTTCAATTGTTGTCGAAAGTAGGGCAAGTGAGATAAAAATATAAAATAGGTTTAAAAAAAAATTAATATATGATAGAAGTTTTTGTAATTGCGAAAATTGGAACGTCTCAGATTTGTAAGAGGATTTTTTTAATGGCGTGCCACCGATCAATTAATTTTATAAAACGTTACGTATAATTAAATTGCGGCTGTAAACATTTGAATTAGGAATTCAATAACTTGTTTCAAAAATAATTAATGAGTTAATTACTTATTTCGACAAAACATAAGTACATCTTCAAAAACTTATGAACTATATTTTCACAGTACAATATGGTTAATAACTAAACTACCGGGCAATTATATCTTTATTACAAAACGAAATGAATAACCACCAACAAAAAAAAAATAGCAGATGGATTACTTTGATCTACAGGTAATCCAAACGCTCCAACTCACAATGTGTTTGTCACAACCTGACCCCAACTCAGCATAAATGCTAGCTGCAGTCAGCGCTGGTCCTCCGCTGGGACCAGGCAGCGACCTCATGCACGTGTCAATTATGTAATAGGAGAGTGTAATTGTACGTTTTGCATTTGTATTCTCATCTCTATCGAATCTTCGATCATCGAAATCTTTCAGCCACTGCCTTACTAACAAATATTTTTGTCATTTTTACGACATAACAGTTATTGTGTATCACATTGTCTATTCTTATATACAAGGTAATCTTAAAATACCAGAAAAAAAACATGCTAACCTTTAACAATTTAATACCACATCGCACAATTAATTCCTACTGTCCGCAACCGGATAAATTGCAAGTGTCAGTTTCCCCGTCTGACACCGTAATCCAATCATCTGATCGCTTTCGCTTCTCTGCATTTTAGGTGCACCACTGACCTGCCGACTCAATGATAAGTCAACTCAATGGAGTCATTTCGAATCCACTGCTATGAGGGTTGGTTGTGACTTTCACTTCATTATGATAAATTTGAAATTGAACTGAGTATAAAAAATAAACACGACAATTATTAAACACCCTGCGTTTATTTTCATATGCAAGAACATGCGTCTAGTGTGCCAATAAATCAAGTCAATTCACAACTTCAACAGCTACGCCATTCAGCTCTGGGTTAAACCTCAGAAAAAGTTATTTTAGCAATGAGTCTAATGTTCTTTGGATAAAACAAACCCGGCTGTCTGCATCTAGAGAAATTGCGAGTGTCAGTTGCCCCATCCGACCTCCTAATCAAGTGATCTGATGACTTCACTTCACTTCTCTGCATTATAGATGCCCTTCTAACCCGCCAGCTCAATATCAACTCAATATTATCCTATTTATGACTGATATGAGATACCAACAAATTAATAAAAATACAGCAATGAGGTATGTCTCATTTGAATACAGAAATTGACCCTATTCAACCCACTTACTCAAACAACTACACCATAACAGTAATAGGTTGAAGCAGATCCGATCTTTACTGTCCGCACCCGGACAAATTGCGAGTGTCAGTTGCCCCGTCCGACGTCGTAATCCGGTGATCTGATGACTTCCGCTTCTCTGGCGTTCGGATGCACCTCTGACCCACAGGCTTATTGAGTAACGTCGAATCCACTACGATGGAAATCGTTTTGAACCTGCGGATTATTAGAGGCTTAAGCATTATTGCGCATTAAGAACCTTGTTATCTTTCTTGTTAGAGTATTCAGGCATTTAAGTGAGTTATAACATTTAATAAAAATGTACGTCGTTTAGTGTTTTACTGTTTAGCAGATATTTTTTGAACATTATAATAGTCGTTTATACTATGAGATACCTGAATCTGGATACAAAATTTGGGTTTGTTTGTACGGATCTCTTAATCAGACTGAGTTACGCACCGGTCACGGCGCATTGTCTCCACTGATGTCGTGATACGTTACCTGCAGAAACACAAATTTCAACATGCTAAACTACTGGAGTATTCTTTTAAATATCAGCTGTCAAATTGGACTTGTAGAATAAGGTTAAGCTCTAGCGCCAGTATTAAGTCAACGCGCTTTAAGTAATACGATTGTGATATGAGATTTACGTTTCAAAATACTTTCTCTTCATTTTAGTAGGTCAATAGTAATTTCCAAAGTATATAATGGCATAACATTTTGTGAGGTACGTTAAAACTCCTAACTAACGAAGAAGCAAACCACACCAAAGAAGGTTTTTAAATGAGTAGTTTTGTTTTCTGTCCGATTACTCAAAGTTGCCTGACTGATTTATTCGACTTAATAAAAAAAAGGATATACCAATGTTTCAGGTAGTTTCATAAAAATTTGCTAAAGTCTTAACACATAAAAATATTTTTAAACACTTTTTAAAAATGTTATATAAATGTTTTGTGTTTTATAAAATCCTATAAACTTAGATAGGCTATCTCTAAACTAGTGATAGTCACGGATCAATAGAAAGAAATGAACCGAAATATAAGCTAAATACTTGTCAAAAACAATTTCATTTTGTTGTTTCCAAATATGTCAAAAAAAAGTTTCATGCCATGGAATGTCATGGAAATATGCCATAAGTAAGCCACATTAATCTAGACCTTGTTTCACGAGAAATAAAATCTATATTTATAGATTCGTCGCGTTTTCTGTATTTTCGAACGAAGTAAAGACGCATAATTCGCTTCGCTTACTCGGATAATTAGCTTTTCGCAAGTCTTATATAATATACAAAAGATTCTCTTTTCGTAGCCTTTCTGACAGTATAACGTAAGTAGACAAAAGCTCTCAGTGTGAGCCCAGTAAGTGACGCTGACGTGCACTTCTATCAGGCGTCGAAGCGGAATGATTTTCTCTAAATGATATGAGACGTCTTAAAATGCTTGACCATTTTATAGCCATTAAAGAAATAAGACTTTAGTAATGATAATCACAGACAGTTCAGTTTACCTACTACAAGCAAATATTTCTATAAATTTTTTTCTAAGCTAAAATGCACAAGCCTCCTCCGTCTTAGGTTCATTTACCATAATGTTAGTTCTTGCGAATATAACCTACTATCATGCTTTTATCATGCATATAAAAAACACAAATTATTGTGTTTATTTTAATTATAAGCATTTAGCCAACAATAATATAGCGAATAAATTATCTTACATTATAAGATAATTTATTCGCAATATTATATCCGCTCGTAGAACATAGATACATTTCACATATATGTCTAGGAGCATAGTAGGGATAACTATAACGAGTTTTTTTGTTTTCTATAACTTCTATGTTATGAATCCTATGTGACTGCAAGTACGTCACCTGTCTATTTAATTAGCACTGTTATTACTCGTAAAGCTCGCAACAATGATATTTTTGTGATGTTGTAAGAAAATCGACAACCCTTGAACGTTTTTTTAATATTCAGGAACTTTAATCAAAGTTGTGTTCCCTATGTCAGTACTAAAAATTTAATTACCATTTACCGGAAAATTAAAAATAATTGAAATTTGCTAGTAAATGGTACCTACTTCTCATTCTCTCCTCCTATATTCCTCTATTAGGTCTCCTATTATTCTCCACCCTTTCTCTTCCAGAAATACTAGACTTAAAAAAATTAAAAATCGTGAAGTCATACACCAAGTTTCATCAGGATTAATTAAAAACTACGACTGTATGTATGTGAGTACGAAATTTAGGTTTACATACTGACTGACGACGATCAAAATAAAAATTTGCGCAGACCTTAAGTGGCAATTTTTCGCTTTGCTCTGTCATTAATATTGAATGATTAGAAACACAAAGAAAAAAATCGTTTCTTAACCTTAAACGTTATTTCACCCTTTTCCCCGCGCGTCCCGAGTTTGTGCAGGTGAGTTATACGTATTTAATGTTTTACTTAGGCCTCACGGACCCTACGTCACAGTGTTGTTAATTTGTTATTTTTGATTTATAATAGTGTGTACAAGAAAACATGGATGGATGATACAGAACAACATAAAAAACGATGTAGAGTATTGGAGCAGACAAATTCAGTACCAAGTCAATACAAGCTATTCCTATAAACAGTTCTTATTTCGATCAACAAATCGAAGAACGGTTAGAGTATGAAGACTCTAGTAGTTCTGAAGCTAATGACTTAGTAGAAAACTATGCTCTAGAGCCAATTAACCAACTCAAATAACTCAAATACTGAAGAAAGCGCGTCTGGATTTTTTTTACCAATATATTTCATGTACTAACCATGTATGCTTCCAGTGCGTGAAACAGTTGTGTTCTGAGTGTCAATAAAAATTATTGTTGTTTACCCATTGTCAGTTTTGTGATTATAATTTTGATGAAAGATTTATGTTATTTTATAAGATTTTTCAAGTCTACAATAAGATTTAAAAATGTTTTTTATCAATAGGAATATTGGTTATAGTTTTTTATAAGTAATTGTTGATCTGATTTCGCTTTTTTATAGTAATACGATTGCAAATTTTGATATATCTGTTCTTCAATAAAAGTCATATTTAGAATACACAAAATTACTTACTTAGTTTCTTAATATCCAAAGCACCATAAATAGGTAGGTTACAATCGCTAATTTATGTATATCGCGAATTATACTTAAATACAATCAGACTTTACGTCACCGCTAACGTTACACAAATACCACGTCACCAGCTAAATGTTAAGTTAGCTATTTCACGTATTTCTCCATGATAGTTTCTGTATGTATTTCCAAAGCTATTGTACCTCAAGTACCAATGTATCTCCTTCACATCTTCTATCTATCAGGATAAAGAACCGATAATTCCATTATTCTATGCGACCTCGTCGGTCGGACGAAATCTAGGTCGATATTATAACAGTACTGACCTCGCGTTTTCCGGATAAAATGGTCTCAGTCAAAATATCACTGTATAAGGTTTGCTACACGCTTTGTATTTTTTACCTCAGCAATTAAATAAAGTCTTTAGTAATTTTGACAGCATTGTCACTTTGCATAAGGCGTATTTGGGTCAAACGCAAGCGTATTTTTTTTTTTATAAATTATAAGGAATCCATTTTTTTTATTTGGCATTTGCCTTTATTTATAAAAATGATACTGACTACAGCATAAGTAATAGCATGTAGAATCTACACCACTACGAGTAGAACCACTAGAGATCTACAGATAATCTAAATGCTCCAACCCACCAACATAGGTCAGCATGCCTAGTTAGCAAACAGGAATATCACGGGCATTCTGATCGCTCCAATAAGTGTAGGAAAATAAGATGAGCTCCTGGTCCCTACAGTCTTAAAGTTTTGACTCCAAACGGCTCAAACATCCAACCTTTTCCGTAGCTAGGATATTTTCGGCGCTTACCACTGAATAAGCCGGCGCCCCAGCCTTACTCTGAATTAAAAGAAGATGAGATGGCGCTAATGTGTCAGAACTTTTTTATTGTTACAGTAAAATATTAAGAATGTCAAGCGTTCGAGAGCTCTGAGTCGGATATAACTAAGGTATAGTCAGCGATTGTAATTTTCATAAATATGTATGAAGATAGAGACAAATTCAAGGAGCAGGCCTCGGAATTAATTTTCTGAATACAGAATGAGGTTAATTTTTTGGTAAATTGGCTGTCGATAACTTAATGGCCGATGAAAAGTAATATATTTGAATTGGATGATTTTATGAAGCTCTTAGGTAATAGGATTTATTTAAGGTTTCTAAAATATATACATTTTTTGTAATTTTATATTTACTATTTTGGCAGAGGATAACAAGAGACCTATTTGTTAAGGCAATACATAGAAATCCATTGCGACATATTACAGTAAAAATGTATCAAAATAACATACATTCATACAAACTTATTATATTTACTATTTAAATGGTCGGTAAATGCGCTGAATTAAAACACTCCCGGTCTTTGGAAATATTTTTAGAAAGGTTTAACTATAGTTTTGTTCACATTTGGTGAACTTTATCAGGGATTAAATGAGTCGTTCGTGTCTTGAACGATGACACGTCTCGCACGCTCATCACGCTCGCTCGTTGAGTCATTTCGTCTTCGATGAAGTTCACCGAATGTGAACAAAACTATAGTTGGACCTTTCCAACACTCAGGGTATGTGTGAAAATCCGTCTTCTAAAACAAAAATAATCAAACGCGCGTTAGTTTTCTAAATAAAATTGCAAGCCTTTGGAACTATACATCTACTAAAACTTTTCTAGAAGCTTCGGTCGTTCAGTCGAAATAAAAACATATTCAGTGTTAGTTACTGTATATGAAGCTGAAATATGTTTATTCTAGCACAAATCTACTAAAATAGGCAGCCAAAATATAATAAAATACCTTTACTTAGCGCCACATAACTTAAACGCCCTACATTATGCTCCGTACTATCTCAACGGTGTGAAACAATAACTCTTCAGCTGAAAATTCGAGGGAAAACAGCCTTTATTTCGTTGGAGATAAGAAAGAAATACAATGTTTTGTGTTGGAGAAACGCGGAAATGTACAGTGTGCTTAAAAAACCGCTTTCATTTGTCACCGGCAGATGCAGTCGAATCTGACGTGGGGCCACTAAACGACCATGATACACATAAAATAATAAAACATTTTATTAAGAATATTATTTAAGAGCTTTCTGTTTACATAAAGCAGAACATGTCTTTGTCTCACTCACGCATACCGTCATATCACATCAAATAAAATAATACTCTATTTTTTACACTAAAAAGATGAGACAATAAGTATAAAGACATTAGGCTATGCCAGTAAGCTATAAGAACTCAGAAAATAGTTTTGATTTTAATTTTTAGGTTGACGTGATTGTATGTGGCATCGCAACTCTCAAACGGATAAACCAATTTAATATTCTTTTTGTTGTTGTAAGGTTAAAAAGTTGGGTGTCGTCTTAGCTATATTTGTTGAAAATCGATCCAAGATGGCTTCCGCTACAAATGGCGGATTACATATCTTATTTTCACTACTTACTCAGTATAGGTATAAAAATGAAAGGGACAAAACAATACACGAATATATATTTCAGATCCAGGATCTTGGAAAAAATGAGTTTTTGCGATAGTGGTTACTATAATTTTTTTGGTCATTTTTTTATTATATTGCGTCGTAGGTTTTTATATACTTAATTTTACTTGTTTTCATACATATCTAGAAGTATGAAAATATACCCGTTACAAAATTATATTTCCCTCGCGAGAGGAACACCGACAAAACGGAATAGAAAAAGAAACACGCAGCAAAATGGACTGAGACCCCTAACATAAATGTTACACGACACTAATAACCACACTGGAGCTATAAACACTCGTGTTTTCTATACTACGAAGTCTACTCATGTTCCTTCTTCGCTACACAGGGAGAGTGACACACTGTCACTGCGCCTTCAGCTTCATGACAACACATGGACGGAATTTTGGAGTAAACACACAATTCCAAATAGTCCGGAAATCAGCAGACAGAACTGACTGATATGAAGGTTCTGAGTGTGTTTGTTACCAACCAGCAATCACTAACCTACTCTTGCGCTCAGCCTGGGCAAAGAGATTTGCCTCAAACCCGAACCACTACGTACTTGAGAGAGAAAAAATACCCCTCATCAGTCAATTAGTACTAGTTTATTCTTGAGGTCAATACTAATTGGATGACAAAAGCTGCTATAAATCTTATTAATTACAAGTTATATTCTTAATTACAAGTTATTCCCCTTTCTTTCCCTTCCAAAGCTTCGAATGGAGACTATTGACAGGAATGCATATGAATGGAACAGAAGCCATTTTATCAAATCTTAGTTCGGTGCCTTTATATAGTTTGAATAGTCAAAAAATGCGATTGAGAGGGCAAATCTACAAAATTAAAAAGAACAGCCCTTAAAACTGTACTTTAGTAAAAGTCCTTAGTCTATACAAATAGAAGACCTAATAAACGCTTAAATAGAGGCCAATAAACGCTTGTTCTGTAGCCCCACCGCAACTGCCAGGTGATTGAACGCTGTCCTTTGACACGGCTTGGAGGAAAAATTACGAGGTTTTTGCGAATAACCAACGTAAGTATTATGGACGAGGCGTTGCCATTGCTTCATGCCAACTCTGTGATTTTATTTTGAAACATTTGCACACAGTTCCAGTTTTGACGTAAATGGAATGTGCATTGACGTTTAGAAAAAAAAAATTACAGGCCTCAGTCGACGCGTCTTAATTTTTATTTTCGCTATTTAGATTTAAAAACCAAACTAGTTACAAAACAAATTATGAGACTTTAATGTGCAATATTTGCACAGAGTTAAGTGACGTATTGAAGAATGAAAAAGTGCGACTCGTTCCTTTTTTATCGACTATCGACTTCTAAAAGGATTTCCAATTCAGCGGGTTTTTGAGTTATATGCATATTGACCTGTTATCCTATATATAATTTTTAAAGATATTTTACGTTTGTCAGTTACCATACTAGTAAAGAAGTTGCTTGAGTAGTTTGGTTTTCAAATCAAAACTATTGAAGAACTGTACTGACTATGTTTATCTCTTTGTGTAAAAACATCCTTTAATTTCATTATAGGTATACTTATGTATTAAAACGTCGAATTCTTTTAATCTATCAACTAAATAGAAAGATGAACTAATTTTCCGGGATTCTTGGAAATATTCCTATGAAATATTGTACCTGCCTTTTGATTACAGTAAATTTTTTTCAACTTATTTACCGTTGCTATATCGTGTAGGACTTCAAAAGAAATCTCAAGGTCGACTGTCGGATGTCAAACAAAAATATCCATTCCAGCTAAATTAAAATGTTTTTCTATAGTATAGTATTTATACAGAGTACTCTAGTGAATCATTTACTAGGCTGTCTAAACCCGAGGGGCTATCAGAGATCATACTTATTTATAGTGAGTGTCGAGGTAGTTGATTGTTTACAGGGTGCTTTATTCATAGACGATAGACGATAAAGTGAAAGGTTCTATAACATAGACTAAAGCGTGGAATAGGCAAGATGGATGGAAGGACATGAAGGGGGTGGCATGGAGATTTTGAGAGTGGACGGTGTGAACCAGAAATCCAAATGTATACTCTAATCTTAAGGATACAAATTAAAGTAAACTAACGAGGAAAGTTCTTTATTTTGTCAAACAACCGCTCTGTACCACATATATTTTCTATAGTTAATTTTAGTTTATCTGTTTTTTTATTTTGTTTTGTAAGTAGGTAGAATATATTAGACTAATTGAAAACTAGTAGTACTTTTAAAAATAGACCTGTAAAGAATTTACAATTTTATTTTTATTTGCAAACTAAACTGTATAATATATTTATTTATATATTTTATATCTGTTAGACCAGTGGGATAGAAGCAAAAAGCCAGACAGCGAGGCGGACTCGTATGACAATTGTTTTTAATAATTTGACATTAATGTTTTAATATACCTACTTAATACTTGGATTCATATTTTTTTTCTATTTGTGCATACTATTTTTTTTTCTTTAGTTTTCTTTTGTTTTTGTAGTATAATAATCTATGTATAATATGTGAGATAATTGTAACTGACATTTATTATCGTTTTTATCTCAATAAAAAATCATTTATCATTTATCATATTTATATTATTATAGAATCAGTTTTACAATCGATTTCAATTTGTCGAAAAATATAGCTTTTATTTCTACCGGGCATAATATATACAACAAAATATTTCGTTTATTTGGCAACTGAAGCTTAATATTGAAGTCCGGCTCAGTTTTAGTTCCGAAGTCAGTAGTTTCTCTCTGCAGAACAGTCATTAAATAAATATTAGGTACTTCAGGTATCAGTCATATATACACTATAACGTATCAAAATTATATAAAACTACTACTGACGTATATTTCAAGCCAGTAGGTATTAATAACAAGTATTTTATAGGCGAATAGAAGTCAATAAAAAAAATGTTGTAATAGTATATGAACCTGAAAACGCAGCGAATGTAGCAAGACGCTCCCACTAGGTGGACCGACGACATAATAAAAGTCACAAATAACCATATAAAACAATACATACAATAGTAAGGATAATGAGCGCACATATTTCTTGCCTGTCGGCACACAATATGAACAAAACAATAATATAATCAAATTAATTAATTACTAGCTTTGTAATGAGAATATTCGCTGAAGAACTGGAGTTGCCGACATAGTTCGTTAGATTTGCAAGCTGAAGTTGTAAAGGGCTCGCCACATCGCTCCAAGAACCGATAACCGATGGTGAAGAAAAGTTCTCGAGTGGCGACCACGAGACGGAAGACCCAGCGTATGTAGGCCTTCCACTAGGTGGACCGACGACATAGTAAAAGTCACAAGTAACCAGAGGTTGCAATTGGCAGCTTGTATCTTTTAATGATAAAACTTGAGTATTCATTAAAAGATACACTTAATTATATATCTATAATTCTGTGCTTATGTCTGTAATTGTAGATTTATCGAGTACTGTACCTGTGATATCTCAACACTCGCTCATGAATCGCAAATTGTAATTAAGTAAAAAAAAAGAAACAAAAGCTTGTTACTTTCATGTGAGCTAAAAACTGCATGGACAGTAAGATATTATGATATAATGACATGGACAGTAAGATATTAAGATAAAAAGAAAAGTTGTATTTTCAAAAAAATATATATTACAAAATTATATTACGACGAAAATAACACACATCTATAACAACAAAAAATTGTAAAAAAATTAATTATGTAGCTATCACAAGCCGTTTCCAAAAATCATGTGATAAAAATGCAGTCTAACGGTACTTCCTTCTATTCTAAAGTTGGTTCAAATGTTATTCGATCCATAACTCAATAAAATAAGTCATTATTTACCCAAAAGGAAGACATCGGATTCTTCAGAGATAATGCGAAAACATAATACATATTTCGTTATTGTCATTCCTTACAGACGATGCCTAATGGTACGTAAATTATTTCGTGATCGATCATTTCCCAGTCCGTAATAACGTGTGTTTATTGTCAAATATTGTGACAATCCGTTTTTTAGCCGACTGCGAAAGAAAGATGGTTATGTTTTTCAAGTGAATCTATGTATGCTGATATGTATTTTCTTTAGCACGTTCTATAGTCTAAAGGGCTTGTCGCATTACTCGTATTATATGAGTGGTGTCAGATTCGTCTTAGCCGTTACACTGGGTACAACAAAATAAAAAAAAAGGATGATACACTGTTTTAAAGATTAGCAGTCGGATTTTTTTACAGTAGATTTTAACCACTTGTTACATGAATGACTGTAAGATAGGAAGAAACTGACTCTCAAGCTCGTACTGTTACGTTTTAGTACAGTTTCTTACGTGTTCTATCTTAAGATAGAACAACTTACTTGTGTTACACAGAACACTGAATTACGTGTTCTATCTTAAGATAGAACATATGACGGTGGTGTCATATTACTACTTAAGATCTTTTAATTTTTTTAAGGTTCCTTACCCAAAGTCTACAAAAGGGAACCTATTACTAAAACTCCGCTGTTTGTACGTCCGCGAATCAGTTACCAGGCTGTATCTCATAAACCGTGATAGCAACACAATTAAAGTTTTCACAGATGTTTAGTTTCCTTTGCCGCAATAATAACAAAATATAAATAGGTATTTAAGAGGCCAAAAAAGGAAAAAAACACGTGTTTATTTGCCTTTTTACTTGATAACGATAAGGCGTAGAAACATAAACTAATATACGGAACCCTTCGTGCGCGAGTGGTGACCGGAAGTACTCTACAGGTTTTGATTATCATTGGCTTATATAGGTTAAGTATCTTAGTGAAATCTTTTTTTTGTTCGAGTTGACATAAAAGTTTTTTTTCGTACCTGACAGCAAGTAAAATATTTAAAACTCGATACGATACGATCGAAGCTTTCTAAAAAAAATTTGTGACAGACAGATAGACGGAAAACAGTAATCATTAATTGGTTCTTTATTCTAAAAACGATTCCCTTACTTGAAACAAAATTTTTTTCTACGAACAGCTTGTAAGAGGACATATTCCGAGAGCCAGGTTTTTTTCAAGGAAATTCACATTTTGCGTAGGCCTACAAGAACATATAATATTGCCATTTCATAAAAATGATACAAAAGCTGTATTATTTTACTTTTTCTACATCGTGCCGTGACAAACAACCTTGTTCTGGGAAAAAACATGTCCGTTTTTTGTAAAATAACAAATTTTTAAGAAACGCAAAGCATTTACTCTTATAAGTAATATTCTTTTTCCACGGCGTAAAAATGAAAATAATGACGGTGGTGTCATATTTGTGCCATTTTCAGTAGAAACTTTGATAACATGGGGGATAGAGCGCATAAATATTGTATATTGAATTTTTAGAAATATGTTAATTCGTTTGCCCAGAGACTTGAGTCATGTTTTGGATTTAAAACAAGGTCATTTCTGAAACTGAACCTCTAAACAGAAATGTATTAAGTATTCGGTATTTTAAAAAATGATATACAAATATGACGACACTTAAGTAGCAATTAAGTACCTAGTAGATTAAGTTTAATTTATGTTAATTAACATAATAATTTCATGTTAGTTTAATACCAGGAAATATCATATTTCAGGAGGCTCTCAATAACAGAGGGGTTAAGCATTCAAAGAAAATTAAATAAGTCGACTTTAAATAAGAGGATTCTTTCAATTTGACGGATTTTTTAAATTTATGTTAACTGATGTCTCAGTCATTTCTTAACAGATTTGTTTGAAGCCATATGACCACTTGGGCAGTATACAGTGTAAGTGACGTTATATAAAACAGGTCTTTAAAAAAGTTATCACTGATTTCCATTACGGCAGGCGCTGATACAACTTTTCACTTATGTCAATTAAAAAATAAAATTCTGGACCGATTTCAATGTAATTTAAATTCGACTACTCGAGAAGTATAATACTCTTTCAAATAAAATAAAAAACAAATTAGTCCAGCCGTCTCCGAGAAATCAATTTTACATAAAAGACACGTCCGTGTAATTGATTACCTACTCCTTTTTTGGAAATCGTTATAAATATTAAAATCTGGTCTAGTGTTGGTAACAAGTAACAAAAATAGTTACGTCTTAAAAACCTAATATCCTTCGCCAATTTCTAAGTCATACATCTTTAGCAAGGATCACGCGACAGCGTTTAGAAGTCGAGAATGTATCACGCCCTAAGGAGTTAGTGGGAACAAACTTTAATTAGGTAACTTTAGAGGCAGGATAATGTCTTACACGAGATATCTGGGACAAGTTTACATCATAATAGTTAATTTGTTAGATATTAGGTACATCTTTTAAAGTAATTAGTAAGATAGACAAAAATAAGATCAATTAGATGTAACTAGCCTTTCTGCAGGCTGTAACTTTGCGACCACGATGCATTGCGATAATAAATAATTTTAAATGATATGATGTATTGACCGATATCATTTTAATAGCTGTTGGCCGCGGCATTTCTAGCAACTATAAATGGAATATAAAGATTTTGAAAATTTTGAACCCTTACATATGAGCCCTTAGGGGCTGAATTTCTGAAAATCCTTTCTTAGTACACCCCTAAACCTAATAACATGAAAATACCCTCCTAATAACATGTTTTTAGCTTCAGAGGTTTAGGTTTTGTGTTGGTTGTGACCTGTAAAGTCTGTCAGTCAGAACTTACTCTATTATGACTTCTACGATGTCACAACATTAACAAGATCATAATTTTAAAACAGAAAAAATATCTTACAGTTTTACGAAAGTATCAGAAAATTAATGGAGAAAACGGTCGCTGTCGAAAAATTTACATTTTATTAATCCACCGGAGACAGCGGGATGAGTGGCTCACGAAAACAATAAAGAAAATATCATATAAGAAGAAGTGAACCTGTGTAGACAGTATAAACATTGTGAGATACTTTTAAAAAGAGACAGCATTAATTTAGCAGTTGTGCATCGTAGAATGTGCACAAAAAATGTTTCAATAATTTTGATTAAACAAACCAAACAAAATCTGGGAAGTATATTACCAAAACTGACACTCAAATCTCTGAAGGCACAGATTAGTTTATCTGAATGTATGATCTGGCTTCTTTAAGTTGTTTTCTTCTTTTCTTATAGTTATGGCCCCACACGATTTGTAAATTTGCCAGCGTAAAGTAAATATTTTTTATGGTGATAAATTGTATAATGGCATCTATAATATAAAAATGAATCTTATATTGTTAATATAAAATAATTAATAATTGTCAATATTTGCTGATACGGCGTCCCGAATAGCAGAAAAAGGACCTATAAAAAGCATTAAAAAAAAAAATATTTTTTGGGATATTTTTGTTAAATATACATATAAAAATATCACGGGCCTGTGTGCTAGCGTGACGTCACCTGCCGACACCAACGGAAGACCAGCGCTGATTGTTTACAACCAGAATTATGCCGAGTTGCACCTGGTTTGTATCAAGAAAATTAGTTAAGTAATTAGATTCTTGGTATGATTTTTAGGACAATAAATT
Source organism: Ligdia adustata (assembly GCA_947049295.1). Lineage (NCBI taxonomy): Eukaryota > Metazoa > Arthropoda > Insecta > Lepidoptera > Geometridae > Ligdia > Ligdia adustata. The sequence continues at coordinate 5,203,250 of OX346237.1, forward strand.
TATTTCTTATTTTCAAAAATAAATCTTGAAATTTGCATTTTTCCCTTGAGATACGGAAAATTCCCATCGGCCCCATTATCTGCCCAATTAACGGGGCAGATGGGGAGATACACAGAGACAAACATCTTTTCACATGATATTGTACTTTAGTGTATTTGTTTACTTTTCCTAATTCATAGTTAAATCGATTTTCATTTAAAGGACTAATGATAGTGACTGAACGTCAGCTCGCAATTTACACTCTCATTAGAAACCACTCTACCAGTTTTAACTAATTCTATTTCCTGATAGCTATAACCTCGGTATCTTCAAATCACGAGTAAATCGTTTTCTTTTAGGCAAATACGCTAAATCCTAAGCCGCACCGTCGCTGTCATTAGGCGATTAGCGGTCAGGCGTAAGCATATAGCGAATAAAAAAAACTTTAAAATAGTCAATTAAATTCCTATCTCTTAATATTAGTTTAGTTCTGTATTGTACCTATCTAAAACGTTCAAGACGCACTCTTCTGTTCAAATCCGACATCAATAATATCTACGTAAAAAAAACCAACAATACTCTTAAAAGAATGCCGAACAAAACAAAAATAAGCGAATAAATTAACCAAACCTTCACAATATCATTAGTTTGGCTACGACATTGAAAGTTTCTGTCTACATCACCCAGTGGCCTCGTAACCGTTAAAGAGTAAACCGTTACCCCTTGCTTAATCAAATTCATATTATCTTATGCCATAATGAGTTCCTCTTACCCTAGATCCTTGTGAACTTACCTAATTAAACTTTGGACCGGCTGAGTCCTTTGGGTATGCTGTGTTTGTGTGCTCGCTAAGTGCTTGCAGACTGAAAAGTTAACAGTTTAGAAAGAGTTAAGAAATTAAAGTAAAATACCAAATAATAATGAGTAAAATTTAAAAACCCTTAACATCTCCATTTCGTGGTGGCGGCGGTCATATTTTATTTGAAATTTGTCTTAGTGTGGGTTTTAAATGAAAGGGTTTGACTGACGGATGATAGTTTTAGCAACTGCCATCTTGAAACAATTTTTATCATAGCTAAGAATACTCCCGACTAATTCACTTTTCAAGCAAAATACACCATATCATAATCGGTTCATACATTTAAGAGCTAAGTTGCCTCAAATAGACACACGCACACACAGAAAACACGTCAAATTTAATTCAAATTTTTACACCTCGCCATTTCTGGGTTAAAAAAATATACGAAACAAATTCGAAATAGTTTATTTGATGGAGGCACTTGCCTCCATCAAATAAACTATAAGAAGTACTAGCACAGACTTATCAACACCTAAACAATACCGAAGATTGACATCACCTGTCACTTTACACACTTCAAAACATCCATCCATAGCCCAACTTGCACTGTGTTTGAAGTAAGAACTTTTAATTTATTCAGCACATCATTTGAATGCTAAAGCGGCGCACAAATAGAAAATGTCATAGGGTAACTTTGGTGCCAGTTTGTTGGAATAGTTAGGAACTGGCTGCCTTGAAGATGCGCATGGAATTAATAATGAGTTATGAGACGGGATTATGGCCAACTGATTATAGAATATTGTTTGTGAGTTTGAAATCTTTTATCAGAGCTTGTACTTGAATCTAGAAGAAACTGATTTACACGCGATTTAAAAATATAGAGATTTTAGCTACAGGGAAATAGAGAAGTCTGTATGTAAACTCGAAAATAATTTATAGCTCAACTAACAACATATGTTTTATAATTATCACAAATACAGATATTTTTCTTTATGAATATCGGCAATGTTATTTTTAACATTGGAGCATATTTATCTTTGAAATGGTAAAAAAAAATACAAGAACCAGAAGAATATACACGAAATTCAGTCCCCAAAGAATATAACTCAACAAAAGTTATTAACTATCAACAAGTATGAAAAAATCATCTAAATTGAGAACTCGTGGAGTATTTCAAAACGTCGACTTTTTTGAAACCGTCCAAAATGTTTCAATATCTTCTGCCTTAACTCACAGAAAAAGGCCGTATTATTAAACGCAAGTACTTCAGTACTTGATAACTCTTATCAACAAGTAGGTATATTAAATTTTACGAGCTAGAACGTTCAACCGCTAATGCCCTCTTGTGCCGAAGTGTGCCAACCTATAAAACGCAATTTTATGTCAACCTCCCGTTAAATGTGGGGTATGTCTTTGATCTCATGGTGAAACGGGGAATACGAAATGAGAGTAATTTGAAATTGATGATTAAAAACGCGTTGCTCCGGAATACTGTAGAGAATGAGCCTTTCAAAATGTATGTAATATACGTATATAGGTTGATCAAAAAGAGAAGACGTACATATAAAGATTATTTCAGACATTATTTTCAGTTTTAAAACTCGGGTATTAAACTTAAATGGAAACGGAAATTTAAATGAAACTAAATAAGACAAATGCCTGAATAAACAAAAGAAATCAAATCAGGAGATTCTAAGATAATGGGTACCAAACTAAAATAAAAAATACAGTCAAAATAAAATAATTGTCCTTTATTAAAGTTTATTCACCGTTTTTGTGTTAGTGAGAGCTTGAGAGCCAATGTATTACAGGCTAGGCATGCTCCATAGGGCCACATTGTCGCTGACTTCATCATACGGACGAGCTGGTGGTCAAATGCCTAGCTATTTTAAATAAAAAAATCTATTAATAGATAATGTCTGAAACGAAAGTTTACCGCAGTCTCTTACGACACATACTCGTATAAAGGTTAATCGAAAGAACAGCGTTTCTTTCCCCTTTCTTTTAGAGGAAAACACTTTTAACTAGGTCACGGAGTCGCTACGGATTTGACGGTATAGTTATTAATGGAATTGGAAAAGAATAAATATACGGAACCCTCGGTCGGCGACGCTTCGAGGAAATAGTTTCGCGACTACAAAGGTACCCACTATCTTGTGATCTAAGTACAGATTCTAGTTTTGTAATTTATTGGAATTGAAGTGCGAATTACCTGCCACCCATTTTCACAGATTTTGGGCTTAGTTTAGTGGTATTGGTATACGAGTAGGTGATTTTCTTTGTTGGTAACCTTTTTTACAGACTTACCAAAATACTCTATTTTGGTACTCAATTCTACTGTTTTTTTAAGATTTATTCCTGATTTGTCAGTGGCAGCTGGACTGAATTGGAAAATTACCCTATTTTTGAAAGGGTATGGGGAACATGTGGTCCAATCATGATAATTTGATTTTTAAAGCATAATAAGTAAAAATTGTTACAGGCGACTGTTGAATAGAAGTCAGTTATAAGATTTCTTTATATATATATTTTGAGAACTTTTTGCGGCTTACAATCGTCAGTCAGTCTTAGGATGGGTGAGAATTGCGCTGCGTATTGGAAAAATTGCTGTAATATGGCATTCTAGCATTCATTATTTTTAAGAATATACTGAGCGACTGGAATTTTCCGACTTCATAAAAAGGAAAAGTTTTCAATGCAACCAGAATTTTGAGTTATGGAGACGTCGAGACAGAGTTAGAATTATTTTTTTCTATGCTTGGAAGGAAGTAATTCACAAGTGGCACAATTTTAATTTAATGAAATCTGCTTCTAGTTAAATTTTTAAGCAAAACAAAATATTTTATAAGTAGTAACAGTTGAACCTTCCCTGAACTTTCACAAACATTTCAAAACCAAAATCGGCTATATCGGTTCAGCCGTTCTCGAGTTTTAGCGAAACAAACGAACAGCGATGAATTTTTATTTATAAGAAGATTATCAGTAACAACAACTACTAAAACTCGTGCTACATTGTCGATAAAAATATAAAAGTTAACTTCGAATATAGGATGCACTTGACTTGAATGTAGATACAGAGAAATTACTCCATCAAATTTTACACAGGATCGCCGTATTAATACTTGTAGGGGTGTCTCGAAAGCGTGATAAGTCGTTATAGGAGTAATTTACTGTTAAACGGAACTTTTTAAAGATAGTTCGTTATTTGTATAAATATATTTAAGATAATTCATTTTTAAATTTTTTTTTCGGTAGCTACATAAAAAGTAGTACGCATTTAACGTCGTATGTCCACCAAGGCAAGGTCACACATTAAAAGTCAAGTATATTTCAGATAATATATTCTACCCGATTTCCCACAAATATGGTGATGTATTCGTGTATAGATACACCACCATTTTTTATATATATTGACCGATATTGATGAGCGAGGTCACTGGTTTTTCCTATATCTACGAGTATAAACAAGTCATAAGCTATGCGGTTTCACAAAGGTATATATATGTTCATATAGTTTTTGCAGCTGGGTTCATGGAGACGCTTCAACCACTTCTTAAGTATCTATTAAAAGATCTGCATTGATTTGGTTGACACTTTAGATTGTAGGTCCGTATTGTTTATTTTTGGACAGCAATTATAGGCCTAGAAAACCAGAGTGATGATGATGATGATGATCCTCAAATAATATAACTTTTAGCATGAACAAAAACCTTAACCCTTTCAAAAGCTTAAAAACACTAGTAACATGAAATACAGGTGGGCGTAAAAGGCTACCCTGTACTGAAATGAAGTTCTAATGAATGAAACGTCAGCCCTCATTTTCAGTTTAAACTTGCACCGCAATTGCTTCGGTGAAGTCAAAATGTACAACAGTGCAGACTAATGCCAGTATGAGCTATAATTATTCTGCATACGTTTATTGCAATTAATTTTATCATTAATATTCTGGTGATTCAAGCGGTATCCATTTCGATAAGCAACCATCTTGAAATTTCAGGATTTAATTATATTCTAACGTAAAATTTGTTTTCTATATTGAGCTAATAAATTTGACATATTTTCAAAAGTAAGATTGTTCTTCAAACTTGCAAAGGTATTGAATCTATAGCAAGCTCAGAGATTTTGTGTGGAGTACTTACCTAATGTCATTGGACGAATTGACTAAGTATCAGCTACAGGCCTTGGACTAAATAGAGAATCGTTTCAAAAAGTTTGTTGCTGATGATACACTGGTGTGTAAGAAGCTTCAAGCTTATGGTTGTAAAGTCGCAAGCTTATTTGCTTTACAGCTTATTTTTTAGGGAGAAAGTGCACAGAAGTTCTTTAATCCTGTGCCGTTTGATGATAACTATAATAGTCAAATTCGACAGAAAGCTGATGTAGCAAAAATAAAACCTTGTGAAATTAAATATATTTTGGACTAGTAAATCAAACAAAAATAATTATGCAACAAATAAATAGAGAATGTTATTGAAAACCAAATCCTTTTTTACAACGGAATTTTTTATTCAAAACTTCGGAGATCTCTTACTGACTTATTTAACTCACTCAACAACAAATATCTAAACATTCTTCAACTCTATTCAAATGCGGTAAAGTTGAAAATTGTTTAACTTTTGTATTATGACGGTAGGAAAGGTATGGAATGCGTTCACCACGCGAGCTTTTTACAAGTTTAGAGTCACGTAATAATGCATCTGTATAGAATAATCTTTGTGGAAATAAATGTATGAGCACTTTTTTAATGCTCACACCAATTATTTTTAACAGCTATAAAGATTGTCTGTACAACTAATTGAATCGATCCGTCAGCTGAGCGTCAGTCAGTTGCTGAGGGAAAGAAAAAAAAACAAACCAAGTAACACTTTTTTGCAGTTACAATATGTGCGAGGATAAATAATTAAATTTTTCACATGACTTACATGCAACATATAGAAAAGAAAAAACAAAATACAGCTTGAAATATAATTTGAGAGTCGTTTTGTGACATTTGGTTTGGGTTACAGTTACACATGTTTGGTCTACCATATAACCTCATATGCTTATCATGGCTTTAATGTCAGTAACATCACAGATTTTGGTAACATTAGGTTGTTTTTAGTAATAAGTTTCCGATCTATCTTGTTATAATTCATCACGTTTAACACACTGGAATAAGTTATCTAAGCTGCTTTATTTGTATTTTGTTAATTTGTTTGTCAGTTTGACAGATTTTTTGCAATTTCCCAGAAATTTGTTATTTTCGTTTTAGTATACTTTAAGAGCGTAGGAGTATTTTACACAGGATGACTGATATGAGAGTTTTCTAACGCTTAGCTGCCTCGCTCGCTTGCTACCACCATCAAGTTGGAAAATTTACACCTAACAGTGTGTTCCGGCAGTCTTCCTAGAAAGCCAGTGTATTTCAGACTAGGTATACACCATTTACACACAGTGTAGCTGACTTCAGAAGTCGTTCTGGTAGTCAAATGCCTAGCTGTATTCAATAAAAAATAACTTCAATGTCTCACTCTGATGAGAAAACGAAGCGAACAAATGCTATATAATAAAGATTCTGTAAAGTTAGTCTACTTAAGTATGGAAATTTGATATCTATCTAAAGTAAGTATCTTAGTAATTAAGCTACATTATTCCTACAAATGAGAGTGTGGTCTAATTGTGTTAATTTACGTAAATCTAGTAAAACATAAAGGTTAAGTTATACACATTGTTTTCTTCTCTGTTACGACCTGCGGCAAAGAGATTTATATACAGAGAAACAAACTACCGCGCGTCTAAAAAAGTGTAAAAAGTGTAGGTAAGTGGGTTGGTGTTACCTACAATAAAAAAAAAATCCCTTGAGAAAATTAAAAAGACTTATTTTTATACGTTCTTTTTATATATTTTTGATTGTCTGCACCTCGTCCGATATAAAGTGACGAAGTGGCCTAAGATGTAGCTGTGGTATGTCTGCACGCTTGCATAAAAGATACCAATTGACTACCGACTTGAAAAAGACCAAACATTATAGATATCTGGAAATAGAGAACCTATGTTAGCAAGTTCTACAATCTGGCAGTTCGCACAATTAAAGTCGACGTAAATCATTTTGTCCGAGGCTGTATATCCGGAATCTCTATATTGTAGCTATTTTGTAACCAAATAAATATTTCTATGTGTGTTGATTCATGGTATCCATCTGCTAAACATAGGTCTTCCTACAAAGGAAGTGTAGGCCAGATTCAACTTATTGGACTAAATTAGGTTTTCTCAAATGACTTAGTAGAAAGTTATCCTAAATTTCGTTGAAAACATTCATTCCCACGAACTTTTTACAGGGTATTTCAGCGTCAAAAGTTTTCTGTGTAAAAAGGTAATGAAATAAATACAATAGTCAGATACTTTTACTACGAATTTACCCTTTTCTAAATATATTTAGGCGAGCTTTCGATCTGTCAGAGTCACACCAGGCACTGAACTGAAGTGAGTTGATGTTACGATTGTGCTCTTATGTGAAGCAGCAATGCATTGACGCGGTTAGTACTCATCTAGTACATTTAAATCTATGACCTGGGGCATATGATATTTTGATGCTAAAATACTATAATCTTAACTTATAATGTCTTGTTGTGCCACAAGAAACACTTACTTTTTTGTTTATGTACTACGTTACTACGTAGGACGTTATGGACCCGTAACACCACCCAATGATACCACTGGTAGTGCCATGGGTATTTTTTAATCCATTTTTTAATCCATTTCTAGGAAGACTGCACTACGGGTAGAGCAAAGGATATTCTTTGGTGCCTTTATCTATGACACCATGACCTCGTGGAGATGTAACCGGGGATTTAATCACCAAACCTTCTGTGTCTATGACATCTTAGCTCCCGACAGATGACGCGATTTTGTTTTTGTTTTTTTTTTTTTGCTTGAAAGGTGTGGTCCTAACTATGTTTGATGAAATCTGTTTAAGACGGACGCCATATTTTATTCACAACTTCCTCAATATAAGTATCAAATGAAAGATATAGACTAGAAAAAAAAAACACTTTAATAAATTTCAAGTCTAATATGCCTACAACCACAAAATACAGAATCACATTTTCTGATTCTCACAAGATGTTGCTGGGCATATTTGCTGTTTTATAATTTACGTAGACTACTTCTAACGATTTTTCGTTTCACTTGAGCCTAACAAGGGAAGTCTAGCTCTTAGGTATTCATTATCCGTTATTCAGCGTTAACTGTGAAGGAAAGTGAGATGGGTGAGGAATGGATAATTAAGTATTTAGGAAAGGTACACGTAAAACATCCTTTGAAATAAATCCTAATTATTTTTATTTACATTTAGACAAAGTAAGAAAATTGCTGTCGTTTGAGGCTTATTAAATCAACAAGGTATTCATCATTGTATAAATTACATCTATAATTATATTACGTATTTTACTCTATTTTTTTATAACCGATGCAACGATAGCTCCTATGAGACGCTCTTAGCGATAAGATCTCAACTCTTAACAATGGTCACTACATGTAAAATGTATCTTATGTTTTATATTTTGTATTTCTACAATAATAAGTTAAATTAATAACTTTTCAGAATCAATGCTGCCACTAAGACTTCTCCTGTTTCAGCGGTGCTGTGCAAAATTCACAAAGGTTCTGGGCGTGCAAGTATTGTACTAGTACAATACTTGCACGCTCAGAACCAGACGACAGATATTTAAACAGCAGCCCCGTCTGGGAATCGAACCCGAGACCTAAGGATCTCGAAGTTGATCTACCAAGACGAACAACTACGAATGTCACACTTCACACAATATGTGACGTCACCACCCGGTAGGTACCAACGGAAGATCAACGCTGGTTGTTTCAACCAGCGTTGTGTTAGTTGGGACCGGTTTGTGACAGAAAGCAGTAATTTGTAACTTTAGTCTAATTATAAATTGTATTACTAAGTTTGTTTTCTTAAAATAAATATTTTTCTAATCTTTTCCATTTATTTTCAATATTACAAAGGCGAAAGTCTGTATGTGTGTCTATATGTTTGTTACTATTGTATATATATAGATTTAAGATATAGCTAATGTCTTGGAATGTTGTGTTCGTGTGTGAAAATCAAATCTTTGCGAGTAACGCTAGGTGTGTTGGAGACACGAGGAGGTGTTGGAGACACGAGGAGGTGTTGGAGACACGAGGAGGTGTTGGAGACACGAGGAGGTGTTGGAGACACGAGGAGGTGTTGGAAGACGTCTTTACGTACCTATTTATTACTCTTATTTAATTTTACAAACCAAACTGAACAGATTTTGATTAAATACAGATACTTAGGGGCTGACTAAGAAGAAGAACAAAGAAAAAATCTTCGAACATACACGAAATACAAAAAAAACTCCTCCTTTTTGAAATCGGTCAAAGACAACTAGTCACCCTTGAACTCGACTAAAACAGATGATCGAACCACTCTCCCCTTGAGATATTCACCATTGATTTATTTATAACGTAAAGTAGACTAATTTCGTTCCTTCGGCAGGAGCATAAATCCCTTCTGGGCTCCTTTGATAAATAATGCAGGCGGCATCTTTAGTTCTTCCTTGTAACTCGGCTGGTACCTGCCGAAGTTATGGCGGGAAGCTTTTGCGAACATTTTGCGAACAGTATTTTTAAAGGTGGGTTAAACGCACGAGTAAATGCGTAAATTTATTTAGATGTAGGATGTGAAGTGGTAAACAAGTTTTTTTTTTTACCCAACTGCGGAAGGATGAGGGTTAAGTTTTTCGAATTTATGTATGTATATTTCACATAAATATATTTCTTTGGCACGCCCTTCAGCCTAAACGGCTTGTCTTATTTGTATGTGAGTGAGATTCGTCTGCAGATGGTCATATGCTATACTAGGCTGCATCCCGCAATTTCACATGTTAAGATACGTGGGTCAAAAGTTATTGCAGTCAGGTTTTTGAAGTTACTTTTAACCACTTGTTCAATAAGCATGCGCCCATAATTTTTTTTAATTTGTTTCTCTCTGCGATGCTCACTTATTTCTATGATGTTAACTTGTTTAAAATATGTATACTTAATGAAACTCTGTCTTATTTTAATTTTACGGTAATGACCCGGGTAATTTTTTATTTCTATCAAAGGTCATCAATAGTAAATGGTCATTGACTAGCTGATTCCGGCAATTTTACTTGTTAAGATACGTCGGTCTACGAGTTCTTGCAGTCGGGTTTTTAAGTCACTTAAACCACTTGTTTCAGTTGGTTATTAAATGTCCTAAATAATATCATAGTATAAATTGTTCAGTTATCTAAATATAAAATAAATGCTCGTTATATCATATATTCTCTAGAAGTCAAAACCAGCCACATTAGGGACACAATGTACACAATTACATTAGGGACGAAAAAAGTGGCATCAGTGGAGGCACGTATGGAATAATGTGATCACATTATGTAGATTTGAAGCCACCTCCCGGATTAATATACGAAAATATTTTACACAGGGTTATCACATAGACTACTCGACAGAAAAAAAGGAACGCTCATCGTTATTCATCATCACCAGCCAGAACACGTCTACTGTTGAACTGGCCTGCCCCTTAGCCACAAGCTTAGCGCCATTTCGGACGATAATCTTGCAACTGCATCCACTGGTTACTTGTGAATTTTACTATGTTATCCGTCCTACTGCCGTCGACGTACTTAGTCACCATTCGAGAACCTTTCTTCCCCATTGGTTATCAGTTCTTCAAGCGATGTGGCCAGCACATTGCCACTTCAGTATGCAAATCTTACGAACTAATTCGGTAACTTCTGTTCTTAAGCGAATATTTTATTACGGATTCTATCACGAAAAGACACTCCAAGCATAGCTCACTTCATTGCCCTCTGGGCAACTCTGAGCTTATCTAACAGAACATCGTGATGAGTGCAAGCATTTTAGCTTCCAGTATTAATTAGTACACATCTCTGATGCTCGATTAAAAAAAAACGTACATTGACTTAGTCTTAGGAAGGAATTAAGTATTTATGAATTCTAAATATATGTATGACAAGTTTAAATTAAGAACATCTGAAAAAATATAGTTCGTCACTTTGTTGTGCGACTATTTTCAATTCTACTAGTCAAGCTCTTTTATTTGATACCCATATTGATGGAGATATAAAAAATATTTAAACCTCCATTTTGTTAAATTTATGTTAAATATGTTTAATAAATGCTGAGAACACTCCTAATTCAGACAAACACACACAGAAACGTTAACTAAAAACAAAAAAAAAAGTAGCACTTTGAGGCCAGTAGGGAAATGGTCATCAAATCAGGTTCAAAGATTCACTACATGGTTAACGTAAAGGACAACATTACCCCATCTGTCGTTTTCTGCTTTATAGCAGTAATTGTGCCTGCAGGCTAGAATGGACAGGAAAATTATAAATTCTAATACACACCTAGTTGTTATTTAAAACTCCATTCATAATGCCTCAAAGTAATAATCAATTAATTAATCATTAGGAATTAGCCGTATTCTTTTTGTCCTTTCTCTTCTCTGAATAAACTGCAGGCAGGTGTGGTCGAGCTTGCCTTTCCCGAATCGGTAAATACACTCTCAAAATCTTATGCCTCTAGGTTAAGCGGTTTAGGCTCTGCGTTGATTCTTAGTGAATATCAGACAGTCAGTTGGGACTATTTCACTTAAAGCTAAGGTATGCATACCTTTTTCTCATAACCAGCGATCGTGATGTTAAGATACGGAATCTCATTTTGGTTTCCGTGCGGTTGCCCCATGTTTGCCATGATTATCGCAAGGTTTTTTTCCCTCACCTTTCCAAAGAATTCTATTAGAATTTTTTCTCGTAAATATCAATATGTGTAATTTATGGACCGTATCTAGGTCAGGGGTGCGCAAAATATGTATGGGATATAGATGCACAAGTCAACACATTTCTACAAACCCTTATACGATATCTTAAAATTAGAGATCCGTGATTCTATAAATGCAAATTATATTAATTACTAATATGCTAATTAACTAAATAATTTAAACTAGAATAAATTGATGTGACATTATTATCAGAACGTCACAAGTTTAATAAAAAAATGTGTGTTTGATTCAAGAAACTTTGGAGTATTTTGTCTGTTTTACATAGAATCAGGAATCCCTTCTACGTGCCCTTAACTAAACTATGATTATGAGAAATTTTCATTAATTCATTTCAAAATTAAATTTACCATCATAAACGAAGACAGGCTGAAACTTGAACTATTGTTGTTTAGATAAGTACGTAACCATTAATGCGCGAGTCCAACTCGCGCTTCATTGGCCAATTTTATAATGACATATATTAAAAGATTAATGAAAAACACGTAGACATAAAATACATGGACTTCAAGAGGTATTTACCATATGAACTCCTTGGGATATATTGAGATTAAGCAGAAATAATATAATGCAAGTTAAGTCTCTATATTTATTCTGGAGTGGAAAAGGGAAGCGGTCTGTCAAATAGTTGTTTATTCACAAGGAGCCCTCCTCTTAGCTGATTCTTTCTTATTGCGTTAAAGGTAAACTGTGTGATGCAATAAATATGTGATTTTATTGTGTTATAGTGAAATTATTGTGAACTATCGGAATCTTTATACTGCTTTGTTATACATTATAAAAGAGTAAGTCCTGACTAACTGACAGGTTGTCTTTTATATCTTTTTATATCTTATCTTTATTTTATCAACGCAGAGCCGTTGTAAGCAGAGACATTAAATTTATCGGGTTGATCTAATAATAGTCGTATTACAACGAGGAAAGATTTGTATTTTTGTGTGTAACGAATAAACTTAAAAACTGCTTTATCGGCTTCAAAAAATCTTTTTTCGTTAGAAAGCTTCATCATCATTGAGTAACATAGGCTATATTTATTATGTATTTTTTTGGAAATATACTAAGTGGGTTCAATAAGGATTCAACGATTAAAACTTCTTTACATATAATTTTATGTTTGGGTACGTTAAATAATAAAATATGTGAAGTATTCAAAAAGACTTTTAAAGGTGTAGATCCATAAATAAATCACTTATATCGGGTTCGATCCCCAGACAGTTCAAACATTTGTGTGCATGAACATGTCTGTTGGACCTGTGTCTGCAATATTGAAATAAAGTCTTATTTAGAAAACTTTAGTTTGTTTCGAATATCATTTTGTTTAAGGAGAGATTAAGGAGACTGATTATTGGTTCAACTATAGTTCCGTTCACATTCAGTAAACTTCATCAGGGATGAAATGAGTCGTTCGTGTACTCAACGATGGCACGGCTCGCACTGACTATTAGTTATGATAGTGAGACCTTTCCAACAATCAGGTGCGCGTAAGAACTCGAAAACTTTTAAATAAAAAAGTGTTTTTGGAAAAAAAAATAGCAAAAATAATTTGAAATAAATATCGTAGATCCTTTTTATCAGATCTCGTTGAAAACTTTAAAAACACAAACTGTGTGCATTACCTACCAACTTTGTAATATGTTATTAAAGCACAATCGTTTTGTTCGTCAGAAAATTTAATTTTTTTTACCTTAAAAGATACTGTCTATACATTAATATCGTCTAGAGTTGTCACAAAGTAGCCGTTCTCTATAATCTAACTAAATAACCCCGTGTTTCGCATACCGCAAGCCTGTGACGTCAAAGTGAAAATAATTTGACGTCATTAGCATAGATTAGCGCTGTCGCCCGTTAGCTCAATGATCATCGCTTTAAAGGCCTGTCTGTGTACTCACTGGGGCAGATTTTAGAATAATAAAATATGTTTCTTGCCAATAAAATTAAATGTCAAAAAGTAGCTAAGGTATGTACCTAAGCTACTTTTTGAAATGTATAAAGTGAAACAGTAGGAATTAAAATTAATAAATTCGAAGTGCTACATTATACATGATTCTGAACCTCCAAGCTCGGCTGATGCTTGTGTTTTGTAAGTGCATGCCCCTCTTGATGACATGTCATTTATGATGTTCTTTACATTATGGTCAAGGTTAATTACATTCTAGGTTGGTTTAGTGAATATTGATTAATTAATTGATGGAGTCAGGCGTTACTTTGCGGAAATCCATTTATAATAAGATGGTATATACAAAATATTTAGTGTTTTTCCGCTTCGTCTTGATGTCAGCGTGAGAAATCGAAAAATATTTTTGTTTTTATGGTGTGGTTCCTCCTCACCACCGCCACACCTCACCTTATTATTTCTCTTTCTCTCAGTATCCGACTTCCTCGACACGTGTTTCGCCTTAGCACAAGGCATCCTCAGGAGATGTTGACTCTTCAAGCGCTCGCTCGAAAAGTCAACATCTCCTGAGGATGCCTTGTGCTAAGGCGAAACACGTGTCGAGGAAGTCGGATACTGAGAGAAAGAGAAATAATAAGGTGAGGTGTGGCGGTGGTGAGGAGGAACCACACCATAAAAACAAAAATATTTTTCGATTTCTCACGCTGACATCAAGACGAAGCGGAAAAACACTAAATATTTTGTATATACCATCTTATTATTGATTAATTATTAATAAACGATAAATTAAATTTATAGAGTCTAATTAATAAAACTTTATATACCCTAATTAAAATAAGTTAATTAGTCCATATTATTTAATTACATAATACAAATAAAAATTATTATTAAGGAGTAATTGCACAAAAGAATTGACATGAGTTTTATCTTACTGTTGCGAAAACTAAATAAAAAAAGTTTCTTGAAAACTTTACTAATAAGTGAAATAAAATGTAGATAAATGCATCTGCACAGGCCTTAATTATTTGCGTTAGCATATAAATAATCAATGGCACAGGTAAAAAAAAATTCTGGCTGTGTTTTTTACTTTAGCCCGCTACGTAAAACGACTTGATGTTTGGCTTCTGTTTTGTAAGTGTAGGACCTTAAAAATGAACCATGAACGCGATCGATACCTGACGCTTTATCAACTAGAGTAAGGCTTACTATTATTATTTTTTTTTATTAAATATGCACTAATAAAATTATCTGTTGTTTATAATTATATATTTTTTCGTAAAAGAGAGCTGGTTTCAACTCTGTCTTTCATTTCTGCGTAACGTTTCTCATAAAAAGTAGTTTTCTGCTTTAGGCTTAATACACCTAAAACCGATAATTATATTCGACTTTGTTTACCTTCGTGAAAAAGTGGAAATTACGATCCTGAATATGAAATGAAACAAGTTTCTTACCAACCCCCGACACATAAACGACGAGTTGTTATAAATTTGACGTGTCTCTCTCTATCTCTCTCTCTCTCTCTCTCTCTCTCTTTGTGCGTGTGTGTGCCTCTTTCTGTGGCATCGTAACTCTCGAACGCATGAACCGATTTTTAGTTTGTTTCAAAGGTAAAATAGTCAGGGGTGTTATTAGCTATGTTTGATGAAAATCGGTCCAAGACGATCGTCGCCACTAAATGTCACATTTTTTTTTCATATCTCAGTATGAGCCTTGATTATTTATATGCGCATATAAATAATTAAGACCCATAATGAGAGAGAGGTATGGGTATCAGCCTGTAGGCTGGACTAGTAGAAGACATTATACACTATGATAAATTAAACATCCAGGATGGCCGCCAATTACAAAATGGTTATTGTATTAAATGTCCCCGAAACCTAATTTAAAATCTTCTATATTAAAAAAAAAAGTTGTATTGATTTATAATTCGTCGTGTCGCACTTAGTGCGTTTGGCAGCGTACTCTAAAACTCGTCCCCCGTTGGTCTTAATTCGGTCTCCCGACGCTCACACTCAGCTTTTTAGATTAAAACATCACGTAAATTCACGTAACTTACGGCCAGAATGGAGATGTTTGCGCCCCCGTAACTTAGCTCCCTAGGGTTATTGCTCTCTTTAACCGAATTTATAAAGATTTCAAATTTCAAAGTGCTGGCTTCTAATGTCTGGTTTAAAGAAAAGATTTTCACATTGAAGGAAATTTGTTATCTTAAGTTTTTTATTGAAGTTAGATATTAATTACTAGTACCGTTTCTTACTACCTTCGTCTATATTTAAGACGTGTCTTTCGGTAACGGTGTGAACTTGGCCGCCATACTCAGCAGCCTATAACCCGACCAATTTAAGATGGTATTTTTGTGAACTTGGAAGCCAATGACTTTCTGATTAAATGAAGTCAGATACGACTTACAGCTATAGTACATCAAGTAATGTTCGATATTTAAAATATACCTACGTGTCAGATCAATTATGATTTAAAAAACGATGTTGACTTAATGATAGTGAATTTCACAGAATGTGAACGAAACTACACTTAATAACAATCAGGTACGCGTGAAAACCAGTCTGATTATGTGTTTAATTGTCAGTTTTCTAAATCAAACTATTTAACAACCAACCAAGTTAAACCTCGTTATACCAGTATACTTATATCAACATTAAATTACCTGATTGTTGGAAAGGTCCAATTTGGTGCGAGAAGTATCATCGTTGAAGACACGAACGACTCATTTCATCTCTGAGGAAGTTCACCGAATGTGAACAAAACTATAGTTGGACCTTTCCAACAGTCAGATAAGCGTGAAAACCCGTCTTCTTAAACAAAATAAATAAAACACGCGTTAGTTTTCAAAATAACATTAAAATAAACTAAATTAGCTGTAGATAATTTCTGCGCCCTCAGATTTCACAAAACTGCACGCACTAGCTCGAATTCCTAACGTACACCCAGATGGGAAACACTCAAAACTTATACTAAAACCGGACAGAGATGCTTTGAATTTTTGGGGACCCACATATATAAAAAACTAAATACTAAACTTAATTAACCACAAGACACAAAATATAAATGTAGACATAAAATAAAGTCCCATTTACTTGGCCTAACCTACAACGAAACAGAAGAACTTCTCCGAACATTTGAATAAACTGTACTAATCATTAAATAATATTTGAATACACAATATATTTACACACACAAACCATACACACAACTTCATTTAGGCAATTCTACAAGTTAACTAAAAAGTAATGCAACAATATCACATTGACATCACTAGTGACACACATGTACTATCCCATGACACAGGCACGTTTGTAACTCGCCAAGGAATGACCCTTTGAAGACGACTAGCTCCCACAAACACAGGGAATCCTACTGTGGGAGTTAGGGCTCAAACAAGTAAAAAAGGATAACTTATGCGTTCATATTAGTTAACTAGTCCCTAACCTTTACATCAACCCTACATTATGATGAATGTATTACTGTAGGTACTCAATCATTGTTATATTTTTATACAATTGTAACTAATGTATTGCACGTCCGTGAATTAATTATTGCTAATAACTTCAACTTTATTATTATGTATACCTTACGTAAATTTTGGATGCAAATAAATTCATTGTTGATGACTACTAGTTTCTGCCGTATTTTTTTTTGCTATTTTGGTCTGCAATAAAGCTGTTATAAATCATAAATCAAATCATTATAGAAACAAAGCTTAACTAAGCTTTTTGGATATTTTATTGGTATGTTCCCGAAATCCACATTGATAATTCCTGTTACTAACCGTAGTTGGGATTTCATTAAAATCATTTGATTTCGTTAAAATAGACTCTAAAATTATGTATTAAAAGTTTATGTTTTATAAAATAGTTTAGTGTAGCATCGCCTTGGTTTTATTGTCATGATGTTATTACTGTGTTTGTCCAAACAAAATAAATAATAAAAAATTGCTATTTTTATGAACATACATATAGAATAGAGTTGGTTACTTTATTTATTTTGGACCAATGTAGAAACAATAAACAATAAATATATAGATTACACAAATGGTCTTAATTTAGTTAGGAGAGTGATAAGAATGTTAGATTTATTTTGTAGTTATCGAAATCACGTGAAAATTTACTCAAAACGATAATAATCTTATAGTGATTATATTCCTCTTGTTTCACCTCTAGAGATTAAAATTACATTTTATATATAACAAGTATTTAAACTCTCTAATTGTTTAATCTTCGACACATTAAATATTAAAGATACATATCGTCAAAATAATATAAAGTTACAAATTAATGATCGTCAGCAAATTTTTCAAAACACAAAACACTGATATTCGCTAGGAATCAACGCAGATCATAAACCTCTGAAGTTCAGAGACGTGATATGGGAGTACTAAGAAAGGTTTTGGAAAATTCAAGTTCCTGTAGAGGTCAAACGGGGGTTCAAGGTTTGAAACCTCTTTGTATTCCATTTAATATCGCGTGTGGCAGCTAACAGTTAATACAATAAAATAAATAATTATAAAAGCCTATTTAGATGTATCCTTCACGAATTCATCATGAAAATAAACAAAACATTTTAAAGACTATGATACGAGAAACGATATCCTTTTAAAATAAATTTATTTATAACACAAAACTGAATCGGGTTTATTTTGAGCAAATCTTTTTATAACGAGGAATGAAAATAAAAGATCTCGCTAAGCCTCTAATTATAATTTTTCATGTAATTGTTTCGGTCGACCCTAAATTAACTGTCATCTTAAGCTGCTTGATAAGGGTGACTGACAGTCTTAGTGATGGGACGGATTTAACCGGCTATTTCAAAATATAATTTGAATAAAAATCTTTCGGCGATGTTTGAAGGCTTAGTTAAGGTTGGGTTGAGAAAGTCTATTATTACTGAAATCTAGCAAAATTAAATGTCATAGGTAGAAACAAGTAACAAAAATCCTATTTCCAATCAATCGTGTAGTTACCCTTCAAGCATTTCTTGCAGTAGAAATTGTTTTTCTGCATCGCCATTAATAAGTCCATTTTCAGAATATAAAAAAATATTTAAAGATGACGTAAAAAAGGGCTTTACACTTATATAGATAATTTTTTGCAATAATTAGTACGGTCTAATCGGCTAAAACACTCCAGCCCAACCCTAAAGGCAGCATTCTGGGATGACAGCTAAACGCCCCTAATTCAAGCGTTGTATGAAATGTTCGTAGTTCAAACAAATTAATCAAAGTTTGCTGAGTTACAGCGTAAATTACACAAGGGAAGTCATAATATTATGAAAATGCAACGCGCAATTACAATTATACTCGTAAAGTTATTACTAATAGGTAGGAGCTGTTTAAACCTACTTCAAGAGGGAGGACGTTCTCACTTCGTCAGAATCTTTTTTTGCTTGACTGTCCAAGAGTACGGTAGGTAATGATTTTATGTACGTTTTGTTATTGCTCAACAATGCCTGGACTTGTATGGTTTCTCTATTATTTCAAGAGGTATACTTCCCACATGGTAACGTATCAGTTTTATCAAATGCAGTCTAGTAGTGGCGGCTATTTCTTGGATATAAAAATTTATCTCGGTACTTCGGTATTTATTTGATACCCATATTGAGAGGCTTGTGAAAAAAATATCTAATCCGCATTTTTTTGTCAAACATAGCTAAGAACATTCCGAAGTAATTCACTAATCAACATGAAAAAATCAAATTAAAATTAATTCACTCTTTCAGCACCTAAGATATCACAATCATCCTCACACACACTTGTCAAATTTGTAACACTCCGTCGTTTTTTTGTCGGAGGTTAAAAATGCATATTTACACATAAACTCTCTTATAAAAAAACGTGTCTTAACATTGAGCGTATTTTGTCTTGTTTTATTCAACAGAGATTTTCTGGCGTTAATGCAAGACCAAAGACAATCAGCAATAAGACGCGATTAAATAAGACAATGACCATCAAAATGTACGCTCATAAAAAAGACGAATCGTAATTTCATATCAAAAGTCCGATTAAGCCACAGCTAAAGGTAAAATGGCCTTAGAAAATTAGCCGCATAAAATTCAATCTAATTGTATTATAACGCCTCCTTAGATTCGTATCTACTCGTTGAGTTCAGTTGAACTGAAGTCAGTAACAATTTTGAGGAAGGTACCCTTAAAGATAAGGAAATTATTCTTTCCCAACATGGGATTATTAGATTTGCCTTCGATATGGGAGAGATAAGGTAGCACGTATACTCGGTAACATCTACATAATAACTTTTTAAAGATGGTGCATACGTTATTTTAAAATCACGAACATTTTTCGGTATCACTGTCATGACGCGGATACTGAAGCATGCTCAGTCTGCGACCTGTCTCTGATGCGATCGGTTTAATGAGTTTGCCGTTTTTTAAAAGTCACATGCTGACATATCACAAAAGTCAAGAGATAGCGTTTTCGTCAAAAAATGCTGTTTTCTGTTCTTTTGTGATTTTTCTTGTGTTCGAATCGGTAATGATTGTACGAGTATTTCGTTAAATTGATTCAACTTTTAATATCAACTAGTATTAGATAAAATAGTACTAAAATGTATGGTATATGATGATTTTATTAAGTATATTAATTAAGGGAATAATTTTAAATTGAAATATATTTAAATTATATACATTAATGAAATATTTTTATTTAATTTATTTAGTAGGAAAATATACAACAATGTTTTTTCCAAGTAGGAACTAGCAGTAAAATCGTAGATAGAGCAAAATAAGAAAAATAACTATTAACAGCTCGCACGCAAAAGTTAAGAGTGTGCGCCGCCACTTAAATGATCTTCCCACTCTAGAGTTCACATTTTCAGTGAATTTTATTAGGGTGACAGGGAAATTCTCAAATTGATTCGTTCTTCTGAATACTAAGAGGACGGTTTCGGGATCTGTCGACTAGATTTCCGAACATTGTGAAGCTAAAATTCGGCCCTTATTTGTAAAAAACCTTTGTATGTCAAAAATTGTATGAATTAAACAATCCAATAGTATAAACGCGAAAGTTTGTAAGAATATATGGATGTGTGGATGTATGTTTGTTACTCATTCACTCAAAAACTGCTAAACCCATTTGAATGAAATTTAGTACGGAGATAGCTTGACCCTGAATTAACACATAGACTATTTTTTTTCCTGAATTAACGCGGGTTCCGGTG
The DNA here is from genome assembly GCA_947049295.1 of Ligdia adustata. Classification (NCBI taxonomy): domain Eukaryota; kingdom Metazoa; phylum Arthropoda; class Insecta; order Lepidoptera; family Geometridae; genus Ligdia; species Ligdia adustata. The sequence goes on from OX346237.1 coordinate 5,223,973, forward strand.
GTAGTGGCGTGTGACAACGCAGGGCCCAGCTAGTTTTTCATAATGATTCATGTACCAAAAATATGCTGTACTAGTATTGCACAACTGCCTACAGATGGGACGTAGACGAGTTCTTGAGTGGAGATCGCGAACTGGTGGACCTTAGTAGTGCCCTGCGACTGCGTCTGAGTGGAGCAAAGATTTACAGCTGATAGCAGGCAAACAGGTTTAGAAAAAAAGCCTTGGATAGGGCCGAGTGGGGTGCCATGGCAGAATGCCATTTATCATACAATATAAACAAAGAATGTGATTATAAGTCTACTACCAGAATTATATGTCCACTGATCACGCCGATTTTTTTCCTTGGGTTGACTATTTACTCGTACTATTGGATTAGGTGTTATAATACTGTCAGGAGAACAAACGAAAAATTCGTGAATTTGCGGCTGCCAGAATATTTACAGTGGCATAATGGTCTAGGCAACTGGACGTTCAAAGCAGCAATACAAGAACAGTTTTGTAGGTATATTTATTACTGCTAGTGTAAAACGTTATGCTACAACATTTTTTGCAAGTTCAGATATTGCCATCGATAACTGATTGATATCTATCTGATTAGAAATCTATTTAATCCGATCGATATCAAACGTAAGAAAGTAACGGTTTTGAATCCTTGCGTTTAATATTTATGTCCAGTATATATTTAGCCCTCGATACTGATCTTAGCGTTTATACCGGCCCGAATTTCAAATCTAACGATTGATACTCGTGGAGAACCGTACTTGCGGTGCAGGTTTTAATCCTGCTTGTTTTAATAATACCTAGTGCGGTTTAACACTTGTAAAAAGAAGTACTACTCTATTGTGTAAAATATAAAAAGGTTTACAATATTAAGTTTACAAGCAAACAAAAAAAAACTGCCCATCTCTTTTGCTATATTGAAACGAATAGGAGGCATTATTACATTTCAAACATTTTATTACATCTGAAGAATCTGAAAAATCTAATTTAACCTATAAATTGTAGCGTAGTGCTGTAAAAACATTTCCAAAAACTTATCTAGAAAATAGCCTAGGGACACTGTCATAATTCCGACGTAAATTTCATTTCATTTCAATGAGCCCTTTAGATTGCGTTAGCTTTATCCTTTAGACCTATGTCAAACACGTAATGGAAAAAAATATAGTTACAAGCGATATAATGTTGTCCTAATATTTGTACTTGGATTATATTTTATAGCTAAAAAAATATTTGAAGTCGAAGTTATCACGATTTCAACGCAAAGAAAAACCGCTATAATTTTAAGAATTTACAAATGTACTATGTTGTCTAATATTTGAAAGGCATTTAGAGCATTCGTGGTCAATGGAAGACTACAGAATATTACGTAGTTCTTAAATAAATATGAGTAAACCAAAAAAAAATTGTGAATGAAGAAATCAGTTTAGCTACCTATTTATTTTTTAATTACCTGGATAATGTCAGTCAATGTTAGAAATTTGTTTACAGACTTTGAATAAAGCTAATTTGATTAAAGTTGGTTTATTTTTACTACTTTCCATTATGCAATTTAGCTGAAATAATTTTAATTAATTTTGAAATAGAGATAGCTGAAGCAGAGGATTAACATTATATGTCTTTGATATTGGTTCGTTCATATTTGAGAAGGTTTTTCTAGTATATATTTTTTATAATAACCAAACTATTGGATTAATTTTGAAAAAATTACAAAAAAATATTTTTAAATAAAGATATTTATGTATCTCGAGTATATATTTTAATTGTGGTATCGCAGCGAATAAAACATAAAACGCTTCTTTACCTTGTCCCTGCACTTGAATTTCTTGACCGTTTCCTTTCTTAACTAGCAATAGTAAAATATACTTTTATATCTTAGTACTCGTATTTATTTTTATAGCCATTTTGCTTTCGACAGTCCACAATGGATGGTAGTTCTACCAGAACGATTCAATTCCGGTAGAGTTATGCTTTCCGTAAATTTTTATCGACGGTCGGTACAACAACATGCCCGTTACTGAGTGGGAACAATATCTTTATTTTGTCAGGTCGCGTTATTAGGGATGGGCGCCGTTTAATTTTGGTTTACGATATCTATAATTTTCGAGATATAAAGTTAATCACGATATTAATTCGCACGATACTAATTTTTAGTTTACATAATTTCGCTTTTAATGTTATTGATGAATATTGTACGTTGTTCGTAATGTTAAGTTTTGATATATATTAGATAGATATAACGATCATAATGTAGGTTTATGTGGTCAACAGAACAAGAATTTATTTACAGGCTAAACTAAAAGGTGGCATTGTTATGTTGTAAGTGGGAAATTACCTGGCATTTGACGAATTTATTTGACATGTGGAATATAATTTCTTTTGAATTGTGCATTTTCACGTATATATAAGGTGTATGGAAAACTCGATAAGGTGGTTACTAAACGAAGTATATCTTTAGGCAAAAATTTTTTTACAATAACTTACATTTGTGAAATATTGACTATAATGCTGTATGAAATTTACCAATAATTTTACCATACTTTTATATATAATTCTAATATTCATAAATATCTATATACGACTATACATGCTGATTTATATTTACGTTATTGACAAACTATAGAATAAGTGAGCCTTCTAAAAAAAAGTAATTACCAACTTCCATATACGGCAGGCACTTTTTCAGTTATTTTGATTTAAAAATCAAATCTTTTGACCGCTTTTAATATAGCTAAATTGATACTTTTCGAGAAATACACACGACAAAATAAGAACTTTCTTCTTACAAGACAAAATATCAAATCGGTCCAGACGTCTCCGAGAAATAAGGTAACAAACATTAAAAAAAAAAACAGTCAAACTGAAACCTACTACCTTTTATCGTAGTAGGTTTAAAAAAATCCTTGTATATTGAGTTACAAATGACGGAAAATGCTTATTATATTAATAATTAATGGAATCAGGCGTTACTTTGCGGAAAGATATTAATAATAAGATGGTAAATAAAGAATATTTAGTGTTTTCCGCCTCGTCTTGATGTCAGCGTGAGAAATCGTTTTTTTTTTGTTATTATGGTGTTCACCACCGCCACACCTCACCTTATTATTTCTCTTAATATTCTATATTTACCATCTTATTATTATTTTAATGATTTCTCTATAGCAAAAATCATACTTTCTAGCTTTTTAGTGTTTTATTTAGAAATTATAGTTAAAGTTTTAGTATTTGTGATCAGACTAATTTAGTTCAGTGTCTCGTTGCTTATATAATTGATCACGATACAACCCTCTCTACTGTCAAGGGTGTGTGTGTGACCCAAATGCTTTGATTATGAAATGACGAGTCAGCCTTTGAAATTGTGTAACCCTGGAGATTTTAGTTAAGTATAAAAGCGTATAGCCTTGCGTCCTAATTTAGTTGCCTACCTTAGTATTTACCTAAAATATTATTATTTTGTACTAGCAGTTCTATCTCAATCAAAATCCAGACAAGTGAAAAAATTAGTATACTTTAGATTAGAAAATCTGTGAAAAAAGTAAATACTGACAATTAAATTTGGCAAGTTCTATACGAACTTTGCAATTGCTTAACTATTGTAAATACTGTGCCAATTTCGATAAAATAGCATGGGACCTTAAAAGAAATATATTCTTTTTAAACATCTCTTTGAGTCTCTTGGAGGACTTGCATAAAAACAACTTTAGATGAAATACCTCTCCTACATTTTTGAATTTATAAATCATAAACTATCTTGTCAATATAATCAACACATTGTCAATCCTTTTTAAAGTATTCATTCTAAAAGTACGCACCAGAAATGAAAGCCCTCGTCAAACAACACACAAATCCGACTTAAGGATACTCAAATCTAACACACTCTTAAACCTATTGTTACATAAGCGCACTTGTTACAAAGTCGAATTATTCGACGAAATATTCGAAAGCTATCGACGAGTATTCGACGAAATAGGTATCAAGGAGCACTTTCCCTCCTGAAGGCTCCGTTAGGAACGTGACATAATCGTCAAGTCACGATTTTATCGAGTAAGGCATAATCGGATACTTAATCGTTTTATCTATATAGACATCTTTAAAAAAAGTTGGTAGAACGTCGTAGCTTCGTATAAATATATCGCATTCTATTGCTGGACACGGATCTCCCTTATGATTTAAGTGTATACCTAAATCCACCACGCTGGCTATTGAGAACTTTGCTTATATTAGTCTGCGCCTAAAGTGCCTTAAACCCAGATAAAAAAGTTTCATTGGTATTTCTCTTAACTTTAAGGCTTCTATGCATTTTAAGCATGAGTAAAAAATTCCAAGGTGCATGCCTGGACCTAGAACCCGCCTCTCAATAGAAAGACTAGGATTTTTTTGACTAGTCTACAATTAAAATATTACATTACCGAATATAATTCACATCTCACTTCATCACATCATCACAAAATAATATATTGACTTTACTGTCAGTATTGCCTGTTTTTGTTAAATTAAACTACTAAAACAATTTATTAATAATTTATATAATAAAATAGTTTATTATTATTTAATTTTATTAATTTTCTCTGACAATTACCTAAAAATTACAACTAAGCACCTCCCGATACACATTTGCGTTCATTATCAATTCTTGTAGCACAGTTCTTATAGCATTTCTATCTCAAGCCGGAATTCAGAAACGAGCAACAAAAGCGGGTTCCGTCCGTCCGGAACCCGGAAATGACGTCACATTACACTAATACAAAAAAGGACACACGTAACATACGATGAAATGTAAGGCCTAGCACATACAAGGTTATAAGCTTGTCAGCTTCTTACACGAGTAATTTAAAAGAAAATGGTTTAGTCTGGCGTTTGGACCATCACTTTAAGTTATTTTGAGTTATTTTGATTTATTACTCGATAAATTTTGACAAACTTTATATGGAATCAACTTGACAGTATATTTTTATCAACGAAAAATGATTCAAATATGTCCTGACGTATGAGAAATCAGGGAACATAAAACCCTCATAAAAAATGGGTTTAAAGAGTCGTGCGGTTTCATTTTTTTTTTATATAACACAGGGTTTTCATAGATACCTGAACGCTGGCAAGCTCTATAGTTAGAGCTTGCCAGCGTTCAGTTATCTGAGGTAGTTAAGTACACATTTAATAAATTGTATCAGTATCTTTGAATAAGCGTGCCTTAAATAGTACCTTGCCACCCTTTCAACATAGTGCAATGCAAACCAGAAACAACCCTGTATATCTACATTATGTAAGGTTTTACAAAAGATTTTGGGTCTCTCACACACGTTACGTATGTTTGTGTATATTTAATTTTCCTTAAGCTTTTACTTGGGGGTAAAAAGGGGTGGATATAGTAAAAAGGGTAACTTTACACCTGCGTTACATTAGGGACGTTTGGTAGGTAAACAAATGTGAGCTTGGCCGCAGATGAAGTAATAGTACGCCTGGCTAATGTAAAGTAAAACTGGGTTTGCCTTGAGAATAAAAATAAGAAATTGTTATTATACGTTTTTTACAGGCAGGATTGTTACATTTATTTGCGTTTTTGATGCGGAAGGCTGACATACCTAACTGTGATATAATGTGGAGTGGTAGAAGATGTACACCATCTGCTAGTGGAGTGTGCCCGCTTTCTGCTTCAACAAAAGGCGCTCGAGGTGACTTACAGGTTAAATAAGAACGACGTAGGGCGATACAATAATATCCTGGCAGAACCCAGGACTTATTTGACTATGTGAGTCACCTCAGATGAAGTACCTAGACTTTATCAGTACATTTTAAACCAGTGTCTGTATATACGATGGGGTTGCCATATTTAGAATAAAAGTCCCAAAAATAAATTGGATATAAAAAAAATTACATTTAGTTTATTAATTATTTTAAAAATAAACTCAAATATCCTATTTAAATGTATATATTTTTATAGTTATCATAAATCCTAGTTCCTACTTTCCTATCTGTAATTTGTAAGAATGTGTGGTTGTATGTTTCTTACTCTTTCACGCAGAAACTGCTGAACCTGTTTCGATAAAATTTGGTGCGGAGATAGCTTAAATTGGATTAACACGTAGTCTATATTATATATTTACATTGTGATTACTTTATTTAATTTTTTTTTATTAACAATCAAAATGATTAACTACAACAAAAAAAGAAAAATATAGCAGAAAGATAACTTAGATATAAATATATAGACCATTTAAGATAGTTAAGAAGTTGTTTTTTGTTTAGTCAGTTATTTGTAATAGTTGGTTATGATCGTTCGTGACACAAGAACAATGATTCCACAAGCTGCATTGACTTCATATATTCGCAGAAAATTTAAAAAGGATTGCTTTTAATTACTCATATGAAAAGACATAAGAATTTGAGAAAATAAGTAGTTAACGTGATAAGGACTACTGTTTAAAATTCATTGAAAAATTATTTCTTTTATTAACCTCGTGACCTCATTTTTTTGATATCATAAAAAACGACAACTGCAAGACTATATTTATTAATTTATTCAGAATATGTTTTCAATTGTGGTTGTATTCTGTCACGTTTCTGTTATATTATATAAGCGATCCCCTATGACCATTAATACCTATTGAAATAAATCAGTTTACCAATTTTTTTTCAAGATGTACTTACAGAAAACTGAGACCTGTACGCGAGTACCAACATCCAGACAAAATTTACTGATAGAACATTTCGTCAATCGAACTTGCTTCGTTTGCTTCACGTTAATTGTTCATTCAATAACACGAGTAAATAAATAATGCCATATCTTCAAACATTATAGCAATCTTTGTCTTCGTCTATATACCTAAGTACCTGATAAGTAAGTACCTACTTACAAAGTTACCAAACTTCAAATGATACTCTCCATCAATGCCAGCTTTATTAATACAAAGTTATTAAGTCGACGATAACTTATAACTGTCATTTAATTTCGTCCTCTTTACGATTCATCGAACTTCGTTTGTATTCATTAAGAGGAACGAAACACATTTGCTTGTTTTGCTCCGAGAAGGAAACACAAAAGATTCATAATCTAATTAAAAATGTGCTGTATAAATCTGGACTTTTTGACGTAACAACAACTTTCGTTCCCCTAATTAGTACTAGATGGCGTTGCTTGATTTTACCACACGCATTCTCAATACTGACGGAGTGAGCGAAACGTTTCTGCTGTTAAGTTGATAATTAATTCTTTCTTTTGTGACTTACTCGTACTTTGTACGGATGTTTATATTTCTATTAGCATTACTACTACGATATAAATATCATACAAACATCAATACTTAGTAACTGACAAAAGAAAAAAAAATCGTACGAAATTCCCAATGAGTAGGTCCTGTAGGTTCTACTAAAAGTTCTAGTAGAACCTTCTAGTACTGGCTACTTTTTACAGGTCCTATAATTTACAACTGATCATAATGAAACTTGAATACCAGATTTTTCGAATTTTTAGAATATTTGTACTCAATTCTTGGTCCAAATATATTGATGATAACAGTTTTTTAACATTTGACCAAATCGCGTGTGTGTTCTTTGCAATATCCGATTCGGTAATAGATAAATTCGAGTGATTAATTTGTTATGGTTCATTCAAAACTGCCTACTCCAGTATTTCAACCATCCTCCGTTCCGTAGCATTCATCATAATATTACTTATCATTACCGCTCCGAAACAAAAGGACTACATCAATCAATGTCTAGCAAAAAAACGTGTGGTCTCTTATAAGGTTTTCTTTGCTTTTTTGTAATGGATGAGTAGACCCTAAAAGGTTTTCTGTAATAAGTTACTTATATGGAAAATGTGTGATGGGTTACGATCTACAGCGGAAAAATATTTGAAAGAATATATTTTTAGATGTTACAAGATTATTACATAGAATATAAATCTCATAAGGAGATTATTATTTTGACGAAAACTTGTCTACGCCTTTGAGGACAAGATGGCTGGCTCATTCTTCGCTCAAACAATTTCAATAGCCATCTAAAGCGGAAATGTAACGTTTTTGGACATAATGCCACGCGACTATCAGTTTATAAGCAGTTTTTAATTTTATCACAGGTTAGGTTCCTTCATATTTAATTTCAACTCAATCCGCATTGCCGCATATCAATTATTTCTAAAATTGTATTCAATTGCACACGTAAAAACTATAGTACGAGTATTCTATCTAAAATGTCTTTTAAATCCTGTGTCATCCAAATAAAATAAAAAGTACGAAAACTCGCATTTAATTCGCTTTCTTCTGTCTCATACAACATGTTGCTTCGAGCGTAAGTATGAAAGAGATCAACTTTTGCTGAGCTCTATAACTTACAGAACAAGTCAAAGAAAGAAAAATACATACATACGAACATAGATTGTTTGGAATTCGATTGAAAATGAAATCTGTTTTCAATGACGTTATGCATAACTTATTTATAGTATTTTAATTATGTAGAAATTTTGTTAGTACTGTTAGAGCGTCTAGTAGTATTTATTTATTTTCATTGTCTGCCTCATTACAATACAATTTCATTGCAATATTTTAAAAGCAGCATGATGAAAAAAAAAACACTCACGAAAAACAAACTTAAGCTTTTATTATACGTACGAACGTATTCAATTCCGGAATAAACCCCATCCAAATCTTACAGTTCCACACCATCCAGAACCCAGTGCACTCATTTCAGTTCATATTTCACCATCAGCTCAAAGACTGCAATTTGCAACCGCCGCGCTCAGGTGTGCGCGATCCTTTGACAAATCACTGCTGGAGCTTTAAGCTCATCTTCCACGGTATACTCTATCGAAATGTTAAATTGTGGAAATTTAAATTTAGCAGTGCTGCAAATAGTACAGACAATAAGAGTACTGTTAACTCCCATTAAAAGAGTTTTAGTAATCCTGGGTTATCTCAATGGAGCTTGTTGGACATAACCATCTGTTCTACAGGAAGATTACGTCATAAAACACTTGCTGTAACAGTGAAGGGAAATATCGTGTAGAATCGTATCGTGGCCTGCTTGTTGAAGAAAGATAAGTAACATTCTCATACCCAAATTTGAATAGTGTGGTGAACGTCTCTTTATAGTGGAGACCCATGCCGAATAATGTGATGCTGTGGGTTGATACGTACATACGCAGTTACTGTCAACAGATTATCTAAGTGTAAGAAACAGGGACTTTACACCAAAATATTAATGTACAATAAATTACCAAATAGCGTGATGGAACTCAATTTTAAAATATTTAAACAAAAATTAAAATATTTTTTTGAAAGAAATCCTTTTTATAAACTCAGTGAATATATGTCATTGCAGCTTGTGGAATCATCGTTCTTGTGTGATGAACAACAATTACAAAATGTTAGTAATAGGTAAAGAAATAAATGACAATGTAAATGTATAATATAATAACTATTTGTTCTTAGAACTATAAAAGTATTTATAAGTTAAGTTTCTTTTAAAGTAATTAATAATTAAAATGTAACAAGACTTGCCTGTAACGAATGTTATTTAAAGGCCAATAAATATTTCTTATTCTTATTCTTATTCTTATACTTCTCATCAATACTTTCCGCAGCGATTAAAGACACTTTATGGCTAATCTTTTTACACCTTGCATTAACCATAATAAAATATCACTAATAACTAAACAAAGCAATCATAATGTAAATATTTGTCAAGAGAACTGTTAAACTAGGAACTAATATTAATTAATCGTATATAAATGAGATTTGTAAGTTAAATTTTTTAAGTAATTCTTAATTCAAATGTAATAAGACTTGCCTGTAACGAACGTTATTTAAAGGTCAATAAATATTACTTTACTTTACTTTACTTTACTTTACTGTGACCAAGCAACTCTCAAAAGCTAATATCAATCAAGGTCACCCATCCAACAACTGGTTGTGCCGAACGTTTCAAAACTTTTGAGATAATTTTAAGTTTCATCGCTCGAAGCTTGCGAATATTGACAGTGGATTACAATCTTTAAGTCGGTTTAAGAGTAATCTGCGAAGCTATTCTTAAAATCCAGATTGACGACACTGACCGGACTAAGATTATTTCCTATCCGACACTTTTGTGGAAATCAGAGGAATTATTCCAATCATATTTAGATTTACTTCTTTACGCAAATGCAAATTTAGGACACGATGATGAACGGTAGAGTAATATTTGATATTATGTATATGAAGACAAATAGATATACCCTTATTAGTTTGTAGTCAGCATTGATTACCTTCATAATAACTTAGACTTCGTTCCTAAGTAAAACGTGTAATACAAACAAGAAACTTGTGTGAACAGAAACAATTTTATTTTGCAGAATTTTAAACACACACTTGATAATAACAGACACTAATCTCATACGATTCCTTAACCTTAATTTTCCAAGTTTCACAACGCATGAATACATTTTGTACCTAATCATTTTATTTTTCCAAAAAAAATTGTAACAAACTGAAGCCCTATAAAACTATAACAGTTAGCCGATTCTAAAACATTGGTTGTAAACTGATCTCACTATATAGCAAAAAAACAAAAATATTTCAATTTACACCCCTCGCCGATAATACCTCTACGTAAAATATTTCGATTGGAAGGATTACTGGACTGTATCGAACATGCTCCGTTTACATTGATCCAGCTGTTTGTCATATTAGTTTTTTTACAGATGCGATAAATGCATCCTTTATTTTAACAAGTTCTTCTTAAAAATATCGATCGACGAAACTAAATCAAATTATCTTGACCATGATAATCCTATTGTCATCTTAAACAGATGACTGAAGTCGAAGTTACACGTCACTTGCATATAATAATAATACCTAATACGAGATCCGCAGCAGCTACTGCATCGTTAACAATAAAAACTACTATATATTTACTTAACTCGAAATAATTGTTCTAACTTGTCGTCTGCAGCTGTAACCTTGCAAACCAAACAGAACTTCTGATGCTCGGATCTTTTTATGAAAGCTCTCAGCGTAGTGTTTGGAAAAGCTATGATTAGAATTTTTTTTTTGATGAAAGGTTTTTTTTAACTCTAACACACAACGCTGTGAAATAAAGTAATTTATTAATAATTAATATAATTTATTTAAATGTTATTTATTTCTTTACAACTATATAACACCAACTACCTACATTACACAAAGAAAAGGAAACTAACTGCTATGGTATACTAATCACACACGAGGATTGATGTTACAGCACAGTAAACATTACACGTGACCGTAGAATGACTTCTTCGATAAATCCAAACCCAAATAATCGTCAAAGTCAGTTTTAAAGTAACAATAACGAAATACGGTCTAAACATTCCAGAACCTCTCTTTGATCCAAAGCAAACAATACCTGCTAATTCTAATGAAATGAATGCGTAAATAAGTCGAGGAAAATAATTTAATTACTTTACTAATCGTTTATTTCTTAGCCGAGCCACTAAGTTTACAAGTAAACCATTTCCTATTTCCAGTAGCTCGTCTAATGTAAACCAACTTTTCGGATTTTTTGCCCATAAAATGCCCCGTAGAAGATTAACGTTTGGAGTGAAATGTAGCCCGTAGTTTACGTTTTTATTGGGTTTAGTTTATTACTTGTTTTATACATTCGCGTAGTTTGGTGTGTAATTATTTTTTTGCAACACGTTCTGTACATTTTTATTCTTCACGTACTTAGAAGCATTTACGTTGGAAGATCAGTTTATCTTCTGTTGTGTTCAGGAGATTTATTTTTTTGGATTCCTTGCCTAAAAGGTAAAAACAGAGCTCAAATTACTAAGACTATTATTTAGTTAATAGTTAGGATACGATTAGCAAATTAAACATCATCGTGTCATTAGAACGTAAGTTTATTCCCACAAGTGTTTTAGTCAATATGAATACTAATTAAATCAGAAAAATCTAATAGCACCTAATGTTTTATATTGTTGGAGGTCTGTCTGATGTATTAAAACTAGACGTAAACATTAATTGATTGATTATAATTGAATCATACTCTAATACACAAATGTAACACGACTTTCGCCTTGTCCTGCCGACATCTATCTCAACGAACTATTTCTTCCATGCATAATTCACTGTGCAACGCACTACCTTTGTCAGTCAGATAGACTAAATCCCTTTTTATATTCAAATACTTGCTGAACATTCATTACCTCTCTATCAATTAATTGGAACATTTAGATTTGTATTATTGTTACAAATACATAATCCGAGACAATGTTATTTATTTAGTAAACCAAAGCGTATTGAATTTCGAAACTGTAGTTAGACCTTTCCAAAAGTGAGGTACGACTGAAAACCCGAATCGTTAAACATAATTTTCTCTTTTATTCGTTTTTATTCGTGGCAGTTATCTCACAAGATGTCCAACACGTTCCAAAGTACTTCCGAATAGTTTAACCTGTATTTGACATCGCTGTGGTCAAATTCTACCACCTAATTACTATTATAGCATTATTGGTACCAAAATTTTAGTGTAATCAATTAAGATGAATAACACTAATGAAATAGTTTGTGGCTACAACTCCTGCCTGCCTGTTAAATCGAACCCGTTTACTTCGGCGATAACGAATTGATCGTTAACCATTGATAGTGGTTAATTTCTCGGAAATTGGACTGCCTGTATTGTGTGTAACGGATATGGTGTATAGGAATATGGACGTTATTACCAAGCAAGCGAAAAGAGAGAAACTCTTCTGCTGGATACTAAAAGGCTAACGTTAGGCAAGAAAGATGTAAAAACAAGGGTAATAATGACGTCGATATTTGTCAGTTCGACGCTTTAACGCTGTCAAATATTGACGCCATTTTTTGCTCGTGTTTTAAACTTTTCACATAATAGGCTTAAGTCAGCGTTGGGGGCTCCTAAAAAAATATATTTGAGTATGTTACAGTTTTGTATTTATGAAGGATTTATATTTGTATGTACTATGTATATAAAATCAAATAATGTTAACATAAAACACAGTGGTAGGTAAGTATTTTGTTGATGATTAGTTACAATACAAGACCATAAATACAACATATAAGTACACTAAAAAAAATTGTTTGCCATAATAATACACAGTATATCAAATATTACTTGTATCAAAATTGTATTACCCAAAGGGAACTACATACTATGTACTTACCTAAACAAAGGGTCACCTATTCTACCTTATTGTACTTTATACTTAAAGGGGTCCTAGATAAGTAACAAGCATCGTACCCTTGCCCAGATGTGGTCAGACCCCTGCGTTCTTCTCACGTGGTTAAGCCTATTTAATCAGCTATTTTCTAAATTAACTTCTGTATTAATTAATTAAAAGAGCGAGGCAACAGAGCGGATTTGCGTCAATACTGTAATTAATGTTTATATTTAAACAATAAAAATACGAGTAGTGACTCTGAGCTGTAGATCTCACGATTTCTCTTAGCTCTTTTTTGTTTAGCTCGTAATTGTTTTTTTTTTGTTTTCATGAACAGTGTAATAAAAGTTTTTAACCCTTACAGACCCCGTGTTATCAGATGGAGCTAAAATATACTTTTTTATTCATATTTTACTTTGTTTAGGGTTAAAAAACACAGTGATATAAGGAAAAAAATAATTCAGGTCTGAAAGGTTTATACGAGAATAATCGGTCAAGGTTTTGTATTTTAAGTCACAAAGTTAGTGCTATTGCAAGCTTAAACAATTTAATAGTAGGGGAGCCCACGATGCTAAATGGGGATTTACTCGAGCGTCATAGAGACGTATTGCGTTGCAAAGCTTGGATGATAGGAAGTAGAAAATATTATAGGTGTTTCCCATTTTAGTGGTGGAGGAAGGATCTGGAAGGATATAAATTTTTTTTTCAAAAACATGTAAATGTATGAGCGTGTCAGATTATAATATTTTCTATGCTCCATCATGCTTCTGATAACAAATATATGTTAATCTGACAATTTGCATGGTGGGGGTGGCCACACAGGTTGAAAATATGAAAATATGAAAAATTGAAAATATGTCACAAAATCCCCTCTTGGGCTCCCCTACTATAAAAAACTGCCATATATTATTGACATCGCATCGTCCTGTAAGCGGCGCCGCAGTAATACATAAATGGCCTTTGCGTCTGTTACAGGCAATTTAAACAGTGTTTGTGGGATATGCCGGGCACTTTTTTTGTTGACTAAATAAACCGATACGGGAATAGCAAGCACGTCTACCTCGCGAACAATTGTACAGCAGATCAGCGACCGGTGGGTTACAACAGTTATTGATATTGTCGTGACGTTTTGCCCTCTTTGCAGCAAGTTGAACTATGTCCTGTCATGAACTTTCGAACCCAACTGCATGCTTTTTCGCCACCCTATCTTCTGCGAGCTTCTCCTAACATCAAACTTTACGCATTTTTGGGGAAAAATCTCCCCTGGTCATAAACCCCGACGAGTAAAGTAATTTTTAAAAACCTGTAATTTTCGTAAAGATTAATATTTCCTATATAAGATCTTCTATCTGAACCCCTAGAGAAACAGCATTATAATCCCGTCATATCTTCACCTTAATGCCTTCAAGGTACGTTCCTTTGTCTAAGCACTTGACATCCGAGAAGCATAATATTATCTGCCCAGCAATCCGTTACAGTTAGCTCCTGTATGTTTTATTTATGGCTTTCCGCATGATAATGTAGAATGACAGACTGGGATAAGCTTCTCACTATTTAAGTTGAGACGAGGTGTCAGATAAATCTATCTCATTTGCACTATCCGCTAATTTTTTAACACAAATCTGCCTGTCGTTTAGCTTTATTTTGGAGTTTAACTTCACTAAATGTTTTCTTTTATAGCGTATTTATGTACCTATCTGAGTCCTTATTAGTTTAGGCAGATAACTGAGGTAACTAAACAATTGTAATATTACTTTCTTTAATAATTCGTGATTCGTATAATCAGTATTTACGGTACCCGCTTTACAAGGGGGCAAGGACGACTGAAGCGATGTATGCCTGTATTTGCAAACTACTAAAATGCTGACTAAGCTATGACATACATCGCTATAGTTTCATTACGTATTATTTTTATCCCCAGAGTGTTATTAGTTTGACGTACCTGTGTGTGTGTAAGCTCGTGAACGGATGAATCGATTTTGATTTTGTTTATTTTTTGTTTGCGAGGTGAATTAGTCGAGAGAGTTCATAGCTATGTTTAATGAATATCGGTCCAAAATGACGGATTACATATTTTTAACGACTCCTTCAGTATGGGCAACAAATAAAGGGGACTTACTAGTAGTATACACGATGATACATTTCAAATTCAAGATGGCCGTCACCACAAAATGGCGAAGTCGGGGTTTCTTCAATTTCTAATTTTAGTTGCTTATGACTAAGTCATGTTCAAATTGTTTTTCTAACAAGTTTTATTGAACTTTCCCTTTCCTCACAAGTTGCATGCTTTTTTTCCACAAATTTTGTGCACGCTTGCGTATCAAAACATGCACTTGACAAAGTAATTTGTTGTTATTAGTCTTTGTACTCTCTATAAAAAGCAATTGCCTGGTAGTTACTAACATCTAAACATCATCTACGATAAAGCTATCATAAGCCTACAAACTGGCGACAGTCAGAAAGCGCAAAGCTAACCTAGAATATTAATTAACTCAAAATTATCTAAACAAAGTTTCGTAGTACCAAAATTCTAAACAGGCAGTGGTGATTTCTGCCTCCGACGGTACTTGTCTAACAAATTTATCTTCTGATTAGACGTTTAGTTTCCCTCGGGCAGATATTTAGACGTACCTACGTACTACGGAATAGTTTGGGTTTTAGCATATTACTACACTGGAGTTTAAAACAGATGCTAAGATTTTATATATTAGTACACGTTGTAACCCGCGGCGGTGCACATAGAATGGAATTTAAAACTTTATATAACTTTTTGACCCCCCTAGGGGATTGAATTTCTGCAAATTATTTCTTCGTACACCCCCCACACCCTATACATTTCATGTTTTTGCTGTGCGTTGATTGTGACCAGTCAGTCAGTCACGACTTAAGAGTACCCTTTTATAAACAACGTGTTACAGAAAGCTATGACAATACTTAAGTGTGTAAGTCTACCCATCAAAGTGAACTCATTGTAAATAAAAATTTGCAAAATTCTAGAAAATTTATTGTGTCCTCTATATACGAGTAACTTGACCGATAATGTGAGCAATTTTTGTATGGAGTACATATTTACTTATTTTAATTTTGCAAAGTATCCTTCTACAATGTGTTCACTTTAATTGGTAGTCTAACAGCCCTAAGTATTGTCTCATCTTTCTGTTACACGTTGTACGTAAATAAATCAGCCGTATCCTGTTTTGTCTTTCCTGTCCCGGGGATCAAATGGCCATGCTAGGCCTGATGGCGGCTTATCTAATCATAATGTGCCAATGTGGGTCACTGTATAAGTTTTCTACGTTGGTATTGCCAACAATTTGCGCGGGTTCAATGTTTGGTTTGTTTGGGATATGTTTAACTATGTTGCGGCTAGTTTTCTGATGACGTCATTTGGCTACGCAATTAGTACGTGACGTCGTCAAGTTATCAAAGTTACTGACTCGCTTAAAAACGAGTAGATTTTCATTTTATTGAAATTATCAGCATTTGCAAAAAAACCACACTCCGAACTCTCTTGATATTTTTTCTAGATTACGTAAGTTACTTTTGTATGACGTAAGTTACTTTGAGTGTGACCTGTATTCAGCCATAGGTACATGAGTGAATGTTATACAAAAAAGTTACTAAGGAGGTTAGAATCCCAACTTACATATGGGCCTTTGACAAGCTATCATTTTTCATAATTAAATGTCATGTATCTTTTTAGAATAACCAACGAAACAACAGATTTAAGTTATTTACTAAAATCTCGCTTCAGCACGAAAATTCGTTATTAACTATTTGATTGATTTTGATATAAATTTCATTACGTCGACTAATGAAAATTTTAGAGGATCCCGAAGTTAGAAACAAATTTTAATCTTGCTTATTAAAAAATAAAAATATATTTTCGTAAATCAGTTTAAAATTTGACTATCAAAACTTTTGACTTTAGTTACAATCCTTAATTTCCATTTAAAACTTATAATCAAACATCAAATGCTGAAACTTTTCTCATACAAGAGAAAAAATCTTGTAATGGAAGCCGTTTTTTATTGCAAAATAAAGAAAAAACATTCCCTGGCAGCTCTAGAGGTATTTTTTCTTCAGAATAAAATGCCTAAAAAGTTTCACAATTATTTCGACAGACAGGGCCGAGATACATTTAAAGGTCGACCAACTTTGATTACGTTTTAGGGCTCATTACGTTTTTTGACAATTGAAAGGATCAGATTACCCTTCAAGATATTCCGAAAAAAAAATCGTATATTGAAACATTTCTTCACCGTATACATGTTCAGTACGTTTTTCTAATTTGAATTTATAACTTGAAACGTTATACACTATTAATAGGATAGATTAACAGTTAAAATGAAAAAAAAAATCTATATCGCCATTTTATGTTGGCAGCCATCTTGGATTAGAAATTTGCCATCGTTTATTTATTTATTTATGTACCACATATATAGTTATATAATGTAACTTATGTAAGACTAGGTATATAGTAACTAAGTACACCTTATAACATATTATGTTTCCCTAAATTCTGCACTAGGCGCACCTGTGTTGCAGAATTTAGTCTCTAACGTTTCTTATGTTTATTATTCTTCTTAGTTCATATACTCGTATACAAGACATAATATAATATGTTGTAGTCATAGCTAGCCAAACTGTCTATAGAGTGAGTTTGTTGTAATAGTGTGAGTGTGTTGTGATTGTGTGAGTGAGTGTATTGTGATTGTGTGAAAGGTGTGTGGATAGTTCATTTTTCAAATCAAGGGAGCATTGTCGCGTTCCGACAGCCATACTGTGATTGGGTCACGGCTTTGCTATAGGTAAGTGATGGTCGTGTAGACAGACTATCTTTTGGGACTGTTTCAGCATAGATGAAGGATTGACAAAGCTATCGCTTTTGGCTTCGGCTCTGTCTGAAAAAGCAAAGATAAACTTTTTCCTTGTCAGTAATTGGTAGTCAAGTTAAGTTACTTCGTGTTTGTGCAATGATCTTTTACAGAAGTTTCAGAGTTCGGGCCTGGATTTTTCCTATAAGATATGAGGATCAATCCAGGCCCCCTCCGTTATCTATATGGAATTATAAAAGTTTCAGTTTCTTCGTAGCCCAAAGCCTTCACATACTTTGTCACTTTACGTCTACAAATCCGTCTGGTATCATTAACTAGGGTCAGTATTTTATCCACTTTCTTGTAAATAAAAACCCCTTTTAACGCAAATGACCGTTTTGAAAACTGTGTTTTAGAGCAATTAGAAGGGTATTTCCATACATTGTGTCGTAATGGTCTTTTTGATACTGCATTGTATTTTTAGCATTTTTATGAAATCTGAGCGCTGTGGCTAAGATGTAAAGTTGCCTGACATTGAGGTGGTTTGTATCTCGATATAAATCATCCGTGGGGTATCTGTATGGCTTGTGATAGGCCGCTTTAAGTAGAGCCCGCTGGGCACGTTCTAGTGTAAGAAGTAATGTTTTTGATGCGGATCCCCAGCATGGTATTGCATAGGATAGTATGAATTTGCAAACAGCCAAATATACCATTCTTGTTGTGCTATGGTCAGCAACTGCGCCCAGTTTTTTGAATACCAGTTTATGTGTGTGTATTTTACTATACAAACCCTAATGTGGGAGTTGAGGAAAAAATATATAATTCGCCATAAGCATAGATATAAGAACACTCCCGACTAATTTACCTGTCAAACAAAAAAAAGCAAATAAAAATTGGTCCATCCGTTCGATTCGGGGGAGTAAAAATAAGACGAAGGATGTGATGTTATAGGATGCAAAAGGAATAACTCAGTTACTGACGTCTGACAGTTTGTGTTATTAAATCAATTAAATAGTAAGGGACCTGCTAACAAGACTTACGAGTTCTTTTAAAAAGTGCTTACTGGTATCATTTCATCAGGCACAAATAGAACTTTTCCTTTAGGTTTTAAAATCAAACCACAAGATTGATTTTTATAAAAATTAAATAAGATCACTTCAGAAAATATACTATTTAAAGAAAAAAGGATATTTTAAATCAGTCTAGCCGTCTCCCAGAAATCATGTACCAAACATAAAAAATCCGTCGAATTGAGTACCTACACTTTTTTAGGAAGTCAGCAAAACAGTAAGAGAGAGGCATAGTTTGATACGAGGAAAAATCTTAATAGATGTATACAGTTTTTTGTATTCTAAATTTTTTCTTCAAAAGTAAACGTTTAATTTCACAAGTTGAAACGCAACAAAGGGACCCGCTAACGCCGCTCCTTTTTGCCTTGCGTTTCAAGATGAAAAAAATTTTAATTGTGCACGAAAACTATCATACTAAAACTATAAAGATTTAAAAGATGATTTGGGACTTATAATTACCATATGGTAATCATCTTTTAAAATCATCTTTTAAATCTTTATAGTTTTAGTATGATAGTTTTCGTGCACAATTTAATTTTTTTTTGTCTCCTTTACCAGGTCCATAATGAACCGCCAGGTCTAAGTAGATCAGACGGTAAGAGACCGAACGAGCTGACTCTGATGCCGTGGAAGAAATATCGGATGTAACTTGCGTCAGCACTGTCTCCTTTTGTCACCTGAGTTGCTTTCCATCAGCGGTTGCTGAGGATGCGGCTACTGAAAAACGCCTAAAATACGCGGCAAAGGAGCCGAATTATTTGTTTGTTCCCATTGCAGTGGAGACTATGGGCAGTTGGGGTAGTGAGGCAAACATATTGATTAGGGAGTTAGGACACAGAATAAGTGAAAGATGTGGTGACTCCCGTTTCGTCTCGTGTCTGGTGCAAAAGTTAGCCATCGCCATCTAGCGTGGTAACACAGCTAACGTCCTGGGCACCTTTGCACCAGGTTCAACTCGGGGCAGATTATTTGACTAAATTTATTTTTAAAATTTACTTTCTGATTTATTTCATAAAATTTATAGATAATCTACTAAATTAAAATATCAGCAATTATATTAAAATACTTGTAATATAAACTAATGAAAAGCTAGTAGTAGTAAATGATGCACCGCTTGCGCGGGTTCGATCGCCGGTACAGTCATGCACCTCTGAGTTTTTACTCATTTGCATATTAAAGTTAATTACCACTTGTTTTATCGGTAAATAGAAATATCGTGACTTGTTTTGTTTGTCAGAGAAGGTTAATAACTTTGGAAAATAAGTGAAGTTTGGCTAGCGTTTGAAGTGGAAGTGGGTGAGTCACACCTGCAGAACCCATAAAAATGGCAATTGGGCAGAAGTCGCCACCAAATATTAGAAGCCATAATAGGCTTCTTGGTCAGTGTAGATCCCGAGTCGCTGGCGTAAAAAGGCTTCAGAAAATCAAGAGAGGCTGGAAAGAACTGCGTTTTAATATTAAGAACTCAGAAGGATTTGTGGGAGAACTTTGCCCTGCAGTAAGATAGCACACCTTAAATTTGAAACTTTTAAGGTATAAATGAATATTTACTCAAAGTTCCCGAGAATTTCTTTGTTAATAATTATTTACTGCGTTACTGAGTACTGCACATAATTCCTGCATTTTGTTAATTTTTGTATTCTGTTGAATATTATTTCGTTAAACCTGAATACTGTGAGTATATTTCATACTCAGTAACAGTCTAAGCACTACATTAACCTGAAAACCTAGTTTTAATGACGTACTAAATCCAAAATAACCGAGTCTGAATCGAAATGTCCAGAATTAGACTTTTGCGAGTTCAATTCTACTTTTATCGGTTCTTAAAGAAGACCTTGGCAAGGCTACATCGCAGTCTATACTTTAACCTACGGCCCACGGATATTCCTAAAGATTTAAGGAGTCAATAAAAGCGTGTTTTACACCCAAACTGTACGTCTATCGCCCACTAAACCTCTCGAATAGGTACATTCGTCTTGTTAAGGGTTAAATTGGGGGTCGACTGGAATGGAAAATAAACTGGGTAAGAATATTTTAATTTTTTTCAGATGCAGTGCTGTGGGTTTTTTCTTGTGGACAAACTTAAACGTATTTATTGGTCCCATTAATTATTCTATGTAGTGCTGTTATTTATTTACATCGTGACGTCAGCCTCCTACTCGTACGACCCTTTTAGCTGCAGATGTAGAGTACATGTAAAAGTTTTTGTATTGAATGAATTTATTGTACACCAATCAAAAGAAACAGCAAAAAATAAATATAGACAATGGTAGTAAATTGGGACGCCTTATTGCCTAAATCATATTTTTTTTTGGATAGACAGAACTTGTATTCTACAAATAAACAAAAAATTACTGCACATAGGTACATTATACTATAAACTTATTTTTTTCCCGTTTATCGTATATTATTACAAGCATTTATTAGTGTTTTAGAGACTATGAAAGCAGATTAAATAAAGTAGCATAGGGAGCTTGTATTTTTAATACGCTTATATATGCTTTTGATTGAGCGCATCTCGGCTGATATAAAGTGATGACAAACAACTTACGTCTGAACCTGTCACTGTTCTGATCTGAATATGTTTGGCAAAGGACCGAAAAAGACAGCATACTCGTAGTATGACAGAAAACTACACTTATTAGTAGTCGGACAAAAAAGTGGTAACCTCAAGAACCCGACAGCTAAAAGGTTTTGACCACTGTATCGTAACCAGTATAACCAATGAACATTTGTAGTTAAAAACAAATCCTGGTCCACCAGTCAAGACCGTCGAGAGTCACAGTTTGTTAGACATACATACAAATATAAACTGAAAAAACATTTCCCGCCTTTTACGCAGACAGGTAAACAGACTGTGGCCAATGATGATGATGAAGTCTTAAGTACTTCCTGCCCTAAACGCACCTTTACAATAGGCTTTCGCAACGCTCTCGCATCATTGAATTATTTGTAAGACTACCTCTAGATGGCGCAGCGACCGCCATTTCACCTTGTCGGCTGCATTTGTGGCTTCTTAAATAATTTAATACTACACTAGAGCCGATTTGTGGTAAACTTTGGGTTCATAAATAAATGGCCAAGGCCTGTAACGCAATGACAATGGCTAAATCGGTTTAGGATAGCCATTGCGGTGTGCTTTGAATTTGGAATTACATATGTTTATTGTCAAAATAAGGGTATTTATGGCATGAATTCTATGAACGCGTAACTCTACAGAAATACTGAGATGCAGAAGGATAATAGATTTTTAACCTATAATAAATTGGTTAATCGGATAGTGCGTTCTAATGTGGTTCAAGGATTTTGTAATTCTGTCCTCTGCTCTATTTTTTTCCTGGTATTTTACGCTGCTACTTTATTTTCCATTCTCTTTTTTTGTCAAACTCGCAAAGAAAAACGTGTGTTCATCAAAAAGATCATTTGGATTATCAGTAGATATTGATGTAGTGGATGGTCTACAGCTACTATTTCTTTTTTGTTATAGTTAGTCATTTTGTTTCTCGTAATAAAAGCACTTGGCGGGTAATTTGTTTTTGTTTTTTTTTTTCATCGTAAAGAGATAGAAACTAGCTTTCTATAAAGTTAACTGGCACAAATATTTACTTCTTAGCCAGATTACAGATTGCGTTTTTGATTTTATATAAATTAACATAAACAAATCTTTTTCTTTCGTCTACATACCGCAGAAAGCAGATTGTTTCATAGCAACTCGTCTGTTACAAATTGCCAAAGCTTTCGACACCTTTTTGCATTAAAATTGGTTTTATTACACAAACAATAGGGTACAAAGTCGTTTAGCCAAATTAATGGAAGGCAACGCAAAGACTTCAAAGACTCTCCCCCAATCTTAGCTTTGACGCAGTATAAGCAGTTTATCAGTATGAGTCTTGTAGCACTGCTAGCTAGATATTTCTGAACTAGAAGTTACTAGAGATTTGATTTTTAAATCGAATTAGATATAAAAGTTCTACGTAAGTAATCACTTAAAAAAAAGTTTATTTATTTATTTATGTAGTTGTTACTTAGTAATTATGTAAAAATGCCTACCTCAAACATCAAAATCTGTTTTTCTATTGGCTTAACTTTGTTTGGAAGCTATGATGGAACAAAGAAGCTCTATTAAATGTATAGATACGAGTAATTAGTCGTATACCTACCTACATATAAAAACCATTTTTGATCAGCGGCATAGAAACCAACTAATGCCTGTTTTGGAAAAGCTATCCCACAGGTATCGCTATCGACAGAGAAACAGGACTAAAAATCTCAAAATTATAAGACTTGTGTAAATTAACGTAAATAGTCTTAATTTTTTACATAAAAGAAATAAATGAAACATTGTAGAGGTCAAAAGGCTTATGCAATCGATCAAATGTTCACCGAATGTGATTAAATCATTATTCTCTATTGCAAATTCTTTTAACATTAGTTTAAGAAAAGTCTTATAGAAAGATGATAACTGAGCTTCTATTTTATAGCTTATAGAGAAGCTTACCTTAGCGGCATTTCTGGTCCAGGTTTGTAGACGGCCGAAAATATAAGCAAATATGATATCAATATTCAGTTATTGTTTTCTTTAAATGCCCATACTGCAACAGAAAACTACAGTATCCAAACCTTAGCTTTGACTTGTACCTCGTATATTAAATGTCAAGATATTATTATAAGGGGGTGCACGCACGAACGCGCAATGGCAAAGCGCCATTAAGGGCCACGCGCCCATGTTTGCTACAGACAATTCCAGAATATCTAATCTAATTTCAGATTATTATCACGTAATTTCGTATTATAATTCTAATTTTGAATTAACTAGTGAAATTAACGTATATCAAAAGTGATGTTTCTTTATAGTACACATTTGCGTCAATTGCACAGGTATGCCGAATCACCTGACTTTGGACATTTTACGTCGGGTTTTTAAAGAGTCTTGAAATTGATTTTCGATGGATCTACAATTAAACATACTGGGACGATAATGTACGATGTACTCACAAGTTTTCATTTATTTTATACTTGATTGTGTTAAATACAGTTACATTGTATTGTATGGCATTCCTCTACAATGTCACTAAGTAAGTTATTATGACCGTTATAACGCTAACACTAACTTAATACTTGACTGTCTTCACAAAACGTCTGTGTTTCAGCTTGGCCAGGAGTGACTTTGTATGTCGTTCCATGGATTTGCGACTGTTCTCCTCTAAAAGTCATATTTCACAAGCAATTATCTTTTTTTTTGTTGATTCCTCTTTGTAAATTTTTCATAATAGCCATGACGTCTAAGACATACAAATGTCACATTTCAAAACAAAGACAGGCTCGCGAGCTCCTCAACCCAGAAAGCCGAGTAACAATCGTGGCAGTGTGAGTTATTTAAATAGAACATTATACTGTTGTAAAATACATGAATATAAACACATCAACTGTTTGCGTTATTGAACATAAACCTTTGTGGTGTATTCCTCTTCTTATTTTCAAACAAAGAACATTTTATTAATATTAACTAATCAATACATACAAAATTAATACGTTATTTAATTTATTATCTAATTATAAGCAACTTTTGCATCTGTTTTATTTTGATTTGCATTGGCAATGATGCTATATTTAAAATAAATTCGCAAATACGCTATGTTAAAATACATTACAATCTACAAGAGCATCAGGTGTTATTATGCGGATATGAACCTCTACTGTGGTTGCAGGTTGACCTACTTTTCAAATCTTTAGGAATATAAATGTTTCTCTGAATTTAAATTACTCGTATGCATGTATAATTTTTGAGCGTCGTAACATTTTTTCGACTCTAAATTTATTAATATACGTTAACTTAATATGGTTGCGTTGTCAAAAGTAAAAACTGAATTATTATTTTTTGTTATTACACTTACGTATAACAGGATGCTTATCTGTTTTTTCCTATTAACCGAAAAAAAAACGAAACTTGAAAATACCCATATTTATAATTATTTTAACGAAATATAAAAGCTGGCATGGACTAAAATAATCTGACTCACTAAAATTGGAAGCGTTTTGTGCGAGCAGTAATTTTCATATCTAAGTACTTTATAAATCATAACAAAATGTTTAAATTATGTAGTTTATCACACTTATCTTTAAAAACAGTGTAATTTATTCGTATCCGAAGCACTGATCCCTTTTTTAGCACTTTAATCCTCGATATTTATTTAGGTCTATAGATCAGATAACAGATTAAATAGATTCATGTCTTCAGGCTACTATTCTATCTTTTAAAATAGAAAGCTTGCAATTAGAATACGAGTGTAGCACACAAAATAGACAATTAGATTTTGTCAATCGTAAACCCTATGGGATGAAATGGTCTTTGGATAGCGAGCCCTTAAATAAATTAGCAGATTTAAAAAAAGCTTATGCATAATTTTAGTACCTACTCAAATAAAAACAAAAAAAAAAAAATTCAAGATAAGCCTTTACAGCTGCTATGTTTATTCTTAAAAAAGTACAATTTCTAAACAAGTTATAATTTTTATCGTTGTATAAGATCGATTCGCAAATTAACGAAAAATTGTTAACTTTAATTGTTTGTTAGCCTTAACATTAAGATCACAATAAACTATTCTCCCCACAAACAAAAATCACTCTTACAGCCGCCTGACTAAAAGTTCATAATTTCTCGAATAACCGAGCTAAGTAAACAAAGATCGATTAACTGGTTAACCTAAGGAAGGCAGCCATTAGTGATGGTAAACATTTGTGCTCTGATGATACTTCGTAAGAAGCAAGCTTTTTGATATGAAGTTCTAAAAGGTTAGCAAACTAAGTTTAAGCTCTTAAGAATCTGTGGGCATTATGTTGTACCACTTTTAGGATCCCTTAGCTCTTTTGGTTGGGTAGTATATGACGATCATCTTACCAGCTCTACTTCAGAGGCTATCCTTTAAGTTCTATGCCTAGATAAATTATATTATAATACACTAGGATTTAAAGAAGGATTATAATTATAATACTTCACGATCTTTTTTTACTCAGTTTTGTGCCAGGCAACGTTTTTTCCGTTTTTTAGTTTGAATGTTAGTCTGGATGTAGGCACTCACGTACAGGTTGTAATTTTAAACTAGACTTAGATATGATGTGCTAACCGTATTTCTTTTTACTGTTAAAATTTAAAAGTTACTTTAACTATCAAGAAATATAAATATCCTGCCAAGCAAACAGATAGACACGGTCTACACTTCTAGCACTAGTCCAATTACCATCGCAACTCTGAGCTAGACTCATAAAGTATGCACTAGATCAGAAATACTCAAACTTTTGACCCTGCGAACCCTTTTTGCAAATTCAAATAACTTTATTTGACAAATTGCTAATTCACCAATCCTGAATGATAAGAAAGCAGTAAAAATTAATAATTAATAGTATGTAATAACAAGAAATATTTTAAAGAAACTTTATAGGTACTTTATTTTACTGGAGAGCTATGAGTGTGAAACGTTTATTTATTTATTGACTACTTTAAATCTTTAAAAAAAGTAAGATGATCTTACTTTTTTTAAAGAAAATTACAAACGACTGTATTTTAGGCACTGATACCAATATTTTAGTTAGCTATGTCGATTTTTAAATCTAATTAATACTTTCATGGAAAGTATACAAGAAATTGGAAAAGATACATAAATTCCGACAAATACAGAACTTAATTTTGTGTGATTAAATTCAAGTGGATTAAAAAGTTTACTCAAATGAAAGAGCCTAAAAATTAATTTGCCATATTAATAGAATTAATGAATTCATTTTTATTTTCTTGTTGGTATCAAGTTTGAATATCTACGTACTTTGTCAAAAGGATAAACACTACACTAAATGAGTACTAATTGTTTTTCCAACATACTAATGATTAAGTAAAGTTGAAATAATTTGTATCAAGTTGGGGTGAATTAGAACGAACTATTGTTACCCTAATTTCCTTGTTTAAATTAAATTAAAACTTAAGTTGATACTTGATAGTTTCTCGCTAATTAATGTTTAAACTGCGGTTTATGTATAAACTTTCGTTGTTTCGTGTTGAAATTAATTTAATTATTTCACAAGTAATTAGAAATTTAATCAATACAATACAATACAATACTACGTCTTGCGTTTTACTTACAAAACTCTTAAAGAAATGGTAGTAAAACGCCAGAGAATCCATTTTTTACCCGGCTGTGAAAGCAGGAGTGCTATATTTTTCGATTGTATGTATGTATATTTCTTTGGCATGCCCTAGAGTATGTGTAAGTTGTGTCAATAGATTCGTTTTCACCTTCAGATGGTCATAGGCTATTCTAGCTGCATGCTGTGATTTCACTTGTTAAAGATACGTGGGTCTGTTTGTTTGATGTTTCTTGTAGTTGGTTTTTTGAAGTTACTTTAATCACTTGTTTTATCAATACATTATGTACTTCACCAACAATTATGATTTTACTTTATTATGATCTTCATCTCTTTTATTAGGGGGACTCCTAAAGAAGGAGATGAAAGTCATAATTAAGAAATATCTAGTAAAATGTTTTGCTTTTAACTTTTATTGCGCGATGTACTAGAATGTGGAACTCACTACCGGTTTCTTTTTTCAGTACAGCTATAACCAGCAGTATTATATTTATTAGACCACGTATTATCGGGGTTCACTACACTGGGTTGGAACTTCATGTTATCTTAGATGTTACCTTCTCAGACAAGCAAGTTTCCGGATGGTGTTTTCTTTCACTATTAAAACCGACGTCTCTATTTTCCGTAACCAAAAAATCAGCACTTTTTATATTATTGTGAATTCTTGGCAAGCGTGATCCATATTAGGCTGCATCGTCACTTTACATCAGGCGAGACGAAAAACACGTGGTGATTAATTCTCCAAAATCTTACTAGAGTCAGAAATAAGGCAAGCCTTATTATACGAAGAAGATGATCAGTAACTCAAATTGATAAAATCAATAGACTAAGCACAAACTTACCTGTATAGATCAATTAGTAGATTCGGGATCTTATCGGTATCCGACTAACTTCTAGCATTACGGCTCGTACTTGTTAGGTCCTACTTAACTTGAATTGAAGTAGAACAGTAAAACAGTAGTCAAAGTTTTGTAAAGGTACCTACATACTAATAGAAACTAAATTTGACTCATGAAGATGTCGATCTTTCACTTTGTGATTGGTCTAGTCATTCGACCTTTCGCTTCTCTTGACCACTTCATTATCATCATCATCTTCATGATCTTCAACCTGCTGAGGTGAACAGAGGCCCCTCTTTAGAACGCCACGCAACCACTGGTTATTTGTGACTTAACTATGTTGTCAGTCCACCTAGTGGGAGACCTACCTAGGCTGCATCTTCCGATCAATGTTTCGCTTCATCGCTTATCAGTTCTTTGACCGATGTGGCCAGCCAGCTCGTTGTCAATTCAGCAAATCCTATTCTCGGCTCTAGGTTCTAGAACACCCCGGTATTGAGGTGCGCCGCTCTCCCTACCTTCCGTGGCCCTGACTAGGCCACCACCGTAGAATGGTGCACGTGGTGGGGCCGCAGTAGTGTTTATCTGCTGCGGCCGTAGTGGCGGACGGGGCCACTAATGACCCGTCGCAGGAGGACTTCGGGCGTCCAGACACAGGGTCGTCTGACGCCCATATGGTCCTCGAGCTGGTTGCGGTGCGTCATGTGTCTGCCGTATCGCAGCGGGGGGCAACCTCGACAGATGGGCCGGCAACGGATAGCCGTGGCGGGTCGCGGATGTGTGCTATAGAGTTCCCGTGTCCCGCCACTTATCGGCAGGGAGTGACACCGTGGAATTTTAGTGGATAAGAGTCCCACATAACCGCTCTGCCTCCCTGTATTGGAGCGGTACGCATGCAGCACTTCTCCACGATAAAAAAAGGATAAATAAAGCTTAGCTTCCCATTAGGATTTCAACATTGTTGGGGAAATCATGCAGCATTCAGAAACGCATACCCAACATAGTTTAGTCCAGATATTCAAACTCAATGCCCTAACAGCCGGAAGTTGAACCTATAACCGTCGGCTCTCGAAACGACTATACAAACCATGGTCATGGCAGTCATCAACACAAATAACAGTTGAGATGATAATTATGATAGTTAAAAAGTACAACTAAAAACTATTACGGTTAAAATAGTGTCCGTCTTGTTATTAACGGGTCTCAAATTTGGGCATCTTTTGTTTTATTTCATCCTATAGATATTGTCCCCAAGTAAAAGAAAACTTTCTTCCTTTAATTTTTTTTTAATTTATATCGTCTATGGTTTATTTGTGAGCTCTTAGGTCATTTAAAAATAAATACAAAAGAGTGTAGTGACACTTCCACTAAAATTCTAGATCTCAGAGGAATACCTATAACCTCCTTTAAACATACTTTTACAACTTCGTTCAAATAAATTATTTACTGTGGTTGTTTTACTGTGGCTTAGGTCAGGGTGAGAGATAAGGGGGTGCCTATAAGTTTGTGCTTCTAAACTAATGCTCCAAAACTTTGAAGCCTTAAAGGTTTATCTCTGTGGTCGATAAGGCGACCTCTGGCGGAGTAAACTGTCTCGATTTAGTACCCACTAACGCTTTAGCAAAGGCTTTGAAACACCGTCACATGACCAATTAGTTAAATATTCTGGCTAATGCTACTGATCACTCGAAGATACGATGGTCTTTATTTTCGCATAAATTTAATTTTAAACAAATGAATCGGCAGTGGTGGCTCAGTCGGTGAAAGGCTTGCTTGTCTAGCGCGAGGGTGTCGGTTCGATCCCGGGGCATGCACCTCTAAATAGTTCATTAATACATGTTTATTACACTCAATTGTCACTTGCGTTACATTGTACATTACTTGTATAAAAATTCTAGATAACTTGTTGAGAGCCATAAATGGAGGCGTGTGTAGGTGACCCTACTATATTTTCATATGTATGTTTATAAATATCTATTTAATACTTTACACATTACATACATTACACTAATTTAGTCACGCACATTACGCATTCAATACAAATATATTATAATAATATTAAATAAACAGGCATAGTCGCGCGATACGCATTGTATCTATGTGGGCGTGTACTGCATTCCAAAGCCTTTTGTTTGCGGTGCACGCCGTCCCATGATGCCTGCGCTAGCGCCAGTCGAAATACACACTCAGCGGCGAATGCACGTCCGTTCGCGTCGCACCGCCGCATTCCAAATCGACGCGATCTTTTATTGTTTTATCTATTTTAAATATTTCATGTTTTAACGCATCTAAATTATTCATTTACATTCTTCGCTTTTACCCTTCTGTGCTTCAATTGTTTGTATACATTCAAGAACTTATACATGTGTTGTGTCTCGGAATAAAACTGCAATATTAAGTGACGAACATTCTTTTACTTGCCTCAACACCGAGATACCATAAACAACATTAGCACCTACTAATATTGCTAAAGCGTACGTTCTTTTGCTTGCACTATATCAGTTATTTACCGACTTTCCAAAAAAGGGGGAGGTACACAATTCGACGGTGTTTTTGTATTATTTTTTACCTGATTTCTTGGAGACGGCTGCAGTGATTTAATTTTTTTAGCATTTTTGTTTGAAAGGGCGTATATAATCCCCTATACCACTTTAATAAAATAATAACAAATCGTAACAAACTTCTTCGAGAAATCGGGTAACAAGCATTAAAAAAGCAATAGAATTGAGTTCTACCTCTTATTTGGAAGTCTGTAAAAAACTGAGATAGTGCTAGAAAAAGGGCGCATGCACTCAATTCTTTGCATATAAGTATTGCACTACTATAAACTTCACATTTGAATTTATTAAACAAAGCGATTTATTGCAAGTAGCTAACCACGTATCTTCAATATATCTCGTAAAATTACCGTTATTTGTAACAATGCAAGTTTACTTTATGCATGTCAATTCTCTTAGAAAGATTTTAAAGCTTAATATTTTCTTTTTCAAATTATAACCCGGCCCGCGACACTGCACGGCAATATGGAGATTTTAAAATTGAAATTTATATTCCTTTAGGAGCGGTTAAAATGTAGCCGTCCCAACAAGGTGTTGTCTGACTAATTGCGATTTAATAAAGCCTTAGAAAAACAGATCTTTAGCTATTATGGACTTAAAAAATATTGAAATTTATATAACCTATTTTGTAACTTATAAAACAAACATAATTTTTAATCAAATAAAACTTAAATTAGGTATTTTTGTAATATTGTATTCTCAATCTGTTCCATCTGACCCAATCAGGGTACATGATCTTTCTTTCACTTACCATTTCATCACTTCAAATAAAATTCACTTCTATATATGCCATTCAAACAAAACTTTAATCTTAGTAATATGAAACAAAAATACCTAAATATTTATAAAGCATATAATATAACCACATTATTAAATTACTTTATAATTTTCACCAATAGTAAAGTCAGCGTTCTTTATCCGCTTCAAATATGGTACAATTAAAACTATACAAGTCTCCACAACGATACCAGTTACGAATTTTCTTTGAATATTAATTTTTAAACATGGACTTAATTTTTAAACATGTTTAAAAATTAACATTCAAAGAAAATTCGTTGGGATGGGACCTTTAAATTAATACCGTTCGTGACATCCACCTGTGTGCCCATGATAGCTAGATTATTATATACTTTAAGTGATAAAGTATTTAGTAACCGTTTTATTTCTTCCTAAATTTTTTTTTCCTTTTACTGCTGAATGTATCACACTGGTACTCGCACCACCGCCTATTTTTAGGCATGCACTGGTGCTATACAGAGGTAAATAAATATTACTTTTAAAATGGTGTCCTTTATTTTTCCACGTGTATTTGAAGGTTTTCTTTTATGATAATTTAATGGATTTTTATTGCATAATGTATCCCATGCGGCCGTGTTGCCTAATTTTAATGTTTTGCCTTTGGATTTTTATGGTTTGCTCGTTTTGTACATTTCAGAGCGAAATGTTGTGACATATTTTGCAGGAATCAGTGCATAATGTTGAATTTTAATTGTTATGTTTTATTATTGTGTTTAAAGCTGCTTTCTTAGGTTGGTTTCCGTATGTTATAACACTTACTGAGCCTCTCTTAAAAATATAACATGTACAAAATAATGAATAGAATTTGTACAAAGAGAATTTGTAATTATTCACTCATCAACTTTAATTTACTTGCAGCGTGTTTCTAGTTAGCGTTTCCGAATGGATTCGAAAACCTTGCACCAAGAATAGGCAAAGTTTTCGAGTCCGGTTAAAAACCGCTCCCTGAATCACGCTGCTGGTTGTATTACTCAAACATAAACCTTTACCGTAGTATTACTAATAGTTCCGCGAACTGTCCGTTCCGTCTGTACTAAATATTAGGTCCTTACATATGAAATTGGCGTTTTGTCGTAGTGGCCACTTTGATCTCAAATATCTCTTCTTTGGTTAGGGATTCCAATTTCAAATTTGTACAGCTATTTATTCATACATTTGTATTTCGAAAACCGTAATTCATTTGTTTTGTCATCGTTTGGTTTTTTCTTTGCGTCACGCAGTTTACAAAATGGAAAACTTGAAATATCCGAAAGATCCGATTTAAAATCCCTTCATTATTGTGCCGGTTGAGTAATGTAAATATCAGCTAGTAAAAGGCACCGTTGTGAACTTCTCCCCTTCTTGGGAGAATTACCCTCTCAATCGAAAGTTCCCGATGATTAAGAAAATCCCATACACCAAGTTGCGTTAAGATAAGATGTTAAGATACGACCTATACGCCAGTACCAAATTTCTTTCAGACAAACATCCGTACAGACAAACAAATGTGACAGACAAAAGAATACTTTGCCAGATTTGGAGCAGAGACCATTCACTCGGTCAATTAAAGCATCCTTGCTTGTACACGACTTATATACCTAACAATATTTATTATTACGAGCATGTTTTTGTAGTGGAATACAAATCCTCTTCAGCAACTAAAGTCTTGGTAGGTGGGGGGTGGAGGGCGGAGGGTAAAACATTACAGAGTCGTTAGTCGCAATCGTGACATCAGGTCACGCGCGTTGCTTTGCTTGTATATTGCTGCTTTTTTCGCTTGCATCTGTAACAAATGGGCCATAAAAATCGCGTTCATAGTTGTTTAAACATATTGTTTATGAACAATCTGGTGGCCGAGTCTGTAATTTGAATTGTCTCAGAATTACAATTGCATTGTGCCAAAATTGTCGTTGCGATGTAATAGATCAGATCGAGTTGGTATTATAAATTATGTTTTGTTTAATACTAACTGTGGCCTATTATATCTCAAAATGGCCCTTTCGGACAATGCAATTGCAATTCTAAGACAATTCAAATAACAGACATGGGCCCCTAGAAGTATGAAAATAAATTAAATTTTAGTATATATTTTGTTTTCTATTTAGTAGGTAATTTTATAGGAATGTATTGAGGCAATCTTGTGCCAGATGATTATGGCATGCACTATGAACTTTATCTCTTTTTGATCGACTTCTATAAGGAAGGAGTTTTCGAATTCGTCTTGTTATTCCCTACTGTTCTTAAGAAAACTAGCCATAACTCAATTTTTATTTTAATTTTGGCTATTTTCATCACCATTTTGATGGCTCAACACAGACAAGAGCGTAACAGTCGCGAGTGGAATGAGAAGCACACTCATTACGGCTCACGGAAGAAAACTGCCAATTTATTGGATTTGTACTTAGATTAGCCGTTTTTTGACGCCAACAGACTACGAAAAACAAAACGCTGAATACACGCTGCGGCCAAGCGCTTGAAATTCTGAAATTACACAGATACACAGCCTTGTTTGCATTAATGTTTTCTGTTTTAAAAGTCAAATGGACTGAGGAAATTATTGGCTCATTCCGAGGGTGAGGATGAATACGTTATAGCATTCATTTTTAAAGGTTATTTTTATTCTTTGTTTGTCTCAAATGATGTTCCTTAGTTCGTAGAACTCTACATCCCTACACATTTAGTAAATGCCAAAGTGTATGCTTAAGACGACTTTAAAATATTAATACGAAGTTAAGATCATTAAGAGTTGCCAGAAAGAGATTGGTTATCACTTTACCTCACGCCTCACATATATTAAAATGTGTAATTTATAGAGCTTTTAATCATATACATAATAAGAAATAATATAATATTGAGCTGCTGTATTTGTAAATAGTTCGCTCAAAACTTACTTACACTAATATTATAAAGGTGAAAGTTAGTGTGTGTGTATTTTTATTGTGTTACTCCTTCACGCTCAAACGGATTTAGATGAAATTTTACACAAAAATAGCTTATTATACCCTGGATTAACACATAGAATACTTTTATCACGGAAAATTTAAGTGTTCTCATAGATGATCAAATACTCACCGCGGGTAAATCCACGGGGCGCAGCTAGTTATGCATATAGTAGCCGTTGAAGGCGACATTAAATTTACAAACCTTAGAGAGTGAAATTCCAAAAATCTAGCCTTAGTACACCCCTACCCCTGTAATAAATACACCCTAATTTATTTATGGCTCTAGGTTCAATCATTTAGGCTCTACGTTGATTCCTAGCGAAATGTCAGTCAGTCAGTAAAAACTTAATCTTTTATTATATATAGATAAATATTCAGTTAGCTTTATGGCGAGTATTACAATCAGTCTCACTACCGAATCGGTCAAAATTATTCATGTACAAGCGAGACTCCATTAAAAAAAGTTCAAACTTCCATCTAGTTAATCCTGCACCAATCTGAACATGTTGAAATAGGATTAAATAATTAAATCACAGTGCAGGCTCGCGTTCTGTGTAAAGTTACTAGGTTTAAACTTACTAGGTTTAAAATTAGAACTAAAAGCTGTTGCGCGTTGTTTAAAATGTGTTTCGAATAGTAGGATTTATGTTTGCTCTTAGGGCATGCAGATTTCACGCTTGAAGGTTCAGTTATTGTTCTTAATTCGAAACTTAATTTGAATTTAGCTGCTTAATATAACAAGTAGTTTTGCTAACCTTTTACCTCCCGACCATAATTTTTTTTGCGATTCTATAAAATAATTTATATTAATAAAGAGGTTGCCTAGTCAGAAAACACGTTGTCTTACATACTTGCCACGAATTCGAACACAGTTGCAGGAACGCACCTCAGAGTTTTTGCTTATGCGTTGTAGGTTAAACGTTGCAGGAAAACATTGTGCGGAAACCTGCTTGTCGGAGATAATAGCTTTCGAAGATAAAATGAAGTTCCCAATCCGCAATTTGGCCAGCGTAATGGAGTGTATGGACAACACCACATTTTTAGGGGAGACCCATCAGTGGGACGTTATGGGTATGGACGGTAATATCTATCTTAAAAAATGCGTTTATGGCTTAAAATAATATCGCGACGTTAATTTAGTTCTAAATTAAAAATGTTTTATCAAAACAATTTAACGCTTTGTAATCCGAATAGAGATATTTATTTTCAAATAAAAAAGCTCTTCTCAAAAGTACTTCAGCAGGATTATGAAGTCTCAAACCGTTTGTATTTTAAAAGGCCTCCAGTATCTACTCGTAGCATAACAGATATGCCAATTTAAAATTCTAATAAGATTAACCAAATCTGACTTTTAGATTTGCACGTTAATATGGTACAATCGACGAGAAAATGTTTACAAAAGTTCAATAACATTGAATTTCGTTTCTTTTAATTGTTTGAGAATCTATTAAATCAGGTTAAGAAATATGTATACATTAAATATTATTAATTTATTAATTAAATCACTGTCTTCGAAATAAAATTGTTAAGATTGGTAGACTCACTTCGACCTGAAGCGAGTACGAAATTTTCAGACAAACGTACGTAAAATCACTCAAATGGATTCAAATAAAAACAATTGGCAAACTCGACTCAGAATCGCATCGTTCGCTGAGTCAATTTACCAGATAAGTACAATACAAGTAACACTTAAATATATAAAAACCGTCTTAATTTGTCTGGATTTATTATGGTACCGTTATCCATACAACGTTAGATATGTTTCTACCTGTTGTCGTTATTTAATATCAAACAAGTTTATGTATGGGAGTCCAACTTAAATATTTATTTTCGTTTGATGTTAGCTTTTAATTTTGTTGTTATAGCGGCAACAGAAATTCATCATCAGTGAACATTTTGTTTGTTTAGCAATCACGGTTCATGAGATACAGCCTGGTAACCGACAGACAGATTAGGACGGATAGTGAAGTCTAAGTAATAAGGTTCAATTTTACCTATTGGGTACGGATCCCTAAAAAAGATTCCGATGAATAGAGAACCAACTCTCATTTGAAATCAGTTAAAAAGTAATACTTATAAATTCGACTGTACGCGAAGTTAATTCAGACAAAATGCGCTAAGTCTAATTAAGATTTCAAATTAATTACTTTTTTCCTTCACTAATACCCGCACTGGGGTCTTTTAGCTCGTAAAAGTACTGAGAGACAGTTTATGCTAATCTTTACGATTATGAAGATCTTATATCGGGAAATATGGGTTTTTTGGGAGGAAATGTACGGAAACAAGTATTTGGATGTAGCTAATTAAAACATGCCTGCGGCGAATGAAAATATCAACAGCACCAATATAACTTGTCAGTAAGTACTACTTTTTAAGCAAGTTCTTTTTACATTGTTAACTTTTTCAGTTATCTATATATATAACAATGAATCCCTATATCTTGATCACGTCATCACGCGTGAACGGATGGACCGATTTCTCTATTTTTTTGTTGTGTTTTATATTGTCAGGAGTTGGTTTTATGACAAAAAAGAAATAAAAAAATATATATATAATTATAATTTATTAATTGAATCCGTTTGTTTCACTAAACCTCGAGAACGGCTGGGAAGATATAGCTGATATTAGTCTTGAAATGATTGTCGTACTCCAGGTAAGGTTTAAAAGGTGAGAAACATACATAACTGTTAGGCGTTACGAAGTTTTGCGGGTCAGCCATTTTCGATATAAAAACTAAACCTCCTAACCAATTTTCGATAAAAATTTATTGATACCACACGGGGAGTGGGAGTTTATAATTGATCCAGTCATCTACGAAAATACAGGTAACAATCATGAATACAAAAAAAAAACATACAATCGAATTAAGTTCCTCTTCTTTTTTGGAAGTTGGTAGAATTTTATCGGTTATTTCGATTTAAAATCAAACCTCTAGATTTCGATAAAATTTAAATGCTCTCGTGAATACTCGACAAGAAGAATTAAATCGGTCGAACCATCCCTGAGAAATTGATAGCAAACTTTTAAAAAAAAGAGTCGAATTGAG
This sequence comes from Ligdia adustata, assembly GCA_947049295.1. Taxonomy (NCBI): domain Eukaryota; kingdom Metazoa; phylum Arthropoda; class Insecta; order Lepidoptera; family Geometridae; genus Ligdia; species Ligdia adustata. Next base: position 5,261,287 of record OX346237.1, read on the forward strand.
GACTTCCTCTAGTAAAAACACCCATGGTTTCTACCATGCTATGGTCTCCTCACGATGGTTTTCTTGACTAAATAGACCATGCCCAGTCTTAAATGCACTAAAAATGTTCCAAAAAATAACGATCGTTTTTTTTTTTTTGTGTTTGTTAAAAAAATTGTGTGGCTTTCACTCACTTCCTAATAAAGGCACCATGGGAGGCGGCAGTGTGTGTAGTGTTATTCACAGTTTATCAATCATTCTTTATTAAAATTTAGTTGGCGTAAGGAATCCCTATCACAAATAAAATCTTCCACATAATCTATACCTAATAAGCTTTTTGAAGTAAGAATTCTTTCATATTGTCCCCAAGCCTTAATCACTTAATCACTTCATCACAAAGGAGTTGAAGATAGATACTACACCTATCATCTACCTACTTCTTACATACTATATCTATCTACTAGGCTTTACTAGCACTGACTTCAAAGTCATGAGTTGGCTTTTCATAATTTCAATAACTTACTTTTCGCTTTCAGTGCTTATTTGTGGTTAATTTATTACTTGTCTGTTTTTCATTGTATTGGACTTTATTTATTATTACTACACCGATAATGAACCGAATTTAATTATAATGTTTCTCCATCCATTGTTTTCATTATATGGTAACCTCACATTATCAGCGTAAACCTCAACTATACGTCTTTAACTTTTTCAGCTATACTCATTTAAAAAAAAAAAAACTTTTTATTTGTAACAAATAATAAATTGAAGAAATTAATTAATATTAAAGATTACCACACATTTTTCTAAATTCTTTTACTATTTTAGACGTGGGTTAAAAAGATACTCGCCGTGTTTTTGACCAACATATTTATAGATATATAATACTAAAGCATCCTAGAAGCATTTTAGTCCTACTATCTTACTTCCTAATATTATCCTAATTATACTCGTATTGATGTATGTTTGTTACTTTTTCACGCAAAAACTACTGAAGCGATTCGAACGAAATTTGGTACGGAGATAACTTAGATCCTGTATTAAAACAGAGGCTACTTTTTATTGTGTATGAACGCGGGTAAAACCGCAGGGCGCAGCTAGTACGAAATAAAGATAGTACAAGTAGATACGTACCTAACCATCAGCCATGCCTGCATACTATCATGCCAATTAACCTCTCTGAAATAGCTGATAATTAAATTTTACGTACACTATCAATGACTGCTATAGCTTTAAAATGCTTAGTGCAATTGGAAGTAATTTGAAGTATCAATTGCTAGCGGTCGCAGTGATTCCGCGTGATTATGGCAAAATTAGGTCGCGTTTAAAATTCTACCGTACTGCGTACAGAATAAAGCGGTTTGCTAGTTGCAATACGTTTATAGAATAGAATAGTATAGAGGAGAAAAATATTTATTCGAAACAGAAAACAAACTTAATTACACAGTTTATAATCAGACTATAGTTACAAATTACTGCTTTTTAATCACTAACCACACCCAACTCACTATAATGCTCGTTGAAACAACCAGCGTTGATCTTCGTCGGAACCGGGTGGTGACGTCACGCACGTCACATTCAGCAGTTTTATTCCATTCGCTAGCCACATTATTATGTAAAAATATGCAGGTACACAATATCAAAAATAAATAATAACAAATATAAACTCACACAACATTTTAACAAATATTAAAAATAAAAAATCCATGTAATAAATATACTAAAGCAAAAAAGTGTAATGTTTTTTTTTTGTGAAAATTGTTCAAAATAAAATTAACTAAATATTTAACAGAGTTGATACATAGCCAGGCCGCTGAAAAATAAAGAATTTTTGAGATGGCTAGGATTCGTACGTCAACTGACCCATCCTCAACTCATCTAGTGGGATGAGTTTGCATGCGCTATTTGATCACATCACATTGAAGAGAAACAAAAAGCAAAATTCGACTTTATAGACTATACAAATATAGTCTTTTGTCTCTTGTCGCCTTAGTTTACCGAGCGAGCGAAGCGTCTCTGCTTCAGGTATATCAAACAAAATTAAAAAAAAATTGTCAGTTTGTGTGCTCGTGTGTCTTTTGAAACATCGTACTCGCGTACAGGTCGTAGTTTTCACCGAACATTGTCGAAACTTGGTGTATTTGTTTTAGAAATATTTATAATTTTTTATTCGTCGGGATTTTGATGGTGGAGATATTTTTCCCAAAAAATGGGAGAAGTTTGCTACGATACCATTTACCGGTCGATTTCAATAATAATTGATACAGAGTTGCGGAACAATTTACAGACAACATTAATTAGGATTCCTGAATATAAATAAATTGGTCAAGTTGTCGTTTTATTTTATAAATAAAAAAAAAACTTGGTCGCGAAGTCAACATTTTGCAAAAAATCTTGGTAACTAATAACGCTAAAGTTTTTTGGTCTAAAGCGGGTAAAAATAGGTACCTACGCAGCTACTTTGTTTGATTACCTACTTCTAACAATGGAAGAATAGCTGAGCATTTCGCGCAACTAATCCCGCTTCCGATTTGAGCTGAACTGATGTATTTACGACCTACATCCACACATTCACGTCGACGTTATGTGTATCCGTTGTTTTGCGAGGCTACTGAGAAATTTTGCTAAAATAGTAGGTACTAGCTATGTTCCGCGGTTTCACCCACGTATTTCCCCATTTTGTTATCGAGATAATCCAATGGGCCACTACCATTATTGAAGTCTGTTAAAAAGTATTCTGTGTCCTTTTCCGGGTTCCAATCTACCTGTGTACCAAATTTCATCCAGATCGGTTCAGTGGTTATGGCGTGAAAGCGAGACTGACAGACAGACAGACAGAGTTACTTTCGCACTTATAATATTAGTTAGAATGATGTTTTACAATCGTGCCGTAGCGTAGTTGAACGAGCGACCGTCTCAGCTTCAAAATTGGCAATAAAATATTACTACTGTCAGAATATATTTTGTATCCTGACGTTGGCAAGTACTCGAGAACTCTTTCGCACACACGCCTGACACAACGGGTCATAAGAGACAGTTGTTGTTTTTGTTTGTTTGTTGTTTTTTTCCATTAGTATGTAGCAATGAGGATTTAATCTGTCGAGATAATTTTAGTCTTCAGAGATTAGGTTTCATGAGAAGCTTTCTAATAATATCTCTTTGTTTTACAAACAAAAAATTGTCATTTAAATAAATGATGTACCCATAATATTTGTAGCGAGTCCGACTCCAACACAGGGTCGAACAGATGGCATCATGCCCATGACTGGGAATGGACTCAGCAGTAGGATAAAAGCTGTGGATGATGATGATGGTATAAAAAGATAAGAAAAGACAATTTTCTTAGTGCCCACTGTTAACAGATTAATCACTTGCCTTTCACTTAACAAGAACCTATATTAATATTCGTAATTATCACTCAAAAATTATGATAAATCACTTTAATACAAGTTCATAGTAACCCTCCAGATGACGTAAGATCTGACGCCGAAAAGTCTACAGAGAGGGGTCAACATTCAGATAAAGTGTGCAAAGCGAGTTGTTTGTTCTCTTCCACGATTAAACTGTATTCTAGACCTATTTATGGCGGGTTTTAGATAGAATGACATGTCACAAATGTAGGACTTGGTTTTGCATGCATTTTTATTCTTTAAAGAAAGTTCTTTAAAGAATAAAAATGCATGCAAAATGAAAGAGTATTATCCTGAAGTTTTTAGGTGACCGTACATTTTAAATCTCCGGCGAAAAAACGATGGGGTGTTATAAGTCTGGTGTGTTTATGTGTGTGTGTCTGTCTGTCTGTGGTTTAGCTACCGAACGGATAAAACGGTTTTGATTTTGATGAAAATTGGTCCAAGATGGCCGCCACCACATAAATGCGATATTGGGTTTTTTTGTTATCAGATATTACGTGCTAAAAGAATGTTACGTGCTACTGCTTATTGAATGAAACAACTTTGCTTTGTCTGGCAATATTTTCCTATATCATGTATATGTTTGTTGGTTATTGGCACTTTGGTAAAGGGCATTTCTCAAATATCTTAATCAAAACAGGGATTTTTGGCTGTGGGGGAATGGTATCTCCATAAACAGGCTTATCTATGTATATTGCCAGTGTGAATTTAATTATACCACTAGTGATAGGTACTAGTGAAGTCGTGTTAAATGGTAATAAATCATATTAGAGATTCGGGTATTTTGTAAACTCTGTTACAGGTTGGTATTACTTGTTTAAATAGCCCCCTTCTATAGAAATAGTCTCTAAAGTAAAGGTAGTAGAAACTAGAGTAAGTAAGTCGTTTATTCAATCCTCATACTTATCCCCACACTTATTATAAATGCGTCGTTGTGTCGTTGTTTGTTCGTCGTCTCCTCAATAGCTGAGCATTTAAAGACTCGGAAAGTGCTATAGGCTATTAAAATATCGGAGAATACAATAAGTAAAGTTCATCTGTCATTATTTTACGTATTATTAATTATCACATCCGCCATCTTCCCCATTTCAGACAGCTCAACGTGTTCTTTATTGCGGCTAAAAGAAAAAAATTTTTACAAGAAGTTGAACGCTCTTTATTTATAACCTACTTAAAAATTCTAACGGCAGCGTCTAGCTGGCACATATACAAAACGTATGAATCCATAATATGTCAAAACAAAAAGAAAACGAGTCATATTTTGCACTGCATTCGTGTTCGCTGCCCTCGCTCATTATTCTTTACATTGAAACTTTGAATTGCTGCTGATCTATGCGTCAAACAAAACTCGAGATCAAGTACTCCGCTAGACAACAAACGTCTTAGGACTGTGCATTTCAAGTTTTTGTTGGTCGTTTCAGATTTAATCGCAGATATTTAAAACTAATAATTTAATGGCAAAAGTTTATGCCACGGGCCGCGCCACGGGTCAAAACTAGTAGCTACGTAACACTAATTAATTATATCAATAACAATTAAATTATAAACAAGCGTTTTGAAGAAGAAAACGATCCGGCTTTCAAATATATATAAAGCTCGCAAATTCAAAAGGTTTTGATAAAAGTTTGGAGACGCTAAAATTATGAAACAGCAAGTTTGACTATAACTTTCTAAAGCTTATAAAGTGTATATCATTGCGTGATAAACCTTTGACTAATATAAAATGAAAGGACAAGGGCTACTCCGATTAGACTTTTAAAGTTCTCGAGATGAGTGCCCACCCTCTTTCATTACTTACACCTTTCACTTCACGTTTGTTTTCAGGCCGTAAGTAATGCGAAAACTACATAATTTTTCATGTGCATTCCTGAAGTCTAAGAAACAGCATAAGATGCAGATGAGAGCTAGTTTTCTGAGAATTTTTCACCAATATAAAAAAATGCATTTCAAAAATGTATACTTTACCTTTGATCCCAAATAAATTGCATCAAAATCGATCCACTAGTTTATAAATCATAATAACTAAAAATTCTAAGTATTACTTACTTGTACCGCCACTAGTAGCACTATATTTTGTAAGAATTTTTCTGTTGAGTTTAATTTTTGTGTGTGTTTGCAATAAAGAATTGATCTATCTATCTCGTGATTAAGTAGGCCTAGGCCCAGCAGTGAGTAGACTGGGCTGTCTATATTAGGCCTGTCCATCAATTTTATCTTGGTCTAAGAGACACGCTATAAAATTGTGTATACTATGTTTCGACTACGTGGCTTGTCTTCAGATAGTTCAAATAGACTTTAAGGGGCATTAAATCGTATTTACGATTATTTCTGTTATCCAAGAGCGTTACAATGTGTCTTTATAGACTTAACATCTGTGTACTAGGGTTATAATCTCTAACATTTGAACATAATGTTCTTACTCTATTGGTTGGAACATTATTAGAGTATATCTATTGTACGGTATCAAAAAATTTGGTCTATATTATAGGTGCCACTAGTTATAAAGGAGTGTGTAGACCTCGCAAGCCTTTCTTTACTCTAAAATTAAGTGTTTATTTTTCCAAAGATTTTTTCATAGGCTTCGTCATGTTGAAATGATTAGAACATGCTGACAAAATTTCTGACGAAAATCGGTTGAGAAATATGGCTACCTGCAGGAAAGAAAATCCACCGGACAAATTTAAAGAACGCACCCGAAAAAAACACGTCAAAAAAATAAGGATTCTCATTGAGTGACGTTACAAAAAGATAAAAAATTATGTTACTAACAGAAAAAAATAATAGCGCAATATTTAAATATATTTATTTTAAAAGAAATTAGCCAAAAGTTTCGAAATTTTATTTTCTAAAATTTCGACGAATTTTGTATTCTCTTTTAAGACAAGACCCCTATTAAAATATCACCGCATTTCTGTACACCAATCTTTGAAGCTATTATACTATTTTTTGTTTAGACACCAATTGTAGTCAATTGTTCAAATTTTCCGTATTTCTAAATGCTAATTTAGCGTTGCCGAAATCATTTTGCCTAACTGAAACGGAGATGTTTGAAATACGTTTTCACTTTCTCAATGCGACACGCACTGCTTATATAATCACACAAATAACTGAAATCGGTAAATTTTATTTTGTCATATAAGTAACTTTTGATGCTGTGTTTTCAAACTTTAATTAATATTGTTTTAAAAATTTTAAGTTTATGTACAACAAATAAAAAAAGAAAACAACAAAATAACCAAAAAACGGATTAAAAATATAACAAAAAGAACCACAATGAAAAATTAAAAGACATTAAAAAATAAATAACAAAATATGTATATATTAATTACAATAGCATATATTATAACTAATGTGAATGTATGTTATGCAAGTCCCTTCCGTTCTATCCTTCTGATGTCCCTTTATTTCTCCTCAAATCTGCTGATATCTTTGAGTAAGCAAAGTAAATTGATAACTATCAGGGTGTGTCCGCTGCTCAAAGTCTCTGTCTCATGTCACAGAGGGCAAAACAGTAAAAATACAAAAAAAAATTACCTAAATGCAAAGAAGACTGATTTTGAGCTATATCTACACGAGCTCTTAAATAATACCTCTTCAGACCTAGGGGCAAACTTTCACTGTCATTTGTATTTAAATCTTAACAAACGACCTAAGCTGTTTACAGCTCGGAGTAGGCACTGTCTGATAAATGACGACGCTATTTATCTTTCGCGCGTTAGGTACCGCTGAAAATGGCTAGGTAGGTACTAGCTACCTAAAAAATACAAGCTCGTCAAGGCTACTTGGGATCCTACGTTCATTCGCCCACAAAAGTATTTTTATGCGTAACTTGTTCTAGTAAAACTGTTTCTTGCAGAAAAAATATTGCTTTAATGTTACGTTTTCACAAATTATTCAATTCAAGTATTCTAATGTTGCTTGATTTTGGATTTCAGACTTACCTTACTTTTTCGCCTTATTTAATATTTAAGAACTGTGTGATTGGACTGTGTGTCTCATTTGTCTAATAGATTTATTTTAAAAAGATTAGTTTCATATGCGCCAGGTGCTAAGATAAGATAAGATTCTCTTTTTTACTCTTTATTTAATGACCATCCTGACTCTGTGTGTGCGCTTGTTTGTTTATATATATATGGCATCATACGATTCGTATATTTGCCAGCGTCAAGTTTATGAATTTTCAAGTTATAAATTAATTAAGTTGATGATAACTCAGTTTAAAGTCAAATACCAAGTAATAAGTTGTAGTCGTTAAGTTAAAGTCATATCATGTACCCTAGTAAAGATTTTGGAGACTTTTCAAGGGTTTCTATACAAACACGGGAAAATCTCTTTAGCCCTTGCTGCTTTCTATTTCTACTTCATAGACAAAGAGTTAAATACGAGGCTCTCAGCGACTTTCGTTTGAAAGCTACTCGTATTTCTTTAAAAAGTTTCTAAACCAAACACTGATTTTTTTTCTAAGCACTGGCTTTTTATACAATAAAATGTTGTAAAACTAAAGTTAGGACAATTTTAGTTATGACAATCGATTAAATGTTAAATGTTTGAATTCTTATTCAAAGACACGACTTTCTAAACTTAAGAATAAGTTTTTAAATAACTTTACAGTTCGCCATACTTTTATTAACCTTTTAAAAGTCTTAAATTATTGGACTCATAAATTTTTTACTCAATCAAGCAACTCAAAGTACTTTGTGTCAATTTTTCAAGATAGCTGCCAGTGAAATAAAAACTTATAAATACCAACAATAATTATATTTTCTTTTGACAAATATTTATTGATACAGCTGCTCTCTTACTGGTTGGTATCTATATGTTTCATTTTTTTTTTACATTTTGATACCATTTTTCAGTAACAGTTTCCTAAAGAGAACTAACACTATCAAGTCACTTGATGTAAAATTTGCAATGCTGTACAAAAGTATAAACTTTAGTAATTATAAATAGACCGCCTTTTGTGCCATGTTATTTGTTTGTTGTATTCTTTTTGTGTTGTATTTTTGTGGTGACAATAAAGAATTATTGTATTGTATTGTATTGTAACCCTGTATGGTGGTAGCCATGTCACCATACAGGGTTATCAGCTAGGGGCGTAGTAAGCCAATGAGAGTCGCTACTCATCGTAACTAATTTTCACTATTGTACCAACTCTGAATTTAAAAAAAACAACTGATGTTCCAGGCATATTGTTGACGACCGATAAAAAATTCTTAAAAAAAAAACTAAAAAAAATTAATTGAAAAAAAAACCTTAAATACTTTTTCTATGGGTCCGCTGTTTTTAGTCGTATTTAGGGTTCGTTCCAAACTGAAAGTGGTTTCTAAGAGTGAATCTTGGTGATTCTTGATCCCTCTCCGTTTAATACAGCCCTAACCAATAATCCCGTATTTTTTTTACAAGATATATTTTTTCTATTTTCTGTTCAAGGAATGAAATAGACGTAAAGGTTCAATTAGATCCATCAATGGATTCTTACTATGGACTGTAGTGAACCTAGAAAATAGAGCATTATTTTTAAATGTTAAGTATGATGGAATGGCCACTAGCTACTAATCTATTTCGGAACTGGTAGAAAATACAAATAGTTACAAAGTTTAACTATAGAAATATAAAATTCACGTTTTTCCAAAAAAAATAATTAAATAAAGTAAGCACAGACATCCATTAAGGCAGGAGCCCTTATATTTTTTTTCAGTTATTTTGATTAAAACATCTAATTAAAAATCTCCTGATTATCATAAAATTTAATGAGACCACATGGTGCAAATCGGCCACCTACCTACATAAAAAACAATAGAATTGTGTAGGTATCACATCATTTTGGAAATAATAATAATAATAATATGGGACAACATCCACACAAAAGTCTTCAGGTCCCAAACTAGGCAAAGCCTGTGCTGTGGTAACCTGAAGACTGATATACATACTTATATGTATAATAAACACTCAGACACAGGTCAAATCATAAATCTGTAGTAAAATAATATTTATTTTGTTTTGGTGACGTATCTGTAGTAGCAGCCTTAATAATTATAGCTTTATTTATTTCCCTTCATTAAACAAAAGCTACAGTTCTCCAAATCTCAATTAATTTTCTTTTGTTTTTCCTGCTTTCTTCCTCATTTACCATTGGAAACATTAATTTCAATTTATGTGCACAAAAAGGCAAACAAAACATTTTTTCGAATGGGTCTATTATCTGATTTTGTTTTTATTAATTTACTGGCACGATCTGGCAAAACGTGGTTAGAAAATAAACTGAGAGTTTTTTATTTGCGCTTGTAAAATATTAATTTATTATTGAAAGGACATGCAATATATGTTTTTCAATTGAGTTTTATTGTAATGTATGTTAATCAGTTGTAAGTTTTTTTTTTTTATATTAGGCGTTTACCTCAAACTAGCTTTTGCACGCAGCTCCGACAATTTTGTTGCGAGAAAAAAATTGCTTTTGGCACTTTTCGGACTTCGAAGTGACTCTCTGCAAAAAATGAAGCTGATCAGTGACTTAGTTGCTGAGGAGAAGACGAACAAACAAACATGAATCCTTAATAAAAATGAAACCAAAAAAATTCTGCCTTTAACTAGTAAAAATCTACTAATAATTAAAGCACTTATAGTAAAGTAAGTAGTACTTTAAGTATCATGTCAGTGTATCCCGTGATCGTATGAAAATAATTTAATTTTTATTTGAAGTAGATTGTGGTCTTGCGGTGACAACAGATGGGGGAAGTGTCAACGAGAAATTCCAACTAGCGATGCAGAATATTCTACACTGAACGTCACGGGATGGTAAAATAGCAAGTATTTATCAAATATCCGCAGCATTACCACACGTTTGCCATTTTAACCTTTTGTCCTCATTTTTATACTCCTTGGTGAAGTGAAAGCGCTATAGCCACTAATGCCTGTAAAATCCACATTAATTTTACCTATACTTATATATTTTATTAATTAATATACTTATATATAGATAAACATTTATTTACAATATCACATAATATGAATTAAATCAAATAATAAATTAAATCTTACATATTTTATCATAATCAGATTTTTTTATCCTAAAATGTGTTTTCATATTCATACTGTTTATTGCAATACGGAGTAATTCTAAATTGACTGTGCATATTTAGTATGCTGAAAGAATATTTAAAAATTAAATACTTTTAATTTTTGTTCAACCCACTTCAGTAAAACAATATTGATACAACTTCAATTGAAGTAATGCAAAGTGAACGTAATAGCAGTAATAGTCATGATCAACCTAAGCCACGTCGCCACTCCGCCACCCCGCCGCCCCGGTGCGAAACTAGGTCACGGCAACGAGAAGTGCTTTCACGTCATTTCAATTGCAACTGAAGATCAAAGCCAGTTGTTTACAATCACCACTAATCTGTATTGGGATTAAAAACTGCCAATATATAACATCAAACTACTCTGATGTGTTTATTATCTTGTGTCACAAATAAAACGATATTCATATCTATTATTTTATGATCAACGTATGTAAATAATATTCTTTTAAAAATAAGTGATTGCCGAACTTCCATTAAGGCAGGCGCTGATAGAACTTATTCAAATATTTCAAATTAAAACTCAAATGTCTACACCAATTTAAAAAAAAATTACCCCCCTCCAAAATATCCAGCCATCTCTGAGAAATCAAGCAACAAACATAAATTTGAAAAAAATACCAACGAATTGTGAACCTCTTTTCGAAATTAGAAGTCGGTAGAAAAGAAGGAGTTTTTAATTTGACGGAATCTATGTATGATTGTCGTTTGTCAATCTTGTAGCCCGTGTGTATCGTCCCCGGGGTCCCGAACGATATCCAGCATTGCCACTAGACTTCCTCGCAAATAGTTTGCACTTAAATTCGACACCACCACTTCAGCTACAAATAATTTAATGTTTACTTTAAATATTTAGATTTTATTAATATAATATTTAGATTATATGGACTACATTTCAATGTAAGAATGTATTTATATAACCGCACTGTCTTATTATGTTAGTAGTTGACAGTTATCAAGCATTTATTACCCAAGACATGAATAAGATAATAAAATTGAGTAAATAATAACATTAGAACTACGTAATTACTTAAACAAGTAAAAAGTAACTAAACGACTGTACATTACAGTCGTTTATTTATTTTAGCGAACGTCAATAACGTAAATGAATGAATTAATAAACATCTTAGTTTAATTTTTTCGAGTTTATAATCTAGGGTTCTTATTAATTTTTTATCAATTAATTTTAGATATCCCTGGTATATAATACCTGGATTATTATTACCAATCTATTGACACCATATTAATTAAAATCGGTTCTATAACTGAGGTGCTATGGTAGAACATTCAAAAATACGTACATACATAAACAGCCAAAATCTCCTTACTTATGGATTTGCCGTAGTAAGGAAAAAATATCAGCTATTTTTTATCTCGATCTTCTCTTTCGAATATAGAAGTTGGTTGTACAAGTCATATTATACTATTATTTCTGACAATGTATATTCAAAATTAGTCTTACTCACGAACACTATCAACAAATAGTTATTTTTATACAAAAAAATAGGAAAGAAAAATACTTCATTCAAAAGATAAGAAAATACGTGGTTGCCTTTCTTTCCCCACATCTGACACTAACCACTACAAGTAGCAGATTTCTATAAAATATCTCCCACATTACATCGTATTATACGCCTATTCTTTACCACCATCACTCCTTATCACAACTACTCATAACTCAAGCATAAGACCTCCGTTTTCGCGCAAAAAATCACAACAAAACAACGCGTAATGTCCCAAGATTTTTATTGTTTACAAAGGCTTTGTCGGCTTCCGCTCCCGAAGCGGTTCGCAGATTAATATAATTGCAGATAGAAAATTACTATGCTAATCTTATTAAATAAGTGATAACTTAATCGGTAAACTGTTAGCATCAGAAGCGAAACGGCGTGGGTTCTATCCCAGGTTGAGATAAGAATCTCTGAGTTTGGCTCATGTGCGTGTTAATATTAATTACCACTTGCTTAAAGGTTTAAGGAATACATCGTGAGGGTTTCACTTATCGAAGAAGGTCAGGTTATTAGGTTTAACTGCGAAAGCTTTTAATAGTAATTAGATTTTACTAGGATAGCATACAAGCAACTTACTCGGAAGCTTTGTCATCTTATTCCATTAGACACGTTGCACTAAAACGCAAACCTTTAGTAAAAAAACACATATACGTTTGTAATATTTCATTTCATTTCAGAACTTAGAATAGAATAGTATATTTTTTAAATAAAGTTTCTATGTTTAAATCTTAAGCTAGACACAGTATGTGGCGGTGCAGATTTTGAGAATTTGTGCGGAAAATAATATTCAAATATTATTGTGGCATCATAACAAGGATATTTTCTCTAGAGCTGTCCATCTGCCAAATGTATTCTGTGATTATGTCAAGCTACATTTATCATCTAGGGGAACCCCTTTTTTCTTAGCACATTAGTACGTCGTATGCTGAGACAGTTTATGAATGACAGTGTCTTTTCTACCCTCTTTGGAGATACACGATAGATGACAGATGACAGCCGCACGACGTATCCACTTGTGGCTTAATCTGACGTTTTAACTGCTACTAGTTAACTCATTGTCGAAGATCTTAGCCATTCAATTATTTATTAAATTACTAATTATTTTATTTGATTGGGCTGAACACGTCGGTCGTATTACGGATGATATTTGGCTCAAGATTACCAATGGATGACGGATCCCAGTGGAAGACAGATCGCAAACGACGTCTCGGTAGACCATGAAAGCATTGCAGAGATGAGCTGGACAAAAATAATGACATGGAAGATCCATGGAAATAGAAACACACACTTGGAAAGAGGGTACTCCTTTACCAAACGGTAGCACATGATGTGCTCATAATAATATTTATTATTTTTTCGATGCTTTTAGCTTAATATTTTATTATCATAGTATCTAGTAACACTTTACAGGGTCACTAGCCTCCTCTTTAGGGTGACTTCTGTTTAATACAAGCAGCAAATTTACTTAAGGTTTAAAAGTTTATTCAAATTAGAAATATCTAAAAGCAACTTAAGTAAAATATCATATTCTTATTAATTCTAAAACTAAATTAAGTTTTCCAAAATCCTATTTCGTTCACCCCTGATTATGTTAGTCACTGCTATAAAATCCGCGAATTTGAAATACCAAATTACCTATAAACATTATCTTAAAATCTCTATCAGCGTTAACAAAACCCGATTCACCTCTATTCTTGGGAAAAATAGCTATTCGCCTTTCATTACCGCCATTTCGTTCAGAGAAGGAAATTATGTTCGCCTTTTGTAAAGCAAAACAACCGTAATTAAAATATCCACAGTCTATGAACAAACTTCAGCTAGAAGTTCTTTTCTGCCTTCTTAATTTCTAATTTTAAGGAACAACTTTTAGTCTGTGTAGTTGCCACAGATAGTGTGGAGTTCGTTGTATGGTTTTTTGTACTAGTCTAAAATCACTAGTAATTTTAGACTAGTACAAAAAACCATACAACGAACTCCACACTATCTGTGGCAACTACACAGAGGTTTGAATTAGTTTTTTTGTAATTGGTGGCCAATATGTTATAACCAGTGATTGATGTAGAGCTAGTTTATCTAAACTTCAAGAAATAGAGACATAAAGTAGTCTGTACTTTATGTCTCTATTCCTCGAAGTTTAGATAATATATTCTTTAGAATAATATTGTTTGGGACAATTGTTCCGATTTTCGGGACATCACTTGAAAGTGGGTCTACATAATTTAGCTTGCAATGTGTAATTACTTACAATAGGATAGGTGAAATGATGATATTACGATACTATACGGTATAGATGATATATTTTTGAGCCATTTGGACTTTAGGGCCGTGGGGACTGGGACCGGGACCTAGTCTTACTTTCCATACTTATCGGAGCGTTTGATCGATGCTACGCGTGACCAGAATGCCGGTGATTATCTGACCCAATGTATAAACATTGCCATTCAGCGTGGTAATGCCGCTAGTTAGATACTGGGCACGCTACCTTCTGGTGGTAGGTTAGAGCATTTGGCTTATATGTAGATATTAATTATTTCATCTGCATTGTTTTTGTTCTAGTTAGTCTTTCCAGGTTTCTTAATAAAAGTACTTGTCCGAAAAAAAAATAAGACGTGTTTATACGTTAACACTAAATTACACGCTGTAAGTAAGATGAGTAGAGGGAATAGTCTCGACTTTGTTCCGACAAATGCCAATAGAAAGAGTGCCCAGACAGATAAGGGCTCGCTCCAATGAAGCTTACAACACGACGCAAACGGCTTAGTGATGTTCGGATCCGTTCCGATCTTTAAAATTTGACCGAATACTTTTTGGTCGGGCTTTGGCTTACGATTGAAGTTAAGAAATATATTTATATTTTATAACATCACTGTATCCAAATTAAATACTAAAAAACAATTATAAATGTATATTTAGAAGTGATCTAAGTTTAAGAGTCTTGACAAGTATGATAATAAAACTCGATAAGTAATTGTAAAAAAAAGTGACTACCAACTTTCATGACGGCATGCAGGCGTCTATAGAACTTTTGAACTTTAACTGTATTTCGATTTAAAAATGAAACATCTTTTCCGGTTTTGATAAAAAATTAAAAAGGGGACCACATGGAAAGTGACTCTTCAAACAAAAAAAACTAAATTTCTCCGAAAACTCACTAGGTGTTTGTAGTCACTTAATTTAAAACGAATTATTCAAAATCTTAGTAAATTATTTAAGCCGGCAATCACTCTCATGTCTTTTAGCTTTTGGGAGGCGCTTGAAAATTGCTAGGAATTGCTATTAAGGAGTGCTGGGTCGGGATAGCTTGTAAAAAGGCTACGAGCAAGGAATGAATTGGAAATGTTCGTCTGTGTACAGTTTTGCAAGTTGATTTTTTGGGACCAAAGGCCTTGAGGGTAAGATGAGAATGGTGGGTCAACTGTCCAATCACATAGACTTTATATGTTATGGGAAGCAGTTTAAAAAAGTCTATCCAACAATACAGTCAGTATTTTTAACCGACTTAAAAAAAAGGAGATTTTCAATTCGTCGGATATTCTTTGGGTTCTCGTATGTTCCCCGATTTCTCAGAAATAACTGGACAAATATGATACATTCTTTTTTTCTTCGGAAGGGCATAGGTACTTTTTAATTGATCCCATAGACATTTTTATCAAAATCGTTGACCGATTTTAGATAGTACCGTAGGTAGTTTTTTTTTCTTTGACTACATAGATGACATTATGATTTGTTACGTAAGTTGCATGCCAAATTGAAGTGGATTTTAGCTAAACTTTTTCTTAAATATGTAGTACTTTGTTGAACAGTCAATAAATAAATAATTTGTCACACTCATAGCTTTCCACTAAGAATTCTCCTATGTCATACTATGCACCATTTACAACAATAATTTATTAATTCACTAGTTGTCACTACAAGAAATATGTAAATCCTAAAAATACTGGTGTACGTTAACCCGTCGAACTCTTTTTAAAATACATTTTTATATATAGAAAATTAACTAAGTTCATCAAAAATGACGAAATAGAACTTTTAAACAGTGTCGGTTCTGACGTTCTTAATGTTGCTCCAGATATATTGCATCGTGTTTCTGTAGATTAATCTATTACCTAACCGTATATATTTCTTGTCACGTCATTTGGTGTACCGAATCTTAGATTTTTAAGTTCTATGACGTGTTACAGCTGTCGCACCCCTTAAGCAGTTTGTTAAACATGGTCACGATGTCCTTCCTGGAGCAAATAATTAGATTTATAGGTAATTGCTATAGTTGTTATCAAATTTGCGGGTTCTAGTGGCACGGCAAAGCTAAGTTGAGCAAAAGAAAGGCACGGCCGTACCATCCTTTTCTCGAGGTGGTTCGAGCTATTTTCGACCCCCCTGATATTATAACTAACAAAGGCATACATCTATAGATATATTTCAAAATTACATGAAATTTGGACCATTACTTTAAGAATTATAGTAAGCCATTGTACCTAGATGGAAAGTTTCTGCCATTGATAGACAGATATTAAATGAACCGACTTGGTTTACATTCGATTTTTATGGCAATAAACTGCGCCGCGAGACTTATGCATTTTTGTTTATGTCCTTGTTAAGTTATGTTTTTGACGGCTAATTTTGACTGTGTGAAAGACTATAATATCACAAACAACGTGAACTTGAGACTTTTTCTCCATAATATTACAAGTATGAAATAGTGGAACACTGGAGGCCAGCATGAGGGTCTTATAACTCGGCTAACAAGCGTGCTTGCTGTGTCTAAAGTACTAAATCCGCACCTAAAACTCGTTAAAGCTCAACCCTAAAAGACTTGAAGAAAACTGTAATAATGAATTTACTGGGTTTAAGTTTTAAGGGTACGGAAGATAGAAAGATTATTAATAGCTAGTTTTTACCAGCAGTTCAATAAAAATTGAAAACGGATCTAATTGAGTAACTCATCCTTTTTTGAGAAGTCGCTAAAATTAAAGTCGATCGGTCACTCAGTTGCTGAAGAGATGAAAGACAAACATACTAACCAAACGAACAATCACACATTTCGCATTTATAATTTGTATGGGGATTATTAGGACAATTCAATTTATTGTCAACGTAGGTCTAATCAAATTGTTATTACAAGCTTATTTTATGAATATTTGTGTACCTAATTTATTACCTAATTTATAATAATGACGCAAACAGTTAAAAAAAATTAGATTAAAAATTTTGTATGTTGGCGTTGACCCAAGGAGGTTAGACAGACGAAAGGACGGATAAATGGAGCCGAACTGAAACTATAAGGTTTCTCATTAGTACTACGCAACCCAAAAAGCAATTTTTTACTAGTATTGTTATCTACACAACTTTTGTGCCTGATTTTTGAGTGTAACAAATAAATTTAAAACTATTAAACCGATTTCAATTAATCTTTTGCAGTTAGAAAGCTACATTTTCACTGAAAACATAACACAGCAAGTCATCACTAAAACAAATCCTGAAAAACGTTACTTAGTCCAACAAACAATGCTAAACATCTACAGATAATAAATATCTACGTAAACATTTTCAACAGATATATATATTTTAAATTAAATAAAGGTATTTAAGACCGGATCTATAATTCGCTTTTAATTTCCCTTTGGACGTTCAAAAACGTCCAGACTATTGTACGGTCACATTAATTCCTGCATTTGTACCGCATTTGACCGACTCGTTTCCACAAAACGTTACATGCTTGGGGCTCGTCACATCTGGGCCAGATATTTTTTTACAGTTGCGCAGTACTTAAATACTATTTATGTAGGACGTAAACGACCCTACATTAGACCCTTTGAGCCTTTCAGTGGGATGGTTTGGGCAGTATGTAAGGTTTACAAAATTTACCCTTGCATAACACAGTTAGTAAGGAGTTTTTAATTCGAGCAGATTTTTGATGAGTTACCTTCGTTACTCTATAAGGCTTTGAAAGTTATGAAACCGTTCATCTATAAAGTTATAGAGAAAGTGCTAACACGGTCAAAGTGTTTCTGTAGAAATTAAACTAGCATAAATAAATTTAAGTTCTAATATATTTTCGCAATTTAACGATTCATAATTATAAACTTTTATAAAAAGTTATTTTCTTACTCTATATAATTCTTCCTAACGACACTATCATAAGAAGATAACCACACTGGATGGTCTATAGGTATCATTTTGCACTTGAAATCACCATCTTCGTCTTTTATTTTGGATGCCAACTTTATCACGAAAACCGTATCATGGACAGTCCAACTGCCAAATTTAATGTTTCGATGGCATTGTGGATAGAAAGATCGTAAGCCATCATAACATAACAAATAAATATTTTGTAAAACTGTTCCAAGCTAGACATGCTCCATCTACTCACAGTATCGCTAATTTCCGTGGTCTGTAATTAAAAATGAAAATAGTTTTTTTTGAACGTGTATTTTTTGACTGATTGAAACTGTGATACTGCTCCTCAACGATTCCAAACTGTGAGGCAGATAAGGAAAACGGTGGGAAAGATATTTTTATTGCATTAACTTGTAGCCGAATAGCTGGCGAGAATGGACAATTGTTTTAAGTAATGAAGGGAACCGACGCCGTCGCAGGAAGCTTCTGGCAAATTTTTGCTCTAAAAACTTTGTGAACAAAATCACCGGAAAAAAATTGAAATGTTTTTAAAGTTGGAGAGGAAAATGATAATTGTTTTGCTGTTTTTGTTTTCTTCGAAACTTTACACATAAAAGTGGGTTAAACTTTTGACAAAGTTTTAGTAGCTGTAATAAACAACTTTCAATCCTTTATTATTATTCAAATTAAATTTTAAGATTCAAATGTTTTGGCTGAGGAGAATTTTAAATGTATTTTACTTGTTCGGTTTATTTTTCTATATTCCAGTCTGATCCCCGTTATAAATGTTCAGGTAATATTATTGCTTACTAGCTGCGCGCTGCGATGTTACCCGTGTATAATATTACGAAGCTTTTGTGTATCAGGATTGCTATGAGGTATAAAACGATAAAATTCTGTATCAATTAACAGTCAGGATGTGTCATTATGAAACAGTAAAATGGCAACTCTTGGTGAGAATTCGATAGACAACATCTGGGCGTAAGTTACAACTTCAAAATATTATACTGTCACCACAAAAATAGAACATCACCACCCAGATTCACAATGAGTTTACGCTCGGATTTGAAAACGTTGCAACACGAATTACGCAAGACTTATTAGAAGATCCTAAATTATTACTTAGAAAATCGGTTTAGATCTGAACTAAAATAATAATCACTATTTAATATTTTAGATTACGTAACAAGCTTCGCGTAATTTGTGTTGTGCAAAGTTTTCGAATCTGAGCGGAAACTCATTGTGAATCTTGGTGCAGATCATAAATACAACAATAAGAAACCGGCATCAAAAGGTGTTCTTATTGCTAAAATCAATGATTAATTTGCGAACTACCGACGACATAAACTCATTACTCAATGATAAAAAGCAGGTACTTTTAGTTTTTATCGACTACAGTAAAGCGTTCGATACCCTCAAGCATGATCTGCTAAGTAGGAAGCTGGATAACACTGGTGTTAGAGGCAGTCTACTTAATTGGTGTAAAGATTATCTGGACGGCCGTAGTTACCGGGTCAAAGTGGGTACGGCTTTCAGCGACAAGGTCCACGTAACTGATGGTACAGCGCAGGGCTCGGTATTATGACCCTTGGCATATGTCATCGTTGACATATCACTAATGTAATTAAGTATTGCAGCGTTTATCAGTTTGCGGATGACACTTGCTTAGTAGCTGCCGACAGGGACATTGTAAAGGTTCAAAAGCAGATACAAGCTTATGTTACTGCAATTTGCAAGTGGTCACACGACTCGGGTCCTTAATGCCGATAAAAAAAAGTTTTTACATATTCGATCAAGTAATAACTTTTGTAAGTTAATAAGAGTTCAAATATTTGCACACAGCCATGATTGCCTACAAAAAGATGCAATTGGGAATGTAAATACTTGTTCTCTTACCTGTCAAGTATTACAACAAGTCACTGAGCAAACCTATCTGGGCATGGTCATAGACGATCGATTTAAATGGGGTAAGCACATGCTAAATTCAATGTCATTAATAGTCGTGTACCATTTACAGTCTTACTGACTATGTACAAGGCACTGGTGGAAAGTATTATCTCTTATGGACTTAGTAGTTATGGCCGTACCTTTAAACCTTTTTGAAACAAATTTATAATATACAATACAGATTGTTAAAACTAATTATACCGCGTTATGCAAAGGATAAATTCAAGGAGGATCCGAAAGGGTTATTTATATATTGTAAGGTGCTACCAATACAGGCTAAAGTCAAACAAAGTAAAACAAACAGGATACTATGCGAGCAGTTTTTTAGAAAAGAAATACAACATTAAATTACAAACTCAGTAACTTGTTTTACCAAAATTTAAAAACCTGTACGGCAAACACACCTCACAGTACCTAATCCCGTATCTTATAACTGGCCTACCACATGATATTCGCGACAAAATAACTCCAATTAATATAAAAATAATTTTATTTCATTATTATCACAATAAATAAAGTAATATGGAGCAGCCTGTATATCGAGTTGTTGAGCGGGCCAGCGCATGACGTCGCGTGTTTGCTTGCTTCACGACAAGTAGGTAGAATGCGACGCGCGCGCTGCTCGCTCAACTTAGTTCATTATTGTTTATACTTTAGACGTAAGTATAATATGATTTTTATTGTATCGACACTTCAATTTATTATTTGTTGTTATTTTATGTTGTTTATGTTTATTATTATTTTATGTTCAAACTTTGTATAGAACGTGTTTATTATGTAATTACTTATTAACAACAAGAGCACCTAGCACTTAGACAAACATCGCAGAGATTTTTTAGTGTTAAGATACTAAATGTTATGTAAGAAATATAAAATAAATAAATAAAATAACTCGTTTAATAATATACTAAACTACGCTCGCATAATGCAAATACTGCAATGTTAGGACTTAAACTCAAGCTAATGTTAAATTAAACCTGGCTAAGTGTGAGCTCGGGAAGTTAAGTAAAGATCTCGGATACTATTCGGTCAGAGCACATCATTTTACGAGTAACTTGTTACTATAAGATATATGAATAGAATAATATAAATTAGAGATTTGAGTTAAGGCCAGTCACAGCAGAGGCTCCAAAAAGCGTTGGAACTCTGTAAAAGAAACTCCTTTCTCGGTAATTGTTAGGCTATTCTAGAGACCTCAAGAGTATTCCTTGTACAGCTTAAAACTATTATTTTTTACTCCCTGACACACATAGACCATCTGATGTTCAGGATAGGTAGGTTTTTGATAAAAAGTTTGATCATACAAAAATATTGCGAAGTAATAACTTTAGTTGTTTAAAAGTTCCCCAAATCTAATAAAACATTATCAGTGCACAGGTTCTACCCCTTTCAAAAGGCTGTGCCCCGGTGATCCGTCTCAGTTCATTAGTGACATTAATCACTGTAGCCTTGAGTTGCGACCTACTCCGGATTCGTAGATTCTAAATAGTACACTCGAATAAACAGGGTTCAGTATACAAGGTTACTAGTAATATCAATGTTTAAGACATAAATAGTAAGTAAGAAGTAAGAATGATGGTAAGCGGTAGTGCAGGGACGGGGTGACCTAAGAAGATGTAGCTGAGTAGTGTGAAGTAATAGTGGCGTATATGTGAAAAATTAGAGAATTAAAGGATGACAGCTGATAGAGTAGAAGGGAATAGGAAAACATGCTGTTTCAACCACACATAGTGGGATAAAGACAAGAAGTAGATTATGATGAATACAACTACTTGAATAAAAATAGGTTGATAATATCTCACCCGCATTGTACTTAGGACTTAATAGCTACTTAGTAATTTTTTATGAACATATTATGAACGGATTTTTTAATGAACATATTTTGAACATTTCTTCAACAAGTCCTTTTAATTTTAGGGAAATCCGCATTAATCACATATACATTTAATCACTAAAATAAACAAGGTATATAATATTGTAAAATAATATTGAGAAGCTTTCGCGTGACGAAGTAAATCGCAGGTTTCTCTGCGCGGTACTGAATTTAACGCCGCACGAGCTACGAGTATGTTGTACTTTATAATTACGAAGCTAGAGTGATAATTTCTTTGAATGTATTTGCGGAGTATGTAGAGTACTATATTAATATTCTATGGCTGAATTCGTATCTGGTTGTCAAAGACTAGTTACGAACGTGGATCAAAGGGAACTAGCGTAGTTAATTAGTCACTAAAGTTGTTGCAGTCGTAATTATGTGTCCTGCAGTAACTTATATTTTTATATTTAATATTTCCTAAAGAATAAGGCGTTCATTGTGCGAGCTGTCGTGTTTAAACCTAACCAGTGGGCATATTTGTCTCCCAAACATAGGCGTACCGAGTCACTTCGTCAACGGTATTCCACAAATATTTTACTGCTACAGCACATTAGATTGTCGCGATCAGCGCGCATTGAAATAGACAAATCGCTTAAGAAATAAAAAGAAGCGTTTTGTCTAATTTAATTTACTTTTTTCTAGAACGTCTCTGCTCCAAGTCTGGGCATATGTCAATGTTTCCTCTGTCAGTCAATGACTGGATGTTAATACCAGCGTACTAGCTCCATTATTCAATGGATGCGCTTAACTGACCACTAACTGTCACTACGCTGGCTGAGATGAGGTTTGCAAAATTTACATATTTTATATGAAATTTCTAACAAGAAATAATAATAATTAATAAACTTTAAAGTACAAGATAGCTCGTGCGGCGATAAATTCAGTACGCGCAGAGAAACCTGCGATGTACTTCGTCACGCGAAAGCTGCTCAATATTACCTTGCTTATTAGATAATTACACGCATTCCCCGTGGTGCTCGAATTTCGTTTGCTTAGTGTTTAGCTTCATGTATATGAAACGCGCTTTCTCAAAATTCGAAACGTGCCTGGGAACATCTTTTAAGTTTTCCATACGGCGTGCTTTATGTAAAATTTGATCCTACCAACAAAAAGTCCCTTACTCAGAGAGTAAACGAAAATTGCGTGAGGTACGCAGTATCGAAAGACAATCTTTTGGATGTAGCTGTGCCATTTCCATCTCGTTTACGGAAAAAACAAAAATTCTAAAAAGTGTGAGAATTCGTTTACTTTTAAAATCAATTAAATAAAAAAACATCGATGGTGATATCAGAGGCGCCGCACGCGTCTTGTTCTCTAGCGACACTATAGCTTCTTATACACCCAAAACCGTTCAGTCACTACGTGACAAACATCCGCATGCAGCAGCAAATCTCCAGCTCCCTGATCCACCTCAACTGGACGATGTCGCCATTGAAGTGACTGCCTATGCGGTTGCTGAGGCTGTTAGCTCTTTACAGAGTGGCTCCGCCGGAGGCCTAGATGGTTTAACAGCTCAGCACTTAAAAGATCTTCTACCTTTTAATTCTGGTGAGGTAGGCGAGAATCTCTGGAGAGATTGACGGCCTTAGTAAACCTCATTTTATCTGGGCGTGTCAGTGACGACATCGTTGAAATTTTGTATGGTGCTAATTTATGTGCACTTCGCAAAAAAGAAGGTGGTATCAGGCCAATCGCAGTCGGCACCACATATCGTCGTCTCGCTGCCAAAGCTGGTTGTAAGAAAAAGGTTGCTCATTTAAGCAGCCTTTTTCAACCTTTACAGCTTGGTTTTGGTTCGCGGGGCGGATGTGAGGCTACCGTTCATTCTCCTCGGACTTTTCTTGGTCAAAATTGTGGAGATGTGCTGTCAAAGTTAGATGTAAAAAATGCTTTCAATTCGGCTGACAGATGCACTCTTATGACCCAAGTAAAGGACAAAATTCCTGACTTTTATAATTTTCTTTGGCAATGCTATGGCAAATCCATAAAATTGACGTTTCGTGAGAACCTTTTCTCTTCTTCAGTTGGTTGTCAGCAGGGTGACCCATTCGGATCGGCTATTTTTACTTGGTTTGGTACTTGGATGACGGAACTTTAGAACACAGTTTTGAATGATTTACAAATTTCAATAGAAAAATTTTGTCTAATAGGTTTGGAACTAAATTTTTCAAAATGCTAACATTCGTTTGCAACTCTTGTCCGGACAAGTATCCGTTTGGTAGATAAAAGTTCGCTTCGTCTTCTTGGTCCACCAATTCACAGTAAATCTTTTTCTCCCTTCGTTGAGGAAAAAATTCAAAATTTCATGAATACATCTGGCCGTTTGCTCAAAATTAACGCTCATATGGCGTTTACTATATTGTTCGTTCCTAAATTTACGTATAATTTTCGTTGTAAAGTAAAGTAAAGTAATATTTATTGACCTTTAAATAACGGTAGTTACAGGCAAGTCTTATTACATTTGAATTAATAATTACTTTAAAAAATTTACTTACAAATCTCATTTATATATTATTACTTAATATTAGTTCTTAGTTTAACAGTTCTCTTGACAAATATTTACATTATGATTGCTTTGTTTAGTTATTAGTGATATTTTATTATGGTTGTTCGTTACACAAGAACGATGATTCTACAAGCTGCATTGACATATATTCGCTGAGTTTATAAAAAGGATTGCTTTCAAAAAAATAGTTTAATTTTTGTTTGAATGTAATAAAATTGAGATCCATTACAATATTAGGTAATTTATTGTACATCACTATTTTGGTATAAAGCCCCTGCTTCTTACATTTAGCTAGTCTGTTTATTGGTAGGATTCGCCCTTTTTTATTATTGCCCGAAATTCTTTTTTCCGGTATTACCCTATCCTCGTGTACTTCTTATAAACAACTATAAATATAAGGTGATATAACTGTCATTATTTTATCTTTTTTAAAGTGTTTTCTCGCAGGACTACGTTTTTTCAAACCGTTAATTGTTCTTATACACTGTTTTTGACATTTTAAGACTTTTATGCTATCTTTAGCATTTCCCCAAACAGTAATAACGTATCTTATAATAGAATGCACGTAGGCATATAGACAGAGATGAGCGACTTTTTATCTAGTAATGTAGTAATTTAAATAAAGCATAATTACTACTTGCCAATTTCTTGCAAGTTTTATCGATGTGCGCATTATGGTTAATTGTATTATCTATTGTATAACCTAGAAATACATTTGTTTTACAATGGAATTCCCGAAAATATCTACCTTTGACTGATACTGCATAGAGATGGTTTTATCAGAGTTAAAAACAATTCCATTTGCGTCAAACCATTCCTTTAACAACTCCATAACGATACTAACTTTATTTTGCTAAATTATGTATACATTTGTCTCTGATACCTACATGTGTGTCATCTGCAAATAAATTTATGTGAGCCCAACTTGGCAATGCATTGGTAATATCATTAATATATATCAAAAATAAGACTGGGCCTAAAATAGAGCCCTGTGGTACTCCAATTAACTCCTACCTTCTGTAGAAATTTGTTCATTAATCGAGACAATTTGACTACGGTTCTGTAAGTAAGTTTTAATCATATTTAATTTATGACCTTAAAATCCGTAATATTGCATTTTTAAAATTAATATATTGTGCCTCAAACAATCAAAAGCTTTTGAAAGATCACAAAAGATACTTGCACATTTATTTGACGTATCTAAGGATTCTAGAATGTAATATAGTACTTCTCTTATAGCCATTTCTGTCGAGCGGCCTTTTCTGAATCCAAACTGTGACATTGTAAATAAATTATTTTCTTCAAAGTATTTAACAATTCTCGATTTAATAATAGCTTCTAAATTTTTTGATAAAGTTGGCAAAATGCAAACGGGTCTATAATTACTAATATCCTCTATATCCCCTTTTTTAAAAAGTGGGATTACCCTACCCGGTTTCACTACGTCGGGAAATATTCCGTCAGTTAAACATGAGTTTAAGACAATTAATATTAATTCAAATAAATTATCGTTATTTATTATTAGGTTCCGTAAAGTCTTAGTACTCATATCATAAATATCTAACGTAGGTTTTTGCTTCATGTTAACTACTACCTTTTTGAGCTCAGTATAATCTACTGGTCCAAATGAAATAGATGTCAACGGTTTACTACTTAATCTAAATACTTTTTGCAATCATTCGCGTCAATTTCTAGATTACAAGTTAACGTATGAGCTATGTTGCGAAAAAAAAAATACTAAATAGAGTAGCAATTTTTTTTAGATTCTGTAATACTTGCTCCGATTTCGTTTTTTACTGATTTGAATTTTTACTGACTGTTCGTTTATAATTTTCCAAGATTCTTTAATTTTATTTTTTGATTTTTTAATTCTATCTCTATACTGTATTTTTTTTTGCTACGGCCATTGTTTTACGTTATATTTTTCTATACCTTTTAATGTTTAATTTTCTTGTTCCGCTAGGGTCAACCTCTTGAAGGATTTCCATTTTGGCTAAATTTTTCTTACTAGTTTCTATACCTAAAGTCGACCATGTTTTCTGAACATTTATTACTTGTTTTTTCATTTTTGGAAAAGCTATGTTATAGTAGTATATCAAATCATTGTGTAAAATCCTCGTTCTTGCGTTCGCGTCACTAGTCATTAGTATTTCTGTTTTTATTGACATATGATTTTTGTTAAACAAATAGTTAAAATAATTAAGGTTATTTTTTGAAAAATTTCGAGCCATATAATCTGTATTTTTACTATTAACATTTTTGGTATTGAAAAATTCCAATTTAATTACTTTATGGTCTGACAGCTTACATCCTAAAACTGATCCTCTACAACCACTAAAATTTACAATAAAGTTATCAATGCATGTGGAACTGGTTTGGTTCCTTTTATTTGTCTCGGTTCTAGTAGGTCTTTAGTATGCCGTCAAGATTCTTAATATTTTTATCTACTTTTAATACATTTAAATTGTAATCATCTGCTATAATGCTGCTTTTGTTTTAACAGTTCGCCGCTAAACGAAAAAAAAATAAACCAAGCTTGCTTCCTCTGTGGCCTCTCTCTTTCTGTATCTGTTCTCTGCCTGTCTGTCATGCTAAGGTTGCGACAAACAGGTTTTCTCACAATGTTCGAATCATTACCTGATTTTTCATCTGTCAACCGCGACATAGCGCGGATATTTTTACTAGTGTGCTGATACTGGCTCGGAATATATTTACGGCATTCGCGCGCTCCCAGTACATATTTGTCAGAGTTCATTCCTCAGTAAGTCGACGCTATCTACACTGCTTGCCATGTAGATACATTATCCAAATATTTTTAGAATATCACCTTACATCACACTAATATTTTAAAAGCAAAAAATTGTATGTGTGTGTATATTTGTTACTCTTTAACGCTTACAAATGAAAGGGTAATATTTCTCACTAGAATAACGTGTATCCTGGATTGACACATAGGCTTTTTTATTAAGTAAAATTTAATTTCTTTTGAGTAAATTTAATTTCTAGAATGCGTGTGTTACCCAGCGTGTGTTACCAGCGTGTATTACCCAGGGCTCAATTTTCTTTTAAAATATAGATTATTTGGCTGAAGACAGTTCAGCGCACACGCAGGTGTTAGTTTAAAATTGTATCTTGTTCACGAAAAACATGAGTTGGAAATGTTACCAACCCTTATTCTTACAAGTAGATTACTATTGATCTTTTCTGAAAGCATTTCTACTCACGGCATATTAAGGCAAAGCATTTGAAAGAAAATACTATTATTAATTTGTAACTTATTTCGAAGAAAGACTATTTTCATTACACAAATGCTAACTGCTTGTTCTAAAACTTATTTTCAAGTCAAATTTCCGTCATTACAAACTCTCCGACATTCATCTGAAAAAGTTTGTTTGTAGTCCTAATTGGACCTAATCGTTAGTGCAAGTGGCCTCGACGTTTCAAGATCGATTGGCTGTTAAACGGGTGCCGTCTAAAGCCTGACTGTTTGCTTAAACTAAGCTATTGATTGATTCCGGGTCATTAGGCTGACCGCTGGACGACTTGGACGCCTACTCGGAATGCCCACAAGCACCTTTGATTCACAGAATAATGTGGTGGTTAGTATATGTCAAAGGCTAGATGACCATTGACCAATATTTACTTTCTCTTTAGGCCTATAGACCTACCTACCTGCAGGATAATTGGCTAGGGTTATTGGTAAGTTCGATAGACCTTACCACCCACCGGTACCTTACTTATATTTACGTATTTTAATACGTTACGTATGCATGAAAACTTACTGAACAACCAACTTAGGATAAATAAACGAATATGGCTAAGCCCAAAAGAGGTCATAGCATGATTGTAAATAAATTGGTAAAGTGCGAGTATAGATCTATACAACGGTTCACATTTCTACAAGTTGTCGTTATTAATATCGACAAGTAGCGGCAAAAATCACGTTTGTTTTATAGAAGCCCTTCTATAAAACAAACGCGTTTTTTGCCGCTTAAATAATTTTAAAACCTTAAATATATTTTATGTTGATTTAACTGCGTATTTTTAAATTGAATGTAGCTGTACAATTCTGAGAATATTTCCAGCGTTTGTCTACTTTTTGTCGTTATTTTATCAAGCGAAAATAGAATCCTCTTTAAATATTTCTGTTTTAGTATTTGTTGTTATAGCGGCAACAGAATTACATCTGTGAAAATTTCAACTGTCTAGCTATGTTAAGCAATGACGGTTCATGACATACAGCCTGGTGACAGAGAACCAGACGGACGGACAGCAAAGTCTTAGTAATAAGGTCCCGTTTCTTAAGATACGGAACACTAAAAATAAATTTAACAGGCCAAATTAAACTTGAAAGGATTTTTATCCAGTTCTGGTATTTAATTATGGCAAACACTATAATATCACACGAAATAAGTAATGTGTACCGCCATTTAGCTAAGTCAAGAGCTGTCAGTATACAGATCTCTGTAAAATTGTTAAACTCAACCTAAAATGTACCGAAATTATTTATTGCGCACGCAATTGAGAGATATTTTTTGAGTATTTCACAAGTACTCTTTATCTACTGTAATTTATATGGAATGTATGTTCAGATGTTTTTTGTATGATGTGTATTTAAAAATCTAGGCTGAGGTATATTATGAATTATAAAAATAAATGTTTAGAAATAGGTTAAAACTTGATAACTCTCTCTGCGAGTAATTTTACTGACTCTTATATTTGGAAAATGTACTTCTAAAAGCTCAAAAAAATGTGTCTAATCTTTATTTTAGTACTATTTGTATAAAACGTTTATAAAAACATCAGATAATGTAGGAATTATGGTCGAGTGTAGCGATGATGGTCGAGTAGTTAGTAGCGACGATTGCTGTTCAAAAGGTACGAGGTCCGATCCCACGAAACATGCAAAAAGAGCCTGAGCTACCGGTGAATGAAAACATCGTAAAGAAACCATAGCATGGTGGTAGGGCGTTTCCTATCGCTCGCCTGGCTAGCTACCATCCTCAAGTTGTAAAATCTGGCGCCAAGCACTTAATGGTGTGTTCCGGCAGCCTTCCTTAAAAACCAGTATATTCCAGACTAGGCATGCTCCATCTAGGGCTACAGTGTAGCTAACTTCCGTGGTCGTGCGAACTTGTGGTCAAATGCCTAGCTGTTCAGGATAAAAAAGACTTGACCTAATTGATGTACGTCATCTGTAAACGTTTATTGTTTAACTGTCAGATGGTATTCAAAAAACTAAAAATAAAATTTTATGTTTTAATATTCCGTTAGTCACCATCATACTTTTTAAGATACTGGTTTAAGTAATAATAGTGGCCATAACTTATAATTTTATAGTCGAAGCTTCCGGTTACCAAAACACAACAAACTAATTCGGAGCCACTCGTTATTCCAATTTCTAAATTGGGATTTAAAACAAAATATTTGAATTACCAAGATACGGCTATTTCTTAAATAATAAATAGACATTAACTAGTAATACACACGCCCCGCCGCTACAAAACAAACTCGATGAGACGTTCACTAACTCTTCAACAATTTTCCGACTTCCTACAAAAATTTTCTCGAACATCCTTGTATCGCCTAAGTCGCCAACAAGATACCACTAGTGATGCCAATCGACTGCCTACTATCGATAGTTTATCGATAGATCGGTTCGAAATATGATCAAACTACGAGGTGTATACTCCTGTAAATATCGCCGTCCTTGTCGAGGTATTACCGGACTTAGATCTAAAGAAACGTCTTGCCAAGCAAAATAAAGCAATGGGAAAACATTGCCATTGCGCTAACAAAATTAATAATTGATATAATGCAACTAACTGAAACTTATGTTCTGTAAACATAGAATTAACAGTTTGTTAAGTCACGACGTGGATATATTTCGAAAACATTCCAAACTTAAGTAATAAGATATACTAAATCTTCTTCGATGGTATGTTCAAATAGAGTCCATACTATGGGAAGCAAGAGTACCTAAAATTTATAATAATATCAAAAAGCTTTAGGGCATTATAAACGCTATGCTGTAAAAACTATTGCTTAATTTGAAAATCAAACTACTGGACTGAATTTGGAGGCTCCTAGCAAATATACTCTTAAACAAAAAAGGGTTCTAACATTTTGTCCAGACATATCTAAAAAATAAAAGAATATACTTTAGAAACCAACTAATTGAGAACCTCTTCCTACAGTGTAGTCTTAGAGCGTAATATTAGTTCGACTATTGTTGATGAACTCACTATCGATAACTAGCCAACACTAGGTTGCCTACAAGTAGGTAGCTAATATCTTGGCATTGCTGGAGTGTCAAACACGCTGTGTATAAAACGTTTTGTGCAACACTATCGACCAGTCGTACGTGAACTGTAAATTCACACACCACATACTTCAGTCTGTTGCAAGAGGCATATTTAACTTTTTATATTGGCAGATAGCTATAAATCCAAGTAAAATCAGTTATCTACGAGGAGCACTTCGGTTGTATGTCTATTTATCGCAAT
Organism: Ligdia adustata; assembly: GCA_947049295.1. NCBI lineage: Eukaryota > Metazoa > Arthropoda > Insecta > Lepidoptera > Geometridae > Ligdia > Ligdia adustata. Next base: position 5,292,221 of record OX346237.1, read on the forward strand.
AACTCATTAGTTATTGCGATAAATAGACAGGTACCTAATTCAGGTACTTTTTCTTCTTATGTATCATTATACATAAGAAGAAAAAGTACCTGAATCTAGGTGCCACAAAGCGTCCTCAAAACGGTCTTACAGGTAGCGCTAGTCTTACGTCTTTGTTTTACATCAGGCGAGTAAAACTGCAGTCAAACTCAAGCCTTTTTTCTATATTATTATAGAAAAATGGCTTGAGTTTTACTGCATTTACGGAAATATTGAATTAGGAAAAGAACCAAGACATCTGAAAAGTCTTGGAAGAGCTTTGTCCATCACGCGAAAATCGACGAAGAAAAGAAAAAACGCAAAAATAGTTGTGCGTGAATACTTAAACAAAACATTTAGATATGTCTAATTTTGAGATGTCTAATACAACTCATTAGAATTTTGAATACTGTTTAAATTATGAAATACATTATGATCAAGTAACAGTAATAAGTCGCTTAATGTGTAATAATTGTTTCAGCAAAGAGGTTTGACAGAATACCATGACAACAGAGGACCTGTATTATTAGGTAATGAACCTTTTATAGAGACCTTTTGACTGGTCAAAAGGATAGAAATTTGAAGCTGGTGACGATCAATTTCATAGCAATTCCTCAAACCTGTATACCTTCAATTCAGTCAATATTCTCCGGAGCTCCTCGAAAATTGGCCTTCATTCAAGCCGATCACTTGCGTTACACACAACCATTAGAAAATAAGCTCTATCGCTGACACGCAAGGTTGATTTCATGATTGCACCCGTCACGATGTCTGCTGCATTCCTTTAGAACGGAACTCAATTTTACGGTAGACATGCACTCATAGTCTTTTTGAAGCAATAAATAAACTGGAATAGCCGAAAGGTTGATATACTGAGTCGCGAAATGGGGACAGTAGTATGGCAAGCCAATTGTGCGATACGGCTGGGTTTTATTGCTTTTAGTTATGAAACGTCTGTTGAGGCCTTTAGTCATGCTAGACAGTCGTTCAGCGTATGACTTTGAATGGTTTGACGAATTTTTATGATTTAGTATTTATGTATGTTAAAACATCCCTATTTTTATTTTATTACACAGTCCACCAAACCGGCAGATTGCAATTTACGAGCGGGGGTCTTTCTATTTTCTTTAACAAGTATCTTCCTAAATAAACCAGGTGTAATGGCAATATTTCTTGATTAAATAAGCGATTGGAAAATTTGAATTTAAACCACTATTTTACCACAAAGTGGCTCGCTTTTTAAACCACAATTGACCGTGTATGAGCTGTGTGAAGAGGACTATGTGTGAAAAATGAGTAAATGAGGAGATATTATCTGATAAAGTTGAATGGAAGAGGTGAATTAAGGTAAATTACGGAAAATATTCCGAAATTCACCTTACATTTAATTCTTTGGGTGACGCTATTTTTTGCATGATGTCGTAGCAGTGTAATTTATTAAACGTATTAGAATTTTTTGCAAAATATAATCTATCCTGTTTATAATATTAGTGAAGAAGTGTACATAGTAGTAATACATATAGACAATAAAATGCATGACCATTGATTTGTGATTCAAGTTTCGAAAATCCTCCTCATATAATGAAAATAAACAATTTCCAACTCTAAAAGGTCGACAGTAACGTAAGGAGAATCTTCCGGATGATGTAGTCTACGAGTACCTCTAAATCTGTCACACTCCATGTCTGTTAAATCCGTCCGCGAGATATTTTACATTTTTCCTTGTGGATCATATCTGTCACAGCAATTCCCGGTTAAGCTTTCAGCAATCTTTTCCACATTGGGAGTTGTTCCTTATCTTATATTTTTATTATTATCTACACGAAAAACATGTAAATATGAATAAAAAAAATCTTTTAGAATCTAAAAATAATTTAACTCATGGTTTCCCCTCCTTTAAAAGGGGAGACGTGTGGCCAGTAGTGGAATATGTTAACATTACGTAGTAGTGAATACGAATATAAAATAAATATCCTAGTGTATACAGGCTTATCTTTTAGAGGTGTACTACCACTTTCATTATGGGAACAACCCTGAATTTAAAAAAAAAGGAGCAAATTCGTACAAAAAAAATATCCGTCGCCATCAGAATGTATGAAACAGCTGTTTTTTTTCTCTAATTCAGATCTGGTTCCATAGTGAAAGTCGTTCCTTAGGATGAGTATGGTGACCCCCTTAAAGTTTAGTTTACCCCTAACCGATAAACCGGTATATTTATTATTCAAACATGATAATAAATAATATTAATAATAGTAAATTTTTTTTTAAATCTTCTTTCAGCAAAGTCGTCGTTGCTGGTCTACTTCTAAAGCAGTCAGCAAAATTGTATGGAATTTCATCACTGCCGTGTTTTATTCGAAAGCAATTTCCTTTGAAAGTTCATTATCATAGAGTTTTATTTCGATAGAGTCACGTCCAAAAAGATTTTATTCAGATCTAGTATGCCGCTTCGACAAAGTTCTAGGCATCTTGTGATTGATCAGTACCAATGGCTTCTTAAAGTTTTTCCTTTGAACGGATTACCCGGTGTAATGTATAAACAGATATAAAAAAAGTTTCAATTCCTAAAGTAATTGTTATATTACTAAAGTAAAAGCGAAGTAAAAATGGGTTTCAAAGCTAATCCATGTTTGCAGTTGATTTCAACATCTTCGTTGACGATTTATAGCATCTTCGCAATATTTACGGCACCCCTGAGGTTTAGAAGAAGTATTAATTAGAAGTTTTTTTTTTCAAAAAATTACTATTCAATAAAATCCCATATTCCCATATAAATATTATAAAAATCGGTCTTTTTTTAATAAATATAAGTTAAATATAACTTCTTTGAGTAAGTATAAATGATATTTAGTAACATAAGTTTTTCGTGCAGAATTGAAGTTGGTTTACACTTTTTAAAGTACCTATCACTTGTTTCAGGAATTAATTCACTCACCAATATACCACGAAAATATGACGTAATTTCCCAAACGCTGCCCATCCAAGTTGGATTCTTCGGGCATCCACTTTGTCTAATTATACCTTAATCATACTAGGTATGTAGTACTTTTAGCAGTGAAACTTGATAGCGAAAATAGATACTCGTATACATGTCTTGCTTAGCGAGTTTTATGAATAATCTTATATATTAGTTTTATATTGATCTAAGTATATATTAATCTTGGTATGTACCAAGATTCAGAAACACATACGTACATGCTCACTTCATGTGATTAAAGCAATTTTTGCTAAAAACAAGTTGAAGAGACAATTCTTGTGGTCCTCTATGTCATTATAAATTGTAAATTTAATCATAATTTTCTATTACAGAAAAGTGATCGCTTTCTAGCGAGAAATCATCGCCAGAGCACACAAAAACGACGGGGTGTTATAAGTATGACGTCTCTGTGACATCACTCACGAACGGATGAACTAATTATGATTTTGTTTTGTTTTATATAAGAGGTGACTTAGGCGGGAGTGTTCTTTGCTATATTTATTAAAAATCGGTCCAAAACATCCGGAGCCACAAAATGGCGGATTACATATTTTTTCACAACTCCCTCAATATGGATATCAAACGAAAGGATATAAGTATAATAAAATACTACAAATCCAAGACGGCCGCCACCACGATATGGCGATATCACGTTGTTTTTTTAAATTTTACTCGTTCTTGTATTTAGACCAAATGTTCTACTTTTGTGGTGAAAATAAAGAGTACCGCAAAATAAAATAAAAAAAAACTAAAAAAATCTCAGGTATTGACATAAAAATATCCTACTCAGAAATCAAAAGTACTTTTACTAATGGTCTATTTCGGAATAAGCAACGTCCTGTCGTGTCCTATCGTCTTAAAAAAAGAGTTGTTTCAAAAATGTATGGAGCTCCGGCCAGGACAGTGTACATGATACCATTAATACGTTAGGGACTATTAATCTTTATAACATCAACCAAATTCAAAATAACGTAATTTATCGCAGTGTACAAAATTAATTTTTTATCAAAATATTAGGTCCTTACATATGAAATTGGCGTTTTGTCGTACTGGCCACTTTGATCTCAAATATCTCTTCTTTGGTTAGGGATTCCAATTTCAAATTTATACAGCTATTTATTCATACATTTGTATTTCGAAAACCGTAATTCATTTGTTTTGTCCTCGTTTGGTTTTTTCTTTGCGTCACGCAGTTTACAAAATGGAAAACTTGAAATATCGCGTCATTTACGAGTACGAGTTCCACCGTGGTACCAGTGCTGCAGAAACGGCTCGAAGGATTAATGATGTGTATGGCGGCGGTGTCGCAAAAGAAAACACAGTGCGTTTTTGGTTCCAACGTTTTCGTTCTGGAAATTTCAACCTGCAGAACAAGCCCCGTGGACCGCCGGAGACTAAAGTTGCTAATGAAGAATTGAAAGCTATTATGGAAGCAGATCCATCGCAAACCACGTCCGAGTTAGCTGCAGGCTGCGGTGTTAGTGATAAAACTGTTATAATCCACTTGAAGCAAATTAGAAAGGTGAAAAAGCTTGAAAGGTGGGTACCTCATGAATTGAGTGCAGCAAACCTACAAACGCGCGTCAACTGCTGCGTTACATTACTCAACCGGCTCAATAATGAAGGGATTTTAAATCGGATCTTTCGAATATTTCAAGTTTTCCATTTTGTAAACTGCGTGACGCAAAAAAAAAAACAAACGAGGACAAAACAAATGAATTACGGTTTTCGAAATACAAATGTATGAATAAATAGCTATATAAATTTTAAATTGGAATCCCTAACCAAAGAAGAGATATTTGAGATCAAAGTGGCCAGTACGACAAAACGCCAATTTCATATGTAAGGACCTAATATTTCCATGTTATTTATGCAAAAAGGTGATTTACGCGTTTTTATTGAGTCCATTTTGACTTTTGTGACGGGCGGTAAAATTTATAGACCATTGTGGCCATTGGTGTCAACATAGGATACAACAATCTTCCAGGGATACCATAATTCCACTACAATTCACAGAATTTAGATATTTTTGTACACAATGAAGGAGGGGACTGACGCTTTTTTTATTAATAGTAGGGGAGCCCAAGAGGGGATTTTGTGACATACTCGAGCGTGGCAGATTAACACATGGGAGATTCCTTAGGTCCTGTTGAGTGTATCTACCAAATATAAGCTCTTAATAAAGAGCCGAGCTATTAGAGCAGCCCGCAAAATATTAAAAAAAAACTTTGTTTGCCTGAAATAATCAAATGCGTCAGATTAAGATACTTTAGGTTTATTACTAGCTAAACAGTGTGCATGTCAATAATTAAATGATTTGAATGGAATGTTAGGGAGTGGGGGGGATTTCTTTTTTCGTAACTATTTTCAACCTGTGTGGCCACCCCCACCATGCAAATTGTCAGATTAACATATATTTGTTATCAGAAGCATGATGGAGCATAGAAAATATTATAATCTGACACGCTCATACATTTACATGTTTTGATTTCCTTAGAAAAAAAAATTGTATCCTTCCAAATGCTTCCTCCACCACTAAAATGGGAAACACCTACAATATTTTCTACTTCCTAACATCCAAGGTTTGCAACGCTATACGTCTCTATGACGCTCGAGTTAATCACCATTTAGCATCGTGGGCTCCCCTACTAACAACAGTATTAACCACATCTTTAGACATTTTTTGGTAGACGTACACCTTCCTGACCGAAAATGAAACAAGTCCTTTAGAAGCCAATAATTTTATTTGGGACAACAGAATATTCTAAATTTGTTGACAAATACTGAGGCTTATCTTATATCTGGGTTGTCTACAGGGTTGATTACACAAAATTCTTAGATACAATAAAATCGAAAACATTTAAGAAAAAAATTTGTCTACGACAGAGATAGGTACAGAGATTTCGTTTACGAATATTTTTATATTGTCATTAGCGCAGCGACCACAAAAGCAAATTTCTATTTAACGCAAATTTGTAGCCGCACAAATAATAAACAAAAACAAAATCCGCCTCGGAAACCAAGTGAATTCTAGTTGACAATTCGTGATTTCCTCTTCATTAATTAACCAAATAGCCCAAGTAGCAAACTGGGAGCCCTAACGCAGTGGATTCTTACGAACAAACATTAACAACGGTCATCGGCTGAACAATCTCGTTTAGGTCGGAGTAATGACTGAAGCCAGCGCGAATTATTTCGCATTACTGAAGGTCACTACCATCGGTCTTTAAGTCACGAATAAGTCTTCATCATCAATATCATCAACAGCCAGAAGACGTAAACTGTTTAACATAGGCTTCCCCCTTAGAACGCCATTCCGAACGACAAGATGTCAATTGCATCCACTGGTTACTTGTGAATTTCACTATGTCGTCGGTCCACCTAGTGGAAGGCCTACTTACGCTGCGTCTTCCAGTTCGTGGTCACCACTCAAGAACCTTTCTTCCCCATTGGTTATGGGTTCTTCGAGCGATGTGGCCAGCCCATTTTCACTTCAGCTTGCAAATCCTACGAGTTATGTCGGCAACTCCAGTTATATTCGGCGAATATCCTCATTACGGATTCTATCGCGCAAAGACTAAATCAAAGCTACTCCCAACATAGCTATTTCCATTGCAGGTTGAGCAACTTTGAGTTTATCTAGCAAGCCAACAGTTAAAGACCACGTCTCTGTGCCATATGTCATCACTGGCAACACACATTGGTTGAAGACCCTTGTCTTCAGTCACTGCGGGATTTTTGACGAGAAAATGTGACGTAATTTCCCAAACGCTGCCTATCCGAGTTGGATTCTTCGGGCAACCACTTTGTCGAAGTTGGATCTGCCTAACTGCACAATCTGTCTGAAGTATTTATGGTGATCATCAACTTCGAGAGCTTTAGGAAGAATTGAATAAAATGCGATGGGATATCATAGGACTTTCTGAAATCCGGCGAGAGACAGGATACTATGATCCTATAATCTGGCAACATGCTCTTTTTCCGGGAAGGAGAACAATAATCTCAGGGTGGTGTTGGGTATCTCATCCGCAGGTCTCTTAATTAATTACATTAATAACATTGTAGAGATCGATAGTGTGTCCGGCAGGATTGCGTACCTTATACTCAGAATTACCGAATTACAGAATTACATTCTGACGATGAAGAGGCTTTGTAGGAGGACATATCGGATGCCACACATACCTCCGAAACATATTTCACTGTTGTTATGGGGGACTTCAACGCAAAAGTGGGCACACGGAATGGTGACGAGTTGACAGTGGGATCATACGGATATAGGCAGCGGAACCAGAGGAGCCAGCGGCTGGTCGACTATATGGAAAAGGAGGGACTCTATTTGATGAACTCCAGGATTAGCCCCAATGGTTCAACTAGGAATGAGATCGACTTCTTCATGACGACCAAAGAGCGTATATTTAACGATGTCTCCGTGATCTCCAAGGTGAATCCCGGTAGCGAATAAGTCTCACTTTAAGTTATTTCTAAGTCACGGTAATTTTTACCTCTTTGTTACATGTTGCAGTAACCATAACAAATTTAACATTTATGTTAGTTTTGTTTGATAATTTTTTTGTTTTTTTACCAGTTACGCAATCGTAGCTCCCGAACGGATGAACCAATTTTGTATTTGCTTTTTCTATTAGAAGGTTAAATGAGTCTCTTTGAGAATGAGACTTTTTTTGAATTTCCTCCATATATACATATAAATCATATGTAACGGTTTGACTGGCCTAGTTGAGTACACTATGATACATTCCAAATACAAGATGGCCACTAATACTAAACAGCGATGTCAGGGGTTTTAATTTTTTTTTATTTCACTTTTTGATTTTTGTAACTTTGTCCTGCTTCTTGCCAATATCTTTACCTATAGAAATACATAATTACATTTAAAATTCCGCTTGTTGAGTTAATCTTTTTACATTAATTTTACTGTAGCGGGTACCAACAAACATGTTATCCTTTGAAAATATAAATCAATCTTGATCACCCATTATGTAGCCGACTAGTCAAGTCTAACAACTAGTTATAAAAATATAGTGCAGATAAACTACAAACAATATGAATGCTAAAACTCATAGATCTCGATACACTTGCCATTGACGTGACTTACTTATCTCAGAGTGAGAACCTGTTTTTCACTTTAAGTAGAGCCAATAGTAGCACTCGAAGTTGGCCCGTTAGTGCGCGGTAACTACTGGTAATTTGTACACTTCGGCCGAAATGAGAAATGGCAGGACCCTCGGGTGCGGTGGTTGATTCAGAAAAATAACTCAAACGCTGGCGACGGTGTTCCACACGGAATAAGTAAGAACAGATGAAAAGGATAATAAACGAACAAGCAACAAGGATTAGAAATAGTGTCCGACCGAAAGTTCGGTTTCGGTTTCGGCCAAAAATCAAGTTTCGGCGGCAGTTTCGGTTTGAAACTTATGCCGAAATCGAAACTGACTTCGAAAGTTGTCGTGCACGCTCGCCTAACTTCTTTTCTCTCTTCAACGTTTTGGCAGACGCTGGCGGCTTTCAGTATTTTAAGGAATTTTATACTTGACCACGTGAGTTTCGGTTTCGGCCGAAACTAAAGCCATGGCCGAACACTCTGTTTCGGTTTCGGTTTCGGCTGGAAAACTAGTTTCGGGCGGACTCTATTAGAAACCGCATCCGAGTAACGCACGTGCCTGACAACTCCAAAGGCCTTATTTTTGAAACGTACAAATGAATTCATAACTCGCTAATTCCGTCTTTACGAACGATATGCAAAATTTCGCATACTTATCCTTCGTCAAATTGAGTACCCGATGTTTTTTTGTAGTCTGTAGAAAATAATATTTTTATTTATTATTGCGTATACTTCGTCAAAAGGTTGACAGCTAGATTAGCTACAACATACCTAGTGGAATAATTTGCGTCACTAACAGAACGCTCAGACGAGTCTGTCAGAATATTAATCAAGTTAGAAAAGAGGTGGTGATGATGTTATCTGTTGTATTTCTAATCTGTGTAAGAAATAAATCCGATTGTTCAGTATGGGATAAAATGGTAAGTTAGCCGATAGTGGCACATCTTTTGTTTATAGATGAGCTACTTTTCAGATTTGACTATAGAAAAAGTTGTCAAATTAGAATAAAAAATAGTATGAAGATATCATATTCTCATGTTTTTTATAATGAATTTTTATCAGCATACGGAGGGAGCTCTAGTCGTAAAACATTTGTTTGCTTTGCTTAGAAATGTATTATTTGATAATATTAAATAGTATTATTTCTGGCATTCTCTTACAATAAATACTTACCTACTTAACCTCATAAGAACCAATATTATATTATTTTTTGTACATAAGTACTATCCATCCAAAGGTTGCCTGGAAGAAATTGCTTTAGGCGATAAGGCCGCCTAATGTACTACCCTTGTATAGATTAGTCTTGATGTATTGTTTTATATTTTAATTTGTGTTCAATAAATCGATATTCATTCATTCATATGACTCACTAATATATAAATTAAATTAATTTTATAATATTATCCTAAACAATGGACAATTTATTGGCGACATGAGAATAAACAATAGTATTTATTATGGTTACATACAACATTCGCATACAACAACGGGTCATCATACCCCATAGACACCGAGCCCACGTTATGTTGAATTACTACTATAATGTAGGTACACTGGTACATAAATACCCAACCGGTGCGGTAGTTATTCGAAGTACATTAGGTGTATAGAGACCTCAATTTGTGAGTTCGCGAACAGTTTTAAACTAAGCAGCCTGAGGCCATAGAGTGATGTTTAAAACAATGTTTCGAACACAAAAATGTATGGAGACTTATTTCGACAATATTATAGCTGGTGTGATAAGTTTACCCGTAATGCGTTTGCTACTGTCTGTGAAACCGAATTTTTTTAACCGTTTTTATTTTAACAATTTATTTTACAGAAGGTTTTCTAGCGAAGGTTCTAAGATATTATGTTGTAAATCGGTTTAGCCGTTTCAGGGCTTTTACTAGCTGCAGTAAATTAAAGTATTATTAGGTCGGGGGATTTGCAAGTTTTAGCTGTGTTTTATGCGTAGTTTTCTTGTATGTCCTCTATAACTAGGCTTTAGGTGCACAATTGAGCCTTATAGCATTTTATTTTCTTAAATCTAACATCATTCCAAGAGAACTCGATATTTACGATATAATACCCAGAATCTGCCACTATTCCCACAGCATATTGTTTAAGAAAACGGGTTTTCACGCGTACCTGATTGTTGGAAAGGTTTAACTTGCCTCGCAAACTCCATTTTTTGTTGCAGTAACATTCTATATAATTAATAATAATATATGTTTTTATTTTTTACATACTAACAAACAAAAGTGAATATTATACTAAACTGGGGCAAGTGCCTTAATTAACATTAACAAAGTGACTAGAAATATTATTTAAGATCTACAGATAATCCAAATGCTCCAACCCGTCACCAGAGGGCAGCGTGACTAGTGCTAGCCGCATTACCACGCTGAATATTATTGCAAGACTTCAAGAAGCGAGGCTTACCTCAATAAATCAACGGCTAATTAAGCGTCTCCATACCACTCGTGTTCTACCATGGGATCTACATTTATGAAGTTGGTGTTTAGTGTTAAATTCCAACTCTATTACAATACGAGGCAGCCCCTGGCTATTAGAAAACTAATATACTCCCTCGCAGTTTCATGATGACCAGTCCGCACTTACTATCTATAAACAATTTTAACGGGTTATTTTATTATGTTAGGACATCATTAGTTTTGGGTAATGGGAGGTGGGTAATGGGAGATAGGGAAGCGTGATGGATTTTTATTGTTTTTCGTTTGAATTTTAGTGCGAAAAGTTTCGCTATGAATTGTTTTGGTGTGAGAATATCAAAATATATAATCGATTTATGTGTGTACGAGTCATCTCGTGAGTACTAGTAGTTCTGCGAACTGTTAACCTTGCGACCACACTAATTTTGCGATTTTGAAAATATTTCTCCCAAATGTTCCAAAAGTCAAATCATGATGACTACGACCTGTACACGAGTATTAAATTTTTTGCGAAATACTCATTAGCCATACATTCAAACTGAGAGACGAAAGAACATTTGCCAGTACTAAGACTTTACTACCTATACAAAAATAAGTTTGATGTTATCCACCCTAAAACAGAACAGAACAAAAGTATTGTAGCAGTTTTTATTCGAATAATCTGTATTTGATTATTTAGAAACTTGTCAAAAATGGTAGGAAATTCTTGTTTATTCACGCGATACCACTATTAATCATTTTGGTTGGCACTTATAGCACCTGCTCTGGTTTGGCATTTCCAAGAAAAGAACACTTTCAACTGAAATGAAAAGTGTATACAAATATATATAAAGATTTGTTAGTCGCTAACAATATTTAAGCACTTTGTAGAATTTCAAAGTTTATGGATACAACGCAACTGGCAAAGGTCTATTTTTAAATTAAGAAAAACAAAGTGACTAACCAACAGTGACAAAGCTAAAAATTAACTGGCGAATTACCTATAGACTACTTAAGATGTATCCTGATACTCCAACACACCGTATATCATTGTATGGTATCCAAAAATTTCCAATAAACGTTACTCTAAGTATTTTGTTTTGATACATCTTCCGACCTAATGCGTATAGGTTTTGAATCGAAATTAAAATCCCGGGTATCGTAGAAAAGCTCACTACAGGTTCGCCAATCAGCGCCCAGAAGAGGAAAAGTTGCCGACCTTCCTTCCCGCTTCATTCGTTCCATATTCGAAATCACTCGTGCAAAAAGTCCGGGAATAATTAAAGGGGAGAACACAGAGGAGTTATCCGTTACCCTTGTCACGCGGATGACGGACGAGACAAAAACATAGTTTGTGTGAACACGGCCTTTTTGCTCAACCCCCTGCTTCTAAGCCGCTTGTACGAGAATTTTTGCCGTTCTCAATTTTGCGCCTTTATGAACGCGCTCTGTTTTGTTGTGCTTAAAACTTGTTCCGCTTTTATTTGTGAGGTGACTTTAAAAAAGGAATGTGATTAAAGAAAACAGTTACAAATTTTGTTATGTAATTATCTTAGAATAACGGAAATAATAACATTTCATGTTACTTAAAAGTAAAATAAAAACCGAAGCAACTTATTTTTATTAGTTCGTATGACTGTGACGATATAGAACATGTCTATGAACTCATAGGAAGTAATGATAGTTACTATAAAACGTGTACCTATAATAAATGAAGTTTAATTTTAAATCACTGATTTACTTCGTATTTACATTGTTTAAAATAAATATTAATTATAAATAAAACTATTTGATTACGCAGTCTCGTAAACATGATCAAAGTTTTATTATATACAGAGGAAAATTCGCTTTACAAATATTATCATCAAAATCGTCAGGGCAAATACGATTATTTTACATGCGTAGCTCAGGCATTATGTAAATTGGACAACTGAAAATCCCTTTATCAAGTTGGTATGAAAATCAGGCGCGGGTTTTCATTTCCCCGAGGACACAAACTACTATCGATTACCTGAACCGTTGTTACTATGAAGTTATTGGCAGTTTTGTTACGATTTTCTGGTTTATTTTTCGAAAGATATACTTTTTTTTTATCACGCTAATATTATAAAGGCGTAAGTTCTTATATGTATGAGCAGAATGTATGTTTGTTACTTCTTCATGGTTAGGATAGCTTGTATTCTGGATTAGTAGCTTGTATTCTGGATTAGCACATAGAGACTGCGTACTTTTGCTTTTTAGGTGCAAAACCAAGTGTGGTCCAAAATGAAGCACTTAAATCTAGAAGTTTCATTTTGAAGAAGTTATTTGTTATCAGTAAATAATATAGACAACGTGGAGCTCAAAGAAAAAAAAAATTATTTTGTTCCTTTATGGAACCTAAAAATAAAAAAAAACCTGAATAACAAATGCCGACTGTAAACTTGTAATTAAATAAACAGTAAAAGAAATGAGGTATTTTAATTATTTTGCACCTTCTCTTATCTTTCTTTAATAGTTTATTTTCATCGTCGGGGATTTTTGATTAGCGATTTCTCCCACTTGAGGGAAAGTTTGTTTGAAAATGCTAAAACTACGAGTACCTACAAAAATAAATTTATTACTCGTGAAATAAGGTCTTAGGCTATTGAAGAACGAGTCGAAGAAATGAGTTTCCATGGATACAAACTGTAGTTTAATTTCCGTCAAAACTGCGGATGCCACTTTTGACATTTTTGGACGGCATTTGGAACAAAGAGTGTTAAATCTCTGTAAAAGAAACTCCTTTCCCTTAAGAAATATAGTTATCGTTCTGAGATTTGATAAATTTTAGCCGCAAAATTGTTGCAGTCTCACAATTTCGCAGACTTGCTACTTATCTCACGGTTGACTCTAAAGATCGTGAAGATTTTGCAAAAACTTTGATAAACATATATACCTACTGCAACATCACACTACGTTAGTTTTTTCCTAGTACTTATTTTGAACCTGTTTTAATAAAGCCATAATCAAAAATTATACGGGTCTGGTTCCCTTAGAGGGAATCAGACCTGCTAAATAGCTGTTTAAATAGGATTTTTCTGAATAGAATTCATATTGAAATCGACTATTCAGTACCTCTGAAGTCGACCCGACCTAGGCATCTAGAGTCAGGGCGAGATAATGATCTAGGTAGGTAAGTGAGGGTATAGAATAAGAATTCTGCAAATTAGAAATACCTAATAGAACCTATTAAACCTGGTGTGGTGTGTTATAGTGGTATAAATCTCTAATAATTACATTGTTATTATATGCTTCATCTTTGACCACACTGTCGCTTACCATCAAGCGAGTTGGTGGTCAAACATAGATTGTTACAATATATCGAAAACAAAGAATATAATTCATGTTCTAAATGTTTTTATAAGTATACTTCGTTGTACGTTTACACTAGATATAGCACGCTTGCCTACAAGAAACCGATTCACTCGAGACTTGAAAAGACTGAAATTGTAGCTATCGCACAATAAAAGTAGACGCAATGTGTTTTATGCAAATCCGTGGTACCTCTACGATGCACGAATGGAGATGGGGCCGAAAATCTTTTCGTAAAATATTTTTATCTACCTAGACTAGACATTTATAAATTTTTTACGCTTAGGATATTGAGATAGACCTATACAATTAGGTGATTTAATCCAAACGACAATTTTCATAGGTATAAATTAGGTTTACTTAGAAAAACGTTTCAATTTGTTAAATTTTCTACTATGATGACGTATCATCGAACCTTTAATTAAATTAGATTTTACTTATCTAAGAAAAATGATTATTTCATCTTAGGTTCATTTAACCTAAACTCATTTGTACAAAGGTTTTTTTATCATTGATTAAGAAATTACAATCTGTATTTCTTAAAATCACTACAACATAGCCGTAGGCTTTTAATTTAATTTAAACTTCTACAAAATTATGTCACTAAGAATGTCCACTAACACTTTTTCTTGTTGCTCTTGAAAATACACTTTGTTTATGTGTTTTTTAGTCGAAGCATATTTATGGCACATTTGATGAAAAGTTCATTAAATAAAACACATTTTACCAGGATACCATTTGATATATATTTTTTATTTTTACTGACGACATGTAAGAGTGAGTAGGTATAGCAGAAACATATGAACATCACAGAAAACAAATGAATATCGCAGAAACAAGTGAAAAACGCAGAAAACATGTGAGCATAGCAGAAACAAATTGTAAGTGTAAAAATCTAGTTTACGCTGTTTTAGACGTTAAATTAGCGTAATCTTATTTACCGTAAAACCGACAACCGCTGGGGTTCGATACGATAAACGAGTTCTAGAGTGGAGACTGCGAACCAGCGAAGGTGCTCTTTGGCAAGGTACAGTTAAGACATACTAAACGCTGCGCAGGCAAAGGTTGAAAACGCTAATGTAGAGGATCTTATGTCCAGCAATAGATTAGAATAAACCGACGATGATGATGATAAATTACCTTGACAAGTCTGAAAACATTTTATTTCAACGAAAATCGCAAGGTTTTCTTAGAATGCGTCTAGTTGCGTAGGTACTTACATACGTATAAGGAAACGGAACATCAATAATTTTCCCAGCTTATACGCTTCGCTGGCATTTCGGCCCTAAAGGTGGGGATCCAGTGAGCAGATTCTGTATAAGAAAATACGAAGTAAAGGAATATATTATTATACGATTTTTTCTGAAACCTACTGTTATTGGGGTAGATATTCTCGGCAGAATTTAGCATCACTATTTATTTATTATTATTATAAAGGCTATCTAAGTAGCTAATGGGGCCAGCTTTTTGTGTACTCTACCAACTGGCAGCGGTTTAGATTTAAGTTAGTCTTAATTATTGGATATTGCTTTTGTACATATAGTTTATAACTTTGTATAGTTTTAGTTAAAATTTTATCATGTTTTATAAATTTGTGCAATAAATTATTTTTTCTAGTAGCTAATTTTATACGTAAACTAATTTATTTGCAAAATTTCTAGACCTACGGTACCTACTAGTAGTAACAATTTAGTACCTACTCCTAAAGTTACTAGCTGTAAGTATTGTACTTAACTTAAGAATTTACATAAAATTCCTAATAAATTGTTGTATGGAGTACCGTAAGAACGTTCTGCAAAAATACATATACCTACTAAACATAAATGCATTTCGTAATTTCATTTATTATATTTCGTCAATTAACAATCGTACCTAATAAGGTAATATATGTCAAATAATTATTATACATTTAATTTAAAGAGATTTAGCATTAATTATAATTGACCTTTAATCATTTTCTTACTATATGTAATGTTGACATATTATTTATTACTACGTACTAGCTGGCCTGACGAACTTCGTACCACCTGACAGATATATTTTCTCGAATTTTTGCGAGACAACGAACAGCAACTGATTTTTATATATACCTAAGAAGAAGAAAAATATTATTTGAGTTGAGTACTCAGTATTTTTAATACATTCAGCATATATAGCCTAAGTTAATGATTTTACCGCAGTGGTTAGTGTACCTAACAATGTTGCGGGCAAGGGTTTACACCTGGGACGCGGGCAAAAGTCCTCGACCCTCGGGACTGGCGGGATTGTTGAGATCCCGCGGTTATCCCGGAACGGCTGCGCAGATACCGACTGATATCGGCCCGATATATCTATAGCGTACTATCGTATGTATTAATATACATACAAAACAGTAGACCCTGCGAGAGCTATTATTATACCGACTTTTAAAAATAAGGAGATTCTTCGATATTCTCGACAATTATTGTGAACTGATTGAAACGTATATTTTTAGTTAAGGGTATACCTACTCCCTCCCGCCCGACGTTGATCTGATGATGGAATCTCAATGAAAAAGAGAGAAAACTAATTAACTAACAAAGTGATATGTTACAACTCTGCCGTATAAAGCCAAAACACTGTATCTGAAGAAATGCTGTTTCGAGACATTTGTTTTTACAAAACGAGCATTTTGTTATTTTTTGGATTTCGTATGATTTTGTATGAAATTATTTTAAGAAACATTATGTGTCTGGTATCGGTGTAAAGGTTATTTAAATATATGTCTACCCATGTTTATAACGTTCATATATATTTTAAATTAATGAAAATAAACGCAAAAACGTGTATTATGGCAAACGTGTATTATGACAACGTATCTCATCAAGAACTGTGACGATTGTAACGCCGAAACACGGTATCTATAAGTACTAAGTATTGATTATAATTTTCGAGGATGCCATTAGGGCCATTTTCCTTGGGAATTTTGTCCAAAAAGTCTTTCATTTTATTTTTCGTGTTTGTTCTTTTATTTTTTTCAAGAACTATTTTTTTTTTAATTCTTGTTTTGTCGAGGATAAAATAAATGCTTTTCTGATCCCTGCAATAATTTTCGAAGAAAATATACAAAGGTGAATTCCTAATCCAAATTCCAGAAACTCAAAATTCGAAAGTATTCATCCTGGAACCCACTCCTCACGCTGAGTGCATCATTCTGTCCAACGCTAGTTGAGCTTTCCACGCACTACACAAATACCTACTTTGGTTTAGTAAAACACTGTATCTCGGAGAGATATAACGCACGCGATTATTATTAAACCAAAATACTGTAACATCAATTACAGTGATATGTCATTTTAAAGTTTAAAATTGCAGTCTTATTTGTAAGCCAATAACTACCTATGTATTCAATGTAGAAAAAAGTTAGTAGTACTATATAGGTGTGTAGAGGAGGTAAACTGAAAGCGTTTGAGCGTTGTTAAGGCAAAACACTGTATCTCAAGTTACAGTGTATTGGATTCACACGATAGAACTGTGCTTTATTATGATAAATCATAAAACTAAACCCTGCACGAGAATACCATCATCCCGACAAACATATACATACTGAAAGATGAATTACTGCAAAATATAGTTCTGCTTTGGCGAAAAAAATAACATTCGGTCACCAAGATTATAAGTATTTCTACGCAATCTTCACCACGACATCTATGAGCGTGACTTGGAACTACATTAAACCTTCAAAAAGCGGTATGGTTCAAGGAATGGGTTTATGTTTTTCAAAGTTATTTAGTCACGTGTTCCAAATTATGTTCCTAGATGGCAGTAGCTGTTGAATCAAAAATAAAGCAAAAAAGGAAAGTTGTTTTATTAAAAGTTATTGGAAATATAAAATTTGAAAAAATGTGTTTTGATTAATGGAGTGATCGTTGGAAAAAACAGGTAGGTATTAATAATCTCACCTCTACCTCTAAAGTACAGCTATTGTTTAACCGAAGTAAAATATTGAGGAGCTTTACATGTCGACTACATTTACTCGACTGCCTATTAGGAGGGTAGTTTTGGAGTGTGCATCTGTATTTTTGTGTGTTTATTAACTATTTGTGACCCTCTACAGCCGAAACCAGTCTTTATCTGCAGATGGCCATACTGGTTGCAACCGGCTTCATTTGTAAAAGTTACAGTGGTCAAAGTTTATGCACTTGGGTTTTTTGAAGTTGCTCTAACCAAATGTTTATAAATTATGTATGTTATTCTTAACTGGACCAAGTCAGAAAATTTGTTGTTCAGATCCTTGAAATAGCACTTGCTTGGCTATTGCAATACAGCCAAGCTACCTAGTATAAGTAGGTACCTAGTTATAAACTGAACAATCAATTTACCTAGGCACAATTATGGCACTATAGTCATCTTTTGCTTTTTTTTTATCTAATAACCTACATTAAAACTTAATGGGAATAATAAAAATAAAAAATCACAGATTTACATTTTCTTAACCGAAACATCAAACATCTCTTTTTAGCGTTAAGGCCAACGTTTGAGGGCTGTGTGTAAAATAAAGAAATAAAGTATCTAGGTACTATAAAAATTCACCTCATTCACATACATGCCTTGATCGGGGTTCGAACCCGGGCCCGGTGCCAACTTACAAAACGAGTATGCGTCGCGGCAGGATCCAACAATTTTTTTTTTTTTTAATATATATATTTTAGCGTTCCATTCTGCACAACCAGTTAACTAGTTGATAGGCTTTGTTAGTTAGTAGGAATGGAAGGACAGAAAACATTGTACCACGCGAGTGACGTAAATTGTATAATGTTTGCCTATATCCTATATCCTTAGCTTTATTCTGACAAATCATTATAACAAAATAAATACAGTTGTAACAGGAAACTAATTAAGATAAGATAATCCCAGCGATTTGTTGTGTAATTTAAAGATATAATATTATATCGTTACGTCATCCTTCTAAACAAATTCCAAATATACTGATACCAATATATAGAGCACACTAAATCGCTAAATAGAACATTATAGGATAATCCCTATATCCGTTGGTCACGCCATCACGCGTGAACGGCTGGACCGATTTCACTATTTTTTTTTTTTTGTATTGTCCGAAGAAGGTTCTTATGACAGAAAAAAATTAAAAATCTATATATAAAAATGAATTCGTTTGTTTCATTGAAACTCGAGAACGGCTGGGGCGATATAGCTGATATTAGTCTTGAAATGATTGTTGAACTCCAGGGAAGGTTTAAAAGGTGAGAAACATACACAACTGTTAGGCGGTACGAAGTTCGACGGGTCAACTAGTGTTATATATAGAAGAAAATTATATAATAGAAAATTATAGTACAGTAAAGAAAATGAGAAGTTTTTTAAAAAAAATACCTGTCATTTGTGGTGGCAGCCATTTGGAGTTAAAATTATCGTAGTGTGTACTCGTAGTATTCTACTAGTCTAGTATGTAACCCACCAATTTGAGGCAAGGACTATCTTGGACCGATTTTTATCAAACAGCTAAGAGCACTTCTGACCAATACACCTTTCATACAAACAAAAATAAAAAAATATAAATCAATTTTTCTATTCAGGAGCTACTAGCCATTGACAGTTATTACACACACAAGCGGCCATCTTGGACTAAATTTCATCAAACATACCTAGGAACACTCTAGGCTAATTTAATTTTCATTAACATAAAATGAAAAATCAAAATTGTTCCATACGTTTGGTCCATACTACACACACACTCACTCACACACACGCACACACAAAACCCTTCATCCTTATACTTACACGTCAAACTTATATCACGCAGTCATTATTACGTCAGGGTTAAAAAAAGAAGTTTTGAAACCGGTTCAGCCATCTCTTAGAAATCGGGAAACATAGGTACATGAAAAATAGATTCCACCGCATTAAAAACCTCCTCCTTTTTTAAGTAGGTTAAAAATAGCAATGGCTTTTTTAATTCTAGATTATGAATAGAACAGATAAAATAAAAACTAGATAAAGCATTACAAATTTCATTCAAAAATTCAATGTGTAACAAAACTATACTAATCAAACACAGGTGTAACACCAAAAGAAATCTTTAAAAGTTACAGATAGTAACTTAATACTTCCGTTTTGACAAATAATTCCTGCAATTCAGCGAAATCTCAATCTTTTCCATTAATAAATACAATTAAAACAGATAAGATTTGTTTATCGCTATTAATTACAATGAAAGATAATTTAAAAGATACATTCCGATAGATGAAACGAGTAAGATAAGCTTATATATAAATTGATAGACCTATAAAAAACTATCACTTCAGACAAAATTTTTGGTTTGGCATAATGAGGAATCTCCTATTATTCGCTCTGCTAGGGGCAGTGGCTGTCATTGCTGATGAACCATCTCTAGCTGGTGATTGTGATGAAGAACTGTGCCAGCTGCCTGATTGCAGATGCTCGTCTACAAATATCCCTGGAGGACTAGCACCTAGGAATACTCCTCAGGTATGCTTATATTATTATATACTAGCTACACCCTGCGCGTTAATGCTGGATAAAAAGTAGCCTATGCGTAATCCAGGATCTACGCTATCTCCGTTTCAAATTTCTTCCAAAACGGTTCAGTGTTTTTTACATGAAAGAGCAAAAGACGTCAATTTTTAGAAACTATTGCGTTTGTAGTATAAGTAGGACAACTATTACTTAGCTGTCACCCGAAGCATTGCCCGCAACTAAATGAAATATGAGTTTCAAACTTTGAATCCCAGCTTAAAATTTTCAAAATCTTTATATATTTTTCACTTCTACACTCTATAATGAAAACACCCTCCAAATTAATGTCTCTAGATTTAGAAGTTTAGACTCTGCTTTGATTCCTAGCGAATAACAATCAGTCAGTATATAATTATTCTGGTTTTCTGTTTTGTTTAGATTGCATTATAAATGTAGTTACATACCAGCCGCAGAAACCTATTTATAAAATTAATGTCTATCACACTTGCAAATACACTCTTAATATTTAATGGGTTTTTTTTCAATTGCAGAAAGTTCTTTCTCATACTCATATTATTAACAAATTTTAATTCTTTGTTTACATACAAGTAATCAATTATTTAAAATACGTTCAATATTATTTGAAGTTCTTCTAATCTAATGTTGCTAAGGTATGGCAACATTTTCATTGCCTATCTAACTTAGCCCAAATTTCTTAATTATTCTCTTAATTCGTTAGGATCGAATTCGTTCTAGTAATAATCTAATGTATATCCTACCCCCAGTTCGTTACCATAACTTTTGACGATGCCGTTACCGCAGCCGCTATGCCTAACTATCGCGAGCTTCTCTTCAACCGCCAAAATTCTAACGGTTGCCCAGCCGGTGCGACCTTCTACGTCAGCCACGAATGGACTGACTACTCCGCTGTCAATGAACTGTATAACAACGGGTTTGAACTGGCTCTTCACTCTATCAGCCACAGAACACCGCAGACCTACTGGAGGGATGCCTCCTACGATGAGATAAAGGAAGAGATTGCTGATCAAAAAGATCAGATCGCTCGTTTTGCGAATATACCAGCATCTACAATCCAAGGTAAGTTCGATGGAACCAAATTTCTTTAAATTGAGACTAGTGTATGATTTCGGTATGTAAGTTTATTCGTACATACCTACATAATTATACATTATCATACATTTTACAATTGTCAACCAATAAATAGATAGATCCACGCTTTATTGTAGACACACAAAATATAACTATACAAAAATATTAATTTACATGTAGTGCCACAAGTGGCGGCCTTATCGCTAAAAGCGATCTCTTCCAGGCAACCTTAGGATGGAAACCTTTGAGAAAAAAAGATGTATAGGACGGTGGTGTACTTACAATAAAGAAAGTAATCTATACTTAAAAACACACACAAATATACACAATAACATTCTATTACATTAACTAAATATAAATATACCAATATAATATATAATATACATATATGCTAATACATACATATTAATAAAACTATAGAATCGGATAAAATACATTCATATTACTATTCAATTTAATATAAGAGAGAGAAAAAAGAAAATACGAATAAACTAAATAATTAAATACGAGTATACTTCCAGCAAGCAATAAAAAATGAAATTAGAAGTAAAAAAAAATATATCAGTTATACCGAAGACAAATAAAATTTCCGTAACTTGTCTTTAAAAGTAGCAAGAGATGGAGCTTTCCTAACGTCCAAAGGCAAATCGTTCCATAAAACTACAGCTACAATAGAAAAAACATCAGAGAGTTTTGCAATTATTTTACGCGGTTTTCTATTCTATTATATTGAGATTTATTCCTGTGTATCATCTTAAAGAAGTATTTAGTATACATAGGTATACAAACTTCGGCGCTGCCTTCGACGAATGTTACTAAACCTTGAATGTTTCACTACCACCTTTTCTTATATAGCTAGTTTGTTAAAGTTTCTGCTACGAGTAATCCCATGCATATTTAGACTTGGTAGTTAAAAAACGCTTGAACCGTTTTCATATATACACACAACTATATAATTTTACTTTTTTATAGCACAATGTGAAATTTGCATGGATAATATTATTTATTTTTCTTTACAGGAGTCCGATTGCCTTTTTTACAACTTAATGGCAACATCTCCTTCCAAATTATAAAGGACCACGGTTTGACCTACGACTGCTCTTGGCCTACCACTGGGTACACCAACCCTGGTCTCTGGCCTTACACCCTGGACTACGCTTCCGTCCAAGACTGTCAGATCCCACCGTGCCCATCAGCCTCGATTCCTGGAGTGTGGGTCCAACCTATGGTATCATGGATTGATCTTGGAAACTTCCCCTGCGCTATGGCTGATGCTTGTGCTTTCATGTGAGTCCTTCTAATATATCTTACAATAACATAAAGTAAGTGAAGTTCCCGGAAGAGGCCATTAGTTCCTTTTTAAGGAAATTAGTGACAGAGCAGCTCATAAGATATAGATGACAGATATGACCAAACATACCACATGATGTTAAAAGATGCATGATGTTGTGAGGATTAAGGATTTTTAAATTGGTGCTAAGCTGAAAGAATAGTATAAATCTTATGCTAAACTGAGATATTATAGACTAATGTAGAATGTGTAGGTTTTGGTTACTTTGGTTCATGGTCTTTAATACTAGTAACACTATGATGCCAGAGGTTTTTAAACATAGAGTACTATCTATCCCACCGCTGATAAATAAAATCTCTCTCTGTAGGCCTGACCGCGAAGACGCAGATGCCTGGTTCAACTTTATCCTTCAAAATTTCGAAAGGCATTACATGGGTAACCGTGCTCCTTTCGGCTTCTACATACACGAGGCCTTCATCCGAGGCTGGCCACAGGTCAAAGTAGCCATGCTAAGGTTTATTGAGCTGATCAACAACTTAAATGACGTCTTCATGGTGAGAATCAATTTACAAAAAGAAAGTGAAGCTTTGACAGTGAAGTTAATATACATTCAAGCTCAAAATAAAAAGCAAATCTTTCTTCTTTCTGACGAAACATGCAAAAAGAGCCTGAGCTACCGGTGAAGGAAAACATCGTGAGGAAAACATAGCATGGTGGTAGGGTGTTTCCTATCGCTTGCCTGGCTAGCTACCACCCTCAACTTGTAAAATCTGTTGCCAAGCACCTAACGGTGTATTCCGGCAGCCTTCCTTGAGAGCCAGTGTATTCCAGACTAGGCATGCTCCACCTAGGGCTACAGTATCGCTGAATTTTGTGGTCGTGCGAACTTGTTGACAAAGCAGTACAGGATTTTTAAAAAATCTCCATCAAATGACATTGACTTTTGTAGTGTGTATTTATTCCAAATCGACATAATAGTTTGCTTTTTGAGGCCAGGATTGTAATATTTACTACTGCTTGCAGGTAAACTCTGCCGAAGTCCTCGATTGGGTGAAAGACCCGGTGCCTCTCAGCGAGTATAGATCAAGGCAGTGCAAGACTTGGCTGCCGACTGCCTGCTCTTCATCTTTCTGCGCTCTTACCGCATCGCACAACGATGTAAGTTATAGGACTAGAACTGAGTAAAATGTTGTTCGACTATTTATAACTATAGACAACTCTTTATTTAAAATCGTATTTAAAAAAAAAAATACAGAAAACATGCTAGATTTCTAATGGCGGCTTTATCGATTAAAGCGATCTGCTCGAGGCAACCTTGCATGTACATATGTCACATAACTGAATATTAATATGAGATCCGGCTGCAGAATTCCTGCGCTCATCGAGTTTTTACTAAAAACCAAATGTACACGTATATTTAAGATTAGAAGAAAATATATCTACCGTCCCGTACCCGTCAAATTGAGGTCGCTAGTATTTTTAGTTACATAATTGTTAATTAATTTTTGGGACTAAAAACCGTTCACTTGTTTTTTAAAAAAAACACCGTCTTAATCTCGGCAATTTATATAAATACATAAATAAACCTCTGCGGCTGCAATGCCAGGTGTAAACAGGAATAATTTCGATACCTGTATACTTTCATAACGTATATTTATTATTTATGTATCATATGAAAAGTTTTTTTTAATTTATTATTATGTATGGTTGCCTAATTAAATTCGGCCGCAAATAAGTGCCGCTGGCTGTTAAAGCTGGTAAATACTTAAGGTAGACTGAAAAAGAGTTATCGCGTAACATCACAATAGTCAAACGTGAATAATATTGTAACATAAACAATAATATATTTAAAAAAAATATTAAATGCAGTTTTAAATTATATATGAAGTTTCTTATTTTTATCACTGAATTTCAAACCGTGACAATATTAATTAGTAAAACTGAACAGCACATTTATTTTATATTTCTCTACATTTATTGTGAATGCTATATCAGCATTTATAATATAGCTTTATGTATCAGCCTTACCTAAAGATGTTTTTTTTTTATTTTCAGTGGAACTACTACATGACCGTGTGCGGGGCCTGCCCAAGAGTATACCCATGGGTTGGTAATCCTCTGGGAGCTTAAGGATGAACACATACTACGTAAGTTAGAAGGACATCTAGTGAAAATGAGAGAAAAGTACAGAAAATAAACTGAATTTTTGCAACAAAATCTTGTTTAAATAGAAAGTGATCATGTAAATGTGCACATTATTCCAGTCGCCGTTCGAAAAGGAAATTTTCGATTGTATGTATGAAAATTTTTATGTGCCTAAGCATGTCCAAATCTTTGTGATCATAGCCTACACCGATAGATCGATTTAGATGAGCGAAATGTTTTTTTGTCTTTATCTGCAAATGCTCGTAAACTAATCGTGTAGTTGAATCCCGTGGTTTCACTGGACTTTTTTGCAGTCGGGTTTTTAAGTTGTTTCAAACCACTTGTGCGTAAGTATACGTAGGCTCTAGAATTATGACAGAATGGCAGAAGTCCCCAGAAGCTTTTTAAATTTAAGTTTGTGAAGGCGCCTGCTGAATTTAAGTCCTCTCTGTTCAAAGTAGCTTGTTTGTTATCTAAATTATAGGTCTCTAGTTTTAAAATTACTCCATAGTTAGCTTGCAAAAAACAGACTATGAAGTAAGGATAGGTACTTGCTAATTATGTTCATAAGTGTACATAATGAAAAAGTAACGATATCCTAAATAGACATTTCGTTATATAGACCTGTTGATAGTTAGATGTTTTGCTAGATGGTCGATTGGCTAACCAGACAGACTGCTCATAAGACGTTTTGCTTTGTTTGACGTTCCACTATTTAGACTTTCCGATCAGGAGTCATAAATTCTATGTGTGGATATCCTAGCAATAATTCACGCTTAATCATTCAGCAATGCAGTCAGTCACGGTTGACGAAGATTCATTTTTTTAATTAATTTAGTATTTTTATGTTTGCGCAAAAAAAACCAACTAATAAAAAAAAAACAGTAAATAGATTATTTTGTCAACCGTGATTTAGTTAAATTATTCTATTAGACTGCAAAGTTTCAGGGACAAAGGAATTTTTTTTGAACTAAAACCCCTATTTGACATAAAATTAACATGTAAAATTAAAAACCCTCGACATCGCCATTTTGTGGTAGTGATTAACTTGGATTTGAAATTAATAATAGTCTATAAATAACTACTAGTCAAGCCCTTATCCAAATTACCCAAATTGAGGAAAATTTGAAAAAATATGTAAGCCGCCATTTTGTAGTAGAGGCCATCATAATCCGATTATCATTAAACATAGCTAAGAACACGAATGTACTTTACAAACAAAAAAAAACGGAATCGCTTCATCCGTTCGGGAGCTACACAGACAGACATAGGCAGACACGACGACAAACCTATCACGTCGTTATTACGTCGGGGGTTAAAAATAGTCAGCAGTTCGGCACTGATACTATAAGTAGGTAACCCAGCAAGAGTCAGTATCAGCAAACATCATGCATACCTAATGCATTTTTATCAGTGCTAATATGAATAATATGTTATATTGAGATCAGATCTTATCTTTTTATGAACAATATTACTTAAAAAAGCCCCAATTTTCAATTAACTCCATAATCAAATCAGCGCACTTTAGATTGAGATCTTATCTTCAATGTAAACAATTCGTCTTATCATACTAATATTACCTAGTTAACAAAAATAAGCACTAAAATTCAATGTTCCAATTATTGATAACCTAATATTTTTTTGCAATTTGATCCTTTCAATATCGCATTAGAGTCCTCTTGCTCAAACGTGTTAATTAGCAACATGCCCTGGACAAAGTTAAGTTAGAGGTAACCTGATATAGATTAAGGAGGACTTTAGCCTGAGAGCTTAGTACGAGTTTCCTTACTTACTCGATCGCGTTGGCCTAAAATAAGTGTTGTATGGAAATGAATTTAAATGCCAGTTAATGAATAATTAAGTTTAAACAAAACATTGACGATATGTGGTGATATTATAAATCCATACCTGTCCTATACGAAACTGCGTAGACAGAGAAATTAATAGACGACGGGTACATGACGTCTCAGTCACACTGAAACAAGGAAGAAATGTAGGAAATGGAAATGAAAGAGACAGAGTGACCGATTTTTTGTTCTGTAGCGACCGGCCGGTTTAAACATGAGGTTAATTATTTTATTTGTTGTTAAATCCCTAATCTATAAAATACTAATGATCAAAAGCGTTAAGATCTGACAAAAAAAATGTAGAAAATCTTGCGATATGACTGTAACAGTAAAAGTGAAGGAAAATTACCGTAGCTGCTATAGAGTTACTATGGTCACCATAGCAGCCACGCAGGGCTAGTAGTAATGGTTACTATTTAATTTACTGTCCTTTGCCGTCACGCTTGGAATGACTAAGTTTACTGAACTCTGTGCTAAACTACTCAGTTCAGATCTATGCATTGTTGCATACTCATGCAATAATGCATAGATCGAGTCTATAAGAAAACGTACTAAGCACTGATCGGTGAACGCATTGCTCCTCAAGTGAAAATGAGAGTGCCTGAGTTTTTCATTCATGTGTATATTCAATTAATGGCCACTTATTTTAACAGTAAAGGATAAAGACTGTGACTAAACCCGCTAGTTAAAGTGGCTTTGGAAAATAAATGAAATTTCTATCCCTATCACTTATACACATCCTAAGGAATAAGTTTTACTAAGGGACTAACTCTGAATTGGACGAAATAAAATCAGCTGTTTCATACATTTTGTCGACGACCTATAAACTTTTGTATGGATCCTATAGCGCAAGTTGTTCGTAATGATGAGTACTGTCCTGTTATTATTGTATTGTCCTCTTTTCGGCTTAGTACACCCCTATATACACGTATAACATACAACACGTATATATAGGGGGCAATATTTATACTAATTATTCATTAGTATAAATATTCGAAACAAAGTCATTCGCCAGAGAACACATGCAGTAACTGAGACACCAGAAAAACATTATTTAACATAGGTGTACATTGGCATATGTAGGTACATAAAATTGAAACTACATGATTTCAATACGTTTACTTTATTCCATTTACATCAAATAGTAACTATAATATCATATTTAAATTAGTAAATACTAGCCTTATTTAGCATTATAAAAACGGTCAAAATACATCAATACATCAAATTGTCAAAATACTTTCCCCTATCTTAATAATTAAGTAAGATAAGATATTTTACTCCAGTAAAAACCGTAAGTTTTAAACGATTTTTTTTAATACAGCAATTTGTCAAAGATCAAAATGACGTCTGCAGTTTAAAATTGATTCATAATTTTTATTTATTTAATATAGAAATGTGGAACAAAACATATATCATCGTGTCTTCGTAAATATGAGAATATTTTTTTAAATATATATTTGAGAAATGTCTTGCCTTGCAGGGCGATTCAGGTAGAGTTTCTGACCTGCAATGCAAGTACGGTTCACTATCAATCGTTAGTATTGTAAGGTATAAACGCTCATTCCGATAATCATCGAGGTCTTAATACACTGGATATAAATATCGAACGCAAGGTGAGTTGCAATTATGATTTTGCAATGTTTATACGTATATTTCAAAACCAAAATTAAATAATTTGAAAATCTAAGACAGTAATTTACAAACCGACGCACACGTTTGACATATAGACAATGTGTTTCGATTCAAATGGACAAAGACATCAATGAAAGTAATTTACTATTACTAAAAAAAAATATTTACAATTTAATTCTATAGAATACATTTAACGACTAATTATAGTAGAACATTGAAAACTACACAATCAGAATCTTAGCAACAAAAACAATGACGCTATCACAATATAATGTAATAAATTACTAAAAAGAATATGTACAACAGACTTTGTTATTTAAGTCTTAGTATATTTTTTTTAAACTATTAGAAACATAAAATGGCTTAATAGCTTCACTTTATGAGGTAGAAAATTAAACTCGGCATTCTATTTAAGTACACGATAATGGTTTATATACTGAAAAGCGAACTTTAGCACAAGAATTTAGTACAAAATCTTTATTTAATTTCCTCTCTGGTTTTTTAATCAAAACTATTTTAAAAACCTTCACTCCGATGTCAAAGAAAAGAGAAGATATGGTAGAAAAGTTCGTTTAAAAACTCATGCCGTGATGACTTCTATATTAACCTAAATTTGCCATCAGTGATTATATCTATCATATAATATTATATAATTTATTATTATATATTAAACACATAATACAGTTTAATATCTTAAGAGTAAATATGTTCAAATTTTGTTCTCAAAACACGACACAGCAAGACGATTATTATTTACCAATACGATCTATAATCAAAAATATTAGCTTACATTAAAACCAAACTTAGAATTATATTTACACGCGTTAATAAATTAATGTTTAAAGCCAAGTCTAACGAGTAAAATTAAACAGAAGTTACGAGCTATTTACAAATTTGTACACAGTAAAAATAAATAAGTTAGTAATACTGTAAATAAAAATTAAAGCTTATTTTTAGAAAAATAAAATTATGTTTAAGTATTTCTTAAAACAAATCAGTCATCAAATTGAATGGTGTAACTAATTCAACGAATGCAATCATATGATTGCAATGGAAACTGAATTTTTTTTTTATACAAAAAAATCAATAAGAATTTCAGTCACTCGTAAAGAATTTGCAGACAGCCCCAAAATTATAACAATAATATTAAATTAAAATAGAAAAATGCCGAACATTTTTAAGTTTCCATAAAATACAAAATGCAGTGAATGTTCATTAAAACCCATGACACGTTATGTCATCAGCTCTAGAGTTAGAACAGTACTATAATTAGGCTGTTTAAACTGCTATTTGATTAGCAGAATCATTTTGTTATATTTTTAACAGCATTTTATAACTATTCAAAACATATGACGTAACAGAAAAGCGTGTCAGTGACATACCGATTTTTATTTCGGATTGGGAGGTTTTGCGCGTTTTCGCCATTTGTACAAATTTTAATATTCGTACCACTAGTAGTCTTTACTTTACCATTAGTAGACTTTTTAAAACTCGCCCAAATTCACCTGTGTGATTTTAATTCCACCAATTTTGTCTCCAGAAATAACCTGGGTGAATTTAATTTCGACTCCGTTTACTCAAGTAAACATAGTTGAATAAAC
The DNA here is from genome assembly GCA_947049295.1 of Ligdia adustata. Taxonomy (NCBI): domain Eukaryota; kingdom Metazoa; phylum Arthropoda; class Insecta; order Lepidoptera; family Geometridae; genus Ligdia; species Ligdia adustata. The sequence goes on from OX346237.1 coordinate 5,322,167, forward strand.
CACTTCAACAGGAACGTTTGCTAGGAGGTTTGAAAAATGCTTCGACTATTTTAAAAGTAATTTTTTGATGATTTTGGTAAATCGTTTTTGTAATTACATAATATATCCTGTCTCAAAAAGCAATCGTCACATCAAAACATTCAGTTACAAACATGGTGATCTCTCTTGAACCGGCACACTTCGCACTGTACCTTGCAGCACCAGACGAAACGACACTTGCACTTCTCCTCATGGTCGCGGACTCTGGTCTGGTAACCTCGACCGCAGCACAGCAGCCGGCAACCGTCGAGACCTGCTGAAGTGCGGTTGCAAGTACGACCGCGCGTGCCGAGGATGCCCAGTCTGGAATAGACAATATATGTACGTGGTAGCAAGTGGTAAAGAGTTAGGTGTACGCTATGGTTTATTCCAAATAATCCACCAAAACCTAGGCTAAGTCACTTGCCGATCACCTAGGTGGAAAATTTAGATTTTACCAAACAGATGGACCCTTGAAACTAAGTCTTCTCTGCTGTCTTTGCCGCCGTAAAATAACACTTAAAATTAAACTAACGTTAAAACAAATACTTTAACCAAAACTTTAAGGAACTAAAAATCTATAATGTCATCAAAATTTTATAGTTTTAGAATTACAGGTTGGTCAAGTGAATGTTGTGCACAACTCTATTCCAGACCATGAAGAGCTATCAGTAAGAGTAGGTATACTATGGCTTAGAGTCTGGAAAAGCGTTCGCACAACATTGGTATACTAAGCCATAGTATACCTACTCCTACTGATTACTCTTCATAGTCTGGAAGAGCGTGTATTTTGAGTAGACATTAATTTTGTTCTGGATTTCAACATACACGTTATAATATTTTTTTTTATATTTACTTCATTGCGAAAATAAAGTAATATCGTGAGGTAAACAGTGCGACTTAACCACAAACTGAAAGTTAGGCTATCGATAGCTTCAATCGCAATACAAACTACCACCACCACCCGCGATTTTTTCCTATTCTTATTTTGTGGTTTTGACCACAGGGATCTAGAGAGAATCCAATCTCGTGAGCTAATTATGGTGTAACACTAGATTGCGGAGTCTAATCACTCATCATTTTTAGGTCTTTTTGGTGATGTTTGAATTAAAGTCATTTGTTCCACTTCTAATTGTTTACAGATTATGAAGGAATTATGATAACGCGAATACCGGAGCTGGTCTTTTTTGTCTATGACATTACTGAATCTGCATCGCACAATCAAATTTTTAAAACGATAGAATACTGGCAATGCATAAATCGCACTAACGCTATCTGTATTTAGATATATTAAAAATAATTTCAGAACTTACTCTGTATTTGGTTCACAGTAGTCTGGAGAATCTTCTAAGTATACCAAGTCTGTTTTGTTCGGTTTCTTCATATCAACGTGTAACGGTCGTATCTTCCTTATGTTTTTGCCTCTTTTTCTCTCTACCACCTGTAAAATTATCACACAATACATTTACTTTGTTTGAAGTACCTATACGTAATTGCAAAAATAGATAATAGTTATTTTATTATACAAGAGTGCAAAGTTGCTTTTTAACCGCGTGCTCACTTTTAATGACCTAGCAAACGAAGGATTCTAAAATTTCTGATTAGAATCCTAAGCTTTAGCGAAAGAATTAAAATAGCACAAGGTGAAAAATCTTTGCACGAAAAAATAAAAATTTAACAACTAATTTTAGTTTTTTCACTTATTTTTAACATACGGTTTTAACAATATGACGTGAAAAGATAATGGCGCGCGCAAAACAAATTAAAAAAAAAGTACAGCAAAAAGGTTCCGAGTCTGAATTTTTAACAAAATAAAAGATATTGTATGATGAATTCGGCACCATAGAGGTAGAAGTAAATAGGTTGAATGAGGTTTTTAATTCTCAAACTCACGTGCTCACTCACTCACTCAAGGCAACCAATATTTGATTAATTCTAATATACAAGTAAGTAAAAACTCAGAGGTGCATACCTGAATATTGATTTGAACATGCGCCTTTTCACTTGAAAGGCAAGGGGTTTATCAATTTACCTGCTACCTTACTAGGCTACTACTAACTTACTACCAACTTATTCACTCTCGATAAATCCTAAGGCGGCATCAGTTCAGCGCTTAGCTACTTTTGAGTGAGTGAGGTGCGCGGTACCAGGGGGAACGCACGCGAGCCACGCGCTTGCGACTACTTATCCACAATCTCCGAGACGTTACAATGTACCTAGTGCATCAATCACCAACCTTGACATGTGAAGCGCCTTCGTATCTGGTCGCCAGCGCGTCTCCAACAAGCCTCAGTTGCGGCAGTCGTCTCCAGCAAACTCGCACGGAACAAGAGCCAGACATGCCGTGGCATTTGCACACTCGTTGCATTCTGCCGCGAACCGCCTGTAACAACGAATTAGTACATTAATGTCGCAGGGCTCCATTGTTGATCCGTTCAAATGAATTCATCATTTGCTAACAGAGATACTCTTCTGAACATGCTATTGACGTCGCTCACGAATGATACGCAAAAAGACATTACTCAAATCAAACTTAAGTCAAACTTTCATCAGTGAGTTCGAAATACGAGTGGTTTAGACTATTCTTTAGTTAGCAAAGAGTATGAATTTTTCAAGAATGTGTCATTTTGTATATCCTTCCTAAGTTCATTAGCAAGAGAAGAATAGCGATTTATAAAAATGAAGATCCAAGGGCACTTTTTTTAACCTCTCATATGAATTCAATACTCTTAGCGAGTATTGACGTTACAAACGTAGTAAATGCAAAAAGGCACTACCTCAAGAAGATGGTACCCTTCCCTAACTAACAAATTGTATAAACCAGTCGTATTTTAATTCTACTGCTTTAAAGTTTGAGAGATGGTACCAACCGTAGAAAATATTTTAATCAAACTTTTTATCAGAAAATAAAATTATTTTTGCGTATACTACCTTTGTGACGTCATTAGCGAGTGATGAATAATACATACGAGCGGTTCAAATATAAAACGTCAAGGGCCTCATTTTCATGTATGTACAACAATAACTTCGAATAAATAAAACTCGACTCGACAATTACATAAAATGTGCAATGAAGCACCTAATTGATATTTAATATTAAAATAGTTTTAGGCGCATAATCAAGTTTTATTATTTGCATTTTTATCATGCAATTTACGAGACAAAACATTAAGAACTAAGAAGTTACCGAAACCCCTGACTTTGACTATGGTCTAATTATTATTTTTATTGTCATTATGAAACATATTTTATCTCAAACCCAGGGTTAAGAACAAGAGAGTTAATAGAAGAATTAATAAGTTACGGCACTTATGGCTTAATCCTTTCAAACAATATGTAATCAAATGAGGATATAAAAAAATATTTATATTTTTTCCTATGTATCATATTCCATAAAGTCTACAAAAAAAATATCATAGTTATACAAGGAAAACTCTAGTTCAAGTCTAAAAGGGATAGACTTTTTCGCGAGTCGATGCACTGAGAGTGGAAGCGCTTTTACTGTGTATTAAGAATCTAAGAAATTTTATTTTGTAACAGTTTACTAAATATTACTTACCCTGCGTCCAGCCTCGTTATTGTGAAGGTTCACCAGTCCCTCATCAGAGTTCTTGTCTTCTTTGGAATCCACAAAGTCTCGACTGTACATCTCTCCGTATCTGATATCCTGAAAGATAAAAACACATATTGCCATCAAAATGAAAATACATTGTGATACATTGCCAATGCCAATCAGGATCCTATTCCAAACCTTGAAGTAGCATACCTTTAGCTCTCTTCCTTGAAAGCGTGTACCAATGTATATCATACCTCAGAGCACCCTCCCCACTGCCAATGTCTTGGAGTCCGCTTCCGCACCCTGGAGTCGCATGAGCATTCGTTCAGCTCTCCTCGACTGCACGCCCGCGCCACCGCGTGGGTAAGAGCGGCGGCTGACAGTGCATGGACGAACGCTGATTCGCGGGATTCTGAAGTCATCAAAGAAAGTAGTAATTGAATACAAGGCTTTGTATATAAATGAGACGTCTAGATGAAGAGGCAAACTCTACATAGCAGTCAGATAAAAGGTATACTGATACCTTTTATCTGATAACCGCACAGAGGAATCCTTTAACTACATGACCAACCTAGAAATCAAAAAAGAAACGGTTTTTTAAAAACTTTTGCTACAATCATAAAATAAATATGTTAAAATTAAATATGATATTATTATGCAACATTTGCTAGGCTTGCTGTTGATCCACAGCAAGCCTAGCAAAGGTTTTCATGTTTTATTTTTGGCACGCAGCCGAGAAAGCATAGGGATTTAGCGACTCAGCTCGTTTTTTTTTCGAATTCCTTTTTTGAGTACCACAGTGAAAGATTTTCATCGGTGGTGTCGTAATGTGATCTTTCGACATTGTGACTCCCAATTCAATAACCTTATATATATACAACAAACACATACACTGTAATTGGTGGTGGTTATTTTTCTCAGAATCCGTGCATACTCGTAGTCTAAAGACACAAAGTTTATAGACTGGACTAAACTTATGAACCTAATAACTGATTTATTTTATAACCAGCTGCGCTTTGTGGTGTCACCGAGTTAATACAGGATAAAAATTAGTATATCAGTTAATCCAGGGTCTAAGCTATCTCCGTACAAAACTTCATCCAAATCGTTGTAAACTGTTTGCGAGACAGTAACGAACATACATACTTACAAATTTTCGCGTGTATAATATTAGAAGATATGAATTTCTAGGCTTATGATTAGTTTGATAACATTTCTATTTCTTATCACAGCACAATATAATAAATATCTTACCTACAAATGAGACTTTCTACTGCTTTACTAAAACCTGACCTTTGTTTCTCTAATTCAAACCTTTGTAACACAATATTTGTTCTATTTAAACCATATCCTTGGATATGCGATCCTTTATTTACGTTAGCGTTAATTATTGTTTCCTCTAACCATACTCAAGGATCTTAAACAATCTATTCTTGTTACCCGAAATATGTATCCAAAACTCTTGCGAGTTCAAAGCATGTAAGTGTATCTTTGAAGTTGGTTATTTCTCTATGTGTATCATAAACGGACTTGCTTTGAACGTCTCCCGACAAATCTGTTTATTTTGTAAGGTACGTAGGTCGAGTATGGGCAAGTGTTTGTATGGCCATAAACCTAAATCTATACAATACAACATTTTACTAACCTGAACGTGTCTTTTTTATTCTTTTAGTTGATGAGGTTTTGTCATTATTGACAATGCCACCACGTAATGCTGCACTAACTAAACGTGTCGGTACATGTTTACGACCAAGATATGTATTCAAACGATATATAAAGCCTCCACAGCAGATGCAAGTCGCGCAAAATTTCATTTAAGTTTCAGTAAAGGGACCAAATTGTTGCAAAAATTCCCAAGCAAATTTTGTACCATATGTATGTTAGCTTTTGCTTTAGTTTTTTAGTTTTTACGTTAAAATCATGTGTCGTTATTGTATTTTGATACTTCTCAATGTATGTTTCTCAAATAATTTATTTAAGTGCTTCTGGTCGAAGTAAAACAGAAAACAAATATAGTGTGTCGGAAAATCTGTCTCAAATATGGCCAATGATGACCATATGTAAATATGGCCAATCAGTGGCCAAATTTTCACATACTTTATTAGTAGATAATATATGTATATCTATACTATGTATATATTAGTATGTACTAAAACTTTATACGCGAAAGTTTGCATGTACGTATGTGTGTTTATCAGTGAATCATTGTTTTTAGTTTCTTGTTTATTTAACATTAGTAACGATTGACATCACTTAGGATGGCTAATTAAAAATCATGATTTACAAAATTCTCAAACAGATATCTAATCAAAGTTTTATATAATACGACTTCAAGCGCCTGATATTTAGAAATACTCAAATTTTAGAATTATTTTATATTCATGTTATTACTCTTTTAGTACCTAAAATGTAGAATCACCTCATCTATAATAACAGAAAGCTATATTGTACATTCGCAGACAGACAATTTCCTATCCGGTTCCGGCAAATCCGATATTGTTTATATCGGTAAATTGTAATACCGTGTTAGTCTTACATCATGAAAATACACATCCTGCGCGAATAAAGGGCACATCATCGGGGCTGTATATTGGTCCTTTTCCAGCTTTGAGAGACAACATTTTAAACTCCTAACTAACTAACTCGAATATATATTTCAAATGTACAACGTCATTGATTTAGCTTCTTCACAAAACTCCTACTCGTAGTTATTTCTTGTTTTTTTCTTTCCCCGAGCTGCAGCCACACGATACGGCATTGTCACAGAAATAAATTAAATTAAAAGCCTTTTTATTTCCACACCTTAAATAACATTTCAACTCAAAATTATTATTTAAACTAGTTTACTCAACTAATATCATCATCCATTATTAATTATCTATTTAAATTTCGGTAATATTTCATTTCATATTTATCATTTATAATCTCATTACTATCATTTGTGTATTTTAATAAGTTATAACATATTTAACAACAATTTAACATTCGTATTTCGTAACAATAAGTAGTTACCAATAAATCTATAAGGTAATAAATTTAGTGAGAAGTTAAGTATAATATATTGAACTTTAGAGATATATGAACTATTGAAATATATATATTTCTGCAACATAGAACGAAGATATTGCTTCAAGATTAAAAATAGTTTATGTATTCCCGAAACTGAAACAGTTCCCACGGCTACTACTATTACTTAACTAAGTTACAAATTAAGCCTATACAATAAAGTTTCTTGGAGGAGGTGCCATTAAATTTGTCGGATTTTGTACATCACTTCGAAGCTCTTGTTTATTTTTCAACGTCGATAACTGATTCCGTCTACAACACGTTGACTGAACCGTTCATGATGTTTACTGTAAACTATTAAATACAGAACCAGTAGAAGTTGACCTTTCAGAACTCTTTTAGTCGTAGATAAGTTGGAATATGATTTTGGGAAAGCATAGGTCTTGCACTTCTGGTTCCAGACCAGTAAAAGCTGATCTTTCACACAAGTGTTCGAGCTTAAACAAGTTTATGGGGATAAGGGAACGCATAGGTCTTATAAACTGGTTAGTAGATTCTTGGTCATTGAACTGAAATTGAGAAACTATTTTTGATCAAAACATCACACAAGATATACTTTAACTTTTACTCAAATAAGACTTAGATTTTAAATTGCATAAATATTTGAGTGGACAAAAGTGGCATGGAGAGGGTACAAATAAGTCTTTTAGGACTTTCCTGTAGATCTGTTCTGTTATTTACAATGACTTAACATAATGAACGAATGAATGAATATAGCTTTATTGCACACCTAAACAGTAGTACACTGTGCGGCCTTATTGCCTAAAGCAATTTCTTCCAGGCAACCTTTGGATGGAGAGAACTTATATTATAAAAAAATCGATTGGTGCAACCAAACTAATACTAATAAAAAATAAAACCAAACGAAATTTAAACAACTAACTAAAACTAATACTATACAATATATTTTAACTTGAAAATAAGCTTTAAGATCGTATACCTGTTCTATTTATAATTTATACTACATATAAGAAATAATGACTTAATACCATGCCCTGAAATGTAGGAAGGGATTTTGCCTGCCTAATAGACAATGGCAGTGTATTCCATAAAGTGATAGCCGGGCACAGTAAAAGAGGAATCATAATAAAAGTATTCAAGAATGGGTTCAATACCTGGTCTACACTATTTTGAAATGCGTTAAAGCAGCAGATCAACGTTCAGCAGTAAACTATTCAAATAATACTTAAAATCAGTGAAGTGAAGTAACTTCAACTCTGCAAGTATTATTTTTTGTTATTTGATTTATAAACCTAACTACCTGTCGTTTTGGAGAAGATAGGTAAAAATAGATTCCGAGAAATCAAGGCCTTTATCAATTTTTGAAGTCTGTTAATAGAATTGGCTGACGAGATAAACTTACTGAATTTCAGAACCCCTCCAAATATGTCTGTAGCGTTCTCCACAGTACTGCAGTTCCACCTGCTGTGTCGGAACTGGTACTGACACTCTTCCACCGCCTGCTCCGCGCCGTTCTGGAGCACCTGGAACATTAGGAAGAAAGGTCTGTAAGAATTAACAAGCGGCTAATAACGATTTACCTTAGCGTAAGAATCAGTACATTTCTACTATTTGCTCGTATCTGGAGACAGTATCTTAGCTGAACTAATATTATAAAGAGGAAAGAATAACGAGAACATAAGAGAAGAAAAACTACTGAACTGATTTCAAAAATAATATTCTTTTGCCATTAGAAATACTACTACCATGCTCTACAACCCACTTGGTCGGGTTATTTCTACGCCCCTCCAGGGTCTGCCTGCTGCGCCTTAGAAACCCATAATTTTTAATTTTTGTACGGTATACTTTCTAGTTAGTCCCTTGATCAAAATCGGTGAAGTAGTTGGTTTATAACATAAAATAAATGAATGAATGATCTCTAAGCTGAATTAAAGCCAGTTGGCACATTTTAAAGTGTTACTTGTTTGAAGAAGGTCATAAAGCTTTCAAATTACCATAACCGATATTCGCGAGCTCATTCCACCCCGTTATCAGATCACAATCGCTGACAAAATCCGGACGCAATAAAAATTCAAATCGCATCATCGAAATACTTTAACCGTTTGTAAAAGTATAAAAAATATCTTAAATTGACACTCACTCAAGTCTGTTAAACATTGTGCGTTTACGAATCGCACATAAAAATGTGTAAAATGTTTTGTCTAAAATCTGTACCAACGTGAGTGTTGTTGTTGTTGTTGCTCGCATATTAAATTAAAATTTAATGAATTAATGAATGATTATAGCTTTCTTGCACACCAACATCAAAAAAAATACAGCATATGCAAAGGCAGGTGCAATGACTATCAATGTAACCCTTTACAACTTCAGTAACATTCATAAAATATATATGATTTTTTGCATGAGTTGGTTTTTGATGATTATTACTTTTTTGTTTGGTGTTTAAGTTTTATGAAAATTTAGTTACTTGGTATCTGATACGAGTATGTTTGTGCCAAATTTAAGTCTGTTCTTTATTTTTTACAGTTGTAAAATATAAAGATTTTGTGGAACTTTGATTACGACAACACTTCAGGAAATAAAATCAGCACGTCGATATGACACCACGTTTTCTTTTTGCGACAAATAGGAATGGTGTAGGTAATGTCGCCCGTCTGGGTGGTCTACTTACTTCATCGGCGTAATAAATTACAAAAATAAAATTACTCCAAAAATACAAAATATTTTATACTAAAATTATCATATTTCATACGCTTTGTTTCATAAAACAGCAATTCATTGTCCACATCATGAATACAGCGAACGTCGAGATCGAAAATAATGAAATTAAAGGTAAGAAGTTTGTAAATTATACATTACCATTTGTCGTGAAAAACATAGCAAAATATATATTTATCGTTCAAAGATATAAAATATGACAAAATTAATTATCTTAAATTACAATTTAATTTAAATTTAATGAAATACTTAAGTCTAAATTACTTGAAATGATATAAATAAATCGGAATCGCTTGCTTTTGAATAGCGAATTAGCTGTGCTTATCCTTTGTCCAAGAAAGATGCCCAGCAATTTAGTAAACTAGAAATGAAATAGTAATGTATTCAAAGAAATTCAGGAATAAAACCCATCAAAAATATTATTAAATGTTCAAGTGGTCCTCGTAAGTAATAATCTTTTAAATGACTCAATAATGTTGGCGCTTGGGATCGTAAGATAAGATAGCCCTTGGATTGCATTGATCTGATTCTAATCTTTTAAACGAGTACTAAACCAAAACCAGTTCCATAATGTTATGTAGATACGTAATTATTGCTAACTTAGTAAGCGTAATTCGAAAATCTTATAATAATGCTGTAAAAATTATAGATCTCTTAAAGATTGCAGCTGATAACAAACAATGTTGCAATGTTAATGTTGCCGTAATGACTTGAAGTTTGTTACTCCTAAGCGATAAGACCGCCCATTGTGCCTGTTATTCATTATATAATTTGTGTGTAAGTATGTATGTCTCTAACTCTTTGTGGCCCTCTTATAAAACCTATACAGGGTTATCGGCTAGTGGTGAACCAAGCTGACAGGGGGACACTACTTGTCTTAATGAACCACTTTCACTATGGGACCACCTCTGAATTCAAGGAAAAAAATCAGCTGCTTCATACATTTTGCTTTGAACAGTTGCTATTTTTCATGAATATAGGGTTGCTCCCATAATGAAAGTTGTTCGTTATGATGAGTACTTATAGTGACACCCTTTCGGGTTAGTACACTCCTTACCCATAACCCTATGTGAAGAAATGGACAGAAAGACTGTTTACCTGAATCATCTTATCAGATAGCATACAGAGCTGCTTTTGCCGCTCGACTAGGTACTCCAGCCTGTGGCAGTTGTCTTTGTGAAGTGCTGGGAGCGTCTCGGAGCCATTCCCGACCTGAGCTGGCAGCGGCATTGCTAGGTTCCTGGAAAGATAAAAAAGTTACATAATTTAAGACAGACAAACATGGAATGTATGAGTAAAAATAATATGTTTTATGACGTAGTATACCTACGATTAATTTTCACATAATTTTTAACATAACCAGCTTATTGTGCACATTTTTTTTTGTATACTGTAAACGTTTGCTAAGATTGTTAGTTATGGGTAATATAGCCATAAGGGAGTCACTAAACAAAATAAACTAAAGAAATATTTAAGAATGAAAAAATTAAAATAAGCTGTTCACAAATAATACAAATATGTTATTATGAATTCCGGTTTAATCGCATAGTGAATGTAGGTCGTTATGACGATTATAGTAACTCCCTGTCGATTTAGCACCCCCTAAGCAATAAACTTGTTGATGGATAATGTTTAGCCCAAGAAAAACTTTTGAGACAAATAATCGAAATCCTTAAAGTTATCTATAGTATAGTTCGCCATATTGACTCAACTGAAGTCATTAGCAACATTTCGTACTAATGAAGTGCTAATAGCATCTGTAAGCTTCCCATTATCCCCTTTAATATTTGCGTCTCAAACAAATGAAGACGCAGATTCCTGTTCTACTTATACAAACAAACTACGCAGCACCTCAAAACTGCAAACACTGGCAAAATGTGTAGAAACAAAACGCTAATTATGCTTATTCTGTAATCCCATCTCAAGTCCCGAGTTCCGCGCAATAAAATAACAATGTTAAAACATCGTGGAACTGAAAAGGTTACAAGAGCGCTCAAGCAACAATACCGTATGAATATAAGGTAATTAGTCGTTCAGACGTCCGCTCCGTACGACCTCTGCCACTCAAATGAGGAGCACTCGAAGGAAACAAAACTCGCTATTACCTACCCTCGTCTTTTGTTCTACTTTTTTTCGAAAAAAATATTCTCTATTCAAACCGGCCAATGCGGAGCGGGCGCGGAGGAGTACGTTGATTGGCCGTCGACCTCAGGGAAATAAAAGTGCTTTGGTAAATGAGGCGTTCTGTCCCGTTCTGTCGTTTGCTGGATAAATGATGTCGTCTCGTTCTGTTTTTCGTTTTAATTGCAAGCATGAGTGGACATGTAAAGGGTTGCGAGACCTTGAGTGGTACACGTGTGCAGTGAGGCTGTGGCATCGGGGACTCGGAAGTGCATTCAACATGTTTAAATAGGGGGAGTCTTAACGTCATCCATGGGAGGTTATGAAGTGAAGTGTTCCGCGGATGTAAGCTAGGTGGGTCATTAGGGAGACTCTATTTGATTTGTTGTTACGGAAAATGAGTACTTGATTTTTCCCCCGTAACTCTTAGGCTGTTAGGATTTTGAAATAAAATTAAAAGTTAAGGATGAAATATATATATGTATTGTCTTCTTCGTTTGTAAAAAAAAAATAGGGTGGGACTCGTTACTGGAAATCATTCTTGTACTATTAAAAAAGCCATAATAAAATGATTTAGATTATGCAAAGTATACAGCGTTTTTTATTGTATTTTATTTCTCTCCTTCTTTTATTGTAATAAAATGTAATTTTATTTTATTGTTTAAATATTACACAAGAATTTCAGCTGTTAGCAACTCCGAAGTTAGCTTATCCTTATATATAAAATTCAATGCCACTTTTCGTTGTAATTTTATAACTCAAAAACGGGCTCACCTATCCAAACAAAATGTTTTGGCTTTGTTCGGACTATTAAGTAGATGGTTAATGTGAAGTTTGCACAAAGTCAGTCGAGCGGTTCTTCATTTATCACATTTTTATTATTTTACTTTATACGTAGCACGTACTGGGTCGTTAGTTAATTATAAAATGTATTATCCTCTTGACCTAAAAAGCTTCTTTTCAATCCTAACGTTAATTGCAGGTGGTTTTAAATAAGGAACCGGATGCGACGAATCAGTACCTGTTATGTTGGCAGCACTATTAGTCAGTGTTGCCCACTTGATAGTGCTAAAGCACGCAATTCTTGAGTTACCAGTTTAGGGATATTAGCTTATAGTAAATAGTGTTGTCAAAATATCGGTTGACGGACTATCGATAGTTGAAGCTTTATTTTAAGGGAGGAACTACATTTTATGGATTCGCCTTTTCTAGGGTTCTGTACCCAAACGGGACTCAATTACTAAAACTTCGCAGTCCGTTCGTCCCTGTCACCAGAGTGAACCTTGATAGGCAGTTGAAATTTTCACAACTAATGTACTTTTGTAACAATCGTGTTTTCTCGTTATTAAAAGCGACTACGGGTAAAAACATGGTTTATGTTGTATAGATATCGGTACGAAACCTTTCGTGCGCGAGTTCGACTCGCAGTTAGCCAATTTTTCACTTATTGGTAGAGACCTAACGCTATAGTAGGTATATTTATAAGATCTTGAAAAATACTTGATAAGACTAAAAAACTAAGATATTATTGACAATACTAAATATTGGATAGTTGTATTTAGGATGAAAATAGTGTCGGATTTATTGATAATAAAGATGATGCAGCGCCTTTCATACCTCTCTTCCCTAAGTGATTCTATTGCAATAAATAAAATTATGACAATAATTGCGAAAAGGCAATGATTTCTGCCGTATGTCGTAGCTTTTGTAAAATTATTACAAGTCTAAAGCTAAATTCTTAATTAATATATGACACGTCGATATTAAACATATTAGTATATACTTAGTCCGCAACACGGATTTCAAATAAATATGTACTTCTTTTGGCCTATCGATATCGATAATCGCCTTCTTTGACAACACTAGATATTAGCCTAGAGTAAAACATTGAAATGTGAGACTATTTATTTGAACATGCGCATGATTGTAATTTATTCCTTGCACAGCGCTTCTGGCAAATTATAGGTAGCATGCAAAAATCGGTACTAAGAAAATCTTTCAAGGATATAAATTCAGACTTTTATTTGGTCATTCTCGGCCCTTATTATTTAACGAATAAATAAAAACACGTGACGTATTTAACGGTATGTTAACGCTGAACTTATGATGCAAAACAAGCGTGTTCCATAAAACAGCAGGATATAAAAAATTGACATTGGCTTAGTGAATATCGTGTATTTTACGCGCTTAATATAACGCTTCCGCGCTATGTAGTTACGTATTAAAATGTTCTCAGTAAATACGGGGCTAGTAGTAGTTAACAATCTTAAGATGGATATTAATAATATTTGAAAAATTCTCTGAGAAATCAAGGAACATACGTTGTGTATCAATCAACCTATAGCGCTGGGCAATGTCAACCCTATAAAGAGGATATAGGGTATAGTCCACCACGCTACCAGTCAAAAACATATTGAGAGAAAGAATTTTTGAAGATACTTAAAATAAATGAGGCTTTTTTTAACTAACTTCGAAACTTGTGGTCAAAGAAGTCTATAAGAAAATTTATTAAAAACACTTACACATTTAAACCACTCTGCCTCATAACGACAAATCAATCAGCAACAATAAACGTAACAAGTCCCATAGCGCACAGTTGATAAAGCTGTATACACACATACCGACTCCAAAGCCTCGGTGCGGCAATTACTCAAAAATCCATCGTGTAAATATTTGGTCTAGTGTGAGAGCGGCTTTATTAGTAGTGGGCATCGAGCAATGTGTAAAGGTAGTCGGAGTTTTTGAAATTTATTTAAGAAAATGTAAGGTATTTTCGATGAGAATTCCAATTCATTATAACGCATTTCAGTTCGATATTGAGAACTCAAATTAAGAAATCTTAATCAAATGTTCATATTTATTATGTATGATTTTTATACTTACGGCACAATTAATTTTAATGCATTTCAGTTTAAAGTGCGCTTTATATCAAGAACGTCGTCACGTAAATATTTTTATAACTATTCCCTTATAACTTGTCTGAAATGGTTCATTTTTGAAGATGAGTAAGATTGATTGCCCAACTCGCAAATTGACGTATATATCGCTAGTGCGATATATACGTCCAGCTTACCCCTTCATATGAGAGATCCGTGCCTGACAGTGAAGGTGAACTGTTTGCAGAACTACCAATCACAACATCTCCAGGATATATTTGTATGGGACACAAACCACGCCTACGCTTTTCACCATATCTTTATCACAAGTCACCCTCAACACCTCTGATCGACTGACTTCCCAAAATGAGAAAGTGCTTAATTCGACGGGTATGTTCGTTTTAATATTTGATACCTAACTTTTGGGAGACGGCTAAACCAATTAGAAAAAATCTATTTTTGCTCGTATGGGTATAACTTTCTGAGTGATACCATGAGCATTTTGTCAAAATCGGTCCAGAGCTGTGAACGAAAATAACACGTGTTCGTCGTAGGTATTTAATTATTAAATCGAAATAACTGAAAAACTTCCATCGGCGCCTGGCGTACCTAATGGAAGTCAATAAATTCCTTTTTTTTCAAAGAACTTGTTTTATTTGTAATCTTGTCCAAGTACTTGGCTGCTGACAAGTCAGAACAATTTCATTATGAATTGAATAACATGATAATACTAGTTAGGTACTTTCAAGTTGAGTGTATTAGAAACCGGTTATTTATGAATGAATGAAAGATGATTAGCATAACGTTGTGTAAGCGAAAGCAGCCCTTCTTTGAGAAGGTGCGGAGAGTTAATTTATTCTATGGTACCGTTTTACTGCAATGACCAGAGAATATGCTAGTATGCTAGTAAGTAGCTATAAGTAGTCCGCTCCTAAGTCCTCGAAGAAGAAAATCTCAACAAACTTTTGGTTTTATTTAACTTTTACCAGAATAAATAACAACCACTAACCTAGGATAAAACACAACAATAAATGAGGACATCGCGCTTCGTCAGTAAGTTGCGAGACTATTGGTTTTTTTATCAGACACATTTTGGGGGCATTGAAATTACATAATTAAATTTTCCTATCCCTATTTTATGAACTAGCAGAAATATTGCAATATTTACCGGTACATGGCAGAGATTCCACGGACGGAGATAAACGCTTTGCGTCCACTTTTATTTTGCGACCGGCCAGGTTGTTCATTCCCTGCCGAGTTCTCTGTTTCCCGATAGCTATATTCTCGGTATTTTTAAATCACGAGTGAATTTTCTTCTAGACAAGCTTGCCACATCCTAGGCCGCATCGTCGCTTTACATCAAACGAGTTGCGGTCAAGCCCCAGCCTATTTTCTATTAATGCTCCTGCTCACTTTAGAGGGCAGCGTACCAAGTTGCTGGCTGCTTTAAAACTCTGTGATTTAGCGTGATAATGCAGTTAATATTCTGAGTACTTTGCTAGTAAATTGGAAAAGAACAAAATTCTAGAATAGGATATTGGTTATACATAAAAAATTAGAGTCTATTGTCGTATCGATTAAGCGCTCCGGTTGAGTAATTTTCTATAAATTTTGGTGACTATATATTATTATAAGAAACAGTACACTAGTTAAACGGTAATAAATTAACATTCAAGCACCTACTGTCTCCAATAAACTGAAAAACAAACCTGCTGCCGTTGTGTCATGCGGGCTTTATCTCAAGAGTAATGGTACAGCCATAGTCAATGATTTAACAAAATCCAAAAAAAAAAATATTATTTACACACAAACGATCAATACAGGCTTCTGTAGGTAATTGTAAACTAGTTGTAGTTTCCTAGAATAATGGTTAACTATTTTTTTAAGGTACACTTAAAAATATGATTCTTACGTTTTGAAATTTTATTAAAGTCAATCCAGTAGTTTAGAGCTTTAATCAAAATTTCTGAAATAAATTATACTCACCTTAATTTTTAATATTTTTTTAGTTTATTTGTTATTTTCAGTGAAAATTATCAACCTCTTTAATTACAATGTTTTAGAATCAGCAGTGTATTGCATGTATTAGATTTCTATTCATCAGTGTTGTAAAACAAAAAAAAAGTAATTTGAACTCTGAAAAAGATTTATGTAGAGATGTATGTACATGATTATGATTTAAAGCTATATTTATTTAACACTAGTGCCTATGCGCTAAAATTTAAATGATTTAGATTTTTTTATATTAGTTCTGAGACACGCGTGAATTTCCGTTTAGCAAAATAATAGTAATAAATTCCAGGCATTCGTGAAATCAAAATGTCGATGTGCATTCAAACCAGCAACGGCTACCGACAGCCGCCATGTCGCGTCAACAATGCAATCTTCAAATAATAAGGAAGCGTGTACACTGAGAATATTCTTGTAAGTTTCACACAAAAGTTACGTAATCATGCACGTGTTTCGTGCGACGTAAAGTGCGCTAGTATTGCTCGCTCTAAGAAGCCTAACAAGGCAAGAGGAAAAAAACTTATAGTTTCCGTTTGTTAATTCACAAAATGAAACCAAGTTTTCTTGCTTTTGTTTTTGGCTCATTTATCCCTAACTCAAGCCCTGCAGGTCTGCAATTTGGATTGTATCGGAATTGCGATTGCAGTATATCGCAACCGACACACATGGCTTTGTGTCCGGGGTACTATTATTTCTGCGGTGATCCGGGTCGTAAACATAAATTTAGCATATAAATTACACTCTCACTAACTAAATGATATTCATTTTATTGCTTAATAAAACAAAGAACGAAGCATTAATATAAAAATTTAGCTAAACAATTAAATTAAAAAACCCCATCCAACTCACTGCCTTGTGGCAATTATTAACAGCGAGGTAACACTGACTAAATGAAATTAATATATCTTTTTTTTTTCATTTTGTCATTGCCATCACAAAACATCGCATCAGTCGCGTTCGTGAGCACAAGCAGCGTAGCAGTAACAATCGCGCCAGGTAAGAGCGATTTTACGCACCGCTTCACTGTAATACTGGCTCTCGGAACGTATTAGGAATTAGTCACACTGAGCGACAAAGCTAAAGGAAGATGCGAATCTCTATTATGGTAGAAGCTTTAGAACTATTATAGTTGTAGGTTGTCGATGCAAAAAAGTTATTTAGTCTACGTGAAAAGTTTTTTTTACTGGCTGATATGACCATCAAAGCGTAGTAATGATACTGTTTTGTTTGTAAGCGTAGCGCATTATTTTTTTTATAGTTCTGTAAGAAAAATTCTGTAGTTCTTAGTTAAAAAAGTTCCCATCTAGCTTGTTGACCCATTTTTAACCCCGATGCAAAAACGACGGGGTGTTATAAGTCTGACGTGTCTGTAAGGGTGTATATGAATGTGTGCGTCTGTCTGTTGTATCATAGCTCCCAAACTGATGAACCGAATTAATTTTTTTTTGTATGAAAGGTGTAATAGTCAGGAGTGTTTTTAGCTATGTTTGATGAAAATCGGTCCAAGACAATCGTAGCCAGATAAAATGTCGAAGTACAATTTTTTCACATCTCCCTCAATATAAATATCAAATTAAAGGGCTTGACTAGTAGAACACTATACAATATAATAATTGAAATTCCAAGATGGCTGCGACAACAAATGCCGAGGGTTATTCAAAATTGACAATTTTACTTTTTTGTACTAGAGCTGATGAAAATAAAAGTGTTATCCCATGCCAGTCTTCAAATTTCTGAGGTACCTATATTGATCATTTTATAACAGTGAGTACAATTTATATCGTCATAATAACCATTTAGATAGATACACAAATGATAGATCAGTTCTTTATTGCGGAGACAAAAGTGTAAAACATTAAATTCAAGAGAACAAATCATAAAGAATATAGTTTTCCCTTACTTTTATTCAGCTTACTTTTAGCTTGAATTTGCCTTTTTGAAACAACAATTGTATTCTGTGAAGTTGTAATTGGTTCTGTTAGGTATCTTGTTTTACATTAAAAACCCGAATAAATATTGTGATTTTTGTTTTAAAATACAATTCATCTAACAAGCCCAATAATACAAAACTAAATTGTAGGTACTCCTAACTGCTAATAGGAACTAGCTGTTTTCAAAACGTCTATGACACCAATCTTAAAGCTTACGTCTCGAGTGATATGGTTTAAAATTGTTTAACAATGGTATTTAAAGCATATTTCTCACTTGCATGCGAAATGTAATAAATGGTGTTATGCAGAATCAACAGTTATGATATGAATGGAAACAAGAATGTAATGTATGTAGCGCGGTTGTAAAGATGTACCTACTCGTAGTTGTGTAGGTTGCACCACTAGAGGGTGCTAGATGACAATAAAGTTATGAAACCGGCATTACAACATTGGTTATAACGTTACATATGTACATTAAGAAGCAGTTAATTAACGATCATATAGCGTTCACTATCATCAGATATTGTCTTTTCGTTCCTTAATTTTACGTATAATTTAAGTTGTGGCAACACAGTGAGCTCCTTGAGAGCCTGGACAACATCAGGCCCAAATACCGATTTTCCCAAATCACCATCTTGTCAGAGGCTGTGGGATCGGACTTATATTTATATAAGTAAAAAAAAAAAATACCAACTTGCATTGCGGCAGACGCCGATAGAAGTTTATTTTAACGATTTTAGTTTGTGAAAGTTTTTAATACTAACATATTGGGTATGGAAAACGTAAATAAAAACATAATATATATATACATAATATATATGTTTGATATATATATATATATAATGGGAAGCTCGCAAGGGTTTGTGTCCAGAGTTAGCCACGGATCACAACAAAAAACAAATTAAAAAAGAAATTGTAGACAATTTCTTTTCCCGTCCCTGTATTTAATTTACTTTTTTACTATTTCCTTTTTTTTCTTTGCCTTTACTCAGCTTAACACTAAAACAAAAGAATATTCACCTCAAGAAATATAAAAAATACTTAATTTATCCTCATCACATTTCCAAGTAAAATCTTGCACTTCTAAAGCCAACATTATAACGAGGTGTCAAGCGGTAAAACAATGTAAACTTAGCCAGCGTTACAGTTTGCAGGTAATTAGCCTAAATACCGTTATCGTACAGGAAGACGTGTGTTGACTGGAGCGGTGACGAAATAATGTGTACGCCTCTTTATAATGGGCTCTTAGAAAAGATTTCGCAACGGTGTATTTCAGACTTGAGCCGCGACTATTTCAGGATTCAAATTTTAATTACTTTTGTAAAACCTTACTCTAAAACTAAAACTTAATAATTATACTCGGCAGGAAAACCTTCAGTTTTATTCCATGACAAGCCCCTTCAAGTTCAAAACCACGCGCTATTTCACAAAAAGACGTCGTTCATTCGTCAAACACACACGACCGATGACTCATGTAACTCCAATAGGGATGTCCCGCATCGATTAATAATGATACGAGTTTTATTGCTAATGAATTTTTAAACGATGCACCTTTGCGCGTTAGTTGTATTATTTTTGATGGCGCAGTTACAAAGATAAATAAGTTGCTGGTAATTAGTGAGTACGTTTTTAAGTGGTCTTCAGGGTTAAAAGTAAAAATTTTACACAACTTTCATACAAAAATTAAACGAGACTATACCGAGCGTCGATTAATTTTGCTCGCAACAGCACACATATTAAAATTTGGTCAATTTATCAACAGTTGATTTTCCTTTATACCTAAGTCTTGCTTGTCAAGCCCTCACGCAACTTTAGCAAGTATGCCTAGATCACTCCAAAACTGATTAAATATTGCAACATCGCAAAATATTTTGATTGAACTAATTCATTATTTTTTCTATTATTATATGAGAAAATAAACATTTATTTAAAAATATATTAGTTACTCGAAGTTCGAAGTCGATATTTAATGGGTGAAACATTATAACAATTCAAGATCTTCATTTATTTACTTACTTTTTTGTCGAACTGCGAGACTGCGAATCTTGCAATTGGCTTCTACATTTTATACATATTTTATTATAATCGTTGTCTTTTCAAATATCCAGCGAATCGGTTTCATTTTCTTCTTCTTTTTATTTTATTCTATGCGTGTTCCATCTTAGGCTACATCTTAGCTTTACATCAGGTGAGTCGCGGTGTCTAAGCGTGTTCCATCTTAGGCTACATCTTAGCTTTACATCAGGCGAGTCGCGGTGTCTAGGCGTGTTCCATCTTAGGCTACATCTTAGCTTTACATCAGGCGAGTCGCGGTGTCTAGGCGTGTTCCATCTTAGGCTACATCTTCGCTTTACATCAGGCGAGTCGCGGTGTCTAGGCGTGTTCCATCTTAGGCTACATCTTAGCTTTACATCAGGCGAGTCGCGGTGTCTAGGCGTGTTCCATCTTAGGCTACATCTTAGCTTTACATCAGGCTAGTCGCGGTGTCTAGGCGTGTTCCATCTTAGGCTACATCTTAGCTTTACATCAGGTGAGTCGCGGTGTCTAAGCGTGTTCCATCTTAGGCTACATCTTAGCTTTACATCAGGCGAGTCGCGGTGTCTAGGCGTGTTCCATCTTAGGCTACATCTTAGCTTTACATCAGGCGAGTCGCGGTGTCTAGGCGTGTTCCATCTTAGGCTACATCTTAGCTTTACATCAGGCGAGTCGCGGTGTCTAGGCGTGTTCCATCTTAGGCTACATCTTCGCTTTACATCAGGCGAGTCGCGGTGTCTAAGCGTGTTCCATCTTAGGCTACATCTTAGCTTTACATCAGGCGAGTCGCGGTGTCTAGGCGTGTTCCATCTTAGGCTACATCTTAGCTTTACATCAGGCGAGTCGCGGTGTCTAGGCGTGTTCCATCTTAGGCTACATCTTCGCTTTACATCAGGCGAGTCGCGGTGTCTAGGCGTGTTCCATCTTAGGCTACATCTTAGCTTTACATCAGGCGAGTCGCGGTGTCTAGGCGTGTTCCATCTTAGGCTACATCTTAGCTTTACATCAGGCGAGTCGCGGTGTCTAGGCGTGTTCCATCTTAGGCTACATCTTCGCTTTACATCAGGCGAGTCGCGGTGTCTAGGCGTGTTCCATCTTAGGCTACATCTTAGCTTTACATCAGGCGAGTCTAGGTGTCTAGGCGTGTTCCATCTTAGGCTACATCTTCGCTTTACATCAGGCGAGCCGTTGTCAAACACAAGTCTTTTTTACTATAAAAATATTGAAGCCATCAAATTTAGAAATAAACAGCTTTTGGTTCCGCAGTATAACGCTCGTCTAGTCGCATTACAGCGTATCTAAATCATTACGGTACAGTCTACGACACAATATAACAGTCAAAACAGAGTGTTGCCGCGGCAATAAAGTGAAAAACCAATAAACACTTTATGGGGAAAAAGTAAAATCGTCGTGAAAACGTCTTTTACGGTTTAATAAAACGCTACAATATTGGCAGTTAACTGTGCAGCTAGACTGCCGTATACAATGAAAATTGGATTAACGATTACTAAAAAGGTCAGTTAAAAACACACACATTTCTACTCCATTAAATTCTAAATTATATTCATTGATATAGTCAATTATTTTGATGGCATATTTTTTGATTAATAATAATTTAAATACAATTTTTTTTTCATTATCTTCTTCACCTTTTGCTACCCACTGCTGAGTATAGGTTTTCTCTTGTACGCGCCATCCTTTCCGGTCCTGTGCTAATGTCTCTATTTTTTCACTTATAGTAAACTCAAGAGTTCTAGTACAGGTTAAAAACCCTTGTAAATGTAAGTGAAGTCAGCTTTTAGTTTTTCCGGCATCGGGGTGGAGTGTCGCCGCATCTAAAAGTAGCAGTAGTAAAAAAAAATGGATTGATACTAACAATGATAAAACTGGAACATACTCGTGAATTTTTACAGTGTCATTTTGTCCCGACTTATTCTGTGTTGAGTTGTGTGAAAGTTTATGAAACGATAGATCTCGAAAGTTCTCATCATGGTGTTATTAACAATAATTATAACACTGTTGGCCTATTATCAACTGCCGTAATTTAATTTAACTGTTGAAACTTTCGAATGTAGGCCTGGCGAAGACAGCTAAACAATTTGGTTTGGTTAATTTATCGTAACTTTTATCAAAATTATAATATCGTTTTTTATCATAAATATACACTAAGTCAAGCAGTTTGGTAGTTAACGCTTAAAATATTTACAATGCAATATATATCATAAGATATTACATCAGTAACAGGAAAAAAAAATGGTACCTAATAATTTGAATCTGTTTTTATCATTTCACTTAAATAAATTTATTAATTATATACAATAATAACAAACTAATTAATATACAATTATAATTGATAAACAAAAAAAATAAGTAATTTGTAGTTAATGATAGATAAATAAATTAACTTTAATTACTATTTAGGCAATAGTAAGTATAGATAAAAGTAATTTTAGATAAAACCACAAACTCACATCAAGAATAATAAAAAACCGTTGTCATAAACCTAAACTTTTTATTTAAAACCGCTTATCCTCGTTCTAATATCATAAAATCGAATCAATAAATCATAAACATTGACATAATCAAAATAGTCCACATTCCTATCAACCGAATCATCCTTCTTTGATTTTATTTTAACTCTTCGTACTCACAAAAAAGCAGTTTTTATAATTTGAACTATTTAATCAAATACAATCGGAAATGAAATTGAATGCTTCTCAAACAAATTATGAAATCGGATATTCAGAGTAAAGAACGATGCATCAAAAAATTCTGACAGTCGGTAAAAACTGTCCTTTGTGTGGTTAGAGATTTCTGTTTGTGAATGTACATTGGACGAAACCTTTCGAATGATGGAGTAAAAAAACTTGGAAGTTTACCTCTTAATTGTTTAATATTAAATAGTGTTAAATATGTGAGTAGTTAATGGTGAGTATTATGATAACTTATCTTCAAAAATGTTATATTGGCTAAAAGTTAGTTGAGTGGAAAGAAGTAGTTAAATTCCCTTAAATGATTTTCTCATAATTTTTTCGTTGAAACACATGACCGCTCTAGCAAATATCAAAGTAGCCATTTTTTTTTATTCGCATCCAAATCTCTTGAATAATGTCTTTTTATTAAAAAAAATATGGTGGGTTAATTCGAAAATAACGAAACTGAAAAAAGAAGAAAGAAAGCCCAGAAAAACTTAACACTTTTTTGACAGTTATAACGAACGACATAAGAACAATTATTTTATGTTTTGTTCTTTTTTAGTTAGCTACCCATCTCTAAATTCAATTGGCATCTATAATTACAAGTTCCAAATCCATATAAATAATACGAAAACGTTATCCATTTATTAGTACCACACAAGACTTGTAATTTTCGCGTGCGGACATAAATTTCAATTTAAGAGAGAGCCACACAAAATTACACGGTTGTAGCTCAGCAACTAAAGTGATTTACTGACTGAGGTGATCGGGTATTTTGGCGCCTTAATATTACGAGATCTACAGGGACAGTCAGATGCAGTAATAAGCATAGTGGAAAATTATGTGAAGCATCTATGCTTAAAATGTACCTCTCCGTCTGCGTAGACGTACTTTTTATGGAGCCCCGTCCTTAATTACCTTATTTTAAAAGAGCGAATATGTAATTTCTATAAACTATAGATATATAGCACAAGACCATCTCCAGATAAATACCATTTCAATTACACCTTACACTACAAAATCGGTCTACGGGCTTAAGCTTGAGGGTCATAAAGAGTTAGTCATGCATACATACATACTTACATACAAATATTAAAACATTCACTTGAATAACTTCCCCGTTCTTTTAGGCAGTTGTTCGGTAAATCAAAAGAAGGATTGACACAATTTCACAACCCAAAATAATCCACTTGCAAAATGATTCGTTTCCGTATTGAAAGCTGCTACAATTCCAAATCCCACATATTTTGATGTTCCGTTATTATTATTCCAATTTAAATATTAAAATCTACAGCTGTCTGTACCTAAACATGATTGCCAATTGAATTTATTAATTTAGCACCAACCATTATTGACAATTTATTGCTCTTTGAAAGGTGAATTAGAACTCAAGACGTATTTCTTCAGTTAAGTTGTGTGAGCGCACGATTTCTGTTGAAATTGAATGTTTTCTTGCAACGAATAAGGTATAATCTAAACCAATACGAGTCATTTAGTAATTAATTTTAATATTCGCCTGATATACAAAAAGATTAATTTAGAAACAAATAATCCTAACATCGTTTTAACGGTGCCGTACCGAAAGGTTAAAACGGGACAATATTACTGAGACTTCGCTGCCGTCCTTCCGTCTGTCACCAGGCTTGTATCTCATGAACAGAGTTCACCACGTTGCCGCGTTAGCCAAAAAACTTCATTTACATGCAAGTAATTTGAAGAACATACATAACTATTTAATGGAATCTAAATTTTAACATGGCATACTTTAAAATCGAAAATTGCCACTTCAATAAAACTTACACTTACTTATTAAGTTTTCCTGTTTGTCAATCGAGTTTCTAAGGCATTCTCAGGTCTTTGTTAGTTAAGTTTCTTTTTCGATGTCAAGCAAATGTTACCAACTTATTTTTTACGTCTTTGCAGTTTTACCTCCTTTTCTGCGATGTCGTCTACATCAAACAATCATGTCTAAAAAGTTCTCAGTTCCTGTGATAAGATTTCATTAAATATCGTTGCCCACACCTCCCGTCGTACCTACTGTAATAACAATGATTACGACGTCCATTCCGTCATAAAGCATGCCTACCACCTCAATAAGGCCCTATCTGCTTTATAACGCAGTAAAATGCTTTTTTAATTTTGGTCGTAAAGTCGATGTGAGGCGAACTCGATCACGCTTGGAATAAAAGGTTGTATGAAACTGTCAGCGTCTATCGCTTTATTGGTTTTCCGGATAATATTTTGTAATAATATTGTTTAACTTTGTTCTATAGGTCCAAATAACTGATAGTTACTCTTTGAGGAGGAAAAATACCTTAACTATTTTGTTTCAACGTGTTTTTTAATGATTTTATCGAAGCTGCGGTCAGCTTGTATATCATATAAAACAAAAAGTTATTGGCTATATGCTGCAACTTCAAAGTGATTCAGTGCTATAATTCAGTATGGGTTAGTAACGCACTCATGACTCCTAAATTTTTTTTCTAAATCCCGGATAGTAACTTCTAACGCTTACGGGCCAAAGCCAAAAACATCGGTAAAACTACTATACCTTTAAAATTAGAAAAAAAGTATTTTGTTATCCTAAAGCAATAGCTCACAATTCCAATTTTAAAATGCAGCACCGAAAATCTTCCATCATTTTTATGGTGAGGAACGGACAATAGGAATCTTGAAGATCATTAGGCTCGCACCCACACCGCCCCGCAGGATCATAAAACGTCTCGTATTATAGAGGGCGCAGTCCAATTTATTTTTTCCCCAATGCAAGCTGCAGGAGTAGAAAGTTACGATGTCTGGGCCCTGTCTCCCGGTGCCGTGTAATTTGGGGTGTGGGAACGGAACGTTACAAATTGTAGACTTGTAACTTTACATAAACAAAGGAGTCACGATTTCTACGGTCATTGATACTGCTGGCTGAAAAGACGATCCAGTGTAGTTAAAGATGTTCGGTTGACTTACAATGTGTTTTAAATAGGTGAAGGTTGTTCAATGATTGATCCAAAAAAAAGTCAGCACACTAGTTAAAGTTTAAATACCTGCTTACAACG
Source organism: Ligdia adustata (assembly GCA_947049295.1). Lineage (NCBI taxonomy): Eukaryota > Metazoa > Arthropoda > Insecta > Lepidoptera > Geometridae > Ligdia > Ligdia adustata. Next base: position 5,348,204 of record OX346237.1, read on the forward strand.
TAAACGTAATATGATTGCCAAACTAATATTTAACTTCAATGTCATATAGAAAACTGCGTCTCATCACCAGCAGCTTTCACCGGCTTTGCCGCGACATAAAATGGAATATGAAGTTTTAAACTTCGAACTCCCATTTGACCTTTTTAGGGGTTCAATCCAAAAATCCTTTCTTTTATTAGTGCACCCCTCTTCATACAATAACACCTGCCAAATTTCATGTCTCTAGACTCAGCGGTTTAGGCTCAGCGTTGATATATACATATATACATGTTAGTCAATTAGATATATCATATGTACCTAGACGCTGAATAAGACCATATGTATGGGCTGACGAGAAACTCAAGCGTGAATTGCCATAATCTAAAATTATTATGCAGAGAGACAAAACATCTAGTATAAATGAAATAGTAGAAAAATACTTAACACTAAAAAGAAGAAAAACCTTCTACTAGTTAATTTTTTGAAGCTTATTTTTTTTTAGTGTTGTTCATAAAATGAAAAGGTTTTCATTTCGATATAATGATCTAATGTATGTTTATCAGAGAACGTGACATGATTTTTGAAATCCTATTTTCGTTTTGAAAAAGTATTATAAAGTTGGGCCGTATAAATTTATTATACTTAATAATTTGGCTTACAGATCAAAATAACTGAAAAATTAATTTCACCTACAGAATAAATGTCGGGTTTCACTCAAAAGAGTATATCATATGAAACAAAATGTTATAGTTATAATAAAAACTATTAATTGTTCGCAGCTTATTCTTATAAATAAATATGTTTTATTTGTACCCAACGTCGCAATGCTTACAAATTCTTAGAAAATCCAGCACGTTATTATTACAAAAGTACGTTCTACATAAATAGTATTGAACATCAGTGCTGGAATGATTCTTACTGGACTAGCTCTTGATGAAGATAAAGATGCTTAATACAGCAAAATGTTAACAAATAAAAGCGTGTTTTTTTTGGTTTTTTCAGCTTCATCATCATACTTATAACTTACGTCAAAGTTTTTCATCCCATACTACCTACTACTACCTACTTCATAAAGATGGAAATCATCAACACACATTTGGCGTGCCAATTTTACTACCGAAATTTTATGCAACTTTGATTTACATAATAAAACACAAATTTGATGGCTCAACAATTTTTTTGCGCTCTCATTTCTTAGGTATATGTTATAAAAATTGTATGCTTTTGGCATCTCATTTCTCGAAATCGGTAATATTGCCATGTTTGATTTCCCCCTAGGCGATTCGGGGTAAGTACTCATAAAACATCCCCTGTACCATAACTTTACCCCGAAGCATGGGACTTATGTGTCGAGTCTTTGGTAACACCATCAATGGTTTATTGGATGGGGAGACTTGATAGAGACAGTGCTGGGAGATTTTTGCGACATCTTTATAATACTGATCTTGGTGTATTTATTTAGGTGGGTGTATTCTTTCTTGGTCGATTGTAGAACGACTGTAAGCTTTAGTTATATCTTATTAGTAGTTATTTACAAAGCGAGCAAAGCTTCTTTGCCGCAAGTCAAGCAAGAAAAGTTGAGACCTCTTAAGTTGTTCTTTAATTATTAATGTTGTTATAATTAAGGAACAACTTATATAATAATATGTAATATTATAGTTTAATATGAGCTTTTATCATTATATTTTAATTAATACATATTATATTTCCTCTTATTGAAACTAGACGCGTACTTTAGTTAACCAATTTCATAGTTCTAGATAGAATTAAAACAATCCATATCAGATCGTTTAAAATTATTGATAGAGAAAACTTTCCGTGTAAAAAGAATGTATTTTTTTATTAACTAAAGATTATTAGATAAAGAACAAGTTCTTGTTACAAAAGAGTTATCGCCGCTTTCCATAATGGCAAGCGCCGACTGAACTAATACTAAGATATTTCAATTTAAATATGAAGCCTCTGGACTGATTTTTATAAAAATGATAAAATTTAAATGGCTCCACTCGAGAAGTACTGTATCAAACAAAAAAAAACAAATAGGTCCACCCGTCTCCGAGAAATCAGGTTACATACAAAAAACAGTCAAATTGAGTACCTCCTCTTATATTGGTAGTCGGGAGAAAATCAAGATTTATCCACAAACAATGCATTTACCGATATCTACTTAAGCTGTCCATGTTGTCCTTAATGACAGTATTAAGGGTAAATAATAAGTACTTAAAAGCAATTTAAGTAGGTACTGAAAACGTCGGTCCGACGGCGCAATTTGTCGAGTATTGATGGATAAGTTAATAAGACCGTAAAGGTTTAAAGAGTTAATGATAAAGTTAAAAAGCTGATTGACCAGTTCCGTGCTTTGTTTTAAACTGCTTTAACGGTACGGAGTTTATTTGTAACAGAATTTATGCGTGAAATACTGACAAAAATTAAAACTTTGATTCCGATTGATGGATTGAACTGATTCTGAAAGGTAAAAATAAGGTTATAAATATCGTCTTACCACAAAAGATTGTATATTGAGAATTGAAGAACATGTATATTGAGCAGATAATCTGATTAATTTTTTATGCAAAGCCGCGGAAATTACTTATTTCAATAACCACCCCATTTAAGTTTAAGGAATAACCTTGTATATTAAAATTGTTCTTTACTTGTATAAAGTTTAATTAAAAATTAATTTTCAAATTTCAAAGAACTTGTTTTTCAAAACAACCTAGTTATAAGGAGTTACATATGTAGCTGCATTCTTTAATAATTATTATTGGCTGTAACTTGTGTCGTATAATTAATAAATAAATAAAAATAAATAAAACATTATAGATATTTGATGTCTAGTATTATCCTCTGGTATATTTTTCAATGGTGTTTAAATTGTTGTGATTAAATAACAAAATAATTTTTGCTTAAAATATTTAACGCAATATATCCCGTAAAAAAGATAGAAATTAAAATGTAATACAAGGTTGAAACCTTAATGAAGCATTAAGTGGAAATAGTAAATTTAGAACAATAAATAGAAGAACTGCAAAACTTTTTAATAAGTTATTATGACCAGCGGCAAGTCCTCCCGGCGAAAGAATTAATAGAATCGGTCCAACAGTTTTTACTCGACTGCGATAGAAAGAGGGTTATATTTTTGGGTGTATGTATGTGTGTATAATTTTTTGGCACGGCCTAGAGCCTAAACGGCTTGTCGTATTTTTAAGTGAGCGGTGTCAATAGATTCGTCGAAATCATGAGAGAGACAATGGATACACAAAAATTTATAAATAAAATACAAAAAAACAAAAAATTAAGGTTGACATACAAGTTTAAAGATTTAACAGTCGGGTTATTTTAAGTCACTTCTAGCCACTTGTTAAATTTATTCGTTACATAAAATACTACAAATCTTTCCTTTTTATAATATTCGTATAGATTCAGCTCTCTCTGCAAACTTGTAAGTTATTTTAAAAGTTAACATTCTTATTTTATTTCCAGTGGCTAATTTTAACTTGGAGAACCTAGAAAGCTAACGCTGTTTAGCATAGTCAAGATGTTGCTCATACAGGGTAATACGTATTTGTGAGTTTGAAACTGCACTTAGTAAAAGGGGGTCTTTGAAGTAGTAAATTTTATGAAAAAGCTCATATTAAGTAGACAAGCAGTGTTAAAACATATCACCATAAAAAAATTGTTTTTAAAGTTTAAAAAATTCGTATAAATCAAACCAGTTGAATTTGATTAATTTTAAATGCAACCACTTCAGATGTTATATAGGTATATTATCCTAAACAAAAAAATATTTTTTCAAATAAACTGAACCAATCTCCGAGATGGAAAGGTCCAATTGAGTTCCTCCTACCTTTTTGGAAACTCGGTAGAATACTTTTGATACATTAAGACATAATATTGGTGTTCAGGATTGCTACTGATTGATTTATGAGTAGATTTTGTTGATGATTACCGCATTGACTTCTAACTGCTAAGGCTATGGCTAACAGTGACTTTTAACTGCAAACTCTGTTTATGAGTCACTTCAGACTATGAGTAAATAAATACCTACTGCAAGGTTTGCTAAGTTGAAAATCAGCAGCTAATTCGCAGCTACTAATCGTCACAGTTCTCACGAGTGTAAAGTGTCTAGAGTTGCCAGCACAGGAACCGTATTTTCCCACACTTTATATTAGCCATTGTTTTACCAAAAATGTTAGGCGTCAGTTGAAATTCCATGAAAAATACTGTATTTTTTTATTGTACCTAATTGTGTCTACTTTGTTTAGGTATCTGTCTTATAGATTGGCCTTATATCGGTTAATATTAGCCACGAAAGAGGTAAAAAAGAGCAAGCAATAGCGTTGATATTTCGCCATTTTGACGCCATTGCTTGCCCTTGTTTTCACCTCTTTCATACCTAACTTGATTTTGCCCTTGGTTATTCTTATTGTTATTAATTTACGGAATGTTGTTGAACTTGGTTTCAGATTATTTTGTTACTTCAACCATATTTTGTAAAAATTATATCTAAGATACGCACGTTTCCCCAATAAAACCAATTCTCGCTTGAACACGTAATACTGTTTCCCACTAGTGCAGGTACTTTCCCATAACCTTACCACCCTAGTTACCACATTACCAGATATGAAGTAAGATTGGTTTCGAGTAGGAACGGCGCCCGTTGCCAAAGGTCGAACCAGTCGAGTGTTTACACCACCAATATGTAAATAAGGTTTAATATGGGAATATTTACTGCAGGTTGGTATTATTTGTAGGTTTTTGAACTAAATCATCTTTATTTTCTTCTTCTGCTTGTAATATTGTAATTTAATAAGATGATTAGGGTTGCTCTGATCAACTCTTAAAGCATGGAGTTGGTGACCTATACGTATTATAAAATACGAAAGTTCGCGATTGTTAGTTTGCCTTTTTGGAAGAAATCGCTTTTTAGCGATAAGTAGCAGTCACTTGTAGCACTATATTATGTAAGAACTTTACTTTTGTATTTAATTTTTTTTGTGTGCCTGCATTAAAGAATTGAATTGATCTTTTTCTCCTCAGTAAATTAAAGACTGATCACGTTTTTTTTTTCAATCGATAATTTGTAACTATATAAATTGTCTGATTAAAAATTGTGTAATCTATTTGTTTTTTTGTTTCAGATAAATATATTCGTTTCTTTTTTTTCTAATTTTTTGCACAGATATAATTCGAAGTTCGGAGAGTTTCATAGGCTACTTGATATATGAATCCGCCGGATTACAACAACAAGCGTCTGCAAATAGCTTTGTAAATAAGAATATATTCCTAATACAGCCAGTATAATCCTACAAACAAAACAATTCTGCTTCAAATTTTATACCACATAATTGTATTAAAAATCGTAGCGCTATAATTACATATATCTACATTTTTACAAGTACATAAAGTATGTAGAAACTTTCGTTAAATTTCGTCAAAGTTTTGCGCAACCTTTAGCAAGTTCGAGTAAATATAACCTTTCCTTTACGTTACTTAACGTTGTTTTGTTAATTGGTAATTTATTCGTGTGTTTATTGGATAAATTTTTGCAAGTGAGTAAATAATGTCCTGGGTTTGTGGTTTGGAGGTATTTTAATACCTACTGATGTTAATTTATATAGCAGTGCCTTATTTCCGTGAAATTCCTTTATACTCTACAGCCTTTAAAGCGTTTCTGTGAATCGAGAATCGCGAGTGAATCAACATTTAGTTACCATGATAGTTAAATGATAGTGATGAATAATGAAATTGGGTTCGATCAGAGGTGGTATCGCGTTACGTTGGCGTTGAAAGGAGTGAAATAAGTGACAGCAATCTTGGTTTCGTTTTGACGGTTACTTATAACTTTTAATGAAATAACTACAATTTACTAAATAAATAATTTACTTATATTTTTTTTTTCACTTAATTTCCGAATGTTACAATTTTATCTTAGATTCACGTTCAAATACGAGTATAAGCTATTTTCAAAAATAAAATTATAAGTATTACAATAAGTATATTATTGCGATCTAAGAACAATTAACGGTTCATTCATAAGAAAGCAACCAAAAATACAATTTAATGACCTGACAGGATCCGAACCCGCCTAAATACCTTCTAATAATTAAGAATTCGTTGTTTGCACCGAGATTTATTCTTTTATATTTTCTATAGGAGAACATAAGTATTAGAGGAAGAAATCTAGTAGTCCTGAATGACAGTAGTACTAAACCGTTGCAAGTTAGACATAAAATTATACGGTATATTTCTTTTAGGGTGTAGAGTTGTTAAGAAATAATTTCGATAAATATACAGATGATAGTCATCGTGATACTGATATCATCATCAGTAGAAATTCCATAGGTTCAATGACGTCGCAAGCAAAACTACAGGGCAAACGATAGTAAGTACTTATAATACAAAGCTTTCTCTGGTGTCACAGTAGCATAATAAGTAAATGTAGTGCTTCTATAACAAAGTTTTTTTCCGTCGAATTTCTGTATATAATTACCACAAAAGTTAACCTTAATCTAATTTAACTGACAATGGAGTAAATGTGAAATGCGAAGACATCAATATTTAGGGACCTTTCGAATTGCACAGTGAGCCGCCGACGTCTCGCGGTCGAACAAAAAACGCTTTTAAAAACGTATCCATTGTTACCGCTATGTGCCGCCGTTTTCACTACTTAACGATTTTGATCCTTGGGTTATAATTAGGTTTCCAATAAAAATATATTTATGGGTCTCTTATTTCATTGTAATCGCAAGAGATTACCAAAGGTTGATTGTATTATAAAATGCCAAGTGCACGTAAACTAAAACTGTGACCAAAAGCATAACCGTATCTTCGATGATCCAGTGAACCTTCAGTGAACTAAACCGAGAAGAAGGATACTTGTGAAAACAGAACTATGTAACCAAAAAACTATCCCAAAAGAGGATACTAACTAAACTATTTTAACTTTGTTAAAGTCCCAGTTTTAAGGTAGGTAACGTCTTTTATAATTTTTATTCCGAATTGACCGCATGAGCTGAACTTGCCTTCTTATCGTTAGTTACGTAAGTAAAAATGTTTTTTTTTTTGTGTGAAGATATTGTTAGCTAGTTTTAATTTGCAATACCACAAGATAATTACAAAATCTATATCTGCCGCGCACTCTTTATTATACATAAGAATTACAAATCTTTATTCAAAAAACGGTCATATCGGTAAAAAGCGATTTCTTCTTTGTTTTTCTCAAGAATTTGGTAAAGTTTATTTTAAAGTATCAAAACTATTTACCCCGCCTGTCGATTCCTCGGTCAACACAGGCGATGATGTGGACAAAAAACCCGGACAACCACACCGGGGCGCCGACAAAGTGACGAATACATAACTTTTGAGAGGCCTCTACACTGTGCAGCGATTAACAGCCAATAACACCGGGTTTTGTCGGAGTGATGTAAATTACAAGTCGGTTTTTTTGATATTTTATTACTTTTGAGTGAATTCCGAGAGATTGCTTTCGTGAGAGTATGGGGTATGATGCTTTACGCAGTGCAAAACTTGTAGTCTAATTAGCTCACAGAATAAGTACATTTCCGAATTTATTTAACAGATAGTTCAAATATATCAAAAATTCAAACAACGACTATATTGTATATTTTTTTTTGCTTTGGCGCCCAACGCAGCATAAATCCAAGATATCTTAGAATCCGAGAACAAGTGCCAAACCTCTACGCAAATACTAACATACAAAAATACTTTAAAACCCTTATTTTTCCTTTTAAACAGTATATGTCGAATTTCTGTAAATTAAAAATTAATTAATTAATTTAAATAGCATTAGTGCTGTAACTAAATAAATGCATTTTTGCAAATTGATTCTCGCTAAAAAAATATTTAAATAACTCAGTGCACGCAAAAAAGATACCATTGTTTAGTGAGAGTATATCTATAAATAAATCCTCCTTTGTATACACAGATCTTGTATCTCATATCGCTATAATCTTTACTGGCAGACATGTAACCCTTCATTATTATCACCAGCTATTAGACACCATGATACCCATTATTATTAGGTACGTCAGACCCCCATAACTGCGTCAATTATTACAGATTTGACTATAAAGCTCCCCGCACATACGCGCGACCTATTCGACGAACAACGCAAATATCATGACACGATTAGTGAATAAGTGCGAAAGAGCGTAGATATAATCATAAAATAGACCTAATTATTACTCTGCAAATATTCAACACGTTTGATAAAGTAAGTTCTACATGAAAACAAAAAATATAGTACTTATTTTTTTTCTACTTTGGGACCTGAAGACTTTTGTGTGGATGTTGTCCCATATATTATTATTATTATTTCGTCTATCACAGGTTTTATTAAGCGAATTTATTAATTAATAATAGTATTTTTACAGTTTTAAGTTTCATCACTGTTGGTATATGTGTGATTACAAATCTATAATCTGTTTATGTACATGATCCGAATATTTTATGACCGCAAATTATTCTCAATAATAATTTTTAGTGACTTATAATAGCATAAAGATATTAACAACTTGACAAGTATTATATAGTTTTCAATCCTCCAAATCAATTGTATCACTTTAATTATCAAGTTTCATTGTAGTTTATGTTGCTACGATACATAATGTAAAAAAGACCCTCTTTTATCTGAGATAAATCTCTTATATAAAAAAATATTTGTTTCAATTTGACGTCGCGCGTCGTCCGATACGAGTATCAAAACGCGACAAACGCACTGCGATGCACCTAAGCAGGTGTGAACGCTACTTTACTCCACCACAGCGTACTTTACAATGATATTATCCATGATTTGTCCATAACAATAACATTGGACACATTGTTGGCCATATCGCAGACAAGCGACGTACCTGGATAGGGTCAAAGTCCCCTTGATACGCCCGTCGTAATGCGCGATTTCACAGCTCACCCTAGTTTTGTGGGACAAGGTATAAGACGAAAGAAATAATGAAGAAAGAACAGGAAGTAAACAAAAGTGAAGGATGTGTTATAAATGTAAGAATATTCTGAGAATCTAAAACTTTAGTTAATTTTTTAACTATTTTCGACGAACCCACCGAAAAGTGACCAGGGACTTGTTCTGCATTTGCCATTTATTACAATTATCGCATGTATGCCTCTCGTGCTTATATCCATCCATTTTCATCGTTCACAAGTTTATTATATATTTTAATATCGTGGGTCCAAGGGACCCACTTTAATTCTATTCATTTTGCACTTTTCACTTTTTATGAGTCACTATTAAAACATGCCTTAAAATCTAAATAGACAAAAAACTATTTTGTCAAACAAAATACTAGGATGTATAACATCTGTATTTTTGACAGTCACTTTTGATTAGCCTTACAATGGCATAAGCTATAAGCAATCAGTTTGCATTGCAGATGATAGGTTTGCTGAATATTTATGTACGAAAACTATTTTTATACGAAGTGAAAGTTCTACCGATAGAATTCTGAACACGAGAAAAAACACCCAAGTAGGTAGATATTATATTTTGGAGACTAAAAATGTGATCTCGAGGTCAACAGCACGTAGAACTACTATTAACTCAAAACTTCCAATTGTTACCGCACGTCAAGATACGCCTGCTACGAGTATGACTCTCGTGTCAGTAGAACCGAGACCCGCTAAATCTTATAACTTTAGCACATCCTGACGTATGCATCGACACGTCTCTACCTCCGACACAAGTGTGTATTTTAAATAGCCCTACGAAACAACCCTGTACTGTTTACTAGAGAATATTAGACACCATCTATGAATGCGCGGACATGCACCAAACAAATACTTACCTACCGAATAACTTTAACAAATAGAATTGCAATAAGGTACGTCATAGCTTGCGAAAACAAGATGCTATAAATATGTGTTACTATTGAAAAAAAGAAAAATACATACTAATGATCCGTCCTTATTACAGTGGTCAGATTTTTGTTTGGCCAACTGTCTAATCTGACAGAAGTTAGCCAAACAAATCAAGGCTTTCTTTTTTTATCTTGTACAGCTAGGAATTTGACCACAAGTTCGCACGACCACGGAAGTCAGCGATACTGTAGCCCTAGATGGAGCATGCCTTGTCTGGAATACACTTGTTTGATCTAATACCGATTTTCCCAAATCTCCATCTTATCAGAGGCTGTGGGGTCGACCGATCTGTGAGCCAGATAAGTCAATCGTAACAAATAAGTTACGTAGTGTTATGAATTTCGGGAGTATTTGCAAGAGGCATTTCAATGATTTTATCCAATTTTTTGGGAGAATTTCCAAATGTAATATAAATAACTGTCTTATTGTGCGGTCGCGCTATGTCTCACTATGAGATAAATCGGAAAAAATACAGGGCCTGAATTGATAAAAAATATTGCAGATCAAAATTACCCGTATCCAATTTTATGTCAATTCTTTTGGAAGAACGAGAAGCACTCACTATAGTGGCCAAGTGCGTTGAGGATCTAGTAGTAACCTGCATAAACGTTTGAACTTTTTACACTGTTCGACTAATCTATTGTTTTTCCGCTTCATTGTCGAAACGTCGCGTCGTCAGCGTTTCGAGAAATCTGGAAAATAGCTTTCTATCTAGTTCGAAATACAAAAACAAAATACCACATTGTTATTTTAATGTACATGAATCAGTATCTTTAATATCGTCCCTTTAAATTTGATATATTTTATTTTATCTTCGCCCTTCGCCCGGGAAAAACGGCTAAAGCAAACGCTAGTTTAAAGTTAAAAAAGTTTTCACTCAGCCCAACAAACCTATATTTTCAAAAGCTAACAGGTGAATTTGATTTGATTTTTGCCTTACTTAACTTCACAGAAAATTTTAAATACTGTAGTACATATACGGTTAACATATTGGTTTAATTTATTAACTTACACTATACATGTCATAGAGCCGACAAATTGCCTTTTAAATTATCTCTTCTCTAATTACAAGTAGGTATCTCATCAATAAGCTATCGTAACACACATCAGAAAATCAATTATTTCTTGTCCGTTATCTTGAACAGTGCAAGGAGGTGGCGGCGTATTTGAATCATTAGTATTTGTAATTTATAGAAACTAGTACCTATCGCCCGCGAAACAAAATGAAATAAAATGAAGTTTCAAACTTTGAACCCCCATTTGGCCCTCGTAGGCATTGAATTTCCAAATATCCTTTCTTAGTACACTCTATAATGAACCTGATTCGGGCAGTCCAAACTTACTAAACTAACCTAATTTGACAGTTCTAAAATTGTCTCCTCTCTTTTGGTTTCCACAAGTGAGAAAAGGATGGGTATATTTTTAGGAACTTTTAGTTTAGTCAATGTGGCTGGTCGAATCGGGGTCAATGACTACACCTTCCAAATTTCATGTCTCTATGTTCAGTGGTTTAGGTTCTGAGTTGATTCCTAGGTAATAACAGTCAACAGTTTGTCAAAACTTAATCTTTTATATATATCGATAACAAGTATGTAAAAGCTTGAACAAATATTAACTTTATAAGTAAAAAGACACAGTACAATTTTAACGATGCATTTCGCTATGTAATGCGTAAAATTAGCTAAAAATATTATGAATCATAATAGATATAAGAACGAATATTCGTAAACAATATTATTACATTAAAGAAGTAGGGATTAGGCATGCGGCAGAGCAGGTTGTAATAGTAATACTAACTGCATGGAATTATGATTAATATAGATATTAATTATTATCTATAGTGGTAATTTGTCCAACTCCCAGCTCCCCGACTATAAACAAATGTAGATTGCTGTTGATTCACGAGTAACTGTGGTTAGTAATGAAACTTGCGTACCTCTATTACTGAATCTGAATATATTGCGAGATGCCATCTTAATGGTTATTAGATTTCTATGACCAGATCTCAGACTTATTTTAGAGAAGCATTTGTAACATATGAAAAGTCATTTTGCAACCGCGCAGTTGTGTTTGGGGTAAGGTGGAAAGCTTTTAAATCAATCATAGAAATTGCACACTAAAATATCATCTTCATCATCAGTCAGAAGACGCCTACTGCTGAATAGGGGCCTCCCACTTAGAACGTCATTCCGAACGACAATATATCAATAGAGTTCACTGGTTATTTGAGAATTTTACTATGTCGTTGGTCTACCTTGTTGGAGGCCTACATACGCTGCGTCTTCGTTTCGTGGTGGCACTCTCTTCCCCATCAGTTATCGGTTCTTCGAGTGATTTGGCCAACTCTTTGCCACTTCAGCTTGCAAATCCTACGAGTTATACACTCGATAATACGGAAACAATTTTTTTTTACTAATATTCTGAAGGGTTGAGTTAGTAAGTTTGTTTTGTAAGAAATAATATCTTAAAATGGGTCAAGAAGGTTTCAACATTACTTTGCCAGTACAGAGCTAGAGCTATGCCTGAGTGGTATAGGCTATAACTTGATTGTGATTAATACGTTAATAAAGAAAGAAGAAAGAAGAAAGAAGAAAGAAGAAAGAAGAAAGAAGAAAGAAGAAAGAAGAAAGAAGAAAGAAGAAAGAAGAAAGAAGAAAGAAGAAAGAAGAGAGAAAGAATTTATTTGTGCCAAAAAACTACTAGCACTAACAGAGAGTTTGTTTTGTAAGAAATAATATCTTAAAATGGGTCAAGAAGGTTTCAACATTACTTTGCCAGTACAGAGCTAGAGCTATGCCTGAGTGGTTTAGGCTATAACTTGATTGTGATTAATACGTTAATAAAGAAAGAAGAAAGAAGAAAGAAGAAAGAAGAAAGAAGAGAGAAAGAATTTATTTGTGCCAAAAAACTACTAGCACTAACAGAGAGTTGACAAATAATATATAAGTTTCTTGGCTCAAACCGGCTCCAACTCGGCATAATGCTGGTTATAAACAACCAGCGCCAGTTTAGGTTTAAATAACTAAATTAAAAAGTATTAATTTCTTAAGTAAATTTCAAAAGTATTGCCGCACGTTGAATTGGGGAAGGTACAGCTGTGAATTTAACAAATTGTCAAGTATTAAACATACATTTCGTCAAAATAAAATAAAATCACAATCAAATGCACGTCAGCAATCAAATAGCCTCTCTTTGATTGTACCTGGTGCAAAAGTACCCATCACACTGGCTGCATTGCCCCTCTGGATCGCAATGGCAAGTCTTTGCACCTAGATAGTAAATAAAAAACTATTTTTTTAATTTGAAAATAGATTATTTATTTAATTTTAATTAAACTAGCAACTGTCACCCGTGGTGTTGCGCGCGATATGAAATTGAACATAGTAAAGAAGTTTCAAACTTTGAACCCCTATTTGACCCCCATTGGAATTTGAATTTCCAAACTCCTTTCTTAGTACACCCTATAATGAATAAACCCTCCAAATTTCATGTCTCTAGGTTCACCAGGTTTTAATAAGAGTATGAACTTTAATATGTCTCAGTCAGTCAGGACTCACTTTTAATGTATATACAACGTGTAACAGTAAAGTGACTATACTTAAAGGTGTTAGTCTACCCATCAAAGTAAACACATTGTAAATTAAATTTTGCTAAATTTGAGAAAAAAAATATTGCATCCTCCATACAACTTGACCGAGCACGTGACCTATTTTTGCATGAGGAACATATAGGAGCACTGTATTGATGGGGAACCTAGCATATTTTTCTTCGGATTTTGCAAAATTTTCCTCTAGAATAGTTCACTTTGATCGGTAGACTAACACTCTTAATTATTGTCACACATCTCGTTACACGTTGTACATAAAGGAGAAGAAGATTTAATTAAGTATTTTAACATAACTTTAATGACTGTCAATACAAAACTAAGATTGAAAAATCGTTGCTTCTTACTGTTTAAGACCCTATTAAAGCAGACATTTTATTTATTTATATCCATTTAAGGATTAAGGATATCAAGCTAATTAATTTCCTTGATAAAGTTAAAAGCGTTAGATTTAACAGCACTCCGATAAGAGAGCCCTTATAACGGAATTTCTTTGTCCGAACTATTTCTTGTCTAATCGATGTTTTACATTTTAAACTTTATTCATAGTAACTTAAGTTTCAATTTTAAATGATAAATAATATTGGTTCGAATGTTTGTCCATCAAACATTTTATAACAACAGGTTAAATACATGTCAATTTTAACAGTAAATCAACTTCATACATATCACTTGACAGTGAACTTGAATATTATTATTAATATAAACGAACAACAAGCAAAATTAAAAAAACAAATATCCATCACCATTTTACGGTGGTGGCCATCTTGGTTTTGATATTATTAAGACAGTTGTAAATAAGCCATCTGCCATTTTGTGGCGACTGTCATCTTGGACCAATTTTTTCCAAAAACATAGCTACAAACACTCCCGATTGAAAGGTGTTTTACTTTTCAACCAAAAAAAAACAATATCAAAATATTTTCATCAGTTTGGAAGCTACGATTCCAAAACAGACACAAACTTATAACACCCCGTCGTTTTGCTATAAAAAAGTAACTCAATTCTAGATATGAGTTACTGTTAAAACAATTTGTAGCAGGTTTATATTTGTCAAAGGTTTAACATAGATCTTTACTCTCACCCATTTTTATCTGACCCTTTCTTTCTTCAACTGCACTATAAATTCGGAAGTTCTATATAAATTGGCCGTTTTATTGTTGTATGCCTTGTCATTTGGACAGTGTCAAGTAAATAGATTTGGAAAGCAAATCTGAATTTCGTTAAAAGCATCCTGAGAAATGTTTTAGCACTTTTACTTTTAATGGTAAGGTTATTTGTTGGCTTGTATTTGTTGTGATACGTGACGGAGAACTAATTCGTTAGTCTTTCCAATAAAAAAACCAACTTTTTTAAAGTATATTAAGGTACGGTCTTTAAGTTCACTTCACAAATCCGGTTTTTAGTTTAACCGGCTTTGAAGAAAAAAGCCAAGATTCTAAAATTTTCGGTATCTTTTTTATCCGTTTGTTTCCTATTTCTTAGTGATGCCTAGACCGACATTTTTTTTTTGTAAACAGATAACGTGTAAACTTTTTAAAAACCATTGCAATAGTGATTCGGAAATTAATATAACTGAAAAATTTTTTGCCAATATGGTAGAAATCAGATGTCACTTCCCTTGAGAAATAACTTTTTATATTTATTACTTCTTTGACAATTAGTTAACTTCTACTTTATGATACATCAATATAGTAAATTTGGAATTTAGCTCTTTATTGCAGACACATATATCTACATAAGAAAATTCTTACAACTAGTACCATAAGTAGCGGTTTTATTGATAAAAGCGATCTCTTCCAAGCAACTCTCGGATGGAGACAATTTTTCAAATAATTTTTATATAGTACGATTACTATAGAGTTATTTATTGTCAATCAGAATTAACGCTCAATAAATTATTAAATCGTCACACAAATCGCCGGCTACTGCATAACGTCATCAGAGGAATGCAATAAAGCGACTCCTGCGCAGTCAAAACAATGCGCACGTGTTTGCAACTGCACTTTACGAGTGCACCCGATGTGTACTCGATTTAGAAAGGACGGTGTAGATATTGACAACTGGCAAAATACACTAAGCATGGTAGCCAAACAAAAAAGAAAAAAAAACTGATAGAGGGATTGACTAAGGATTGTCTGGAGTCGTAATGTCATTGATGGTTTACTGCCGTTTTCAGACGCGTCTGCGTCGGTTAGCTGTTTTGCTTTGAAGATAATATTAGTGGATCAAATTAAAAACGTACCACATTATATACTTTTAACCAAGACCGAAAAAGTTTTTAATTATATTTCAATCATATGTATATTTTGTATTTTCCCTTATATTACAGCGACACTAAAAAACTAACTCATATGCGACTTAAACAAATATTTTCTTTTTTACAGACTTTCAAAAAAGGACATACTCAATTCGACTGTATTTCTTGTGTGGACGGCTAGACCTATTCGAAAAATTCCTTTTTATTCTTCTCTTGTGTTCACATTTAATTTTAATCAAATTCGGTGTAGAGGTTTGATTTTTAAATCGATATAACTGAAAAGTTCCATCAACGCCTCCCGTAATGGAAGTCAGTAATTAGGTACTTTTTAAAAAAAGAACTTAAAAGATCAGTCATACAATGCGCGTATTTGTGTCCAAGCGATCGACTGGATTTGTAATGTCATTGATGGTTTACTGCCGTTTACAGACGCTGCGTCTGCGTTAGATTATTTGCTTTTTCAACCAGAGAGCGAGTGAGTGAAGCAAGCGAGTGAGTGAAGCAAGCGAGTGAGCGAAGCGAGCGAAGAGTTTTTCCTTATAACTAGTTGATTTTGATTTTTCTTAGCGAAGCGTCTTGCCTTTGAGTCTAGCAAAATATTCTACCGTCTGTCAATTTGTATGCATGGATATTTGTCTGTATAACACTCACTAGCCGTACAGGTCGTAGACTCCAACTCAAAGAGCGGTTGACTGTAAAATAAACTTTTGTAGGTTATTGTTCTGAGTTCCAACTAATCTTAATGAAACTTGCTATAGTTAATATACGGGTTCCATAAATTGCACATTGGACTGAATATTTCACCCAAAAATTCCGAATGTTGCTAGACAAAAACCACGAGAGATCTCAGTTTTTCCTTATAACTAGTTGATTTTGATTTTTCTTAGCGAAGCGTCTTGCCTTTGAGTCTAGCAAAATATTCTACCGTCTGTCAATTTGTATGCATGGATATTTGTCTGTATAACACTCACTAGCCGTACAGGTCGTAGACTCCAACTCAAAGAGCGGTTGACTGTAAAATAAACTTTTGTAGGTTATTGTTCTGAGTTCCAACTAATCTTAATGAAACTTGCTATAGTTAATATACGGGTTCCATAAATTGCACGTTGGACTGAATATTTCACTCAAAAATTCCGAATGTTGCTAGACAAAAACCACGAGAGATCTCAGCTCATTTTTCAGTAGATTTTCACGCTCTTGATATAAGTTTTAAATAACAGTAGTTGCGAGGTCAACAGTTCGCAGAAGTGCTAGGTCTAACTGTATCACCCACCTACTGCGATAAAGCACGTGTGCGAGGTTCGCACACTAAAATGAGCTGAGATGCAAGTTTGCTAATTGGTCTCCTGTCATCAGTAATGCATCTTTACTACATGTAATTTGATTCTATGCTTCTGACTGAGACTGACTGAAAGAGAACATACCCATACCACGTGGATCCCTCCTTCACGAAGATCTTCAAAATAGCACGCTTAGTCGTCACGTTGTCAGATCCTGCAAGATTTTTTTTCCAACACTGACGCACATGAGCTTTTTAACTCATTTATTATAAAAAAAAATACTGAAAATAGTGATTAAAACCTGTATTTTACTACGTGAAAACTAAAAGAGGAGGGGGAAATATAAATAATATATGATAGAGTGTTCTTCTTCATCTACTATGCGAGTGGTCACCATTGGGGGGGAAAGTTGAAAAAATAGGTCGCGTGATTACGTCCGTAAGAATTACACTAATTAGAAGCGGAAACGGCTAGAAAACAACCAATTCATACTAACTAGTTCTCAAAGCGCATACAATTATACTGCAATATAAAGTTTCATTTCTTGATGTTAACAAGCTATTTTTCTACTTACAATATTGCCAAGACCATACATTATAGTTCAGTTTTTCTTGCTGAGAATCATAAATATCAGTCGTTTCCTGATAACTTACCCTTTTACCTACTAGATATTTTACATACATCGGATGCAGCGTCATGGTAGATAAAGGTAATTTAATGATATTACGCAGCGCGAAAAATCTATCGCAAATAAATCAGTTTCTAGGCAAGCGTGCTTACATTTTAGGCTACATCATCGCTTTACATCAATCTAAGTTTTAATACGTAAATATAACTAAATGCCTAATAACATCGTACTAAGAGTACATTAAGCCAAAGTAAATTAAGGGAACGGAAGACAAAAGAATTTATAGAGAGCGGATTCCTTGCATCATTTTTCTCATCGCATCCCTCTCACACAGGGAGGGGCGTGTCCTCGCATGATTATAATGCTTTTAATTAAAGACGAGGGTCGTGTTTTACTTTTACAATATGGTTGACTTGAGGATTAACGTGGTAATAATTATTTATTTAATCTGTGGCTTGGATTCCTTTTGAGGCTCGTAATGATACAGACTAAAAAAGATTTCCTGATATGGTATGGTCACTTGTTTGCTTTTTTATTTCGTCTTTGATATGGATATTAAGGGCTGTTGGAACTTTGTTGAAACATTAAATACTAATTAAAAGTAAAAAGAAGAGTTTATATGAGATTAATTCAGCTATGCGTAATATTTCCATTTAGTCATTATTTAAGTGCTAAAAAATAACGAAATCTTACTCTCTGTTGAAAGTCCGGGGTTTTTGAGTCTGGTGGCGCATAGCGTTCCAATAGAGATCTCAGAGCTTTTAGACTTACATTTTAGATTTACATTGCGTAAAATTTTGTTAGTTAATAACGTGACGTTTTCAGCAAGGAATGTCGCGTTCGTTAAGAATAGCGACCCTGTGTTTTGTTATTGCTAACTAGGACTACCGCGCTCCTTCTACTTTACAAGACTTGTCTAAGTTTCCTATAAACCCTCACTTTTGTTGTTTCTGTCTAGAATTCCTAGTAATGTTGAAGCCGTTCAGGTCACAGGAATGTTGAATCTGTTGGTTTTGCAACAATAGTGTTTAAAGTTTGCGCCACAGTGGCTGTACCTAGTTATTAAGGCGAGATGTTCCGAGCTTCGACTGCGCGGGTAAATATAGGGTTAGCAAGTACGAACGAATTTTTAAGAACGTTTTTTTTTATTCTTCTGATTAAGAGATGTAGCGATGATGGTCGAGTGGTTAGTGGGGTCGATTGCCGAGCAAAAGGTACGAGTTTCGATCCCACGAAACATGCAAAAAGAGCCTGAGCTAATGGTGAAGGAAAACATCGTGAGGAAACAATAGCATGGTGGTAGGGCATTTTATATCGCTCGCCTGGCTAGCTACCACCCTCAAGTTGTAAAATCTGTCGCTTAGCTCCTAACGGCGTGTTCCGGCAGCCTTCCTTGAGAGCCAGTGTATTCCAGACTAGGCATGCTCCATCCAGTGCTACAGTTTCGCTGACTTCCGTGGTCGTGCGAACTTGTAGTCAAATGCCTAGCTGAGAAGGTAAAATAATAAAAGAGAACGTACTCAATTCTGTTTTTAATTTTTAACTGACTGTCTAAGATAATTTAAAAAAATCGAGCGTATGTTTGTATGTAGTTATGTTTGTACACGGTGTCTAATTCTTTGCGATTGCCTACAGCTTTAACCACCTTCGAATAAACTTCCCTAAACGTAAGAATAATTTATGATGCTATCTTGGTTATGTGATGTAGGAATAAAATTAAACGAAACTAAAATATCGGTTTGTAAGTTTACTGAATACTAAACACAATTTGGTTTACAAAAGACAAGTTATTAGTTTCTTACTAAGGGACAGCCCTGGATAAAAGAATAGTGCATTTCGAGCACAGTAGCGCGTTATCGGCTGTCAACAGACTCCGCGACTGGCGCTATACGTACGTATGTCGCTGAAACACTTACAACTGGCTGCTTCGCAAAATGACCGGATGTGGAAAATATATTCGAAAAATCATGGTACGGCCATTCAATAAATTTGTTCAGATTTGCTTTCGTAATGTTAATAGCTATCAGCAAATTTTAACTATGAAGGAAATGTCATGAAATTTAGTGTAAAATAGCACTATCAAAAAAAAATATTTTTTTAAAAACAGTTTAAGTGTTTTAGGGAAATATTATAAAAATAACATTTGAGGAGTTTTAAATTTAAATTTAATTTACAGGTTTTTATTCTCCATTGTAAATTAAATTTACAGTTTAATTTAATTAGCAATTAAATTTTAACTTAAATTTACAATTATATTAAAATCATAATTTATTTCTAAATAGATACCAAAATTTCAAAACTAAATACGTAATTTAAAACTAATGCTTTTATAATTATCTCCAAAAAAGAATCAGTGCAAAATTAAAACAGTCTGCATATAAACACGATCAAATAATGGATACCAATAACAATAAATTGAACAAAATAAGTATGTATAGGTAGGTATTTATTAAGACCTAACCAGTTAATATTAAATTAAACTTGGGCTGCAAATTATTGGGCCTGCGTTGAGATAATCTGTTTAATACAAGCTAAACTCGGCTCGCATTTAAGTAATAATTAAACGAAGATCAACTGGGTTTATAGGGAGGGGACAAAAGATGTCTTGAAAACAAAGTAAACGGTCAATCCTTTTCGATAGTTTTAAAGTCTTGAAATGTATTGTTTTAGTCGTGAGTTTGTAAGTAGTTTCTAATTAAATTCGCGTTATGTAAGGCTGTATCTAATTATTATACTAAAATTAATAATGACTACTCCTGGCATGTTGTCTATTACTTCAGTACCTAAGAGTAGCTTATGGAATCTATTTGGATTATAATCTAAGCAGTTTATTTTGAATGAGAAGCTTGAATAGAAAGAATGTTTTCCGTGTCGGGGAAAACTAATTGCTAGAGTAAACATACATTTAAATTTTAGCTCATCTTTATTTTCGAGTTTTGCTGTCCTCATAGAAAAGTTTTTCATTGTTATTAGAACCAAATAATTTTAATAGCTTTTATCTAGCATGCAGATTTATAAGTTCAAATTAAACTGGTATGCTCTCAATACAAGAAGGCATATAAATCCAAAAAAAGTTTATCTACGACCCAGAAAGAGCGGAATCTTGAAATAATAAGAAATGACAATTCTAAGAAATCAGGTAACAAACAAAAAACATATAGTTGATTTGAGTACCTCCTCTTTTTTGGAAGCCAGTAGAAATCCAACTGTGTAGTGTGTGTATGTGTCAGTGGAACTTCTCGATTTTAAGTAACTCTTTCTTTTTTTAAAGACGGTAAAAATAACTACAAGACAGCCGCTTAGTTTTCCCATCACTAGATTAGGATTCGATTCCGATGGCTTTGTTCTTGTTCTTTTGACATCCGAGTTGCTAAATTGAGTGTTGCTCGTTTGTGGGTTAATTTAGTACCAAATGTCGTTAATACTGTTGCTGTTATTTTGTTTTGATTTAAATGAAAATGTTTGTTGTGGACGACATCTTCTCTTGTCGAAGTAAAAAAGGAAGTATTTTGATGTTTTTTTATTATAAATATGCTTTAGCTGAATTTGGTTTTGTAAGTTATGTAAAATTAAAGATTGATAACTTTCACTTATTCGTGTATAAAACTATTGTATCAAATAGTATATTGAAGGCAGATTTTATTAATTCATTTTCATACAGATTAAGTAAGTATTATAAAATTTATCTTAAAAATAAGTAAGTATACTTTGATTTTAATTGAAAAATTAGTTACATTATGTTGACATATCCACGAATATGTTGAAGTAACATATTGATCATGTAATAAATTAAATTTCACAATCCATACCTAATCACACATTATTACAACTACTGGTCAAGTATTCAAGTAGTAAAACCATTTTCCCGGATATCATCTGGATTTACCTATCACTTAACTTTTCCTCACTTGTAAGTTAAGAGGGTGCTGTGACCACACTTTTATGTAATTTTGTTTTCTGATCAGTGTAACGTTTAAATACAATTTAGGTTTATATCATTTCCTGATACCGTAATAATTCGAATGTCAAAAAGATATTGAAAAGAAATTATACTTAGATAAAAATGTCGAGTAACTTTTAACGTTATTCATTTTATTATATTGTGTATTCATGTTATTATCGGATATAATGTAAGAATCAAGTAAAAATGGTTGTAGCATTTGGATTATCTGTAGATCTTAAATGGTCTACAGAAGACAGTCTTTATGCTATTTTTTTTTTGTCATTGTAGTTAGTCATTTTGTTTATGTTAATAAAGGCACTTGCACAGACATTCCAAAAAAAAAAATATATATATGAACTAAATATTGAATGAAATACAATAGACGCAGGAAACCCTGCGAAAGCTTCTTACGCCCTAGTAACGTTAGAAAGTTTATATCTAAAAAAATATATATAAAGATTCTGACGGTATACGCGCTCTTAAACTAAGACTCAATGGAAATGAAAGGCCAATATTAGCAAAGTGACTCGACAAGTCGGCTTCTATGAAAGCTTGCCATAAAAATACCTGAATAAATGCAGTAGCGTTTATAAAATACTATTTATTCATTGGTGCCTTATAAGGGTGAAATCGCACCGGCCGAAAAAGATGTCTTGTCAAGTTAAGGACAAAGCTGCAGGCTCGCTTGCGTGATCGCTGAATCCGCGCTGACAAATATAGAACGCCGCGAATTCAGCGATCACTCAGGTGATATACGTCAGAATACACACCAAGGCATAATAGATTTATATGTACTAGATGCGTACTAACCGCCTCAATACATTGCTGCTTTATATAAGGGCACGATGGTAATCAGCTCACTTCAGTTCAATGCCTGGTGTTCAGACTCAGACAGATCGAAAGCTCGCCAAAATATATATATATATAAGGACACGAACGCTAAAACATAACAAATCAAGCGAGTTTACTTTCCACGGGTAAGCTTATTGTTTATGTGTGCATATTAAACTAAATAACGCATAACCCAAAACCAAAAACTATTAATGTTATTCAGTATTTGGTATTGCCCTTAAAAACATCGGGATGGGTTCCCACAATAATGGGAAAATATCAATATATAAAATGAATGACTCAGTCTGTTTTTCTGTTAAAATGTGTAGGTATACACACATACAGGTACATACCGAATTCAAGTCATACTGTTTTTTAAAAGAATTATGTATTACTAATTGGTAAAGAAAGTTTACAAATTTTTAATTTGAAAAAAGACTTGACTTGTCTAAGAATTTTGCTACTAAACATGTGCTCATGACAATAGCTCCAAGTCAATCATTGTGCAGGTCACTAAATAAATAAAGAGCTAAATATTTAAACAAAAAATATTTTTTATATGCATCCGGGCTCTATGCGTTTATACCTCAAACTGTTTTTAGATAACCATCGCAAATATATTTTGTACTTACAATTATACACGAGACATGGCGATTGAACATTAAATAAGATATTTAAACTTCTCCTAATAATGTTCTTTAGCATTCCATTTGAAAATAACAAACTAAACAGGCAATTACGTCTTCCTTCAAAATTATCACTATGAAGAGCCCTTTACGCTATACATATATATATGCTATGTTTTGATAGCGATATGCATCTGTTTTAAACGCATGGTACAATATTGACCGAGCGAGCGAAGCGTCTCTGCTTCGAGTCTGTCGTATTGTTTCATTTATCTGTCTGTTAATATAAAAATAACACATAAATCCATAAAATACATGATACAGAAGAGGATATGACACAACATTTATTGCCTTCTTAATTATTTCGTTGACAAAATCGAATTTAAAATGTCTTTATTCATCATATATAGCTTATGAAACATGTACGTAGGTAAACACGGTCCACGCATATACAATAAATATGTTTAGATTACTATTCAGACACAAAATATCCATTTTTTTTTATATTTACCCTTACTTGTAAGTTAAATAAGTGAAGCGGTAGGCGATTGAGAGCGTCGCCGCTGTTGTTGTTGTCCTTATGCACTGAATACAAAAAATATTTAAATCTGTCATTTATTTTTTAAAGTGTTATGACCCTCGGAAGTTCAATGATAAAATATTATTTAAAAAAAAAAACCTATTTTTTTACACGGGTACTTCAATCGCGGCTTCTAATTCAACATTGTAGAATCATCTTTAAAAACCCGTCTTATCGTAAAGCCTGAATTTAAGTGTATCGACTGTCGACGAGTCACTTAAGGCTAAATGCACATATTTGCCAACATAACGGTGTCGGGTTTCCTACGCGTATCGACAGAGGCAGTTGTTAATAGGGATGAGGAAAGTTATTATTGCCTATATTAAAAGTTACTATATATCAGGTTTCGATATATTTAATAAGTACAAATATATTATATATAATTCGTTAGATAATTAACAGTACGGCTACTTGGCAAGCTCAACCCGCGAAATCTTTTCGAGCGGGATCGATTGATCTACAAGTCTTACACTAGGTACTGTGTAGAAAATGCTATGATTAAGTATAAAATAAGCTAAAGCCACTAATATAACAAAAATGAGGTACATAATTGTTCACACATACGTCTACTTGTATCTATAACAGCGAACAATGTCAGGCAACAACTATTATTTAGCAAGAACTAGAAAAATAACGGAATTACATTTCCTCACTATATTTATTTGCTAATACAATCAGGATTTTTTTGCGCTAAAAAACGCATCAAATGAAAAAAATAATTAACTAATATCGAGATTGTCGATTTGTAACATCATTGTTTTTCAATAATCTTGTTCCAAATATATGATGATATCCGAAAGCCTCGTTAACTTGCGAGTCTATTTTAACTATCGACAAGCACTTTTTCTCATCACTATCAATAAATGCGATGTTTAAAATCTGATACAGAGTTGAAAACAGTACGTACTTAATAAAGACCACACAGGTCTAAGTGCTGAAGGCTTTAATAATAATTTTATTTATTGGTTGGTTTCAGAAATGTTAATAAAATAGCTTGTTGCTTTATCGATATTCAACGATATCTTGTATGTAAAAAATAGTTTTATTAAGCTTAAGTTGATGTAGAATTTGTGAAGATCTTTCTTCGAGTATTTTTAATTTTGTATTTAGCAATAATAAATTACGTAACTGCTATGACGGCTACATGGTCACTAATATTTTGCAACGTGATATTTAATTTTATTTTATCATAACTCAATATGCAAAGTTATAAAATAGCAGAATAGAGTTAACAAAAAACTTGACACTAAATTACATACAAATTAGATTAAATTTATAAAAACTATATTATATTTTATATTTTTTATGAATGTAATAAAGTTTGATATCATTTCCGCATCTTTGTTTAAAAAAATGCTTGGAAATGGATTACAAAGGACAGCAAAATCTTGACACTTTGGTAAATCTTGAAAGTTATGCTTTATATAACCATTAAGAATTCCTTTTTTGAGGTCCGTTCAATTAATATGCCCACTAATTACAGGTCAGATATATCTAGGTGATTATCAGATGTTGGAGCAAGTCACAAGAGGTTTTCCTTATTACGTATAGAATGAGGTCGAGAATATAATAAATACACGACCTTATTAATTAACACGTCTCAATTCGGAACGTCTGTTTACTATTTTGTTTTTACGCGTGATTTTTGCAATATAATAAAACAAATGAGCTATAAATAGAGTCGCGTTTAATAATAAAACAGAGAGTGTGAAGTTTTTGAAATAATATCTATAAATAGTTTATCCTAATCTTTGCATAAGAGCAGTGGTTTGTTCTAAAATCGCAATAGCAAGTTCAGAATTCAAAACAATCGGGTACTATTTAAAGACATTCAATCCGGTAACACAATAAAATATGTACCTAACTTTTACTAACTCGCCCTAATATCATCACTTAGACCTTACATTTGGGATCTAAATTGAGTATTAAATTCTACAAGAATACTGCGTTAAAACAGGATGCCCAAGTAAATTGTGGCACGATACCATCGAGCGAATTCAAGTGAGTTATAACCTTTTTGGATCGCTCCGTATCACCAAAAAGAATATGAACAAAAAGTTCCTAGTGTCATTTAAAAAAGTTTAATTGGTTGTAAATTCGTGGCAGTTTTAAAATTATGTGGTCAATTTAGTAGGTATGCACTGATATTAATTTATGTGAGATACATCCATACTATCTATACTTATATTATACATATCTTTATATACCTACTAATAATATTAAGAGGAAAGAATGTAACGATTGTATTTTTGAATGTAACGACTACACTTAAAAATGCTTGAACCAATTTTTAAATTCTATCGCCGTAATAAAGCTATATTATTACAGAGTAACATACAACTTTAAAAAATTAGAGATCCGCGGGTAAAACCGCGGAGCCCAGTTAGCATAATATATAACATAACAATCACTTAAATATAAACAATTTAAGGCGTAAAGATACGTTTAATTAGTGATATATACAAAATTATTCTAATTCGATGAAATAGGTTAAGTGCATAAAATAAGTTACAGCTGTTAAAGGTCTTCTAAGGATATTTAGTTTATACAAGATATGAAGACGACTAGAATAAAAGGGCTTTATTATTGTTGTATACTGATTTATCTTAAGTATCGCTATGCAAAATATGACATGTGTTTCTTATCAGACTAATTTTAAAACTGATATCGTTATTGAGGCTAAACTATAAGCAATTTATCGTCTACAAGTGTAACATCACATAAAATTACACAAAATATTAAACGAGTAATATTAAAAACCTAACAAAGCTACCACACAACCACAAGGTCAATTTTTAGATATCCCAAAGACCCTAATCAAAACATATAAATCTCGACAAATTATTCACATAAAAGTATATTGGCCCAAAACTGTTGACAACCACTGACATCAGTTAAAATTAATGGCGGTCGTGCTCAACTCGGCTACCAAAGTCAGTGGTGGTCCACCCGATTACACTTTAGAAGTAAAAAAAGTTTTTATAACGGTTGTGATACCTCTAAATGCGTCTACCTGTGAAATATCTCAGTAATTAAAAATTCCCATGAAATTCCTTAAGGCTTTCAACGTAAATTATAAAATTAAATACCAGTAGTTTTATGCGAAAGTATAACTTTTATAGTCTGGTCAATACAGCTCGGTTTGGTATATTAATAATTTTATATTCTATTTTAATGCCAAATAAATCTTAACAGGTTAATTGATAAAGTACGAGTATGAAGGTATTCTAGGGTTCAATTTGCTGGTGAAACGTGAGTGAAAAAAACTCAGACTGAAAAATAAATATAAATTTATTTACTTAATCGAAATATTATTTTATGCCGACTTTATACAAAGACAAACTAACTTTATGCAAACACTAGCTGTGTCATACGGTAAATGTTTCATCATCCCATTGGAAGAACTAAATTTTCCAAGAAAAAGAGTAGCCTGTATCAATCCAGGGTATAAGCAATCTTTGTGCCAAATGTAATCCAAATCCGTTAAGGCGTTTGAGACTGAAAGAGGAACAAACAACACAGACATATACTAACTTCGCCTTTATAATATATACACATAGCTTTATTTTATTTTTTCTCAATTCCCTCAATATGGGTATCGAATGAAAGAGCTTGACTAGTAGAATACACACTACACTACTTCCACTTTGATTTATTTATCATGATATTTATATCTTACTTTATACCTTATGTGTTTGTATTGTTCGAATATTGTGATTGACTTTTTATTCTTTTCTTTTGTTTAATTTAATTTTAATGTAAAATAGCAATTGACTTGATTTTTTTATTTTATTATTTTTCCATTTTTGTGTTTTGACATCATTGTTATCAATCATTAGTGTAACTCGCATGCGGTTCTAATTAGAATAAATAAATAAATAAATAAATAAATGATAATTTTAAGTCTAAGATAGCTGCCACATCAAATATCGGGAGTTTATCAAAAAAAATAATTTTACTTGTAAAACATTCTCTTTTAGGTTACATAATAAATACAGCAATGAAGAATATAAGGCATAATAATAGTTTTATGACTATTACAACTCCGTACAATGATTATTTCAGGTAGCTATTCCAATACTACCTAAAATCTTGGGACCACATAAAAAGACCCCATTATAAGTATTATGAAGACCCCATAGGTAAGCCGTATATGTATGGATATAGTTTTCTGGTCTGATGAACTCAAAATAAAAGTTAATCGCCCTTGAAGATTGTTGATATCATTATTGTCGTTAATTTACCTTAATATCGAGGCATCATCCTGTTTACCTGTTCCCATGTCCTTTCTTTGTAAAAAAAAAAAACTAAAATAATTTTGAAGTTATTGCGGGTAGGATGAAATCACAATAAACGGCTATGGTCATTTTTACACTAAAATAGAATCTGACATAATACTAACTGAATTAATTTAAAATAAAATATTTTAGCTAAATTTACTTCTCTTTTAGAACAATCCAAAGCACGTTTTATTGCATCTGTCAGCCATTTTGAATTCTAAACAGACTGTTTCATTTTGATTTTCGAACTCAAACAAGGAGTCTCACAAACACATCTCGTAGCAAAGACTTGAGCTTTCTGTGCGTAAAAGTTTTCTTTAAACCAATATTTTCGTTTGGGATTGGTTAAGTTTGACTTCGAATAATAAATACGGGAATCCAGTGAGCTCTCTGGTAAAATGGTGTTCAGCACGCACGATTTATATTAATTTGTTGAAAGTTAGCAATATTAAAAGCTTTGCTAGGGCTAGACTGCCACATTTTGTCTTCATTTATGTTTAGGTATCGACACAGGCGCCATCATATTTAAAATGTTTATATCTTAATATATATGTATAATTCTACTCTACTTGCCGGGCTATAACGCTGTTTCTAGGTTTTTGCAGGACAACATCTATTAGGTCCGCTAGTATAGAAATATAAGTACATATTTTACAAAAATAAGGTTGACGGATAGAAAATTATAGGTTTCATAAATCAAATAAACTAACAATAATATTGGTAAATAATTAAAATATTTAACTGCAAAATATATTACTTAGTATTATTAGGGTTTATAGCCAGAAAATAGAATTATAATATTAAATGTAATATGTTCAGATCACGCAAATTGCGTAGTACATAATAACCGGTAATTACTAGATTTCCTCAAAATAATGAGGAACCAATTTTGTTCTCGTCGTACCGAAAGCAGCAATTAAACTCTCAAAATTCGAGATTCTAAAATTATTAAACACATTTTAGTCGTAATTACGTAATTTACTCGTACATTTCCAGTCCATTGTTCGCATATCATGTAACTTTTCATTATCCGAACATAATAGTGATGTGAAACAGGCTATCGATCTATAAAAGTTGTGCATTTAATCATGTTACTAGATACGGCCCGATTAGAGCTTGTTTTATCTTTATGTGCATGTTACTCGTCAGATGGAAAGATTTAAGATAAACTTGATGAAGCGAATTTGCATAGATGGGTTGGCTTTATTTACTATCTGGTTGTATGAATTCTAATTGATCTTAATATATTGCATAGAAGTTGGATAATTAATAAACCAGCAATGTTGCTATTCTAGTAGTATTCGTTTTCTAGATCTGATTTAAACATCAGGTAGGTATTTTTATAGATAGCATTCATTAAATATAATAAAGCGAAAATTATACTTCTATCGTCGTTGATAAAGCTCGACCTAAAGGTCACGACCTTATCATTCGTGAAAGCAAATTTTTTCTACATGGTAAAAAGTATTTATTTTATCCTACACTGCTACTTGTTCGCACGACGCCGAAAGTCAGCGATACTGTAGCCTTAGATGGAGCATGCCCAGTCTGAAATACACTGGCTCTCAAGGAAGACTGCCGGAACACACCGTTTGGTGCTTGGCGACAGATTTTACAACTTGATTACTTCAAACTACTTCCGATTATTTTTATTTCCGCTATAGCACTTTTCTGACGTAAAATAAACTACTGCATTTGTGATTTAATGTGTGATCTAAAGTGTTGTTTGGAAAACAAACACACTATCTAATCTAACACATATATACATTTGACTGAACTTTAATTATAAGCCTAAGCAATTTCTGATTTCTGTATTTCTTTTGTGTGTTCACAATAAAGATTTTTTTTTTATCTATTTACCTTTCATGATCTTACTAAACCACAATATGCAACTCTCCTGCACTAATACAAAATTAGTTCAACATTCAAACATCCACAGTCACATCTAGGTACACAAAACTACATCTTCGCATCCATTCATCGCCATGCAACCCCTAACAATTTTGACAGCATAGTACGGGCAACGCATGCAAATCGCCCCTGGCTATGAAATATACGACCAATAAATAAACAAGGCTAGGGGTGAAATTAAATATTCATTCGGACCAGTGACGGTGACACCATCGATAAAATGTTGTGATGTATATTTATGCAGCTTTTATGCATGACTTTTGTGTGTTTTTCGGTTTGAATGAGGGAAAAATATTAATACTCACGAAGTGCATTCGAGTTGAACATGCGCTGTGTGTTGTTGGAAGTAATCTGCATTTGTAAGCAAATATAAAATGTAAAGAGTGTAAACTCTGTGGTTGGTTTCCAATGTTTCTTTTATTGTAAATAGATGTAAATAATTACTAGCTATTAGTTAAAAATGTCTTGTGTTGTATTCTCTACCGTCTTCCAAATAGGAGGAGGTTTCTCAATGCTAATGTATGTTCTTTGTTTGTTATCTTATATCTCTGAGACCGCTGGAAAAATCGTTTTTTTTTTGTCTGAATGTGTCCATTTAATTTTTATAAAAACTGGTTTAGAAGTTTTGTTTTCAAACGAAAATAACTAATAAAAATTCACTTTTTAAAAAATAATTATGTTAATAACTAATTTATATTTTTATCCTAATCACAATGTTTGAAAGTTTTTTTGTTTTTTTTTTACAAAATAATACTCATTGACGAAACGCAGATTCTATCAGTCACGGGTAACAGTAACTCTGTATGAAATAGATTATTGAGATATCTAGTGATTGATCTAAAGTTTATGTAGCCACCGTAATTTTTAGGCGATTTTTGAGAGTCAATCGGATTTATAATGTCTAAGGTAATTTAACGCATTTTACACGATGTCTGCTTAGCCTTAAAGCAAAATTATCCCGATATCGATAGTAACAATTAGACGGTGACGCCCATCACTATTCTCGTTCAATATCGTAATAGTCAGTCTAAAGAGTGAGGCGACTTGTTCAACATCACCAAATTAGCCGGCCGGTGTGCAATAGCCCTTAGGCTTCTGTAGGGTTGTCACTTTTTAAGAAAAATGAAACTACCTATACAAGCATTCTAAAAGTATATAACAGCTACTTCAAAGTCTGTACAGGTAATCATTTATATCTCAAGTAAGTACAGACTGATTAGGAATGCTAGTATGAAATTGTAAAAATAAAATATATATTAAGAGAAATCACCTTTCCATAAATAATATTTAATAATATTTTTTTTACTATGAATTAAATCAAATAATTACGTCATTATTAATAACCTCTAATCAAATAACCCACCCCTGACCGTTCCTGGTGCAAAAGTACCCATTACACTTGCAGCATTGCCACGTTGAATAGCAATAGCCATCCTCTGCACCAGGAACGAACCAGAGCGGGAGTCGCCAGTATTAAATTACCATAATTATAATTAATATGATCACAAAACTAGAAAATAGATATAATTCAAAAAATATTGTAGTACAAAATACTACAGATCGATTACCAAAATTTTTTGTTAGACACTTAATAAACAAGGTTTTGTGGTTGGTAAATAATAGACGCGGTTTTGTTATAAAAAACCGGCCAAGTGCGAGTTGGACTTACGCACTGAGGGTTCTGTACAAATTTGTACAAGTCAAAGTCATTGTAATTTATTAGCTAAATTATTTAAAAACATCTGCTAAATAAATGCCTAGATACTTGTCAAAGGCATGTTTAAATTTCTGTGGTAAGTATGTGTTTCATTTTAGAAAATTTATTAGGGTTTGTTAAATAATATATGCATATTTCTCCATATTTTATTATTTTGAGAATCCTTTAGCACAGATAATATGAGTTTAGTTGGATGAGAGCTGGTTGAGATATCGGTTATGAATAAAGAATGAAATAAAAGATATTTAATGCATTAAACATATATTTTATAATAATACTGTTATTTTATTAATAATCACATACCAATAAATAATTATGATGCATTTTGGAAGAAGTTCAGACTATCATATTTTTATTTTTCGTTCATTTTGACAGCCCTATCCCTTAAAACATGTAAATGTATTGCGACGTGCTTACAAATGATTTTATCCGACGTTTTGTTTGATATATTACGACGCCAAATTGAATTGGACGCAATCTCGGCATCACTCGAACACATGTGCGATTTTAAACTTAACGGGGTAACTGGAATTCGGGGTGGAATAATACTTATTGGTACCTACTAAGGAATACACTATGACCTATGAGTCTATGGCGTCATAGTATCGGCTTAGAAAATCAAAATTTGCCAATCCTTGCCAATACGTAGGCTACGCTAGTCCTGAATTGATTATTCGTATTATTCCTTCAGTGATTGCAAAAAATGCATGTAATTCTGAAGAGTATGAAGTTCTCTTTTCTATAATCTGGGTTTTATCGAGGCCCGAGAAAATCAGTTTATACCAGTTATATCAGGTAAATTGCGGTCAAACGCAAGTCTGCTTTGTATTTATAAAAAGGTAAAGTTTTTTAACTTCTTAAAAGTCCTATCCGTCCTACAGCTATACGCATTTTTTACAATGAATAAATGGTAATTATTCAACATAAGACTTATCAACTCTTTAAAAATTTACAACGTTTAATGTCTGCACACGTGTTTTGTGTCAAATTATACAAGCGCCAGACAAACGAAGGGGACTGAGGGACGTGTGTGAAACTTGTTCCTACATAAAAAGCTATAATATAACAAAATAATAAAAAGAAATTAATATTATAAATAGAAAAATATTTATTTGCAAAATAATATATATAAAAACCAAGCTAAACTTAATTAGGTACTGCTTTCTAAAACATAACCTTGTCTACGGACCTAGGTAGGTAGTTCTAATATTTTACTTCAAATTTAATTACTAATTATATGCAAACTTTCCAAAAACAATATATAGGTATATTTACCTATATGTATATGTACTTATCAACGCGA
This sequence comes from Ligdia adustata, assembly GCA_947049295.1. Lineage (NCBI taxonomy): Eukaryota > Metazoa > Arthropoda > Insecta > Lepidoptera > Geometridae > Ligdia > Ligdia adustata. The sequence continues at coordinate 5,381,037 of OX346237.1, forward strand.
GTGTAGGTACTGTATAGAACAGAATAATAAAATAATTAGATCCTGTTTATTGATCAGGTATTTTCATTATGTATTTCTATCACTACTCTGAGAAAAATCGATTAAATAAAATAGCAAACATAATTTTTACATTGAAATGATGGTGCGTTCTACATTCAAGTATTAGTTATTAATTCCTATCAAACAACCAGGCAGATAACAAAAAAATATAGCAGAAAGATCACCTTTAGACCATTTAATGAAGATAGTATAAAGTATATTTATTTAGGTATATTTACCACACATTTGATTTATTTTAATATCGAACATATTATGACGGATATGATCTGCTCATACTTAGGTATACTAACTGGTGACGTGTTAGCTCCTAGCATGGCTTATCTAATAACTAATGTTCTTTGATAGCGTTGTACCTATCAGTACTAGGATAGTAAGTTGGGACATTTTAGTTTACGATTAGGGTGTTTGTAAATGATACCACCAAATTAATGGATTAGAGGGTTGTAGTTTATTAGTATTTGTTTAAATTCAGAGGGGAACAGAGCCGTGGTATGTCATTATCTATAAATCATTATTTACCTTGTGGACTGTGACATCTACAGATAGACAATTTTAAAATCCAATGATATGTCCTCTTGCCAATTTTATTAATACTAATGCTTTGAATGTATGAATATAGCCTAATTGCAACACAGGAAAAAATACAGCAATAAAAATATATACATATAGACAATGCTAGTACATTCAGCGACCTTATGCCTAAAGCGATTTCTTCGAAGCCACCTTTATTTGCATAGACAAAAAAACACTTATTATTCAGATAAAATATTCCTTTTGTTAATATGCATAAGAATGCAATATTTATTCAATATTTTATCAATAACAGCAGAATTAACAATTTTTATTTAGTATTAGGACTCGAATATAATCTGAGAGCTTTTTAATTCGGCACTCTCATAATGTTGAATACTTCTATCTATCTCAAATTTTTATTGCCAATATAAATCTGATTTACCGATCTGTATCTTTATAATTACAATTAATATTCCTTTCTAATTACAAATTATTATCTTGGTAATTGGATTCGTATGAACGTAATTCAATTAAGTCTATGATTGATTGTTTCCGCTGAGGTGTAACTTCATTTGTTTAAACTTGTTTATGAACTCATTAAATTATCACAAATCTTTGTATCACTTAATAGCCAACACAATGTTTAATTATTATTTCAAATTTACTTTTCTAGGTATTTAGGATGCCTTTAAATAGTGTCTTTCCAGACAGCTACAGTAATAATTTTCGTTTTTATTTGTTTGATACGTAAGAAGAATATGACCGATATTGTATTATTATATGAGTCAAATTGCAAGTGTTTCTCAAAAAAAAACTAATTCTTTTCCCTTCTATTAAAACTCACGTTATAACACTGTAATCATTGTAGGCAAAGACAACTAAGTCATAGTCATTGTTGATAACTAAAAAGCTATAAAACCAATGTCGGTAAAATTTATGAGAGCAAAATTTGAAAGTAAAGTAGAATAGTATACATACATAATCGAAAAAAAAAAAATTCATATCGATCTGTCAGGGAACATACATAAAAAAAAACGAATTGACTTCTGTAAAATACTAATCCTAACACCGAGAAAAATAAAGTACCATAAACAATCATCTTATGAAAGGCTCTCACAGAGCTTTCTGTATAATGGTTTGTAAAACATAAAGCTTCTAAATCTAAGAGTAATTAGAGCATCTCAGCTTCAAACTAACGTTAATATAATTGTACCCTTTTCAGCTTGTCTCTATTAATATCCGCTTTATTGCTAATTTAAAGAGCCAGACGGTGTCACTCCATAACTTGTCTATGTTTATTTTGACAACTAACTGTTATTTTAATTAGTTAGAGACATAAACCAGTGACTAGTGACCCGCCCAACAGACTCGACGTCCTAACATCCGAGTTAATTTAGTTCATCGAGTACCTCAGAATAATTTCTAGACACGTGTTGTAGTCAGCCGAAGAAGAGACGGCAAAGAGGTTTAACCACATAAAATAATTCGACTAACCTGCATGGATTTAAATAAAAGATGACCGAAGCACTCGGCAGAAAAATAATGACGTAGGTTCTAACAATGGTATAAGGAAAATTGCAAATCATGATGAAAATCATGATGGACTTGGATAGGTAAACTTATTTGCTATCGACATAAATCAAAATTAAGTACATAAGAATGTTAATAAAATAGAAACGTCTAAAATACGACTAAGTGAGAAAACCTCTTTCTCCAAAAAGGTATTTCGAAGAAGGCGGAAGGAAAGCTATTCGTTTTTAGAAAAGAGTGCAGTTCTACCCCTATTTTCACCAGTGTTGTGGTGTATGGTCCACAAATGTTTATAGGGGAAACAAGTGCCCAGCAGTAGGAGACCGTAGGTTTTTTTTTTTTTTTTTTTTTCTATTGCACAAGGAGAACCCGTAAAGACTTTCCTTGATAATATTACAATCTAGCCTAAGTCTAAGGCTAATAAGTAATTTTAGTTTAACTTAATCTTCTACAAAATAATGTCTCTAAGAATTTGTCCATCGGCACTTTTCTTATTACAGTTGTTAAGGCGAAAACACTTTGTTCACGTGTTCTTAAGTCTTAGCACTTTCACTATTATATTTCACTATTTTACTTTTAACACTACACTAACTCAAACGGTTTAGTTCTTTTTAGTCTTCTAGTTATGTCAGTGTGGTCGAGGAGCTGGATAGCCTCGACATTGACATGATGGTGAAGCCGGTTTTGGTGAGCTTCGGCGTATTTTTTTATCACTTGTTCAACGAATTCTACTTTTAAGTCCTGGTGAAGATCGTTGTTTCTTATGTACCAAGGTGCATCGGTAATATCCCTCAGTACTTTATTCTGGAATCTTTGAATCATGAGCCTATTACTTTGAGCGGTACAGCCCCACAGCTGTATACCATAAGTCCATATTGGCATCAGGACTTGTTTATACACTAGCAGTTTGTTATGTATTGACAGCGGAGAATTTCTTCCAAGCAACCAATACATTTCTCTATAGCGTAAATCCAGCTGCTCTTTTTTCTTCTTGACGTGTTCTTTCCAGCGAAGCTTCACGTCAAGGGTCATGCCTAGATATTTTGCTGTATTCTCATATGGTATTACTTGACTGTTGATGTAAACCGGAGAATACTTGTGTCGTTTATTACTAAAGTCTATGTGAATTGATTTGGATTCATTTAATTTTATCCTCCATTTCTTCGTCCAGTCATAGACTTTATTCACAGCCATTTGAACTTTTTCTGCAGCTTCTTCATGAGTATTCCCTACGGCCATGATTGCAGTATCGTCAGCAAAAGTTGCAATGGTGTTATTTTCTGGCTGTGGTATATCACATGTGTATAACAGGTACAGGACCGGACCTAATACACTTCCTTGTGGTACACCGGCTTTTATATTTTTTAGATCTGAATATGCATCTTCATGTCTTATTCTAAATACTCTATTTGTTATATATGATTCCAGAATATCCACGTACGATTTTGGTAGCATGTTTCGCAGTTTCACTATCAAACCTTCGTGCCAAACTTTATCAAATGCTTGCGCCACATCTAAAAACACTGACGAGCAGACTTTATCTTCCTCAAGGCTTTTCTCAATCATGGTTGTTATTCTGTGCACCTGGTCTATTGTTGAGTGCTTTTCTCGAAATCCAAACTGATGGTCAGGTACAAGTTTTAAATCTTCTATCACTGGCTTGAGCCTTTTCAGTAACAGTTTTTCAAATAATTTTGATATTATTGGTAAGAGAGATATGGGTCTATATGATGTTGTTTCATGTGGTGGTTTACCAGGTTTGGCAATCATTATTACCTCGGCAACTTTCCATAAATCTGGCACATATTTCAGCCTTATAACAGCGTTTATAAGTGTAGTAAGTTTGACTATAGCTTTCCGCGGTAAATTTTTTAGCACTTCTCCGGATATTAAATCATAGCCGGGAGATTTACGAGGGTTTATACTCCTTTTGATTTCACCTAGTACTTCCTTTGGAGTTACTAGTTTTATATTATTACGGTCGCAAGAGTCAAATACTTTGAGAACGGGAATTTCGTAAAACTCGCTTTCATTTGGTTGAAATATTGCTTCTAGATGATCTGCAAATCTCTTAGCTTTTTGCACGTTATTTTTTGCCCAAACTCCAGGGCTGATTTTAATCGGTGGAGAGTGGTCAATTGGCTTCTTTAGCTTTTTTGTTACTTTCCAAAGTGAATATCCGGAACTGCTGTCACCAGTTATTCCTTGAAGGTATTTGTTTGTAGTCTCATCATTATAACTTTGAATCATTCTACTAAGCTGTTTTGTCATATTATTGAGTGTTCTTTTATCTGCAGGGCTTCTAGAGTGCTGCCATGTTCGTCTTTGCTTCCTTTTTTCGGCAACCAATTCTTTTATTTTATGCGGATAAATCTTGCCTTTTGTTGTTAGATTAATTGCAGGTGTGTTGTTCCAAGCAGCATGTTGGATTTGTTCCGTAAATATGTTGACCTCACTGTCTAGATGTTCTTTTGATTTCAAGGGAACTTTCAGATCTATAAAGCTATCGAGCTCTATTTTGAAGTTCTCCCAGTCTGTAAATTTGTTGACGAGAGTTGGAGTTTTCTCTATAAATAAGACTCTCTCACTTATTTCTAAGCATACGGGAGAGTGGTCCGAATTTAAATCATATATTTCATTTATTTTCAGGTGACTAGACGACAAGTTTTTGTAAACGAAAAAGTCCAATAGGTCAGGAATTTTTTTTGGATCTGTAGGCCAGTTTGTTGGTTTTCCAGTTGAGATTGCATCAGCATTTGATTCTCGTATGGCATGTAGTAATTCTCTTCCTTTCGTATTCGTAAGTCTGGAGCCCCAGTATGTGTTCTTTGCATTGTAGTCACCTCCGATTACATATCTGTTTCCAAGAGTATCCAAGAGACTTTTATATGATTCTCGTTTCAAGTTGTGTCGTGGAGGGCAGTACACTGAAGAAACAGTTAGGTACGATCCTTTAGTCTCGATCCGTATTGCTACGGCTTGGATTTCTGCCGTTTCATATTTAGAATCCACGTAGTGTTTAATATTTTGTTTTATAATAGCTGCGCTTCCGGCTTTAGCTGTATTATCAGGATGAAGCGCATGGTAAATTTTGTATCCTTTAAAACTGACGAACGATTGTTTAGTGAAGTGTGTTTCTGAAATTAAACACACATCAATATTTTTCGTATCTAAGACTAACTGCAATTCCTTTTCATGATTCAGTAGTCCATTTGCATTCCACGTCATTATTTTTAAAGTTCTATTCATTATTGATGAGAAATGGTAGATGTAGCGATTTTGTTGCTAGTTTCAATTTTTTTTAATCGTTCATCGAACGATTTCATTAGTTTTAGGATGACATCGAGTTTTTTGTCATTGTCCTCTGTAATTTGAGAAGCTTGGTGAGCATTTTTTATAGCTTTAGACGTTGCTTGAGCATATGTAACATTTTTAGTAACGGTTTTGGCTGCAGCTGCGTTAACTTGCTTTTGTTGAACAGAACTAACGTTTAATTCAGAAATTTCATTATGACGACGGACTGTGATATGTTTTTTTAAGTTTTTATTTCTAAGTAATTGTATTTCTTTTGCAATCACACATCCCCTGTAGTTAGCTGGATGCGGTGCACCACAGTGTACGCATTTGGGCTTGTCTTGTTCTGGTTTTTTACAGTCTTTGGTAAGATGTTTTCCTATGCATTTTACGCATCTTGGTTCTTTGGCGCAGTATTTTTGAGTGTGGCCGTAAGCTTGACATTTTTTGCATTGGGGAACCAATTTGGTTGATTTAAGAGCCTGTATTTCAACTTTGTATCCAAGTATAGTTTGGATTTTGAAAATTGTATCTATGTTTTCTTTATTTTCAAATGTAAGCATAAACATATTAAGCGGATCTTTTGTTTTCCAGCTCAATTTGTTTACAGCTTCTATAATTTTAAATCCTTTTTGCTTTAAATCTTCCACAATCCTTTCTGGCTTGCAAGTAAAGTGCAGTTTTTTAACTATAACCCGTATGGGTCTTTCTTGTTTGTTTTCGTAAGAGTGCCAATTGCAATCATTATTATTGAGTGCTTTTGTAATAGCTCTGTACGAGTTTTCATTGGTGGCATTTATTTTAATAGTATTTCCACTGAGCATTTTCATTGTGAAATCACTATCTTCGTTGTCTTTCGATAAAAAATCATAAAAATTTTGATAATTATTTATACCGTCCACTAAGATTGGCGGTGGTTGAGGCACTTTTTTGGGTTTCGTTTTATCTTCTTTTAAATCTTCATCTTGGGAGGGCGAGGTATTCAATTTCCTTTTTTTTCTGCTTTTCATCCTAATCCACTCCGTTTCTTGCGCTAGTTCGTCCTCATCAGTGGTGTAGTTTACACGTGGAGGAGTTATGTCCATGTTTTTGTTTCCAGTTTTTGTTGGTTTAGTTTCTGCAAGGCATTTAAGCTGTTGCTGCAGAATCTCATTTTGATTTATTAAATCTTTTACAAGACTTGACAGCTTTTTTCGCTCTTCTTGCTCTGCACATAAATGTTTGTACAGAAGCTGTTCGGTTTCAGTTTTGATGGTGAACTTAACTGTTGGTGAATTCATTGTTAAGACATTAGCACTTTAGTCGCCTTAACATAAATCACGATCACTCGTCAGTCTGACGCAATAACTATCTAGGTCATCGCGGTGGGCCGACTCGACGGCGTTTGTTATGATACGTTTGCACTTTGACTGTTGGTACGCGCGACGGCGAGACACAACTATTCTCAGCGGATATTGAACGATCACTCTAGACCGTAGGTTGATACAAAAATTAATTAATAGAGTACCACTTAATTCAAAAATTATAGTACCACGTTACTCAGATGCAATATATACCCAATTCTGAGGCTCTGGGCGGAGTTCTTTGCGAGACCGTTTGTCATTCGTGAAAAGTATATGATGCAAAAGTAGGTCTGGTGGTTTGGTTTACCTACTTGTCATATTTGAGGAGAAATTCAATAGTTATATTAGTAAATATAATTTGAGTTTTAAAATATTTTACATGAAAAGATTTATATTTTTTTTTATTTGCACGAGGCCCCTGCCAGGTCTCGGGCGATTGTCCTTGTTCATAACACTGTACCAAATTATGTTTCTGTATTAACAACATGAAGAGTTCTAAACACAAAAGCCAGATTTATTCATACACATTTATAAAAACTGTTTTAATTACATACAAAAATATACTATACATATTACTAAAAGGTGCATAGCTACAAAATATAAGTGTAGCTAGACACTTCTAGCCAGATCTCATAATGCAGCTCCTATTTTAGGTCAAGACGTGAGTATTGTTACGCATCATTACCTACATACCTACTCGACAATCGGCGTAGGAGTCCCTAACAACTACTTGAGATCACTAGGTACTACGTCTATACCTTCAATAGATCGTAAGGTTTGGATATCACCGGGACTTGGACAGAAGAATAATTGATTTTGGTAAGAAATACAATAATATAACTAAGAATGATCAAAAGGCCGGTGTTTATCGGGCCAGCCAATGAGCATTGCCATTCAGTGTGGTATTGCCTCTAGCATCTTGGTACGTTGCCCTCTGGTGATGTGTTGGAGCATTGGGAGTATCTGTAGATCTTTAGTGGTCTATAGGTAATCCATCTGCTATTTTTTGTAGTTCTAGTCAATTCGTTTTTCTTCATAAAGATAATATACCAAATGAATGACATGAATAAACAAATTAGTAACATTATTTATAACTGGCTAGCTGCGTCCCACGGTGCGGTGTTACCACAGGAAATATTACAATCCCACGGAAACTTTCATTTTTTGGATGCCAAATTTCATCTAAATCAGTTCAAGCGTTTGAGCGTGAAGCAATAAGATTTTGGTTTTGAACTGTTTGTGTAAGTTCAGGGAACATTTAAACAGTGAGAAACATACATAACTCTTACACGGTACGAAGATCGCCAGGTCAGCTAGTTGTAAATAATAATTATGCTGATCTTTGTGAGTTAAGATACCTTGCAATTTATAAACAATCTCATCATTGCCAATGAACGCGAGCGCATCCTCAGCTCTCCACTAAATAAACAGTTTTAAGCCCAATCTCAAAGCTTACCCTTAAAGAGAACGTACGTCGAGTCACTTCAAGACCTATTAATAGACAGAAATAGCTATTTATCTTAACATATAACAAGTCTTACCCACAAGTTAATTTGGACTGAGGAAGGCAGAATTACTTTACTAGGAATCGGCGTTTCATTCGTCTTTGATACTCTTACCTGCGCGTGTGGGATTTGTAATATGCGGCAAATCTAGGAATGGGGGACGATATAAGACATGTTTATAAAATATTGTGTTTAAGTTATAAAAATAAGCAGAAAAACGTTTAAAGCCAATCACAATCATTTATCATTTAATTGCATTTTATCAACTTCATAAGAAGACATTGTATCTAATTAAGATTAAAATTAGTATGTACGAGTGTACCTAATTAAGTTATTTATTGATTTTGCTTATAAATATAATACTCGAAGAACTATAAATCTAAAAAGCAAACAAAAACTTATTCAAAAAGATCTATTTATGAAAAAGAAAATTCTCTAGAATGTTGGCGGCATTCCTGCGCGTTGTACGACAATGCTTATTTTTGAAGAAAAATAAAAGCCAGCATTAAACAATCAATAATTATTATATATGTTTTAAAGTAATAAAATTACGCAAGAGTTCTCGAATTTGAATAATACACCTAAGTAAATAATATTCAACAAATAACTTTTTCCTCTAAATAACATACAGATAATTTAACTAAGGGTATAACAATTCCGTGTAAGTATTGAGAACGAGTATGACATTATGTCTTATTTGGTAAAATCTACACTCGATTTGCATTTTACAGTGTTAAACCCACGTTTACTATCAATTAAGCAAATATAACGCCTACTTATCTGTCTTTATTTCCTATCTCTATTACAAATCTTTTATCTTTAAATAAGTCTAAAGATTAAGCGAATGTTAAACCTCTATTAGACGCCTACGCTACATTTCCAAAAACGAATGTATATTTCAACTCTCAAAAACGTTAAATTTTTGATTATTTAGTAACAATTTATTTGATGTAGTTACGCTGTGTTTTGATGCAATATTTCCACAAAATGTTAATTATTCTAAGGTAGTACAAATCAAAACTACTGGGTGATTAAATCAGATTCTTGAAGAGGTCAATATTTTAGGCGTTTGTTATTACAAATAAATAATTGCAATAATTACTGAGATGATTTAGATGTGCTTTGTAAGAAAAATAATTAAAACTAACTTTTTATCTCTACTCACTCAAAGCAAGCAAACAGACGACCCGTAACATTAAAAACATGACCATAATCGAGTATGTTTATTTGGAGTTGGTTTGAATTAGAACCCAGTTAAGTCTTGGAATAGGATAGGTACATATTAGAATCTTCTAAATTTAATAGCAATCGTCCTCATCTAATAAATACCACACAATATAAAATGGAACTTACAGCTGTTATAAACAGAAATATATATATATATATATATATATATATATATTTCAACCTTAAATAAATTTAAAATAATTTAGCTATATTTCAACAGTTAAGACCCAACGGATATCTAAATACGCAGCAAACGAGCTGGAAAGGTAACAAGACTGCAAAATTTTAACATTCAATGCAACTCAAAAGAACAAACGGTCGGTAGGTAACTGCACCAAAGAACTGTCAATCCTTTGATCTCACCGACTTCCGGTAGTTGTAGGCAGTTAAATTTTATTTATAACTTTGTACTCTAGCTAGCACGCGCAAAATAACTTGCCTTGTGTTTTGCCCCTTTTTGTAAACATAACTGGGTGGGTTTCTATACTTGTTTGGGTTTGCCGTGTGACCGTTCACGATACGGTTTTGTCTTTGTATTTTGTTATGTTGCTAATGCTAATTATCTCTTATTAAAATAACTGTAATATTCTAACTATAATTTTCAAATCATTTTAAAGGTTTTTTCAAATCATTTTAAAGTTTTTTTCAAATCATTTTAAAGTGTTTTTCAAATCATTTTAAAGGCTAGTTTTGAAATGATCGTATTGCAAATTATTAATAGCAGTCAACAATCATTTTGTACCTACCGAATAATAATACATACCAGTGTCTATGTACAAGAAGACAAAATTAAATAACACATAAAATAGCTCGATAATACTAAATAAATCATAGTGAATGACAAAAACAATAAGTGAAACGAATGTATAAAAAAGAAAAAAACAAACCAAGTAATTTCCCAAGGACGCATTGAAAATTATGCGATAAATTATTTTTATTTCTTCTCATTGGCTCTGGGATAGTGAGTCTTACTCGTGCGACGATGCGATGCGATGCTTGCATAGTGGGCAGTCCCCGTATTTTTCACGCATACAAAACAAAGAGTACCGTAAACTTGTGTCCTTTGAAATTTTATTGTACTTTACGGACAAACCTTTAAAGACATACCTAGACCAGACAAAGCACTTTCGAAAAAATTGATATAAGCGTCTCAATGTTTAGCGTCTTTTGTCTTGTTTTGTCTCTATCGGATAAAACGAGACATAAGACGCTCAAAATTCAGACTCGTTTAAGTTTACTGATAAATAAACAGAATTTGTACAGAAAATCCAAGTAACATGAGATACCACTATAATAATCACAAGAGGATAGACAAACATAGCATAGCATGAAGAGCCCAATGAAACCATTGAGCATTGCAGAAATAACAAGCAGAAGCAATTAAGCTAGTTCCATTTAAAAGTTCTTAATTAACAACCAGATAAACATTATAATAAAAAACTATTACAAAATACTTGTAAATATATATCTGGTTTTTAGTGGCAACTTTAAACTTGACATCTCTTCCAGGCAGTTTATCGAATATATAGCATTATACACAGGTGGAACAACAACAGTCCAAACAACAATTGTCCCAACATGGGACAACTCAAATGATTTTATGATGACTATCTTTCGAATCGCATCTCCGCTGTGACATGTATGAGTAGTGAGTATCGAGCAGCAGTGTAACTAGCCGAAACTCAATCGCACAGAACAAAATATACGGATGCTTAACTGCTCGGAGTAATCACATTTCACCAACAAATTGGTACACTATTGTTGCGTTAGTTTTGACAAACTTTAGAATTAGTTTTTGTCGATAACATGAATACCTAAAACGTATTATATCAACCCATATCTTATACTAGTACGGGTCTCCTCAAAGAGGGTAGGCTAGAATGTGGACTAAGGACTTCAATTATTTTCAAAAGAAGTGGTCTCCTAGAGTTCAGGTGGAAGCTCTTTAAGGGCAGGTGGTTAACGCTCCTTGATCCGTAACCATTTCAGTCTGATCACGAGATCCGTGGATACAAACCCGGGAAAAATGCTTTGTCGCTGAAGAAGTAGCACCACAATCGTACAATTCTGACTATGGATTGGCAAGAAAGACCCTCTTGCACATATATATTATATTTGCAACGGCGAACCCGAGTCCGAGGCCTATTAAATGACATCCATTGCAGGTCGTGTTTTCGGAGAAACTTTTGTTCAAGAGCAACACAAGTAAGGTTTTATGTCTTTTAAAGATAACATGATAAAAGAAGTATTCGTCTAAACAGTAAACCCCTGGTTACTCAAATGAGAAGGTACGTTGCGTCCTAACACAATTAGCGTACTTAATTCATAATTCACGATGTCTGAGTGTAACGCAAAAGCAAACATAAAGACAATTTAATGTGTTAGCATAACGTAATTAGTTGCAAAGATAAGCCAATCCATTTAGTACAGTTCAAGTGGTAGGTTAGCTTATCTGTTTATAATGGTAAATTGATTTAAATCGTTCGCCTAAGAGTATTATGAAGCTACTTGTATTAGATTAGTGAAGTGATTCATTTTATAGTATGTTTCTAAATTCTCGGATTCGAAATAACATAATGTACAAAAGCATTATTTCAGTTCGTTGCATGTGGAAAGATGAATGTAACACCTATCTACGGGAAAAATTGTGAATTTCATGTACATATAGGTATCACTATTTCTAAATATATTTCACTTCGTCACAAATAAATTTCAGAACCAAACTTAAAATATATAGATATTTTGTCAGCAAGGATTGCACCCGCTTCTGCGGTACCCAGCCACCCATTGCTGGAATGTCTAAATGAAGTCACTATTGTCACTTATCCGTAAACGTCTTAAATCTTCTTCAATGTAGTTAAACCGAAATCAAACTAGTGTTTGCTAATTATTAGAAATATGCTTTAGCCGATAAAGCTGCCCAGTGTACTACCATTGTATGGATTTGTCTTGCTGTGTATTTTATTTTTGTTCGGTGTGCAATAAAGTAATATTCATTCATTCATTCATTCAAATACACTACACTAATATAAATTATAAAATACTATCTTGAACAACGGATATGAATAGCTATTTAACGCAATGGGTCCACTATTTTGGGAACTCTACCATTCAAAACGATATTGATTTTATCTCTATAGTATTAGATTTTACTTTCATATTTTTTAATTACTTAAATTAGTCTCACCGAACATATACCACGTTGAATATAAGTACATTACCAAACTGCATCTTCCCAAAGTATCCCACACCGCTCGGCTATTCTAGAAGTTCGTTCCTCCACCTGCCCTCAATCTTGCCCAGCTTCACGTCAATCACTTTTCATATTCAAGCAATAACATAAATCACTTTGTTAGTTTATAAAATTGTATTCCTAACATCCATCTTGCGCTGGTTTAATGTAAACGGTCTCGAACATAAATAATTTTTTCAACGTAACAAGTCTAATTTTAGATTTCATTCATGCATTGTTTTAGTTGATGGTTACATAAAACTTTGTAGGTGCAAAAATTTAAAATAATTAATTAATTTAGCTGTTGATATTTTTGGGTATAGGCAAGATTTCTATTCGCCAGTTTTCTTTTATCAAAATAAATGAATATCCAAAACGCTTTTTTTTCTACCCATTGTCCACAAAGATATAAAAAAATCTTGCTTTTATTTTTAGGTATGGTAATATCATTAAGAAAGTCAGGTGTTTTTACAATTTTGTTTTTAATATTGTCATTTTTGTAGAGCATTATAACAGTAAAAAATATAAGCTCATGTCAACATTACTCTATAACTGAAAATGTTAATTTTTACCAAAAAATTTATTTGGTTACAAATAATTGTTTTTTTTTATTACTTTCTCTTATTATTTTCTTACTTAATCTTCGGCAAAATACTATTAAAAAAACAACTTGAACGTGAAAATATTATAAATGGTATTGCATTTAAAAAACTTAACATACAAGTGCAAGTTTACACCTACGGCGCTCAATAAGTTTGTTGATAACCAGTTTGTCAACGGTATAGTAATAATATGCTTTTATATGTCATTACGTTATAATAATGACAAATTATTCTGTTCATGTCAATATTATAATTACTATGAAATATATAATGAAAATCTCGTTTTTGTTTTATTTTTACCTCTTCACAGGTCTTAAAGGTACTGTTTTATATGATATATTGTAATATTATCGACCTAAGTAGGCTGTAAAAATAAGAACTTACCACCAATTTCCAGTGACCGCTTGTGCCAGCAAGAGCAGAGAGCACAACACCCTCCAAAGTAACTTCATGATGTCAAGAACTTTGGCAAAAGGTCACTCTCCAAAGATCCGTCGGAAAACACAAGAAGCGCAAAAACTTCCCGCGCACTTCACAAAGCCACAGAAATCATAAAAGAAACGAACACCATCCGCAACAAACCAAACAGAAACCACAACATAACAAAGTAATCACACGAAACCGAAAAAACAAATAATAATTACGAAAAAACTTTAAAACAAACTTCGTGAAAGTTCACTGAGCGCGAAACCGCTCGAATTCAAAAAAGGAACTCATTGCGGCCGATATAATTCAAATTACGAATTGATTTTAAAAACGGAATCTTCGTTCGTTATTCGAAAAATCGAAAAGAAATAGTTGTACGGCAATGACGCGACCGAACCGCGCGGTTGGGAATTCAAAACCAGACTGGCTTGGTTGCTTGAAGCCGTTCGTAAGTATTCCATAGGATTCTCCGTAAAGGGGAAGGGTCGCATCGGAGGGCGTGTAGATGCAGCACAGTGCACGAGTTCATCCTTCAAGCCCTTACCACGGTCTCGACAACCTAGCAACCGCGGAATGCCGCGCGAAATGTCAACTGGCTAATCGAGACTCGCGATTTAACAGACCAACATTTTGATTTACTTGAGACATCACATTCAAGTAACAAACTGATGAAAGCTTTTGAGCATTATTTCCCTTACTTCTTAGCAGGACCCGTCTTATAGCTTAGAATTGGTTTTTATTAGCTTTGAATTGTGTAGGTAGTGAGTTTCATTACTATTGTTTATTTATGTCTTCACCATTACTCTAAATATTTTATTTTAGTTTTTGTACGCAGTCCAAGGCAGACTGCGTACAAAACTTTCTATATTTTTCCCGTTCTAATGTGTCAAAATTATCAAAATGAGGAAATAAGTTAGGAAATAGAAGCGTATTGAGTTTTAAGTATTTTATATTTCAATGAAAAGAGCAATGATAAAAAATAGACATACGGAATTATAAATAATCATAGCATTTAGCAAGAATTCTGCAACATTGAGGTTGCAGTAAAAAGTAAATTAAAATATATTTAGAAAACTAACGCGTTTTTGATTCATTTTGTTTAAGAAGACGGGTAACTATAGGTACCTTTCCATCAACAGGTACACGTGAAAACCCCGTATTCTTAAACAAATTAAAATAATATTGTTCGACAATGTTGCGAAAACTTAAAGTAGCTTTTGAATTCCAGAAAAATAAGCATAAGCACATCAATTGTGGACTTACGCCATCCTCCTGAGATGTTAAGTCGCGGAATTATCATCATTTATTTCGAAAAATGATTTGACTCTGATCGAAAGTTGGGATTTAAAGTCGTATAATTTTATTTATTGCGGAAATTCATAGGATCGTTGCCCTTAAATGAGGCTCTATATATTTTTGAATCACCCTCTTCAAGCTCGTATTGATACGTTTATTTTACATGCTACAGGATTTGTGTCAGCTTATATTGGTTCCAAAAACTAGGTATTTTATATATCCACAGATTTAAAGGTTTTTTTTAATACTAATGTGAGGTTTGGTTCCTGCAATTTTACATATTATGTGTATGCTTTCTGTTTGTAGCTTAGCTATCTTGAAATGTATATTTTAAGCAAAGTTTGTTCTGTTTCGATTTCAGATAGTATTATAAACATAATTATATAAAATTATACAATCCAGTATGATGTGATAAATTATTTATTTGTTTCATCATCATCCTTTGTTATCCCCTTGTTAATAAGCCTCCCTTATGTTATGCTTTCTGTTTCAGTCCTGTGCCAGTTTGTCCAGCAGGGCAGGGCTATCAGCTAGAAAGAAGCGAAATAAGTGAAACAAGTGCAAATAAACTTGGTTTCAAAACCTGGCGAATTAAACCAAGTTGGTTGGCTCAGTTTACACCTGTTTCATACCTAAATCTATCTGATAGCCATCCAGGTCGGACCCTCGACTAATTGTAGGTCGTACAAATTCTGTTTTGGTTGTATGCAATAACAAAAACTTACCAAGCTATTATCAAGATCTCTATTTTTCTATTACAGACGATACTCATATAAGTTTGTACGTTCAGTTGGTGGCAATACTGGCAGTTCGTGGCAATATGCTCGCTCGAAGGTTTGCCCGCTGTACTGACCTTGTTAAGATTACGCTTTTTAAAGCGTACTGTCAGGGAATGTACACGGGCAGCCTGTGGACTGCGTATGCCAAAAGATCGCTAGAAACCTTGCGTGTCCAGTACAATAATATTTTCAGAGTGATGTTGGGGCTCCCTCGCTGGTGCAGTGCATCCTCAATGTTCGCAGAGGCTCATACTGACGGCTTTCATGCCGTCATTAGAAAAAAGGTCGCGTCGCTGGTCAGGAGGGTGAGAGGGAGTCACAATAGCATTCTGAAAATAGTGGCCGAAGATCTGTGTGCACCCGTGCTGAGGCACTTCGTCAGAGTTATGGTCAGATAAGACCTGAGTCGTGTTTGTCCTGGCTCGGGCGGAGTGCACCAGCATTATGGGTATATTTTTTGTTTTGTTTTGTTTTTGTGTATATAAGTTGTGCATTTTAAAAACCTACATTGTATCTACTTAAATTAGCTATTAAGTATTATTCTAAGTTTTTTACTAACCATAAAATGAATCTTTCATGTTATCCAATAAAGAATTTTTTTATTATTATTTTCTTTTATTTATAACGCGAGCTTTTGAGTATTTTTTATATTTTTTTCAAGTTGGGTTGTGAGATTTATCAAACCACTTTGTAACAATCCTTAGTGGCTTCATGAAAACTGTTAAATAAAACTACTAATGTTTAAAACCAAATCACCAACCAAATACATCATACAAACCAATAAATTTTATTGCATATCTGTACAACAAATACTTACAAAACGTATTCATCCCAAACCAAAACCTGCAGTCCTCGCCATCGCTCGACTAATTTCAAGCCGCTCTATAAAAACCCTATGGAGGGTAAAAAACCATAACAATAGGGCTTACCTGTCAGCCATTTTGCTTCCCCATCTTTACGAGGCGGTGTAAAATAGTAATTGCAATACATCAAACACACCGGCAGATGTGAAAGAAATTATATAGATGGAGAAAATGATTCCCTTGATGATGAGAACACAAGCAAAACTGATCTTAATGACTTTGATAATAAGAATAAAGTTAAAAGAAAGTGTGATGAAATTAGAGGCAATATTGTAAAGTGTTTACTTCCTATTCTTTATGAGGAATGTTAAGTATTATGCGAAATGTTTACTGACGAGCTTAGCGATCAAACGTTAGATAAGTTAATAGACGAAGATAATACAAAGTAGCTTCTTTAAGCTACTTTGACGTAAGCTTCTTTAAGCTACTTTTTTCTAAAAGTTCTTTAACTTTTAGAAAAAAGTATAAACTTAATCCACGGTTAATATTATTATTCTAAATGATAAACGAAATAATCTCATAAGAATAATAAAAATCATAATTCAGAATTGTATTTTATAAAATGTTCGTGTGGCAATATTCCAAGAACCCTGGCTGCATTCCCGCGTTGAATTGCCACTGAAACTCTTTGAGAGCAAGGAATGAGCCAGGTGTCTTGGCCCCAGTGGTACCAATAAACTTAGGGATTCTTGTTTTAAAGTTGTTTTTTTTTAATTTCTAATAAAGAGGCAGCAAGGCGTTCACGTTTTACAATCCCCTTTTCCTGTGTCGTGGATGCCATGCAATATTTGCAAACAGATTTTGCGGACCACACACAGACTTGTAACCAGTATCTGTTATCAATAAATATGACTAACAGACATTCAAACTCACCTTATGAATACCTGCCCCAGTAGAGAATCAAACTCATAGATTCAAGGCAAATTTGCTAACCACTCAGCCATGGCGGTTTTTAATTCAATCGATATTGATAGCATTGATCATAAAACTACAATACTTAATACTGAAATATGCAATTTAAACTGAACTTTACTCCAAAGACAACAAATCTTATTTCGTCCTGACGCATGTTCTTCCAGTTGTAATGTTTTAAATTGCGATTACACTCTTATTATGTAGGCATTAAGGCGACAAAGCGATTATTACCAAGAATGTGACTCGATTACCTTTAGAACCAAGAATGTTAGTTGGCAAGAGACAGGAAACTGAAATTGAGTCGTCTTTTTCTTTTATTTAGAATTTGTGGTGTCATAGCATTATTTATTAGGAATGCTGAATGCTGCTGGATTATGTGTACATATGTATAGGTAATATATCAACCTAAAGAGAGCTTGGTTTGTTTTTAAAATTATTTGGAATATATGCTGTTCCCCACATAATATTATCGATAGCGATGAACTAGTTACTTTTTTTTGTGTTTTCGTTTTTCACTTAATAATATAATTTCTAACGTATTATTGTCATTCGTGTATCGAAATTATATTCTCCCCTTCAGAAGCGCCGACATTGTCAAGTTTGTTTTATTTATTTTGGGGAACCCGTTAGATTCATTTTTCATCATCAGTATTTTGATATATTTTATTTACAATTACTTAATAGAATACGCTAAAAACGTGAAAACCAACTTCAGTTCGGCACGCAAAACTTACCTACTAAGAAATAAATAAAAATAAATAAAACTTTAGTAAAATGTATAAAGGAAAAGAAAGAAATTGAAATGTAGAAAGAATTTTCCAAACCTTTCCAGCCATCTCTGAGATATCAGGGAAAATGTAGGGATTTAAATATTAAACACTTTTTTTATAAATTTAACTGTTTATATTATACTGATTTAAATACGGGTGTCGGTCGGGGTCTGAATTGGGTGCGTATATAGTATACTGAAAGAATATTGATAAATAAAATACCTGTGTTTATTTCTTTAATCCATTTTAAGTACAAAAGTATTGAAAATACTTCAACTGAAGTCGTGCGAAGTGTACGCGAATGTCGTGGTGACCCCAAGCCGCAACGCCGCCCCGGTGTGAAACTAGGTCACGGCGACGACACGCGCGTTTGACTGGTCCACATTTGTGTAGTCGCGCTTAGGTGAACATAGTTTTTTGGAAACAAAACTGCAAAAACAAAGATGTGATTTTAATAACGACGCTGATTGCGTAGTAAACTTTACGCAGTCAATTTAGAATCACCCCGTATAAAGTTAAAGATCTAGGTATATTAATAGCTGTATATTACTGTGGGTTTACATTACGACGGGACAAGTTTCTTACATACGGTAACTATTGCCTCATGTTTTTTCTTATAGTTGACGTATCCTCAGAAATATTTCAGGTACTTAATTATAAATATGTATTAGATTAACTACAGTGACTCCAATTTAGTGAGCTATCATTGTCTAATAAGCACTGTTTAGTTTAGATCCTTAGAACTCTAGACGCCTTACTTATTTATTTTTTTGAGTTTGGTACAAAATATCGGATAGCACATTACTAAGACAGCATTAATGAGAAGGGGTTATATATGGGTACTATTAATTTAGTGCCCTAATTAGTACATTGACCTTCTTTTGGTATCATAACTCCCCTTTTACAATGACTCTGTATTACCTGATAAAAATAACAAGTTATAGATACAGCATCCATCAATAGACAAGGTAATTACCGTAGAACATACAAATCCTAACGAATACCAACCCCTCGCTATCGCAAACAATTTACAAACAAAAATCCACCTTATTTTGAGAGACATAACGTTGAAAATGCAGCTGTTAAAGATAATGCGATAGCATAACTGCCAATTACGTTTGATATCCAAAAGCAGACAACAATAACATAAAAGAATCGATACAGATACAAATGAATAATCTATAAATGCCTTTAAGACATTGGATGATAGAGCTATAAATTAAATAGAATAGATATAGAACAGCTATAATAGAACAATATAAATAGAACTTGGACAGCAAGAACTGCAAGGCTGACCAAGCTTAAAGGCTAAGTTGCCTTTACAGCGTGGACATCAAGAACTGCAATGCTGACCAAGCCTAAAGGCTGAGTTGCTTTTACATCGTGGACAGCAAGAACTGCAATGCTCACCAAGGTTAAAGGCCGAGTTGCCTTTACATCGTGGACAGCTGGAACTGCAATGCTGACCAAGCTTAAAGGCCGAGTTGCCTTTACATCGTGGACAGCAAGAACTGCAATGCTGACCAAGCTTAAAGGCCCAGAGAGTCGCTAAACTAAACTAGGAGCCCATCATATCGTGGCTAGCAATGCAGTTGTTACCCAGCCTAGTAGGCTTGTATAGTCTTTACTCAAACATGAAACGAAATTTCTTGCGGACAAACAACCCTACAGAAAAATTGACAGACGACAGAAAAATTTGCCAGACCCGAAGCAAAGACGCTTAGCTCGTTCGTTAGCAATTACAATCACAAAAGATCTTCCCTGCAAAAAACGACCAAAAATATATGTCGTCGCTTCCCACTTCCTCTAAACCGAGTTTAGCTTTATGTAGAACGAATAGAACGAAGACAAACTGTTTTTTTCAGCCATGTCTAATTCTTCATACCTCCAAGCTAGAAGTTAATACGTTCACGATATTAGGAATATAATAGGTCGGCATATTCCATACTCAGCCAGTTAAGCAGATATTATCTCGTACTATTTTTATTTTATTCATAGAAATCTTCTCTTTATACTTTTGTTTACCGTTACCCGTTGTCTTTCGTAGCTAAGGCAGGATGTTGAGATTTTTTTGCTTTTGTTTCGCCGAGTTTGCATTTTCAGGATGATGCAGATTTGTTTTTGTTTTTCTGTTGGGAATTTTGTGAAAAAGTCACTCTCAAATAAATGGTAGCCACTGTGATTTAGGTCAAGAATTTACCGCAAGTTATTGCTACGAAGTATTGTTATGTTTACAGATATTGTTTTGTCATCTAGAAATATAGTTCTTAAAGTCGTGGTAGAGTTTTCTAGCTTTTCAGTAACATCAATGGAGAAAAAAAAAGTACACTGTAAAGGTTTTGACTTTGTAAAGGGCATTTTAAGGATTTGGTGATTTAGGTAAATTATCACTCCCAAGTCTTTTTAAAAAGAGAAAGCAAAAACAAAATTTATTTTGTTCCAGAAAACCTATGAGTAAAACTGACACAGACAAAAATCTGGTAAAAAATATCAAACGTTTATAAAATAACAAACGAATTGGAAGTCGCTTTTTGGAAAAAAATAACATACCGACAATATATATAAATGCAAAGTGTTTTTTTTGTTTTGTCATGTTTCTACACAGCTACTAAGTGACGGATGGACTTGATTTTTTTGCACAGAAATAAAAAAAAACAAACATAATAATGTCTATAAAACCGATGATGCCTATAATGCCGATAAAACCTAGTGATGATATAAGATGGGCCAACCAACACTAATGCCCTAATTTTCCGCCTGGGTCCAAATTGTATTTAGCTCGAAAGAGTCAAAAAAGAAATTAACTGGACCTGTCCTGTCGATTATGACGTTTTTGATCAATTTCTTTACTCTGTCGAAATTAAGATTTCAGTATTAAACAAAAATTACGTTATTTGTTAGTAATTAAAACTTAATTATTAATTTTCATTAATATTACAAAAGTCACAAAAAAGTCTTTTTTAATATTGCAACACCTTCGTTAAAATTACATCACATTTCACTTGAAGTTAAAATGGCATTTTTAATTACCAAAAAACCCAAAGTTAATTGCGTGTCATAATCACTGATTAAAGGTTTTAACGGTGAATTAAGTTACCGTTAAGTTAACAACCCCTAATTGTGGATTGTGTTGTAGTCGTTAAAAGTTTGACAGATGCCATAAGTTGTCAGTTCAAAAGGTAGAACAAGGTGTCTTACCATTTCCCTGTACATGTTGACTGGCTGAAGGCTTGATAACTTCATTCTCGGTTCGAATGAGTATTACCAGTAGTTTCACGAACGGGCACGATATTTTTACGACCTTATTAAAAAACTCCAACTTTTTGATCCGTTTGTTTAAGAGGACGGGTTTTCACGCGTACCTGATTGTAGAAAAGGTCGTAATACTATAGTCGTAACCCGTCTTTTTAAACAAAATAAATCAAACACGCGTTAGTTTTCTAAATATACTTGATCCATATTTTTTATTTAAATTCAGGAATGTTAATGATGTTGTGTTTCGTATGTCTGTACCAGGTTTTTTGAAATCGGCCAGTGACTGGCGCCGTTAACATACTCTCACTGACTATAACGGACAAAAGATAATTTTGAAACATCCGAATCAGAGATAATTCGCTGGCTCGGTCAAAACCGTATAATTTTGACCAAGCGAGAATGTATAGAGCGCCAGCAATACTTCTCTGCTCATCACAACCACGGCAGTCAAATCAACGTATCAGACCCACTTCTGCAGGGGTAAAGATGTTTTAGTATGTCTATCTGGATGTCCGACTGTAATTAATGATTAGATTATATTCTAATTAAGTTATGTTTTAAATCAATTTAAAAAAAAAACTTCGTTTTCTTCTACACAAACGTGCTCCATGTTAGGCCACATCGTTGCTTTGCCAGACTTAACAATTGTTTTCGCTAATTTTCCATTGTACTCGTAAACAGTAATTAACAATTGAGTAATTGTTAATAGTAATTGACGTTAAATCCACCTTTCTATGTTATCCTTCTTTCTATCAACCTATTTTATCTTTTCGAGACTAAACTTTATGCTTTTCTGATTGACTCAGGAGCGCGTCATCGCGCTGCGCTCGCGCTCCGTAATAACAGTTTGGGTAAATGGGAACCTGATTTTTTCATAGTGATGAGGTACAAACTATCGATAAATTACCGTGGCTGAAACTAATCGAATCAAGAAAAATTTAAGTATGCGAATGAAGTGTGTTTAGCTCAACTCAGAGCTAATTTTTAATCAAGACTATGCTACTCTTAACCATAATCCACCTGGAAGATATAGCTGATATTTAGAAAAAACTGAGCCGCAACGGATTAATCGTGTCTAGAACCCTTTAAAAATCAATTAGTTTTAATCTATTTTATCAATTTCTCTGATAAACTTCTAGTATCTTCTTCTTCTAGTGTTGTTACGTAAAAGGATTATTAAATATCCCTACAGTTCAAAGGTTTAAAACAATTTTATACGTTACTTCTATGAAACTCATGACTGTAACTAAACTAAAAGTTCATCGACAATTTACGCAATGAATATGCCGTCTCTAAATCTATTTATTTACTAAAATGCTGGCTTGTATCAGCGCTCAATCATCCACCATGTTTTCCTATCAATCACGAGCTTAAAGGCAGCACCATCTGTCTTTATAAAACTAAGTGTAAACTTCGTGTCTATATTGTAGTTTTACTACACATTAATTTGTTTATCTACATAAAACCGAGCCTGATTTGTGGTCGTAATAAAAGTCTGGGTAAAAGTTGAGAATTTTGCCGGTTTGCTATTTTTTGATTGTGTGGGCTTGGCCTTATTCAGTGTAATTTTAATTACGGTATCGGTGCGTTTGTACTTAAAACGAAACTTTATTGGTGATGATTATTAAAATTTTGATGTTAATGAGATCCAAAACTCACTCAATCGAAAGAGCGGGGTCTCAGCTCAGGTAAATAACACATAGTTTTTTCTCGATAAAAATGTTGAATCGTGACAAAATGGGATAAATACAGGAAACAAATATTAATAAAATATACCTATTGTGGTTCAAGTAGGAAGGAGGAGTAGGGGTCAAAAATCGCAAAAATCGCCTCATGTTATTAATTGCCATTGATGACATTTCAAATTGTTATTATAGCTATACCAGTCTATGTCGGAGGATCGGGATGACTTAAATTCAGAATGTGTGTTATGAACATCTCTGTGCTTATCAGAAAATTTCGACTCTCCGTATTTATTTTGCAATTCGCTGCCGCAGAACCTGGATTCCTTCCCAAGCCCAAACGTCGCCATGAGTCTTGAAAACCGTTTTGAACCACCCCAAAGGAAAGAAGCTCCTTTGTTCCTACCTCAACTTGACGTGTAGCTCCCTACTAACATGTATATTTACATATAACTTTGAAAAATAACTACTTCACGAAGGTGGCGAAAGTCCTATATAACTGCCATTCATTTATTTAAACGCGGGACAATGTCATAGTTGATTTAATTTTACAACAATTAACGCAGTATGCCAAAACACAATGGCGCCACGTGTGGTCTTTTCGATGAAAATATCGTATTGGCGCACATAAACGATGCATAGATATCGCTTTACCCCATTGTTTGTTGCTCTTTGTTCCCGCCATTCGAGACAAGATGGCGTCAAAACGTCGTCAGAAAACAATATGGCTGCCGAGTAGTTATTGTTCGAATGGGAAAGGATGTGTGTGAAACTGGATATCGGTTACAATCTAAATCTTAATGAATCTAATTGCAGCTCTCCACACACTAGTTTCTTCTTCCTCCATAAACTTATCATGGATACCATCAATTAGCCAGTGAAACTTGTCAATCACCTATGCGACGTAACGCTTACTGTAACAAACCTTATGTGTTCAATGTTATTTCCACACAATGTTTGCTCCATAAATTGACTATACCGCATCGCATGTAGTACATACTCATATGTTCATTGAAACTATTAGTAATATTTCTCATTTCATTTACACACGTGCGACTTTATATATGCTGTCCTTGTTTAATTCTTAAAGGCAACTGCGTGAGAAAGTTATTTAGGGATTTACCAAATATCTGCAGTTCACTTGTTCCTTATAAGGTCTTATTTTCTAAAGGATTGAGTCTATAATGCTGGTTACTAAAACAAATAAACCGTAAAATATTCTGGTCATTTAATTTCTGAAGGACTTTAAGCGTTGAAAAGTAAAGTAGGTCGAAAAAATTATTTCAGGGTAATAACTTTACTAGCGTATCTAAAAATTTGACAACATTGTTGAAGTGTTACGATAAACTAACATTTGCTTAAAAAACAAGTGTTATACGTAGAGTTCGCAGCACAAGAAATTGTAAATAATTAAATATGTTCTGTCCGAGGTTAATTAGATCTGTAATGGTTTATTTGAGGTGAATTTAACTGTTGTAAGTAGAATCAATACTAGTCATTTACACGTTGTTTTAACCAGCTTAAAATACATTTAAATTAAAGTTATTTTTCACTAAATATTATCAATATCGAAACTGTTTTTCTAAATTTCAACTTATATTTAGAATTTATTTTAGCTTGCTGAAGTTATAATTAAGATAGAGTACGTTAGTTCTCAGGAATAACTATAGTAAAAAAATTACAAGCAGGACTAATTTTTCCAACCCTACAATGGTCAATACCTTATACCCTAGCGTTGAAAACACATGAGTGTTTAAGCAAGAGGGTTTTGTATATGCAGTAACTCAATTTTGGACAAATTAAAGACGGTGACGAATTCCGTTCTAAGTAAGTTTATAATGAATAATACAGTTATAATGATGAACTGAAAAATTGTAATATGTTTTAATAAATATTTAAGTTCATAATTATGGTAATCAGACGTAAAACTATACAGTAATTTTGAAATTACGTTTTCCAAATATACTTAATAATTATTAAGTATAACATTACTAAGCATAGATCGATTAAGTACATCTAGTAACAACATTTAATAATCATTTTGATCTAAGACTGACGAGTTTAAACATCGAATAGACATTGTAGAAGTTTACTTACTGCATTGAAAGTATACGATGTCGGCCAGAATTTTTAGCAAAAATTTAATGTTTTCAAGTGCGTTTCGTTTTTTGTTCAGTTTTACGAAACATCATAAATAAAATTTTATTGCCTGACTTATTTATTTGACAGAATAGAATTCCAAAAAATTACAAGTGTTCTAAGTGCAAGAGAGGTTGCTGGGATTTATTAAAAAAGTATGTTTAGAGGGACAGTCTAAAATTAACCACGGAGAGAGATGGTCGAAGTTCAGGGCGCGAATTAAAACAGTGTAATATTAAAAACTCTGAAATTCGGGAGCGTTCCTAAGTCTATTTTATACAATTGAAATAAATATTATGAGTGATTTAAATAATTATTCGTTCCGCAAATAAAATATCCGTCGCGACGACGGATCTTACTGTGATAGTGAAATATTGTGAAAATTTATATAAGTGATTTAATGATCCATTGTGAATGTGTGACGAAACCTTGGATGTGCAGTGATTTAATTGGGAGTACCTTATTTATTATATTTTATAACTAATGTTCGCTATTTTCCTAAGTTCTCAGCTGGTCAGGAGGTGTCGTCGGTAGACTACGTTGTCTTTACTTTATGTTACATTAGGGACAAGTTAGGAGGTACGTTACTTCCTTTTATTTTCAGCAAGCTGTTTGCGGTGGCGGTGTCTACGTTTTTATCACGGGTTATTGTATGGGTAGGGTTCACGAGTCGCTATATATATAGTTACAGGGACCATATTAGGAGGAGTGGAATTTGTGCTGATGTATGAAAGTGTCAAACTTAAACCGTTACAAACTACCATTAGCTAGGACGCTTGATTTTGAGAACATGTAGTTTAAGGTTTAAAATAACTACCACAGCAGAAGGATGTTGTTGCATTGTACGAGGCTAAAAGGAATTTTAACCACCGACTTATTATACCTAACGGAAAATACGAATGCTGTAAAATATTATCATCTCAATTGTTTAAATTGCTGGAATTCTGCACTCATCCGTAATTCATCTGCGTAGTTATTATTGAACCCAAAATCTTATTGGAATTGAATAAAATTCCAATTAGGAAAATTTAATGATAGTTAGTTATTATAAAAAAAAATATTATATCTTTACACACTTGCACGCTAGAACACACATAGAGCGACCGGATTTAGGACATTGCCGGCTGTATCCGAGAGACGGGCGCTAAATTCCGTGGCTCATCACTACAGGGATCCAAGTCTGATCAGCCAGGATGGGGCGGGAACTCAGAATGTAATTTTGATGCTGGCTTCTGACTAGCAGGAGTCAAGCACAATCTTACATTCGTTCATGCACTAGGTACACACACCACACCGTCAGATCATTTGATTCCTGTAGGGATAGTTAAAGTCGCGAGGAATCTCTTGGTCATAAAACCAATTAGAATAGGATAATAAAAACAAACCGCGTTAAAAGATGGTATGACTGAGATGAATTATTGAGAACTGGTGATGAATGAAAAGGATCGGAATGAGATATGAAGGTTTGCAAGATTAGAAGTCATTAGAGGCGAGTAGGTCAAACCCCGACGGATTTGCTCTGGTCTGGAATGAGGTGCTAGGCTGGAAGGGAGCCTCATTATAATCTTATCGCTTAGGCTCCTATTCAAAGACTTAACAGTCTTGTTTCCTTTTCCCCTTCTTAGTTATTATTTCAGGATTCTTCCAAGCTGTTGCTGTCGATCGGTTATTTAGATAAGATTCTGTTTGTAAATCGAGTATCAATTAAAGTTATCCCTATTAGAATAGAAGTTTTACTTAAACTAAACTCTGTAATTATACCGTATATGTATAAGTGACATGTTTATCATATCATATTATATTTCTATATATATTTATGGGGAAAGTAGAGTGGGAATCACGGTAATGGCCATGAAGAAAGAAGAGGATCGTAGGCGGTCCCAGGTTCCTGAAATTTCAGCTAAGTTGCATGCTTTCAGTTGCTCTATGCAAATGTTGTTCTTATTTAATTCTGTTCTTGCTGGTATTTTACGTGTGTCTTACTTGATTTGATTTTACTTTATTTTATTTGCACAGTATTTTAAATTAATTTTGTTATGTGTTTAATTTAAGATTACGGCTAATTTTATTTACATAATCAATGTAAATTAATGTTTCCAATACTTTGATTGCAAGCACGACCTTTAATTCGACGCGGCAAGGACTTAATGCCTTACGGTTACGGTTACGGTTAATATTGCGTTCGATTCATAGAGGCCTTTAAGTCTCTCGGTTACCGTTAAAATACATTTATTTATTTACTTTAAATTACATATTTTTACCTTAAATACTCTGATTTTCTAAAAGCTTTTTCTTGTACATTAAATATAACGAAACAATAGTTAATCACAACGTAGAAATAACACAACGTAAAGGGTCCTTACAAAATAAAACACCATAGACGATCACATCCGGCCAATTATAAGAAAAATGTTCAGGTAGCTAAATAGGATCATTATGGATAGGTAGATCTAGTTTAACTCGATTACTTAAAATTTAGAAATTTATATTTTTAAATAAGTAGCGTGCTACAGTTGGTGCCCCGTGACCAGGATTTTGCGTCATTAAAAATTGAATCAGTTTGATTCAATTACGCGAAAAAGAACATGAGTTACTACGATTTAGGGTTTTAGGTATATTTAAATTCTTAGTAAATAGTAGAATTAGTTTATAACTAGATAATTACAGCGACGTTATCAATTATTTTGTTTTTATATAGAGTAGTTACCAAAGTTGGATAAAGAAGTAGGTATAGATTTCCAATAAGACATATTCGTGTTGGGCACGGGTCCCCCCGTGAAGTGAATGTAGGTTGTGGTCCGCCGCGCTAGCAAAATTTCGGTTTGGGGACTATAGTTAGTAATTATAGATTAATAATAGAAATGTTTATTATAAATAAGAGTTGGCTAATATTATAGTTACGCTAGTACCGATAAAGTAGACTGCTAGTGTAATACATCCACTACGACTACGTGGGGTCGGCACAGCATGCATTTATGTAGTGGGATGCGGTTAGGAAGGTGATGACGATGATTTTAAAAGAGGTAAATTGAGAGTTACTTACCCTAGCGTAGGAGTAGTTTTTTTTAGCCAACCGATAATTATTGACATAACAAATGGATTCTGTTAAGGGAAATAACCGATAGCACTTAGTATAGAAGGTATATTTTATACTAAAAATTAATCATGTTAGAAAAGATTAATCATAAAATAAGCAATATTAGCTCAAAGAATGAACTTTACAAAGCGTAAGTGAGAGGTATGAAATCCGGTTAGCAAGTTCTACTTATAAAAGGGATGAGCGGTTGTAGTGTAATGCAATGTTTTTTTTAATTGGTGAGATAAGGATGTAAAATAAATTATGATGCTGAAAATAGTGTAAGGATATAGTTATAGTTCTTTTACTTCTTCTTACCCGACTGCCCAAAGTGAGGTTGTTTTTTTTTCGAGTGTATGTTTGTATATTTCTGTGTAAGTATGTATGTACTTATGTATGTGTGTCTAGCCTTGCGAGTCACTAAAGCCTGAGCGAGTATATTAAATTTTATATGTGAGGTGTTATTTTATTTGTCGTAATCTGCAAGTTAGAGAGTACACTGGTTTCATTCCGCGGTTTTCACTTGTAAAGATATAATACCTTTCATAATCTGTTTCTCGTTTTATTAGAAAAGTTGTTGTATGAGTGAAAGTTGTACGGATTAGTAAATAAACACGATATAGTGACTATACAATACTATATTATACGACTAGATAGGCTGAATACCTATTTGTTTTATTATTAGGTCAGTTTTAAAAATAAAGTAGCGTATTTAACAAGTAAAAAATAAATAAAAAAATTAGACAAAATATAGAAGACGTGTATGTAAATAACAAAACCTATAATTCACCGAAGGAGTGAAACGAGCGACGTGTTGATGGGTCGAGCTATTATGAGTTCTTTTTTTGTGTCTATGTTGGTGTGTGGGTCGTATAAAAGAGTTGTTTTAAAAATGTATGGAGCTCCGGCCAAGGCAGCGTGCATGGTGCCTTAAATGCGTTAGGGACTATTCATCTTTAATATATCAACCAAATTCAATATAACATGACTTATTGCAGTGTACAATATTAATTCGAATCTAACCATTTTAGCCTTAGTAACGCAAAAGGACGTTTCACGTTTACAATTGATAGTCTAATATGACCATTAGAGTCAAACTGAGGTATAGAAAATTTCAGGGATGCCATAATTTACAGAAATTAGATATTTTTGTATACAATAAAGTACGTAACTGCTACAGGTTTTATTAATATATAGTATTAATTACATTATTAGGCATTTTCTGGTAGACATGTACCGTCCTGGCCGAAAATAAACCAAGTCCTTTTAGTACTTTGAAAGTGTTGAGTTTTACTACGGGTGTTTATTGTGAGAAGGAGCAAGGTTTGCTACGGTGCATAACATCTGGCAAGGACAAGGATTGTATACTATACGCAACCTTTTTTTTTTACGAAGAAAAAAATGGTCAAGTAGTTCTTTTAAGTAGAATATAATCAGTAGTAGTGTTTAATTGAATAATTAGTCAATTGCTTTTATTCTTTTCTTGAGTTGAGTGTTAAATTGGTAGTCATATTATTGAACAAAACAAAAATATACTTAAGGTGTCTAGTAAAACATGCTTTGCTTTGTATTCGTAATAAAACTGGGCTTTAAACTTTACAGTAAGCGTTTCGAAATCTAAGGGGTGTTGTATGTGAGTATTATTATTACCTTAACATAATAAACGTAACATAATTATCATTTCAGTATATTCATTAGATGTCACAGTGTAGGATTAATAGTTTAAAAACTAAATTTGAAGCTTTCCAGATTTTTATAAATAAAAAAAAATGCAAACCCGACTTGAAACAAAGGGGTGACTATAAAGAACATTACATGCGTTTAATTTATTATTATACAAACATTATGTTTTAAATATTTCCCGTATACAATATTAGTTCCATAAGTTAACAATCAGCGAGATAGGTGTGATAGGTGTTTCTTTTGTTTTTCTTCCCGACTTTTCCTTTTCAGAAGTAAGAACCCAACAACAATCAAAGGGGTGACTGTAACAAACACATTATGTAAACAATTCTATTTATACATAATGTTTGTTCCTTAAGTAAACAATGTAACAAACACATTATGTAAACAATTCTATTTATACATAATGTTTGTTCCTTAAGTAAACAATAGGCATAGGTAGTAAATAGTTTTTTTTTTGTGATTGTTCCCGAGTTTTCCTTTTGAAAAGTGAGAACTCGACAATGATCAAAGGGGTGACCGTAATGAATATTTTGTATCCAGTAATACATCATGTCTGTTTTACAAGTTAGCAAGCGGTATAGTTAAAGTATATTTATGTGATTCTTTCCGTGTTTTCCTTTTAGAAATTAAAACCCGGCAACAATCAAAGGGGTGACTGTAACAAACCTTATGTGTTCAATGTTATTTCCACACAATGTTTGCTCCATAAATTGACTATACCGCATCGCATGTAGTACATACTCATATGTTCATTGAAACTATTAGTAATATTTCTCATTTCATTTACACACGTGCGACTTTATATATGCTGTCCTTGTTTAATTCTTAAAGGCAGCTGCGTGAGAAAGTTATTTAGGGATTTACCAAATATCTGCAGTTCACTTGTTCCTTATAAGGTCTTATTTTCTAAAGGATTGAGTCTATAATGCTGGTTACTAAAACAAATAAACCGTAAAATATTCTGGTCATTTAATTTCTGAAGGACTTTAAGCGTTGAAAAGTAAAGTAGGTCGAAAAAATTATTTCAGGGTAATAACTTTACTAGCGTATCTAAAAATTTGACAACATTGTTGAAGTGTTACGATAAACTAACATTTGCTTAAAAAACAAGTGTTATACGTAGAGTTCGCAGCACAAGAAATTGTAAATAATTAAATATGTTCTGTCCGAGGTTAATTAGATCTGTAATGGTTTATTTGAGGTGAATTTAACTGTTGTAAGTAGAATCAATACTAGTCATTTACACGTTGTTTTAACCAGCTTAAAATACATTTAAATTAAAGTTATTTTTCACTAAATATTATCAATATCGAAACTGTTTTTCTAAATTTCAACTTATATTTAGAATTTATTTTAGCTTGCTGAAGTTATAATTAAGATAGAGTACGTTAGTTCTCAGGAATAACTATAGTAAAAAAATTACAAGCAGGACTAATTTTTCCAACCCTACAATGGTCAATACCTTATACCCTAGCGTTGAAAACACATGAGTGTTTAAGCAAGAGGGTTTTGTATATGCAGTAACTCAATTTTGGACAAATTAAAGACGGTGACGAATTCCGTTCTAAGTAAGTTTATAATGAATAATACAGTTATAATGATGAACTGAAAAATTGTAATATGTTTTAATAAATATTTAAGTTCATAATTATGGTAATCAGACGTAAAACTATACAGTAATTTTGAAATTACGTTTTCCAAATATACTTAATAATTATTAAGTATAACATTACTAAGCATAGATCGATTAAGTACATCTAGTAACAACATTTAATAATCATTTTGATCTAAGACTGACGAGTTTAAACATCGAATAGACATTGTAGAAGTTTACTTACTGCATTGAAAGTATACGATGTCGGCCAGAATTTTTAGCAAAAATTTAATGTTTTCAAGTGCGTTTCGTTTTTTGTTCAGTTTTACGAAACATCATAAATAAAATTTTATTGCCTGACTTATTTATTTGACAGAATAGAATTCCAAAAAATTACAAGTGTTCTAAGTGCAAGAGAGGTTGCTGGGATTTATTAAAAAAGTATGTTTAGAGGGACAGTCTAAAATTAACCACGGAGAGAGATGGTCGAAGTTCAGGGCGCGAATTAAAACAGTGTAATATTAAAAACTCTGAAATTCGGGAGCGTTCCTAAGTCTATTTTATACAATTGAAATAAATATTATGAGTGATTTAAATAATTATTCGTTCCGCAAATAAAATATCCGTCGCGACGACGGATCTTACTGTGATAGTGAAATATTGTGAAAATTTATATAAGTGATTTAATGATCCATTGTGAATGTGTGACGAAACCTTGGATGTGCAGTGATTTAATTGGGAGTACCTTATTTATTATATTTTATAACTAATGTTCGCTATTTTCCTAAGTTCTCAGCTGGTCAGGAGGTGTCGTCGGTAGACTACGTTGTCTTTACTTTATGTTACATTAGGGACAAGTTAGGAGGTACGTTACTTCCTTTTATTTTCAGCAAGCTGTTTGCGGTGGCGGTGTCTACGTTTTTATCACGGGTTATTGTATGGGTAGGGTTCACGAGTCGCTATATATATAGTTACAGGGACCATATTAGGAGGAGTGGAATTTGTGCTGATGTATGAAAGTGTCAAACTTAAACCGTTACAAACTACCATTAGCTAGGACGCTTGATTTTGAGAACATGTAGTTTAAGGTTTAAAATAACTACCACAGCAGAAGGATGTTGTTGCATTGTACGAGGCTAAAAGGAATTTTAACCACCGACTTATTATACCTAACGGAAAATACGAATGCTGTAAAATATTATCATCTCAATTGTTTAAATTGCTGGAATTCTGCACTCATCCGTAATTCATCTGCGTAGTTATTATTGAACCCAAAATCTTATTGGAATTGAATAAAATTCCAATTAGGAAAATTTAATGATAGTTAGTTATTATAAAAAAAAATATTATATCTTTACACACTTGCACGCTAGAACACACATAGAGCGACCGGATTTAGGACATTGCCGGCTGTATCCGAGAGACGGGCGCTAAATTCCGTGGCTCATCACTACAGGGATCCAAGTCTGATCAGCCAGGATGGGGCGGGAACTCAGAATGTAATTTTGATGCTGGCTTCTGACTAGCAGGAGTCAAGCACAATCTTACATTCGTTCATGCACTAGGTACACACACCACACCGTCAGATCATTTGATTCCTGTAGGGATAGTTAAAGTCGCGAGGAATCTCTTGGTCATAAAACCAATTAGAATAGGATAATAAAAACAAACCGCGTTAAAAGATGGTATGACTGAGATGAATTATTGAGAACTGGTGATGAATGAAAAGGATCGGAATGAGATATGAAGGTTTGCAAGATTAGAAGTCATTAGAGGCGAGTAGGTCAAACCCCGACGGATTTGCTCTGGTCTGGAATGAGGTGCTAGGCTGGAAGGGAGCCTCATTATAATCTTATCGCTTAGGCTCCTATTCAAAGACTTAACAGTCTTGTTTCCTTTTCCCCTTCTTAGTTATTATTTCAGGATTCTTCCAAGCTGTTGCTGTCGATCGGTTATTTAGATAAGATTCTGTTTGTAAATCGAGTATCAATTAAAGTTATCCCTATTAGAATAGAAGTTTTACTTAAACTAAACTCTGTAATTATACCGTATATGTATAAGTGACATGTTTATCATATCATATTATATTTCTATATATATTTATGGGGAAAGTAGAGTGGGAATCACGGTAATGGCCATGAAGAAAGAAGAGGATCGTAGGCGGTCCCAGGTTCCTGAAATTTCAGCTAAGTTGCATGCTTTCAGTTGCTCTATGCAAATGTTGTTCTTATTTAATTCTGTTCTTGCTGGTATTTTACGTGTGTCTTACTTGATTTGATTTTACTTTATTTTATTTGCACAGTATTTTAAATTAATTTTGTTATGTGTTTAATTTAAGATTACGGCTAATTTTATTTACATAATCAATGTAAATTAATGTTTCCAATACTTTGATTGCAAGCACGACCTTTAATTCGACGCGGCAAGGACTTAATGCCTTACGGTTACGGTTACGGTTAATATTGCGTTCGATTCATAGAGGCCTTTAAGTCTCTCGGTTACCGTTAAAATACATTTATTTATTTACTTTAAATTACATATTTTTACCTTAAATACTCTGATTTTCTAAAAGCTTTTTCTTGTACATTAAATATAACGAAACAATAGTTAATCACAACGTAGAAATAACACAACGTAAAGGGTCCTTACAAAATAAAACACCATAGACGATCACATCCGGCCAATTATAAGAAAAATGTTCAGGTAGCTAAATAGGATCATTATGGATAGGTAGATCTAGTTTAACTCGATTACTTAAAATTTAGAAATTTATATTTTTAAATAAGTAGCGTGCTACATTACCTACTCGTTTCGCACCTCATACCTTTTTTTTAACGTGTAGAAATGCTGCATGCATACTGCCCACCACGGCGAGACAGAGTGGTTATGTAGGACTCTTATCCACTAAACAGTAAACAGCATCGAATCAACGTGTCAATATAGAAACAGCTCTGGATCACCACCAGACTCAACCATCTGTCTACCTGGACTACTATGGGCATATTGCTAGAAACGACCCTTGGGTGTTAGAACCTAGTACCTAAGGCTAAGGTGTAGGATTCGGGTGAAATTACACCAAATTCTAGGTAGAATGTGGTGAAACATCACTAGAAACCCTCATGACCAATATCCAATCCAAATATTTATCTGTTTTTTACTCGCGAATCCTGTTAATTTATATCCATCCTGCTCCCCGTTTTTAAGTTTAAGGCGACAGTATACATGATATTTTAAAATCATTAAAGTACGAATGCGTACTTTAATGATACTTTAATGAAAGTATCATTGTTTTAAATTTAGCGGCTGAAAATGAATAATACGTAGTAAGTGCCTATGGACCAAAAAAGTCTAACCCTGGATACTTACATAATATAATATCTGTTCAAAATAGTTGTTTTGCAAACCCACTTGGAAATTTTGCAGACTTGCAACACTGAACCTCCCCATCTAATCTCGGAAACTGCACCTGAGCATATTTTAGAAAATTATCCCCAACTTCATTGAAAGTTTCCCCGTCTTATCGGGAAATCGAACCCTGGGCATGTCCTAAAATGCACACTGAATGGCGGTAGCTGTTATCTCCGTTAATTTTATCTTGGGTTACCAGACTGTAGCAGCTTGAAATGTATATCTACCAACTAGGATATACCTGAGGTAGGTTTTACTAGGTCTTTTAACTAAGGAGTAAGGGAAAACAATTAAAGATTTTCAAGGGTCAAAAATATCATGACGGTCCGTATGTATTTTAGTAAAATAGAATACTTATGTTTTGTTCGGTAAATAAAACACTATAGGGACACTATAACTAAAGAATTTAAGCGCAAATATGCAAATAAATTAAACATAATTTTATTAAGACTAAGATTTAATTTTTACAGTAGCAAAATAGTCATTGGCTAATTTTTGTCAACCGCCAGCCATAATAATGCGCGCATTTGAGCTTATTTGAGCTCCTCGATCCGTTCATCGTAAGGTAACGGAATCTTTGGACGTGATTTTCAATCGATTTAATTCATAAGTAATTAAATATTTTTTTAATTTTTACATTTATTAAGAACAGAACAAATCAAGTAATTATTTATTTCATTTTTTACTTTTCAGTTCCGTTATCTACAAATAAGCGTTTATTATTCTTAGAATAAAGTCAAGGAAAATATAATGTTATCGGTTCGGGGTTACCTGTAAGACCTACCCTGAATTTAAGACGAAAAAACATTGGTTCATAAAAAAGAAATCGGTAGACGACAAAATGTACAAAACAGCTGATTTTCTTTTCGAATTATAGTTGGTCTCATTGTGAAAGTTATTTATTAGAAAGATTATAGTGATCTCATTTCGGCTTAGTATACCCTAGCCTAACCAAGAACCCTGTAGAATAAAATATAATTAAAGTTTATTTGTACATAACTATTTACTTATTACAACGAAACAACAGTTACCTAGTTATTATCAGCTTCATTCCCGACACAAATTACTTTTTTTATTGTATTTTGACATCTTTAATCCATTATTATATCGATTGTTTACATGAAATCTTTCGTTATCCTTTCCTCTCGAAGTGTACCTTATCTTGCAGAGTTGCAGGCTTCAGTCTAGGGGATACAATTAGCATGTGAAAACAGCGCAGCCCTGGGGGACACTCTAATTGGCGTTGTGTAAACCCGCCATGTTATCGGAACGCCTCGGGCGATATGACGCTAGACTGTGTGGAGGAGGCTTTTAACAATTTTCGAAACTACAACCTCTGAGGTAGTCAGATTAGTATCATTTACCATAAATTAATACTTTTGTAAACTTAATATAATTGTTAAATGTATATTTTTAACCTCACGTTACATTCTAATACACTCGTATATAAAAATAATTAGTCATTTAAAATATTAATTTCGGGCAAAGTGTCAGAAAATGTTAATTAAGTAGCTGGTTTTAAAACTGTAAATTTATCTGTACAACAACGTAACAGAAATTATAGAAAATATTTATCTCATCTATCGAAATATATACGCATACGATAGAAGATCGAAAATCTCAAACATGAACCGTAGATTGGAAGACGATTGAAATCAAATTGGCAGTAACGAAGTTGCTAGGGATTTTAACCGAATTCCAAAAACACGTCCTCAAGTCGACTGCATTTATTTTCGAAGGACTTGGTTTTAATCGATTTATGCCATATTCGTCCTGACTTTCGATTTGACTCATATAAAAATTTTCTTAACCAGTTTAAAATCACCTGCCGCTCACAGCTGTCTCCATACTTTAAAGTCCTTAGTAAAATCCGCCCGCCCACAGCGCTAATATTGACTTGTTATTACGGCGACCACGCGCTCCCGTGTCGTTCCCCAGTACCGTACTACGGATATTCTTGTATACCTATCTACCTACATAGCAACATATGAGTACTTAACCGTACCCCATTCTTAGTTTCGAATTATAGTTAGAAATATATCTCTTTTTACATGTTTAACTTTTAAACCATACTAATAGGGAAGATATTTTGAAATTCATCAACGCAGAATATCGACAGTGGCCTAGGCCTGACAGTGGATATAGGTTCAAATGCCTATCTTGAAATTTTTTGTTAGCTCTCTTATTACGTAAATGTTTCTGTAGTCTACTTTTATTGGGTTCGCTGGCAGGTATTGGAACTCGATGCCTGCTTCTCTCATCATCATCCACTGCTTTCTTTTCCCACAGCTGGGTATCGGCTCCGAGGTCCACTCAAAGTCACTCACATATTCCGGCCACACCCCCAACATTGTTGGGTATATTGTGAAGGTTTCCACGCGGTACCATACATGGGCTTTGAATAAAACACCTGACCTTTCTTAAAGAACTAACCGCCTATCATAAATTTCTTATTCGTGCCAATAGCTTAAGATGTGAAGAAATTTGATTTTCCTTTAACGCCTATACCACAAAGAATGTAACCTGGTGAGTTGGTGAAGTAAAAATATCCGAAGTCATGTATATAGAATAGATGACCCGAGGCGTCGCTTGGTGCATTATCGATGTGCAAACATACGCACATACAAACACGAGTTACTAAGGAAGTGTTTAGTTGAGATACTTATATACCTACGTGTAACGTAATGTGTCGTGTAACAGTAATGTAACAAACATTTAAACAAAGAGGGAGAGAAACAATTATTTGTAATTTTTATTGCAAATATCTTGTATAAATATCTCTAATTGTTTGTAATTTATGGATATCTGGAAAGAGTGCCGTAAAGATCTTGTTGATATGCAGATAAGACTTCGTAAATGTGGATGGATTGACCATATTTCTCGTAGTGACTCCGATCACATTCCGAGGCAAACCCTGGACTGGAACAGGGCCGACGCAAACCAGGTCGCCTCAAACACACCTGGTGGCGCTCCATAATTGCAGAAGCCTAAAGCATTGGATTAACGTAAGCTGAAGTGAAGCGGCAAGACCATGGCAGAAAAGAAGGAAGAGTTTATGAAGAAGAAAGACTGCCAATAAAACTTAGTAGTTCAGCAGTCGCTACCGGATTTTTTGTGAATAATAACAGACTGAAAATTTGTGAGGAGGTTCGTTCACGAACGGATCATAAAAATTGCTAATAACCAGAAGATTTTTTATGTAAGCAGCATAGGTTTATAGTACTTGTATGAAATGGCCATATAGTCGTACAAATGTAGTGGTGCGTTTTCCCAGTTCTACGTTTTGAAGTACTTATGGAGAATTTTAAATATGAGTAAAATAACATACTCACTAACATTTAGCTTCTACAACTCCGATGGCGGCTGCTGAACAATATTTTTGTAAGTACCTACTATTATTTCCTCTGTGCATATAGGTAGGTTTATCTTTCGGTATGAATAGA
The DNA here is from genome assembly GCA_947049295.1 of Ligdia adustata. Taxonomy (NCBI): domain Eukaryota; kingdom Metazoa; phylum Arthropoda; class Insecta; order Lepidoptera; family Geometridae; genus Ligdia; species Ligdia adustata. The sequence continues at coordinate 5,419,675 of OX346237.1, forward strand.
TTATGCAAATCTCTTCTGCTCAATGCAGGATTTAGTTTAAGATTTTAAAATAAAGCTCAGCTAAATTTAAAATCACAGTATGTTCGCACCTTTGCTCAAAGTGCACTCTATTTGTCATACTTTAGTACCTTTACCTCAGTCGGCCCTTTTACATGTTATCGCTATAACAATATTTGTTCGTATGTTTGTCTGTGCCGGGCGAGCGCTTCGGATGATGGCTTTTAAATAGTTTGAAAATTTATTTGTTTTTTTAACGGGTCTGGATTCATGTAATTTTTCAACCTTAAAAATATTGAGTAATTATTTTTTTTTACTGCAGGGCATAAAAAGAATCATGGATCCCAAAAATTTCAGGTATTCAATACGACTGTTTTTTTTTAATGTTCGTTACCTACCTGATATCTCGGAGAAGGCTGATCCGATTTGTTTGATATTTTGTGATGTGGTCCCATTTAAATTTGACTAACAACGATCCAGTATGTGGCAACACCGCCACTACACAGGAATTGGCGCATATTTAGGATTAAGAAATGGCAACCCAGGGCGGCCTCTCCAGGGTACAACGCGATAGCACGGCTGGCAAGAGAGAAGCCTAAAAAGCAAAGCGGGTGAAGAGTCGGCGGACTGTTCACTCCATAAGTAGTATGGTTTTTAAATCTATGTGAAATTGGTATCGGTGCCGAATTGAAGTTTGTAATTACTTTTTTTTTAAGAACTTGTCTTGGCTAAGTCAAAATTAAAACTAGATGGCATTCGCAACAAACACGCTAAAACAGATTTTTACCATCGTAGATTTTTGCTAGCACAAATTTCAAATAATTTACAACGTCCTTGCTAACATTTCGGCCTCCTTAGTATGTGCAGTAGATAAAATCCTTTTTTATTTTTCGTCAAGTTGTTCCATACAACTTGACGAAAAAATTTTTTTTTTCGAATTTTGTTCTACTATTTGTGGTTAAAGTGATTAATGGGTAGACTACACCCTTAAGTATTGTCACACCCATTCTGTTACAATTTGTATAGTATTATTCTAGAAGCTTCGTTCTGTCCGCCAGTCAGTCATCACTTAAACACATTCACTGCCACTATGATTTTCCTAATTCCTTCTGAGGTGCCACCAATATTATTATAGACTCGCCAGGCGAGTCGCCGGCACTACATACTAATTTAAATGGACTCGCTAGGCGAGTTCCCTGGCATAATATATAGGTAAACTTAATGATTTAAGATAAGATAAGATAAGACAACTCTTTATTTAAAAACCAGCAACAATACATAAAATATGGCTAAAGAAAATCTTATACACATATACAGGCTTTTAAATGGCGGTCTTATCGCTTAAAGCGATCTCTTCCAGGCAACCATGCACGTAAATTTGTTATTATTGTGGCCGTCGCAGTCTCTACAACCTTTATATTGGTATCAAAAATAGTTTGGCAAGTGTTTAGTGTATGTCCACGTATTAAAATGACTGAAACCCCAACAAAACGTGGTAGAGGTACGTGTTTTACTTAATTTATGCAGGGATTGTAAATCTTTGGACAAAATTCTATTTTTGAGGTTAAATTTTGTATTTTTATAGTTCATTATATGAAAGTGATTTAAAGTAAACTCGAGCAACTTCTATTTCTAAAAAAGATTCCCATTTTGTAAATGTACCTATAGTCTTGTGTTAAAGTGTAGTAGTGGCGCTGTAGTAATTTATTACGTTACTAGCTGCCCCGCGGTGTTGCCCGCGTCAATCCGGGATTAAAAGTAGCTTGTTTTCGTTTCCAGGGTCTAAGCTATCTCTATACCAAATTTCATCAAAATCGGTCTAACCGTTTGAGTGTGAAGGAGGAACTAACATACTAACTATCGCCTTTATAATATTAGTGTGATTCATAGAACAAAAAACATATTTTTGAGTTTTGAAAGAAAAGGTTGAGGACCTGCGTCAGTGAACTCGCCTAGCGAGTTCAAAGCATTGTTGAATATATATTTTTTCTTAAATTATAAAATTAGTCTTAGATACGAGCCACAGTGTAAATGTTCATATTAGCATTTATTTAGTATACATTTTGATTTTCAGTAGAAAATATGGACGCATTTTGGAAATACTGGCGAAAAACATTGACTCGCAAGGCGAGTCGTCGTGTGTCGTGAATGTGTTAAAATATTACATATAAGTTATCCAAAATTGACAATTCTTCTGTGCTTAAGTGCAGATAAGAATTAATTACTCTTTTTGAAGCAAAACATCATGAGAGTACCTGCTTTTCAGAACCTTTGGAATAAAAGCCTTTAAACACATTGAGTCAGGGTTGTGGATACAATCCCTCTAGAGTGAAGAAACCATAGCGTGCTGGTAGGGCGTTTCCTATCGCTCGCCTGGCTAGCTACCTCCCTCAAGTTGTAAAATCTGTCGCCAAGCACCTTTTCGGCGTGTTCCGACAGACATCCTTAAGAGCCAGTGTATTCCCGACTAGGCATACTCCACCTAGAGCTACAGTATCACTGACTTCCTTGATCGTGCGAACTTGTGGTCAAATGCCTAGCTGTGTAGAATAATAAAAAAAAGGGTGGTGGAGATAAAAAAAACACCGTTAAATAACACTCACTTATTTTATTATCACAAAATGATAGCAACAATAGAAAATCAACCAAAATTACAAACAACTTATCGCCAACACTTATTAGTAAATAACTAAAATTTAATTATCGCTATAAACAAGAGAATATTTACACGATATTAGATACTGTTTGAAGAGAATTATAAGAATATTAAATTAAATGAAAATAGTATCGAGGAATGTCATTTAACTACATATTTACAAATGCAAGACTAGATAAAAATAAGGTTTTAAGATTGATGAGATAGCTTACGCTCAGGTACTAGCTTTTGCTCACGGCTTTGCCTCATTTATTTAGGTCTTAACTCTTTGTGCAAACAAAACAATTCCAAACGTCACTCAGCTGCCGTGGAGATGTAGGACAAACAAACCAACAAACACACTTTCGAATTTGTAATATGTTGCTTATAATTAAAATGAAAGAAAGCTGACATCAAACAAAAATAAAATAAAAAAATCAAAAACACTTTGATTGAGATTGCTTATTGCAAAAAAAAATACACTTTGAATAACACAACTGATTTTTAAGCAAGTAGTTAGAAGTGACTTCAACAAGGTTCCAAAGAAATATAAAAAAGACAAGATACATACCATCGAAAAACCATAACCCTCCTTCTTTCGCAGTCGGGTAAAAAGAAAACACATAGGTTTATTCAATATTTTCATAGCTTTTGCTTTGTCAGTTATTTTTTCATGCCAATTTAGCTTTGACGCAGAGGCAACCTCCGCAACTTGTTACCTAGAGCTTTGGTAAAACATAATAATAATATGATAAAATGAACAAACAATAAGTACAAGAAAGACATTCATAGCAAATATTTTTTTAAGTATTGAAAACTTTGCCGCGTTAGCGTGGTTCAGTTTAATTAAAAAAAACACCTTAACAAAGCATGACAAATTATGAAAAAATATGGAAAACTTTAAATAGCACTTCTTCTATATAAGTCCAGATTCTTGTGTAGTGTTTTCTAATCTAGACTTAAGTAACAAGACTATACGAGATCCAAGGTCATGCAGCGTTATCAGCCAAGCGGAAACTGGCTCGTGCTAAGGCAGTAACAGTAAGCAAGTAAAACCCAAATCTTTTTTGTCTTGAAAATGTAAGTGTCAGAATATATTTTCATACACTCATTATTTGATTGTGTGTTCATTAGTCTCATAACTTTAGTACCATATTTACTATAGCTATGAAACTTTACAAACAAGTACTGCCACCAATAATGCTTTTCTGTTATAATACAAGTGAAATCGACCGCGATATCGTAACGCCCAGCTCAAGATGAACTGTTATATATAGATAATACCAGTGTGATAGGTCAACTTGAATGGTAGAGTCCGGCTAACGCATCTTGTAAAGCTCGCAGACAAGGTAGAGTTGCATTGTATCCACCAGCCTTTTCTGTCTCATTCTCTCCTCTGAAAAAAAAGGAATAAAAATAGGTTTATGTTCCAAACTTTAAATCTCCTAATGAGAACTTGAGTACTGGCACAATGTACAAAGTGTAGACCCCAGTTAAGAAAAATAAATTCGTCTTTCCTCATAGCTATGATGCCAGACACAGATTATTTTTAGTTTCAGACCTGCTAAATTCACTTTGAGTTAATTTCATGTTTCAAGAAATTATAAGTGAAATAGGATATTCCTAAAGTATCGGCCACACTACTCTATAGTACAAATACAAATTATTTATTCATAGAACATACGCTACAAGTAACCTCTAGAGTAGTGTCGCCGACAAGCCAAAACAAGACTTTATAAATAATGTAATTTTACTCAAACTAATTCTAAAATGATGCCAATAAACACAGAAATTTAGTAAAACCAGTTAATCCCTAAAACAGATTTATGCAAGTTAACGTTAAACTAGATTATGTTCTCACCTAACATGTTGTAAATATCCATGGGTTTTGATGGTCTCCAGCGTGGGTGGCGCGGGCCCCACTCGGTCGGGCTCCGCTGGCGATTCATACTTGTATAGGGGACCTTCCTCTATCACCGGTATATGCTCTTGTAACCCTCGGGTGAATTTCACTCCAGATGAGAATTGCGTTACCTGGAATTTTAAATAAACATTTTTTGACTACATTTAATCCTGAAAACAATTCAGTCCATGTTCAAAAATTGAAATAAGAAAAAAATACTTTTCAAATTCAAAATAACAGTTACTTGTTACCTTAGGAACAGCCGGTTGAATTTCTTCCTGCTTATTGCTAGCTATAGTCTGAGCAAAGGTATTCAATATGTCTTTAGCGTCTCCTTCAGCAAACATCAGTTCATCGATTAGTGCTTCTTTTTCTCGAATTTTCTGCTTCTTCGCTTCTTGTGCGAGTCGAGCAATCTCTGCTCGTCGGAGATCTTCCATTTGTTTCTCTATTTCAAGGATTTCTTCTAATTCTAGTTCTTCTCTACCTAGAATTGTTTAAACATGCAGGCATTGGTGAAAAAATACTTAAATTATTTAAAAGTTGTATCTTTTACTACAGTTAAAAGTGAATATAATATATAATTATAATTATAACGACATTGAAACATCATATCAGGTGGCCAATTCTGTTATTTGAATCGTCTCAGAATTACGATTGCATTGTGCCAAAATGGCCGCTTTGTGAAATAACAGACTTGACCAACAGTTATTACGACCGAATGGCAAAGTCCTGGACGAATCCGTAATGAACAATTAAGTAAACATACCACCTACAGGTTACAGTGTCATATCGCTTAGAAAGACGAAACTTTATCAGTATTCATTGAGACAATATAAAAGCTCTTTTTGGGAACAATTCTATGAAAATTAAATGATCGAGGACATCTGAACATTTGTGTATATTGCTTAAAACAACTATTAAATAAAACATCCAAAGTTAAATGGTCCTGAATGTAGTTATATCCGGTTTTGACAGTATAGCGTTGAAGTAGATCTTAATCAGATAAAGCAAGATGAAATATGTTTACTTTTGGTTCTCTTTTAAGTCAGTAATTTTTTTTAAAGGCACAGTGTCAAGGATAAATGAGTTATTAATGTACTCCATAAAGAATATTTTATTTTGTAGATTATACAAAATTTATGATAAGGGGATGTAGTAAATCTTATTCCTGAGTGCATTTCTACACAGAATGTCGTGCACCAAAACAAGACAAAAGATGTGCAACATTGAGACATGTTTATATTAATAAGGCTGTAAATGTAAAGATAATTGGGATAACTGAATGTCTAGCCTTTATCATGCTTGGTATAGGTCAGTTATGGATATCTTCTTTCGACTGCCATGATCTTAGCGTAGACATGATCTTTCAGAAGTGTACCTTACCTATTTTAACTTTATTTTTCATAATCAGCTCCTTATTCTCCCTCTTATATTGTTCTATCTTTTTATTAGTATTTACAACATCAATATTGTTTGTAAGGTTGTAAATAATTGTCTCGATTTCCTCCAAATAATCATTGTATTCTCGTAATGTACCGAAATCTTCTTCTTTTTTGTTGTAATCTTTAAGCACTCGTTTCCGAATGTCTATTTCTTTTTCAACCATAGGGTCTTCGAATAGTTGAACTCGAAAATTACTTCGTCGAAGTGGAACATTGCAATCAGGACACGATCCAGAGCCTACGAGATTAAAAAAACTAACTATAATAAGAGCTTCATTTACAAAAACCGCCAATACGCTGCCGGCCAACCGTTTTGCCGGCAACTTGTAGAGTTATGTTTGGTTAGTGCCAAATATTGTGGTTATGTTTACAACTGTTATTTCTCTACTTTGTATCTGTACTTTAAACATATTTGAGATAACATTGGATAAAATACCTTTCAGAAACAGCAATTCGACGCAGCTCTCGCATAGTGCGTGTCCACAAACGTTTACCATCAACTTTAATGATGGATTTCGGTATTTTGTTGTTTTGCATCGAGGACATGCTTGATCATCCATATTAATGTATTTCCTAGCCCGAAAGAGCACAACTGGTGTTAAAAGGCTACACTGTTGTAAAATTTTATTTAATCCCAGGCTAAATTCATTGCACGCTTGAAATTAAACAATTTAAAAACTGATTTAGTGTTTTAAGGTCATGGAAAGAAAGAAAAGTATGTAGGTACGCTAATTCACGCAATCTATTGGCCGTCAAGCATCAGCTCAGTTTGACATTGACAATAAAATATAAATGATAGTGACAATAATGATCTTTAGAGTTCCGAAGCAAAGGGTAAAAAACCTTATGTATAACTATGATTGCGTTCCTAAACCAATCGCCCTCAGCAGGGTGAATTTTACCGAGTGTTTTTTTGTTTTGAAACTAGGTTTGCGAGGGTGAATATCACGCGAAGCGAATTGTGTTTTGGAACGGAGCAGAGCAATTTACCTTGAGAGCTTCCATTTGTAAGATTTGTTGGCCAGCATAAACCTTTTTTAGCATATTTGTTTCTCCATCAGTAAAGAGTGTATTAATCTGGAATAGGTCACTGTTCACAATGAACTATAAACAGATTTTTCTAAAAGAACGTTTTAGAAGTAGGTATTAATAAAACAGCCGTAATTATTTGCCTACTTTTTTTGTAATGAGTAATAATAATCCAATATAATAATAATGTTAAACTCTTATTGTCTTCGTACTTCTGAACTCTGTGTTACATGATAATGAATTTTAGTAAAACCTAGCGTAATTTATAATTCTTTAAATGGCTACTCGAAAATTGCCACAAAAAAATGACGATTGGAAAATGGCGAGCTTAGCGCTATTTTCTAACCTTATAATATAAACTTGTCACTTAATGTTGAAGGCATGATTAAGAATATTAGGAAGGTAAGATTATCTGTCAAATCTGTCAGAGTGAAATTCAACTTTGTTTTTACCAGAGTGAAATATTTTAACAGTCAGGTAGAATTAAATTCAATGGCAGGTTTTCCAAAACATAAAGTGAAATTTTAGCTAAGTATTTTGAAACCGGTATGGGGCGAAATTCACTCTATACCGAGTAAAATTCACATGTTTTGGAACTCAATCTACAACTTGACTGTCCCTCCGTACAACCGTCTGTCTTTTACCAACTTGTATCTCATGAACCGTGATAGCTAGATAACTTCTTTTCACGGATGATATATTCCTATTGCTTTTATAACACAGAAAATTGCATTGTATATTTGACGTTCTTCGAGAATTCAAAATAATTACATAAAATAAATATCTAGAGGGAGCATACAACAAACGGTATTTTAGTCGAATTTTGTTCTATATTAATGATGACGACAACATGTAATAACTTGAACATACGTACAGAACCTTTGATGCGCGAGTCTGCCACGTACTTGGCCGATTGTTTTTTCTTCTTTTCTTTTGCTAAAGCTTTGGCTTTACACGGCCTGTATATTTGCTATCATCTTATTTTGTAAGTAATTAAGTTTTTGACTACAAATAAACAAACAAGTTAGTTCTTGTTAACTTATTTAATTTTGATTAAATTTTACCAATGAACGTTGCTTTTACAGATATTTTAGCAAATCGATTGCTAGAAGTTTAACATCTGACCAATGGTTAAATTGACATATTTGAAACTTACAAATGAGTTAAGAGAACGTACCTTATTTAGCTTTGTGATTAGTGTTATGAACGTATTTATTTTTCATGATTTAGTTTTCATATTTCAACGTGTTTTCAAATATAAACTTACAAATTTAGTATAATAATATGAGTTTAGCTGTAAGGCAAGTCCTGGCGAGGCAAACATTTCAACTATGTATTCGTTTTCCACATAAAAATCTCGTCAACCAGTTGCCTGTAACCTCAACATGTTCTGTTGTACAATTTCGGAATTACTGCGACAACCGGAGCGTGGAGACGAGAAAATTGCCTCCATTGATGGAATTTCCACCCATCGTGTGGCCCTCGTTCATCAAGTTCATTAAAAATTGGATGTTTGCCAACTTTATCATAAGGCCGTATTTTGATCACGAATTCAGCTTGCATGAGTTCATAGAGGCTTCTAAACACGCTGTTGAGGTTTGTTTATACTATACTTGACACCGCACAAATATCACGCTAGCACTGAATGCTACGTTACTCTAAGCTGGTTTGCTGCAATATCCTGCCCTAATATTTCATGTCAGGTTGTTTCAGATGCCTTACAAAGGAGTGATTTCAAAGCTTTAGATGGTTTAGTAGAAAAAGATGCTATAGCCGCTCTGAAGGCGGCAGTTTCAAAACTTTCTGTATCACAGAGACAGATGCTAGCCATTGAAAAAGATGATATTTTCTATTCTTTTCCATATCAAGTAAGTTATCAAGATGTAAATATAGTACTTGCAATTCACATAAATAAATACTAGTTTCTTTTTGTATTTAATAACAAAATAGCTCTGAAAATTTGAACACTAAATTAGCTGCTTTAAAGTCCATAGCTGTGTTCTGACGTCAGTGTGCAGTTCCATTGTTTTTTACCCTACCCCGTGTATGGAATGTGGTAGTAGAATATTGATGTTAACATCTCAACCTTGCACTTCACGGAAAAATAGCCTTCATTGCCATAGACATGTATTGTCAGGTATCAAATAAACCGTCAGTGTTTTTCTGTGAGTGTTTTGATAGATAAATAGTTGTACCTAACGGACATTCAGTTTGATTTGCTTTTGAGGTGGAGAATTCTTCTTCCTTATTTTTATTCTGAGTGGAGTCGAAATGTCCTGCACTGATCCTAGTTGCACCTAGAGTGCATTTAGGCTCCGAACACACCCTAGCATAGCAATACACAGCTGTTGTAATACTGATAATAAATTTGATTTTCATTGAATAATTCTTCAGATCAACAAACAAAAAAGCCTTGAGTAATTTAGCAGCTACTAGAAAAAAAATTAAATACCTTTATTTTATAGGTAGGAGTTATGTTCGATGATGCAGACAAGAGATGGGTAGAAATAACAATGTGTTATCATGTGCTGAAAGGGCTGAATAAAATGAAAGAGACTGATGAACTACCTCCTATCTCATTAGGGTAAGATAATTATTAGATTAAAACAAGCTTTTTACAAAAATGTCACCAACTTCAATTTGGGATTCAGCAATACAATTTTTATCAGTTATTTTAATTTAAATAACAAATTTTGTGTAAATAAAGAATTTATTTTATTGTTAACTACCTCATTTGGAGGTGCTTCAATTAATTTAATTTAATTTTAAAATCAAAAATTTTTTTTTTATAATTCGATGAAACTATGTAATATTCCAATGTGAACCCTTTAAAACAACAAAAGAAATACTTAAATTGGTCTATAAATGAATAGGGGCACTAAGTTATGTTGATCTACTTTGACCAGTATAGTTTTGATGATATTACACCGAGACATCTACCGTTTCTTGCTTCACCCTGTCTCAATGTAACAGTACATTTGAATTGGATTGTTTCTATGTTCAGTAAAATAATTACTTTTCATACCTACAAAGAAGCTAAATGATATGAATCTGAAGCTATCTGCCATAACAATAGTACATCTATTCCACATAATATTGTAGTAATCATAAACTCATTTATTAACAAACCGTGTTTGATAATTAAACTGTGATCTTTTATAAACTAACTCCTGATGTGATTAGGCCACAGATCGCACAAGCACATGTTAACATTGTTAGTGCTCTATTTTAAAATTTTTAGATAAGCATGTCATGTTTTTCTTTCAGTGTAAACCCCGAGTTTCAAGACAAGATCTTTATTCTAAACTACAGATTTATCAGAGAATTCACAAAAGGAGTGGAAGACAGCTGGTGGGTGAACATAGTGAATCACTTCCACCCTCAAAGTCTCAAGAAATAATCTAATGTTAACAATATATATATGCCCCAGTTGTGTTAAGAAAAATAATAAATGCAGTTTTTGTTTATGTTGAACAAAATTTTTATTGGAGTCTTATAATTATTAGTTTTAGCACCACTAAACTTAAGGTAATGCAGATGTGATCTCTTAGATCAATAATGATTATTTACAGAATTTTGTAATTTTAAAATATTTTTGCACAATATTATGGTAACATAAACTTAGGCCTTTTCAATGGAATAGAAATGACTGAAAGTACCAAGAAATTCCTGTGGTGATTTTATCCTTTACAGAAAAGCGCGAATTAACTGCAGAATGAATAACTACTAAACAAATCACTAAAGAATTGCTTTTAGGCCTTATAATGCCTATCTGTTAGTTTTTGATCGATTCAGTTGTCATTTACTAATTTGTGGCCAGAGAGGTTAGCTATAAATAGCCTCCACCTCTTAAGGAAAACCCGTGCCCAGTGGAACTCATATGGATGATAGGTTTGTCAAAAATTATCATAATAGCACAATGCAATCGTAATTATAACAAAAATTATTTTTGCCAATGTTTGTTTTTCCGTTATGACGCATAACGAACAAAATGCTTTTTGACTAATTATAAATACGCATCTTGACATTTATTTTCTAACAGAGACTATTGTTATTTACATGTAATTGTAAATAACAATATATATTACGCATGGCTTTCATTTCGACTATATGAACGGACGGACTTACAAGAAAATACGGCGAGCAAAGATTGTTTTCTACGAATTAAAGCGCAGCAACATACTGAATTTTCTTACATACAACATACTGATTTTTTATGTGCTAGAATTAACGCGTCGTAACATTCTCACACAACTACGTAAAAAGAGACGCCATTGCGTCATACTCGTAAGCAGATTTTAATCTGACTTGAATATTTCTGACAATCGTAAAAACATAATATTTTATAAATATTCAGAAACATAATATTTTAATTTCTTCTAATCTACGTTTTCCCACTGCAGTGCGAAGGCTTAGCCATAATTTCAAAATACGAAACAGCATTCTGAAAAGTTGCGTGCAACTTGCTTCAGTTTTTCCAAAAGTTCCTTTGTGTCACCTGCAAACGATATAATTTACAGCGTTCATTTTTTTTTACATTTAACGTTGACGCAAATACGACATAAGTTTGACGTGTCTGTATGTGTTTCTTTGTCATCGTAGCTTCCGGAATGGATTAACCTAGTTTGATTCTGTTTTTGTTTTAAAGGTTTAATACTTAGTCGGTCATAGTTATGTTTGATGAAAATCGTTCAAAGAGGGTCGCCAACACAAAATAGCAGAGATCATATTAAAAAAAAATATTATTGAAATCGGCAGGTAAATAGCACCGCAACAGTAATAGGAGATTTCTCGTTTTTTGGTGGAAATCCTCAACGACTAAAAAATTCTGAAAGTTCGTAGAACCTGAACTTATACTAAAATTTAGACAACAATAGTTGGTAAGACCTGAATGTGAGTACCAAAATTTCCATGCAAACCGGCAAAAGAAAGACATACTTGCCTGAGTAGCAGCAGAAACAGAAACGCTTCGCTTGCGCGGGCAATAAACGCGGAACATTGTGTGTGTAATACAATACAATAATTCTTTATTGCCACCGCATAAATACAACACAAAAATAATTAAAAAAACAAACATGGCACAAAAGGCGGTATTATCGCTAAAAATCGATCTCTTCCAGACAACCTTTATAGGAATGGAATATCATAATAAAATTTAGCGTAGACGGTGGTGTAAGTTACTTGCTCAGTTTGTATGTTACAGTGAAATAGCTTGAATGGATTTTGATGAAATTTCTAGAAAAGATTGCTTATACTTACCCTGAATTTCATACATAGCATACTTTGAGTATTTATATATTAGAGGCTGGTATAGGAGTCGACGCTATTGTTTAGCGGAAATCTATTTGTCAATTAAGTATGTATTTGACGTAAATAATTAATTGAAAATAATATTGTAATTTTGTACTTAACAAAAAAACGTTTTTTATTTTTATATATATTTGCCGTGGGAAAACTAAATATAAACGTTTGAAACATAAATGTTTATTTACCTATGATTGGGTCATACAAGGATCTCTTCTCTACCCCACATTGTACTTTCAAGGCTCGCTGCTTTTTCATTGAATGTTCTATATCTGAAAACATAAAGAAAATTGATGACCGATTTGATATAATTCCTCAAAATCTTATTAGCTCATTTTCTAGCTTATAGGGGCTGATTAGAATATTTTTTTTAAGATCGCTTTTGGATGCCGTTTTAGCTACCAGCAGGCAATGATATGGCCTAATCTCTAAATTAATAAATCTATTACTAAAATGTATAAAAAGAATTATATGACCAAAGATTTGGCAAACATTTGTAGTTGAAGCATCTTTAGAAACTTATGAGACGAATAGAATTGGAGTTTTTATGTGTGTCCATGTTAGACCATGGCCTGCATGGAGAAGTCCAGAGCAGCCAGTGTGTCGAGATTACGCGAGGTCCGCGTCAACTACTAGTTTCACTAATACCTGTACAAATTCCAATCTACGCACCTGCATGTACTCTATCCAGCAATGTGCTGACATCCAAATCATCACACAACCTCGAACACAGTGCATTCACATACTGACTGGCCCCCGGCACTATTCTATCAAGATCTCCAGTCTTTAATTCATATGTTACACAATTATCTATGGTTGTGGAGCATTCTATCTGTAATACTTCATAAGCTGCCTGGTCTGATTGACATGAGTAAGTTATAAGCAGGTTCTTGTGTATGCTGTAGTCTTCTACGTAGGACATTGATTCGTATATTTGAGGGTTTATGCTTCTGTAAAAAAGAAAAGACAATTTGTATTTATTTAATCCAAAATCATTAAATCATAGACTAATATACAGGCTTACATGAAAACTTGAGTACCCAAACTGAAAGGATTTGTTATCCTTGAATTTAGGTGCTCATTTACCGAAATTAGCGTTTTTAGGAGAAATCCCTATCTAGGAGTAAACAATTTCGTTGCAGAAGATGAAAACAATAAGCGAAAATTTTCTAGGGTTTGAAGTTTAAGAAAATTAAAAAAAAAAGTAATCTGATATAACTTTGTCTGACTAGTAATATCAATGCACTTGATTTTAAAAACCTAATCTATTTAAGTTTTATTTGACAAACTTTAAATAGAATAAATGAGATAAAACTGTCAGAGACACTGTACTAGGAAAGGCTATGAAATGTAATTATGCCAAACAATGTTTGATGATAGTATTTAACTGTTTTCTAGTAAACTAGACTTCTGAGTTTATTAAAGAAATAAATAACAGATAATCAGTCAACTAAGTAATTATAACTGAGACCTGTATCACATGCAGTTTTATTTCATCAGTGAAATTATAGCTTATTATATACTTTCATTAAACATATATGTATTATTATATATTTATCAAATTTTCAAAACCATACCTGTCTAAAAACACCCTACACATATCCATAATTAGCACACACAAGTCCAGTTTACATCTTTCCAATTCTCTCAGTATGTAATTTTCAGTAATACAATGCTCAAACTGTATGTTTTCTGTAGGACAATCTACACCTAGAAGGCATTTTGTGTTGCATATTTGACAACCATGACCTGCATAAAATATAAATGCTGAAAATAAAGTTATTTTTAATTTATTATGATGATTTATGTGGTCAATGAGTTGAGGCTGAAGCTGATATTGTAATAAATAATATGTATTTTAATTTGGGCATACCATTTAAGAAATAATAATAATATCTTCAATAGTGTTGAAGTTACATATATATATATAACGTTTTGCCATGGTCAGGAATATATCGTCGTTATGGTGCGAGAATTCACTAAGTGACATTTTCGGTCAAATTGAGTTAATGATGCTAAAGTACCTTTTAACGTATTGTCTATCTTATCAGTATATATAAAGAGGTGTTTTTATATTATTTTTTAAAATAATAGTATGCGAATAATACCTAAGTTCATATTTTGACATCAAGCCTATTCCGAAAATTAACTATGCCCCTTAGTTAGTTCTTCTCTCATTCGTCTGCAGCAATTTTATACTTTGAGCAGTCGAAAAAAATCACCAAGGTCTCTTAAGTAATTTTCGCTGACAAAACTCGCGACGCATTCAATTATTTGTAGAGTAATAAAATCACGAAGTGCACTTAGCTAATTTTCGTACATCATATCCGCGACGCTAGAGCTCTACCTTACGGCTTTTAAGTAATTCTACCATATAGAATCTAGTTGTAACTATCCAAATAAATATTAAAGATAAAAATTATTAATGTCTCTTAATTAGTTTACAATAAAAAAACGGTACTGTTTTCAATCACTGTGATTTTGCGACAATTAATTAACGAACCTTAAGTAAAGACAGTGATCACGTCGCGCCTCGTGAGGATGTTAGGTAGATAGTCGAGTGGCTCGATGCGTTCTCATCATAAATACAGGACTATTTTTGGTATTGAATACAATTATTCATTCTTCGTACCAAAAAAGACCAGTGCTCAATTTGTTTTAAGTATAAGAATGACACAGTTAAATATTACACAATATACATGGAACATCAAGAAAGAAAAAAAGCCGCTAATGAGGCTAAACGGATAGACAAGGAACGATCACTGGATGATGACTCGTTTTTGTCGGTTACTGTGGACCTGCAAAGTGTTTTGCAGATACCTAGTGGGGACGTAGGAGAATTGTACTACGTCATAAAATTATGTGTGTATAATTTCACTATATACGAAGCCAAACCACCAAACAAAGGATTTTGTTACATGTGGAACGAATTAAATAGCAAACGAGGAAGTTCAAAGATAGCAACATGCTTGAAGAAATGGTTAGACCAAGTCCCGCCACAAGTCAAGGAGGTATCCATATTTTCAGACACATGCTCTGGACAAAACCAGAATCAATTTATATCTACATTTTTCCTGCACTACATTCAAAATTCGCACTTGCATGTCATTGAGCAAAAGTATCTCGAGTCTGGACACACAATGATGGAGGACGATTCAATGCATTCTGCAATTGAGCATGAGAGAAAAATGAGAGAAGGAGAGCCCTGGCATCATAAAATTTAAATATAATCACAATGATGACTATTCTATTATGGATACGAAAGAAAAAGTTACAAGAAATAAGAAAAAGAGAGAAGTGAGGATTGTACCACACGAAGATATTCCGAAAGCGTACACATCAAGCTTAACAATAAGTAATGCCAAAAAAAAGATCTGATAGAACTTTGCAAAAAGGATATTTTTCCTGAAGAGTATCATCCATGGATCGAATCACTACCTGTGGCCAGTCGACCTGATTCTGTAGAGAGACTTCCAGAGCCGGATATTATGGAACGGTCAGATGATGAAGATATTGATTAGGCTAACCTTGTTGGTTAGTCTAATCCACTTCTTTATCATCAGTTAGTATGTTTTATCGTTTTTATGAAAGTAAAACATTTTGTGTATTTAATAATAATTTTAAATTTGAATTGTGATATAATATTTCACATTAGCAAAATGCTGTTTTATTTGTCAAGTAATTCACTAACTACTCCACTGAACTAAAAATAGGACTAAGAATTACTTAACTACCACGAAAAAGTCACTAAGTGAACAATCTTGCAATTAATATACTATGCGACAATACACTAACTTGGTTTTTCTTATTTATCTCCATAATTAAAACATAAATTTTTAAAAGTATACAAAATTTCTGTAAAATAAAGCATTTTTAATATCTTGTTCATAGAACATATTTCTGTAGCGGTAACGGTTACTAATATATTTGAGTACAAAGAAGAAAAACATGTTTAAACGCGATTATCTCAAAACTATGTTTTTGTAGTTAGTGAATTCTCGCAGCATAACGACGATATAAAGAAATCTGTGTATAATGCTCTTAAGCCCAAATTGTCAAATTAGCAGATTGGCTAGCTGACTATAGCTTCAACAATATAGGCTAGTTTAACAGTTCTTACACTATTTTTTTGTCTATTTTGTGTTATTTATTGTTTTGGTTTGCATCATGAAGTGAATACTTACCATAAGAATCTTCTGGTATCAATTCACATACCAGCCTTAGGATTTCCTTAAAAACACAACTTGTTGTATTTTTTACAGTGACTACAATAAATCCTAAATCCCGTAGTTTCTGACCTATAGAATCACAGTCAACTGTTGGGGTAGCTAACTTCGATAAATGTATGTACTTATCATTTGCCACAAGAATTGCTACTTTTGACTGTGGTTTGTAGTATGTAAGGATTGTTTTCACATGTAAAGTTGATACTAGTTGAGCGAATCGTTGGACGGTACACCCAGTTCTATCTAGCTCTTTCATGAGGACTTCCCCAGGTTTGGATGAGTTGGTAAATTCAATGCTGGAAACATTTGGATGATTATTTGATTTCATCATAGTTAGATAAAGTATTCAATAGCATAAGTTACATAATAAAAGTATATGGAACATGCAAAACTAATCAAATTAATGTAACTTATATAAAAAAGATAGGCACATATTATTATCGTTACTTTTCTTACTCTAGGTCTGCAAATCTTGCTATTCTTTCACATTGTTCAGTTGCTAACCCTAATGCTTTTTTGTATTCTTTGTATGGCAAGCTTTGTAATAAAGACATTCTAGGAGTTTTGATGGTCTTCCTCTTCACATTTTACAAATCATTTAAAATTTTACACGAAAACAAACATCATTTTTTTTTCTTTTGCTAATTTTTTATTAATGGCATCATAAGATTGGTATATTTGCCAGCGTCAAGTTTATCAATTTTCAAGTTATTTATCAATAAAGTTAAGTCAAATATCAAGTAATAAATCATCATGGTCAAGTTAAAGTCATAGCATGTACCCTTGTAAAGCGGTGGAGACTTTCCAAAGTTTCAATGGAGTGAAACCACAGTCCAGATAACCAGTCTATATATCGCTTGCTCACACTTGTGCACATAAACAAGACAATAATGGTTAATAACCCACCAATATTACACATTAAAGCTTGCAGAATCACTAGATTTGCAATAAGTACACATACAAAGAAGCCATTTTTTCAGTGAAATTGGGAACAAACTCCTTTTGCTAGATCGGCAATATACATACAATATAAGTATTTGCCAGCGTCAAGTTTAGTAATTTTCATTGACGGTACATGATGTGACTTTAACAAATTTAACTAGCCCATAATGACTTGTTGCTGGAGATTTGACTTAACTTAATTGATAATAATTAATAATTATCTTCAGTATTGTTGACTCTGGCAAATATACAAATCGTATGATGTCATATAAAAAAAGACTGGTACGTTCCAATGTATTCATTTCGTTTCATTTCATCTAGAATAAACTGAATGGTTATTCAAAATATTTTCATAGCATCTAATGTTATAAAGGTATGGTAAAATTATGTACTCTGTCAATAAATTAATGGAACATTCAAAAATACATTAATTTTTCCGCATTCTACACGAGAAATTTTTAGTGTGCTTAAAAGCATGCCGTGCAACGGAACGTTTTCCATATAATCAAAAATGGCCATCGGTGTTGATACGTCAAAATGGAAACCTAGAAGGCTAAAAGGAACTCCTGCAGCTATATTCCGTAATTATTTAGGATATGGGATTTGTGGTTTTGGTATAATCAGTGGTCTCATATTCCAGTAAGTGTACATCTTGCGATGGAATTAAAATTTTGAGGTTAGGTTAGTATTTGTTTACTCACGAAACAATACCTATTACTTTCAGTTTCGCTGAACGGACACAAAAAATAAGGAAATCCAGTGAAGGTTTATATGAAGATCCAATAGAAGAAGTTGAGAGGAGACTCATGATAGCCAGTGGTCTACCAAGTAGAAGTGCTGACAAAATCAGAGAACTTATGAAAGAGCAGAATAGGCCTGATTTACCATTCAAATAATGAATATAGATGATAGGTAAACCTATTATAATTTATTTCTGTTATGTAGTTGTTATAATAAAGATGTAAACTCAATAAATATTGTTTTATTTTGCCAGCAAGAAATCGAAACTATGTGCAGTGAAGAGCAAATACTTTACTGGTAATTCTAAAATGGATGATAGTCTTTCGGATTTCCAAGAGCCAAAGAAAAGTTGTGCTGGTCCCAAAAAAGCTGCAAAGCCTAAACACAGTAAAGCTAAGAAGGCTCCTATAAGACTGCGAGGTCAGAAAGACATTCGGACTGTGATACAGTCAACTACAAAAGAATTAAAATCATATTCTAAAGATTTTGACAAGGTATGTAAAAAAGCTGGGATTGATGTTGATTCTGAAGATTTGCAACTTGCTATTGCATTGTCAAAGTCTCTTCAAGACACTACATCCATATCAAATGAGTCTGTTGAAAGTTCATGTGCAGTGACATCACAGGAACGAATAGGTAAAATAAGGACTACGTTACAAGAATATGGTTTCAAAGTACCAGTTGTCAAAATAGCCACAAATACACGGAAAGTTCGTAAACACAGGAAAAACTATAAATTAATACACACAAGTGAGACAGAAAAGAAAGAAATTATTGCAGATAAATATGCACAAGTTTTATTTCAAAATATATCACATTGTAGTTTGTACTGCCGAGATATTGACACTTCAGATATACCAATATTTTATCTTGCTTCAAATGCTTCATATAATTTATTGAGAGTAAGAGATACTTTTTATGTAGATAACCTAGTTGAAAGTAATCTTACTACTGGAAATCTGCTTCGAGATTGGTCATCAATACCTGGAAGACCAGAAAGCCCAAGGTTATTTGAACCTATGAAAATGAATTTTAGTGAAATAGAATGTTCCCAAGATGAACTAGATATTGTTTTGAGTGGCACTATAAAAAGATGTAAAGATATTGTGAGCAAAAAAATTAATAACTGGAATAATGACAATGTATGTAGCATGGTTTTAAAAAATAAATGTTTTGATGAAAAGGTAGAGGAAATCAATGCAAATAATCAGAATCAAATTTTAGTAAAAGTAAGTAAAGATGTTGAACATGGTATAAGGCAAATTGCAAAAAGTAAGGAACGGAGGAGCTGTTCACCAGATTTGTTTGACGATGATGCATCAGACTTTTTTGATGAGAGTAAGAATTTATCAGAGGAAAAAAATTTAAGCTTATCGGAAACTAATAAAGAGCAAAATACAGGCATAGAAATTATGGATCTCACTCAACCAGTGTACGAAAAGTCGCAATATAAACAAAACTACTCATACAATATAACCAAAAGAAAATCTAATGACATAATGGAATTAACTCAGTGCATTCAAATACAGCCTGAAATTGAAATATCTTCTCAGTTATCACAAAAAACTAATGAAACAAAGAGAAAATCGAATGATTTCATGGAAATCACAGAATGCGTAGCTACAGAATCACAGTCCCTGCAAAAAAATATTGACCTTACCCAAAGCCCAGATTTAGTTGAAGTAAATGAGAATGTCACAAATAAAGTTATTAAAATAAATAATATTGCATCATCTCTTGAAGACAATGACATAGATCTGACAATAAGTCCAGAAATAAACAAAGACAAATTTGTTGTCCCTAATAAAAGCAGTAACACAACAAATGAAATTAAAGCCATCGAAAGTATGGACTTGACTCAATCTTCAAACAACAGTGACGAATTGCCTTTTGTAAGCTTGCTTTCTCAAAAAGATAAAATTATATGTCTAGATGATACCATAATTGTAGATAATAATGATTATGCCCATGTTAATAAAAGATTAATTTTAGATACAGAAGCTTTAGCTTCTTTAGAGCACATTGATTTAACAGAGTGTAAAAAGATAGACAATGACGTTGTTATTCACAGTCAAAGCTTCTTTGAAGAATATAATCATGATCATTCAAAAAGTACAGAAGAAGCAAAAGAAACCAACACAGATATCATAATGCACGAAGAATATTCAGATAATGTGGACTTAACACAAAGTCCTGTACCAAAAGCTTCTGAAAACATCAGCGTAAATAATTATTCAAATGTTAACTCTCAGATTGTTGAAGAATGTGCCCCGATTGAGTTGGGTTTTGCATGTTCACCGTTGAAAAGCCCTAAGTCAAAAGAAGATACCAGGTCTAACAGTGTCGATGAAAATGATAGCTTTGAAGCTATAGAAAGAGATAGTTCAATAGAACATGCCAATAACCATGAAGATGATATAGATCTTACTCAAACTTCGGATACTTCCGAAGAGTTAAGTCAATCTTTAGAAAATGCTACTTCTGATCATTTGAGAATTCTAGACAAAATTAACACTAAACATATTATTGAAAAAATTGGGGTTTCGGCAGTTAGCTCACAAAGCCTTAGTAGCCTCGGCAAAAAAGATGACGTTTCTATAGATTACGATGACATAATTATCGACTCAAATGATAAGGGCAACTACTCAAGACCTACCAATGATGAAGACTTTGAAAACCCTGATAAGAGTATTGAAATACTTACAAAGAATAATAGCATTTTATCAAATTGTAGCCAAAGCTCGGAGGTATTTGACTTAACAGACAAAGAGCTAGATTATTCCTTACATCAGTCTAGATTAGAAATACCAAAGGATAATTTTGTCTTTGGAGGAATATCTATTATGGATGACTTATCTAATTTAGTAGATTCTAAGAAATCAATAGATGCCGATCTCATTGCAAATCATGTGAATAGAAATATTAACAATGAATTGATTAATATCAGTGCAAAGAAAAACAATAGATGTAATGAGATTAGCCCAATTAAACATAGACGAATAACAGAAATAGCTACCCCCCAAAAAGCATGCTCTAGTAACATGATTACAGTAACAACTCCCAAAAATAGTGAGCTTATTATCAAAACAAATGATGTTACACCAATGTCAGACTATGAATCAATGTCTACTCCAGATATTCATAAGGAATTGGATAAGTATGGCATCAAACCATTTAAAAGGAAAAGAGGTAAGAATAATAATTTGACTTCTTTAGTTAGTTTATAATTTATGTGCCTACGTTTATGTATGCTTGGATCATTATTTTGATTCTTTCTTTTAAGTGTTTTAAGTAAATAATCTATATGAAAACAGTTTTTATTTTCATCGATTTTTTATTACTTTTGATTTTATACTATTGTATTTTTAGTGCTCTTCGTATATCTGTATGCAGTAATTCTGTATATATCTACAATTTTAATACAGAATTAGCTTTCATAAATCTGTTTTAGTTGCGTCTGTGTTGCATTTCCTTGACTTGAATAAATACTAAAAATTGTTTGCATCACTTACATAATCCCAGATCTTTAACACTATGATAGTAATCACGCAGTACAACTAATCATTTCAGCTATACAACTACTCACACACATCTACAATCAAACCCACCCAATAATCGAAAATGCTGATGAACTTGCTTCACCACCAAAAAGGCACAAATCTAATGACTACAATACAATACCTCATAGACAACGCATATCACCCAGAAAACTAATCACATCTCCAAGAAAAAGCCCACAAAAAGGAGAAATAGAAATAACAAACACAGATCCTTACATAGGAAAGGAAAACAGTGAAAAAACTACAGTAGCTATAAATCATGCAATAAAAGGCAAAGGTAAAGGGAAAGGCAAGAGCAGTCAGAAGCAAAATCTTGAAGAAAGATTAAATAGTGGCATTAAAGTGATAGAAAATACAAAAACAAGCGTAGATAGTAATTTTGATGAGCGAATTTCGGTACCGGTTTCAAAGGAAATCGTATGTTGTCCTGAGGATTGGGTGTTTCAGAAGAGAGTAAAGGCTAAGGTAGGCTTACTAAATCCTATTTTGCGGGTCTAACCTTATTAAATTCTATAACCCGAAATTTGACTTGCTTGCATAGTACCCTGCAATCTTCTTACTACTAAAAGCGACGCTGCGACTGCGCCCACTGGAGAATGTTTGCGCGCATATTATGCACGTACTTCTTATTGACCAATCATAGATCTCGGAGAAATCTCAGCCTCTTATTCTTATTCTGTGTGGGGGCGATAAGTCCTGCACTGACGTCCCGCTTGGGGTGTATTGTGCATTTCCCCCCGCCAGCCTAACCCAACCAGCCAAGCTCCTTAAAATAACGGAGTACAGGTCTGGGTCGCTGGCTCACCGGTTCCACTCCTATTTCGTCAGGTGTAGTAGAAATACCCTCATGATGCGAAACCGATTTGGATGCATAAATTTCATCGCGTTTCAGCACTCCCAGTCTCTGTCTGATGTTTTCCGTGGCCTCACAGTGCAGAAGCACATGTTCCACAGTTTCGTCTGTCTGCATAAATCCTTGACATAAAGGACTATCCGTTGATCCGATCTTATGTTGATGGTAATTCAGGTCGCAGTGGCCGGTGATGATTCCGACCATCAGACGTAGATCTGCTCTTGTTAGCTTAAGTAAGCTGTTGGTTACCTTTTTGTTTATCCGTGGAAAGAAATGTTTGGCGTGTCTGCAGTCTTGTTTTTTAGCCACAGGCTTTGTTGCTCTTTTTCTGTGTGTTGGATTAACAGTGTACGCACCTCCATTGCAGTTGGCCTACACAGATCTGCAATGTCGGTACATATACTTTGTCTATTCCTTGCCTAGCGAGTACGTCCGCCCTATTGTTTCCGTCACATGAACTGTGGCTCTTAGTCCATGTTACGGAGACTCCGTGTGTTTCTGCTAAGTTTTGTAGTGCCAGATGACATTCGGATATTACTCTTGATCTGGTGGTTGGCTTTTGAAGTGCATAGATGATGGCTGCACTGTAAGTCGTAAATATAAGAGAGTCTTTCGGCCTTCCCCTAATATGGTTATATGTGGTGGTTTTTGATAGAACCGCTTTTGCAGCCAACAAAAACCCCGTTGCTTCCGCTTGCAAAGTTGTTTCGGTCATATTTAAGGCATTCGATTCTGAGAACCTAAACTCTGGTGAGTAGCATCCACATCCAGCACCTTTGGTGTTTTTTGCGCCATCGGTATAAACGTTATAAGTCTTACAATTGCTCGCATTGTCTGCTGAAGTGTTATCAACTGCAAGAAGTGTATACTTTTTGCTGTCCAAGTGTGTGTTAGCTATTCTATCTGTTCCGCGATTGGCGTTTGGGACTATAGCTATTGCCCTGCTAAGGACTATACAGTGGGTTGTTGCTGAGCCATCTCCTTTCCACTGGTTTGTAGATTTAATCCTAAGTGCTGACGCCATTGCCTCTTGCTGTATATGAAGGTGCAAAGGCGTTAGTCCCAGGATAATTTCAAAAGCAGCAGTGAGTGTTGACCTCGTGCACCCACTTATGAGCGCGCATGCTAGCCTTTGAATTTTTTGTGATAGTTGTTACAAGGGAAGTTCTGGGCCACCAAACTATGCATCCGTAAGTTAGTACCGGCCTAACCATCACTGTATATAGCCAACGACATAATTTGGGTTTTAATCTCCAATCTTTACCTACTACTCTAGTGCACTGTCAGAGAACGTTTATTGCTTTCGTGGTGATATGATCAAGTTGCTTGTTCCACGAGAGCTTACTATCTAACCATAACCCCAAATATTTTACCTCTTTACTTAAGGTTAACTTAGACCCGAATAGCGTAGGAAGTTTTAGTTGTGGTAGTTTATTCTTTCGTGAGAAAAGCATAATTTCCATTTTTTGCGGATTAACCGAAAGGCTGTGTTGTCCACACACTCAACGATTTTCAATGCTTTTTGCCATTTTGTTACAAAGGTTTGTTTCGAAGTGCCCGTATATCTCAGCCTCGCACACTATTCCGCACTAGAGTTCTAAAAATTGACACTGAACCCAAGACCATTTGAAGCACGGTTATTTTCAAATTTCAAAGTCCAAGTTGTTTGCCGGGAACTCGGTTAGATTAAAAAATATATTTTTTAATTTTATCTTAATTATACAACACTGAAATCCATTAAATTATTTTGCACAAAATAATTTAATGTACACAAATAGCATAAATTTAGTAGAGCATGATGAGCAAGTATTTTTGAAAAAAAAAATACCGGCTTCAATTCGGCACTGATACAAATTTTTCAGTTCAGTTTTTAAACCAATCAAATTGGTTTAAAAACTAAACTAACTACTGGACCATTTTTGATTAATTAAAGTGGTATGCGAGGTGGGTGGTGAGGTGACCCTGCTTTTTCAAATAAAAATAAATATTTTTCTAATCAGTCCAGCCATCTCCGAGTAGTCAGTAAAAAAGTAATAGGTGCTTTAAAGATATGTAAAATATTTTTAAGTCTGTTAAAAGACCATAGTCTTATTGTAAGTATCCATGTTTTCATTAATTTCAGGTCCATTCCTGCCGAGTACCACTTCACATTGCGTTTTATAACTATCTATCTTCTAGACGCGATCTGCGCGAAGCTGTGCTTTGTTACGAGCCTGTTGAAATAGATGTTATACATAAGGACTTGGTTGGCTATGGGCATAGATACGATCCTAAGGTAAGACCAAAGAGTACCTACTTTATTATATTGTTTGCGGTCAACAGCACTGTCCACCAACCCCCTTCAAACCTGGTACCGGCCCTTCAGACGCATAGTGACCAATATAATCTGTTTTTTTATCGCATAACGATGCATTTGCAAAATGATACCCGAGCGCAGTGTAAGACGTGCCGTCGTTGAGGACACTGACGACTCATTTCATCCCTGACGAAGTTCACCGAATGTAGCAAAACTATAGTTGGACTTTACCAACAATCAGGTACTCGTGAAAACCCGTATTATTAATCGAAATAATATTGATGCTTCGCGGGCAGCAAATGTTTGTTTAGTATAGTCTCTAATACTATTACACTGGACATACTTATTTACTTTCTTGAAAACACCAATAATACTCTAAATTCGGTGATACAATTTATGGCTTTGAGTGATTCCGGGCTCTTCATTTAGGTTGTGGCAATTAGAGTGAAGTATTAACATAAACAATTTTATTTATTACACAATTGTATTTCTATGTGTAGCTACAATTATAAATTTTCATACATAATTTACTAGTAAATTCATTGTTTGTTTCAGGATTTACTCAGATACCTAGATAAAAAATGCATTACTGTGAAAACGACTGACAACGACGCTAGAAATCATAAAAGATAATAATTATTATTATGTAACTGAACATTAAAATTTTATAAATTATGAATATGCTGAATTACAAATATACTGCTTAAATAAATATTTTACTTTTATAAAATCTGTTTTTCTATTTTATTAAATAAATTAGATAAACTAGTGGCAATAAAAGTAACTTGTTAGATTTCATATACATGCTTATAGGTTATGTGTATAAAGGCATTTATTTCTCTATTTAACATAATATTTTATTGTATTGTAATATAAATGCTACTAAAAACAAAACGTTACTATAAACATATGTCTTGTTTTATTTGTGTAAAAATTCTATTACACAGCTATAAAACTACATTTATGTACTGATTATATGTAAATTATATACAAGTGTATAACATTCATAACTATTGAGAAACAAAGCTGCAGTTTGGCTTGTAAGGTCGGAATCAAGGAGACACATATGAGCTGTCGAGAAGAATTTAATGGCTAAATGTACAAAAATTTTAAGTGAGTTGAAGGTGCTGTACAAGTTGTTATAAATTTACTCAGCAAATATTTTTATAAATCTTCACTAATATATATAAATTCACGTATAACTATAACCCTACGCTCAATTGTAATCATAGCTATTTATTACCTATAAAGATGTATTACACAGCATTACAGGTATATATGATTACAAGCCATGTTGTATTACACATAATTAAAGGGCAATTATTACAAGCAATGTTGTATTACACAGAATAACAGGTAAAGATGTATGTCAGCATTACAGGTAAAGTTGTACCATACAATGTTACAGATAATCTAGTGTCAGCCTTAGGCATAATCTAGTGTCATTTTTTCAACAGTCCTGCTTGAATGAGCACTTGTCTGGTTGCGTTGTTGATGTGCCGAAACCGGTCGGGACCTAGCTGGATGCCTCCGTACCTAAAACAACAAGTTATAAAATATCATAGCGACCCATAGCGTACCACTGCTGGGCACCAGGCCAACGGTAAACATACGAGTGATGGCAGATAACCTGAGGTGGCGACATAAATCTGGCAGAGGACGTTGGACCAAGAAAGAAAATGGCGCGACCAAGATTGGCGGAGGACCTGACCTTGAGAGGTTAAATGAATAGAAGCAGCCCGGACCAAGACTGGAGGGCGACGCGGAAAACGATTGGCAACCCGAGCCAAGATGGCGGGTGCGCACCCGAAAGAGGACCGACACGAGGACACGAGGACCAGGGGCGCAGAAAGCGCCCATTAAATACACTCCCTGGGGCCAGAGAGCCTCAGCGCCCAGGCTGGGGAGTGGGCCAATGCCCGAAACCCCATTCCTTGTGTCTCCCTCGCGGGGGCAAAAGACGTCCCCTCGATCGATCGATGCTGGGCACGGGTCTTTCCTATGAAGGGGGATGTACTTTAATGCGGGTTTGGTGAGGACTGCAGATCTTCGAAAGCTATTATAACCTTTTCCGTCATGCAAGTTCCCTCACGACGTTTCCCTTCGCCTTTTAAGTAAGTGGTAATTTATTCCTAAATATAAGATATTAGTATCGTTAAATGAAACAAAGAAATAACGTTCGTTTAGTATTAGATAAGCATTGCGCATAATCAAAGAAAATATTATTTGACTTCAAACGATTTTTCATACAATTCGTAAAACGTTTGTCTAATGTCCTTCGTAAACAAGGCTTTGTAAATACCTGAGGTCTTTAGTCCTAAGCGACTACAGCAATACAAATTCATAGAGCTTTGGTTTTACACATGTGGCTTTGTATAGCGGCAGTCGTTTAGATAAGATCAAAATATTGCCTGGTTATTAACGCAATTAGGTGATTTTCGCGCTTTTGTTGTGTCCATTTTGACATTTGTGACAAGTGATACTGTTGACAGACCAATGTGATTACTGGAATCCACCTAGAACATAAACATCTTCCAGGGATGCGAGAGTTCCACTACGTCCACGACGTCCCCTCGACCGATCGATCGACGGAAATTAGATATTTTTGTGCACAATGAAGTAGACATATAATGCCGGTTTTATTAGTACATAATACTAACCACATCTTTAGGCATTTTCGGCAGACGTACACCGTCTTAGCCGAAAATGAAACAAATCCTTTGCATACCAAATTACATGTAAATCAAATGCGTTCATTTGGCAAAAATACAGTAAATGAATCCACTGACACAGAACTAGATAAAACTGTGTCTCGGTAGTCAGTGGCTTCTCCCTTTATAGAAATGTTATGATATATGCCTATGAGTACAATATAAATATATAGAATTGAGTAATAACTATACTAACTTAAAAGTTAATATTTAAATTAAGATAATTATGTAACAAGTAGATACATGCCATCTAGAAACCACGACGATCGCGTTCTTCTGATCCAGTATCTGCAGTAAATGTAGCATCCGACCGCCCGCGTGCGTCTCGCCGTCGTCGTCACAGTCTTGTAGTATGCTCACACCTTTGTATAAACAATAAATAACAAATATATTACTGATGACCAATAAATAAATATATTACTACCAATGTTTTGTTTATAATATATTTGCTGTATATATATTTCTTGGTGTGAAATAAAGATATATTGTATTGTAGCAACTTACATTTACATATACATAGGTATATTACATAAATAAGACCTGGTTGCTGTATCCTTATAGCAGCTAGCATTTTGCTGAGTTGGGCCGAGTTGTGACAAATACTTACACAAAATTATTTACCGTAATTATTGTAAATATAAATAAATATTGTTGTTGTATATGTCGGTTACAAATAAAAACATTCATTCATAAATAGTACCCAACTAGAAACCGTTTATTACCAGTCTTACAACAAGTAAAAAAAACTACCAGATGATTAAAAAAAACTACCAAAAAAAAAACTTTACAAAAAATAGTCAACGAATTTCATTAAAGGCAGGTGCTGAGTCACGAGATCTTCAGTTATTTCGATTTTTAAAATCATAATTCTATATCGATTTCGATTAAATTTGAAAGGGACCACTCTGATGGGCTGACCACAATGGGTTCACTTTGATGGTAGACTAACACCGTTGAATATTGTCACACCTTTCTGTTACACGTTGTATAGACTTTTCTTGCTGTCGAAATATCGGCAAAATTGCCTCACGTACCTAATTAATGGATGCCCCTTTACCTTTCGACGTCTTGCGCTCGATACGAAACGCGTACATATTATGGGTAGCGTTTAGAATCTTCTTGTTGAGCTTCAGTTTAGTTAACACGGCACTGGAAAAGTTAAGTTATTTCTTATGATAAAAACGAGAGCCAAAAAAAAAAAACAATTTAAATTTTTATTGTGACATCATGTAATATATTAATAAAATATCTCTGATAATTGGCAGCTTGTCGTTCGGAACGTTTTAAGTGGGAGGCCTATGTTCAGCAGTGGACATCTTCTTGCTGATGATGATGATGATATCAACATCATACACGACAAAAGAGCCAATTAATAATCAAAGTATTAAATACATTTTTAGTTATTTATGAGTCAATCAGTTACAGTAAACTATAGGATTTCGTATTATTAAATGAACCCTGGACTGGACTAAGACTTCACTGTCCGTCCGACCCGTGATAGCTAGACAGTTGACATTTTCAAAGATTAAATAATATTTCTGTATGTTTATAACAATAAATATTAAAGAAAGAATAAAATAAATGTTTAAGGGAGGCTCTCAAACGTGTTTTAGTTTTTTTTTGCTCGATCTAACTTACGGCAGTAGGTAGGCGCTTGGAATATTCACAGAATACCTAGCTGTATATTCACGTTAAAAATAAATAAAGATATCGAAATAAAGTAAATATTTACGAGATGCAAAAACAAACACGCTTTTTGTATGGGAAGGACGATTTATGCTCGATATTAATAAAGTCGACAGGTAGAAAATTGAACTAATATTGTACATATAGATAATGGTTAGTAAGCCATAGTTCACAAGACAGACTTTTTTTTGGTAGATTTTTTATTAATTATTATTTTATTTACGAGCTGAATTAATCTGAAGAACTCCTATTATCTTATAATATGCTTGCCTATAACACCATGACATTCATTTCTAAGCATGTAAAATACAGAATGAAAAGGTTTTAGAACTATCAATTAACTGCCTTAATAATAAACGCGTCTTAACTTAGAGCATCTTTTGACTTGTTCTATCCAATGGAGAACGTCACGCGCCAAGACAAATGACGATTGAAGTTAATATGTGTTTATTAATAAGGCTGTTAATCATCCTTGAGGCGATTCTGTTCTATGGATCTATCTAGCCTTAAATTCCCATGTACCCTAATGATCACAGCAATGGAGCAGAAAGGAACAAAAATTCCATTTGCCCTATTGATGGGGCAGACAATATAGCAATACATAAAAGTGAACTTACTTAACATCCTCAAGGCAGTGCACCTCCGCGGCATGCCCTTGGAAAGAACTCTTTCTGTCCATTATAACTTCACCATGAGTTATATCAGGGCAGTTTATTTCCAACTGAAAACATGAAAACAAATATTCCTGTCAATGTAGCTATGCTTTTTCTCACCTAACTGCGAAATAACGAGGAAGTGTTTGTATATTTCATTGGCATGCCCTATAGCCTAAATGGCTTGTCTAATTTCTTATGTGTGTTGGTCAACAGATTTGTTTTCACGGATAGTCATATGCTAGCAGCATCCCGCGATTTCACTTGTTAAAATACATAGGTCTAAAGTTATATCATCTGACGCCCACATGGTGGTATGGTCTCGAGCTGGTTGCGGTGCGTCAATTGTCTGGCGTACTGCAACGGGGGGTAACCCCGAGGGATGGGTCCGAAGACGGACAGCCGTGGCAAGTCGCGGATGAGTGCTATAGCGTTCCCGTGTCCTGCCAGCTATTGGCAGGGATTGACACCGTGGAGTTTTAGTTGGTAAGAGTCCCACATAACCGCTCTGCCTCCCCGTGGGGGCGCTATATGCATGCAGAATTTCTCAAAAAAAAGTCTAAAGTTATTATTATCAGATTTTTTAAAGTCGTTTTTAATTACTTGTAGCTAAGAGTAAAAAGACTCAAATGTCAAAGCCCAGTTTTGGATTTCAACCCACATGTTGTGCTCTGAAGATGGATTGTATACCCATTAGTTTCATTTTACTTTTGAGATCCAAGTTGTTTTCCATTAAAAACTCAGAGGCACTGGCAGTGGAGGCATAGCCCAAGGTACTGTTGGAAAGGGCTGCATAGAGAAGAACTTTTGGACAATGTGTAAATTATTTTCTTCTAGATATTATAAAACTTTATAAGTATTAGTTTCTATCTATTACCAAAGCCATATCTAGAGACAGCACTGCAGCAGGCTTATCTTCTTCTTTCTTCTCTGCATCGGGAGGTTTAATGCATTGTAATATTTCTCTTATTTTCTCAACCCATTGAAACACTACTGTCTCACCTACATTTTCTCTGAAAACAGAATTATTAATATTTATTAGATTTACTTCTTTTGGTCACAAACACTGCTGTGTCTATATGTAAGTGTTTAAACTACAGGCAACTTTTGGTAGTTTTCTACTTTTATCTCATTAATCTTTCATGTGGCTTATGACTAAATGGATTTTTTTCTGGTACTGCAGAGAAAAAATGAAATGCTTATCGTTTGGCAGATGGTGAGCTTAAATAGGGTATGGTGGTATATGGGTCTGAAAGATAGCTACTAGAGTTAATAGAAGTAGGATTATAACAAGCTTTGCAAATTTTATTTGCTGTCCGCTTCGGTATTAGGATAAGGCACCTTAAGTCGAGCCTAATACACCAACAACTACATATTTTTGAGTAAAATTTTGGATAGTAAGTGAATTTATAAGTTGTAAGGTAAACATTGATAGATACCTACAAATATACCTCATCCAATGTACTGTGGAGATGTCCTTTAGACTTCCTATCCATCCAAGGAGCTGATAATTCATATTTTGGAGGCGCTAAACCAGGATATTCTTCTGGCATGGTGACATACAGAATAACTTCATTTTTGCCCTTTTCTATGACGATGCTGTATGATCTAGATGCTTCACTTTCAGTCTTCCAGTCATCACCATAAATAGCACATAATGCTTCTATTTCCTCTGCCTGAAATAAATAGTAAAACGAAATAACACGAATTTTGGTTGAAACTTTGTGAAAATTGGTTACTTCATGGAAAGTGAATTTAAGTAGGTACCTGTTTTGTTAAATTATCCGTATCCATCATAGGAAGATTATTAGTTGATTTAGGTATTCAATAGTTCACTGAAAGTTATGCTATTTTAGCATTTATCATACAAAAACGAATTGAATGGAAGTAAACAACATCTTTGTGAAATTGTTGTGAAAACTGAAATGTGAATGTTAACTATCATAAATCATATGTCAAAATCACCTGTTCTTTTGGCAGTGACTTTTAAGTTGTCAATATTATTGACAGCTTTAGTATTGTTATCGTTTCGGGTATAGCCTAATACGGTTTTTAATTTTCCTAACGTATGAATAATTTTAAACAGGCAAAGTAAGTCGTAATTTATAGCTATAGCAAAGCGTTCAAGGACAGCGTTATAGCGTTCATGTTTCCGTTACTCTTGTCATTATTTTAGTTTCTAAGGAGATTCCCCTAGAAAGTCATATCGATTTTTTTACACTTGTACTCTAATGGTCAGATCACAAATGATCCAAGGTCTCAAAATTACAATTGCAATGTGCCAAAATGGCGGTTTTGACATAGAATAGATCAGAGTTAGTATTAAATATTATGTTTTGTTTAATACTTACTGTGACCTATTCTATGTCAAAACGGCCATTTTGGCACAACGCAATTGTAGCTCTCAAACAATTCAAATAACAGACTTGACCACCAGTTTTTAAAATAATAACTAGGGCGACGCGGGTAACAAATGGCGACTCGAGTCAAGATGGCAGGTATTAACGTAGTAGGTAATCGATAATGGCGGGTGCGCGAGAGAAGAGTGCTATCTGGTCTGGACATTGAGCGGATGCCCGAAACTCCATTCCTTGTCTGTGACCCCTCCTTGACTCGAAAAGACGAGTATTCAAAATAATAATATATGTAGCTCCAAAACGTCTCTTATAAAAATATGAAAACACAGTGATAGGTATATATATACCTAATACCTACAATTCAAGATTCATTTTATTAATGTAGGCATAGATATAACGTATTGGTATCCTCATAATATATGTAATGTTATATTAATTTTGTAACTAATTACCTAAATGCATCTTGAATATTAAAACATTATTACCTACTCTCATATATATAACCAGTAACTATAAATCGAATAATTAGAATAATATATTCATTTGTCTAAAGTTTACGCCTATTTTCATTTGACATTATACTTCTTGTACGTAGGTAGGTATACAATATGTACGTACCTATAAGTTTAGCTATAATATTGTTTATAGTTGTTGTTTTAGAACAATGACGAGCAACGTGTCATACCTCGGCCCTAGAGTGTCTGAAACTGGCATAGTTTAGTGATGAGACAAACTTCAGCCGTCGGCTTATCGATAATTATTTTTTACTAGATTTCGTATATAATATAAATTTATTAAACATGAATATTAAAATGGCAAATATTCATTACTCAAGTGTATTTATTGTTCAGTGTTGTGCTAATTTTTTTATGATTACTATCGGAATTTATTTCTCAAGCTCTATGCTAGGTAGTTGTAGCCAACACCCAGTAATGTTTCTAAGAAAATAATTTGTGTAGACGTGTATAGTCACTACCAACACACACATTACAAATTACTGTTAAGCTGGCACGCCAGTAATTATACAAATCTGAACGAAATCAGCCGGTATTTGGCGTGTGTAATCGCATAGGCTGTATGCAAATGCCAGCGTAATAGATATATTATGGAAATGCGTCGCGGGGTGGTAGCCAGGAACCTTATAATTTCATACATTCGCTTTGATACGGGCATATTAGGAGGCATTACTGCCCACTTCGCACGACATTTCTTTTGAATCGAGATGTAATATACCGGATAATTTGTCTAGGCTGTGGTTTAGCCTGCATTTGTATGAATTATGGGGCACCTGCTATAATTGGCAGGTTACTCATGTGGTTACCTCTTTACATATATGTAGCTTACACATAATATAGTAAGCTTATTATTGACAAAGCGAGCGAACCTTCTCTGCTTCGAGTCAAGTCTGTCGAGGCAAAATGTTCTTTTGTCTAACTGTCACTAAATTCTGATAAAAATACGATTTTGTTAAAAGAGAACTTAGATTAAATTTAATACTCTTTACCCATCCTTTAGTTGCCGATTAAAATAATATTTGGTACAAACATGCAAACACATAACTTAGAATTATCAATTTAAAAATAATCAGTTAAGTGGTTGTTGTTTTAGACTTAAGACTAGTATAGTTATATATAAAGGTATATGCACATTGTATTGTATAAATATTTTTGAAGGGACAACTGAATAAAAATAAAAATCTACCAAATATTTTTGTAGTTGATTTATTTTAAGACTTTTTTATATCGCTGTAGTATACACAATATCTACGTCGATGGTTGTCTAATTTGAACCACTTGTAGGGAAATAAATATGATGCTCTTTTGCGGAAATTTCTTTACCTAGGGTAGGTACAATCTCTATGGTGATGGCTTGAATAGTTTGTTACTTGACTACTGTAAACTAGTATCTATACTATTCAATTAATCATTCATATCACACTTACCTAAATTCTATCGTTTAACAATACATCTACAGTAATAATGCATAATTAAATACTAGTTATAGTATAATGCTAAGATTAAGAGAATTTTTTTGATAGGTAACGATGTTATTTTTGATTTTGGAATGTTTAATAGGAATGTAGCATAGACATAAACAACATTTATTATATGTACCTACACACTATACTATCTAAATACTAAATTACCTTACTGTACCATTGTACATATTTTTCATTAATGTTTAATAAATATATTTTTTAATACAATATCACAGAACCATAACTTTTTCATTACTTACTAATTATATTTAAAATAAGTAAGTAACACCTATATAATATTTTAACTATGATATATTTACATTTAATAATATATTTGTTTCGTTACTATAGGTATAATGTAGTGCCCTTTTAAACCACTCCTGAATAAATTACCTAGATGTCATTAATTATTATAACTAGTTAGTCATTATAATAATTTACTTTGATTATATTATGGGCACATAGTTAAGAGTGTTAATATGGCAAATAATAATAATTTTATTATCTATTTTGACAATATTAAACGATAAAAACAGGATAAGGTAGGTTCAGCTGTTGCGTTATTGTATCAGAGAGACAATTAGTCAAATAAAATTTGTTTTGTACAACAAGATATTGATCTATTAACATATGATCCGTTCTTTTGTCATAGAGTATTTTAGCTCATGTTAGATTGGATGCAACTAGCATGAGACACCTTAACAGGTGTCTCATTCTACCGCTAGTTGCATAAAATTTTAAAAAAAATATTTTTACTTTTTAATGTAGACGAGATTTTACGAGTATAACTATAATTTTAGTTATAACTGGGCTCTTACGTAATATTAGTCTTAATTTTATATACACTTTACAATTTTTTTTATTTGACTTTTATATATTATTGACATCAAGAGCTTCTTAATTTCCAGCTTTAATTTCAGGACTGCTAGATTCTACAAAACAGTCATTAGAAATGCTTTGCGTGGAACAATAACTTGCCGGTGAACTTCTGTTACTTAAATCTTTTTCTTGACTTCGATAGTCAATCATACTGCCACTGGGCTGCCTGAGAAAATTCTGAAATCCAATTGGCGCTACGTTTGGTAATTTATCCGGTTTCTTCAGCAACTCTTCAATAGAATACGGATTCTTCTTCTTTTCTTTTTCTTTTTGTTCGTCTTCGTCCGGTCTATCGGTGCTGTCATCACTGGCTTCAACAGAAATGTGTTCCGATTCGGATTTGACTTCAGTATCAACTCTTAAGAAGTCATTAGCAATGCTTGCATATGGCGTGAAGTTTTTCGAATCGGTATGGTATGGCATCATGATTCTTTGCCACGGTGATATTGGGTAGGGTTTGAGTAAACCTTGGGCTTGTACTTGGTTGGCTAGTAGCCAGGAAGTTGCCAGTCGTCGGTCGTAAAGATGTGCGTCGGTTGGCTGCGGTGGGGGTACTCGGATGCCAGAATGGGCGAAATAAGGAGAGTTTGGTGGAGGCGCCGCTGGAATAGAGTTCTTGAGAGACATGTAGTCTATGAGGTTGGGAAGTTCTGGTTGCGGATATGGTTCTGAAAATAAATAAATAGATAGGAATGAGCATATTACTATACACAATCAGATTATGGATCCTAATAGCTATGAACGGACGATATATGAAAAGCTTATGAATAATTTTGAAATTAACATCTTCAAATAATACTTGGACTAACTAACAAGTTATTTTTACAGGTGTTGTTTCTAATATATGGCTTTAAGTTGCGACATTTAATTAAATATCCAATTAACGCAATATTAGTAATGAATAAAATGCTGTTTCTAATGGTTCCTTAATTTAATAAAATAAACATGAGTAGGAAAATGTACCTTGCTATAGGTAGACATCAGTTCATAGCAGGTGCCGGAAATACAAATTGTTAACTTTGTTTAGTTATTAGTTTACATTATGTGGGTACATTTTTGTACCATTTAGTAGGTATGTAGTTAATCACTGCAGAATCAGGCCAGGGACATAAAATACATGAACACAATAATAGAAAACAAAGTTCTACTTTTCAAATACTAGTGTTTAAACCTTATGTTTAGGCATGTGGTTCGTTTGTATCAACCCATAGGATCCCATTGCTGGGTATGAGTCTCTTCTATGAATACAGTTTTAAAAGGACATAATTCAACCAAATAATTGCAGGTTGAAGACTTTTTCTTTTATTTTGTAATATGGCACCATACGATTTGTATATTACCTGGGTCAAGCTTATGGATTTTCAAGTAATTAATAAATTAAGTTATCAAGTTAATATCAAGTAATAAGTTAAAGTCACATCATGTGCCCTAATAACAGCAGTGGATACTAAACTAGAATTTGTATGGAGATTTCCCGCGAACATGAAAACCTCGTTATTTAGTCTTTAAATCGCTTGCCCACACTTGTGCACATAAATAAGACATTAATGGTCAATAATCCACCGTTATTAAACATCAATACTTGAAAAGAATACTAGTTTTGCATTAAATATAACTACAGCCGAAGACGCCATTTTTGCGGTAAACGAGGAAAAACTCCCAGATTGAGGACTCCACATCATCATAGCTTCGAAATCAACTAGTCAACCTTTTATGTTTTCATGTGTTTCCTCTTCGTCCATATATATCATCGTCTACTAGGATCTAAGTGAGACGATGGCTAAGCAGGGTTTATAGCAAAACAAACTGTCAATGCTTCGCTATTATGTATCACACTCACCATGACCCATTCTGTCATCGTCGCTCCACGCCAGCCCACTGTTTCTCAGTATCCTGTTGACAGAAGACACCGAGGGTATGGAGTGAGGCTCGCACACTCTTGCACTCAGCAACCTCTCTCTGATCTCCCAAGCAAACATGCCCGGGTTCTCCTGCTTCAGGCGAAGGATTTTCTTTACTACTGTCGGTGTTGCCACTTGCTGTAAAGAGAGAAAATTGCGGTCAGATTTTATATTTCATAATATGTAACTTAGGGGGGAAATAGTCGTAATTTAAACCAACTTTCTAAAACTATGACCATCATCTGTGATGGTTGTCAAATGTGCTACCAAATATTTTGTGCCTAGCAATAATATGTCACTAGTTAAAGCTTATTAAAATTGGTAGGTAAGTACTATTTAAAAGTTAGAGAGCTGCTTATGTACGTGAGCCATATTCTTATTTCTTTATAAGTTTCGATTACTCACCGAAGCTATTCAAAAAAAAAAAACTGGTACATAACTGCATTA
Source organism: Ligdia adustata (assembly GCA_947049295.1). Taxonomy (NCBI): domain Eukaryota; kingdom Metazoa; phylum Arthropoda; class Insecta; order Lepidoptera; family Geometridae; genus Ligdia; species Ligdia adustata. The sequence goes on from OX346237.1 coordinate 5,457,218, forward strand.
TATACAAAAATATAGTAACAAATGGATGAGTAAAATAAAATGAATCATAAGTAAATGGTTTTCAGTGTCTTCATTGTGAAGACCAGAAAACAGTGTCTTCTGGCACAAAACCAGGAATATAAAATGAAATCGTAGCGCGTATTCGGTAGGTAAAAACAGTAAAGTATGGGTTTATTATTTTCTTTCTCTACTTACGTAACCAACAGTTACATAGTTATAACTGCAACGTAACGTTGAAAGTGTGAACCAGTCACACTGGCGATCGCTAATGACGATTTAATACTGTCCATCGAAGATGATACCGTTTTCTTACTGGGAATCATTTTGCCGTAATGGACGGTACAGTGTGAAACTCTCACCGTGATAATCATTCGGGAAAATTCTCGTAGTGTCCTATTAGGAAAGGGTCTTCCCTGCAGAAGAGGTATCAACGTAACGATAGTAAATCTAACTAAGTAAATATATATATTTTTTTAAATTTGATGGTGGGGCGGGCTAGTGAAACTTCTCCATACTTGAACCATTCCATACAAAGAATAAAAAAAGATAGCATTATCTCTGACTCACTCACATGATCACTCTTACGTTATATGTATCGAATGTTCGACTTGACATTATAAATGAAATATAGCAAGTAAAAAGTAGTAGCAGTTAATTTTATAGTTTACTCCTCTTCTAGTTCCTACAGCAAAAAATTACTCATAAAAAAACTCTCATATATAAGGTACATATCTAAAACAATTTTTATCACCCTCCTTAATTTATATCCTTGAATATCATCATCACGTATCAAAAAACAACAACTATAACTATCTACCACAGTTTATTAAACTGGGGCAAACATGCAACTTTATTAGTGTAGGAATTTTCATTACCACGTATCCACGTATCTTTATTGTGAAGTGTTGTGAAGCTAATAACACAGTGTATTCAAGTATAATAACAACTAAATGAAATTTCGTGCGAACATTCAGCTGTACGTAATAGCTTAGTACCGCGGCTTTGTTCATTAAATAGTCGATAGTTGAGTGTTTTATCGATATCAGATTCGAGACGACCGGGGGCAGCACTATCTTGTTTAATCTTCGGATGATAGAGTTATTTGGGGAAACGCATATTATAATTTTCTCTTCATAATAACACAATTATTCTTTACCAGTAATTACGTATGCCAACCATACGAACTAACAAAAAGCCCTGTGAATGATAGTGAACCTACCAACAGCATTTCGTTTAGGCTTTATTGGATACTTGAGGCAATTGAATAAAACAACACTAAGAAACTGTGCAAGGAAATAAACGGAGGCTCTATAACTACAAATACTTTTCAAAAATATTATGACAGCAGCATATTTTGAACTGGCTCAGTAATAATTATAGATCGCGCGTGTAAAACGAAACGCACTCTTGGATTAAAAAAAGAATTTGAATAAAAAAGAAAAAATGGCGCTAAAATTGAGCGTTCAATAGTGTATCGATCGAGTTCTAATGTCGTAATTACAAGGTTTCCCGGTAAAATTGACGCCTTTGCCGCGGCACGGTCTACCACACCCCCGTATCGAAGCCTGCTATTTACACATTAACTCTGACAGGCTACTTAAAAGTCCTATAATTATTTTTTTAAGCCACACATGAAAGGAAGTTACGTTTTGGTGGCAAAAAGTGGATTGTGTCTAATGGATTTGGTGGTAGTTTCGTTAATTGTTTTGGCTATTGATTCGATCACACAGATGCCACTTGCTTTCGGAAATTGTTAACGGACACGAAGGTGTTTTCTACAGACTTACAAAAAGTAAATTCGATTGTAATTTTTGATGTTTGTTTCCTGATTTCTCGGTGACAAGTGGACCGATAAGAAATAAATAATTATTTGCTCAGCCCCATTTAAATTATATAAAATCGGTCCACGGTTTGATTTTTAAATCGAAATAAATGAAAAAGTTCTATCGGTGTCATCGGGCTCTGCCGTAATGGAAGTCGGTTCGCCGTTCGGTAATCACTTTTTAAAAAAAATATTTTTTCTTATAATATTGTATCAACAAGGACCTAAGGCTGGATTCACGAAGCGATCCCTGGTTCTATGGCATAAAGTTAAGTAAGTACATTCTGCTGCAAAAAGTTTGAATTAATGTACTAAAACTTTTATTCAACTCCCTGTAACCTCGAATAGCATGTTTGTTTTTATCATTATTTAGCGGAGGTGTTCAATTATATCCTTAACTAAATTAAATAATTATTCATAGACTGTATCGTGATTTACGTGTAATGCCATGATGCCTCCTAAATATTTGATAAAGTTGTGAATAATACCTACGATTAATCTAGGTAGATATCTTTAGAAATTGATTTTTTTAAAGTAACGTATATTCTGATATTTTCTTGACTAATAATCAGCAATTATTGCGGAAAATTAATTTAAAAGGTATTCGTATTCAAAAAGTTAATGGTAGGTTCAAAACCAAACGATCTTTTACACAATAGCAGCAGTTACAGCTTCCAAAGAGTTTCCTCTATATAGACAGATCACAACATATTATTCACGCACGACCAGAATAGGTAAGTTTATCTCGAGTTATCCGCACACCTAGGTCTTTACTCTCAGCCCGCGTAATACAGGTAGCGTCTCAGCTATACGCGTCACGGGCCGTTCCGTTCACCGGTTTTTGCGCGCGACCATCCATCATTCCTTGACACATCCAATATCAGTTTTTGCGCGCTCCGACGCAAAATGGCTACCACTAACTGTCCGAGCGTGTGCGCGATTAACGTTTCTTATTACCGATTTCTATTAGACTTTCCACCTTCCTGATGCATGATGGGGTGAAAGATAATGCCGGGGCGTGAGACCTGAGAGACCGTTGCTTTAATGGCGGATTGATTCGATATTAATAAGAGGAACACGCAGGTGTATGGTCTAGCTGACATGTTTTTTATACGGGTCAGAGTATGAAAGCTCATTAACTACCTATATGTCCTTAGAGGAAGTCGATCGTAATTATATGGTGTAGGTAGGAAGCGAAAATGTCTAGGACATTAGTGGAATGGCATGGCATGAGCTTGCATCTGCAGGATTGATGGATTTGCTATGCGGATGTTGATTATATTGGGATTGTAATCTGGTTTTGAGGCGATTGATTGAGTTGCAATACCTACTACCTCAACAGAATATGTTAAGTTTAGGCAATTCGATGTAATCTGAAAAACAACAGACTTCATAGATAATGATCCTATTTAACCGATTTAAAAACGGAGATGGTCATCAATACGTCAGAGCCGTTTATTAGGTATGAAGTTTCTGCAATTTCTCAGTAATTGAAAAAATTGTTTTGATCGAAAGAGTGAAAAATTTTAATTTTATATGGTGCCATCTAGAAAGTATACCCTCACGTAAAAAAAATATATTTTCCGATGAAAAACTCCGAAAGCCCATGTGTTATATAAATCTATGAGCAACTACATTGTTATAATGGTCAACATTTTTAACATTTGCTAAATCTTGCCACCTGTAGCGTCTCAGTAAACACGGTTATTCATGAAAGGTAACAGAAGAAACCTGAAATATTACTATACTGTTAAACGGTGAATTATCTATAGATCTTGAATGTTCTATAGGTAATCTCTCTGCTCTGTTTTTTTGTTGTAGTTAGTCATTTCGTTTTTGCTAATAAAGATCAACAAAAAAATATATAAATAAGGAGGCGTTTGATCAACTTTGGGACATACATATTATAAATTCGAAACTGTATTTGTTGAATTTTTGGTTTGTATGTTCTTCTTGTCATCAGCAACTGAGTAAGGGACATGCATTGAATTGCAAATTAAAAAAAATTAGGGCCGTTGCTCGTTGACGTAGAAAACCCAACTTTGTTAAGTTTGCCTGTGATCTGTGATATCGGTACGAACATGTATTAATAATACCATCTCTGGCGTGAGAGTTTAACAGATTTATCCTGTGTCACATCATTATTGTGATATTTTATACTCGAGACTCAGAGAAAGCTCCCTTCTACCTGTAATAACAATTTACCGATCCAAATATTATTGTTGATTTCGCATCTACTCAATACAGGGATATTTGGCTAAGTGAGATAAAATGAAAATCAATAGTGTTAAGTGACAATGATATTAAGCGCTCGTATAATACCAGTACAATTTACTTACTTAACACACAAAAAGGCGATGAGCATCTGAAAAAGTGTATGATTGTTAATGTTAAGTAAGTTGCCCTGTATAAATTAGAGCTTTTAGTATATAATAACAGGTACTATGTAAAATTGAATACAGTGCTTAAAATTTGAACTCCTAACGGGTTGAATTTCCAAAATCTTAGTACCGCCCTACACCTTATAATTAGTACACCTTCCAAATTCCATGTCTCTAGGTTCATCGTTTTAGGCTCCACGTTGATTCCTAGCAAATATTAGTTACGACTTACTCGTAGATGACAACTTATTATTACAAAAAACTCTCTACTGTCGCTATTCAAAATAGAACATCACAAATAGATAAAATAAGAAACAAGCACTAAAGGCAGTCTTATTGCTATACATCTTCGAGATACTCCTCTTTTGCAGTCGGTTAAAAATACCCTGGTCCTCGAGGATTGTGCCTCGTCTACGCCGGCATTTGTGCTTTGTTCACGCCACTATACCTTTGCATAACCCTGTATCGCCCAGCGAATACGGGCACGGGATTTTCACAACTTAAGTCGGATTTGCGTCGATAACGGTCAGTTTATGGCGTCCACGTGGATTAGTCTGTCAATGTTATTACTCGCCTTTTAATACCGTAAAGCTGGCTTGTAAAACATATTGGATATGAGGACGGTATCGACGTATTATCGGACGATTTGCAGCTTCATTGTGGCCATGATGACTCAATCCGTTCGTATGATATACGGCTATCGGTAAGTTATTCGTTTTGGATCTATTAGTAGGACTGGATGGGCTGTGACTCTGTTGCAGGGATCTTCGAATACTGCTGCGGTATCCCCTACCTAGGACGCTAATAAAAGGGGACCATTGCGCTTAGGGGTGGTTAGAATGATAAGTAAGACGGTAAGACTACTGCTAAGACGGCAACGATGAATCGCGTATAAATAAGGACGAGACAGGTAGCTGTCTAAGGTATAAGGTGCTGAGACATTGTGCGAGGCACCGAAGAGTTCGTCTAGTGACACCGGAGCTCTCCATCAAGCACTTAGGGTACCTATTTTAGTAAGAAAGAAAAAGAGTTAGATTTGCGTATAAATATACATACTTATGATTGAGTGCGTCTGTCTGTGGCATTGTATAGCTCCCGACGGAAACGATCCAGAGACAGATTTATTATTTGTTTTGTATTAGGTACTTGAGTTACACAGGATTTAAAAGATACTCGTATTTCAGATAGAATATTACCATAGTATACTAAAGCGCTTACGTCAAATTTCCATCTGCAATTTATTAAGTAGAATCTTTTAGCAATATGCAATACAAAAAGTTGAAAAAAAAACTGAAACAGTAAAAAGTATCTAATTTTGTGATTCTCCTGAGATCGGTTTCACATGAACCATTCTCCTATCTTGTAGTGGTGCATATATAAATATTTCATCATTTACTATTGTAAAAATCAACCACGACATTGGGATAATAATTATCCTGAATCCCCCACTGGCAATTCTCCTTATTGGGATTTTGTAAAAAAGCTCCCGAAGACTTTTCCAACCGCAGTGAAAGTTTATAAATAATTTTCCCCATTATTATTATCTTAGACCCTAAGTTTTCCTTCTCGGGCCAAAGCTATACCATCCACTCTATATTCTAATGTTTGATCAACCAGCCCCGATGATAGCATGCATAGAACCATTAACTTAATTTACGTTATCAGTTCATAGAAATCGCATTAAAATCGCCAGAACACAGAATAAAAAAATACAATTCCCGCGCTTCGGTGTTGCCCTCAATTAAAAACACGAGTAGATTCGTAATGCTGCCAGTACTGAATATTTGATGTTGCCAGGTTATGTTGTTTGACAAAGCTGTTAATGTCACTCTAGCATGTCATTGTCATTGGGTGAGATGGTTATCGGTAAATTTTTCAATAAAATAGGTTTTTTTTACGATCAAGCTACAGCCAGAACACATTTTATATGAGGTACTTTGCTTCTTCGCAATAAATGTTGGTTTTTGTTTTATAACTGCATGCAACTTAACTAACAGAGATTTGATAACTGTCAAAGTATGGCCAAGTGCGAGTCAAGTCTAGGTATGATCAGGAAGGATGTTGCTTTCGCGATTCTCTTTTTATTAGTCCTTCTTAACCTACCAACGACAACAGTCAGCTTGATCTAATCCCGATACCGCAAATGACCGTTCATAGTCCACTAAAAAAGTAAACAAAAAAATAACCCCAAAGGACAACTGATGTATTAACATGTTATTAAGATAAACGGTGTCGCGCTGTCCACTGTAGGACAAACCAAAAACATCAATGAGAAATGTCCTTCAAAAATCATATTCCAGTTTCAACCTTATTCCCTCCATATAAACACGTTTCCAAGCTTTTAAAATGAATTTTAGGTGTCGGCAATGAAAAATTGTAACCATAAAAGCAATTTTATACTGTATTCCATTGAAATAGGGTTTATTAAATGCTTTGTTTTGCTGATCGTATTGACGATTATTGCTACGGATGGTAGATAATTGGTTTTTATTCGTGTGGGGTGTTTTTTTCCCTGTAATGAACATTGTCCATTCCGATCATAATTTGTGTGCTTTGTAATTGACATGCACTCATTGTAGGTGTATAAGGGGTTAATGTGGCACAGGTAGGGGTCAATTTAGTATGGTATTTTTAAAATTTATATTTACACCCAATGAAAGTTTTATAAAAGTAGACAGGAAGGCAGGTGACGGCCAAACTTCAACGCTGAAAAACATAAGCTTCGTTATTCCCGATTTAACAAATTAGAAACACATTAGATGCGCAACAGTTGAAAGCACAAAAGAAAACAATATTCCCTCGTTCAGCTCTTCAGAAAACTTCGCCATTAATTTCACTGCAATATTTTCAAACCGGGATTGTAGAATTAAAATATTTCACGTCCTCGTGCAAACCTTCTAATTGGCTGTAAAGGGCTAAAGGCTGTAACCATGTCGCGGTCGCACCTCGCCTGTAATTCGCCATGGGCTGCAAACTGACATGGCCATTTCAGATTTAATACGGTAACACATATATCTGAGTTGTAAACGGCTTTATTAACCTATCTTTATACTCGCCACCTATGGCATAAAGTTGGGTATTGGTCACGGAAAGCCTATACCACCCCACACCAGAAGTTCTACAAAATTAATAGGTAGGCCATAATCGTCCGGAATTATAAAACGTAATCTCTGGTTTCTAAGTCAAATGAGGTACAACAATAAAATTGATGGCACATTTTGTTAAAGTCACATGTCTTCGTCTGAAGAACTGTTATTGATACATTCAATTACGTTTAATTGCGGGTTTACTGCTGACAACAGAGCAAATGTAATCAAACAAGAAAGTACAAGATGAAATTAAAGTACATAATTTCATTAAAACTGTTATTATTAAAATAAAATATTTTCAGTCCATATATGTATGAGTCCTGTTACTCGAAATAAATAAATAAATATAAAATAATATATATATATATCCTGAATATTCCAGATTTTCACATAATATCACGGCAGCACCGCCGACAAAATTTCGCACGCGCAACCATAATAACGTTTTCTGGAAATCATTCATATCTGCTAAGGATACTACTAAGAACATACAAACACACAAAGAAATAAAATGATAGAGGAAAGAAAACGTTGCCAGACCCGAAACACTTCCCGTTCACTTGTTCCGCTCGCTAGGTCAATTAAACGACATCACAGGCATTTCGGCCGCGGATAAAAAGATTTGTACGAAATCAGAAACCTGCTCGATCCGCTTTACCAATTTAGCTATTTTCATTTGAACAAACTTACGCACAAACTTTTGCACTAATAATAGTGTGAAGATATCCGTAGAGCTGTATAGAGCCATATTTACAGCTAAATAGCATCATTAGCCAGCGAGTTTATGGCTGGGCGGTCACTCGGCTGCTTTCACACTGTATTTTAGTTATCGCGCCTTTATATTTGTTCTGGTGAGGATTTACGGGTTATTAGAAGATTATTCGGTACGGATTACTAATATTCTTAATTCTTAATGTGGGGTAATTGCTACACGTGGTTTATGATTAGTTTTATGTTAGTCAGAAGAGCGAGCTATAGAGAAAGACTGGAAGATCAGTAATCATCACGTAGATAAGATTAGTAAAAATAAAAATGATCTGAAATTTATAACTACTAGTGTAGAAGATCAATAGGGTGGAAATTCTGTAGAGGTCAGAGAGTCTTAATTTTCAGAGATACGGATGGTGTCACTGGCCCAGCTACAGCTGTTTCTACAGTTTCTACAGTTTCATATTATTACCTCAAAAACTGTTATTATTCTCTTCTACCTCTTGTAAACCATTTATTAAAAATATAATATATATGGTAGTATTAAAACGCTCTCGGACATACTGGGCCTGTGCCATGAGTTGGATTTAAAAAAAACCTTTTTCTTTATTTTTCGTGTGTCCGTAACTATAATAGACTTTCATTCCGTCTCATGTTTGTAAAATCTTGTCGTTTTTGGGTTCATTGCATACCACCGTCATTAAAAAAAAACAAAACATTAAAACAATAGTTTTCTACTTAGAATTGAGACAATATTTAACAATAGCATATCTCGTCATCAGACTAAATCTATCTACTATGAAATAATAGCTACCGATTTAAAATTCCCACTCTCATCACCAGAGGACGAGAATTCAATTTAAACCCATCAGCTTCTTTAATTGCACTAATTGAGGTATTAAAACTGGTACCGAATCCATCGGATAACCATTCCGATCCGTCATAATTATTCGGAGATCGTGTAAAATTGTTTGATTGGACAATTCAGACCTCAGATTTTATAAGGTCAAAACCATAATTCCGAAGTAGAAAAGTTTGCAGGTGGAAACCCTGATAGCCGAAATTTAATAGCAGTATAGCTTGTAGAACACAAAATAAAAAATAGAGAAGATTGAAAGGATAGAAGTCCGATTAAATATTGCGTATATTTTGATTGGTACATAAACGTTATTATTACTATTTCTGCCAAGCTTTCTTTAGGAAAGCGTGTTTCAACATAGGACGCATTACTACTGTACATTTAAAAGCTGGAGCAGATCGCATACAGCGTCTGCTCCACCCTTAAGGGTAAAGCAGACTGCACAACGCAGCCCAGCACAGCAAATAGAAATAGAAATATATTTATGTGCAACAGAAAACACAACTTAAACAAAAACAAAATATGTGGCATGTACCACTGAGTGCTTTCTGTCACAAACCGGGCCCAACTCAACACAGTGCCGGCTGATGCCAGCCTTGATCTTCCGTTGTAACCGGGACGCGACGTCACGCGCGGCACAATCAGCAAGGCTCAGGACAATGTAATGTAGGAAAAATTATGGTGAATGAAGCACCTAACGCGCGATACCGTACAACTACACGCGCCACCGCAAGTCATGCCAGACTATGTCGCTACGCGCGTATACGTCAGTCATATGCGATACTTACAAAGGGAAATAGCAGATGTCAAGAACGTTGCAGCAGTACAAAATACGACAAACAAAAATTGCCGATGTGACATCCTACGCAACGCGCTGAAACACAACGCGATGCACTGTAACGCAACGCGTGCGGTATGCTCCAGCCTTTAAGTGAGTTAACGTTGAACGCAAAACTGGTTTTCTGCAAATTTTCTATATCGGCAAAGCTCTAAGAACAGATATAAGTATCTAAACTTCTGACGCTCCATTTTCAGTGCCTCTAACTACATTTATTTATACGATGCACATGAGGATCGGATGTACCAAATAAAAATTAATGGCGATTTTTCCTTAAACCGTTGAGAATAAATGGAATAGTTTTGCTTTATTGTGTAGTGAGCCTTGGCAAAAATTAGTGTGACTGTTTTATTTTTGTTTTTACCTAAATTTGAAGCAGGTACAAGTATACATAGCATATAAACCTACATAGCTATTGACGGTACAGCCAAGACTTTAGAATTAAAGGTTTAATTACAAATATGTTTTCTTATATAGGTCATACACAACACTTACAAAGTTGCAAGTTCGAGACCTTGATACATAATAAAAGACAATAAAGGTGACAAGTGAGTGCCTTATCGCAAAAATAGTTCTCTCATTTGTATCAGTATAAACAAAAGTGAACTATGCTGCATCTGATTACTATATCAAAAATAAAAGTCAGTATTAGGAAAAAAGGAAACAAAAAAGTCCCTTGCGTGATTCCAGGACATAAATGAACGGTTACACTCCAAAGAACAATCAAATGCTCTACAATAAACATAAAGCTATTCGCGTATCGAAATAAAAAGCAACATACAAAGCGGTCTGGATCCATGCGTGTCAAGTCAAATCCAAAGCAAAGCATATCCAAAGCCTGTGCAATGGCAAGAATCTCACATTTTGCTGGAACTAATGCATAGTGTGGGAAGCCACGATACCCGCCCGTTTTACCCGACAAATATTTACCGCTAGATTCAAATAGTTCAAAGCTAGCGTATTTTTTAGGATCGGTCATATGTGATCACCTGTTGCGACTGCGAAGATGGGTACAAAAAAGTTTTAAGTCAAGCTTGGTAAATATACGTTTTATTAGAACAAAATATGTAAATATATAATAATAGCTTGATACAGAAAAACGCTTTATTGGGCGTTATACGTTATATAATTCACTATATAAGATCAATGACGGCGCGGCAGTATAAAAATTACGTTGCGCGAACAAGATGTCCTTTTTTGTACGATCTATCGGAGTAATTGGAAACTTAAATATTGATGTTTACGCAGTTTGTTCTAAGTAGCACGTACTACTATTTCCAATGACAAATTTAGCAATTAAAATAACTATAAAGTCTCGTTTTTACATGTAAGGCACACACAACAACAACATATCGGTACACACGTTGACATGTTCAAGGTATAGTAGTGTACGAAATTTTAGTAATACGATTCTCTCATTATAATAAAGATGGTGTACGAAAATGTTCCAAACTATGACTTCACAATATGATTAAATACAGATGATGACATCAAATACTTGTTAAATACCACCGCATTCGTGCCATACGGTCAGGTATATTCCAGTCAAACCTTTATAAAATAGCGAAAACAGTCCGATTTTACGCTCCCAGCAATCAAAGTTATAAGACACGCTTTTCTAAAATAATCGGTGATCGCCACAGAAGCATTTATTTCGGATAATATGTGGTAATAACGATTCGGCTTCCATTTTACTGCAATTAAAGTTTAATAAATTCAAAGGTTTTTTGTTTCGTTCGTTAATAGAGTTTCTGAGGAGAAAACTTTCGAAATGGTTTTAATGTAAATGTACAGCGTTATTTTTATTCTAGAGGTACACGTCAATATAAAATGGTACTTGATAGGTCCTTACCTCGATTCATCTGTGTAATGAAAGTAAACAACGCCAATGGCATGGGTGAGTCTTACTTAGTTTTTTGCTACAATTTTAAATACAACACAATAAACTGGCAAGAGAAATACTAAAAATATCTAGAAAGAGATGTCATCATATAGAGCTGAGTATATACACTCATTGTGAAATTTAGAATGGTGCAATTGTAATTGGATTTGTAATTGTACGAAACAATTGTATATTTAGGTTTTAAAGAATATTTATAACAATGTTAGAGTATTAGGAATATACGCATTTCAAGTTATGTCTTTGGGTGGTCCTAAAACTGTGCATCTCTACCTCTACACAAATAAAAATAAAGGTCGTTATCAGAATTTTAATTAATTCAATGAATTTGATTCGACCAAGAACCACTTCAAGATGTTACGCGATAAGCTTTCAACTACTGTGCTCTTTCCCATGAAGTTAAATAGTTGATTTCCAATAAAAATGCAAATAAAATCAATATTATAGGGAATTTACTCTTATTTTCAACACATTAGAAAAAGTTACTATCGATAGCTATAGCCATTTGATACAATCATGATGTTTTAAGTACCATTAAAAGTATATAATTATGTACCAAAATGACTACTCTAATATGTATAAGTATCTACTAAATATTAACTTTTTAAAGTAACACTGTTGAGCACGGATAGTTATCCCTAAAATAGTGTAAACCAAAGTCTAACGCTCAGGGCAAATTCGGATTGGGGAACTTTACGAATATATTTTTTCGAAGAACAATTAAACCTTAGACATAAGGTTTAATCGAGCGTTTGATCTCTATGGTTTGATCGACGCACGTGTGAACAGAGTGCCAGTGTTTATCTGACCTAAAGTATAAGTATTGCCTTTCAGCGTGATAATGCCGTTAGCATTCTTCCCCCTGGTGGTGAGTTGGAGTATTTGGATTTTCTGTGGTGTGTAGGTCTTCTATTTTCTTTTTCATCTGCAATTTTTTTTGTAGCAGTTATTAGTCATAATTTTTTTCTTAACAAAGACACAAGCCCAGTCCGGTTGTTTGAAAAAAACATAAGATGAGATAAGGTAAAAACGATCAAAGATAATGTTGGGTACATGAACATGAACAGGAAAAATAAAATCATATTCAAGCAAAGATGTAACAGGGCAACGTCGCATGAGCGACGATACAGGCATGACTCAAACCTAGGCTATGCAAGCACAGCATGGTAGTAGGTAAGGTGAAATACATTCAATAAATATATAGGTACGTATGAATACATCTCAAGCTTGCCGCTAGCCGTTTGAAGATCACCTCAAACGTTGATTAGTAGTCAATTAAGTGTTCCCATAACAGCACTAATAAAAGTTTTCGGTGATTTGGATGTATTTTGTTGTAATCAATTTCTGGCGGCGTCCGTCTGTGTAAGAACAAATGGAGGTTTTATTGGCGTACCGAATCCGTTGAGGTCGATCTCGAATACACTTACCGGACTTGACTTTAGGGTATCGTGAGAAAAACATCTGTTGTTGACAAAACGTCAAGTAAGTAGTCATCTTGTGATCACAAGCATTGTAAAGTGTTTGAGATGCCTTGTTATGAAATATACGCGAAAGATGCCCAGAAAAAGAGTAAATTAAAAAAAAATGTGCAGTTCAAAGATGTCTTGTAGTTTCTGATTATTACATAGTCAATATGTTCAGTATATTTTAGCGGAAAATACAATGTAACAAAATAATAAAGAGACTCGCTTTATTGTAAGTAGATGGTTATTTCGTATTATTTAAATTTGTAAACAACAAATAAAGATGATGGAAAAATATTAAGATCTACAAATTTAAAGATGTAGATAATTTAATATTAAAAATACATGAACAATTTTTATGACGTTAATTTTATTGTAGTTTCTATTTTATTTTATTATTCACTTTTGTGAAACACTTCTGTCAATCTTTGCGTATTTTTATCCAGACTACTACCAATAAAAATAAATATCCAACGGAACCCTAACATCCTTCGATATCGACCCTGTATCCGTCCATGTCGAAAGGCCATCTCAGAAGCCGAAAGCTGCGCGTCGGTCGAAATTTTATAGTTTATAATTACTTCTGATTGCCGCCATGACCTGACCGATTCGCTCTGACAGTGCGATCTCACTTCTATATTGCGTACTTTATGTATATGTCTGTGTTGTTTTCATTGCGAAGGTTTAGAATTAAAACATTTACTATTTATCTGTATTTATCTCACTAAATAATACACTAAAGTCATAAGAACGTGATTCCTTACATAGCTTCAATCGGCAGATATCTTTTCATCTTGTGTCAGCTGCATCTTTTTGGCAATTCTAATCTACTGCTATATCCTCTAAAGACAACAACAAAACTAATCAGACACTTCTATCGGCTAGAGTAAGGCATGAACGAGTTCAAAAACAAGAGTAAGCAAACTTGGTTTCGTGTTGACAGTTCGCCGCTTGAGGGCAGGAGTTGTTTAATAATGTGAGATGTCAAACCAAAAAACCATATAATTCAGTTCGTATTATACCATATATTTATTGGGATAAAAACTTAAAGAACTGTAATTAAAACTCTAAAACGAAATCTACTCACAATTAAAAAAATATATTTATTAAAATAAAAAACATACCTTAGTTTTACTGCCGCCGATTGACCCAGGTCTAATGGAGCCCGTTTCGTAGAACCTCGTCAGGATCTTGGAGACGCAGCCATGTGAGACTAGGAGTTGTCTGCTGATGTCACAAGGCCGGACGCCCATAATGGCTAGCTCTACTATACGTTTCCTGACGCCATCCGGAAGGGGGCGTCCGTTGACAAAAACTCCGCCCAGCTGGTTTACGCCGGCTTGGCCTGAGAAAAAGTAAAAAATGGCTTAAGTAAAGAAAGGTGACGTTTCGAGTTCGAGCCCACGAAATCTGCAAAAACAGCCTGAGCTACCGGTGAAGGAAAACATCGTGATAAAACCATAGCATGGTGGTAGGGCGTTTCCTATCGCTCGCCTGGCTAGTCAAGTCAATCCTCAACTTGTAAAATCTGTCGCCAAACACTTAACGGTGTATTCCGCCAGCCTTTCTTGAGAGCCAGTGTATTCCAGACTAGGCATGCTCCATCTAAGGCTGCAGTATCGCTGAATTCCGTGGTCGTGCGAATATGATAGTGTGTAGGATAACAAAAAAAAACATTAAATAAAAAGGGGCCATTATCATTAAAGCAGCCGTCGATGATGAGATTAGTAGCAGTACCCATTGTGCAACGTTAGCGGCGAAAGAAGTGAAAGAAGTAACAGCAATCTGGTTTTGTTTTGACAGAGTTGAAAGGGCGAACTGTCAAAATGAAATCAACGTTTACGTCCCTTCTTTTACTTCTTTCGCCGCTTTAAAAAGCAGTTCGTCTTGCGGCTAGCTGTGATGCTAAATACAAACAAATACTCGTATCTACTACACAAATTAACATAGTAAGTACACAAATTGAATTTATAAACCTCCCGGTGTTCAACGAATGAGATATTATAACTGTTAAATAAGTAAAATATTGTTAATGTAGATTGTAGCATTACACATGTACGAGTTTTTTCTTATAGTAATATGTTCAACATAAGCTAGTAAATTAAAAAGCTGGCAATTATAACCAAATATATATTATACCAACTATAGCACGTATAATATTTATAAAGTAATAAAAACACCCTCCCTCACTTCCTTAATGACTTAATACTAAAATAAATCAACCTTCAACACTTGTTCACGTCTCAATCGTTGACAAAAGAGTCTTCAAGCTTTAAATTATTGCAAGCATGCACCTGCCCTTATTTCAAGCTAATACGTATTTGATTGCCAAATCCAACTTAAACCTAACTTAACTGTCAAGTTAAGCGAGGGCGCCACTGTCGCATTATCCAAACAAAACTGACAGGTGGTCGCTCATTTACTTATATAATTTTTAGTTCCACTATTTGACCACCTTATCGGGGAAATTTGGTAGCGTTTTACAAGACCGTCTATTATAAAAAATATATTTAAGTTTCTAATTAAAGATATAGATGCGTTATCTCTCTAGAAGCTCGTAAATATTTTTACGAGGTAAAACAGATCGACAAGTTAAGGGAATTTTATGTGCTTAAATATGGTTTTAATAGGTGAATGAGGGATATTATATGATAATCTAAACTAGATGTCGATTAGGAAGTAGTACAGAGTACAATTTAGTTTTTGAACTTACGAGAGAACCGCTTCTTTAACCTACTTTAAAAGGAGGAAGTAACCAATTCGTCGCAGCCTTTTTTGTATGTTGTATAGCTTGACCGATTTGAAAAAAAAATTGATCGGAAGGGTATACTTTATAATTATTCCTATATATATATTATCAAAATTACCAGTAGTTTTTTTTTCAATATAATTAACTTTTATATTTTTTCAGCATGACTAATTTTCAACTACAAAGACGACATTCTACTCGTAGTTACGTAAGTTTTGTAAATCGATTTAAAGACGATTTTCTCTTTTTAAAATTTATTACTGTTAGTTAAAGTTTTGAGAGATGAATTGCAATTTATTGTAAGCTTTTTGTTATTTCCTTCTTCGTGCTAGCGAAATAGCTCGCCCTAAGGTTGGTCTAACTGGTATAAGCTCGCGGATGCCTCTTTAATATGATCTATAACTGTTAACATAAGTCAAACAATAAAGAGTTATACATAATGTAACGCATCGCTATATGAACTAAAGTTCATCCATCCAGAAGGGTTGATCGGAAACACTGAAGCTAACTGAAACTCCAAGATAGTTAAAAAAATCTATGCTTTAAAATAGCAATAAAATACTTAATAGAAGTTAAAAACCGATTTCAATTCGGTAGCCAGTTTTACCGTAAGTATCAAATAATATAAATTCGTAAATTTAACTACTAAATCTATATTTTAAAAAATTATATGGGCTAGAAAGTGTACACTTTCTTGAAAAAAAATCCATGTAATTGCTTAGAAAACATAACACATATAAAAATATGAAACAAAAAGATTCCTACGAATTAAGAAGTTTCTTTTTTGAAGTCGGTATTAATAGTACTTATTTCTGCTGATGATCAAATTACCAATAAACTATTTTATTCTTCAGCCATCAGTTCCGCCAAACGATCTCGGATATAATCAATACTCAGTTATAGAAGGATACACGTATCTGGGCTTGGCACCTACGCATCGGCTACCGTTAAAGCCTTCATTATAAAACCATAAAACAATCGCCTGCCGAACGATTTATTACCTTAATGTAATAAAATTAACGTTCTAATTTGTTTGGAGCAATCCGGCTTTTACGGCGTTACTTTATGGGTAGTGCAGACGCGCTACTTTTTGTTGGCAAATCGCAAGATATGCGATATGTATTGTTTATTGGTATGAATAAGTCATGATTGGAGCCTGTGAATTTTAATGGTTAATATTATGTCATTTTTGGACAGTAATATTTGTGGGCCACCCGCTGATGATTACTGCTGGATTTGATGAAATATTCAATTGTAAGTCCTAGTTGTTACATCAATACTGTAGCCGTTTGGGCATGTCAGAGGCCTTCGGCTGGGTTTAAAAATACTGACGACCAAAGTGACTGCGAAAAAAAACCAATGTAGTCAACGTATTTTACGAAATCGGTTAAGAAGAATTGCCTTTATTAACAAACAAAATGACTAACTACAACAACAAAAATAAAATACCAAATTACCTATAGACCATTTAAGATCTACAGATAATCCAAATGCTCCAACCCACCACCAGAGGGCAGCGTGCCCAAATTGCTAGCTGCATTACCACGCTGAATGGCAATGCTTATACGTTGGCCCAGATAAAAACCGACATTCATCACGTGTCGAATCGATCAGCTCCGATAAGTAAAAAAGTGAAGTGAACTTATGAAGTATGTTGAACCTAGGTTTTACTTTATTCTTTAGTTGAGTATCTTTAGCAGTATTGAAGATGAACTATAGGAAACAAATATTGTATGCGTAAAATAGAAGTAAATACGTAAAGTATTACTAAAAACAATAGAAATAGGAGTGAAAAATTACCATTATACAACTTACCACAATAGGTTTTTTGCCTTACAAAAACACCCAGCTACAATATACGAATATATATATTAGCAAGTATGATGTAGAGTAAGATAAGTTTTCTTATGTATCAGCGGAATTCCTGATCGTTGCTAAAATGACCAAACTCACGACTTGTGAATCTGTAATACTTACGTATTACAGCTTCTATATGCTATATTTCACGGTCACAATCCAACCGATTCATCTGGAGACAAAAAATATCGCGTCTGTACCGTTCCACGCACCCGCCGCACGCCATTTCACGCAGTTGTCGCGCAAACGAACCTACCTCCGATGCAAATTACTTTCCTCGCTTTACGATTGCTCTTTCTTGACCGCTCTTTAATGATTGACCATCCATCAGCGAAAACTCTACCTTATATTTAACCGACATAAGGTAAAGAGTCATTTGCAGCGCCGAGATGTCATTAAAAATATCGAAAAGGCCGGATCACATTAGTGCAATTCTGCTAGCAATCGTTCTGCGAATCGATGGAGTCTAATCTTATAGGTTGATTTGATTACTAGGTTTAGATCGATGATGTATGGATGTATGGAGTTTTGTTGTAGGCCTTGATTGGAGTCTAGTGAATGCTTTTGTGTTGAAACGGCAGGTTTACGGCTTCAGGGAAGCTGGGTGTGGAGTTGATGAAATTTGTTAACACTCCATCTTTCTCGGATCTCTCTTTAATACGGAATGAGTGTATATCACTTTATGTAAATAAAATGGTAAGAAAACTGCAACAAATAATTTTATGCGTTGCTAAAATTGGTGGACTGGATATCTAACTGAAGGCCTAGTACGGGAAGTAGAAAATTTCTCCACGGGGAGAGGAGAGAATTTATTTCCCCATTGTCAATTTTATCTACTTTCAGAGCACGGACTCTCCGGTGGATAGTTCTTCACAGTGGATACACGGCGGGAATAGCGTTATCTCTTCACTATTACCATTAGAACAAAATTAATTAAATTGACGTTTAGATCTTCAATATTTTATTTCAATCAATCAAACCTTCAAGATTTGTTCGTTTTTATGACTTTTATTTTTATCTGTGCAGTGTTTTGAGTTTATATTTTATAAACAACATGCATTGTAGTGTATTTTCTGAAAATTGTTTTACATTTTGTAATTATTAAAATTATTAGTATAAGCATGAGCGGAAGAAAGTAAGTAATATTTGTGTTTATTTATAGATATTTCCATAAGAACAGAAAGTGCAAAATATATGTGTAGTTTCCCTGAAAGCACTGATTGTTAACTACATAGATTTATGACTACGGTTTTTAGTGATGGTTTTTCTCACAACTAATTTAAAGGTTTCTTCAAGTGAATCATTAATTTTATTTCTATTTTATAGATTAAGAAGCAATAAATCCCAAATAATTATTAGGCAACGAGCGAGTTCACTAGGCCTCTAGAAACCAGAACAGCAGATGCCCAGTGGCTCAAGCTAAAAGAATTAATTAAGAACTATGGTCCGGATAGGTCAATTGAGCAGTGGAAGCAGGTTATTGTGCATTTATTTATGATTGTATATTTTGTGTGCACTCTAATACTACAAATACTTACTGTAACCGCTGAAATAACCGCTGTTATAGTGGTGAACAAAATACAGAGAAGATTTTTTAACTTGAGCATATTAAAAAAAATGGTTCTAGTAGTATAAGGGTGAAACATGACATGGCACACTATTACGGCACAGAAAATGCTCCTTACCTACTCAACAATTAGCTTGTCATTCTAATTTGAGCATTAAATCATGTGCTGTTTAAAACATTTTACAATAAAACTATGATAAATTTCTCTCTATTATATATATAATAGAGAATAAACTATAATATTAATAAACTATTCTCATACCAGATTTCATAATTTTTTGCGCTGAGTTGGAATACAGTATTATTTGGTAACTTTTTTTTTCAATTAAAGACATGGAAGGACCTTAAAAAGAATGCCCAGCATGAAAAGTTTGTGTGTAAGTGTGTATGTTTGTTACTTCTTCACGCTCAAACAGCTGAACTGAATTGAATGAAATTTGGTGTGGAGGTAGCTTATATACTGGGTTAATACGTAGGCTAATTTTTATCTTGGATTAACGCGAGGAGCAGCTAGTATAGCTATAATAGTAGGTGCTATTTACTTTAGAAATTTCACATATTGTAAGTAGGTATATAAGTATATTTTAATATACTAACCTTTATATACACCGGCAAACCATCCAAAGGATTTTGTGGATGCAAGGCATCGTTTAACTCCTTACATAAATATAATGCCATGACTTTATTCATCCGAAACAAACGCCTAAGTTCAGTGTTGCATCCCTTATTGCCCTTCGGTGCAATTTTCGGTTCATTGTTTCCATTTGTTCAGTAAAAACATAGTAATAGTATGGTCGCGACATTTTGTTCGATGGATTAAAGATATTATACCCACCTCCAAGTTAGACGATAGTTTGTCCCCTGACAAATGTCAATTGAAGAGTATTTGCCTTCAGCTTTCCCGAGTCCGTGCTATACAGCGGGGACTAACGTCAAGTGGAAATATTTTATCCCTTTCCCCTCCTTTCCCTGAGTCCCGTGCTCTTTGAGGTGGAAAAGATTAGTATTTCCACTGATAGGTGGACAAAAACGGTTGAAATAATCTTTTCCCTCGGCCCGTGCTAGCACTGCTGGTACCGAGGTACTTTTTTCCCCGACTAAAATTGAAGAAAGTTATAATTTTGTCAGTCCATGCATTTATATATTTAATTTAATGATATTGATGATGTAGGTGACGAGCTGGCAATTATATAGGACATCCCTGTTCACTTAGAGTGAGGATTTCTAGAAAAAATTGTTTAATGAGGCCTAGATTGCATATAATCTGTCAACAGAATATTATTATTTTAACTAATCTTTATATAATCAGACGAAACAAATTTTCAACTGACTCCAAATGAGGAGGTTCTCAATTCACCGAAGCCTTTTTTTGTATGTTCCTCGATTAGTGTAATCCAATATGTTTATTAAGCATGTTAGCAACATTAAAATAGGACCACATTTACAGCTTAAAATTGCAAACAAAAATATATCGGTAAAACCGTCTCCGAGAAATCAAGTAACAATCTTTTTTAGGAAAGTCAGTAAAAACAGAAAATAATTAGTTAATGAAGCTATAGTGAGTTTCAAGTTAGTTCTAAAAAATTAACGTCTATTGAATAAGTAAGTAAGTGAATTACCAGTTGCTATAGTTGGAACTAGCAAAACGTCGGTGTCAGTGGTGATAGACAAGGAATTGAGAATAACAAATAAATCTTTTTTTTTTTAATAGGTATCATAATACGCAGTGAATCATACAACACTCATGCCAATAATGACCGAAAAGAAGGTACAGAAATATATAGCAGTTACAGCTGCCGCCAAGATAAAATCTCATTTGGCAGAAGTCATAAAACCTGAACCGAGACTTACTGAATCCGTAATGCTACCGTCAATTGAGTGCCGAGCATTATATTTTACGGCGGAATATATAGGCTGTCCCATTACACGTGAAATGTGCTTTAAAATTTACAGTAAAATATGCCTACAGTGTCCGTAAATCAGTTTCTACGTTTCCCAATAGATGAAGTAGCGGTAACATATCGGGGTGTCTCGAAAGTTGAAACGGCCGGTCGAACGGTTAAAAGTTTAATGGGGCGAAGGTACGGCTACAAAAATTTTTAGGTCTGACTTCCGTTGAGATATTATACCATAGGTACGAATATTGCAGTAAGTATTTTATTCTTTATCGTACTTTCACTCTAAAATATATACCTAAATTCGCTCACAAAGCAAAGTTTAAACATATTACAATGTATATTTCGGAGAGTGTGAATAGAATTACATCATTTAATTCCAGCATCCTCTTTATACATTTGGACTATTAGAGATACTTTAAGACGCCACCGGTATATATGATAGAGATTTCGTGGACACGTACTAAACGCTTTGCTTCAACTTTAACCATGCAAACTGCCAGGTTGTGCAATTGACTGCTGAATTCCCGATAGCTAAAATTTCAGTTGTTTTTAAACACGAGTGAATCGGTATTTTTCTAGGCAAGCATGCTTTACCTACATCCTAGACCGAACCGTTTTTTTATATCAGGAGCAAGCTTTAGCTATAAAACAGTTAAAAAAAAACTGAACGAAGCCCAGCCGAGAGAAGATACTTTTTAGTCTGAGTGACCATTTAACATTTTCAATATACATTACTCGTAGATAGATTAAGAACTCTCTATTTTAGACACAAAAAAATACAATAAAAACATCTATTAGTATTTGTTATAGGTGGCGGTCTCAAAGTGGTCTGTAACCGATTCAGCCAAATTAACAACGACAGCAAAATATTTATCTTTATCTTTTATATATTTTTTTGTAGTGCTAATAAAATACAAAACGTACATAAACATCTTATACAGACGCTGAGAGATGAGGAGTTTTCTCCGAACTTAACATAGTCGAAGCCAATGTGGGAGTATTCTTTCTGATCCTAATTCCGTCGGGGTTGCGGCGATCTACGGACTGGCGAATTTATTTTTCCAATCCGTGGATCGTCCCAGAACCCTTCCTAGAATATTGATTTGAGATGAATAAAATGTGTTTTAGGTTACCAT
Organism: Ligdia adustata; assembly: GCA_947049295.1. Lineage (NCBI taxonomy): Eukaryota > Metazoa > Arthropoda > Insecta > Lepidoptera > Geometridae > Ligdia > Ligdia adustata. The sequence goes on from OX346237.1 coordinate 5,479,485, forward strand.
GGGGCTGGCGTAAACCTTTGGTTTAAAGTCCCCTGAAAAATAAAATAGTAAAAAAAAAACTTATACATACAGACTTATCAATATCAATAATATGTTAAATCTGTCACATAATAATCGTCCTTCGCTTTCTTGACTCTAGATTCTAAAGTTTAATCCTAAATATTAGACGGTAGCTTTTTCTTGGAACAACCCTTATGTAGTTTAATACCGGTAGCCAATTTAACGGATGTTAAGGCTTAATAGTTGTGAAAGCACTTAATCCGATCGAATGGGTAAGAAACTTTTGTATGCGCTTATTCAAGAAAAAATTAACTTCTCTCATCAATCTTTTTATTTATTAGTAGTAGTCGCTCGCGGTTTTGTCCGTGGACTCTAGAGATTGTTTTTCCAAATATCCTTTTTCAGTACTCCTTTACACTTTTTATATTATATAGGTGTACCAATCATCAAATTTTTACGCTTCTGGACTTCTTACTACTTATTTAATAGTCTGTGTGTATTGTAGTCGTACTTACTATTTCTTTGCTTCTTATCAGTTATGTTTGTAAAATATGCATTAACTTTAATTATCTATTTAAGTATCTATAAACCAACGTTGGCCTAAATAAAATAAAGAAACGGTGGTCCGTTTTGCCTTGAACCTAAGCTACATTGAATATTTTTATACGTCCTAAAACTCCTAGAATAAGATTTCCTATGTCTAAATTCATCGTGTAATTATTTTACTTTGTTGTTAAAGAATGTAAACGTACGTATTCTGTTAACATTGTCCGTAATTTTGCAGATTCTTTAATCATACTCGCATATCGAGTCGGATACAAAGCTTTAATAAAACTAGGATATATTGGACGCTAATCCCTTCATACCAGATATTGTACCCTCACTGATTATAACACGTGTATACTCATAACTTTTAAGTTTACTAGGATCGTAAAATCATATCCAAATAGAGCGGTAATACTTTGTACAAGACTTGAAGCGAAGATTTTTAGTACCTCTGAAAAATATGTGTACGTTAATTTAAGTTGTTTCAAAGTGTTTTTACAACAATATATTCTAGTGCGGGTCTGCAATTTTTATCTACTGTCGTTTTAACCCATAACGTCCCACTGTTTTGCATGGGCTTCCTCTATGAATGGGATAGGCTTAGTCAATTGACTAAAGGTCATCCTACAAAGTTTTCTTAAGAGACCGCCTACTAGGCTTCTTTGGGCGGATCAACGCGTGGCGCTGATGACCATATTTAAATCATGATAATACTAACAATTTACTCAGGGACCAATACTAAATTGCTGTAGGTAGGTACTTTACTCGTAAGTTATTGACCTTAGAATATATAAATATATAGGACAGGGTGTGTATTTTTAGGGTTCCGTACTAAAAAGGTACAGGACCATATTACTAATACTTCGCTGTCCGTCTGACTGTCATCAGGTTATATCACATTACTAAACTGGCCAGTTCATTTTTTTACTGATGATTTGTTTCTGTTATAACAATAAATACTTAAAACAGAATGAAATAATGAAATATTTAAGGGTATCATACAACAAACGTGTTTTTTTTGCTGTTCTTGCTTGATGATTATAACTAGAACAGCTAAAAATTAGAATTTATGTTGTATGGTAAATAATGGAACGGAACCCTTCGTGTGCGATTCCGGCTCGCACTTGGCCGATTTTTTTTATCTGGAATCAGATCTCTTATTCAAAAAGCTTAAATTATGAACCTTTAATATCTCAACAATTTTAACATTTCTTACAATGATAATGGCATATTATTTTTACATCATTTTAAATAGTGAACAATCTGTACAGGTTTAAGTACGAGAAGACTTACTTTATTGCGTTTCTTTAAGCTGCCTACCATACCTATCGTATCCATAGCATTTTATAATCCTGATCGCATTTAACACTTGCAATCCGTAAATCCCTAATACGCTTCCAGTTTAGCAATAGTCGTAAAACTGTAGAATAAGCGCGAGGGGAAGCGTTAAACTCGCCGACAATTTTTTTATATTTTATTTTTCGTTTGCGAATATCGGCAATATATCGGAGGGTTATGGCCGGGTTTACTACTTGTGACTGATTTTACTACGCCGACGATTGCAGCCGATATAAGGACTGCATACATAAGGGCGACAGTCGCGACGCACGGTAATTTTGGACTTTGTCCAGATTAGTAGGTAGGATTGCGGCTTGTCACGTCATTTTTATTTGTTCTCAATTCGCCTGAATCTTTTTTTAAGTATGTTACCCGATTTTTCATAAACGATGGAAATGATACGTAAAATATTTTTTTTGTTCGGAAGGATCTACTTTCCAATTGGACCTAATAGGAAATCGGTGCACTAGTTTGGTTTGTAAATCAAAGTAATAGAAAAATTAGAAATCGGTTCAGAGTAGTACATATTTATATGTACTATTTCGTGTCCTAATAATGTCGGCTATTTGTTAACACGAATGCAAATAGTACTCGTTTTTTTTATAAAATAGTCTTTAAATTATTTAACTTCATTGCATGACATTTCTGTCGAGTTTGCTCAGCGGCTGTTAAAAATGAGTAAATATAAAAAGCTTGGTGTTGATAATGATAATGTCTCTTAAAATAAGTTTAGTATACGCTCCCATACATTCTAATTCTGTGTAGGAGCGGTAAGTCTTGCACTGACGATTATTCTGTAAATGTAAAAATTCCCTAAGAAACAAATTTAATGCATTCGAATACGTAAAATTTGTTATTTCAAGTTCAAAGTTCATTCATTGTTGCATCTTTGTTCATATTGCAGAAAGATTATTTATTTATTTATTTGGGTGTCAACATATTATACATTATAACATACACAACAACACATTACTATATGTTTTTGCAATATTAACTCTTTGCATCTTTCTGCGATAATTATGAACGAAGATGCGGCGTGGCAATCGCGTCATTGTGTTCTCTTACTTATTGTAAAGCGAGCGAAGATTTTGTGACGTTCGACTACCGAAGGCCGATGTTAAGGTATTTAGGGATGTGGGCAGATGATCTTATCAAGGTTTTATTTTATTTTTTCTCGCAAAACGAGCGAATTTTGAAACGTCGTCTAAATGTCGGTCGTTTTTCAAAGTTAATCGTATCATTTTTGATTGTATCATCATCAGAATTGAAGTTGAAAAATGTGGTTTGAATACTCTTATTTTTTTTAAATAATTGAGCTAAGTACTATGATAGTAATATGAACATGCCTGTTTAGAGCAAAGAAGATTTCAGAAAAAAGTTATTTTATTCTGAGTCATAGACGTCATCCGAAAAACGAGAATCATGATCTGCTAGGTAATAGTTTAGTTACTGTTGCCAATTAATTAGTCAAATTTTTCTTAATATTTATCCTGGGGAAAAAAGTATTTTAAAATTTTAGTCTCTATGCCCACGATTTTCACTAACATTATGCACCTTCAACGAAAAATCATGGCAATTCTTTCCAGGATTAATACTATCATCTTTGTGCACCTAAGCGGAGTTATAGAGTATATAACTCCGCTTAGGTGCACAAAGATGATAGTTAGGTATTATTTAATACGCCAAAACTTATTTAATTGTTTTGACGACATTTGACCTAAACTTTTTGTTTTAGATAGATGCATTATTTTTTATTCTTAACATTTATGAGTGCTTTGACATTGACATTTGGGTATACGACCATCCCACTCAAGTCAGCTATTTTTAGTGTTTTTTTTGTATATTTTGCTACTAATTTTACTAAAATACGTATAAAATATTTAAAATAACAAAAATAAAATGGATCGCTGTCGTTGTCCAGAATATGCAGAAGCTGTTAAAAAACTCAAGTTTTATACAATTGGTACTTACAGACCAGATATTATCGATAACTATGATAGTAGGTCTTATTTTTGTTATATTTTGCCTTTAGTTGAGTTCAGCTAATGATAGTTCTATAGAGGTGGACAGGTGATGTTCTAACTTTAATGTTTAAAAACATGAACTTCTCCCGATTTATTAAAATGTAATGTTTGGTTTCTTCTTTGGTTGGCCGGCACACTTCGGTAAGATCAGTTTTGGATCTGCATTCACTTGGCGCCCTCTATATTGTAACTTACCTCTATAACCGGAGAGTCTTCGGTTGAGTTTTTCCCCAGTGTTTGCAAATCATAAATTAGTTTTATTTTCTATGTAAATTAGCTACGTCTATACTAAACTTTCCGTCTAAGTCTATACTACACTTATATCTATATTATATTTGAAGCCTGTCGCAGGAATGACCATAAGCTTTAGTTAAAGAACACCATGCCACTTGCAAGACAATTTTCCTAAAATAACGCATTTCAAATAACTCTTACGCTCATCTTCGCCCATTTTTCTATTAACTAACTGATAACTTTATTATATATTTATTAGTTTTCCAAACAAAATCTTAATTTGCCTGTATCATCAACTTACATTGCAGGCACCGGCTTTGCTGTATCCTGGTTTAAGATAGGCATATCCTACGACGACATGAAATTCGTAAAACCTAAAGCTAGAAAAGTATTAGCATGGCACGAACGCCCTGAGAACAGACTTTCGGCAGAAGCTCGAAAGATTGAACAGATGTGGTGCCCATTTATGACACCTTATGTGGAAGGAATGCCTTTAGATGAGAAGGAATACTGTAACCCAAATTTTGATACCAGGAAACCTCGAAAGGAAGAACATTGTAAAGAATCTGCTAAAAACCCTATAATGTAAAAAACAGTTGTATTTTGATATTAGCTAAAGTAGACAGATTTAATTTTTTCTCTATTTCGTAACATAATAAAATACCTTTTTAGATAACAGTTATGTTCTTAATAATGCCTGTAAAATAGTGCCGATCTATAAGAACAATATTCTATCAATACGTAAAAGGTTAAGAAATTTTTACTAGGTTTCAAACACTGAAACATACACAGAGATTTGAGATCTCTATTTTACACATATTGTAGCACATGTCACCCGCGGCGTTGCACGCGATATAAAATAGAATATGAAGAAGTTAAAAATTTGAACCTCCATTTGATCCCTTTAATGGTTGAATTTCAAATATCCATCCTCAGTACATAGTTAAACTCAATAATGAATACGTCCTCCAAGTTTCAAGACTAGCTACAGCGGTTTATGCTCTGCGTTGATTATGACTTATAGATACTTTAAATTATATAATACCGTACTTAGCCAGCTCTCTATTTTTTCTAAATCTTTCAATATCAATGCATCGTAACATTAAGTACCAATATTTCCCACTATAATAAAGTTACGCACCGTACAAGCACCGAAACGTTACAAAATCTAACTTATCCTGTTTCCACCGTTTATAAGTTTACGATATCCCTAAACTAGTTTTTTTATTTAAATTAATTAACAATAATAAAAGGAAATAAAGTTTACGATATAAAATTGTAACATAGTTGTAAACATCCGAGTAGAAAATCGAATCTGATGTTTTAGATCCACTTGATACGGAGCCGTCGTATTAGCCGACAACGGATATCTTATTATAGATAAGACGAATATAGTCTAGGTTTCAACTGAGTTCCAGCTGCAAGGTGTGATTTTTAGCAATCATTATGTAAATACTTGTCATGAGAACTATTAAACTAAGAATCAATATTAAGTTATCGTATATAAATGAGATTTATAAGTTAAATTTTTTAAGTAATAAATAATTCATATGTAATAAGACTTGCCTGTAACGAACGTTATTTAAATGTCAATAAATATCACTTTACTTTACTTTACGATACAAACACATTTCTAGCATATTCTGGAATGCTTAATGCAGTTTAAGCCGTCCAATCTATTGGCCGAAGGGCATTATTAATGGCGATTGTTGTAGAAAGACACCAATTTTTTTACTTAGGTTACTCGCAATATGCTATGCATTAAGTTCAACTGGTAAGTATAGTACTAGTAATTACATCCTTTGGTTTTAAGAGGTTAGAAGAGAGCAAATGTCTCTAAATTCCAATTCCATGAAGCAGGATTGGCATTGTGATTATGAAGAACGTCGAACTAAAATCTCAAAATTCTTTCTCTCTTCCCAGCTATACATTTGTCGTGTTAATGGGGTCATCTTTCGCTTTCTCTTTGCTCTATCTTAGTCGTCATGCTTGAAACATTACGTAAATATTACTAACATTGTCCCTCTTAATACTTTCACATTAGTTTTTTATGTCATTTCCTCTCCCCGGTTGCAGATCCAGAGGCGTTCTACCTTATGTATGACCGGAGATATATATGAAGTAGCAGTAGCAATTTTCCTTCTTAAATATGACCGTATCCATAAAACTCTAGCCAGCATAATGGACAGTGACCGCCCCGGCCTACCGCTCATAGCTCTAATTCGCCGTCAAAACCATCCCGCCGAACGTTGACGTGTCGTCCAAAAAACTGACGCGTATCCTTTTGTCGATCTAAAAACGTGATAGACACAGGTGTGAGGTTACAGATCAAGTTAATATACTACTTCCTTATTAGACTAACATTCAGGGTGTATGCTATTTGAATTGTGTCTGAATTGCGATTGCATTGCCATTATGGTCGTTGCCACCACTGGTAGACGTTAGAGTGGTGGAAACTTTGAAAAACTAAATCTTTTACTTCTATACAGATTTGATAGTATGCTCCTTAATTATAGTTTTAATGTATAATATACTCATTCTATGTCAGAACTTCTTTAGTGACGTAATGCAATTTCTAAGATAATTTAAATAGCAAACTGGGCCCCTTATTCAGTCATATCTGTATATATCCAGGTTATCACATTTTAATTAGTACTGGTATGATGGTTTCAGTTTTATGACGAACTTTTGTATTAGTATGTTCTATATAACTCAACCTAGTTCACATGATTATATAGGACAAAAAATATAAGAGCGCGTTGATGTCTTTTTTACTATCATGTGTAGACATAGCGTGGCAGAGGTGCTCTGTAGGAAATTGGATTAACACGCTCGTACGATACAATACAACTAGATGATTCGCATTCCAAAATTTAATATACTTTTATTTATATAAACTTAAATAACATTTTAAAATATAATAACTAAAACTAAATTAAAATCTAAACTAAACTAAAAATTAATCTAAAAGGCCTATTGAGGTGGAGGGAAAGGTGCTCAGAATGCTAGTATTTTTGCGAACTGTTTACTTTAAGACGATTTTGATTTTGCCAATTTTTACGACGTAATGCGACGTACCTACTCTTATTATGTTCCGTATTGTGTTCAGACATTTAAGCAAAAATTTAACAATAGTAGCCAAACCTAATAATAGTAACAGCTCATTTAATTTTGAATGTTAAACATTTAAAAATTTAAAATTATTGGTATTTACTGTAGCGAAACATATTTGCTGCAGTTCCAATAAATAAGTATCGGAAAAATCCTTTGATAATTTGATTTTTCTACCCATATAAAAATTAAATACCAATCAACGCTTCTAAAATATTATTATATGCATATTAATCAAATTAACAAAACCGGAAACATCGTGTGTGATCTTCTGAATGGCATTGGACATTCAATAATTCTAATACATCGTCTCGGAATCACAGCTTTCTTAGAAATTACCGACTCGCGAGATATAAATCGGTTTAAAACTGTTTTTCTTCGCTAATAATCGAATTAAGTGATATACTCGCCTTAATGTGTGAGACATAAGGTTTAGAATCGAGGCGAATTGTGTTAATTTCGGTGTCAGTTGATGTTAATAAGAAACGAATGTCAGTAAAGCATGTATAATGTTTTAAGGAGACGATGGTCAACTGTTTTTGGAGTTGGGCTGCATGTGTTATTTCAGTATACTAGGTATAAGGAATACTGGGGCGACTATCATTATACTAACACTAACCTCTGCATATAATGTTTTATTGTTTAAAATAAAATTTCCGTCTCTATCTGGCATGGCAAAGTTAATGACGACCGAGGAACGGTTTTGTAGTATTAAAGTATTGTCAGTCTTTATCTGTGTTACGATATTTTCGCTAACAGTATTCCAGAGTTTCAGACCAAAGAAAATAGCTAAAATATGAATTTATTCAAATCTTTTCCAAAATAAAGAAAACTTTTATACGGAGATGTGATATTTTAAACTCATAATATTCTTGCTCTTTGCGCGCTATTTCAGGGCCAGGTACGTAATAAACTAACGTAATTTACAAATTAATATCCGCTGTAAACTACATATAATCCGCAAATAAAGATTTAATAGATGGATTGAGATATACATATAAAAGAGGTTTATTTTTACACTTCAGGTTGTTTTTAAGTTAGTTGTGTTTAAGAATTATTATATTTAAGTACCTACTGTAATAGGTGATCTTTCTGCTATATATTTTTGTTATTGTAGTTAGTCATTTTGTATATTTTAATCAAGGAAAAATAATTAGTATTGTATAAAATGAGGTTCGTTCAATATTGTTAAAATTTTAAGGCGCTTCTACCAATCTGTTGTTTCTCATCTAGGGCATAGAAAACCTCCAGCAGGCCGTCGATTGGGCTCGCCTGCGTTAGAGAACAGGTCGCGCAGACGCGGGTGGGCTACTCGATACGGATTCGATTTTATCTCGATATGAGATTTGGCTCTCGATTCTCTTAATTACCGTTAATGGGTCTGGGGACGGTAGTAATGAGCTAGGGTTGACTGCTAAGAACTTCTTCGATTATAGTTCTATTATTCAAGTCAAGAACTTGTGTATGAAAGCACATGTATAACTTGTGCAAGCATTTTAAGATATCTACTAGCCTAAGGCTTTGTTATTTGGTTCTTGCCGTGTAACAACATACGTATTTAATTTCAGTTGAAATAAATCTAATAATTCATTTTCTCTTATTATTAATCAATATGCATTAGTAATTGTACTGGTATCAGTCTCATCTAACGAAAATAATCTAATAAAGAAATAATCGCTGTCTTTATTTATTATTTATCATGTATTTGTCCAGCAACTCTTGTGCTTTAAAATATTATACTTTTACTTAGATATAACTAAATCCCGGAATAACCAATGGAGTCATCCATTTGTTTAATTTCTAGATCACTTTTACTGACAAAATTCGTTTACCTGTAGTTGAAATTAACAAATAAAACCAAGATAACTGACCACTGTAACTTAACGAGCATAATCGCGGGTTGTAACCAATAAAGCCTATAATCATCTACAGATAAAAGCAAATACATTGACAGATCGCACATCATAATAAGTCTACCAATTTAGGCTGCTGTAGAGAGGCACGAATAATTAGATATCTAACTCTTTGTGTATGTGCATGCATACATACTTACATAGAAACAAATATAAAAACATACCGTCGTAAAGGGTTTACCTTCTTTTGGACAGTTGGGTAAAAATAAACTCTTTGCAGCCAGCCCTACAGTAGGGGTTCTTTGAAACGCTTATGATTTCAACGCATGAGGTAAATTCCTTTGCGGCCGATAAGTGCGGCTCCTCCTGTATTTAACCTTAATGTGGGCAGTTAAACTTAATTAAGATCTGAGCTTTGTCGTGCTTAATGGGGCAGAGCTACTGACTTGAGCGTATGTCGTGTGAGATGAAGTGATGAACAAACTTATACTAAACTTAACTTATTTTAAACTTACTGGGATACACATTAGTAGGCTTTTTATGGCGTCAGTTAGTTAGCTAGGTTTTATATGAATACAAAGCTGAAAAAAAATTTACTCTACATGCTTATTAAAGAAAAATCTTCAATCTAAGAATTAAAAAAAATCTTTCCAAGCGTCTTCACTCATGCTTTCCTTAATTTTGATTTTAAAAAATCCAATGCATATTAAAGTATAAATTGAATAGTTTATATTTGTAAATTAAAATATTGTTAAAATTACCTGTGTGGGGCATTTTGTGTCTGTACCTGAAACCAAAGATATACATATTAAGATAGGTGTACCTACATATAAAAAAATGCTCTCATTTTTCGTTATCATTATCATTAAACGTGTTTTTTTTCAATTTGTGAAATTACAAACAAATATTTAATTGCTTAAAGAACTAATTAACGAACTTATCTCTATTTTTTTATTACATCAATTTTAAACAAAAAACTCACACCGACCAAAACCAGAAGCAAAAAGATATCCATCGCATTCCGTGATCAGCGCCAATTTCACAAACGAAATCATGCCTACGCGCACAATTTTAAATCACGCTTCAAAAATAACAATAAAACTCTTTTAAAATTTATACCTACATAAAACCCGGCTTTCTCGTAAACCTAATCATGACTAAAGATCTGTTAATACAAAAAACTCGGCCGAAACACAAGAAATTCCACGTGACATCTTTATCGCGTTTCTACTTCCCCACACTTTTCCATTTTCGTGAAGGAAAACGTCACAATTCTACTGTGACATTATAGCATGAAAGCACCACGGTTGTGATTACAACCGCCCATTAATACACGATAACACCCTTAAATCATAATTTATTCAAATTAAAAATACTTATCAAAATATGATGCGGTACTAAATCAGGAATTAAGTGAGTAGGTGCGTGCGCTGATGGTATCGCTCGGTTGGTCACCGTGAAAATCCAAAAAACGAGGAACTGTGGCTGCCCACGGCACTGGCACGCAAATATCAGTTTAAAGTGCGTGCTTTGGTTAAGCTTCTACTTCTGCTTAATTACTAGAGCTGCACAGTGATACTCTAGCAGGTCATGGCGGTTTTCTTCTACGTTTACATCTTACATACGACTAAGTGTTAAAAGCTGCTCCATTGCATAAGTTGAGGACAAACAAAAGTAAATCGATTATGGTTTGTGAGTCTATCTCAACATTTAGTTTGTTTTTTTTTTTGAGAGAAAGGCAACATCAATCTTTATCATGAGTAATGTTACTTACAAAGATTTATTTTGCTTTAAGTAAGTAAGTTGTTTTTGAGACAAATGGGAACATGTGTATGGGGTAGATTTTGAAAAAGCGGACTAGTTATTATGTTAGGAAATATATGCTTATGTTTTGCTCGACTAGCAGGAGGCACTCCCACGTCTCTAGATGTAAACACGTAGTGCACGAAGATAGAAGTATATTATCGAAAGAGCAAAAGACGTGCTCAACCGACTCTACATAGTGGGGTAAGGATACCTATGATAATAATTTTTTTTGCAATAAAAATGTTAGTTATTCATAACCAAACCATATGCAAAAAATCAATTAACCCTTAAGTCCTCTAAGAAGACAAATAGGAGTAGGTACATATTTCACACACACCATACGGCGAATCATATACTATCGTAAATATCTTCTTTTGCCAAAAACAGAATTTCTTGCGTTTTAATGAAAAATTATAGTATCACAATACTACAACAATACAAAATAAGCCAAAACGTAAACACAAAACAAATGAAAAAGCAACCGCTTGGCGAGCAGAGCGGAAGCGAGGGCTACCGTATCAAAAAATATTATAAAAACTATTACCATAATACGGTACGACAAAATGGTTGAATTATGACTAGGGTCATAAGCCGACACGCTATGCCGGCCGAAATACAAGAGCATTGAAGTGCTAACGTACTGAACAACTAGAACACTTTATGATACAAAACTGTAACAGCAACAATATACATAATAAAACACAAATGTTTCTTCGGCAGCATTTTGGTTAGTACTCGTAATCACAAAAATGAATACCAGACATTCCTGAACTAGAAGTTCTGTGAGCTATAGACCTCGCGAGGCTGAATAATGATATATTTTGACGTTACTATCCTCAATAGAATCATTATTTAGAAACAATCGCAAAAACGGATTCGAGAACAAGTTGAAATTTGATAAAAATCCCGAGAATTCCTTGGGAAACGCGACCTATAGAAGAATAAAGCTAGACATCCGGACATGCATACGAAAGCGTTTGGCCAAACTTAAACGTAGGCCGTCGCTTTAAATTCTCTGGCGACTAGATAAAACTGTGTTGAATTCAGTGACTATTTTTTGGCAGAAGTCCAGTATTTTATTTCATTAAGTTGCTAGTTCCTCTTGCTATTTAAATATTTGTTTCAAATTATTCTTAAATCATTATAAGAATCATTTGGAGACTTGCATCAGAATGGTAATACGTGAGAAGATATTTTAACATGGCACTACGAAACAGATGAAAAAAATCCATGAGTAGTTATAGTTTCAAGCTTTAATACCACGAAAGATAGTCTAAACTTTTGATTGGCATAGATCTATTTATTTTGGTTTCTTTATGACTATTGGTGGAAAAAACATTCCATAGCATAACAAAATCAAGGTTACATTACACTATCTGAATCTAAGAAGGGTGGTAACGGAACGGCACGACCGCGCGCATTTTGCGTGAAGTAACTGTGCGTGTCAGATTTAATTTGTGCATAGTTTAAGAGGAAGTAAAGAGCTAAACGCGAGTTTTCTAGTCCAAAAAAGTGTTTGGTGCACTGCAAGAAACCAAATAAAAAAAATACATTTTATTCTACAAGATACATTTTATTAGGTGGTTGTTTTCAAAACACAATTTCATTATTTTTGCTCGATAGAAAAAAATCACGAAAACACCTCTAAAAATTTTTTTAACGGTTGAAATTGGCATGAAAATGTTGGCTAATAATTCTGAAATTTTATCAAATATTTCTTGTAGCAATATACTAGTTGGTGGTTGTGCTGTTTTTTTTAAATTAAATTGGGTCTTTGCAAAAACCCTAATTTTGTTATTTTCAAACATTTTAGTGTGCGTGTGTGCGTGAGCGCCCGTGTACAGACAGTCACGGCCGAGGCCTCTAGCTAGACGGACGTGTCGCGCTCTCCGCAGCAAAATATTCGCCGAGATTTGTGCTTATTTTTCCTGTATTTTTTAACTTAGATAGGTTACTTTTAGTACTTTTAGTTTAGTCAAGCTTTACGTACTTATATTTTTTTTCAACTGTGGAATACATAATATTTTTTAAATAATAGTTTTGTAAATATCGTGTGCTGATTCGAGGACTAGTTATGGGAAATAAATCAAAACCCTGCGGTTCTAAAAAACGTTTCTACAAAATAAAAGCTCAAAAAATGAATGACAAGAAAAGGTATGTACATGTATCGTATTATAATCGTCATAATAATGATTTTGTTTATCAGTGGAATTTTTACTAGTTGTAATATTTTCAATGCATAGATACCTGGAACAAGGCAAGTAAACAGTTTATTTGGTCATCCATTCGCAGAACTCGATTGTCTAGTCTGTTATTCAACGGATTCGTATGACTGCCGTCGTGAGTTCTGCTCTTGAATACAGAGTTCTGCTTTTTCTTCATGTTCTTTTTTAATTTCCATATTTTTTTATTGTAAAATATTATATAAAAATATAACTGTATTAAGAAATACATATATATTGCAGGAAAAAGAAACCAGACAACGTTGACACCGAAGATAGTATGTCAAATGCGTAAGTACCTGCAAATGCTCAAACCGTTTTATTTATAGTATGTGATAATCCAAGACAAGTGTTTTATTTTTACAGAAAAAGACCGCGGTTTCTAACCCCCGACTATGTCGAAACAGCAGCTTCATCTAGCTGCGATGTCGCTTTGGTATGAAGTACGAAATTAGTTTCATGCATTTTATATAATTATAAGTTCACGTTGCAATTTTTTTTTAACACAATCGTAACAATTTTTATACAATTTATCAAACCAAGTAGATTACCCCAACCCTTGTGGGTCTTGTAGGCTAGCTATTTAAAAAATGTTGTGAAAATCAGGTAAAAAGCATGCTCTGATCAGACACATGATTCATACAGCTAAAATGTTTGGATGCGGCATATCACGATTGTAAATTGTAGGGATGGTGAGGTACAAAATGCCGTATAGGTATTTGATGTTTGATTGTAAACAGTAAAATAATCGTAGGGATTTTTGATTCATCATCATCATTTCAGCCCTTATCAATTCACTCCTGGACGTAGGCCTTCTTATTCAAATCAAAATTTTATTTAAGACAACATTACAACCCATTTATCTAGTAAATAATTATTATTCGGTCTTGCGATTAAAATATAAATAATTTTTTTATTTACTTTAATGTTCATGCTAACAACTAAATATATATAATATTTTGTAATTTATAGATTTGAACCAGTCTCACCACAGAAGTTCCAGTCGGAAAACCCAACAACAATCGATACCCACTACAGTGTTGAAGTAATTTTTTCTCACCGCCGTCATTGCAGTAATCATCATCATCATTGTAATTTAATTAATTATACGTAGGGGGTAAAAGAATAAACTTTTACCTCAAAAATTCGTACCAAACTCGATGCACAGCTGCAGCAGTGACATTTAATGAAAAAAATGTTCTGTCAAAGCTACATAAAAAATAACGCATTCTAGCCCCCGTGGAACACTAAAAATGTGGGGAAGACAGCAAACATAAGAAAAATGTCTTGAATAAAAGATACACGAAAAGAAAAAGGAGGCTAATTTTTACCAAAACAAGTGAAACAACTACGGTGAGGCATGTGAAAAGCCAGACCTGCTGGAAGACGTACTAAACAGCATAAAAACTACTTTAATGGAAAATTAAAAAAAAACTGATGATGAGCGTGCGACGATTGACAGAAAAACCATTCTACAAAGAGCAAATGGAGAATGGCTTGAAATGAGGCGATCTCTTTTGACTGCGTCTAATTTCAGCATAGTTATAAAGAGACCAACAAATACACCATGTGCCAATTTAGTAAAAGATATACTGTACCAGAAAAATTTAGATAATGTGGAATCTATTGGTTATGGCCAAAAAAATGAAAAAACTGCCCTTGCTCAACTGGCTGTACAAGAAAACATAACCATACGACCTTGCGGTTTATTTACAGATAAGGATTTAAACTTCTTGGGCGCGACTCCTGATGGATTGACTGGAGACGACACTATTATTGAAGTGAAGTGTCCTTTGACAGCTAATAAGACGGGTCTTGCAGTAGCAATTAATAAAAAAAAGTTACTTTTTGGAAAAAACAAAAAACGATGAATTAGTTATCAACAAAAAACATTGTTGGTATTATCAGATACAGGGAGAGCTGCATGTGACCCAAAAAACGATATTGCTTATTTGTCGTATAGGAGAATGAAAAAGAAAAGCTCAAGACAGAAAAAATTCAAAGAGACGACATATTTTGGGAAAACGAAATGAAAGCTAAACTGATCAAGTTCTATATTGACTGTTTATTGCCAGAAATACTCGATTCTCGATTGTCTAGAAATATAAAAATTCGCGAGCCCTACATTATAAATAAAGATACAACTGAAAACAAAAACCAAGGAGAACAGGAAACCAAAAACGAAGAGAATGCAGAAGAAGGATTAAAAGATATTGAAAATTATGAACAACAATCGCCAACTCACACGCGTTACCTACATTTAAGTCAATTTTATTATGTTCGTTAATAAACGTGAATATAAAAAAAAAATGTTTTTTGCGTTTTTAATGAGGAACTTAATTTGGGTTACTTTATTCAAACGTCAATAGAGAACACTATGTCTCTTAGCTTGTAAATTTGTCTGCTACGCTGAAATATAATTTATATTTGCGTCAACTAGTTTTTAAAATAGAACTAAAAGGGAAGCGTTTTTTTAATCAAGCTTCTCATTATTTTTACTGAGATGAAAAAATATGGTATGTATGTATTCATTTATTCTCTCTGGCATATACAAGCAGCACCCAGCATTTTTACCCACTAACCTACAGGTTAAATTATCGGGATAAAAAAAACCAGGCTGTGTGTTAATCTAGAGTATACGCTACCTCCATACCAAATTTCATCCAGATCCATTTAGCCATTTTGTCGTGAATATGTAACAAATATACACACAAACACTAGTATTTAAATTATTTTTTTGCTTATATTTAATTTATAATGTTAGTGGCATTATCTTATTCCTTACATTTATAGTAAAAATGGTCTCAATTACATAAGTACTTTATATAATTATTATAACAAAGTGGGTTTTATTTTAATTATTATGCTAGATTCTCCTAAAATATCTAAAACTTCCACATCATAAGTATACTTTAATAATGATATCGGATAGCATGTTCGGGTGTGGACCGCATATTGCTTAGCAATATAGTTAATCGTCGGCAGTTACCGTATCCATAATTTTACTGCTTTGATCTATGTAAAATATGCGCGACATTTATTAGAATATTTTGGTATAATATCTTCACGATGTAGATTAAGCAAGTGGTTTTTAGAGCTGCCACCAGATGGCAATCACAAATTTTTATATATGTGTGCTCACGATTTTGAAATTAAATTAGCCGCTCACAGCCCCTTAACCTTTTTATTAGGTTGGTAAGCACACCCTGGTTAGTTAGGTAGTGTTAATATCCTTAGGGCTTTGTGAGGAGACAAGTAATTTTTGAATTTATAGTAGAATGTTTGAGAATACGAGTAAGTTAAAATTTTATTCTATTACTCGAGTATTGGGATTTTATAAAATGTATAAAAAGAGTTATGATTTGAGAATCGTTTATACTTAACTTTACATTTAAACCAAACACTGAGGTGACATTCGTAAGTTTAAGTTTAATAATGATGAAAAAGATTTTCCCTATATTATTCTAATGGTTTAAGTACTTTCAATATAGGACGCTAGTGACTGTATTTTATGAATTTAATAGAATCACAATTGGTTCGCATTTGACCAGATCGCAAAGCCTGTTAAGTATTTGAGTTATATCAGAATTATTGGATTTCATTTTGCCATTATGGTTGAATTTGAGCAGAGTTGGTACTAAAATCATTGTCGGCGAATTGGGACCAAAACAACCATAATGCCACAATGTAAACGCAGTTCTGACACCCTCAATAGCAGACACAGTGACTTCACATAATGTCAAAACAAATAAATAATCATTTCCTTAAGTTGTCGCGAACAAAACAAAACCTGACTATCATTCGCTAATAATCCAAAATAGAAAACAAACCGACGCATAGCAAGCAAGGAAACGCAAATAAATGAGCGCGCTAACTCAGGCGCCTAGGTATAAAATTCAGCATAAAATCCCTTGGATCGCGATAAGGGCCAGCACACACCGAGCGCGGGCGCGAAGACAAGTGACTTAATTGAGAACTGACCCGCGGGAGGTCCACGCTTGCGTTTCGTTTATGCTAATCAATTCACCACTAGTTTGTTTTTTACTCAGACGCCCGGAATGGGACCCTTTCCCCTTTTTATTTGGGTTCCGTTTGCGTAAACGTTTGTATTTGTATTGTAATGGGTTTTATTTTTCTTTAGCGTATATAAAGTGTTGCGTTTTGTTAAAGCTTATTGAGATTGGTATAATTATTTTTGTTTTATTCTACGTAGATGGGTAATATTCGATACTACATATTAAAACTCACACGTATATCTATGTATTAAAAAAAATTGTGAGGTATTTCTAAAATAGATTTAGAAAGCCTTGTAATAACTAGAAAAACAATCACGGTATCAATCACTTTTGTGCATAAATATTATAGTTCTTCTTTTTGGGTAGTTTCAGAAGTCTAACACTACAAAATAAATAGATAACGTTTCATTTTCACAGTAACTCATACAGAATCATAATATTATAGAGGAAAAAATAAATGCGGAACCCTTAAGTCTTTTGGCTGTGTCTTATTTAAGAAGCGTATAATTTAGTCAGTAGCGTCGAGATATATCGGCCCGGTGTGGTCTACACTATATACACGTTCATATATTTCCGAGAACAGATGACAGCAGTTTTGTCAATGTTTTGCGGTTAATTAGAGACGATTTCAACGCTATTTCAGCCTTAGTTTTAAAAGTTAAAGCCATTTATTCTCATATAAATATCGGTTGCTATTATTGGAATTAGTCAAAAAAATATATAATGTATGTAATATTTCATTATAGAAAATGCATTTATTACAAAAAACTAAATAACTAACTACAATAAAATATATATAACTTAATTTTATAATTATATACATATATGTATTAATAGTACCCTAACTACTAACAATAGTATTTAGTATTTAGGAGTTGTTATTTGCTATTATTTTTTTTTTCTATATATTCTTCTTCTTCTATTTATCTCTAAGTTTCAAGGAAGTAAAAACAAAAACTAGATGTTTCCGTAAAGACTGCCTCATCAATATCTACAAATATATCATTTTTAATAACACAATTATTTAAGCAAAAGCTATTTTAAACAAAGTTTATTTACCTATATGCGACCCAAGGAAATGCTTCCTAGTCTAGATTACACTAGCATTTAAAGCATACTGCCGGAACACACCCTTACGTGCTTGGCGACAGATTTTATCAAATAGAGAAAAGTAGCTAGCCGAGCGATAGAAAACACCCTATATCCATGCTATGGTTTCCTTTCGATTATATTTATATTTTCCTTCACCGATAGCTCAGGCTGTTTTTTCGTCTTTCATGGCATCAAACCTTGTATTTCTTGGAAGGCAATCTATCCCATACCACTGGGCTATCATCGCTACAAGCGACTTTTCCGACAATAACTTACGTACGATATGTCATATCGTAACGAAGTGTTTAGGAAAGTAAGTTAAGGTTTTATTATAACGAGTATAAGTGCAATCAGTCTAGAGCTTTGTCTATAGCTTGTGTTGTTAAGATAACGCGAGTGGTTAACAACTAATTAAAAATAAAACGTTTTCGTGTACAAGGTGTGTCAGCAACATTTCCCAATCACTAGGTTGTGCGAGGATGAATATATCTTCATTAACGCTAACTAGTCTCTAGCGAGAGCTAGCACGTCAGGGATTGAGATCATCCGCCTGTCACACCGTAGCGTATCATTAAACGTGGCCAGCAAATAATGTTAGATATCCCTTTTCGAATCAGTTTGTTACATTGATCAGACTACGATTATATTCAGTACCATCGAAAACAAAGAGAGATTAGCCTAATTTTTTTACAAACGTATAATATTATGAAACTGTTTGTTTGACTTGTTTGGTAATTTTTTTTAAGATTTTAGATATACAAAACGGTAATCTTAAATTTTAGATTATATTTTTTTTATATTAAATGTGGTTCCAGGAAAAGATATATATTTTATTGGCAGTAAAATATGGGCATTTATTTTCTTTTTATCAAGCAATATCTGGATTTATCAACTTTTGTATATTTCGTCACATATTTGAAGGATATCATACTCATTTATTCATACTTACTTAACACATCATTCCCTTTTAAACGAACTACCTTCAAATGTGTGAGAAACATACGTTAAATTAATGCAAAACATATAACATTTTTATAACGCTCATTGCCCTGCATAAAATATTTTAATATTAAAAATATTTGAATGCATGAATTAATAAGAGTAACTGCGCCAAATTAGCACGTCACACATATAAATGCAAATCAACACAACTTTGAAAATGTATTCATGATACTTATTTATATATTGGTGTATAGTAGGTACATTGCTTCAAGATTTTAAAGTATATAATAAAATTTAAATACTTTAATATCGTAAGACAAACTAACAGTAAATAAAAGCAAGTAATCTATTAGCCAAGTATGTAGTACAACATGTCGTCGATGTTTTAAGTTTTGATATGAGACATATCAACAAGAAACTTGTCAAAGTATTGAAGCCCAGCCTGATTCAAGTGATAAGAGTTTCACCGAGGACAGCTGAATCTTTTCTTAAGATATAGCTCTTTTCTACCTATTATTGTTGTCCGATTCCAATGTTTTTTTTTTACATAGCTAACACAGTATTTACTAGGCTTAACCGTTTTATTTTTTCTGTCTTTTATATCAATCAAAAGTTACATGCTTTCTAAGCATATTTTAGCGCTGATACGATGTCTATTTAAAGACTTTGTTATGCAGAATTCAATAACTTATTTCAAAATAATAAAACTTGTAGTGAAGCCATTGACACTAATAACAAAAAAATACATTACAATTCAGGGGGTGAAAAGAGGTAGGCCCGAAACGAAAATTGTATCAGAAACATGAAAGTAGTGAAAGGTCGGTGATCCTCTCAAGTTTAGTTTGTAGTGAGTTGTTACGGCTCGGTGTAACGACGGGCGCAGATAGAGATAGCGGCGCGAGCGCATTTGCATTCACGCGCCACACACTGAGACCACCGCTGCGTCGCGCCGCCTCTGTATTGTTTTATTTATAGGGTTTAACACCTTTTAGAGTTATAAGGTATAATGTATAACAATATAGGTTTTATATAGTAGTATAAAGTTTATATCAAACTATTGCTATCATAAAATTAGAAAGGGTAGACTGTCAAATTATTAATAAGTGCAACTATAACTTTAAGTCTTGCTTCTTTTAATAGGGAACTTTCTATGAATTAATAGGATATTTAAAGGAAACTTTTACGATCCATTTGTCATAGCAACTACTTAATAATAAATTACTAGCCAAAATTACGTGTTGTAAATATTTCAGATACCTTATATATTGATGTCAGAGAATGTTTCATTAAAAATCCCAAGAATAAGAAAAAGTTAACTACGATCATCACAAATAATTCTCAACATTTACTTCACTAACTTTGCAACTATAATATGTACATATTAAAGCTACGTTAAAATACTTAAATTACCAGTAAATTCCATTTAGGTGTCACCAAGTGTAAACCTCGGCGAAGAATTCCATTTTGTATGCAGTTTGAAACTCTAACTGAGCAACATTCAGCTGATAATGAATCACATTCGCTGAAAATTCCCAATTAACTTCATAATAAACAGGGTCTCAGTCAGTTAGGGGGCAAAAATGTTAATGTTGGAAATTAAGCTAAAATTACTAAGCAAAATTAAATATTAGGTAGTGATTACTAGTTCTAATAAATCATAACTTTCAGTAATAACCATACCGGAAATTACATCTGCATGATAAATCTATTTATTAATAATACTGTTTTAGAGTTGAAGAATTTCAAGTTTTTCTTTAACAGATGCAAAAATAAGGATAGTAAAGCGAAACAAACTTAGCAAGCGTGATTCAAGTAAACATTTACAAAAGTAAAGTTTCTGTATAGCTTATAAAATTAAAATAATCTTAACCCCAAATTTATTGCCCTAGCCACGGCCCTACCTCCGCCTAATGTAAAAAAACAACTCATTATTAACTCTGACATCGGAAAAATAAGTCCCCGGCCGAATTTGCATTTTCGTGCGGCATGAAACTATGACTGCCCGCTACTTGCACGGTTTTAAAGCACAAATTTTTTAATGAATTCGCACAAAATTTACATGCTCGAAAGGCCAAAGATTTAAATTGTTAGATAGGTTACACTTCATGTGGGAAAAACGTCCGTTTTATACTACTGAAGCCAGCACAGAAATAACGGTGAACGTAAATCAGCATTACTTTGCTATTTTTGTTGAATATTGAATGTTCTCATATTCAGAATTTATTACAATGGGTATGTACAAATTAAACTTACTAAAACTATAAAACAGTACACTACACTTCTATTTCAAGAATATTTGCCAAACACTTGCGGAGATAAGAATTAATACTTGCGGAAGAAGAATACGAATCAGTCAACAAATTCTCGAGATAACATTTCCTCGGAAGGAAGCCTAGAAGACCTAGTAGGAAAAGTATTTTTTATTTGATAGAGTTCTCATATATTTCTCATGTATGTATATAAAATTTAATAAAATCAGTCCAATAGTATGGTTTTTTAATAAAATTAACTGAAAAATTGGTTAAAGCCTGCCAAGTTGAGCTCAGCTTTTAACTTATTCAAAGTTCAATAGGCTGTTAATAATGAGATGAAATTAAATAGTTATTTGTAATACAAGAGTGCAAAGTTGCTTTTTACCCGCGTGCTTAATTTTGATGACTGAGCAAGGTAAGGATTCTAAAATGATTAAAAAATTAGAATCCTGAGTATTAGCGCGAGAATCAAAAGAGCACGAGGTAAAAAATCTTTGCACTAAATGCAAAAAAAGAATAAATAATACCAAGAAGATTCAGAGTCAGAGTTTCTAATATATTAAAAAAGGTTGTAGATATATTTGGCACCATAGAGGTAGAAGTAAATAGGTTTAATAATGTTTTGATGCCTTAGTGCACACGATGTTCTAAATTCGATTTACTTTGTCCACTAGTGGATAAATCGGCTTTTGCACTCAGAAGAGCAAAAATACTCTTTCTGATATGTGGGGATGAAAAAAAATTGGTTTATTCCAGACAACAAAATAGGTCTATGTGTAGATCTATGTTACTCGTAGTACAATTAGATATAATACTGAATAATATTAACTATTAACCTGCCGAGTTAGTCAGCATAGGTATAACTTATTGAAAATAATGAATAATAATAGCTATTAGCTATATATTAACTAGAATGAATTTGCTATGATGTCACATCTAGGCCCGTTTTAAATCCTGTAAGCCTTAAAATGTTTAGTGCGGTTCGGTGGTCTAGTTTAGTAATTAACACGTAGGTGTTACGTGGCGAGTGTTTTATGACAAGTGCCTAGCTTTTAGGACTCGCGTACTTCACGACAAACCTAAATAAGTCAATGTAGTTATTTTTAACAAAAAATATAATTAACGGTTTCGGACTTGCATTATTAGATTAAATTGTTCCTTTTCTATTTTTTTTTCAGATTATAAAACTGTATTTATTATTTATTTCATTACAACGAATTACCAGAAATGAATTTTGCTTCCTATTATTATTAAGCAAAAAAATAGCAGGTGGATTATCTATAGACCAGTTAAAATTGACGAGTAATCTATATCTATGCTTAAACATAACACCAGAAGGCATCGCGCCCAGCTTGCCAGCGGCATGCCTATGCTGAATAAGAATGCTTATACGTTGGGCCAGATAAACACCGGCATTCTGGTCACGCGGCGCATATTTGATCAAACTCAATCATATTAATATATCAATTATATTAAACTTGTCTCTACTATATAAGATTTGTATCGATGGTGGTCCAGTGGTCAGTGGGGTTGATTGCCGTGCAAAAGGTACGAGGTTCGATCCCACGAAACATGCAAAAAGAGCAGGAGCTACCGGTGAAAGAAATCATCGTGAGGAAACCATAGCATGGCGGTAGGGTGTTTCCTATCGCTCGCCTGGCTAGATACTACCCTCAAGTTGTAAAATCTGTTACCAAGTACATAACGGTGTGTTCCGACAGCTTTCCTTGAGAGCCATTGTATTTCAGACTAGGCATGCTCCATCTAGGGCTACAGTATCGCTGATTTCCGTGGTCGCGCGAACTTGTAGTCAAATGACTAGCTGTGTAGGAATAAAATATATATATTGTACTACCACATAAGACGCGACTCTTATAGCTCCCCACTGATATATCACTCGCGTCAAAGATTCCATGGAACATAAACCGGATCTAAATTTCATCGCTGCCGTGAAAACTGGTTTTATCCTAGCTGTCAATCGAATTCGGAAGCGATGGCTTTCAAGCCGAATGCAATGAATGCGTTAATGTTTTAAAATATGATACCCGCCACATTAGAATCGCGAAAATAAAAATAGAAGTTGAATCAATGCACAAAAAATTAAATAGAACTTTGGAAACTATCTTTGAAAGTTAACTTACTCTGGACTCAAAAATACATTAAGTTTCAACGATAAAGTTTCAGCGACAGAAGAATTATTGTCAGGGACAAATTGACTGGACTAATTTATCCGATACCGATACTGGAAACAAAAGACACATTTGCAATTACCTTTACCTCTTCATTGCTCATTAGATCATCAATTTCGAAAATCGACACGCATTGTTGTCGTTGCACGATTTTTTGAGAATATCGTGACAAAATTACTGACGCAATGCTGTCAATCAATCTGGACTTTATTGCTTTGAAATAAATATCAAATTTGAGAAAAAAATGTGCTGATTCGGAAGGTCCGAATGCCTTGTTTAAATTATTGGTAAAGAATTGTATAGCCGAAAGCAATAATTTTGTTACTGGCGTGTGATGGGTAACTCCAAATTACAGGATTGCTAATAAGACGCATCTTCTCTAATAAATTGCAGACTTAAATTGGGTGAGATTTAATGTCGTTAATTTATATAATGCTTCTAATATATTAGTGATACAGGTTAGTTTGTGACATTTTAGGTGTAGGTGTCGACGGACGTTGTAAATTAGATTGAGGTGAAATAAATAGTTTGTTGAATTCTTGAGATGTTTTTGAGTATAATACTGGGTTTCCGAAGACGGCTACGTGCGGTGCTGTATATAAAAACTAGAAGCTGTCACCCGTGGCACGTGATAAAACACTTTGAACTCTCATTTGACCATCTTAAGGGATGAATTTCCATAAATATTTTCTTAGTAAACTTTTACACTCTGTATTGAATACATTTTATAAATTTCATGTCGTTACGTGTAACGGTTTAGGCTCTGCGTTGATTGTAGCCAGTCAGTTAAGACTAACTTTAAATATATATATCACACTAATATTATGAAGGCGAAAGTTTTTATGTAATTTAGCTTATACCTTGAATTCAAACGTGGGCTACTTTTTCATCCTGGAACATTGAAGAGTAGGATGATTAAATTAGAAAAAAAACCACTGGTAGCAAGCTGGTAGGTAGTTATAAGGTAACATTATAGTGTAACCTGAGTAAACAAAACTATAAGTATGATTTACAATACTAAAAAGTTAAGCTAAAAAGTAGCGCCTACTAGCTTTTCATAGGAGTGTATTTGTTAAAGAGCTGTCTACAATTTAAAAGCCATTCATACCTACAGAAGTTATCTGAAATAGATCACTTTTGACCGATGAGACCTCCTTTTGTGTCTGTTTTCTTCTGGATTTATCATTTTACGTTCTATTTTGTTTGTGATAATGAATAGTTTTATCATTCCAACTATATACATGTAAAATTTAAAATTTTGAAAAATCCCCGACATATATTCTAGCAGTAATCTTGGATTTCTAATTCTCATAGATAAGAGTATAGTATTTTACTAGTCAAGCCCTTTCATTTGATACCCTTGATACCCATATAGCCACAATTGTATAGCATTCTTGCTATTTAAAAGGTTTGCTTCTGCCTTTTTAAAGGTAAGTACAAAATCACAAAACTTAAATTAAAATACAAAATTTTAAAATGATGAAAAACTTGTTCTAAAAATTACTCTTACTTACAAAAGTGGCCTTCAAATTTCGATTTCAGTTGATCCACCCCAGCACAGCTGTCATAATTATGGAAAACACAAATTTGCGGCTGATTATATCGTACCAGCGCTTACAAGATAATTTTCACACTTTACCCAAGGCAGTTGACAATCTTCTTGACTCATTGGCGAGTGCGAGAGCGCAGGCCTGGAGGCTAATGTATGAAGAACTTCAAAAACTTAGATAAGGTGTATTCACAAGAAAATTTTAAAATCTTACACTGAAGATGATTTAATGCCTATTTGGAATGCGATCAGTAGCTATACTTTTTGTAGTAAATATAATATTATAGTACTATAACTGAGATTGTCTGGTAGAGCTTTAAAGCGATAAGCTCGCTTTCTGTATTTGCTTGTTGTGTTGTATTTTACAGAGTGACTTTTAAAAAATTGAGTTCTGGTATGTATATATAATATGTATATTTTGAACTTTGTGATATATAAAAATAAGTAAATAAATGTTAAAAGTTGCTGACGAATCGGTTGATAAGATTAAAGTTTTAAACTTTTATTTTTGAGTTGAAATAATAAAAAAGAATAAAATAAGTACCAGTAGTACCTGCGTGTACTCATCGTTATCATCAGCATATTCTCGTCAACTGCTGGACAAAGGCTTCTCTCAAGAACGCCAGCGAGCGCCTTGCCTACAATACATATCCTTACTTAAATGAACTATGTATGTGTTAAAAAGTTAGGTCAAGGTAATGTGGTTATTCGTATACCAACAATTTATCTAATTCGCAGTTTTACTTTACAGTGTCTAATCCCTCTAATTGAGGCTCAAAAAATCATAAAATTAAACTTGCACTTTACGAACGCAGCTTAACACATCGTCTAATTTATTAAAACACCCAAATTATCACACCTCTCCCTTCACTCCCTCTCACTTAGCACTCGCAGAAAAAGGACATCCGATGCCAACGAACTAAGAATAATTTAGGCCCTGATAAGTATGCTTAATGCCTCATATTGCATTCTAATTGTGCCGAATTACAGGGGGTCGCGGGTACAAACTGAAAATTGGGTGTTGAAAAACTGGCAAAACGTGGTGTTAAAACGCCAAGCCGGGTGTTAAAATGTGCCAGATTGGGTGTTAAAAGTCCGAGAAGCTTATTAGGGCCTCGTTAAGTGAGAAAGCGGTACGCACGCGAAGATTTTTGAAGCGTAACGTAGGTTATTAAGTGTCCAAATGCGGGATATTGGCACTCATCGACTTTGGTAATGGAAGTAATTCATCATCATCAGGGGACTTTGGTGAGATGCCAACAGCCGTGCCTTTAGGGGCTTTGAGTTTAGTATTCAGACGTTGCCGTCGGTTAGAGAAAAATAAAAATAAGTATTTAAAGTTTTGTTAGTTAGTTGTCATTGTTATTTACTGAAATTAACTATAAATTATTGTTAATTTCGATAATTTAGTGATTTAGTGTGATATATGAAATAACTTAATTTAATAGGTAGTTATAGGTTTAAAAATAAGCTTTAAGATTTCGCTCTAGGCTGATTTAACACTTGTTAGGAACATAATTTTACTAGCATTTACCTAAAAATGGTTTAGTTTATAACCTTACATTTACTATATCTTAATGTTTTATGTATTATAACAAACAATAAAGTTTATGCATAAAAATTTACTTTTCTAGAGGAAACTATTTAAAAATATCTTTTGAGTGGCTTTTAGTACAATATTAACAGTTTTATTTAAAAATCAAGTAAACAAATCAACTATAAAATCGATGCGGATGTAAAGCTGTCTTGATTTCGAAACAGTTGTATAACGTAACTTGATATTATATTTTTTACATTTTCAATATAAAATTTGATGCCCACCATTGAAGGAAAGCCGTGCGCGTAAATGAGTAAGATAAATTGGTCAAACTGTTTACCATCAACGCCCTAGAAGATATGTTTAAGACACGGGATTGTTATGTGGTTGCATAAACATAAAAAGGGTGATAATCTCTTCACAAGTGATAGCTGCGAATTTGTAATAAAAATTAAACCGAAACTTCTGCTAAATAGCTATTTGTTAAAAACATGACTACGGCTTTTGTGGTAAGACGGTATGTCTCTAACATTCGATTCGTAAATTGCATAATTTCTTTTACACGTTTCGTGCAAAAGTCGCATTACACTTCCTCTGTGGAACATAGTTGGCATTACATTGTAATAATACTGGGCGAGATAAAGCTTAGCGTTGTTTGAATGGTTTGCGATACAGAGTATAAACTTTAGCGGTTTTATTTAGATAAAGTAGTAATACTTTCAAAAAGTAGTAAGTGACTTCAATTCAGTTATTTCAGCGACGAATACAAATGTTTCAGAAAATCTATCGAACGTTTTCAATCGAAATCGATTTTAATAAAATGTGTAAGATCACTTGGGAAATATTCAGACACAATAGTGTATTTCCATTTGGTCTCTAGCATGTCTGAGAAATTGGAAAACAAGATTCCAATTAACTGAGAAACTCCTCTTTTGTTGTTTTTACGGTTTTTCTGTTGAAAACATTGATAGGGATTAAAAAAATCTAGTTACTTTTTGACGATACCCAGTCGAGACCTTGTATCTCCTCCAAACTCCAGTAGTTAATTACTAAAATCCGGCACTTGTAAAAACAAAAGCTTGTGAGGTAAATACGAGTATAACATCAGTTAAAAACGATACACTAATTTTCACATCTTGTTTTAAAGTTTATTATAAATATTGTGACACTTACATATCATTTTATTTTAGTTAAGATAAAGCTGAAATGAAAAATTTACTAAGTAGGTACTAAATTTTTTTAAATTAAGTAATTTAATTTGTATAGATATATTAAATTATTTTTAGGTCATAGTGCAAGAGATATCTAGGTATTCGAACCTTATACAAGTTCTTATTATAGCCCATATTGCAGATCAACAGTTTTCTCTTCAGCCATCAGGCTCTTAGACATCACTTCAAGTTCCTGGCACGTAAAGAAAAATTACACAAGTGGTTAGAAGCGAGTTTAACAAAAACCCGACTGCTAAATCGTTAAACTTGTGTATCATCTTTAATTTCTTTTTTTTATATTTATTTTGATGTACCCTGTGTCACTCTCGTGACTAAAACAAATTTATTGACACCACTTACATAAAAATACGACAAGCGTTTATGTTCTAGGGCGTGCCAAAGAAATGCATACATATATACATACACTCGAAAAACATAACCCTCCTTCTTTCGCAGTCGGGTAAAAGTAAGTTACCATTTTATAATGCACCCTAGGCCACGCATATTTTTAATTCTTTCACATTTCCAACCTATCAAGGGCCACATCCACAACATCCAGCCGACCCATTAGACAATTGTTTATCTACCAGATAAGTGTGATCCCACGATCCAACTCGCGTGACCGTTCCGCTACTTGCCAGCAAACGTTATATAAACCGTTTAACATCGTATTTTGTACATAATATCATTATTTTACATGCTATGTTTTAACTTTATACGTATGTAAACATGTTAATTAACGTAATTGTTGGTTAATTAGTAGATTTTTATGTTGCTTTAAGATTTAATCGAATTTTGTTTGTGATTTGCCGACACGATTGTTTAAAGTTAGTATTTTGTCTGGGATTTTGACTTTTGACAATGATATTTTGTCTTAATTATAATGCATTAATAATATGAGATATTTTTTTTAACCTAAACTTAAGTATTACAAAATAATTAGTTTGAATATTGTGAAGATGTTCAATGCAAACGTCATCATGGAAACAGAAATGGTCCTATTTTCAGATCAGTACATTTATGAATTATATTAGAAAACATTTTATTTTTCGTTGAAGCTCTTATTACTTTATATAAAATAAAAGAGCTCGATAAATTCTGTAACGCTATTTTGCATTTGTGTAAACACGAAGATAGGCCTACAGAACTTTAAACCGAAAAGCACTTGAAATGTAAGTAATACGCATATATATAATTGTTTATAAATTTAAGTATATCCCGAGAAAAAAAGCTTACTTGAAAATAGGCACTTTTTTAATATATATATGATTAAATAATAAATAAATAGTAAATTTAAGTACATCGACGAGACAGATAATCGCGAAAATTAGGAGCGCGCGTTGAACTCTTTTCTGAGGACACATGTCTTCACATCATACGGATATCATCTGAGTTTTTTTATGCGTTAACTTTGGTAGTCGTAGAGCTAGTTTTATAATTATATGCATATAGCAGTTATATGTACGTGTAATGGTTTCTTGTATTTACTTATTGTATAAGTAGTTAAAAATAGATCTCTTCATAAAAATGAGAAGCTAATTACAATTAAAAAAATTGAACCGTAGAACCAATATTTGAAAAATCCTGAAGGCACAATTTATTTTAAATTATAATTATTAATGTTAAACTTTTAGCACTTACCCAAAATCAGTGCAACTATTTCATCAAATCACCAACAAAACGGAAACGAACAAAAGCATAACCGTAATTAAATGTCTCACGAATAAAAAAGTTCCAATGTCCGTTGAGATACAAAAAATAGAACACTAAATTTCAAATTCAAAAAGGCAAATAATGTGCGCGACGGACGTTCCAGATTTGAATTGGGAACGCGTGCCGTTCCGTTGTACGCGGGCTCACTGCGCGAGTCGCAAGCCGCTTGTACGGACCGTGCCGGCCCCGCCTACCGCGAAACGGAACGGTGGGGACGATACACCTCTTAGCTTCTTCACACTTCCCTCATACCTACTAGTGCGACCAATGCTAAAAGAGCTGCGTGACCCCCCCACTGTTTTCTCGCGCGCTTTACAACTGCCGCTTTTCCAAAGCTCCTGTTTTACTGGTCAGTTTCTATTCTCGGCTCTTATGTCCGATTGTTCAATTTTGAGCGTTATGTCTGTGAAGTAAAGACGCAAGGGACGGAACATGGAAGTTAGTAGATGAGTGTTTCTGGTATTTTGCGGGGCGGAGAGCTAAAGACTGTCAAATAGATAATTCGTATAGGTATGGGAGTGGAAACGTCGAGGGCTTTGTTAGTTGGATTAAGTTCTGTTAACAGTTTGTATTGTTACGTGGCCATTCGATAGATAAGTGGAATGGTTTTGGTTATTATTGTCATGCACTATAAATATATTCACTCTCTATTTAAATAATTGGTTTTGATACTTTAGGAAAATCTTAAATATTATAATCGTTTTTTTGCATCATTTTTTCTTACTTGCTTATGAGATACCAAGTACTTTGTATATCAAAAGTTTTATTGGAGATACTACTAGTCATATCGTATCTCTTATACCCAGGACAAAAAATATTTGTTATTTATAAAAAATATTTATAACCTTTAAAATTTTATCAATCTGTATTTTTGAATTTATTAAATCACATGTTTTAATTGTTTGTGTAAAAAAAGTACTTTTACATCGTTGGTTTATATTACTTACTTTACATAAAATAGTTAATAGCTTTTTAGGGTTTCGTACCCAAAGGGTAGTAAGACTTTGCTGTCTACCCATCCGTCCGTCTATGTATGTACAGTACATTAAATTTACAGATGATATAAATCGTTGCCGCTAATACAACAAGTACAAAAAAAATAACAGAATAAATTAAAAATTTAAGGGGGGCTCCCATACAGCAAACGTGTTATTTTGGCGTTTTTTGCTACAGATATTAAAAATTATAATAATTAAAATTCATAATAATTAAAATTCATAATAATTAAAATTAATAATAATTAAAATTCATAATAATTAAAATTAATAATAATTAAAATTAATAATAATCAAAATTAATAATAATTAAAATTAATAATAAAAATTATAATAATTATTTCAGTTTACTAAGACCCATAAACATGTAACTACGATATCGATTTAAAATGTACATACATATTATTATTAAAAAAATTACATAATTATTAAGAAAACAAAAAAAAAATATGATAACAAGTACTCAACTCGAACTTGGCCAATTTTATTTTTGTCGAATCTCACCAACTAAATAATTAAAAACTTTGTTCATACAAAAACGCAAGCACTATTCTGCACTTAATACGGTATTCCACTAGTACATCATGACTGTCACGTCAGGCTGATGGTGATTAGTTGTAACTGCGAGCTTATTATTGGGGTTGTGTGAGGGCGGCGGTGGAAGTGATGGGCACCGAGAAATAGGTGCGTAATGAGACCCAGGGCAAACACCGTGACCACTGCTCGTGTCCTGAGTATAAGGGATACGATATGACTAGTATTACCTCTAATAGAACTTTTGATATACTGAGTACTTAGTATCTCATAAGAAAGTAAGAAAGTACATAAATAAGTTAAGATGCAAGCTAATGCACAGAAATAAAAAAATGTTTAGTGTTTGAAGTATATATATATATATATATATATATATATATATATATATATATATATATATATATATATATATATATAGGGGTATTTATATTTTTGGTTGCACTTAGTTCCATTTAAATTTAATCAAGAACAGTCCAACGGTTTGGATTTAAATGAAAATAACAGAGAGCATGACGACAGACCAAAAAAAAATCCAGAAATTAATTAGAGACTCTTCGCTCACTGATGAGATATGATAAGGAATTTAAATTATTTGATGTTTGAATATACTTCGAAATATAATTATACTAATTAGCTTGTATTGTCTATATCTTACATTATTGCCAACCTCATATAAAGAGTTTTGTGCTTCGTTATTTGGCTACAATGTTTAGAGAAGACTTGGTGTAGTATCGCGTAACGTTAGCGGCGAACCAAGTAAAACAAGCAATCCTGGTTTCGTTTTGGCAGAATTAAAGAGGCGAACTATCAAAATGTGACCAGGATTGCTTACACTTATTTCACTTCGCCTCTAACGAGATACCACCAATGTTTCCAGCTGTGGGGCGCATATTGTGTAATATCGGACAAGAGTGTGTTTTTGGGAGATTTTTGGAACAGGTATTTGTCTAATTTTACTTTTTCCCCTGAATCAAAAAAAAAATATCGGCGGTAAATAGAAAAACGTTTCATTTATCCCCAAGCACTCGATTTCTTCTGAAGGATAATTAGAATAAGCCACAGCAACTTGCACACAGGTAGGTCTGCACTTGATCGATTCATAGTCATACCAGCATAACTACTATTAGGTATATATTTTATTTTTGACTATTCAGAATTAATAACAGGACTAAATATTCTTAGCAAAAACAAATATTCCTACGTGCCTAATTTAAATGAAATTTTAGCAGCTGCTTATTTACCGCTAAATGTCACACGCGGCGTTGCTCGCACATATAATGGAATATAAATAAGTTACCAACTTTCAACCTCTATTTGACCCCCTTAGGGGCTGAATTTCCGTAAATCGCTTCTTAGTACACCCTGTTCTTCTTACACCCTGTAATGAATACACCCTCCAAATGTCCAGTTTCTAGGTTCATCGATTTAGTCTCTGCGTTAATTGTAACCTGCCAGTCAGTCAGTACTTCTTACTCTTTAATATTTGTAAATTATTATAATACAGTAAATGTATTTACCATCGTCAACTTTAACATATATACTATCTTGTTTAATTTTTAAACTTACCTTTAAAACCCGCTGTTCATTTCCAACTTGCACCAAAAACAAACAGACAAACGGGCGTGTCGTCCCATGACTGGTTGCACTCGGTTGCAATTAGAGGTTTACACTCGATAAAATATGAACGATTCATGTCACCAAGGCCTGCAGGAAGACGAGACGGACACGATAAGCACCCTGCTATTATAAATGGCATGATTATCGTTCATATCTGATTGTGTTTGGGGTGAAACAGGCAAAAAGTTGTTGTTAGTTATTCTTCAGTGAAACAAGTGAAATTAAAAATAAGAGAAAAACCTCGATTCACAATAATAGAAAAAAATGTTATTTTTTAAATTGAAACTTATCATAGTATATAGTAGCCTACCCTTTCATGTGATACTCATATTGAAGGAGTTTTTGTGGCAGGCTGCTATCTTGGACCGATTTCACCAAACATAGCCAAACACTTCCGACAAATTTTCTTTTTAAACCAAGAAACAAAATCAGAATCGTTTAATTAGTTTGGGAGCTGCGATGTCACACACATAGACGTAAAACTTATAACACCAAATCGTTTTCGCGTCAGGGATCACAATCTCATAATTTCCAGTACAGTTTAAATTTCCACAGGATATTTGCAATTGTTTCGTCCTAGTACCAGCTGTATGTAGATAATTAGTGAAATATAGTGTGAATATAAATATAATGAAATAAGGTATTTTACTTACTTTCATATTTATGAATGGAACGGAAATTTATACACACTATGTATTTTACACGGATAATCAATTTTATTACAATACTTTATCGTGACGTCACACGCTACTAAGAGTTTTAAATCATTGGTAAACAATAAACACGATAAGTAAACTCGTTAATAACGTTACTTACACACGCATAAAACTTTTCCTCCTAAAACTTAAATTCGCACAAAACTCTTCTACTCTTTTTTGGTTAGCCTTCAGAAGATTTTTTTCACAAGCAGCGCAACGCGATTATTTGAAAACTCATAATTGTCAGTGCAATTTAATGTCCCCAGGACATTTGCAATTGTTCCATCCCAGGTGTAAGTAGATAATTAGTGAAAGCACCAAAGTGTTAGTACTTTGTGTTGGGCGCTATCTGCGATCGCGGCCACCCTCAAATTATAGGGAGGCGATGCCCATTGCGTAATAAGACCACGTAAACTGTGGAGTTTCCTTGCAATTTAAAACCAAATTTCGAATTAATAAATTTATAATTTTAACATTAAAAAAAAAATAACAGCCAGTTTTTAAAAATACCTTTAAAATCTCGAAAATTTCCTACTATTATTATTTTAATATTTTAAACGGTGAAGGAAAACGTCGCGAGGAAACCTGCTGGTTGGAGAAAGTTAATAAATAGCTTTCAAATATAAATAAAGTTCTCGGCCAGCAAATTAATAAAAGGTGGACTTACCTTACCCCTTCAGCAGTAAGACGTAAATCGCCTCTAAAGCGAGAGGGCCCGGGTTCCTTCCCAGGTTAATGTACCTCTCTATTTTAGGGTCATATTCTTATCAGAACTAATTAACACTTTATCTAACACCATAGGAAAATATTGTGAGGAAAGCTACTTGTCGGAGAAGATCCTCACGATGTCAGAGCTTTCGAAGATAAGTGAAATCCAAAAAAAAGTGAAGTCCTCTACCAGCAAGTTGGCCAGCGTGGTGAACAATGGCTTACAACCCTACTTCGTAGGGGAGATTCGTGTCTAGCAAGAACTCTATGGACTGATACGTAACTTATACAAAAAATATATTAAAAAAGATCTTAATCTATTGATAGCACCTTAACAGAAAGAAAGCGGAACAAATTCGAACGTGAATAACTGGATTCGATTCCATCACCCGTATACTCGTAGCTGTGGGGGTCATAAAACTATACTTTTATTAGTAAATCTCAAGATTCAAATTCATAATTTCATTAATTGCTTCAATTCCGAGAAGCTATCTTGATTTTAATGCTTTATAAATTGACTTATTGGAAACAGAAGTTGGGAACTTGTTACACGTTATATTATTTTTAACTGACTTCGAAAAGGGAGGAAGTTCTCAATTTGTCGAAATCTTTTTTATTTATTAATATTATCCCTTTTCTAAGTGACGCCTCGACCAATTGAGATTTTCTTTTATATATTTGAAAGAGTTTCCTTTATTTTTAAGAAAATTGCTCTAAGAATTTATTCCTAAATAACATAGGTACATCGGTAAAAATTACAATTATATAATAAAAATACAAAGTTCTTTTCAGTTGTTTTTATCTTTAGTAAAATACTAGACTGAATTTGAAAAAAAAATATGAGACCAACTAGAAAAAAAAGTTTTTCCATTTTTCCTTATCAAACTTAATAGAATTTTCTAAATCAGTCAAAGTGCCGCTGGGTTATCAGGGAATGTACTAAAAATAGATTACAACGAGTTACTAATCTCGTTTTTTTTTAAATCAGCTGAAACAAAATTCGTCCAAGTCCTTAGTTAACCTCAGCGTGCAGTTTTCGTGAAATTTGAAGCGAAGTCACACGCATCTGCCTTCCGTCCAGAACCACCAATTACAACCAAGAGCAAGAAATAAAACAATTTTAACATCTCCTCGGCCACACGTCACGAAATACACCGTCGATTTTGGTCACAATCACCATTTTAACTTTACAGTTCGATTGGAGAGGCACTTATGCATTATCTAGACGAAATTATGGGACTGGGTGGAAGGCAATATGCAATAACTAGGCAAGTACGAGACTAGTTAGCCCTAAGACTACTAGTATAAAACGATACACCATTAATGGGATTAGGTTGGGTGGAAGAGATTGCTGTTATCAATAAGACCGCTGCTTGTTGCACTAATATCTTACTGTCATATTGCTTGCTGTGATTATTTCTGGGCATTCAATATTTTTCTATAAAAGAATATATTATAATTTTAGCATGTTACTTACTAGTGTTCCGTATACTAAATTATTTGTAATTTCAAAAGTAACTTTCTAGGTTGGACTAGCTAAACTCATATAGCTTTACAAGCAATATTTTTACTATCATTATAATATGACCCTAACAAATTGTAAAGAAAAGAAAATTATAATTTGTATCGTATGTTATAATGTATTTATTTATCTGTGTATCCATTTGTATGTATAATTTGTTCATTTTTCAAATATGTTTCTTCAATGTATTATTTTAAGGCCTCTCTCTAATTTTATATTATTCATTTACGTGCATGGTTGCCTAGAAGAGATCGCTCTAAGCGATAATGCCGCCATTGAAAAACCTAGTATATATTATATTTGTAAGTTTTTATTTGTTATATTTTTTTTATAATTAAGCTGGTTTTTCAATAAAGAGTTGTCTTATCTTATCTTATCTTATAAACGAATTGACGCATCTTAACTAAAATATATAGTGTTATCTATATCTATACATTTAATTAAACTGTAGTTGATTAATATGTACGGTAAAAAATATGCTTAAAAACAAGTCGGGGTGATGGAAGAAGTGAAAAATAACTAATTAAATGTTTTGTACTTTGTTTCTCTGTTTATCTATCTGCTTGTACGAACTAATCTCCGAAACGACAACCGATTTAACTGAAATTTTGTATGTTAGTAGATTATACTTGGTCAACATATAGATTTGATCCCGATTAATTATAGATAAGTAATAATGAATAAATACCACGCGGACGAAGTCGCAAGCATCAGCTAATATATACTAAATTTATTTGTCATAGGCTATTATTTATTAAAACAAAAATATTTTTGCTATAAATATTAAATTGTTACTTACTCGAACTAGGCAATATATGCAATTTTTTTTACCTCAATTTTTTTCCAATACTTAAGTTTTACATTTTCATCACTTCCGTGGAACTTTTGTCCGAACTGCAAATAACTCATTGTTCCAAAGCGTCCGGTGTCGAATTTTTACATCAGCATTATTTTTACGTTGTAATAAAACCGCAGCTTATGTCTTGTTAGTTGGTGTTCTATAAAGTTTTACGTTACATGTTAATTTGAGTCAATTTGCGGTCATATCTGGGTTAAGCGTTTTAACCCCCACATAGCCACAAGCCAGGTGGCTTGCCTGGTTACCAGGAACTAAACGTTTTATGACTAATTAATTTGAATTTTAGACCTGCAGAGCTATTGGCTTAGAGCTAGTCTTGAAAAAAGTAATAACAAGAGCCTGCAGACGTGGTTTCATTTCGAAAACACTGAAGCGGCGAACTGTCAAAATGAAACACGAAAACGCGTCTTTTTCAACAAAATGAATCAAATGCGCTTTAGTTTTCTAAATAAATTTGCTTGCTCTTGTTTTCACCTCTTTCATGATTAACTCTAGCCGATAGCCTATTGGACTCTTTCATAAATCATAAATGGGTCTTATTTTATCCGATAACGTACTTAACGCGACACACGCGCCTAGGGGTTGTTGTTAATCAGTCTTAAGTCATAAATCTTCCAACTAAGAAATACTATATTTGCAATTCTGTTAAATAAAAATTACGGGAAATATATTTCTGGAATATGTTATAAACAATACATTGCTTCTACAATATAAAAATGAATCGCTGAATGTGTTGCTAATTGCAAATCTTGAGAGCAGCTGAACCGATTTTCCTAATTCATTTTTCAGAATATTCCTTGAAGTACGAGGATGGTTCTTACGGAGAGAAATTTTTTAAAATTGAATGAAAATGTCTAACAACAACACCTTTCCATAATTCCATACAATCGATTCGTAATAATACTTAAAATACAATTTGAACTTTAATACATAAAGTTGAAGTATTAGTGGAAAGGTTCCGGAGAGGCAAAACAATTGAGTGACGTCAGTATCGTATAAATATTAATACCAATATTTATACGTTAGTAACATTACTCTTAAAGAATAGACTGTTAGGCGGTACGAAGTTTACTGGGTCAGCTAGTAAATAAATATATTTTTAAGGTCTTTATTTCACAATGGTGAAATTACAGATTCAACGACAGTGTACATACATTCTTACAATCAAGCACCTAGCAATGATCAATACATTATTCGAGAATTACAATAATTTAAAAAACCGATGTCGATGGTTTCAGAAATTACTTTAGTAAGGAATACTATATAAACAAGCATAGATATTTCTATTCAAAAAAATACCTCACGCAAAACCTATGAATCAAAAGTTTCGAGTCAAAACTTTTGGATATCAACTTTTAAAAAACAGAAATCGATTTATCTCTTATACCATTTACGCCTTTATTCAATTAACACCTCGACTCTACAGACAGAGACAGATTGCGTTGCGGTTATAAGTGTGAAAGAGGCGGGCGTACTTTAATCGATCTGTCTTCTAAGGGAAGGCGTGTCTAAATAGATAACTGGGGATTCGCATTCAAAGCGTTCAAACACGTTTTTTTAAACGTTTCGGTTCAATGGAAAAAGGTTGCTAATTAGAGTTGGCTTTATTCGATTGAGAATTATTCATGAGTTAGGTATTTCATTTCAGCTCATGGCTTGGTTATTAAGTTCAATGGATTGTAATTGTTCAATTTTCATCTAGGATCAAAGTTCAGAAGGTAATGGCTTTTTTGGCATCTCAGACTTATAAGATACCCCCTAGCTAAGCTAGGGGACACAGATCCCCTAAACAACGAAAGAGAAAAATACCAAAATACCGAACGATGTTTGACCTCATTTCGACTTACTGAAGAAGATGTAAATCTAATCTGAGTTAGTTGTTTGATTTATATTAGCCTTGACAAAGAAAAATATTAAAAAGATAATAGTAGGCTAGTATGTTAGTGGTAGGCCAGTCGATAAACCGCTTGCCTCACAAACGAAAGGCCGCAGGTTCAATCCCAGCTACAGGCATGTAATTTCGAGTTTTTCACTTACCTGCATATTAATATTAATTACCACAAGCTTAAACGGCGATGGAAAAAATCGTGAGCAAACCTGCTTGTCTGAATAGTTTAATAGATTTCAGAGGTAGGTCCCCAACCCGCAGTTTGATCAGCGTGGTGGACTATGCACCCTCTTTATAGGGAAGACCCGAGCCCAGCTGTGGGACGTTACAGATTGGTACGTATAAAGAAAAATGTTTATAAAATATAGCCAATTACCCGTCGTTAACAAATTTTACGATTACTTTAAGCATATAAAAAAAACACGTTTTTTCGGGCTAGTAATAATTAATAATTACCTGAATCCTCTATTTAAGATATTTATAATAGCCGAGGAAAAATAAAAATAAGTAAAAAACTTATAGCTTTAAAAAAATATCCATGTCTTAAAATGAGGTATAAGGCGGGTAGGTGTTTAAAAAAATAATGAATAAATTAACTCTTTATTGCAGACATACAAATATACAGGAAAAACCTTACATAGTGCCATAACTCTAAATATACAATTTCAAAACCCTTACAAAATATATTTTACGACTAGTAAATCGGCTATAGACAACATTAATATACTTAGGAATTACAAATTATCCATAAAATATGACCCTCCCAACATTAGTCATGTTATTTTTTGTCTACTAGACTTGTCAGTTGTCAACTTTTTTTAAGACACGTGCGTCGTAGCAAAAATATGTCCCATTAGTGTGGTACACCTTTAGTTTTAATAGTAATTGATTATAAATTACGTCATATACTTACTTTTTGGTTTTATTTAAAAGATGTTCATAGTTGAGTTTGATTGTAATTTAATTAAGTGTAGCTATCGTTTAATTTGTAAAGTTAAAATTTAAATTGAAAAATAATTTTAAGTGTTAATATTAGCCTTATGTTCAGTGTTCGTATAAGTTATAAAAATAGCCTTTTGCATTAAAAAAAACTCTTAACTGCTTCTTCGTCTAATATAGATTAGGTAGATACTTAGTAGATTTTTTACATTTGCTTTTATGTTACTGAAGCGCTTGTTGTTTTGATCGAACGGATCACGAGAGTTGAACACTATTCTGTCCTGTCAGGGTGATGGGTGATGGGTGACCGTTTACTCGCGATTACAGCTAAGGTGAACGTGGATCCGATTCTTCTTTAATTGTACGTTCTACGATGATACGTTAAACAAAATATTCGTCCTAAGATAATAAATGTAGGTCACGTCAGAAGCCTCCAGGCAGCATACAAACCGATGATATCTGACCTCTACAAACAAAGTTTCGAGGCCTGCTCGAAAGGCTCTTGAACGAAGTCAACGCAAAATGTGTGAACGTAATAATAAATATTTAGTTCTATTTTTTTTTATAAATTAAATTTTATGTAGAAAGCACTGGTGAAAAGAATACAGTGAAAAAAAGGTTATTCTTTGGAATATTTTCAAAATCGCCAAGCAGGCAATTTGATCTTGATTAAGCTTTGGCAAATTATACGAATCCCTTTTTGCATTGCGTTTGTTCGGCATACCTCATTATTTAGGAATCTGAAGCAAATCAATTTGAAGAGTAGCCACGGCAAAAAGCGCGCCATCTCGTAAAGATCATCTGTCAACGAACTGTCACCTGTCAAATGGGATATTTTAATTTGAGTTTTTGGTGATTCCAGCTCTCGTGAGGTATGGCTGATCAAGGAGCGGTTAGCAGAAATCGTAAACCTTTATGAAATTCTAAATTATGTTGATATTATATAGAGTCCCGAATCATTATAATGGTAGTTATCTTTAAAAAAAATGACTAAACAGGAATGCCCATGTTTTAGTTACTAATATTTTTACCAAAGAATCTATCTTTTCAAGCTGTAAATATAAGAAGGACGCTGTATTAAATGTTTGCATTAACTTATACGGTTATATCTACCGGGTTTCAGAATAAAAATGGTTACCTAACAAGAAACATCACCTTCTAATCGAATGGAACCTACATATATAATTAAATAATATTTAATTATAGTGCTGCCAAAAAATTTAATACTAAATAATATCAAACAACAAGAACTCCAACTTTAATTAATTAAATTTATCATATATCCTTTTTTATGTTTAGCTAAATAAAATAATTACTAGCACCTTTAAATTTTTCCCGCTCGCACTGCGGCCCGACCTTACTCAATCGCAGTGCATGTTGGTATCTCTGTTAAGGAGCGTTTAGGATATTTATTTTATTGCTGCCATCCACGGTTCAAATAATTATTATAATTAATTAAAATCAGAAGCACCTGTGCGGATGTGGGTAAGCGTGCGCTTTCTTGTCTGCATATTTGAAGTAATTTGATGTTGGGAATTAAAATATTAAGATATTTTGTCGTCAGACTCTGTCACATTACGCCGAGTTGTTTAAACAATACATCCAAACTCCACACATGCCTAGACTTTGTTTTTAAAAGACTCGTGATATTGTTGTCAATTTTTCAATCTTATTACAAAGAATAAAATTAACATTAATATAAAACAACAATGCAATTAAGTTTTACTGACTCCAAACCAATTTTTTATCTATCTATATATATATAAAAGTAAGTCCTGACTGACTGACTTATAATTCGCTAGGAAACAACGTAAAGCCTAAACCGTTGAACCTAGAGATATTAAACTTGGAGGATGTATTAATTATAAGGTGTAGCGGTGTACAAGAAAGGATTTTTGGAAATGCAACCTCTAGAAGTTTCAAAATTAAAACTGCTATTTGATAACTCCTATAGGGGTTTGAAACTTCTTTATATTTCATTTCATTTCACGTGCAATGGATAAAAGGTACTAGTTCATTACATATTACCTGATTTTAGTTCCTAAGGGTGACAATTTCAAAAATATTTGTCGTAGATATGTTTGTCAGTTATTGGAGATATTACAACAATTTTCTAGTATTTTAACGCTAGTAAGATTTCTGTATGTGAATAAAATTCAAGTAAAAAGTTTTCATGAAGTAAATTAGCAACACAGCTACTGATAGCAAGTCTTTCTTTAATCTAAGTTTTACTGCTCTTAGAATTACTGGTTAAGCTAATATGTCTGTCGGTAGCGATACGGCCTAGAAGGTTTCTGATGGCAGGCGCGTGTCTATGAGCATGGGTGTGAATACCATTACGCAAATGTATGCCGCGGCTGGGTACGGGCGAGTAAGCGCCCGGCAACTGCCCTAAGGTAACGGTGACGTATCTACGCATTTGTTGTACGAGTGTAGGCATAAATGGATTGTCAGTTTAGGTATAAGCAATTAACTGATAGAAAAATCAATAAGGAAGCGACATTTTGGTAGTTCAATTGTAAACATTTTTCATTTTAACACAAATTCAGTCTGTATATTCCTGACTAGGCATGCTTCATTTAGGGCCAAAGCTGGTGGTCAAATGGTTGGCTACCTTCGATAAAAAAAAAATTTGGAACCATACGAAAATTTCTTGCTCTCTTTGTCGAAAACTCTATCTGAAGATCTGAAGTTCTCAAACTTAATTACATGTTAGTTAGCACGTCTTGTATCTTTTGTGCAGAAGTTTGATCTAAGTACATACAAAGGATCAAAGACAGATAATTATACACATTCTATCGCGGCTTTTTAAGATCACAAAAGGATTATTGTTACTTACCAAAATGAAGACCCAAATTAGTCAACATTGTATGGCACCCAACTGGTTCCTAAGCATTTACGAGTCGAAATAAACTCAAATTATAGAATTGGACTCCACAATTACGGCTTGAATTGCCAGTAACAATATTTATTATTTTATTGGGGGCAACACCGGTGCTCTTTTTGGTGGCAACACCGACGTTCAATTACTTTTGTTCCTCATTTGCTAATGAACGGAAGTTGAGGATAAAAATATGAAGAAATAGGTACAATATTAGATTGGTTTAAGTTTTACTAATTCGAAAGTAATGAACAATTTTTTTTGCAAACTTCTACTTAAGTTATATTATACAAGAACTTGACAACAAACAAAAATAATATACGAATTCAATCATTCAAATAAAAGCTTCTATTGGTCGAGGTAACAATGACAATTGGCTAATACACATTCAATACGAATCAAGGCAAGATAGCCAAAGGTAAAGAACATAACACACAACACAGAACAGTGAAAAGTTTCGTGTTTTAGAGTGTTCTCTAAAAGAGAAGGTTCTTTAGCGACAAGACCGCCTTTTGTACCAGTTTTTTTTGCATTTGTTCTTTGAGGTTGTATCTACCTACGTACTTAGATGACAATTATGAGTTTCGAATAAATTTAGTGAACTGCAAAATCAATCAAATATCCCACACGACGTGAAATTTTCTAAAAAATCATATAACCCATACACAAATAGATGGCAAGTTCGGTTGGAACTACGACCTGTACGTGAATACTAAATCTCCAGAGTCACACATACAAGATGGCAGATAAAAAAAATTGCTAGACTCGAAGCAGAAGCGCTTTGCTAGATTTCCTCGCTCGGTCAACTAAAATGACTTTGTTAGTTGACCACATCGTATGTATATCTACCTGACCATCAGTTTTGTCAGCTTTCTTTA
Source organism: Ligdia adustata (assembly GCA_947049295.1). Classification (NCBI taxonomy): domain Eukaryota; kingdom Metazoa; phylum Arthropoda; class Insecta; order Lepidoptera; family Geometridae; genus Ligdia; species Ligdia adustata. The sequence continues at coordinate 5,522,639 of OX346237.1, forward strand.
TCTCTGGTATCTGAGACGTTAAAAACCGCCGCCCGGTGTTTGAGACACGCGCTATCGAAATCGGTCCATCACTTGTACGTAAGGGTGATGGCCAGTATACGGAATTAGCAGTAGTTAAGCTTGATACAAATACATAGTTATAAGTATTTCTAAAAAATTCATTTGCGCTGCTTTGTTTCACTGACAGGCACAAGTCTTCCTTATGAAGAAGTGTAGGCCAGAGTCTAACAGTATGTATGGGTAATTTTCAGAAGGCTTCATTTTTCTCCGGAAGCTTATCCGATAAGCGGTTTCCTCATTTCGAAATCAAATTTGAAAACTTTGCAACACGAATTTTTTTAGAAAAACCTTACATGCTTTGTTTTTTTTCCTTGATTGTACACAATCTAAACCATAATAAATAAAGATAGTCACATTTAAAAGTTTGGCGTTTTGTGGCGAGCTTTTCGTAATTCCTGTTGTAAATTTTACTAACTAGAGAAATCCTAGTTGGGAGCTATGAGTGTAAAATGTTGAGTGCAAAAATATATGAGCATGAAACGTTACAAGTAAGTGTGAAACTATATGACTGTAAAACTTTTTCAATAACAGATAAAGTGCCTGGCAAACATCTTGAATCAAAATAGATATTTGTCAAGAGAACTGTTAAACTAAGAACTAATATTAAGTAATCGTATATGAATGAGATTTGTATGTTGAGAGATACTATGAATTCTCTAAAGTTTATCATTCATTGCTTGTTCCATCAGAGTATACGCAATACAATACAATCACATTTGTCTAATTTGTTTAGAGCAAAAAATAAACATTAGAGTGATATGTTTACTAAATATTTACTTGTACCACTATATCTATCAACAATCAACATATCTCCTTCGTAGAACTAACATTCGAAATCTGAACTGTGAGAGGTGAACTACTGAACTAGAAGATAGCAATGGCAAAAGGTGTGTACATGTCTTTTCATTTCAGTGACACATTCTGCGCAAGGCTACTAAAAATCGTCAAGATCATTTATCCAACCAGATGTATTCAAATAATATGTAGTGTTTCCCGCTTCGTTTTTATGTCAGCGTAGGAAAACGAAAATATTTTTATGTTTATGGTGTGGTTCCTTCCCACTTCACCTCATGATTACTATTTTTCTCAGCTTCTGATTTCCTCAATTATAAATGGGTGTCCGCAAAGTAACGCCTGACTTCATTGATTATCATTATTCCAAGTTGTTTGCGGAGGTAGGAACTTTCAAGAAAGCTTATGTACTGATTCTATATGAACATTAGACGAGCTCCCCGCCGGCGGCGCATGGGTGCAAGGCGCCACCTTGCGCGCGCGCACGAGTTGACAAAACCACTGTAATTTGCCGTCATTTGCCGAGTGTGTGCCGATAATACCCCTATGTACGCCACGTTTAGTGACCGGCTCGATGTAAGTTGATGAAACGTATTTAGGCTTTTTGTTAACTATCGCGAAATACGATCGCCATAGAAGTGGTAAGTGGTAAGCTAATAAACTTAACAAGCGTAGCTGTACTTAGAGCTTGTTTTAAGAGTAAACTTAAACAGAAATCATAATAAACGTTGTATTCCGCGTGTATAAACTAAATAGTATTGAAATAAGCTAGTTAATGGCGCCGTAGTAAATTTCGCTCATTTTAAGATTCTACAAGTAAAGTTTCGTCAAAATTGGATGGAAACTACGACCTCTTTACGAGTATGAAATTACTTGCGAAAAAATATCCAGACTCGAAGCGAAGACGCTTCGCTTGCAGACGTAACTGAACGTAGTTAAAATCAATTAAAGTCCAATCTCATTCCTTACTTCTGTAAGTTGTTTTAAGTTTGCTTCGCATTTGAGTATAGCAATTTGTATTTAAACATTATGATAGTGATTTAATTACAACTCGCCAAGTGCAAGCAATTGCAGGTAATTGGATTAATAACATGCGATTTGAAAGGTGTTTTTAATATGAAACAGATGTCAGAAGAGGTGAGTCTTTAATTTTGCTCTTTGATTTATTAGGTGCAGGAATATTTTATTAAACAATTACAAATAAATTAAATTGGACGTTTATTGTTTTTTACATATTTAAGATGGCATAGCTAGAAAACGTAAGAGAGCGACTCCGTTTGAGTTAGTGTTTAAAATAGTGATACTAAAAATTAGCAAGTGATAAGTCAAAAAACGCACGAAAAAAAATTTTTTGTCCTTAACAAAACAATAAGTAAAGTGTCGGTGGACACATTCTAAAAACTTATTGTGTAGAATTTTAAGTTAAAATTTAATTTAATTATTAGCCTTACGCTTAGGATTGTAACATTACTTGAGAAGACTTTAGACGGGGAACAAAAGAAAAGAGTTAAGACATATTAATCAAAAAATTAAGATAATATTTTATAAGTCCGTCACCCTGCTCCGATTAGTTCTGCATACTTAGTTAGTATATAAAAATACATGGGAAGAATTCTTAAGCTTCGCAGCTCAGCTGTAATAGGTCATGCTAGTATAAAATTACTTTATTAGGTTAAGTCAGCGTAACAGATAACTTAGTTATAGCATCAGTGAGATACCAGAAGAACAGGTAAAAAATATGCAGAGTTATCGGCTAAGGGTGTACTAAGGCGAAAAGGGCTATACTCATCCTAACGAACAACTATCCCAATGGGACTAACTCTGATTTCGATAAAATAAAAACAACTGTTTCATATATTTTGTCAACGAATGATATGTACGGAACAGCTTTTTGCTCGAATTCTGAGTTGGATCCACCATGAAAGTGGTTCGTAATGATGAGTATAGTGACCCCCTTTCGGCTTTGTACGCCCCTAACCGATAACCTCTGAACTCCGCTGTAATAATACGAGTAGATATTTAGTATAAAATATTTGTAAGCCGTAATATAAGAGCTAAATAACATAAAATTAATTCATGCGAATCTCTTATTTTGAAGTTAAATATCCGAATTTTTAAACCGGATTAAAGCGGATTACACACAATACAAAGACCACTTTCGCACATCAGACAGTATTTTTACTAGTTATTTTATTCACTTGACTTATATTCTCTGGCAGTAGGCAGTAAGGGACCCGTGTAACTCCGCCCTATCACGCGTCAAACAGACAGATGTCATTATGCCACGTGTGAACTTAGAATTTGTATGGATTTTTCGAATCACAGCATATAATCACGCCTTCATAAGACTAGTTAGCAAAAGCTACGAGTAGTATTAGATTTTGCTGCATGATAAGTTATGATTATATCTTCTCTGACCTCTGACTACACATTTTTAAACGGAATAGAGGATGATGAAAATGATTCCCTTGAATTGAAATTCAAGGAAATCATTTTTATTTATGTTCCCCTTTTTTACCTGGTGCTATTTTGCAAATTATTCTCTTGTTTGAAGTAGTATACTTAAATTATTTGATTAATAGTACAATAAGTTGTACATGCTAAGTACCTTGTTATATTTTATTTTCTTACCCAATGACTTGTCAGATATTTTTTATCAGTAAATTATGATTACGATTATAGTGAGATCCATACAAAATTCATCAAAATTTGTAGTTTTGTTCGCATATCTGCGTAGATTCCTCGGAATCATGCAGATATTGCCTGAAAAATTACCTTATTTAGAGTACACAGCTACTAAGTATATAAGTGAAAGAGCTGCCTTAAATTTTATAAAAAAATGTACCACAAAATATCCACAGCAAAACATATATGCAAGCTCTCATATTTACTCACACAAATAATGCCTCAAAGCGGCTAATGAGAATCTAATTTGATGATCCAATCAAGTTTTACGAGGGTTGAAATTCAGGGTCTCGTCCAAATATGTCTCGCGGCACGTGGACTGGGAACGACATAATTTTAAAGCCCGCTGTTTGCAGATCACCTGGCAGTTTTAACTGCTGGTGAAATGACTCATGGTTATGTCTCATTTTACTGATTTTTTTATGGAGAGTGTAAAGGGTGTTTAGATGATCGACGGACAAACGAACGGTGATGGAGTGCAAAGTATTTTGTAGGAGCTTCAATTCATCGCTGTAAATCAAATTTTTCTCTAGTCTCAGTTTGTTTAGTTGGATATTTGCATGATTGTGTGGATGTTGGTACTCGTGTACACTGTACATGTCTCAATAAATGTTACCGAAACTAGGTGTACAGGTTTTATTGTTTTTTGGACTTTGTTTAGTCATCAGGGATTTTTATTGGGAGAGAATTACTCTCAAAAATGTTGGATGTTTGCTACGGAAACATTTACTGGCTGATTTCAATAGTACCTTAAATATGAGTTCTACTTATAAAAAAAATAAGCCGCGTAAATATTGTGGTGGTGAATTCAGAAGTCGCTGAAATTTAGGCAGTACTTAACTGTTATTGTATTATATTGCCCTGAAATTGATAGTATGCTAGCCGCATTACCACGCTGAATGGCTATGCTTATACGTTTGTCCAGATAAAAACCGGCATTCTGGTCACGCGTCGAATCGATCAAAAGCTCCGATAAGTTTTGGAAAATAAGATGAGCTCCCGGTCCCCGCGGCCTTAAAGTCTGGACTCCAAATGGCTCAAATACGGGTATATAACCTCTACCGAGGCTAGCATATTTTCACCGTTTGTGCTGTTCGGCTGAATAAGCCGCCACCCTTGCCCTACTCTGTGTCAAAGGAAGATGATATGGCGCTAATGTGTCAACGCATGTCAACAAGAAGCCTACCCAACTTCCAAGGCACAAGCGTCATTCCGTCAGGTCTTTTTCCATCGTCACGCGCAAGACCGCTCAGTTCGAGCACAGCTGTAATATTGGCGGTAGAAAAGCCCGGCGAATGATATCAATCAGGCTAGCGTGACGACCTATTCTGCCAGCACTTTTAAAAAAAGGCAGACTATGGTGACCAAGTTGATCGACTGCAGTACCAAACTGGCAGCGATGGGCCTCATAACACCTCGCACCCTCGAAAGCTGATAGCGAGACGAAAAGCAGTTGGATCTAATAGGCAACCTGTATTGAAAGAAGCCAAAGCTTGTAACCAAAGTCCCGACTCCCATTCAGAGACTGCAAGTAAACGAGCGCGATCCGTAACGCTAGTACACGTATCTAGAAGAGATTTACGTGCTAGTTCACAGATCGGTCGATCCCACGGCCTCTAACAAGATGGTGATTTGGGAAAATCGGTATTTGGGCAAGCAAGCCTCCAGGCATCCTTGGCTTCGGAAAAATTTGCTTCTACTACATAGCCTAAAAAGGGTGCGAGAATTTTTCCTACCAAATCATTCGTGCCATGTAATGAAGCCAAGAATGCAGGCAGCGCGACACTAGAAATTTTGCGGACTCCCAAGCCTCCAAATCCTACAGGCAGAGAAGCTTGCGACCATGCTCTGTCATCCATATCAACATTCAAAACAGTAATCAATGTGTCCTTTATGATGTTGGCCAGGCTCTCAAGGAGCTCACTGTGTTACCAAAGTGGACAACAACGTAAATTATACGTAAATTTAGGTACGAAAAGACAATATCTGATAATAGTAAACGCCATATGAGCGTAAATTTTTAGCAAACGGCCGTTCCAATTCATTACATTTTGAATTTTTTCCTCAACGAAGGGAGAAAAAGATTCACTCAGAATCGGTGAACTAAGGAGACGAAGCGAACTTTTATCTACCAAACGGATACCGGGAGCCAAAACATTGAAATTTTGAAATACCAAATCCTTGTACGGTCAAGAATCGCAAACAAAAAGTTCGTATTTCCAAAAATTTTGATACTCTACTATTAAAATTTGTAAGTCATTCAAAACTGTGTTCGAATCGCCCCCTAAAATTCCGTCATCCAAGTACCAAATGTTAAGTTTGGATTGGAGACATTGAATGATATTATTGATGGCCAAATTAAAAATGGCCGGTCTGAATGGGTCACCCTGCTGACAACCAACTGAAAAAGAGAGAACGTTTGTGGCTTTACCATAGCATTGCCAAAGAAAATTATAAAGGTCATTAATTTTGTCCTTCACTTGGGTCAGAAGACCTGTCAACCGAATTGAATGCATTTTTTACATCTACTTTTAACAACACATCTCCACAATTTTGACCTAGAAAAGTCCGAAGAGAATAAACGGCAGCCTCACATCCGCCCCTCGAACCAAAACCAAGCTGTAAAATTTGAAAAAGGCTGCTTAAATGAACCTTTGTCTTACAACCTGCTTTGGCAGTAAGGCGGCGATATGTGGTGCCGACTGCGATTGGCCTGATACCACCTTCTTTTTTGCGAAATGCACATAAATTTGCGCCATACAAAATTTCAACGATGTCGTATCTGACACGCCCAGATAACATGAGGTTTACTAAGTCCGTCAAGTCTCTCAAGAGATTCTCGCCTTCCTCACCAGAACTAAAAGATATCTTTTAGCTGAGGTGTTAAGTCATCTAGGCCTCCGGCGGAGCCACTCTAAAAAGACCTAACAGCCTCAGCAACCTCACAGGCAGTAACTTCAATGGCAACATCGTCCAATTGAGGTGGATCAGGGAGCTGGAGATCTGCTGCTGCAAGCGGATGTTTGTCACGTAGTGACTGAATGGTTTTGGGTGTATAAGGAGCTATATTGTCGCTAGAGAACAAGACGCGTGCGGCGCCTCTGATATCACCATCGCTAATTTTGTTTTCCACTATTTTAAAAGTAACCAAATCATCACACTTTTTAGAATTTTGGTTTTTCCGTAAACGAGACGAAAATGGCACAGCTACATCCAAAAGATTGTCATCCGATAAAGCGTACCTCACGCAAATTTCCTTTACTCTCTGAGTATGGGATTTTTTGTTGGTAGGATCTAATTTTGCATAAAGCACGCCGTATGGAAAACTCAAAAGATATTCCCATGCACGTTTCGAATTTTGAGAAAGCGCGTTTCTGATACATGATACCAAACACTGAGCAACTGAAATTCGAGCACCACGCGAAATGCGTTCAATTATCGGGACTGAGTTTTTTAGAGAGCTCAAAACCTCCCAAAACGGTTTGGGAGGAGTAGCAGCGCTCATGGTACTACTACTGGCTACAACTGAGGCTTGCACTGGAGCTGAAACAGCAATTTCTACAATTTTATTGCACCTTGTGCGGTGAATTTTAAGGCCTTTTTGACCTTTAAAATAAGGGCCACTTTGGGCACAACGTCATGTACTCCTGCGACACAGAACTAATTTGGGCTACTGCATTTGTCACTATTTGGGCAGGAAGAGCCATTTACAAAAGTAAATAACTTAGCTAATAAATAAAGCCGACGACAGCCGGCCGTCAGGCAGACGAGAGGCTCGTAGTGCGCCGCCACGAGAGGCCGGTCACATGGAAACAGAAAGATAAACAATTAAAAGAAAACTGTCAAATACTACATTATTCTAAAAAACAGGAATAAAAGCAAAAAATAGACTGAATATAGTCCAAAAATATTACCAGTAGGAACCTGCAGCACGTAAGCTCCTTTTGGGGGCAAATAGAGTCTGAAGACTCTATAAAGAGAAAACTCTATAAAAATAAATAAATACCGAAAATTTTTGTCAACTAGCAGTGACAAGAATTTTGACAGTCTTTGTTAATTCTTCTTTAATTCTTAGTTTGCCTTTGATACAAAGCAGCACCGACTACGAAAGGCATTCCGTAACCATTCAAAGAGACAAGCGTCATTACATCAACATAAAAACCACATCCAACTTCAATAGCAAGGTCGTCAGCGATAATGTTCTTACCATTTGATTCAACTTAAATATCATCAAAAATCAATAGCCACTAAAATTGCGAGCAAACGTCTCCTGAGCAAAAACTCTCAAACAGGTCCGGTATTTTAGAATATTTATAAGAATAAACGAATTTCCACTTCAGTGCATTATAAGTTACGGAGCACAAGCCTCCGGGCTTCATTCATTTATAATTTGAAAAGAAAAAGTGAGCTAAAATTTGACATAATCGATTTGCGTCTGAAAGTCCGATCACCGTCGATTATACGCCATCTTCATAACTAGAGGTGATTTGTTGCTCCCAAATTTGACGCGTCTCTTACGATGTTTGCTTACATGATGAATAATTTAATTCGTAATTTATTGAGATCCAATTTCTGATAAGTAATAAAACAAGTTAGTGTTTTGGACGTGATGGGAAAGTGGTATGCTTAGGTGTCTACATTGTCGCTGTTATGAGCTGGAAAGAACGCTGCCAAAAACACGTTGAGATTGGAGCAAAAAGTGAAGCGTTCTGGTTTGGGCAGGTGCCTCGAGTGATGACTATGGACTTTTCTACCTACTTTCAAAAGAAGGAGGTAATTAATTCGGTTGAACAGAATTGAAAAAAATTTTTTTTTTGTTTGAAAGTGTACACTTCCAGAGGTTTGTTTTTTATATATAAATTACTGAAAGAGTTCTATCGGCGTGAGTATATGGCTTTAAGGAAGTCGGTAAGAAGATTTTTTAAAAATAATTATAGATCTTGTGGTTGACTTGCCTTGTTGAGAGTTTTGTATTTATCAAAATTTAGGTATGTCTCCCACTGCCGGGTACGTTACTTCGTATGGTCAGTTTTGTATGTAATTGACATTTAACAAAACATTAACGCTATGTTTTTTTTTATCCTACACAGCTAGGCATTTGACCACAAGTTCGCACGACCACTGGAGTCAACGATACTGTAGCCTTAGATGGAGCGAGGCAGCTGTTTTGATTCCATACAAAACTGAGCGTGTATGATGATTTGTGTGTTTCTTTACTGCTGAAGCTGGAAGCAAAATAAAGCATATATTAAGTCTTTCAACAGTTTAATTTATTCTTGATCAAAAGGTAAAATAGCAATCGTCGATTCTAGAAAGTTTCTTATTATTATAAAACTCATTCAAATCATGCCGGAGCCTCTACATTTGGATACTTACTAAAATAATTTGGTACAAGTTGTACTAAACCTCGCTATGAAAACAGCTCTTGATCAATAATTACATTGAATATTTAAGGCACATACAATATATGAATGTGCTTTAAGAATATACACTTTTGCTTATAAATTATGTCATAGATTGCTATTCAACGCTAATCAAGTTATCTTCAGAACAAGAAAACAATAATTCAAAACGTCTCTTGTCTCTAATACACGCTGAAATCAGCGCGCGTTTTTTGTTCAAAATAATACTAGTTTTTGGGCAGTAATTATATCTATTACACGTGTCAGCTGGTTATCATTAAGTAATACCAAGACTTTATCTTCCCTTGAATGCCTACTTACATCCGGAAATCGCAGAAACAGAAGCGGCAACAAGCGTTTAAGACGAAAATTATTCTAAAGAAGCAATTAAGCCGCGTAAAAATTGGTTACGTTGGCCACCCTGTGTGATTAGCTGATAATTTCTGTATGTTGGCAACACTGACGCCGCGGGCCACGAACGGCGCACGCGACTGGCGCGCGCCCAATTACTGGCATGCAATTGGTCCAGGACACAGATTCGAAAATGGAACTTATTAATCTACCTTCTTTAAAAAAAGAACAATAATAAGGTAGAATTCTGGAGGAAGGATGGGTGGCCTAACTTGGGTGGGTTGCAGAACTTGTATGCTGCAATGAGGTGTTTTGTTCAAATTGCAGTACTTTTCAAGACCCCTTGCGTCTGCGCAAAAATAAGTTTACATAACAGCCCCAGAGTCTGAACCCCACAGATTTGAGGTAGAAAAGTTGTCTGAGCTGAACTCTAAGAAAGCTTTTCCGCTCGGATACAGTTTTGGATGGGACCTTAATCAGTAGTTATAAATTCATATTAACCCATAAGATGTAACATAATATTTTATGATATTAGAATGTTGTAGGTAAGAATTTGTAACAAGCTTAGCAGAATTCGTGTCGCGATATTTCCGTATGTGATCGGATATGTTTCGGATTCGAATTATTTTGAATCAGTAGGTGTGCTGTGAATCAGTACAAGTAATTCGACAGCTAAACGGAGGAGTACAAATAATGTTTTAGGTAGATTATTATATAGTATATTTACCGTCAGCACTGCGACACGGCTCTTTCCTAGAGTAGAGAGGAAGATGAAGGGAGAATAATTGCAGAGATCACAAAAATGTGATTCATTTATACCGACGAATGTGTATATTTATATTGCATACTTACTAAGGGTAAACTTTTGGTAAATAAAACTATTTGTACTTTGATTCGTTTAATATGTATTAGCGGGATGTGTGAAAAACAAAACGTTTTGTATGGAATAGCAGATCTTTTATAACACTTTGTCAATTTTCAAATTTCATCTATCAAAAGTTGTTAGTCTTGACATACCAAAGTCCACTTACAAGGTTTTGTATTAGTTTCCAGTAACCCTGTATTATATTCTCGATACCTATAACAGTTTAATATACCATACCTGAAGTGGAACAAAAATCTTATATGTTTGAAGATAAGTAGCTGATTTCAGAAGATAGTTATAAAATAGTGGTTGGTAGTCGGTAAACCGTTGCGTCGCTAGCGATAGGGCGCGGGTTCAGTTCCAGGATCAAGTATCTTTGAGTTTTAATTGATTTCCTCTTGCTTAAATGGTGATGGAAAACATCGTGAGGAAACTTGCTTGTCGGAGAAGATTAACAGCTTTCAAAGATAAGTGAAGTCTCGCAATTTGACCAGCGTGGTAGGCTATGGCCTACACCCATGTATACTTTTAGAAGTAAAAGAGTGCCTGTTAAGCTTTCATTGATACCTTTAAGCGGTTTAAGTATTGATTTAATCCAATTTTCACACTTTAGTCTAACAACATAATTGAAGAGTAATTTAACAATCGTTCCATCTCGTTCATGGAGGTGTTAATTTAGGTAGCTCACGCAAATCTATAGAATAGGTGTTAAAATTATTACACTATTTACCAATCTTTAATGTTTTCATAGCAGCTTTTACATGCTCCTTCAGAAAAAGAGTGGTTTGTTGTATTATGCGTTAATTTCCTTAAAAACACTAGGTTTATATGACCTTCCTTATATAATTTGGATTTATTTTTTTATCTACAAATAGTAACTTATGCTGCAAGCGAACGTGTAGTTAACTTGCAAACATCGTTATGGATACAAAATTTGTGGGAACATAAACTGGAAATTTCCAGGAGACATAGTGACTGACAGACAAAAGAAAAAGTTACTAGACCCAAAGCTTCGAGAAAGAGAGAGACTTCGGTCGTTTTGCTCGGTCACTCAAGTATAGAATAAGTAGAACGTTTTATAATGTTTTTAATTTTACTATTTACAATTATACCACCGTTATGTACATTAACAGTATTACTTAACACCCAGCCTCAGAGTTTGCAAGCTTCTAAACATCTTTTCAACCAAAAGATTTCAACTCAGCACACATCTCGAGAAGAAAGCATCAGTGATTGCTTCCGTTTGACAGACGTTCCATATTTTCGGTTTTTAACAACACTATTATTATAATTCAGTGGGCAAACTGTGCGGAGAGGTCCAAATGTGCGCCGACCGTTGCCGGACGTCCAGAAAACCGCAACAAATTGAGCCAGTGTCCAGATAAACGGTAGGAATTAGGCCTCGCGTGCTTACGGACGATACACTTCACACATGCTACCCGAAATTCGGTTGGTTCGATGTTTATTTAGATAAGGATGAGCGTGATCAAACGTTACTAGAAAGTAGTTATTATCTTGGCGCCAGCATAAATTCTACTGTTCAATATGACTTTATTGTATATCTTCATCTGCCTATCCTTATTCCACTACGTGAGGTCGGCATAGCATGTCTTACTTTATGCTCTATCAGCCGTCATCTCTTCAATAAATCCTCTTATCACATATCTTTATTCACACAAATCATCCACGTGTTCTTAGGTCGCCCCTTCCCGGCTCTACAGCTTACCATCATTCTCATTGACCTTTTTGTCATATGATTATCTTCTCTGCGCATGACACATCTGTACCATCCTAGCCTACCATTTCTTAATATCTCAGTCACTGTAGCTACTTTTAAACTTCCCGTAAGTCTGGAGTGACAAGAATGAACAAGATCAGAAAGGATTACTTTCTTCATTCTAGTCGCTCCAGATATCCATCTCAATATTCGCATCTCTGCTGCATGCATTCCCTTCTCATTGACCGCCTTGGTAGCCGCACTTTATTGTGAATGAAACCAGTAAACAATAAAATACTAAGATGAAACAAAAGTTGGCAGTACATTCTCAGCTTTATAACCAGAACTTCTTTCAAGCTATCAATGTATTGATCGGATGAAGTGAGAACAGTTGCGTTAGTGGTGTATCCATGACAAAAAATAATTGAAAAAACATGATACAAGTACTGTACCGCACAATATAGTAAAACAACATATTTACATGTCATTTCTATTTTATTTACGAGGCATAACTAGCCTTGTGAATTACCGCTCTACATTCAAGCTGAAGGTGAAGGTTCAAATCCCGGTTCAGGCCTGCACCTCTGAGTCCTCGCTTCTGTACAAATAAGAATCAATTAATACGTATCGAAAAATATCGTGAGAGCCAGTAAATATATAAAAGTTGATGTAAACTGCTCCAAGCGTTACATATTTTTTTGTAGTTATGTTTATCAACTGATCTTGATTATGATAAGATCATACATTATTCAGTTACTATTTACCATGCAAGTGTGTATAATGACATTTTAAAATCTCCTGCAAAAAATACATTTTTCGGTTATAAACATAATCGAGATCCCCTTCACCCTATTACTATTACCATTTATGCAACACAAATATGATATGTGAACCTATGTATAGTTGTTAAGTTCTTAATAGGCAATTCTAATTAATAGAAGAATTTAATAAGCCATCATCGCTTAAATATCATTCGATAATAACTTACTTTTAACGAAGAGTTAATACAGTGAATGTTTCATTAATAACTATTACAAACTATGCCCCAAAGATATGTGCCTTTAGCACACGAGACGTACAAAAAAACATACACACAAAACGTCGAGTAGACGTATCGTTTTGTAAGATCTCAGTTGAAATCATAGCGTCAATGGATATCATATGAGTTGGATGTTTATTTTATTTATTTTTGTTTTTATTTTTGACGATATTTCTGCTTAAGATTTATATGTTACATTTTTCATTAAATATTCACTTAATAAATGATTCTATAGACAAAGAAAAGCTTTAGTACTAGTTTCATGAATTCAATCACTTTTCAGCCATATTGAAGTTAAAAGTCGTAGAAAGGAGAAGAAAATTATTTAATTTTTTAAAGAAAATTATTAACACTTGTTTTAGGCTTGCTTTTTACGTCATTTATCTTTTTAAAATGTAAGTACAACTTTAAACAAGGAATATTTGGAAGCGCCTTCAAAAAAACCATTACAATAGTCCGAAGTTTTTTTGAGACCACTTATTTTACGTTTGTAACCGCGGGCTGGAACAAGTATAGCCTATAACTATCTGCAGATAAAAGACAAATAGAAATACATCTCGCAGAACAAAATCGGCCTGGTATATCAGGTAGCCCTCTACGGCCTGATACAACTCCTCACAAAGAGTTGGTCATATATATTTACAAATATACACTCGTACTCCGACTAGAAGAGTACATTATTGCGAAGAAAAATACAGTTATAAGTCCATCCAATTAATCCATCCAAAGGTTGCCTGGAAGAAATCGCTTTAGTTCACCCAATGTACGTATTACCAATGTTTTGTTAATAATATATTTACTGTATTTTTTTTGATGTGCGATAAAGATATATTGTATTGATAAAATGTTGATGTTATTGTATATGTTAAATCAGTCAAGAACTTGTCGAAATATACGAAATATTAAACAGATACAGGGAGGGGGGGGGGGGGGGAATTAATTATTTACATAACGACGTCTTCGCTAAAAGGGGGTAACTAAAGCCATCCTAAGGAACAACTTTCACAACAACACTCCTCTAACAGATAACTAACAGATAGATATAGATAGAAGATAGATTGATTAGATATACAAAAGCTGACCAAAACATTGTTCTATTATAGTTAATGCGCTTATACATTCTTAACGCAATTGTTTGTAAGTAATTAAATTCTCCTTGTAAGTCGATACATAAATTCATTTGAAGCTCATTAGCATTTTTTTTTCATATTTTGGATTACTATGCACACAACTAGTTTTATGTTAAAATTAAAAATATATTTGGTAATTAAATTCAAACTGTTTTTCCCGGAATAGTGCAATTATTTTACGCTAGCTTCGTTAATAAAGGAAAACTGGCCTATGTGTAAATCCAGGGTCTAAGCTAACTCCGTACCAAATTTCATCTCAAATCGGGTCAGCAGTTTTTGCGTGTAACAGTTACAAACGTACATCCACACATTATTAAAAACATTAACGCGCTGGAAGAAGTAGTACTAACTGATAGCCGCCCTTCTGTCCGAATGGACTTAAAATTTTCTTGATATTGATGTAAGAGCAAAATTAATAACGTGTTACTCTTACAGCTCCCCACTAGGGTTTTGTTATGTGTACAAACACATGGACTCCTCGCAGATAGATATCTTAACTCGTCATTTGAACATTTGCCCAAACCGGGAATCGTGAGCTGAAACTTCGGTCTATTTCTTTATACAAATCCGGGATAACCACCCCGTTTAAGTTTATAAAACCACATAACCTTGTAAAAAATCTATGATAACAAATTTTAACATTCGATCTCTAGTACGAGTATTTTGTTTTATTATATTTTGTAAAGGGTTTTACATTCCTTAGTAAAATATAATAGGTAATATTTAATAACATTTTAGTGGTGAGACCGTAAATGTCTGCATTTTTCTATTCCTTATTTAAATGTATATAAGGTGTATAGTTTTTGTCCGGCTAGTTTATGTACCGTTGAAACATGTGTTTGTACTAGTGCAGCTATAACAAATCTTCCGTTCCCAACTATCCATCACGAGGCTCGCAACATGCACAAAAAGCACTTCACCTCGCTTAGTGTAAATCGTCATTTATAAATCCCCGAAGAGTTGACACCACGTTCCCTACTCAATCGACCGGCGTTCGAGTTTTTACAGTTTTGCTCACAATCGGTATTCCTACGGCAAAAACCACCGAATCAAAATTCTCCGATACCACATCTTTTATTTATGCGAACCGTTTCGACTAACAGGCGTAATTTTTTCCGCTAAACAATCAGTTTTGCCAGAAAAATGCGAGACGGGAAGAAGACATAAAAAGGTCGGGCACGGAGGGTATTGTTGGCTAAATTTTTTGGGTTACTCCCGATTCTCGAACTCATAAATATCGGGTTATGATTGGAGACTGGCTCCCGGTGGAATGACCGCCGTCGCGCGCCTCTGTGCGCTGGTATTTTACTTACATGGTGTTTTTAGAAAAAGTGAGCGATTGTCTTCTGTTCGGCCATAAACATCACCGCCGCTATGGGAAAAGAGGACGATGCAAAAACTGAACATTGGCAAAGTGAAGGAATTTTGGAAGACAGACAATATTGGGCCGAAAGCATTCGTGATCGGTTTGTTGATGTGGGTCGTAAGAAATAGACGCGGTGGTATGTCTGAATACAGTTCTGTGTTCTACGCATAAAGCTTGTGCATCTGCCTATCCAGGTACTTATATATACGTGTGACTACATGTTGATTTTATTGTTTATTGGTTCGATTCTGGTAACACCGCGGTATCATAACTAACTTGTCGCAAAAAGACATACTAAAGGACAAAAACACAAATCTAACCGGTGGTGACCGAGTGAGTGAGTGAGCGAACGAAGCGTGAGTACAAAAAGTTCTGTTCTTTATCTGGATGTTGGTATCCACATGCCCAACATAGAGTTCGTAGTTTCCAACTAATCCTGATAAAATTTAGTGTACCAACCTATACAAACTCTAGAAATTTTTAGATATCGTATAGTTGAGTATTTATAAGAGGTATTTTTGAAAAACTGAACTAAAGAAGATTGCACGATGACTTTTTAAGCCGATATTTAGAACAGGCAAGCGGAACAGACCCTTATTTAAAAAAATAAATAATGCAAAGTGTAACAAAAAAGTGTGATAATACTTAAGGTTGTGTTAGTCTACCCATCTAAGTAAACCCATTGTACAACAAAGATTTTCAAAACTCAAAAAGAAATCCTCGATACAACTTCACCAATAACGTGACCATTTTTTGTATAGAGAACCTAACATAATTTTAATTTTTCAAAATTTTTGTTCTACAAAGTGATCACTTTGATGGGTAGAACACCTTTAAATATTAGCACACTTTTCTGTTATACCTTGTATATATTTTTGTCATCTTTGGTTTTCGCAAAGTAGCCTAATTCGCAAATAATATTGTAGTTGCAAGGTCTAAAGTTCGCACAACTACCAGTTCTACCTCGTACTTTAAATACATATGCCATGTGTTGCATATTTCAGGAGTTTGGGATGCATTCATTATTCCCAGGGTTATGACCTCCAAAATATCTGAAAATTTAATATTTCGCTATTGGGCCCTGTCATATTCTACACATTGTTAAACTCCTTGCGTTCAAAAATCATGAACGATTTAAAATAAAACAGTTCATTACAGTTCATGTTTATACATTATCCCAATTAACAAAACAAGACCACAGCGACTCTGGCTCCCATTTCGTCCCTTTTCACACCGAAACTTTCCAACACATCGTTTTGACCAATCAAAATATGGGCTCGACCACCGTGACCATAGTATGTGCACCGGTCTCTGCAAGAACACCGTGGAATATTGTCGCATGCACTAATGACGGGGATTTTCAAGCTTTAATTGCGTTGAAACCGACTTACAAACATAACTGCGATGATCACAAATCCGTATTAGTAAGTGCAAAGAGTTCAAATTCGCTTGGTTTGATGTTTCGTTTATCGTAGTGCATCAACTTTAGCAGCATCCGCTGCGATGAAAAATGTATGAACTCTCATTTCAAAAAGCTGGTAAAAAGTGCGTATTGAAGTCGATTTTGATCTGTGCTCTTGAAGGGTATCATAACAGATGAGCTGCTATCCATAAAGGTAGTGCAGATTGAAATTCCTTGTTTATTAATTTTTTTTGTTAGATGATATTGATAAGAAGGAGTACGTAACTTGAAGGTTGATGTTTTACGAAGTTAATGACCTCTTTTTAAAAATGTCACAATAATGTAGTTATTATTTAGAAAATTAACGCGTGTTTGATTCATTTTGTTTAAGAAGACAGGTTTACACGCGCACCTGATTTTTGTAACGGTCCAACTATTTTTTCGTTCATAATCGGTGAACCGTCTCTGCTTCGGGGTTTTCTTACTCTGTCTGTCAGTTTGGATGTTCCTAAGTTTGTGTGTTTGTAAATCTCCTGAAATTTCGTACTCGCGTACATAATCTAAAGAAGACTTGGTGTTAGAAATACAATATTTATTGAACATTCTGAATATAAAAAAGATCGGTCAAGTGATTGTTGTTATTTTTACAAAGTGGCAAAAATATCGACAGGTAGAACGGTTCGCAGAACTTTTAGTATTTAAAAGATATACCTACATTACAACCCCAACTTCAATCCTGTTGGAAATTCTCACAAAAATACTCGTTTGCCACTTGTTCATTTGTAAATTTCGTGGTAATTTATCGATGGCTCGTTTTTCAATTACGCATTAGTTCCGCGTGTTTGCTTTAGGCATAATGTTTACCGTCGCATTAGGAAAGAAAGTATGGAAAAGGCTAGATCTTAGATGTTACATTAAATTCGTGTAATAGTTGTATAGAAAATATATAAAGGAAATGAAGTATAAAATATTTTAGTTATCCTTTAAAGATGTTACAATGTAGCCTTAGGCTATTAACTTGTAAAAAATTACTCTAAGAATGTGTCTATTATTCGTATCTTAAAATCTCTGTTAAGCGGGAGACACTTTGTTCATATATTATTTAAATTAGCTACTAAAACTTGCACTTAATTTCACTATCACTAAGTACACAACACTAACTTGAACGGTTTTGTTCATTGTAGTGTTCTTATACGAGTAATGTCCATTGTCCGTGTGGTCGAGGAGCTGGACGGCCTCGACATTCATATGATGGTGAAGCCGTCGCTCATGGGCTTCTGCATTCTTTTGGATCGTAGGGGTGTACTAAACTGAAAGGGGGTCACAAAACCTAAAGATGGTCACTATACACACCCAAATGAATAATTTTCTACTACGAGCTCTGAGTTTGGAAAAAAATTCAGCTGTTTCATACGTTTTGTCGATGGCGGATATTTTTTTTCTATGGAACAGCTGATATTTCTCAATTTCATAGTTGATCCCATGAGGTAAGTTATTCGTAATAATAAATAAACATGTACTAAGCCCGTATATTTTCCCTAGTTATTAGTAACAATCACATTTATAATAAGTGTGGGGATGTGAGATTTTTTTTTTTTTTTTTTTTTAGAATGTGAACTCTGTTATACTGAAAAGGGTTCTTTCTCAGCCCGTAATTTATCCATCATAGTATGGGCTATATACGAGTATACCAATAACTAATACGAAATTAAGTCGCCATCCACACTATCAACCCAAAGACACCCCCACTCCCAAAACGTGAACCATCACAAATAATGTCACATCACAGCCGCACTCACCACCAAATCACAGCTCTTTCCGATTTAATTCTGGAGTGCAAATTAATCAAGAGCCCCTTAAGTCGCCGACCATTCATCTTGATGTAATTGGAAGTCGGTACTTTCCATCAGGTGTTTATCAGAAAGCAGTTTGGTACTTAATGAGGGGTTTCGGGTGGGTGATCATTTTATTAGCGCGATTGATGAGTTTTGACGTTAGATTATTATTTATTGGCCTTTTTGGAAATGCTAAATAGATTGCTGGATTCGCTTCTTAAATATAAAAATATTTAAATCGAGCTTTGGAGTAAAAATCAAAGTAATACTTTAATTTTTAGTGACATTCTCTTAAAATTCGCCACTAGAACCTAGCTAATGTATATAATAAACTAAAGCTAAAGTACACATATGTAATGTATTTTATAAGGCCTTGTTTATATCTTGATATTACTACCTCCTTTTATAATATAATTTTAATGAAATTGAAAACTTCTTTATTACGAGGATATAATTAAATAACCATGGCCGCCAAACTGGGCTGAAATAGGTTTATGTAAGTTTTATTGAAGCTACGTAGATGCATTCATACGAGAGTTTGCCAATCCAGTCTTATATACCCGATTGCGAAAAAAGAAGGGTTATGGTATTCGAGTGTATGTATGTATATTTATTTGCCACGCCCTTCAGCCTAAACGCCTTGTCTTTATTTTTATGTGAGTGGTGTCAATAGATTCGTCTTGGTCGTGAGAGTAACACCGTGAATTTCGTCGACATAATAAAAGACAATTTTTTCCTGTTTGTGTAATGCATCATTTACTTTTTCAGATGAAACAATTTTCCAGTAGAAACGACACCAGTCAGTTAACCAATATCCTGCTTTTTTGCAAACCAGCGTGAAAGGGCAATGTACCCAACATCTGCTTATTTCAGGGCTAATTTTATTGTCTCAATTTCCAGTGGCCGCTAAACTGAGCTGAAATAGGTTTATGTAAGTTTTATTGAAGCTACGTAGATGCATTCATACGAGAGTTTGCAATCCAGTCTTATATACCCGATTGCGAAAGAAGAAGGGTTATGGTTTTCGAGTGTATGTATGTATATTTATTTGCCACGCCCTTCAGCCTAAACGCCTTGTCTTTATTTTTATGTGAGTGGTGTCAATAGATTCGTCTTGGTCGTGAGAGTAACACCGTGAATTTCGTCGACATAATAAAAGACAATTTTTTCCTGTTTGTGTAATGCATCATTTACTTTTTCAGATGAAACAATTTTCCAGTAGAAACGACACCAGTCAGTTAACCAATATCCTGCTTTTTTGCAAACCAGCGTGAAAGGGCAATGTACCCAACATCTGCTTATTTCAGGGCTAATTTTATTGTCTCAATTTCCAAAAATACAGGAAGAAAGAGTATCTTTAGCCAGTATCCTGTTACTTAATGACCAAGACTCGCTTAATCCGTGAGTTTTCGTATCATTAAGTGCGTAATAACGGCGGCAGACAAAGCCAATGACAGCCCGCTGTGCTGAAATTATTGTGCGCACAGATTTCAAATGTGGCTGTCAAAATATTACACTTTTTGTGTAGTACAGTTTTCGAACTATCCTACAATCCTTTAACTATATTCTGGGTAATTTCAAGTTATTCGATTTTGTCTAGGCAAGCTTGCTACATGTTGGGCGTCATCGTCGCTTTATATTAGTCGAGATGCTGTCGAACGCGAACTAATTTTACATTTAGTGCTTAATGGTAATCATAAGCTAAGGTTAAATTTTATAAATTGTAGACCAATGAATTTGTTGTCTAGGTAAGTCAAGGTTTTTTTTCAATACGTCTTGACGGTTATTTATATATGCTCTCCAATTTCTCAAAATGAAAAAAATATTGTTTGATTAAATGGGTATTTTTTTCCAATTCATGACATATATATTTTATCAAACTCCGTGTAGTAGGTAGGGTTTTAACCAAAATAACTTTTCATATTCTTTGACTATAGACATAGATGTTTTCTACGGACTACCAAAAAAGAAGATTTACTTAATTCGACTGTATTTTTTTATTCTTACATGATTATTCAAAGACGGCTGGAAGGATATGAAAAATATATATATTTTTTTATGGTGTAGATCTTATAAAAATCGGTCATGGGGTTTGATTTTTAAATCCAAATAAGTGTAAAAGTTCTATCGACAGATGCCGTAACGGAAGCGGGTAATCAGTATTTTTTTACAGAATTATATATTTCTCCAAGAAATCAAGAAACATAAAAATACAGTAGAATTAATAGAAGTTGAAAAGAAAAATACTTTTGTTCCGACTCATAAAAAGAAGAGGTACTCACCCTTCTTTTTATGAGTCGGAATAAAAGAACTTGTGTAACGTAACGTATTGGCCTGCCGAATTGATGTTGATTATTACTTTTTTTTTTTAATTTCCGGTTGAATATAGAACCGTATACTCTGACTCCGTTCAAGACGAAGTACGACGCGGACGACATCATCATCATCATCCTCATCAATATTTGTTTTGCAATGCAACATATTACACTGTTAAATATATAGAATCCTATTAAACGAAACTTTTTGTGTTAACCATATTAATTTATGCGAGTTATGATATGGCTCTCTACGCCCAAAAATATTGCCGCCAAATATGGTACAGTCGACGAGCTAACTGCATAAAATTAAATCGACTATACATATTTTTGTCATGCTTTGATACAGAGATAACATTCTATTGAGCGTATTGTAAAAGTATAAACAACATTGTTTCTGCACAAGAAGACGGCAAGATGGCATTGTTTCTGCACAAGAAGATGGCACTGATAACTTTTAAAACGTTGTGACTGGAAATATGAGAAGACATTTTTATGTTTTAATATTTAGCTGTGACACGGTTATGGCCAGCGATTAGCAAAATAATAAAGAGTTATTTAATTATATATTGTTCATTGTTGAAGAATAATTCCCATATAAGGTTTTTCTTAATATCTCTACAATAGCCGTCGGCTAAAAAGTCATTTGATTTTAACTTAAACTTCTACAAAATAATGTCACAATCAAAACTTTTCCTATTGTTCTATTCAGAGAAGACACTTTTTTACGTTTTCATATTATAAAGAGTTGTTTATAATTGATGCAAGTTATGCGGAGTTGGTACCTACTTCTTTTTTATGTTGGGAGAGCGGTTCTCTCTAGTGTCAGAGTTTCTAGGCCTTCCGAAGGCCTCTGACATGGCTTAAGACGACAGACAACTTTACAATTTTAATGACCCACAGTGGCGTTTAGTTGTGAATTCCACTTCACGGTCACCCATTTACAAATTCGCGGTTTCGATAGTTAAAATACAGTTGTATAAAGTTCTTGAAGTAGCTCTTAAACACTTGAAATTCATCATTTTGGTAGATGTGATAACTTACCTACTTGAATTTCTTTTCCCGAAGACGTAACACGAATATTTTTTACTTTTCTTGAATTTTTACTCGACTATGAAAGAAGAAGGGTTATGTTTTCGAATGTGTGTATGTATGTATTAAAATTGCTTTGGTAAACCCTAGACCCCAAACGGCTTGCCGTAATTTTAAGTGAGCGGTGTCAATAGATTCGTCTTAGCTGTGAGAGTGCCACGGAGTACATAAAAAAAATATGAGAATACACAGGCGTAAAGATTCAGCAGTTGAGTATTTTTTTAGTCGTTTCTAACCACTTCTTCACTTATCTTTCCAAATTACTATTAACACAATTTTTTCTAGATGAATAAAGATACATCTCACAGTACAAATGCTTAAACAACCGTATAACTGCTAAAAGGCCCAAATTACTCACGAGCAAAAATATTCACACGAAACCTACTAATCCTCAAATCCAGTGGGAAATATCCGTGATCTCCATCGGCGTCTATTACACTCCCATTTTGTGACGTCAACTAACCCACCTTTCGCTCGAGTAGGTCCTGAGTGACGGGTTTTTTGTGACAGCTAGCTGAGGGGTCTGAGAGACGCCACGCGACCGAATTAACTTTGTGTAATCCCGATCAATGATAGCCCAGGGATGTGCTGAGAAGCTGTGAAAATAAATTACCAGATAGCATTATGGAACTCAATTTTCAAATATTCAAACAAAAAATAAAATATTTTTTGAAAGAAATCCTTTTTATAAACTCAGTGAATATATGTCAATGCAGCTTGTGGAATCACCTTTCTTGTGTAACGAACAACTCTTACAAAATGTTACTAATAAGTAAAGAAATAAATGACAATGTAAATATACAATGAAATTGGCGTTTTGTCGTACTGGCCACTTTGATCTCAAATATCTCTTCTTTGGTTAGGGATTCCAATTTCAAATTCATACAGCTATTTATTCATACATTTGTATTTCGAAAACCGTAATTCATTTGTTTTGTCCTCGTTTGGTTTTTTCTTTGAGTCACGCAGTTTACAAAATGGAAAACTTGAAATATCCGAAAGATCCGATTTAAAATCCCTTCATTATTGTGCCGGTTGAGTAATGTAACGCGGCAGTTGATGCGCGTTTGTCGGTTTGCTGCACTCAATTCATGAGGTACCCACCTTTCAAGCTTTTTCACCTTTCCAATTTGCTTCAAGTGGATTAAAACAGTTTTATCACTAAGTTCCGCAGTCTGCAGCTAACTCGGGCGTGGTTTGCGATGGATCTGCTTCCATAATAGCTTTCAATTCTTCATTAGCAACTTTAGTCTCCGGCCGTTCACGGGGCTTGTTCTGCAGGTCGAAATTTCCAGAACGAAAACGTTGGAACCAAAAACGCACTGTGTTTTCTTTTGCGACACCGCCGCCATACACATCATTAATCCTTCGAGCCGTTTCTGCAGCACTGGTACCACGGTGGAACTTGTACTCGTAAATAACGCGATATTTCAAGTTTTCCATGTTGTAAACTGTGTGATGTAAAGAAAAAACCCTACGAGGACAAAACAAATGAATTACGGTTTTCGAAATACAAATGTATGAATAAATAGCTGTATAAATTTTAAATTGGAATCCCTAACCAAAGAAGAGATATTTGAGATCAAAGTGGCCAGTACGACAAAACGCCAATTTCATATGTAAGGGCCTAATATAATAAATATTTATTCTTAGAACTATGAAAGTATTTAAATATGTTTTTTAAGATTTGTTTTTTACTAACTAATATTTCAAATGTAAAACGACCTGCCTGTAACGAACGTTATTTAAAGGCCAATAAATATTTCTTATTCGTATATTCTTCCTTTTATTTTTATTTATTCCCCGACAGCCTAAAACATGGTAAGATTATTCTACTGTATAAAAAGGAGATTGTGCAGATCTAGGGAACTACCGACGTAATTTACTACATATTGGACTCTTTGGACTAATCACAGAAATGTGCAAGTATATACTGTGATCTGTCTAAAGCATTTGATTGTTTGAGGCACGACATACTGTTAATCAAATTAGAGAACTATGGATTTTAGGACCCCAAACTAAACATGATGCGTACTTAGTTACAGAATCGGAAACAGGCTGTGTATGTTAACGATACAAGCTCTAAGATTACAAATGTATGTATAGGAGTGCACCAAGGCTCTATATTAGGACCATTACTGTTTCTTATATAAATGATTTATCTTATGCTATGCCTGATTGGGCATATACTAGTTTATTTGCTGACAACACGCACGTAGGAATCAATTATAAAAGCAAAGACAAGCTAAATACATAAAACAATAAACAAAGCTAAAAGTATTGAAGCAGTGGTTTGATGCTAACGGTATTATACTAAACACAGATAAGTGTTGTAATGACATAACAATCCAGGAAAGGTGTTGATAGTAATGTCGTCTTAGAAGAAAATATATTCTTGGGATACTCAATAGATTACATAGTTACTCATTCAAAGCATATTGCTAAATAATTGTGTAAAAAGATGTTAAGTGCCAATTATGCATTGATGAAATTAAAGACATTATTAGATAAGTCTGCAATGTTGTCAGTGTATTACGCTTACACACATTCTATAATTAGATACGTAATAACTGTCTGGGGAAATGGTACGGATGTAATAAAAGTACTAAGAGCCCAAAATAAGCTATGAGAATCATATTTGGAGTGCGTGAACGGGCATCAGCTAGAAATTATTTTAAGAATTATTTTAAGAATAATAGAATCATGACGGTTATATATTTGTATATTTATAATGGACTCCTAGAGATCTATGAAGATAAAGATATTTTACAGAAACAAGCATATCCGCATAATCTAAGAATATATGAAAGACGAGAAGATACTATGTAAGACACACTCCTATCCAAAGTTAGGAAACAAGGAATTTATACTTAGATATATATGTTTAGCAAATCGCCCTATGTCGTAGATAATCTTCACGCGAACAATTTTAAACGAAAAATAAAGCGTTTTTTATGTCTACCCCAAATTATTTCGGTCAAAGTATATATGAATATGAATCTGACTGAATCTTCGTTCTTGAGTGAGCAAACATAATTTTATAAGTAGGTGATAACTAAATTTTTAATAAGATTTAATAAGATAATTTTAAAACTTAATTTATATAACATACTGTCAAATCCAACTAAAGAATTAAGTATAGTCAAAACTTACAAACTAATAATGAAATTAAAGTAGCTTATTATATAATGACTTTATTAAATTCTTCTCACATTAATGTTAATTATTTTAGAAGTATTATTAATAATTATTATATCAGTAATTTATCTATTAATCGATACTACATAATGTTATTTAAATTTTGTAATTAAGTGAATTGTAAAGTTTTTGACATACGTACATTTGGAATTTACTAAATTTACATATTGTGTGAAATATTGTAATGTGATTTGCCTAGTATAACATTGGTGGTTATAAGGCCAATAAATAATTTCAATGTATTTCATTTCTTATTCTTACTGATTCTGAGAGAGTTTTAAGATATTTAAATAGGCATTAACTATATTTACTATAAAGTGTAAAGACTGTCTGGAAAGGAACAGTTTCTGTGTTATTTATTAACATATTTATTTACTTAAGTGTTGGATATAATTATAGAGAATTTTAATAGCTAATAAGCAGGTTGTAATATATCTAATTAAAGATAGTTAAGCGAACCTGTTTACAATATTAGTTATAATAAGAAGTAAAAAAGGGTTAGTAAAATAAAATTTTTAGTTGTTCCTAGGTACTGTTAGGTACGTTGTTAATTTTGTTATAAAACCTAGATCCTCCAATAACAAATAAAACTAAATACAGTTTAGTCAAAAAAATCTAGCCTAGTTCTTTTTTATTTTATTCGTAAACTATAACTAAAGTGGCAACCCTCATAACAACCGTTATCTCACCGCGCATTCGCTAACTAGTCAAAGTTTTTAATAGTTTAATTCGGATTAGATAATTCCCGAGGGTGGTCTTATAGACCCCGCGGTGACGGAGGGTTGTCCAGGAGGCCCCCTCTATGCGACAGGTTAGATTGGGGAAGTTTATTGGATTTAGTTTGAGTTTAGATAACAATTATTTGATACATTTATTTTTGGATTTTATGCGTTTTTATTTAGTTTCAGCTGTCTTACTATCCACTATCATGCTGTAAATAACTCTGCTTCTCGGATGTATTTGGCAAGAGTATTAAGTGTTATTAAGTTTTTTTTTATTGATTTCTATAATTTAAATCTGAAAATAAGATAAAAGTCAGCTTTTAAAATATGTTTTATTTAATTCTCGTCAACAAACTCACGTTTTCTGAAATATGTTAACTTTATTAAATCCATTCCACGCGCCAGTAAAGAACACAGGAGAAAGACTTTTATCATGGCATACCTACAACATACAGCAATAATAGTAACAAAATATTAAATAGATAGTTACAATCATAAAATAATACAATACCAAATCCAATTAACAAATTTGAACTCACTTCAGTAGATTTCAATACTTATTAAGCGAAAACCATCACACACTCGTATTTCAATAGAGCAGATGGATATTGAATATTAACCATCACCGTACATCTAAACATTGATAGATTAACCCACTTGCTAACCACAAAATCAAATGACCCGCCAATATATTACACGCACATTGCCAAAGTCATAAACAAACGAACAATACACGTAGCTGACACAATAGTTAGTGGTTGTCACCACATCTGTCTATCATAGTAACAGAATTATAAATGGATCTCATAGCTTCTCGACAACGCGTGAAAAATCTGTTAGAAATGCCCACATCACCAGCACACATATTTATTATAAAATATGTAATTGTTCTGTACTTCTACATCCCTAACCCACTTTTTTGACAAGACATTGATGGTGAGACCTGGAAAATGGTAGGCTACGACCGACATGGCCTAGGGTCTATACAGGAGTATCGGTTAGACGTATACTAAGCCGAAAGGAGGTCATCACTAGAACCAACTCTGAATTTGAGGAAAAAAACAGCTGTTCCATAGAAAAAGTCAATCGTTCGTCGACAAATGTATGGAACATCTGATTTTTAGTCCTCAAATTCATAGTTGGTTCCATAGTCAAAGTTGTTCCTTAGTATGAGTATAGTGACAACCTTTCGGCTTAGTACATCCCTAATCCACTAACCCTGTATAGCATAGGCACTCGCTTTGCTAGCTAGGGGTTTTGGATCCGATTCCCGGTTCCCCTTTGGGTCTGGGTGTAATGTGAATGTCGCATGGTCACACGAGAAATCCTAGTGTGGAGCTATGACTGTGAAAAGGTATTTATTTATCTCAGGATAGTAAACTGTTTCTGTAGGTTAGTTGTACAGAGGTAATTTATAAATATAGCGTATCTCTTCTTTGGGTGTGTCAGCGAGAGAGGGTCAGCATTTTAGGAGTCAAATTGACATAATTACGGTACAGTATAAGGTACTACAGCGTATCATGACGGGGCTGGGCTGACATTGGGCAAAAAGCCCGAAAGCCGAAAAGGATGCGCCGATTACGTGTGTCGAATATCGGATGAACTGTGGGCAAGGACCACAATAGTATAGTCTGTTATCATCATTAGCTTATCTTAAATCCACTGCTAGATATAAGCGTCTCCCAATTCTCGACATTCAACTCGATTATGAGCTCTAATAGCTAATCTACGTTTGCCGGTTCGGAGTGTCCACTCTACAGCTTGTGTACCTCTATGATAATATACTTCATCCGACGTGCACTATATTGTTTTTCGGAACCTAAAAATCATTTATGGTTCTCAAATCAAACTTTCGTTCAACCATCATACGAAACTCTTTATCACATTACCCCACTTGATTTTATAACAATAAACGAAGTAACAAGTAGGGTGGTAAACTGGCAAGTGGCACGAGAGTTGTGGGGTGACAATGTAATGGGAACCATACTGTGCCGGCCATTATCCGTATTATCCGACGCGACGTGGGGTCACCCTTGTTTGGTGTGTGTTACACTTGCGATTACATTGTAAACAAGTGTTGAACTCATTATGGGATGCTGGTGATGCTTAGCGGTTCCAGGATGCATCAGGGACCATAGATAGTAAGGAACAGTTTTATATAATAATATACAAAATAGCCCTGGCGTCAAATCCAAAAAAAATATCAATCACAATCAATCAATCAATTATTTTCAGGTAATATTTCTGTTTTTTTTTTTGTTTTATTTAATCATTTGGTAATAAAGACTAGTCCCCGGTAGTTTAGGCTTTCTTCAGTTCAATTCAATTTGCTAACACAATCAAATATAGCCTATGTCACACAAGAATAATGTAGTAGATTAACCCTGTTTTGTATTCGTGAGCTTTTAGGCGGTTCAGGTACCTTTTTCAAGTATTTTGAGTTGCAAAAGACGGTGTTTTCAAATTTCAAAACTAAGAGTGCTGAAAAATAATAACAGTGTTCAGAAACATACTTTTGAACAAGTCAGCAATGCAATTCGCGTGTTACTAATACTTAAACTTATTGCAGGCGCTAGGTCTATATTGTTATTATAGTTTGGAACTTGCGTTTCTATGGCCATAATTACTTAAGGTAACCGAGAAACTTACACGAATTCTTGGGTCATGATATTAATCATTAAGACCATCCTCTCGAAATTGAAGGTGCGAAATTAAACGGTTTCTTAATTCTCATAACTAACTTAGCCTTTACTGACTTGAATAATTATTTTTTAGATCGATAGATATACTTTGCAGTTCGTCTTATTTAAATTAATCAAAATCGGTGTCACAATCAAAATAACAGAAAAAAATCAGTTCGTTTAACAGTTGTTTAAAGGCTTTATTAGCTTGGTATCTTTGTAACGAAATCATTGCACGTGATATTCACCCTTTTGAAAAAGTTGGACTGTTTGAACCTTTACATACCAACTCATCAGGGGCCGATATCAATGCGATAATTTATATAATTTATCCCGCTAATGCATGTTTTTTAATCTTTTAAACTATTATATATTATATTTAATATTGCTTGCATCATTTGAAAACTAAGAACCATAGTGAAAATAAACTGTTAAATAGGAAAGCCCACCGTTAATCTCGACCAATATCTTCTTGTAACCGTAATAAATTACCCAAAAGTGAAGCCGTCTCTAAACGTACCAAGATTGAGTTATATCAGCACATCGGTAGCGCCCCCTGGTGTGAGGCTGATTCGGACAAAAAGGTAGTTCCGCTGAGACTCCCTGGTATGAGATTATAAGCTTTAAATTGTGTTTTAATTGGTTATTCAACTTGTTTTATGGTTCATCTCATGTCGCCTGTTGCTTTACGTCACGTGGACTACGTTAACATTAGTTGCTGTTCTGAATACTTTTAATGTATTTTAGTTTACTAAAGATAAACAAATGTAACTTGTTAACTAACATAATAACAGGCGTACCCATAGACGTTTTTATATTCTATATGTAGAAGTAATATGAATATAGTAATGTTCTAGTATTTGTGAAAACGATCTTTTTTTATTACGTCACTGGTGATGGTAATATGCAATAACTCGCAAATATTCCTAAGTAGCGTTAGTTAGTACCCAATGACCAACTCCGTTAATTTAGGATCGTTAGTAACCTAGACAGTAATATAATAAAGCCAAGTAAAATGTTCGTGTTTCCTTCAATCGACGAACAGTAATTTACCTCTTAACTACCTAATCTACTAAAAAAAGGAATAAATATTTAACAAAGAAAGTAAATCGGAGTATTACTTTCATGGGTAGGTATATCCCATAGTCTGGAATGTCAGCAAGCTGTACTCTTTCCAGCAGTCGCTTTTATATTGAGTAATGATGATGTAAAAAGTACACTAGCAAGTAAAAATAAGAGACGTTTGATTCAAGCGCTCGTCCAACATGTATTTGAATATTAGTCCACATTCTCCAATTAACCATCGACATTATCTCATCAGAACATTAAATCTATACGGCAAGCATTGACACCCCCAAAAAAATAAATATATTACGACCTCCCTGCACCAGTAGGGTGGTTGGTGCATTTTTTGCCTCCCCGGGGGGTTGCCAGGGTATGTGACGACAAGTCGGGCCATCAGACGCTTTGTTATGTTAATATTGAGGTCATTATTAGCTACTTTACCCTGTTGGATTCATGATTGCCATTCCAGACATTTATTTGACTCGTGTTATGGGAATTTCATGGATTTTTTTGAGTAGGTATTAGGGGTGGTTAAACATTTTGAAATTTTGTTTATTGTTAGATCTATTCAGTAGATATCTGTTATTAATCCAATTTTTTGTATGAGTGATATAGACGAAGAGTTTATTTTTTACAACGAATATTCTTGCGTTTGACCGCATCTCGCCTGATGTAAAGCAACAATGCGGCCGAAGATATAGCAGGCTCGCCTAGAAGAAACCGTCTCGATCTAGCGTCAGATTATCTAAGCCAAGGACTCTAACATGGACTACGATTAGAATCCTAATCCTGACCGGATTGAACGATACTTAACTTCGGTGATCGATGACAAACGCCTTATGTTACGAGAGCTACGAACGACACGATGATATTGCTGGTGTTTGGTCTATTAAAGTCATTATTCAAGTATGTAATAAAATTTAGAGATATAAAAGTTTACTTTATCTAAACAATCAAATAAACTTAATCTAATAACGATAACGGGATTTGTAAAGAATTCAAGCATAGTCGGAAGTATCCGGAAATAAATGGCAATTACTATTTATTAGAACCTTGGAACTTCTAAGTTGTTCAGCAACGTTCATCATGGTGCTAGAGAAACGCCTGATATTGGGTCCATTATTCATCATGCCTATAGATCAGCAAAGGCAATCACCAAACTGTGTCTAAGAAACGACATCACGCCATCATTCGTTACCCGTGGTCCCGGTGGGTCGACCCATTACCATCCATGGGTAATTTTTATTATCCGTACTCCCATGGTATTAAGGATTGTTCTCTGGACTTCTGACTGTATCCATACCACTAGCCAGTTGGGTTTATGGCACTGCGAAGTAATGGATGGAGGAGCATGAAGGAGTCAGTGGATAAGGAGCATAGTACTGTGAAAGAACCCAGGTAAGATAACGTGATGTGTTTTATTGACTATTGAAATTGTTGTGAGAGAGTGTCTGGTAGCCTTAAATTATAGGTCTCAATCAGAAATCCCAGAAAAGCAATCGTGCAATCGTAAATCATTGAGAAGAGAGCCCAACTAGAGAGAGAAAAACTAAGTAACTTTGACACTAGCTCCTGATTTCGCTGAAACGATGCAAGAGATGGAAATCTTCAAATACTTACGCACCACAACTTGTGACACTAGATGTAAAAATGTTCTGGTATATTAGATGTTTGTGTTTTTATTGATGTTTTGTCAAGATGTTGTCACCAAAACATTTACCGTGAAAGATAGCTTGCAAGAAAAGAAACTCATACTCAGCAATGGTAGACAACAGGCTGATTAGACTAATATGATGATGTCTAAATAACGTACCTACATATTTCAAACAACGAATTAAGGTTAATCATCACAAAAAAGTCTGTCTCCAAACCTTATCGCAGACCAAATCATGGCTGTTGATTGAAAAGGCGCCGACCAGAACTTTGCTAAAAAAGTTAACAAGCCATTTAACTTCCAAAAAAACTATAGACAAAAGGAGCTGTTCTTTTAGAAATCCGACGATGACATGCGCAATAAAAAATCAGGAACTAAATAAACAATTTCCAAGGAGCTTTGATGAAAAGCATTAAAGCGTAGTTTTATACTTTTTGTAGCAAGTCGTCGATTGATTTTGAGAGGTACGAGGCGATTCACCAAATACGCAAAAATATATAAATTTGTGCTACCAGTTGACGAAAAAATCGTGAGGAAACCATTGCATAACCAATGCAATGGTTGGCGAATGGCGTTTTCTAAAGCTCGCGTGGCGGGCCTTCCTTGAGAAGCAATGCATTCGAGACTAGGCATGCTCCATCTAGGCCCATAGTTTCGTTAACTTCTGTGGTCGTACGAGCTATTGGCCAAATGCCTGTTTTTGATAAAGAAAAACAAGTACTGTTAATACTTGTTTTAGTAGGTATAGATAGTTACCTAATCTTCAAATTAAGCATCGCTAGCTAACCTTACCTCAAATAAATTACAGAATGCAACGTCCAAATTCCACAAATAACCCAAACATCTATCCTGCCTTTGGAAACGGTAGCTCCAAAAAGTAAAAGCAAGGCATTCCCCACATAACTTCTAAACAGATTTTATCTGGGAATTCTAAAGTTTACGTTCTATGGAGAAATATTTGGACCATGAACGTTTAATCGGGCGGAAAGATGATTATTTATCGATAATTAATCGTTTGGATGGTGATGAGAAATGCTGTGGAGGTGTGGTATATTTTAAGTCCTACTCGACGAAATAAAAATAATTTAACCAAGCAGCCGCGTAACAGATTTATTCGGCCTGATGGAAAACTCGTGATAACGGCTGTTATCGATGTGTTTGTTGCTTTTAGAATTTTACACAATTCTATCCTAGCATTCACTAACACATGTACCTATACGCAACACATCCAGACCTAAAGACATTTTCAATCATTCAAACACCTGCCACAGCCAGGAATCGAACCTGACCGTTGGAGCCAGCAGGCTTCGGGATCTAGCTATTAGACCACAGCGGTCGCCATATATTGTCATTATTATTAACGTGAATATTGAGTAAGGTTTCCTCGAATAAAATAAAGATTAAATTAAATATATTGAAAATCTGCAACATGTGTTGTGGTAGTTTACACATCTTGGATTTTATCTTGGATTTGAAATTATCATAGTGTATTCTATTAGGCAATTTTGGTATCAAATGAAAGGGCTTGACTATATAGAAGAGTATTGAGTGAGTTGTGAAAAAATTGTACTTCGCCATTTTGTGGAGGCGGTCATCGTGGTCCGATTTTCATCAAACAGCTAAGAACACTCCTGACTATTAATTACACCTTTCATACAAAAAAATCTAAAAATTAATATAGGTTCATTTGTATGGGAGCTACGATTCTACAAACAAACAGACACACACAGAAACGTCAAACTTATAACCCCGTCGTTTTTGGCTCGGGGGTTCAAAATTAATCTAACTTAACTAATCAACATTAATCTCATTTTTATTACCAATCTAGTAACAGGCCTAATCAACTAAATTATCAATTAAAGCATCCAAAAATGAAAAGAACTTCGTTAAATAGTTAAATGTTTGAAAAACATAACGAAATTATGACTACAGTTTGGTCAGCAATGGTAGATCATTGCCAAGATAGAGGGGTAATTCTGTTGAAATATAGAATTCGGGCTGTTGTAGTTTGTAGCTGTATAATAGAGCTTTAATAAAGCAGAATCGACATTTAAAATTATTTGAACTTCATTCAATCATTATATTTTTACTTAATTAATATCGAAGTAAGTTATAATATGGAAAAATAGGTAATCTAACACTTATTTTTTGTACCTATGTAAGTATGTAAATTATTGATAACAGTCTTGCACTCAGGCTGGCCACTTTTTTTGAAAAACTAAAGCAGTCTTTTTTTACCCGACTGCGAAATAATGAGGCTTATGTTATTCGAGTATGTATGTATGTGTATGTATGTATGTATCTATGTATATTTTTTTGGCACGCGCTAGAGCCTAAACGGTTTGTTGTATTTTTATGTGAGTGATGTCAATAGATTCATTTTAATCGTAAGAGTGACACTGGGTAAAGCAAAAAAAAAATTACTGTCGGGTTTTTTCAAAATCGCTTCTAGCCACTTGTTTTAAAAGTGTAATGTAAAGGCGGCACTGATACATAAAATTCAGCGTACACTAACACAAATGTCACTTCTAAAATATTGTAATGTCACGTGCTGGGAAAGCACAGGTGTTATTTATCAGCCAATCAAAATACAATGGAAATCGAAGCACCGACAAATGGAAGACAAAACGACTGAATATTTTCAAAATATTTTTATATTATAGGTACCTACTCGTAGTTTATGTTCTATCAACATGAAACTTTTTTTTAAATGGGTATATAAAAGTATACTTTGTTTTAATATTCAGATGGTACTTATAAGCTTGCATTTAAGGTTGCATGGCCGCCCTGTGTTTTTAATTACATATCCTATCCAGTCACCTTGGGAGTTTACTTAACCTATAACTATAACAATCATGTGTAATCACAAGCTATAGTAGTACACTATGAGCTCACTAATGAGGTTATCTCGCAAAATAGTTGGCAATTGCTGATGGATAGAATAGCGGACATGGTTATTTGGCTTAGACATATACAGCTTCTAACAAAAGGGTGTGACAGTACTTAATGTGTTAGTCTACACATCAAAGCAAACCCATTGTACAACAACATATGCAAAATTTAAAAAAATTCTTTTTACATGACGTGTACAATTTTTGTATGGAGAAAAAAATTTTGAACTCTGGGTTCACTTTGATCAGTAGACTAACACCTTTAAGTATTATCACACCTTTCTGTTACACGTTATATAATACGATGTTTTAGTCAGTAACCATTAGAAGAAACTCTTCCTCCTACTCGATATTGCTATCCTAATCCAATAAGTGAATAGTCAGTAAATAAGTAATCAAAGAGACGCCTGCAAATAAATTTCTGGTGCTGTCAGTAAGCTCACGTAAAGGCTATGCTAAAATATTTTGTGTAGGAGTATTAGACATGTCTTGCTGAGGTATAATTGAGGCTGTTCCTATTTATAGACACTTACAAAACTTCTAAATATACTTGAATTAGCATTCTCAGACGAAGTAGCGAGCCCGTATATTAGTTTCTGGGCCTCGCCTCATGACACCATCAAAAAACCAGCGATAATGTCATCCAAACTACGGGAACTTTAAGTTTACCATACCACTGCACAGTCATTCATCTTTGACCTGACCTTTTTAGTGATCGTATACAAAACACATTAGTTAATGAGTAGTACTAGAATATGGAAAAAATAAAAAGTTGGCTTAATTAACTCGATAAGATTTAAAGTTCTCATAGATTTACAGCATCATAAAGCAGGTGACGCCACGGATGTTGTTCTTAAACATGTGAGTAAAAAACTCATTTCTATTAAACACTGATAAGTCAAGATAGTGTCCTTAAAATCCTACAAACACAAATAAATCCTATTGTGAGAAATTAAGCAAACGCGCACAAAAACCCACAATAGATAACCTATATCCTTCTAAAACAAGTCTCATACGTCACCTTGCCCTAAATTCACTATTAATGTGAGAATGACATAATTATCTGAATCACTTCATCCAGAAATTCAATATCATGTGTAGGTAATTTGTTTCCGGAATACAGGTGACCATCCCTTATCTGCTTATAAAGAGCCAATAAAGGTAAACCTTTTATTTGTTCAGTTCCCTTTCAAATTTCCGCCCCTAACCGGCAGAGCGACGTATAAAGTGATACAGTAACATGAATCGAATGAGTTGTATGATACGAATAATACTTTTTTGTTTCTTGCTTGACACACATGACGCGTTTATCATTATTATCTGCAGCTTATCTGATTAACTTAGCTTTGTACCTTATCTCATTGATGGCTGAAAACACGAAAACATCTTGACTTAATACCTAATAATAATAAAAAAGCAGAAACCTGACAATTTTTACAGTTGTTTTGATTCAAAAACATAATCACTACCTATAGGTAAACAGATTTTGATAAAAGTGCCATGATAAATGGAACCAAATGAAAAGTATTACCTTACCCTTACAAAAATTTTTTTTGTCCAGGCTATCATAGAAGTCGGCTATATCGGGAACAAACCTATGTATAAAAAAAAAACAAAAAAAGATTCCGACGACTTGATAACCTCCTCTTTTTTGGAATTAGTAATAAAAATTTACAATGATCGTTATTTTTTTGGGTCGCATATGCTTCCAAAAATCTTCTTTTGATTTTGTGAAACTTTAATTTAATTATTCTTTGTAAAATAACGGATTGTTTTTATTTTCAATTTTCACTTAGCCAAATAAATTAGTTTTCAATAATGAGTATTGAGATCACACTTTCCAATTTAATTCAGTTAGTCGCCTTACGTTAATAAGCCATGTGATTTCAATAGAGTTGTTCTACTGCCACTACTCCGTACTACTCCCATTACATGCTTAAACGATCTTCACCCCATTTCAACCCCAATCTAATCCGTCTGATTAAATACCGCTGATAAGTAATGTGGTGGATAAAAATGTTATTTTCTAACGATATATCGGTAATTTTTCAATGACCCGACCATCTCCAAATTGGATCGGATACCAATTTGTATGCAGAGTCGATTGCGTTTATTGTATTCGGATATGAAGATATTTTCTAATTGGTTTATCTGATAATTTTTTAATAGTAATGGTTGGTTTGGCAATTTTTATGATTCCTACCAGTTAAATTGGACGATAAAATTATATAGCAAAGATTGACATAAGGCATGTGGACGGTCTAAGAAATGTAGCGTCAAGTACCGTGCACCATAAGTGTGCAAATAGTAAATTTCATGTCTCACGACGGATGGATGTCGAAAATATGAACAGACTAAAAGTTACGATTTCCTTAATTATTAAGAAACAGTAATTTATTTAATTCGTTAGTATATCAAACTCTAAGTTCTTAAAGAACAAATTTCTAAAAAATGTGTTGCAGAATGACCAAGCTGTAGCAAATCAATGTAGTTAGATAATAATGTACTCGTATTGTTACAAATCTAAAAATCTCACATATCTAAAACGATTGAACGAGTTACGAGCGTATATCTGAGAATGTGAATTCCTAAGACCATTTGTCACAACGTCGCTCCGAACACGTGTACCACGTAATGCTAATGAGTGCGTCTGAAATTACACAACGCGCGTCTCGTAATACGTGGAAGTGGAGATTTTACTGCTACTAACTGTTGTTTAATCTGGGATTTTACTCTGCGCTTACGATTATAGACACTGGTGGCTACAGTGAGGCGTTCACTGGCGAACTTGCTCGGAGATAAATTTGATGACATGTTCGAATTCATCATCATCATCATCAGAAAGAAGTCGTCCACTGCTGAAGATACCTTAGAAAGTCATTCCGAACGACAAGCTGCCAATTGCATCCACTGGTTACTGAATGAATGAAGTTTTATGGAATTCTGTTTGACTTTATCAACGCATATATAAGCTACTACAGTATATTAGTAGTTAGATCACGTAGATGCTAATGATCTACGAATTGTTAATATGGGTATCCTTATGGCACTAAACCCTTCTCGTGTACACATCTACTTAGATGAATAACTTTTATCATTCGAACAATTTAAAGAATCTTTATGCTTATAAACTCTAGATCTCTGTACTACTGAAGTTCCGCTCGTGTCATAGATGTCGGAAAACTACTCAAGTTTCGATTAAACACACAACGTCATCAAAAACCGTAACAAAAACATTTTACTTCTTTGCTTTTTAGGTCACTCTATAGCATGAACAAACAAAGTCAAGTGAAGAAAAAACAAAGTGGAATAATAATAAAAAAATAATATAACAAATAGTTGTTATTTTTCCTTGGGTCACTTTGATTTTTCTTTTTTGTAAGCGACATGTCATATAAGAAAAAAATCTCACTAATATTATAAAAGCGAAAGTTCGTATGGTGTGAGTTTGTTTGTTTGTTCCTCCTTCACGCACAAAAGCTTTAACGGTATTTGGATGAAATTTAGCGCGTAGATTGCTTATACCCTGGGTTAACACATAAGATACTTTTTATCCCGGAAAAATTATGTACTCTCATGGGTAAAACCGCGGGCCACAGCTACTAATTAATAAACATTTATATCCTCATTGGATCACATGGGTTCTAAAAGGGCTAACACGAATTAAGTTAGCAGGTTGGATAGTGAACAGCCAGCTTTATTATTAGCAACGTAACTCAACATTGCTTCGAGTGATCCGTTAGCACACTTCCTACTTACACTTTACAATATAATAATATCATTGCCACATTGGTAGGTGCATGTTGCTGATTACAATGCAGATGTAGATGTGACGCAATCAATATATATATATTTATATATAGCATCCCAAAAATGTGTAATGACGAGTAAAAAAATCGTAAAAAAAGATATTGAATTCAATGAATTTTAACCTCTTTCTTAGGGTTCCGTACTCGAAGGGCAATGGCAATCAAAATGGGACCATATAACTAAGACTGACCGTCTTTCCGTCCGTCTGTCTATCACCAGGCTGTATCTCATGAACAGTGATAGCTACACAGCTGGAATTTTCACAGATTATGTAGATAATTCTGTTGCCGCTATAACATAGAATATTATTAACAGATCCAACAAACGTGATTTTTTGGCCGTTTTTTGCTCAATATTAATATCGACAACAGGTAGAAATTTGAAAGAATGTTTTATATATAATGGTACGGAATCCTTCGTGGGCGTGTTCAACTCGCACTGGGTGAACTTTCCAACGGCTATAATTAATACAAAACATAACCAGTTACAATTCCAAAGAGTACGACGAGTCTTACTACAGTACTTATAAGTAATTACCAAGAACAAAATTGAATCACAAGACCGAGCGATCCATAAGTCTACAAACACAATAACTCATAAATATCACCAGACAAACAACTCTTGCGCAGTACAACACAATCAAAGGCATTCGACATCTGACAGATACATACCTAAACTCATTGTGAAGTAACAGTGTGAACTTTTCACAGTTTAATAGGAAACCTCTCATAAGTGTCAGTATTGTAATGAACCAATACACTGCGTACAATGCTGTAAATATTTGTAATGTATATTTTGCTTAGTAATTCGGTTAGGATATACTAAGCCAAACAGGGGGTCACTATACTATCGTTACGAACAGTTTAAACTAAACACTGCGATTTTGTTTCTGCTAAACTGTAAAGCAGTTTGTAGACAGCATTTCTCTTAAAATTGCGATATCCATTATGACATTTATTTTATCTAAGTGCTTATTTACTTTTCTACCTATATTTAAAGAGTACAGTACAAAATCTTACTTACGTCTTATAGCCCTCACCTTCCACTATGCTGTAGGACGAATGCATAGATTTTTTTTATAATATTATAGTAAATTTCCTCCAGTTTCTGCTAGGTTTTAAATTAGTTGGAACTACCAGCTCTAGTACTACTCTTCACAGGCCGGAAATCCATTGACATTTCCTGTAATTCTTTTAATAAATCATATAAACTGGACTTTAAAATATCATGCTAACCGCGCTATGTATCGTTATATGAAGACTAGGTAGACACACAAAATTACCTCTGTTTGGGAATGTCATTGCCATCAAATCTAAATATATAATCAACGTTCAGCTAGCCTCAGTCTATTATTAAAATTTGAATTGTTTTAGAATCACAATTGAAGTACGAGTATTAGGTCAGAGTTAGTATTAAACTTAATGTTAACAGATTACTAAATCTGCCAAAAGCTACCATTACGACGTAATTCTGAAATAATTCATATTGCTTGCTGTAAGACTTGAATTTCTAAATACGTCAAAGGTCTTTCAGACTCCTGACCATTTTGACACTAATTGTACACATGCTATCATATATTAGTATATATATTTAAATATTTCACTAAATACATCCAATTTGTCGACGAGGTGTCACATTCAAATATCAAACTGGATAGGATACTTCTCTACTCGTTCAAATTATGCAATTTCATTAGAAAAGTAGGAGCTCGTATAAAATGTTACCTATCCATACAAGCGATCGAGGAAGTTGTTAATAAATATTTCGATCGCTGCCGGCTGCATTTATTAGTAAGCATTATAATTATCTTGTCTCGAGTTACTCTTGTGAGTCTTGTGTTACTTAATTCGGATAGTAACGGTAATGGATGTCGCGGGTGTTTTAAAATTGAACGACCTACTTTCTATGCTTTCTTTTGCATGAACTAATAGAGAAAATTAAAATAATGACCTGCGTAGAGTACACAATTAATACTCATACTAAAAGTTCGTTTAAAAAGCACTAGCCATATAATTAGACCATCCTGGGACATATCTTTCGTTTTTTCTACTCTTCATATAACCATAACCTTTCACTTACTGGTAAAATTAGTTTCGGCAATTTTGCTTCATTCATTCATACTCTCTGGATATCCAAATCACACCTACAACGTATGATTTTTTTGGATGAATTTTTGAATAAAGATCTCGATACTTCATCCATTTATTGTAATTAAGAAAAATATTTTGTACATTTTGTACTAAAATATTTCTGTGTTCTTTTTCTTTATTTATTATTTATTTTCTATAGCTGCGCGTGGGTTGTACAGCTATGATTTTCGAATAACATTTGGCTAAGGCTCTGCCTGACTGTTGTAGTCGAAGAATTGACTTTGATTTGGATTAAATATTGTCTATGTTCTATGACGTTTTCCACGATTTTTTAATATTACTGTAAACAAGTAGAATACATGACCTTTGAACTTCAAGTTTTTTGAAAACACTTAGAGATTCAAGCCCGAAACAGATGTCGTTTGATCACAACTTGATAACAACTGCTTATTTATGGTAAATAAACATTTGACTTGATTTGAACTAAGAGTTGGAAACGTTTATTATTCACTTTTTACATTTTATGTCCTAGAAATTATACGTAATCATGGCACCTTATATTTTGTTCAAAAAATATCAGCCTTTTGAACAAAATCTGTAATGGTTTTAGATTGACAATTATTTAACTTTAACTATATGTGATTCAAGATTGCAAAACTTTTAGACAAAAATCCTTCAAACCTATGAGTGCAAAGCGACTCAAGGCTGTATTTCTACTTTTAATCCATGCGGTCCAACAGCGCATGACTTTTTATCTGATCTTGAAATGCCCCAATTGCTACTTACTCAGCATTGCCAGCACCGTTGTGCAATATGTACAAAGCAAACCATTAAAATAATATCGAAAGTAATTTTTTTATTGAGTAAAAGGTTGTTAATTGTGATTGCTAAACTCATAACTGTAACTGTGTTTGGCGAATCAAGGTTGTGTATAAAGAGAGAACAAATTTTTATTTCACGTGTAGATTATGATTTTAGTTTAAGTACTACTTTTTTAGAATTGTACTATAACAAAGTGATGAAATCGAATCTCTGCATTATCACAAACATTTTTTTTTAATTATTAGATTATTTTGACATTGCCTAGTAGTTGGCTCCCCATTCTACAATCGGAAAAGTAAAGATACTGTAAGGCGCCACTGGGTCGTGGTGGATGTCCTCGCACTAAACGCTTCGCGTCTATTTTTTTGGTGCGAATTGCCAGATTGTGGAATTCTCTGCCAAGTTCTCTTTTTCTCAAAAGCTGTAATAGGTTTCTTCAGGTCGCGAGTAATTAGGTTTCTTCTAAGCAAGCGCGGTACATCCTATCGTATCGTCGCCGCGTCGCTTTATA
This sequence comes from Ligdia adustata, assembly GCA_947049295.1. Classification (NCBI taxonomy): domain Eukaryota; kingdom Metazoa; phylum Arthropoda; class Insecta; order Lepidoptera; family Geometridae; genus Ligdia; species Ligdia adustata. The sequence goes on from OX346237.1 coordinate 5,564,134, forward strand.
TCAGGTGAGTTGCTATCAAGAGCAAGCCTTATTGTCTATAAAAAATAATTCCTTTTAGAACAAAGTGACTATACTGACTTCTATTTACGGTAGGCGCCGCCGATAGAACTTTTTCAGTTATTTCGATTTAAAATTCAAACTTCTTGATAGTTTAATAAAATTAAAATGGGACCTCATAGGAGGTATATCCTTTCAAACAAAAAAGAAAATTTCGAATCGGACAACCCATCTCGGGTTGTCCGATTCGAGTAATCCCAACAAAAACAAAATTGTCGAATTGAGTTCCCCTTCTTTTTTGGAAGTCGGTTGGAAAAAGGAAAAATGATATCAGCAGTTCTATCTGCTGTGGATCATCTTATGCCATAAGCTAGTTTCAAAGTTTGATTATTATCAGATTCCTTGTAAATCAATGTTATGTTCCTTTTTTGTCTTTTTTCCATTGGGCTAAAACGGACAAAACGGACAATATATTGTGTGATTTATTATTTATATCTGTGCTAACAAAAGCAAAACAAAAGCAAAGACAGTGGGTATTTGACCATGCAGTGATTTCATTGTCTTCATTATACGATCGGGTGTTTCTCGAATTCTCTAAAAACAACGTTCTCTGGCCTTGGATCTCTTAATTGTTACTTTTATTCACACTTTCATTTCTACTTGAATCACGATACGTGTAAACGTTTTTTGTGCCATTATCATAAATTTATTAGGAATGTTTTTTTTTTTTTTACATTTGCTTAAAAATAATTTTACAAAAAGTAAATAAAAATCGTGGCTTTTAAATCTAGATACCCGTTTGACTATTGTATGTTTTCTGGATTAGTTAGCTCTCACAGTTAAATTTTTTTAATTATCGCAAATTCGGAACCGAAGTCTTTTAGAATACAGTCCTCAGTCCTATACATATTTCTTCATTTATCCCGATCCTGAAGTAAGTAATTGCTACTTCGATCTTCATCCACTACCTTATTGATTGCAATATTTCAATATTTTACCAGTTTCTAACAATAATGGGCAAAGGAAAAATATTAATTGCGTACAATACTTATGTTTTGATTGACGTAGCTTTTAGCTGCCCTAAAAGTTTTACAATATTGCGCTCCGAAATCACTACCTCCTACATTAGTGACATGTATTTCATCACACACTCGATGGTCATTTGATGTCATAACACCAAAATAAAACCATGACACGTGATGTGTGTCGGAACAATTTACTTTCTTATTTGCTCTAACGACTTTAGATTCGTGAAAGTACTACTCCACTTGTATTATATTAATTCATTGTCTGGTTTGGTTTCATATTTCAATGATAATTATGCAATTTGGATAATAGCTGCCTTTCTATTTGTATGTCTATCTTGTTTCTGTAAATCTATTTATGTAATGATTTTGAATTTAAACTGCTCGTATTTTTAGATTAGCTCATTAGTTGAATTTGTTAAAATGTCTTTTGTATTGATTAATAAATAAATTAGCTTAACTGAGAACAAAATAATTGGAGTATAAGGCATCGGCCTTAACAACATACTGGTAGAAGGTTTATGCCAATTTGTATTCATAAAATGTTATCATATATATTAAACTGTATTGTATCTTTAATTATACTTTTTAACCTAATTTAGAGAAAAGGAAATAGAAATCAAATTACCAATAAACATTTCACACTTTAATCAGCCTCAACGCAAAGTACGCGTACTTTGACAAGTTATATACATTACAATAACAAAGCAAGTTTAAGCTAGACAAATAATAACAATATATTTAAAACGGAACAACCGCGCACCCATCACGGCGCTATGCGGCGAAGATCCAACCAATCACAACCTTACAGACGACGTGAGCGAAATTTAGCTGATCCACATACACTACAATACTAATGATCACATTTTGGAACTTAGCCTACAAGGTACTGATGTGACGACTATGTAACTGTCTACAATTAGTGCCATCCGTGGTGCTCGTGGTGCTCGTAGTGACCGTGGTGCTCGTGGTGACCGTGGTGCTCTTCTTCTTTCTTGATCACGAAAGGAACGTGCACCTTCACGGGGTAAGGAACCTCCTTCACCAAGGGGAATGGCACTTCTTTGTAGACGGGGTAAGGCTTGTCGATGGGGACCTTAACTTCATAAGGTACTTTCTTCTCGACGGTGTAAGGCACCTTCTTGTAGACGTCATAGGGCTTGGGGACGGGAACCTTTACGGGAACTGGGTATGGTTTCTCAACCTCAACCTTGTAGGGCTTGTCGACGGGAACCTTGACTTCATAAGGCACCGGCTTGTGTACGGTCACTGGGTAAGGTTTCTCGACGTGCACGGGGTATGGTTTGGGGACGTATACGTTGTAAGGCTTGTCGACTGGCACTTTTACTTCATAAGGCACCTTCTTGATGACTTCGTAAGGCTGGGGTACCTTGACCTCGTATTTCACTGGGTACGGGACCTTCTTTTCAACGGTGTAAGGCTGAGGGTAGGGGACCTTCACTTCGTACGGAACCTTCTTCTCGACGGTGTAAGGAGTGGGCACTTTGACCTTTACTTCGTAGGGCTTGTCGACATGGACCTTCACTTCATAAGGTACCTTCTTCTCAACTGTGTAAGGTTCAGGTACGTACACAGGGTATTTGACGTACTCCTTCACGGTTACTGGTACTTTCTTCTCAACGGTGTAAGGCTGAGGGTAGGGGACCTTAACTTCGTAGGGCACTTTCTTCTCAACGGTGTAAGGAACGTGCTTCTCTACGGTATATGGGACGGGGACCTTCTTGATGACTTCGATGGTCTTCACGTGTTCGTGGTGGTGGTGGTGGTGATGATGGTCGTTTTCAATGGGCTTCCATTCGCCCCCGCCGCCGCTTGAGCCACCGAAGTCATGACCGCTAAATTCGTGACCATGTCCGCCCTCTTGGCCTCCGAAGCTGCCGCCGAAATCGTGTCCACCGTAGCTGTGGCCTCCATCGTCACCGCCGCCGAAGCCGCCACCGTAGCCTCCGAGATCGTGGATGCCGCGTTTGTCCTGTTTCTTCTCCTCGGCGGCCTTTGGTGCGCCTTTCTCCTCCTTGGCAAAGGCCACCACGGCCAAAGCTGCCACTAAAACAACCTGTGAACAATAAAAAAAATGTTATTAAAATAATAGAGGTAACTAAGCACGAGGTACAACTATCTTAAATGTGTGTGATTAAAGAATATTTACAGATTTTAAAAAGTTTTCAACTTTCTTTTACACTATTGCGATAATGTAACTTTAATTTGTAATGTTCCTCGAATTACTTTTTAACCAGAAGTTGAAATAGAAAGCAATTTTGATGTTGCAATAAGTAAATGTATTATGTGAGAACAGGATGTGTTCTAATCCCAACAAAATAATGCGTCTAGTGAATGCACGAGGAATATTGAGTCGAGACGAGTAAAAGTGACGTGATCTAGTTTTGTAATGGCAGATTTAATTCTATGTACATATAGAATACCAAATATGTTTCACTTTCTAAATCTTGGCATCTTGGTAATCTTCAAACTTGATGTAGCTATTTATATTATTTTTCACTAACTTAAACCCAAAAAAATATTTTTATATGATAAGCTTATTCGTTAAAATGATTTTTGAAGTATTTGATTTTTGTTAAAAGCACTTTAAAATATTTGTTTATTTTGGGCTTATTTAAATGCAGTTTCTTATCATTTACTCACATACGCCAAGTAGGCAAATTTGTCTACGACTTTTCGAGTTCATATTTGTGCTTTTATTATACAGTTAGTAAAAAATACAATTGTTTGTCTATCTATACACGATATGCCTTAATTTAATTTTTATCATAACATAGGATAACCCATTTATATAAGTACTTCCTAATAATGTTAATAAACATTAAAGCCTAATGCGTTACGCACACGCTTCACTTTAAAGACCGCGTTTTATATTATGTTTTCGTAACAGTTTTAACTGGCAGTGTAATTTTTTGTTACGCAAGTAACATAATGGTACCGATATAATCCTCTGTGAGTCATGCTCTGTGCTAGATTCGTGTTATCTCGTATTAAATTAAGTAACGTTAATAATTAATGAACATTTATAACGATGCATTTCCTTGATGTTTAACGTTCATTAGTCATGTTATAAAACACAGGCTGCGCCTGCGGTGACTTGCAAATCTACGTCAAATATTTGAATTTCTCATTTTAAGGTATTTATTTATAGGTTTATACTGGAGAAACAATTTTAAACTGGTTTAGTAGTTGAAGAGGTTACTTTTCCAATTTTAACTCATTACAATTTTAGTGTAAATGTAAACTAGCGTTATGAAAATCGATTAAAGTTCGTCACACAATTATCTGTAATATAGAGCTAGAGTTTGCAAGTTTGTTTGTAAGAAGTAATCTCTTGAACTAAATCCAATATAAAAATTCTTTCACCAGTAGAATGGGTAGAATTCCCAAGTATCGCATGCTTTTGTAAACAGCAATACTGATTGAGATTTTTAAATCACCGTGGACAGAGCTAGTTATGTATAACATTTTGATGTAGGCAGTTAGCTTTAGTGTTATTTTGGCAGTGACCCGCTAAAAGCTTACTTATAGAACCCGCTTAAACATGACGTTGTGGGCGTACAGATCACGGATAATCACCCAAGTAATGATAGCCTCTCGGTAATGCTACGACATGTTACATAATATTATTAGCGTAACAAATTCATGTTAATTTATGATTATGTTCTTAAATTTTACATTAAAGTAGGTGAAAATATGCACGCTATGGGTGGTTTATGAATGTGTAGGTAGGTAACGAAGATTTACTGCGGAATGGTAATTTTGCTCCGTTTCGTCTCAACTTGGACAAAAGAGTTAAAAACGATGTCAAGTATAATTTTATCCGTTAGCCAATCACAATGCGTGAATATGAGAAAAATTACCAATTAAATTAATGTTATGACGTGAATAATAACTTTTTTTTCTTTCGTTGACTTTCCGTCACACTACGATTATATATATTATGACATTTCTCAAGTTCGTATATATGAATATAAGGTGGAAATAAGCATCTTAAAATACACAGTAAGTAGCTACTGTTAAATAAAAAAACGAATTTCAAAACTATAAGGTAAAAACAGTTATTTTATTTTACGCTCTGTAAAATTTATGCGTTTTAATAACTTATAGAACATAACACTGAACAATAACAATTAACCTACTCAGACTTACTAAAATAGAATTACAAGAGCAAACTAACTTTTTTAAACAATTCAAAAGAAAATACATACTTCAATGCTCTTTATACTAGTTACGGCCTCAGGCTCTACTACGACTGTAAATAGTTACCGTTACACTTTTTTTATAGCGTGTCATTTTGATCTTAAACCCAATCCACTGGACCCTTTTTTCGTACTTGTTTACAGAACAGTTTACGTCGACTGCCAGATTGTGGAACTCGCTATTAGCTTCTCTATTTTCCGATAACTATAATCTGAGTAGTTTTCTTTCTAGATAAAACTGATTAGGTAACTGTGACTTAAAAAGACTCAGTTATATTGTTAATATTTTCTCGTTAACACTTGTTCAATATTTTTATGTGTTAAGTAATAGCAGTGAAAGGAAAACTGGATGTTTACGATAATGCTCGCTTACCATAGATGTAGTAACATACTTGTATGAAAGGTGTTTGTTATTGCAACGATTAAAAACTACTTGGCCTGTAACATTAACGACTAATTAAGCGGATAACACACTCTCTATTCCGTTTGCTTCATGGTTGAGTAGTGTGATAAGAAATGTGTACTATCAATACTCTGAATACAATAGAAGTTAGACAAGACAAGCTATAGATTATAATCTTAAAGGTTACATTGCAAAAAAAATAATTCAAATTAACACTGTAAATAAAAACAACATTTCTGTACGTGTTCCATGGAAGTCTTCTACAAATCCCTTTTTTTCTTAAACATTATAAATAACAATATCTATATCATATATATTTTGAAAATGTTATGATTGCATTTGCACTGTCTGTTCCGCTGTTTTGCAACAGATATACTTGCAGTACTATCAGGTCAGTTGCAGGATTATCAGATTAACCGATCAATTCAATATAAAGAATACTCAAAATATAGTCTATGTTCTACTTACTTCCGAAAAAGACCTTCATACTTATTCAATTTGACTGTATTTTTTGTGATTGTTTCCCGGAACCGAATCGAAAAATTAAAAAATAAGTCAGATAAAAAAATTATGCCTACGTTGATCAAAACAAAATAATTTTGTTCATCGAATTTGGGACAGCTTGATTTAAAAGATATATGACCATATTTTAGACTTATCATACATCCGAGGCATAGAAGAGATCGTTTTTAGTGATGAGGCCGCCACTTGTGGCAATAGATATAAAATTTATCTCTTTGTATTTTCTTCTAAGCTAGTAACTCTGTATACTTCAAGTTTGAGCTAAGCTAAGTATAAGTTATTCTAAGAACGACCGGTCTAGAGCAATGACACTGGTAGCGTTTAAATGTAGGAAGCTTGCCGATTTCTCTGGGAAGTAAACATAACTTGATTCCAATAGCTGGCTGACGTCTATATTAGTGGGTTTGCTAAGTGTTAGGTTTTTGCTAAGTTACAGTTTAGTAAAGCGTTATGCTTCTGTTACATTTCTCTAGATCTTTAATCTTTATCTTGTATCAACGTGCGAGTTGTGACTAAATACAAGCCCATGTATAGAATAAACAAACTATTTAGAAGTAAACTTTTAAACTCCTTTATAGAATCAAGTTCAAGATGAAAAAAAATCTTATGTAAAGTTATTAAAGTTTGTTATAAAAAATATCCTTCAGAGGTATATAAATATCATGTTAGGTGTAACAATGACATCGATAGCTTGACTTGCGTAATTAGTTGGCTTTTAGTCTAAGTAGACATCTGACTTAACCTTCCCAGTGTCAAGCTATCGATGTCATTGTTACACCTAACGTGCCAATGAAAAGACAGCTTTTTTCTAACGCTGTAAGTTTCAGCTACTTGTTCATTGTAAGAACTAACGCTCCTTGTTGAATCAGTTACTGTTCGTGGTTTAACAAAAACGACAATATTATATTATTATTATATTACAATATATGACCTTAATAGATAATATGTATATGAGAGCAACCATCTTAGCAATTCACAATGATCATTTCACCATATCTTAGTGCGATGATAATGGTAACTAGCACAAAATTTGAAATTTTGTATATTTACACTATTGAAATTTTCATCGTGACTTTGCTTCTACTCGTAAATAAAGATTTAATTTTCTATATTCTATACAGATACAGATTATTTATTGATGTAAATAAAATACATATATCCTGTATACACAGTCCCTCTTGTGTATATTCATTCAAGGCAAAAACGTTCACCTCTGTAAAGAAATATATAGTATAAGATCGCATTTTTAGTTTAGAATTATACTCCTCTTGCTGTGCATGGAATAAGTATGCTCTTTAGATATAAGTCTGATGTAAAATCAAATTATTTAATTTATCCAAAATTCCCTGTTCTGTAGAAAATAAAACTGTTTATAATTCATTAATTATTAATCAAATAAATTAATTAATTATTCAAAATAATAAGAGCGCATTGTGGAATGTTAAATAAGTTACCTCGTCACAAATATCATATTTAAAATTGACTATTTATTACCATACTCGTCAGTAATTGTTTTACTATAGAACTTCATTGCCCAACCTCTTGTAAACCTGTCGATTGCAGTTGATCTATCACGGAATACGTCAAGCTCAATTGGTGATAGCGTAAGAGTGAACGCTATATACAGGTTTTACGAAAAACTAGTTTGGATTCGGTGAAATGCAAATCTGTGTCATGATTTATAAGTTGATTGATATATAATTGGATAGTAATCGTTTACAACTAGTTGTAAAATGCAATTCAACTGATAGGTGTGATGTAACTATTAAATTTCTACTTAGTTATTTACGTTTGTTTCAACGATGTAGGCATACATTTTTATATGATAATAAAATAGAAATTCTGATAAACTAAAAACAGTCACAAAATAACAAACTGCGTAAAACAAAAATTGCCGACTACACATTAATACATAATTTTAAGATATCATCGCTTTGTCTCAAATATAGATGATAACCATCTTAATTACTCGCGATAATCTTAACTGAAACTGTAATAAGAGCAATTACTTTTGATGTAAGATATCGAAAACAATGTGTAGTTTATAGCGAAGTAAATTGAAATGGAAAGGAGAACGAAATCAAAACCTTGAGAAATGTAGAGCAAAAGACTTCAACGCGTGCGTTAAGATTTATGAAAACGCACGAAACAAAAACATTTTAATATGAATTTTATTGAATCTGGTTATTTATGAGTTCTACAGCTTTTTTATAATTACACCTTTTTTTGTTATTTCTTTCTTTTGTCGTAATTTAAGGTGTCTAGTCAATTTATACAGTAAAATGACGGAAGATTTTAAAAGTACTAATGAATAGACAATAAAATCACACCCTTCTAGTACTAATGAATAGACAATAAAATCAATTTATTTATATAATAGACGATCTTTGGCTAAAGCTTAGTTTGTCGGGAAAAAAGCATAGATAGCTCATGATTTTTCCTTATCACACTCATGAATTATCCCTGTGCAAAATATCAAGTTGTTCCGTACTCAGTTGCTGAGAAATAGACGAACAATTTATAATATGTGTGGAGATAGTAGATTAGGAATATAATCTTGCTAAATTGTCAAGCACAAATTTGAATGAGTAAATAATTCACTATTGCGCCTGTAACTAATCTATTATAATATAGCATGTATTACTTATTGATTTTTTACTATAATGAAATAAAAATCTACCAATAATAAACCAATATACTTCAAACGTGTTCACAAACACACATTCAAGCGTAAGAACGTAAATAAATCATTCATACGCATTCACAGACCAGAAAAGTGCTGCTTTACTCACATATCCATTATTCTGTCAAAAACAAAACAATCCTACTCATTTTCTTACGTAACAAAGTAGATGTTTTAGATAAACATACGCAAATTATACGAAATTAAACTACCGCACCGTACTATTTCTTAAGCTTTCTCGTCCGAAGAAAGTAAAAAGAAAATAAGTAACACTTATTCCACAGATAAACTAGGAAAAGACTTGTGTGGGAACTACCATTAATTATAAGTAAGCACGTCTTGAAGTTGCGTAAACTGTAATTACCAATAATTATGAGACTGACTCGTAATTATGATAAGTAGCATTATGAATTGTGAAGCTGACAAGATCTTTGGCTGAATAATGTTTGGCAAATCTGAGTGTTGATGAAAACTAGCTTTTTTTGTGTTTCATCTGGATAGATTATTTATCGACGGAGCAAGTCGAGTCTTAACGTCTTCTTCAGCAAAATTCTGGTAATATTTGCTTACATCTGGCAGTATGTATATTTATCTAGATTAAGAGAAAATTATAAAAATGAGTAGGTATGAAAAATCTACGCATTTTTTGAATTTATTTGTTCAGGGGTTTGTATTGCAGGGGTTGTTCTCCCGGAGAAGTTGGCTACGTCGCCATAAAAAGTTTATATTTATGTTTATGTAAATCCATCGCTCTGTTAAGTTAGAGTGAATAAATAAACTTTTGCATTTACGATATATTCGTACCAAAAAAAGGTATTGGACCGAGCTATGCGTCTGCGTAGATTACAATGGTTTATATTTTAGTTTGAATTACCCAGGATTTAAAAGATATTTTAACTAAACAACTATAGTTTATATAGGTAACACAGTTGTTAGTAATTTCTTTAGCAAACTGATACAAGCCAACGAGAAAAATAAATTATATAATAGTCCTACTTTATGGTATTTTTTTTCTGTTGACTCTATGATCTTTAAAGGTTCTGCTTGATGAGAAACTTTCCGCTATCTTGTAGTTATACAAACATTTATAATTTGCTACTGTAAAAAAAACAATTCTGTCAGAAAAATACTGCCAAAATTTTTTGGGCGGAATAAGTTTACTTGAGTAACATAGCTATGTTTATTTATTAACAGTATTCGTTTTTGCAAAAAAAAAAAACTCACGAATTGGGTTTCAAAATATTTTAAGCTTAAAATTATGATATTACATAGACATGTATCACTTGTAGATTTAAAATTAGGTACATAGATTTAAAGTACATTTATATGTTCCTGTATACTAATATTTGATATAAAATTGTATGTATTGAGGTATGTACAGGCAAATGGTATTACATACGAAAGTACGTAAAAATTGTTTACTTTAAGACGTAAAATTGTTTACGACGATATTTTTTTACTTTATGACTTATTAAATTTTGTTATGTGTTTCTAGAAAAATCTTACACTTTTATCTCTTGTATGTTTTTTATATATTTTATGAAAATCTATGCACAAAAAATTACCAATTATTCAAATTACTTTGATTCCGTCCAAAATTTTGTCCACGCGTACCGTTACTAAGCTATCAATTATTTTTAGTCTACATTGTATATTATGCATAGAGCTAGTAGAGCATCTCTATCTAAAGTTTTGAATAGAAATAAAATACATAGATTCAATAAAAATAAATAGAAAATTTTATCGACACATTTGTTTTCGTTTTGCACAAACCAAAATGCAAAACAACCCTACAATAAAGCTACACTTTTGCCGAAATATTTTTAGAGATACTCCACATCGCACTTTTATAAAAACTACCAATCGATTTTGGACCCGCACGCAATTTTGCTAATCGGATGCACTTTTTTATCATTCACATCACTTGCACTTTATCACGGTTTTTTAACTCACCAAGTACTTCATGTTGCTGCGTGTCTTCGTCCGGCGCCGAAGACAGGTTGTATGGCCAGCGAACGCTACCATCATCATATATACTTTCCCTCCCACTTCCAAACAGCTAAGACACATGAGCTCAAAAAGGGTAACATAGGCTTCGATAATGATTCGAATTGTGGATAAAATTGTAACGTGCATTTGTTCAATTTTAAATTTGGAACGAGAGATGCTCATTTGTTTTTCGTTTGTATACAAAAATCAATTAGCAATAATCGTAACGGATTTACGATGTAAAGTATCGATTGAAATGGAAATGTGATGATAAGAGAGCATTTATTACTAAAAATTGGTCTGATTTATTTAAATAGTCAGTCGAGTATAACAGAGTTATTTTAAGTCGTGCGAACCAGTTTTGCACCACTGTGTATATTTAGATGTTTTTGTATTTAAGAAATGTGTTTTTGCAATTAAAAGGGCCTCGGATCTATTGGTCCCATGAGTCCTTTAGGATAATATATTCTAAATAGTTCCATCATGAAACAACACGCCCAGTTATTCAGTTTAGAAAGTATTGATTTAAATTAGATAAGTGAGACAATCGAAGAAGTAAATCTTTTAGTTAAATTTTCAGTTTAAGTTTTGAGTTGATGGCCTGTTTGAATACATAAGAAGGTAAAAAAGTTGAAGTATAATATTAAATCCCAATACAAAGAAAATATGGTTTTCAAAAAGCTTAGTTTAAAAATCTTTATAGTCCTACTACTATAAAGATTTTTGAACTAAGTTTGCTTAATAAAATAGTTGGTAGTGAAATTCTTACATTATATTTAAAGTGATTACCAACTTTATTTCTTCATGCGCCGATGGCTAGTTTTTTAGAATCAAACCTCTGAACCTATTTTGAGAAAAATTTAATGAGACCATTTCAGATGACCATTTCAAACGACTGCAAGAACTTTAGACCCACGTATCTTAACAAGTGATATTGCGGGATGCAGCTAGTATAGCCTATGACAAGCTTATGATAAAAAGTATAAATAAGGGTAAATTAAGTAAATAATTGACATACGATTAGTAGATTTATTGATATTGATTTGTTTTACTATTAAGATTAAATATGAGTGACATTTATCTATGAATAATAAATAAATATTTAAACATGATCATTATTTATGCTTAGTTTTAATTTTTCTGTATGTTTTCTTAACTACTGTAAGTTTTATTATTAAAAAAACCATTATTTGATTTAAATTTTTATTTGTTTAGCGTCACCATTTACACTAAATAAACAAATGACAATCTGCGGGTGAAGACGAAGCTATTGACACTACGCACATAAAAATACGACAAGCCGCTTAGGCTCTAGGGCGTGCCTAAGTAATATCTACACATACATACAACACTTGAAAAACATAACTTCCCTCCTAATCTCCTTCTTTCGCTTCTCCCTATTTCGCAAATCGCCATCGACTATCTTAGAGAAATAAACGAAGAAAAAATTTGGTTGAGTTGAGTAGAGTAGTTTTGTAAAACATGTAAGCTAATCATTAGGCGAAGGAACTGAGCTTCATCAAGTCTCAAGAGTTAAGAGGTGTCAAGATATTATAAGGACATAGTTCAAGTCTAGGTCATACTGGTTTCTGAGGTTATCAAATCTGGTTTATAACTGTCACCTAATTCTCAAGCCTTGTCCGATTAATGCTTCTAAGTCTATGAGTTTAGGCTCTGACGATATGTATCAGATTCAATGTTAGGCTTAATAGCCTTGATTTCACTAATTTACGCTGGGTAGCTAGAATTAAATTAGCATTTTTCCCTTCTAGGTGGGAAATCTGGGCGAGAAAAATGTAGCAGCTAGTATCATTAACCAAAATCACAAGAATTAAGAGGCCCATCATGCTCAAATCTTCATACCTGATAATTAAAACTGAAGCAAAACGTGGGAAGAATCAAAACCGCTTTCGCAAGTCAAGGATATTAAAAAGTAGTTGTTTTATAATCTGGGTGCAGTTTACGACTGGTTTATTACATCCTCGCAGAAAGGTTGTTAAGTGACAGGATTGCATTTAGAACGTAGCATTGATTAATTATTGAAAGGTATTATTTAATGTTATGATGACCGTCGTGGCCTAGATGTTAGTGCATTCGTTGTGAGTTGCAGTCTCGGACTAGTTCGAATCTCGGACGATACGAGTACATGCATGTACATTCGAGTGACGGGTTTGATTACCTGTTCATAGGCGTGGGTGACATTGTCAGTTTGCGATATGTATGTGACTTTATATCCTACACGCTGTGCCCGCGGTGATACCCGCAGAAATCTGACTATCCACTTCATGTTTCCGGACAAAAAGTAGCCTCTGTGCTAATCCAGGACATGAGAAGTCCTGGTGTCAAAAAAAAAAAAAAAAACTTTCGCCTTTATAACAATAGTGCTATTACATTTCTGACGTAGCCTCGTTTATTTCTATAGTAGAAATATATAGTAGTAGGTATATCTAAGTATAACAAGTAATGCTTTTAAATAGTTACAACCTACTTCAATTCGGTAGGCGTAACTTAAATAATAAACCTAACTACAAGTTTGATTATTATAAAATTTATTTGGGGCCAAATAGAAAATATGATTTTACAAACAAAAAATAATATAAATTGATTCAGAATTCTGAACATCTTAAGAACATCCTGATGTAATGAGAACATACACGTAATTAATTAAAATATATTCCGTGGAATTGAGAACAGAGTAAGAGACTCTTTTTTAGTAGTAGAGAAGATTAATGGATAATATTTTATTTTCATCAGGAAACCAGTATACACCTCTGTAAAAAATCGAGAACGCATGTACCAACGTTCAGAAGTGGAGTCACTAGATGCATGTTTAATGCTACTTCTGGAGTGCGCTCCCTTTCGCTGCCTATTGAGTACTGTATAGTACTCCTGCTAATATTTATCACGTGGCTTTGTCAACAGTGCATTGAAAATGAAACTGATTTGAACTCTCATCACGCTATAATTGTATAGTCTGACTATGTACAATAAAAACCTTCAGTCGAAACAGCTAAAATATGTGTGTTTAGGTATTTTAGTTTCCTTATTTAATTTTTACTTTTGAATAAAAGTAAAATTATATAAAAATCCCCGGCATTGTCATTTTGTTTCGACGGCTATTTTGAACCCAACAAAAGTTTCATTTTGGACTGAGTTTCATAAAATATAGTTTGCTATGTTTGATGAAAATCGGTCGGTGTTCTTAGTAACACTACTGACTCATTCACATTTCGAACAAAAATAGCGAAACGGTTCGTCATGTGCAACTTATAACACGTTGGGTTGAAACACGGGTTGAAAATATGTGTTTTAAAGTATACTATAAAGCACCTGGCTCATATAATACAGATAAAAACTACCTAATTAAGAAGTTCATTCATTTATTTAATTTATAGACTCATTTAAACTTACATTTTGTGGACAGACAGACAGACAACAATCAGCTCCCCGTATTGGGACCATTACAGCTAAACTCGTACTAAAAATAACTCGAAAACTCGAATTCAATATAATAGACACCAAATGAAAGTCAGTGGCATTTCTACTATCTACAAATTGTTTTAACTCCATCCTGTATTTTTTCCATTATCTCCGTTGTCTCCGTTGTATAACGTTGTCTAGGAGAGATTGCTTTTATGGTGTAAATAAAATATTTTGTCTCTACAATGAATGGTGAATCAAAAAATTATCATGGCAATGGTTGACAGGAAGAGATCACATTTAGCGATAAACACACAACTTGTGGCACTAGATGTAAAATTATTCTCTCCATGTAATTATTACCATAATCGGTTCAATTATTAAGGTTAAATTTGTCCTGGTCAATTAAGTCTATTTAACAGTTATAATTCTTTTTTATCAAAAACACTTTTTGTTGTTCATTTTCTGTGTACTGCAACAAAGTGTACAACTATCAATCTATGTATACATGTGTTTCAGATACACAATACATAACATGCCTAAGCTTTAGTTAATCAAAGGGAAAGGCTTCTGTCACGACTACATCTTACACTACATTGCGTTAACTGAAATACACGATCTATATCTGTACAGGTATACCACTTACAATTACTAATGTAATTATTTAAACATAGTAGTGTGAGTATGTTAATTACATCTATCTGGGACACTGATGGTTTACATTGTAATATTTCTCTGTAAAACCTTAGAATAAAATAAATAATTTGTCGATGAGGATAGTCAGAAAGATTGATATCAGCTGCGCGGTGTTACCTGCATGCGGTGTTACAAGTACGCGCGGTTTTTTAAGTCGCGACTGAATCGGAGTTTACTAGGTTAACGTGCTACATCTTAGAACATACCGTCGTTTTACTTCAATCAAGCTGCTGCAACCGAGAGACTATATTCTATACAAAAAAATAAGAATCCTACGATACTAAGGAAATAAAAATCAGAGCAGGCGATTGTTACTCTGGAAAAGCGATTGAAGATTATTTAACTGTTCAGTAAAGTTGGTCGCTCAGTATGGCTAAGGCATTATCCGTTCTACAAATCAATAGCATTACGTTATGTAAGCTATTATCCAGCACGACTGCAGAGTTTAATTTATGTATTTGCCAATAAACTTCGATAAATACGATAAAATAGTTGCATAAAGAAAGTCTTTGACATAACTTGATGACGAAAAGACAATATAGTTTGGTTAACTAAGGTACACACGAGGATTTAGCTGAACTACACGAGGGTTTCCGTTAGGGATGGATACCACAAAATGGTGATGTGGAGGTTTTTTGAATTTTTAGTATTACATCTTTCATCTTTGATCTTCTTTCGGCTTAGTGTGTCTAACCGATAACCCAGTAAACTAATATTAACGTTTATTTACACGCAGGAAATAATTAGCGTAAAATTATAAATAAAGCATACTGTTTTATCTGTGTCGACTCACCCAAGTCTTAATAATTACTTTTTGTACCAACTCTGCCACATTTTATATTTAATATGTAAGCTCATTTGCAAAACTTTACATCGTTAAGTCCGTAAACAGGAATTTAACCAGAAAATGTTTATTTTAATCGCTATTCTATTTAACTATGTATCTATGGGTGCCCTGTGGTGCTACCCGAGATAAATATTTGAATTATTTGATTACCACATGGGAATACTGTCTTTATCAAGGATTTAAGTTACCCTAATAACAAATTTCATTAATTACTCCAGAAAGAGTAACACGTTTTATTGTCGCACATACTCGTACCTACCTTATATAGCTTGGTCGTTGAGGTTGTACTCAAAAATATTATTATTAGAATACATGCAAGTGACACGCGACTTCGTTTGTCCCAAATATTATTGAAATCAGCCATTAAAAAGTGACGTTGCAAACTTCACCTTCATTTGGGAGCAAACCCATCCTATCAAAATTTATATACCAAATAATAAAAAAAATCTGAGAATCCATAGACGAAGTTTCGTCAAAATTGGTTTCGAACTACGACCAGTACGAGAGTACGAAATTTCTTGCGGATAAACATCCATACATACAAACTGACAGACGAAAGAACATATTTTCAGACACGAAGCAGAGATGCTTAGCTCGCTCGATCAATTAGGCGTAATTATAAAAGTGTATCACACTTGATTCGCAATACCACCCAACTGGCTGCATACGCAAGTGACATCGTTTGCATCAGATATGTTGTCCTTCACCCTGAGATGAACTGGATTATAAGTGATTTGTTCAAACACCTCGATATGAATGTGAAGGTACTATTGGCACAACATATTTCATCACAAATACAAATATAATAAAAGCAAAATAATTCCCATTACCAGACATTGGGTATAATTTTGATATTATTTCCTTACCCATGGCTTTTAGAGGGCAAATGAGAATTATAGATATTATGACGGTTTTTTAGTAGGTACCTACAGTTTAAATGTAACTAAACAATCCGTAAGGCATTCCGTTGGTTTTAACTTGCCTATAAAGAAAAAACAAGCAAACATTAAGGATCTATGTTACTCAAAACTTTCAGAATTGTTACCTTTTAACTTCTTTATAACTTTATGTATCAAAGTATCTATTACCTACTAAAAAATCAAAACCTTAAAACATCGATTTTTCATATATTTTTTTTCATTCAAGACAGGCATTAAAGTACAAGCTCGCATGACCACGATCAATATTACCGCCTGCCTTGTTTGGAGTACTCTGGCTCTCAAGAAAGGTTGCTGGAACACACCGTTAGGTGCTTGACGAGCTAATCAGACGAGCTTTGGAAAATGCCCTCCTACCAAAATGCTCTACCCAGCTAGGTAGGATTGCTATCCTACCCCTAGCTGGGTAGAGCAGCATGGTGGTACTTCTACAAAATGTGTGGTGACAGCTATTGTGTATGGCATGAGTCAGCCGACAGCAGTTAGGCTGACTCATGCCTGTACCATTTGTCCGATTGTTTGAATTTCTTTTCGAGTCGAACGCTCCTCTTAATATTTGAAAATCAAGTGACAATTTTTTTCTAAAAAGACAAAAGAATGTTTATTATTTTTAAATACATACAGTTTCTTAAAGATACTAAACAATTTGCTTAGGAAGTAGGTAGTCGTATTAACGAATTGATGGAAAGTAGGCGTTTTGTAATAGCTTACACAAAGCTTGCGTTCAAAAGTACACGAAACCTGGTAAAGGAACCATATTACAAGATTTTCAAGTAATTAAATATATAACTTGTAAAGGAGTTGTGAAATGATATCAAATTGCAAAATTCGCCTTGGTCGAACGTTTACAAAGTTTTTGAGCTTCTTATTTTTGTAACACTGCAGTATAAAATAATACTTGGAGCACGATGATATTACACAAACTGAGATACAGTTGCATATTTGAAACAAAATATATGAAATGTTTTTTATTTGACGTGTGGAAATTTAATTTTACAATTGTCGGTCTCACGTGAGTGGCTAAAAATTTGGTAGGTTGAAATTATAATAATTTATGGTAGTTATTTATGCAGGGTATATTATAGTATCTATAAGCTTAGGTTTAGAATTTTTCAATACACTAAACGACGTTAAAGTGTTGTTATTATCGTTTTTAGACACGTAATATGCAATATACACATTCGCGATTTTCTGATTACATTAAGGCACAGGAATAGCTTGTTTTTTTAAAAGAAGCTGATTTTATTCCAGTCATTAGCTTTTATTAAGCGTAAAATAGTTAAAAACATTTTTACACGTAAATATAACTTTCTTAGTAATGTAAAATAATAATTTGTATTTTTTTGATATGCCTACAATTATTTTTTTTACTTAAACCATAAATGTCAATGTCACTCGTGTGCATTAATGCAGCCTCGGCTTCCTAATCATACCGGTTCAGCAATTGTTTATGCACACTTGTATCATAATGTACTATTTTTGTATTGCCCGTAAGAATTTATTGCCTTTCCCCACAATATTCATTAGCTTCTGTTTAACCTATAATAATAGCATTGATAAAAATTGTTTCTCATTAAACAATCTTAACAAATTAATGTAGTAAATAAATCTTTCTAAAATGCAATATTTAAGTTCAAAGTTGCCATTTAACCTTTGGCAATAATTAATTTGTTTTATAAAATTTTACATTGAACTTTGATGCATTCTAATAAAGCGCAGTATGACGAAATCTATCCGAAAAGTTGTTCTTTTGTCAGATGATAAATAGCCAAATATAATTACAATATTCAATCTGCATTAGTTGCGTATTAAAAAATGTAAAAAAAAATATATTTTTAGAATGAATAAAATAGGTATTCTCATCCAACCCCTATGTATACGAGTGAACCAGCTTTTGAGAGATATAAACAATATGTTTTATAAGATTGAAATCTTCCTAAACTATACACAATAAATAGAATATACATACCTACGTATGTCTACATAGCTAAATGTTCCATCAAATTAAAATCTCGTTGAAACTCAACAATTGCCTCACATAGCTATTATGACTGCTCATTGAATATCATTTGATACACACACCCGCTCAAAATATTATACAACACATAAATACTTGCATAATGATAATTAGGTGGTTTGGTGATAGGAGACTGCAGTGGTGTGAAAAAAGAAAAAAATGTAAGAGCAAAAGAGGTGATTACGTAAATTGCGGTCGTAAGGAGTTTTAAGTATTTAAAACTCTTTTTGTGTCGATCGCAAATGACCGGATTCAGAATGCAATCGGATATTTTTAAACATAAAATTTTAACCTCATTGTCGGAGTACTAGTAATAAGCGTGTTTATATTAATCATTTGTAATTTAATAAGCAGCCGCTACGCTTGATTTTTTATATAAACGTCATATCAACTATTTTAGATCTAATAAACAATATAGTTTATTAGAGAGAAGAAACGGTTAGAAGTGAAAAATTGAAAAAATTATAACACGGGACGCAACTAGCATAGCCTAACCTTCTGCAGAAATCAAAACAAATCCAATGACACCTCGCACTTCAATATTGGTCTACTGGTATAAGCTGTAGAGGGTTTCAAAGAGTTATTAATTTATTCAAAAAAATTATTTAACTAAAATTAAAATAATTACAATTAAATTCATTAAAATCAAGATAGTAAAAATTTAATTATTTAAAAGTAAATTAATAAAAGTTAAATTGATTAAAATTATATTAAATTAATCATAACTAATTATTTTCTTTATTGTCCAACACAAAATATATAACCAAGCCACCCAAAAAATATATAACCAAGAAATATGCAGAAATAAAATCGGTTAACAGCACTTTTTTATTTTACCTACTTACTATCTTTTAACGCGGGCTATACCACGGAAAATGCTTGTATTTATACCCCTCTGACATAAATTTGAGTTACATGTTTGGGGCTTATCTTTGTTTGCTTTAATATACAGCACGAGCGACCGAGCGAAGCGTCTCTGTCTTCTCTCAGATATATGTTTGTCTGGATGTTGTTACTCGCATACAAGTCGTAGTTAGAGAAGATTCTAAATATAAAAAAAATATATTGAAGTGGCTGTGGTTTATATTTATAAAATCACAAAAAACTATGTATGGCGAGTTCGCATAAATAGTACTATTTATGTGTAGATTTGAATTATCATAATTTTTGTGTTTGAGTGGCGCAGTGGTTCGGCCTGTGAATTATGAAATCTGCATGTATAAGCTTGCAGCGCAGAATATGTGGACACTAGCATTTACCGTATAGTGATCGAATCAATGCGATCTGGTGAATGGTGTTTGCACGCGTAATGTAGTATTGCATACTAACTGAACCGTTACACTTTTGTCGAACCAAATACTCACTGTATGGAGGATAAGGTAGCAATGCAGTGAGGGAGTTAGCGGGCCGTCAACAAATTATAGACAGCGGAAAATTCATGTCGTCAAACGAACTATTTGTTACTATTTTTTTACCGACTTCCCAAAAAAGGAGGTACACAATTCGACGTTTTTTTTTTCATTGGAAACTTCTAGAGTATGCTAATTAAATTTTTATCAAAAAAAATACAAAGGTTAGCATAATTAGCTATTCTAATATTGTAATCTCACATGTGGAATGGATAACCTAAAACCATTGAAGAGACCATCCTGTAGGGATTAAGCTATATAAGGAAGAGCGGGATTACCTGGCACAGGGATTATTATTATCCCTAAAAGGTAGACCCAACCTCAAATCTGTTAATTTAAACTGAGATGAAATAAACGATTTATTTCTTATTTATTTAATTTCTTTCGAAATCAATTTATTTATCATACTCAGTGTAACGTTAATAACAATTATCTCATACTTATAGGCAGAAGATTTTATCTAAGCCAGCAATGTGGTAACCGCTTGTAAAGTTATTGGGTTATCATCGCGAGCTTTTATCGCGCTGTCGCGAACGCCTATCACCAAACTCAAGCCAACGTTATGTTACATAAGTACCTACCTACCACCAGTGTGTGATTTAACGATGATACAATCATAAAAATCCACTCAAACTGTTGAAGAATGCATTGAGATGGCCACCTTGACACAGTGTCATAGAAATATATATTGATATGTAGTGGGTAGGTAATCTACTTCTGAATGTAAAATTTTTCTTTCGCTTTGTTTTTTTTTTTGTTTTAGTTCTGTGTCTGTAATATACTCGTAATAGACTTGCTTAAAACTGAATTTTAACTCAATCCCAAAATCCCAGGTCTATGAGTAATAATAAATAAAAGTAAATAAAATAAAAAAAGCATATTATTTCCACTACATTATATATGTATAGTTTTATATTATATTACTGTATAATTTTTAATTTTTATTTAGCAAATCTTTCATTATATTAAATATGTCGATTATAAATTCAATATATATACATAAGTCAATTTCACTATGTTAGGTTTTATCAATTGTAGTGGTCACCTCTTCGGCGTAGGCCTCCTACAATGTCTTCCATAATTTTCAGTCTCTGGCTTGTCTCATCCATTCCGTCCCACTTCTTGGTATAAATATCCTATATATTCCTATGAGTATGTAACATTAGTTATATATGTTTTTATCTTCAAGTTGATCTGATCTTAGATAGAAATGGCATTTACTAGTGAGCTATCGGCAGCGGACTATTCATTCTACAAAAATATGTTTTTGCTTTAATTGGTGCTGATGAGTTCGTTAAAATTTAAATGCTTAATTAATTATAATAGCTAAATGTACATAATATGGCGTTGCAAATAAACTACATAATACATAGCATGCTGGTAATTTTCCTTGTTTAGTTTATTTAGTTAGTAGATCGTGAAGTCTGAAGGACGATGGGGCAGTTATTATTCAGGCTCATTAATTACATCGCAAACATGCACTTATTTAACTTAAGTAATTAGTTCTGAAGCAGATTTTGTGGTCACCGTTTAACATTTTTAAATGACATCATTTTAACAAGTTGTAACATTTCAAGAAGTGACTCCATAAAAGATCGACTGCAAAAACTTTAGACTACTGTATCTTAACGGGTAAACCGCGGGTTGAAAAAAAAACAAGGCAAAGCGATCCCTTATAGTAATTATCGTCATTAATAAAATATAGGAAGGACTTAAATATACAGATCACTGAGATAGTTACTCGTTTGAAAACATCGTTAAATCTGCTTTACGGAGAAACTTTCGAAGATAAGTGCAATCTCCAACCTACGATTTGGTCAGCGTTGCGTAATATGGATTACACCCTTATCATAAGAGAGACCCGTGCCCAGCAAGGAGACATTATGTGCTAGTACAAAAAAATATTTACGTACTCTAGTGTCAAAACCAGGAAAGAAATTAAGGACCACAATGTAAACTCAATATCGGTGCTAGCATTTAATAATAGTCTTGTCCGTTGGGATAGATGCGCGGGCGCGGCTGTTTCGTAATAGAACAGTTATTATAATTTGTTACGTGAGCTCAAACTCGTTAATGGACGCACAATTATTTATACGCAATCGCCATTACTACGTATGCGATCATCTGCATACAATGTTATAGTTTAACCTAGATATTATCTTTTGTAGAGATAAACGGCTGACCATCGCTTCTCATGGCACTATTGCACAGTAAAAAGAATTACGACTATTGTTTGAAATTAGGAATCCTTGGGGATTCATAATTACACCCCCATAGATGATGACATAATATATGGGTACTTAAAATTTCAAGTGACTCCTTCTGTAAGAAATTTTGGATATTATCCTGAGAGAATTTTCTTGTCTCTAGGTTTATCGGTGTAAAGTCTACATTGATTTTGATAAACTACGTCTTTGCACGAAAATTCATTCTTGCTTTTCTTCACACTGATAAGTCTTTAGTTTGTAGTACATAATATTGTAAATGTGTTTGATGTCCATTCCGGTAATGTAGCAATATTTTAGTGTAAAAATTGTCAATATCTATTATTGATACTCGTAGTAATGGTAGTTTATATACATAGGTATTTCTACTTTTAAGTTATATCCACTCTGTAAAATCCCATACCATATTTATGTATATGATACAATTTGTATGTATTTGAAAAAACTAAGATAGCTAATAATTTTATGCCTTTTTTATGACTTTATGCTGTCGTTTAACGTTTTTAAGAAGATAAATAGATATTCCCTTCTGAATTAAAGTTAGTAGTAGTACTTACTACATTCACTGAACACACACGCAATTTTAGATTAACTTATACTTACTTTCATTTTGTTAACTTTGTGAGCCTGTTTTAGTTATTTTTTACTTTCTACAAAAAGAAATTCAACTTGGTTTATTCTACGTCGTGATTTCATTTAGATTCATTATACCAGAAATACAGAGAAGTTTTTGCTACACATATTTGCTCGTAAGAAGTTAACTTGTGGTTTGGAAATAATAATAATGGTACCTTTTACTTACTTCAGTTGCGATAAACACAATAAACTTCTTAGACGATAAATGTGTCGAATAGTATAATTATAGATAAGTAAAAGGCTAATGTACCTACTATGTTCACGATAGGTCTAGTCCTTATTTTCCGCTGACAAGAGCCTCACTCAAAGCGCTAAACCTACTACGAAAAACATTTTTATTGAGTTTTGCTGTTGTAGTCTCCAACCGATGTTGTTCTACAAACCAAAGATTTTAATAGTTCAGTTTCAATGATTTTTCTTTAAGGATGTAGATTTTTCTTAATTTATATATGTTGCATTACTTTACTTTACATAAAGGTTGTCTGAAAGAGATCGCTCTTTATCGACGAGACCGCCATTTGTGCCAGTTCTTTTTTGTATTTGTTCTCTTGTGTTGTATCTTTAGCACACTGAGATATCGCTTCAAGTGTATGAGTATAAGCATAAAATCGTAAAAAGCGTAGTTAATTTGCTTCTAATCTCATGCATAATCGGAGTATGAAGTCTGGCCGCGCGTAACTTCCAATTGGTGTCTGACAACTGGTTATCAAACTGTGATACGACTTAATCGCTCTACTCAATCACAGTATTCACTATCAGTTATGTATTATTATTCAACTAGGATTTGATAGATAGAAATAGCCGGAATCTTAACGGATGGTATTGAACGAACAGCGATGCGGTGTCACTAAGTACCTTCAAATAAACCGGGAAAAGGGTTCCTTTCAGTTGATCGCTATTTGTCTGATGATGATGATGATGATTGGAGTAGGAAATATTTGAAATATAAAAATGCTTTTAGCTGCACCCCTACAGGGTAAGAGGCACCTTCAACTTCCATTCATTGATCTATAAAAGCTTCTTTTTGAAAAGTTCGATAACTTCTGCCTGAAATTCCTGCTAAGTCCGAAGAGGCACAACTTAGGCAACTCTTGCTCCTGTCACAAAGTATTGGCTTTCCTTTAATTATTAATTAATATTATGAATATAACTCAAATAGATATCGTCATTATCGATGGATTAACAACATCGACTTGCGATATTTATTTATTGCAACTGGATGTCGTTAATTTAATACTTGTAGGATCATGTGTTATAAAAACTGTAGTGAAATGTCTCGTTCTGATTCTTGGCTACTATAAATCATAATTGATTAAGCAAACTTTAAGCCGCCATTAAAAGACCTGGTACATATTTGTAAGCTTTTATTTGTTTTTTATTGTTAAACAATTTTCTTTATTATCTTATGTTTAATTGAAGAGTTATGACCACGTCACTGTCACCTATCCTATTGACCTATTTAGCTGCACGATAATGCTGGATTAGGTACAAATTATATGAAGGCAACATTGTGATGCATTTAGAATCAAATCATCATCAAATGAATTGAAAAACTTCGAGAGTAATTGAAACAACGCAAGTAGGTATCTAATATCGTAACATCTTGCAAAACAAAAGTGCAACAAAATAGTTTTATTATCTCCACAAGCTACGCGGAACATCTTCACACTTCCGCTCCAGATTTACGCAAAGTGGAACTGCTGGATGGCATCACGGCAACCTTGGCAACCTCGAGAAATCACATCCAAAACTAGCCTTTAAAGCTGCAGAAATAAGGAATAATTTGCTGGTGAAAGACTTGTAGAAGGTGACGCAAGGCATTCTTCGTCACACGTGGTGGTTGTAATAAGTCGCGCTTATGTAGGTAGGTGCGATTGAAAGTTAATGTGGATAGCCATATAGCTATCACTATGAAAGATTGCTATCTATGTAACATAATTTTAGTGAATTACTGTCAGAAATAAAACACTTTATGCTTACTAGTTAGCAAAGATGGTATCAAGCCTTTGCTTATTCCTTCTATGCCCTTGCAAAAACTCTCCCATTACATTTGCAATGCTTCTCTGGATATTATACTACAGAACCTACTAAAGCACTGCGTTGCTCGTCTCATATTCAACAAGTAAACTTTTAAGTTGTAATATCCCCGACGAAAATTGGATTGGATTTGTAATTTATCATAGTGTATTTTACTAGCCAAGCCTATTCATTTGATACCCATATTGAAGGAGTTGAGAAAAAGTAAGTAATCTGGCGTTTGGCCATTTTATGGCTGTGACCGTCCTAGACCGATTTTCATCAAACATAGCTAAGAACATTTGCTTCCTGACATGACCAAACTTGACTTGAAGATGGTTAGATATTCACGAACACCATATTGTAAGAGTAGGAAGGCGCAATCTTGGCATTGTAGGTGTAAGCATACTGTTACGGAACAAAGAAATTAGATGTCACACGTGAAATTGCCAGGAAATGCAAATTAATTGATCCGACGTGACCGCTGATGGCAAATGCTGCAGAATTTCTATTAGTACCAGAAAATTTGGACGGATTAAGCCTTAAACCAAAAAGAGAATAATGTGTTTTATAGGTTTTTAGTATTTAGAAATGCCTACATCTTACGGGAGCCAAAACTTTCTTCTCAGTTCTTAAATTCCTGATAATCTGAAATCTCGTCAGTATGCCATCTTGACGCCCTACAATCTCATTATTTAGAGTGCTTGGAATTACCAGACGGACTCAGGGCATAACATTTGTTATCGGTAGAAGCTGAATATACCACGCCATGACATGCAACTCCAATATCTATCCATTATTTTCTCACACCCATCAATTTCATAAAACAAAAGACAAGGCTCTATCTTAGAACTTCAATTACCTACTGAACCATTCATACACATCCGAATTCATAAGTACATATAGCACAGCCCTAGCGAACAATGTCTTTGACGGGAGCGCACGCCGCACCAATCACAGCGCTCGGGTGCTAGGGGTGGTAGCGGAACTTTGCTAGGAAATTCAATTAAACTTGAGCGTCCGCCCTTATCTGATCACTCCGTGGAGAGACCGGCTTCGTAACGAGATGTCGTAGGGTTGAAACATTTGTTTGCTTTTTATTTATGGTTTTTAGGAAATTTAGATTGAATAGCGTCATAATTTTAGTACCTACTTGATATTTCAGCGACAACTTACACAAATTCGAATCTTCGTCATCTCAAATTGTCAACCATAAGTTGGTTATGCTGGATAGACCTACCTCTAAATAACTCTTTTTTTAATGTTCTACTTTACTCCACTCCTCATTTTTTACTGTACCAATACCCTATCTTATTTTATATTATTTTATTTTATTTGATGTAATTGTCTTCATCCTAAGGAGACAATTTGCCTGGTCGCTACCAATAAATCACTTTTTAGCGATATTTGTATAGTGAATTATATTTCTTGATGTTACGACAATGATACTCAATGCGTTACGACAACCAATTTACTGACGTTAATTATTTCCATAGAATGTGAAATCTTTGCTTCACTCTATTTATAACGACATACGCAAGGCAAATCTATCCAGCAGATTGATATTACTCGTTCTCAAAGGCTTAGCAACCCTACGTCTTAAGCCAATATTGGGCAAATCCCGATTCTGAGCGGAGCGTCGAGCGAAACTCGTCGCTAAGCCAACCTGTGACGTTATCTAACCTCGCTAAGTCGCTACCCTACTGTAACTCAGTTACATAACTGACTTTTACTCAAATTTAGTAATATACTCTGTATTGTTTACTACGAGTTAAACCTTTCCTTACTTTTCATTTCATCTTGACGTTCGATGACGTGCTAGCAAATGTATAAAAAGCAGAGCTTTTCAAGTATTTTAATAGCGAAATTTTTCGAAGTAACTTTCGTTCACCGGAAGTACCAAAGTAATTAAAAATTAATTTTGGGCACGCTGCCCTGTGGTGGTGGGTTGGAGCATTTGGATTATCTGAAGATCTTAAATGGTCTATAGGTAATCTTTCTTCTATATTTTTTTGTTGCTGTAGTTAGTCATTTTGTTTATGTTAATAAAAAAACTTGCCTCTTAAAGGATTTTATTATCAAACAAGGCATATAGGTAATATTATTATCCCTCGGTCCTGTGTGTAGATTGCTTAGTTATGATCTGCGACTGATTTAATGTCGGTAGGTACCTACTAATCCTTCTGATCGTCACCTGTAGCCTAGCATTACTATATATTCCCTGCCTGAAAGCAAAGGGATGGCAGGTGGAATAGTGGCTAAAGTTAAAGAAAACTAGTCACCGGTTATATGTAAAACATAAGTGAAATAGATAATCACCCGAAATATTTTGTCCAGAACTTATTCGCTGTATGATCGGTTCACTTAATAAACTAGGGCACAGTCACTGGCAGGACCATTGCAGAAGTCCCGACAAAATTTAAACCTTAACCCGCTAACTTAAAGCAGTGATTTGAAACGACAATAGCTCAATAATCGCAGGCTTTGCTGCTGCGAAACGATAACTTTCAATGGTACGAGTAAGAGCATTTTGTCGACCGTACGAAAACTGGCACCTCCGTTATAAGAGGTTTTAAGTTTTTCTATTTACGAACTTAGACCCAAGACCTTACGGTAATTGAGCTCATAGCTATTAGTTATTGCAATGGTGTATCGTTAAACTAACAAAAACAAGCACAGAAAATTTTAGCTAAGATTTAAAAAATAGTATCAGTCTATGGATCGTCTACTTGTCCATACAATAAGATATAGTTATTTTCTACTGTTTAATATTGTCCGATTCCAGTGGTTTTTTTTTTCATATAGCTAACACATTATTTACTAGCGTCATATTTTTGCGCTGATACGATGCCCATTAAAAGCCTCTATTATGCAGAATTCAATAACATTTTACAAAATAATAAAACGTGTAGGCCTAAAGTACATAATTGTGAAGCGATCGATACCAATAACAAAAATTACTTAACAATTTAATAAATTCTATCAGAAACACGAAAACAGGGGTCGGTGATACTCTTAAATTTTATTTTGCCATGGTCTAGGCAAAATTATATATCATTGAAACACTTAAAATTCTATAAGCTTAACACACCTATTTGAGCCTATAAATTTTCATAACCAAGACCCTGAAAACTTGGCTTTGCTTATTATACCTAGTGCAAAATCTTGTTTGTTAGTTTGTCTGCCGCAGCCACAGCGCATATTTCTACACCGTTACACAAAATATACTTTTAAACTGCGCCTAGATTTTGCTCCATCAACGGAGACAGATGAATTTATTTCTTGCATATTATGATGTGCGATAGCACTATCGGACATATTTATATCTTAAGAATATATATATGAACATATTTATATCTTAAGAAAATAAAGCATGAAGCCGCGTATTTTATGTAAATTTTCCCGAACCTATTAATATATAGAACGAATAAACTTAATTGATAAAGTGTGAGGTAAGTTTTAAATGTTCAATATACAGTTGAAGTAGGTATGTTGTAGCAGGTTCGCTACTTATGCATGATATATACCTAGGTTTATTGCACACCAAACAGAAGATACGACAAGAAATATATATAATATATAGACAATGGTAGTAGGTACCTACATTGTACATGATAGTATCTATATACTTTTTCTTTTAATTGGGGTACGTGCCTAAATTAACATTAACTGAATGACTAACTACAACAACAAACAAAAAATAGCAGAAACACATTACCTATAGACCGTTTAAGATTTACAGATAATCTAAATGCTCCAACCCACCACCAGAAGGCAGCGTACCCAGAGCTAGCCATATTACCAAGCAGCATGGCAATATACTCCTATAACTCTGATTTAGAATAGTTTAATTGACCAAAAAGTTTTTTCTGCTACCACATAAGTATTCAATATTAGGTACCTACGTTTTTAGTAAATTATTATGTATAACTTTTAATAATTTTATTACAAAATAATATAACGATCGCCATATCATCTCATCCCCACGTTATAAACATTCGTTTATCGATGTATTTACATTTCAACCGCAACTATGGCTGTGCCGTACCGATAAATAATAAATTAAACACGGTTAAAAGTAACCGATATTAAATTCAGCCGTCAATTCATACTGAAGAGGATTTCGATTCGAAAAACCGCATTGCTAATCTAGGTTTCACCTCAAACCGTTGTTTGTACCTTAGTGTCTCTTTTAGTTTGCTTTCTGTGTAGTTCAGCATAAAGATCAAAATAGTTTGTTTGAAACAGAAGATAGGATGTTTGGTACAGAGTTGAAGGTGCGCGGGAAAAATTGGAAAATGGTGACAGGCTGAGAGGCGTGATAGCGCACTGAAAGCGTGGTGGGAAAGCGGTAGGGTTGCTAATTCTTGTTTCGTTTAATTACATTTGTGATAGATGAGATATCTTATACGATTCTGGATTCGCAAGATCCATTCTGAACTCTAGATTCGTGGATCGTGCAGATTTGCTATTGGACATAAATTACTATTTACAAGGTAGGTACAAATCGTATCTACCTATACAAATAAGTGGAACTGTTGCTTAAATGCCTACTGACAGATACAAGCAAGTTTTAAGTAAAGTTCACCCGATCGGTTAAAAAGTACCTAAACCATATATTTTTACTGGAGATTTAAATGTACAGGCGTGTTTAAAAACCTGACGCTTTTGTTCGGGCAATAAATTTCCGAGTGCCTTGTGAGTAAGATAATGCAACTTACTGGCAAAATAGAACAAATGAAATACTATGTATGCTTTGTTGAATTGGATGGTTGTTAGAGAAAAGTAAGACCATTGAATAAAAGTTTCTATAGGTTTACGATATCAAAACAAAAGGTTAGGAGATGTGTTGTCCGGAATTGTCCATCTTAGTTCACTACGGGCAATTAATTACTTATTGACTAAGCAAATCGTTGCTTTGAGTTGGGCGATATGTTCTTGCATCCGTCAGTTTGTATGTATTGAGGTTTATCTGCAAGAAACTTTGTACTCGCGTACTCTTAGTTTCTACACAAAAATGACGATGAACGTGGTATACAGGTTCTACGAATTTTCCCAAAAAACAGGGAAAGTTTGCATGAAAATGAAAAAAACCGTGACGAATCTATAAAAGTATGCAAATATACAGGCTGCTCCAAATTAAAGGAGAAGACGTGTTTGCCACACCCCTAGATCGATTCCGGTTGAGTGATAGAATTAAAAAGAGCCTCCACATTGCCCCCTCTGGTTCAATTAAGCCGGGATTGCGGCCGCGGTGACAGCCCGTTCATTTGGATTTATTCCCCATATTCGTTTTCACGCAACAGTAAATCAGTTATTGTCGATGAGAACTTTGCTTTATATGCATACATGCTGAAGCGCAAATATCACATCAAATATTGACTGTGCTTAGAGTAGAGGATTACTTTCTCATTCTTTCGTCTTGATTTCGTGTTATGATACCACCGAATTTAAAGTTACTTAGGATACATTATGATTCTGTAAACAAATCTTAGACTTTAATTTCCTTTAACGGGTGATTGCGAGATTTCTAATCCCGCAGTGCTTGAACGATCTACAACCAGTGTGTGTTGCTAGTGATGAAATATTTCACTTAGTCATTGTTTTAAATTGTTGGCCTGTTAGATAAACTAAGGAATTTGTACATAATCATAATGTATGGCCTGTTAGATAAGCTCATAGTTTCTCGGCGGGTAATGGGCTAAGGCAATTCGCCGAAGAATCAGAGTTACAGGAAGAACCGATACCCGATGGGGAAGAAAGGTTCTTCAGTGCTGAACACAAACCAAAAGACGCAGCGTAGGTATCTCACTACGTAGACTGACTACATAGTAAAAGTCACAAATAACTTGTCAATGCATTTAGCATCTTGTCGTTTGGAATGGCGACCACCTTTTTAAAGGGGAGGCCTATGTTCAGTAGTGGACGTCTTCTGACTAACGATGATGATGATGATGAAAGGCTGATTGATGATCTCCATCTCTCGATTGATTGCCTATGGATAAATGTAAAGGTAAAAACAAAGATAAAACATGAATACGATTGATTGAACAATAATAAAAAAATCGGCCAAGTGCGAGTCGGGCTCGCACACGAAGGGTTCCGTACCATTCTATATTCATCTAAGTATACGCCATTTACCTACTTTTAGTTTTTATTTGTTGCCTTAGGTACTTATTAATTTTATATTGATATAACTATTTATGTGAAAGCTTAACTTACTTTATATGATTAATTATAAATTACTAAATTAACTATGAAGCGAATATTTTAGCTATGAGAAATTGAGCCTACGAAATTAAATGAATGCAGAATAAGAATACTTCAAGAAATATTTTTAATTTAGTTTTCCCGCGTTCGCTGAAAAAATTTGGCCTTGGTGTGTATATTTATTGCAAGACTATTATTGGTGGATTACTATTCATTAATGTCTTGTTTATGTGCACAAGTGTGACAGTGGACAAGATATAACGACAGTATAACGTGGTTTTCGTGTTGCCGGGAAATCTCCATAGAAACCCTGGTACAGTCTCCACCACTTTACGGGTTACATGAGAGGAGTTTTCCCGTGTTCGCTGAAAAAATGGCGTCTCTGACTGTGTATTTATTGCAAAATTAGTGATTCTGAAAGTTTTAATTTGTAATGGTGGTGGAATATTATCCATTAATAAATATCATGTTTATGTTCATGAGTGTGGGCAAGCAATATAAATACGGTTTTTTTGTGTTCTGCTTTTATCCGCAATCAGTTTTTACTATAAGCGGATTTAGTATGTATCGTCAACGGAAAAATACGGAACAACGTGGTTTTCGTGTTCGCGGGAAATCTCTATAAACCCTGGTAAAGTCTCCACCGCTTTACGAGGATACAACATGTGACTTTAACTTGACAACGATGACTTGATATTTGATTTTCTTGATTATGAACTTGATTTATTAATAACTTGAAAATTGATAAACTCGATGCTGGCAAATATGCGAATTGTATGATGCCTCATATATCAGCGTTATCAACTTTTGTCAAAGGCATATTAAGTTATGTCAATGTCATTCATCTGGGACACCGGTTTTGTTTACAAACAAGACAAAACCAGCAAAACGGTGTGACTTGGCTAGTTTTCGGTATATTAATTTTTTATTTGTTTCTCGAACCCCATAACTTGTTTGGCTAGATAACCAGCTAATAGGTATTGATTTTGTTTGTTTTAGAGTTGGTTACTGCCAACCGGCAGCGTATATTATGAGTTTCCATTGAGGTTAAAGGCCATTAACAATCGCGTGTGCTCTGTGTTATCTCTAGAACCTATTTTACAGCGCAAGTAGGTATTTAAGTAATTAATTCGTATCTTAAGTCCTTTCATTTATACAATTATCCCAGTTTCTTTCTTACCGATTTTCTTATTTCTTACTTAACGAAAGTTTACGGAATCGGTCATCCTGCTGCATAATTTGTGACTAAACGTTTTCAAAAGAAACCATAGGTTAGTGAATAATGTAAATGTGGAAATTACCTATACAATTATACTGGTCATACATAAGCTTCGTTTATTTGACCCAAGAAGGGAGGCCGGAGTTTAAGTTGAGTACTTCAGCTGGCCTAAGAACTCTACTAGAGAGAGTTCTCAACCTATGCAATGTAAAAGAAATATTTTACCATGCTTAAGAACAGTTATTCTGTATTTACAGTCATCAAAGTCAACTGAAGCCTCAACCAGTATCATCCTTACCTACTTGATCAATATGGCCAACAAATCGACCAAGACGCAGGTGCAATCAACAAAAAAAACTAGAAAAGAATCCATTCAAACTAAATCTAGTAGAGGGGTAAGTCTCTAACAAATCAATCAAATATCAGCAAAGGTAAAAGTATAAAACACAACACATTTTGTTTATTTGGGAATTTATAAAGTCAAGTATGCCAAAAAATATTGTACAGACACTCTACTTGCTTTTGTCATTATGTAAGCATTCACAGACACCAGAAATGAATAATATAGTGAGCAAATCTTATTAAAGAAAATTTTTAATGGCTGTATGAGCACACTCATACTTCAGCACTAATAAAGCAATTGACTCAAACACATGTGTATATGTCTGCCAGCGCAGTGCTCAAATATTATTGATAGTAAAATTATTACTTTATGTAGGGTTTATCATACGCAGCCCTTACATAAAACAACAAGTAACAAGATAAGTGAAGTCCTAAAACCGGACATTTGTCTGGCTCGGTGATTTATAAACTGCTTACACTTGTCAGAAAAAAATCGGTCCTGTTATGTTACAATTTATAGTCATTTTAAATTTGAACACCTATTTTATTGTAACAACAGACTGGAGTCCTACGCATTGTGGTTTACTCTGCAATAGCCATGCTGCTAGCATACTGGGCAGGATGCTATCTCACAAAAACACCAGACATGCCGCAGCCTGACGTTAACCAGTATTGGGGATTGTATCCTATGGAGTCAAAACCAGATACATCAATCAGACCATTCAAAATTGAGTTCTCTCATGAGGTATGTTATTGTATGTTTATCTATATACATTTTTATGAGGTTAATCTTAGATTAATCACAATATTGAAGGACCCGATCACATAAACAAAATATAGGAAAATACAGTAGAATCTCTATAGCACGAATTTCGTTATGTAGGAATCCTTAGTAAATCGAAAATATTTCCCTTCCTCTGAACCCCTAATTACGCACTATCTCAAATACTTTTGACTTAGTAACTCAAACAAAATATTATCTTTATGTTGAAATTTTATCAGTTAAAATCATCATATTTCAAAATTCGTGGTAAGTTGATATCTCGTTATTGTTTTTCTGCATTTTACTTGACATTTTAAACTATTGAGATTCTTCTGTATAAATTATAAGAAATACTTACACTTACTAACGCAGAAGTTGTAAGGAAGTGCCAACTGACCTGGAAACACTTAAGTTTTTTGCCTATAAGTTCTTTACAGCTAATCAATATTTAAATTTTATTGCACAAACTCATAAAACATGATAAAAATTTTAAATAAAACTATACAAAGTTATAAACTATATGTACAAAAGCAATACCAAAAATTTAAACTAACTTAAATCTAAACCACTGCCAGTTGGTAGAGTACCCAAAATGCTGGCCCCATTGCCTCGTTGAATGGCAATACTAATGCGCTGACCCAGGTAGAGACCAGCATTTTGGTCTCAAGTAGCATCAACTAGAAGATTTGTTAGGGCTTTGAAAAATAATTTTGCTCCCGGTCCCCAAGGCCCGAGAGTTTCAACCCCAAAAGGCTCAAACATATAACCGCTATCTAAATGATTATATTTGCGCCTTTTGAGGCCTTCAGCTGACTCTGCCGCAGCACCAGCCTTGTTACTAGTAACGGGAAGATGAGACGGTGCAAGAGTGTCGACGCAAGTAGCATCCCACACTAAAGGCCGCCCCGTCCTCCAAGGGATAAGAGTTATGCCGTCGGGCCTCTTACCATCGCTGCGTGACGGGGTATCCTGCCTACACTTTTCGAGCAAGATAGGCCATGGTGGCCTAGCTGGACGACATTTGCGCCACACTGGCAGCGATGTAGAGCACAACACGTTACACCCAAGCGAAGGGAGATTGCGATTCTGAATGAAGTGTTCTCAAGGATTAGGCGAAGGGAGTGCCTGTAACCACAAACCTAATTTTCACTCAGAAACCGCTAACGGACGGGCGCGATCTGATGAGCTGGAGGACGTATTAAGGAGGTTTCACAGATTTGCTTGCTAATCGATTAATCAAGCTCTTAGTAAATAAGAATATGGCAAAATTATTTTATCCTTTATTATAGTTAATGTCTCAGTTTTAGACGACATAATTTCGTAGTCAAGAAGAAATACAAAAACAATCACATAGTTGATTTATGAAATTATGATTTGTATCACTTTGTACTGGAAGCATCAGTATATTATTATTTCATATGTTATATTCTTTTTCCTGCGTTGTCTAGTATGTTCTATCGCATTTTTTCTAAAGTTTGCATCTATAATATATCTATGGATACCCTAGTTGCATCAGATCTTCAGACGGCAGCATTGTTTAGGATTCTTTCTATAAATATTGTCTATTCCTATCCACAGATGGTAAACGACCTCAAGGATCGTCTACTCCATCATCGTCAGCCTCCACTTCCCTTAGAAAATGTCGGCTTCATGTACGGATTCAACTCGAACTTTCTCATACAAGTGGTCGACTATTGGCGCAATAAGTACAACTTTATGGAGAGAGAAAACTATCTCAACCAATACAAACACTTCAAGACTAATGTTCAGGGCTTAGATATACATTTTATGAGGGTAGTACCGGAGAGTTATGAAGACCTTGAGGTAAGTGTGTAGCCCTAGTGTTAGTTTCCAAGCTCTAAGTTTTAGATCTCTGGCTTTATTATTAAAAAACTTTTAGCGAGTTATCACTGATGTCAGATGGCTTTATCTTATTATTTTATATTTCTTATATTATATGGTTATTTATATATTCGGAAGGAACTTAACTTAAGTTTGGTATTGTAAAGGATGTGTTCAGTAATACTTTTTAATAGTTAGTATTATGTTTAGTATATGATATAATGTACCTATTGTAAAATCCCAGGTAGTACCATTACTGTTACTGCACGGGTGGCCGGGGTCCTTCCGTGAGTTCTATGAAATGGTCCCGGAGCTGACGAGGCCCAGCCCGGGCAAGGGATTCGTGTTCGAACTCATTGTTCCCAGTCTGCCTGGCTTTGGATATTCAAAGGTATGTGCTTATATTTATGTTATCCATTTATGACATATATATAGTTACTATAATACTAACTGACCCGTTGAACTTCGTACCACCTATGTTTCTCGCCGATTAAACCTCCTTGAACTTTCACAAACATCAAAACCAAAATCAGTTAAATCGGCCCAGCCATTCCAAACAAATATCAGTCAGTCAGTACTTACTCCTTTATATATATTAAATAGAAAGTGACTATAGTTTGGGACCTGAAGACCTTTGTGTGGATGTTGTCCCATATTATTATTTGACTAACAACAGGCGCTGATAGAACTTATTCAGATTATCGATTTATAAACCAAACCAATCTTTTTCGGAATTCGGTTGAAAATTAAGTATTTATTTACCTCAAAAAACATTCACCGTAGCTTAGAAAAATATACTAGCATGATCTTTGACCGTAGACTTAAATCTGTGTAAGGGAGCGCTAATACACAACACCAGATAAGGTACAATACGAGTAAAAGCACTTCACATTACTCACAGAAAACAAATGGTTAGAAGCGATTTCAAAAAAACCCGATTGCTAAATCTAAATATGAGAATCATTCTTAATTATTATTATTTTTAATTGGGATGTGCCTAGTGTCGCTCTCTCGACTAAGACGAATCTATTGACATCACTCACATAAAAATATGAAAAGCCTTTTAGGGTCTAGGGCGTGCCAAAGAAATATACATACATACATGCATACATACACTCGAAAAACTTAACCCTTCTTCATTCGCAGTAGGGTAAAAACAATTTACCTTTCAGGCTGCTCAGCGTCCAGGTCTAGGCGCTATGGAGATGGCTGTAATAATGAACAATCTAATGCAACGCATCGGCCACAATCACTACTACATACAAGGCGGTGACGTAGGCCACACGGTGGGCTCTATAATGGCCACTCTCTACCCGCGCAATGTGCTGGGCTTGCACACTAACTTCCCGGCCATTCTATTCAACCCGCTCGCACATCTTTGGATAGGACTCGGTAAGTTATTTTTAAATATAATTTACTTATTTCAACTTAATTTATGTTTCATGTATAAACCACTGTCATGTAGTTATGTATTTGGATCACAAGTCCGTCATCGCCATGAATAAAACAATAAGTGTTAATTCTTAAAACATTATGATCGACCATATTAATAAAATCAGTCAATAGATTGACGAGACGGTCACAAAAAGGCTTGTGCTCGTGACGTCATTTAATTTTGATTGCAAAGAAACTAATTTTATAATAAATATAAATTCTTGTCTGCAATATAAAAACAGAGCTATCGCCTGTGGGTGTATACTAAGCCGTAAGGAGGTCACTCTAATGAAAAATTATTATTTTGGCTATGGAACCAACTGTGAATTCTAGGAAATAAAATTAGCTGATTCATACATTTTGTCGTGAACTGATAAACTTTGTATGGAACAGTTTTTTGTTCTCGAACTCCCCATAATGAAAGTTGTTCATAATGATGAGTAGAGATGAGTCACCAAGGCTTGGTACACCCTTGACCGATATCATATACATATGTGTAAGTAACATATGTATATACTGCATATCAGATGATATTTTCACAGGTTCATTTTGGCCATCTTTAATGGAGACATCCGAGCTACAAGATCGTCTGTACCCGGCTAATGAGAAATTCGCGTTTAATGTCGAGGAAAGTGGGTACATGCATATTCAGGCCACGAAACCCGATACTATTGGTAAGTCATATTTTAAACCTCCGACGCAAAAGCACGGGGTGTTATAAGTTGGACATATCTGTATGTGTCTCTCTGTGGCGTCGTAGCTTCTTAGAACGGATGAACGGATTTTGATTATGTTTGAAATGTGAATTAGTCGAGTGTGTTCTTAGCTATGTTTGATGAAAATCGGTCCAAGATGGCCGATGCCACAATAAGATAGCGGATTATATATTTTTTCACAACTTTCAAATAAAAGTTACTCTTATAAGGATAGCAACTAAAAGGGCTTGACTAGTTGAATACAGATACTAATACACTACGATACAACATTTAAATCCAAAGTGGCTGTTACGGCAAAATGGTGAATCACGTATTTTTCTTATTATTTTGGTAATATTTTTTTTAATTTTACTTATTATTAAAATAGATTACTCAAATGCGCATCGAGCGATTTAAAAAAAAATAATTTATATTTGTGAAGTTAGACTAGAGTGGCGTGGGTTTATCGCAGGGGGACTTCCAGCTCGTCCTACACGCATGTTACTAAAAGCGATATAATAGTTGGGTTCTAAATAATAAAACTGAATATTATTTAGCCGCATTGGAATGTAATATTTGTTTATATACCTATTTATTATATAACCATTAGCACAATACCCCACTGGTCAACTAGATTGCTCAACCAGTTACGCAGTTGAGCAGTAAGGCGCAGATTGTATCACCGAACATTTCATGCCCCAAACTCAACTATACCAGGATAAAAACACATTCGCATTTTTCAAAATGTAACAACCACAATTAAATTATATTGGTGTTAATTAATTTCAGGCGCAGCACTAACAGACTCCCCCGCTGGCCTAGCGGCGTACATTCTGGAAAAGTTCTCGACGTGGACGAACCCAGAATTCCGCAAGTCGTACGATGGCAGCCTGCTCAAGAGATTCTCACTCACGCACTTGCTAGACAACGTTATGATATACTGGGCTACAAACACTATTACAACCAGCATGAGGGTTTATGCTGAATCTATGAATACTAACTCTTACACTTTGGTGTTTGATCGGTAAGTCTCGTTGATTATTGACCGTCGAGCGAAGCGTCTATCCTTTTTTTGACATATTTTTCACTTTTGTCTTTTTATTTGTTTGTGAGTTTTTTTTGTCTGTATAATTCGTACGCGTAGTTTCCAATCAATCAATCTTATGAAGACTTGGTAAATAGCTTCTACAATTTATGTAGATTTCGGTGCGGGAACTCATTTACTCACAGTAGTGTTTCTCCCAAATAAATATAAGGAAAGTTTCTGTGACACCGTTTACCGGCCGGTTTTAATATTCGGCGCATATATGAGGAAGGCAAACATACAATAATATTTCGTAATATGATGAAAAAACTAGTCAAGAGGTTGTGAAGGCAGCTTGCAAAATGTATTTTTTACAGAACTATTCTTTATTTTTAGCTAACTTCAAAAAGGAGGTTCTCGATTCCTCGGTTTTTTTTATGTACCTACCTATGGTCCCCAAATTTTCAGAGACGCCTAGAAAAAATCTTTTGGTTTTTCATACTGTCGATCAAAGTCAGTCCAGTACTTTATAAGTATTTATTTATTTGTTTTAGTTTACATCATTGACATCATATGTATTTGTGGTGTAAGGTTAAAACTACTTGAACAATTTGCCTTGTTTTTATTTTTAATAAAACCACTAATTCCACTTCTAATCTTCAGAATCCCAACAACGGTTCCCACTTGTGGCATTAAATTCAAACACGAATTGGTATACAACCCCGACCACATACTGAGGATGAAATATAAGAACTACTTGCAAAGCACAGTCCTCGACGACGGAGGACATTTCGCCGCTCTGGAGAATCCAGAAATACTTGCCAAAGATATATATAACGCTGTCAGCTTGATCAGAAAGTTTCATGGACAACAGTAAGTAAAAAAAAAACAATTAAAATTAATTATATTTATTTTATACTAGCTGACCCGGCGAACTTCGTACCGCCTAACAGTTATATATTTATATATAACTGTTACATATATATATATATATATATATATATATATATATATATATATATATATATATATATGTGTGTGTGTAACCTTACCTTAACAATCATTTCAAAACTAAAAACAGTTAAATTGGCCAAGTCAATGTACAGAACTTGTCCTGTTACAGTTTTATTATAAGTATAGATATATGACCATTTGTAGATGCAGACAAATCCAATAATACCTCGAACATCAAAATCGGCCTACTAGTTTAGGCTGTAGAGGGTCACCAAGAGTCAGACATACATACACTCAAAATTAAACCCTCTTTTTGGACAGTCGGGTAAAAAGTGATTTTGCCGTCCGTCGGGTGGTCACCAAGCAACATCTTTGATTTGATTTTTACAAAAGCAAAATTATATTCAAATGATGAAAAATGTATGTTTAAAAGATAGCAGATAGGTTAATGTTATCAAACATCCGTGAAAACCAAAATTTTATCGCTAGAAAAAAACTTAATTCACAAAAAATATCGTGGTCGCTAGATCGACAGATTCATAAAAAATATATACACCTACTTACTAGAAGTAGGTATATATATATTTTATCATTTCAATTCATTTCAGAAACCCACAAACAACAACTGAAACAGTGTACGACTACACAGTAAAAGATATTCACGGCAACAGCGTCAAATTAGACAAGTACAAAGGCTTTGTTCTACTTATTGTCAACGTGGCTTCCCAATGTGGTTTAACCGATACAAACTATAAAGAGCTCAACGAATTACACGAAAAGTACCACAGCAAGGGTCTACGTATATTAGCTTTCCCTTGCAACCAATTCAACGGCCAAGAACCCGGTTCTTCTAAAGACATACTTCATTTCACCACACAAAGAGGCATATTATTTGATATTTTCGAAAAAGTTGACGTGAACGGTGAGAATGCCGATCCTCTGTGGAAGTTCTTGAAGAAGGCCAAGGGTGGTACGTTGGGTGAATTTATTAAGTGGAATTTTTCTAAGTTTGTCGTTGATAGAAATGGTGTGGCGGTCGCTAGGTTGGGGCCTAACGTTAATCCTTTAGA
Organism: Ligdia adustata; assembly: GCA_947049295.1. Taxonomy (NCBI): domain Eukaryota; kingdom Metazoa; phylum Arthropoda; class Insecta; order Lepidoptera; family Geometridae; genus Ligdia; species Ligdia adustata. Next base: position 5,604,733 of record OX346237.1, read on the forward strand.
CCTGGAGCCTTATATTTTGGAGCATCTGTAAAATGTTGAGGTGATTAGGTATAAGGGTTTAGTTTTAAGAGAATTGTGATTCGTTTTAATTAAATACTTAACATTTAGCTGAGAATTTCACGAGCTATATACATGACAAATATAGCCAAAACTTGGAGATCAATAGTAAATAGTTTATAAGCAAAAAATAATTGTATGTCAATTATTTGTATATTTTTTTACGTATATAATGATTTCCAATTGTATAAGAGAGGTATATCAATTCCTCTTATATAATGAAATCCATTTTTATACGACTTCAATAAATCAGGTTCTAAATTTATCTAAACCTTATGTTCTCGTTTTTCCCGGTCTCAGAAACCCTGGACCGAAATAGTTTTTTTTTTTTTTGTAGAAAGGTGGTACCTATATTTACAGATCCCATATAATTTTTATGACAATTTGATTGAAAATATAACTGAAGAAATTGTCTGGCCAATTGAAGGCGGTTTTCCCTTTTTTAATGTATTTCCGCGCATTATTCATTACATGTACTTTCTTTGTTGTATGTTTTAACCTAAGACATTGCATTTAAGTACTTATAAACTAGGCTGATGGACTATGTACTGTAGATAAATAAATAACATATTATTGTATATCATAAAAACTGATACAGGGTTGATGGTAATTAATGGTCGGAGTCAGCGCGACCATGTCTAGGTCTTGTGGACTTCAAAACCAAAAATTTGCATTATTATGCGGCTGGTCGTTTAGACCACTATGTTGGATACTCAAATGCTGAATCGTTTCCCAGTTGAAAACTGGCTCTCAAGGAAGGGTACCGGAACACACCAGTGGTTACTTTGGCTTGTGATTTGGCCAGGCGAGCGTAAGAAAACACCCTGGTTTCCTCACGATGTCTAAATAGAAGAAAAACCCCACGAAAGATGGTTTGCCGATGCCACCCTTACGATATTACTATTAGCCCTGTATGACACGTTTGTTCTGGGTAAACATTGTTAACAGTGCTGTGTATACAATGTGTAACAGAAAGGTGCGACAATACTTAACGGTGTTAGTCTACACATCAAAGTGAACACATTGCAGAACAAAATTTAACAAGATAGTGCCACGAGTGGCGCCCTTATCGCTAGAAGTAATACGAATGGAGACAATTTACAAAATAAATCTGGTAGAATGGGTTGGTATAAAATAATGTTCAGTTAATAAACTTACCAAATATATTTTTGAAATAGCTTACACAAAGTTATTAAATAATGTTAACTTGCAATTGTGGTTTTTTTAATAGATTTGGTTAGTGTTTACATTAATTTTAACACCAACTGATCTATTATATACATGATAAAACGACCAACATGACGCTTTTGATTATTGATAAATTATCAGTAACAGGGTAAAAGCGACTTCAAAAAAATAAGACCACTGTAACTAATGAGTAAAATAGCGAGATGCATCTAGTATTGCCTATGACCATCTGAAGAAGACAAATCCAATCATACCTCGCACTTCAAAATCGGTTAACTGGTTTAGAATGTCGAGAAAAATACACTCGAAAAATATAACCCTCCTTTTGGTCAATCGGGTAAAAAAATTATGCATGCAAGCGGACGTAGGCCCTGATGAAGTATGTACAGACGCATAATTCAACAGGAGCTTAGGAAATTACTGACAGTTGCAATAAGACCTGATAAACTTACCATTTAATTAGTTACAAGGCTGTAAAGAAAATTTATATAATTTTATTAAATACATTAAAATAAAATCCCTTGCGTTTTTTTTTAGACATCTTAGTCGCGTAGCGTCTAAACCACTCACCAGTTTGAATTATAAAGTACTTCCTTATCGTTAAAACTTTACAAAAGAAACTATATATTTAAATAAAACAACCAAATCTTTATTATTCAATCAACAAATTACAGTAGTGACAATCCAAGCTAAACAGTCTGCCTTCCCAGCCTGAGTTTTGACAAGTCTTGGATAGTGTTCCGCGAACTTGACTCGCTGAATTGCAACTCGGGGACAGTCGCTATCATCTGTTTTATAATAAAAGTTATTCGTTAGGGGTGTTGTAATCCGAAGAGGGTCACTGTACTCATAAATATGAACAACTTTCACTACGCAAGTCGGAAAGCGAGAAAAAATATAGTTCTAACATTTAAAAAATTAGAGATAGTTAATTATCGTCATCTTTTTTAGAGTTTTCTATAATACTACAATGAAGTCTAGAACTGGGCTGACTGGCACGAGCACAATAACACACAAACCTAGTCAAGACAGTTAATCAAAATTAATAGACACTAAGAATTACTTTTACAATACTTTTTGCTTGATTTACGAAGTTACCTTATGAATTCTATTATATACTTAAACTTATAATATACAATTATATACTTAAACTTATAATATACTTCTCATACTCATACTCATTTATTCATACATTCTGTACATGTCAGTCAATAAGGGGATAGTAAATAAATACTCATTATAAAAGTTATCATAATTATTTTATTAAACAGTGAATACTCAATTAGATTCAGTGCTCTCACAGCATTCTAAAGTAATATTTAAACTAAATTGTTTGAATACAGAATAAAAATTTATAATAATACTTCTAAACATATGTTTCAAATCTACTATGGATATTTTTGTTTTTGATTTAAATACCAAACAGTTTTTATGTACCTACCAATATTTACTTTCTAGCTATAGTGCTAACTAAGTACAAAAATGCAATATACCATAAATTCCTTACAATTTACTTCAAATATTACTCTAAATTACTTTAAATAGCCTAAAGATAATGACAAAATATAGCTTTAGAATTCAGACTATTTTCTTGTCTTTTGCATGAAGAAAAACTGAGTTTATAATACATTGTTTTTAGCTGATGAGTTTGGGAAAGCTGAATTTACATAAATTTACTTAACAAGTCAGTAACAGCAATAAAAATGTATACTAAAAAAATATTAAGACAAGAGAACAGCCGAAACACTACCTCGCTACCACCAAAACCTTTAAACATCTCAAGGAATATCCTTAATGACCTCAGCCAGCTGTTCCCGCGTGTACATATGGAACATAGACCCTGGAGTCATGGTCACCACTTCCACATTGCTCTCTGAGAGTTTCTCCTCCATAACTTGTTTGAGGATAGTAAGAGCTGTTTTGATTGCTTCCTTCAATGTCATGGACTTGTGGTAGACTTCCTGAAAGGTAAAAAGGTTTGCTTTACTAGGGCTGAAAATTGAAAGGGTACCACCAGCTACTAATAATAACCTGTACCATACTATAAGTCTGTACCACGATAATTATCTTCCACAACTTTTTCATGGCTGAAGTGACAAACCTGTTTAATTCAAAGCCAAACATATTAGCCACTTCTGTCTCTTGCCCCACCAATAAAACGAAATAGTAGTGTGAAATGTTAATAAATAATGTATGGGAAACATTACTACTACTTTTCTTACGGCAATGACATAATAATTTATGAAACAAATACATACTCAACTTTCTTTATAATGTATCCTAGGCTTTAAAGATTTTAAAAAGTTACCTTCAAACTCTGCTGAGCACCCTCGCTGCCTGAGCCGATAGCCTTGGCATCGTACTGGACAAAGGTACCGCTGGGATCCATGTGGAACAGCTGAGGACCCTTTTCATCAATACCTAGAAACAGAATACAATAGACATTAAGAGATATCTTTATCGACAAAGCTTAAATTACACATAAAAGACACATTACCACAATGCTTTACATGATCCAACTAAAAGGCCAAGGTGAACACAAACACCACATTATAGGACTCTAGTTAAGTTCACCAAACGCCAATAAAACTTTAGCTGGACCTTACTAACAAACCATCATGTTAATGGTAGCCTAGTCGGTAAACCCATTGCTTCACAAGAAAAAGGGTGTGGGTCCAAACTCAGGGTCAGTCAGCATGCACATCTGAGTTTTTCACTTATGTGCATAATATAATAACTTATTTCTTAAACAGTGAAGGAAAACATTGTGAAAAAACCTGCTTGTTGGAGCTTATAGCTTTCGAAGATATGAGAAGTCCTCAACTGCAATTTGGCCAGCATGGTGAACTATGGCCTATACCCCCTTAATAGAGGAGACACGTGCCCAGCAGTGGGGCGCTATGCATTGATATGTACTAACAATCAAGTACATGTATAAACACATATTAGAAGACACATCTTAAGCTGAATAAGGTTACAAGTACTATGTATACTAACCTGCAAACATGACAGCAACACCGAATGGCCGAGACATGGCAGTACCACTGTCATCGTCGCTATCTCCAAACTGAATAGCCAGGTTGGACACTGCCTGAGCGCAAGACTCTACACTCATGCGCTCATTGTATACAAACCAGTGGTTCTGAGACTCAACACGAGCACGCTCCACTAAAGTCCTGAAACCAATAAGTATTACTATAATAGTTTTTATCTACAGTATTACCAGTTGTGGTTGTACCAAGCCCAAAGGGTGGCTCTATACACATGGCAAATAAGTTTAATTTGGGGAGAAAAGCTGCATTGTAACGCACAGTTGCTCCTTTTATATAAAACAGTTATTTTTTCTCTAATTTCACAATAAACACAGTTACCCCTTTTTTACGTACACTTTTTGATATTTCCCTAAAAGACACACAGTTCAAACTGTTGGATGGAGATATTCTGATTCTGGATGGTAAGAATAAAAGAAGAGTAATCTCATTATGCATACTATTACATCACATTATTATTATTATATTATCACATGCTGGGTATACTGCTCTCTGGTAGTGGGCATTTGGATTATCTGATCTGAACATAAATTACTTAATGAGTAACCATAAATCAGGATGTATGTGCTGAGTCAAGAACAAATCTTACCTAGAGTCAGCCATAAGGCCAGAAACAGCACAGGCAATGTGCCTATCAACCTCCACAATCTTTTCAATAGTAGTAGGCTCCATTAAGGGAGACGTGATTCTCTTTTCGACGGCCAAAACGACTCCTTCAGAAGTACAGATCCCAATGGCAGTAGAACCAAGTTTAATAGCTTCAATGGCGTATTCCACTTGGAAAAGACGCCCTTCCGGGCTAAATGTGTTGACGCCGCGATCATACTCGGAACGGGTTAGAAACATCTAAGAATAAAGGAAAAAATACATAAATATACCGGTCGCAATGGTTAGGACACCATGACAAAGCGGTTTGCACTTTTGATTGAATTCGGAACTGTATTGTAATAAACTGGCGAATCTTACCTTCAGATATCGGGAATTAGTGAGCCTGATTGGAAAGAAAGCTTCAGTTTAATTATTCACACAAGCAAATAATTACTTTTAATCTATCAACTCAGCCCCAGCATCAAGGAACCAACAAAACATCAAAAATGTCAGTCATGCTGTCAATGTCTTAAACTTTTGAAAATGTCGTAGTTGTTCGTTTTTTTTTCTTGTTTCCTCTTATGGGGTTTTGGCTTTACACGGCTTGTGCATTTGCCATCTTCAAGTACGTAGTTCCTTTTTTTTTCTTCTTTCTTTTATTTTAATGTACCTACATGACATTCATACATTAGGTACCTATACTAATATACCTAATGTATGAATGTCATGTAGGTAAATGCTAAAGAGATTATACCTAAGTATAATCTCTTTAGCATTGTAATGTGTTCGTTTCTTAAGTCCTGAATATTACAATTGTTTTAAATTGGATATGTAATTGATCATCGTAACATTATGTTATATCAAGGTTCAGAAATAATTAATGTCACAAGTAGATACATGCTCATTATTAACCATATTGTGAATGAAGTAGCGCGAATTCAATTGTTTAATAACAATAAATGTCTGGGTCACCAAAATACAGGCATCACCGAGTTTGGGACCCACAAGTAACCTATTGTACCGGATTCATAATGTATTTAGACAATTTATAATTATTTTGCACTAGCTTGTGGTTTGTAATTATTACTTATAATTTAGTAAGAATTAATTATCTGTATTTATCTGGTAAGTAAACATTATCTTATCTTATTCTATGTATAAATAAATTAGGATTATAGAAAAGTCAAATATCAATCAAGTCATGAGTCGTCGTAGTCAACTAAAGTAATGTCTTTGCCCTAGTAAAGCGGCGGAGAGTATCTAGTTGCTATGGAGTTTCTATAGAGATTTCCCGCGAACACAACAACACGAAAACCATGTTGTTCCGTCATTATATCTCTTGCCCACACTTGTGCATTATTAAATAAGTACCCACCAGTTTAAAAGTGTAAATAATACACTTTAAAACTTAAAGATTTTTTTTCGATCTTAAACCACTGGACCTTTTTTGTTATCAGTTACTAGCTGATCCGGCGAACTTCGTACCGCCTAACAATTATTTAAGTTTCTCACCTTTTATACCTTCTCTGGAGTACCTACGACATACATTTCAAGACCAAAGTCAGTAAAATTGGCCCAGCCATTTTCGAGTTTTAGCGAGACAAACGAACAGCAATTGATTTTATATATAAGAAGAGCCACCTCAAAAGTATACCCTTCAAACAAACAAAGAATGTTAAATATCTCTTCAGGCGTTACTGAATCAGGGTGCATACCTGCTTAAAAAACACTTCCTTTTTAGAGTTGTGTTACTCATACGTGAGGCGCCTCAAATGTCCCATGCAAAGTAATAAATTGTCCCATCGCCTCAAACATACATTTTGTACCGCTACAAACTCTTTGTACCGCTACTAACTCTTTGACGTAGTTCGTGTAGTTGTTCACTCACGCTCAAAGAAGAGTCGCTTCTAAGAAAGAGTAAGGGAATGCGTGTGTTGCGTAGTAGCGTGGTTTTGAACTATTTTGTCCTGCTCACACTTTTCATGCTTGAACAAGACTAAAAGCGAATGAAACGATATTTTTGAAGTTTCGGAGACACTTCGTGTTGATTTGTGGTTTGAATGTTCGCGCTGTTTTCAATGTTGATATAAATTGTTATTTAAAAATATTGTTAACCTTTTTTTTTCTACTTTGATATCACTATATTGTATTTATTGATAATAAACGTGTTTAAACGCGAGTGCATGACTTTATTGCATTTTTAACTTTTTAACTATGTGTTTGCCTTGATTTTTATAAAATATCTTATCTGAGATGGGTATGTTTTATGAATGAGGAGGCTTGACGAAAAACGACTAATATGTATTTATTTTTAAGTTATAATATGTAAAAATAATTTTACCTAGATAACTGAGAATATTTTTGCACCGCTTAAAGTATATAATTTTGTTAAATATAAGTTTTTATTTTCCACAATTATATGTTACTCAAATAACATAACACTTCAACGTCATGTTAGTTCAGTAAACTACTTTTCTTATGAAATAACCTCATCTAGCTCATAACTCAAAAACACGATATGACTTCAATTTGTATGTAGGTACTTCCCGTTTGAGGACCACCTCAAATGAGGTGGTACATCGTCCTACTTCATTTCTCAAAATGAGCAGCTCATACAAACTCATAATATTTGTGTGTCCTACCCAACGCTATTCCTTTTTGATGTCGGTAAAAAGCTTTTCCACTTTACTACCATGTGATATAAGTAAATAATGTAAGGCTTAATACGAGTATAATATAATTATCTACTTCATGCTGGCTCAACAAACTAACCAAAAGCAGTCGTACAAAAATAATAAAGCTGCAAAACAGTGAAGGTAGCGCGCCGGCGCCGCGTAGGCACCAAAGTTCATTAAACCTTTGATTAAACTCATCGCGTTAGCGTTCTCTTACTTTACTAGTCTGTGCTCAAAATATATAAGTACGCACACAGAGAAATAGTGACGTTGTCCGCTCCGGTTTTGTTTTTCACTTCAGCTCAATATACCGGGTATGTCTGAATTATTATTATTTAACTACCATCTTAGTCATATATGTATATATTTACACGACTTTTTTTGTGGATGTGATAAATCAAAATTAAACTTACTTTAGGTGATGTCCTTTAACAATAAAACAGTAAACCCTGCAGAGAATATATACCGGCTAATAACCAACTCATAAAAAAAGGAGGGTCTGTGTTCATCTTTGTTTTAGGTAAGTAATTATTTTTTATGTATTTTCCTTTAAAACGAAAACCGATTTTAATAAAGATTATATGAGACCAAGTGTTCCCACTTGGTCTCATACCTACCCATAGTTACCACTTGGTCTCAAATATCCCTACTTGTACTCTTTCAAGCAGAAATTAATTAATGAAACTACATTATAGTAAACAGTTGATTTACGTAGGTTGCCTACCATAGGTAGGTATACCTATTAGATATAGCATTTTAGTATTTCTTCATATCAACTGAATAAACATTATACACGCCATTGTTATTTAAATAGGCACTTAACTGATATTCCTTTGATCGCATACCTACCTCTTTGTCTTTGATTAAATCACATTATTGCATATCGGCTAAATACTATAAATATTTACTATTACGGTGACAAAGTAAATATTGATTCATAATACAAACTTACCTGCCAGCACAAAGCAGGGTCAGTAAAAGCAGTTGGTAAGAGACTTTAATAAATAAAATAGTACGTACCTATTGCTTTGCAGATATACCGTAGCTTCTTTTAGTCCCTACCTAGGTAGTTTCTGGCAGTGTCGAAGCTTTCCTTTGCATCCGTTGCCGTCGTCGAGGACACGAACGCCCTATTTTATAATTATAAACCTGATGAAGGGGCAGAATTAAAGGCATGCGTCCTGTCGCTTGCACTATTTCAGTAGGTAATTATTAAATATATTTTTGAATAATCAGCTTCGGGCATGCATCCGATTTTGCGCCTAAAGGTCACCGAATGTGAACGAAACTATTTAGCCTATTCTTACTAACTTTCCTTTCCAACTCGCGGGTACGTGTGATAACACGTGTAAAACAAAAAAAAATACAATAACTACAAAGTGTTTGTGTAGTCGACGAAATGACAGTAACTTGATTGGCCGAGCGAGTGAAGCGTACCCTGCTTCAAGTCTGACAAAATATTATTTTATGACACTGTGCTTAGATATTGAACTCGTAGACGCTACCTGAATTGTGCTGCAGGACCAACGCTTCAAACATCATAAACGATGGATCACTAAATAGTGATGAATTTAGCTCTGAAAAATAACACTTAATTCATTTAAGGAAGCATGCCAGGCCTCGTTTCCTGTCCAGTCCACTCAATGACTAATATTTGCCTAACATATACCTACTTAGAAATCAGCTACAAACTAAGAACAATGGTAACTTAGTATCTATTTTGTAATTTTAGTAGTAAATAATGTTCTTTTGTCCTATAATGGGGCCATTACGATAGTGACAATGTATAAAACAGATGGTTTCAGAAATGGTTGAATCACATCGGTTTTGAGACTCTTTGGATTCGCTTGCTTCATTGCTATATGCTACGGTAGGTACATTGAAATTCAACCAGACACGATAATTCTACTATTTTTACGAACCACGACGGAAACTTGACTGATAAAGGCGTGCATTCTCTTCAACATTGGAGATAATTTTAGTCATTACGCATATACAGAATTATTGATTATAATCGTTGTTGTCGGCCGATATACTTTTGAAACACATGAAGCTAAACATAGAAAGCTACGTCCCAGCTTAGTAGAGATTTGGTGGCCATTAAAACCGCCGCCGGGGAGAGTTTTGCCTTGGTTACCCAATGCCGTGACGTATACTCCTAGCATTAAAAACCTGACATATTTTTTTATAATGGCGAAAAGCAGTTACTTGTCTTCCACGAAGTAGGTATGTATTCGTATCTAAGTTGGAACCTGATAAAAATATTTCTATTTCAGAAGGACGCCAACCACTAAGAAATTCAAAAATGTCCAAAAAAGACGATGAAGAACATGTCCTGGGAGCAATTACTTATTTTCTCAAAACTTCAACAAACTACGAAATCCAATATGAAGGCGGAGAAATGGCACAATTGTCCATTTTGAATAACCATGTCTTCAGATATTACATGTCACCAACTGGTGAGTTTTTAGAATATCCAACTCCAAACAATCCCACGGATATTGCTAAAATCAATGCAAAGGAAGTAAAAGACTACGGCAAAGGTGCATTCAACAACTCTACTATCACCTATGGGAGTAATCATTTCACTATAGAAACCGAAGAAATAATAATCCGCTTCGAAAAACTAAAAGGACTTTTCGATGTTTACGACAAAAGAGTAGACAAACGAGTTTTAATTGAACAAGAGCCACTTCATTACAATGATAAAAGAACCATTCAAACGTTGCTCCAAAATGAAAAAGAATATTATTTTGGAGGTGGCATGCAAAATGGCAGATTCACTCATAAAGGAGAAATCATTCACATCAAGAATACAAACAACTGGGTCGATGGAGGTGTCACATCCCCTAACCCCTTTTACTGGTCATCCTTTGGGTACGGAGTATTGAGAAATACTTGGAAGCCTGGATTTTACGATTTCGGATCAGAGATCTCGGACAAAATTACTACTGTTCATGAAGAATGTCACATCGACGCGTTTTACTTTATAAGCTCAAAACCTCGACTAATCTTGAGTGATTACTACGAACTTACTGGTCCACCTATAATTATGCCAGAGTATGCATTTTATGAAGCACATCTTAATACTTTCAATAGAGACTATTGGGTAGAAGTGGACCCCGACGTCAAAGGGGCTGTGAAGTTCGAAGATGGTAAGTTTTATAAAAAATATCAGCCAAACGAAATTGACGGCAAAGACGGTATCCTGGAGTCGTTAAACGGAGAAAAAAATAACTATCAATTTTCTGCTAGAGCAATGCTCGATAGATATAAGAGGCACGACATGCCTTTAGGCTGGTTTATTCCAAACGATGGGTACGGATCGGGATATGGTCAATCTGATAGTTTGGCGGGAGACATAGAAAACTTGAGACAATTTATTGAATATGCAAATAAACACGGCGTTGAAGTCGCTCTATGGACTGAGAGCAATCTCGAACCAAAAGATCCAGAGAATCCTAAGAAAGGTGAAAGAGATCTCAGCAAAGAAGTAGGCGCAGGCGCTGTTTCGTTAAAATGTGATGTCGCGTGGATAGGCCATGGATACTCTTTCGGGCTGAACGCCGTGGAACACGCCACGAACATTTATGTAAACAAGGTGAAAAAACAATTGAGACCTTTGATTATGATGGTAGACGGCTGGGCGGGAACACAACGCTACTCGAGCATATGGAGCGGTGACCAAACCGGTGGTAAATGGGAATATATACGTTTTCATATTCCCACATACATAGGCGCCGGTTTGTCCGGGATCCCAATTGTTGGCTCCGATATGGACGGCATTTACGGCGGTGGCGATCGGGAGGTCAACATTAGAGATTATCAATGGAAGACGTTTACGCCACTTCAGTTGAATATGGACGGGTGGGGAAATATTCCAAAAACTCCATTCAGTTCTGACTACGAAGCGACAACTATTAACAGAGCTTATCTAAAGATGAAAGCAATGATGCTGCCGTATAACTACACTATCGGACATCAATCTCTTCACGGCCTTCCCATGGTGAGAGCAATGTTCTTGGAATTTCCGATTGAAACTCAAGCATACACGAAAGATTCCCAGTATCAATTTATGTGGGGACCAAGTTTGCTAGTCGCTCCGGTATACCAACAGACTGAGTCGAATGAAAAGAAACCAGTTCGGCATGGAGTTTATCTACCTGATTCTAGTCAAGTCTGGATCGACTTATTTACTGGACAGAAATATCAAGGAGGAAAAATATACAACGATATAGACACACCATTGTGGAAAATACCAGTTTTTGTCAAAGAAGGCGCAATCATACCTTTCGTTAACGACAATAATAATCCGCAGGAAATTAAGAGAGATTGCAGAATCATTAATATTTATCCGAACGATTCTAAAACAGACTTCGAAATTTATGAAGATGACGGTAAATCCGCTGAATATTTGAATGGGCAATATACGAAGACTACAATTTCAGTTCACAACGTAAAATCTGAAGTTAGTGGCGACCTTTTCATAGACATTCAACGGACTAAAGGCGACTATAAAAATATAGTTAAAGAACGGAGCACTATACTTAGAATCATGGCAGCTGAGGATGTGAAATCCGTTAAAACAGCCATTAATGGCGAATCAAAAGACATGAAAATGGCAAACTCTATAGAAGAATTTGATGAAATGCATAACTGTTACTATTACGATGAGCAGTTCTTGATAAACAGTTTTCTTGACGAGTTGGATTCAACCAATGACCTATATCAGAAGTTCCTTCTGATTAACATTGAAAAGACCAACGTAATCGAAAGCGACATTCAACTAAAAATTTCTGGATTCATTAATGAAAACAAGAATACGATCGGATGTAAGAATAACATCAGTTTCAATCAAGCTCCAAACAGCCTTGATGTTGATGAAAATAAAACAACAGCAACGTCTCTGACTGTAAGATGGGAAGGAAATAATGCCTCATTCTACGAAATCGATAGAGACGGAGTCACATTTAGTCATATCAAAGGAGAAGCGTTTACCTTTGGAGGATTTGTTAACGAATCGGAACATAAGTTTAGAATTAGATCAGTTTACGACGATGGAGTTTCGTCATGGAGCGATTATTTGACAGTTAAAACTCTACCAGACCCTCATAAAAACACAGTTAAAGGAGTATCAGTGACTTGTAACATTCCGTGTCAGCCGAATCAAGAAGTGTGCAAGTTGACAGAAAAAGATCTTAATTCCATATGGCATACGCATTGGGGAATGCCCCACCAAGCGAGTTGTAAAGATGGGAAGACGATTATACTTTCTTTTGATTTAGGACAAGTATATGATATTGATAAAATCGAATACATTCCAAGAGAAGACGCCGGCAATGGTACGTTTTTGAAAATTAAATACCGATATTCTGTCGATGGAGAAACCTGGAGTGATGTTTCGCCAGAAATTCGCTGGAATTGGGATGAAAGTACCAAAACAGTAGATTTAGGAGCCAGTATGAAGTTTTTTGAACTGAATGTTTTGAAATCAATTGGAGGATTTGGCTCTGGAAGAAATATGTTGTTTTATAAGAAAATTTAAGTAAAAGTTAGTCGGCTATTCACTGAAGTGTACCTTTTAAACATTTGTATTATTTAGTATTTTAGATAAAATGCCTATTCATGTACTTATTCAGAATCAACATTATTATATTCGCCATAATTTTGATTACTGTTATGATTTTTTATTTAAACAATTATATATTCTATATTCACATAGGTACCTACTTCGTTTCATTAATTTACCATTAAAAACTGGTGTCACTTGCAGTGATTTAAAAATATGTTATTTCAAATACGAGTATCTCGAGGAATAATAATGTAGCTTTCTATTGCTGAAAGATCTATTCTTACTGAATAGATTTTGATAATTCAAGAGATTACTTCCTAAAAACTTCGCCGCTATATAATTTTAGAGTAAATTTTAAAAATGTGTTAGTGCCAACAATTTTTAATGCATGCTTCAATTAAATATAAGCAAATAATTACGCGACATTATAATAATTATATTACAATAATTAGGCAGCATTTGAGAGATTCCTTAATCTATTAATATCTCAACACAATTAATAATATTATACATACTATTCCTAAAACTAAAAAAATCTTAGATATAAAATTATATATATAACACTCCAGTATCAGAGTACCAGTCGATTTAGAAAATAAAGGACTTTATAAAACTCTCTGTATAGAATATTTGTTTTTTAACTTTCCATGTTATAATGATTTCACGCGGCTAAGCAACATGAATGTATCCTTTTGAAAAGCACGAGTCATTTTAATTTTAAGGTTCCGTAGGTACCTAATAGGTAAAAACAGGACCTTATAACTTAGACTTCGCCGTTCGTACGTCTGTCACCATACAACAAAACTATTTTTTTTGCTCGTTATTAATAATGTTGTATAGGTAATGGTACGGAACCTTTAGTGCGCGTGTCCGGCTCGTGCTTGGCCGACTTATGAGATTGTTTCAAGATTAGATTAAAAAAAAAGTGAATCAAACTAGTCTCAGCAAACAAAAATTTTAGAAAATTTAGTGCTGAAACCAACGCGTAAGCTTAGAAGAAATACTAGAAATCTTTGCGCGTAAGTAAAATTTATAGAAGTCAATGTTTTTGTTGTTGTTTATCCAAAAACCTATTTATGTAGAAAAAAACAACATCATGAGAACGTGTTAATTTGAGCACCTAAAAAATTCTATAAAATGTATAAACTATACATAAAGGCGAGCTTGTACAACTTTAAAATTTGTTTTTAGTCCGTTAAGTATGCGAAGATATGATTTCATTATTTTTCATGTTATCATAACTTTGGCTATACAGCAGAATCTCACTAGACCAGCATATCAATAGACCGACACGTCCATTAATCTGGCGCCCACCGCCAGCGCCTACGCTACGCTTCGCAACACGTATGAGCTCAATCGTCGTAGACTATGCCGAAATAACTTTGAACACAAACACTTCGCATTTTATTTTGTTCATTATACATTTTTCTATACAAGCCAGTACCTAATATATCCAACATTCCAATAATTCGGCACATTTTGGTCTTAAATTTTGCCGGGTTAGTGAGATTCTACTGTAATACAATTTCAAACAATAGGTAGGTATCTTAATTCTCCTGCATTTCATCAGCACTTCTTAAAGCAACAATCGTACAAACAGACGAACCAGCATCAAAAACACAGCTTATAGACAAATCCTCTAACACACAACTATATTCATGATCAGGATACCTCGTCTTTACATACTGTGACCTCGGATCATCAGAGAGTAGACTTTCCAAATTAGCTTTAAACGCTTGAGCTCTATTCCGATCAACAATCAACTCATTTAACCGAGCCAAAGCATCATCAGTGAATCTCACTTCAAAGGCTTGAGCTGGTGGATTTGTAATCCAAGATGCTATTCTAATACCATCGTTATTGTTACTGATTTGGGATGGTTGCGGTGGAGTAAAACGCTCTTGACCATCTGGTGCTCCACGCTCTGTGTCCGGTCTTCGTAAAGGGGTTCTTGTTCTGACTAAGTTCTCACTTATTGGAGATTCTGGGGACGGTGATATGGGTGTAAGAATGTTGGTGCCCGGTGAAGGTATATCTTCGTAAGGCGATCTGGAAGGGCTGGTTGTGTCTATACCGATTGGGTTTGTGACATGTGGGTTGATACTGAAACAAGTCATTAACATATTACAATCATCATCACAAATAAAATCACTATCAATTTGTTCACAATTAATATCCATCATGACTTTGAAATCACATTAGCTTGGGCTTGGAAGGCAATGAGTTTATAGTAAGGTAAGGTACAATTTAGGCTACAGTAAACTGCATGAGATTAGATTTTCTCCCTATTAAAACAGATGCTAAAAGTTTATCCCTACATCCTAGCTTAATATAAATATGTCTTAAGAGAAGAATTTTTAACCTCATCCCTGAACATTTTGAGAACAGATCTATAATTCTTTTACCCAATTTTTCAATAAGATTATTTATTATATTTTTCTGTTCGTCTTCTTTGAACCTTTTCTTTATTTATCTGTGTTGTGTACAGGGCAAAACCCGATTTCCTATACTTCTCCCTATCACATGCCAGTTCGTTCGAGATCTTCGAGATCAACTCCCCAGCGGTAAATGGCGATAAGGCCTTTAAATATCCGATAATTTATACACGAATAAATACAATTAGCCCACCTGCCATCTACGTCCCTATTCAACGTCATATGAACTCCAGCCTCTGCAGCGTCACTAATCCCCTCTGTAGGAGGTCGGGACAGCGTCGAGAGAGGATCGAATGCGGCCGGATAGTCGTACTGGGGGATGTACGGCTTTATGTCTAACACCGGTGTACCATTCACCATGTCCACACCTAAGAAGTTTATCCTGTTACCTGAAAAAAAAAGGGTATGGTTTTAACACGCTTTAATACTCGTAGTTTTGTAGGTAAGCAAAACTTGGCACCATCAAGGACTGATTACAATGAATTAATTTCAAAAATTAGTCCCATTATCGTTACCAGGATCTTCAGGATTAAAGAGACACTTTTTATTTCATTTTAGACTTTTTAGCTCTAAGATGTATTCTAATTTTTGGAGGCAGCCTTATCGCTGAAGAAATCTTTTGCATGAACATAAAAAGAGTTGAAGATCAAACATATATCTTTAATTGCCACCAAAAAATTAAAAAAGTAAAATAAAATACATGTAACAGAAGAAAATTAGCAGAACATAATCAATTCTTAAGTTCTATTGTTGGCCCAATAATGTAACTAACCTTCAACACTCTGTATTTTAACAAGGGAGAGTCCAATAGCGCAAGGTCGGTGTGGACTCCTGGTGGCGAACACACCCCGTCTCTCTCCACCCAGCCGAGGAGGGGCCACCTTAGCTGGGACACTGGTGCTGTCAGTCTGATGGAAGTGGAATATAATCCTGGAATACAACAATACTACAACATACCATCATAGATTTATAAGCAAATAACACAGTTCTGGGATCGCCTGCTGTGTTACAGGTTATCTAGCTAGATTCACAGGATGGGGGTATTGAAGCACATGTAATTTATTAACCCAAGATATAATAATCCCAAGATTAGGTAGATGCAATTTAAGAGATAATTAATAAGTTTAACTTCGTCTTGCTGGGTAGCAGGTATGCAAGTATTGACTACTCTACTCTCTCTTGATCTCAGATCAGTACCCGCATCCATCACTCCATTGCAATAGTAGCAAATAACTAAATACACTTTCACATTTACAATTATCATCACATCTGACTTGGGTAGTAAAAATAGCTTCAAAATCTCCTAAACTACCAACATTCAGCCTACTCTAAGAGATAATTAAACTCAGTACTTGAACTGGTAATCAAAGTACAACAGACTACTCATCAAGGGGTTACAGAAGGTCTGGTTGCTGAAGATGTTATTTGCAAGCTAAGATAGGCACTCCTTCAGGCAGTCCTTCTATATTCGCAAGGGATAGTCCAATTGGTACAATAAGGTCTAATCCATTAACCACATCAACATGCTAAAAGTATTAAAACACTAAGACACGCACCTAGATAAGTAGATCATGACCTACCATATGTGCGAAAACTCTTCTAATCCTTCAAGAGCATGTCCCGGATTGTTAAATACGCCAGTATCTATGACGACAGCTCCATGAGTATTAGCCATTACTGAAGACTGACGCGGGACTCCACGTTTGTTCTGGAATGAGCTTTCTATCACTCCAATTGGTCTAAATGAAATTACATCTTCTTGCGACGACGTTGAAGGCTCATTATGTGATATACGGGTCACTGTAGTAGCTGTGAATACAATATTCTAAAATTACAGTAAAAATAGGGAGCAACAACTTTAAATTGGACGTAGTTAAGTAGAAAGGACTCAACTAACACAAAGTGACTTTCGAGTTTTGAGCGTTTGAAGTTTCAACTGTGATTCCTCGAACACAAATTTACATATTTAAAAGTTTTTGCTTCTGAACCTAAAAGGATAGTTTATATTTTATTTGTCCATTAATATAATAATATTTTATGTAATAGATTTTGAGATATTTAGTGAAATGTGGGTTGAGTCCTTAGAATTAAACTCAAATTAGTAAAAACAGGTATTTTTTTTTAGTTTCACAGAATGGACTCAAGACTAATTTTCAGCAATAAAAAATGTTATTTAAAAAAACTGAATTATTAAAATCACTAAAAAGTTATATATTTATTGACCAACAATATGATCACGTGAAACAATACTACTACATATATGAATATACATACAAATAAAAAATAGATACAAAAGTCGCCAAAAATTTCTATCATCTCTAAAACCAAAGTCAAGTTCTGTCATTGATATTGCATCAGTTAGGTAAGTTGTTTATAAAATGGCCGACAGTATCAGGATTTAAACTAAACCTAGATCTGAGATCTTCGAGTTTTGTTTTAGAAAAGATGAGGACAAAGTTTGGTTGGAAAATTGGGTTGTAACACTTTTGATTTCTTTTGACAACAATGTTTGGATATCTCCATTCTCTAACATTATTGTAATGAAGTATTATTCTTCTTTCTTTTTTAATAAATTTAATTAGTTTTCAGCGAATTTAGTGTATATATTTAGTTTTCAATATTTTTTGTACCTAAATATCTTGTGTTTTATTTTACAAATTTTCATGATATTTGTGTATTCTTCTGTGGTGTTCATTCGCTAATTTTAATCTTCGGACGTTTGATTAAGATGATTTTCTTCGAAGCATGGATTACATTTCTTACAGCTAAGATTAAAATTCATATAAATACGCCCTTCAGTGTAGCAAAAGAGACGTACTTTTACGTCATAAGTTTTTTGAACAGTCATAAATAGTTTTAAATATTGCATGCCATAATTTCGATCTCTTTTATAATGAGGGAGGGTCAATACAAATACTATACAGAGAGAAAAACTCCTGCTTACGCATGCTTATCCAAAAGATAGGTCTAGGAAGCGTTTGACAAGTACCATATGAGATGTGTAAGAAGTCGAGGAAAGTTTTGCCCAAATTTTCAAATACTGATACACAAACCAACTTAATTGTGTAAAATGGTTAGGCGTAGTCGGATTTTTATAACAGTGTAGAGTAAGACAGGGTGGCATTACATTTCCAAAACTCTTTAAACTTCTTCAATAAGCTTGTTCATATACGAACGAGCTTATTGAAGAACTGATCCATAGATGGGTTGAAAGTAAATAATATAAGCTATGCGGATAATACGGTGCCGCTGAGTCCTTCAATAAGTGGTTTAAGAAATCTTGTACGGGTGTGTGAAATATATGCAAAAAAGCACTGTTGTATAATAAAAAAAAATAATGAAGTGCTTTTATTTATTGGTAGAAACAAAGTAGTTTTGTTTTCAATAGCTTTCGTACACATTTCTCTTATTTATTTATTCACAAATAACATAATTTTTTGTTAATATACTTTTGTCTAAAGTTAAATCCACTCAATCTGCCTGAGGCTGGTAACTCAAATGTTTTGAGTGGTTCTGATAAATAAAATAGAAACATTTTGTTTTCAGTAAACCTATAACACAATAGTTTTAGTAATTTTATATGATAACATTTCCAATGAATATCAATTCTAAGTAAAGATCTAACTGTTTGAGTATATTCTGGTTTAAGTACCAAAAAAAAATTTTCATAGAAAAACATTACTCAGAAACAATTCAAGCGGACTGAGTTCAATAAGCAAATACATTTTGTGTGCTCTTCATACATGTAGGTTGAGTCGGGTGTAAAAAAAAACTAGTTTCCATGGACATTTTAGAAATAGGGTTTTCACTACATGGTAGTTTCGTCCATCAGAAGTACAACAGTATACTTAACTCAATTTTGGCCAAAGTGTGGAATTAGTCCTTTCTGTTTAACTACGTCCAATTGTAGCTAACACTAAACCAGATTGTCCTGTAAACTGAACGTAGAAATACCTGTCTCTCCGCAGCTGGCACAGCGCAATCCCTGTAGCATTGACTTAATTTGTTTGATCTCTTTCAGGTGTTCATGTTTCAGAGCTGATATCTGTTGCCTAAACAAAATAAACGCGACAAATGAAATACCCTTTTCACATGTTTACTTCTGGCGTCGCTATCTATTTTACATGTTGTAATTACCTTAGGTTTTTTATTTCTGTTCTAGCAAGTGAGATTTGACTGATATATTGATTGCATTCGTCAGACATGTTTTAGATAAGATAATTAATATTATGTATGAAAAAAATTAAAAAATCAGATAACCTGACGTTTACTTCGGTCATTCGGTCGGATCATAAAGGAACTATCACTAGGTACGCTAATAGTCGGATCAGAGAATGTTTCAAATTGGATAAACAAATTACAATCGACATCATCAGTTCACGTTTTCACTTGCACGATTACAACTGTCCTAGAACTAGAGTTGTGTTACTCATACGTGAGGCGCCTCAAATGTCCCATGCAAAGTAATAAATTGTCCCATCGCCTCAAACATACATTTTGTACCGCTACAAACTCTTTGTACCGCTACTAACTCTTTGTCGTAGTTCGTGTAGTTGTTCACTCACTCTCAAAGAAGAGTAGCTTCTAAGAAAGAGTAAGGGAATGCGCGTGTTGCGTAGTAGCGTGGTTTTGAACTATTTTGTCCTGCTCACACTTTTCATGCTTGAACAAGACTAAAAGCGAATGAAACGATATATGTGACATTTTTGAAGTTTCGGAGACACTTCGTGTTGATTTGTGGTTTGAATGTTCGCGCTGTTTTCAATGTTAATTAAAAATATTGTTAACCTTTTTTTTCTACTTTAATATCACTATATTGTATTTATTGATAATAAACGTGTTTGAACGTGAGTGCATGACTTCATTGCATTTTAACTTTTTTAACTATGTATTTGCCTTGATTTTTATAAAATATCTTATCTGAGATGGGTATGAATTATGAATGAGGAGGCTTGACGAAAAAAAAACTAATATGTATTTATTTTTAAATTATAATATGTAATAATAATTGTACCTAGATAACTGAGAATATTTTGCACCGCTTAAAGTATATAATTTTGTTAAATATAAGTCTTTATTTTCTACAATTATATGTTACTCAAATAACATAACACTTCAACGTCATGTTAGTTCAGTAAACTACTTTTCTTATGAAATAACCTCTTCTAGCTCATAACTCAAAAACACGATATGACTTCAATTTGTATGTAGGTACTTCCCGCTTGATGACCACCTCAAATGAGGTGGTACATCGTCCTACTTCATTTCTCAAAATGAGCAGCTCATACAAACTCATAATATTTGTGTGTCCTACCCAACGCTACCTAGAACGGTAGAACGAGGAAGCTAATCATTATGCAAAACGTAGCAGAGCAATCTTACCGTTTGCCTGAAACATTACAAGTTTTTTTCTATCTTTGTCACTTGGCCGTCACACGCTGTGTATTGTGCCACTTTTCAAGTTTGTGAAACATAAGTTTCACAAACTAAGTTTCACAAACTAGGCTCCTGATCACAGAGATGCTTACTACAGAGTATTTCAAAGCTCATTGAAAAAAAACATATGCTAGTTGCTAATAGTAACTACTATTGAAGCAATGGCCACCATAATATAATAAACAAGACGGCCAACCTCCTTTGGCTACTTGCCCCAATAGCAAAATTGCAAGTAATTCAGTTTAATCAAGTGACTACTGTTTAAAAATACCCTATAATACAAATTTTTGCTTAATTGGCGTACTAAAACACAGAGTTAGGGAATACAATAATATAAGGTTGAATTATACCTACTCCACATTATGAACAAGGTTAAGCAAATAAGGATAAGCTTAACTCTGAATAAATACATTAAAAATTTACAGTTGTTCCATGTGAATATTGCTACTGTTAAAACTTTTGTTTAGGCAACCAATGTTATTTTATTACACATATTCCATATGTTTTATAGTAAAATTGGTTCATAATACATACGAACAGTGTCATATTTTAGCTTAATACAAATTGGAAGCCTCAAATATGCTTTGCCTAAAAAAGCTTTAAGCTGGCTCAAAAGTGGCAATCCTCAAGGTAGGTACTTACTAAGGTTTAACTGTTTCGTTACAAAACATAATTGGCGTCGCGTGAAATTTACCCTCTTTATCCTAGTTCTAAACCAAAACTTCACGTGGTGAATTTCACTCTGCTGAGAGCAGTTTGTTTTGAGACGCATCGGATATAATATTTTACAACAAATTAAAAAGTTATTTTATATTTGACCTTTGCGCCGATACGCACAGAATTAGTCTGTAGTACTCACCTCTATAATAAAAATTGAGTTTTAGAACGCAGACACAGAAACTATGGTTTAATTTTTTATTTATTTAGTGAAGAGCGATGATATTATAGAATCGATTGATGTGTTGTTTGATAAGTCTATGTTGTGTCGCTGACTAATTGAGGTGAGTATTCTAGAAGTCAAAGAATGAAATGCGGCTAAGGCTTGAAGACATGCGCTTTATTGGAGTGCCAGCGAGAGACTGGTCTGACAGTCTGTGAAACTTAATACAAACGTTATATAAACAAACTTAGTCTAAATTATATTGCGATGATAATATTTTAGACTGGTTATTAAAAACGAGTTATTTTGATGAGATTTTGATGGCTAGGATTTTCAAAGAGGTACAACAAACATAAATTCTTATATCGAATTATTGGTAACTGGCTAAATTTACTCCGGCAGCCGCAATTTACACACAGCAGAGGCAACGTTGCTTTGGGTGTCTAAAATTGTGGAAGAATGTGCCGCGCTAATAATAAAACGTTAATCAAGGTGTTATGGCCTTTATTACTTCTAGCCTTGCACTAGCACTTTTTATAATGCCAATAAGCCAGTTGAAATATTTTTATGTTTAAAATTTACTCTTCATATAAGTTCTATCGAAAAAACTGAAAACTATCGAAGTAAAAGACTTTGTTACAAAGAACAGCAATTTTTTTTCGTGCATTTCTATCTAGCTGGATTAATCGAACTAAGTATCAACAATCGATTCGATTATTCCGATTTAATAGAGATTTAGTAGAGTTAACATACAACACTACTGCGGTTTGCCATTTGCCGCACACGTGCTGAGGTTTTGTGATATTTTTACTTCAATTTATTTAACTTCGATACTCCCCGAGAGCATCACGAAGCGTCTTCTTCACGCGATTATTGTTTATCAACATCGTGTCGTTAGTTTTGGTGGTGAGTTATTAACAGCAAATATTTTTGACGTGATGGGGTGGGGCAAAATGTCTGTAGAAAATGATCGCCACGTGTCCTACATATCCGATTTTAGTCCATTTAACATGATTTAACGTTAACCTTGGCTTTATGCTCGACTTTCCATCGAAACGTGATATATTTGGATGTATTTTAGTCCTGGAGTTTTTTATTTACGTGGTCGTAAGATTGCTTATTTTTGTTTCACATGATCGATTATTTTTGTTGCCGGCTGCGATCCGGTTAATTGAATGCAGTGTAGCGATATTATTTACCTAATTGACTGTTATATATAGCTATTATATATACTAGAATTTACTATAATTTTTAAGTTTTTTTAGATTTTACAAATTTTATGTCACTCATATTCCAACCTCTCATGCTAACTACCCTCAACATGACATGTAATCAGCATTGATTTCAATTGATTACCTGAATATCTGCATTAAAAGGTACCATTTCATATTTCCATTTAGGTATTTTTTTTAAATCTTAGAGATTTATTGAGCAACAGTATTTGTTTTGTAAATACATTCATTAGGTACAAGTTAAATAATTTAAGTACATTAAATTAAACTTAAAAATTACCCTTTTCCGAGACAAACCCTTCTAATCTTGAAGGCTAAATACATTTTAGCTGAACTTGTTTAACATGTTTTTGTAAATACAAGTTGATACATCTTTTTGTTTTGAATAATAAACAATGTTAAGAATGTCATAGCTTCTTTACCCTAGCAGACAGGTTTTGTTCAGTCCTTGAGTTGAGTGTAGCTTTATAGAATTCTTATTCTAATCTTATTTATTAAGAAATAGTGAAAGCCATTTAAAAATTAACCAGGAATATTCTTAAATACCAGTACATAAATAATGTAGAGGTGGTGGTGATGTATGGGTGAATGGTGCGAGGTTGATATATGCTAGACACAAAACACTGGGAAGTTGTATCAGTCTAGTCAGTATAGTCAGTTGATTACATTAGCCAAATACAGCAGATTAGTTATGAAATTAACTACCGTCACTTGCTCAGTCCCTGACCATAACATTTTTCCATACATGAAAAAATCCTGTTTACTAGTTAGCTTACGAACAAAGATCAAAATCATTACAAAAACATAACACCGTCCATGTCTAGGGGAAATCCCAACTTTTATCTGTGGGAGGATAGACAGCATAATTATTTTTAGCAACTGACTAAGCATAAAGGAGTCAAGTGTAGGTTTATTGATAATTAGGTATATTTTGTATTGTAACGATTTATTTTTATGTGACAAACATATCAATATAACTAATCAAAATAATTTCAGAAAAATTGAAAGAAAAAGATATGGAATGTTAGTCATAACCCAAGCCCAATTTAGTAGTTGCAGCAACCAACGCTGGTCCTTCGGTGGGACCGGCATATAGTTAGATCAAATCTAAGTAACCTGTGGATGACGATGAAAAAAAAAACACCAGTTAAAAAAAAATAAGTTTATTTATTTGCTAAAAAATTATGTTAGACAAGGTTTTATGTTTACATAACTATTTCTCTATTGGATTCTACTTATTATGTTTAGCAAATAAACTACAAAATACTTAGGCACTTATTATGTTTTCATAGTATAGTGTGACATCATCATTGTACATGCTTATCTATGTGTTGAGACTTAGTTTTATCTATTATGATATTTTGTACTAAATAGCTTTGCTTAGTCATATTTTGACTAAATGCAACTGTTTTTTTTAAATAGCTATCTTATTATTGTTTAATTTTTAACAGCTTTAAATATGAAGGTGCTTAGTTTGACTGTGTCATTTATGTGGCATGTTTGTTACGTGATTACACTGTAGATGATGATGATGTAGCATACTTTTTCTTTTTAAATAATGATAGGTAATTCAGGCAAAACTTGCATTATTATGATGGAACTTAACTCTTAAGTTAGGTTTTTGTAATCACAATTACCTGTAATTGTTCCAGTAAGTGATATTTAATGGCAATGGTGACTGAAGCAAAGGTAAATGGGGGCGAGATGGAGAGCCCTGAATTGCCGCCGGCACTGGCCGAGAAGCCGGCGGGTCTGCCGCCCGGCAAGTACTCTCTGGTCGGCTGGGACATGGACACTACTGGCCGTAGGCTTATCGACGAGGTGAGATAATATATTTGTTATTTTAAATCTGAGGAGTTACCATTGCAGTAGTATTATAAAAAATGTGATGTAATATTTGATCTTGGTGTAGAATACTAAAAACTATGGTCACCCAGTCTCAGTGCTGGGCAAACGCCTATTTCGTCTTTCAGAAAGCTCAGTCTTTAATTTTGTTATGAATCTCTTTTCTGTTCCTAAGACCCCATTTTAAAGCAAAAGCCTTATACAATATGTCACCATACTGCTCTGTTATGGGCAGCTGGCTTCACTTTGCTTCATGTCTAATACCTATTTTTACTGTTTTCTGTTATAACTGAGTGCTGCCATATCTATATAGAGCTGCTAATCTTGCTTCGACGATGCCAATTCCAGTCCTGTAAATTAATTTGTTCTCAATTAACAATATAATTGTAGAGTCTGTGCGTAAAGGGAATCATCTTGGCTTGAATTGGAATTAACATTACGATTTTGTATGACAGCCTCAACCGAATACATAAATAATTTGTACCAAATAAGCGAAATGATTAAATAATAGAATTGCGCTACGATGACATAACTGTGTTGACAATATAGCAAATATGTTAAATGAACACAGTGGCACCCTCATATCTTACAACGGTACTTTTTTCGCACAGACTGATTTAATATTTCCGTCTTTACAAGAATGTCTAAATTGAATGAATGCATGAATGATTTTTATTTGTAACAAACATATAATACAACAAAAATATCATTCAAAATAATTACAGTAAATAATTTTGTGTAAGTATTTGTCACAACTCTGCTATAAGGATACAGCAACCAGCGCTGGTCTTCCGCTGAGACCAAGCAATATAGATAGGCTAAGATTGGTTGAAATAAACTAGATTTTATTTGGTTTATGATCTCTCTTCCAGATATGCCAGATAGCTGCATACACTCCCAAGCAGACATACTCTCAGTACATAATGCCATACGGAGACCTGAACCCGGGCGCGCGCCGTCGGCACAACGTGCGCGTCGTCACCGTTGGACGATATCGCATGCTCAAGGACACCAACACACACAAGGTACAATATTATTTTCTTAATTCTAGTTGAGACTTATTCTAAAAACAGAATAAGCTGTCTTATAGTGTAAACTAAATAATATGTATAACATAACAAAGTTTATACAAATAATAAAATCTGAGAGGGTACATATTCAATCCCAGCATTGCTGAATTGTGGATAAATATTATAATTTTCTTTTTATTGTTTACCTACTTACATATCTCAGAAGTGGTCCCATTCAAATTTTATCAGTCTGCCCTGTGCTTTGGTTTTTAAATTAAATAACTGACAAAATGTATGGGCAGCTGCTATTTAAAAGAATTTTTTAAAAGAACTTGTTTTTTTCCCCTTTTTGTGAACCATCAAGATTGAAAGAAACAAGTAAAATTAAAAATCTTAAAAAACCCCGACATCGACATTTTGTAATGCCGGCCATCTTTAATTTGTTATAGTATTCTTCTAGTCCTTTCATTTGATACCCATATTGAGGGAGTTTTGAAAAATATAAAATCCGCCATTTTGTTGTGTTTTTATCAAACATAGCAAAGAGCACTCCCAACTAGTTCACTGTTCTAGCATAATCAAAATCGGTTCACCCGTTCGGCAACAACGATGTCATAGACACACAGACGCACACACCCTCACACAGAAGTCATGCGTCGGGAGTTGATGAGGTAGAAAAACTTAACGTGCGAAAAGATCTCGCAGTTATTTGCCATGCAAAATTTATCATCTTGAATTTCTTAATGTCAGCCCTATCTTATACATATATGAATCTTTGAAATCTAATATATAATATGTTCAACAGATACTGAAGACAAAGTCTGAGATCTCGGCGTTATCAGACTTCCTTGACTGGCTGGAGAAGGAAAAGGGTGACGGCAGTGTCATCCTCATCTACCACGAGCCACGACGTCTCAGCCCTACCATGCTGCTCGAAGCACTCACAAAGTAAGAATCATCATAACAATATTTCTGACTGATGTCATTGAGACTCTTGGCCTGATTTGGAAATTATTTTTATTCTCTTTATATGTTGTACTTACACCCTAGATCCATATAGATTTTGTAGAATTGGTCCGGTAGATTGTGAAAAGAATTGAAATATATTTATAGGCTCCTCTTGAATTGAAATCTGTTCTCACCATATTCTTTTTTTTAGGGTTCCATACCCAAGGGTAAAAATCGTTTTTGTTTATGAAAATCGGCCAAGTGGTATGGTTTTATAAATCGAAGTATCTAAAAAAAATATTAGAGCCTACAGAATTAAGTAATAAACTCGTTTTAAAAGAATGGATTAACTATATAGTTGCATTATGTGCCAAGTGCCAGCTTAGTTTATTCCGTACCCTCTTCTAGGTACAAGCTCCTGGACAGATTTAAGTCGATCGTGGCCGGTTTTGCGGACAGCTACGCTCTAGCAGCTGACAAGTGCAAAGCCACCGTGAAGTCTGTGTCACTGCGAGTGCTGGCGAGAGTTCTGCTCGACGCGGACTCTGTTGCGGTGGACAGCGCTCTGGACAGAGCCACCACAGCATATCGGATCCTGGAGCATCTAGCACAAGGTATGGTATCCGGCAGTCTTCTTAAACCAAAAGTGACATAGTGGAGATCATTCTGCACATATGTTCTTTTTATTGCAGACCTTGCTGCGCCCTGTGGTGCTACCCGTGTAATGCACGATAAAAAGTAGCCTATGTGTCATATGTCTGTAAGATAATTCCTGATCGAGACCAATAAGATGATAATGACCAATAATAGACTATGACATGATTTATTATATACAAAAAAAGTTTTGGGTAGTCAGCAACATTTTCTTTCTGTTGGTCGACTTGGCTTTTTAATTTCATTCACTATTTGACTGATATTTTTTATCTGGTTTACCCATATTCTAAGACTGGTAACGAGGTGTTTCCTCCCCCAGGTGAGCAACAAGAGGTGGGGGCTAGCGGAGAGGGCGTGTCGTCCGACATGGTGGAGACCGCGCGGCTGTGGGCGCGCCCCGTCACCACCGAGCTCTCCGCTCTCGACAACCTCAAACAACTGCTAGAGAGGTATGCTTGGACTGACTGAAAATATTGTACTCAGTAAGGGTACAATATTTTCAGTCTCAGTACAATACTCAGAATGAGCTTGTATTATTAGACTCTGCCTTATAATGCGACACCATACTAAGCGTAAGCGGTTCTAACCATTATTACTATTAGTAACCATTATTACCACGAACTTTCGACCTAAAAACCACGATATTTTTTAAAAGTTAGTAAATATAACGATACTTAACCGTTTTTATAATATTTAGGAATCTTAATGTATTGCTCTGCATGTTTGTACCAATTGTTATTGAACTCAGCCTGTTAATGACGCCACAGCAAATTTCCCCATTCTTTAGATATACATATTATATTTTCCCTGATAGATTAGTTACCAAACGCATTGTGTCCCTGATGCTCGCGTGCGGGGCAGCTCCAACAGATTTGCTTTGAGGATGGATCTAAATTGTCCAATAATGCTACATGTTGAGCACTGGATTCATGCCTAGATATAGACTGCAATGAACTATATATGTGTACTTGTAATGTTTTCATACAGTAAAACGTAATTATAATTTGATGATTATATTAATTATTGCTTTATTTAAAAAACTAATATTATAATGTAGGTGAGGCTTTTATTTTACATAATTGGTATTTATGAATATGGAATGGTACTGATATAAATGATTCTATTCTGTTATTTCCAGTTGACAGTGATAATTATGCTGACCTGTGTTATTGCAGACAGAACACGTTCCGGCCGGTGTTCGCGCCGCTGCTGCGCTCGGCGCGACCGGAGCGCAAGCGGGTGACGGCGCTGCGACGTCTGCTCGCGGACGCGGGGCTGCTCTACGACCAGCTGCAGCTCGCGTGGCAGGACCAACAGCTGGCAGGTACACATACACTGCAGGCTAGCTCCCGCACCTGCTCATCTAGCTTGCCACTTTCAAATATCACTGTTCCAAGACTTGACTTGACTGGCCGGTTGGCGCAGTTGGTAGCAACCCTGCCTTCTGCGCCGCTGGTGCCGGGTCCGATGAACATGTCTGTTTGACCTGTGTCTGGGTGTTTATTATATATTCAAGTATGTATATATAAGTATGTATATCAGTCATCAGGTTACCATAGCACAGGCTTTGCCTAGTTTGGGACCTGAACACCTTTGTGTGGATGTTGTCCCATATTATTATTATTATTATATTATACTTGCCAGGGCAGTGGGTAACATTATCTATATCCACAGGTAACGCAACAATTACAATTTATCATATTTGAAGTGACTTATCAATGAAGGGATGTAAATTTCCAGGTCTGGAAAAGCAGCTGTCGTCGCTGTCAGTGTCCGCTAAAGAGGACGACATAAAGGAGCTAATAGAGATATTCGACTGCCACTTCGATCCCGCCAAAGAGCCGAAGGGACCGAAGCCGAGATTACCGAGGAACGCCGTCCGACAGCGGGTAACAATCACCTGAATATATATATTTATATATAACTAAATAAAATTAATAAATTTGTTACGTGCATGTCGTGACGCGAGACATGCATAATATACGGCGAAGCATTAGAAAGAGGAAAGAAAGAAAGAAGATGTTAAAGATAAGACAAATAATACATAACGTCGAGCAGTGTTTTACTACGAGTATCACTATAGTGACGAATGCGTCAAAAAAGATCATAAGCTCAGCCGAAACCACAGAATTCACCGCAGCACTGATTTTCATTTCCGTCCTTCACTGATACACAAGATTATAATAAACAACTACTGTTAGAACAATTTGAATGAATAAGTTGTACAAAACGTGAATAACATAACTAATAACGTGAAAACTATAGTACAAATACGATTAACTAACTGATACTGATGAATCAATATAGATGCACCTGTCTAAATACTAAAGGTATTTTAAACAAACCAAATATACAAGACATTCACATCAATTGAAATATATGATTTGCTTCTAGTTTACACTTATAAAAACAGGTAATAATAAACAATAGTAAAACAAAAAAATAACATTATGCCACCTCGTATTTGTGTATGCATAGTTCTATATATCTATAATTACTTGAATTATCCGATTTCGCACATTTTTTTTAATAAGGCCGTACACATGTAAATGATTGCAATAAAATTTGAATCACTTATAAATAAATATAACTCAATGTTCCTGCCGAAATTATATCGGTATTTTTTCACTTTTTACTGACTTTCTAAAAAAATCCCTTCTTTTTTATGAACAAGCTTTTATCACGTATATCGATATCCATCTATATATCTAGTATTATTAATTTATTACTATTATTTCGTTAAATAAAGTCAAACATTAAACATGAATGTTGCAGGCGACGTCCTCGGCGGGCGAGACCGGCGAGGCGGACGGTAGCACCAGCGACTCGCAGCCCAGCTCGCCTCACAACTCGCCCAACAAGACCGCTAATGGTAACTACCACATTATATTAAACCTATTTGACCGAGCGATTTAATTCGGTCCTTTTCGCTTTCCGTTTGCCGACTAGGCTACCACTGACTGTACCACCGCTGCACCGCCACGACTGTAGCGATGATGGTCGAGTGGTTAGTGGGGTCGATTGCCGTACAAAAGGTACGAGGTTCGACCTCACGAAACATGAAAAAAAGCCTGAGCTACCAGTGAAGGAAAACAGCGTGAGGAAACCATAGCATGGTGGTAAGTCGTTTCCTATCGCTCAACTGGCTAGCTACCACCCTCAAGTTGTAAAATCTGTCGCCAAGCACCTAACGGTGTGTTCCTGCAGCCTTCCTTGAGCGCCAGTGTATTCTAGACTAGGCATGCTCCATCTTAGGCTTCAGTATCGCTGGCTTCCGTGGTCGTGCGTAATTGTGGTCAAATGTCTAACTGTGCAAGATAATTCGTAATTGTAATTGTCATACATTAAATGATACTGAGTTGTTATATTTCAGAAGGCGAGGCGGCGCCGGCGCCGGCTGCAGATGCTAGTCAAAAGGTCCCCGCGGCGGAGGCGGTGGTCGCCAAGTAACCAACAAACACACAAACATGCTTACATTTTTCTACCATAACTTAGCATAATAAACGCCATAGATACATTTATATATACATACATACATTTATTTGTATTACCCATTAGGTTAAGTATCCATCGGAATTGAACGTTTCTGTTATTTTGAGAGATAACCATTTTTTTGGGTTTTGTTTCTGTATATGGTTTTATTTCATCATACATTATTTATCAGCTCATTTTATTGTTTGCTTTACGCGCGTTAAAAAACGTTTTTTCCTATATTATATAGTAGGAGTGCCTTAGCAACTCGATGTTTTTAACATGAATTTGTATATCCATAGTGAATTTAAAGGATAAATTACATAATGTAGTCGTTTTTCATGTCATTATTATTGTATATTGGGCCGAATTTACGCGGCGAGTTTTAAACCATTGTCGTAAGTGAGCGACCGAAATAATCGTGAGACAGATCGCGTATGTACGTTAGCTAAAATATAATGTTCGTGTACCAGTGTCAAGTACCTAATAGATTATATATAACATTATTTCAAGATGATATACTAATAAAATGGTCTTAAACAAGTAGAAATTATAAAGTTAATGAACAGTCGTGAGATGTAGTCATGTCGCGAACGTTTTAGTATGGACGTAGAGACCCTAAACTATTCTCAAGTTACTCGTCCCCAACACAAATCTAAAATCCGTTTAAAATAAAAGCAAATTGAAAGATCCTAAAGAAACTTATGTTGCATGTCAAAAATTTTGTAAAAATTAATTTATTTTCGATGTCGTGTTATGTGTTGTCGCTCACTTACAACAAGGCCTTAGAGATGTGCAATTATGTTATATATCTTATATACAATATAGGTGTAACGCGACGTCGCAGATTTTCTACTATTTTTAATATAATACCAGTTTAAAAATACGGCTTAGAAGTTGGCGTATATTTTTAAGTTTTAATTGGGGGGCTTTCATTTTGAAAAGTACAGTAGTATTTTATTTATTTAAAAAAAATATCGAAAAAATTATTTATTTTTAAAAGAAGTGCAATGGAAAGGAACGGATGGACTGATTTTAACATCCTGCGTGTTAATTGTATTTTTTTTTTTACATCTTTTTTTTTCCTTTTTTGTATATTTATTGGCGCTGTCGTCGATTTTTTTAGTTTGCCATAATATGTAAAAGAAACATTTTTATTTTGTTCTACGTTCTAAGATAATATTCCTTTACCATACATACATTTTAGGCTGCAAAAGTGTGTACCTATTAACTTCTAATTTTAGTTAGTTTTAACATAGACTGTACATATTAATTTAATTTCTTATTTTGTTCAGATCTCTAATAAATATGTAAGTCTACATATATTTTGTTTGATTTACTTACTTACCTTGAGATATAAGACCCAGTTGTGGCGGCATTATTCCTAAGCCAGGGTTAAATTTAATAAGAATCCTACAATGCCACAAAAGAGAGGATATAACTACTCTTAATAAATATATCTTTTTATGATATTCTTTTTAGTAGTTTGTAGAAAATTGTAATATCATAATGAAACGAACTCAACAGGACATCTTCCAGCGCTCAGCGATGTCTACCGTCCTCTCCTTGATACACTACACCATCCTTAGGCCCGCGTGTGCCATCCTCAATTCTTCTGTCCTTGAACCGCAGTTTGGGGGTTACCCCCCTACAGGCCTCCAACCACCCCTTACAGCCTGCCCTTGCCTCCACAAACTCTTATTTCTCCTATTTCTATTCTAATACAATATCCTACACTAACATTCCTTCTCACTCCTCAAAAACAATCTCCTTATTCTCTGCGCCCAAAAAAACTTATCTCTACCTACATTTAGTATTGACCAAAGAAAAAAAACATCTTTTATATTCTTAAATTTACTTCTAAGAGTCGCCAGTGCTAAATTACGTTTGCTGACTAAATAATTAATTTTAACCGAACGAATTAAATCGAGTAACTCCGCGACACCAGTTGTGCTGGGAGAAGTTGAATTGTGGAATTCGATCGCGACTACTGGGGTGGTAATGTTAGAGACGAAAGAAGTGAGACAAGGGAAACCCAATCTTGGTTTAGTTTTGTCCCAACCTAAGTTTGCTAACCGGTGTAAACAACTTTTCCCAATACTAAAGTATAATATTTTTTTTTTATTATTTTTTTTTGTTCTACGCCAATAATTTATAAATCTAATTGGTGGTCGTATCTCTTGATAGTAGCCAAACATGTGGGCTGTATCATTTGTTGCATTAGTTTATTAACTAATTACTCCGAGACGTCTGAACTGTTTTTACACTGCTAAAATGTTCGCTGAAGAACATTTTAAATACAGTTCAGACGGCTCGGAGACGGCTGTACCGAATTGAAAAAGTAAGTTGTTGTAATATTTTTTGAATACCCATCTGATGAGAATGTATCAATATTGGGCAGAAAAAAAAATGTAGGCGAATACCGAAATGAAGTCTGCAGTCACTTAAGAAATGTTTTCTTATTATCCTTTAGTTAGTATGTATAATTGATGGAGTCAGGCGTTACTTTGCGGAAATCCATTTATAATAAGATGGTATATACAAAATATTTAGTGTTTTTCCGCCTCGTCTTGATGTCAACGTGAGAAATCGAAAAATATTTTTGTTTTTATGGTGTGGTTCCTCCTCACCACCGCCACACCTCACCTTATTATTTTTCTTTCTCTCAGTATCCGACTTCCTCGACACGTGTTTCGCCTTAGCACAAGGCATTCGCAGGAGATGTTGACTCTTCAAGCGCTCGCTCGAACTTCGAGCGTTGACATCAAGACGAGGCGGAAAAACACTAAATATTTTGTATATACCATCTTATTAGTATGTATGTTCGAAGGATTGTTGAAAATATAAAATATATTTTTTCTCAGAAAATATAATTTATTTCATACAGTAATAACATCTGGTTTCGTCCAGCCTTCAGCTAAATGATCCCTTACTGCTTTGTCTAAAACTACCTGTAAAAGAAACAAGACAATTCAAAGAATCTAGATAGTTATAGTCTTCAGTAATTTGTAGATAAATAGGTACGGTAATTTTATAAGATCATATTGTCTCCAAAGGATGGCTTAAAATCAGTTCCAGATTGGTAAAGCCATCTTTCCTAAAACATTTTATTTGAATGAAAGTCACTTTTAATGATCTCAATTTTTCAAGTTATTTTCCTTTACCTTACGAAAATAACAAATTAGTGGGGAAATATAGAATAAAAATATTTTAGGTCCTTTTTTTTCACTAACATATGTTGGTTTGAATAAGACTAGAGTAAAACCTTCCTAACAAGTGGCTAGAAGTGTTTTCAAAAAACCCGACTGCTAAATCTTTAAAACTGTGTATCATCTTTATTTATTTTTTAATTATGATGTACTCAGTGTCATTCTTACGACTAAGACGAATCTATTGACACCACTCACATAAAAGTACGACAAACCGTTTAGGCCCTAGGGCGTGCCAAAGAAATATAATTACATACACTCGAAAACCATAACCCTCCTTTCGCGGTCGGGTAAAAATTCAGCCAGCCTCAATAGAAGTGCAAGTGCAGGTGTGAAAACAAACCTCAATATCTCTGCATCCCTGCATCGCCCTGCTCAATACGACGTCGAAGTAATCTATGTGCAGTCTGTGTGACATTTCTAGTAGAGCTATACTACCTGTAACAAATGTTATTTAAAGGTTCATCAATATTACTTTATCTTTTACCCGTAACAACACAAACGATACCCTCGAAGAGACAATGGGATACTGGGTACCCCCACGAATTGAAGCCAAAATAGGGATGTCAAAAATGTTTCTTCTTTATTCAAGATAGGCATTTGACCACCAGCTAGCACGAGCACGGAAGACTGCGACACTCTGGCCCTAAATTAGCATGCCTGGTCTGGATTACACCGGCTCTAGAGAAAGGGATACATCCTACTACTATTCACAAGGACGAGTATGTCTTACTTAGTATATTTGGTTAGGTACATTCAAACCTATAACCCTGCATATAAATTTTTAAGAACGTAGCTTACATTCGCTTATCAGGGGAAAATTAACATGTTCTATAAAAAAGTATTTCTGACCACATGTCGGCACGCGCCGATACAATTATTTCAGTTGTTACAATTTAAAGATCAAATACTGGACCAATTTTGATAATTTCTCTCTGCAAAATAAATAGCAAAGTAACAAACATACACTCAAATTGAGTATCTCTTCTTTTTTTGGAATTCAGTAGAAAAAGGCCAAGGCAGTAAAACGATCGCCTTGCAATATTAACTCACCAGTACTCGGCAGACTGGCCACAGTGAGGCACACTCCTCCCGCCGCCTCCTCAACGTGCCCCACGTCTAACAGAGGCTCCGCTTCACCTCCCAGCCACGACATAGAAGCGCTGCAAGCGCACGCGTAAGCACGGAGAGGTATGCCAGCGTCGATCAGCGCTAGAGTCGCTGCATTTACACATACGCAATAGCAACTGCCGTCTGCCTGGAATGCAACCACTTATTTTAATTATCGAGGCATTCTCAGCTGTTGACCTGTTGTTTGAATGATTTGGTATAAGGTGCTGGGTATATTGAGTCGGTAAAGGCTCTGCCTAGCACACCAGGCACGACATAGAAGCGCTGCAAGCGCACTCGTAAACACGGAGAGGAATGCCAGCGTCGATCAGCGCTAGAGTGGCTGCATTTACATATACGCAGTAGCAACTGTCTGCCTGGAAAGCAACCACTAATTTAAATTATTGAAGGATTTTCAGCTGTCGTTTAAGCGTAGTAGTTCCGCGAACTGTCGTCCTTGAAACCACGATCTTTACAATATTGTAAAAAAAAAACAACAAATACTTGATAGATTTTATTATATTTAGGAATCCTAACTAATAATACTGTCTTCTGGATGTTTGTACCAAAAGAGTTGTTTCTAAAATGTATGGAGCTCCGGCCAGGACAGTGTACATGATATTTACAAATTCAAACTAACGAAACTTATTGCAGGGTACAAATTAGTTTTTAGTGTGTCAATTTTGACATTTCTGACGGGCGGTACAATTTATTGACCAATGTGACCATTGCAGTCAACCTAGGATACATAAATTTTCCAGGGATGTCATAATTCCACTACAATTCACAGATTTTAGATATTTTTGTACACAATGAAGGAGGCGACTGATGCATTTTTCATTAATACATAATATTAACCACATATTTAGGCATTTTTTAGTAGATGTTCTCCGTCCTAGCCGAAAATAAAACAAGTCCTTTAATATTATTGAAATCGGACAGTAAATGGCGCCATACCAAACTTCTCCCTTTTTTGAGCATATCAGACCGCTAAAAACGTTAAAAATTCGATGGCCTCTCCAAGTTTTGTAACCATTGGTAGGATAATAAGACCCGTATGCGTGTACGAAATTTCATGCATCCAAACATCGAATCGCGGAGAGGAACGCTAGCGTCGATCAGCGCTATAGGTAACCTACTAAAGTATCGCCCAGGAGGTACTGGTCTGTGAGAGATGGTATTGATGCACATGTAATTAAATAACCCGAAATACATAAATCCAAAGTGGTTCAGTAGATGCGATTTTTGAAATAAGATAGTTTATCTTTATCTGGCTATTTAGCAAGTATACAACTATATTTATTTAACTGAACCTTTTGATAACTAGTAGTTCTGAAAACTGTTAATCCTGTGATGCTACCATAAAAAAGACAATCTCTGATTTGTTGTAGGCAGTAAGGCATATCTCAATGGTCTTCTTCAAGCTATTTCAAAAAGATAAGAATTGTTTGAAAGAACAAGCTATGTTACCTGTAATACTTCCACATAGACATCAATCTGTGAGCGAGGGTAGAGTTCAGTTTTGATAGCAGCTGTTAGGGCCTGTCTCAGATGTAGTGACATCTCTGTGGACTTGCGGTCACCTCGGGGACGATTTTTTCTCTCTCCTTGAATATTTACAGAACATAATACATATTCATAGCATACTATACATCCACCTATTTTACGAACATAATATGTTTAATTATATGGAGCATACCTGTAGAAAATGTGGCCATACTGTACTGGCAATTGACAACAACTCCTTCATTGGAAACTTTTGACTTAGCTGCCTGTAAAAACAATTATCAATTTTTTATTTCGTATGTATTATATGTTGTAGTTTATAATTGTTCACATGCTACAGAGACAAGCGGCAACGGCATATAGATGAAACGATTTTTTCTGCCACTTCTAATACTATATTACTGATGAGTCTGTGAGTGCAACGACAACTGCAATCATACAGAACGTAACTGTAACACTAAATCTTAAGTACTGAATAGTCTACAGTAGACTAGGACAAACCTGATGTGGACCGTACACAGCAGCTAAAACCTTAGTGTTTCCTTGTTCTAAATAAGCGCTGCCATCCGGCTGAGTGAAAACACCAAGTTTACATCGTATCCTCCTCAATTCATTAGGTCTGCGACCGTCTAATCGTAAGCCTTGGCTTGATAATAACTCAGGACCCGGCATACTGCCTTAATTAAACACTACCAGTGTTGTATGTTATTAAATTGATTTTTATTTATTTGTTCTATTTTATTTATTTTTTACCTAAACCTACAAGAAAAGAACACTGTCATGTCAGAGACAAGATTCTGTCCATAGACGAGAAATATTCTCTTGTGTCTAAAGCTTAAAACACATATTTTTTAAGGCAGGCCTAATTGAATATTTTCCCCTAAGTATGGGCAATATTGAGATAATATAACATCGTACCTACGTACTACTCAGCTGCAACGGGTTTTGGAAGAATTATATTTGTTGTAGGAGAAACTCAAATCCACCAAGATATGTGTATATTTAGAAGTAAATTGCAAGAAAATAATAATTAAAATATTCTTAATATAAATTCTTCTGCAAAATATTTCTTTTTCTGACAGATGGTGTCAAACGTGTTTTAACACCATTAAAAATAATATTAAAAACAAAGCAAAGAAAGGTTTTATACACAAAAGAGGCTAGTCAGCCTCAGTGTAACCATTTCTCTCACCCGTTACAAGAAATTAAAAAAAGCCATGTTTGCACACGCATTGAACGGTTATTATTGTTTAACTCACTCGAAACGAAGCATTAATCAAAAGTGTTGTAGGTAATTTGGTAAACTGCCCTGGCAATTCTAAATATTGCAATAAAAAAAAGACTTCACTTTGTCAATGGAAATTGGATTGGAAAGAAGAAGTAAAAAATTAAATGGCGTTTTGTGAGTGATTGCCGCTTGTTGTCTGTTTTGTTGTGTAATTTCATAATTTGTACCTCTGCCGAACATCGGAATAGTGCGGAAGTTATGTTAATACGTTATTACTGTAAATAGGTACACATATTTAAATTTTATACCGGCTTAATTCTTGCAGATTCCATTAAAGGGGGCTATTGTCTCTCAAATAGTCTTGTCAAAATTGTCACCTTTGGTTGATGAATGCGTGTGCTTGAAATAATTAGAAATCGATATAGAGCTCATCCCAATTAAACTCCGATACACGGTATTCGCTTTCAACTGCTGTATTTTGCCCAACCAAGTTGGGTAACGCTCTTCTATACATATTGATGCATGTATATTATTTCTATTATGTATGTAAATCGATAAATTGGTACAGTTTTATTATTTTCATACGCGTAATTCCAGTCAACAATGGACGTCGATGATTCGGCAGTGGATCTCAGCGTGAGGTAATAATAGTTGTACAAAAATTATTCATATATATTTATTTTGAAAAAATCTGTATATTTTACGATTTTCTTATTTGGCACAGATCATTGCCTCCAGAGCTAAGTGAACTTAGGGCCCTCACTGCTAGTGGATTGACTATTACACCAGCTCAGCCTCCACCACATGTAAGTATTTAATGAAATTGTTATATTTGATTGAACTGTATTTAGGCTACTAAAATCCAAGTAAATTATCAAATTTTCTGCTAAAACAGCCATCAGATATTCAACAGATAAAAAAAAGACACAAACACATCTCATTCCAAATGTTTTTAATAATTGGATTAAGTTAGTGTAGCAAATGTTATGGTTTTTCTGTACTGTGACTGTGCTAGTTTATGTTCTCTGCACTTAGCCTTAATTATTTACTTCACCAAGAATTAGACCTAAACAAATACTCAGCATAATCTTTAGCAGTTCTGATAACAACTTTTTATTTAAAAAATAATATGTGGATAATTTATTTTCATAGGCACAAAATGCTTAAGGTCTAAATACCAAGGTAGGGCACCACTGCCAAATTTAATTAGCTAATCAATAATATACTTATGAGACCAAGTGATTCTTTAAATCTGTGTTGATGATTATAGATTATGTAGATACAATCTATAGGTTGTACGAGCCTGTGAAAACTCATAGTACTCATTACAACTTGTAAATTCTAATCCATTAAACATTTTATAATATCCAAGGTTAACCAATATAGGAAAACAATGAATTATTTCTTATCATGCTATACCTAATGTGACACTTGTAAAGAAATGTTTACCTAATAGATCAATCATATACATGTATGTGGTTACTACATTCTATTCTTATGTAATGATTTTGTTTTCACATGCCTATCCGTGGAAGATTGATCGAGTAAGTATACTGTGTAAGATATGTTGCTAACAAAATTGTATTTGTATTATGTGACTGCTTAGAGATAGATATGTTTTTCACAGATTTAGAGATGTATCATTTGCATATGCATACACATTTCGTTTTTGAGAACTATGATATCTACAAGTAATCCACAAAATTATGCCATTCCAGTTTTGTTTGCATAGTTTGCATGGATTAAAATTTGTACACACATTAACTGCAATGAAATGCACCATAAATACATATTACTACAGATGTTTTTGGCTAACAGATGGCTCTCTCTTTCACATAAGTATCACTAAATTACTGTCTATTCTTTATCCCATGGTCACATACATGTCAATCCATAGCATGCCACTGCTTGGCATGATCTCCTCTGAATGGGGTGCAGTTCCACCAAGCTGGTCAAGTTGAATTTTACTTATTTTTGAATGCTTCTCTGACAAGCTGCTTTACTCACAATAACCTCAAAGATGCCTGTACCTGTGATCTGAATCTGTTTCTGTGATATACCTGGGATCAAACTAATCTTATGGATTCAAGGGGTACACTAACTAGACTACTAACAACTTTACAAGGCTACCACTAAATTCACCATGACCATTATAGTTAATTATACCAACACAAGTGTATAGTTGATTTTAATAAATCTTTTCTGCCGATAAGATTATCTAAAATGACTAAGACCTACTTGCTAAGATATACTGGCTTTTCAATTGTTATTACCAAATCCCAATTTTCATGTTATTACCTACATATGACATTGAATTAAACAAATGATATTTTACTTTTCTCCAATGCTCAGCTATATTATTTTTAAGTTATATTAAATAATAATAAATATTTTTGTATAGCCATAATCGGCTAGAGTTAAGCATGTAAAAAGTAAAAACAATAGCTAACAAACTTGGTTTCGTTTTGACAGTTCACACAACTTTTTCTGTTTTCATCTCTTTGCTGTAGTTGTCTTAGTTTTAACCTAACAGTTTGTTTATAACTGGTAACAATAATAGATTGTTGTAAACCACGACAATGACACTGTAAAAATAGGTACCGTAAAAAATTGCACACTTTTTTGTGTATCTAGGGGTTTGAAAAGAAGTTTACTATGGCGCCATTTACAAGGCAATTTCAATCTTATTTGGCACAGAGTTACAGACATGTGGAACACAATATTAATAAAAAAATATGGATATACAAAAATAAAACGAAAGGCCACGGGTACAATCCCAGGTTCAGCATGCACCCCTGAGCTTTTCAAGCACAAGTACTTGGTTGATCTTTTGCGAAAGTACTAGTTGATAATTGATAATCTACGTTTCGTCAATTTTGTTTGGGCACTATTATCTGTGGAGAACCTGAAGTAGTGTAAATAACCTGCATTGTTTATTGTAGGGCGCCAGCGGCAAGCGGGTGCTCCGCCCCCGTTCGGAGCAGCGCAGCTACGCGGAATCCGTGAGCCCTGATATAGTGCTGCTGCCGGCCGCGCCGCCGCATCGCAAGCAAGCGCACACATCAGCACCATTCACTGGTAACTTTACAACGTTCATAATAAAAACAATGCAGATACATTAAAACATAAAACATTAATTAGGTGCCTTTATCGCCTAAATGTTTCTTCAAGGTTTCCAGATACTTTTCAAATAGTTAGTAAACAGTAGTGGTCTGGCGGAGATTATAAAATCAAAATAGCGGACTTTATTTAATACAGGTACAGGTTTACACACATAGCAGATAAAAATGGAATGGTCCAACTATAATTTCGATCACATTATTTCTGACTTTCTTTCTGAGATTTTTTCAGGAAGAAAAGTCCAGGACATAGCCAATGTTGGTGCCAAATTTCATCCAAATCAGTTTTTGCATGAAAGAGATTTTTTTTGGTACTCTTTGATACAAATATACACGCATACAACTTTCGAGTAAGTATATAATATTAGTAGCATAAGATGACCACTTTGTGTGTTTATAGCAATATATAACAAATTAGATAAAACAGAATGTAACACACTCAACAAAAGGGTATAATATACATATATAAATTTTATATTAAATTATTTTTTTCAGATTTTGTTTTATAAACCAAAGTTACTGAAAAATTTGTCTCCGGAATTAAAAGTAGATTTTTCACTATTTTAGAAGTGTATGAAGCTGGTTCTGCAGTTTGTTTGGAAGTATAAGTTGTTTGGTATATTCATGTTCATATATTCAGCAACACAAACAATTATAACGAATAAAAACATTTACACTGTGTGTAACTTAATATAATAGAGATAGTACAATAGTAAATATATATATATTTATATAAATTGCAGACGGCAGCAGCCGACTGAACACTGGCTCAGTGAATGTGTGCATAACGCCGAGCGCGCCGGAGTCGCCGCGCGAGCCGCGAGATGAGATCGAGGAGGATGACGAGAACGAACCTCCATTGCCCTCGCCGCTGCCGCAGCATAGGGTATGGACACGCAATCACAGATCATGTGGGCTAATTATCCTTTGGGATGAGCAGGCGGCTGAACACCAGTTCAGTGAACGTGTTTATACTGCCGAGCACGCTGGAGTCTACGCGCAAGTAACAAGAAAACCTGATGACGAACGAACCTCCCTTGCGCTCGCCGCAGCATAGGCTATGGACACTTAACACTTAAATACAGACAATGTTTGTATTGATTCAGGACGACTAGGCATTCGATCACCAGCTCGGATGACTCGGCGACACTTGCCTTAGATGGAACCCCTGGTTCTCAAGGAAGGATTCTCCAGAAAACATTCTTAGATAGATTATTCAATTTGTTATGGGCAAAGTTTTTTTTTGCTAAGCACCTTGCAACCATTTAGCCGATGTATGACTTTTGGATACATAATTTAAAAAGGTTCATACAGAAATATATGAAGTTCATAATCATAATCAGCTCTAATCAGACTAATGTTTAGTACGAGAATATAGACGTCGTTTGCATAGCAACAAGTATATTAAAATGTGGAAACACTGCAACGATATAAAG
Organism: Ligdia adustata; assembly: GCA_947049295.1. Taxonomy (NCBI): domain Eukaryota; kingdom Metazoa; phylum Arthropoda; class Insecta; order Lepidoptera; family Geometridae; genus Ligdia; species Ligdia adustata. The sequence goes on from OX346237.1 coordinate 5,647,382, forward strand.
CTATTTTCTTTGCTGTTGCAAGGTACAATGTTGGTCCCTTAGTGAAAGTTATTTATTTCGATGAGTATAATGCCGCCTTTCGGTTTAGTACAACCCCTGTATAAGAGATAAAAGGTTGTGCAATATGTATTTATCTTCGTAGGAACTATCCAGTGAAGAGGTATGGGAGCGGGAACGTCGGCTCCGCGACTTGAGAGAGAAACTGCGAGCTGAAGAGACTCGGCTCGTGCTGCTGAGGAAGATACGACAGTCGCAGCAAGCGACTGGCCTGCCGCCTGCCAAGGTATGCGTCACAACGTTTATACAGGATACATGGAGAGTGTGCTTTGGAATTAAATGAATTGAGTCTCCCATCCCCATCCTTCAAACGGTCAAGTAGAGATACTGTACAGTGCCACCGGTTCATGGTAAAGGTTCGACGGATTAGCACAAAATAAATTCGTGTCTACTTTTATAGTGCGAACAGCCAGGTTGAAGAATTCGCTGCCATGTTCTCTATATCCTAATGGTTATAATCTCGGTCTCTTCAAGTCGCGACTGAATCGGTTTCTTCTAGGCAAGCGCGTTACATCCTAGACCGCGTGGTCGCTAACATTAGGTGAGTTGCAATTTTATTGTCTATAAAAAAACTTTCAGCAGTAGTACTGGTAAATTTGTTTAATGTTGTGCTGAGAAAGAAAAAAACAATATAATCTTTCTCGAAAATAAATTTCCATTTACGTTTCATATCTACATAAAAAGCGGAACAATATTTCATGTGATGTTCTTCTTAATTAATTTTGTGCAATTTGTACGTACGAATATTTTTAATCATTTTAAATCTCATAAAAACTCAACATGGGCGGATCCAGCTTTGGCGCCAGAAAGGGGTCACATAGTCGTGGTCAAGTCAAGATCTTATAATTTAATTCTGATAACAATAGATACAAGTAAAAAGTAATATTTTATTAATGTACGACAGTACTGTACTTTCTTTATTGTACACTTGAAAAACTTAACACATAATAACTTGTACATATACACATACACATTGCCATCTTCTCTTGAAGACATCCAGAGAAGCACTATCACGCACGGAATGAGGCAGCCTATTTATATTCCATAACCGTGGTGAATGATTTGTCATAACAGCTAGAGGTATGTCGAGGGGTATGACGCAGAACTCCGCAAATGTGAAGAGGTGGTACGACATTTCCAACAAACAAAATAGAAACAGACAAAATACATATATTTAAATAACAAAATCAATTTTTCTTCCCATCAATTTGTCTTCTCCCGAAACGTGTTATTACGTCATTTACATCAATGGGTACGTTTTTATGAACGCGGAGAAGTGCCAGTCCGGTTATTATATTAAATTATTTAAACATTGAAGGTATGTTGTTACATAAAATCTGTATGGTGACAAAATATGTAAAGAAAATCATTATGTTCAATTAGTCCACCTAAGTCCTGGAACCAGCTCAGGGGGGGTCAACCCCCATGACCTCCCCCTTGTTCCGCCGTTGATGTTCAATTAATTGCTATCATCACAAAATTAGAAAAAAAAGGTATTGTAAAAATACTGTTCAGCCAAATAAAACAGCAAGAAATTTTTTTTAAAAAAAATGATTAATACACGTAGTTAATACATACCTAAATACATGGTCATACTCTGAACCCGCAACCGTGTGTACTTAATACATTCTAAGGGTTAAAATCGCTAAAACAGGAAGTATTTTACCCGGAGAAGTTTTGTAGGTACTCGTATGTAAGACTATAAGAGGCGTGTTGTATGAATGTTTGAATAAAAAAGAAACATCCTACTTAGGTATTATATAAACGCGAAAGTTTGTAAGATTATATGTGTGTATGTTTGTTACTTTTTCCCGCTGAAACTACTGAACTGATTTGGATAAAATTTGGTACAGAGATATCTTAAACCTTGGATTAACACTTAGGCTATGGGTATTTTAATCCTGTATTAACGCGGTTAACACCGCATGGCTCAGCATGTATTTAATAATAATGTGTGTTTGTCACAACCCTTCCCCAACTCAGCAAAATATTGTGTTATATTGTGTAGGACCCGAGCACTGGCACGGCGCTGGCCGGCAGCGGGTGCGTGGTGCCGCCGGGAGTGACCGTCACCCCGGCCCCGCCGCCCGCGCATCAGAACAAGGTTGCTCATTCATCTATGTTACTACTAACTAGTCTCTATATAATGGTAATGAATAAACTTTCTCAAAATGTGCTGCTGGAGAAGAATGCTTAGTTAGGATTTTATTTATGTTTCTTTTCTGCGCCGCTGGTCCCGGATTCGATCCCCGGACAGGTTGAACATTTGTGTGCATGAACATGTCTGTTTGATCTGTGTCTGGGTGTTTACTATACGAGTTTACCATAGCACAGGCTTTGCCTAGTTTGGGACCTGAACACCTTTGTGTGGATGTTATCCCATATTATATTATGTTTAGAAATATAATTGTATGTCTTTTCACATGTATCTGAAAGTCTAAGTTTTTTTTTTAAATTCAAGACTGCTAGGCATTTGACCACCAGCTCGCACGACCACGGAAATCAGCGGCGCTGTGGCCTCAGACGAAGCATGTGTATTTTGGAATACATTAGCTCTCAGGGAAGACTACCGGAACACACTGTTAAGTGCTTGCCGACAGCTTTTTTAAATTAAATAGAACGAGTGTTTGAAAACACGCTACCACCATGCTATCGTTTCCTCACGATGTTTTCCTTCACTTGTAGCTCGGGCTCTTTTTGCGTATTTCTTGGGATCGAACGCCGTACCTCCCGCACGGCAATCCACCCCACTAACTACTCGGCCATCATCGTTACATATGTGCTATAAACACCGTGTATGTATGGTATGTTTGCAGCGCACTATGTGCAGCGGTGGTGCGAGCATAGTGTCTGGTGGAAGCAACTCCACTCGGCGCATGTCCAGCCTGCCCGGGGGAGCCACGCTCACACCCGGACCGCCGAGGACTCAGGTAACCGACTTTAAAATAATAGGAGTTTCTCAATTCGATGGAATATTTCTGGTGAACGTTCGCCGAATTGTCAGTGACTCAGCGCAAGTATTTTTAACTATAACGATCGGTCTAAATCGTTATGATGAAACATTTCTTGCAAGTACGTGGCGTCGTTAACTGGTTGAGGCCGATACAACTCGTTATATAGTCCAGGATCCCTAGAACATGTTTGGCACTTGATTACTATCAAGCAAATTTTCCGTAAGTAGCTTGATTTTGATGAGACGCCCAATTTGATTTGATTTTGATGAGACATAGACCTATATTATATAACTTTCGGTTGTGGTAGCTAACAGAGATAGCAAGCATGAAATATGTCGATTTGAAGATTCTTAAATATGTACTAACAGTTTCTGTTTTTTGCTAAATCTAAAGATAATTATCTAAATTATTCGAAAAAATGTTTGTCTTACAAATTGTATGATTTGATCAAAGAGTCCCCATTTTCCAACATGTATCGATAACGAGATCACCACAAATGATTACTAACCAGCAGATTTTTTTATTTTTATTAAGTTTAACTATATAATTTAACAGTCACATTGTCCCAAATATTGCGTGGTACGTCATCCCGGTCCTTACGTACGTTATCCGGAAAATTAGCTTAATAGTAATTAAGTGCCAAACATGTTCTAGGCATCTTGGACTTACATCGTTATGCTTTCTTTTTTGCATATTGCGGTACATTTATACGTTATAGGTGTAGTAAAGTAGCAATTGACATTGTTTCAGTCATCTACGAGCGGCGGTGCGAGCATCACTCCTTCCGTCACCATCACTCCGGCGCCACCGCCGACGTCGCAGCATGCCTCCTCCAAGGTAAACTACTGTCTTACCATTTATATAAAATAATTTTCAAACTACCCTCAAACACTCAAAATATTGAAGGGGAAAAACGTTTACTCAGTAGACAAAGAAAATCTATAAAATTGTATACCCTGTTTTTAAAACACTTACATTGCGTTCCAAAACGTGTAAATTTTAATTGGTGAAGTCTAAAATTGTATAGTTGTTGGTTGGTTATCAGCATTGAACGAATTTCGATTCAATCAATAAAATTCACACGTTTCGGGATGCAACCCTAAATAAACGAAACTATATGTTTACAACTTGTAAAAGAACCCCAGTCAAAAAAACTGTTTGTTTAGGGAAATTTATCACTGTTACGGTTTTTCCACGTAGGGTGGCAGCATTGACTTAACCTATTGATTTTTGAGTTATTTAAATGTAAAGGTAATGTTTGTCCTTGCAAGCCTGCTCAGGACAATTCTTCTGTGACGAGTAGCACTAGCGATGCCGTGAGTATGGAAATGTGATTTCAAATTCATTACTTACCTCTTTTATATATCTTTGGGACAAAGACGGTAGTTCCTAGTGGGAGTGGGTACATATGACTGCCAACATCTTGGACTAATGGCCAAACCTTGGATGTGCAGTGACGATTTCAAGGTCTGTTTGGTGCGAGTCAAAGTGCGGGCAGGGATTTGTATATTGGACGTGCACGTGTGCGGAAATATCCCCACTACTCTGATTTTAATTTAAGAAGATTGCCACGCACTATACTGGGAACTGCAATGAGGTAAAGTGACGTGGTAGGGGAAATTTCACGCATGTGCAATTCAACCCATATCGTCCCACTGCTGGGCTCAGGTTTACCTATGAAGGGGGTGTAGAACATAGTCCACCACGCAGGCCTAATTGCAGGTTGGGGACTTCATTTAACTACGAAAACGATTAAGTTTCTCTGACATGTTTTTTCATTATGTTTTCCTTTTCCGCTCAAGCAAATGGTTGTGAGGCAAGCGTTTTACCGACTGGGCTACCACTAACGGCACCTAAAATCGTAATTTCACATCCATTATTATCTCACGTTGTTTGCGACTGATTGTACCTTATAAACGCGCCTCGCTCAGATTCGAAAGGCGTTTGTAAGTGACACCGTATCAAGCTCTTATTTTGTATGATAATGGTACATAAAAAACATGAATTAATGAAAGATTTGTTTTCACAAGCACATAAGCAACATTCAAGACGTACACAATTACATTTGACATACATATTTTTGCATATATATTTTTGTACGTATGATTTATCGTAGCGCCTGTATTCTTTCAAAGTTGATCCAGTTTTAATTTATCTTGATCTCGAGTATATATATATATAAATGTTCGTATTAGGCATAGAATTACTGGTATGTCCGTATTGTTGTCAGGCAAGCACCCGTAGCTCGGAAGACACACAGACACCGGCGCAGCGTCAGGCGGCCGCCAAGTTGGCTCTAAGGAAACAACTCGAGAAGACTCTGTTGCAGGTAAGCTAGTGTAGTCATTAAATGGTTATTTTTAAAAGTGTGAGATCAGCATTAACTATTTGCTTATTACATCATTATTATTAAGTTTGAGGAGCTATGCAACAGTCCACTCAAATGTGAACACAGCATATTTTTATGTAGTACATAAATCATACATTTATCTAATATGCATAAAAGCTTGCCTTAATTGTTATATTTTTTGATATCTGGTATCAAGACATGTAAGATTTTTACTATAGCTTTCATTATAAAATTTAGAGAAACTTTCGCAATAAAGTACTTCCATAATGAATAAAACGCAAGAAGGCGTGCCAGTTGTTCGAATACACGAAAACTATGGCTGACAATTGAGAGAATGTTTATTTCGTAAGTCATTCTTTTATAAGTAATTTTGTTGTTAGATCCCGCCGCCTAAGCCGCCGCCGCCAGAGATGAACTTTATCCCTTCCCCGTCCAATACGGACTTTGTTTATCTGGTCGGGTTGGAGCACGTCGTCGACTATCTAACTAACGAGGACCGGTGAGTTGAATTATAGTATCTTATTAATGAATTATTATTTTTTACCTAATACATCATATATTTAACAATCAAATATGCGTACTTACATTTCAAATTTAGTAAGTATATTCCCTTTAAACATAAATAATTAAATGAAAATAAATATTTATGGATGTTCCCATACAAAAAACGTTTTTGCTCTATATTAACAACGAAAACAGGTAGAAAATTGAACTAATGTATTATAGGTAATGGTACGGAACCTTCGGTGCGCGAGTCCGAACTCGCAATAGGCCGATTTTTTTGTTAAGTTTACTATGTGAAAAAAATATAATCTTATTTAATTACTATTTAATAACTTTCATTTTAATTCGCTTAAAATGAAAGTTATTTTAAAACGCCAATCACAAAAACTCAGACTCAGTTGTGGTCTGCGGATAGGACGATATGTTCGCATAAAAGTTGATCAAATGCAATTAAGTTTAGACTGTCACTATTATTTATTCAGTGTCTCGTTCGAGAACACTGCGCGGACTTCTTGGAGGTTAATTTGAAGCGCGTATTCCAGCATGCCACGCAGCAGCGTGCCGGCGGTGTGCGCGCAGTGCGGCTGTGACTTCACACCGGTGTGGCGCTGGGAGCGCGCGCCGCCGCGCCGCCTCGACGCTACTTTCACTCCGCCGCACGCAGCGCCCGCGCGCCGCCTCTGCGAGCTCTGCGTCTCCGGGAACGTTAAACGTGCACTCAAGGTAACTGTAGGAGACAATTCACACTCATGTCTACTTAGCAAGTTTAAAAAACCACTGTAAAATACTCGTGTGTCCCCAGGCGGAGCACACGGCGCGGCTGAAGACTGCGTTCGTCCGCGCGTTACAGCAGGAGCAAGAGATAGAGCGTCGCCTGGCCGCGCCTCCCGCCCCCGCCTCCCCGCCACCCGCGCCGCCGCCCGCGCACGCGCTCGCACACCGACCGCAAGTGGTATGTACACCGCACTAGTGTGAGGGCGTAGCCCAGGCGGGGCAGTAGGCAGGAAGTAGAGCAAACAAGTGATTGTTTTCATGTTCATCAAGTTGCCCTCCCCTAGGCCAGCGGCTTGCGACGCCCCTGCGCTGCTGCACATGATATTATAACTTGTGCTTCGCAAATACACCTCTATATCGGTAATAGCTTTCCGCGTTACGTTGCTCGAGAAGAAAATTGTATCCTAAAAAAATCACCAGACCTCGAATTAATTCTGTGCAAAACATTAAGTCGCTATAATACTCCGTTGCTAAAATGTGTATCACGATTATAAAGGTATCGAATGTGGTATCGATAAACGATAGGGGTCGACATGATTCGTTATAATATGTATATTGCTCTTGTATCGAACTAATCAAATTCATTTGGCGGCAAACGTCAGTATCACGATTTTCGTTCGTATTTATACTCGTATCGAATATATAGGTTTAAGGATCGTATATTTTTTAAAATCGGTGTAAGCATTTATAACGTTTCAAACTATCAAAACTAACGATCGATATAGAACTGTACTTGTGTTGCTGTTAAACTGCAAGCTTAGCATGGGCGTCTAAAAAAGGTGAAGACAAAAATTAATACAGCTAATTTGAAATGACAATGGACCACCATTCGAGGCACCTTATTGAATTAGAAGTGTGCATTTGCATTTAAATTGCTGCCGCTAAGGGTAGATAAATTTTATCCACAGTCCATGCTAGCCTGCTACTGTGTACTTGTTGTCAATAACCATAAGTACGTTTTCACACGACACCGAAAATGCACCATTGACGATTTAGCGGTATACATATCTACGGGGAACATAACGCACTGACTTATCTGAATAAATATCTGATTTAACGCTCGTTTTTGCACATTGTCTAGTCCATGTGCAAATTGCTGTCCATCGTTATTGAAAATTGTGTCGTTTTATACGCCCCGCTTGAAGACGTGCTATCTAGATGCCGTATTCTATTTGAATCGTGTCAAACCAAGCCGGAGTCCTTGAGTTAAGAGTTAATAATTTTTTTCCGAGTTATATTTTATTTCCTTTGGATTCTTTCTGGCGCATAGGGCGCTTGTCAACTATAGATGATTGAACGAAACGCAGTTGCGACACGAATCAAATAGTGAATGCGGTGTAACAGCAATATTATTGGGCAGGTGTCTCTGACCAGTACAGTACTTAGCTTAGTCTATTGATTTCAGATTCTTTTACTGAGTTAGATTCAGCGTATCGACTATCCTACTTCTTTCATTGATAGACGACTCTTCTTATACCTATCGATACGTTAGAGCAGGCACAATGAAGTGTATGCATTTCTAATATATAATATGTGAATTGTGTGATAATTTTAGAAAGCGCGGAAGCTACTCGATATAGACAATAAGTTGCCCACTACGGGGCGCCACTCGCCCGGACTACATGTGGTGAGCAATAACCACCATATATATATAATATACAATAATATTACAGTGGCTGTCTTGTTTGATATGGTGTTTGGGTGAAATGCTCGCACTGTGAAGTGTTCTTCTCTTGTTTTTTGTACGTAAAATGTCTCGCTTTTGTACGCAAGATGTCACACTCATGCAAGAGTTGCGATGTGTCACGTTACCGTCTAATATTCGTCACAATTTTAGATTTTGAATTTTTATGTCTTATTTTAATGTTTATATTCCTAAAGTTTGATTCGTTGATTGTAATAAATTAATTTGGTAGGTAAACTTTGTTGAGCTGATGGTTTAGTTGCCACAGGAAGTGAGGCCGTTTCAGCGGACAATAGTACAAACGTAAAGTATCAAAACTCGAAGAATTTGTGTTCTTCCAGATGATTTTGTGTGATTCTAGACCTAAATGCTTTATTTAGTTTTTTAGTTTTGCCTTGTTAAACAAAAATAGTAATTAAACTTTTTCGAGTTAAGCCTAATGACACTGTGACAGTACGAGTATGCATTTAAATTAATACATATCCGTTTTAACCTATTTACTATATTTATTTTATCATTTATCGAAAGCTGTTTGTGAGACACTCGTAATATGCGTGTGACAGATGATAATTATGCCATATTTGCGTACATGATACATGGCAACATAATCATTATACGAGTTATAATATCGTCAGAAGTCTGCCAGTGTGGCATTATGCTAATGGGACGATGTTTGATTGAGTATACTAGAGTACGAATTATATGGTGTTGCGGAATATGGTTTGGGTACAACGGGAGGTAGTGATAGATCTGAAAATGCTTGGGCTTTGCTATATGTGATATTTCATATGTATGCGCCTCTTGAGAAATTAACAAATAATTCAGTGATGCGGGCAACCAACCCAATAACTGACTAACATGCGAGTCTGTCAATCTTTATAAGTTTAAGTAAGGCACAGACTTTGATGCTAGTTCTGGCTTTAATTTCTTAGTTATTTTTTATCATACTACGCAACAAAAACAAAAGCAACGTTCGTAGTTTTTCCTTATATTGAGAAGAAAATACCAAAATTGGCCTAAAGGCACAAAAAGACTGACTTGCTATACAAATTCAACACAAGGATATTGAGATTGTATTGTGTATTGATTGGTAAATAAAAAAATATATAAACTAAGTATTTAAAAAATATGATTTAAATGTTGTCCAAGAACATGTCGGGCCGTTTGGTTATTGGCACCGTTTTTTTTTTTTTAATGTGAAGATGCTATAGATCTATATGGTAGAAAAAAAATACATCTCAGCATCAAAAGTCAAGGAGGAAATTGTGTACGGGATATATATGCTAGCTTTACCCCTTAGTGCATGAATCCTATTATATTACATGGGTACCTATTGATGCGAATAATAACCAGGTTCTATTTAGTTTAGTGTGGATGGCATGATAAAGTGGTGTGAATTTAGCAATTAGGTATTCCTATGAAATTTATTTTACTGGGTTATTTTTCTGGTACGTAATTATGAAACTTCAAAATTTTTCGGTGACAGAACTAACTAGTCTTTTTCACTCCAAAAGTACCTGCCATGTATGGTTATAGTGTGTAAATTGTATGTTTTACATAATGCCAGTAAATTGCCAATTATGTGTGTACTCAAGTTGCAAATATTTGTAAAAATTTCGGTTGATATGTTTGGAGTTTTCAAAATTCTGTTGCAGTCGATGTACTGCTAGTCGCGCAATTCACAAACGCGCTCAATGACGGCTTTTAAGCCACTTGTGGATTGTCAAGGCATCTGGGGTCATGTCAAACAATTCAAATAGCAGACAATGTTACCCAGGATGCAGGTGTGTGGTGGTTTGAGCAGCTGGTGGGAGGAATAAACCTTTAGTGTCATAAATCTTTAGTTTTTTTTTGTCAAATCTAAATTTTGTATAAGTTATAAGTTAACTGTAATTTAATTTAACAACATATTTGGGTTTCGCATGTGTACTTTATGTATCCAAGCTGACAATAAATAAATTTATAGAATTAATAAAGTATTGATTAGTATAATGTGTACGGTATACATTGGTATATGTGTGTATGTGTGTACAGTCGATGTCTGTGGGTCGCGGGTCGCGCGCCGCAGCGCCCAGTCCCGCGCCCCCCGCGCCTCCCTCGCCCGCGCCCGCCAAGCAGCAGCCGCCGCCCGCACAGAGGTAACAACTTGTGCTCAACATTCACACTAACACATTTTGGCATGCAAAAAACGAAAACGAAATATATCAGGCACATATTGTGATTACTAACACGCGATGACACCCATGCTACCAAATCAGGGCCCTTATTCACTATGAATGTTTCAACACGTAACGCGGCCGCGTTGTTTTAAGCGCTTAGAATTCACGTGGAACAGTATTCACTAGGCCAAAAACGAAATTCCTTGCTGAAAACGAGTGAACATTGGGGCCCTTATTATTATAAGAGCCCCAGTGATTCATCGCGAGAGTATCACGGCCACAATCTGACGCAATAGACGTGGGACTGTTATAATAGAGATGCAGTGCTATGCTCCGTTATTTCAAGGAGCTCGGCTGGTTGGGTCCCGAAACGGGACGTCAGCACTAAGAATACTTATATCTCTCTGTATATTTGTACTCATCCCGAGTGAAAGGGACACCAAACTTGTACGATTAACAATTTGAGTTTTAACTTTGAACTCGTTCCCAATTTTACTACAGACTGCCCAAAAAAGAGAAGGTACTGAATTCAACAGTCTTTTTAAAGTGTTTGTTACCTTTTTGCTCGGAGACGGCTAGATGAAATTAAAAAAATCTTTTTTGTTTGAATTTTACGTACGTGACAAAAGGCAACATAATTCCCATTCAAATCTTATCCGTCCAGAGGTTTGTTTTTAATAACGATATAACTGATTAAATTCTGTCGGCACCCGCCGTAGGAAAAAAAGCCTACTGGAAATCTTCACTTTTTTTTTAAAACCATTTGTATGTACTTGAACAAACGAAATGTATTTATTTTGTTGTAACAGACCGATGTCCTCGTCGGAGTCTCTGCGCAGCCACCACTCGGAGCGCTCAAGACTTGACTCCAACGAAGTGCCCGCTAAGAAAGGAAAAGGTTAGTCCGGTTTCGTAACGGAAGATTCGTAACCGATTACGAATTTAAACACCGTGTTTCAAAATGTTTCACTTTGAAACGACTTGTCCTTGGATAAACTTTTAAGTGATACATAAAATATATAAATATACATATACAGGGTTATCGGTTAGGGGTGTACTGAGCCGAAAGGGGGTCACTATACTCATCCTAAGGAACAACTTTCACTATGGGACCAACTCTGAATTTGAGAAAAGTTTGAATTGGTCCCATAGTGAAATTTCTTCGTTAAAATGAGTATAGTAACCTCCTTTCGGCTTAGTACACCCGTAGTCGATAACCCTGTATAAAAAATCTAGATGGTTTTTTGCACGTAAATGTAGATTTCATTCGAAAACAGTTATAACAGTCTTATATTTATTTTCAAACTACAACGTTTGTTGATTTCGAAGAATATGCGATTAAATATGTGACGTCTGAGTTATATTTTTTATGGAGACTGAAACCGTTACGTAAGCGATACGTTCTATGGCGTTACTAGTCACCCTTAAATTTGAATCATCATCATATTCAGCCAGAAGACGTTCAATGTTGAACATAGGCCTCCCCCTTGACTATTACAATGTCGTCGATCCACCTAGTAGGAGGGCTACCTACGCTGCGGATTTGTACCTAAATTTGAATATATTAGTATCTTGAATTCTGTTTGTTTATTTAATAGAGAAATGTAGATGGTAGCGCCGGGAGGTGGCGACCTAGGAAGATGTGGATGAATTGTGTGCACAGGGAGATATATGTGTGAAAGGGGAGCGAATGAAGAGATGACGGCTGATAGAGTAGATTGGAAAAAGAAGACATACTGTGCCGACCCCACTTCACTTAGTGGGATAAGGTCAGGAAGATGATGATGATACATTCTGGTTGTTTGTTTGTTGTTAGGTTCATCATCAAGCACAACCAGCCAGGGCAGCAGCAGCAAGCAACACCAGGTAAACTATATTTATTATATCATTAGCTTTACAGTTGTTATAAGGGCCAGAACTGTTCCGAGGAATCCGTTTTGTTCTTTTTAACAAGTCGCATCCTCGCATAATAATTCATATTTCCTCTGTATTTACTTGATTGCGAAAGAAGGCGTGTTATGTTTTTCGAGTGTTTATATCATATTTTTATGTAAGTGATGTTAATAGATTCGTTTTCACCTGCAGATGGTCCTGCATCCCGCGATGTCACTCATTAAGATACGTGGTTCTAAAGTTATTGCAATCGAGTCGTTTGAAGTCACTTTTGACCACTTGTTGACAAGCAATATACTTTACATATAAGGAGTAGCATTTTTACTGTCCGATCAACAGTGTCAAATGTATTTTTACCATAAACTCGCAACCATTTGCATAATGAGTTTCCGCTCGGATTCGAAAACTTACAAAACTCATTTAGGATCTCCAGATCCTTAATTATTACTTTGAAAATCTATTTTAGATGTAAATTTAAATAATAATCACTATTTAATATTTTAGATTATGTAACAAGCTTCGCGTAATTCGAGTTCCAAAGTTTTCGAATCCGAGCGAAAGCTCATTGTGAATCTGGGTGCTGTTGGGCGATTCGGTTAGATTTTTTTTGTGTTTCCGACCGAATTTAAAACTTTGCACTTGAATTACACAGAGCTCGGTACAACATCCCGAACTTTTAAATGCGGTTAATTCTCTTGTATAGATCTGCAATCGATTTTCAATGCCATAATTCAGGATCTTTTGACAAACTTTGCGTAATTCGAGTTGTAAAGTTTTCTAATCCGGTCGGAAAGGCTACCTGAATCGGGCTGCTGGTGAGCTTTGTACATGTAAATACTGTGTGTAATTATAATGATGGAAAAGCAAAACGTGTGTTTTCAGCTGGCTGCGGCTGCGGCCGCGCAAATGGCCTTCGAACAACACAGCGCCGCCGCCATGCAGGCGCTGCAGCATCAACTACTCAGAGGTAACTAGTTTTTTAATATTCAATGTGTTATCTTGAATTAATATTTTGATAACATTATATTATATGAAGTGAATACGGACTTCATGTCTGATGTCCCTCGGGTAGACTAACTAAACAACCATATCCCGATCAGATGATAAAATATGTTAATTTGTAAAAAGACATCTCGACTTATCGAGGTAGGCACGATCATAGTTTGTGGGTTTGAAGGGGTAACAACGCCATCTACTCGTACATATAGCGAACCCAACTATACTCCTCAAAAGCACAACATACGTATACACAAAATATGATTGATTATGCTACATATAAGGTTTCTTGTAAGTGTTTAATTACGCGTTGCGCATATTGCTATTGAATATTTTCAGGCTCTTTGATAAGCCAGAACACCACTTTATTCTGTATTCCAATAACTTGAACCTTTTTTTTTCTCAAAAAATGTATCCTTTTCCAATATCTAGTCTATTTTAGCACTAAATCTCATGAAAATCTGTTTAAGGCGTGAAAAGGTAGCAGACAAACAGACTGACTTTCGTATTTAAATATTAGTAGGGCAATGTTCACCTAGGTTTAAATTTTCCTAATCGAGTATTTGGTATAAGATTGTATTAGAAAAGGCATAATAATCCTACTTCCTATTAATATTATAAAGACAAAGGTTTGAAAGAATGGATGTATATTTGTTACTCTTTCACGCTAAAACTGCTGAACCGATTTGGATGATATTTATTACGATAGCTTAGGCCCTGGTTTAACACGAGGGCTACTTTTTATCCCGTATTAACGCGGGTCACACCGCAGGGCGCATCTAGTATATTTAATATTGATAATCTTAATATATATAAATCTCGTGTCACAATGTTTGTCCTCAATGGACTCCTAAACCACTTAACCGATTATAATAAAATTCGCACACCATGTGCAGTTCGATCCAACTTGAGAGATAGGATAGTTTAAATCTCAAATTATAGTCGCAATTTTAATTTATTGCTAATTATTTGTCTGTTATTATTTGACAGTCACAATTATCTGTTAACTCCAAATGATTCTAACAGATGTCGACCTTTCGACTGGGTTGAGTAAGTAATCAATAGATGGCGCTGCTATGGTAAATCTACGAACGTGTCATATAAGCTACATTTTAACAGCATAATTACCACGTGTTGTTGACGCTATAAAATAGCCACAGCAACGCGTGGCCGGGTCAGCTAGTATTAAATATACTAGATGCGCCCGCAGTAAAAGGCACATTTGTACCGGGGGCAATGCGTGGGAGTGTATTTGACGATTATGTAGATTCATGAAATTATTATTTTTATTAATTTGGTTTAGTTTTTAGCTAAATGTATGGTTTGATTTAATTTGATTGAACATTGCATATAATTTGTATGTAAAGTAAAGTAAAGTAATATTTATTGACCTTTAAATAACGTTCGTTACAGGCAAGTCTTATTACATTTGAATGAATAATTACTTAAAAAATTTAACTTACAAATCTCATTTATATACGATTACTTAATATTAGTTCTTAGTTTAATAGTTCTCATGACAAATATTTACATTAAAATTGCTTTGTTTAGTTATTATTAATATTTTATAATGGTTGTTTGTTACACAAGAACGATGATTCTACAAGCTGCATTGACATATATTCGCTGAGTTTATAAAAAGGATTGCTTTCAAAAAAATACTTCAATTTTTGTTTGAATGTAATAAAATTGAGATCCATTACACTATTAGGTAATTTATTATACATCAGTATTTTAGTATAAAGCCCCTGCTTCTTACATTTAGCTAATCTATTTATTGGTAGGATTCGCCCTTTTTTATTATTGCGTGAAATTCTTTTTTCCGGTATTTCCCTATCCTCGTGTACTTCTAATAAACAACTATAAATATAAAGTGATATAACTGTCATTATTTTATCTTTTTTAAAGTGTTTTATGTGTATAGGTCTAGGCGGCGCCGGCGTGGGCGGCGCGAGCGGCGCGGGCGGCGCGGGCATGTCTGCCGCGGCCGCGGCTGCCATGATGCAGTTCTCTCCTCTGCTGTACACCTACCAGCTCGCCATGGCGCAGGCCTCCGCGCTGGGGAAACGATGTCAGTATACCACACATGTGCCCTATCGACTAGAGGTGTACTAAACCAAAAAGTTTTGGCCATGTGTTTAAACTGACCTGTAATTGGTTATTTTACATACATATATTATTACTCTATCTATAGGATAAGTAATACATTTTGAAATAGTTTCAACTGACTTTCAGTTCAGCACATTTTTAAACTATATTTATTTACAAAGTACTGAAAACTTAATTGTATAATGTACGATCAGTATTCAGTAAATGTTAATTTTTGTTTATTTGCAAATTTGTTTGTGTGCGAGAAATCGAGTAACACATAAAAGATAAATACCCATACATAGATTCTAGCTTCGATTTGGCCAGGCGAAACTTAGTAAACTAAGCTAATTTGACAGTTATAAAATTGTCTCCTCTCTTTTTGTTTCCTAAAGTGAGGAAAGGCTGGATATAATTTTAGTATTTTTTAGTTAAGTCAGTGTGACTACCCGAATTGGGGTCTCCTTCGAATTGAGAACTTCTCTTACTTCTGATAATTTCTCTTTATCGAAGTATGTTAAAAACACTATAAATAACCATGTCCATTATTGACAGCTGGCAAGGGTGGTTCGAGCGGCAGTAACGCGGCTATGGCGGCCGAAATGCAACGCATGGCGGAAGCTCAGCGTCAGTACTTGCTGGACATGATCCCGGGACAACACGGACGCAACCCGTGGAGCAAGAACTAGCCTACTAGTGGACTAGGTGAGTCTAATAATCTGGGATGTGTGAGAGTAATGCTGCAGTACGATTGTCGTCGTCGTTTTTGTATATCTCTCTGTAATTTTCTATATCTATAGCTCATTTTTTTAACTTCAAGACAACTAGGTATTTGATCACTAGAAGGCCTAGCATAGACTTGTATATCCAGAAAAAGCGATAACAGAAAATAATTTAGCTAATTCGAAATAGTAAAAAAACATTTGCTTGAAAGTGTCATTAATGACGTTTAAAATTTGAAGTATTGTTCAAATTTAAACTTTTATCCCCGAAGGACCATTTTACTCACTGGCCATGCTAGCCAGGCAGATCCAGGACCAAAGTCAGCGACTCTGTGGTTTTAGATGGAATGTTCCTATTCACACGCTATGTTTTAACAAAGAAGGTTGAGGTTTCTTGTTCGCGACTGCCTCTACAAAAAGTACAAAAGATGTTACACGTGAGCATTATTTCTACGATTTGTTTTAGTTCTATACAAACGTAAACCAACACCTCCTCATTTTTGGGAGTTGGTAGAAAACTTAGTATGTTTGTTGTTTTGTTCCCAGGAGCAGTGGATCCACAATCATAAAATTATATTAAGTAGTCGTCTAAGATTCTAGAATAATATATAATGTGTAAGATTACTTTAAGTCCGATTTTATTTCTAGAAGTGATTTTTGCACAACTTTAAAAATACGTAAAATTTAGTAAATAAGTCTTACATAGTAATTTTTAAAATAAGTACCAAGTCAGTAAAATGCCAGATTTTCGGAAGTTTTTTGGGGTACATTTTAAATGGTTTAGGTGTCAGTGTTTGAACTATAAGTAAGGAATAACTTTGATCTTTTTTATAAGCATTTAAATTAGTAAACGGCTATTATGATTATAAATTGTTTTATTTCTTACCTTTAAGAAAAGATTAATGTTTAATTTTAATTATTTATTATTATTATTAGTAGCTGTAGTTGGTACTTAATATATATAAGTTATAATTAAATTTAACAAGAATGAAGATTCAGTAAACGTTATTCTTTCAACATGATGGCTGAAGATACAAGATCCTGAAACAAAACAGTATTGCAATAATTATTGAATGCTTCATATATTCGTTTGTTTTTCTATTTTTTAAAGTGATTTAACTATCTAGTTAACATTTTTATGCACATTTATTATCAAAACGTATTTATTCACATTGCCACTTGCGTTAACGGTTAACTAAAATAGCGTGACGAAACCTTACCTTTTGTAAGGTTTCGTCCCTCAAAAAAAGTCCTTCAATGAGTTTAAATTTTATGTACAAGTAGGTATTTATATCTTAAAAGCGGATCCCAGAGACAACAAGTCTTGTACTGAATATACAAAACATGCAGAGGTCAAATCTTGCGATCTTCACAGTAAATCCACTGATAGTCATATAGAGGAAATTTTATAATTTGATGCTACTTTCTAGTAGTGATGTTTAAAATAATTTTAATGCGATATACTATCATTTACTTTTTACACACAACATAACATTTACCAGGAAAAATAAATATTTAGTATAAAATACTATTTTTTGAGATTTGACCTCAAGGGAGACCCATGAGTGTCAAGCATAGTCTTACAACTAACAACTACTCCATGGAATAAACGATATTTACTAGTGGTGGTCATATTACCTGGTGTGCATCTAAGTAAGACAGATCTGTGTCTGCGCCCAGTATCTGCACCGCGTCGATGATCACTTGAGCTGCTTTTTTCACATTCTTTGAAAACATCGCCAAAACTTCATTTACGGACACCTGCGGAATAATGATAAGTATTGTTTACGCAATGTAGTAAATCGATTTTTATTTAACGCTAGCCAAATGCACAAATAGTACAAAACCGAACTGTTCGTGTGAAGAAAGAAACCGATAGATACGAAAAATAAGGATTCCTGTGCCAGCAAACATCGGGCTTCTGCCCGTGACCCATGTCTGGCATTACAATTGTTTCAGAATCATATTTGCTTTGCATTGTTTTACATAGAAGGTCAGACTTAGTATTGAAAATGGTCTGTTCCCACTAGTTCTATTGATAGAACTAGTTGGACTTTTTTGTTCAAGTAGTTCATTATTTTATATTTTTTTGATTAATGTAAACTAACCCTTCACAGACAAATCGACGGAGGGCACATAAGGAACAAGATGATTTTGTCCCTCGTATGCAGTTGGTGAAAGAACAAATAACTGTACCACATTTTCTCGACAACATGTTAGCTTATATTCGATATTAGTTCACTGCCTTTTTGTTTTAAAGGTTCACATAGAGTTCATATTTTTTTTAATAATAAAGTCGTTAAAAATATTCAACAATTTTATTTATACGTTATAGTAGGTATCATTTGGAATCTGCGAATACTCGCAATGCAACATACATGCTTATTAATCACATATCTTGCAATATAAAACTAATTGGATAAAAAGTTACATTAGTCAAAAAATATAAAATTATGAAACTAGTTGGACAAAAAAGTCCAACTAGTTCTACCAATAGAACTAGTGGGAACAGACCTTCAAAATCTGTCAAAAACGACTTTCATCACAAAACGCAATGCAATTGTAATTCTCGATTCAAATAACAAGCTTGGGCCCCTGAGCTAAGACCAACGTTGTGAAAGAAAAGTTTGTGCATTGTATTGATCAAGAGATCCAAGCCAAGCAGGAAAGGTCCTTGCTTGGCTAAAGTTGCCGGTGATTATAATGTGGTAAGTATACGAGAAAAAACTATGAATAATGTAAACTTACAGAAGTTTCATTTTCTCTCCAGCAATCGTAGTCAGTAACGATAGCCACAGCTGCGTAACTCAAGCCTGCTTCTTTCGCCAAAACTACCTGATCACAGAAAATATAATATATTTACTAGTTTACTACTAATATAGTTGCCTATGTGTGGTACGAGTAGCATATTGCTGTACATCATGGTCTGCTCCTCAGTGAAACCATCCAAATATTTCTTTGCAAATGTACTGAGAATAAGGTCATTTTCCAGCATGCCTCTTTTGCATATTGCTTGTGCAACTGTATGTATTTATCTTACTTCTGGTACAGTAGTCATGTTGACAAGATGTCCGCCCCATTGCTTGTGCATCAAACTCTCGGCGCGACTTGAAAATCTGTAAAATAGCACGATTCAAATTAGAATCATATGAGGAGTATTATTCAATTCATGGACCTAAACAACTCTACACTTCTCACTTTCTTTCTCTCTCTCTAACACTAACTATGCCACTGTATGACAGTATAGTTAATATCTAAACACACTTAATGCCCTGTTTAGCACTGAATGTCTCACTTACTTTCGTATACTCGTAATACTGTTCATCTCACCTAAGCCCATGTACAACACTATAAAAGCTACCGTTTTAGACTTTATTTCATATCTCAGTCCACTCTACAGTTTCCAGCCGAGCTCATAAATAACATTTCAATACAATTCTTACCTAGGCTCCTGTATAAAACTACGATTGGCACCTAGACCCTTGTAATACTCACCTAGGCCCCTGTATAACAACAGCCGTCCCGGTCTCGTGACACTTGTACCCCCTAGTGTTAGCTGATGTGATGAGAGCCTGCCTCGCTCGGTCGCAGAACGCGGGCCGCATGGGCAGGTGACAGACGCCACGCGGTCCGCCGTCCGTGCGGTCATAGAACGTGCACGTACGTCCCCATGTCCTGGAAAGGTTTCAGTATAAAATTGTCAACAGAATCGGACGTTACTTTACGAAGATCCATTAATGGAATCAAACGAAGATCCATTAATATAAGAAAATGATTTTTATTGTGGTATGTTTTAGACATCATGTTTATCAACGGTTTTACGCGCTATCCGATAGCATATCGAATAGGATTAGTTTTATGTCTCGCTTTGTCGTAAAGAAAGTATATACTATACTTAGACGTAGTTGATTACATGGCACCCAGAATTAGGCCATGGTATTATCATTTCAGTAGGTACACCCAAGCAATATTCCGTAGGTACAATGCCCGCGGCATCTTGGACTAAAATCTATGCAGTAGGGTAATTTCCGCTCATGTTGATAAATCACGATTCGATGAGTAGGTCCCTGTCCCTTACACTACGATCCGCCCATAAAGACCCAAAATTTGTTCTTGTACAGCCATCGGTCCAAATTTTTCTCGGTGACTGTAAACACGTATTATAAATACGAAAGTGTGTTTATTGGTTTGTTTTCTTCTTCTCAGCAATTCATTGACGGATCGACTTGATATTTTGGACAGAAATAATTCGAAGTCTGTACTTTATTCCCGGGTGTACAATAAGCTAAAAATAACGCGTGCGAGGCCTCGGGTAAAGTTAGTCGTTATATACATAACTTTGCTTATATACTCATTCTCTTGGATTTTATTCTCACCTGTCTATAAAGTCGTCGAGCACCACGAGGTCTCCTGGTGCGTATTCTTCAATCAGCGATCCGGTGGCTGTGGTGGCCAGTACGTGGGTGCAGCCGGCCTGCTTCAGAGCCCACATGTTGGCGCGGTAGTTCACATCGCTACAACAATGAATTTAGAAGCATTACAATACAATACTTACAATAATGATGTATTCTTATTACAAACTATCATAAAATATTATATAAATATGCACTTTTAAAAAAGTGTTTAGGCGTACGGCACGCGCCGATACAACTTTAACAGTTATTTTGATTTAAAAATAAAACCTCACGACCTATTAAGAAAAAATTTATTGGGAACTTCAGAAGTTTATCCTTTGAAAAATAAATAATATTTTTCAATTCGGTCCAGCCGTGTCCGTGAAATCAGTTAAGTAACAATCATAAAAAAATACCATTGAATTGAGCACCGACTCCTTTTTTGGTATGTCGATAAAATATAAATAACAATCAACTTTATTTCTTCATCCGATCCCCTTTCACACAACTCATTCACGTGATCCTACTTCGCTGCCTCCCTGCACTACCGCTTGTCATCATTCTCATTGACCTCTTCGTCACGTGACTATCTTCTCTGCGCATGACATGTCCATACCATCCTACTCTACCACTTAGATACCGAATAATAATGTGGAAAAATATCATAAAGTTCCATAAATAAAGTCTTACCTAGGCTGGTACTGATGTTTCCTCCCATGCCTTGCCAGCAGCACGCAGCTGACCCCGCTGATCTGACCCTCGATCAGCACGTCCGAAGGTTTACCGAACGGAGTGCTCACGTCCTTCTCCACTTGGTTCTCGAACAACGTGGGGTCGTCGAAACCTGACCCACCTATTATGCCGATCTAGGGTTTTAAAAAATGTTTGCATAATTTTATTTTGAGATTATTTATTATTGGCTAAAGCTTTATTTAAAATTTTGTTTTGTACAAACGGTTTATATATTATTAAATTTTCTTATTGTTTTGGTAAAGCAGATATCACAATTAATTATTATCATGTGCTTTAACATTGAAGGAAAATATCGTGATGAAACCGGCTAGATAGTTTGGAAGACAAGTGAAGTCACTAAATTCGGTTCCATCTTGTTACTATTGTTAGAGATATTAATTTTCTTTGGGAGAGACCCATGTCAAGCAGTGCATCGCTAATACTTAAGACTAGTACGATAGTATGGAGTGATTCTAAATTAAGTGAATATATTTACTACAAGAATATTGAAAAATAAAATCCTCGTATTTCTTTCTGTCATCCACTTTAGTACTAAAATATTGATATAACTTCAATTGAAGATTTATTTAAGAATTGTAAAGTGAATGCGAAAGTCAGGTTCAGCTCAGGGTGACTCTGATTTTCGCATTCACTTTACATTACCGCGGCCTCACTTTGGTGCAAAACTAGATCACGGCAACGACACGCGCGTTTACTGACCCACATTTGTGTGATTGCGCTTAGGTGAACATTTTTCCCAGTTTTTTGTAAACAAAATATCTGAATGTAAACATTATTATACAGGGTGTTCTGTAGAGGGTCCGACAAACTTAGTGAGCGTGTTCAGGTACGTATTTAGAGAATACAAGTTGGCCAAAAAAAATCCCTGACCTCCTATTTTTTTTTAAAGATTTTTTTTGTAAATTTTACGTTTTTCACCGAAATTGTACCTATTCACTTAAATAACATTTCTAAAATCCGTTTTAGACCGGATGTTTTCATGTGATTATAATCTCAAATGCATGCTTAAGCCACGAAAAGCAAAATTACATACAATTAGAACTACCTAACTGATGTAGAACTCATAAAGTGAAAAAATAAATTTAAGCTTGACATCTAAGTTCAACTTTCACAGTGATTTAAAAAAAAACCACTAGCGATTCTGGAGGTAGTATGCATTAAAAAAGTTCTCCATTTATCACTTATTACAACGACATAAAAAAATGCTATGATACTTATCGGCTTGTTCAATAAATGAGGTACCAACTAAAATACAAACAACAGAAATTAATCAAAATTATTTTTATTTCAAATCCTGTTCGAATACAGCTCCTCTGTTACGAATACACGCACGGCACCTACGACGTATTTCTTTTGTGGTGGTGTTTAGAGTCATTTCTGCTTTAATTTTTGCAAATGCGTCGTTAATTCTTGCCACCAATTCTTCTTTTGTTGTGATTTCGACCTCATACACCAACTCTTTAGCACGTCCCCAGACATAGAAATCGAGCGGTGTTAGGTCTGGGGACCGTGCGTGCCATTCAATTGGGCCACGCCTCCCAATCCATGAATTGGGAAAGCAGTTATCTAAATGCTCGCGTACAATGTTTCTGTAGTGTGCCGGGCAGCCGTCATTCTGAAATATGATTGCCCGGTCATCTTCAAAAATCGGCAGGTGGCTCATTAATTCCGGTAAGTCATTGATTAAAAATTCCAGGTAATTTTTGCCATTTAGTGTATCTGGGAGATAGTGGGGTCCTACGACGTCTTTCCCAATGACACCTGCCCATACATTGACCGAAAACTTGTATTGGTGTGATGTCACTCTTGTCACGTGAGGATTTCGCGATTTCCATAAGTGTAGATTGTGTTGATTAAAAATCCCCTCTCTCGTAAATTTTGATTCATCTGTCCAGAGTATGTTCTTCAAAAAATCTTCGTTATCTACATCCGTATGTAAAAGAAAACGGCAAAACTGCGAGCGCTGCTCTTGGTCCCCTTCTACTAAACCTGTGAACATCAGATGGGCAAGTGGTAAACCAATTATTTTTATTGTAGAGCGTGCTCTACAAAAACTACTACAATCATAAATTAAATGTACCTTGCACCGGAGTGTAGTGATAAGGATGCCTCCTATCTGCATTAATTACTGTCCAAACTTTGAATGACGAAACTCCCAAGTTACGGGCCACTTTTCTGACGCTGGTGGTGGGATCTGCATCGAACTCTTGTAGAATGTTTTCATCTACAACGACGCGATGCTGTCTATTTGTTGTAGTGTAGAAGTTCTTTTAAAACCACAAACCTTTTGACTATTATTTATATTGATAACACTAAATTGACAGCTCAAAACTCTCTAAATGGTTGATTTCCTTCTTCCGGTGTTTCTTGGTGCAAATGGTTTTATCTCATAGTAATAATATCGAATTATAAGTTAATTTGTCAAACCAAGTCTCTTTTAATATAAATACAACAGGTTATGAGCCCAGTTT
Organism: Ligdia adustata; assembly: GCA_947049295.1. NCBI lineage: Eukaryota > Metazoa > Arthropoda > Insecta > Lepidoptera > Geometridae > Ligdia > Ligdia adustata. The sequence continues at coordinate 5,671,181 of OX346237.1, forward strand.
ATCGCTTCGAAAGTTTTAAATAAAAGTTAAAAGTGAAAGTTCGACAACTTAACCTAAAACTTTTATGCCGGCACCGGCGTGTCGGTCGGAAAAGTTTTATAAAATGTCTTCAAGCAACACGATGACGCTTATAGAAAAGCTCACGGGACGTGATAATTACAGTACGTGGAAATTCGCTGTTCAAAATTACTTCGAACATGAAGAATTGTGGGCATGTGTAGAAGGCACGGAAAAAGATGTCAAACTCAATACAAAAGCGAAGTCGAAGCTTATATTACTGGTAGATCCCATCAACTACGTACATATTCAAGAAGCAAAAAGTGCTAAGCAGGTATGGGAGAACCTCGCTAAAGCTTTCGACGACAAAGGATTGACAAGACGTGTTGGTTTGTTGCGAGATTTAATTACCACGAGACTTGAAAGTTGCCAAAACGTTGAAGATTATGTCACTAAGGTTATGGTGACTGCACACAAACTACGCAATATTGGTTTCCACGTTGATGACCAGTGGTTGGGAACATTATTGTTAGCAGGGCTGCCTGATATTTATCAGCCCATGATTATGGCTATGGAGAGTTCCGGTGTGTTAATATCTGCTGATGCTGTAAAAACAAAACTCCTTCAAGATATCCGAACTGAATCCACAGCGTTACTAGCAAAAGGCAACAATAAAAATCAACAAGAAACACAAAGAAAAGGCCCTCGCTATTATTCATGCAACCGATATGGACATATTAGTCGTTATTGCAAGAATAGTAAAAAGAAAGAAAATAAGTCTACAGATAATACAGGCTATGTTGCTGTTTTTTCTGCAACAACATGTAATAAACAAGGTGACTGGTTTATAGACTCTGGGGCATCTATGCATTTAACTATGCACCGTGACTGGCTTTATGACGAAATATCACCTCCGATTACATCAATCAAGGTAGCCGATAACAAAATACTACTTGTGAAAGCCTGTGGCAAGTTGAACTTGCAAGTTCTAGACCAAAAGGGCAGAGTGCAAATTATACAAGTCCAAAATGTGCTCTATGTTCCCGAGTTAGCTACAAACTTACTATCAGTGAGTCAGATGATAAAAAATGAGTGTCACATACAATTTGATAAACGAGGCTGCAAAATTTACAACAAAATTAAAGAACAAGTAGCCGAGGCAACTTTGAGTAATAATATGTATCAACTAAAAACTCTGAAACCTGCGGCTTACATGACTGAAGCAAATAAAAGTGACGCCTATCTATGGCACCAGAGAATGGCACATCTGAATTTTGATGATTTGAACAAATTATCTGAAAATGCTGGAGTGAAAATAGAAAACAAAGAGAAGATTTTATGTGTTCCCTGTTCAGAAGGAAAGCAAACAAGAGCTCCTTTTCCAGTGGATGGTTCCCGGGCTCAGTCAAAGCTAGAACTTATCCACTCTGACGTGGCCGGGCCTATAGAAGTCCCATCCCTTGGAGGTGCCCGCTACTTCGTCACCTTCATCGATGATTATACCAGGAAAGTATATGTTTATTTTATGAAAAATAAATCTGAAGTTTATGAGAAATTCACTCAGTATAAAGCATTAGCTGAAAATCAGCTCAACTGTAAAATTAAAAAGTTCCGAACTGATAATGGCACAGAGTATCTGAGTAATGAATTTAAAATGCTCTTACAAAAGTCTGGAATTTTGCATCAAACATCCACTCCTTACACACCACAACAGAATGGGTTAGCTGAGCGAATGAATCGCACATTGTTAGACAGATCTAGATGTATGCTTGTAAATGCTAAATTGCAGAAACAGTATTGGGCAGAAGCTGTAGCGACTGCAGCATACATAACAAACAGATGCCCAACACGAGCGCTACAGTATGCTACGCCTGAGGAGAAATGGACCAGTAAGAAACCAGACATCTCACACATGAAAATATTTGGGTGTGAAGCAATGATGCACATACCAAAAGAGAAGACAAAGAAATTGGATCCGAAAGCTACTAAATTAATATTTATTGGCTACTGTGAAAATACAAAGGGATATAAATTATACGATCCAAAAAGTAGAAAAGTTTTGATTAGTAGAGATGTAATTTTCATGGAGAATACTGTTAAAAGAAATTTTGCATTAATGCCATTATCAGAAGACACAAATATAAATGAAAGTTCCACTTGTGAACAGTCAGACGAAGAAAAATCGAGTGAGGATTCTTTCACTCGGATGAGGGATCTTTGTATGTACCTGAAGAACCTTTGAGGCCTTCAGATATTCAAGAAAGGGTAGTAACCAGTAAAAGAAAATGCAGACTAGCTAGAGAAGGAAAATCTTATCTTTCAGCACTACAAGAAAATAATAAAATGACAAGCATCCCAGAAACTTACAGTGAAGCTACATCACCTAGAAGCTTATTGTGATGCAGACTATGCAAAAGATATAAGCACAAGACGCTCATTATCTAGTTATGTTTTCATAAAAAAATTGTGCAGCCATTACATGGATAACACAAAGACAACAGAGTGTTGCATTATCCACTACTGAAAGTGAATTCATGGCGGCATGCTTAGCCACAAAGGAAGCCCTGTGGGTTAAAAGACTATTGATAGACATTGGTGAATTTAATCAAGACTCAGTGTGTTTAAATATTGATAATCAAAGTGCAATTTGTTTAATTAAGAATATAGACTTTCATAAACGTTGCTAACATATAGATGTTAGTATAATTTTATTAAGGAAAAATATGCTGAAAAACAAATTGATTTAAGATATGTGTGTACTAAAGAGCAATATGCTGATATTTTTACAAAAGCTTTGTCTAAAGAACAGTTTCAGTATTTACGAATGAAAATTGGTGTTTCTAAATGAGTAAAAAATTGCTCTTAAATATATATGTGAATAAGATATTTATGTAAATGTCATTATGCATAAATTAATGTTAATTTACTGTAACTTTTGTAGACAGTAAATAGTAATAAGAGTTTGAGTCTAATTTTTGATTGTTTATTGGCATATAATTGGTATTGTTTTGGTGAGAGTATGTCAACTTACAACTTACTCTAAGCTGTAAGTTATGTACTTCAGTTTAAAGTTTTTTTTTAAAAGGTTTTGTTTTGGTGAGAGTGTTGTAGTGTAGAAGTTCTTTTAAAACCACAAACCTTTTGACTATTATTTATATTGGTAACACTAAATTGACAGCTCAAAACTCTCTAAATGGTTGATTTCCTTCTTCCGGTGTTTCTTGGTGTAAATGGTTTTTATCTCATATAATAATCTCGAATTACAAGTTAATTTGTCAAACCAAGTCTCTTTTAATATAAATACAACACTATTGTTCAGGCGTGGTTCCCTAAAGTGTAGGGTACCAGTTTCCCGCAGTCTCCGAAAAGTGTTTGTAAATGTGGTGTGATGAGGCACACGTCTGTCGGGGTACGACTCTCTGTTTTACTCAACAAGCCGATAAGTATCGTAGCATTTTTTTATGTCGTTGTAATAAGTGATAAATGGAGAACTTTTTTAATGCATACTACCTCCAGAATCGCTAGTGGTTTTTTTTTAAATCACTGTGAAAGTTGAACTTAGATGTCAAGCTTAAATTTATTTTTTCACTTTATGAGTTCTACATCAGTTAGGTAGTTCTAATTGTATGTAATTTTGCTTTTCGTGGCTTAAGCATGCATTTGAGATTATAATCACATGAAAACATCCGGTCTAAAACGGATTTTAGAAATGTTATTTAAGTGAATAGGTACAATTTCGGTGAAAAACGTAAAATTTACAAAAAAAATCTTTAAAAAAAAATAGGAGGTCAGGGATTTTTTTTGGCCAACTTGTATTCTCTAAATACGTACCTGAACACGCTCACTAAGTTTGTCGGACCCTCTACAGAACACCCTGTACATAAATTGTATGAATCCAAGGTACATAAAAAGAACAGATTACTAAACAATAATTTAATTTGTACAAGTATATCTACACAAAATACACATCCAACATGTTGTTTGTACACATTCCATTAACCAACTATGTAATTCTACAAAATGCATAGTTTTCATAGCATCTTATTTTCTAAATGATACCAAACATTACATCATCTAGCTGGCTATGCAGCAAGAATATGTTAATAACTTTAGTATAAATCTTCAAATGTTGTTTGGAAAAGACCGCTTTTTACTGTTTCGGGACATAATTTATAAGAGACTATGATAAACATTAAATGCAGCGAACCATTTTAACAATCAAACTATTCTTGTAATCCTTGTTGGAACTTCACCTCTTTCGTTGTTTCATGAGCTTTTTGAATAGCTTGTGCAATTTCAAAGAACCTCTTTGATTCTTCAGGGCTTTTCTCACACCCTTCTCCTTTCTTATACATCATACTAACATTGGCACAAGCATACATATTACCTAATTCACATGCTTTTCTAGCAAACTGAAACGCTCGATTCATATCTGATTTAATGAGGTAGGCTATGTTTTTATTCTTTTCAGGATTGTGTGGATTAAACTCTGTCACGTTTTTGGGTACTCCTGTTATGTACATCCCCGAGAGGTAGTGGCATGCCATGTCATCATTGCCGTCACAGCTTTTCTTTAAGTAATTGTAACCTGGAAGTCAGAAAAACAATAACAATGTTTACTTTACATATCACATATTAAAAAAAACATTTAATTTGGACTAAATTTCGAATAACTATTTCTTTCTGTTTAAGTAGTAAAAGGAATGTTCAATTATTTTCTGATACTCAAAAATTGTGAATTATATAAACTCATTATGTATGTTGTATCTATTGAAATAGTTAGTAATGTTAATTAATGGCCTTAATTTGAGTGTAAATAAACACTAAAGTGTCAGTTCCATTCTACTATATTCAGTACTTATGGAAACACTGAATTCATTAACATTTTAATTCTTGCTTCAAGTACAACAACAGATCAGCATTAACAGATTTACCTTTAGGAACATCTCTTTTAACATTCACACCAGGTCCTGTTGCTGTCAACAGCATGCCAGCGTGAAGACATGCCCCAGGTTCGTTCAGATCACATCCCTTTTCGAAATAGGTTAGGGCCTCAGCTGCATCGCCTTTTTCCTTTCCTCGCCCCACCAAAGTGTAATTTCCGATCTTCAGACATGATTTCCCGAACTTATAGTCCAGACAGTTGCTTTTAAAAACCTTCCCAGCCTTGTCGAAATCTTTCTTTATAGCTTCCAAGTAGTCTCCGAGAAGATGACAAACTTCTGGCTTCTTCTCTTTGTAACAACCGAACCGGTACTCGATGCCGAGATTCTCGATGTAATCCTTCACTTCATCTTCTTTTTTCAAGTCATAAGCCATTGTTATTTCGTAATTATTGCTCGGATTATCGCGTACATGAACTCAGAGGTTAGATAACAATTTGTGAAATGTCAAAACGATAACGTTATCAAAATGTAAACAATGTCGTTTACTTACTTTTTATTACTATTATGAAGAAAAAATTGTCTTGTTGCAATTTAAATAGTCTTAGTATTATAGTTACACGATTGTATTTTACTTATTAGTAATAATTGTAAAGAAACCGGTCTAATTACCTTTATTTTCTTCGAGTCGCCCATAGTATATGTAAGCGTCGAGATTGCAAGATTATATCCACAAACGCAATAAAATACAATGTAACACAATGTCTGTAACGAATCTTTACTGATAAATTGCTCTCTGCTTACTGGAGCAAATTAACCTCTGGCCTGATAATATCTATATCAAACCACAAACATTGAGCAGGCATCAGCTAGGAAATGCCGGATACGGATATTTCGACCAAAAATAACATGTCGAATCTTAAGAGTCGCAGAACAAAACGCAAAAATGATTTCTCGTAATATTATATTAATTATACTGCGATATGATGAAAGCTATCGGTTATTTTTTATGATTAAAATTGATGAAAACAATGACTTATCTTCTCTTTTTTCTTCGTGTAGCTTTTGATAAGACAGTAAAATGTAGTGATAAAATGAGTTTCATATAACGATGGGTTGATAACGAAACGCACATGTCAAAGTTCACATATAACTTCAAGTGCTGTCAAACTAAACAGCTGATTCATTTCTATCTTGTTAACAAAGAAAATATAATAAAAGGAAAGAAAATACGCGAACAAAATGTCTGGTGGGATGGAAACTTTCTCTACGCGTATGCGGAAAGCTACTAGAAAAATTCACAACATCAGTGACGCCTTAGTTAATGCAAAATTCGCGATTGGTAAGTTCACATTCCAAAATATATTTATTTTCTTTTCTTTAGCTTTGAATCTAACTTCAGCTCTTACTTCGGTTATAGCTCTCAGAGATGAAACGGTTTGGGGTGGAGGGCTATTCATATTCTACCACGTTTTCGCATATCTGGAAGACGCTAAAGAAAGGCTTCGCAATCCAGATTTAGACAAGCTTTTTGTACACAAAAGCATGTACCGGTAAGTAGCTATTGCAATAAAATAAAAATCAGATAGATAGACGAACGCTAAAAATACAAAAATATAATATTTACATGTAGTGAGTGCCACAAGTGGTATTTATTTGAATTTGAATGAATGAATTTGAATTATATTAGTATAATAAATTTATAATCAAATTATATCCCAAAACACATAAAGTAAAGATACCTGACGAACTCTTTTCTACATTTGGAATGGAATTTATAAAACTACTTACAATAATTAGTATCTTTCAACTCATTGAATTGGGGTTTATATGTTTATTTAAAAGAAACTATAATTTCAGCAAGAAAGCATTTGAACAGGATCTTGCTCACTACCTAGGCGAAGACTGGAGGTCAATCCCTAAAGCTCCTGCAGTGGAAAACTACATGCAGCACCTTCAAGATCTGGAGAATGAGAATCCTATGCTGCTGATGGCATATGTGTACCATATGTACCTGGGGCTGCTTAGTGGAGGCCAGATATTGTCCAAGAAGAGACAGATGTTTGGAGACAGTGAGTATTTTTTATTACGGTAACATCTCATTTTTTTATGCATCCAAATTATTGTAGAATAAAGTAAAAAAACTGATAATACTTGGATGTGATTCAGTATACACTCCTTGCCTTTAGAGACAACCAAACGGATCTCTTACTTCGGTCCAGTTTTAACAGTTCTAATTCATAGTATTTTTCTTACAGAAAACAAAGAAGTCACATACAAAGACAACGTGACTGACTTCAGTGATGTTGACATTCCAAAGCTAAAAACTGACTTCCGTGCAGCCATGAACGAGATTGCTGACCATCTGACAGAATCCGACAAAGATGCCCTGATAGAAGAGAGCCATAGAGTCTTCATGATGAATAACATGATTGTGAATTCAGTTGGAGGGCAGAACCGAGTTTTATATAATCTGTTGTATAAAGCTTCAGCAGTTGCCATACTTATTGGTACTGTTATTGTTGCATACAAGATGCATAAGGCATTGTAATTGTTTATGTACTTTGTTATTATACAGGTTGACTATCACACTTGCTAACGGAAGGATATACTAACAAAAAAAATTACATACCAAAACCTACCTAGAAAAAAATCTATGTAGACATAGAAGTTTGTTCTAAGACTAGAATCAATGTATTGTACTAGTACTAGGTAATACTGCTGATTATATGGATTGGCTTGGATTATAGTGGTAGCTACATGTGATTTGCAACCTTAATATAGTTGTCTTATGAATGGGGCTTAGTTTTAAATAAATATGTAGTAAGCTTAAAGTTTTACTCCAAAGATTATATATTACTTGAGACTTCCATAATTTAAAGTAACAAGGAAGATTAAAAAACTATTTGGGAAGATATTATATTGTGTAAAAATTTACAGTCTAATTCCACATTGACAGTCTTCAATTATTAGTTTTAGTAACTAAATAGATGTGATTGTTATAGATTAGGTATCATGATTGTGTTTATTAAAGACTGATCATTTTCATACTTGTGAGTTTTGTTTTATCTTCCAACTTAGTTAACACCATTATGTAGTTGCACATGCTAAATAGAGATAACATTTTGACCCTGGTATATGGCAACATTGTAGACTAGTTCTATTTTTCATATTACTTATCATAGTTTCTAGATTCTGTTTAGGATAACTTACGTTTCGTTCTCTATAATATCACTTTAAACCAATTATTTTTAATTAATTAGGTACCTAACTGTATTTATTTATCATTTATAAGCTGACTGTAGTAACAAAGTGATAAGGTAATAAAAACTTATCACCTTTTTTTGTTTAGGTAATATAAAGGTAAAAAAAATAATTTATAAACAACTGATAATAAAATGAAACATTATTCGGTAAGTAGATTTTTATTTTTATATATCAAATTATGATACATATTGTACTTATAATCAAACCACATTAGATTGCTTATAAAAATAAGTACACCTAACGTGTACAAGTAATCTATAATATTTACAACAGACACTGACCATTTACTATATATTAAATAACTAGGCGAAGTTTAGTATGTCGAAATTAGAAATTACCTACCGCATAAAGCATGAATCAAGAATTGATATTAAACAATTTCTAGACTTAAATGGACTTTTGAGCAAGACGCTTTTTGTTTCGGTATATTTCTAACGAAAGTTATCTTTTCAATGCTCAAATATTATAAGGAGTTGGGTTGGCTGGGGTTGGCTTGCGGCAGGCAAAGCACAAAACAAACGAGAACCCCCAACGAGACTGTTAGAGTAGAAATTGTTAACTTTTGATAAATGTATTTTTTTATTAATCTATACTTCGCATTACATCTATTAAATCATCTAAAGGAAGGTAAAGTTGGAGGGTCCATCGCCATGTCGATCAGATCATCGATGTCTTCAGAGTTGAAGAATGACATCTCCAACTGAAAAATACAAGTAATAAGTTACAAAAATAAAAAAAGTGACAGAGTTGACATAAATAACTATAAAGTTAAGTTAGCAACAGGTTTGATAATCTTAGGTCAGAAGTTATTTTTTAGTGTAATAACGAAAGTTTTTTGATATAAATTTGCTGTTACATAAACACGTAATAAAGTAGGGATTGATAAAATGTGTATTTATGTTTAGTATAGACAGCTTTAACTGTTAGCCGATTTAAAGAAGAGGTCTTAGTTCGGCATCTTATTTTAACCAGGCGGTCCGTTTTAGAAAAAAAAATAGCTTGAAGGTTATATAAATTGTTTCGAAATCTAAAAAATAGGTTTATAAATAAAATTGTAGTAGATTTATTTTTTTTAAAAGTACATATTTTTAACAACGAAAACTATTGAATTTTTAACCAACACAATCAAATAATTATAATGCTAGCTAGTGTATTACTTCCCTACAGGGGTTTAGTCGACACGCGACTGCTGGGGTGCGTGCCGTCCCTACACTCAAGAGGGAACTATTCGTTCTTCTCACGATGGCGGCCTCAGTGTAAATAACAACTGATATGCAACTGACGCGCTCGGAGCGTCCGTTAGTTGCAACTATTTAACGATCAAAATAGCTCGGTAAAACACTCTGACTTTTATCTGATAGTTGACAATACATGGCTTCATCAATAAAGGCTATTTTCCCGTAAAGTGTGAGGTTGAGTTGCTGTCAGTTTAAATATTCTACTAACGCTTCGGTACCTAAGGGCAGGGTAAAAAACAATGAAATAACTACACCCTGAGGAACGGAACGCATCGCTATTCCTTAATCCGAAGTACAAAATTAAAGTTTGCCGCACATCGTAGCAGCAGCAGCATGAAGAATAACGTGTCTATCCTCGTCCTGCTCAAATCTGACTGAAAAGTATCATGTCTATATACTGGTCTCTCTCACTCCGACTGACTTACCATCCGCTGCGTGTCTGCGCAGGGGCGGCAGTGTAGACGTCCATCGCGACACTCGCAGCGCGGCACGGTGGGGCACGGCTGCGCAGTGAGCGCCACTCGGCCGCCTGCCACCGACGAGAAACGACGTGCCGTCGAACGGTCCGCTTGGAGTTTGGCACCAGCCCAGATTGTACCTGCAGGGAACAGTCGGTTAGCGCCCTTTCGTCGTAACAGATACAGATCACACCTATCGACTTATTTTCAAACACTTAAGTGTACTGTAATGAAAGGTACGTCTAGAGCACTCCGTCAGAAAGTTTGGTTACAAAAATATTGCCTGAAAGGTTACGAAAACATGGAGTTGTCACGCATCGCTATTTCTTCCATACATTTAGGCCCAGAAAGTTGAATTTTCCAAAATGTTGAATTCTTACAAGGTCGAAAACATACCGTTAAATCCAAAAATTATGTACTGGTAAAAAAGTTGAGTTCCAATATTCTGGTACAGTGGTTACAAGAGTTTCTATAGTATGGAGATTCACGCAAACAGTAAGACCACGTTGTCCCTTCTTTATATTAGGTGTTTATACTTGAGCAAATACATATATTATAAAGAGAAAAAATTTGTATTTTGAATGTAACGAATAATCTCAAAAACTACTGGATCGATTTTAAAAATTCTTTCGCCGTTAGGATGCTACATTATCACTAAGTAACATAGACTATAAATTAAGATCCGCGGGTAACACCGTAGAGTGCAGCTAGTAAGATAATAATAGCCTTACCTTCAACTTATGCTACACATCTACACTTGAAGAAATAGGTATCAGTTTAGCGATAAATATAAAAACGAAGAGACGCCATTTTTATCGGTGAACGCGAAAAACTGTACCGAGCAGTTGCTGACAATTATCAGGTGTTCTTAAAAATGTATTTTATTAACAGTGATTGAAAATTATGAGAAAGGAATGTGTAAAGTAATCGTAACAGTTGCTAATAGCAGTCCTAGTATCTAATACAATTGGCGTTAGTAAATGATACCGTTAGTCTCCATAGCGAGCGAAGTGCAGAGCCCCAGCTTGTCCTTGGGCAGCTTGACTTGTTTCCGCAGGCCAGAATCACCGTTCAATCGCTCGTAGTCTTTGTTTGTGTACGCCGCCGAGCTGTCCACACCTGGACAATAAAGTCAATTCATAAATAAATGTAATAACCCATATACGCCAACAGCGGCTGGGCGCGGAGCTCTCCGAAGGAGTGAGGTAAATACTAGTTGGGGCTTCGTCGGTTTTTCAGGTTTTCTAGAAACATTTTGCTATTTTACACTACTTAAGAATGAGTCAACGACATAAACAGTCGCGGATGCAGTCAGCTCCTTAGCTCGAAAGTAGAGTTGTGTCCTTACACAACTATAAATAACGGTTTTCACGTCGTGATCATGAAAGTTGTCAAACATACTCGTATAACACTTTGCAAATATGAAATGTTGTCAATTGAGAAATAATTTTGTCAGTTAAAAGCGTCTGAAATAGCGGATGTGTTATTATCTTATATATATCTTCAATAAACTTTAGGGACTCATATCCATTAGTAGTAGAGCACATAAGATTAACAAGTAATTTGCTGGGAATAATGCTATTTTAGGTCAGTCTTGTTATTGATTTATATTAATGACATAACCAACACATTGCCGAGTTAGGCTCATATAAATTTATTTGCAGATGACACACATGTGGGCATCAGAGACAAATGTATACATAATTTAGAAAATAATGTTAGTATCGTTATGGAATTGTTAAAGAAATGGTTTGACGCAAGTGGAATTGTTCTTAACTCTGATAAAACCATCTCTATGCAGTATCAGTCAAGGTTAGTTATTTTCGGGAATTCCATTAGTAAAACAAATATATTTCTAGGTTATAGAATTAGCCATAATGCGCACATCGATAAAATTTGCAAGAAAATGGCAAGTGGTAATTATGCTTTATTTAAACTTAAGCCATTACTAGATAAAAAGTCGCTCATCTCTATCTATTATGCCTACGTGCATTGTATTATAAGATACGCTATTACTGTTTGGGGAAATGCTAAACATATCATAAAAGTCTTAAAATGACAAAAACAATCTATAAGAACAATTGACGGTTTAAAAAAACGTAGTAATGCGAATGCACACTTTAAAAAAGATAAAATAATGACAGTTATATCACTTTATATTTATAGTTGTTTATTAGAAGTACACGACGATAGGGAAATACCGGAAAAAAATAATGTCACGCAATAATAAAAAAGGGCGAATCCTACCAATAAATAGATTAGCTAAATGTAAAAAGCGGGGCTTTATACCATAATACTGGTGTACAAATAATTACCTAATAGTGTAATGGATTACAATGTTATTACATACAAACATAAATTAAAGTATTTTTTGAAAGCAGGCAATCCTTTTTATAAACTCAGCGAATATATGTCAATGCAGCTTGTAGAATCATCGTTCTTGTGTAACGAACAACCATAATAAAATATGACTAATAACTAAACAAAGCAATCATAATGTAAATATTTGTCATTAAAACTATTAAACTAAGAACTAATATTAAGTTATCGTAAATAAATGAGATTTATAAGTTAATTTTTTTTAGTAATTATTAATTCAAATATAATAAGACTTGCCTGTAATGAAAGTTATTTAAAGGTCAATAAATATTACTTTACTTTACTATAAAACATGGTACGAGATTTCAAGAGACAGACATCGATAACTGCTTTTGGGTAAAAATTCCTCTTAACTACATACCGTTTTCTGAGCTAGGTTATCTAGGCTATCTTACCTTATTTTGCCCAAAAAACCGTAGTTACGAGTATACTCTAGTTTGAAAAGATCCCTTTACCCAAAAAAAAAATGAGAGAAGAAGGAGAACTTTAAAGCAGATTCCTTAACTATTATACTATGTGTTATCTTACCAAACAGATATTTAGCGACGCGTTTCTTTGACAGCATGAAATCGTCATCCATCACTATATGCAGAGTGACAGAGTTCTCCATCAGATTGTGGTAGATGGTGGAGTAGTCCAACTGAAACCAACAAACACGTGGAAATATACAAAGGGCATGATTAGGGATGTACTGAGTCAACACAGGATAGTGCCCGGTGAACATCTTCAGCTAAAAGCGACATAGTTGGTGAGTTTTCTCTTCTAATAAACGAATGAACCGTCCGTCCCGTCTAACTCCTCTACGATCAGTCAAGATTTAAAAATCGTCACTGCATTGCCAAGGTCTTTGGTTTGACCTGGAGCGCAACTGAAACCATTATGGTGGAAAAGTTTATAGTCAACGGAAACTGTATAAAAACCAATGTGCCAGTCAGAATGTGACTGTCTTCTTACATGAAATGGGATAAATTCATTGTGGAAGTCACTCCGGACAACAGCCACGTGGCGAAACTAAGCGCATCGAACACAATACTCTTTGGTTAGAGTACATATTTATTAAAATAAAGGAACTTCCACACCAGCTCACCTGTCCCCAATTAATAACAAAAGCTATTAGCATATACTATGGCACAAGAAGAGTTTCTTGCGCAACTCTCAACACTACTTACCTTCATAAACTCGTGGTTGCACTTTGTGCAGGGCATCAGTATGAAGGTGCGAGGTACTCCACCTCGGAACGGCAGTCTCGTAGCGAAACTGAGAGCAGCGAACATGTCCGCGCGAGCGGAGCGGTTGCCGCGAGCCACATCGGACTTCTCTGCAAATTGGAAAGAAAAAATATCACAAGTAAAAATAAATAAAATGACGAAAATCGGTTCACGGGACGAATCGATATTCTGCTCCAGGCAGATTAGTCTTGAGTCTTTGTGCGTATAGAGGGTACACTGAAAATCTCGGAACATATATAACTCACCGATGGTAAAGCTGTCGAAGTGGTGCTCGATATCGATGGCGTTAGTGAAAACATTGTTGTTGACGTACAGCGCTCGCGGACGGCGGTACACGCCACGACCACCAAAACCGACGATCGCGTATCTGTATCACAACATAATCAACGGTTACATCAACACTTGAACAAGTATATTTGTTAATAATAATTGGTAAACACCTTGCGTCCCAAGCGCGAGTGTAACCCTGGTTCAGGCAGGCTTTCACTGATTTGCATTAATTACCACTTGCTTGGTGAAGAAAAATATTGTGGAGAAACCTGCTTGTCGGAGGTTAATAGTTTTCAAAGATAATCACTTATCTTGCGCAGTGGTCCCACAGCAGGTGATGAACGAGAAACGAGTAGAATTAGAAATTATAAACGAGTTGGCGACCAGCGGGAAACGAGTGTGTAGTTTCGATAGTTTTGTCGCCGGACTATAAGCGAGTGAGCGACTACTCGCGCCACTCGCCCGCGCTCGCTCAGTCCTGAGCAAACCTGCGGGCGCGTTGCACGTGATTACAAGCGAGTATCGCTGAACGAGTATAATTTCTAAAGCTCGTCGCTCTGCGACAAAAATAGTAAAGCGAGTCCTTGCCAACAGTGTGAACAGTCAGAGACTAGCTTTTAATATATGCATCTCTTTCGTTTTCACGAAATGGACATTTATTGTCCCATTCTTGAGAGAGAAAATCGCCGATAGTCATTTTCTCGTCGGCTGTCGGAGCACTGCCTTAATCCCCGTATCCCCCAATAATAGTAGTGGTGCATATTCTGATACATGTTGTAGCTAGCCGAGCTTCCAAATAGTTCGCAGCTCAGTAGACAGGTGGCGCTGTTGTTTATTGGCCATACCGCACAAACGAAATATAATTAATTCAATACAGTACCTGTTATCCTGAAGTCCGCTGGCCTGCAGTTTAGTATCGAACGCCTCTACGAATAGATCCATGTTTTTATTCTTGCGCATATTCTTATTACAGTACTGCGCCTCGATTATGAACACTACGTCTGTAGATTTAGGTACGTATTGCAGTGCGTGGAACTCGCCCTCTTCAATAATGTCGCCTTGTGGGGTCACGCATCTGTGAAATAAAATAAGTCAAGGCTTATGCTCGATAGTATCAAAGCCCACATATTCATTGAAGCAAATCTTTCTACATATTCGCTAAAATGTATGTCGCTTTTGTCTACATGGTGTTGGCCTAAAAAAAGTTATACTTTCTCAATCTTAGGCTAAAGAGTGGAAAAACAAAAGGAGCTAGAAGAAGTAGTAAGAGACAGCTCATTCTGCCCCCTGAATTATGACCTTCTGTCATACTGTCAATATGACCGTCTGCAGTATTATAGTCGGCATGTCGATGACGTCAATATTTTATTTACTACTTCTTTTTAGGCAAAATATTGAACGAGTGGTTAGAAGCGACTACTAATAAAACCCGACTGCTAAATCATTAAACTTATGTATCATCCTTAATTATTATTTTTTTAAACTTTATTGTACACAGTGTCACTTTTACGACTGAGACGAATCTATTGACACCATTCACATAAAAATACGACAAGCCGTTTAGGCTCTAGGGCGCGCCAAAGAAATATACATACATACACACGAAAAACAACCCTCCTTCTTTCGCGGTCGGGTAAAAAGGCGAGATAATCTTTCTTGATAATATAGAACGGGCTGACATCGATCTGTATAGATGACTCACTGCTGACAGTTGTCCGGCACATGCGTGGGCACGTGCTGTTGGTTGCACAGCTGCAGGTACGCGCTGGCGAGAGCACACGCGGACACTCCCGACTGGCACTGCTCGAAGAACGGGCTGGCGTCGATCTACCAAATTATTAATTGGCGTTAGCCATTCTCGTCGGACTGTTAATCTCATATGGACTGGGCGTACTTGAGAAAACGCAGTCTAGTTAATTTGATATGGATACGCGATGGTATCATACAAATATGTGCTACAGGCAGGCAAACAGTAATATATATAAAGCAAAAAACTTCATCAAAAAATGCAAAAAAAAGCTTTTATCTCGAAACCCGTAATCAGACTGTTAGTAGCTTTGGAAGAAATACATGATAACTATGAAATGGGACTTTTAAAGTCGCGCATAAATACACATAGGAACACAGATAGCTTTTTACCACGGCTATTATAAATTGGAAAATATGTTACTTTTCCATACAAAAATCGTTGCATATGGTCATCAGAAGCCACCCTTAAGAGAATGCTGGTTGATTACCACCATTCTCTTCAGTCACCCTGTATATCGAAAATAGCTGTGGAATGGAACTCACACATGAGAAGCAAGGATTCAGCGGCGACAGTTTGTTAGCGAAGAACTTATCGCACTGCGTATCGTTGTTCTGCTCTCTGTTGTCTATTACACGTCCGGTCGGCGCGAGGTTCCAACTGCGACTGACGAGCTCGGGAGAGTTGGTAATGGTATTATTGGTTAAGAGGAGGTCGTCATATTGTTCATTGTTGTAGGTTCCGAGCAAGCCGCCGAGACTTGCGTAATACCAGCCTGTAAATAAAATTTTAGTAAGAAGATGATTGAATAAGGATCGTAAAATAAATCTTTGTTGATAAGGTTACGACTGCAATAACAACAAGCTTTAACAGAATAAGGTGGCGAGGATGCAGAGATTGAATGTGGTGCAGGTTCTGAACAGCAGATTGTATCAGTCTATTTTGAGGCTTGATGATCACGAATTCACGACTACTCTCGCAATAGCTAAAAGAAGAATGGCTTTAACTACAATTACCTGAGACTTCCAGTTTGCATGTTCTAAACAGCAGGTTACAAGAGACGTCCAATCCGTTACTGCCCTGCACTGTGAGCAGGTCCGTCTGTCTGTCCACCACTAGTCCGTCGACTAGCGCCGGCAGACTTAACACCACGCCTTCTATTGACACTTGCTGAAAAACATAATGTGTTTGTGCAGTTTATAGTGCCCAGCAATAAATCTTAAACTAAAAGCAACGTAGTGGGGAGTATTTTCGCGTACGTGCACTTCTAATTGAGGATCACCGGTTGGACCTCCACGAAATCACTGCCTTCCACTTTACGCCGCGATAAAGAGACCTAAAATCGTCACAGCATAAATAAGGTAATTTTGGTTCAAGCTGTTCGGTTATGATTGTACAAGTCATTAGCAAAATTAAAATCAAACTCTGAGTTTAAACACGTAGCTTTTATATTATCATCCTCGTTTTGTAGAAGTCACCGTCGCCACCGTAGTTTTATTGTTGCTCAAGTTCATGGCACCTTGACAGCTCTCAGTTCCGACTTTAACTTGATGGGACGAGATAAATAAAGGTTAAATTAATGTTCTGATAAATCATGTAATTTCTATTGTACGTTAGATAAAAATACACAAAATATAGTACTGTTAAGTTTTTGTACTAGGGAAAAGGACAACTTGTTAGGTGCAGTTCTTTTCAACTAGTTAGATCAAGAGTTATTAATAGGTGCCATTATTTTTATACTGGGACTAACAATCCCACCTCACTGTCCAAAAATACCATCACACAAAATGACTCGTTACCTCCTTATACAAGTCAATGTGTATGACTTTCCTTTTCGTGACGACGAGTAGATTGTACCTCCCCTGTTCGTTGCTCTCCATTAGAACTGTATAGTTGTCCAGCCTGTAATCTTTGCTCAGCAGGAATGTGCCTTCTTCAGACACAGTTAGTACCCTCTTGTCAAATGTTACCAGTGTACCTTGGCCGGTCATCATTGCCATGCCTGAGAAGAATTTGAAGAGTGATTTTTGGGGTATATAGGATTCATATTAATTGGTGATAGTGCTGCAGCTCACACGGGTAAACTAAAGGTCAGGCTAGCTGGTTAGCTAGATTATATTTTAGCTGTCTTTTCTGCTTGTTGTATCATAGTCGAATTTAAAAAAAAACTTCTAGTAAAAATCCTCAAAATAATCAAGAGTTTATTTTTTTAAATTAAATCGTACCAAAAACTTACCATCAAAAGGTGGCAGAAGGTTATTAAAGTCCATATACGGTCTTATCTCATAGTAGAACGACCAGATGCTCTTGTTAGAGACCAACCATTCGTCCATAAAGTCCCTGACAGCTCGGTACTCTGATATTTCGGTGAAATCAGGAGTCTGGTTGAATGCGTGCCAAGAAAATGGTAGCTTTTGTTCGAGAATTATTTCGCCTGTTCGCGGGTCGAAGATGAAGTTAGTTTTTGGTGTGCGGTGTCTACAGAAAAAAATAAAGAAAGGAATTAACTCGCGATTTCAAAGACCTAGACGGTAGCTTGTTTCACAATTTGTCAGTACACATAATGAAAGTAGCCTTGAATCCGTGTGTGTGACACATGTGGGAGAAATCCAATTATGTAATTGATTAACGGTCTCATTAATAAACGCGTCTTAACTTTAAACGTCTTTTGTCATGTTTTATGCGATAGAGAACGTCACGCGTCAAAACAAGACAAATGACGTTTAAAGTTAAAACGCGTTTATTAATAAGGCCGTAAATCTGTTAACACTGAAAAGCCAACTTTGCCCCAAAGGTCTTGAAACTTCTTTGAAACGCAAATTGGTTTTGATATCTACGTAAATACATGGTTCAATATCTAGACATCTGTATTCTTAATCGGACAATCTGAATTAGTCTGAATTAATCTGAATATTACTATTAGAACTTTTGAATCCCAGTGGCTTCACCTATCGTCGTACAAAAAACCCTAAAGCCTTCGTTTCGCTCGATGAACAACAGTACTTACAACTCTTCATATTGTAGCGCAGTCTGCGCTAAGTCTGTTAATTTCTCATACAGTATTTCACCGACCGTTTCCAAGGCTTCTCCTATCAGGAAATAATCGTACCACCATTTCAGACGAGTGTAGGCCTCTTGGTACTGAAAAGGAAAACTATACTGTAAATATATAACGACCACCGTATGGTATTTAAAAGTGGCAAGTGCCTTTATTAACATTAACAAAATGAACATACGACAACAAAAAAATATAGAAGAAATTACCTATAGTCTATTTAAGATCTACAGATAATCCAAATGCTCCAACCCGCCACCAGAGGGCAGCGTGCCCAGCATTCTGGTCACGCGTCGTCGTCTTCACCGTATGGTTAGTGATTATTACACAAGTTTAGAGAATCAGTGGTTCCGGGTTCGATTTCCAGCCGGTGTTGTATATGGTTTTGTGAATATTGCATGTCATTCCCAACGCGGGAGAAATTCTACTAGGGAGTTATTAGGGTAAAACAGTTTTATTTTTATTTATATTAGCACACTGGACTATGGTCTACACCCCCTTCATAGGATAGACTTGTACCTAGTAGAGGGACGCTATGGGTTGTTACGTATATTATCACTAAAGTTTTTCTAATCATCGTAGGTAAACCAATGCCTGTCAGCTCTATCCTTGCTTATGTAACCGTGAAAGCCCTGAAATCCACATATTTTTATTGCTGGGTTTTCTCAAGTGGGGTCGGTGGAGGAAGGAGGTATAGGCACACAACGCTACAACGCCGGTTGCACAAATGTGTCAATGGAGACTTTTCTTAACTTCAAAGTGTTCTGCTGTGGTCTTTCCTGGCAAGCAGGTTTCCTCTCGATGTTTCCGACTAGCACATGAGTGAAAAACTCATATATGCTCGATCGAACGATGCCTTCGCGTTTAAGAGGCAAGGCGTTCACCGATTAAGCTATCAGCGCTTAAGTAATCTTTTCTTACCTTCTCTCTAACATAAACCACATGTTGAGTCTTCAAGAAGTTCTGCCAAGCGTTTCTAAACTCTGCGTATAATTGCATAAACTCATCTTTGAAGGGTATGTACTTTTCAATTTTGGCCCAGAGAGTGTTCCAAATCTTCTTGGTGTATTTCTTTATGTTAGTTATCAGATCGTTGTTTACTAAGTCTTTGTAGATCCTGCAATACAAATGATTAAATTGTTTCTTTTGTTAAACTTGTTTTCAATACAGCTAACTTACAAATCATGCATACGCATATTATTTGCATACAACATAGGAACACATTTTTGTTCGTAAAACGTTATACATTTACTTATTCCTACCCTCATTTGAGTAGGCATAAACGCATTTTTCTACGCAATCTTGCAAAGTACGACAGCCTTCAACAGAATTGAAAACTGACTGTAGATCTATATAAAAAACTAGAGATTTTGTACCGAGCTCTGCGTAATTCTTGGTACAAGTAAAAGTTTTCGAATACGATCGGGAACTATATGTGAATCAGAAAGAAAATAACGGAACATGAAGTTTAGACATGTTTTAAGATTAACTTACTTGTCCATCTCATGTCCAAACGTAGACACATAGTTGAAATACGGCGATCCAGTCAGCTCCTGAGTTCTATCATAGAAGAAATCCATAACGCCTTTCCCAATAGCGAACACAAACGACTCGGTGTAGTGGAGAATCTTGAAGAATAACGGTTCTATGGACTTTAGCACTTGATGCCAGTATATTGATAGCCTACTCGTTGCGTTCACCCAAGTAACCTGTGGAGATTGACCTTTATTTCAGTATTGTTAGGGTTGAGTTTAGTTTAGACAGTAAAGCTTTCATGGGATTACTTGTAGCTTAAACTTAAGAAATTAATACAATCTCTAATTTTAATTTCTAGGTTCAGCGGTTTAGTCTCTGCGTCGATAGTGACTTGTCAGTCAGGATTTAGTAATTTACATATATATAGATTATACATCAGTGATTGGTTGAAAAGTGAAAAAAAGCTATAAGAGTATATAAGCTGAAAATATTATCTGTTATAAACTATTGTAATTTAGTGCGTGTTTTGTGTCAGGACTCTGTTTTTGCGTTTCAGACATACTGCTCGTTACCTACTCGTATTTACGAACTTAAGTTATGTACAAGTTTACACTAAAGTTTTGTCCTACAGGGAACTGAGGGGATAAGCAGTAAATGTGTATTTGTGGGAACCTTACCTCCCAATACTCCAACAATTTCATATGCAAGTCCCTTATAAAGTTGTCATACTGCATGATCATTGCTTCGAGCCTCTGCGACACCAATTCCATAAAATCAGCATCCATAGCCTTGTTTACAGACTCGAGGAAATTCGAATACGCGTTCTTTATCGTCTCTACCACATACGTCAAACTGTCTTTTATAGATTTACTTGTATTGCCCATCATGCCCCACATATCGTTAACGATACCCGGCAAACTTTCCAAATGGTTCTTTATAGCCATCTCGTCTAATACTTCGTATGTAAAAACGACAACGTCCTTGACGTAAAAATCGTTGTTATTATACGACTGGTTCAAGAAACTCTCGAATTCGTCCAAGTCGTCTTTGATGACGTGTAAATCGTTCAAATCGTCGAGTAAATCACGTACTCTCGGTTTCGCATCGAGCCAAATATTTTTTAGGGCTAAATGAGCTTCCATCGGTGCTTCTTTCAGTATGACTAGAGTATCATTAATTTGGCTGTATAGCATTTTGAGACTGTAAACGGCGGCTGATTTGACTTCGCCGAATATTTGTGGGCGCCAAGCGATTTTGCTGGTGAGAAGTCGCGAGTGGTTAAGACGAATGTAAGAAGCTAGGTCGACGGTTGTGACATCGTCGAAATCGCGCCAAGCGTCGATTTTAGCTGAGCGAGTATCAATTATGCGACCTACCATGTGGTAGGAGATATCTGTAAATAGAAAAAAATGGTTTCACTGCTTGCAACTAACGGCGATGTCAAAGTTTACACAGGATGGGACAGGAAACAGAGTTAATAAAAATATGGCTTACACCTTTTTAGGGTTTTCTAGGAAGAGATGGAGCGCAAGGGATGTAAATAGCCACAGCAAAACAGACACCAGAAATAACAGTCACACTTTAAAAACAAATACGGCATCTACTTCTCTATGACTTGGATTTCAAGAAGCCTACGTTTCTTGGAGTCAATGGAGAATTCACTTACGGAGTGCATTTTTATTTAAGTACAACTGTCGGCAAACAAATTGAACCAATGACTTTGCCTGCGCGGTGACGGTCTTAAGAGTTGTGGTTTTAGAGTGCGAGGTAGGGTAGTCGGCGATACGTGACCGGTGATTAATGAGGCTAAATTAAGTTCACATAAGTCATATTTCGTCGCTTTTAGTTGAAGAAGATTGCATGGCGCTGTACAAGGTACCATTACGTATTCTGTGGAGATGGTAAAGTTGTATAAATGTACACTTACCGTCAGTGGTATTAAAGTGAGCTATCAGAGACTTGTCAGTCATAGATAGTACGGCGGTGCCAGTATCATTCCCGCTGGGTCGACTCACGTAAGATCTGACTGTGTAGTCTGGGTAACTCATGTCCCACGTGCTGTTGATTTTGTAGTAGTAAGTCTCGTTTGCTCGCTGAAATATGGGAGAATTTCATATTCTGTACATTATTCATTTTTTTTATATGGATAGGTAAAATTCAATTATCCACCAATTCATTTAGACACGCGTTCATAAGGTAAACAGTTATTTTTATTTAAAACACTAACTACTGAAGAAATTTTACTGAAGAAATGTCCAAGTAAAAAAAAAACGAAATCAATCCAGGCGTCTCTGGAAACCACATAGAAATAATCATTGAAAACCTCATTTTTTTATATGAAATCGGCAAAAAATAAATCTTACCTCCCACTGTACTAAACTGTTCGTCATATCAAACAACAGCTTGTTATTCCGCAACTTTTCATAAAACAAACTCTTCTGGAATCTGTAAAGATTGCTAAAGTAATACCATCTGCTGTGAATGTTCACATCCGACTTCATATCCAAGTCCAAGTTCGTAGAAGGGTGAGTACACTTCAAGGCGAACGAATAATCTCTAACTGGACCGTTAGAATTGTCAGTTAGAATGGACTTTAGCTTTAGATATTCGTTGTCGTAGTCGGAATATTGCAGTTCTAGTGATACGTTTGACATTACTGCCGGTGTTGATATGTACTGGCCTTTTAAGTTGACATCCTGAAAGTAAAAGAGATTTATAATATACACTTCAATGAGACGTAATATATTCATCCATCTGGAATATTTACTAAAGGATTACCAAAATCTATTGATTAAATTCCTTACTTTGTTATATTTAATGTAAAATAAAACTATAACTGTCTTATTAATGAATGTAGGTTTATTATTATCTCTTTAGTATTGTAATGTGTTTGTTTCTTAACTCCTGAATATTACAATTATTTTAAATTGGATATGTAATTGATCATCGTAACATTATGTAATATTAAGGTTCAGAAATAATTAATAATAATGTCACAAGTAGATACACGCTCATTTCTCTCAATCCTTATTGTGAATGAAGTAGCGCGAATTCAATAATAAACGTGTGGGTCTCCAAAATACAGGCATCACCTAGTTTGGGACCCACAATTAACCTATTGTAACGGATTCATAATGTAGTTAGACAATGTATAATTATTTTGTACTAGCTTGTGGTTTGTAATTTCCTTCTTATAATTTAGAAAGAATTTGTTTATCTGTATTTAGAAAAAATGAAAAATATCGGGTATCCCTTTCAAACAAGCCGATTTTGCAAAAAAAAACAATTCAATAATTTTGTATCTTAGTCGTAAGTAATAGAAAGCTTCCAATTCTAGGCCTTAAATTTTCCAATAAAAATACAGAAATGAAAAAACCATCAAATTATAAATTATTACTATATTGACGTACCTTTCTAAACGATGGGTGGGACAGCTCCAAATCGATTTTATGCAAGGTGCCCTCTCTATACGGCGGGCTTTCCCAAACACCTCTCAATTCTGCCGTCTTATTATCAGCTTTGACGTTCCAGTTCAAAGTAGCCTTTCCGTCGAGCAATGTGTCTTGTAAGTGGTATAACGCGACCAAATTGAAAGTACGCAGCGGCCACAGGACGTTCATTACTATTTGTTGGGATTCAGTTTCAAGCTGAAAGGATCAAATACATTATGATGATGAACCCAAATAATACGTCAACAAATAGCAATACGAAATTCGAAACCCAAGTCCATAACTGTCGACTGTCGGTCTGCTTTGTAATTATTAAACGCACTTTTCTTGACCGTGTGATATCAAACATAAATAATTGACCTTTCGTTGGCAGTTATATTTGAATTCATGTCAACTCATTATTTGGAATTAGAAACTAATTTAATGGACTGACTTAGAAAAATAAGATGAGACCACACGAGAAAAAACATAAAAAAAAACATATTAGTCCCCATATTGAAAAAAAAAATGCATGTTGAACCCGGAGCCTAATCGGCTAACAATAGCCATGAAAGATGTGAAAAAAAGAGTAAAAAATGGCGTCAATATATGACAGTTCGCCGCTTCTACGCTGTCAAATATCGATGCCATTTTTTGCTTAAGTATTCACCTCTGTCACGTCTAATGTTAGCAGATAATGTGGCTGTTCCTTTTTTTAAATCGGTTCTATAAACTCACAGAAGTCATATTTGTGACGTGTATATCATAATGTATCCAAACGTCTTCTGCCCACTTCACTTTACTCCCTTGCTTAAGCTCTTTATCGACCGCCTCGTATTGATTGTCGAAGGTCCAGGTTCGATTCCCGTGTATGATTTGCAGCGTGGTGTTCTTGCCTATATCGTAGGAGAACACGTCCAGTATGCCCGTCACGTTGAACTTCGATACGTCGTGTAAGTGGAAAACTGTAGCTTGTTTCACGTCCTGCGAATAAATCAATATAAATGTTACAAGTACTTTGAAAACAATGTTATAAATCGACTTCACTTCAGCGAACGAGTTTTTAGCTATTTATTGATTAATAAACCAAACTATTGGAGCAGTCTAAGTC
Organism: Ligdia adustata; assembly: GCA_947049295.1. Taxonomy (NCBI): domain Eukaryota; kingdom Metazoa; phylum Arthropoda; class Insecta; order Lepidoptera; family Geometridae; genus Ligdia; species Ligdia adustata. Next base: position 5,695,719 of record OX346237.1, read on the forward strand.
AAGTTAAAATAACGAAATCTAAACAACATTGGAGGTACACAAACATCAAGTATTTTTGAAATCAGTCCGGCCGTTTTTTAGACTTATATCTTAAAATTCATTTTTTATTTGTCATCTAATGAATTCTAAACCAATAGTCTTTCTAGCTCGCCTAAAAATTAAAAGAACGACACTCTTTCGTGACTGTGAATTTTCACATTTCAAACACATCGCATGTCAAAAAGATAACTCTGCAATTTACGTTGGCAGTTACTTTGACCACACACACATATCGGTTATATCGGTTTCTTTAGCTATGGAACCAGATCATTTACTTTGTAATTGTTCGCAATCCTTATCGTGTGTCCCGCTTGTACGAATAACATTTGCAAATAGTGCGAGCGGGATGGCACGATGACGATTGCGATGGCTGAGGTTACACAACTAAGACCGAGAAAAATTATTCATCTCTAATGTGTATTTTCACGTGCACTTACAACATTCCCCGTAGTATCATACTCGTGGATATATTTGACTCCGACCGGCGTGTGAGCGTTTTCCACCTCTATGTTAGTGGTAGAAAGGTCGAGATTCCTTTCACTTCTCTCCAACAGTTGATTGAAGCTGCCTTTGACGAATCTCTCGCCGTCAAAGTCTATGGTCGCGTTGCCGTTGCTAGTTTTATGGCCTGAATGAAAAATAAAATATTTAAATGGCCAAAGTTTAAAAAATAATGGCACATAACTGTTTATAGTCAGTATAATCTTTGTTTTCTATATATAAGTACATGCGATTGATTTCATTTTATAAATGATGTACCGAAAAACTCATCAAAATGTGCAGAGCACCTACACTAAGTAGCCTTGTGCAGTAGGTGCTGCTTCTCTTCGTCGTATGAGACTCGTGTGCATTGATCATTACAGCCTCGGCTTCCTAATCCGCGATGATATTGCCTCTGCTGTAATGACCAACTTTGCACACTTGTATCATAATGTACCATAACATTATTCTTTTAGCTTTAATTGAGTGAATGAAATTTAAACTTGTATTTTGTTTCATAAATAAGAATCACCAATTGCACCAAATAAAGTGGATCAGTCTTTATGGCACGAAAGAAAAGCAACCATGCAAAAATTAAAAAAAAATGCTGCTCTTAAGTCAAGTCAAAAGATATAGTTTTGACCAAAGTTCTCGTAACCGCCACCTCCATCTGTCGAATATCAAAGACAACATATGCGTGTTTTTCCATTTGTGAAGGAAACATAAAGTCATACTTCTTAAAGATACATCATTCGTTCCGCCTCTAAGCAAATGGCGTTTAGTCATTTCAAGTTTCGTGCAATCTATTTCGTACTTTGTCCTTGCTAGGCCTGCTATCGTTACGAAACTTCACAAAGTTGCAACTATAATAACGCTGGCAAATATAATAATCGTATGATACCATACAAAAAAGAAAAATCTATTATCTTAGCACTCTTAGCTAACGTTAAAATAATACAATATGAAGTATAGAAAGAGTTACTAACCTTGGACATAGTAGTATTGAGTTTTAACCACATGCTGCGATTTCAGAGGTATGGAGAGGGATATTTCACCCGTTTGTTCGAATCCGCCATTTTGTTTAGAATACACGTGTGTTGAATTGATGGCCGCCGTTTTGTTCGGCCAAAATAAGTCTACCTTGTTGTTGGAATGCTCTTCTAGATTGTTAATCTGTAAACATTGGATTATCTTGTTAAAAGTAATACATTAAATAAATAAAACCCAACTTTAACGGACCAAGTAAATGATAAAGTTGTTTGAAGACGCAGACCATAGTTATAGGAAAATCAACATCGCTTTAAAAATGTTATTACTGTCTTCAACTCCGTACGCACCAATACCGTATAATTCTTTCAGTCATTTTGTTTTTAAAACCTAACTACTGGACCGATTTTGAAAGAAATTAAACATATAAAGTTATATACACTTGCAAACAAATATGAATGATTTTATCAGATCGGTCCTGCCATCGCTGAAATATCGGATAAAATACATAAAAAAAAAATACTATCAACCTTCTATTTTTGGGAAGTGGATAAATAAATAAGTCGGCAGCAAGTTCTTCAATATTCACTGTCTTATGGCACTAAGAGATCGTTAATTATAATAAGTTTAAGGAACTATCAGTATTAAAATTAATTTTTAATATAAATACATTACTCACATCGAATATAGATTTGAGCCATGGAAGTTTCTGGAAAGGCGTGGAGAAGTTGAAATGTCCGTCAGTGTGTTTCACTCCGCCATATCTTACGTCTATCTCGCCGATCTGAGATCTAGCCGGACGGTACATCATACCTCTGAGGAAAGGATATGCTTTATAAAAATATATCAAAGGTTGCCTGGAAGAAATCGCTTTAGGCAACAATGTAGCTTAATGTAAATACAACTAATTTATAAGTATTTTTTTATATTTTGTGGTGTACAATAGCCTTATTATAGTAAATATATTACGAAATCCATACTATAGCACCGTAAAAATAGTAATAAAATAACCAAAGCGTAGCAACTTTGTGAGCGACGTTGTCTGTCTGTTTTTGTCCGTCAAACTTCAAGATCGAAATATATGAGTGAGAAAGACTAACGCACAAAGTCGCCCACGGAGTTGGGGTACTATAGTAACAGTGCGTTGGAACTCTGCAAAAGAAACTCCTTTAAGAAATAAGGTTATTGTTCTAAGGCTATAGCACTTCTTTTTTGTTCAAGATAGGCAATTGACCACTACCTCGCACGACAAGTCAGCGGTACTGTGACCCTGAATGGAGCATGCTTGGTCTGGCATACACTGGCTCTCAAGGCTGTCACTTTTATCACCCAATGGTGTTATCCTAACACCATGCTATAGTATCCCCACGATATATTCCTTCACCAGTAGCCCAAGTTCTTTTTGCGTTTTTCGTAGGATCGCACCTAATACCTCTCTCACGGCAATCGACCCCACTCGGCCAGCATCGCTACTAAAAACTTACTTGACAATCTTGTATCCGTGCACCATATCTATCTGATAGGATCCTTTGACGTTAAACGTCGGCTCTTCGACATAAAGAGGGGAAGTCAGCGTATAGTCGATATGGTTGGAACCATTCGTGTCCCACTTGTAAAACACTTGGTTATCAATGTGTTGGTATTGTGAGGCAGCGGTCCAAGTGATTGTGGAGTTGGTGTCGAAACTCTCTGGTAACATTAGTAGCTGAGAAAATAAATAGAATAGAAATTGTAGAATTCCAAAGATAAATCATAACGTACGATTGTTTTTAAAGCGAAAAAAAGCCACAAGGATAAAGAAGTTGTTATATTGCTAATTTATGTAAAACTTGAGCTTTTGTACTCGTATTGTACGAAATAAATGATTTTTATAATTATATAGAAATAATTTTCCTTTAATTCCCTTAATTATCTTAGTGACATCTGACTTGCACTCGGCCTCCAATATCTTGGTTGGGTTGTAGTCTGATCCTATTAATATAGGATTAGACATAATTATCCGTCTACGAATAAACCAGACATGGCTTTACTCGTAGACGGATATAATATAGGATATATTTTAATATATATCAATATATATTTGTTTTTACAGAAAAAAAAACGGAAGACTTTTTCTAAAGAGCTTTATCAAAGATTTTTTAAGCAGTTTTAATTATAGCTACACTTTTTACCTTTCCTTTGATGCCGTTAATTATCTTAGTAACATCAGTCTTATATTCGGCCTCCAAAGTCTTGGTAGGGTTGCTCTCTGATCCCATATATCCGTCTATCAGTAAAGTATGTACGTCTACATTTGGCTTGGGAAGGATGACATTTAGAAGTAGGTACACTCGTTGGCTTAGTTCCATGCCGAAAGATGCGTTTGCGCCGATTCTGTGCGAATTAATAGACATTTGTTGTAATATAACTGTACTGGAATATTAATCACTATACTAACGTACTTTTGTGAAATGTATTTGTTTTTTTATTCTTTTTGTATTGTATTTTTGTGGTGACAATAAAAATTATTGTAAGATATTGTACTTAGCAAACCACACTAAAGTTTTAATTACACTTAGGTATGTGAAAGCGTAAAGGAATGGCTTTAGTGTAAGAGGGAGGCCTCAAAAGTGGACGTCTTCCGGCTGCTGATATGAGGAGGATGTTCAAAAGTGGACGTCTTCCGGCTGCTGATATGAAAGCAAACGGTATTAACAAAAAAAACTAAAGTAAATAATTAGAACCCCATATTTACCATTTGTAAACCAAATGTTTGCCTTCAATATCACAACTTAAAAACTTAGTAACTTACTGCCATATACGATCGAGATCCATCCTGAAACCAGCTTCTGTCTTTTCCAAATTATCAGGCGCAGTGCTGTTGCCGAAGTATATGTCCAAATCTACACTCTTTTGCAGGTCTTTTACTAACTGGTGACCTAGTGCCTGTAAAGATTAACATTATGTTGAAATATTAACCTTTTCACACTCCGTGTGATGAAATGAGGACATTCATTTTAATTTTTTTTCTATGTTACATATTTCAGTTATTCATAAAAAATATATAACAGTGATACAAGGAAAAAAATAAATCAGGTCTGAAAGGGTTAATATATTTTTTTATAATGAAAGAATAATTCGTAAAATATTTTTTTTTTATATTCAATCTCTGAATCAATGCACAGTACGGTACAGTATTTGTACCAGGCCTTTTTTCTATTTTTGCTATTAATGCACCACCGACGTGACTGTTCCCACTTAATCCGATCCATCCCAAGGTTGCCTGGAAGAAATTGCTTTGGGCGATAAGGCCACCCAATGCAGGTAATACCGATGTTTTGTTCTTGTTTATATCCTATTGTATATTTTGTTTTTGGTGTGCAATAAAGATATATTGTATTATTATGACAGTAGTGTTTGGATTTTTTGATCCTTACAACTTCGGCTTTCTATTCACAAGCCTTAATGATCAATTTGGCACACTTGTGTCATAATGTATCATTTGTTTTACTCCACTCCTCGATACACTATTACATTTTATAGTTATACTAGTAGCTCTCACCCGCGACATCAAATGGATTTTAAAAGAAATTTCATACTTTGAATTCCCATTTGACCCCATTTTGAGGTTGAATTTCAGAAAATCTTTTATTAGTTCACTCCTACTACTACATTATAATGAATACCTCCAAATTTTATGTATCTAGGTTCAGCGGTTTAGGCTCAGCGTTGGTTCTTAAGGAATATCCTCATTTATACAGGGTTATCAGTTAGGGGTGTACTAAGCCGAAAGGGGGTCACTATACTCATCCTAAGGAACAACTTTTACTCTGGCACTAACTCTAAATACGAGAAAAAAATGAGCTGTACCACATAAAAATTTGATCGGTCGTCAACAAAATGTATGAAACAGCTGATATTTTTTTCTCAAATTCTGAGTTGGTCTCATAAGGAAAGTTATTCCTTATGATGAGTATAGTGACCTCCTTTCAGCTTAGTACACCCCAATAATATATGTAAATTAAATCTTCTGAACTCCACTCTACTACAATATTCTATTCAATTCAGTCAAATATAAATTGGCATATTTATTTTAATTTGTGGCACATTACCTTGATGAATAAATCTCCAATCAAAAAGCTCCATTTCAAGTCACCTTCCCCCTTCATGTCTGGTAATTCATATTTGCACAGAAGATATCCACTTTTAGGGCCAAATCTGATAAAAAATAATTACAAACAAGTAAGCAGAAGACCACTAGAGAAGTTATGTTGATGTTGAATTTTATAAATACTGCCTGTTTAACTTGAGAAAAAAAATTATAGCCGTCGCCTAGAAAAGAAAGGGACTATGCTGTAGCATAGACGAGCTCTACTTATTACCTTCTTTATTAACCAATAGCCACATCAGAATCTCATATGTTATAGTCTATAAACAAATAAATCATTTATTTGACACGAAAATAAAAAAAAAACCAGTAACAATTTTATTAGTGTTAATAGCTAAATAAATTCATTTACATATAACTATTATGCTAGTTTTGTTGTCTATGGAATGATAATATCAATACATTTTCTTAGCGAAACAACAAACGAGCGATCAGCCTATACAATCTTACTAATATGATAAACGCGAAAGTTTTAAGAATGTATGTTTGTTGCTCATTCACGCAAAAACTGCAGATCCGATTTGGATGAAATTTGCTACGGATATAGCTTAGACCCTGAATTAGCCTACTTTTTATCCTACATTAACGAGGGTACCACCGCAGGGCGCAGCTAGTAAAATATAACTTACACAAAGTCAGTGTCTCCTTTAACAAAGCTTATTCTTTGTAAAGGAGTAGCAGCTTGTACGCTGACCACTTTACGTAGATCCGGGTGGTTGTCCACACGAGACTTGAAGTATATGTTATCTGCGTATTTAGAGTTGGGAATGTCAACCTGAAATGTCGATGGAAAATTTAGTTTTCAAATCCGACGCAAAATATAAACACACAACACACATGCTTTGCTTTTCTTTTCTTCTTAAATCTGCCTTAGCGTGTACAGTTCAAGTGATTTTGCTAATGATATGTGAAGATATTAGGTGCATAGTCAGAGAGCTATCAAACTTTTTATTATATACTATTTTATACAAACTATTATTTACCTTAATTGTTAATACCACTTACTTTAATGTTAATATCACTTACCTTAAAGTTAATATCGCTAAACTTCTCTTCTAATTCCGCCTTAGCGTGTACAGTTGCAGTAACTTTGCCAGTGATGTGTGCAGATACTTGGTACATAGTCGGAGAGCTGTCGAACTTTATGTTCATATTTATTCCTTCACCCTGACCTTTGGGTATTAGGGTCACTGACATCTAGAAACAAGATATGTAGGATAAAAAAATAATAATTATAAACCGATTTCAATGCGGCAGGGATATTTTTCAGTTATTTTCAAACTTAGGTTACAAATTTAATGTGATCGATCGAAATATAAGACAATTAAATACATATTGGAGATAACTCAAAAACTACTGAGTGGGTTTAAATAAAATTTATATGTGACCGACTGTGACGCACATAAATAATATTAATAATGTTTACGACCTTTATATGACTCTTATGAACAACAAAATAATATTGAAAAATGTCCAGCCGTCTCTGAGAAATCAAGGAAAGCATATAAAAAGGTTGACATCTCACTCGTTTTTAAAGAATCTCTCTTTTTGAACTCGGTGAAAAATACAACAGGCACTTCTAAGTTTTGTCAAAGCAGGACTATGGTGATTAAATTAAGGACCCATTGATTTTTTTGCTCTCCTAGTTCGTAAAATGAATGAATCCGTCTTAACTTACCGTTAACGGTTGTCTATTCAAAACCTTTCCGCTGATGCTATATTCGGTCGAGTCTGTCACTAGAGATCCTCTGATATTGTCGCCTTCAAATTCAGTTATTATTTTCATAGCTCTGAGAACAATACAATATATATATATTGATTTATGTTATAATTCTTTTTAGATTTTATATATGAGAACTATGTAGTATCGTTTAGGACATAAAATCTGCCTTTAAACGTGCTATCATTGATATTGAATTTAATTTTTTTGGAGGATAACAAAGTAAAACCAATTGTGAAAATATAACACACAAAAGCAAATCAACAGCAAGAATTTGATTTCTTAAGGGTTTTTTTAGTATCTTCATGCTTTCCTGCACCCTTTAAGTGAAGTATAGTTGCTAACTACATTACGCTATAGCCCAACGCTTAAGAATATATATATATACTTTCCGCATATATATAAATCCGCCGTCAAACTCTTAAGGCTAGCTTCCTTGCTGTATTGGAACTAGAAAGTCGAAGGTGATATTAAAATGAAAATACAAGAAAAGCTAACAGCACCAAGAAGGATCATCTTAAGACTCATAAATATTCAACGGATGCGGTTCAACCTGAGAACTAGATCATATTCCGCACCGTCGTCTCCGAAGTCATCTTAGGGGCTACAAGGAAGATCCGTAAAGCCCTAATGATGACCTCAAGAAGAAGAGGAAGAGTCTCGAATTTCGAAATTTCGAGTTCTCTCAGAGGGGGTACGGGTGGTCGCGTATTTAGAATATACACCGCGGTGAGACACTCAACTGACGTGTCCGATTGAGTGAGCAAAGGAATCATATAGAGATGTTACTTTATATCACCCTGAGTTGGAGTAGTATAATGTATCAGAACTCATAATTAGTTTAGTTTAACTATTATGAAGTTTTATCAACATCGTTAATCCTGAAGTTAGGTAGACTAGTCAGCCCCAGCTTTACAAGGGAAAGGGCACGGAGACTTACCTATACCCTTCATGTGGAGTACTCAGCGCTACGCTGAATGACTCAGTCCGCCTGTCTGCCTTCACGCTATAGTAATACTCTTCAGCGTTGAAATCCGCTGTCAAACTCTTGAGGTTATCTTCCTCGCTGTATTGGAACGAGAGGGTTGAGGGTGGTAGTACAGGGGGTAGGGCACCACGAGAGTTGAACCGAATGTAGTGGGATGGTGGAGGACGCCAGGTCACGTCGGCGAATAACTGCGGAACAAATTTAAGCAAATAAATCAATGACAGTTATATACAAGGGAGCAGCTCAGACTGAAGATCCGCTTTAAGCTTAAGTCACTTGGACTTTTGATTTAAAGCTGATCTTACCACAATGTACCAGACACCAAAATTAAGCTTTAGTTAGCATAAAAATGGAAGAGTTAATTATATAAAGCAGCTTCAAACAATTCCCATGTTTTTCAACTTATAAATCTATCCACCAACAGTTTGTTATGTGTTAGGTATAATAGAAGTCATGTCATGTGTATAGGATAGGAGGCAAACAAAATTCAATAAAAATAAGAATTAATAAAAAACTTACATAGTTATTCTGATTGCCTTGCTGTATCTGTATACCGCCTCCGATAGAGTTCTCCACATCTGAGAAATCTTTCTTGAATTCCATCTTGATGTAATAATCCTCTAAGTAGGTAGATGTCATGTTCAAACTTCCAGATGTTTCTATGAAGGGATCGTCTAACTGTGGATTGCAAGTAAGTGTTATTGGTTATAATATATTTTTAAGTAGCTACGCCCCGCGGTTTTAGTAGCGTAGATTGATGCATGTATTTTTTTAGTAAAAATGTGTGTGTGTCTGTACGCCAACCTACACACACCCTCCAACTTTATTGATATTTTTTCCTACATTAAATGAGACCCCAGACGTCCTTGTTTCGATAGTCTCAGAAAATTCTAAACACATCTAACTGTATTTTATCTTTGAAAATTCGTATCAATGCATGATCTTGGCAAAATATTTTTTTTCTCCACAACTTCCTAGTAGAGAAAAGTAAAAAAAGCAGCAGTACTTGCAAAAACTGAGTTTATTTATTCAATCTTACCTCCAAACTAGCCAGAGCAGCGATAGTAAACGCCGGCATGGCAATATCAGCGGACATTTTCCACAGCGCGTCCTCTAACCTAGCAGAAACCCTCGCTTCTAAGGCTGGTAGAACTGCCAAAGGCGTGGCGATACCAACACTGCCCAGGTAAGACTGATACGTATCGTCTTCACCTGCATCTATTTCGTAGTAGATTTTGGATGAAATCTGCGAACATGAGGACACTAATTAAGTTTTGATATATATACTTAGAACTGTAGTTGTCGGCATAGCTCGTAGGATTTGCAAGCTGAAGTGGGAATGGGCTGCACTTGCCGGTAGTTATCTCTTAGTTTTGACTGATTAAGAATACTGCGAGGAAGTGAGTCTGTTATGTAAATCATTTCAGAATTACGATAGCGTTGTAATGGTCGTTTATGACAGATTTGGTAGACTATTAGCATTAAGTTTAATACGAACTAAACTATTACATACATTATTAATTATTTTAATTAGATAACAACTTAAATAACATACTTGGGGCTCTGAACAACTGAACGAAGTAACAGAGGCTCAGACCTATATATAAATAGGCCATAATTCGAAATTGTATACGCATATAAGAAATACAGTACACAAGGAAGATTTATTAGCAGTGCAACATCCGGCGGCATTATCCCTAATAGCGATCTTTTCGAAGCAACCTTTAGATGGAGAGAACTGAACCATAGTAATGTATTGGGTTAACATTGTCCTGATGCTACGAGCGCTATAATATTCGGCCGCAAAACGCAATCTCTTCCAAAAAAATATCATTTTCATAAAATTATACTGGATTGACGTCAGTTAAAAAAACAATTGAAGATAGTGGCTAAAATAAAGAAATTTCAACCTTACCTCATGCCAATAAGTGCCATTATACAACAGCACTAGTAGCGTGATGTTGAAGGACTGTCCCATCGCTATATCGACCGTGTAGATGGACTTCAACTCTCTAACTGCCGGGAATGGAGTCACTAGGTTAAGAGTGTTTCGCATTACTGAGTAAGTCTGTAATATAGAATTGTAAGACATTATTATTCTAAGATCTGTTATATAGGATTATAGGTTAGGGATATACTGAGTCGAGAAGAGGTCACTATAGTCATCCTAAGAAACCACCTTTACTATGGGACCAACTCTATAATCGAGACAAAAAAAAAACCAAATGTTACATACATTTTTGTATGAAATATGTTTTATTTCGAATTCAGGGTTAGTCTCATAATGAAAGTTGTTTGTAATGATGAGTTTGTGACCCCCTTTCGGCTTAGACCTCTAACCAAGAACCATGTATAAGAAAATAACTAAACAACTGTAAAACAAGTAATATACATTCGAAATAGCGACAACCGCCTTCAATTATTCAGACTACACATTATTTTACATTTATTTTGAGTTAAAAAATTGATAAAATTGATAAGGGAGTATAAGGAAAGTAGTCTTTCAAACAAAAGTAAAATCTCCCAAATAAATAGAGGTATTTTTAAGTAATCGGGATAATAATCCGACGAATTGAGAACTGTCTATTTTTACCCGACTGCGAAAATAATGAGGGTTATGTTTTTTAATAGTCGTTTAAAAATTCATTAAGGTTTTTCAAAAAATAAGAACATTTCAAAAGTCAACTCTTAACTACAAGTTGCAAGTAGATACAAAATACATATCCTGTTTTGTATAAATAAATTGTTAACAAGTGACTTCAACAACCCGACTACAACAACTTTAGACAACAAGTAAAATCGCTTGATGCAGCTAGTACAGCCTATGACCATCTGCAGATGAAGACGAATCTTTTGACACCATTTTAAGCCGTTTAGGCTCTAGGGCGTGTTAAAGAAATATACATTCCAAAAACATAACACTAATTCTTACGCAGTCGCGACGAAAAATTTACACATTTAGGTATAGTAAATATGTAAAATTAAGACAAAATTGGGTCAATGACATAAGAAATGTCGCGGTTTCAACCTGGACACGATTGGGACAGGACTTAGGAAGAAAGCATCTTATGAGAGAGGCTCAACAAAACTTACCTCAAGAATAAATACGTCGGTGAGCACTATGGGTGGTGTTTCGGGCAGATATAAAGTGGCATTTGCCTCTATAATGTCTTCCATACCGGGGCCTACGAACTGTGAAACGAGATTCAAAATTATACGTAAATACTTATTCTATGACACGATCCTTTTTAAAGAAAAATTTATTAAATTCATCAACAATGTCGAATTTGAACTTTTATAAAATATATCTAGTTCAAAGTTTTTGGTAAAAATTCGTGTTTTTCTTCAAGTATTTCAAAAATATCGCATCGTGTTTCTGTACATTAATCTTTTACTTGTACGAATAATTTTAGTAACGAAATTCGATGAGTAACTAAGTCTTATATATTTTTAAAGTTCTTTGACGCGTTTCAGCATACGTGCCTCTTAAAGACCACTGACCTTCATAATTCTCCCATCAAAAGTAATAGTAGGATAGTAGAGCGTATCCAATACAATTTTGGCACTAGTGTCGAAGTCCTCAACAATCTGGTCATAATTTTTAGGAGCGGTGCCTTGAGCCCTGTCTCTTAGAACATCCAAGATGCCTTTACCATCGTCTTTCAGTTGGATGGCTATACCAAACTGTGAACAAAGGACAAACCGACAAAGGATAATGCAAATCAATATTATAAAAAATCAGCCAGGTGCGAGTCGAACTCGCTAATTAAGAGTTACGTACCATTACCATTATCTATACAACATTATCGTTGTCGGTTGTCGTTATTAATATCGAGCAAAAAACGACCAAAAATCACGTTTATTGTATCTCCCTTTCAATATTTATTTTTAACGTGAATATGCAATTAAACTATTCTATGAATATTTAAAGAGTCTCCTCTTTATTGCCGAGATTAACATCAAGCAAAAAACGGCAAAAATAGAACCCCTTGGAACCCTCTCTAAAAAGTATTTCTTTGTTTTCATTACTTGTTATTAGCGGCAACAGAATTAAATCATCCTTAAAAATTTCAACTGACTAGCTATCACGGTTCGTGAGATACATCCTTTTGACAGACGAAAGGACGGACAGCGAAGTCTTAGTATTAGGGTCCCATTTTTACCCTTTGGGTATACACGGAACGAAATTCTAACTAATATTATAAATGCGAAAGTAACTCTGTCTGTCTCGCTTTCACGCCAAAACCACTGAACCAATCTGGATGAAATTTGGTACACAGGTAGATTAGACCCTTGGAAAGGAAATAGGATTCCTTTTAACAGACTTCAAAAAAATTAGTTGTTCCCCTTTATCTCGACAATCCAATGGGGAAATGTGAGGGTGAAACCACTGAGCACAGCTAGTAATAACTATAAGACAGTAAACGTCCTGTCATAAATTAGTCGTGCAAGGGCTACATTGGCCATAGCTGTGACCAGCTTGGTGGATCATTTTTCTTCAAGGAGATCAGTGCCCAGCAGTGCCAACATAATACATTGATTTTTTATACACCAGACTGAAAACTATTCGCTTTATTCTGTCCCATAAAAGTTGTTCAAAGATTTAAGTTGTATGAACTTCTGAGGCTTGTTATCAAGTTTCAGTTTACTCTGCATACTTTTCTTGACGACTTTATATCTTAAACTGTGAATTGTATACAGCTTTCTTTACGGAATGTGTGCGTTACCTTATGTTTAGAGAGTCGTATAGACAGCTCCGTGTCCAGTCCATTTCCGTATACATTCTTCAATACTAGTCCATTCTCTTCGAAACCTTCAAGCGGGGTGTAAAGTTTGTATAAGTACACGAAGTTGATGGGTGACCGCCATTGCCATATGCCGGTGAAACCAAAGTCCATGTTGCTCCAGCCCACTCGGAAATCGACCTAACGAACGCAATTAAATAATTAGAAATATATTTATTTGCAACAAAAAATATCTTAGACAAAAACTTAAATTATATCAGTACGATTAAATGCTTATTGTCTCTAACCGGTCCCAACTCAACACAGGTATTAAAAAGGAAAGGTATTTATATGTAGTATTATTTTACATAGTAACAATGTGCCTCAACAATCCACCCAATGCTTTAAAAAAAAAGTGATTACTAACTATCACGACAGGCGTCGGTAGAATTTTCTCAGTTATTTCAAATTAGAAAACCCAAACTCTGGACCAATTTGGATGAAATTATAATGGGATTACTTCAGAAGATTAAGATTACTTTATACCCTTTCAAACAAAAAGAAACAAAGGATTTATTAAATCGGTCTAGCCATCTCCAAAAAATTAGGTAACAGACATAAAAAAATACTGGTGAATTGGTACCTCCTACTATTTTGGGAAGTTGGTGAAAACCTGTTGATTGAATGTTTATGATTTAGTTTTTAAACATTTTTGTAGAATCTTACCTCTTCTGGAGCTCGTTTAGCAGTGACTAAGGCTCGGTTCAAGTACTGCACAGGTAAAGCTACGTGACCGAATATGTGAAAGTCTTGCATAGAATTAAGCTTTAGGAGTACTTCAATACCTGAAATAACATATCTTCGATCAGATTGTAAATTTTATTTTTTAGCTGATTAGTTTCTTTTTTAATTTTTGCGGGGTGTATGTACATACCACCGACATAGCTGTACGTCTTATTAAGCTGAAATGGCAGTGGGCCGGTCATATATGCCGTAGAACCGATAACCGATGGAGTAGACGAGTTCTAGAGTGGAGACCGCGAACCGGTAAACGTAGTGTCCTACACTACGAGTACGTTTACCGGGCCGGTGCCCTGCTACTAGGTGGAGCAAAGATATACAGAAGATATCGGGCAGGTGGAGAAGACAGAAGCTCAGAATAAGGCCTGTCATATAGGAGTATCGTGTCATGGGAGATGTGTAATGAAGGCTTATGTTTAGCAGTGCACGAGAGTAACGATGATGAAGATGTTATAGTGACACTGCAGTTTGCTTGGTCCTGAAATACCTATTAACTGGCTCATTATGTCCTTGGATTTAAAATAATAGAATGATCGTTTCATTCTGTCATAAAACTTCGTAGAGATTAACAATATTTTAAATGCAATCTTATGATATTTACTATTTTATGTGCAGAATAATAGAATAAAATTAAAGACACTGTGATAATAACTAACAACATTTCATTATTGCAACGTGATGGTAATTCGAAAACCATTTCGAGATAATGTAATGAAGAGTTCATACTAAAAATACCAGATTTTTTTAATCTACTTTCTTCAGAGTTACGAGTATTTACAAAAAAATAATGAATAAATTATTTATGTTAAGACCGTAGGATGTCACCAATAAATGATATTATTGTATTAATCATCTGTGAACTATACCAAAACAAACAACAAATATACAGATATTTAATGACTTAATTTTTTTACGAGCTTTTGACGAGAATAACACTATGCTGAACTCTTCTAATAATTTCAAATATCGCTAAAAATAAAAGGAGTACTTTATTTTTCATTTGCCTTTCCATCATCATATTAAAAATGGGGGTGAGAAATTTGAAATGTTGTTTGAACTATATGCTGCATTATTGACAGTATTTACCAGTGGTAGTGTTAGGAGTGACCACCATCGCGACCAGATGTCTATCGGACTCAACAAATCCGAACCGCGCGGTTGTGTGGGAGAGATCCGCAATGGGACTGGTCACGTTCACAACTAGCATGCAGTTGGTTATACGACGCATGTGGCCTGGGAAGTAATAAAATAAAGTGATAAAAAACAACGACCGTAGGCAACGCTTGCTTTGAGTTCCAGCGGTACCGGTTTCGATTCCCGGTCGGGGCGGATTTTCGAACGATGATGAGTATGAAATTACTGTCTTCAAAGCTGGGAGTGATGTACGCGTATTTGTAAATATGGTATCCCCGACATAGGAGAAATCTTAGTAGGGAGCTATGAGTGTCAGACGTTATTCATTTTACTAATTTTATAAAATTGGATGACCAGGTTTCCTCACCATGTTTTCAAAGCTAGTAAAGTAAGTTATTGAATATAATAATAGCTGTAAAATTAAGGTGTCTCTCGAAATTTTATCCGGAAATAATAACATGAACAATATTTAAACATAATATACGCAAATAACAAAATCTTAAAAGATAACGTACCGTTGACATAAATTTTAAGCACTTTCTCTTCGAGATCCAAGTAGGTGATGCCCTTTATGTCCTTTTTGTGGCCAAGGACAAATTCTGTACGCAGAAATCCTTTTGTGTAACCCTGGAAAGAAAATAGTTTAGTTTTTTAAAACTGCCTACCACAATACTACCATGTTTTATAATGCCTAACTAGCATAAGTAATAGCACTAAAGGTACTTTGTGTATGAGTTATTGTAATTATAATAAAGAAACTGTTCAGTTCAAGTCACATAAATACAAGTTAGTTTTTCAGCTACGAAATTTATTAAAACAATTTGCTAAAGCATTTAAAACTTATAAAATGCTCAAATGATCAGTGTTGATATATTTAGGAAAATTTAACGTGCCGTTAATTACACGATTAGTTTAATGCTTTTGCGCTTCGCAAAATAATTTTAGATTTTACTTTTATAATACGATAACATAGAGTTTACCTTAAAAGGAGTTAACAATGTGACTCTTCCAGTGACGTTGTTTTCATGCTGGCCTTTGTCAAGATACCATGAAGAGTTGATCATTAGTATCCCGTCTTCGTTATACTGCAAAAAAATGTATACATCAACAAATAAATTAACATCCGTAGCAGAGTCAAAGTAACCTACCAATTACGCTAAAAAAGCACAATTACCCATAAGGAATCTGCGTTGTTTGAACAGTTTTAGGAATAAGCTAAAAATATTCATGTATCAGCGGGGAGAGGAACAGCTGATCTAAGACACAAGTGCAATTTTAATCATATCTAGTGTGTTCATAATATTGTTTCTGTTTTATATATTCGTTATTGTGTGTTAATGTTACATGTTATCCAAACAAATCTATTGTGTAAATTTTTAGGTTGGTTAATAGTATTTTTTTCTTAATTTGCTTTGAAACTTTGATGACGTTGATATTTATGTATGATGTTTTAAAAGGAGTCTAAATTTTATATGGTTTTGTTTTGTAGTTACTAATGTTAATTTTACTGGCAAGTAACGCGTGCGTGAGGTCACGTGCCGGTTCCAGCGGATGACCAGCGCTGGTTGTTACAACCAGCATTTTGCTGAGTTGGGGTCTATTTGGGGAATATTTCATTACTTTTGATTTATTATTTTATATAGTTTGGTTGGAAATAATATGCGTAATGTTCTAATTATCCCAAATAAACTATTCATTAATTCATTCATTCAATTCGGCCAGTCACACTTACTAAACAAAAAGTTCCTAAAATTATACCCATCCATTTCTCACTTGTGGAAACAAAAAGAGAGGAGACAATTTTAGAACTGACAAATTAGGTTAGTTTAGTAAGTTTGGCGTGCCCGAATCAGGGTCATTGAATGGAGTGTTTTTCAAAATACATCACTCAGTGTGTTTGTTCCGATAGTTTTAAAAATATTGAACACCAAAAAGAAACTGAACACTAGAGTACCGCCCACCTGAAATTTAAGCAACGTGTCAGCACTCTTCTTCCACACAGATCTATGTTTGGCCACGGCGGCTGCACGTGGCAATGTCGGAATGGTAGAATTAACCAACGCACTGATCTCTCCATAGAATTCATTTGGTTGAAATAGATAGTCGGCTAGCAGAGAGAAGGCTAGGTAGTCTTCTTGCCAGTTCATACTACCATTTATAGCTTGGAGATTGTCGTGGTAACGCCACCTGTGTGGGAGAGAGAAAGTTTTTATTAACAAGAACATGAAAATAAATAAAGGTCCAGGAACAGTGCGACAAAGTTTGGATGTCAGAGAGATCGGACGAAGGAATATGTAGAACCTAAAATTAAGAACTTCGTCCAACTAAAAACGGAAAAAAGAACTGATTGAAATGGAGGTTCCAGACTACCAAGTTTTGGTTTAGTCAAGTACCTACATAGACTAAAATATAACAAAGTTGTGGGTACAATTATTGAGTGATTTGCTAAAGTAGTAGCTAAGTATTAGTTTTTTTTTGTTTGAAGGGCACAATTGGAATACAGGATCTTACTCTTAGGAGTATGCTCAAATTTTCAAACTGCTAGAAATTTGCAAAGGAGCAAAACTTACATGACATTGAAGCTAGTATCCCTCAAATGCTCAAAGGGCGTGTCCAATTTAGACAGTAAAGCATATACGGTTTCGTTCTTGGCTTCCGAGTACATCTTCACTTTCCACAGTATGTTGGCTTCGTGGGACCAGCCCATTCGTACCATCCATTCGCAGAACCAATCTGTAATAGCAATGTCACGGTTAATTCAACTAGATTCATTCATTCAATTTGCTGACCTTTCCACTTGATTTACCCTCACATCTAGGTTACCTAGAAGAGATAGCTTTTAGCGATAAGGCCGCCACTTGTGGCACTACATGTAAATTTATATTTTTGTATTGTTATGTTTTGTGTGTCTACAATAAAACGTTGATCGATCTATCTATCTAGTATAAAATCCAGGGTCCGCTTTGGACGCATACAATTTTTTTCTACTCGTGTAGGTTGCAGGACATTGTTTCCTCCGACAGTCGCTTCCCTAAAGATCAAGATACAGCAATTCAAATGAGAAATCCAAAAGTATTTCTTGGGGTTGGCAATTCACCAGACCATAGGCGGCGCAGTCTGCTTACCTTCTGTAAAACACAAAGTTTGACAAGCGATTTTAAACTTTACTTACTTTTCCATAAGAACTCGAATTCCCCATTAATCATTCTCCCTGGATAGTACAAGGTAACATGTCCCGCGTGATGCCAAGTGCCTTTATTGTCCAATTGTATGTCAACGCTGACTTTTTGCGAGGGATCTCTGTTAGCGTCCCAGTTGATTGCAGCGCTTAAACGCTTTTGTTGCGCTGTCAGCCAACGGTGATAAGATATATGGAAGTCGCGAAGTCTGAAATAATTTAATAATTTTAATTTGGAAATATAAGTAATCTAATTGGTTTTATTTATTTATGAAGATATTAGAAATATAAGAAAAAAATCACATCTGATACTTCTTTTAGGAGCACTTAGACTTAGAAACTAAAAATATCTTCCCTAATAGCTAGTCTACGTCATGATAAATATATTCTCGGTGTTGTCAGTCAGTCTTAAGTATGGATAAAGTTGTTTTTGTTGATTGTTATGATTGAACACTGAAAGTAATCATCTGTGTATTGTTTTTCATATATTAATCGTTCATTGAATAAAAATTGACTAACGCAAAGACATTTAAATTAAAGTTGAACTCACTGATCGAAGTGTATATCAACATTCACATTGGTATTGTTGTTTAAATCCGCGTTTAAGCTGACACTATACGCTTTGCCACTAATATCAATCTCTGCATATGTCGTGAAGTTTTGCTCAGATAGTAGCACGTAACGAATCAGCGTACGGTATTTATCTTCATTGTATTCACCCTGAAAAATATTAAAATATACTCCTCATCGAATCTAATTCCTAATGTCTAAGGGTCGTGACTTTCATATCCCAGATGTATGTCTCGTAAAATGTTACGCAATTTGTTCAATCTTTGGCAACTTGCAGTACGTTGAAGCTTGAATCAAATATGCTTGGATTGTCCTTGTCGCTCGAGTGTATAACCTACTCAATCTATGTCAAAGCATCTATTCCGTCCAAGGCCTTTGATATTTCGTAAGATTATAACGTTAAGACAAACAACACGGGCCCTGTTTCAGAAGTTTAGGGTAGCTGCAGTGATATCCCTGTTAGTCGTTTTGGTCCTGAATGCTAAATATATACATGACAGATAGAGATAACATAACATTTGTGCTCGTACGACAAAGATAGCACATACATATTACTCTGTATCATTCTTTAAATTAGACTTCTAGAAAACTCATGTTCGATGCTCGAATTTAGGTAAACATAATATGGTTAAACGACATTGGTCAAGTCCGATATTCGTCATATTGGCTTACTTCTGAAAATAGTTTTTTGCAGATCCCAGCCAATTTGTTCTATTTGACCAAGCGAATACTCAGAACCTAGTCTTATATAGGATAAGAATTGATAGAAAGTATGCAGATGTCACAGTTACTTGTTCTTATTAATGAAAGAAAGCGATGATAACTTCAATGGAATGCCATGCTTGCATAGAACTGCTCCAAAAAATCCTAAAATAGCACTATTTTGAAATACCTCTTGAATGCGTACCTCACTTTGATTTTCTTAAAATGTTAGGTACTTACGTTGCAATTTTTTGAAATCTTTTGGTTTGAAAAGGGGTCTCATGATTTCAATAATTTATTTGTACCATCCAGGACAACTGTTTTTTTTTTAATTCGCGTGTTTTTTTCACAAATAAACGAGCAAAGTGATTTCCGTCTTTAAAACTCATAAATACCTCTCCAATGAACGTAATCTGTCGGTTATCCTGCGTGAACCGTCCATCGATGGCAATGTTCTTAAATTGGCTGCTGTTTATCAGAACCTTAAGATGGTGTGATGCCAGGTTTGTTTTTGACAGGTCTTGGTACAACGCATCTATATTGAAGTCTGTACCAGTGAACCACACTCCGAAGGCGTTCACCTGTATGAAATGACAATTGGAAATGAGACCTAATACGACTGCCATAGTAACTGTTTTGTAACTAATAAGTTAACAAATTAAGCATTGACATAACAAAATTGACATCTGCTAAAAAGCTAGTCATCAAACGACTGAAGCAATTTGAAAAGAATCGAACAAATTTTGCTAAGAAAAATCTTGTTTGATTCTTCTTGGAAAAATAAGACTTATTTTTCTTTTCTTTTTCTTTTAACAAAAATTTAGATAAAAACAAAAATTTTAATGAGTTCTTTCTAAACGCTTGTACGTAAACTTGACACTTTAGTTATCGCATAAAAAAACGACATTCTTGCTTCTAATATATTCATATTTCGATTCTAAAATTAGCCCTATCATTTGCATTTTACTGGTGGGGTAAAAGATCTGGGTACCAGTGGGTGGGCAGCCAGTTAGAAGCTGTGAACCTTTTTCGTCTGTTACGAGCCGTGAGAAATTGTGTGGAAGGTCAATATTCTAGTTTCCTCTAATTTTTGGTATTGGTACAGACTTTAGTTTGTCACTAACCTGAAACTCGTTCTGTTGCTTTTCATGCAATTTAGCGCGTATTGTGGCGGGATGGAGTGTTGGAAGGGTCATGTTGAGCTCCGAATCTACAAATAAATAAGCATAAATATAACTAAAAAGTTTCCAAGGCTAAATTCAACAGATTTTTACTGGATTCCATTTTCGACCACACCGTCGCTTATCATCACGAGATAATATCACTAAAAAATAACTAGCGATCGACCCCAATATTTTGGGTGGCCAATTGAAGAAATCCGAATAGCGGGACTAAGCAGTTCACTAATGTCGAATATCAAATAAAATGTGGGAAATAGTCACGACTGGATGGCTCCGCCAAATGACACGACGACGTGCCAGATCATAAAGATGGAAGATGGCGAAACACAAAAAACTAGACAAGCATAGCACCATTAAGACAAAATTTAAAGGTAGCGAGGCCTTTGCCTTGCATAATCCCCACATATATTATAACAATATAGTTTGTTGGCTTTTCCTAAGAAACTAAGCATTGGATCAACTTGATGTTTTGCACAGAGATAGTTTAAGTTCCCGAGAGTGGCACAGAATAAAAATTACATAACGCGGGCAAAGCCACGGATAAAATTAATTGGTTGATAAAAAAACATTATAAATATTAACAAACCTATATACAGCTGAGTACCAGCCGGGTAGAACAGCGACCCCGACACTACTATAGCACGGGACTTCGGGTTGAAGTTAAGTAACGCTAGTGCGGTGTATTTGGCACCAATCTGTTGGATAAAGAAGGATTATGGTGGTCCCAGGACTTTTTGGGATTCTGCTGATTTTTTACAAAATGATGATGTTTGTTGAGACTGGACCGTTAGATACACTGGGGTTTTATACATATACTAAACAAAGATTAAGTAAACTGCAATGTTGTCGATATGTCTAATGTAAAGTCACTGTCAAAGTTCAGATTTCACAACAAACTTATGTAATTGAGAGTGATCGTGAAGTGTTAGCAGAATATGGATGGTGGCCGAATCAGACAACCGGGCGTGTTATCCAGAAATTTACCTGTTCAATTCTGCCCATTTTCGTTTGTTCTTTTCATCCCTTTCGTTCTATCATCAGTCGCAATAAATTATTTTTACAATAACGACGTATGTAAAACATCAGCAAAAACCGTAGGAACTAAACCGGGCTACTAAAAACTGCTTTAAGAATCATAAAGTTATCTAAGACATACAAAAAAGCAAGCTCATGTACAAGCGTGCTGAAACATTCGCAAGCGAAATTTTGATAAAGCATGAACTTTAAGCACAACCTCACTAAACTCGAAGCTAAAAGCTATTACAATTTAAATGCATATCGGAGTTTACATACTTTTTTGCTTTTTATTATTATTGACTTAATATTTTTGTAACATATGTCAAGCTAGACCAAAGATCACTAATCTCTCTGAAAAAGTGATATTCGTCTTAAATAGGGGCTTACTTAGGGAAAGGGGCTTACTACGTTACTTAAAATGGATACCGACTTTTACATAGCATGCATAGTTATTGAGTAATCGAATGTAATTTTTTTTAGTTTATATCTTTATGCAGTAACTTTGCAAAAGCATACCTAACGTACATTTTCAGACATATTTTTGCAAAACGCTAAAGAACAGAGCGTCAATGCAACCGGCAGCATGATCATATTTTACTTTTTACTATATTATTATATTTTAGTTTTACAATTTTGTGTGAAGAAGGACAGATTTATGGAGAACAGTTTTTTTTTGATCAGTCAAAAATTTATACCCTATTGATATTAACTTACCCCTTCAAACTCGAAGTTCATATCGATAGGTCTCGGCCGGGTGAGCGTCATTCTCGTGCTTAGCTTCACTCCGTTCAGTTTGTCGAAACGAACGAATGAATAAGAGAATGAAGGATCGAGTTTGCTCTCTCGGGAATTGCTCACGTTGAAACTCACATCTATGTGACTTTGGGTTTTCTGAAAATATTTTGGGAATTTAATTTTTAGTAACGTTCATACTTTTCGTATTTAAGCAATAATGACTTACTAATGGAATAATCGCCTTTTATGTGAATGTTTACGGGATTGCGATAATTCGATCTTTGGATTAGATTAATTAGACCTACACCTCAGTAAATCAAAACATCACGAGCAATCCTGCTTATCAGAGAAGAAAAAGAGCCATTCAACGACCATGTGGTATGACTACGAGTATGGCCTATACACTTTTCCTTTAGAGATATTCATGCCTATATGTTTCCTGCATAATTATAATAAGCTACCAGAGCTTCAAACATAAATTAAATTGCTGGCTCTCAAATTCACTTTGCTAATTACTAGGGCACGGCGGTCACAATGAGCAACGCTATTTGAACCACGAAGAAAATAGAATAAAAAAAACTGGAAAATTTGAAAAATCGTTGAAGACACGAACGACTTATTTGATCCCTAATGAAGTTCACCGAATGTAAACGAAACTATAGTTGGACCTTTCCAACAATCAGGTACGCGTGAAAACTACCATCTTAAACAATACTGGAAAATGATACTTACAATATTTTTCAAAACTGCATAGAAATCGTACACGGGATACGCTGTAAATTGCATAGCAACTTCCCCATACATATCATGCCTGTAGCCTGAAGATTTTTCACTATACAGCCCTTCTAGCTTGATCGTTTGCTTGGGATTCTTATAGAACTGATAGTCCAGCTGAAGTTTGGTGCCGTGGGTCGGACCGTTGATCGTATAGAAGCCTTGGAGGTGACTAGCTAGCTGTTTGGTTTGGAAATCGGCTTCGATATCACATTGGGTGATGCCGCCCTTCGATTTCACTTTGAATATACCTATAAAAAAAAAGTGAACGTCAGGAAAAAAATCACAAACATTCAACAAGCTTCTTATATTATTTTGGTGCAAAATAGTACATATAAGCTTAATAATTTAACGGAATGAATCGAAGTATCAGAGTCTACTGGTAACTCTTTTGATGCCTATGTATAAGCTGAGGGGGTTGTTGAATTCTTACCAGGAGCTTTTCGAGACATCATAAGATTCAATTGAGATGAAATACCATTTATTTCAAATTCGTAATTTTCTTAACAAAAAAAAATATAGAAAATATGTAATGTATAAAAATAGAAAAAAATTACCTGACAGTTCAGCCACCCTGTCGTTATCAACGACCCAATACGCGTGCGGGATCCATACAAATCCGTGTTTGATATCATGTCTCTCTATAGACATTACGCTATCAAACTGTTTGTTGCCGTCTACGTCTAAACTAGCTTCTAAAGACTTGTCATACTGTAAGTTCTTGTATCGAGCTTTAGCTTTGATAGTGCTTTTAGAAGATTGGAAGGTGACAGACGCGTCGGCTGATGTGTTGGATACGCTTAGAAGAGCGTTGAATGTGCGTTTTTCCTGTAAACAAACAAATATAGTTTATATGCGAGTTATGTTTTGCTAGAAAATTATGACCGATTACATTATGTGTTAAGTTACAGATTTGTGACCTGGCATCATTTAGAAATTGACCATAAAATGCCAAATCGTGAATTAGGCTGTAATAATCGTATGTTTCATATAGCTTCAGCAGAAAAAAATAATTCAGAGACACAATTCAATTCCATTCATTTAAATGCTATTCAAGACTTACATTACTGTTTGGTGTATCAAATGAGAACCCAATAACATTGGCAGTTTCATTCTTGTCCCAGGTGTATTGAAATGAGTATTTTTTCGCTGAAGGGTCCGCTTTTTCTAAGGATAGTATGTACTTGGCCGGTCCACTCATTAGAAAGTATGGAGCATTGCGCAAATTCGTCATATTTGGGAACTGGAAAAAAGGAAAAATCAAATCTAAATAAATAATTGTAATCCTAACTAATGTTATAAATACGAAAGTAACTCTGTCTGTCTGTCTGTTACGCTTTCACGCAAAAACCACTAAACCGATCTGGATGAAATTTGGTGCACAGGTAGATTGGACCCCGGGAAAGGACATAGGATACTTTTTAACCGACTTCAAAAAAGTAGTTCCCCATTATCTCGACAATCCAATGGGTAAATACGCGGGGCACAGCTAGTCTATAATATAATAATGAATCGCTGAATGTGTTGCTAAGCGCAAATCTCGAGAGCAGCTGAATCGATTTCGTTAATTATTTTTTAGACTATTCCTTAAAGTACGAGGATGGTTCTTAAGAAGCAAAAAATTTTAAAAATTGACCGAAAATGTCTAAAAATAATACTTTTCAATACTCCCACACCATCAATTCGTAATAATATTTAAAAGTCAATTTTACTTTAAACTTTAATACCATAAAGTTGAAATGTTAGTGGAGCGGTCCCGAGAAGGCAAAACAATTGGTTGACGTTATTAACGTATAAATATTAATGTCAATATTAATATGATGGTAACATTACTCTTATAGAATCTACTGTTAGGCGGTACGAAGTTCGCCGGGTCAGCTAGTATAAAAAAAATGCATCTTAGACTATAAACAGAAAAAGGTTCTGAGTCTCAAGTTATATCCGACGATAGATTGGGTATAACAGAGCTTTTCGAAATATCCCGCGGAGTAGGTTGGAGCAAAACTCTATACAATTTAATAGTCAAATATCTATCAAAATTTGGCAGGAATATGACTATGCAAATGTTAGTGAGGAATATACAACGTGTAACAGAAAGGTCTGACATTACTTAAGAGTGTTAGTCTACCATCAAAGTGAACGCATTGCAGAACAAATATTTCAAAATACTAAAAAAATATTAGGTTCTCCGTACAAAAATTAGTCCATTGATCAGCGAAGTTTGTTTGTTCTACGCAGGGTTCACTTTGCTGATTAAACTAACTCCGTGAAGTATTGTCGCACCTTTCTGTTACACGTTGCATATGAAAAGAAGGAATATATAAGTGCATCATACCTGATATGACGCGCATACTTTGATACCAATTGCTTTATCAAACGTAGACCAGCTGCACGTGTTGCGCTCTATTCTGTTTTGGTTTAATCCTTGCTGTTGATGCTCCTTTTCTCCATGAAGAACTATCAGTTCGGATCTAGAAGAAACGTAGTAGACATGAGTAAAGAAACTTTATTTATTGGTAGATTCATATATCATGAAGTATAGATTTTTAGATCAAAACTTCCCAGACCAGTAATGCCGACAAATCTTTATTACTTACTACCAATAGTTAGTGGTAGCCTAGTTGGTGAACCTCACAAGCGAAAGGGCTCCGGTTCAAATCCAGGTTCAGGCATGTACCTCTGAGCTTATCACTCATGTGTATATTGTACTTAATCACCACATGCTTAAACGGTGAAGAAAAACATCGTGAGGAAACCTGCTTCTCGGAGAAGTTTAATAACTTTCAAAGATAAGTGAAGTCCCCAACCCGCAATTTGACCAACGTGGTGGCCTTCATAGGGTAGACCCGTGCCCAGCAATGCATTACATTTGAACACTTACTTCGCAGCGAAGATTTCTTGCTTATCATCGGGCAGTTCCAAATCCAGTCTAACAAGGTTAGCACCTCTTACAGCCAATTTTGCCTCCACGCCCGTAGCGGTGTAGAGTCGCCAATTAACTCTAATGCCACTAGAACTCAGGCCATCGGCTACCACACTCATAGTAGCTGCTATGTTAACTGCCACACTGGAGAAAAAAAACTTACGGTCACAAAGCCATTGCCGAGCAGAAATGTAACATATCATGAAGTTTCCATATATATAGAGCTTGATATCAAAACGCCATGCGTTCTTTTCGTCGTCAGCGTGGCAATTTCGTTTATTTATATATTTTAATTTTGGAAACATTTTGTCGGTCAAATTTTTACGTTTGTTTTGGCCACAAAACTAACGTTTTTACTTTAGATTAAGAGTTCATTGGGCGACCATATCACCTAATAAGTCACCGTACGTTTTGTGTGTACGTACCATACGTTTTGTTTAAGAAGACGGGGTTCCACGTGTACCTGATTGTTGGAAAGGTCCAACTATAGTTTCGTTCACATTCGGTGAACTTCATCAGGAAAGAAATGAGACGTTCGTGCCTTCAACGATGACACGTCGACGTGTAATCGTTGAAGGCACGAACGAATGAAACAAAATGAATAAAACACGCGTTAGTTTTCTAAACAAATTCACATGGTACGCGCTTTTTGGTCACACCAATTGGTGTTCTTTTGGTGGTATGAAACAGAATCAACCCTAAAATGGTCCATATCAATTATACCTCGGACGTAGTTTCCCTTCAAAGTCCAAATTCCCCTTTTGCTGAATATTATCGACCACAGTTCCTGACATCTTGGTGTTTACGTAGCTAGTGCCCATGAGGTTCATATTCATTGGTAGACCGCAACCAGTCGGGATTGAGAATGTAGTGTCGAGGAATAGTGATGCTTTGTTGTAGGAAATTTCCTGCAAATGTTTAGGTGAATTTATCAAATTACTTAGTCAAAGCACAACTCTGGCAATTTAGTATTCACGAACAGGTCCTAGTTTCTTAACTTGACGAAACTTAGTACACAGGATTTATTGGAATATTCAGTTGTTGGATTTTTAGATTGCGGAAGTATTTTTTCGATAAATGGGAGGATGCACCGACCGATTTTAAATAATATTTGTCAGAGACATGCGAAATACCAACTCAGCAAACCTTATTAATATGAAGAAAAAAAACAGTAAAGAGTTACAGTTTTTGCTAAAACAAACAAGATTTATTAATTTGGACAACACCGTTCAAGAGATTGCAAGACAAAAAGTCATAAAGGGTAGAATGGAGGAAATTAGCTATAGTTCTTGTACTCTTGAACTCTATTTGGAAAACTATTAGTGTAACAACCAACATACCTTCCCAGACAAAATCTCCAAGACTCTCAACTGAGGATTAATCCGCTGCAGCGCTTTAAAGATTTCCTCATCGCCTTCAGCATTCCAATACGATATCTCGTTCCCAAATATCTTTATACCCAACTCTGCCATGGGAAAACGGTGCTTAAGAGCTTCGTTCTTGAAGTTAAGATCGTCGACTTTTGCTCGCAATTCATCAGCTTCGTTGGTCGATCGCATCATTCGTAGGCTGTTGACTTTTTCGACGATTTTATTTTTGTTCAAAGGACCGTTGGTGCCGAAGAAGCTTTCGAAGTAACGTTCGAAACCCTCCGCTCGAGCTTTCATCTGGAATTTGGCAATGTTTTGTTAATTTTACGCGGTCAAATACGAGTAGTGTATTTTTAAAGTTTTTATGGTTGTCTCAACGTCATGTGATTCTACCCAGTGAGCTATTTTTCCCGTTTGGAAATTCATTTTGTACAAAACAGATAATTTTATTCGTGGTTATGTTAAAAGTTAAAGTTTATGATGAGTAAAATATATCTTTTCAAGACTTTTCAACTCTAGTACTTACTTCAAATATGTTGATGGATTCGCCAAACATATCGACCGTCAAGTTGAGAGACAGTGATCTCGGTATATACGAGTCGGGAGAGAAGACCACGTTTGCTTCGTAGTTGCCACCTTTTCAACAAATAAATATGGAACAATGTATCATGAAAATTGGCCAAGATGGATTCGAGCGCGGCGACTGACGCCAAGAGTCTCCCGAGGAGTAATAAGAACATGGCGGCATCCTACGACGCATTAGCGATAAGTTTATGTAGTGAGGGCATCTTGTGAAATTGCGTAATTAATGTATTGTTCTTAATTAGAATTACTATTAGTCGTCCCCAGCTAACAATTACAAAATATGGGCTCTGCCTTTGCTTTAGAAAACTATAGGTTTATAGTTGGCTTACGTAAATTCGGGAACAAGTAATGATTGACCGAACTCTGGCACAATTTTCTTTTACTCTTTAGTACGCATGGATAGTTCGCTAAATAAGATTTTTTAGTGGTATATCGTATAAGGAAGAGAAGTTTGCGCTGCCATTTAACGGGGATCTCTATAATGTTTGGCAGAGACATGAGGTAATCAAATTCAAATAAGAAATCTAACATGGAGAGGTTGCTGAATTATGTACAGATTTGTTTTTCTTAAATTTCGTATTGGTATAATAACATAAGTTTATGTTTATGGTAATGAGCATAAACTCTCTATTCGACTTAGTACTTCTTTAGATATATAACACTAAACTTCTTATTTTCCAACTTACCAGCGTTATACTGATCGAAGAACAACCCCTGCTCGTAATTTCTGGAAAACATACGGAAGTCAGGGCTGTCTTCCAGATTGGGCAT
The DNA here is from genome assembly GCA_947049295.1 of Ligdia adustata. Lineage (NCBI taxonomy): Eukaryota > Metazoa > Arthropoda > Insecta > Lepidoptera > Geometridae > Ligdia > Ligdia adustata. The sequence continues at coordinate 5,724,545 of OX346237.1, forward strand.
AGTGTTACCCGAGAGCAGACCTTGGATTTCCACCCGAGATGGGAGAGATGACTCGCCGAGGTTCTTCAGGTGACTCCAAACGAAGGTCGCAGCTGGAAATAAGAAATATTTATATGTCAAGCATTCAGGGTACCAAAAAGTTGTCACTGAATTACAAAAGTGTTATACATGCTTATTTTTGCACTGGCCAAAATAAATAAAAAAAAAACCAAATAACACGAAAAAATAATAAAATAAAATGAACAATCAACGCAACTGAATATGATTGAGCGCACTCGGGACTATTGTCTATCCTTACACAGGTTATAAATGCGAAAGTGTGTTTATTGGTTTGTTTGTTCGTCTTCTCTTCAGCCACCAAGTAGGTAACTGATTGACTTGATTTTATACACAGATATAGTTTGGAAAGTGCCATGCGCTATTTTTTCCAATGCGATATAAAGCAGGCCAAGCCGCGGGCAAAAGAAATCCCTCTGACTCTCTAACGTTTCACTCAAATCGTTTAAATATTGACTTCACACTGTTTAGCTGGTAATTAACCTAGCTTATCTTAATCAGACACACTTGAGTCGATTTTTTTTAAATATTTTGGAGGCCTGTGCTTTATTAACTCGGCTCTGAATTGAGAGCTTATATTTGTTAGTTTTTTATTCTACAGGACGTACAGAATCTCCCATATGTTAATCTGACAAGCTCGAGTACTTCACAAAATCTCTTCTTGGGCTCCCTTACTATTAGGAAATGTTAAGCTTTTTTAATAAAACCTAAATTAAAATATAGTGCACTAACCTTGATTAACAGTCTCATGCCTCAGCGAGTGAAATATCTGTCGTATGGTCTTTAGGTCCGGACATCGCATCACTTGTAAGTACGACGCTATCCTCACTTCTATATCCACTAGATCAGCGCGGTACGTTTCAAGGAAATATTCACTAAAAATAGACAAAGGAGTTTATAACTTTTTACATATTATCTGTATTATATGCTACTCAAATCAAAAACAACTAGTGTAAAATCGCTATACCGATTTAGGCTGTACAAATAAAATACTCGAAAATATTATCCTTCATATGGGTAGTAGATAAAAAGCTTATTACAAAATATCTCAAACGCTTAACGTCGCAAATCTATAAAAAATTTATATCCCACGAGTATATTATTATGAAGTTATTATTGATGTAATGGTTCTGTATACGTAATATGTACGAAGTCAAAACAATTGATATAATGCTACAGAACCCCACAATTATATGTAATTTTTAAGATTTAAGATCTTTCAATATACGGAGAAAGCTAACGCGGCGAACTATTCTTAAAATAAAGTTCTTATTTTAAATTGGATCCATAGAAAGAAAGATCCACATCAAAAATCGTTAATTTTAAACGTCAAAAGAAATGCAGGTCCAAATCCAGCTAATCGTTATATTTTGACAATATTTATTTTTAATATGAGCTCGCTGCGTCCCATTTTAGGAAAGACCTCTTTACATTTAATTTAGGTACATTTTCTAACTACTGTAAATACATTACCGAGTTTCCTGGCAAGGTGTTCTTCTAAACGCGTCTATAGCCGTCAGTCTAATAGGCACCGGCACTAAACTATCGCCTATCAAGTTCAGTAGTACATCCGAAAACTGTTCCTTGAAACCGCCAATATTGCCCAAGGCTTTTATCGCTACCATTATCTGGAAAAAGTTAAATAAGCATGAGAAACAGTCGTTAAAATTAATGACTATAGTAAATGTTCTACACTCTTACATTTCCTTCTTATAAGGTAATTTAGGTAATTTTCGATCACTGCTACTTTTTTGTCATATCACCTCCATAGTAAACTAATGTCCTACTAACATGGTGAATTTTGTAAACCATTATTAATGCCAAAGCTCCCCACTAGGATTTCTCTTGTTACTGGGATGCCATTCTACATTCAAAAATACACGCGCATCACACTACACACCCTCATAGCTCCCCACTAGGATTATTCTTGTATCGGGGACTCCATGCGACATTCACAAACATATGTATGTTTGTCCCATAGAATCAAACTCATAAACTTATCGTTCAAACATTTTCCCCGGCTGGCAATCGAACCCGGAACTAGACTAAAACCGAGTATTCTAACCAGTAAGATACGAAGATCGTGAAAATAGTCACTTACGTTTTGTCTATCTTCTCTGGTTTTGATGACACCTTTGCCCGATATACTTGTGACTAGAGCTTGGAATTCTTCGAGAATTTTCCTTGGCGTTTCTTCCTCGCAACATTCTCTTACTGAAAAATTTATTTACATAATTATTATAAGTTTTTAATATTTAATGAGTTTTTAACAAATCACTCTTCGAAATGCCTCGCGATATATTTCTTACGTGCTCTTGACCGATTATCAAATGAATTACAAGAAATTTGGGCTAAAGCATTCGAAATCTTTATAACAATACACAAAGTAACAACGATCGTATTATAATATCAAGGGCTCAGCTAGAATTTTACGCAACTTTCTGTAAACTAGTATTCGATAGTTAAATAGGGATAGGTTAGGGAATAGAGAAATGTGTTTCTAATTTCAATATTGAGATCGAAAGTCCTGTACGGTTTCTTGTTGCCGTGTTTTTGGGTTGATTTATGATAAATATTGAAAGTCTTAGATATGAGTGTTAATATATAATATTTAACAGACGTATTGATTATTAAATGAGAACGCGTGATAATGATTTGGTGTTTGATTACGATCTGATTGATGATGAGTCGCGATGCCCGCGAGCCGTGCAAACTGCACTTGTAGCAAATTAAGTTAAGTACGGCTTGTTCCCTACAAGTCCCAAAATTAAATTGGATTAAAAATATCGATATAATAAAAAAGGCACTTACGAGATTTGCCGCTATGTTTGCAGTAAGAATGTACCATAGATGAGACAGTAAAACTGATCACTTTGTCGTATTTTTGACTTCTCAGCAACTCCAACATACTGTCTAACATCGCTATCTTTGGTCTGAAAATGTAATGAAATAATTCATTAAGGAAAATAAAGTGCATTATACAGATGTAAAAAGTAATATCTCATGATAATAATGTTGAAAGTATCCGCCAAATGAAAATCTAAAGCGACGTATAAAAGTGAATACCTGAATTAAATTTGGCAGACAAATTTATCAGTTATTTGGATTTATAAACTAAACTATTGAACCAATTTTGATAATAATTATATAGGAATTTTCACTGGAAAAAACGAAGAAAAAATAATTCTCAACTCGCGCTTCAGTCACAGAAAAGAAAGAATAAGAAAGAAAATCGCTAAGGAATAGAAAAAAGAAAATCAAACAAAAGTGTTAAATAAGGAATTATAAAAAAAAGTGATTAGACTTAATTAGTAGCTGGTAGATCTTATTCAGTAATTTAGACTTAGAAATCAAACCTCTGAACATATTTTGACGACATTTTAATCAGACTACTTGATAAGTATAATACCTTTTCGAACATAAAAAGAATTTTACAAATCCGTTCAGCCGTGTCCGAGAAATCAAGTAACAAACATTAAAAAAAACATGCCCGTCAAATTGAGTGCCATAATTTTTTTTGGAAATAGGAAAAAAAAAGGAAAAATTACTGACGATCGAGAACCCCACCCTTTATTGAAAATTGGAAAAAAAATCAAACCGTAGAACCTTGTCAACTAAGTAAAATATGAAAACTAACCAAACCATAGACATACTTACCTAGGTATCATAGCCATAGACATGAGCCACTCGTGTCTAATCTCTTTGTCGACCGCGTCCCTTACAATCATGTCTTTGATCAACTCTACGGAACCCTCGCTCGCTATGTACGGCAGGGCGTCCATTATGTGTTTGCTGAAATGTAACAACAAAACAAGAGTCTGACAACTACAATCTAGGTTTGTTAAATGTCAAAGTGAATCGGTGTTTTCTAGCACAGCGTGCTTCGTCTTCGGCTATATCATGCTTTATTCGTAGGCAAGATAATGGCCAAATGCAGTCCTACTCGTATAGTCAATATCATATATTTCTGGAATGAGGTAACAACATTTAGAGATGTTTGACATAGTAGTTCTGTGGGCATAATTTTAGGGGTTTAATATTTTTGTCAAGATTTTCGGCCAGGACGGTGTACGTCTACCAAAAAATGCCTAAAGATACAGTTAATATTTGGCATCAATTAAATTTATATTCCTTGTTTAATTCATTGTGTACAAAAATATCTAAATCCTGTGAATTGTAGCAGAATTATGGCAACCCTGAAAGATTTATGTTTCCTAGGTTGACTCCAATGGTCACATTGTTCCATGAATTGTACAATCCGTCACAAATTTCAAAATTGAGATAATATAATGCACAAGTCGCCTTTTTGCGTAGATAACGTGGAAATATTTTGTTCCGAAATTAATTTTGTACACAGCGATAACTTACGTTAGTTTGAATTTGGCTGATAGATTAAAGATTAATAATCCCCAACGTATTTATGTTATCATGTACAGTGTCCTGGTCGGAGCTCCATACATTTCTGAAACATATCTTTTAATATACTTACACAGCTCTATCACATATGCTGGACGCTCGAGCCAGCAGTTGAGACAAGGCGGGGTAGTGCAGGGGTCTGGCAGAGCGCACTAGCCGGCCCCACAGGCCCACAGTAGAACTACTATCCATATACTCGTCGACATTAGTGCGTATGGTCTCAGCGGGGTCTTTTACCCTGAAATAATAGGAAAATTTTTTTAGAAAATATTCTAAACAAGATGAAAAAACACGTATTGAAATATATGAGACCATTGGTTGAATCGTTTCTATAATGACAAATGGATGGAGAATGGTTGCCTGGAAAAGATCGCTATTTGCGATAAAGCCGCCACTTGTGTCACTACATGTAATTTTTTGTTTTTATGCTTTGTGTGTCTACGACAAAGCGCTCATCTATCTATCTATAATCAATTATTTGAAATACATCAAAGCATCAAAGCTCAGCAATATAGTTTATTTTGCTACTGTACAAAAATCTATAAAAAAATTTTTAACTTAGCGCAAGTCAATTTTCAGTAAACTTACATGCATAGCAACTTTAGCACTTCTCTAGCCATCTGCAAGCCTCCCGTGTCGTCGCCTAAATATCGTATATGGTAGTGGAGCAAGTTCGAACGTTTTGTTATTGCCGTCCAAGCTGAAAATTACAAAAAGTATTTGATACAAAGTAGTTCATATTACTATACACAACGTGTAACAGATAGGTGTGACAATATTTAAGGGTTTTAGTCTACCCATCAAAGTGACACTATTGCAAAACAAAATTTGGTCACATGATCGGCCAAGTTGTATGGAAGACCCAAAACATTTTTTTTAAAATTTGCAATATTCTGTTCTACGCAGGGTTCACTTTCATGGGTAGACTAACACCCTTAAGTATTGTCACTTTTTCACACGTTGTATATAATTGTTTATCAGCACTGGCACACTGCTTAAACAAGTGACCTTGGCTGTGCAGTGCAGTGACGGTTTTTAAGTCTCTTTGGCGGATCGTAGGGTGAGAGGCACTGTGCCTACTCGTCGAGACGCGACCCCGCCACCGTCTATTAGAACAGAGAAGCAGAGAAAGCTCACACCACGTAGCTTTTAGCACTAGATATTTGCCGGGTAATTAAAATTACCCACCGGGAAAATCACTAAAACATATTTAAGCCATTTGAAATTTAGGCATTTCAACATGCCTACGTCAAACGTCGGCTTTGCAATTGATGTTTTTAATCAGCTGATTAGTGCATCAGTAGTTTTACCAATTAGTAAAAGTAGTTTTTTTTTTGGTATTAGCGTGCCATGAGTGCGTGTGGTGGCTAGCACTTATCTCGGCAATCCGCTAACTTATCTAGCGCGTCAGGTTAAAAGACTACATCATCTACGTAGTCGGTATTTGTCCAATGCTAGACATAATGAATGCCACCGGACACGGGTCTTATGCTTGTTTCAGCCGGTTCATGATTGTCGCTTTCCACAAGTCCATGATCCATCTTACCGAGTTACGTATTACTTTAAATTATATACAAAAAGGTTACTATCCCAAAACTATCTTACCTTTAGGCTGCGACTCCATAACCTGACTATCAGTCTTATTAACTTCATCAATGAGCACCAAATCTTGCACCACCGTAGTAAGGGCTCCCGAGTTATTTCTCCCAGAGAAAGGTAGAAAGAGGTGTCGTTCGCGACAATTCACTGCCTTGTAAATGTGATGGTCGACGGTTATGCGGCATTTGCTTTCTGATTTAAGTACCGGCCATGTTTGGAATTTCTGGAAGAGTTTTTGTAGAATGAGCATGCTTAATCAGCACTATTAATAAACTAGTCTCAATGTTCAGCGTATTTTGTCTTGCATTAGCACGAGACTTTTTTGAATGGTGGTAGCGCGTTTTTCTTAGGCTCGCCTGGCTAGCAACCATTCACAAGTTGAAAAATCTGTCTCTAAGCATGTAACGGTGTGTTCCAACAACCTACCTAGAGAGCTAGTGTATTACAAACTAAGCATGCTTCATCTGAGGCCATAGTGTCGCTGACTTCCGTGGTCGAGTGAGCTTTGTGAGTGGCCAAATGCCTAGCTGTCTTGGATAAACAAATAATAAGAAAAAAACGATATAACAAGACATTAGGTAGGAAATCTAAAGGCTTTAATTGGTTTTTAGACGATTTACAACAACTGGTCCTTTTGTATGGATACAACGATACATTCGTTTTAACTCTTTAATATATGGATATAAAATCTAATGAACAGTTTTTTAGAAACTTTAGAATATTCCTTTGCGGTGTATTACGCCGAATACTATTTTTGCTAACACTAAGTAGTACTTACTGGTACTTAAAATATAACTTACGCTTTGGAAATCGTATCTGACAGTTTGCAGTATAGACATGTACTTGTATCTATTGGTGCACTGAGTGAGGTCGCGCGACTTTACTAGTATCAGACTAGTGTTTTCTTGACCGCGTACTGTGTAGTCTACGTTGCAGGTGCCGTGAATGTCTTGCTGGAATATAATTAATGTTATTTAGGAGGGAATTAGATATGGAAAATACTTTTTTTAATTTGATTATGGAGACAAAAAGTTCAAATAGGTCCGTGTTTATAAAATGAAGAGGTTCTTAATTTGTCATGTTCCCTGATATTACTTATTTCAGCTAGACCATTTGACGGAAATAGAAAAAAAAATTTACAATTGTAAATCTTGTGCTTGGTTCCATATAATTTTTATCGAAATCGGTTAATAAATCAAAATTACTGAAAATTGTGTATGCTGAATAAAAATTGCTTTTCGCTTTTTTTTTAGAATTAACAATTACTAGAGAAGATAAACAATCGAAACTAAAACAGAAAGTAAACATTCAGGTCCATAAACAAAAACACGAGTTCACGTCAAATTTTTAACCTTAATCGTATTATTTTTCAGTTTAGTACCAATACCAACATACAACAGTGGAAATAGCATTAATGCTAAGCAAGGCACAATTTTATTCAAAATAATTCTTGAAATCTATCTGCTATCTGACTGTAACAAAGCTTACTTACTAAACCAATCCTTTAAAAAAATTACTGCTGCGTCAAATATGAGAAAATAAATAGTACAGAAACAACGTAATCTCTGTGACTATGGCCGTTTTAAGACTATGTATGATTTCTTGCCAAGTGCTTGTTGTTCTTACCTCAACCCCTTTGAAGTTGATGTCAAATCTCTTCATAGAGTTCTGAAAGAGAGCCAGTATTCCTCTCTTGTAGTTGAGGACCCAATCTTCTTCCTCCATCAGAGGACATATTTCCTGGATGATACCATCGTGGAATGCAAACCTGAAGTAAAATTAGATTATTGCAGATGCATAGACTTGACAGCCTCCAGATAGAACAAGTCAGGTTAGTATACATTTTGAGCACCATTAAGTTTGTCTAGAGATCCTGGAGATCTCAGTGCTCCATCAAGCACTAAGGCAGGCCATGAGAGGGTTATAGAAATTATAGGTAACTTATCTACAGTTCATTTTAACTGATCATGCCTACATCTACTTTTGTGTGGATACCAATTGAGAGATTATTATTCTATGATAGGAAGAGAATATTTTTGGTAGATTTCTTACCTAAGATCATTGACAGTGACAGCATGTATGAATTTCTCTCCTCGCTCCACAGGATAATTCTCATCCTGGTCTGTCAATGTGACATGACTTAACTGTAGTAGACCTTCGCATGGTGTTATGAATTGAATTGACACCTGAAATCAAGAATACTTGTTTATTATAAGGAATACTTTGGACGCTAGTCTGTTGATCTATAAATGTATAGGTGATGTAATAAGTTGTTGTTTAAAGAATATCTATTGATTTCCTGCTTCGATTTATAGTCGGGGTAAGATTTTTTTTTTAATTTAGGCTTATGATATGCTTAACCAACCTTTGAACAGCTCAATGGTCAGTAAGATTAGGATAGTTAAATTATTCTGTTTGATTTCCCTAATCATATTCTCCAACTCGGTTATTATAGTATAATAAACCTTAAAAATGGCAGGCAAATATATTTTACTCATTATAAATTTTCGAAAAATGCTATTCTTATACAGAACACAATAATAACTAAACAAATATAAATAAAAAACTAGTAATTGGTTTTATGTTTTGACTCACCTCTGCATTGACATCAAGTGTTGAACGATTGTTACTGGATCCAGCAAAGTACGTTTCAACTTTCACCTTATATTCATAGTGGTAAATCAAGTCTGGTAAGTACTTAAACTTTTCAGATTCTGAAAATAGTAATGTTTTATGATTCCAAACGTAATTATACTACTTTTCGATATTAGAGCTAAGAAAGATGCATAAGCTATAGAATTAACGTTTTGTGTATTGAAAATAGTTACTAAAGATGTATAAACTTACGCGCACAGGACGGCGGACCGCAAATGTAAGGATCTTTGAGAGAATCTGTAAAACAAAGTTTATTGAGTTGTTAACAATAGTATGTAGATATTGTGTCATCTAATATAAATCAGGAAAATATAAAAACACTAAGAGGAAAACTCATTGACAACTAACAGAATAGTGTATCTTCGTTTTTTGGTTCACTTTGTTTGTAAACAAAACAATTTTACCGAATCAAAGCGCCGGTGATCACTCATGGACTGATGACATTGACATTTAATTTAAAATATGTGGCTTTATACGTTTAATACATTTGCATCTTTTATACAAAGTATCTTTTATACAAAGTCAAGTGATTGAATTTAGGCAAATATCAACATCGGTTTTTAAATAATATAATAACTGAAAAATGTGTACAGGCGTCGACCAAATTATAGTTAGTGGTCCCTTTTTAAACGTTGCACTTGTTTGAATTGGACGGAAAATTCAAAACTAAAAAGAAACTGAATTGGATTTAAAAAATAATATTTTGTCTACACTAATATTATAATATATTATAATATATCTACACTAATATAAAATAAATTAGAAAGAATTGTATTGTTTATGTAACTAAAAAACTTGAAATTACCCGATTCCAAAAATATCTGTTACCGTTACAAAACTATCTTATCTAGAAAAAATAGAAATCCCTTCTAAACAAGTGGTTAGAAGAGAATGCAAAAAACCCGACTGCTAAATCTTAAAACCTGTGTATTATCCTTATTATTTTTTTATATAAGATGTTACTTAATCATGCCCAGTGTCACTCTCACGCACGACTAAGACGAATCTATTGATACCACTCTGGCGTGCTAAAGAATTATACATACGAGTACATACCTACATAAGTAGGTCCATACATACACATATAATATACATACATTCATATAAACATGCATACATAGACACTTAAAAAACATAACCTTTCTTCCTTCGCAGTCGGATAAAAAAAATGCCATAAAATTAACTGCGGAAAGTACTGATGACAGAAAAAATTAGTCCACCCGTGCGAAGCTGGGACAGGCCGCTAGTTGTTTTATATTATATAACTGTACCCATTGGTTTAAATAAGACTTTTAAAAAATATATCACCCTAGTATAATAAATATAACATTTGATTGTACAAAATACGAAGAAAAGTAGTACGAGATAAGAAATTTAGATTTCCAGTGATGCGACATCGATTGCGACGTTTTCGATAGAGTCTAATAGTTCTACAAATTGTTTATTTAAGTACTACAGGTTTATTATTTTTTTATTTATGTGAATAGCTCAGAAAAGTAAAGCTAAATTATCTCAAGTGGATAGAGTTTACCTAACTATGGCTCACTTTGATTTTTAACGGTGTTTGTCTGTGGCACGGTAGCTCTAAAACGAGTGAACCGATTCGTGCTGTTGTTGTATTTCGGCAAGGAATACAGATAATTTCAAAAGCTTCTAGTTACTGTAGCTGTAGCTGTAGCTAGTAAAAGCACACCCTTTATACACAATATGTACAGCCTTAGTAAAACTGTATCTACTCCCTCTCTTCGGTGGCTGTTTAGTCATTTATTTCAGGCAAAAATACCCATAAAAAATACCCAGTTAAAATACTATTATACTATTATTAATAATTTTTCAGACACTGTATGGGGGTGTATATGTAAAAATTATAATACAAATAAAACAAATTTAAGACATCACTGTACGAGTTGAACTGTATAATTTTTTATTCTTTTTATTTTAGTGCTTGACGAAGGTTTTGGGGATCTCTAGTAGAAGAATTTTATATAAATACTTTGATCGTTTACATGTATTTATGGAAGTACTCGTATTAAGTCTTAGCTTTGATTACTTTAAAATAGCTCCCATTATAGTCGCCTCTTACGACAGGTAGTAGATACTGTAATATTATTCTAAAACCGCTGCCACATGCTCTATAATACAGGTTAATAGCATCACCGTAACATAATTTTTACTCCACAGGCAGATTTATTAAATTGTCCATTGACCCGTCAATAATATCCAGAGATAAAAATAGGCATTCCTATAGAGATAAGCACTGACGCGATACAATGGTTAAACCACAAAGGTCATGACGAGATGTTATGCTCACGCGACGTAGTATCAAGTTTCAAGTTCTAGGAAAAGATATACTTTTCTACAGTTATTAAAGTAATCATCATCATCATTAGGTACGTAGACTAATATCTTATTATTTTTCGGTTTTTTTTTTAATTTTTCGTTAAGTTACACAATAGATACAAAAAAATATTTAGGTGTTTACGAGTGCTTTGGTAGGAATATATATTTATAAAATAGACTCAAGTAAACCAGGTAGTTAGGTATTCTAGTTTAATTATTAATGAGTTGATAACGTTTGCTACAGTTGGTTTGGCTGCATGTAACTCTTTATTTAGCATGGTATTTATAAAATAACGAGTTACTTAGCTAAAAAAACTTAAATAGCTTTTTTAAAAGGTATAGTAACTACAACGTTACTATGATGGTAAACCTAGATAATTAGCCGCCTTACATTATTAAAATAAATAATATGTACTCACTAGCTGATCCATAAGCCACGCCACAAAAGCACACGCACAAAAAGACCACACTCCAATTCATTGTCACGGAATTTCACCATCAATCACCACATTTTCGAGCTAATTCGCGCGCTGCCACCGCACAAATAACATAAAACTCGTCGTTTTATCTAAGGGTCGTGTCACGGGTCAAAGTAAACAATATTATCGTACGCTTATCTGTTCAATGGAAGTCGGTAGTCAATTGATGACTATTAAAATGTTTGTCAAATGTTGTGATACACGAGTCGTGAGGGACGATCAACGGGAAGCGGAGGAAATGAACGGGCTCGGATTGCGTTTGGACGACTGGCGTGTAACAATAAATGTGGATGAATCGAATCACTTCACCGAAAGAGGGTAGAGATTGAATCCATTAGACGCACGTTATTTTTGGTATATAATTCATTTCTTGAAACATATGTTTTTACGAATAACTGGACAGTTTCTTAATTATTAGAGTCCTTAGCACTACATACAAAAGCTGTGAATGAACTCTCGTGCGAGTTGTGTAGTAAAATATAAGCTAAAATTAAATAAAACATAAAAAAACACAACTAATATGTGCTATACCTAAGGTCCGATATAGGATGCTTAGTACTTACCCACTGATAATATTTTTTTACTACCTACACTACCACTTGCTCCTTAATTATGTTGTACCTGTAAGCTCGTAGCTTACAGGCCAATTTCAACACAACATTTACAAGCCTATGTTATTTACAAGCCAATTTCAACACAACATTTGGCTGAGACTTACAAACCGAACTTTTAAGATTTTTGAATCATTGTAACGAAATTCTATTTACCAGATGTAATTTTTTTAAAGTTGCGTATTAATAGTCTGACCGCGGGATCAAATCCAAAATTGTTACTGTTATTTCTTCTATACTATTATTAAACCACTTGTTTATCGTTAGGGTATATTATAAGTAGTGTGTTGATATGCTTATCGTAGTAGTCTGGTATTGAGCACGTATATGCTAGGTAGGTTAAGTAAGAATACCTACCGGATCTGCTGTAATTGCACAAATAGAATAAGGTCGCACTACTCGATACTTCAGTCAGAGATAAACCGATTTAAACACACATCAGTAACTAATGTAAGAAGCGGGCAAAATTAGCCAAGAATGTGATGTGACGATAATAAAACTTAATGCATGAAAGCCTATGAGGATTCGAAAGCTGTAGGAATATATTTTTAAAAACTTTAAGATCTAAATATACTAATATTGAACTAAGGTTGCAAAAACTAGAAGGTATGCGAAAATTTAAAAAGATATATCCATACATTATTCATATTCCAATACAACTTTCGAATCCTCATAGGAATGGTGGTAGGGTGTTTCTAATGCTCGCCTGGCTAGTTATCACTTTCAAGTAAAACTGTACCTAACGAAAACGTACGTAACAACTTAGATATACCTAGTTTTTTACGACTATATTATTAACATATATTTAATGGTATTAAGCATAAACTAAAAATAATTGTACATCTAATAATTTGTATTAGGACCATAATATATATACCTACGAATGTGTGAATGTATTCTATTTGAGCCATAAAATATGTAAGTAGAAAATGGTAGGCTAATAGGTAAATATTGCAAATGTTAAAACATTTGATAAAAAAAATTGATAACACTTTTAGATTTACCTTGTCTAATCAGCTGATTGTTGTTCTAACATTCGATTGGCCTACCAACGTATGTTGTTATTTAGTATTCTCTCTAAACAAATCTAGATAGTTCTTATATACGAGTACCTTTCGTAAGTGTAAGGTATATAAGTAGGTACCTACGTCTGATGCATTCAAAGTACCTATGTTCTGAATGTCATAATGTTGCACTGTCTAGTACAGTATACACACTTATCTACATAGAAATGTTATTTTTAAGCTATTGTTATATTATAATTAAAATAGGAGTCTGCCTCCCCGGACAGACTTATTAGTTTATGGGGTTATATGGTAGGGAGTTGATAGTTTTAATACCAGTGTTTTGTAAGAAAATTGAATTTAAAAAAAAGTTGAAAAATCTGCCACCAAGCACCTTACCAATTCGGCAGTCTTCATTAAACAAGGCATACTTCACGAGGGCCACAGTGTCGCTGAATTTCGTGGTCATGCGAGTATGTGGTCAAAATACCTAGCTTTGTTGGATAAAAAAAGCTATAAAATCAGACCCACATTTGTTCGTTATTATGAGACTCTAATTCTAGATGTAGGTATTCATGTTGTGTGCATTTAGGTACAGTGAAAGGCATTCAACATTGCAAGTCTGATTCAATTCCGAAAAAAAAACAAATAATCTGATTATGTTATTATTGTACTAAAATAGTAAATGAACTACTTAATAATGGATAAGTTTTTAGAGCACGAAATCGACGAATGACTTCAAGCCTAAGGTCTAGCAAGAATAAGGTTAAAAAAGCGTTTTTTTTCTATTCTAAGAAAGTGTCAAATAGCCTATAAAGGTTCGGCCAGCATTAATCATGATTACGGACCATGAATATATGTAATTGATATTAAAAAACTGCACTTTTTTCATATGGGAGACAATACGGTTCTCAGATGTAGGACGCTATAAGTTGATATCTACGTACTAAACTATCCCTTGCATTCCCGACCTGCAAATCCAAATGACACTCGCTGCATGTCTGCTCTGAATCACAATCGCATTTATTGACAAAGTCCCAACATCTGGCTCCCGACGGATCGGGCCAATTAAGTATCCCTATACAACATTCCTCTAGCAAATATTCAAACTAAAATCAACTTTAAAACTTCTCCATTAAGCTGACTACAGCTGATGGATATAGTATTGCGAAGAGAAGATCCCTATTCCTCATTTTGATGCCAATTTGCAATATGGAAACGTTGTTGTAGTTATATATTTGCGTTTTAGATAAAAACTATCACTAATGAAAAGTCATTTTTATAGAAATTCTGAAAAATTCATATGGGTTTTTATTAGTGTAATTTCTTATAAAATCAATTTGTAGTAGGTTCTTGTTTATAATGATATTTTGAATAATGAAGCAAACCAGGTCGAATTAAAAAATAATATCTATTTATTACAAAGCTAATATATTTTTAAGCTTACTTACATAGATTTTGTAATAAGTAGACAATGATTCAAAATGTCGTCAGTTTTTTATAATAAAAACATGGACAAAAATACTGTGTTCATAATTTGTAACAATTAGGTTATAGATACTAAGTTTTAAACGGAACCTACGGAGTTATCTAACGCTAAATTGATTCATTTCGCAAGGATCCGGAAAATCGCTTTGTCCGATTTCCCGTAAATCTACACGATACAATGTATCAAAAGCTTTTGATTGGGGGATTGGGTCGCTTTTATATTGAAACGTTTTATTCGGAAACCAACTATGTTCAAAAATTACGATTGTATCGTTAATAATGTAGAAGATATATAAAATGTAAAAATTATTTTATAAATATTTAGGCATTTTTCGAGTTGTGTTATGTTTAAAAGAATGTATTTATATTTGATTGTATTTGGCTAAGCGTATCAAATGCTATAACTAAAAGTAGCGGCTATATTTATTTGCTATTATTTATCCTATACCGAAACCATGTACTTATTTGCTAATTAACGACATCGACATTCAATAAGACATCACTATGAGCCAAGTACAGAAAAATCTCAAAACGCCTACTAAAATTATTTGAGCAAAACAGGATCATTTGTTTGCTAAGCCGATAATTTACTAGCTTAGTGGTTCCTACCTGATCATGGTAATGTTATGCAAAGTTCAGCAAACATGGTAACAGACAACCATAGCGATGGATTTATAGTCTTACAGGTTGATTGACACCTTACATTTTGGGTGTAGTAGATCCCAGTTATCGATTGTTCCTTGAACTGTCAACCTCGGGTTTATAATATTTTTTTGCGATTTTATATTAAAACAACACGAAAACTATTAGTGTGATTCTAGGATAAGAAAGAAATTGGTCAAGAACCAAGATTTTTGTTATCCGATTATCAAACTAATAATATTATACAGGCTAAAGTTTAATTATATATTTAATTTACTCTCAAGCGGCTGAACGTATTTGGGTGCAATTTGGCACCAGGATAGCTTATGTCCTCGTGCAGCTATTTTTAAATAATGTTGTGATCCACAGGTGTGAACCAAAAACATTATTGAAAGAGACCAGGTTTTTTTAGAGCGTCTATAGAATCTACCTATACACCAAGTGTCGTCAAGATTGGTTGGAAACTACGACATGTACGCGAGTACGTAATTTCAGGAGCCATACAAACATCCTAACCGACAGATGAAAGAAAAAAACTCACGTCAGAAGCCCAGAAACTTACTACAACGAGCAAATAATGAGATTACTTACGTCCCTACAGATCAACAACATGTGCGATTTAGAATCTGAAGCAACTCAAACTTCTCTAACATAACAATAAAATACAGGCAACAAAAACACTGGTAAAAAACAACATTCAGCATGAAATGCCAATTATTTCTGCGGAATACAATCAAAATGGACCTGCAGATTGCGCCACAGCAGATTTTTCCCATCAGAAAATAAGTTCAGGATGAGCATGCCGGGAACCCTGGGAGCCACCTTTCTATCAACTTTCAAAAAAGCTTAAGTTACTCAATTAAGTTGTATTTTTTCTGTGATTTACTCGGAAATGGGTGGCCCGATATAAAAAAAAACATTTTTGCTGGAAAGGGTATGGTCAGGTCCCATTTTCATTTTATCAAAATTGGTCGAGATTTGTAGTTTTTAAATCCAAATACCAGAAAAAGAGATTTTTTTAAAGCTAGCTAGCTACTTTTTACATAGCTATTCTGTCTCCCACCTCATCTTCAGAGGGACGCAGTAGCTAACCAGAGTGTCCGATAGGTATTATATGGAACCTTGAATAGCGGACGTAAGAAAATAATTTTTCAGTATCAGAAACTTCTCCATAACTACTTTTTACTCGACAGCGAAAGTATGTGTAAGTGTATGTATATATATGTATGTACGTTTATTTCTTTGCCCCGCCCTAGAGCCTAAACGGCTTGTCGTATTTTTATGTGAGTTGATTCAATAGATTTATCTTCACTTTCAGATGGGCATAAGCTATTCTAGCTGCATCCCGCGATTTCACTCGTTAAGACACGTGGGTCAAAATTTATTGCAGACGGGTTTTTTGAAGTCACTTTTAACCACTTGTTCTATGTATAATTCCTAACACGAGGTCCCAAGGTAACTGAATACATTTAACTCTGATCGATGCATATAGCCTGGGTGTTTTAAATAAAATTGGCCAATTGCGAGTCGGGTTCGCGTACAAAGGGTTCCGTACCTTTACAATATAAGTTCAAATTTCTACCAGTTGCTATTAATAATACAATAAACGGTAAAAATCACGTATAGGGGGCTCCCCTTAAATATTAATTTTATTTTAATTTAACTATTTCTATTTTAAGTAACTTTACAAATTAAATATACTGCAAATATCTCGAGCGTCTACTTGTTGACGTTATTATAATATCAATCATAAACACCAAAAAAATTACGTTAATTGTATGGAATCTCATTCAAATGTTTTTTTTAATGTACTAATTTATGCTATTTTAATTTAATTAATAATCAATAAATACAACTTACATAAATAGGTAAGCATGTTAACTAAATTACCCGTTCTGACTCAGTCCCCTAGCAAAGGTGCCCATAACACTGGCGGCATTACCGCGCTGTATGGCTATGGCCAACCTTTGAACCAAGAAAGAGCCAGAACGGGAGTCACCACAGTTGGTATTTGTTGTTATAGTGGCAACAGAAATCAGTGAAATTTAATAAACAAATTCATCAAATGTGAAAATTTTAACTATCACGGTTCATGAGATTCTACCTGGTGACAGAGAGATGGACGTACGGACGGACACTGATGTGAAGTTAGCAGCTAATATTAACCGACCAAATAAAGATGGTCTTTAAAAAATTTCTGTTTTATGTCTTTTTGCAGCTTTTTTATGTTATCCAATGGGGAACTACACGGGTGAAACCGCGGGGCACAGGTAGTTATAAATAATTATAATACCTTTCTAATTAACCATTGACAATGGCGTTGATTTGAGTTATACATACGTTGAGCACTGCGGAAGTAATACTGTGTTGATATATCTCATCTAACATTAATTATACACATTTTTAACTCATTTTACGGCATTGAGCACCGCAGGAGACATCTAATTAGGGCTCCAACACAGAAAGATTTCATTATCGATGTAAGTATTATCGATACCTACGTGAACTGCAAGCACACGACCTAAGCAATGGCCGATCCTTTGAGCTAACTGCCCAGCGGGAGCGGATCCGCGGTGACGCTATTATTACTCGAACTATGAACGTGAACTGAGTAGGAGTGAGAGGTGCGGCAGCTCAAGCTAAATTGGACGATGCCGCTCGCCTCTTTCCTGCACGGAGTGGCAAAAAGTCTGAACGTGTGGGACTGTGGACGAACCCGTTTGTCCATACAAGGTGCTCGGAGACAAGTCGCTTCCCAACGCACCGGCTCACATAATATCGTTAGCCGTCGCCGATAGCTTTTTATGTCGAATGCATTATTCGATACTCATTTAAAAGTCTAACATACGCTTATAAAGAAAGCTCGCCATTTTGTTCCGATCCCCTGCAGTCACCGGTCGTATCTATCTATGTTGAGATTCGAATATATAAACATAATATATTACGCAAATTAGGCTTTGGCCAACAGTTGTTCGTTCTGCCCACGCGCCGAAAATTGCGGGGGCGAAGAGCGGAGGCTTCGACGCGTGCTCAGCTCTGAACTCTCGCGCGCATCGACTGGCACACACGCACTAAGCCACAGTTAATAAAATAAACACAAATATTAAACAAAAACTGTGACAGTTCTGACAGTGATTTGAATCTGACGTTTTGAAATAGTGCATCCAAGGACGCGGCGGTACCGATATCGATAGTTTATGAATGGAGTGCAAGTAGAAAGTGACGTCATGCATAGTGTTGTGAATGTGTCAGCGGTGAAAAGGTGGGAGTCGTGTTGACAATGCGATATCATTAGAGCGGAAAGGTGAGTACATTTAACTAATGAGTAGCTCATTATAAGATTTAAAACATTTTGTAAACAGCTATCAGTCTACTTCCTTAAAGTGTTCACTTTTTTGCTGTAGTTTGAGTGAACATTTTATATTCACAAACTGCATTCAAATTCAATATCTCCTGCAATAAAAACGGGTATCATTTTCATAGCTATTACCTAACCGTTTTACGACTAGGAAATAGAGATGTTGCGAGAATAATATTATATAATATCGGTACATAATATAACACAGTTAAACCAACTAATAGCATATTGAACTTCTTTGGAGTTAAATATTTAATCTACGAGTCATTATTGTTATTTACTGCTATTTTACCTACTGTCGATTTGTGTTTCGACATATTTGACGTGTATCTAATGTAAGCACTTGTGGATTGCATAATATTGTAAAGTTGGACAATATGTTCGTCTTTAACTATATATAAATATTAAATATAAAATAAAATTATTTTCATAGGTACTATTGCAAATATCTTCTACCAAATACTGCTAAAGATTAAATAAAATGACACTGGCAAAGTTATACCTGTCTGCAGAATAAGTAGGCAAATTAGTTTTCAATCGTTCTATTATTTGCAATACTAGGTACTTTTGCTAGTTTGCTTAGTAATATTAACTCAAGTAAGTACTCAGCTCATCAAATCATCGCGTGGGTAAAAATAGTAGACCTCATAATCTTGACATTTCGAAAATGTCCAGTTTCAAACGAAATCCTATGCTAACCAGACTATGACATCTGATGCTGTCTTCATAAAAACTGAAATTGAATGGCAAGCGTTTTGATGACGAAAAATTGTGACCAGTGAATGAGAAAATGTGAATGAGCCGTTAAGTAAAACGTGCATACATTGAGCAGAAGGTATACATGCTGGCGTTTTATGCTGAGTTTAAACGGAAGTGGTTGCTAAAAATTGAAGATAAGTCGGTAATAAAGTTAAAGGCTTAGCAAATGGAGGTGCGGCTTAGCGTTTTATAATCTTGTGGGTAGAATATGTTATTGATAAAATATTATTTTTTGTTTGAGATTTGAGAATTGTTTCGAGTTAATGCATGCAGGGCATGTTTTAAATAATTATAATTACAATTACTACGGTATTTACCAAGAAGGTAATGCCAGCTGGTGCCAAGGTTGTCGTACGACATCTCAGGGTGACGAAAGTCACGCAGCAGTAGCTTAAATGCTTGTTATTCATGATTTGGTAATACATTATCACTAGTGATAACAATACATTGTTATAATTGTTATTTATTTTGTAAGTGAATTAATTCCATCTTATTGCATTCTAATTCAACGTTACAACAACTGTTTAACACTTAGTATTTAACTCGTAGATAAAAATATCTTATATTTTTTGGTTTTTGGTCGTTACATTCATATTATTGTCATATTACTTTATAACCCATTTATTTTTACACATTTTTGAGGTGTATTACTTAATAAAAGCTGAATCTAGATGTTTTTTTTTTTAATAGGCGATAGGCTTGCTCTTGACCGCATCTCATCTGATGTAAAGTAACGATGCGGTCTAGGATGTAGCGCGCTTGCCTAGAAGAAACCGATTCACTCGCGATTTGAAGAGACCGAGATTATAGCTATCGGGAAATAGAGAACTTGGCAGCGAATTCCACAACCTGGCAGTTCGCACAATAAATGTAGACGCGAAGCGTTTTGTGCGAGTCCGTGGAACCTCTACCATAAACCGGTGGCGCCTTTCAGTATCTCTACTTGTCCGATTGTAGAATGGAGATGGAGGAATTAATTCATGCAATTCCAAGGCACACTCCCCGAAATGTATCCGATAAAAAACCGATAGGCTAGCCACTTTTCGACGATGCTCGAGGCTTTGAAGTTTAAATTTGGCCAGAACATCGTTACCTATAAGTCTTTTAGCTCGCCTTGATGTGGTGACATTGTTGCATGTGCTAAATATAACTATAATACCATCTATTTATATATCCACTTCTTATATAAAAATAATTGTAGGAGTCTTCTGTTGCGCTGGACTGTGTGTTGTCTTAAGGCTATTCGGCTAACACACGATGACTTGTTTATCTATCCCCACAATGGGATCAAGTCATAAGTTACTTGCGCCTAACTTGAAGCTTAAACTTGACGCAAAGTTAGTGTTTGCAGCTGAACGATCTCCGTAAACAATATCACAGTCGAAGTTGTTGAGCTCTTAAGTTAGTAATAATTTAAGTGCACTTATAAACTTACGTTACGGCCCAATAAATATAAGCCAAGAGACTGAGGATCGTAAATTTGAAGGTCTTGAGAATATAATCACGCAATATTATGGAATTTCCTGGTACATAGTTCAATCGAATTTATTTAAGTGACAACTATGATACATTATGCACACTATTGCAGTGCAAGAAAAAAGATATTAAGTAACATATTAATTTCATATTAATGATAGCTCTAAGACATCTGTTAAAGAACAAGTGGCTATAAGCGGCTTCAGAAAAAATTTGCTAAATCTTTAAACCTGTGTATCATACCTAATTTTGTTTTTTTTTTTATTTAAATATTTGATCTACCCAGTGTCATTCTCACGACTAAAACGATTATATTGACACCACATAAAAATACGACCAGCCGTTAAGGCTCTAGAGCGTGCTAAAAAAATACATACATACCCTTGAAAATCATAAGCCTGATTCTTTCACAGTCGGATAAAAACCTGACTGCAAGAACTTTAACCCCACGTCTTCATCCACGGGATGCATCTAATATAGCCTATAACCATGTGCAGGTTAAGACGAATCTATTGACACTACTCACATAAAACTATAACAAGCCGTTTAGGCTCTAAGGCGTGCCAAAGAAATATACATACATGCATACATCACTTGAAAAACATAACCCTCCTTCTTTCGCAGTTGACTGAAATGATTTATTCGAATCTCTTAAAATATATTAACTAGGTGTAGGTACGTACTACACGCCCACAGGAAACATTATTTGTAATAATTATGTAGGTCATACATACATGTTCTATCATGTGACCATCTTATTCTTTGAAATCAAATACGTACTGTGATCTAGTAATTATTGCTTATTTATCATTTATTACTTATATATGTAAATTCGTGCTACAAATCTATTTTAAACATAAAATTATTTATTAAAAACTGAAATTGAAATTACTTATTATAGACAAACCACATCCTCATTAGATTTGGTTGCCAAATATTCAATACCTACAGAAATTTCAGGCCTAAATTAATGGTTATGGGACATGAACCGTTAATGACATGTTTACAATCATCTAGCCGCTAAACACGTGTTTGAGCTCAACGTAATGCGGAATATTTCCCGGGATATTCCATTAACCCATATATTGACAGGAACCTGGGTAGGGTGTTCAGGAATATCTAGTTTTGGACAAACTATAACTCGAAAACCTGATCTTTTGTTATACTTATATAACAAAAGATCAGGTTTTCGAGGAAAACGATGATAAATCTACCTGTTTCATCTAGGAAAATCTTCAACCCGCTTGGTATGAAATGAATCTTACAGATAGGTTTTACTTATTCAGTAATTAATATGCATAGTTTAAAGTAAAATCTGTGTTAATAATGAAGTAACAAAATTAAAATTTCGTCATTATATAGAACACTTCCAACGCAGGTAATACATAGGTATCCTACATCCAAAAAAGCACCTTATGTATGATAGTAAAAAATCTTAAATAAAATTGCTCATTACAAATTTAATTTTTTATAAAATTCTTATCTTTTTATTGACGTCAATATTTGTTTATACATCAACATTGTAGAATGTGACGTTAGTTGTTCTGTTAGCCCTAAAACCTTCAGAAGTCTCGAAAAAGATGAGGCTGGCAACCCTCCTGTGTATAATACAGTTTCATTACAGGATAACGGCTATACCTAATAATTAACGACGCGATTATCCGCAAAAGCTTTTAAGCGCGAACACCATTTTGTAACTTTGCATGTACACGTCATATTTCCTCGACCGGCATTTACAGAGTGGATGCACACTTTCCGCGATAGTCCTTAGAAGATCATGTGTAGAATCACGTTGAAGGTATTCATAATTTCTTTATGCCTTCATTGTTGTACATAATTAAATCAAAGTTTTCTTCATTTTAAACAAAACACAAACACAAAAAAAAAAAACGCGCACAGTAAATTTCGAATTATGTTATATTAATTGTGATCAATAATCCTCTAACTGCCTTTATTATGAAATAACTAATTACCTACAACAAAAACAAATTTGTAGATAGATTGCCTATAGACCCCTTAAGACCTACAAATAATCCAAATGCCCGACCCACCACCAGAGGGCAGCTTGACCTGATTGCTAGTAGTATTATCAGGCTGAATGGCAATGCTTGTACGTTGGACCAGATACACACCGGTATTCATACATCGATCAAACGCTCCGACAAGTCTTGTAAAATAAGATAATCTTCTGGTCGCCACGGCCTTAAAATCTATTGCGATTATGTTAAAATAAAAATTATCATCAAAGTTAATTTGCCATTTTTTCGATTTCATGGACGATTTTATTTTAATTTAAATCCTATACTACGATCATTAAATACGTTTGAAGCTGCTGTACTGAGCCATTTTCCGTAACACGACCAAGTTTAAGGGTACACTTTATAGCTTAGATGTGTTATAGTTATGTATCTACTTTGCCTTTTATTACATATTTTTCTCGCAAGTTATTACAGGTCTATTTTATGAGACTGTAGTTAAGAGCAGTTTGTTGTTGGTTTCCTCTTAGATCAGGGAAAGTAGCTGCATTTATTATTTGCTTTTTCTTGAATTTGTGTACGTCTCGTGCTGTAATAAATAGTCTGAACCGGAAGTGTCGATAAAATTGTTTTTATCGATACCTTTGTTGAACTTGTCGCATTATTATTGATTGAAATAAACTATGATACACACTTGATACAAATTTTCTTCATTGCAGGTAATCGTTAAAATCGGGATACTAACGTTTTGCTCAATTTTATCCCTGACTTTTGACACTTGAGTGGTATTTGATTAAAGTTTGCTACCGAACAAAACCGGAGTTTTAGAAAAACTTTAACTGCTTCATAGATAAAGTACCTTTCGACCGAGGATCGGGCGGAGATAGGTTGATAATCAAATGAGCAACATTAGATTTTTTTTTTCGGATACAAAGTGGTGAATTCGTTTGCGCATTAAAGTACCTACGTACTTCTCTGCCTACCATACCTTTCCAGAGTAAGCCAGGCTTTACAGATATCAGATCGCACAGACTGAATCCAATGCATGTATAGAATCACAAATCGATATGGCGCCAATGGCCATTAGAATCGATTAGCAATCGATTAAATAGATTAAATATTTAACACGCGGACAGTCCCTAGGCGCTGATTGTGCCCATATAGAGGAGGGCTAATAATAAATATTATCTCACTGTATGGAAGATGTCAAGTATAACTTATACCTAGACTCATTTATTAAATCTGCCGATTTTGATAATTAAACAAAAAACCAGCAATAAAATGGTGTTCTTCCTAATTTTTAAGGCTGTAAATATAGTAAGCCGAGTATTATAAATTTTGATTGCATTTAAATAGGTGTTAATGATATGAATAGTAGGTATCTACGAGTATCTAAGCATTTCTTATCTCCATTATTTGTGTTATTTACCAACTTCCTAAAAAAGAAGGAGGTACTCAATTCCACTGTTTTTTTTTGTTACCTAATAGCAGCTTGATTCAGAAAGCGTTTCCGTCCGGATTCGAAAACTTTGCACCACAAATTACGCAGTGCTCGGTATCCTAAACTTTTAGATGTGATTATTTTTCTTGTATGGATCTACAATCGATTTTCAATTTCATAATTTAGGATCTTTTTACAAGCTTTGCCTAATTCGTCGATCAAGACTTGCTGGATCAGGCTACTGGCATCTTAGCAAGGGCTGCATGAATGCATGAATCATTGCCATTCAGCGTTTTAATGCGGCTGGCATGGCTAGCTGGGCACACTGTCCTCTGGTTATGGGTTGGAGCATTTGGATTATCTATAGATCTTAAATGGTCTATAGGTAATCTTTCTGCTATATTTTTTGTTGTTGTTATAGATAGTCATTTGTTTTGTTTAATTAAGGCACTTGCCCGGTAATTACTCGTATTAGGTATGTTTAACTAAAAATATTCATAAGGTATGTAAGTAAATTTTGACTTGTAAGTAAAAGTAATATGAATCTCTAGAAACAACTGAACTGGCGACTACTTTAATGTATGTATTAGGAACACCTCTGGATAAAGTTTAGTGGTCCATTAAGTTGTATAGGCTTTATCGCAGTTCCACCGCATTGCATCCAATCACCGCACGTCCCCGGAGAGGCAAAAATATGGCCTATATTCTACGGGACCTTATTTAGGCCACGCGCAGACATTCGTTTCTTATACACATTCGACTTAAGGAAAAGGGTTTCATACGAAATGTGGTTACATAAGTACCTTATATAGTTTTATTATAGATAAGTAATACTTTAAAAAGTGATAACCAACTTCAATTCCACAGAAGTCTACACCATTTTTTCAGTTACATTGATTTAAAAATCAAACAACTGGATCGATTTAAAAAAATATATGGGAAGTGGAAACTACACATTTTAAAAATCAGTTAATGCGTCTTAAATTAATCGGGATCATAACTACTAAAATAATCGGCCAAGTGCGAGTCGGACTCCGGCACTAAGGGTTCCGTATCATTATATATATAACATTCGTTCAAGTTTCTACATATTGTCCTTATTAATATCGAGCAAAATATGGCATAAATCACCTTTGTTGTATAAGAGACCCCTATAAATTATAATATTTTTTGTTATAGCGTAAACAGAAATACATACACACACACACACACATATATATATATATATATATATATACAATTATTGTCTATCACAGTTCTTGAGATATAGCCAGGAGGACGGACAGATGGACAGCGAAGTCTAATAGGGTCCCGTTTTGACCCGTTGGGTACGGAACCCTAAAAGGAAAATGTCATTTGTCCAGATTTTTTATAACTGATAGTTTCCGAATCCGAAAAACGAATGTGTGTTTCTGGCTTAACTGGTCCTAATTCCGGTGCCCCATATTATGGAGGGCCTAATATAGAGGCCATGTATTGTTCTAGGATAGAGCGCGGCTTAAACAAAGGTGTCCGCATCATATGGGGTAATGTTATGCTGACCATTATTTTTTACTGTTCAAAAGGACATTTTGTGAACAAATTGTGGGTCATTACGGGACATTCAGGAATTTTATGAATTCTATTCACGTGCAAGTTGATGGGTGTAGTGTATAGGTGCTTGTTGGCTGTTTAAATACATTATATTACAGTAATAGGTGTGATAATTATGAACTCAATTATGGAGTAAATTGTAATCTCATTTAATGGAATTTGTTGTTCTTGAATTTGTCTCTGCCCCCTAGCATGACGGGTGGGTAAAATGGTTTTTATCCACTCTCGAGGAAGGAAATTCGAATACTTATGAATACTTACGATTGAAAATACCATCCATTGCGTCTAATGACGTTGCGCTTCTGAAATTTCAGCCGTGTTCTATTTTGCCTTTATCTTGTCCCCTGGAATATTCCCATATGATGGGAGACAACGTTTTCGTCACAACCTGAGGTCGGATCATTTTAGTCGTATTACAATCGTGTTAACGTATATACGACGTGAAATAGGCGGAAATATATAACTTCAATTCCTGAAGAGATCGTATTAAGGTCGTATTGATTACTATTAGGAATATAACAGTCTTATACGTATCATTTATACGATATAAAATTCGGATAATAATCATAAAAACAATTGATAAAGGACATTTAATCGTATAATAATCGTGTATACGTCATATAACTTAACAAGCATTGTGAAATAGGAATAGATATAATCTTTACACGGACAGTTTTAATGTGAGCGCAGTTCAGTGGACAAAACTATTTAAAGGTGACAATCAGATAAGATTCATTATAATCTTATGTTTATTACAGAATGTTGTTTATTATAGGTAATGTTATAGTTGGTGTTAATAACTATTCTGAACCTACTTTTTCTTGAGAATCGTATATTTAATTTATAACAAAATTTTATTGCTCCCTTCAAATTTTTGTAAAATAACATATTATATTATATTTTGTTTCAGTTTTTTTTTAATATTACAATAACACCATTTTATGTCGTGATCATTATCATTATATTATGTACTATTTTATGACTGAAAGTCATATTACCCGACTTTAACTCATTTTCTGTCCGCCATTTTCAGGGTATCGCATAAGAAGTGAAAACCCATAGAACGCAACATTTATTTTAATATTACACAACATGCAATAATGACGTAGATATTTTTTTTACTAAAAACGACTTCAAGTTGTTAAAAAAATATATATGGCCATGTTTCATAACTCATTTTATTCTGGCATATAACTGAGATAGACTTATTCATCAAAATGTTTGCATATTATAGTTACAACCAAGGTAACTATACAAGTTCAATTTGTATAAAATAGCTACAGAAAACCGTTAAACAATCAAAGTGATTATGACTGTCATGTGGAAGTCTTATTCCTGACAAAAGGCGGTGTTGTGGTCGCATTCACAGCCATTTTGTGATTGTCATATAAATTATATTTATGCGATTTTAAGTCATAATTACAAAATAATTGTATAGAAGAAATAGTTTCGACTATTATACGATCATCTTTTAAGAGTTGTTTAATTATCAAAATATCATTTAGTGGTCTTAAACCAGACTAATACACGACGATTGTTTAATTTTATTTTAAATATAAAAATGTTTTAAGTATAAAAATGTTATGTAAAAGTCAATAATTTGATCGTTATAAGATTGTCTTATAATTTGATCGTGTAAACGTTTTCTTGACTAAATTATTATACGACTAAATTTTCGTATAAAATAACGTAACACAATCACACGAAATTTAAAATACCACTATAATATGAATAAAACCAAATGTTGTATAGTATTTATATTATATGACAATTTTGCTAGTTAGGTAGGTATTCACTTACACTGCGAGGGTAGGGGTAGGTAAACATACTGTGGTGAGTAAACCACAGTATGTTTATACTTGCGTAGTTACGACCTCGAACATTATTTTAACTCAGCGAATGCGACATCCACGATGAGTCGGAAGCGGGTACGGCATTCGAGACAGCACGAGTCATATTTTTTATAAATAAAATGAATAACCGAAATCAATTCTGCATTCGTGGACACCATTTTTTTAAGTTCCTTGATTTAGATCTAGATTACTAAATTCCTCAGAGACAGCTGGATCGATTTGAAAAATCTAAGAATGTTTGACATGGTATTTCTAGATTAGTCTTATTAAAATTTTATCGAAATCCGTCGAGAGTTTAGCTGTTTTTTCAAAACGAAAAAACTGTTCTGCGCCTGCCGAAACGAAGTTGGTACTTATTTTTTTTATAAGGGCTTATTTTTTACTGTAAAACTGTACGATTCCGGGATATACATATACACAAAATCTCCATAATTTATTTAGAGCACACTCAGATGGATTATCATAATTTATATGTATAAGTTGTCTTCGTGTGTGGCTCTTGTCTAATCCACCTCTGATACACATTCCGTAATCTTTGCTCCGGTGATTGTGCAAGAAGTGTAGGTGTTAACTACCCATACGAATGAATGATGGTTGACAAGAATGGAAGAGGTTGAATGGAAACATTATTGTGTAAATAAGCTCATTCTACACGCCTATAAATAAACACAATTTTTTTAAAAGTAAATCAAGTTAGTGGAAAACATTTTGTAGACATGTTCTAGATAACATAAGACATACCTAATTTTTTCTTAGTAAGTTAGCATGAAAGTTGATAACTGAGATTTCAATCGTTCTATTTTTTTACTTTAGGTACTTTATTTTATTTATAGTCTCAATAGCTGCGCTCCGCGGTGTTACTTTTAATTTGGTTATCCCACGAGAACAGTGCATTATTTCGGAATGAAGAGTATTCCCTGTGTTAATCATGAACATAAGCTATCTTGGTGCCATATTTTATCCAAATCCGTTTAGTACTTTTTGCGTGAAAGAGTAGCAAATATGTATACAAACTCTCGCTTTATAATATTAGTGCGACTTTCAGTTGCTTCATTTTGCGTTAAGAGGGGATCAGTTCCACGCTCAGCTACTTTTGAGGGGGTTACCAACTTAATCGCACTCTCCGACACGATACAAATTTACAATGTACCTAGTGCAGTGCAGTGGGCCTAGTAGAAATGTTTCGCATTACATAAACAACACTGATTTTATATAAATACAGGGCTATCTCTTGTCCTTTTTTATACAAATTGTTATGAGGCCACTAAATGTATTTGAGTATGATACGTTTTTATATTTTATTTATACAGGATTATCGGTTAGAGGTATACTAAGACGAAAAACAGCTGTTTTTTTCTTAAATTTATGGTTCGTATCATAATAACAGTTGTTTATAATGATGAGTATACTGCCCCTAGTATAATCCTTTAGAATAGAGAGTTGACTTCAATGTTTTATTTTCTTTATTTATACCCACAGGCTAAAAAGCATATTTCCCGCTGTCCAGTACAGTTATAAGTTTTATTTTATTGAACAAGGACATACAGTCATAAAGACTTCTCAAAACGACGATATATATATGTCTTTTCTTTTTGATTATTCTTGTTTGTCTTCTTACCCCTTTCCCTCAAGACAAACAGGAATAAAAATCTATGTCTATGCCTCACTAGGCGGTAAACAGAAAAAAAAATATGCTGTGTTCACCATATAGCGTTTTAATCATCCAGCTATATTTGCAAGGGGGCAAATAGGAATTTATTTTCCTGTAAGTATGCCCCTATGCAATACTTTTAAGGGGATAATTAGGAATAAATTTTTCTGTTTATACGGAGGATAAAAGGACAGAGTATAGTTTATTTTTCCTGTTTGTTTATTTCGTCGTTCCCAGAGGAATATAAGAGAACCAAAATGCGATCTGTATCTGTTACGGACAATTTGACGGACTAAGTATGTTTTTCATATCCGTACCTCCGTTATTGATTCGGGGAAAAATGCAAACATCGAGTAGTTGGGAGCGACTATATATACATATGCTCGAAAAACATTACTCCCCTTCTTTCGCAGTCGGGTAAAAAAATATTCCCGTCAATTTATCCTATAATGATCAAACGATGACTCCTACTCTTTCCTCTTCCATTTAGCAAATATCAAGTCGATATACGTTTTTATTGCCATCATCGCGTAACATTCTGTGAGCTGCGCAGTCGGTCCCTGTTTACTCACTGATTAATAATCATTATATTAGGTCATTACATATGAAATTGGCGTA
Source organism: Ligdia adustata (assembly GCA_947049295.1). NCBI lineage: Eukaryota > Metazoa > Arthropoda > Insecta > Lepidoptera > Geometridae > Ligdia > Ligdia adustata. The sequence continues at coordinate 5,754,561 of OX346237.1, forward strand.
TTGTAAGGGAGAAACATAAAATCTTTTTTTTTTTAATAATAATATATTTATATAAACAAAGTATATACCATTGCTATCTATGCACTTTTGCCATCTCATAGGTAGTTCATTGATCCCTTAACTAAAAAAACCATTAGGACGAGAATCAATGAAATCTTTGAAGGCGCTTTGGACTGCCCCATCGGAGTTGAATTTTTTCCCTTGCAAGAAGTTATGCAAATATCGAAAAAAATGGTAATCTGTTGGAGCCAGGTCCGGGGAGTACGGTGGATGTCTTAGACATTCCAATTGAAGCTCCTCTAATTTGGCAGCCGTCTGTTGTGCAGTATGTGGTCTAGCGTTGTCCTGAAGCAGCAGTGGCCTAGAGCGATTGACCAACCTCGGTTGTTTAGCAGCTAGCTTTTCCATCATGGTTTGCAGTTGCTGACAATAGATATCTGCTGTAATCGTCTGGCCAGATTTAAGAAAGCAGTAGTGAACGACACCGGCACTAGTCCACTAAACGCTCACAAGTAACTTTTTTGAGTCAATTTTCGCTTGGGGCAGGGTTTGGCTGGTTCGCCAAGATTCAGCCATTGCGATGAGCGTTTCGGGTTATCGTACAAAATCCACTTTTCATCACAGGTAATGATCCAATTTAAAATCCCTTCATTATTGTGCCGGTTGAGTAATGTAACGCAGCAGTTGACGCGTGTTTGTCGGTTTGCTGCACTCAATTCATGAGGTACCCACCTTTCAAGCTTTTTCAGCTTTCCAATTTGCTTCAAGTGGATTAAAACAGTTTTATCACTAACACCGCAGCCTGCAGCTAACTCGGACGTGGTTTGCGATGGATCTGCTTCCACAATAGCTTTCAATTCTTCATTAGTAACTTTAGTCTCCGGCCGTCCACGGCGCTTGTTCTGCAGGTCAAAATTTCCAGAACGAAAACGTTGGAACCAAAAACGCACTGTGTTTTCTTTTGCGACACCGCCGCCATACACATCATTAATCCTTCGAGCCGTTTCTGCAGCACTGGTACCACGGTGGAACTCGTACTCGTAAATAACGCGATATTTCAAGTTTTCCATTTTGTAAACTGCGTGACGCAAAGAAAAAACCAAACGAGGACAAAACAAATGAATTACGGTTTTCAAAATACAAATGTGTGAATAAATAGCTGTATAAATTTGAAATTGGAATCCCTAACCAAAGAAGAGATATTTGAGATCAAAGTGGCCAGTACGACAAAACGCCAATTTCATATGTAAGGACCTAATACTAAAAAATAAAAGTCTGGCAAAATGTCCTTCCGTTTGTCAGTCTGTCCGTCTAATAGTACTCGCGTAGAGTATAGAGTTTTCATAATATCTTAACATAACGGATTTCCAAAAAGTATTAGAGTTTGTAGATTTGGTTAGATTTTCGACATAGGGAGTAATTTCTGGGGATAAACCTCGTACATTGAATAGTATAGGATCAAAAGAACTTCTCGAAGAGAAATTCGATCATTATTATATTAGTCACTTCATTCGAAGATACAATTAACTAGTTAGATCTTTTAGCCTACATGCGTTGTGACTTTACGTTTAGAGAATCGATTTTATAATCGATGATTTCTTTTTTGCCTATGGCACGTCCCTTCCACCTAGCTGTCACTACCTACCCGCCTCAAGAATATAATATACCCCTTTTCTGATAGCCATTTCTGTAGAGAAGCTTTTTTTGAATCCAAACTGTGACATTGTAAATAAATTATTTTCTTCAAAGTATTTGACAATTCTCTATTTAGTAATAGCTTCAAATTTTTTTGATTAAGTTGGCAAAATGCAGACAGGTCTATAATTACTAATATTATCAGTATCCTTTTTTAAAATATAATAGCCGCTTGTTGCACGTAATCATAAGTTTTGTTAAGTTTATTGTATTATTGATGTGTGCATACAATAAAGAGTTTTTTATCTATCTATCTATCTAATAAGATACAAGTCTTTTGAACTGTAAATTTAATTAATTGAAACAACACAGAAAAGTTTGCATAATTATGTTCAGTATGAGTGGACAATTCTGAAGAACTAAAGATTTTGCATAGCATTAACGCCTATTTAATTTTATTATAAAATTAAATAGGCATTATGTTGAGTTGGGTGTGGTTTGTGACAGAAAACAGTAATTTGTAACTTCAGTCTGACTATAAATTGTATAATGAAGTTTGTTGTCTATATCAAATAAATATTTTTCTATCTTTCTTTCTTTTTCTAATTTTACGAACTCAGCACTAATTTTGGCCCGTAGGATTTTTTGTTAGTTTGATTTATATATCCAGATTGCCCATTTTTTAAAATAACTAACTATGCAAATTAAATTTTTAATGGTAAAATACTTACTTGCCAGCCAGATAGGAAATTCTCATCCGGTTTGTACCCTTATGATTATGGCAGAAGGAACAAACAGGAATAGTCATTTTCTACCGACTTTTGATAAAAAAGTCTGCTGCAGTTCCAAGATTGAATTTATTGTTTTGTGAACATAAAATGACATAGCAGTCTTTTTTTTAAAATTCAGAGTTTATCCCGCATATTCAAAATGCTTCAATATGAAGGGTACAGGATACGCCTAATCGACCTGTTATTATTACTATAGTAAGGTTAGCGGTTAGGAGCATTAGCAAAAAGGAGGACACTATACTCAACATTACATACATCTTGTAGATTTAACTCTGAATTCGAGATAAAATTAGTCGAAGTTAAAAATATAAAATTTATTACTTGTCAACAAAATGACATAAAAAATTTAGTTTCGAACTCAGATGTGGTTCCATAATCAAAATCCTTCAATAGGATGAGGATATTGACCCCCTTTCGGCTTAGAATACCCCTAATCGACATATCTGTCAGTTTTTTTAATACAACAATTATCGGTAAAAGGTAAAAAGCCGAAAGGGGTCACTATACTCATCATTATAAATATTGTACATGATGGGGCCCATTGATTCCATAGAAAATGTTTATCGATCGTCTACAATATGTATGAAACAGCGTTAATCGTTAATTAACATGACCTCCTTTCAGCTTAGAACACCCCTTGTCAATAACTTACTATAATTGACGTTCTTGAATCATATTTACGATTTGCCTGAGTAACGAAAAATATTTACGGAGTGCAAAAAATCGGCACACGTCCAGCCTCGATCACCCAGGCGGCGCGGGCGGTCTGAGCGGTGCCCGTGAGGCGGAGAAACGTATTTTCAACCACGCGGAGGTGAATATTATCGAAAAAAAAAACAATAATAAATTAAGCGTTTGTTGTATCACAACAACGACGTAATCAGATTCTATATTTTTTGAAGATCTGTCTTCAAGAATTATCTTTGTGCTGATATTAAATATAACACACGACATCTACTTGAAATTATATTTTAACACGAGTATTTTTCAAAAATAAAGTCTATCGAGGAAGGTTGAAAACTTTAAAACTTTAATATAATGATTCAACTGTCAAAAGACTAAAGTTTTAAATATTTAAAAAAACAGAAGTCCAATATTTGCCGAAGTGTTTTTTGGATATTTTGATTTATGGCCTTATATACCTACATTAATAAGTCGAAAAAAAAGCTATGAGTAGGTAGGTATGCATCATACCATATTTAAATGTATTTTATTAGGAAATGGTTTTACACAGTCCATCTAGTACATGAAAATCATTACTTTTTAGCTTTTTAATTACAAGGAAAGGAGATATCATCTTTTGTATGAGAGTTGGTTTCGCTTTTTTTTAAATAAAACCAGTGCTTAATTTTTGTTTTCCACCGCTCTTTGTCCGTTATATTGAATTTATAAAAGAAGTAAACTATCAATATTAATTGATGTATATTCATTCAAAACATGGCAATTCTTGTTTTTTTTTTAAAAAAATATAAAAATGGTGGTACCAATTCTGCAATATTGTATATTTTTCAATAGCATATACTACGAGCTTATAAATAGATAATTTATATTTGTCGGAACCGCCGAAACCACTTTTGACTGTGTTCTTTAGCAAACATGCATTTTGAGTATATAGCTTTAGTTTATTACTTACTATATGTAGTAACTTAAATAGCAACGTTTATCAGAAACTGTCTCTTTATGAACAATTTATTTCATTTTCTTGATAAAAAGAAGATACTTACCATATAAAAAGCATCTCGTTCATTCTATGTGCAGTACAAACCACATTCGGAATGCAGCGAGCATGCACAACCCAAATACCTCTCTCTATCCACCTTTAGTAGGTTAATTTACACATACTAATTGTAGCGTAGGCCGTATCCGATCCGATCCGATGTGGTAACCCGACGTTCAGTACAGAATAGGTAATTAATTCTTTGGTAATCACTGCTTTCCTGTGTATATCAGATGAACTAAGTAGGGTAGGTAGGTATTGTAGGCTCGCTGAAGATGACTATCACCTAAAAACGGGAAAGTTTTATGTAAGTTACGATCTCCAAAAATAAAAGAAAGTTTTTGAACTGCAATAATTTTTCAAGATAGTTAAAAAGATATGATAGGAGAAGAAAGAGATAATAAATAAACGATATTCTTCGCCGGGCTCTTACCACCGCTAACTGTGCGGCTATTCTAGAACCGAGTGGTCTTATGCGTAGCCATGGTAAGAGACCCTTATTACTTGGAAGATGGGACGGCCTTTAGTGTGGGACGCTACTTGCGTCGACACTCTTGCACCGTCTCATCTTCCCGTTAGTAGTAACAAAGCTGGTGCGGCGGCAGAGTCAGCTGAAGGCCTCAAAAGGCGCAAATATAGTAATTTAGATAGCGGTTATATGTCTGAGCCTTTTGGGGTTGAAACTCTCGGGCCTTGGGCACAGGGAGCAAAATTGTTTTTCAAAGACCTAACAAACCGTCTAGTTGACGACTCTAGAGAACATTATGCTGGTCTCTACCTGGGTCAGTGCATTAGTATTGCCATTCAACGAGGCAATGGGGCCAGCATTTTGTGTACTCTACCAACTGGCAGCGGTTTAGATTTAAGTTAGTTTTAATTAGTGGGTATTGTTTTTGTACATATAGTTTATAGCTTTGTATAGTTTTAGTTAAAATTTTATCATGTTTTAAAAGTTTGTGCAATAAATATATTCTTTAATGTAAAAAAAAGAAAGAGATAGGTTTGAACTTAATTATATTCTTGAATATTTTGAAAAAGCGATGCCGATGGCACTTATTATTTTATTGTTTAAGACCTGGGAAAACTGTTAAATACATACCTAATCAGTTATAGAAAAAATAATAGTAGGTACTAAATCAATTCAAATCTACTTATGATATTTCTGAAAACTTCAATGATTACGTAAAAACCTGTTGATGAGATCCGCTAAAAAATACAAAATAATTAAAACAATAATAAAAATAAATGATTAAATAATTAAATACTACAGAGTAAATAATTATCACTGCAATAAAGTAATAGTCGTATAGGAACTAATTATTACTCATCCAACGAATGTTCACGTGAAATTCACACATTAAATCAATCCATTAAATACAGAACTAACACAATCAAAGTGTTAATTTGCATATCGGGTGGGTACATAATTATGATTATAAGGCCGCCTACTCACGTCCGACACAATAGCGCCGCGGGCGAGGGCCCACGCGACGTGAATGGGTCGACGGGCTCTCGACCGCACCATCAATGGGGCCACAGAGTGCAATCTACAGTAAGACAACAGGGCAGGTTTCACTAGGCAGTGGAAAAAGCAGTTTTATGTCCTCCATCCTCTAAGTAAACGTCCTAACTAATATTAGAGGCACACGTTAAATTGTAGGTGCCAGTTATTTTTCCTAAGACCGCAATTGTAATACTAAAAAACCAGCTAGATTTTTAATGGCAGCTTTATAGCTTAAAGAAATCTCTTCGAGGCATATTATTTCAAAACTTTTAGGCTGCCTAGAAAGTCTGACGCTAATAGTCAACATAACTGAAGACTACGATGACGATATGTTAGATGACTCTGTAACTTTTCGCCTCTACATCTTTTTAAGTACTTTTATAGTTCGAAAGTGTATTTAGTGGTAGAGGTGGTCCCACTATGATCAAGTCTGATGATAAAATCTCTAGGAAATCGAGAAAAAACTAACTAAATAATAAAATCTTAGAATTTTGACCCAATTTCCCGGTTTACCTGACAATTTGAAGTCGGTTTTCACTTCTTAAGAGTATTAATTGTTCTATTTTAATTTAACTGTGACCCAGATCAAGGGCAATGAAGTTCCCCATTTCAACTTGTCTCTCTTAACTTTTTGTTCTATGGCACCCTAGAAGTTGATTCTATTGTGTTTGTAAGTGTTGATCTGTTTTTGTATGAGACTCATTTTGTCTGTGAGCTACTTGAGGAGCTTATCTGGTTTTTGCATCAGTTTGGGTTCATAGTAGAGTCAATGAGTGATTGGGCGAAAGCTTATTCATACAATATCGATCAATCTATCACGATATAACTATTTAAGAGGAAAGTACCATATACCCTACTCATGGTTGACCAAGCCAGCGAAGCGAGCGGATTTTCTTTGCGAAATACTTTGAGTCAGAGTAATTTTTTTTGGCTGTTCCTTACTGTATCCATCTGAAATGTAACTGAATCTTATTCCGCTGAATACGAATTTAAAATAAACTCAACGATAATTTAGAACATCTTAATAGTAGTTCTGCGAGCTTCGAGCTTGCCAACCTTCCGACCAAATACTTATTTTACCATTTTTGTGGTAACACAATTTCGTATTGTATCTGGCTGACTGACATTTGCTAGGAATCAGCGCTTAGTCTAAACCTTATTGAGTATTAAACCAGTATACCTAGAGATGAAATTTGGAATAGACGAGCATTTCGGAAATTCAACTCCGAGTCGAATTGGAGTTCAAAGTCTGAAATTTATTTATTTTGTATTTTACGGCGTCGCGGCTGACAATTACTACATGTGTTATAAATAATATTGTATTAAAAAAAAATACTCGGTGATTGTATGCAAACATATTAGTATCAGTGCGTATTCTAATGTACCCAGGTACAAAGATGTGACAGAGCTTAGACTGTAAATGGCCGGATGAACGTGATTAGAAAACTAGTTGATGTCTTAATAAATGCGCAATGAATGAAGATAATTGTTTTCATATTATATCATATGATTGTTTAAATTATTTTGAAACGATGTAACATGATAGATTTATAATCAGGAATAATTATAAAGTTATATTATCTATGACTAGTTTTTAGATTTAAGTTGTTGTAGAGTAGAACTTAGTAAAATCATTTCTATAACCATTATTAATTCGTTTTCAGTACTAGATGTTTTTTGATGAGTGGGTTAGCGCCGATTATAGTTATTTCAACTATAAACTTATTTTTATGAATTTCTTATAGTAACTGTGAATGAGATTTTACTTGCAATAAAAATGTATCTATATCGCAATAAGTAAAAATCATACCTAAAATATACCTTTGAATTACTTTATGAAGTACCTAAAAACGTTGACTGGTAGGTAAATAAAGATCAAGTATGCTGGTATTTGTTACATATTATTAAATATAAACTATTATTTTACGGACCTCAGTTTGTACGAAATATCTGCGTAAATAAAATAGCAAAGTTATGATTGACTCCCGCTGAGGTCACAAAATGCGTATAGGTAACTATAAAAACTGCTATAAAAATTAATGACTACATAAAAGAAATAATCCATATTGTTGTTATACTAATTTACAAAAAACAATAAGGAAAATTAAATTTTATTACTGAATAATATTAATATCAAAATAGATGTTGAATTATTAGTTATTTGAAGATAACACAGACTATTATATTATGATAATATATAGAAGGCACCCGCGGCGTTGCCCCTGACATAAATTGGAATTTAAAATAAGTTTTAAGCTTTGAACTATATAGACTCACTTTGAATTACCGAAAATCCTTTTTTAATAAACCTTCCTAATTTCATGCCTCTTGGTTCAGCGGTTTAGACCTTTATACTCTACGTTAATTCTTAGCAAATATCAGTCAGTCTGGATTTACTTTACTCTTTTATCTATTTAGAAGACATTTGAGAATCCGGTTTTCTATTTGTTTTATGTGAATATTGTACGAACGAATCCAACTGTATTTGGTGTCGAACTACCTTGTGGGTTTCAAATACTTTTATAGCCAATTTAAATAAATAATGGCCTAAGTTTTCGTACAATATACTAACATACGCTTTATAATGATGACAGTAGTTCATCGCTTACTTTGGGATATTTAAAGCTCTTGGTTGCTCGTAGGTTAGTAAGAAATAGTAAAAATGTATTGAGATAAATCGTCACAATACGTTTATTGGTAATACCCACTCATGTTATCTTTGGGCAAATAAATATAAGCACTTTCTGTATACACCAGCCATTGCATAATTGTATAATACAATAATTTAACGCCATTATAGTGAATTTATTGAAGTAAAAGGGAATATTTCCCCGCTTATGCACTTCTTATCGACGAGTCACCGATCGTGACTCTGCGAGATTCCTGCCCCGCAATGCACCCCACGCAAAAGAGACCTTAAAATCATCACTGTTCATAGTCATTGGTCCACCTTATTTGCCGGGAACTGTATCTACACTACGAGAATCGTAAAGTAAGAAATATAAGTACAAGTGGTTAGAAGCGAGTTCGAAATTTAATTTCGATGTACCCAGTGTCACTCTCACGACTAAGACGAATCTATTGATACCACTCACATAAAATACGAGAAACCGTTTAGGCTCTAGGGTGTACCAAAGAAATATACATACATACAATACACTCGAAAAACATAACCCTCTTTCTTTCGCAGTCGGGTAAAAAGGGCCACTCCTTCACACTAAGGGTTCATTGACCACATTGCCAAAAATGAATATCCTCGATGTTCAGTTTATCATCACAAACTGAGTCTGTCACACAAGTACCTAACAGTATACGTAATAGTTTAAATTGTCACAAACCTCTACCCACGGAATGAGACTACCTAAGCCACCTAAGCGAAGACATTAGGCCGCATGGACCCTGTCACTGCCGGCGCCCACGCAATTATGAGTAGGTGTGCACCTACCTTTACTTTCCAATTTTAGAACACGGTATAGGCTTTGTTAGATTATTAAACTAGTATAAATATTGGTAATTAGGTATATTATTGTATGGTTTTGATCTGTTTTAACTTCTTCAAAATTGAAGGATGTTCTCAATTCGAATGTTTTATCTGTCAATTTCTAAATAAAGTCTGGATCGGTTAAAAAATCAACCCAGTACGTGGGGTCGGCACAGCATATCATCCTCTTCCATTGTACTCTATCAGTCGTCATCTCTTCATTCATTCCCCTTTCACAGATATCCCTCTTTACACAGCTCATCCAGGTCCTCTTCGGTTGCCCACTCACGGCACTACCATTTACCATCATTTTCATGCTCCTCTTTATCACGTGACTGTTTTCTCTACGCATGACATGTCCTTACCACCTAAATCGGATATTTATTCAATTGTATACTTTCCTTGTGATCTCATAAATAAATTTTGTTAAAATTGTCCAAGTATTACTTCGGTCATTAATTCATTATAATTGAAAAAATTGCAGCGTAGATGTCAGTTTTTTTTTAATTTGAAATACTATTTAGTATTTATGGTGTACCTAGTTCTTCGTAACCACATTTTTTCTTCACCTTATTATGTCTCATCTATCACTCTGCGATTTCCTGGGCATTTGTTAGCATTTGCCCAAGGCTTCCTCATGGGATGACAAATGATCGCAATATTAAAACATGTGATACTTACTTACATCCAAATTTGTTCAAAAATTTAGATGTTTGGTGGATTTAAGACATCTTGTTTAGAGATAACCAGCCCGCTTAAGTTTATGCAATTACAGACCTTGTTTAATTAGTGTCTAACAACCAATATTGAAATTCGATGTGTATTTTAGAAGGGTGTTTTTTTATTTTTGATGTACCTTAGCAAAATTTAAATAAGTATGTTGTTGAAAGTCACTTTTTTCCTGAGACATACTCGTATACAGATGGTTTACCAATCTGGTTTAAACTCATGTCGTAATAAAGCTTTATAACTTCGTTTACAAATAGATATCTCTAGAAGTTTAGTGGCTAGTGGTTTTATGTATCTCACAAAGACTTTATGGATAGTTTGGGAGCTAATGTTATATTCGGAATAGATTCGGAAACCTGAATGCAGTTCGATTTGTTTTGTTTTTTAATACGGGTTTTCACACTTACCTGATCGTTATATATGTCTGTACACCTGTTCTGATAAAGTTCATGCAAGGAAATCTGTGAAGTAGAACTATACCTATATAAAAAAGAAGAATTTTTCAAATCGACCCAGACGTCTTTGAGTAATTAGGGAACATAAGTAAGAGAATAAAAGTTTCCTAGAAATTAATTCTTTCCCTTTTTTGAGATCTGTTAAAATTAAGGTACGCTTAGTTTTATTCCTAATGTATGTATAGGTAGTATGTGTAAAGTAATCAAATAACGCGCTAGCTCCTTGCCTACACATTTAAATATCTAAGCCAAATTTGGGATTGTGTTATGCGTAGGAGTGATATACAGTCACAAGTAATTTGAACATCTGTTGGAATTTTCTTTTGAAAGTGTTTCAATGTTGTAAAATTAGCACCTTCTTATTTGGGTAAATATTCTATTGGAGATACATGGTTTGCCTTTTTTGGGACTTAACTGTGTAATGTGATATGAAATTATAGTTTAGCGGTTATTTTTATCTGACTTTAAGTAAAGAAGAGGTTCTCTATTCGTCGAAATCTTATCTATTTTAAATTTGCTATAAGTATGTTCCTCGACTTCTGAGCGATATCGAAACCAATTTTAAATTTTTTATTTGGTTTGTTAAGGGATACGCTCATTTAACTTTTATTCCTACCATTATTTTTTTTTAGTCCATATGCAGGTAGGTGAATGCTAAATCGATTATTACGACGGGTCGCCTGCCAGAAATCAACCTTCTTTGGGTTTTCTATTGTTTATTCGATACTTTGGAACGAACTCTTTACTTTGGACAAACAAAAGAAAAAAAACCATGTGATTGAAATAGTGGCCTTAACCCTATAAAGCAATCGCATCCATCCAGCGAGTATTAATAAAATAAAATCCTCGAATGTAAAAAAGCAATGTCAATACCAAGACAGGCCGAGATAATTTGATCATATAAAGGTTTCAGAATTTTTGGTCTCTCCTCACATCGATCACAAAATGATACTTTGCAATCTCCATTTTTGGCAAGACTTTGTCGTGCGCCAGCTCTGTTTTTACTCCTATTTTTGGCAACCAGCCTTCTAAATTCATCCTTCAAAGCCACCGAGTTTGACGGCTTAAGAAAAACGAGGCATTCCTCATTCCTCCATGTAAGGTAAAGAATCTTTACTCTGTAAATGAAAGGACAATACGACAGGTTACAGTCTGGTGTAAGAACCTTCCTTGAAGACAGATCGCTCTCAGATAATCGAATTGTATTGATATTGTGTTTAAAATCGTCTAGCAGTTTTGTGTATAGGTTTTGAAGCATATACCTCCTATGGCCACTGTGACGTAACAGTAACTTAGAATAATCGGATGATTTACCAGTCGTTCTATCACGTAAAGTTGGCGATGACAGAAGTAAAAACAATCTTGGTTTCGTTTAGACATAGTAGAAGCGGCGAAACCAAGTTTTTTTATACTTGTTTCACTTCTGTTTTCGATAACTTTACGCGATAGCATAACTGTTCCGAACTCGATGCCTAGCTGAGAAAGGCCTTCGGACGTTGAGTTGAGTTTTTGAGAGAGAATTTGACAATTTTGATTGCAGCAAGGCATACAAAAATAATTGTATCTACTCGTATATTATTGACGACATACCTTTGTGGCAGATAATTTGTAATCTACTGATATGAAGTCATTTGCTTCGAGAGCTGGCTATCCGAAATTTTGATTGTCAGCTGAGGCTGGTTTGAAATATTAGTTTAATAACTGTTCAATAAGTCTGGGTGTTATTACTATACATGGATTTGCTTGTAGTTCATGACATCTAAAAATATTTAAATAAAGCAAACAATAAAATATTTTTTGTTTTGAGTGTAAAAATGTAGTAGGTTTTTATTTTGACATCAGTCAATCAATAGAACCGTGGAATCATTTGATGTCGCTAATTTTATTCCGCTTTTTAATCAGAATTTTCAAAGAGAAACAGTTGTTGCTCTTGAGGTTCCAAAGGCGTCCTTAGCTCGCTGAGCGTTCCTACCATTCCTACTTGAGACATTACACAAAAATAGTTTTGTATGGTTTATTCCCCCGGAGTAACACCACCAAGTGTCACACTGTGACTGAATGCGAACAAAATATTAAAAACATTCCCGACCAGTCACATTGTTACGCGTTGGGAACACTTATAATCTTAATCCCAACGAGTAATACCATCAATTGTCACTGTTACTCGATGAAAAAACTATCTATAAGAATTCAATCAGCGTACCTTTTACCTAACCTTATATAATTGAAGCTAAACTGACCAACAACAACCATTTGGCTGATTTTTTATTTAATAAGGACTCTTAATTAATGTTGTGTTTCGCATGTCTATTATACCAAATATCATTAAAATTAGTTAGTAAATGGCACCGTAGCAAATTTTCTCTCCTTTTTGGATCAAAACCATTCCCAATCAAAAATCTACAACGATAAAAAAAATATTCCTAGAATTCATACACCAAGTATTGTCAAGATTATTTGGAAATTTTATAAAGCCCCCGACATTTGTTGTGGCAGCCATCTTGGATTTGAAATTATTATAATGTATAGTATTCTACTAGTCAAGCCTTTTCATTTGATACCCATATTGAGGGAGTTATGAAAATTAATTTACTTCGCCATTTTGTGGCGGCAGCCATTTTAGACCCAATAATGTCATATACAAGCTAAAAAAACTCCGACTAATACTTTTAATACCTTACTAATACCTTAAATACAAAAAAAAAATGGTTCATCCGTTTGGTAATTACGACACCATATATACACACTCACACTCACACACACACCCTGACACGTGAAACTTATAGCACCCCGTCGTTTTTTCATCGGGGGTTAATTAACAGTATCTGTTCAATGTTCATATCAGTTTCGAAGAATCATTTGTTAGCTTAGCTCTAAGCTTAGACATACTCGTAATTGATTCCTATTGACGTTGCTACTCGTACCAGAAGCAGGTAATATGCCTTCTCAGAACCTGCTATTGATACATTTCTATTGACAGGCTGTTCTTGCACAGAATTTGCACACAATGTTAAATTAATAACAATACTTATAATGAATGTATAAAATAGATTGTCTTGAATGATGGATTTATACCCGTTATGGCACCTCAATCTGTCGCCTCAAGGTGGCAAACAGGAATAAAAATTCCTTTCTGCCCCCATTTTAGTCGTAGGGAGATAGAGCGGATTTGTTTTCCTGTTTCCTGTTTCCCCGTGCAATATTTACAAGGATTTATATTCCTGTTTATCCCCTCAGAAATATCGGAATATAACGTAAGGTATTGTTTAAATAGGTCTTTGAGCGTTTCACATTACGACTGATTAGATAGCGGTGCGCCCAAGTACTGTTTTTGAATGGGGGGTCATTTGCACCTGTGCGCATTTTTTGGAATGTGTCGATTCGGACCACCGAGCGAAACGTTGCAATTTTTATCCATACTGATGATTATAGGAGAATTTTTCTTATACTATACGAAACTTCTTTTTATAATGATTGCACTTTGTACTGCTATTGTATTGCATGCTAATGCGTGTACGTTGTTTTATTTCAGCCTAAAATCCTTAAGACAAGCAACCGGAACTAAAACAACGTTATTCGGCCCTCAACAGCACTGTTTGAAATGCCACTACAACTTATTTACCTCAAATACAATTTACAACTTTATTTTTAACGTTTGAATAGCCCCGGTTTAGCTTTATATCTTATCTTAACATACGCGCTCACACGTTCTCAAAATTTTCCAATTTCATTCATGTTATCTTAACAGTTTTCTCAATGAACACTCAAATAAAGCCACAAAGAATGCAAACGCGTTTGCGATAAGTCTTTATGTAAAGTAAGTTGTTGTTAAACCTACGCGAACATCAAAATATTCTGATGCCGCTATTAATATGGTAATTTGATTCAAATTCCCATAGAAAGCTGTTATAATAATGTTACGAAACTCAAGCCCAAACCTGCATTTTAAGGTCTATAATGTAACCATCAACTTAAAATGAGGTCATTTAAGAAATAATCTATGTATTTTTTCTTGATTGTACTTGGTTTACCAGGAGGTTACAAGTTCATATGCTTATAAATAGATCCAAAGTATTTAATCTTCTTGCAAACCATATTTCACAAAGCAGGAAGTCAAAACCCTCACCTAGCAGAAATCTGTTTTATGGTCTTTAGCCATTTTCCTGTGTCCTCGCGGTTTCATGCACATTTATTTGTTCTAGATATTTATTATAAAGGCCTTATACTTAAGCTTTACAAGTTGATATTTTTCTTATAATAGTGCATGGACATCCACATTAATTATATGATCTCTTTTAAATAAAAAGAAAGAACTTTCCAAATTCATTGAGGTGAATTAGAATGATCGGAGAGCAAGCAAAAAAAAACCTCCTCCTTTAGAAAATCGGTGTGAAACGTACAGCAGGTTGAACGGCCAAAGAAGAAAACAAAATACAATAAACAAGTATTATAAGTAAGGACTAAATAAATTGCACTTCAAAGAAAACTCCGTCATTAATAAAAAGTAGACAATGCATCGGTATTGCCTGCCGAAGCCACAGGTGATCGCTTCAGATGATATAGGCGAATCAAGTACAGTAGCCCAACTTGATTCATATAAATTTTGAAGGCAATTTAAGCAGTTATTACGTAAGGTTACTCAATGTTTATGTTTAAGTTTCAATACAATTTTGTTTTTGCAAAATAAGTTCACCTATTTAAGTAAATGTGCTTTAAAATTTGATACAGGAATCTTTGTTAAATTTGCAGACTACTTGGTTAGTATGTACATTTTTAAACAAGAAGTAATTTTCCTTATTAGCTACTCTCCTTTTTATAAAAAAACTATTCTATACTTACAAAAAATCGTCTCTGAAAAATCGAGAAACATAAGAACTATTTGTAAATCGAAATCGGTGATTTTCAATTCATCAGAACTTTTTTTTTAATACATTAAAACGTTTTGTTGAACATGAATGCAGATAAGCACAAAAGTCGTAACACCACTGTGACAGTCTTCTGTCAGTCGCGTATCAGTCTCAGGTATATTCCCACGTATCGATTCACCGATAGGTCGTTGACGCGATCGGAACTCGAAGTTTTAGAGTTTTTGCAATCGATTCCTTCGAGACGAATGCCAGCGCTAACGAAGGAAGTTTCGTTTGTTGGTATTAAATACTTGAGCGGAGACTTGTGAGAGTATGGAAGTCTTACATACCAAGGATGTATTGTCGTATAACTAGGTTGAGCAGAATTAATACCGTGCCTCGGAAAACACCTTTAATTGTAGGTCCAGGATGTTTTTCTTTGAATAACAATTATATGTCATGACAGAAGCCTTCGGGCGGCCTAGAATCTCTGATACCAGGATTCATTCCACCTATATAAATATGATGATGGTGAGATAGAATAATCAGTCTGGAACCCCAGTCTGTTATTTGAATTGTTTCAGAATTACAATAATAATTGTATTGCGTCATAATGGTCGTAATTGTTACTGTTAGCATTAGGTAAGCTCTAACTTATTGTATGTCAAAATTGTTTTTTAACATATTTATTTCAAAGAAGTATTTAATTGACGTATCCTCGTATACTTAAACAATATATTTCATTTCTTTAGAAGACTATTTGATATTAATACTAATATATCCGAATTCTTATAATAACATTAACATAATGACTAACTACGACAACTAAACTTATAGCAGAAAGATTACCTGTAGATTACCTATACCATTTAAGATCTACAGATAATCCAAATGCTCCAACCCACCAAAATTAATAATAATTTAATAATAATTATTAATTCTTATATTAATTGAAGTATTCATTTTTATCTATTTTTTTTATTATATTCCCAAATTAACTCTTATGCCCCATGACAAAGAAGAGTAGATAATCGTAGATTTTTCATTATAAATCATTCGAAAGTGTTTCCGATCAGATTCGATAACTTTGCGGCACGAATTCCGCAAGGCTCGTTACAAAAACGTAAACTTTGTAATTGAAAATCAGTTCAAATCAGCCAAACCAATCCAGAGAAGTAATCGCATTTTAAAGTTTGTGTATTTCTTGCGAGCTTTGCAGTATTAGTGACGCAAAATTAATTGCTGAAGTATTGTCGGTAAAAGTCTAGTTGGGTGTGTGTTCGACTTTTAGACGGGAGACGACGATTCGAATTCGAGACTCACACTTATTGCAATATTACCAACCTATTGCTTGCTTTCATGTTGATAGACAACCATCGCGAAAAAATCTGCTTGTCGGAGAAGGTAAAATAAGTCGTGTACCCAATTAGCAATCTTTTTCAATTCTTTCAAATTTGATTCAAAATAAGAAATCGTAATTAATCAAGTTTTATCGACCTCGAGTATCTTTATAGGAGAGACTATTTTCAATAAGTGTGGCAACTTGTGTAGTGCCCTCCTAACGGAATTGTCAAAAAATAAATGTATATTATAAAATATAACATGATAGCAAGAACTGATAGCCTAAGATAATAGGTACGTATGAATTATAGTACTAATGCATTGATGAAATTTATCTTTATCTTTTGCTTTATTTTCAATCCATGAAACTCCTTCTAAATTCCGAGAAAACCGCCCGTCGAACACGCTTTCCTATTTCTAACAAAGTTTCAGGATGTTTATTTGTACTTTGCACTGTAACTTACCAATCAATCGTACGCGCTTGACGGCTGAAGAAACTTCCGGGTAACAACATCCTTTGTCTACAACACCTCCTAACACCGCACCTTAAGCTGTGTACTGATCATACTAACTGGTGTTACGGGGCGGAATGTAACATTCGCCTTTAACTTTGTCCACGCCGCGCTAAAACCTGCGTTGCTCTACCCCGTATGCCAAGGAAAAGAATTTCAATACTCTTACCGATTTCCCGAAAAAGAGGGAGGAGGTACACAATTTGACAGTATTTATTTTTGAGGTTGGTACTGGATTTCTCGGAGACGGCTGGAGCGATTTGATTTTTATTGTTTAAAAAGGCATACTTTATCAAAATCGGTCCAGATGTTTGATTCTTATATCGAAATAACTGGAACAGTTTAGTCGGCGCTCTGTCACCATTTTTTTGAAAAAAACTTGTTGTTTTTGTCAACTAAAGACGGCATTGGCACACAGGGCATACCAGCGTTTGTCACGTATAGGTGACTGTGGCGCTGATAAGGTTATGACTCGGTGCCATATGCAGTCTAAAATATCAGACAACAAAGATTTTTGATTACACACAAGTATCGTAAAATCATATAAAGTAATAACATTATTATATAATTAGATATTAAGTTAACCTAACAGCAGTTGGCAGCTGTAGTAAAGTCGGTAATCCCCTTCTTAAGCGAGAAGACGTCACGTATTTTTTTTATCCTACACAGCTAGGCATTCGACCACAAGTTTGCACGACCACGGAAGTCAGCGATACTGTAGTCCTAGATGGAGGATGCCTAGTCTGGAATACACTGGCTCAAGGAAGGCTGCCAGAACACACCGTTAGGTGCTTGGCGACACATTTTACAACTTGAGGGTTTTAGCTAGCCAGGCGAGCGATAGGAAACGCCCTACCACCCTACCACCTCCTATGGTTACCTCACGATGTTTTACTTCACTGGTAGCTCAGGCTCTTTTTGCATGTTTGGTGGGATCGAATCTTTTACTTTTGGCACTGCAATCGACCCGACTAACAAAAACGACACCTAGCACTGAAGAAGCAAGCCTAGCAAGAAGGTTATATCCGTATGATTTTGTTTCCACATATTAAAATTAATTCTTGACTTGTTTAAACAGTTGATGCAAGTAGGTATCACGAAAAAAACTTAGACGATGTACGTACGTAGTTCTAAATCGACAATTAGGCCAGCGTGGTGGACCTACTAGTCTACTCCCGGGACTTTTTATAAAGATATAGTGTGACACTATGCGATAACTGACTTACCACAATAAAATTGTACATGCCTTGGAGACGTGTTGAGCTAATGTTCGGTTCATTTCTTACTACAAATCCGCGTTTAACACTTGTTTAGAGATAAATATACAATCAATAAGTGTAACAACCACAAATCTTTCAAATCCGACCAGATATTAATATTTAACTAAACAATTCGGATCACTAGTATATTGTTCTAATATATTTTTACAAACGGTTTTGTGGTAAAACTGTATAGGTTAAATACGTAGGTACCTAAGCTAATCAAACTCTGCGCATTGAAGAGCGAGCATCGAGCGCTGTTTTCTTGTTTTCCCATACTTACAAAGCATGTTCGCGTAACGTAACGTTACAATCGCTTTGTAAAAATAAATTAAGCCAGTCAGTACCCATCTTAAGATAAATACACCCGTCCAAATATTGAAGGCGTACTATCAAACGTGCTATTGTATTGACCGCGATGGATGTGTGCCTGTCGAGTACAATCCAAACAATCACGTCTGCTGATTGCTGTTGGTAAACGCTTTTGTTAATGTTAAGTACTCGTATAGATACTGTTATATGTTTGGTTGCTTGTATTCCTACTTTAAAGGTATGTAGGTATTCTTTCATTGAGTTAAAAGACTCTATGTAAGTTCGTCTACACCATAATATAAACCAAAACTTTAATTTTGAAAAGTAACAAAATAACTCTTTAAATTATATCTCAATTTACTTAAATGTTGTTTCATGACGTACCTAAGTTTCACCTGCCGAATTGAAGTCAGTTTCAATGTTGAATTCAAATTCATTTAGGAAGTACCTTTGTACCTAGTATTACATTCGTCATACACAATTTTGTGTTCTAAAAAGCAATAGAGCAAGCGATAGTAACTTTTTACGAGCTGAAATCGATTTGTCCTTCACAATGGCTGTTCAGTTTACAGTCCTCCAATAAACTCATCCAACAAAAGATGGATTGCATACCGAAAACCAATAGTCATATGAAAATTGACTTTTCACAATGGCCGATAGGTGCGAGCGACTTTCAGACTCACAAAAATACTGGCGTGTAAGTAAATATGCTGAAGTAATAACGACAAATCCAATGACATCTTGCAAATGAAAACCTACTTGAATTAAACTCCCCGTCCAGCTCACTGCCGTGCCGCAATATTCCCAGGATGCTGGCAGCATTGCCTCCTTGAATAATTAAACTTAACTTTTTGGCGATTTTAGGACCGGGCCAGCCCTAGGATGTCCCGAGGCGAGAACTAGTCTCAAAAATGTATCTTGACAATATTTTTCATATTAGACGACCATTGGCCCAACGTTTCCACAGCCACGCAACGAATTCAATCATAATATGTATTATTTATTAATTTTTTTTTTCAATAGCTAAACTTCTGAACATATACAGTATATACAAACATCCACTCGAAAAACAATACCCTTCTTAAGGCGGTCGGGGAAATATAATATTTAACGAATTATTTTCCAGCCACCTAGTCTACCGCTTGACTTGGCAAATCCAAATCGCCGTCGCCCCGTATAAAACTTTTATTCATACGTGAATACGATTGGTACGTGTTTGACCCCGGACGTATTGTAACACGATGGAAAACTCAAAAACAAAAACTGGTTGGAACGCTTTTGAATACGTTGTATTGAATTTTCGTCGTTTACCAGTATTATTGTTGTTTGAGTGCTGTGGAGATTGTTATTTTGTTGGGCGTGATAATTAAATATTCATTGGAAAATAAAGCAAAATTAAAAACAAATGAAGCATATGCTGACGATATTTTTAAAGTAATTTATTTTGCTATACACAATCGCTAGAGCTATTTATACAATTGATTACTATTAGTTATTGTATTTAAAGAATCTAACTTCGTACCTATTTACTTACCTACCCGTAGAAGCAACTCGTACCTAAATATTTTACATCATATTATCTAATATGCAGATTGAAGGCTTCGTTTCTTTTCGAAGCAATCTGTATTTTCTCCGACTACAAAGTAAATATTATTAATCCGACGAGCAGCTTAGAAAAGTGATAATACTTTATAAAACATAAATATCAGTGTGTGAAATGCAAAAGCAGCATAGCGCCTGCTAGTTCAGTTAGAGCAACCTACCATGCTCTGGTGGACAGTTTGCTCGAACAAATTTCCAGGCGCCCGTCGTGTCGATTTCGGGAGTTTGCATTGCATTATGCAAGATTTTTGTTTCAACTTGTGCACTTCGCATGCAAATTTTTGGAACCTAGACACTTCAAGTGGAAATAAATTATGTTGTTTGTGTGGCTGTGTTTCATTCGAGAATAGAGCATATAATCTGATTTAAATTCTATTTATGATATTATTATTTATATATAATTATACGTTTTATTCCAAATCTTAAGGTAAATATTTTGTTATCAGTAACACATACTCGTATTAAAGGAAGTATAGCTTATTAATGCAAGACAAGGATCCTTTCAATTAAATTTGAGACCCTGCCGCTTGTGGCATAACTATAAATCTAAAAATCTAATTCTTTTGTTGTAATTCACTGTTTGTAGGTATTTGTTTACAATTATAGATTAAGTAATCATTTCTGTATAATTCAGCTTGTCAGGAATATATTACAGCCGCGTATTTAATTATATTTTACCTAATTGTGCTCGCCATGACTTTTACTATGACGTCACTGCACCTTTTATTTTTACTCATATTTACTGTATTAATTTATTTATAATTTTTGTGGTGTCAATAAACGGTTTTGTAATTTCAATATTTGATCAATAAGTAATTGTCTGTTAATTTTATCAAAGGTTATTTAAACGAGCTAGAGATTTACAACATAAAAAAACCGTACAATTTTAAGCTAGAAGAATAAGAAAAAATGTTGTAAGTATTTATTTATTTATATGCAAAAACACCTCAAATATAATTAAACGAAGACCCCATTTGTACAAAGTGCACTTTAAAATTACATATTTTAGATAATTTGACATGAATATTCAACGTCTTTAAACACGTTATTTCAGGATTAGTTATCTGGAGTTCTGTATTGTATTGTATTCTCGTAACTACAGTAATAAAAAACTAAGACTATCATGCAAAATATTAACATAGCAAAATCCACGTATAAAAATAATAAATTGTTGTCTTACAAAATAAAATCTTCAAGTTCTAGCACTTAGCTTAATTAGTCTACAATAAATAAATTTAATGAACACAATAATGAGGCGGTCGAGTATAATATTCTTACAATAAATGAACACATTAAGGTGGTTCAACTATAGAAAAATTATGGAAAATCAACTAATTATAACAAATCTTAAAATATGACGAACACTTTCAAATGCTTTCTTTTAAGCTAAATGGAAAGGAATTAGGGATGCCTCAGTCTATAGTTTTGTCAAATGACATTGAATTACTAACCATGTATAATGATTTGACGCCGAATAACACTTAAAATCATTATCCCCTTGGTTAAGATTCATTACTTAAATATAAATTTGGCTCCGAATTTTTGTTTGATATGATTCTCTTAATGCATATCCGGAATTAGGATTAATATATTTATACGACCGAATATTCCGGGCATCCCTACATACATTGGTAGGTAAATGCAGGCCTAGCATGGGTTTTCATTCTTGGACAGTTTCAAATATATAATAATATGTACTCTTCGAAATTAGATAAAATCATTCGACTACTGCCCATGCTAGTCCCACTGTGAGTATTTTTGTGAGAGAAGTTTAGCATCGCGACAGGTCGGGCATGGCCTTCTCTTTGCAGTAGGAGTAGGAGGAAGGCCAGGCTTTGAAACCGACTCGGTCGTAGATCCGCTTGGCACATCGCACATCGTCTGCCAGGTCTTCGTTCACTAGATCTGTGAATACAAAATTATTTTATATTTATTACAAGTAATACTTTAAAAGAAATGAAAACGAACCTCAACTTGGCATGCGTCTGTTCAATTTTGCCAGTCCCAACTACTCGTAGGTACTGGCTCGATTTAGTTAAATTTCTATGCCACGATCTGTGACCCACTCTTACAAAGAAAAACGATAATATTCTGATTTGGTTTAGACGTCTCTGAGAAATCGGAGAACATACTCACATAAAAACCCAAAGTATTGATAACCTCTTTTTAGATTGCAGCTAAACGACTTTCGACGAAAAGAACGCTAAAAGCGTTCTTTTCGTCGATAACACAAAGGGTGGGCCTTAACAAAAACGAAATATACACAAATCATTATCTGATATGAGTAAAGCGACGAATTATGACTTAAAAATGTTTCCGACAAATTAAGAACCTCCTTATTTGAAGTCGGTTAAAAGCTACGAACAAAACGTCAATAAGTCCTCATCTTAAAAGCAACATTCCTACGAGTAATGCGTCAATTTTATCCGTGTAACGTTCGGCAGTCCCACTAACAATACGAGCAACGTAGGTTCTCGTAGTTGTTACAAATTGGACCTGAATAAATGAGCAGTCGCTCCTCGTTTGGGTGAAGTCGTATGAAAAAGAATTCACTAGCTGACGCTGCTTTGAATTTTTAGGCTAAAATACAATACCGAACAAAGGATGGAGTGGACGTTTTGAAATAAACAATTCCAATGCTAAGTTGAAATGAAACCAACGCAAATTTTGTGAGAGTTGTAAAAAAATATTTAGTCCGCCGTTGTTGCGGCCATCTTGGACCGATTTTAATCAAACATAGCTAAAAACACTTCTGACTAATTCACCTATCAAATAAAACATATTATTACTATTGTTTTTGCGTCAGGAGTGAAAAACAGGACATAAACGATCAAAGTTGATATCCGTTTATTTTTAAGGCAGTTAAATTGCAATTCAAAATACTATTTTACAACAATAAACCTTGCTAAACCTTAGAAACTGTCCAATTAACCGCGTCAGAAGCAGTTTGTAACAAAGCTAACACCAATTTTACGTCGTATGCAGTTTAGATGAAAGTCATTCAAAGGTCCCAGGGCGGGGAACGCTACCCGGATCCCATATGCAGTTTTCTGAGAATTACCTGACTTTGTACGAGTTTAAAACGTGATATCACATTAGATGCTCTCGTGCAGCTTTCGAAAGCTTAGATATGTAGGTACTTGATAGAAGGTTCGTTTTGTTTTTTTTACCAACAAATTTTTTTATAACTGTAAAATTTGCGAGGCGCTTGCCGAGCTTGCTTGCTGTTTTATCCATTAATTCCCGTTTCGCCACATATAAAAAATTGCATCAGTTAACTTATTTAGAATAGTATCTTCCTACAAAGATAAATAAACTCCTTGTCTCAATTCTATTTCGCTAAGGCTAGCAAAACTAGACTTCAATCTAGTATTGAAATTTCACGATCTTGTCAAGAGATTGTTTCAAAGCGGCAGAAAGCAAGGGCCATGCATTCTAATGAGCCGATTCTCTTCCACATCTGCGTCCTATGAAACTGTAGATAAACAAGTACATTATGTACTCGTGGGTAGAAAATAGCTGCAGAGAACTAGCTAAGCAATTACTACGTCTAGTTGAGTTTTTTGCGAAAGAAAGAGGGTCATGGTTTACGAGTGTATGTATGTAAGCATGTATGTATATTTCTTTGGCACGCTCTAGAGCTTTAACAGATTTTCGTATTTTATGTGAGTGTTGTCAATAGATTTGTCTTAGTCGTGAGAATGACACTATACCTATATAAAACAATACATACACATTTTCTGATATTTTACCTCCCTCGTTTCGGATATTTATTTAGTTGTACTAGTAATACATCCATTTATGTTTCTTTGCATCTAAATTGTACCAACTCGTACAACTTGCATGCTTCTGTAATAGTTTTCTACTCTATGAAATCTACTATAGTAGAGATACTACGTATTGCAACACATTGCAACGACAGTGTGGCCACTCCGAAATCTGCACTGGATTATGCTGGTGTGTTGAGTATTACTGCATAACCTTAGTTCGCGGAAATAAGGGGGAATCCCTAGTCAGACGTTTTTGTGAATCATTCTCCGGAGTATTCATTTTAGGGTTAGGCTAGGCTATGCGTCACCCTTGGCTCTTACAAACTTAATATTGATAGTGTAAAAAGGTTTTGAAACGCATGTTTTTGCCAAACATAACTGAAATGGCGCAGTAAATATGCTTTTTGTAAACAATTAAAAAATCCCTGACTTCGACTCGAAAATCCCTGTCAACTGAGAAATTCTAAATTTCGTAAAATCTGTGTAACGTATTAAGGATCGTTTAGAAACTATAACGATGTATTAATCAAATATCCCTTCGGAATACCCCCACCAACTTTTGTACCCCCACCAACTTTGTACCAACATCACGACAAACATAACATGCCAGATGAAAGCAAATTATACCAGAGTAGTACAGACGCTTTACTCGCATAATATTACGGTTATAAAATACCTATTGAATTAACCACAATAAATTCGACAAAACTATTTATGTTTACGAAACCCTAAATCTAAGGCTTCATAGATACCAAGGCGCGTAAGGCGCTCAAAATAAGATCGCGACACCAGCTTACACGAGTGTATCCCATCTGGCCCGGCGACTTGGCCCGGCACAGTAACTTGAGGCTTACTCGCACTCGAGCCGACTTGCCAACAAGATAACGCTTTTAAAATTATGCTTGATATATTTTTTACTACGCGTTTTATAAATTTGAGGATAACGAAATAAGTAAGTAGTATTTCTTGATTTAAAACATTACACACGATCATTAGAAAAATACTTAAAAAAACGATACCGTTCTATTAGCGTAGTGTTACTATAGTGATAGCGAAACGCATTTCACTATCACTATAATAACACTGATGACGACGCTTAAAGAATAGGTACATGAACAAAGTATCCTTCACTTAATGGATTTTAAAATGAACACATTCATTGATTCACTATTTATTAAAATGCTAAATTTAAAATACTGAGGCTAGATTGTCATACTATTTAAATGTTGCTTTATCAACAAAATAAACTAAGTTTTCGTGTTTAATTAGTAAATATATGAAGGAGTTGAACTTATGATATGTTTAGATATATGAAACACTTAAGACTTACTGTAAGCAACAAGTCGTAAAATACGGTAACTTTTTGTTGCTCTTAGCTCAACATTTTGATAATCTTTTTGTGTGAATCAAAATCCCTATAACACATCTGAGTTTGTAAGATGCCTACACACGCAACGACAGGGATTAGGAATGTTGGAGATGCTACGCCGATTAATTCGTGATCCTATGGTAGGACCTCGGTGAAACAATTTAATTGCTTACAAATTGATGTCTCAGATATTTAGTTCTTTGTGTGGACGAATTTAATGATTCAAGGTCGTATCGATTGTTTGTTTAGTTTTTGCGAAGAATTCCTTTAATAGCTTCAAAAGAATTTATTGGTCCGTTTAAAAAAATATCATAGGTAATCATAATTATTACATCTTTCTTTCGTTGTTCTTCTTGGCGGTCAAATAAAGTCCATGCTTTAATATGTTGGCATGTTAAATTCATTCGCCTATTTTAATATGTTAGTGACCGAATGTATCAAACGGAAGGTAATTCTCTTTTGGCTTTGCCCTTTGCCGTAATCTAAAAAAGAAAATGAACACTTTAGTCATACTCGTTGTTATAAGTAGGCAGACAGTCAAGTAAGTCTTGACTGACTGATTCACTGACCGTTCACAATCAACGCAATGAACATGAAACAGATAATATTCCTTCGTAGATGTGTACGTACTGAGGAACTTCAATTTCTAAGGAGACGCCAACAAAGCAGCCAAAATAACTGGTAAGTCGTCTTAAGGTATAAATATTATATATATAAGCGTATGTTTCATATCTTTTACAAGCTTACATTTTTAACACATTACCGAGCATTTTGCTTGCTAATTGGAGGATTAATTAGCAGTTCTATACGATGATAAATCGGTTACAGAAATCTTATGCAATATGAGCTAAACACTATTATATGCTTAGCATTTTAGCATTAATTTACCTTCGCATTTCATGTTGCAGTGACCCCCTTTCCGGCCTTTCTTGCACCATTCCTTGTTGTGGATCTGAAAATGAGATTAAATAAATAAAGATAAATGAAATAATTATCTAAACTAAGCGTTTGCCTAAAATAAGCTTATTCAGAAACCATTTAAGAATAGACTAGAAACTTTAAAAATATTGTGTTAAACATATCGAAAATGAATTTTTCGCCGTATTTATGATCCGCTATATATGTTTTTTTACCCGACTGCGAAAGAAGTAACGTAATGTTTTTTGAGTGTATTTATATATATTTCATTGACACGCCCTGTAGCCTAAAAGGCTTGTCGTATAATATGAGTGGTGCCAATAGATTCGTCTTAGTCGTGACAGTGACAACATAAAACATAAAAAAATAATTACGAATAACTTATATATTTTATTAGAGTTTGGAATAGGTAATACAACGTTTCAGATACACAGGTTTAAAGATTGAGCAGTCTGTTTTTCTTAAAGTAGCTTCTATCTAACCATCTTGTTAAAACCCTTTTATCCTGTCGGAATAATTAAATACGTGCGTAAAGTCACATGGCCCACATAATTAGGATTAAATTTTAATACTCTTATGTAGGTTTTGTGTTTGTATTTAATTTTAAAAACGCATAAAGGTATGCTGTGTCAGGTGTAGGATATTTGTGTAAGAGGTTTTACACATTTTTTTGCTGCCATAGGATTTTTAAGCCTAAGTGAAATTTTGTGCTAATAGAAAAATCCTACCAGTGCTCAATGGAAAAATGATTATAATCCAAAAAAATATATTTAATAGATAATTTGATACATAAATACTTTTTGTTACTATAAACTTAGAAAACATTTCTTTCATTGCCGTTCTTTTTTGTTATCGTATGTATAAGCGATATATATTACGCATGTCGTATCAGAATAGCTTTACGGAAAATATTTACAATATTGTTTTATAAAGTTTAATATAGAGCAGGATCTCAATTAGTCTGAATTGTTTTTTTTTGTTGATATGTTCCCTAATTTTTTAGAGACGCAAGACACGAGTTGAAGTTACCTACAATTTATCAAAATCTTTCTCCGATTTGTAAATCATAGTGACTGAAAATGGTCATATGTATAAGTGCATGCCAAACTGAAGTCCATATTTTTCTAAGGTATTTATGACGATTATAATCTTAGCTTAAGAAATACTCCTGATGTTCGATATATTGCACTTCGGTATATTCACGTTCATATCAAAAAGCCAACAAACAAAATCATAATCAAATCTAAACAGATGCAGTGTCGTTTCAACTCGATTTATACGAGTATTATCGACATTCACGATATCCGTATCGAGAAGTATCGAGTTACATTCGGGCTAACAGGACAGGGCTGGCGTGAAGTCAGATGTCCAATAAATGTTCTGTTCGATGTCTCTATTTCAATAATCGATTTTCTTGAACCGGTGACGACGTTTTACGGATGAAAGGTTCAAGTTACTACGGTGTCGGTATCGAGGTAGGGATGCCATCTCTAGGATTTATTTTTGAATAGCTTACTTTTATTTGGACTGTTCATGTATTACAGATGTTGTGTTTTAGGTACGACTTTTGAAAATTCGCTCATGTTTTAGGTACGAGTATGATAAGGCAAGTCATTTGCGTTCATTGCAAAACAAATCATTACAGGGAAACCGTTTTGCCGAAGGAGGTTGGTTGACTCTTCAAATATTGCAGCGCAATACCTACAATACCTCGTATTGATTTTGTACTATTGCAACGTTACTTAAATTTGTAAGTGTAATATAATTATACAGGATCACTGATTGGTCGAATTTGAAATGATATGTAATTTATTTGTGTGTGAGACTAGATGAGAACATTGATTACCAATGACCCTGTTTATTCAGAAACTAATTAGAATGTTGTAATGTAATGAAATACGAAATATTTCAACATTTTTATACGTTAGACTCGTGCAAGGCAGTGGCATTTAAACAAAATAACGAAATATACGTTAGTACTTACTAGTTATGTTTATTTACTTTAACCATACAAGACTTTACATTATAGTCACCAGAACAATAAAACATCAGAAAGTAAATAGGACAAAAGTTAGCTCCAAAGGTGGTATTATCTGTGAAAAGTGATATTTTTAAAATAACCTCTATTTTATTTTATATTTGTAGTGACAGTAAAGATTTTTGTAATTGAAAACTTTGTAGGAAATTTAAATTCGATTTATCATAAACTAGTGTATTTATTTTATAAATATGAAATAGGCTAGACAAGACAATACGCCAACCGAAGCTTGGTAACGACAAAGGATGGCCACGGCTGCGATGTGCGTTCGGTTCAGTGGCCCAGATATGCTGCTAATGCATCTCATCCGCTACCGATTGCACCAATTTACTAGTTAGTTAGGTACCTGTGCTATTGTATGTGGGTGGGGTGGAAGAAGGACGATTTCGTGATTTGATTTCTTGTAGAAACACAACAAATAAATAAGATAAAACTGTTTTTTATACCTCGTATCAGAAGTGACAGTTTAACTGCTAGACGCGGTCTCTTCCTTTGAATTGATTAATTTTCTTTACCTTAACTTATAGTGTCCCATTGTTGGGCAAAAGTCTCTCTCTCTTATATCTTGCTTCAGATTGAATTGTCAATTTTGTAATTATTTTTTATAATGCACACTAAGCATAAGTTCTTTAAGTCAGCTGTATAATTTTAGAGTGCTCACATTAAAAAGTTTTCTATTTATCTATCTATCGAAAAAGTTATAAACAGACGTTGTGAAATTATTAAGCAACAGCCTCAGTACCAAGTATCTGGTGAATATTTTTATAAGAATCTTTTTTTTTATGTCTTTAAAACTAGATCCCGTCATTGCACAATACCTTAGTCACTATGAAACTGGAAAAAAAATACTAGGAATATTACGTCTTTTTATAAACTAAAAATTATAGTCACTAATTTAAGTTAATAATTAAAACTTTTAAACGCTAGGTAGCCTGGTTTCACGCAAGTTACTTGCTTTGCTATTATAGAGTACCCAAGAATTTAAGATAGACTCATCTCAAGTATTATCACAGGGGACACCTAACTAGGCCATTGAAACTTTGGTTTTATTCCTTTTATGTGTTATAATCAAGCAAAACTGGTGTATTTTTCGCCCCATTTTAGTTTTTATGTATTTGTCCTGTAAAATTAATGACAATTATCGTAGTCCATTATGACAGCTGAATTTAAAAAAAAAACAGGATGAAATCGTTTCTACGACATGTATCTGATGATTTTATTTCAAGAAAGGGATAAATTAAGACTGCATATGAACGAAAACAATCGGAAGGCCAAGGATGAATATTACAAAAAAAATATCAAGATAATCGACAAAGCAATCTTGAAACAGACTTTTATATAATTTTGACTACTAGCTGTACCAGCGATTTTTTTCGCGGTTGCTAACCTTTGATAGTTATGTCAGTGGGACTTAAAAAAAATGAGAATTTATATCAGTGGTCCTTCTGAAAGTCTTATCATTGTATAAGATACAATAAGACAGCATGTTTTGAACTGTACATTTGATTTATCAAAGAGATACAGAGTAGTTAACACAATTATGTTCCGCATGAGTGGACAATTTTTAAGAACTGAAGATCCTGCATAGCATTATTGTTTTTTTAATTTTGCAAATCCAGCACTCATTTTAACCCGTAGGATATTTTGCTAATGTATCTATATGTATCCCGATTGCCAATTTATTTTTATTCAAGACAGCTAGGCATTTGACAACCAGCTCGCATGACCACAAAAGTCTAGGGACACTGTGGCCCTAGATGGAACACACATAGTCTGGAATACACTGGCTCTTAAAGGAGGCCGCCGGAACACACCGTTAGGTGCTTGGCGATAGATTTTTCATTTTGAAGTGTTATCCTTAAACGGTAGCTCAAGCTCTGCTTTCGTATTGCGTGGGATGGAAACTCGTACCGCTCGCACGGCAATCTACCCCCTTTAATTACTCGGTCGCCATCGCTACAAAAAATTGTGGACGCTATGTGTTGATACACGTACAATCATAATCTATGCCGGAGCTATAAACTCGTGATTATAGATTTGGCGGTATACGTTTAGTCTAACTGTTGAGAGAAAGATACCCGTAAGATTTATATGGATCATTTTATTTGGATTTTCATTAAAGAAACCTTGTCGATAGTTAAATATGATATGATAAATATGAACTACAATACCAATGTCGTTTTTTTGTGGTACAATAATTTCAGTAAGTCCTTTCAAACGATAAAAAATAACTAACTATGCAAAAAAAGCTTCAATAGGAAAAAACTTTCTGAACTTAATCGTCCAATAAAAGATTTTTTGTTACAACCATTATTTGATTATATCACAAATAACTTGCTGTAACGTTTTATGTAGGCGTCTACCACAATATTCTCATAATAACTAAAAAACCGATGACTTTTTTTTGCGGTACATTGTAGTTCCAAATAAATTCACGCGTTACCGAGTTATGGTTAAATATGACTTTTATCCTCTCTGTCACGGGTACTAAGTTTTGGGCTAACTAATTAATTAATTAGTTAGTTCTAACAAAATAAAAAACCTTTAAATGAAGCATGAGTTACCGAGTTATAGTTAAATACAATTTTCAAACCCCCCTCCCACGGAAACACCCACAAATGTTCGGGATAACATCATTTCAGTTAGACTTTTTCAACAAGAAAATAATCATCCAAATCAAAGTTATAGTTACCGAGTTATAGTTCAATACAATTTCCACCCTCTTATCCCACGGGAACCCACACAAATTTTTCGGATAACATTAATTTTAGTTAGCTTTTTCTAACAAAAAAAAAGAATCATCTAAATCAAAGCACGCGTTACAGTTATAATTAAATATGACTTTCATCCCCCCCTCCCACGTTTTTCGAGATAAAAAGTAGATAAGATCCTACTTCACGGTAACAACCTTAAGCATATCAAGTGTCATTAGAATCCATCCAACAGTTTCAGAGTTATGGAAAGTCCAGAAACAGACAGACAGACAATAATGAAAAAATAAACATTTTTTTTTTTTATATATTCAATTTTAGAATTTGACCTGTTACAGTTTTATTATAAGTAAAGATAACACTTTACTACTAAACATAACACTTCCCAAAGGCTTTTAATACCCATAAACCTCGACAAAAAAAAACAAGTTCTTTTTTCAATATAAGCCTCGACTTGGCAATCGACAACGCGTTTTATTTTAATAAAACAATATAAAGCCCCGGTGAAAGAAGCCGTAGTGTAGACTACTATAAGCACGAGCTGACAGTGTGCAGAAAGATTCGTAGAACCAATTCCATTTCGTGTAGCGATTCCCCGCTGACGCAGCGATAGGATTGGCTGGATTTGCAGATAGCAATACCATTGCTGAAAGATGACAGTGAAATAACTTGCTATACTAAGGTGACGAAGCAAGCAAAGGAGAAGATTCAGGGACAGAGAGATTATTATCAACCGGTGTCCAAACAAGAAATTGGCTCGTTAGTTGGGATAAATATTGCGCTCGGGGCATGAGAATTATTTTCTAAATGTATTTACATGAAGAAAAGCAGGCTCATTTACGCATCGAATTGAAACAAGTGTTTAATTAACATATACTTATCAACTCTTTAGTTAAAATACGAATGTTTGAACATAATTATGCAATGTTCATAACGAATTCGATAGGTGCTCGATTTTCCTTCTAAATTAACGATAAAATAATATTCTCTGAGGAATTGATTAATCGCAATAATTATAGGCATTCGTTGGAGTAAATACTCGTAATAAGCTAAAAGAGTTTTTTTGCATTTTCGGGATTGACATTCACGTTCGTTTTGTAACTTCCTTGAATATTTGAAATAAAATACCTATTCCTGACTACTTATATATGTTCAATTATAGATTTAAAATTGTGTGTTCACGAGATGGCAAACGAAATTGCGGCAGACAGTTACAGCGCTGGATTGAGGACATAGTTAGGTTTTGCAGAAACATTTGGCCAATATTGGCTTAAGACGGTAAATTGGCGTAAAGGGAGGAAGCTTATGCCCTGCAGTGGATGAAGATTTATAATGTCACACCATTGATGGTGTTAATCTTATGTATTAAATAAAACAATCTCACTGAACGATCTGCCCTGTGTTAATATCTACTTTATTACAGTGCCGTGGCGGAGATCTGTCGGTTTATGAATTAGTTGCGGTAATACGATTGCGCGACCGTTGGACGGGACCGGCCATGTTGGATAGCGTAGGATTTGCTATCGGCTTATCACCTTTTATGATATTACCTGTTTTATATATAGATATATACAATACAGATCGTAATCATAAGCAACAACTTCTGTGTTAACAACAACATTTGTGAATTTTCAAAGTTCTAGAACAAATCTTGCTGTGTAGTAAAAGTGTTATGTTTATCAGAAGAAACCCCTTGTTTATTATTATTCACGCAGTAAATTATTTGTTTTTCAATGCTCTTTATTTATTACCATTATTTAGGTTGTATATATATTATATAGCTCATTGGAACAAACTAAGCTATGTAACAATCAAGATATACGTAATAAATAAAAGATTTGAGGGGTAGATTCGTTATTTAAATAAAGTAATAAAATGTTGTATAGTATCACTAGAATTTATATTTTCATATTAATTCATTCCATCATCATTATCATCCACAGCCTTCCTTATCGCACAGCTGGGTATAGGCTTTTCTCATGTGATGCCATCTTCGGTCCTGTGCCATTCGTGTCCAGGCTGGACCCGCGACAGTTCATATGTCGTTGACCTATCTTGCCGCCGGTCGACAAACGCTCCAGTCACGCTAATTCATTCCAGTAGTCCCAAACTACGTGCGTTCTTATTTTCATGGACGATAAGCCAGTATTGTAAATTATTTATTTATAATATACTTAACGTTTTTCATTTGAAAGGATATATTTATCAAATGGCCCAACATCAATTTTATTAAAATCAGTTCTTTAGTATGATTATTCTGAAAATTGCTTTATTTTTCTGCTCGGCAATTTCAGCCTAGACAATCTTAGCTCCAAGTTCTACAATTGAATTCCACTGATTTTAGCATAACATAATAAACTAAAGCAAACGTTTATCCAAGTATTAAGTAAGTACTAGGAATAACTGAATTCGACTTAATATTTGTATGTTAATTATAATATATCGCATCTCTTCTTTTAGCTCTTAAACGAAAGAAATCTTGAAATAACAATTATGTTATGCCGGTAGATTTTTTTCTTTGCATTTATCTATAAGGTATATTATTTTGTGATTCGTCTAATTCAAATCATTCACCATGTGACAATGGTTCATGTACTGACAGACAAATCGATTTGATAATGTTCTGAGGATGCCGTTAGGGCTGACCCGAACCCTGCGCATCAGGGATGTGCATTGTTTGCGGATAGTGGCGTAAAAGCAATCGACTCGCCACCCTGCGAACATACCTGACGCGCTTCAGCGCCAGGGCAGTTCCAACTAATTATGTCCTCTATGAAATATTCTAAAAAATCACTAAGTTCGATTATACATATGTCAATTTTTCACACTAATGTTGTTTGAACATGAATTTATTAATAATTTTATATACTATACAGGATTATAAGAAATGATCACGAATCAAATAGATACAACGCATAATTTATCCATACATATATAAGCTTTTAGAATGAATGCTACAGAAATAGCATTCATTCTAAAAACTCATATTTACAATCATGATCAAAGACAACCTTCCGATATTGAACCTGAAACACACACTAATATACAGTCTCATACTGGGTTATTCAGGTACTTTAATTCTTTCTCATATTATTTAAAAAGTCGTGCGGGTAATCACGAAGAGTTGTATTATCTTTTCTTAAAACCTTGATACCAAACCAATAATTTATTCGGATCTACATTGATAATAGGTAAGATTACGTAGTATCTATAGGTAAATTAGATAATATATTCCACTCATACTTAGACTCATAGGCTCTAGCCAAAGTTAATCCCTAAAGCCTCGAGCATCGTCTCAAAGTGTCTAGTATAAAGTATTTATTAACGAATATATTTCGAGCAGAGTGCCCTGGAATTTAATTATTCTTTCTTTTCCCTTTCTACAATTGGACCAGTAGAGATAATGCAAGTTATATAATATATGGGACAATATCCACACAAAGGTGTTCAAGTCCCAAACTAGGCAAAGCCTGTGCTGTGGTAACCTGATGACTGATATAGATAAATGGATACTTATATATATTATAAACACCCAGACGCAGATCAAACAGACATGTTTATACACACAAATGTTTAACCTGTCCGGGGATCGAACCCGGGACCAGCGGCGCAGAAGGCAGGGTGCTACCAACTGCGCCAACCGGCCAGTAAAACCAGTTACCACTAATTTTAGAGGTCCAATAGATTTATTATTCGCTACCGGTTTTCTATTTATATATAAAACTATTACACACAGATTATAATGTAGATCTTTTCAGACACGTGTGAATCGTTTTTTTTTTGACAAGCATGTTTCATCTTATGCATCTTCATCGCTTTATCGCCTGATTTTACATCAGTAAAATACGGCACTAAAATGGGGTCAAATGCAAGCCAATTTACTATAGAAAAAATTACTACCTAAATCGTCACCTAATAAATAAAAGTAACTTACAAGCTTAAAAAAGTAATAACCTTCAACTCAGCGGGAGTCGACACAATATTTTCAGTATAGATTTATAATTCAAACCACTAGAACGATTTTGAGACCATTTTAAAGAAGTAGTCCCATTTAAATTTTCTTATAATCTTCAGAGATATATATGTTCATACAAAAAATATTGTTTTAAATCGGTTTAGCCGTCTCCGATAAATCAGATAAAAAATAATTAAAAATAGGGTTGTATTCATTCCTCTTCTTATTTTGGCAATGCGGTAAAAACTAACAGAAAGCGCTGCGGCATTAAAGCTAAAAACAGCGACTTCGAGACAACTTTTGAATGAATAGAAATCTAACAATTCCTATAGTTATACTGCTGTAACTAGGTTGAATATATTTTCTTTATAAGAGTACATAACCTTGTACACATAGACGGCAGCATGCGGGTTCATTTGTGTGCAAACAGTCGGTTACCTATTGAACCGTCATCAGAACTGGGATTAGCAATCTCAGGGGAAAGTATTAGCTCAAGACGATATTTACCGAGCGACGACTGATTTCAATCGGGACTGCGATTTGCAAAGCTAGAAATAGGACTGGGGTAAATATCGATAAAGTTTTAATTTACATATTTATTTTGTTGCCCTACATTTTACAGACATTATATTAATTAGCTGGTGATGTAAATACAAAATCTAGAATCATCGGGGACTCAGAACATTCTTAAAATTTGAAGAACCTGTGCACCAAGTTACGACAGAATTCATTGGACCTACAATCTTAAGTAACCAATATCCAGATAAAAATACACACTGACAGTCGATAGAAACTTGTGCTTAAATTTGAACATGAAAATGGAGAAAAAGGAGCAGTATGTTTTAAAGAGCAGTATTTAGAATACGTTTATTCAGTGTAACTAATAGTATGTTGGCTTAACTTAAACTATTTGTCATTATTGTTACTACTCTTATTTGCCACAACATTAGTCAAGAGCCAAGATAAACAACAGCTACTATACAATTGTACAAATGAAGTAAATTATTCCTTTTCATTTATTTTTCGTAAAATAAAACAATTGTCGCATCGTTTCCGCGCTTTTCACGTAAAATTTCTGCAGGACGAAATCCCCGTGAGCATGTTAATTGAGAGCGAATAAATAAATAAACGATAATAATATGAACATTTCGTTATTGTGTCCCGTGAAATATGAAAACATTTGTCATTATAAATGTTGCCGCAGAAACTATACCAGATTTAACGGCTATGTTAATTTTGTTAAACTTGTTTTTAGTGATTGTTGCTCACATACATAAACATCGACGTAAATTATGTGAAATAGGACAGTACCATTGTCAATGCCATTGGTTTACAGTCCATTTGACTAGTGATTGTATCCTTTGTGAGAGCTCTGGGACATATTCCATAAAAATATTATTAAAAATAAAATAACATTCTCGATTTCTAAATTTAAAAATAATTAAATTATTTATTCACTGTGTTTACTATGTCTATATTTGTTTTTGTGTTAATAGATACTCAGAATAAAATGGGTTTTTACCAATCATATTGTATACAATTTATTTTACCCCACACCAGAGGATATATAATTAATAGAGTTATATGAAATTAAATGTAGTAACAGAGAGCTGTGTATTTATACTAAATTCTTATGGGGATTTATGACCTTCAACAATTAGTTTATAGTAATTTAACTAACCTTACTTATCTGACGTAGAACTACCAATAGGTAAATACTCATAATCTAATCTGAATCTTTATCTTATCTGAATATCAACACCTAAACCCTTAAACTTAGTTTTAGAACAGTTGCGGTTCACACCCGTGGACCGACAATGAAAGCCAGCCAAGATCAGAGGGTCTCACAATTATTATTTAACTGACAGCTCATCATACAACTAACATGCGTTTATTTAAATTTTTAATACAAAATTTATCGATTACTCTATCTCGACACAGTACATCCCTGCTCGCATCCCAGCGCCCGAAGACGTACGTAGGTCTGAATAGATTTGCCGCGGGCGCGTAACGAGCGCTGCGCAACGCGGCGCCGCGACAATGCAAATCGCACCCACCGCGCCACTAGCTTTGTGGTGAGGCGAGACATTTGCAAATAGAGACTATACAGTTATCCAGTTATATAATGATATAAAATATACTACTATCGTCACCTGCCGGCTCCAACGGAAGACCAACGCTGGTTGTTTACAACCAGCATTATGCTGAGTTGGAGCCCGTTTGTGCCAAGAAACTTAGATATTAATTATGAAGTCTCTGTTAGTATAAGTAGTTTTTTTGGTACAAATAAATTTCTTTCTTTCTCTATTTCTTCACTTACTACTCCTATCTGCGAACTGGTGACCCTGCGGAATCAATACCTAATAATGCTAATTTAAAAATATTGCACCCATACATACAAACTGACGAAAGAACATTTTGCCAGACTCAAGTCAGAGACGCTTCTTTCGTTCCGCTCGCTCGGCCAAAATAAAAGCTTTGTATGAGTTTCAAGCAATCCGATCACAATAAGTCGGGTAATTTTAAATGCGAAATACTCGTCTTAAACGAAAGTTATAGGTAACGTTTGTTAGCCTCAAAAATATATTAGTAGTAGTTATTATATCAAATATTTAAAAATAAATAAAAATAACTACCACCTGTTTTCCCATCAAAAGTCCCTAACACTACAAAATCTCAGAGTCGCAAGTTGTACCAGTATACTTACTGAGTTTCGTTAAGATTGAATAAAGTCAAGAAAGAAAATGTTGACAAAGTTGAATAGGAGATGTTTTGATTCGCATTGTGAAAACCAATCCTCTAATTGCATTGACGCGCGATCCACTTTCGACAGTATTAGAGTATTAACGTATATAGTTCACAAATGAATCACTTAGTATAGAGATTTGTGTTGCAGTTACGGTCGTTTTATCGTTGAATCGTAATTTCCATTGAAATACAACGCCGTGCGTGACGTATGTCGCGGCACTATGCACTGCAAGTTTCATATCTATTTACTGGTTACCAGAGATATTCATAAAGACAGAATGAAAGCAAAGAATTAAATCACAATCTCACTAATGCTGTAAACACGAAAGTATGTGCGTATGTTTGTTACTCTTTTACGTAAAAATTGCTGAACGGATTTGAATGAAATTTGGCACCAAGATAAGTCACCTAAGTCCTGGTTAGCCTTTTTATCCCTGAAAAATGCAGTGTTCCCGTGGGATTATTAAATTTCCGCAGTTAACATTGCGCGGCGCGTCGCAATTACTATGAAATACTTACAAGCGACTGTCTTTCGGCAGGCGTATACATTTGTTTCAGTAAGTTTAATTTTGTAAACCAAACATTTCGACTATTCTTTTTATAATTTATGCCTATTCTATTTTATTTCTAAAAAAATTCCACGAAATTCAAAATTTTAGGAATTTTTATTTAGGAGAATAGAAGAAACAGGAATTCAACATTGTAGGAATACAACAAAAAGGCCCTAAAGGGAATTGTGAGTCTAAACTTTTTTTGGTCAGTGTATAAAAATGTCATAAAACGTAGTGGTTCTAAAAGGAATTGAGAACCGTCATCTTTTAAAATTGGTTTTAAACATTTTCAACAAGTTAAATTTTAAATTTGGAAAAATCCATGATTATAGCCTTTTTGGTGGTGGCAGCCATCTTGGATTTGAATTTCATCATAGTGTTATACTACTCAAACCCTTTTATTTGAAATATGTAATCCGCCAGAAATCTGTCTAAGAACGCTCCCGACTAATTCAGCTATTGATTGTATGTTAGCTATTAACACTATAACAATTGTTACAATTGTCACCTATATTTTCCTGTCAAATAATAATAATTATTATCGTTTCTGCAACGGTTAAAAAAGGAAATGGGTACTTGCTGTCTATCCAAAATTCACCTTTCCAACATCCATTTCAGTAGCGGCATTCAAATGTCCCATTTGAGTGATTAGTGCAAGCAATCATGCATGCCTCTAGGTAATCGTATGTAGATTCTGGGCCAGTTTTGGCACACTAATGGCAAATGTGATTACAACTTTTGTGTAAATTAGTGGAAATTCGTCCGAAAACGTAACTGCATTGCCGCTGCCGGCCGGTTGTGTTGTGATGGTAATTAAATGAGATTGTTTTTTAAATGAGTTCAGTACGGAATTTGTTATTTTAGGGATGTGATTAAAATAGTTCTTAGTTATTTTTACCCAAATGTGAAAGAATTAGAATTATGTTTTTTGAGTGTATGATTGTTTTGATTTGGTACTAAGCCTGAGCCTAAGCGGCTTGTCGTATTTTTATATGAATGGTGTCAATACGAGTAGATACGCCTTTACCTGCAGATAGGATCTAAACTCTAGGGTCTAAAGTTCTTACAGTCGGGTTATTTGAAGTCACTTTTAACCACTCGATAACAAGAAAACAGCATTCCCATTAAAGCGTTTCCCGTTTACTATTTACAAAAATAGTAAATGGGAAATTCTTTGGCTTGTTATATAAAGTAGTATTAGAAGCAACATTGCACGTGACCACAAGAAATGAACAGAAGCGCTCCAACTTTAAACCCCTCCTTAGGGGTTGAATTTCCCATACACTTGTATGTATAATATTCAAATCCATTAAATATATAACTGTTCGCATTATCACTACAAATTTGGCAGCGATAGTGTTACAATAACTTTTATAATCCTAAATCACATCAGCACCGAACATAAACAAGAGTTTAATTTTCATAATCATCATAATATATTATCGTTAGTTAATTTGACAAAGGTTTTCATGAATACTCCACACACGCCTGTACAAACAATTACGGTCAAACAGATTATGAATGAAGAAATTTGAGTCAAATCTGTCTACGGTAAGATTTGAATTCTAAATAAGTGTTTATCGGTACGCATGATATGTATGCGAAAGTGTTTTTGTTAGTTTATTTGTTTTTGTCCTCAGCAACTAAATGACGGATCTTTTTGATCGTTGCACAGACATACTTCTAGGCCCATAAGAGTGCTATAGACTTTTTTCCTCCGAAAGAACAATCACAATCGCAGTTCAGTTTACAGAACTAGTAAGATTAAATTAATAGTAAATTTTCATGTTTGCTCAGCTTGCACGTTTGTTCTGTTACAAACCACCTATCGAATTGATTGACAACTGGATTAACTTAGTTATATGATAACAAACATTACTAAGATAAACCAATAAACTCAGATCAGAGATCTGAAATTCTGAGAAGCAGAGATAGAGCCTGAGATTCTCTCCTAGTGATGCAGAACTCCAGGTGGTTGCAAGGTTTAAGGATCTGAATCAGACCTTCTAGAAGGTGCCAGACTATAGTGCGACTTTCGATTTTAGTAACGGTTCATCGGTATGGTGATTACGAAAAAAAGAACAATTTACATCAGTTCTGGCAAATAAGTACCTGAAGTAAAATAACACTTAGTAGATTTTACATGAGCATGGTACCTAAATTATGAGAACTCAATACCAATAAATCGATGTAATTCACATCCAACAATACAATACAATACAAGAATTCTTTATTGTCACCACAAAAAAAGAATACAACAAACAAATAAAATGGCACAAAAGGCGGTCAAAAAGCGATCTCTTCCAGACAACCTTTATAGGAATGGAATTTAATAATAAAATTTAGCGTAGACGGTGGTGCAAAACAGATATGATCCAACGTTAATTAACTAGAAAATTAATTATTACAATCAATAATACAACATGACTGAGTGTAAGTACAAATAGAGTTTGATTGAAAACTCGAAATTGTAAACGTACTCAATTGGATTTTCGAAACAAATGAACGTGCCGCTTTCGTTTGAATTTCGAATAGTTGGTGGAAATTCCGATTTTCAATTGTTATTTTTAGTAAGTCTTTTTTTGTGTAATGTATTAAATTAAGCTCCTGGCCTCAAACTAATATAGGTACTAGTAGTTCCAAGAAGTCGCTTTCGTGACCACAATAGGAATAAACTGACGATTTTTTTTAA
This sequence comes from Ligdia adustata, assembly GCA_947049295.1. Classification (NCBI taxonomy): domain Eukaryota; kingdom Metazoa; phylum Arthropoda; class Insecta; order Lepidoptera; family Geometridae; genus Ligdia; species Ligdia adustata. Next base: position 5,795,498 of record OX346237.1, read on the forward strand.
AAGTATTTTAAAAAAAATTCGTCAGTTTATTACTATTATTAGTTTATACAGACACCTAACTGTTTTTTTTTATATTTAGAATTCCAAATTAATGTTGTGTTCCGGATGTTTGTTCCAAATATCATTGGAATTCGGCCAGTAATGGGCGCCATAGCCATATTCCGCCCGTGTTGGGTGTCACACTCTCAGTACACACAAGTTTCGTCAAGATTTGTAGAAAACTACGACTTACGTACGCGAGTACGACGTTTCAGACAGACAAACATACGTACTGACTGACAAACGGAAGAAAATTTGCAGGCCCAAATTCCTCTTACTTTTATACTACAATGATACTATTTGACACTAAACAAATACTCTAATTTTAAACTTTGACTTTTAAGTTAGTTTGTTAATTAATCTTATCTATTTCTATTTTATTCCTAGGCATATATCATAATACACTAAACAAAAATGTACACTAGCTTTAAATTGTTACTGTATGTTCGTATGTTTTTTCGCTGTGTGTTTGTCACAAGTAAATCATTTAGACATTCATTCATAATAAGTCTTTTTATAGGAGAAGCCACTGACTACTTACCAAGACAGTCTTCAACTAGATCGGTGTCAGTGGGTTTACTTACTGTATTTTGTAACCTACTAGTTTTAATTTGACTTGAAGCAGTATCGCTTCGTTCGCTCGGTTGTTAAATATAAGATCCACGAAAATAAACGGCGTATAAGTAATAGCGATGAAGACATTATAGCTATTAAACATTGATAAAAATGGCTCGTCTATTTCACCGTGAAAGAGTAATAAATTATTTAACAAATATCGGTGGGTATTATTTCTATTACTCACATACAAACTTTCGTATTCTATTTGAATATTATAAACGCGAATGTTTGTAAGAATGAATGCGTTTGTCGCTCTTTAACCCAAAAACTGCTGATCCGATTTGGATAGAATTTAGTACAGAGTTAGCTTAGACCCTGGATTAACACATAAGCTACTTTTATCTTGTATCACCGTAACACGGCCAGCTAGCATAATATTAGTGCAATTATAGTTAACTACCTACTCGTATGTACAATTTTCCTTACATATCACGCACTCTAACTGGCATGTCGCACAAATTAATTTGTTACATGAATATCACAGTTAATCATATGCTAATTAAGAGCATCATGGAACGCGATATTTGATCTGATTAGCTAATTAAGGGAAATCTATATTTAACACGGTTGAATGTTCACAACAATACGAATCACTCATAATTTTGTTTGACGTTAGATTTATGAGAATCATGAAGTGTAATGGACTAAGTTTGCTAACTTGTATTGGATACATATATACGATAAACTCGGTTTGAAATCCGGAACTTGTTATTACGAAAGATCGAATCAAATCATTCTGTAGGTTTTAGATTCCGGTCTAATATGACTGACGCCATAAAATTACAGAATACATATTTTGTTTACAACTCCCTCTCAATATGGAAATCAAATGAAAGGACTTGAATAGTATTCTACTATATACTAAGTTAATTACAAGGGCAAGATAGATGCCACCACAAATGTTTGGGTTTTTCAATTTCACTTGTTACACTTTACCACGGAACAAAATGATTTTTGTTCACTTCCGCAGCCAGATCCTCTAAATAAAATTATCTCCATTTAATTTCTGTAATACATATATGATTGTACTGTACTCACCTGAAAGAGCCCATAGCTTGTGTAAGAGTTGTTGTGGTTGGTCACTTTATCCGTGGTGCGGCCGCTAGCATGCTCTATCAAACACACCCCTGTCAAGAGAAAACAAACATTTACATATGTCGTATAAACGTTGTGCTGATGTTCTATATATAGTGGTACTTAACCACATTAAGAAAAGTGATTGACCGCAATTCGTCGGACAACTATTCAGTTATTATAAACGCAACTACTGGGGCGATTTTGTCAAAATATATATAGAGGAAGTATACCCATTCAAATAAATATATATATATATCATACCGCCCACGTGGCAGCGAGCAAAATACATAAAAAAACATAAATAAATATAATAAATCGGGGGAAAATACATAAAAATAAAAAAGTAAATGATAATTAAAGAAAAGAAGTTTCTGACGAATTGGAGATCTCTTTCGCTTTTGACGTCGCTTCAAAATAAAGAAACAAATGAGTGATCAGCGTTCGACACTGAGATCCGTTTTTCCGGTCATAACACGGATTCTCGGCATTTATTCACGGAAATCCCGCTCAGATTGCACCAGGATCGCTTTAAAGCTCTACAATAAGGCCAACCACTTGTTTATTTAAATTAAATTCGAAGACTTTCAAATTCCTAATTCAAATAATAACATTAAAGGCGGTCGAGTGAACTAAGCGGACGATGGTGCTTGTGATCTACTGAAATGAATATAAAATATATTTTTGTGTAAAACTCGATGAAACTAGTACTTCTGCGTACTGTTGAACTCGCGACCTCAATAATTTTGCGATCAAGCTCTAAAACTGTCTTCGGTGATGGGCTAAACCAAATATAAAACACATTATTTTTATTTTATAGACAATAGGCCTACGATTGACCACAACTCACCTGATGGAAAGGGACGTTGCTGCGTAGGATGTATTGCATCCGTAACCATGGTAACAATAAATACCTTTTTTTTAAACTTGTTTTTGCTTCACGAGTAATAAAATGCATTGAAAAGCACTCCATACATTTGTCGTGGGTTTTTAATTATGCGTCGAAACCTAACTCAATTAAGTATAATTTTCCTCCATATTTATACAAACTGACAGAATACTGAAGAACAGAACCTTTTGCCTGAAAGAAAGAGACGCTTTTATCGTTTGTTAAAAAAAAAATTGTAGCCTGTGTCTATCTAGACACTGTCAGCTTTAGTTTAATGATATGTTACAGCAGAATAGAAAACCGCTAAGTTATACTAATATCAAAACAAAACAGCAACAATTGCTATTCACAAAAAGCGTAGCATTGAGAGTTCAGCGTTTAACACAGGAACAGTCCCGAAAAACCGTCCGCGAGAAACTTCACCCCTCGATCCCGTATTTGCATAAAAAGTAGGCACCATTCAAATGACGAAACACAGTCAGAGATCCCCTTTCATTTAAGTTTGAAATTGTTAGAGCCGCTTTAATTTGCACTGCACGAAAACCTACTTTTAATTCGAATTAATTCAAATTAAAACAACGTTTACAGTTGGGGATTAGAGTTGTGCTAAACGGTGTTAAGCCGGTTATTAGGATTCTACATAAAATGTAGTGTATTAAAGTTTTTAAACTATTCATAAATATCTCTCGGACTACTTCAACGCTCTTGCCGTAGGCTTAAATATTTCTAAGCATACAATATTAAAATATTAGTTTTTCTCTGATATTGAAGAATGATTTTCAAACATAACATTTGTTTAAGGTTTAATCACTTTAAAGCAATCTCTTTCAAACAACCTTTCGTATTTATGTAAAGATATTTTTCTAGCCATTTAGTTTTGTTTGGAGTTACTAAGTCGACTCCAATATTGACAGTTATTACGCTTACGTAAATAATTCTCACAGCTTTAAAAATAAAAGAAATCGTTCTGATTAGCCTCATCCCTACAAATGACAGGGCATGCCCCTCTAGGGAACTAAGTGGCCGAGCAAGGGCTTTGAAGTGGACATCCGTCATTAAGCGTGAAAGGGCTTGAAAGGTTTGCCTAATTTGTTAATGAATGGGCTTTGCTGAAGACTAGTACCTAATTCAGAAAATAAATAATATCTAACGAGATAACTGAATCGAATTAGTTTCCATTTTGGTTGCGACCTTTTACTATAATGTAATATTATTTGATGTACTATCTAAATTAACTTAAAATAATAGTATATATATTTTTTTATATGTAGCATTTTTAAATTTTACACACTTTTCTTTGTTATTACCGTTGTAGTAATAATATATATATATATATATATTTTCATTCTTAACAGCATCAAATTCTGGCCGACGAGAGTTACCGTGCGAGGCACGGATGGCTCGGTTACTGGTAGGTCATGCTGTCATGACCGACAATTAATATTCACACACATACACACACAAACATCAAATATACAGGAAAAATCTTACATCTAGTGTCACAAGCGCAAGTGTAATCGTTGCTTAAGTCGGTCTAAAAATTCAAATACAGACCCCGCAGTATTACGCGTTATGTGTGGAGCAATTCACCCGAATTATTCCGACTAATCCTATGAAAAAAAGTAATACTTTAAAAAAAAGTATGAACTTAATAGTAGGGGAACCCAAGAGGGGATTTCGTGACATACTCGAGCTTCGCAGATTAACACATGGGAGATTCCTTAGGTCCTGTAGAGTGTATCTACCAAATATAAGCTCTCAATAAAGGGCCGAGTTAATAGAGCAGCCCGCAATATATTAAAAAAAAACTTTGTTTGCCTGAAATAATCAAATGCGTCAGATTAAGATACGGTAGGTTTATTACTAGCTAAACAGTGTGCATGTCAATAATTAAATGATTTGAATGGAATGTTAGGGAGTGGGTGGATTTCTTTTTTCGTAACTATTTTCAACCTGTGTGGCCACCCCCACCATGCAAATTGTCAGTTTAACATATATTTGTTATTAGAAGCATGATAGAGCATAGAAAATATTATAATCTGACACGCACGAAATCAAAACATTTACATGTTTTGATTTCCTTAGAAAAAAAATGTATATCCTTCTAGATGCTTCCTCTACCACTAAAATGGGAAACACCTATACTATTTTCTACTTCCTATCATCCAAGCTTTGCAACGCAATACGTCTCTATGACGCTCGAGTAAATCCCCATTTAGCACCGTGGGCTCCCCTACTATAAATTCGGTTCGTTATAAGAATGTCATCTATGTAGTCAAAGAAAATTAAAAGAGGTTTAAAAAAACAGTGAATGGCGCCGTAGCCAACTTCCTTACTTATTAGGAGAGATAAGTGTCTCTACCCTAGTAAGCCTGTATTAGTAGGTATATTTTTAAGAACAAAAGAATAATATAATATGAATAATGAAATGGAATCTACAGTTAGGTTAGTTGGATCGTCCAATAGCTAGTCCTATAGTAAAAGTTGTTCCTTAAGGAAGAGTAGTGACTCCTTTTCGGCTTAGTACACCTCTAGCCCATAACTTTAGATTCTAAGTAGGTATTATACTATATAAGCTGAAAGTTATTACCAAGTCTGCTTACTTTGTTGTCAGTTTTGAGCTCAAACTAATTCATAATGCGCACCACACGTAACCACCACAGGTTTTGAATTTTTGAAAGGCGAGCAAAATTTGGTTACTTTTCCTTTGGCTATTATGTCTGTACAACATAGAATTATTAATATTTTGCAAGTAATTTATTGACCGAGTTATCGAAGCGTCTATGGTTCAAGTTAGGCAACGTGTTCTTTCGTTCGAACATTCCAGGACAACCCCTAAGGAGTCAAATATGGGTTATTTGACTCCTTAGAGGTTGTCCAGGAATGTTCTGAATCCTGATCAAAATGAAGCAACCACACGGCTCAAAGCTTTCTGATTTATCTAGGCATCGATCTCTAGCATTAGGTATAGCTGTGGCTTCAGACTAATAAATCCCGTCACTGTTTGCAATGCAGCTCTATATTTAGCTCATGAGGTGGTGAGTACACACGATTGAACGTCGCTACTCTTTTGAGGCTATTGTTTGTAGTCTCTACTATAGGTAATATAATAAGCAATTAATTAAATAATTTTACTTCTGCAAAGTAAAGTAGTAAAGTTTACTTGTACCCGTTGCAGTGGAGACCGTGGGCAGTTGAGGTAATTAATCAAAACAATTGGTAATGGAGTTAAGACACAATAAGTAAAAAATGTGGTGACTCAACTACGCCCCCGTCATGTAAATTTTCCCGAGAAAAATGTAGCCTATGGCACTCCCTAGATCTTGAAAAAACTCTAAAAAATACTAATCTATCCGTCACTCAGTTGCTGAGGAGCAGAAGGACAAACAAACCAACAAACACACTTTCTCATTTATAATATATGTGGGGATGATCTTTAGTAAAAGAGAATGCACAACCAAAATTTCACAAAAAAATTGGCAATTCTTGAATTTTAGTGAATTCTACTAATTCGTTAGTAGAATGTACCTTTCCACCGCGCATTCTCGCGATCGGACTAGTCCAAAATCTTACAAATACGTTCTCTCGTAATCAGGTGAAGTGGGCGTTTTAACATATACATTTAATTAAAAAGAAATGATAGGTTTCAATCATATATAAATAGACTGAGCCATACATGTAATATTTGCTGAAACTTGTAATTATGTAATTATTGTATACAAAATATTTCCATCGAATACCGATGATTAAAAAATGCACTTTTTATTAATACCTTCTTATTTAGATAGTCCCATATATTTTTTATTAAAGTCAGTCCAGTAGCTCGATACATAAATCAAAATAAGTCGCCCGCTGAGTTTTAATCTTTTGTTACTTTTTAAGTTCTACTTCTAGGTAAGTATAAAAAAAAAACTGGTGCATGATTTTTAACTTTAAATGAGTAATATTTGTAGCTAATTATACCGATGTTTTTTTACCATTACAATAGTGGAGGTTTGAACTGCAGTGTTGTGTGTCATACAGACGTGAGTGAGGCACCTTTGGGACTACCCTCTAAAGTGCTATACCAAGTATAGCACTTCTCACTTCTCGGTACATTAAACTAAGCACTAATTTGACTTAACTTGTGAAATGCACATCACGTGTTTGATTAAATCCCAGAATCCAACCCATTGTACGTTTGATTCTTTCTCTCTTTAACTAGCATCTAGTTTTGACGACTACTAACCTTGTAACTACAATATATTAGCGGCTCTTTTAAAATTAGTAGTTCTGTGAATTGTTGACCTTGGAACCTTAATAATATTGCAACTTTATAGATGTTTAAATTAAACATTATATGACAAGTTTTTTTTAAAAGGTATGTCGCTATTGTTATGTCTTTACGAGACTAATTATACTCAAAATAGACTCACATAAAGTTTATGCAACAAAGTCTACATACTCGATAGGCATATCCTTGCTGGAAAGTTTCCAATTCCTAAAAGCAATACCGCTCACATGTTAGCATTCAATCTATATTCCGTGAAACACTCTAAAGGTTGCAGCACACATTATCTACTCGGAAGCAGAGCGATTTTTTTCCGGCTTTTGTTTCGTGAAGACGCGATAAGTAGTGCGTAATAGGAATAAGAATTGTAATAAGCAACTGCCATTTGGCAGGCACCTATATAATTCCTCTTCGAGTCTAGCAAAACGTTATTTCAGCTGCGCGGTTTGTATGTGTGGATTTTTATCTGGAAGAAACTTTGTACTAGCATTCAGGTCGTAGTTTCCATTAAATCTTGATGAAATTGGTATACATACAATATTTTAGAAAATTTTGGTCGTCGGGGAGACAGATAAACGCTTTACTCGTATTGTAGACACACAAAACGTAACAATACAAAAATATAAATGTACATGTAGTGCCACAAGTGGTGGCCTTATTTTTGTGATATTTCTCCCAAGGAAGGAAAACTTTCTACGAAAAAATATAATAATGAGTTAGTATAGAATCTATCTTTTTTTACTGGTGAAACAAGGTCTAAAATACTGAACCTTACCGGTGCTACGACTTTAGAGGACGTAATGGGGCTTAAAAAACCCAGGACTAAAGACGATGTTAAGAGGTTGAATGTTATAGCGAAGGTGGCTTAAAAAGTAACTATCAAAAATACAAGTTATTTTAATAATTTATTAACCAAACTACTAGAGAATCGACAGATTTTGATAAAAAAGTACATGTGAACCCTTGAAAAGAAATACGAAAAGAAAAAACATTCAAATCGTTACAGGCTTTTCTAAGTTTAGAGAACATACACAAAAACAGAAAAGATTCTAACGAACTGAGGACCTCCTCTTCTCTGAAGTCGGTTAAAAAGTGTCGATATATCTGTTTCCAAGTTGATATGTGTTCTACAACCTTTACTCGCGCACTCTGGCCGTTTATCCGAGTCCTTTTACTGATCCCAGGTGCATCGGTTACGGCTATAAATAATGAATGTTTCCATTTATGTGGAGAAAGTTATTTGAAGTTGTGGGTGGGGATGATTGTTTATTAATGTTCTGCGGTGATAGAACCTATACTAGATAAATATCTAGTATAGCTTTATCACCGCAAAACATTATTATACTATGTACGACCATGCGAAGTCATAAAAAATATCTTTTGTTAACAAAGTAGTTTACCACAAATACTACGAGTGTTTTATCTTTGGTTGAAGTAATATTTTTTTTTTGAATTTTACAGTAATAATTACTTTTTGATATAACAGCACGTCTTAGGTTTTAAAAAATAATATTTTACTGCATTTAGGTTTAATATTTGCGTAGGTACATTTATTTGTGTTTATTTTATTATCCTGCAATCCTTAGTTAAAACTTCCGAGCCTCCTGAAGTTAGTTGAAAATTCACCAGGCCAACGATCAGGGCAACAGCCAGTACTGTTCTGATATTCTGGACAAGACTTACGTGATATGTGGTACCTTGAAAAAGTGTATCGGAACAGTTCTCTTGAACCTTGACACCTGGTAACGGTCTCTGCTTGGCCGTGCTAGCTTTGCACCAGAGCGGCAGCCATGGCCAGTAGTAACAGTTGTGATATTCTGGACAAGACTTACAGTTTGGTATGAGGCTTCTCGGGAAATTGTATCGGAGCAGTTCTCTCGATAACTGGCACCTGGTGAAGGTCTTCGCATGGCCGTGACAATTTGGCACCAGGGCAACAGCCACGAGCACAAGTAACAGTTCTGATATTCTGGACATTCTGAAAACAATGGAGTGCGTTACATTGTGTAATATCTGTTATTTTATTAGATCTCCAGCTGATAGTCGCGGCTTCGCTTGTGTTAGTTTTGTTTTACTGCGAAAAAATATGGTCTAATATGATATTTCCGGATTTCAAACTATCTCTCTCTACAAAAAAATAATAATTTGATTTGTCGAATTTCGAACATAGACAGCTGATATAAATGGTCCCATAGTGAAAGCTAATTGTTACAATTAGTGCGATGACCCTCTTTCGACTATATACACCCCTAACCAGTAACCCATTATAAATTGGTCATTGATTTAAGTATATAATGTCAAAAGACCTAAGATAGTCCTGCGAGCCGGACAAGAACATTTATTTTTCTGACAAGCATTTAGAATAACAACTTCTCAACGTTTCCTAACGCTGTCGCTAAATACCTCTTGAAACATTTACAAGCTCGGTTCAAAACTAGACAAACTTCGGACTGCATTTCCTACGGCACTCAATTATGAATGTAAATTAAACGTGAGCTTGTTACACCACAATGCAGTTACTAACTTTAGCGGTAGTTCAGTTGCTGACGACTTCTAAACATGGTTATAATTTTGAGCGGAAGGAATCCGGTATTCTAGAAGTTATTGCACCCAATTGAGACCAAAAACTGTTCATAGTTATTATTATTAGGGTTAAATTAAGGACGTGAATTCGCGTAGAGATTCCTGAGAAATCATCAAGCACTGAGGCAGGCCTTTGGGACGGTTTTAGATAGGTATACCAATTTTAAAGGATTTCCTCCCCGATAGCAAATAGGTTAAATTAAGGAAGTAAGAAGGAAGAGTATAGTTATGTAGTAATCTTAATCCCTTGTCAAGGAGACTTGTATGTGTGTGTGTGTGTTGTTTTGTTGTGTGAAATCGAATGTCGTTGTGACAATTCTGTTTCTTGGGTTCGAGTATTTACCACCGTCAAATGTGCACAGAGGCTATAAAGGTACTAGCAAAAAAGAAATTCGTAACATCTAGTACTAGGGTACTATAACCATAAAGGTACAACGAGAGGGTGCTACTGAATCTAATTCGTATTATTTCCCACTTCTTTTAATAGGCTCGCTTTTCGTATTTAAATTATTATTTCTTATTTTATCAACTTCTTAACTTTCTAACTAACTATTAATTATTTGATAAACTATATATGTGACCACACAAAAAGAAACCTTTTAATCAAAAAAAATAATTTTACAACCTAGTCCAGGCGAGCAATCGAAAAAAATAATACTAAAAACATGCAAAGTAAAAAGCTTCCGGAGCAGACACATAACAAATACAAAATAACCGCTTTAGTCAATATGAGAACCTATGTTTAAAGTTTGTTAAAAACTAAATAAAAATGTGTGGTAATTTGAGGTCTCCAACAGAAAAAAAACCCTTATTGAATAATTTCTTAGATGATGTGAATAATCCATAATAAAAAGACTTCTATCAGATTGTATTCTATTATTAAGAGCTTTAAAAAGAATTCTAATAACAAGAAGGCTCCAAATCCCGAACAATTACTAACGCTATTAGTATTAGGCAGTCGTATAACAAGGCATTATTCTCGTTGAGAAAATAAAGCCGAGCTCCCACTGTTTGGTGGACGGACGAAATTGTTTTATTTTCAGCAAAAACTTGAAACTCAATTATAGCGGCCGACGAGGCTGTGAAGGTGCGTTCCGTTGCGCCGCTCACTTTGTGCACTCGCTATTATGCGAGGGTTTACAGACGAGCGACAAAGTATTTGCCACGGTACGAAATTGTTCATCGGAAAATATGACAATGAAACTGACTTTAAATCGGTAGAGACCTACACAAATTATTCAGATATTTTGATCTAAGCACCCAAGTCTAAGACCAATATCGATTAACATTATATGATATTACATGTGAAGTATAAGCATTTCAAACAAAAATAACATTACGTAATCGATTCAAACATCCCTCGTCTGAGAACATCCATAGAAATAAAGTCAAATTGGAACTCATCTTTTAGTGAAGAAGAGTAAGAAAGAAATGGATTCTTTTTTTCGACTCATTGTTTCTGCATACTACGATAGAGTATGATGACCTTGACCAGATCTCAGCAATTTCGTTTGTGTAGTGATATTCCAATTGCCATGGAAATAAATATGTTATGAAAATAGCAAGAAGGCCAAGTGCTTTACAAATATTACATTTCTTCTCGTCGTGGCATGTTTCATTCAGGCCTGGACAATCAAAACCAGGAAATGCTGGGACTATTTTCTACTGACTTCCAAAGAGTGGAGGCACTCAATTCGACAGGATTTTTAAAAAAAATATTTGTTACCTGATTTTAGATGGCAGCTAGATTGATATTAGAAAAATGTTTTTGCGTTTGAGAGGGTTTGACCTACTTTACAAATGGTTCCATTTTGATTTTATCAAAATAGATCTAGATGTTTTATTCGAAATAACTGAAAAGTTTAATAGTCACCTGCCGTAATAAAAGTCCGTGATGACTTTGTTTTAAACAACTTGTTGTATTTGTCACTACTTCATTTTTAATCGCTCGTCTTCTTCGCTCCCGCAAAGACTTTACATCCGGGAGCCGAACGGAACCGAGTTATGGGTCGGAACGGCACCGCCGGCGTTTGTTTTCGAATATTTCGGAACTTTTGTCCGTTTTCAGTACAAGAGTCGAGTGCTCAGAGCTTAGTAGTTGCATGAATTAATTGCGAGCCAGTTTTTAACTGAAAACAAAAGAAGAAAAAAGTTCTTACGGGTGTATTCTTTTGTTTTAGTATATGTTTGATACGCGATTGAACTGCAAATCGTGATTATTATTTTATTTTTAGGAAAATATTATGTTCTAGCTCTTTATTTAATAAAAGTCCCATTTTATGTATAGGTATACATTTACGTAATTTTTGCTACATCTATTTTTATAATTTTCCCTATTGTTGAAAAAGTTTTCCCGCGTAATATAGTATAACCTTACAACCTCCTGCCAGTTTGGACCAACGGTATAAAAATTAGTAAAGATCAAGGTAAAGATCGAAGGGTAAAAACGGGACCCTATTACTAAGACTTCACTGTGGGTCTGTCCGTATTTCTCCAGGCTGTATCTTATGAACCGTCGTAGCTAGATAGATATTGTTTTACAGATGATGTATTTCAATAACAAATACTAAAAACAGAATAAAATAAATATTTTACGCAGACTCCCAAATAACAAACGTGATTTTTTGGCGTTTTATGTTCTATATAACAACAACAGGTACACGTTGATTTTTTTAACAGAATATTAAATAAAAAACTCCATATTTAACTAAAATTCTTAAATAAATCTGAAATGCTTCTATTAAATTTTTAATTGTGCATCTTACAAGGACATAATATACTTTTACTTGAACTATTTATTACTACTAAAAATTGCATTAAAATATTACGTCAAGCAGCTTTTGCTCTAATTCTCTCGTTAAAACGAATTTACTTTACATTCATAGCTACGATATTTCGAATAAACCTTGCAAACTAGTTCGCCTATAGCTGCCAAAGACGAGGTTATTACAGAATCCAAAAAGCTCTCAGCAAAATTAAATCACTCTTTGCGTTTTGATATTACCACTGACGTCAATTCAACGTCGTCCGTTTGATTTTTCGGTGAAATTTCTATCAGTGGATTCATGTATGTCAGCATTGAAGATAAATACATTTATAAGCACTTTATGTCCTTGCAAAATTTTTTTTGGCCTAGAACTAGAACAAAAGCAAAGGAGCCTAAATTTTTAATCTTCGTTTTAATATTTGTTGATTTTTTATCAAACTACTTGACCGATATTAATATTTCTTTCATAGAAACTACTTAAAAACAAAGTTTAGTCATTAAAACAAAAAACAATCATCCCAAGTCAATCCAGTGTAAAATTGTGGAACCTATATAAAAATAATAATATTTTTTTTACGGAATTAAAACCTCCTCCCTTCTGGAAGTCGGCTAAAATTAAGCTTAAACAGTTTGTAGCCTAGGCACAGTTAGGCACAGTTATAAAATAAACTTCTGACAGATATCCGTGTTCGCAAAATAAAACGTACCTAGTCTGTGTCATAAAACGAACTTACAGTACAGTTTCAAACGAAAACATACATTGATGTTTACAACATTTGGCTTTTGGCCGCGAAATAAACCGATGGTTTAACTAGCTAGCTGTTAATTTATGCGGAAGTTAGTCTAGTGAACAACGTTATAAGTATAGTAATTTAATTTAAAATAAAATAAATATATATTAACGGTTAATTCAATAAATTTTATTTATTTTAACATTTAAAATTTAATATAACTCTTGGAATTATTATTTTGCAACAGAATTATTATGTACGTATGCAAAATACTCGTAAAACTAATATACGCAAATTAAAAAAAAAAACCTTTATAATTTGCTATTAGTTTTTATGAAGTTTTGTTATCATTCATTAATTTGGGGTTCAAAATAAATTTAATTAAAGGTCTAAAAATGCCTTTTATAGCAGGCATTTTAAAAAGTTTCTCTTTTTATGTTTTTACAAATTAAGTGTATAAACAGTTTTGATAAATTGCTTATCACATATTTAAGATTTTTTTATACCGGTACAAGATTGAAGACTGACCGACAGACAGATATATAGTTCAAGCTCAACTGCAGTAAAAACTACAATAATCAAACAGTTTCAAGGTACTTCTGCATGCAATAATAATCTGCATGCTTTGTATAAACATAACTCACGTACTGTTTTAGAAAACTTAAAAAATAATTATAACGCCAATCTATACTCAAAACATCACAGCGTCTGTTACTTGACAAAAGTTTATATACATAGATTAGAAAGATATGAATCTTAAATCATTAGCAAAAAAATGAAACTCATTTTAATTTCCATGTCTGTATAATTTTGCAATTCCCATAAAGGTTGTTTGGAAGATATTGTTCTTTAGCGATTTAGCTTTATGCTTGTTTTTAGTCGTTATTATATTCTGATGTAGTATTTTTGTTGTTACAATTCAGATTTTTAAAATTGTGTCTCTAGACTCCAGCGCCGTATTGGGCCACTGAACTAAGACGATCAAACTCACGTCTCCATCAAATGGGAGCTTTTTAACCGACATAAAATTATTCGAGAAACTGGCCCTCAGCAGTAACATTTTCAGTAAAAGATCAGAATAAAACCGGCTTATCGCAACAAGTTTACGAGTTATCAAAACTGCACCGTTTGTATTCTACGTGCCGGTACTATTTATATTTTATGCCTTTTCCAGTTGCATTGCTGTACGAATTTTATTTTTGTATTTATAAAACACTTAATAGTCACTTTAGTGATACTGTTTAATATCAAATTTATAAAACTTACGGCACAATAATGGTTTTTTAACTTGCAAACTTTGTACCATGACATAAATTTCATGTTACTCGTATCATTTAATAAATCAAAAGTGCTTCACATTTTTATTGCTTAGATCATTTTACCCTATAAAATGTCCTTGTTAATCAAAGTGCAAATAAATTGATAGGCTTAATGACACTAAAAACTAGCTAGTAACTTTACCATTGAAGCTGCTGTTATAGATACCAAAAGATTCTTTGCACTCTGCATTGAAATGTTGCGGTATTTTAGGTGAGATGACAAAAGGTAAAATTTATAACTAATATAAATACACACATGTGACGGGTCAGTAGTTTATTGTAGAAGCTATCTTCTCAACAAACGAAAAGATTAATCTTTATTAATAGCTTATTTTTTTATTTTACAAATAGACTCGCGTTTGACCGCAGCTCGCCCGATGTAAAACGATGCTGCAGTCTAGTATGTAACTTGCTTAGAAGAAACCGATTCACTCGCAAATCGAAATGACCAAGATTATATCTATCGGGAAATAAAGAACTCGGCAGCGAATTCCACAACTTCGCATATGAAATCAAACAATTCCTCAAGTGGCATCCAAGCAAATTCAATAAATAAATACCTGATAAAGTTTCAAAGGGCCCCGTATGCAACCGCCCACTTCGGAGATCTTACGTGCACTGACAGCCCAAGTGGCCAATTATCCATTTGGCGAATGCAATCGCAGGATATAGGGATCAGTATTGGAGGGCTGGATCTATGTAGGTCAGTGCTGAATGGTAAGATTGCGACAGCTTTCAATGTAGTTATTATCGAGGATGTGACTGGGACTTTGGACGAGCTAGGTTGGATTATGAAATAGATTTGATAGAGATGATTAGTACTTTGCGACCACATTAACTTTGTTACACTAGTAAAAAACAACATGTTGACCGATATCATCATGATGACGTTCAAATCGGATTTATACCATATTTGAAGCTCTTTTTTATAATAATTTAGGCTTGCGTTTGACCGCATCAGCTCGCCTACCTTATGTAATTCGACGGATATGGCCTAAGATGTACGCTTTGAAGAAACCAATTCACTCGCAACTTGAAGATACTTGTTTGTCATCAAACATTACAAAAAAAAAAATTACACATCAAAAATTTTTTAGATGGTTTGTGTATCTACTAACGAAAGGAAAAAATAATTCAATCGGCAATGGCAACTTTTAGGGTTCCGTACCCACAAAAGACTAGACAGTTGTTTTTTTTTTCAGATAATGTGTTTTACTTATTTCTTTTGCGGCTATATAACAACAAACAGCAAAAACAGTTTAAAATAAATATTTAAGATGAGAATACAACATAGTGATTCATGCCGTTTTTTCTCGACATTAATAACGACTACAGGTAGAAACTTGAAGAAATCTAAGAAGATCCGCTAAGTACGAGTTAGACTCGCGTTTTAACACGTACTTATACGAGTTAGATTCGCGTTTTAACACGTACTTATACGAGTTAGACTCGCGTTTTAACACGTACTTATACGAGTTAAATTCGCGTTTTAACACGTACTTATACGAGTTAGATTTGCGTTTTAACACGTACTTATACGAGTTAGGCTCGCGTTTTAACACGTACTTATACGAGTTAGACACGCGTTTTAACACGTACTTATACGAGTTAGATTCGCGTTTTGACACGTACTTATACGAGTTAGACTCGCGTTTTAACACGTACTTATACGAGTTAGACTCGCGTTTTAACACGTACTTATACGAGTTAGGCTCGCGTTTTAACACGTACTTATACGAGTTAGACTCGCGTTTTAACACGTACTTATACGAGTTAGGCTCGCGTTTTAACACGTACTTATACGAGTTAGACTCGCGTTTTAACACGTACTTATACGAGTTAAATTCGCGTTTTAACACGTACTTATACGAGTTAGATTTGCGTTTTAACACGTACTTATACGAGTTAGATTTGCGTTTTAACACGTACTTATACGAGTTAGACTCGCGTTTTAACACGTACTTATACGAGTTAGACTCGCGTTTTAACACGTACTTATACGAGTTAAATTCGCGTTTTAACACGTACTTATACGAGTTAGATTTGCGTTTTAACACGTACTTATACGAGTTAGATTTGCGTTTTAACACGTACTTATACGAGTTAGACTCGCGTTTTAACACGTACTTATACGAGTTAGACTCGCGTTTTAACACGAGTCTGACTCGTACTTAGCCGTTTTTTAATGGCACCGCTTGTATTATCTTTTCAACATATGATCTTTAAAGTTAGTTCATACCCGGTAGAGACATCGTTTAATTTATTATGATGAGTGATATCGCTATGTTTACTTAAAATAAACCCGAACACAAAATCAGTCGAAATAATGATTATACAATTACTTATTAATAGCCTACACACTTCGTTGTTATTCATCTATACATCAAATTAAGTCCAACCGTACAAGTTTCAAGACTAGTACCAACTTTGGCTCGCAAATATTGCAAGATTTGCAGGCAGTTTGCTAGTTTTCAATGGTGACCCAACTAGTTGGTACACTGTTCGTTGCTTTGACCAACTTTGTTTATACAACTGTTTATAGTTTATACTACAGGTGATATTGGACAAGAAATTGGCGGCAACCAACATTTTAGTACAAACTTGCTTATCAAACTTTGTGAAGCTTGCTTTATGCGCGTGAATTTAGTTGTGCGTGAAGTTTATCGATTTAATTTATTTATTTAGTAAGTATATTATATTAAATTTATAATTTTAGTATATCATGTCCGTCAGATGACGTAGCAATATCGTTTTAACCTATTCTGACATAATAATGTGGTATGATATCAAAATGGTAAAAAGTATGATCTGGGGCGCTGTACGAGTATGAATTCAATATTCGTGTAGGAACTAGCGGTTCCAGGGCTGCAGGTAACAAAAGTAAAGTAATTAATATATTGAACGACAAAAAACATACAATAACGGACCCTCGTACTTAGCTCATGTTTATAAAATTAGGAGAATTTTTAACACAAATTAGACCTAATAATATTATGCTTTTAGATGCTATGCTTACAAGATTGTGTAACAAATCGATAGCGAATGAGCATCAAAATGTAGTAATATTATTTTATGACTCGTCGAACGTCGTACCGCCTAACAGTTTTGTAAGTTTCTCAACTTTTAAACTTTACTTGGAGTACGACAATCATTTCAAGACTAAAATCAACAACATATTTCGAGTTTTAGTGAAACGGATTCATTTTTATACATATTTTTTTATTGTTTTTCTGTCATAAGAACCTTCTCCTGTCAACTACAAACAAAAAAAAAATTAGTGAAATCGGTCCAGCCGTTCACTCGTGATGGCGTGACCAAGGGATATAGAGATTCATTTTTGTATATATAGATTATATACAAAGTCAAAGTCAAAGTCAAATCATTTATTGGCCTTATAACTGCGTTTGTCACACTAGGCAAGTCAATACGTACAATAATGAATTATAATATTATGACGAAACAAGAGTTAAAATTTAAAGAAAAATTAGAAAGAATAAATTTGTGTCAAGATAATAATGTTAAATTTAATATTGATGTCTGATTACTATATACATAATACTTAGTTATATATCAGTCCGGTAACATTACAAGTCAAGTATTGTTTAATGTCAATATCCATTTTAATTAATAATTCGAGAATGAATATTCAGTCAGATCAGTTTGTAAGAATTCTTTTACTGAGTAAAAAGCAGTGGATTCGAAGAATTTTTTTAATTTACACCTAAAATCATTGCCATGTAAGTTAGCTACAGGACGAGGTAATTTATTGAACATACATATCTTAATCCAGATGCCTTGTTTCTTTACTTTGGCTAATCGAACTTTTGGTTTTGTTAGAAGTACGTCCGGTCTATTGCGATCTCTAAGATTGTATGGTATGTGATTCGGTTTTATCATTAGATTTTCCTTCTCGTCAAAAATTTCTAAGAGGCAATTATAAATATACATGGATACCGCTGTCATTATTTTGTGTTTTTTAAAGTATTTTCGTGCTGACGTGCGTTTTTTTAATCCAAATACTATTCTTATGGCCTTCTTCTGGGCTCTTTGGACTTTAATCATATCGGCCCCGTTGCCCCATACAGTTATCGCATATCTTATCATGGAATGTACGTATGCATAATACACTGACAACATATCTTTCACATCTAATACAGATCTTAGTTTAATGAGCGCATAGTTAGCACTTGCTAACTTCTTACACAGTTTATCTATGTGGTTTGTATGACTAATAGTGTGATCAACAGTATATCCTAAGAAGACATTTTCTTTTACTGCAGGATTCTTGATCACACCTTTGCGAGATTGATATTGCATAACGATGCTTTTATCCGCATTTAATATAATTCCATTAGCATTGAACCACTGTTTGAGAATATTTTTTGCCTCTAAAATTTTTATTTCTAGTTTCTCGTTGTGCTTATCCTTTATTACTACATGGGTATCATCGGCAAATAAACTAATATAAGTCCAATCAGGCATGGCACAGACAAGGTCATTAATATATATGAGGAAAAGAACAGGTCCTAATACTGATCCTTGTGGTACCCCTATATCTATAGTAGCAACTTTAGAATTTACTCCATGTAAAGAAACAATCTGACTACGATTACACAAGTACGTATGCATCATATTCAGTTCAGAGTCATAAAAACCATAGTGGTGTAGTTTTATTAATAATATGTCATGCCTTAAACAATCAAATGCTTTAGATAGATCACAGTATATGCTAGCGCACTTTTGTGATCCATCCAAGGCATCCAAAACATAGTAAAGAACTTTCCTAGTTGCCATTTCCGTCGATCGACCTTTACGAAAGCCATACTGAGAAGTTGTAAAAAGATGATTTTCTTCAAAATATTTTAATATTCTAGATTTAATAACCGCTTCGAGAATTTTGGATATGGTTGGCAGTATGCAAACTGGTCTGTAGTTGCCTAGTTCTGAACAATCGCCCTTTTTAAAAAGCGGAACAACTCTACCTAGCTTAAGACAATCAGGAAATATTCCTTTTTCTAAGCAATCGTTGATTAAGAAATGTAAAAGTTCTACCAAGCATTCGTTCTGTAAAATAAGTTTCTTCAATGTCTTGGAAGTCATATCGTATATGTCTGGTGTGTACTTTTCTTTCATATTTTTAACAATTGTTAATAGCTCTTTGAGATCGATTGGGTCAAATTTGATTTTCGAAGTCGCTTTTTTCGTAGCATCTAAATATGATATACATTTGGCAGTGTCTGTATTAGTATTACACGTTACTTTGTGAGCTATGTGTGTGAAAAAAATATTAAATGCATCGGCTATCTGTATAGGATCAGTAAGATCTTTGCCATCTTCAGCTTTGATATTATTTACAGTTTTATTGGATTTTTGTTTTTTATTATACCTCACCTGTTCATTTATTATCTTCCAGGTCTCTTTTATTTTATTTTTGGAAGTTCTTACTCTATGACCATATTGAAGTTTTTTAGATGATATATATACTTTTCTCAGGACTTTCTTATATTTTCTTATGTGTGTAACTCTTTCTTTGCATGAATCTAATTCTTGTAATTTCTCCATTTCAGCCAAATTAGTCTTAGATATTTCTATTCCTTTCGATGTCCACTTTTTCTTATTACTACGTGCTATGAATTTCTTTTTTGGAAAAGCAATGTCATAATAATATTTAATAGCTTCTAATAAAATATTCATTCTCAAATTAGTGTCATTACAAGAAATTATTTGATGTTTTAATCTTAGAAATTCTATTTTAAACAGGAAATGAAAATAATTTATGTTGCTAGGTGTCATCTTCCTTATAAACAAAACCTCCTTTTTTGAATATTTTTTGCAACGATATCGTTAATTATTAATCGAATTGTTTTGTGGTCTGCAATTTTATGATCTAAAATATCTCCTTTAAAGTTACTAAAATTAACAATGAAATTATCGATACACTTTTCCAGTAAAACCAACCTCTTGACCGGATTTGATGAAATAAAAAGGGACCATACGATAGGTACACCCTTTCAAACAAACAATAAATACTTCAAATCGGTCCATTCGTCTAAAAAAAAATCAGGTACCAAACAAAAAAAAACTCTGAATTGAAATAGAAAAAAACCGGAAACTTTTTGGAAGTCTATAAAAAAATTCATGCAAAACACACGCATACTCGTATCAGCAACAAGATGTTTTTGACTCTTAAAATTTGACAAATATGTACAAATGTAACAATTTTATTTCTACGACTTCTTTATTATTTTCAATATATTTTGTATGCAAAAAAAGCCCGTACAGTTGTTTGCTATACGGTATTTTTAAATAATAGTAGATAATAGTTAAATATGACGTCAGTTTATGTCCGACTTAGTTATTTTCGCAGTTTGGGTTCCATTTTTCTTTTTATTTTATTAATTTTTTGTTTTTTTATTTTCATGATAGGTATGTTATGGATCTTTGTGAGCTTGTTTTTTATGTGGCCATTACTTCAGCGGCCGCGCTTTAAATTTATTGTATTAGACTCTGTAAGGTTCTTTATGTTCGTGGCTTCTAATGATGCAATAAAATGAAACACGTATAAAAAAAACTTTTAAAAATTCTAATGATAATATGATAATGCTGTTGGTGTTAAATAATAAATATGTCTTAATCTAACAAGCGAAGATATACATTTCAAATTTCAAGCCCAAGGATTAACAGATTAACAACACACACACTAACTTTCGCATTTTAAATATTATATTAACAAGTAAAAGCGTAAAACTACAACCAAATCATTTTTTTTACAAAAGGAAACGTCTCCCTTTCTATCTCCTTATCTAAACAATCGTACCCCCTACCCCCACCGCCCCAGTATTTCGTAGCAAATATCTACGTCGTAGGACCTCTACGGTCTACGGCGTAGCATAAAGTTGAGCAAGTGGCACGGTAACAGCCGTAGAGAAGGCAATTTAGCTATAATCGCACTCTTGTGTAAGAATCGCTGCAATGCGCGTGGATGCGACGTAATAGACCAATTCTGGTGAGTGACGGCCGGACGACGCTGTTACTTGGGACAAGTGATAAGATGAAGAGGTATTTGAGAGTCATATATTCATAAAAAAGAAAGAGTCAAAAGATAAGTAAAAAATAAAAAAAAAGAAAATTGTTGAAGCTTCACACCGACTGTTGTCAAGATTGGGTGAAAATTACGCTCTGTACACGAGTACATTATTTCTAGACAGACTCACAGACACCTAAACATATAAACTTACAGCCGAAGGAACAGAATATTATTTTCGAAACAGAGACGCTTCGCTCGCTAAGTCGATAATATAAACTAAATACATTTTGGAAAACTTTGACTGGTTCAATATCTAAATATAACGTTCAGCAGCCCGATTGAGATAGTGTTTCCGCACAGGTTTCAAAAATGTACAACTCGAAATACGCATAGCATGTTCAAATATTCTAAATTATGAAGAGCAATACAAGAAAAATAATCACATTTAAAATTTGACATTTTATACTTACTGAGCTTTGCCTAGTATAATATCTGAATTAGGCTTCAGTTTAAAACTCAGTCAAAATTATCGTACCCGCGATACTCCTTCACATTGTACCATCGTTCGTTTGTCGGGAACAAGTGGGAATTACCCGACAATTGATAGGAGAGTAGGTGACGGACGCGCGTTGACCCGACGTGAGAACTGCTCACCCGGGGAACACTATTTACTCGTGCTAGCTCTGACATGGGTGCTGACACCTACCTGTTATAAATACCGTGCTGTCTTGCCTCTGACGTAAGAACCTTTACCACAATTTGTACTCTCTTAACGGGAATCGGATTAAGAGATCGCATGGTAAATCAGTAAGATTTTTTGGACTTTTTGTTTATATTTCGCATTAGCTAAGTTACTTCTTATGCAAGTCAGTATTAGTATGGGTATTCTTGTCTGGCAAATTAAGTAGGCGTGGATAAATTGTACTAAACTATAAACATACACCTATTGACTTAATCTTGACTTCCTAATACACGCTTAACACGTTTTAATGATTCCATCAATGATGTTTCATAAGAGAGACCGATTATATCTTATCTACGCATATCTATATTAACTATGTAAAAAAAGGAACGATATATATTTTAGTATGTACTGAATAAACTTAAAAACTACTAAACCAATTTCAAAAAAAAATCTTTAGCTATGATAAAGCTACATTATCACGCAGTAATATGGGCTATAAAATTAGAGAGCAAGTTAATATACACGAGTATATAAAAGAGTAAGTCCTGACTGATATTTTTTTAGAAATCAACGTTGAGTCGAAACTGCTGAACCTAGATACATGAGAATTGGAGGCTGTATTCATTATAGGGTGTAGGGGTGTATTAAGAAACTATTTTAAATAAACTCAACCCTGAAGGGTTAAATGGAGATTCAAAGTTAGTAAGTTTTTATATACTATTTTATGTCACGTGCAACTTATTACAAAGGTACTATATATTATATAAGCAACTAGTAGCTGTGACTTACATCTGTTTTCGTGGTTTTAAAGGGATGGAAATATTTTTTCTAATGCATACTTTCGTTTTGTCAACAGAATGTGGCTAGTGCGCACCCTGGCAGTCATCTGCTGTATGTCCCAGGCGACGAGCGCGCAATGGCGCTGCCCCGTACTGAGCGCTCGACCAGCCGCTGAATGTGCATGCGACCTGCCTCACACGCTACGCTGCGCCGGCGACCACACTGCTTTGCAGGTACTTGTTCTATTGATCATTGTCGCTAATAGTTGCGTAATGTATAGCATGTTTCAAGTAACGATCGCACAACAACCTAATAATAAAACCACAACCTAATACGCTGATATGAGCTGCGCGGGCGACCACGCTGAATTGCAGGTACTTTTTCTACTAACGGTTGTAGATTAATACTGCGCAATGTATAGAAAATTTTATATAAAGATCGCAAAATGGCACTGCTCCATTTTGATTTTAAATATGTGCACGATTGCCGAGCGCCGATCCCTTCAAGATTTTTTTAATCTTACTCAAGACTTCTTTTTAATTCATTGTTATCGAAAATAGACATCTCCACAGAATAAGGTATCTAATATTCTCAAACTAACCGAATACATTGTCTAAAGCTCAAACTTCAGAACTTCCATATACCAAAATATACACATGTTCGGAATAACTTGAAGATATTCTCTCAAGGCAATTCCATGGAACTGGGGCATTTCTCGGACGCAGTGGGGCGAGCAAATTACTGAATAGATAGGCGTCTTGATAGACCAGCGAGTGCTAGTCAAACGAGAGACGCTTTGTAGGAACCTCTACTGGTGGAAGGCAGTGATCGTGGCTCTCGAGCTAATCTCTAGGTTATACATACTTGTTTAAGCTTTACCATGGCTTTAATGTCTTTGATGTTTTTTCTACTAATATTAACATTAAGAATAAGAATAAGAAATATTTATTGGCCTTTGAATAACGTTCGTTACAGGCAAGTTAAACAAGTCTCATGTATTTCATTGATCATGAGTAACATAACGCGTTTAACAAAATCTGTACTATGTAGCTTGATGTGGTCCCTTACAACCAAATGAGTTCTTCAGGTATTCGAACTCAAAATGCCTCCTGAACCACGGCCCTTTTGGCCCTAGGGTAAATACATGTCGAAGGTTCTACGAATTACAAAATATGAAACACCGGGAACTACACAAATAGAAAATGTTTTTAAGGGTGATAACCGCGAAGCTTGTGGCGCTATATAGCACATTATAAAAAAAAGACCACGAGGTCAACATGTCGAAGAACTACTTGCCAATAGCTTGAATCAAATTAGGCACATATTATTGTGTTCTCATGCTTGTTACATTATACCGTTACTACAACAGTCAAATAGGTATATCAAATAAATAAATGTAAATCAAAACATTCAGTATCATGTGCAAATAAACAATATCAATAGCGAATCTGAAGTACACGGCCACAATAATCCACACACCCTTATTTCAGTAGCCCATACCTGGCTCATGCAGAGCTATTAAAACCCAATCTACTCCCCCCACAATGCCTTACGAGTCATGAATACTAAGGCGCTGTCCAAATATCCAATAGACCAGAGACTATTGAGGTGTTATACAGGGAACTAGCGTGTGGAGCGCGGACGTTGATTCGGATACAATACGGTTTCAATGGGTTCTACTAGATGCTCTAGATTTGTCAGTATTGAATTTTTTATTTTTTGACATACTGACCCCGATTCGGGCAGGCTATACTTATTAATATAACCTAATATGACAGTCCTAAAATTGTCTCCTATTTTTAGTTGCCAAAAGTGAGAAAACGAAGGAAATTATTTTTAGCAATTTTTACTTTAGTCTGTCTGACTAGCTGAATTGTTTTCATTGTCTCCTAAGTATCAACCTATATGCAAACCACTGCTGAACTTACTCCGAAAGAGCATAGGCCATATTCGTAATGATGGCCAAATGTGTATTTGCCACTTGCTTTTAAAGTAAAGATAAAAAAGATAAAGATAAAAGATATTTATTTATTAAAACACATGGTTAACACATCAATTATATAGAATAATATCGAAACAATGGTAGACTAGCTGAATTCAGTATTAATAACGGGTTCCAAACTCGGCACAAGCCGGTGTCTTGGACACCCAGAAAGTGTCTTAACCTAAATGATTTCATTATTATGTTTTCCGTCACCGCCGAAAAATAATAAAGAGTTGTAATATGCAAATGTGCGAAATTGTGATTAGAATCCACAATTGATTTTTGTAAATCAAGGTTTATCCCAAATTGCGCGCTTAATTTGGATTCGAGTGAGTACGACTTTTATGTAGGTAAAAAATAAAATATGAAAACAATTGCAAAACTCCTTCGACTTTCAACAGTAGGTACCCTAAATGAGCCACAACGCCCTCAGGCGGTGGCGTTGGGTAAACAAAAGCATTCGATTGACACCTGGGAGCGTTTACTTTGAGAAGGGTCCCATCAGACCGCTCGCCTTCGACAGAATAGACGTCTGTATATTGCTCGTATTTACTTCAAGGGAAGTAGTAAACATAATGTGGCTATAATAATGGTGTTTGATTAACACAACTTATTGTCAAGGTATGACAAAGGGCTTTACAATAGTTTCCGTGTCTGATAAGTAGATTGACGCAAATTGAATGACAACAATAAAATATTTTGATATTATTAGCAATATTTTGATTAATGTGCATCTAACGCGATCCTTAGGCGTTTTCGAGCTCAAACTTTTTTGCAACAGACTTTCTTACTCAAAAGAAAGGAAAAAATAATTACAATTTTAACATTTAATTAAATAATTCAAACACGATCAAAGGTGGCAATTAATAATGAATCTTGCAATTTTACTAGAAATACTGTGATTTCTAATTAAAAGGATTCCGAGTTCTTGGTATAAAAATTCTTAAAAACATTTAATAATAATAATTAACATTTCAAATGTTAATTACGATTACATTATAATATATATTTTCAATATAAATCAAAGAGTAAATCCTGGCTGAATGATCGACTGATATTATAGACTATAGAATATAGTAAGTACACTTCTATCGTCTATAATATATATATATATAGAAATATTTTTGCAAATTCTTCAAAGGAGGTCAAATGGGGTTAAAAGTTTCGAACTTCTTTATATTTATTATCTATATATTTATTATTTATTTATCTCGTGCAACGCCGTAGGTGACAGCTAAGTACTTAGTAGAAGAAAAATAGACAAAATCATCCAACTATGCCGTGTGGGCTTGTAGGTATCTGCGGCTTATTCGTTGATTTTTTCGTGCACTGCAATGTAGTTTAGAAGTTTGTTTTCCTAGACGCTTTTTATTTGTAGAAACCATAATTCAGTTGTAAAAATATAACTTGGTAAAAAAATGTTATTAAACTCCTACAACAAAGAAGTTCGAATGTAGGGTGTTTCTTTAATTTCATTTCTTTTTTGTGTGTATTTGCCAAAGACATTCTCATTATTTTTTTACAATACGAGTAACGATGTAAAAGTATTATTATTTTTTGTGATTACTATTCTTTGTCATTAATTAATGTGGTACTCTGTTTTTGTCAACTGACATTGTCCAATTACTGAAAAAATATCTGTTAAAAATTTCATTTAAGCTTGTTTCTTTTTCAATATATTATTATAGTAGGTAAATAATAATGCGTACACAAAGTGTAATTAGTTTGAATCTTTGATTTTAAATATTTCACAAATAAATAAAAAGAATAATGATAAATAAATAATAATAGTTAAATTAAGACCTTATTGTACCATATCTGAAGCGAAATAAAGAACTTTGAACTTTAAATCGGCAATGAGACCAGTAAAGAATAAAAATAGGTTGATATAAGAAAAATTAAGACGAACGATGAGACGTTATAGGATTAAGTACTTACTTAAGTAACAGTTTATTACTGAAGTTAAGAAACAGAACAGCTTTCGGAAAGATAAAAATTATTTTGGACCATTTCAACAGTTCGCCCTTCAACTCTCTCAAAACAAAACCAACACTGTTGCTACTAATTTTCTCTTTCTGTCTTTCGCCAACTACAAAACATTGCCCCATGTTGAAAGCCTTCGAGAAACTTATTCTGACTGAACAAGCGTGAAATGCAGATTCGTAGAATTTTAGTAAATATTGATTTTTATGAGTCAATCACGCTTTGAATGTACAAAACAATACAACAACTTTTTATTAAACACTACATTTAAAAACTTTTACAAGGCATAGTGTTAAAGTATATAATCAACATATATTGTTTTAAAGTAGTATACTTTTCTGTATTCTATATAGTACTAGCTGACCCGGCCACGCGTTGCTGTGGCTATTTTATAGCGTCAACAACACGTGGTAATTATGCTGTTAAAATGTAGCTTATATGACACGATCTTAGATTTACCATAGCAGCGCCATCTATTGATTACTTACTCAACCCAGTCGAAAGGTATCGACATCTGTTAGAATCATTTGGAGTTAACAGATAATTGTGACTGTCAAATAATAACAGACAAATAATTAGCAATAAATTAATATTGCGACTATAATTTGAGATTTAAACTATCCTATCACTCAAGTTGGATCGAACTGCACATGGTGTGCGAATTTTATTATAATCGGTTAAGTGGTTTAGGAGTCCATTGAGGACAAACATTGTGACACGAGATTTATATATACTAAGATAGTCAATTCTGTATGTAAGTCTCTATCGAACAGTTTATACTCGTCAGAGATAAAGACCATAAGGAATGCAATCATCATTGCATAAATTGGTGATGTTTAATCGTAACTTCACTACTAATTACACATAATTCTACTACTAATGTTTGGTTTTATTTGTAATTAGCTATTAATGAGTTTTTTCGCAACATGTGCTATAGACAAATTATATGTATTGTTAAAATAGGTAACCTAGATTATAGGTCAAAAGAATCTAGATTCCTATAGGCTTTTAAAGAAGATAAAAGGTGCAAACTTTAAAGCAATGATTTCTTTGCAGAAAATCGGCCGTCATCTCCGCGATCAGAAAGCCCGGAACAAGAACACCGCTGTATCACTGCTCGACTGCTCTCTACGAGGAGTGACTGTTCTATCAGCGTCATCTGTGTCGGAGCTGGCTGGAGCAGGCTTGCATGGGCTGGTGGTGTCTTCAGGAGACATCAGGCGGGTCCAGCAAGGGGCGTTTGCTGACGTCGCTTCTACACTTTTGGCTTTAGGTATTCTAATACGAGTATAATATCCATGCGGTGTTTATCTTAAACTTCTCCGTGGGTTGCGGTGTTTTTCGTGTCAGAGCTGGCTGGGGCAGATTTGCATGTACGATAGTTTATTTTGTATACATACTTGTATTATGAATGGTCCAGCAAGAGGCAGTCACTGCTTCTGCAGGCTTCTAGGGTTCTGTAGTCTGAAGGTTATCCACAGAAGATATTGAAGAGCTCTAGCAAGGAGCGTTGACATGCAGGCAGTCTAATAAAAGAGCACGGTGGTATTATTTCTACCTCTGATCTTCGGTATTCTCAGTGTTTTCCGAATCGGTTGGCGATAACTTGCACGGCATGGTGGTGTCTTTTGGTGGAATGACGACGGTCCGGCAATGAGCGTTTGGTGACGTCATTTTACGCTGTTGGCTTTTGTTATTCTTATTGCTTTATCAGATAAACAATTATATATTTCAATAGTCTAGCTATTGCATTGGCAACAGGTAGTTGACTATTCCGCCGATGCGATGGCATTGAAAACTTGGTTTAGGTAGACGAATTATGGTCCATCGAAATTCTTTATTTTTTATAAAACAATAGAAATCTCATATTATTTTCTTAAAAATACTAAAAATAACCTCTTTGTAAGAATAGCGAAAGGCTTTTAACGTTTTACGTGCACAATTCATGAGAAAGTCTGGTTTAGTTATAAGACCTGAAATAAAAATCGTTATTACTCGTTCCTACTCGTATCTAGCTTTTAATCTAGCGAAAATGCTTGTTATTCCAATAACTTATTTAATGTACCTAATTAATCTATTACTTGATTTCTCCAGAGAGCGTAGAGTTCTAATAAGAAGAAAGTTATAAAAAACGGTAATATTATAATTATTAACTAAGACGTGTATATTTTACACAGGTATCTAAAAAGGAGTATAAGTTTAAATCTGTAATGAAGCTAAGTTTGTATGTCAGTGTCCTTATTCGACCATAACTTGGTTTCGCTTAGCTTCTGGTATTATACCTACACTGTGACATTATTTTATATGTTACTAGCTGAACCACCGAACTTCGTACCGCCTAACAGTTATGTATGTTTCTCACCTGTTAAACCTTCCCTGGAGTACAACAATCATTTCAAGACTAAAATCGGCCCTGCCGTTCTCGAGTTTTAGTGAAACAAACGGATTCATTTTTATAAATATATTTATTATTTTTTTTCTGTCATAAGAATATTCTCGTGACAATAACAAACACAAAAAAAAGTGAAATCGGTCCAGCCGTTCACGCGTGTTGGCGTGACCAAGGGATAGAGAGATTAATTTATATATATATAGATAAATAGATAAAAAATGATTTACCGTCTGTGCGTCGAGTCTGAGAAAACGCCATTTTCTCTATCAGTTTGTATGTTAGTACTCGCGTACAGGTCGCACCTAATTCTACGAAGGCGAAAGTCTTCCTTTCCTATCCAAAGTCATTGAGCGTCTTGTCCACAGACAACTCAACTTATTCCTTAACAGACATGCTCTTTTAAATACTCTCCAATCCGGTTTCTGTCCTGGGCACAGTACTGTGTGATGTGTGACTGCTCTTGTCAAGATCATACGTAAGGGTATGGATGACGGCAAGCTTACTGTTCTAACCCTGTTAGACTTCAGTAGTGCTTTCAACGCCGTCAACTTTGATATCCTCCTTGCATTACTTTCCTCTATTAACGTATGGACGTTGGCAACATGTTCGCCTTGAAGACTCGTTTTTTTCATGGTGTAATACAACGGCTGGCGTACCGCAAGGCGGCGTACTTTCTCCACTCCTCTTTGCAATATTTATTATTTCTATATTTAAAGTGATTTCTTCTTCAAAATCAAATCAAAATCTAAATGCTGATTTATCTCGAGTTTTCGAGTGGAGCCATTATCATTGGTAGCTCACGCATGATATCTAAGATTGACTAGGATACTCTGCCAAAGGTAGTTTTCGATGGGGTGGTCATACAATAAAGCGATTCAGTTAAGAACCTTGGAATAATCATGGACCAGTCTCTTAGCTGGGACTGTCACTTACAAACCATCAGCTGCAAAATGTTTGCTTCTGGAGCATCTTTTTACTAAGGTTGCGCTCGCACAATCTCTTCTTCTTCCTATCTTAGATTACGCTGTCGCCTGAAGATGTGCATAGGCACATCTTCAGGAGGACCAGATAGACAAGCTTGAGCGGCTTCAAAATTTCAGCATCAGATTTATATTTTGTTTGCGCAAATATGATCATAACTCTCAGTTTCGCACTTAGCTCAAGTGGCTGCCTATTCGCCTTCGTCGGAATGCTCACATCATTTCTCTTGTATATAACATCTTATTCAATCCCACTAAGCCACAATATTTAAAAGAGTGTTTCTCTTATTTGCACAATACCCACTCCTCGCCTCTTCGGTCATCCGAAAACCTTACTCAAAAGATGCCAACGCACTGCAAAACATTTTTTAAATACTCTTTCACCGCCCAGTCCATAACCATAACCAACTGACGAGTATATCAGTCAGTCTTGCTTTGGAGTGCTTTACCTCTGCATATTTATTATATCCCATCATTGACTAGCTTCAAGGATAAGGTTAAAAAGTTTTATCAGTCACCTTTGTGATTATTAGTTGTCTGATCTATGTATTATTGTTTACCATGCTTACTTTAGTATGATACATTATTATACTGTTTAGTATGTACGTATTGATTATAACATTTTGTGTATTAAGTTAATTAATATATTCTTTGTTGTATACCCCGTCCTATTACATTGCATTTTTTCAAATTTATCTCCATCCTAAGGTTGCCTGGAAGAGATCGCTTTTTAGCGATAAGGCCGCCACTTGTGGCACTATATTTAGTAAGAAATTTTCTCTTGTATTTTTATTTTATTTGTGTCTGCAATAAAGAATTGATCTATCTATGTTAGTACTCGCGTACAGGTCGCACCCAATTCTACGAAGGCGAAAGTAAGTTAGCTTTAAGTTTTTTTTTAGATATTTTCCTACATAAATGACACACTGGTAATTTTTTAAATAGAAAATAAAAGTCGCTGCTGTTAGGTCAACAGTTCACACAACTAATAGTTTATCTACGCATTATCAAATAATCTATGCTAGACGTGCGAAACTAACCACTTGAAATAACAATAGTATACAACGGTATCATTCCTACAAACTCATTTTACCCGTATCCCTTAAATACATAATTCGATATTCGACTGCATTTACACATTCACGACACTTGTTACAGTGCTTTACACCCCAGGGTGTTATAAGTTTGACGTATCTGTGTGTGTGTGTGTGTGTGTTGTAGCATCGTAACTCCCAAATGGATGTACCGATTTTTATTTTGATTTTTTATTTGAATGGTATATTGGTTGGGGCTGTTTTTAGCTACGTTTCATGACAATCGGTCCAAGATTGCCGCTGCTACAAAATGGCGGAGTACACATTATTTTCACAACATTCTTAATGTAGGTATCAAATGAAAGGGCTTGACTAGTAGAATACTATACATTATGATAATTTCAAAGCTAAGATGGCTGCTACAACAAATATGTGGGATTTTACAAAAAAAATCTACTTGCGTATTTTATACGTTAACTATTTTTGATTCGGACAACAATGATAACTATGTAATTATTGCCGTGCAAGTGGCTTACGAAAAATTAAATGATTAACTAAATCATTTAATGCTTTGGAAACTTACTAAATTTACTAAAGAGTCAATATAGTTATTATTACATAAATATATAAAATATTGATATAGTCACTATAAAATTTAATTAGCTAACTAACAAGGTATCAATTTATGACAACAATACAATAACTTTTTCCTTTTGATGTATATGACATACATAACCTAACCTAACCTAACTATGATTTTTATATTGATTGATTATGCTCATGCATGTGTAAATGCGGAACGAAATTTGATATTCATACAGCGAAATCACAGCCCCTAACCTTTTTCAATAGCAAATAAGCATATACGGCCATTTGCAGGTTTACCGAACAATCAGCTGCCGTCTGTACCGACCGAGGCGTTATCCCGCCTCTGGAACTTGGATAGATTGGACCTGTCTAACAACAAGATACACAGTTTAGACCCTAATTCTTTCAAGGTAAGACTCGTTTTCGCTTGGCCTAATTTTATTGTGATATGAACTGGTTGGTTTAGGTTTTGTTATGGTATTTGTGATTTGTGTGAATAGCTAAAAGGTTTAATTATACGTTATTTTGATAGGTTTTAAATAGTATTTTTTTTGGTATAGGCGGCTTGAGTCTCCCTAGAGTCTAAGTCTAGGCTGTCGAGGGCCTTGAATAGTAATTAGCATAATCTAATATTTTTTGATTTAATTAACTGGTTCGTAATTGCTTAGAGCTATTAGAAGACATAAAAAATGTTTTCGCTTATTTTCGCTGATAAAATTTCATAATAACGTAAATAATAAATTAAACCCAGAAAAAATCGTCTCATTTAACTATATTTTAGGTGCAGAAATTAACATAGGGTACATTATTCATTTACATTTTCGCTATTAGCTAGATTTTAAAGGAATGTTTTATATAAAATTTACTTTTAGCATTAACATTTTAACGCAATATTTAGCTTCAGTTTATGACAAATTATTTTTGTATTGTTTCAGGGTATTAGAAACATAACCTTTCTGGATATAAGCGATAACCAACTGACGAGTATATCTCCCGACTCTTTCAAGCCACTTGTCAAACTCAGCGTGTTGAGGTTACGAGGAAACCTACTGAAAGTTCCTGCTTTGGTTTCCTTGAAAGTAAGACAGTTACTACTATTGTAGTAGCAAATAACATAACAGATTATGATGAGCACAGTTCTATATCTGTGCCAATGTAATCACACACACACACACACCATAAAATGTACAGTAGATGATAGATATAGGCAAGGGACTACAAAAAATGACGTGCTCAAGAAGTGACCTTTACTCAGGGGTAAGTGAAGGTTGATGATGATGAATTTCTCATAGCTCCATACGAAGATTTATTTTGTACAGGGGATTCACTGTGACATTCACAAGCTCATGTAGGACATATCGGAAATAGATATTCAAAAATGTTTGTTTTAAAATTCAAAATATCTGCACTAAAGAAGCTTTGTTCGTAATAACTGCACTGCTGGCCATGCTGCAATGGCTTCCAGTTTAGCTTAGTTTATTTATTTATTTTGACTTATCATTGAAATATTGCACTATTACAAACACCAAATTCATTACCAACTAATAACTAGGTATATTATGTATTAAGATACCCACAACATGCAAAACAAATAGAAACCAAAAGAAAATCTTAAAACTATTACATTATTTAACAAGCATTATAATAATGAATAAAAAAAGAAAGTTAGTAACGCTCTCATCCTTCAAGTTTGGTCAGTATCTTCAGCTTTTGCTGTCACCCTCAACCTTCAAAACCTTTGGTCTTGTTCAACTTTGTGGAATAGATCTTGCAAAGTAGGGCTCTCTACCATCATCATTACTGTTAGCAAAGCAGTATTGAAGAACAGTGAGTTTTAAATTGTTCATATTTTGTAATATATTTATTATATTTATAATAGTTCTCAAATAAGATTTTACAAAAAACAAAAGTTCAATTCCCATAACATCTTCTTGTTCTATCAAGGTTGTAAATTTTCCAATTAATTCGTAGGTTTTCTCATTAAGGATCCCATTTGTACGGCGACGCAAGTACTTAGCACAAATCAACATCTATAATGGGAAAATCTAATTTCATTAGCGGGAAGAAGCGAACGAATAGCAGATATT
The DNA here is from genome assembly GCA_947049295.1 of Ligdia adustata. Lineage (NCBI taxonomy): Eukaryota > Metazoa > Arthropoda > Insecta > Lepidoptera > Geometridae > Ligdia > Ligdia adustata. The sequence continues at coordinate 5,829,328 of OX346237.1, forward strand.
AATTATATAGAAATTGGAATAGAGTACTCGTGTTACTCCACCCATTCGTATTAATCCTTGATTGTGTGTGGTACTCTCGTTTTCACTACGGTGGTTTTTTTTTACGAGAATATATTGAAAGTTGCCAGATGCTGGCAGACAACACTTAAAATTAATGCAATTTCCAAAAATCAAATTAAATATCTGAAAAAATATATACTTCTGAAGGAAGTTTGATATTCTGCTTGACGAATGATTTAAGCTCTACTGGTTTTATTTAGAAAACTAACGCGTGTTTGATTCATATTGTTTAAGAAGACGGGTTGACTGATTGTTGGAAATGTGAAACTATAGTTTTGTTCACATTCGGTGAACCTCATCAGGGATAAATAGAGTCTTTTCGTGTCTTCAACGATACGTGAGAGGAGATAGGTGTGCCAGACGTGTCATCGTTGACGACACTAACGACCCCCGAACCCCGATGACGAGCCCCAAAAGACTTTCCGCGGTTCTTTGGAAAAATCAAAATGCCCCTAACCAAAAATATCTGACAATAAAAAAATCTTGTTTTTACAGGAGGCAAATATGCTCAAGGATTTGGACCTATCCGGTAACGCATTGGAAGGGCCGGTCGGACCGACCACAGTGCCCTCACTACAATACTTGACCAGTCTGCAACTGTCCGACAATACCTTCGCTAGTATACGAAGAGGCGCTTTAGCTGGTAAATGGTTATTCTGCTATTAGTAAAATATTCATAAAATCATAGACGCTGTGTACAACGCATCAAAAAGATCCTTCAGGCCCAGAATGGTTGAATTTGCCAAAATGTTGAATTCTCATATGATTGAATTCTAAAACGTTGTTCTGGCAAAAAAGTTGATCTCCAAAATGTTGAATTCTCACAATGTTGTAATTGTAATTCCTATTAGTTGAAAATGACGTACTATTTGTTCACGACTCTCTGTTCCCCACACACGATCAATCTTTTGATAACGAAAAGGATAACTGATTGTCAAATTTGCAGACATAATTATGCAAACAAAGAACGACAGCAAAACTTTGTAGTTACTTTAATACTTAGTCATGCTTGTAAAAGGTGAGTACTCGACCAGCAGAACAAGATTATTTACCTTATATTTCGATTGATTCAGTCTATGAACGAAGTACTCAAAACTACAATATGGCGCACTATATATATATGGCTATATAATTCCGTTCATTTCCAATTCGCTTCAAAATCGAATCTATTATACAATATTCCCGGATTTGCTAGTAACCACGAACATGCAACGAGTTCTTCACAAATATAGAAGCACGTCGGTTACAAAAAGAGCATCAAGGTATAGAATTCAAATTTTTATTTACTTTTATTGGTATTTAAAAAATTACAAAACACAGATAAACATTCAGAAACAACTTACAACGTTAGTGTTGTCTCCCAAACTAGGCGCAAACTTGTATTTTGGGTTTCTTTGGATTAAATGTTCTTATATCTGTTGTTACAAAAATAAGAACCGTTGCACGTGCATGTCCTACGTACGGATTACTTAAAATTATCATCTCATTTTTTTATGTCCATAATCCATGAAATAATTTGAAAGGCCGCCCAATGCTAATGTTTGTGTTATCTGTGTTTAATGTATTTTTTTATCATGTACATATTTGAATTTGCCTTAGAATAGTCATCCCATTTTCGAGAACTGTGTTCATTTTGAGATTAATTAAAATCTTATCGTGATAATGAAATAACACTTAGATAAGCAAAAAGCGACCTCTTAGTTTATTTAGACATATTAGTTCTTATTTGAAGCTAAGACTTTTTTAAGTTAAATCAGCCAGGAATCTATTTATATATCTCTAAACTTCTCAGTTATAGCATATTTTTATTATTTTGAAAATGTAATGCAATGGAACTAGATTTATCAAATATGTTTTATTTTACCTCAATGCGAAAGAAAGAGGAATATTTTTTCGAGTGTATGTATGTATGAACATAATATTTTTGTATGTAGATTTCCATGGCACGCAGTGTTTTTTTCGGTTTTGGCCTAAACGGCTTATCGTATTTTAATGTGAGTGGTGTCAATAAACTCGTCTTAGTCGTGAGAGTGACACTGGGTATATCAAAAATAATAAAAAAAAGGATGACATATAAGTTTAAAGATTTAACCGACGTGTTTTGTTTTTTTGAAGTTGCTTTTAACCACTTGTATTAACATTAAAGCCTAATGTTTCGACTTCTTTACCTTGCTTCTACTTTTTCCTGTGGCTACGGAAAATATAATGTATCAGAAACGTTTGGTTTTTTAAATATACAATTCCGGTGTAACTTTTATCATTACCGATGCACCTAAAAAGTCCTATGAGAATTATTGTCAACTAATTTCCCGATGTGCCTATAATAGTAACCGCAACTGTAAACGTCCGCAGGTCTGACGAACTTAACCCATTTGAAGTTGCACAATAACCAGATAGACGTGTTAGAGGACTACGCGTTCAAACATCTCTCCAATTTGACGCACTTGGACCTGTCGCATAATGAAATTGTTGCAGTTTCTGGTGAGTAGTACTTGTGTGCTGTTATACCGACTATCAAAAAGGACGTACTAAATTCGACGAGTTTGTTTCTAAATGTTTTTTTCCTGATTTTTTTCCTTTTAAGACGACAAAAAAGAATTTTTCAAATCGGATGATTAGAAAAATAAAGAACTTTTTTACCTGACTTCTTAAAAGGAGGATAATTTTTTTCAAGTGTATGTATAATTTTTTTCAAGTATATATTTGTACTAGCTGATGCCCGCGACTTTGTCTGCGTGGTATTTATTATTCCTTCTTTTTACTTTACTGGGATCATAACTATAACATATTTTGACCAGGGATTTGGAGTTAGATCCATTGTAATTTTTTTTTGTTATGTCGAGTACCATAACCGCTTTCATAACTGATAAACCCAGAATAATTCAGAAGTTATCTGGAACATCGCCAAAAATATAAGCTTTTATAATATTTCTACGTAATGATTAGACGTGGACGTTTGGGATAACGTCTACTCTGTGACATTTTAATTTCCGGTAAAAATATTCAACATCTTTTGGCAAGGACGGAAATAAAGAGATTTTTTCTTCGTATTTGTAAAAAGAAACATTTTTAGGTATAAAGTTATGTTTGGTATCATGAATGGAGTAAATATTATGTCTATTGTAATCAAAATATTGCTTGAAAGAGCTCAAGCAAACTTTGTTGGGAAATTTGCAAAAAAAATCTGTTAAGAATATATTATTCGTAATCGTTAGTTTCTTAACGTACCTAGAAAGTTACCATCTAAGAATACTTTCCACTTAACAATAGACATTTATATGTATAATATTTAAATATTAAGACAATTATTAAATAAATATTGATATTGATAATATACATTTTTGTTAATATTAATCTCCAATTTCTATCGATGTTTCACAGGAGCGTCTCTAGCGCAGTTATCGAACTTAATCCACCTGGATCTGTCCAACAACTTCCTGCGTTCACTATCGGCCGAGCCGCTCAAATCTCTCCACTCTCTGACGTCACTGCTCCTGCACGATAACGACATATCGATGATCGATGACGGCGCTCTTACGATGCACAAAGATTTGGAGAGGTTTACTATCGAAGGTAACATTTTGGTTGAATAATAATTATCGAACATAGACTAACCAGAAATACTACCATCGCTACCTATCGGCTCAGCTGATCAAATCTTTCTACTCTCTGACGTCACTGTTCCTGCACAATAACGACATATCGATGTTCGATGATGGCGCTCTTACGATGCACAAAGGTTTACAATTGAAGGTAAGATTTTTGTTAAACAGCTTTCTTCAACTAGTGTCTTTCTTGATATCGGCCGAATTGATCCAATCTCTTCGCGTACTGACGTCACTATTGCTACATTATAACGAAGTTATGTTGATGTTCGAAGATGGCGCTCTAATAATCTATATGGATCAGTATTTAGTTCTTGGACTTGAAGTTAGTTTTTTAAGCCCTGACGATAAGCAGTGCTTTTTGGTTTTAGGTTGGACAATCATATTCAACTGAGAAACAGGCTCATACATAAGATAGTAATACTTTAATGTTATGTTGGATTCAATTAGTATGAGCCTCATTCATATAGAACTATGAAACAAAAATATTGTAATTTTATGATTTAAGCCTATTATAATATTCCACGAACCGTCCAGCGACTACTTTTGTTAAACGTCATCATCAGTAAGTATTATATTTTTTCAAGCTAAGTAGAATATTTTCCGCGATGATAACGAAAGTCTTACTTCCTTGCCGAGGAGCTACAAAGGGCGACCTGAGGTAATGATTGGTGCGTGACACGCAATTTTACGATACACACAGTTTAAAATAATGCTAAGCATATTATTTGCTCGACTAAGTGTCTAGCATCATAAATTTTATTATCATTCTCGTACAACCCCAACAAGGAAACCAAAGTTGATAGTAAACCATGTCGAAAACCATATTTTTTCAAGCATTGTATATCTGTACAAGATGGGCTTCCTTGACACGCACTCGCCTATGCTATGCTAATTAACTGCTGCTGGTTGCTTCTGTTTCAAGGTGATAAGACAGTAGTTAAGTGAAGTGATAACAGACCATTTTGATGAATTATGATCTTCTCTCTTGTCCAATCTTTTGCCGTTAAAAGTCGCTTCTGGGTCAAGTTAATGTTTTATTTAGATAACTAACGCGTGTTTACGCGTGTAACGAAACTATAGGATCTTTCCAACAATCAGGTACGCATGAAAACATGTTAATATCAGTCAACTTTTAATTCACTGTATCACGCTAAAAATATTTGTCGATACCAACATTGTCTGGTGTGACGTCGCCTTTGTTCGCGTCTATACGTTATTGCGATGACTCCACTATTTCTGCCATTGTGAGCGGTTCTTTACTTTATGACTGTTTTTTGTAAGAAATAATCTTGGCTTCTAACACTTTTGTTGGTGCTTGTGATATATTGACGAGGGTGTTAGTATGGGATATTGTGACTGTAATGCCATTTCTGAGTGATATGGTAGTAATGGAAATACAAACAAACTATTGTGCAAAATATTTGCTAGAACATGTCGTGACCTCGTTTAGGGTTAGTATACAGCAAACCATGGCGTTTCTTTAGGGTATACTATTACGTATGTATTAGTTACTATAACTAATTCAGAGTCAATAGGTTCTATGAATAAATTAATTAATAATTTCAAAGGTTATAGAGAATATTTGACTAAATGACTATAATGAAAAATACTGTTATCAAACACCGTAAAACCTACGTCAGCTGGTCTATATAAACTAATATATAAACTACATGCACCTACGACAGTACCCCTACTGCCTCTCCACTAATACTAAGACTAGAAATACCTAAAGTTATAAGCCATTTCAAAAATATACCTGAAAAAGCAACCAATATGAATTAAGTACCTACTAAGTACGCAGCATGTAAGTTTTTACAAGTGTGCGTCCATCAGAAGACCAAATAAAAATAAAATATTCGCCTCTAAGCTCTGAGCCGGCCTATATTCATTGAATTTACTTTCTTAATATCGTACTTAAAATGTTCCTAGCGAATTTATTTTCCTTAAAACATTTGTAGAGCTTATGTTTAACATTTGTAACCTACTTTATTTTAGTTTGGGAATAGTTTCATTTTTACTTACTCTATACTTTCTAACCAGTTACTTTTACTCCGTATAAAGTAAGCAATACTTTTGTAGTAGGCAGTATATCGACGTGGGTAACACGTCTAGATGCCTTGACCATCTTTCCACCATTCGGCCATTCCGCTAATGGGTACATAAAGATGCAGATTCGAATCCTCCGTCGTGTTATTTTTCGATCGTTCTCTTATGAGTATTATAATACCTCGGTGTGAGAAAAAGAACCTTTTATAGCTTTCATATGTCCAAGCCAGTTGCAAAAATTTCTTACACGGAACCCCAGCAGAAATTCCTCGCTGCTCTCTAAAAGCATGCGATAAGTAAATTATCTGTAACTTTATACAACTCTGATATAAACCAGACTAAAATAACTTCAACAATAATTATCTTGGATAACCTGACTACTCTTTAGACTAGCATTTATTAGAAAAAATATCATTGAAATTTAATTGATGTAACAATAGATGAAAAACGTTTACAATACTCATAATCAATATGTATTCCATCAAAGTATATTACATATTTCATAAAACTTACGCTTAAAGAAATACGCTAGAAAACTTAACAAGAATGAAGTGAGAATTTTGTAAAAGTGAACTTATTGTTAGATAGGCCAAATCTAAATATAGTATAATTGGGAGGTTTTATATCGTAGTATACACGTGTAAACTACCTTAAAATAACATTTTATTTATTGAGATTTACCTCAAAAATGTGTAGTCTAAATCACAAAGTTACGGCTCCGTGAAAGCTAACAACAGCCAGCTAATAATTTATAGTAATTCTTCTCTATATTTTGACCATTATCTGAGTGAGATAACTACCTGGATAGAAACACACAAAATTTGGAAAGGGTTGCCATGCTAAATCAATAAACCAAACTAATATCGCCATTTTATTTTCGCAGATAACCCACTGAACTGCGACTGTCTAATGGCCAGCTTTGCAAGATGGCTGCGGGAAGCTGTCAAACTACCTCAAACCGACCAATCAGCAGCCGTTTGTGCTACACCACCTCACCTTGAAGGAGCTCTAATATCTAGACTCTCCAAGAATAAGCTTTGTGATGATAACGAACATATAGAGTCTATAGACACGATCGATGCCCATCCAAAAACGAATACGATAACTAGTGATTTCGATGATAAATTTGGTACGATCGGAGAAGATAGTACATACGAGGAAAAGCAAGATGGTTTAGATGACGAACTTTATGACGAAGAACTAGATGTACCGACTGAAGATGATTTGCCTATTTCTAAGTCAAAGGTAACTGAAATAACAAACTTAACTATCAATTACATGTTTGTCAGAGCTAAATTAAGTCTCAGGAATAATATAAACAAAACTAGAAACATTTTAAAGAAAATCGTAAAATATTATTCAGTAAATTTGAATGGTAAGTCTCGACAAAGTGTTATACATATTTCATATGTATTTATTATTGACAATAGTAATAGAAAGTTCATATTCTTTGGTTATATTGCAATGTAAGTAATTTCATTAGGGAAAGTAAGACATGACAAAACACAAGTCCCAAACAAAATAGTCACATTTCGTAGCGTTCTGTACAAAAGTAAAGTAAACTGACAGTTTAGCTGTGTCATTGCTTTTAAGTAACCGACAATCATATTCCTATCAACCCAAATTCACTTCAAGGTAGAAAGATTTTGTGTGAACAAATAGAATAAACTATTTCGGTCCGAAACTGTAATAACTTAGGCCTTTTGTTGAGTGATAAGTAAAATGAACCATCTTTTACAGGTCCGTCTCAACGATGCTTGCTACGATGGTGAAGAGGTCTTCCTGTCTTGGTCAGTTGATCCTGTATCTTCTCATCGGTATAGGTGTTCTGGGGTGACTGCGTCTAGGGCTCAAGGTCTTCCGAAGCACGCCGCGTGTCATAGAGCGGCCCCAGGAAATGTTGTACTTAGAGGATTCAAGATAGATCCTTTGGATCAGTATACGTAAGTATCTAATACTAATCAAATATGGTATTTAATCTTTACTGACTACAATGTAAGTTCAAGCTAGTTTAATAAAAAAAACCTGAATACCAATCCAAAAATAATAAAAATGTAAAATATTATTATGGCAAGAGAATTCTAAAAAACATGAAACTGTCATTTCGAATTATGGTCTTGTTTCTTTTATTTGTAATGACTCTGTTCATGGACAAGGCCTAAAACCAATTTAATTTTACTTAATAACCACATTTAATTTTTATTTTAAGAAGCAGTAGGTCATCGTCATCTTTGTATAGACAAAGTAGTAACAATAACCAGCATTTGAAATGACCTATGACTGTTACTACTCTAAATACTAGTAAGACTAACAACCGGGACCTGCAGTATAAAATTATTCGAATCACGATATCACTCAGTTGTGTCTCTCTACGGTCTCTCATTCACGAACAATTTTCAGTGTAACGTTTTTGTGTAGTATATTTGTAAAACTCAAATTGGCTTGGCGATTACATAAACGTCAAACTCGGTAACGAGCAGCGAAAGTGACAAAATAATAGAAATTAATTTCGAAGAAATAAGTAATCTATTCGAAGCGGCTGAGAAGGAAATGAAATAATTTTGATTCCTTTGGGGAGTTGTGGAGCAAGAAATTATACTCAGAAAATGTTTAATTTCTAATTTCGTGATCGGTATTAAAATTTTGTTAAATGTCTATTTGAGGAAGAAAGTTTGAGTGTATAAGCAGACTCCGTTAATGTCCTTAGCAACGTTTTGAAGATAGAAATGTATCACAAAGAAACACACATATAATAAAATAATAAATGTAACTGCAGGTATAAATAAATAGTAATTTTGGTAATGGAAGCAGGGGTTGTCTGTATATCAGTATTTATTCACTTGTTATGTCTTATGGTTTTTAGTTTTATAATTTTTGATTGAAAGAGGTTTCTTTAACTGGTGCGGTATTTTCGCCGAGAGAAGTATCTACATTTAAAAAAAAACAGATTCCAAAATTGGAAAAGACAAAAAAAAAACACAATTATACTGTATATTTATATAGTAAAATTGTTATTTTTTTTATCTTAAAGATATTGTATTAAAGATTCACCAATATCAGTTAAAAATACTACAATGTCCCAATACAACGACAAGAATGTAGGAACTCAAAATATATGTAGTCCTATCTTGCCTTAAGAAATAACAATGTGATTCATATCCATATTAATTTAACCAGCAATACTGCAAATAATAACATTTACTATTTAAAGTTCCCCAAATCCCAAGAGTCCCAAAATCTATATAAATTGTCAAATAAATTTAAACTTCGCTAAATTTGATAGGAAGACGCTTCCTTTGGTTAATCAAAAAATTGGTCCGATCCATATTTGGTTTGAATTCATCCAACAAGTTGACAGTGTAGCCGTACCACGTTTTCATAAGTACTTCTCCTCCAGATTCTGCATAGCTCTAGAAGAGATGGACGACAATGATAATCCGATTGCTTTGGTCCTCGGCTGCAGCAATCCTCAAACTGTGCGGAAAAGGGCCACTATAATAACTGCAGTCCCTGTGGTCATCACCAGAGCACCCGAGGTGGCCAGGCTTGATAATTTGAGGTAAAGACTGACAAATTTTTGGATTACTTGCTTTTTAGGTTGAATTTAGTAAGTAAATGTTATTATAAAAGTTGGCGCATTTACTCAGTTTGTAACTTGTTAGTTTTGGTTCATGAAGAGATTTCATTTACAGAATCGGTAACGCCTTTGTATGTTCTGAAAATCGTATTCCGTAGCTTTTTTTTCTGTTTTTGTTTGTAAAATCAATTTCTTTTGCAATTTGGCAATGATATCATCCAGTGTATTTTCAATGTTCTGTACAGACACGCTTCCGCCAAGATGCTAAATAAAAACTCAAGGAATAATACAGTCAGTTAGTCTCTTCATAACTATTCAATTGATGAAAGTTGTGTATTTATTTCAGAGTCTCCGAAGTAAGATCAAACGTAACTACGGACGGACTTCTCACAGTGTTGATATCAGTCATGGGTCTCCCTCAACGACAACAATACGGTCTGCCAAGAATACAAAGACTCTCCAACGATATCCATTATCCAGCTATACCCAAATGCTATGTCGTCCTAGCTGTTCTCTCGAAGGGCTCCTTAATGGCTCAGAAAGATACTCCATGTCAATCAACCCTAGAAATATCCATGGAAGGTTTCATCAGAGGTCCTTATGAAGTATGCGCAACGTTGTCTAAATTCAAAACCGAAGAAATGCGACCGATTTGCATAGTACCTCAAATCTTAGAATCCGGTTCTTTGGCAATGAGAGCAGGATTCAAGAACTTAAACACAGCTTTAATAGGCGTGGCTCTTGGCTTAATGGTCATCATTATTGGTTTAGTGTGGTTTGTAAGAAAAATGTTAAAAAAACCAGTCGAGTTTGAGCCACATAGGTGTTTCAGACAAGAAACAGTGCAAGAGGAGTCGCCAAGAGCTAATTATGTTATGCTGACTGCTACTTCGAAAGTGTAATTTTGAGTCATTGGAAATATTTTTACTAGTCGTTCGATTATATTGTTGAATGTGGCAGGTGATTAGTGTTTTGTAATTTTTGATAGTTTTGTTTAATGTTTTATTTACTGACAATATGTTTATAATATGGGTGCTAACTATTTTATATAAATTTATCTTATTTTTAGCCATGCTCATATTTTTTCTTATTTTATTAATAATACAGAACGTAAGAAGTACCTGCTTACCCAGTCTTTCACACGGAACCCAAATTTTTTGATAACACCTTAATTATGCGAAACTATTGCACAAAACTTAATAATATTTGGGTCGGCGCCTTACTATAATCCAAACTTTAGATTATAAAGCATTTGGCTACGTTGGTTTGCTTTAATCGCTACATATTTACTCATTGACTGTAACACTGTCTCATAACATCTCAAAACCGTGTGGCGCCTGCCTTATTTCTTTAAAAAAATATTAAATTAATGTAACTGCTTGAACATTATTTGACTTATACATTGTATTGTTCTTAAATTGTTGTCCGCGTTTTATATTACTTACTTAGAAAATAATGTAAACGTCTGGAAAAAAACTTCATGCAATTAATTTTTTAATTTATTATTGAACTGTGAGAGAGTAAAAACGTTGATATCTGCGAATGCTTATAGTGTTTACGAAACCTCTTGTCGCGATAAGATAATTTTATTATTTAGTTCTTAATAGTGTTCATAAAATAAATCGTTTCTAAGTAATCATAAAATATTATGTAAATTTAAAACAATTGAATTAATTAGTATGTAATTAATTTTAAGAATACTTGTTTGTTTGAAGCAATGAAAATTTTAAGAATGACGTGCCATATCGGGGTATCTATATGTACCTAAAGATTTAACATAAATACTTAGCATTATTGTGCTTATCCTAGGATGTAGTACCGCTACTTAAGTAACTACTTAATAATACAACATAACTGTTTTATTGATAAGCGTGTTTTGAGTTTGAGCATCATTATATCTATTTTATCCGATAGAATGACGCCTTAAAAACTAACAAAACAAATTTAAAACACATTTATTAATGTAGCTTATGTACTATTTTTTACTTGCTTTAAACGAACAGTTTTTAAGGTCATTAGTCTAAAAACGACTGATTTGTTAGTTTAGTTTATTAACAATAAATTGTTACGCTTGTTACTAAAACAAAAGTAGGTCTTCCATGAAAACACTTTTTTAAAGAATTAAAAAAAAAACAAAGTAATAAAATTAACAGGAGGCTGCTTTTATTGTAGTATTTAAAGAGTTTTGTATAGAAATGTTGGTAATAAACCTTAAACTTAATTATAAATGGGGTAGAAAAAGATTGTTTGCTAAGATGTATATAACAAAGATAAATCTAAACATGGCGACAGGATTGTTTTATAAATATGAATTAAGAAAACAATTTATACGTTATGTTTTTTAGAAAATCTAACAAACGTGGTAATAAAATAAATTGAAAATTTGATAGTTTTTTTATCTGGGTTGCATTAATTAATTTAACTAAAAATTTTACTCCGAGAATTGTGAATAAACTTTGTGAATTATAATTTTGAAACATTTTCTATGATCATACTCTGGCGGGGATCCAGTAGACCTTTGAGCTAACATGGCATGTCCGCCATTTTGTCAAACGATTATTACTTTAGTTTCGTAAGTTTATTCTATAACACGCGTTGTCGGTAATCAAGCTTTATAATAATTTTGCTTTGTAATTAAACTTAACACATTAAGGCCTGTTCACATTAGGCGGATAAACATGTTAGCGGTTTACCGCACATAACATAGTTTGCTGAACTTTAAAATGGCGGCAAAAATAGAATTTTCAACGTTACTGAAACATCCGTAATGATGTTCTCAAATTATGTTTAATATTAATTGGGTTCAAATTTATGACATATTTTACTAGGTCTTGTGTTGCCGTTTCACTTAGTTAGTCCAATTAAAGTGCAACGCAAAACCAAATACAAAATCTCGGTATTGTGCTTATAACTAATGGTGTTATATGCAAATTTCTATCTGCTAATGAAAACGATTAACTACTCAATAGAAACGAACACAAATAACACATCTTTTATCATTTTATTTACCAACATGCCAGATTTGCCTTAATGTGTATACACATTTGTTTTTACGAATGTAGTTTATTATTTAGGTAGTACCTATATATGATTGATTTGAATGTAGTAAAAGAAATTTTATATTTAATTGTTTAAACTTTATTTCAAATTTCAAGGTACCAAATATTGGTACTCAAATTGTTAGGGAGTAGTTTGTAGCTGCACGTTATCCACCAAATGTGAACAGGTTTTAATGCGACAAGCCTTGTATAAATGATCAGGGAACTTCGGTTCTGCTTTAATTAGTTTATACTGTTGTAAATAATTAATTTATGGCAAGAGATTTTGTATTTTTTAATAAAATGTATTAACAATATGTTGTTTTATTTTAATTTAGTTGTAAGGTTTGTTCTAAAAGATCTGGCACATACGTCACCTAGCTATAGAGAACTATTGATATTATTTTTCCATTTTTTCCATTTATTTTGTGTAAATAGATTTATTAAGAACTATTACTTTGTGGTAACACGGCTATACTTACAAGACCTGAAGAATAAATTAATTCTGGCAGCAATTTGAATTAAAAATTATCTGTAATAATATCCTCTGAGCTGTCTATAAGGATAGTTTGATCAGACATACATAAATGATAAAAATATACTATACAAAATACACGCGGTTATTTTAAATTGACTGCGTATATTTTTAAGCACTCATTCAGCATATTATTCAATTCAATTTAAAAAAAACACTTCTTTTGCATTTTTGTTTACGAAAAACTGGAAATATAACCTAAGCGCTATTAAAGAAATCTTGGTCATGCGAAAGCGCTTACCGTCGCCGTGACCAAATTTCGCACCGGGGCGGCGCGGCGTCGCGACATGCAAAATGATCGCGAAACACATAGAAATCCTACGATATGCATAAAAACCAATCTGCAGAACACGCCAAATCAAAAGTATATCCATATTAGCCATACAAGTCTTTACTTGTATGGCTAATATGGATATATATTTTATACCGCAGGGAGGACCGCATAGGACACAATAGAAATGACAAGAGAGTAAATAAGAAACAAGACAAGGCATCTCATCGACAATGAAGCCGGTCCATTGACACCGTGATTCACTCAAACAGAAGTATTGAAGACGGAATGACGCAGTCTGACGCCGCACACGTAATAAAATGTCAAGGATGCTGCTTCTATTCCAGTGTGAGAGGCTGATTCTATGATCTTTAAGGTGTATTTTATGACCTACTTATTAGTTTCTCGTTTTACACGATTGTTTCTGGATATTGAATATATAAATAAATAATGATATTCATTACTGGCTGGCGTTTATTGTGCAAAAATTATAGATATAGACGCAATGTGTGATTAAGTAAATGTCTAAGCAAAATGTTGATAGAGAATTGATTAGTGCAAGAAAGGTATGGAACTAGAAGACATGATGTGCTGACTATATATGTACTTAATCTCGGTCCTTACTTTATGTAGCTGTTGCTTTTTCTTACAAAACTTGTCCCTATTATTTTCAATTATTCACCTTTTTTATTCTCATTGCATATATATCGCATTATTGTGCAGGTCTACATAAAAATATATCTCCGTCTCTTCTTTTTCACTCCTTGACTTGTCATAGAGTAGCGGTCTAATTGAATAACCTGCAAATATTAGTCGGTTAAAACTGTGCTAAACTGTTCAGTGTGGCATTTGTAAGATTAGTTTAGCTAACGTTTGGATGACAGCGGATTTTATTAACTATAATGATATGTTATGTACATATATAAAACGCTCAGCATACTGACGGCAGCATTTTCAATATTGTCTATATAAAGTGGCCTTTGATTCAAATTACATTCGTTATAACAAGGAGTTAGTAAATTAATCTGTATATTTTATACACTTATTTTTTCAAGTGCAACACTGTGGTTTCATAATCACTGACGTTGACTGCAAGATATTAACAGTGGCTGGATGGTCAGGCATCTAGGCGAGTTACGGCACCTGCGAATGCAAGTTGGAATCCAGTTTGCCGAGTATTTTTTTGTTCGATCTCTTATAACTATTTTCCACCCTACTTAAAACAACTGCAACCTCTCCAACTACACTAGACTCGTATTTGCATTCTAGTGTCGTTCTCTTGTGTGAATTTGCCCTATTTTTGTGAGCTGTATGTTTCTTGTTTACACTTTTGCACGCGACTTCCAGCTATGATTCGATGTATTTTGCGTACCACCTACTTGTATAAAATACTGTTTATAACTTAACTCGTTTGCTATTTGAAAGAAATTATGCTTTGATCGTTAAATCTATTATTCCACAGTTATGCGTCATATTTTTTATGACGTTATGGAACATGTAATGATGGAAAATTAAAATGTAGTGTTGAGATTTACAATTAATTGCGCCGAAAAAATACTTTCGCTTTCTTGTCTCTCCTCTTTATAATACATAAAATTAGTATAAATTACATAGCGTTGTAATATTATAATGTTTAAATCTAATAATGCGCAACCTCAGATGAATGAATACAAAAATCTACACGAGTAAATCATAGTAAATGTAAATTAATTAAATATATTTATTAATGCTGGAATTCCCCAAAACCAATATCAGGAAATGTCAAAAGGTGCGCGAGCGCTGGTTCTATTCTACTTAATGAAGCAAAACAAGCAAAATGTCACTTAACGTAATATAATGTTATCAGTCGTAATCAGGACGTGATGGCGAATAGACGTGCAGTTTGTTTAATTTTACTCGCAATTTGTTTAGCAGTTAATGCCAAAGTGTACACAAGATGTCAGTTAACACGAGAGTTGTTAAAAAACAGTTTTCCAAGGACGTTTATAAGTAATTGTAAGTTGCAAATAGTTTTTTTTTGTTTGTGTATCGGCTATTGTTTCGTAGTTATGTTCTGCGCACACTTATGTAGTGTTGTGTGACGGTAATTTTATTTTGGTATGTATTGTATAAGACAGTTAGTAGTCATAGGGATAACTAAGTTACCTGTCATTAATATTGTGATAGTTATTTGTTGTTAATCAAATATAAAGTAAAAAAAACAAACTTTTAATGTATAAGTAGAATATGGCTAATAAACACTTTATACATCTAAATTTTAATACTAACAATATATTACTTCCACATTAATACATAACACTCATAGCGTATCAAAAACCTTTATAGTTGTCTAAAATTACAGGAGTTAACAATTTGAAACACACACTAGCGAAGTTAACGCTAAAACCAATCTATCTCCAGGCACCTTTAGACGAATTACAATTTATGATTATTTATTTAGTTTTAACGGTACCGTTCTAAACGCAGTAGCGCAAGCTATTGTACTTATATACTTACATAATATACAAGTAAACAATAGTCTGCGTGGAGCCTTAGCATGATTCATCGTTCTATGGGTTTTCCCAAAGGCCGTATTTTGATGGCCTACACATGACTATTGCAACACTTAACTATCATGACTGTTGCTATACTGACTTTTTAAAAGCATAGGCTTGCTTGATTGACACTCGTAACGACGTAAAGCGTGCTTTTTAGGCTACATGGCCTAAGATGAAGCACGCTTGTCTAAAAGAATGCGATTGATTCTCGACCTGAGGAAACCAAGATTTTAACTCCAATACAAAAAAGTTGGCAGTGATTTCTACAGTTTCACAATTCGCACAATGTAAGCCTGACCGTATTTCTACTTGTGTCCCGTGATGGAATGTATTTGATGAATTAAAGCGTACTAAAGTAATTCTAGTTCCTTTTTTATGAGCAGCCCAATTATAATTAGCCGAAAAAATTATCAGCGTCGTGACATATTCAGAGAAATCATACATTTAGTTCAAAGCATTTACTTAGTAGCTACGTCTTGTCCAAATCGAATCCAAGGCAGATGTCGTGACCTCAGGCACATAACATACATATTATGTAAATATTTCCTAGAAGTAATCGTGTCGATAAGAACTACTGATAACTAAAAATAGTTGTAAATGTATTAGTTGGAAATACCTAATTGCATCTTGTTATCTGCCGTGGTTAAAGGTCATTTTGAAATCCTGCTTACATTTATAGCTAGTAAATGAACTTTTTATTAAAGCTATTTTGCTAAATATCCAAGATATTAAATAGTTTTCGCATTTTTTGCTAAGTTATTATTAAACTTTTTATTTCTGCTTTGGCAACTGTCATAGAAGCTTGTAACCAATCTATTGGGCTACAAAAAACTTCAATAAATATTGAAAGTGTTTTGAAAAAATTGTATCGACTTCTGAACTAAAAAAGATATACAAATTTAAAATTTTAGATCTTTTGATTTTAAAGCCGATTTATATAAAATTTATATTGAACTAAATGGAAAGAATACTAATTAAAACAACCAAAAACTAAGTTTATTAACGAAGTAGGGCATAGATAGGCTCAAAGTTAATACTGGTGACTCCCGCTCCGGTTCGTTCCTGGTGCAGAGGATGGCCATTGCTATTCAACGTGGCAATGCTGCGAGTGTAATGGGTACTTTTGCACCAAGAACGGTCAGGGGTGGGTTATTTGATTAGAGGTTAAGAATAAGAATAAGAATAAGAAATATTTATTGGCCTTTAAATAACATTCGTCACAGGCAAGTCTTGTTACATTTTAATTATTAATTACTTTAAAAAGAAACTTAACTTATAAATACTTTTATAGTTCTAAGAACAAATAGTTATTATATTATACATTTACATTGTCATTTATTTCTTTAACTATTACTAACATTTTATAATTGTTGTTCATCACACAAGAACGATGATTCCACAAGCTGAATTGTGTTATTAATTGTGACGTAATTTTTTGAATTATTTGTGACATTTATTATGTAAATTATTAATTAACTATAAAATAAATTAAAAATCATTTACCAAAAACTATTTAAATGGTCGCACTCGTGTCTGAGATACAAGAAACCATAAGATCAAACAAAAATAAAAAAGTACCTACGAAATAATACGAATAACATACCTACTCGCTTCTTTTTTAAAGAAGGTAGAAAATTGGCAGAGGAAAGTTAAGATATTTCAATGATCAGTAGTAGATGCTACCTAAATAAGGTGCCATTTAACCAAGTTACAAATATTTATTCTTGATACGCTAGTAGGTATATGAGAATATTGCAGTGCATTATTTAATCAAGTAAAGAAACATATCTCAAATCAAATATTTAACAATAGAAGACGTTGATAAGAATGTACATGCTACAATGAAATTTATTGTACACATAGTACGTCAATGGCATACAAGCATATCCTGCGATTTGCAGATTTGAGAAAGAAACGGATGTTTGTTCAATTTATATTTAAATTGACATTACGTCTTCATTAAATGCACTTATATCTAATAAAATAATTCTCCCTAAAAATACATCATCGCTCGTTTGTCTCTTATCGCTTTGTACACTTACAGCCGAAAATAACTAAATACGTAGCAGATTTTGAGTAAATGGCTTAAATAAGTTTCGGAATCCCCACTCATATTATAAATGCGAAAGTGTATTCGTTGGTTTATTTGTAATGAATATAACTGAATAACGGATAGATTTGATTTTTGGACAGAAATAGTTCTGGATCCAGAGAAACAAATACAACGCCCTTCCCAGCCCTAGAATTCATCCACCAATAAAAATCCCTGATGACTAAAAATTCACACACCAATTTTAGTCAGAATTAGTTGGAAACTACGAACTGTACGCGAGTATAACATTTCCTGACACATGGATACAAACATACTGAAAGACGAAAAAAAAATTACAGACCCGAAGCAGAGATACTTCGCTGGCTCTTTTAATTGATAATAATTAGTTGTTTCTCTCCATAGCGTATTAAACTAAATTATATCCCAAAGTATATCTAAATTAAAGGCCAGTCACATTCTACAATAAAATCGCAAAACGCAATGTAAAGCTGCTTTATGATATGTTATTTGGACCCTATGGAGCGTGAAACAACGTGTAGCGAGCAAAAACAGTAGTGCTTCCGGTGTAATACATGAAAAACAACAAAATTATCTATTTTTAGTAAATATTTTAGTAAATAGGGGCTTTTGTATTTAATTGAACAGCAAAATATTTAAAGAGGTTAAGTTAAGCAAAAATAATTTCTGGCATATTAAGTATATGACGTTTTGAAAATGTATATTTCAGGGGTATGTATGATCGAGCAAGAAAGCGACAGGAACACATCAGCATTTGTAGCCAAATCACCGAGGCGAAAGTACTATGGACTGTTCCAGGTAATAACTATGTATTTTTTATATTTCACTGTGGTTCGGTGTTGGCCCTTTTGATCCTAGTGTAGATTCGTCTCTGTATACGAGTAGAAGTACTGTAACTGATTTGTACTTTAGTTTTATAAAAATCATATACTAGCTGAATTCCGCTGCCCTGACCACGGATCTGTAATATTTTAAAAACTTTAATAATGTAGCTTTCTATCGGCGAAAGAATTTTTGAAATAGTAATAATATAATATGGGACAACATCCACACAAAGGTCTTCAAGTCCCAAACTAGGCAAAGCCTGTGTTATGGTAACCTGATGACTGATATACATACTTATATACATAAATACATACTCATATACAGACATGTTCATGTACACAAATGTTTGACTTGTCCGGGGATCGAATCCGGAATTTAATAATTAATTTAATTAGTTAGTATTTTTTTAATATTTTGTTAAATTTAGAGATACACATTTTAATTATTTTTATTTTTCGTTGTTGTAGTTAGTCATTTAGTTTTTGGTAATAACGGCACTTGCCCGATAGTATTATATTATTACTAAGATACAAAAATAAATTTTTTTCCTTATATAATATTAGAATACATATGTAACTCGATAATCTACGTCATGTATTTTCAAGGAAATTGCCATTGTATTGTTTCAATAGTTTTCTAAGAATTTATCATTAAATTAGTAACGTATGGTATTTATGGTCAATTGTTTGGTTACAGATTGGCAGCGACTATTGTAAAGAAGGGAAAAAAGGAGGCATATGTAATATCCAATGCGAATGTAAGTTGACAAATATATTGTTCCAAACACTCATTTGCTTATTTATTTATTGTTTTCTTTTTTTCATTATCATCCTCCTTTTATAATCTACGGATGACGATCTTTTTTATTATGTATGTTTTCCGATATGTCAGCGGCACCCAGACTACTAAAAAATATTTGTTTTCTATACTTTTTACTGTAAATACTTCTAAAAAAGTATAATTTCTAAATAATTTTAATTTTTAACAAAATCTCTCCAAAACTTTGGTTTAAGAAACAGGGACTTTACACCAAAATATTAATGTAGAATAAATTACCAAATAACGTGATGGAATTCAATTTTAAAATATTTAAACAAAAATTAAAATATTTTTTCGAAAGAAATCCTTTTTATAAACTCAGTGAATATATGTCAATGCAGCTTGTGGAATCATCGTTCTTGTGTGATGAACAACAATTACAAAATGTTAGTAATAGGTAAAGAAATAAATGACAATGTAAATGTATAATATAATAACTATTTGTTCTTAGAACTATAAAAGTATTTATAAGTTAAGTTTCTTTTTAAAGTAATTAATAATTAAAATGTAACAAGACTTGCCTGTAACGAATGTTATTTAAAGGCCAATAAATATTTCTTATTCTTATTCTTATTCTTTATAAATAAGCTAATAATATTCCTTGCCGGGTTTTCACTATTTTTAATAGTATAATTTTCAATACCAGTACTTGCCTATCCTATGATGACTCATAAAACAGTTAGTTGGCTATTATCATGGCATTATAGTACGGCATAGTTAATTATGCTAATTTAGTTCATTTTACTTACTACAATTAGTTAACATGTTACAAGATAATAATTTGTAAACGTGTGTTTGGTCCAAATTCTAATTCTTCATATTATGATATGTTTTTGATCTAGAAATTATGTGTTATAAATTTTTGAGTAGGTAAAAGCCAAAAGTTATAGGTCAGAGTTTTGAAATAACATAGAAATAATTTTGAGGATATGAGACCAATATACAAAGTAGCTATAATACACCATGATATACATGAGTTAATTTACCTTAATTTTTTTTGACTATTTTTATTAAAAAAAGGCAAATTGAAAATTAGTTAAAAATACTTCAATGTTTTATTTAAATCAGGTATTTATCTAGTAAACACAGACAAAAGAGACAGTAAAATATAAAATATTTATATTATACTTTTTCCAGCATTAATGGATGAAGATATAAAAGACGACGGGACCTGTGCTCTGAAAGTGTTCGAGTTGGAAGGCTTCAAGTACTGGCCGAAGTGGGAAGCGAGGTGTAAGGGACAGCTCCTGCCAGATATTGAGAAGTAAGTAAGATTAGTATTACTGTAACTACTGACAAATTCAATAAAGAAATTGGTTTAATAGAAAAAAAAATGTGTACACATACCTACTTGAAATTTCAACACTATTCGAAAAACCCTTCAATAAACTAGAACTTTTACAGCACAATAACAATTTAATTAAAATTGTGTTTTATTAAGGCTTAAACGTATACGCTTTTCATGTTGCCAGTATTTTTCCTGCCTTTTGCAGAATGGATGATGAAAGAATTAATGAATGAGTGATGAATTAATGATGAATGAATAACGTATGAATCTTTAATGAACGATGAATTAAAGAAATACAAATGCAAGAATGATATATGACTGAACTATTTAAAAACAATGATTTTTAAACAAAATAAATATTAGAATTCTTGTTAGCGAGTGGCGTCTATCATATCTCTGTAATAAAATCGGACCAAATTAATCCACCATTATTTAAAACAGAAAATTTCATTTCTATAAATATACAGCCTATGTTTTTTAAATACATAGTTAGTTCGGGTACTTCCCAACGAGTAACACCCCAACTGTAACACAGTGACTGGTTGGCACCTAAATCAAAAAAAAAAAACCAACTAGTTACACTGTTACTCGTTGGGAATAACACTAAAGGTATTCCCAACGAGTAACAGTGTAACATTGAGACAATTGGGGGTGTTACTCGTTGGGAAAATTATTTTAAAACAAATTTCCAACCAGTAACACTGAATTTCTTGGGACAACGTTTTACGTTATTCTCAACAGTAGGAGTGAAGAAGTCAGGAGAAAGAAAATCGAACAGCAGCCATCAATCCTAATTATCGTAACAATGTACTAATAACATAATTACTCTAGTTTCACTTATAATTTTAAAGATAATTTCTCCAGTCATTAAAATACACACGCGCAAAGAATTGCTTAAGAATTTTAATCTACAAAACAATATAATATAAACTAAATAGTTGCACTATATACGTGTATACAAGTCATGTTCGAGTTACATAATGTAGTTCACAAATAGTAATTGCCCTTGAACAGGTTCGTGAGCAAACAATAGAAACCTAGTTACTATTGAAGTCACGTTGATTCTGTCGGGGATTTTCTACGGCGCAGGAAAATTATGAGTTATTTTTACTCACAAGTCCCATAAGAAAACATTTACTAAAAAAACTTAGGGGTATTTTAAGTGTATTATTTCAATTGAACTAATTTAATTTTAATTTGGGTATAACAAAATGCACCAATGTACAAAAATCATAATCTAAACTCATATCCACCTTATTTTTGTAAGTAGATTAAACAAATATTCTTGTGAGAATCAAGCCGCATATATGTTTTATAACCAAAGATATATATATAGTGATTTTAATTTGGTTAATATATAATAATATAACGTTAATATATATTATATACACGATATTCCGCTAAAATATAACATTATTTTTGCAATTTTGTTTACAAAAAATTGGGAAATATGTTTACCTAAGCGTGATTACACAAACCTGGGCCATGCGAACGCCGTTTGTCGTCGCCGTGACGTAGTTTCGCGTTCACTTTGCGTGATTTCAATTTAAGTATTCTCAATATTTTTGTTTTTGTACTAAAGTGAGTTAAACAGAAAAACGGGTATTTTATTTTTTAATACATTTCAGTATATCAAATATACGCAGTCAATTTAGATCGCCCTGTAATAATTTTAAACAATTTTATTAACTTTTATAAGAGTGGTGATGTTATAAAATTATTATGGTTTAGGTTATATAAGTATTTATTGCAAGCCTGTAACGTATCGATTGGTGGAACTTATTACATTCTTATAGCTTCATGTAACAAACACACACACGGCTTATGTGATACTTTATTCAATTAGATGACAATGATAATTGACGGAGTCAGGCGTTACTTTGCGGAAATCCATTTATAATTAAATGGTATATAAAAAATATATAAGTTGAGGATGCCTTGTGCTAAGACGAAACACGTGTCGAGGAAGTCGGATACTGAGAGGAAGAGAAATAATAAGGTGAGGTGTGGTGGCGGTGAGGAGGAACCACACCATAAAAACAAAAATATTTTTTGATTTCTCTAGCTTACAAGACGAGGCGGAAAAACACAAAATATTTTTTACATGCCATCTAATTATAGATGACAATGTTCAAGATAATAGTATTGAAGTTCTTGTATAATGTATTGTATTTGTGTTAGACAGTGTGGCTCTGAAAGTTTCAATAAACTCGAGAGCTTTTAGGTTAGATAAATGTGTTACCTAAGTGCTCACCACCGACGTCACAGGAGGTCAAACTTCTCTATAGGATTGTACAAATGTACAGCGTTATCGGTTAGAGGCTTACTTAGCTAAAAGGAGGTCAATAGACTAATCATTACAAATAGTAACTAGTAGTACGGGAAACCATGAGATTGCCCAAAAGGAGTGTAATGTTTATCGAGTGCATGATTGTAAATAATTTGAACATTGTGAGAATTCAACATTTTGGTACGTATTATGCCAGTTCAACATTTTAGGATTTAACGTTTTGATGTTTTCAACCTTATTGGAATTCAACATTTTTTCATATTCATCTTTCTGGACCTGAAGGATATTGTATATTTGTATGAGAGAGTAGGTATGTAAAGTATGATAACTTTTTGTCAGGTCTGCTGTAGAAGGCTACGAAGATCCTAGACCTAGACCGGTAAAACTAAACCGGTATAACAATTTTGATGTGCAAGGTGTCGTTGGATTTCTGTTTACCTGCTGATATTCATAACTCATATTAGTTGCATGCCGTAGAACTCCTTAAAATACAATGGTCTAAAGTTTTTGCAGTCGATAACCCAAATAGATATACAACGTGTAACAGAAAGGTGTGACAATACCTAACAGTGTTAATCTACCCGTTAACCCATTATATTATAGTGAACCCATTAAAGAACAAATTATTGCCTCCTCCATACAACTTGACAGATCAGTTGACCAATTTTTGTATGAAGAACCAATATATTTTGTAGGAATTAAAAAAAAAAAAACTCTTTAATGGGTTCACCTTGATTGTTACACTAAGTGAGTATCGTCACACCTTTGTGTTATACGTTGTATAGATATTTTTTCTACTGTGGATAAACAAAATACTAAATACAAGAGAACAATTTAAAAAAAAAATATAGTGTTACAAGTTCTCGCTTATCGCAGCCTTAGTATGGAGACAAATGAAATTGAACTCCGTAAAAGAAACGTTGGTATAGTACGCGGCAAATGACTAGAACCAAGATGGCGGCATCGTCCCTTTCACTCTGACGAGTAGTTTGGTAAGTGCGAACAGTACAACACGTCTCGCGCAAGGTCAAGTTGTTTGCCGCGTGCTATGCCTACTTATCTCTACCGAAAGAAGTCATATTTTGCTTCTTTACCCAAATAATCACATAAATATAATGGCTAATATCTCGTTGTCTACGATTTCAGATGTCCAGACTGGCAACACCCTCCTAGCCGTTCTTCATTGTCGCCTGCCAGAGACAAAAGGATGATCATCAGAGGAAGAAGAAGTCTGAGAAATAATAAGAATTTTAGGCTTAGAAATTAATAGATGCTAACCACGAGTAAACTTATAGACCAGTAAAATCATAAAAAAAAACTTGACATCAGAAATACGCGCTGTGTGCTATATGAAACCCTTAGAGGCGTGTGAAAAAGTTGTGCTTCCGGCTTAATATATAAAAAACCACGAAATTACCGGACTATTTTCAGTCTTTGCTATTCAATACAATAAATTATTTCATATATTGCTGGAAGCACAGCTATTTTATCATGCTAAACTATGTGTTACACTCCTCTAAGAGGTCCAAATAACACACCAATAAGGCAGTTTTACCTACATTGCGTTTTACGATTTTAATATAGAATATGGCTGGTCCATTAAACTATAATATTTTTTTAAATTGTCATTTCGTCTATTTAGTTCAAATTTTGAGGGATGAGTTCACGAATTACTGAAATTATGACAGAATTAGTTGTTCATAAACAATGTAGGTACAGTTATTGTAGAGATGAACTAGGTACGTTATTGATAAATTTCCACCGAATTTCGAGTGCTAATACTAATAAACAAAAGTTATAAGCCTAGGTCCTAGAAACCGATCTTCAGTTGGCAAAACGAACAATAAATTAGATTTTAGTTTTTTAAGGTTAGTTAAGAAACATTAAATGAAATAAATTTATGTCATTTAGTTTGATTTATAATGATAGGAGCCTTTATTAACATAAACAAAATGACTAACTACAACAACAAAAAAATATAGCAGAAAGATTACCAATAGACCATTTAAGATCTACAGATAATCCAAATGCTCCAACCCACCGTAACCATATATGCCAGTACTATATAGTATGTCCATTTTATTAATAGTCTTTTGACAGCTCGACGTTTGACAAAGTTAGTGATGTCCAAAAGTATCTCAAATGTGATACATTCTGATTGTACTATTATAAATATTCGAATTAGGTAAGTGAACAAAATAGGTGATTTCGATTAACGTGCGTTTCAATTTATTATTCTCTTAGATTGTTTGTAAACAAATATAAATCCGTGTATTTGCGTCTTTATTTATTAATATGAAAATAAATATTAGAAACTGTAATAATTAAATCGTAAAATTATATAAGTCACCTTGCAACATTAACCAACCGTCCGCTTGGTCACCATTTTGATGTGGTCTGTCACTTGCAACAAAACGCCCGTGCTAGTCACACGCATTTACGTTCGCTGAGTTTTCTTTCATATTTGTTATACCTCGAGTTGAGTAGTGAGAATGCCGAAAGAAGGTGTGTTGAAAGGACAATCGAGAGAATTAGTGCTTAAACTTCATGATTACTTTGAGCAAGAAAACCAAAATGGCGGTCCGCTTATACCAATCAAGTTCAAATGAAGATTCTGAAGAGTCATGTTAATCAAAAGAAATTAAACTAAAAATGTTGTTTCCTTTCTGTTTAAATTATACATTACACCTTATTAACATATTATGAAGAAGTTTAGCTTTATTCATAGCATTTATTTCTACCGATTAACTGTAATCTGTGGCACAAACGTAGTAATCGTTATGTGTAGCACATCACTGAGTGGGCGGTAACCGTCCATGAAATAAAATATTATTTGTTTGAAAATTTAACGAAAACAATACGAAACTTCATGGGCGTGAGTTGTCAAAAAACTAATAATATGGACATAGTATAACTACATTAAAGGTAGTTGGCTATGCCAATAATAGACCTTTGTAATGTTCATGCCTCTAGTGCGTGTTTTTTTTAACTACCCTCTTTTAACGGCATAAAGCTTAGCACGCACCGCAAAAATGTAACACATAGCTTTCTATACAAGCGCACATTAGTGACTTTTTTCAGTGACTGATTTTAAAAATGCAACTTGTCACGTTTTTACCACGGTTTGAAAACGCGCGGGTTTTTGTGTCCCATAGTAACAGTACTGGCAATGTATCAAAAAACATTATTATTGAAGTGGAAAAAAGGCCGGCATTATAAATTTAAGCAAAACGCTAGCCGCAGTGCGTGTTGATGCGCGTTTTTGCGTTTTCAGATTTTTCCTAAAACACGCGCGTTTTATCACAGTGCGTGCTAAGCCTAAATTTATGATGCGAATTACCTGTGCAAAACGTGAGTGACAGCTACATTGTGAAACAAGATAGTTTTTTTTAATGCCGGTTTTTATCTGGCCCTACGTATAAGCATTGCCATTCAGCGTGGTAATGCGGCTAGCATGGCTAGCCTCTGGTGGTGTGTTAGAGCATTTGGATTACCTGTAGATCTTAAATGGATTATTGGTAATCTTTATGCTAAATATTTCTTGTTGTTGTAGTTAGTCTTTTGTTTTTGGTAATAAAGACACTTGTCCCTTTGTTCTTTTCTGTATTAAACTAATCTGGCGGTAGGCGTTAGTGCTAATACTTGTAAATTGATCCTAGCAGCCATTACTTTTAACATCTTAGTAAAGAAAAATCCTCTACACTGTAACACAAAGACTCCTTCAAAATCAAGGACTACTACGAGTACAATGCCGTCGTGATTTATACTCAAGTCAAGGTATTCCTTTATTAAAGGTTCAGAAACTGAACACTGGATAAGATCGCCATTATCTACAGAAAATATCAATGACATATCTAAAGAGGGAGACAAGTGACGTTCTAACTTTTAAGCTGAAAAAAATAAACTTTGTTATACCCAATTTAATAAAACATCCTTAATTTTTGGTTGCTAAGTCAACTTAGGGCATAACTGTGACGGCTGGCACAAGTTGGTAGGATCACATTTAGGACTGAAATGACTCATTTTCAATATACAGGGTTATTGGTTAGGGGTGTACTAAGCCGAAACGGAGTCACTATACTCATCTCAAGGAACAACTTTCATTATGGAGAATCAACTCTGAATTTGGCACAGCTAAATTTTCTCTGGAATTCGGCGTTTGTACCATCATAACAGCTTTCGTAATAATAAGTGTAGTGGTCTCCTTTTGTCTTAGTACATCCCTAACTGATAACCCAGCAGAACTGGCGTCGGCAAGCATTTTGTTATTAGTAAAGTATATCAAGGTGGTCTGAACTATGAACGATACTAAAGGTACTTGGCAGAATGGGGTGAGGATCCTTTGCTGTCTGGCTTTTCTTTGTTAGCAATTACATGTAAGTATGTTTCATCTACGTTAAATGTTGGCACTCGTGTGCAGGTAGTAGTTTTCAATTAAACTTACTGTTGCTTTGGACAGGTACGGGCTCTGCGATTTATTGGAACTTTTGGTTTTGTTTTCAGGAAGCATGCCTAGTCTGCACTGCCCTACACTGGCTCTCAAGGAAAACTTTAGGAACACACCGTTTTTTGCTTGCCAGTAAAATTCTAATAACTGGGTGGTAGCTAGCCACACGAGCGTTACAATAATAGCCTCTACTACTATGCTATGCTCTCCTCACGATGTTTTGCATGATCGGTATCTCAGGCTAATTATGTGTTTAAAAGTGGAATTAAACCTCATACTCTTTGCACGTCGCAAATATACTACATAAATAGACTTCTAAAGTTATCAGATTTATTATTAGATTCTGAGGACTTGAATTAGTTGATAATAAGCAAAATAAGTCTGTAAGACTTATACGAAAACATTATTTACCACCTAGATACAAACATCATGGACACGTTTTAACAATCCATTTCCAGTCTTTACTCCAAAGGCGTATCATCACTTAAAATCAACATAAAGTACCGCTAACTTGAGGGTGGATTTACTCAATTATTAATATTCGGGTAAAAGCCCCGAAAGTTTTGGCGTAAGCCTTTTCGGACCTTGTTCGTTTGGCACGTGAGCATGCATGTACTTAGGGAGAAATAAATGTGTTGGGGACAAAGTTGGTATTTCAGGTCCACTCTGAGTAATTGGTTAGAAATCCAATTATTTTGGAAAACAGTGGAACGATATAGTTTATATCAGGCTTTTGTGTCAGTACACTAGTGATCATAGACCTCCCCTAAAGAACGCCACTGGAAACCTATGCACTTGAGCTGTGAAAAAAAAAACTTGTAGGTTTGGTTTCCCAGGTAGTCCTTTATACTTTTTATCAAATCAGAAAAAAGGGTTCTATTTTTTATCATTTTATAGGCACCTACCTTCACTATTGAAGCCAGTTGTCACTTTTACTTACTCCAAATACGTTTCTATGAACACTATAGATTAGCGAACAAGTTATACATTTTGTTTGGCAAACATATAAATGACCTGCCCATTTAGGTACAATTAAAGGCGTCTCCTCTGTCTGCCTCTGTCTGGCCTTACTAAACCCTTTCGTTGGCAAATGGATAAATTCCCTACCTTACCTTGTAACCATGTTTAATTTATTGTTTTCAAATTAGTAAGGAGCAAGGTAAGGCATCGTTAGTAGATAGTGGAAAGTAACAAATGGAAATAATTAACGTTAGGTAAATAATTTTGTCACAGGCCAATATTAAGTACCTGTTTGCTTCGGTATCAGTTACCGCCCTGATTTATTAATAAAATATATTATCAAAGCAAAGCCTAACATGTTGAATCTAAAGGCATGACATTTGGAGGGTGTATCTATTTTAAGTGTAGGAGTGTACTAAGAAAGGATTTTTGAAAATTCAACCGTTAAGGATGTCAAGTGGGGATTCAAAGATTGAAACTTCTTTTTGTAATACCATTATATATCGCTGGAAGACAGTAGTTATTTCATAATTATCTATATTACAGCATTTTAATTACGTGGTAAGAGTAAATATTCAAGCGTACATTTGTACGAGTACATCTGCACGCCTAACCTGAAAACGTAGCTTTTAGTCTCAAAAGCTCGAAATGTCAGAGTCGTAAATAATGAAAACACCAATCTTACCTATTGTGAACTTATAACTTTTCAAATTCTTCTTCTTAATTAATTCTTCTGTTTGGTAAAGGTAATAAACATAAGTATTTCTGAACCTACAAAATATATTTGTTTGACTTTGTAATATTTGGTTTATTTCATAGGTCTAAGAATAATCCTATGCCATAACTACTAGTTGAGCTAGAATTTAGGTCTTTTAATTTTATAAAATTCTTAGTGTTGCGATGATGGTCAAGAGCAGGTTAGTGCGGTCGATGGCGAAAAGTAAGGTTTAAATACGCAAAAAGAGCAAGCGGTGTTAGGAAAACATCGTGCGGAAACCATAGCATGGTGGTAGGGCGTTCTCTAACATTCAATTTTAATTCAACATTTAGTTTGATTTATAATGATATGTCGGGAGCCTTTATTAACATAAACAAAATGACTAACTACAACAGCAAAATAATATAGCAGGAAGATTACCTATAGACCATACAAGTATAAAATCTAAAGATAATCCAAATGCTCCAACACACCATCAGAGGGCAGCGTGCAAAGAATGTCTGCATTACCACGCTGAATGGCAATACATAATTTTATTCAGACCTTGGTAGTAATTTGTTTGAAATATTCAGTAAGTACTATCAAATAATATTAAAAAACAGTACAAATATTTATTCAAAATTATTTCTCTCAATCTAAGTGCCACCAATTTCAATTAACTCCTTACAAAATTCGCTTAAATTCTTGTGAATTTCTTAATTTTCGCTTACATTAACGACTGCAAAATCGGGACGGTAACGGGAGTAGGAAAAACACGGGTTTTAATTTGAAATGGTAATTGTCTACATCGCCAATTAACTGTCGTTAATGTCTGACACACGGACCGGGAATTCGGTTTAGCTGAAACAAGGAATAAAGGAAAAATATTAATAAGAAAATGTAACAAAAATCTTTATGAATAAACTACCAAGTAACTACTTTTATTAGGAAGATTGAAGTGACTTACTACAGGGAAATAACAGATTTATGGATTACTTATACACACTTAAGATCTACAGATAATCAAAACATCCTGTTCAGCCCACAATACTCCACATCATCTTTGTAATAACGTATGCCGTATAACGCTTTACGGTCATCTTTCCTAAATTCGTAACAAAGAGTCCCTTTCTGTCGATATATGTTAAAAAGAGACGGAACTGTATATTGCTTTTATAATGCATATAAGTCGGTTCCAGTCCTTTAAATGACAGTGTGTCCTTAATGTCCAATGCGGGCCTTTAATTGCGTGGCGTTTAGAAATGGAATCAATTTTGAATCCACACTCGTTAATTTCAATACACTTAGCAATATATACGTGCCTAATGTAATTAATGTAAAGCGGTGTGGGAACTGTTCTTGGATATGAACTAAGTCAAGGACCGAGAAAAGACACTCAACAGTATTTTCTTATCTGTGTATATGCGGCCACGGAAATATTGTACCACTTAAAGCGTTAGGGTCGTCGTTAGAAATTAAATTCCTAAATATTCTTTCATTAGCTTGAAAGAGTAGCGTACTTTCCACATGGTCTTATATAAGTTTTGTTAAATCGTCCCAATAGTTAGTAAATCACAAATAACAAAGCTTTGCATGAACAACTTACGAATTTAATTAGATTGTCAGTTTTTATACTCCTTTGATGATAAAAAAATGTTTCTACCTTACTAATTAATGTCCTAACTAAACTTGTACTCACTATTCAGACTTTTTATGCTTCATAAAGAAAGTTATTAAAACAAAAATCTTTGTAAAACGATAAAGTTTGGGAAACTTCATAAGCCTCTGCTTTTATATCACGGTTCATGAAAACCAGTCAAAACAAGCAAGCAATAATAAACCAACAAAGAATATCTTAAACCCATACTCTATTTACACAATTATCTGAGAAGTAACAAAGCATTTGCATATTTAAAGGATTCCCTCTCGAGATTTTTTGCATAACAATTTTAAATAAAATAGCGGTACTTTATTCCTTAGGGTAGAAAAGATAGCCTCCTAAGGTAGCTCACTTCAAAGGAAAATGAATGTCGATAGGTTTTTTACTTTTTAATAACGATTCTTTCTGATATAGAATGGACGTTATTTAAATAAGAAACGGTATTTTTATGGAATAAAGGTTTTACGAATCCAGATATTTTTCTCTTAATACTCGTATCTTAGGTATTAATTCAGGTCTATAGGTTTAATGGAATTGTATTAGTGCTTTAGTAATATTATCTATATAAACAGCTTTGATAGTTGATGGAGTCAGGCATTACTTTGCGGAAATCCATTTATAATAAGATGGTATATACAAAATATTTAGTGCTTCAATCGCTCGCTTGAAAGTTCGACTCTTCGAGCGAGCGCTTGAAGAGTCAACATCTCCTGAGGATGCCTTGTGCTAAGGCGAAACACGTGTCGAGGAAGTCGGATACTGAGAGAAAGAGAAATAATAAGGTGAGGTGTGGCGGTGGTGAGGAAGAACCACACCATAAAAACAAAAATATTTTTCGATTTCTCACGCTGACATCAAGACGAGGCTGAAAAACACTAAATATTTTGTAAATACCATCTTATTATAAACAGCTTTGGTTAGATAAAGAATCTGAATCATAGTTTTACACTTATTTTTTACATATTGACTACATATCACGTTAGGTGCGGAAATTATTTATTTCTGATTGTGCCCTCAATAGAATATGTTATGAGGACCAACAGAAAACAATCATGTCCTGTCTTATTAAGAATGATTCCGCCTGCTTGTCCCTTTAACTTGTAATTTAAAAAAGATCATGTTTTAATGATGTAGACTTATATCATTCACATACGTATGTTCATTTACATTTTAAAAGTTGCAAACTAGTTTCGGCATAAAACCTGATTTTTAAATAACAATGAATAATTAATGTTTATCAATATATATTTTTTTATTTTGTTTGTTGTTAATAGGTATGTCTTTTCTAAAGTATTCAGCTTTGTAAGAAAACTCGACCTTGCCGAATAACTTCAACATGAATCCTTTCGTCACCTTATGCTAAACCTACCTACCAAAGGTCAAAACACTCCTTTACGCGAGATTAAATTTTATTCCCAATGCAGTAGAGTTTATATACACGAAATCCGTACCATCTTTTGTTCTAAGATTGGAAATGTGCCTTGAGACTCGAAGACCCAAAATCACATGACCTACCTTGCCCCTTATTTCACACATAAAAAACCCACTATCTGAAGATTTTTGTATCTTCGCTGGGGTCAAGTCTCATTGGTCAGATATAAGTTCCCGTTTGTACTTAAGCAAATACTACCAGTTAACTTTTATGGAACTGTTACATACATTTAGTTTAATAAAGTTATGTTTGCAAGTCTGTCTGTTCTTATTCGGGTATTCACTTAAGTGTGGAGTTTCCGAGACGTTTGACTTTAAAAGAAAACTTCGGTTCTTGTTCGGATGAAAGCTTAGTACGGTAGTATTATATTTGAAGTGCTTTGGGAAATCATTCGGTTAAGTTTGTCGGTGTTTAACTGAGTGAGTTTTTGTGGGTAAATGAATTAAGCTTTTGAATTTGTGAAAAGATATTAAAATTCCAATCCTATCCTTGAAACCCGAAAACTTATCGGACTTTCGAAAATAAGTAAATTTGTTTTAGTAGAAGTAGGTACAGTTTCTGGGTTGTTGGACTAGGGGTATATTAAACCGAAGAGGGGTCACTATACACACCCGAATGAACAACTTTCACTGTGTGACCAAGATGCAAGAAACTTTAAAAAATAAGTGTTTGTTTCTCTAGAAGTTGGTAAAGTATTGTTTCTATATTATCTATACGCCTGGTTGTCCAGAGAATAGTCGTAGGCACTAGACTGCGTGGAAGGTCACTCACACGGTGGACAAATCATATTAAATTAGCAGTAGGATGAGTGCAGAAGGGTGACCAAAGAAAGATGTCAAGAAATCGTGAAGCGAGTCATATTATCGCAACCGGTCAGCGTGATGATCACGACTGTTCTGTCAAGAGAGCAACAAAGAGTATCATATGCTTAATAAAAAATAATAAATAAAAAAACAGAAAAACATAATTTAAGACGGCGAGGCTATAAACTTGATTCATTGCCTTTTTTTTTGCTCCGGTCCGGCTCGCACTTGGCCTATTTTTGTACAGCTAGTTGTAGCTATCATTATAATAAATTTTGCTATAATGTTTTATAGCAAAATTTATTATAATGATAGCTACAACTAGCATTTTAACATTTTAAACATCAAAATTCCTAACAAGCTAAGTAGGTATCAAAAGAGATCGCCAGTGACATGATGACGTGAATTCTCCTAAGTATTCACACCAATCAAAAGTTTGAAAACTCGTTTTTGGGAGAATTTATCTAAAAGACTGCGAGAGGTCCCGCAAAGTTTAGCATAACTTGTCTCTCTGAAACTCTGTCAAAGTAAATTAGTCTCGTTATGTTGATCGCCTGCCCCCTTTGTCTTTCATTATTGTTTTACTTTGAATACAATTCTAGGTAGGTACTATTGTTTGTTTGGTTGCAGACGAGCGTGACCTAGATGGCAAATAATAACAACAAAACACTGGAATAAATTGCCATTCTCTGTATTTCCGGATTAATTCAACCCGGCTGTGCTCAAGCGCAATGTGAATAGGTTTTTACTAGGTAACTTACCACCAGGTGAGATCGTGGTCAAACGTTATAGAAAAAAATAAAATAAAAGATAATCTAATGTAGCACGGGGTAGTATTGTCAATGATGAGAAAGCCTCATTAAGCAAAAGATATAAAAAAGAAAGATTATCTAAAGCTATCAGGTCCTATTCAGTAACCCACACCAGTCAACTTTATGAAGATGTTAGTAAGTTTTGTTTATTTGGACAACATCTATAATCGCAAACGTAGTCCAAATTTCATATCAATTCAATAGCCCGCATAACGAAAACTTTGTGAAAGACTAAAACAACAGATATCTGTCCAGGCATAGGTCTTGGTAATCAAAAGTGCAAGCGGCACACTTCTAAATACTCCAATCTAAAACAATAAACTAAGCAGCTTGAATTATTGTTTTGATTGTCCAATGATATTTTATATAAAAGCTCCAAAAATTGGCTATATAATTAGTAAAAGAATTTCTTTAACCTGTTTGAGAATGACCTTCTACCACAAAAGATCAGCAGCAGCTTCTACAGCAAATAATTGCACGCGTTTCGTGGCTATCAGTACACACAAAAGCGCCCGTTTATACAGTCCAAGGTGTTTTCTAAGTAAGAGTTTGTGTAAGTACAAGTAATTCAGGTAACTTTGCGACGTTGTCTCGTAGTTCTTCTTTTTTGATGTGATTCCATAATCATAGATATATTCTGAATAACAACAAAAAAGCAACGAACTTTCGTAAAACAAAGTTTATATGTCGTGAAATACTATAATTAACTAAAGAAACCGATACATATTATAAATTTGAAAGTGTGTTTATTGGTTTGTTTGTTTGTCTTCTCCTCAGCATCAAAGTTTTGCACGGAGATAGTACGAGGTAGGGAGATCAAAAAAACATAACGTAACGTAGCAAATAAAACAAACAAAATGCGAACGTAGTCACTAAAAAAAACTAGTATAGTATAATAATAATAAATCTTTATTGCAGACTCAAAGATCCATACACGGTTGACACATTAATACATAAATCAAACAAGGTTTAAATACAACCAAGAGAGATACAGTAAAAAATAAATAAATAAATTAGGTGGAAATAGCCAGCCATCGTCGATACGTTGCAGATCTTAGCAGACATTCTACCAAACTCCGTATGATACTATTCTTACATCTGTCGACTCTGGACAAGAACGCGGCAATACTCTTATTGATGTTATAATATGGCGTTAAACGTATCAACTCGGGCATCAAAAAACAACCCGTACGTACTGCAACTCCTTGATAGCCCCGCCCCATAAGCTGCCTGAAGATGTTATTGTAGGCCACTTTGATAGAGCTATGTGCTTGCGCTGTATATTCGGTCCAAAATTGACAGGTTTGGCAGAATGACCTAAAAAGTGTGATTTTCACATCAGGCGCGGCACAATATGTATTGACTGGCCATTTAAATTAATTTCTACTAAACTTACATGATCGGGCCCTTTCCTGATTTGAAAATAACAATTTCCGTCTTCTTGTTGTTATAGATTGGACCATGTTCTGTCGCATACCGTTCACATATATTCAATAGTTTTTGTAACCCCTTGATCGAGGGACTGAGCAGCACCATAAACATCAGCGTAGCTCAGGTTGTTGACAAATCTGCCATCCAACATGAGCCCGACTGGGGTGCTGCTCAGCTCCACGATCAAGTCATTCGTATAATAGTTAAAAAGGTCGGGAGAGGTAAGCGTGTCGCACCCCGCAAGATAGTTTGTAGCTATCCGAGACCTCGGAGTCCCATCTGACGTAGTTAGTCTGATTACTGTACCTACAGTAGGCTAGTAAACTAACAACCTCGGAAGGGACCCCCGAGTCATGCATTTTCGTGTCCGTGAGAGATGATGATTAATGCTGTCAAATGCACGGCTTAAGCCCAAAAAACATACGAATATCGTGGTATCTCCAGTAA
This sequence comes from Ligdia adustata, assembly GCA_947049295.1. Classification (NCBI taxonomy): domain Eukaryota; kingdom Metazoa; phylum Arthropoda; class Insecta; order Lepidoptera; family Geometridae; genus Ligdia; species Ligdia adustata. The sequence goes on from OX346237.1 coordinate 5,864,982, forward strand.
TATTTGACGATTTTTATAAGTGAAAAAATGGCCATATACGTAGAAACTTGCGGGCGAAAGCCGAACTGACCATCGTCCAAATTAAGTTTTGACTTGTGTGAATATATAATCTGTTCAAGTACCTTGGCCACAATCGTCGCCAGAGAGATGGGTCTATAATTGGACACGCTCGAGATATCACCCGTTTTGTTTTTCGGCATTGGTACAACTAAGGTACGCATGAGCTCTAACAGAAGAGCTCATGCGTACCTTAGTTGTACCAAGGTAACAATGCCCTAAGCAGATATTGAAAAGCCGCGCTAGGACATGACACATGTATCTCCCTGCAAACAATAAATGTTCTGTGCTAAGGCAGTCGTGGCCCGGAGACTTTCCGCGCTTCGTACTCCTCAAAATGTCTTCAGTATTTTTCGGCGTATTAGTATAATCCACGTATATATCGTATCGTGCTCACCGCTAGGCACGGGTCTCCCTTATGAAAGAAGTGTATATAGTTCACCACGCAAGTCAAATCACGTGTAAAGCACGTAGCATAAAACCTAGTAATTAATAAAAGTGATAAAAAACAACTTATAGATGAACGAAAACTGAACAAACTTTTTAAGTACAAGTAGGCAAGGGGCCTAAATAAATAGCATTACTCGTAGATATTGTAAAATCCGATTTCTTACCCGCATAATCCGATTTGTTAAGCACATCAGTACCTTGTATGGGTTCGTTGAGTACATTTAACCCAAACCAACAACCCTCTTTCCTAACTTATCCTCTTCTGACGAATCGTTTCATGCAACCCAAGTATTGAGTGTAAGTAGTTTTATTTTTATCATTCAAGCTTTACATATTTTATTTTACAAAGAACTTGAATATAATTTTTTGTATTCATTTATTGCTCATTCAATGCCTTTAATTTTATTCGCACCCACTACTTAATATATTTTACTAATATCATACAACTTTGTAACTAGGGAGATGTACGGGCTTAGGTACTTTATAGCAATAATTGTTCCGACGAACGACCCAGTAATGTAGTCACAGCGAATAATGATATTAGAATCGAATATCAATATGTTTTGTGTTTTTTTTTTATGCTTTTGGTTTAACTGCTTTGCCCAGTACAATCATAATCTTGTATAAAATTTCTATTCCATAACTTAACATTAATTTTTCCAAAAGATATATATAACAAAGTGGTTTTTATTCTTAAAGAAATTAATGTAGCATGGCAACCCCTGCCATTAAACCAGACACTTGATAGTTAGTAAGTCTGAAGTATTTATAGGATTCTACTGATTTGTACTTATACTATGGCAAGTACTGATGCTCTGTGCCAATATTTGTCCAATCTAGCAAATAGCGACGAAGAAATTAAAACGGTTTTCTTCTATAGACATGGGCGGGATTGTAATTTATTGTTTTCCTCTGGCATCCGGTTTAAGGTACTTCCGCACTGAGCTGAAATTCTCAAGTTCGTGATTTCTAAAGTATAATTCAGGATATAACTAAAAACATGTTATAAATCAAAGTATCTCGTGAAATGTCGTCATGCACGACGAATATACGTATGTAAGGATGTTACTGCTGCTAATGTGTATGTCTGAAGTATCAATGATACTTCAGACATATACATCTCGATATTAATATCTATAAATTAATAACTGATAGAACTAATGTTGTATGGATAATAGTTCGGAACCCTCCGTGTACGAGGCATACTCGTTCTTGATCGACTTTTATTTTTAATTCTTTATTAATTAAATTCTCTGTGCTAGTGTGTATTCACCTTCGGCTGGGAACTAGCGTCCGCTTGAACAGAAATAATTGTTCATTGTATTGTGTTTAGACTTCGTCCTTTGACGGTTTTAATGACGTCGAATTACATGTTTTATTTTATTTTTTAACCTATTTCGATGGGATTAAGATACTCGGTGTTCAAATTATGTTTGTCTTTCAAACAAAGGAGATGAGATTTATTGTATTGTGTTTATTATTATTATTTTAGAATTAAGTGTTTTATTTTATTTATTAACCTATTTAGATGAGATTAAGATACTCGTTGTTCAAATTATGTTTGTCTTTCAAACAAAGGAGATGAGATTTATTGTATTGTGTTTATCATTATTATTTTAGACTTCGTATTTTGACGGTTTTAATGACGTATTTTTTTAACCTACTTCGATGAGATTAAGACACTCGTTGTTCCACTTATGTTTCTCTTTCAAACATTTATTTATTTACGTTTGTAACATACATAAGATAAGATAAGATAATGTTTATTTACCAAATACATAAAAAGTTTTTAATAAGATAAAACCATTGGTCGATCTAACAAAGCGTCTGGTCGACGCTACACGAGACCAAAGTCTAGCCTCTACCTGGGTCAGCGCATCAGAATAGCCATTCAACGAGGCAGTGGGGCCAGCATTTTGGGTAATCTACCAACTGGCAGTGGTTTAGATTTAAGTTAGTTTTAATTATTAGGTATTGCTTTTGCACATATAGATTATAAATGTATACAGTGTAGGTTTGAGTAAAATTTTGCATTTTATCATGGCGAGGAATTGTATTTTTTAAAGTAATAAATTAATTTCGGTTACGAGCTCATACATTTCCAGAACTACTAGCTTATTACCGCCTATGTTTCTTACAATATATATTGAGCTCAACTACTAATCCCTATTTGATGGGATGGTTGTTGTGCTTTTGAAAACATCATCATAACATAACAGAGAAGATTTTGCTGCATGACGAAAATGTTTTCATCTCTAAATCATTTCCCCACACGTTGAATATTAACGACTAAGGAAGGGAGGCCCTTGTGTGATATTAAGAGGTGTGCGATAGCAACACTCGATATATTACTGAGATGTTGACTAATGCAACATGGACGTTTTGTGAGATAAGACATTTGGGGAGCAAAGGAGCAAGAATAATACAACGTTATTGGTTAGGAGTGTAGAAAAACGAAAGGAAAGCATTGACTCATCACAACAACTCTCTCACTTACTCTAAATTTGTAAAAAATGGAATCAACTGTTCCATGCATTTTGCTTTCGGTTGTATACTTTCTTCAACTTTGCGGAGAAAGTGATAAGTAATCCTAGTAGTTAAAACTATTAAAAGTTTAACTATTTATCACTGCTAGGTATTCATATATTAACCTAAAGCTAAGTGTATAGCATGCGTGTTTACAATTTTTTTGGTATTATTTTACAGTGAGAGTGATACAGTTCACTTAGCTCACAGTAAAGTGAGCTAAGTGAATTGTAGCCATCTTTGTTACAGGGCGTCATACAATAGCGTCCTCCGTAACAATGGCCGAATATTCCGTATTCTGTTTGTCAAGTTGTTGTTCCCGAATATACTTTCTATGGTGACGTTCATAGCTAGAGTAGTAGCAAGGTTATTCTGTTTTCATATTTTTCTATTATTGCCACAGATGAAAAGACGGTGTAGAGGTTAAAGCCACGCAAGTCGTTCTGTGACATATTGTACACCAGAAAAATGAAATTAATTATTAAACCATTAAGTACTTAAATATAACATTGGTAGTAAGAATCGTCCAGAATCAAAAACTTTATTGCCAAAACTGTGTACATAGATGTTAAATATGAATGTCGAGTTTATGTTAATATGACTGTCGAGGCCTTATTCCGTAGTGGGAAATACTTACGTTATATCTGTTCGAAGATACATATATATATATATTTTTTAAAATTTACTGTAAATCAATTTTCGATGTCACTCTTTATCTCTTATTGCCGAGACTAGCAACATTATGTCAGGAATGTCAATGATCAAATCTGACCATCTAAGAAACCTAGCAGTGCAGCTTATCATAGATTCGTCTAGAGAAGTTCCTTGTGTATTAGATATTTATTTGTGTTTTTGTTTTAAACCGATGTTTAGAAGGTGATGTATCTTAATTAGATTGTTGTTTTTCTTTCTCGTGTGATCCAATATAAATATTAACAAAATCAGTTCTACTTTTGATTTATTAATCAATATAACTGAATAATTTATAAACGCGCCTCATTAACTTTTTAAAAGTATTAATTTGTATTTAAGTACCTTTAACCTTTGTAATTTTTCATAATATTTTTTGCATCATCTTTATTTTTTCATCTGTGTCTTTCCCAGTGATATTGTGCTAGTTCTATCGTAGCCAATGTAGTGTGTCGTTCGTATAAATAGAGTTTATTGGTTCAATATGCATGAAGACAGCATTCTCAGAGCAAGGCGGAAGGAAATACTTGTATGTAAACATCTACTTGGGCAAATAATCGCTTGGAAATCGGAGATACGTTTGGGGGCAATTCTGATGAATAAATATGCAATGAAAATACATTTATTTAGTGCTGCTATCTTATGAATATTCTGTCTAATATTACGAGAGATAGTTTGCATCATTTTTAGTTGTTTTGTCGCAATTATAAACGCTTTATATAACTGTTCCAGTGATGTACTCTCAGTTATTTTAATATAAATATTAATATAAAAATTTGAAAAAACGTAGTCCTGCGAGAAAACACTTTAAAAAAGATAAAATAATGATAGTTATATCACTTTATATTTATAGTTGTTTACTAGAAGTACACGAGGATAGGGAAATACCGGAAAAAAGAATTTCACGCAATAATAAAAAAGGGCGAATCCTACCAATAAATAGATTAGCTAAATGTAAGAAGCAGGGGCTTTATACCAAAATACTGATGTATAATAAATTACCTAATAGTGTAATGGATCTCAATTTTATTACATTTAAACAAAAATTTAAGTATTTTTTGAAAGCAGGCAATCCTTTTTATAAACTCAGCGAATATATGTCAATGCAGCTTGTAGAATCATCGTTCTTGTGTAACGAACAACCATAATAAAATATGACTAATAACTAAACAAAGCAATCATAATGTAAATATTTGTCATTAAAACTATTAAACTAAGAACTAATATTAAGTAATCGTATATAAATGAGATTTGTAAGTTAAATTTTTTAAGTAATTATTCATTCAAATGTAATAAGACTTGCCTGTAAAGAACGTTATTTAAAGGTCAATAAATATTACTTTACTTTACTTTACTTTATAAAGCAACGGGTAAATATATTGGCCCTGGTACACTTTGGTGGACATCGTAGGTAGTTTATCATCTGCATCAAATTTAGTAGTTAGGCAGCAGGACCTTTATGAAAGTATCGTAAATCAGTCAAAAAATTAAATAAATTTATATATTATATACAGTGCAAATTTTCTCTAAGGAAAATTTCTTATCTTCAGCGTGTTTTCGAACGTGAGCAAAACAAATCAAAGTTGTAACTTTTTGAAATTTAAAACAATGCCCTTCCAAGGTCGAACTGCGAGCACTATTTGCCTATTAATATGAGTTGTTATTATTTTATAATATACTAGCTGACCCGGCCACGCGTTGCTGTGGCTAGTTTTTAGTAGATTTACCATAGCAGCGCCATCTATTGATTAATTACTCAACCCAGTCGAAAGGTATCGACATCTGTTAGAATAATTTGGAGTTAACAGATAATTGTGACTGTCAAATAATAACAGACAAATAATTAGCAATAAATTAAAATTGCGACTATAATTTGAGATTTAAACTATCCTATCTCTCAAGTTGGATCGAACTGCACATGGTGTGCGAATTTTATTATAATCGGTTAAGTGGTTTAGGAGTCCATTGAGGACAAACATTGTGACACGAGATTTATATATATTAAGATAAGTTGTTAGGGTTACAATGTACATTGTGTAGACAATTCATTGTTTTGAGTAACAAACCGGCTGTATGAAAGTTAAAAATATTTATGTTAGTTTAAATGGTATTCAACTGAGACAGTTCGGGAAACCTTGTGTGTACTTTTGCTCTATTCTAGATATTAATTCGTATCTCGAATTTATCTTATTCGACCTTTTTGGGAAGAAGCCAAGAGCTGGTGTGAGATGTATCGGTACGGCTCTCTCCTTGCATAAATCCAGAGATTTATCACCGATTTATATTGCTAGAGTGGCCATTGCACATTATAACAATTTAATTTTACTAACATATAAATATTAAATACCGTATATTTATGGTAAGGCGTAAAATGAGTAGCATACGTCTTCTCGCTCACACTTTCACATAAAAAATCGTTGTAATAAAATATGAAATAATAATTTCGGGCATCATATTGAGAAAAACTTACATCTTTTCCCTAAAAATAATCATAGCCATAACCAAAATTAAAAAGGGCAACGGATGAAAATTAGCAAAACGAATGAGTATAGTAAACGTATAGTATATTAGGAATGGCGTGGAGATGAAAATCCCAGATAGGGCCGAGTGGTGTGCCTTGGGTCCAGCACTTGATGTAAGCTGATGATGATAAGTATTGTGTCAACTATTATAAGTGGCTAATATCATTCTCAATGTAGGAGTATGCCTTCGTCGTTAAAACAAATTTTACACCCTTCGCTAACAGGACAAAATGAAAAACTGAGGCGCTATAGGTACAGCAGACTTTCATATCATAAATGGCATATCCATCTGATTCGTCTCTATGGAGAAATCTATACAAAAATATATTTTCTGTGTGATATGAGAGTAGAAATATACAATTTATTATGTATATTACTGGCTGGTTGGATATTGAGTATTTTGTTTGTATTGACACTGTAGGGCTCTCGTACTCGTATGTGGGTCTATATTCAGTACATACAGAAATTTATTGGACCGCATAATGTGATTATAATCATGATATATGTATTTTCCATCGAATATGGTAAGAATTATAAGATTACTGTTACAATAATTATAAGATTAAACAGGTAAACAACTTTAAAGAAGTGTAAGCGGTTTTATTTCTGCAGGTAATTGTACCAGTTATTTTATAGTTGTTTTTAATAAAAACACAGATAGACAGGAGACTACAAACAAAGTACGTTCATAAACGACAAATTTTTTTTAAATAGAATCCAGACGTAAATATATATAGATACTTAAATGAAATACTGAAGAGAACCAGCGCCTTTTTTAAGTTGTTTAAGGAAACCTAAATTTATATTAATATGCTATGTAAACTCTAAACATCACAATATTCAGTAAACTGTAAAAAAAGACATAACTAAAATCGGTTCATGTTTCGCATGTCTGTACCACATATTATTGAAATCAACTAGTTATTGACCCAGTAGAAAAATTTGCCTATTTTTTTAAAGAAATACACAAGCTAAAATCACCCACTACTAAAAAATGTTAAAACATTTGTAGAACCCTTTCTCGTCTATGGCTGCTGTACTGAAGTTCACCTTCCGCAGGTGCATGGGGCATGCGCCGGCGTACCTATGGAAACTGCTGGAGATGGGATGGCTGCACTAAAGTTGTGAACAACGATCCCGCTTGTCAAGTACCAAATAAAAAGTAAATAAAATGCTAATTAACAGACAAATGAAAAAAATTGCCAGACCAGAATGCTCGCACGTTCCGCTCCCATCGTCCATTATTAACGTCAGTAGGTACGTCAGTTACACAATACATATATATATAACCAAGCAAATAACAACGTCATGCCGACCGTTAAGACGTCTCTGCTAGTAAGTACTTGTCAATAACATAGCGCCAAAATCAACACTGCGAATAAGGAAAACACTCGACTCACTAATAAAGCCCTTGATTGTATGATTTACACTTGACGATACGGATCGTCATAGTTTGCGCGCATAGTTACTACGTTGAGTCGACCGTTGTCCTCCGTACTAACTATAAACCACTATCGTCGATCTACAGCTGTGCCGCCCCGCTTCGCCTGGCTGGGTCGCGCCACTGCATATGCAGTGACCCCTCCCCGCCACGCCCACGGAGCGCAGCCGCGCAGCGTCAAGCCTCCGGGTGCGTGTTCCGCATTGGGTCTTGACTCCGCCCGCGTGCGTTGTAGTCGACCCGTGCGCGACAGCCCCACCACTGCCAAGCCTCAAGGCGTGTGTTCCGCACCGAACTTCGACTCCGCCTACTGGCGCGAGGGTCATCTCGGGTGCGAGCCACGCCCCTTCTCATCGTGCTAACGTCGCTGCACCGGGCATTCGTGCCGGTCGAGTGCGCGACGTCGACATCAGCACACTCGGACCAACGCTCGACTGAATAGTCGCTTCGTGGTGAAGCGATAACTTCAGTGAGCAGTACCCGAGCTACCTCAACCCACCATCTCGTCCCGACTGTACTACGCGTTATTGTGCCGACGGTACTAGCCGCACTATTGGTGTGTAGTGTCGCTGATCGCATTGACTGGGCCTTCCGTGGGGCAACCACGGATCTCACCTGGTCGGTGTTGCATCGCCCTCACACTAGGTGTAGGTTGGTGCGCAGTCGCACTCGTGGTACAGTCGTCTACACCTGCACCACTTCATCGTCACATCACCATCATGTCTGACACCCAGGCAGACCTACCTCCGTCCGTGCCCCCCTCGCAGCCGCGGAAGCCCAAATTTAAGAAGAAAAAGAAGAGGAGCCCAGGAGATATCTACCACAAAGATAAGAAGCCGAAGCTGGGCTCGGCTTCCCCACCCAACCCGATGGAAGGCCCTACCCTGGGGCGCAGAGACACTCCCCCTGCAAGCCCCTCCCCTCGACAAAAGGGGAGGCACCCAGCCCATCGTGACCGCCGAGACAGTAGCGAAGAATACTTCGTTCCTGTCAACTCGCCAGCCCGAATAGCCGCCATGGCCCTCCATAGCGCGAGTACACCACGCTCAGCGCCACTACCACCATCACCCTCGTGGACGCAGGGAACGCAATACTCGCCCTTGGTGCAGCAGCCTCTGCCGACGCTCACGCCAGCGCCTGACCACGACGAGTCCGCCGGGTTGGCGGACATGTCGTTGTCACTGCAGCGACAGGAGACCGGCACCACGCACTTGGACTCAACGTCGTACGCGGTTTTTGAGTCCGGTGCACCACCAGGAGCTGCCCCACCATCACCACCTGGACCAGCGCACCCACCGACCACCTATGCGTCGATGGCGGGTGCGTCGCCCTCCGCACCTATGCACTCGCCGCCGCCTTCTCAGTCGCAGGCTGCGAGAAGGGCGCCCCCCAGCACCAGCGCAGCACCAGTTGGCCCCACCACCACCACCACCAGCCCACGCCAGACCACCGGGGGGTCTTACCCCCCGATAACGGTCGAAGAACTGCCCGACTGGCCCAGGCATATGGGAGAGATCAGAAGACGCCTGGGCCATCCACCAAGTGCCAAGCCCCTCGACAAGGGCATCCGGTTCAAACCAAAATCAGCCGAGGAGTACCGCATCATCCAGCGCTACTTCACCGAAGAGAAAACCAGGACGCCCACTCTGTCCTGGTTTTGCTACTCCCTCGAGAGCGAGAAGCCGGTGAAGGCAGCGCTGTGGGGACTTCCACAAGGCACCGAGGGAGCAGTCATCGTGGAAGCTCTCAAGGCCCTCGGCTACCCTGCCATCTTCGCCCGGGCGCTCCCCACCAGGCCCGGTGCGTCGAATAATGTCTATCATCTCCAGCTGGAACCGATGGGGAGGGAACAGCTAGAGAGACTCTTCGCTACCACGGAACTCCTCAACATGCCTCGAGTGGTCTTCGAGGCATGGAAGGGGCGCACCACGATCCCGCAGTGCCACAGGTGCCAGCTCTTCGGGCACTCATCTGCCCACTGCCACCGAGCACAGAAATGTGTGAGGTGTGCAGGGGCACACCCCGGCTCCGAGTGCCCCAATGCAGCAGAGGCACCACTGCACTGCGCCAACTGCCAGGGGCGGCACGCAGCGAACAGCAGGTCGTGCCCCGTCCTCCGCCGGGAAGCGAGGAAGAGGAAAATACAGCTTCCCGGCGTTCCGAGACCCACCCATGTGCAACGACACACCACAGCTGCCCGAGGGGACCAACCATCAGCCCCTCGTACCAGAGAAGAGGCCACTACGCTACAGCGCCCCTCCCCGGCGATGGTACATGCCCTACACTCACGGGCACCAACGCAGACGCCCACCACACTACGCCCGCCTGCAAATATGCCAGGCGAGCGCTCCAGACCTGGGCGAAGAGGAGCGAGAGGAGGTGGAGCGGCAAGGGGGCGATTCCCTACAGCCCCTACCTCACGGCCCCTCACCGAGCAGACTGCATTCGCCCCCCATCCGCCAGCGGCTGACCAGACGCCGGGAACCTCCAGCGGAATGGTGAGCGCCACACCAGCTCCACCATCACCACCAACATCCACCAACAACGAGCCCCAGTATAAACGCAAAGGTAGAGGACGGCGAAGAAGAAAGACGGAGAGGCAGCCGCCTCACCTCCCCACCACTGAACCAGCTGCGGGGGGAACGTCACACACTCTCCCTCCGACGACACCGGGGACCGGATCGCAGGCAGTTCGTGTCTCGAACTCGACTGCGACCAGCACGGTGTCGACAGCCACAGTGTCACACGCATCAGTGTGCAGAACACAACCAACAGTGTCGGTGACGCATGGAGCCCCTCTCCACTACCAGTGGGGGCACCACCCGTCTCAACAACATCAAGGGCGAAGGCAGCAACAGCGCCAGCCCCTTCTACCACCCCCGGGACTACACCAGCCTCAAGCCCAACACCACCCCTTCCCCGGAACAGCGACTGGCACCCCGGTCCAGGAACCCATCGCCGCGCTGATGGGCGCCCTGGTGGGGTTGTTGTCAGCGATCGCGACAGGGGAAGACCTGCGGCAGGCAGCAGCAAGAGGACTGGCCACCATCCAGTACTTCTTTTACGGATAGTGGCCCTCCAGGAGCACCTTCTTCTCCAAAACACCACCCATATGCTACTGCGGAGCCACGAAGACGCCCTCAGAAAACAAGAACGGACCTGTACAAGCGATGAGAGGATTGTGTGAATTCTTCATCAATCACGGACCCCGGGCGCAGAATGCGCCCTAGAAAATAAATTCCCTGGGGCCTGATGGCCCCAGCGTCCAGCCCGGGGAAATAGCGAAATGCTCGAGCCCCGGAGCTTGTGCCCTCCCCACAGGGGGCACGAGACGACCCCGTGATGATGATGACTTGACGATACGACACTGGCAATCTAAACTCTCTATTTTTACCGATTTCAACAGAGGAGGTGGTTTTCTATGAGCCGGAATCTTTTTTAATATGCTCTGATTTTTCAGAGACACCTAAACTGAAATTATTATTTTTTGGCTCAAAGATTCAACTTTTTAGGTGGTCCCATATGATTTTTATAAAAAAAGTCAAGTAACTTGGTTGTTTAATCCCAATAACTAAAAAAAATTTGTTTATATGCGTCTGCTAAATCGAAGTCAGTTGCTTTTAATCTTTTAATTATTATTGTAACTGATTTCCGTGAGAGTGAGATGGCATGACAATGGCTGAGTTATGGAATGGTTAAATGGAAAGGGAACTAGAATTGACGACGACAGAGACCTCAGAAATCCCATACGACAAAAATGGAAATGAAATCACAACTGTTGATATTCTCGGTACTCCGAAAAGTACCCATGGAAAAACTGCAACGGCCACCCGGCTCTCGTTTCTTAGTAGCTACTCATGAAAGCTGCTGGACACTCAGGCCCACGTGACAGTACATTGACGTGGTCCCAATAACTTTAAATAATAACTACAATGCCTAATATGCTGGACACCAGTAGACTTAACTGACTAAGGGAAGGGGGTAGATTATTAGTAATCCTCCTACATCGATAAGTTTTTGGGGTGCTACCTAACCTACTACTGGCAGCCAGTGAGCTCTCGCACCGAGCCTGAGCAATGACGTTTGCCTCAGTCAGTTAGTCAGTACGAGTACGACTGATATATCAATGTTATGTCGTATCGTATCGTGAATCATAAACGCAAAACAATGAGAGAAGACGATAAATCATACCAGCACATAGTGAATAATATCGTAACTGTGAAAGTGAAAAATAACTGTAACACAAAAGCTGGGAGATTTATGATGTTTGTACATGAGTGACGGATGGCCTCTTCGGCGGCTTCGATTTATTAGGGGAGTTAATTGAGGAAGTCAAATCATATCTTTGTAAAAACAGTACGGTAAATCGGACTATGAAAAATACTTTATTACGCAATACTACAACACTGGGTTTATTTGACACAAATAAAAAAAAAAACAAAATGTTTTTAATCTGTTGGAGTTGAAAAAAGTTAGAACTCTTTTCTAAGAACTTGCTTATTTATGAACACCTATTATAATCATAAAATTATAATCGGCCCTGTGTGAGTCGGACTCGCGCACTAAGGTTTTCCTACTATTACCTAAACATTAGTTCAAGTTTTCTACTTGTTGCCATTATTAATATCGACCAAAAAACGCTACTTATATATTTAAAAATTATCGGAATGTTTGATTTATGAGAAACGAGACCGGAATGGCGGTGTTTATCTGGTCCTATGTGTAAGCATTGCCAATCAGCGCGGTAATTCCGCAAGCACGCTAGCATGCTACGCTGCACACTGGTATCAAATTGGAATGAATAAATATATCGATAGCTTTATTGCACATCAAACAAAATAAAAAAAGATACAGCAAGACAAATCTATACAATGGTAGTGCATTGGGCGGGCTTATCACCTAAAGAAATTTCTTCCAGGTAACCTTTGGATGGATAGAACTTACATTATACAAAAAAAAATATTAGTGTAACCAAACTTATAGTTAGTAATAAGAATAAAATAAGTAACTATACTCGTTCATGAATCAAAATGAATGAATAAGAACTAAGATTGGAGCATTTGGATTATCTATAAATCTTAAGAAGTCTACAGGTAATCCATGTACTATTTCTTTTTATTATAAGTAGTTAGCTTTTTCATTTTTCTTGGTAATAGAACTAAAAAAAAATTTTTTTATATGAATATCCTCGGAGAATATTAACCACGACACACACGTACATCGACTTCACGCTTCAAAGTCTAAGTACATAATGTTGTACCTAAAATATTATCAGTTCTAGTGATTTGCTTTACTGTTCTTACAACGCTTAGTGAAGCCATCTCCGAATGAATGGAGTCTTGCGATAAGACATAGATGATTGAAAGAGGAATCACACTTCGTCGCAAATGAGAACCGGCACTGGCTGTAAATTATTGCTCCCAAACATATAACGGAAACACAAACTTTCGCTTTTATAATATTAGTTTGATGATAGTGCAAGAACGCCTTCTTAAAAAACACGCATACAAAAATGAAACCCAAGTTTCTATCGGCAGGCAAAAGTTCCAAACTAAATGATCTGTACGAGTACAAAAAAAGAATTAATAAAAAATACCAAAAATCGGAAATCTCTATGAAAAGTTAAGTGTGATCATTGCAATCATTGAATAGACTTGGATTTATTTTCCAAATTTATATGAGAACAAATCCATATCGGATTACTCTGTAAAAAGTTATGCGTGATCATTCATAAAAAAAATATACGCTTTTACTTAAGAACTTCCTCCTGTTATCGTTACACAAAAAATATTTTCGTCTGTTTTTTTAAAAGATGTATAGATTTTACCTAAATTATTTTTAATACGTTTACTTGCTCCAATTTAGTTACAATCTTAATAATAATTAATTTTTATACTTTTACTCGCTACAAATTATTTACTAAAAAAATATTCTTAATTACGAAAAATAACGGATGAACAAAGAATAATATGATTTTGTAAAAAAAAAACATAATTATGTCTGCAGGGCATACAAAGATATTAAAGAAATGAGAAAGCTCCGTTGCTGTAATGGATTATCAGTAAGGTTTCATAATTTCTTACCGCCTTCTAAATAGAATGAGTTTGTTTGTTTCTTATTATCATTTTATACCCGATTTTTTGGAAACTCTTGGCCTGATATTTAAGTGTAAGTTTTAACAAAAGTCTTTTGAATATAAAGCAATGACCGATTTTAATTCGGCAGGTGCCGATATAATTTTAAAAACCAGCTTTGATCTTTCCTTGGAGCCAGCAGGTGACGTCACGCATAAGTACAAGAATGATTGTACAGTTAAAACTGAAAAGAAAAGTAGTGATAAAACAATATTAAATAGGCTTAATAAGTTTAAGATTTAATTTAAAAAGGTTTAATAACAAGGTAATTTTTAAATTTGTATACTTGATTAGATTCTGTTATAGACTATGCTGATTTTAACTTGTCAATCTTAAATCTTAATTTTTAAACCTGTTTGGATCGTTATTAATAGTAACATACTCAAGTGAATAAGTCTGTCTCCAAACGGTGTGTTCCGGCAGCCCTCTTTCAGAGCCAATGTATTCCAGACTAGGCATTCTAGTGTCGTTGAGAGATACTATGTAAGCCTAAAACACGCCTAGCCAAAGTTAGAAAACAAGGAATTTATATTAAGATATGTATGTTTAACAAATTGCCCCATGCCGTAGTTAATCTTCACGCGAACGATTTTAAACGAAAAATAAAGCGGTTTTTTGAGTCTACCCAATTTACTCGGTCAAAGAATTTATGAACGTGAAGCTGACTGAATCTTCGTTCGTGAGTGAGCAAACATAATTTTATAAGTAGGTGATAGCAAAATTTTTAATAAGACTTATCGTCATTGTTTCTTCTTACTAATAATTTTAATTTAATACTTAACTTATACTTAATTTATATAACATATTGTCAAATCTAACTAAACAATTATAGTCAAAACTCACAGACTAATAATGACATTAAGGTATCTTATTATATAATGACTTTATTAAATTGTACTCACATTAATGTAAACTATTTTAGAAATATTATTATATCAGTAATTTATCTATTAATCGATACTACATAATCTTAAAAATTAAAAAATTTTGTAATTAAGTGAATTGTAAAGTTTTTGACATAGGTACATTTGAAATTTACTAAGTTAAATATTGTGTGAAATATTGTTATGTGACTTGCCTAGTATAACATAAGTGGTTATAAGGCCAATAAATAATTTCATTTAATTTCATTTCATTGACTTTCGTGATCATTCGAGCTGGTGGTGCCTGGCTGTATCAGAAAAACACCATACTTAAAAATCTAACACGGCAGTGTTGCGTACCTATTTCTGAGATATAGATAAATTACAGGCAAATCTTCTAACGACAAAGCAAGTCACGTTGTTCATGAAAAATACAGATAGACATTATTACTGCAAGCTGCCATATCATTACAGTCGTTTCAAACAACACTTAACATTATCACGGAAAAAAACACGCGTATCAAAGGGAAAATGTGTTCTCCATTAAAATGAATCAAAGGGGTGTCATACGCTAACTACGTACAAAACGACAAAATTTGACACGAGTCAACCCTGTCATTTAATATCTACAGAAATTGTTGTTGTGACAGTCGGGAAGAAAATTTGATTTGTACTTTAATATCGCAGCCAAAAATACTTTTGCTGTATGATATGAGGTACCTACCTTAAGAGTGAATTAATTATATCGAACAAAACAAATTTAACTGCTACTTTTCTACACTCATTGTAATCGGCAATCTTCAAGGAAGCAAGATGAATAGATAGAAAGTACACTATAGCTTCCATGAATTTCCACATATCGTCTAGTAGTTTGATCTTAAACTTAAAGTAACTGAAACCTTTTTATAGTCTGCCAAATTAAAGTCAATCCACACTTTTTTCATAACATTATTTGTTTTATAGTTAAACTTTTGATCGCCACAGTACCCAATTAAATCTGTATAGAAAAACTGCGGTCACACCATTTCTACCACAATTTAATCGAAATGGACGAAACGTTCAATAGTTTTCATCGCGTTCTATCTGTTGTAGGAATTTCTATATTTGCTAAAGAAAACTGGCAATCCAAAAAATGGCTTGCACTTCAAATTTTCAACTTCATAATTGGAATCTTATGCTTCATCTTTACAACTGGTTTCGTAACAAGCAACTCTTCAGATCTTTTACTTTTCATACAAGGAGCTTGTATCTGGACCACTGGAGCTATAATGACGATTTCTCTTGGTATTTGTTTATATTTCAGAAACGATTTCAGAGATTATTTATCAGAAATGGCTTTTAAAGACCATATGCTAGATATGCCGTTGATAACTTATGTTTTGAAGATGGAACAAGGCGATAAATTAATGGAATTGAAAGAGATGGTAGAAGAGACTCAAGAAAAGCTGTTGAAATATACGAGACTGCTGTTAAAGACGTATGTGGCTAGTGTATTTCTTTGTGCCACACTGTATCTTTGTACTCCGATATACGAAATGGTGCAGAAGCAGGATGATAACTTAAGACTTTTGGGTAGATTTTTTCCTCTTTTAATTATAACTCTAATTATGGTATTGTTTATTATCATTATTTTTTAAAAGGCTGTTCTTAAAAAAATACTCATTGTTTGCTAAGCTTAAGTTTTCATACATAAGTATGAGTTATTATGAAAAATATTGTAAACATTTTGTGGGTTAAGCTAATTCAAACAAAATTAATTTTCCTACCGCTAATTAAAAATTTATTCAGAAAACAAACGCGTATTTGATTCATTTTGTTCTATAACACTGGTTTTTACGTATACTTACCTAAATTAAATTTGCAATATGTTTGATGATTTGTATAAGTCAAGTGTATCCCAAATTCTTTATTTATCTCAGACTTAATTTTCTTTACAGCTTTCGACATGTGGTTCCCGTGGTCTTTAGAAAACTTTAGAGTTTATGTTGCCTCTTTTGCGCTGCACGCGTATTGTGGATATTTGTGTTGTATTGGTAAGTTAATTCACATCGTTAAATTTTTATCCGAAGACAAACAATCGTTTTGCAAACAACATATAATCGAACGTGTCCTTCGACACATGGTTACGTTTAAACCCTTACTCTGCTACAAACAACGAAGCAGCTAGTGAAAGCTATCGAAGATTTTTTATTTCCATTATAAAAGTCTTACTAGAACATTCTTTATAGCTTATCCTGGCTTACAATCAACCATCATACTCTTAGTAGGACAAACAATTCGACAATTACATATCCTGACGTTCATTCTACAACATTTGAATGAGCTTGTGATTGAAATCACTGGGAATGAAGGCGAGAAATGGCAGCATGCTTGTACAGAAGTTCTATCGCAGTGTGTAGAACATTACGTCAAGATTAAAAGGTATTTTATTTCCTAAGGTACTCGTACTATACATTTTATTGACTATATTTTGAACCCGTATTAAATTAAAACTGTATATTGAACGTATCCTATGAACTATGAATCGTGATAAATCTGAGAGAAAATGTTTTAAAACTTTGCATTGTCAAAATAATCTATTTATATAAGTCCTGATCGACTGTCTGACACGCAAAGCCTAATTAAAACCGCTAAATCTAGAGACATGAAGTTTGAAGAATGTATTCATTGTAAGGCGTACAAAGAAAGGAGTTTAGGAAATTCAACCTCTAAGGAGGTCGATTGGGGGGTGCAAAGATTGTAACTACTTTAAATTCTATTTTATGTCGCTTGCAACACCTCGGGTTACAGACAGCTACTAATTAATGATAAAATGGAAAATGAAATTAATTAACGAGAAATTAATTGCGATATTATTGTGTTTAGTATTCAATTAATTTACATTTGTTACGTTTTAGATTTTCTAACAAGGTGAATATAATATGTCGCCCGTTTTATTTGACTCTCATATTAGTAGCAATTATGCTCGTGTGCATGTCCTCTGTCAAAATTGCAATATCGGTGAGTATGGACATATATAATTTTCAGATGACTCTTACAACTCTTAATTGTAGGATTTATTACATTTGTCCCACGATTAATATAGTCTAATTGTTGCTAGGTAATTTTTACAATATTAATAACTACGAGTATAAAAGAGATTTTGCAGAGGACGTTTCGGCCGTCTACGAAACTGGAGCTAATTTAAGTAACCACTCACGAACTAAACATCACTCCGCGCTCGAAGTTTATA
The DNA here is from genome assembly GCA_947049295.1 of Ligdia adustata. Lineage (NCBI taxonomy): Eukaryota > Metazoa > Arthropoda > Insecta > Lepidoptera > Geometridae > Ligdia > Ligdia adustata. Next base: position 5,882,897 of record OX346237.1, read on the forward strand.
TATTTTAGATATCTGAAATCATTTTTTAATTAAATAAATATTTTTTGCATTAGTACCTGATACATTTGAAATACTTTATATTTTTTCAGAACAAGTTATCTCCGGACACAATGAAATACTACGTTCATGAATTTTGTTTTATATTAGTGGTCTTAATGTTCTGTTTACTAGGACAGCAAGTCGACAACGAAGTAAGTTTTTTTTGCCTAGTTGCTTAGGAGCACTATTCAAAAGTATCTTACGCTACAAAATCATCAATGAAACGAGATAAATGTAGATTTTTTTTCATTTTTTTATCGTGTTTTCACAATCATTGAAACAGCGATGATTGTAGCGATGATGGTCGAGAGGTTAGTGGGGTCGATTGCCGTGCAAAACGCACGAGGTTCGATCCCACAAAACATCGAAAAAGAGCCTAAGCTACCGGTGAAGAAAAATATCGTAAGGAAACTATAGCATGCTGGTAGGGCGTTTCCAATCGCTCGCCAGGCTAGGTACCACCCTCAAGTGGTAAAATCTATCGCCAATCACCTAATGATGCGTTTCGGTAGCCTTTTTTGAGAGCCAGTGTATTCCAGACTAGGCATGTTCCATCTCGAGCTAAAGTATCGCTGACATCCGTGGTCTTGCGAACATGTAGTCAAATGCCTAGCTGCCTAGGATAAAAAAAGACCTAATATAGTCTCGCTAACATTGGGTGAACTTCATCAGAGGAATTGTAATGAGACGGTCGTGTTCCGATTGTAGTTCCCACGTGTGATCGTAGGTGTAGTATCATAAATACGAATATGAAAAATAGTTACAGTTATGTTATTTCAGTTATCTTGTCAGATTTTTCTTTCGTTTAAGTTATCTACTTTTTTATATAATTTTTTTATCGTTGTCATGGCACAGATAGTGATGCAAGGCCCAAATTGTCGGAGGTAGGAGCTATAAAGAGGGAACCTTCCCAACCAACCTTCCTTTTGTATAGACTATACAACTATTCAACTACAACCTCTGTGGACTATTTGTTAAAGTTTAGAAGAAATTGTGTAATAATGCAAACAAATACCTTGTCATGCATTTTCAGTGTGTTCAACTTCAAAACGCGGTCACGGAAAAATGGTACATTTATGATCAAATGCACAAGAAAAACATACTGATATTTAGCATGGCGTTGGCTCAACGTATGCCTATTTATATTTTTGGTACTATCAGCCTGTCTCTACCTACTTTCACTTGGGTAAGAGTATATTTGATTATATTTATCTGTATAAATATTTCTATTGTTACAATTGCAAAGGTTTGCTACCTAATTGATTGTTTATTTGTTTTTTTATTATACATATATATATATATATATATATATATATATAATACATATATATATATATATATATATATATATATATATGTATTATATATGTGTATTATTTAATATCGTCAAATAGTAGTCTTACCTTTCTATCTAGGTAAGACTACTATTTGACGATATTAGTTTTATATTATAGCTATAGTTTTATATGTTAGCGAACTGTATAAGTTTTTTAAGATTACGTCTTTTATAAATTATTTTATTTTATGCTATTAGAAAATATAACGTGGATTAATTATAATTATTGATATCTCAATGAATTAAATGATAAGCAATGACAAATAAAAAAAAACTCAAGAATATCAAATCTTCTAAACTAACAAAGTAATAGTGTGCTCTCTCAAACAATCTTTTTTTTCAGTTCCTCAAAACGGGAATGTCATTTTTTACCCTTGTGATGTCTGTTCTGGAAGAGCAGCAATGAAAATTTTAAATACTTACTTCAAAGAGGTGAATTCATTTTAGACTTTATGTTAATCATTGCAAGCACAATAAACAAAATACATCAACGAAAAACAATGTAGTAGTCATTAATAACACTGATTAAGATAGCTTACACGTCAATGATAAAATTAATGAAGTTTAAAATTTTCGAAGTTTGAGTTATTTTACTATTATTTTGTACAAAATCATTGTACTGAATAATGTTATCTTTTTACAATCTTTAAATTTTTTTTTGAAGTAACAAATAATATACTTTTCTTGGGATAAAATATTCTTGATAATAATGAAAAAAAAACTCGATTCAAGCTATCAGTTGAGTGAGTGAAGCCAGGCGACCAGAATCCTTGAAAGAATACCGGCACCAGCCAATTTTATTTTAAGCTCCAGCGCATCACGTAATGATGTTTTTATAGACCTTGTACTGAAAGAATGTATGCTATAAAAGAAGATTTTTATTTTGAAATTAGACGTGTAACCTGGTCGTCTACATTAAAGCAACGTATTTTTGTGATAATTAAAGCTTTAATGTAGGCGTGACCTAAACAAAGCTGAAATGGGTTCAAATTACTTTAAATTGATAAATTGCTGTTGTGAATAATAAAGAAAATATCAATTTTTTTAGTTTTTTTTTTCAGAATTAGAATATACTCTTAATTTTGCAGCGTTTATTTTTAAAAATATCTAGATATCTATTAAAAAATCAATTGAATATCTTGCTTAATATTTCTCTAAACAACGTAAAAACCAATCTTTTTTAAAACATGATTATTTTGAACACAAAGCTTACAAAATAAAATACCCAACGAAATTCGCTTCCCCACAAATAAAACCAGAATTAACACAATCACAGCTGTCACAGTTACATTTAAACCAGGAAACATTGTGCCCTAACAAACACATAAATCTTCGACGACAAAAAAGCGCCGTATTCATACAAATATTTTGACGACCGCAACGATATCAGTAAAGCCTAATAAATAAACATAACCAATGAGGATTTATTTGCCGAGAGGGAATATTTACGACTAGCGTCCATTAACACAAATGGAGGCATCAACTAAGAAAATAATCCTGAATTTGCCGAAAATGAATTTCTTTGGGACGTATACGAGAAAATGCTTATTTTGCCAAAATGTTTCGCCGCTGGAGTAAACTAATTCTGTCGGCTTGTTAGTGTCTGTATTAAATATTTTCCTTTTATATTTTATTCGGTCTTGTTCCGGGTCTGCAGAGGAAAACATAGATCACGCCGTCAGCGCACTTATCATAGAGATATGTTGTTATTTATGAAATGACGTTTATCTACTTTTGGCTGATAAGAATATGTAATGTCATCAATGACAGCTTCAGCAAGAAGTACAATGTGGTTTCTAAACTAACTTCATTAACACGTATAAGAATCATCTGAAGAGTTTCTAGAGTTAGGCATGAAAAAAGTAAAAACAAGAGCAAGCAAACTTGGTTTAATTTTGACAGGGTTGAAGTGGCAAGCTGTGAAATCGAAACCAAGTTTGGTGCAAGCATGCCTAACTAAAGCCAGCTGTTAAGAGGGCTGGTCCTATTTAAATTGTCTCCCACTAATCTTATATCTATCATTGGCTGCTATTATAACGATTTAGGCTCAGTGGTACTAATATTGTGTAAAACTACGAGTATGTAAAGGAAAAAGAGATATAAATCTAAGACAAATAATCGGTTTTGAGCCACGTTAGAATCAATGAATTATTTATTTATGATATGTAGGTCATAATGTTATATAAAATTTACAGCATTAAAAAAACATCAATTGAAACATACAGAATAAAATGCGAGTGTATCGTTACTGCACTGTTATAAATTTTAGGGTTATATGCAAGTGGTTAAATTTCCCAAAATCCTTTCCTAGTCCCTATAATGAATACACCTTACAAATTTCATGTCTTCAAATATCAATTATTAGATATTTAAATTCCTCAATAAAATAAAAAGCGAATCCATCTCTGCTGGGTTATAGAAGTAGAATAAACAAACCAACAAACTCACTTCATCATTTATAATCAGCATGGAGATTGACAGTCGGGTTCCCAAGACGAAATTATCCAGGATTTCCCTATCAGGATGAGCTAATACATCAAATGTATGAGAGATTATGCATATCGCGCGCGTGTAACGACATTACACGGAGTATGGGACGTTGAGTCAATTTACGATGCGGAAAGTATTGCTAAAGAGCTGTTGTTACCACTTTATATGTATTTTGTCGATAGGTGTTCCCCGTGGTGTACCTCACGCTAAATATTTTAATATTGTAATTTTTCGAGATTAATAGTATAGCATATGTGTTAATTCGAGGTAGAGCTATAGTAGTATGTACTTAATTTCATCTAAATCCGTTTAGCCGTTTGAGCGTAAAGAGTAATAAACATGGACACGCACAAACAAAATATCCATCTTTATAGAAAGTGTTGCCACGCTAGATCAGTGTTTATATGTAATATCTTTATGATAAGTGATTTTTTACGACATCGTCTCTTCAACGAGCCTTGTTTTTTTTAAATACGGCGCCATTAGCCATACGATATAAATAATTACGGCTGTATGTGTCAAAATTATGTGAAAACAACTTATTTGAAAGTTGCAAAACTATATAATTATACTATTATTTTAAAGTTTATGACCGCGATATAACATAACTTCTAAATCAATTATTATTGGGATCATAACCTCCAATAATCATTAAACATACTCGTATCCTCGATACCTGAATCTCATTTATCTTTTTGTTTGTTTTTTGTTGTTAGCTACGTCACTGCTTTGACTCTCTTCACTGCTTGTACATCCATCCAAAGGTTGTCTGTAAGAAATCGCTTGAAGTCGCGCAATTTTTTATATGGTATTTATTATTTGCTGTTCATAAAAGACTTTGCTTTATTAATAAACACATTTCAACGTTAAGTACATTTTGTCCTGTTTTGGTACATGGCCTCTTCTAACGGATAAAATGAGACATAAGATACTTAACGTTGTAACGTATTTATTAATAAGAAATAGATAAAGAAAGATTCTGAAAGAAAATGGATAAAATAAAGTTTAGATATATTTATGAAATATACGTAGATGAAAAAGATATATATAGTATTATACTATCTAACAAAAAGTGGCAACACCAACTCTATTAAAATCCGCTCAAGTCCCCACCGAATGCATTGGTCTGTTAAACTTTTTCCTTCTTTTCGGTTCACAACAAAAAAGAGATATTTTCAAAAGAGACGACAATTTATATCTTCTTTTATTCTCGAGTGCTATAACACTCTGTAATGGCTTACTCCGTGGCAGGAACAAGGCTCTTTTTATTTATTGACTAATGATTTAAAAGGTTTCGTTTTGTTCTTACGTAAAAATAATGTGCGAATTATTTCGTTCGCAGAAATGTTTGCCAATTTACTTGAAAATGATTTGAAGGGAACGCATTGAACTGTGACGTTTGTGATTGTTAAGATTTTCTGTTATTGTTTTTAAAAATATTTACAGTACAATGACGGTTCTAAGATTGTTCTAACTTTAAAACTGAAAACATGAGTTTCGTTATTTCTGATATAATAAAATGTACTCTTTGGCCTGTAAGCCATTGGCTCAACTGTGATGACTGGCACACTCTGGTAGGATCAGCTTTAGGTAGGTAGTCACTGGACTCCCTCTATAAACTGCCATTGTTATAGTAAGCGAATCCTTATTCCTTGGCAACGTTTAAAATTGATTGAATTGATTTTAACCTCCCTGAAGGTTTTTTGCTAGCAGGACGTTATGCTAATATGCCGTTTTGCTTTTAAGACGTTCTGCTCTTAGGGCGTTCAGCTTATATGTCCTTTCGATACGAACCCCTTTCATGTACTTATACATAATATATAAAATTAATGTTTCAACGTCAAATACGGAGTCAGAGGGATGTAAGAAGTGAAATAGAACTAATTTAGATTTGTACGATGATTTGTCTGTTTGTACGGGCTAATCTCCGAAACGGCTGGACCGATCCAATTGAAATTTTGTATGGTGGTAGCTTATATTTCTGGTCAACATATAGGATACTTTTGATCCTGATAAATTAAAGAAAAAGAATAAAAAAATATGCTCGGACGAATTCGCGGGCATCAGCTAGTTATGTTTTATGTGATGTCAAAGTGTACTTAATGAATTATATTTCCACAACGAACACCCCTGAGAGGTTTTGAATTTTTGATCTCATGAAAACGCACTCGATATTTCTATAGCCATTCTAAAGACGCCAGCGAAGCCATTTTTGAATTAAAATACCTCTGGAAGCCCGCTGTTTTTCTAGTTTATGCAACGACCAGGTAGGGCCGGGCCATCAGGGCTGTCTCATTGAATATGTAAATCGCTGGTAAAATTGAAAATACCGACGTACCATTAGTTAAAGTAGGCACGTTTAGGACCCAAGGGAATTGATGACATTTTTTCGAAAGCTATTATTTCGACCGCTAGGTAATTATGGTGATTGGGACGGCATTAGGAGATTGGAGTTCTTGGGGGTCGTTTATTTTCTACCTTTGACCTATGAATTTGTGTTTATTGCCTCTCACGTAAATAAGGTCAAATTGCTATGAATCTTTACGGTTCTGAGTGATGTTTTCGGAGTATCTAATCTTCTACGATAGTGATATTTTTCACGATATTTTTTGCTTTTAGGAAGAACTTAACCTGTTTGCTTTTAGTAGTAATTGGTTTTTATGATTTCTAAAAATTTATGTGTTTCACTTTGATCTCGTTATACTCAGTAAGCTAGAGATATCTATTATATAAGTAAATGTATGAAAGCTCAATTCAATTGTCCATATTTCATCATGTTTTTCGAAAATTATGTGATTTTATCTGCAATAATCTAGGCTCCTATTTCATAATCAAGCTTTAATTAAGTAATTCTGCCACACAAAAAATATTACTTTACTAGTCTCCTTTAAAATAAATAATTATACCTTACATTTATCTTTTGCTAATAAAAACTAAATTTGTATGTGACGTGAATGAATTACGTTAGTGGTAGTCTAGTAGGTAAACCCCTTCTCTCACAAGCGACAGGGTGCGGGTTCAATCTCAGGTTCAGGCATGCACTTCTGAGTTGTTGAGGTTCTGAGTTTATATTATAATTAGTTATCACAAGCTTGAACAGTGAAGGAAAACATCGCGAGGAAACCAGTTAGACGGAGAAGGTTACGAGTCTATAGGATAAGGAATGGCTTTTGAAGGTAAATAAAGTCCCAAACCAGTGGGGGTAGTTCACCACACCGGCCTAATTGGCCCCCACCTGGCCTACACCCCCTTCATAGGGCAGACCCGATCTCAGCACTGGGACGTTCTGGGACGAATACTTGATAATAAAAACAAACGGAAAATTTAGACCTTCCTTTTTAAAATTCTCAGAAAACACAATAAAACAGTTTCTAAGCGAACGTGTTTTGTTAACAAACGTTTTAATTTTTGCAAAATGCGTATTTCGGAACTAATTATCCTGAATTAAGTGGAAAGTGTCAACAAGTTTGAATTTTTATTACGTGCTTTGTACGTCCGGTTATCCGGAGTTTGCTGTGTACACACAGATATTATACGAATATGAAACGACTTACTAAAATGGTATGTTCCGGTAGCCATTCTTGCAAGCCAGTGTATTCCAGACTAGGCATGCTCCATATACTTGGTAACCAAATGCCTATTTGTATCGAACAAAAAAAAAATGAAATAAAAGAACTACTGTTAATTATTCAGATTTTTATAAGGAGATGTGCTCTGCATGTTCTTTATAAACTACCTGTCCATAGGAGAATTATCCACCATTTCTCTCAAAAAAGGGTCAAGTTTGCTCCGGGTGCCATTAACTGTTCGATTTTAATTATATTTGGTACAGATTTCGCTGAGCTTTTGTCTTATCCAGTTACATCTCTATCTTAAGAAACCAAGTCGTGAAGTGTAAATAATTTTGTGTACCACAAAAACATTTTGTGGCCCGTGACGACAAAATTACTTTGTCTTGCCGCAAACGACAAATGGTAATTGTTTCTGGTAGTTATTTTGTCTTATTCCGCGAATATTGCAACCCGCATCGACTTGTTAATATGTAAAGTATATATAATGTATGCCTTATAGTATTCACACTTTAATTATCTAAAATCGAATCCTCAAATTATCGCAATAAAAATGTTAGTTATTATTATATATATTTTTGTTTAAATTCTTACAGACTTTTTTTGATTGTTACATCATAATCATTTATGATTTAACATTTCGTAGAGGTGGAGTGATGTGAAGTAGTAGTTTCCACCCTATAGCTTATATTAACAAATTAGCAACAATAGTTACAATCACTATAAACATATTGTGAAGTTTGACAGGTTTTTAAAGAACGTTGTTCATTAAAACACATAGTTCAATACGTATTTATCAAATATATAAAACATAAACAAAATGATCAACTACAACAAAAAAAACAATAGCAGAAAGATTACCTATAGACCATTTAAGATCTAGTGATAATCCAAATGCTCCAACCCACCACCACTTATCAAATATAATAAACAATATTGAGTATAATAATGAATGAGTTTATTGACTGTCATATGTACGCGGCAAACAACTAGACCTTGCGCGAGACGTGTCGTACTGTTCGCACTTACCAAACTACCCGTGAGAGTGAAACGGACTATGCCGCCATCTTAGTTCTAGCATAAACTGCATCGTGTTCAAGGTTATCGAAAAGTGGAGATTTTTGTATTGGTTTATATTCAACGGAATGTATTCTTATATGTATTATTGGAATGCATTAATGGATTTATCATTTATTGTCAATGGTCCGCTCTCTAGCCGTACTACATCATATGTTTTATAAGAAAAAATGTCAATGACAAAAAGGACAATATCTTTTTTGATCTGCACCTAGATTCACAATACATCAATTTATAAATCTCCGCTCGGATTCGAAAACTTAGCAACACAAATTACCCGAAGTTTGTTACGTAATTATTAAATAGTGATTATTATTTCAGTATAGATCTAAGATCGATTTTCAAAACAAAATTTAGTATTTTCTAATAAGTTTTGCGTAAATCGTGTAGCAAAGTTTTCGAGTCCGAGCGGAAACTCATTGTGAATCTGGGTGATGACCGAAATGAACTTCGTTGTTTGGTGTTGTCTCTGCTTCCCAGTAATTAAGAAAAACTTTGACCTTTCTAAAATTTATAAAGTCTTCAAATTGGAAGACCAAGTTGAATGACAAAATCTAACTTCATCCCGCGGTTTAAAATTAATATGTGTGATATTCTATAGCTTATAATTTGAATCGATAATTTTCAAGTTCATTGAAACTCGTACAGCTGTTTCACCGTGAAGTAGAAATACTTAGAAACTTATCACATTTATAATATTAGTGTGAAGTATGAGAAAGAGAAAAATCCCGACCTAAATTTAATAGAAATAAAAAGAAGATGTCCTGAAAAAACAAACTGTGAACATATTTAATCTATCACAATATAATATCGTTCAATATATAAACGAGTTTTTAAAAAACAGAAGTGCGAGCAGAAAAATAAATAAATACACCAAAGAAAAAACAAACATCGAAGGCTTTATTATTTATTTATTTAGTTCCTGATTCTGAAAATAAATACTCTACTGTCATTTTTTTTCATAAAATATTGCCACTGGCTTTAGTATTTTCTTTACGTTCAATGCTGTAGACGGTTTCTATATTATGAAATTGGTTTGACAATTTTTTTTTGTTTTGAGTTTTGGCTTTACAAAATGGGTGTTGTGAAATAATCGTATGAATTATTCATGATTTTAAGCAGCGTGTTTATTGTGTATATAACTCTACCATTAGTAAAAATTCAGTTTTATCACAACAAACAATAACTTTAATTTAATCTTTTGTTAATGAAAAAGCACTTGTAAAAAAGTGGTTAAAAGTTCAATGTTCAATCAATAAGTAATATTTAATTATAATAATAAATTTATTATAATTACTAATGTGTTTTAGTTGCATCTATCTATCGTACTTTGGCAAAGTAACATTTGTATTTTATGAGTTGTATTATTCGTAATATACATCTTCTTTATACGAAAGAACCCACTAGTGGGTGGGAGTTCCTATACATTCATATTTCGAATACGTACAAGTAAAAGTTTAAAAACCCCGCACTACTATATAAGTAAAAAGTACTTGCTTTAACCAGTAAGATAGAAATACAAATATTCATTAACGAGATAATCTCCGTGCAGCGGAGGTACCAGACGCTTATAATGCGAGTTATCCTGATTAAACCACAGTTCATAATAAATCTGCAGTTCCACAAAACAGCAGACAAACTTCTAACGACTAAATTAAATTTCGCATAGAACATTCAAATTCAGTCATAGTTATTAAACTGGTTGCTAGTCGCACACGTTTCGGCGACCGCGCTCATAGCATCGTAGCTCTCGTAGCGTTCCTAGCCCACTTCGTAGCACTTGTTCAGCGTGTCTATAGTTTGTTCGAATGATACTGTTGCTAGTTTGCTTTGACCGAGCGAGCGATGGTCTGGTAAATTTTTCTTTTGTGAGTCTGTTTACTGTATACGTTTGTTTGTATGTTTGCTGGAAGTTTTTGTACAAAAATCGACAAAACTAGTTGTCGTTTATTTATACAGTTGCAAAAAATATCGTGGACGCGAGGTCGAACGTTCACGTTACTACTGCTTACTTTGCATAATAAACAGTTATAGAGATTGGTTGTATTTATAAGTTGCAATGTATATTTATACAGGGTAATTCTAAATTGAGTGCGTATATTTAGTTTACTGAAATAATTTTGAAAAATAAACTACTCGTGCAAAACTAGTCACGGCGACGACGGCTTTGCATGACCCAGATTTGTGTAGGCGAAAATATTTTCCACGTTTTTGTAAACAAAAATGATATAACAGTTTAATATCAAAAAAATGTTTTTTAGCGAAATATGTTATATTAACGATTCTGATTGCGTGGTAAAAATAAACACAAACAATTTAAAATCACTCCATATAAAAATGACATTTTACACTCTCTTCTAGCTTCTCACTGGGATTTTCCCACCTGGGCAAATAAATCAAGCTGGGTATGACTTAAGAACAAGGTACAAGTTGCTTGTCGAATTAAATAATTTGTCACGTGTTATTTCTTTCTGTTTTTCTATATTATTTGTGTAAAGAGTAGGATGTAATGACTAATTGCTTGGCTTATGCCTGACATTAAAAATAACTAATTAATTCGGGTGCCTAATGTGACGCAGAATTTGTAAAAATAATAGTATTGAAATGGCTGGTAATGATTGTGGTAGTTAGGTTTGACAAGCTAGCAGAATCGCATTCATAAATGGAGATAATAAATAAATCAGTTTTATGACCCAAATGGCCATTTTTGGAGACAGCGTTTTTAAAGACTCGGTATAACATTATGTAGATGTATTTTTACTGTTCTATCTGATTGCAGGCCTTTTTCATTGTTTTTCTTTGCATTATTGACATAAAAAATACAATCCTTAAGAGATAAAATAATAGACGTTACTAAAAATCATGATCCTAATAATTATGATGATGAAACCTTATTTTAGCGTTTCATAATTTTTATGCAGTTTGCCTGGTTGGGTTACTTACAAAATGAAAATCTGTCGATATGAACTGGATACTTTGCCCTTTGGAAGTGGGTATTCGGATTATCTGTAGATCTTAAGCGGTCTACAGATCATCAATTTGATATTTTTTATTGTAGTTATTAATTTCATAATATAGTAATTAACTGTTTAAATGTTGTCTAGAATAAATATTTTTTTCTTAGTCGCCGAAGAAAGACAAAAAAATAATGCGTGGTCCCATTTTTCGCCTCTAGTTATCTGTGGCACATTTTTTTTATTAATCGCACATTAGTATAGCGTAAGTACGTTCACTATCTCGCCCGCAAAGCCAAAAATAAGCGAACAACTGAAGCCGTGTCTTGCGTTGCACGGTTTAGGGCCTCATTGTGCTATTGTTTCCGTTTTTAATATGGCATTTTGGTAAAGATTTGGTGCACTTGGCCTTCTTATTGTTTGGGTAAAGTATTGAGTGAAGTTTGGTATTCGTTTTAATACAAACTACTGATGTTTCAGATTTAGTAATAACGTTGTATCTATTGGTTCTTCTTACTCAATTTAAGATGGGAAGTCAAAACATACAGACATAGTATTTTGAAACAAATTAAGATTTGACTTATTATTTTTACACTTCCGAAAAAATTGCTTTATTAGATTAGTCTACATTCGCTGTGATGATTTTATTAAAGTTCTTCGATTGTGTAATTATTCTTAACAATATTTGTCAAAAACGTCTAAATCAAAATCATCAATATTGCTCGCGGAATAATGTAGATTTGCTTTAGATTGTAGATTAGTGGGATCTTATTTCTAACATGCTAGTTCATATTAACGATTATTTTTTGGGAGAAGCGGCACTTGTATAATTTTTTGTATGTTTTTGTCACAACTGCACCATGGCTAAGTACCGTTGAATTTTTGTCTGTTGATGGTTCTTTAGATATTTTTATTCTACTACAAATAACCTATCGTACGGCGTACGACAACTTTTTATAATCGCATAAAAAGTTGTCGTACGCCCTAGAAACATTATGGTGAAGTACTTTGTGTTGTTTGTTGCATAAACCGGCCTATTTTATTTTATTATTCTAAATTGTCTCTTTTGTAAGGTTGCCTGGAAAAGATAGCTTTCAGCAATGAGGCAGCCACATATAGCACTATTTTTATTATGATTTGTTCTCTTGTATTTAAAGCTTTGTATGTCTGCAATAAATAATTGATCTATCTATCTGTCTATCTACTTTGCCTACGCACGAAAACCACAAAACTTTTGAAATAAAATATGCTACACCTCTATCTCTTATAATTATTGTTTTAATGATATAAATAATAAATGGTACCTTTTAAATTTCAAATCTACTTCTTTCAAAGTAATCCAATGATACATACAAATAATACTGACATGCAATCGTTATTATCTCAATAAATAATCATTTAATTATTTTTTGATGATGACTACAACTGCAATTTGCCATGCTGTAACTTTTTTATATTCTAAAAAAAAAACAAATCGTTTGCAAACCAACGCAAAGGCAAAAGTTAAAGAGTTGATTATAATCCAGCTTTAGAGATCCGGGTCATCAAAACGGGAAATGGAACCAATTTGGAAAGACCACAGTCGTTGAAAAAAAGCTAACAACATTATACAAGTACGATAGGGAGAGGTTGTTTGTTTGTAAAAATAACTTTCGTAGGTATATTACTACTATTGAACTTTTAGTTTTTACTATTTTATTATTAGGTATCTATTACCTACTTTTTAAATTTAACAAATAAATTAGTCGGGGTTATACCGACGCTATTTTTCAAAACACATGCACTCCACAGCTCTAGTCTCTCACACGGAATTTTCAGATTAGTACAAACCTAAAAATACCTATATAAGTACATACATACATTCGAACACATTACCCTCATTTTGGCCAGTGGGGTAAAAGGAACACGAATATTTCATACACTGCTACAAAACCTTACTCAAGTAAAACCGCCAAAAAAACTTGGCTTGTAATAAAAAACAAATGAAGTCTTCCCCAATTAAGTTAATTGGGTTTGTGCGACCGCCGTGATTGGTTACTCCGGTTTATGGCACTATGAATTGTAATTGCGAATTAGATGCCGCTTTAGGACCTTAGTCAGCAGTTTTGCTTGTACGAGAATTCGACCGTCCGACGTTGAATAGATTGGATGCTATTGAAATAACTACACTTTGTTTTTGAGTCATACGTTTTAGAACATTTAAAATAACTGAACACAATGCATTTTTGAAAGAAACATATGGGTGCAAAGGTTTTCTACGAAATACGCAAAAAGAGCCTGGGTGAAGGAAAACATCGAGAGAAAACTATAGCTAGTTGTAGATCATTTCTTACGCTTGCCTGGCTAGCTACTGCCCTCAGCGAGAAAAAATGGTAGTTAATTTTTCATTAATAATGAAATTGAATATTTATTGCGTTTATATAAAAACTAGCTTTTACCCGCGGCGTTGCTCGCAGCATAAACTTTTGCCGTTATATTATTATTTTTTAATATTCGATAAGATTAGAAAGAAAGTATTTCTGGAGAATAAATCTGTAACGACCAACAAAATAGCTGAAATGCATAGCATTAAAACGTTTGCTGTCTAACGGAGTATGTGATATCGAGGTTAGTTTTACTCAAGTATAGATCAGGCAGAAATTCAAAGTTTTAATGTAAAACAATGTAATGAGAACAATGCGCGAGTCGTTGTTGTTGTGCTGTAAGAACCTGTTGGTAGTTTTGGGATTAAAGTCTATGTTAATCCAGGGTATAAGATATCCAGGAACCGAAAATTATGTTCTTTGAATGGAAACCTCAATTTTTATATAATTTTTTGAAAACTATTTATTTTTAAAGTAAATATGCAACTAATTATTCTTTGAATATTTTAGGCGTCTGCCTGTTGTCTTTATTGGTATGGAGAAAAAACGGCAAAATCACGGTAGTTGTATGGAAGTCGTAAAATATTTATTTCATTCTTATATTAGTATTTTTTTTTATGATAGTGTCAACTGAGACACATCATTTGTGAAAAATTTAACCTGTCTAACTATTACTGTTCATGAGATTCATCCTGGTGCCAGATGTGTGAGAGGTGAGAGATGTCCATCCGTTTTCACAAAGGACAGCAAAATGTTAGGGTCCAGTTTTGACCCTTAAAACAATATTTCTTATTTAAACTCAGCTTGATCCTCTGATCAAGTCGAATGAGTGTGACTCTACACACTCATTCAATATCATCTCATGAGTCAATTATCGTAAATAAATTGCATTGGGGTTGATTAAATCAGAAGCAGAAGATTATAATATTCTACATTCCTGTTAATAAAAATGCAAATATTTCTAAAAATAATAAACACATTATTTTTTTTTCCCAAAAACATTGTGGACTCCTTTAATTATAGAGACTCGTTCTGTCAAGAATCCGTGACGTATTCTTATTCCTATTTTTCTTCTTTCTTTCAAGGGTTTTGGCTTTACACTTGCTTGGCTAATGTTATTGAAGATTTGTGACGATTATTACAAATGTTTGGAAACGTATATATTGCAAAAAATACGATTTGATGATTGTTTTATAAGAGGTGCCGTTAGTAGTTCACAACACTGATGCTTTATTATCAGTAGGCGGCAAAAGTCCCGACCGTGCGTCATAGGACTCGTCTTCTTCTTATTTTGATACATGGCTCCATACGTTTTGTATATGTGGCAGCTTAACACTGGCATAAGAAATACTAAGTAGGTAATATACAAAGAGCGTTGGGCTCCTTGAAAGATAAACTTTTTCTTTTACCCGCAATAAAGGATATGTCATGTCAAATATCAGCTATTTAAGCTGTCAACTTCGGAACATGGCGGAGGAGATAATTAATATTACGTAAAAAAATATTGAACAATAAACTTTTTTTTATTTTACATACCTATATTTTAATCTCCGGGTCCTTCAATATCTCTGTGCAAAATATCAAGTCGATCTGATGCTCACTTATTGAGGAGAAGACGAACAAATAAACCAACAAACCAACAAACACACTTTCGTATTTATGATAAATGTGGGGATTATCACTTAATAAACATCTCAAATGTAAACACGTTTTATAGCACATTGAAAAAAATATCACAATTTTCTAAGATTTCATTATAAAATGGTAAAAATAAATCCGCGTTTCTGAATTCGAAATTCAAATATTTATACAAGACCTTTCGCAGAAACATAAACACAGAGCTTAAGATTAACAAACTTAGGCTAATTGCTTTAGTGTTGACCTTTACGTTTAATTTCAAAGTGTAGGTATTTAGCCGCTTAAACTAGAAATCCTTTTTTGTGTCATAAATTATCTCTAAGGGTTATTTAGCTTCTTTTGTAGAATTACGAAAAAATGTTTGTGGTGGAAAGTAGAATTATTCGAAATTTTACTATTAGTTTAACATGGACATTTTTTCTAACTGACATAGAAATTCTACGTTATATTTTTTTTATTCTAGACAGCTAGGCGTTTGTCCAAGGACCACAAAAGTCACTGGCTCTAGATAGACCATACCCAGTATTCAGGGGGACATACAGGAAAATTAATTCCTGTTTGCCCCCTCACGGGCGGCTCAGGTTAAGATGACCAACAGGAATAAACCACCTTACGTTACATATGTCATGAATATAGTCTACGATAATTAAATACACATTTAGGATACCTAAAAATTACTGAACCGATAGAATGACTTTTAAAGAGGTTTCGCCCCACAGTCACTAAAAATATTAGAGCTAGAACAATAAAACAAATGGTCTTGGCGAATTCAGAACCTCTTCTTTTATTGACATCGGTTAAAAAGACCTTCAGCTACCCCAATAACACCAACGTCAAAGGCACAAATCGATTTAAATAGATGAAAGACAAAAACAGCGCTGTCTATTTGTTTCGACAACTCACTCAGTATTGTATAATCTTTCAATAGAGTTGTCACGCTGTAATTTAATTTATTAGGACCGGTCATGACGCTGACTTATTGGCTAGAAACTCAAAATTTTTGCAACGTAAGATTTTTTTTTTTTTAAATATAACAGAACCCTTTTTGTCTATGATCATGTAAACATTAAGCGCGTAGAATCGCTTAGTAAGATGTCACGCGGTTTTGTGCAAGTAATCTCGAGGTCATTAGTGAATCAGGGCCCAATACTTTTACATTAACCTGGTAACTACTACTTTCGCACAACTTTAAGCTAATTATTATAAATATTAATTAATAATTATAATTAAGTTTAATTGAGTAAAACACAGTGTTTATTGCAGGAAACAGTGTAGGTAATAATTTAGATAACCTATGTCGTGAGATTAAGCGCCTTCTAGTTTGGAGCATAGGCCATTGTTACTTATAAAAAAATTATAAAGCATGAACCGTTTTGCATGCATGAAATATTTTTTTACCGAGCTAAAGAAACGGCTCTGCTTTGTCCCTGGTAAATGGAAAAAAAAGACGAATTGAGAACCTCCTCTTTTTGTAGAAAATTCAAAATAAATGGTATGTTATTTACAACTCAATTATGGAAAATAATTTGAAATCCTATATGTAACAACAATATCTTCTTAAGAGAGATACAGTACGAAGTAATAGATCTTTGGTTAAATGCATTGGCTGAGATCCTATTTCCTTAGTCCAACTAGCTCTTAACTTGCTTACCTCAAATTCTATTTGAATACTGCGGTCGGTAAATCGTTTCGTCTTTACAGAGCATAGATTGTATAGCACAAATGGCTGTATTTTAACCGATCAACAAAGTTTAAAGTCGCGTCTTATGACAATTATACTCCAAACTTTGATTTTACCAGTTTCAGTACACATACTTTTTTATTGAGTTTCAGATTGGTCCTATAGTGACAGTTGTTCGTAATAATGAGCATAGTCTCTCCGTCTTAGGTACCTTTTATGGGACAGCTTTATTTTTTTCTCAAATTCAGAGTGATCCTGTTTTGAAAGTTGTTTGTTATGATGAGCATAGTAAACTCTTTTCGGCTTAATATACTCCTAACTAATAATCCTGTATTGTATCGAAATTGAATCGTTTGTCGCCTTTTAAAGTATCACTTGCTTTCTCTTACTATAATTATTTGATGGAAGAGCATGCAGTATTGAACTGTGAAGGTCATTCAAACTAACACTAAACTATTAGTTTCTCTTATTAATAAACGCTCACTTCGAGCGTCCTATGTCTTGTTATATCCGATGGAAAACGTCACGCGACAAAGCAAGACAAAAGACGCTCAAAATAAGGGTTTATTAATAAGACCTTTGGTTGTCATCTGATCATCGTCATAATCTAAGAATGGATGAAAGACGAAAAGAGTTATTTTGTAAGCCCGTTTGTAAACACGTTAGAAAACAAGGAATTTTTACTAAGATATGTGTCTAAAAAATTGCCTCATGCCATAGTTAATCTTCACGCGAACGATTTTAAACGAAAAATTAAGCAGTTTTTTGAATCTACCCCAATTTACTCGGTTAAAGAATTTATGAACACGATTCTGGCTGAATCTTCGTTTTTGAGTGAGCAAACATAATTTTATTTTAAATATATTTAAATAGGTTATATTATTATATTTTGATTTTATTCAATTCAATTGACATTAATGTAAAATATTTTACAAGTATTTTTGTATCAGTAATTTATCGAATGTACATTATCCTGTTTAAATTTTGTAGTGTTTGTAATAATATCTGACATTTATTAAATTAATGTGAATATTGTGACTTCCCTAATATAACATAGGCGGTTATAAGACCAATAAATAATTTGATTTCATCAAATATTTTATCTTAATTCTAGCATAAATCGTACACGATCGCCCAATATCTCAATAAATAAATGGTGTAAGATAAAAATGGGGTTTTCTGTATATTTGATATTTGTGTGGCTACAATAAACAGTTAATTTATTGATTCATTGAAAACAGAACATCAGATAACAAAATACAATAAAAACCAGGCATAAAACACAAATTAATGTCACTAACGCCAAAAAATATTGATATTTCTGTTACTTACGAGTATATGTTATTAATCTGTTATTTCCTATTTAAAATTTACAGTAATGAAACCTTTTTTTTGCCTTAATCCAATCATAAAATCAATCACTACAATGATCAATCACTACTTATTAATAATTTTAAATAGCATACAACAACCTCGGCCTATAAATAAGTAGCTATTTCTGTATAACACATTCCTCTAACTTCGCAACTATTTTAATAGCAACTGTATTTGACATCCTATCCCGTAAGGACTTGAGAGATTTCCTTCTCACTCTTAACAGTGAACCACTATACTCTACATCAGAACTATAAGGACGAATGTCCAATTATTTATCGTTGAACCATCGACCTTTCGGTTCAAACGTCGTCGTAAGTTGGAGAAAGAAAGGAAACGTATCTTGAAAGGCGTTAGAGAGTCCCGGAAATTGAAGAGACCCTTTTCACTTTAACACCAATTCAATACGAAAAGTTTTTAGAAAAACGTTTTGTTAAACTTTCTAATATTTTAGATTAGAAATTGGCTGAGCTATTTCTATAAAAAGATAAGGTGGCTGTGTAGACAAAAGTCAAAGCTGTAAAAGGAGTTGACCTTTATTTTTATTGACATTAAATCCTCGTCATACTTGAAAGATTATTAACGCCCACAGGAGTTTAAAATAGGTTCTACATCATCAAAAATTAAAATAGAGATGAAAGATAATAAACGTATGTATTTATTTTTCATGAATTACATTTGCTACAATCTAATAATAATAATTCTATTTTATAAATTTAAAATTATACTCAAATATTATTATATCAATATTGATAGTGCATATCAACAAAATATTAGAACCTTGATAAAATTTTACGTTGCCAATTACTATTTACTAATCGACTTCAAAATAGGAAAAGGTCATCGATTTATCGTTTTCAATGTACATTCACCGAATTCTCAGATGGATTTTTAACTGATACAAGTAAAGGGTGTTGTTTCTCTTATAAATTTGATAAAAATTTGGTGCAATCGTTTAGGATATAAATAAAATTAACTGCCTGAATTGAATTCAGTTTTTTCATCACTTTTTTCAAGTACTAGGAACTTGTTTGTTAACCGACTTCCCAAAAAAGGAGGAAATAGTCAATTCAACGGTATTTTTTTAATGTTTATAAATTGATTCCTTAGACACGGCTGGACTGACCTGAATAATCCTTTTTTTATTCGTAAAAAAATATAATTCTAGTATTCTTGTAGTTCCATTTTAATTTTATTGAAATAGGTCCAGGTTTGATTATTTATATGATATTATTTATCGAATCGAAATTTCTAATCGAAATACTTGAAAAACTTATATCGACGGTAATCACTTTTTTTAAAATAATTTGTTTGGTTCACACGATTATTTCATTAACTGACATTTGAAGACTAAACTCTCCATTAAGGCCTCAGTTCATCAAATCATTACTTTAAAACGGTCTAATAATGAATTACATTTTACCTCGTATTGAAACAAAACCACAAATGCAGTGCTCTCGGTGGAGTTGTAAAGGTTGTATTGTGGTATATTATGCTAAATTAGTATGAGTACATATATATTTAATATGTTATTATATTATTATTACTTAACATCAAAATTTATCTCGTTTGACAAAACGGTAAATTAACAGAATATATCGAAACTTATATTAGTAGCTGTCTCCCGCGGCGTTTCACGCTACATAATATGGAAACACAAAATTGTTTTGAACTCCAATTAAACTTCCTTGGGGATCAAAGTTTCAAAAATCCTATCTTAGTACTCTACACCCTATAATGAATATTCCCTCTCAAATTCATGTCTCTTAGGTCAGCGTTGATTGTGACCTGTGAGGCAGTCAATTAGTTAGCCAGTCAGGACTTACTTATTTATTATGTATTCATTTTATTTATTAAATCTAAGTTTTTTACAATATAAATATAAAACATAAATATTATAAAACCTAGAGTGCCGCCAGCAGCAGGGTAGGGCCCAAACTACCGGTGGAAGGGACTACAAAGAGAGGAACCTCCTGACAATGCGTGCTTTATCGAGGGTCACCACTCTCTGTATCCGACCCTTGATCCAACCATCTAGCAAGAGTCTCTTAAGATGTAATTATTGTTATAACTAATATTAGAGTTTTTTTTTATCCTACACGTTATTTCTTTATCTAGGCATTTGACCACCAAAACGCACGACTACGGAACTCAGCGACACTGAAGCCCTAGATATAGCAAGCCTAGTCTGGCCACTGGCTCTCAAGGAAGGCTGCCGGAACACACCGCTAGATGCTTGGCTTTTTCAACTTGAGGGTGGTAGATCGATAGAAAACGCCCTACCGCCACGCGAGATGAATAGCAGTGCAAGTTCACCTTTGTTTATTCTAAGAAGATACGAAATTTGTGGCTTTTATTGGCTATCCAGACATTCTAGAGTCAATTCCAGCCGAGTCACCTAATAAAAATTGTGTACTTTTTAGAATTAGAATTTTTATTTTGCTTAAAACAATTTATACTTTCATATAAATTTCACCTTAATCGATTGATTAGTTTTAAAGGAGGGCAATGCTTTCCGAATGCTTGTCTAACTCTTTGCGACCTTATACAGGGTTATCGGCTAGGGGTGTACTAAGCCGAAAGGGAGTCACGGTACACATCCTAAGGAACAATTCTCAGTATGGGACCAACTACGAGTACATCACATATACACATCCACATACATCCTAGGCCGCATCGTCGCTTTACTCGTACATCAGGCGAGTTGCGGTCAAGCGCAAGCTATAAAAAAAATTTGCTATAAAAAATAATCTGCTGTTTCATACATTTTGTCGACGACTTATCAAATTTTTATATGGAACAGCTGGTTTTTTTTTCGAATTCAGTGTTGGTCCCATACATATATACATTCATACACCCCTTGCCGATGACCCTGTACAGCTTAAACCGGTAAATAATTATGGCGCGCGACGTGTTTTTGGATTTGTCTTTATATGTCAGATTGTATTTTGTGGTTTCACTAGTTAAGATACAATGGTGTAAAGTTATCGTAATCGGGTTTTTTAAGACGCTATTAAATAAATGTTAAAGTATAACTAGTTCAAATAAAATAATTTCATTATCACAGATATTATGCATTAAAAATATACCATCACATTATATTCCCTTGTCTCATTTTCCGCAGTGAAGTGAAAAAGAGCGCAATATGCCAGCAGAGGGCGCTTGAGCGCTCTTCGCTTTTTACTCTCGACTCTCGGCCCGCTCTAAACAACTAAGGCCTCTTGTGGAGGCTTATAGAGGCTTTATGCAGCTACGATTGTATATTATATATATATATATATATGTACATATGTGATGCATCTGAATAGCAGTTTCTTTGTAGGTAGTTCTCGTCTTGTCTTTGATGCAACAGGATCGGTATTATTTTTCCATTATGGGCCAATATATTTTATAAACTGTACTTGCGTGTACATTTTCGTTTTATACGTATTGTGTAATCTTATAGTACATTATGATACAAGTGTGCTAAGTTGATCATTACAGCAGAGGTGGTATCATCGCACAAGAAGAAGGAGAGTGCATTAGGAAGTCGAGGCTGTAATGATCAATGTACACGAGTGTCATACGACATTTTTCAACACACTTGCGAGTAAAAAAACGATTATTAATAAAACAGTAAATGATAAATCGAAGATATTTTCGCGAGCGCAATATACTTTTTTTACGTCGGTCAACAGCGCGCGCATATTAAAGAAGGCGCGTTCCACAGAGTTCTGTTATCGATCTTAAGAATAAATCAATCCTATGTTTTAGTATTTCTTACTTTTTGTGTAAACCTAATTAGTTAAAATGTGTTAATGTAGTATATTAAATAATCACAAATTATTTTTCTTCATTATTAAGTAAGTGTAACTCAAAATTTTCCAACTATTTTTAGCGGCATGAAGCGTGCAAGTTGAAGTTGAAAAACTTTTTGAACGAGTGAAGTTTTTTTTAAATTACTTACCGCCCTAGGGCTTTTCTAGCTACATTATTACCCTAGAGCGCTAATTGGTCACCTACAAGCCCCATTTTGTGGGTAATAAGGACCTACTTACCGAATATGAGAGATGTAAAATATATTACTTAAATTTACTCATATCAACATTTTGTGTCGTCGACCAACTTGAATCGATTTTCGTCAAACATAACCGACTGATACACCTTTCAAACAAAAAAAAAACAATATCAAAATCGGTTCATCTGTTCGGGAGCTATAATGCTATAAATAGACACGTAAAACTCATAACACACCGTCGTTTTTGTGTAAGGGGCTAAAAAAATAATCTAAACTAGTTAAATGAATTAGAATTAGATCATTTATATCATTTGCAATCGATGTTAAGATATCCACGGTAGCAGCAGGATATTCGAAATGGGTTAATGTGTCCGAGGCGTTTACCCGGAAGGACGTGGGATCGAGCTCGTGAAGATTGAAATATGTTTGTGATAGCTCTTTTTCGTACGAAAAAGTAGTAAGTTTTAGTGTTACGGTAAAGAAAACTTTATACCTCACTGCAGCAGAGCAGGGGAGCTTCACGAAACGTTTTGCGTCTGCCTTGATTCTGCGAACAGCTACTTAGTTTGTGAATCACGTTGCTGGCTTCCAAATTTCTCGATAACTATAAAGGCCAGTGTGCTACAATTTAGGCAACATTGTTACTTTAGATTAGCCAGTTAGAGAAGCTATAAAAAAAACCTTTTAACTGTCACTAATTAATTATTTTTTCTAGTAATAATAACCCTGCGTCAACTCGTAGATGAAAACAGGATTGCGCATAATGACTTGTATAAATTCTAAATAATTACCAAGATAAATAATATCAAACATAATTACTGCACATAAATACAATGGACATATTAAAAAAAATATTAACGAAAAACTCTCAAATAAACTATTCCACCTACTAGAACGAGCAACTAGTTGATACCTGTGTAACTCAGCTACCTCTCAGCACTAACTCAGTGTTAAAGTTATAACTCAAGTCTATCTCCCGTCGATAACTCAAATACTTAGCCTTCGACGCTATGAAGCGGGGATAAATCTCGCGACTTATCTGCCGCTCGCAATGCCGTGTGCATCAAGTGGAATATAAGACTTGGATCGTACATACCTATCTATTGGGAATAGATAATTTATGTGCCTGGAAGAGTGCTTTTAGTGATAAGCTTAATGATAGTTGATGAAATCATTTTAGACAATAAAGCCACCCGATTTCTGTATTTGGTTTGGTGTGCATTAAAGCTATTTTCATTCATTAATTCATACTTACTAGACACTCGTGCTATATTTTAGGCCACATCTTCGCTTTTCATCAGGCGAGATGTAGTCAAACGCAAGTCTTTCTACTAAGAAAAGGTAAAGCCGCGTATGACACTGGATATATTTTTAGTGTTTGCCGTTTACTGTATAATGCTTGGATCAATTAAAAATATTTTTTTTGAGTGTAAGGGTATTTTTTAAGTGGTTTTATATACTTATCGTCAAAATCGGTCAGGTAATTTTATTTTTAAATCTAAATATAATAAAAAGTTAGTAGTTTTTAAAAGATGTAATTTTAAGGTGCCATAACCTGCTGTACTGCTTTATTCCATTCAATTTCATCACAAAGAACAAATTATAAACCATATTCGTATTTTAAGACTTTAGCTATTCTAAAGCCGACAATCAAAAAAAATGTCTTGATAAAGATTTCTTACAAAACACTTACGCTCTTTACCGACTTGTTGTAAAACTTCAAAAACGATTGCCGTAAAATTAGATAAAGTTTATCATCACAAAAAGCCATTTAACTCTTACCCTCTTAATTGAATTCTCAATCATACGGCAAAAGTAGTCGGGAAGTTAGTATAAATTTACTTTACGGACGAACTACTGGCCTGAGCTCACAGCTCTACAGCTCGGTTCAACCATAGATTTACAAAAATATTAGAATGAAAAAATATTAGTCTAGCGGAACGTCGCGTCGCAGCGTCGTGTTGGTCAACCAGCAGCAAGATGGATCAACGACATAACGTTAGTCGCTGGTCCAACCGGGACAAACATTATCAGAGAAACTTGATCAGGCCTTTCTTTGCAGTATTCTATATCTCTAAAACGATGATGATTAAAAAAATAGCTTGAACGATTTTTTTTTAGGTTTTGTATAGATATTAATTTAGTCAAGAATCAGTTTTCATTCGTAATAACAGAAACTCTTATAACTCTGATATATTAAAATAACGATTTATGTCTAATGATTTTATCTCAAATGTATCAGCATAATATTATACTAGAGGATACGTGACTATTGCTGTGCAGCAGCAGGACTTCAAAAAAGACTTATTTTAATATTAATTTGGAATTGTTAGTTTACAGTAATAATTTTTAGTAGCAAAATTGTTCATTCCAACGGAACTGATCTGGTAAATTGTATAAATATAATTAAACCACGATCATAGGGAGAATTTCGAATATCGTTCTAAGAAGAGCGGAACCCAAACATTGCCTATATGATCTTTGATCATTCAGTTCCTTTGTTTTAGTTTTTTACTTGCTGTACTCGTACTTTGTTAGTATATAAAACTTTTCTTAGAAATAAAATAGCATACTTTATAATAATAACATACATATGTTTGAATAACTTTTCAGATAAAGAAAACAAGGGAATCTATAACAGGTTTGATAAAATTATTAATTCATCGATAAATATAATCAGGCTCTCTTCAAGTCACGTATGAATCGATTTCATCAAGACAAGTGCGCTCAACGTGGGCTGCACCGTCGCTTTACATCAGGCATGATGCGGTCAAAGACAAGTCTAATTTCTATAAAAAAATAAAATAAAAAAGAGAATGATATGAGAAAACACTCATCGGCTAAAAGCTATTATTAGTTAAGATTGTTAATCGTACATTAATATCACAGATGTTTCAGAAATTGGTTTAAGGAGCCAACACGAATATTATTATGACAGTAATCCATTATTAGTGAATTTAAAAATTATTTCAAAAAATGAATAAGACTTAAATTGAACTCTTCACTTATCACAAGCACCTAATATAGTAAAATAATAAAAATTTACAGCACGGTTTTCTTTAGTTATTTTTATTTACAATCTAAACTATAAAAAACCTCTTTAATTATACTAAACTAAACTACTACATCGATGTTGATAAAATGTTTATGGTAGCATATGGAAACCGTTTGGAACAAAAAATAATTCATTCCAGTTCAGGCGTCGTTGAGAAGTCATATACATGGAAAATTCCAACGTATTGACAACCTCCTCTTTTATGAAGCCAGTTAAGACTATGCGACGTCTCCCATCTTGGTTATATATCCCAGTCAGTGTATTTATTTTATGCATTATATAAAAACACGTCACGAATATGCTATTTTTTCGGGGCATATTTTTGTAACAAACTTTTCCTTTTCTCCAGCTTTTCTTTAGCCGTCATTCTCCCTGCGTTCCTCAAGCCGTGAAAGCCTAACTAATGTCAAATTTTCTTTACGTTCTTAATTAAACAAAGCTATTGTTATGAAGATAAATGAAGTCAAGGTGTGAGCAAGGAACTTTTAGAGGCGTTGAATAATAACTTTAAAAACAACGTCTTATAACAACAAAAAATTAAACCTAGTTTTAACTATTATTTTGCCATCATTCACAGCCTTCCTTATCCCACTGCTAGGCAAAGGCCTCTCTCATACGATGCCATCATCCTCGGTCCCGTGCCAATCGTGTCCAGGCTGGACTCTTATGTCGCTGACCCATCTTGCCGCCGATCGAGCAACCGTATTTTGCCATGAAATGTAAAAAATTTAGGCACCCTTCGAAATTACACAGAACAAAAATACAGATAAGATCAAAATACTACAGATTGAATACCGGAATTGGTTGTCAGACATTGGTTTCAGTTGTTTAGGTATAACTACCCCTTTTAAGTTTATTCAAGGGGTGGTTGTCCTTAAACAAGTGATAGCAGCGGATTATTAATAAGAAAATTAACCGTAACATCTGTTAAATCCTTGTAAATAGCATGAACCAATCTTTTGATTTAAGACGTGTATATTCTTATTAAAACAATAAATTTTGAATATTCACAACTGAACAGAATTTGAAAGTAGGATCTGGTCTGAAATAATTTCTCTTTCTTGAAGTAATTTTGTTTCTCTACCAATCAAGCTAACATTTTGATAAACTTTTAAATAACTTCTAATGTTTTCCTAATTAAATTAAATATTAAAATTTAATTTTTTATATAAATTATAACCTACCAATTTAGAAGTTTTTTTTTCGTTTAGTTGGTCAAAAGTATGACCAACTAAACGAAAAAAAAAAATTATGATGTTCGGAAGGGGATTAAAGTCAGAAGTTATTTTTCAAGATCTATTTATTGTTATAACTCTGTTGTTTTCATTTTGTTTTTTGTCACTCATTAATTCATAGACTTTGATACACTTTTCCCCTTGATTTACCCTGAAAAGCTTTCGACATCCGAAGCTAAATAATATTTTAAGGATTACAGATTATGACTGGACTATCTATACTTTTCTAATCCTTCGCCTAAGACATTAATCCGCCAGAGCGTTATAAGGTTATAACTGAGTACAGGTGCGGCCAAGCGTCTCTAATTAAAAGTTTCACCGACAATATCTTGTATGCCGAATGCCACGACCTGTTTATTTGATGAAAATACCTGAGAAGAATATGAATTGCTTGATAACTTAGCTATCCCACTTCTGAAATTTAGGTTGGAACGGAAATGTAAATTTGCGTGTGTAATATTTTGTAAAGTAATTATTTGTTTTGTATATTATTTATTCTTTGACATCCTAATTCTACAATCGGATCAGAAATATACTGTAAGACGAATCCGGTACGTCATGGTAAAAGTTCCATGGACTATATAAAACGCTTTGCGTTAACTTTTGTACTGCTGACTGCCAGGATGTGGGACCGCTGCCATTAAGATATCTATAATGTAGATATTTTTAATATTAAGTTGCGAATGAATCAAGAAGCTTACAACATCTTAGACCCTATTGAAACTTTGTATCAGGCAAGGGGCGGTCAAAAGCAAGTCTATTTTATAAAAAAGTATAAAAGCAAGTTTTCATACAATTATTTTGACCTCATAAAAATTCATGTTAAAGTTTTTTTTTATTACTTTAATAGTTATTTTGTTTAGGTTTTAAGATATCCGATTCCGATATCTTAAAATCTAAAGAGCGATTAGGAAGGTATTTTTTTAGTTTGGAATAAAATGGCTTTGGGGCACCAACTTGAAAGTTGTTGTAGTGTCCACTGCAATAACGATAAAAAATTACATATTATGGAACTTGTAAATACACAAATTATTATATACGCAGTAATAAATTCCCGAACAACACTAACATTTCATTCAGTGTCGTATAAAATATTTCTCACAGCGCTAAAAAAGCTGAACATTTTCAAGCCAGCCTTTATTTTGCTCAAAATTATTACGCACTTCAGTGACTGGGCGCTTTCTGAAGGGCCTGTGTTGATTTTTCAACGGCTGAAAATTATTACGTGAAACTTAATGGAACGTCGGGCTTTTCATAAGGCTTTATATTGAGTGAGAGAAAGTTGGATGGCAAGATTTAATTTAAAAAAGTGACCTAAAACGGTCTGGGCGGTAGATTGCCTGCAAGAGTTTGTGCAAAAATTAGAGCCGAAGTTCTATTGTGAGTCTAGTCTAAAGAATAAATCTAATCATTTTATTTAGATTTTGCTATAATATGACTACGAGTATTATTTTTAGTAAACAAAATACGCGAGGAAAAAAAATAAAAATTTTACTTATTTACAAAGCAATCTTTTTCCAATCATTCTGTTTGCTACAAAGCGTAACATTCAGGAACAATTTTAATACCAAATCAATAAAGATAAAATTAATGTTAATTACTGGGTAAGTTTTTATTTAAATTCAAAATACTTAATGTTTTGTCTAAATGTGGTATTTGTACAAAATATAATATTAAAGTTGTCTGAAAGAGATCGCTTATAGCCATAAGACCGCTTTTTGTGCCTGTTTCCTGTTGTATTTTTTATCTGATGTTAAATTTATTTTCGTGGTGACAAAAAAGAGTTTTGTAATCGCTTTTGTATTTTTTTTTGACACAGGGGTGTTTTTTTTAAGTATTTAATAGGATATAATATTATCGTTTACATTATATGGATCTGAATGTTGGGCTACTAAGGTGATGAATGAAAGGGGAATGCATGCAGCTGAGATGAGAGTGTTAAGATGGATGTCTGGAGTAACAAGGATGGACAAGATTAGAAATGAGTATGTTAGGGGAAGTTTGAAAGTAGCTCCAGTGACTGAAAAGTTAAGAAGTGGTAGGCTAGGGTAGTACAAGTATGTTCATGTTATAGTATGGGCATGTTATGCGTAGAAAGGAAAGCCATGTGACGAAGAGGTCCATGAAAATTATTGCTGATGGTAGCGCCGGGAGAGGGCGACCTAAGAAGATGTGGATGAATTGTGTGTGAAAGGAAAGTGAATGAAGAGATGACGGCTGATGGAGTTGATTGGAAGAGGAAGGAAGGAACATGCTGTGCCGACTCCACGTAGTGGGATATGGTCAAGAAGATGAAGATGATGTTTACGAAATGGGAAGATATCTTGTTAGAGCAGTTTTATCTATAAGTATCATCAATATTTTACTATAACATGCAAATTACGAGTAAACTACCAAATTCAACGTTAATCAATTTAGCCATTAGTCACCATTCGAAATCTAACATGTATTTCGTATTGTTTTTTTTTACTTTGTCATCACGTGAGTTCTAAAAACTTCGTATTTCACGACTTTTCAGTCTCTCAAAGAAACCCTCGTGCTGCATAAAGAATAACTTTTCCGCAGTGTATAACTTTCAGCACAGAAAGTATATTTTCCTACTTATATTATAAGAACTCATATTAAACATAATAGATTGCAGTAAGTAAAATAGAAAGTGATAGAGAGAGCAATCTGACAGGCTACATTTTTTTACCATTTGACCTAGTAAACCAAAGTACTAAATCCATTTGATAATTTTATCAAATGGATTTAGTACTTTGGTTTGGTATATGAGACAATTTATAAAGTACATTATTTCATACAAAAATTAAATTTTCCGGATCGGGCTCGACGTCTAATAATCTTGAAATTTAAACGTGTTATAAAATTTAAAGTAAATTTGAAACCAGCATAGGTAAGAATCCAATGCATATATCATAATGCTCATTTTCAATTCAGGGTTATCGGCTAGGGGTCTACTAAGCTTTAAGGGGGTCACTATACTCATCATAAGGAACGATTTTCATTATGTCACTAACTATGAATTCGAGGAAAAAATCGAACGAATGATTTCATCAGGGATGGAATGAGTTGTCCAATGATGAAGTTCCCCGAAGTTGAACAAAACTATAGTTGAACCTTTCTAACAATCAGGCACGCGTGAAAACCCGTCTTCTTAAGCAAAAAGGCGAATGCCTAAATCTTTTTTATTTCTGTGGCGTCACAAATGAGCTGAAAAGCCACAAAGACTAACAATAGGTACAATAGGGATGTTAATTATATTATAGTTTGTATAATAAGAATATCGAAAATCACATTTTTATAATTTAATATAAGTTAATAAATTTAATAAAAATGGTTTTAAATGTTATATTTATAATGTATTGTCACGTGACTGCGAACACCAATAAGAGCTTATTACGTCACTAGCCGCAAAACAAGCTGTGAAAAACTTTACTTCTCTGCATTTTCTAATATTGTTTGCGATCTTCGCGACAAACTAATCTGTGAATTAGTTAATATTAAACCACGATAAAATCTGGATTCACTAAAGGGAATAAATAGTTCCAATATACCAAAGATAGATTCTTGGTTTTTGCAAGAAACTTAGACTTATGTGGTTCAGAATTCAGGAACGTGAAAAGATCTTTTTACCCGACTGCGAATGGAGAAGCGCTATGTTTTTCGAGTGTATCTATGTATATTTCTTTGGCACGCCCTAGAGCCTAAATGGCCTGTCGTATTTGATTTCATGTGAGTGGTGTCAATAAATTCGTCTTAGTTGTGAGAGTGACTGATCTGGGTGCATCAAAATTAAAAAAACAAACAAAATTAAGGATGATACGTAGGTTTAAAGATTTAGCAGTCGGGTTTTTTTTGTAGTGTCTTAAAACCACTTGTTAAGTAGTTTTACGTTGCAGTTATCTATGTACGAATACATAAATAACAGTCAAATACATAGTATGTAATAGATGACTTTCTGCTTTTTATATCTATTTTAAATATAATTTCAAAATTTAAAACTATTTTTTGTTACTATTTTTCTGTTGTACTATTACATTACACAGGTTTTGTATTACTTTGGAGTTCATTTTGATTGTTTGAATTCAAGTAAAAATAAGAAAACACATCAACTGGATACATACAGTTAGAATCACGGCCAATGTTTAGTGGTTAGTGACGTCATGTCAGTCACGTGACAATTCGTACATAATGACTCTATTTTTGTATTTTTTATCATCCAAAATACTTTTTTTTTAAATATTTTTTTTTATATGGTAAACAAGGGTCAATCTTCTAATAAGATGGTATATACAAAATATTTAGTGTTCGCTCGAAAGTGAAGCGAGCGCTTGAAGAGTCAACATCTCCTGAGGATGCCTTGTGCTAAGGCGAAACACGTGTCGAGGAAGTCGGATACTGAGAGAAAGAGAAATAATAAGGTGAGGTGTGGCGGTGGTGAGGAGGAACCACACCATAAAAACAAAAATATTTTTCGATTTCTCACGCTGACATCAAGACGAGGCGGAAAAACACTCAATATTTTGTATATACCATCTTATTATAAATGGATTTCCGCAAAGTAACGCCTGACTCCATCAATTATGTCAATCTTCTAAATAAAAGCATTTCCGAAAAAGGTTAACATCCCTATTCTTTATCCAAACATAAACAAAACAATGTTAACTCGTAGTCAGAGGCAAGTGATCCTGTTAGCCAATAAATCTAGCAGTAAGCGGAGCAGATCACCGACGCTGCCCTGCTTCCAGCTATCCACTGGCGCTGGCTTAAAACTTATCTCACTGGCTTTCGAACTGAATATAGTGACGTCACTTTGAAAGTTATGGTTGCCTGGAAGAGATCGCTCTAAGCGATAAGGCCGCCATTGAGAAACCTAGTATATATTGTAAGTTTTTTTTTGTTATAATTTTTTATAATTAAGCTGGTTTTTTAATAAAGAGTTGTCTTATCTTATCTTATCTTAAAGTTGCGTTTATAAGTAAATGTTTTTTGTCAAACTGTAATATGTTTTAATCGACTTCGAAATAGAGGAGGATCAATTATTCGGATTTTTTTATTCTATGGACAGTGTGTTCCTTATATATCAGAGGCAATTATTCGTATTAAGATTACGTTTCAGATGATCCTTTATTTATTCTTTAGGCATTTCCCGAGGAGTTGACTTCTATGTGAAAGCCTTCAAGTAGTTAATAAACACAGATTATAAATAAACATTTTAGCATATCATTTTTTTTATCGATGTTAAACAAAATAATTAAAAATAGGCAAAACCTAAATATTGAATGTAGAAATGATATGTTTTTATAGTTTTTCTTTTTTATTTGATGTTTCTTGATTTTTGAGGAAAAATAAATAAATATCTTACGTCGTGAACCATTTTAATTGTGCTTATGACAGCCCTGGGCAAGTTTGTTAAGACTTTCTGCCGAAAAAAAATAATTGAATCACTCATTTTAGTTTTTTTCACTTATTTTTAACATAAGGTTTTAACAATAGTAAAAAGATAATGGCGCGCGCAAAACAAATTAAAAAAAAAGTACAGCAAAAAGGTTCCGAGTCAGTGATTTTAACAAAATAAAAAGGTTGTTTGATGAAGTTGGCACCATAGAGGTAAAAGTAAATAGGTTGAATGAGGTTTTTAATTCATAAACTTAGTGCACACAATATTCTACGAGTAAATTCAAATTTACTTTATCCTCCAGCGGATAAAAACGGCTTTTACACTCAGATATCGAATAGCAAAAATACTCTTTCCGAGATGGTGGGATGAAAAATAAATTTAAAGGCTTATAATATAGGGAATAATAATAGCCGACATTTTGTCTTATTTGTTGATTTTTTGACGGATATACATTGCAGTTGCAAGGAATTTATTCTGATATAATCTACGAGTGATCGCAGCTTAGGTCTACTGTCTGCATCCATCAGTATAAGCTTTATTCAGTTATTTTTGAGTTTAGTTTGTTTTCATTAAAATTTTGTAACTAGTGACAGACGTTAAATGACTGAAGCTTGTTAATAACTTATAAGGCCACGGTTACTGTTCAGAATCAAATAAAATTAGTAGTGATTGACTAATAAAATAAAAAGCTATATAAATATCGCTTGTATATAATAATGCTTATATAATAACCTACTTAATAATATATTATATAATTCCTAAATTAGGTGGTTAATGCTTTTAGCGTATAAACTAGCATAAAATCCATTACGTTTTATTTGTAGAAAATGAATTTCTGTGCAAATTGAATAATCTAATTTCTCGTATTATCTAGCGTAAAATCAATGAATATGTGTCAAATTTGTTTGTATGGTTTGATGAAAATGTTGTCTACTGGTTTTGCTCGCAACGTTTCGGAAAGAAAAAAATCATAGTCATATTAGGTAATAGCTTTTTTATGTTTGATCTAGATAACTTCTTTCATCATCATCATCAGCCAGAACGTCCACTGCTGAACATAGGCCTCCCCCTTAGAACGCCATTCTGAACGCTAAGCTGCTAACCATTGGTTTGTTTGTGACTTTTACTATGTCGTCGGTCCGCTTAGTGATAGGCCTACATACGCTGCGTCTTCCGGTTTGTCGTTGCCACTTGTAAACTTCTATATCAAATAACAAAAAAAAAAACTTGTCAGCGAATCTATTTTTATAATTTGATTAACGGTGCATATCAGCAACAAAAAGTGCTCTACCAATCTAATTTTTTATTGTTTATTTACGGCGTACCTATGTCAGATCATCATCACCATCAGCCAGAACACGTCCACTGCTGAACATAGGCTCCCTTAAATGGAATTTTCGAACGACTGCCGAAAGCTCCCAATTGCATCCACTGTTTACTTTATGACTTTAACTACGTCAGATAGTTACGAAAAAATAAATTAAAGATATCGGCTTCTTAATAATAAATTATCTATAAACATTCAAACACTCGCCTATTATTTAGCTATCTTAACGATAAACCTCAAGTGTAGGTGGCACTTTATCATGATTACTAGCAATTTAATCACTTCAGCGTTAACTTTATATACATAATAAGTACAATTATATATAAGAAACCAAGTTTTCCGCACACACTTATTTAGTAAATATCAATCGAAACCGGTTTTTATTGTTACACTATGGACTTGAAGGTGCTTACTCTGTTTTTAGTTATGGGTGTGTGTGAATGTAAAGAGTTCACAAGATGCAAGTTGGCTGGGGAGCTGGCGAAGAAGAAATTGGTGCAGAAAACGTTTTTGGGGAGCTGTAAGTCGTAGAATTTAACATTCCTTCTCTTTGATCCTAATGGTGCAAACGAATGAAGTATACGAATAATATATAAGAATACCTTAAAATTACAGTTAGCTATAATAAATCTAGTTTAAATCATTACGTATAATAATTAGCAATAATTTGCTATAAGTAATAATTTTTCCATTGAAGCGGCTACAAAATTAAAGGTTCAATAAATATAAATAACTGTTGCAAACTTTTACTAAATGCATTAAGTAGCTAAATATCCATAAACAATTTGTTTCTATGGAGTTTTGTTAACAAATTTAAGCACTAAATATGTTTTATTCAATATGATTTCAAACTAAATTACAGATTACCAAAGTTTTATCAATAGAATAAAACACTATAATAATAAAAAAACCTAGCAAAATAGTAGTGATAATGGCTGAGTGATTGGTGGTGGTTGATTGCCGTGCGAGAGGTACGAAGTTCAATTCCACGAAATAAGCAAAAAGGGCCTGAGCTGCCGGTAAAGGAAAACATCGTAAGAACACCATAACATGGTGGTTGGGTGTTTTCTAACACTCGCCTAGGTAGGTTCCACCTTCAAGTTGGAAAATCTGTTGCTAAGCACCTAACAGTGTGTATATTCCTGACTAGACATGTTCCATCTAGGGCTACAGTGTCGCTGACTTCTGTGGTCGTACAAACTTGTGGTTTTAATAAAAATAAAAAGCTATTGATGATCCGTTTCTGTCAGAGGAACAAATGAATAGTTTATCGTATTTTACCAACTCTATTTACCAATTGATGTATGCATAATGGCCGATCATTTTTTTCTCGTCGTTAATGTTACAGCGATACTAGTTCAATATTGACCCAAATAAAGTCCCCAACAGCTAAAATTGATAAAATAAATAGTATATTTTCCGAACATCCCAACAAATTAAAGCTTATTATGCCAAACTAGAAGTAGAGAAAATCATGAACAAACAACATTAGAGTTCAACATCCATTGATAATGAACAAGCTAAACTTTTCAACCCTATGCGGATATCCATAAAAGTACACATATATTAATATACATGCGAAAGTGTGTCGGTAGTTGATATATTTGTCCTTTTTCTCCTCAGCATCACGGATCGACTAGATTGCACAAAGACAGGTCGAGAACCAAACAGCGAAGTAGGCTACTTTATTCCCAACATATCAAACATAACGCGGGCTAAGTTGCGGGCTAGTATTGTTTAAAGATAAGATAGTTTGTTTAAAGAACCTAACTTTTTGAAACTATAATAAATGTTTAATGTGTGACATAAGATCTGTCATTTTGGGAAATATTTACATGTGGTCCCGGTTTAATTTTATCGAAATTTGTTTTTATAAAAATTGTGTTGTAGTTGTAGTATTAAAATCAAAACACTTAAGAAAATTGTATCGGCACGTACCGAAGCGAAAACCGTAGTTACATTATTTTAAGAGATATGCTTTAAAATAATTTGCAGAAAAGATTTATTGAAAATCATCTCCAATTACAGTTGCGTCGCATGTGAATTCCCGGGCGGACGTAAATTAGTAGGTACGAGAAACATGTTAGAGTATTACATCAACTTTAAAATATTTTTAAAAGAAATCCTAACTAGTAGAAACTCATTAAATATATGACAATGCAGCTTGTCGAATCATCGTTCTTCTGTAACGAACAACCATTAAGAAATATTTCTAATAACTAAAGAAATAAATCACAATATAAATATATAATATAATAAATACGAGTATATGTTATGAGAACTATAAAAGTAAATATTTAATAAGGTTATTTTTCTAAGTAATTAATAACTCACATGTAACAAGACTGGCCTGTAACGATATTAAAACGTTATTTAAAGGAAAATAAATATTACACATTCTTATTATACAACAAAAATACCCGTCTAGTAGGGAAAACCTGCCTTTTTGCTCGTGTACCCATTGTATTCAAAACAAAAAGAAAATACCTACTACATAACGTTATCATTATCAATGACATTGACATTTACACCCAAAGTCCAACACCGACATCTAGCCAAAGCGAAGACAACTTTATCTCTTTGAGATACGACTCGTTATCTATTAAAAATGATACAAGATCTAAAGATAAATCAGAAAACTAAAATACAACTTTATCACCTTAACATACGATTCAATATCAGTTAAAAAATACAAGATTCATAGGTGGATCGGAAAACGACGCCGGCGCATGATTTGTATATGCATTCACAATGTTTATAATCATTATGTGGAACGCACGTGTCGTTGTTTTCCTAGTTTTATGTGTATTTGTTTGGGTGCAAAGCAAAAGATTTGATACCAGGTGTAAATTGGTGCGGGAATATCTAAAACTTGGACTACCGAACGATTACTTACTTGGACAATGTGAGTTTTACACAGACAGATTAAAAAATCGGATGAGACTCTTGATATGATTGTATTTATTCCGATTAGTCAGAAACGTCTGGACCGATTTGGAAATTTCGTTTTTTCTGTGGAACCATATAAATTTTATCTAAAATGAACTGAATAATTTGGATAGCCGTCTCAAAATTGTTAGTCTCTAGTCACTTAGTTTTTAAATATAATTTGTTTAATAATACATAGACTTGCCTCTAACCGCGATTTGGCTAACTTAAGTAATATGAGTAGATAACTAATAGAAACAGCAACTAAGGTTTCTTTATTTTATTTCTTTACATAATATAATAAAATTCACTACAGAACCCATATTCTCATTACGATTCCTTTCATTAAGCAAAACTAGAGCAGGCAAAGCACACTCGCCGAGTTTATTTAGTCTAATTAGCAGCAATAACTTGACTTACAAGTTTTCCCTTAGAAAGTTCATAAAAACCTGCTGTTACCAACAATAGTTTTCCATAATTATGGCTTAGCCGCGATTTTAGAGCGCGTGAACTTTTGAAGTTCGTATTACCTGAAAATTTAACCAAGGGTTTATTTTTAAACGACTTGAAAAAAGACGTGGGTTGACCACTACCAAGAGAAGTTAACAACATAAAA
Source organism: Ligdia adustata (assembly GCA_947049295.1). Lineage (NCBI taxonomy): Eukaryota > Metazoa > Arthropoda > Insecta > Lepidoptera > Geometridae > Ligdia > Ligdia adustata. The sequence goes on from OX346237.1 coordinate 5,919,980, forward strand.
TCTGAATGAAATGAACGAATGAATTATTCATTCTTTCATTCATTGATTCATTCTTTCATTCATTCAGCCTGGACAGGATTGACACAGGGCTGAGGTAGATGTGCATGAAATGAGAGAGGCCTATACCTACCCAACGGATAAGGAAAGTTGCCGATGTTGATGATCACGTTTTTTTACGTTTTTTATTTATCAGAGACTCCTGGACCGGTTTAATATTTTTTATTTTTCTCTCTATAGAATCAGGCCAGGTCAGTTTTATACGGAACTTTACAGAGTAACAAATAAAATTAAAAAAATTAAAAAGCCCTGCTACTAAATAAAAAAATATAGTAGCCATCTTGAGGTGGCAGATATCTTGTATAGTGTTCTACTACTCCTTTCATTATACTAAGTCCTTTCGTTATATTGTTACCACAGACACACACACATAAACACACAGAGACACAACTTATAACACCCCGCCGGTTTTGCATCCCGGGTTATGAAATCCAAATTCGCAACAAAGACGATTCGTTCCCTTGTTTCAAATAAATTTTATACATTACCTTTCATAACACAAAAAATGTTTCTGCATATAAAAGAGAACACATAGTATATTAATGCATAGTTTTATACACGAAAGCCCTGTATATTCTTGAATGTGTTATTCAGTTTAGAAATTTACTTTAACATTTCATTTAACCAACAGTAGAATCGGTTTTTTAGCATTTAATCATTAATTTGCATATTTAACGAAACGACCTAAGTTCAAATGGCTTAGAAATGCCAACACGCGATACCAAATTTATATCAAATTATTATTCACTCTGGTATTAACTTAGGGTATGTTAATGACCGTCTTATTAATATAACTTAACACGTTTGAAATGTTATTTTAATAAGTGTATATATAATAGATTACTTTTTGTTATTTTAACATTAATAATTTCAGTTTAAAATTTATTTTTAGTATGACGTGTGTTGGCGAAATATTTTGAATGATTTCACGACGAAGCATGCTTTCAATTGGCAAATTTTTCTATAGTTTATCAGTTTGTATATTTGTCTGGATGTCGGTTTGGTAGTTGAGTATGGATCGTGGTTTCCCTTCTTTCCCGACTATCCAAAAGCGGATCATAATGTTTTTCGAGTATAAGTGTCAATTTGTATGGAAAGTGTAAACACTATATAACGACACAAAAAGGACTTTACATTTTATGGCGTTATAGAGAGTTCAGTTTCATTAAATGGAGAGAAGAGAAATCAGAATTATATTGGACTCTACTTATTAGTTATTGTCAACTCATGGACATCAACAGTCTACATGTGTAAGCAATCCCAATTTGTAAACAAAAAAACAAATTTCTTAGAAAGTACGCATATATGCATGATGCTGACTGTCGAGTTTATTACGGACTAGGATAATAAAGCGACAAAACAACAGTTAATTTAGGCAACTTAAAAGGTAGTTATGCATCCCCCTCGCCCTTCTGCTCTGATGTAGAGACGGCTTACTCAGCAGTACTTGCACTTCTGTGGAAAGCTGACTAAGGTGTCTCTTATCGGACCGTGTCACCGAGTAGTATGTAAGTTAATGTTAAGAATATTATCCTTTGTATGATCATTAGTGTTAGAGCCTTCAAATCGGCTACACGTAGTTTAGATTAGTTCTAGAGCCTCCATATCGGCTAAACGTATTTTAAGTTAAATATTAAAGTCTCAGTATCGGCTATAAGTATTTTAATTTAGTTTTTAAAACGAAAGTTTCGTGCTCCCTAAATTTAACTAGGTACTTTTTATGATTAATTTTATTGTTGTCGTTATTTCGTTATTATGACAGTGGGTGTAATTCTATATAGAGTGTATCATTGTATGGAAAGCAAGCTAAGCCAACCATAGCCTGTGTGTGTGTGTGTGTGTGTGTGATTGAGTGATTTTGACGCTTTTGGGGGTATGTCGTATAATCGAGTGACGTTACATGGAGTTTACACTGTTTATAGCACTTTGTGACCCTCTAGAACCTAAACCGGTAGACTGCTTTTAATGTGCAATTTGGCATTGGATTCGTCTTTATCTGCAGATGATCATAGGCTATATACTAGTTACATTCCGCGGTTTAACTTGTTAAGATACAATGGGCTACACTTTTTGATAGTCGGGTTTTATTCAAGTTGCTTCTGTAATATTTATACGGTTCTTAGTTTCGAGGATTCATATTGCGGGACTAATTAAACTGAACTAGAAACTAATAAATATATTTCAAACTTTGAATTCTCCCCTTCGACAGCTTGAAGGGTTGAATTTCCAAAAATTCCTTTTTTATACACTCTTACATCTTTATATAAATATATTCTCTCGAAATTTCATGTCCTTAGGTTTAGCGGTTCAGGCTGTTGAATACTAGCCTAAGTCCTGACTGACTGATATTCATCAGTCAGTCAGGACTTACACTTTTATACTAAGTAGACCTTTGTATTGAAATCATTCGAATCGTCATTGATTTATGCTCATATTTTATTAAATATCGTCATTACACGAACAATAAAGCTGTAACCATATCTTATGTTATAGACGTACATACTATGAAATTCAGTATTTTTAACATGCACTGAATTTAATAGGTACTATATTTTTTAAATTTACATACAATTTATAATATTAATAATAATAATATGGGGCAACATACACACAAAGGTCTTCAAGTCCCAAACTAGGCAAAGCCTGTGCTATGGTAACCTGATGGCTGATATACATACTTAGAAATACATATATACATACATACTTATATATATAATAAACACCCAGACACAGGTCAAACAGACATGTTCATGCACACAAATGTTTGACCTGTCCGGGGATTGAACCCGGGACCAGCAGCGCCGAAGGCAGGGTGCTACCAACTGCGCCAACCGGTCAGTCAATATATCATATATATCATAACATCTAATATAGTCTCTTTAAGTGTATTTCTAAGTCACTAGTGAATGGGTTTATTATAGGAAAGTGTGCTTCATCTTAGGCCACATCGTCAATTCAAGCCACTTCCCCTATAAAGATATATAATTCAATTGAAAAAATTGCTTAAATATATTTTCAACGAAACTACACATATGAGAAGTTCGATTTTGACGTTTTTGATAAATGTTATTATTATTTTCTATGACAAAACGAAAAAAAAATTAATTACAAAAAAACAGTACTGCAGGTATGGATTAATCTATTAATATACTGTTTTTTTGCAAAATCTTATTGTTTGAAATGGAAAGCTTCCCGTGAAGTCCCATTAAATGTTTAGTTAAAATCGGTCAAGATTATTGATTTTTATAACGAAATAAGTGAAAAAATTATATCCGCGTCAGCTGCAACGAAAGTTGGTAGTCACTTTATTTTAAGAATTATATCCAATAGAATTTATTTAAGTTGATGCCGGACAAAACACTTTCAACATTGAGATGAGTTTATTTAATAAAGCCGCAAATTTACAAAACATTATTATTCCTCATCCACAGCCAATCATTTCCTTGATGAGCCCGCACCACTCAACACAAATAATCCCAATCAAAACTACAAAAGAGATAATCACAAATCACTACTACATTTTTTATCCAAGCCACGATTGTTTCTGAGAAAATCCAGAGAACAAATAGACAAAGCGTTTCCTCATAAGCGTCGTGGGAACGAAATCTCTTGATTGGACCTAAACAAAGTTAGGGAAAATACCAGTATGGGCACTTGGCACATCTCTGGGAAAGTAAGATCCTTAGACTGTATCTTAGCTTACAAAATATATACAAACATACTCGAAAAAAATTGCTCATCTTTTGGACACTCGGGTAAAAACAAGGAATTGTAAGGTTTTATTGGGTTTGTTTAGAATTTATTTTATTTGGCAACGGTGTTTGAACTATCTAGGCAATAACAAACAAGGTCTAAAATACTGTGGCTTTCCGAAAGTGTTGCGAATTAAAGATGTTAATTTGTTACCCAGGTTACTATACTGCCAAAAAACCTAATAATAGCTAACCTAATAACTTGAACTTATTTTAAGAGATCTTGTTAATTAATCGTAATGACTTTATGAAACCTTTCCAAAAGTCGTCTATATATTTTTTTGAGACTCTGTTTAAGATACCAAAGTAAGTAGAACTCATACTGTTTGCATAGTTTACAAAGTTTTTTGCAGTGAACGTGATCGGAATTCGTGATCAAATTGAATGTTACACTTTGTTTATGTGATTACATTGATCCTGGTTTTAGTGACTAATGAAGTTGTTTGTGTGGATGGGTTTGTTTGACTCATATCAAAAAAGGAGATTTTTGCTGAGATATGAAATTTAGAGGGTGTAGTGTACTAAAAATATTTTATAAAATATTTGAAATTATACGCCGAAGGGGGATTCACAGTTTGAAACTAATTTTTGTTTAAATGTATGCCGCGTACAACGCCGCGGGCGTCGGCTACGATGATTAACATATACTAATATTATAAAGACGAAAGATTTGTATTTTTGTATGTAACGAATAAACTCAAATCCTACTGAACCTTTACAAAGCCACTGAGTAACATAGGCTATAAAAATTAGAGACCCGCGGCTAACACCGCGGAGCCGAGCTAGTATTCAGTAAAGTAATATAATAATCAAATATTAACAACCAATAAGTACCAATAAAAGCCTGAAAAGTTTTTCAAAAGCCGTAAAGCTTTTAAGAACAATCATTTGCTATTATGCAGAAGGTCAACTTGAAGGCTTTTCGATAAATTGTGCGTATCAATTAATTTAGTTAACGCTTTGAGATGCCATTCAATTTGTGAGCACATCGCCAATCTCATTCCACTAAAACGATTGTAATACTTACTTAAATCTTTTAAGACATGCTCAGAATATACCAGGCTGAAGTAGGAATTCTAACAGAAGAAATACTTTACTAATATTACAAAATCATCACACACTCTTTATAATAATACGATAGATTTGTTAATAATAATAATAATTGATTAAGCTAACAAAGACTTAAGTCTAGTAATTTTTTGTCTTTAGTAGGTATATTTATCTGGAAGGTCATTTAACTAAATTTAACGGTAGTTAAATTTTTTTAGAATTTCACAAGTTTCGATAGGCGTGCAATTGACACAGCTTGACTTACACCTTCTAGCCTTTAAGACTCTAGACCCAAACAGCATGCCCATGAGTAGCACTTATACATAGAAATACTATATGTCAGGAATTAAACTCATTTTCAAATACCATGCCACATCTAATATACTATTTTAATTCTAGGGGTCTGCTTAGCTGAGAAAGTGAGCAACAGAGATACTGCAACTTTGACGACCAAGGGCAGCAAGACGTTCTATGGCATATACCAGGTCAAATATTCATTTACTCAAAGACTTAAATTGTACATAATATTACTACAACGCACCAACCCTTAACGTCCCACTAATGGGATCGGATCTCCCCTATCAAGGATGTGTAAGCCATAGTCCACCACGCAAGCCATATTGCGGGATGGATAAATCAGTAATCTTTGCAAGCTATTAACCTTCTAACTGTTATAAGTGTATTAACTGACAAGCATGCGTATTCACGATGTTTTCCTTCACAGTTAATAGAATATATAATAGTATTACTTCTTTAAATAGACATAGCTCGTAGAATTTGCAAGCTGAAGTGGATGAGACTAGCCGATGGGGAAGAAAAGTTCTTGAGTGGTACATAGTAAAAGCCACAAAATTAAATGACCAGTACGTGTAGCTTGTCGCAAAAGGCATTCTAAAGGTGATGTCTATGTTCAGCAGTAGATATCTTCTGGCTGATGATGATTGCTTATCAATTATTTCATATACCACTCATAATCATGCCGTTTCCCCGTTGCGGTAGGTAGGTAGGTAGAGACTCTGTACTCATCTTTTATATACAGACTTACTTCATTCGCTTCTTTTACTTTCATAAGCGCTTTTAACATAATATGCCCTCCAGTTACAGATTATTCGGATTTATGTTTCTTTAATTAACACGTATAATGACATCACATTCATTACATTAAAATACTGTCGCAATTTTCCTGTACTTCTTATTAATTATCACTAGAAAGCAAAATCAGCATAAAATTACTTACATTCTTTATTAGGGTCGAGAATCATAATAATATTTTTACAAATTTCAGTCAGCAATAAGATCATAGATTTTTTTTATCTCTCATTAGCAGTAAGTTTGTGTAAATATATTTAAGAGTACTTACTGTATTTCAATAAACAGTACCATAAATAGTTATCTATGTATTAAAAAAATAGAGATTGTTAGGCAAAAAATGGAGCAAGTTGGAATCAATCGGAGTAGGGTTTTACCGCCCAGGGCGGTCCTTAAATTCAATGCTAACATTACAATTATAAGTATACAGTCAACAACCTAACTCACAAATCAGAAATCCCGTTTGGAATATTACTTGAGTAATAAATTAAAGTTTTTTATTTTATTTTATGTGTTCTAAAGTATTTTTGTTGCTATTACAGATTCCAAATCAGTGGTGTAAACAAGGCAAACCGGGAGGCGATTGTAACATTAAATGTGAAGGTAAGTAGAAAAATGTTCTTGTCTTTGCGAAGCAGTTTATTGAAAAAACTAAAACGACACTACATGATCGGCATCTAATTACTATGGTAGTTTATAGTAATATACGTAAAAATAATTTTAAACCCAATGTCATTATAATAATGGTATATGTTTTATAAATAATTAACACTAATATTATAAGAAGAATAATATGTATGTTTGTATGTAACAAACAATCTTAAAAACTACTGGATCTATTTCACCCACCACCACCCGACTACCCGTGCGAATTCGGGACGGGGCGCTAGTTATGAAAATATCAAATACACTTTTTAAAGTTGTACTTTCTACTTTAAGAACATTCAATGACCAAACGGGAAAATTAATTTCTATTTCAGCTTTGTGGTAAATTTTTAAAGGTCTCATGTTAATTATAGGAACCGCTTTTTTCGTTATAGTTAGCAATAATACAATACATTATTTTTATTGACACCAAAAATATACAAAATATTTATATTTCTTCATAAAATAGTGTTCACGGGGAGTTTATCTTTACCAATATTTAATTTCCTTACAATATAGAAAAATATTCATTTCTAACTATGTTATACAAAAATACTGATATAAAATAGCATAAAAAAATCTCGTCAATGTCCGATGATTATAAAACACAAAGTAACGAATCAGAACAGTGCAGGTAAAATAAAAAATATAAAATCCATTCAATCAGAACATCAGCTAAGCTCAGAGCATTTCTGCCTTTCTAATTCGATTTAAAAACACTCCGCCATGCAAACAGCGACGTATTAAAAGCTCAAACTTTAAAAGCTCCGATCGAAAGCACACTTTAACTAGAAACGTTTACCTTTTACCTTTCGATTCAATTTGTTTGAGTGCTGACATTCCGCGCATTCTATACAATGTAAGGTTTAAACCTCGCAAATGTTTATACTTACTTGTCGAAGTGGTGAAGAATTAGACGATGGAAAGCAGTGTTGTGAACATCTAAATAAAGAAAGGATATAATTTACAACGATGTTAATTAATCTAATGTAATATAATATATACAAGAGACCATCGCAAAAGAGCATAATTAAAAACTTTTGCCTAAACTAATCCAAGAATAGAAATTGATTCGAGAGCTGTAATTATTGAATTGTAAATAAATGTGTGTGAGAAAGCGCATTTAAGTATTTCACTTCAGCGCAGATAACGATTTCATGCAGGTCTTAAAAGTCTCTACGAGTTAGTTCTCAAATTTTTCTTTATTCTTACAAAATTTCGGTCGCGCACCATTAATAAAAATTCATAATACAACATTTAACATTTCTCATTCTCTTTCATCTCTCATACAACATTTCTCTCTGAATTTACCTGCATAGGTACTTTAAAATAATAAATCCAAATTTATTTATAACTGATGTTCATATACTGTAGTTTATCCGACATAGCAGGACAATAGCTGAATCAAATAGCAAGCAGTGTGTAGCAAATCTCTCAAGAGTGTCTCGACATTTTACGATTTAGTTTTATAGCGGACAAGTGCTCGATCTATTGCCGGCATTGTCGCAAGTACACTGCAAACTAAGCTGTTAAACTGGCAATGATTGCTTTTGTGTGATCTATGCGATTGTACCGTTTTGTTTATGAATCAATTTAATATTTTTGTTGCAACCGTGTTTGGCTAATTGTACACCTTAGAGTAAATACAATAACAATAAAAATATCTAAGAGTAACAAACGAGCAAGACATGTGACTAGCGGCTTTCTCGCTAAAATCCACCATATACCAGACAATGTGGTTATGGAAGATTTATTGCCACCTGCCCCCATTTGAACGTCCCCCATATGGTGGCAGACGGTCACACTTATGACAATCGAAGATTAAGAAGAGATTTTGTAACTGAAAATAGCATAAATTACACGGTATATCAGACTTATTAGCTTTCGCAAGATGTTATACAGGGTTATCAGGTAGAAAAGAGATATCTAGACCGATCAGTACGAACAACTTTCTTTAATAGGGCAAATCTGAACACAAGAAAAAAACAGCTGTTCCATACAACACATTATCAGTCGTCGACTAAATGTATGAAACGAATTCAGAGTTGGTCCCATTGTGAAAATTGTTCATTAAAGTGTGAACAGTGACCACCTATCATCGTAGGTACACCCCTAGTAGATAACCCTATATATGGAAATATTGTTTAATTAACTTATCTCGGTTTGTAGGGCAGTAAAATAACCTAAATAAACCTGAAAAATCCAAGTTTCCATTTACTATAAAAATTATAATTGAACTGTCGAACACTGTACATGCCCAGGCAATCTCAGTACTCAAGACGAAAGCGTTGAAGAATCGACACATTATGATTTATTCTGCATACGCCAAGCGCATGCGAGACGATGATCTATAGATGAACCGTGGTTAAGCTATGGCACCGTTGAAAATTCGGTATTAGGTATGATGTCCGGATAATGATGAAGTAAACTATGGCAAAGGGACTCAAAAGCAAGCCTTATACTACTAGTAATTTTAGATTATAAATCAATAATTATTAACTGTCCATTATCCATATAGAGTATAAATAGTAAGATCATTTGTCGCCATGATGGTCACCTGACTGTTGCCAACAGTCCAGTATACGGCGCGATGAAAAAAAATCGATATTCAGTATTTATAATTTATTTTGCCCACACTTGTACATCATTAGTTAACATTGCACTAATATTACGCAACAACAATTTGTGAACAATCACTAGTTTTGCAAATTATACACAGATGAAGGCGCCATTTTTTGCTAACACGGGATAAACTAAAATAAAACTATTGTTAAAATTATTTGGCACGAGGCTTGACATTTTTATTAAACAAGCACAATGTCTTTCATTACTGAATCGTCTAAAAGTTCCATGTATCCCAACCTTTGTTTGCCTTTTACCCTCAACTAGGCAATATACATAACGCCCTCATTTACTACCTTGACCATAACATATCGATAACTCGTATAACACAGATGTTTGAGCATAAATAATTCTTACTTTATAGCTTTTGAATAATGCTTGAATTCGAGCAGAAATGGGATATGGAATGCGTCGAAGTTTTAAGTATGTTTTTCATTCGTTTTATTATTAAAAGGGTCCCATTTCGACAGACTGTTTCATTGAACTTTGATTAAGAGGCTAATAAAAATAATGTGTCACCAAATCAAGGATTTACATATTATATGTTATATATTTAGTAATCTCCAATCATACACGATAAGGAAGCGAAGCTATGCAAACCGGTCAACTAATATGATCGCTCAATTTTAAACGCAGACATAAAAAAAGCTCAAAAGATATATATACTTATAATCAGTCAGTCCCAACTGACTAATTCGCTAGGAATCAACGTAGAGCTTAAACTGAATCTAGAGACATGAAGTTTGAAGAGTGTATTAATTATAAGGGGAGTTCAAAGTTTAAAATTTCTTTATATTTCATTAAATGTCGCGGGTAACGCCGCATGTAACACCTGCTAGTTATAAATAATATTATTCACTCTAGCTTTTTACATATAAGACTTAAACAAAAGATGGAAAGTAATTATAATTATTCTTAAACTTAACTTCATAAAAAAAAAACAATCCAAATCAGGTAATACCTACACTATTTATATATGTGAAAGTGTGTTTGTTGGTTTATTTGTTCGTCTTATTCTAATCAATAAATAACCATTAGATCAACTTGATATTTTGCACAGAGATATTTAAGGACCCAAAGAGTGCTATAGGCTATTAAAAATAGGAAAATTCAATGAAAAAAAGTTTATATTTCAATATTTTTTTACGTAATATTAATTATCTCCTCCGACATGTTCCGTGTTTAACAGCTCAAGTGACGGAAGTGACATAACCTATCTTTCATTACGGGTAAAAGAAAAAAGTTTCTTTTACAAGGAGTCCAGGCTCTTTGTTTAATACCTTCTTAAAAAATTCTTATGCCAGCGTCTAGCTAGCACATATATATACTACATACTCGTATATCAATACAAGAAGAAGACGAGTTCTATGATGCACGTCTGATTTAATACAACCAATAATTCGAAACCATTAGAAATTATTATTTATTATATTATTATTATGTCAAAGAAATTTTACAAAATATCAAACAAAAGTTGTCGTCAGAAAACGCCCGCACAGTGCCCTACTCCGAAAGTGCCCAAGAGGCTGGCCGAGTTTCCGCGCTGAATAGCCAGTGAAATGCGTTGGACGAAGTAATGGCCAGACCGCGGATCACCCCCTTTCTCTCTAAGATGCCACGCCTGCAAAGAGATGAAACCTTTAGCTTCAGAGCCCCATGGGCCCGCTGTCTCCACGGCAAACGGGACGAATTAATACGAAGATGCTAAAGTGGCGTATTTTAAATGTTTGGCTTGAGCGGTTGACTCTGCTCCAGAGCCGGTAACCCACTAGGTACCCTGGAGATGGCACGACGCAACGACATCTGTGCCACGGAATCAACAATTGACAAGGAGAGAGACAAGGAAGCTCCAGCACGCATGGAACTCTAACTCAGACCAAAACTCTCCTTACCTCTTCGTTGATAGCGTAGTGGCAAGGCCGCCGCCCTGCGCACCTAATGCAGCTAAGAGCATGAAGTCCGTCTGCTTCTACCTTAGCGCCACACACTCAACTGTGGGGTTCGCAGACTGCACTGCGACCCATTAAGACCCACGGCTACTCGCAAGGAGTCATTGTCTAGCAGCGTGCCCAAATGTGGTAAAGGTAGGGCATGCAGCCAGGTGCCAGACTCCAGCCTAGAGACAGCATGCAAACGAGCCAGCTCCACGCCTTCAGCTCTGGCAAGGAATTGCGCGAGAATGTGCTTCCCCAGAACTTCGTCCCAACTTCTCTGCACCTCGGGTTTGATAGGCATGTTGGAACCTGGATACCGTGAAATTCAAAAACTTTGGGCTTCGATTGCAAAAGGAATTTGGATATTGCTCCCAAAACTTGGCAAAAGAAATAGTATCTATATTTCAAAAGCGGACGGTGTAACTTGGAAAATATATTACTAAAGAAACTTAATATTTTTCCAAATATTTGCCTTAAAATCCGTTAAAATCTTACATTTTTCTTATATGGTAAAACAGAATGGTCATTATTGGTTGCGTTTTATCGATCATACGATTTCGACTAACGTGGAAGTGTTTGGGGTCCTGGAGCTTTTTCAGAATCCTACATTCTGATCCCACTATTCGATAGGAAACTGCTTATGTGATCGATGCCCATGAATTTATCAAATTTGATAACAGAAGAATAAATTGATTTCAAGAGACGAAAAGCAGTGAAAGCAAGAGCAAAGAATGCCTCGAAATATGCAAATAGGTTTTTTTATAACAATTGAACGTCAGAGTCTTCGAAACTGCGTTAAAGTGCGCCTACCAATAATTATAAAGTAAAGATCACAAGTAATCGACCAGCTAAAGGCGTGAAAGCAGATTTTTCGCTCCAGTCATATGTGTATATTAGCTTAAAAAAGTGCAGTAGTTTTAATTTATAATATGTGTATATTATAAATGCAAAAATGTATTCAAATTCTCCACCAAAAAATATTTTTGTGTGGCGACTTTTGCCGCCTACCAATAATGAAACCGTGATGTGAACTATCAACAGCATTTCCCGTTCAGAATTCACGTTTTTTTTATCCTTTACTATCGCAATCATTAAATAGTATTTTTTTCGCGATATATACGTTTCCAAACTTTTGTAATAATCGTCACAAACCAATTCAAAACCATAAATTAACCATACTAATAAAACTACCGAAAACTTACATAAAGATGACAAATTCACAAGCCGTGTAAAGCCAAAACCCTTGAAGGAGGGAAGAATAAATAAGAATAGTTTACGTCACGGATTTTTGACAGAACGAGTCTCTATTAAAAGGAGACCACAAAGTATTTGGGAAAAAATAACAAAAAGGTTTATTATTTATCGATATATTCGTATTTTTATTAACAGGAATGTAGAATATATTCTGCTACTGAATCAAGGCTATGCGAGACCCGCCGCTGTGGTTAATTCAAGAGTAGGTACATATTTAGACAGATCATTATCTGGTTCTTTAAATATAACTATATAGATTAATCAAAAAACTTGATAAGCTGCAATTTATTTACGGTAATTGATTAAATTAGTGTGTTTCTGATCAAGTTGAGCTCAAATAAGAGATAGGGTTTAAAGGGGCAAAACTGGTATCAATGGATTCCAGTTTTGCCCCTTTAAACCCTATCTCTTATTCTTATTCTTACTAATGGAAACTTTCATATTTATGTTATTTTGATTTAACTATTTATTTATACAATATAATAGCAAAATCTTAGTAATGACTAAGATTTTGCTATTCTTTGTGAAATCGAATGGACGTCCTTCCGTCTGTCATCAGGCTGTATCTCATGAACAGTGATAGTTAGACAGGATAAGTTTTCAAAACGCCAGATTTTCAGGTAAACGCCTGAAATGTTCAAAAACTATTATATTGTATAAATAAATAGTGAAATCAAAATAACATAAATATGAAAGTTTCCATTCAAAAAACGCAATATACCCTGGATTAACAACGTAGAATACTTTTTATTCCGAAATACCAACAGGTTCTTGCAGCATAGCAATAAACAACCGAATAACTTAATACTTTTACCGAGTAACAGGCGCTTGTATTGATATTTTCTTCTTCCCTGAACTAATAGAAGAGTCATGAGTGCTTGGGATATATAAAAGTGCTAAGAAAAATTTACGCTCGCGCATTGTTCTTATAACATTGTTTTACATTACGTAAAACTTTGAATTGCTGAGGGATCTATAATCCGCTAGACAGTAAACATCTTAATACTGTGCATTTCATTCATTTCAAGTTTTATTCGTTTAGTTCAATTGTTAGTTGTTTCAGATATATTCTCCAGAAATACGTCCTTTCTAATATTTTCAAAATTTTAAAATAATAAAAAGTTTACGCCGCGGGCAACGCCGCGAGTAAAAGCTAGTTCACATATACATAACAGTTTAATTAACAAACGTTGAACTACTTTTTAAAATCGTTTGAAAATTAAACATCATTCTGTATAAATTAAAGGAGAAAACATAAGCTAAACTATACACTCGTATCTACAAATATAAAATAAATCTTGTCGCAGCAGTGCTAGGCGGAAACCTAAGTAACATTTTTACGAGCAACTTGCCTTATTTCATTCGGATTACAAGTTTGCTAGCTGATATTTTCTACTTTAAACTTTTATATTACGCTCATACAAGATTGTAGGAGTTGTGTTGTTTCACTCCAAACTACTTTCTGTAGCCTTATATCAAGTGGCAAATAAGATTTATAGATGGGTAGGTAGATGATACAGTATAAGTATAACAGCAAAGTATAGTTCATTTATTTATCTATCTTCTATATATGTCCTGACAGACTGGCTGACTGATATTAGCTAAGAATCAATGCAGAGCCTAAACTGCTGAAACCAAAGAGATGTAGGGCAGGCTGCACACGCCTACACATATGTACTTAGGCGTAGTTTGTTTATATTAAGTTTGTAATTCGTTTCACGGACCGTCAGGCCAGTCTCTCGCTGCCGCTCCAATAAAGCGCATGTCTTAAAGCTTAAACTGCATTTAATTGACCCTATATAGAATACTCACGTCAATTAGCCTACAAAATAAGATAGAATCAACAACCAACACTTCCAAATAGTATTTTATAACATAAAAGGGCTTGTTTTATTTCGGCCAGGACGGTGTACGTCTACCAAAAATGCCTAAAGATGTGGTTAATACTGTATATAAATGAAAAATGCGTCAATCACCTCCTTCATTGTGGACAAAAATATCAAAATTCTATGAATGGAAGTGGAATTATGGCATCCCTGGAAGATTTACGTATCCTAGATTGATTTCGATGTTTACATTGGTCTATAAATTGTACCGCCCGTCACGAATGTTAAAATGTATACAACAAAAACTTTAATTACCTTTCTTCGTAAATAACATAGAAATAGCTTAATGCTAAATTAATTTTGTACACTGCGATATGTTACGTTATTTTGATTTTGGTTGATATATTAAAGGTTAATAATTCCAAACGTATTTATGTTATTATGTACACTGTCCTGGCCGGAGCTCCATACATTTTTGATACAACTGTTTTAGAGGGTGTTTTCATAAGGTATTCAATGGCCGTTTTTTTGTAAACTCATGTAATATTTATCAGATCTTCTGGATGATGACATCAGAGACGACACAGCCTGCGCTAATATCATCTTTCGACGCGAAGGGTTCAAGTACTGGAAACTTTGGGAGACGAGGTGCAAAAACGACTATACTATCACTGCAGAGATTTACAAGTAAGATACTTTACATATAATGGCTGTTTTTATTGTTAAATACGAGTTTTCACATGTTTTTTAATGATCTTGAATTCGCCCGATGTGTAGCGACGATGCGGCCTAGGATTTAAACTGATAGTTGGAAAGGTCCAACTAAAGTCTCGTTCACATTTGTCGAATTTCATCAGAGAGAAAGGTTCATTATAATTACTTTGATGAAGATCACTGACTGTGAACGAAACCATAGTTATAGTTGGACCTTTCCAATGATCAGGTTTGTTTGTTTCCTATTAATAGATGGTAAGTATAATTCTATTTCATAGTTATAGCACTACAACAAAGGGATTGCAATCAAAGCTTGGCTTAAGATAATACTACGTAGTTGTTATTAATGAGTACTTTTGTATGTATAATATTGTAAGGGTCTACAAAATCCAACACATGTTTAAAACTTTGAAAGAAGTTAAATTCCATAAATGGCAATTTTGCTAGCGTGGTAGATCTTTACCTATTTGAGTAGACCCATGCCCAGCAGAAGTACGCTATTGATTTCTACAAAAATATTTGTTTTATAATAATAAATTACCTCATCCAATACTCGTAATGCTTACCATACAAATACTCTAGTTAAGAACAATTCAATCATCTCTCAACTACTAAACGCGTCATAATCCACGATTTTCTCAGCCTTTTGTCCTTCCACTATTTGCTTAGTAAAGGATTTGGACCCGACTAGATTACCATAAAGGGTCACGTACCTCTGGGCTCTTCAAACGACCTAAAAGTTTTTTTCTTACTACCTACTGAAAGAATATTTTTTATGTTAAAGGGTTTATGCAGGCTAGTGTTGGGATAAGCGAATGGAGACGGCAATTCTAAACGTGCTTTTTATCGAAATATTCGTTAGCTCTGTCATAGACCGGCAAAAAGTGATGACAGTAAATCACAATGTTTAAAGTAGGTATCTCTCGTGACCTCGCAGAGGACACCCACACTCGTCCTGAAGACGTGCTTGAATTTAGACTCATATTATATGACTATTTATTCTACAGGCAACAAATTATTAATAGTAATAGTAAAACCAAATAATATGAATATAACCTTTGGCTCTTAGACTGGTCAAAATGAAAAATGGGATTATGCATATCTCCTCAATTTTTTCTGATAATAAGATATCTTCAAATTGTATTTATTCGCATTCCAATAGTTTTTTTTACGAGCGCAAATTTAGGGCAAACTAATAAATAAAATGGCAGCTACAGTTAAATACTCCGGCTAAAGCAGTAGATTACTTCACCATTATCAGACCTTAAGCACACTCACGTTAGATGTCGAAAGCTGCGCTGTCCATAATTGGATCACGGGTCTCTTGATGCATATAATTAGTTTCATCTGGATGATGAATACTAATAAGATTTTGTTCGAGTCGTTTTCTTTTTGTAGAAAATACGTATGAGTAATTTTCTATGAATAAATTTCGTCTATCGGTAGCAGGGTTTTAAAGAATTTTGTTTAAATGGAAAAAGGGTAACGAGTTCATATTAAATACTTCTGGATATTGTGAGGCTGGATGGGAACAAGACAATACACAAATTACAGCTAAGCTAATTTCACGCAGTTTCCATAATTTTTGAGATTGAATTTTAAATTGTAATAGTAAGACCCAGAACCCAGGGCAAGAGAGAAGGACCGATAAATCGCAGTTACAAGGGATCCTTGATTAAAGTAATATCATAAACAAGTAACACTATTTAAGGAGTAAAAACTAGACAAAGAAAAAAACATCAGTCAAGGTGACGCTGATAAATCATAAAACGTATCTACATAAAAAGTACCGACATATTCAACGAATTCAGAACTTTTTTTTTGTAGTTGATCAAAAGCACAGAATCTTACTACCATCTCGTTACACCTTAATAATGCAATTAATATCTTGATCTCATTTCACAGATGTCCTGAACTGCAAGGATACCGAAGATTCAATTCAGATAGGACATCCAGCGATGTATTGAGATATAGAAGAATCATGATGTACAAAACTCTGTCACGACCTAATAACACGCCTTATGTTTGGCCTGTGAGAACTGTAGGCTATTAGAATTTATGGTGAGACTTTTATTGAATAAAATTACTGTTGATTATTGCTTCATCGTTTCATCTTGTTTTGTCAGACAGATGTTTTTAGTCCCCGACGCAAAAACTATATTAAAAGTTTGGCGTGACTATCTGTGTATATGTGTGTGCCTGTCTGTGGCATCGTAGCTCTCGAACGAATGAACCGATTTCGATGTTATTTTTTAAAGGTGAATTAGTCTTAAGAATCCTTAGCTACGTTAGATGAAAATCAGTCCGAATTGGCTGCCGTCACAAAATGGCGGATTATATATTTTTTCACAACCTTTCAATATGAGTTTAAAAATGAGAGAGCTTGACTAGTAGAATACACACACTAAAATAACTGTCAAATCCAAGATGGTCGCCACTACAAAATGGCAAAATGACAGGGATTTTCAATTATACTTGTTCATTGAGCTTACGAGACCTCAAGTCTGGCGTCTCATCTGACAGTGTTTGTCTGAATGCTAAAACTTATGTACAGGTCGTATTTTCAAAATATGTTGATACGGGGTCTATGGATATTTAGGATTTTAAGTTATTAGAAATATTTTAACTTTAGTTATTTTAATAGGCTATTATGTGGCTCCGGCTGTCTTATACATGGAACATGCGGTCGGATTCATGGAACAAAGCTGCTCAATAGTTTTTTGAGATATTACCTCCCAGAAATACCTTAAGTAGATCCCTAAGTCACCTACTTTGATAATGTAATAATATCATCTTACCTTTAATTTCAAAGATACGCTACAAATTACCCGTGCAGATGGCCCTCAAATAAACCACACAACCGTGTAGACATCTCAAGAGGATTCTCAGCAATTTCGCAGACAAGTGTCAGATGCGCCTCCCACCGGACAGTGTTTACGAGCGTACAACGAAAACTTAGACATAGAGGTCTATTATAATGAGTTATGATACGTTCTGACCCTTGCAATAGGTGTGTAGGTTGAAGTTATGTTCCCACTTAGTAGCGTGTAAGAGTATCTTATTTTTGGTAAGTGGCTTTATACAACAAGATAAGCCAGTGATATGTAAAAGTGTTAGATATTTAAAAAAAACTGTTTGGTTTTTATTAACAAAAACAGAAAAATGTCAAAAGCGCCTTCCGCCGGACTGTGTTTACGAGCATTCTAAGAAAACTGGTGTAAGGTTGCGAGTTGAAGTTATATAGCGTGTAAGAGTGTCCTATTTCCGGTAGTGTCTTTATACGGCAAGAAAATAACAGAGATTTTTAAAATTGTTAGATTTTAAAAAAATGTTAGGTTTTATAATAAAAAAATTGATTACGAGAGTACGACGTAAAATAAGAAATATAGGTCTATTATATGAGATATACCTTTTGATGCTTGCAATAGTTAAGTGTAAGGTTTCGCGTTGGAGTTATGTTACTATACTTAGCGTGTAAGAGTGTCCCTTTCTTAGAATGTCGCTTTATACTTTATACGACAAGTATATTGCACCATTGTCTGGAGTTATAACTTTTAAAAGCTTGCAATAGATGCTGCAGCTTAAGATTTCATGATTTATATTTGCAAAAACATTGCATCTATAAATTTCCAATTATATTTTGCTTAGTAAAGCAAAGGGATAAAATTAGACAATAGCAATCTTACCTCAAAAAAAAGATATGAAAACATAGTTTAAACCATTACTTTGCTAAGGAAGGTTAAAAATTACTTACAATTATTAATTATTAACTCTTGATAATATATTTACTAGATCAAAATACTAGACATGGAATCTCAAAATAAGTTGTAAGACACTGGTTAAATGAGGTTGTGGTTGCATAAACTTAAAAGTGATAGCCGCGGAATAGTAGTAAGAGATGAATTGAAAAATCTGCTCAAATACTTGTAAAAACGCATATTTAAATATTTTGTGGTAAGACGGTAAACTATGCAATTTATATTTATTTATTTATTCATGACACGATAAATATAACATTACAGGATTGACCTATGTCGCTATAATATCTACTTATAATATTGACAAAAGAACGATAATATAATATATACAAAAATCGATAATAATAAATATCACGTTATACTCTAAAAACATAAAGAAATTAAATTAAATACAACACGTAAAATTACACTCTCAAAGCACAAATAAATTAAATTATATACTTACACCAGATATAGAAAATATTTTTTTTTACAAACTTATACTAAAGATTCATGATATGTGATACACCTCTTTTTATTAATTTCAAATTAGCTTATTTAATATTCAAAGAACCGAGTAAAGATATCGAATAAACTTATTCGACAAGACCTTGTTAAAGTATTTAAATAAATGTAATATATTTAAAAACCATACTGACTAAGGACATTTAAGTCTTTTTATGATGAAGAGGCAAAAACTATTCAACTCCAAACAGAACGTTATTGCAGTGAAATAGATTGAGCGTTAACAAAACATCTCAATTTAGTTTCAAAGCTATTCTAAAGTCGTATCTATAAAGATGCTATTGGTTCAAGCACGAAAAAACTACAATCATTCCCAATGTGTCTATGCAAGCAGTCGGTTTTAAGGTATACTTTGGATACAAAGTACAAAATTGTAGATAATAAAATAATCTTGTAAATCACTTTTAACTGCGCTTTGAAAAAAACTGAATATGAACATAAACAATTTAATTCAATTTAAATCGTTTATTTCGGACAACATAATACAAAACAATATATACTATTTACAACATGTATGATAAAAACAAATAATGATGCGCATGGTTTGAGAGTATACAGCTGTTTTTTAACTAATTTCAAAAGTAAGTAAGATATTTTTTCTCTGATTTGTAAGTGAAACCTGGACCGCCTCAAAAAATTATATTTTCAGGTACGTCTAAACGTATAGAGATTTACTCATCGTAAGTCTCACATAAAAAAATCAATATGGGTCTGTAGTTTGTTTCATAAATCAAACTCATCACGCTATTAACTAGCAGTTCGCAAGAGCGAAAAGACACCTTCGTCGTTCGTCCATAGCCAAAGCGATTGCAATCGATTTCATGGCACATTGCGCGCAAGAAGCAGAGTTTGCAAGGTGGTGTTCTAGGTCCCTTACTTTTGATGCGATAAGTAAGTATCATTATTTGATGTCTGGTTTTCGTGGGTTTCATATAGCAGCTATCAGTATTATTTTATCAAAAAAGATTTGAAAAGGTGATGCAGCTTTATCGTATCGCTTTGTTTGTCCCATAGCTGGTTGTAAGTCTCTTTAAAACTATGCTTTTAACACGCATCGGTCCTAAAACAATTTTGTCCAGAAGAAGAGAGCGATAGTTATGATGTCATTAACGTCTTGTTGGCAGTTGATAAACGTTATCTAACGCTATCTTAACCTGAGATATCAGATTCTTACACTTAGTCTTTGTGCCCCTGCCCAGGTTTAGCTTCATAATAAAAATGATAAAATGTTTGCTAGCCAGCTTTCCTAGGTAAGAATGTGTCGAAATTCATTCCGGAAAGTGTGCCTCCCACTACACGTTTGCCATTACGAGGTGTCTGCTCTTTAAAATGGACAACCAATTGATTATTGTGTTCTCCCCAAAAAAAATGAACAGCCCATTGCAAATCAAGTTTCTTCATCTTTCGAAATAGTACAAAAATTTTGTCTTTGTTTTTTTTTTTAGATCCCCATTCAGAATCAGAAAATCAAAAAACTAGCTAGTCTAGAGTTAGCTAGACTTTTTTTGTCTTATTTATCTGTCTAGCTATTAAATTTTAACTAATTTACATGAATTCTCGAGAAACTCTGTTGTTCATACATAATTACGCATATAAATTACATAAAACCCCAATATTTTTATTGTAATTTCTGCAAAGGAATTATTTGCACAAAGGCATGTGTTCTTTACTAAATTCTCTCAGTATCACAATATAATCGAGCTCAAAACTCTCCTGCGAGAGGTGCAGGAAAACACAGATGGTGACAGTTAGACGCTTGGCTGAATTCTTTTGCAGTGAATTCACTTTTGCAGTGACAAAACGAACATTTTCTCTAGTTTTATCTCGTAGCTTTGTTTATTTTACATGCTAGGATGATGATTTGGTTAACTGAATTGAATTTACAAGATTTAAAGTAATAAGAAGTAACCTCCAAGCAAAAGTCAGCAAAAGCAAAATAAAATTTACGAGTACAAAAAGATCTGTGCAAAATAACACTAAAAAATTTTCAATGGTTTTTAAACTTTGACGATTGATTTACGAAACAACTGATGTTTTACAACTATGAATAACGCAGAAGTGAAAAATAAAAAATTATACACACGTAGAATAATTGTGTACACTATATATATTTTGTTAAAATCGCATAATGCTAAATTAGTCGCGCTCAGACATCTATTTTGTGCAACTAGTGTAACGGGCCACCAAGATACAAGGATTTATATGCCTAGTTTGGGGCTCATAAGAACTTCATCATATGTATTCATAATTAATTAAAGGTTTTATACAATCGGAATCACTTATAAATTAATGTAATGTTATGTATAAAATTTAATGTGAATTGTAATGTGTGATGTGAATAAATAAACTTTGTAAATTATTTTATAAGAAAAGTTCTTGAGTTTCAAAATATAGAATAACCAATCTATGCTATTTTTAAACTGAAGATATTGACTATAAAAAAGCGCATCGATTTAAGAGACGTTTTAGATGGAACATTTACTTATATCGTTTCTTGACGACTCAACATAAACGGCAATGAGGCCTCTTAATGGCAGACGACAGCCCTTAACAAATCGTTAAGATACGTACACATATCTACACATAAGTCTCCGTACACATGCATATGATCCATGCTAAGCGATGCATATTGATGACTTTACCACCCACAGTCAAATCATGCAATATTTAGCAATAAATATTTGCGAACATCTTTGATGAGACATACTGACCGAAATATTAGCGTTATTTATAGCGACAATTAGCACACTGTTTGGCAATGCTTAAATGTCGAGCCAAATAATTATGGAAAACTAACGATCCCAGTCCCCATGCCCTAAAGACTCGAAATGGTAAATAGGTATAACAATAAAATGGCTTATGCAATTAAGTAAGTAAAAAAAATGTACTAAATTACTTAATCTTAAAGTTACAAGTTCGTCACAACCAATCTTACGAGTCTCATTTTTGATTTACAAATGCAGTGATTCGAGTAAAGCGCAACCTTCAAACAGACAACTTACTAAAATAAACAAAACCAACTACAACTACAGTTGGTTCCATTCATGACCTTTCCAAAAAAATGCCAGTAAATTTATCTAGATGCTAGCTTCTCATAGCTTGGGTCGTTAGATAGGCTTAACTTTTTATATGAGTACCTATTCAAGTAGGCAAACAGGTTTGTTCCGCCGAGACGCAGGTGTGACACAGTGAGATCTGTGAGGCAATTCTCTGAAGGAAACAGTTGCTCTGAATGGGTGTGTTTATGCATCTTATGTTAAGAATTTGAATACAAGCTGAGAGCTTCGTTGAGTTTTATGTTAAAGAGATTTCACGTTACATAAATACTCCGATAGATAATGAGTGTGACGTAATGACGATAGCTAGATGAATTTGTTATCTGTATCATCACGAAGATGTCCACTATTTGGCAGGAAATAATGAAGTCTTACCTAGCTAATCGCTGTTTCCGTGTTCATATTCAAGACTATCTTTCTCCACGTAAACCAGTGCCTGTAGGCGTGCCACAGGGATCCATCCTCGGTCCTTACCTATTTTTGCTATTCCTGAACGACATACTAGTACAGCCACGTACCAGCATTGCCTGCTTTGCCGATGACACAACATCTTTTACTTCGTCTCCAGATGTCGACTTAGTGATCTGTCGACTTCAACTTTCCTTAGAGCGGCTTATAACCTATTTCAACAAATGGAAACCGAAAATTAATACCTCAAAGACAGAGGCTATTATTTTCACTAGGTATCATCCTGGATACTAAGCTGAACTGGTCTAAAAATACAAAAAATCTTCACATTAAAGGCATAAGAGCGCTTAATGCTCTGTGTTCTATTTTAAATAGACATGCTCACCCCAGTAGTAACACTAAATTGCGTACCTATTGCACCCTAGTCCGACCGTGCATTACGTATGCTTGCCCAGTATGGAGTAGTACCTGCATAACCAACTTAAATAAATTGCAGGTCATCCAAAATAGAGCACTAAAACTAGCATTCAGTACACCTTTTCTTACAAACCTCAATAAGTTACATCTCAAAATTGGACTCCCGAAAATTGATGTATAAGTACATATACAAATTATCTGAAAAATTCTATCTCATACAAAACCCACGGAATAACAACGAACTAATACAGAAAATTTGCAAGACCCGAAAAAGTAATATACCATTTATCGATACTTACAATAGATACAAACTGCCCCATCACTTGTTTCTCGACTGCTATTAATACGACAATAGTCAACGTCGCTCATACAGGGGTGCTGTGTGTCGCCGGGCGCTACTGCGCGCGCCATTCTCACCCGTATTACCAGCGGGTATCGGGTGCGTGTCGTGCGTAGTGCGCGTTGCTGACTGCTCACGCGCTGGTGTGAGTGACCAATACCTGACGAGTTCCTGCCGCTTGTTGTTTACATGCAAGCGCTTGCTTTTCAAAGTTCTGCCTCACCTACCTGATAATATGTGGCTAATACAATTATTAAATAAAGATAAGTTTATAAACATAGCGTTCCTCTAAAGCCTATGTAACAATCTAATCAATTAATTATTCCTATTTATTACATATACATTGTTTTTTATATCATATTTTATCAATATTGTTTAAAGTTTATATAAGCCTAAGAGCTTGGAGAACCAAGTTTTTTAAATCCTGTTGCTCTTATGTACTATTAGGTTATGTAATACTAGTGATTGTGCATTGTTTATAATTGTTTATGGTAATTAAAGATATTTTAAAATTGAAATTGAATTGACTATTTGGCAGGAGTCTTTTATATACAGGATATAGTTCTACCAAGCCTGCAAAATCGCAAGCAGAGAACATTGCTCAGATTTGCTTCTTAAATTAATATCTTGTAGATTGCTTTACAAGATATTAATTTAATAAGCAGGTTTATTCACCATGTATTTCATTGATATACTTACTTCATTCATTATTTCTTTACATAAGTGAATTACAGAATTCAGATATACTAGTCTAACACACATTAGCGGCAAGGGGTTTTTAAACTACCTTACCACCAATTCACTAGGCTACCATTAACTTACTTGGAAACCACTAACTATTCTATCACTAAATTCTAGGCTACCACTAACATACAAGGCTACCACTAACTTAATAACACACGGTCTGTATAAAACCCAAATGCATATCATCCTAATTTGCGTTCCACTTCAACATTCCAGCGCTGAAAAAGCCGAGTGTTAAACAAACAGTCGCGGCAGCTTTATCTAAACAAGCTGAAAGTTACAGATGATTACAAAGTTGGATCCAGTGTCGCCGGAATCGCAACACGACTGTTTCTCTCAGGGGCTTTAAGAGGCGTGTGTGTTTATACAGGGTGTATTTATATAGATGCAACTGGCAATAGGTCATTGTTAATTATTACTAAATATTCTGGAGATCAAATTATTAAATAATAGCACATCGAAGCACAAAAGCGCCCTGCTCTCATTCAATTTCTGACGCACAGACAGGGTTAGTTTTCCGACGCTACTGGAAAGCGACACGGAAATCTCAGACTTAGCAAATATTAATTAGGTTAACATAATATTTAATAATCAATGTATGTTAGACTATTAGTTATTTATTGTATGAGCCTAGATGCCTCAAATAAAATGAATGATTGATAAATTGATGAATTAGAACAAATGAGCCACCATTTGTATTCCGTGTGTTACGACAGCGGGAATCCTCGATTTCGAACAAATTATATAATAATAATAATATAATAATATGGGACAACATCCACACAAAGGTCTTCAAGTCCCAAACTAGGCAAAGCCTGTGCTATGGTAACCTGAAGACTGATATACATACTTAGAAATACATATACATACTTATATATATAATAAACACCCGTCACCCGTTATATGTAATATATTATGTTTAATTTATATATATATATTAATGTTCAGTCTTGAGCAATAAAATAAATTATGACATCACAGTTAAAAAAATCAGCTATTTACGTTTTTTTTTGCGGTTTCAGTCTCGAGTTTAAAAGAAATATAGTTCTAGTTAAAAAAGTTGATTGTTTCACGAATATTTGATTTTTAAAATATTAAAGTTATGTGTTTATAAGTATCTATGAGTATGTCAAAAGTTCTTTCAGTTTGAAACCAGTGCATTTCGTATATGAATGCAACGTGCACTATGATATCAATTTGTGTATTATGATATCAATTTGCAATGTGGCTTTATGTTGATATGACCCGGAATGTAAGCTTTGTACACTTATTATTCTGCAAGAAAATCTAATTGTACAATTTTAAATAACATGTTTCATGTCTGCCTAACACAGTATGAAGGTAACTAACACGGTATGACTAAAATATTAATATATAATATATAAATACTTCATAACCTACACATTTTTGTAAAGTTTTATTAAATATAATTTCAAAGTGTTAATCTCTTCAAATAAAGATATTTGAAGTTAAACTAAGAACTAACTTAAACACTAAAATACCGAAGCCAATAAAACTAAAATTATAAAATATAGCAAATAAAGCATTATAAGTGTTTAAGCGTGTACTAAAATAATATCAGAAAATAATCTGATTACTCCTAATTCATAAATTAAGTCCAATTCCAACTATTTTATGTACACTGTCTTTCCATTAAGAGAAAGTACAAATCTTTCGCTCTCCTAATCAATTGTAGCTTTGCCAAGCCTCGCTTCCACTCAATTTTCCCTTTAAATATTTAACAAGGAAATCTCCCGGTCAAACATTAAGGCCCTACGTTATCTTACCTTCTCTTCCTTATCTATTTGAGGCTTGTCATTTTGATTATTTATATGTTTGGATAGAGTAACGCGTTTAAATAAAACTAAAATAAACACGCCAATTTCGCTAAGGCAGTGTGCGTGAAAACTGCGTAATATACTAGCACTGCGTCATTGTGTCACTGGTTTCTTCTAGGCAAGCGCGCTACATCCTAGGCCGCATTATTGCTTTACATTAGGAGTTGACGTAAAGCGTTGCTCTTTTGGTTCCTGATAATTTCAATCTGGGTTTGTTCAAAATGAGAGTAAACCGATATCTTCTAGGACTGCGTGCTTCCTCTTCAGTCACATCAAAAAAAAAATACTGCTTAAAGCTTCAGTGTCTATATAAATAAATAATCAAAGCCTTGCGATTATACTTATAACCTTATAATCGTGACAGGACCATCATATCCTGAGAACGGTCAATGTCTTTGTACGCATTACTATTACTTTCAAGCAAATTAACTTTAATTTTATTGTACAAAAAGCTGAAAAAACTGTATCCTGAAATGAAGCAAATAATTATTTTGTTCAAATATCTTACTTAGTATTAATGAGTTAATATGTGAGTTGTGATTTTTTATCAGCTAGAGCTGATGACTAAAACATGCACAACTCACTAAATGTACAGTCGTCTTTTTAATTATTTTCTATTTATCTCAATAATAGCACAAGCAAACAAATATACAAACAGGATCACTATACGTAGTTTTAGTAGAAATATCAAGCCAACTCGTTAATAGTGCGTGTAGGGTTGAAATTAGGGTTGTCGAGATGTTATCTGGGGTTAAACATTACACTTTATTAATATTTATTACGGTCAGAAAGCGCCCAGATTTGTTCGGCGGCATTGGGCATAGATATTGGACACTATCTTCAACTAGATTTCAGTGCGAGAGGCGTCTATAAAATGTTTTCAGTTGTTTTGATTTACAAATCAGACTACCATTTTCATAAAATTTGTATTTGTGTTTCCATCCAGAAAGTATAGGTAACTAACCTTTATAAAAAAAACAACAAGTCGGGCCACGTGCCTTACTCGTAATATATTAAAAAAGATTCCGATGACTTGAGAACCTTCTTTGAAATCGTATTTTATTGAAGTAGTTTAAAAAGAAGGCCATACGAACCACGTTGTTAGCCTGGCTAATAAGAAAGGCGACTCAGTACAAAATTTGTCTAACTTCGAAGCTGTTCCAAATATTGGTACACATAAATAGTATGCTTATTTTTTATTTCAAGCGTAGACTATTTTTCTTAAATGAAATAATTCCAATAACAGTTATTCAAAGGTTTACCGAACTCTCTTTCTCAAATAATATGAACGAATTCTCTTTCAACGGGTTCAATAATGGTTTTACTCATAATATTATTTCAACACTTCATCTCATTTATTGTGTTGACTTGGCAAACATTCGGTGGATCCAATAAAAACCCGCCTGGCTAGGGTTATATACAATTCATTGAGTAAGGTCCAGCTTGACCGTCAGACGGTCTTGAACATAGATTTATTAAAAATAAATGAAACAAAACTGCACACTTAATTAAAGTAGGTTTTAATAACAAGATTTTTTTAAATTAGCTAAATTCATATTTGTTCAAAATTTAAGAGCGGGTGGCTGTACAATATTTTTTTGGTTATATTGATTTTCGAATCAGACTATTAGACTATATGGGATGAACTGGAATATAGAACTAAATAGATCAATGGTATGCCAAAAAAAATGTTGTTTAAATTGTATCCTGAAATCTTTAAGAAAATACCTAAGTATTTTCTTAAAGACTATTCCAAGTTGATAGCGACAGCAAATTACATGTGCTTTGACTCTTGAAGGTAAGATAACTAAGCATAGCATGATGTCTCGCATTGAATAATTTAATGCCTTGCCTTTAATAGAAAATAGAATTTGTGCAAAAATAACGGAATATTCTCGAAATAATTTTGAAACTACGAATTTGACCTCTAGTATTTGTTTGTCTATCCTAAATTTATAGCACTATTAAAGTAAAATAGTGGAATTGTTTTATTCTTGACGTGAGTTTATTTCTAATTCTTCATTTTTTGAGATAATATTTATTATTTATTAACTCTTTTTAACGCAAAAACGACTGTTGGTGTGTTGTACGTTTGAAGTGTCTCTGTGTGTGTGTGTGTGTGTGTGTGTGTGTATATGTCTGTGCTTAGCTATATTTAATGAAAATCGGTTCAAGATGGCCGCCGCCACAATAATGGGCCGGTTTTGACCATCTTGGACCGATTTTTTGGACATCTTGGACTTATGTGAAAACAATTTATGTATACAATATGGGTATGAAATGAAAGGGCTTGACTAGATACATAATGATAACTTCAAATCTAAGATGGCTGCTGCAACAAAGGTCGGGAGGTTTTCAAAATATTCTATTTTAATTGCTAAATAATATAATAATATATATATATGTGGCCCGGTCTAAGATAAGCCATCTTTGTGAAGGATATATGTCGGATGTTTATCGAACACCATAAAAAGGTCATAGATATTGTAAAGCTCATCGTGTAATTAAATTTTTTTGGGATGTATTTATTATGAATATAATAAATATTCATGTTTTATAATGCAAATAAAACCGACAAATTTGAGAAATAGATTATTTGCAAAAACATTACTATACATGGAATGAAAAATGAAACATATTCTTCAGGAATCGTATACAGCCTTCTTCAATATAAGTCTTATATGAATAATACAAAACTCAAAAAATCGTAGTAATCCACGAACCGCAAAAAAATATATCGACAGGTGGGTCAAATGTGTATTGACATAATAATTAACATATTGGAACTAACTTACTATGTAGACGTTTAGATATATTAGTATAGGAGACGTTAGAGTTAGTTCCACTTATCTTCTACTTGGACACAAAACTTGGGAATAATATTTCGCACAGGGTTCTTTATAAGTAAAAAAGGCTGGTCAGTTTTCTGTCACAAATCGGCACCAACTCAGCATGCTATTGTGTTGAATCATCATCATCATCAAGTTCGTTTTCGGTTTCAAATCGGTCGTCTTGCGAAAATGTTTTTCAAATATTTATATAATGTCACCCTGGCAGAATTTGTCCCCTATACAGACAAATATTCTCTTAATAAATAATACCAGATAGCAAAATAAAAAATTGAACCTGTAATACCAAGTTTCATCCAAAATCGTTGATCAGATGATTTTGTCAGTCTTAATTAAGGATCGCAGGCTTAATCAATTTATAAAGTTTTTGTCTTTCAAGCTTTTTTGTTTGTAGTGTTCTTACACTA
Source organism: Ligdia adustata (assembly GCA_947049295.1). NCBI lineage: Eukaryota > Metazoa > Arthropoda > Insecta > Lepidoptera > Geometridae > Ligdia > Ligdia adustata. The sequence goes on from OX346237.1 coordinate 5,949,244, forward strand.
CAAATATTTAGTATTGATAAAACATTACCACTTTGATACAATTAACCAACAGCAAGGCCCCCGTTTCTCTCGCCGACTCGACTGAGATCGAGGCGACCACTTTATCGATTTTAGATTAAGGCAGCTCGTTGACGAGTTGAGACAGTTTCAGCTTTACAATGGTGGAAGAAAAAATGGTTGTAAGTTTAAAAGTTACAATAAAAATTCATATGACTAAGCAGATACTTAAAATTTCATTGAACGAGCCAGCGAAGCGGCCTTGATTTTTTTTTGTGTATGTTTGAATGGATTTTAATTCTTGCGCAAGTTGTATTGTGTGATTAATTTTGCCGAAACTTGGAACACAGGTTCTATGATTTATGAGCTATTCTTAGTTAGTTTTATATAGTGCTCGCAAAAGTACAAAAGTACTATTGAAAACTAACATACGTTTTTATTAGTTAGGTATGCACACGTAGTTATTTGTCATTGGACATGGCCGACATTAGTTTCATCGTTGCGTCGGAGAGGTGATCTTCTCATTATTATCATTAAGTTCAACGAATGTGAAAAAAGAACTTATACTGTTGGACTCTTTAGATGAGCAACCTAACGGTCTCAGCTAAACCTCAGAACACCTATATCAATCGAAATAATAAATTAAGATATTATATCGTTAAAAGTCATTAAAATGGTCTTATTCCAAATACAAACAATCCCGATAGACACAAATAATCCGAAAATCCGTACTCAAAAATATTATAACATCATCTGAACTTTATTAGCCGGGTTTAAAGGAACTTTTTAGACATTGATTGATAGAGAGCCCTTCGAATGATACTCGCTATTATATAAGCGAAGTTAGCTACGAGCCACTTGTTTTATGAAATATGGACTATTTATTGACAGGGATGGTAATTTATTGAAATGTCGCCAACAGGGTGACGGCGGCTGTTAGTTAATTTTGCATTTGTATCCAATGACAGTTATACAGAATACGCGAGCGATCAAAATTAAACTTTCTGGGTCTTTACTCTCTAAAAAACAACGATATTCCTTGATACGCTATTTTGATGAGGCAAAACGAGAACGTTCCGTGTTATAACACGATATAGAAAAATTATATTGGCTTAGCAACACAGTTCCACGTGAATTCTACGCGCTTAAAATAACGAGCTCTTGTTACGTGTAGAACTTTTAATGACATTAATAATTTGAAAATGTACAAAAATTAATAATTGTCTGAAATATATATATATTTGAAATGCCAGCCATGCAAATAGCTTTAGTTGTTTAGAAACCAAGAAAGTCTGTTGACCGAATAGTTTATGATTAGAACTTCTGTCAAATTTCAAAATTATGCTTAATAAGCTAAACTTTCCGTGTCGAAACTTTTGTGGAAATTATTAACCACATGTCAGTTCTTATTTTTGCAGCGGAATAGGTGCAAATGAAGCTGAACGCATAGCTTTTATACAACAGCATAACATGAACTGAGCTGTACACCCTATTTAGCAGTTGCTTTGAAGAGAATTCTAAAGGATTCTATGTTGTAGTAATTATATTATAACGAGCCAGCCTCACCCTCGAGGCAAACTTGGAGGGTAGATGAATGAATTGTATAGAAGTGTTAACGGTGCGTATTAAGCAAATTTCGTATTCAGAATAGATTTTAACAACTGTAAATATTAATAAATAATAATATAAAATGTTTTATGTATATGTACAAACAAAAATATATGTGATAAATAGTCACATTTGACATTTGTTTGTTTTGGAATTTGTTTATTATACTTTAATTTTTTTTATTTAAATTAGCTTTTTTCCGTCTGCTACAGTTTTTTTTTTCAAGTCGTAAAAAGACAGATTTTTCGCTGCACGCGTGCTCTTAACGCTGTAGCAAGTTTAATTTACGAGATTTAGGAATTAGTTGAAGGGTAATCGACTCAAGAAGCGACGATTTTGAGTTTAAATTTAATAAGAAACACCCAGGACTGGGATTCAGATGTGATTATAAATTTTTTTCCCTAGTTTCTGGCACTTGAAGAAATACTTTTCAGTAAATCCTGCCCTTGGTAATACACTATAAACTTTATATAATTATATGCCACATTGTTGAACCCTAAGGTTTACAAAAATTTTAGAGAAGATATAAAAAGACCTTATTTAGATAAAAAAAATTATACGCTTCCGTTTTTAATGAGAAAATTTTTCAAAAAAGTAAATTGTTTTTCCGATAAAATATTTTTGAGTTTGAATATATGTTTAGGTCGGGCATGTGTTACATGACATCTTCGACACAAGAGAAATCCTAGTGAGATGCTTTGAGTTGACGTTCTGTCTTCTCTTAGATCTATGAATCTTTCTCATATCAACCTTCTTGCCTTCTCTACACTCTACCTAGTCCTACAAAGCAGTGCCATTAAGAGATCTGGTCCCATTTACTATGTAAATACAGCAGGTGCAAATGGAAATTTTCAGCTGCAATTAGATGACAAAAACACATTCTACCTAATTTTCGCGGCAGTAAATTGCATAATACTACTGACTTTACGGTGCGTAGTAACAATTACGCTCATTATGACTGGGATCTATTGCTGTTAGCACTTAGGGATTGAATTTTGGACTAAATTTCTGTTGCTTTATACATAAAAGTATACATCTGAACCAAAACACAGCACATTTGAGATAATCAACTTATATAAGTATAATTTTTACAACAAGATACTAAGTTATTTTAGTATTATTCTACTGATCGATTACTTTGAGATATTTTAAAAATATCTTAGCTACGATACATGAAAAACTAAATATAAAATAATATATTTCTACCAGGACTGGTCTAGCTCTTGTGATTTAAAGTGTATACATTTATTTAAATTCAGTACAATATTAGTTAAGCTGAAGAAAATACTCGAAAAATATGTGTAACTTCTGTAGTTCATACCTAAAAATGTGTATTAGTAATAAATTATTGTTTTGGAAATATATTTTCATGCACTATTCAATCTATTAAATATTACCAAAACAGATAAGTAATAAAACAAAATAAAAAAATATAATATGTTAAATTAATAATAAAATAATATAGGTATATTATTATATACTTGATTTATATTTTATAAAGAATTCAACGAATGTTTATTTCACAAAATTACAATAAATTAACTTAGTAAGAAATCTAGTTTAAAATTGCATATTTTGAATTAAAATATCAAAAACTAGAAACTTAATCTACCTAGTCATAACTACTGAGGCCAGATTATTCATACTTGAATTGACTTAACAAACTAAGTTCAAGTAAACTTAAATTAAGGGGCGAAACTTTCAAGTTCTACCTCTGTAATTGATACGATAAGTTTTCATTAAGTTTTCATTATTTCTCTTATTTTTCAGTGAAGTTTATATTTTAACTTTCAATTAGATATCAGCGAGTTTGACTTTTATAGCTTTGATGTAAGTTGGTAATTTTGCGAATAAGAACTTTAATAAGGAAAACATTATACCTAATATTACATTTTCGCTACCGTTATTGATCAAGTGAGCGAAGCGTCTGTTTCGAGTCTATCTAAATAGAGAACTGTTCATTTGGGTCTAAGCAATTTAAAAGTCGAAGACGTGTTTGTATTAATCATACATTATTATATTTCGTTCGCAACTCGTTATAGTAGACAGTAATCAAGTCGGAGTCAGGTTGTCGTACTATTCGCAATAAATACAATAACGGCAAAGCTAAGCAGCTTTATCGTTATTGTAATTTAGTAATGGAAAAAAACTATAAGTACAGAAAAATACATGAAGTCAATATAATTTAGACTTAGACAAGGTACCACACGTGGGATTTTGTAGTAATTTTAAGTTCGTTTGTGACTTGATTTAATTTAATTTAATAATTATTTGTAAGTTTTTTATTACTTTGTCTCAACTCTGCGAATTCTTGTTATATGAATAAAATAAAATAAAAACTCTTAATATAATGATATAATTTTATGCAAATATTCTCGGATCTAATGAAACATAACCCTACAATTAGTTTGTTAATTTTGGTGTTCTATAGCCATTTTCGTTGTATAATAGAGTACTTGCCATGAAACAAATTAGTAGCAGCCCATTCACCTTCCAAACAAAAAACATCGGGTTAATCAAAAACTAAAATTGATTCATCCATTCTATCGATTCACAGATGCAGAATTGGCGGGTGTCGTACCTCTTCCCATATTACAGTATCAAGTCTTCAAAAACTCCTCGCAATATCGCCTAGATGTTCATACTTTTTATATATTTCTGTATATTTGTACAAAATTTTATTATAAAAGTCCTCTCAGTGTAGGCAACGGCCGCATTGATGCCCCAATAAAGGTCCGGCATTAGATCGTTAAATATTAAGACTAATAAGTACCAAGTATTAAGAATAATTAGTACTAAATCATCGAAGGTTCATCACAATAGCCTACATATTCATAATACATAGTTTACATTTTCTGTTTATACCTTTTATATATTTCTGTCTTTTATTTATTCCTGTATTTTTGTACATATTTATATTGTAAAGACTTTAGGTCGTGTTTAAAAATAAATAATAATATACCTATATACCAGTTTCTTTCACGGACCAGTAACTTTCTTACTACGGAACTTGTGTAGAACTTAACATAACATGCCTGCATCTGCTATGTTAGAAGATTGTACAATAGATTGATTTTATTCACCGACATGCAAAGATAATAATACGCGCGGGACTGCAATACCAGGGGCCCAAGTTTGTTATTCGAATTGTTTTAGAATTTCTATTGCATTGGGTCATGATGATCGTTTTGACATAGTAAGAGCTAGTATTAAACTTAATGTTAACCGACTACCAAATTTGACAAAAACTACCATTACGATGTAATGCAATCGTAATTCTGAAACAATTGAAATAAACTTGCGCCCCAATTTCTACTACCTAATTATACTTGCTGTACTCGCCGATACAAACTAGTAATGCGCTAGCTCTATTACACACTTGCATACAAAAGGCAAAGTAAAAACTACGAGAGTTTTGCTATGTAGGCGCTCATAAGTTTTACTGTCTTCCCAAAATAGGAGAAAGTACTGACTGTGTTTAATTGACAGGTTTTTTATGAACCGTAATAGCTAGACATTTGAAATGTATATCGAAATGTATTTCTGTTGCCGAAATAAAAAAAAAATTGATATAATATATTTTTAAGGTGGGTTCTCATAAAACAAACGTGATTTTTGCTATTATTTGCTCGATATTAACAACTACAACCAGTAGAAACTTGAACCTTAGAAAATTGTACAGATTTTTTCTTCAACTAATGTTGTAAAGATAGACTGAACTCTTAGACTAGCACTTGGAAAACTCGTTTGACGTTTGTTACCTGATTACTCGGAGGCGGCTGGACAGATTTGAAAAAACCTTTTTTTTTTGTTTGTAAAAGTATTGTTCCCAATTAGTCCAATTTATATTTTATCGAAATCGATTCAGCTGGATAGAATTTAATAAATTTAAATTTAAAAATCTAACCACTGCGCCGAGGTTTGATTTTTAAATCGAAGTAACTGAAAACGTTCTACCGTCACCTGCCGTTATGGAAATCCGTAGTAACTTTTTTCTAAAGAGAAATTGTTTATAGATAAACAGATGAACATTTTGTAGATACATAAAACATAAAATTCAACAAGTTGCTTGAAAAAGTGGCTTGAAAAAACACCCGACAGCAATAAAGTTAGAGCACTGCATCTTAACGACTGCATCCGTGGAAAGCAGCCAGTATAGGATTTAAAAAACTGCTCATAAGGACAACTCCAAGGACACCTAGCATATCATAACCGGTACTACCTGTAGTGGGTCATAAATAGTCACAGATATAATATACGTACGTACTCATATGAGTCATTTACTTGAAAAATATTACTCTCATCTTAAGCAGTTTTCTCGATAAATCTACGACCAACTAAAGACTGCTGTGGCATAGTTGTCATTATCGCTTTCGGAGCTGAATGTCCAGTGCGCTTAGTGTGAGTTTTTTTACTTGAGTAACACAAATTGTATGGAATCTAAACAGCGCCACCTAGAGTCAATGTTTTGTTTGTATGTTAATTTCATACAACTCTGACTGTACTCCAATGCGATCTAGTACGTAAGAAAAGTCGCGTTAAGCACTTTGGTTTCTATACTTTGGCTTCGATTTATTATTAGTGTATTAGAATTTAGTGTGCATATAAATAAATATACGTAGGTACTATTTATTTAGTTAATACTTTTTTAACCGTAAGTTACTGTGGATTGTATCGAAACTTAGATTTACTTAAATAATATTTTCTCATTTAAGCGAAATGTAAATTTCTTTTGGGAAATAAAAGTCTTTAAACTATGATCGCGAGTGAACCGGTGCCTTCTAAACTAGTCGTGTCTGAGTGTGTTGTGCATATGTTTGAAATGCTGCATTACATCTTCCACTAACATGTCCTATAGCGGGAAGCTTGGCACTGAACGTCATTTATTTGTTTACAGGTTTCTAAGTATGCCTACTTAAAAGTGACATTCATAAAATAGTGTTAGTGGCAGCTTTGTCGGTAACCCTCTTGTCTCACATACGAAAGAGCGCGGGTTCAATCTCAAGTTCAGTTTGAGTTTTTCAGAACAGTTAAGAAAGCTGTTTGTCGAAAATAAGTGAAGTTCCCAACCCGCAGTATGGCTAGCGTGGTAGACTACGGCCTACACCCCCTTCATAGGAGAAATTCGAGCCCAGCTGAGGGACGGTATGGGTTAATACGTATACAAAAGCGTCTCAATTCCTTTATACTTATACCGGTTCAAATTACCCGCAGAAACGAATTGTATTCCCGCCTAAACCTCAACAGTACCACCTAAAGGCAGCGCCCTAAAAAAATGCAGCATTGCACAAGAATGCGCGTTTCAGGACAAACGCCGTGTATTCAGGAGAGGCTGTGTCACAGTTTCAGTCGCCCCACCGTCAGTCTAGTCGAAACCGTCAAGGAGGTCGCACGCGCGCTCCGCTCATAATAACCCGATAATTGGTGAATACGTGATCCACACAATAATTGGATTCCAAGTATGTGATCAAAATTTACATGGAAATCGTTTTCGTAACACTGACGTATTAAATTCAATGTGATGTGCAAACTAGAGTGATTGTTTGTGAATTTACGTTAGGGGGTAAGTTACAGCTAGTTTATTAATTTCGTGTAGCGTATAAACAATTTGTTATGCTAATATTATCGTTGGAGACGTACACAACTCGCAATATTTTATTATTAATTCCAAATATCAAGTTATAACAAATGTTATCATTGAGATATCTTAAAAGTAGAGCACTAATATTTTGAATGAGTTTTTTATAATCGAAATCGATTTCGTACCGTTTTTTCGTAGCTAATTATGAAAATAGACCAATGAAATCAGAGTGCGTATAAGAGCTTTGTCAATGTTTTTTTTTGGTTAAGAATAGGTATGATTCTATTATATTCCTTTTGGTTCCATTTATGAGTTTTATCTTTGATTTTCGTGATAATAAATAATATTTAGCGTTTGTAGCTCTTGTTGTATAAAATTATCTGAGTGATTACATGTTCATCATCGATGGTAAAAAAGGTTCTGTCTGTTCGGTTTTAGAATGCTATCGGAAAGTATAAGTGTTAATAGACCTTTTATCAAGTCTCAAAACAATTTAGGAGTCAAGTATTTGAGGAACATACATAAAAAGGATAGTAAAAATAGAGAATTCTTTTTCTTTGAAATCGTTTTAAAATATTATGATATGGACCTAATACTATAAATATAGAGTTACGTAATTGATAATGTATAAAAGTTCAGCGTGTTTGTACCAAATTCAGAAAAAGAATATCAGACCCAAAGCAGATACACTTCGCTCGCTTGGTCAATAAAATATTTATCATGCAAAAAGAATTGACGAACCTGAATGATAAAAAAATATAAAAACAAGATTGTAAAACTGCGAATACATTTTTATAATAATTTCTCGTTTCGATTGAACATATCGAGTTCAGCCATTGTCGTGGCACGGATGTAGAGCCACTCGTCGGCTCTCCGTCAATGGCGTAATTTCGCATTGATAGCCCATTCAACACATCTCTGTCCATTTACCTACCTACTTATTTGCAGTATGTTTTCATCTGACGGCTTCAAGAGCGTCGTTTATTATGTGTGGGGTGTTAGTTTATAAAATATAGCCTCATTTTACTTACTAAAACTACTAACATATAATAAGAACTACTAGACTACTGAAATATACTGCCTTACTAAGAAAAAAAGCATAAGTACCTAATAGTTTTGTGCTATTATTAACTATTGTACATAATAGGATTCACCAAAAAATGAGATTTTTCCGTGTAGGAGTTGTCATCCTACACAAAAAATTACATTCAATTTGCTTAATATAGTAAGATTTTAGGTAACTTATGCTCTATTAAATTGTGAGGCAGTATAATTTTTTACCTAACCAATAAGTAACTTAATACTACTGAAGTAAAAGAATTGCTATCATATTTTAATCTAAGCATTAATAGGTCTCAATTAGCTGTATAGTTGACCTACCGAATGCAACGTTTTAGCGTCAAATTAGGTGAGATTCATTACGTTAATCGGTTAATGGTGTCTAATCTATTTGATCAATTAAATCGTTTATTTCAGACAACAGTAACTGTAGTTCGTATAAAAAAAATACATTTTCTAAAGTGTTAACTACCAAAAACTAAAATAGTTTTGGAAAATACGTTTGTATTTATAATATTATTAGCGTTTCCACTTCAAGATTAATTATTTAGGTTCGATAAGTTTATGTTTTTGTAGCTCTTGTGGCATCTGAAAATTCAAAAAAACTAAGCAAAATTCAGCCTGGTGAGGTCTTGAAGTGTCGTTTGCTTGTCTTTCAATAGCATTTTTACTCCAAATCCGAGTCATTTATTCAGCTTAGTGTTTCTTTATAGTAAGACAAGACGACCCCACTTAAACAATGACAAAATATTAGTTTAATTTACAATATAATGCTTCAAACGTCATCGAACAGTACAGTAAATGCTCTTTCAGCTAAACCACTCCACAAACAAAAGCCTTCCGACCGAGTAAATAAAGAACAAAATGGTGACATCCGAAAACCATTCTTCATATCCTATATTTACGTGCCTCCTCTTTATAGCTCTGAAAGTAATTGAGGCAGTACAAAAAACAGTTCGGAATGTGGTATAACACTCTTTCCTTTTAGATTGGGAGATAATGTTTTTAATTATTACCATAACGCACTAAATATGTTACTAAATTTAGATGCGTTTTAGTAAGTTTAGTCCTAGCTCTAAAAAGCGATAAAATCTTAGTTTTTATAAAAAAAATGACTGTTTTAATATATTTTAGCCAATAGCAAAAAAAATATATAAACTTGCTATGACTAGATATATGCGAATATTAATTGTGAGAAGTGTTATTATCGTTTCAAATAATGTTAATTTGAAATGTACCATCACACGTCATTACACAGCTGGAAACGCATTTACAAAGGAGGTAATTACAGAAAGGAGGTCTTAGATTTTCATAAAAAAATAATAAAATTAAGATAATTAAAGTTATGGTATCAATGTTATAACCATACCACTACTAACCATCTACTGTTAATTTTGCTTCTAGCCATCAATAATACTACATCTGTGCTTCGTGATACGAAAAGCTGTATTAGCAATACATACATGTTACTAATGCTATAACTATGCTAAGAAAAGCTGTAAAAGTATAAGCGCTATATAAACAATTTAAGAATTACCAGCTACTACTACAGACATGGTATTCGTGCTTATTACAACTGTGCTACGAAAAGCTAATAGCAGCGCTACGAATTTTTACCTAGTAATATTATCAGTTATGCTATCAATGCTAAAAACATGCTTGCTTTACAACTAGCCTGTGCTGAAATTGTTCTACAAGCCCTGTGGAAACATATATTGACAGCGCTACAAAGATGCTACGAGGGCTACGATACAAATGCTACGAAAGTGCTACTTATTATGTATGATACAATTATTCGTTGAGCATTATAGTAAGCAATACCAGCAGCACAATTGATAAGCTACGATTGCTACAACTATGCAAAGAGTGCTATTAAACACTACATCTGCATTTCAATTGTACAACGACCTGCCAGCAATGGCGTCAATATCAACTTAGCTACGATCGCTGCGTCATATAAGAGTAAAATATTAATATAAAGTGGAGTAAAATATAAAAGTATGACAATGTAAATTTGTCGTATAAACTCATAGCTCGCCACACGCTACGAATCTTTTATATGAAGATGGTGATTATGTACTTGAACAAATAATATATAAATTAATCGGCGGCTCAATTCGTACGAGAAAGGAGAAAAAGCGAATTTTCAACATTTCTTTTAATTTTAATGATATGAAATGAAATTTATCGAAATTAGTTCAATTAACTCAAAGTTCTGTAGGCAACTGAAAAAGTTCTATAGGTGGGTACCTATAGAACTTTTTCAGTTGCCGTAATCGAAGTCAATAATTACTTATTTTTAAGTTGTACTTTGCATAAATTGTTTACTCTTGGATTTTTTAAGTATTACTGGTTTTATGACAAAAATTTTCTTTACATGTAAGAAGAAAGCACATAGGCTCGCGTACTTTTTGAGTAAGCAATAAATAAGGGTGACTACACATTCAGCAGCGGGTAGGGTGACACCCAGTTTCTGTTTATTTAGGACTGTTTTAGTTAGAAACACGTTTTCAAGGTGAGCGTGAACTAAATACAGTATTGGTAAACAAGCTTCTCTTTGAAGCTCGGCCGACTGTGATGTATTATTGCGAATTAAAATTTGAGTAAATAATTTAAGTGGGTGATTTTGGCACGTCGGTAATTACTAAAGTGCCTATTTTTATTTTCGTAGATTGTTTTGTTGAACAATAACGTCTATTTTATTACATTTTTGTTACATTAAGTTAAAATAAGATATCAGATATACGAGTGGTAATTAAACAATAGTGCTATTACGGCAAAATAACCTTTGAAGAAAGAAGTACAAAAGTTTTGTAAAAAGAATAGAGAGTAATCAAAAAAAATTAAAAAAAAAATCAAAGCTAACAGAATTAAAATTCTTAGTAAAAAACATAAAACAAGCTTAATATGAGAAAGTTTTTATTTCTAAACCATGGTACACCTACCATACCTATTTCCTCTTACCGCGTATCTGTTTTGCAAGGTCGAGCGGAACTGCGGGCTATATTCGTTTCCTGATTTACTGCCAGATAATTGACTAGAAGAGAATCGTTGTGGCATCCAGGATTATTCTTTTAGTAACTAATATTTTTTCCATTATGCCGGATTGTGCCTGATTCATGACATTCTATGACATGTTTTACTTGCTCTTGTTTTTTCTCAACTTCTCCTATTTATATTCTCAAATCATTCTACAACTATACTGTTATTGAATTTACTAGCTTTTTCCTGCGGCTTCGCCCGCGTTATTTTTATTTTCCTGGAAAAGAAGAATATAGCCTACGGTACTCTCCGAACATCAAAATATTTCTGTGTAAAAAATCAAGTCGATCCGCCAATCAGTTGCTGAGGTGGAGAAAAACAAACCAACAAACACTCTTTTGTACTTAAAATATGTAAAGGGATGTGGGGATTGGTAATTTTAGGATATAAAATGCACCGAGATGACATCTGTTTATATTTTTTTTATGTTCTACATTGCGCTCTCCACTCCTTCAAAACAAGACGTTATTTGAAAAAGACCGTTTTTAACAATGAGACTGCTATTAGATGGTTTTATTGTATTTTCTTTAAAATACTGTATGCTTGCAGCGACTGTTAAGTTTTGTCACTGTTGAAACATTACGAAAAAACGTCACTTTATTTTAGATACATGCATTTGTTATTTTCCCACCTTAAATACCAAATCAAATTGTAAGTTTATTGTCTTATAAATACTTATAACTATAATTTTACACAAAATCGAATCGTTTTTCTAAATCATTTTCATAGAATCACACAGCAAAAAAGAAAGAACTGACCTGTGAACTCTGAAATAAGCCATTAAAAGTACCTACCCCTACAGAATACAGCGTGAAATTATGCTAAGTCACATTTCCCTAAAACTCCGGACTCACTTTCCAAAGTAAAATCGTAAGAAGCGCACTGAACATTCCATTTTTCATTTTACTTCGACAAGTTTCAGAATAAATAGGTAGTATTCTGTTCTGAAAATATTCCCTAAAGACTTGCCCGCTATGAATAAGAAGTTCATTGTATTATCGAATATATATTTTCTGGGAAACGTATTACCTCTTTGTAAGAATGATGAGCTAGAGAGATTTGCATTTTACTCGTATATTCTTAGGGTGAATCTACAAGACAGAGTTTTGAGTTTGTCATTTAAGTATCATAAGATTAATTGTTGATTAATGTTACATATAAAAGCTATTCTTTATTGATTATTCAAGTGGACATTGGGTCTGATTTGCGCAGGATTGACAAATTCAGCTGTGCGTACTTGTACCTGGGATTGAAAAGGCGGCATCTTCCTTGAGAGGCAAGTGGTATACTGAATATGCTACTACTACAACGTATCAATCCGCAAAATCCCATTACCGGAAACGTGACTCCCTATGTATGGGGTGGGACCATAACTTATTATAGCTTCGCTTATTTTTGAAAGCAGGTTTCCTCTCGATGCTTTCCTTCACTGCTAAAGCAAGTGCTAGCTAATTCTAATCTATGTCTATATTAAAATAAAAACCAAATCTGAAAACGAGTCATAAACTTTATATACAAAAAACTAAATGATAAACTTAATATAATAAAATATAATAGAAAGAAATGTAAAAATAAATTAAAAGAATATTTGATATCTCTGAGGACTTAGTTCGAAGCAATATCTAAGATCAAATTATTTATGGTACAGCTATCGATGCCTATTTTTAACAAGGTCACTAGGTTTAATTCAGTAAGTACCTACATGCACTCCATACTATTGCTATTCCTCCGTCCTTTTTACGTATATAAACTCCACAACAACACCTGTTAAGTACACAACACCGAGTTTCTTTTTTTCTCAAGCCTGGCACCTCAGAAGAGAACTAACTTCCTCAAACTCAGGGAATCCTACTGAGGAAGTTAGAGCCTTAAAAAAACAAAAACAAAAAAAAAAAACAAATACCTTATCCTTTTCTTTCCAACACTATAACGACACCCTTATTAAAATTTATTTTTATATTCTATTTCTTTAATTTAAGCTATAACTAATTAAATGTTTTAATGATTTGTTAATGTAATTTATCAATAATTAATTATGTATGCACGCAATATTTACCGTTAAAAATAATGTTTCGTGTTTGTGTGTTCTTTTTTTTTAATGACGAAAAAAAATAATTATTTATTATACTCGGAGATATCCCCCCGTTGACTCGTTTCCTTGAGACTACTACTTATAAAATTACCTCCATCAGTGCGGTTACATCCTAACAATTTGCATCTTGGACTTGAACGTTTCAACTGGAGTGCTTTATAATTTGTTGTTTGGCGTTGTTTGAAAAGTTATATTATCATAAAGTACAGCTCATTAAGATCGTTTCGCCAAAAGTTTAAATTGAATGTAAGTTTACATAAATGTTATTGATATGAAATTTTTTAAGTATTTAATTTTTAAGCAATTAATACTGTAATTTTTTGTAATAAATACCCAATGGAATGTAAAGATAGTATTTATTAAAGATTTGTGATCTCAAAACTGAAGCGTTGCAGCGCAGCGCGTTGCGTAGGATGTCACACTGGCCGTTTTCATTTATCATTTTGTGCATTGCTGCAATTATTCTATTCTATCTTTGTTTTTGACATCTGCCGTTACCCTTTAAAGATAAAAGCAGACCGCATGCAGCGCAGCGCAGCCCAGCACAGCACGGCTTATGACGTTGTAATGTAGAGAACGTTATGGGAAATGATACACCAAATTCACGATGCTTTGCAGCGCTGCATAACTACGCGCGTCATAGCGAGTCAAGCCAGCCAGACTACGTCAATACGCGCGTAACGTACCTACAGCAATGTTTGACATTTTCAAAGGGAAATGGCAGATGTCAAGAACGTTGCAGTTCATAATACGACAAACAAAATTGGCCGGTGTGACATACATATAGTACGCAACGCGTGCGATTTGCTCTTTCCTTATGATGGAATACAAAATGTTAAACATTGCTGCACGTTGACGCGCGTAGTGACGTAGTCTGGCTTAAGGTGCCGAGACGCACGTAAAGGCGCAACGCTGCACAGCATCGTGCGTTTGGTGCGCCATTTTTCACAATGTTCCCTAAATTACAAGGTCATAAGCCGAGCTGGGCTGCGAAACTATGCACGTCTCTTATATTTTTATATTCATTATTTAGCAACTCCTACACGCAACTTCTATGTATAGTTATATAATTATCAAATAGAGTTATAATAATCTATATAATAATAATAATAAATTAATTATTTGATAGCCAAAAAAGCACACAATAAGATACATTAAGAATAAATTAAATTATTATATGCTATGGAATAAATAGCGATTATAAAGTAGATTTAAATTAAAATTAAACTTAGGCATTATCAATGATTAGTTACAAAAGAGTAGGTTTGGATTGTTTACAATTTTTACATTGTTTGTTTGTTTACATTGTTTACAATAATTATCTAATTAGCAGAAGAGAAAGAGTTGACCATCTATTAATTAACACTTGTTTACTTAAATCATTTAATAATTTGAATTGTATTTTCGTTCCATTGAAAAATACTCGACGCTACTAATGTACGAGTACACGGTCGTGACCGTTCAAAATATTCCAGACATTAATTGACCTTTAAATTCCATCTAAAATACGACATGAACGCTTCTAATATAATCTAATATAATTAATTGAACAATAACACTCAGTAGGCACATTAACATTTTACTCTCATCACATTATTTGCTGAGTTTCAAAATTATTATAACCAAATTCAATGTGTTCTTGCTTACGGGATGACGCCAACTCAATTAGCTTTAGAACAGTTGATTCTAGACCTTAAAGCCTACCCTATAGGGCTTATAATTACAATAGCAGACGTTTGCTTTTAGTCTGGTGCATATTCTGTTTGTAATAAGCAAGTGTGACACAGACTGGTTGCCTAATGAAAACTGTCTCGTCCTTGTCATAGTAACTGCTATATAATCTATGTCTATATCGTATTAACTGCTACTGTAATCTATGTCAATGTCTTAGTAACTGTTATTGTATTCTGTCGCAAGTTTACCACCAGTTGGGAGATTCCATGATGAGCCGAGTCTGTTTATGTTTTAGTTGTGTAAAGTAAAATAGGTAATGAAAGAGTCCTGATAATAATTGAAATTTGTTTCGAATTTTCGTGTAAAAGAATTTTAAATTGTAAAGTATTTTAGACCTAGCTTAAAATATACTAAATTACGTTAACTTATAGTGGCAGAGAAAAATAGGTTTATTTAAGCGAGGTAAAACTTATTTCTTAAAATTTTAGAAAAGGTTACAAGGACGAAAGTAATGTAATCCTAAATACCTACCTCCACGGTTAGTTATCTGGAAACTGATTGGAGCTCATTGGTGCTTCGGTTATCCTAAGCACTAATTCTCACTATTGCATTATATGAAAGGAAGTGACGCAGCTCTTTCATAGTATTAGCTAGCCCAGGATTAAGCCTCGTAATTTTCCATCTCTTACCGATTACACTTATATGAAATCTTATAATTTATATCTACATTCTGAAATAAGTGGGTTGTAAAACAAATTAAATAATATTTTATTTAATAGCTGTTTTAGCTGATAGCGTCCCACTTCGATTATTCCTGTATTCGAGATGGAAATGGTGCTCAAGTTACCTATAGTCAGCCATATTATAAGAAAGACAACATTAGACCGCTACGCAGTGCATGGTAAAGTTTACGTGGACTCGCACAAACTCTCTTCTATTTTTTTGTGTGAAATATCAGATTGGGAAAGTTTTCTATACCTATAGTTATGTACTTGCCGATAACAAAAATGAGGATATTTCGAGTTTTAATCGTTTCTTATACTTGTCACATTTTAGACCGCATCTTCACTTTGCATAAGATACCCTTCGGTCAAGCTTAGCCTGTTTACTGTAAAAATAAAAAGATACATACAAACGCCGATATTTTTAGTAACTCTGAGAACCCACATTGTTCGGTCCAAAACGCTGACACAAAGAACATAAAAAGTGATAATTCTGTCACATTTTGTGAAGTGAAAAACACGACGTGATATATATTTCGCATGGCGTCCCCTAATCCTTTGTAGGTGACGTAACATTTTTTTCTGCACGCACAAGGCATACGTCACCAGTAACGAACCGTGAGTTTCTCTGTTTGGTTTTCCGTCAGAATGCCTGTGGACAGATTAAGTGCTTGAGTTAGGGGGGCTTTTTATCTTTATGGATGGAAGAAAAAAGCTTAATTAAACATTAACATCAACTATATTTTCTTTATTTCTGCTAGAAATTAGCAACAGTAATCAGTAGAAAATAAATAATAATAGCAAATGAATCTCAGCAAATATTGACGTTATTTTTGTATCTAGAATTTAGGATTATAATTTATTTATCTATGAGACCTTCAGGTAAAAAACAAGTTAATGCTTGCTTGATTAATGTTTGCATAATTTTTTATCAGTAGACTGTACAGAAAAAAAAAAACTTATTTTAGCCGCTTGTGTCTGAGAAGAAGCTGTTACATATCTCGAAAAAACTTTTCCGTAATCTTTTCTTTATTTTGTTCTGAGATTTTCAGATTTAGAGGCAAACAATATTGTTTCATTTTTTCGTAAGAGAAGAGACCGAGCTTAGTAATGGCGTTATTTATGTATTACAGAAATTACTTTTTTCATTGAATTACATTTTATGATTACGTTTGCAATGGTTTCTGTTTTTAAATAGGAAATAGGCTGTTTATAATCTATTAACCTTGGTGGTCTAACTTGTGTTAAAATGAGGTTTGGCCCCGCTCCTTACTACATCCCTGGCAAAGTGTGTCACGCTCCCGCTTCTTACAAACGCGTAATTTACATCGTTCGAATTCGTCGATGTCGACGTATTTTTTTTTATTCATACGATATTAAGTTACTTTATGAGCGAACGCGAAAAGCTCGTTACTTGTTTTAAATTAATGTTATTGTCATAATTATTTTGTAAAATTATCGGGTTATTCATAATTGTGTGTCAGCAAAATGGCGACCCTGTTTTTAATTACGACGAATAAATAAAATATAACATTTTACTATAATTTTATCGTTATAATAATAATTTGACATCGTTAAAATGTTAACTGCATTTTTTATAGAACGTTATTTTTTGTACAGAAGAATAAATTAAGCCAAGTTATACAAAAACACTACTGGCAGTTTCATTGCACAGATATCGTTTCCAGACAGCCCAATAATAAATTTGGCGTTATGAAGATAGGGTACTAGCGGTACAAAATTGTCACTACTAGTGCTCTAGGTATAATAAACTGAGACCCTACCTGTCTAAACAAGGGGCTCCTATGAGGTTAGAAATAAACCAGGAAGGTCAAAGTTCATCGAAATCGGTTTATTTGCCATAGGGAAAGAGTTAATCCAATAAATCATTCAGAAGGCTGTGAATTAGGACTTATACAATATAATGATTCTATTCTTTCCCCTAGACTTGCACTTCCCTGTCATAAAGAGTTGGCGGTGAAACTCACTCAAGTATAGACGGCCAGGTTCGTAGTACAGGGTTTAGACTACGGCTGTAAGAAGTTACAAGCAATCCAGCTATGCACGTTCATGACTCCGAGTCCGTACTTCTTGTTCAACTACCAATCTGGGACCCTGTACCGTGTCAGAAGCGAAAGCATTAAAGGCTGACAGTATATTGTAAGCACCCACGACTTCGACTAAAGAGAAGTTCTAGGTAGCTTTGTTGCCGTGGATGTACACCATCAGATTTGGAGATTAAAATAATTACGAAAAGATAAAAAGATTTTAAATGATATAATGTGGGTAAGAAAACATGAATTATCGCTGGAGTTAAAATGAACAAATAAAGTAAATAACGAACCCAGGAAATTATTAAAATGAATTTACGATAGATGGAAAAATAATAGAATTACAAAATTGCGAAGCTACCTGACAATTAAAATAATGCACCACCATCGATATGGCATATGATTTTTTCTCGTCAATGTATGCCACTTACCTAAATCTGAGTTTAAAATAAACTACATGAGTCTTTTTTTGAGGGAATGGAAAGCCGTCTTCCGCGAATATAAAGATGACTTTAACAAAGTCCGAGTAGTAGAGAGACGTGCATGCTTTTCAACGGTAATAGAACGACTAAAACGCCACGGGACGAGGCGAGTGATTACGGCAGTCATCGAAACTGAGTGAACGCACCGAAGACAAAGGAACTTGTTTGCATATAAATAATACAACCATGTTACGCACTACGTTACACTAGTACCTCTGGTACCCTGATAGTTAACGGTACTACGGAAACCTCTTCAAACCAACAATGAGTATGAATTATTGATTGTATTATTTAAATAAATAAATATCTACTAAATTTCATATAAAATTAAACTAATGACCACCAATTGAAGACCTTGGGAGCTGTTAGACCTTGCAAATCTTGCAGTCAAAGAACTTGATAATAATCCAGTTGTTCTCTTACTATAAAAAAAAAACGTTTGCCAATGACTAAAACATATCTGCTACCAACGATATTGTGAACTAGTAGCCGCCGTCCGTTAAATCTCGATTCCCAACAGATGCTTTATCCTATAATGATCCAATACGCAGTACCGTCACGTACCGGATGTAATGTCGGTATTTCTATCTGTACCAATCTATGGACTGCCAAATCGGAAGTGGAAGCTCGAACGCCTCTCAAAACGTGGCTGAAATAATGTGGGTAGTTGTGATATTGAGAGGTAGTGGAGCGATTTTTTTTCTTTAATAAGTCATTTTTTAAATACAGGCAAGGAGACGGACGACTTAAATAAGGCGATTTGTTTGACTTTATGACTGCTTTTTCCGTGAAATACATGTGTATTTTTAAGTAAGCGTAAATTATAAGAGAAATTAGTTTGGTGCCAGTGGATACAAAACTTTTTTTATAATTTTACTACCCATGACAAATAAACATAATAAATAAGCATTTGTATTTCTGTTTTCTACGTTTACGACACTTAAAAATGTAGTATTTATAATAAAATATTTCATAAATCTGAATTTAGTATCGTGAGTGCTGCTTTTTGGGTTTTAATATAAGAAAATATTATATTTCGTTTGAAAATATATTGAATAAAAAAGATACCGAATTCAACGTTCTCATTAAAACGTAAGATGCTGGATAAATATTCAAAATCTCCCCATCTACCTTTAACGGTACAATCACAAACAACCTGATTCCCGCAATATTTACCCGGGCAATTAATCAAGGATTACACTGTTGACCGCGACTGTACGACAACATGCAAATAAAGGCTTATGATCGGTCAACACTACGAATTTACGCTAATTGGGTGTACCTATCTGAATTTCAGAAGATGTATACATTTGCTTTGTTACTATTGGTTTTACAAACATGTAATGCAAAGGATACAACGTTACATATACAATGAACATTAATTAAATTCTTTTTTCGCCTAAACCATATTATATTCGATGAAATATTACAGATAAAACAAAAACCTGGTAGTATTTCAGTACTGAATCAATACTAAAAGTCTTTTTACCCGACTGTGAAAAAAAAAGAGTTATGTTTTTTGAGTGTATGTAAATATGTATGTGTATTAGTATATTTTTTATGTATGAGTGTATGTATTTTTAATTTTCTGTGGCACGCTCTGGAGCCTAAACAGCTTACCGTATTATTATGTGAGTGGTATCAAAAGATTCATCTAAGACGTGAGAGTGACACTGGGTACATCTAAATAAAAAAAAAAACAATATTAAGGATGATACACAGGTTTAAAAATGTAGCTGTCGGGTTATTTTGAAGTCGCTTAAAACACTTTTTATACCAAATAATGTGAATCAAAATCTTAAAATTCACAGTGAATATGTAGAAAAGAGGAAACCATATTATAACAGTCAAGTACAAATATGACATAATAATACATACCAAAATTGTTTAGGATAATAACTACTTGGCCATTATTTATTAACTTATAAATTGCGACATTGCGATACTGCCACATAAATTATTATTTATTAAACTTACATAAAATTCTATATAATAAAAGACTTAAAAATGTTTGTCATAACTCTACTACAAACAGTTATTTAATTAATAACCATCGAATTTCCCAAAAACAGGCCATACATATTTTATTCAAAGTTCACTTCATCATCTGCTTTTTGCCAAGCAAAATGTGTAACCGATGTAATTTCCTAGGATTAAAAGTTCCATCCGCCCGATCCGAAGCTATTTTGCTAATGAAGAAAGTTTTGAAAGAGATAGGATGGCTTGGAGTTAGGAAGTGGGCAGGCAAATATTTGCCAGGTAAAAGTAACACAGAGTATTCTGTGTTTTTTGAATGCCATTAGTAGTGATTTCAGATACCCATGATTTAGGTCAAAAGTAGTGATTTAACTTCATAAGAAGATGAAGATTTTTAGGTTTGCTGGACTTATACTTAAAAACATTTAATTAAAAAAAGAAACTCTTGTGTGTCTTATTTTTATTTTGTTATTGCACGTATTTGTATATCATAATTGGAAAGAGACAGTCAATCATAGTTTTGTATACATTTGTAAAGGCGATTTTGGTTCCAATGTCTTCTTTTACTGGAAGGAGCTGTAAGCACTCGACAATAGGAATTACTAGCTGCGCCCCGCGGTTTTACCCACAGTAGATAGTTGATCATCCCATGCCAGCAATTCAATTTTCCAGGTTAAAAAGTAGCCTATGTGTTCATCTCAGGTATACGCTATTTTCGTGCTAAATATTTCAATCCATTAAGCCGTTTGAGCGTGAAGGAGGAACAAACAAACACACACACATAGAAACTTTCGGTCTTATAATATTAGTGTGATTTCCATTTTATTTTCCAGCTATTAGGTATGATTATATATTGAGTAAGCTCTTTAAATGTTTGTTATTTACGAGCAGTTGGATGTCAACATAATGCAATATTATTATCTATGAGCAGTGATTTGCTTCTGTTATTTATTGTATGTCACATTTTCTAAGCCGGAACTGTTAGGCATAGTTAAATTTTAAGACATATAGGCTCTATCTTACTATAACCGCCATATACTTCAAAAGTTCACACAGCTAATATTCAAACGAAAGTTACTTTCAGTTGTGCAGTAACTATTAATAATTAATCTAATCAGTCATATACCAGATTTTTGCAGAATATTCCAGAATTTGTATCAGTTACGCTCGTAAATGAAGTCGTATCGTAAAAAGTTATGGGACTTGTACAATTGTTACAATTGGACTCTTCCAAGTACTGTACAGATTACATTTTTGTATAAGTCGGGTCACTTTATGAAATTACCCACCTTGTTCAGGTGTTATATAACTAGTTTTGAACGTTTCTAAGTTTATTTATTTACATACCAATTAATAAGCATTACATTATGTATTCTCAATGCGCTTAGATACGATTCTTATAACTACCCTTACATGCTTCAATCTACTCACAAACTACATAGGTACTAATATTTACAACTACACAACTTTAGTAAAAACACATAATAAACTAGTTATATTATAGGTACAATACCACATATAGATAAAAACATGCAAACAAAGTAATAAAACCTAAACTATAGTATAAAAATTGCACTTAAACAAACATTGTTCTAAATTGCTAATATTAAGTAACTCACTTTACTGTACAGGCTTAACGTTAACTGTGTCGTACATTTCTATTACCATTGTGTGTAGCTCGGCTTCCTTACAAATAAAAAGTTGGCACTAGCTAGGGTAACTATAAAAGTGGTCAAAACTATCTTTAATTCTGCTTGTGATTATGTCTAAATAAGGTTTTTTGTTGTTAATAGGAATAGTTAGCAAGTCTAACTATGATATTTAAAATGCACTAGGCGAAATGTATTGGAATTAAAAGTCATTGATGTTTATTTCTAGCACTAGATAGAGATATTTAGTAGAAAATAAAATGTGCAAATCAAAGTTCTTTTTAATTTCTAACTGAACAATACGAGTATAATTTAGAACATGATACAATTTTATTATTCATTAAGAGCTTATGGCACAACTACTATTTCTTACCATCATCGAAACATCTTGGTATAGGCTGATCCTCTGAAAATATCACAAAGAGATGGAAATTGTCTCATTTCATTTTTCTTCAAAAAAGACACCATCCGACAATAGTCCGGCAGTTGGAAAAAATATAGTTTTTGATTTAGCGACGTTGTGTTAACAACAATTTGAAAAACATTCATAACTGATTCATTCTCTCTCTTACAAATCAAATCTCACCTTCCACAAACGAAACTTTCCACGAGACCTTTTCTAAAACAAACCGAACATTTCAAAGCCCAAAAGTAAGCTTTATAAAAAGGCTCTTCTTTTCCGGGACAAAAGTAATTACTCGCATTAGTTCGGAGCTCGCGCTAGTTCATTAATATGGTAATATGGTGCCTGCATCGAATTTCAGAGCGGCTGGGGATGCAGGATGCTGTAACTCTTGGAGTGGCTATAGATAGCTGTGGGTTAGAAATGATTGTGATGCTAGTAGAATAGAGGAAAAACGGTTTTGAAAGAGCGGTATTATCAAAACAGCGAGAAAAACTCGGCAGGCGCGTGCTATACACACTAGATCACATTGGCAAGCAAATCACTTGATCGAATTTAATAAATTAAATATTGAACTACCTGAAAAGTATATAATATAATTAAAATGTGCACGCTTAAAACTAGCTGATAGATATTTGTTGTAAAATATAATATCTGGGCTCATTATGATGTAGAAATAATCATTGTGTATACCGACATTATGACTTTACAAGAAGCTATGAAACGCAGCATTGCATAAAAATGGAATAAGTAAGTTTGAAACATTGTACTCTCACTTGACACCCCTAGGGGTTGAATTACCAAAAATCCTTTCTTAGTACACCCTGTACCCTATAATGAATACACGCCACAAACTTAATGTTTCTAGGTTTAGACTCTGCGTTGATTGTAAACTGCCAGTCAGTCAGGACTATCTATTTTATATAGAGGCTGAATACTATTTTATACAAAAACATACGCAGTCAATTTAAAATTACCTCGTATATATTATGATAACACTTCCCACGAATTATATTTTTTATTTTTTAGAACATGAGCGTTCAAGCTCATATATGTTAGATATAGTTTTAAAAGCTACTGCCTTCTAACTAAAATTCAGTTTTAACAATCCTCTCAATTTTGCCAATTCCGCTCATCCAGCTATTGGAATTTCAAGCAATTTTTCAAAATACCGGTACAAATTCCCGACAAATCTCATCCTACGCAAACTTCCGCGCATTGAACCATACTCTCTGCCGCTCCATTTACTGCAGATTGATATTTAACTTGCTTCATGAGATAGATCGATTGGAAATTAAATTTACATTGTTTGTATCGCCATGAAAATGGGTTCGGAATTGAGTTCACTCGGCCATTAATTTGTTTATTTAGTACATTATTGTGGTTAACCTAAAACAGATGAAAAAAAAGGTTTCAATACAATCCGCACTTTGGTGCGCGTATTAGGTACTTAGCTACCGGTTCAATCCGCTTCCGACTTGTTTAACCTGGAATTAACTAGTTCGGATTGAGGTCTGTACATATGAGACTGTAACTTATGACACGTTGACACTTTCTCGTAACAACAATGGAAGGTGATACTAATTACAAATTAAATACGTAGGATATAAATCGCTAAAATCGGGAATGATTTGGCTAAACCAACAGAGGATATAGAGAAATAGCGACGATGACTTAATATTGTCTTATTTTCTTATTTTTCTTTGTGTCAAACACTATTAACGATCTTTGAAAGTCTAGTGACGATGTAGTATTTCATAATGAAGTCAACACCACTTTCAGTCACTAAATGGTAAAACAAACTGAACAAAAGTTGCAAAAGTTTTTATTTCTGTGCCATATTTTCCTCTAGCGTCCTTACTTATTCAAACCAGTAAAAATCAACATCGTCTCCCTCAAGCGTCAGAAAATTTAGCGCAATATTCCCTTTCAATTGAACCGCAGGAGCTCGGCGTGTCTTGCTCTTGTCATTTTATTTTCTGCGAAAAGAACTGTGGGTGTTTTATTAAAGCGGTAGGTGTAATAATATGGTATTTACCGACTGACAAGGCTAAACGATTGTTATGATCCTCTACACAAACTCCCTGCTATTTTTAACTATTTTTTTTTTATTATTATATGTTACGTGTATACCGGGAAATATCAAGCATCTGGATGCAGCTCTTCTCAACCATGTTACAGGGAAGAGAACGACTTGAAACACGTGGAGTCTCAGGGTTTATGTCCAATTACTGATAATATATTTTAAAACCATTGTTTTAGAAAATAAAAACTAGATATTTTCAATTAGATCTCGGATACCGGAGTTTTTACATCTTATTTTCTATGGACATATAGGTACTAAGGCTGTCTGTCTAATCAGCGCAAGCGGCGTCATACGCTAGCCTAGCATACTATGACGCCATTATTTTAAGTCATTTGGCGTAGAGGTTCGAGCTCGTGGAGCTGAGAGCGATCTTATTATCCAAAATTTATTTTATTCAATTTAGCTACATCGTCTTCATTAGACGCCTGACCGGAATGCCGTTGTTTATCAGACCAAAACGTTGCACTCCCTTTTAGTGCGGTATTGCTGCTAGCAGACTGGGTACGCTGCCCTTTGCTAGTGGATTGGAGCATTAAGATTTTGAGTCTATAATCAATTGGACTGCTTATTTTTGATATAGTTAGTTATTTAATTTCTGTTTATATTTATAGTAAAACTATTTGAGTAGATCATTATTTCAGTCACGTTGTATATTTAAATGAAGCCAAACACGTTAATCACGCCAGCGCTGGATGTGATTATACAATACGTGCCATTCGCACATTAATTCATTATTCACTACAAATTAATCACCAAATAGATGCGAGTAGATTCAATATACATTTTCCAATTAGGTTGAGCAATGGATAAACTACAACACAAAAATAATCTCGGCGATGATAAACTACAATGAAATATATTCGGATGGAATTAATTAGTTTTCACTATCACTTAAAAATGAGTTGCGATTGACTCTTATAATAGCTACTTAATATCAATTATAATAAGCAACCAGTTTCTTTAAACAGTAAAAGAAAACTCCGTTAGGAAACCTGCTTTTCGGAGAAGGTTTAATATGAGATATAGGTCTTGAAAAGTGTCGCCGTGATTTAGCCAGCCTGGTAGACTTTAGCCTACGCCTCCTTCATACAGGTCTGTTTCTAAACGTGGGAAGCTATGGCTTGATACGATACGATGCAAACATCTAGTAGTTCCCTAATTAAGCTATGTAAAATTTACAATTGTAATTTAACTGTTTATCAGCTTAGTTTATCCACTGCAGGGCAAAAACCTCTTTATTATTAAAATGTAAGAAAATAATATTTTTTTATTATTTAAGTTGAATAAAACATAGAACAAATCAAAATAAGAAACAAAAAGATAAAATTCCGTTGTTACAAATTTGATATATCGTCCAATAAACTCGAGGACTTCTTAGTCGCATCAAATAATAGAGAAACTACTGTTATTTAAATAACTCAACCGCGAAATAAGAGAGGACTATGAACTGTACGAATTTATTGCTTAACCTTTTTCACAAGTAAAACGGGAGTTGTTTCAGACAAATCGCAAGTTGGGCGCGAATGGATCGGACCGTTTTCTAACTGCTTGGGTGGCGACTAAGGGCAGAGTTAGCTTTGCCTATTAACTTAGGCGTATTAATCATTGTTGAGCGTATTTCAAGTAATTTTTTTTTTACTATCATTGATAATTGTTACCAACTTTGCAAAATAGAATTAGGTACTCAATTCGACAGTTATTTTTTTGTTTTTTACCTGGTCTGATTAGAAAAAATCTTTTTTTGTTGAAAGGGTATATTCTTCAATGGTTGGGACCATTGCAGAAGTATAAATTTAAATAAGAGGTGCGATAAACATACCACTGCAAGATTGACTAATATTCCTGAATCACAACTTTGCCGAACAATTAAATTTATAAATGCTATACTAATGATACGCAAACTCGATACGCTTTATTCGTCCTCGCCTTTATTTCCTTCGCAACATTACCCGTCGCTTAGGTACAGCGTGTGAATAATGATTTGTTTACTGTTCCTTATCGATCTTCGCGCGTATTTTAGCGTATTCTTGCGTATTTCAGCGTATTCCGAAGTACGAGTATCGTTCGGTACTCTTGGCTGTGAGACTAACGAGCATTTATATCAATTTCGTCGGCTTTTTGTTAATTATAATTGAGTTTGTTTCACGTTTTCATTGGCGATCGAAATGATGAGTGGGATATAATTAATTTTGCTGTCAACGTGTTTATATTTGATGCTTATTAATTATAGCTTTAGTCATATTTTAAGCCTACAGCGCATTAATGAAATAAAATATTGTACATTTCCAACTGGCTGTGACAATGCATGAAGCTAGTACGGATATTTTTTAAATTGTTGGTGATCGATGATATTATTGTCTTTTTTATAGTCAATACGCTTTGCATGACCGCAACTCACCTAATGCAAGTGACGATCCTACCTAGGGTGTAGCACGCTTGCTTAGAAGAAACCGATTCACACGCAACCATCAGCCGGTAGTGCCTTGCAGTATGTCAATTCGTTATTTACATTATCGGAGCAGTAAAATCTTTAAAACCAAAAATAGGCGTATAAAAGCTAAACATACAATTTTTCTTGCATTGCCAAGAAATCAACAATATTCTGGAAACCTTTTTTTATTCTTTTATCTTACTTAAAAATAAACTCTCGCTAATGAATTTTATCTCTTGAGAAACGTCGGAAACCCTTCAATGTTGGAATGCGCAGTAAAGATGAAACGAACGTGCTTTCATCACGGAGAATCCTTTTAATGGACCCGCAAAGCAAACTGCATTAGCTGGCTTGCTCGTGCGGAGAAAAAGGGAGGATAAATGTCTGGATACCGGAACCGATAAGAGGCATTAATGAAAAAAAAGCTTTTTTTACCTTGACTAGGATTCAAGACTAACGATGATAATTGAAACAAGCTATTGATAACAATAATCAAATCGCTTTTTTGACTGATCGTAATTTCTATCTCTCACTTGAATGTTTGCCAATTTGATCATTTGCGACGAAACAATCTTAACACTTTTGAAAAACCAACCAAAATCCAACAAACTGGATTACTGACGGAAACAAACTTCTAGATCAAATAGACTTCTTTGTATGCAAATGAATATAATATAGTATGTTTGCAAAACTTATGATTCCGCTACACATACTCCAGTTCAAAAAACCTCTGATAAAGTTTTTATCAAATGAATCATTCGTTACTATGCGGTTACCCGTTGTTATTTATCTGATATCTAGAGTTTTTCGTTTCGTTTCGGTGTAAGCGCGAGATATTAGTAAACATTTTACCTCTACGGTGTGGCTCAGCTTCGCCACCTCCACATAGCACCTTTTTATTTCCCGTGCTTACAAATATAGAAGTAGTTACTTATAATTCACCTTATTTAATAACTAGTGACTGTTACCCGCGGCATTGCATGCAAAATAAAGGTTTGAAACTTTTGGCGTTGTATTTCTAAGAATCCTTTCTTAGTACACACCTAAGTCTCCAGGTTGAGTATTTTAGGCTCTGCGTTAAATAAATAAGTAACCTGTCTGCTATTGTGTCAATCAATTTAGACTTACTCTTCTATACATTAGATATAAGAGATGGCTGTTATGACTTTCTTAGTGTATGATGAGCAAAGTAATTACCTTTTTTATCCCACACAGCTAAGCACACTCGTAGTCAAATAACCATAAGTTAACATGACCATGGAAGTCAGCGATACTGTAGCCTTAAGTGAAGCATGCCTAGTCTGGAATATAGTGGCTTTCAAGAAAGGCTGCCGGAACACATCGTTAGGTGCTTGACGACAGATTTTACAACTTGAGGGTGGTAGCTAGCCAGGCGAACAATAAAAATCGCCCTACCACCATGCTATGGTTTTCTCACCATGTTTCCTTCACCGGTAGCTCTGTCTCTTTTTGCATGTTACGTGGAATTGAACCTCGTAACTTTTACACCGCGATCGACCCCACTAACCACTCGACCATCATCGCTACAAAACTACAACCCACAGTTACTTTATCTATGTATCTATAAGTACCTAGATAATTAAACTATAGTAAGTTTTTAAATATATATTTTTAATAAGTTTTGACAAGTTGATGGTTATCTTAAGTAATTCAATTTATATTTAAAGGAACTATATATAAGTAATACGAAAATACCTACCAACTGCCTCCGTTTGCTTGGATTTTCCCAGATGTTAGATCCTAGTAGATTGAGTTAATGGAAACACGTTCCAGTATATTCTATCATTAGAAAATGCAGCACCTTATTTGTAGCATTTATCATGATTATGGACCAAGCCAGGAGACAAGAAGAGATTGTTCCCAGTCTAAATGTATTAATGAAAAACTAGTACTGACCAAAATAGACTTTAGCTTTAGTGGTATATAAGGAAACATATTATGGGTGGAACGACATAGGTCAAGTCCGATATTCGTCATATCGGCTTTTCGTATAATTTGATCGACAAATCGGTAGTTCGTCGATTCGTATTTTAGTCTAATTATGAAATTTGCCATATATTTTACACTTTTGGACAAATCGATGTAAAGTCGATAAAAATATGCATGTTGAATTTCCATAACTTTCTCGTAGGATTATGCAGACATTCGTCAAATAATTGTTTGATTATTGCCTATACAAGTCATAAGCTTAGTTTGTCAATGTTTGTCAATTCGTCAATTCCTTGAAAGCATACAAATTAAAAACTCCTTGCTATAGGTTTCTATTTACATAAAAATTAAGTGAATAGTAATTCAGTATTCTCAAGTTTACTTTGTTTCAATTGTTACCTCTTTAGTACCTCTTTTGAATCTGTAAGTGTAGGTTCTTACTATTGTTTAGTTAGGTGCTTAATAAAATAGTACTAGCGCGGTTAAAAATGTGGATCATCCATACAGCACATAAGTTTAGCCGTTATACTCCTTGAAAGCTGTGCTCCGCGGTTTCACCCGCGTAGTTCCCATTTTACTATCGAGATAATTATCAACGTGCCTTTGGGGAACTACTTTTGTTGAAGTCGGTTAAAAAGTACCCTATATACTTTCCCGGGGTCTAATTTACCTGTATACCAAATTTCATCCAGATTGGTTCAGTGGTTTTGGCGTGAAAACGAGACAGACAGACAGAATTACTTTCGCATTTATATTATTAGTTAGGATTAGGATTATATTTACACTTAGAATCTCAAATATATTCTTTGTTATGAACGCAGTTTAATAATAAAGCATCAACACCTGTGCAATGCAAGGAACCTTACTAACTTTGTTGTGGAGCAAGTTTACAAGGGTGTGTGCATGGCAGTATTTTTCCGACTAGGCATACATCCATCTAGGGCTATAGTGTCGCTGACTTCGGTGGTCATGCGAGCTTGTGGCCAAATGCCTAGCTGTGTTGGATAAAAATTTGTAGGATGCTAAGTTACATTATTATTACAGCCGTAAAAAATATTTTTTTAAAAGGCATGTTGTTAATTTTAGCCTTTTTATACTAGAAATCTATATCAAGAGTATTTGTAATATCTGCAAAGTTAAATCAAACGATACGGAATTTTATTGTTCACTCATGTTAACCCCCGCATCACCTAAGTGTCATGATTTGAAGGTCACTGATTTATTGATTTAGTTATATCACTATTAAGTTACTTTGTAAAGTTAAATACGGATATTACAATCATCAAAAAACTAAAACAAAAATCTTCTAAATATGATCTTATTCATTATCTCTACAATTATATAAGTATAAAAGAGCCACAGAGTAGAGATCGCAAACCATAAACGAAGTGTAGGATGTCCTGCGACAAGGTGCAGCAAAAATATGCTAAAGTCTATAGGCAAAGGTAGGAAATAAGAAGCTCAAGATCGAGTTGACGAATTGACGAGCCCTGGGCTTATATCCAGCAGTTCAGGATAAGTTATAAAGAATTCTCCTCTTCTTAGGGGTCTAATGGGGTTCAAAGTAGGTATGAAACTTCTTTATATGTTGTTGTATATGTTGCTGGCAATGGAGACACTATGTTTTGTCAATTATTTATACAGTAACGCAGTTTACTCCAGCAAAGACCTTCACCATGTTACTGTTTGTATTCGCGCCTAAAGCAGTGTAATTTCAATAAAAATTCATTTCGTTACGTTCAAAAAGAACAAACTGCGAAAATCTGTTTCCCAAATTAATCTGATATTACATTATCCTATGCAAGCACTTGATTAATTACACCAGCGAGTATAAATGCCTATTAATTTTATCCAATGAGGTCATTTTAATGAGTCCAGCTTCATATTGGCATGTACGTACTGTGTTCCGTAATTAACAAGAGTTTTGTTCTGGTTTGTTTTGCTTGCTTGTAGTTTTTGTGGCTTTTATTGTCACTTAATTAACGTACTGTAACTAAAATTGTTTCAGTATTTAAAAAACGATGTTAGGTTATCCAGTTTTGTATGAAGACTAAATTAGGTTTTAACGGAAAAATTCGTTTGTCATTTCTTTTTTTAAATACACTTACAAGTTGCAATTATGTGCGACTAATAATTTGATTAAAATTCTGGACCATATTTGGCAAACTTAGTGATACATATAGTGATACATGCCAAAAATCTATTTTCATTGTTCGTCTACAGTCTATACCATCTCAAATAAATTGGGTCATCAGAATTCCATCAAAAGCGGCATTCAGACTGTGTTGTCGTTATATAATAGGTATCAAAGAAAAATAATCTTGCTAGATATTGTTAGTTCAGAATTATTATAGAAAAGTAAAAAGGTTTGTAAAATGTTTTTTTTAGCTAAGCGTTTGTTACAAGTGTTTTGGTAGATAAAATAAACTCTTTATTGTAAACGCGCAAAATATGATATACAAAAGGATAAAAAGTGAGAAAGCTATTCGAAAACCTAAGGCGATTTTTAATGACATGGTATTTAATCAGTTCAATCAGTGTTTTTACTCTATCTTATCAAAAACAACAGAAATAATATGCTCTACGTTATAATAATAACAGCATTAATATATTTTTTACAGACATATACATACAGACTTAACATCAAGGAAAAAGCTGTCTTTACTTATTATTTTATTTCTGTCGAACCGAGGAAATATCATGGGAGAAAAGAAAATTTAAGAAGTCCATCTTCCGGCACACCCTTATAGATTACAAACTATCTCACTCGCACAGAAAGAAAAACGCATCTGCGCGAAAGAGACGAAACAGTTCGGCCACCCTAATCTATCGAGACTCATCGCCCATTAGACGGGTATTCGCGAGAATCGTAACTTACGAGCCTTATTTGGGTTTGAAGTATAATTTATTATGTTCAATTCTATTCGTTCGTAAGGGAAAGGTTAAGCAATAAATTGGGCGCAGCTGCGTTACGGACATAAGTCGGAATTAGGTAACAAAAGAGCCGATTTGCGAGATGTTGGAGAATTGCGACGTAGTTTGTGTTGTATTGTATCGACGTACATCAGGTGGTCGAATGTGGGTTGAGGCTGTTAGCCACCGCAATCTCTTTGTTGTAATTGGAGCATTTAGTGTAAATGCTTTCGTAAATCATGTATTCATACATATTAGTAGGAATTGCTCGTAACCACCTTTGAAGATAATATTTAATGCGTAAATTATTCTTA
The DNA here is from genome assembly GCA_947049295.1 of Ligdia adustata. Classification (NCBI taxonomy): domain Eukaryota; kingdom Metazoa; phylum Arthropoda; class Insecta; order Lepidoptera; family Geometridae; genus Ligdia; species Ligdia adustata. The sequence continues at coordinate 5,981,275 of OX346237.1, forward strand.
ATAAATATTTTTACATACCAAAAAATTGCTAGATTCACAGCTCAGTCAAAGAGAAACCATTTAGATATATTTGAGCTAGGCACTTGCACGAGTGCTCTCATAATTTTGTTCACTCAGAGCACTTTATCACCCGTATGGCGAAGCACAAAGACAAAGTCCGCCATCTGTCCTCTAAAATTTACAAAAGCGGTTCGGAAACCAAACGGAAACAAATGCCTGTCGTTAGTGCATTAGAAACTGTTCGGCTAGAGATGCGATGGTTGGGTCATGAGCCACAGACATTGTTTGGTCTAACATTTACTTATGCTTCTATCAGTTCATTCATTATCGGCAAATTAGATATAATAATAATTACATGAAAAAAAAAAATTTTTGTTTCTCCACTTTATTTGACACAGTTTTTATCGCATTTAGTAATAATTCGTACGATCTTACCTATGAGTTCTTTATCTGTTAGACTCTACTAGTATTAGGTTCTAAAATTTAGTTTTGTTAACTTCAATAGTATGTAAGTAAATGTGTACATGAGTTTGTTAGCTCAGTATCACCATATCTCTGGCAATCTTTTAAGTTGGGCCGCTAGATACAGGCTTCGCCTAGTTTGGGACCCGCAGTTATGCTTTATTTTACTGTAGTTAGGTATTTATAAATTAATTAAATCATTATTACATTAACTGTGTTGGAAATAAATGATTATCCTATATGATTATCTTATTACTGTCCTTTATAGATTATAATATTATCTCAAATGTTTCATTTCAAAATTACTGCAAAACTTCATAAATATTAAAATTCTGTTTTTTAATATGTTGATGGTATTTGCCATACTGGGAACGCTGCTCTCTGGGGTTATAGCTAATTAATGAGATGTACCTAATATTAACGTACTACGTGTAACGAAAAAAGAAAATGTTCTGTTATGCAATTTCATTTCAATTTTACTCGAGTTTTCCAGTATATTTCTTGTAGCTGCACATTAAAGCACATCCCTAAACTGCTATATTCCACGCCACGTGCATCACCCGTATTGGAGCGCCATTTTGGTTTCCTCCATTTGCAATCCGCCATTTTAAATTATGACACGCTGCATAACCTAACTCAAAATTTTATTTAGTACAGATTTAAAAATTCATGCAATTTCTTAGCAGTAGTGGAGTGGAGAGGAAAAGTTTGAAAGTACTACTTTAAGTGCTTATGAAGAACCTAGAAATTGTTGTTTTATTGTGAAATTCTATGCTCTTGCGTAGAGTGAAATTGGAGCTTCATATAAAATTCATTTCGTTTTTTCTGTAAAACAAATATTAATTTGAAACAAAATTAACAATTTATTTAGTAAATTTAAGATATTTTCCCCTAATATAGACGAGGAATATTTTATGATGACTGATAAAAATTTCATTATAACAAGCAACTTTTTTTAATTATAAAGAGTCGACTTTACCTACTCCATTAATTTTATCTCTTACAACTACGTAGGTAGATATAATTACTCGAGATTAAGGATTTTTACACAAAATTTGAAATGTAAATCTAGCGAAAATAAGTTTTATATTTTTTAAGAAAATTTTGTAGGAGATATTTAAAAAGGATAGCTATTAAGAGTGAAAATTAGACGAAGGTTATGTTGTTTACGTTTTCTAAATTTTGTATGCGTAGTTCTCTTACCTTGAGATATTGATTATTTACTTTAAATATCTGCAAAAAAATAATAGTCTTGCATTAAAAACGTAGAATAACATTTGGTTACAAAAGGCTTCAGAAATACAATAGTAGCCCATCTTTCACGAGTCTATGACTAACTGGCTTCACAGTTCTAGAAGAACGTTACAACAAAAGTTTTTCCAAAGCGAAAGGCTAGGCTACACTATAGAAATCCAGAACAAAACATCTGATTACTAAATCCCCTATACTTTCGTATCTAGAGCGGTTTTAAAATCTTGGCGGCGTCCGAGAGACGATCCCGATAGCCAGCGTGACTGGCGTGAAGATAGTTCGTTTTAAACGTAACAGGACTAGACAGCTACTCGTTCCAGTTATCTACCACTGGAACAAGTAGACAAGATACAATAAGACAAATGTTCAGTTAAGTGATGGTTTCATGAGTGACATGGAAGTAGTTGGTTTTAGCTGTATTTGTTTCCTACCATGATGAATTTGTTAATACAATAAATATCAAACGGAAGGGAAAGGATATTGGAATGCAAAACGCTTATCTCGTTTCATTAACAGGTTAGGTAATAGGTTAATAACAATGTGTTCCTCTGAACCCTTAAAATACCAAAGTGGAATCATAACTTCGTCTCAGCGGAAGATCAGCGCTGGTTGGGTGTGTGGGTCCAACTCAGCAATTTTTTTTATGTTACAGATGTATGTTATTTATAAATTTTTTATTCATTAATTTTATCATTCAAAACACTCCTATCATAAATCCAACCAAAATTTACGATTAAGTGCAGCTTCAACTACCAATAAATTCATCTTATCTAAAAATTCACATTTTCCGGAAGACGGTTTCTAGTTAAACCCCATTCAAGATCATTCCAGTAGGTTGCCCAACTTGAACAAAGTTTCAAGTTTCTATTAGAACATTTAAACGAACTTCGGCAGATAGCGAGAATAGGCCACGCGGACGGATCTAGCGCGAAATGACCATTTTTAAACTTTTATTTTTACTATCGAGATGAAACTATTCAACTTTGTTACTTTAGAACTCTGCTTAGAATGTAGAACTTGCGCTTTGGTTAAGGACAGGGAGTGAAAGAAATGGACGGTTTACTCTTAAATATAGCGGAAGTGTTTTTGGCGTAGAAAAGTTACATCTACTATTTAGAGATAGCAAAGTTGAGTTTTGGAGCAACGATAAATTCCTCTCCTTCGCTTCGGCGAAGGGGCTCGCTCGTCTTAGAGCAAAGGGAGGAAAAAAATGGAAGACATAGACTTTCAGGTAGCTTCTCTACGATTGCTACCGTGAAACTGATAATTGTACCCAATAACGTTGATTTTGTACAATAATGTTGATCTTTTCATATATTTTTTTTGAACTAAAAATATGGCTTCGGCTGTTATAAGATTGACGAGTCTTTATGTGTGTCTGTGGCATCGTAGCTCCCAAACATATGAACCAGTAGAATGATGCTGGTAGTAATATTAGCAATGTTTTATGAAAACACAAATGGCGGATTACATATTTTTTCACAACTCCTTCAATATGGGTATTAAACTGCAACCCCTTCAATATATTCTTGACAGGTAACTACTATACTTATACACTATGATTTATTAAAAATCCCAGATGACCTAAAAATATTTAATTATTATTTATATTTTATCCCAGATAAAATTTTAAAAATATAAATAAAGGGGTAGGCACTCGAAGTGTTACCAACTTTAAGTTAATATAGCAACCAAACTGTTTACAATATGGCGCCCATTTTTTCACAGTCGTAAGTCTATTGTATTGTTCCTAAACATACAGAAGCTCATTGTTTTTCGTCGCTGCTAAAAAAAGTTATCCAGATGGAATTCAAACGCCACATAGTCATTACTTTGTATTTGGCTAGAAAATCGCAACCAGCCATTGTTAATGCGCTACGACATTTACATCTGAATAAAATGTTTGTGTATCGGACCATCACGCGTTACAATGATACGGGTAGCATCAAGAAACGCCATGGAGGTGGACATCCAACAACAGAAACATCATCAGAAATGGTTCGAATGGTAAAGGCTAGAATTGAACGAAATCCACGACAAAGCGCAGTTAAATTGGCTAAAAGTCTTAATGTATCTGCCCGGAGCATAGGACGCATATTAAAAAATAAACTACAACTGAAGCCTTACAAAATACAAAAAGTGCAAGACTTGACACCTAGAAAGAGGTAAGGAGTTAAAGCAGTTGAAGCAAGCTTGAAAATTTGGTATTTTCCGATGAATAATATTTTACGGTTCAGCAATATGTGAACAAACAAAATGATCGCGTATGGTTAAAGTCTAAGTCAAACGACAATTTAGACCAACGAATTGCTCTGCGAAAGCAAGCACCAGCATCAGTGATGGTTTGGGCCGCGGTAACTGCTACGGGACGTTCACCTCTCGTTTTCATTGAGCAGGGTGCAAAGATAAACCAGCAAATCTACCGTAAAAAGATTTTAAACGATGCTTTGTTACCTTGGGCACGTAAGAAATTCGGTAGAAACCATTGGACGTTTCAGCAAGACTCGGCACCATCCCACAAAGCCCGTGAAACCCAAATTTTTTTGCAAGACAAAGTTCCGAGCTTCATTTCTTCGCAACAATGGCCACCATATTCGCCGGACTTAAACCCAATGGATTTTTCCATATGGTCAATTTTAGAGGCCAAAGTGTCAGCAAAAAAACATGAGACAGTCGACGCCTTAAAGATTGCTCTTCGCCGAGAATGGAACAAAATATCAGCAGACCACATTCGTGCAGCATGTGAAGCCTTCTCGGTCAGACTCGATGCTGTTATCCGCTCTAAAGGTGGCCACATCGAACAATATTTTTTTCTTTTTAATTTTAAATGTTTTTTTTCTGTATATTGACGTTTATAAATAAAAAGAAACAAAATTGTCAAAATTACAGCATTTTGAATTGGTAACACTTCGAGTGTCGACCCCTGTATATATTTTTTTAAATATAGTTTCGGGGTTTATTTAATTTTACTTGTTAAATGTATTACTATTTTATATGAAGCGATGAAACAGCCTAAGATGGGGCACGCTTGCCTAGACGAAACCGATGTATTACGATGCAACTGGTTTAGTATAAAGCCGTTTTGCTATTTTATTGGGGCCTAAATTTTTCAAATAAAAGGAATAACAGGATAATCTTCATGCTTTAGCTAAATTTGTACATTTTAACCAAACTGCACTGTACAGACATTTCCTAAACCGACGATTCCACCGATTTCTATGTTAAATGCCCCCGAGTGCGTCTTAAAATGTAAAATGAGCCAGATATCGCACACCGCCAGTCGTGTATTGAATGTATCATCTTTCTAGAACGATACGTGAGGTGAAAACCAATGGGCATTAGTCTTGCCAGGCATTGATTATTCAGAGCCTGACAGTTCCGCTTGAGATAAAAGAACGAAGTGTTGCTATGTTTTAATAATGTTGCGTTTATTTTAATGATTTATTAAAATCTATGCTATGAGTCTAGTATTTCTTTTTTCGCCTGTTGTTCTCTATATTTGCATTGAAGTTGATAGTCGCGAAACAGGCCATACTTTTGATAGTCTTGTATAAAGTAACTGTTTAACTCTTACATTTTCTATAAAAATGTAGTCATCTAAGTTTTTGGACGGTCCTTTATAATTGTCATTAAGTAACTTAAAAATTTATGAAACGATTTTTTTTATCCTTTCATTTACTTTTAATCCCTTCTTTTTATTTTTTAACTATGTAAGTAATTGTTTGCACAATATCGCAGAACACCACAAGTCATTATGCAGTCATAAAATAATCATAATTTTAGTTTTTGATACTAAAATATATAAAGCTTATGGTATTCTACACTATACTGGGTTATCGCTTAGGGGCGTACTAAGCCGAAAGGAAGTCACTAGGTATACTAATCATTACGAACAACTTTCATTATGATTTTTCTCGAATTTAGAGTTGGTCCCATAGTGAAAGTTGTTTATTAGGATGAGAATAGTGAACTCATATTATATGGGAGGTTGATTGGACAATTGTTGTTCCTATCTTTGATTTTGGGTGTGAGAGTGAAAAGCATAAATCAGACAAGTAATTAAAAAGCTTTATACTTTTCTCAGTGATTATTCAAACATGTTCAGGGTTATCGAATAGAGGTTCATTATACTCATTAAGTTTTTTTAGGCTAAAGTAAAGTAAAGCAAAGTAATATTTATTGACCTTTAAATAACGTTCGTCACAGGCAAGTCCTATTACATTTGAATTAATAATTACTTAAAAAATTTAACTTACAAATCTCATTTATGTACGAATACTTAATATTAGTTCTTAGTTTAATAGTTCTCATGACAAATATTTACATTATGATTGCTTTGTTTAGTTATTATTAATATATTGTTATGGTTGTTCGTTACACAATGGTTTTTAGTGAACGTCTCCTTAATAATAGCTATAAGCTAATAGTATAATTATTATTTCATAATTAAAGAGACGTTCACTAAAAACTACTGCCTAAAAAAACTTTTCAGAAATTAAAATAAAGTGGTTTTGACCACACCCTCGTCGGCAGTCACACGAAATCAGATAACTTTAACGATGATTTGTTAAACCAATCCGTGCAAGGAAAATTGTTTTTTCGGTTTGTGCTTCACTCTGCATCTAAATTGTTCGATTTTCATTTCCCCAACTCCGATAGGAGGTTGATAAAGCGAGGATTCAATTTTGTCGGGTAAACAGTTTAATTCTGAACGACGGTTTTCAGTGGTGTAAGTATGTAATGAAAAATAAAACACGTGTTAAGTGAATTGGGTGTTAAATTATTGGATTGGTTTAATATGTTTTGTAGGCATTTGTTCTACATAAAATAATATTACTCGTATTAAGTACGTATTAACATATTTTTGCTTTTTAATAACGATGTAATAAATTATAGTCTTGTTCTTTTCGCCCGAATGTTTATTTGTCTGCGCTTGGTGTAAAAATGACTTTTAATTAATCAAAATAGCGAAAATTTTACACATTTAGTGTGCTAGGTACGGGCCTTCTCTACGAAGGGAATGTAGGACATTATCCATGACATTGGTCCACATTTGTTGCACGAATTTTCTATTGCATTTAATGTTGAATATTATAAAAAGGTTAAAAAAAAGATTTCACTAATGTTTTGGAGCTTTTAACATTATCGACGTGAAAAAGTGTATTGGTTTTAACAACTTTTGACAAATAGGTCTGTCTGTTCACGGTGTATTCATTGACTTTACTAAAAACGCTATTCTATGCGTGCAATGGAAAGAACTATGTTGGGAGTATCTTTGCGCCATAGAATCCGTAATGCCGACGTCATCGACAAGTCAAACTTTTTTGCTGTCCTATATCGGTAATGCACATAAATAGAAAACTTGGAGGTACATGTAACCTGAAGCAAACCCCCGTTTTTTCCCCTTGTGAGGCAAGAGGTTCACCAACTGGGCTGCTAGCTAAATTACTTACGCATTTTTATTTACTTACCTTACTTTTTTTACTGTACTTTACATTTTAGAAAAAAATAACACTATTGACTTTTATTAACAAAAGCACTTTGAAAATGTGATTACCGCCTTCTAGATAGAACCTTTTTAGTTACGTATTTTTATTTTGAAAACAAACCTCTTGACAAATTTCACAAAATTTAAATCATTATGTATAATGTATGTATTCAATGTAGTATTAATACATTTTGAAACAGTAAAACATTTGTTTTAATCAGCCGTCTCCAAAATATCAGCAAAACAAACTTTTTTTTATGTCTGGCGAATTGTGAACCTTCTTTTTTTGGGAAGGCGGTATAAAATTACGTTTTAATTAAACAGAACCACCGAATTGTGACTGTAAAGGTTAATTTTACTTTGGTAATAAGATCGATCCTTCGATTTCGATTCACGAAAATAACGTGGACATGCCGCAGAATTGAAAAATAATACTTTAGAAAAATTATATAAGACGAAGCAGGAAAACGTGTGTATTTATTTGCTTAACTATTTTTTTACAAAAAAATTTAAACTCGTATGTGATCAAATGAAGAAAATGTTTTTAATTATTCGAAACAATATCTCAAAGATGGCTGGCTCTTTAAGTACTTAACAGACTATCAATATGTTTAATTAACAATTTGACGCCATAACACAGCCAATGCTCTTGGAACTATGTTAACTTTTCACAGTTACGGATAATTCTTTTATATGAAAAGTAAAATTTTAAAAAAGTCTCTGGTTTCGGGACTTGTTGGCGGCCATCTTGGATTTAAAATTTATCATATTGTAGTTATTAGGTGTTGTGTATATTGTAGCATGTGTGTAGTTTATTTATCATAGTATTCTACTCGTCAAGCCTTTTTATTTGACCAGTATTGAGAGAGTTGGGAAAAGTTATCCGCCATTTTGTGGTAGCAGCCATCTTGGATATTTTTTTATTAAACATACCTAATAACGCTCTCGACTAATTCGCCTTACAAAGAAGAAAAAAACAATCAAATCGGTTTATACGTTCGGGAGCCGTGATGCCACACAACCACACACCCCGACTTAAACCTATGACTTCTCGTCGTTTCTGCGTCGGCAGTTAAAAAAGAGATATGATGAGATCTTTGTATTAAAATGTATTCATACATTAAATTAAGGATTTATCGATAATCTAAAAATTATGTTTTAAAATCCTAACGTGGACACGCCTCGAGATCCAATTGTATCGGTAAACAGTTTACAGTTTCGATCCAGCATCCAATGATAATGGAACAAATAGAAGATAATGGTGCACGGACGATGCGTTTTGGGTTTCAAAACGGTTCAGATAATCGTAAAATGTAATAGAATTCAAATTTGATCGTTTTGTTGGCGAAGTATCGGAGTCCTATTGGGTAGTAAAAACGGTACGACGTCGCTTAATTGCGAGTTGGTAACATGGATTGTAATTATCCGTTTTTTATCAAAATACAGCTATTTGAAAACCAACTCGCCCAACCACCAAAGTCAGCAACTTTATGGCTATAGATGAAGCATGCCTAGTCTGGAAAATACTGGCTCTCAAAGAAAGCTGCCTAAACTGTCGTTCATATAAAATATATCAATGAAAATATATCAATGAATGAAATGTAATTTGGCAAATGCGGTATCTTTTTTTATTAACTTGGAGAAATGCTGCATGCATACCGCTCCACCACGAGGAGGCAGAGCAGTTATGTGGGACTCTCACCCACTAAAACTTCACGGTGTCAATCTCTGCCGATATCAGGCGGGACACGGAAACGCTAAAGCACTCATCCGCGACCCGCCACAGCTGTCCGTCTCCGGACCCATCCCTTGGGGTTACCCCCCGTTGCAGTACGCCAGACACATGACGCACCGCAAGCGTCAGACGACCCCGTGTTTAGACGCCCGAGGTCCTCTTGCGACGGATCATTAGTGGCCCCGCCGCCTGCCACTTCGGCCGCAGAAAATCCTGCGGCACCACCAGGTACACCATCAAACGGTGGTGACCCCGTCGAGGCCGCGGAAGGTAGGGAGAGCGGTGCACCTCATTACCGACAGTCCTCTACCACCACGGCCCTATTCTCGGTTGCGCCGTCTTGCGACATTGCAGCCCGCCTCAGTTGCGGTGTCCCCATCAAACACAGCAACCTACCTCCTGTATCCGCTCCTACATGGGCTTAGAGGGCAAAACCCAGTGGAGAGGCCCATCCCAGGTGCCTCTTAGCTTCACCGTGGGTGGCAAGGCCACGGCTACTGAGCCCCCCTGCCTTGACAATACCACAACGGGGGGAAATGCCGTATCCTAGTAGTTATTATTTGAGAGCCGACGGTTTCAGGTTCTAATCTGTGATTCTAGCTTGGCGTCAGTTAAATGTTTAGACGCTGAATTTAAAATCTATCCTCAGCTCTTGATATATTGTATTTGTATACATTGCATGACAACCTTGATCAGGAGACATCCCAATGAGGAGCTATGAAAGTAAAGTTATTCATTAAATTTTAAAAGTATATTTCAATTTCCATAATGTATATGAAACAGTCTATTTAACAAACGATACAAATTTATACGAAATAATCTTTGCACCTCAAAACCTGGACGCAATTTTGGTCACGCCCAAGTTTTTAACGAGTTTCAGGGAGCCTTATATTTTAATATTGCTAGATTATTTTTTGTCACCTCAAAATTCAAGTCTTAATTTTGTGAAGTGAAGTGCAGAAATTCTTCACTAGTTTTTACTCAGTTACGTGTGACTTGTACCGTTTATTTGGATTTACTAAAATTAAAAAATTTAGCTAAATGTATTTATTAATGCAGGGTGATTCTAAAAATATTTAGTATACTGAAAGAATATTGAAGAATAAAATACCCCTGTATTTTTGTTTCATCCACTTTACTACAAAAATATTGAGAAAACTTTAACTGAAATAATGCAAAAAGTAAACGCCATGGTCACCTTAAGCCGCTGCGCCGCTCCGGTGTAAAGCTAGGCCACGGTGACGACACGCGGCTTCGCGTGGCCCACATTTGTGTAATCACGCATAGGTGTTCACCTATCAGTGTTCATTTTCCCAGATTTTTTTTTGTAAACAAAAATGCAAAAAATCAATTTTTTAAGCGAAATATGTTATATTTTGATTCTGATTGCGTGGTAAAAATAAACGCAGTCAATTTAAAATAAGCCCGTACAAATAATAGTCTTGCTTTTGATCACGACTCGCTTGATGTAAAACGACAATGCGGCCAATTAATTTTTAATATGGAACGCTTTCCAGAAGAAACCGATTCACTTGCGTTTTGCAAAGACCGAGATTATTAGCTATCCTTAGTATTAAAATTATCTTTGCTATTCTGCTTTAACAAAGCTGACAAATAATAAAGATCTACATTTACCAGTCCAATCTAACATAGAAAGCTAGTGTCAGTGATATTATCCATTTCATAATAGTTTATTTTTTTCAGGTATCAAGACCCAGCTGAAACGAAAATGCCGAAATAGTCAAATCAATGTTTTAAACATTCTAAGTGATCTAAAAAATGTGTATTAATTGATAAAATTCAATAAAAATGTATTGTTACATGAATTATAGCAAAACAATTTAGTGTGATCAACAGTCAAGTAATAAATTATTTTAAATACTCAATTATAATAAATCTATTAAATAATGTGTAATAACGATGACAACAAAGTAATATGTAACACATTATGTTCAACGAAAAGTAAATCCTAAATGAATAGTGAAATAAACAGTAAAATGATAACTGTGATAGGAGTAAAAAAGTCCAGAAGGAAGACGACGCACTGATCAAGATGACGCTAATAAGGACTATATTTGCTTGCGTTGCTTTACATTTAATCGGTAAGTAAATAGCATGTACTTAAACCCGATCGAGTCAGGCGTCATTCCAGGAAAACCATTCTTAAGATGTTTAATGAATCTCTCGTGTTTTGCTGCTTTGTTTTGGTTTCAGCGCGTGAAAACAAAATATATTTTTGTGTTTATAGTGAGATGTTACCTCCACTATTAATCCATATTATTGCTCTTTTACTTAGTATCTGACTTCCTTGACACATGTTATGTTATAGGACAAGGCATTCTCAGGTGATGTTGACTCTTCAAGCGCTCGCTCCAATACCTTTTGACACATTATATCATATCGAAGTGTATCACTATGTATGTGTCCATTCATATTTTAGAAGTTAAGCTAACTTCCGGTTTATCGCAACTGGCCCGATGTAATCTGCATTGCAGACAATGAGAAAACACGTTTGCCTCAAAAAAATCTGACAATTACTCACATTTAATCCCACGATATATTTGTATATATTTAGTTCGGTCTCTGACTCCATAACAATATACATACGTACATACATATATCTGGACCTTTCTGACGTACAGTTACCTATTGATACTGGTTTATTCTTAAAAAAACTTTTAGACATCACGTTATAATTTTAATACCAAAGAAACAAAAGACTACGAAATAATTGTTAGATTTCAAAGAACTGTGTTTGCAATCTGATAAATTAGAATCATTCTTGCATTCAGACCACTGAAACCCAAAATTGACATAATCGAAAACAACAATGATGGCAGTCACATTCAACTATGATAATATGCGTTAAAATAAAAATTCACAATTATTTTCCACTATTACTAATTTTTTACTAGAAAAAAAAAATCATCCACAAACCCCGTCAAACTATTTTATCTCATCCAACTGAACCAACAGAAGCAATTGTTTGCTAATAATCATGATTCTATAATACACGGACGCTGTAAATTTTCCCGATAAAATGTTATACAAAATTTATTTTGCGTGGATAAATTTTATATCGTGGAAACGTGCTCAAGTGACTATCTGCGGGACAATATTGAGGGTACAAGGTATAAGATATATAACGATCGGAGGCTGCGGAAGCAAGTTAGCACTGGATGTTCAATTATGGTATTACGTCTTCATGACGTAAAGTAGATTTGATGAATAGATCATCTGTATTTATCTAGTCAGTACAGCCAGAGTATGGAATTCCCTGCCACCTGTCTTGTTTTCTGAAGTCTACAATCTGGGTAACTTCTAGGACTGCGTGCTCCATACTTGTATTCAGCCACATTGTCGTCGTCTACTCGTAGACGAGCTGATTGCTAAACAAAGTCCTATAGTCAATTTAAAAAAAAAAAGATCCTTGATAGAAATTGAAACATGTCAGCGAAAGTAACAGAACTAATTTTCTATTGATTTATGATAAGTAATAAGTAGTACGAGCATTATTGTTTTAACATTATTTTTAGTGCACATAAAAAATTCAAAAAATTCGTAACACCTTATGACTAATATGTTATATAATGAGGATCTAGTATGCATGAAAGATTCGACCTAAAAGCTCGTTAGCCATTAACGAGTGCTAAAGATCAGCTGAGTTGCTGCTAGTAAAGCAAAAGTAAAACTACTGGCCTTTTAAACAAAAATACGAATTCATACGACTTTTCACTCCCAGAATCAATAATAATCTGTAACAGTATGACTCAACTTCCTATGTTTTAGCTCTATGAACAGGTTCGAGTTTCGTTTATACATGAGTTCGAGGAAAAATCTTAAATCCCTTTCAGTAAGATACCTCATTACTGTTTGGTTATTCGTTTGTGCCATGTTTACGCATTTCTCCTCGTATTATGAAAACCCTCAGGCTTGTCTTCAATTAAGATTGTATCATTTGCTTTTGTATACCTATTTCATTTTTGATGGTACTTTTTTTCTGCAGTGTTGTTTATCGTAAAATATTGCTTTGAATTCTGAGTTCATTTTATTTTATTTAGATATTCTTTTAATTAAGTTCGTATATAAGACATAAAGATATTTTTATGGAAGGTTGAAAGTTCTTTGTAAAACATATTGTTAATTATATTTATTTAATTTTTATAATAGGCATATTTCTTAATAAAGGTACAAAGTTACTGTCTATAACCACGCAAACCTATTAATTTCTGATCCGTGACTTTCAAACATTCAGTGGGAAAAATCTGATGTTTCAAACGTGTCAAACCACTAATCATTTTGCCACACATAAGTTACTTTAGAGAAGATTTAGGCCAAATTTCTTAAACTCGGACCATGAGCTCTAACAATAAAGAACTTTATCAATTTCAAACTTACAAAAATGTGTGCCAACCTGTAGGATTAGAACTTTTAGAAATCCGAGTTAGCTGCAGGCTGCGGTGTTAGTGATAAAACTGTTTTAATCCACTTGAAGCAAATTGGAAAGGTGAAATAGCTTGAAATTTGGGTACCTCATGAATTGAGTGCAGCAAACCGACAAACGCGCGTCAACTGCTGCGTTACATTACTCAACCGGCACAATAATGAAGGGATTTTAAAGCGGATCTTTCGGATATTTCAAGTTTTCCATTTTGTAAACTGCGTGACGCAAAGAAAAAACCAAACGAGGACAAAACAAATGAATTACGGTTTTCGAAATACAAATGTATGAATAAATAGCTGTATAAATTTGAAATTGGAATCCCTAACCAAAGAAGAGATATTTGAGATCAAAGTGGCCAGTACGACAAAATGCCAATTTCATATGTAAGGACCAGCATAATCGAAAATTCAAATTGTTAAATTTTTTCACCAGCAGCAATTAACAATACCCACACAAAAAACCTCCAACTCTCAGCCTTTTTACTTAACAAACCCACAAAGACATTGCCATTGCCCCACATGGCGTCGTAAACATCGTGTTTATTTGTGCCCTAAAAACCAGATGAATCGGCCTTTTTTATTGTAACCCGAATAATAAGGCACTTCATCTAAGGGGGAAAAAGTTCTCGTAATAAATTCACATTGCGGTTTGCTTCAACTAAAGTAGTCGTTAGTTCTTGTCTAGAGGTATAAGTGATGTTTTCATGTTGTATTATTAAGAGGATGAAAATAAGCGGTTTATATTAAAACACGAATCGCTCAGCGATCTAAGAAAAGAGCTTTCTTTAGATAGTATATTACAACGTCATAAGCCGTGCTGCGCTAGGATGCGCTGTGCTACGCTGCCGCGCTGCGCTGCATGCTGTCTGCTCCAACCTTAATTTACAAAGACCTTTAAGTCAAAAATAGGCGGGAGAAATTTATATCACTTTTAAGACCAGAAACAAACTACATATAAACTTTCTTTCGACAAAAAACAAATTATTAATAACGAACAACTTGCAGATTCAAACTTCTAATTATTTTTTCAGAATATTCCTTGAAGTACGAGGATGGTTCTTACGGCGAGAAAATTTTGAAAAGTTGCCTGAAATGGTCTAAAAACGACACTTTTCTATACTCCCATACAATCGATTAGTAATAATATTTACAAGTCAATTTGAAATTTAAAACCATACCATAAAATTTAAAAGTTAGTGTAGAGGTTCCGGGAAGGCAAAACAATTGCGTAACGTTAGTATCGTATAAATATTAATGTCAATATTTGCTGCCGGCGTCTCGAAGAACAGAATATATAAATAAAAAAATTAAGAATCACCTGTTAGGTGGTACGAAGTTCGCCGGGTAGCTAGTATCTAATAAAAATAATGAAAGCTATATTATTTATGCAACACTGTTAGCACTGTTCGTGGTTTAGAGCACAATCATATACCTTCTTATGGATGTAATTTTAGCCGAGAAATAACAATATCCGCTGTGGGGTATCCTAAAAAAAGGGCATTAATTATGTAATTATCAATTTTGAACGAGAAAGGTTTAATTAAATTAACGAGAATGTAAAAGAGCTTTACAAAGGTACCGGAACGAAACAAAAGGTAATTGAGAAAGGGTCGAGTCAAAGAGAAACAGATTTTGTATATTTTTTGTTCAGTTAAATATTTCAGCCAGAAAAGCTGTAGAAAGAGGGATATTTGATTTGAAAATAATATTATTAAACCGTTTTATTAAATGCTTAAATGTAATTATTTAAACGACTTCAAAAAATAGAAGATTTCAGTTCGTCGCAACCTATTGAATAATAAAACGTATTCTTATCAACATTCACACAATAAAATAAAATATATACTGATGAAAGTTAAAAAAAAAATAGAACAGAAAAGCTTTGCATCTATTGGAAAAAATAAAAATAAATTCATTCCGTAAACCTTCAATTCTGGTACCATACCTCGCTGTCTAGAGTAACAATTTTACTATTGTTGCCTGTCTTGTAAAATGCTTTAATATTTGATTGCTTACCGTGATTCCTATCCCGGTCGGTGTATGCCGTATCCATCACTCACGTAACTGACGCGTGGCATGTTAGAATATATTGTGCAATTTTTTTATTCTTACAACAATGAATAATCTATATATACATGACTCGCTTACAATATTTGTTTGAATAAATAAGATGAGACTGAAAACCAACTTAACATAAGTAAGCATTATTGCCATTTAGCGTGGTAATGCCGCTAGCAAACTGGGCACGCTGCGCTCTGGTCGTGGGTCGGAACATTATTTGGATTACCTGTAGATCTTAAGAAGTCTATAGGTAATCAATCTAGCTGCTATTTTTTGGAAACGTTGGTCATTGTATCATTATGAACAATGGCAGGTGACCAGAATTTATTTTATCAAAAAAAAAAAACATGAAATAACTAATTATGTAATTAAGCACGTAAGTATATAAGTACAAGTAGTTTAACCAGCAAAAACTAATAAACAAACTAGTTTTTGAAATGGCAGCCTTGCCGCTTAAATCGATCTCTTCCATGCAACCATTCATGTGTAAGATTACCAATATTAGAGATTAAATTATTATATGGGTAGATTTATTAGAAACTACGCGTATATGACTTGATTGTTCTTAAAAGTTTCAGCTCAAAGCTTAAAAGAGGTGTTATTATTAGAAGTTTTGCAAACTGTGGTCCTCACGACCACAACAATGTTTGGTCTTTGACCGTTTTTTTTTTCATTTAATCTTTGTTATACGCATCTTTCTACCATATATAATTGAAATAGACCGAAAAAGGGTAAGTTATTTTTCTTTTTTGGGAGGAAAATACTCGATACTACGAGCCCGACGACAGAAAAATTCATAAAACCTGTAATAAACTACAATCCAAATTGACGATTTAAAATGTTGCCAGGCTCGAAGTACAGACGTTCGCTCAATTAATTTATTAATTGAAAAAATAACACCCGCTATAATGAAATGATTAGTTGATATTAATCAAGAAATCATTTAATTATAGCGTGATTATCCGTATAGACTTTCTTGAAAATCCTGTGCTCAGCGTAACATTATTTAATTTTTAAAAAGCATATGGGTTGCGATTGCCAACCTCGTTTCATTTTATCCCGCTTGTCTAATACTTTTCCAGGCTGCTCTAAACAATTTTATTGCTACAATTTTCGCGAATTCATGTCAATCTTTATTTAACGCTTAAAAGCTTTTACCTCAGCCTTGCTTCGAGGCAGGCGTGAAAATTAATGTATATATAGGTTATCGACGTGATATTTTTTACTTTATTTAGTTTTCTTTTAATCAGTAGTGAGAAGAGGCTTAAATTTGAGGTTGCAGGTTCAAATTCTGCACAACAAAACTTATTAAGTTACCAACTTATATTTTTACCAGTGATAAAATGAAGTATGGATTATTACCATTGCCAACCGCCGCGTGGCTTAGTGCGTTAGTTAGCATATTCAATTCGAGGTGGCAGTCCTTATTTCGGTTCCCGACCGGGGCAGGTCTTCTATACAAATTCGGATAACTATATACAGTTCTGGGTGCATTGTGCATATGTTTGTGAATGTGGGATTTCATGCAACATTCACAAACATGCTGTATGTTGCATAAAATCCCCACAGGATATATTTAGGATCTCCCAACATCACAGGATAACTCTTAGTAAAGCTATAATTGCAAAACATAATTTATTTATTACTATGACTTCGTACGAAAAGTAATTACCTAATTTCATCAGTTAATCATCAGACAATAATTCTTGTTCATTATAAGAAAATATATCTCGCACAGTAGAATAACTGCGATAAAATAAAGCTGACAACTTTTGCAAGAAGCACCTTCCAATAATTTATTATTCGGCGTGTAAGCGAAACTATGCTATTCAGTCAAAACAACACACTTAAAGTCACTCTTAGGGTGAAATCACACCGACTAAAGAAATATATGCGACAATATGCGACTAGCAAATAATCGTAAACTTTGAAAACTTGGCATAACAGTTACAGGTCGGGATTGAACTTGACACGAAAATAGTTCACAGACCTGCTCCGTTATCAGTTAAAGTTAAGCATAAAAGAGATGAGAACAAGGAAGCAATGGCGTCGATATTTAATAGCATTAAAGCGGCGAACTGTTAAATATCGACGCCATAGCTTGCTCTTGTTTTCACTTCTTTCATGCCTATCGTTGGTTGTGATTAGAACTCTGAGGCTACTAAGGTACAGTACTACCAAATTATTCGTATAAACATTAATTTACTGTACCCAGATAAAAAGGAACTTAGAAAGCAATTTTGGGGTAATTGGGGGGTATGTACCCATTGTTTTTTTTCTTTCATATAGATATATAAGTTTGCTTGTGTTTTTTGATCGCAATTCGGTTTATGTAACGCGATGTTGCAGTATAAAATAAAGCACTTATCTAAATCAAACCAATACACGGGTTGACTTGAAAAGACCCCTAGAACTAACTTAATGATTTGACAAACATTTTCTTTACGTGTGTAGAGTTTTGACTCCTAGTGCAATCTCGCCCTAAGCGGGGATCGCAAACAGTTTCCATAACCTGTATCCCATAACTCTTACTTCGGGAAGATGTAATCGGAAATACCCGATTTTAGTGCCGATAGTAAAGAGCTGCGTAAAGCTGACCGGACCGCACATAAATTTCCTCCTTTTCATAAATCAGTCTGGATAGAAAAATGTTGGTGACACAGGAAGGGCGCCTTGTGATATGTTTGAGATAATCTAGTGATTTGATCTAGTGTGAGAATTAAATGAACTTATTATTTTTTAAAATAATGTGTTAATCTTCAGTATGGCAAAATCTAAATTTGGCTTTTATTTAAGGGATACAGAAGCGATGTTTATTACTTTATAGGTTTTTTCTTATTTAGCTGAAAAAGATAAGACCGACCGCTGCCTACTACTGTATCTGAAACCTGATATATTGTTCTAGGTAGCATTTTTTTTTTTGGTTTTTTATATTGGTACTAGTACAAGTACTTATAAACAGTTCAGTTTAGTCGCTTTAATCGTACATCCGTCTCTAATAGTTCACTCACATCAATGCGAAGCACGCATGTTAACGTCTTTCCATTGCTTGTGTGGATAAGTGTCCGGATCCCAAACTTTGATGACACGCAAAGCCTAAAAATTCCTAGAAGTTACATCTTATGCCATGCAAGTGATACCTAGAAATATAATTGGATCCCTGTAACAGTAAAACAGTAAACGCCTATTTGGAAATTGTAGCCCAGCAATAAGAACTAGAATTTGGTTTCGATCCTGAGTTCATCTGTAACTTTTTCACTCATGCGCAGATGAAAATTGATTTCACTTGTTCTAACAACATAGAAAAATATTGTAACTGGTCATAAACATTTGAATAAATACTCAAACACTAATTGATTTTTCCAAACCAGTGGCAATACAGCGCATGAATGACTAAAACTATATTTACAAAAGCTTAACAGTTTGTTGGTAAAACACTGTTCAAATAAGCATTGCTCTACTGAAGCACAAAGGAAACCTACCAAACGTCGAACACGATATGCTGGATGGAATTAATCAAAGCCAGTTTTGTGAGAATCTGTAAATAATACTTACGGTTACATTTCGTAAGCTAACGTTTAAAAGTACTAGAAATAAAAAGACAAAAGTAATTAAAGTTTCAATAATTTTACACTTTTACAATATTTGATTATTTGGGAATTAAACTTTTGGTAAATACGCATATAATAATAAAACATAGTCTTTTTTTACACTACACACCTAGGCATTTGACCACAAGTTCGCGCACCACCACGGAAGTCAGGGATACTGTAGCTCTATGGAGGATGCCTAGTCTGGAATGCACCTGTTCCTGGAAGTGTATAATTAAGTCAATTAATCATTCACTTGTTCGCAACGTTGTTTACCCGATAGTATCATGGCAATAATCATATATTTTTTGTAAATATTTTTTGAATTTATGTCTGTTTGGCACACTGAAAAGAATATATTTAATACCTAACATTAAAATTATACAAATTAAATCCACTGCATTCAACAGAACTGGTTTATTCGTCATCAAAATTTCGATGTTTCAGTCATGTTTTACCATATTGTCTTGCAACGCTCGTCCCATTACTAAACCGAGCTAAAGAAATATAAAACAAAAAAGTGGCAGCCCATCGCAATAAATAATATACGTTTTATAGCTTTTTTTATTGTTATTGGATTACGTTGAAACTGTAGGGTTTCTGATGCCATCGACGTTACGACTAACGATAAAAGTAGGTGGTAATAGAAAACTAAGTCGCAAAATGGATTTGTGGTGACCGATTGGGTCTTCCATATAACTTTTCCTACGTTTTAACAACCCATCGCTATGGCTTTAGGTTCTTTACGCTGTTTAAATTTTTAAACAAACTTTTTTAAGTTTATATTTAGGGTTGTACTCTAAAGGTAATAACGGCACCCTACTACTAACACTTCGCTGTCCATCTTTTCGCCTACCTGTTATCGGGCTTTATTTCATGAACTGTGATAGCCAGTCTGTTATACAACACTGGTGAATTTACTGAATGATACATTTCTGATGCCACTATAACAACAAATACTAAGACAAAATTGTCCTGAAATGTATCGCAAAACAAGGCATTTATATTCCTTGCGAAAAAAAATCTCGTAGTTTGGACATAATGAAAATAACAAGTGATTATAAACGGCTTAAAAAAACCTACTGCTATATCCTTAGATCTGTGTACAAACCTTATTTTTTTCATTTTGATGTACCTAGTGTCACTCTCACGACTAAGATGAATCTATTGACACTACTCAGACGAAAATACGACAAGCCGTTTAGGCTCTAGGGCGTGCGAAAGAAATGTGCTAACATACATACATAGATTCGAAAAACATTACCCTCCTTCTTTCGTTGAGTTTGTCATACATTTAAGATTATATTCCAATCGTTGCAAGAAAAATTTAACATCCCATGCCCAGAAGTGAAACGCTATCAGTTTATAATATTATATAAAAGAAAGTTCAAATAATTATGAATACTAATTTAATCAAATAATGAAAGTAAAATGTTTGCAATAATTATTCCGTATCTGACGTGTAATGACACAATTAGAGCTTCTCGTAGTGTTATTGATCAATACTTTTATGATGGACGAACAAACTTAATCGCTAGAGATATCTACAATAAAGGGTCACAGTGTTTTATTTAATTTCATTTTTATATAAGATGTTTTTGGCTGTGTATGTGTGTGTCTGTGTGTATGTGTGGAAGCAAGAGAAAGATAGGGAAGTTTAGAAACTCAGCCGTCCAGAAGCCTAATTTCTATCCAGGGATTCAACATGTCTCCAGATGCAATGGCCAAAATTTTGTCTTTCGCCAATAATTTAGAATATCTCCTGTGACGGGTATGCCATGCAACATTCACAAACACACGCACAACATACCCAGACTCGAAAACAGATGTTCAAACTCATTATTCACACCTGCCCCGATCGGGAAGCGAACCCGGGATCGCCTGATCTCAGTGCAAGCATGCTAGCCACTAGACTACGATGGTTGTCTTTCTTGCATAAAAAAATTCTGTAACTATACAAATAGAACTCTCTACTCTGACAACTCAGAGCCGGCGTTTCCTCTTAATAACTTACTACGTAATAACCACGTTAACATCAAAATGGTGACTGTAAGTTGTCATTAAAAGCTCGTCAGCTCTCCCGTTACGATAATCAAGCAAGTATGATGAATTACCATTCGAACAATTAATCTTTGCTTTTGAGTTTACTTTATACATTACACTTTATAAGCGTTCGCTTTGAAATACGACTGATGATGGCTGACGTAGACGTAGAAGCTTGAACATATAGTGGTTTACTATCATAAAGATATACAAATATTTATCTATAACCATTATTTTGATCGGAAAGATTTGGTTTTATTTATAACTAGTAGCATTTACCCGCGGCTTTGCTCGCGAAAAAAATGGAATATAAAGAAGTACCTAAGATTGGCCACGCCTTTGTCCCTCTTAGGCGTTGACCAAAAACTCTTTCTTAGTACTTACACCCTAATTTTTTCATATATTTAGGTTTAGGGGCATAGGCTACTTTCATTGTTCTGCGTTGATTATGACCTGTCTGTCAGACAGTAAATCAGCTTAGGCTTACTCTCTTATATAATATATATAGATATTTCTTTCGTAGAGACAGTAGTACTTTTGGTAACAATTTTTATAACAGCCTCAAGTTGTAAAATCTGTCGCCAAGCACCTAACGGTGTGATCCGGCAGCCTTTCTTGAGAGCCAGTGTATTTCAAACTACGCATGTTCCATCTAGGGCTACAGTGTCGCTGATTTCCGTGGTCGTGCGAACTCTCCGCACGGCGCAGCTAGTGCACTATATTCAACTTGATTATTTCTGTTCTATTAATCTTAATAAAGGAGTTACAACTTTGAGCATCTTTCGTCTCGTTTTATCCGATAAAGAACGTCATGCGTCTTTAAAATTTGTTAGACAACGCCATTTTGTATCATCGTGTATAGTATTCTACTCGTACTAGTCAATCCCTTTCAAATCTTTTGATACCCATATTGAGGGAGTTGCATACATATTATGTAAATAATCCGCTATTTTGTGGCAGCTACTATCTCGGACCGGTTTTATCAAACATAGCTAAGAAAACACCTGACTAATTCACCCTTCATACAAAAAAAAAACAATATCATAATCGGTTCATCCGTTTTTCGGAAGCTACGAACCCACAGACAGACACACACACAGAAACGTCAAACTTATTAAACCCGTTGTTTCGTTGGAGCTAAAAACAAGACTAAAGACGCTCAATATTGTGACCCAATTTACAATTTTATTATCAAAATATAGAAAAATATCTATCAGCAAAATTGCTAATAAATCCAATTTCACCAACAACGTAGTAACTTTCATGAATATTAAATATTTTACTGAAAAAACTACAATATCGATGGTGAACAAAAACATCTTATTTTTACCGAACTATTCATTTATAAGCTAGAGAAAGATCCCTTGTTATTGGAGGTTTCTTTGTAAGAATATAAGGGTCAGGTTAAACAGTAACTGTCTTACCATAAAAGATTTGACGTGCCATTGACAAGTATCTAGTAGATGTTTCGGTTTGTTTGTTAATAAAAAATCACGGCTGTCACTTGATTAGAGATAAGCGTTTCCCTTTTAAGTTTATGCAATCACAAAACTCTTTTTTAACCACAACAAATTTCAACATGCGATCTCTAGTTTTTTGGTACTAGTGTATTAGGGTAGGTGTTTAATGTTGTACATTCTCTTGCAAAAATATTCTTTGTGGTAAGACTGTGGCGGTTTATTTCTATTGCATATAATTGATGGTTTTATCGTAATGTAGTATTTAATATTAGATTTAAAACGAGGGTAACTTTTATTATATGCCAAAAGTACGCTGAATTATTTTTGGTTTGTCATTAGGAAAAGAGATTTCGAACATAAGGAACATTGGTTATAATTTATCTAATTGGGGTTATTGTAGATTTACACCGCGTCGTTTCTAAATTAATATTAGTTATTTTCTTATTTTATTAAACGTATTTCACAAAAATAATGTTACAAAATAATTAAGTACATGATATTGACAGAAATCTTAAATATCGTTTATTTTGGTTTCGTATTATAATGACTACAAACTCTCAAACTCTCCAATTTACGACGTGGAATGCTTTAAAACCATTGTTACTAAGACACAGGCATGTTGTAATCTTTTAAAAGTTTAGATAAGTCTGATTTATTTTTAGTTTAAAAATGATGGGTGAATAATAAACAGTCATTGGTATTGTTATTATTAGTACCTAAGGAACAATTATAAAACTTTATGACAAACTAGCTGGACTCCGCGGTGTTACCCGCGGATCTTTAATATTTATTAGCCTATGTTACTCAGTGATAATGTATAATGGCAAAAGAATTATTGAAATCGATTCAAATTCAAATATAACTTTATTGTACACCAAAAATATACATATATATTTCAAACAGGTATCATACAACATTGGCAGTACATTGGGCGGCCTTATCGCCTAAAGCGATTTCTTCCAAGCAACCTTTGGATGGATCGGACTTGATGAGAAAAACACGTCGGTGGAGTACCAATAATGCTAACAAAAAAAAATACACAATAACCCTTCAGATTCAGTAGTTTTTAGTTTATTAGTCACATACAAAATACAAATCTTTCCTCTTTTTAATATTATAGTATAGATTAGCAACGCGCCGCATATTGCAGTGTGATCAAGCCCTTATATTTTTCCGACCTCGGGCGTTTCATTTAGAAAATGCATATTTTTAAAGCATAATACTCGGTCGCTCTTTTTGCGCTTTTGCAATGATCTTTATTATACCTTTGTTAAATTGTGGACCGGACAGAATAGTGGCTTGATTGAAATTCTACATTTGAGATTTGACATTATTGGTTTATTTTTATTGCTTATATAGAAGAAGATTCTGTATCCTGGAAGAAGATTGCTTTTGGCGATACGACCTCCTTTTGTGTCCGTTTTCTTTTGTGTTTATATTCTGATGTTTTTTTTTGTGACGAGAATAAAGAGTTTTGTAATGTTAATGGAGCACATCTAGAATTTTCAGTGTCGCTTGACGTTTGCTATTAAAAGTTTAGTGCTTTCTTTTATTCGACTGCGGCGTATTGAAAACGTATTGAAATTTACGGAGAAACGAATAAATAAAAAAGGCCTAACTTTCTTAGCAGGTTGGTTCTCTAATTTTTGTTACTCATTAATTATTTTCTTCATTAAGAAAAATATTCAGTCATTGTTAACGTCAATTTCTAATGTTACGTTTAAGGAACGTTTTTCAATGACCTACTTGTGAAATGTACTGATTTATTCCAAATAAAAAATAATATTCGAATGGATGAACGAGGAAAAAATCCGGAAATTGCTCCCATGAAACTTTACCTGGAATCTCTATTAATTTTGTCCAATATTTCATTGAACAAGCACTTTAATTGAGTTACGGACGTAATATTAGTTATTTGAGGATTACTTGTATCATTTTTTTATTTATTTTTAAATTCAATTTTGCGGTCGAATTTATTCTTTTCTGGGAGTAAAACGTAATAAAAAATT
Source organism: Ligdia adustata (assembly GCA_947049295.1). Taxonomy (NCBI): domain Eukaryota; kingdom Metazoa; phylum Arthropoda; class Insecta; order Lepidoptera; family Geometridae; genus Ligdia; species Ligdia adustata. Next base: position 6,005,817 of record OX346237.1, read on the forward strand.
GACGCAGAATACTCGTGTTTTAAATGAATTAAAACTATTATTGACCGAGCGATCGAAGCGTCTGCACCGGGTCTGTCAAATTTTTCATTTGTTAGTCAGTTAAGATACCAGAAGAGACACGGCATACTATATTTTGCATATTTTTATTATTTTAAAACTTTATGTTTTACAGCGCACTTAAACCTATTTGTCTATGTTATTGCATCGTATTTAGTCATTAGACAAGAAAAAAAACCAAAGTGAAATCTCTGAAGCATTTCCATGATTAATATTAGGTGATTATTTGTGATTCCTTGTTGATTTGTGATTATTTGTAGCGATAATGGTCGAGTGGTTAGTGGGGTCGATTGCCGTGCAAAAGGTACGAGGTTCGATCCCACGAAACATGCAAAAACAGCCTGAGCCACCGGTGAAGGAAAATATCGGGAGGAAACCATAGCCTGGTGGTAGGGCGTATCCTATCGCTCGCCTGTCTAGCTACCACCCTCAAGTTGTAAAATCTGTCGCCAAGCATCTAACTGTGTGTTCCAGCAGCCTTCCTTGAGAGCCAGTGTATTCTAGACTAGGCATGCTCCATCTAGGGCTACAGTATCGCTGGCTGGTCGTACGAACTTATGGTCAAATGCCTAGCTGTGTAGGATAAAAAAAAAGATTCCTTTTAAAATCCTTAAGCATATAATTACCCATATCATTTGCTTACCGAACTACCCTTTACCAGCTCATTGCCCATTTCGTAACTAAACTTTAAAAGCTTTCGAGAGTACGCCCCAAAACTGCTGTGTCGCAAATATTGCGCCCAAAAAATAATGAGGCCTGGACCCCACTTGAGAAAACTGCGGGCATTGGACCTGTTCACCCATACGCGTAAACTTTTCAACCGTATTACGAAGCAATAAGGCCTGAAATACGTCTGTATTAGATAGCTGTTGGGTTAACTATACATTTGAGAGTGAAATGTGTAGAGCGGAACGTGTGTTGGACGTTTTAAAGGATAATATCTTAGGGTATGTGGCACCTTTTATGGTCGACTCGCCCAAATACTCGAGCCGGTTAGAAAAGGTCCCCAAATGGTACGTCTTTATAGAGGCTTTATAAACAAACCGTACTGGAATGTATTTTGGCATATTTTTAAGGGCTTATTCCCTCGACGGTGTTTTGAAATTGTCTGAGATGTGGATATTTTGCGTGTGTCTAACAATTTTCTTAAATGAAAAAAGGTTAGAATATCTTTTGCATAATTTGTGAGTTAAGAATGTTGTGTTAGAATTTTCGGAATATTCGGGTAGAAAAATTTATACTGAGAATTTAATTTACTATTGATTTAGAACAGTGTTTGTTAAAAATCACAGACAAATATTACAGTCAGTACTAAAATAACACTTACAGGAAATGTAATAAGAATTAGCACTTCAAGTATGGTAGGCCTAACCTGCTGACTGTGCCATATTAGCAATTGGAGTAAATAGGACTAAAAATTTCAAAAATAATATGTTGTTTATATAACTAACACGTTTAACCTCAGCTAATTCTGGTTCACTTTAGAAGACTACTACTAGGTACTCACATAAATTGTATACTTTCCGCCTAAATGAAATAAAGTCTAAGTACACAAATCATATGCCAAATAGCTAAATTAAATCTCCGTTATGCAATTGTCCTTTAATTGTGCCATTAACAAAAGATCTGACCATTGCGGGATGGTTATGGGGTGTTCCGTGGTGCCCCAATGATTTAGAAACGCCTGACCCAAATCTCCCGCTGAGTTATGAGTTAATTTCCAAAAATGGTGAGCGTTTTGTGATGGGAGAAGCGATTTAATGCATTTTTTAATCTTCTTTTCATACTCTGTATTATTTATAGTAGTTGTCAAAATTGTTGAAATTTATGTTATTATTCCATCAATTCGGGAAAAAACACACTAAACGCATGACACTTTGCTAACGTTTACGTCACTACGCGTAGATCTGCAGCGAAGTTTCACATTTTCAAAGGGATCCAACGTACACAACCAACGTAATGCGCATTAACGCAACGCGTGAGTCCTCTGTAGTAATATTTACATACATAAATTATGGACATAACAGTGACTTGATAATAAAGAGATAAGGACGTTATAGAAATGTCGGGTGAAAAAAACAATCAATATAATCCTCTGTACGTATAAAAACCAGCAAATAATTTGAAGCAATGATCTTGGCTGTACATTTACGATATTTAGGTGTCTTTGAGCTATCGTAAGGAAATTAGAAATGTATATAGGTATTCGGAATTTCCTCCACTACGTTCCTTAAAGTTAAAGTCGGTTGCCTTCCTTAGAATAATCTGGTATTATTTTTAAAAAACCATGTCGTTCATCTCATTACCGTGCCCTCACACTACAGCATTACGTTACACCCATACAATGCCATCTGATTATGATTTGCATTTTACCGAGACCACTGAATGCCACCGCAGGCTAAATATTGTTTCAGTATCACACTAATCGTTTTGAAGCATAGATGGTCACGGGATATCAAAAACGTTTTTAATTAAGCTCGAGTACAAATCGTTAATTATCAAATTAATTAAATTTCTATGAATCACAAACGTAGTTACTGTTTCAAATTTCTAAATAAATATGTAACTGTTGCGTAGTTTTTAATTGTAATATTTTAAAGTTGTTCAAGTGAACAACGTGAAGATATTTTGTTTTAAAGGAAAACACATCGTTGTAATAAAAAAAGTTAATTCTGACTATTAACAAAAGTTTTGAAACTGGCTTAATATTAAGTAATGTTTATTTTATTATCGTTTGATAAGACGATTAAATCACCCAATGAACTACAATTGGTATTTTTTTTTGGACTACACTGCTATATTTTGTTTGAAGTTTGTTTTGTACAAAAGTTATATTTATTCTTGCATTTATTCATGTATGTAACTAGTATAGGTAACAAACAACACACCGCAGTAACCTCATCTCTACCGCGTGCAAGTTACTTAACTAATGAACTGTGTTCACTCATTTCGATGCAAATAACTCAATATCACTTAATATCATTACAGTTTAGCCACACATAGTTAACAATTTGTATTGACTAGTCCGTTTTAATTCGCGTCCATAACTTTTTGATTTTTTAGACCACACTCGAAACAGAGTGTGTATTTTTCGAGTTTGGTGAAAGTTTTCCGGAAATATTACTAATATTATGGGATTAGTTTTGGTATTTTTACTGTCACTTTACTGGCAACTGAGAGGCAACGCGTAATTGGCTGAGGTCGTACTTTTGCGTTGGCGGCGGAAGCGCGGTCGTTGTCTAAGCTGGCAGTGATTGTACAATGTAAGAAATATAATAATATGTTCTCATAGAACTGTAACTAAGGATGTTTTTCGCATGTCTCTCATAAATATTTTTGGAATCTGCACCCTATTAAAAATCCAAACGTAAGGTTTTTTAGAAAAGAAGTTGGTAAAAAGGTAATCTATTTATTCAATCATAAAAATATTGTGGTCACAAGGAATAACGGTTTGCAGAACTACGAGTATAGATATGTATCTACGGCAAGCAGTTAAGCGCCGGATGAAGAAAATTCTCTTCCGTGGCTTTCCTTTGACCGTTTAGATTAAAATCTTAATTGGTTTCATTGGCCAATTACTATGTCATTATCAGACGTAGCTACTACAAAAACTACAGGATTTTAAGTAAATAACGGAAATAACGATTACAAAGCATACATTTAGCTGTAGTCTCAATAATAAGTCATTATCTTTAGCATGGAAAATGAAAGGTGGTCCAGAGTAATAATGAATTGGTATCCCATAACACAGAAGAGAGCGTCCTACTAAATTATGAGAAGATGACATCGTAAAATTAGCAAACAATAAATGGAGTAGTCACTAAAAAACAAGAACAGTGAAGACAATTAAGAAAGGATTCACCTTTATTTTGTTAAATAATTCGAGTTTTCACGCACACCTGATTGTTGGGAAGCATCCTAGATTGGGTATGGATATGTTATGCAAGGAGAAGATAGTAATGTGACGAAGAAATCGATAAGAATGATGGAAAGTGGTAGTGATTTGAGGGAGTGACGTAAGAAGACGTGGATGAATTGGGTAAAGAGATATATGTGTGAAAGAGAGTAGACGAAACGATGACGGCTAATAGAGAAGAATGAAAAAGGAAAACATCGTGTGCCGACCCCACTTAGCGGGATAAGGACAGTGTAGTGTCTTCAAATGATTTAACCACAATATCTGGGACTAAACGATGAGAGGTATAATAATACGATGCCTAAAGACCTGCTGTTAGCCCGACTGACGTAATACAAATGCACCACGTACCTTGAGTACTGGAGGCTCACGCGCTCCAATACCTAACCAATACGCGATGCATTGCAGCGTTCTGTACGTCAGTATGCACCGAGCTGTAGACATCGTATCGTTTATTTGACGGTTTAATTCATCATCTTCCTGTCTGTGTCGACAGGCAGGAAGATGATGAATTAAATAACACTGGTATAAATATAAAACGGTAAGAACTAAAAGTGGTCTAGTAACATTTAATAATTACAATTATGTATAAAAACTCTATGCTGTCGCCACAAAAAAAAAAATTAATAAATAAAAAACATCAGATAATAAATACAACTGACAAAAGGCATAATAGGCGAAAAAGCGAACTCTCTCAGAAACCTTAGTTGGTATAGAAAATAAAAATTAGATTTAGTGTAGACGGATTATCAATATTGTCCAAAGCAAACAACAATCTTAAAATATATGGAACAATATTCCGTTTTTTTCTTAAATCGAGATAAGCTAGATATTGGATCACCATTTTGCATGACGTCAGAATTTGATTAAGTTTTCCTAGTTTAGAATACACAGGCTTTCAAGGTAGGGTTTCAAAACACATCGTTAGGTGCTTGTCAATATTAAATTTGCCACCCGGTAGCTAAGCCAGGCGAGCGTTAAAAAACACCCTACCACCATGCTACTCGTATATTTTTCTTACGATGTTTTCATTTACTGGCAGCTCAGACTCTTTAGCGTTTGAGTATTTTGTCTGACCATGATTTGACCGCCTGTACTCTCGTCGTTTTAAAATAATATAGGCATGTTGATTAGGTCAGTAGAATTGGGAAATTCTTAAATGAGTTAAGATGGCCAAGAGGTTGCCGAAAAAACTTATTTTAATTATTAACTACTTCTATTATTCATAACATAAAGTTCACTCACTCACACTTACTGTATCTCACTTATAACAAAATTATGAGTGCTTAAATAGCACTCACAATTTTTATTTAAGTAGACACACAACACAAACTCTACGCTCAGTCATTCCGCCTTATCTAATAGTTCACATTTTTGCTTTCCCTTATTTGTTTAACCTCATTTATATTATTTTCCCTCATTTTCATTTCCCACGTTTCCTTTTTTTTCCCCATCCCGCATGTTTTTCACATATTCGTGCAGCTTCACGGATGAAACTTTAAAATATCATTTCTGAAAATAAAGCACAATCGTTTCCGCTTGATAAATGTTGAGATTACCAGTTTAAGCGCCTCTACTTTTTGAAATGCACAAAAGCGCTATTTTTATCTGATAATGTGAATTCTTATTTGCATGTCGCATTTATATTATAATCCGACGGTTGTGCTCGCGGAAGAGACTGTATTTACTTACAGGAGCTTTTATAGTTCTACATGATAAAAACGATATAAATGCAAATTTATTCTACTATTGTGTGAAATACTCCGCTATTCAAAAAAACTCCCTAGACTATTTTTTAAATGTAGACTTTGTAAATATACCAACTTTCGACAAGATTGCTTAGAAGCAGAAATATTTTCCTAAATCGCTTTAATTGTTACTGGCAAATATGTAAACTTGAAAACTATGACCCTATGATACCAAACACCAAAATAAAGATTTCTGAAAAATCTATGCAAATTGATGACATATTGTATTTTGTGATTGGCACAATTTCAACTTTGAGCATCTTGTGTCTCGCCAATCGAGAACGTCATGCGTCAAAATAAGATAAAAGACGCTCTACAATGAGACGTGGCTCAATAAGGCGTTAATAAAATATTCCCAACAATAAGTTTTTCTAAAAAACAGAAGTTATAACTGACTTCCATTACGGCAGGCACCAATAGGACCGTTTTTGATAACATTTTAAGAGTTTACCTCAGGAGTATGTACACTTTCAACCAAAATAGTTATTTGTTATACAAGAGTGAAAAGTTGCTTTTTAACGGAGTGCTCATCATGCTCATTTTGATGACCGAGCAAGCGAAGGATTCTAAAATTGAATCACGAGCGCAGCAAGTGATTCGAAAATTTGAGTCCTGAGCGTTAGCAAGGGAATTAAAAGAGCACAAGGTGAAAAATCTTTGCACTCGAGTGCAACACGTCACTTTTCATCCCACCTTAGCGAGGAAATGACTACATACGTAAAATAAAGAAAATTAATCACTCATTTTAGTTTTTTTTTACTTATTTTTAACATAAGGTTTTAACAATATGACGTGTGAATTTTTTTTTCTTTCTTGATTGGCCACCACACACTGTGTATTGTGCCAGTTCTTAAGTTCTTTTAAAAAGATAATGGCGGGCGCTAAAAAAAAAATTACAGCAAAAAGATTCTGAGTCTGAGTTTTTAACAAAATAAAAAGGTTGTATGATGAATTCGGCACCATAGAGGTAGAACTAAATAGGTTGAAAGAGGTTTTTAATTCACAAGCTTAGTGCACACGATATTCTAAATTCTCTGAGAAATCATATATAACAAACATATAATAGAAACCGTAGAATTGAGTACGTCCTCCTTTTTTGGGACGTTTATTTATTTATCCACAAATGATATTGCAATCTAGCCTAAATCTACAAAAATTGTGTCTCTAAGAATGTGTCTACATACGTTTCTTAAAAACTCTGTTAACGGAAGACTTTATTTTGGGAAATCGGATAAAAATAGGCAAAATCAAGCATAACAGTGTTAATATCAAACTATGCAAACATCTAATATCCTCAAGTTTGTTGAAAACATTAATCATTGCTTTGAACGTGAATAATGAAGAGCTGGGACGTCGAGTTTCATAAGAAAACGTTATGCAAGCTGAGTAAGGAATTTGTTTTTATATTGAAAAAGTTGTTTTACTGAAAGAGGTTGTTAGTTTTGAATATTAATCGAGCAAACGATGTTTGTATATTTTAAGTTATTTTAAAATTATGAAAACAAGTAACATTTGAGATTATAAACAATTTAAATAACTTCACAAGCGAAATATTAAATTAAAATGCAATTCGCAATTTATGGCGACGTCCTGGATTTGAAATTTTTCATTGTGTTTTCTATTGTTGTTGTTTTTGTGTTTTTGTGTTGTAATTGTTGTTGTTGTGTTTTTGTTGTAATAGACCTGATATTGACCCGTATTGGGTTTTGAAAAAAGTCATCTGTCATTTAGTGGAACACTCCACTCAATTCACTTTCCAACAAAAAAAAAAACAATTTTTCCATGTTCGCCGGAAAATGGCGTTTTCTTATATATTTTTTAAACTAGTGATATATCCAAATATTGTCGCGTAATAATGGTGGATTTTTAGCTGATACTATCTTTTTATGTTGTATAAGAAAACGGGTTTTCACGCGTACCTAATTGTTGGAAAGGTCCAACTATAGTTTCGTTCACATTCGGTGAACTTCTTCAGGGATGAAATGAGCCGTTCGTGTCTTCAACGATGACACGTCTCGCACTGCGCGCGCGATAAAATATGTCATCGTCGGCTGCTGGGGAGGGGGGTTGATGAACAGTACTCCTCCGCCGGTTCGCTTTCAAGTTCGTGGCTGCTAGATACATGTGGTCATCTTTTTCATGTGTACAAGTGAAGGCAAAGCGTATAAAGACGCAATAACGTGATTTTCGTGATCGCTGGAATTCTCCACAGGAACTAATCAAGACTCCACCGCTTTACTAGGGTATCTAAAGTTAAAGTTTGTAAGTGTGCTTCATCATAACACTTATAACGTACAAACTTTACCTTTGAAAAATACGAGTAATTGTACATTAACAAAAAAATATTTTAAGCAAAGCAGATGGTAACGTCCAGAGAGACCTAACTATGAGAAAAAAAAAAAAGATATTTTTACTAAGACATAATTTATTTGATATAATATTACAAACATATTACAATCGAAAAATAATAAGAGCGTTTATAACATAACACCGTTGGTATTTTTAGAAAATTTACTAATTAAGATACCTCATTATTACTCTGTAGGGAGAGCCATACTTATATTGTGCTGTTAAACTCGACTCGAAAGTAAAAATAGTTGCCTGGAAGAGATCGCTTTTAAGGCCGCTATTTAAAAGCTGGTGTATGTGTATAAGGTTTTCTTTAATCATATTTTCTGTATTGTTGCTGGTTTTTAAATAAGGAGTTGTCTTAATAGTTTTATTCGTATGCAGCGCATTGTTTTCAACCCTAACAATAATTACTCTGGCGATAAAACTTTTGACTTTTGATTGATGAAGAATTCAGCTTTTCTTTATCTAGTAATTGACCGAGCAAGCGAAGCATCACTGCTGTATGTTTATATGAAATTTCGTATTGTATCATCTGTTGGAGGTTGTTCCTGTAATATCTTATAGGCAAATGAATTCAAGCTAATACCTTGGCTTAACGCTGAATCACTCTACACTATAATCCAGAGTAAAAGTTAGAATGGTATAAATTTTCAAAAATGCTACATTTTTGCATATTATCTTACGTAAGTGACGTCATCAGAGTGTAGTGTATTGAAACGTGTGATTCAAAATAGAGCCCATGGGAAGTAATTTATGAAAAATTTGAATAAATTCATCTCTCGCTAATGTACGTAACGAACGAAATTACTTGCGAAAGATATTAAAAAATTGCATTATTATTTTTTGTAACTGACGTCATTATTGAGAGATTAATATAATCGAAAGTTTCACAAATGAACTTATTTGGTTAAACTTATTACACAATGAACAAATGATTCGAATAGACTCCAAAAAATCCCTAACGAATTCAGAACTTATAGACTACTGTAATTTAATAAGTCAAACCACGGGATACAACTAGTATAACATATGACTATCTGCAGATGAACACAAATCTGCTGTATTCACGTAGACCCACTTTTTTGTCCCTCTGGTGGGGACAAATTCAACGAGACCTTGCACATCAGAATCGGTCTACCGCTTTAGGCTGTAGAGGATCAAAATGAGTTAGACATACATAATAATATATATATATATATGGGACAACATCCACACGAAGGTCTTTAGATCCCTAACTAGGCAAAGCCTGTGCTGTGGTAAGCTGATGACTGATATACGTACCTACTTGAATACATACAAACATACTCTCTAAAATCCCTTCTTTTAGTCAGTCGGGTAAAAAGTAATCAATGCTATTATTGTTTAGCAAGTTTTTGTACTGCTGGACTCTTGTTCTACGTCGAAAGCTACGGAGGGTGTCTGCAACGTTAAAACAAAATGGCTGGAGAATTGTTTGGAAATCCAGAGATTTGTTTGGTAGTAGCTTACCGGGTATTACTGATAGGTTACTTTTGGGAGGCTTTGTTCGAATACTCGTTAGAGGTTGATAGCGGTTTGTTTCTTTTATTTATTTAGTTTAGCGCTGACTAATATTTTTCATGTTACGTCTGAAAGTGCTTTAATTAATACTGATTACATATTATCTGGGTTACATCCAACTTCCAGTTCAGTTACTGTTAAGTCGCTCTACCACTTTGTAGTAACTTTTGCTATACATGCAAATCTAAGCTGACGATAAAGACCTGGCTAAAATTATCAAGCAAACACAACAGTGTCGTTTTTCTATGACGCGCATTGTACAGAAAGTAAGTCGCGGTACAATCGACCTGCTTTACGTTGCTCTCGAGTAAAACGCCGCTTTCATCCGATGTAGGTTAAAAGGTTGCATTAAGGTGGCTGATACGGGTTTGTAATGTTCCGCGAACGGTGTATAAACCTGCTTACAGAGTGTAAAGGGTTTATTATTAACGGCTTAGGTTTTATTCCTAGAAGTTTTAAAGAAGGGAAGGGATGTGTTTTGGGCGTAGATTTACGGTGGCAGTGTGTCAAATGGCTGAAGGTCTTCAGTGGTAGTTAGAAAAATCCTAAAAGGTTGTTGTACCGTCCGTTTAAGTTTTTTTCTTTATGCTAAACGAGTCCATGAGCCACAAAAATTATATAATAATATCTGCTATAAAAACTGGTCACATTTGAAAATGGCAACATACGTTGACTTTGTGTTAACAATAATTTTGCTTCTTTTAAAGTAATTCACTCGGACAAAAATGTTTATTTTTCTATAAGAAAGGAGTTTATTTTGAAGGGGTTCAAAGCTTTTTGATATTTCAAGCTCAAAAAATTACTGTTTTTTATTATATCTTTCTGCAATAAGCTCAATATTACACCTCACATAAAATTACACCATAGTAACCTTGTATACAAACCACGCAGTTTCTTTTCTATGTCGGCCATTATTCGTAAGTAGAAAAACAAGACATAAGCATCACCAAGGGCATTGTGATGCCTCGTACGAATAAAATTGTCCGTGCAGACATGCCCTCTAAGATATTGTTATGGCCTATCATATTGTAGGCATAACTTACTCCTGGGACGCTTCGCAAATGTGCCTTCTTACTTTCTTGCAAACAAGGTAGCAGTAAAGGGATGGATGAAACTAATTTTTGATCACATTTTTTTTTAAAACTTTGTATATATCCTATCTACAAATTATTAGACTTTTTGAAAGCAAATTCTAAATATGAAAATGTTGGTCTTGAACTATGTTTTTTGTAAAGTCGCAGAAGTATAATAAGAGCAAGGTCTCGTAAAGATTAAATTAAAAGCCATAAATCACACCACCATGTAACATACCGTAAAAATACGTAGAAACAGTTAATAGTTAGGTATTTGAGTCTGCTGATAGTATCTCGACAATATAAGTAATGTCTAATTTACCTTAAGCCAAAGGTTGGTCGAAAAAATCGCTTTAGGCGATAAGGCCGCTCAATGTAACTACCAATGTTTTGTTTATATTATTTTTAACTGTATTTTTTGGTAAGCAATAAAGATATAATGCATTGTACTGGATATTTAAATGAATAAATAAGGCTCCCGTTTCCCATACAAAAGTCAATTAAATAAAATGTGCAACAAAATAAGAATATAAATACCAGCTAGAGCTGAAATATAACAGCATGATAGTGGTGAAATCAAGATAGAGCAAGGAAACTTGGTTTTAGTTATGAATGCGTTGAAGCGGAAAACTTTCAAAACGAAACCAATTTTGTTTGCTCTTGTCTATTTTTGGTTTTATGCCTAACCCTGATAACCTCATTACATGAAAACCTCTAATAAGCATAATCTGTAGACAACTTATTAAATTAATCATCATCATGTTATATACCAATGTGTGACTATGTACCTACATAACTTCACTTATTTTTGTTACAAAACATCTAAACAAAACACTCACCTATAGATTATTTATGTCACATTACACGTCACACGGGCGTTTGTTCGTGTTTACGTCAACTTTCCGACAAACAAACTTAATTCCCCCAGTAAGAACCTACCGTGCAAAACATACTAACTTTGCTTCGAACGAAGATGACATAAATATTTAAGCATTGTTAGGATATGAGAGAAAATTTTCCCAAACGAATAACCTACGCTTTATAAGGTACTATAGCTATCGATAATTAATTCACAGAGCGAAACAAGTGGATGATTGCATCATTGAAGTTTAGTAAGGCGCCATTTATTGAAGAATATTTAAACTTTATTTTTTTCATACAGAAATAGTTAAAGGTTAAGAGAGTGCCATATATACTTTTCTACTTTCTACTTACTTTATGTTTCTATAAAAAATCATAAAGTAAGTGAAACCGCGGGGAAAAGCTGGTTTTTTCATAAGATTGTGTTCCCCATGTCTGAATCAAATACGATCGGAATCGACAGGAAAACGGCAGCACTGCGAACATCTCCAATTTTCACCACAACCATACCAAATTTCCCGGTGGCACAACAAAAAATTGTAAAAGAAATTAGAAGTAGTAAACAACATTTCATCAAGACTGGTTAAAAACTAACCTGAACACAAGTACGAAATTTTTCATAAACAATAAATCTGCCATGTGCGAGTCGGACTCGCGCATAAAGGGTTCTGTGCTATCTTTACAACATTAGTTCAAGTTTCTATACCATTTATCGTTATTAATAATAAAAAAGAAAAAAAAGCAGAATAATCACGTTCGTTGTATGAGATTCCAGAAGTTTCGTTAGCTCGAACAATTAAGTGCAGTGTCATCAGACCGACATGACAGCTCCATTAATGTATTTAACGCTTTTTGCTGCGGCTTGTACTATTGATTTTGGCAAGTCATCGACACTAAATAACAAAGGTTTGCGTTTGTGGCGATCAATGGCTAACGTCTGCCAAGAATACATACTATTCACGGTTTTGTACTGGCAATGATTTGGAGTCGAACATTTTTGTTTCATCATTCCCTCGTTATTTCAATAGTGAAATATGTAATTATAGAAACGTGACAATTACTCGTAAAAGTGATTGTATGGTTGCCTACTTTTTTAAGTACATGACTAAGTAAAGCTTTTTATTTACCTTTTATGAATAATTGTGATTATCACTACTTCCCTACTAATATTATAAATTCGAAAGTAACTTTCTATGTATGTCTCCTAAATCTTTCATACGTTAAACCACTGAACTGATTTTGATGAAAACTATATCTAACAAGCTAATAACTATTTCGAAGATAAGACTATTATACTCGTGCTATATTGGGAAATTTATTTACGTTGGCTACCTTTTATTATCATATAAAGGTTTGAAAAGGATTGAAATAGGTGATGAAAATGTCTATACTCATCAAGAACCCTGGCAAAATTGCTATAGCAATACACGCAGTGCCATTGGACGCCTACATGAAAAGTTATACCAAGTACATTTTCACGAAAAAATTCAACTCACGCCGACGGAGTAGCTAGTTGCAACATAATTTTACAATTCAGCCCGTTATTTTATGACCGTCATGTCATTTAACATTAATAACCGTCTAGTTGGTTTAATGACATAACTAATAGAATTAAATATTATTCGTTTCGGTCCACTAAAGCAAGGTTTTGAGTATAATATATCCATTCATAAGCTAAAATTAATTTACTCACATAAAACAAAGCTTGTTAAAATTCAAAAGTTAACCTAACATAACCTTTACAAAACCTCTAGAGAAATTAGTGTCATTTTACACTAAAGGTAACCCATAAATTGGGTACGTGGCTAGCGTTTTAAAGCTAAATAGTAATTTACGCAACATTGCTACAGGAGAGAAATATCATGTATACTATTTAGAATTTGCTTATTATTATAAACTTTGAGTATTATTCGTATGAATCCATTGTTTCGTGTGAATTTTCATGTCATGTTAAGTTTTTTTCGTTGTATTTAATCATTTCATATTTGTTAATAAAGACACTTGCCGGTATTTTAATGGATGTAAAAAAATAACAAAAGAATATGAAAAAAATGCTTCCACAACGTATTAGGAACTTTAGTTTATGTAATTATGTGATAAATTGACAACAGCTTTCAACTACACAATTTTTTTATTGGACCATTCTAACCTTTGGATCAGTAACTCAGTTAATGTGGAAAGACTATATGAACACCAAGAATCCATTTGTCGGTGAAACTGTGTCATTTGAAAGAACAATAGTCAGATTACGGTTGACGAAGAATCCATATTTATTAATGACTAATTTTAATTTATAGGTACAAACACAAAATAATAATGAAATATCAAAAACCTGATTGATTATTCGTCAACTGTGATATACAGAAGATTACTGCCAGGTTCAAATCCCTCGTTGAATCGACTACTTAAACATACTCAATCAGATAAGCCTACGAGTAGTAGGTCCTAGGTTTAGAAACTCTCGAATTGATTACTCCGTCCTTTTTGAAGTCTGTTTGAAATTGGATCAGGGATCGTCATCCATGATATAGGGATAATACGTAATTTTTCATCAAAATTTCATCAAGTTACTATATACATGTATTACATACAGAGCGTAAGCAACACATCAACTGCAAGGCGTGTGATGCTCTAACAGATTTCTAAAGTGGCGTATGGAGGGGCGTTAAAGTCAAAGTCTCAACACATTGTTTCAGACAGTGATCCCAACATTAGAAGCTTACTCCGCCTCCCTTTGTTCTCATAATTGCGACTGTTAAGAACCTCATTGTGACCTCATTGTTTCTATACTAAACGCTGAATACACTTTTAGGCTTTTGTTTTTAACGGTTCTCGATTATTTGAATCATTGTCTATGACGGTTTGTATCAAATTGTGATGTTTTCCAACTTTAAGCAAGGAAAAAGTTCTTAGTTTCTAGGTACTTTTATTTTTTTAACTTCTCTGATATCAACTCCGATTTCAACAACTGATCATGCGCTGAGCGGACATGTGTGAGATACTGAATTTAAATTATGTTGTGCTTGTATAGTTCTTTTTTTCTTAAATATCGAAAGGTTTTCGATCAAGGGTGTGTAAGTCAAAATAGGGTCACTGTCAAACTAAAACTGAATAAGACCTTATGTTTTATTAAGATTTGTTACGGCTGTGTTGATTCAGTTTTTGTAATACTTGAGGTTGTCATATATATATATATTATCAAAATAGGACCAGTATTTAATTATTTTTTTTTTGGGTAAACTACAATACCGCGAGCGAAGCTGCGGGTAAAAACTAGTATATAATTATTCACATAAGTAATTAAACAGAAACGCGCGTTTTATTCCTACCCTCCCACTTTCTTATTCATTATCTTCTAAGCCATTCTTACAACCTAACCGGGAACAATAAACTTATTTACAACGCCATTTCTTTCTGTTTAAAGTAGGTTTTAAAATGTTCGTAAAACACCACTTCAGGGTATCAAACACTTTTTATAATCACAGTTGAGTCATAAATTTTATATCTGAGTAGAAACGAATCAGAAAAGAATATTTTTATTGTACCTATTTGTTTTATAGAATTTTTGCTATAAAATTTTGTTACTTGAGACACGATAACTAATAAAGATGAACTTCGGTTTAAAAAACAGGAAAACTGTATAATAGTGCATAAAAATGAGAAAATTTCATTTTGATTGCGTTACAGTATTTCAAAAAGATCAAGCAAATGTGAAGTAATAATTTAAATTAGTGTGTGAACCTAATACTCGTATGTACGTGCGGTTCCATAGTAGAGGCCGTTGGGTATACATACATAGTATCTCGTGCTGAGTTGTCGACGTTAAACAGGGAAGTTTCCACGACATCATGCGCTTAATAATATGTATCCTGCATACTTGATCGTGGCAATGCTGCGAGTGTAATGGGTACATTTGCACCAAATACTACTTTATAACTAATCAAATAAGCCAACCCTGCCCAGTGGCTTATTTGATTAAGGGTAATTTAATTGTGACATATTTTTTTCTATTTAAAAATTAGTAATAAATATTTAAAATACATTATATTATGGTTATGGTGACTTTGTATTCTTACTCACCTTCGTAATATTTGCATGCCATACTAGGCCAGGCTACTAAAATTATGTACGAGTATATTCTAAAAATTATTACCTCAAGATCTTGTACACTTCATCACCGTGTTTCTCGCAAAGAAAAAGTAATTTATATATATATATTTTTTAATATTGTAAGTGTATTATAAAAATGTACTTTTTGTCAGAGGTCCGTTCTTGAGGTTTGCCAGCGCGCAATGGAGCATAGTATTCTAGGAGTAAAGCATACTAACAGAATCAAAAACATCTTACTACGCTTCCACGCAAAAATAATAGAGATCCATAAAGCTGCATGCCTGAAAAGAGACTGGGCTGGATACGTTGCCGGATCCCAGAAAACCAATGGGCCAAAATAATAACCGAGTGGATCCCTGACGTCACAAGACCCTGCGGCAGACCACGTCACCGATGGCAGAATGATCTAGATAACTACACAAATAACTAGCTAGAACAATAGAAATGGATCAAGATAAGTGGAGCAATGGAAAGGAGGCCTTTGCCGTACAATTTAATAAACCGGGCTGATAGTAATAATATTTTATTTGTAATTTTTTCTAAGACAACTGTTTGCATTTTATAAATATTAGTTCCTGAATTCCTAAAAAAATTTACTACGCTTGGAAAAGCCATTATTTTTTCCTATAAAATATCATTAATAATACGTAAATATTTACTTTGTTTAGGCATCAGAGTATTAATATTCTACAATGTTGTTCCAATACCTACTATGTAATTAGTACTTCTATGTAAGATAAATCTACTAAGTTACAATTTTCCTTTGACATCAATTCTCTATTCTCTATTTCTAAAACTATTTAATCTAAGCGTTAAGCACATAATTACTCAAGACGCTAGCTTCTACTTGTATAGGTTATAATCTATAAATATTTCTTACTTAATTTCCTTATAAATTATATGAAAAGCCGTCTGTTTAACAAAGTTTCACTTAGGAGACTTGTAAATCTTGGAGATATCTTTTGTAAATTTATAGCGTTCCAATCCGTTGCTTCTTTCACTCCCATTAGTTCCTGCGAGAAATAAAATTTAAACTTTACAACATTCATCAAGACGTCATGAGCAAAGCTTTTGAATAATAAAAACCTTCGCTCTCGCCTCTCAGAACTTTTGCGGAGACATGCTCTCTTGGTTCTTCCAAACATTTATAAAAAAATATAGAACGGAAATGCTGCACACGAGCGTAATTCAGTCAAGCAGGTCATTCTTTCTAAAAAGTAACATATTATTTATACAAATTTCATACTATGTCGTGGTATTTTAATTTAACGAATTTTAAATAGTTTTTTGTAGTATTAATTTTTTTTATTAGGGTAGTAGTTCCTGCGACAAGTATGCAACGACGACATTTACTGGTAGATATGTAAAATATTTTTTACACTTATAAAACTTGCGATAATAATTCTGGATATGAAAAAATACGTCCAGTGTTTGTAATTTTTCTGAAACTCGCAAAAATTAAGCTCTACTAACTAGTAGTAGAGCACTAACATAAATGTATTATTTATCCTAGTAAAAAATTAAATAATCATCATTTGTGATGTGTGATGATTATAAAAGTTTAAATTCAAATAAATTTATTTATTTGAGATTTCATTTGGCCTAGAAAATTTACTATAGGGTGAAACACTATACGGAGATAACGAATTTATTGTATATCTGACATTTTAAATTATCATTGTCCATTATTTACTTAGCATATAGTAACTCCATTCTGCGTACGGCAGCATGGTCCACGCTTTCTCGGTTTTTCACAACTTTATTATGAGGGATGAAAAGCAATTTCTCACATTTATTATTATTGCTGAAGTCTCGTTTGTCGTACCAATTTGCGAAAAAAACATCAATACTTACTTTTCAAATGCCAAGTTATTTTTGTATTATATTTATTTATAATAAAAAGATAGATCTAAAATATATTTGACGTGTATTTGTCAATACTTTTTCAACTTGTTTGTTATCAAGAGTACAAATGATTTTTATGACCGAAACGTCAAAATTTACTTTTAGTGTCTATTTGGTAGTTTCTGGTCTATTAAAATGTGGAATCTGTATAATATGTAATAAACCTATTTTGTTTTTAAAGAGTCGATCCTTAACAACATAATACCAAATTACTGTCAGGTCCTTCAAGCTTCACATATAAAAACTCTACGTAACGAGACCCAACTTTATCCGAACAAGACATTATCGGAAACTTAAGTGATTAACCGCTCGTGAGTTTCGGATCCGTAACACAAAGACCCAACTTTTACAAAGGATCCGCATATTTTAATGCTTGTGTGATTTTGTAAGAACTTACTAATTCTGTCGCAGTATCATTGTGGCAATTATATATAAAATTTAAAATAGGTCGTTTTTTAATGGATAAGAAAAAGTTATACGAACACATTATTTTTAACCAACTTGTTCTCAAGTCGTCGGAATCTTCTTTTTTGTCTATTTTTTTTGCCTGTTCCCCGTTTTCTCTAAGTCCCTTGGATCAAATTGGAAATATATGTTTTTATTCAAAACAGCTGGTAAATAACTGGAGGACATGCCGGTAAATATACCTATGTTTACCAGTTTATCCCAAATCCGTTTAGTATCAAAATATCTGTAAAATTTGCCTCCCGAATTAAAATAGTTTTATCACATTTTTAAGGTTCCATACTTAAAAGATAAGAACGGGACCCTATTACAAAGACTTTGTTGTCCGTCCGTCCGTCTGTGGGTCTATCTCTTGAACCGTGATAGCTAGCTAGCTGTCATTTTATACAGAATATGTATTTCTGTTGCCGCTAAATAACAACAAATACTAAAAATATAATAAAGTAAATATTCAAGAGTGGCTCCCATACAACAAATGTGTTTTTGACTTTTTTTGCTCGATATTAATAACAACAGGTAGAAAAAAAACTTGAACTAACGTCGCACGGAACCCTTAGTGCGCGATTCTGACCAATTACTAATTATTCTTGGCCAATTACTAAAGTATTCCTTCTTTTAGGACAAAATGTATGGCTATTACAAAACAAACTATTAGTGTTTTCAGCTTGTGAAAATTGTTCACGACAGCCATAATTTTTCTCACAATAATTCACTTCACTTGAATTCTTTAAGCCGAAATATACTGGTGTATATACTGGGGTATAAACCAAAGATTAAATGGTTCGAATCGTTCCTGTGCGTTTAAGCAATCGGACTGGAAGAGAGATAAATTAGTACACCCTCTGATGTTGTATACTATCAAACAGTTGAAAAAGTTCAGCTCAGTCGAGTCTTGCGCGGATGACCGTGGAGTGGCATTTACAGCTAAGTGCAACTTTAGGTTTTTTTTTTATCCTGAACAGCTGGGTATTTGGCAACAAGTACGCACGACCACGGAAGTCAGCGACACTGTAACCTAAGATGGAGCATGCCTAGTCTGTAATACACTGGCTCTCAAGAAAAGGGTGCCGGAACACACCGTTCAGTGCTGGGCGACAGACTTTACAACTTAACGTTAGTAGCTAGCCAGGCGAGCGATAAGAAACGCCCTACCACCATGCTCTGATTTCCTCACGTTGTTTGTCTTCACCGATAGCTCAGGCTCTTTTTGCATGTTTCGTGGGATAGAACCTCGTACCTTTTGCACGACAATCGACCCCACTAACCACTCGACCATCATTGCTACAAAATGGTCTGATAAACTCTAGGTTCTAAACTTATATTCCTAAGATACTAATTGTAGCCAATTTCAGGGCCTTTAGGGCGTATCTTGGCACTATAAAGTCAGAGTAGCCGTCTACTCTGACTAAACAAAGAAGAATAAGACTTTCTTCTTCTTAAGGTTCTTTAATTTAAAAGGAAGGTTTTCTTTGAAATAGAAATTTAATTTGTATGTTTGTTAGTCCATCTTCTCCTCGATAACTGATTGAGGGTTCGACTCAATTTTTTCATCATTGTGGTTACTGGTAATCCAGATTTCCAGTGAAACTTCATACATTTGAAAAACCCTAGTTTAATTTGAATGTCAACTCGTTGGTCTTGATGCACTAATATTGCTTTTTAGAGATGTATGTAAGTAAAACTTTATGAGCTAAATTACTGTAATTGGCTTACATTACCCGGTCTCTAGGGGACACCTACCCAACGTTCCCCAGATCAAAGTATTTCTGCATAATACTTTCCAACAATGACATTTACCTTTGTTCCAATTCGAGGTTTGTTAGCGATAAAGGGATGCAAAATATATGTGGTAAAAAAAAGGTAATGATTTGGTGGAAATGATGCGAGGTAAAAATGGAAAACTGATCGTTCAAAGGGCTTCATTACGATGGAATCGCGAGATGTTTGAGTTATTTTGAAGTATCAATGCGTATTCCTTCATGAAAAAAAATATTTTTCACTTATTTTAAAAGATATTAAAAAGAAATTAGTAGAGAAATTTTCTAATCGGTCTAGCCGTATTGTTTCAAAATCGGTACATTACTTTGGTTTTAAACCAAAATTCCAAAAAATTATATTGGCACCTGCCAATTTGACGTTGACTGTCACTTTGTTTTTTTAAATCATTATTAAATATATTGTAATGATATTAATTTATAATATTTTCGTATTACTTACTTTGTCTTATAGCTCGAAAAACAAAAAATACCGGTCAGTATAAACATCTCTAATAATAAACTACCACGCGTAGCCTCGTGGTGCCTCAAGCGTCGGAGTAAATTGCTTCACCGCATACCTACAAAAACATAGGGAAGTAAAAATATTAGCGCGAGCCATCCCGCTGCTAATCAGTGCCGAGACTGCCGGCGGTCACGACGCAATATCAGACTGTCACGTGTAATAATAGCAAGCTCAAGTACGCTGTGCTGCGAGTTTTTGGGGCGAAATTGACAAAGGTGCCCCAAACGGGACAAACCTAGCCTAGGTTTGTCCCATTTGATCTATATATATGAACTATCTAACTGCCATGGCATCCCAGTCTGGGTGCGCCTAGAGCCTAATGCTTTTGACACTATTAATGGCTATCCATAGTGTAACTTAACTGAAAAAAAAAACGCAGACCTCCCCGAATTAACCCAATGCTATAAGAATGATTAGTAACAAAGGATTTCAGAAAGTGAGCAAAGATCCGGAATTTGTATATATGGCTACAAATAATAGACAAAATCAGAAAGGATGCAAGTTGCGATCAGACTGCCGAAAGTGTTTTTATTTACTTATTTAAATAACTTAAACCACTTTCAGATTAATACGAGTATCAGCTGCTAACTTTTGCTTCTAGTAAAATATTACGACATGAAATATTTCGCTTCTAATCGGGTAGCGGAAGTCCCCCGGGCAGTTTGTTACGTCACAATATCTAGTGTTGCGTATAGCAGCTTGCAAAATTACATTGTAGCTCATTGCAGTCAGCTTGATTGTTTCTAACCAATTACCAATGTTTTCCAACACTTTGCTCGCATATTAATGATGAGAAAACTATAATAAGAGAAAATAAAAATATTTACTATTTTAAAATGAAATATATAAGTTTTATGAGTTTATTTTTTTTACGTAATTAATTATTTGAATGTAACAAGACGTTGCTTGTCACGAACGTTATTTAAAAGCCAAGAAATATTTCTTATTCTTATTCTTTATTTTTACGCAAGTTACATGTAGTTTGATACACTACGATGATGTTTCGAAATAATTTAAGATACTTAATTAAAAATTGATTTGAAGATTTCCCATGTGACTATATTGGATAGAGTTGGTCTAAGCCAAAAAGAGGTCACTATACACACCCTAATGAACAACTTTCGCTACAGTTAAACTCATACTTGGAGAAAACAGCTGTCATACATTTATCAACGATAGATAAACTTTTTCTTGGAACAATTATTTTTCGTTTTGATTTCAGACAATATTTTTTTAGGTTTGGTCCCATATTAACAATATTGTCAGCTCTTTCAGGTTAAATACACCTAACCAATAAATCTGCATAAGTTTAGTGATAGAACTGATAAAAGTCAGTATATCCTCTTTAGCCAAGTATAAAATTTGACTTTCGTAGTTACAAGGTATAGAATGGATGATAAAATTATTTTCCTTATGAATAATACCCACAAACATGCCAATTTACTAACAAACCCTTATTTACAGCCCTAGTTAAGTAATAATTTTAATTGCACCTGTGCCTGTAATCGCCTATTAAAAATTAAGGTGGCATTCTAAACTGGCCATTTTTTAAAAACGTTATAATTAAACTTTCATAATTGCTCCAAACGTGGGATTATCTTGCTAACGGCGTAGGTTATGGCCACTTTACACATTGCTAGTAGCGCAGTCTAAGAATGCTTTTGCAACTAATATTGTTCAATCTAAACCAAAACAAATAATAATTTAAACAAGGAAAATTTTTAAAGCCCTGTAAAAAAAATCTACCATTTTATGACGGCTGCCATCTTAAAATCGTTTTTCATTAAACATAGCTAAAACCACTTCCGAATAATTCACCTTCCAAAAATCTAAATCGGTTCATCTGTTTAGGAGCTACGATGCCTTAGACAAACACACAAGCACGCTTAACTTATACTTACAACACCCCGTCGTTTTTGCATCCGGGATAACCTTTGCGTAAGACTTTTGCCATTACGAGAGAACCGTTGCTCCCTAGATAGAGAGTTGCTCCATAGCTCGAAACCGTACTTTATGCAATTTTTCTCACATTGAGCACCTATTTTAATCGACCTAGACATTTTTATTTCCTTTGTCAGTTCGTTTGCTTGTGTGCTTTTGAGTTTGTAGGTCTCCTGAACTTTCGTATTCGTGTACAGGTCAGGACAAAACTTTTAGTTCTTTTTTTTTCTTAGAGATTTTCTATTTGGGAGGTATTTCTACTGCTAAAAAGGGGTGAAGTTTGTAATGGTGCCATTTACTGGCCGATTTCAATAATATTTCGTACTTAAAAACATGCGCAATATGACATTAATTAAGATTTCTCAATATAAAAATAAAATTGGTTCAGTGGTTGTCTTTTCTTTTTTAAAGTCGCAATGAATCATGGTCGCGAGGTCGACTGTTCGGGTTTGTATCCACGGATCTCGTGATTAGACTGAGCTGGTCTCTGATCACGGAGCGTTGTTCCCTCTGATAATGTTATTCGATTATCACAGAAAAAAGAGACTACACTTCTTCCATAACTTCGTGTTTTTCATTCATTGTTAATCCATTAATACTAAAAATACATGTTCATCATAGTTTTAGAGAAACAATATTATCATACACGTGCATATCTTATAAGACTACGTTGATTTTATATTTATATATATTTTCATATGGGTGCTGCTGTTACCCGCGTCTTTGTACGTGGCGTATAACTTTGATCCTTTGTTTGACCCTAATAAGGATTAAATTTCCGATAATTCTTTCTTTCTTCCTCTACACCCTTTTCAAGACTGAAAAAAATTATAACAATAATTAAGAGGGATTTTAAGACACTCGCTAGATGGTTGGATCTAGAGTCGGATTCTAAGGATTCTCTATACAACACGTTTTGTCCCGCAGCTAGCTGGTTATTTTATAATACTTATGTTTTATTTTTATATTGTAAACCACTTAATTAAAAATGAATATGGACAGTTATTTATAATCTATTATCCAACCCACGGTAGCACTCAGTTTTATATAATAATAATAATAATAAGCCCCCTAAAATCAACCACACGCCCAGATCGACCACCTGATCTTCGTAAGGGGCAGGCAACGCAATCAAAAAATTACTATGTGGCTAACGTGGCTCTAAAGTACGTTAATAAACATCTTAGTAACTATTAGTGATAGCCTGAACGACAGTAAGTATTTAGGTTAAGCGACACGACGATAGAAGACGAAAAGAAAGGTTAAATGAAAGAAGCTGCTTCAGGCTTCTGGCACATAATGACCTTGCGAGGCCGTGGCAGAACAGACGACATTAGTGTAGGGTTCCTCTTAGAGTGATGGCGGAAGAGTATGTTTGATGGTATACCAACGGCTGCACTCAGGGGCTCAGTTAGGTCAGCCTACTACACGCTTCAAGACCCTGGACAGGTGCTGTAAGCTAAATAAGTTTGTCTAACTAAAAAATGATGGAAAGCGGTAAAAGTAGGTACAATTTACGGTCGCTGCCCAGAGGCGATCACCGGAACGCATCTGGAGGCGATGCTGGGTGCCACAGCATGCGATCCATCGGTATATGGGACATCCACACAAAGGTCTTCAGGTCCCAAACTAGGCAAAGCCTGTGCTTCGGTAACCTGATGACTGATATACTTATATACATAAACACATACTTACATATATGATCACATACTTAGGTAGATAATAAACATCCAGACACAGATAAAACAGACATTTTCGTGCACACAAATGTTTAACCTGTCCAGGGATCGAACCCAGGACCAGCGGCGCATAAGGCACGGTTGCTGCCAACTGAGCCAACCAGCCAGTCGCGCCAATCGGCCTGTCAGTACGTCTTTACGCCTTAACGTTGTTTAACTTTGGTGACCTTTGAGAAACTTCTAAGCTGGGCACCACTAGCTCTACTTGAATTCAATGAAATACTAGGAAACCTAGCTTTTAGTGATACTGAAACACTATTAAATATTATTTGTAAAGCTTTGTAGTAGAGGGTTAAACCAATTTGAACCCACTCGGTCCGCCAGCCGCCGTTCCGTGACCAGTTTTGAAATAAAAACTAACAGCTTGTTACGCTAGTTAAGAGTACGTTCGAACATGATCGAGTGTCAGCACACTAACCCGTTTTAGCCGGCACGGTTGGTAATGTTTGTTTGAGATTACAAATAAAGCACACACAATATTTTTGCATTTTAAAACTTATATTAATACACTTGTACCTACTATATTATGCATGATGAAAATTTGAAATATAAAGCAGCAATTTTAATGTATGAGAAAGTATTATTGATGTTCATTCAAATGTGCAACGTAACAACGGACCATGCTCTAGTAGTAATTATTGCAATATGAGAAAATATTACACCATACAATTATATTCAAACAGTGATTATATCAATATTGAAAACACAACGTTTTTACAAATTCAGCTGATATGTTGTTGAAATGAAAATATTTACATTGACAACAAACTAGTGTCACTTAGTATATAAAAATAGTATACTTATTTGTGTAGAATTAAAATAATAGGGTATTTTATCTACTTTTTAGTTTCAAATACTTAGTACCAGCGTAACCATCCTTTATAGAAGTACAGTAAAATGGTTTATTCCCGTTTCTTTCATTAAATTTCGTTTGAGTTGGCTTACCATACTACTGGCCGCAGCTGCATACCACGCGTAGTGTGAATGACACAAGCTTTTTTGTACACATCTCAAAATCACCGAATAAATACGAGAGCACAATTTCAATCACGCTTTTGTGCTTAGCTTGGCCTGGCTTTTTTATTTTTCAATAAAACAGAACCCGAGATTTGTTAAAATGTGTCATATCCAATTTGCTGTCTAAGCTGGTTTGAATTGTACATACGTAGTTTTACGACGTTTTCAGCGTGACAAAGATATTTTTGACTTTTAGCGATATTAAATTTATATGAGATTTTATGCGATATCATCACTTAGTGTTAGCAGAGGTATCATGAATGAAATAGTTTTAGTAAGTACTTAACATGTAGATATATTGAGCTGTTAAGAAGTAATGAAGGCGTATATTTTTTCTTAATGTTTATTATTACTAGCAATTACATGGACAAGCTTGTAAAAAAAATCGTGAGCTTCGTTCTAACTACATTATAGTGACTAAAATACAAGCAATGTGTAATTTTTTTATTTTAAAAGTTGGTAATAAATGACTTGTTCTGTGACGATTGCTCGCAAAACATAGACATACATTTGATCCAGTATCGACTATTTTTGCATTGTCCATTGTCATTGTAAATTTTTATTCGGTTTATTTTGTCTGCGTATTTTACCAGTTGTTTTGCATTAATGGCAAATATCTATAACGGTATTTTAACTTGAAACCCTCTGTAAGGATTAGCATGATTAATAAAAAGTAAACAAAATGAACGGAGAGCAGAGAAGAGGCTTGTTATACTTATTACAAGTTTCAATATGAATTTCATAAACAACTTTCCACGAAATAAAATAAAAAAACTATAATCATAATAATCATAGTCATTTATTGCATAACTGTACAGAAATTGGTCTTAATGTAGAATTCTTATCGTTTCAACAATAACAACATCGGTTAATAAATTATTAATATATAATTTCCACAAATTTGCTGTTTTTTCTTATAATTCGAGTTGGTTATCATTTTAAAAGCTAAATAAAATATTCTAAAATGTGATATACTAGTTTAAACTCATATACGCGATCGAAAAAGAGCAAACACTATACTTACACTAGTAAAAGCTTATAATGCAAAAATACAATTATTTTTGTTACCGCTTCATAAATTAAAATCTATAGCATAATTATATAAATTACTTTGGATCCACGTACTCGTAGTATCCACGAGCATGCTACGAGCACACGCTACGTCGCTACGCAAACTGCTACGAAAACAATCTACCATTCCATTGCGTTTCAATTTGCGCTGAAATCCACTTGCAATGTATCCCATTCCTAGCTGAAAACGTTCCGTTATTCGCACACATGTCCAAGTATCAGAACACGTGTACAATCCCCGGATCAAACGTGCCGCCGCATGAATATCGGTCCGAGTAAGTATTAAAATAATATCCAGCGGGCGTTAGGATTTACCATCTAATAGGGATGAAGTGTGAAGTGTTTAACGTTTATGTTAAGTAACCGGAATAATATACGATTATTTTTGTCATGCACCCATTTAAGAATAAAACGTATTTACTTACCTAAACTCTTAGGTAATTTTACTATTGAACATTGTTTTTGTTCTTATTTTTAGTGAACAAACGAGGTCAATGATTAAATCAAAAGTTGCTTACTCTGTATCAGAGTAACTCAATCATACAAAGAGCTATAATTGAGCATGCTTTAGCCCAAAAAATTTTGTTTAGCACGATTATTTTATTTTAATTATAATAGTTATCGAATTAACCGCTAAAAACAATGCACATGCGTCAAATTTTGCACCATAATCAAAGACACTGAAATTATTTTTGCAAAACCATAACCTTCTAATGCATACATACACAGAATCTATTCATGATGGTACCCAACGGCAGCTAAGTGTCCGGATAGGCCCCTTGCCGGAAGCTTGTCGGACGAGCACCCTCCCTACTGAATAGTATTCCGTTTTCACAAACAAACCATAAATTTGGAGATTCAAAAAGCTTTTATCTCTTTGTTTGCCGGTTGTTTGGTCGACGCAGCGTTCAATGTAAATCTGCAAAACCCATAATCTCAGTATTCGATAACGTTTTTTTTTTTATATTTTCTATACAATAACAAAGTGATAACTATCTTATTAAATAATATTTACAATTATTTACAGAGGTGTAACGGAACATTTTAAATTCGACAATTTCATTCACACTACAAACAGTTTTTGGGGTTGATGTTCAAGTAATTGTAATTGTCAAATTTTTGTTTTCTAAAATGTAAAAGCTATTTCATAATATGCACTTGGGGATTCTCCCTATGTGTATAAACGGGAAAGATATTTATATAATTCAATACTTTTTGATGTAAAGAGATTATTAGAGTTAAAATAAATAAATGACCCGTTTCGAGTCAAAATAACGCAGTCCAGTCTAATACAATATTAAGCTAGAGCTGCATTTTTAGTACCGTGCTTGCCAAACAATAAAAGCAAAATAATTTCAAAAGCAAACATATATAATCCTTTTTATTCTATTTTTGCAACGACTATTTGCAATGTTATTTTTACCAATACTTTTTCATAGAAATGTAAATACCTTCTAAAAGATTTTTTTTTTATAAAAGACATTTTTGTAGTTTGTTATTAAAAATAGATTATAATTGTGTGTTCTTAGTATTTTCTCGTGTAATCTTTATCTTTCTCCGTTATGTTTGGTGATATTAGGAAACCTCGACTACCTACAATTTCTATACAATTCGTAATTTATTGATTAACTAGTAGCTGGTACCTACCGCGTTGCCATTCATTTCGCATATTAAAAATTCATACATTGAACACTGTATTCAAACCATATTCAAACGGGTACAAATAGGACTGAAAAATTAATGTCCATAAAACCTTTCTTATTACACCCCTACCCCTTATAACGAATAAATCCCCCAAATGTCATTTCTATAGGTCCAGCGGTATAGGCTCTACGTCGAAACCTAGAAAATATCAATCAGTCAGAACTTACTTTTCTGTATATACAGATTTTGTCGTTACCAATTTCTGTCGTCTGCCCAAACAACAGAGACAATTTTTTACAAAAAACAAGGGGTTAAAAGCGCCTTTAAAAACTTCAGACTGCTGTATCTTAACTAGTGTAAGTGCGAGATGCAACTAGTATAGCCTATAAACAACTGCAGATTAAGGTATTATATCAAATGATACTTCGCACATCAAAATTGGTCTACTGTTTGTAGAGGGTCACAAAGAGGTGGACATGCGTATATATCTACACACAAACTTACAAACAGACATTCGAAAAACATAAACCTCTTTTTTGTCAGTCTTTTAGGTAGGAAAATAAATTAACTATGATGTATAAAAATCAAATATTACAGCGCCAAAAATTACTGCTCAAATTAATGCCAGTAAAATATTAAAGTCTGGATAGCGAGCGGTAAAACTACAGAAAACAGCTATTAACTTTGATCGTAAAAATTCGTAGTAAAAGTAATCTTAACGTGTTTGCGAGTATAACTACCAGAGGACAATAAAATGTCAAGAGGTATCAGACAGATTCGAGTTAGAATCCCGCGCGATAAATATAATGAAGTTATATGTAATAGGACAGTTACCTAAATAAAAATATTTCACATAATGTTTGAAATATTTTCATGATCACTATCATATGCTATGATTACAAGACTGGTATACATTTAGATAAAGCTATTTCAATTTAGCCAATTTTATTTTGTTTTCCCGATCTAATTGTGATCCCGATAAAATGTATTTATGCTTGATTCATATTTTATATTGGATATGCCTAAAACACGACAACAGTTTTTCTCAATACACAATGTTCACAACTTTTATGGTATATCTAATATTTCTTAAACAATTTAAATATTTTACTTCTATGCAGCTATTACTTAGCCCTTGGTCTCTGCAGTGGTAAAATACCGTGTACCTATATTGTGGAGGACCATTTCTGATTTATTTTGATCAGCGCAAGTTATTAATAAGTTTTTACTATCTACTTAATACGTTAGCTATGTTTGACACCATTTTACAATAGCCATACTTAAGTACTGCTCAACCTAGAGTATCATTACTCAGTGAGGACGCCGTTTAAGGTTATAGCCTAACTTCTAACAGCGTCGTAAAGTCAGCATTTGCTCACCTCCAAGGTAAAAATGTACGGGGTTTTATCGTAAAATCTTATGATGTAACTCCTTGCCGGTTCTGGTGTCCTGGTAGGTGCTCCGTGTTTACTGCTTGGTTAACTGCCTTGTTTATTTTGCTTGACGCTTGTAAATTGGGGTTTTTAGGACGAAATTTACTGGTGTAACTTTTAAGGAATTGAAAATAAATAGGCTCTTTATTAAAATTGAGGTTATTATTAACTTCTATTAATATTAATCACTATTTGATTATATGAATGCAGTAAGGCTCATACAAAATGATCTACTGCAAATGTCTTTTCGTCGGACAACACCATTTAATTATCTGTTGCCAAGCATTTAACGATGTGTTCCAACAGCCTTCCTCAAGAGCCAGTGTATTTTAGACATGGTCCACTTAGAGCCAAAGTATCCCTGCCTTCCGTGGTCGTCCGAGCTGATGCTCAAATGGCTAGCTGTTTTAAGCCTTTACATATTGATTCCGAATCATCCGGAAGTGTCTCCAATGGGATTGTAATATTTGCAATTTGCCGACATACACATGCTAATCTTGAATATTGCGAGTGCCCTAACTAAACACGTTTTAGATAAACGCGCTGTCTATTTACTTTATCAGAATTCCGTTCCTTGTTCCCAGGTACTGTAAACTCGCTAAAGTCACTGCAAATCCACGTCCCCAAGGCCATCCTGACAGGCAACAGTGCTGAACTCAAGTGCTCCTACGAACTAGAAGGTATGTCACATTACGAATTACAAGACACAGGAGTGTGCCTGAGTAAATAAATAAGAAATGGGTAGTTAAGAAATACTGTTGCTAGAATGTGTTTCTACAAGTTCAAGTGACTTTTAGATATTTTGTTTTATGTTGAATATTGACTTACACGTGTAACACTTTATTACATGTTGGTGCATAATGATTTTAGTGTACTAAATTGATCTCCTCGGCTTATTAATCGCATTGGGTGATATATTTTATACCTCACTTTCGAAGATTTACCTGTCGTGAACGAAAAAGTGGTTATTATTACTATGCTTATTGCTGACTTTGTTGACTATGATATGCAAAGTAATGATATTTTATAATTAAAATTCTATAATATCTTGACTAAGATTTTCTATAAATTTATACATTGCGTTTTTCTCTCCAGGTGCACAGCTGTATTCAATACGATGGTACCGGAATATGATAGAGTTCTATCGTTTCGTGCCTAAAGAATCACCAGCGACCAAAGTCTTCCCGGTTGCTGAAATAAAAGTTGATGTAAGTTTAATTATTTTTTTATGTTTCTTCTTTTAAAATATGACGGTTTACGATATATTCAACAGAGACAAGTTAAAGGTTATATCCATCCATTTCTTCATTTCATACCATCTGCCTCGGTCTTAAACTTTAATTATTATTATTTAAAAAAAAGTTTTAATTGTATTTAATTTGAATTAAATACCATTAAAACTAACAGAAAAGATTATCAATAAATTAATTCCAGGAACTCACACCGCAATTCAACCTCTAAAGTACTTAACACGGTATCAAAACACCCTCTTGTCACGATTTGGTTTGCAAATTAACGAATAATCAATCACTGGCCGCGTACTACGTTTGCATATTTCGACAAAAGCTTCGCTTTCGATGCGGAATACTCCAATTTCAATAACAAATATGATCAATTGATCAGTGACGCAAGGCTTGCTCTGTGCCAGTGTTTGCTTAATCGTTCGTACACATACGTGATTGGACGCTTGTTGAACGGTTTTTTTGAGCAACGCCGAGGATAAAAGAGACAGGATTTAGTTTTGAAACTAGTAGTTTACCCGAAGCTATGAATATTTTCTTTATTAAGCATTTGGACCAATTTGCTTGGACTAATTCAGCGCGTAAATAAATTTAAATATTATTTTAGGCCACTAATTGCCGTAGAACTGTGTGTGACCGGATGAACCAATTTAGATATTTTTTTGTTTGTAAGGTGAATTTTTCTGAAATGTTCTCAGCTATGTTAAATGAAAATTGGCTAAATATGGGTTTCAAATGAAAGGCTTTAACTAGTAAAATAGTAAATTTTTAATATAAAATAGCCGCCACCATGAAATGGCGAATATTCTTTTGTCGGTGTTTTTTTGTTTTTATTTTATATTGTTTGAAGTTGTTAAAAATAGTTGGCAATATTTTAACAGGTAGCAGCATCAGACCAGAACCGAGTGACGTTACGAGAAGTGGACAGAACTCTCACGGGGGAGTATCAGTGCGAGGTTTCTGCTGATGCACCACTCTTCCACACGGACATCAAGTCAGCACAGATGGTGGTAGTAGGTGAGTTGTTGAATTCACAGAAAGTAATCTGTTAGAGGTGTACTATGAAAATAACAAAAAAAAAATTACAAATCGGTCTAACCATCTCTGAGAAGTCAGGTAAAAACATTAAAATTCAGTACCTCCTTCTATTTTTTTAAAGACGCTAATAATAGGTCTATATTTATTCGTCAGGAACATCTTTCACTATAAGTCGAAATATGATAGAATGACTCTATGAATTCTTTCTCAAAAAATTTAATTGTTCGTATAAATGAGTATATTGACACCCTTTTCGGCTTAGTATACTCTTAATCAATAAGCCGGTATGAATAAACTGCTAAAAATAATCGTTCCTCTAAGCCTCGTCCAAGCAAAAACTTGGTAAGTAACATAAAACGGATATTAATCGGCATCTCTATTACAAGACAGATAAAAAACCCTGATAACGAAGTGATGAGACCGTGGCTAGTGGAAACTTTAATAGTGGATATAACTTCTTGATTACTTTTAGAGGGTACTGAAGTTCGATCCACTGAACTAAGCACTAAATTAACTGTTTAGTTGATAAATGTCTGACTTATATTTGTGGTGCTATTAAGTTAGTAGTGCTTTAAATTGGGAAAGTTAGAACATTAAAATAATAATCTCAAGTGCAACTTACTCTGTCAAATATTTAATACTTCTTTAGGTATTAATTTATTTTACAATATTACGTCTATGCAGAAAGTGAAATACTTATTGAGATTTTATGAATGACTCAACCGATACCCTGCCGGAGCTGTATACGAGTTATTTAAAATAAGCTGTGATGCTCTCGAGGTCTTTTACTCTTTATACAGCGATATAATTTTACTACACGTCAAAAAAACTACTTTACACAACGAGACCTCGCATTGAGGTGTTGTTGGAATTAAGCATTGTAGGCTCCTCGCTGTTGGAATTAAGCATTGTAGGGATTCTACATCACTATATTTAAAATGTTTATATTCCTACAATGTCCTATTTGTATGACCCTTTAGGGCCACTGTTCTGAAGGGTCATTCATGCAAATATGACATTGTAGATTCAGACGATGACCCGCGAAGACGCTCGAAACCCGGGCGACAGACTTAGTATAATATTATTCAGTTAATTACATGAAAAATAAAACATTAGCAGCATTGGGCGGCCTTATTAGTAGGTACCTAAGTGTTTCATCCAGAACAAATTTGAATAACGTTTTTAACAATCATGAAAACGTGACAAAAGTAATAAAGAAATTCCTCAAACCTTACTTTTAAGTAGAAGCACGTTTTTTTACTTTAAAAAGTTCAATTTAAAGTACAATCTACACACAGCAGCTGGAAAGTTCGTTTAATTTGTTCCGGTTTGAAAAATGTAGGGTAACACCAGGGCTTTTAGCGATCAACGTAAATAATTGTTTTCCGCCCGGGCAATGCGGGGTAAACGAGTTGAGAGAACACAGATTTATAACACTAGGTAGATCGGAAATTAAAAAATATATATTTTTATTGTAAAACTCCGATGCGAAAGCGAGAGGGTGTTAGTAAGAGCAAAGATCATGATGCATTTTTTTTTGGTTAGAGGTATCTCTGTCTGTGTCTGTCTGTATGTGTGTGTGTCTGTCTGTGATATCGTAGCTCCCGAACGAATGAAACGATATTGATTTATTTTATTCGTTGGAAAGATTAAATATGTAGTTGGGTGTGTTCTTAAAATAACGATGTCATGGTTTTTCTAAATATAACTTTGACTTGTTTTGTAATAGTGCCGCGTTTGGCTTCCTTCTCGTGTCCTAGTAAATAATAATGTGGCGTAAGATAAAGCAGCAGTCCCAAAGCATACAGATTCTACTGGAGTCAGTAGAGCTTAGGTTTTCGAGAATATTTTTTCGGAATGTATACTCGTCAGCTAAAGTAGTAAGTAGTGAGGTTCAATTTTGTTGGTATTTAATACAGCTGTTGCTGGATATTCAGCGCTAAGAACTTTGTAACAAACGATTTATGAAATCAAAAGATTGTTCCTAGGAAAGCTAACCGTATCTAGATCATTTTATCATGATGAACTGTATCTGAATTTCAAACAAAATTTTCATATTAGTTTTTATAAATTTTATTTTTATAAAATTTATAAAAACTAAAATGTAAACGTAAAAATGTAAATGTAGCAACGGGAATATAATAAATGCAAAAGCGACTTACGTTTTTCGATTGATTAGTTATTAATTTTACACAGGCACAAAAACGGAATACAATAATACTCGTTTATTGCAAATAAATTTTCTCTTCATGCGGCAAGAAATTTTCGAATGTACTTCTAAATACGACAATTTCCTTTCTATCTCTGTAAAGCAATAACTTTACGTAGATCCCCAACTGTACGTGCATTCTTGTGGAATTACTGAATAGTTTCAAGTCAGCTCATACATTTAATTCCTGTTAAACCTGTAAACGGAGTATTCAACTGAAGCTCTGTGGTTGGAGAGAAGAGAATTTTTACAATCTTACCGAGAAAAGATGGGGTAAATGACGAACTGGTAAAATGTAGTAAAGCAAGAAAATTCCTGGAAGGCTTTTATTAATTTACTTACTCTTACCACGCGCAAAGATTATTCAGTTGGAGTTTTAGAATAAATAATGTTATTTTTTTAGGTTTTGTGATTAATAAACGTCGAAAAGTTAAGCTATTAAAAATTAAATATAAGAGGTAAGTAAAACAAATAGAATTAAGTATTTGAGTAAAATATGTTACAAAACAAGGTATATTTTTACCGTATTTTGTTTACTAAATAAATACTGTAGAGGCGTAATAACATTAACACTAAATTTTCAAACAGTTTGACTCTACCACATATAAGATTCCGGACTTTTATTAACCTGGTATTGAACACAACCAACCATCAGAAGTCTTCAGATGGCGTAAATAAAACCTAGTTACTATACACTCAGCTTGTGTGACAAAGAAAATGCGGCAAAACCAGCGAAACTATCGTTCAGCGCGAACAAAAATATAGCAATTTTACTGAATTTTTCATACTTAGAGGTATGCAACCAAGCGTGTTCTGAAAAAATACCTGCGTATATACAGCTGAACAAAAGCTTTGAGCATACTGGATCAAACATACCATTCGAAATATTTACTTGTCAAAGCTGAAAGCCTTTTCAAAGCTTTGGTGAACTGAACTGAACTGAAAAATTTATTTTAAAATTATGGCGGAATCAAGGTTTTCGTATAATTTGTTAACTAAGTAAAAAAACTATAAACTTCAATTTATTAACTAAATAATGTTTACAATCTACGAGTACATGCTGAATTGAACAATTTTTCTTAAAAAAAGTTATTACCGAATTCCATTACGGCAGTTAACGATAGAACTTCTTTAGTTATTTCGATTTATAAATCAGACCTCGGGACCGATTTTGATTCAATATCAATGTGACCACTTTAGAAGTAATACCTTTTAAATAAAGAAAAAAAATCTTTCAATTCAGTCCAGCCATTTCTGAAATATCAAATATCAAATTAAAAAAAATAGAATCGAATTGGGTACCTCATCTTTTTGTAAGTCGATAAAAAAGCAACTGTAAGTCATACTGAAACGAAAGTAAACAACACGACGAAATAAAAAAAGGCCTGTTTTTTTTATAAAATTTATTTAAAAAAAATCATGTCTTTTATTTATTTCTTCGTATTGTTTACTTTCGTTTCAGTATGCCATTATTTTTTAGGTTGTATTTAGTACTACTGAGAAACCTCATCATTCATTCATCATCATTTATTCATATCATATAGCATACGAGTGAACTACTAATCTTATATTAGCATTTTTGTATGAAAACGTAAATTATTTTATTCGGCAAACATCAAAAATTCCAATAAATCGCGATATTCAAATAAAACAAAACGTTTGGTATAAAACTTTTTATTCTAACAAATCCGCTAGCTGAGTATTGAATATGCAATATTTTCTGCGTATCTAATAAAAACATATATTCGAAAACGTAGAAAATAGCGCAAACCAATCTACAGCGATGAATGACAGCTGTGCTTGAATTAAATTTTGAGATTTGTTTTCGATGAATCAAAATGCTTTTACTATATTCATAAGATATTTTATAAACGCTGTAGGATCTTGAGTACGTAGAAATTTGCATCTCTGTATCATACTCATAGTGAGAAAATAAACTTAATACCAAATTTAATATAATAACGTGTTATGTAGAGAATAAATTGTAGGTAAGTACATAATATTATTGTAAACGGCATTCAAAATTTCTATAAAGTACCGATTGATAACAAAAAATATATTTAAACACACTTTACTTTATTTGTATGCGATTGAAATGATCAAATTCTCATTTTTAAGCTTTAACATTACGATTATCTTTATTTACAATACAAATAAGGGATTTAAACTCAATATTTAGTACCAAATTTTAGAAGGATTTGTCCTCCCATATGTGAATATTTTACCCAAAATTAGGAAATACCAATACTAGGACCCTAACAAGACCAGAATGCGACGATAGAGCAAACTTGACTTTGACTGCAGCAACTGCACCTCCAAAGCACAAATCGTTAGTAGTGAAAAGATAGAAGGCCAGCCTTTACCCAGGCTTTTATCCTGCCACTGTAGAGCAAAAACCTGAGCAAAGGCGTGCATTTTAGTCCTGTTGGACAAAAATGACAAAAATCTCTGTAGGTATATACTAGTATGAATTAAGAGAACTTCACGCTAACCTGCAATGTCCTTTAACAGAACCACCACTGATAAGCCCCAACGTGACGTCAGACCGCATGTCATACACAGGCGGCGATCACATCAGAGTGAACTGTTCGTCCGCACCTTCACTGCCCGCTGCTAACATCACCTGGTTCGTCAACGAGCAAATGGTAAGCAATAAGCAAACAATAAAATACAGTGAAACTCTTTTACACCACACACAGGCCAGGGCAAGTTAGTGTAAGATGGTGGAGGTTGATGCCGTGTACTGGGTACTGCTGTCTATGATGATGATGATAATAAATACTAATATTAAAAATAAAATTAGTAGTTCTCCAACTGGATAAACTCGCGACCATAATGTTTTTACGACTTAAAAAAGCCAACCTCTTGAAACATCATACTATATTCACCAAGAAAAAAAAACAATATAGAAGCAGATATATTTACAACCTTGTCCTACTACAATAAAATTAGAGATTATTTTCGTATTTTAGTGAGACTTCGTTTAGAAAAAGTATTATTTTGTTATATTATTGTTTAGTCTTAAATTACGATATCTTACAGGTGCCAGGTTTCACAGCAAACCACGTGATGAACTATACAAACGGCTATGCGTCCAGTTTAGCCACTCTAGATTTAGAAGCTGCGGCTCAATCGCCGGTGCCTACGTTGATGATACGGTAAGCTTTATCAATCATAACATTAAACTAGAATCGTAGTGTCAGCATAGCATACCTTCTAATTCACCACCGACCGATCGTCCCACTGACCGATTTGTTTCGGCAGTCCCTAGCGCCCATGACCAAGACAACCTGTCTTGGTCATGGGCGCTAATTATCACAGTGAAACCCTTGGCCACCCATACCAACGTTGTCTCTGCAGTGTAATGCAAAAACCTTTAGTGATGGACCTTAGTGGAGGGCAAGGCATTTAAGGAAAACCATTAGCCATCCACACCTACGCACCTTAGATATCTATTGATAGCTATTGATATATTTTGGAATGTGATAAGTATGCAGGTGCCGTATTCTAACAATTTACTCAAATTGTTTCTTACTTATATACTTTTGAAATATTGTCTAATGTTTTTTTTTTCAGATGTGAAGCATCTATCTTCGATGTGTGGAGTGCTACCAGTCATACGATAATATTACGAGAACGTAGTGCAAACCCAGCTTCTGCATTAGGCAGAAGTTTTACTGGTAAGTTCAATTTTACTTCTTTAAATTGACATTTTTTAATTAAGTAACACTTGGTTTAGATTGGCGGGAAGTGGCAGAAAATAGATAAATGTGGAAGGTTTTGGGGGAGACTTTTGCCCAGGAGTGAGTAAGTGTAAGTTAAAAAACAAAAAAAAAGTAACAATAGTACGTTTGCTTGAATCTATAGTTTTTTGTACAGAATCTGGTGTTACTAGTTCTCATATACCTAGTAACTCATCCATCGTTGGAAGCGTTGCACTGTTAAAAGTATGAGGCGGGTTAGTTGCAGGTTCTGATAATTAGTTAATCATTGCAAACATTTGACCTTGCGAGCTCATACTGTCTAATACTTTTATGTCATATAAACTCTTGACAAATTTTAAGATTTCTTTATAATTGATAGAAGATACTAAAAATTAAAGAAATAAGGAATAATAATTAATTACTATAAGGACATTTCTGATAATTAACATATTCTTGAATCTGTTTTGTCAATATTAGTTAAAAAGTGACTTATTCGCAATCCAGTAAAACATATAGACCAAAGATTTTTTTGCCATAATAGAGCAGAGATGATTTGTTCCTTTATTCGCTCGGTCAATAAGGCAAAAAACAATAAGGTTAACCCTATTGTTTTTAACTTGTGAATTTTGTAAATTCTTAAACAAAATTAATTGCAAAACTCATATTTTGTTTCACAGGGGCAGCAGCGGAAACCCGTTTGCCAACAATAATGGTAATTTTACTCCAAATCTCCTTACAATTCCTGTTGCAAAGTTACACAGTAATCAGATAGCTGTAGTATCGTTGTTCGTTGTTATTTATAAATTAATAATTAAAATTAATTGTATTATAAACAATTTGTCTCAGGGTTTAAAGCAATTTGTGTACATTTGTATAGTATGTTATGTAATAAAAGTTTTATGAGTTTAAGACACGATTATTGTTATAAAATATAGTTTAATTATTGTGCAACAGCTGTTCATTTGGACATCATATTTATTTTTTAACCGAAAGATTACATTGCTATTAAAATAATTTTATGCGTAGAGCTATCAGCTAAAGTTAGGCATGAAAGAGGTGAAAATAAGAGCAAGCAAATCTAAAACAGTTCGTCGTTTCAAACGCTGCCAACATGAAATTAAGTTTGTTTGCTCTCATTTTCACATTTTTATATCTTGCCTGAAGCCTTCTAAAACAGGTCAAATTTTAAAATGGTTATCTTATGTTAACAAAACCGGTGATATTTCATTGACATTGGATAGAAAATACATGCAAATCATTTGAATATAATTTAATTATTTCTTTAAAAATGGTTTTCTTTAAAAACAGATTTTCAGTAAATTTAAGTATATAAATGGTCAAAGATTCTTTCTTATTGTTAACATAGACTGATTATATAGGTTAGAATGTTGTACATAATAAATTTTGTTTGTAAATAATAATATTCGATAGCGTTCATAAAACTGACACATTTTTGACGTCGAATCTAAAAACTATTTACTTGAATGAAGTAAATTTGACAGTGTTTTAACCTTATTTTTGTTTATTTGTTTCGTCTTTCTTGATTGGCTACTACAATCTGTGCATTGTGCCAGTTCTCAAGACTTTGTTTATTTATTATTACAAGCTGACTAGTACTTATTTTTTTCTAAAATATCACTAAATAACTTTGCGTAACCGCACCCTCACGTACACTTTTTTAACGCCCGATGTTATAAGAATGATAGCTATGTCTGTCTGTGGAATCGGAGTTTCTATACTTGTTAATTGATTTGGATGTGGTAATTTTATTTGAAAGCAGGTTTTCAAGGACTGTCTCTTAGCTATGTTTGTCAAAACTGGATAATACGCTTCTTGAAGCGGATGATCCATGAAGGTTACTACAGTTACCTTAGTTACAGAGCTCTTTTGTTAGCTGAGATAGAGATATAAAATGGATAAAGGACTGGAGTTTCTTTTATAATTTTTCATAGAATTTTGCGGTTTAATTAAAACAACGGAGTATACCTTCGTTATTTAAGGTTACGTCATCAATGTAGCTATCGACTTCTTGTCTAGTTTCTCTAAATCTATAATTTGGGTCATGTTAAGTCACAGGTGAATCGGTTTATCGGAGAAGTTGCGGTCAAACGCCAGACTATCTATAAAAAAAGTTAGATGACAACGGACTATAAAGTTAGATACGATTATAGACCTTTTCGTGAAATATTTAGTGTCGCATTATTCAGGTTATTACAAATTAAGTTATTGTTAATCGAATATGTTTTTATAGTCCTATTTTTATTCGTGTTCGAATCTCAGTGTGGTTTAATAGAGTTGGTAATTTAGAGAAATTATGTTTCATAGTTAACAACACAATTTTTGTTGTTACGCGTTTTATTGTCGAGAGTATTAAGGCAGACAGACATAGTCTGGTAGCGATTATGGCCGATTGGTTGAAAGACGCAAAAGATCCTGAAACAAGCCTGACTAGAAGAATAGTTCATACACTCTCAAGTTTATTTTATTTCATAATAATGATAGTGTTTTAGGTTATTAATGTTTATAAGTGTGGGTAGTCAACGAATTTGGTAAACTGGAATTTATGTAATTATTCAAATTTGCCTAATAAAACATGAAAGTTAAATGCCGAGGTTAAATTACACCATAAAATATTATATAATTAATAAATAGAAATTTAGTACACTGTTTTTTAATTTTAATTTAATGGTTTTTATATAATTATGCAAATAACAAAGTATATTTTTTTTGCAAAAGTATGTACCTATGTATGTAGATGAAATCATTTTTTTAAATTAATTTCATTCAAAAATATGAGTTTTCACGACTACCTGATCATTGGTAAAGAAAATGTCCACAATGATAGTACGTCTCACAGTGCAAGACTTGCCATCGTCAAGACACAAACGAATCATTACGTCCCTGGTGAAGTTCACCGAATGTGAATGAAACTATAGTTAGAACTTTTCATCGATCGGATTCACTTCAAAACCCATATTTTTGAACAAAATAAATTATTTCTTGTTGGGAAATGGTTATAATTTTATTCTAAAATTTTATATCCGTTGCTAGTGATTAAATTTTATTAATGTTTTCTTAAAAAATTTCGTAAGTTATCATATGTGTTAAATTCAGGCATTGGCTATGATTATGTGAGTGAAGGATTTTTTTAATTTACTAGGTTTTATACAGGTTTTATTTTATTTAAGACCGCTAGGCATTTGACCACCTGCTCGCACGAGTACTGGCGACACTGTAGCATTATATGTAGCATGCGTAGTCTGGAATACACTACCTTCTTAAGGGTGCCGGAATACACCGACAGGTGCTTGAGAACGATTATTCAACTTGGGAATAGCTAGCTAGGCGAGCATTGGAAAATGCCTTAACTCTATGATTATGACTTTGGTTTCCTCATAAACATTTCTTACACCTCACATTCTATTATGACTAGAATTTATATAATTACATTAGTTTTATCATCAAAGTTTATTTTATTATTATCGAAGCTAAAATGTTTTTGTTATTTTTATACAATTTCAAAAAAAGATGAGGTGTTCGCAATTATTTCTTTTTTTATTTAGTAGCTTTGAACTATTAGAAGTTTTTTTTGTTTGTTGAAATAGGCGAGTAGTTTAGTATAAAAAACGATATAACTAAAGATTTTGCTGATGTCGGTCGTCACTTATTTGAAAATATGATTAGTTACTATTATTTTAATACGATTTTTACCATCAATTATGACTGAAAAACAATTCGATTCTACATGGCGGCAGCTGAAGTGTATGTCAGAGTAAAAACTAATTCCTTTGAGATGTAAACAGAATTTTTTTTTTTTACATTTATGTATGCTAGTGTTACCTATTAAAATAATAAATTAAAACAATTGATGGTGCGTATTCATAGTTATATCTATCAGAATATAAATCATATGTTTTAAGTATTTTATTATTAATTTAGAACGTGTTATGATTTATCCATGGTAATTCAACTTTAGCAGGATACTAAATATATTACAAAAACAAATTATTTCAACAAAATTTTTAATTTGAAAATTTGTTTTAGTTAGAAAGTTAAGTTTTTTAATACACAGCTTTTTTTAATACAGCTTTGTTATTTAAATATAATTCATGTGTTATGTAAAAAAACAGGTTGTTAAATATAAAATGAGTGTTTGTTTGAATCCAAAAATAATTGTAAGGAATTGAATTAATACTGTAAATTTGACCGTACAATATAAAACGCATTGTATTTGTTAATAATAAACTTTGCCTAACTGTGCATTAAATTGAAAGTGATTTTAGTAAGTAATTTAAGCAACAGAATAAAGTTGTGAAAATGATGACATATATATTTTTTTTCAATTCCAATTTAATTTCTCCCTTTTACTTGTCTGCTACATTATAATGGCGCTCGCAGCATAGTTAGGCCAGATGCTTCTTACCAACAACTGACGTAAGTCCGGTTAGGCTAGAAACACACAGGCAGGAGCCTTGTTTAGCGCTTACAGCCTAGTTAGTAAACCAACGTTGTTCAATATTCGCGGCCGCACTGCGAGGTTGGCGTGTCTAGCCACCATGTTTCATAGGAATGCAAGTCTAGATTTTAGGCGTCTTAGCCTGTCCTGCTTGTGCGTTTCCAGCCTTAGATCCTGACTGGGTACCGCTGAGTAGTCTAGACAATTGAGCATTGGCGTATACTCAGAGAAAGAAAGCCCCGATTACTGAATTTTTTTTTGTGACTTCTTAGAGGCTATGAAAAAAATTACAGGGAGTATTTTTTTACCTAATATACTCAGTTCTCAACTAGATATTAGAGAAGTTTTACAAAAAAACTTTACGTCAAACATATTATTGAAATTTCCAATATTAATATTTGAAATTAGTATATTATTAGACTGCGAAAGAGGGAGAGTTATGTTTTTCGAGTGTATGTATGTATGTATATTTCTTTGGCAAACCCTAAAGCCTGTCGTATTTTTA
Organism: Ligdia adustata; assembly: GCA_947049295.1. Taxonomy (NCBI): domain Eukaryota; kingdom Metazoa; phylum Arthropoda; class Insecta; order Lepidoptera; family Geometridae; genus Ligdia; species Ligdia adustata. The sequence goes on from OX346237.1 coordinate 6,048,121, forward strand.
TGTACGTGGTGTCAATAGATTCGTCTTCAACTGCAGATGCTCATATACTGTAGTAGCTGCAACCCGCGATATCATTTGTTAAGATACGTGGGTTTAAGTTCTTGCAGTTGCGTTTTATGAGGTCACTTTTAATCACTTGTTTTAAAACTACGCCTTTTTAACTCAGCACATTACACTGGCATCTCTCTACATCTCTATGGGTAGTACATTTCAGACAATTTATCCATACAATATATTTTAAAATAAGACGTGAAATTTAGAGAGTTTTTATGTTTTATTTTAATTTTTAATTAATTTGTTAATAACAAAGGTTTTCTGGAAATTCAACCCCTAAGAGGATTAAATGCGAGATGAAAGTTTTACGTCGTGAGCAACGCCGCAGGAGACAGCTACTAACATGTAATTTTAGTTCTCATCGGCGATTAGCGTAGGCTAGATCCATTTTCCTACCCAGCCCTACCACGAACAAGGAAAAATTCACTATCAAACAAACAAAAACCTTTCAAAAGAAATGAAAACATACAACAAAAGCTTCCAAAAATAACCAACAGAAATATTCCGCAACGATTTATGCAAACGCCGGCTATTAAAGAAAGGTAATGCCATTAAAGCCCACAACAAAGATTTCAAAGGCGTCACTCCAGCGCTCTGTGACTTCGTTACTGAAAGGCCTCTATCGACGGCGTCAGTTCAAACTCGAAAAACAATGGGAGTCTTTCTAAAATAACAAATAGGGCTGCGTACGCCTATATTCGAACCGACTTTGAAGGTTATAATTAACAGTTACTCGCAAAATTATATGATTAATATAATTTTGATATTTTCTACTTTCGATAATCATTAGGAAAGAAAGTAACTTTTAAGTCCTTCAAAAAAGCTGGGTTTGGTTCATAATAATGTGTGTTTTGTATTGTTTCCTGTTACAAATAAATATGTTTCCATTTCTATTGTATATATGAATCTTAAGACACTTACCCTATACTTATGGAAAATGCTCTTGACTAAACAGTTTTTACCGAAGGTGTAAACTTGAAAAGAGAAATTGGGCCTAATTCTAAGTTTGACTTATCTTTCTCTTGAGACGTACTACTAAATTTGTGCTGAAAATGGCTTATCCTAGGATGCTTTAGTTAATATATAAAATCGCCCAAGTACTAGTTGGACTCACACGCTAAGGTTAATAATACAGAATAGAAAAAGTTTTATCATGATTAAGAGCCTCGAGAATAGTATGTTTAGTAACCACGAATCAATAGTTTTGCATTGCAACTTAAAAAATATATATTCTTGTGTCAAAAACCAGGGAGAAAGTTGAGGATTACGATTGTATGAAATCTCAGTTTTGCTATGACCTTACAAAACAGGCTGTACATAACATCTAGAAACATCCAGCAATACAAAATCCAAGCGCTCGCTTCAAGGAAACAAAACACGGCGCGAACAAATCACGCCCGCGGCCCCTTCTGAATTATTCACAATTCATATGGGCAATAAATAGAAGGAATGGAAAAATAGAACAGGTGAGTAATATAATTTTTTTCATCCCCTTTTTGTTCGGTTGTTCTTGAATAGAACGCCTGTTGGCGAGCGATAATAACTCATCGATTGTTTAGCGGCTAACAGCGTGTGTGAATAAAACCTTGTTGAGAGTTTGGAGGTCCGTTTTTTGTTCGGGATTAAAAACGGTAAAATGCTATAAATTATCGTGGGCAAGGTTTGAGATGGTGCCGGAGAAAGCTTTTTTCGTGTCTGGTGATGAAAATGTTTTGTATAAATGATGGTTAATTAAGTTAAACATGGATTATTTAAATTGTATTTAAATTTAAAAAAGAGATATATTTGGTGATATTTCACATCAACATAGAACATACAAGAAGATTAATAATAATTTATAACTACGAAATTATGTTGATATTTTTCCACAGATTAAAATGTATTATTTATTTTATTCTATAGCCATGTTACACTCTTTCTGTAAATATAAAACGATCGCCTGCTTAAAATTTAGGGTAATGTTGAATTTTTAGAAAACTTTCTACATACGGAACACCTTTAGTTAAAAAAAAAAAATTGTGAACGTGCTATGGCATTACCCACCGTATTCGTTAATTCATTGTCGGCGGAAATACGTATTGTGGGCTTTGTTAAATATGAATGATCGAGTAATTTGATTTGCAAGCTTTGTTAAATTGGCTTTATTGTGTCAAAATCAGATAGTATGGGTGATTAGCTTTTGCTCGCGCTGTGTTCGTTTTACCTTGAAAAAGTAACTTAGGTATAACACTTCTCACCAGACCTCGAACTATCTCTGCAAAAATTTTATCCATCCAACAAACACATTTTTGCATTTATAATATGTTTAGGTATCCAGAATACAAGTGATATTACGCTGGATTACATTAATTAAGGACACAAGTATTTTTTGTTTTCTACTTTACTTTAAAACTTCGATTTCTCAGAAACATCTAGAACTATTTTAAGAGAATTTTTTGTTTGAAAAATTTCTCTTAAAATTGGTCTCCTGTTGAATTTAATCAAAATCGGTCCAGTAGATTGATCGAAAATCAAAAAAGACTTAAAAAATCAATGAAGAGAATGTAAGTCATTTTTTTTTAATTATTACTTTTAGACAATAGTATGATATCACATTCCAGACCACGTCCAGGATTGAATTTCACGCGTCATGCCAGAAAATCAAACGTTAACTCGGTTAAGAATCATAGTAAAAATCCAGTTTAAAGACGTGTAAATCACCCAAGTATCAATCAAGTAGGATACATTTAAAAAAAAATCATTTTTATTCCTTTCTGTTCCTAAACAAAAATCCAGACCAAGCGTAGCATTTAGTTTATTTTGATTCAATAAATTTAGATTCGTTATCCAAAAACATTATTTGTTACATGAAATACAATTATGATGAACAGGATTACCTACTTCAGTAAGTAATAAATTCAAGTAGCATAATCCACTCGGTTAGTTCATAATGCTCTCGACATTACAGTTAATATGGGAAGCCGTTACAATTTATTAATTTCACGGTGAGCGTGCTCCACTCTGCTCGAATTAACTTCTAAACAGGTTTATGGTGAAACGTAGAGATAACTAGCAGTAAGAGCGATATTAAATAGCATTGGACCAATTTTTTTTTGAGTGTTTATTTATTAAAATTGATTCTGAAGTTTTATTTCTAAATCTACGTAACTGAAAAGTTCTAGTAACGCCTGTCTTAATGGAAGTCGGTAATTACTTCTTTTTTTTAAGAATTAGTTTTTCATGTTATTATTTAGTCCATTAATTTTATAGGACAATCGTTTTTTACAGTTTATAATCCAATCTGATTTCCAAAATGCTGGCCTCTGCCTGGGTCAGCGCATCGGCATTGCCATTCAACGAGGCAATGGGGCCAGCATTTTGAATACTCTACCAACTGGCAGCGGTTTGGATTGTTAGTTTTAATTATTAGGTATTGCTTTTGTATATATAGTTACAATATAACTTTTTAAGTTTTAGTTCAATTTTATCATGACCTTAAACTTCAAATAAAAAACTTTACTTGCATCGATAACTTTACATAAGAAATCCTTGAAGCGTCTCGACGAACCGACAATTATTATAATATTAACGAAAATTCAGTTTATTACTAATAACAAAAATCCGATGGTGGCTGCTGGACCATATTCCATATTTCCTATTTAAGTTTTTTCTTAGCATCACTCTGCAAATTATTCATGAAATTGGCCCACAGATAACACCGTGGCCAAACTTTAATCTTTTGGGGAGACTTTTACCCAATCATAAATATAAAATTAAGATTGGTTAGAAACTATGACGAAGAATGGTTTCTTCGTTTCAATCGGTACTCAATCGTGATTTGAAAAGACCGAAATTATAGCTCACAGCAGCAAATTCCATAACCTCAGCTAGGTTGTGGAATTGCACAATAAAAATTGATGCAGAGCATATTTTAGTGCAAGTCAGTGGAATCTCTACCAATATAAAATGTTTTGCTTCTTCCTTACTGAGCTAGGAGTGTTTCTAGGCACACAAAAGCAATAAGCTCAACACGATAGTAAATAGTATTTCAACCGCAACGGACTTCAAACTTTGTCAAAAGGGCTTTTGAAACAACGATTACACCAAATTAAGGAGTAATAACTAATGGTCAGATTGGAAAACTTCAGGATCTGTTCGCGAAGGGTAAATAAATGTTGGAGTGGTGTTAATTTTTGTCTGAAAATTAAAGTAGTTCCACTAGTACCCTTAAGTTAAAATTGACACTGTGTTACTACATCAAGATATTGAACTAACCACACGGGGCTGAATGATTTTACAAATATTAGTTTTCTCTACTAATGGAAGTGTAAACAAGTGCGAAAGAAATTTGTTTCTGTTACAAAATCAAAAGTCGATTTTGCACATTGACGTACAAGTACCTACATTTAATTTCATTGGTATAGCATTACGGAAAGTGCGATTGCGGACTGTCAAATAATTATTTGTTATTTTTAGTACGCAAATTGTAAAAACTGATTTAAAATATTTGTACATATATATATAAATATAATCTTCAGTGTTATTTAAGATTTGAAATCAGTGATTTTATATCTATCATAATGATAATAAATTGCGAGGAAAAAGCGGGTGGACGAATACGTTATTAATTTGATACACACGAATGAAATCGCATACTGATACAAATGAATGAAATTACTCTGGGTATGAATCTAGAGCAAAACAGCTAACACAAATTACTTTATTTAAGATCTATAGATAATACAAAAGCATTTGGATTATCTGTAAATTAGTTTCCTACACACAGAAATTCCATTCCTAAACCCAGAAGTTGTAAGTGCTTCAGTTGCTATTAGCCATTTAGAACCAAACCTGTTACAGATGCTATCTACGCAACATTCAGGAAATTATAATAGCACTGCATTTCAAGCTTGGCAGCAACAGACTTGGGAGCGAAGATTAAAGCTAGGTGGAACGTACATCTTCCCATAATACACTTTTGTGAAAATACTGCTACCTATAAATATTACTTGGATAGTCTTCATACAATACGTAATCCAAATGTTTGGCATATCTCGTGCTAATTAGTTGCCCACACACAGAAATTCCATTCCAAAACACAAAAGTTGTAGGTGCTTTGGCTGCTATTAGCCGTTTAGTGCAGGAACCAAACCTGTTACAGATGCTATCTAAGTAACATTCAGGAAATTATAGTAGCTCTGCATTGCAAGCTTGGGAGCAACAGACTTAGGCGCTCAGAGAAACAAGCAAACGTAGAACTTGGATAACTATGTTTGAAACTTTTGTTCATGTATCATCGTGAGAAGCTTCATCGCTAAGAGAGACAAAAGTAATACTTTAAAAACGCTTCGGTGGCATCCGAAAAAGTAAAAAACCGAATTCTAGTAGTTACGTTATTTAAACTTGCAAACCTAAAGACAACATTTTGATATCATTTATATGGGGCAAACTACATACACTTACTAACCAAAAAAAAACATTTTTTCAAATCGAAACGCTTTGAGAAATCCTGAAACATACATAAAAAACGCTTTAACAAATTGAGAACCTCTCTTTCTGATATGTCGGTAAAAATTATAAAATCTAAAGAAAAAAGGGATTTTTTTTTAATACTATGAGTGTCTTTCAATATATCTGTACCCACTTAATTTTACATACAAAACGCTGCTATACGCTGAGTTGGAGCCGGTCTGTGCCAAAAAAACTTAGGTATTATTATGATTAAATAAAATATTATTTTATATTAAAAACACATAATTTTTTCTGGAACAAATATTTTTTCTTTCTTTCTTTTTCTTTTCGAACGTTCTTGTACACAATTATATAGATGTCACTAGTGCGCCCCAGAGCATTACGAATGCATTTCATATAGAAACTGCTGTAAAAATACGAGATTTCGGGGTTTTGTTTTAAGTTTCAGCTATCGTGACACGTAGGTTAAGAGCTAGTGATATTTTTTGCATTGTCAAATGCAATTTTTAAATTCTTTATCCATATTTTATCGTCTATTTAAATTTTATGACTTATCGATACGAGCCAATTTTTTATACTTTTGATAAAACTGTAAGAGGTCAAATCCTGTACATTGAATATTGCGGGGGGGGGGGGGGTGTTATTAACGATATATACCCCAAATGTATATTTTTCTTAATTTTTGTCTGTCTATCTGTTTCTAGACTTTCCATTACTTCGGAACTGCTAGATGTATTCTAATGAAACTTGGTATGCTTGAGCTTTATACCATGAGGTAGGATCTTATCTACTTTGTATCCCCAAAACTCAGAAGGGGTCCCCCCATGAGAGTCTTATTTAATTATAGCTCAGTAACACGTGCTTTGATTTGGGTAATTAATTTTTATTAGAATGAACCAACTAAAATAAATGTTATCCCAGACATTGAGAGGGGATGAAAATCGTATTTAACTAGAAATCGGTAACGTGTACCTTGATTTGGATGATTCTTTGTTTATTCCAAAAGTCTAACTAAAATGACGTTATCCCAAAAATTAAATGGGTTCCCGTGGGACGCATGAAAGTCGTATTCAACTATAAGCCGGTAACGAGTGCTTCAATTTGAATTATTCTTTTTTGTTAGAAACGTGTAACTGAAATGATGTTATCCGAAAAATTTGTGGGGGTACCCGTGAGAGAGGGGATAAAAGTCATCGCGTGCTTCGGTAAGGATGTTTTTTTTTGTTAGTAATGACTAACTCAAATTATTGTACCCAAAAAAACTATTACCTAATTTTTGTAGTTTTAACAAAAAATATTTTATTGAACGCCTACATAAAAAGTTGTAGTTAGGAAGTTGTTACCATTGAAATTTAATTTGCATAGTTATTTTTTTAGAAAGAATTATCTGAAGTTATTGTACTGCAAAGAAAATTTGACATCGATCGGTATTGTATTTCATTTCTTTTTTTTGAGTCTATAGCTGGGGCATAGATTATGATTGTACATATATTTATTTTGTATACTACACAACTAGGCATTTGACCATAACTTCGCACGACGACGGAAAACGATACTGCGATGCTGTAGCCCTAGATGGAACATATAGCACACATATGACACATATGTGTAAACACATAGCGTCCACAATTTTTGTGGCTATGGTGACGGAGTAGTTACAGGGGTTAGATTGCCGTGCGAGAGGTACGAGGTACCGATCCCACGAAATACGCAAGAAGAACCTGAGCTGCCGGTGAAGGATAACATCGTGTGGAAGCCATAGCATGGTGGAACGGCAATCTTAATTCGAACGTGCGAACTTCTCTATATCGCTTTAACCCCTCGACTCGGAATCCGTATGAATGTATACGCGTGACAGTTGGTAACGGTAGACTCGGAACGCGTATTAATGTATACGGACACCCTACCAATTCAAAAAGGTCTTCGAAACGTATCTTTTTTAATCTGTAGGCGAATAGTTTGTATAGAAACAAAAGAGTAGAATACACCCTCTTTATTTTGGTGTATAATAACAATGGTCTTTTGTTATTGTTTCTTAGCATAGCCATTTTGAAAGTCGGCAGTTTTGTGGAAGTGAAGCCAAGTGTTTGTGCGTGTTTAAAAATTGTTTTCTCGTAAAAGGTGAGTAAAAGCTATCATAATTCTGATCATGCCATATGTGGTGACCTTTACACTACAATAATGAAGCACTGAATACAATATTTAGTTAGTTTTTCGTCTAAAAATAAAGACGCGTCGAAATTGTTTCGTGCTTTGAGTATTTTGACGGGTGATTTTGAAGTCAAAATGTATTAGTGCATGATTTATGTACAGGAAAAATTGGAAATAACAATCACATAATTGTATTATTGACTATATTTCTGTTCAAGAAGTTCTAAAAAAGCTAAAAATACCATTTATTTTTGTCAATGTTCAAAATATCGGTTTTCTCTCCGCCATTTTGATTTGTTTGGTCTTAGAGCTGGTTATCGATCAATATGGCCTATATCGATAAAAATGTCGATAAATTTTGAAAGAAAAAAGTTTTTTATTATTTTTGTCTTGTTAACCCACTTCAAAGAAAGGAAGATGTTTTCAATTCGTTAGGGTCTTATTCTAATTTTTTTATTTTTCGTGGTTTAGATGTGGAATCCCGATAACGAGGCCCCCCAGCAATTTCTCGACTTTCTCAATGAAGAATATTTAGACTCGGATGACGACGTCATTGAAGAAGTCGATAATGAGGGCAACGATTTGACGACGGAGCTGGAAAGTTTGAATGTTAGTTAAATTTTAAGATTTTTTATATAATTTTATTCAAGATATTTTAAGATCACTTTAATCAACTTTAAAAAGTACCTTTTATTCTATAAGTTTATTTTATTTAGACTAAATGACACTTGTTCCCATTCAAATTGGTTCAGTTGATTACATTTTGTCATCAGTTGTGTCTGTGGTGTGGTTTCTGTTGTTTTTTTTCCGTAATATTTTCACCTAAAAACTTCACTTAAAATTCCATTTTATCGATATTTTGCTGTCGCACTTTTCTACGCATAATAATAACAATATTATATCGACATTGGTATGCGGTACTATTTTTTCATTACACTTGCGAAATTTATCGATAGCATGGTACATCACTATTGGGCTTTGGTTTTTTCATAGAAATTTACTGTGGTTTTGGTTACAATTATCTTCTATTTTTTGTTAGGAACCAGCCATAAAAGAATAAAATTGAAATAAATATACATATTTAGCTATAATTTCCTTGTTTTATTTTATCCAAATATCCTTCCCATCATGAATAAATATCAAATAGGATATCGAATACGAAGTTGATAGAAATTCCGGTAAATACCTATTACATCATGAATGTTGTATATTTTTGCAAAACAATGCATGTTATCACAAAATAAATAGATATCTTTTTGAAATAATTAATCATTTGTAAATTTCGGCCAAAGATTATTGACCAATTGAGTATATAAATCTACATTCAATACGGCGGCAGCCGCAGCAGAGCTGACATATTGTAACGATATTATACCAGTTTTATCGTTTGATAAACAAAAACCTATTTTTGTAGGAGTATAACAATATATTAAATAATACATAAAACATCCAATCGCTTGTAAAAGTTACCTGCAATTTTGATAAAAAAATAAAATTTCCACCAAGATACCTTTTTTTACCATATCTCCATTTCTTCCTAGAAATTAAGACTGTTTAAGATGTTATACGATGTTGAGTTTGAAAGAAAAATGTAATAGCGTTATCATATAATCGACTGTTTTTTACATCAATTAATAAAATTTGATAGTTTCTGAATAATCGTAATTTTTCTAAACGTCTGCTATGACAGCGCGCAAGCCGCCATTATGCGTGCGAGCTTACGGGTGTAGAGTTTGACAGGCGTCAATCGAGTCGAAGGGTTAATTAATAAAATTTACAGTTTAAAACACTGCTATTTTATTGTATCTTTTACAATGATAAGATTTAAGACGGACCACTGAAATTATTTCTTTAAATTTTAAGTCCCACTGACATAATAATGAAAGGTTAGAAACCGCGAACGAAGTCGCGGGTACAGCTAGTATTAAATATAATTATTACGAGAGAGATAATCGAGTCTATTGACTCGATTCTCGTAATAATTCGTGTCTTGAATTTATATAGTATAGTGTATAATTTTACGTGACATTTGTGCGCTTGATTGATTGATAATTGATTTTTTTTCCAACATTCTTCCATAACAAAATTGTATTTAAAAATATATCAAACTTTATATTATATCTATCATTATATTTGTTAATAAATGAGAGTAAAATTATTGATATTGTGTACAAAAAGTATTTTTTAAAATGGATTACCGATTTCAAATCTTCAGACGCCGTTATATTTTTTTCAGTTATTATTAGGTTATAAAACAAAACTTCTTGACTGATTTTTATACAAATTAAAATGGAAGTACATGTTATAACCCTTTCTAACAAAAAATATTATAAACATGTGCAGTAGTCTTATAACTAATATAAAAATGCTGCTTAATTGAGTACCTGTTCCTTTTAGGGAAGTCTATAAAAGCATACCTATATCCATATTATATGCTGCATTATAAAATATTAACTTTCTGACGTATTTAGGTGATATTAAAATAACTACTTCTCAGATCAATATTTTTTATTGCCTATAAACCTTATATATTCACCACTAAGTGACTTATTTATTTATTATCATTTTGTATCTTTAGTAAGAATGTTCTTTATTTATAATTTCTGACATTCTGCAACTCAGTGTTTCTTCACTTTATTTCGTGTATTAAAAATTACTATGCCTTCATAGTGTGGTAGATAAACTGAGGCAGTTATTTATTTCTTTATTTTATTTTTTGTAATTATTTACCAAAAGTGCATTTCCACATAGTAACGCCACCCAAACTGGCTTCATTGAATTCATTTGCATTTTATAATTGTCCTCAGCAACTGGTAATATCAAACGTGATTACTTCCGTTCCCAGAATGCACAAGTTTGAAGCGATAATAGACTAGTATATATAATTACTTCAGTAACAAGCACAAAGCAATATCAGCCACGATTGTTGCTCGCTCAAAGCCAATTGAGTTGAGTAGGGATGGTTGATATTTTAGTCAAAGTAGATCAAAGGAGCTATGCACCGAATCATTATGTAGTTCAATGAATTTCCCTTCTTGAAGAAACGTACTCAAATAATAATCAGGATATTATTTTCTGTGTATTTTAATTCTCACACAACACTCTGAAGCACATAGATTAGAAATTTTATTAAATTGGTAAATCAATTGTTAATTGTCGAAATAAATTGTTCAATAAACAACTAATAATTCTAACTCTGTCTCTTTGATATTAATTTAGTTTACATTCATACCAGTTTAATTAGAATGAAAAAACGTTATTTTACGTTTTTGTAGTCAATAAAAATATCTGTATTTTTACTATGAAATGTGAGTGTAAATAGAATAATTACCAGCAAAAAAAGTCGTCATCAGAAAGTAAATACAAATTAAAAATACTGGGATAAAAAAGGCAAGGTACAAAAATAAGACCTTATTACCAAAAAACTACTTCTTTCAGCCAATTTTTATATTTATTAATTGTTTAAAAGCAGTTTTTTACATAATTATCTCATTGCACCTTATTTAAACTAATACTTCGCTCTCCGTATGGACACAGTACCGCGAATGTCCTTCCTAAAAAAAATTTACATTTTACGTCTAATACTTTTAATTACGCCCTAAAGTTAAAAGTTAAAAGTCATCTTTCGTCTCATATTACAATCATCCATCATCTTCATACAGTTGGAGTTGTTTGCCCTGGTGTAATAGTTTTTAGACCAAAAGACTGACATGGCCAGTTACTTAATATAAAAAAGTAATGTGTAAATTTATTAGAAAACATTTACATAATGAAAACTTTTACTTAACCTTTCAGACTACTTGATTGATTATTAATAAATTTGCAATTATTTAACATACTAACGAGTATTTTCGCACCTTACCCAAGCCAACCGTTAGCTCCCCGTATATCAGTACTGCGACAGTTACTGAGATAGTATTTCCGGCGTAGTGCGTCCCAGATTTATGGCTGTTTGCCGACCACCCCCTACGTCAAGTGGAATAGTCGTGCCATTTAACAATTTTGATCAATGATAGCGAACGCCGAACAGTCTTTTTTTAAATTGTCATGTTAGTATTTTTATTTGACAGTCATAGTACAAGCAATGGTACAATAGATGACAAAGAGTTAGGAATCATTTTCAAAACGCCTAACTAAAGTTAGACATGAAAGAAGTAAAAATACGAGCACAGTTGACAGTTCGCCTCTACAATGCTGTCAAATATAGACAAAATTGCTTGCTCTTGTCCCCCTCCCTCATGTTCAATGTTTAATATTAGCATAGATAGCTTTTTCAAATCGTTATCGTTAAAAATACAGCTAGAGTGCCTTCTCATGTCTCTCTACTGACATTTCAAAAGTATTAAAGTACAAAAAAAGTGTGTTCGCGCCATGTATAACTATGATATGGTCGCAATCTTGTAAACCAGTCTTTAAGACTCAAAATCTTTTAACTGTGGCATGCATATTTTTGAAGTGGCTAAGTTTGTAAGATATAATTCGTCGTTGTTTCCTACTTATGACAACTTTGGTGAAAGAACTGGATCACAGGTTAACAAAAAAATGCCTCATGCCTTACTGGAAATGGTTAGAAAAAACTGCATTTACTAATTTTTTTATAATTCAATTCCAGGGCACCTAAACAAATTGTCCGATAACAAATTTTATGCAGAATTGAAAAAGTAGTTGGCTAAAGAAAGTTTTGACACGGTGAAAGACTTCCTTCACAAGTCATCGTGTCGTTTTTATATCTACTCCTACATTAGAAAATATCCCTTTTAAAATGTAAATGTAAATATTTTTAATTAAAATAACGAATATAATTCCTTATTGACGTAAATACAATAATATATTTTTTAATTTTGACATATCAATTGACAATCGATATAACTTTACTTTTAAGCATAGCTTTAAACATATTCACTTGCCTTGCTCGGGCAAAATAGGCAAAACTGTTAAATTATGCAAGATCTGTAATTTAACATATTTTGGTGAATAAATGATTTGAATTTGAATTCAAGTTTTTGGGAAGTTGGTAAAAAATCGAAAAACTTAATATTTCAAAATAATGGTAAGAAAATAACAGACATATGGTACAGTATCGGTACTATGCATGTTGCGCTTGTGTTGAGCAAGGTTGAAAAATTTATTTGAAGTCTTTAAATATAAATGACTTACATATAAATGTTTGTTATTCCTCATAGACTGTCTTTGCTTTGCTAGGTCAACGACCTATGATCCGACCACGATTGAAGCCACTAAAGTTATATTCGTTGAAAGTTCACCGTCCAAACAGGATCGGCTGATGCATACTAAGCAGTCAAGTCTGGGACTGGATGACATTAGCATAATAGTACTGACGATGGATGTCAGAAATCGTGAAATTGTTCAGTACTGACTAGCAATAGCGTCGCCCGCCGCTGGCACAGGGGGGCCTTGGCCTTGAATCTCTGAGGCTGATAATACCTCCCTGTTACTTATTACTTATGTCAACATACCAATTTCTGATGAAATACAGGAAGTATATAATTGGTATACATTCATTATATCTCCTACTTCTGACTGGTATTGGTATACAATGTTATACATATAGTTGGTATTGTAATAACTACATTTGGAAATAAGCTATGAAATAAATACCTATTTTAGCATAAGTTAGGTTGCACTATTTGCGCGTCTACAAATTTCAGTTTTGTCTATCCAACGGTTGCCTGTGAGGAATCGCTCTAGGCAATAAGGCCGCCCAATGTACTACTATTATATATTTCTTTTGATGTACCTATCGTTTGTTTGGTGTGCAATATTCATTCATTCAGTCTTAGATTTAATTATCTATACCTTGTACTCATATTTGGAAAATCTATTTGCTAAAACAAATTCACATCAGCGAAATCAATATTTACTGATAACTTATTTAAGTTGTGCTAATTTCTCGATGGCCTAAGTTTTAGGCGAAACATATTTCTAAGTTTTTTTCTATAACTCCGCGAGCAAGGCGTCTCTGCTTCTTCTTTTTTAAGTTTGGCAAAGTTTTCTTTTGTCTGTCTGTCAGTCAGTTTGTTGGCCAGGTAATTTCGTACTCGCATACCAAGTTTTAATATTAACGAAATTAGATATTGGTATATTAGGTTTTACACATTTTTAGAATTGACTAGCTGTACCCGCGACTTCGTTCGAGGCTGTCAGTGGGACTTAAACATTTAAGAAATAATTACAGTGGTCCATCTTAAATCTTGTCATTGTAAAAGATACAATAAGATAGCAGTAATTTAGACTGTAAATTTTAGTAATTAAAGCGATACAGAGAAGTTTCCACAATTATGTTCAGCATCTTAAGATTCTGCATATCATAAACGCTTATTTAATTTTATGAATTCTGCACTCATTTTAACCCGTAGGTCTTTTTTTTGCTAATGTATGTATCCCGATTGCCTATTTATTTTTTATTCAATACAGGTAGGCATTTGACAACCAGCTCGCACGACTACAGAAACCAGCGTCACTGACCCTTAGATGAAGCATGCCTAGTCTGGAATACACTGGTTCTCAGAAAAGGCCGCCGCAACACACCATTAGCTGTTTGGCGACAGATTTTTCAACTTGAGGGCTAGCTAGTTAGCCAGGCAAGTATTAAGATTGTCCTTTCAACATGCTATGGTTTCCACACGATGTTATCCTTCACCGGTAGCTCAGGTTCTTCTTGCGTATTTCGTGGGATCGGTACCTCGTACTTCTCGCACGGCAATCTAACCCCTGTAACTACAAATCGCTACAAAAAATTGTGGACGCTATGTGTTGACACATATGTGTCATATGTGTGCTATGTGTTCCATCTTGGGCTACAGTATCGCTGATTTCCGTGGTCGTGCGAACTTGTGGTCAAATGCTTAGTTGTGTAGTATAAAAAAATTAATATGTGTATGTACAATCATAATCTATGCCCCAGCTATATCTCAAAAAAAAATGAACTACAATACCGACGTCGTATTTTTTTGCAGTACAATAACTTCAGACAATTCCTTCAATAGTAAAAACTTACTCGTATTTGCTACCACTTTTTATGTAGGCGTCTAATAAAAGCTTATTGGTAAAACTACAAAAATGAAGCAGTATTGTTTTTGGGTACAATAATTTGAGTTAGTCATTACTAACAAAAAAAAAAACATTCTTACCGAAGCACGCGTTAGCGAGTTATAATTAAATATGACTTTTATCCCCTCTCTCACGGGTACCACCACTAATTTTTTGCATAACATCATTTCAGGTACACCTTTGTAACAAAAAAAGAATTATCCAAATCGAAGCACGCGTTACCGACTTATAGTTAAATACGACTTTCATGCGCCCCACGTGAACCCCTACTAATTTTCAGGATAACATCATTTAAGTTAGACTTTTGGAATAAAAAAGAATCATCCAAATCAAAGCAGGCATTACCGAGTTCTACTTAAATACAATTTTCATCCCCCCTCCCACGGGAACACCTACTAATTTCTTGGATAACATTAATTTCGGTTAGTTATTTCAAACAAAAAAAGAATAATCCAAATCAAAGCACACGTTACTGATCTATAATTAAATAATACTTCATCCCCCCTCCCACGGGAACCCCTACTTATTTTCGGAATAACATCATTTCAGTTAGACTATTGGAATAAAAAAAAATTATCCAAATCAAAGCACGCGTTACCGAATTCTAGTTAAACACGATTTTCATCCCCCTCCCACGGGAACCCCCGCTAATTTCGGGATAACATTAATTTTAGTTAATTCTTCCTAACAAAAAAAGAATCATCTAAATCAAAGCACGCGTCGCTGAGCTCTAACTAAATAAGACTTTCATCCCCCCTCCCACGGGAACACTTTCTGAGTTTCGGGATAAAAAGTAGATAAGGTCCTACCTCATGGTACAAAACTTAAGCATACCAAGTTTCATTAGAATCCATCCAGCAGTTCCGAAGTTATGGAAAGTCCAGTAACAGACAGACAGATAGACAAAAATTAAGAAAAATATAGATTTGGGGTCTATATCGCTAATAACACCCCTCGCAAAAAAAAAAAATTAATGTACAGTATTTGACCTGTGACAGTTTTATTATAAGTATAGTCGTCAAGGATTATTAATAGGTATTTCCCCAAAAGATGCCCCCCCCATCTTTTGGGCAAGTTTGCTACGATGCCGTTTACCGTTTTTTTTGTAATCGCCTAGATATTTGGCTGGCGCACGGACAGGGTCAAAAAGGTTCTCAGAAAGTTTTTGAAATAGAAACGTTTCGCTCGCTAGGTGAATTAAAAACTTAGCTAATTGTTTTGGTGCGAATTAGTAAAAAAAATTAAATAGCCTAGTCGGTAAATCGCTTGCCTTACAAACGAAAGGGGGCAAGTTCATTGCCAGGCCTCAGTATTAGAGTTTCACCTATGTGCACATGAGTTAATTTCAAACCGTAAAGAAAAACATCTTGAGAAAATCTACTTATCGGAGAAGGTTATAATACGTTTCGAAGATAAGATTTGGGCAGCGTAGAGGACTATGCCTTGCTATTATAGGAAATACACCTCCAGTATTGGTGAGACCTGTGCCTAGCGGTGGACTGTAATGGGTTGATTACGTACCGCTATAATTTATGAGACTAACTAAAATAATAACAATAAAGAACTCATCACATTATGCCACCAAACTAAGTAGTATTTACTGGTAATAAACTAACCCATAACCTTTATGTTCATTGCCATAAAAATATTTCATGCCGGTTTGAGTAAAACTATTGTAACCCCCTTTTGGTCTGTAGGTACCATGTTCGTATTACAAGTACGGGTACTTACAACAAATCGCTTCTGACTTGGTAACAGAGTTTCACAACTGGTTGCGAAAAGTTTTCCTTTTTCTTTCGCAACTAGTTGCTAAGAATATATTTTTTTTTACATTGTACGAGTATTAGCTTACTGCTTAGAAGCGCTTTCTCGAGCAAGCGTAATAACAAGAAACTTATAAACTTCAATGACGCAGGAAAAACTTACTTATCAAAAGAAAATGTTTTCTGTGCAAAGCCAAAAAAAATATAGAAGAGAATAAAATATTAGACCGATTTTGATACAATTGATATTATAAGCCCGATTAAAAAGTATGTCATTTCACACAAAAAAAGACTCTAAAAGCTGGTCTTTTTGAGGTCGGTTAAAAACGATGCAAAAAAATTAATAGGAATGCATTAAACCAGACTTACTATTACTTCGTAAATGTGGTTCAAACACGTATGTTATGAACTTACTATTTTTTGTAGTTATAGTCATGACATTTTTTTTAAGTTCCGGGCAGAAATTAGGCGGAAATTAATTTATTAACTTGAAGAAATTAATTTATCTTACTGACGCCAATTTAATTATTGGTGTCCATACTGATTTTCTCGACGTTAATGGCGTCCTTAACATATTTTTATTATTCATTCCAGTAACCACTCAGAATTATCCGCTGGCTTCTACATTTTGTGGCTATCGTAAACTATGTACAGCTAGCGAGTAACATTTGCTGCTAAAGCTATCAAGAAGTTTCGCTATGTTAACTAAATATTAGCCTGAATATATTGGCATAATTAAATTCTGTAATAATTATTGGGTGTGCGATAATAAATCTTTGGCGTGTTAAGTAAGAGGCGCAGCTGCTAAAACCCATCATAGAAGTTTCAAAAACTATAAGACTCGGCACTTGTAATGACGTCACACAAATTGTAGATTAGGTAATTAAGTTAAAGGCGGTGTGATATTTTCGAGCTACTTTTTTAATTAATATGTAACAAAAAAAATACGTTTTTATTCTCATTAAAAAGTTTTATAAAATTTAACCAGCACGTCTTTGTTCAAAGTCGTAAATGTTATTATCGCTTTGACTCAGACACGCCTCTTAAGGTGAAGTATAATTCTATAAATATAATTCAAGGCGCCACCGGTTTATGGTAGAGGTTCCACGGACTCGCACAAAACGCTTCGCGTCTACATTTATTGTGCGAACTGCCAGGTTGTGGAATTCGCTGCCAAGTTCTCTATTTCCCGATAGCTATAATCTCGGTCTCTTCAAATCGCGAGTGAATCGGTTTCTTCTAGGCAAGCGCGCTACATCCTAGACCGCATCGTTACTTTACATCAGGTGAGATGCGGTCAAAAGAAAGCCTATCGACTATTAAAAAAAAAAAAAACTATCATAATATATTTTTCTTTATTTTAAGAACTGTACCTACTTAATATTAACTAGTATGTAATTTTCAGTGTTTATTTACGTGTCTTGATCATTCCAGACCCAACTGGCAGGTGGATGGCTAGTGATAAAGTAGATAACTACTTAGTTGTCAGTAGTATCCTTAAATTTGTATTTATTTTCACATACCTATAAATACACCTGTTATTACTATGTCGTATGCCAGTGATAACGATAGCTCTCTATTTGCTACTTGTTCCTTATCTGAAGAGAGTACGGACAGTTTTTGCAGCTTGCCAACGCTGTCTGACTCTATACAAACATTAATTCATGATGTTCCAAAAAAATTTTACGTGTTTCACATTAATGCCCAGAGTATTACGGCACATTTTTCAGAAATGCTTACGTCTTTCGTAAATTCTAATATTCACGCTATACTAATATCGGAAACTTGACTAGTACACGCCATTACTTTAAATGGTGTATTGTTACCAGGTTTTTGACTCATGAGAAATGATCGCTTTGGACACGGTGGTGGCGGTGTCGCTATTTATCTCCGATCTCACATTCCCTATAATATTCTCAGCAAATCAGCACAGCCGCCTCCATCCGATGCTGGCGAGCATCTCTTTATTGATGTCATCCTGCATCATACTAAAATACTTCTTGGTTTTTATTATCCTCGTAATCTCTACGTTAATTACTTTCAATCTCTTGAGCTTTTTCTTGAAAATCTCTCTCCTTTCTATGAACACACCATTCAAATGGGCGATTTCAATACTTGTCTATTGAAAAATTACCTAAGATCTTCAAAACTTCTCTCTTTGGCTACGGCGCGCGTGTAATTTGACCATTCTTCCGCTTGATGCGACTCACAATTTTCTGAATGGTGTTCTTTCTATTATAGATTTGATACTAATCTTTTTACCAGCACACGTCATTAAGCATGGCCAGTGTGCGGCGGACGCCATCTCTCATCATCATCTGATTTATCTATCGTATAAAGTCCGTCCACCTAAAGCCAAACCAAAAATTCTTTTGCACCGCAGCTTTGGTAGTATGTGCATTGATAGCTTTCGTAAAGACGCTCAAGATCTTGAGTGGCCTGTTGTGAGAAATGCGGTGAGTATGGATGAAAAAATCGTTGAGTTTAATAGCATATTGACGAAACTTTATGACACTCATGCTCCTATTCGCGCAGTCAAAATGAAGCACGCTCCTGCACATTGGCTCACTGATGATATACGTGAGCTCATACATAAAAAACTCGTAGCCAAGGTAAAGCTTAATTGTCACCAGTCAGATGAAAGTAGGGAAAAATATATTAACCGCCATAATTCTGATCTTCAACAGATTCGGGAATGGAGTAAGTCGTACGGTCTCACAGTTAATCCGTCTAAAACTCAATGTATTATCATAGGAAGTTCCCTTATGATTTCTACAATCGACATTTGCCGCATTCCGCGAATATTTTTTGATGGAGTTTCAATTAAAATTAGCAAGACTGTCAAAAATCTTAGAATTGCCATTGACAAAACACTTTCTTGTAATCCACAGCTTGCAGAAGTCAGTCGCAAAATCTTTACGTCTGCAGCTTCCTTAAGAAGAGTGCGTAACTTTCTTCCGATTACTACAAAAACTGCACTTGTGAAATCGCTCCTTCTTCCCATATTGGATTACGCAGGTTTGTATTTGGGTTATGCAAATATGACCACATTTCCGAATACCGTAAGAGGTTCAAACCTATTCGTATTCGCCGTAATTCTCATATTATGTCTTTTCTTTATGAAATATTATTCAATCCCACCACTCCTTCTTATTTAAAAGATAATTTTTAGTTTGTGACTGCTTCTCACTCTATTTTTTTAAGACCCTCATGAGGAGATTTTCGCCTTATGCTGCCAGCATCCAATTCAATCAACTCTTTCTTTTTCAAGCATCATTTACTGTGCAAGTTATCCTGCTATGGAACATGTTACCCCTGTCAATCAGGCAGGCTAAATCTCTATATATATTTAAACATTTGTTGAAAAATCATTATCTTCCCTTAAATTAACTGGAACATTTAGTTTTGAACGATTATTGTGAGTATGACATGTACGTATAGGTACGAGTATGTATTAATTATCTGTATTGATTAATTTTAAAATATATTATTTCTCGTTATTTTTTTGCGGTCCAGTATTTGTACCAGGCCTTTTTCTATTTTTACTATTGATGCACCACCGACGTGACTGTTCTCACTTAGTCCAATCCATCCCAAGGTTGCCTGGAAGAAATTGCTTAAAGCGATTAGACCACCCAATGTACTACCGATGTTTTGTTCTTGTTTATATCTTATTGTATAATATTTTGTTTTTGGTGTACAATAAAGAAATTCACATACGTTCTGATACTTGTCTCTCTACTTATACTTATGCTATCGCTTTTAGCGATAAAGCCGCCATTTGTGGCAATGCATGTAAAATTATTTTTGTATTGTTACATTTTGTAGTACGAGTAGATAGTGGTAGCCTAGCCGGTAAACCCCTTGCCTCGCAATCGAAAGGGCGATGGTTAATCCCAGGGTCAGACATGCACCTCTGAGTTTTTAAAAATGTGCATATATCAACCCGCAAGCAATTTGGCCAGTTTGATGGAGACTATGGCCTTTACCCTCGGTCGGTCTCACTACCGGTTTAGGCTATAACAAGGATTCAATATACATACATACACTCAAAAACATTACCATACATTGTAAAAAACTACTTTTTTAATGGATCTTCTATTTTTGCTCATTACAAAATTGTTAATAATTTAATTTCCATTCAGGCAAAAACACTGAGATTAAAATCTAGGAATCCGCAAGCTTTCAGATCGAAGTTTCGAAAAAGGATTTCAAAGTTCTGGTACTGAGTTTTTAAGAAATTCACTAACATCTCGAAAACCATTAATTGGTAATACGATATTTATAATTAAAACAAATCAAACAAACAACAAATGAGACTGGTCCTCGCCTCGGGAGATCCCAGGGCTGGCACTTACTTTGCTCAAAAGTTAAGTTTAATTATTCAGCGAGGTAACGCTGCCAGCATCCTGGGAACATTGCCACAAGGCAGTGAGTTGGATGGGGTTTTTTAATTTAAGTGTTTAGGTAAATTTTTATATTTGTACTAAAAATGTCACTAGATAATATTGTATTTTGTGTATTCACTATTAATAAATTACCTACTAATAAACTACTACCTATTAATAAATTTCAGGTATTAAAACAAATAAAGTTTATCACAGAATTCCAGCTACATACAATTTGCAGTATCCACAAAAATTACTCAAAACTAAAAGGAAATTCATATCCCAAGTATTCCAGATCGTTTGAAAGCTGGGATCGTTTCCCGCAACGAATGGCGGAAAGTTCACCGATGCCGTATATCGTATGGGAGAATTCATGAATTTCAGAAACGGACCGACTTGAAGCAGTATTGAACTAGAGGTAAGTAGATTATCTATATTTGGATTTTAGGGAAAGCAAATTAAAATGTATGGTAAATCATGAATACTATTTCGTCTTTGGTAAAACCGTACATTAATTATATTTTGTGCATTAAAGATTGTGTAAATTCATTATTGGTATTAAGCATCAACATTTTGTAATTTTTGTACATTAATTTAGAAACATTCGTCGAAATAATTTTTTATGTGCTTAACGTAAGTTTGATTTGAACAAAATTGCGCTCTAAAATATTTTGGTATATGTAATAATACAATACAATACAATAACTCTTTATTGTCATGGCGGTTCAAAGGTGGTCTTATCGCTTAAAAGCGATCTCTTTCACACAACCTTTATAGGCATGGAACTGATTGGTTTTTCATTAGTATCTGAGTTAAAATTTGATAAGCAGTTAAATTCACTTTAACATGTTTTAAGCTCGCTTTAGATAAATAGCAAAAGGATCTTATATCTGTTATCACTATCGTAATTATAATTGTTTTCATAAGTTTATTATAAACTAGCTGAGCCCCGCGGTTTCACCCGCGTAGTTTCACATTGGATTATCGATATAATTGGGAACTACTTTTTTTAAAGTTGGTTAAAAAGTAGCCTATGTTCTTTCCCGGGGTCCAATCTACCTGTGTACCAAATTTCATCCATATCGGTTCAGTGGTTTTGTCGTGAAAGCGTAACAGACAGACAGACAGAGTTACTTTCGCATTTATAATATTAGTTAGGATTTTCATGAAAAGAATATGGAGAAAGACATTTCAAGATTGACTTTTGTTTAAAAGTAAAGTGTTTCTTCTTGTGTAAATTTTATAAAAATGTTTTTGTTGTTTGATATTTATCTACACAAATCTGTGTCTACCCAATGGGAGACGCCTGTAATTACTTTTTAAGTATGAATAGTTTTTTACCGATTTCTAAAAAGAGGAGATACTCAATCTGACTGTTTTTATGTCTGTCATCTAAATTTCGGAGAAGGGTAGACCGATTACAAAAAAAATATATTTTTTATTTTTTATTCCTACCATGTGGCGCCATATTAATTTCATCAAAATCGTTCAAGAGGTTTGCTTTATAAATCGAAATAACTGAAAAACTTCTATCAGTGCCTGTAGTGATGGAAGTATGTAGTCACTTTACACAAACGGCATCTGTCGAGATGGAAATTGGTAAATAATCATATTTAAAAAACAGTTGTAACGGTTTTCCTTTCTAACCAAAATAATGCCAAACCAAACGAGTCGATGCAGTGAAGCGTGTCGCCATAACTAAGGCAGCTTGCCAAAGACCGGATCAATTCGAGACAAACTTTTACTATAAAAATTTCACAAATAACTCGAACGAATCCTTTGGTTCAACTATTATTTTATGTTTTTTTATTGTATAGCTTGTTGCCAGAGTATTTGGTATTTAAATGGCAATAATTTCGCAGTTACATTGAAATTTGTGTTATATTTCTTCAGAATATGAATAAAATAAAACGAGCTGCTTTATTGGTCAAAGTTTTAGCGGCAAGATATTGACCGTCATATAAATCTAAAACTTGCACATACTTAGAAAGTAGACGGTAAATGTAACAACCAGAGTATGTAATGAAAATTGAATAAGAACTCAACGAATCTCAAGGATAAAGAGAAAACTTTACACCCTTCGATTTTTAACAAAAAACGATGCGTTCTTAGAATGAGATCAATCATAAAGATCAAACTTTTAGAATTAAGGTACTCGTATGCTTAAGATATGTATTTTTGAAATATTATTGTCTGTACGAGGTGATTTTAAGTTGACGGCGTATATTTTACCACGCAATCAGCATCGTTAATACTTATAACATAGAACACTTTTTTTTTGCATTTCTGTTCTCAAATAACTAGGAAATATGTTTACCTAAGCGCAATAACACAAATCTTTGTCATGCAAACGCGCTTGCCGTCGCCGTGACCTAGTTTCGCACTGGGGCGGCGCTACGGCTTAGGGTTACCATGACTTTCACGTTCACTTTGCATGACTTCCATTGAAGTTTTCTCAATATTGTTATGCTAAAGTGGATTAAACAAAAAAACACGAGTATTTTATTTTTGAATATTCTTTAACTCAATTAAAAATCACCTGAAACTGTTAAAATTATGTTGGCGCCGGCCTCACAGTCTCGTGACATTGTAGACTTATATCCATGTTTATGGTTCAATTTTTTTTTATTTTACATTTACTTATGTACCTACTATATTAATACTAGATCTACTAATTTACTTAGTTATATATTTCAAAATATCTTATTAAATGCTTAAAATATCCCGACCGTTATACATACCACACACCCACAAATAACTACTCAACGCTGGGCTAAAACGATCCAAACCGTGTGCACACTGCGCAATAATTCAGGGCTATTTTGAAACCTTTATGGAAAACAATGACTTGATTTGCACAAAAGTGTTGGCTAGACAACCAAAATAGAACCCTGAGTAACGTCATTGATGCGATTACATAAGAAATACTTTTTAATAAGTAACCAGTTTCAATTTGGCGTGCCTCACAGTCATTATTTAAATAAACTACAGCAAACATAAATATTAAATTTAAGCGAAGCTCATTACAAAATCGACAATGTTTTAAAGTGATTATTATTTTAGTTTAGTTTTACAATCGATTTTCAATGTCACCATTTAGGATCTTTTAATAAATCCGATAGGAAACTCATTGTGAATCAGGCTGCTGATCTCGAAAAGAGTTGTTGCAAAAATGTATGGAGCTCCAGCCAGGACAGTGTACATGATACCATAAATACGTTAGGGACTATTAATCTTTAAAATATTAACCAAATTCAAAATAACGTAACTTATCGCAGTGTACAAAATTAATTTCTAATCAAAATATTCCCATGTTATTTACGCAAAAAGATGATTTACGCGTTTTTTTAATGTAAGTTTTGACATTTGTTATGGGCGGTATAATTCATTGACCAATGTGACCATTGGAGTCAACCTAGGATACATTAATCTTCCAGAGATGCCATAATTCTACTACAATTTACAGAATTTTGATATTTTTGTACACAATATAGGAGGCTACTGATGGCATGACACATCTTTAGGCATGTTTTGGTAGACGTTCACTCTCCTAGCCGAAAATGAAACGAGTCTTACGAGAATATACTTAAGAAAATTCGACAATCAATATATTACTTCTTTTTTGAAGTCTAGTCTTTTTTGTCTTTTTTGAATCACTCTATTTTAACCGAATTCCAAAAAGGAGAAGGCTCTATGTTCATCTCTATGTATTTTCAAATAGATTTACATATTTTAAAATACTCGTTTTTCTATCAAGAACTATTATACTGATACCTCACTATATTGCACCCCACACTGACCTACAGGTTCTCAAATGGAATATTTGAGCAGTTTGCTCCTTTCAAGTCAAAATTCAACGGAGAATTGTGGGTGTTTGTAATGTCGAGGAAAACCACGACCACTCATAGTTGCCGACGAGGGATTACGCGGCGGCATGGCAATTGTGCTCGGCAATTAATTACTAAGCTTACGTACTGTTAGTCAGTGTACTGTGTCTATACAAGTATAGTTTGTATGGAGGTTAAGTTTTTGAGATGTTTTAGAAAATGTTTGCCTCTTCCTTCACGATCGATAAGACACGGGTACAATAAAAAGAAATTCTATGTTCAGGCATGCACTTCCGAGCTTTTTACTCATGTATAAATTAGTACTTGCTTTGACGGTGAAGGAATGCAAAGCAACCTGCTTGTCGGAAAGATAGCTTTGCTAGCTACATGTGTATTAGAAGTAAGTAGCATAGAGGAGGATTTTAATAATTTTTATTGAAACTATGTAGCATGGCAACTCTTTCAAGGCTTGAATGAAAACTATATCACATTGCGTTAATATTATATAGGCGTGAGTATGTTTGTTACAACGTATTTGGATGAAATTTGTTACCAGGATAGTTTATACCCTGGATAAACATATTGAATACTTTATATTCAGAAAATACTTACAGGTTCCCGCAGGATAGCAATAAACAACAGAAAAATCTTAACTTTTGTACCGAGAGAGTAACCACTAACATTCCTATTAAAATCTATGTTACAAGCAAACAATCCTGTAAATAGACTCACCGACACTTCCATTTTGCTTCAGGAAACAAACAGCAAAATGCATTTTTACATTAGCAACAATTCTAAACACCACCCAGATGCGAGCCGTAATAGCTTAGAGACACACGGTCGTAGAAATAAACGATCTATATTTACCTTAGCTGCTCTTATTCTTTAACGAATAACGAGATTCTGTCCGAAAACGCGTGACGTTTTTAACGTTATGTTTTCGAAATACGTTATTCTGATGGTGCAAAACGAGCTCTTTCCATGGCACAGCATGATATAATTTGACATTAGCGTAGTGAAGCTTAGTATAACGCTACCTTGATATATTGAATAAATAGGGAGTTCCGCGAACCGCCAACCTTTCGCGACATCGATATTTTTATAACTTTTATTTGACTGATTTATTTTATACCCGAAATCTTCACTAATGTGTTCGTCGTTTTGTATGTCTGTCTCAAATATTTATTGAAATGAGCTAGTAAATTATCATACTAATTCAATGGTAGCCTAGTTATGGTGACATGACTCTTAAGCGAAAAGGCGTTTTTTTTTTAATTTAGTTATATACATATAAAAATAACAATTAAATTATCACTAATTCCAACTATGCTTATAACCTACCTTTAAAAATACTTAAAATAGTTGCCTGTGATGGCACGAAGAATAAAAAGATTAGAGGTGAGATAAAATGCTAAAATATTGAGTTAAAAGTCACGTGAAACCCGTTCCAAAACGTGTCTGGCGCAAATATGTTTTGACATGTACAGAACAAGTAAAATATTTTAAGACATTTTTGTAGCAAAAAAATTGTTACTTTTTCATTGTTTTTGATCAAGCATAATTTCGTTTAGATTATAAACCTTTTAATTTATTTTTAAAAATTATTTTTATCTATCTACGTTTATGCTATATATATTGACTATGTATTTTTTTAAATCTGAGAATGAATTATTGATGAATTGATGAAAAATTCCGTAGATTCTTTAGAAAGGGCAAGTTAAGTGGGCTAACAAGTATGCAATGGCAGTCAACATCAAGTTTAATCAAAGAGTATATAACTACTGAATTAATGCTAAAAAATCGATTCAGCTAATTAGTCCATTTCATTTCATTAACATTACTACTGACATTCCTTTTTATTACACGGAGTACTCAAAATAAAACTGAAGTTCGAGGATTATTCCAATTATTCGCTTAAAACTGAAACGAGTTTCAGAAGCTTTACTGCGCAGTAATTGGCTATTACTATGCATCGAAAATAACGCAGGTAATGCTTTTTGAGGACGTTGCAATCTCATAAATATCACAATTTTGGTAAAATATCTGTAATACTCCTAAAAATACAATATAATATGATTTTTGAGCTTATATGAAATATTTTCATAAAACAGGTTCTTCAAAAAAAAAAAAAACAATTATGACAGGTGCCGAGAGAACTTTTTTAGTTCAGTCAGTTATTTTGGTTAAAGAATCAAACTGACTAATTCAGTAGTATTTTTCTCTTACTCTTCCCCTTTTAAACAAAACAAGACTTTTAAATTGGTCTTGCCGTCTTCGAGAAAACAGGTAACAAAACTAATAAAAAAACCGACAAATAGAGGACCTCTTCGTTTCTTGGGAAATCAGTAAAATAGACGCGCTTAATCTCATCTCACCTGATGTAAAACAATGATGGAAATTAAGATGTGGCACGTTTGCCTAGAAGTAACCTATTTCGAACCGCTGTGACAAAATGACACCAAAAGCTCACCGATTTCTCCAACTGTAAGCCCCAAGTAACATTTCCCCACCCACAGCTGCAACGAAAGGGTTATTTCTCAAACACGTCGCCTCGACGTAATGGGGATCATTTATACGCCCAGTGCCGGCTGATCACCGACCACCGGTGGTGGCTACAACTGTGTTTTGTATTGGGATTTTGTACAGGAACTCCTTAAAAGCTCCTGATCTTCTGGTACTTCGAATTTAGTTAAAGATTATTTGAAAATTTGACAAGATGTAATAATTCTAAAATATCGGTCATGCACTTGCTTTTTTAACATAAACAAAAAGACTAACTACAACAACAAAAAATATTTTTTTTTTTTTTTTTTTTCTATTGCACAAGGAGAACCCGTAAAGACTTTCCTTGATAATATTACAATCTAGCCTAACTCTAAGGCTAATAAGTAATTTTAGTTTAACTTAATCTTCTACAAAATAATGTCTCTAAGAATTTGTCCATCGGCACTTTTCTTATTACAGTTGTTAAGGCGAAAACACTTTGTTCATGTGTTCTTAAGTCTTAGCACTTTCACTATTATATTTCACTATTTTACTTTTAACACTATACTAACTCAAACGGTTTAGTTCTTTTTAGTCTTCTAGTTATGTCAGTGTGGTCGAGGAGCTGGATAGCCTCGACATTGACATGATGGTGAAGCCGGTTTTGGTGAGCTTCGGCGTATTTTTTTATCACTTGTTCAACGAATTCTACTTTTAAGTCCTGGTGAAGATCGTTGTTTCTTATGTACCAAGGTGCATCGGTAATATCCCTCAGTACTTTATTCTGGAATCTTTGGATCATGAGCCTATTACTTTGAGCGGTACAGCCCCACAGCTGTATACCATAAGTCCATATTGGCATCAGGACTTGTTTATACACTAGCAGTTTGTTATGTATTGACAGCGGAGAATTTCTTCCAAGCAACCAATACATTTCTCTATAGCGTAAATCCAGCTGCTCTTTTTTCTTCTTGACGTGTTCTTTCCAGCGAAGCTTCACGTCAAGGGTCATGCCTAGATATTTTGCTGTATTCTCATATGGTATTACTTGACTGTTGATGTAAACTGGAGAATACTTGTGTCGTTTATTACTAAAGTCTATGTGAATTGATTTGGATTCATTTAATTTTATCCTCCATTTCTTCGTCCAGTCATAGACTTTATTCACAGCCATTTGAACTTTTTCTGCAGCTTCTTCATGAGTATTCCCTACGGCCATGATTGCAGTATCGTCAGCAAAAGTTGCAATGGTGTTATTTTCTGGCTGTGGTATATCACATGTGTATAACAGGTACAGGACCGGACCTAATACACTTCCTTGTGGTACACCGGCTTTTATATTTTTTAGATCTGAATAGGCATCTTCATGTCTTATTCTAAATACTCTATTTGTTATATATGATTCCAGAATATCCACGTACGATTTTGGTAGCATGTTTCGCAGTTTCACTATCAAACCTTCGTGCCAAACTTTATCAAATGCTTGCGCCACATCTAAAAACACTGACGAGCAGACTTTATCTTCCTCAAGGCTTTTCTCAATCATGGTTGTTATTCTGTGCACCTGGTCTATTGTTGAGTGCTTTTCTCGAAATCCAAACTGATGGTCAGGTACAAGTTTTAAATCTTCTATCACTGGCTTGAGCCTTTTCAGTAACAGTTTTTCAAGTAATTTTGATATTATTGGTAAGAGAGATATGGGTCTATATGATGTTGTTTCATGTGGTGGTTTACCAGGTTTGGCAATCATTATTACCTCGGCAACTTTCCATAAATCTGGCATATATTTCAGCCTTATAACAGCGTTTATAAGTGTAGTAAGTTTGACTATAGCTTTCCGCGGTAAATTTTTTAGCACTTCTCCGGATATTAAATCATAGCCGGGAGATTTACGAGGGTTTATACTCCTTTTGATTTCACCTAGTACTTCCTTTGGAGTTACTAGTTTTATATTATCACGGTCGCAAGAGTCAAATACTTTGAGAACGGGAATTTCGTAAAACTCGCTTTCATTTGGTTGAAATATTGCTTCTAGATGATCTGCGAATCTCTTAGCTTTTTGCAAGTTATTTTTTGCCCAAACTCCAGGGCTGATTTTAATCGGTGGAGAGTGGTCAATTGGCTTCTTTAGCTTTTTTGTTGCTTTCCAAAGTGAATATCCGGAACTGCTGTCACCAGTTATTCCTTGAAGGTATTTGTTTGTAGTCTCATCATTATAACTTTGAATCATTCTACTAAGCTGTTTTGTCATATTATTGAGTGTTCTTTTATCTGCAGGGCTTCTAGAGTGCTGCCATGTTCGTCTTTGCTTCCTTTTTTCGGCAACCAATTCTTTTATTTTATGCGGATAAATCTTGCCTTTTGTTGTTAGATTAATTGCAGGTGTGTTGTTCCAAGCAGCATGTTGGATTTGTTCTGTAAATATGTTGACCTCACTGTCTAGATGTTCTTTTGACTTCAAGGGAACTTTCAGATCTATATAGCTATCGAGCTCTATTTTGAAGTTCTCCCAGTCTGTAAATTTGTTTACGAGAGTTGGAGTTTTCTCTATAAATAAGACTCTCTCACTTATTTCTAAGCACACGGGAGAGTGGTCCGAATTTAAATCATATATTTCATTTATTTTCAGGTGACTAGACGACATGTTTTTGTAAACGAAAAAGTCCAATAGGTCAGGAATTTTTTTTGGATCTGTAGGCCAGTTTGTTGGTTTTCCAGTTGAGATTGCATCAGCATTTGATTCTCGTATGGCATGTAGTAATTCTCTTCCTTTCGTATTCGTAAGTCTGGAGCCCCAGTATGTGTTTTTTGCATTGTAGTCACCTCCGATTACATATCTGTTTCCAAGAGTATCCATGAGACTTTTATATGATTCTCGTTTCAAGTTGTGTCGTGGAGGGCAGTACACTGAAGAAACAGTTAGGTACGATCCTTTAGTCTCGATCCGTATTGCTACGGCTTGGATTTCTGCCGTTTCATATTTAGAATCCACGTAGTGTTTAATATTTTGTTTTATAATAGCTGCGCTTCCGGCTTTAGCCGTATTATCAGGATGAAGCGCATGGTAAATTTTGTATCCTTTAAAACTGACGAACGACTGTTTAGTGAAGTGTGTTTCTGAAATTAAACACACATCAATATTTTTCGTATCTAAGACTAACTGCAATTCCTTTTCATGATTCAGTAGTCCATTTGCATTCCACGTCATTATTTTTAAAGTTCTATTCATTATTGATGAGAAATGGTAGATGTAGCGATTTTGTTGCTAGTTTCAATTTTTTTTAATCGTTCTTCGAACGATTTCATTAGTTTTAGGATGACATCGAGTTTTTTGTCATTGTCCTCTGTAATTTGAGAAGCTTGGTGAGCATTTTTTGTAGCTTTAGACGTTGCTTGAGCATATGTAACATTTTTTGTAACGGTTTTGGCTGCAGCTGCGTTAACTTGCTTTTGTTGAACAGAACTAACGTTTAATTCAGAAATTTCATTATGACGACGGACTGTGATATGTTTTTTTAAGTTTTTATTTCTAAGTAATTGTATTTCTTTTGCAATCACACATCCCCTGTAGTTAGCTGGATGCGGTGCACCACAGTGTACGCATTTGGGCTTGTCTTGTTCTGGTTTTTTACAGTCTTTGGTAAGATGTTTTCCTATGCATTTTACGCATCTTGGTTCTTTGGCGCAGTATTTTTGAGTGTGGCCGTAAGCTTGACACTTTTTGCATTGGGGAACCAATTTGGTTGATTTAAGAGCCTGTATTTCAACTTTGTATCCAAGTATAGTTTGGATTTTGAAAATTGTATCTATGCTTTCTTTATTTTCAAATGTAAGCATAAACATATTAAGCGGATCTTTTGTTTTCCAGCTCAATTTGTTTACAGCTTCTATAATTTTAAGTCCTTTTTGCTTTAAATCTTCCACAATCCTTTCTGGCTTGCAAGTAAAGTGCAGTTTTTTAACTATAACCCTTATGGGTCTTTCTTGTTTGTTTTCGTAAGAGTGCCAATTGCAATCATTATTGTTGAGTGCTTTTGTAATAGCTCTGTACGAGTCTTCATTGGTGGCATTTATTTTAATAGTATTTCCACTGAGCATTTTCATTGTGAAATCACTATCTTCGTGGTCTTTCGATAAAAAATCATAAAAATTTTGATAATTATTTATACCGTCCACTAAGATTGGCGGTGGTTGAGGCACTTTTTTGGGTTTCGTTTTATCTTCTTTTAAATCTTCATCTTGGGAGGGCGAGGTATTCAATTTCCTTTTTTTTCTGCTTTTCATCCCAATCCACTCCGTTTCTTGCGCTAGTTCGTCCTCATCAGTGGTGTAGTTTACACGTGGAGGAGTTATGTCCATGTTTTTGTTTCCAGTTTTTGTTGGTTTAGTTTGTTTGTTGGTAACAAAAAATATAGATAAAATATATAAAAATATGTATTTACTTATTTGGCAAGCACCTTAAAACTTTTAACTTATCTTGATTTACAATTCGAACTACATGACAAAATTTTACGCGTTGGATCAGCCTTTCAAATCAAGCATTTGATATATGTTTAAAATCTTTGGTTTGCAAGGGTAATGCAGTTAAATTTAAATAAATAATAATCATTTAAAGGAAACGTGATGTCCTACTTCTGAACGCTGATATGGTGTCTTATATGAAAATTATTCTAGGACATCATTAACCATCGCAACTCACAATTTGACCAGCCAAATTGAGAGATGCGGACTTCAGTGTCTTCAAACAAAAGCAAAGAGAAATTAATTTTATTCTTCATACCAAACGAACTTCACCTAAGTATATACATTGAGCACGGGGATTGAACCGGTTCGTTTTTGCTTAAGAAACAATGAATGTGTATTCCGACTGCTACAAAAACTTACTCAAAAACCTACAAAACATAAAATTCTAATACATATTATATCTACATCAAAGATCAAGATAAAAAGGAGTGTTTAAATATCGTGTCACGAGGGTCATGTAGGGGTTGGACGCTTAAATTTGACTTTATCTTAACGGTTTTGGCACGAAGGGAAACGGCGCTTAGCCAAACGACTACGATACAGAACTCTATTTAGTTAGTTTTAGTGAGCTGCAGAAGTATTGTGCAACGGTTTGCTCTATCGGAAAAATTCAATTGTTTTATATTTACAGTTGCGGTCAAAAGCAGACCTATATTAATATATAAAAAGTAATACAAATATTTATGTGGTACTTAATAGCTATTGCATCAACTCCACCATCTTCCAGCTGAGTATAAATTTAGTCTTGCGGTCGACATCCTTTTCGGATCTGTGTTTTTTTTTATTGTTACTGGTTTACCATCTGTATGAGACAGACGCCTTGATCAGCGTACACACCTTGATAGTTGGCAATTTAACTATGCTTTGCTTTGCTTTACGATATCAGTATGCTATAAGATTCTTGTTGTACAATACCATTTCATTTCATCATCAGTTTTTTCTATGCCTATATAGGACATAGAAGATATGAAAAAAAATACACCAAATAAAAAACAAGAATTAGAAAAACAAATACAAAAAAGCATAAAAGAAACGACGCTGACCAACTATAAAATTAAACTAGTTTTATCTGGATTGAGCACACTAACCTACAATACTGTCCTCTTAATAGCCGACTTTCTGTTTCACTGACTTAATACATTTTGCAAGTCAAATATGGGTAAATATATAAAGCTCTACCCTTCTGCACTAATAAGTACAACATATTAAAATGACACACCCTTGTCCAAAAGTACGAAAAATCCTATCTCTACCCGCAGTACCTAATCAGATGTCTGTCCGTCCTTCAGAATCCCAACAAAAGATAAATCCCATAAAATTCGCCAAAGAGTTTTATGACGTACACATATAACGCGCCTTTTGAAAGTTCCTGTTCGAGTTATAAAGCTAACGTAGATCAGAGTCACGGTATCTGGACTTCAATAGATTTGTTAACAGAATCTTAGCTATGGAAATACATTTTCTAGAACACTAGTATTTCTCCAGTATCAAAAATGGCAGGCAAAATTCACAAGTACGTAGATATAAGACACACTTAAACCCGAATATCGACTCCCCCGGCTCTCTCAGCCCCGGCTGGGACTCAAACCCGGGTCCGCCGGCTAGTGAAGCGAGTACGTTAACAACTAGACTACTGTGGATTTTGATGATAAATGATTGATAAGTAAACGCAATAGCGCAAAAGTGACCGGTTTAGAATAAACTACCCAAGTAACACTGTAAAAAACGAAAGGTACCTATCGCTTGCACTATGCAAGCCGGGTTGGAGTCATACACGCTAGCTATTAAAAAACACATTTGTAATTTTTTACTCAACTTATACGATACACTTAATTTGTGAAATTAAGTTGTGTAGAAATTTTATGTCTTAATACAATCTGTCAAGAGATTATTAATATTTAAGATTGCAGAACAGGCTCACTACGTGCACAGTTCGGAGAACTAAGAACTCTCAAAATACTCATATTTTTTGCTCAATAATTTTGAAATAAGTAATTTATATTACTTTTATACTCCCTCTTTTTGTCACCAAAATAATTAAAAGAAAAATACTAAATACTTTGTAAGCCTTAACTCTGTCCTTACGCTCCACAGCACGAATTATCTTTTCAAAAATGGAGCCAGCAAGCTCGTAAAAGTGACGCGAGCTTAACGACTCGAGATTCAAGTGTGTAGATAATGGTGTTTTGATCAATGCTGTCAATATTATGTCTTGGGAAGAAAATTTGCGAGGCCGGACGTTTCGGACACGGTGACTTATGAAAGGAAAGTGTATGAAAGGGGAAGTTTACAGCTCGTGTCAGGTAGATGTCATATATTTTTGTATACTTCCTGTCTAAAGGCTGGAGCATATCACGTTGTGTTACAGCGCATCGCGTTGTCTCTCAGAGCGTTGCGTAGGATGTCACACCGGCCATTTTTTTGTCATTGCTGCAACGTTCTTGACATCTGCCATTTCCCTTTGAAAGTGTCAAACATGACTTGCACAGTATATTTCGTTTGGTGTGTCATTCCCTATTATGTTTCCCTACATTATAACGTCATGAGCCGTGATATACTGGGATACGCTGTGCTGCGCTACACGCATACTTTACCCTTTATTAATAGATATTTCTGAAAGCCTTTTACGGTTCCGTACTTAAAAGAGACCCTAAACTAAGAATGTACTCGTATCTCATGAACCGTGATAGCTCGACAGTTGCTTTTTACCGATGATGTGTTTTTGTAAAATCAGAATATAATAAATATTTAAGAGGGCTCCCGTACATCAATGTTACTTTTTTTTTCTTTATTGCTCGATATAGCATTATTATACTGAACGTTGTATAAATAAGAGTACGGAACCTTTCGTGTGTACGCATTACTTATATTTCATTTAAACCGATATCCAAAAAGCTCGATAATGATTAGAATCATACTTAATAAGAGTCTTTACACTATTTATATAGTATTTCTATCTCGAGGTGCGAATGTCATCCATCAAGGTTGTTTAATGCGATACAATTGCCACTCAACTTATTTCTACATTATTACTTTGCGTGTTTGCAAAGTAGCTAAAACAAACAAAAAAGAAAAATAATACTTACCTAATAAACGAATCCACAAGAAACCGCGACAGTCAAATATTCGACCAAAAAAAAACATCTTAAAAAGTTTGAGGCGACGGTCATTACTGCGGCACCCCAAGCGTAAAATGAAGTAATAAAGCTAAGGATCGGTACTCATGTTTGTGATTGAAGATTCGATACTGCAACTGCCTACGCCCACCATTGTTCAGTTTATTCAGGCAAACAATGTAGATACGTGCCCAAAATCAGGTAAAATAATAGTAATAAACACCTCACCTCGTGTGCCTTTAAAATCTGTAATATTTAAGGGTTACAGAATAAAAAGTAGAGTACCTATATTTTTATAATTTTGCGTAAGTAACTTTGAAGCAAAAATCAAAATCAAATAAATTGAAAAAAAATGTAGATCTATTGTTAATTATAGTAGTGTAGTGTCCTCATTTTTAAAAGCGATCTATTCTCGATGATTTATGTATTGATTAATTCATCGCTTTGCTTCCACGGAGCGCACGAGTGAACTGTATAACGCGCCTGCTATGTCTGAGATTGTGTTTACTTTGAAACCTCTGGTGTTTTTCTTTTTTTAGCTGGATCGAATAAGTCTTAGGTTTAGCCGGATAGAAATTTTTAGAAGGAAAATCTTGGAAAAAGACGCGTCTTTGAGATTAGGAAAACATCTTTGACTTCAGTGTCATTTCATTTCATGTTTTTTTTCTTTCTAACAAGTTATTTTTTAAATGGCATTACCGAGTTTCATTACGGCAGGCGCCGATAGAACTTTTTCAGTTATTTCGATTTAAAGATTATATAATAGTTTGGACCGATCTTAATAAATGTTTATTAACCACATTCAAAAAATGGCCTGACTTTAGATATACACTTTTATACAAAAAAAAAAATTTTTTCAAATCGGACCAGAGAATTCAAGTAACTATCATAAATATAATAAAACATAATCGTCCAAATTCGTACCCACTTCATTTTTAAGAAGTCGATAAAACACTGGAGACACATGTTATACTTACTTAGATTAAGGTGACAACACACTTTTGAGATCGACATTCACATTTTTAGTAATTTTTATTCATGAACCAAACTAACTGAGCGATTTTGACAATATTATTATGTGGAAACATCTAGAACGAAATAAACCTTAAAATTAAACAAGAAAGAAAGAAACCTTAATTATTAATAATAACATTAAATACAAGTGACTACCAACTTCCGTTACGACAGGAGCCTTTTTCGGTTCTTTCGATTTTGACCAAATGGTAGGAACATTTGAAACAAAAAAATAAATTACGGTCAACTCTGAACCAAAAAACAGGTAAAAAACTAAAAGCGAACAAATAGGGAACCTTGTTATCTAAATCGATTAAATATGATAATGTAAAAATCGAATAACGTATAGTTTTCCAAATATCGGTTCTCAATGCCAGAACTCAGTTTTATTCAGTCTTACCTTTATTGTGAAGACGACGGCATGCATTTTGAATTGAAAATCGCTCATGTTTTCAGGACTTTATTGCTGTAAAATACACCCCTGTAGTATAGCTGAAAATTTTAAATTTTAAGAAAGCTCTCTAGGATAATCGTGTCAGTTGGGTTATAGGGTTAGAATAAGTTGTAAGGTGCAAGGTCATTTTTTAAATAAAGATACGTGTTAGGTATAATTGGATGGTGCCAAATCGCACAATCATGCGTGTTTTCTCCGTTATGAGATGTCGAATAGCACAATTAAATCAAACATTAATTATCAGAGGATCTTAGTTGAATTTAACATTGATGAAATACTCCACTACTTGTATTTCGTTTACTATCAAAAATTGATGAATTGGTAATGACCAAAATTAGCAAAGTCGTTTAGTGTATCAAATAATCTCTTCTTTCAGACAACCTATGCGCTACTAACAAGTTCTGAGTGAGTAGTGTGCGAGCACGTAGTAAACAACGAAAGTTTCTTATCTGTCAATATAAGTCGGACGTAAAGAACGTAGAAGACAATAAAATGTATCAGATACGTTGAATAATTAAACGTAAATAAGCATTCTACTCACGGAGAGTCTACGTCTAGATATACAGGGTGTTTTCCAATCTTTATCATAAAAAATGAATATAATAAAATTATTTATAATGCTCTACAAGTTTAAATCAATTAACATTAAAAAAACATGTTCTGGAGTAAGAAATAAAAAAATATCAGATAAAATAATAGTCTTGTGCTTGTCAAGACAAGGTAAGCAGTGAGGCGTAGGGTTCCGTGCCATTATTTCAGAATCTATTCACATACAAACATAATGAATTGATAGAAATTTCTGTAGATTTTCAATGCATTTTTTTTGGCTAACATAAACGTAGCCTTAAAAACATTTATTTTTAAGTTATTTTTTTCAAATGTCTCCATCCAAAGGTTGCCTCGCTTATAGCGATAAGGCCACCACTTGTGGAAATACATGTAAATGTATATTTTTGTATTGTTATATTTTGTGTGTCTACAATAAAGCGTTTATCTATCTATCTATACTACTCACATTTAATGTATTATATTAATAGAGATTTCTGTTTATTTTTAATGTAAAATTTTACGTAGAAATCCAAAACTTACTTATTTTTAAAGTCCAAATTAGTCTAATACTACGTAAGAAACATCCTGTAATATTATTGTCCTTTCCATTTATTACTTTTCTTGTGTTCTCTATTCGTAATGCCCGAATTGAATGAGTAAGAGGCTTAGAGAATATGTATTTGTAGTTTCATGTGAATTCTGTTAGTTAGGTACCTATGTAACTAACTGTATACTAGGTAATGTGAGCATAACTACCCTTTAATATACAGATAATTATTTTTCTTTTTAGACATTTTTACCGAAAAGTGTCCCTGATCACAAGGTTGAACCTACTTGATCCTATCATTTACGTGCACGGTTGCCAGGAAGAGATCGCTTTAAGCGATAAAGCCGCCATTTAAAACCTAGTATATGTGTACAGGCTTTTCTATAATCATATTTTATGTATTGTTGCTGATTTTTAAATAAAGAGTTGTCTTATCTTATCTTATTATCATTATCAATACAACCTCAGATCAGATTTTCTTTTTCATTTCTTAATTGAATTATTATGTAGAAGCATGTTTATTGTTACCACCTAACGTAGTGAGATAAGGATAAGAAGATGATTTTAGCGTCTCCGATTCAAATCCGAAAATGTATGTGTATGTTCGTCTCGGTCGAACTTCACATACAGTGTACTTAGTGCGAGTTATCTTACCTAGTCGATCGCATTGGCGTGAGCCGGCATAAACACAGTTTACATGAAATCTAAACAGTGCCACCTAACATCAACGTTTTGTTTTTATGTCGACTCTATACAAAGCTGACTGTACGCCAACGCAATCGAGTACGTAAGAAAACTCGCGCTAAGCACACGTTTTTAATAAATCTTCAGGTAACTTAGCTATACTTGAAAGAAATAATCAGTTTATAACGAAACAACAGTTTGTTAAATCTAATTGTGGATAAACCCCAATATTCTATCCAGATATGCTGGATTAAAGTTTTTTTGGGTATTATTAGTGAGATATTACAACTAAAATTGGTAGCAAATAACTTTGAATTTTAATATTGTAAAGTGGTTTTAACTTAATTTACATACTTACCTGTAAAGTATAAAAATTTATATTTATTTTATACCCATGGAATTAACTTAAGATAGAAAAGTTAATCCAGCAAATGTTGCACCAATCGCAAACATTAAGCTTGTGTTTAGTCGCTCGATACTCGGAATGACTTCAAACATTTCCGCAGACCAGTGGCGTCCTCTATACAGTAAACTCTTTCACTTCGGCAAATTGAAACTGTAAAGCAGATTCTGACGCGTTTTCGCTTCCTCTAGCCAGACCAGACTTTAAGTGATTGCGGCTTGGAATAAAAACAGACCTAAAAAGTTTTCTCTGAAAATAAAGATGTATATTTTTATTTTATTAACGCGTTTATTAACTGATTTTAATAAGAGATTATTTTTCGTATAATATTCGCCGGTAACTTTGTTTAAAGGGACAAACGAAGTAATCGGGAAAGATAATTCCAACATAATACTAAATTAAGTAAATAAGAATGATAATGAATAATTAATCAACATTTTTTTTTGTTTTTGGTTGTATTTAAATTGAGTTTAGTTTTTGGCACAATAAATATCATTCTAAATAATAGTCTAGTAGATTTCTTTAACTAAATCATTTTAGCAGTCTTTAAAGTCAAAATAATTATAAAGGACTATAGACCTACAAATTGAAGCTGGTTGTCATTTTTATTTTAAAAAATTAGTTTAATTTATCGAAACACTAAAATTCTAGTATTTTTGATGTAAGACAGACCAACCAACTGATGTCAAGTCTGTCGCTTTCACACTTTTGATGTAACAGTCATCTTCTTGACCTTAATTTTACTATTTAGTTATTCTAATATTTTTAATTTCAACAACACTAAAAACAACTTGAGGAAATAATATACTTTCTACACGAAAAGCTTGTTAGTCTTGTTCGCTTTTTGTAATTTCGTTAAGCAAAGGAATGGTGAAATGTTCACTAGCTACCGCAGAAACAAAAACCGCCGAAGCAAGCGTATTTCTCTAATATAAACCACGACTGTAGAAGTGGTAAACTCGCCGCCAGAACTGAAATGAAGCGACAAAATAAAAGCACAATTTTTGTCTGGGCGCTTCGCCAGACAACAAGTGTCTTTTTCTATAAAACGTTCGCTTCGGCGTACGGTTTTGGCTATTTTGGTCAAAATTATAATAATAAATAATTTATTCGAATTAATTAATAAAACTGAAAATCATAACATATATTTATAACTATTTATAACTCTCCAAAACGAGATCAACGATGGTTCCGAGGATGAAGCCCGCTTGCCTTGAACAAACAAATTCAAGATTCTTCAAAAATGATTGTAGCTAGATGTAAATAAAGAACTCGACAGAACCCTCTATTACTCGGAACTGTACTCTAGAATTTTCAGATTCTAGAGCTCGAAATTCTACAATCTGGCAGTTCACACAATAAAAGAAGCGCGACGCGTTATGTGTAAGTTCCTCTATCATGGTACTGGTGGCGTCTTACAGTATCTCTACTGGTCCAATTATAGAAAGGGGGCCGTGAAACTAAATTCTGTTAAATCACTGCCTGAAATGCATTCGATAGAAAATCGATAGGCTAGCCACGCTGAACGTGCAGCGCACGCTCTAATGTAAAGCGAGCTCACTGTCGTTTAGATTGATAAAGCATTGGACAATGGTGGAGTTCGGAAACTGCGGTAGAACCGGGGGCGGTGGCTTGTCTAACTGTTACTGTTGTATTGATTGATAATCCCCGACACAATAGGCTGAGGCGTTCTTTTTACCATCTATCAGCTTTCAGAATAGGTTTTTTCAATTTGTACGCTATTAGTTTCTGGTTTCGTTTTGTGGTAGCGGGTGTAGGAGTTGCCATATTCAACCGACTTCAACACAGACCATTTTCTGAATACAACTGTTTTTTCCCCGTTTCTTTGAATATGTTACTCAGGTTTTTACAGATGCCTAAACCGATTTTAAAAACTCCTCCAGTTTGAAAGGTAATACAATTTTATTTTGAATATCGGTCTATTAGTTTGTTTGTAAATCAAACTTAGAAAATTCTGACCACGGTACCTTTCAGTTGTAAGTAGCACTCCACAGTTATCCAGTCATGACCTGAGCAAGCGGTAATCAGTTAAAAATACCTCGAATAACTGTGCTACAAACTCTTCTCTTATATTTGGACTAGCGGTCACCCGCTGCATTGGCTGCGACGTTAAATGGAATATAAGAAAGTTTTAAATTTTGAACCGAAATTTCAAAAGCGTTTCTCATTACACGTCTACACCTTATAATGAATACACCCTCCAAATTTTATGTCTCTAGGTTTACCGGTTTAGGTTCAGTATTGATATCTAACGAATATCAGTCAAACAAGACTTATGCTTTTATTACTCTCTTATCACACTAAATCTATAGGTTGATGATACCCTAAAAATCTTTCACATAAAATCTACTTGCACTCAAATCTATCCGACAGTCTTTACTATCCCATATTGTTTTCACTCAAGTACTAGGCGGTCCACAGTCCTGATTTCTGGAGGGTTGCCAATTCGCAGTCCAAAGAGTTAGCAGCATTGTAATTCCATTTGCTTATACCCAGGGCATTGAAGATAGGAGTGCAATAGCTGTAAAGTGGCAAATGCACCTTTCTACTTGAATGCTTTTACAAAATGCATACGTAATATAAAGTAAATTCGGTATATTTCTTCTCAATCGATGCGGATTCACACACTCGACATCATGCTGTTCTGCTGCGGCTGGATGTAATGTGCCTCACTATACCATTTTATTCTACGATAGCATTCATAAGCCATATCAGAAGCCTCAGGCAGCTTTGAAACTCCGACATTAAGGCGAGCGACTCCACATAAATGGTTTGCATGGACATTGGACAAAGAAAAGAAATAACAGACAATTGCTGTTCAAGGACGCCATCAACTAGTTGTCAGACCCAAATAAAGGTTGCATGAGCAAGTGATTCTTACAACAGATTTTGGTAAACCAAATCACTAGACCTGGATTTCCAGGTCTAGTGATTTGGTTAAATAAATAATTTGATTTATTTATTATTTAGGATTAACATTAGCTTACAATTCAAATAGAAAGTCTCCTGTTAAGCATATAACAAATAAAATAACCATGTACCACGCTTAAATTTATCTTTCTACTTAATTAAATTGTTTGTAGCTTTTGTAGTTATTTCGAACAAGGCCCCAGCCTAATATTGTTATTGGCATTTTACTCGGAAACTTTTATTAATATCAAAATAGTCTACCCACGTCCTTCAGCAGTATTAATTTAAATGCCTCTAGATAAATGTATTTATCTTGAACAAATATAATATTTTTAGAAAAACATGAATAAATGACTTACTGGTTGCATCGCACGGTTTCTCCTGCTTTGTAATTAAATATTGTATCAAAGATCTACAGGCAATTCAAATCTTCAAGCCATCAAATTTCAGCGTACCCAAAATGAAAAGGTGCTCCGAATAGTTTTGGTAAGATGAGCGCAGAGCGATTTTCTCATTTATTATTCTTAAGTCTTACTCGGTCACCAGCCCCCAAAGCCCTAATCTTAATTTGAAATGACACAAATATATAACTTATATATTTTACGCTGAGATAAAAAACCAATGATAAGATAGCTCTTATTTAAAAACCAGCAACAATACATAAAATAAGATTAAAGAAAACCATATACACATATATCAGCTTTTGAATTGTGGCCTTATCGCTTAAAGCGATCTCTTCCGGGCAACCATGCACGTAAATGATAATGACTTCTATTAAAGAGGCCTTAAAATATTACACTATCAACTAATCAGCTATAATAATGAGATGAAATTTAATGACCACCAAAAAAGCAGCCTCATTCAAAATATAATATTATGTAGAAATAAATAAAACATGTACCAAAATCTTTCGGGCTATTTAAGTCATGCACTACAATCACTTTTCATAACCCAAAAAGGCCACGCGTGCATCAAATTTTAACTAGCAAAGTTTTATGACACTCCGAATACTTTCGGCAACAAGGTCCGCAGTAGGTTTAGGTTATTTTTTTATGACGATCCGAATACTTTGCGCAACAAGGTCCGCAGTAGGTTTAAGTTATTTTTTTTATGACACTCTGAATACTTTGTAACATATTTGGATGAAATAAAATTCAAGTACATATTTGGAGCATGCGTGGCCTTTTTCGGTAGCTTAGCGATTATTCTGAAGATACTTGCCTTTTTTAGGTTAACTTTACGTTTATTGGTGATAATTTCATATTAAAATGGTGCTTAAATTCTGTTAAGTACTTACGATTTTTTGAGCGTTATATTTCGTTATATCTGGTGATTGCTTAAACCTAAGCCTAAATACAATCAATACTAATATAACTACACAGCTACATATATAAATACATATACTATACTATGCATGTAAATAAATAGATAAATCCTCAACTAATAATTATAAGAAACATATTATTTTAGTGCTATAGCGAGGGATAATATATTCATTGTATTCAATTAATCATAGAATTGTTCCACAACAAAATAGCTTTAACAGTGAAAGATCACTTAGAGAAAGTGCTGGAATGTGATGGAATTGTTAACTTGAGATTTCCAGATGATGTTAAGGTATAGGAATGGGTAGTATGACAATATTTGAAGCACTTTTGAAGGTAACGTGAAGAAAAAAAAATTAAATAATGCATTATAAAGAAGAAGAAAAGTATATGAACATCCCGGCGAAGACGAATAGGGAGCCACTTGGCTTAGTGCGATATTCGGAGACCTAGTCATATTTGCGTAAACCAAATATGAACCTTGTATCTTATTGAACTGCTCCTGGGTGAGATGAATGAACATTTCATGAAGAAAAAAAATCCTCGAAACGAACCTTCTGCCGTCGCCCGAACAGATAACTATGAAACCAGTCGATTACTGTTGGAAATATGTTAACAGAGCGAAGTAAACATACTTTTATCTAAACAAAGAAAAGAAAACTCTGTTAACCTGAAACCAGAGTTGATTTTGATTTTGATTTTGAAATAATAATAACATTAAACACAAGTGACTACAACTTCCGTTACGACAGGAGCCTTTTTCGGTTCTTTCGATTTTGACCAAATGGTAGGAATATTTGAAATAAAAAAATAAAGTACGGTCTACTCTGAACCAAAAAAACAGGTAAGAAACTAAAAGCGAACAAATAGGGAACCTTGTTATCTAAATCGATTAAATATGATAATGTAAA
Source organism: Ligdia adustata (assembly GCA_947049295.1). NCBI lineage: Eukaryota > Metazoa > Arthropoda > Insecta > Lepidoptera > Geometridae > Ligdia > Ligdia adustata. Next base: position 6,091,768 of record OX346237.1, read on the forward strand.
AATCGAATAACGTATAGTTTTCCAAATATCGGTTCTCAATGCCAGAACTCAGTTTTATTCAGTCTTACCTTTATTGTGAAGACGACGGCATGCATTTTGAATTGAAAATCGCTCATGTTTTCAGGACTTTATTGCTGTAAAATACACCTCTGTAGTATAGCTGAAAATTTTAAATTTTAAGAAAGCTCTCTAGGATTATCGTGTCAGTTGGGTTATAGGGTTAGAATAAGTTGTAAGGTGCAAGGTCATTTTTTAAATAAAGATACGTGTTAGGTATAATCGGATGGTGCCAAATCGCACAATTATGCGAGTTTTATCCGTTATGAGATGTCGAATAGCACAATTAAATCAAACATTAATTATCAGAGGATCTTAGTTGAATTTAACATTGAAGAAATACTCCACTGCTTGTATTTTGTTTACTATCAAAAATTGATGAATTGGTAATGACCAAAATTAGCAAAGTCGTTTAGTGTATCAAATAATCTCTTCTTTCAGACAACCTATGCGCTACTAACAAGTTCTGAGTGAGTAGTGTGCGAGCACGTAGTAAACAACGAAAGTTTCTTATCTGTCAATATAAGTCGGACGTAAAGAACGTAGAAGACAATAAAATGTATCAGATACGTTGAATAATTAAACGTAAATAAGCATTCTACTCACGGAGAGTCTACGTCTAGATATACAGGGTGTTTTCCAATCTTTATCATAAAAAATGAATATAATAAAATTATTTATAATGCTCTACAAGTTTAAATCAATTAACATTAAAAAAACATGTTCTGGAGTAAGAAATAAAAAAATATCAGATAAAATAATAGTCTTGTGCTTGTCAAGACAAGGTAAGCAGTGAGGCGGAGGGTTCCGTGCCATTATTTCAGAATCTATTTCCATTTTTTATCTACTTATATATTTTTTTTTACATAATGAATTGATAGAAATTTCTGTAGATTTTTAATGCACTTTTTTTAAAGCTAACATAAACGTAGCCTTAAAAACATTTATTTTTAAGTTACTATCTATAGCGTTTATCTATCTATCTATACTATTCACATTTAATGTATTATATTAATAGAGATTTCTGTTTATTTTTAATGTAAAATTTTACGTAGAAATCCAAAACTTACTTATTTTTAAAGTCCAAATTAGTCTAATACTACGTAAGAAACATCCTGTAATATTATTGTCCTTTCCATTTATTACTTTTCTTGTGTTCTCTATTCGTAATGCCCGAATTGAATGAGTAAGAGGCTTAGAGAATATGTATTTGTAGTTTCATGTGAATTCTGTTAGTTAGGTACCTATGTAACTAACTGTATACTAGGTAATGTGAGCATAACTACCCTTTAATATACAGATAATTATTTTTCTTTTCAGACATTTTTACCGAAAAGTGTCCCTGATCACACGGTTGAACCTATTTGATCCTATCATTTACGTGCACGGTTGCCAGGAAGAGGTCGCTTTAAGCGATAAGGTCGCCATTTAAAAGCTAGTTTATGTGTACAGGCTTTTCTATAATCATATTTTATGTATTGTTGCTGATTTTTATATAAATAGTTGTCTTATCTTATCTTATTGTCATTATCACTACAACCTCAGTTCTGATTTTCTTTTTCATTTCTTAATTGAATCATAATGTAGAAGCATGTTTATTGTTACCACCCCACGTAGTGAGATAAGGATAGGAAGATGATTTTAGCGTCTCCGATTCAAATCTGAAAATGTATGTGTATGTTCGTCTCGGTCGGTCTTCACATACAGTGTACTTAGTGCGAGTTATCTTACCTAATCGATCGCATTGGCGTGAGCCGGCGTAAACACAGTTTTATATGAAATCTAAACAATTCAACGTTTTGTTTTAATGTCGACTCCATACAAAGCTGACTGTACGCCAACGCAATCGAGTACGTAAGAAAACTCGCGCTATTAAAAACGTGTGCTTAACACGTTTTTAATAAATCTTCAGGTAACTTAGCTATACTTGAAAGAAATAATCAGTTTATAACGAAACAACAGTTTGTTAAATCTAATTGTGGATAAACCCCAATATTTTATCCAGATATGCTGGATTAAAGTTTTTTTGGGTATTATTAGTGAGATATTACAACTAAAATTGGTAGCAAATAACTTTGAATTTTAATATTGTAAAGTGTATTTTATACCCATGGAATTAACTTAAGATAGAAAAGTTAATCCAGCAAATGTTGCACCAATCGCAAACATTAAGCTTGTGTTTAGTTGCTCGATACTCGGAATGACTTCAAACATTTCCGCAGACCAGTGGCGTCCTCTATACAGTAAACTCTTTCACTTCGGCAAATTGAAACTGTAAAGCAGAATCTGACGCGTTTTCGCTTCCTCTAGCCAGACCAGACTTTAAGTGATTGCGGCTTGGAATAAAAACAGACCTAAAAAGTTTTCTTTGAAAATAAAGATGTATATTTTTATTTTATTAACGCGTTTATTAACTGATTTTAATAAGAGATTATTTTTCGTATAATATTCGCCGGTAACTTTGTTTAAAGGGACAAACGAAGTAACCGGGAAAGATAATTCCAACATAATTCTAAATTAAGTAAATAAGAATGATAATGAATAATTAATCAACATATTTTTTTTTTGTTTTTGGTTGTATTTAGATTGAGTTTAGTTTTTGTCTCAATAAATATCATTCTAAATAGTCTAGTAGATTTCTTGAACTAAATCAGTTTAGCAGTCTTTAAAGTCAAACTAATTATAAAGGACTATAGACCTACTGAATTGAAGCTGGTTGTCATTTTTATTTTAAAAATTTAGTTTAATTTATCGAAACACTAAAATTCTAGTATTTTTTTATGTAAGACAGACCAACCAACTGATGTCAAGTCTGTCGCTTTTACACTTTTGATATGACAGTCATCTTCTTGACCTTAATTTTACTAATTAGTTACTCGTATTCTAATATTTTTAATTTCAACAACACTAAAAACAACTTGAGGAAATAATATTTTCTTTCTAAACGAACAGCTTGTTAGTCTTGTTCGCTTTTTGTAATTTCGTTAAGCAAAGGAATGGTGAAATGTTCACTAGCTACCGCAGAAACAAAAACCGCCGAAGCAAGCGTATTTCTCTAATATAAACCACGACTGTAGAAGTGGTAAACTCGCCGCCAGAACTGAAATGAAGCGACAAAATAAAAGCACAATTTTTGTCTGGGCGCTTCGCCAGACAACAAGTGTCTTTTTCTATAAAACGTTCGCTTCGGCGTACGGTTCTGGCTATTTTGGTCAAAATTATAATAATAAATAATTTATTCGAATTAATTAATTAAACTGAAAATCATAACATGTATTTATAACTATTTATAACTCTCCAAAACGAGATTAACGATGGTTCCGAGGATGAAGCCCGCTTGCCCTGAACAAACAAATTCAAGATTCTTCAAAAATGATTATAGCTAGATGTAAATAAAGAACTCGACAGAACCCTCTATTACTCGGAACTATACTCTAGAATTTTCAGATTCTAGTGCTCGAAATTCTACAATCTGGCAGTTCACACAATAAAAGTAGCGCGACGCGTTATGTGCAAGTTCCTCTATCATGGTACTGGTGGCGTCTTACAGTATCTCTACTGGTTCAGTTATAGAAAGGGGGCCGTGAAACTAAATTCTGTTAAATCACTGCCTGAAATGCATTCGATAGAAAATCGATAGGCTAGCCACGCTGAACGTGCAGCGCACGCTCTTATGTAAAGCGAGCTCACTGTCGTTTAGATTGATAAAGCATTGGACAATGGTGGAGTTTGGAAACTGGGGTAGAACCGGGGGAGGTGGCTTGTCTAACTGTTACTGTTGTATTGATTGATAATCCCCGACACAATAGGCTGAGGCGTTCTTTTTACCATCTATCAGCTTTCAGAATAGGTTTTTTCAATTTGTACGCTATTAGTTTCTGGTTTCGTTTTGTGGTAGCGGGTGTAGGAGTTGCCATATTCAACCGACTTCAACACAGAGCATTTTCTGAATACGACTGTTTTTTCCCGTTTCTTTGAATATGTTACTCAGGTTTTTACAGATGCCTAAACCGATTTGAAAAACTCCTTCAGTTTGAAAGGTAATACAATTTTATTTTAAATATCGGTCTATTAGTTTGTTTGTAAATCAAACTTAGAAAATTCTGACCACGGTACCTTTCAGTTGTAAGTTCCACTCCACAGTTATCCAGTCATGACCTGAGCAAGCGGTAATCAGTTAAAAATACCTCCAATAACTGTGCTACAAACTCTTCTCTTATATTTGGACTAGCGGTCACCCGCTGCATTGGCTGCGACGTTAAATGGAATATAAGAAAGTTTTAAATTTTGAACCGAAATTTCAAAAGCGTTTCTCATTACACGTCTACACCTTATAATGAATACACCCTCCAAATTTTATGTCTCTAGGTTTAGCGGTTTAGGTATTGATATCTAACGAATATCAGTCAAACAGGAATTATGCTTTTATTACTCCCTTATCACACTAAATCTATAGGTTGATGATACCCTAAAAATCTTTCACATAAAATCTACTTGCACTCAAATCTATCCGACAGTCTTTACTATCCCATATTGTTTTCACTCAAGTACTAGGCAGTCCACAGTCCTGATTTCTGGAGGGTTGCCAATTCGCAGTCCAAAGAGTTAGCAGCATTGTAATTCCATTTGCTTATACCCAGGGCATTGAAGATAGGAGTGCAATAGCTGTAAAGTGGCAAATGCACCTTTCTACTTGAATGCTTTTACAAAATACATACGTAGTATAAAGTAAATTCGGTATATTTCTTCTCAATCGATGCGGATTCACACACTCGACATCATGCTGTTCTGCTGCGGCTGGATATAATGTGACTCACTATACCATTTTATTCTACGATAGCATTCATAAGCCATATCAGAAGCCTCAGGCAGCTTTGAAACTCCGACATTAAGGCGAGCGACTCCACAGAAATGGTTTGCATGGATATTGGATAAAGAAAAGAAATAACAGACAATTGCTGTTCAAGGACGCCATCAACTAGTTGTCAGACCCAAATAAAGGTTGCATGAGCAAGTGCTTCTTACAACAGATTTTGGTAAACCAAATCAGACCTGGAATGATTTATTTATTATTTAGGATTAACATTAGCTTACAATTCAAATAGAAAGTCTCCTGTTAAGCATATAACAATATGCTATAAAATAACCATGTACCACGCTTAAATTTATCTTTCTACTTAATTAAATTGTTTGTAGCTTTTGTAGTTATTTCGAACAAGGCCCCAGCCTAATATTGTTATTGGCATTTTACTCGGAAACTTTTATTAATATCAAAATAGTCTACCCACGTCCTTCAGCAGTATTAATTTAAATGCCTCTAGATAAATGTATTTATCTTGAACAAACATAATATTTTTAGAAAAACATGAATAAATGACTTACTGGTTGCATCGCACGGTTTCTCCCGCTTTGTAATTAAATATTGTAGCAATTATCTACAGGCAATTCAAATCTTCAAGCCACCAAATTTCAGCGTACCCAATATGCTTGCGGCTAGTCAAGCATCGCATAAAAAAGGTGCTCCGAATAGTTTTGGTAAGATGAGCGCAGAGCGATTTTCTCATTTATTATTCTTAAGTCTTACTCGGTCACCAGTCCCCAAAGCCCTAATCTTAATTTGAAATGACACAAATATATAACTTATATATTTTACGCTGAGATAAAAAACCAATGATAAGATAGCTCTTATTTAAAAACCAGCAACAATACATAAAATAAGATTAAAGAAAACCATATACATATATATCAGCTTTTGAATTGCGGCCTTATCGCTTAAAGCGATCTCTTCCGGGCAACCATGCACGTAAATGATAATGACTTCTATTAAAGAGGCCTTAAAATATTACACTATCAACTAATCAGCTATAATAAAGAGATGAAATTTAATGACCACCAAAAAAACAGCCTCATTGAAAATATAATATTATGTAGAAATAAATAAAACATGTACCAAAATCTTTCGGGCTATTTAAGTCATGCACTACAGTCACTTTTCATAACCCAAAAAGGCCACGCGTGCATCAAATTTTAACTAGGAAAGTTTTATGACACTCCGAATACTTTCGGCAACAAGGTCCACAGTAGGTTTAGGTTATTTTTTTATGACGATCCGAATACTTTGCGCAACAAGGTCCGCAGTAGGTTTAAGTTATTTTTTTATGACACTCTGAATACTTTGTAACATATTTTAACTGAAATTTTAAATAAAATTCAAGTACATATTTAGAGCATGCGTGGCCTTTTTCGGTAGCTTAGCGATTATTCTGAAGATACTTTTTTAGGTTAACTTTACATTTATTGGTGATATTTTCATATTAAAATGGTGCTTAAATTTTGCTAAGTACTTACGATTTTTTGGGCGTTATATTTCGTTATATCTGGTGATTGCTTAAACCTAAGCCTAAATACAATCAATACTAATATAACTACACAGCTACATATATAAATACATATACTATACTATGCATGTAAATAAATAGATAAATCCTCAACTAATAATTATAAGAAACATTATTTTAGTGCTATAGCGAGGGATAATATATTCATTGTATTCAATTAATCATAGAATTGTTCCACAACAAAATAGCTTTAACAGTGAAAGATCACTTAGAGAAAGTGCTGGAATGTGATGGAATTGTTAACTTGAGATTTCCAGATGATGTTAAGGTATAGGAATGGGTAGTATGACAATATTTGAAGCACTTTTGAAGGTAACGTGAAGAAAAAGAGTTAAATAATGCATTATAAAGAAGAAAAAAAGTATATGAACATCCTGGCGAAGACGAATAGGGAGCCACTTGGCTTAGTGCGATATTCGGAGACCTAGTCATATTTGCGTAAACCTAATATGAACCTTGTATCTTATCGAACTGCTCCTGGGTAAGATGAATGAACATTTCATGAAGAAAAAAAATCCTCGAAACGAACCTTCTGCCGTCGCCCGAACAGGTAACTTCATGTAACCAGTCGATTACGGTTGGAAATATGTTAACAGAGCGAAGTAAACTCACTTTTATCGAAACAAAGAAAAGAAAACTCTGTTAACCTGAAACCAGAGGAGAATAGGCCGTAATTATGCGTGACATTTTCAGTGGTCTTTTCATGGCCTCTCAAAAGCAATAGCTTTATTCTGAGCAAGAATCAAAAGCATTACCATAATCTGAATTAGGCGCATAATCCACCCCTGGGAAGGCGATTCGCTTATAAACAGGTAGACCCTTCTTATTACATTGCATGACAAAATTCAATGCTTCAATAGTTTTATACACTACCTAACAAAAATATATAATTACATTATACTGATTTTATGCTATGATATGGGATTTTTAGCAATTGCAATAATACTTTTTCTTTTAAATCGATTGTCAATTTGTTGGAATCTTTTATTGCGTATTTCCCGATTACTCAAAGACGTTAAGGGTGATTTGGAAAATAAAATATTTATTTTGTTTTAAAAGACACGTTAGCAGGTGACCTTGAAATTTTATAAAAATCAGTTAGTTTGTTAAAACGAGATTCTAACAAATAAATATTTTTCTTGCTTGAGGAAATGTAAAAGGAATAAAGTGCGAGCGTTAAAGCACAAGCATAAAACTCATCTCATTACTAATAAACCTTAACTTTCAATTAAAAAAATACCGATAAAATATGATACCTACCAAAGGAATCGTACAAACTTGACGTAAATTAATAACTAATACAAGCTGGTATAGTCAAGAAGCTGGTTTTTTATAAAGTTGTTTGTGAATCAAAAACAAATGGTCACAATTAAAACTGTTTTTTTATCCAAATTTATAAAAATTAAGTCTAAAATAATAAAGACGTGCCATATCCTTGGCCACGCACTTCACTTTTTCTTATGATATAGTGGGGGTTGTAATATGAAATTTTTGGAGTAATTAACAGAGAATACCGCATCTCTAGGGTGGCCCAATTAGCGGTGTGGCTACATCGTGTTGTCGTTTAATACCGAAGATGTATAAGAAATAAATAGAATTAATGAATTTGTATAATTTTATTGCAAACCAAAATATAGATGCAGTTAAAAATACAATATAACAATACACTAATGAATATGATGTTTGGCGGCCTTATTGACTAAAGCGATTCCTTCCAAGCGATATGTTCCAGGGAACCTTTTGGATGGATAATACTAATTATTTACATAAAACATTTGAAAAATAACTAGGATTGTCAGATTGTACACTTAATCATAAGTTAAGTCACTACAACAGCTCGTTATGCAAGGGGGTGTATCGAGATAAAGAATAAAACAGATAATGTTGAAGGTCCAAAGCTAAATAAACCTGCCTGATTTATTAAAAAGCCGTCATCTTGACAGTATTCAAATAATAGAAAAAATAAGTTATATTACAGGACGCTGTTGTATCTATAATGATTTTATTTCATTAACAGACAGAATTAACTCCATGCTGTTTATGTACTTTGAGTATAAACGTAAAAAAACGTTCTTATATCTATGGCGTGGGACAATTAATGGGTATTACTCGTATATACTTTCGAGGGGCAAAATTTAACTTTTAATAGATAATTCTAACTCTAATTTATACTGCTTTTATCCTGCCCTGAAAGATAATTAGTTTAGTTATTTCAAATTAGTCGTATTCTTTTTTTGTCCATCATTTTCTCAGGCGAATAACGTCCATGCTAGTCCTCAGATAGTAATTCTAAATCTAATTCATTTAAACTGTGTAATTAAATATTTCTCTAGGAAGAGAGAGAAGTGACTATTCTACGCTCTTTGTTTTATACCTCAATATGGCGTGTTATGGCGATTCAAAACGACAAGGTACTAGTGACTTAATTAGGATAAGATCGTATTTAGTTGCTTGAAAATGACACGATAAAATAATAAGTTTATCTTAGTTACAATGTCACAGACAGCATAGAATATCTAGTAAAGGCTAGAATATTACTAGCTATGTATAAGTAGCAGCTGTTTAGACAGTTTTATAACCTTACAATATATTCAATAATAGTCTTCAAAAGGTTTTTCTAACCTAACCAATGACCGAAGATAGCCAAGTTTCAGTCCGGTCAGGATTTGAATGGATGACCGTAGAAAGGTATTTACAAAAATAATTGAGCGCTACCGAAGATCAGATGACATGGTAAAATTGTAGATAATGGATATTTCTTTATAGAAAACAATCGTAACCAACAAATCGAAACATTGATCGTCTCCTCTAAGAAATCTGGGAAAGATAAAAAGGATTTCAAGGAAGCTTGTGTTCTTTTATGCTTCAGCTTAAAATACATAATAGATCATTGGTGATATCTTTCGTTTACAAACCTTCGCTATTTTTGTTGTATTTCTAAAGAAATTGAGGTAACAGAAAATATCCTATGAAAACAAACCCGCGAAAATATTTATTTTTAATATTCGTATCGAGAATATATTTTGCTTTTGCTGCAAGACTGCTTAAAATAAGGAGCGTTAAGCAGGTTGTAGGGCGTTGCGCTTTTATGTTTCTCGTGAACCGATTAAGTTTTTGTATGTAACAGCTAATTTTTTTTCTCGAAATCGAGTATAAGTTATTAAAATCGTAGTTATAGGATAAAATGTTAGTTTTAATGTTTGATGCGCCCTAACCAGGCATGTCTAAGCTTAATTTAGTTTTAAAAGTGCTATAAACATAATGCAACAAAGAAATACTGAAGCATTTTGTCAAATGCCAGCCTATTTTGTTTAAAAACCTTCATGGTCGGACCTTAAAATGTATAGTATAAGACAATTAAGTGACAAACAGGAATAAATCAATTAAATACAAATCGAGAATAATTTCAAGTTTAATATTTTATAATGATTTTGATAAAATTGATATGAGACTAGCTTTTGCCCGCAGCTTCGCCTGTTTTATATTTTGCCGGGTAAAAATAGCCTTTGGCTTTCTCCAGATTAGCAAAAATCAAGTCGATCCATCACGTGGTTGCAGAGGAAAAGACGTATAAACAAACCAACAAACGCTCATTTTCATTTCATATATGTATTAACAGTGAAGCATACAATATACCCTTTGGAACAAAAAAATAAATAGGTTCAGGCGTCCCTGAGAAATCGTGGGAATGTGGACAAATAGATTCCGATATATTGACAACCTCGGACCTTGTAGAAGACAGCTCAAAAGCCATTAGTGCAAAACGACAGCTTAAATCATAAAAGCAAATTGCATAATAATAACAACGCTCATAATGTTATTATGGACACCACATCCCATAAGTTTTACCATCGTTAGCCCATTTTCAGTCATAAAACCAAGCTACACCCACTATCATATTTCACAAATATAGTTTGTTTATATTAATAAATAAGAGTCTGTTTGTCTGTGCAGTTTAATATGATATGATACCACTTTTTCTAATCAGATTTGGTGTTAAAATTTAGTTTTTTAACTTCCGACGCAGTAACGACGTGTTTTTGACGTGTTTGTGTGTCTGTCTGTGGCATCGTAGCTCCCGAACGGATGAACCGATTTTTGTTTTGTTTGTAAGGTGAATTAGTCGGGAGTTCTTAGTTATGTTTTATGAAAATCGGTCCAAGATAGCGGGTTATATAAGTTTTACAACCCTCTCAATATGGCTATAGAATTAATGGACTTGGCTAATAAAACTATACACTATGATGTACAGTTTTATTGTATATATAGTTTATTTGGCCGCCACCACATGATGGCGAATTGTCGAAGGTATATAAATTTCTCAATATAACTTGATTTATCTGCACTAATCGACTGATTTTGGTAAAACATTATTTGAGACCACAATCATAGAAAGTATACAATTTATCTAAATTCGTCTAATTATCTTTAAAAAATCGATTAAATTAAGTATATAATTTGCTTTTATAGTTCGTCAAAGTTGTTGGTGTCGGAATCCTGTTTTTTGAAATTGTGTAATTAATTTTTAGTTTTTAAAAAATAACTCAAATTTAAATAACATTTTTTGAACAACAACTTTAAAACATTAATTAATACACTCTTAACTAAACTAAATCTACTAACGACTACAAAGGAAGAACATACTGTAGTCAAAAATTCCGTTAGTTGAAGGAAAGGTGGGAAAAATGCTGGCAGCATTGTCACGTTGGATGGCAATGGAGATTTGATTTGAAAGAATATACTTTTTGGTCAATTACATTTCAAATTATATTAAAATCAGTTCTATAGTGTTGTGTGTAAACATAAATAACTGATTAATTGTTAAACGAGCCTGTCGAATTGAAATCAAATTCAACTGTGCATCCACGTCTCTATTTTAAAAATTAAGATATAATAAATGTTTATAAAATAATGTTTCTTCGGACGAAACCACAAAACAAAGGTAGTGTCTGTGTAATGTATACGTCATGGTTGATATGTAATGTGACTCTTCCGTGACACGACGCCGTTGTGTTAGGGAAATACGTACTGATTATCTAAATGCTCGTGCTTTGCTTGTGTTCTTTTGGATTGTTAAGTTTTTTTGCTTAATATTTGGTTATATTGTTTTCATCATTACTATTCTCAGTCTTCTTTGTATCGTTGTGGGGTATAGGACTCTCTCATTTCATATTATCTGCCTCGGTCCTGTGCCAATCTTGTCCAGGTTAGACGCGCGGCAGATTTCATATCTTCATCCCATCATGCTGGTGGTCGACCGACTTTTCTATTCCCTAGTCTAGGTGCAAGCCCAGAAAACACATACACAGAAATGTAATACAGATGTGATATAATGGGGTTTCTGTCACAGCCATATTCTACGTGTCATCACTTCGCCTCATTAGGTACGTGATGTGTTCCAGTATTCACTCGCGAGAATTTTAAATTAAATGGCCCCGCCTTATGGTGTTACCAGCGGATGTAAACCATGCTCATGTATAACTTTTTATTGCCGTCTTTATTGCAAATATGTCTATCGATTTGAGCCTGGGAAGGTTAAAACACACAATATGTGTGATTGGACAGCTTTCCCTGAGAGCTAGTGTCTTCCAGATTTGGCGTACTCTATCTAGGGACACAGAGTCGCTGACTTCCGTGGTCGTGTGAGCTGGTGGTCACTTGCTTAGCTATCAAAGACAAAAAATATTATTATAGTATATTTGTCAATAACTATTTCTTACTTTATCGTGCGCTGCCTGATGTTAGTCTATAGGGTATGTCTGGGATAACTAGTATAGGTATTTAGGATATCATTTTCTAAGTAAAAAATATGGAAATTATTTATGGAGTTAATGGTTGAAGTGTACTTCATTGATACTAATACTACTAAATATTTTTTTAAAATTTAAGTTAATTTGAATTCGAAACAAGACGTGGTTAGAAGCGACTTCAAAAAACCCAGTTGCTAAATCTTTAAACCTGTGTATCTTCTTTATTTTTTAATTTTGATGTACCTACCTACTGTCACTCTTACAACTAAGACGAATCTATTGACACCACTCACATAAAAATACGACAAGCCGTTTAGGCTAAGGCATGTCAAAAAAATTTACATAAATAAACACATACGCTCGAAAAACAATCAACTGTTTGATACATTTTGTCGACAACTGATATAAATTTTCTGTAGAACAGTCGACTTGTTATCTAGAACTTAGGTTTGGCCCTAAAATGAAAGTTTTTTGGAATGCGTATAGTGTTAACAATTACACCAGCGGATATCCCTAGTCATTAACCCTATACAGAAAATTGCATTCTGTATTATTGCGAGTCATATAATAACCTAAAAAAGTCCATCATGATAGGTTATTAATTTGTAACGCATACACTAGCCGTGGTTCGGTTACCGCGGTGTTTTACAACAGTGTTTTCAGTTTTAGCCACTGGCCACTGCAATGTAAATACAATAGAAAGGTAATACCAAATTTAATAAGAGACTAGAATTTTTGTGAACTATTCCACTAACCAGCACAAAAATTTTGTTAACTCAATTAATCTATGACTCTGTACACTACATTTCTTGAAAATAAAAGTTGGTAACTACTTATCAATTAAATTTAGCAAATTTTCTGACTAAAATAAGAACCGGCATTCTGGTCACATGTCGCTTCCACCAGATGTGATATTTCTAGATATAATTTAAAGCGCTCGGTCCCCATGTCCCAGTTTTTACTGCAAACGGCACAAATATGAAACCTCTGTCAAGGTTTTCATATTTTCGCCGCTTTATAAATTATTTTTAAATTAGCATTGCCATTCGACGTGGCAATGCAGCCAGCATTTTGAAACTTTCTCTTCTACTGAAATAGAAATATATTTTGTGGACGACGGTGACGGGCGAGGAAACGTGCGATAGCGAAATGTGTCAACTATGCTTCGAAAATGTTCCACCACCCGAAGCGTCTCGCGGTCAAACGATCCGCCGCAGGATGTGGTCGGTTGTCACGAAGCAGACGATGATGACCACGTCGTTGGCGACTATTTCGCAGTCTCCACACCCGTGACGCTCCCGCCGGTGACGCAGTCCAAGTTGAAGTCTGTCGACGCGCCCTTCTTGGATTGCGTATACGCGGCATCTTGATTAACGGACGTAGCAGCTGTGGCGTTTCATGTAATCGGCGTCGGTGTTGAGGTTTGTTGTAAACCTCATAGCTTTGAGACTCCCGCCGGTGTTGTAAGCCTTGAGGCACAAGAAGAGTCGCAGTGTCAACGGCGTTTCCGATGACGTCGGTATACGTCTGAGAATAGATGTCAGCGATTTCGGGTACCGACGTGGCTGATGATGGTGATGGATTTTCGTCGCTATTGTGCGGCTGGCGATTAGGTTCGTCGATGTCTGATCCGATAGGGGCCGATGTTACTACGATGTTACCGGGCGGCGTTATAGCCGTCGCGAACATATTTATTTGCAACAGAAAACACAACTTAAACTAAAACAAAATATGTAACATGAGTGAGTGCTTTCTGTCACAAACTTGGTGTTTATTATTAGATTTGTTTTTATAGCTGTGAATGTTTTTGATCCTTTGCTTTTGTGTTTGAATAAATATCTGAGGTCTCTAATTTAGCAATGCATGGAGTGAAACAAGTTAAAGAGATCTTCGTATTGCCGGAGTTAAAGTGCCAAACTGTCAAAACGAAACCAGGACTTTCCCTTTTTCATGTGCTTTCTTTTTAAAACATTTATTTTAGACTATTTTATAGGAGCTCTTTTGAATATGTCTTGTCAAGCATGCTCCGTCGTAGGACGCATAAGGTTTATTGTTTCTATTTTTGAACCGTTCGTATGAATTTATTACTCGATAATGACGTCACAAACACAAGCGATTACGCGCGATTCGAAAATAGAGCCCATAAGTAGTTGAAGCTCTACGCAAGGTGTTTGAGATTCTAAGCAATAAATATAAAAGCTTGTATTTTTTAGCAATTACATATTTAGCTACATTATGTCCAAACAGCATAAATCTTTTACCTAAATTACTGATCGTAAGAATTTTATTGTTTAATATTGCATTTTGAAAATAAAGATTTTTATATTGTATAGCCAGTCCAGCGCCTACGAGCTATAAAGATCTATGCTCTTACCAGATTTGCATTTTAGATACGCCACTGTAGGGTTGTTTATGGACAGACAATCTCTTTGGTGGTTAATTTTGTAAAAGATTATCCCGTCTAAAACATTAACATGATACGGGTAAAACCGTAGTGTCTGCATTTACAGTTAATATATTTATATATCTTTACATATAAAAGAGTAAATCATGATTGACTGACATTTGCTAGGAATTAACGTAAAGCCTAAATCGCTAAACTTAGATACAAGAAAATTGAAGGATTTATTTATGAAATATTTTTTGGATATGCAACGGAATAAATTCAAAAATGTATTAAGTATTTAAGTTAGTTAGGGAATAATCTAATACTTGACTGTTGTTGGAATTTTTTATATTTTATGTGATGAATGCAATGCAAGCATGCATGTATATTCTTCAAAATAAAAATCCTTAGACTTATTTTAGATAAATGTTATTAAAATCGATATTAATGTGATAAACTTATAAAACATGATAAAATTTTAACTAGAACTATACAAAGTTATAAACTATATGTACAAAAGCAATATCCAAAAATTAAAACTAACTTAAATCTAAACCACTGCCAGTTGGTAGAGTACCCAAAATGCTGGCCCCATTGCCTCGTCGAATGGCAATACCAATGCGCTGACCCAGGTAGAGGCCAGCATTTTGATCTCGAGTAGCGTCAACTAGACGCTTTGTTAGGGCTTTAAAAAATAATTTTGCTCCCGGTCCCCAAGGCCCGAGAGTTTCAACCCCAAAAGGCTCAAACATATAACCGCTATCTAAATTACTATATTTGCGCCTTTTGAGGCCTTCAGCTGACTCTGCCGCCGCGCCAGCCTTGTTACTAGTAACGGGAAGATAAGACGGTGCAAGAGTGTCGACGCATGTAGCATCCCACACTAAAGGCCGCCCCATCTTCCAAGGGATAAGTGTCATGCCGTCGAGTCTCTTACTATCGCTACGCATAAGACCACCCGGTTCTAGAATAGCTGCACAGTTAGCGGTGGTAAGAGCCCGGCGAAGGATATCGTTAAGGCTAGTGTGACGGGGTATCCTGCTTGCACTTTTCGAGCAAGATAGACCATGGTGGCCAAGCTGGTCGACATTCGCGCCACACTGACAGCGATGTGGAGCACAACACGTTGCACCCAAGCGAAGGGAGATTGCGATTCTGAATGAAGTGTTATCAAGGAGGGTCCCAGTATTAGGCGAAGGGAGTGCCTGTAACCACAAACCTGATTCCCACTCAGAAACCGCTAAGAGACGGGCGCGATCTGATGAGCTGGAGCACGTATTAAGGGGAAGTTTCCGCACTTGCTCGCAGATCGGCCGGTCCCACTGCTTCTGTGAAGATGGATTTTGGGGGTAATCAGTGTTTTGGCAAAGGATTGTCCACGCGATCCTAGCCTCATTCATATAAGCAACATTAATGACATCCGATGTCTTTGTCAGATTTTTTTCTATTAAAGTCTTATTGGTATGAACCGAGGACAGATACGCGGGAAGAGCTACGCCAGATATGGATCGAATACCAAGACCCCCCATTTTAATCGGAATAGAAGCCTGTTTCCACTCTCGATCTGATAAATTTACATTTAAAATTAGAGCCAGAGTGTCTTTAACAATTTTGTCGAGATGTTCAATAAGATCAGGGAATTTCCAAAGATGCGAACATCGAACAATGTATGTAAATTTAGGAACAAAAAGGCAGTATCGCAAAATTGTAAAAGCCATGTGAGTGTTAATTTTAGCTAAACGGTCCGAACATTGCAAAAAATTTTGAATTTTTTCTTCCATAAAAGAAGGGAACGATTCGTCTAGTATAGGCGAACCTAGTAAACGCAACGTGCTTTTGTTAACTATTTGGATGTTATGGGCTAATGAATCAAATTTTTGTACTATTAAGTGTTCCGTGGGATGATTATCAGGAATATACAGTTCACATTTTGAAAAATTTAACTCTAAACCAACATTGTGTAATTCCGATATCAGAAATTCTAAATCTGAAAATAATGTGTTAGCATCGCCACCCAACTTCCCATCATCCAAATACCATATATTGAGTTTAGATTGAAGACGTTGGATGATGGGTAGAATGGCGAGGCTGAACACACCGGGACCAAGAGGATCTCCTTGTTGGCAACCAACGGCGCTGGAAATTTCGTTACCATGATAAATTAATTTTGTAGGAGATCCGTAACACTGCCAAAGAAAATCATATAAATTTGGAATTTTGTCTTTTACTTGCGTTAACAAAGCCCCTCTGTCAACGGAATTAAACGCGTTCTTAACATCCACCTTTAACAGAAAATCATTACAGTTTTGTTCCAAAAATGTTTCTAACAGAATGGACGGCAGCTTCACAACCACCACGCGATCCAAAACCAAACTGTATAGGCTGAAAAAGATTAGTTAAAACCGGTGCTATCTTTTTACAACAGATTTTAGCTGCGAGGTGACGATATGTCATACCAACCGCAATGGACCTGATCCCACCGTCCTTTTTATTTAAGGCGCATAGGTTCGCACCGTAGAGAATCTGAATGATATCGCCATTGACCTGACCTGAGAGCATCAAATTAACGAGAGATGTCAAATTCTTAAGAATGGTCTCACCAGCTTCTCCATTTCTACCGCTGATCAGATCTTTTAAGTGTTGCGCAGTCAATCCATCCAAGCCCCCGGCAGACCCACTTTGGAAGGAAAAGACGGCAGCAGATACATCCTGAGCAGTTATTTCAATGCAATCATCATCAGTTCTCCCCGGTGCTACCGGAAACTGTGGATTTACTAAAGCAGATGGATGCTTCCCCTTTAAAATCGAGAGTGTTTCGTTTGTTGATGGAGCAATTGTGTCACTGGAAAATAGTATACGGGCTGCACCTCTTATGTCGCCATCGGTGAGCTTGTTTTCAACCAATTTGAAAGTAGTAGACTCAGACGATGTCACGACAAATTTTGGATTTTGAAATTGATCCAAAACATCAGGCAAAAAATAGTCTTCCCTTACACTGTACCTCACACAATTTTCTTTGACCCTAGTTGTAAGGGATTTGAGATTGTTAGATTCATTAGATATGTGAGGTACACTATATGGAAAGGACAACAAATGTTCCCAGGAACGTTTTGTGTTATTAGACGCGACATCTTTCAGAGCCTGAGACAGAGCAGAAGCGACCGAAAGACGCGCACCTCTAGGGATTCGTTTTAGTACTCTTTTATTAACTTTATTATGAGACAAGGTTTTCCAATAAGTTTCAACACTAAAATCGGTTACGACTGCGGCCACTGTTGATGGCAGCAAGCAATGATTTGGTTGAGTGTTTGAATTAAATATGGGTTCAAAGAGGGATTTATGATATTTACCTTGATGTATATTAAGTCCTCTCTGCCCTTTAAAAAAGCGTACCTGTGGGCAATAAGGACATTGCACCAAATTGTCCTGTGACACAACCGAATCAACAACTACAGCGCCGTCCACGTGTGTGCAACGCAATGCCATTGATTTTTTTATATTTACAAATAAAGTAAATAAAAAACACTAAAAATATCCACACAACAAACATAAAAAAAAAAACATCAAAATTGACGGACACTCTGAATCTTCGACTGCCGGCCTCGCTTGCACTTGCGTGTAACTACTGCGCAAAACGCAAGTAATGTAAAATCAACGCGCCACGACTTGGAGCCATCGTTGCCTGGCTACCGGGATGTACCTCAAGATGTCAAAAATTTCTTCAAATAAAAATCATAAACAGCTGATTTATAACTTTCCAGTTTCTTCACACACGATGCACACGCTAATAAAAATATGACCAACTAATAAAACTTAAAAATGGCAACTTATTTCTTGGTATAATCCAGGAAAAATAGCGTGATAAATATTAATAAATATTTTTTAAAGATCAGCAGTATTTTTCGATGATGACATTTTTCTGTGACATTGACATTGATCAATGTGATTGTTTTACAACTCACGTTTCTCTGACTTTTTACAATTTCGACTGGACCAATGGCGAATAAAAAACCTAGTTAAATATATAACAACAAAGACCAAAAATTAATTTAAAATAATAGTAATATTCAACAAGCGCAATAAGAAAACATCCCTAGAGATTCAACAATTATCTTACAAAGTATCTTCTCCGTTAATCGTCGAACAGCTCCCTAGTTTTCAAGTTTCTACATTTACAGAAATAATTACACGGGTTCCTTTCCCACCCCGTTTTTCTCCGACACCCCTATCGAAGGAAGGGGTCCTTCCCTTCTGGGGTTAAATGCCAACCTGTTTACCTTGGTCTGGTCTTATTGAAAAACTTTTGGACACATTGCTTTTGAAGTATTTAAGGGGTCAATGAATATATGCATGGTGAAGATTGATAATTAGGTAGAACGGAATGTTGTACAGTTTTTGTGATCTGTTTTGTCAGTATCAAAGCCGCTTTATGGGAAGTGTATGACGTCACAAAACAATCCAGTAGAAATGTCACTCTAGAGTCACATGTGCAAAACTTGACTATACCTACCTTGCTAAACTTTGGTGAGTGTCAACTCTAGCTGATAAAAGGGCCACGATAATATGAACGACTACCACGGCCTAGTGATTAGTTTGTTTCGAGAGCCGGCGTTTTCCCAGGTTTGATTTCCGACTGGGACAGATATTCGAACGGGTAACTTATGCTTCTGTTTTCAGGTGTGGATATGGTTGGTGTGTGTAGGGATTCTTTACATAAGAGAAGTCTTAGTGCTAAGATTGTGAATCATTGTTTATTTAATATGAAAAGTAAAGAAAAGAGTCAGTGACATATAAAGTAGAGTGCGTTCATTGAGATCTTCCAAAAGCACACTTCATTTCTTTTCAAACACTGTGGTAAAATTTTGGTATCATTTAATACTGTTTTAAATAAAATTTTCATATCCCTCAGTTATCAAGCTAGTTATACGAGTTTCCGAACTGGCCCCCGCTAACTTCGCACTGGATTTTCCATCTCAAATCCGGAAGGATTAAGTTAGGGAGTTCGAGTTTTATCTGTATTAATGTGCGTAGTAGCGATTGGTAGAAGTAGGAAGGGTCTTTACGTTATCCGGGAAATGTATATAAAATGTGTAGGTATTTTTTGGAATCGATTATATATGTAGAAAGTGATGACCGAGCTAGCGTAGCATGATTTTAAAAATTGACAATATTTGCTCTAATCTCATCTCATCGATCTTGTTGAAAGGGTTAATAAAGGTTTTACAAATTCATGTTTTTTTATAGAAAAAGAAAATAAGGTAGTCATGTTGCAAATGAACTTTTGTCGATTTATTAAGTGGTGACCTTATCAATAAAAGTATTTAATCAACTTATCTTCCGTCTAACTTAGGATGGGGACAATTAATTGATTTTTGGTTGATTATCTTAGGAAAAATAAGTTCAAAGTTCAAAGTTCTTTATTTTGCTTCAGATATGGCACAATAAGGTCTTAATTTAACTATTATCTAGAACAACATATCTTTGCTTATATTAAGCATGCGAAAGTATACTAAATTTAGCATATAATTTTAAGTATATATATATATATATATATATACTTTATATAATATATATGTATATATATTTAAGTATATAATTTTTGCATTAATCATGTTATTTTAAACATTTCTGGAGAAATGTATGTACTTAACATAAATATTCACTAATCAAAAAAGAACTACTTACCTAAAATCGATTCTCAAAAGCAAATGATTATTTTCCATTGACATTCTTCGTTCCCGCGTTACTTTGCGCGTCACATGTTTCGTTTATTTTTTATTCACGGCGTCATAGTTCTGATTAGTCGCTTCACTGGGTTCTCAGTATCCGGCTCACAAACTCACCCGGCTTGTTCATAAGTTTTCACAAGACAGAGTGGCCTGGATGTGTTATAAATAAAGTTTTATTTGTTACTATTACAGGACGCAGTGCCAGCCGGTGGATTTATCGGTTCGATATATGTAAGTGCTTTTAACTAGGCGTCAAATGCGAAAACTATACATAAATCGCTTTAGGGGGTAATATGCCGGCGATGGAAATATCAAGTCATAAATGTGTACAGTGTAGGCAAATACAAAAGTCATAGAATTTGGGATTGTTTGGAATGCGACTGGTACATAGTGTTAAGTAAAAGCCAACACATTTTAAGGAACCAAAGTTTTAGAATTTACTAATAAACAAACCATCTAAAAATTTTAAAATACTACAATTTAAGTTTTGGAATTAGCCCGTCAGCGTCAGAAGTTCAAAATATGAACTTTAAAACATTGAGGGAGCATAATTGCTCTCTCAATAAGGTTGGTAATTGATTGGTTATCACTCGCGTTCCGTTCTTCTTTTGTACAAGTCTTTGACGTTTATGTTATGCTTCAGTTGAACAACACTAGACATGAGAGTGTATTGGAAGTAAGAAACTCATCTAAGTGGTACTACATGCACGAAATAATTCAACAGTAAAATTATTATCGAAGAACAGTATATTGTATTCAAAAATTAAAAGTGACGCACAATAAATACATGATTTGCCAATAGAATAGTGAGGGTGACCGGTAAATGATTGTATCTTTACCAGTCGTTTTAAAAAAAAGTTCGTCTGGAAGAAATAGATTTAGTCTATAAAGCCGCTAAATCTTGTATGTGTTATTAATCTTATTTTACTTAATTTATCTTTTATTTCGTGTGCTGCTCAGACATTGAAATTGAACGATTTGCACTCCGAGACATGGTTATAAATTATTTTATGATTAATATTTGAGCTACATACAGGTCCTTGATTTGAATTATGTGACTAAAATGTCAAAATAAAAAAAAACACTGAATATTTTTAATCATAAACATTAGATTTAAAGTTTAAATGACTTAATAATAAATAGATAATATAACTATGGGTTAGAATTAATATACATTTGTTTTAGAACTGAATGAGATTTTAAAGATTTTCATACACATAATTTTATGTATAAAAAGAATTATAGTAATTCATTGGTAAGTTAATTAAACAATTTATACAATCCTGTTGCTAAGTGCCTAACAAAAAAAAAGAAAACACAAGTCAGAGCGCAAGTAATAAATTTGAATTTAATTTAAAAATGTGACACAGATTTTCTGTGAGCAATCTAAATTAATTCAGAATTTACATTTTCGTCTGTTGGGTTTTAGAATTTTTTTAACCGTTTATGAATATATAATCCGAGTGAGGGACTTTCGCTACGAAATTCAATCTGTTTTTTCTTTTCAATTTTCCAACGAAATTTTCCATTACTGTTTCTGAGGTAACGGAATACGAATAAATTGAGTTCTTTAATACAAACTAGACTTTAATGCATGTTTAATTTTTTTAAATTTTCAATTTACACTACTTTCTTGTTTTTTTTCTTATAATTATTGCTCACGTCTGAATGATCTGGTCCCAACATGATGACTGATTCAAAATTTTAAAGTTATCACTTGACATACTGACTTTACTGAATAAAATGTTGGTGATAAATATTTTTAGAAATTCCAATGGAATATGTTACATGGCAATGCAGCCAGCATTCTGGGAAATTTCCCTTGCACTAGAAGTTTATTATTAGATTAGTTGTTATAGCTGTTAATATTTTTTCCGTTTTGTTTTTTAATAAAAATCACCATTTTAATATGGAAAATGGTGCGTGGAAAAAACTATCAAATTGATGAACGGTAGTGCCGGGAATATCTTCTTATAAGGGGCAACCTTAGAAGACGTATAGATGAGTTGTGTGAAGATATGTGTAAAAAAATATTTGAAGAGACGACGGTTGATAGAGTAGATTAAAAGAGGAAGATATACACACCCTAGTGGGATAAGGAAAGGAAGATGATGATCATATAAAATTATAATTGCACTGTTTATTCCAAACTTTCATTTTTAAAATGTATCATTTGATTAAGACAACATTTTACAATGTTGTTTTCACGAATCTAGTATATTCAGTTTCTAGCTCGGTTAAAGCTCGGCTTAGAACAGATTTAAAAAAAAAAATGTCTTGACAAAAAATAAAAACATGTGGTGAAGTGATGTTGATGATAAATAATATAGCATTCATTTAAATGTATCTAATTTCATTCCTCTGTTATATTTATCTGACATAAGTAGTATTATAGAAGCACTGAAAAAAAAAATAGAAGAAAGAAGCTGTTTCGAAATATTCTTCAAAAAGATTAAACCGAAAATATTTTTCATGTCACATAAGTATCTCGTAAATATCTCTCTGTGTCCTCGCACATTCGTACAATAAATTACTATAATAATACTGTAACTCGACCATTAAATTGATTTAGTGCCGTCTAGTTTTATTCTCAGTTAAAGGGTTTAAAAGATCATGTGTGGTGCTATTTACGAGGCTCTGTTTCCTGTTATGTGTCGTTGTTAAACAGCGTGTTGTGATATATGATTATTCAGACTTATTTATGCAAACAAGTGGTTAAAAGCGACTTAAAAAAACCTAACTTAACATTCAAGACGATGGTATCTTAATCAAATAATAATAACATAACCTATGACCATTCGCAAACAAAGATAATGACAAAGATGACATCTAGCTCATCGATATGGGTTTACCCGTTGACGCACAAAGAGTTGAACATACATAATATATATATACACTTTAAAAATAGTACCTAACTTTGGGCAGTCAGGTAAATAGTGATTACTATTTGTTATATAAATGGCATATTTCGCGAGCGCAAACTGTTACAGAATTATTTGTGCTCGTGAAGTTTCCCACTTTTAATAAACTGCTGTAAGTTTCCCTCTTTTTGACTTTACAAACCTCCTCACAGTTATCACTATTTTATTGTTTATATAAATATAGATACTGCACCTCTAAACAGATTCGAAATATTTATTAAAAATTAAGTAAACAATGATTCAGGAGGATTTTGTCTCAAATCAATAATATCCGAAACAAAAAACAAAAATTTGTCGTGGTATGCAATATTTTGTTTCTTAAATATGCCTGAATAGGAACTGAACCCGCATCAAAACCTTGCTCATTTTACCAACATCTCGGAATAAGAAAACGTTCCAAAAATAAAATAATGAAGCATTACTATTCAAAGAGTGTCTTTTACAATGAAATTTGTTACTTAATGGTCCAAGAATTTAAACGGGCACTAGAATATTTAAGTCAATTTATTTCGTAGATAAAGTTGGAAGTTTCTTTGCAAAGTTAACTCTTTCTATTATGGTCTTTAATTTTCTCTTAGCTCGGTGTAATATTTAGAAAAGTTGCTTTTGTTAAAATATAAAAGTTACTCTTGATAAAACGATTGCTAGTTAATAATGAAACTAAAATAATATCATATGTCTGCATTGTGATGTAACAGCGTTGCTAAAGGACATAGTGTTACTAAAATCACAAGCACAGGAGTTCAAGCCAAAATAAATTCATATAAATATGATTCTTTAGTAAATACCTCTGTGCAAAATCATGAACTGATGCAACAACATTCAGATAGGTTTCGTTTTGTGAATACTTGCTCACGCAGAGTGAACATGTCGTATAGTTTTCCGATGGCAATTGGGTTCATATATCATGACTTTATACTGAGTGTTGGGCCATCTTCTCAGATTATATCAGGCAACGAAAGTATCCCAACTGACGGTGGTATGAAAGGCGTGCAGCAGGCTGTTGAGGACCACGCAGTTATAGTATGCAGTCCGGCGCAACCAGTTTGTATAGACCTATGTTCTTATGATGCATCTACGCTGCCTTCGTTTTGTGTGTGGCACAGCAGCTGCGGCCGTCAGCGTTTGCAGTCCTTCTTCCTCAAATGTAGTCGCAGAACACAAAAAAACTGCATATACACGTAGACAGGATTTACATAATAATCAGACTAGAGAGAAACTGACGTTTGCTGATGTTGTGAATCGAGAGGATATGTGATGCGAGACTAAAAAAGATGAAGAATGCGAGATAGTGCAGAGGAGGCGACTAAGAAATAAATTGGTCTCAAGCAGAGGCAAAGCAAGTATGGATCTAAATAGTAGATTTAAGGCCGCTGATGTTAAATTCCTGCCACATGACTTGTAGGTTGTTGCTGTGTGGGTGGTTGTGTACCACAATTGAAAGAGCCTACGTTCACTTTAGGAAGTTATATATTTAATTCGGCACGTAATAATTTTGACTTGACAACGAAAACAATAAAACAAGTAATGTGGCCGGGCGGCACGCGATCGTCTAGCATGAATATTCGATTCAGACTGTCCGATGGACGAAGGCGCGCGGGCGCGGTGTCGAGCATGCAGAACCGGTCTCGCGCAGGCCGTATGGACGGAGTAACAATGGAGGGACGGTTCATGCCAACATAAACAATTCGAATATTTGTACTTAATATAATTTACTTTTATTATTTAATTTAAATTTGTTTAGTTACTTAATATATGTTATGTGTGACTGTATTTATGTATGTATGTATATATAAATTATGATAAACGAATATATATGTAAGAAATGAAGTGTTAATATACAATTAAAATAAGTGAGTAAATAAATAGATGAGCCCACATCACTCCCCTCTAGAGACTGTGACTACGGTCGAAAGTAATTTGGAAAACGCACTACACGTCCGGAGCGAGTCTTTTTGACGTCCTGAGCCGGCATTGGTACTTTGACTTGGACTGGAACTGCCTTAGGAACGTGAGTATCTTGATGCCTTACAGGCGTGGGATCTAGAAGAGAAGGAGTATTGGGGATAGTAGGAGGCATGGGAGAAGGATCTGTCAAAATGTAGGCAGGCTTTAGCCGATCTATTGAGACAGTGACTGCTTTGCCTTTAACTAAAATTTTGAATATTTTATCGTCCCGTTCGAGCATTTCGTAGGGTCCGGTGAAGGGAGGTTTCAAGGAACCTCGCACTGCATCGTCCCGTAAAAATACGTGGCTTGAAGTAAACAGGTCTTTGAAAATAAAGATTTTGTCTTTGTTATGACGAGCGGCTGGTGTGGGCTGAAGCTTGATTGCAAAGTGGCGCAGGCGGGTCGTGAAGTCCGAGATGTCAGTACTGTCAGGGACAGTTGGCTGAAAAAATTCTCCTGGCAGACGTAACGGCTCGCCATAAACTAGCTCTGCAGACGAGGCATGTAAGTCCTCTTTATATGAGCTTCTGATGCCCAGGAGTACCAAAGGTAGTGTGTCAACCCAGTTGCTGTCAGCATGGCACATTATCGCCGCCTTAAGTTGGCGGTGAAACCGTTCCACTAGACCGTTACACGCTGGGTGATACGCGGTTGTTCTGCGGTGCTTGAATCCAATCATTTTTCCAAGGTATTGGAAAAGCGCGGACTCAAACTGAG
The DNA here is from genome assembly GCA_947049295.1 of Ligdia adustata. Lineage (NCBI taxonomy): Eukaryota > Metazoa > Arthropoda > Insecta > Lepidoptera > Geometridae > Ligdia > Ligdia adustata. The sequence goes on from OX346237.1 coordinate 6,117,676, forward strand.
CACCACGGTCAGTCACAATGTCTGTTGGGGATCCAAACCTGGATATCCAAGACATTAACGCCTTGCCTACAGTTTCTGCTGTCATATCTGGCATTGGCGTGACTTCTGGCCAGCGTGTAAAACGGTCTACTGCTGTAAGACAGTATTTATGGCCCTGCGATGGAGGCAGAGGACCAATAATGTCCACGTGGATAAAAGAAAATCGAGCGCGGGGTACGTCGAAAGTGCCCAATGGTGATGACACATGTCGACTTACTTTAGCACGCTGACAAGCTAGGCATTTTCGTGACCATTCCTGACAGTCCTTGCGCGCTCCAGGCCAAATAAATCTCTCAGCAATTAGTTTAGCGGTTGCCTTAGGACCTGGGTGGCTAAGGTTATGGAGACTGTCGAAAATTGGTTTTCGAAAAGGTTTGGTAACGAATGGTCTTGGTGTGCCTAGACTAACATCACAGTACAGTTCTGCGCTGCAGGTGGGTAACTTTAACTTTTGTAGGCGGAGTGAAGATTCGCCGCCGAGTAGGTGTGTCATTTCTTCGTCAGAGGCTTGTGATGCGGCCAGTAAGCCCCAGTCAATAGGCATATGGAGTTCCTCAATTCTCGAAAGCGTGTCAGCGACGACGTTATCGCTGCCCGATATGTGGCGAATATCAGTCGTGAATTGTGAGATATAGTCTAGATGTCTATATTGACGTGGAGAACAATTAGCTTTCCTTTCGCTAAAAGCGAAGCTAAGGGGCTTGTGGTCGGTGTAGATCACAAAGTAGCGAGCTTCTAACATGTGCCGAAAGTATTTAATACTTTCGTATATGGTTAGTAGTTCACGGTCGTATGGCGAATACTTTTGTTGAGCTGGACTCAACTTACGCGAGAAGAACGCAAGTGGCTGCCATACGCCGTTTACTAACTGTTGCAAAACTGACCCCATTGCCAAATCAGATGCGTCTGTTACCAGAGCAAGTTTAGCCTGGCAATCTGGGTGTGCGAGTAATGCAGCATTAGCCAAATTCTCTTTGCTTTTATCAAAGGCCGAAAGAGTTTCGCCAGATAGGTGAACGGGTTGAGACGCTTTAACCGAGCCGGTTAGTAATGCGTTCAAGGGCGCTTGTATTTTTGCGGCTTGAGGCAAAAAACGCCTATAAAAATTGAGCATCCCTAAAAATCGTCTCAATTCTTTCACTGTCCTGGGCGCAGGAAAATTTCTGATGGCTTCAACCTTGGATTGCAATGGTTTTGTACCGGATGAAGAGATTCGATACCCTAAAAATGATACCTCGCTAGCTCCGAAGATACACTTCGAAGTGTTGAGCAAAATACCATATTCCTTCATTCGTGTGAAAAGCTGATTGAGATGGACCTCGTGGTCTTCAGCTGTCTTCGAGAAGACCAGAAAATCATCCAAATAGCAAAAACAGAAGTCCAGGCCTCTGGTCAACTCATCCACAAAACGTTGGAACGTTTGACCGGCATTTCTCAAACCAAAGGTCATGTATGGGAATTCATACAGACCAAATGGTGTTGATATGGCGGTCTTGGGGATGTCGTCTTCGGCCACAGGGATCTGATTATATGCTTTGACCAGGTCTATGGTCGAGAAGACACTACAACCAGAAATACTGTGAGCGAAGTCATGTATGTGTCTGATGGGATAACGATCGGGGATGGTACGGGCATTAAGCATTCGATAATCACCGCAAGGTCTCCAACCGTTATCTTTTTTAGGGGCTAGGTGTAATGGGGAAGCCCATGGGCTATCTGATGGCCTAGCAGTACCATTATTTAGCATAAGTTCGAACTCGCGCCTAGCTATCTTGAGTTTGTCAGGAGCTAGCCGTCGGGGAGTGCAAGAAATGGGTGGGCCGGGTGTTGTTCTGATGTAATGTTTTGTGTTGTGTTTTGAGACTGCTGGTGTGCCTGAAGGGCGGGTAATTTCCGGAAAATTACTAAGTATCGCGTGATACCGTGTGTCGCCCGTCCAAGACTTAACAGAAAATACATCAGAGTGTGCAACAATAGCATTAGAACTTAAAGTAGTCGTATTATCAATAAGACGCTGATTGCGACAGTCTACGATTAAGTTGTAGTGGCTAAGAAAGTCAACACCAATTATGGCTTTAGTCACATCAGCTACAGTAAAACGCCACTGAAAATCGCGCCTTAAACCCAAGTTTAAATTAAGTTCAATGTAGCCGAAGGTGTCGATACTGGTACCGTTCGCTGCGCATAACTGGAAGTCAGTCCTGCTCCGACGCTCACGCAGTGCAGATCGTGGGTACACGCACAGGTCTGAGCCGGTGTCCACCAGGAACTGAGTGCCGGAGCTACGGTCGGTAACGAAGAGGCGACCAGAAGATGTGGGGCAATCGTCAGCCGCCATTAGCGACTGCCCGCGGCGTTTCCCGCCTTCGAAGTTACGAAGTCACAGGGCTTGATGCATTTGTGTGCGTCGGCGCCGTATCTCGAGTGATACCAACACACAGGAAATTTGCGGTAACTCGAGTTTGATCGGGATCTCTGGCAAGAGGAAGAACGACGTTGTTGCAGTCTGGAACGGTCGTTGCTGCGGTTGTTAGAGCTACATGAGGCGCGAGTGTGTTCGTCGAGCTTCAAGGCGAGGCGCTCCACCATCTGCTTCAGCTCCGCGATTTCGTTGGTTGGTTGTGCGTATGCAGCGTTAGACGACGTTGATGCGACGTTGCATGGCGATGTTATTTCGTGTATGCGGTCAGCTAGTTCAGCCAGATCGTCCAGGGACAGGGTAGGCTGAGACGCCAAAACGGTCTGTACATTATTGGGTAAGCGGTTGCTCTAAATAGTCCTTATGAACTCCTCCGGTATACCTGGTCCAGCGAGATCGGTGAGGTGCCTCAGGAACTGTGATGGCTTCCTGTCTCCTAGCTCCTCATGAGTCAGCAGCTGCTTGACCTTCTTCTCGTGCGAAGCAGATAGGCGCCGTATTAATTCCGTCTTGATTTTTGTGTATTTGTTATTGGCGGGAGGGTTCACAATAACGTCTTTCACCTCTTTGGCGTGGTGCATGTCTAAATGTATAATGACGTTGTTAAATTTGACTGCGTCATCAGTTATGTCATTATTATAGAACTGACCTTCTAGGAGGGCGAACCAAATTTCGGGTTCACTTGGCGAAAAACTTGGAACCTTGATAGTAACTTTGGTGTCTGATTGCTCCATCTTGCTTGACCTCGTCCTTGACACGCCGCGTTTATTAGTGTTAACAAATTTAGATTCGTCGTCGGATTCCCGGGCCGATTTTATCGTTGTCTGAGACTGGGTGTCTTCTTCGTCACTCATGGTTTCGTGTCCAATCTAGGGTCACCAGTTGTAGGTTGTTGCTGTGTGGGTGGTTGTGTACCACAATTGAAAGAGCCTACGTTCACTTTAGGAAGTTATATATTTAATTCGGCACGTAATAATTTTGACTTGACAACGAAAACAATAAAACAAGTAATGTGGCCGGGCGGCACGCGATCGTCTAGCATGAATATTCGATTCAGACTGTCCGATGGACGAAGGCGCGCGGGCGCGGTGTCGAGCATGCAGAACCGGTCTCGCGCAGGCCGTATGGACGGAGTAACAATGGAGGGACGGTTCATGCCAACATAAACAATTCGAATATTTGTACTTAATATAATTTACTTTTATTATTTAATTTAAATTTGTTTAGTTACTTAATATATGTTATGTGTGACTGTATTTATGTATGTATGTATATATAAATTATGATAAACGAATATATATGTAAGAAATGAAGTGTTAATATACAATTAAAATAAGTGAGTAAATAAATAGATGAGCCCACATCACTTGCCGATGTTAAATACGGAAGATGATGAATTCGCCTCTGTTGCAACATCAGCTGTGGATACATCGGCAGGGGTTTTACGTAGTAGACCATGTGGCGGAGTGGCGCTACTTTACAGAAAAAGTGAATTCCGGTGAGTCAAGAATTGAATGTGACGATGTTCGGTTAGTAACCATAAAAGCAGACTTCAAAATAAGTGTTTGCTGATACGACTATTTAGTGTTTATATGCCAACTGATAGCAAGGACAAAAATGGTGATAATATAATTAATTTTACATACTGTTTAGGTAAACTAAGAACATGCATCAATAATATTAGTTACGCTGATGATATGGGACTGCTGGGCCCGTCAATAGGGTCGATACGTAAACTGATAAAAACTTGTGAGGCATATGCGGTGGGCCACGGACTTAAGTACAACTCAAAAAAGTTCTTATATTCAAGAGTGGAAAAGTTGAACCAGTATATGTTCCGCCTGTTGTGCTTAATGGCGTGCTTCTACAAGTTGTAAAAAGCTTTAAGTATCTAAGACACATTGTTAATGAAGACTTAAAAGATGATGCAGACATTGAGAGAGAGAGCGTAAGGCTCTGGCAGTTCGGGGAAAGATTTGCGCGCTGCTCAAAAGAAGTTAAAATTTCCGTTTTAAGGGCTTATTGCCAGTCTTTTTACTCAAGCAGTTTCTGGATAAATCACACTCGCCGGGCTGCCAGTAACCTACGCGTTCAATGCAATGATATCTTCAGGCATCTTCTATATGATGCGGCTGCCTCGCTACTGCATCGGTTCGCAAATGTTCGCTGAAGCACGCACGGGCTTTCATGCAATAATTCGCAAGAAACTTTGCTCCTTACTCCGGCGGACGGGAACCAGTCGCAATAGTATCCAGCATATGATTATTTGCCAACTGGACTGCCCCAAGCAATATAGATGGATGCGAATAATGATGGGAGCAATAATTATTGTATATTGTGTAGTTTTTTTTTTTATATTCCTTTTATTTTTGTATTATATTACGAGTATGTATATAGTTATGATAACTTAAATATTTAAAAAAAATATGAGGGTATTAATTGTAATTGTATATGGATTTTATATGAAATAAATAAATTAATAATAGTAATAATTTATTACACACCAAACATATAAATATAGTAAAATGTAATATAAACTAAAAATTGGTTGTACATTGCGCGGCCTTATCGAGTAAGGCGATTTCTTCCAGATAACCTTAATATTAGGTATTTGACTTGCTTATAGTGTTTAAATAGTGACAACCAACATAGCTTGGATATACTTGAATATAGATAATTAGGTAACATAGGTATAGCTAATTAGATTAGATAATTATGTATCAAGTTCGTGGCAATTTATTTAGTAGTTTTCCTATTTCCCGTGTCACGTTTATTATTACTAGGGGGTATTGTTTGATTTAAAATATAAACTGCAAGAATGACACTATATATTTATATTGTTTATTACAGTAATTAGATTGGATTTGGAGAGGACGAAGTTGAATTAAGTAGTTAAAAGAAAGGGATGAAGTTAATTTAGAGAAAAGGAAAAAAAGAAATCAGGGGTGAAGTTACTACTGCTTATTATTTTCCTTGTCGCGAGAGTGGTACTCCCCTGGGTGCGGGATGCTCTTCAGTTCGGCACCGCGCTATTCCAGCTTATCCGACTAGAACCGTGTCTAGGTTTGAAGACCAGGTAGAAAGGGGAAGATCAGCACGTTCCTCCGCTCAGGGCGTCGAGTGGCCAAGCCGAGGGAGAACAATGGCGTCCGATTTCTTTAAGATAAGGTGAGGTTCTGCCTGAACCTTGGACCCTGGAATATGCCATATTGGCGGCGTTAGCAAAAGTACCAAACGATTGAGCACCCACGGCGAAGACACAGAGGTAGGTACCAGTAAGTAGATGTGTCGCCGTGGCCGTTCAATCAGATTGGGAAACACGATTACACACTTTTGAAAATAATTAGAATGCCACTTACCTAATCAAAGGGTAAAATCCTCACTTTAGCAACAATAGTACTTAAAAATATTTCGAAATACTGTTATTTCTTCTTAATTAAATTGTAAATTTAAGAACGTGCACTTGCATCAGTGGCTCGGGGCGGTGTGTCGACGCGCAGCGCGAGCGCGACGCGGCGACCGTCGAATGGAATGCATCTACTTATAACAATGTACCCAGCTACCTATAGACGTCGGCGTGAAGCTTTGAATTCAATATATATATTTACCTATCTACGTCACGAATTAGACGTACTACGTGACAGTACCCCTCCTTTTACGAATAGGTTTTAACCTTAGATAAAACCGACCAATGTTCGCCACTAGCGTTATAACTTTCATTATCTGTTATACATCACCTCTCATGCTTCCGTTTCCATATTTTTTATCATTCGTCACTTATACTACACATTCATTCTTCAGATTCATAATCCCTTTTTATATTAAAACTGAATTAGCAATGATAAAGATTTGACTTTATCGACGCATACATACTACAGTACATTGCTTAATTTTTATGCAATGGACTGATACCAGTAGCTAAAATGGTAAGTTTATTTAGAGGTAAGTACTAAAGGTATAATAGGGCATTTACAAGTATAATATAGAATGTGATTATTTATTTTTAGGTTTTTTTTTTAATGTTCAATATTTCAATAGTACGTAACGTATCATGTATTGTTGTAGTTGAGATGATAAATTAAAATAATTAAATTTCATCACTATGCCTAACATTCACCAAACTAGAGTGTGAAAGATAGACGACAAAGCAGAGTGTCAATAAATACTCGCTTCAGGATTCGAGGGTCTCCTTAGCAAGTCTACATGATAGGTTAAAGTAGGTACTTTTTTAAGTTGTAAATAATCTATTTAACTTGTAAATTTTACTGTTTTTATATATTAAGTTATTTATTTTAGGTATTAAGTTATTTATTTTAGGTATTAAGTTATTTATTTTAGGTATTAAGTTATTTATTTTAGGTATTAAGTTATTTATTTTAGGTATTAAGTTATTTATTTTATGAAGGTATATAAATATTTTAGTACCTCGTGTTTTTATTTTAGTGAATATATTTTCAGTTTATTGTTTTTACCAATTTTAAATCTTTTATATGCCAGATACCAATATTCTTGCCTGACATATCTTGTAAAACGTAAATAAGGGGGGATCGTTTTTCCGTGATTTGACATTTAATATATTTAGGAGCTAACTTTTTACTAAAGTATTTTTCCTTGTCGCTAAGGACAAAAGTACGTTTAAATACTATGTCTCCTACGTTGAATTCTGCCGGTTTTCGTCTTAAATTGTAATGCGCAGTATTTTTCGCGTGTGCATGGTATAATGAAGTTTGCACATCATTGAATATAGAAGCAAGACATCCTCGGTTTTCAGCGTAAACATCTCGTGGTAAGAATAGTACTTCATCACCTAAATCTGAATCTATATAATGCGATCCACACAAAACTAATTCTCTACCATAAACGAGAAAAGAGGGTGTGTAGCCAGTTGATTCGTTTACAGAATTATTGATTGCAAATTGAACTTTTGGCACAAAAGTATCCCACGTACGATGATCGTTATTAACAAAAGTAGATAAGCATGTAACAATCGTTTTATTATATCTTTCTACAGTGTTTATCTGGGGTGAATATTTTGGTGTGAAGTATATGTTAGGTATATTATATTTTTGAAACAGAGTTTTAGTTGTAGAACTTATAAATTAACTTCCGTTATCTAAAAATATTGTCTGAGGTACATCATGGACGAGAAATATGGATTCTTCTAAACTTTTTACAACCGCATCTGAAGTGGCACGGCGTAGAGGAAAAATTTGGCAAAACTTCGAGAAACAACAGGTAATAACAAGCATGTAGCTATTTTGTTTCCGGGTAGTTGGTAGAGGTCCTATGAAATCAATTGAAATTATTTGGAAAGGCCTAGAACATTGTTTAGGTCTTCCCATCTCGCCTAATGTCGTGTGATTTTGTGCTTTGTATGATAAACATATAGAACATGAGCTTATAAACTTGACAACATCTTTGTACATTCCGTTCCAGTAATATTTAAGTGCTAAGCGACGATATGTTTTGAATATACCAAGATGAGCTGCTGTAGGTTCTGCATGGTTTAACGAGATTATAGATTCCCTGACTTCTAATGGAACTACTTCTTTCCATTGAAATTCTTATGTAAGAGGACATTTATTCTTTGTGATCCTATATAGTTTTTGATTTTTAATAATGAAGTTGGGAAAGGTAGTTGGAGAATTCTGACAACCGTTATATATATTTAAATACCAAGCATCTTTTGTATTAGTGCTCGAAATGGAGGTATCTATAGCTGATATAGGGTATATACGCGATAAAGCGTCTGGTATAATGTTATCTACACCCTTTCGATGTTTCATTTCAAAATTGAACGAAGAAAGACGAACACCCCAACGAGCTAGTCGACCAGTAGGACTATTCAAGTTCATAAACCATTTAAGTGCAGAATGATCTGTGTAGACCGTAAATTGTTTCCCGTTGTCTAGGTAGCATCTCCAGTGTTCAAGGGCAACTAAGACTGCTAGAGCTTCCCTTTTGGTAATACTATAGTTCCGTTCTTGAGCTGATAGGGATTTGCTCATGTAGGCTATTGGGTGTTCGATCCCATTTATGTTTTGTGTAAGCAATCCTCCTATTCCGAAATCACTAGCATCCGTGTGTACATCAAAGGGCAAATCGAAATTGGGACATGCGAGAATGGGTGCTGACACTAGACACGCTTTAAGTTTGTTGAATGCGTCGTCAGCTGCTTCCGACCAAACAAAGGGGGTTGTATTTTTTTTTTTAGTCGAGGTAAGTGCATTAAGTGGACCTGCAATGGTACTAAAGTTTGGCACAAACCTGCGATACCAGGAAGCGGTACCTAGAAAACGCTTAATTTCTTTCTTATTAGTCGGTGTAGGAAAGTTTAAAATAGCTTCTACCTTGCTCGGGTCGACATGAAGACCATTTTCGTTGACTACATATCCAAGGTATTTAAGTTCCTCTCTAAAAAATTGTGATTTCGAGAAATTAACAGTGAGGTTCGCCATTTCAAGTTTTTCTAGAACGCGCAGAAGTCGTGAGACGTGCTCATCGAATGTAGAACTAATTATTATTATATCATCTAAGTATGCGAAGGTTTTGCTTTCCATGTCATGAAACAACAAATCTACTAGTCTTTGTTGAGTTGCGGGAGCATTTGTCAAACCAAAGGCCGTAGTTTTAAAACGAAAAATTCCTCTGCCTGGTACGTAAAATGCTGTCTTGTCGCGGTCTTCTGTAGCAATAGGCAGTTGCCAAAAGGCCTTAGATAAATCGATACTTGAAAGGAATTTTGCATCACGAAGGTTATCTAAGATTTCAGATACATAAGGCAAACTGTATGCATCACGCTTAGTAACTGAATTTAATTTTCTACTATCTAAGCAGAATCTAGGCTGTCCGTCTTTTTTATTAACAATGAGTACGGGTGATGACCAAGCACTTTCACACGGTTCTACTACATCCAGAGAAATCATTTCATCAACCTGCTCTTGTAAAATTTTCTGTTTTTCAGGCGACATTCTGTAGTATCGCTGTCTAATTGGTTGGGCATCACCAGTATCTATATGATGTTCCGTTAAATTTGTTCTACCTAAACCGTTTATAGATTTAAATTGGGCGATTACGTTGTCTGCTATACCTTTCTGAGATTTGTCTAAATTATTGTATGAGTGAATACAAATTTCCTGAATATCTTTACATTTTATCTCAGCTAGTGAAGTATTTGACATAGTGATATTATTTAAATACTTCGGAAATATATTAAAAGCACGCCAAAAATCTACACCTAATATGATGGATGTTTTAACATCTGGTACAACGTAGGTTTTTATGACGTGAAGTTGATTTTCAAATCTAATGGGCAGGTTCAGATATCCTATACATTTTAAATCCTGACCACCGGCAGCTTTCATAGTAGGGGTGCCGTGTTTATTTAAGATATGTTCCGATAAGAGCTTATGACTATTATTGCCTAAGATCGAAACAGATGCACCAGAATCAAGTAGTGCACAGGCATCAAGGTTATTAATTTTAATATTAATATGTGGTCTAGGATCATTTAGTGGTTTTGAATCTAGAATTGCAGTAATTTTATAACTTAAGAAAAAGTTTTGATAAATGCAAGCCAGGTATTCCACTCTTGCTTGTTACTACAATTCTGAGCTTTTAGTTTTTTGAAGTTTGATTACAATGTGGGCATTCAGGTCTTTTTACGCCTTGTGCGCCACATTTGAAACACACAATTTCACGGGGAGCTTGGCAATTTCGCAAGCTATGCGAGTTAGTTCGGCACCTAGGACAGTAAGATTGCTTACTATTTGTTTGCACTGAGTGTACATTATAGTTTCTAGCAGTATTAGTGTTTTGGTTACATTTATTTGTATTGTAATTAGTATTTTTATAATAATCTTGATTTGTATTATTTTGACCTCTATTAGGAAAATATTTATTTTGGTTTGTATTCGTATTATATACCGGTTTATTAGTCTCGTTTGCATATGCGAATTCAGGAGCAAGAGTACTTGGTGTAACTTTAGGTGGTTCTTGGAACTGTGACATGCGCACTTGAATTGATTCGTAATTACGACATAAGGTTTTCAAGGCATCTATTGTCAAGATTTGTGAGGCAGAGGCCAACGTACTAGCATAACATGGCCTTATATTATGCAAGAGGATTTCAAGTTGGTCAATTTCGGAAATAGATGTTGAAAGTCGAGAAAACATTCCACTCATAATAGATAGGTATATTGTAATGTTTTCTCGTTGTCCCTGAGTTCGTGAGCGGATCTCAGAGATAAGTTTATAGTCATAGTCTGGTTGACTGAAATCCTCTTTAAGTAAAGCTGAGAGTTCATCCCAAGAATCAACTTTGTCTTTTACAGCACGATACCAATGAAGAGCATCATCTTGGAATATTTCAGGAGCATGTCTTATAATTTTAGAAGAAGATATGTTCCTAGACTCCATATATTCTTCTACTTTCTGAATAAAAGCTCGGACACAACTTTGTCCATTAAATTTTATTTTACCTAGTTCAGCGGAAGTACGATCGCACGAAACAGAAATCAAGTTTTGTATATCCGGGGCTTTTTGGCATTCATCTACAGATAAGGATGTAGTTGGTGGTCTTTGGGACAAGCACCTTTGAACCAGCATTCTGTATGCGTTAACGATATCATCATATTGTTTTTTGTGCTCGCCAGTACAAGTTATTCTTTCTAAGCGATTAAATAAATGGTTAAGCATATTTTGGGTCCTAGAAATTGTAGCAGTCGACAGGTCTGGTGAATCTAAGTTCGTTTGGGTTTTAGTGAGAACTTCTGCACAACCTTTTAAATCCTGTGTTGTTTCTAGAGGAGACTCCAATATGTGTTCTGATGGAAACGTTGTCGAAAGCTTCACGATCTGTTTCCGCAATTCTTCAACAGATGTCGCTGGAGTCGCACCTCTGATACGCACCTCATATTCTAGTTCTGACTTTTGTAATGACAAATATTTTACTGGTTGCATTTTAAGTGATGACACACAATGTAATTAAGTAAGTGGCAATAACAAGTACACGCTAAAAATATTCCCAACCTGTTACAAAAGACTAAGTAACGTTTGGTTTTAAAAGAAGAAAATCTCTAAAGATAATTAAAATTAATAGCTGCAAAAATAATAATTTCAATATAGTTAAATCTGCTACTAGTGTGTACGCAGCCTTTTAATACGCATTTAAAATAATATTAAAAATCTTAAATATTATAAAAACAAAACATTAATATTAATCCAGAAAATGAGCGGGAAGTGTAATTACAGGTTAAATAACTTATTTTTACTGAAGTTTATTTTTAAATTAAAATATATTTAAATTGACATAAATAAATGAGTTAAGTGAGATGCGTTTGAAAAAAAAATAGTATTTTAACAAACTAGTTTTAAGCAATTAGGTACACCTTAGTAGCATGAAAACCAAAAAATAACGTTTTACACATAAAGACCACGAGCACACAAGATCTACAAGCACGAAAGAAGAAAATAATAAGCAGTTTTTACCACGAGTTAGGCGCCAGTGTCACGTTTATTATTACTAGGGGGTATTGTTTGATTTAAAATATAAACTGCAAGAATGACACTATATATTTATATTGTTTATTACAGTAATTAGATTGGATTTGGAGAGGACGAAGTTGAATTAAGTAGTTAAAAGAAAGGGATGAAGTAAATTTAGAGAAAAGGAAAAAAAGAAATTAGGGGTGAAGTTACTACTGCTTATTATTTTCCTTGTCGCGAGAGTGGCACTCCCCTGGGTGCAGGATGCTCTTCAGTTCGGCACCGCGCTATTCCAGCTTATCCGACTAGAACCGTGTCTAGGTTTGAAGACCAGGTAGAAAGGGGAAGATCAGCACGTTCCTCCTGGTTCGGGGCGGTGTGTCGACGCGCAGCGCGAGCGCGACGCGGCGACCGTCGAATGGAATGCATCTACTTATAACAATGTACCCAGCTACCTATAGACGTCGCCGTGAAGCTTTGAATTCAATATATATATTTACCTATCTACGTCACGAATTAGACGTACTACGTGACACCCGATAGCATTTATAAAAGTCTTTCCAACTCACGAGTAAATTGGTTTCTACCAGAGTTTGTTTATATCAGACGTGTACAAAAGTAATAAATAAGCGTAATAAATGAAACAAGTGTCCAAATATTTTATTTTGGTATCAGGTCGATAAAAAGTAAGGACTTTAAAACGCTTATACTTAATTTAAGTATTTTAGTGTTGGTTGTGTATTGTGTGTTGTTTTACGAGAAATGACAATGCTCGTATTTGAAAGTTTTAGGACTGCATGCTGCATTTCTGACCAGATAGTCGTCTACTCGTAGGCGAGTTGGTGGCGGTTTTACTTGTAAGGCACTAAAATAAAAATACCTACTTAATTAATTCAATTGAATATTGATCTAATGAAATTATTTATACAATATAATATAAATAAATAAATAAATTTGGTTTATTATCTATTTTGTGGTGACAATATCGAGTTTTGTAATTACAATTCTGTTGAAATGTTCCAGACGATAAGTTTATAAATACATATATTACATACTTTATATACGTTCCGAATCCCTTTGAAAGTCCAAAACGCAGCTAAATTAAAAATATTTTTTTTCTCATCCGCCATTAATCAGGGCACCATAACAGTAACTCTTCCCACTAAATTCTTCCACAGCCATATCTCACCGGGAATTGTTTCGGAAGCACAAAGAAACTTCGCCGTGGAATCCCACAGGCGTTCTAGGAAACACTAAATAAAAAACTGCCTAGGAATCTTTTAAGTTTTGCTCTGCAGTAACTGGCTGTAGAAACAGTACAGAATATCCAAGAATTGTACACCTTTTTGTTTAGCAATATGGTTTTCACACGTACCTTATTGTTGGAAAGACTATTCGTGTGCACAATGATGGCACGTTTCGCACTACACTTTCTCGGCCGTTAGCCGTGCACGATGTCATCGCCAGCTGCAGTGGTTGAGGTTCTTTATCTAATGGAAATCTATATTTCAATTTTTAAAGTATTGATCAGTGTACATATTAAAAAGTCGAATAGAAACACTGCTCTCATTGTCACAAACTACTTTAACAAATAAAGCGACGCTTTGTCTAAGAGATAGAAAAAACACCCTCATCGCGTTAACAGCTTCGGGAGGCAGACAAAGCAGGACAATCGAGAGGTCTCGCTTTTGGCCCCCGACTATGATTGGTAGAATGAAAACTTACCCACACTTGTAGTGGAAGAAAAATCCACTTTTAGACCTGGGACTCACGTCTGCTATTTAATTTTGTCAGAATTACGATTGCATTGTATCGTAATAGTCGTCTTTGACAGATGTTGTAGTCTGTTAACGTTAATTTAACTCTGACCTATTATATTATGTTAAAACGACTATGGTGACGCATTGCAATTGTAGATCTGAAACAATCCAAATAACAGACTTGGGTCTCTGACAACTCCTCGGCACTCCCGCCAGACAAAAGTATCATGTCAGGTTTTCACGACTCGGTAACCATTAGACGTAACTCCCAATGAAGCAACCTTACTGTTTTCCAATAATACTGTAGAACAGTTGCGTTCTGAGGTTTAAATAATGGGTCCGTAACATAATAAGCCTGTTATTTTGAAGTTCTCGTTATGAGAAGCGATCTTTTGACGGCTCCGTCTGCAGAGTTTATGCGGAAAACGCTGCAGGTGAATGTATGAGAAGAATTAAAAAACAAAACATGGAAATATCAGCAAGTTATATATGGCAAAATTAACTCTATTATCAGGTTTAATTTATATTTAAATATTAATTTTTCACATCTATAGTATAACATATGCTATTTGTATTTGAAACTTCCAAATTAAATACTATTTTCTACCTTTGCATTTCAAAGTTTATATTCCATAAATTGTCTTTTTTACCTGACTGCGTAAGAAGGAGAGTTATATTTTTCGAGTGTATGATGTTTGTATATTTTTTTTTTGCTTGCTCGTCCAAAATTTCTGGCTTTTGGGCGGTTTGATGTATTAGTCATGTCAATAGATTCGTTTCAGTCGTGAGAGTGACACTGGGTATGTACCCAGTGCCACTCTCAAGCAAACGTGGTTTAGATGTCAAAATACAGAAAATTAGAATATTTGGCGCCAAATTATAATAAAAAAAAAAAGTTTTTAAAATAAGTGAGTGTACGATAAAAATATTTTTAACGGTGATTACATCATCATCAGATTACATCATCATCACGGGGCGTCTCGTGCCCCCTGTTGGGAGGGCACCAGGTACGGGGGTCGAGCATCAGGCTATTTCCCCGGGCTGGACGCTGGGGCCATCAAGCCCCAGGGAATTTATTTTCTGGGGCGCATTCTGCGCCCGGGGTCCGTGATTGATGATGATTCACACAATCCAATCATCGCTTTGGTTCGAGTTTTTCAGAGGGCGTCTTTGTGCTTGCGCAGTAACAGCAGGGTGGTGGCTTGTTGAAGAGGGCAAGTTCCTAGGGGGAGGGGGGGGGGCACTTATCCGTAGAACAGCTGGATAGTGGCCAGTCCCCGTGCAGCCACGTGCCGCAGGTCTTCGCCTGCCGCGATGGCTGACAGCAACCCCACCAGGGCGCCCATGAAGGCTGCGATGGGTTCCTGGCCGGGAGTGCCGGTCGCTGTTCCAGGGACGAGGTGATATTGGGCTTGAGGCTGGTAGGTGAGTCCCGGTGGTGGCTGTAGGGACTGGCGCTGCTGCTGCCTTCGTCCCTGTTCGTAGGATGGGCGGTGCCCCTGCTGGTAGTGAAGCGGGGCACCATGCGTCACAGTAACCCTGGGTTCAGTTCTGGTCGCTTGGGAAACTGTAAAAGTAGTGCTGGTCGCAGTCGAGCTCGAAGCTCGTGCTGCCTGCGCTCCAGTCGTCGGCGTAGTCGGAGGGATAGTTGACGATCGTCCTCCCGCAACTTGCTACACTCGTCTGTTCATACACCCTTCCAGGAGGGGTGGCTGAGATGAGGGAGGGAGTGGTTCAGCTGGAGCTGGAACCTCGGTGGTGGTGGGTTGAAGAGGGGGCTGTTGTTCTGTCCTCCTCTTCTTTCTTTCTCTACCCCTGCGCTTCCTGCGCTGGGGGTCGGTGGCGATGGTGGTTTCTGGTGGGGCTCGTAGGGCGCTCGTCGTCTCGCTCGGGCCCCTCGGCCTCTGGTAGGCCGCAGGCGGAAGGGGGGCGAACACAGTTGGCTTCGTGAGAGGCCGTGGGGTAGGGGCTAAAAGGAATCTCCCCCTAGCCGCTCTACCTCCTCTTCCTCCTCGTCGCCCGGGTCTGGTGTTTTCGCCTGGCGTATTCACAGGAGGAAGATGTGGTGTGCCCCTGCGGTGGTAGGTGCGGGATCCAGCCCCACGCTGCCGGTGGTGCCCGCTGGTGTGGAGCTTGTGCCGGCGCATGGGGAGGTCGCTGTGCTGTCGGGACCCTTTCTTCAGTGCGAAGGGCCGGAGGTAGGCCTCCTCGAGCTGCTGAGCGATGCTGTTGCGTGTAGGCCTCGGGACGCCGGGAAGCTGAATTTTTCTCTTTCTGGCTTCCCAGCGCAGGATAGGACACGACCTGTTGTTTGCTGCGTGGCTTTTCTTGCAGTTCGCGCATCGCAGCGGTGCCTCTTCTGGTCTCGGGCACTCGGAGCCAGGATGGGCCCCTGCACACTTTACACATTTCTGTGGACGGTGGCAGTGAGTGCCCAAAGAGCTGGCACCTGTGGCACTGGGGCATCGTAGTGCGCCCCTTCCATGCCTCGAAGACCACTCGAGGCATGTTCAGTAAAGTGGTGGTATTGAAGAGACGTTCCAGCTGATCCCTTTTCATCGGCTTTAGCTGGAGGTGGAAGACGTTCTTCGTTGCTCCGGGCCTAGTGGGTAGTGCTCAGGCGAAGATAGCGGGAAACCCGAGGTCCTTGAGGGCTGCCACAATGACCGCTCCCTCGGTTCCTTGCAGCAGTCCCCACAGAGCTGCCTTCACCGGCTTCTCGTTTTCAAGAGCATAGCAGTACCAGGACAGAGTGGGCGTCCTGGTCTGCACTTCTGTGAGGTACCTCTGAACGGTACGAATTTCCTCTATTGATTTGGGCCGGAATCTGAAGCCTTTGTCCAGCGGCTTCACATTGGGTGGGTGGCCCAGGCGGCTCCTAAGTTCTCCCAAGTGCCTGGGCCAGTCAGGCAGCTCCTCAATGGTGATCGGCGGGTACGACCCCCCGGTGGACTGACGAGTGCTGGTGGTGGCAGCTGGTGCTGCGCTGGTGCTGGGCGCCGCCCGTCTCGCGGCCTGCAGCTGGGAGGGTGGCAACGCGTGCACGGGTCGTGCGTGAGGTGTAGTGCCAGTGACCGCCGCATAGGTGGTCAGTGGTGGCTGGGCTGTTTCACTGGGTGACGGGTGAACGCGTGTCGCCTCTCCGGACTCAAACGCCGCGTACGACGTCGAGTCCATATGCGTGAGGCCACTCTGCTGCTGCTGCAGTGACAACGACATGTGCGTAGTCATCGGCGCTGGCAGGGGGTTCGATTCCCTTGGAGAGGTGTGTTCCCGCCCCTGCGTCCACACAGGTGAGGGTGGGAATGGCGCCGAACGCGGTGAGCTGGCGCTGTAGTGGGCTAGGGCAGCTGTTCGTGCCGGCGACTTCATAGGAATAAAGTATTCCTCACTGCTGTCGCGGCGGGGTTGATACGCCCCCTTCTGTCGGGGGGAGGGGCTAGCAGCGGGAGTGTCCCTGCGCCTCAGGGTTGGCTGCGCCTCTTCTTCCGACGACTCTGTCTCATCGCTGGACGCGGCCGTCGGTGATAGCGAAGAGCGTGTTCCGCCCGACGCACTGGTTCCCCGTTATAACGGGGTTGTCTTGGGCGGGGGAAGGGTTGTGGTGGGGGCTGCTGTCACTGTGGTAGTGCGGGTTGCTGGCCCGGATATGACCACTTCCGGTAGTGACGCAATGAGGTCCCCTTGCTGAGATAGTGGCCAGGGGATGGGCGACGCTACCGGCGGGGGCTCGTAGGCGCGGCTCTGCTGCTGCTGCAGTTGCTGCTGCTGCTGAGCGACGATCGGCGATACTTGCACGGGCGGTTTCTGGTTTGAGCGCGCGCTCCTCTAGCGTTGAGGTTGCGGCGCGTCTCCAGGTCGGGCAGCTGCGTGTATTTGGATGGTGGGTTGCGGGGCAGGGCCCGCCAGTGGGGTTGGTGGGGAAGCCGAGTCCAGCTTCGGCTTCTTGTCTTTGTGATAAATATCACCTGGGCTCCGTTTTTTCTTTTTAAATTTGGGTGGTCGTTGGGTGTCAGGCACTCGCGAAGTATGTCCAGACTCCGTCTGCGAAGTAGTAGAAACTTCGCACGCCCGAAGCATATCGTAGTTAATGGCGGCGTCGGCATGGCGGTGCGGCGCACTGCACGGTCCCAGGGCGCTTGTTGGAATAACGTCAATGGTTCTACGAGTGCGACTGCGCACCAACCTACACCTAGTGTGAGGGCGATGCAACACCGACCAGGTGAGATCCGTTCGGAAGGCCCAGTCAATGCGATCGGCGACACTACACACCAATAGTGCGGCTAGTACCGTCGGCACAATAACGCGTAGTACAGCCGGGACGAGATGGTGAGTTGTGGTGGCTTGGGTACTACTCACTGAAGTTATCGCTTCACCACGAAGCGACTATTCAGTCGAGCGTTTGTCCGAGTGTGCTGGAGTCGGCGTCGCGCACTCGACCGGCACGAAGTGCCCGGTGCGGTGATGACTACAACGCACGCGGGCGGAGTCAAGACCCAATGCGGAACACGCACCCGGAGGCTTGACGCTGCGCGGCTGCGCTCCGTGGGGCGTGGCGGGGAGGGGTCACTGCGTATGCAGCGGCGCGACCCAGCCAGGCGAAGCGGTGCGGCACAGCTGTAGATCGTCAGTAGTGGTTTATAGTTAGTACGGAGGACGTAGGTCGACTCAACGTAGTAATTATGCGCGCAATTTATGGTGATCCAGGTGATTACGAATTTACGTTTAAGAGAGAGGTGTGACAATACTTCAGGGTGTGAGTATATCCATCAAAGTGAATCCATTACAGAACAAAAATTTTCAAAATTCAGTTAAACAGTATTAAGTTATCGATACAAAATTGGTCACGTGATCGGCCAAGTTGTATGGACGACGCGATATATTATAACTTTGCAAAATTTTACTCAACAATTGGTTCTTTTTCATGTTTAAACTAACACCGCTAAGTATTGTTTCACACATTTCTGTTACACGTTGTATATATAACGTATGTATATGTTTTTTTGGACTTTAAATAGAAAATACTAAGTTTAAAATACACAGATTAAAAGATTTAGCAGCCAGGTTTTTTTTTTGAAGTCACTTCTAATCACCTTTTTATTTGTGTTAACCGAATTCATAGAGACATTTGGACTTATTTGGATTTTTCGTTGTTTGAAAAGCCTCGTGATCTCATTGTACTTAAGTACATTGTACTAAATTTGGTTCTGTAGTTTGGTTTTAAATTCAAAATAAATTAATAATAAATTAAAGAGGTTTTGCAAACATAACTAAACTTATTATTTGAAGCTTTACAAATCACGTTAGTTTATGCACGAACACGAACTTTAATTTTCTCAAAACACGCCTTATTCTTGACTGCTGTTATTTGCCAACCAGCTTCTCTGAGAATCTCGTAACTTATATATATATATATATATATATAGTACATATATATATGTACTCTTTAAAGCTTACTACTAACTTTCCGACAATTCTTTCCGACTCTTTCAGTCCCAGTAAAAACAATGACGTTAACATTTCTAAAGATTGTTGTAAAGTCAGTGCATATTTTTAAACCGAAAAGAATACTCCCAAATAACGGCAATTACTCCCAATTACTTACTCAGTCCTTTCAAGTCGCGAGTGAATCGGTTTCTTCTAGGCAAGCGTGCTACATCTTAGGCCGCATCTTCGTATTAATTCAGGCCAGTTGCTGTCATAAGCAACCCTATAAAATATGGATTTCGGACATTGTGCTGAAAATGCATGTATACAACAGCATTCATTGGGATCTTGGGTTTTACTTAAAAAAAATGAAATATTTTTCTTTGACGATTTACAATTAAACAAACCATAGCGAAGTTATTTTCAACGTTATTCTTAGAATAATTTGTAACGAAGTTATAAATTAAATAAACATGATTAAAAAAATCATCAAACAAAATCTCTGAAGACCAAAGTTAGGTCTATTTTATACTCATTTTCCGCATGTATGTATATATGTGTATTATTATAAATCCGTAAGTGTTGTTGCTTTTTTGGGCTGTTTGTTCATCTCCTCCTCAGCAACCGAGTAACGGATCGACTTGAACTTTAGCAAAGAGATAGTTTATGGTCTGAAATGTGATGTAGGCACTATTTTCCCGGGAAACAAAAGCTAATGCATCGTAGAAATCTATGAACCTCTTAGTTCTCAAGTTTTTATGCATTTCAGTATCAAATAGTTCACATAGCTTCTGCTTGAAATGCGTGCTAGATTTTAGTTCTATCACTACGTAAAATAAGACCTTAATATGCTTTTTTTCTATAGATACAGAATATACTTAGCGCTGTCCTTGGTCTTAAAAAGAATTTAATACCTCCTCAGTCTGTTAGCGAATTTGAATAATGGTAAGAAATAATCACAACTTAGCATTTTCAGACGATTCAGGCATAAAAGTGTTTTGCAACTTGAAAATAAGAGCGAGAATTTTTTCGCTAAGTGGTTCTGTTGAAGTGTTTTATATTCAGTCACTTGGCGACTAAGAAATAAACTTATGAGAAAACGAATGAAAATAGCCAAGACGGTTTTTAGACTGATTTATTTCGAAAAGCAAACCGTATTAACATGGCAATGCTTGGCTTACTGGAAAAAGTCTACAATGGCCTCGAAACCAAAAAAAAAGGTTACAGCACTCTACATGGACATGTCCAAGGCTTTTAATTGCGTAGATCACTGCTTTTACTTTTTACTTTTACTGCAAGTACAGGTATAATATACGGAAAACGAAATACGGAGTGCCACAAAGGTAGCATATTAGGACCCCTATTATTTCTAGTGTACACAAATGATTTTCCGCTCTCAATTAGTCATCCTATGATTTTATTTGCTGATGTCAGCGCTGCCATCTTAACTGACAATTAGAATAGTAAGCATAACTTGACGTTAATAAATCATTAGAATTGATCATTGACTGACAAAACAATAACCTCAACTTATACTAAACTCATGTTAATTATCAAGATAAACACATTAACAAAGTTCATACAGTTAAATTCCCTAGGAATTTTCATAGACTCCAGTTTATCATGGACATCTCATGTATGTGCAAAGTTGAATCGGTTTTCATATGCGTTATATTTGCTGTGTAAGGTAGCCCCCGATAAAGCTCTTTTGAGCACTTACCATGCTTAAGTCTACATTACGATATAGCATACAATTTTGGGCAAATTCCACGAAAAAATAAATGGCATGTGTAGCTCACAAGAAATGCTTACAAGCAATTTGTAGGCTAGAACAAAGAAACTCCTGTAAGCCGTATTCAAAAGTTAAAGATACTAACGCATCCTGTCAATAAATATTAATGATACAGCTCTCCTTGTAAATAATAATATAAATGATTATCAATGCATTACTAGTACGAGATACAAAAACGTGATATGTACCCAAAAGAGACTTGTCCTTTATAGAGAAAGTAATTTCGGGAACAGAACGGAAATCCATAATGAACTTCCTGATACACTCGAAGAAATTCAACGTAAAATTATTTTTACAAGTAAACTTTAGAAGTTCTTGATTGAAAAGGCATATTATTTAGTAAAAATATAGACTTTATTGATATAATTTGATATAAATAAAGTTTAATGACAGTCATGCTAATTTATAAATACTGAATAATATAATTTTGTGTAACCTTTATAAAATGTTTATTTTTATTATTATTCTAGAAATAAAAAATTAAACACGATTTTATCGAATCTTATTTCATCAACAATCGACGAGTATTGGTCAGGACTGTGGACAGACAGACAGCCAGACAATTATTGGGAACTATTTAAACGTCAAAGGCACAAAGCTATCCGAGAATTCCAATCTAAACGATTGAGATTCTTTGACCTTTCAATGGTCAATGGTGGTCTGAACTTTCGAATTAGATATTCAATTGATTCCGTTACAAGTTAAGGATTTTATGGCTTTACGTTTATTTTTAGTCTATTAGTTTGTCAGTGACAGCATAAACTAAACTTACTCTAGTCGGTATTACTGTCATATCCCTATTAGTTAGCATAAATGGGGTGAAAACATTCATTATTCGTTAAAAATTACAGTTCGCCGCTTTCACCACATTAAAAATGAAACCAATTTCACTTCTTCTTATTTTCAGATAAATCATCTTCTAAATTTTTGCCTGATTTTGAAATTTTTTGTGAGACATGTATGGATTTATATTTATCTAGAGTATAATAAAATATATTTTAAACTACTTGTACTGTTAATAGACCCTAATAATCCTAAGCACTAGCTATAAGTCAAAGTTAGTTATTTGGCTTCTTTTTAGTAAATGATTTATGCATCAATAATTATAGATGCAATATTATCTTACTAATACGATATTCCTGTAAAATTATATTTATATTCTTGTATATAATGTACGGATACTAAAATGTTCGTCATCAACGTGCATTAGTAGGTAAAGCTATTAATAATAACATGTCTCATTGGGTATTGATGATGACGTTGCAAGTTAAGATATAGCACGCTTGCTTGAAAACACACGTGAGCTAATTGCTGACTTGTCTGCGAGTACAATTAACTTTAGCTAGCAAATATTGGTAAATAATTTGGTAAGAACAAGTCATTCTTTTAAAAAAGTTTCATATTTTACCGATCGAAAAACCTAAAGTAGTCAATTGATTAATCCGGAACTCATTTTCGTATTTAAATGATTTCGAAAGAGGTAACTTTTAAGAGATTATTTTTGTTCAATATTTTAGATATATGTTCCCCAAAACGCATGTTCCGATTTGATTTTTTTTTTGTTTGAAAATGTTAATATGCCTAGAATTATTTTTGTGTAAACATTATTGTCTTTTCACCACACTAAATAGTGATTAAAAGGGTTCTTTTAAATCAAATTAACTGACATAATTATATATAGACGCCTGCCAAGTTGAAGTCCATTATCGCTTTTTTAAAGTTAATAATCGTTGCAAAAACAACAAATAAATATTCGAAAACTCGAGCTAATCAAACAATCAATTTGAAATTACTCTAGGAGAAGAAAGCCGCGGTTTTTACCGTAAATCCGACCGTGTACACCTAGCTACTTGATCTAGATATCAGCAATCACTGTCAGCCATCAATGTAACTAATTGGCCGCATAATGTATGCGCTTGGTCGACTAACTAATGACGGTGCGCTGTGCACGCCCCCTAATGATGGTAGTACCCACTTAGTTCAAAGTTTTGTATGGGAGAAAACATTCTGTATTGTGAAGTGCATTGAAATGAAACAATTTCTAAAAGTTAAAAGTGATATGATAGTCTAAACAAGGAGGTAGTCCAGGACCGTGAAAGGATATGGGGGAAACTTTGGCCTATCAGTGGGACATTAAAGGTTATAAAAATCAAAGAAACGGGACTACATCTTGGAATTTAAGGATTTTAAATGATTTTAGTGTATTATAATTATTTATAAATAAATGGTATTCCTATGAAACTCAAAACAATATGAACAGTAAGTTAGATATCCTTTGTGTTAGTTTTTTTTTTTTGTACTCTTATGTGTAATACAAAATAATATGTATATTTTGTCCTACACACAGGTTTAAACATGTCATGATTTATTTAATGATAAATATATACATTTTGCCAAGTGCCATAGGTATTGCACGCAACTCCACAGGGTGTGAAGGGAGACAGATGGCCACGTGTAACAGACGTCAATCTTAATCGCCAAGAGAGCACTAAACTACACAACTCTCTCTAGCTTTGATAACATAGAGATAGGCCAGTCAAATTCTACATTAAAATCGCAAAAAAACGATGTAAAGCTTTGCATGAACCACTATGACGAAAGTGAAATAACGTTTTGCGAGCTAACAAAAGCTGTGCTCCACCATAATACATGAATACAATAATGATCGGACTTTTTTCAATTTGTTCTTTAATTCATTTATGTATTTTTTGTGAGTGTAGAATAATCACACTCCGCTAAGGGAAATGAACACTCCAATGAAGCAGCTTTACAATACAGAATACACAATTTTATTGGTAAAACCATTTACAAGTCAGTTACATTAAATTATATCACTTCAGATCGCGTTATGCAAATTTAGCTTGTTTTTTTTTATAAAATTTTTGGCATAACAGCCATGATGCTCTATCCAGTAGTACATAATCTAATAGCATCTTTGTTTTGAGTCTGGCAAAATGTCTTTTCGTCTTTCAGTGTATGTGCTTAGATGTCTCGAGAAAGTAACAAATATTGACGTAACTTTATATGCAGATTTTACATATACATATTGTTTTAATGTAATTCATAATCGAGAGATTTTACTTTAGAGGAATAATTTCTCTCAAAAGACGGAGGTTTGCTTCGGCATCATATACCAGCTGATTTGATTTACACCTCGTAGAGATCTAAGGTTTATACAACCTTAATAGAGGATGTTGAAAATTAAAAAAACTTACGAGTAGTTTTTTTTTATCCTACACTGCTAGGCATTTGACCACAAGTTCGCACGACCACGGAAGTCAGCGATACTGCAGCCCTAGATGGAGCATGTCTATTCTGGAAAACACTGGCTCTCAAGGAAGGCTGCTGGAACACACCGTTAGGTACAAGTAGTTATATTTTTTTACATAAATAGCAATAAATGTAATGTAGAAGGTCGGTAGGCAGCAGAACTACTAGTTTTGTTGACTCCCGCCCGCATAACTAGTTTATTTCTTCAATATCTTGTCAGTATTTTGTTTTCACATTATTTAATCCCTCTCTTCATCTATCATTCGCTCGTAAATTAAGACAAATATTCTACGAAACCTTATTTCGGCCTCCAAATGAAAAGATATCGAATAATCAAGGATTTGCAACACAGGTAGAATGGTAATTTACAAATAAAAAAAAATCTATGTTGTAAAAAATATTTTCATTTAACATTGTCGTTTGTGTTAACTTAACTCACAATGCTGGTTTTCACGGTGTTTGAACTATTGAAAAACTAGAACTTTTCTCTTGTAACAGTGAAAAAAAAGACATTACTATCTTTTCAACTGTACTATCAAATCAATTTGTAAAATGTCTAGTATAATATGAATTTGACAGAAATAGATAGCTTTTTGACGAAAAGATCGTGTTTATGCCAGTTTTATCGCTTTTAGTCTTTCGTACAACAAAGAAACAAAAACCTTAAAAAGACGCCTTAATTCGGTGAAATTGCGCTCATACTTTTGTTCAATGGCTACTCTACTTTGGTCATAAACTTAATTTCCACAATCTCCAGATAATCAATGTCGTCCAAAACTTTACCAGCAGTTAAATTTTCTCTAAACCCCGATATAAAATGAATTGAGTTCGACACTCCAGGGACGGACTAATGAAACATTAATGGTACCCGATTCGCTTGAATATTTCACTGTACCACTGGCAAAACTGATAATGAAACTTCTCACTGGACTGGCTACTAGGTGAGTTTATTTTGAATAATTAAAGCTGAAACCAAACAAAATCGACATGGATTTTTAGAACGAATTGAACATTTTTCAAAAGTTTTACTAAGTTTTATTTTGGACGACCGAGTAAACAAAACGCGTGTAGCATCTTCGCTTCAAGTATGCCAATTTCTTTCTTGTTTAGTTGAATGTTGGTACTTACGTACAATTCAAAATTTTAAACTTATGACGACAAAATTTCATATGCAGATATAGTTGTAAACATTTTTAGACCTTTTAAAAAATCGAGGATTTAAGACTAAAGACATCTTTTGTAAAAAATATATGAACAAAATGCGACAGCATCATTCACTGGCCGATGATAATATCAGTTTAAACTGGAAACAGTCTGTACTCAATTTAAATTGTAATTTCTCATGAATAAAATGAAATACAAAGATTTAAGTCCAAAAGTCCAAAGTTAGTCTAAAAATTCAAGTTACTTAATTAAATTCACAAACTATTGTATACGTTCATAAATGGCACGGACCGCAAAGTAAGTGTAAAATGTACAGTGTAGTATTATGAATTAAAAAAATATTACAGTTCGCAGAACAACAATTTTTTTAGACTGATAGCCTGTCCAGTCTAGAAATTGAGAATATCTGCGATCAGTGCTTTCATGACACGTAGAAATGTGACCCTTTGCCAATAACAATTGAGTTAGTTCGAGTTAGTTGGTCATCCTAGTTGTTTGTCACTCTATAATTCAGCCATTGAGTGCAAACTTTGATGTGCCCTACATTTTTCAATGACAATTATATATTAGTGGACGTAATAAGAAAAATATTTAAAAAAAAACAATTCTTTACATATAAAAGTTTTTAAACAACTATTAACAACATAAAAGATGACCCAAAAATAATAATTATTTTCAAACAAAACTATACAGAGGAATTCATAGTCAATGCTTAGAACAAGGGTTAAATTTACTTAATACTTTTTACTTTAGGTTTTTTACTTTATATAAAACACTATTTTAATAATAAACGAAATTCTAATAAAACACTATTTTAAATTTATTTAAGTTATCGGTTAAGTTTGATGTTATTATTTATTTGCAATCTACTGAAACATATAATCAGGAATCCACCAGGAACTACAACGTATAACTGGAGTGTGAATTACGTATAAACGACGAGGAGTGACTGACAACATAACTGACTTTGAATGGCAGGTCTGTTCCCACTAGTTCTATTGATTGTTCTATTGATAGAACTAGTTGGACTTTTTTGTCCAAGTAGTTCCATTATTTTATATTTTTTGATTAATTTAACTAACTGGACCCTTTTATCCAATGGACACCCTTCCGGCACATTGTATTTTTTGAATGCTCATCAAAATTTATTCCAAAAATGATTTCACGCCTGTTGTTGACAAACAACAATAAATATTGTTTACCTGTCTCATTTCGTAAGTTTTGAATTCTAGAAATATGCGTACGTTTACGTAAAGTTCAGTTTCTTGTGGTAACTCATAATGTATTATTCAACATAAATTTTATTTTATTCTATTCAGAAATTCACAATAATGAAAGTACATTTACAGTTGATCAAAATTATTATGTTTATAGAAATATAAATGTAAAATAGTAGTACTGTAAACTAAAAACCTTATAACTCTTGTAAATCGCTATTTTTGGACGATGCTGCCCAATCAAATATAGGTACGCGACTACTAAAATTCCAAAACATCTGCCTCTCTCTGTACACCAAAGTTTGTACGAAATTTCTTTAAGATTCGTGGGAAATTATGATCAATTTACGACAAGAAAATAATACCACACACATACACAAACTTTTAAATTAACCTGAATTAATACAGACATACTTAGCTCGCACATTCATTTGCTAGCTAGTTGGCGAATTAGATAAAAAAAAAATAAACTGGCAAATCAAAAGTTTAAGTTGTCGCAACTTTAAAATAAATATTTGCTTCCTTGAACAGCTGACGGACTTTCTATGGCCATTTTTGATCAAGTCACTATAAAAAAATAAATCGACTTACCTATTCAAAAGCTAAGATCTCATTCCTATTTCCTTGATGCTTAAATGTATAACCAGAATATTACAAGTCTCATCGGTACTTGAAAACAGCAATGTATCTTATTTAACAAGTTTTAAAGTTTTTGCACCGCAGTCCGGGGCTAAGTATTGACTTATTGACTTTGCAACTTGCTTCCAGCTCGGTACAGTCGCGTATAACTTAGGAAGTGAAGGATAAATTTACACACAACTTATAAATCGAATGGTATAAACTTACACATCTAAATATATTTATTGTATGTTTAGCAACTTTTAATGAACAAAAATTAATCTCTATTTGCTAAGTTTAAAACCTTAATCATTCATGATACCATATAATGGTACCACGGCAAAAGAATTATGGAATCCGATAAATGATTGCTACGCGCATGCTACAGTATTGCTACGCGCATGCTACGCTGCTAGGCGTTTGCTACGGTAAACCTACGTCAGGTAAACACTATAAAATCGTAATAAGATTATAAACACTATAAGATTGTGAAAACGCGAAAACGATCTTGATCTGTGATTATGAGATGTTCTTTTGGGGTTCCATTCCCAAAACTAAGACCCTATTACTAAGTTTCGCTATCCGTTCGTCCATCTTTTACCTGGCTATATTTCATAACTAGACATTTGAATTTTTTACGGATGATATCGCTCTGTTGTCACTAGTTTATTTATAGATCATAATAGCGAAACCAACGGGTTTCCTTGCAATAAACGTGACGCTGTTTTTTGCTCGATATTTACAGTAAGTAGAAACTTAAACAATTTTGTACACATAATGGTACAAAATCTTTAGTGCGAGAGTTTGACACTTTGCCAGTTTTTTTATGGTTTATAGGTAATGTGCTTGCACTTCACCACAATTTACCTGATGTAGAGCAACGAGTTGGCCTAGGTTCACCCGCGAATTCAAAAGTCCTAGAATTCTCTAGACCCAGTGTCTTAAAGTTATTTTTACAGTGCTCAATATTTTCTGTTTACATTTTTCTTTTACAAGTGTACAAAGAGGTCAAGTTAGTGTGGGTTTTCCTCGGATTTTATCCTTTTGGCAGAGTGACAAATTGGGCAGAAGGATGCAGTGGCGAGGAATGTTGAAATTTCTGGCAAAATAACTCGAAAGGTTCACTGAAAAATATGACGCGTTTCGTTTTGGTGTTTGGTAAATGTATTAGAGTATTGAAAAGGTTGATTGTGCCAGTATAGTAAGCGTCCTGCTTTAAGTCTACTGAAATTTTACTTCATCTTTCAGTATTTTCTGTAATTACTAGCTGAACCGACGAACTTCGTACCGTCTAAGATTTATGTATGTTTCTCACCGTTTAAACCTTCCCTAAACTTTCAAACAACAAACCAACATCATTCATACATATATAGAATTATGTATGCTTGTCTAATATGATTGACGTGTCTGTGAATATCCGTCTGTCTGTGGCATCGTAACTCCCAAAAGATGAACCTTTTTTTTATTTTGTTTGTAAAGTGTTTGTTTGATGAAAATTAGTCCAAGATGACCGCCACAATAAAATGGCGAACAACATTTTTTACAGCCATAAAAAATATATTTGTGCCCTTTTTATCGCCCGACTTCGATGAAGAAGCAATATTTTTCGTTAGAACACAATTCAAATTTCCTTCCTCCAAATTTTCGAACCACATACTCAAAAATACTTAACAATATATAGCACACTTCGACCAACGTACAACAATTCAATATTGAGTTTCTATTCCTTTTTTATACCAGCCAGCCTTGCTTTACTCAGTATTCTATGTCCATTTCGATTTTATTAGACACAAAGGTATATATACACCTTTATATATAAAACATAGTACATGCTATACTCCGTGCAAGTTAAGTACTAAGGATCGTCTAACTACATTACACACGGTAGAACGTGGCTAGAATCTTCCATAGAAATAGAAATAAATACGAGTTAGATACTGATAAATCAGATTTAACAGCACTGATGCGCTGTTATATAGATATTGTACTGAGTCAAACATTAACATTAAGTTCTACTGCTAATATAGTTCGCTTAGATCGCAATTAATATTTTATTGTGAGCTCAATTAGCTGTCCGCTGATTTACAATTTGATACTCAAATTTTACTATTATAACATCTTAATGTCTTTCTTCTGGTATTTGCATGTACTCGTATCATAGACAAAGTGGTACGCTGTGGTTTATGGGTATTAAATGAACCAGGGGGTTAGAATAAAAATATTTCTTAGAAGTGTGGCAGAAGAACAATGATGGCCACTCCATATAAATATAACAGTAACTTATCAAGGTTTATGGTGAAAGCCAAAACGTGAACATGTGCAGTTTGCTTCAAGGTTCACGTCATTGCTAAGTTTTAACAAGCTAGCTTAGAATGCGGCAAAGCGTCACAGACTTTAGGACGTGATGGTACGTAAATCTTGAATTGTATAGTAAGTCTTGTGATAATTATCATCATTGCCTTCTTCGATTCCACATAATATTATTTAATATATTCAGTTAGCTAGGAGAATTAAGTTCAAAATTATTCTTATTTTTATTGATCTTATAATATGGTTACGTAGTGACATTACATAATTTATTAAAAAATGCAATATATATAAAGTGAACTAAGCCAAAAGGGTGTCACAATACTCATCACAACGAACAACGTTCTGTATGGCACCAACTCTATCGAGAAAAAAAAGTCAGTTTTTTAAAATCTTGAATCCAAGTTGTTCCTATAGTGAAAGTTGTTCCTTATGATAAGTATAGTGACCCCCTTTGGGCTTAATACACTCCTAGCAGACAACCCTGTACTTCCATACAATGGAGGAAGGATAATCGTTAGGAATTAACGCAGACCCTAAACCGCTGAACCAAGAGATATGAAATTTTGTTATAACATTATGGGGAGTACTAAGAAACGACTTTTGGAAATTCGACTTAAGTTTTTTGTACCCTGAGATTAAGTTATTGATTAATCATTAATTAATTCGACCCAAATTCGACCGGGAGTACAAAGCTGGAAATTTCTATAATTCTTTATGTCACGGGCATCATCGCGGATGACAGCTAATAGTTTTATTTAAAAAATTTAGTATAAGTAAAAAGTAAAAATTTTTAAGTAAAAAATAACAACATATTTTACTTTATATTATATTATCATAAATTATTTCCTTTGTACAAGTATTTTTGAAAAGCACGATATAAAAACTTATACAAGGTCCGAACCGTTCCGCAGTTTCCTAGACTCCAGTAAGCTCTAGAGATATGTCCCACTTAAAAAGTGACAGGGAGAAAACTTACTGGTCACGCAATTTGTCGAGGGTCACAGTCTTGAGTTTCTGATCACAAAAAATATTTACAGTGGTCTTTATGTGTGACATTAAATGGTGACGAATCATCCATCGTCGAAATGTTTTTACTCAACCGCTAAAGGAGGGTTATGTTAAGGTTTAATTTAGACGATCGTCACCAAATATGATTTTTTGTTCCTAAAATTACGACAATCCGAATACTTTCGGACCATTTATCTATTTTGGTAGTGTAGAATTCGTTTGGTAGTAAAATAGGTATTTTTTGGGAGGTGTTTAAACACGATTCGTTATGTTATTAGACTAGATATTTGTATGTCTTAAAGTATGTAAGTCTTTGTAACCCTCTACAGTCTAAACCGGTGAACCGATTCAGATTTGCAATGTCATTGTATTTGTCTGTATCTGCAGATGGTTTAAAGCTATACTAGTGGCATCTCGCAGTTTCACTCATTGAGATAAACTTTTCCAGTCATCCTAGGACGCTAGAATAAGTATTCGCCGTCTCAAAATAAATAAACCTACATTTGCCTCACTCAAAACCATCTTCCCGATGAGTACTATTAAAACTTATCCCAATAAACCACAATCCGTAGTAATGCGACTGGATTTTCGTTAAAAAAATAAACCTATTAAAGAGAACGTTAACCCAAAAATAAAGTTAGCGGGGCAGAGTTAAATGCGCGCTGGGATGTCGCCTCGGAAAAATATGCAAAATATATTGCACATACTAAATCAGTTTGTTGCAAAAAATGTACTCGTTCGAGTGGGCAGTAAGAGTAAGTATAATTTTTCATAAAGTGTCCATCTACAGGCATCGGATCACCAGAGAGCGTAGGTCATGATTTATCATACTGACCATAGGGGTAAGTTGTAGTAGTAATGAGCATACCTATAAAAATATGATAGTGTTATCAAGTGTATGATCAAGAAATACCAAATCTTAGTTATCAGCATACATAAGTAAGTATATATGTAAATGTAAATGAAATGTGTCGAAACTAATTTTATTTTAACAGATCCTACTGTACCACAATATCAAAAGATTTATATTTCATTTTAATAGAATTTCTTTTATACATTATAAGTAACGATCTCATTTTGTTTAAGAATACGGGTGGCGACGCTTACACCACGCATCGACACGGTGCACCCGCGTGCTTCAAGATGGAGCCGCAACCCCTCCCAACAAGGACACAGAATACGACGTACCTAACGTATATATAAGGCATGCTTGCGCGCTACCCCCCCGGCTTTCACGGTACGGCTGCTGATCGGCTCGCTGGGCCTTCCCCCAAGGGATCTCACCTGGCAGGGCTTGATCGCGCCGTACCACACGTGGAGTCGGGGGAAATAGAAAACCTCACAGAAACCTGGAGAACCCAATAGACACGCCCATCGTCATGGGCGAAGACGTGCCAGGGCAAAGAGGTCTATGCCCTGAAAACCCTATCCCCACCCCAGAAGGGGGTGAGAAGAAATCACGATAGACAGCCTCGCCCTATACTTCCCTCGCCAACATTGTACTAATAACAAGTAATAAACAGCACTATCCATTTTCTAAATAAAGTATTTCAATTGAACCGACTGCACTAAGTCAGATGGTTTTCAGACGTACCAGATTTTGTTCACATTCGTATTGTTAAGTAGAATAAATAAAACACGCGTTAGTTTTCTAAACAAAACGGTTAAATGTGACAACCGGCTAGACCGACCGATGCGGCAAATGCCAATAAAGAACTAAACTACTGGACCGAGTTCATTAAAGTTTATTTGATAGTGACCAATTTGAAAGTATTACTCGTATTTTTTTAAACAAAAGAAGATTTTTATGAGTTCAAGCTTCTTTGAATGATAGGAATGCAAAAAATATCCGACGAATCAAATCTTCTGTTTGAACCTTGTTTATTTAAAAATAAGAGTACACAGAAAAAGTCCATACTGCAACTAAGTTTTAATATAATTTACTTGTGGTTGGATGAAGTATTCATTGCAAGGTGGATATCCTTAAATGTGGACTGGTGTAATGGAGAAGTGAGGAACGCTCGGCTTAAGGTACATTTGACTTTTAACTTCGTACTGACTGCTTTGCAGACATTTAGTTTTTATCTTAGCAATGTAAACGCTTGTATAGTTAATTTTATAAATGTAAGTTAGTTATTTCAGAAGTAGATATAAGATATATATATATATATATATATATACTAAATATATTAAACAATTATATTGTTTTATTTTCTTGTAATATTATTGACTATGTATCTATAAAATATCAATAATTTATTACAAGTTAATTACATGTCAAATTTAACATCGATATATATGTTACATAGTATATTGTATAGTATATGCAAAAACGAAATGACTAACTACAACAACAAAAAATATAGCAGAAACATTACCAATTAGATCTAAAGATAATCCAAATGCTCCAACCCACAACCAGAAGATAGCGTGCTCAGCATTATAAAATTTTGAGTATAGAAAGGCTCTTTCAGGCTTAGTCAAATATCTGTAAAACGTTTTAATTATGCAATCTAGATACGCTGCTTTCTGGTTCTGTCTGGGGGCTAGACTATTAGAGTTATCTGTGGATATTTAGCGACTTTCATATACTTACATTTTTATATTTTTGTGACATTTTTGTAATAATATCGTTAAAATAAACGATTTATGATTTTCTTCTTCAGTGGCGATCTAATTGCTTAGTGCTATTTTATCCACTTAGTTCAAAATAATATTATGAATAGATGTGCAAAGTCTACAAGTATTATGTCTACTATATAACTGTGCGCTCCCGGCACTTCTTGTTTCCCAATAACCGATATCACTATTATAATCCGGGTTATTTAAAGTAGCAAACAAATAAGTTGATTTTATTTTCTACTTCTTTTGATATATGGCACCATACTGTATATTTGCCAGCGTCAGTTCATCAATTTTTAAGTAAATAATTAATCAAGTTAAGTTAGATATCAAGTAATAATTGTGTTCAAGTTATAGTCACATCATGTGCCCTTGTAAAGCGGAGACTTTACCAGGGTTTCAATGGAGGTTTCCCACAAACACGAAACCCACGATATTTCGTTTTTATATCTCTTGCCCACATTTGTGCAAATAATAATGACATTATTGGTTACTAATCTACCAATATTTCACATCAAAAGTAGTAAAATCACTAGTTTTGCAATAAATAGAACAGACAAACACGCCATTTTTTCAGGAAACGCGGCAAAACAAAAACAATAACTCTTATTGTACTTTAATTAAGGTTTATGTCAAGTAAATCGGCGTTAAAACCTGACCCAATTTCACACATCTGCCATATTTCTCTGTGTCAGTTTTGTTTGTAAGGGTTCAACATAAGCTCCAAGCTTAAAATAACATGATATTATGTCAAAAATACCTCGCCAACAACTTCCAAACTGGCTTAATCTAACAATTGTGGAAAATGTCCACAAAATTATCGCCGAGTCAAGGATCATAACTCATATCAAGCACAGACAAAGGGTCCCGCTGCAAGCCCTGATTTGCATTTCAATGGTGGGGTTTATTGCATTAAACACAAATCTTGGACGTTGGCTGGGTCTTCGGTTTGTTAGTGAATTTAGCGTATAATGGTAGACTTGTTTTCATGTAAAGTTCTTTAACATATTGATGTAGGCAAACTGATTTTGCTAGTTGACGTTTTATAGTGATTTTGAAATTACGTTAGAAGTGTTTTTTTTTAATATCCTGCACAGCTAGGCATTTAACCACAAGTTCACACAAACACGGAAATCAGTGATACTGTAGCCCTTGATGGAGCATGCCTAGTCTGAAATACACTCGCTCTCAAGGAAGGCTGCCGGAACACAAGGTTAGGTGCTTGGCGACAGATTTTACAACTTGAAGGTGGTAGGTAGCCAGGCGAGTGATAGGAAACGCTTTTGCAAGTTTCGTGGGATCGAATCTCGTACCTTCTGCATGGCAATCGATCCCACTAACCACTCGACCATCATCGCTACCAAAATAGCTTTTGATTGATTTATTGTAAATACAAAAAAGAAACACAAAACATTAAAATATATTTTAGTCTCCAGCCACAGGCGAGTTACAGGCAATGTTGCGACCTCGGCCTAATCTTTAAGAAACAAGACTCAAATTTGCTCTCATTCACTTACAATCAAGATTTTATCAACGTTCTCTCGCGTCAAGATTGACTCCGGTACTAAATGTGTGCAGGGTATGAAGCGATTCCTTGTGTTCTTTATAGCTTTTGCTATTGTTATACTCTGAAATTATTTCGGGGTATCTTGCTGCAAAAACTTAAATTGGTCATTAGTAAAATGCCTATAACTTCTGAAAGCCAAGTGTCCAAAATGCTAGTGAAATAACTGAATGACTCAAAAGAAACAGCAGTACAATCTTATATCTGATAAAACTCTGTAGGTATTTAACGAATTGTACGAACAAAATACGCTGATATAAGTCTTCCACGACAGAGGTTAAACAAGCAACTCACCTAATAGGCTTTCGGTGTAAGGAAATGTTACAAAGGAATGCCGAAAATACTGCACTGAAAACGTACGGAGCGGAGGAAACTTTTTACCAACAATATGTGTGGTATTTTAACCGACGCCGGTTGTCTCAATTAGGAACCGGCTTGGAAAACGTAGCGATACTTGGAGAATTATTTTTGATTTTATGATGAATGGGATAAAAGGAAATAGAAAATTTTAAATGTTTATTTGCAACAGAAAACTACGATAAATCTTGCTGGTTCAAATAATCAGCAGCGTTGATCTTCCCTTGGAACATGGAGGTGACGTCACGTACTAAACAAAAGTGTATGTACCTCCCTGTTCCAATGGAAGATCAACGCTGCTGATTCTCCATCTCCCAATCGTTGGATTATACAGGGGTCGGCACTCAAAGTGTTACCAATTCAAGATGCTGTAATTTTGACAATTTTGTTTCTTTTTATTTATAAACTTCAATAAATAGAAAAAAAACATTTAAAATTAAAAAGAAAAAAAATTTGTTCGACGTGGCCACCTTTAGCGCGGATAACAGCATCGAGTCTGTCCGAGAAGGCTTCACACGCTGCACGAATGTGGTCTGCTAATATTTTGTTCCATTCTCGGCGAAGAGCAATCTTTAAGGCGTCGACTGTCTCATACTTTTTTGCTGACACTTTGGCCTCTAGAATTGACCATATGGAAAAATCCATTGGGTTTAAGTCCGGCGAATATGGTGGCCATTGATGCGAAGAAATGAAGCTCGGAACTTTTTCTTGCAAAAAAATTTGGGTTTCACGGGCTTTGTGGGATGGTGCCGAGTCTTGCTAAAACGTCCAATAGTTTCTACCGAATTTCTTACGTGCCCAAGGTAACAAAGCATCGTTTAAAATCTTTTTATGGTAGATTTGCTGGTTTATCTTTGCACCCTGCTCAATGAAAACGAGAGGTGAACGTCCCGTAGCAGTTACCGCGGCCCAAACCATCACTGATGCTGGTGCTTGCTTTCGCAGAGCAATTCGTTGGTCTAAATTGTCGTTTGATTTAGACTTTAACCATATGCGATCATTTTGTTTGTTCACATATTGCTGAACCGTAAAAAAATTTTCATCGGAAAATACCAAATTTTCAAGCTTGCTATCAACGTGCAACTGCTTTAACTCCTTACCTCTTTCTAGGCGAACTGCCTTTTGTGCAAGTGTCCAGTCTTGCACTTTTTGTATTTTGTAAGGCTTCAGTAGTAGTTTATTTTTTAATATGCGTCCTATGCTCCGGGCAGATACATTAAGACTTTTCGCCAATTTAACTGCGCTTTGTCGTGGATTTCGTTCAATTCTAGCCTTTACCTTTCGAACCATTTCTGATGATGTTTCTGTTGTTGGATGTCCACCTCCATGGCGTTTCTTGATGCTACCCGTGTCATTGTAACGCGTGATGGTCCGATACACAAACATTTTATTCAGATGTAAATGTCGTAGCGCATTACCAATGGCTGGTTGCGATTTTCCAGCCAAATACAAAGTAATGACACTGTGGCGTTTGAATTCCATCTGGATAACTTTTTTTAGCAGCGACGAAAAACAATGAGCTTCTGTAAGTTTAGGAACAATACAAGCCTTACGCCTGTGAAAAAATGGGCGCCATATTGTAAGCAGTTTGGTTGCTATAGCAACTTAAAGTTGGTAACACTTCGAGTGCCTACCCCTGTATATATTTTTTTATAAATATAGTGGTATCATACTTGTTCCTGTTTATGCGTTTCTTTGTACAGATTGTGTAAAAAATGTGAATATTAGAAGTTTATAATAGTCGTAGTCTAGAAAATGCAAGTATGACGGTTATTTAAAATTTGGACATATTGCACTTATATTCATAATAATAATTGTAAATGTGCGACTAAGGGACAGACAGACTGACGGTTCGAAGGGAACTATAAGACTTCCTCCTGCCATATAATTGTAAAGACAACATTTTAAAGCATTAGATTAGATTCGGTAATAACTTTTGTCGAAAGCCCAAGTATTATATACAAAATATTATGTAATAAAGTAATATAATATTCAGTCGATTGGTTCCCGGAAGTGACGTCACGAAGCGTAAAGCGGAAATGATTGACGCGCAACAACCCTACTCCGAGCTCAGGGTGAGGTTTTCAGGAACAACTTTTTATTAAGACGTGCCCATTATTATGATGTTTATTTTGAAAAATATGACATGAAAAATAACGGTTCAATTGAAAACGTTTGCGAATAAAAATAAGTATATTTATATATGTATGTGTAATACGAGTATATTTGACACCTTTAGTGGGGGAAAAATCGACTTTGGACAGGTTGAATTGAAATTAGACTTTAGATCTGCGTGCAAATGTTTCCTTGCAAAAGATTGCCATCTAGATATATACAGTCAAAGAAAATTAAAGTAATATTGTTTTAAAAAAACTATTGAACCGATTTCGATACAATTTATATGGGAATCAATTAGAAAGTATACGATATAGAACGAGTAGTTTTTTAAATTGGTCCAGCCATTACAAAAAAATAAAAAATTTTTCTATAATATGAGACAACATCCACACAAAGGTCTTCAGGTCCCAAACTGTGCTATTTTAACCTGATGACTGATATACATACTTATATTCATAAATACATACTTATATATATAATAAACACCCAGACACATGCCAAATAGACATGTTCATGCACACAAATGTTTAACCTCCGGGAATCGAACCCGGAACCAGCGGCGCAGAAGGCAGGTTTCCTACCAACTGCGCCAACCAGCAAGAATTAAGAGTACTTCTCTATTTGTGAAGTTGATAAAAAAGGTGCTAGTTAAGAAGGGCTAGTCTAGACTTTGTCCTGATACCATTAAAAGCAAAGCCTACAATCGGGGTTTATTTCTAACGAACCATTCATAACACCCACCTAGGTTATGAATTCTGTTCCTATCGGTCTACCCGCCGATCACCTGGGTGGGGCCTATTACCTTACATCGTAAATATTCTTATATCTCATATTTATAAACGATTTTTGTCGTCATTTTCAGTCATTATAGACCAAGTATGAAATTCTGAGTCAGAGTAAACCAGTGTCTTCTAGGTGCGAGTGAATACGGTTATATGATTGTAGGGTTTTGTATCAATAGGTAGTTTAAAAAGAAGATAGATAGATCAATTCGATATCGCAATCACAAAAAAATACATGAACAATTCTTACAAAATATAAAGTAACAAGTGGCGGTCTTAATGCTAAAAATCGATCTCTTCGAGACAACCTTAGGATCGTTAGAATCGTTGGTTCCAATAATCAAAACATCTTGAATAAATAAGTAAATATATTTACAGACTTACTATAGTCACAATTATCTTTTTAAAAACTATATGTATTTATTAAATACACCAATTTTGTAGTTATTTTAATGTGTTTTGATGCAGGTAATTTTAAGTACTTGCTATGGACGAAGATCTGGAATAAATATATTTCATTTTATAAACTACCTCTGTTTTTATAAAGCAATATGTATAATGTTACATTTCGTTTTTTAAATTGCCAGATTATTTTCAACAATTTATATAAGGTGAAATTTTCATACTAAGTCATTTCATTGGGCTCACAACAAAGTCTTTCACCGCTTTGACGTATTGGCCTCCCTTTCGAAAAGGTTTTTGTAAAGCACAAAGCATTTTCAGCTATTTCATGGTGATTGACATTTGCACCTGTAGGGGTTTTCACTACTTTATTGTTGAGGGTGCGAATGGTAAAGGGCTTTTGAGTGAGGTGTGATGAATTGCGGTTAAAGTGGAGTGTTTTGTACGGATATCATTTATGGGTAATTTTTGGCGAAATTATTGTATATTGAAAAGTTTTTTTTTTGTATCTGTACGGCGGAATAAAGACGGAATATAATATAATGGAGTTTATAGATATTTACTTACGACGATAATTTTTGTTATCCTATTATGATTTTGTTGGATATCAAAATCAAATAAGAGTTTACTATATTTAAGGACACTACAAAATATATATTTTACATAATATATCGTGTTAGAAATAGATAATTGTTTCTAAAATTTAAGATTTTATTGATTTGATCTGAAAAATAACACTTATTGATGATTAATTTTCTCCTAAAAAATAATTGATTTGATCAAAAAATGTGAAATTCACTTTTTCATGGATTCGATTCATTCTTATATGATAAATAGTTATTTTAAACAACAATTTAAAAATATTATGTAAATATATTTTTTTATAATATGTGAACTAATATTTTAAGCGATTGTGTTATTTTCATGTCATTATATGATTTTTTTTTACCAACTGTTGAAAGTCTTCTTGAAACATACAAATTCATAGTTTACATTAGCTAGCCGACAGTGAAACCACAAAAAAAAAATCATTTACAAGAAAATTATTCCTAACCTAGGTGGTTTATAAACCACTACTCAGGACATAAAGACACCTAAAGCACATCTTCTGTCATCTCTAACCGTACCTTTAGGACCAAAGTCACAGATTTTACCCCTCCGGAGGGCCAAGTTTACCCCAAAAGTTATAAATCAGAAAAACCCTGTCCTGTACAAGAATCATATATCAGAGGAAGGTAAAACAATCTACAGTGTGTAGATAGGCTCATAACTCAGCCAAGCAAGGCTTATCGGCTTTTTTTAGTAAGATTTAGTCGCGCCTACGGATTTTCGGTTTTCTTTTTCTATATGATGAAAAGCTTGCCTCTATGGAAATACATGAAAAAATAAATACAAGAGAACAATTCTTACAAAATACAACAATTGGCGGCGTTATAGTAAAAAAGTGATGTCTTCTAGGCAACCGTAGGATGGAGACAATTGTGAAAAATAAAATAAAATAGAACGAGGTATGCAATATATATAAAGGATATACTTAATTAAATTAATACACAAGATGTTATAGTCAATGTATACACTTACTACACACTGTAATAATATATCATAAATATGTGAGCCGTCACGGTACGCCTTTCAGATGTGAAACATCGACATTATATGGCGACGCGTCGCCACACCGTACACACTACTGCATATATACTGTATATATACATAGCGTGCCGTGCCTTGCCGTGGCGATGCGTCGCCACGCCAGAAATCTGTTTTACGTGCGGCTATAGATGTTTCACATCTTCTTCAGATTTATTTTAGCGTACTTTATTGCTTTGCGTTATTTTAGTTCAATTTGGCAAAACATCAATTAATTTCTTATATCTAAAATTTTATTCCTAATTTTAAGAAATATTTGAAAAGCTGTAAACTGGAGGTAGGCGTTATCCTACCACAAGAAACCGTAAACTAAAATTTTACGCGTGAATTACTTATTTGTTTTTAACTGATCACTGAATAACCAACCAGATAGACAGATGTTATATAACTACGAGTATATGACCACAGAGTGCCATTTATAACTAACTTACTACAATATATTGTTTTGCCTGATAGAACTATCACCGTAATCTTAACAGAAAGGCTCTAACGCTTTCAAGACCTAGCTTCCAAGGTATTAACAGTCTATATCTTCACAAGGCCAGCTTATTAAATCCGCTTCCAAACTATATATTTTAATCTCTTGCTGCAAAATTAGCATGCGAAATGCAGTGAATGCAGCCCAAAGGCCTGTGAAAGGCATAATGTAGGCTGCATTTACATTTTTTATTTGCTATAAATTAAGCAACGTGTTTTTGTTCTTTGTTTTATTTTTTGTACATGCGCCAATTTTTACTTTAAACCATAAAAACAGGTTTGAACGTGTGTAACCTTTTTGCATTTTGAAATTGGTATTCATAAAATTAGAAAAAGTTTAACGGAAATATCGTGTCAAATATTACATGATTCATTCATTTCTCTTTATTTTTTTTTATTTTTTTTAATTATTTTTTTTTTCAAAATCGTGGTCACATGACGACTAAGTGAGATAACTCTTTGACTCCTGATCGGAAATTTATAGTATTATAATTATTTTGTCAGTAAATTACTCTTTATCGTCTTATTGAAGCTAGCCCCTTTGATTTTAGAGTCACTAAAGGCTTTTGATGTGACCTGCATTTGATTAACTATCAATACAAAGCTATCGGCTAGGAGTGTACTAAGCCATAAGGGAGTTATTATACCTACTCATCCTAAGGAACAACTTTCACTATGAGACCAACTCTGAATTCGAATTGAAATAAATATCAGCTGTTTCATACATTTTTTCTACGAACGATCAACTTTTTGTATGGAACAGCTGATTTTTTAGCCAATAACCCTATAGTAGTAGTATATTTTATTTCTGCCGACTTCTAAAAAAACAGAAGAAACTCATTTCGACTATATGTTTTTTTTTTAAGGTTGTAACCTATATTACTAGCAGACTGTTGGATAGGTTATACCGTCATGTGGTTGCATTAAAATTTTATTTAAATCGTAGCAGAGTATATGTGAAAAAGTTCTATCAGCGCCTGACGTCATGTAAGTCACTAAGCACTTTATTTTTATAAGTTGTTTTTGTTCATTCAAATCTGCCTTGATAATGACCAAACGCTCAGGACTTACTATTCTATAAAATGTATGTATAAATATAACAATCTCAAATTCATCTTTTTGTCTATTGATATTATCTATGACCTTTCTTTAGAAATGTCATATAGCGTTATTAAACTAAGTCTGGTTAACTTAGCTTAGTTCTGAAACTATTTCTACCACATGAATAGACAATCCGTCTATCTGTAGGAATTTTCTAGGCCGTTGATAAATTTACAACGGCAAATGTGGTACAAAATATTATACATTTTCGTTCACGTAATTCTCCATACTTGTAGGCCATACATTATGTATACAGCAGGGGACGCCAGATCGTTTCCTTTGCAAGACGAATGTGGTGCGCCGTGAAGTTATGACAAATACGTTTTTAATGCGGAATTTTATGTGAAAATCGGACTGGGATTGGACTTTATTTCGAAATCGTCACAGGTTTTAAACGTAATAATACGACTCAAATTGTAATAAGAATGTAAAACGTTAAATTATTTTAATTGAAGTAACGAGTGAAATAAACGTAGATTATTATTTATTGAACTGGCAAATTTTTTCATTTGCTTGCAGTATGTTCAGCTGGATGTTGGTATTTGCGAACTGACCGTATTCCAATCTTGGTATATATTTTGGATATTTTATTTTTCTTATTAACGGGGGAAGTGTATTTTCACCAAAAATTAGGACGGTTTGTTATTAATTACCTTTAATAATATTTGATAGAAACGTGCTGTATTTAGCCTTTAGAACTGTAAATATGAACTGAATTGGATGAAATTCAGCCGAATCCGTCACAAATTTCTGATTACTAAAATATTTTCAAAGATTAACCGAGGGCAAAATTAATTGAAAAGTGCCTTCTATTTAGCCCGTCTTATAAGAAAGATGCTTCGCTAACTTGGTCAGCAATAAATTTATTCCATGATGATATTATTCTATAATATGATAATAATTCCAACAAAATGGATTGAAATTAAAATTGAGTTAACTATTATACACTGAACTCACCGCTAGTATCTACGTCACACTCATGCGGTTAATCTATCAATGGCTCCTAATATGTATTGGCTGAAATATGAACCTATACACGTTCCAAAATTGCACCGCAAAATAATATTACCACTTTAATATACTTTTTAAGTTACTGTGTTTGTTTGCCAAGTCACTCTATTTATCGCGAAATAAATTTTAATATTAATATGGTAGCTATAAAATAATGTTAGCTAACTAATAAGGCTTTAAAAAGTCCTAACGTCAATAGTTTTGGAATTAGCTGCCGAGTTCTTTACGTATTTCCCGATACCTATATTCTGTGTCATTTCAAGTCACGTTTGAATCAGTATTTACTGGGGCTACGGTGCTACAGCTCAGCATCGTCGCTTAAATCAAGCAAGTCGCGGTCAAGCGCAAGTAAAACACCTATAGAAAAAACATATAAAAAATATTCTGTGCAGAAATACTTATTTTGGCATCATTGCTAACTTACATCCTAACACATACTCGTAAATAATATGTATGCTGGAGTGTTTATTGGTTTATTTCATTGTTTGTTCGTCTTCCAGTCTACAACCAAGTAACGGATCAACTTGATTTTTTGCACAGATATAGTTTGAAGTCTGGAAAGTACCATTCAGTATAGGCAATTTTTTTCCTAGTGAAATATCATATTATAAGTATAACGCGGGCGAAAGCT
Source organism: Ligdia adustata (assembly GCA_947049295.1). Classification (NCBI taxonomy): domain Eukaryota; kingdom Metazoa; phylum Arthropoda; class Insecta; order Lepidoptera; family Geometridae; genus Ligdia; species Ligdia adustata. The sequence goes on from OX346237.1 coordinate 6,160,898, forward strand.
AGTAAGTACGGCATATAAAGGATAAAAGGTTCTTGTACAACAATTTTAAAATGTTCAAGCTTGTAATCACGTACCAAGCCCTCAGCAACGTTAAATTCAATTCCGTACGTAGCAATATGTCTCTAATTTTCTCCTATCGTCTTGTAAACTACTAAACTTGAGCCGCGGAATTCAATTTCGTCGTAGACACGGTGCGACGGAGAAATCGAAACTTTGCGCACTCATTTATAAACTTTAAGGTATGTTTAAGATGCCTGCGGTTGAAATTAGACACGATTATTTCATTTTACAAATGAGGAGTACTCGTAGGTACGTATAAATTCGATGTTTTGGAAGGAAAAGATTGTAACGATAAATAAGTCGTCTTACGACGGACTATTTCAACACTATTAGCGATAAGGCCACTGTATAATAACGAACTTGCCGTTCATGAATTGGTTTATATAGCCACCAAAAAAGTGCCCTACTCATCTTACACTTACACTGCTTAATTCGTTTGTAATAGAGGCAATGGCTAACATATATACCAATTTCACTGACCTGAATTATACAAGTACGCTGGACTTCAGTCTGTCAAAGTGACAATGAATCCATTTGATTTCCAACATATTGGCATCGTGTGCTTCTAATATGAGTCTATGGAACTAATATTAGTAATGGGATACTGCCAATTTTAGTTCTCGGTACTCACACTAGGCTTCAAATGGACATAAAAAACTATTATTTTCTAGTTAATATTATATAATAGCCGATATACATTTCAGAGATTAACCTTCATCAAGATTGATCGAAAACTTATTACCTGTACGCGAGTGCCAAAACTTACGTAAAGACGCAAGAACATTCATTTCGTTAGACTTGATTTTTGCACATAGAATAGTTTTTTTTTGAGCGAAAAATTTAAATTTAGTTCATAAAGTTTTGCATAAAATATGCGTTGTACAATGATCATTTATAATGAAAATTTATATTTGTGATAATTTTTGTAATTTATTATATGCTGAATCAATTTCGAATACATATTCGTTATCTGCAAAGGCGCATAGTTCTGATACCGATCTGGTTGATTGATGCCATATAATCCACGCATACATCACCGTCGATAGGCCATTTATTATAATTCTACGTTACAGGGTGGAGACAAAAAGCTACAGGCATTTTTTTAATAGAACACGTTTATAACCATTTCTAAGAATTTTATTTTCATGTATGTATTTTATGTACCATTAAGACGGAATTAAAAAATATATTTTATTTGAAAGAGTGTGGGTAGCTTTTGATCCTAAACAACTAATTTGAGCAGTATGGACTTAGGCTTACGCTTCGTTATAGAAAATACTTACTAAGGTTGCCTAGAAGAGATACCAAAAATGAAATGACTAACTGCAACAACAAAAAAAAATATAACTAAATTTTAATCATTTTAAATCTGTTTATAAGTAAGCTGTAAGTTACATATTAAATTAAGTTTAACAAGTAATTTGAAGCAACTTAAAAAATCGACTGTAATAACTTAAGATCACTGTATCTTAACGAGTGAAAGCGCTTGATCGAATCAATATAACCTATGACTATCTGCAGATAAAGACCAACCCAACGATAAGTCGCACGTCAATATTGATCCACTGGTTTAAGTTAGAGTTACATAGACATACATACATCTATACAAAAAATAGTCAAAAAAACTGTCCTCTTAGGCAATCAAGTAAAAGCCCCCTGTATTCAGTTTTACTAGTCTAATGCATCGCATACGTCATCTAGAAGTAAACAAGACTCGCTATCAATAACCATAACCATAACACACTGAGAGTTTTTTCAGACAAATGAATAGAACTAAACGTTCTGACATACCTCACGGGTTAAGTTACTTATAAAAAACATTTTATGTATTTATTTGTGGTACAACAGTGAAGCCTGTTCTTACGACCTGGGTATCATTTAACAGCTATTTTGTATACCATCGGGGAGTTTAGTATATGAGAAGAACAAAATACTTCTACTGAGCATGAGCCATGTTTTACAACAAAAAGTAAAATTATTTACTACATTTTACACCGCGAGCTTTTAAAGCGATAGATTGATGACGTTTTATCAAAAGTGTTTTAGAACTAAACCAAGAACAACGGCAAAAAATTTTAAGATACCTAATCAGTCCCTAAGCAGTCATGCTTATACCTCGCGTTAGGAAGGGGAAGGGGGGACAGTGATAACTCGTTTGATAACTTATTTGAAACCCTGCAACTAACATTTGCCTTGTTACTAACACAACATCAGATTGAACCGATCAACACAGCTGCAACAACCACTCCAGAACGAAAAATTAACAATCGCACGAACGAAAAATAGAAAAAAACCAACGCAACCGAATGCGAGTACAGGCGGGCTCAGAAGTGACAAGCCGCAGCGTACATTCGAGCACAAAATCGCTTTACCCTGGCATCCGTAAACATGCCTTTGACGTATTGGGGTATTGACGACACGCCGACACCCGACAGGTTTTTGTACGGTACAGTTGGTTGCTAAATTGTTGGTAAATGGACGTTGAAATGTTACTAACATTTCGCATTTACTTATTTATCAAGCGCATTTTGATTGGGTGATCGGTTTTTTGGTTTATGTGTACCAACAAAGTTAAATAAAATTTATTTGTTCTAATATACTCACAAAAAGTAAATTACAAATATATTACGTGATTCAAAACATATTTTGTAGATTTCTCTACAAGTACAGTCAGTTATGAAAAAAAATGTTAACTATTTAATAAAGTTAGTAAAAAACTTATTTAGATAAAGAACTACTAAAATGATCACTGCTATTTTAGCAGTTAACTTAGAAAAAGAACTACTAAAATGGAAGCTGACCCATTAAGGACTGGTTGCGCAAATACTGGCCCAAACCTGTTCAATCCGCTTCATACCGGATAAAAACCGGTTAACTCGGGTAAATGGCGGATTAATTAGGCCCGACCTTTACAGGATATCCGATAGTTTTGAGAAGGAAACTCGTTTAGGGAAAATATTATTAGGGGAATTGGACCCGTGGATTTAATGATGGCGTAATTAGAATGGATTTTGTGTAATTTATTTTTCTTTAATTTTTAATTGATTCAAGCAAAATTGTTGTTGTCCTTGTTGATATCCTGAAAGATGTTGGAGTTATTTTTTTTATTTTTTTAGTGTAAAATAGTCGAAAACTACATTTCTGTAATTTTTTTTAATTTCGATGTTTTTTTCATTTTAATGTTTTACTGGTACGAATATATATGATTATTTTTAGTGACGAATCGACATAAACTAAAATACAAGAAAAACATGACATTCGCTGAAGAATATTCTTATTATATTAAACTCTACTATACTTGACAAACAGCGATGTTTAAGGTACCCTACTACAATTATATTCACGCAAAAAGTACACATACACACACCCAAGTCAAGCCAGCGGAACGTAACTTAAGATTCCGCGATTTTCAAAAGGTTCAACCAAAAGTAATAAAGCATCATTCAAATTCTGACAAATACACCTCCGCGAGGGTCTCGAAAAGTAAACAAGTGCCTCAGGCTGATAAGTGTCTGAAAAGGACGTACATTTTATTTTATTTATTCTGGAAAGTCAGTGTTTCGTGCTGACAAACGGGCCCCGAATAAATACTGACGCACATTTCGACGTATTTCAAGAAAAGTAACTTTACTCCATGTTCCGACTTGAATACCGATCTAATGATCACAATTAGTTACTGATGAGGTACATCCGTAATGTAAGATTTTTACCCGTGGGGATAGGCAGAAACTACATCACCTGTTACGTTCTAGATAGACCACTTTCACATTTTGTTTCTTTCATGCTTTTTACTTTATGTAATCATATAGTCGATGACAAATCTAGATTAGGATAAATTACCTTATACGATCTAAAGAGCGATGTGGTGCTGCAGCCGAACCACTCCCGCGGGTTCTTATACCTAGATATTACACTGACACTTCTCTTTCTTACAACATAAAAGAAGAATGGAAGCATTTTTGACCCCGACGCAAAAACGACAGGGTGTAATAAGTTTGACGTGTATGTGTGTATATATGTGGCATCGTAGTAAACGGATAGGCCAATTTTGATCTTAATTTTTTTGAATGATAGGTATTAGTCGGGAGTATTCTTAGCTATATTCGATGAAAATGGGTCCAAGATGGCCGCTACCACTAAATAAACTACAGCTACAATAAAGGTCGAGTGTTCTTCAAAATTGACAATTTTACTTGTATATTTCTCGTTTCTCATGACGTGATATATTAATCTATGCTGATATCATAATATTAATATTCTCGTAGTATCCCAATACCAACTTGGATACCAAGCGAAATATTAATTCTACCTGGGGGCGAGAAAGTTATGTTTGTTCGTAAACTTTCTTCTATACTCTACGTATCGGGCTTCATTCCAAAGTTTTCAAGTACTAGGTACGTGCTTCGTAAGTGTTGATTTTCAACTGAAAAGTAATGCTTCATTTAAAATTTAGCATTTGCGGATTGATTCGTTTCATGTGAAAGTTTGCCTTGAGAGTGTGGAGTCAATGATCAAGTGCTCGAAGTATGGGTATCTGTATTGCTTTTCCATTAATTAGAAAACCAACTTCGATATTATGTTAAACTTATAGGTATATATATATATATATATATATATATATATATATATATATATATATATATATATGTATACTTGACTGATGAGACTTAAACTGACTATAATTCAGTAGGGGCCTTGATAAATTTTGATTTAAAAACTAAACTACATGAACGAATTTACGAAAACGAGTTGTAGAGTATCCTTTGCGTCAAGAAAAATCAGTGAGGAGCTGGAGCTGGCTCTTGTGAGCAACAAATTAAAAAAACGGTCAATTTTGAATTGAATTTAAATGAAAATGCAACAGTACCATTTCCACACTGCAATTGTAAGGTCCATCTTTTATGTTACAGATATTGTTATAGTACTTTATCCAGCGAACCGAACAAAGCTGCTTGTAATGGCAAACCTTTGTACGCAACTTGTCTGCTGCATTTGATATAGCTACCTACTTGGTTGATATAGACTTCTTGTTAGTAATATAACGGTATCGTGTATAAGTAAGTGCTTCTTGACTTAAAACTGTTACTTTATGAAGCTCTTGAAAGTAAATTTAAAAATTCTTACTACTCCATATTATTAACTAGTACTTTTGAAACCTTCTTTAAACTTTTTATTTATTTGCTTATTTATTTTGATGTAAAAAAAGCCTTTCCTAAAATAAGAAAAATAAGTTTATATAACTCAATGACTGGCTATACGAAAACCATATTGTAGTCTTAATTGTATCTTTACAAAGATGACTTTAAAAATTAAGTAATTAAGTTTTGTTTAATTGAAATCTATGTAATAGTAACAGACAATAGTCGCGCTGTAATTACTATTTGATAACAGTTTCAACTCCAATGTTTTCAAATCCTTTAGGTAGGTATATGTAATAGCTTGATTTGGTCAAGGACTTCTTCTATTCCTAGTTTAAATGTATTAATTATTAAGTTCGTAAAATTTACAGTTATCTGTATTCCAACTTATATATTAAATATATATATTGAAATTATGAATCTCTTTTGTAACCTATGATACAACAAACAGGGAAAAAAGTGGTGTGAATATTATATTTTTTTAACTTTTCATGTTATTTTCATAACTCAACAAAGAGCAAAAACTCTGACCGAAAAAACACCGTCGAAGTACATTTAGATGCACACGTCTTATTTCCTTCCTAATAAAATTATGGGGGACGACTGGCCATGGGGTAGTTGAGGGATTTTTTGTCCTCTACAGGGTGAATACAAATGTTTTATTATCGGAAAAACGAATAGATTCCCGGATCATCATGTGCTTAGACTGTGAAATTTTGGGGAGAATTTATGTTAAGTTACGACCTTTGTTATTTCTTACTTGATGCATAGCGGTATTTTTACGGCTGGTCAAAGCATTCAAGACGAGATGAAACTGAATTGAAATTGTGCGCTTGAAGATAAATGCATAAGATATTCATAAAGCTTAATTGTTTATGTACCTGTCAACCTATGCCCATGTATGCCCATGCCTAGTGCTAGGCACGAGTCTACTCTATGAAGGGAGTGTAGGCCATAGTCCACCACGCATGCGGGTAGGATATATTAATTCACTTATTCCCGAAAGCAAGTAACAATCTCCAACGACCAGTTTCCTCACGATGTTTTCCTTCACCATTTCATGGAGTGCAAATTAATATTACCACGCATAAAAGAAAAAACTCAGAAGTATATGCCTGACGTCGGATTTTACCCTCACCTTTTTGCTTGTGAGACAACGGAATTACCAGTAACATTATTAGTACCTAATAATAATTTGTTCATGGTAGCTATAAAAAATCTCTTAATAAAATAATGATAACCGACTTTAATTCAGCAGACATTTTTCAGTTATTATGATTAAAAAAAACTACGAGATCCTACTTAATAAAGTTCAAATGGTAAATGTCAATTTAAAACAAAAAAGAGACAATTTTTATATTGATTCATCCGTTGCTTTAAAAACAGTTAACATAAAAAACTACAAGCTAATACTAACGCATAATATTAAACAATTTTTATATATATATGAACAACACGTGTAACTGTCTGTTTTAATAACACTCAGATTCAGATTATTGCAAATAAAAATTGTATGCAACCTAGACCTAGCCAGATATCTTTCAGAGCAACATGCAGTCCAACTGTACAGACTTATCCAAAAACCAGAAGTAAGATCTATTGAAACCCTAAGCACACAGTAAAAAGTAATATTTTGCCGACTTAACCTCCCCAAAGTCCAGTATGTTACCATAAGCTTTAATCCTCTCGAATTCATCTCTAAATTAAACTTCCTCTGTGATAAATTCGATGCCATTAAAATATTAAAATCTTTACTGCGGTTCTAAATGAAGATCGTTAAGTTCCTTTACTTTTGTAATCGATTCTCTTGTTATTAAAATAATTGAAGTTAATAACAGTTGGAATGCTATTCGCGTAGCGGAGACGAATTAAGACAAGGGGCTTAACCGTGACTTATCAGATTCCGTAAAAATACGTTTTGTTCGAAAAGACTGCTCTGCTAAGTTCTGTTAAATGTTAATTCAGGTTAAAACTATTAAATATTTTTATTGAATTGAAACCAGGCGTTACTTTGCGGAATATTCTGTAACTACTATTTTAATTTGGTATCAGGTATGAAATCTACTAATATAATAATAATTTTATATAACTAACATAATTATTATTTTTCGTGTGGTTCCTTATCGCCACCTACACAACTTTACCTTATTTTTACACGACGGCGAAAGAAGGATGTTTATGTTTTTCTAGTAGGCTAGGCACGCCTAGAGCCTAAACGTATTTGTATGTGAATGGTGTCTATAGATTCGTCTTCACGTGCAGATGGTCATAGGCTATACAAGTTATATTCCGCGCTTTCACTTGTTAAGATACGTAGGTCTAAATTCTTGCAGTGCAATTTTTCGAACAAATTTTCATTTGTCTTACTTCTTCGACACGTGTTTTACCTGAGCACAAAGCAACTTTATAATATTTTGTTTTCAAACGCTCGCTCTAACGTTATTTTGATCTTGAAAAACTATAAGTATATACGTCATCATTTATAAAGTGGGCAAATGCCCCACACATGCTCTGACCTTATTACGTCCACCATACCCTTTAATTTTAGGCCGAAAGGTCAAAGCTGTAGCTAAAACAGGATGGGGTTAACTGTACCCTTTCAATGTAAATAGCTTTCAATTAATATGGCTATAGAATTTTAACATCGGATTTTGTATGAATACGATTTTAAGATCAGGTTTTTCAGTTTATCCTGATCTACCTGTTGTGAAACTACAATGGGTCTAATATCAAAAGTTATGTATGATGATTTTACAAACACTATAAATTTGATGTCCCTTTCTTTCAAACATGACAATGGATGCGATGACCGTGGAAAACAGGACTGTAAGAATAAATATATGTTAGTATCGAGGATCAAGGCGCAAATCAAGCTTTCTGGCCAGATCTTGTGTCTTGATACGTGATAGACGTAGGCGTCTCTAATTGCTAATCATAACAGCTCTCGAACAAGACTAATAGAGTTAAAAACAGTAGAATATAAGTTCTCCGATAAGTTCTCTCTGTTGGTTAACCGCTGTTATTAAAGAGCTCAGTCCAAAAATATTATATTTTATATTAATATACATTAAACATATACACTAATTAATAAACATTGCTTGTTGTTTTTTTTAATCCTATACAGCTAGGCATTTGATCACAAGTTTGCATGATCACGGAGGTCAGCGATTCTGTAGCCCTAGATGGAGCATGCCTAGTCTGAAATACGCTAGCTCTCATGGAAGCCTGCCGGAACACAGCGTTAGGTGCTTGGCGACAGATTTTACAACTTGAGGGTGGTAACTAGCCAGGCCAGCGATAGGAAACGCCCTACCACCGTGCAATGTTTTCCTCACGATGTTTTCCTTCACCGGTTGTTGAATACATAATTTTTATATTTAGAACCGCTAACTACTAATAAAACTATTAATCAATATATATAACAAAAAAAACCTTTTAAATTGACCGCAATATACCATATTTAGTTACTAAAAATACAATAAATGAATCTAGAAATAAAACCTTAATTTACGGTACACTAAAGCGTCAGTCAAGCTTATTTCAAGCTTTAGAAATCGCAATATAAGACCAGCTATTGTCGTCGTAAATAGGTGAGCAGTTCAATATATTTTTATTATACAGCACTTGAGTAAAATAACAATAACATTACATTAAATAACTCTGGTATACTCGGTTGTGTTTACGACTTACCGTGGCTTTAGAAATAATACTCTCTATTTTTACAATACATGTTAACTTAGATCGTATTCAGAGCTCTATTCATGACCTATCAAACCAATCGTGTTATGGCGATAAAAGGTCAGAAACACATAGTGCGTTATATATTTACATAATATGATACACTGACAGATGCTTCCTTGGCTCATATTGTTTTTCTTTTTAATGATTATGCAAGACAGCATTTGACCAGCAACTCGCGCGACCAAGAAAGTCGACGACATTGTGGCCCTAAAAGCACGCATAGTCTGGAATGGTACAAACTCGTAGTCACACCAAGTCGTCACACCTGTGTGACAATTAGGATATTGTGACAAATAGGAGTTTGTCACACTGGTATGTGTGACGTGGTGTGACCTGAACCTGGTGTGACTACGAGTCGGGAATATGCACATTATGAAGATACACTGGCTCTTAAAAAAGCTGCCTGAACACACCGTTAGGAAACAGATCTTATCAAATTGAGGGTGGTAGCAAGCCAGGCGAGTGTTAGAAAACGCTCTACCTCCAAGTTCTTTACTAAGGACTCATATGCCTTAAGGACTAATGGGTTAACAAGACATTTGGGACAGTATTTTAAGAATTGTTTCAGTAAATAGTGTCAGTAAATAAAATGACAAACAAATACAACAAAAGACAGTTTTGTGTATGTAGCGATAGATTATTCCGTTGTCTTGGCTCGGGAGCAGAAACAATTCCAAGTTAAAAGCAGTACTAAAAATATCAGTTTGCCCCGAAGTCGGACATGGGATAAATTTATAACCTAACTTTTAGTTTTATCCCCAATGCAGGTCGCTACAATTGAGTTTGGGGCAAATAACGTACTGCGCATACTTCATTTGTTTCACTCTAATGAATTTTTCTCGACTTTTTTTGTTAGTTCTTTAGCACTTGCATTACCGATAAGCAAAAGAGTGCAAAAATGTAATACATTATAAGTTGTAAGTAAGACATTTTACAACAGGCACTGCTAACATTATGAAAATGGTAAATTGCCTACGACGCAGTGCAAGCCAATTTTTTTGAAGTCGGAAACTCTTACTGCGGCTAACATAAACAAAATGACTAACTATGACAACAAAAAAATATAGCAGAAAGACAACCTATAGCTCATTTAAGATCTACAGATAATCCAAATGGTCCAACCCACCACCAGAGGGCAGCGTGCCCAGACACTAGCCGCATTACCACGCTGAATAGCAATGCTTATACATTGGGCCTTTCCTAGAATTCTAGTCCTCCGATAAGTTTTGTAAAATAAGATGAGGTCCCGGTCCCCATGGCCTTAAAGTCTCGACTCAAAATGACTCAAATATTACTATTATTATTGTAAATATGTTGTGTGTATTATGAGAAAATTTAGATTAACATACGGCTTATGATTAGTTTTCTTGATAATCATTCCTGTAAAAATTATATGAGCGTTCAGTGTCAGTGCATACTTGCTTGTTAGCCTACAAGAATAATAATATTTATAGTATTTTGAGAACTAACCAGAAGGAAATAAAATGTCATATAAACTCTTTATTTTATCTTAGATTGATATAAAATGGAGATATTATAATAACACACCGTATATAGAACAGGCAACGAGTAACAACAAAATTCTTAAGTTATTTTAGGACTCAATAAAAACACAATAGATCTTGTAGTTTTAATAAATAGAGTGCGCAGCAGACATTATTGGTACAATTGAGTCCAACAATAAAGTATTTGTTCTGCGAGTGAAGCGATTTCATTTATCATTCGCTATTGGGAATTTATGTATAAAAATATTATCTTTTAGGATAACATTTTGCTATTAAATAATAAAATTCATTTTATTGAAATTACTACAAAAGACACTTGATGTGGCACAGCTATAAAAATATGGTTTTTCCATTATTGAAATTAGGGTTTTTTTTCTCTATATGAGTCCCACTTTATATATTGTGTATTTTTTTATTAAACGACAGCTAGGCATATGACCACCAGCTCGCAGTAGCACAGAAGACAGCGACAATGTGGCCTTAAATGGAGCATGTCTAATCTGGAAAACAATGGCTCTTGAGGAAGGCTGCCGGAACACACCGTTAGGCGAGCGCTAGAAAAAGCCCTATTACCTAATTATATTACTTATGTAAAACAGATTTAAGTCGTAAATTAAATACTTGTAACAAAAATACGACATAACCATACAAAAAAGTTTTATGACGTCATAAAAGAGAGGTCAGTTAACATGAAATCGGTAAGGATGAGAATTCTCTTTGATAATACTCGTACATTTTACGAGTGATTGCTGGGTGAGTAGCATTTTGATGGGCTATTTTATGAGCTTCGAAGATATCATTTTTGTACTGAATTTGTGTCCGTACAGAGGACTTACTTTAATAAAACTACTTTAACATAAATATTGAATGCCGTAAAGGGCTTCATATGGACATAAAATTAAACGATCTGCGGGAAAAAGATGACGTTCTGTATGTGTATACATGAAAGAAATAAAAAATATACTTGATTGCTCATCTTACAATATACATTAATATTTTATCTCAACTTTTAATACGTAAAAATAATACTATTCGCCTATAACTTATTTTTTTTTATTTGGCCTTCCAAGAACACGTACTGGCCTCCTCCATGCACGTCCAGATGTTGCGGTCTTGAGTGTGTCCGTGCTCATATCCTGCCAGGCTATTCCCGTAGCCTCAACCACGTCGTCCATCTATGTCTTCTTTTGTCTACCCCTTGTACGTGACGGGTAACAAAAACCATCTTTCCATCAACCAACAGAAGTTTTGGCTAGGTATATATTTATATAATAATATTATATAATTATGTATGTAAGTTATAAATATATTGCGTTAAGTTTCGAGGTTAGCAATGTATAAATTGACGTCGAAAAACATAGCGTTAATCTACTAATGATCATTGTGGCTTTACCCACGGTGAGCCGTAACTGAACGAGAAATGTATTCCAAATTACATTTGCGTGCTAATAATTTAATACAGATAGCGCAGAGAATCTGAATAAATGAAAATTGCGACAATTAAACCGGACTTAAACCACTTGGCACAATCGCAACAAATAAAAATAACGGCCGAATGCAAATATTATGACCCTCACGCTACAACGCAAATTAGATGACGCAGAAGGATAAGTCTGAAAAGACGATTGAAGTAACTAAATGAGTTCTATTATTTATCGCTTGGATTGTTACAAGCACGTTTATTATCATTACACTTTATTAATACGAATATGTACAGTTGGGGAGGAATTGAACTACTCATGACTTATAAATGTTTAACTATTCGATATTATTATAATACGTTAACTACGAGTAAACAAATTAGTTAAGAAAAATCGCACATTCTGCTGAGAATGTAAATGTATTGATTTTTTTGTGTCGCCTATAAGTAGAACTTAATTAGTTACATTTTATTTTAGCTTCCTGAAACATATGCGCAAGTAGTTAAACCCAATAGAATTTATGTAAATAAATTCAGCCAAGAGCTTGCCAAGACCTTTTAAAATTGAGTTCATTACAAACTATATTCTAAACTATTCTCCTTGCCCATATATTTTTCAATTATTCTCCATTTATCTACTGATCTAGGTACACCTCTGTTAGTTTCTAATCGCCGACTGCTATATTCTGAATGGGCAGTTAATGCAATAAAATACAAGGGGTTATGTATCTTCTCGGATATTCCGGGTGGAGTCTAAACATGGAGTCAGTGTCTGGATTTATGAGGTGTTTATTGCAGATTTCGTTTCTTTGTGATAACGAGATTTCCGCGTTAGAGCTTGCTGAAGTTAGTTATTGATGACAATTTTGATATTGACGGTACTTCTTCAAATGTCCAATGTAAGAATGAATAGTTACATGCAAAAAATTCAATGTTATGAACTTACCTAACTATACTTACTAGATAAAAACCTTCTTTTTTTGTGAAAAACTCTACTTTATATCCATCATAGTTCGAGAAAAGTTAAAAATGAAAGTTAAACACACATAGGAAACAAAACAATGAGAACCCAAACATGATAATTATGATGGACGTTATGAAATCAGGTTTCTTTTTGTTGTATACGATTTGTTATTTACCAGCGTCAAGTTTAAGTACAACTACAACAAGTACAACTTTCAAGTTATGAATCAATCAAGTTAAGTCAAATATCAAGCAACAAATCATCGTGGTCAAGTTCAATTCACATCATGTACATTTACTAGATTTTCTATGTAGATTTACCGCGCACACTTCGTTTCTTTTATTAATTACACGTTAAAACTTGCAGAATCACTAGTTTTGCAATAACTACACTGACAGAGATGCCATTTTTCAGTGAACTCGGGAAAGTTCTTCAAATCAGGAATCTCTACGACTCTTATTTAATCAGTGATAGACTCAAAGCTGGCAAGGGTTGCTATGTTTCATCTTTGTGAACATACTATACACCAAACAAACTAAAAGTATTACTGCTTCAAATAATAGAGCAATAACGTAACATAACATAGAAAGCTACATCAGTAAATAAAGAGTTATGTACACTATTTATACAAACAAGTGCATTGCAATAAGAATAGGTTACTGCAGCAACCCAAGTCGAAGACGTAAGTCGAGAAATCCTCTACTGCGTTTCCAATCGCGTTTACGCGTATATCGCGAACACTTCGCAAATAGAATAAAACATAGCTATTTTCTAGGGACTAGAAACAGGATTATAAAAAATACTTGCACAGATACAAAATAAAATATATAAATCTTTAAAAAAAGTGAAAACTGTCTTCGTCGTAAGTTTTCTTGTCGAATAGCAGGAAAACCATAACAAAAATGTCACCTATGCAGTTCAAAGAAAATCAAAATTTAATACTGGACAAGTAGTCAGAAGCGAGTTCGATAAAACCCGACTGCTAAATCGTCAAACCTGTGTATCATCCTTATTATTATTATTTTTATGTACCCAGTGTCACTCTCACAACTAAGACGAATCTATTGACACCACTTAGACTCTAGGGCGTGCTAAATAAATAAGTATACATACGAGTATGTATGTAACATATATACACTCGATAAACATAACCCCCCTTCTTTCGCGGTCGGGTAAAAAAACTAATATTCCGATTTCCATAAAATTTATAAGGGACCACATACATAGACCATACATAAAAAAGTGCTCGACGAACGTACCTCCTCTATTTGAAGTAGATATTTTAAATTATTATTGTACATAATGAGGTGATTATATATTTATAAGTTACATTTTAACACAATAAATTGGAGTGCAGATATGTAGATGTAAGTTTACGTAGATCAGCGTTCATATCTATGATCGATGTTCATTAACATAAGTGATATTCTATACATGTATTGTGACTGCTTTTAAAATAAGTTATTTAAAAATATTAGGAACTCTTTTGTAACGCTTGAACATTTTGATTCTATGGAATTTATTTGAGGATTGACATCAAACCTGTGCTTCAATCACGCTTTACTCGCTATGTTATCTAAATGATTATTAGGTACCTATGATTATATGCGTTCACAACAAGCGTTTAATTATTGGCATAGAATCACCAGTAACGCACACGCTAAGTATAAAGCACACGGCAAATTTGTTGATAAAGATACGTCTAAAATGATTTATACAAAATTATAATAGCATTTTAAAGATACTCTACATACTATTTTAGTAACAATATAACAATGAAATTATAACAAACTGTACAAAGTCCTTTGTTAAAGAGTAATGAATACATTCTCAACCCGTGGCTTTAATCTAGTTAATACCGGAGCAGAAATACTCGCTTTGAGATAGAATCCAACTCGTCAAAGACCCGAGTCTAATAGAAAATTAAATGCAGTAGTGGCGTCCACGAGTACTGATTTCCTGTCAGTGTTGCCAAGTCCCTTTTTTGAAGTTCTCCCGTATATGAGCTACGAATTTTTTTACACTAATGTGTCGATTGTCAATATTTACGTGAAGATAAATAAGACAATTTCAAATTGGAAACGGAGTATTGGCGGTTTATTGTTTTTAAACAAATGTGAGATATATATATATATATTTTAATCTACCTCCGGATTAAGTCCTTGATTATAAAAAAATACACTACGAGTACATATTTGCTTGAATATTCATGATGATATATTAAAATTGGTCATAAAGTTGACTAAAAACAATACAGTCAAAATATGATTGTAGAATTTTAAAAATATGAAGAAAAGTTACGTGTGCATGAAAAAGCTAGTTTTTTGTAAATCTAAACAAGTTTATCACGAAATAACTATGTTAGAGTGTCTGCCAACATTGTGATTCCGACTCGTTTTTGTTCTAATTCGTATAAAAAACAATTATTAACTAGATTTTATTTGGCAAAATATCTTCAAACTGCAATAGAAATCTACGAAATATTTTTGTTCGTTGCAACACTGTACTCGTATAGCTCTCAATCTAAGTCTAGGGCTTCCTCCATTTTCCATTAGTACTTATCTATTTAATTGGTAATTCAATCTACGGTAACAGGGAATCTTATGTCTTGCATGTTTATTATTTTATTCTTAGACATTCTTTTTCACATCGTTAAAAATGTATTTACGTAGAATAATTAAAAATTTAAGAGCCCTATCTTATATATCAAAATTGTTAAATCCCGTGTATGTATCTATCTACCTGCCCTTTAGATGGAGTCAGAATAGCATGAAATATTTTCTAACCCTCATGCGGAAATACTCAGTTGCATAGTTTTTGTACATTACCGCTTGGTTGACGTCAACCCTCCTTTCCTTGAGATCAGTATTTTATTGCCACTGGTTTTAAAACTCTCAGTTCAGCATTGCTCGACGCTCCTACTTTAGTTTAACGTGGAATTGCAAATAAATCTTAGTAAGGCTGTCATAAGTACATACATCAACATTATATTCTAAAGATTTGGTAATTACATATTGTTAAGTGACCTTCTTTTTACGTGCATCCCATAATGTCCCACAGCTAGGCTCAGGGTTTCCCATATGAAGAGGGTGTAGGACATAGTATAAATCTGGGCAAATTCCGGGTTGGGGACATCACCAATCTTAGAAAGCTGTGAACCTTCTCCGACAAGTAGGTTTTCTCATGATATTTTCCTTCACCGTTTAAACTTTTGCCAATTAATTACAATATGAGTGAAAAACTCAGAAATGCATGATTAAACCTGGGATTAAACCCGCGCTCTTTCGCTTGTGAGGCAAGGAGTTTACCAACTAGTCTACCACTATCTTTTTAGGCTACCACTAACTTACAAGGCTACCACAACTTTTTTTTTTTTATTGGACTGAGCTGTTGGACGAAAGCGACTACGGATAGCTTGACCGGGCGACAGCACAAACATCAGTTTGAGCCGTCGCCCAGAGAGGGACTATCGAACGTAGAGCCCTAACCACTAGAACCAACAGTGGAATCATATATAAAAAAACTTTTAGAGCGAATTTGCCCGGACCGCCGTGAGAGGAATGACAAATAAGTCATCTGCATCTGAGTGACACACAAATCACACTTCATACCAATATTATAAAGGCTAAAGTTTGTGTGTGTGTGTGTTTGTTTCTCTTTCACGCTCAAACGGCTGAACGGATTTGAATGAAATTTCACACAAAGATAGCTTCTTTTGTGATTAACACATGCTACTTTTTATCCCGGAAAATTTAAGTGTTCTTATGGGATGATCAAATATCCGTGAAACCGCGGGGCGCAGCTAGTTTACCATAATAATTAACTCACAGCATTGTGCAGTAGCGAGATTTTACTCCGGCGCATCTTCAATGCCTATTGAAGTTTTTAACTCTCTCCATCTGTTTATGACTTCGAACAGTTAGGTACGTGTAACTTCGGAAATACTGTAGTTATTTAAGGTTCCATTTGCCTAAACTTATATACGATAAACGTATTCAATCCAGTTTTTTTTAGTAATTAAGTGTGAACTCAAAGAGCGATACTCGGAAAGTGCACATTTACCGAGGTTCAAACATATCGACAAAGTGACCTAATTGTTAACTACGGCAGCGCAACTCGAGCCATACAGAAAATATTTGTTAAACTCTAAGCTTTACAAACAGTTTAGTAACCGAAATACGAACGGGAAACGCACGGTTCTAGGAAAAACAAACTTTGCAAGAACTAGCACTATAACTGAATAGAGGGTTTTCACCGCAGAGAAAGGAGCTAAGCTTGTGGGTTTTATTCTCTTTAAGAATATAAGAAGTAAAAATATTTTTGTAATATTTAAACGTTTTTAAAGAGGAGGTTTTGAATTCGTGTGTATGTGTGTGAATTCTCTGATAATTGTTTTATTTTTCTTTCCCGGGTTTTTGTTTATAAATTTTGTTAATGTCTGTCTTATTAGTTTTGTTGAAACACTCAAATATGTGAAAAAATATACAGGTGCCTGCTGAAATTAGGACTGTTGTCAATTTAAAAATTTATAATCGTTACTTCCCTTCTTCAATCAATAACTACTTACTTAACGTACCTACTTAATAATTATTTATATCAGAGAGAAAGTTTTATACTATCATGGAAATATATAGACAAAATAAAACCATTTTCAGAGATTGGTCAAAACACTTTTAAATGACCTACAAAATTTACATTTAGAGTATAGACTTGAATAGGTCAGATTAATAAAGATAAGAGTACAGGGAGGTAATACTAACTCGTACAAAAAGCTTTATTGTACAAACTGCCAGACTATGGAGAACTCATTACCGGCTTTTCTATTTCCCGACAGCTATAATCTGGGTCTTTTCAAGTCGAATTATCTAGGAACTCAAACCGAAAAAATTGTTGCATCGGGTTTTAGCTGGATGGCTTTGCGGACTACCGATTAAAAACCACTATATATAACCTAACTTTAGTCATTGTATAATCGTATAACGATTATATACCCAACCTATTGTAGCAATGATGGTCGAGTGGGTAGTGGGGTCGATTGCCGAGCAAAAGGTACGAGGCTCTATCCTACGAAACATGCAAAAAGAGCCTGTACTACTGGTGAAGGAAAACATCGTGAGAAAACCATAGCATGGTGGTAGAGCGTTTCCTGTCGCACGCCTGGATAGCTACCACCCTCAAGTTGTAAAATCGGTAAACCTAACGGTGTGTTCCGGCAGCCTTCCTTGAGAGCCAGTGTATTGCAGACTAGACATGCTCCATCTAGGGTGTAGCCGATGTGTATTTGTACTATGTATTGTTGACTTCCGTGGTCGTGCGAACTTGTGGTCAAATGCCTAGATATGTAGGTTAAAAAAAAACATCCTATTTTAGGAATTTGTTAAAATAAGTGATTAATCAATTTCGGTATGAATCTTCCAATAAAATTAATTATAGTGCTGTGCAATACTACGGCAGTAGTTCACGTTCATACAAAGGCTTTGGTAGGGAGGGATCAGAATAAATTCCTACTAATTGGTCGTCGCGGAGTTGCGCGCTCCTTGCTGTGCTCTCAATGATGTTCTGTAGGGCTGCTGCTTACTATACTAATATTTACAAATAAGATATTTTAAAAAAATATACCGACTTCCATTACGGCAGGCACTGAAAGAATTGTTTTCAGTTATTTCGATTTAAAAATCAAACATCAGGACCGTTATTCAAAAAAATTTAACCATTTAAGGATAACACTCCAATCATGGTTATTCAAATCGCTCCTGCCGTCTTATAAATTATGGAACAAACATAAAAAAACGTCGGTATCTCCTCTTTTGGGGAAGTCGGTACAAATGCTCAAATTTACATGCTATTTTCTGAAAATATTTTATGATGAAAATATATTCTAAATGTGACTACTGGCATCCGGTTGATAATTTACAGCTTATATTTGGACAAATGCCTAAAAAGTGTTAGTGGTTAGAAGCGCCTTCTAAAAAAACATTCAGATCACTATATTATGTTAACCAGTGAAACCGCTGGATGCAATGAATACACGAGTAGCTAAAAATCATCTCCAGATAAAAACAAAACCAATGACACCACACAAACTTAAAAACAATTTACCGGTCACAATGAGACATACATACATATATACTTACATACACTCGAAAAAAAATACACTTAATTTTGGGCAGTTAGGTAAAAAGGTATGCATGAAATTATCACCCAAAATTTTATCATTTATCATCCAATCATCTTTATCCCATGCTTGGCATAGGTCTCTTTCATTTAATCTGCCTTAATGCCAAGCTAATCGTAAATGTAAACTAAAGAGTAAAGCGTTAATTTTACTACAAAAAAACTATCATATTAAACTTTTTTGCTTATAAAATAAAGTGTTCCAACCCTAACCCCCATCACATCATGCATATTGAGTGAGACGCCGCAGTCATTCGGCCATCAATTAACTAGAGTGTAATTGACGACTTACCGCACTGCATTTCGTTTTACTGCCGCAGGGTACGGTTTGGTGCTTTATTTGGAATCTGTAGTACTCTGCCAGGAGTACAAGTAAAGTCCATATTTGACTGAAATGATTCAATACATAGTATTTCATCTTAATTAATAAATAAACATTATAATTTTTTTTGGTAACATTTCATGTGAATTAAGAACTTTTATAGTTAATATATAAAAAAGTAGTATATAATTGCGTTACAGTTATTTAAGTAAGTCCTTTACAACAAACAAGGATAACATAATAAAGATTAAGATGTCCAATGATTTTAAAAAATACAATATAAAACCACAAAACCTATAACGTATTTTTTTTTATAAAACAATGCTTTGATTTCTTTGTAACAAAAAATAATTATCGAAATCAAAGTTACTGAGTTAACACTAAGTATATTGTTATGTCTTTCATTCCTCCTCCCACAGAAACTCGAGTCAAGTACGGAATAAAAAGTTAATATTATGTTACATCAAGGTACAAACTATATGTGTCTCAAATTTCATTTGAATCCATCCCGTAGTTTCAGCTTGATGCCTAGTCAAGATACAGAAAGACAGACAAAAGTAAAACAAGTTACAGTACAGATTCGGGTTTGGTATCGATAACTACATCCGCCAAAATTTTTTTTTTTTAAATATATCTGTCGGAACGGATGGCCTAAAGCTAAACGAGGTGGCGCTTAAACTAAATAATCTTTATTGTCCAGCCCATGCGCCGTCATATCTAATGTACGACCTGTCACAGTTTTATTAAAAGTATATAGAAGTTATTTATAAACCTTGGAACCCATTGTTTTCACACCACCTCCTTAGATACTTTATAGCTTGACCTCGTGACCGTAAATGGTTTTTATAATTATTTTTTGAAACAAACTCATCTTCATCTATGAGTCCAACATAATTACTTAAACCAGTTACAAAATGAGTTATATTTGTATTCATAAAAGAGCAATCGAACAATTACACAACAGCAAGATTCGATCCTGAGTCTTTCTGGGTAACACGCCCAGATGCCTCGGCCATCGCTCTCTAATAAGTACTTATTATTATGGTCTAAAACCATGTACGTAACATTGAATTATTACCTGATAACGTCGATCAAAAACAGACTCGTTTTCTTTTATATCCCGTTCCAGATAGAGCTGTCTGTTTTCCTCTTCTCTTCAAAATAGTACGATAACAACACCGTAATTTATTTATTTGTTACTTTCTTAAATTTTTAAAGAAGTCTCGCCAACTTTGACGACCGGCGGAGCGTTATAATCGGTTCGTTTCGTGGATTCGTCGCAAAACTTTTCGCATTTACATGAATAATTACTGAGATAGGCATCTGGGGTAAGGATGCGGAAAGGGCAGAAACACAACTGCCGCGGTATTTTTACAACATCATAATTTGTAATCATACGTCCCATTTGTAGGTTTTAAACGTAATTTTGAACGGATTGTTTGGCTGTTACACAAGGATTTTTATGCCTGCAATGCGTAGTATACATATATAAAACTATTGCACGCACACAAAAACAATACAGAAAACTTAAAACACTTATGATTGGACAGACAGTTTTCCATACAGCTATCAAGACAGATCTTGAAAATCTAGATAGTTTTCCACGCAGCCACGCAAAACCGAAGTATTTCAGAGATACCTAAATATTGTCACTATTTCTATTTTTAGAATATATGTATTGACTGTTACTTGTTGAATTTATTTGTAATGTGGCAGTTAATAAAATCAATTATAAACATTTGTCTATCTACGGTTCGTTCCTGCAGCTATTTGTGCATCTACCACTTACTGGTCTGCGTTTGAAGCTTCTCTTTTATATAGAGTATTCCTCTCTGTGCCAAGTCAAGGTATTTGTAAAATTTCCACGTTTGTTAGGAATTTACGCGTTGTTACAGACAAAAGACTTTGTTGCCCAAAGGTTAAGAGGCATCACCTAACACTGAATTTTTAAATTGTCATGTATTTCTCAATTTAAGACCTAGTTTCTGACATGAGTGTAAAAATGATTTTTTATGTTGTTCAAATTCGAGTTAGTGGTAGCCTAATGCCTGGCCTTCCAAGCGACAAGGCTCTGGTTCAATTTCATGTTCAGGCATGCAAATTTGAGTTTGGAACACATGTGCATAATATTAGTATTAATAAAACTGAGAAAAGAACATCGTAAGGTGGCCTTGTCGGAGAAGGTAAGTAAAGTCGATGGCAGGTTGACTATAGTCTATACCTTAGGAGGCTGCTAAGGTATAGACTATAGTCAACCTGCTATCGTTGTTTTCATGTGGGTTAAAATGATTACCCTAGTATTAAATCCCTAAGGCGAAAATTTGCTAATAGTTACTATTATATAAATTTTGCATATAAACCTAAAGCTGGTGTTATCTCTTTAGGCGCGGTACTTCCGTGTTATTTTCTACCTAGGTGCTAACTTTGTTAGGTTACAGGGCATGCTTAAAATGCTCCAGTTTAAAGTGGTGAGCGGTATTTTTCTCGTTTACTAAGCGGCAATCTTTGTGCATCTCATGGGTATCTTTGTCACGAATGGGTTTGGCCAAGTTTATAGTATAAACAGAAAATAATAAGAAAATAATGTCGATGTTAACATAGAGGATGAAATTTTCTGACACTGTAAAGTATCAGTAATCGTAATTTAATTGCAAATCATTATCAAAAAAAAGAAATACATCTTATATTTAAAGTTATAACAAATTATGGAAAGTTAATTCATAATTTTATATTTTTATCGGGAATGTTATGGCTATATTTTATGGAAATCGGTTCAAGATGGTCGACACCTCATAATGGCGAAGCACTTGTTATTTCACAACACCTTCAATATGGGTATCAAATGAGTGGTAGTGACATTAAGATAAATTTCAAATCCAAGATAAAATAATCCATAAAATGCTGAATTACATGTTTGTTTAATTAATATCTGGGGTTTTCGAAATTTTCAATTTTACTTGTTTCTGAAAAGAATTGCTAAAGAGACAATTTCGAAACAGATGACCGATCGCCTAAATTTCACCCAATCCGAAAACAAACCAGAACTTGGTGTAAAAACTCCGTAACAAGCTGTCGACGAAGAGATTAGGCTAAGCCGGCGAGATAAAAGGTCGACGATAATCCTGCTCTCAAATTTTGCGAATAAGAGTAAAGTTACAACAATTCAGAATCATTCGAAATATATTCTCGATACGATTCGTAATACTTTGCAGCTCGATTACGGCTAAACTTGCGTTATCAAGATCAATTACTAAGCTGACGTAGGTGTTAAACTGCCCGTTACAATGACGTAATCAATAAATTTAAGTTTTATCGTACGTAAAAAATTTAGCACGTTAGTAGTTACTCATCAATCAAGTCCAATTAGTGTCATTTAAAAGGGTTTCGTTAAAATTTTACTGTTTTAGAATCCGTTTGGATATAATTTCGAATGATTATGAAACAGCTTTGCTACGAGAGACACTGTCTTGTTTCGTTTTTGCAATAGCAAGCATTTGAGTGTTGGTATTTCTAGATGTTTCATCTCGACTAGTGAGCTGTCAAGATTTTAGGTCGTAGTTAGTATTCAAGCATGCTCATGTTTGTAGTGTTGTTTCCATTAGTTGTGTTGTTTTTCTATGATTTTATTAACTCTCTCGATGTATTTACAGACTTTGTATCTTGAGTATTTCGTAATATATTATCATCTTCTCTTGTGGAGAGGCATCTATATTTTTTATAAAGCGTAATAGTTAATCGAGTGACTATCAATTAAAATTTTAGGTGTAAAGTATAATTAATTTACCTCATTGTATTAGTAAGTATGCGACTGACTGCGAGTGACAAGATATCAACATAACACCAACTTACAAAAATACATTTGAGTTACTTTAAATAGATAATAAGAAGTTTTGGATTATTTGAGCGACCTAACCCTCTACTCCAAATATTGAGGTAGGCCTCATATAAGGAATATTTGGAGTAACCATAACCTAACGTACCTTATGTAAGAAATAATAATAATATGGGACAACATCCACAAAGGTCTTCAGGTCCCAAACTAGGCAAAGCCTGTGCTATAATTACTCATAAACACACTTACATACATAAATACATACTTATATATATAATAAACACCCAGACAAAGGTCAAACAGACATGTTCATGTACACAAATATTTGACCTGTCCGGGGATCGAACCCGGGTCCAGCAGTGCAGAAGGCAGGGTTGCTACTAACTTCACCAACTGAATATTTGGAGTAAAAAACAAATAACCATAACCTAACCAATATAATAAATTCTCTTTCTCTGTATTTTTAATATCTTTAATGGATTATTCATCATTCACTTTTTCAAGCTCGCTATCAATTTTAATATTAATTGATTTTCGACGTAAGTTCAGTTAATTTTCGCTTTGTTAAGCAACAATCTTCATACTGCCCAAGTTCTTAAAAAAAATATATGATCATCGGTCGCAAAGTTTTTTTTATTGTTTCCCTTCTATAAACTGTATTGCACTTTTTGATAAATAAACAAACCTAGCCCAGAAACAGAAAAAATGCTTGACGTACTAGTAATACTTCTTTTTATTATTATATGAAATATTAAAATTAATATTAAACCATATATTTTTCAAATATATAGATACCAACGAAACACTAATATTAAAATTAAACTATTATACGAAAGGTTTACTGGCTCGCACGAACCGTGAAAACTCCACTCTGTACTCTCACATTATTTTTCCATTTTTAGCTCCTTTTCTCCACAGCTCGGTTTCTGTCGTCCCACTTAAACTTTGATCGCCCTAAGGTCACCCCATTTTTAGAAGGCACCAATTCAATCAATTGAATTGATGTTATTCACTGATCAACGGAACGGAACATTTTGTCGTTACTTGGATCAGTAAACAGTTTGATTGCTATCGCTATTGAAATAGAATGGAACTTATATTATTGTTTATTCGTTGAATTGTACAGATTTTTTGTTGCTGTCGTCGGATGGATTTTAGTTTTGACTGTCAGGGTCAATGTTTTATAAGAATCTAATACATAAGAATAGTACTGCAGTTATTTTTGACAACTTTATAAAAATAGTATTGGGCAAGCGAAATTAAACTATTCTTACGGTGCAGATTTAAAAGGCTACAAAATAGTAATAAATACGTAAGTCAAGTGATATTTTTAATTTTATTTCTTTTTTTATATCATCTACTCGTATAAGATGAAATACTAAGTAGAAAGGGTTGATTACAGCATTTTTGATAAATTAAATTAATTTATCTCTCAAACACCAACAACTTTATTGACCGAGCGAGCACTGCGAGCAAAGCGTTTCTGTTTCGAGCATGGCAAAATGTTGTTTCGTCTGTTTGTTTGAATGTATTGATGTTTGTCCGTAAGGGATTCGTAAGAGATTCCCACGCATTGTTCGTAGATTTCAACAATCTTGACGAAACTTGGCGTATGGGTTTTACGAACTTTTGGAAACCACGACACGAGTTAAGATTCCTGATTATAAAAGAAGAGAGGAGGTTGACAGTTCATGGAACTAAAAGTTAGGATAATAATTTGCAAATGTGGAAAAATCTATTACTAGGACATATTCAATTAAAAAAAAACGTAGATGCCTATTTCCAAGAGTTTGTAGACACGTCCTCTACATACACAAAAAAGGTCTTTATATGCTAAATTTCCTACACTTACCCTAAGTTAACACTAACTTCAGCCGACGAACTACAAAAAATACCGGCGACCTTCGGCAACTGTCAAAGTTTCCACCTTTATAAGTCCTCACAATCCCCCGAGCACGATTTCCACGTTAGGCCTAAAAGTTGGCCAGTTTTGGCCCATAAAATGTGTACAGTGACATTTGACATCTCGGAAACAACCTTTGACCGCGGCGCGGCAATAATTTTCCGACGCTTAGCTCGGCCGACAGATGGACATTTGCAAATTTGTAGCTTGCGCTCGTATGACTGTGCCTAGGAATCTGTTTTAGAAGCTGGAAATGTTGGACTGGTTCTTAGATTGGAGAATTTAATATGCAGTACCGAGCTTCGTATATTTGCGTCGAGGCATTTCGTGTTGAATTCCATTACTGGTAATTTCACATGTTACATTGATATTATTAACGTTATATTTATACTATACAAAAATATAATATAAATATACACCATCACTCGTAGTAATGTGTAAGTGCGTTATTTGTTACCGATTCTATAAATCGATATTTTATATATGTTAAAGAACAAACAAGAATAAGGAACTTACAGCCAAAAGCTGCTGAAGTTTATGTTTTTTTATTAAACTCTTTTGTTGTGCCATTCTAACGATCAGGTATGTGTGAAAACTTGTTTCATAACTTTGTTTGTGTAATTTTTGTAAATTGAGTTCAAAACTTAACTACGTCAGATCCGTATCCATCTCCTCAAGGCTTCCCAGGTTCTAGACGTCTGATTTCATCTATTACTTAAACAGAATTAGTGTTCGGTTTTACCTTGAAGTCTCCTTACTCACGCAACTTAGCACTGCACGGTGATGCGAGCTAAATCATAGCTATTTTGTTTGATGTTTAATTGTTTTAAAAGAATCACATTCTCTCGCAACTTGACAAAGGTTCAGATTATAGCTATCAGAAAATTTAAAAGCCATTAGCGAGTTCTACAATCTGACAGTTGCACGACAAAAAAGTTGTCTCGGGTTTGAGGAAGCCCGTGGAATATATTTTTTATTCAAGAGAGCTAGGCATTTGACTACCAGCTCGCACAATCACGGAAATCGACACTGTGGCTTTAGATGGATTGCATGCTTAGTCTAAAATACACTGGCTCTTAAGCAAGGCTGCCGAAGCACACCTTTAGATGTTTGGCGACAGAATTTATCATCTTGAGCTAGCCAAACAAGCGCTAGAAACTTCAGCCAGTCCGTCGGTAATCATCGTCGGCATTCAAAACCACTACCATGTACCGGTGGCGCCGATCTCTAATTTTTATACTATCTATTTATATCATCAGATTTTTTAAGATTGTTAGCATCGCGTAGCATTTATAGCGCTCATGACTCTTTGACTTAGTGTTCAGCTATACTAAGTCTAATCCTTGTTGGCACTCGACTGCGGGATTTGCATTGCTACGTCGTTGAGCGTTTTATCTGAATCAGTGTTGAAATGTGCGATGTTTGTTTGGAAGACGAGATGTGTCTAATTGAGTAAGAAATTGTATTAAAATATAGGTTTAATTATTTAAGATGTTACACAAAAATAACAAGTTTTTCAAACTGTATTATATGTCCATGTACAGCTAAAGACGAATCCAATGACACTAATCAAAAAGTCAGCTGTTCCATACAAAAAGTCGTCGACAAAATATATCAAACAGCTGATTTTGTTTTGTCAAATTCAGAGTTGATCCGATAGTGAAAGTTGTTCCTTAGGATGAGTATAGTGACTTCCTTTCAGCTTAGTACACCCCTAACCGATAATCCTGTATAAAACAAACAATATTTTGAGCAGTCGTATAAAAAAATCTTTGAAGCTACTTTAAGGTACAGAACAGTACGAACTAGTATCGCGTCTAAAAACATGAACAAAGTGTCTCCTCTTTTTCTAAAGCTAGATATAGTAATATTAAGGAATTCCTTCTACAAGGATTTCCAATCAAATAAAAATACAGCAAAAACATAAGGAACTTCTACTTTTACTTTATTTTCGAATTATAAATACTTGAAAATCTTGTACCTACTTAAAATATTTGCAGAAAAATCCACCTCATACTAAACATGTTTTAGAAGTAGGTAGTTATGTACTATAATTCCGGTTACTCCACAGCTTTGCCGTGGTTTAGGGTGTGGATACACCAAATTAATACAACTTATAATTTTTATCGTAAATCTTCTACACTACTTTAAGAAAGCGATGTTTTGATATGATGATTATTTGAAAATAACGGTAAGATCTTGTTACGCCCTTCAATCTCAACCTATTTCTTGTACTCACAACAGCTCATGGTTTAAAAAAAGGTGTAAAAAGGGGGAAGGTTGTTGCGCTTCCATGCCAACTTATTCGACGTGTTTTTTAACTGCGGTGTTTTCTGCGACAGCCGCCGGTGAAAGTGTTGAGTTGACTCATTGCGTCCTAGACGAGACACTTGCCATTCTTCCACAGGACCATCGTTAGCCCGTCCGTCCTATTGTCATCGGACTCTGATGGCTCCTGTTTGCATGGACATTGGCTATTGCCCTAGGTAGTTTTTAAACCATGTATATGTAGCAAAATATACCAGTTCTATCGGGAACGCTAACGAACTGTTCTGAATACCTCACTGCACTACCGCCCTAGTGTGAACGCACCCTTAACCACCAGCTTTCCTCGGACGCTTAAGTACTTCATAAATTGCAGTCTGAACGGGAACGGGCCGCCTGAGATATGATTATTAAAACAGATGATTGCTCGCGGTCATTTCAATAAGTCAGCGCAATTCGCCGCTTGTGCTTTCCTTGGCTTGATTTAGGTTTTCTGGTGCTATAAAAGGATTGAACGCATTGTAGCAAGTGACATGATATTAAAGTTATTTGATATTAAAATCCTTATAAGAGTATTTTTTTCATATTATACGAACATTTGACCACACGGGTACTTTTTGCGACTCCATGAAGTTGCATTATGTATGCGAATACCAATATTTATAATGAGTTTCGTTTCGAGCGTTCTACATCTAAGATCTACACACGTGCTACATGCGTGTTCTTTGCATGGTGGTAGGGCATTTTTTATCGCTCGCCTACTTAGCTATTTACCACCTTCAACTTGATAAAATCTGTCGCTACCTAACGGTGTGTTCTGGCAGCCTTCCTTGAGAGTCAGGGTATTCCAGACTAGGCAAACTCCATCTAGGACCAACAGTATCGCTGACTTCCGTGGTTGGGCGATCTGGTGGTCAAATGCCTAAATTAAAATAAAAGACCGCATCAAAAGACGCTATATAAACTGAGAAAAAAACATTTTTGAGCAATCATGAAATATCGAAATGTCGTGATAAATGTGTTATCATTTTGTGGTTTTCACGCTGTGTGATAGCATCAGCCTAGCATATTATGGTGATATCAGTATACTCCGTACTTAACGTGAATTCACATCATTTATGATGATCATTTCGCTTATCGTGGGCTAAGTGCAGTCAAACCAAGATTTTCCATAAATTTAATTTTTCTCAGTGTTAGTAGTTATGTCAAAGTAATATGTTTAATAACCTAACCTGAATAATACAGTCGGCTTTTTTCATGTCAGCCTTTTTAGGCCTAATTTACATTCACCAAAAGCACTGCGAAGACGACAACACAACATTTTTGTGTCCCTCATACATCTCACTGTTTAATATTCGACTCATAAGACAAGAGATGAGACGTGGTATGTGTGTAATGCCTCTTATATGACACAGACTTCAGTATTATTGAAGTGGCATCTTCAGACGTTATTCCCATCGAGTAACACCCTCAACTGTCACATTTTTTCTATCGACTAACAGCAGTTAGTCGATAGGATAAATGTGACCACTATGCAAGCACTTTTTTTAAAGTCACGGACAATCTTTACAGATAACAGCAGGGCCTAGCGTGAGCAATTGATAAAATGGTTCTTATCTTAGACAATTTTAAAGGACAAATTTTAAAATTGGAATAAATACTTCCCAATGAAAACGCTATTCATTGCCCCTCAAAAACATAGTGTCCTTTTGTAATTTCGAATAAGATTAAATCTTTATTGGTCTTTCTCTTTTGATTTTCATGATGAACTTCCTTATATGACCTTATTATATTGCTTCCTTATTTATTATGGCCTATTAACTTGAATCTGTGTTAACTAGGTTTAGGCAGAAACTGATTTCTTCACTAAACATACATATATAACCATAGAGTTTGAGAGTGAAGACTAACTGAGCGAAAACGATTTTCAAATTGATAGAGCAAAGCAAGAATTCATAGTCCACTAAGAACACATTCTTTGTATATTTGCTAAACTATTTTACATGCCGTTTGGTCTATTTTGTGCATTAAAGTAATTTCGGACTTACATTGATTTTTAATATTTAACGTAAATAAAATAGTCTATAGCTTACAAAGAAGAAGTTATCGCAAAGTTCAATTCGATATAAACAAATGAGTTAAATTACCTAAAAGCTTATCGGCATAATTCCCTCGAAGAACCGTTACAAGCATAATTTAAGCGACATTGAAAAAAAAGAAATAGATTTAATCGATAAGGCCGCCCAATGTACCTTATGTAAATGTTTTGTTTATACTGTATTTTTTGGTACACAATAAAGACAATACTATAAGTCTTTATTTAATTTTATTCTTTCTTTTGAAGGCACACTTTTTGATTGACTGCGCAAATGATCTTTTCTCATTTTTTTTAACTGCGCTCTGCTTCTTCCGTTGCTGTATCATCCGTGTGAAAGCGATATGGGCTCAGAGTGAAGGGAAATGTGGTTAATCAAAATACTAATGCTGTGTCCCAGCTCTTATTAATGTTTGACTAGAATAGCCTTATATTGGGATCCCGTTTCTTAGGATAGGCAGTTCAAATAAAACTATTTTGGGACGATGACATTATTTAGAAATACAGCGTTTTATTGTAGAATATCACAAGTTTAATTAAATACATTTTCAGAGGTAGCGCTTATACTTTTAAGTTTTTCTCAGATAATGTATTTTTTTTATGTATTATGATATTTCAGTAATAATAACACATGCACTAAGTATGCAAAATCCCAAATATCTATTTTGGGACTCTTAAAAAAAGCGATAGCTGACTACAGTTGGATAGGCACATACACTATTTTTTTATCAAATTAGAGTTTGATAACATTCTCAGTATAACTGACATGTAAAAAAGTATACTTTCTCAAACAATATAAACATTCAAAATCTTTGAAACATGTCTGAGAGAGTGAATCATAATAATTAAGATTCTGACGAACCTCTTTCTTTTCTAAAATCTGTAAATATTCGTATAACTCGCAAAATTATTTAAAAAAATACTATGGTAATTGTTTGAAAAGAGATTGTTTACTTTTATCGTAAAACATCGTAAGAAATAAACATCAACATGAAATGGAAACTATCAGAACTGTTGTGTACGTTAAATCACAAGGACCCGTATACCAATATTCATTAGGCTGGGTATACGAATGCATAATGAGGCAGGAATCAGTTTGTGAGATGGATGTGGTATCATAGCAACAGTAACTGTAGCATTGATTAACAGACTCTCATTATGAAAGCTCTGCAAAACTAGATAAAGTAGCAGTATTTGATGCAAGGCCTACTAGGGCTAACATAATTAATTAATAAGGTATTTTTTTATCTACCTTCGGCGGACTTCATCTAGAATTATAACATATACATCTAAAACTCTGAGCTTAAAAAAAAACAATTTCAATTCGACAGAGTTTTTTTAGAATTTTGGAAAGATTCACTACTATACTGATTTTGATAAGATATGCTACAAAGTATACACACTATCGGAAAAAATATTTCAAATCGGTCTGTCTCTTTGTAAATTTGGGGAACATGATAAAAACAATAAAATAAGAAATGCTCCTTTTATTGTCTGAAAATATAAATAAAGTCAAGTCGTCTTCTATCATATCTGCAACTGGGATATATTCAGGTACTTTCCAGATTTTCCCGTACAAATTTGATAAAAATCGGTTCAGGAGTTTGTTACACAATCAAAAACAAAAAAAAAATGTATAGGCGCTTGCCAAATAAACGTCGAATGAAAAAATAATTGTCATTCGATTAAAATACTCAAAAATGTCAAAATGTAGCAGACTGACAGACAGAGCTACTTTTGCGTTTAATAATATATTAGTAGGGATTGCTATTTTTAAGTAAAACCGCGAAGCGCAGCTTGTTTATACCTAATATACCGCCCAAAGTTTTCGAATCAATAAACCGTCAGCTCAAATGTAGTTTGTTCGTAAGTTTGTTTGAATCAACAGTAACAAGAAACTTACAAACATAAACGTAACTTACTGTAACATATTCAAAGTTTGTCTAACAAACATAACAATCAATATATAATAGATCTATATGTATATATAATTACCTGATTTTGAAAGATATATTTCTCTACCTCATGGAGTGTGTTTGTTTTGATTATTGACTGACTTCCAAAAAAAGAGGCTAAAACAAAAATTAAACATAGTCGAATTGGGTCGACTATTTTTATTATGTTTTAGTTAAATTAGCTAGGTAGTAATTTTGATAGGTATATTATATTTCTCTACCTTATGGAGTTTGTTTGTTTTGTTTGTTTACCGACTTACCAAAAAACGAGAAATTACCGTTTAAAGTCGACCATTGAATTTGAAAGGTATATAAATTTATTTTATTTTAAATAAGTAGTTACAAGATTTAATGCGATTTCATACAATTTTTTTTTTTTACAATAAGAACAACCCGAAGTGCCTTTTATTCATTATTATAACCTAACAAAAAATATATAAAGTTATAAACTATATGTACAAAAGCAATATCCAAAAATTAAAACTAACTTAAATCTAAACCACTGCCAGTTGGTAGAGTACCCAAAATGCTGGCTGGCCCCATTGCCTCGTTGAATGGCAACATATTTGTTTTCTTCTAGACTTCTTAAAACTGTTAATGACAATTCTGATAATTATCTCGGAGTCTGTAAAGTATATATTTACGAAACAAGTATCACTAAAAGTTAAAAAACTCAACATTTGTGGTAGCAGTTACGAGTATCTTGAATTTTAAATTATCACAGTGTATAGATTTTTACTAGTCATTTCGTTTCATTTGTTACCCAAATTGAGGGAGTGTGAAAAATATGTAAGATTCCCATTTTGTTTCGGTATCTATCTTGGACCGATTGTTACCAAACATATCTAAGAATACTCCCGACCGAATGAAATCGGTATATCCGTTCAAGAGATACGATTCTTCAGACAGACACACAGACACGTCAAACTAATATAATCCCGTCGTTTTCGCGTAAATTGTATTTTTTTGTGTTGAGATATCTCGGCAAGAATCTTCATAGTGGAGACCCGTGCCCAGCTGTGGTACGCTAATTGTTGGCACAATGTAAGTTCTAAGTAATTTCAAGAGTATAAGGTTTACAAATTCTTATGTTTATCAATTTCCCCGATTTCTTCAGCAGATTAGAACGTTTCTTTTAGGCAAGCGTGCTACGTCTTAAGCCGCATCGTACTTTTACATCAGGCAGGCGAACGTGTTATTACGTACACCTACTTTTATACCACAAAAAATTCCCCAAAACATTTCTTCCAATCTTGTAATCCAGAAAGCAATTTTATTTAATTAGAATCTCCAGGAAATGTGCTAATTTGGCTAGAATTCAACAGGTAGCACGCAATTAGGAAGCCGAATTAAAAGCAATTAGCCCATATGTACTACAATTACGTTTATTTGATTATTAATTCAAAACTACCTACTGCGAATTGTTGACCTTGCGACTACAATTAATTTGCGGTTAGTGATTTTAGTGCTTTTTTCATTTACGAACTAATAACACTAAGAAAAAAAGAAGGACAAAAATCTTTACTAAAAAAAACGAAATTAATTACTACAACAAATATCGGAGATAGATTACCAAACCATTAAGGTCTAAAATAAGTAGGAAAAAAATTTAGTCTGTTTCTTCTATTTTTCAAATGCCTTGTAATAAACAAAATGATTACCAAAAAAAATATAGCAGAAAAATTATGTATAGACCATTTAAGATCTACTAATACTATTATTATTTAGTTACCTTTATCTTTACCATTTTTTCTTTTTTATTTTGGTTATGTATGCAGTAGAACTCGGTAAGCCTGTATTTGCTGAAATATGATTTTTTTTAAGTAGGTATTCAATCCAAATGATTCCGCCATCTATGTTATATCTATACTAATATTATTAAGAGGTAATATTTGTATTTTGTATATTTTTGTAAGTAACGAATAAACTCATAAACTACTAATTGACTTTCTACTACACAGACGACTGAATTTAAAAATTGATTCGCCGTTAGAAAATTTAAATTAAGTATAACTGAGCAACATACGCCAAATAAAATTAGAGACGCGTGTAACACCGCGGAGCAAAGCTAGTTTTTAATAAAATAGTAAAAACTGAACTAACACAAAAATAACATAATAATTATTATCTAAACTGCTCAAGAATACAATTTGAGTCAATTAATATTGTTGCCATATTACGAACCTACACATTACCGAGTAGCTCTGTTATTTATAACTCTATGCTTTTGCAACAAAACCGCAAAAATCACTCACAAAATCCAATCCATTACATCATTTCACTCTACACTCCACAAACAAACCCCATAATTGAATGCGAGCAAAGTTTCTTTCACGAATATTCATATTTCAGTTCGCTTTATCATCCAGTTTCCTTTGTTAATAAGAAATTGTACCAAATTACTACCTGTTACTAGGAATAACGAGGAACTTGCAACTCACTCAAAGACAGACAAACCGACTATTATCTTAGAAATGTATTTCTCGCAACGAGCCAGTTCGGGTAGGGAGGAGCAATATCCGGCAAATCATATCCTAATACTAATATTATGAAAGCGAAAGTTAATGAGAATGTATGGATGTATGTTTGTTACTCTATTGCGCAAAAACTGCAGAACTGATTTGGATGAAATATGGCACGGAGATAGCTTAGATCCTAGATTAACACAAAGGCTATTTTTATCCTGTATTATAGCAGAAACCGAATGTCTATATATTTTATTCAGTTATATTGGTTTACATACCAAACAAGCTACTCACTGATACAATTTGTATCATTATGGGATCAAACTGAAACAAAAATTTTTTTTTATAATCGGTGGAGTTGTCGCTAAGATATCTGGAATTTACATAAACGAAGATTCCGACGAAGTGAAATATTCTCCAATGTTTAAGGTGATTTGTAATTGTTTCTGGCACCAGTGTCTTTTTGATCAAGTTATTCTATACTAAGTAAGTATGTACCTGTTTTCACATACCTACCTATTTGTTTTGCATCTATAGTTTATAAACGATTCGATACAAATTATCTAATTAAGTATAAATGTTTTTCTTGTTGTTGTCTTGATATATCAGAAAACCTGATACTTAACATTCTGACATCATTGAGGCTGAAAACCTCTTTGATTTTGCCATATCATTACTCACCATAGCATATCGTTATTAGTTGTAGTTTCAGATTTAACAAATCTTTTAAAGGCCGATAAGTGGCACATGAACGGAAAAAATAACCGGCTAAAACCACATCCGACCAATTGTCATACAACCCATCACTATTCAGTAATAATTCAGTGAACTACATATCTCGCGAACCTCCGCTGTAGATAGAATATTTAAGTGGGTATCTCATATTTCTTGAATTGGCGCCGGCCAAATGTATTATGAGAGACCTCTTATTTACTTTTTTTTGTTTCAGTATTGAACGGAGCAAACAAGTGCTTAGAACCAGTATAAGGTCACTTGTGTTACACTCATACTCTTAGTGATAATAAATGAACCAATCAATAATTATTTTAATATTACTTCAATAATTGATTATCTGTGCAAGTAGCTTCAGTATCACAGACGTGAATACATGGTTCGCCGCTGACACTGACACTTCTTATTATTAACAAACTTCACTCTGCAGCTTCACTCCTTTGAAACCGTTCGTTCTATTTTTGACACATTTCAAAACAAGACGCCGTAGCAAATTCGTAATATTTATTTATTTTGATATATTTATTTTGTGAATCTGATGTTAATTAGCGGTAGTAAATAAATTGTGATAATGTTTTATTGACCCTTTTAATTTCACACCGCTTCTGAGATGCATAGCACTTGTAAAAGTGCCTATAGAAAGCAAATATTTCAAAACTCGTTAAAAGACTTTTATCTTATTTTGGAATACAATATTGTCATATCACATACGATCACTTTCCACAGTATCCTAGACTATGTTCCAAGAGTAATAAAATCTATGCATACATAGATTTGTCTTAATTCCTTTTGTTTAGCTTCTTTCTCTTTTTATAAGAAATACCCACGTAATAAAAACCCCCGACGACTAAGAAATTCAAAAAATCGCAGTTCAAATCGTAGTTCAAATCGAAGTAGTTTAATCGTAAATTCAAAGTTAGGAAAAAAATGGATGCAAACTACAACCTCTACGAGAGTACAACATTTCTTGCAGACCAACATCTAAACCCATTCATACAAATATAATAAAAAAAGTTTGTATATCTAATAATATATTATATGTACCTGGAATCTGTCAGACGAAAAAACATTTTGTTAGACTCAAAGCAGATACGCTTCGTTTTCTGTATCAAATATAAAAGTTTGTCTGTATATTTTTGTCTGTATATTTTTAATTTAACAAAATATAAAATTGACTCATCATTAAACCAGCTCGTTTTTCCGTGACGTGACGAACAGCGCCCTCTGTGATGCGGCACTACACGAACAGAACTCGTGAGCTGCCGAGACCACATCAACTCTGAAACACTTTGTTTCTCTACTGACGTAGTACAAAACTCACTGCAGAAGGAAAATTCTAACATATTCTACTGACTTCTAAAAAAAGCAGGTACCTATTCAATTCGAATGTATTTTTTTTACGTTTGTTACCTGATTTTTCGGAGACAGGTTTGAATAAATCTTTTTGTGCAAGGGTATTCTGCCCACGTGCTCACTTTTTATATTTATTCAAATCGGATTAGAGGTTTGATTTTTAAATTCAACTAGATGTAAAAGTTCTATCAGTGCCTGCTTTAATGGAAGTCAGAATAACTTTTATTTAGAAAGAGCTTGTCTATTTTATGCTCCACCAATGCCGTACAACGCTGTACAGCAAACTGTGCATTGAAGAGCGCTAGAAGGGTAAATGGAAGTATGACTTGCAGTAGGCAGCGTATAAACTGGAGAATCTGGAGACTTAGCTCGGTGGCGGTTATTGGAAGAGGCCTGTGTCCAGCTATGTATGAATACATGCTGATGAATGTACTAACAAAAGAAAAGATATAAAGAAAATATCCAGTTCAGGATACATACAAATTCAATAATAAAAAAAAAATACCAATTCGTACCTAATAAAAATACAGGTCAAATACAATAATGGTTAAAAATCAAGATAAACGAAACGACTCTGAAGTCAAGACCTAAAATAAAATACATGAAAACTAATGACTCGTCAAAAATACTCCACGCAATGGACTCTGCCCAAATGTGCCTATTACTGAGGCAGCGTTACCACGCTGGATGGCTAGAGAAATTGAATGGCAACAAAAATAGTGATTCTGTCTCTCTATATTTTCTATACCACCACGTCTCAACTGGGTGCAAATCGAATCAATCACGATGCTGTGACGCAAACATTTCCACCGTATATTTATTCAGTTTTGTACGGAACACGCTCGCCACACGTGATATTCCTGAGAGGATAGAGCTGCCTTCTATCTATTTATATTTTGTGTAAATAGTAGTAGTACTCGTAGTATGATTTTGCAGTTCAAAAATAGTATCTTTAGAAAAAAATATTAATAATTTATTGCAAGTCTTACTCGTATTTAACTTAGAATTGTTTTTGTTTATGTAAAGTACCCCATTTTTTTAGTGACTAAATAAGTGACCGAGTTGTATAGTGACTAAATAATTTTGTTCGTATTTCACTGGTATTTTTATTCAATAATTCTGAGTCATACTTACAAATTTAAGAGGCATTTTTATATCTTTAAAATTATGTCAATTTTTTTTTGCACATTTGGTTTTTTTTTGTAGTCACTTTTACAAGAGACTTCAGGATAACATAAGAGCCTATGTCTATGTCTTATAAAAATCCAAGCGGTGAGACTAGCTTGCATACCAGCAAGGGCCGTAACTTAAAAATGTATGATAATATAAAGTATGAAATTCAATCTTGTGTAATTAAAAATAATAATTTGGTGATAACCACATGTTATGGCTAGATCAAAAAAAAAACATTTCCACTTCACATTTACGTAAAGGAAGTAATTGATGGAGTCAGGCGTTACTTTGCGGAAATCCATTTATAATAAGTATCCAACTTCCTCGACACGCGTTTCGCCTTAGCACAAGGCATCCTCAGGAGATGTTGACTCTTCAAGCGCTCGCTTAAAAGAGCAAGCGGATACTGAGAGAAAGAGAAATAACAAGGTAAGGTGTGGCGGTGGTGAGGAGGAACCACACCATAAAAACAAAAATATTTTTCGATTTCTCACGCTGACATCAAGACGTGGCGGAAAAACACTAAATATCTTATATAGTATATACCATCTTATTATAAAATTATTATATAGTCCTGGATACCTGGAACATGTTTGGCACTTGATTACTATCCAGCTAATTTTCCGTGAGTAGCTTGATTTTGATAAGACGCTCAACTATATCCTGCATAAAACTCTCGGTTGTATTGGCTAACAGAGATAGCAAGCATGAAATATGTCAATTTGATGATTCTCAAATATGCATTACTATCGATAACTAAATCGATAAAAAATAAATTATTACTAACCAGGTGATTTTTTGATTATTACTTAGTTAAAATTTATATAATTTGACAGTCATATTATCCTACGAATTGCGTGGTACGTTATCCCGGTCCCGTTATGCGGTGAATTCATCATACTACTCCTATTGCGAAGTCGTTAAAAAAATCCACAACGTTGACCCTTTCTCTATGAAACGCATATTTCCTGAATATTCTAGAAAAGCCTGTCACGTTCCGAATAACGTAACCGGTGCGCGGTGGACGGAAATATGTGCGGCGGAAAATGCACTTCGGTGAGATTTCAGAATAGAAAACACATTGTAGATATTCTTAGGATTATCTTTATATATAAAATAGTAACCTGATATCCGGGAAAAAGCAATTACTGTTCGTTTGTCTCGCTAAAACTTGAAAGCACTAGTATAATACCCTACTACCCTGCTATCACTCTTGCATACGGGTGTATCAAAAATTCGCATCACAAAAAGCAATAGGAACCCCCATCTAGTTATCTCTTCACAAAGCCTTCGAAATGCGCTATTGAAAACAGATATCAGCAGAACTATTTCTCCATTACCAATTCAATGCTTTCTTACTTTCCGTCAACAAGCTATTCGTATAGCGTTTGCCAAATAAAGAGCACGTGACCATTCTGTGTCCTCAGGTTCAAGGGTCCCAATCCAAACCCTTGAGGGACCGGATTGTCCCTTTCAATAGCCCCATGGAATAATGACAGAGCCTGGGAAAACGGGAAAGAGATGGGAAAAGGTGCGTACAATCTTCCGAAACGGTTGTTGTTAAGAGGAAACGAGAGCACTGAGTGTTCCCACAATTTTTATTAGACTAATATGCTTAAAACTTTGCTTTATTATTTATGATTATTAGATTTTAACCACTGCCATATCAGACTTATTTTATGTTTGTAAATTTTTCATTTTTTTAGGTTATTGACAACACAATTTAATGGTCCTTTATATTATTAATATAGCGTATTAAATAAATAAATTATAATAATAATATATGAATACAACATTATATAATTAAAAATATTTGTAACTAAAACACTTACATATTTAATTAAAACGTAAATGTAAATGTTTTTTTTTATTATTTACTTACGATTCAATGTAATAAATAAATAGTACAAAAACATTGATGTATTTTTTAGGTTAATATTATTTTGATCCAGTATCCCAGTGCTGGGCAAATTCTTCCTTCCTTCCACATTACATTGGTATTTGGTGTTGGTTTAGTTTGCGCTGGCCTAGTATTCGTCAAAATAGTTAAGGTATTTACACCGCCTCTGTCGACAACGACATTTAATAGCACGTATTTTATAAATAGCAAAAATGGTCCGACCTTATGTTGGTTAATATTTTGTCGTGACAACGTTTTATAATTCGATGGAGCCGACTGAACGCACGAAAAAACATGACTCATGCGGCGTTACCTCGCTTTGAGGCGTTCCATTTAAGGCTTGAAGTGCAAGCGAGAGCGCGGAACGAGCGACAAAGAGGTACAATCGGCCTCCGCGTTCGGCAGCGTTCGACATCTGCGCTCTCTCCTACTTGAGTGAGCGATGCGTCCGCGTGGACAGTTGCTATACAATAATACATTTACATGTTTTCGTTAAGTATGAAGTGCAGTGAAAAGTGAATGTGGTGTCAATTGTTTATAGCAACGATAATTGCGGCGATAAAGGTAATGGTTCTTTCGATACAAAATGTCTATCAAACAAATAAAATTAAAATATTTTTTTGAAAAATGAAACTATTCCATCAGTATTCTTATGACGTTGTCACGTTCAACTATCGTCAGTAAACCGACTTTACAGACAACCGATTTTTTTTATACAAATGTGAATACTGAATCCTATTTATATAACCAAGAAAGAAAAAGGCGATTAAGGTTTGAAAATTCAGGGCTTATGTTCCCTCTTAAATGGAAAGAGATAGGTTTTTATTTTTTCAAGTTGTTGAACAGAATAAGCCTCATATTAAATCGAGCGCTTGTAATGAAACTAAAGGCTTTAGGATTTTTACCTTTTTAAAAGAATATAATATTAAGGAAAATAATATTTGGTAAAAGTCTTTTGAACTCTATTACTCTGAACGTATCAAAACATTTTTTTTAACAAAGTCCGTTTAAAAAATTTCGAGATTAATATATAGAGTAGAATTTTCAAATTAGTATTGAAATAAATTGATTTTGAAATTATAAGTATGGTTTTGAAATTAAGCAATTTTTAGAAAGGGACAATCAGGTATTTTAATTGGAGTTAATTATGTAATCAACCGAACGGAACCGAAGCTACAAAAATATAGAAAATGATCTCGTATATAAAAGTACTAGAAATTAAAATAACGTTACATTAATGCAACAAAAGAACGATATTAAACTTACAGAATATATTTTTCTAAATTTCAAGTTTGTTTAAAAGAATATACGAGTGGGCTCGTAGGAAGCGTATGCGAAAAAAAGGTCTTACCTACATTCTATCTTTTAACAATACAGTTTTATATATGTACATAAACATAGCTAAAACATGTACCTCCCAACACTCAAATCATCAAAACAAAGCATGTCTGTCATACAAATCGCGTTATTAAAACATATTATGTTCGTAAAATACATTGGCCTACGTGAGCGCCCCTTCAAATTACATACCCTGGAAGTTTTTGTTAGGACGTAGATACACTTAGGACTTAAACGCTAAAAAAGTAGAATCATGCCTAGTTTGTATTGTTGGGGCTACCTTTTTGAAAATTATGCCGGTCTTCACACCATAATTTTCAAAAAAGGAACAAAGGTAAATCGTATAAATAAATAAAAATTCTGTATTATGTTTTGATAAGATCTACTCTCAGGCAAGAAATTTGCTGGGTTTGTACCGTTAACCTATAGTTATAGCTTTTTGTTGATTTTTTGACATACTTTACAGATTGCTCGGTAGTATCTCACCTAATAGATAGATAGATATACGTATATTGGAAACTTCACTTATCTGGTACAAGCTGCACCCCTTGGTTTTATCCTTTTGTGATTATATCTTAAACATCACATAGAAAATTTCACGTTTTCAGGATTATGTGTCAGT
This sequence comes from Ligdia adustata, assembly GCA_947049295.1. Classification (NCBI taxonomy): domain Eukaryota; kingdom Metazoa; phylum Arthropoda; class Insecta; order Lepidoptera; family Geometridae; genus Ligdia; species Ligdia adustata. Next base: position 6,201,855 of record OX346237.1, read on the forward strand.
TCAGCAGTGCTGTTCACAAGTTTATCTGATGAAGAAATAAAACCTTATCTGATGAAAATCTATTTTATTTAGAAAAGTAACACGTGTTAACAATACGGGTTTTCACGCGTATGATTACGAGACGTGCTATCGTTGTGGACACGAACAACTCATTAGATTCCTGATGAAGTTCGCTAAATGTGAACGAAACTATAGGTGGACTTAAATTAAAATCGATTGTGCATTTTGACTAAAATAAAAATCACTTGTATATTTTTACATTTTAACGAGTTTTGCGTAATACGTGTTGCAAAGTATTCGATTCAGATCGGAAACTTATTGCGTATAGGATCTTCGTGTAAAATTTTATCCAAATCTATTAAGCCATTTGAGCATGAAAGAGTAACAAACACATTAATACGAATTTTCACTTTTTATCTTTTGATATATGGCACCATACGATTTGTGTATTTGCCAAAGTCAAGTTTATCAATTTATAAGTTATCTATCAATCAAGTTAAGGATGATACTCGTATTGGTAAGATGAAGCGTGATCTGAAATGTGATATGATATTGCGATGTGATAATTCGTACACAGTGTGTCCAAAACTTTATAAATATAACAACTCGCGTGAAATTCATGTCGCACACAATGAATTATTGCTACAATATCTACGAGTAGTTTGAAATTATTTATTGAGCATATTAGTCCATTACAGGTGGAGGTTATTATTTTACCCCTAATGCGGCCTTCTTTGGCCATACTGACTAAACTGACAGTTCTTAAAATTATATCCATCCTTTTTTTTTGTATATCGCTTCATACAATTATTAATTTTGAAGTTATTATCAAGTTAAGTCAAATATCAAGTAATAAGTCATCGTGGTCAAGTTAAAGTCACATCATGTAAACGTGGAGACTATAACCAGGGTTTCTTTGGAGATATCCTGCAAACACGAGAGATATTCCGTCTTTATATCGCTTGTCTGTATTAACAAGACATTAATGGTTAATAATCCACCAATATAAATCATTAAAACTTGCAGAATCACTAGTTTTGAAATAAATACACAGAAAGATACAGCATTTTTTTAGTTTACGCGGAAAACAAGCTGTCCTTTTTCACATACAAAATTAGAAGTGAGTGATTAAAGAACAATCTAATTAAGTTAGTTTGGTAACTCTAGCTTGACCAAATAATTATATTTATAGTTTATTTATTTAGTTTCTATTACGAGTATGTGACTAAATATGAAAAGTGATCTAAGAGCTGTATTTATACTATGCATAAAAATGCCATATTCGTTTACTCGACTTCCGATTTATATTTGTAAATTTGTATGTCTAATCTTGTTTCTTTATTTATGTGACAAAAAAAAACTTTTTCACGTCGTTGTTTGTAACCCTCTAAAGCATAAACCAGCCTAAACCAATTTCGATGTGCAAGGTGTCATTGAGTTCGACTTTATCTGATAATATTCACAGGCTACACTAGTTCTATCCCAAGGTTTTACTTGTTAAGATATGGTCGGTTATAAGTCGATTTCAATCACTTGTGTATTTGCAGTCTGAAAACTATATTTAGCAATTGAAGAGATTGTCTTATGTTAAATTAATTACAGTTAGTAGAATATTTGTTTTTGTTACCTTTTACGCATTTTTTATCTAAAAACTCCGATTATTTCTAGAATAGTATCTGAAGTTGTAGTAGAGAATTAATTGTATTCGCTTAGAAGATTTACGTATTTTTTTTCAATACATTATGTTCTATTTCCTGACATCTGTCTATGTTGACGCAAATAGTAATAAATATTAAGAAGCAATAAATATTCTTCTTACAATAGCATCCAAAAGAAGAAAATAATTAAGCTAAACAGATTAAAGCGGCCACTGTCTATCGAGCCATTCGTCAATCGATGTCTAGTTTTGTGCCCTTTTATTACATCTCTGCGAGAAGATAGATTCTCTTGTGTTTGTTGCGAATTGTAGAGGTTATTGTACTTACATTTAAGATGGGTTGTACATCAAGGTTTTTATGTTTTATTTTAGTTCGTGTACTCGTAAAAGTGTACGACGTTTACATGCCTAACTCGCGATGTGCTTAAATCTTGTTTCTTAGTTTCAGGATTATAATTTCTGATTACATTTTATTGTGACAATCGTCAAGGTCTTACTTTATAAACTGTAAACGTACTTTTTGTCAAAATAGAAAGTAAAATTCTTAGAAAATGGACAGTTTTGGAAATAGACAAAGAGGAAGAAATCTTCCGCCTTTGTTTTCTTCAACCCGTCGTGACTATGCCACTATTGAAAAACGACTGACCGCCTTTCTTAAGCTATCTATTAAGGATATTTTGGCTATGGATCAGAATATAATAATATTGCTAAATAGTCCATAAACACTTACGTGAATATAGACACTCGTAGGATTATTACATACAGTAATGCTCACAGTTTACTTTTTAAGTAAACTGTGAGCATTAGTTTACAATGTTTTCCTCCGAAGTGTAAACTGTGAGCATTAGTTTTACAATTTTTTCCTTCGGCGGTAGGTGAGGCTCATTTTGAGCTTCTAAAAAAATTAATAAGCATGCATTTGCCATCATCTCAGCTTTTAAATAAAACTTCAAAGGATGCGTCATATTACTAGTCGCGTTGCCACTTTTAAAGGCGATGGCCAACCTTTGCACTTGAAACATTCTGAAGCAGCTGTCTCTTGCCTTACCTTTTACTTCTTTGCAATATCTTTTTTAACTAACTATTACACGCCTGAAATGTGTCAACTATAGAAACTATTTATTTTAAGATCATTTGCTGCTCACAAAAATATATTGATTTACAGATCCTGAGATTGTTTTGTGTTGCTCTTTCCAGGTAAGCCGTCTACTATCATTCAGCTTCCGCTACGTTCACCTCATCAGACTGATTCCACATCAGCATTATTTATGGACTGAAAAACACCCTTGCCACCTTTAACAGCCTTCTAAAAGGCTCATCAATAAACCAGAGCCATCCAATCGTCCATCAACCGTCCTGCGAGTCGATCGGTACAAATAACGCGCCAAACCTAAGATGTATTCGCCAATACTGCAGACATTTCAATTTCTTCCTATTCCGCACTTCACGACAGCTGCGGAGTTAGGACTTAGTATTGGAGATAGATATTATTTGATTATAAAACAAGCGCAAAACGAAGCGATATACTCAAGCAGAAAAGTTATGTTACCTACAGTTTATAATAATTGCTAGTACGTTGTTTTTTCTTAATGTTTGTGTAATAGTTAGAGAGGCTTATTGATTCTTTGATTGATAGACACGTAAAAACCAAAGCTATTGCTACAACAGTAAGTAATCATTAGTTAATCGTTTATTTTTAAGTCTCTTAAAAACTACAGGCAAGGGCTTAAAAAAAATGTCACTAAAATTATGGTCTAGCATGACATCAATTATTTACATCGTTTGTTTATCCCCAGTCCTCAAGCCGACTCTGCCCTGCTATTTTTCACATAACATCCAATTTCTTGGGGGTGAAAAGTCGAATTTATTACGTGCTGCTTTTCGTACAACACGCGAAATTATTTCAATACGAACTCTCTAGGTTCGACTGGAAATGGTGAAATGTAGACATAAGTTTATGTATTGGATGGACATTTATTTTATAATGAAAACTATACTCGAATCTTACGCGTCATTGGCTGAAGGTTCATACACACATCGGGTAAGCGACCTACCATTAGCGGATTGTAAAATTGTAATACTGGCGGCTAAGTGCATCAGAATGCATGTTGTCAAATGTATCGGGCTTACCATAAAAAATATTTTTATACGTAGTTTAAACTATTATTTAAAGTTATTGTGAAAAACTTAAATATTACTTATAAATTACTAGAACAAAATCCTAGAGATCAAACGTCAAAATTGATTGTCATACACTGGTTAAAGGTTTCGTGGTTTTATAAACTTAAAAAGAATTGTCTGTATACAAGTGATAGCCGCGCATTTTCATAAAGATTGAACAAAAATATCGCATGTCCAAATATTATATTTTATGGTAAGACGGTATGTCTAACAAAGTAAACTAAAGTAGCGTCTTAAGTGCACAAAGGAAGATTATACGATGTCAAATGTAGTGTATGGTAAAATTCGATACAATACAATGGTAATGCCAATTAATAAAGTATGTGATATTCATTTTCTACCCTTGAGATTTTTGCCAGTTATCAAAACAGGTATTATGGATTATTAGAAAAAGCTATTGCGCATAATTACTGCTAGATTGAATTCTGTGAAAAGGGTAACATTATACCAGCTGAATTTACAAGATCTTGCAACGAAAACGTTTTTAAAATTGTTATTTTAATTATAAGAAACTCCAAAATTAACTTAAGTTCGCGCTAGCTTCTCAACGCAGGACACAGTCTCAACAGACTTTTCTCGCGATAAGTCTTACTACTATAATAATAATAATAAGTAGTAGTTCCACGAACTGCTAACCTTGCGACTTCATAAACAATTTGCAAAAAAGATTGACAACCACTTGACCAATTTAGTTTATATTCAGAAATCTTCATAACTTTTATAACTTTTGAGAGTAATAACTGAACTCGACTAATCTACCCGATGCCTAAAAACTTCGAAAAAATCGTATAACTCACATACTAAGTTTCGTGAAGATTGCTTAAAAACTACAACTTATGTTTGCGAACAAACATACAAACTGACAGACGAAAGAATATTTTTCCAGGCTCAAAAGAGAGACGCTTCGCTCGCTCGGTCAATAAATAAGCAAACAATTCCGGTCTCTTTGTAAAGCACAAAATGACGAATGAAGCATCAACCACATCGAAGAGTATCGGGCACAGCGGCTAATCAACGCTGCAAAACACGAGCCTGCAAGAAAACTTCATTAAAACTGCAAACGTTCAACGCTGCAGAGAATCACAAAACTGTGACCTTGTAATCCACTTGGAAGAAGCGCTATGTCATGCGAAAAATAGGAAAATACTTTTTGTATTTGTAGAAACACGATTTTTGTGTCCGTGGAATTCTCTCTCAAAAGTATTATCAGAAGATTTTAATAATACGAAGGAAATCAAGACGAAATAACTAAATCCGCGAACGTTGTGTGTGCAGTGCTGGGATTACTTTACATTACCATAGAAAAGTGAAACTATTACTATTCCGATATTAATAGTGATATTTTTATATATTTTTTCTATTAAATATTTATTAAAAACTATCTACTACTAAGATGTCTAATTAGAACTAAATAAATTAGCAGTCGTTATTACGAGTATAATATGATGTTTGTCGAGTTGGGTCGAGAGTTGTATATCTTTTCTCTAGTTCATCAAGATCAAATGCAAAAGTACAAAAAGCGAAGTTAGTAACCGAGCTTGCCTCAGCTAGAGTTACACAGGATGCCAGCCCAACCCATAGTTCCAGTAACCAGGTCACACGGAAACTGCAAGAGCGTCGGAGACAATAGCGGCAACGTCACTTCACTTAATGTATTGCTGTTCTTTTAGCCGGAGGTGCTCGCTTCACCTGCACCACTACTAAGGGTATGGGTGAAAACTTACCATGTTCATGATCTTCAAACACGCTTAAATCTATAAGTCTGCTTTAAATCGCACTTTACAACAGGTTCTACAGCAGGAGATAAAAGCCGTGTAACATGTTTAAGCAAAAATTATGCCTTTAAGTCTTGTAAATAAGATCTAATTATAATCTTCCTCTTTAAACTTCTAAAGAAAATGTTTTAGGCAAAGCCCGCAATCGGGTCTTCTAACTGAAAATGACTGTAACCTTCATAAATCTAATACGGTAACTACGGAGAAATGTTATTGTTAAAATTAATTATTAACAGCCTACCATAATTTAAGCAGTTTTGTTTTATTTTTTATATTAAGACACATTTAGTTTAAGCACAATTTAGTCTGTGGTTTTAGATTTTTTTTAAATCAAACATTAGTTGACTACCAGTTCGCCTGACCATAGAAATCAGAGATACGGTGGTCATAGATGGAGCATGCCTAGCATGCTTTACACTGGCTTTTAAGGAAAGCTGTTGGAACAAAACGTTAGGTTAGGTTAGTGCAAAGTGGTAGCTAGCAAGGCCAACGCTAGACAATGCGCTACCACTATGTTTTTTTTTCCTTACGATGTATTCCTTGACTGGTAGCGCAAGCTTTTTACGTACTTCTCGCACTTCCGTCGATCTGACTAACCACTCGACCATCATCGCTACAAAATAGCGATTTGGATGCGAGTTTACGTAGTAGTGCGTTTCCGGACGCGAGTTCTGAGATTAAGAGAGAATAAGATTCATTAGTGCTATTACCTAATCTTTCAAATTGTGCTTTTATTCAGGTTTTCTTAAGAAATAATGTCAAGGTAAATTGTTTAAGAAAACGGTGCACTTTAATTACATTCCAGAGTAGCAAGCAAACTTGGTTTCATTTTACCAGCGGTCAAAACGAAACCAGGTTTGCTTGCTCTTGTTTTCACCTTTCATGTTTAACTCTAGCCGATGGCCCTGTGTTCGAACAGTGAGTTCAAATGTTTTATCACCACTTTTTTTTGTTATTTCATTTGTAAACAATACAGACAAATCTAAGAAGGAAACCACAGATTAGTTGGAGTAGTACAGATAAAACTCTTAGAACATGGGTCTATTCAAAGGCTATGAGTAAAAAGAATAAAAAGATAAACGTATCTAGATCTTTTGTTCAATTCATTCACAATGGCACAGATTATGAACCATACAGATAATAAAAATATATATATATGAAGCATTAATATAAAATTACTATCAAATAAAATATAATAGAAATGATATAATTTGTTAAAGCTTATTTTAATACGTCATTAATAATAATGAATATATTGTCTGTCTTTCAATAATATTGCATGTAATTTCATCCGAACTGGGTCGTTTCACGTTACACTGCTTCTGAAAAAATGTTTTGTCTCTTTAGTACTTTTTTTTTATTACTATCGACCTAGAATATTTGGTTGCTTGGTGTGCATACTTTGGTAAATCTTTTCTTCTTTAGTACAGTACATATAGTACTCATACTGGCTGCGCCCGGCGGTGCTACCCGCGGAAATCTAACTATCATCGGTAGATTTATGTGTTAATCCAGGGCATAAGAAATCCTTGTACAAAGATATATCCAAATCCATTCAACCGTTTGAGCGTGAATGAGTAACAAACCCACACATACATATTAACAATATTATTGCTCGCAATATTAATGGTTACTACTGGTTAACCAGTATTCATGAGATATCTTGGTAATTTACAAATTTTGAGCTTAATTCTAACCAATTTAAGACAACGTTCCTATCGTCACCAAGTACTACTGCGGTTCCCTACGCCCTTTTGAAACACGATTTACTAGCTATCCCAAATGAAACAACCGGGCCCTACGATGAAAGCATTAAATTCTTGCCTGTTTTATATAACGTTTTTATGTACCCGGCAGGGCTTCTACATAATATTTTTCTTATACAGATGTCCTATATTTATCTTATCCTATATTTATTGTCCTTATTATTCATTTTCAATGAAAATGTATATCAATGACGGGAATAAAATTAATAACAACGTATTGAAACGTCAAGAATTATAAATATGACAGTTTTTTTTTAATTATCTGTGACTGAAGAATAAGATTGACAAGTAAATGAAAATGAATGTTTTTTTTTTCTAAATTCGCCAGCGGGTATGTGACCACTACCCATTCTTTACTTTTTTAATACAGATGTACCAAAAAAAATTTACCTAAGAGACCTAATAAGCCCCATGAAGGAACCTGACAGATTATGTCAAGGAGATTTCATAAAAGTTAATGCTTTTAGTAAGGTTACGATGGAGTTTGTGATAGGGCAGGGATATTTATAAAAGCAACCAATTAACTAAACAATTTAAAATACCTATTTAGTAGTGAGGGGAGGTGAGGATGAAAAACATACATGTGCATTTTTTAAAAACTAAAAAAGAAAATCTTGTGGTAAACTACATGTGTGAAGGTTTTTTTTGTTAGCATGACGGAAGAAATCGTCATTTATACAAACAACGGGCAAGTGTCTATCTACTTGTTATAAGTAAACTAGTTAGTATCCGTCACTTACAACATGGCACGCGAAAAAATGGAATTTAAAAGAGTTTAAAATTTTGAACACCTATATTTATAAGCGTACAGAATTTCCAAAAATCATTTGTCATTTTGTCTACACTCTATAATGAATACACCAGCCAAATTACATGTCTCTAGGTTCAGAGGTCTAGGCACTACGTTTGATTCCTAGAAAATATAAGTCAGTCAGTGAAAATTTACTCTTAGGTTTTTGGGTCAAGAATTTCCATTGCCACCAACATGGCAATGCTGCCAACATTTTTGCCACGTTTAACTGACCTAACGGACTTTTTGAATAGTTTTTTTTTTCACTTCTTAGTTGTAAATAGATTTAGTTTAATTAGTGTTTAATTACTTATTTCTAAGTTTTTGTTACAATATTATTTCTTTTTATACATATGTATTCTTTTTATATTTTTACATGTAATAATCCAACTAAGCAATTATAGTTAAAACTTACATAATAAAGAAATTAAAAGTCCATCACGAGAGCCCCACCCAAACGTGCCCATGATATTTGCGGCTGCACATGCAAATGCACAGCTATGTATTATACATAGATAAATATGATTACTTATGCATTGCCATTCAGCGTAGTATCTAATGCGGCTAGCCTACTAGGCACGCTGCCCTCTGATTGTGGGTTGGAGCATTTGAATTATCTGTTGATCTTTAATAGGCTAATCTTTCTGCTATATTTTTTGTAGTAGTTAGATTTCGTTTTTGGTAATAAATTCACTTGCCCGGGCCTTACATTATTTGCATTCTATTTTCAAACAAATGTATATCTGCAATAGAAAACAAGAAAGGCACTACTCCAGTGAGATAAAACCGTCCATGCGACAACCAGCGCATTACAATGCATTGCTTGTCACGTAAGGATTACTGGAATGTGTGTAATAGCCACAAACAGAGGCTGGACTAGTGTGAACAAGGCTTAGAAATCAACAATCGTTTAACTACAAGTAGTTATTAATAATTTATTAAAGCACAAAAGCGAAACAAAACTTTTACAATTATAAAAACAAAATCTACATCATTTGTCTTAAAATATCTTTTTTTTTTTCTAATTAAAGCTTATTCGCTTAGCGAATATGTCGCCATAAAATATCTTATCTACGAGTAATTAGAAACCAATAGTAGCAGGGAAAGATTTAGAATACTAGAATTAAGAACTAACTACTTATAACACTAGAATTAAAATAAACGAACTAGCTGCATATTTTGATATCAAATATTGATGTAAAGCCGTTTTATAAAAGAATGCTAACTCATTAACCACTAAAAATATTGTCGTAAATATGTAATTAAAAGTATTGAAATTTTAACACAAATGGCTGCTTGTCTTAATATACGGATTAACCCATGAAAGCTTAATTATATTAATTCCTTAGATGATTTTCCGATAAAAAGTATGGGTTGTTTTATAGGCGCCATTTTCCTTTTTAGTTAATTTTGCCTCTTTAATGCATGTATTTACTCTGAATAATATAAAAAATATACGCGAGTTGTTTACATAAAACAATACTCTGTAACTAGACTGTAGACAGAGTATAAACAAGCAAGACATTAATTTAAAAGAGATATTTGAAAGAGATTTTTCAAAAATGTATGGAGATCTGACCAGGACTGTTCAACTTATCGCAGGGTACAAAAGTAATTTCGAAACAAAATATTTCTACAGTATTTACGCAAACAGGTGAGTTGCCCGTTTTGGTTGCGTCAATTTTGACATTTGTGACATTCGGTACAATTCATAGACCAATATGACCATTGCAGTCAAAAACCGAAGAACCTAGGATACAAAAATATTCCAGAGGTACCATAATTCCCATACATTCACAGAATTTAGATATTTTTGTGAACAATGAAATAGGCGACTGATGAAAGTTTCATTAGCGCCTATACAATATTGACAACATCTTTAAGTATTATTTGGTAGACGTAGAGCGTCCTGGCCGAAAATGAAACAAATCCTTTACAAGTTTCTGTCCACTCTCAGCTACCCCCACTTCCACCAGGTCTGCACATCTAAGTCAAAGTCCGTCCGACCAATCAGCGAACTCCCTTCTAATTGGACAAATAACCTAATGCTATACGTGTTTGTGAACAGGAATATCGGAAATATCTGAATCTACCTTTATGTGATAGCGACATAGAGTTACGAATAATCTTAGATTTGAGAAACAGAAAGATTGTGAAAAAGAAATAATTTCTATATAAAGCCTAGTCGGTGAGTCTCTTATCTCTCTAGTAAGAAGGCGCTTTCGCAAGCAAGTATTTCTTAGTGTTTTATGTGCAGATCAGAATTAATCTTACCTAATTCCCAATTCCGCCAGAGAGGGTATACATATACAGATGATCGCTTTGCATTTTCAGAATGTATATAATAATGTAAGTGCAACTGGTTTTATCTGAGAATCAATCTTGTCATTCTTTACAATATTTATTTCTAATACTTAGTCCAATGCTTTATTTTAAAACACTTAATACCCTGGCGCAAAGGTTGACGAAACTTTCAAAAGTTAAATAAGGCGTTTGAAAGTTACGTTGAATTTGTTTCCCCGTTGCAGACTGATGCACCCGTCTAGAGTTTTTTGCAGGGTTTTTTTAAGTCACTTCTAACCACATGCTCTTTCTGTATGTATAGAGCGATGTGACAAAATCTTAGTTCTATGATACATATCTGAATCTACTTATATACGTCGGTAGGAACAGCTATTCATCTGGTTTGTTATTGTAAGTTTGGTGTATGACGGAACCTTTTTCTCCACTTTTTCTTTGTGTTTTTTGGTTAGAGGTAAAGTATGTAGATAAGTTTACAGTAAGTTATGGATATGTTTTTCCCATAGGTAACGCTTATAAGGAAGTTTATTGAGTAAATTTCTATTACTTTCAAAGTTTGTTAGCTATCAGCATTCAGAAGTTAGAAGATATTTTTTGCTGCCTTTCACATTCATATTATAAAAGCTCGGAATTTAATTTTTTTAGATAAGTATAAAAGTTACTATGATTTCCTTACCAATATATAAACTATTTATTCACGAATTTATTTCCCTTGATAAAATATCTTGGAGAAGTTTTATTTTAATATATATTACCCTCTGGCTAGACTGTGGTATTTTTAAGGAGCATCATATTTTACGAGTTACCTTTAATCAAAGAAAAAGACGAATTAAATTAGTCTTTGAATAATACTTCCGTAAGCTACTGTTCGTACGCAGTATCAATAAATTTACGAGTACTTATGATGATATTAATTAGTAGAATTACGAACCATTGTTCTAAATCTTTGAATCAGACTTATCGGTTCACTCGGAAAGGATTACACCTGTCCAACTAAGCTTAATTCCCATTGAACCTTAAGTTACGTCACATCCTAATCAAAGGAATCACACGTCACAAGCTCCACTAGCTTCGGCCGGCCAATAATAGAAAGTCTCGTTTGAACGAACCGGCCGGCTGGAATTATCGGAGATCTTGACAGATCCCTTAATGGGATCTTGGGGCGTGCCACTCAATTATCTGTGAGGGTTTGATATTGGTACTGCGTAGGGTTGCCAGCTGCGTTTCGATTCTAGGACATCGAAAATCTGCTTGCATCAAGACAAGTATGTACCTACCTGAAATCAGTGCTTATAATTCCTTTGTCCAGAGACAGAAAGAAGGTACTTCACGAAGGTGCGAAAAGTTACTCACCGAGTACCGAAGTTGGTATCCCAAAAATTAAGTTTTGCTGTGGGCGTGGTTTAGTCGAAATGTGAGTTAAAGTTTATATGTTTATAATAAGATGGTATATACAAAATATTTAGTGTTTTTCCGCCTCGTCTTGGTGTCAGCGTGAGAAATCGAAAAATAGTTTTGTTTTTATGGTGTGGTTCCTCCTCACCACCGCCACACCTCACCTTATTATTTATCTTTCTCTCAGTATCCGACTTCCTCGACACGTGTTTCGCCTTAGCACAAGGCATTCCATCAATTATTTTTATATGTTTATGTACTTTTTACTTACAAATTTAAATAATAATTAAACAAACAGAACACAATTTATCTTCTAGCAAACAAACAAACAAACACCGACTGCATGTTTCGTGTAGGCTCAGAGGTTTGTTTCGCTTGGTCAATTAATAACGTAGGTAGGTATTTATTTGATCTAAGTTATACAATTCATAATTAAGACCTACCGTCTTACAACAAAAGATTTTTGACTTGCTTATTGATTCGGTTCATTTCTATACACAAATTCGCAACTATCACTTAGAGATTTTAATACATATAGTAAGATTTTTTAAACCATCCGTTATAAGTTAATGCAAACCACAAACTACTCTGTTTGACTAGTACTGTTACTACACGTACTAGGCTGTCAACTAATTTAGACATTATGTTCTAGTATATTTTTAAAGGATTTTTAAATTTTTGACTTTAATTAGCAAAATAATAGCTACTCGTAAAATAACATACGTTTATAATTTTTTTTTGTTACAAAGATCTGGGACATCGTTTGCGGAACTGTGGGCGCGATCCCCGTTGCGGTCAATTTTTAGCCCAACATATCTCGTTGGCCATTCAGAGGAGGAACGCTGCTAGCCTGATGGGTACGTTTGGGAATGGGGACTCTTTAATATTAACGTGACCTTATATGGGTCAAAATAATTTGTGACTTGCACTTAGTAATTAAATAACATAAAAATACCATACATCAATAAGACTATTTATGATTTCAAAATATCAGTTATTCATATCTTTAGTAATATGATTAAAGCCCGCTTTGAAACTATTACTAAAGAGAACCAAAAATCAAATCAAATAATATTTTTTTTATCATTATCCAGGAATCATCATTTTAACACATACATACCTAATGACAATGGCACATAATCAAAAATCACTATTAACAACAAAAATTAAGAAAAATGACAAAAATATACAAAGAATTTAATTAATGTCATGGTTCGGAAAAATCACAAGAAAAAAAAACACGCTTACCCCAATCTATATTAATACAATTAATTTACATACTATTAGCCTATCGGCGAACATAGCATAAAAATCTTACGACAGGCAGGATTCGAACCTGAACTTCCGGGTAACACGCCCAGACACCTTGACCATTAGGCCGCTGTCGATATGCTGCCAGCAGAAATAAACGTTAGATACCTTAAGTCTTACATGTGATCTCTGGTGATCGTGATAAGTTCAGTACTACTTACGATACTATATTAGAACTTCTTAATTAATTACATTAGATCTTATTTATGCAATTCACAAATGACAGTCAACCTATTCAATATTAGTTATCTTAACACAGGTAGATGTTACGCTAAATGATAGACTCATAGTTAGGGATATTCGTAATGGATTCTGATTCGTCTCACATCAGAATTCGAGAAAGTAATTAAATGATTATTAATCCAATTGTGACAATAGGCTTTCGCTCTAGTGAAGACGAATCATCATTATCAGTTAAATGCATTCCTAGTTTCATATATCTACACTAATATTATAAAGAGGAAAGATTTGTATTTTTGTATGTAACGAATAAACTCAAAAACTACTGGACCGATTTCAAACATTCTTTCGCCGTTAGAAAGCTACATTATCCAGGAGTAACATAGGCTATATTTAATGATATAAAAAATTAGAGATCTTTACAAATTTCCACTATAACCAATCCAAGGTGTAATTTTTTTTGCCATAAAATGCCTTTCATCGCATACGCTGCGGTAAGTATTGATGATAGAACAAAAAAATGTTCTACAATATTATAGAGCATATCAATATCTACAAAAAAGTTTGCGATAGCATATGTCCAACTATTAAAGTTATGTCACTATAACTACTTTTATACATTTTAAAAGTTGATAGAAATGCCGATCAAACTCAGACCAATTTATCTATACCTTCGTATTAATTCTTATCAAAATAAACTGTTTTGTATTCAAGTCTGTTTCAATACCTGTTAATAATTCTTTGAATTATTAAGATCGGATGTACCATTCCAAAGATATTACGAAATTAAAAAATAACAAGTCATATCTAAAAAATTGATAACCACTTCCATTCGACTCGCTAAACTTACGTTACCTATAATGGCCTCTTAGGAAATTAAAAGTTATCTTCAGAAAGATTTGTATACTGGGCTGATTTCAAAAATTCTTTCGCTGGTGGAGATTTCATTGTCACTCAGTAACATACAACATTATATTTAACATTAGAGATCCGTACTAAAACAAACTCAAAACATTAGCCACAAATTGTCTCTCATCGAATGCTGCGAAAAATATCTATGATAGAACAAAAAATACTACAATATACAAAAACTTTAGGAGACCATATTATGTCTAACTATTGTAGTTATGTCACTTTAACAACTTTTTTACATTTTAAAAGTTAATATAAATTCCGATCAAACTCAGACCATGTTATTCATACCTTTGTAGTAGTCTTATCCAAATAAATTATTTCGTATTCAAGAATGTTTCAGTACCTGTTGATTTTTTTTATAATTATTTAAATCGGATATTTTATTAAAAAGATATTACGAAATCAAAATATGAACGCCGATGGCAACGCGCCGGCCGCCGACAACGGTATTTTACCTCGGGAAAGGGGGGCGGGAGTGCGGGAGAGGTGTGCTGATCTACGAAATAGGTAGCCGCGCGACGTCGCGCGGTGGGCTCTTTACGCAGTAGACGCAACCGCCATCGAATATTAAAATTTTGTTCATACTATATTTTTGTGTCCAGTTAATTTTTTTTTTTTCAAAATTACTTATACTTATATTATTTTATTCAACCTTTACTATTAGTATTTTCACTTTCTTATTTCAGAAATACCTTCTCAAACCTTTTCTAACTTACGTCAATTTTCTTAGTTTATTTTTTATATTCTCTGATTTAAAAAATCCTTTCAAATAATATGCCTAGAAAAGGAAAATCGCAACTATCTAAGCATAGTTCCCAAGCTAGATTAGCAAAACTACGTCGTGATGGAGAATCTTCTTCTAGAAATACAGATCGTCTCGGAAGTATGAGAGAGTACAAAGTGGGTACTTTGTACTCTCTCATAATACCTGGGTGATTTTAAATGTTACAAATCTGTTGATACCGTATGCAATATCGAAGACACAGTGCTCTACCCACAAGAATTTTTAAATTCCCTCAATCATGCTGGCTTGCCAGCCCACGACCTTAAATTAAAAGCAGGCACTCCTATTTATGGCCTCCCAGTATGTGTAATGGTACAAAACTTATATTATAAAGGAATTCAGAGAAAATGTGATTGTAGGAAGCATTATCACGGGCCCCGCGGCCGGTCAGCTTGCACACATTCCACGGATCCCGATGATACCGACTGATTGATTATCTATGATATGGTCTTTGTATATAATTTTGCACCTTTTGACGAATTAAGTTAACGAACGTTAATTAGCATACATATAGGAAAATTATCTTCAATTATCGTAAAATGTTTTAACAAAATATGTCAACCCGTGCGAAGCCGGGACGGGCAGCTAGTCATTTATAAAAATCAATTGTTGTTCGTTTGTCTTGCTAAAACTCGAGAACAGCTGGGCTGATTTTTAAACGGTGTGAAACGTACGTAACTGTTAGGCGGTACGAAATACTAGCTGACCAACTAGTATCAAAATAGAACATGAGTTTTTCACGTATTTTTTTTTGTTATCAACAATTATTGTCGAAAAGGTTAAACGCTTTCGAAGATATGTGAAGTCGGTCGGAGTGTAAATAGCGCGGTGGACTAGGCCTGGGTGGTGTCTGAGAGCGGATCGCTGTGGGCAGATACTATAAAACATAACTCCTTTTAACTTTTGAATAATTTGTTTATTTACCTACTTGCTTACTTTATCAACAACTTTGCTCTTCTTACCAAGTTTTAGAACAACAGAAACTTGCTTAGAAGCAAGTTTCTATTGTTCTAAAATATTCTTATTTTTAAGTTTTCCTTCGAGGCAAAATTTC
This sequence comes from Ligdia adustata, assembly GCA_947049295.1. Classification (NCBI taxonomy): domain Eukaryota; kingdom Metazoa; phylum Arthropoda; class Insecta; order Lepidoptera; family Geometridae; genus Ligdia; species Ligdia adustata. The sequence continues at coordinate 6,217,964 of OX346237.1, forward strand.
GAATATTGAAACCTAGAAATTTATTATGTTTGATATTCCCAATTTTAAGTCTCATATTCATTCGTATTTCTAAGAAATACTGCCTCTCAAAAACCAAATAACAAAGCTTCCAATAAATCAATGGCTCCAATAAAGCAAACAGCTACGCAATAAGCTCGTGATAAATAAAAAAATACAAAAGTGTATTGGTGGTAACAGGTCGTATAAATTAAGGAACAAAGGTCGCGGGTCAAAGTTCAATTCATTTGATCCGATCGACCACGGGGCAAAGTGTAAAAAGCCGAAATTGGTGGCACGGAATTTGTGAAATTCAATGGAATGGAGCCGATGCAGTATACGGTAATGTGCACAGCGGTTAAGCTTTACCCGTTTTAGGTTACCTGCTTTAGCTACATAAACCGATAAAAAAAATTAAGTCGCACTTAATTTTCTTCACAGATTTACTATTCACGAGTCTAAAACGTTAGCATGAATTTTTCCTGAAAATTTAGCCTTACATTCACTGGAGCACTGCGACCAGCGTTTTGAGCGAAATATAATATCTTAATAACTTATTTTAGTTCTAGCCATTTTTCTATCAGTAAGTATTAAGCATTTGCAAGATCAAACAAGCCCAAGGTGTCATCGTCAAAACATATCGGTTACCGTAGGTTCGGCTTGATTTGTTTTAGCAGACAAAAAGAAATAAAAAAAAGTAGTTGCTCGATTCCATTCTTTATTTAATTTTTTCGTGTGAGTTGGCGTCAACGTCGTATTTGGTATTATTTTTTGATGTTAACTTCCACATGAACGCGTTTGTCAAATTTTGTAATCTCCTAGAACGTTAACTTTTTTTGTACTTCAGACACTGTTTTACACAGCAATTGAACACCGTTTAATTAAAAACCGTAGGTCTTCCGAAATATTGCGCAATTTGTAAATAAGAATCTAATTAAGACGGGTTCAGGGATATTTGTAAGTTGCAAGAACCCTTTAACGGGGGTTATCCCCCTGAAGGTACGAAAAGGCTATTCTTCAAGTTAAAATCAAATATTTTGTCAGAATAAATAAAACTGCTTTTTTGTTCGCTGTTACTTTTACAAAAAAGTTTTTACGCATAATTGAATTTGTTTTTTTTTTCACATTAACAGATTTCAATTGGCCGGTATAATAACAATTATGATCCAATTATTTTTTCGGCAAAAATTTTAACCTTAATTAATTTACTTAAGCAGGGCCTTGGTGTACAAAATAAATAATACCTTACTTACTAAATTAACTCACCTAATGGATAGCATGTAATAAATGAAATTAAATATAAATATTGCTAAAACGTGGTACAGTAGGATCTTAGTAAATTAATAATTAATTAAAGATTAAGAATAACATAAAATATCATAAAAATGACAATTGTAGTTTAGACTAATGCAAAGAGTAATCAATATCGAGATAAAAACTTATTTATAGTGTAGAAGGTTTTTGATAGTAGCCAGCTTATTAATTTCGTTTTAAATAGGAATTCAATTAAGAAAAATATAATAAGGATAGCTTCAGTACCTTTTACCCGTGTAATGTTTTTTTATTATCATTGTTAAACATATACGTTTGATCAAAAAAAGTTTGATGCGTCACTCAGTTGCTGAGAAGAAGAAATTAAAATAAACCATCATACATTCTCTCGCATTTACAATATGTGTGAGTATTCCAAACACGCAGTCACACTACTAATATTTTAAACAAGGGTAAATAGAAATTAAACTACTTTTTGATTTAAATTTACACACTATACTAGCATCAGCCCACGGCTTCGCCGCATTATGTTTGTTTTTGAGGGGAAAAGTATAATATAGCTCTAAAATAACTCTGTGCAAAAATCAAGTCTGACCGAGCTGAGTGTTGCTTAACGTCTTTAATTTATGAAAAACATTTATTGTGTTGCAAGCGCCACATAGGGTTATAGGTATACTCATCATAAACAACAACCAATCCAATCCAATCCAAACCAACCAATCTGATCCGATCCGATCCGATCCAATCCAATCCAATCCAATCCTATCCAATCCAATCCAATCCAATCCAATCCAATCCAATCCAACACAACACAACACAACACAACACAATACAATACATACATCTTTATTGGACACCAAAAACAAAAATACAGCAAAATATATTATAAACAAAACATTGGTAGTACATTGGGCGGCCTTATTGCATGGGTCGGACTTAGTGCAAACAGTAACGTCGGGAGCCATTCACTATAGGAGCCTACCTGGAATTCACGAAAAAATTGCTGTTTATGAAACATGATGGGTAATATAATATGATCCCTTTAAGCATAAACCCTTTACATACGTATGCCTTATTATACCTATATCTTACATTAACGCTCCTACAACACATGAACATTTATGGATAAGTGTCCCTTACTCATAGTCGACAACAATAACAATTTAATTACATGATAAATGCTTCAAAATGTGTATTTAATTGTCGTGCAAACAACAAGCAACACTTCCGTATTGTCGGTTATGCGGTTCTGTCGACGTGTTTTGGTAAATCAAAAGGGAGGCGAACTTAGAGATGGTTAAGTTGTATGACTGGAAATCAAGTTTAAATTGTTATTTTAACCCCTGAAGCATGACGGCGGTGTGTTAGAAGTATGACTTGTCTGTGTTTGTCTATTTGTCTGTGTTATCGTTGCTCTTGAAGGGAAGAACCTATTTAATTTTTGTTTGAGTGGTCGGGAGTTTGTGTCACGTTTGATAAAAGCTGTCCATCATGGCCTCCGTTACAAAACGGCGGATTACATATTTTTCCACAACTGCCTCATCGAGAGAATGATATATATCAAATCCAAGATGGCCGCTAACACAAAAAGACGATATAGAAATCTTTTTTCAAATTTTTAATTTTACTTGTTTTATCATATCTTATGCAGTAATGGTTTATTCCTGTTTGTCACTTCAATCTTTCAACTAAAGACACAAACAGAAACACAAACACATCTATTTTACGTAGACATTTCGATATTTTAAGATTACCCAAAATTGTTTTTTTCTTAGTGCATATAAATATACTAGTTATTTACGTGAAATTACGTTTATTCTGAACAACAACTTTAAGAGAAGTTTAGAGAAACTGCAGAGCGGAGACTGTCAATGATAAAGCGCTACCGGCAATTAACCATCAATCTAGCATTCCTAGACTTAGTCGAACTCCTCAGCGCTAAAGCAGACTAATCTTGGATACCCAGTAGCTCAGCGTTACATACTTGATGATCTCTTGCTAGAACGTTCCAGAACTTTGACGATAATTACTGAGTACTCAGCACTGGAGGATTTGTATCAAGCGCGGAAGCTATGGGTTCTCAAACTGGGTTTTAGAAGAATATAATTTCGACGTTAAAAGTAAAAAATGACGAATTAAAACATTTCTTACTCTTAAGTTACTTATTTATTATATCGTCGGAAACGTTACATACTTAATAGTATCTATTTAGAATTGCGGCGGTAATTATTGAGTTTTAGAAGATATATACCTATTAAACGTAAAGGTTCTAAGGATGCTTTATAGACACGAAAGCATTTTTTCGTCTTATAAGTGAAATCCTCTTAAAATTAGTTTTTTCTTAATGTACTATTAATTACTAGATCAAATTATAGGTTTAATAATAATACTGGATAAAGTGTAAAAAAACTAAAGCAATGCGTTAGTAAATGCGATGTTTAATAATGTGCAAATTTTTACATTTTGAAGAGGGCACACTTGTTGATAGAGTAAATCTAACAGACCTTACGCAGATCACATTTCATCATAATAGCACATTACACTAACATAATAAAGGCAAAAGTTTGTATGTGTATGTATTAAGCTGAAACGTCTTACCAGAACACTATGAAATTTAGCAGAAATAATAATCATAATCGTCTATTATTTTATAAAGCTAATTTACATGTCAAATAGATTAATAATAATAAATTATACCAAAGTATAAACAAATGCACGTACGACATTATTCAGTTAGCACAATACAACAACACTAAAATAAAAATAGACAAGAAGATATAGACATTCCGGGGTAATGCAATATTTCCAGAAGGACAATCAAAACTTTAATGCGGGTAACACCGCAGGGCGCAGCACAATAATAAAAAAATATGCCAATTTATAATTTGTAAGCTTATGCAGTTTGAGAAACATTGCTTCTCTCTACGTGATGTATTTTCCTCGATTAAGCGACATTTGTCTCGCTTTGATGAATTGCCGAAATAGGTGCTTGATCGTTTTAAATGAGTTAGGTACTCATGGCTTGTACGATTACAGAAATGGAATCCACTTATTAGCCTTATAAGTATGAATAAAAGTTTGTTACATTAGGTCATTTATAGTCGCAATGAAATTAAGTAATATTTATTATTTTCAAAAATCTACGAGATTTTTTCTATGTTTTTATATATCGGTGTTTTTTTGTAAAGTGACTACTGACATCCATTACGGCCGGCGCCCGCTATGAGATTTTTTTTTCAGTAATTTTGTTTTAGAAATCTCTAGATCGATTTTTATTAAATTAAAATCAGACTACATGGCGAGGTATATACCCTTACAAACAAAAAAAGAACTTTTCAAATAGGTCTACTCGTTTCCGAGAAATAAGGTAATAAACAATAAAAAATAGTCCAATTAAGTACCTCCTATTTTTGTACTAAGCTAAAATTTAAATGAGGCCAACTAGAAAATATTTTCGAAACAAAGCATTTTTCAAATTATCTTAGGCGTCTCTAAGATATCGGGGAACATATAAAAAAAAGATTCCGACGAATTGAGAACTTTCTATACCTATAATGGTTGTCTGGAAAAGATCGCTTTTTAGCGATAAGACTTTCCTTTGAGTGATAAACATCTTTACTGTTGTTTTTATTATCTGATGTTCTATTCTTGTTGTGGTGATAATAATGAGCTTTATAAGTAGTGTAATAATAATGTAATAATAATAACTTAGTGCTAGCCTAGTCGGTAAGCCCGTTGCCTCACAAGCAAAAGGGCATGCACCTCTGAGTTTTTCACTCGTGTGAATTGTATAAGAAAAAATTACCACATGCTTTAAATGGTGAAGGAAAACATCGCTAGGAAACCTGCTAGTCGGACAAGGTTGTTACATTTCAAAGAGAAGTCCCCAACCCGCTATTTGGCTAGCGTGGTGGACTATGGCCTACACCCCATAAATAGGCAAGACCAGTGCCCAGCAGTGGGACGTTATAGGTAACCTTCGTTTCTCTGGTAAAAAAAAAACTAAAAAGAATATAAAAGTAAATAAATAAAAACATCTTTTAAGTAATAGTATCTACGGAGACATAAACACGGTTAGAGTTTCAACCGCGCTGAAGACACCGTCGTCGGGAAAAAGCTGATTGAATTCCAAATTGCACTGTGCGAGCTTTTTTACTATATACGATACGATGATGTGATTGATTGAGAATATCTATCGAATATAATTTACATGGATTTTAAAGTAAGCTATGAAAACGTTATCATCCATTAAAGTATAAAATCCATTAATATATATATAGGCTTGCGCTTAACCGCAACTCACTTGATGTAAAGTGACGATGCGGTCTAGGCTGACATACACATATTTCAGTAATTATTACTAGAATAAAATCAAACTACTGGACCGATTCTAAAATGTAAATGGAACTAACTCTTAACCTAAAATCGGTGACTAATGAACAGAGTGGAACATACAACTTCATCTCCTTTTTAAATCGGTAAGAATACAATATTTTTCAAATTAGTATAATTTATACTAATTTGAAAAATATTGTATTCTTACCGATATATACTATGGAACCGGGAAGGGCGGATTATTATGTAGGATCAACTGCATAGGTACTCGTAGAATAACCAACATGATTATTATTTTCTTTTAACCCTAGCCAACAAACTATAGTTAGGTATTTTATATTAGTATATAAGAATATACTTACCAAAATCTAGAAAGTTTATTACATTTAATTTTAATATAGGCAAGTTTTAGTATAGTTAAGCAAGAATACTGGCTGTTTAAGAAAAGGAAAATCGTTTCGTTTAAACGCAGTTAAGTAACAACCAAAGTACGTTAGCGCCGAATAATTTGCATTTGAGATCATTTGGAATCTCGGCTCGAGATACCTTCTTGGAAATGTTCCAGCCTTAATCATTAGCATTTGATGGTGATTTCGACCTTAATATTATGTTGAATCGGCTAATGTTATCCTTTGGGTAACATCAAGTTCGATTAGTGTGATCTGGCATTTTCATTAGTTGAGAACATAGTTCATAAAGGTTCATCTTATATATAATATCTATATATATGTATGAATGTTACATTTTATTTTTTTAAATTGTCTCCATTCTGAGGCTACCTGTAAAAGATCGCTTTTTAGCGATAAGACTGATGCTTCTAGGACTATATTTTGTAAGAATTGTTCTCTTGTATTAAACGTTTTGTGTATCCATAATAAAGAACTGATTTATCTATCTTCTATATATATAAAAAGAGTAAGTAAGTCCTGACTGACTGATATTTTCTAGGAATCAACGTAGAGCCAAACCACTGAACCAAGAGCCATGAAATTTGGAAGGTGTAGTCAAAATAAAGTGTAGCGATGTACGAAAGATTTTTTTGAAATTTCATCCCCAGAAGAGGTCAAATGGGGGTTCAAAGTTTGAAACTTCTTTAAATACCATTTTATGAAGCGGGTGAATGCGAATGACAGCTACTTGTCTTGATATAAATAAGAAAGTCAAATTAGTTTCACTATTTAAAACTAAAGATCAGCTGTTTGTTGGACGAGTTCATACTTCTCATATAAAATTATCAAAATTCCAGTTGTATGGTATTTACATCAAAATAACCGCCAGCTGAATTAAAGTTTGTGTTCACTTTTCTTAATATCCTTACTTGTTTTTTAATTTGTTTTTTTTCACGCACAAAAATGAGTTCTTTTATCTACCAGCAAGGATATTCCAAAAGCAAAACTAAAGTAAAACACCGACATAACCTGCCGCGTCCTTCTATGTCAACCAATAAACACCCTTTTTAAGGGTAATAGAAAATCGTCCACATAGCGCGTCCTACGTCACCGAACTAATCTCGGGGGAAATGCCAATTTCCGCAGTGGCAATAGAAGATGGAACGTTAGGTTATCTCTAAATAATGGTTTTATTTGTTATTCACATGCATGACTAACACAGGTATTGACTTGAATTCAGAAAAGAAGGAAGTTCTTAATTCATAAGAATATCTTTTTATTTTCCACTTTAGGAATACCAAAAATGGTATAACATAAATTAGGACCAAATGAGTCCAGTAGTTCTAGTAGTCCTTTGAAAATCAAAACTATATAATTTGGCTGCCGAATGGAATTGCTTTTACGCTTTTTAATGTTTTGATTAAGTCTAATTGCAGCCCGAATTAAGTGTAGCTCAAACAGTTCGAAACCTTAGTATGTTGTTAGAGCTTATTCGTAAGTTACGACGCTGTTAACAAGAATGATGAATCAATAAATAGAATGAAAAATATTTAATGCTTCAATTTCATAAAATACTTATAACGTGCCTTTATTAAAATGTTATTTAAAAATAATAATGCGTCACTAGTAACAAATATCAAATCAATTATAACATGCTTAAGAAACATGACCAATGGGGTCAAATTAAACTTAAAATTAAAAAGGGTCAAGAATCGTTAAACGTATAAAAAAGAGACCCATTACATTTTTATTTAGCTCCTCATTTAAAAAACAAAACAAGCGAGCAAGATAAACTTAATCGTGTAGTCGCAAATTTGCTTCCTGTTTGGTAGAAAATTTTAAATTGACTTTAAAAAAGTTTGATTAATACCCAGCGTTGGTCATGCCACTGACCTCTATTATGTCGGTCATGCCCAAATATAAAAAAGGATTACCATGTTTTGTCTTTGATCATGTCATGATAAAACAGAAATAATACAGACAACAAAACGACATAAGTTTCAGATACGACAAATTATATTTGCAAAATTAAACTTCGAAAAAGGTTTATTAAGAGCTATTTGAACACTTTTTTTTCTGTATACATACATTTTAATTAATAAGACAAAGTTTGTTAAAAAATTTAGTAAGTACTCGTAACGTAACAAAATTATATTTATACTCTGCATTGAACGGCTTCAGGATAATTGCACATAGACAAAGTCTGGTCCCAGACCAGATTCACGGGGCATTTGAACTTCCATGGAGTGATGGTCTGATCTTTGTTCTTTACACACATGTAGAATGACGAGCAATCTTCAGGGTCCGGGGCAAAGCCTTCCTCTGTGCAGATAATGTCGGAAGATTCGGAAGTTTCCACTGGAATATAAGAAATTTAATGTTTAACGATCAATATGAACGGGAAAGGGCAGTGGTGCGTGAGCGGACTATACCGAACAAATAGTCGAGAGATGAGCAAGACCCACAATACTAAAACTAGTCATTAGAAGTACTAGTCTAATAAATCTATATTGAAAAATATTTTTTTGTTATATTGATTTCGTTATCCGCTATAATATAGCTAGCCGTAATGTGATGTAATGTAGTTGGCTGTATAGTCTATTGCCTATGTTGATTGTAATTAAAGCCTTTTGTTCTTTCAAAAATCTGAGTAGGCCGATAATAAAAATCGATTTCTTAAAAGGCAGAGATTCGGTTACGAAAAAATATTGTACAAGAACAAGAAACGAATTCGAAAAAATCCTACTGATAAATCGTTAAACCTGTGTATCATCCTTATTATTATTATCCTTATTATTTTTTAATTTTAATGTATGATACTGGATATTAAATTTTCATGATTAAGACGAATCTATTGACACCACACACATAAAAATACGACAAACCGTTTTGGCTTTAGGGCGTGCTAAAGAAATATACATATACAATACTCTTTAAAAAGGTGGAAAGTGCCTTTATTAATTTAAAAATTACTAACTACAACAGCAAAAAAATATAGCAGAAAGATTACCTATAGACCACTTAAAATCTACAAAAAATCCTAATAATCCTAATATATATACGCTCTAAAAACATAACCCTCCTTCTTTCGTAGTCGGGTAAAATCAAACGCTAAACGCACCCATTACTACGACATAATCAAAATTACCAAGCAATAGTTTTGCAGTATATACTACAATGAAATGTGTTAACAAGAATTAGTACATGTCGTTTGACAGATGTCGATACTCAAACAAATAAAACGATCTATGATACCTGTAGATGGAGCCACGCTTGAACTAGGTGCTACAGACGTAGAAACCATTGCCACAGAGGTCGGATTAGAAGACGCACCAACATCTCTTCCAACGGCTCGGTTGACCGCTCTCAATAGAGGAAAGTCTCCATTGCCACACGTCCCATGGAAATCATCTGTTTCAATACTCCATATCATAATGCCAGCGACACCACGGTCCATAGCGTACTGGACTTTTGCAACAATGGAATCAGCATCGTCGTATGAAACCCAGTTTCGTCCATTATAAGCGTAGGGCACTTTGGCATTAGCGTCATACTTCTGCGTCCAGGACTCAGTCTGAAGGTTGGTACAGAACTGGAAATGAGAGATTAGTGAAAATGTTATGACATTATTATGAATAAAAAATAATAATAATAGTTTATTTTTTATTACGGCATTAGTACCAGATAACTTATGAAATAATCTGTTTACGGTTTTTCTTGTTCCACTTCCTACTAAAGTTAGATAATATAAGGGCGACTCTTATTTTGTTAGCTGATGATACTCTAATAATAGTGAGATAGTACTTCAGCCAAACTAGTCCATCAGATTATTCAGCAAAGATTGTCGCCTTGAGCCCATTCTAATTTTCATGGCATTTTCAAAAGTGTTTATGAATGAAATAGACCATGCTGTTACATTGACTGGGTCTGACACAATACTAAATATCAAACCATGTCAATGTAGAAACACTGACAACGCATGTGAGTAAGTTCTAATGTAGTTTAACTAAAAATCCGTGGACTCTTTATTAAATAAGGTTTTTTCTTTTACAGTTAACCAATATATGAACTTATATTTGCTTTGCTAACAAAAAAACGACACTCGTTTCAAAACATGCTATCGAGCAGAGAGCGAGCTATTCACAATGCAGATGGAAATGCACTAGAACTAAAATGGTAGCTGTAGAAAAGCTAAAATTCACTCAGCTATTATCACAATGCTTATTGTTTGCCTTACAAACTTCTAATTAGCCCCAGCCACTTCATTTACTGACTAAAAACGCGGTCGAAAATGTGCAAACAAAAATAACTACTAACTACCCCCAGAAAGGACGCAAAATTTAATTTCCAGACATCTGGAAGCTCTCAAGTTGCAGGCGAAGTTTCCGACTCTGGTGTCGGTTGTTGTAACGGATAACTTAAATATAACCTCTAGGTGTTGAAAACTTTTGTCTTTGTTCAATATGAGAGCAAAATTTCGAGAGGGAGGAGTTACATGTGTTTGCGAAAAGTTTTGTGTGAATTATTTATCTGGCTGTGTTGTAAATTTAGCTTTCTTGTTTAATGAGACAGTTGAGTTTGTTATTGTTTGTTTGGAACACTTGAAATTAAAGTTACTACGTTTGTAATTATAAAGAATACTTGATGTTTTTAATGACTGTTTTCTAAAGGTAGTACTAACTTAGTAACTAATTATAAAAGACTTCTTTTTATTAAAAACGAATTACTATTATTATATTACGAAAGATTTTTAGTAGATATAATAAATTGTAATTACTAGGCTCCCCCTATTTAATAATTTTTTTTATTAATTTACAGGATAGATATTATTAAAAGGCCATTTAGGTTAGAACGCCATTTAGAACGCCAATGGACGCAACCATACGCTTCCTTCATCCATTTCTTGCCTTCAACCTTGTGTTAGTTCGTTGATAAGAATAAGATTATCTTATCTAATTAATTACACAATAAAAGAAGGGCAATGATAAGGTGAGAAGTAATACTACCTACCTCATTGTATCCAATGACACCAGATGTAGCAGTATAAGGGCCAGCTATACCAGCGCCTGATGATGGAGCACGCACGGCTGTATTGCTGGGGTTGGTCAGAGTGAAGGTCCTTCCGTAGAATGGCACACCAATGGCTAGCTTCTCGGGTGGTGCTCCTACACAAAATTTATATAGTATAGCTTTAGCTATTCTACAGACATCGTTAGTCACATATATTATACAAACCACAAAGAAGCAGTACCTATATATACTCGTAGTTCGTTTGGGTACATTGTTCTTATTTTCAATAACTGTCCAATTATTGTTTTAGGCAAATATTAGGTGTCTTGACTAGGTGTCTCAATTTGGTCAGATTATTGGGCGGGAATTCAAACTAAGTAAATTGGACACCAAATTTAGGTGATCTTGGTATATTTTGGTTTGGACCAGTCTAGCACATTTTGGTAGGACCCTCGCTTTAGGCACGATTCTCAGAAGAATAAACTCATTGCTTTGAGGCCCGAAGTCACCTGTATAGACCTGTCCTTGCGTTAAGAAGATCACATTGTTTCAACTACCAAAGACCAACTGACAAACTCACCTTGATCCAACCAATACTGCAGGGCCACGTCAATGGTGTACAAATCGTCTTTATCAACCCCCTCGTCACCCTCTCCCTGGTGCAGGGGCGCATTGTGACCGGTCACGGGATCCCACGCTCCGTACATGTCGTAAGTCATCACGTTTATCAGATCCAAGTAACTGTAACAAGTAGGTGATTAAGTTAGGTTTAAAAAAGGAGACTTGTAATAAAAATCTACAACTACGAGTAATTCTATTGGATTGGTAAAATGCCTTTCTTTGAAAATTTTACTGCCTCACTAAAGACGTATGATTAAACAATATGACTTTATTATTAGACTTTATTACCACTTGTTCAAACAATGAAGAAAAACATCGATTGCATCCTTAGAAAATAAGCAAAAACCCGTTTCATGTACTTTTACTAGCGGGCAACTGGTCTTTCGTACATATGATTATGGTGACACAGATTTACCGCAATCTTAATTAGAGTAATATATACTATTCAAAGTATCCTTAACCACATTACCTCGAAATGGCAGGAATATCGTAAGATAATGACGCCATATCCCTAACAGAAGAAACTGCTGCACTTAGAAACAGTCCGTGCTTTTGGTATTCTTCTTTCAATTCCTTCAGGAGCTGTGTGAAGTTGTCTATATCAGCTTGACCGTGGACCGTGTCTCGGCGGTTTGGATACTCCCAGTCTAAGTCTAGACCGTCAAAGCCGTGGGTTTGGAGCATTTGGACTGAGCTGGATATGAAGTTTTGCCTGAGTGTGGGGCTTGCTGCCATCTGTTGGGCACGGATTGATTTTATTATCTGCCAGAACCTTACGGCTTTTGTTGTTTTGTACAGCGTCAAGGTCCATATTATTCTTTTTATTGGAGCTATTAGATCTGTTTTTGACTTCATATTGTTTCATTGTGTTCAAAGCTATTATTGTTTTTATATTGTAGATATAGATATAGGTATTATTGTATGACTCCTCTATATTAAATTGCACATCATATTGGTGTGTTACAGTGTGACATAAGGTTAGCATTAAGATTTTCATTGTACCTTGTAATAGCAATAAATATGATTTCATTTCTATGATTAAATGACTAACTATTGCCCAGTAAGGCCACTTAGCTTTCAAAACCTTCTTATCCGGATATTATTATTAGTAGTATCGTTAGCTTTGCATTCTTATCTAATTTGTTGGGGTTTTTACATGGACTATATTGTCTGGGGTTTTATATTTTCTTTAAAGATGCGAAGCAAACAAAAACCCACATGTGTTTGCATTGTCGAGCCTAATACGCATCTGCTTATCAAAATATACTACTATCGGCTAGAGTTAGACATGAAGGAGATAAAAACAAGAACAAGCATTCTTCGTTTTAACAGTTCGCCACTGCGCACACAACGTTGTTAAAATGAACCCAAGTTTGCTTGCTTTTGCTTTCACTTCTTTCATGTCTAACTCTAGCTGATAGCCATGTTGTTTATTGAAACCTGTAAAACTTATTCGTTTTACAAAAAGTAGCAAAAGTAGGGATTTGTAGAGATAAGTAAGCAAAAGAACTTACAACAGAGAACCTCGCCGATCCGAAGTTCCATCCGCCTACGGCTAGCAGAGTTTTCAACTGCGGATTTTTTTGTTTGAGCGCGTTGAATGCACCGAAGTTGTCTGCAAGTTTCAAAATGTTATTAGGTTGTTAACAAGGGGAAGTTTAAACGTAAAATTGTTAAATATTTATTTTAAAATGTTAAATTGTTTTTAATTTAAACACCGCATAATAATTATACATACTTAGGTTAGAAAACCCAAATAGGTGTTTCAAATCAAACGCTTCACATATTATAAATTAAATACGACTTAATGGCCAAAAGTATTACTGACTATAAAAAAACAAGTTATATATTTAAGCTGATATAAACATTATGTACTTTCGAGCCAGCTCTCCAACTCAAAAATGAACATAATATAAAAATATAACATCTGGGCAACTGCCTTTATTAAGCAAAATTAAATAACAACAAATAAAATATCTGATGGATTATCTATTGACAAGTTAAGATCTACAGACCAGCAGCCTAGAATACCAGCGGCATTACCACATTAATTGCACACACAAACCTAAATTGCAAAGCAAAATATGTGCAGTAAACCATAAGTCCCTTTTTAGTGAAAATTCCACCAAAAAACCTTTTATTTTATAGAGCTTTCTAGTTGCCTAACCACAGTGTGCCACGTGAAAGAGTCTCATATACATTGCGCTTATTAATAAATGTAATATTTATATATTATTTTTTATATCAAGGCAATGGGGGTACTTCGACTATTTGAAAAAGAAGGAGAAGTCACAAGTCTGCTTACTCCGTCCCCAATTATCCGGTAAGTCCAGCCACGGGTCCAGCGAAATGACCGTTCCCTGGTCGTTGAGGCCTGCGAAGGTATATACTGCATGCGTGCAAAGATCCGGGTTGATGTGTTCCACGTCGAACTTGCCCAAACCTAATCGATACGTCGCCCAGGTACCGTAGTAACATATCACGTATTCTAAACAAGAAAATACATTTTAAATATTGATAGCTTAAGCTGCGTTTTTTTTATACTGGTTATATAATTTTAACATCGAATTTATTTATTTGAATATTACATCAAGAACTGCCTGAATCAACATCCATTAAGAACATATCAAATTCTGAATACAATCAATTTTGTATTTCACTATGTTGTCTATTATTATTTGTATTTTGTGTTTTCTGTCTACATTATTTTAATCAAAAACGAGCTGACCCAAAGGGCAAAATTTATTTAGTTAATACTTATTTGAACACTTTTCATCACTTCAGTTTAAAGAAAAAAATAACCAGCAAGAAAAAGGTGAAAAAAATAACTAATAAATTTGGTTTCGCCGCTTCAACGCAGTCAAAATTATACCAAGTCTGCTGGCTCTTGTTTTCACCTATTTATTGCCTATATCATTGCGTAGGTAGTTTCGCGTAACGTGCTAAACAAGAAAAAAGGAAGTGAAACAACTTGGAAGTGACTTGGTTTAATTTTGACAGTTCGCTCCTTCGACTCTGTCAAAATGAAACCAAGATTGCTGTCACTTGTTTCACTTCTTTCGCCGCTAACGCTACTCGATGCCCACCAAATCTTTATATATATATATATATACTCTTATATATATATATATATATATATATATAAGAGTATATATATACTCTTATTTTGTGTATTATCTCTTATCTTTATATATATATATAAAGATTTGGTAGGGGATTATAAAGAGTAATATTGAAATGAAGGATTTTATATATATCGACGTATTACTCATATAGGATAAGACGACATAGAATAATTTTCTTCTAGTCTTTGTAAAAGAAAATTATAGAGAGCGTTATATCTGGGTTTGTCGACTTAAATTTAGTTACTTGCCAAACGCCGAATAGTAGTTATTAGCAACATTACTTGAATTCTAAAACGATTGCTTCATTGCTGATTTGTTTGCTCATATTTTATTATTTTAGTGATTGCAATTTTTTATTGTTCATATTATTTAAAAATAATATGACCTTTACATTTAAAATGAAGGCCAGTAATTGTTTTTTATTAAAATTTTCTAAAATATTTGTGTTTTGTGACAATTTATTTATAATTAGAATAACAATTACACAAAACTGTATGCTAAAAATTGCATTCATATTTGAGTAGATTTTGAGATTTGCAGTCCCAAAACAACTTCAAGACAAATATGTATTGGTTGCTACATCGTATGCCCAACAAATTGCAACATATATATATATGCATTTCTTTCACTTTTCCAGCTATTTGCAACAAAGTTACTTGTACTCACTTTCTGCCGCTACATAGCTCGAGCAAACACTCAAAGTTAGAAGCAGACAAACTGCTCCACCAATAGCTCGAAACTTAGACATTTTCTTTTGAAGACTGTTAGTACTGAGAGAGGCAAGAGACCTTCGACAGTCTTTTATAGATTAACATGTACTTAGTCTTATCTAAAGTGCTCGATATTGAAGTTAAAACGCGTGCGAAAATGTTATAGACGTCATGAGATTCAGGCAAGCTATCAGTAGTAATTGTTAGTGTTTTCATCAGTTGTTTATAGATATAACAATATGATATACGGTGATTTTGTAGCGAGCCATCACCGCGTACTACGGCTTAATAAGACTCCCTGCCCGCTGGCTTGCCTTAATTGGCCGTCCAGAGGTGGCGCAAAGAAATCGCAAGAGCTAGGAACCTAAGCTCCAGGGTGGATGTGTTAGCACATAAAGCCGCTTGTAGCTCTTAGTAAACACGCGGCATTCTTCTTCGCACAGCTCACAGTTACCTGATGTCACAATTTTAATATCGAAGTTGCTCTGTTTGCATAGCCCTTAAGTGCTATTAAGTCTATTTCACTCATGGTCTAAACAATGCCCCTAAATCTGATATGCCTAGCTCGCGGAATGATTAAAGCATCATTAGATCATCAAAGCGTTATTTTTTAATTTAGTCAGCTAGGCATTTGACCACCAGCTCATACGATCACGTAAGTCAGCGACATTGTAGCCTTAGATGGAGTATCCCTAGTCTGGAATACACTAGCTCTCTAGGAAAGACTGTGGGATCAGTTAGCTGCTTTGCGACAGGTTTTTTATCAGCATGCTATGGATTCCTCACGATGTTTTCTTTCACAGGTAGCTCAGGCTCTTTTTGTGTCTTTCGTAGAATCGAACTTCGTACCTCTCGCACGGCAATCAAACCAACTTACCACTCGGTCATCATTGCTACAAAAGATTATTATGTATTTCGTAACAATAGCATTTTATTTGTAATTCGCTATTAATAAATCATATCAGTGTATGATAACATCACAATCAATCAAAACATGCAATTTACGATAACAATCAATGTAGAACATACACTTTGTTATCTTTTCTGAGAAAATTATGAAACCGAGGTAATTGACAAGGAAAAATACTTTGGCTCATTCTCGAATTGTTCCCCCGTAGCGTTCTTTGATAATACGAGGATAAAGTTTTTTATTATACATTTTAAGTTATTATTATCTTATGGACATAAACGAAAAACAAAAATGATCTTCTGACTAGATATATATTTTGCCACACCGATAAAGGAAATACAATTGAGTATTATTCTAAGAGGTTTTGCTGCTTAAAATGTTTTTTTGAGCTAGTATATTAGTTTTCGTTGTTTTATTTTTCAAATCAGTACCTCTAAAAACTGGCATATTTCAATGCCGGACCCATCTGATAGACATAAACATGAAAACGCCTTAACTCGAAACGACAGAATAAATATTGAGAATGTAAGAGAATTCCTGATTCTATGCTGAAAACTCGAATAATAACTGTACTTTTTATAATAAAAAATGTTTTTAATTTTTTCCTTGCTTAGTTATAGTATCAAGGAGCCGAAGCAAAAAACATATGTAGCTTGGCTTATTATTCCTCAGTAATAATATAAAAAGCCCGCGTAGCTATAATTCAAGAGCATCTTGCAATCATCCAGCATTTTAAATCACTCGCCAGAATTATTTAAAACGTGAAAACTTCCTATTTCATGGCGAGCGAACGAATATATTTCAAGAGGCTGTTTTAGCAAAGTACGACGCGCAAAAACTCCCGAACTACATTTTTAAATTCTCATTATTTCAGCGACTGAAGCCCATCTGGCTTTCAGCTGAAAAGCTGAAACTCCACAGTCTGTGTTTACAAGCATACCAGAATTGATTACGAAAATCCAAACGAGGTTCGGAGAAAATTGAATTTTTTAAAACCCATACGCGGGCTTTTACGGACTATAGACTAGTTTTATTTGGGGAAAACTTTTTGGTAATAATTTAGCGGATCCGACGGCCGGATGTTCAAATAAAAGTCAAAAAAATGTCTTTGGTCTCCACATGCGCTTTTCGAGCCTACACTACGTATGTATATATCTATGTAGGTATATATATGCACAACTAAACACGATGCGCTCCACATTGCGCGGCGAGGAACGCGTAGTTTTTTCATCTAGGACGTTTTGCGGCACCGCCAAAATGGATTTCGTGTGGATTTCAAAAGTTCTTTGTTGGATATTGACTTTGAGGAGTTTTACCCGTTTTTTCATTGGGAATGGAGGCGGCTGCGACTCTTTTCCTTTTGCCGCATTTCCTCAGCCATTGATGAAAAGCAAACATTTTTGTATGTGTTCTTTCGTATGGAAAACTGGGGGAAATACGATAGGAATGGTTCTATATTTATAATTGTAATTTCTTATTATCATCATTACCTGGCAAATAAAATTATAGTTGGTCAATGATAATATTTCTTAACGAGTTTGGCGTAATTTCGATGTGATATTTTCGAAATGATCTATGATGATGATGATACTCTAATCAGATACTCGAAGGTATAGAACAATACCTATAACAATAACATACCTATTATTCCAATCCTGAGAAAGCGAAGTGTAGAGGCAAAACACTTCAAATAAGCTGCCACAGAATTGCAGTCACGATACAGTTTCTGCTATAATTATTGGTACGCCCGGAATAATCTATAAGTGGATTTATTATAATTGTATTTCCAATCATAGTTACTTACATACACAAAATAAATCAGGAATGAGCGATGTTTCTTGTACTTTCTTTCTTTCTTACTTGCGAAAACCCTTTATAAATTAATTTGGTATGTCCAGTAATCTTGCTGTTCGACTATGAGAACATATTAGACATTGGAGTTATTCTACCATATGAACGGATAGTTGACCGCAACTTACTACAAAAAAACCGTGGAACCTCAAGATATACCATCATAGTGTTCTCGTAGAACACTATGATGGTTTTTAGTGGCAGAGGATTTTCGATTACAACTGCTACATCTCTTACAACATAGAGGGAAAGTTAAGGCACCATTTACTGCCGGACTCACGTACTGGCCAATTTTTGATAAGTAAAATGTATAAAAAAAAGGTCAAAAGGATACCGATAAGTATATGAGATCGCAAAATTAGTTTCCTAAAATATATGGACAGATTAATTTGTACCTAATAATATCTGTTTCGTATAACCTTCAGAATTAGGTCTATTTAAACTATTTGACAATCACACTGCCGACGTGTATTAAATATGTGATGCACTTGTATGACGTCATTACCTCCCACAGAAGTTAGCGGAAATTTCCTATCGCTGTAAGTGGTACAGATAGACCACTTTACATGATAAAATTCGCTCATAGTTAATCCCTCTTTAATAGCTTAATACTAAAACGGAATTATTTATTATTTATAAGGGTGTACTTAACCAAAATATGTACCTTCTGTTATAAAATTTATTCATTTCATTGTCACAAGTCAATATTAAATTATTTAACAAATTGTCAAGTATTAAACATACATTTCGTCAAAATAAAATAAAATCACAATCAAATGCACGTCAGCAATCAAATAGCCTGCCTTTGATTGTACCTGGTGCAAAAGTACCCATCACACTAGCTGCATTGCCCCTCTGGATAGCAATGGCAAGTCTTTGCACCAGGTACGACCAGGGTCTCCAGATTTTTCCCTAATCCTGCGAAAAGGTGTACTGTATTTATTATTACGATCATTTTTTAGGAAGGAACCGCCTAGCTTAGGGGCAAACTATCTTTTAATTTAAAGCTACTAAGATGATACAGGTCTCTGTGCTTATCATGACGAACAACATTTAATATAGAACAAACCATAAGAAAATTAACAACAAAAAAAATAGGAGTAAGTTAAAAGCCATGGACAAAATTATTTGTTTTTGTGTATGATAACTCCGAAGGGGGCCTTAAAAAGATGGCCTTGGAAAAGGCCGCCACTCGTAAAGAAGAAATTAAGGTAATGATTTTGTAATTTTTTATTAGTGTCTGCAATTAATCACAGTAAGATTGTCGAGCGAATAAATTAGTGTGTGTTTGTTTGAAATTGTGCACCAGGTTAGCTTATATGCTACTTTTATAGCAGAAAAACGTTCAAACGTGGGATAATCTAATTGGCGCAGCTAATACCTAAATATACTTAGTATGATAACTCGTTACTGGTTTGTTCTCTTAATGTAAGTCTTCAAAAAATACATTCATTGGGACAATATCTTCGGCATTAATCTAGTGTCAGGCATAAAAAGGAAAACTTTTCTAATATTCGTCAAACTGCAGATCGTAGCAGTAAAATAAAAAGTTAAAATTGCAATTCTCCGGCAGAACGTGAAAAATCGTTAGATATTTCAAGCTTGCCGTACCACAATGTATGCTAACAAACTAAACCTTACTATGGGTGTTCTTCAAAACTATAAGGAATAATAATATCTAGAAATCATAAAATTACCATAAGCCTAATTAATATTAAGAAGACAGTATAGCAAACCACTCGGCTTTATTATTTTTTTTTACAACTAACTCAACTCAACGTTTGGCCACAATCTCACCTGATGGTAAGTGAAGATGTAATCGAAGATGTAGCACGTTTACCTAGTAAGAACCTATTCATCTTGCGCTTGAAAACACCCGGGTTGTATTTATCCGGAAACACAGAGAAAGGCAGGTTATTCCAGTGTTTTGCAGTTCTTATTAAAAAGGAGGAAGCAAAACGTTTGGTACGAATTGGTGGTATATCTACCATAAGTGGAAGACGTCCTGCCGATCTTCTAGATGTACGGTAGTGGAATGGTGCTTTATACGAAAATGATGATTATGGCCCTCAATATCATTAGCAGATAGTTTGTTTCAGTGCAAAAAAATAAAGTTTAATTTACTTAGAATAAATAAACTTTATAGAGTACTATACAAGTATATTTTTTTGAGTAATAGTACTAATTTAGTAGTATAGTTTAATAGTAGTATTAGTGGTCTGTGAACCGTTCAACACGCAAATACATATTGTTTCTCTTTTTTGCTATTAGGCAAAATACGATTTGTATATTTTCCAGCGTCAAGTTTATTAATTTTCAAGTTATTATCAAGTTAAGCTAAATATCAATTAATAAGTCATCGTGATCAAGTTAGTCACATGACCTTGCAAAGCAGTGGTGATTATACTAGGGATACTATGGAGATTTCCCGCGAACACGAAAACTAAGTTATTCCGTCTTTATATCGCTTGCCCATACTTGTGAGTATGAACAAGACATTAATAGTTAATAATCCTCCAATATTAGACATAAAATTTGCAAAATTACTAGTTTTGCTATAATTACGCCATTTTTTTAGCGAACGCGGGAAAACTCCCTCGAGCACATATTTTTTTTGTTTGTTTTTATTATATTTTCACAACTCCGGACACTTTTTTTAGGTTTTTTTTCACTTCTTGAGAATAGCTTGACCGATTTCCTTCATAACTATAAAGGAAGGAAATTGTGATACCGAACTCAGCATTCAATAGAAATATTAAAAATTAGTAGATTTCGTCTACTTTGGGTTTTATTCGAGTTCCAACAGTAAAACACTGCGGCACATCGAAATTGTTTAGGGCAGCCCGATCACTAACGAGTGGTATTGGAATTTATTTGAATACTGGCCGTTTTTTAACGATTCCCGTCAGAAATTGGATCTTTTGTTGCTTTGCCAGCCCTACCAGTGTCGTTTCCATTGATGGAAGTTTCCAATTTTGTATTCAATCGTTCTGGTTGATTCGAAAAATATATCATCATCGTCGCCAGCATAGGATTAGCGTGTCGATTTATTATTGAAATAAATACTCTGCATGCAACAACTAGTTATCCTGTTATCTATTTTATACAATTTATTTTAATAAGGAAGTGATAGCCAACTTCTTCTGACGGTTACTGCAGGAGCGGATAGATTTTTTTAGTTATTTCGATTCTAAAATAATTCCTCGCAATTGATACAAATACAATTTAAATGGGACAACTCGAGAAGTATATAACCTTTTTAAACCAACAAAATGTTGCAATCAGGAAAGCCGTCACCGTTCAATCAGGTACAATACAGTCGAATTAAGTACTTCCTCTTTTTTGAAATTCGGTAGAAAATCAGGCAAATCAGTAAATTAAAAGCGATATTTTGTAAAATGTATATATGTAATTGCAAGACATACGAGTACAACCTCAAATCTTGTCTTCGTTTGAATATAACAGGAGAAATAGAAAGTTGGTTACTAAATCTCTAAAATAATTATGGGCATACTAAATGTCCAAGTACCTAGTTACTTTCTTAATATTTTTAATTATTTTCTTACAATACAATTATCATGTCGCGTGTGATCAGAATCGTATAACAAATACTTAAACAATTATTAATACAAAACATAATTTTGAAGCGTATTCTAAACGCAATAGCAATATGCAGTGACAAACATCCTCTTACTATCAGCTTCTAACGTATAATCTAAACCCAGGGCTAAATATTATGATGTCAATAAAAAAACCCAGTTGAATATTACTACAATAATATTGCAAACGCCACTCTTATCGGCACATCCGCTGAGATATACTAGCGCACGCTTCCTCTTAACAGAAGAGTTTTAAATTAAAAACATAAATAGCTGTGTTAGCCTAGTGGATCCACGTTCCACTTTCGATTAGAAGGTCGTGGGTTCAAATCCTATATACTTACATGCCAGCACATAAGAGTCATTTCGCTCACGTCCAATTTGATACTAAATATATAATGATTCAGTGGTAAAGAAATAAGCTTTTCTGAAAAAGTTAAGTAGCTTTCTAATCTGAAAGAAAGTTTGTCCGGCGTGATCTATGAACTGTTGAACTATCCGCCATTTTTGGAAAGATTTCATCTAAACAGTAAGATGCTATGAGTTTATACGTGTACTTAATATTTGATAATATTGAACATTAAGTACCTATCACTAAACCTAAACCATGTTGTAGACGTTTTAAAAAGGTTAAGCAAATCCCACTTAATCCAGAGGTATATCGCATAACATAAGCGACGAAAGAAGTTAAACAAGTGACAGCAATCTTCGTTTCCTTTTGACAGAGTTTATTATACAAACTGACAAAATATAACCAAAAATGCTGTAATTTTTTTTAATTCTTTGGCCTCTAAAGTTTTTTGCGATTCCACAGTTCTTGGAGTCAATTTAGTAACCTTTACTACAAGTAGGTCAAATGATACGTTAAAATGTAGATAAACTTAAGACAATATTATGTCCATACAAAGGTATTCTTGTAAGAAATCCCCCTCATAGCCAGAAATTTGCTGATTTCACTGATATAATAAATTTATTGTTTTAAAATTGCGATTACCTAATTTTATTATCCCTACATCTTTACTCATATTATAACTGCGAAAGTATGTTTGTCTGTTCGTTTGTTATTATTCTATTCAGCAATTGAGTAATGAATTGGCTTGTTTTTTTTTATAGAAATATTTTGGAGTCCAAAGAGTCATAGGCTACTGTTTTACCGGAAAAACAAACAACGCGGGCGAAGTCGCAAGCAAAAGCGAGTCATAGAATATATTAAAGTATATAAGTTAAAGACCTTGATAATGTGGGTTGCGGTGTGGGTTAGTTATTTAATGTTTTATAATTCAGTTAATTATTTTTCATCCCACCATCTCGGAAAGAGTATTTTTGCTATTCGATATCTGAGTGCAAAAGCCGTTTTTATCCGCTAGAGGATAAAGTAAATTTGAATTTAGAATATCGTGTGCACTAAGTTTGTGAATTAAAAACTTCATTCAACCTATTTACTTCTACCTCTATGGTGCCGAATTCATCATACAACCTTTTTTATTTTGTTAAAAACTTGGACTCATTTTTCTGTATTTTTTTTTTTTGTTTTGCGCGCGCCATTATTTTTTCACGTCATATTGTTAGAACCTTATATTAAAAATAAGTGAAACAACTAAAATAAGTGAATCATTTTTTTTTTCGTATGTAGTAATTTCCTCCCTGTGGTGGGATGAAAAGTTACGTGTTGCACTCGAGTGCAAAGTTTTTTCACATTGTGCTATTTGTAGTATATTTTTTCAAACAATATCTATCCAACATTCATACTGCAATTGCATTTTTAGCAAATATTACCATACAAATATCACATAAATATGTGATATTTGTATGCTAATATTTGCTTTTCTAAAAGCGTTTGTATACAAATGTATATAAACGCTTTTATTTGAAAGTGTACGAGAAAAAACGGTAACATACGCGAGCGATACGATACCGTATTTTAGTATCTATGCCGAGTACAAAGCGCAGGCCAGAGGCGATATGTAACAAGCTTATAGTTTTGTTATACTGGATCCTGCTGGACAGGTGCGCTCAACATTTTAGTGTTACTCTAGGAAAAATTAAAAAGTGACAAAAATCAAGCATCACGCTAAGATTCATTCTCAATAAGGTGTAAAGCCGTATATTGAACGAACAAAACAAAATGGTAAGCCTAATTTAAGGTGTTAATGACGATATATCTTTTGCTAAAGCAAATTAGGTACATCAAATTAAAACTATTTTAAGCTTAAATATCTAAAACGAACTAGAACAATAAATAGAATAGATAGAACATGGGGTGCAGACTAGATAATTTTGTGATAACCGCAAAATTTTTGTATGTAAATACGTTGGATATGGGATGTTCACTTTTATTTTACTGACATACTATACTATACGCTAATACTACCAGCATTAACTAATTAGCAATATATAAACAGTAAAAAGTTAAAATTGAAGTTAAAATCCAAAAATATTAATATTTAATGTATTGGCATATACGAGATAAATTTTATAACAGTAAATTAAATTAAATAATGTTTCTGTAGTAAATCCTCTTTATTCAAATTGATATATTGTCCAATCGAATGTTCACAAAGAAAAGAGAGAATGTTCAAAATTCTAACGGCATTGCGTCACAGAGTTACGACATTCAAGCCCTGTGTAAAGTTTCAGAGCCCGGAGAAAATACGGCCCTCGACTAAAAATGTTGAATATCCCTCTCCGATTAAAGTGACGCGCAGCAAGAGCAGTTTCATATCGGCTTTTATATTGTGATCTCTTATTTATGTTGTTTTCTCTAATTTCATTGTGGATTTATAGACTTAATCTGTTTTCATAGGGCAATCCATAAAAATTAAAACTTGTACGAGTATCATACTTTCGTAATATGAAGTGGAGTATTTGTGTGTGTCTGATGTTAGTGTATTTGAATAGGTCATGGGCAAAAAATGAAAATTACAATTTTACGTATGGCAGTAAGTATTTTGTTGTTGTTTATTACTAACAATTCATAATTTAAAATAGTGGAAACCAACTTTTATTCGCCACCTAAAACTAACTTTACTAATAATGCCGTCTTAAACAATTAAGAGTTATATTGATTGAAACAAATATTACTCGACGGATTTTGATAAAAATTATGTGGGACCACCTCGGGAGTATACACCATTTGGAATAAATACATACAAGCTGTATCGTTTTTACGATCAGAATAATTAAGGTGTAGATGTAACACCTAGATAAAACTAGGCATACATACATAAACACATACTTAAAATATATATATATTCAGAAAAACTTTGTATATCTTTTTGGAAGTCGGTAAAAGCTATAGTTTTGTTTACCAGACTTAAAAAAAAGATGTCTGTATAATTTATTACAAGTGATTTTTTATAGAAGTCTATATGCTGGGTCCTGTAGAAATTTTATCAAATAAAGCTCAGTAGTTTGGTATATAAATCTGAAAAAATTGCCAGCCGTATTGAAGTCTGATCTTCATTTTTCAAGCATTACTTGGTAATTGTTTTTTTTACCAAGCAACAGATTTGACCAAGAAGCGGGACGATGCTAAGGCACTATTGACTGTTCGATTGTAATATTTGGTAAAAATGTGTAGAACACAACCCTAAACAAGTCTACGAAATATTTAAAACACGGTCCAGATGATGTCTTTTTAAAAACAATGTTTGTAAAATTACTGAGATTGTGAGACAACCAGTTTCCAGAACAACTACTAATAATCTACGCACATAAAAAAAGTCGCGTTAGTTACACTATTTATAACTCAAGAACGGCTGAGACGATTTGGCTGAAAATGTTAGGGACGTAGCTTAGAACCAGGAGACGAACATAGGTTTTTCTTTACTAAACTTAATATAAATCCAAAATTTGTTCATATATTGCCTATAAGGCAGAACAAAGTCCGCCAGTTCGGCTAGTATAATAATAAATTAAATTGTAAATAACAAACTCATTTAAAGCATGTAATAATTAGATAATATTTCCAGTGGCGTCACGCTGCAAAGAGCACATATGTCGTCACGGCTACAGTTACGACACCTTCTACCACATAGACGAGAGCCACCTTCAACATGCAACCGTGAAGAAAGACAAAACTGACCTCAGCTACTTTGAGATGCACATCGCCATACAAGCGGCTAGCAACGGACACATACTGCTATCTTCAGTTCAGAACCCAGGGCCGAATGATCCTGTGTATGAAATTGGTAAAAAAAAGTCCCACTGCTGCGCACGGGTTACCCCCATGATGGGGGTGTAGGCCATAGTCCACCTTTGAATATTATTAACCTTCTCCGACAAGCATTTTTGATCACGATGTTTTCGTTCACCGTTTAAGCATATGGTAATTAATTTTAATATGCACAGTTAAAATCTTAGAGGTGCATGCCTGAATCTGGATTTGAACCCGCGCCCTTTTGCTTGTAAGGCAATGGGCTTACCAACTAGGCTACCACTAACTTACCCATTACTGTATCTACTATCACAATACATGCTAGCAATAGCCACATACTACCGTATTCAAATTAAAGACCTGTGATGGTACAAAAAACAATATTGCTTACATTTGTTTCACTTCTTTCATCGCCAACTTAACTCAATACCACCACTGGATCATATGGTTCTGTTTATGATATCGTTTAAAAAATAGCGACTTGATAAACCTTTCCGTATATATAATTATTTAGCTCTAATTAATTATAATTACCTTTAAGGTTTAAGTCTTATAAGTAATAATTGTACAAACAATAAACCAAAAATTGAATGTTGATCTACTCATAACGTATCGCCCACTCATGTAATCGTTGGTTTGAATTCTTTAAGGTGCAAAACGCTTGTAACACTTGAGTTTTAGAACTTCTTTCCACAATTAAAACCGCCAAATTCTTGAATTTGTTGAATAGTTTCAATAACCATTGAAGCTTTTCTCAGCTCTTTCTAAAAATGTATCTCGTACATTTTGCAGTGGTTGGCGGTGGAGGCAACAGGTTCACGGAGTTGCGACTAAATCTGAAGCGAAACGCGAGAGGCTCCGCTAAAACGCCCAACATTCTGTCTACTATCGATTTCACAGCGTTTTATATCAAGATTTCCGACGGTAAGTCTTACCCACCTGATTTACAGTATACCTACCGAAGAAGAGTAAAAACAAATTTCAGGAAAACAAAAGAATAAAAATCAAACAGAAGGGTTTATGGAAACAAGAATAAAAATCAAGCTTATGAAATATAATTTACCTACAGGACGACGCACCATATGCGCATGGAAAGACGCAGCGCTTCTATATAGCTTGAGAAGAACGACAAATTCCCAATTATTCAACTTTTCTGCACTACTATTTCCAGTTATGAAGTAACCTTATGCAATAATGGTTTGCAACATTTAGGTTTACACTGTCAAAATTGTTAATTTTCAGAAGGTCTAGTAGAGTTTGGCAAGGAAGGTGAAAGTTTGCCCATCATCTCATACTATGATGTCCGCGAGCTGCCCATTAAATACTTCAGCTTTGCGTCGTGGACCGGCGTGGAAGCGAAGTTCCTGTACGACTGTCCTACCAGCGATGATGATAGTAAGCTTATATTTAACTCCATTTCGAACCCGAAGCACCACTCAGATACCTTTGAGAGTGCTATGGAAATTTGGATCAAGACCCGTGGCACACCCAATTCTGAACGTAGAAATAACATTAGGGCACGCATGTCAAATTTACTAAGTTAAAAATATATTTCATGATACGAAAAGCGTAAGTAGCAAGGAGTTAGTTGCATTTGGCTCTGATGGCTTAAGGAACTTTACTAGAGTAATAAAGTTATCAGAGCACCACAATATATACATATACAATACAGCAATGAAATAATGTTTGTATACACTCTACATTGCTTAGAAGCATCTGAAAGCTGCGTCGGTATCTTTCATGGATTTCCCGCGCCAACAAATTTGCAGTAATACTGCCCAATTGAACCACAATGAGAGATAGCAGTATTCTAATCCTGATTCGCTCATAACCTTTGCTGCAACTCAATGACAACAATTCATTCACAGTGTCAACTCCAAACTCTCAAGTAGTAGAACCAAAGCTATCCAATTCTGATGAGCTAAAGAGGAACCTGCTGATGGCTAAACTACCATCCGTACCTCCAAGCCCGACCGTGCAAGTCCAGCTGAGTGTCAGAGCTACTCATGTCAAATACGACATTATAGACTCGAAGCTGAAGATCAGACTAGCTGTTGTCATGGTATGTGTGTACTCGTATTTCAAACGTCTTTAAAACAGGATGTGAAATTTGTCTGAATCTTTTTTATTTATGCTTCTTAGACATGTTTATATGTTTGGACCGTTTTGTTATTATAAATATAATGTCTTAGAAACTACTCCTGTTCTAGACCTGTGTCTAGTTCCTGTGCATATTTTATCAAATCGATTCTGTATTTTAGTTTGTAAATGAAAATAACTGGAATAAAGTCACTTATTATTGTATTAGAAGCAATATTATCTTAGTATTGGTTGTGGATATTGCGCGTAAATGCTTAAGATGATAGATATTATTATTACTTTTTTCTTGTCGATGGATATTTGTGATCAATAATTAACTTGATAGCAATCTGTTAAATAGAACTCTATGAAATCAGTCAGTGGATAAGTCTCGAACTGGCCAATAATTTAGATTATTTTTCATTGGCTGCATTGCAGAACGCCTGACATATGACGTATCTATTACTTACTTATTTTAGCATATATCATACGAATCGTCATTCGATAACCAATCAAACTATAGATTATATCATATTCTGCACCAAAAATTCAGCAATCAATAATATTAGTCATATTAGGTAGGTACTTCGTTACACAAGTTCTTCTTTCAGTTCTAATCATCGTTCTTGTGTAACGAACAACCATAATAAAATATTAATAATAACTAAACAAAGCAATCATAATGTAAATATTTGTCATGAGAACTATTAAACTAAGAACTAATATTAAGTAATCGTATATAAATGAGATTTGTAAGTTAAATTTTTTAAGTAATTATTAATTCAAATGTAATAAGATTTGCCTGTAACTAACGTTATTTAAAGGTCAATAAATATTACTTTACTTTACTTTACTTCAAATTTGCGCTATAAAAAATTTAAATCAATTGTAAAATTAAATTTCAAATATTTACAGGCCAAGTTAAAATAATTTTCCCATTTCCAGAGTTGGACAGACAACAGTATGGTATGGAGTCCTACAAAATATAACGAAACCTCTAGTCTTAAATTCCGTCAGGGACAGATATGGAGACCAACGTTCTTTATATTTAAGTAAGTAGGTACATTTAAAGTGAAGTAAACCAGGTCTTAAAAAGCGCATTGTGTTCCTGCAGAAAAATGATGACAAGTGGTCATGACCATATATTTTCAATTATTTCTGTTAGTAAAAACAACCAACGAGCAGAATGTCAGCGTAGAATGCCAGAAATAATGTTGCGTACACACTATGGAGGTATTCAATATTTAAATTCTTAAAAATTACACACGTAAGTTCCTCTTATGTCCGCTTGAGACGGTTCTCAAATGTTCATACACATACCTATATCAATTGGTTTCGAAAGCTTGTTAAACATCATAAAGTTATTTTCTTGATTTTTCCAGCTCAGACAGTTCAGAACCCTTAGATACTCAAAACCCGGATCTAATATCTGTGGTTTACAGTGGAGATGCAACATTTCACTTCCAGACCGAAGCCGTTATCTGGTGCTTCGATGTAAATGAGACGCTGAGGTATGATTTTTTATTTAGAAGAGAGGCTTGCGTTTGACTGATATTCAATTTTTTGTAAAGCGACGATGTGATTTAAGATTGAGCACGCATACTTTGGTATTTTCAAAGGGACTCAAGGTGGTGTGTTAACCTTGGTGTAATCAGGAATTATGTGGAGATAATGTTGAAGATTTCATAGACCAATTACACACCAAATTTAGGGCAACACGGGAGTTTTAGTGATGAAAATCATATTAAACTAAGAAGTTTACCAGAAAAGCCTGAAACTTGAGAAATTATCACCGTCATCATCAAAAAACAGGTTATACCTTTCAGGGTATTAGCAAACCAAGTGCCGTGTGAACATACCGTTGGCTGTAGACGAGAAGGGGGATAAGGAGGGGAAGCTGCCAGAAATTATCGTCTAGTAACATTAACTAGTTCTTATTAAACGCATAACATTAGTAAAAAACAAAACAAACTAGCCCAACAACTTCCGACTTCAAGTACCTACATGATAATAGATATCCAACATTTCATGTTTCACGCCTGGTAGTCAAGGTTTCTTCCACTAAAATAAAAAAAGTCATATATTTCAGACGTAAATACAAATAGTTACAATACTATACTATTAATCAATAATTTTGCCAACACTGTGTACAGGTGTACATGAAAACAGAACAATACAAATAATAATAAATTTAAACATCACTGTACGAGTTCTACTGCAATATTTTTTATTCCTATTCATATGAACAGATACCCAGTGGCTGTATAAGGGACTCCTTGTATCGTCAGAGATCGTCGTAAGTATCTTATACTATCATTAGTTTTACTTGTTGTAACTCTCATTTTAATCTTTTATCCCAAGATGGCCGAGAGATAGTCACACGTGCACTCTGGTGATAGAACCATGGGAAGTGCACGAAAAGATTGTCATAGACGTCATGGATGACAAAGATAACAAGCTGGCAGTTGTAAGTAATTTAACCGACTTTCAATATACAACGTGTAACAGAAAGATGTAACATTGCTTAACTGTGTTAGTCTACCCAAAACACAACGTTGAAAAAAAATATATGGTAAATTAAAAAAAAATATTGCGTCCTCCTTGGCCGATCACGTGACCTATTCTTTGAATTTTGAATAGAATTTATTCTGCAATGAGTTCAGTTTGATGGATGAAATAACACCATTAAATATTGTCACACTTTTCGTTAAGGGTTATGAAATAGAAAAGTTTCTGGTGACAATAATAATACTTTTTGTTACTGTATACTTGATTAATTATTCATGGATATAGCTTCACATATAAATTCGACTACATCCATTGGTTGCAATATTTAATGTAAAGCCTGGAATAGTTGACTTTCTTGTCGTATTTTTCCTACGAAGTCAATAACTTTTCTTTCTTATGAAACATAATATTGACATATTGCCTACAGACAAATGTTAGAGTTTTTAACAACTTCAAAATAGATGGTAAAACTGTATTTTTATGGTTTATTTACTCGATTTAAAGTATACTATATTTTTGGGATTGGGAAAACTATATTTTTGTTAAAATCGGTCTAGAATTTGTTTTACTCCTAACAACCAAAATAACTGTAATGTTTGTAAGACGGGCCTGCAAATTGAACTCGGTTGTCTCTTTTTTTTACCCGACTGCGAAAAAAGAAGGGTTATGTTTTTCGACTGTATGTGTGTATATTTTTTTCAGCATGCCCTAGAGCCTAAACGGCTTGTCGTATTTTGATGTGAGTGGTGTCAATAGATTCATCTTAGTCATTAGAGTGACACTGGGTACATCAAGATAAACGTAAAAGAAATTAAGGATGATACACAGGTTTAACAATTTAGCAGTCGGTTTTTTCGAACTCGTTCTAAGCACTTGTAATAATAAATTTTGCTTGGTGTTCATAACTCTATTATACTTCTACCTACAGTTTGCTGGCGTAGATGAAGTGATAGAGAGTGAATGGGAGATGGTTACAAGTCAAATGGTGGTGAAGCCATCGGTTTGGACCCCACATACCAATGATAATGAGACCAATAACAGCGACAGATACTTACTTACTGTGGAGTTGAAGAGACGACCTACTACAGATAATATCGCCTTTTATACTCCACTGTCGGGTAAGACAATAAGGAATACAATATGTTTTGTAATTTAGGTAACAAGTACCATAAACATAAAATTTGATTAAAAATTCTCCATAAACCAACAAGAGTCTCTCTTGGAGTCTAAGTATGCAGGGTTATTGATTATTGGTGTACCAAACCGAAAGGAGGTCAGTATACTCAACTTATATCTTCTATTTATTTCTCAAATTCAGATGCCATAGTGTGAGTTGTTCCTCATCTATTATACTTTATACGAAACAGTTTTATTTTTCAAAAAATATTATTATTTTCAGTGCTTATTGTATTCGTCTTGATGTCATTTTGGACTGATCCTCTAGAAGTATCTAGAGTGTGGTTCTACGTGGGATGCACTGTAGCCATTTCCATGGGACTATGTAATATAGATCACCTAGTGCCTACACATATCGTGCCTCATATAAGTAAGTGATTTTCGAAAATGTAATATACCTACATACTTAAATCTCTGGACACGCTGCCCTGTGGTGGTGGGTTGGAGCATTTGGATTATCTGTACATCATAAATGGTCTATAGGTAATCCATCTGCTACTTTTTTGTTGTAGTGATGTTGTCATTTCATTTTTCTTAATAGGTGTGTAAGTCCTGGCTGACCGATATTTGCTAGGCCTCAACGTATAGCATACACCGCTGAACCTAGAGACTTGAAATTTAAAGGGTGTATATGGGCATTTCTAAACATTTCTTAGCACATTTACAGGGCAAGAATTTTGAGAAACTCATTACAAAAAGCAATATACATCGATATTGAAAATTAAGTGGCAAACCATTCAAGACAAATAATGCCATTTTACCGTCTAAGAAGATTTAGTCTCATTTTTTGTTCCGCTAAATGGCACAATCGGTCTGTACCAAAATGAACGCGTAGTTGAATATTCTTTTTACCAACTTCCCAAAAAAGGAGGAGATACTCAATTCGACGGTTTTCTAAGGGTGTACTTCTCAAGTGGTCTCTTTTAAATTATGAATAATGAAATGAAAATATGAGTAATGAAAGTCTGTAATAACTTTTTTCTTAAAAAGGACTTATCGCGTGTCATAATACCTTTTCTTAGATCTTATCCCTTCTCACAGTTTTGTTTCAGTATTTATT
Organism: Ligdia adustata; assembly: GCA_947049295.1. Taxonomy (NCBI): domain Eukaryota; kingdom Metazoa; phylum Arthropoda; class Insecta; order Lepidoptera; family Geometridae; genus Ligdia; species Ligdia adustata. Next base: position 6,250,762 of record OX346237.1, read on the forward strand.
TCCATTAAAGCAGAGTGTTTTTCCATACCTACAAAGGTTGTCTGGAAGAGATCGCTTTTAGCAATAAGACCGTCTTTTATACCGGTTGTCTGTTGTATTTATTATCAGATGTTCTATTTATTTGTGATGACTATACAGAGATTTGTAATTGTGACCTGTTTTTTAGGCAAATTTTCTTGTACGCCTTACTTTTAATGTTGCCTACCACAAAAATAGAAACTTCGGTCTCTTCCAAACAACATCCCTCTTCTTACCATAAAATGAGACCAAAATTATGTTATAGTATTCCTCTTTTGCTGTGTTCCAGTGGTGCTTTACATCACGTTACTTTGCGGAGTGCTCATGGCCATGATGGTGAAAGTATCCCTGGTAACTCCATACGCGGAGAAACTCTGCAAGTCCTCTTTCGTCCAAGGGCTGCTTACTTTCTCCCTTCTAAGGATTATCTTCTGTCTGCCTTCGATAAAGGTATTACCGGTTATATTAAGAAAAGTATACGACAAAATGAAATAAAACTTTAGCAGTTGGGTCTGCAATAGATCTACAGATAATCCAAATACTCAAAGCCAGTACCAAAAAATATTGTACCAGCTACATAGCTGTAAGCGGCATATCCAAGTCAAATGGCTATGCTTATACGTTAGACCAGATAAACACCAGCAGTATTATCATTATTACCATACATCTATTTATCTTTTTTCGAATTCTTAATCTACTACAGCAGTACCTACCGGCTACCACATCCTGATGGCAAAGATGAAACTTTTAGATAACGTCTACCACATTCTTACTAGCTGGCTGAAAGATCTGACAAAGGTAATATCACAGTACACGAAATTAAAACAGAACTGGAAAGTATGACGCTCACAAAAGGAAACCTTTACTCAGCAGTGGGTAAATAAAGGTTAATGATGTTGATGACAATACTAAACGCTCGTATTCAAATTCGTACTTCCAGATATCGTTAGGCTACTCCCGTCAAGAAGATGACGCTGAATTTCAGATTCCAGACAACGGAAGGATTCTAGAAGGTTCTAATGAAGACCTAGATAAAAATGATGATGCAAGGAGAAGCAGGAGAGAACTGGCCGAAGTGTTAGACAAGTTTATGTTTATCGCGTACTCTATAACTGCAGCAGCTGTGCTGGCTGATCATTATTGAACAGTTTTTTAGCCAGGGTCACACTTACTCTTTGTGGCAATATTTATATTATAATTTATGAGTATGACATGACAACATCCGCATAAAATAAATAAATAAAAGGAATCAATACAGATTGTTTATATGCATGGAAAATAATAATAATCTACGAGTATGCATTTCTAGTGGTCTCACAGCTGAGGTCTATTCAAGGAAAAAAACTACCAATAACTCTGTTGGCAGTATTTAGAAGGTTTTTTTTCTAAGGCACAACCAATCAGTAAGACCGCAATGCATGTAGGCAATATCAAGTATTACAGAATTCAGTATCACACAAAATTGTAAAATAAGTAATACTTTTAAACTAGTGGTTAGATGTGATTTTATAAAAACCCGACTGCAAATATTTCAGACCACTTTCCATTTTCCAATAGCACTAATATGGTTCTAATTGCGAGTAAATCGGTTACTTATAGGCAAGAGTGCTACATCCTAGGCCGCAACATCGTTTTAAAATCGATCAAGTCTTTTTGCTTAGCCGAGTTGTGCTCGCTTGACCAAGCAAACGTATAAAAAAGACGACTTAATTAAAAATTGTTTGATAATTAACAACTGAATTGTTCTTAAAATTGTGATGAAGTGAATAAAATTTTGCTACAAGAAAGGCCAACTGTGGGTTTCACTTCTTAACTTGCTTCTCAAAAGGCAGCGAAAGGTATTACGGTTCTTTCCCTTATGGAAAGTATAAGAACACCGAAATAGTAGGTAGATAGGTAATCTTACTACAACCTCATTCAAGCCCAATTTCTCTGTTATTACGCTCTACTTACAAAATTATATCTAGAGCCCCAAAACACCCCCCGAGCACCAATTTATTCTCGCGGAAGATATTTTTATTCATGAATATGAATTGCTTTGTTTAAAAGGATCAAATTTTTATGAAGATTTCTCGAGCAACGACTCAGCTGCAATATTCTTTATTAAAATGTCCGCTTCAGGATTTGCAATGCGAATTTTCTCGAATACTTACTTACTATGTAGAGATCTTTGAGAATCAACTTAGATTCGGGTCTATTTTGATGTTTTTGACTTAATGTTGCTTGTTAGTTATCAGTTGCACTTTAATATTGTCAAGCTGTTGGCGATCATAGAAAGATTTCATATTGACGCTTGGGCCGATTAGGAAAATTATTTGTTTGTTTGTTAGTTTGAATGGCTTTAATGAATTTTGATTTGTAATCAAGTGGAAATACGCTATACAGTTTTGCTACGAGTGCTAGACTTTGATATGAGTTTTGGGATATGTGAAAATAAAGGAGCCCATCGTAGCACGAGGTTTATATTGACCGCAAAAACAAGCAAAAACTACGTAGGTATATTAGTGCTATGAATTTTCACACATTAAACAAGAGCAAGCCTAATAGCTATAAAAAACTATAAGTTAAATTCACTCAAAGTATATTTGTAGTTAAATCAAAGAAGATTTCTTTTTACAACAGCTATATAATATAACATAATAAAACACGACAATAAAATATTTCATATGAAAGTTTCGAGTGGCAATTGGAGTCGCCTAAAAAACCACCTGCCTATGCTATCAAATATTTTATTTTTGTACTAACTTTTTACTTTCCTGGCAGTAACGTCAACTGAGTTACGATTGTATGTAATTCACTCTTAGGAGAGAGACCTCAAAAGAAATATTCACTTAGAACAGCAACCTCGCCTCACGTTAATTCAAAGATTTACGAAAAAGGATAGATCGGTCGTTACTTTGCCTTAACTTCTACATACGAGTACCTGTAGGTAGTTGTATTAAATTCAATAGCAATTGTGTTAAGATTTACAAAATTATGTACCTTTCTGTGGATGATTAGCGATTGGAGATTTCCAAATATCTACAATTCAAAAACATTTTTTTTTTATATAAAAACTGAATACTGATTCAATACGCCACGAGCCAAAACAAACTATACAAAATCATTAAAATGGGTCGCCCATATTCACCTGGGTAATTTAAATCTATGGTAAACCAATTCCACCTTTTTTCTTGCCACAAATTACCTGGATGATATCAACCAATAAGTCAAAGGTGAAATAAGTATAACTTAATTTTTGCTCTGTCCACACAGGTGAACAAATACTTCAAGCGTCAGCTCATGTAAGTCCATGCATTATGTTCTTCAAACGATTTTTTCATTATAGTTTGTGTTTAAATAAATATTCTATCACGTTTAAAAATAACTAACTACACAAATTCAACTTTGTATATAGTGACGCCTGCTCACACATAGAAATGACCTACAATTCCTACAAAGGCCACTCTACACGATTCGAAATCGCTACTTCCACGCTCCGTGGTCGCCTCTGACGAAGGTTAATAAGCGAAACGCATCACGTAAAATAAATTTGTCTCCGAAATTCTGAACTTTTCCGTATAAAAAAGTAGCGACAATAAAACAAGCATTTGTAAAAGTTTGAGGCTTTTAAGCGGGGTGGTCGTTTTTATAGGGAAGTTAGAAGTATGCTCGAGTTTCGACAGGACTTTTCATTTGAGTCATTTACGATGCAATCGGAAAAGAAAGTTACTAAGTAGGGTTATTACAAGGTTATCGGCTAGGGTATACTAAGCTGAGAGGAGGTCACAGTTCTCATCATTAGGTAAGACCAACTTTCGCGATGAGACTATCCGCTAAGCAACTGATGTTTTTTTTCGATTCCCGGATTATTATTTTATAAATTACCAGTGAAAGTACCAGCTGGATCAATTCTGATCATATTTTTATTAATAAACAAATCAAATCAGTTAAGGCGCATTTTAGTCATGTTTACGTAATCACGGAACAGACATAAAAAAGTTCCGACAAATTGAGAACCTCCTTATTTTTTAAGTCGGTTAAAAGCAGCAGCTCACTATAAGTTAACAAATCATTATATTATTTCTTCTAATAGGTACCAAAGTGACTATCGGCTGTTCAGTTATATTATACGATCAAAGTTATAAAATTATATTACCCACTTGGCCATAAGTCGACTATAACCCAAGTGGAACATCCAGTCATCTCCCGGCGCATCCCGACCGGCTATTGCTTAAGAGGACCACCAGAATTTAGTTTCTATACAAACTTTGCCTACTATTACTACTAATGTCCTTCTTGATTTTAAACACTAGGGGTAAATTTGAATTACAGTGTTAATAATGTTTCATTTTGAATTGTTACATTGAACATGTAAAAATAAAATTGCATCTATGGTCAAAATCATAATCATAAGAAATGACATAAATAGAATTTCGTTTGAAATGAATTTTGAAATTGCGGCAATTGAATTAAGATGTACTAAAATTGTGATCATTGCAGCATATAGGCCTGACAAAGACAAAGATCTCTTCTTTGACTTGCTAAAAAAATTGCTACAAAAGCTTAGTCATGAAGAAAAACGAATTGTGTTAGCAGGAGATTTTAATTTTAATATTTTAAAAGCTGACAAATATTTAAAAAAGTTTTTAACTATTTTAGACAAATCTGGCTGCAAGTTTGTATTGAATAAACCTACTAGAACTGAAGGCTCAAGTGCTACGTGTATCGATAATTTCATTGTTAATTTTAGTAACTTTAAAGGAGATATTTTAGATCATAAAATTGCAGACCACAAAACAATTCGATTAATAATTAACGATATCGTTGCAAAAAATATTCAAAAAAAGGAGGTTTTGTTTATAAGGAAGATGACACCTAGCAACATAAATTATTTTCATTTCTTGTTTAAAAAAGAGTTTCTAAGATTAAAACATCAAATAATTTCTTGTAATGACACTAATTTGAGAATGAATATTTTATTAGAAGCTATTAAATATTATTATGACATTGCTTTTCCAAAAAAGAAATTCATAGCACGTAGTAATAAGAAAAAGTGGACATCGAAAGGAATAAAAATATCTAAGACTAAGTTGGCAGAAATGGAGAAATTACAAGAATTAGATCCATGCAAAGAAAGAGTTACACACATAAGAAAATATAAGAAAGTCCTGAGAAAAGTATATATATCATCTAAAAAACTTCAATATGGTCATAGAGTAAGAACTTCCAAAAATAAAATAAAAGAGACCTGGAAGATAATAAATGAACAGGTGAGGTATAATAAAAAACAAAAATCCAATAAAACTATAAATAATATCAAAGCTGAAGATGGCAAAGATCTTACTGATCCTATACAGATAGCCGATGCATTTAATATTTTTTTCACACACATAGCTCACAAAGTAACGTGTAATACTAATACAGACACTGCCAAATGTATATCATATTTAGATGCTACAAAAAAAGCGACTTCGATAATCAAATTTGACCCAATCGATCTCAAAGAGCTATTAACAATTGTTAAAAATATGAAAGAAAAGTACACACCAGACATATACGATATGACTTCCAAGACATTGAAAAAACTTATTTTACAGAACGAATGCTTGGTAGAACTTTTACATTTCTTAATCAACGATTGCTTAGAAAAAGGAATATTTCCTGATTGTCTTAAGCTAGGTAGAGTTGTTCCGCTTTTTAAAAAGGGCGATTGTTCAGAACTAGGCAACCTCAGACCAGTTTGCATACTGCCAACCATATCCAAAATTCTCGAAACGGTTATTAAATCTAGAATATTAAAATATTTTGAAGAAAATAATCTTTTTACAACTTCTCAGTATGACTTTCGTAAAGGTCTTCTTTAAATTCCGTGGTATGGGTCCGGCAACAGACAGCCGTGGCGGGTCGCGGATGATTGGAACAACGTATCCGTATCCCGCTAGTAGGCGGTCGGAAATAACACCGTGGAGAGGAGTGGAGAGTGGGTAAGAGTCCCACATAACCGCTCTGCCTCTCCGTGGTGGAGCGGTAAGCATGCAGAATTTCTTCGGGCAAAAAGGTGAATAAACAAGAAAAAAAATGCGACTGAAAACTTTCATTCGTTCGGTACCTCATAGAAAGTAAGATGTTCTTAATTCGACGAAAACTTTTCATCGATGCCTCACCCTAGTTTAAATCTATTAAATTATTTATTTTTAACATGATTATATCACACGAATTAATCCATATAAATTAAAAAAAAGCATTAATGTTGTCTGTCATTTATCAGATTTTCCACGGGCAGACCTTTTGAAGCTCATCCCCTAATCAGAAGCGCGTCTCCCTCTTACGATGGAACTACACTCGTAGCAAACGTTTTTGCACTGACCGTATTTTCGTCAAATGCGTTCATCGTTGCATCGTTAAACCGTTCCAATACCTGCCTCGACCGGGAATCATATGTAGGTAATATGCTAACATCTAATCAATCGATCAATTTCGATCGGATTTCCGTCTTAGCCCGTTCATGTTTCATAGCCAGCATAATATTGACACATAGATAGATGAACGATCTATTTTACACACACGAAAACAAAAACAAAAAATTATAAATTTATATGTAGTGCCACAAGTGCCGGCTTTATCTAAATCGGCTAAAAGCGATATTTAACAGGAAAATAGGCAGAAAATAAAAAGTCATCAAATGATACTAAGTAAATTTATTTCATCATCTATTCTACATACAAGGCAGGCGAGCCCGCTCACAGATCATGTTGATAAAGAAAAATACTTGTTATTACATCATTAAGTACACCAAATCAAAATACACATTTAGTAATATCAATCGAACTACATAAATAATTGTCTTAGGATACCGCATAAACTCGACACTGTGCTAGCTGGAAACAACCTCATATCAAACTTATACTCAAACATTAGATATTTCAATTTAACCAACGAATGGCAAAAATTGCTGTATCGCTGGAAAATTAAGTTTGAGCTATTTTCAACCAACTTCCTAATGAGGAGGTACCCAATTCAACATATGTTTTTTTTTTAATTATTTCTGAGCTAATATCTCGGAGACAGGATGGACAGATATGAAAAAATCTTTTATTCTTATTTTGATAAAAGGTGGTCCGTGGTCCGTTTTTGAATTATATCAAAATCAGTCATGAGGTTTGATTTTAGTGCCCACCGTAATAGAAATTGGTAGTCACTGTTTTAAAGAATTATTCATTTATTAATCATCATTGACGTGGTATTTATTATTCTTTAGAAATATGGCTTGGAACATCGTTCGACAGACAAACATTTTAAAATCTTACGGCTTTCTGAAAAGTATGCTTAGCAAATTTTAGTAAACTTTAGTCAGTTTAGAAGTTTTCAATCTGTCATATAAAAACCTTCATAATTGACCGATAAGAAAAAACGGTTGAAAACATCATGCATGATATTATTAAGTAGTCAAGTCAATGCGGTATGCTAGACCTTAACAACTTGGGATTAATGAGCATAATCATAATTTGAGCAATACTTCTGTATTGTATTGTCACATGAAAAATTCATCTAAAAACAATAAAACTGACATAACAAATGGATGGAACATATTAAGTACATCAATTAAAGCTTAATTTAACTAAGATATTGACACGAACTTAAAATAATGATTATGATTGTTTTATAATACAGAAATATATCTCACTAACGTAAGCCTATAAACTTGCGGTGATTAAAATACTGTTTTATACGAAAAATTATACCTATTTATGTTCCTGAGTTAAAATTTAGTGCGTTGTACAAAACAATGGAAATTAATTCGAATGCAACAGACAATTGAAACCCTACCCCCATTTGTGTAAAAAGAACAGCCATAAACACAAACCTTATAACAAGTGGAGCAATAAGTAAAGCGAAATTATGATGCATAGCACTTCGCAGTGTCGTTGCAATTAAAAATATCGAATATGTAATGGACTTCATCACTCGTGCTTTGGACTTGTCAGCCAAATAGTTCTGGTTTATTCCTAAGTTCTAATATAGTTTTTACAGTTACGTGCATTGTTTCGTACAACGTATCAATCTTAAAAGTCAGAAATTAATCAAACCCACTGCAAACACTTTAATCATAGCAAATTAATTCTATTAATACATGGAAAGGAGTGTATATTACAAAATCAAACTTCTACCATTTATAGAAGGCACGGATGTGTGCTTTTTACAGGTAGAATACCTGCTTTGAAGTTATTTTATACATAATAATAATTGAAAATTTACGATAACTATTTTATTCATTCATTACTTTTGATAAATATGATTAACCGCTACTACTCAGAACATTTTTATTTCGATATCAGATTATTATTAGTGAAATAATTTATATAAGGCGAATCGTTAATGAAACGTAAATATACTTCAAAGCAAATTGTAAGCGCAAATGTTTGGATCAATATTTATTAAGAAACTACTAAAAGGAATGCAATAAATAAATGCATTATTATGCTTAGAATAAATATGTAAAATTACTAAATGAATAGGAATGTTATGCATTGAGAGGAACGTGTAAATGCATTAATTTTGCTATATAAATAGCTGAATGTCAAAGATTCAAGTTTAGACGACCTTTGAAGTCGCACAGAGTAAATATTAGTGCATATTATTATATAATAGTATTAATTCTAGTGTATGGAACATTGTCTCAACCATTCAGAAAAATAGAACATTATTTATTTATTGTCATGATGCTTTGAAGTCATGAGACCGCTGACTGTCAAGTCATACTTTGCGAAAATCAACCACGGAGCCTAGTCCAACCACAAAAACACTAAATTTCAACCACTTAATCATATTATATTGCCACAAATTTATTAAATTTTAATAAAATTAATATTTATGCCAAATATTATTGCAAGATTTAGAAAACTTTCATCATAGTAACCTAGATAAACAAGTACATTCATTATAATATTTATATTTTAAGATAAATATATCTTACAATATCCAAACATCAACATCAATATATACACACAGTATGAAAAGATCCTAAACAAGAAAATAGTTGTTAATTATCACCTTCTCTAGAGACTAAATAGTAAAAAGGATTACAGTAAATGCACGAAAAATAGTTATACATAGTCTTACGAGTTTTATTCAATAACAAGTAATCTAAATGAGCTAAAACAACTGTCGTGTGCAGATGTTTGTAATGTGTCTAAAATACGGAAGTGTCTTAAATTGTTACTCGAATAAATTACAACATCATCCATATACACAAAATTATTTTTGCCATTTATCAGTTACACACACAACATCTGCACGCAAACCTATGTATTAAATGCGATTATCGACTAAAACGATCCTAGAAATAGAGCTCAATTGTTTACCAACACTTTCATACAAACAGGAATAATTTTATATTTCTATCGGAACTTGCATATATTCTTTAGCTGAATCTACGGTGCTAGAGTGTTCATTGTTTGACAGCATTTACGTGTGGTAGGATTGTTAACCGTATGTTGTAACTTTTGCATATTGTTGAAACCTAAGTGTAGAACATTATTATTGTAACATTTGATCTAATTTACAAAACAACATCCTTCATTCACATTATGCAATTTCTCACTTCATATCACAATTGAGTAAGTATTTAACAACCTGAGTCCACAAGATATCTTAGAATGCATTTTAACAAGAAAAACTGGTGAATGAGGTTTCTGTTATTTATTGTTTCCTGTTATAATGGTTACTTCTCATGAAAAAAAATATGTTTTTGTATTTTAGATACATTAATACTTTACTTATACTAGACAGAATTTTTATCTTAAAAATATTTTAACATATTTACACACAGTAACAACTCTTTTAATTTGATTCAATAGATTAAAACTGCTTTTAAATTGATTATATTTAAAATACGTAATAATTAAGTTAGTTGATTTTATAGAGAAAGTTGTGTGCAAATGTAAGTTACGAAAAATAATTTTATTTATCTCCCCGTTTTCGACTTTATTTATTAACATCAGATAACAAGTGACTTATTAGAGGTCATTCATATAAACAACAGTTTGAATACGAATAAGTTTACATTCAATTATTATGTTGCAAGCATTATCGTCTTTTATTTATTTAAATCGAGGATATCATGCTCTCAACACCATTTTATGTCGATCAACATTAAGTTTTATTTCATTTTCAGTAAAACATCTATTATAACAATATTAATATTTTCAGTAACTTAGGTTTTTTTCTACTGATTATATTATTTTGATCCATTCGCTTATAGCAAGACGTTATTTTTTGTACACACTAAGAACTATTTTTTATTGCTTGATCTATGGTCACATTTAGAATAATAATTCGTATCTTTGGGCGATACATATACAAATTAATGTAAATATATTGGCACTCTCAATCAGTTTTATACTACGTTTTAGATAGAACTATTTTTTTCCTATGAAACTGATTTGTTGCTATATCTTGACTATTATAATAAGCGAAGGATCAATCACTACTTAAAAGTATAATAGTTATCGCCCGTCTGCCATCATAATTTATAGTCTTATTCCAATGTGCTAAGGTCGACATTTTCAGCTTATATTATCAGATCTACTATGTCTAACTTCTATGAAGGCCTATGAATATCTCTATTGACCTTCCGTATATAAAAAGGACTTTTTTAAAATAGCGTAATCTTCCGTTATATGTGAAAATATTACTGTGGATATAAAACTATGCTTTAAGTACTCGGCGATAGAGATCATTTTGGTTACAATGGAATATTGATATTATTTAAGCTCATCGATAGTCCAGATGTTTGTACTTTAATAACATTAGTAAGTTAACATAAAATACCATAAAATACATTTTTGTCAGGCACTGCTATACAACGCATAACAGAAAGGTGAGAAACACATTGTTGAACAAAATTTTGCAAACAATGTGTGTCCTCCATACACGTGACCAATTTTTGTATGGACAACACATTCTTTTTTTTAATTGTTACGCATCAACGAGAACACATTGTTCTCGTTGATGGGTATACTAAGACTTAAGTATTATCATACCTTTCGGTTACTCGTTGTATATATCTAGTAATGATATTATATGTAACTTACGATTGTTACAATGTATGTGGAGAATACAAATTCTGTAAATAATTAAAATATATGTAGTAACATATATTTTAAATGTAAATATTTTATATAATTTTGTTCGTGAAATAGAAAATTATTCTTATTTCAATTAGGATATAACAGCTGCCTTGAATTTCGAAAAGAGATTTTTTTAGCTGCTAAAATAAGTAGTTTTGTATTGTAAGGTATATACGATATTGTTCATTTGAAGCTACTCACGTATTAGTAAAATGTTTTCAGTATTTAGGAATAAAGTAGGTTTGAAAACGCATAAAACATTTATTAGGTACATTGCTATCAGAACGTATTAAAATATAATATTTATTTGCCGTCAGAAAAATACCGACTGAAGTACTAGGCGCTCATGGTAGAACGATTATAGTTCACATAAATTTTAAATAAAACTTAAGTTAAGCGTAAATCATGACACTATTGAAAAAGTACCAGGCGTCCATAACACTGGAAGAGATTGGAAGGTCTAAGAGATAAGACAGTCTCAGGATCGCGTTTGCGCATCCGGCGGCCGTTGCTGTCAGAAGAATATTACCTCTTCCTCTGTGGGCGCTGATTGGACAGGGGGCGTGGTCACGGCAGCGGGTGGCGTTTCTGGCGAACGCACTCGAAATTTGTCCGGTAACTTCGGATAGGTGTTTGTTCTGTGCAAAACGTGGTATGGTGAGAATTTTAATTATGTTCTGATAATTGTAGCATGTGTGGTTAAATTTAAATAAATATGCAAAAAAGTTGTCTGTCATATTTGTACGAGTAAGTACTTATTTTTAATAAGCATTATTTAAAACATTCCAACTAAGCTAGATTATGTGACTTGGAAATCTTTAGTTTTTTTTTTTAAACTATCGGCAGTCTGAAATATATATGAACTATTAAGTGAACTCTTTAATCTTGGAGTTCCCTAAATCTTTTATTTTAATGATGATGAAACTTCCTTATGGGAGAAGTGATCCCATTTTTTTATATATATACAAATAATAAATATATAAAACTTAAAAGACCATATGAACAAGTGTAACAAGCGGCAGCCTTAGCGCTCACAGCGATCAACCAAAACAACCTTCGAATGGAGAAAGCCCACTTAGATTAACATCGATAAATGATATCACCCGAATATATGAAAAAGTCAAATAATTTATGTAGTTATAAAGTGAAAATAAAAAAAAAACACGGGGCACCCAAGAACGGATATAGGCCGATTTATTGAAATATATATTAAAAAATAATTAGTCTAATAAAATAATAATATTATTAAGACGGGTTTTGGAAATCTGATTGTTGGAAAGGTCCAACTATAGTTTCGTTCACATTCGCTGAACTTCATCAATGATGAAATGAGTCGTTCGTGTCTTCAACGATGACACTTCTCGCACTGCCACTATTATCAGGTACGCGTGAAAACCCGTCTTCTTATACAATATAAGGATAGCACAAAGTTACCTAGTAGCTCTATTGTTGTTCTGCTGCTGTGTGGGTAGCGGGGCGGGCGAGCTGCCTGTGCGCGTGTGCTGGATCACTACACCTTGAATTTGTTGCTGCAACACATACAGTCGGATATATTACATGAGTGATCGGAAATAGACTTCATGCGCAGATTGTAGCTTATAGCCACTGACCTGCACTAGACAACTACGCTGGACTTCACATTGTCAAAGTGACAATTAATCCATTCTGCCATTTTGTCGCTGATGGCAGCGAGTGCGTCCAGCGTGAGCACGTGGAACTAAGATTATTGATACGATAATATTAATTTTAGTTCCCAGTACTCACAGCAAGCGCTTGAAAGGAAACAATTGTCTTTTAGTGTATATTTAGTCCAAACACTAGTGCTGGAGTTTTCGATTATTAACCATTAATGTCTTGTTGATGAGCACAAGTGTGGCCAAGCGATATAAAGACGGAATAACGTGGTTTTCGTGTTCGCGGGAAATCTCCATAGAAATCCTGGTAAAGTCTCCACCTCTTTACGAGGATATTTGACTTAACTAGATCGATTTATTACTTGAAAATGTATAAACTTGACGCTGGCAAATATACAAATCATATGGTGCCATATATCAAGAGAAAAAAAAACACTAGTGCCACAAGCACTGACAGTAATCAGTGTGGTAACGCGCGCGACCTTGGCAGATATTATCTGTCACTTGTCTTGAATTTTAAATCCTGAACGTTGATATACAGAGACGGGGTGACTCACGTGTTTGCCCACGAAATACTTGTTTTGTAATCATTGGATTTTTAGTTATTAAAATGAATGGAAATCATGTTGCAGCGCGAGCGATGGAGGAATCCAACGTAAGAGTGAAACTTTTCTCCGCTATATTATACCCTATTTGAACCCACACAAAACTCATAATGGATTACGTTAACGATCGTTGTTTTAATGTGAAATAATTGGTAGTTGAAGCAATTGTTACCAAATAATAAGACAACCACATTTTGTTACAGGTATACTCAGATACAGGTAGCGGTGAAGTTAGCATACAATGGACACGGCGATTAATAAACTTCACAGAAAAGGATAAGAACGGTTAATTGCTGCAGTTTGGGATTGTAATTATGACTGGAATGGCATAATGTAAAGGTAACATCGTGGATAAAAGCTCAGTTTCCTAGTTGTTGAAAGCTCGAGCCTTCACACAAAAGTTATTGGAAAATATACAACGCTTGACAATAATAATAAACAGCGCTTACATATTGAAATTGCTTAATTATGAATAGTATGAAAACTCTTGTTTAACGTACAGCCATAACAAGTATTAGTTGAGGCCGTATATCGACCGGCAAACATCTTGAACAAAAAGTGATAATAAAAAAAAGAAAATGGTGGAGGACCCATCGCGAATGTGCACCTCTAACTGACGTTGGCTGGGTCGTGTCTCGAAGAGTACTCTGCCCCGCACACTACCCACACTAACCACCGACAAAAAAACTAAAATATGTCACAGCACACTCAAGGTCAACTTCAAGTTGTTTGCCGATGATTTCTTGGTCCTGTTCTGTAATAGTGCCGGCAGCGTTTAGAACGCCTGTACAACGTGTATACATGCTCTAACATCGAAAGCTGAACAGACGAAATGGTTGTACACATAACTACCTACTATATAGTATGCAATGACCCCAATTTGGTCAGTCACACTGACTAAACTAAAAATTCCTAAAATTATATCCATCCTTTTCTCACTTGTGGAAACAAAAGGAGAGGAGACAATTTTAGAACTGTCAAATTAGGTTAGTTTAGTAAGTTTTGCCTGACCGAATCGGGATCTATTTAGGTACAAAGCCAATTGTGATCGTTAAAGTTGTATGCTGCTCAAAGCCAAATTAAAGTGCTGTTTACGATTACTTTACACTCTTGTTGTTTGGTGTTGAATAAGGTTTTTTAATTGTATGATATGTTCATGTTAAGCTGAACTGTAGAATAGTTATTGGATTCATGATATCGTGGCAAGAATTTATGCGCACTTTACAGAATTTTGTAAATGCTCTTATTATATTATAGGATGCTCTTATTATCTTATTATAGGTATTACTCGTATGTTATTCTAGATATCATGTTAACAAAATATAAATATCAAAAAGAAAATGTAAACTAGTATTGAGAAGTATTGAGTAATCAAATTTCAAAAATTATATAGAAATACAACTTATTTAAGTTACAAGAATATTTTTTTTATCTGTAGTCTCTAGTGGTTCATTATGATATTCAGTTATCTTGTTATCAGTTATCAGTTATGTGATAGTTATCTTGTTGTATATTAATTATTAATTGTCTTGTTATAACACAACAATTAAGGGACGCATCAGCGTCAAAGTTAAATTAGTATTTACGACTGGAGAAAAAATTAAGAATGCACTAACTTTGTTGACACTACGAAAATTATACAAAAAATACTAAATTTCTGATTACTACTCCGATAGAATGATTGGTCTACAGAAACAAGTTGTGTTTTTATTATTTTATTTTATTATTTTTAATAACATTATTGACAAAATTGAACTTTTAGAAAGTTTTCTGTCTTAGCCAGTTTCAATATATATTTTTTTAAATTAAGTAATTGTTCGAAAGTATCGCATTATTATTACCTACTATTAATACGCGGTATTATCTAACCGTATAATTTTTTGTAACGCCATTCGATGTACCTTAAGTGCTATGAAGCGTTACAGGAGACTCGTCCTTTAAAAACTAGACGAAGTTGCTTTTTAAGCGATAAGCCCGTCCATATAATATTGCTATAATTTGCTTCTTTAATTCTACTAAGACTTTTGTTCTGTGTGCAGCAAAGTTATCAATCAATATAATAATGAAATTATCTATGGTTGAAACCATGAACTACTTTCTTTAGAACTTTAGTCCTCTTGCCGTAAAACCTGACGCTGAGTTGAGCCATCGGCCTTAAGTAAATGTCTGTTTCTGAGATACGAAAGGGCTTTATTGAAAGAAGATTTAAATGGAAGAATTAATTTGCTTACTTATTGATTTTACAATAAGTATAAAAACATGGAGAATAATTAATTTACCAGAGAAAGGAAAAAACTCAAACAAAAATATAGTCGAAGTAAATAAATGACCTTATTCGACACAAAGATAACGTCAAGAGAAGAGTGTACGCAAGAATATACGGTATACATACAACAACTAATTCGGATATCAAATCTACTCGACATATATCATTTACTTACACAATAAACACAAATTTTGCCTTTAAAATACGTTCGGATAGTCGAGCTCCTGAAAACGAACCAACCATTCGGTCTGTTACAGAACTGGACAAACTAAATGTTATACAAATAAATGTATGATTTTACAAAAAACCTTGTGGCACATGAAAAGCTATTAAATGGTTAGGATTTTACCAAAGCTTATGCCGCGGGTACAACCAAGTAAGTATTATGAGAAACTTATATACATAGCACTAAATTAATATGAATGGGTTAGGAGCTTTATGACTAC
This sequence comes from Ligdia adustata, assembly GCA_947049295.1. Taxonomy (NCBI): domain Eukaryota; kingdom Metazoa; phylum Arthropoda; class Insecta; order Lepidoptera; family Geometridae; genus Ligdia; species Ligdia adustata. Next base: position 6,266,842 of record OX346237.1, read on the forward strand.
ATCTCGATTGGACTAGTTAGCAGGTACGAGTATGACCAGATCGCTTTATGACTCAATCTCTATATGACTATATTGCGGATAACAAAAATAATCACGTAAAAATAATTACTCCTCAACTCTTTACTTTATTCCTAAGGCAATTTAGTCATAAAGCGATTTAGTCATACCTGCTAGTCCAATCGAGATGTAGTCATAAAGCTCCTAACCCATATGAAATAATAGTAGCTATCACACGCGGCGTTGCTCGCGAAACAAATTTAAATTTAAACATGTTTCAAACTTTGAGCCCTCATTTGATACCCCTCTAAGGGTTGTCAAATGAGGGTTGAATTACAGAAAATCTTTTCTGAAAGCCGTCACGTCTCTAGAATCAACGGTTTAGGTTCTGAGTCGATTCCCAGCGAATATCCTTACTAATCTGTATATAAATGAATAAAACGTAAATGTAACCAAATTGATGAAGAAATAAAATAATTTGTATAATTTGAAGTGTACACACTTCAAATCCAATTAAACTAGATAATTCCATTATTTTACTGGCTGGTTGGCGCAGTTGGTAGCAACCCTGCCTTCTGCGCCGCTGGTCCTGGGTTCGATCCCTGGTCTGGTTAAACATTTGTGTGCATGAACATGTCTGTTTAACTTGTGTCTGGGTGTTTATTATATATATAAGTATGTATTTATGTATATAAGTATGTTTATCAGTCATCAGGTTACCACAGCACAGGCATTGCCTAGTTTCGGCCCTGAATGCCTTTGTGTGGATGTTGTCCCGTATTATTATTATTATTATATTTATATTATGACAACTTCACTTTTCATATGCCACAATAGATTTCAAATGTCAAACACACGAGCTATTGCAAAACGCAGTCTATAACAACAGACGCGAGTACTCACATCGCTGGGAGACTCGTGCAGTCTGTGGTAGCCCGGTGGAGGCTGCTGACTCTTGCCGCTTGCCAGCTTTAACGGCAGCTGCTGTTTTACCATTTGCTGAAACAAAGTAATGTAAGTAAAGTAAAGTTTATTTAACAATAAATAGTTACAAATTTACATTGCATTATATAAATGTACAGAGGAGAAAGTATTACATATATACATTTACTGCGGTCCCAAACTCGGCCAGGCCGGGCTTTGGGCACCGGTTAAAGAATTAGTACATATAATAACGCAAATGAGTCAACAATATTAACATATAACTAACTGGTATAACACATAAACGAAGAATTTAATACATGCAATATTAATTCCAGGCATTCCATGAAAGTATTCATCAAGTAGCTAATTAGGTAACCACGTTAACAGATCTCCAAGAGTACCTATTAAAATGGAATAAAACTGATGGCATATTAATTACAGACAAACATTAACATTTACAGCCGATAGTGGCCTTTACCTTTATTAAACAAGTAGCTATCACCTCCTTAGGGGCTGAATTTCGAAAAATCCTTTCATAGTACACGCCTACACCCTACAATGAATACACCCTCCAAAGTTAAGGTATGTCTCTGGTTAAGCTCTACGTTGATTACTGGCAAATATCAATCAGTCAGTCAGGACTTACTCTTCTATATGATTTAAATAATATTATGTAGGTACTTAACGTGTGAAATATTATTATTTGACTTATTTTTTTTTATCAGTAACCCAATACTGACTCAGTCTATTATTATGGTTGGGGAGATAGATGGCTGGAACACGCGTCAATTCCTGAACGGGTGCTGTTTGCGGGAGACCCGTGCCAAGATGATGAGTGGTATGTTCTGTATAGCGTGCGTCCTTCATCGACGCGGAGTAATTATAAGCTGGTTTGCAGACAAACATAGCCGTCGTTTTCGTGTGAAAAATGAGGGCAGGAGAAGATTTCTGGGAATTGTATAGTGGGTGGGAAGTTTTTATATGTGGTGCGAACGAATCGTAAGTAGTTACAGATATAGCGGAGGCGTGCACGGTGGCTCGGGTCTCGTTCTGTGCGGAAAGCAGCTGCGGGGGAGGCAGCGCGGCGCCGCGGACGCTACACGCACTCACGGAAGACTCGGAACCAGTCGAGCCGCGGTTATCTACAATATAATGATTATTATTTAAACTTTAAATAATACTGAAATAAGATCATCGGTTTTTGATAAGAGACTAATTAATTTGTAACTTACAAATCAATTAGTTCCGAAGAGGGTGAGAATTAGTGTCAAAGATTTTGTTACATTAACTCATACCAAACTTTAGTTTGGTATGAGTTAATGTAACTTGTTAAAAACGTAGAAGAATCGGCAAATAGGAGAAAAATCAAACGTATTTCATACCAACGCTAGTTTTTATTTTTTAAATAAGGAACATATTTAATGATAGTAGTTAGTAGATAGTTTTTTAAACAATTTTTTTTTTTTGGAAATAGTAAGCAAATTATACCCACTTCGCCATTTAGGCTCTTTCCGTCTCGTTGTATCGCTGACGCTGGAATCCGGTGACAATGTTCCTACGCTCGCTATCTCTTCCTGAGATCCGCCTGGAAAACGACACAGTTTCAAGCGGACATAGGCAAGTTCAATCCCATAAAAAACATTTAAAGCATGACTTTACACGAAACGGGTTCTTAAATAATATTTAGTTATTATCTGGTACTTTGAACTATAAAGTCAAGTGTGAATTAGTTCAGCTCAAACTCGGTGTGGTTAAGTAGCTTCAGTCAATCAATAATTTTTTAATTAAAATTTTTCATTGCACATAAGTAGTAAAGTTTAGTTCAAAGGTTCTTGCGGCCATACTACGTCTCCATCATCAGACCACTGGAAGAAGTGCTTTTAAAATCTATTTTGCAAGATTTTATTACAAACAACATTTAAAACTATTAAGATATATCCCTAAAAACGGACTACTAAATCCTAATTTGAATTTCCATGTCTTATATTTTTAGATTTACACAATAATTATTGACCGAGCGAAGTGTTTCTGTTCCAAATCTCATATATAAATATGTAGCTATATTCTTTCAGTAAACATTTTTGTTTGGATGTTATCTCGTGTGCGTATCAGTCGTGATTTGCCAACCAATGCCTGGAAGAGATTGCTTTTTGCCGATAAAGCCGCCACTAGAATTTTTCTCTTGTATTTGATTAAAAAAAATGTTAACTGCAATGAAGAATTTATCTATCTATCAATGCTAAGGGTACTTGGTATTCTGGATCTGTATTAACTTTAGTCGTAACTCTATAACGGTACGACTAAGATTTTTTTGCTATTATTTACTAAGGGCGGCTTGCTTGACGTCAACCTTTTATTTCGTTTTAAGGCTAGTCTAATGATGTTACCGTGTTGCTGCAATCGTTCCAATCGTCTATACAGCCTCTCCCGTTGTTGCTCCACGTCCTTCTGTTGCTCCGCTAACTCTTGTCGCGCCGCTTGTAGCTGTCTACGTTCTGTCAATATTACACACATTTTATTATTTATTTATTTATTTCTTATTAATTATAAAAAAACTGGTCATAGTGTTACTCTTTTCGTTTTCAACCAGGCTTTAAAACAAGTATTTAAAAATAAAATTTCTTCAAAGACTTCAATACGACGATAATTTTTGTTATTTATATTTAAAAACTAAACTAACAAACCGATTTCGATAAAATTCAAACAGGACTACACACGCGGGTGGCGTACCTTAACAAACAAAAATATATTAAAAATCTGCTCAACCGTTTCTGAGAACATAAAGAAAGTCGATTTGAGAAATTGGTAAATAAAATGGGGAGAAGTTCGTACCGAATTGCACCACTAATTCTCAATTAATCGATTTTGATGATCAATTTTGGTTTGTTAGGTCTTACCACATAAATACACCAAATACAAGTAGGTCAGTATTTAAATCATTAGTAAAAACCAAGCTAAAAGCAATATTTCTTTTGGCGATATTTTATAATTGTAATTGCGTGTATCCAGACACACCTGATTATTGGACAGGTATAACTAGAGTTTCATTCGCATTTAGTAAATCTCATCCGGGTTTCAAATTGAGTACAAGACGTGTAACAATCGATCCACGTTATAAAACCCCGAAATGTTCACAAAATCTGTGCGAAACTCTGGTTGGAACTTGTCAACGATCAGGCACGTGCTGTAAAACCCGTATTATGAAAAACATTTAATTTTTTTGATTTTATTTAATGAGACTAATTTTGTCGTATATGTCATAATAGTGGCAATAATCATCAAGACGACGGTAGTCAAGATGACTATTACGAATTATTTTTATTTGTTATTCTAAGTAAGACCTTTCTTATTAATTGAACTTATTTAAGAAAATGCTTAGGTAATTAAGCTTTTGATGTGAAACATCTATAGCCGCACGTAAAACAGATTTCTGGCGTGGCGACGCATGCCGTGGCGACGTGTCGCCACGCATACTTACTCAAGTAGCTGAAGCGAGGCCGCAGGCCGAGCTAATCGTTGACGAGCAAGGTGTTATAGTGAGGACGAAGGCCGAGCTATGGCACCTTGCAAGTCCGGAGTGCCCGACAATATTTACAAAATAATGTCGATGTTTCACATCTGCCAGACGTCCCGTGACGGCTCACATTTTTTTTATATTTTATTATTATAAACTTATTGTAACCTAACTTGTATATAACAATTACCAATAAATAAATATGAAAATGGTCACAAGCAAAAGAACAAAATTTGTTTGCCACAAAAGTTACCTGCAAATAAGGAAACATATTTACTAAAGCACAAAAGCACAGAAAAAAAAACATTCACAGGTATAAAAACTAATCTAGTAATAAACCCCCAGTAGAAGGAAAAGTTTCCAGAATACTGGCTGCATTGCCACGTTGAATGGCAATGTTTATTTCTGGCCAAAATAAGAGCCAGCATTCTGGTCACATGTCGCTTCCACCAGACGTTTTGATATTTCTAGATTTAATTTTCCTGCATATTAGGATCAACCACCTTACCTGCGGAAATAGCGTTGTAGTCGGCGTTCTTAGTGGCCTCCCAATTGGCCCGTTCAGCGGTCAACCGCGCTTGAGCATGTCTTAACTCTTCTAATTGAGCGTCGTGCGAGCGAGACAGCGCACCGCCGCTCGATCTCCACGCCATTACTTGAGCCTCTAAGCTGGAATTTGATACAAAATGATGACTTACTTGTAGCTTAGTTTGTTTCAAGCAAGCAGCGACAGAATTTAATTGTTTGTACTCTTTTGCAGCATTTTCGCACTCTATATATTCATAACGGCAGCCGTGGTCTAATGGCTAGCATGCTTGCTTTGAGATCCGACGGTCCCAGGTTCAATTCCCAGTCGGGGTAGGTGTTCGAATGATGAGTTTGAACATTTGTCTACGGGTCTGGTTGTCTTTGTGCGTGGTTTTGTGAATGTTAAATGGCAAGAAATCATAATAGGGAGCTATAAGTGTGAAACGTTTATTTATTTATTTTATTTTGTTTAACTTAAATTGTTAAAAGTTTGACGAGTGATAAAAGATTTCTTAGCTATTATCATATTCCATTTTATTATGTCCAACATGTGAATCTTATTTATGTCCAACTTGTGTATATTATTTATGACCAACTTGTGTATATTATTTATGTCCAACATGTGTATATTATTTATGTCCAACTTGTGTATATTATTTATGTCCAACTTGTGTATATTATTTATGTTCAACTTATGTATATTATTTATGTCCAACATGTGTATATTATTTATGTCCAACTTGTGTATATTATTTATGTCCAACTTGTGTATATTATTTATGTCCAACTTGTGTATATTATTTATGTCCAACATGTGTATATTATTTATGACCAACTTGTGTATATTATTTATGTCCAACTTGTGTATATTATTTATGTCCAACTTGTGTATATTATTTATGTCCAATTTGTGTATATTATTTATGACCAACTTGTGTATATTATTTATGTCCAACTTGTGTATATTATTTATGTCCAACTTGTGTATATTATTTATGTCCAACATGTGTATATTATTTATGTCCAACTTGTGTATATTATTTATGTCCAACTTATGTATATTATTTATGTCCAACATGTGTATATTATTTATGTCCAACTTGTGTATATTATTTATGTCCAACTTGTCTATATTATTTATGTCCAACTTGTGTATATTATTTATGACCAACTTGTGTATATTATTTATGTCCAACTTGTGTATATTATTTATGTCCAACTTGTGTATATTATTTATGTCCAACTTGTGTATATTATTTATGACCAACTTGTGTATATTATTTATGTCCAACTTGTGTATATTATTTATGACCAACATGTGTATATTATTTATGTCCAACATGTGTATATTATTTATGTCCAACTTGTGTATATTATTTATGTCCAACATGTGTATATTATTTATGACCAACATGTGTATATTATTAATATCCAACATGTGTATATTATTAATATCCAACATGTGTATATTATTAATATCCAACATGTGTATATTATTAATATCCAACATGTGTATATTATTAATATCCAACATGTGTATATTATTAATATCCAACATGTGTATATTATTAATATCCAACACGTGTATATTATTAATATCCAACACGTGTATATTATTAATATCCAACATGTGTATATTATTAATATCCAACATGTGTATATTATTAATATCCAACACGTGTATATTATTAATATCCAACATGTGTATATTATTAATATCCAACACGTGTATATTATTAATATCCAACATGTGTATATTATTAATATCCAACACGTGTATATTATTAATATCCAACATGTGTATATTATTAATATCCAACACGTGTATATTATTAATATCCAACATGTGTATATTATTAATATCCAACATGTGTATATTATTAATATCCAACATGTGTATATTATTAACATCCAACATGTGTATATTATGTATGTCAAACATGTGTATATTATTTATGACCAACTTGTGTGTATTATGTACGACCAACCTGTGTATAGTGGTGAGTTGTTGCCACACGATGCACGTGAGAGTGTAAATGGCATGTTGTAGCTTAAGAGCCGCGTCTCCCGTAAGTTGTTCGCTCGGTCGATCGTTGTGGTCGCCGCTGTGGAGATGGTCTGCGTCCACGTCGACGATCTCTGTAGGAGTGTCGGTTGACAGTCTGGGTATTACACCTGGTAAAAGAAACTCTGATATTGACATAAACATGACATTTTACTAATAGTTTAAATAACTTAGTACCGATTGAGAATTTATGGTCCGCTATCGCGCGCTGCAATTTTTTGTATGATGATAAAGGCGCTGAATCAAACTACGAAAGCATTTTTAGAGAACTAGTACTACCATTGAATACAAAAAAAATCATTGTCACGCGTCCGAATATATGGGCCATCTTTTTTAAAACAGTAAAACTGTATATTTCCTGACAAAATCATTGTCAACACATTACCTCTATGTCTTGAGGCGTCAAAACCAGCGAAAGTGTCAGCTCTACGCGGCAAGGCGGGACTCTCGTATGTTGACGAATGTCGCTCCCCCGCCGAGCTGGTGCTACGCCCTAGGGCTCCACTGGGAGACCACGTGCTGCTGGATACTTCTAAAGCATCCTGGATAGAGAAAATTATATTCGCTTAAGTATGAAAACAGTTTTGTGTAGCGGCCTTATTGCTAAAAATGATCTCATCCAGGCAACTTTAGGATGGATACAATTTACATAATAAATTATAGGACGGTAGTATACAATAAAGAATATTAATTATCAAAATGTATAACACTATAAATAAACGACTAACTGCGGAACAGAGAAAAAAAAGAATTACATAATTTTTTCACAGCGTGGTAATGTCTTAAGCAATTTAATAGTGTGTTAGTGGATGGAGTATTCCTATGATATGTAGATTGTTAGTCATGCGTACGTAATATAATTGATAGCAATAATTATTAATTGCAAAAAAAATATCGCAAGAGTTGCGAGTGTGCGTCGCTAATACTGGCGCTGATGTTGACTTCGATGGCTGAAGGTTTTTTGTTATCGTAAGCTAGGCATTTGACCACAAGTCCACGGAAGTAGCTATAGTGTCGCCTTAGATGGAGCATGCTTCTGGATTACACTAGATTCTCAAGGAAGGCTGCCAGAACACACCGTTAGGTGCTTGGCGACAGATTTTACAATTTGAGGATGGTAGCTAGCCAGGCGAGCGATAGGAAACTCCCTACCGCCATGTTATGGTTCCCTCACGATGTTTTCCCTTCACCGGTAGCTCAGGCTCTTTTTGCATGTTTCCTGGGATCAAACCTCGTAACTTTTGCACGGCAATCAACCCCACTAACCTCTCGACCATCATCACATTAGTTCATGCTCCGTCGATGTGGTAAGTAGGCATACTCGTTACCTTGACAACCCTGCAGACCTCCTGCCACAGCGCGTGCGTGTCCTGCGAGGGCGCGGCTAGCCGCAGATAGTCTGGGAACACCAGCCCGCCGGGGAACGCGCCACTCGCACCTGACACATTACATTATATATCAGTAGAGCTAACATGGATATAGATAAAATGCATTTTATCTACCTTAGTTAGAAGGACATGATTTTAAAACCGGACACGCATTTCTAAACTAAGTCGTCACATTTATTCCACGTCCTTCTAGGACAAAATTTGAAAAACGAAAGCGCATTTCGAAACTAAGACGTTACATTTATGTCACATTAAAGCAAATGCCGTATTGACTTTTCAAAGCAATCGTACTTACCTATTGCTTTCTTTTATTGAAAACTAGCGGACCCGACAGACGTCCTGCAAAAACCTAGATAGCGACTACAGCGTCGCTCCCGGCCTGATTTGTGAATGTAAACCATCCAGGGTGCTACCCAAACGCACACAAAAAAACATGCAAATAGGTCCAGCCCTTAAGGAGGAGTTCAGTGACATACACATGTACACTAGAATTATGTATATTAAGACAAGTAGCTGACCCCCGCGGCGTTGCATGTAACAAAAAAAGGATATAAAGCAATTTTAAACTTTGAACCCTTATTTGACTTTTATAACGGCTGAATTTCCAAAAATATATTCTTAGTAACGCCCCATGGAACACCCTATATGATGAATGTACCCTCTAAACTTCATGTCTCTAGGTACAGCGGTTCAGGCTTTACGTTAATTCCTAGCGAAGTCAGTCAGGACTTTCTCTTTTAGACACAAGGTACAGCTATCTAAGATGTAGCACGCTTGCTTAAAAAAAAACTCGCGATTTGAAAAAACCAGATTATACCTATGGGAAAAAAGCAATAGAGAAGCCGGTAACGCGTTCCACAATCTGGAATATCGTGAAATTAAAGTTTATTTCTTTTTCCCCGGCAATGAATAGCCATGTTCGGCTTTCAGAAAATAGCATGTTTACTACAAAAATTACTATAAAATATTTGACACATTAACCGATTGTAAGTTGAATCCGTAGAACTGAGCTTCGAGCGGTTTATGACATCAATCGTAGGCTACGTCAGAGGCTAATGTAAAAGTCTAGGATTAGACTTAAGCTGCCTTATATAAACGCGTCTTAACTTGGAGCATCTTTTGTCTTGTTCTATCTAATGGAGAACGTCACGCGCCAAAACAAGACAAATAAGGATTAAAGTTAAGGCGCGTTTATTAATAAGGCTGAAAATACATCAATACCTGCGTTAGGTATGTCCAACATAGAAGTCCCTGTATGTCCGACCATTTTCATGTGTAACGCCATTTTCTCCTCCAAAAGCGTGGCGTGCTCTCTATCCTTAGATCTCAACGCCTCTGCAAAGAGAAATATCATGTAATTAAACAGGGTTATCAGTTAGGGGTGTGCTAAGCCGATAGGGGATAACTATAATCATCATTACGAATAACTTTCGTTATGTAACCAACCCTGAAATGGAAAAAAACAGCTGTTTCATAGAAAAAGTTTATCCGGCGTCAACGTATGAAACAGCCTGATTTTTTGTCGAATTTAGAGTTGGTCTCAGAGTGAAAGTTGTTAATAAGGGTGCATCTAGTGACCCCATTTCGAATTAATACACCCCTAGTCGATAGATAACTCTGTATGGTTTACTTTCGACATGTTACTTATAATTGTCGAAATAGTTAGGGAAAGGTATGCTAAGCTAAAAGGAATGTGCAGCTAGACTTTACGTAGAATAATACGTACTACAATAGGGGTCAGTAAGTAATATAATTATGTAGGAGATACCGCTGCGAATAGTATTCAGTGATAAGCGCAGCGCAACCTTGCACCCTAAGCCACTAACACCAACGTTGATACTTAATCTTGCGAGATGGCGTTCTTGATGATGGAGGAAGGTGGATTCTTTAGCAGGTGGCAATTCAACTGCATGTGAGAAGAAAACCAGCAGGTGCCGTTTTCCCGCCTCATAACATTAAAACAACTACAGACAGTAACTTTGTGTCCTTATTCTTATATTATATTACAGCGGACGCAGGTGTTGAATACGGTAAAATTCGACGATCAAGGTGGAACCGTACTCAGGACACCCTTTCGTCGCGATCACCACCATAAAATTACAATCACCACCCCAACATGGAGTGATAGGGAAAGGAATTGCAGCAAAACCCGCATGCGTTAACCTACGCGAGGACGAGGAAGGTGGTAAGTCAGTCGCCAATTTCCAAACCATTTTCCTGGTAGGCAGGATGTAAGCCTTTTTTATTATTGATGTAATTTGAGATTTTAACTATGTTTTTGTTTGTTCCATGAAGGGCGTATGCTTGTAAGCTTATGTGCAGTGTACCTATACCCATTAAATCTCCAATATTCTAATACTTTATTACAATGCTAGAGATTTAATGTGCATAGGTAGAGGGCGCCACTGTGCTATATTGATACTATGTAATCAATATAGCACAGTGGCGCCCTCATATCCAAAACGGTTTTCTTTCGGCAGAGACTCTAACAGGTTTATAAGTTTCAAATTAAATGTTAAATTAAATTAATGCCCCTATTGCGTATCCACGAAAATATTGTTTAATACTCATAAAGTTCTTTGACAATAAATAGCAGTAATACGAAAACAGAAAACATATTTACTTAATTGTCTCGGGCGTGTGAACATGCCTTATATTATATTGGGTATATTAAATTGGGTATAAAAAAGAAATAAAATGTAGGTCAATCATATTAGTTCATCAACCAAGATACAATACTCGTATTATTCAGGTGTATACTAATTAAAAGTTAAAACGAAATCGTAGGGACGTATTCTATATTAAAATAGATATTATCTTTGATATGAGTACCTACGATATGTATAAAACCAACTGTTGCATACAAAAATCTCCTTAGACGACCTTTCTTTAAACAAAATAGTTTGGAATAGCATGACATGTGTGTGTCTATTTTTATGAGTTTTTGTGTCCCATTTTGGCTTAGCATAGCTTCCATTGGTATAAAAATATAATAATAACACATATTATTCATAAATATTATGCGGTAAAATTATTGTACTATGTTCAAAATAAAAATACAAGAACTACCGTAATGTTAAAATAAACACGAGAAATGCGTTTAATCACTAATCTACAAGATTTAGTTCTACAAGTAAATACAAAGAAATCTTTTGGGGGGTGAAAGGCCAAAAAGGGGTCATTATACTCATGTTTATGAACAACTTTGAAATTGAGACCAACCTTGCCGTCAAAAAACCATCTGACTGTTTCAATAATTTTATTGACAGCTAACTTTCTCTTTGTAACAGCTGTTTTCACTAGGGTTGGTCTTATAGTGAAATTTCCTCATCGTGGTTAGTACAAAGACTCCCTTTCAGTTAAATACACCCCTAACTAATAACCCTATACAAGATTATCGGTAAGGGCTATACTAAGCCGGAAAGGTGTCACCATAAACATCCTAAGGAAAAACTTTTGCTATTGACGAACCTTGAAATCAAGATAAAAATCAGCTGTTTCATGCATTTTGTCGATGATCGATAAACTTTTTCTACGGAACACTTGATTTTTTTTTCCAATTTCAGAGTTGGGCGCATTGTTAAAGTGAAATTGACAAGATTTCAAACTTTTGACCCGCAATTCTCATTGTTATAATAGAAAAACAAATGAAAAATTACGTTGTCCTATTTTTTTATTTTATTCACAATTCTCTAAAAACGTAATTATTAAATGACGTTTTAAATTTAAAAAATGAATTTAGAAAATGTACATTTCAGCAGTTATTCTCGTCAAAAACTCGTAAAAGATGATGTCATTAATTATCTGTATCTGTGTTGTTTGTTTTGGTATGGTTCAGAAATGACAGTTACAATAATATTTTTATACGTGACATCTGACGACCTTAGCATAAATACGAAATATTTTTTTTCATCATATTTTTGTAAATATTTTGGGGCGGAAAAGTGGATATAAAAATCTTTTTAGTATGAACTCTTTCATTATATTATCTCGAAATGGTTTTAGAATTTCCATCACTTTCCAAAAATTTAATGTTGTCAATTGTGAAAATGTTGGGTATAGTGATCCCTTACGGCTTTGTACACCGCTAACCGATAAACCTGTATAATAAACATCGAAAAACAACTAAACATACATGCAAACATGTATATAAATGTGTTGAGATCACCTTCTATAAGCCACCACGGCGTATCATCTGTGTCCATAAAAATACTATTTTAACAATACTATTAACTACTACAAGACTTTATTACGTATGTAATAAGACTTAATTTCGCAGAACAGAAAAATTAGCATTCGCCCTCTTACTCTCTTTTTTTACTTTATAAAGGTAAAAAAATCAATGGTTTTCTTTTGAAAATAACTGAAAAATGGCAAGTGTTTGTCAGAAAATAATTTTGATTTATATAATTATGCGTATATTCTTGCACCAGTAAACGTAACCAGTAACGTAACTTTTCCAACCTTAATAAAGTGTCGTTCATATATTACTAGCTGGCGAACTTCGTACCGCGAATTTTTTTGTAGATATTGATGTTCTATTATATTGTATTTCTTTTTTGTTTTATCATATTTTTTTTACACCTTGGGTTGGATTTAGTAAGGATTTCTAAGGATCTCTATTTATTTGTAATAAATATAGCCTATTAATAAATATATGAATTTTTATAATCGGTTCATATGTTTTTAAGTTTATGTGTCACATACAAAAATAGAAATATTTTCTTTTTAAAATAATAGTGTAGATTATATTCTGGTTTTATAAACTTCAACAACTGTTAAGTGAGAACGATGGATCCGAAAGGAAGAGGGCGAATACATATCATTCTGCGCTTACATTTTTCCAAATAGAAACTACAATATACAAGTTCATGCAGAAATCGTGGTGTTCTTTCACCCGTTCCAGACTTGAAGTTCTCTAGAAGTATCTATAAGCTTCTGTTCCAAAAGATTTGATCATTTCATCCTACGAAGCGAAAATCATCTTCACTATCTCTAAAAAATAACTTTCCTTTGGTCAATACACAAGATATTAGCGAACGAAACTATCACGACGGTCAGGAATCGAACCTGTATTACATTCTGTACAACGCTCTCAGATGCCGGCCAACTCGGCTACCGTTGACGTGCTGCTAAATGTAAAGTTAACGATTATTGTGAAATACAGTTCTAAAATGACACGTGGCGCCATCTTCAGGTCGTAGTCGAGAGTAACAGTGAATTAAGCTTCAACGGTGGCCGAGTTAGCGAAATCGGGCTTGTTAAATAGAAGGACGCGGGTTCGAATCATGCCCGTCATGATATTTTCGTCCGCACTCTTTTATTTGATTATCCGTTAGAGATATACTAAGCTGGAAAGGGGTCACTGTGCGCATCGTTACGAATAACTTTCATAAGGGAAAAATATAAATTTGGAATATTCTATACTGACTGAGTATTAATATGTAAAAAAGTTGATTTTTGTTCTCCAATTTTGAGGTTGTCCTACAGTACTGGTTGCTTATACTTTACAGTGGCTTTTTATTGGTATCGGGTATGAAATTTTAACAAAATACCAGGCAACCTCGGGGTGTGGCCGGGTTATGTGGGATTGTGTACACTAAATCCCTTTAGAGATAAAATATCTTATACTTGACGAGTACTACGGGACAACAAAAAGAACGCACCGGAGTTCTCATGAACTTCGTTACTACACGTCCTGGTAAACATTAATTTTTTTCTTATACATCAGCGTGATTCCACATCACGCTGTGGCTTTCCCTGGGTCTACTAGGAAAAGATGACCAAAAGAGTTGTTTCAAAAATGTATTTAACTCCGGCCAGGTCAGTGTACATGATACTATAAATACGTCAAGGACTATAAATCTTTAATGTAATATATCAATCAAATTCAAAATAACGCAACTTATCGCAGTGTACAAAATTACTTTCGAATCAAAACATTTCGCTGTTATTTACTTAAAAGGGTGATTTACGCATTTTTATTGTGTCACTTTTGTCATTTGTGACGGGCGGTATAATTTATTGACCAATGTTACCATTGGAGTCAACCTAGGATACGTTAATCTTCCAGGGATGCTATAATTCCACTACAATTCACAGAAATTAGATATTTTTGTACACAATGAAGGAGGCGACTGATGCATATTAACCACATGAAATGCCTATAGCATTTTTTGTAGACGTACACAGTCTTAGCCGACAATCATATTCTTAGACCCCGATTCCTGGGTCATAGTACAGTGACCTACCTACGGCTTCGTACATCCCTAACCAACAATAATGTAAAAAAACCTTGTTGTGATTTAAATTTTGCAATAATAAGTAATATACATGTAAAATACCAGTAATCAGTCTTATGTTCTCGTGTCGCGCCTCTAGCTGTCTCTGTCTCTCTTCAGCGGATGTCGCCATCGCTCCCGCTTCCGCTTCCTCCACCTCCTCCGGGCAGTTTTGTACTGCGGCCCTAGTGACAATATAATTATAACATTTAATCCATGACATAAGAACATTCATAACGAATAAAAAAAAATCTAAAGTCACAATTTATTGGTAATAACCGAAATCGACTCGGGGTCACTAGCTCTAAAACTAAAAGAACTGAACTACTAGAACCTGATGTTCTGTATCCAGTCGTGTATGGCCTTAGGTCGGTGGACCCTCAGCTCGAACATCTCCGGCTCGCTGGGACCGCTGCAGATGAGGTAGAGACCTCTTCCCTCCGCGCCAGCTTTCTCGCGGACTAATAACTTGACGAGGGATACTACGCCCGTCTGTATAAAATAAAAAAAACACAATATATAATAATATATAACAGAATAAGTGAAAGATGTGGTGATTCCCGCTCCGGTTCGTTTCTGGTGCTGCTGGTTAGCCATCGCCACCCAGCGCGGTAACGCAGCTAGCGTCATGCACACCATCGCGCCAGTTCGTATCGCGGCGGATCATTTGACTAAATTTGTGTACCAAATGTACTGCCTGACTTGTTAATATTTTTGTTGACGATTTTTATTAACGTTTTACAATATAATATAATATAGACGCAACATCATTCTCATCTTCTTCTTCTCTCAGCTAAATATCTAACTCCTAAAATAATAACAAGTAACATTGGCACACGTCTCGGCGTGCCTGTCAAGGTGGAAGTATCGAATAATAACTAACAACAAAAGTTCTTTTTATTAAATAAAGTGTTCACAGACTTGTACTACGGCAGGCACCGATGGACTTTTGTTTATTTCCATTTAATATTAAACTTCTGGACACATTTTGATTTTTCATATCTGTCCAGTTTTGTCCGAGACATCATTTCACAAAGATCAACAGAAAAAAAAAACAATCGAATTGAGTACCTGCTCATATTGGAAGTATCTACAAAGAAGAAGGAAGAGAGAAGGAAGTCTTCAAAAAAAATCTACATAAATGCTAGTACTAACCTTATTATCGGGCGTGAAGAATGTATACTTGTTGTTATTATCATGTAGAAAGAACAATACGTCTGTCAACACGATCACTAGAAGCGTCTGCATTTTGCTACGACCCTGCATTAGTGTGGCCACGCCTTCGAACCTGTGCGAGTATTGAACATGTTTTTAGTAGGCAAGCGTGCTGCATTTAAGACAACATCGCTTTTGCGGATAAAAGTCATACATCCGAATATTTACTTTAACAGTACTTTAAAACAAGTGGTTAGAAGCGTTATCATCCTACTTTGTTTTCTTTTTTTAATGTACCCAGTGTCACTCTCACGACTAAAACTAGTCTATTGACACCACTCACATAAAAATACGACAAGCCGTTTAGGCTTTAGAGCGTGTCAAAGAAATATACATAAATATTTACATTTACATACATATATCAAACATACATACACTCGAAAAACATAACCTTTCTTCTTTCGCAATCGGGTAAAAAGTGAAAAAACCGATTCGATTCGGTAGATGTATATTTAAGTTAGTTTAATTATTAACCAAACTACAGCCTATCTATAGTTTATAAAACAACTATTAGGGCATATACAGAAAAAAGAGATTCTGATGACTCGGCTACTTAAACACAAACTTAGGCTTAGAACGACTTATCATGGCTTATTTAAATCATTTACCCGCGCGTCAACAATATCTTTGTGACACATCACTTTTTTCCAAAAGACGTAAAACAACAAACACTAATAAAAAACAAAAAATAGCTTCCAAGATGTCAAAATAGTCACCTAGAAGCAAGAAACTACTGTAAACCCTTAAACTTAATGTTTTACTGGCAAACATACAAATTGTATGACGCCAAATTTTGAAATAAAAAAAAAAACAAGTTACTCACTTCAAGCTTCTATTTCCCTGTAAAATGTCGCTCTTCTTGAACTTTCTGCCGCGGAAGTTAGCGAAAGACTTAGCGTCAATCCGATGGTAGATCTCCAGTTTTCTATCTTCGCGCTCTTTGGCCGCGACTTGATTATCAACGTCCACTAGGATTTCCTGAAAAATAACAGCATATATAAATAACTAGTACTTCTGCACTGTAACTACTTACCTCGCACATATATTTTTTAATTGCGACTTTTTTGAAAACAAGTTATTCTGAATAAGAATGAATAGAGATCCCCGTTACGGCTGGCGTCGATGAAACTTGTTAAGTTATTTCGATTACAAACCAAACCTCTAGACGGAATTTGATACAATTTTATTAGGACTACTCGAGAAGTATAAAAACAAAAGAGCCGGTCAAATCGGTCGAGCCGTGTCAGAGAAATCGGGAACACAAAAAAAATATTTACGTGTCGAATGGAAAATACTTTCTCCTTTTCAGAAGTCTGTAGAAAAGACGACCTCTAGAGCGACGTCTTTTACATTTCAAACTCATATTTAAAGTTGTATTCCACATATCCTTGCCTAATGTTATTAAAATCGCCTGCTAAATAGCGTCGCAGCAAACTTCCTCCGAAAATGAGGAAAGTTAGCCGCCGCGTTCCTACAATACTCTTTAAAACTATGTACCAAGTTTCGTCAGGACTAATAGATATGCAGCCAGATACGATTATTATATAGAATAGAACAGAAATGTATTTATTTGTTATAGAAAACCACTTTACAAACACACGGATTATGATATTACATGTTTTCTGTCAAAAACCGGCCCCAACCAGCGTTGATCTTCCGTTGGAACCGGGCGGTTACGTCACGCACGTAACAATCAACTTATTCTGTACATACCTTGACACCGCACAACGCTTTCTGCAATAGCTCCCTTTCGCCGAGGTCATCGCCAGCTGTCTTCAACAACGGTTCCAAAAGCAAAGGATACTTGGTCAGCCTTTGAGCGACAAATAACACGCACTCTGGTACGCCCTGAAAATTAGAAAAAAGTATGTAACACTAGTGTCGGTATGGGTTTATTCCTGTGTGTGACTTCTTAAGGGAGACTTAACCCTGTTTGTCCCCTTGAGGTATTTTCAAGGGGAGACGGCAGGAAAAATCCAATTTATTCCCTACGGCTGATGAAATATGAAGACCGTTAATATCCAGACACGCAGAGAGTATCCGCCTCTCTACGTGTTTGGATATTAACCTCCTCAAGGGTACAAACAGGATAAAATATCCTTATCTGTCCACCTACTGACAAGGTGACAGATTGTACCTTCTTCCTGAGCATGGGATTCTGTTGACACTTCCTGATGAACCTGGCGAGTCTTGGCTCCCGCGTGCAACACTCCTTGAACACCTCCACGGCGTCGCGGTGACGGGAGCAGAATTCACCTGTTAACAAAATAAATACATTTCACATCACAGTAATATTATAAAAGCGAAAGTTTTTATGTGTTTGTATGTTCCTCCTTCACGCTCACACGGACTTCAATGATATTTGGCACAAAAATAGCTTATACCCTGGGTTAACACATAAGCTAATATTTATCTCGGAAAATTGAAGTATTCCCATGGGATGATCAAATATTCAACGTGGTTTAAGCAGCTAGTCTTATTATATCTCATCGTTATCTAAGTTACCATAGGCCTCCGTTAATAGGAGTAATTTAGAAGTCACTTTCTATGACTGAGAAGTTAAACAGTGGTATGCTGGGAAGGTATAGATATGTCATGAGCAAAAGGTTGACAATCTTCTCTGCGACACAATGGTCAATGACAATAATAAGCGTAGTGCAGGGAGGAGACGACCAAGATAAAGATGAGTAATGAATGACGAAGTGAAACGAAATTATTTATTAGCCTTATAACCACTTGTGCTATACTGGGCAAGCCACTTATTCAAATCAATTTTATAATTCAAATATAGATTAATTTAATAAATGTCAAATGTACCTATGTCTTATATACAAGTCACTTTACACACTAGTGTTAAAGAAAATTAGATGAAGTGATGACAGCTGATAGAGAATGGAAGAGGGAGACATATGCCGAACCCACGTAGTGAGATAAGGACAGAAAGATGAACCAACCCCGGATCTACGTATTTTTCGAATCAAGGTTAAGGAAATAGTCAAGACCTTTCTTACTTACAAGTATAGTATGAGGCAAACAACTAGATCTTGCGCGACACGTGTCGTACTGTTCGCACTTACCAAACTACCCGTGAGAGTGAAAGGGACGATGCCGCCATCTTGGTTCTAGTCATTTGCCGCGTACTATACAATTTCAATTGTACTAAGATTTGGACTTGCAAAATAAAAACAATGTAATTTATAGTAATTAATAATCTTATTGACATTGCGGTAGCTATACAGGGTGTCACTTTCTGTCGGTGTCGCAGTTTGAACAGTAAATACTCGTATGTTTTCCACACATGTAGACTCCAACGACGTGTAGACGTGATGTGTGTTCTTAAGGCTATAAGACCGGCCAGTGTACTACCATCGTATAGATATGTTTTGCTGTATATTTTATTTTATTTTGGTGTGCAATAAAGCTATATTCATTCATTCATTAATTCCAACATTCTTTTACTTACAAGAGATACATACAAGAATTTTTTTATTTGAACAGAAAATAATTTTATTTGGTAAACTAACGAGTGATTAATAAATTTTGGTCAACAAAACGGGTTTTCACGCGTACCTGATTGTTACAAAGGTCCAACTACAGTTTCGTTCACATTCGGTGGACTTCATCTACACGAACTCGTTCCTTACTTTTTCGTGCCTTCGTTATAGACACGGCCGACTCATTTCATCCGAAATGAAGTTCACTGAAGATGAATGGTACTATACTCGTAGTTGGACCTTTCCAATCAGGTACTTACGTGCGAAAACCACTATTGTTAATCGAAAAAAAACTATATCATGAAAAAATAAATTATTTTTTCTTTTGTTTTATTAGCTACTAATTGATCCGACGAACTTTGTGCCACCTGACAGTCGATTCTTTAATTATTACTTTTTAAATCCTTATTCTGCTATTCGGGTCAGCAAATATTGACAATAAGCTTTGTCGTTCTGTGTCAATAATCGAAGGTTATGAAACAAAGATTGAGAGTTATGCTAAACTGGTCGAAAAATGTATTGAGAACGTGAATAAATGCGAGTACCAAAAGAGATCCGTTGGCTCCAATGCAGCGAAGTACCGGCCCCCGGTTGCGCTCGAGAGTACCCTTGTGCCCGCTACGGCC
This sequence comes from Ligdia adustata, assembly GCA_947049295.1. NCBI lineage: Eukaryota > Metazoa > Arthropoda > Insecta > Lepidoptera > Geometridae > Ligdia > Ligdia adustata. The sequence continues at coordinate 6,286,874 of OX346237.1, forward strand.
GTGCAGGTTAACCCCCCGGCGCCAGGAACAACATTTAAAACTACCACGTCTGAACCTGCAGTCTCCATTCGTCTTCCAGTAGAAGAAGGAGCAGTATCAATACCCGACTACATTACCATAACCGAGCAAACATCGCCAGTAACGATTACTGCAGACAAGACGGAACCTGGGTCTGCTGATGACGGGTGAACGTCTTCTACCAAAATGTTAGAGGACTGAAGACTAAGTTGTCGTCATGGTATTCCAGCATGTTGCTCTCTGACCATCTGCTCGTCGCTGCAACGGAAACTTTCCTAGACGGATCCGTGGAGGATGCAGAAGTGGCGCCAGACGGCTGGACCTTACTGCGGCGCGACCGCACTTCTCTTTGCGGAGGGGTTTTACTCGTCGCGAGGCCAGGTATCACCATACACCGACGACAGGAACTGGAGTCTGAGCTTGGAGAGGACATGTGGGCATCCGTAACATTCCGCAACACAACTTTCATAGTATGCGTCGTATACATTAAGCCTCGGGCATCTGATGCTGTATACATTAATGTTTTTTGTAACATCGAATCTAATTTGACTAATATGAACAGTGATTTCCTTGTTTTGGGAGATCTCAATATGAACAGTGCATCAAATAATATTAAGAATTACTATTGTTATTTTTTATCGTTCTGTAATCTAATTGATTTTAATAACATTGTGAATTCCCACGGAAGCATTCTTGGCGTAGTGTTGGTGCAAGAGTGCATTTGAGTCGCGATCACGACGAGTACACTTGCGTGAAGCTACGGCTGGGTTCGTTCCGCTCGACGAATTGTATCACCCAGCGCTTGAAATAACGCTCGCGTTTCGTTCATTGCCTAACAGGTGCGCTACTCTCCAGCCCAGTAACATTGATTCGTCCCGCGACTGGAATTTCAGTAAGATGAACATCCCATTATTTCAGTCGTTACTCTCTGAAATTTCTTGGACACCGGTACTTTATGATATTATGTATCAACTCTTTGATTTGTCGGTTCCGAAAAAGAGGAGGCGGGTATTTAAATCTAGCCGATATCCCGTATGGTTCGATGCTGATATCATCAAGGATATCAGACGTAAAACAAGATTACATAGAGCTTGGTTAAACTCTAAAAGTGATGCGTCTTATAAGCTGTTTTCTGACCTGCACAATAGTTTAAAAACACGCGTTTGTCAAGCCTATCGATATTATATGACTCGCGTCGAGGACAATCTACGCGTACGTCCACAGCTTTTCTGGGACCATGTGCACAGTATGAGGTCTAAGGGTGGTTTTGAACCTTGTGTCTCATACAAAGGTAGCTATTGTACTGGGGTTGAAGCTGCTGAGGCATTTGCTAACTATTTTGCTAGTGTATTTCTAACTGAAACACCTAAACTCGATGCTAATATGTGTTCTGAAATAGGGTTTAGTGGCGGATATGTGAGCGTTCCTATGATTTCCCCAAGAGATGTCGAGCTAGGTCTTAACAAACTAAAATCAAGTAGCTCAGCAGGCCCCGACAACTTGCCTAGCTCTGTTCTTAAGATTGGCAAAAAGCACATCAATATTCCACTATACCATATTCTCAATCTGTCTCTGAAGAATGGAAGGTATCCAGCGCAGTGGAAACTATCTAGAGTAACGCCAATACCGAAGAGTAGCAAAAGGACACTAGTAGAGGAATACCGACCGATAGCAATATTATGTGCTCCTGCAAAAGTATTTGAATACATCTTACACACAGATATTTATAGGCAGGTGAAACAGCAGATAGGTGAAGAGCAACATGGTTTTCGACCAGGACGCTCAGTCAATACAAATTTGCTATGCCTTGTTGATTATGTTTCCGCTGCTATGGACCGTGGTTCACAGGTTGATGTTGTATACTTTGACTTCCAGAAGGCTTTTGACAAAATTGATAACGATGTCTTGTTACACAAGCTGTCTACAGTTGGATTTTCTCCTAGTCTCTTAAACTTTTTCTCAGACTATTTGAGAGACCGGCGCCAGTATGTACAATATGGTGTGCATGTATCTGAGCCTTATGACACAAGATCAGGAGTAACCCAAGGTTCCATCACTGGTCCACTTCTTTTTCAGGTGATGATTCACGATTTGCCTAAAATATTAACTGCAAATTGCCTTCTATATGATGACGATCTGAAACTTTTCCTGGAAATAAAATCTTCTCTTGACTGCTGCGGCTTACAAAATGACTGAATGAATCTAATTTATGAATGGAGTATAAAAAATAAAATGATTTTTAATACAAATAAATGTAATGTTATGACATTTGATCGCAAAAGAAATTCTGTTAACTTTGACTACAAATTAAACAATCAAATTATAAAAAGAGTAAGTCTTATTAAAAATTTGTGTATAACTTTCGACCGAGGACTCACTTTTCATGAGCATATATCAGATCTCGCTAAAGAGACATACCGTCGTTTAGGTTTTGTGTTACGAAACGCTAGAGATTTTCAAAATCCGGAGGCTGTTAAGATCTTGTATAACTCATTGGTCAGAAGCAAGCTGGAATCGAGCGCATGTGTCTGGAACCCGTACCATGTCACCTACGCGCGTAAGCTTGAGAAGGTTCAAAAAGTCTTCTTAAGAGCCCTGTACAAAAAAGTATATGGCTACTACCCGTTCCTATACCCGACGAAATTCTTGCTAGGCCACCTTAGTTATACTTCCCTTGAAGTGAGAAGGATACTCGATCAGCTCACTATCTGCTGTAAAGTGATTAGAGGGTCTGTAGACTCAACTTGCTGTTTACTTTGTTCGTGCCGGACGAGCCCGGTGTCCCGGCAAACAGACGTGGTCGGCCGCAGAACCTGTTCCATGTGTGCAATGAACGAACGCTAGCGCGAACTATGTCCCCACTAAATCGCGCTCGTTGGCACCTCAATGAACTACTTGTTGCCAACCCTGATTGTGACATATTTTTTGACAATTGGAGAAAACTTAGCTCTGTATTTTTGACATATTGTGAGGGTCTGTTAGACCAGTGGGATAGAAGCAAAAAGCCAGATAGCGAGGCGGACTCGTATGACAATTGTTTTTAATAATTTGACATTAATGTTTTAATATACCTACTTAATACTTGGTTTCATATTTAATTCTATTTGTGCATGCTATTTTTTTTTTCTTTAGTTTTCTCTTGTTTTTGTAGTATAATTAACTATGTATAATATGTGAGATAATTGTAACTGGCATTTATAATCGTTTTTATCTCAATAAAAAATCATTTATCATTTATCATTTATATTGTTAAATATTGACATTAATATTTACACGATACTAACGTCACTCTATTGTTTTCCCTTCCCGGAACCTCTCCACTGACACTTAAACTTTATGGTATCGTATTAGAGTTCGAATTTCTTTTAAATATTATTATGAATCGATTGTATGTGAGTATATGAAAATGTAGACCTTTGTGTTTTTTTAATGTTGGTTTAGACGTTTTCAGGCAATTTTTTTAATTTATTATCTCCGTAAGAACTATCCTCGTACTTCAAGAATTATTCTAAAAAAAGAATCAGTAAAATTTCGAGATTTGCGCTACACAAGCAACAGATTCAGCGATTCATTTTAATATTATAGATAGAAGATGATTGTGTCTTCTTTACCATAGGCAGCCTTGAGTTTCCCCTGTGCAGGCGGTGCGAACGTCTCCGCCAGAATATCAGCGACGGTCGCTATACAGGGTGACACTTTCTGCCGCTGACGCAGTTTGAACAGTAAAGCGGCGTGTAGACTCCAAAGTTCCTCCACTCGAGGGAACATTCGGGAGACTTGCGCCGCGGAAACGCCCGCGAAACGTGTCATGCCCTCCGCAAACATCTGTCAAGGGGAAAGTAGAACAAGTGGTATGAAAAATACCGACTGGTAAATAGTTAAACATTTGCATCATCCTTCATTTCTTCTTTATATTTTAACTGTCTATAACCAGAAAGATCATGTAGTCTAGTTTAAATCTTAAATTTGTTATTTAATTAACTGATTAGCGTTCTTTACAGAGTCGATTCAGCAGGCGTCTATATAATATCATTAATTTTGTAATCTAATACAATTATTTTTGTACTGTAAATATTATTAGATATATAGGTATGATTGTATGACTCCTCTAGCAGTCCTCCTCCTGTTACAGTAGCACATAAGTTTAGCATTAAGATCTACATTGTCCGTGTAATAGCAATAAATATCATTTCATTCATTTTTATTTTATTTTGATGTACCCAGTGTCACATTTACGACTAAGACGAATTCATTGACACCACTCACATAAAAATACGACAAGCCGTTTAGGCTCTAGGCGTTCTCAAGAAATATACATACATACATACATACACTCGAAAAACATAACCCTCCTTCTTTCGCAGTCGAGTAATAAAGAACATAATAACAATGAATATTTGCGACATATTTGAGTTGTAGGAATACATTCAAAGGATTTGGTATTACTTTTTGCGTACAAGTTAGGCCAATGACTTTGGATGCGCAGTGATGATTTTTAGATCTCTTTATCGCGGGGTAGAGTGGGGGATCTGGGATTCGTCAATAAGAAGTTCATATAGGAATTTATTTTATACTAGCTGTACCGGCGAACTTCGTACCGCCTAATAGTTATTTATGTTTCCCACCTTTTAAACCTTCCCTGGAGTACGACAAACAATTCAAGACCAAATTCAGCTAAATCGGCCCAGCCGCTCTCGAGTTTTTGCGAGACTAACGAACAGCAATTGATTTTTATATATTAGATTATATTAAAACCTCTTAAGTAATAGTAATCACCACTATGTAGCTTTTGATTCTAGAAGACTGCCGGATATCACCTGGCAAATTGAGGGACTTTTGAGACAGACCGAGAAACAACCACAATCTCACTTTAATATTTAAATTAAATAAACATGATAAATTCCTGTCTGCCCCCCTTCGACTGATAACGTGATAGTATTTTTTCCTGTTTGTCCCCCCCCCCCTGTCCCCTGCTGTATTTTAAGGAAGTAAAACAAAAATCTATGCAAGCCTGCTAAATACTCTCTCGCGAAAACTTGTGTGTGTTAGTTACTCCTTCGCGCTCAAACTGCTTAACGGATTAGGATGGAATTTGGCACGAAGATAGCTTATACTCTGGATTGACACATAAGCAACTTTTGATACCAGGAAAACGCAGCGTTCCCTTGGGATAAACTGCTTACCCTCTGCATAAGTCGTATTGTAAGACAATGATGCTTTTCAGTCAATATCAGCTCGTAAATGTGCTCCTGTCTCTTGGTCTCCCTGTCACCAAGTTGTCTGAAAATTGCAACAGACACTTATAAAAACATATTTTTACATGCATACCTAAATAGTTGAAAAAATATCTAGTAATATTTTAAAAATTGAAAACTGACTTAAATACGGCAGGTTAAAGATATGTCACAAAACACGATATCATGCGTGTATAGTGAAAGAAAACGATAAAAAAAGAAATATCGGAATCGGACCATTCTGTTAAAAGTTATACGTGGTCATGTTACAATCAGTAGGTGAACGATCAACAATCCCCTGTTTTCCTACACTTGAGCTGGTTTTTTTCCTAACTTATATGAGACCACTTTCGGGGTATACCATCGCATCATCTCATTTCATAAGGCGAAATGCGATAGAACGCAAAACTATTTTCTATTAGAAAGGTGTATCGTTAAGGTGCACTTCGGGTCATTTTGCTAGGTACGGTATAGTAATTTGCATTACATTATTATCCACAAACCCTCCGGCCTTCACGACCTCCCTTTACGTGGACCGACAACAAATTAAAAGACAAAAGTAACCAGTGGATGCAATTAGTGATCGAAATTAGAAAACCATTTCGAGATAATGTAATGAAGAGTTCATACTAAAATGCCTTTAATGTTAAAAATGTACTTTCTTCAGAGTTATTAAAAAAAAGATGAGAAAAATCTCGTTTTTATATTAGGACCGTCAGATGCCACTAATAAAAAATATTATTGTATCTGTCATTTGTGAACCGTAACAAAACAAACAACAGAAATACAGATAATTAATGACATCATTGAACATCACTAAAAACGTAATTATTACTTTGTGAATAAAATAAAATAGGAATACGTTATTTTCTATTTGTCTATCCATTATTGTAATGAGAATGGGGGGTCAAAAATTTTAAATGTTGTCAAATGGCAGCTTTTCATTCGGAATGACATTCTAAGGGATATATAGATGAAATCTTTACTATGGACACACACAAAATATATATGAGAAATCAATTCTTACTTATATTACTTAAAAGGGATCTCTCATAGGTAACCTTAGTATGGAGACAATTAATTGAGGCCTAATGTTCAACAATGGACGTCTTCCAGCCGCTGCTGATAACGATAAACTCATCAGTTCACACTTACTTGGCAAGTCCTTTGGGCGCGCCCGCGGCCCAAGTGTCAGGCTCGGTCAGACCGAGGCCGAGTACATTAGCTTCCTCTCCCAACTGATCCGGAGTTAGATAAACTTCTGGCCATTCTGTAACCCCGGCGTCGTCTGATGCACTAAAATATACAAGACGTTTAATTTAAAATAGCACTTACAATAGCTCAACTCCATTCTTCGATTTTCTCATATTACACACCCTCATACATACACACACACACTCAACACACAAATGCTGCATATTATTATTATTTAATATTTTTTCATCCCCTTATTTGTAAACCTATAACCCAATAATTATGTACATGTTGCTATACATGCGAAAATTTCCAAAGGATTACCGGAGGAAATTAAAGTTCGTGAAAAGTAATGTTTCAGACCTACAAGCGTTGTAGACTATGTCTTACCCCGAAACACAGTTTCAATACTGTAACGCGCAATGCGTAGACACAACGCGTTATTTTAACTTATTTATTATTATTAAATATTTACACTCCACAGACGCTTTGGTCCGTGCCATTTATAAAGTTACACAATCTTTTGTGAATTTAATTTATTATCACGAATTTCTAGGCTTATTTTACTTACAGTCGTACATTTTCGTGCTGGGTTAATATTCGCTCTTAAATCGTATTGATTTAGACTTTAAGACTTGACTTGATATCTCGTTAAAATTAAGTATTTTTATATTGCGGCTATTATTTTCAACATAATATGATAAGCCAATTTTTTTAGTTACATCTTATTGGTGATGAATGAAAAAGAAAATTGCGAAAATTTCTTAGTGTTTTGCTCGTTATATTTTTAAATAAGTATTTAGAATTCTGTTGATAGGCATTATCGATTAATACTTACTTGCTCTGATCATGCTTGTGATCGGAATCCTTGTCGTCGTTATAAATGTGGCCAGTGCTGAAATAAAATCGAATCTATCAAGTTTACCCGATAAATCGGCAATAGGAATTAATATGACAACACCACAGAATATTATTTGCGGACAAGGATTTTTTACTAAATTTTATGTTTTTTTTGTGACTATTCTGTGTTGCCATAATAATTACAAATAAGGTTATAAAATGATTCAACATTAGACAGGGTCAATATTCATCCGACAAAACAAACGATATTTACAGCTACTCAACAATACATATTAAAGTTTCTTCTACAATAAACCGTTTCTTGAAAAAAAAATACTAATTTAAATTCAGTTTAGGTTTAGTCATGTTTAATTCAGCAAAGCCTAAATAATAAGAAGAAGCTATTTGAAAATCTTAAAAGCTGTTTTTTGTATTTTAAAAGGTACATGCAGAAAAATTTACCATAATACGAGTAAAAACTAACACAAGACAAACAATAAATTGTCTATTCAAGGGCACTAAAGTTTACAAATATTTTTGTAATTTACTTAATATTACATACATATCGGAAGTTTCGAACCTAACTTCCAGTTACATAATACATCTAAATTTGAGTGTGCGTGTCAATGATATAATAATAATAATAGATAGTCGTCTAGTACTTAAGTACTAGTATTATAAATAAAACCTTGAAAAGACAACCTGTAAACCCAAATTCACACAGCGGTAACAAATCAATATCAACCTTAACACCAAAATAATAAAGTTCATTCTAAGACATCTCAAGAGAAATTCCAAACTACCTCCAATTGAAAGATAGAAAATACACAAGTAAGGCATCGTGGATGAATCGAGAACAAATCTAGAAGAAATTGTGATGCAGCGCGACAAAATTATTCAAAAAAATAAAATTTGACATAAATGCGCTTATTTATGAGACAATACGTTTAAACATTTCAAGGAAACGCTCTCCATATAAAACTCACGAGATTATACTAGCTCTATAGCCTTTTTAAATCCCTGAATGCATACTTATTTATTTAATTGTATGCTTGCATTTGCAAATTGTATAGGTAAAGCTATTAAAGCTTACCAATTTCATAGTAAACTTTGTTCAAAATCAAATTATCACATTCCCTAATAAACAAATGTTTTTTAGCTGCATTTCAAACGACTCTCCTTATTAACTGTCATGTAATGTACAAAACTATGCTAAAAAACCGTTTACTTATTAATCACTTGAGCATCAGTACCATCAACAATGGATAAACCTTTAAGTTGTTCATAAAGGTGGCGTTTTTAGCATTAAATAGTAAGCCTGCAAACTAGAAACGTAGTCTAAAAATTCTTTTACTATGTTTACAGATCATAGACCACTAACATGTACCGATTGACTTTTGTATGAAAATTGTATGCGCGATATAGGCTGTGCCATAGCATACTTCTCCCTATTTAGTTTCGCAAAATAATATTAAGTGTAATCATTAACATACGCAATAGCAATATTCTTTAAAGGTCTGTTTTAAACTAAAGTTTATATGCCTGAACGAATACAACCTGTGTTTAAATACACAATAACCTCTCATCAAGCACAAATGCGAAGCCGGCGCTAAACAATTTTATAATCTAGCTAGCGCATTGCGAAGCTGCCAATATTTCCAAACGCTTTCATGTGCATGCCTTGAAGGTAACACCTGTATTCACTAAGACTTTGTTCTTATCGAAGTGGATAAACTTCCGGTAGTTCTATTAGACGTAAGGATGAGAAGCTATATCGTTCTCGCTTGCTCTTCAAGGTCATATGAGACCTATGAGTGCGAACGAGTGCGACTTAAGCTCGTTTCTCTTTCCGTGTTGAATGCTCGTAGGTACCGATGAAGTTCAATCATACCATAGCATCTGAACAAGCACGTCTTCGTGAATCACCCTATGTGTAATCACAACGAAACATTTACTCTGTTCGCCCAAGATTAGAGATCGTTTGTTCTATTACTAAAAACAAACATAGTTTTAGCAACGAAACGAACGTAATCTGAGAACTTTAGAGCTAACACAGCCAATGTGCGTATGCGTCAATCGGAACGTAAACAAGAGCGAGACATAAACACAAATCGAACGATGGATGGTGTGTGTGAATGAGAGAGATAGAGACAGGCGGCGCGTTGCCGCTTCATTCGCACAACTTACTGTACGCCGAGTTTTGTTGCAACGCGACGCCACGGCGAGTAACATCCCGTCTGCTTCTTGCTGTGTGCGTTACGAACACGAGAATACGTGTACATATGTGTGCGTAAGTTTCAACGATTTCGTTCCTGGGTTCGCGGAGTCGTGTGAAAGTATTGCGGTTGATTGGCTTATCAATAGTCACATTCATGCCGTTTAAATGTCCTGCAGTCTCTTAACTTTATTATAAATAGACAATTTGTAGAGCCCTAATTCATACTCGTATTATTGTCACCGGGCTGGAAGCAATCATTGCAGTCAAATAAAATGGAGTAAAATTACTTTCAAGTAAAGTTAGGTACACTTAAAACATGCACTATTTATTGGCCAAACAAAGTGAGGATTTCCTCAAATTTGATCCTCATACTGGATACTAGTATTATTGCCCTCACCCTTAAGAATTGTTGTTGTTGTTATTGAATTTAGTTTCGTAAAAACGAATGAAAAACCCAGCCACCGCAATACTTCCACATTACATTGTTCTTGACTTTATAAAAAAGTATATACCGTCCACAAATTTAAAATAAAAATCTAGTAAAATGAAAGGAAAAAAAAAACGCGAAAATCAAAGGCAGCTCACGTAACAAACAAAACGCAAAGAAATGCAGAATATTGGTAAGCAACGTATGAATGTACAGATCTCGTGCAAATTTAAGGCATATCAGATCAAAAGACTTTAGTTTATAATTACTATTTATATAACGCCAATAAATAATTTTCAAAATCATATCGCTATAAATGGATTTGTATTTTGCATACAAAACAGAATATTTGCAGATTTGCGACTGTGAGCGAAAACCGCAAAATGGTTTGACTATCGCCCATTAATTGCCTTAATGTAACTCTATTTTCCAATTACTCTATTTTAACGAAAAGATCTAAACAATATACCTAGTATCTAGTATTTTATAGGCATATTAAAAAAAATTAGTCCCGTCCATCCAAAGATTGCCGTGAAAAAACGAACGAATGTATTCATTCATTTCAAACCATTAACTATATTATATCTAAAGTCACGCTTCAGAAGACCGAGATCGGTTTAAAGGTCTGCATCACCGACGTGCTATTAAATTGTCAAGATCTGTACACAAAAGTAACCCCAGCATATAATAAACAAAGCAAAAAACGTATCGTCATATCTATTACATTATATTCAAATATAAATCAAAACTGTATTTTTATCTACATACTTGTGTATCCTCTTAACCTTAATTTTGAGTAAAAATATATTTATTCCTAAATTAAGAACATCCTTTACTCATATTTCAAAAGATAGAATAGTATATAAATGTATGTATGTAGCATTGTTACCGTTTTTAGTCTCTTTTTATCATTTATGGATAGAAAGAGACCAAACACGTTCTTTAAGTCGTCTAATAACGAACTAGGCAACTTTATTATGTCACCATTTTTGAATGATCAGTAAGGACAGTGTGTAAATAAAATAGGAATATATATTTATTTTCCCATATTTTATATTAGAATCAGCAACATTTGAGAACTTATATAGCAGGAGGTATCTGAATATCATAATTACTCATATCAGAAATTATTTCACAAATAATCCTTACTGTTCACTGTATGTTAATCGCTCGCAAATCAAAGACAAAATGCATTAGCGTAAAAACTAGTCAGTAGTTTTTTTCCTTGGCTTAATAAACCTCAACGTCGTTGCCACGAATTGCTTTCATCGAAAAAAAAGTTAAGCAGCAAAATATTAATGGCGAAATATCGTTCTACTATTATCTATGGTTATTGATTTAAAGTTTATTTTGATTCGAGTTTAAATTTCGAACGGTTCAGTTTTTGCGCGTACTTACCTAGTGGAGTTTTGTGATTGGCCAGAAACCGAGCTGCGTTTGCTGCTTTTGCCGCTGGCGGCGCTAAGTGATTTGCCGACCGATGTCTGTAATACATTATTGCCTATGTTTAAACGGCAAGAAGTAGTGATAGCATAACTTAAAGTAAAAAAATCTGCCAAGTACGAGTCGAGCTCGCGCAAGAAGAGCCGTACCATAGTTCTAGTTTCTACCTGTTGTCGTTATTATCGTCATAAAACACATCTATACATCATCTGTGCAAAACTGTCTAGCTATAACAGTTAATGAAATAAAGCCTGATGACAGACAGACGGACAGCGAAGTCCCGTTTTTTAAGTACGGAACCCTGAAGAGACGCGAGACAGTTTGTTCACAAGGTCAACTGTTAATAGAACTACAATTACCGGCAAATAACTTGAACCAATGACCTTGGCAGCACAATGACGATTATTAAGTCGTTTTCGTGTTTTTCGTTTTCACGTCCCAGTTTTAGCGGAAGATCAACGCTGGTTGTTTTAGCCGGCAATGTGTTGAGTTGGGGCCGGTTTGTAATAGAAAGCATTTATTTGTAGTAAACACCGTAATTTGTGTTTTGTAAGGTTTATTTTCTGTTACAAATGGATATAATTCTACTCTATTCCATTCTATTTATTGTTTAGTACTTCTAATTTCATATTATTCATTTACGTGCATGGTTGCTTGAATGAGACCGCTTTAAGCTATAAGGCCGCCATTAAAATACCTAGTACATATTTGTTATATTTATTGTTTACTTTTTATTACACTTTATTAATCTACCCCAAAACAAAAATACAGCAAAATATATTAGCTATGACATTTGGCGGCCTTATCGCCTAGAACCCTGATTTCAAACGTGTGATAGAGAAGAGACAACGTACCTTAGAAGTTTTCGGCTTGTTACACTCGACAATGTAGTCTTTACACACGTTCTGGTGAACTGTGTTCGTGCAATCTGAAATAAAGAAAAATCAAGTTAACGTCAGTATCTTAAGACAGCTATTTGATCGCCAACTTGTCTATACGATAAATTATAGCTATTTTCTTTCCCGTTTTATTTTTTTCTGTCTTTTGTATCACTATAATGTTACAAGCTTCCTAAGCAATCAAATTTTTGCGCTGATACGATGCCTATTAAAAGCCTTTATTATGCAGAATTCAATAACTTTTTTTTTTAAATAATAAAACGTGTGCGCCTAAAATGCATCATAGTGAAGCGATTGACACCAATAACAAAAAATTACGTTACAATTTAGGGGTAAAAAAGAGGTACGCCCCGGAACTATATTCTATCGGAAACACGAAAACATCGGGTCGGTGATCCTCTTAAGGGACAGAACTGAAGGCATTCGCCCTCTCACCCGCACTATAAGATATATTTCTTAAGTTTCTTCAGTGAACTCAAATATTGTACAACAACGTATTTGATAAAATAGGTTTATTTTTGTCTACCTATACTATCTATCTATACCTTATGGTACCTCTTAAGGAGGACAGATAGCCTGTACGACACGGGCTATTTTTTTTTATTGTCCCACGATGACATTTTCGTAGGGCAACAGTACTTAATTTTCCCGTCTACCCCTTACGAGTACAACAAATTAATATACTTTTTGGCATACGTAAAATGTATTTTATTCTATATAAAGGACATTAATAGATTAATTTTCGATTACATCACATTTGTCGATTGTCGTTCCCAGAACACTTATATATAAAAATCAATTTCTGTTCGTTTGGCTCGCTAAAACTGGAGAACGGCTGGGCCGATTAAGCTAAATTTGGTTTCGAAATGTTCGTGAAAGTTCAGGGTAGTTTTAAACGGTGAGAAACATACATAACTGTTAGGCGGCCCGAAGTTCGCCGGGACAGCAAGTTAAAAGTAAATATATATATATAGATACATACTGTCACAATAAAGGGAAGGTTTGTCAGTAAGGGCGTGTCCACACCAGTCGCAGTCTCCTCCGCTGCCGGCCGCCTGCCATGCGTGCGCAGCCTTACGGGACTTATCCTAAACATTAACAACTCGATATTATAACCTATTTAAAATCGGTATATTTTGATTAACAGCTTATCAATAAACGAGTATCAACTTTAACCGTCATTTGTCTTGTTTTTGCGCGTGACGTACTCCATTGAATAGAACAAGACAAAAGATGCTCTAAGTTAAGACGCGTTTATTAATAAGGCAGTAAATATTTCCCGTTTGGCGCAGTTGGTAGCAAACCTGCCTTTTGCGCCGCTGATCCCGGGTTCGATCCCCGGACTGGTCAAATATTTGTGTGCATGAAAATGTCTGTTTTGTATGGGTGTTTATTATATATATAAGTATACATGTATGTATATATGTATGTATATCAGTGATCACGTTACCATAGCACAGGCTTTGCCTATTTTGGGACCTGAACACCTTTGTGTGGATGTTGTCCCCCATATTATTATAAATATTATATGGGATCAACGAATATCCAAATCTGTAAAGATGCCTGTGAAAAATCAGGTGACATATTACGAATTGAAAACCACATTCTTTTTGAAATCGGTTAAAAATAACTTACCTTTTTCTTCCTAAAGAATAAACTGCCTCGCTTCCGTCTCTTTTCCGCATGATGGTCGAACGCCGCTCTGTACATAAAATATACATAAAATCAATATGTATTGTAATTAATCATACAAATACACAAGGAATAGAAATTTTGTTGATAAATTATTAGATGTTATTAAAAATCAAGTTAATAATACATACTAAAAACTCTTGCAAGAACTTGGCTTTGACAAAAAAAAACGAAACGTAAGTTTCATGCCTAAAGCAAAAATAAAATCGTTTTTAGAAAGTGATAAAAAATCAAACACATCAAGCAAAGCTTGCGTTTTAAGCATGCTTAAGTTAATCCCTTTACTTACCAAGATAATAAATACTAATTTCTCAGCTAACATTATTTCTGTTATAAAGAAATAATGTTATGGCATTTTTTGCTATTTGTTTCTTGCTCGCACCCTATTTTCTGCAACTGTGGAACCGAGACGGCTATATGTTTGTACGTACTGTTATAATCTGCTGTTTCATAATCGGCACGTTCTGACTCTTTCTTGCACTTTCCCTATTCAGTGTAAAGAAATAAGATCGGTACATGACTTGACTCTTTGACTGTTGAATTACTTACTGTTTTAAGACGAACGTGTAAAAGTTCGTTGTTTGAAACTAAACATTGATAGTTCAAGGGCGAACACTTACTGTCCAAGGAAACCAAGATGCAACCCAAGTGCTTTAGCACTTTACTGGAACTAAACCGGTTATAATACTTACTGTTTTAGGACGAACGTTTACTTATTGAAGATGAACATTGATTGTTCAAGGATGAACATTGGTTTTTCAGGGATGAACACTTACTGTTCAAGGAAAGCAAGTCGATGCAACCCCAAGTGTTCTTGGTGCGCGTTGTTTCGCCTCCCCGCGGTTACTACAGCGCCCTCTGTTGCCGCGGAAGCGTCTTCGTCGCTTTCTGTCTCGCTCGCGCCGCGCCCTGTCAGGCTGTGCGAGCGAGATGGATATAGGACTGTCGTAATTTGCTTTTAAAGCTTTAGCTATTTTGTGTATTTTCTTTTATTTCTTAATTTATCGTCGTTTCGTCCGACATGCTATAATTTCCCTCTTAAGAACAAGCGTAAAGTGAGTTTTTTGCATAGAAGACGCTTACACATTTAATATTCGCCATTAAAGACCGAAAAAAATATATATTTAACACTATAGGTTTTTAATGTCTGCTAAAAATACATTTTAAGTGTCTTTGAGTAAATGAACACAATTTTTTACCAAAATTGAATTTAAATCACGACAGTCCCATATAGAAGTGCAAAACAATAAACCAAGTCAGTATTTAGTAGGATCTCAATCCGGTGTGCTATAAAAATGATCAAACAATTAGAGCAAAGCAAAACGGTGCGGATAAAAAAAACAACGACTCACACATGCACATAGTTTAAAAAAAGAAGTACCCTCATTTTAAAGAAATAAATTCGATCAACCTTCCATGTCCCGCTGCTAGCACAGACTTTGTCACGTAGTAATTAATGAATTGCGGATTGAGAATTTCACTTGTCTTCCTAAGGCCCATTTAATTTTTTTTTTTCATTTCTTTCAAACTCGTAGAAGTGTTCCTTCACCGTTCATACAGGTGGTCTATGATTAGTATGTTATAATTTATCATTAAACTTTAGAATTAATAAAACAGCAGAATATACACGTCCTTTTTATAAATAATTTCAACTGAGGGTACTTTCAAATTCATGCGCTATCAAAATCATCTAATCGGCGAAAAATGTCTAAAGAGTTAAATTGTGCCCACATTAAAACGTACTTTAAGATTTATAAGAAACTATAAAATAAGTAGGTAGTTCATATAATCATAAATAAATGGTCTTTCGAACCACATCATTCAGTTATATACTACATTAATGAGAATTGCAGATGGAAATCAATTATCCAGAAAAAGGATAAAAGAGGAACCATAAGCAAAATCAACATGACAACGTTTGTACAGAAGAATTAACGGGTTGAAGAGGATAGACTTGTATCTAAAGGTAGGAAAAGGATTATGTACCTACTTACCATTGGTAATACCAATGGATTTGTTGGTATCATGTCTTATAATTGATATCATTAAATCCTACCCTCAATCTCAAATCAGAACTTATATATTCAACATTTTAATTAAAAGCTTCTTAATCTTTAGTGACAATATGACATATGTTAATCATCCCAAACAACAATCAACCCTACCCTCCAAACCTTAAAGCTCAACTTACATATTCAACGGCGGCTGAGGCTGAGGCGGTTGGACTGCCGCTACTATGCTCGGCGTGGACACTGACTTCTGTAGAGGCAGTCTAGGAATTAGTCTGGAGCCTTCAGTGATGCAAGGAGCACCTATGACCGCGCCTGCGCGTAACGCCGCTGTTACTTTCTCGAAGTCTTTCTGTTGGGGTAACAATATGTTGATTTAATTTAGTTTGTTTGCAAAAAATAATCTATGTATTCCAACGACAACTTGTTGGTTGATTTATATTATTTTAAAATGGTAATACATTAGAAATGCTACCCTCTAGTTCTTGTGAGCTTCTCATGGCGGTCACATCACTTCCAAGTAAAAATATTTAGGATTAATATACGACCAATGGTTAATTTAAAATCTTTCACTATCTCTACTTATATTAACTGTGGGCGCAATAAAACTATTGTTATTACGCCCATAGTTAATATCCAAGAGAATAGACATTGTATAAAATGCTGTCGATGATAATATTTAAAATTATATGATATGAATTAATGATTTATTTGTAACAAACACATAATAAAATACAGTAATTATTTAAACTGGTGTTCATTTTTATATATTATTTGTCACAACCCGGCCCAAGTATGTTTTTTTTTGGTTAATACATCTTCACATATTATATTTAATTTCATGTGTTCAGTGAGCAAATATAATTGCGCAGAGATATATATTCCACTAGTAGCTGTCACCAGCGGCTTGCTCGCGACATAAACTGAAATATAAAGAACGTTTAACTTTTGACCTTCTTAGAGGTTGAATTTCCAAAACTTATTTCATAGCACACCCCTACAACGCTATTTTCGGGTTTATGCTGCGTTGATTCCTATCGAATATCAGTCAGTCCGTCAGACAAGACTTACTCTTTCATGGATAGAAGTTGTAAATTTTACAAAACAACTAAGCATAGTGAGCTAGTCTAAGCAAGTGTGTAGAATGGCGTACAAGCCACGGGACTTTTTTCTACCCTAATAAAAGTTAACAAAGCCTGTGACAAGCATTTTTAGAAGAGAACTAACTTTCTCATATTTAGGGAATTCTACTGAGGAAGTTAGAGCCTTATAATGATGCAAATACACATCCCTTTCTTTCAGCACTATAACGTCACCTTAATTATATATATATATTATTTATGCTACGAGTATAACTAATAAAAAAATGTATAATTTACTTGTCAATGTAATTTTATAATAATTAATAATGCATGCAATATGTAGTATTGGAAATAATGTTCCTTGTGTGTGTATTATCTCTCAAGTAATCTACTAATTACTTAAGTAACTTACAGCCAGATCGTTGTCATTGAGCGAGTGCGTAGAATGACGTACGGGCCGCGGGACTTCCCCCTCTGACTCCATGGACGATAGCGACGCGCTGTGACCGTTCAGGTTGCTGAAACGTAGAAGGGATTGTTCAAAAAAGACAAGATAAATCATAGCTATGACTGAGAAAATTACTTTATGTTTCAATTTTGTATTATCTTGTACGTGCATGGTTGCCTGGAAGAGATCACTTTAAGCGATAAATCCGTCATTAGATATTGTATCATTTATATTATTTTTTTTAGATAGTGTTCTAACGTCTTATCTTATAAGTGAAAAGACACAAACTAAGGTAACCATCAAACAAGAGCAGCCCTCCGAATTGAAATATGACGTAATACATATTATTCGATAGTAATAATTTTAAAGGATAATGTTTTTTGCCCTAATCCTTTATGCCGTTTGGATGTGAAGAAACAAACACTCTCACAAACATGCATACAACCTTTTAGCTTTTATAATATTATTGTTAAATGTAAATAAACATTAGGAACATGGAAAGTTGTAGGTTTCGCCTCATAAAATTCGAATAAAGTTAAATTTTGGAAAAAAACAGTATATAAGTACTTTCATAAAAAAAACTGTAAACGGCGTCAATAGTTCGAAAGTCAAACGTCAATAGTTCGAAAACAGGAAAAACATTGCCGCCAATGGACGGGTTAAGTTAACCAATATAATAATAATAATAATAACCACTATCCCGCATGATAAGAACTTCGTGAAGGCTGAAAAGGACAAGGTCAGCCAGCAAGTACCTTGACTTGGCTCACGAGGTTACCGCCATGTGGGATGTTCATTCGACGATCATTGTTCCGATAGTGGTTTCGGCAAACAGCCTGTTAGCGAGAAGCCTCAACCAACATCTTAGGAGACTCTCGCTAGATGGTTGTAACAAAAGTTGAGGGCGGCGATCCTAGATACAGCTCGTATTTTTAGGAGGTTCCTCTCTCTGTAGTCTCTACAACTGGTAACTTGGGTCCTACCCCGCTGCAGGCGGCACTCTAGGTTTAATATTTTAATAATATTTATAGTAGAAAACTAAGAAATTAAATCAATACGAACATAAAAATATAATGCGTGGATATAATATACATAAAAGCATGACTGACTTGCGTTGTCTATGCTGGTCCGGCAATATCGCGCCAGGTTCGAGCGCCGCCCAAGAGCTTCTCCGCCCTTCGTCGCGCCGATCCCAGAGACCCCATTGTCTAGACTCGCCTGGAAAAATAATCATTGTATATTTCGAAGCCACACTTGTGTATGAGAAGACTCAAAAACAACAGAACCTATACTCGTACTATGCTGAGTTGGGTTTTCAAAAATTCCGAATTAGAGTGAAAATGGCCAATTAACTGTCGCTTTCTTTTCAACCTTTAACACGCCACGCTAAAACTGTACAGCCCTGCCCCGTACTCCAAGGAACACAATTTCAAAACTTCTTGTCAACTATAGAGCTAGCATACTAGCTTGTCATGCGTAGATGACTATGGCTTTGGAAAGGTTAAAGCCGCAAAAAATAAGTTACAAAATCAACAGTTCCAAAACTACTAGTTACTAAAATGTCTAAAAATTCCACTCACCACTTCCTTTCCTACTCTGCGGGTAAAAGTCCAAATGTGTTGGCGAAGAGCAATCCGCTTCCACGACTCCATCCTTACACAGCGACGGACAGGACGTACTAAGCCGACTGCTGCCCGTTGCCTGGAAACATAGATATATCACTAAACACTACTCGTTGTCTGGAAGACATGGCTAAAACGCAATTTAAAACCCACTAAAACGTTAATAAGCGTTCTAATCCGAAAGGGTCACAGTCTTTCGGACTACTCATCGCTACGAAAACCATTTTCATTTTGAATAGAACACTTTGTATACAGGGTTAACGGCTAGAGTTACTTAGCCGAAAGGGACAGAAGCTATATTGGTGCCAAATATCATCCAAATAAATCCAGCCGTTTTTGCGTGAAAGTTTAACAAACATACTTACATCCATACGTACAAACTTTTGCGTTTATAATATTGGTAGTATTTGAAGTCATAATCCAATCTGTAGAGTACGCGTAGTTGAGGTTCCATGAACATGCGTAGGGAACAATACTCGTACGTTCCATTACATTAGCAGGGGATAGAGTTGAAAACTTGGGCACTGTCGACACTAATGAGCACAGTCAAAACAGACCTGTTCTGAGATATGAGGAACTATTGAAGGGCATGATACTACTTTCCACCGATACTCGTACAAGCCATGCTCTAATACTTGAGCTGGTCCTCACCAGTCTTCAGAACTTACCAACAACGGCAGCGGAGCGGCTCGCATGCGCTGCACGGCCGCATGGAGCCGCCTGAGCTGCTGCAGGCTGTCATCCAACACGCCGGGACTGTGCGGCGTCACGCTTATCGTAGGCACCTGCAACTTCAAAGAAAATTTACAAACACATGGTCATTTAAAAACGTACTCTTGCTGTAGTTGATTAATATGGCAAATTATTATTTTTGACGAAGCTAGTAGAGCACAGATATAATGTAGATATATAAAACAATAGCGATTCTAGCCAGTGTGTATAATTCGCGAATACTGTATTAAGGTGTTGATATTTATATGTAAAGTCGACGGATTCCTAATCCTCCGACCCAATATATCAATGAATATTATAAATTTAACGCGTCTACTTCGAAACGAACACAAAAATTAGGTGAACTATTTGAAAGTACTTTAGTTATAACTGTAAATAAGTACACTTGCACAACAATACATGGTAAATAGGTTCAGTTACATTCTGCGGGTGTATGATGTTTTTTTAATGTATGATGTATTAATAATGTATGGTGTATGATGTTTGTTAGTTTTTGGCACTACATTGGCCCATCAAATTTGCTTATAAACAAAGGGAGGTTTTAATTACATTCTGGATAAGATTTGAATCCAGAAGGCCGATGCAAAGCAGTGCGCCCCAAACTGACGCGTCGACGCTCTATACCTACTCGTAATTGCAAAAGCATTAGACTAATGAGGACTCAAATTAAACAGGTCCTTTGACAAGAGGACTCGTTGGACAAAGAACAATGGAGAAGCGCAACTCCATTCATTTATTATCAACATAGGTACTAATTAAAGTACACTTGCGATAGTCTTGGTTGCGCTATATCAGAATCATCTTTCTGCCCTATCTGATCAGAATCTACGTTATTATTTAATTACTCTGTGATCTGATGAATCAGCTTTGCTTTCGCAACAGAAACTCTCGATCGAAACGCCCTCTCTCATTATTGCAAAGTTTAAGAAATGACTGACCTGTGCCCGTGCGGCTGCCATGTCTTGCGCGGGCGCAGCCCTGGTCACGTGCTCGGTGACCTCGTCCTCGCTGCTGTCCGTGTGACAGTCGGAGCTGCCGCCGCCCTCGTCTGCAATTACCATCACATTATCATCACCTGCCCAGCTAATAATTAAAAAGTAGAGCTATAATTATAGCTGTAAGTAACTCATAAAACATTCATGAAACTATTTAACTTTTCAATGACTAAACATCACTACTACAACAAACGCCGCAAACGACTAAACTATTTACCCCCACCTCTACAATTCAAAGGAAAACTTTGAACAATGCGTTTAATAACCAACATTTCTATAGAATTTTTTCTACCTGCGCCTAAGCTTTTATTGTGTTCGTTTAGTTTTATAGTTTTGAACGATTTTCTTTATTGAATGATATTCTAGAGAAAAAAATACGAATCTGTAAATTGCAAAATAATATGGGACAAAAACTTAAGCCTGTGGAACTATATTAAAACCTTAGTTACAGATGCTTAATTTGTTATCTTATTTTCGGCAAACAGTGTGTTTTTTTTTTCTTTTATCACGTTGCAATGTTAATAGTCTAACTAGTTTTATTTGAAAGAAATACAACAATTCGAACCATTACACTGAATCCAAAGGTTACGTCTTTATCGAAAAAATAAATAAATCGCTTTTTGTAATACAAATTGAAATTATTCTACAGATATTTTTTAATTTCAATAAAATAATAGTTAAATAAAAAGCTCGCCTTTCAACTTAAACGTGTAGATTTAAGTTTTTTGTAATTGTCCTATATTCGTTTTGACAATAAAATGTTTTGTAATTGTTATGTCTTTAGCGTTATTTTGTCGTGTAATGCGTTCGCCGAGTAAAACAAGACAAAGACCACTCAAAGTTGAGAAGTGACTATAGTAATGCGGTGATTAAAAACGTCTCAAGTCTTAAACAAAGCCCCATAGCTTAGAAAGAACATCTTAATAAATCAACAACGATAAATCCACATAGTGGATATGCGGGAAAGGAAAGGGATATTGGTTTTCAGTCGGCCGGACGTGAGACGTCGGATGGGATGTCTCTATTCCTATTCCTATATATTATAATATTGTATGGCTGTTGAGCGGCATGGACATTCCGAATAAGGTTCTGCCTATTCCAAGAATAAGCATTAGTATGCGAGTAGAATATAATAGTCTTGAATTATTATTTTTCTATCATAAATTCACAGTCACAAAGTATATACGGCAGTCAAAACTTCATAAATATTATGCCACATACAAATATCGATGCATGACGGGCAACACAAACATAATCCTGTGTTCGCAAACCAAATAATTCTCAGTTCTTTTTTTATACATGGTATAAATATTTTGCAGAAACTCCCTCGGCTTATTAACATACATTATATTGATACGTTCACAACTTTAGAGCTGGTAACACGCACATCCTCACCTAACACGTGCCTCCATTAGAAATCGATACTTTAATCTTCCAACCCTTTCTGCGGATAAGGGATATTAGTTTTCATACGGACGTCCCTATAACAGACGCCGCCGCCGCTGGAGATTTGAAATGAGTTCGGTATTGATTCCTGTGAGGTTAGTCTCATGCAAACTTTTAGGTACGTATCGACATAATATGTAGTTTCAATTCACTGTAGAACCGTTGTGCTCGTTAAAACAGCGATTTCGAACGACAGTCATCACGAAGAAAATACTTGCAAAAAGTAAACTATTTTTGCCGGCTTATATGAGAGTATAGTTTAAAACATAATCAATGATCCTACTCGGAGAACATTACCAATTAAAACATTCAACAAGTTTTTTTGAAAAATAGTGATATCAAAGACTTCAATTCGGCAGGCGTCGATACAAATTTTTAAGTAAAATCGATTTAAAAACCAACATTAAAAAGTGTCATGAGTTTTCGGAGTAAGTACAAACGACGTAGACTTTTAGTCTAAAGCAAAAATTTATCATAAATGAACAATGAAACTGATAGATGAAATGAAAGAAATTAAATTTAAGAAGTTTACAAAATTACTTATGTCGTTTAAATAACAATTTATATCCACACCTAATAACACAACCACAATAAAATCAAATCAATGAAATTATAATACGGGTATGTTCATAAAAGATGAAAGCCTGAAACCAATAAACGCAAAAGCTTCCAACCCAAACAATCAACTGAGCGCCATCGCAACCCAACTGCGACCGACTATAAAAGCAATGTTCAATGCTACATTTCTCGATTAGTAGCATACAAAATGCATAATCATTTTGAACCGGGAGCGCCCTACTTTTACCTAGGTCAAGGCCGGGCTGGAGCGTAATCTTGGTTACAGTTACCCGGAAACTTTTTGGCCTAAACACGACACGGGCGAGGATTATATGAGTAAAAAAAATATAGAGAGCTTTTAAGTATAGTTAACTCAACTCTAATTTAGAAAAATTACAACGTTTTTTGTCAATTTCAAATTGACACCGCGACCATATTTTAAAAAGAATCAAAATGTTGTTTGACATGTTTAATATCATAAGCGAGCATTTATATCATTCTGTTAAAAAAAACGAGAGTATCATGCAGCAGTGAAATCACAGAAGCTTCTTTAGTTAATTCAACTCTGGCAAAAATCTCTTTTATTTGTCAGTATATTTGTTTGTCCGGTTGTTGGTATTTCTAACCAATATTGACGTTCTACTGACGGATTATGTTTATTCGTCGAAGAATTTTTGATCGGGGAAGTAATTCTTTGTGGGTTAGTTACTTAGGGCGAAAAATGATAGTCTCAAAAGCTGTAATACCAACACGAATAATTCAGAAAATGTCATCCCTATAAATTGTTTAAAACAACTCCCAAATTCATCCCGACTCCACCGGTACTAGTACGTCTCTACGACCTACGACACAAAAGAGCCAGAATAACCAGACCTTTCAGATGCCTTGACATGTGAACAAAGGCTTCGGTAGGAAGTCACCCGGGAAGGCTGGAGACAGTTCATTTCAAACTGGACGAGTTCCCGACATCAGTCGCCGCGTTCCCTTTTTGTTTTGAATCACACAAATGGATTGTAACAACGATGACAGAGCAGAAGTAGAGTCGAGAAGCGTTATGAAAACGGCAATGTGGTTTTTGTACATATTCGTTACCGACCCTATTTCCATTTCAGTTGGCAATATAAAGTATAACGTTACCCCTTTTACCCAAAGGGGCAAGGCTATAATTAATATAAAGAAAAAAAGAAGAAGAAGTTAGCTCCTACCTGACCCTACCAGTAGGACCCTAACTTTGAAGGAAAAGAAAGAAGAAAATATGTACAAATGAATATTTAATTTACTAATTACAAACTGCAAAAAAAGATTAAAATTAAAATACTACCTTATAACTAAAGAACTTAAAATTACTCCTATTTTAAACGGCCGGTCACAATACTCTGGTGGTAGATCACAGACGGAGGGAGTAGCTCATAGACCGAGAGGTAGTTCTCAGATGAAGGTGACAGTCCTCAGATGAAGGTGGCAATTCACAGATGAGGGTGGCAGCTCGAAGATCCGAAGGTGGCAGCTCCAGTATCGGAACGATGAATAATATTTCAGGTTGCACCGACCTTAACTTTAAGGAATGCTCCATCCATCCAAATGTATACTGTGTGTCTATGTCTCATTATCCACATTCCCTTATATTCCTGAGAACTTGTGATGGTTTGATGAAAAATTCACTTTAAAATAAAACTGGTCGCGCCAACAGAATTCCCAGGCCACCCTGGCCCGGGTGTGGCCGTAGTACGTAGTTAAAAGAAAACTTGAGCAGAACTGTCCAGGAGAATGCCTCGCGACGTCTTATATAGTCGCGAGCCCGTTTCCTAAAATCTATATTTTTAAATTTAAATATTATAAATGGCCAATACAAAAATAAGTAAAACTAGACTATTTAACATAAAACCTTACACGTTCTCATAGAAAAAAATACAACTTTTGAAAGATATGACGTGAAATGAAAATTATTGACGTTGTCAACAATATGTAAACAAACAAATTTTAATATAAAAACGGCAATTAATACATTTAAAAGTAATATTTTCAGCACCAAAAGTATAACGAAATCATCAGAAAATTATTGCGGATATATTGACTAGGTTTTTACAAAGATATATGAAAAAATTATAAAGTATGAAAGACAACTCAAAACGTTAGTAAAAAGGCTTTACAATAAAATACAGTAGTATAATATAAATACTACATTTCCCCGACAACCCCTGAAAAATTTTCAACTCCATTGAAAATTTTGAAGGTTAGAAAATAAGACCTTGCTCTTTCACACACAACTATCACAAACTTTCAGCAACACTATCACTCACATACTACATACATAGGGGATATGGTTCACATTCGATGACGCATACTCCACAAGGAAATATTTATTTAATATAACGTAGGCTTATTTTTTTAATTAGGTGTCGTTATCCGCACCTTTTTGAAAACCCATTAAAAGAAATAAAGATATAATACAGAGGCTTATTTTAAGAGTTGGATACCGCTCCGTTAAAATCCCATTAAAGGACAACATTGACCTAAAAGTCAAACGACGAAATACGTTAAACAATACGCAACTCGTCAAACAACAATAAAATAAATATCACAATGGTGTTCATCACCTATTGTAATATTATACATGGCTATAAGCCACTAAGGCAAAAATTGAAAATAAAAATGGGTTAAAAAAAATAAGCCGAAATGGTTTGGTTTCCTTGTAAAATATTTACATATTTATTTACAAAATATTTACAAATTATGTTTTTTAAAACCTTAATATGCCATTTTCCTCTAACACCGTTAGGGTCCTCCAGTATAAATACAAGCGAAAAAAAAATTGGCCTAGCCATGGTTAAAAAAAAATTAAACCAGTCACTTAATCTGTCAGGAAATATTATAAGTTATGATCAACACCTAAATGAAAACCATACAAAGTTAATTTACACAATCAATCAAATGATAAATTAAAAAAAATAAGTCAATAGTAACCGAATAAGTTAAGTTCAAAAAATTTTAAGTGATGTATGAATGTAAGAGTTCAGCTCTTAAAATAATAAGAGTCTGTGTGAACGTCTACTGTAGGATACTCTCCTACAGCACGCCGTATAGTATGCCAAACCCCCACTTATTAGTGACCACAAGTGGTTTTAAAAACACTAACAAGAGGAGAATGGGTGTTGATTACTCTTGGGTAATCGGGTAAGTAGTGTGCAAGTGTGTGGGGTGCAGTATATTTTGTAAGTGTACTGAGAAGTGTGCTAAGTTTGAATAATACCTAGTAAGCAAAAAAAATAGTCAAATAAAGCCGAAACGAGAATAAATATGAGCCTACTTGTGCAAGTATCAATTTTGAATTTAAAAGGGTTCCTTTTTTGTTGGGCGCCAAACTATAACGTTACCCCTTTTACCCAAAGGGGCAAGGCTATAATTAATATAAAGAAAAAAAGAAGAAGAAGTTAGCTCCTACCTGACCCTACCAGTAGGACCCTAACTTTGAAGGAAAAGAAAGAAGAAAATATGTACAAATGAATATTTAATTTACTAATTACAAACTGCAAAAAAAGATTAAAATTAAAATACTACCTTATAACTAAAGAACTTAAAATTACTCCTATTTTAAACGGCCGGTCACAATACTCTGGTGGTAGATCACAGACGGAGGGAGTAGCTCATAGACCGAGAGGTAGTTCTCAGATGAAGGTGACAGTCCTCAGATGAAGGTGGCAATTCACAGATGAGGGTGGCAGCTCGAAGATCCGAAGGTGGCAGCTCCAGTATCGGAACGATGAATAATATTTCAGGTTGCACCGACCTTAACTTTAAGGAATGCTCCATCCATCCAAATGTATACTGTGTGTCTATGTCTCATTATCCACATTCCCTTATATTCCTGAGAACTTGTGATGGTTTGATGAAAAATTCACTTTAAAATAAAACTGGTCGCGCCAACAGAATTCCCAGGCCACCCTGGCCCGGGTGTGGCCGTAGTACGTAGTTAAAAGAAAACTTGAGCAGAACTGTCCAGGAGAATGCCTCGCGACGTCTTATATAGTCGCGAGCCCGTTTCCTAAAATCTATATTTTTAAATTTAAATATTATAAATGGCCAATACAAAAATAAGTAAAACTAGACTATTTAACATAAAACCTTACACGTTCTCATAGAAAAAAATACAACTTTTGAAAGATATGACGTGAAATGAAAATTATTGACGTTGTCAACAATATGTAAACAAACAAATTTTAATATAAAAACGGCAATTAATACATTTAAAAGTAATATTTTCAGCACCAAAAGTATAACGAAATCATCAGAAAATTATTGCGGATATATTGACTAGGTTTTTACAAAGATATATGAAAAAATTATAAAGTATGAAAGACAACTCAAAACGTTAGTAAAAAGGCTTTACAATAAAATACAGTAGTATAATACAAATACTACAAAAGATGGTAGATAAAACTCAACCCGTAAACTTTTATGTGTCCAATGTTTTCCGAATGTTTGGCGTAAACATGTTTGTTTTGTAACTTGCAAAACTGCTTACTCATGCAAGCGATGGTCGCGATGCGATTTGAGTTTCTTATTACTGCCCTGCATATAGCGTGCTACTGAGCTCTTGTTGAAAATTCAGGTCTCTAATCGGCTACAGCAAGGCATGAAAGAGGAGAAAATTAGAGCAAGCAATGGCGTCGATATTTGACAGTTGGCCATGTTCATACCATGCCGATGTTCTCTCGCTATCTTCTAGTGTTAACAATATAGACCACGCTAATTTAAATTCAGCTTAACATCGCGTCGCACAAATTGCGATCACGGGTAAAAGAAGCCTACAAAGTTATGGAATGAAGGTATGCCACATAGATTATTCATGAAACGAGCTCGGTATAATAGTTATACGACTTTGACATGTAGAAAGAAATCCTTAGAAAAGTACAAAAACTTGAACACACTGATAAGTAGTTTAGGTTTTTATTTTTATTTTGTTATTTATTCACACACTTTTTCGTGCCAAGTGTCCAATTCTCGTAGAAAATTGTTTTTTTTTAAGATATCGAGTCGTCTTTTAGCTATTCACAAAAAATAAATAATAGTTTTGATATTACCATCATCATCATCATCCACATCATTCCTTATCCCACTGCTGGGTATAGGCCTCTCTCACACGATGCCATCTTCCTCGGTCCTGATATTACCATCTGCCGTATTAATGGGGCAGTATGTAATTTCCTGAATTCTAGATTAAAACATGGTTTATTTGGTGACTGCCACCCTTAGTATTTAAACATTACAATTGGTCGTCGAAGCCTCATTACAAGAACTGTTATGTAATAAAATATTAGTTTGTGTCTAAGTCTCATTCAAATATGGATAAAACAGAATGAAACTAAAGTCGTCTCGTTTAGATGTCTTTAATTTGCCATTTATTTACCACTTGTTTAAATATATTATTCGCTTTAGTCTTATTTTACTATGTCCAGCCAAAAATATATCTTGTCATGATTGAACTAATCGTCATATTTTTTTTATAATTGATTTTTGAGTAGGTAATCGATTGGCTATTTTATTATTATAACTATATATTAATATATTAATGCTTTTGACATATAGGTAAGGTATTTGGCGTGATTGTGATGCTTAATTATGTTTTTCTTTTATCTGGTAACAATATATACCGCCCGCGGCTTTGCCCGTGTTATGTTTGCTTTCCGGGAAAAAAAGTAGCCTACGGCACTCTCCGGATCTCGAACTATCTGTGCATAAAATCCAGTCAATACGTCACTCGATTGCTGACGAGAAGAAGAACCAAAGAGATATATCATCTCAACCCTAGAAAAGGTTGCCATGTTTTCTCTTTGATTGAAACAAACAAACACAATTACGCATTCATACTATGTAGGTCTTAAGTTTATTATTGTGAGTTACAGTGCCGGATGTCTTCAATACCAACTGAGGCAAAGAAGACATAATTTTAACATTAACACCATTGCATCTTATCCATGACCTAGTTTTTCTAAACAAATAAATTGAATAGCGATGTTCATTGAGAATTTACTGAATAAAACAAGTAATACTATTAAAAGGTGAAAAACTGAAAATACGACTTTGATTCCGCGGACAAATGTTGTAGTTATCTTCAGTTAAAAGCCGCTTAGCTTTGCTGGACCGATAGTAATTTATATGTAAACCACATGGAACAAACACCCACCTACATATTTTTTTTTCAAATTATGAGTAGTTCAGCCGTCTCAGATATCAGGTAACTAATATTACAAAAAGTCCAGTCAAGCAGGTCCTTTTTTTGGATGTCGGTAGAAAATAAACAGCATTATCGATTCAATTACGAATTTCGTGCCATATTAGCATAATGTCGTTGAATTCTCGTATGCCCCCGGGAGTGTTGTAACGAATACCTTATAACGGGTACACCTCCGGGACCTTAAAGCTGTTAATTAATTTAGCATTACTCGTATTTTGTAACTAATATGGTCAGACATTTTGCTGATATAATTAATAACGTTTTTTTGAGATTATCTGCCGATAGAGACTAACTATATCAATTCTATGAAAAGCATTTCGACAAACAGGTGTCAATTGTAAATACTCAAAGAAATCATCATGTCCACATCTGCTGGAATAAGGAGTACAGAGTACTCACATAACTAGCACTTCTGGGATGGTTCAGCTAAATATCGTACTACTACGTAGTGGTAGGTACATGGTTGCACGGATTCGCACGAGATGCTTTGCGACTACGAGTATTTAATCGTGCTTGGTACCAATTTGCAGAACTCGCTAGCAGCGTCTGTTACCCCGATAACTATAATCTGAGTTCAAGTTACTCGTGAATTGTTTTTTTTATTGCACACCAAACAAAAGATACAGCAAGAAAAAAATATATACTCTCTATATATAAGATACACACCTTTTAATAACAAATATATATATACATATATATATATATATATATAAAAGAGTCCTGAGAGTCCTGAGTGACAGACCTAAACCGCTAAACCTAGAGACGTCATATTTGGAGGGAGTATTAATTTACTGTAGGGTGTAGGGGTGTACTAAGGAAGTGTTTACGGATATCGACCCCAGGGATCAATAGAGGTTCTACGTTTAAAACTTCTTTAAATTTCATTTTATGTAGCAACCAAAGCTGCGGCTGACAGTTATTTAAAAAGAAAAATTTACAGAAAAACTTTGATAAAATATTCATTTGCGTTACGCTTCGATGTTGCAAACCACAACAATATGGTAAGTAGTGGCAACCTAACACCGATTCTATTCTAAATGGTCACCAGCTGGTCGCCTACATTCGATAAGGCAAGCCGACCATATAAACATATTGAATCGGCAATAAAAACCAATAATAGAGTTTGAACCAGATTCAGACAAGGACAAACTGGTTCCGCGATATTTAGTGGACGGGGCACGACGCGACGGTGACCTTAGGATCTCGATGACCTAAATATCTTGGAAAACATACCACCCAAATAGGACGCATATTTTTTTTCATAAATGGGCAGAAGCCTCCCGTCAATGAACAGTGGTATTTTTAAGGTGAAAACTCGGGTTTTGTTTTTACCACATACTACTATGGCAACTAAAGTCTCAATTGTGATTCGTAGATATGTCCGGCACCTTTGGTTTTTGCACGTTTGAACAGCTTTAGGCCCAAAGTAACTCATCTTATGTAGAACTGTCATTGACTGCCACAGGTTTTGTGTTTACAATAGTTATTTTTTAACAAAGTTTACTTTTAAGTAACTAGCTGGGCTCCGCAGTGTCACTAGCAAATCTCTATAATCTAAATTCCCAGTATTTCTTTTACAGTAGAAACAATTTTTGATTTTAAATTTATTCGTTGTATACAAAAGTACAAATCCTTCCTCTTTTTTTAGCATATATATAATAAACATGTCAGTTAAATTAGCTAACGTATTGATTAGCTCCTAAGCACGCATCAAAAACCGTGCTTTAAGAATGCAAGAATCGAACAGAACAGTAAGAAAGTAAAGGTTTTCTTGTGGGAAATGTAATCTGATATAAGATAACGTTGGTTCCCACGCGGTATATTTCAAACTGCGATCGATAATCCGTGATCGTGTACAGATAAGCCTTATCAAGATACACTTTCTTTTAAGGAGATTTTTGTTTGGTGGAGTGAGATGATACAATATAGTATGCATGATGTACATATGTTTTGTATTATAAATTATTTTTACCGAGCGAGCGAAGCGTTCCTGCTTCGGGTCTGGCAAAGTATTCTTTCGTCTGTTACTTAGGATGGTCGTATTTCTTTTGAAAATTCGTACTCGTATAAAGGTCGTGGTTTCCAACCAATCTTGACGAAACTTGGCGTATAGGTTATACGATTTTATTAATAGAGAGGTCGTGAGAAATTTCTCTGTTTGAGACTACCATTACTGCCGGCAAACTAAAAGGAGCTACATGCTCCTAAGTTCTGAAGAATAAACTAGTAGCTACTCGAAGTGTCCACTTCGCACCACGTTATTTTTTGCGACTTTATAAAAAAAACGATTATTAAAAATGATTTTTTTGATATACTAGAATGTTTATACAATATATTATTGCAATTAGCCAGTAAATGCAGCCGTCGCAAATTTTCCTCCTTTGTGGGACAAATACCCCTAAACAAAAATCCCCGAGACCTGTACGCGAGTACGCAGTTCCAGGAGACACAGAAACATACGATCTGGCAAAAGGAAAAAAATACCAGATCCGAAGAAAAAACACTTCCCTCGCACGGTCAATAATCTTATACAAACAATAACAACTTTACGAAATTGGTTACTTAACGGCACTTACGATTAGGCCCACCAACCACATACAGGAAGTGATTCAATCCCTTTCAAAGGTAAAGAGGTACCAATTTGGGGCGACAACGCTAATGCCCCAAGAAGCATCTGTCTTACCCTCGTCTTATCATCCTCGAGGACAAGCCGTGACGTGATATGGTTGACCGTCTTGGTAAACAATAAGCTGCTTGGTTTATTATGTGATTAATACTAGCTTTTGCCCGTAGCTTCGTATTCTGACTTATTCTAAAAGCTGTACTGTTGAAAATAAATATCTAATTGACGTGTAGATGTTACGACAGCTGCTCGATATTTTTACGTTTTCGCCGTCATAATAATTAAAAACACCATTATTACCATAGACGAAATTACTCATAACATACGCATTACTAAACAAAACTAGTGAAATATCCGTAGCAATAAGCAAATTGGCATGAAAATTTGGTCTGGCGAGACAAATCGACGGCTAAAATACATAGTTTTTAGTCTTTTATAGGGTTGCTGACGAAAATGATAGGTTGTGTGATTTCGGAATCTAGAAAGACTAGAATTCTCACATCTAGGATAGTGAAGTAAAGTACATAAGGTTTTCGTCAACATGTGTGACTCAAACTGA
The DNA here is from genome assembly GCA_947049295.1 of Ligdia adustata. NCBI lineage: Eukaryota > Metazoa > Arthropoda > Insecta > Lepidoptera > Geometridae > Ligdia > Ligdia adustata. Next base: position 6,319,148 of record OX346237.1, read on the forward strand.
CTCACTAAGCAATGATAACTGACCCGAATGACTTTTTTTAAATTATATAATTACAATCTCCAACGCTTTAGACAACGTCTTGTAAGAAGTTATACAATTATTTGAGAATTTAATTAAGTACCTACATATATGGAATCCGAAAGACTTTCCAACTGGGACGGACACTTGTTAACTTGGCAGAAAATATACTTATAGAGAGAGAATGTGTTAACTGGTACACTCGAAACAACTACGATGCAATCAGGGTGGGTCTTTAGTCTAAAAGGACCAAATTCAACGGACCGCAGGCCATTCGAACGTAATCAGAAATTATCTATGTTAAAAAGGACCAGATAATGTTTGTTGACCAGTTCTGTGCCATAAAAATATGAGGTTCACTCAAGAACGATATAATAATAAACTAGCTGTCCGGGCGAACTTCGTACCGCCTAACAGTCGGTTCTTTAATATTTTTTATATAATTATTCTGCTATTCATGACGCCAGTTCAGAACAAAAAAAAATTTGGATGCCATCGTATATCGATGCTACCAACAGAAGACTTCAACGGACAGAAAGAATGATATTGAAGGTGATACTGGAGTTTAAAATATATTTTGGGTTGCTAACTATGGTAATGGTTAACTATAGCCCTGCACTGCCTTCAAAAATACATCATTGGAAAATCAAAGCCCTCTAGCCCTCAACTTTTATACTTTCATAGGAATTACATAATTATATGAAGAGTTGCCTATGAACCCTAAACATGCGAATAAAGATACGACATTTAGTTAATATTATCAGCTGATAGTGTTACATATTTAATGAGCTTAGTTGTTTGCGTATACGATTTAGAACGGATGAAGTGTTTGTGTACTTGTGCCTATACACGGAAGAGACCTTGGATTTTATTCGCTGTTAATTCTTGGACATCGTTGGAAGTTCTGGTTTGAAACTTTCTACGAGTAAATAGGTTCAGGCGCCACTGATAAATTGGAGACCATACTTTAAATTTCGGAGAATCATTGAAAATATCTTCATTTTTAAGCCGGTTTAATAAAATACGGCTAATTTGAAATAACAAAACGGTATTTGCTTTATGACACTTCATTTTTCCAGGATAAAAAGTAGCTTATGTGTTAATCCAAGGTATAAGCTACCTTCGTGCCAAATTTCATCCAAATCCGTCAAACCGTTTGAGCGTGAAGGAGTAACAAACAAACACACACACACACATACAAACTTCGTCTTTATAATATTAGTGTGATGAATAACGTCTTAAATTAGAAGAAAATAAATGAAATACCATTTTATCTACGGCCCATGCTATCCTAGAAGATATTACTGTAGGTCCAGAATTTTGAATTCTCAAAATATTGTCACCAATGTAGTCATGATAATTAAACTCAGATTGAGGATAACTTAAAAACTATTGGATTGTTTCTGAATAAATATCAAATAAAAAGAATCAATTAGAACTAAAACAATATTGAAATCGGTCTTGCCGTCTCTGCGAAATCGCGGAACATGCATAAAAAGAAAAAAAATGACGAATTTAGAACTCATCCTATGGCATCAAAGGCTGTACAAACCCCTACAGTAGGGATACATCAGTAGATGCGTGGAACTGATAAAAACTCCATGGCTCCCAAAGATGGGATCAAGTTTAATGCTGCTTCTCGTATATGAAATTAGTATTAGCATTATTAGATTGCATTTTTTTACATTTTAGCTCTATCCAGATAATGATTGAAACTGTAGCTTACTGAATAGAATGAAGAAAGGTTATTCCGCGCATGACACGACAAAATATCTGTAAGGACGACATGTAGGTCGAACATCCATAATCTTTTAAGAGCTAATAAAAAGATTTACAGAACTAATACGACGAAAAGGTCAAGTCCGTTATGATTGTAAAGAAAATGTGAATGTTATTTAATAGTGCTCGCGGCTATTTGAGCGTAGCCATAACTCGTGAGCAGTTTAAACCGCTCATGATTTTTGGAAGGTCATGGTAATGTTATGGAGACTACTTTTCGTAACAATGTGTTGTATGGAGGAAAACCCTGCTAAAATGGAATGTGGAATTATTTATTTCGGTCAAATCTATTACTTAATGCAACTTAACGTCATGATGTTCGGATGCTGTAATTTATCATCATGAAACTATTCATGATGACCAATTACATGAGCAATTACCAGCTTTTACATCTCTCATAGAGATATACAGGAGAGCTTTGAAACCATGTGAGCATGCATGTAATTTCAGTTGAATATCCTCGGATATTAGGGCTTAGTGCAGGTAAAAACAAATACAGATAAAACTGGCGCCCAAAATGGAATAAAATTAATATTAAATTTGGACTATAGAGTGTTCTAAATATAAATAACTACGTCGAATATGGCTACTCTGTTAGTATGGGTTGTTTAAATTATTCATGGCTCTTAAAACAGAATCAGGAATGATCATAAGTCAAATAGAACTAGTTAACCCATCTTAGGGCTATCAAAAAACATTAACCACACAGGCCCTAAAATAGGTACTGCAATAACTATTAATAATGCGAGATCATTAACTTTATAATGACGCATTACGTAACAAAATTTTAAAACTGAGCGCAACAAGTAAGAATCTACAAGTATAGCACTCACCTGAACAATTTCAAGCGCTACATCTTTCCACGCCACAGACTTGATTACCGCACACAAATACACACAAAAATCATGACAAATTAACGTGAGAAAAGTAAAGATTACAAGAAAAATTAATCCGATCGATCGAATTAGTTCACGAATTGAAACGCGCAAATTTGATGGATTGACTTGACATGATTGCGAAAGATGAAAGATTTCCTTTGAAAAGATAGGTGTTTGGAGTTTAATGATAAATTTGAGGGTCGCGTGAGGAAATCGCGAAAACCCGTGTATTATTTTGACAGGCCTAGCGGCGATGGAGCTGACTGGCCTTTGTACGGGCGAAGGGTACTCGACGCATGCGCGGAATCGATCCTACGAAGCCTTCTATGGAGGCTACTCGGGTAACTCGAAGCGGCGATGAGGAAAATCCGAATTTGTATTAGATACGATTAGGTAATAAAAATGTATAAAGATTGGTTCGGTTAATCTGTACTTACGCACTGCTCTGTAGCAGCCACATTTGATTTGATTGAGAGATTATGGTTCAAAGGTTTCTCCTGGCAGTCGTTGGTATAGGGTTCCTTGAACTTCTGTGCTTATTTTAGTCTTTAGGTTTTTTAGCTTAGCCTAAGACGTTCTAAATTCTTGATTATCTATCTCAGAAAGCTCTAAATCATCGACGTAATAGACATATAGGCCATGCAGTTGTGAAAGTGTTTTATGAGCAACGCTTAAAAGTAGGTATAAGCAGAAGAAAAGCACATCGGAGGGATCATAGCAAGGCTCAACAGCTAATTATATCTCCTCTACTTCCCTGCGGTTCCCGTTTCACTACTGTCCAAGTAAGGACCGGCATGACACCGGAGAACACAAAAGGGTTAAAATGTAACACTAAAATATACCTAGCATTAAAGGATAGACTATGTACATCATACGAGTTTTTGTTTCATGTAATTACATGCAGTAATAACAAAGTTATTTTACGAGAAGTTTAGACCACTTCTTGAAACTGCCGAGCTTCCCGCCAACTTGTGATGACGTCGTAGGTCGAGTAACACGCCCGCGCGCCACTCGCCAGTACTAAATCTCATACAAATAAAGACACTCTCGCGCTCTTTGTTTGGATTATGTTGCCTAAATAATACTTGTATGCGTCAGATAGTTTGTTGTTATTGTTGTTGTTTGTGTATTATTTGTAAGATTATTTTTAATACCGTTCATAGAAGGATTCCAGAAAGGCCAATCAAACAATCTACTAAGAGTGGATAGCTTGATGATAGCTCAATATTTTTTATAAAAAATAAGTATTTTACGGCAATTGAAAAACGTAAAATTAAAACGAAAAAGTAAGCATGTTATTTAAGCAATATTTATTACAAATACTATAAGTAAGATACTCATAAATAAATAATAAAATCTCTTCAGGTTATATTGGTAATCTATGAATTTGATATGTTTTGTTATTTAGGTACCTACTTACGAGTATGTATCTATTTTCTATGGTTGGCGGGTTAGTGCTTAACCTAAAATACCTACTTATTAAATATGAAACCTATTCTGTTAATTTAATCATATACATTCACTTACCGACTGCTAAATTTTTTATCCCGTTTACCATCCTTACTTTTGTTTTTATTTTAATTTTGATGTACCCAGAATCACTCTCACGACTGAGACAAATCTATTGACACTATTCACATAAAAATACGACAAGCCGTTTAGGCTCTAGGGCGTGCCAAAGAAATATACATACCTACATACAAAGTTACATGCATACGTACTCACATACCTACATACATACATTCTAAAAACATAACCCTCCTTCTTTCGCAGTCGGTAAAAAAAAAGAAAACCACTTGGCCGATTTTTTTACTATCAGGAATCTGTTAATATGAATATTGTGGAGTTCTGTATGTTTGTACCAAATATTATTGAAATCGGCCAGTAAATGGTAACGTAACAAGTTTCGCCCTTTTTTCGGATAAATACCCCGACAAAAAAACTTCAAAATGATCTTTACAACTTTATGCAGTAGTTTTAGGTGTAATAGCATCAATTTCTTTGGCGTTTTAGATACCTCGACATGTTAAAAAATGGCTTTTCCGGTATTTTTAATTGGAATCGAAACACCGAGGCACGACATAGTATTTTTATCACTATTAGACGATTATTAGCCACTAACAAGATGCGCGTTATTATAATATATGCTTTCAACCGTAGCGCGAGCAGCCACCGAACGAATTGTCTATACCCGCCCGGCTAGCACAGGACCTGCGACGTCATCACGCTTTAAAATGCCGAGTACGTTTTGAAATTATATCGGACGAAAATGCGCACTTTGATCTTAGAAAAAAAGTAAAAACAAAATTATACTCGTAATTTTTTCCAGTTTATTTTGGCATTAAAAAGAAATGTTTGTCAACTCCATTGTCTAAGGTACGCAATAATTGTTGTAGATACGTCTACTTTTACCTAATTGTTAGTGACATTTTAATTTGGTTCCCATCGAGATGTCTAGACCTTATATCATTAGCGTTATCTATAACTCACAACATTGAGCATGTCATCTCTTTTTTCATTCAATAAATAGTGCTACACGCCGAAATGAGACAAAACATTGCATGTTCAAAGATAAAGAGCTCTTCATTATTAGTAAAACAATATGATACGGACCAGACCCGTGAATGACTTTTGAATACGAATAATTTACTGAAATTAATATTTTCTATCACATAATGTCATGTAATATCTATTCTTTTATATATCTATAATATTTTTATTTGGATATGTTTGTAAGTTGGTATTATAGGTACATTTATGACATTTAAATAAATACAAAATATATATGTCTGTATTTTGATTCGGACATGTTTTTGTAAGTTCTTAATTAACTCTCATTTATGACATTTAAATAAATACAGACTTACAGGACTTAATTCGAAATTATTCAGTAAAATTCATAGTATGATCCTCGAAAATATAGTCCGGGTGTCTGGCGCGAAGACACTAGATTGTATGTAGCCTGCGCAAAGTGAATGTATATTAATTAACCACTCTAGTCTAGTTAGACTCGTAGTCCGTCTACTGTACCGTTTTGAAACAATAGAATACGAAGTTGCACATATTTTCCTATACATGTACACCATTGTTTTGAAACTTTAATTATTCTCTTTTTCTAAGCTCGCGAGACACAATACGTAATCATGGTTAATTTATTGAGTACTTATTGACCGAGCGTGAAATGACTGTCAGTTTGTATGTATGGATATTTATTGACAGGAGCACTGGACTATATGCTAGCATGCTTGGTTCGAAATTCGGCGGTACCGAGTTCGATTCCCGTTAGTGGCAGATAGATGTTCGAACGCTGAGTTTGTATATATTCGAGTTGAAACGTTTTCGAGTGTTAGCGTATGTTGCTTTGCATCCCCGACACAGGAGAAATCCTAGTGCAGCTATGAATGTGAAACTTTATTTGGAATAAAGGTTCTACAAATCATAAGAAAGTATTGATCTTCTGGGATATTTTCCACAAAAAATAGCCTTTACCCAGCATTAGGATAAGCAAGGCTCATATGGATAAACATATATGATCATCTGCAGATGAAGACACATCCAATAATATGTCGCAAATCACAATCGGTCTACTTTGGCTGTAGAGGGTCAAAAAGAGTTAGCATACTAACATATAAAACAACGCCTTTCTTTTGGGCAGTCTAGTAATAAAGTATTCTAAAATGTAATCTCGTTAAAACGTAACTTATTATAACAATGACGGGCACTCAGAGTTGTCAAAAATATTCCAAATAAATATGGACCGAATAAAATTTCCTATGAAAATGCGTTTCGACAAGCTATGGTTCTGAAACATTAGTATGCCTGGAAGAGATTACTTATATCAATAATGAGTCCCTATCGATAAAAGTAATCTCTTACTCACATAGTATATCGAATTATTTTTGGCTAAATTCCATTTCTCAAATCCATTATTTTAAAATAGGTAAATAGTGCGATACAAATTCTGCTTCTTTACTTTCTTCTTAAATTCTTTACGACATTTTAAACTTCATATTGATTGCATTACACTCAACTTTATAAAAAGGCGACAGGCCTTCTGTGGTACTTTTTACCATGTGGTACGAAACGCCTTCATTGTGATAAAATATTAAGTTAGATAGCTACATATAAATACGGAATCGTATCGTCGTTTCCATTACAGACAGAAAGCAAAGGGAATTATGAGTTTGAGCGTTATGGGGTTGGTCTCTCTGTGTCATTGTAGCTCTTAATGCGTGAACAGATTAGGTTTTCTAGCAGTAGTTTTTTAACAATGACATGTAATTATCAAAATCAGTTTGACCGTTTAAAGGCCATCAGCTCTTTTGCTTGCTGCGGTAGGGATCTAAGACGGATAATAGACCGAGGTACCCAAAATTTTCATAAAATTGAATTTAGTATCTTTTGTTTCGAGGAAAGGTTAATTTTTTATGTATTTTTTTATTTCTTTCTTTATACCATTAATTTCAATGAAAAATTTACATAAATGCAGTGCTTTTACTGGGTATATAAAACATAATAATGTTTGGTTTCTAAGCCAACTGAGGCTCATTTGTAAGATTTGTAAGGCATATTAGTAGGACCAACTTAAACTATTGATTACAATGCTAATTAATTTAGTTTTATTGTAATACTCATAGTGAATTTCAAACATAGAATACTTAATGAAAAATTGAGGCAGTGACGATCCGTTGCAGAGTGTGAGAATATGTGTACGCCAACCTTTATAGTGTGAACTGTGAATGTACATTTCCCAGGCTTTTTGTATGGAGTGACCCACTTGCAAGTTTTGTATGTTTGAATCTTGATTACCTAAGTACTTACTTAAAGTTGAGAACTATAGAAATTTCTAAGTAGGTGTTGGTTTTAAAATTATATTGTCTGTTTTACAAACTTTATTTAGAAGTAAGATTTTAATATTTTTTCCATAACTCTAGCGGCTTACTACTAACTCTGCGAGTAACAAGTTATCTCACTTTCATCCTGTGATTAAAATCACTCTAAAATACAACTCTACATAGTATGTGCTCTACTCAGTAAATCTTATTGGCTAAGGTCCTCTTTTATTTTAGTTTTAACTAAATATTTAAATTGTCGCCATCAATTATTATTCATTATTTATTATTATCCACAACTTTGTCCACATTGACAAAGATTTTTTTCATAATGGCAATAATAAAAGACTGATTAAAAACTATTTCTTAAAAAGAAGTACTTTCTTAATCCTTTCTTCATATTCATCAATCCCTATATAATATTTTCTTTTTATGTTATCTATGCTGAATATAAAATCGGTTTCAGTGAATTTCAATTGAAGGCAATCACTTGTGAGCTCAAAATAAAACTTACCAGAAGACAAGAGTGCAGCATTCTCCTGGGAAGGCACTTTCATCATTACTGAGATGGCTGCCACACTGAAACATTTCAAATTGTTCATATCATTCACTGAGCAAGCACAATAATTTTGCTTCTCATTTATTTTATTAAATTATATATTTTTTTCCTTATTACCAAAATCTAAATGACTAACTACAAGGACAACAAAAAATATAGCACAAAGAATATCTATAGATCATTTAAAATCTACCGATAATCCAAATGCTCTAACCCTCAACCAAAGAGCAGCGTGCCCAGCATGCTTTTTTATTGGTTCAGGGTTCTCAGAGAAATAAGGGAACTAAAATAAAAATAATTACAACATATTGAGATTCCGTTGCTTTTAAAAGTCCATTGTGTGAAACAGCTAATTGTATTTTCTTGAATTTGGAGTCGGTCCCATAGTGAAGTTGTTTTTTAGCATAAGTACAACAACCCCCTTTTGGCTTAGTACACCCCTAACTAATAACCCTGTATATTTATGAGGTCTAAATATTTTGTAGTTGTAAGCAAGAGTGTCGCCAGCCGGTGGCCAAGTGGTACAACAACCCCCTTTTGGCTTAGTATACCCCTAACTAATAACCCTGTATATTTATGAGGTCTAAATATTTTGTAGTTGTGCAAGAGTGTCGCCAGCCGGTGGCCTAGTGTTGGGACAAGTAGATGAAAACATTGACAGTCGCTGATCAAGGGTGAGAGCTCTGTGTTACTCTCATAGAGATTGACAGAAAGATGGTTCAAAGTACAATATTTGGACAAGCTTGTAAATTTCTGAAATCATAGTTCTTTATTTTTATAGTGTTCTTTTTTTAGTTGTGCATAGTTAATGTCATATATAATCAGGAATATATGACTAGCTATGCAATGCAATAAATAACATTTCTCTTGTTATCTACCTTGTTTTGTTTTAGTTTTAAGGACCTAAACTAATGGTTCCATTTTTGTCAGTTCATTTCAACACAAATGAAATCAAGATTGCTTGCTCTTATTGTTACCTTTTACTTGGCCTACGTAATCTATAGCCAATAGGCCTGCAGGTCTCTATTATTGTATTTAAAATTTCTCCCACAGCCAAGTATTACCTATAACTTACCCTGGATATAGTTGCTTTTATCACTGCATGGTGGTTATATTTAATATGAACTAAGCAAACCTTTATTTATTAGAATTAATTGTGATTTATGATACCTACTTAAAGCACCATGTATTTATATTGTATTACTAGATTTTAGAAAAGATTCTTGTAAATAGAAGGTCTAGACTTACCTTTTAGGAAACATTCATGTAAGTAACATTTGGATAAACACAATTATGACTTAACTGTGAACATGAGCATAATGCTTTCAGATACTGGTAAATATACAATTTTTGTAGTGTGTTTTCTTGTTGTAATTACCAAGGCTTCTCAAGTAATGTACCTTACAGTTGATTGTAGAGTTTGCTGTTAACTTTATTTAGTAACAAGTCTTGACAACAAATTATAACTTTAAATAGACATGAAATTACCTTCAACTCTTGTTGATTATTCAAAACACATTGCAATATCGCCTTACGCAAAACTATTCCCAAGAAGACAGGAAACTGAACAATGGGATCCGAATTTTATAGTTACGATAACACTTTCACACACTGTTCAAGACACCTACACAAAATGTATACGAATTACTATACAGTTATCACAAAACCATGATCAAAAGTTGATTTTAAGGAAACATTTGACCAAACGCAATAATATTAACCACTATTGACTAGTTTAACAGTAAGTAAAGTTACTTTTGGAGTAATTTCGGCATCATAAAACTTTATTTTAACTTCATAAAGTAGGCTCGAAGTTCACAAAAAAACACGATATAATTTTTGACTGTTCTGAAAGACAGAGAAATATAGATACAACGCAAACCGGCAGTATGCCACAGAAAGAGATGAAGCACAGTGTACATTCATTGGACACAGGAGCCTTACGTTGACATTTATTTTATAGAAAGGTTCTAGATCTTGTCTTCATAATTATACAGTAGAAAATGGTATGACAAAATTATGCGGAGAAGCCTGTTTAGAATGATGTTGGAAAACCTCAGCGTTGTCGCTTTAGTAGCCAGGCTATTTAAAATTTCCCCAAACTTAGGAAACATTTACCAAATCTGATATTTTTTTGTTGTAACTCCATTTTACTCAATAAGGGCATTTGCCCGGCATTTACGTAAACAAAAAAGGGTTATTATTATTAAAATTGAATACGTTAAACTAGTTGCGTTCTATCCTAAGACATAAGTTGGAGACGTTGTTCAGCAAACACCTGTATGGAGTAAGGATGAACTGTCTTCTATTTTATAAACCGAGATATCCGATTGTGTAATGATGAAGCTTTGTTTTTTTTTAAATCATAATGAGCTTCCGCGTTTTAAGGTCTTTCGAACCATCTGACTCTCATTACTGTAGCTGTAATCTGTGTTATGAAATATGAAAATTCACTAAGTTACGGTTACGCTGAATATTTTAGTTGCTTGGTGACCGTTCTGCTAGTTCGCGTTTCTATGGATAGGCGGCTCGCTCGCCACAACTGTTTTCATCTTTGGAGTGTTTATTCAGGCTTAATAAATTTAGAGCCTTCCTTCGTATAAGCTTCGTAGCGTACTTCGCTACTAGAAACTGTCTTTTACTTCAGGGTTCAGGAGAAGGTTCAAAAAGTTTGGGTCACCTATTGGTTTTCACACTCATCCTAATGAAGTTTTACTAATCCATACCGCGTCTCTTTTACTAGCACCTTTGCTGATTTTGGTATAAGAGTAGCCTAGTAAGCTAGTGGTAGCCTAGTCGGTTAACCCCTAGCTAACAAGCGAAGGGCGCGGGTTCATAGCTAAGTTCAGGCACACACCTCTTAGTTTTTCACTCATGTGTATATTAGAAATATTATTAATTACCACATGCTTAAACGGTGAACAAAAACATCTCGAGGAAAACTGCTAGTCGTAGAAGGTTAATAACTCTCAAACCCAACCCGCAATTTGGCCAGCGTAGCGGACTATGACCTACGCGCCTTCATAGGGGATACCCGTGACCAGTGGTGGGATGCTATGGTTTGATTGGTACATACTATTATATAAACCACGTGGTCGACAGTTTGCGGAACTACTAGAAGCTACAGTATTATATTCATGTACAGTTCGTATTAGCGAATGTTTTCCAGGAACGGTGATATTTCAAATGTAAGTTATTGGAGATTATTAGTAATAACACAAATTCAAATATATAAAATATGCAAGTCAGCGAAATTAAATCAGTTTGGGAAAATCACAGTTACTAAACTGGCAACAACATATTAGCGTTTCGTTATTGCTTTGCTTTAAATATTTTATGTTCGGACAAACAATACCTAGATCGCGATCGAGACGATTAAAGACAAAGAATATGAAACTCTCATTCAATGTGTTGTATAAACAAAATTAAACCTTAATTTTGTTGTGGTATGTACAATCAATCATAATGTTGTCAATAAATTGTTGTAAATGTATACCTACAATTCTCAAATCATCGAATAAACGAAACGCAAATCGCGCGTCACGCGCGCGTCTTTTAAAATTAATAGCACGCAATTACCTACGTGTTTACAGTTTAATTAACTTGTTCGAAAGCTTGCCTGCGGGTGAACATAACAAACCTTTACATTTCTGCGAACTGTTAACCTTGCGATCAACATAATTATGCAATTTTAAGCCGGCTAAAATACCCCCTTTTAAATATTGATATTATTCTATTTTTAGTACTTATTGTTATATCGGCAACAGAATTACATCATCTGTGAAAATTTCGACTGTCTAGCTATAACGGTTCATAAGATAAAACCATGTGATTGATTTCTGTTAATTTTTGAGAGAATTAGGTACGTACTCACTCCCACAATAAAAAATCTCCAGAGACTAAAATATCTTCTATCTCCTAAAATATTTCTTAAAACACGTAGAACCTATACCTATTACAAGTTTCGTGGATTTTCGTTGTATCTATGACTCATACGCGGGTACCATCATCCAGACAAACGACCATAGATACATGATAAACGAAAGAAAAAATTGCCAGACTCGAACTAGAGGCATTTCGCTCGCTCCATCATTTAGGTAGGATATAGATAGAAAAATAAAAATAATAATAATTTAAAACCTTTTTTTATTTTTACAAAAAGTAGTGACTTTTGCTTAAAATATGAGTAAATAATAATAATATTATATAGATTGCTAGACTTTAGACAGTAAGTAATAATCAATATTTACACCTTTGGTTATGAGGTAACTATTCTAAAATATGCACTTATTTTTACATTTTAATTATTACCTATCTTCTTTTAACATTTAATACTTAAAAAAAACAATATCAAGTTACTTAATCCGAATTAATAAGGTAAGTTAAGACTGATTTCTTGTCTTAAAAACTTCAACTTACGTACTGACAAATTTCTAAAAGAATTAAATCCTTATATAACAAAACGAGATATATAAACATGGTCACACTTATACCTACTTACTTACATGTAATTATTAGTAATATCAATTATGTTTTAGTGCACCATAGATTCACAACTCTTATACTGAACATAAACTAAATAATTAAGTAGTTAATGGATGCTGAAACGCGTCACAGAACTTAAAAAAATATGTTAAATATTAAAATATTTTTTCACATTTTATTTAAATACACAATAAAATTAGCCAAAAATGCATTTTTGATGAATTTATTAAATTTTCTCTCAAAAAAGATTTATAAAAAAACTAGGCATTTCTGTAGATCAATTTTTTTAGCAATTGTATATAATTAACCAAGATGGTATACAAAAAATATTTAGTGTTATTCCGCCTCGTCTTGATGTCAGCGTCCTCCTCACCACCGCCACACCTCACTGGTTTTGAAAACCGGTCGGAATGTACCTAAAGCAGGCTGCTATCGTGGTGTCGGAACATACCATAAAAAAGATTGCGGCGAATGGAGATTGATTCCTTGCAAATATCATTACTCTTTTGAGTACATAAATATATTATATTACTTTACTTAAAATTTTACTTTCAAAGAACTACTAATGCAGATCACAGACTTGACAACACGATTTTTTAAAATATTGCCATGTTTCCTAATTCTATGTATACATATATTTTACAAATTAGTAACACATTTCTTGCGGCATACTTACTGCTGATACTTGGGTATATATCCAAAATGATTTTTGTAATATTTTTACAGATTAAAGCACATTACCAAACGAACACATTTTAGAATTTCATTCGAACACTCGCTAGAAACAATAATAGTCCAGGATCCCTAGAACATGTTTGGCACTTGATTACTATCAAGCTAGTTTTCCGTGGGTAGCTTGATTTTGATGTTGTAGCTAACAGAGATAGCAAGCATGAAATATGTCGACTTGATAATTCTCAAATATGTATTACTAACTGTTTATTTTTTGCTAAATATCAAGATAATTATCTAAATTATTCGAAAAAATATTTATCCTACAAATTCTATGGTTTGATCAACGAGTCTCCCTTTTCCAACATGTATCGATTACGAAGTCATCAGAAATGCTTACTAACCAGCTGATTTTTTATTTTTACTTAGTTATTATTTTTATAATTTAACAGTCATACTGTCCAACAAATTGCGTGGTACGTTATCCCGGTCCTACGCCCAGAAATTGTTAATACCACAAGACCATTTTTCCTATTATTAACTGTAGGACAAAAATATTACATGATAAGTTAGTATGTTTTATGCCCAATGAAACAATGTCCTGCAAGAAAACAGGTATGTATCACTAGTCCGACAACAAAATCAAAGAAAAGCTACTCACGGAAAATTAACTTGATAGTAATCAAGTGCCAAACATGTTCTAGGGATCCTGAATTATAATACACAGCATAATATTATTTAATAAATATACAAAAAAATAGTTATATGACCCGTGAATACTTCGCTGGACGTTTAATATTTGATAAATATTGATAATACACACATTGAAATTATTATTAATCACAATTGAATATAGTCCTATTTTATAGAAAGCTTTAGATGCGTGAGCTTTCTATAAAATATTGTTTAAAAGTACGGGATTTCACACGTGATTGATCATTCATAAGGATTGAAATGAGTCGTCTCTAACAAAAGCGAGAAAACCCGTATTTTTAAATACAACATAATCTATGTCACTCAAGGATAATGTAGCTATCTACTGGTCAATGAGATTTTAAAATTGGTTTAGTATTTAAAGATCTACTTCCTACAATCAAATTCAGAAACTGTGTCCTCTTCATTAGTATAGATTAAAAATAACCTCACAAAGCAACATCTTTATATTTAGTCAAATCATCAGATTCATTCCCCATAGACGTATGGCTGTTCCTTAAGCTATAAAAAACCCTTTCCCTAGACCCGAAATGATAGGGTTCATGCCTTAACAAATTAACACCGTATGCCGCATCCTCCCTTTTAAAATCAGGATAAAATCTTGGATCATAATCTGGTGGATACATTGACATTCTCGGATCATAGTAAGGTCTGTAATATGGATACGCCATTTCGCTCTTACAGTCCATTCTATCTTCGAAATCGTAAGCTTTCGAAGGGTATTCGTCAGTAAACGCTCCTACAATGGAATGTCTTCTTTTATAAGGGTTATCGTATGGCCCAGATCTTGGTCCGACCCAAGTGCCATACATTTGAGGTTGCTGGTATTGTTTGGGGAAGCCTCTAAGGCTGGCGGCGTATTGCCTGTCAGCTAGGTGTTGCCAGTACGCTGGGGGTGGCTGCAGCATTTGAGGGTAGTGGTTGGACTGTCTAGAGGCTAAATGGCGGCGGAGGTCCGGCATTGAACCGGATTTACCTGAAAGTTAAAATGTTTTGCTTAAATCATGAATAACTTGATAGTTGGCTCTGGGTGCAAAGAATTAGTCTGACCACGACGGTGACGTATTTCGCATCGTTCGTACTGGACTCAAACTTCTATAATAAATCCGTGATGAAGTTCACCCTTAAAAAGTTGGAGCTGTTATTTGTCAAGCCTGTCTTTACCACCTCTCGCACGAAAGGTTATAACGATCAGTATCCAATTCACAATGAGTATCCGCGTTGAAAAGTTTTCGTATCCGATCATAAACTCATTGTGAATCGGAGTGCAGGTTTACTAAATAACCTGAACTACACGGGTTTTCATATTGCACTAGTAAAATTACAAAAGTAACAACCGGATTCAAGTCCGCAGGGGCATATATATACAAGTCTTTTCAGTTATTATGAATGAAAAACTGGAACATTTGTGACAAAAATAAAAATGCAGCCACCTATCTCTTTCTTTTTATTTTTAAAAATAAAGAAGAAAGAGATGTCGTCACCTTCCAAAAATCCAAATTGATTGTCTGATATTTAAAAAAACCAACGAATTGAGAGCCTCTTCTTTAATGAAATAGATGAATAAAGTTCGTCATACCATTATCACTCATGAAGCCATCATTGGTGAATGCGCTGGGCGCCTCCGGAACATAGTGACTCGCGTCGAACTCACTGCCGCTCACTGCCGCACCTGTCGGGTACCCGGCACGTCTGGAAATTGATTGACTGATGATATGTTTAATATAGACACACAAAACATACAATTTTCATGCCGGATGACAGATTCTATCAACTTAAGGGAAGTTGATAAAATCTATCGCCTGAAGCTAGCTAGGCGAGCGCCCTACCAACATGCTATGGTCTCTTCACGATGCTTTCTTTCACCGGTAGCTCTTTAGGGGTCTTTCGTGGGATCAAACCTCGCATCTCTCGTACGGCAATCGACCCAAATAACCGATTTCTGGAGGGAACTTAGGCATGTAGTGAGCAATACCTGGCTTCTCGTATAGCGTACGCAGATTGCACCAGCACCACTCCACACACAATGGCCGGCAGTCTGGCGACGTAGCACGCCAGCTCTGCACCGCCGTACACTCCTTGCAGACCCTGGAATTTAATAAATATATACCTGAGTATGCCTAAGTAAAAGTAGAAACATAGAGGTTTTATGGGAGGCATCGCCATCCTAACGTAAATGGTCAATCTGCACAATCCTCTGTTAACACAAATTATCACTTACAATATTGTACTTTTTATATTGCCGGTAATATGGCTCTACTTCAATTCGGCAAGCGCCTATACATTTTTTTAATTTGACAAACCAAACCACTTAAACGATTTTGATAGGGTATGCATAAAAAAATCTTCATCAATCAAGAAAATAATGTTGAAATCGGTCCAGGTATCGCTGTGAAATAAACATAATTTTTTTTACAAACTGAGCTTTCCTTATTCAAAGTTGGTAGAAAATCGTGACTTACCCAATGATAAATAGACATATAGAAGACCAGAGCACACTCTGGTATCAAAACCAGTATCACCGTGATCAGCCAGGCCAGCAAGCATCTGTTGTTCTTCTGGAAAATTAAAAAGAAGGTTTGTGACAGGTATATGTAGGTACAGTTTATTGCTAACACACAAAACATAAAATACAAAAAGTTAGATTTATATAAAGAAAAGAGGCTTTTGGTTTGCTAGTTTCACAAAAACTAAAATCTATATTTTCAAGAAATTAAATTCCGGCGATGTGTGTAAGAGTTATCGTACTATATCACTTTTTATAGGTAACTTTACAGTTACCTAAAATTTTGTTACTGACGTAGCATTGGATTTGTAAGAACTACCTCATTTGGCGCAAGGGGGGCAAATTCATTATTTATTATGGGCTCATAGTGATCTCCAAAGTCTAGAGATTCCGAAGGTCTTCAAGAAACGCTGAAGCAGATCAGAAGCTTTAGTTGGTAAAATGCTGTTATAATTCATCTGTAATGTATCTTATGAATTTTCCCCCCTAGTCAAAAAAAGCTTTAAGACCAAAACTCATACCATCAACTTTTCTATCGTAAGAATATTCGAATGATTTAAAAATCATTATCAAAATACTTACAGAAATAAGTCCATGGACGAGCGTGACAGTAGCAGCTATGACGAAGCAGTAGCAGGCCATTAGCAACGCAGAGGGAACTGGCAGACCTCCCTGCGACTCCACCACCCATACCACCTCGTAAATCAGGGCTATGGCGTATGCGACCTGGAAATTCAGAACATAAGAGTTCAATTAACAGAGGATGACATAGACAATACATGATATGTGTCAAAGCTCACAGGAAAATCTTGGCGTTCTGGTTTTTTGTAAAATGATTAAACAAGGTTACCATAGTACAGGCTTTGCCTAGTTTGGGACCTGGAGATCTTTGTGTGATTGTCGCCCTATATTATTTAATTATTATTTATTTCATTTAAAATTGTATCCGTTTTTTGACACTCATAGCTCTCCACTAGAATTTCTCCTACCATGACATGCAACATATAAACACGCACAATACACCTAGACTTGAAAACAGATGTTTAAATTCATAGACCACAGCCTTCATAAAATTAATTAATTAAATTTATTAAGTTTTACTAAATATATTTTTTTCAAATTGATAATATGGGAAATGGCATGTTATGAAGAGAAAATCTTTAGACAAATGTGTATCGTTCTATGTTAAATAAGTTCTGTAGGTAATTCAAAGTGTTTGTATAATATTAAGTGAAGTAAGTACATTAGAAACAACACTTCAAGATTAACTCAGTGTTACAGAAGTCGTGACATGAACTATGTTATTTTATCCAGTCGCACGATATCTAACGAGCGCCACGCAATTTGAAGGCAAAAACTTAGTGTCCTAGATTTTGAAATACAACCTAGGTGAGGTATACTAGATCTAGCAAGTATCCTGCAGTAAAATACATCAGTAGAATAATGGGAGCTATAGATAAATATCTTGTAAGCGTTTTGTATGATAGCTATTTTATGTAACAGGTATATTGTACAGATTAGCAATCTGGTTAATTCATAAGATTTTTTTCGAAGACCGATTGGACAAAATACAATACTTATAAATCAGCCATTAATCAGATGACCATTGAAAAAAATACTTGCAATAAGAAGATGGCCATTTTAAGACAGCTACTTATATTGCTTTACTCAATATCTGTTGTAGTCGTTCGTTAGATATAATGTTACCTCTAAAATTCACTCAAAAGCCCTTATAAGGTCTGTATCTGACATGCTATAGCTCTCACTTCTGCACCCAGTTTCGTCATCCTATGAGATAACTGCAAGGCCCGCGGCACCACCAACTCGCCTGACCTCTCCGAATGCAAATGAAACAAGTCTACTGGAACTAAACTAGGAGGCTGGAAGTTCAATTTAGATTGGCTGTGAGATTTCCTACGTGAATGAATTTATAAAATTGTTTGCATGAGACAACACGAGTTATGACTGCGATTTATTGAGAATGCGTCTCTAGAATTTTGAGATGATTTTTGTGGTTTTGTGTTTACTAGATAATGTTTTTTTTACTTGATCAGATTTCAATTCCCTATACTTATTATAAATGCGAAAGTGTGTTTGCTGATTCATTGTTTTGTTTGTTCGGCTTCTTCTCAGCAAGTCGGTGACAAAACGACTCGATTTTTTGAACAGATTTAGTTGTTATTTAAGGGCCTAATAGGGCCGGGCCATATTTCCCGGGAAATTAAACATAACGCGGGTGAAAATCTAGTAATACATAAATGTGCAGTTAACTATTTATAGTTCATAGACCTAGTTTTTTTACATCTGCGTTTGTTAAGCTGTGTTTGCGTTTGTTTGTTTGTGGTTTTTGTGTAAAATGTTTAATACCCCAACCACTAAATTCACGTTCGAAAAATAACCTCTCTTCCTTCAGAAAAAGAAAATGCTGGGAGTTGTAATAATGTGATTATAATAAGTATTCAGTATCTTACCAAGGCATACGCAGCTATAAATCCTGACGCAGCCGTGACGCTGCAGCAGAAGATTCTACTGACTGCCGGCTTCATCACCAGTTTTGGAGAATCTATATCGCTCAATTCGTTGCTGGTCGACATTTTTTCTTCTTTACGGACCATCACATTACTGGGTATAATTCCTTTTTAAGATTTTCATATACTTAGTTGGTGACTCTATCTTCTTCTTTCTATTAAGGTTGGCATTATCCTGAGTTTGGAGCTAAATTACCTACAACCTATTTAAAGTAGGATATATTATTGTGCCTCAAGTTGAGGCTGACTCTTCTCATTTGGTGGTTTTGATTCCAAGTTGATGATAATCTGATTAATATGAAATTACTAATACCTTTTAGTATTCAGGACAGATCATTTCTTTTCTCATTCGCTATAGATTTCTTTCCTCGTGTTCCAGAATCTTTTTAACCTTTCCAGACGCTTTTAATATGTAACAACGTAATCATTAGCAGTTTCGAAATATGAAGTTTGATGAAGTAGAAAAGAAACTAAATCGTCTCAAGTTGATTGAGAAGACAGTTTACTGTTTCTTCAGGTCCATAGTAATCTGAAAATAGAAAAAATAGAAATTTAGTTAGATTTCTGATTGTATTATAATCAACAAACTAATACTAAACAACTAATAGCAATCCAAGCCTAATGTTCTAGTTGATATAAACCCGTGGTATAAAGTATATGATTGCAGATTTTCGACGGCGTAAGACGACTGTGGCCAAACGGTCGGGCATCCTTGCGTGATACTCAGAAAGTTAGATTTTTAAATCGAAGAGCTGGATTCAAAAATGGTATATTACACTTGCTTTGCTACTCGTATCTGATAAAGTCGGTAAAACTCATATTGTAGTTAACATTTGCATAAATAAGTCAACATCGCATCGGTTCTTTAATTATTGTGTCCTGCCCAGACTAAGAAAACGCTTAGAACTTCGGTAATGCATAAGAACTAAAAGAATTTCCAAGTTATTCACTCTAGATTTTGCACGAGGATCCGCCTGCAATATGTTTATTTTCTCGAAAAAGGTAGCCTGTGGCAATCTCCAGAACTCAAAACATCTCTGTGCAAAAAATCAAGTCGAAGAGAACAAACAACAAGCAAACAAAAAAAAAACAATTAACTAAGAAACACACTTTCGTATTTATAATATGTGTGGGGAAACATTGACGCATTGATTCCGGATAAGTCTTTGTCTTTGCATTTCCTATCCCAACCAGTGGTTTTACATACGGTTATGGGAAAAATATTCATTCATGAGCTATGCATTGTGACTATAGGACTGTGTACTTCTTGCTAATGAGTAAGTGATACCTAAATAATTGTAGCTGTTGATTCAATAAATGCAGCTGTTGATTATTAGGCTGGAGCACACCGCACGCGTTACGTTACAGCGCATCGAGTTGTGTCGTTGTATAATTATGATACGTTCTTACTTGCGTGTTCAAGGAAAGCATATATTTTATTATTATATGAACTTATTCTAGGTGAATGAAGTTCGTATTTATGAGTTTGGATGATCCAGTGGTGGTTACCACTATCAGAGAGCAATATATTTAATATATTGATAATTGCCACTACTGAACCATCAGTAAAAATGTGGTAATGAAAGAAGTGACACAAAAGTACCCAAGCCAAGATTGCTATCTTGGCTTCGTTTTGACAGTAAGCCACTTTAACTCACGAAACTTTAAAGATTGCTTACATTCATATCACTTTATTTATCGTTAACTCTACGCGATACTACCACACGGTTTAGCAATAAAAACTCCAAGTCCCCAAGCACATCACACCATAATTAATAAAATCATCATTCCAAGTCATAGGTCAAGGAACTACTCCTTGAGAACATTTTCTTCAATTCAATGCTGAGAACGAACCTATACCTGGTTTTTACAAAAACTATTGTATGAAAGTCAGTCGTGTATGTAAATATCGAGCTCTGACCTTTAGGTATTACGGTCTGATTAGAAAATAGTTATTTAATTGCAGTATATGTTCGCTTTGTAGGTCATTGCCTGTTTTGATGTAAGAATTAGAGATACATATCTAATTTTGATTTGTTTGATTGATACGCTCACGAGTTACAAAGGACTGTAAATAATAGGTTAGGTCATAATAATTTTATGAATGCTTTAATATTTTTAGCCAGGCGCCGGTATATATTATTCTGCTATAATTTTTAGGGTTATTGCAATTGAAATTAATATATGTAGTTTAATTATATGCCGCATTTATGTTACATTATTTCCTTACAGCTCGATAAGAGTTAGGTCTAGCTATTTATGAACTTCTACCTTCTAAACCGTTTTTGACCGATTTTGACGTACTAGGTGTCGTTAGATTTGAATTTATCTACAGATACTGGTATACTGGTTGCATGACTGGATTAAGCTATACTGAGTGCAATCTGCGGATTCACTTGTTAAGACACAGCGGTCTAAAGTTTTCGCAGTCAGGTTTAATAATCACTTCTTCTGACTTCTAACATAAAGTTTCGAATAAATAATGGACGTGATCTGTACCTCTTTATAGATTTATAATAATTATAGGAAATAAGTGCCTATATGTTTAATTACTAATACTATTTAATAATAGCAATCAAAACAATACAAACATCCTAAAATCATTATATGATCAAACACAAAGATTATAATAGTGGTGTAGGAGTGATTATGCTATTCGTAGGCGATAGCTGTAACTCATCTCGTATGAAGGTAGTGTATTTTACTGAATAATTATAATGTGTGGTTACAGTATATATTGTGATTCAAAACCTTGGCCGACTACTTACAGCCAAGGTTCTGTTTTTGCTATTATGATGTATAGGTTCTGTGTTTGAGATATTTCTATTGTTTTTTAAGTACTTTCAAGTAAATGTCTTCTAAATAGTTTAATGCTAATGACAACTTCATGATTGTGTACGAATTATTGATCGATCTTACTATTCTTAAATACTTACACTGACAATAATGGCTTTAGTAAAATTATAAAAAAAATGAAAAGAACAATATAAATCATTCATTTTTGTTTCTTCGATATTCACTTGATTTCTGCAGTGCTCATATTTTGTTTTTTCAAAATTCACTTGATTTCTGCGATGCTCACGTTTCTCGCCTCTGTTCCTTAGATGATTATTACAAATTAAATATCGATGAAACAGATCATTTTGACTCAATGGGACAAGTGTGATAGAACCACGTTTCTCATTCGATTGTACTTACAGAAGCAATTAAATCAAGTCTAGGCACATAGGAAGCGAGCATTGTTCCCCAATAAGGCGGAGACTGAATCACCGAGACAATGGGTGGGAACAAAGCAAGGGCAGAGAACATCGATTTGTCATGAACTCGCGAACTCCATTTGACTCTTGCGGGAACTTGTACGCTAGAGCATTGATGCAACTGTCTGACATCTGGCCAAAAGTATTATGCTCAAGTTAACGTATCTAACTAAATAATAGATCTAAATAAAGAAATAAATGTCACCGAAATCGGTTCGCTCCCGCATATTATTGCTGAATGAAGAATTCTTTTTTTTGTCATTATCCTGTTTCGTTCTCGTATCAAGAGTGTAATGTATGTTTTTTATAAACGCACTGGTTGTCAGTTCAAAGATACGACTTTCCCCCCTTCATCTTATTTCTTCTTTGGGAATGATAATATTGGGTGCTAAATGTGCGAGATTGCGAAGTTTTTGTTATTGCGCCTAGATTTTTATGATGTTGTGTATAGCATTTTATACGGATGTATAAAATGCACAACCGAGTACTTTATCGCATTGTTTTTACAATCATGAATTCCAATAATTCTCTGAACTAAATTTCTACTAACGCAACCCACATACATATACCATGTAGTACGCCAAAGAAACTTTTTTAATGTCTCTATTCTCAAGCAATGTTCTTTCTAATTGTATCAAATTTAAATTACAACCGAAGCACGTACTACGTTCAATAGTAAGTACAAACCCGACGCAGAGATCGATTTGTTTCACTTTCCTTTACAAAACTCCTTATCTGAGAGCATTGAACTTAAGTGCAGTGAAAACTGGTAATACTAAAACACAAGGGAAATATTAGCGCATAGTGCTTACGTAGAAAGTCGGCAGTTATTTATGAGGGGTTATAAAATTAAGCTGCACCTGGTAGATTCCGTTCTAATCATCACGCTGCAATAGTAAGCAGTTCAATAAAAACCATCATCAGCAATAAAAAATCCCAACCAGTTACACTGTCACTTGTTGGGAATACTTTTAATGTTATTCCCAACGAGTAACACTGTGACAATTGGGGGTGTTACTCGTTGGGAAGTATCCGATTTTTTCCAAACTTATCAGAGTATCTCACACTTCAATAATCGCAGTAATATTATAAAGAGGAAATATTTATATTTTTAGATTTATGTATGTAACGAATAAACTAAATAGCCGATTTCGATTTCAAGAATTACTTTGCCGTTAGAAAGCTACATTATCACTAAGTAACAAAAAAATGAGCACCTGTGCGAAGCCGGGACGTTTCAATAGTCTATGATATACACAGTAGGTATCTTACAATAAATTTTATTTCTGTTTTTCAAACTTAATTAATTACTACATTGTTAATAATTAACAAACTCTTTAACTCAATCGAAGCGAGCCACAAAACGCTGAAAGAAAAACGTAGAAAACCCATTATTAGGTAGTGAATTATAAATTCACTATACACGGAAAGAAGCCGATGCGTTATTAAATAACTGATTGCACATTTCTAGTTACGTGTGCAAGTCTGGTAACAATCGCTCGCACTATGTAGGAATGTGAGTAATACAAAACAAAAATAAACAATAGTATCTTGGCTGAGAACTTGTGAATATTGCGAGGTCAGAGCTTTGTCCGGGGGTTTTGTAACGCGTGACCTGTTGCATCAATTCTATCTTTTTACCGACTTTGATATAGGAGGTGGTTCTTAATACGAGTATATTTTTAACTCCCGACTCAAAAACGATGGTGTTTTGTATGTTTGGCGTATCTGTGTGTGTGTGTGTGTGTCTGTGTTCTGTGGAATCGTAGCTCCCAAACGGATGGACCGACTTCGATTTGTTTTTTTGTATGAAAGGTGTATTCGTTGGCAGTGTTCTTAGCTATATTTGATGAAAATAGATCCAATATGGCTGCCGCCACAAAATGGCTACAATACAACAAAAAAACACGACACCCTCAATATAGGTATCAAATGAAAGGGCTTGAACATTATAGAAGAATATTTACTTTACATTCTAATAATTACAATCCCAAAATGCCGAAGATTATTCAAAATTTAAAATTTCACTTGTAGTGCGTATATTACTCGGTGTGGCCTGGACCGACTTGGAAACTTCTGTTTTTGTTTACTAGCTTTGTCGTTTCATGTGGTCACATATAAACATTATCAAAGTTTGTTTCGTCTGTCAGTATTTATCAATAAATATCATTGATGTTGAAGTTTTCGTACTGTTGTACCTCATTGATAAATATTGACAAAGTTGAAGATTCAACTAATTTTAAGATCTATCTCTTCGAGAATATTTGATTGTGTGATGCCATTTGCCTACCGATTTCTATTTTTTCCTCGCAGATATACACACATATGTATATGCAATAGGTACTAAACTTAGTACTTATACAAATTCTAAATACCTACCAACAAAATCGGTCAAGAGGTTGTAGAGATATATGTCGCAAAAACAGCCTTTGTTTAGGTAGAGTAAGCCAGTAAAAAGTCACTGAGCTTTACAAATTAATTCGTATACACTAAGCTTTTTTTTAAATAACCATTTATCAAAGCAACTAATTTGGAAGCTAACGTCTTTTAACAGTCACGTAAAACAAATCAAGCAACTTTATTCACATTCTAAATCCACCTCCGACCTCTTTCATCACAAATTCGGAAGCAGCGTTACGTTGTACCAGACCGCCCTCGATTTTCAACCTACTTTTAACTATTATTAGAGGTGATTTTTCCGTAAAAGTGCTTGGACAGTTAGTGCCACTTCCGTCCAGCCGTGATGATATGGAGGAGTACGTGATTTGGAGGCTAAGGAGGTGGAAGGACCTGCGTAGTAACTCTAAGACTTACGGAACAATCGGAAAGTTAGCGATACGATATTTGCAATTGGCGTGGAAAAAACTGATGTCTTTCTAGGCCATCTGAAAGTTTTAACCGACTTCGAACTCAGAAAAGAGAATATTTTTATCTGACTGCGAACTGACTGCGACTGAAGGAGAAGGGTTATTATATTTAGAAAACTAACGCGTGTTTTATTAATTTTGTTTCATTTTGTTTATCGTGTCTCATTTCATTCAACGATTCATTTCATCCCTGATAAAGTTCACCGAATGTAAACGAAACTATAGTTGGACCTTTCCAACAATTAGGTACCGTGAAAACCCGTCTTCTTAAACAAAAAGAGGGTAATGTTTTTCGAGTATATGTATCTATGTATGCATATTTCTTTGGCACGCCCTAGGCCTAAACGGCTTGTCGTATTTTTATGTGAGTGGTGTCAATAGATTTGTCTTTGTCACTGGGTACATCAAACTTGAAAAAAAATAATTATTATACACAGGTTTAACGATTTAGCAGATTTTTTCGGACTAGTTTTTGACCACTTGTTTATAACTCTGAGTTATCAGCTACAACTGGACCGAGTTCAAAAACCTTTTTTACTGTCTAAAATGTTATCAAAATCTGCCCAGGAGTTACTAAAAAATACTGAAATGTTCAGAAGTTTGTGGACCTAATCGACCTGCGATTAGGTCCACAAACTTCTGAACATTCGGAATAATTCCTGTCGACTCAGAATCATGCAATAGGGTTCATTGTATCCATACCTCGGGAGTTGGTTTTCGTACGTGGTTCGAATGGTAATGCGGTGACCTTTATGAGCTGTTTCTTCCAGTCAGGAGGAGGGAACTTTCCATTGTTTGGTTTACAGTTAAAGTTGTTATCGATAGACGTGTGGTACCTTACTACCTGCAGGATATGATGGCATTTGTTGAAAAAACTACGAGTAGACCTAGTGTAGGTAATAAAGCGCGTGGACGCAGTATTATTTAGCTATGATAGGAATATTTGTCACACTTAAAAGCTATCACCTAAAGCAACGAAAAAGACTTCATAATTAACTTGCTTTCGCCCGCGGCTTTGCCTGCGTTATATTTTACCGTGAAAAAGTGGCTTAAAACTCCAAATATATCTGTGCAAAAAATTAAGCGATCCGGCACTTTGTTGCAGAGGAAATGAACAAGCAAACCAACAAACAAACTAATAAATCAACAAACACACTTTCGCATGCGCGGAGGTTCACATTGGCAACATTAGCCATTTTATCTTTCCTATTTTTAGAAAGTCTGGTGTCAGAATTTCTATGCCGCCTGAAAGCATCTGTTTCCTTTTTCTTAATATTCACCACATTTGAGGAAATCCTAAAAAAGAGATTTCGTCTTGGAGACGACTAAGAGAAATATAATAAAACTCCAATATTCAGTATGCAACAACTGTTTTTTTTGTATGTGATCTAGTTAAGTTTTTCTACAAATATCATCAACAACATCATCTACCCTATATCTATTTGTTACACACTGCTGAGGTCAGGTCTCTCATCTAAAAATATATTGAAACAATTTATTAGTCCGATACATATAAACCTTTAACTCATTTTAAATTTATACATTTTATCACGCTAAACCATTTTTGACCCAAAAACTAGTAGGCTTGTTGGACTATAACCACGCACAGATGTCAGTAAAAGTTTTTAACCACATTTTGCAGTTAGCACATTAGTTTTAATTTTTTAACGACTTTACTAAAGGTCGAGGTTAAAATCCAACATGTTTTTATGTACCCCCGATTTCTTAGATACGCGTCAACAGTTTTGTTTTCAAAATCGCTCCAGTAGCTTGGTTTCATAATAACAGAAAAATTTATTCGGTGTTACTTTTTAAAAAGTTTTGACCCAAAAACGATATAGTAGGTTTGTGAGACAATAACCACGCACGGACGGCAGTTAAAGTTTTTAACCACATTTTGCAGTTAGCACATAAACTGTTTTGTTTATTTTATTGCACATTTTCGCGTTCGGTGTGGAGTTAACAGTCTAATAAAACCTTCAGTTTGCGAGCGTCTAATAACATTTTAGAGATCCGTGGTTAAAAGTTTTTATATATGTAATTTTATGTATATTATACTTTACATAGGTATGTTCTTAGTATTTCTCATCGACGCCTGGACTAATTTTTTTTTTTTTGTTTCAACGCTGTACTTATGTAATTTCTAGTTGGTCCCATATTTAATTAAGATTACTATTATTGGTACAGCTGCCTGCCGAATTGAAGTCTATTTTTCACATTTTAAAACATGACTTATGGTAGGTATAACTTTTTCGAATACATTGTACAGAACTCTATGTTTTATTAAGTATTCCTACTTAACCATTGAATTGCACACAACATGCAATGCCAAAGGTTGCTAAAGGCAGCCGCCTACGTATAAAAACATTTATCTCTCTTTTTTGCCATCAAAGCGAACATGAAAGAACTTTACAAAGCAAGCAAGCAGGTGGTTGGGATAAACAACTTCATCTTTAGTTTAATTTTATGGTCTTGAATTAAATTATAAGTACAAAGTACAGTCGTTACAAACTAATAAAACTTACCTTTACCACAATTTTCCACTACTGTTCGTGAATAACATATACGAGTATTTATTCTATGAATTGAATAATTGACTGAATCACGAAACCAAATAAATTAAAACAAGTATCTATGTACGAGTAAAAACGAAAGAAATATAGATAATGTTCTACGATATATAGACCTATAGACATAATATTTTTTACTTCTGATGAGGCTTGCGTCGCATATATTCAAAAGGGCGAACCAATTGCCGTTTGATTTGCTATCCGTATTTTACAATTTTGGAACATAATTTAACACTGGGTTTGCAAATGTTATTAGTTACCTGGCATGCCAAACGAGGGACTATTTTAATTATGACTCTTTTCTGGCATTAAGTTTGACAAAAATATAAAAGGCAAGCGAGTAGGAAATTAAAAACGAGAAGCTTAATATGATCGGGCTGACTGTATCAGACTCTAATTACTAGGAGTATTACATTAAAGAAAACCAATTACAACTTTAATAATCCAGCCAACCGATAAAGACTTCTATTCAACAGTCGCGAAACCGACAAATCTTCGCTTCGATACTTTTTAAACCCCGGTCGCTGATTCAATTTCTTTAAAATTCATATCAAGACAATTTTTGTCATAGCAAAGAAAAAAAACATTAATCAAAATTGATTTGTTACTGCTGGAGTAATAATAGCATTAACAAAAATATCAAAAAATCGAACAAGTGCGATTCGAGTAACCTGTTCTTGTTTAGATCGAGAATAAAGCACGTTTTTTTAAGGGAGCCTCTACAATATTGGTTTTATTCTGTTTTTAGAATTTGTTGTGATAGCGGCAACAGAAAAATATATCATCTGCAAATTGCAGCTAATACAATTATTATTTTTTTAATTAGTAATAGGGCCCTGTTTTTACCTTTTGAGTACGGTATCCTAAAAAGACAGTAAGTATTAAATTAAAAACCTCGATTTCATGGAATCGTTTAAAAAACAAAGCTTACGTATTGTTACACTATTTATAAAGCCTATGAAAAACTTGCAATGTCGTCACAAAACCTGTTTACACAAAACAATTTGTATTTCGCCGCAGACAGAGTAAGTAAGTATTGACGCCTACAATCCGCATATTTCACAGTTGAGTCACAAAATAATTTGCATTTCTTAGCAATACCTACTTGTAGATTTACAACCATGACGACAGTTTTGTGAATGGGTTATTATTAAGATTTTTTCGTCGAATATTCTTGCCGTAAGAACGAAGTAACGGTGAGAATCGTAGGTGGTCGAATTACTATAAAAAGAGCGTGAATAGAATCAAAATTGGACCGTAGAGTTCATTGATATCGGAATATTTTTAATCATACTTTTGCAAACAGTTAATCTCGCAAACAGATTTTTTTGCGACTTTACATTGCTATAAGCACTTTACCGATTTTGTTGTTAACAATTATTACTAAAAACAATAAGAAAATGCTACCGTAGTAAACTTTTTGACGAAATACGTTGGTTCGAAGTTGGTGGGTTTCTGTCACGCGAGGCACGGGTCTCTACTATAAAGAAGGCGTAGACTATAGTCTACCCTAGTTGCGGGTTGGGGACACTTATCTTCACAACAAACCTTCCGAAACAACATTTTTTTTGGTATACAAAGGGTTCTATTTGATGGGTAAACTAACACTCTTAAAAATTATCACACCTTTCTGTTACACGTAGTAAAATATAACAATGGTTTTCGATCACAGTACTAGATCACCAAGTTTAATTTTTCATTAGGTATTTCGCAAGGTAAATGTTAAGGTTCTAAAAATTAGCTCAGTGACAAATTCCTCACGACACAGGTGTTCAATAAAAATCTTACTTTGTATTTAGAGTAGGTATATAAAGGTACTAGATTTACGCGCGGCTTTGCTCTACTTATGTTTGTTTTTAGGAAAAAAATCATAGTCAAAGCATATACTATAACACTTTTTGTACCCCGAACTATCTCTGAGTAAAAAATCAAGTAAATTCGTCACTCACGTGCTGAGGAGAAGAACAAAGAAACCAACGAAAATACTATCATTTATAATGTGTGGAATAGCAAATTTCCTTAGCAAAATGATGAATCATACATGTCCCATTCGCTAAAGTAGATAGTGGTCGACCAGTGGCGGACAAATTGAGACCAAGCAAGCTGGCAAGGTGGTAAATGTCACTTTAGTTCAAAAGACCCGTAACTTGCAAGGCTACTCAAACGACTTATAGTACGGGATCAACCGGTAGATTGAGATTAAAATCAGCTGTTTCATAGTTTCTGTCGATGACTGTTGCTTTTTATCTATGAAAAAGCTAATTTATTTGATTTCGGAATGTTACTATTTTAGAAAGTGAGTGATCAATCAATGTTCTGTAAATGTTAGAGAAACTGAACATAAAATACATTTATATTGAGTGCCACATGTGCCTTATGGCTCTCTCTATCAGATCTCTTCCAGAAAACCTTTGAAAGGAGGCAGTTTACAAAATAGGTGGTATGCTGTGGTGACGAAGTTAACAATAACGAACAAAATCTAGTACATTTCATTGTAAGTGATGTACAGTGTTACTATACCTAATTAATTCTGATACCGTACTTAGTGATTTATAATCTTAGTGTATGTGCTGCGTGTCAACTTTTTTTTTAATTATTACAAAAAAATTAAATTATTATTATTAAAGGACGTTATTATTATTTTTGTGACATATTTTTTAATATTTTTTGTAAAAATAAACAAATTATCATTTAAAAAAAACATATTAACATACGAGACCCGCTACAATAGTTATTTGTTATACAAGAGTGCAAAGTTGATTTTTAACCGCGTGCTCACTTTTGATGACCGAGTCAGCGAAGGATTCTCAAATTAGAATCCTGAGCGTTAGCGAGGGAATTAAAAGAGCACAAGGTGAAAAATCTTTGCACTCGAGTGCAACACGTAACTTTCATACCACCTCAGCGAGGAAATGACTACATAGGAAAAATAAAAAAAAATAATTACTCAATAAAAAAGGTTGTATGATGAATTCGGCACCATAGAGGTAGAAGTAAATAGGTTGAATGAGGTTATTAATTCACAAACTTAGTGCACACGATATTCTAATTTCAAATTTACTTTATCCTCCACCGGATAAAAACGGGTTTTGCACTCAGATATCGAATAGCAAAAATAGTCTTTCCGAGATGGTGGGATGAAAACACTATTATTTAGCAAACATGTCCTCTTTTTCTCTCTACCTAGAGAAAGATAAATATATAGTTAAGCTTTTTGGCAATCTAGACAGGAATTTCAAGAGAGTATGGACCAGTCAAACTGTTGTGCTGAAACTGTATCGATGATCTAGGTGGATAGAATGGAATGTATAGCGGTACGAACTACAGTGTAGAGATGTAACCGTGAGTAATATTAATCGATATACAACTTGTAACTAAAACGTGTGATAATACTCTAAAAGATATTTATCTACCCATCAAAAGAAAATCTACTAGAGGTTGTTAATTGCTTTGATTTATTTTGGTGGAATCTTCCAAAAAAAAATTAACAAGTGATCGATGATTTAATAATATGGACTTAAATATTTTTTCTTGAATTTAACAATCTTGCGTTTTAAAGTTATGTACGGATTCATCATAAAAATCATAGATCACTACTTTTTCATACAAGTATTAGATTTTTAGATTTAATTTCTATATTCTGTATTTCCAATATTACCTATGTACTGAGATTGGCTTTACAGTATTGCCTTAGTATTAGGAAAAGTATTTCATTTGACTGTTTAGACTAGTGGTCGTTATAAAAGCCAAAGGTGTTTCAATATGTGTATAATAATCTACTAGATTATTTCACATTGTTTACCCTATCTATATAACTATATCACCTATTGTTTACCTTCTGCGATTTTTGTTACCAATAAATATTTTATTTATTCTGTTCCGTTGAATCATTTTATTTACTTTCCAACAATTTAGTTTTTTAAATATCTTGACATCGATAAAAATCAAATTACTACGTTGTTATCATTGTTACGGGAAAAATATCGATAGTTTTGTCCCATCCCTAGCAGTGCGTAAGATTGCGTGTTGTTGTTAGTCAGTATCAGTCCCGTAATGCTCGTTATATCATTATCGGAAGCCGATGTATTGATGTTTAGAGTTACTTACCGTTTTGTTACACGCGAATTATAATAACTACTATTTAGCCCTCCCAGCATGGTCTGCTTTAGTGGTAAAGTAAAAGAACAATTAGCCTGAGCGAGCGTCAAGCGTTAGATAAGAATAGAGCCCCTACGTCAAAAGTATCTAACATTAATCAGTACTATTGATAGTTCTACTGACATACCTTACGTTCTGTACCTGATATTGTCTTATTATTTCTGACCAAATGCTGGCATGTATTTCGCCTTATTCAGTGGGTTAACGCAGCCAGCACTTTGGGCTCGTTGGCGGAAATTAAGAATTTTTGTACTGAAAAAAATTAGTTGTTAGATTTTTCTTACTTGTATCACTTATGGTAATAGCGATCTAAAAATATCATAAATAGCCTGAAATATGGCGTAACAAATTAAAAAACATCACTAAATTTTATTCATAATTGGCGGAATAATCGCCGAAACAGTTGAATTAAAAAAAACGTTATTTGAGTTTTATAAAAATAAACTGTAATTCTATCTCTTGTTAAAAAGTACAAACGCTTAGATGAAGTCATTAACGTCCCAGCTAAAGCTTACCGGCATATGAGTAAGTACTATAGAATGACGACTGAGTTAGTTGTGGGAACGAACTCAAACTCATAACATCATGACCTCCATACGAGTGTCTATCTCAGTAGTTACCATCCAGTTGTTGCGTTTATCAGATAAGAATATCTTACGACTCAAGTTTAACGCAGCCGTAACTTTATATACGAATTAATATGATCATTTTAGTAGGGCCTATCTTTGTAGTACAGTATTATCGTTTTTTTTATATTTACTAGCTTTTGACCGTGGCTTTGCCCGCGTTATGTGGTTTTTTCTAAGAAAAAACGTAGCTTATGTACGACTTTCCGGATCTCGACCGATCTGATC
Organism: Ligdia adustata; assembly: GCA_947049295.1. NCBI lineage: Eukaryota > Metazoa > Arthropoda > Insecta > Lepidoptera > Geometridae > Ligdia > Ligdia adustata. Next base: position 6,351,825 of record OX346237.1, read on the forward strand.
GAAAATGAAGTTGATTGTCACTGAGGAGAAGAAGGACAAAAAACCCAACAAACAACATTATGTATTCATAACATGTGTGGGGATAGTTAACATGTATGCGTTTGACCACAACTCGAATGATGATACAACAACAAAGCAGGCTAAGTTGTAGCACGTTTGCCTACAAAAAAGAAACTATTCTCTCGCGACTCGAAAAGACCAAGATAAGCTATCAGGAAATAGAGACCAGCAGTTTTAGATATGTTCACGCTAGTAATCATAATTAGGTAGTAATTTAATTTCTTTAAGCTGACAACTTTCACATAGGGAATAATAATAATAACTCGTAATTATAGAAAAAATATATTAGCAATTTCGTACAGTCAGCCGATAAGAAATATATGAAGTGTCTAATATTATTTGAGAATTCTGCGTTGGGAACACAATACTTTGGGACAAATCTGGAATTCGAGATATTTTGTTCATTTATTGTTTTTCATCACGGTGTGTTCACTGACCAAGTTTAGATTAGGTAGGTACACTCATAATACATAACCTTGTATTAACGTATTCCGCTCTATGAAAATCATGGCATAGAAAAGACTTCAACGCGCTCTGTAACATTGTTTAATTGTTTGATATTTTTTGTTTTGAATATTTCATTTGTACACAAGTGTTTTGTCGTGCGGTTTTGATTGATGATTGTTATGAAGCTATTAATAAAATTGATTTGATAAAGAATCATATTGTGAATGTCACATCAGGGTGCGTAGGATATATTTTGAGCGATGATTAAACAATTATTCGAAAGTAAAATTTCAATTTCTTTATGCATTTAAATAATAATCATACAAATAAAATATAAGCAATGATACAGATACAGGTAAAAATAAACGTTAAAAAGGTGTCAAGTATTCTTTAATTATAAATAACATAGCTTAATAGACAGTAATAGAAATTCATTAAGATGCTACATTATTACGATATGTACACATTTACACTTATAATAAGAAATACAATAGAAACAATATTAACAAAAATCAAGAATATATATAGAATAAACACACTAATTATTTCTACCTAATATACATATATTTTTAAATTTAAATGGTCTTCAATTATTGTTTTGATGATTTATTATCTAATGAAAGTCACGAGGGCACTTAGGAATATGATGGAAACGTATGGAAACTAAAGGCAGCGCTTCTAGCAGACGAGAGAGGAACCCAAAATTTGTACACATTTACTTATTTACATAATATACTTGTCGAAAGCTTATGTGTAAAATTTGACATAAGGAAGGACAGGCAAAACTTGGTTTTGACAGTTCGTCACTTCAACGCTGTCTAAATGAAACCAAGTTAGGTTGCCCTTGTTTTCAACTCTTACATGCCCCACTCTAGCCGCAAGGGAGGCTGGATCTTGAGCAATATAGTGGCTAATACAAATGTGCAATTTACAATTTAATGCAAGTGTATTGTAAAGTATAAGTGATCTAGGGGCAACGGAAACTTCTTTTCAAGTAAAATTGCCGGAACACGCGTTTCAGTGCTAAATGATAATTTCCAATTTTAATTCGGTGTACAAATAAACACTTGCGAGACTAGTGCCTGAGAAAAGGGAAGGAGTACTATGGTTATGACTTACTAATCTCATCGTAGTTTTTATAACTTTATAAAAATGTTATAATAGTCTATAGTCTTCAAGACATTTTCATTGCCTATACCAGCTGCAATATAAAATTTATGCTTTAAAACATAAAGCCGAGGAAATACTAGGCCAATAATTTACATGACACAGAAGTGCCTGTGGGAAAATTACGAAATTCCTTGCGCTAAACCTTTACAACTAGTTGATAACTACTGTTAACTACATTTTAATTGCTCAGGACCGGTCACAACAATATTTCGCAATGCCGATTGGGTGATATATTTACTTAGCATTACCTCATCGAAAACAAAAAATACAAACCTTCAATCCAAAGAATGATGATCACTCGTACTTTCAGTAATGAAACCTCTTTAGCAAAACATGAACAAACTCATCCACAAAATAAAAAAATAAAATTACACGATAAGTTTTCGAACGCTTTCAAATGATTTTGAAATTGGAACGCGCGCGCACGCGCTGACACTTCGCGCGGTACTGCGTCGCGATTGGCCCTCAAAACGCGGGAATGCACATGTCAAAGTGACGTTTGCAAAAACAGGTTCTATTCTATGGGCGTGGATTGTAGTTTTTAAGGCTATGGCGCAAACCTAAAAATATTATTTATTCATTGATTTGTTAATAGAGTCAGTCGTACTGGTTTTCCTTTGATCTAAATCTAGTACAAGTAATCGATTATTTTGCAACGTCTGTCGCAGTTTAAAAGAATAGTGTGCCGATTAGTAGGTAATTTGACAAATGGATTACGCGGTAAAAGTAATTAATAAATATATTCAATTTAAATTGTTTTTGTGAAAAATCTGTTTCACCACATTGCTTAAAATTAACAAAGCGTGCTTACAACCGCGCCAGTTTTCGATGTTCTAGAATGTTAGAATAATATTTTTATATTTTTAAAATATGTTTTAGTGTCGCTAAAAAATCGTGACACATACATAAAAACACTGATGAATTGGAAACCTTTTATGAAGGCGGTTAAAATGCCAGCTACAAGCATACAATTTATGAGTCACCTGTTTAATAAAACACAGGTGTGTTGTCGCCCTCGTTAAATGCAGCTTTGTCAACTCTGGCGCATGTTTCTGGAATGATTTTAATATGAACTGTAAAGCTGGCTTAGTTTGAATTACGCGCAGCAATTTATGTAGAAGGTATCTTTCTACAGATTAAATTGAAGTATAGTTATAATAATAATAATAATATGGGACAACATCCACACAAAGGTCTTCAAGTCCCAAACTAGACAAAGCCTGTGCTATGGTAACCTGAAGACTGATATACATACTTAGAAATATACTTATTTATACAATAAACACCCAGACACAGGTCAAACAGACATGTTCATGCACACAAATGTTTCGCCTGTCCGGGATCGAACCCGGGACCAGCGGCGCAGAAGGCAGGGTTGCTACCAACTGCGCCAACCGGCTTATAGTTATAAAGATTCTTATTTATACCTATTTGCTTTAATGTAGCACAATGTTTAGACAAACAAGTAATATCTGTGTTATAGAGAATTTTATAATGTTGAGTTTAATATTGTTTTTAATTTGGAACAATAACATCGTTTTTAAATTAGATACAGACCATAAACAATTTTTGATAAATTTAATATACGAGTAGGAACGTGGGTAACGCAGAACGCATATGAAAAATAACTACTTTCTTACAAATCAAGATTTCAAATCATTGCTGAACAATCGAGGAACGTACAAATAGTACATAAAAAAAGATTCAAGGGAATTGAGAACCTTGTGCTGTTAAAAATAATTTTATACCTATTATAACTTTTAATTTTACAAATAATAATAATAATAAATAATAATATGGGACGACATCCACACAAAGGTGTTCAGGTCCCAAACTAGACAAAGCCTGTGCTATGGTAACGTGATCACTGATATACATACTTATATACATAAATACAAACTTATATATAATAAACTCCCAGACACAGACTATAAGACTCAATCATCAATCGAATTAGAAGGAGCCATTTAAAGTACAGTACGTCCGTCAGTTGTTTTAGAATTACAATTACTTTGTGCCAAATGTTGTCAGAGTTAGTTTTAAACATTGTTTGTTTAATACTAACTCTGACTCTATTCTACATCGAAACGGCCATTTTACATATCAACCCATAACGTCCCACTGCTGGGCACGAATCTCCCTTATAAAGGGGGTGTAGGCCATAGGCCACGCTGGCTAAATTGCGGGTTAGGGATTTCAGTTATATGCGAAAATGTACCTTCTGCGACAAGCAAGTTTCCTCACGCTGTTTTTCTTTCACCGAATCCGCGCCCTTTCGATTGTGAGGCACTACCACTAGCTTATGATGATAGAGGACAACAGTCGCATTTAATGCATGTCTACTAATTTTCTTTACCTTCTCTTATTCATTAAAGACATGACTTTTTAAATCTAGCAGCTAGACCTCACGAGAGAAATTTTCATCCAACTGTAATATGTTGAGTACCTAATAGTTCGAACAACCTAATTTAATGAAAACTGAATAAGTTAATTTCTTTTTGCAAATCGATTTAGTCGCTGTTCTTCTTCTATACCTACTCAAGAGCAAAACTTCATGTTACCGATACCGATTATAACAATAGCTTTAGTAAAGCCTGTGGCAACACCGCCACTACACAGGAATTGGCGCACATTTAGGATTAAGAGATGGCAACCCAAGGCGGCCTCTCAAGGGTACAACGCGATAGCACGGCTGGCAAGAGAGAAGCCTAAAAAAGCAAAGCGGGTGAAGAGCACTACACAGGAATTGGCGCACATTTAGGATTAAGAGATGGCAACCCAAGGCGGCCTCTCAAGGGTACAACGCGATAGCACGGCTGGCAAGAGAGAAGCCTAAAAAAGCAAAGCGGGTGAAGAGTCGGCGGACTGTTCACTCCATAAGCCAACTCATATATAGTCATAAATTGGTGTTTTTAATTTCTTCCGACATCTAATTTTTTTTTGTTAGCGCACATATTCGAGCCGTTTTTTCAGCTTTCTTCTGAATTTCATGCAAATTTGTTGGTAAATAGTGTAGTGGCAAACTTTCCCCCTTTTTATGGGAATCACCATTGGAACAAAGTACCTATTTACATCCTATATACCAAGTTTCGTCGAGATGGGATAAAAATTGCGGCCTGTACGCGAGAACCAACATACTTACTTACATAAATATAAACATTTGGACAGGTGAGTTAATGCTTAAACGCTTTCTGCTACTTTATGAACTAAGTTAGTTTGTAAGTATTTCGTCTACAAACGGGAGAACATTGTAATCGCCAACTTAAAAACTTTTTGGGGAAACACTTTCTGCAAACATTAAATAGGAGTTCTGTAAATAAGTAGGTACCTAAAACATACCTACTTTTAAGAGAAAGGAGAACCAATTTCAATTTTGCAGGCATTTTTTCAGTTTTCAGTTTTGATAATTAATCCGATTCAGACATAAATAAATATGGAAAGATCAAGATTCAGACGTATTGAACACCTCATCTTTTTTTATATCGAATAAAATTCAAACGCCAAGAGGTTATTTAGAAATTGCTAACAAAATAGTACCTACTCGTGATGTCAACAGTTCTCAGAACTAACACTATAGTACTTTACAAGTGTCTGATTAGCAGACATCTTCAAGGCGTCTTACCAAATACGTATCGAAGGTAACGCATTTCCTCCAAAACCATACCTTCCAACATGACATGACTAATATCTTTCCCACGTTAGACACTTCTCCCTCTATCTCGCTATATTAGATAGAGACCGCCAGTGGTGGTAAGTGAATTGTATTGACGAGTGAATAAACCTTGTGCCGCAGGAATACATCAATCTTCTCTTTGTGACCCACTTGGGTCGGCAAATTGCGGACGCACTTAAGTTTAAGTGAATTGTGTAGTGCAAAACATTGGCAGTTAATTTTAAAGAAAACCAGGGACAATCAGTGGTAAATGTCTCAAAGGTACCAGTGGTACAAAATTTTCACGACTAGTACCTACTGCTAGTACCCTTAAGGGTACAACGTAAGAAATTACTAAAAATAATTACCTAGTACTTATATTTTTTACTGTTGTATGAGATTGCTACAAATATAACGTTCATTCATTCACTTTACCAAGTGGTTAGAAGCGACGACGTCCAAAAACCTGACGGCTAATTTTTTAAACCAGTGTAACATGCTCAATTTTCTGTTTTTTATGTACCCAGTTTTTTTAATTTTTATGTACCCAGTTTTACTCTCACTACTAAGTCAAATCTATTGACACCACTCACATAAAAATACGACAAGCCGTTTAGGCTCTAAAGCGTGTCAAAGACATATACATACATAGATACATACACTCGAAAAACATAACCCTTTCTCGCAGTCTTGTAAATAGGATGTTGTTATAGAAAAACGAGAGTTTCTATTTTAAGGATTAAAAAAAACTATATAAAATCAGATGTTTCTTACACGATGTAAAAAAAGTGACAATCGAATCGATCGATGGAAATTCATTCGATATATAAACCAAACTACTCAACCGATTTCGTTCAAACTTAAAAAGAAAATCGGTCGAATTGAGCACCTCCTCCTTATTGGAAGTCGGAAAAAAAGAACGACTGATTTTAAAGTAGTTAACAACACGGCGTAGGTATTTAAAGTTAAACCTTTACTTAGCAACGAAGCGAGTAGGCGTCATAGCAAGCTCTGCCTACATCGGATCATCTTTCAATACAATAAGATATGACATAGTCTTATACTTGATACTAACCAAGAGATCGGTTTCAGCGATAAGGCCGCCACTTCTTCGTAGTGATAATTAATTACCAGTAACCGCGTATACTATGTTCTTACATAGTATACGCGGTTTCTGGTAATTAATTATCATTCTCTTAAGTTGCCTCTGATGACCATTAGCAATAACTTTGTTCTTAGACTCATAAAAACAATGAGACAAGTTTTTTTTATAATATTCATTTCTTTGTAAATGCAATCTTGGATCTGAAATGTACCATATTCTAATAGTCAAGGCCTTTATTCGATAGCCATATTGATGGAGGTGAGAATAAATATTATATTCCGCCATTTTATGGCGGCGGCGGCTACTCTGGACTGATTTTCATCAAACATAGCCAAGAACACTGCCTGTCGGAATCGGTTATCCGTTCGGAAGCTACGATACCACATACATACACAAAGCCAGAATAATAACACCCCGTCGCTTGTGTCGAGGGTTAAAAAAAAATGGCTGGTCAATGAACCTATGTAATTGAATGCTAGTTAACTACAGGGTTGCTACACAAATAAAAATACGTTTTTGCTACACATAAAGATAATATTATTTATTCATGAAATAGGTACACATACATAAGTTGAAAATTCGGGAACATTACACAAAATACGGAACGATATTCAATATTCATAAGTACGGGATATAAATTCGAAATATTTGATTGTTTTGTGGAATATAATTAGCTTTTTTGATTGGTATTTATAAATATATTCAGTAGTACAGAAATGCAAAAATACCTTTGTAAATCTAAAGGAAAGGTAAAGCTGGAAACATACAGACGCCTGCCTTGCTAAGCGTCAAGAGCCTAGTGAATCCCATTCCTAAGAAATATGGTGGCTAGGCTCTAAGCTCGCAGTGAGGCCGCGAATTTTGTACAACGTTAGTTTTACTAACGTGACTAACTAGGCTCTAGGTCTAACCTCCTACCTGTGCATTTCCAGCTTCAGTAATATAACAGGGCAAATTCCGAAGGTTTAAATAACAAATGAAGCAAAGCGCTCTAAAACGCTTGCGTCACTATAGACATATTATAATATAGACCGACCATCAGAATTGGACCCAATGACAATCTAAACAGTATAAGAACGTTTAAGACGACTTATTCATCTTAGGCCGCCTTTTGTTGTGTGTTTGACAATAGTTATTGTCGAGTGAAAATATGTCTGATATCGTTAGATAGGTATGGCTTATGCAAAGTTATTTCATACGTATTTAAAACTTACACCTATTTTTTAGTTATAAAGATGGACTTGATCACACTTCAACTGAAGCATATTTACATAACAAAAAGCACAAAACGCTTTGCCCAAACTTTCATTCTTCCCACTGCCATACTATGGAACTCGTATATCCCGATAGCTATATTCTCGATATTTTCAAGTCGCGAGTGAATCGTTTTTCTTCTAAGCATGCGTTATACTGTTCATATTGTCATATTAGACATACTTATTTCTGCGTCAAGCTTTAGACATTTTTTTACTGGGTTTTTATCCATTAAAAATAACGACATTAATTTTTAATATATTTTCTCTAATTTATTTACGTAATGAATTGAGATGTAAAAGTACCAATTATGCATCAATCTATAAAACCGCATAGGCAGGTGGCTTCCTAAGGGCCTAGAGCCTTTAAAGCCTAACTAGCCTAGAGCCTAGACATATATCATCGCATCACATCACATCATAGTGGCTAGGCGCTAAGCTCGCATTGTGGCCTGCATCGAACATTGTACAACGTTATTTCACTAAGGTGACTAAGTAAGCTCTAGGCTCTAGGCGCTAGGCAAGTCGCCTCCCTGTGTGTTTACAGCCTTAATATATATTTATATACTTCTGATATTATATGTATAATAAGTTGTTTCTATGTATATTGTATAAGTCTGTAAACATTTTTGTGTTTATTACTATTTACTACTTTTGCTAATAAAAGCAGTCAAAGGCATAGGATTGTACATGTACTTTGATTATTATATTACTTTACCCCTCGCATACTTACGAGGCTAAAACTGAAAATAAATATCAAATTAAATCATACCAGTAATACTTTTGAAAAAGTGATAATCCGACTGCAAATTTTCAGTTGCTTTGATAAAAGAACGATGTAGATAAAATTTATATGGGGCTCACTGAAAAGTTTTATGCACAGACCCACAGAATTTGCATCAGTCTCTATGCTGAAATGTTTTGAAATCACCTTGTAGGATAAGGTAAAAAAAAATTAAAAAAAAAAAATTAAAAAACTTTAATACAATATATATATATACATATTGTATTAAAGTTTTTTAATTTTTTTGGATATCAAATATTTTTTTTGCAATTCTTTTATGATAGTAATTAGATAAAAGATTTATTAATTTAATTTTTTTTCAGTTTCAGTCTCTCGTACATGCTGGGCTCTTTATGATACAACTGCACTTATCGTCTATCATATTATTACGAGTATATTCACAAATTATACGAATTGGAAAATGTATACATACAAGTTATGCAAAAGCGTCTTGTATTTAACTATTCCAATAACTTTTCAAACCAATTAATTAATAGTATCAATCAATCAATCAATCAATAAAGTAATTGATACATAATGACGTAACTATACATATAAACAAACATTTATTCGACGCAACACCAAATTTTATTCAAATGAATAACATCTAAAGCATTCAGATCAGATAACAGAAATATACTCTCAAAAAATATTTTCTTAAGAAATACTACATCCGCTCACAGCTACATTATGGCGCAAGTTGTAAAAAATAAACAGGAATTAACAAACATTATATACTATCAATATTATGTTAAAACTTTAATAATGTACTTTTTTTTATTAACTGTCTCATTAATAAACGCGTCTCAATTTAATGTCGTAATTTACAAAAAAATATTATTGTAAATAACACAAAAAAAAACAATTTTCATTTGTCAGGTTTTGGCGTGTGACGTTCTCTATGGGATAAAACAGACAAGCGCTCAGCGTTTATTAATAAGACAGTAAATGCTTCAATTAGTAAGTTTTAGATAAGATTTTTATTGAATTTGAGACACGTGCTACAAAGATTTCAAAGATTATTTTCTTTAGCGTTCTAAAAGGAGCTGATGAAATTAGGGCTTCGTTTCTACCTCATTTATTATAAAAAAACGTATTCTTTGGTTTTTAAGCCAACTGAAGGCTCAATTGCTCGTGTGGCACATTTTGATAAGATCAGGAGTCCAAGTCTGTTATTTTAATTGTTACAGAATTACGATTGCATCACGTCATAATGGTCATTTTTGACAGATTAGTCTGTTAACATTGAGCTTAATACTAACTGTGACCTGTTCTATGTCAAAACGACCAGTACGACGCAATGCAATGGTAATTCTGAATCAATATAAATAATAGACCTGAGCTCCTGCTTTAAGCCCGAAATCACTCGGCTCTCTCTGTACAACTGTCAAGGGAGGGGAAGGAAAATCTCAAAAAGTACTAAAGTTTAAACATAACATTTACAACAATTGTATAACAAACAAGTTATGTGAGCGAACATTATCTCACAACAGCTGTTGTCTCATTAATCCACTAACGATCCGACATTCCCTTTTTTAAATTATCACTATTTATATTTTGATGGATAAGTACAACAATTTTGATCTAATTCTAGGCAATTCGGTTTGGCTATTACTACATATAATGCACGTACGAGAAATTTATTTATTCCTTGCCAACCGAGAGACTGCACGGTCTGTTAAATAGTCCAAAGTAATCGATGAGAAATAAGATCTACAGATTTCATTATTTTGTCTTCATATAATAATGATAGAACTTCGCGTGCACGTTCGTTCAATACCTAAATTTATGTTGCCCTTCCGTCTTATTCTTTTTAATTTAATAACTATTACATTTAAGTTTCTTTGTTTACAAAGTTATCAACTAGTTATGCGGAGTATTTAGCCCAGCAGTGCGACCGCCGCGGCGGCGACCCTGCGCCGCGCCGGCGCCGGTCTATCAGTATCTCTTCTATTAGGTTTACATCTTTAATATCAATAAATAAATTGCTGGTGCGTACGTTATATTCTGTTTGTTGCGAATTACGTTTATTATAAACACATTAAATTGAGGTATTTCAGATATGGTCAAATAGATATTTACTTAACAGTAGATCTTTTCTTTGTAATTCGCTAGAAATGTTGACATTTGAAGCAATTGTAAATGTTTAAAAACTTCATTTATTCCAGCTTAGTTCGCCAAACCGAAATTGAGTTCTTTCACAGCCTTTTGAGTCTTGCTTGGTGGTATAAAAATGTGTTTTCAGTCTGTCCCACTTTCTGCAACTTTATTATGCAACTATTTTGTTCTTATATAATTCCTATAGCGATCGCGAGTTATAGCGTTCGTAATAACGCTTCTTGTTAAGATCACATGCATATATGTGCACTTTTAATTTCGATTATAAAACTTGCTTCATCAAAATCTATCGAAGTGTAACAATTGAATACTGTGGGACAGAATGAAAAAAATAATAATAATAATTTGTTGTTTACATTTTAACTTAGAGGCGGGTGTGGTTGTTCTTTACAAATTTTCTTTAGTACGATGTCATTTTATTATCACATTATAAAACGGCAATCGTCGAGAATATAACTTACTTCATCTCAAATGTTAATCTTAAACTTACTACAGCGCGAAATCTGTACGAAGAAATATTATATTACCGTCGATTACCGTCTGCTTTGTTTAAAGTTATAATAATCAAGCTACGTTAACAAATAATGACAAACGTAGTTAGTTAAAATAAACAGCATTTTCATATTCACTCGCATTATAGCAGTAACAATGTTCTTAGTTATAATATAATAATAAGTAACTTATTATTTTAATATAATAATAAGTAACTTATTATTTTAATATAATAATAAGTAACTTATTATTTTATTATAATCAAAAAATAATGGAATATTGCAAATAACTGTTATAATTTGTATAAAGTAATTGTTGCTGTCAGGAGGTTCGTCAGTTAACGTAGGTCGATTATGATGAACAGATCTTATTAATAATATTAGTTGCTGGTTCTTAGCCTCTTATATTCGCTCTCAGTCTCAGGGAATGTATGTTGGTAAGTCTCTTCGTTGCCTTACAAAATATAATGTTCTTTCATTTCGAACTTTCGTAAAAATTTCATAAAAAATATTTTAAGGAAAGCATCATTTAAACGTTCTATATATTTCTTTTTGTTGAGTATCTATCTTTATTTTAGAGGAGTGGATACCTACGTTTGAATACTAGTTGAAGCAATAGTTAACTATAAAATTTGGGGCTACAATTTTAACGATAGTATTCAGATTTTGCTACAAAACTTAATCATTGAAGTTAGTTTGACGCTATCGCTTATTTCGTGACCCCATTCTGTAGAAACTATAACCTTACATTATAGCTAATATGATGAAAATACTTGAGAGTTGTATATAATATTTTGTTACACATTTTAGTACTATTCAAAGGCATGCTGTACGATTTTTGTATTTGACGATAACTTTGTTTGTGCGTAACTATACTTTAAGATAATATTATGAGAAACAAAATGTATCGCATTCTGAAAGTCTTCATAACCATGACACGTTACGAGTATAAAGAAATCAGATTAATTTACACTTACTACATAGCATATTATTCAATTGTAATAATTTATATAATTAGCGAAAACAGATATTCTTTACTCGTAAAATTATTTGGATTTTTATTTTTTAATTATATAAATGAGATTACTTATTAATGTTAAATGTTTTTGTGAAATTTTAGTAAACACAGCATTAACTTTTCTTATCGTCGATGCGTTTCGCAAATCTTTTGTCAGTCTATCATTTGAAATGCAATCGAGTTGGTTTCATAGGGACGGAGCTCGTATCGCGATTACACACAACTAATATAACGTTAGTAATTTATAGATTTATATTTATAAATCACTACATACTATGCAGTGACTTCGTTATGTTCGTCAAATATATTTGAGTTCGTGTATCAAAATGACAAATCGTGAAAAATTTATAACGTTTCGTTGGGGATGATACGAATCTAAGATATATATATGTTTTATTTTATTGTTATTATCATGTAACTCTCGCCATTGAATTTGACATATAAGCCAACTTGCATTTTTATCGAATTCACATTGTTTTCGCTCTTTTTCGTTCGTCGAATTGTCGCTTTTCGTAATTCTAAAAACATTATATTCGGTATCAAATTATGTACTGTTTTCGGTTTCGATTCGTTTATGTCGCTTTGGATTGTATTGTATTCTGTCATATTTCACCAAACTAATTCTGTTCTAAACATATTCACTTTATTTGTCTAACATAAATACCGCAGAAAAATACAAAGTACAATTGCCAAAAAAAAAACTACTCTTTATGAACAATGTAAGTGTTGTGATAAATTCCCTAAGCACATTTCTATCAGAACACACCGCAGCCCGTGTTATTTAACATTTTCAAACAATAATAAAACAATAGAGCGCAGCCAGGGATTAATATTTAAAGCTATCATATAGCTGCAAAATGATCGCCGCCTAAAAACTTCACATAATATTCGTTTCGTGTTATTTTGAGTGGCACTTGTAAAACTACTGTATCATATACAGAGCGTCGCGATTACTTAAAGCTATTAGTTGACAAACTATGTATTTGTAATACTTTTGTTGATTGATATTTTTGTGCAATGTTAAAGATGTGATGTTGAGACCGTTTTTTTTTTTGGTATTACTCTTTTTTTATAATATTTACAATGGTTTTAAAGGTCTCTTGACTAGATAGATGATCGATTTGATATTTGTTTTTTTTGGACACCAAAATTATATGTTAACTTGTTCGGCTTTCTAAGCACAGTATTTTTGTTATTATAAATTTTGGGTAGTCTTCGACAACGATCCTTTTAATTTAAAATACATATATTTTTGGTGTACCATCGGACAAAGGTGTTACTTGTATTTCACAACAATGAAGATTATTAAGATATTTCACCAAAAGAATGGATTAAAAAAAATAGTTTAACTTGTAATGAGAAATGAGAGTCCATTACAATAATAAACTGTTTACTAAGGAAGACCATTTATGTGTTAGAGATCGTTACAATTTGTGCATAGTACATAAGTTTCAAAAAATCAATATGTAAATGCAAGGGTAGTCAAAATCCAAGATGTCCGATCGCAAAAGTAAGTATAGAAATTGTATCAAAGCACAACACAAATATTTATGACTTTATTTTAATGGACATAACAATAGTAACACCGTTGTCCTAAAATAAATATAGTAGACATTGCCATATTACAACTACATGATAAATTCGCGATTTTTGAGAGATGTTGCCAGTAAACATATCATTCGGCCTTTCTCAATGCTTTTCTACTACGAAAACGTACAAGTTACTAAATAAAAACTTTTAAAGCAACAACGGAATGTTTACATTGAGTCAGTGACTGGATCAAAGAGGCTTTTTAGCAAGATTTAAGAGGATACTCTTGTCTAATCTGAGAATCATTTTCCTATCGCACATGCCTAGATATACCTATTTCTTATTACATGCGCATTTGTAGCAGCAACAGTAACTAATAATTATGCAGTTGTTTATTCAGAAGGCATTGTTTGACAAACTAAAGCTTGATAAATCCTTATAAATTTCGATCGGTCACTTTTGTTCAAGCATTTATAATCAGAAACATTGTGCACAAAAAATGTTTAGCAGTTAATTGTAGTTACTGGATCAATGTAAACACGCCAGAACATTTCAAATGTTTCTACGTATTACTGTGACAGCAGGCAAGGTTAAGTAGGTTTTTACACAGTCAATTACAATTCTGGTAGTATTTTTATACGATATATATTTGTTTCTTTCTTTCTTTTGATTTATGCATCGATATTACTAAGTATTTCCTAACCTAGAGGGAGATAGCAATATACACGCGGGTGTTATAACGTTTAACATCTACATATTTAAGTATTTAATATATTTTACATCTCTCATATTCGGTAAGTAGGTCCTTATTACCCCCAAATGAGGCTTGTAGGTGACCAATTAGCGCTCTAGGGTAATAATGTAGCTAGAAAAGCCCTAGGGCGGTAAGTAATTAAAAAAAGTTCGCGTACATCTAACCATCATACTGGCAAGACATCATGCATTCAGCCCAATGACAAAAGAGGTCGCTTCGCTATTCAGCCTTGTCTTCGTATGAGTATAATAGTCATCAATTTTAAATATCGAAAGGCAAAGCTACAATTCGTTCTTGAAAAAAAAAAATTTAAAAAAAAAGGTGAAAAAAGGCGGGAATAGAAAACTTTTACTTTAAATATTGTTTGTTTTTGGGATTTTTTTATAATTACGTGCTAATTAGGAAAAAAACATGAGTTCTGCAAGTGATGAAGATATAAGCTGCACTTCCGATTCAATGAAAATAGAAGCTGAAGCAGCAATTAACAATACTTTATTATTGTAATGCCGGTTTTTTTCTACTTACCTCACAATCGAGATGTAAAGCAGAGTAGTTAGCTCGGGTGTAAGCATCGATTGCATGCCTTACACCCCTTGCCTACTAATCTACTATAACGTGCATGAACATTAAGACACTCATTTCAAACATTATTTTGTGATACACGTAAAAGATTTTTCAATATTTAGTCTTATGATAGTTAACTGACAATTATAACGCATTTTTTTTTATACATAGTAATAACGTGTTTCTTCTCCGATGTTTTGGATAAAATACTAGAGTTTTTAATATTGAGAAAATAAAATATGATACACATTATTTTTACATGACAACTGATTTCTCAGTAAATAGGCCTCAAAATGTTGCGACTCAATTTGTATTCAATCAATAATAACTTTAATGCATTATATGTATTGCCTTAATATTAAATATTAATCAGATTTAGAGATCTGATGTACCCACACCAATATTCAATTTTATTTAGTCGCCATCAACAAATTAAGCAAAACATTGATCGAACCTCACTTTAAGGTAAATTATTTTAAATTTTAATTATAACTTCTTTTATACTCTTAAGTCTTACAATGAGATTACTATAATTATGTAGTATTAATAACTTGGTTGACTTAAGGTTGCTTTATTAAAATATGCTTATAACTTGAAGTTTCATACAAACATATTTGCAAAAATACTAAGCTTTATGAGTATAATATTTCAATATATACGTCCTCAAATTAACGTGGTATATTAATTTTGTAAGTTAACTCTCGAATATTTAATTAAGTAGATCAAATCTACGCATTTATTATCGTATAGGATAATAGTTTTTTTTTTATTTGTTGCTTTACTTAAAAACGAAGCGTTAATATCAGAATTTAATCAAAATTTGAGATGTGTAAAAACTCTTGTTGATGGGCTTTGTTTTTTGAAAAATTGATATCTTGTCTAATATCCTTAAGATTGAACTTCGATAAGATCGTATAATTACTTATTATATTGGAGTTAACGTAATGTAAATAATTTAGAAAACGATAGCATAATGAGTGACAGAGACGATATCATAATAATATCGTGCTATAGTTTAAGAATCTACCAGAGAAATTTTTTAAATTTATAATTAACTATCCTACTAAACACATATAATATTAAACTAAGCAAAAAATGATTTATTCCCAACTGTCAAGGCAACCCTGTCACTGTGACTGGATGGGAACAAAGCTTGCACTAATATTTAGGACATTATTTCTGCTTAGATTTCTTATACTAAAAAACTACTAAGCAGCAACAAACAACAAAATTTCTAGTATTTTGTACCACCAGTATCCCTTAAGAGTACAAGCGGGACTAAATTGTCACTGCTAGTGCCACTTGTACCCTCAACAACGTTAGGGTACTAGTGAAACTTCTTCGTATTTTATTAGTTTTTCATTTGATTTGATGTATTTTCATCAATAAGTCAAATTTTAAATACTATATGAAGAATATAAAATATATATATTTCTAGTTACAAGCTAGAATAAGAATTTCGTGTCGTATAAAATGGAAGATGGATTAATACTTTTGGTTTATTATACGAGATGTCTTAATTTGTATGTAATGATCACAGCAACATTAAAATGTGTCAAGCTTTAATAATCACGATTAAGATTGTTTATTAACATATTTAAATGTATTAATTTGTTTTTGTAAGTTTAAAAGTACGTCATTCTATTGAAACTAGTAAACTGAAGAGATGTATCGCAATCAGGTGTATATTACGCCTTTTTCTAATATAAATCTAAATTATAACTGATCATAAATTTAATTCGTCTTTTAAAGTCAAATTTTACAAGATTGTAGTATTTTCCTAACAATTTCAGATCTTTAGGAACTTCAGTTATGTGGCCATTTTTTTTAAATACTGTTTTTTTTTACACTGTTAGGTACTCACAATTAAGTATTTCATAACTTTTATGATTGTCTATTTGTATTATACAGGTTGTTCATAATCGTACTATTTCTTGCTTACTTAGCCGTAATGCTATAATGTGTGGAAAATTGTTAAGTTTGGAATTAAAACTACTTTTAATGGTTATATCGCGCTGCAGTAGTTCAGTTTGTTGTCATGAAATCACAATATAGGATATTTTTCTTCAATAAAACATTTACAGCTTTTTAATAATTTTCTATATAAAAAGAAGCAATTTGACTCTTTAGTTTTCAACAAGTCTAGAAGTATCTAGAAACAGTTGAAAACCAATGTTGTAGTAGTAAATAGTAATGTTAACTGTTGACCTCGCCACTTTCACACTATTTCAAGTTTTTCAAGTCAGAACATTAAACCTTATGGTTAAAAGAAAAGAGTTTCTTGTACAGAGTTTTCATTGCTCTGAACTTCTAAAAACGTCAAAAGTGTCATGCGCGATGTTTGACAGAATAATAAAGAACAACGCCTGTTACCTTGACAACAAACATCTTCGATTGATGACATTGCTACATTATTTTAGAACTTGTTTCCCGAGTAATAAAATCTTCTTTTTTATAAATAATGTGTTTGACCGCAACTCGCCTGATGTAAAACGATGATGCGGCAAATGATGTGGAACGTTTGCTTAAAAGAAATCGATTCACTCGCGATTTAAATAGATCGAGAATATAGCTATCTATATCCGACTTTTCCTTTTTTTAAGAGAAATCTGTCTCAGTCAGTCAGTCAGCGATTTACGGAAGTTATTCAGCCACGTAGTTTACGCAGGCGTGTGCACATTATAATCAAAAATAAGTATGTTTAATATATCCTGACGACGCGTCCGATAGTTTGTTTTGAGCTTTAAACCTTTTGTTTGTGCGAGCTTTAATTTTATTGAGTATATTTTGTATGAATAATAGTAAATAGATAGGCGTTACTCACGGCGTTGCACGCGAATAAAAAGGAAGATAATAAAGTGTCGAACTTGGAACCTCCATTCGACTACCTTAAGGGTTGGATTTCCAAAAATCCTTTCTTGGTACAATCCTACACCCTATAATGAATTAACCCTCCAAATTTTATGTCTGAAGGTTCAGTAGTTCAGCCTCGAAGTTTAAGCTCTATAGCAAATATCAGTCAGTACTTACTTCTTTACGCATATAGATTGCTTGTTTTAATTATTAGTAAGAGTATATTCCAAATTCTACAATTTTTCTAAAGTTTAGTAACTCCAAGCGGCTTCAGTACTTAATAGATATAGTCGGCGCGGTATTTAAGCAGATTTTATACAGGCTGATTCTAAATTGAGTGCGTATATTTAGTATACTGAAAGATTATTGAAAAATTTAATATAATTTTTAACCCACTTTAGTACAAAATATTGAGAAAACTTCAATAGAAGTTTCATTTCATTTTTCGAGTTAATTCGTTCTCATACATGCTTAATGAACGCGAAACTCGTAGACACTCTAAGCCGCGGCACCACCCCGGTGCGATAGTATAGATCGTTAGTATATTTTTTTAGCGAAATATATTATATTAACGATGCTGATTAAGCGGTAAGAAAATACACAGTCAATTTAAAACCACCCTGTACATATTTTAAATTAAAGGTTTTGCTTGTTTATAGAGAAATGTTACAACTTTCTAAACACATCGCCACGAGTATTAAACGTTCCTAAATTGATGAAACTCTGAATGACTTTAGTACTTCGCTAACGATAAAGCCAGTGCGATATTTGAGTTCTTTTTTTTTGCTTGGTTAAATATAAAAATATTCCAAATGTCCAAACACACAGCCACGTCGTGAGTATCAAACGTTCCCTACACTTGCGTAACTCCGAGTGGCTTTAATACTTCGTTGACAATGAAGTCAGTGCGATATTTGGGCGAGTTTTCAATTATTTAATGAATGTAGAGGTAAAGTATCTTTTACTTATTTATGAAGAAAAATATTCTAAATGTAACAATTTTCCAAACATACAGCCACATCGCGAGCATCAAACGTTCATTAGACTTACGTAACTCCGAGCGGCTTTAATACTTCGTTGACAATGAAATCAGTGCGATATTTGGGCGAGTTTTCAATTATTTAGTGTGTTTCAATTATTTAATGAATGTAGAGGTAAAGTATCTTTTGCTTATTTATGAAGAAAAATATTCCAAATGTAACAATTTTCCAAACATACAGCCACATCGCGAGCATCAGACGTTCCCTAAACTTACGTAACTCCGAGCGGTTTCAGTACTTCGTTGATGGTGAATTCGGAGCGGTATTCTGGCGTGCTGTCGACTCTCAGCGCCGGGTGGAGGCGACGCCAGCTTTGCGGACGCCATTGGTGGTCAGAATATTCATTTACCATCTGCAGGGTGAAAAAAATATTTTTGAACATAAAATTAATTTTCACTTTGAAAACTTTGATTTAATTAAAATTTCATAACAAAATAGTACTTCCGAACATTCATAATAATAGTTCAAAGCAACAAAACAAAACGTTGTTAATTACGTAAATCATTGTGTTTTTTTACATCCCACATTACACCCAATACTAGTTCACTGAATTTGGGGAGTTAAAGAAAGGGAGTTGTAGCGGTGAGATTGCCTTTAATGTTGAATAAAAATAATGCCTTGAATTAATAAAAAAGCTGCCTTGAATGGAAAAAAAACTGCCTTGAATTAAACCATTGTTACCTCAACGTAGGTGTTGGTCACAGGTACGGGCAGGTCCGTGTGCATCACTCTCCACGAACAGTTGACGGGGTCGCCGCCGTCGAACTTGTCGTGTTTGTCGTAAAGCGATGATATCTCTATTTGTAAAGAATTTCGCAGTCTGACGAAACCGAGCATGTCGTATTGCCACACCCAGTAGCCTGGAAATTGTTAACAATAAAAAAAATGGAAATTCTGCGAACTATTGCCCTAGAGAACACGTTTACAGCAGTTTAGAGATTCGACAATCGGCACTAAAGCAGTGCCCGTTGTCCCAAGTTCAGTCCAATATTTAACGGGTATAACTTAGACAGTCACCAAAAATTTTTTTTGGTTCCCAAAATGGCTTAACGGTCACCAAATTATGCCACTCCGAATACTTTCGGCAACAAGGTCCGCAGTAGGTTAAGGGCAAGTTTTTTTTATGACAATCCGAATACTTTCGGCAACAAGGTCCGCAGTAGGTTAAGGGCAAGTTTTTTTTATGACAATCCGAATACTTTCTGCAACAAGGTTCGCAGTAGGTTAAGGGCAATTTTTTTATGACAATCCGAATACTTTCTGCAGCAAGGTCCGCAGTAGGTTAAGGGCAATTTTTTTTTATGACAATCCGAATACTTTCTGCAACTAGGTTCGCAGTAGGTTCAGGTAATTTTTTTGGTGACCATATATCCATTTAGAATTTTTGTTGGTAGTAAAATAGGACATAAGTAAAAAAGGCTTTCTTAATTATGGGACGTCATTTAGTGCGTAATATTTTTCAAAATATGACTCACCATGGACGACTAATATGCGTAGATTTTCGCACCGCCAGCACAGCAAGATAAACGGATTCACCTCACTGTACATTCCCTCATAAAACATCTAAAAGAAAAAAAACACTCGTTTCATGTATGTATGTCAAAAAAGCTTCATCACTCGCTATTTTGAAAGATATAGTAAAGAAGTTCTAAAGAAGATATAGTAATAGATCGTCTGTTTGTTTATGAATGAGTTTATTCCGTTTTCCGCGTAAATGATTTTGTGTATAATGGGTGTCCTACTTGTATAATTACCAAATTTTCGAAATAATTTTATTAACTCTTATTTTCAGCTTTTTTTCTTCAGAAATGTGTTGAGTATAGGAAATAGATAATGCTGTTAAAATTAAGTTCATTTAACAAAAGCAGTGGTGTATAACAATATATTTTATGAAATTAAATATTTAAACTTTTATTTTATTCAAAAGAGAAAAAAAAACATGCCATCCGTTAATAATTTATTAAATACCCTTGTTGATTAAAATAGTAAAAAGCTTCAAATCTGCATCCTAAAAGTCACATTAAAATGTATTTGTTGAGAAATAATTAAAATCGTATATTTGTCAAAACTTGTTTTTAGTGTTGTTTGAGAAGACATGGGTTTTCACGAAATGGTCACGGTTGAAAAGGTCCACTATAGTTTATAGTGAGAGACGTGTCATCGTTGAAGACACCAATGACTCATTTCATCCCTGATGAAGTTCACCGAATGTGAACGAAACTAAAGTTGTTGAGTCTAAGTTTCCAACAATCAGGTACGAGTGAAAACCCGTCTGCCTACGATAAGAAACAAACACGCGATCTTTTTCTAAATAATATTGTTAAAAGCGTGTTAAGATAGTTTTTTAGAGGCATATTTTTTAAAGGAGTATTTTTAGGTGCGTAGGTATATTTTAGAGGCGTATTTTTAGAAGAGTATTTTTAGAGGCATATTTTTTTTAGAAGAGTATTTTTAGAGGTGTATTTTTTAAAGGAGTATTTTTAGAAGAGTATTTTTAGAGGCGTATGTTTTTAAATGCGTATATTTAGAGTGGTATTTTTGTGGCGTATTACCTGATCCAGTGGGGCTCGTATAGTCCTCACGGCCTCACTGCCTTCATAGGGGCAGTCGACCCACACCAGCTCCTGCAACGTGCCGGAGTAGTAACAGCAGACGCGGGTCAGCAACGGTTTGTAAAGCTGTAACAATTACAATACAAATATACCTACACTAAACAAGTTAACAAAAAAAATGTATTAAACACCTAATATAATCATCTTATGGTGGCGGCCATCTTGGATTTGTATTGAAATTTACCATAGTGTATAGTATTCTAGAAGTAAAACCATTTATTTTTTATGAATGATTGGAATGCGTTTGACCACAACACGCCTGATGTAAAGTGTCGATGCGGTCTAGGATGTGGCACGCTTGCCTAAAAGAAACCGATTTACTCGCAATTTGAAAAGATCAATCAAAAGAGAATAGTGATGAGTGGCGGCCATACTGTAGTGGCGGCCATCTTGTATTTGAAATTGATCATAAAGTATAGTGTTCTTGAAGAAAAGCCATTTCATTTGACAATCGATTGTTTATCGATTGTTCACAACTTTCTCAATAATATTGTATACACAAACTTCACACAACTCTCTCATTAATATTCTTAACAATCCGCGATATTGTGACGGCGGCCATTTTGAAACTATTTTCATCAAATATTGCTAAGAACACTTCCGACTAATTCACGTTTTACAGACAGACATATACACACAAACTTCGTTTTTGCGTGGGTTAAAGAGTGGTTAGAAGCTACTTAAAAACCCGACTGCTTAAGTGTAGACTTCAGTTTGTTACGAGTGAGACCGCGGAGTGCAAACAGTATAGCGTGTATGTCATAAACTGTGATACCTAGATAGTTGACATTTTCACAGATGTAGTATTTCTGTTGCCGCTATAACAATACATACTAAAAACAGAATACAATAAATATCTTAGAATAATATTTAATAAATTCTATAGAATAATATTTAATAAATATTTTAGAATAATATTTAGTAAATATTTTAGAATAATATTTAGTAAATATTTTAGAATAATATTTAGTAAATATTTTAGAATAATATTTAGTAAATATTTTAGAATAATATTTAGTAAATATTTTAGAATAATATTTAATAAATAATTTAGAATAATATTTAGTAAATGTTTTTCCTATACAAGAAACTTGTTATTTGCTCGAGATTAATAACGGCTACACACAACGCTTGAAATATTCACAGAATATTTAGTTGCGCAATAACTTAAAAAATAAATCGTAATAAAATAATGTTGTACGGAACCTTCGTGCGCGAGTCCGACTTGCACTAGGCCTGCATTTTATTTAGTTCACTCTGCATATGATCCTCTTCTAGAATAATCAATTGCTGTTCGTTTGTCTCGCTAAAACGCGAGAACGACTCGGCCGATTTAGCTGATTTTGGTTTAGAAATGTTTGTTAAGGTAACTATAAACTGTTAGGCGGTACGAAGTTCGCCTGGACAGCTAGTTTTTAATAAATAGTAAATACACTTACAGTCTTACAAAACATGACTTTGAGCGACACAAGCGACATTCCTTCAACGAATACGATTTCAGACAACGCCTCAAACCTCTTGGGATGAACGTCGATCTGTGAACATCATTTAAAATAAGATTTTTTTATAATTTATTAGTTTTTTAGTGGATCAAGAGATGGCGCTGCGAGTATTATATTCTTCATTAATACATAAAATTATTATATAGACCAGGGGCTTTTAAAAATGTTAAATAGTGAAAAAATAGAAGTATGAAAACCATTAAAAAAGGAAGAGAATATAATAAAAATTCAAAGAAAAATAATTTATACAATGAATTTTTTATATAAATTTTTACTTTTTAACCATATTTTGACTTAATATCTAAAAAGCACATTCTTAAGTCAAGATATCAACTTTTTTAAAAAAAACAACAGTGGGCTTTAGTTGGTTGAAATCTCTAAAAGAAGCTAGCAAAACAGATTTGAAAAAGACACTACCGCAATCTATCATCCAACAGCGGCGACTAAAAACTTACAATATTAACGGCCACATCCAGCCCCTTGCTGAACCTCGCGTTGACGCGCCGCCAGTCCACGGCCGGCAGCGACTTCTGTCGCTTGAACGTCACATTCAACGACACCAGGTTCAAGTTGGTCAGCTGCGAGAGAGTCTCTAGAGCCTCTGTTGATATCGTATCGTATTCGAATATTATGTGCTGGGAAAAAAACAAATGAATTGTTTTATTGTGTGTGGCGTCATTCAGACAGTGCATTTGCCAGTATGATCACGAGGAAAATTCTAGAGCCTTGGTTGTTATCGTATCGTATTCGAATATTATGTGCTGGGAAATAAAAAATGTGTGTGGCGTCATACAGACTAGACGACATACAGGTTTCCTCACAATGTGTTTTTTTTACATTTTAAGCTTGTGGTAATTAATTATAATATGCACATTAGTGAAAAACTCGTCAGAGGTAAATGTCCGAACCTGGGATTGAAACCGCCTCCTTTCGCTTGTGAGCGAACAGGTTTACCGATTAGGCTACCACTAACTTCACACAAAAAGTTATACTTACATAATTATAATATAATATAATTTTAAAATTATAAACCTTATAATTGACCTATAAGGTCAAATTCTATGGTTAATGTTTTTTATAATTCTAATATTTTTTTCTAGTTGACCTTTTTTGACGGACGGGACACGACAACTCGACCCGTTCTACTATTTTTAAATGTTTGTTTATTTTTAAGTAACTTTCTTTTACTTTCTTTCTTTTTAATTATTAACCTTAAAGTTATAATTAGAACGTGAATAAGTGCAAAATTATTAAACTTATACTAGAAACTTAAATTTATTTCTTCTTTGTAGTCGGTCAATGTATGTAGCAACGCTAACCTTCAATGAAGAGTACATCATCAGATCAATGTTCCGGCGGGAGAGCACCGAGTCCGCCGGTGACGTCACACACGAAAACAACAGCGGCTTAGAGTAATACTCCACTTGTTTATGCTGAAACATACAGATTTATATATATACTAAGCATCTTTATTTCAATTTTTTTTTTTAATTTAGTTGTCTTTCGCGACTGCGATTTAAAAAACCGGACTGCTGAATCTTCAAACCTGTGTCATAAACTTAGCATTTGCTATTCCAAACCACAATAAAACATATAAGTAATATATTTATTAGTAATCATCGTAATTAAAGTCTTCACGTTGATAACACACTCGATGTATTTTCATGTAAATTTTTTTTTAAGATTACTTTTTGGATCTAAAAATCTCTAATTTTTTTATGTAATCTTACGACTAAGACGAATCTATTGACACCACTCACATAATAATCGACAAATCGGTTAGAGTTTATTTTTTAATAGAAATATACATACATACATACACTCGAAAAAAACGTAGCCCATCTTTTTTCGATTAAAAATCAGGTACATATCTATATAAAAAAAGTTCTATATATAAACTTAATTAGTTATGTACTTACTACAAATCTATCGATGTCATCTGTCACAGTGTTCATTTCGCAGCCGATGAAGGCGAGCATTTCCATGAAACGCGCGTTTTTGAACACTAGACTCTCCGTTATAACTCTGAAACATATTGCAAAAACATTTTTTTTTTAACTTTTATTTGCCTATAGTTTCTTTATTAAGATAAAATATACTTATCGAGTTTTATTCAGAAAAGAAAGAACTAATTGATTGATTACAACAAGAAGTGAATGACTGTTAAAAACTTTAAGAGTTATCAAATTTTTTAAAGTTATTTATTAAAATAATAGTTTAGAATATTTCTAATAATAACATAGGTATATATTATTATTATTTTCCTGATAAGACCGTCGATTTCTAGTATTTTAATCTAGTATATTTGTGAAGGATATTTAAATTTTGACAGTCATTTATCAAAATGATAGTTTAAACTGAGTTTGAAAATAATATTTGTGATAAGTAAGTTAGTTTTTGACTCACCTGTTTAACTTAAGAAATGGCACGACAGGATTCTCCTGGAGGTATGCTGGTCCCACGAATACTAGTTCTTCGAGTTTCTTTGAGTCAAAATATCTGAAACAAAACAAACTTGCAGTTAAAATTTACCAATTTATAAAAACTAGTGTAAATTAACGTCCAGACTGTGATAATTAGGGTCTGAGACTGAGACCAATATTGATTCATATAGATTTTACAACTTTTCGACTAACCTTACAGACATTATTCTGTATTTACAGACTTCCCAAAAAGAAGAAGGTACCAATTAGACTGTTTTTTTTTTTAAATATATGTTACCTGTTTTTGTCAGAGACGGCTGAGCCGATTTGAAAAATTCTTATTTTATTTAGAGGTTATTATAATTCTATACCTCTGATATTGACTCATATAAATTTTTAAATCGAAATAACTGAAAAAAGTGTATCGATGCCCGAAGTCGGTACGAAGCCTTTTCATTGTGTACAAAAATATCTAAATTCTGTAAATTGTAGTGGAATTACGGCATCAATGGAAGATTTATGTATCTTAGGTTGACTCCAGGGGTGGGACACTGACGTACATATTCAAAATTTTATTTTTTTGTATAATATAAACGCCCTCTGTTACCTTGCCCCAGGGTATCACATAGATGGCGTTATTTTGAATAACGTACTATTTTTATATGTCAATGTCACTGTCATATCTTGAAATGAAAATCAGCCCGAAGATATTATTTTGTGAAAATATTACGTATTTATGTGTTTATAATACGAATTTGTGGGTTTTATAGATAAAACGATTGTTTTAGATAATGTTTTCGATTTTTGTGTCAGACTGTCAATAGAATTTTGATTGATGAAATATATTACGAATGTGAAGACGAAATCAATACTGTGTTGTTTGTTAGAAGCATCTAGTGTTAGGGACACTCTAGCCTATCTGTTAATTTTATTGCCTAAGCAGTATAATAGTGAAGTGCAGTTGAAGTAGGCCCAGCCTGCAGAACTGCACTTTGCTATTATACAGTATGAAAAAATATCATTTGAATGGAAACTTTATATAAATACGAGTATGTAGGTAGATAGAAGGTGCACACATATGAAATACTGATACACAGGATACACACACATTTATTTTTGCAGCATTTAGTTTTGGGGCAGACCACTAGACCGCGTCAGACTGACAGAAAAGCGACCTCTGTGGCATTTCATAGTATACAGTACTCCTCTATGGTTGACTCCAATGGTCGTATTGGTCTATAAATTGTACCGCCCGTCACAAATGTCATAATTGACACAATTAAAACGCGTAAACCACCTTTTTGCGTAAATAACATGGAAATATTTTATTTCGAAACTAATTTTGTACACTGCGATAAGTTACTTTATTTTGAATTTGGTTGATATATTAAATAATAATAGTCCCTAACGTATTTATGGTATCATGTACACTGTCCCGGCCGGAGCTCCATACATTTTTGAAAGAACTCTTTAGTTTATAAATAGTTTAGTGGCCTATAGTAACTAAGAACTAAAGAATATCGAATGACACGTAAATTATGCAAATAGCACTCCACAGTCAGCTACTCAAAGCCTGAGTGGGCTAAACGTCGCATAACTTCGTTGATCGGTTGGAAGATTGCTAGATTTGAAGTGACTTTAAAAACCCGACTGTAGTTATTTTAGACCAACGTATCTTAACAAGTGTGATCGCGGGATGCAGCTAGTATAGCATATTGTCATCTGCAGATGTAGACGAATCTATTGTCACCACTCACATAAAATTAATACTACAAGCCGTTTAGCCTCTAAAGCGCGCCAAATAAACATACATACATACATACACTCGAAAAACAACCTTCCTTTTTTCGCAATCAGCTAAAAATAGGGTTTTTTATAAGCATTGGAAAACTAGAAATGATGACAAATTAAAGAAACTGTTACGTAACATTCAAAAACTAGAGTGTGTAAGATGTTTAATTCATAGCAGTACATAATGATGCCCATTATAGCTTAGTATTGGACACAAGTTTCTCTAAAACACATTAATTATGTATGTAGTACATCATTAAGTTGCACAATACAATGTAGGATGTTAGGAAACCGTTAATGAAAGTGAAAAAATATTTAGAGCTATAGTTAATGCCATTAAAATACTAACAAACAACATATCCACATTAGTTTATGTACTGAAATCAACGCGTAATTTTAATATGTATAAAAAATTTAATTTGAAAAAACACGACTGCAAAAACTTTACACCACCGTATCATTACGGGTGAAACTGCGGGATGCAAGGAATATAATGAAGAGTATAGTTAATATAATTAAGAGTATAGTTACCCCTTTTCGGCTTAGTACACCCCTAACCGATAACCTTGAATAACATACACAAAACTGTCTACAACATAATCGCATAACAACAAAAGAAGTTCATAATACGTATCATTACCTAACTAAACTATTAAGAGAACCAACTTAGGTATGTTAATAATAAATAATAATATAATGTTTTTACTGACACAAAATGTGACAACATGTGACAACAGGTGGAGTAAGGCTGTGACAAAATGGTAGCCTAGACTAGGAAAGCGAAACGTCGAACAGCCACAAGCAAGATACGGGCCACCAGAGAATAAAATCTGTCACGGGTTCAACCTGGATAAGATTAGCAGAGGACTGAGGCAGATGGTACAAAATGAGAGACGCCTATACACAGCAATGGGATAAAGAAGGCTCCGAATGATCATGAGACCAAATAAGTGCTTAGGTTGAACACAATAATTTAATTAATTAATTAGGCTTAGACAAGATGGGTCACTTAAGTATTATATTAAAGTAAATCTAAACATATGTACGCAAATGTTACAGTTATATCGCTAACTGCCGCGGTAGGGGGTAACCTGTGTTGCGCCAGTTAGTTCTGGTAAGTAACAGTAAGTTTTACGTCACTATGTAACTTATTGACTAAACATGCCCTATCCTATTTACTAACGTTTAACTGTGACGCAATTCGAAATGGCTGTACAAAGCATTGATGTAGATATTGGACTTGACTCTTTCTTTATGTTACGGATTAATTTACTTAGGGTTACAAAAGGCCTAATTCAAAAGATAATGCCTTTTTGACCGACATTCCGACGCGATATAATAGCTGAAACGATTTGAAAAATTATTTTTTGTTTGAAATGGTCTCAATTAAATTTAATCAAAATCTGTTGGTTTGGTTTTTAAACTGAAATAAACGAAAAATGTTGTTTGACGAATTTAACGTCGATAATAAATTTTTTCACGAAGAACTTATTTAAATTCTATTTTCTTTAGACTTTAAGTTACTGTCTATTTTCTTTAGACTTTCTGCGAACAGTTGACATCGTTGTGATTTTTTTTGCGACTAACACTGTAATATGACAACCAGTTGACCGATAATTCCATATTCAGAAATTAGTGATAATAGAAAATACATAGAAATTGAACCTGTCTTTTTACTTTTATTACTGATTAAGTTACTTAGGGTTGGCAAAAGTCCAAACTCAAAAGAAAATTATAATTTATTTTTCAAATTTTCTGACCTATTCTCTCCGGTAAAGAGATACAGGGGGTATCTCTTTACCGGGGAGAATACCCAATCAAAAATCTACTAAAGAATTCTAAGAATTGAACGATAACCATACACCAAATTTCGTCAAGATTGGTTGGAAACTACTACCCGTACGAGAGTACGCAATTTCTTGCGAACGATCATCCATAACTTCCAAAAGCAGAGCCATAACTGCTGAACCTAGAGATATATATACAAAGACATAAAGTAAAGGGTGAAGGGGTGTACTAAGAAAGGATTGTCAGAAATCATTTGATTCCCTTAGTGGATACTTCTTTATATTCCATTTTATTTCGCGCCGCAGGTTAACGTTACTAGTCATTAATATTAGCAGGAGTTATCTCCTAGTAATAATATATAAGGTTAACTATAACTTACTGTGGCAGGAGAAATGTGAGAAACTTGTCTAGTTCGTCAATGCTGCAGTTGATGTGTACATGCAGTTTTCTTGTGTGCTTTTTAAACAACCTCGTCAGGAATACATTCTTCTCGAGATTCTTCACTCTCAGCGTCAGCGTGTCCCTGGAGGAACAAGCAAGATAACAATGATAAGTACTTGGAAATGGAAAAACAGGCAAAGATTATAGAAAACGCAGCGGCAACCTAAAATGTCCTTTTTCCTTAAAGGTAAAATGCTGATATGCCTGCCGATTCGCAACCAACGTGTAATTTGCGCAGTTCTGAATTAATTAAAAAAAATACTTCAGCAGTATTGCGTTAAGGGGCGTGTCATAGCTAAATCAGCATTTACGACATTTGAAAATTTTACAAATTCACTAGATTTGGTGAAGCTACAGAAAACTATAATATGGAAACATACATGTTTAGTTTTTAAATTGATCTCTTTCTGAGAGAAATATTTACTAAAATCATAAAAAAAAATAGAAATGAACTTAAAGGATTTAGATATTTTAGCCATATATTACATACTAATTTCTTTTCAAAAAAACTAAAGTGTTTCAATAATATCTCACCGCGTTTCTATAGATCTAGGTATGTTGTCTATTACGTAACTGTGTATATTTTATGTGACATTATTTGTGAGTTTCATAATTATTAAAGTTAATAAAATTTAAGGTTCTATAACGCGTTACATCAGATGGCCCTTAAAAATGGCGATGATAAGGAAAAAACTATGTAAGTAACATAATTAGAGCTTGCATAAATCATAGTTTAAATAGTTTAGATATCAACCCAGGCTGGTTATAGGGGCTCTCATAAACTCTTTTCAAGTTAGTCATGTATATGTAATGTTTAGTTTACCTTATTAATTTTAAAATATTTTTTGTGGAAATTTCATTAAATATACTTTTTTTTTTGGTAACGTGTAATTGTATCTTTGATTCTTGCTGATAGGTTTTGATAGGATTGCTAGGAATCAATGTAGAGCCTAAACTGCTAAACCTAAAGAAATCAAATTTGGAGGGTATGTCCATTATAGAGTGTACTTCGACCCCTAAGTAGATCATGGGGGATAAATGCAGGTTCAAAGTTTGAATTCTTTGTATTCAATTATATGTTGTGTGCAACGGCGTGTTCAAATAAACGATAATGTTAAGCATACATTTATATATACATTTATTTAATAACAGGCGAGCAGCTTCTAACTGATGTGCCTATATCATAGTGTGTTGAATTCATTAATTGTTCAATGCATTGCACAAAATTGTTCTTAGAGGTTTGCAAGAGATATTTAACTGTTGTATAGCCATTTATCCAGTTGATTATTAAAAGAATTTATAGATGTTGCACTAGTTATAACTTTGTTACAATAATAATTTAATTTATTTAATTATTTTGTTACATTAATAACTTTGTTAGCAAACAGTGAGTTAGAAGTACTGACCTATTTCCTTCGTACAGCAGCATAGCCTGTCTCCAATGACGGCAGGTGGAGGTGGCTGCCAGTGCATTCTCTAAGCTCAGATAGTCCAAAATGCATCTGAGAGGAAGTAGCGGCAGACTGTTCCATTCCACCAACATCTGTGCACAAAATATCACAATTCAGTTACACTAATATTATAAAGAGGAAGGATTTTAGGTGTAAATTAAAAAAATTCTTCGAATCCACTGCTTTTTACTCAGTAAAAGAATTCTTACAAACTGATCTGACTGAGTATTCATTCTCAAATTATTAATTAAAATGGATATTGACATTAAACAATACTTGACTTGTAATGTTACCGGACTGATACATAACTAAGTATTATGTATATAGTAATCAGACATCAATATTAAATTTAACATTATTATCTAGACACAAATTTATTCTTTCTAATTTTTCTTTTAATTTTAACTCTTGTTTCGTCATAATATTATAATTCATTATTGTACATATTGACTTGCCTAGTGTAAAAAACGCAGTTATAAGGCCAATAAATGATTTGACTTTGACTTTGACTTTGAAAGATTTGAATTCAAAATCAAATCAAAATTATTTTTGTGCATTTTAAGGCTACGTTATCAGTGAGCAACATGGGCTATATTCATTACAAAAAAATTCCACTTAAGCGAAGCCAAGATGTGCTGCTAGTTTCCAATATACAAAAAATCCAAATGGAAGTATGGCATACTTCTTACACTTGAACACTACTTTGATGCAAAGATATACAGACAATAGCAGGCACAAGGTGGAGTGCAGTGAACGAGAAGGAGCTAAATAAAAAACTGATAAAAACTTAATTATCAAACAACATTGAAAAATATAATAAAGAACCATGTTATAAACTACCCTAGAATATGGTAACTTTGAGATATTGTTGACTGGATAAAAATATTCTTCTGCATGTATTAGCATCTGTGTAAGGTTAAATTACAGATTTATCTGTTTGTCAAACAAGCTATACTTATTACAACAATTTGCTTCCTCTTGCCCCTCCCTCCCCACCGAGACCTTTCCCTTTTGTATCATAAGTGAAATGCCACTTCCATAATCACATAACAATGACCTTCAAGTTGTATAATGTATACCTCATTAAATATAATTTTCAGACACATAGCACTATTTAACTGTATTCTTGAGAATTAATCAAAGGCAAAATTATAACGTCTAGAAAATCGATTTTTCAAACTGTTAGGCGAGTTGCGTCGTCATCAAATACCTTTAAAAATATTACAAACAAGCATTTTTCTACTTTCTATATTGAGCTAACATTTCCGTAATAGACAGCAAATTACTTATTAACATAGGAAAAACAAACACCAAGGTACTATGGGGAATAAAGGCGTAGTTTTTAGTTCGTCAGCTGAGAGGCGTGACGACAAGAACAGCTGTTTTCATAGAAAGTAGGCCATCGAAAACATAAACAAAATACGTGCCCTAAAACCCTAATCAACGACAAACCTTGTCTGCAATTACAAATACTTCATGAAGCACTTGTAACGTGATAAAATATTCATGAAGAGAAACACGGTTTACAGAATTGCGATGGAAAGCAAAGTAACAAAGGTACAAAGAAAGGTCATATAATCAAAGGTAAGTACTTACGATCGTTACCCGCTGGCGCAGGTATTTCCAGTTGTTCTATTTCGCAGCAAGAAACGTCGTTGATCAATACGTTGCTACAATTAAGATAAAATCGCGACGATTTTTTATTACACGTCCATTGTAAGTTGTTATGTCGCGCAAAATAACGAACGGCACAACACACACAATCGAAAGGAAAACAGACAAATGAAACAAAAAGCTTGAGCCAGAGAGAGAGAGGGAGAGGAGCGCAGGCAGAGCACCAGTAACGTTTGGTGTTGCCACAATTGGGCTAATTTTATTTTGTTGATTGACCAAGCGAGTGTAGCTTGCGAAGCGTCTCTGTTTCGAGCTGAGGTTTCGAGTTTCTCAGTATGTATGTATGGATGTTTGTTTCAGCGAGGAATTACGTACTCGCGTAAAGATATTATATAAGTATTAGAAGAATTTATTTAACGTCGGGGTTTTTGGATTGGGGGTATTAGGATTGGGAAGGAGGGTAGTACTCCCAAAAAAGGAAAAGTTTGCTTGAAAACACATAAACCACAAAAATCAGTTTAAGTATACTTTATTTTTCGTGAAACAAGGACTAAAATACTCTCAACAACCAGCTATAAAATAAATCGAAGATGTCGATATCTAGGAAAATGGATGTGCCGGCTTTCCTTTATTTGTTTTATTTCCTTCAACACCGATACTTTTCACCTTTTTGGAAGCCATAATGTAACCTTGAAATATTTCAAATTATTATGGTAATGAGGTCAACCTTTTACAGATCTACAGTCATAAAAAATCTGTCATTCGAGTCCAAAGGAGATAGTAAATGGCGCCACACCAAACTTTAAAATACCTAAATAGCGTAGAACCACGATTATATTATCTTATTATATATCCATTTTATACATCCATCGAATCAAAATGATAAAAGACTGGCAGAGTGATTAATTTTTTGTTTCAAAGCATATGACCGGTTATTATAATTCATTAGGTGCTGAACAAAAACTAGAGTTAATTCATTATCTTATCGTTATATTCTTAATCTTTAGGATATTGCTGATAAACGAGATTATGATCTGTTGTACCTGAGATATTTTTAGAGTTCCGCACCACATCAGGAAAATAGTGGTACCTTATGGGATCACTTTGCTGTCCGTTTTGTCAAGGCTCTTTTTTCAGGAAGGTGTGGAGGTATCAATCCAATGAATACTCAAGTCTACTGACCCTTGGAGCTTTGAAAAAATCAAACTTCTATATTAAGCTGCAAATTTTTATCATTCGCAATGGGATCATAACTTACACGGTTCTTACCGTTAACTCTAAACTAAAGATTCTTGTAATTTGTACGAAGCAATGTCTTATAGCACAGATAAATTAAAAGTATACATTTTTAATCTTACAATAAAAATAATTTTAAATAATTTAGCAATAAACATACTATAACTTTAACTTATGTACCTACAAGTTTGTATGGAACCTTCTGTGCACGGGTCCGACTCGCACTTGGTCTTTATTTCCTATACTATTGTTAAGTTTTGTCTTAAATTAATATATTATTATTATTACTTATTATACAGAATCTTGTGATATATATTTGAAAATTAATGTCTCCCACTGCTGCTAATAGTTACGACACTGTCCATTTTACTTTTGAATTTGCCATGACTATCTGTTGTATAACAAAAACTAGAGTTTAATTTTAATGATTGAGAGGCTGGAAAATCTTATTTTTCTTAATTAACTTATATAATTGAGGAGGATGCATTAAAACCAAATTCAAATACTACTCTTTTTTGTACTAGTTATATTTTATAAACTGAACTGACTGTGTTGATATCAATTTCAAATTCTGCTATAAAGCTATTTTAAAGGGATGAAATGGCAACTTAGCTAGAAAAAAATAAAGAAAATGGCCGCCAAAAATCAATTTTGAATTCCGTTGTATGTATTCCTCACTTGCTGTCTTTGCAGTTTTTCGTGGAAAACCTTATTCAATAGTTCTTCATGAAATAGTTAAGGTGGATGCGACAGATATAGTTTTGTTTTATTGTCGACTTTCTTAGTTCAGTAAACAATAACAGTTTCGAAGTGCCGCGTTAATACCTACTAGGTACCGATATTGTGGTCGATGATGTAAGAAATTGAAGGACCTTTGCGGGTTTTGTTTGTGTTCGTGTTATTTCAAAGTTAAGTGTTAGTGAGTCTTGCACCATGGACGGTGAGGAGAGCCCTGGGGCTGCTGAGAAGGACGATTACAGTGCAAGCACCCATTCTACGCCGCAAGAACACAAATCTTTTGCAGAGTTTGCAAAAGATAAGTTAGACAGCGGTAAGTTTTTCGCACCAACCAGGTGATATTTAAAAACATTAGCAAATT
Organism: Ligdia adustata; assembly: GCA_947049295.1. Lineage (NCBI taxonomy): Eukaryota > Metazoa > Arthropoda > Insecta > Lepidoptera > Geometridae > Ligdia > Ligdia adustata. Next base: position 6,386,621 of record OX346237.1, read on the forward strand.
ATTGTAGTCTCCGCTTACATAAATACACAATACGTATAGACACCAAAAACGAACTCAAAGGTGGTGTTATCTAGCTTGAAGTGTTCTCTCCCAGTCAAACATTAACATATTTTCAGATATAGGTACCTAGTTAATACCTGCATAAAAATAAATTGTGGAAATTGAGTGTTACTAATAAAATGATAAATTGGTACAAAACAGCAATTATTTTATCTAAATTTGGGAGTTGGTACAACCCCAGTAATATTTTAAGATCAACATGCTTTACTTAGCGATTAGATTTTTTTTATTTAATAATAGTAGAGCAGCTTAAGGCCGATATGCCTACATCATATTGTTTATATATTCATTAATTGATAGTTGATTGTTGTTTAGCTATTGGTGGCCAGTTGATTTATAAAAAAATTAATGGTATTTATTAAGAACATATTTAATATTTGTAGGCCTACACTCCTTCATAGGGAATATTTGTGCGATTACGAGTTGATACCTTAAATTATTATGTTAATGTCTGTATCAGCTGGTAGAGAGCTCCGGAGACGTCTCCCGATGGCAAGCCAGCTCGGATCACATTTGATGAAGCACCCTCGTCGTCTACTCCTGCATTCTACACCTACTCAGCACACCGATGTAGTGGTTATCTTTCCTAAAGGTATGTTTATAGTTGCATATTTATAGTTTGTTTAATATCTGAAAACGCCTCTTAACAATTTTTTCGTGCTTAAAGGAGCCCTTCAAGAACCTTAATTAGAAATGTTACAATCAAAGTTAAGGCTAATGAGTATTTAAATTTAACTTAAAATTCTACTCAATAATGTTTCTAAGAATTTGTCCATTAACACTTTTCTTATGTTCTTTAGTTAGACATTTTTTCATGTGTTCTTTTGTCATAGCACTTTCTCTATAAATTTACATGATCACTAATTTTAAATGATAGCTCAAATGATTTTGTTCTCTTAACTCTTCATGCTATGTCAGTGTAGTCAAGGAGCTGGACAGCCTCGATATTTACATGGTGGTGAAGTCAGTTTTGATGAGCTTCTGCATATTTTTGTATCACCTGGTCAACAAATTCCATGCAGTTCCCGATAGAGATTGTGGTTTCTTATGTGCCAAGCATTAGGCATTAGTGATGTCCCTCAGTACTTTATTCTTGAATCTTTTTATTATTAGTCTAATAATAGGAGTACTAAACAATTAAATAACCCACCTAGTGTGTGAACCTAATAAAACCAATTTAAATTATTATATATTTACAAGGCAAGTTCTGAAAAATCATTGTTTTCATGACAGGCTGTTGCTACAGTGAGCAAAAGTCTCCAGCTTTCAGGATAGTGTTGGTGCTTTGTCAAATTCTAAGATCAATGATGCAACTTTTTTCCGAATGATGGCATGAAAACCATCAGTTGGTGACTGAACTACAAGTGTGTAGCATTGTACGAGTTTAATATGAATTAAGCACTACTCAAATAATTTTTGACTAGACCTATGACACCTTTGTGTATATGTAGTAATATTATCTGAACAGAGTCACAGACCAATAACTAGGTATGAAAGCTGAACTGGACGGCTTAGCTAAAATCAATTTCTAAGACTTTATGCAACACACTAAAGTAAACTTTGTTTAAAAAATAACATATAAGTAACTAGTTAAGTAACATAACGGGGTCCTTGACTTGACAATTTCTCCAAATGTCCAAGTACAGATAACGTACATTGCTTGCCAGATTTCAGCTCGCTGAACTCGCTCAATACACTTGGCAGCACTCCAATGTGCCCATTGCTTTATGTTTAATGTTAGAGATATTTGCTTAGATTTTATGGTAAAAAGTATTGGATATTTAGTTAATGAGTATGGTTTGAATTTCATTCCTCATTTTTTCCCACAGAGTAACCTAGAATTTCTTTGAAATTGGAGATTTAGATGCTAGAAATACAATCGCAAAATAAGTGTGGTCGCGAGACCAACAGTTTACATTACTACTAATCTTTATAAGTGTAGAGTGTACTAAGATTATTTTTTTGGAAACTTTACAGCTGAGGGGTCATATAGGGTTTGAAATTAATCAAACTTTGAAACTTCTTCCTATTCAATTTTATGTCGCGGTCAAAGCTGCGGATGACAAAATACTGGTTGATTGTTAGTATTTTACAAATCCGGAAATTTAATATCCAGAGTTACGGAAACAATTGCGTTTTATTATAACAGCGTTAAATATCACAGGTCGTAGGCAGATGTGCCATATTAGGTAAAAGAAAATTACATACCTACTACTGTCTATCGTTTCATACCCTTCTAACGGAAGCAATTTAACTCTTTGTTGTAGCTGAATAAAGCGAAGATAAACATTTCCGTGACTTTGCAGCTGAACCTTGAACTTCAAGGGTGTTTGGAAACACTTTCTACACCCAAATCTTATAGACCGAATTTTACCAGCTAATATTTTCTTGATTTGACTTAAGCCCTCTTTTCTCTTAGTTTTGACGAACATAAAAATTTTGGATTTAAAAGTTGTAACATTAGGGATCAAAAACAGACTAAATAAAACTTTTGAGTAAAACCTAACATAGGTTTCAAATAGAGTTCATAATAATTGTATGAAAATAAATTCGGATGTAATGCTACGAAAATCTACAGAATGCGTGTGTTGGCTAAAGTTTTTCACGATTTTGCATCGATATGACAACAAATTTTTTCATTGGTTTGTTAGAGTATACATTCCATCGCTCGTGTCCTTCTAACGCGCGTTTAAGACGATCACCGACCCTTCAATGTTTTCGAGTTTTTGATAGAGTTTTCGTTCCGGGCGTACCTCTGTTCATCCCTAAATTGTAACGTAATTTTTTTATTGTTAGTATCAACCGCTTCACTATAATGTATTTAGGCCCACACGTTTTATAATTTTGAAAAAACTTATTGTATTCTGCATAATAAAGGCTTTTGCAGAATACAATAGCTTTGCTAATTTGTAGTGTATATAAATATAAAACTGCAAAAAAATAAAACGGTAAAGCCTAGTAAATAATGTGTTAGCTATGTGAAAAAACTACTGGAATAAGGCAACATTAATCTATAGCTGTCTTAACCCCCAGGTCTCCCGGACAGCATGCTGCTGTGGCTGCTGCAGAAACTGCGCGGGAGTCGGCCGCGTCTGCGCGTGTGCGTCCGCCAACATGCCTCTTCACAGTGCTCGGCCTTCTACATCACCGCTGATGATGATGTGTAAGTTATTATGATTACGCAGACACACGTCAAATATTTAATTTTCTAAGATTAATTTGCCAAATCTAAACTCGTCGAAAATTTACCGCTCAAATTAAAGATACGTTAAATCTTTGATTTGTCAAATTAGAGACTGACCAAAACCTAATTTTATCAAAAATTTGATTCGTCAGGTAAGCTCTTATAAGCATGCTTTGGGACAGAGGAGATGAAAATAAAATGGTGGATATAATCGAAAAAGTCCTTGATGAATATATTACTTTTTTAAACAGATTGTTGCAAACGGCCGAAGAAGTCCACCTTCCAAAACTGCTGAAGCCAGAATTCGGAGGAGGTTACAAAGAGTTCACCGTCAGGGATATGCATTGCTTCCAAAAGGTAAGATGAAATAAGTTTATTACATTATGAGCTACCTAAACAATGGTCAAAATAAATATTTAATTGGGTATTAAAGTTTAAAATATTTTAAATATATACGAAAAATGTGGGTCAATTTGACGAACAACTACAATTCAGTACGTGCCATTTAACTTTTTTCAGTTATATTGATTTAAAAATCCTAACAACTGGACCGATTATTAAAAAACTAAATATAGGATGACCTGGGAAGTAACAAAAAAATGACCAAATCAATCCAGACATAAAAAATAGTTATAAATAATCGATTAATTCAGAACCTTATTATTATGAAGTCATAAATATAAATTATTCAATTGAAAATAAGGCCAACCATCTTAAAAACACCTTGCCATCAAAGCGAACTAACCCTCCATGTACCGCAAGCAGTCAGTTTTTTTAAATCAAAAACTAGGTCACGTTTGAACACGATCTCATCTGATGGTAAGCGAAGATGTAGCATGTTTACCTAGTAAAAAACCTTGGTTTTGACACACTCGGGTTGTATTTATCCGGAAGAACAGAGAATGGCAGCTTATTCCAATGTTTTGCTGATATTATTAAAAAAGAAGAAGCAAAACGTTTGTGTGCGTGCCTAAGGTCGCTGGGTTTTCGACTCTTCGCTTGCTTCCTATCGAGGATCTGTGTCATCTGACTTAGTGCAGTCGGTTCAATTGAAATACTTTAGAAAATGAATAGTGCTATTTATTACTTAGTACAATGTTGGCGAGGGAAGAATAGGACGAGGCAGCGCGCAAGCATGCCTTATATATTCGTTAGATACGTCGTATTCTGTGTCCTTGTTAGGAGGGGTTGCGGCTCCATCTTGAAGCACGCGGGTGCACCGTGTCGATGCGTGGTGTAGGCGTCGACAGTTTGGTAAACAATCTGTTTACTCAAGTATCTACTTGAGTAGATAGAAAAAAATCTCTTATAAAACTCTTTGTGTTATTTTAACTGGCATATTTTTTTCTTATCTCTAAAAGCACTTAAGTAAGTATAATGGTATAATGGTGGTAAAATACGACTCATTTCACGCGAGGGCGAATAAAAAGCTTCCGTTTGCGCTAAACCATTGGGGTTTCTATTTTTAAACTAGCTTAGAACAAAATAATACTTTAGAAATAGTAAAAACCGGCTTTTATATAAAACTAGCTGTGCCCCGCGGTTTCACCCGCCTAGTTCCCCATTAGATTGTCGAGATAATGGGGGAACTACTTTTTTTAAGTCGGTTAAAAAGTATCCTATGTCCTTTCCCGGGGTCCAATCTACCTTTGCACCAAATTTCATCCAGATCGGTTTAGTGGTTTGGGCGTGAAAGCGAAACAGACAGACAGACAGAGTTACTTTCGCATTTATAATATTAGTTAAGATTCATATGGGACCAATTCCAAAATAATGTTAAATAATAAAATAAATAAATATTTTATTATAATTGCTGAGAAATCGGACAACATACATTAAATTTAATGATTCTGTGGAATTGAGAACCTCTTTTTTGAAGTCGGTTTAAAAGGTGTGAAAAGTTGAAATTGGTTTTTTACTTTTGAAAGAAGGAGAGTAATTTTTTTTAAGTATTACTTACTAGTAAGGGCGGAGTGGCTGCATCAAAACTTAGTTCATTCAATGTTATTATTAATTAAACGGCTTCCTAAAAATAGGTTCTCTTTTCGACTGTATTTTATTGTATATGTTCATCGATATTTTCGCCAATAGTGAACCGATCGAAAAATAATATGGTTCGAAAAGGTAGGTATAGTCCCGTTCGTCTCGATAATAATTTGCGGGAATACATATTTGGAAAATTTAAAATTAGGAACTAATCATCGGCTTCTTCCGAGGTGCTTTCATTATCATCACGTGGAAATCGAAGAAAAACTAACGTAGAGTAAATTTTACGTAGCGATTTGATGTCGGTTTTAACTTCATATAAAGTATTAGTTGTTTATGTGCATATATCTCCTGAGTTAAAAAAATGTTTTCGTTCTTTATTTTATCGTATTCAGCTGAAGGCTCACAAAAACCTTAAATCAACTAAGGTACCTAAATCGCAGCAAACAATCATAATAAGGTCTTCAAATCAAACTCAGTTCAATTTCCAGTCTATAGAAATTCTTAACAATCCAATTCGGTTCCTATTCTTTACTATACAAAGTAGAGTTTCTTTGTGCAGTCTGTTACTATTGTGCTGTTGTTGACTTTCGTACGACTGAACTACGTATAACTCCATCTTTACTTTAGCTTCCGATAGGTGCCAAGTTTGCGAGTGGTTACGTACAGCTAGGTTACAGCAAAAGGTAAGATTAAATATTATTATTACTAGGTGAAATTGGAAACCGTTGTTGACAGAGCGATCGAAGCGTCTCTGCTTCAAGTCTGGTAAAATTTTATCTGTCAGATGTCATTTGGTTTGTAACTAGTATACTGTTCCATATTTAACAACCAATTTAAAAAAATCCATACCTAAACGTTCAACGAATTTTAGTAGGTAGTATTGTAATGTGAGTGGTAACAATTTACTGGGGGAGAAAACTGACAGAGAACTGGTAGATTTATTGACCGAGCGAGCGACGCGTGTTTGTTAAAATTTCGTCTATCAGTTTGTATGGATGTTGGTCCGCAAGAAATTTCGTACTGCGTATAGGTCGTATTTTCCACCAAATTTTGACGAAGTTCGTGTGTGTGTTCTACGAATTATTAGTTTTTTTCCGCCGTCGGGAATTTTGAGGGTATTTCTCTCAAAAACTTCTCCAAATAAATATAGATTTTATTACTTTTGAACAAGGGCTAAAATACTACGGTAATCTAATCTGAAAAATTTAAAACTCGAATCTTAGATGGCAACTGGTGAGAATGATACGTCAGTTGGTAATAATTGACACAGTTTGTCTGACATAATTTTTGGGATCTAGGAATGGTGAATATATGTGGTCGCAAGGTCAACAATTCACAGAACCACTAGTATTTATATTTTACATTTGACTGACTGAGAACTTCTGAAAGCATAATGAGAGCTGGCGAAACTTTATACTTTTTATATAGGTCAAAGGTTGATAACACCTAACATTGTATGTTGGAAAGAGCTTGCCCTATATTGTATACCTACCTATAGCTAATATAAGAGTATGTGGGAACAAAGTGCGTTCGTCCATCCATCAAGGCCCCTATTGTCCAAAACCGGGCTACTTCCTTACAACGCAAACAACAATGATATGACATTTCTACGTGAAGAGTACGGATAAATGAGGTTAAACATCTTATATTGTGACTTTCTACGAGTATGTTATATTTTGTGATAAGCTCAACCTTTTTTTCCCAATTTCAAAGAAAGATGTTCTGATTTCGTCATCATCCCAGATTTTTAAAAGTGCTTGGACAGATTTGGATGATTCATTTTTTATTCATCGAACGGGAATTTATTGAATTATGATCCTATATTATGTATATCTAAATCGGGCCTTTAGCTTAGTTTTTAAAACAAAATAACTGAAGAATTTCTATAAATATGCGTTTACCGAACTGAAGTCTGTCGTCAATTTTTAAAAGTATTACTTTTACATAGATTTCAAGTAATTATTTCTGTTATTTTGATATCTATAAGTTATTACAATTAATCTCTGACATTATTTAAAAGGCACGCGGAAACCTAACAATGTATAAATGACACAAAACCTGATCGCGATATTATCCCGATCCCCGAGGTAATCCCGATATTCGTCTGCGATTGGAATCAATACCACTATGAATAGGTAAGCGGTAACTCCAGCACTGAGTTTCCATTCACACGTTTCCCTCACTTACTTCAATAGTTAGAGTAATCTGGGGCATGGTGGTGCCCCGCCAACTCGAGCAAATCAAAGGCACGGCCGTACCATCTTTTTCGCGAAGCGATTGTAGCCTCAACCCCTTGTAGCTTCGTTGTGGAAAAAGATAGATTGCTTTATACAACGTGTAACAGAAAGGTGTGACAATAGTTAAGGTTGTAAAAAGCATTTGGTTCTCCATACAAAATTTGGTCACGTGGTCGGTCAAGTTGTATGTAGGACGCAATAATTTTTTCTCGTATTTTGCAAAAGCTTGTTCCATAATGGGTTTACTTTACACACACACATATATATATATATATATATATACTAGTAGCTGTCACCCGCGGCGTTCCCAGTTACAAATTAATATTAAATAGTTTCAAACTTTGAGCCCCTTAGAGGTAGAGTTTTCATAAATCCTTTCTTAGTACACCCTATAATGACACCCTCGGAGTTTCATATCTCTGATTCAGCAGTTAATTCTCTACTTATTAGAAAATATCAGTCAGTCATGATTTATTCCTTTATATATATAGATTATTATCTAAGCTACAACAATGTCTCACGATTTTGATTTGTTTTTTTTTTTCGTTAATTAGTCCTTGTTTAGCATTAGCAGGATTCTTATGACTCCATATAAATTTTCTTTATTTGTTCCATCGTTTCTTCAACCGCTTGTTTGTTTTATTGTAATTGCTTGTCAGTTTTATTTTTCGCATTATAGAATGAAAATATTATTTTACTATTTCATCACACGGTTCCTTGTGAAGTGGGGATGGAATTAAGTGTTTTCTCTAGTTTCAAGAGCAGAAAAAAAACTCAGAGAGGAAAGAAATCGATAAGAAACGCTTTTTTATGAAAACTGGGTATTATCGGATAAAATTCATTTAGAATTCGCAAGGAAGCTACTCGTGCATGGGAATTACGTATTAGGTAGAATACAAATATCTTGTATATTACTTTGACGATAATACGGTGGTCGCTTAATGGGCTTGTATTCTAAGCGGGAGAAGTGGATTCAAATCCTGGGACAAATTTTACTATTGACCATTTGGAATTAAAGAAAAAATTATAGACTTTTCTGTCTGTTTGTCGCTTGCCTCTTTTCTGGTTTCGCCTTCTATTTCGAACCATGCATATAAATTGTAGAACTTTGTCCAATCTTCAAAATCCTGTATTTTTTATAAGTTTATCGCCCACTTTTCTTAACTTTGCAATACTTGAATTAAATTTGTACATTTTTTTAGAATATTCTTGAATATAGTCATAGTATATTTTAATGGTAACAAAATAATGTCACATGTCAAAAATAAATAATACGTATAGTATATTAAAATAATTACTTTACTTTTATATTTTTTATGTTTTGTGAGGCTACAATAAAGCGTTCATCTATCTATCTATCTATCTATGATGAGTAGGATAACCCATTAATGTTACTACATCCCTCACTTATACTTTTGTATATCAGAAGCACAACCTTAATGTAAAATTCCAGCTAACATTTCGTATTCAAATGGCAGTTCAGAATCGTTTGTGTAACTCGTAGGGTTTATGAAGACGATTTTCGAGTCTAAATGCCTATCGAAGTAATGCTATTTCGGTATGACTCGACTGACGATCGTTTGGCGTGCCAGCTAACATATCTTTGGTTTGTTGGCTCTTTAAGACTGATATTATGTAATTATATGATCTAAATAGATGTAGGTAGATACGAGTAAACATATATTTCGGTTATATTGGGGGAGAGCTTGGAATTTAATGAAACAAAAAACTGCTTTATGGAAACGGACTATAGGTTGGTTTATTCCTATGTAATTCCTGGGTAAAATCAGTGGAAATTAAAGCGTCCTCATTTTTCCTTCAGGAGGATAGTAAACATTTTAGCTAAGCATCGCTAAGGTTAAGGAAAATGTTTACTTTCCTCGGCACACATCAAAACCTTGAAATCTTTGTGGATATTCTACCAATATGTTTAGACCTATTTAATTACTTTACTAATATTTTTTACTAAGGAAACTAACTCGTGTTTGATTGATTTTGTTTAATAATACGAGTGTGAGAGACATGCCATCGGTTTAGACACGAACGAGTCATATCATCCTTGATGAAGTTCACCGAATGTAAACAAAACTATAGTTGGACCTTTCCAACCATCAGGTACTCGTGATTATCATATTGTTAATCAGACTGTAATTAATTGTAGTCATGTAATAAATTGCAGAATTAAGAGTTTGTAATTTCCCAATATTTTCTCCTAAGATTCTTATCGATTTCCTTGCAAGCGAAGTAGCTCGTACTTGAGTTTAGGGATCGATAGGTGTAGAGAACTATTATCATCCTAGTATTATTGTTCCAGGGCACATCAGCTGCGGAGCTGCTAAACTCACAAGAGCGGGGTGCGCTAGTGAAACACGTACTCGAGTCCGCTCGGGCCGAGCCTGGCGACGAGCATGCTTTAGAACCAGCACTCACGTTGCGTCCGGGGCAGAGCATAGGTAAGGCACAAATTATCTGGTAAGGCACGCAGATACAGAACTGATGAACTCAATATACTGTTCCTAGGCTTAATTGAGATGTCTGGCATATATTAGTTGACGCTTGAAGTCACTTGCTTTGTTCTGTAGAAATTTCTTCTACAAAACAACTACTGCTGAGGAAAGGAAGCAAACAAAATAGCAAACACACTTTCATATTAATTAGATCAGGTCAAGATTAGATCTTAATAATCAGGAAGTAAATCGCTTCGAAACAACCCGTTGACGTTTCATTGCGTGCTTCGGAAACTATAAGTTCGCAAAGCTCGAAGTATTGTGCGTAATACAAATAGATGTGTATCACCAGAGTAAGTCCATGTTAATTCATGGCATGCTACTAACGACCGTATCGTGGTTAGTTATGCGATCGTGCCGGTGTGGATAAAAACTAGCCCATTAATTTCGTTTTGTTCATGTGTACGAATTGTGAGGCTAATTTTAACTGATCTTTTTTTCTTCGAGATCGTAAAGCGGACGGGTGCCGTAGATTTAATTCACCTAGGCTAAATCAATCATCTTAGAGCAATTAAGTAGATTTAAGTAACCCATTCCAACTCTTTTGTGTAGGTTATTTAAGTACTCATTATATTTTTATTAATTTAATGTTTCTGACCCATCAGTATATGATAGTTATCTCTATATTTGGTTTACATTTCTCTTGATTTATTCCAAGGTTTGGAATAGTAAATGCATTGCTAGTATGAATGTATAGAAGATAGTTATCGGTGGGTAAAGTCATGGTTCTCGACATTTTATTGGCGATGTGCCAGCACGATATTGCAACTGTATGGAAAGAAAGTCATATATTCATACCTACAAGCATTAAAAAAGGAACGTCGCTACCAAAAATAAAAACCATATAATATTTTCAAAACTTCATAAATAGGTTTATTAATTTACTATATTTCACTTACTTATAAAACATGATATAATTTAACTAAAACTGTTGCTGTTTTAATTTTAGTTACTTTTAATTATTAGGTATTGCTTTTTACGTATTGGTTTATTTGGTCGGTCATACTTCAAAGGTGATCTAATGTAAATTTTATAAAAATAGAGATATATAATATTAATAGTAATTCCTTTTTTTGCACAACAGCGTGACCTCTGCCAAAAAGCAGATAATAAAGTAGAAACTTTAGTTAGAAATTGTGTTGTAAAACGCAGTCTCAAATAAGTCGTTATCAAAATCAGTTTGGTACGAATAGATTGGTTTAAAAAAAAATATTTATTTAATTGCCGAATTGAAATAGGAAATAAATTCATATCATGAATGACACAAGTCAGTTTCACATTTTTAAAGATATAATATTAATTGCCGAATAGCTATTTATTAAAAATACTAATTAATTATGTGTTTTTTGTTTTAGTGCCAGCATGTCTAAGCAGAGGAGTAGTAGCCAGCATGTTTCCTCTTCACGAGAGGACCGCTTTAGAGCACTTACGGAAAAAATGGGTGAAATCACTGTTTTCACCACAGCCCATAGGTATGTATATAGAAAAAATTCAACCATCAGTTCTGATATTTTCTGTCGTCTGAGAGATAGTTATGTTTTTGTGATTGTATATCACCTGAAAATTTCGTACTCGCGGACACGTTGAACACAAAAAAAAGTTATTTTTTTCTGTTTTTGTTGTACACTTTTTTAACCAACCTACTTTCTCCGACAAGTATGTTTTCCAACGATGTTTTCGTGCACTGTTTTAGCATGTGATAATTAATTCTAATAAGTTCCTACCTATATGAGAGAAAATCTTAGAGGTGCACGCCTGAACCTGTGATTGAACCCGCGCCCTATCTCTTACGAGGGAAGAGGTTCAAAAACTTCTAGCACCCAACAATAGCAAAGTTTCTTACTAACTTATTAGTATAGTATATTGCAAATATCATCATCACAACATCAGACGTCCACTGCTGAACATACAACGCCGCTCCGAACGCCAAGCTGTCAATTGCATCCACTGGTTGTTTGTGACTTTTATGTCGTCGGGCCTCCTAGTGAGAGGTCTACCTACGCTGCATCTTCCGGTTCGTGGTCGCCACTTAAGAACCTTTCTTCTCCATCGGTTACCGGTTCTTCGAGCGATGTGGCCAGCCTATTGCCACTTCATCTTGCAATATATAGTAAAGATATAGTAAAAATAAAAAAGATTTTATGAAAAAAAATTACTGACTCCCGCTCCGGCTCGTATCTGGTGCAAAGGTTAGCCATTGCGATTCAGCGTGCGGCTAGCGTAATTATATTAATATCACCTTTGCGCCAGGTACGGTCCGGGGTGGGTTATTTGATTAGTTAATATTTTGAAGTATTTTATTACTAAGATTAAATTTAAGTTTTGATCTCCAGGTATTTTATTAAAAATAAAGTATAAATAAATATGTATTTTGTGCTGGTTCCAGATGAAATAAGTGAATATTTTGGTGTTAAGATAGCAATGTACTTCGCTTGGCTCGGACACTACACTAGGTCGCTCACAGTGCCTGCTATTGTAGGTTTTATATTTTGGGTAAGTTTTATCACAGTGTTTAGTTGTTTAAACGACTTAGGAAATGGAAAAAAATATCATTTTGTTAGTACCTTATATGTATTTTTCCTGATTTCCTAAGGAATTCATTTATGTTTGAAATATTTACTTCTCAGTTACTCCATTATAAACTTAATTTAAATCCGTCCGTTGTTTGGTTTAACAATTTAAAAAACCCTGAATAATGCCTGCTAAATAGAAGTTGGTATTTTACTTTCTTCAAAGTATTTTACCAAAGTATTTGCTATTACCCCACTGCTCAACTGAGCTATAGCTCAACTTTATGCAGTTGAGCAATTTTGTTAGAACTGTTATTACCCACGGCTCAACTGCTCGTTGAGATGAATAGTTGAGTAGTGGGTATTTACAGTAATTTATGGATACATTTTTATTTCAGATATGGCTTGGAACAGCCAATGAAAGTTGGAAGGACGTAGCTTACGTACTATTCTCGCTCTTCAATGTACTATGGGCGTGTATATATCTTGAAACTTGGAAACGGTACGTATTTAGAAGGAGTTTATTTCGAATACTATGATTACTATCCCACGGGAACACTACAGTTTCCAGGAATATAAGTAGCCTATAGTTCTAGGTCATAAGCTATCCTGGTGCCAAATTTTATCTAAATCCGCTCAATAGTTTTTTGCATGAGATTAACAAAAACACGTACAAACTTTCTCATTTATAGTATAAGTTGGTTAATAATTATTTAACGACCATAATGGGACAATGAAATTGCAATTCGAATGAGTTTATCGTGTCTTGCTTGTTTCTGTAACATTACTCAGAGGTCACGCACAATAACATACTTTATAGTATTCCCCATCTAGTATTATAATACATAATCAATATCATGTATAAGATAAAAACGCAAATTCCCACGTGTTGACGTATTTGTTGTCTCGAATGACACAATATGAGTGATTCTTAGTATATTTGTTTCATAACAGCTTATGGCGCCCACGGTCGCTTAAGTGTAGTTACTTGAGAGTTTTTGTGAATTTTACGACTGGCTGGATATCGACAGTGGCCAAGGCATATAAGGTGCAGGGCGGCTATCGGCTATCTTTATTGCATTCAGTATTGCTATAGTCTTTAAAGCAATACTGTAGTTTCGTATCGGCTACGAAAGCAAGACCCTAGTATTGTTTTCAGCAAAGCGATGATAATTTTCAAAACAATAAGTGAATAAAAGATTGCAATGACTCCATATATTTGACAGATATTGACATCGGCTAGCGCGATGTAAGTACTACTGCTTTGAGTCTAGACATCGCCATCGTCATAGGTTTGAAAGCAATACAAATAGCCGATATCCCCCCAGGTTCGGATACTGCCTGGGGTGAAATTTTTCGTTCGCTCTCTAATAAGTAACATATTTTATTACAAGCCTGATATAGCTTTACAGTCACCCGTTGTGTGCAATCAAATCTTGCAAGCTAAATTAGACCTACTTGCCGATGTCCATTGGACTTAATTTCGTGTACTCATCACAAATATGGTGTGATGCTTTCATGATGAAGACGGAAGATGGTTGTAGAAAGTTTACAAGATACTCCCATCGAGTTTGAGCTCGAGTGTTTGTCTTGAGGAGCACGTTGGTTTATGGTGCAAAAAAATTACAAGCTTTTTCATATATTAACTACTTGTTTATTTTGATTTCAGATATTCTAATGCATTAGCGTATAAATGGGGAACCTTGGACCAGAGAGACGATTTGTTGGTGGAGCCGAGGCCTTTATTTCAGGTTAATTATGTGATAAATACAGAGCAGTTTTTTTTCAGTGTGTATATTTTACCAGTAATCAGTAGCGTCAATAGAAAATATTTACCTAATAAATCTTTTTTTTATGATCACGAAAAACGAGATATATGCATCACCGGGGGCGCAGTAGTACAAAGTACTATTTATTCTGTGACATTAGTAATAAAACTAGCGCTACGGGTGAATGACCTCGCCTGCGCAGTTTAGGTCATTCACCCGTACGCGAACAAGTGTGTTGGACTTGAACTGAAATTTTATCGATATTTTTCTACTAAAAGATTTAAACCAAAACAACAAGTATTTTTTTCGATATTCTTTCAGTATTATATATATATATATATATATATATATATATATATATATATATAGTCGATAAAAAGTCATTTTTCGCAATGTGTAGAAGAAATAGAAATATTTTATAAATAAAACGTTTATTGATTATTCAAAGACGCTTGGACCGATTTGGAGAATTACTCGTTTGATAATATAAATATATGCATGTTAATATTGATATTTTGCGTATCAAAAACTTTGACTCATCCCGAATGTAAACATAAAATCTGAAAGTCCACTGCAATGTAAGCGAAAACTCCTACATCAATGCAATGTATGAATATAAGACTGTTTTGATGTTAAAAATAAATATAAAATTAACGATTGTATAGCTGATTGTTTCTAAGTGATGTCATTTGATATCTTGACGTCAAGCGACCAACAATTCTCTGTCTGTTAATCGACGCTCTACTGTATTATAACTGTGATTTATACAATTAAAATCACATTGTCACTTCATTTGGCATCTACGATTGAATTAAACATATTGCCAGGTTATCAGAAGAACCAATAGCTCAAGTTATATATTTATTTATACCTATTATTATATGATAAAAAATGTATAAAACTAACGCGTGCTTAAATTCGTGTGACATGTCTCTGAGTGCGAGACGTGTCATCGTTGAAGACACGAACGACTCATTTCATCCCTGACGAAGTTCACCGAATTTGAATGAAACTATATTTAGACCTTTCCAACAAATAGGTACGCGTTAAAATAAATAATATGATGAAAAATCAAATTTGATTACTACTTCATTATTTCATCATTTATTTTGTAAATTGTCTCCATCCCAAGGTTGCCTGGAAGAGATCGCTTTTAACGATAAGGCCGCCACTTGCGACGATAGATGTTATATTTTTCCTTTATTTTGATATATTTGATGTTTGTGTGTCTGCAATAAAGAGTTAATTAATTCATTCATCATCTGAATTTGCAGGGAGAAATGGGCACGAGCAGCGTGACAGGTCGGCCGGAGCCGCAGTACGCGGCGTGGCGCCGCCGCGTGTGGCGACACTGCGTCTCCTTCCCCGTCATGTTGCTCTGTCTGTCCGTCGCAGCTGGCGCTACCTTCGCTTTACTACGAGCTCAGGTATACTTTACACTAGCTATTACTTGTACGCGTCGTGGCGCCGCCGGTGTGGCGACACTGCGTCTCCTTCCCCGTCATGTTGCTCTGTCTGTCCGTCGCAGCTGGCGCCACCTTCGCTTTACTACGAGCTCAGGTATACTTTACACTAGCTATTACTTGTACGAGTTATACGTCATCGACAATACTCGTATAACATATAATATAACTTTTTGCCCTAAATTTAAATTAAAGGTGTTATAAGCAAAAAAGTTAGAAAATGTCTATAAACATTTTCTTGTCACACATGTCCTAAAAACAAAATTGCGTCCTCTAAAAAATGCAATATTGGGTTCTTAAAACTAATATTTCAATGGACTGTCAAATCTATGCGTCACTTGTTTGCAGAGGAGAGTGAGATGAACCAACACGTTCTCATTTGAAATATGTATGTGTAGGAATTTACACGTTGTAGCTCTACTTATTTTTAAATTATCACGATTAATTGTGATTTATTTTGTAGTCTCTAGTGTTATATCTAATATAGAGATTTCATAAATCTTTTGAAAACTTTAGCCATGATTTAGCAGTTAATTTCAGCGACTAAATACTGAATTGATTCCAGGACTGGTGGGAAAGCAATCTAATATACCTAACATGGGTGCCGCGCGCTTTGTTAGCTATCATCATAGCTATCGAAGAAGAACTCTACGCGAGAATAGCGAGGTGGCTCAACGACAAAGGTGTGCCTTACAGTTACTATGCGGAGGATTAAAGATCCACAAATATACCAATATTTGAAGTTTGATGTGATATTTTATTGGTAGATAATGAACTATTTATTGTGAACATACAAATATAAAATTTATTACATAATATAGTGGCTCAAGTGACGCTACGTTTTGATACGAGTAATGATCTTTACATCGGATGAGAAGTAATCAATCGTTCACAATAAATAGTTAAATGAAGTGAAGAAATACAAACCTGTGAAATGGCGCATCAATATTTAAAGCACCGAAGCCACCGGTATGGATTTCAGATACATTTGTGGGATTATTTTATTTAGTTTTATGTTAGGATTTGGGCGTTTGGTTCGTTAAAGCGGTCGTTCGGAGTGACTTTTGGGCGGGTAGTTCGTTTAAGCGGTCATTCGGAGTGACTTTTGGGCGGGTAGTTCATTTAAGCGGTCATTCGGAGTGACTTTTGGGCGGGTAGTTCGTTTAAGCGGTCATTTGAAGTGACTTTTTGGGCGGGTAATTCGTTAAAGCGATTATTCGATCAATCGATTTTCCACTATTTTTTTTTAGTTTTATATAAGTACGAGTAATTCAAATGACATCATCACTGCGTTTGGTCTTTACGATTGTATAAAAATGATATCAAAAGAACCAATAGCCCAAGTTATATATATATACCTATATTAATATATTTTGTAACTGTTGGTTGAGTGTGAAGTTTCTAGTTATGTCCAGTTTGATATTAACACACTTTTTTTCAATTGACTGATTAGTTTTCTGAAAATAACGCGATCTCAATTTGCTATTTGACTATATCACTTTTGCATGACACTTCATAGTATTGAACTTCCCATAGAAAACCCTTTTTAGATTCCTTAAATTTAATTTAAAAAAATACAATAATAAATAGATATAAAATGAATTTGCTCTTAATAGATATATCGTCAAATAGTCGTTAGACAAAGATAGACGTATGTACAAAGTAGCGACGATACTATAGCGCATTTTTTGTCTCTTTTCTGCTTACCAAATGGGACTGGACTACAAAAAATTACATAAATATTTTTTTTCGACAACAGAAAACTATCGACTCGAGACAAAATACGAAAATCATCTGATTGTGAAAATTGCATTGGTTTGTATGAAATATGCTTTCAAAAAGCTAAACATGCTTACACGCTTCGCTTTCCTGAAACAATACTTTAGAAAAAGTAACGAGCTACTAATCAAAATTATAGTTATTACTGATACAATTTATGATACTTTTTTATTTGAACTGTTCCCAAACTTAGTTGGACTAGACAAGTTTTTTAAATATTACTTGCATGACCCTACGTATAAATTTGACACTATTAAACGATATTTTAAATAAATTTGTCTAAAACAAAATTATTAGAGGCGAGTGACTAATATGGAGAAGAATATCACAAAATAAACGTTTTTAATAGGGATTAATGAGTCCGCGATAATCCCTATAGTTAGTGACATAAATTTGACGATATTTCTAATAATATCGTCTATTTTGGTCACTAACTACTACAAAATATTTCTTTTTACGACTGATGGCAGTTTGTAGTCAAAAGTAAGCACAGAAGCCAAAAATATATAATAATAATAATATTTATTATATAGATAACATTATTTATTACTTCACATTTGGCGAAAATTTTACGTTCAAACCAGACTCAGTTAAGTTGTCTTAACTGAGTCTTGTAATATCGCCATTACCGCTAAAGGCGTTCTTTTCTAGGCTACCTACTGATGAAAACAATAAAGTTGCATAATAACTGACTAATCACTATGAAATAATTTAAAAAAGAGATTAGAGGAAAGCCCTGCACGCACATTTTGTTGGCATGCATGCTTTTTAAAGCAATTACTGAAAAGTAAAGAGCATGATATATGTTTTTATTCACACTTCACCTCTAAAATGTGACTAAAAATAAAATTAAGTTCATATTTAAAAATTACTTATATTTTACATTTTATGATTATTTATTTATGTACTTAAAAAGAAGAGCGGGTTTAGCGAGAACACAAATATTCGCAAGTATTCGATATAATTAGTACACAGTTTTAAAAAACTCAGTATTTTATATCGAATTTGTCGAGGTGGCTCATGTCATAGACGAACGCGGGGTGAACTCGAAAGATTTCACTTATCATGCTGTAGTTTTTGTAAGTTTGTGTTAATTATGTCTCACGAGCGTTTTAATATAATGCTTGTAATAATATTCAACATGTAATTGTATCTTTTGAGATGTGAGCAACTGATACTAGAAAGGTAGTTTTCCTAAAAATTCATTAACAAAATTGATCCTGTTTTCATTTTCATTGTAAAAGAAAACATTTCATACTTACATATATTTTCTTTGAGTGGCTTTATATAATTTACCTGTACATAATTTTATAGAAAAGCCAAATAGTGATTCATCTATTTATTAAAATTAGCGTTAATAGTCCACCTGTATTTTTATTTCAGTTTCAATTCGTCAACTCCTTCATGAGTTTGTTCTACATTGCATTTTACCTGCAGGATATGGATAAATTAAAAGAGGTAAGTATCTCTTCTAAAAAACTTTGCTTCCGCGACATATTTATCCGACTCACAATATTTTTTTTTTTTACTTGTCAGCTATAGGTGCATTAAATTCCAACACCCATTTATTTTATTTATAATATGGCGTAAGAACAAACTTTCAGAACGATGGTCGGAGACAGAATGAGCTAGTCACCACATTTTCTTTCCTTCCAAACTATAATTCTACCCTTCCTTTTAAAATAAAACGGTTATCGTTTTCGATTTCTTCTTTTATTTTGTCTTCTTGTATCTGATTCGTCACATCCTTCACCTAGTAATCAGTTTCCATTCTCATAGAATTATGTAGTCCCTATTATAAATATTACCCCTCATTTGGGCAGTCCATTAAAAATACTATATTAATTCCAAGTAATATCAGGGCCGAGTAACATTACAAAATTATGATACATTGTTGTTAGTAAGTGTATTTATTAATTATCGCAAACAATTTTACTACGGGACCAGTTCAGAAATCGAAGAAAGATAGTCAGCCGTCCCATACATTCTGTCTACGGCCGATAGACATTTTCTATGTGTTTATTGTCCTCGCATTCCAGGTCTATCTCAGTTTTCGGCTTATATTTCCACCGAGAACCTTGATTAGTAAATACTACAAACTGATTCTAATCTTTGTTATCCTTTCAGCAATTGGCAGTGTTACTAATTACAAGACAAATTATAGGAAACTTAAAAGAGTCAGCGTTGCCTTATCTGATAGAGAATTTGAGGTTGGCCAAAATATGCGTTGACGTTTTTGGCGCCATCAGCCCAAGTAAAGGTAACTAGTTTTTCTACGCTTTTTGTAAAAAGATGTCTGAACTGGTACAGGAGGTATGGTTATGTAATTGACACATATGAATTGAGTTCTAATCATAATTTTATACCTCTAAAGACGAACACTTTTTTAATTATCCTAGCTAACACTAGGAACAAATGCTCGTATTAAAATATACATTGTCCTGCATTAAGCAAAAACCGCACATTAACATTTTACATACTTACGCACATAACAGCCACTTTTAAATACAGCATCGACATCAGAAGAACTGAACGAGCTGTTCGAAAAGAAGACGAGTTCATCAGGTGATCCGCCTGAAAGCCTGATCGCAGTCAACGGAACAGACGAGAGGAGAGACTCGGAGACGTCAGTCGTGGGACAGAAGGTCATACACCAGGCGGAGTTGGAGTCACAGTTGTTCAAGGTACCATTGCCGGCAAACGACTTGGACCAATGACCTTGACTTCGCTGCGACGATTTTTAGGTCACTTTGGGGTGGGGCAGGGATTCGTCGAGACGTGATTGGTGATATGTCAATCGTTAGTGCAAATTGTGTGGAAATACTCCGTCTACGTCGCTTTTAGTTCGAGATGTTTTCCGGATGTATTGTTTGTCGAATAACAGTCTGATCGTAGGGAATGAGACAGACGAAAGAGGAGACTCGAAGACCGCAGTCGTATTACAGAAGGTCATACACCAGGCAGGGTGGAAACCCGTGATTCGTAATCACAAGTGCACATGCGTGAGAATATCCGCTATAATACCCCAGTACGTCAGTTTTACTTCAAGAAAATACTTACACTCGCAACTAACTCAAAATCCTTGGCTGGGCTACTACTATGAATTAATCTTAAACTCAGTTTTTTTGCCCCTTACCAATTCACGGAAAGGTTCGTTTAAAAGAAATACTCTTCAATAAATTGTTTATGTCAAGTCGTTGAAAACAATCTCTGACGCCTAAACGCGTCCAGCTTTTAACAGCTCGCTCTCCCTCCCGGCATTTCGTGTAGGAAATATTTCGAACTTGATACATTTCGCGCAAGGAACGTACGTACGTGCGCCAGTTCCGTTTCAATGAATAACGCCTAATGTATAAGATGTGAATGTTGTCGGTTCTAGTACGAGGGAACATTCGCTGAATACCTAGAGATGTTAACGCAGTTGGGTCACGTGGTGCTATTCTCGTCCGCGTTCCCTCTGGCGGCGCTGTGTGCGCTGTTCAACAACGCGCTGGAAGTGAGAGCGGACGCGTTCAAACTGTGCCACGTGGCGCAGAGACCGTTCGCCGAGCGGGTCAATAGCATCGGCACTTGGCAGGTGAGCGTGCCCCACTCTACATAACTTAAAAGTTCCCTATCCTTTTCTCACTTGTGCAAAGAAAAAGAGAGGAGATAATTTAAGAACTGCCAAATTAGGTTAGTTTAGAAAGTTTGGCCTGACCGAATCGGGGTCAATTAGGATGTACCTACACTTAAGGCACGAAAGCAATAGAACAACTACGCCTCTTCATAGATGCTGTGAATTAATGTTCTGTATGTTAATCTATCGTTAATTATTCCAGCACGCAATGGAAGCGATGGTAGCTGTAGCGGTTCTAGTGAACTGTGCGCTCATCGGTCTCTCGGGTCCCGTACACCGCCTGCTGCCGGACGCGACGCCTGCGCAGACTATACTCGTCATTGTGGCACTGGAGGTAAGAGAGAGACAGAGACAGAGAGAGAGAGAAAGATAATATACTGTAGTATACATGATATAAGCAGGTGATAGTCAGAATAGTCAGGGCGGTTTGCTCGACTAGGCTGATAGTTATAAATTTGACATTTAATGTATATATATAGTATTAAGACAAAGTCGTCAGAACATACTCATGGTGCTTAGCAAATTAGTTAATTAAGGGAAAGATACGTAAGCAAAAAGTGGAGCTGCTATCTTCTTCGTTCCTTGTCGCACATCTGGTACTGCGTCTTCCTAATCTATTTCCAGGCTTGTTCGTATTACGTCACCTTGGGAACAGTCTGTCTATCCCTAGGATACCTGTGTGACTGACCACAGAGACGGCCAAGATAGAGATTCCTCTAGACCTCCCTACCTGTTCAGAGTTTATGTTTGATCAACTGTTCTAATCTATTGAGACGCAGCATAGGTAGGCCTTCCACCAGGTGGACCGACGACAGGTAACAAGTAAGAAACTCACAAGTAATCAGTAGATGCAATTGGCAGCTTTTCTTTCGGAATGAAATAAGGGTAGGCCTATGTTCAGCAACAGACAACTTCTAGATGCTGAATCTTTGTTTGTTTGCAGCACGTGATCCTGGGAACAGTGCTAGCATTACGTCTAGCTATCCCGGAGATCCCGGCGTGGCTGGCCACTGAGATGGCCAAGGTGGAGTTCCAGAGGCGGGAGGCGATCAAAAACGCACACGCACCACTAATGGTATGTCTTATGTTGTATAAATGACCGAGTGAGTCAAGGGTCTGTTTCTACACCTGTCAATAGAAATAAATAGTGAATGAATAAATGTAGCTTTATTGCACAAGATACATCAAGAAAAATATGTTTAGGTATGGACAATGATATTACATTAATCGGCCTTATCGCCTAATGCGATATATTACAGGTAACCTTTGGATGGATAGAACTAATACCAAAAAAAGAACGATTGGTGTAACCAAATTTTACTCACTAAATAACTAGAAAAAATTGCTTTGAGTTGACAGTATGACTGTATATTACGTTTGTGTGTATGTTGGTGAGAGTATATGTATTGTTCTTAGAAAGCTAAGTTTACTAGTCATTGTCCGACCTGTAACAATAGTACCTCCTTTGGACGAGAACTGTATAATAAATAAGAACTCTGAATGTGAACATTATCGGTCCAGAATTTTTTTAACTATATTTGGTCGTAAAAACGAAGAACTGCTACTTTTTATATTATAAAGTAATATATTTCTACTACGAGTATTTCTAAACAAAAATCAATGTGTAAAGATATCACAAGAATCGGTCTTGAACTACAGTTTAAGTTGTACTTTTCTTATTGCATTGCGTTCAGAATTTTATTAGCAAAATAATAGTTATCTGTTATACAAGAGTGCAAAGTTGCTTTTTAACCGCGTGCTCACTTTTGTTGACCGAGTCAGCGAAGGATTCTCAAATTAGAATCCTGAGCGTTAGCGAGGGAATTAAAAGAGCACAAGGTAAAAAAACTTTGCACTCGAGTGCAACACGTCACTTTTCATCCCACCACAGCGAGGAAATGACTAAATAAGAAAAATAAAAAAAAATTGATAACTCATTTTAGTTTTTTCGCTTATTTTTAACATACGGTTTTAACAATATGGCGTGAAAAGATAATGACGCGCTCAAAACAAATTAAAGTCTGAACAGAGTCTGAGTTTTCAACAAAATAAAATAGGTTGTTTGATGAAGTTGGCACCATAGAGGTATAAGTAAATAGGTTGAATGAGGTTTTTAATTCACAAACTTAATGTACACGATATTCTACATTCAAATTTACTTTATCCTCCAGCGGATAAAAACGGCTTTTGCATTCAGATATCGAATAGCAAAAATACTCTTTCTGAGATCGTGGGATGAAAACGTCATATATACTAATTTAATTTTTTTTTCTCGCCAGTCTGAATGTCCAAGCCAAGACGACGTGCGCTCGGTGAGAGGTACGCCTCCCTGCGCTGTGACTCCCACCACACCTAAATCTAACGACAAAACAGAGAAAACTGACGCTAAGAAGAAAATTAACATTGGACTTATACCGGAAATACCGCCATTTAGGTAAGTTTGTAAATTAGGGATGGGAACAGGTCAATAGTTTAGGTCAACCTAAACTAGGTGTTTTGGGTCATTATCAATAATTACCTCAATTCGGACAGGCCAAAACTTACGGTCTTATTAATAAACGCGTCTTTACTTTGAACGTCTTTTGTCTTGTTTTGACACGTGACTTTCTCCATCGGATAAAATAAGAGAAAAGACGTTTAATGTTGAGACGCGTTTATTAATAAGGCCATTACTAAACTTACCTAATTTGACAGATGTAAAATTGTTTCCTCTCTTTTTGTTTCTATTAGTGAGAAAAGGATGGATATAATTTTAGGACCTTTTAGTTTAGTCAGTGTGACTGGACGAATTGGGGTCAGTGTTGTCGATGCTTAATTATATAAGTTGGAGTAGGGTTGAAAGAGTATCGATGTTTCGGGTTTGTAGTTTTGTTTAGGTTTAGAATCATATTATTAGCCTTTCATAATTTCATCTAATAATACAAAAAATATATTAATTGATTAGCATTCGGATAAGTCAGACGTAAAAACTATACTATTTGAAATATTTTGATAATTCTAACATTTGTCACCGCTTTTTATCGATTTAATATAAAAAAAAGGTTAGATATATTTTCTGACAGTTTATTTAGTGTGGCAAGACCGAATGCTTTACTTTTCGGAATAATAGATTGTACAAATGATATCAGTATGATTATGTTACTCTTATTATTTTATTTTTTCTTTCCAGTTCATTTGACACAAGTAATACTTAGCCTGGATCGGTGTGTAGTGCTAGTGATGTTATGCATTTCTTATCGATATCGATAATAATCTTGTTTTTATTTCATCATGTCAGTATAAATACCTTTTTTAAAGTTTTTGTCTGTATTTTGAGTTATTATTTATATTTGTAATAAACGTATTTTATATGTAACTTTGTTTTTTATTTTTTTTTTGTACAATGATGTGGTAAGTTCTCGTCGATGGATTTTTTACCACAACATAAGGTAATTATTTTTTTAATTTATATTTTTCTTCAATTTAAAGCTACTAAAGAAATATGGAAAAAATAAATTTATGATCATCCCGTTAAAACTGTAATAAATATACTTTAAATACTTTTCCAATCCATATTTATGTAGTAGGTATTTTTTTTAATGTCATTACCGTTCTAACCTATAAAGCACATCTTGATAATTCATCATTATCATCAGCCAGAAGACATCCACTGCTGAACATAGGCCTCCCCTTAGAACGCCATTCCGAACGACAAGCTGCCAATTGCATGCACTGGCACTTGTGACTATGTCGTCGATCCACCTATAGAGAGGCCTACCTATCCGTATCTTACGTCTTCCAGTTAAAATTTTTACACATATACTGGCTATACTAAATTTTATTTACCTACCAGCTTTGTAAATAATCCAATTTCTAAATAGCTTGCTACACATTAGAATAACCCTCTGTTATTTAGTTTCGTCGCAGAATGTCCCTATCGCAAAATGTCTCAAACGCAGAATGTCAATTTCACAAAATGTTTCTTTCGAAAAACCCCTTTCTTTTCTAGTTCTTCTATTAACTTGCGCACAATCTCTTAATGACCACTTTTGATATATTTTCTAACAACCTTTATTATGCATTTGTAACAAGTATACTAAAGTTGCTAGCTAACATAATAGAAAAAATACTAGTAATTTTAAATACATGGCCCTATTACTGAGACTTCGTTGTCCGACTGTCAGTCTGTTTGTCACCAAGTTGTATCTCATGAGCCGTGATAGCTGGACAGTTCAAATTTTCACAGCTTATGTATTTCTTTTGCCGCTATAACTAACACTAAAAATATATAAAATATATATTCAAGTGAGTGTCATATAATAAAATGTTTGTGTCGTTTTTTGCTCAACAGTAATGACGGCAACATGAAGACGCATGATATTCACAGAATATTTAGTTTTACAGTATATAAATAAATATTTAAATCAAATCAAATTAAAATAAATATTTAAGGAAAAACCTACAATTCTATTTCCATACAAAATGCCGTTGCTAACTCGATATTAATAACGACAACAGGCAGAAACTTAAACCAAAATGTATAGATTATAGTACGGAACCCCTAGTGCGCGAGTCCGACTCGCTATTAGCAATTTTTTTTAAATCAGTGTTTAATCACCGGCAAACCACTTGACTAATGATCTTGACTGCGCATTACCGATTTTTAGGGCTGAATCTGCGCGGATTCACACAAAATAGATCCGTCGCGGGGTTATTTTGTATGAACCCGTGCAGAAATGCGCTTAACGCGGCTTAGAAAAGGTCTCTTTATCGCGGGGTAGAGTGCGAGGCAGAGAGTCTATGGAGACGCGACCGCTTATTCCTCAATTACTTATATGAGCGCGAATATGCCCCAACTACGTCGTTTTTAGTTCAAGAAGTTTGCCGGAGTATATGTAAATCGGTAAATGTAAACGTAAATAAGCGTGTTTATTAAAACAATTATAGGCCCAAAGCAGCGTCGATAACAACGTCGACGTTGGCCGAGCCGCCCGCCACCACCGGCTCGCTTCAACTGTTGCAAGAGCTCAGCCCCACCAAGCCTAGCTTGCGACGGAAGGTAAGAACTTTACACTGTTGATAGAGCAGCGTCGATAACAACGTCGACGTTGGCCGAGCCGCCCGCCACCACCGGCTCGCTTCAACTGTTGCAAGAGCTCAGCCCCACCAAGCCTAGCTTGCGACGGAAGGTAAGAACTTTACACTGTTGATAGAGCAGCGTCGATAACATCGTCGACGTTGGCCAAACCGCTTCAGCTAATTACAAATTCTTTCTTTTTTTATTTGTAATAGAACTCCAGCCTATTGACTCTATGATCCGTGACATTTATGAACATATAAAATAATTAGTAAATGTAATCACATTTCTATGACATCACGATTTTATGTCTTAGCTAGTAAATTATCTTACAGTCTTGATAGGCAAGTTAAGCGCTACTTTAAGTCTGCGAAAATATTTAATCTAGGTGTAGGTACTTATGTTTTACTGGGTGTTGATAAAAGCTGTAGCTTGCAAACAAACAAAGATGGTCAAACACAAGTAGTGATGAAACGCTGGCTATATTAGTTGGGGACTTCGCATGTCTTTGGAAGCCATTTTCACCCTTCAAGCGGATTTCCTTACGATGTTTTCGTTTACTTATAAAGCAAGTGGCAATTAATTATTAAATGACATGAGCCGAAAATGGTCGTAACTTTAACAACTATCACACGCTGAAATAGTTTTTGTTTTAGCAATATATATCTGTTATCTGTAATATTTCTACTTCACTGTATTTGGTAGCTTTTCACCTTCTCCGACAAACAGGCTTCCTCATGGCTTTCGTTTATAAGTAGGTAATCGAATTAATTAATTAATTGAAGCAAGTGGCAATTCTGACACACACATTAATCAAAACTTTAAAACGTGTCAATATTTTTTTGAATGTATGTATTCTTTCAGGAGGTAGTCCCGGGCGCTCCGCTGTCCCTGCTAGGGGTGCGCGGGCTACGCGACGAGCCGCTGCACCGGTCCGCGCACTGCATCCCCCACCCTGCGCACCGGCCGCTTGTCAACCCTACACTACAGGTACAATAGCGGAAATCACTAGAGTAGCACCCTTAACAAGAAATACTTTAAAAAAAGTAATCAATCGACCACAAATTCAAATTTTCAGCGGATTTTCGATTTATGACGGTTGCGTTTTGTAGTATTACACTAGAGTCGTGTTCCGTGCCTCGATGCCTGCCCGTAGGTACCGAACGCGTTAGTAGAATATTTACTCTGATTGCAACTCAACCTCAGCCTTCACGGGAAAATAGCCTTTATTGCTATATTATGGCCATGTATTCTCAACTGTCAGATAAACGTCGCAGTGTTTTTTACCAAGCTATTTTATAGTTTTTTTATAGTATTTTATAGACCCTCCGAACGCGTCTCTTGTATGTCAGTTGTTATTTACACTGAGGTTGCGAACGTAAGAAGAGCGAATAGTAGCACTTAGAGTGTATGCATGATTTGCACGCTAGCTGTTACACGCGACTGATATCCTCGTGGACAAAAATTTTTCCGATAGTGATGAGACTTAAATTATTATACACCTAACGACACCTAAACCTGCGCTTCCCGCTCTTGCATTTCGTATAAATCATACATGATTTCCATACCAAATTAATTTAATCATAATACAAAAAATTACGCCATAATCAATTACCTCTAGTAAAATAACCCACCCCTGACCGTTCTTGGTGCAAACTCGCAGCATTGCCACGTCGAATTGCAATGGCCATCCTCTGCACCAGGAACTAACCGGAGCGGGAGTCACCAGTCTTAACTTTGAGCCTATGCCCTACTTCGTTAATAATTAATTGATTGTTTATTAAAGAAAAACAGCAGAAGTGTACCTACTGGCTACTACGAGTATACAACGTTTCATGTAGGTGTTTAATTAAGAATATTTTTATATAACACTAAATTCCGCACTAGGCAAGCCTTTGTCGCGGTATCTAGTCTCAATCGTTACAGTTCATTAAATCAATTTTGCGTATTGCTATTGAATTTTTGCAGGCTTTTTTATTTTTCGATAAGCCTGGATTTTTATCTCCATTTCAACATCTGCAGCCTTTTTTCGCCAAAACAATGTAGCTTTTGTCTTTTCCCAAGGTCTAGTCTATCTTTGTACCAAATTTCATGAAAATCGATTAAGTGGTTTAGGCTTGAGAAAGTAGCAAACAGACTGAGTTACTTTCGCATTAATGGATAGACATATCGACAAAGAATTATAACTAACAGATTTGACGCAACATTGGTATGTTTAAATTGGTATTGGTATGTAACAATAACTCTGTGGTCAGAGTTATTGTTACATCTTTTTAGCAAACATAGAGACAATTTTATAACAACACGTTGCTAGGAAACCTAACGTTCAATATTTCACTAACGGGTTTGTCATACTCGTACTTCATGTACTGTCACATATCATGGCATCTGACGGTCTTAGCATAAATACGAACAATTTTCTTTTACTTGTTTGTAAATAACTCTGCAAACAGTAAACATAAAAATCTAATATTTTTAGTATGAACTCTTTCTTCATTACATTACCTTGAAATGGCTTTCGAATTTCCATTATTTTCCAAAAATGAAATGTTGTCAATTTACCGACCAACGTAGTCTAGTAGCTAGCATGCTTGTTTCGAGATCCGGCGGACTCAATTCCTTGTCGAGGCAGATATTCGAACGAGGTTGGGTGTTGTGCGAATATTGCGTACTGGGGAAAGTTGGGTAGTAATATAATATGGGACAACACCCACACAAAGGTCTCAGGTCCCAAACTAGGCAAAGCCTGTGCTACGGTTACCTGATGACTGATGTTCAGTAATGAGGGGAAAACGTAAAGAAAGTAAAATATCATGTCTGTTTCCAGGAGCTATCAGGTAGTGTGAGCGCGGGTGGGTCGGAGCCAGATCTGAACGCGGTGCCATCCGCCGCGCCCTCTGTGGACGCGAGTGCTACCTCCAGCGAGGACGATAAGCCTAAGGACAAGAGCAGTGAGTCGTTTTAATATGTCATTTTTTTTAATTTCTGTTTAAGACTTCGACCGCCAACTTGTCCAAACAATAAGATGTAGCCCTTTTCTACCTTTTAATGTTGTCCGATTTCAGTGGTTTATTTTTCCCATATCTGACACATTATTTACTCTTTTAGTTTTTTCTGTCTTTTACATCACTATAAAGTTACAAGCTTTCTAAGCAGTCATATTTTTGCGCAGATGCGCTGCCTATTAAGTCTTTATTATGCAGAATTCAATAACTTTTTTCAAAATAATAAAACGTGTAGGCCTAAAATACATCATAGTGAAGCGATTGACACCAGTAACAAAAAAATACGTTACATTACAGTGGATGAAAGGAGGTAGGCCCCGGAACGAAACTTCTATCAGAAACACAAAATCAGTGAATCCTAAGAGTATCACCGACCCGGTGATACTCTTAGGATGTTGTAATGCTTAATTAGGTCTTAAAGTAAATAGAAAGAACGCCATATTCAGACTAACAACATGCATGACGACAGTGAGTCGCTTTACTAGAACGTGTGCTACGTTCTATGACGCGTTTTCGCAGACGCGCCCCTTAAATATTTATTTTATTTTGATTTTAATATCTATTGTTATAACCGTAACAGAAATACATCATGTGTGAAAATGCCTACAGTCTAGCTATTACGGTCCTGGTCACAGTCAGTACAATTTTGGCAATATCGATATTACTAACTGATCCGTTTTTACACTTTGGGTACGGAACTGTAAAAATTGAAAAACTGACTTAAGCCGCTATCCCATTGGCGTTTTACGGGCGTTAGCGTCTCGTCAACGCTGCGCAGACGCGACTTCAACGTCGCGAGCCGCTAGTGGCAAGCGTTCGCCTTGTGACCTCGCTACGTTAACGCCGCACCAACGCTTCAAGTATCATGTACGCGACGTCTTTCAGCGGACGTTAATGCTCGCCACGTGAAACGTCGCGTCTCTCCAACGTCTGCGCAGTGCCAACGCTCGTAAAACGCCAGTAGGATAGCGGCCTATAGTCAAGTTTAATTATTTTCATTAATAAACTTAACTGAGATTTTGTCATGTCGATCCGGGCGTCAATAAGTAAGTGTAAGGCTACGTCTACGTCTCAGGAAACATACATAGAAATAGAAACCGATGAATTGAGAATCTATTCCTATTTGAGTTCGGTTTAGTCGTCGGGTTCTGGTCTTCAAAAATTAAAAGAACAGTAATCTTATACCAATGGTTTTGTTTCGTTGTGTAGGTCGTTCCCGCGCTCGTGCGTTGCTAGTGAAGCGCGTTCGTTCCGTGGCGGTGTTCTCGCTGGGACTGCGGAAGGCACGCGAGGCGCACGCGCACCACGCACCCGTCTCGCCGCACACGCCTAACAACCTCGTGAGTAATCATTTTGACGCCCGCTGTGGTCTAGTGGCTAGTATGCTTGCTTCGAGTTCCGACGGACCCTAGTTCTATTCCCGGTCGGGGCAGGTGTTCGAATGATTGAACATGAGTTTGGACATTTGTCTTCGGGTATGAGTGTCTTTGTTAATGTTACATGGCATCCCCGACACAGGAGATATCTTAGTAGAGAGTTATGAGAGTGAAACTTTTTTTTTAATGTAATACCAACCTATTTCACTGTAGTACCAACCCGGAATTCATCAATCGACCGAAGAAATAATCTTTGAAGTTCCTTAGAAAAAGTTAAATGGCTGACAAAATTGATGTGAAAGACGTTTATTCTGTCATGAAATTCAGTTGTCCCATTGTGAACTTGTTCGTAATAATACGTGATAAAACAGCGACGACGTCTAAGTTTAGTAAAACCTATTTACTTATATGTACTCGTATAGATACCATTGTATTGGCCAGTCGAAGTCGAGTTTTTACTTATTTAATATTCAGGCAGTGTTACGTTATGTTTGATTAATGTACATAATAAATTCCAGACCCCTCCACCACCGATGTTGGGCGGCGAGCTATCCCTCATACCGATAGAGCAGCTCATCCAGGTGGATGACGTCATACAGCGGCCCAGCGGCGACGATAAGAAACCATAGACACGACGTTATCTTTATATACTTACCTACTAACAACGCAGCTTGAGTGTGAGTCATACGAAACAACTATTGCCTAATTAACACACTTCAAAAAATGAGGTGCTACTTAATTCGTCGCATTTTTTGTAAATGTTTTTTGGCTTCTCAGAGACATTGAAATAGTCGGAAACTTTTTGGAACAACGCCACAGAATAAATTACTAATAATTGTTAGCAGAGATTGCTCCATTATGAACTTTTAATTTATTATTATTTCGAATTTCCGCTGAAAGTTGCAGTATAGTGTTTAATTTTTACACGAAGTGGACTAGACGACATATTTTTACCTTCACTGAATTTTTCTTTGCAACAGTTTGCACTGTCAGGTATGATCACGTAATTTTTTACTCATTTGAAAATAGAGAAAATTCTGTACACAATATTATCACGGTGCTATTTTACGAAATGAATTCAACGACGTCAAAATGACGTCAAACATAAATAGTTTAAATAAGTTTAGTATTACTCACGCTCGGGTTATTATAATATAAGTACAATCGATATTAGCTAGCAACACTGAACCATAGATAGCGCCTGTTACTAGTCCATAGATCGCTGACGACTGAGCCAATAGACTACACAATAATTTTTTTTGTTCAATCCAATCCTGTTCCGTGAAGAACTAGGACCAAGTATCAAATGGACTCGACATACGCGTATACCCGTGAAGGACGGATATAGAGTACATTCTATGTCTAGTGTTGCCAGGCCATATGAATCTTATTTATTTTCCCCTACAACTATCGCAAAGACACACAATATGAATCTTTAAAAAAAACAAGAATAAAGAGTAGCTACCCCACAGAACACCATATACTTATGTATTATGATTTCAGTGAGTAGTTACTAAGCTGCGATTTCGCTGATATCATAAGTAAAAAAAAGTGCAGAGATTGTATTTTGTTGTTATATCACGGTTTATATTTAGATCATTATTTTGAGATATGGTTCAACCTGGAAACCGCTTTAAACATATCATTAGTATTTTCATTTGTATACTAATTAGTTACACAACAATTTATGGGCTGTGAATTGTGAAAAATTGAGGGCTCACATCATTCGCCAAATAAAGAGACTCAGAAATAATACCTTTATTGAATGTCTACACATAGAAACACACCTTACAAAACAATTGAAGAAAAAAACACAATATGACAAAGCTGTGAAAAAAATGCTATTGTCCTTTGAACAAAACTAATTTTGTATAGATATTTCTTATCGTCTCGCCCTTATTTCATAGTGTTTTAGTGGCATAATGAATACGCAAATTTAAATACTTTTTACAGACTGCTTTTATCAAAAGTGAATAGTGGCTGTCAAAAACGGACATATCTGAATAATCATGATCTTCAAAAAATAAATCAAGACACTTATTTTTAAAGTGTTTGGAGCATATTCTTGCATATTTACTTGGAACTTAATTTTCTCGTCCTGTTGCACGTATCCATAATTGCCGGATTGTGAAGTCCTTTGGAAATCTAAAATAAATAATTACATCAATGCCAAGACTCAGAAAACGGATTGAAATGGATAATTAACGGCTTACTTATTAAAAATTAACCAAACATTTGGGAAATTTCCACAATACCAGTACTGGTCACTCTAAAAACCATATAACGCTGTTAAAACAAAACGCATTAATAGACTTCGGCTCGCTTCAAGATCAATGACTCCTGAATTTAGTTGTATAATACTGCGGTAACAGCGAATATGAAAATTATCAATACGCACTTAATAATGTAATTAAGATACGTTCCATCACGTAATATTACGTTATTACGATCATCCTATCGATATTTGCCTAAACCAATGGATATTTATACATAAAATTTCGTACTTACGTATGAAAGGTTATGTTTTCACATTTCCGCTCGCTACGGCTTTTACAGCCCAATACGTAACAAATCACCATGTTTTTCAATAAATATGATATAACTCACACAAATCTAAACACTTTCAATTACGTTTTTCACTAAAATACCACAAATAACAAGGAATTTCGTAGGGCACAACCACTTGTTGGTCACAACATTCACTTGTGCCCAACAAAATAAAACGGGAATTCAGACGAAGACAAAAAACATTGTCTATGTCCTTTTTACTCTTGTTTGTTTCTGTATGCTGTGATCTCATTCTATCAAAGTATTATTATTTGCTGTCAAATCCATATAGATACTTCATCCAAGGTGAAGAACGTTGCGCTGTGGATCGTGACGTGGCTAACCTCACCACTCGTTACTCTTCTGTAATCTGTGATTTCAATCACCATCATGCTGACTCGGTGCCAGTTTGCATGCCAGCGGCATTAATTCTTATTTTTTAATCCACGACTCGAAAACGACGGTGTGTTATAAATTTGACATGTCTGTATGTGGCATCGTAGCTCTGGAACGGGTGTACTTATTTTGATTTTATTTGGAACGTGAATTTGCCGGGAGTATTCTAAGCTATGTTTGATGGAAATCGGTTCAAGATGGCTGCATTCACAAAATGGCGAATTACATATGTCTTGTTAGGGATTTTTTATTTTAATATTGTGTGTACTTATGTTAGTAGGGATGTACTAGGCTGACCTCATGACGAATAGTCTTATTAGGGTTGGTCTTTTAGTAAAAGTTTTTCATCTTGATAAACAGAATTATCTTTCTTTGGATAGCACACTTAAGTAGGGTCGACGCAGCATGCTATTTATTTATAATAATCATAGGTACCGTTCGATTCCCACCAAATTCTTACGGTCTGCTGTCTGCCTTCAAACCCCATTAGAATATCTATTATTGGTGGTATCTTTTCACATATTTCAAAATTAAAACTTGTCACATTATCCCATATTATTGAAACATCAAAATAAATATAGCTGTTACTAATAAGTTGACTTATGTCTGTGTATTCTATTAGCTCAGTTGTCCGTCACGTAGGCATAACTAGCATATTCTATACGTAACAACGGTATTATCTAACCTATAATATTAGTTATGTTTATTTTTAGACTCATAGCTAGATGCAGTATATTTACTGCCTTGTTAGAGGTCAATTTTGTGCGAGCAAATGGAGTGAGTCAATGTGAGTTAT
Source organism: Ligdia adustata (assembly GCA_947049295.1). NCBI lineage: Eukaryota > Metazoa > Arthropoda > Insecta > Lepidoptera > Geometridae > Ligdia > Ligdia adustata. The sequence continues at coordinate 6,420,914 of OX346237.1, forward strand.
GATATTGTTTAGGGATGGACCCAAAATATGTGACCCATTCAGAGGGGGATGGAAGTCTTCAAAATACCATACTTGGTCACAGGGGGGATGGGCCTTAGGTTTTCGTCACGTAGTCAATATCCTAAAAAATAATATCGTGCTTTTTAAGCTATATTCCAGTAGGTATGGCACAACGTATAGCGGTTTCAAACCTCGCAAGTAGCAACACTGACTAATATCAGCACCAAGAACAGTTTCTTAACTCTTTGTTTAGGAAAAATAATAAAAGTTCTAAACCGTATTTTGTAAAACCGTGAAAACTAGAGGCGGGTAAAAAATTGTAGAAAATGGGTCACGTGATTTGGGTACCTTCCCTTATTTAATGTTTTTATGGAGGACAAATAATAGGCTGAAGTTGTTTTGTGTATGTTTTTGTTACTTTAAGTGCCGTAGTGTAAGAACCTCATTCAGTATTCATAGTTCAACTGACCGGAATTTTGGCCATTAAAGAAAAGTAAATATATTAGGTACATACTTGATCTGCCCCCTTATCGGCTAACGTTAGACATAAAAGAGGTGAAAACAATATCAAGCAATTCAACGCTGTCGAACATCGACGCCATTTATTCCAATTCGATCTGTTACGTTAACTAAACGGGCAGATTTTAAAATTATAACTATATTTTTACTGACGGAAACAAAATCAGAGGCGACAATTTTAGAACTGTCAAATTCGGTTAGTTTAGTTAGTCTCGCCTGCCCGAATAGCGGTAATTGCTTGCTCTTGTTTTCGCCTGTTTCATGCCTAACTTAAGCCGATTGGGCCCTGGTCCTAAATTATTAGCAATGGTACCTAACTACTAACACTACGGCCTGATAGCTGGCAGTCAATTAATTTTTAATAAGGCAGATCCCAGACCAGGCAGTTTGTACTAATTATTTACTTCAAGTCTCGTTACTTAAAAACGCGTAGAAATTGGTTTCGTATAACACTAGTAAAATGACAGCAATTTGACAGCTCGAAATGTCACTATGACACTAGTAACTGTCAACCTGACGTCACGAGCTGTCAGATTGCTTTCATTAATTATCAGACCGGCGTTCAAGGCTATTTATTTCTTTGTATAATCCATTTAGAAAATAATTACTAATTTATTAAATAATTGATAGAATATTTTACAGTTATGTTTATGAAATAATTGTAGGGGAAGAAAGTTATAGTAAAAGAAAGGTTTTTGGTAAATTTTCGAAATGTTTTCATTGTATATGAAAGTTGTTGTTACTCGTTGTTTCCTATTCGTTAAGCTTAATGGAATTTTATTAAATTTATTACGAAAGCAATTTTATGGACAATAATTTAAAGTTTAATGTTCCATCATTCTCACTTGCTAAGACTTATCGGAGATGATAAAAATATAGATGATTTTGATGCTCAGGCTTACTTTGAAAATGTTCGAATGAATTCATCACTCGCTAATGACGTTACTTACCAACGATTCAAAAAGTCATATCGTTCATAAGTGACGTCATTGGCAAGTGATGAATTCATTCGAAAGTTTAAAAAATGAGATCCATGATAGTCATTTCGGCAAACAGCCTGATGGCACTGAACTGAACCTCGACCAACATCTTAAGAGGCTTTTGCTAGATGTTAGGATCAAGGGTGGGATAGAGAAGGAGGTAATCCTAGAGGTCAAGTCTGTTAATTGAATTGTCTCAGAATTACTTTTGCATAGTGCCGAAATGGCGGTTTTGATATAGGTAGAACAAATCAGATTTAGTGTCAAAATCTTATTTTGTTTAATACTAACTGTAAATAAAATAAAAAGTTTCTCTCATAGCTCCCCACAAGGATTTCTCCTGTGTCGGAGATGCCTTTTGCTACTGCCATGTAACATTCACAAAGACACCCAGTCTCGAAGACAAAGGTCTATTCTATGTCAAAACGGCCATTTTGGTACAATTTAATTGTAGTTCGGATACAATTCAAATAACAGACTTGCCCTGGACATAGCAATACTGTACTGTAATACTGGCAACTAAATTATATTCTGAAATACTTATTGCCATTATCCTTCAATTGGTTTTGAGAACTGACGTTTAAGTTAAATGACAGTTTTTTAACCAACTTCTAAAAAAAGGAGGTTTTATGGTATCATATTTTTATTCGTTTAGTATTTTTTGTAGTCCTCCACTATCACCTCTGATGGTTTTAGGCGATATCGGATTACAAGCTTTACAATAAGTAGCATCATTATCAACAGGATAGTCACAAGATTATATTATCATATTCGATAAGGCTCTCAATATAACTGTTTATTTATAGTTGTCTAAAATGATTCTATTTCGTCCTTAGATCTTCACCTATTATGAACCCTTTCTTCAGTAAGTAGGTATATCTACTTTAAACTGTGTAAAGTTCTTATATCACCTACCATCAAGTTTGAATGTACCTAAGACTAAATATTACGTGTTAACAACAATATGCATTCTACTGCTGGGCTCGGGTCTCCTTTAAGGAAGGCGATATTCCACATTGCATCCCGCCTACTAAATTGAAACTAAACCTATAGTACCGTATTCAAAGGGTTCTCTGACGTCATTTAAATACGAACGATATTCAAAAAGTCGCATACTTATCGTTGTGATGATTTCATACGAACGTTTCAATAATGAGGCTCCAGGTTTCCTCACGACATTTTCCTTTAAAGCATGTGGTAAATAAATTAATGCACACCAGATAATTAATACACACGATAATGTACTGTCGCCTTCTCCCTAGTAAGACAAGCGTTGCCCAATGTAAAGCTACCTGCTATTTATTGATAGTGAAGATTATACTATCAGTCACACAATGTGATGCAATTTATAATTAATTGTCTTCCGTAAATATTCCATAGGTTTTTTATCATTTTTTTACTATCTTAATTATTACATATTTATAATACATACTTTCAAGAAACAGACAGTTATCAGTTTTAAAACGGATTTTCCTTATAATATATATCTTATATATCTAATAAATTATTTAAGGCACTTATCTGCTCGGACTAGTTGAAACAAATATTAATGTTGCAGCAAGAATAATTTGGCTGACAACAAAATATTCGACAACTAATATAAAATCGACTTCAGCGGTAATGACATATACATGTAGCGTAATGACATGTATAGTGCGCGGCAGACAACTTGAGCTTGCGCGAGACGTGTTGTACTCTTGGCACTTACCAAATTACCCGTGAGAGTGAAAGGGACGATGCCGCCATCTTTGTTCTAGTAATTTGCCGCGTACCTACTTTACCTACGTACCTACTCAAAGAAAATAAAAGTTATATTGATAAAAATCTATTGGACTGATTTGTTTGTTTGGTAAATTTACATATGGAGCTAATGGAAAGAAGGGTATTCCCAAATTTTTATGTTCGAACAAAACAGATTTTTCTTATCGGTCCAGCCCTCTCTGAGAAATTGCGGAACATAGATTTAAAAAACGCCCTGACCAATTGAGAAGCTCCTTTTGAGTCTGTTAAAAAGTAATTGTAGTAAGTAATTTCATAATAGTTGTGCCTACAAGTTTCCTACATTTGAACATTGGGTATACTCGGACAATAAAAAGTAGCTTAGTACAAGTCAAGTTCTCTGATTTATTACAGCCTATGTTTTTCAGAATCGGTCCAATCGTTGTTGAGTTTATTCGTTACATACAAAAATACAAATCTTTTCTCTTTATAATAATAAGAATTTATAGACAACAAGAAAATCCGTTATAAAAACTTTTAAATACCCTTCCTTGTAAGATAAAATTTTGAAAATTACATCATAACGTTATTTATGCAAATTTGCTTTTTCTCTTAACATTGCTGAACAGGATCAATTTTTGAACAAAGCTATTTCTGAACCAGCTAGTTCATATTGTATATTTTAAATATTTTGATAAAAATTAGAAAAAAAGTTTTTAGGGTATTGACAAGGGAATGCACTCCTGCAAAATTGTTTTAATCCTGGTATTCACGGGATCCAGCAAACTTTTGAAATAAATCGTCTGACCAGGTTTTATTCTAAACAAGCCTTTTGGTACACTTTTAACTGGTTAATGAATTACTCTTAGACTGATATAAAAATTACAAAAAAGAACTTAGTATTATGTATTTTGGTAATAGCTATGTAAAAAGTTAAAGAATTCATTGTGTCCAAACAGCTCCTTATATTCATAAGGAGCCGTTTGGGACGATATAAGGAAAGGTAACACGCGTGAATAACGCTTCTTTGTAATCCCGCCAGTCCAGCGTGATCTTGCTAAAAATCTTAATCTTTTAAACCGAGATTGGTCTCGCAAAATATATGCGGGATCCAAGTATTGCATTCCCTAGTGTTGACTGATTTTGCATAATTTTACGTTGACGACAGAATTCTTGTTCGTAGTTTTTTTTAGACAGGATGAAAAAAGTGCGTCTTTCTTTCAAAACACATTGACGTTCTTTTACTTAATTGTTTGAAAAACGCCGTAAAACCCACTTAGCACATTCACAATTTTCTATTATAAAGATACTACATTATTTTATGTTTCTAGCTTATATAGTTATTCTCTATTATCTAAACTATATCTTAGCCATGTCTTAGCTATTGTATTTCTTTAATATTTATGGTTAAGTACGATTATCCTATTTTAACTTCTCTAATGTACGAACGTAAGAAGACCTGATGCGGTGGTGGTGATATCAATTATTTCCAAAGCTTCTTGTATTGTTGTAATTATTTTTATACGAGGTATATTGATGAATGTTGCATTTTTTAAGTAGAAAATAAATTAAGTTTGCAAATTATTACTGTTTTTTATTTCAAGAATAGGCTTAAAATCTAGTTAGAAGTCAGTTACAATTCTCAGTAAATTAAAATTAATTTTATGTTTCTAGCTTAAATAGTTATTCTCTATTATCTAAACTATATTTTAGCCATGTCTTAGCTATTGTATTTCTTTAATATTTATGGTTAAGTACGATTATCCTATTTTAACTTCTCTAATGTACGAACGTAAGAAGACCTGATGTGGTGGTGGTGATATCAATTATTTCCAAAGCTTCTTGTATTGTTGTAATTATTTTTATACGATGTATATTGATGAATGTTGCATTTTTAGGTAGAAAATAAATTAAGTTTGCAAATTATTACTGTTTTTTATTTAAAGAATAGGCTTAAAATCTAGTTAGAAGTCAGTTACAATTCTCAGTAAATTAAAATTAATAATAACGAATCTCACTTCTAGATTTTCAATAAGTAAAGTTTATAACAGCTGAATTCTTACTTACTTAAAATATTACTTAAAAAAATCTCTGTACATATAATCGGAAGTATAAAACATATAAGACATGTAATATTTGATTTCTTCGTCCTCAATAGATTTTAATTTATCAATAACTCGAAGATATTCGTCAAACAATGGGTCGACCCAAATTTTAGGCATTAAATCCAAAATAAACAAATGCATCGCACGATCTTCAATTTCCGACAAAACTGAACATAAAACAATGTTACCGTGTAAAAAGACGAAACTATTTTGATGTAGGAAAGACTCAAGAATTTTCCGTATTGCAACGAGTAATAAATCTTTGATTTCACCATGGAAAGCCCTATAGAACATCCCCTTTTCGATATATTCTTTAATTATATCCTTGACGGCGAATGAAAATTTGAAAAGAGTGTCTTTAGGATCTTTATCATCGGCATTTCCCAACTCGCCTAAAATTTTCCAAGTCAATATATTCACTTTATATTTCCAAACAGTTAGATAAATTTCTATATCCGGAACAGAAATTTGTATTTTTTCCAGGACATGTCGAAATATTTCATTAAGATCCAAATACTTTTGGACATCCTTAGTATAGTTAGAATTTTCGATGTCGGTCAAAAATTGTAACAGAAACTTTCTATACACATATTCATTGTCATGTGTTTCGCGCCAGTTGCTCAGGCATTTATCCACAATCATATCTAGGATAATAATGTTTTTGTGTTCTATGATGGCTGTTTTTATAAGACTCCATTTTGATTCGATTACCTTCATGTGTCCATCTTTTAGTGTTTGACCCCACGTCAGATTTTGGTCTAAAACAGCTGTGATGTGATCTTTCATAATGAGTCGTAAAAAGTCTTCAGAAACAGATAACATATTACTGGTTATCATATCTATGACTCTAGAAGCACGTTCAAAGTTGATAAGTCTTTGCGGAAATTCGCTCACCACTTTATACTCAATTTCCAAGTGCTTTCCAAGTATTGGGGACGGTAAATTTGTAATTAATAAATTGAACACTTCGTCATCGTCATCCTGATGTAGACTGTTCGTCATAACGGCTAATACTTCGAACACTTCCAACTGCTCTGAATGATCATAACTATACAAATTAATCCTATCAATTGTAGCTTTGTAAAGAACTTTTCGAAGTGATACGTTCTTCATTTTCTTCCAAACTTGCAGAACAAGATCTTTCAAAGTTTTTATGCTGAAACAATGGAATGCCAAGCGTAGAGCATGCTTTTGTACGGAGACAGGGCTGTCTAATAAAGATGCTACAAAACTTGAGAACTGATCCGGCGTGAGGTTGGCTAAATATGAATCAAATATTGAGGTGCAGTATTGCAGATAATCCCCTTTGATGTAATCACGGAAAATTGTATGAGGCAACGGTGGTCTAGCCCGACATGCCATAGAACATATAGCAGTTTGAATGGTCAGAAGATTGCGAGATATATTCACGTGATCTATTTTTGGGTTAGTTGGAACGTATTTTTTCAAGAAGTTAATTTTAAATTCCTCATCAGTCAAATTAAATAATCCAAACACAGCAATTTGAGCAGTTCGCAGATACAAGTCTTCAGTAGAAAGGCATTCGTTCAGTAGCTTGGTGTACTCCTGAGCTATATCGTGATGAAAATAAATTTTAAGCTTTCTTATCAGCCAGTTTAAATTAGTCCTGTTCTTACAATGTCTTGTTGTTGTCTCGTCCACATTAATTAATGCTTTTATTTTGTTAAACTCTTTAACTACAAGCGACGCATCTTTTTTAAGATAATGCACTATATCACTTGTACAAAATTCTGGTTCTGGCTTGTCCAATAAATGTGAGACAAGCCTATAACTACTAAACTCTTGGATTTTCGATATCACATAACCTTTTACAAGGTCTGGAATATCTTCAAAGGTTTTATCAAAATCAACTGCTAAATCAAGCACGTCACGAATGAATCCATCTAGTTCTCTAATATTTTCATCGGTCTTTGAATTTATAATCTTTTCTATGTGTTTGGTGTAACATGAGAGCATATACAAAAATATCATATTTAATTTATTAAGGTCAAAATGTTGGCTAAATCCATGTCTCATGGCATTAATTCTGATATGTCGTGAGATAACATGTTCATATAATACGTCAGGAACAGGTTTTTCATGAATAATACGGTATTTTAACGCTATTGTTCTGTATCCAGCTTCAGTATGGTGATTTATCAATGTAGTGTAAATATCCAAACTGTGCAATATTTTATCAAAAGCATCCCAACACTTATCATCGAACTGTAGGACATCATGATTCTCAATAACCTTGTTCATAAAGCGTCTTTTGTTCTCTCCTACTTCATTGACGTGCCTATTGTAATAATACTCCAGTAAGGTAGTGAAATCCTCTTGAGTTTTAGCCGATTCTGTTAATATTTCTAAGATTTTTGTTCGCTTATTGTTGTCAGGGGTGATCAGAATACATTTCTCTAGTTCAAGAAATGCCTGTTGAAAATTGACGAATCGGTACCAGATGTAGTCGTTCCCTGGACCATGCGCTTCTTCACCGCTTGCAATCCGACGAAGAGCCCACTCTTCTTTTTCTTGTTGCGTCATCATCATGTAACACTTATCGGTGTAAAAATTTTCACAATCCTCGAAAATTACTACAGGATACTTCTCGGTAAATATTTTTTTGATAAATGTAAATCTCTCACCTAAAGGAATCTTGTTCAGAAAAAACACGTTCGAATTATAATAATGTTCATGCCAAAATTCACTGCTCGTATTTGGGAGCAATGCAACAGCATAAACTCTCGCATCATCGCTTGAGCTGTATTCTACCAAAATATCTTTATTCAACAATTTCACATACAGCGAAGGGTCCTTAAGAACTCTTTCTTTATGCTTTTTCATAATAGATCGCGAAAACCTTTTGCTATAAACCCAAAAGAAAGTCCGATAATGGTATATTTCCAATAAATCAAGATACATTTCTTGTGATGACGAGTACAAATGATTTAGTTTATAAAGCATAAACGATCTGTGATAACCTGAAATTATTTTTAAATATTGCTCGGTTAAAATGAAAGAAGTTCCAATGAAACGTTCTAAATAATCTGGGGTTCTCTCAAAATCGTTGTACACTTCATGAAAATTTTGGCTAAACAGCGCCAAAAATTCCATTTTGAAAGAGTCATTAGTGTACAATAGGAAATTCATTCCGTGTTTACGCATTTTTTTGTCCATGCAGTAGTGATGAAACTCTTTAACTCTTTCGTCATTTCGTAAACGTAAATATATACTTGCAAGAACTTTATTCTTCATTTTCCGGGACATGAACGGAAATATATTTTGTTCTAAATATTGAGGGTTGATGAACTGAGCGAACTCATCGTGTATGATCCAATCGTTACTTAGTGCTCTAGAAATATACAGATTGTCTCCAGACTTCAACACGTCGAGAATATAATTAATGTTTCTATATTTCGAAGCTAAATCTATTTTAAAGAGTTTGTCGACATCAGACGTCTCGATTTTATTTTTGACCTCTTCAAAATCTATATTGGATTTAGCGGCTTCAATCACTTTAGTGTTCAATTCCTGGTGTCGCTTGCTTAAATTAGGACCAGTTAGTTCGATCATTTTGTTGACTTGACCCTGTAACAATAATTAAACATAAGTGAAAAAGAGCTTTTAGCTAATCAAATGGTAAAAGTAAGTATTAAAACTAGTCTTTACCGTTCTTTCCTATTTGGTCTAATACGATGTAACTATCGCGCCTCGTATGTCCTCTTACTCAACATTCTACACTTATACAATTACAGAAATGATTTAATGAAATATGTTACGTACAAAAGTTTTAGTGAAACAACTGACGACTTTATTTTTTAATTAATTGCACGTAGCCATAAGATTTATTACAAAATCACTTGATTCTGATGATGACTTTACTGCGTACCTATTTGATGTTGTTTATAAATTTAAAACAGTTAGTACCTAGTAGGTCAGTCGCCAAAATAAAATTCAATAATACAGCTTTAAGTATTTTAATGAATAAGTATTAAAAACTAAGAGTTTGCTTATATTCAAATAAGTATATCGAATTACAACTAAGAAAATCAAATGGAATATTTGGTTAACTTAAAATTAGGGTCAGTTAATTGTAATAAAATAAATTAAAGAAAAAATATATAGGTATTATGTATAGTGGTTATTGGACATTTACATTGGAACTAGTGAGTAGGTAAATACCTAGTTCAAGTTACGGCATACATTTTCTATGTTTATAATCTGAATTATAGAATTTATGGCACAAAAAATATTTGATTTCGGTATCACCCTTAGATTTTATTGTATTAATTACTTCATTATATTCATTACAATATTCACCGTCATAATTCTGTGGTAATAAATCAACTACAAACATATCAAATTCTCTTTCATTGCCTTCCGACAATATCGAACACAAATATATTTCAATATCTACTGCCTTAATTTTGTATTCAAATAAATGATCAAGTTTGATTTGAAATTCCATTACAACATCACGTACTAATTGCGTGATAACACGAGTAAAACTGACAAAATATTTTTTGTTTTTCAAATGCTCTGTCATCAAATCTCTGACTTGGTAGCAAAATTTAAATATAATCTGTAAAACTCCAAATTTATGTACTGATTTTGTTGCTTTTTCTCCTTGCGGATAGTCTGTACCTTCTATTAACGTGCCATTTTCCGCAAAAACGTGCCTCGCTATAATGTTTAATTTTAATCGCAACACTGTAATGTGTATTTCTATGTGTGGTAGAGCGAGTTCCATACGTTCCAAGATCGTTTGAAAAATACAGTTAATGTGTAAAAAGCGGTCAATTGGTTGGTTATAGCTTAAGGATTCTAGGTCGCGCAACAAATCTGTGTATAGTACTTGATAGACATAACGAAAGCCGTTCGTAATGTACCATTTTGCTAGAACTTTATCGGTTATGAGATTCAAAGTATGTAAGTCAACGTGTTCAATAATAACTGTTTTAATAAGACTCCACTTTTCATTAATTAAATCATGTTCAAGTTTGAATCTATTTTGGTTTAAAATATCGTCATTTTCAAGTATGGTATTAATATGATCTTCCATTATGAGTGATACAATATGACCGGAAATGTGTTGTAAATTATTTTTTAAAGCTCTTGTTATTTGCGCTAATCGTCGGTAATTGATTTTTTTCTTAGGGAAAGTATTAAGCACAATGTATGCAGAATGCAAATGTTGACCCATTACTTTAGGTGGCAAAGTACTACACAACAACGAAAACACTTCTTCATCGTCGTCTTCGTTCAAATCAAGCGTCATAATATTAAGCGCTCCAAATAATTCCCACTGCGCTGATATATCATCGTGATAATAATTGATCTTATCAAACAGAGCCTTATATATAATTTTTCTGATGGATACATTTTTCGTATTTTTCCAAATTTTTTGAATGAGAATTCTTAGATTTTGTGGCGTGAAGCAACGGAACGCCATTCTAATAACGTGTTTTTTTATCGATACGGGGTTGTCTATAAGAGAATTAAGAAAGGATAAACGCTGTTGAGGCTTTAGATTTGCCATATAGTTATCAAATACAGGCATGTAAAACTTAAAATAATCTCCTTTAGTATATTCACGGATGGTATGATGCGGCAAAGGAGGTCTCAACAGACATGCCGTTGAACAAATCGCTGTCTGAACCTTGAGAAGTTTGCGACATATTTTAACGTGGTCAATTTTAGAATCCCGTGGGGTATATTTATTCAAAAAATCAACCTTAAAGTTATCGTCGGCTAAATTTAAAATTCCGTATACAGCTACTTGAGCAGTGTGGAGATGCAAATCGTCGTCAGTAAGGCAATCGTTTAATAATTTAACAATTTCGGGAGCTATGTCGTTATGAAAGTAAATTTTAAGCTTCTTAACCAACCAGTTCAAATTATGTTTTCGACGAACACGTTGAATGTAACTTTTTATAGTAGGGAAATTACTGACAACAAGAGCAGAGTCTCGTTTAAGAAAATGCATTACATTTCTTATGCCGAACTTTGGTGGTTCTTTATTGAAAATGTCTAAAACAGCTAAAACTGGATGGCATTCAAATAGTTTAAGATTTTTCAATATATAACCTCGGATTACTTCTGGAATATCTTCAAACTTTTTATCAAATTTACTAATGACATTCAAAATGCGATTATGAATGAGATCACAGATTTGTTTCTGATTCTGTTCGGTATTGGTTTTAATTAATAGTATTACGATATTCGCAAAGAATGATAGCAAATACTGGAATATCAATTCAACGTGCTTAGGTTGCATATAGTGATTATAGTTCCCTCTTGTGGCGTCTACAGTAATATTCCCTAACAGCAGGAATTCGCGTAATACATCCGGGACAGGCTTTTCGTGTATTATATGATATATTAGCGATAAGGTCCTGTATTGGTCATTCAAATAATCGTCGTAGTCTTGATTAAGTTTATGGTAAACTTTGAGACTATAAAATATTTTCTCTAACGAAGCCCAACAGCTAACATCAAAGTTTAACACATTATGGTTTTCAATTATCTTGTTTATAAAACTTCTTTTGAATGCTTTTAATTCATTAACGTGTCTAATGTAATAGTATTCCATTAAAGTTATTAATTCTTCTCGAGTCTTTGCTGATTCCGCTAATACGTTTAAAATTTCTGATCTTTTATCTTTGTCAGGCGTTATTAAAATGTATTTTTTAAGCTCTGTAAATGCTAACTGAAAATTTACAAAGCGATACCAAACATAATCATTTCCACAGCCGTGCTGTTCCTCTCCGCTGGCAACATGACTTAACGCCCAGTTCTCTTTTTCCTCGTCAGACATCATATCGTAATAAGATACGGTATAGAATCTATAACCTTCTTCAAACTTTTCGCCAGGATATTTCTGAGTAAATATTCTTTTAATAAATAAAAATCTTTCACCTAAGGGAATTAATTTTAAGAATCCGTAGCGAAAGTAAAAAGAGTCCCAAAACTGGTCACATGTATCTGGCAAAAACGAAACAGCATAAATTTTTGCGTCATCGCTCGTACTGTATCTTTTCACCACCTCTTCATTAACTAACTGCAGATAAAGCTTGGGGGTTTTAAGGACCCGCTGTTTGTGTTTCTTCATAATAGTTTGAGACAGTTTTAAGCTGGTGAAATATATGTAATGTTCCAGAGGGGTTGTTTCCAACAGATCTAAATATTTCTCACTTGAAACGGAATACAAGTATCGAAGCTTATACAGCGCTAGAGATTTTTTTGAATCCGATATGATCGACAAATAAAGTTCTGCTATCAAAAAAGAGTTGCCAACAAATTGTTCCAGATATGGTTCATCTCCATCGAAATGATTACACACTTCCGAGTGAAAACGTAGAACGTCCATTTTAAAACTTTCATTCGTTTGCAACAGGAAATCCATGCCAACATTGTTCATTTTGTTTCGTATACACAAGTGATAAAACTCTTCTGCCCTGTCTTTATTCCTTAAGCGCGAAGATATCGTCGTAATAAGTTTCTTTGTCATTTTCAGTGACATTTCTGGAAACAGTTCTTTTTCTATGAACTGGGGATTTATAATGTGTGCAAATTCATCGTCAAAAATCCAGTCACATTTCAGAGCTTTGGAAATATACAAGCTGTCGCCCGATTTCAAGACTTCAAGAATATAATCTATGTTTTTGTGTTTAGAAGCGAGAGCTATTTTGAAGAGTTTGTCAACATCCGAGGATTCTGGTAAGCTTTTGATTTCATTGAAATCTACATTATTTTTGACTGCTTCGTTTACTTTTGTGTTAAATTCTTTATGCCTCTCGTTCAAGTTGGCGCCCGTAAGTTGTATCATTTTGCTGTGTCAATTCCTGCAACAAATGCAAGGCTTCAATGTAATTCATATCCATATGAACCCATATGGGTCTCGCCCTTAAGAAGGGCGGAGTAAGTAGACCTTAGCCTAATGCTGACTAAATATGGACAAATGGCGGATTGGGTCTGTTGTATTGATTATCTGACTTACTCGTATAATTATACAGAAAATAAATATCAAGTTGTATGTAAGTGTTTTATTGTTGTTTTATTAGTGTAAGTTGTGTTATTTTAATTATTTTTGTACATACATTTAACGAATTGGTATTGCAAACTGTAATGTTAATTGTATATTTATGAGTAAATAAATAAATATCAAGAAGAAGTAAAGAAATAAAAGAAATATCAAGTTATTTTTATTTTAAAGTAATTTTAAGATATACATGTATGTAGGTATATATTATAAATAAATTTATTTACTATATCGCTGGGTTTGGTATAGATAGCATGTCGTTATTTCTAATCTATATCTTATATATAAAAATCAAATGTTGTTCGTTAGTCTCGCAAAAACTCGAGAGCGGCTGGGCCGATTTAGCTGAATTTGGTCTTGAATTGTTTGTCGTACTTCAGGGAAGGTTTAAAAGGTGGGAAACATAAATAACTATTAGGCGGTACGAAGTTCGCCGGTACAGCTAGTTTATTTATATATTATTCTACATTTATTATATTTTCAGAGAGTAGGTATGCTTCTATCATATTCTACAGCAGTAATTATAAACTATGGTACATATAAGCATTAAAACTATTGAGTCATTAAAAAAAACGGTTTGGTGCATAATAAAACTCATAAATAAAAATTGTATATCATGAAATTTATATTTCGTTTATGAGATATTTGACCATAAACTGACTGACAGTTTGATATTTTTACTAATTGATATGTTTTTAGTTATTTTCCAGGAATCGATAACAATTGTACTTAATTTATCAATATCGAAACTCTCAAACGCTAATTTCTATCCGTGCTTTTGTACAGAGATATGAGTATCTATAAATTGTTGAACAAATTCAGTACATTGAATATTCGGTAAATTTACTAGTAAAGAATAGAACCTCATTGAGCAATACTGAACATAGTCACCGATACCATATTGATATACAATTGATAATAGCAATGGAGGTCAGAAGCAATGCATTTGTCTACGAATACACCTTTGAATGTCCAAAGTGTTAGTAGACATTTTGGGTCTATCAATCTTTTCCTCATTAGAAATATATTTTTCTAAGAACTCCATTTTACGTGTCTATATCAGCCAATATAAATATTCCTCGGATTGCTATTTCAACTATTCTGTAATGTGACCTTTCAGCTAAAAGGTATTCGTTGAAAATAGTCAACTAGGTACGTTACTAATAAAATTTCAAATTTTTTGACGTAGGTACCCTGTTTAAGTTTTGTCCCGTGGATTCGCAGTAATAGAGCAAAATATATTGGAAGATTTTCTCAGTTCATGACTTAATGGAATTGCGCTTTATGTACTTTCTTAACGTATAGAAACATAAATATTATGTTAACATCTAGGTATTCATTTAAGATAACTAGGTAGAAATTCTTGTTTAAAACTTAGTACATTAGCAAGCTCACTGTAATCACTGTCACACACTTGATGTTTTGATTTATCAAACACCTCTTGTACATACTCGTACAATATCTATTCTAGTGCCATCTAGCAATTTTCACCAAAATGCCAAACTTTATAATTTTCTATAAACATTTCAAAAACTCGAACGTGACATAACGTGCTTAACGTGTTTCTCAGTAGTAGTTTAATAATCTAGCTAAATCTTCTTAATTATTAGCAGAGTCTATTTGAACTCTAAGCATATCACAGCGTTTCGTCTTGTCAGTCAATTTCATAATTTCTTTTCTCAATTTAGCTGTATCAAAGTCTACATATTTGTACCATAAATAATCATTACCACTTCCAAGTTCTTATCTTTTTAGCTCGCCATATTCTACAGCGCTCAAGATTTTCTCTCATTGGTACCTAGTGATTGTTTCAAAGATTTCATATTTGTAAAAATCAGCCGATGTTTTGAACTCAACATCCTTGTACTTTTCTAATGTTCGACCGAAAGTTCGGTTATTCTGCCGCCTGTCGCCGAAACTTGCCGAAACCGAACTTGATTTCGGAAGTTGTCGTGCACGTTCGCCTATCTACGTTTCTCGCGACAACGCTTTGTCGGACGCTGGCGGCCCTGTTCGTAGTTGTCGTGCGCCGTTCGGATAACTCCGTACCAACAAAACTTAGTCAGTGCGTTATCGTTTAAGTATATTATACAAACTTAATATACTTAGTTTTCATTTCATGTCCCAATTAATGCAGAATAATGGATAAATGCACCAAGTTTCAGTATTTTAAGGAATCTTCAGTATTTCTAGGAATAATTATTATACTTGATCACGTGAGTTTCGGTTTCGGCCGGAAAACCAGTTTCGGTCGGACTCTACTTTTAAGTGAATATTTTCTTGATGAATGCAAATTTTTTCACCGCGGGAATTTAGTCCAAAGCATTTTTTTTGCAGTAATTGTCACGGAAAATCTAGTAGACCTGTCTAGTTTTTTTAGTCAAGTCTGTCGGAGTAAGGCTGCAGCAAAAATTTTTGCTTCTTTTACTTTTATAATTCTAGATATAACGTCTTTCATACAGTTCATTACCATATTAGAACGGATTTTTCATTACCCTCGATTTGTGGTTCTAAATTATATGTTTTGAGATTCTCATAACATAATACGCATTATTGCAAGTCTAAATATCTTTCATTACAATACAATACATATAGAGCTAGTACTTTTTCTTTTATTTTTATGCTGACGTTGCTATCATATTCCCTCGCGTTCGACCGCGTCATAAAAACCTACAGGAAGTAGGAACCGACATTCCCAGTATTGGCGAGTACTATTATGACGAGTACATTGAAATTAGTTGTGCCGTGAGTAACTTCTGATTGATTTTTAGTAGCAAAAATAACTTCCAACTATTTGTTAAATCAGTTCAGTTACAGTTTCCGGCAAATAACTTGGACCTCGGGTGCCATTGACATTGACTATTTTTAGATCTCCTTGGCGGGGGCCATGGAAATCGCCGACACGCGATCAGTGATTGATGAGTGAAAATACCCACACTACGTCACTTTTGGTTCAAGACGATTACCGGTTTATTTCTGTATTTGAGCGAATTCCTTTACAAATTACATACAAGTTAGTTCTTCTCTAAACTCATTCTTATTAAAAAGGCGAAATAAATAATCTAACATTGTCATGACCATATAATGCTGAACACCAAAACATGGTCTGATTATACATTTAGATGTTCCATACAAAAAATTACAACTTAAATTACACTCCTTTTGATCAGTCGGAAAAAAGCTTGGTTGACGCGCGGCTAAATGAAGCAGATCAAATCAAATCTAAATTGGAAGTTCTCTCGTGCATACCTCGAAAACTTCTTTTTTAATTAACTTAATTTTAAAAAGAAGTGGTTCTCAATTTATAGTATTTTTTTTATGTATGTTCTCTAATGTCTCAGCGGCGAAAATTTTTTTTTTGTTTACCTAGCGAGCGAAGCGTCGCAGCTTCGAGTCTGGAAAAATGTTCGTTCGTCTCACAGCTTGTATGTATGTATGATGATGTTTGTACTCGCGCACAGGTTTTAGTTTTCAACCACTCTTGACGAAATTGTTTTTTTGTTTATTGGGGTGGATACGGCGCCAGAAAAATACCAAATCCAATCATCGATATTATATAAAACAAGAGTAAAAAATAAAAGTCAAAATACAGAAAAAAAAATTAGGAAAAATACAAAACAATCATATTAATTTAGTTAAAATTGATTTAAAACAACATGATTCATAAATAAATGCCACTGAACAAAGACTGACTTTGTTCGAAAAATGCAAAAACCGAAAAAGAGAATCAAATATGTCAGTATTCATGGCTGTTATTTCCGTCAAATCCGCGCCTGACAATATTTTAAAAGCTGCAAAACTATAGTGGGAGCGAGAGACACATTGCAGAACTACTAGTCTATTTTAGGTATGCTGAGATGCTAAGAAATACTTGTAACAGCTGCATTTTTAACTGATATATTTTAAAGACACTATTTATAAACATGAACTCGGCAATTTGTCATGACATATGACTATAGCATGTAGCCCAGTATCAAATATAACAGGCAGTTATCACAGGTACTTGGTTCTCGGATATTGATGTACTAAGCTGAAAGGGAATCACTGTGCTCATCCAGCCTAACATTGTTAACCGTCCTTAAAACCTTCCACATTTAACGAAGAGCCAATTTTGGAAATAACATATTTACCCTAAAATTCCGGTTTGATCCCATAGTAGGTTTAATAAGTATATCACTACTAATTGTCATCATGAAAAGAGTGACCCTGTAAATTTTTAGCACAACAGAGTATTTTCCAGTATAAAAAGCAGCCTATGACACTAAGGAATCATAGCTTTATACCAGTGAAAGAATTTTCAAAATCATATCAGTTATCTAAGGGATTACTTATATATGAAGAAACTATTAACTAATATTAACATAATAAAACAGAAGATAAATAAGACAACATATAAAAATAGCAGATAAATCAACACCTTTATTAAAGATAATAAAATTGGCAACTCAATATCAAATTGGACATTTAAATATCAAACCTTAATCATTTTGGGGAAATTACTTTTGAAATTGAATATGTCTGACAGATAACAATTAAAAAACAAGTGTGTTAATAAAATTTCATCAGAACAAGTTTAAAAATATATTATATACTATAACAGATAGTATCAGCATCCAGAAAATCTAACATAATGATAAATAAAAATAAAAATTATTCAATTATAAAAACCATACTTTAGCTTACCTCTGGGAGGATGGCCTTGACCTGACTGCTAGCTAGTACCTTCCGACTTTAATCACTTTTATGAACTTTATTGATTGATATTGAGCACTGATCCTCACAAAACACTAAACAGAACTGAAGGAGTGTTGCTCAAATACTAAACGGTATAATTATCTATGAGTCAGACAGAAAACCAGATTATTAACAAAAACAGCACAGTTGCATCATGATTGTGAAACCTATACCTAACTATACACATACATATGAGTACCAACGTTTAGTAATTTAGTTGTACAACTAGATTATCTGGTCCTTAACAAATAACTTTAAAAATTGTTGTCGCAAGATAATCAGCTCTCAGAACTATTTGTAGATACACTACCATTTCATTTCAAACAATCCACTCCTTAAGGCGTTCTAAATAATATAGTAAATATAATAAGATAGTTAACCATTAAAACTTTGAATCACAGAGAAACCGAAGAATAATATATATTAGAGAAACTATCAAAGAAGTTACTTATCAAAACATTGATAATCAAGTTTTTGCCGGTTGAGGTATTGCTCGAACGCACTGATGTGATCATTTAATTAACTTTACGCCAGTAAGTATTGTAAATAAACTTACCACAGGGTTAAACACGCAGTTATGAATAAGAGCTAGTACTTCCTTCCTTATTTTAATTATAGCTTCGACAGCTGCAGTGCGATTCTCTGTAACATGCCTCCCTGCGGGATCTAGTTTGAGTGATTCACATTCCCTTCGATCCTGGCGTCAGCTTCACTTAAATTGGCATTCTGTGACCAAACGATTTGATAGGTGTAGTGAAGTGATAATTGAGTGATCAAAAAACTTGAGGGAGTTTTACTAGGGATTGACACGCATAGTTTGATCCGAATCGACATTACCGGTTTTCCATTATTTCGTGTTTACGGCCATTAAATGCATTTTTTTAGTAAATTAAAGTATAATATAGTATATTTTACAACTAAACAACAAAACGTGACTTAATTTAGGGGTAAATCAAGCTTAAAACTTTTTTTAAATACTGGCAGAATGATAATAACCGTATGTTGCCACAACCGACGCATGTGGTAAAAAAAACCTAAGTAAACAAAACAAAATATCAAGTCAATGTAGAATTCGAAAGAAATATACTAAAAACCAATTGTAATTCTGTTAAAAATGCTTGATAAAACTATATATAAATGAGGGGATCTCAAAATGCCAACAAAATGTGAACTTATAAAGATAACCTTAACTTCGTCGAGGTTCTAAGGAATTCTGTTGAGATTGCATCTTGTGTCGTGTTGCTGCATACAGTTGAATACTTTTATATAAACAAAACTAAATATAGACAATATTTCAACATCAGGTAAACATTCCAAGTTACTTTAAAACTCGACCTATTACTTTACGGACATTAATTACTATTCATTAAAAATTTACAATAGTCCTCATATATTTATGTACATATTTCAATTACAGCCATACTCCTCAACATTCTGGAAACCATTAGCGGCTCAGTTACAGAAGATACTAGGATAATTATAAAGCGTGGGACATCCTAAAGACTGGCAAAATGTGGCAAAGTGCCCATATAATTTGTTCAAGAAATACAGCTACTATTAAATTGTGTCGCTGAACGTTGGAAACAATGATTGATGGTAATACATTTTTCACAAAATTACAAGGAGAAATAGAATCCGTGGTCAGACTTTACCATCTCAAACGCAGAATCAGTGTGCTCCGATAACAGAAAAATGTCTGAGACTAAAAGAGAGACGGATAGACCTCGAAGATAAGAATGCGTCACTCCTGAGAACTGTTCTAGAACATGTAGAGTAATAAGCTCAATAAAATGCTAAGAATGATTAGGAGATGGCAGTGAACACAGAAAATATATGGTTTTAAACTATTGAGTGATGAAATACATTATCAATTGCATGTAATGTATTGTAACATAAAAGTAATTGTTACTAAAAGATTTTTCATGCTGTTTTGAAGTGCTTGTGTTGTGTATATTGGTTTTAGTATTATAGTAGTGTTATATTGTTATATATTATTGATTTTGAATTTGATTTTATAACCTACTTTACGAGTAGACATAGGGTTGACATTGATTTATATTTACTATGTAAGTGTTTTGTAATCATTTCTTTTTAATGTTAATGAATCCTGCTTATTAAATACTATACTTGACCATAATTATTTATAAATACTTTTTAAATTATCAGTAGTGAATAACCCAGTAATTAAAACCCTGATTTGATATCAAAATTACTGTATCTAGTAATAAAATCCAAATAAAGTTCTCAATATTGTATATTTTATCATTTATTCCAAATATTATAAAGTAATTGGGATTAAATCATAACTAACTTAAAACTATATATCAATATATTAATAGAAATTTGTTGCAAAATAGTTAACAGGTATGAACCGCAAGCAATCAACTCAAATTATAATATCAGAATATATATAAAAAAATATCTTTAACATATATAAAGTTAAAACATTTGATTAGTTCTGATAATGTCAGGGTGTTATAATTAAGTACCCAGTGTACCAGTAGAGGCATCTTATTAGCCTTAGGAATTCCAATGATCCTTTTAACTAAATTTCTTGAGAAGCATATATTGATGGTTGTGCATGGCACCGCCATTACTTGTAAGATATTAATCAGCACCTGTAACAATATAATATTAACTATGTCACTGGTATAGAGAATAATAGTTTTTATTATTAAAATATATTTGTATTTATTACATAATAATTCTCTTTCAGAATATCATTTGAACTCAATAGTACTGGAAAACTTACTAGTAGGACATTCCTGACACGGTATACTTTTCTAAAATAGAAATAACTTGATTTTCAGAATGTACGCTTTGGTAATCACAATGTCATCAATGCATGCCAGTACACCCAGTTTGTGAAACGTCTCATAAAATCTGTAAATTATTGGGTTGCTTTTCAATACAACATAGTACTCTCACTTCTGAGATATAATGAAAGAAAATTTATTTTGTTTCACAGAACCTAAGAAACCTAAGAATATTAAATGTTGAAATTAATTTTAAATATCACAACAAATTTTCCTGGCACAAAACGGTACAACCAGAGCATAATGCTTTTAATAACAACCAGCGCAGATCATAATCTTTTACAATGCAAGGTTGCAGACATTATAAATGCAGGGTGATGTTAATGCTTGGAAGATGTAGGCACATACATTTCTCTCTACTTATTTTAATAGCTTCTAGTTGTTAGAAATGATAGTGTGCCTATAGATGATTATATTAATAAACAATGTTTTTTTTATTAAGTAGGTACATTATTTCGGAATTTAATATACCAAAAGTGTTCTATTTGGGATATATAACTTTGTCCTCAATCAGATACTTCTTGAATTTCTAAGTAGATAGAATGTCATTCTAAGTCTCAGACTATAAGGAAAATCTCAAATCTGTGATCTACGTTATCAACTAAATAGTCTGAAAGTCTCTAAAGGTACCTAACGCAGCTGTTTCCAATCAATACACTCGGAATACATACAGACGACGCCAATCATATAATGCCTATGAGTAACCTCAGGCTCTTCATAATTAGTCAGCAGCGAAAAAAGTGAACCATATTCTAAAACAACGATACTAAACAATAAGTTTGGTAGGATACATAATTTGTGACATTAACTGATAGAATTTTTTTAGATATATAAATATCAACTTTACACTAGCTTACCTTAAGCTAATTGTATGGACAAACTTATTAATTTCGATAAATAAATTATATAGGGAGCAAAATTACTATCTCCCATATACTTCACGCAAAACTCGCATGAAAAATAGTAACTTTTAATCTGACACTAGGATTCGAGTTTTTGCGTGAGGTGAGTAATTGGGTGAGGGTCATATGCAGACGCAGAATACCAAGAAACGTCAAAGTCTAAAATTTGATCACTCACATGTAGTGTCTCTCGCACGCACGGTCGTTCGGGTGGCGCTAGTGACGCCCGAAGTTTTCTTGGAATACCAATCGCAAATCTCGACGCGGATTTGGGAGTCACGCAAGCGAGATACGTTTGCAGAATCGCACTGCTGCGTCCAAAAGGCATTGGATTAGTTTGAGTATGTCAGCATCATCTTCTTATTAGTTTGTGATCAAGACAAACTAATAAGAAGATACTACGTATCAGACGACTCACCATCATACATTCTTTTTACTTGTTAAGTTTATCTGTGGTAGGGACGCAATTGAACCCCGCGCCTCGCACCTCCGTGCTTTCTATACATACCTACGTACATATAGACGGATACAATGTTTAATGGGTAATAAATAATAGGCCACAATTAGTAAATAAAACAACCCTGTTTAAAATCACTTATTATTTTAATTTCTTTTTGTATTTTTACAAAGCTTTCTGCTGCATAAAAGGTACCTAATTTGGAACACAATTCCAGCCGAATAATGTCAGTGCCCCTTGGGACTTTATTTATTATGTTGCACCAATTATTTGCATTACGTATTCTCAACAATAAGACGGAAGGCTTAACTCGACGCACTTATGGAGCAAAGAAGCCTTCAAATTTCTAATTCAGTGCCAAAAATAAACACTTAACACAACCTCCGCGACGTTGTAACGTGAAATTGACAACGAACGATAGACAAGACAAACAAAATGGCAGCCAGCTGGAACGAACGGCTTTTAACAGGGGGAGAAGTAAGGCGCAAGAGGGGCGAGGTTCATCTGAGGAGCGTCGCAACATCTTTCACTCATTCTCGTTCTATGCAGAGTTTTTTTTTGTATGACAGTGAATTAGGTGTGGTCTTGATGGAGCACAGCAGCACAGATTAGTTAAACTTGGAGAAGTTAGAGATTACAAAGCTCATGCAAAAATCAATGACAGATCATATAGTTGTACCCATTGATGTACATGTACTAGATGCGTACTAACCCCCTCAATGCATTACTGCTTCACGTAAGGCCACAGCCATTGTAGGTACATATCTTTTCACCACTGCGAAGTATATTTATCTTCTAGTTCAGTAGTTCACCTCTCACAGTTTACGTTTCAAACGCTAGTTCTTCGAAGGAGACATGTTGATATGTATAGTGGTAGAAATAAACCAAAATGAATCTTAAAGTCAAATCCTAAAGCTAATTTTCAATTATCATTGTATCACTCTATTGTCTTTTTTGGCTTTAAACAAATTAGAAAAATATGATTGCATTTTATTTATACATTGCGTATACTCTGATGGAATTTCAAAATTGACGTTAAGCGTAACAAGCAATGAATGATAAACTTTAGAGAATTCACAGTATCGCTCTTATAATTATAATTATGTTCGTAACTTGATACGAGAAAGAGCGAGTGAAATAGAGAACTACTTCAAGAGTACTTCAGTCAGCTCGGCTATCTCAGCGTTTCGTTAGCGTCGTCGCGTCGCGGTAAATTGTAATCTAGAAATTGACGCGGATGATTGCAAAAAGTATTTAAATTACTGTAGTAAACCGTTGACATCTATTTCATTCGGACCAGTAGATTATACTGAGCTCAAAAAGGTAGTAGTTAACATGAAGCAAAAACCTACGTTAGATATTTATGATATGAGTACTAAGACTTTACGGAACCTAATAATAAATAACGATAATTTATTTGAATTAATATTAATTGTCTTAAACTCATGTTTAACTGACGGAATATTTCCCGACGTATTGAAACCGGGTAGGGTAATCCCACTTTTTAAAAAAGGGGATATAGAGGATATTAGTAATTATAGACCCGTTTGCATTTTGCCAACTTTATCAAAAATTTTAGAAGCTATTATTAAATCGAGAATTGTTAAATACTTTGAAGAAAATAATTTATTTACAATGTCACAGTTTGGATTCAGAAAAGGCCGCTCAACAGAAATGGCTATAAGAAAAGTAGTATATTACATTCTAGAATCCTTAGATACGTCAAATAAATGTGCAAGTATCTTTTGTGATCTTTCAAAAGCTTTTGATTGTTTGAGGCACGATATATTGATTTTAAAAATGCAATATTACGGATTTCAAGGTCATGAATTAAATATGATGATAACTTACTTACAGAACCGTAGTCAAATTGTCTCGATTAATGAACAAATTTCTACAGAAGGTAGGATGTCAATTGGAGTACCACAGGGCTCTATTTTAGGCCCAGTCTTATTTTTGATATATATTAATGATATTACCAATGCATTGCCAAGTTGGGCTCACATAAATTTATTTGCAGATGACACACATGTAGGTATCAGAGACAAATGTATACATAATTTAGAAAATAAAATTAGTATCGTTATGGAATTTTTAAAGGAATGGTTTGACGCAAATGGAATTGTTCTTAACTCTGATAAAACCATCTCTATGCAGTATCAGTCAAAGTTAGGTATTTTCGGGAATTCCATTAGTAAAACAAATGTATTTCTAGGTTATACAATAGATAATACAATTAGCCATAATGCGCACATCGATAAAATTTGCAAGAAAATGGCAAGTGGTAATTATGCTTTATTTAAACTTAAGCCATTACTAGATAAAAAGTCGCTCATCTCTGTCTATTATGCCTACGTGCATTCTATTATAAGATACGCTATTACTGTTTGGGGAAATGCTAAAGATATCATAAAAGTCTTAAAATGTCAAAAACAGTCTATAAGAACAATTAACGGTTTGAAAAAACGTAGTCCTGCGAGAAAACACTTTAAAAAAGATAAAATAATGACAGTTATATCACTTTATATTTATAGTTGTTTATTAGAAGTACACGAGGATAGGGAAATACCGGAAAAAAGAATTTCACGCAATAATAAAAAAGGGCGAATCCTACCAATAAATAGATTAGCTAAATGTAAGAAGCAGGGGCTTTATACTAAAATACTGATGTATAATAAATTACCTAATAGTGTAATGGATCTCAATTTTATTACATTCAAACAAAAATTGAAGTATTTTTTTTGAAAGCAATCCTTTTTATAAACTCAGCGAATATATGTCAATGCAGCTAAGAACTAATATTAAGTAATCGTATATAAATGAGATTTGTAAGTTAAATTTTTTAAGTAATTATTCATGCAAATGTAATAAGACTTGCCTGTAACGAACGTTATTTAAAGGTCAATAAATATTACTTTACTTTACTTTTACTTTACTTTACTAAACGACGCGAACTAAAGATATGTTTGTATTGAAACTGATCTGGTAAAGGATGAACTAAACGCAACTGAACTAGTTCAATTGAAGGATTCCTTCGCGAACTACACATGACTAGTGCCTGGTGTAAGGCCAACCGAGCGAAAGCTCTTCAAAAATATTTCGAAATGGGTAAATGCGTCGTTAAATACATACCTTTAACGACGCATTTACCCATTCACTCAATCACTCAAAAACATAACAAATCAAGCGAGATTACTTTCCATTGTTATTGTATGGGTATGTTTATTGTTTATGTGTGCATATTACACTAAAAAATGCAAAACTCAAAACTAAAAACAGATTAATGTACCTAATTCAGTATTTGGTGTTGCCCTTAAAAACATCGGGATGGGTTCCCACAATAATGGGAAAATATCAATGTATAAAATAAATTTGTACTTAAGTTACTTTTGTTTTTCTGTTAAAATGAAATATGAAGAGATTAGTTAGGTACTACTGTATTTGTTTGATTTCTTATTTTTACCTAGAAAACTTTTGACTCTGAAATACCTTGGAAAAAGTTCTTGGAAATGAATGTTCTTAACGAAATTTAGGATAACTTTATACTAAGCAATTTGAGAAAAATATAATTTAGTCCAATAAGTGGAATTTGGTCTACACCTCCTTTGTAGGGAGACCCGTGCCCAGCAGATGGATGCTATGAATCAACACACATAAAAATATTTATTTGGTTACAAGATAGAGATTCCGGTTATACGGGCTCGTATAAAATGCGTCAACTTTAATTGTGCGAAATGCCTGATTGTAGAACTTGCTAACAGGTTCTTTATTTCCAAATATTATAATGTTTGGTCTTTTTCAAGTCCAAAATTGAAATGTTTTAAATTGGTTTCTTCTATGCAAGTGTACAATGATACTACTGCTACGTCTTAGGCCACTTCGTTGCAGACAATCACAGACATATAAAAAAAGATTCTTTTTAATTTTTTTGGGTAAATTTTTTATGGTAGGCACCACCAACCCGCAGCGCATGTTCAACTGCGCATCACCAAAGCGGTTACACTTTTTTCGACGCGCGGTTATGAGGTTTGCGTCTCTATATATATGTAACTCTTTGGTTGTACCTATCTCCAATGCGAATGCGATGAAGCTGCGCTACGAGGGGCATACTTTCTTTATATAATTTGAATGTAGCGTCAGTCATAGAAGTCCGATGTGGCGGGAGGCGTTCATCGAAAAAGTGCGTCATCCGACCACAGGTAATAGAGATAGGGTTCAATTTCATAGTTTGGTGTTGTAGCAACACCAAACTATCAACTAAAATATCGTGACAGACTCGGCCTTCACAACACAGAGTGTTGTGGTTTCAGACCGGAAGTATCGTTTCATTACATTTCTCCATTCTTGGGACAAACCCGTTTAGTCATCGTCGATCGCACTTGATAATGCTGGGTTTACATTACCGGGCGAAGATTTGTGTCGCGTTGGCGCGCTAAAAATATCGTGTCGGGCATACGCGATGATGTAGCCAAGAACATCACGTGAGTCCTTGGTCGATCAAGTCATAAGTCGTCATGGTCATGTGCCTTAGAAAAGTTGGTGGAGACTTTAACAGGGTAGATATAGAAATAGAGATTAGTTGAATAAATCAAAGCTGTAACAAAACGTACCCTAGTGCGCGTTTCAGATTGCTTAGTCAGAATAAAATTTCACCGGACTAAACGTCAAACACACCGTTAGTAGGAGCACTAATCGAATAAGATTGCACCAGACAAAATTTTAAACCGGGTGGTTTAAAATTTAATCTGGCGCAATCGCATTTATTCGCGTTAACCTGCGTTAACTTAGTCGTCAAATGAATAAAATCTATATAAGTACCCCATTATGACCCCATTGAGCTAGTTTTATAATCTGCTGTCAGTTTTGCCGATATCTCAATGGTCTTTGCTTGGTTTTTGATTTCTATCTAATATACATATATTTTCACTATAATACAAAGCGCTTTTGAGAAATCTTGGCCATTTGTCAGCAAATATATCGACTTGTACTTGTGACGAGATAAACGCATTAAGGTGACGTTGCGCGCGAACCAACGGTGACTGGTCACTCGCTACGGTAAGGGGGGGGGGGGGGGCACCGGTGAGAAGGGCGGTACACAGCCACTGCGTAATCTTGTGAGTTGCTCTGGCACTGTAAAACGACTTGCACCTTCAACCAGAGTACGACAGTCAAGGATCCCATTTAAGATTCGGTAAAAATTCAATAATAGATCAAACAGGCGCCGTGCTTCTAGTGAATTAAGACGACGGGTAAAGAGAAACGCAATTGAAAATGTGAGCCACGGAATAAATAATAGTATGTACTGATACTTACCTATGCCATGTCATCTCTTTGATTCTGGGCGAAACAAATGAGCGGGCATTGGCCTGCCTTCTATAATTTTGTCAACTGTATAGATAGATGGTGTCTTACGCACAGTTTGGATATTGACATAGAGTAATGTTAGTTCAGAGAAATAACATCGTACTTTTCTGAAAGTTAGGTCAAATATTACTATTGTACAGAAGGTGAAGTATGTAGTAATAAATATATCTTATCCGTGGCGACAGGTGCTTGGCGACAGGTGCTCTGTGTGTGAATCGTTATAGAAATAAATAAATATATATTTAAACATAATAAATATATAGAATAGGAGATTAATACAGAAAAAGATAATATATAAAAAACACTTAAATTAAATAACCCCATCCAACTCACTGCCTTGTGGCAATGTTCCCAGGATGCTGGCAGCGTTACCTCGCTGAATAATTAAACTTAACTTTTGAGCAAAGTAAGTGCCAGCCCTGGGATCTCCCGAGGCGAGTACCAGTCTTAAAGATATTTCTTTACAAAAATTTTTCATATCGGACGACCACGGGCCCATCGTTTCTACAGCCAGAGCAACGAACTCGTGATTTGCGCAAATGTTTGAATATTTGCGCTTCTTTAAAAATTGTGCCTGTTCTGCCGCGGCTCCAGCACTAAGAGCGGAATTGGCGACATGCGACGGCGCGAGCGTGTCCACACACGTGGCGTCCCAAACTAAGGTTCTCCCGAGACACCACGGTACTAAAGTGGCACCGTCTGGCCGCTTTCCGTCGTCCCTCGACAAACCGCACGGCTCTAGTGCTGAGGGTACGGATGCTGTGGAGAGTGCCCGATGGACTAAATCATTAATAGCCCAATGTCGATAGATCCGACCGGCACTCTTCACGCAAGAAAGCCCGTGTCGTCCAAGCTTGTCCACGCCCCGGCCGCATTGGCAGCGATGAGGCTCGCATAGTTTTATACCCAGTCGCAATCCTGCTGCTACGCGAAGACAACAGGGGTCGAGAAGGGTACCTAAATTGTCGGAAGGTAACGCATGAAGCCAGTAGCCGGATTCTGATTCCGAAAGTGCCAAAAGGCGTGCTCGATCCGAAACATCTGAAATTCCATCTAAAAGAGCCGAATGGGTAATTTTTAACAAAGGGGTATCCCACAAAATTTGCTTTTCCGTTTCAGTAGGGGCACTGGCATCAGGACATGAAGCACTCCAAGCAGCCAAGGCCTCAACCTGACAAGCAACACGAACAACGGCAATTGGTAAATTGAGAATGTTTCCGATGAGGTGTTGCGAGCCATGAGTTGAAGCCAAGAAAGCTGGTAGTGCCACACTCGACGTGGTGCGAATGCCCAAACCACCAAAAGAAATGGGAAGAGTTGCTTGTGCCCATGAGCGGTCGTCATGCATTGTATATTGAATTTATAATATATTTAAATTTTTATTAGTAATAAACGTAATAAAAGCATTTTTTTCACATTTTAAAGTCGTACATGAGCTGTTGTTCCAATATTCATTTGAAGATAACTTAAACAAAAAGGAAAACTGGATTTGCTTTTTTCAGGTTGATTGTGATGAGGACGGCTGTTCCTGCACGGCAGGACGCGCCGCGCCACGCCGCATAGCGCTTTTTCTGCAACAAGAGTCGTGCTGGCTGACCAACGGCCTCGCTAGTTTTCTGTTTCTTCGTGTCACTTTGACTATTGCAAGATTTTATTGAAAATATTGATTTTGCTCGTTTGTTTATTTGTGCTAAAAAAGTGATCGAGTGAAGTGAATTGAAGTGAAGAAATATGGTTTTAAAAAAAATAGTAGATGTCTAGTCTTATAAGCGGGCCGTCTTCTTCTTCAACTGCTCGAGATGTGGTGCCCGAATTGTTATGCTGTGAAATATGTGGTGATAGGAAAGTCTACAAAGGTCAACGTGGTTTACATATTCATTGCAGTCGTCGTCATGTGCCACGTACAGACTCCACCACGCACTTACCTTTGCCAGATTCACAAATTACAATTTCAGCAATTAATTCAGAAACACCAAGCAACACATCTTTGGCAGAGAGGCTCGCTTTTTTCAAAAATAGTGTCAAGGTGATCAAAAGGATACCAAGAGGAGCCCGTGATAGCGTGGCTCGAAGTTTGGCGGAGTGCGTTGCAAAGGTTGTCTCTGAAAATACTTTGAATTCATGGGAAGCTTTTTTAACTTTTTCATATTGTATATTCCATATCCCACCAAACTCCAACCGTCGCTCACTCACCTCTGCAATAAAATTAAATACAACACAATTCACACAGCCGTGTATTTCAAATAGAGTTGAGAGTAGCCCGCACTTCTCCCATGACGTATCAAAACTTATTGAGAATAAACTTTCAGACGGAAATGTGCGTGGTGCTGCCAAACTTTTATTTTCTGAAGATTCCCTGGGAACGGATTCCGCCGAGACTTTTGGTGCTTTATGTGAAAAACACCCATCACAGTCAGCTCTCACGAATTTTCCCAGCCCGCCATCGGCAGAAATGTCTTTTCATGTCGATGTAGAATCGACCCTCAATGCTATTAAGTCGTTTCCTAATGGTTCTGCTGGTGGTTTAGACGGCATAACTCCTCAACATCTCAAAGACCTGACATATCCTCTTGTGGGTGATGCTGGGCGATATCTACTTCAGGAATTGACCGCATTAGTCAATTTGATGTTGGATGGTCGAGTTCCCGACGAGATAGTACCCATCCTGTATGGGGCCAATTTAGTAGCATTAAGTAAAAAAGATGGTGGGGTTCGACCTATTGCCGTTGGCAGTGTCATTAGACGCCTTACGTCAAAATTATGCTGTCGTGCTATTCAAGGCAACTTAGCTAATAAATTTCAACCTCGACAGCTAGGTTTTGGTGTGAGGGCTGGCTGTGAAGCTGCTGTGCATGCTGCGCGTACATTTCTGGGTTCGACATATTACGACGTTTTTATCAAAATTGATGTAAGGAATGCCTTCAATAGTTTAGATAGAGGTATTCTTCTGACAGAAATTCAAAAAGAAATACCGGAAATTTATAATTATGTGTGGCAATGTTACGGCACCCCTACAAAATTACTTTTTGGTCAAAAAGAAATAGCATCGTGTGTCGGATGCCAACAAGGAGATCCACTCGGTCCTGCAATTTTCAGTTTAGGCATAAATAGTATAATATCAGGATTAAATTCGAATTTCAACGTGTGGTACCTTGATGATGGCTCTCTCGGCGGGAATGCATCTGTTGTCTTAGAGGATTTAAAATCGATCATACAGCTATTTAGCACAATCGGTTTGACTCTAAATTTTAGTAAATGTGAAATTTTCTTTCCGGACCACATTAACGATCAAGACCGTGTATGTCTTCTTGATAAATTTAACACACTGTGTCCAGATATTTCTTTAAAGGATAAATCATCATTAACATTGTTAGGTGCCCCTTTATTTTTGGATTCAATAACACCCACGTTTATTTCAAAAGTTGAAACTTTCACTAAAAATTCTCATCGTCTTTTTCAAATAAAACCACACATGGCGTTGTACATTCTACGCATGTGTCTTTTTACACCTAAATTTATGTACTTGTTACGATGTTGCCCCGTTTGGTTTTTCCCAACTATTACGGATTTGGTAGATTCTACTTTAAAAAACACTGTTACCAAAATTCTGAATCTTGCTTTTGACGACCGCTCATGGGCACAAGCAACTCTTCCCATTTCTTTTGTAGTAATTACTCAATTCAAATATAACTTTACTCATTTTAGAATAATAATAACTCGATTTCATAAAACTTTTATAAAAATGTTTTCTCGTACCTCGTAAAAACATTTTAAAAAAATTGAGAAAATGCGTAGAAACTATCGTTCGAGTTCGTTCGTTGAATATCGTGAGAGTTGTACCCTTCAAAATTCCGCCATCGTAAGCAGTTGACAGCTCATATCATTATTTATCAACTACGAGGTTCGCTGGGTCAGGTACCTAGTACTTACTTCAAAAAATTGTAATAAAACAAATATTTTTGTGCATATTATTATTTATAAATCTAACTATTTTGACCGATTTTTATCAAACTTATATGAATTAATTTTTCGTTAATTTTAACGTCTCTAAGAAAACAGAAAAAACAAACAGTTAGGTATTTTTATTATGGCAGTTGCTCCTGAGAGTGATGAATGTTTTTTTTCATAAGATCTCTTCCCGTAGCAACCATCAGCTATAACATCTATGATGGCAATGCCGTTCGAATTCACCCTTCCCGCTTCGATAGCTATGCAACGCTCCTCTTCGCCATTTTCTCTCGTTGATTTAATTATTTAAATCAACGAGAGAAAATGGCGAAGTTCCCATTTTTCATTAATATCTTTTAATTTCATTGAAAAAAGTTTTCTGTATCCGCAACCACTAGCAACTGTACTTATGTCCATTTCATCGACTGCAATATCAGTTATGACTAAAAAGTTAAATTACACATATTGCACTTCAATTTAAATTGCGAAATAAGGCCAACTTGAGTTTCAGATATAATTTCTATTGATTTTAATCCACAATATAGAGGTACATGAGTAGATATTTATTAAAGTTGATTAAAAAACAGTGATACGATTATTATCCTTCTTCCATAACTGTTTTCGTTGGCTCTGCAAATAAAATAAATTTTTCAATAATAATTGCGTATTGAGGCATTCTTCATACACATTTCGGTTTTATGAAGGAAGTACATACAGAACCGGTTTTAAGCTAGACATCATATCTTTTTCTATAATAAAACCCTCAGAGCCCCAACAGCCCAGGGTTTCCACAGCAGTTAGCACAAAGTGGTAAAGCGGTTCTCATAAATAGTTTTTAAAAAGTGACAGATAGAAAAGTCTGATTAATTGCTATGTAAATTACCGCGAATATTTTACAAAAAGGGATTAATAAGGGCTATAGGTTACGTGTTGCAAGTAACTGCACTGACGCTGCTATGTGCATCGTGATTTGTTTTGTCGTCCGTTGCGGATGTAGACATTTCAATCTGCCTGAAAAAATATTTATTAGTACTCGTACTGTCTAGCTACACATATTACATATTTGAATGATATTTAAGATAACTCTACCTACAGAAATGACCTTAACATAAAATTAACAAAAATATTTAAATCTACCCGCGCCCTGCGGTTTTATCCGCGTTAGTACAGGATATAAAATAAAAATGCATGTGTTAACCCAGGGTCTAAGTTATCCCCGTACCAAATTTTATCCAAATCGGTTCCGCAGTTTTTACGTTATGGAGTAACAAACATACATCCATACATTCTTTCAAATTTTCGTGTTTATAATATTAGTAGGATTGCTTAATTTATGTTTTTTTATAGTTTATTTGAGTAAACTTGACACATCTGAAATCTTCACATACTTGTAAAAAATATTTACTATAAATAAAAAATTACCTGGTTGTTCCATATTTTTTCACAATTGAAACATTGAAATGACTTGTAGCTATACATTTTGATTGTTTCTATGACAAAAACAGTAGGTATTGATTACTGTGAAAAAAATCCTCGTATAACCATTTGTTACAATAAGTTTCTGTAACAAGACTACTCTGTGCGGTGAAATTCGAATTGATGCAGACGAGTGTTTGTTTAGACTCAATATGTAGGTATGTGTGAAACGAGCGAAGCATCTCTGCTTAGAGGTACATTTTATTTTGTCTGTCAGTTTGTATGTATGGATGTCCTCAAGAAATTTCGCAATCGCGTACAGGTTTCCTCATAAAAAGCGTTTACAGTGTAGGTACTAAAAAATATAATTGTTTTTATCTGAATCGGAAGGGTGAATTCGAACGGCATTGCCATCATAGATGTTATAGCTGATGGTTGCTACAGGAAGAAATCTTATAAAAAAAAAATATTCTTCACTGTAAGGAGCAGCTGCCATAGTAAAAATACCTAACTGTTTACCTTTTATTTCAGTTATTGTTATTTTAAAGTATTTTTCTGTTTTCTTAGAGACGTTAAAATTAACGAAAAATTAATTCATATAAGTTTGATAAAAATCGGTCAAAATAGTTAGATTTATAAATAAAAATATATATAAAAAATATCTAAATAAAAAATTAGGGAAATCATCGATGAACGTTTACTTATAAAGAAATACATACAAACGAACATAGAACCTCCCCCTTTTTGAAAGTCAGTTAAAAACAAAAGCGTTTATTACATACTCTGGGGAATCAACACTATCAGGTATGCGCCGCTGGTTTTCTTGCACTCTCGATCTTCCAGTAACCGCAAGGCGCGAAATAAGTTATCGCTTAAACTTTAGTGATAATTTTTGTTTTCGATTCTTCTTATCTTCTCTCCCATTTGTATATTATCACACTTCTACAAGTAGTGTCAAAATCACGGCAGAGAATCTTTCTAGTAAAACACAATCGCTTATTGAGCTATGTTATTACGCGCACGCGACAACTATCCTAGGAAAGAATATTGTATATAATTAATCTCACGCTTTTTTTTTTTTTTTGAGAAAAGAACTGAGCTGCTGGTCGAACGCGACCTCGGACAGCTTGACCGGACGTTGGCGAGCGCTAGTGCGCTGGGCCGCGGTTTTGGTTTTGGGGTGACAAGCACAAGGGCGCCTCAGACGGCACGAACCTCGGCTTGAGCCGTCGCCCAGAGTTGGACTAACGAACTGCCCTGGCAACTCAGACGGGGAGTGCCTAGGGCCCTAGCCACTGGTGGCATCCTAGCTAAAACTTTTTAGAGCGAATTTGCCCAGACCTCCCTGAGGGGAAGGACAAATGAGCCCTATGAATCTGAGTGACTATTTGACCTGATTGTCCTGGAGCTCTGAGGCCAGAGTTCACGAGGACCCTACACTTGATTGGCATCTGAAGGACGCTTTTTGGAGAGAGGTGCCCTGGCCCGCGCCCTATCATTAGATCGACTTGTGTCCATGGCATCCCGGGGAGAGGGCTGGACCCTAAAGCTAGCTAATTTAGGCAACTGATTTGATTATTTGACTGAATTGCCCTGGCCTCCCAGACGGGGAAAGACCTAGGGCCCTATCAATCAACTGGGTGACCCTAAGGGTCGTAAGAGACCACGTTCTCGCCGGCGAGGACGCATTCTGTTTCGTCGGAATGGATGTCGAATCTGGTGGCCCGGACCAGTACCAAAATAATCTCACGCTGCACTAGATGAAGTCTAACAACGTCGCGCACTGCTCGAAGTGGCAGGGATGAGGCGGGCACGCATGCAACGTCGCATAAAACTAACGCTACCCGCTAGTTAAGCAAAGTGCCTCATTAAAATATGTGCTAAGTGCCTAGTTAAAATATATTAGCAACATGCTTTTCTAAATGAATACTTTTTAGTAGGCTCTATACCATTTATCTTTAAAACTTCACTTACCTATTACTCTAAGACAAAAATAATACATTAACCTGAAGGTGGCAATATTTCGATTAATCAACCTCAACATTAAAAAGTAGACATTCCACGTATACCGAAAGAAACATTTTCAAAATAATGAGATTATGGGTTCTTCAAAAATATATTAAAATGGCTTGGTAAACTAAGATAATAATTTTGAAACATGCTTTAATTGAGTATATGTATTACATAATGTATTAACTTCCAACATGGCACAGTATACGGTAATGCTAGAAAATGGAAACAAAAATGTATCTATTCGGGAACCATCACCTTAAATCCGAGAGCTCCTAAGATGTAGTTGGGTGGGTATAACAACGGATAGTACGCATGCATCTTTTTATAAAGATACCTTAAAAAGCGCCTTTGAACTTTCTCTAGCATGAGAACGAACGTCTTTTCGTATGGACTCCATACAGCTGCACTAGATTCAAGCTTCGATCTGACTAGAGAGGTATATAATAATTTGAGTGCATTGGCATTTGTAAAGTCACGACAATTTCTACTTATAAAGCCTAATCGCTTGCAGACTTCAGCTGGTAGGTAGTGCTTGTATGTGTGGACATGAAATGTAAGTTTGGGATCGAATAAAATATCCAGATCTTTTGTTGGTTTTGCTAATAATTTCACCACTAAGACTGTATTCAAAGGCTACAGGACAGATGGATCGGGTGAAGGTCATAACGTAGCACTTAGTGATGTTAAGGGGTAATTTATTTTTAAGGCATCCAGTACTCTATAGTTTCAAGGTTATTCTGTAAAATGACGCAGTCTCTGGCAGATTTTATTCCTTGATATACTTTTAGGTCATGAGCATATAATAGACATACATGTGTCGCTCCAAATCATTGACCATAATAGCGAAAAATAGAGCCCAGCAATAATCCCTGGCTTATCCCTGATCGCGTCGAATATGGTTCAGAATCAAAAAAGCACCCCAAGCGCACAAACTGAATTCTATCACAAAGATAGACTACAAAAAATAGGAGTTTTGGGGCAAAACCTATAGCCTCGAGCTTCTGTAGCAAGACATCATTATCTACCAAATCAAACGCTTTCTTAAAATCTAAATAATTAGGTAACGTCGACTTGTGTGCATTCATCTAGCTTACGTGAAATGAAATCAACCAGTGTAAGTAAATTAGTGTTAACTGAAGTAAATACCAGCCAACGGATTTTTCAAGTTATACAAATATTAAGTCATATTTATGATAAAAAATAAGAAAAATACTCGTGCCGGTCAAGTTATTATGATACTCCGTAGACTAGTAACGTGGTGAAGACTTTACTAAATATGCTTGTATGTATAATATCTCAGGAAACCGAAAACAAAGTCCCGCCATTTTTTCGTTGGACGCGGGAATACTTCCTTCAACTTCAACTTTTAAAATCAAGTGGCTTCTGTGGTGGTGCCACAATTTCGCCAATGTCACGTGTGGGCAAAACGTAAAACAAGCGACGGAGATGATCAGTTTTTTATTTGATTTGCCTTTACAGCAGAGATCTGAAAAACATAGACTAAAGACAACATAATACACAAGCACTGGACAATACAAAACAACACCATTAGGAGTGAATATCATATCTTTGATATATATTAAATAGAATATACAATACATAATTATATCTATATTAATGTAAATTACAACCTAATATTATTAACGACAATAAATTTACTAATGGTGTTAAGGAAAAGTAAGCAGATAACCAATATTAGTAGGGCGAGGAATTTCAGGAGGTAGGATATCATATAAGGAGCATCGTAGATTAAAGCATTCAAAGAA
Organism: Ligdia adustata; assembly: GCA_947049295.1. NCBI lineage: Eukaryota > Metazoa > Arthropoda > Insecta > Lepidoptera > Geometridae > Ligdia > Ligdia adustata. The sequence goes on from OX346237.1 coordinate 6,457,694, forward strand.
AATGTGTTCCAGTGTACCATCATCAAGTCCACATTCACAGAGAGAAGTGTCCCGAATTCTTATCTAGGTCAAAAACAACAGGCGAGCAAGAGTAACCCAGCTTCATGCGACAAATAGTTGAAGCAGTTTGTTTTTATTTATTTACATTCTTAAAGTAAAACCATGGTTTAAGACAGATGGAGTTTTGGAGATGACCATAAAAAATCGGAATTAAAAAATGTGAATACTTCTTGCATGATTGTTGATATTTAGTGTGACACAGAGGAGTATTACTGTTTTTTTTTGTCAGTCTGACGCGGTCTGGTGGTCTGCCCCAAATCTAAATGCTCTTTATATGTGTGTGTATCCTGCGTATCAATAATTCATATGTGTGCACTTTCTATCTACCTACATACACATGTATAATGTAGTCATTAAATGTGTATAAAGTTGTAAAAGGTGTATAAAGTAAAATTTTATTTTTCATACCGTATAATAGCAAAATGCAGTTCTGAAGGCTGGACCTACTTCAACTGCACTTTACTTTTATACTGCCTAGGCAATAAAATAAAAAAATAGGCAAGTGTACTAGAGTGCACTAATACTAGAGGCTTTTAAAAACAAACAACACAGTATTGATTTCGTCTTCACATTCGTAATATATTTCATCAATCAAAATTCTATTGACAGTCTGACACAAAAATCGAAAACATAATCTAAAACAATCGTTTATCTATAAAACACATAAATACGTAATATTTTTAGAAAATAATATGTTCGGGCTGATTTTCATTTCAAGATAAGACATTGACATTTACATACAGAAATAGTATGTTAATAAAGTAACAGAGGGCTTTTATTACAAAAAAATTAAATTTTGAATATGTATGTCGGTGTTCTACCCATGGTGTGACAGTAAACGTTTGAATTTGACAGGGCATGACAACGAAAAGTTGAAACACCGTTCATGCGCGCATCAGTTTTGGTATTTCTCTTCGACTAATACGACATTAGCTCCAATATAGTAATCTTTGATTAGCACAGGACCGGAAAGAATGGCGCGCGCAAGAGAAGACCTATACTCAGCAGTAGGTAGGTAAAGGTTGATGATGAAGTGAATACTATAACGCGCAAAAACGCACACTAGGGACACTAGAAAAAACAAAATAAACAAACAAACGCCTGTCTATGGTCTATCCACTTTTCTGTCATCTGTGGATAACTTTAAGAAAATGGCGGTTGTTGTCTCGCGTAGTTAATTTCTACTATTTCCGTGCAATTCGACCAAATACTCTTTTAAAATGTCTTAAGATATAAGAAACTATGACTATTGCTTTACGTCTGTTTTAAATTAAGGACTTCGAATGACGTAACTAGTGTGAGTTTACAAATACGGAAACAATCCCGCAGCGGCCCGCGCCGCGTTTATATTGTGTCTGATAGCGTGTTTTGTGATGAATTTGTTTATATAACCTTATCAATAACTATTATTAATGGTTCTACATCAAATCTTCAGTATCTATGCGAAGTAACATGATTAAATACTGCGCTTGTGTAAATTAAAATTGTTACCATAAAAATGGGGGACACCGAAGAATTCAATACATTAGCGTTCGAAAAAAAGTTGATGCAGTTAAAAGATACCCAAGAAAGTATACAAGGGTTATCGTCGTGGTGTCTAAAGCAAAGGGCTCATCATAAGAAAATTGTATCAAGTTGGTTGAATGTTTTAAAAAGAGTGAAGATTGAACAGAGATTGGTACTCTTCTACCTTGCCAATGATGTTATCCAGTACAGCAAGAGGAAGAACTACGAGTTTGTTGAAAGCTGGGGTCTAAATTTGCAAAAAGCGACCCCTTTAGTCAGGTAATATTTTTGGCTGTGCTAAACCAAGATCCAGCAGTTAACCCATGTGGTGCTAGTATGTTTATTATGTCTGATGAAATATTGATTACTGAGTTTGTCCATTCTTAAGAAACGTTGTAGGCATTAGTTTAAGTTCTGTAGATTATTTATTTCCACTATAAGTATGCAAAATTTTTGGCTGCACTAAGATCCATTATCAATTACCAATCCAGGGGTTACCCCACCTGCCGGAGACAAGTAGTTTTCGAGGAATGTTTTTCTTTTAAGTTCCTTGAACAACAACTACTAGCACAAGCATTTGTCAAGCTGACATATTCATATTATATTGTAATATATAATTGTACACATTTGTAACTGACATACTCCCAAAAACAGAAAAAAATTACCATAAAACATTTCTTTCTATTTCTTAGTTTTCTATATCCTGGCATTTTGGAAACTTTGTAGTCTTGGATCATAGGATCCTGTCTATCTGTCATAGGATAAACATACCAGCTATCAGCCGTTTAAGTGGCTTGTTGGTTCCAGAGTTGATTTCTATCAAAATGTAGTACTCCAAGACTATTCTGTGATATTTTTCATTTCATCTGACAACGGTCTAGTTTCATAAAATTTAGCGTTTATAGACGTATTAATGATATAAAATTTATATAATATATAAATTCATAAAAGTAGCAAATATAGCGCTTATCGGCATTTTCACTCAGTTAACGTCCATCATTACACTGATACTCAAGGACTACATTGCAATAAGATTCATAATAGTATACCACAGTATACTATTATTTTATATATTTTTACTCTCTTTTATGACTTTAAAATACAATTAAGTAACATAATAAAATCTCGACTAATACAGATACAGACCTCTAGCTTTGGTTTTAAGATCAAATTGTATGCCCAGGAATATCAACCAAGACTAGGAGAAAATTAAGTTTCTCCAAGGGTTCCAATAGCATTATAAAAGAATCCTAACTAATATTATAAATGCAAAACTCTGTCTGTCTGTCTTTTACGCTTTCACGCCAAAACCACTGAACTGATCTGGATGAAATTTAGTGCACAGGTAGATTGGGCCCCGGGAAAAGACATAGGATACTTTTTAACCGACTTCAAAAAAGTAGTTCCCCCATTATCTCGACAATCTAATGGGGAACTAGGCGGGTGAAATCGCGGGGCACAGCTAGTATAAAATGTTTTAAAATAAATTAATATATAATTTTGAATGCCGATAAAATGTCTTCTTTTTAATGGGCCAGCAAACTGGTACGTTTACCCTATTTAGTAATATTAGTTTTATTTTAGTGAATTATAACTGCTATTAGAGGACAGTCTAGACTTACTACACTAACCTAATTTGATAGTTTTAAAATAGTCTCCTCACATTTTTTTTCCATAAGTCAGAACAGGATGGATATAATTTTATGAATTGTCTGTTGACTTTTTCCCAAATCTTAAAGAAATACGATAAACTTACATTTCAGAGAGGAGAAAGTAAGGACAAAGATTCTGCGCATCTTCAAGATATGGGAGCAGAGATCTGTTTACGACGATGAGTTTTTATCAGATCTTACCGGGTTGCTCAGTGCTGGCGCTGTTAAAAAGACTGATGATGATCCATTGGATTTTCAAGTAAGAACACTTTCATAATCATATTTATATACAAAGCTATAATCATATTCCTAAAGACAAAAACTGGGTGGCTGACACAACAGTGCACCCCTATAGTTCAATACTACCACACCAAATCAACCTTTCTTAGAGAAAATAAACTGTCTGTCGAACTTTCTCTCTGCAGAATTCTAACAAAATTGATATATACCATTTGTTTGCGAAGAGTATGAATTTTTCAAGAATGCGTTTTTGCATATACTGTGTTTGTGATGTCATAAGCAAGTGATAAATTCATATGAGCGATTAAAAAATAAAGCGATAAATACAGCTAAAACAAAATATGTGCAGTAAATCACTTAGTTACTCCGCTGGCACAGCGAACCGAAGTTGGTCTTGGCCTCCGAAACAAGAGAGCGCCGTTGGATCCGATTTTGTGCAGCTCCGCCGGTCGGCAATATCGAACTCACTTAGATCATCGAAGTGTCATGAAAGGGTATCTTGGAATCTCAAACGGCCGCTTACCTGTCGCACGGCCTGGATAGACGCCGTAAAGTCCGATCTTGCCAGCACATTAGGAAGGCTTTATCGCCTAAATCAATAATTAATTAAACAAGTGTTTTTAAATTTGTGTTATTTATTTTCCAGCCTCAACAACTAGTAAATAAAATAAAGCAATGTCAAGTATTGGAGGCGGATACTGATCAAAGGCTGACCAAGATTCATGAGAATCCACTGGACTTGAGTGATATAGAAGCTTTGTGTGAAAGTCTTAAGGGTAATGTAATATTCATATATAATGTAAATGTTAACTTTATTTTGTATAGGTAAGGTATAGTGCTCGTACTTGCTCCATTCATTAGGCTGCCTGAAGGCCTCAGGTGGCATATATACAGGGCTATCGGCTAGGGGTGTACTAAGCCGAAAGGGGGTCACTGTACCCATCCTAATGAACAACTTCCACTATGAGACCAACTTTGAATTTGAGAAAAAATTTATGTATGGAATAGCTCTTTTTTTTCTCGAATTCAGAATTGGTCCCATAGTGAAAGTTGTTCCTTTTGAGCCTGTCATTTCACCAATAAATGCCTCTCCCTCCTACTTGGTAAGTGATTGAATGGAATACATATATGTTGATAGATTACTAGCTATCAGATCATCCACAAATGCACAAAAACAGAAATCTTATTGCTAGATATTCTGCTCCGAGAAGTCATAGCGAGTAAACGGAAAGGAGTGATTTGTGTTTAAAATCCTGTTTTATACCATAATCCAGTGCCCAATTTGATTTAGTGTAGTGTTATTTGGTTGTGGGTAACGTATTATATTAGTTTATAGATAGATATTAATTATATACGGAGTTTGAGGTTAAGGGACCTCAAACTCCGATTATGGAAGCCGATCCTCCCCGGCCACCTGACCCTCCGGATCAAATTAATAATAAAAGGCGTCACAATGTATTAGAAATACAGCCTCCGGCTAAAAAAAGCATTACTACATCTGAACTAACTATACCTTCAATCGAAACCGTTTATACCGATTCTTCCATGGTAATTGGAGCTTTGTCATACACCTCTGTAGACAAAGGTCCTTTTGTGGTCCACGTTTCCCGCACTGATCCTGATCTGCCTTCTGGAGCTATCCTTAAACCTATTAAATTTGGCCAATTTCTTAAAACTCACAAGGTTAAAAATATGTCTCGATGGTGTGAAGAAAGTTGGTAGAAACAAAATCTCAGTAGAATTCACTTCAGCTGATGATGCCAACAATTTTCTAACTCTCCCAGTCTTAAACATGTGTAAGTATTCAGCAGTGATTCCGACTTACAGTATTACCCGTATGGGTCTTATTCGTCAAGTTCCCACGGATATGCCCATGTCTGAGTTTGTTGAGTCTCTCGAACTTCCCCCAGGCTGCGGTAAAGTCCTTAAGGCGAGGCGCCTTAACAGAAAACATATTGAAAATGGTACCCCTACATGGATCCCAACCCAGACAGTAGTTGTTACTTTCCTTGGCCAAGTTCTCCCAACCAGGGTATTTTCCTATTATACGTCACTTCCCGTTGAATTGTACCAATATCCAACAATCCAGTGTCATGCATGCTGCAGATTTGGGCATACCAAAACCCAATGCAGATCCCAGCCTAGATGTTTCCGATGTTCTAAGGACCACAGTGGTGACTCATGTGAAATCGTCGAGTTAAATGCCACCTGTCTGCATTGTTCGGGTCGCCATTTCGCCACTAATAAAAACTGTCCTGAAATAGAAAGGCAAAAATCTATAAAAGCAATCATGGCTCAGAACAGCATATCATATTCAGAAGCTTCGGCTCAACTCCCTAAGGTCAGGAGATCATATGCGGAAGTATCTCAAGAGATTTTATCCCCTTCTGCTCCGGCAAATATATCCCAATCCCTGCCAACTCGTTCTCACACCAAAACTACCTTCATTCCCTCGCGTCCAAAAGCTCCACTAGGTAAGACATATGATAAGACTGCCCACTTAAATATCATTGAAACTCCAATGTCTCAACTGTCAAATGGCTGTGCATTAGGCAGCAGCCATTCTCAAATAGCTGTACAGAATGAAAATTTAATTGAAACTCTAATATCACTCGTCATCAACTTAATTTCAACCAATTCCCTCCCATTACCGTCCAACGTTGCCAACAAACTCACTCAACTAGTTTCTATTCAACAATATGGACCAAACCACAATTCTACAGTGGAACATGCGTAGCATGAAGCCTAAAAAACATGAGCTCATCTACCTTATAAACAAATATAATCCGTCAGTCATTGCCATCTCGGAGACATGGTTGGTTCCTGGCTCTCATTTTAGAGTGTCGGGATACTCCTGCCTGCGGGCCGACAGGGCTGACGGATATGCGGGAAGTGCAATATTTGTAAAGCGCTCCCTCCCCTTTTCCCAAATTCCTCTCCCATCTCATCCCCCTGGCATCGATATTGTTGGTGTCAGATTCCTTGACATCTCCTTTATCTCTATTTATTTACCCCGTCCTAACTCCTCACTAATACCAGATATTCTTCTTCTCCTCTCATCGGTGCCTCACCCTATGGTGATCATGGGAGACTTTAATGCCCACCACACTGTATGGGGATCGTCTCCTGTGAGGGAGGGAAAAAATAGGCTGTATGCTCTTTCCCTTTTGGAAGTATTCAGTGAGTGTAATTTATGTATAATGAATGATGGTTCTCCTACCCATAAAGTACTCCCTTCCCAGGATCCGAGAAGTGCTGTAGACTTGACTCTCTGCTCTCCAACCCTTTCTCCTCTTATTACCTGGAAAACTCTCTCTTCAAGTCATGAAAGTGACCACTTTCCTATTTTACTGTCTATTGCTAATAATTCACTCCCTCTATCAATCCAGCTCCATTGTTAAAACACAGACTTTCTTCTGCCGACTGGCCATCATATTCCTCCTCGTTAGAAGTCAATTTGAACTCCTCACCCATTTTCCCTTTAGAAATGGACCCTCTTAGTTCATATACTATGTTTGTAGATTGTATTATGGCTGCGGCTAACAGTCACATTCCCCTCAAAAAAACTGCTAAGGCATTTAGGATATCTACTCCTTGGTGGGACGCCTAGTGTACCGTGGCAGTGTGTAAAAGACGGGATGCGGAACGAAAATATAATGCCAGCATGACTCAAGAAAATTTCATAGCCTATAAAAAAGCCGCAGCTAGTTTTAAAAGACTTGCATCTAAAAAGAAAAAAAGTAATTGGATTAGTTTTTGTGAACTCATGTCCCCTAAAACCTCGCCATCTCTTATCTGGCAACAAATAAAGCGATTTAGAGGTTCTTATAATGTAAAAAATATTTCATCTAACGACCCCACTTCATGGCTAGAAGCCTTCTCAGATATTCTCGCTCCTCCTACAGTTCCCTTTCTTGATTGTATTCCTTCTAGTCCAGCTTTCCTTCCCTCCCGGGATGACATGGATCAACCCTTCTCCTTGGAAGAATTAAACTTAGTTCTGAATGGACTCAAAGACTCCTCTCCGGGAATAGACGGCATCCCCTATTCTTTTATAAGTAAATCATCTACTAAATCCAGACAAGTATTTCTCTCTATTCTAAATTATTTCTTCGATCATGGCATAGTTCCAGAGCAATGGAAAACTCAGATAATAATACCCATCCTTAAACCAGGCAAAGACCCTTCCGACCCAAAAAGTCGCCGCCCGATTGCACTTTCTCCCACACCAGCCAAAATCATGGAACATCTGATCAAACAGAGACTACAATGGTTAGTAGAGAATAAATCTATCCTGCCGAAGTCACAGTTTGGCTTTAGAAAAGGGTACAGTACCATGGACAGTTTAAGCATACTTACTGCTGACATCCATATCGCATTCCAGGAAAAGAAATACCTTGTCGGAGTTTTCCTTGATGTTGCGTCAGCTTATGACAGTGTCCCGCTTCCAGTGCTCAGGAGCAAGCTCAATCAGCTGAGTATACCTGAGAAGCTAGTCCGTTATATCTGCAATATGTTGATGGAACGTTCTGTAGTCATTAAATCTAATCACCATTATCTAAGCCCTCTTACGGTCTGGAAGGGTCTTCCCCAAGGATCAGTCTTAAGCCCACTACTTTATAGTCTGTACACATGTGATTTAGAGTCTACTGTAGAATCATTTTGTGAAATTCTTCAATATGCAGATGACATAGCACTCTATCTTAAATCCCATTCTATTGAAGAGGTAGAAGACAGATTAAACTCGGCCCTATCGTACCTCAATGACTGGCTACTTGGTTATGGTCTATCCCTGTCTGCTTCCAAAAGCCGTGTTGTAGTTTTCACAAAAAAAAAAGTCATACCTCCAGTTCAATTAATTATCGGCCATGAACCTATTCCTCAAGTAAATGTCACCAAATTCTTAGGTATTAAGCTGGACTCGAGAATGTCGGGTACCTTACACTTCGACCATGTAGCTATAAAGTCTGAGAGAAATGTAAACATTCTTCGCGCTCTCTCAGGAGTATGGTGGGGTTCTCACCCATACTCCCAAAAGTTACTCTATAATGCTATAATCCGAAGCCACTTTGATTATGGCTCATTCCTACTGAACCTTTGCAACAAGGCAGGCCAAGATAAGATCTGCAAAATTCAATCTAAATCTCTGCGAATTATTTTAGGAGCAATGAAATCCTCACCTATTAATGCCATGCAGGTTGAATGCGGTGAGCCTCCTCTGAATATTCGTAGACAATTCCTTTGTGATAGATTCTTATTCCAACTTATTCAAAACTCTAACCACCCTCTCATCCCTAAATTAAATCTTCTTCTAAACCTCTTTTCTTCTCGCTCATTAGAATTTAAGCCATGCATTCTTCAAAGCTTCATAAAATTTACCCAACTTCCTTCTCCACTCAATCAGTTCCCTTCTAATCCCCTGTACCTTAGTCCTTATGAATCTCTCATATTTCAACCCAATATTTTGCTTCATTTTGACATAGAGAAGGACTCCATCAACCCCAGAGGGTTATTTAACCAGCAAATTACATCGAAATTTGCTGGTTGGCGTATCATATTCACAGATGCATCAAAATTATCAGCAACCAGTATTGTAGGAGCAGCTGTATGGATACCATCCGCTAGAATATGCTTGAGTTTTAAATGTCCACCCTACTCTTCTGTGTTTACTGGGGAATCGGTTGCTATATTGGAAGCTATTCTTTATGTCAAATCACACAACTTAAATAATTCAATTATTTTCACTGATTCCAAAAGTTGCCTACAATCTATTCTCTCAAATCCTTTCCATTCTTCATTCCGCTTTCCGGTAATCCTTAAAATAAAGCAATCCCTTTTAGAATGTCACAAACAGAATATCAATGTGGTTCTCGCCTGGATCCCAGGTCATTCTGGAATTCCTGGCAATGAAACAGCTGATTCCTGTGCAAAATCAGCCGCTCGCATTGGTTCCTTAGAACATTTCAGTACATACTCCCATGATCTTTGTTTACTCCCAAGATCCTTCATGTTGGAACGTTGGTCGAAGTACTGGGAGGACTCAAAAAAAATAAAAGGTAAATATTATGCTGATATTCAACCCAACATCTCTATGATCCCATGGTTCTCAAAGTTTCGCGCTGCAAATAAACCTACCACCTCTACCATATGTCGACTACGTTTAGGCCATGCATGCACACCTGTCCATTTGGCCAAACTCAGGATAAGGAATCACTCAATTTGTGAATGTGGGTTGGATGAAGGAAATGTGGACCACATTTTTTTCAGCTGTCCATTGCTTCGTTCCTCTTTGTATAACATTCTCCCTCCTTCTATTCCTCGTCCTACTTCCTTTAAATGTCTTTTATCCCTATCCTCCAATCCAGTAATGTACAACATTCTTTGTAAATATGTACATGTGAATAAAATAAAATTATAACATTACTAATTTGTTAGTGTTGTATATATATTATAATTATGTTATACTGTATTATTAACATTACTAACAATTTATTTTTCTTTTGTTTTAGTCTTCTTGGGACTGTTTTTTTATTTTTTTTTCATTTCAAAATTTGTGAAATTCTTACTACAATCAACTGTTCATATTATTAGTAAGAATCACCTCCTCCAAGTTTATGACACTATCATGAAACGGACACTGGCAGAATTGTGACAACCTGTCGCAGAAGCCATAAACCAAGAATCGAATCGAATCAAATCTTATTGCTATCAGCAAATATTCTAGGCATAATATAAATACGAGACGGGAACTTCTTGACTGAACATTTCAGCATGTAAAGTACATGCAAATCTTTTCAAAGTTTGAAGTTAGGTGCGAGTCACCCAAATACGCAGCGCGCCTGTGTGTAATGCAGTACTATGAAATTAAATTATTTAATGGCCTTATAACCACTTATGTTATACCAGGCAAGTCATATTACAATATTTCACATTAATTTAATAAATGTAAATGTGTAATGAGTGTAAATGTATGTGTGTATGCCAAAAAAATTACATGTCACCTAAATACTTACTTACTTCCTGTAGCGCTATAACCGAATGTGAGTCTTGGCCTCCTCTACTATTTTTCTCCATCTTACTCTGTCTCTGGCTGCTTTTCTCCAACTTGTCAGCTTGCCCATTCTCCTCAGATCTTCCTCCACACACTTTGGCCATGTTTTTCTTGGGCTTCCTTGTGGTCGCTTTTGTTGTGGAGTCCAGTCTGAGATGGTTTTAACGGCTCTGCAGTTGTCTAGCTTCTCCAGGTGACCTGCCCATTTAAAACGCTGAGCTTTGATGAATCTTATTATGGTTTAATTTTGTATTAGTAATTCAATCTCAAGATTCATCCTAGCCCGGTATTCCCCGTCTTCATCTCTTATGGGCCCAAAGATTTTAGGAAGAATTTTTTCATTTCACTTAATTACAAAATTTTAATAGGATTATGTAGTATTGATAAATTATTGATATAATAATACTTCCAAAATAATTTACATTAATATAAGTAGAATTAAATATAGTCATTATATAATAACACACTTAAATATATTTAAAATAAAATTATTTTTGCTCACTCAAGAACGAAGATTCAGTCAGATTCATGTTCATAAATTCTTTAACCAAGTAAATTGGGGTAGACTCAAAAAACTGTTTAAAATTGTTTGCGTGAAGATTAACTACGGCATGAGGCAATTTGATATACATATCTTAATATAAATTCCTTGTTTTCTAACTTTGGCCAGGCGTGTTAGGCTTACAAAGTATCTCTTTTCGTCTTTCATCCATTCTTAGATTATACGCATATGGATGTTTCTGTAAAACATCCTTATCTTCATAGATCTCAGGAGGCAATTCTAAATATACAAAGATATAACCGTCATGATTCTATTCTTCTTAAAATAATTTATAGCTGAAGCACTAATACTAACATGAGGTGTTGGCATAGGCACGCGGGTGTGCGGTGCGCGGCGAGGGGCCACCGTCCCCCTTATATACCTTAAAATGAATACTGCGCAACTACTTGCGCTAACCTCAGACACTTTTAAAATATTTGCTCGTACTATAATAACCCGGCCGCGTTATTTAAAGCGCGTATTTTACATAGAACGTTATTCACAAAGCCAATGTCGAAATGTATGTTGTGTCATGGCACGGAACAGGCTCATTTCTCAGCATCGGAATAACATATTGCATCAACATAAAATTAAACACTTCACGCGTTTTTACCAAAGAAAAATGATACACCCTCTATTGTATAATATTTATTTCTCCCAAATAGAGCGGAAGTTTGCTTCGTGCCAATATCAATGTGATTTGGTACATTCATGTGGGTCACAACTTTAATTGAGATTCCTGAATATAAAAAATCTATCGATTAGTTGTTGGTTTATTTGCAGACAAAAAAAATATCACGGTCGCATTTCGTATTTCCTTTCATTTTTTATCTGACTGCTAAAGAAGGAGGGCTGTTTTTAGAGTGTATGTTTGTGTATTTCATTGGCAGGTCTTAGAGCCTAAACAGCTCGTCGTATTTTTATGTGAGTAGTGTCAATAGAATCATCTTTACCTGCTGATTATAAGCTACTAGCTGCATCAGACCAGGATTTCTGTGTCTAGAAGTCTATGTCTAAAGATACGTGGGTCTAAAATTCTTGCAGTCGGGTTTTATATATATACTAGCTGACCCGGCCACGCGTTGCTGTGGCTATTTTATCCACTCACGCGTCCTGGGACAACGTCGCTATACGCCATCTTACGTCCGGGACTTTTTAGACGCCGAGCATTTATTGCCTAGTTAACAAAGATCTAGTTTGTGGCGGAATTAAAGCAGCTACAACGAAGAAAAAAATATGTCCAAACTCTTTAAAGAACAGAGATTAAAACTGCATATTCAAATTGATCCGTCAACTGAATCTTCCATACTAAAAACTGAGAATACAATACACGAAAACCGCTTTGGACTCTCCTGTGAACCAATATTTAAAGTCGATTTTTAGATCGATTTATTGCTTTAATTATTCATACATTATCATCATCGTGGAGCACTGATTTTCAAAATTACTTTAATACATAACAATCATAGAAATAAACACTATAATTAAAGTATTTACGACATTATTGCCGGAACTTCAAAATGTTCACCCAAACACAAACGGTTGATGAGCCGACTGAAGTTCTCATTTTTTTTCTTCGATTGCTAAACATGTGACACTGACATCTTGCGGTTTTTTAGTGAACCTGTTCTTTTGGTAACGACCTAAAAGAAGATTTATTTCAAATCTAAATCGCTAGATGCCGCTATTTGGCAAAAATTAAAACCACAGCACGTGGAAACTAAAGTATCCACGGACGTAAGACCACCCCTTTTTTTTTGATACTATGCTATCCACGGACGTGTGAGTTGGCTATAGCGTCAACAACACGTGGTAAAGCTGTTAAAATGTAGCTTATATGACACGTTCGTAGATTTACCATAGCAGCGCCATCTATTGATTACTTACTCAACCCAGTCGAAAGGTATCGACATCTGTTAGAATCATTTGGAGTTAACAGATAATTGTGACTGTCAAATAATAACAGACAAATAATTAGCAATAAATTAAAATTGCGACTATAATTTGAGATTTAAACTATCCTATCTCTCAAGTTGGATCGAACTGCACATGGTGTGCGAATTTTATTATAATCGGTTAAGTGGTTTAGGAGTCCATTGAGGACAAACATTGTGACACGAGATTTATATATATTAAGATAAGATATATACTTTTCACCACTTGTTTGTTAAACGTGTATGTTAAATAAATGACCGGCAAATTGTTACAGAGAGATGTGCCAAAGAGGATGTAGAGAAAGAACTGGCAGAAAGTGTGTCTCGCGTAGAGAGGTATACGCAAGCGTTGCAACGAGAAATAGTTGCTAGGGAGACTCTGTTAGCTTTACTGTCGGCAGCAAACCAGTACTATTCCACGCAACGTGGGGAGGTGAAAGTTGTGGCTTATGTGAGTATTGCACAAGTTTTGATGATTTAGCTTATATTGGTAAATGAATCTTAACTGAAAATTAACACCATGTAGACCTTTTTAAACACATTTTTGACTGACTTCTAAAGAGAGTTGGTTCTCGATTCAACTATACATATTTATTTTTACATGCTTCATTGATTTCTTTCATCACATGATTTCTTTGAGATGGGCATATTATTTTGAGTTTGAAGGGGCATACTTGTATTGATGTAAGATAGTTTAAGTTTTTACTTTTTACATAAAAAAGCTGAAAATATTGTATATTATCCTGTCGAATTTAACTCTTTTAGCAGTTATTAATCTATTACATGCTCTCTTTTTGAGCCTCTTTCTCATCCTCTTCTCGCCAATGTACATTAATAGTAAATTCCCTAGAAGATTCTCTCTGGCCTTGAAAAGCCCAGGTTTTAGCTATAGTTATATACAAGCTACCAAACCGTCGGTAGCTTGTTCTACAATATGGCAGTATTTAAAATAATTTACATCCACAGGCATACAAAAACTTCGGCAGTCGAGTGCGCGCACAGAAGCGTAAACTCGATGAGTTAATTCCGACACTGCCCGGCAGCGCGCCCTCGCCCCCCGGCCGGGACGAGGACGTGCCCTCCCCGGGACCCGACGAGGACATAGATCTGCCTACACAGGACTCTACCGGAGGAGATAGTAAGTCTAAGCTTATGATGCTCTTACTGTTTATGGCAACCTAATACCTACTAAATTGCAGCTCTGTGCTCTCAATCGATCACTCAAGTTAAGCAGTGCTGGCCGGTCACCAACCTTTGGACTATGATATACTCTGCCTGGGGTTTGACGAGGACATGGACCTGCCCATATAATACTTTAAAGTATTATTTGAGGGGACAGTGAGAAAAATAACTGATGCTTTTCTGATTATGGTCTCCTAGTACCTTCTATAGTTCAACTCAGTGATCACAACTGATCAGATAGATTTTGAAAACAGTTTATTTTTAAAGAACAAATTTGCAGATTAGTATCTGGAATTAATGTTTGTAATTTAAAACAGAGAGTGATTCGAAAATTACTTCAATCAAGATTGCACTCTCCAACTGCATGGCAGATTTTTTGTATTGCTATTGCGAACTGGATAGGTTATTAAAAAGATTTTTCATAAAAACTATCGGAATAACAGCTAAAATATCGCTAATCCTTAAGATTCTGGTAAAAGATTAACTCGAATTTATGTGAAAACTTGAATGACAATGTAATAGTTTATTTAAAGTATTACATTGTTGACGAACTTTGATAAGTGTGTAAAGTTTCAAACCAGTCTGACGCTTTGTAGAAGATAAGAATCACATCCAGAGATTTCGATACATACATACCAAGCTGATAAAAGCATATTGAAAACAAAAATCAGCCAAGTGCGAGTGGGATTCGCGCACTAAGGGTTCCTACAACTATATGAACAACATTAGTTTAAGTTTCTAACTGTTGTCGTTATTAATATATCACGTTATATTAAAATCACGTTTGTTGTATGAGAGCCCACATTAGATATTTATTTTGTTTTGATTAAAATATTTATTTTCAAAATGGACATACAACTAAATATTCTGTAAATATTTTAAGCGTCTACGTGTTGCTGTTTTTAATAGCGAGTAAAAAACGACAAAAAATAAAGTTAGGGGCCCCCCCTTAAATATTTATTATTATCTGTTTTATTTGTTCTTATAATGGCAACAGAAATACATCATCCATGAAAATTTCAACTGTCTTGCTGTCATGCTTCATGACACACATACTATCTTATTTTATTAATGAAACTAACGCGTGTTTGATTCATATTGTTTTAGAAGACAGGTTTTCACGCGTACCTGATTGTTGGAAAGGTCCAACTATAGTCTCGTTCACATTCGATGAACTTCACTTACAGTCTTATGACAGACAGACGGTGGAGCGGGCTGGCCGACAACGGAATCTTAGTAATATGGTCCCGTTTTTACCCTTTGGGTGTGAAACCCTAAAAATATATTGAGTTCGCATATTAGAATTAGCTGTATTATCTTTGTTTTAGTTGCGTACAACATAGATCGGACGTTCAACACATCGTTGGCAGCAGACGGGTCGCTATACAACTTTGGTCTATCTTCGTTTCTCAATTCCGACACCCCCTTGGCTCTGTTTGCTGAGAACAATGATGTCAACAGTGGTAAGTTTGTTTGTTTGTTTAATATGTAGATAAATGTGGTATTTGAATGTTGACAATTGAATTTTGTAACTTTTTTGCGAATATCAACGAAGTAAAATTTTGTTGGTACGAACAAAACAGAAAACCAAACATAATGAGATAGGTTAGATGGGTTATCGGTTAGGGGTGTACCCACCCGATAGGGGGTAAATATAATTATCATTACTAATAACTTTAATTAGGGCGGGCATCTTTGAATTCGAGAAATAAATACATATCTACTGTTCCATATGAAAAGTTTATTGGTCGTCGACAAAATGCATGAAGCAGCAAAAGACTTGTTTCATTTTCGGCCAGAACGGTGTACGTCTACCAAAAATGCCTAAAGATGTGGTTAATACTGTGTATTAATGAAAATGCGTCAGTCGCCTCCTTCATTGTGTACAAAAACATCTAAATTCTGAGAATTGTAGTGGAGTTATGGCATCTCTGGAAGATTTATGCATCCTAGGTTGACTACAATAGTCACACTGATCTATAAATTATACCACCCATCACAAATGTCGAAATTGACACAAGAGAAACGCGTAAATCACCTTTTTGCCTAAGTAACATAGAAATATTTTGATTCCAAATTAATTTTGTACACTGCGATAAGTTACTTTATTTTGAATTTGGTTGATATATTAAAGATTAATAGTCCCTAACGTATTTATGGTATCATGTACCCTGTCCTGGCAAGCTCCATACATTTTTAAAACAACTCATTTATTTTTCTCTAAATTACTTGGTCCTAAAGTGAAAGTTGTTTATTAGGATGTGTACAGTGACCACCTATCGGACCCATTTTCACCATTTGGGTACGGATAAGAAACGCTTGACTACATTTACAATATTTGAAACAATATCATTTCAAAATTCAATTGTGAACAAGTAGAAATTAAACTAATATACTTGCGTAAGTGCATGCAGGAAGGTAATCATTAATGTTTTGATATTTTAGCCAATAAGATAGAAGTGATAAACTCGAGGCCGAACGAAAATCAGGATAACATGAATGTTTTGAATGATTTTTTGAAAAGTTTAACCAACGATAGTAACCCGGCGACGTCTGATAATAATTCAGGTAAGTTTGGAAGATATCGAATGAGTTTTATTATATACTATGGTATAAGAAGAGTTACATACTTCTTTCATTGTGCTCACCTCACTAACACCCATTGCCATTTGTGTGAACCATTGGCATAAATAGCGCGTTTGCTTCAAAGAAAAATAAGTATTTAAGATTTTGAAAAATATGCAGACTTCACTAGATTTGGTGACGCCACAATAATATTAATTAGTAGCGATGATGGTCGAGTGGTTAGTGCGGTCGATTGCCGTGCAAAAAGTACGATCCCACGAAACATGCAAAAAGAGCTTGAGCTACCGGTGAAGGAAAACATCGTGAGAACGGTGTGTTGATCTTGAGAGCCAGTGTATTCCAGACTAGACATGCTCCATCTAGGGCTACAGTATCGCTGACTTCCGTGGTCGTGCGAACTTATGGTCAAATGCCTGTGTAGAATAAAAAAATATATTATTTAATCAAAATTGATAAAAAGTCGATTTTGACAGTTTTATCCAAATATAATTTTTCAAATATTTAATGAAGTATCTAGTTGTGGAATAACTTATCCCGTCAAAAACCCTAGCAGCGCACTTTACTGCCGTAAAAAGTTGTGTAATCAAATGTAAACCAAGTTGGTTAATTCAATGACCACGATTCTGTCAGGCCAAACTTACTAAACTAATCTAAGGTTCCGTAAGTGAGAAAAGGATGGATATAATTTTACGAACTTTTAGTTTAGTCAGTGTGTGTGGCCCCAATTCGGCCAATACATATTTATCTATGGGAATAACTTCCAAACCACTTCGTCATAAATTTACAACTTGTTCGTTTGCTACTAACGGCATAAGAATTTCTATTCCTATACAATTTTCTGAAAGTTCTATGACGAGTTTCATGAGATCATCAGACTTTTAACAGCGCGCCCCTTAACGAACCAATTTCGAGTGTTGATTAATTTCTTTATCTATTTTTCTTCTTTAAGTTACTATATAACATTTTATACCGTGGTCTAGTAATACGCATCCACTAACTCGCACTGACCATGATCTTTGGCCAAGTTCATTCCTAAATCTGCTCTATTACCTTATTACGTCCCAATGCTGGGCACAGACTGACATTATGAAGCTATAGTTCACCATGTCGCCTAACTGCGCTTTAGTGATGTCACTTATTATCGAAGGGTTAACCTTTTCTAGTTGGTTTGTTTCACTATAGAATTTATAGTAACAATGTACTTTATACTCTACTTATAGCAGTCCCACGCGCCGTTGCTCGCGACAAATTTGAATATTAAAGTCTTATATTTTGAACTCCCAATTAATGTTGAATTTCCGAAAATCCTTTCTTAATACACCGAAAACACCCTCTAAATTTAATGTCTCTCGCTGCGTTGATTTTGTAAATATCAGTCAGTCAGTCAGGACTTTTATATACATTGTTTTATAATCTAGTATAGAACATAAAGTGCATTGTTATATGTATTTGTATTTCATGTAAATACGAAAAAGAGTTCTATTGAAAAATAGTCATAAAGTGATTTGAAATGATCTCATCTCATCTATGAATGCCTGCTAGGAGCTAAGTCAAAAGCTTTTCATTTGTATCGAATACCTCTCAATATTTTCGCCATAGCCTACTAGGCATGCAGCATCCTAGTCGTATCTCGGACAAGGTGATGTTAACCTTGTGTATATGCTGATTAAGGTTCATTTTACAGTGACAAGTGGCACGCTGTCTCAAAAGTCTCAAGACGCCCTCCCGGGTTTGGACCTCCTAACGCCAGAGAGTACCGGCAACGCGCCACCACCGATATCCTTCTACGGCAGCATTGACCTTAGTAATGGTAAGTACCACAAATAAAAACACGGACGAATATTTTACTCTGGGCAAAATCGATCTTAATTTTTATCGACATCCTTACTACATCACTTCTTTACTATATTTTTCCGAAATCCGACATGAAAACGAAAAAGTGAAATGTTTATACGTAAAAATGATGATGGAGTAGTTTACGGTTCTATATCGATCTTTAGTTTTGACAGTTCGAATCGGTATAAACGCTCATAACGATTTATATCGGATATAACTGCCTATAATATAAATTGGTCGATATAAATTGCGAACGTGCTTGTGTGTGGATTCGATAAGTTAGATAAAATTATAACTATGAGTTAAGCGTTAAAGCACAATACATTAACTTGAAAATATGTCAGTGAAAGATCACACGATATGATTCGCATAGAGTATAGTCATTAATTGCTCTTAAAACGTTGCCAAGTTTGTTGTGTTCTCTCGCTCGCTCTTTTTGATTAGCTGTTTGTAAGATTTAAAATCGCTGAATACCTGTAGTAACGGCATCATGTTAATAGTTAATATTTTATATGTTATTATTTATATTTTTACTCCAATTTGTATGTTTTAAGATAATAATACAATGCTTTAACAATTTAATGAATATATTTGGGTTTATTTTGTTGTTTTCGACATGACCCGGAAGCCAGTTTTTCGAATGCGATTTTCGAATTAGTGTGCGATATTTAGTCGCATACGATACGGTGATACAATAGAGGTTTTTTTAACTGAGCGCTTTGTTTTTTCTTTCCCAATGGCTTACTAGGAATAAAACCACAATCCGCTGAGCCAATCAAAGTACTAGGCAATCATACGCCGACGAGTGGTATGTAATGTGTTACGTATGGCATGAATAATTAGAAATTTTAGTCTTTTTTGTAGTTAATCTTCAGTGGTGCCTTTTATAGTTATGTCGTGCTTTTACCCGCGGCTTTTTTTGTTGGACAAACAAACCAATCAATTGATTTTTTGCACAGAAATAGTTGGAGGTCTTAAGAGTACCATGCGCTACTTATATCCCGGGAAAACAAACGTGATACGGACGAAGCCAAGGGCAATAACTAAACAATAACCCATTAAACACACCTAGCTTTTGCATTGAAATATGTGTGGGTATCTTCTTCATCATCATCAGGCAGAATAAGTCCACTGCTGAACATGGGTCTCCCCCTTAGAACGCCATTCCAAGCGACAAGCTGCCAATTACATCCACTGGTTACTTGTGACTTTTACTACGTCCACCTAGAGGAAGGTTGGCTTACCTACGCTGCGTCTTCCGGAACCTTTCATCCCCATCGGTTCTTTGAGCGATCTGTGGGGATAATCGTTTCAATTCCTTTGGCTGCGCAGTGACAATTGTTAGGTCTTTTGGGCAGGTAGTAGGGTACGGGGCAGGACACTCGTCCATCAGAAGTACGTTTGCGCAATCTTTCCCCCTCTCGTCACTCTCTTAGTGTCCCTACATAAAAGCCGCCTATTTTCCTATACTTTTTTAAACTGAAATACGCCGCCACCGACCTACTTGTTTCCTGTAGTTTTCACATATATTTTATGTGGGCTCGCCGCATACAGTTGACGCCAGTGGCCGCTATTAGTTACAAACATCTAAGCTCGCTTCTTGACGCCGAAAGTGATAGCTAGCTGTTGACAAATCCCGACCAACAGGCATTAACAATTGCTATTGGCATGACAAAATTTTGTCATCACGCACTATTAAAAAGTAGCGGCCAGCGAATGCAAGTGTGGACAACTGGCCACTAGTGACTGTCGCTCGCTTCAGCCTATTTTGTGACTGCATTAGTTGGCCTGAGTGCGACCACACTTATCTCAAGATGTTTGCCGGGAGATGTTAGAAACTTGTCAAAATTGCATTTTATATTTGACATTCTTTTGATTACTATTTTATAGTACAATTATATATATTTTTTACCAATGTAATAAAGAAATTAAATTATGTTTCAATCGGGAACCCGTTATATGCCTTTGCGCTTTACAAAGGTTAAAAAAAAATTCTTATATTCTATTGCATGCATGTTTGGTTATTTTTTCAATAACGTTAATTTTTTTTCTTCTAGTCTATTACCGGTTTTTTTTACGTTGTATTGTTGTTGTATGTAGTCTAGCAAGTTCCACTGCTGAGCAAAATCATCCTCCTGATTAACATTCACAATTTTTTAAATTTTGTTGTAATCTTTATTTGTTATTTTCTAGACGAACCAGATCAACCATATCGACCCGAATCGGCGCCGTGGACGACTAATAACTGGACTTTACCGGTAAATAGTTTTTTTTATCCCTAAATGCATGACGGGAGGTGTTATTATATAGGTCAAAAACGAACGGACCGATTTTGAAAGAATTTATGAACATGACTTTATCCAAGCAAAATATACAGCAATAAAAATATTCACATAAAGATAATAGGAAGTGCATTAGGCGGCCTTATCACATAAAGCGATTTGATGCAGTTTCATAGTTTGAAAGCTGACGAGATCGAGATAATGATGAACAGTTCGGGTTTTGATTAGAGATGTGCCAAATGTTCGTTCTGTATTTGGCGCATTCGGCAACTTTTCCGCTATTTGTATTCGGCCAAAGTATTCGGTTTCATTACTATATATAAATATAAATATTAAACTGGATATATTCATATAATATTTTTTTTAAATTCGTAATGATAAGCATCTTTGATTTTTATTTGCATCTCAATCTTATTCTTCTAATTTTCAAATATATAAAAATTATTTGCTTTTCGTTTGTCCTGCAACAACTAGAGAACGGCTGGGCCGATTTAGCTGTTTTTTTTGATGATCATTAATTACTTAATTCCCTATTTTGGTTCATCAATTGCTCAAAGTATTTCAGTGGCAATTCAACTTGGGAATGCAGCCAGCGTTCTTGGTACAATCCCACACACATATCAATTTATAACAAACTTGAGTTTTATAATCTTTTTTTAAATAAGTTATTTAAGTTGGGAATACCTTTCATTGCACTAACTTATAAAACATGATACAATTTTTAACTAAAAATATACAAAGCTATAAACTATATGTACAAAAGCAATACCCAAAAATTAAAACTAACTTAAATCTAAACCGCTGCCAGTTGGTAGAGTACCCAAAATGCTGGCCCCATTGCCTCGTTGAATGGCAATACTAATGCGCTGACCCAGGCAGAGACCAGCGTTTTGATCTCGAGTTGCGTCAACTAGACGCTTTGTCAGGGCTTTGAAAAATAATTTTGCTCCCGGTTTCCAAGGCCCGAGAGTTTCGACCAGTTTAAGTTATTAAGTTTAAGTTTGTTTTTAATGTTTCTTAACTTACCCTGTTATTTTTCTATAGTAACTTTTGTCGGGAATGTTATGTTACTTGTTGTTAGTTATTACTTGTTAGTGAGCAGTTTCAAATGATTGTAAACATTTCAATTTTATTGACACCCCGTTTTTATTGCGATAATGGAAAAATAAATTAAAAATAACGTATTTCTATTTTTTATTTTGCTCGAAGGTAACAAATGCGTTTTTAAAGATTTTTGAAAATCTAAGAAAACTTCCTAATAATGTTATTCTTGTCAAAAGTTATCTGTTATTATGTTGTTTGTGTCGAATAATAACACGCGAGTTACCAGCGCTCTGAATATTCCGCGCTCTAAATATTTCGCGCTCTGAATAACCGTATTAAATTAAATTAAAATCCTGCTCTAGATTTATCACGAAAATTTCTAGAAACGTAATTATTACATTCAGAGTAAAATAAAAATATAGGGATACGTTATTTTTCATTTATCTTTCCATCCTTGTATTGTCGTAATAATAACGAGGGTCGTGATTGGTTATTTATATACACTAGATTGTAATATTATTTCAGAATACCTTTAAAGAGGAACGACTAAAAATCAATAATAATGTTTTGTCATACAGACGGCAGTTCCCCCTCCGCCCGCGATGCCGGCGGCTCTGAATGTGCGCTTCGACACGCCCGAGTCGCCGCCGCACGCGCCCGCACTCAACTCTGAACCCATTGTCTATCCGCCGCCGGTCAGTACAACCATCGTATAACGACTGCATTGCTGGCAGCGATTATGATGATGGCAGCTAATAATTAACATTTTTTTTATTATTATTAATTTTGATTTTTTTTCGTATTCATTTAATATCTAATATAAGTTTTTTACAATAAAAATTCAAATCAATAAATATTATAAAAAACTTAGACCTAGAGTGCCGTCAGCAGCGGGGTAGGACACAAGCTACCGGTGGTAGGGACTACAAAGAGAGGAACCTCCTGATAAAACGTGCCGTATCGAGGATCACCACTCTCTGTAGCTGACCTGTTTTTTTTTATTTTACTCTGAGTAATAATTGCTTTTTAGAGATTTTTGGAAAATCTAAAAGTTCCTAATAATGTTATTCTCGTCAGAATTTCGTAAAAAATGATGTCATGAATTATTAAAAAAAATATGAATTTTGAAATGTTGTTAATTCTGACTTCAGTTGTTGCAAGCAAAGGCTTGAATAGTGCTTTACTCAAACAATGATATGACGTGACGATACTAAACGTCGCGAGAGTTGACGAGAGTTGACGAGTCTTGATGAAACCTGACGACACTTGGCGATACTTGACGAATCTTGGCGAGACTTGACGATGCTTAACGAGACTTGTCTCGATCCAGTAATTACCATGCGTTATTTTTTTACTTTTAATTTCGGCGTCATACGTTTCGTATGTTTGCCAGAGTAAAGTTTTATTATTGTTTTATAGGAGATAGTGCCTGCAGCTGACGTGGACCACAGAGGTACATTACCTCCGCCGCCGCCGCCTCCCATGATGCCTCTATTAGGAAGTGAGTTATAGCCATCCTCTTTTTCTAAATGACTTCATAAAAAAAGCTCCATTCATATTATTTTTTTAAGTCGATTTTTTTCTTTCTCAAGACCCAGTGCATTTAGAACTAGGCATGGTCTATCCAGTGAAGAAAAATATCGTGAGGAGACCATAGCATGGTTATAACCATAGGTGATGAGGCGTTTTGTAATGATCGCCTGATTAGCTGCCAATCTCAAGTTGAAATATCTCTCGGCAAGCATATAACGGTGTGTTTCGGCAACCAGTGTATCCAGACTAGGCATATAAATAATAGGCATACTTAAATCTAGGGTCACAGTGTCGCTGACTTCCGTGGTCGTGCGAACTTGTGGTCAAATGCCTAGCTGTGTAGAATAATAAAAAAGACATACATAGCTAGTAAAAGATATTCCTATAGTATCGTATTTTATTCCAGACATAGAAGACGTGGACCACAGGTTGCTGCCGCTGGCGCCGCCGACCGTCCCGCCGCCGCTGCGACACCCCACACATCAGAACCAAGGTAACCATACGTGACAACCACTTGACTAGTTTTGGAAATTTACATATTTATATGTCTAAAAATTAATTTTAAGAAGAGTGTATTTTAATTCGAAAAGGGATTGTTACGTTTTATGTTGGTTGCTTATGAGATGCTCTTTAAAGTTATATGTATTTGACTATATTAGCCTGGGTTTTTCGTTTAGTCTACCAACTGACAGCAGTTTAGATTATGAGTAGCATAAAGCCTGAGCGGAACAAACGCGTTCACCTCGCGTCCGCGGACCAGTTGTTGTGTATGATCTTGTAGCGACGTGTTCACATCGGGTTCGTATCGAAAGGACATATAAGCAGAACGCTCTAATAGCAGATCGTCCTAAAAGCAAAACGGCATATTAGCATAACGTGCTACTAGCAAACTTACAAAGAAGCGAACCGGCCTAATATCAAAATGACACCTTAGCTGAACGGCCTAGTATAATTCAAAACAAATGATATAATCTTCTTGGTTCCATTTCATATGTATAGCATTAAACATCTTAATATTTTTTTTGACGGTACATTTTTATTAAAACATTTTATTTAACTTGCAATGTTTGTATGTGTGTATGTATGTCATGTTGCTAGTGGGACGACGTTATGCTAATATGCCGTTTTGCTTTTAGGACGATCTGCTAATAGGGCGTTCTGCTTAAATGTCCTTTCGATACGAACCCTTCACATAGACGCGTCGTCTGATTGGTGTCGAACACTTACTCACCAGCCAGCCAGATACGTGACTAACCAGCGCTCTGAATATTCTACACTTTAACTGGCTTGTTAATAAACGCGTCTTAACTCAGACCATCTTTTGTCTTGTTCTATCCAATGGAGAACGTCACGCGCCAAAACAAGACAAATGACGATTAAAGTTAACACGCGTTTATTCATAAGGCTGCTAATAATTATGTTCGAAAATAAAGCGAATCGTAGTTGTAAGTTTTATTTCTTTTTAATTTTGTGATGTTTTTGATTGTTCAAGATATTAGATTTAGGTTCCCAAAATTATTTTTTGTTTGCAGACGTGGACCATAGGAATTTAATATCGTTGACACATCAGCCGTTACCAGTTCCTAGACCAATGAACCCCATCAATGTTGATCAAGTAAGTTTGTTTTGCTTTCTTTCAGTATGCAAATCAAATGGAACTAACGTTATCTTATTTTTAGTAAAAAGTGTATTTAAATTGCGTTCTTTACCCACCATTTGTTGGAAAGAATTATATTGACCGCGTTTCTAACTTTACCCCGTACCAATAAACCGAAAAAGTTAGCGTCGGGAGCGATTTCGGTCGCTATTCTTTCGCATAATACCTTGTGTCAAGTGTTATTTAATACATATTTAGTACCATTACAGATGTCATTACATATTTCAATGAATTCAGAAGTAGTCCCATTTTAAATGTTGTTCCTCAGGATGAGTATAGTGGATTTCGGCTTAGTACACCCCTAACCAATAACCCTGTAAATATATATGGACTAAGGACTAGGACTTCTCTTGTGTCGGGGGATGCCATGTAACATTCACGAACACGCGCAAAAAGACACCCAGACTCGTATTAGATGTTCAAACTCATCCTCATTCATTGAACCCGGGACCGTCGGATCTTGAAGCATGCATGCTAGCCAACACACCATGGCGGTCGTCATACTCCTTATTTTTAAAGTTGTTCGTAATGATGAGTATAATGTCTCGCTTTCGGCGTAATACCTTGTACAGTGAAACTTGGTTAAGTGGGACCTGGATAAGTGAGAAACCTCCATAACTGGAACTCATGCTTAGGTCCCAACACTTTGGCACTGAATTACCTCTGTTAGTGGGACGAGGTAAGCCTCTATATCTGGGATTTGTTCTTTCGATTTATCATCAAAGTTACCTCTATAACTGAGACAGCGAGTAAATTTTATATGCATAAACTTCTGTAACTGAGATAACATTTTTGTTGATTCCATTTGTATGATTACCTTTCAGTACTATTTTTTTTATTAAAACTCATTTACATACATAACACGTTATTTTATTTAATGATCGCACCTCTATAACCGAAATAACCTGTATTCTCACCTCTATTAATGGAACCCTCTGTAAATGAGACAGATATTTATTTATACCTGTATATCTGAGACTCTGGGTAAATGGAATACCTCTATAAGTGAAACGACATTGCAGGTCCCTTGATGTCTCACTTAACCAGGTTTCACTGTATTTTTATTTTTTCAGGACTATAGAGTGCCGGCCATGGTCCCGCCGGCCGTGCCGCCGCCTGACATCGTGGAGAGCGTCGACATGGACTTGTCAGAAGATGAGGACCAACGTAAACATTATTATTTACCATACTAGCTGATATTTGATTATCCCATGAGAACACTTCAATTATCCCATGTGAATGGGCGAGTTGCGGCCATGTGCAATATATCATAACTAATATTATAAATGCGAAAGTAACTCGTGTCTGTCTGTTTCGCTTTGAGGCCAAAACCACACAGGTAGAGTGGACCCCGGGAAAAGACATAACTGACTTGATAACTGACTTCAAAAAAAATAGTTCCCTATCGGGTTATCTCGATAATCCAACGGAGAAAACATAAAAAAAAACATATTAATATTTTAATTTTAACAGCACGCCACAGATTGTATATCTATATATATATACACTTTGTGCTGTGGAAACCCTGGGCTGTTGGGGATCTGAGGCTAGGGCATTTATTAACGAAGTAGGGTATAGGCTCAAAGTTAAAATGGTGTCTCCCGCTACGGTTCGTTCCTGGTGCAGAGGATGGCCATTGCTATTCGACGTGGCAATGCTGCGAGTGCAATGTGTACTTTTGCACCAGGAACGGTCAGGGGTGGGTTATTTGATTAGAGTTAATTAATTGTGACGTAATTTTTTGAATTATTTGAGGCATATATTATGTAAATTATTAATATTATATTATATACATATATAGAATTTAGGTTCCGCGGTCAGGTCGGCTAAAATATTGATTGGTACTTAGTGAGTCTACAGCGGCCGAGGCATTGGCTCGCGAGTCTGCATCGCGTGCCGGCTCGGTGGGTGTGGACGTGGCTTATGAGTGTACTTTCGCTCCAAGGTCCACACTAATACTGGACCCTTATTCTCTAACGAACAACGAGAGATACCTTGCAAAAATCGCGTGTAGACGTTATGTTGACGAAATACAATATTCTGATGATATACAACGAGAGCATTCCGTGTCACGGCACTATATAAAATTTGATATTAGCTTAGCGACTGCTAGATATGCGCCGAATAGTGGTTTCACCGAATAATCTAATAATCAAATACCGAATAATGTTCGGTTTAACTTTTACCGTACCGAATATTCGGCCGAATTAATCGGTATACCATTACATTGTTTTGCCGCGTAATCAGGTTGTAACGTGTACGCTACGTGTCGCTGCTGGCTAGGTGACGTGCGAGCCGTGCCTCACCACCCGCTACCCGCTCACACACCGCGCTCTCACTTTGCATAAAAACATCGAACGATTAAGATTAAAAAAAAAAACTAAGATGTTCAACATTAAAAAAATACTAAACCGAATATATTCGGCACATATCTAATAGTCACTACACGTTCCACGTGAATTATATGCGATTAAAATAACGCGGCCGTGTTACGTGTTGAAATGTTCATAGTGAATACGAGTCCAGGTTAGCGGCTCAGCGAAAAAAAACGTTACACGTTCAGTCAGTTCAGAGATATTAATTATAGTCACAAACATTCCACTAAAACAAATCCCCAATTAATTTCAGAAGGCATGTACCAACAGAATCAAGAACCCAGTCGTCGGCACAGTTTCAACAACAACAAGGTGTTAGTGGGTGGTGACAACGGACGGACCAACCACCAACACAACTCTAACATAGACCACACCAGAGACAAAGTGGAGTCCCAATCGGCACCCATCATATCACAAATGGTCAATCCCTTCGATGCAATGCCACCCAGCTTACAACGACTCAACTCATATTCAAACTCACCGGAAGAGTCGGAAGACATTTACGATGAAGATCTACAGAGTAGGGGCATGGACAATGAAAGACATCCTCCCGAGGAATTCCATAGACAACGAATGGTGGGATTCAATCAGAGGTTTCAGGGCAATTGGGACCCTAGGACGTTTAGGCCTCCGCCCCCGTTCTTTCCGAGGAACGGGCCCAGGCCTCGGTGGTCCGGACATAGACCGCAGAGATTTTGGTGATTGTGTTGTTTTTTTTTCTAGTGATCTTATGTTTAGTGAGTTTTTATGTGACTATTGACACTAGATTTAATGATTCGCGGTTTGGTAGAGGGTATGCTGAGCTGAAAGGGATCTTGTATTTTGAAAAATAAAAGATTCCGATATACAATTCAATGCAAAAATTCTTTGTTGTCAACAATACAATACTATATAGAATATAATTATGACAATAAACTGACACAAAATTCGGCCTTATCGCTAACAACTTTTATAATATAGGATAAATTTAAAAATGGTGTTGCATGAAACTTTTTACTATGGCACTTAATTAATAGATGTGGAGCGGGAAATTAAGTCCTTTTGTTTGAAATATGTGTTGGTTACCTCCAGGTTTAAACCAATGCATATATAGCACACGGCAAACAAGTTGAGCTTGCGCGAGACGTGTCGTACTGTTCGCACTTACCAAACTACCCGTGAGAGTGAAAGGGACGATGTCGCCGTCTTGGTTCTAGCTATTTGCTGGGTACTATACCGCCTTATTAATAAGCGTTTATTAACTTAAATTAGAGCATCTTTTGTCTTGTTCTATCCAATAGAGAATGTCACGCGCCAAAACAAGACAAATGACGATTAAAGTTAACACGCGTTTATTGATAAGGCTGTTTATGTGTAATGTTTTGTTTAGGATCTTTGAGAGTGGATGTCAAATAAATTTTGGATTCTGTTTGGAAAAGCTTTCCATAGTTTGGAAACAAAATACTCGTCTGATCGAATTTTGCGAGTTACATTTTTGCTCTGCGTTTCATAGAAATTTTTTTAGTACCTACTGATGTAGATCTAGATGAAGTACAAGGACCGCCTATCAGTTTAACATACCCTCTGCTTATGACCGTGTAGTTATTCAAGAGTTAGTGATTTCGAAATAGAGGTAAGAGATTTGTTGAAAAAAATTGTTTTCGTAAGACCCTTAGAAATGCGCCTTAAATACAAAATTTTGTATGCGTTCACTGAATAAAAAAATTTTGGAGTAGTATCGGAGATATTGACAAATTGGTAATAAAACTATGTTCTCTCCAAAAAATGTTCATCAAAATAGATTCATTATTGGCGGACTAATCTTATAACAAACGTTAAAAAAAACTGATTCAGAACTTCCTTTTATGCAGTCCTGTACACACTTTATTTGCCATAAACTTTAGCCTTTTTTTAAATTTAAAAGCAACTCGACAAATTTGTAAATAGTAAATATAAAAACACTATATTTAAATAAAAACCGTTGAAAATATTTTCTTGACAATTAGGAAATTGCGTTTTTTTTTCATATTATATCAGAAAATTTTAACAAACGGATCTTACGAGATATTGATACCGTATAGTGCTTCTATCAGTTTGATTATGATATAGTCAAGTTTTTCAATTGTGTCAATCCATTCATTTGGTTTGTGGATCGAAAGCTCTTTACATGGATCGAGAAAACTTTGGTCTTTGGCAAAATAATTATTTTCATTAGATTTTATTGTCAAATCCAAGTGAAGTAAATTTTTTAGAATACTAAAAAATAGTGACCGAGGGTATCTATGTTGAAAACATTCGGATGTGTTCGTATAGATGAAAAATATAACGAGATCCATACTTATCAATACACATATTTTTTATTACTATGGCATTAACCTCGAAATCGTGAAAAAAGTGATCCATACAAAACGTGTATTGACCTTGTGCAAAATGTATGAGGCTACTGATTTTTTCGCGATTTCGGGGTTGGTCATGTATTGATAAGCTTTAAATTATGTCTTTCGTTAATCAAAACACTAGAATCGTAAATAAATTCTAATACTCTCACAGAAACTGTTTACAGTTTCAAATTGTACAAAACACGTGTATTTTGTTCCTTTTTTTATATAGTGATAAGTTTATAGACAGCTCATGTTTGCGATATATTGTGTATAATTTGTGCGATGTTTAAATAAATAATAAAAATAAATTTTATTATGTGTTAAATAATAAAACTATTTTATTATGTATTTAAATTTAATTTTGTTTTGCAAATGTCCGAATTGCTCTTTTTATGAAATCGTGTAATGGTCTCATGTCACCGTTCGAACTCTACAAAAAAAAGTGAGGAAAAAAGAATAATTGGGAAGCCATGTCACATCACACCGAGATACTAAAAGCGTTTCCGATCGGTTTCGAAAACTTTGCAGTACGAATTACACACAACTCATTACGAAAGATAAAAAACTTACTCGTAAAAAAGAAACAAATATTTAAATGCGTCTTTATCGTTATTTAAGAATCAAGTAAACTTGGGCGTATTCCGCGTTGCAAAATTTTTGAATCCAAACAGAAAGTAATAGTGAATCTTTTTAAATTCAAGACCGCATAATAGTATGTACAGTTATATATACAAATGGTTTTCAATTACTGAACACATATAACAATGTGAAGAGATAAAAATATTTATATTATATTAAATTCTTATGTATGTTCTGACATACGTGAATATAACTGTATCGCATCTTTTTCTTCTAGTCTATAATGAGTTATATAATATTTTGTTTTATTGACTTGGCTGTTTTTGTCATACGAATCTGTTTCATTAGAAAACAAAAATATATATAGTTCCAGACAAAAATACAAAATGGCATCTTAAAGGACACATTCGGTTAAACAAAATAATTTAATTGAGTGTGTTAAATGTATAAAGCAGTCAATAATTTACTATTAGTAAAATAGTATATATATAAAATAGAAACTCGCTATTGTCTCGTCAAGTAATATAGGACAGCAATAAAGTTATATACTTACTAGGTAGGTTGCTTTGCTTACTATAATAAAGCTTAACAATAAGAACGTTATATTATTTTTGTCGAACACTTAGATAAAGCAAAAATCACATTAAGCCCTCATATACATACATTTTAGCGTTTAAAATTCTTTGCAAAAATTTGATCTTATCCAATCAATATTATTCCGTAATCGAACTTTTTAGTTACCTGTTCCATTTCTATAAGAAAGAGGTAGATTTTTACGTCATCTCTGTTGCACTCACTTAATAGTCATTCGTTTACGAGAGTAGGAAAATTTTCTTTATTTTGGTTAAGTTGTTGCGGTGTGCTACAGGGTTTACTTTCAACTTTTTTATTTTAGACGATGGCCTAATTGTTAATTTTGGTAGACATTAACATTTTGTATCTGCAACAAAATGTTAATGTCTATCAAAATTAAAACATAAAACATAAAAATATAAATTTTATTTCTAGTACCTAGCAGCACAAGTGATGACCTAATAGTGGATAGTTTTCCCGCAAGATAAGTTCAAATTGTTGGATTTAAATTAAATGGTATAAACTTATGTTAGTGTTGCTCCTAACGATTTGTTTTTGTTGAGTTTAAGTTACTTTCAAGACTATGAATCGTGAAAAAGGGGTGTATGATTTGTTTCGCGGCATTTTTAAATGACTAGGATTTATATTTACGACCATATAGCGTCAAACCATTGGCGAAATCATCAATTGATGTAATCACGACCTGAAGAAATTCTACCCTGATTTACTATAGAGTTAGAGCGAATTGTCATTGCGAAGAATGTAGCCGAATCCGCTTTGCATAGACATTTGGAATCATATGATAAATTTTCGGGACTTGCAGTTTGATTCTCGCAACATTTCTATCCGTATACGAAAACTTAGCACCACTAATTACAGTAAACTCGGCACAATACTTACCTTAAACTTTTAAATACGATCAATACGTTACTATGAGTAAAAATACAGTACATTACGAGTACAATGAAATGTTACATGAGCTTTACATTTGTTACAGGACGCAATTTTATTTTTGGGACATTTGAGGGGTCAATAGAAGCTTAACTCCAAGTTTGTGGGTTGCTCCCCTTGTCTCCCCCGGCCGCCATTTTAGATCGCGATATCTCTGAAACTATGCGTTCTACTAAAAAAAAAGCGTCAATTGGTAGCAAATCTCTTTGCCTACAAATATGTTTATATAACTTATTGCCCTAAATTTAAAATCAAAGAAGTTATAAGCAAAAAAAGTGAGAAGATTGCTATAAACGTTTTCTTTTATGCTCTATACCTTTTTATTCCTTTTTCATCAAAAAATTTAATTCAGACCATTCTTGTAGATGGTTTTAGAGGAAAATTTAAAAAAGGAAAAATGTTCTACATTTTTTTAAATTTAATTCGTCGATGTTACAGCGCCTCGAAGTTGACAGAGTTCGTCAATGCTCATGAGAATCCGGTCAAAACGAAAAGTTTATCATGGTTTTATGATCATTTACGACAGTAAAAAAAAAACGAAATAGAAGCAAAATTTTTTTTTTGTAGTAAATTTCTCACTTTTTAGCTTATAACTTCTTTAATTTTAAATTTAGTGCAAAAAGTTTTAGGAACATATTTGTAGGCCAAGCAATTTGCTACTAATTAATTTTTTACGAATTTTTGTAGGACGCATAGTTTCCAAGATATCGCGAAAAAGGTGTTTGCAGCCCTTTTTCCAAGATGGCAGCCGGAGGACAAGAGCGGCAATCCCACAAACTTGGGGATAAGCATCTATTGACCCACACATGACCCAAAAATAAAATTGATTTAACTCAACTGTAACATTTTAATCGACTATTATACAGTCCTGTCACAAAAATATTATTAAACATAGTTTAAAGTAGTATTTTGCTTATAAATGCAAAAATTGTAAACACCCTTTAAAAATATGCTAGAATAAAGTACAAAGTAAGAAATTCGTATGTCTAAATTTGTTGTTAGGCACTGGCTATACAAGGTTTTATGATTGCATGAATTTAAAAGGGTATAGTTATCGCTTGCATAAAATATAGTAGGTACCTACTTTCATTCGAAAGCGAACTAGGATGGTTCTCATATTCAATCAATATTGACAAATATTGAGTAAGTCCTGACTGCCTGATATTCGCTAGGAATCAACGTAGAGCCTAAACCGCTGAACCTAGGGACATGCAATTTGGAGGCTGTATTATACGTGAAATTTGGGTCAAAGTTTGATATTTCTCTATATTTCAATTTATATCGTGGGTAATGCCGCGGGTGACTAGTATTGACATAAATTTAATTAATTTCTATACATAACATCACCTCGCCACAAATTCCTCTGGTCCCGGGGAACCAGGCCGTATTACCACAAAATATTTGGACATGCCTTTTGAGCAGATGTTTTGATTTATTTCTTTACATAAATCCGCGGCTATTACTTGATGAGAGATATCCACTCGTATAAAGTTAATGCAATCATATAACCAGGTTTATTCAGTGTCTGATAACTATGTTTGACATTGGATCTCTTGGGTTTTGATCTAGTATATAGTTCTGAAGTAGGTTTAAATTTTTATCATTCCATTGCCGAATAAATTTTAAAAAATATTTATTGTGCTAAGAAATTGCCATATAAAGCGATATGAATTTATTAAAAAGTAATCATCACATAGTGAAGCGTGCAAATCACTGCGTTATCATAAAAAACTTTATTGTGCTCATGCGTTGTTGTTTACCTTCGCCTTGCTATAATTCTCTTCTTCTTCGGCTTCGTCTCAAAATGTGCCATTTGGAAAATGTCCCCCTTGGTCCTTTATATAAATCCTTTCCCCTATAGCAAAATGTTAAAGTGGCAATTACTTATTACTAATTTATTATAACATTTTGAGAAATTGCCGTTTTACTAACGGTACATTTTGCGACGGAAGCGTATTAAAGTTGGTTTTGCCGCGTACCAAGTACTCGAGTTCTTTTAAAATTACGTATCCAAAAAAAAGCGGAATATAAAGCCTCACTTTTATTTCGTAGATTCCTTCGCCTTACTTGTATAATGTATCAACCGTTATTATAACTGATTATCTAGTGTGCATTTAACAAAGTTATTTCTATCAATCCACCCTGAACTTCTAAATCTAGGCACATAGTAATTACCTAATAGCGAACCTAGTATATATTGTAATAATAATAAGTAATGTCTTGCTTCGGATATCTTCCAGTTGCCCCATCACATGGTCCCATGATAGGACAAGCAAAGACTATTTTTTCCCAGTATCCTCGTAAGACCATAAACAACTACATTTTTGTTCCACACACTCACGTGTCTCATTTTGTGAAATCTATGAAGTCGCGCCGATAGTTATTAAAGTAGTACATATTTTTCTATTTAGCTACGTGTTTTGCAAAGCCTTGGCGGGTCAGTAGGATTGCTTTTACTTAGACTTATGTCGCAGTAAATGGCCACTGGCGACCAAAAATCCAAATTCGTCTCGCGGATGAGAAAAATTGCCCGCGACTGAATAAAATATAACAACGTTCGAACTTTGAACCCCTATTTGACCTTCTTAGGGGTTGAATTTCTAAAAATGCTTCCTTAGTATACCCCTAAACCCTGAAATGAATACATTCACCCTCAAAATTTTATGTCTCTAGGTTCAGCGGTTTCTCTAGCAAGTCTAGCAAGCGTGCTACATCCTAGGCCGCATCGTCGCTTTAAATCAGGCGAGTTGCGGTCAAACGCACTTGCGTTTGACCGCAATGAACTTTCATTGTCTATTAAAACAAGTAATTACTAGTGACTTCATAAGCCGACTGCTAAATCTTTATCTGTGCATCATCCTTACTTTTTGTTTTATTTTTAATTTTGTTGTACCCAGTGTCACTTTCACGACTAAGACGAATCTATTGACACCACTGACATAAAAATACGACAAGCCGTTAAGGCTCTAGGGCGTGCCAAATAAATATACATACATACACTCGAAAAACACAACCTGCATATTGTTAAGGTACTACCAAATTAATCATGAACGTTTACATTACATCGGGAATAGCATGAACAATGGATAAAATGGTATTTATCCACCTTAAAAGGATTTAGTATTTCTTTTACTTCGATCTAATTTCAAACGTCATTATTTGGGTTTTAAAGCCCTATTATTCCTTTACGTATTGCCCGTGGTTTTTAAATTAGTAACATTTTTGAATTTATATTCAAAATAATGTTATATATTGAATTTAATTCTTAAAATAAGACTAATAGCGAGTTTCTATGTTATTTCCTTATTGTTTATACAACGTGTAACAGTAGTACAGTTTTAGCTGTTGAATATCGCAATTTTTTCATGATGAACAGTTCTCCTGGCCGTACTAGGGGCAACTTTTTCACGTGGTTCACCTATTAATAAAAAAAACCTAAACTACATATATTCAGAATAGGCTTTTTAAACATCTATATTTTATTCCTCGAATGACTAGACTATCATTATACCTTTCTGTTACGCGCTGTATAAACTAAAAATCACCTGATTGCTTACGTATTTGGCTCAATGGTGTAGCACCAAACTATACATATTTCTGTATCAAATCTACCGTGAGACATTTTAACTATTACAGTTACCGCCTAGTCACGTAACTTATCGAGAAGAATTAAATTCTCGACGCTTTTGGAGGCTGTCATCGCGTCTTTATTATCAGAGAGACGCGACATTACTACACGACGATGGCACGACACCAGTGCTTGCGAATTGCGTCGAGAATTTGGTTCTTTGCGATAATTCACGTAAGTAGCCGGTGAAATTAATAGTTACATACTTACTCATATTTTCATTGGAAATACGAGTACTCCACTAGTTAAAAAATATCATATGACTGAATAATTCTAACAATTCGTAGATCTCTATATTTCGATCTTGTCGTTCATATTTCGTCAAGACTGGTTGGAAACTTAGACCTGTACGATAGTATGTAATTTCTACACAAATATCTATATATAGGCTAGTACGCTCTAAGCAAAAACGCTTCGCTCGGTTAATTTAAGGGTTTATTTATTATTTATTTAAAACAGCTAGGCATTTAACGACTTAGCACTGAGTATTAAAAATCACATTCAAAGATTCCTGTATAAGTTCATATATTAATGATACATACGAAGCTAATAAAAAAAGCTCTTGTCGTTCATATGAACTATACTTTTGATTGAAGACTGGACCTCTCCACTCAACTTGATTCATTCTAATACAAAGTTTGCTAGTTCCCGAAATCATCTACGTCCCTACTAGCTATAATAATACGAGTATACAGCTGTGTATACGCAATTAAGCGCTAGCCTCGCTTATAATTAGGTATACGGTCTCTACGCTCCACGCAGGCCAACATAAAGTCAAAGCAACTTAGTTAGTTTGCACCTCCAATACAAGTTAGCAAGCACACTTTGACCCGATGCTAAATAACTTGAAAACTCAACTATACTATAACTTAGAGGTAAAATAGCCAAGTAAGAGGAAACGCTTTGGCGTTCCCGTACAAACTTAAGTGTTCCTTAATTGATAAAGCGAGCGAAGCGTTTCTGCAGTTAATTTGTAAATTTTTATTTCATTTGTAAGTTTGAATGTTTGTTTTTTGCCTGAAAATGTTGTACTCGCATTTCGTACGTAGTTGTTAACCAATCTTGATGAAATTTGATAGTTACTCAGGTTCTACGAATTGTGGTTGGGGATTTTATAACTATTTCCTTTTAAGTATTGGGGAAATTGCCGAAAGATTTCAATAATATTTGGTAAAGCCATCAATAAAAGTTCTTAATATGAAAATTGGTCTAGGTTTATCATAACGTTTCTCGAGAACGAGTATCTTTCTAAATTTCAATACCTGCTATAAAATGGGGTTTCTAATTCAACTTTGAAGAACACACCTTAGAAGCTTAGACTTAAAACTAACGTGTAATCAATCTCAAAAGGTGGCTGCACTAGCATGGAGGCGCCTGGACTTAGGATCAAGGGGCGGATAACAGCCAGGGTACGTACTCCCGTTTATTCTTGTTACCTTTTCCCTCGTCAAGTTCGTCAATCTTAGCCGTTCCTGAAATCGAAGAAATGTCATCAAATGCTTAACTCGTAAGCTAAGACGACTGAGTATTCATCATCTTCGTTTAGATGGTAGGGCTGGCGTCAGAGTTTCTACGCCGTCCCATTGCACCATATTTATCAAACGGCAAGAATAATGCAGCAAAGACGCAGGCGTGTATTTTTCCGCCAAGAGGCCATTCCAGCTGGCCCCTAGTTTCCGAGATGTATCCGTGCCCATAAACGACCTTGAACTTTGAGATTTTAGGTGTCACGCTGACTTCAACGCTAGTTTCCAAAAAGCTTGGCGTGCTCTCGAAAGTGTGGCGGTACTTTACGCTGGAACAGTTGATGCCTTGTAGGTATAAAGCACAAGTTCGATCGTGCATGGAGTACTGCTCGCATCTCTGGGATGGCTCAGCTAAATACCAGCTTGAAGAGTTGGAGTCTGTCGAAAGGAGAGCTAAAACACTTATAGGTAACGATGCTTTGGCCAAACTTAATCTCCAAACTAGAAACTTTTCGACAATGCTCAAGGATCGTCGAAAAGTTTCGGTTTTTTATGGGATTCGTTTCGGAGGGTGTCTCTGGAATTACACAATTTTTTAGCCCTGCATGCCAGATAATGCAAGACGCCACAGGTAAAGATTTATCGACTTTTATTGTGCGAACTGCCAAGAAAAGACCGCTATTCGGAGGGTAGTTAGTACGGGGACTTAATGCTAGGCGTTGGAGTCATTTGACCCCCGGGAATTTTTGCGTTCTTTGCTTAGGGTGTTCGCGTAGGGGTTATTTTTTGTTCGTTTTTCCTTGGGATCTTGATTGTCAGTGGCATCTGAAGAAAGCTCGAAGATTTGATTATGGTTTCGGAGAGTTAGGAATAAGTTAATGGAAGCCTTGACCTCAAGACAGAAAGCGCAGTTACAATACCAAGTTCAGGCATGTGCTTCTGATTGCCTTTTTTTGGTCTTTTGGTCTTATGCATTTACTTGCTTGCTTGCTAACGGCGTAAGAAAACATCGTGAGAAAACAAGAATGTGTAATAGCTTTCGAAGATAAGTGAAGTCTCGAACCTGCACCACCAGCATGCGTTCAACCAGCGTGGTTGATTAGCTGTGGCCTTCACCCCATTATGCGGGAAACCTGTGCCCTGCAATGAAACGCAATATGTTGATACGATGGATACGAGAAGAAGTGTGATAAACGAAAGTAAAAACCTTTTTGGTTGAACGGTGTGATTAAGAGTAGGTCAAAAGTCGGTATTTACTGAATTTAAAAAAATGGGAATATTTACGCCACATTCCTGGCCGCTTCGTCGCTTTGCATCAGGCGAGTTGCGGCTAAGCGCAAGCTTATTTTAAATAAAAAATACCTGGCTCAGTAACCGCGAAGTAGTGTTTCCCCTTAACTTTAAAATAACAGATGATTAATCATCGAGGCGTGCGTCGAAGTTTCGAGTAGGTTTGGTACCCGCACCTTCCAATTGTTACAACTTGTCCAATCAAACTGCAGACAGGTTACCTAAACCATTCGTAGTTTGCCTCCCAGATAGGGGTGGCAAATGAATACGGGGTAGAAACGGAAATACGAGAAAGTGTTACTTTTTTAAACGACTCTTCGATTGAGGTTATCAATTCCTCTCTAAAACTCAGTAGATTTTTTTTTCTCTCTCTGCTTCAAATCTGTCAAAATGTTCTTTCGTCTGTCAGTTTCTCCGTCTGAAATTTTGTACTCGCGTACAGGTCGTAGTTTCCATCCAACTTTGACCAAATTTTGTTTGTGGGTTCTAAGAGTTTTCAGATTACTTTACTCTGCGGTTATTTCGATTGACTGTCGTTTTAAAATGCAAAAACTTCGGCAAATCCAAAAGTATTTTTGGAACTATTTCTAAAATAATGTGGCAATCGAATCGAAAAAATCGAAATCATGAATTGAAGATGTTTATCGTAACCGTGGCAACTAGCGAGTAATTTATTTCAGTTGGTAATAATTGACATAGATTGCGTGAGGTAATTTTTGGGTTTCATGAAAGATGAGTTAGAACTACCTCCTGTTTAGTAAAGCAGGTAAGTTCCCCGATTACTATGCACTCGACTAAAAATTTACCTGCCCAATCGATATAGGCTTTTCACTTTTACAGTATTATTAACTTCGATTAATAATGGCTATTCTACTATGATGTTATTTGGCTAGGCCTCCATATCGTTATTAATAACTAAGGTCTATATTATTGACGGGGTCGACCGAAAGCTTTCACAGAAATTAATATCTACGCTAACCCTGTCCCAAGGTAGCACACTTCTCAAGGAAACTTCGCCCGTGCAAGTTCTGCGCTAATGGACAACTGAATGGAGAATTCTGGGCACAGCCAGTTTGCGCGTTATTTCAATAGAGATCACTTTTAGTTAAATTGTTCACGGGATGGGTCTTAGCGCTTTAACAAGGTGTAGATGTTGAATTGTTTCAAGTTGTTACTGATTTAATGATATGATAAAGAGAAATTCACTAAAGTCGTAATAAGTATTGTCGTTCGTGATAACTAATTCAATTCGGCATTTACAAATTTAGGTAGGTAATCTATGATATATTTTCTAAATAAAGCCAAAACGACTGAGTGTGCTGCGGAACAGCTCCTTTTTACCCTCGAATTTCGGCTATGACAAATTAAAAGTTGTTTGGTATCATAAAAGCAGTGACCTTATTTTTTGACTTATTTTACATTTTGAATTCATGTTAAAATAAGTTATTACGCGTGTTGGTCATTATGCATCGACTTACATGCATCCCTAACCGATACCCCGTATTAACTACTAACCCACGCCAAATTTTCCTTACGGCGTCGAATTTTCCGCACACAGAAAGTTTACCTACAGGTATCTAATCAAATTTTATCATCACAATAATTCATCTCTCATCCCCTCACCCTAAACACACTCGACTTTATCGTAACACCTACACATCGGACCGTCACAGTAAAGAGTAACTCAAACAAATATAGCCTCTGCAAAAAAACAATTTATGGTTTGGAGGCAAAATACAGCTCAATCCGGCTCCCTGTTTATGGAGTTATTAGGCCTGATGAAAAACACTTAAGTTTTGTGTTTTTGCGACAACTCTGACGGCCTAGAATAGGCTGTTGTTTGTTTTATTTTTAGGTTTCCGTACCTACAAGGTCAAAATGGGACTCTATAACTAAGACTTCGCTGTCCGTCTATCTGTCTCTAGGCTGTATCTCATAGACCGCTAGGCTGTTGCATTTTTCACAAATAATGTCACAACAGATAATATCTCTTGCCGCTATAATGACAAATACCAAAAACATAATAAAATAAATATTCAAGGGGGGCTGCCTTACAGCAAACGTGATTTTTTTGCTGTACCTATTTGGTTGTTATTTATGACGCCAACAGATAGACGCAAGAAATATTCACAGAATATTTAGTAGTAAATTTAAATTAAAAATAAATAATTAAATCAAAATACAATGTACAACACCCATGATTATTCCCTTTTTTTGGTAAATATTAATAACGACAGGTAGAACAGATGCAGACGTGAACTAATTTTGTATAAATATGGTACGGAACCCCCTGTGCGCGAGTCCGACTCGCTATTGACTTTACTATAATAGTAAGTATAGTAAAGTCAAAAACGAGTCGGGCTTATATATACTATAATGTTTAAAATATAAACAAAAATTTTACAGATATAACATTAGAACGATAATTCTTAGGGGATACCCTAAGTTAACGTAAATAAAATAAAAACAGCCTTTATTTCCCTCTTACTTAAAAAAGTTGCATTTATTATATTAGTATTAAATTTTATTATTACATTATGATAAAAACATTTCGCAATTAAAAAAAAATACTTAAAAGTAGCGTTAGTTACATTATCATTGTATTACTAAATAAATTTACTAAAATTTAGGTTGGTTCTGTTGGACGAAGGCCTCCTCTAACTCGTGTCTTTTCTACTTTGTGCTGTACGGGTCCACAGTTTGCCCGCTACTTTTTCTTTATTTAAGTTAACGTAGTAATGGGAACAAAATGTTAAAATTACTTTACCAGCAGTCATTTATTACGTCTCAAACAGTGACGTGGGCCTCAAAGCAAATGTTATTTTGGTATTTCAGATAAGTCGTATTATTTTTTGTCTTTCCCTTTCCCTGAGGATATACGCCCATGCTAGGCCTTCAGCAAGCCAAACCAATTAATTTTTTTCTTCATCAAGGTGGAGATATGAGGCAATAAGATCGTTTTTTTCGTCTTATTAGATTTTGATTTCTTTATGTAATGTTATTTGCTTAGGATTTGAACGAAAGGGTGTGAACACAAGCGTTAATAGATTTTCCGGTATTTCGCTATCTCTTCCCGACATATTGCACTATACCGAGAAAAGTCAGGGTCAGATGTATCTTGCCCTGGGGTACTTTTAGTAACTTTCGGATCACATCCCGCGTTTAGTTATATCCTTTTCTTGTGAGATAGTGGCGTTAAATAGGTTTTTTGGGGCTCGAACTATATTTCAGGAGATTAGGTATATTGTGTGTTTGGTGATAAGTAATTGTATTCAACGTTACGATTATAATGAAAATCTCATCGTTTCACCAATATAGCATGAGTAAATAATTATAAAAACAGGCACGAAAAGCATTGCCTTGATAATGCCAATTAGTTATTTAAGACCTAGACATTTGTGCATTAAATGAATTAATGGACATTCTTTTTACATATTTTTTGCTTCAATTTTGACTTTGAAAGGTATTTTTTAATTATCCTAAAACACTCTCCCGTTCCGCGCTAATGCGCCTGTATTTTCCATTGGCAATGGTTTCATAAGGAATTCCTTTGAACGCACCTGCGACCGGATTTCAGCAATTCAAAACATTCTAATTTAGAAGTCGGCCTGTGTCACAAAGAAAAATGAAATGAATACAACCAGGGACATATCAGGGGTTTGAGTGGTTCACAATAAATTATGTCTACTATATTTGGCAATGTTGAAAAAGCAGGTGAATGCGTCCCAACTTTTCTTAGAATTGATTTTAACAATAATACATTTATTATCGAAGTGTTGACAAGTGGAGGAAGGTTGTGACTAAGTGGTGGCCGAGGCTAGGGAAGCTGAGCGTTGGTCGACCGGCGCGGCGGCAAGATGGGTTAATAAAATAATACATAATTCAGGTTTTTGTCTGAAAATATCTTTAAGGTCCCGTATCATCATTTATTAAAAAAACTTCTCCATAGCTACTTCATGAAATTCCTGCAAGGCTTGGGTCTTAATATCAAAAACTTATGCCGTAATTAAGGACTTTTCTTCATAATCATCATTATTGGTCATAATCAGCCACTCGAGTGAATCACATAGTTGCTAACAACAGCATTGTAGCGCGTCAAAGGCTATGTTCATATAATGTAGATCTACGAAAATAACTGGGGAATTAATATTCTACGTCGTAGAGGCGTGCGTCTATGGCGTAGGCGCTATAAAAAACATTGTAGCATATGCTACGATCTGCTATAAAAATTAAAGCTACGTTATTCATATCATATAGCTGAAAGATTAACATAAACATAATAATAATATAATATTATTATGTTATTAATATTATGTTATATTAGTATATTATGTTATTAATAACCATAGCTGGGAAGACACGTTACTTTGAAAATCAAAAAGCAGGGAAAGCCTACGCGTTTCCACTTACCATTACAATTAAAGTCTATATCTTCCTTACGCTATTTCAAACTCAGTTGGTGTTACTCGTATTTATAAATTCCATACAGAAGAGAAATGTCAAGCGCTACTTGCACTCCAGTTAAGATCCCAGCTTATGTATTTAACCAGCGAAATGCCAAATTTGAGAAGTGCTTAGTAACACGAATTGTTACTGGTATGAAAACTGAAATAAATATTCTTGCAGATTGAGGTAAAGAGGGCTCATACGCCTAATGATTCCGCTGCACTCTACGCAAAAAGCCATTTTATATACAAAAAGTAACTTCTTTGCGGGCTAACGTTGCAAGAGCTATTGCATAGATTATAGATGCTTACTCAGATGTAATTTATTTTTATTAGTACATAGGTACTGTCAAATTGAATTTATTTTTGTAATTAAGTAGGTATGTACTGATCGCATGCCAATAGGCTTATGTTGATCCATATTTAAGTTATAATAAGACCATGTATATACCATATCGGAGGCGAATAAAGAACTCTGAACTATTAAGACGAGTTTACTGGCGTTCCCAATCAATTAAAATCTTTTTTGTTTATTATGTCATGCAAAAGTCTAGTTAATATAAAAAACATGAACGTTCTAGAAAAAAAATTGAGCCTAAATCCCAGCCCAAAGATTTATCCTTATTCCGTCCCCGTCGCGCCGTTATTTAGTATTCGCAGGTTTCGTTGTTTTTATTTATGTTTCTCATGCCATTGCTTTCATCATTTGAAAGGATGACGCTAAGAATGCTCCTTAAGAGTTGGCACCAAGAAATATTATCTTTAAACTACAAGACAGGGGAAACATTTTTATGAAACCGAATTAAGACCTCAGTTTTCTCGTTAAGGAAAAATCCCAGAGTTACTTATTTCCGATTGAGTTATTTATTTCCGAACTTGCTGAAGCATTTACAACTGTAAATATACCTACGGGTAAATTATTGACTTCTGTAAAAATATCTTAATTTTTTTTCTGTAATTTATATTATGAATAAAATTAAAGCAAAACCTACAAAATTATCTTTCTTCTGTCTCCTAAGAGACCATACCTTTGCCGTTTTACCAGTAGACATACAGTTGGTACTATCGATGGTACTGTACCTAATATTTTTTTGCCACAGTACTAATTCGAAATTTTGAACATAGTTTTTGTCGTAATTGCTAAGCAGACCACTTTTGCTTAATTTACTTCTCATAAGGCTACTAATTAAGTTCTGTTGTAAGTAGACAGGAACTGATCTTAATAATATTATAAATCGAGTATGTTTGTAATAATGGATGTTTGAATGTACCTTGTTACTTTT
This sequence comes from Ligdia adustata, assembly GCA_947049295.1. Classification (NCBI taxonomy): domain Eukaryota; kingdom Metazoa; phylum Arthropoda; class Insecta; order Lepidoptera; family Geometridae; genus Ligdia; species Ligdia adustata. The sequence goes on from OX346237.1 coordinate 6,501,748, forward strand.
TCTCGCAAAAACTGATCTAGAGACAATACTGGATTAACACATAGCCTAATTTTTATCCTGTATATCTTTTTATCCTGTTTATCCTATAGCTAGAAGATACTTAACGAACTGCGTTAAAACATGTTTGAATTACGGATACATTTTAGAAAGTTTTTTTAACTAACACACTATTTTTCTGTTTTACTGTATACGATAACAACTTTGTAAATAACATCTCTTCAAACCAGATCGGCGTATTTGTTTTAACCAATGAGCAATCGTGAATAAAGTAAAATCGTAAACTCTCAAGTTTAGAGCCGTCTACTCGCAATTACGGCCGCACTTACGTGTACAGAATTAAAGCATTCCTTTTTATTTTCTTTCGCAAAAATTATTCTAAAGATGTTCTCAAACGGCGCGCCAAGATACTAACGAAATAATTAAGAATTTCCTAAACTCTTTGTTGATTAAATTCTTTCCAAAGTTGAGACTATTTTATCTCAAGTTTCGAATTGAGTTTTTTGCTTTTTAAATGAGTCTTGAAAAAATTCGATTTACAAAAAAAACGGTGTATATCATAATAGATCAGAGTGCCGAATGTATTCGTTCACCGACTAATGCACAACAAAAACTCGCAGTGTACCAATAGGGGTTCCATTTTCGATATTGATAAGACTCGATAAAAAATTTGAAATAAACTTCTAGAGTAAAATTTTTTTTGTCCATATATATATCTACATATATTACTAAAGAAGAATATGACCAAAAGTTTAAAAAATATCAATACTATATCCTATTGTACATTCATCTTTATTGTATAGCAAAAAAATGAGAGAATGAAAAAGTCATTTAAAAAAAGAGTGTTTACCGACTTCAATTCTGCATTTTGACAGTTTGTTTCAATACCAAAGTGCGGGTGTAATTTTGATAAGTATAAATTGGACCACTTCGGAGGTTAATATATAACAAATATAATCATAATCATAATCATTTATTGCATAACTGTACAGAAATTGGTCTTAATGTAGAATTCTTATCGTTTCAACAGTATTGTCCTTGCGAACATACAATAATTTTAGTATACTACTTACTTAAATTTAAACGTGCAAATTAGTATTGAGAAGAAAATTATGCTTATGTCCAGATAAAATAACATATACAAATACGATCAATATTTTTTTTCCGATATATATTTTTTTGCTTACTCTCAGAGATGCCTGAATTGTCAGGCATCAGGTAACAGCAATAAAAAAACAGACGAACTTTATACCTCTTCTTTCATTGGAAAGTCGCATTAAAATGAAATAGGCATCGTCTTAGCTTCCTACCATCGAATCATTCAAACCAAAACAGTACAGAAACCTCAAATAATAAAGAGCCCAACAAGAGACTGTTAAGCTATTCCCAACAACACCGCCCTTCGTCGCTTCAAGACTCGTAATTATTTATTGTAGCAAAGGAAATTCTGTTTCATAAATAATTCTGCCTAATTTTCGCAATAATAACCCTTTCTAAAGGATTCCTTGATTACTCGAGACATTTAAACTTTGTTCCCGGGACTTTTCACATCATTAAAAATTTAAATGACTGAGATTTAAAAAATGTTACAGAAATTTACGAAGTTCTTAAATGGAGGAAATTATAAAGTTTTGAGGATTAGAAATTTTTGGGTATTGAAGTCATTATATCTATTAAATTTTTTTATAATAAAAGCAACGATACGAGCCTTTGTTATGAACAATGATATGACTTATTACAACTTGACTATAAGAACTTGGATCACCTTTCCTATTCACCTAGTTCGGCTTGATTAGGCATTTAGCTCGCTAGCCGATAAACGCTGTGTGCAAAAGAAAAACGTGGTAATTAAAGCTATATTCATATATATTTTTATATATTGATTAAATTACGTTCACCTTTTAGTGAAATCCAGCGAGTATAAAAATGACGATTCTTAATCACAGTTTAAAATCTGAACGAAGTATACAGTTTGAACTATTAATTTAAATTATAACTTGAGTAGGGTTTGGCAGTTTGTGGACGCGTTTGCCTTTTAGTGGTCAAAAGTAATTAAAACTCTAATATTCGGTTATTTGGTAGTAAAACCGCATCGTGTTCGATTTCATGCCTCATGTTAAATACTGTAATAGCTGTATAAATACTATTTACCTAATATACACTAGCTTTTTCTCGCGACTTTGCCAGTGTTATATTTCATCTGGTTTAAATAGCCTATGGCACTCTCTGAACATCAAACGCCAAAAGACAGTCGATCCGCCGTTTGGTTGAAGAGGAGAAAACGAACAGACAAACCAACATACACACTTTCACATTTATAATATGTGTGGGGATTATGAACTAGTTAATATTAGTAAGTATTTCCGGGAAGGAATACTCGTATGTATTATGAGTTATGAGTATATGAGTTTTTTTATGAGACCACATACCGACTGACTTTAATATTCCCCGATTTCTCATAGTGAAAGTTGTTCTTTAGGATGAGTTACGCTTCTAACTGATAACTCTTTATTTACGAGTACCATACTTTCCTATCTACTTAACACGAGATTTGCGGCACAGTTAGCCTTTTCTTCTCTCTAGAGCGTTGAGAGACTGTAGTGTTGTTGGTAGTTCGGAGTGCAGTAGAAACTTGTCTCTGGTACCTTTGCTCTCTAAGTTTCTGTAAAGACGGAACCGTAGGTATTCCAAGTTCTCGTATTTGCGCTTAGTTATAAAGGACTATACCTACCCTTTGCAATGTATTCCAGCGGGGTTTGTACGGGCGGTGGATGAAATGGTTTTTATCTAGGTATATTCTCTAGAAACAAATTTGAAACTTACTTCTAATTTAAATTGTGGAGCAGAACGGATGTACTACAGCGCAGCGCAGCACAGCCAAGAACATCAGAACGTTGCGGGAAATGTCACAACAAACGCACGATGTTGTGCAAAAACTTCGCGCTCACTCCACGTCAAGGAAGACTACGTCTCTACGCGCATGCAGCGATGTTTGATACTTTCAAATGGAAATGGCAGATGTCAAGAACATGGCAGCACTGAAAATAAAAATAGCCGGCATGGCATTCTTTGCGTGCGGTGTGCTCCAGCCTTAAACGCTATATCGGTTATAGCAAGAGCTTCTTTTTCTCTGATGAGTGTAGATTTGCTGATTGATGTAGAAACTCTAATTCGTTTAGCGATATTGCCGCTATTTTTGTCTCTCTCTGGCATATGCTTAGGAGGAGTTCACTAGAGAGCCAATGATTCATAATTTTGCTTTATCTAAATTCAAAGAACCCACGCAAGCGCTGCATATTTAATTTAGCTGCGAATACTTTGATTTTCATTTACTAACGTCAAATAAAATTATTCATTATCCAGGTAGGTTTGATTTAGTATGCTTCCCCCATTCCTCCATTCAGTGAACTAACACATGAAACAAACTAATCTAGGAATTCTAGCGAGCAGGTACAGGCGACGACGAAAACTTTTCGGTGATTAGAAATTATAACCCAAAAATTTGCAAATAAATCCAACGTTTCTAAGAGCATGAAATACATAGATACGTACCAAGCTAATAAAATCCAGTTAAATATAACCATTACTTAATCTACCAAACATAAGCCGGACGATATTTTTGAAAATGTCTTTGTTATTGCAAGAAATATAATTTAATTGACTATTGAAACAAATAAATTCTACGTTTTTGAAAAAAAATTGTAGTATCATTAATTGCCGTAGATTAAATTTTTTTTTTATCTCAAGTGTCTGTCGCAGTTTCGTAGCTTTAAGGACCGTAACGCATTACTTTGGCGCACGACAGTACGACAGGAAGAGTCGAAAGCAAACTGAACTTAATTAAACCAAGTGCAAGATGCAGACATAATGAAGCAGAGTTATATTCGTTAGTAGTGGGTAGTTTGGACGCGAATAGTTTACCTTAGTTAGCTACTATTATGCGAGCATGAATAGGGCGATCCGGGGCACTGGATCTCAGGAACTGGATGAGAAATGACGGTGTTTATCTACAAAAGATATTTTTACCCGATTTTAAAAAAATGAGGAGGTACTTAATTCGACGAGTAATTTTTGAAGTTGTTTACTTAATTTTTCGGAGAATGAATAGGGCGATCCGGGGCACTGGATCTCAGGAACTGGATGAGAAATGACGGTGTTTATCTACAAAAGATATTTTTACCCGATTTTAAAAAAATGAGGAGGTACTTAATTCGACGAGTAATTTTTGAAGTTGTTTACTTAATTTTTCGGAGAATGAATAGGGCGATCCGGGGCACTGGATCTCAGGAACTGGATGAGAAATGACGGTGTTTATCTACAAAAGATATTTTTACCCGACTTTAAAAAAAATGAGGAGGTACTTAATTCGACGAGTAATTTTTGAAGTTGTTTACTTAATTTTTCGGAGACGGCTTGACCAATTTGAATTACACTTTTTTTGTTTGAAAGGGATCATTTATCATTTAGACATATGTCAAAATTGATTCAGAAGTTTGATTTTTAAATCGAAATAAAAGTTATATATGCCGTAATGGAGTCAGTGATCTCGTTTTTTTAAAGTATGAAGAACTTTTGAACGCGTATTTATTTTTAGTTAATCCCGTATGAAGTGTTACTTTTTTACTCTTTGCAGTCCTTACACAGTACGACCAGAAAATTCACAGTGTCAATAATTCCGAGTAGGCACCCTTAATACTCTGTTAAGCGAATTATACCGGTGAATATCAAATGAACCGGCGGCCTATTTAGGGCACCCTTTGATGGACCCCCTTTCTGCTCCACGAGCTTGAACGCCAATAGCACCTTAATGAAATCAGCACCTGTTTATTGGGTTTCGCGTTCGATTATATTTGTTTTTGTAGGCCCATGGGAAAATTTAGAGGACGATCATTTTCGTTAGCTGTTCATTGAAAATTTCGTTTACGTCTTGAAGATTCCGGGTGCTTAGATTTTACGAATGGATGGTTTTCTTGAACGATTACACATGTTATCTTCGGATCTTTGTGGTTTAAAATGTACCTACGTATTTACTGTTGTGTATCTACTTACCTCTTCCTTTGTCGTCAAGGAGTAGTTTGATGTAACTTGGATAACCGAAGGTGCCTCACCTGAAGCCCAGTCTGTGATTTGAATTGCTTCAGAATTACAATTGCATTGCGTTATGATGGTCGTTTTTAATATAGGTAGTCTGTTAACATTAAGTTTACTACTAACTCTGACCTATTATATGTCAAAACGACCATTACGACGCAATGCAATCGTAATCTTGAAACAATTTTAATAAAGGATTCGGGCCTCTGGCTTGCAATTATACATGATGACTGTTTAAATAAGGTATTAACAAACAATATTAACTAATCTTAATTGTTGGTGTGGTTAAAAAAAATATAATTTTATTATTTAGAGTATTTCATTAAATATCGCCCTGGTAGAAATAAATGACTCTGGTAATTTTTGATATTGATACTGGGGTAAATCTTGCTTTCTCAGCCCGCGTATTTCGTGAAATTTATAAAGAAATAAGATAAATGAGGTTTAGGAGATCGCTTTTTAGCGATAAGGCCGTTTGGGCTTGCATTTTGTATTTAACATCTGATATACTTAATATTTTTGTTCAAACAATAAAGAATTTTGCACTGTATAACATTTTCTAAATTTAAAACAATTATTTTTGCAGCAGTTCTAAAATCCCATAAAATAAAGCAAACTCCCAACACTTCTGGTTTGTTACGCCATTCAAACAGAAAACCTGCATACACTGCACAGCGCTTGTCGCAACAAAATAGCAAAATCCCCGCAACATTTTCAGTTGGGAAGCTCTCTAAAATATCAAAAATATCCGCCTCTAGCTAGTGCGTGCTGCAGCCATAAATAAAAATGATATTTTATCTCCCTCTGTGGATAGAATTTGATTTTCGCGTTTTACCTCATATCCGACGATTTGAATATCAAATGGAAAGCCTACGTGACGAACAACGATATTTATACGGCTTATAAGGGTTTGGTAGATAGTATGCGTACTGTTTATGTGAGCGTCGATGATTTCATACAGAAGATAGAACGAAATATCACCCTTAGGTATTGTCTCGATTGTTCAAAATTAATCATTTTTAGAACTGACACAAACATCTCATATCTAAAAAAAACTTGTTGATTAGTAGACAGAATTACCTAGTAGAACTCAATTGCACTTTGGTAGACTGTCATGCTCCGCCTTACATTGTGCCCTTATTATTGAAAAATATTATCAATATTCACCTTAAAAATCTCCCTCCGTCACACCCAAATATTGTTTGTGTTCGCTCGAACGTAATAAGAAAATAGGATTTATATTCTACAGGACAATCCCAAACGAGTGTGTTGGCAAATTGATGCTTAAGATTATCAGCAGCATACTTTGTAGCTAGATCCTAGTTGTTCGTGTAGAATGTTTGGACACACAGGTTTTGACTTTATTTTGTATGTTAGCTGTCAGCTCGGAAGATTTATTCTGGCCTTGTGCCAAGTGAAACAATCCTCCACTGGTTTGTTTTGTAACCAAGACTTTTTCCAGCGTAAAATTATAGTTCCATTAAGCTCATACACTACCCTTTTTAAAAGCCGTTCTATGCTGACATGGTCTTCCATTCTATGGCAGATACCTTGCTACTGTTACTGGGCGAAGTTTCCGGAAGGGTTTGGCTGAATAACTTTTGTTCTATGATTTTGGGATTGCAATGTGTTCTTTATACGAGAGATACGAGTAGGTACGGGGCTCGGTGAATTCCATGTTTTACTGAGACCGTATGGAAGATTTATTGGGCTTATTATTTCGGGAATTTCGGGGTGTGTCCTTGTAACTTTTGTCTGGGATATCGGTGTTTTTGCCGTAGAAAGGAAAGATAAGTTCAGACAAACACGGGATGGTACTCGTAGATATTAGGTTAACCCACGTGGCTATACATACTGTATACCTATTATATGATTATCTGAAATTTTGGTGTATTTTATCATCTCATTAATACGAGTACTTATTCATATATTAACAAGCGTTTTTGCCTTTAGAAGTAACGTTTTGTTTCATTTATACATGTTCGTTATTGAATCCAGGAGGAGACAGTTTTATTAAACAATATTTTCATGATAGTTTTTCAATGAAACCTATTTATATTACATACTAATCATTGATCTAACAAATATTTAATATTAATAGGGCACATACCAACTAGTTTTTCTTTTTTCTTTTACATAAGACCCTCTTTTGCCTAGATTTTCTTTCAGCCTTGCATAATTGACTATAGAGATTTACTTTGTAAGTCTTCGGGGAAATGACAAAAAACATTATACTCTTCGGTTAGGAATTAGTTTATGTTCACTGTTGCGAACGAGATGTCGAATCATGTCGATCACTATAAACAAAAGCTTACGCAATAGACCAGCATATCGCGGGTCACGACCTAACAATTGAACGTAAAAATAATCCACCAATCTTAAACAGCTAACACACTTTACCAGATTCGCTTCGCGACATCATAAAAACAACATATAACTTGTTCCAATAACTACTGATTTACTAACACCACCATTGTTTTCTTTTCTACTAACGCAAGCAATTTTAAACCTTAAGTCGATTATATTAAAGGCTTTCAAGTGTTGTCATAAAGCTATGTTATACGTTAGCTATTGAAGGATCAATTTTATGGGCAAACAGAGTATGGCCTCGGTTTTATGGTGCCTTTAACTTGATACTGATGCTTGGCTATTTGGCCATGAAGAACGCGAATATTTTGGCAACGCCTACGAACCTATAGCATCTATTTGACAATGAACTTAACTGCGTATGACTGCAACTCGCTTGATGAAAATTGACAACACTCTCTAAAATTTTCATAGCAATTTAATTCTATCCAATATTTGTTTTTTTTCAAGTCGCGAATGGATTCTTGTATAATAGAGTGTACTGTATCATTGATTTTCATCGGGCGATGTTGAGATCCTACACAGGACATTGAGTTGGAGCATTTGAATTATCTATAGATCTTAAATGGTCTATAGGTAACATTTTACTATATTTACCCGACTGCGAAAGAAGGAGGGTTATGTTTCGAGTGTATGTATATGTGTGTGTATGTCTAAATGGCTTGTCGTATTTTTATGTGATCAAAAGATTCGTCTTTGGCGTGAAAGTATCACTGGGTATGTCAAAATTATAAACTGAACTAGTTCTATTGAAGGATTCCTTCACGAACTACACATGGCTACGAGTAATACACAGGTTTAAAGATTTAGCAGGAGATTTTTTGTTTGTGTTTGTTGTTGTAGTTAGTAATTATGCTTTGGTAATAAAGGAACTAACAGGACTGGAAAACAAACTCAATTCACTTTCGACTTGATAATACTCAGATTATAGATATCGGGTTACAGAATTGCAGTAAGCAATTGGCCGCAAGGTTCACAATCTGGCAATGAGTACAAACAGTCAAATGTAGAGCTAAATACGAGTAAGTTAGTCATCCCACGGGACCGGGATTGAAAAAATATGCCTAAGAAATCGCTTAACTCAGTAGCGATATCAATACTTACACTGATTAGGTGGGTGATATTTTATGTCACCAATCTTTAGGCATCATCTAATCGGAGTTTCTTCAAGCAACTTTCTTTTCTATTAAACCGCATATAAAGTCTACATTAGAATGTACATAAACCTATGTAATTTGTTGATTGAATAGGCAATTAATATAAATAGTCGAAGATAAATCATGTTATACACGGAAACTATCCATTTGGTGTATTGAATTGATTAAGTTAGCTTGTATGGTAATGTTCCGGAACCATGTGTTATTGGACGTGATTTAATACAACGGAATGTACTGTACATAGATTGACTGGGCGAGCGAACCGTCTCTGCATTGACTCTGCAAAAATATCATTCGTTTGTTATGTTGGTACTCGGCGATTAGGTTATTGTTTCAACATGACTACTAACTAAGTATGAGTGAAGAGATGAACAGTCTAATTATGGTTTAATATAATGACTTAAAAAACATAACAGACTTCAATTCGGCAAGCATTTTTTTATTTGGGTTTTGTTATCATAACAATTTGACCTATTTTGATAAAATGTATGTAGCACGAACAAGAGAGCGTATCTATATACGCTCTCAAACAAAAACTAATAGGTATTATCTGTTGCTGGTAAATCAGGATACACACATACTATAGATTCCAATGAATGGAGAAAATCCTCATTTTATGAATTCAGTTAAAAGAATGTGTGTGTATTGTATTGTAAATGGTCCCCTGTCTAGGCGGATTCGAAAGAGGTGTAACCGGAAAAGTATGGCGGACGATATTCCAAAATTCGTTTTGCTAGTTATGACCAGGAAAGTCGACAGCGTCTACTTATGAAGCTAGTTGTTTACGCAGGCGAATATATCTATGATATGCAAATGAAATATTAATACTATAATAATAATAATATGATTTTTAGATTATTCTCTCAATACAAAGATTATATGACTTTTCAGTTATGTACATTTAAACCTCAAAACAATAACCTTATTTCAAAGAAAGGAGTATCTTTTACAGAGTTTTCATTAGATTTTAGAAATGATAAAAGTAAACATAATGTGCATGTTATTTTCAAATTAAACAAGAATAAAGGGCTGCTAACTCAAGGTATAACTCAATTGTTGCTTTATAATGCATTAAATAAAATATGTCTTTTATTTTATTGCACTTTCTTTCACTATCGTAAATCTAAGGAAAGTATATTTTCATGAAAGTCCTGAATTTCCCAAGAGTATTGTGATCGTAGAATATCTGATTTTCATAATCATATTTGTTTTCGTTATTTATTAGATTTTTACTCGAGTTTTAAACATGAATCCATATAAGTTGGATTATTAATAGGATTGAGATTTTGATTATGTCATTTGTGGGATATTAATCCTACATAGGATATTTTTCTCTTGTATTTAATTTTCTTATCACATTAGCAATAAAGAATTGATCTATCTAACTATTAGTAAGATTGTAGTTAACTGCAAACTGTCGGTGTCGTATATATTTTAGTCGTCGAGATTTTATTATTATTATGAGCTGTATTTGTCCAAGTCACGTGTATTATACGAACTAAATATTGACTAGAATGAAAGTTAAACAACTTTCATTCTAGTCAATATTTAGTTCTGTCGATGTAAAGCGTCCACGTGTGAATCTTTGGTATTAAAATTGAAATTAACCCATCTCTAACATTTAACGCATTAGTTCTATGGACTTACAAAATCGCGGAAATCAGATGGATTCATTGTCACTTATACAATCTACAGATCTGTGGTCCTAGTACAGAAAGTTTGCTACGGTGCTATTTACTGACTGATGTCAAATAATTTAACTATCGTAATTAACATGCTTAAGTTTCAAATAGTGGTTCTGGCAACCCCATTGGCTCTGCCATTATTTTAAATTTAATTTAGTCTCAATTGATTGCTTAAATTTTGTCTATAAGAACTTTTGCTCCGTTATAAAACTAATGTACTGATACATAGAATTAATAAACATGGTGGTAGTGACCAGGGAAGGCAAAATCCTTACAATCCTTGTTTTTGAATTAAATTTTTGAATTAAATTAAGTTTTAATTGTAAATTTTATGAACGGTATCAAGGAAAAATTAACTATATAAACATTGAACCTGCTCACAATTTTTATAGAATCGGCTGAGAAATGAATCCTGTAGAGAAGAACAGCTTGACAGAACTACAAAATATTTTTGTTGAAGTTGCTATGTCCGCTCTTCGCGCTCGCTCGATCTATCAATTAACGACATCAGTAGTATATCTGCTTTGAGTCTAGTAAAATAATAATTCATTTGTCAGTTTGTATGTAATTTTAAATTTCGTACTTGCAAAATCGGCTAAAAAATTGTAGTATCATTAATTGCCGTAGATTAAATTTTTTTTTATCTCAAGTGTCTGTCGCTTTAAGGACCGTAACGCATTACTTTGGCGCACGACAGTACGACAGGAAGAGTCGAAAGCAAACTGAACTTAATTAAACCAAGTGCAAGATGCAGACATAATGAAGCAGAGTTATATTCGTTAGTAGTGGGTAGCTCGGACGCGAATAGTTTACCTTAGTTAGCTACTATTATGCGAGCATGAATAGGGCGATCCGGGGCACTGGATCTCAGGAACTGGATGAGAAATGACGGTGTTTATCTACAAAAGATATTTTTACCCGACTTTAAAAAAATGAGGAGGTACTTAATTCGACGAGTAATTTTTGAAGTTGTTTACTTAATTTTTCGGAGACGGCTTGACCAATTTGAATTACACTTTTTTTGTTTGAAAGGGACCATTTATCATTTAGACATATGTCAAAATTGATTCAGAAGTTTGATTTTTAAATCGAAATAAAAGATATATATGCCGTAATGGAGTCAGTGATCTCGTTTTTTTAAAGTATGAAGAACTTTTGAACGCGTATTTATTTTTAGTTAATCCCGTATGAAGTGTTACTTTTTTACTCTTTGCAGTCCTTACACAGTACGACCAGAAAATTCACAGTGTCAATAATTCCGAGTAGGCACCCTTAATACTCTGTTAAGCGAATTATACCGGTGAATATCAAATGAACCGGCGGCCTATTTAGGGCACCCTTTGATGGACCCCCTTTCTGCTCCACGAGCTTGAACGCCAATAGCACCTTAATGAAATCAGCACCTGTTTATTGGGTTTCGCGTTCGATTATATTTGTTTTTGTAGGCCCATGGGAAAATTTAGAGGACGATCATTTTCGTTAGCTGTTCATTGAAAATTTCGTTTACGTCTTGAAGATTCCGGTTGCTTAGATTTTACGAATGGATGGTTTTCTTGAACGATTACACATGTTATCTTCGGATCTTTGTGGTTTAAAATGTACCTACGTATTTACTGTTGTGTATCTACTTACCTCTTCCTTTGTCGTCAAGGAGTAGTTTGATGTAACTTGGATAACCGAAGGTGCCTCACCTGAAGCCCAGTCTGTGATTTGAATTGCTTCAGAATTACAATTGCATTGCGTTATGATGGTCGTTTTTAATATAGGTAGTCTGTTAACATTAAGTTTACTACTAACTCTGACCTATTATATGTCAAAACGACCATTACGACGCAATGCAATCGTAATCTTGAAACAATTTTAATAAAGGATTCGGGCCTCTGGCTTGCAATTATACATGATGACTGTTTAAATAAGGTATTAACAAACAATATTAACTAATCTTAATTGTTGGTGTGGTTAAAAAAAATATAATTTTATTATTTAGAGTATTTCATTAAATATCGCCCTGGTAGAAATAAATGACTCTGGTAATTTTTGATATTGATACTGGGGTAAATCTTGCTTTCTCAGCCCGCGTATTTCGTGAAATTTATAAAGAAATAAGATAAATGAGGTTTAGGAGATCGCTTTTTAGCGATAAGGCCGTTTGGGCTTGCATTTTGTATTTAACATCTGATATACTTAATATTTTTGTTCAAACAATAAAGAATTTTGCACTGTATAACATTTTCTAAATTTAAAACAATTATTTTTGCAGCAGTTCTAAAATCCCATAAAATAAAGCAAACTCCCAACACTTCTGGTTTGTTACGCCATTCAAACAGAAAACCTGCATACACTGCACAGCGCTTGTCGCAACAAAATAGCAAAATCCCCGCAACATTTTCAGTTGGGAAGCTCTCTAAAATATCAAAAATATCCGCCTCTAGCTAGTGCGTGCTGCAGCCATAAATAAAAATGATATTTTATCTCCCTCTATGGATAGAATTTGATTTTCGCGTTTTACCTCATATCCGACGATTTGAATATCAAATGGAAAGCCTACGTGACGAACAACGATATTTATACGGCTTATAAGGGTTTGGTAGATAGTATGCGTACTGTTTATGTGAGCGTCGATGATTTCATACAGAAGATAGAACGAAATATCACCCTTAGGTATTGTCTCGATTGTTCAAAATTAATCATTTTTAGAACTGACACAAACATCTCATATCTAAAAAAAACTTGTTGATTAGTAGACAGAATTACCTAGTAGAACTCAATTGCACTTTGGTAGACTGTCATGCTCCGCCTTACATTGTGCCCTTATTATTGAAAAATATTATCAATATTCACCTTAAAAATCTCCCTCCGTCACACCCAAATATTGTTTGTGTTCGCTCGAACGTAATAAGAAAATAGGATTTATATTCTACAGGACAATCCCAAACGAGTGTGTTGGCAAATTGATGCTTAAGATTATCAGCAGCATACTTTGTAGCTAGATCCTAGTTGTTCGTGTAGAATGTTTGGACACACAGGTTTTGACTTTATTTTGTATGTTAGCTGTCAGCTCGGAAGATTTATTCTGGCCTTGTGCCAAGTGAAACAATCCTCCACTGGTTTGTTTTGTAACCAAGACTTTTTCCAGCGTAAAATTATAGTTCCATTAAGCTCATACACTACCCTTTTTAAAAGCCGTTCTATGCTGACATGGTCTTCCATTCTATGGCAGATACCTTGCTACTGTTACTGGGCGAAGTTTCCGGAAGGGTTTGGCTGAATAACTTTTGTTCTATGATTTTGGGATTGCAATGTGTTCTTTATACGAGAGATACGAGTAGGTACGGGGCTCGGTGAATTCCATGTTTTACTGAGACCGTATGGAAGATTTATTGGGCTTATTATTTCGGGAATTTCGGGGTGTGTCCTTGTAACTTTTGTCTGGGATATCGGTGTTTTTGCCGTAGAAAGGAAAGATAAGTTCAGACAAACACGGGATGGTACTCGTAGATATTAGGTTAACCCACGTGGCTATACATACTGTATACCTATTATATGATTATCTGAAATTTTGGTGTATTTTATCATCTCATTAATACGAGTACTTATTCATATATTAACAAGCGTTTTTGCCTTTAGAAGTAACGTTTTGTTTCATTTATACATGTTCGTTATTGAATCCAGGAGGAGACAGTTTTATTAAACAATATTTTCATGATAGTTTTTCAATGAAACCTATTTATATTACATACTAATCATTGATCTAACAAATATTTAATATTAATAGGGCACATACCAACTAGTTTTTCTTTTTTCTTTTACATAAGACCCTCTTTTGCCTAGATTTTCTTTCAGCCTTGCATAATTGACTATAGAGATTTACTTTGTAAGTCTTCGGGGAAATGACAAAAAACATTATACTCTTCGGTTAGGAATTAGTTTATGTTCACTGTTGCGAACGAGATGTCGAATCATGTCGATCACTATAAACAAAAGCTTACGCAATAGACCAGCATATCGCGGGTCACGACCTAACAATTGAACGTAAAAATAATCCACCAATCTTAAACAGCTAACACACTTTACCAGATTCGCTTCGCGACATCATAAAAACAACATATAACTTGTTCCAATAACTACTGATTTACTAACACCACCATTGTTTTCTTTTCTACTAACGCAAGCAATTTTAAACCTTAAGTCGATTATATTAAAGGCTTTCAAGTGTTGTCATAAAGCTATGTTATACGTTAGCTATTGAAGGATCAATTTTATGGGCAAACAGAGTATGGCCTCGGTTTTATGGTGCCTTTAACTTGATACTGATGCTTGGCTATTTGGCCATGAAGAACGCGAATATTTTGGCAACGCCTACGAACCTATAGCATCTATTTGACAATGAACTTAACTGCGTATGACTGCAACTCGCTTGATGAAAATTGACAACACTCTCTAAAATTTTCATAGCAATTTAATTCTATCCAATATTTGTTTTTTTTCAAGTCGCGAATGGATTCTTGTATAATAGAGTGTACTGTATCATTGATTTTCATCGGGCGATGTTGAGATCCTACACAGGACATTGAGTTGGAGCATTTGAATTATCTATAGATCTTAAATGGTCTATAGGTAACATTTTACTATATTTACCCGACTGCGAAAGAAGGAGGGTTATGTTTCGAGTGTATGTATATGTGTGTGTATGTCTAAATGGCTTGTCGTATTTTTATGTGATCAAAAGATTCGTCTTTGGCGTGAAAGTATCACTGGGTATGTCAAAATTATAAACTGAACTAGTTCTATTGAAGGATTCCTTCACGAACTACACATGGCTACGAGTAATACACAGGTTTAAAGATTTAGCAGGAGATTTTTTGTTTGTGTTTGTTGTTGTAGTTAGTAATTATGCTTTGGTAATAAAGGAACTAACAGGACTGGAAAACAAACTCAATTCACTTTCGACTTGATAATACTCAGATTATAGATATCGGGTTACAGAATTGCAGTAAGCAATTGGCCGCAAGGTTCACAATCTGGCAATGAGTACAAACAGTCAAATGTAGAGCTAAATACGAGTAAGTTAGTCATCCCACGGGACCGGGATTGAAAAAATATGCCTAAGAAATCGCTTAACTCAGTAGCGATATCAATACTTACACTGATTAGGTGGGTGATATTTTATGTCACCAATCTTTAGGCATCATCTAATCGGAGTTTCTTCAAGCAACTTTCTTTTCTATTAAACCGCATATAAAGTCTACATTAGAATGTACATAAACCTATGTAATTTGTTGATTGAATAGGCAATTAATATAAATAGTCGAAGATAAATCATGTTATACACGGAAACTATCCATTTGGTGTATTGAATTGATTAAGTTAGCTTGTATGGTAATGTTCCGGAACCATGTGTTATTGGACGTGATTTAATACAACGGAATGTACTGTACATAGATTGACTGGGCGAGCGAACCGTCTCTGCATTGACTCTGCAAAAATATCATTCGTTTGTTATGTTGGTACTCGGCGATTAGGTTATTGTTTCAACATGACTACTAACTAAGTATGAGTGAAGAGATGAACAGTCTAATTATGGTTTAATATAATGACTTAAAAAACATAACAGACTTCAATTCGGCAAGCATTTTTTTATTTGGGTTTTGTTATCATAACAATTTGACCTATTTTGATAAAATGTATGTAGCACGAACAAGAGAGCGTATCTATATACGCTCTCAAACAAAAACTAATAGGTATTATCTGTTGCTGGTAAATCAGGATACACACATACTATAGATTCCAATGAATGGAGAAAATCCTCATTTTATGAATTCAGTTAAAAGAATGTGTGTGTATTGTATTGTAAATGGTCCCCTGTCTAGGCGGATTCGAAAGAGGTGTAACCGGAAAAGTATGGCGGACGATATTCCAAAATTCGTTTTGCTAGTTATGACCAGGAAAGTCGACAGCGTCTACTTATGAAGCTAGTTGTTTACGCAGGCGAATATATCTATGATATGCAAATGAAATATTAATACTATAATAATAATAATATGATTTTTAGATTATTCTCTCAATACAAAGATTATATGACTTTTCAGTTATGTACATTTAAACCTCAAAACAATAACCTTATTTCAAAGAAAGGAGTATCTTTTACAGAGTTTTCATTAGATTTTAGAAATGATAAAAGTAAACATAATGTGCATGTTATTTTCAAATTAAACAAGAATAAAGGGCTGCTAACTCAAGGTATAACTCAATTGTTGCTTTATAATGCATTAAATAAAATATGTCTTTTATTTTATTGCACTTTCTTTCACTATCGTAAATCTAAGGAAAGTATATTTTCATGAAAGTCCTGAATTTCCCAAGAGTATTGTGATCGTAGAATATCTGATTTTCATAATCATATTTGTTTTCGTTATTTATTAGATTTTTACTCGAGTTTTAAACATGAATCCATATAAGTTGGATTATTAATAGGATTGAGATTTTGATTATGTCATTTGTGGGATATTAATCCTACATAGGATATTTTTCTCTTGTATTTAATTTTCTTATCACATTAGCAATAAAGAATTGATCTATCTAACTATTAGTAAGATTGTAGTTAACTGCAAACTGTCGGTGTCGTATATATTTTAGTCGTCGAGATTTTATTATTATTATGAGCTGTATTTGTCCAAGTCACGTGTATTATACGAACTAAATATTGACTAGAATGAAAGTTAAACAACTTTCATTCTAGTCAATATTTAGTTCTGTCGATGTAAAGCGTCCACGTGTGAATCTTTGGTATTAAAATTGAAATTAACCCATCTCTAACATTTAACGCATTAGTTCTATGGACTTACAAAATCGCGGAAATCAGATGGATTCATTGTCACTTATACAATCTACAGATCTGTGGTCCTAGTACAGAAAGTTTGCTACGGTGCTATTTACTGACTGATGTCAAATAATTTAACTATCGTAATTAACATGCTTAAGTTTCAAATAGTGGTTCTGGCAACCCCATTGGCTCTGCCATTATTTTAAATTTAATTTAGTCTCAATTGATTGCTTAAATTTTGTCTATAAGAACTTTTGCTCCGTTATAAAACTAATGTACTGATACATAGAATTAATAAACATGGTGGTAGTGACCAGGGAAGGCAAAATCCTTACAATCCTTGTTTTTGAATTAAATTTTTGAATTAAATTAATTTTTAATTGTAAATTTTATGAACGGTATCAAGGAAAAATTAACTATATAAACATTGAACCTGCTCACAATTTTTATAGAATCGGCTGAGAAATGAATCCTGTAGAGAAGAACAGCTTGACAGAACTACAAAATATTTTTGTTGAAGTTGCTATGTCCGCTCTTCGCGCTCGCTCGATCTATCAATTAACGACATCAGTAGTATATCTGCTTTGAGTCTAGTAAAATAATAATTCATTTGTCAGTTTGTATGTAATTTTAAATTTCGTACTTGCAAAATCGGCTACATTTCGGTGTGAAAGAGGTGAAAGCAAGAACAAACTTGGTTTAATTTTAACAGCGTTGATGCGGCGATCTGTCAAAATGATACCAAGTTTGCTTGAGCCTGTTTTCTCCTCTTTCATGCTTAACTCTAGCAGATAGAAGTGAGGTCGTAGTTTCAATCCAATGTCGAGCCATTGCCTACCTACATGTAAGTCGCAAGAAATGTGTATTCTACTACTACTAGTCATAATATGACCATCGCAGTGCAGTACTATACAAGATTTTAAAGTTCATAAAACTGTAGGTGGCGCTGCAAGTGTTACGAGCAAGCGTGATGTTAGCTTTCCATCACAGAAATTACTTTCTTTATTTGAACTATGATTTTCCGGTCTCGCATTACGTTTGTATTTCTTGATATAAATTCACGTTTTTATGTAGTATTTTATAGTACACCGTACGTGAAGTCGTACAGTTCCTGACGTAAACATTTGCTACTATTTTAAAGTCATCGGTCTGAAAATAAAAATCACGAAAATGCAAAACTTTATAATTTTGACATGTGAAAAACACATATATAATCCAGTTTTAATTTCAATACTCATAAATAGATGACCATTAAATTTGAATTAAGTATTTTAACTGATTTTTATTATTTACTCTTTTTTAACCTGTGACGTAATAACGACAGGGTGTTATAAGTTTGTCTCTCTCTCTCTCCCTGTGTATGTGTGTTTTTGTCTGTGGCATCATAGCTCCCGAACAGATGAACTGATTTTGAGTGTTTTTTTATTTGAAAAGTGAATTGTCCTTGATTAAATTGGTCCATGATGGCATCCGCCTCAAAATTGTGGATAATTTTTATATACACAAATCCTTCAGTATGGGTAACAAATGAAAGGCCTTGACTAGTAGAATCGCAATACAGTATGACAATTTTAAAATCCAAGATGTCATTTTTTTAAATGTTTTATTTGACTTGTAGTTAGACTATGAAAAAAAAACCTTAAGGCGGTCTTTTTTAAGTTAAAAATATCACTTTGATCACGATGTTAACAGCTTTCAGAACTGTTTACTTATGTAAAGTTAGTTAAAGTAGGCTATAAAACTGTAGTCACCAATCATAAACTATCTAACGCGTATCTATCTAACATTTGATTGCCCTCTCGCTATCACTTAAGGGATGGGGGAAGTGCAACTTAAACGCCACTAAGTGCGGAAAGAAAACACTAATTCCACAGCCAAGTGGTAGTTTGCTGGCAGTGTACCCAGGGCGGTCGTTTTGTCAGCTCGCTGGTTTTAACGCGCCTTTTAGAACGGACGATTATTTTTCTCTTTTGTCTTTGATTATAGCCTTTCACAGCGTAGGAGCTAAGATTGCAAGCGCCTGGAATAATTGAAATTGACCATTTTTTTGTAGACTGATTATAAATTTTGCGTAATTTACTACAGATTTAAAAAAAGCGGTCATGATTAATTGAGTTGTCTTTTTTAAGTATGTTCGTCAATTTTGCAGAGACGTTTGGACCGAATATTTTTTTAAAATTGTTTCTTTCCATATGATCTCATGTTTTTTTTAATAAAGATATATTCTCGAACAATAGTTTATTTGAGAATTAAAGTTTATGAAAAATTTGGGCAACCCGGCCCAAATTAGATGGGTAAACTAACACCCTTAAATATTGTCACACCTTTCTGTTACGCGTTGTATAATGTTATATCGTATCGCAATGCCTAAACATCACAAAACTAGCATGTATTCGAAGTAGTAGAGCTTATTTAGTGAGATGCTATGCAAACGCGAAATGGGTTTAAAGTTAAATTCAAGTTTCCTGAGTACAAGCGGTGGCGACGGCCGAGCGTTTTGAGTTATTAGTTTGTCTTAATGTAGCTTAATGTACAGAAATGTACGCTTAAGTGTGCGAGGAAATGGTAATGTTTCGAATTGTACTGTCGGCTTTTCAATTTATAGAAGATTGTATTATTTGAAATATTGTTTGGAAATACGAGTATATAGTGTCATAGGTTTGGGGTATACTATGCCGAAATGGCGTCACTAGACTCATCCTAAAGAACAAGTTTTACTATGGAAATATACAGTGTTATCATTTAAGTGTGTACTAAGTCAAAAGGGGTCACTATAATCATCCTAATGAACAACTTTGACGATAGGACCAACTTTGAATTCGAGAAAAAAATTAGCTATTTCATACATTTTATCGACGGCCGGCCAAGTTTTTATATGGACCAGCAGACTTTTTATATCATCTGTGAAAATTTTAACTGTCTTTCTATCATGGTTACCTAGAGACAGACAGATGGACGGGCAGTGAAGTATTACTAATATTAAACCCTTATTAATAAGATCCCATTTTTAACCTTTTGGGAACTTAACCCTTAAAATGTAATTTGAGTACGTATTTAAAAAAAAATACTAACATGTTTATCTGCAGTAAAGTGAGCAAATATCAATTAAACTTACTTGTAGAATAATTAATGAACACTAGCTTAAGTTAAAGTTCGGTGTCACACGCGAGCGCACACTACAAGACCAACTTGAAAACTTGAAGTTAGTATGTACAGTTATGTACAAATATTATTAACCTAGCGAATTTTTCAATTTGGAAATTTGATTATATACTTTTTTTTCGTATAGTTCATGTATTTTTTATCAAAATTGTTTTAGTAATCAATGATAGTTATATAGAGGGATATGAGTGACTTCGGACCTAAAACTGATACTATCAAAGTGTGATAGACAATTGAACTATCAGTCTCACAAATTAATGAGTAAGTTTTATGAAATCGGGAATAACTCATGGTTTTAGGCTTTTAAGTTAGTAGGACACCTGTTTACCTCTAATAGAGCTGTCAATGTTAGTAGTCAAAAAATATCTGATAAAATTGTATATAGGTTCCGGCGTAAATAAAGTCGGTTGACACTTTTTCAAAATATCATTATCTGAGACTTATTCCTCTTATCATATTTTTTTTGTATATGTAGGAAAGTAATTAGAGTGAGGGTAAGTAGACGTGAATGAGTTTTGTGAAGAGGGAGTGTACTCGTATTAAGAGATGACAACTGATAGAATAGAATAGAAGAGACATGCTGTGCCGACCACACGTAGTGGGATAAGGACGTGAAGATAATAACGATTTATATGTATGTAGGAAAAAAACAGAAATTTGCTAAGAACATATAAGTAACTAAGTCCGCAAAATACGATGCAAATATCGCAAGACGGTCGCAAAACAGCACTAACTTTTGCATGCGACTGTACTTAAGTAGAGTTTCGCACCTGCTACTGTGATTTATTCGAAACTAATATTAAAGCAATATCTATTGGCGTAGCTTTTTGCACTGAAGCTATATCGCGGGAAATTCGCGTGCGAACTTTGCACGGTAATCTATCTCGCTCACTAGTCCCGATCTGGAAGATTAACAGAGTGAGACAGATGTCGCCTTCAGTTGCCACACTATAACCTAGCTTTCAAGTATTTAAAGTCAACGTACTCGAGCAAATGGTTCAACATCAATATTATTAAACTGAATGATAATTTTAGCTTTAGATTATTCATGACAAATATTCGAGTACTAACCCGAGCCGTAGAATCACAACTACTTGAATAAGCTTCTACTACTATAAATATAGGAGTTTGTATATTTGTTTGTGGAGTCATAAGTGTGATAAATAGAAAAATAATACATATCTTTCGTCTTGTTGGATCTTTTATCTTTTGTTTGGTGTGCAATAGAGCTATATTCATTCTACTTTAATTCAAAAAAACGAAAAGGTTCGTCGGAATGTTTTTTAATGTTATTGACCTATGTTATTGATCTCAAAAATGCATTTAAATGTTTTTTCGTTTAATACATTCTATAGTTGATTCCAAATAAATTTTATCAAGGTCGGTTTTGTAGTTAGCTTTTAATTTAAATAACTGATAATTATGTGTAGGCGACCGCCGAGTAAAAGTCTGTTGTAATTTTCAAAGTATTGCGTGTTATTATTGCATTTTTGCTTTTTAAATCATAGACAATGCTGAATGACATTACCCGATGCCTTTATTAAAATACATATTATATACATAACTATTTATGTGTATATTTTGTTTGATGTGCAATATAGTTATATTCATTCATAATTTTAATCAAGCTAATATTCATTTAATGGATAAAGTTACACCGATACTTAATCTTGAATGAGCGACCTTTGTTCAGAAATCTCCATTTACACACAGCTAAGTTTCCAGGAAAGTACCTATATGTGGGCGAAACCCGGGGCGCCTTGTCTATATTTATGTTACTGCTAAGCAAATATTGCTTTACTGCGGCCTTTTAATAAAATCTATCTATAAAAGTCTTTCATTACAATAAAATATTCGTAATATTCTCCAGGCATACACGATCAGTTTTTTTCTTCAGTTGTAACTGAAGAAAATCTTGTTAGGCTATTTTGCCCTCTAGGGTAGATTGTAAGTGACCAGGTAAAGGGTAGTATACCTTAATGATTATTTAAACGTATCAACCTCTAGCGTCCCACTCTCTCCATAAAGTAGGGGTAGGCCACCACGCTGGCCCAATTACGGGATGGAGTCTTCACTTATCTTTGAAAGTTATTACCTTCTTCGACAAGCAGGTTTCCTCGCGTTATTTTTCTTCGCCGTTTAAACATGTGTAATTAATTCTAAGATGAACTTGAATGAAAAACATGCCTGTACCAGGCATGAGGTGCATGCCTGTACCAGGATTCGAAACCGCGCCCTTTCGCTTGTCCGGCAACGGGTTTGCCGACTAGGTTATCAATGTTTGATTATCAATGATAATGATTTGATTATTTAAGTGTTTCGGTTTTTAATTGTAAGCATAGAAGAGCCATAATCAACACTTAGACACCCGATTAAATATAAAATATCAGTATAATAAGTAACAGAAGATATTATAATATCTTATCTCGCTTGTAGACCTTACAGAACTGGACATTCCTAATACAGGGATTCTTATTTTACTATATAAATTGTGTGCGATTATTTTTGATACGATTAAGTAATATTTTTAAGGTTAAATGTAATTCTAATATGTAAATGATGATGATGATGTTGATTGTGATGAAATGTAAATATAGGTTTTACTAAAAGCTATTTTCCATTCTCTGATTTAGTAATGAGATCATATATAATCTAGTTAATATTTTGCCCATTTACCATTTGCCAAGTTCTTCGTTGTTCACAATAGTAAAAAGGCCTATCAGGCTCGTCACTAACTTTGTCAGGATATTTTTTATGATGGACTTACGCATTCAAAAGCGCTGTGTATGGTTTTTAAACGACTTTAAAAATTGAGGCGGTTCTCATAGACGACTGAGTCGTTTTGGGTTGTTTTTGTCTGTAAGAGTATGTTTCCCGAGTTTTCCCATATACATTTTATCAAAATAAATCCAGTAGTTTGTTTTCAATATTAATTATAAAAACTTCACATAACCCTATTTTTTGTGTCGTTTGATTCAAATTGAATTGACTCAGACTTGTCAACCAACTTTACCGTGTATGGCAACCTTTATATTTCCAATGAAGATCCTATTAGCCTTCGGGCATAGAAATCCACAAAGCGTCTTACAAACTGACCCCCAACCCACTTGATCTATTCATAGTTTAGTTCAATAGGTCGGCTCATATAATATTTACTTCGGACCTTTGGGGCTTTTGTCTGTTTTGCTAGTTTCCGAAACATTTATTTTGGGATAATAATCTTAGGTATTAAGCGGATGATCGATACTTAATATTTGAACTACTTTAGAAAGCTATTAGTATTATAAAGGTTATGTTTTTAACAAGCGACAGCCAACGAAGCGTCTCTAGCCATTGTTCGCTATTGGGCAGATTCTGGATTCGACAGATTTTCAATAAGACAGAAGTAGATACATTCAGAGCTAAAAATCATTATTTTTCTTAGAGAAAACGAGACTCAACTAAAATTTTCTTTACTCTGTCTGTTTTAATGTTCACATGTTTATCTGGATTTTGGTACTCAAGTACAGGACAGTTTCCAATCAATTATCAAAGTATAGTACATAGTTCTATGGTTTTTACATAATTTTTGGGTCTTCAGGGATTCATGATTGCGGAAGTAGATATCTCTCTTTTTAAAACAGGCAAAGTTGGCTATTAACCGAGCATTTCAAAGATATTTGGCGATAAGTGATAAGTAAGACACAACTTTTTGGTTTCAGAATCCTAATGTTTTTTATTCTTGTTTTTTATTGATTGTTCACCATACTCTGTGTATTGTACTATCACTCAAGTTTTCTCTGAAATCAAATTGTAAAGTCGTATATCATGTAATAAGTTGTCGTGCTCAAGTTAAGTCATCTACCCAAATAAAACGGCAAAGAGCTTAGTAGAGTGTCTATGGAGATTTCCCATGAACACCATAACCACGTTATTATGTCTTTATATCTCTTGCCTAGCTTGTGCACATAAAAAAACACTAATAGTTATTAATCCACTCTTATAACACATTAATACTTGAAGAATCACAGTTTTGCAATAAACATTTTTAGCGCAGACGAAATTTTAACAGCGTCGCATACGCTGTTGAAAACTCCCCGTCTAGTTCTGTGGTCAGTCAAAAAAGATACTATTATATTTTATTACAAACAAGTTTATTGGTATAATAATCGTCTATCCGGTGGGTTCAAACTCTAAGTTTGACCGACAGTCCCATGGCGAGTCGTAAATATACGATCGGCCCATAAACTCTACCAGTTACAGTTGAATTTAACTGCCTCGCGGTCTTTGAGATGAGTAGACGATTGCCGCAGATGGATAAGTTGTACTTATTAAAGTACTAGTCATTCTGCGATACTCTTATAATATTACGGAAGTTAGAAAACGCCTACTATACTAGTAACTAACTGCTATAGTTTCGTTCTGTCCTTTCTTCCGTTATTTTGCCTTTTCTAACTTTCACAAATAAGGTCCAAAATGCGTGAAATTTGGTACAACGACAAACTCTAAGCCAATTTTTTTACCGACTTCAGAAACGGAAGAAGTTTTCAGTTTGGCTGTATGTGTCTTACCCGATTACCCAGAGTTGCCTGCACCGGCTTGGTTTTTTTTGAAAAGGTCTTTTTCTCTTCTCATTTGGTCTCGCAGTAGCATCGCCCGCCGAATTAAAGTTACTTGTTGTTCTTTTTTAAGTATTACTTTTAGAATATTCAATAATTATTCGTAATTGTAATTTTCTCTGTAAAGAATATATTTTTAGTATTATTGACAGCTGGTTTATTCAAAACTTTTTTAACTGTTACCGGTGTGTGTAAAAATGAATTAAATTCTTACTTTTATAACATATCTTTCAAGAGCTATTGTTCTCTGAAATGTCTACTCTGCGTTCTCGGTCTTAATAAAAGTTTAACTGCCAGAATTGATATTCATACTTGAAGCATTTAAACCGATTCGCGTACATAAAGTGTGCATTTATGAGTTCAAGAAGATCATTTGTAAGGATCTGTAAATTTGTTCGATATAATATATTCATGTGATCAGAAATCACGCGCGAGGTCGTTTAACTGAAGCATATAAATAAGTTATTCACGTATTTAATGTGAAATACATATTTTTGTTTTTAATACCTGTGATAAGACTCGGTTTAACTCAAACATTTAAAAAATGTGTGCATGTTCTTTATTTAATATATTTATGTTTCTGTGAATTTTGCCGGTAGAAGCTTGGTGGTAGCCCGAAAATGTAGGTAGGTTGTATAATGTTATTTTGTTATTAAAGTGGTTATTATATTAAAAATTGCGTTGCGAATACGAGCCAAGAACATGCTAAGCTAAGTTAGCTCAGTCTTCGGCCTGATCCGTCTTATGCATGCTTTTTGAATGACTATATGGAGTAACTACTAGACATCAAAGGCACCCATTTAATAAAAAATATATGATGAAATTACCAACTTTAATAAATTAAACAACACTTGGATAGTTCATGAGCAACTTATCTTCTTGCCACAAAAGATTAAGACATGCCTATTGAGCAGATGTTTCGGTTTATTTACTTATACAAATCCGCGGCTATTACTTGTTTGGAGGTAACCAAACCTTTGAAGTATATTTTACCACAAAACCTAGAAGTATTTTGATCTAGTATATTTTTTTATGTGTAATAAAAGTTTTGAAATTACTGTTTTATTTTATTAAGACCGTTAAGGTTTATGTAGTGATACTCCAAATGCTCGAGGTTATTACCAAAGGGCAGCCTACTCCGAATGTTCGCTATTGGACAGGTCAAAATATGCCTATATAACGTACTAGAATAGCGGCGTATAACTGTCGTCACATCAGTATAGATTACTCGTAGCTTCATAGAGATAGATAGATAGATAGAAAACTCTTTACTGTATGCACATATAAATAATACAATAAACCTAATAAAACTTATGATTACGTGCAACAAACAGCGGCCTTATCACTAATAGCGATCTCTTCTAGGCAACCTTTGGATGGAGAGAAACTAAAGCATAAGTATAGACGGGAAAACTAAACATAAACACTTACTTGCACTTAAATAGCAATTAATAATAATGTCAACAAATGTTTTAGAATTAAAAAGATAATTATAGTATAATATACATAGTCTTACTACTCACAGAGTTGAATGAAAGAATTTAAATTACATACTATGAGTACATTTGATTTAATAATTACATACAAATCAACAGCGATGTGATTGAAGATTAAACTTAGTTTTCTTATTACCAATCACTCACTTACTTTTTATAAATAAAAAAAATATATATTGCAGGAATTAGCTCTCATAGTTATACGAACTAAGATATGAGTATCATAAAATAGGCGAATTACCTCGTATGAAATATTTTCCTAAGTTTCTGAAATATTCTTAAACCATAGACCTTAGAATAGTCTAACTATAGTGACCTTTTACTCTACGTTAAATAATTGGACGTACTTATTAACCGTCTACTGACAAGTACTACGTAAAGCACTTACCTCAAACAACCTTCAATCATTTACGACTTCCTGAAGTAAAGGTCAGTTAGTGACCATTTGATGTCCTTTAGGAATGACGCCTGCTCTTCAATGCTGAGTTATGACCGTCGTTAAGTTGAGGTTACTGGATGTTTTGATGAGCTATGTTCGAAAGCCATGTAGGTATAGTTAAAGTACTAGGCTGGTTAAGCATTGCGGTTTTGGCAAAAATCTTTTAATTCATATACCTACTTAATTGGTATTATTTAATATTGTATTAATATTCAAGAGAATCAAATTTATTTTAAATACTACGGGTAATTACTGATATGATTAGACGTTATAACAAGGCAAAAAAATAATTAAAAAAATACTTAAGACATATCTACAGCTGCTGTGTCCCGTGCGTCATTAAAGGTCAGCATGAATTCTACGGATTTCTCCGCAGCGCTGATTTCAGCGTCGACCTTTAGCGACGCGCGAAGTTAAAAATAGGACTTAACATGCCTATGACTTTAGTAAATCTTCCGAATGTGACGTGCATGACGTCACCACCCGGTTCCAACGGAAGATCAACGCTGGTTGTTCCAACCAGCATTATGTTGAGTTGGGACCGGTTTGTGACAGTAATAAGTGTGTTAAGTTTGTTTATCTTTCTCCTATTAGGGACAAGGAGGTGCGGCGACTGAATCTGCCGATGGTCTAAAAATGTTGAAATATGTACTTGTGCAGTTGTTTATTTCAGCCTTTCATTGTTGAAACTCTAGAACCGTGAGAACAAAGTGCAAAAAACTCTATAGGAATTTTCAAAGTGTCTGCTCGGTCCCAATGCTAGCTTCTATCTTGCAATAAATGTTGCTATTCAATGAGGTAATGTGGCCAGTAATTTATAAATTCTACCATGTGGTAGCTAAATTATTTTTACTCGTCTAATTTTATCCAGTACTTCTACTATATATTATTAATTATTTATATTTGACGTGTTTTTGATTTTAGATTTATTTTCTTTTTTGATTTTTTGTATTTAAAGATAACACCTACTTATTATTATGAACATTTATTTATGTTTTGTGTAATATGTAAAAAAAAATATGGAAGACCGTACATACGACACCAAATTTGCGTTGCCTAAATCACACGTGCGTTATGTCACTGGCCGGGCCCAGCGGAAGACTGCTAGCTGCTGCACCAGCTGCAGCTAGCATTTATGCAGAGTTGGGCTCGGGTTCCGACAAACAACATTATAACATAGTACTTTATCTGTTGACTATAGTGTATTTGTTTTTTATTGTTTTTGTATGTTTGACGAAATAAACATTTCATTTGATAAATGGTTTAATTAATTAATAATATTTGGTATTTTTTTTACATTTAATTTATGTTTGTGCAATAAAACTATATAATGTTAAAAATATATAAATATATAATTTATACAACGTGTAACAGAAAGGTGTGACAATACTGAAGAGTGTTAGTCTACTCAACAAAGTGAACCCAGAAAAAAAGTACTTACTCTTTTATGTATAAAAGAGAGTCCTGATTGACTGATATTCGATAAGAATCAACGTAGAGTCTAAATCACTGAACCTAGCGACATAAAATTTGGAGGGTGTATTCATTATAGGGGTGTACTAAGGAAGGATTTTTAGAAAGACAACTCCTAAGCCCTATTATTGGTTGTCTTTCAAAGTTTCTTAATATTTATTTTTATGTCGCGAGCAACGCCGCGGTTAACAGCAACTAGTGCTTCTATAAAATTGACTTTTGAACATCTGAATATTGATTGATCCTTGAGTTATCATACAAAAACACTGACGCCGAATCGTCCCATTAGACTTGGTCACTTTGTTTCACTCAGTAAAAACACGGGAAAGCGAGCAGTCCTAAAACTTCACAGTCCAGAAAATTATCTAACCACAACATAAATAAGACATTAGCCACAAACCTTCAATCGGGGCCTATTACGTACATTATTCTGACCATTTCACCAGTTCAATTAGGTCGGAATAGTAAAATGGCGTGTTTCAAGACACTTACGCTGCCCCGAGATTGAGCGTAACGTGCAATTTGCGATATCGAGTCGGTATCGCAACTAGATCGAGATTTTATCGCGCGGCTTACAGAATAGGGGCTGCGGTGTAGAGTATTGTTAATTAGTTTTAAGAATTTGTCGTTACTTGATTGGCATTTGTGGTCAGTGATAGTAAAATATCTGTGAGCTTTAAATCTAACAGGAAATAGTTTATATACACATTCCAACATATTATACAAATTCGTTTTATATTACGGGTAAACAATTTGCGACGTTTGTCGCAAAAATGTTCAAAATAATTCATTGAATCATATTTAATATTTAGGTATTTTGAGTCAGTTACCACAGGTCCAGCTTAGACCTTATTTTTTAACAAACAACGTGATATCTTGCTAAAAACGCGTAACGTGTTTAACGTTTCATTGATGCAATGCGTTATTTTTAAGATGCAAAAAGAGCACGCTAAGTGCTACGTCACGATATAAAATTTGACATTGGCTAAGTGAAAGCCGTTCCACGTGAAATCAACGCTTTACTTGTTGAAATGTTCATGGCCAATGAGGGCCCTAAACAAATTTTATGGCACAATCCTGAATTCTAGATTTATACTTTAAACCTGATTTTTCCACCACTTAACTTTATTGCCCCCTTTAATTAATATAGTATTAACTAAGCTAATATAACTTCCGTAAGACGTTATTTAACGCTAAATTAGTCTCATTATCTATATCACCCCGCTGTCTCTTATCTCAGATTTATTCTTATTTGTTTTCGGGACGTCCGTCAAGACTTACTATAAGTACGATTTTTTTATCGGTTTTTATAGTTCAGAAGTTGTTGTGAATGCTTAACACTTAGATTATTGTTAACTAAATAGATTAATAAATTATTTTTAATAACTGCCAGGCGCTCATACCAATTTTTTCAGTTATTTTGAACTTAAAATTTAATTACTTCACCGATATAGATAAAATTTAATAAGGTTCACATCGGAGTTCATCGGTCCCTATCAAACAAAGAAATATATACGTACCATATCTGGGTAATCAGTTGAAATATGCAGCAAAATTGTGTTACTCCTTTTCTCTGGATGTCTTTAAATACAGTTCATATCAAAAAAATGGTTTTGACATTGCATTTTCTATAATTATACAGCTATTATCAGGACTAGTTCACATAGATTTGTATTTCATTCGCATTCATTCGCAAGGCTTGAGACCAAAACGTACACGATTCTCGTAGGCGCTGCTACGAACGTACGTAGAACGTCTACGCCGTAGGCACTCTACGGCATGAAATAGGTATATATACAACGTCGAATATTAATTTCTCAGCTTGTTTTGAGAGAACGGTTCTTATTTATCTCAAGGATGACGTATATTCATACAAGTAACACGCTATGTCTTTGCACGTGTTCTGAATTTAAAGTTTCTTTGAATGCCTAAGGAAAGGTAACGTAGTCGGAATGTTTCGTGGTTTATCGTAGGCTTTTGTTTTATTGATTAAAAATTGCATTCATATGTACACTTGAATGTTTTTTGAAAGTTGGTACTCACCATTTTCACATTTTTGGACGAGTCGTAATTTTATTATAACACTTATTTTAAATGTTTGTTACCTAATTTCTGGAGAAGGCTAGGACGATTTAATTATTTTTTTTGACTGAAAGAGCAACTATACATATGGATCGAAAAAATCTGAAATAATGAACTACCAAATAATGTTTTTTTATTTTATTATTTTATTCATTAACGTGCCAGATTTTGGATTTTTGAATCAAAATACCCGATTAACTCTATCAGAGCCTGCCGAAATGAAGTCAGCAGTCGCTTTTTAAATAACTTTTATTTTTTTGTTGTACTTCATCATTACATTTTGTTTAATAAACGCACTTGCAAAGTCTACAAATCAAAAAGCCTTACAGTTTTAAATTATAGAAGCTAAAATCACAGCGAAATAAATCTTACAATAAATATGCTTACGACTGCTTAGATGAGGGAATATTCCCCGACAGCCTAAAACATGGTAAGATTATTCCACTGCATAAAAAAGGAGATTGTACAGAGCTAGGGAACTACCGACCAATATGTATTTTACCGACTATATCAAAGATATTGGAATCATTAATTAAAAGTAAAATATTAAATTACTTCGAAGAAAATAATCTCTTTACTAAGTCTCAATTTGGATTTCGAAAAGGTAGATCTACTGAAATGGCGATAAGGAAAGTAATTTACTACATATTGGACTCTTTGGACAAATCACAGAAATGTGCAAGTATATATTGTGATTTGTCTAAAGCATTTGATTGTTTGAGGCACGACATACTATTAATGAAATTAGAGTACTATGGATTTCAGGGCCCCGAACTAAACATGATGCGTACTTACTTACAGAATCGGAAACAGGCTGTGTATGTTAACGATACAAGCTCTAAGATTACAAATGTAGATATAGGAGTGCCCCAAGGCTCTATATTAGGACCATTACTGTTTCTTATATATATAAATGACTTATCTAATGCTATGCCTGATTGGGCATATACTAGTTTATTTGCTGACGACACGCACGTAGGAATCAATGATAAAAGCAAAGACAAGCTAAATACAAAAATAAACAAAGCTAAAAGTATATTGAAACAGTGGTTTGATGCTAACGGTATCATACTAAACGCAGATAAAAGTGTTGTAATGACATACCAATCCAGGAAAGGTGTTGATAGTAAATTCGTCTTAGAAGAAAATATATTCTTGGGATACACAATAGATTACACAATTACTCATTCAAAGCATATTGCTAAATTGTGTAAAAAGATGTCAAGTGCCAATTACGCATTGGTGAAATTAAAGCCATTATTAGATAAGCATGCAATGTTGTCCGTGTATTACGCTTACACACATTCTATTATTAGATACGCAATAACTGTCTGGGGAAATGGTACAGATGTAATAAAAGTACTAAGAGCCCAAAAAAAGCTATAAGAATTATATTTGGATTGCGTAAACGGGCGTCAGCTAGAAATTATTTTAAGAATAATAGAATCATGACGGTTATATCTTTGTATATTTATAATTGCCTCCTAGAGATCTATGAAGATAAGGATATTTTACAGAAACAACCATATGCGCATAATCTAAGAATGGATGAAAGACGAAAAGAGATACTATATAAGCCTAAAACACGCCTAGCCAAAGTTAGAAAACAAGGAATTTATATTAAGATATGTATGTTCAACAAGTTGCCCCATGCCGTAGTTAATCTTCACGCGAACGATTTTAAACAAAAAATAAAGCGGTTTTTTGAGTCTACCCCAATTTACTCGGTCAAAGAATTTATGAACATGAAGCTGACTGAATCTTCGTTCGTGAGTGAGCAATCATAATTTTATAAGTAGGTGATAGCTAAATTTTTAATAAGACTTTCGTCATTGTTTTATTCTTTCTAATAATTTTAATTTAATACTTAACTTATACTTAATTTATATAACATATTGTCAAATCTAACTAAACAATTATAGTCAAAACTCACAAACTAATAATGACATTAAAGTATCTTACTATATAATGACTTTATTAAATTCTACTCACATTAATGTAAACTATTTTAGAAATATTATTATATCAGTAATATATCTATTAATCGATACTACATAATCTTATTTAAATTTTGTAATTAAGTGAATTGTAAAGTTTTTGACATAGGTACATTTTAAAATTTACTAAATTAAGTATTGTGTGAAATATTGTAATGTGACTTGCCTAGTATAACATAAGTGGTTATAAGGCCAATAAAAAAAAAAAAAAAAAAAAAAAAAAAATGTATAACAACTTTTCACAAAAGAAAACATCTTAGAATACTAGATAAAATAAATACAAGTAAGACTAAAAGACTTTAGACAATAGATGATGTATAAAAGTTAGTCCGAGCCCAGACAAAACTTTACAAACTTTATTTGTCTAGCGAAGTTAACAGTTACAAAAATGTTATATATAAGCTGTATTTCTCGGGGCTTTTCTTTTGGTGCTTAAGTAGCAAATGAAAGCATTTCTTAATAGCCTATTTTATGTCTATATCGTTATTAAAACAGGCAATATTTAACAATAATTGTATGTCTTTTAAACTAATTGTATGAATCTCACCGATACACTGGTTTTTTCGTCCTATCTTATCTGTCGTCACGATATTTTTATTGGACAATTTATATTGCGTATTACGTAGCTTTTTAACTACATGGTAAACTGACGAGGTTCAAATCCAGGATCTACAGATCATAGTTGGTATGTTTTACGTCAAAAAAATGTACGGGTAAATGTAATTTTTTTTAAAATGTATTTCGACTTTTATTTCGGCAGATGCCAATAGAATATTTCTAGACCGATTTTTATAAAATTTAAGTCGGATCACATGGAAGGTATAGCCTTTCGAACAAAGAAAGATTTTTTCAAAACGGTCGTACTGTCTCTGAGAAATCTAATAACAAACATTTATAAAAAAACCAGTCAAATTGAGTACACCCTCATTTTGGAACTCGATGGTAACTAGTTCCCGAGTAATCTCTTGTAAAGCAAGCGAAAATTTTTTTTTATAAAGTCGTTAAATACATCTAAAATTCGATCCTTTGTCACAGCAATTGCAAAATGTTTACAATGCAAAGATCGTTAATAGATCGTAAACCCATCTTCAAAGTTGTAGCATAGTTAGCCCTTAATCGAGGGAACTTAAACTGGTATATGTGTGTGTCAGTGGTGAAATAATTTCCTAGCAGAACAAGGCATGAGCGACTGATTAAAACTTGTGCAAGCTAGCGTTTTCCTTCATAGTTCTTAGTAAATGCAGACCGAGAATGGAATTATCTGCTATCTATCTTGTTTTTTGATAAAAGAATCTGTGTTTCATACATTCTGTCGACGGACGATAAATTTAACGAAAAAAATTTTTTTTATCGTTATAGGTGTGTTGAATAAAGTGGATCATCATATTGATGACAGTGACTGATTTTCAGATAAAAACCTACATGCATAAATAAAAAACTATATTTTTTTAAGCAAGCAAAAAGTAAAAAGTAAACTAATTGTTGTGACTTTAAACTCAGCACCCGTTACGGGTCTACCGTTGGAACTATTCTACATAGTAAGAATACCTATGTGAACACAGTTCGGCAATAAATGATTATTCTATTCTACTAAGCTTTCCGCCTATGCGAAGAAGATTAAGACTATATTTTTCGATTTTCATAAAAATCCTAAAACGCTGTCAGTTACGCTTTAGACAAGTTCGGTAAGACACAGTTTAAAATCTAATCCGAGCGCACACGTCAGGCAATTTGACTTTAAGCAAACTTAATTCCACACTAATTTGGAGTCAGTTCTGCGTATTCGATTGAAATGAGACGTGTTTTATATACATTTTTAGACGTATTTAGCTGCGAATCATTATAGGACGTATTTCCTTACGTGGCAAGTTTTCGATTATTACTATTTTCATTAGTTACTTCTGTTAATGTTATAATAGTTTTAGAGCTAATTAAGGGTAAATTTAATTCTATAATGGTTATACTATGTTAATGATCCAAACATGTTTTATATCGTAATATTTTTTTGTAATTTAAGGTTACATTTTGAACTGATGGTTAGCTCTGCTACAATAACCAGCAATATTTTAGAAAAGTAACTACCCAGTTTCGAGAAAAACTTTCAGTTACTGTTATTTATAAATATAACTAGCTTTTACTATCGGCTTAGTCTACTTTATTTCACCGATAAAGCATGTAAAGTTCAGCGGATTAAATTAAGTCAATCCGTCACTCAGCTGCTGATTAGTAGAAGGACCAACAAACTAACAAACATAGATTTGTATTTATAACATATCTAATCGCCAATCCCCATACATGTCCCTTACCACTTCAAGTTAATTCTATTCCTAAAACCTCTATTTCTAAAGTCGGTTGAAATAAGGCCCAAAATGCTCTAAATTTTCCACAAAAAAGTCCTCCAAAACTTCAGATATAATTACAGTTTGCTTACCCGATTAAAAAACAAAGGTCCGGTAACATATAGCCGCGGTCAGTCGTTAGGGCTGTCAGCCAGACACATTAGCACGGAAAAAATGTTTGCTCAGTCCCCTAATTACCTACCGGACTTCAGGGACGGACTAAGGTAAACATTGGGGTAAGTACCTAATTAAGTATTCCCTGAATAAATACGACCTGATTTAATTTGTAGCCGCATGGTAAGCATTTGTAGTTTTTATTCCCACCAGGTTCCTAAAATTAGAAAACTGAGTAATACTTTTACAATAGTACCTACATTATCCTACATCTCTTAAAACTCTCTCTCTAAACACGAATGACAGGAAGAGGCACACATTGAGAGACTCTTTAATATAGAAATTAAAAAGTTAAATCCTTGAAAATATTATTTGAGACATCGAATTGGAACCTCCTCCCTCTTTCTTCATATTTTGATAATAAGATAAGTTTTTAAAAAAATTGCGGTGTTCACTGCATGAGAGCAAGTATAGAAGTGATTTATATATGTTGGTAATAAAATATGATTGAATTAATATGTGTATTTGAATGATATGATAATACAATAAATATTTTTGTTATTGTGCCTTTGTATTTTTTTGTCATACATTAGTTATGTGAGTTAATTGTTTATATAAATCAAAGGCATAATAGTGTAGTGGATAAAGCTCTAGTTTCAAACAGAAGCTCGTTCACGGGTTCAAATCCAAATTCAGAGCCTTATCAGCTAAGTGTATAAGAGATGAGAATAACAAGAAAACTAGATTTTGTTTTGACAGTTTGCCGCTTTAACTTTGTCAAAATGAAACTCTTGTTTTCACCTCTTTCACGCCCAACTCTAGCCTTCCTGCACCTTAAGTCGTACTGTTTCCGTGACTTTTAAAATTTGCAGATTGTAACCTTTTATATATTTTATAACGGCGGTAAGAATTAATTATTACTATTACAATATGAAATAAATATCCAGCTCTCCCTTAACTTCCTCTCTGTTCCAATCCTGGTCAAGCATTTTTTTGCGTTTAACGTCATAGGCAGTAATTAGGTCAGACTGCCAATAGATCAATGCTCGGAGGAGCTTTATAAATGAATCCGTGAGCTCATTAGATGTCCATTTGGTTGTATTACAAATTGTCTGGGGCTGGGATATACTGTTAGTACTGTTACTAAGTAGGATAATATGAAGTTATTACACTGGAATTGGAAGGTTTAGCAAAGATATTACACCGTAGGAATCAGTTCGTGGATATTCGATAGTTATTTGTATGGAGTGGTTCCTCTCTATAGAGATATATTTACTTAGGTGGGAAATAAGATTACATCTAAATAGTATCACCCAAGGGATCTAAAAATCATCACTGCTAATCAAGGTCATTGGTTTATGTAGAAGCTGAAGATTGTAACTTCTAAGAAACTTCTTGTGTACATAGCCAGTATAATATACATAAAATGAAATTTTAAAATGTTTCAATCTTTCTTTCGAATCCCTATTTGACCCTCTTATAAATTAGATTTTTATAAACTTTTTATAGTACACCACTATACTCCTAAATAAATATAACCTTCGTGTTTCTACGTTCAACGGATTAGGCTCTGTGTTGATTCCTAGCATGTCAGTCAGTCAGGACTTACTCTTTTATATATATATCTATAGATAGAGTGTACCCAGCAAATAATTACATTTATTTAAGATAACAAATAAACTGCATATTTTTTTCGTAAAAATTTAACCCTTTCATATATAGCTTACAAAAATGCAATCATTTTTTCACCTAAGAACACACATGTCCCTATATTTACGTAAATCTACGTCGGGAGCGTTTGAGCGACGTTATCTGTAACAGGAAAAGGTTGTCGTGTACCGCATTGCTGTGATTTAGGGATTTTATACCGTAACTTATTCTACACACGGGAAAAATATTCTCAATTTTGTAATTCGGTTTGTTCTCAAATGTACGTAAAACTAGCATTTTTGCGAACAGTTGGACTTGAGAACAAAGACTTTTTTACAACCTTATAACTAGGAAACCTCCCGCCATAATTTGCTTATACACAGTATTCGCCATACCGCATGTTTTGATAAGTATTATTGAAATCTCCCGATGAATGATTTCTTGTGAAATCTAAGACTAAATTGAATTCATCGCTTTAGGCGATTAGGCCGCTCAATGTACTGCCAATGTTTTGTGATATCTGTTTGTAATATACAGGGTTATCGGCTAGGGGTGTACTAAGCCGAAAGGGGGTCACTATACACATTTTGTCGACGACCGATCATCTTTTTGTATGGAACAGCTGTTTTTTTTTTGGATTCTAAATTGGTCCCATAGTGAAAGTTGTTTATTAGACTGAGTATAGTGACCCCCTAACGGCTTAGTACACCCCTGGCTGATAACCCTGTATATATATATATTTGGTGTACAATAAAGTTATATTTGAATTTGAATGAGGTAAGTCAATTTACGACATGCGAGTGCTCACATCCAGACAGGCATAACCCGGCAAAGTTCGTACCGCCTAACAGTCGGTTCTTGAGTAATGTTACTATCGTATAAATATTGGGAAATAGATATTGACATTAATATTTATACGACACTAACGTCACTCAATTGTTTTGCCTTCCCGGAACCTCTCCACTGACACTTAAACTTTATGGTATCGTATTAAAGTTCAAATTGACTTTTAATAATTATAGGAATCGATTGTATGGGAGTATAGAAAAGTGTTGTTTTTAGACCTTTTCAGGCAAAATTTTCTCTTCGTAAGAAGCGATTAATTATTATATTATAGATATCCTATAATATTCATCGACTTCTTAGGTTCATACTGACATAATTCTGGCCAGGAAACAAAAAATGCGAAAAATAATGAAATAAACGTTTTATTCTAGGTATATTTATTCTTTTCCCATAAAATTGGATCAAAAACTCGAGACAAATTGAATTGCGACTCTAGATTGCAATCGGATTATGTGACTTTAGGTAAGCACAGCTTGGTATACGAGTATAATAATCGAAAATAGCTCGAATAGCTTCGAGAAAAGGATGGTAAGGACGTGCCTTTGTTTTGCACGCTCCCACTGCACTGCCGTGCCCTCAGATTGGAATGTGTACAAACCCTCTGAGCTTGGTTTGATTTAATAGGAATATGAAATAAAACACATCTGGGTGAACAAATTTAACTGTGTCCGTAACATCAACACAAGAAGAATTATAAATTACTAAAAAGACATGTTTCAAAAATGTCTGGAGCTCCAGCTAGGACAGTGTACATGATACCATAAATACGTTAGGGACTGCTAATCTATAATCTAACAACCAAATTCAAAATAACTTAATGCAGTGTACAAAACTTATTTCAAATCAAAATTTTGTTACTTGTGTCAGGCGGTAAAATTCATAGACCAATGCGACCGTTGGAGTCAATTTAGGATACAAAAAATCTTCCAGGGATGCCATAATTCCACTAAAACTCAAAGAACTTAGGTATTTTTGTACACAATGAGAGAGCACTAATACATATTTCATTAATACAAAATTTTAACCACATTTTTAGGCTTTTTTGGTAGATGTACACCGTTCTGGCCAAAAATGAAACAAGTCTTTTGTTACATTCGTCATTTATATTATTAAAGTAAGCTTAAAGTACTAAATTAATCGTGATTTTGAAGTATCTTTAGAAGTAACAATTAAAATTAATTATTCAAAACACCCCCGGAATCTCCATTTTTTAAAGGTGGCCATCTTGGATTTAAAATATTACATAGTAATCTACTCAAGCCCATTTATTTGATAGCCATATTGAAGGAGTTGCGGAAAATTATGTAATATGCAATATTGTGCCAGCGGCTATCTAGGACCGATTTAACTTTTGTTTTTACTAACAGCTGTTTGTCCGTGACGGAGCTACGATCGTTTAATATCATTCTTACTACCAGCGTCTGCGAGCTACATATACAAAACACACACAGCTATTATCCAAACGAAATCCATTAGACGCGAAAAATTAAATTCGTTTATTATTTGTTTACTCGAGTCGGGTCAGTCTGTACGCGACCGTATAAGAAGTAATAAAAATAATTATATGTTTGATGTTTTTTTTTCTAACAAAGAGTAAACTACGTTACTGTGTTTTTGAACCTTTTGAAATAAAATCTTTCCCTGCCTCACGAGTCACTAAAGCCGTAGCAATTTAAACGATATTATTCGAATTTAAAAGATTTTATGCTATTTTTCTTCCAGTCCCTCATTTCACTCTACTAATTAGCAGTGCTAGAGAATTTCAAGGTAGGTAAATAGTCAAGAGAAGCTTTGCTATTTCCAGATAGGTGTAATCTGAGTATTTTTAAGCGTGCTAAAACATATACCGCATCGCCTTTTTAACATTACTAGAAACGTGGTTAAACGAAATATTATCTTCTATATAAAGGGCACATATATTTCGAAACTTAATATTTCATGAGCACAGAAACTTTACGAGACAGACTTCAAGCGTAAGAGCGAAAAACAACGTCTCCAGGGGCTGTATTTACAAACCGCTCGTATGAGTTCATCACTCACTAATAACGTCACTTACGAAGGATATGCAAAAAGACGCCTTCTAGGTAAATTTATATCCGAAGCTAACTAACGAATGGTAAAAACCACTAGCATTTGAATTCTACTCATAAATAATTTGACAGATGGTACAAATTGTAAAAAAAAAGGTTCCTTTCGCCGATCTTAGTTTTACGTCAATGTCAAATATCAAAATGATGACCTGGTTATTAATTACGTCTTACTATTTCTACGTGAGAGATTTTCTCTCGATATTTGACGTTATTACTTGATTAATTTACAAACCTGACGCCGGCAAATATACAAATCGTATGGTGTGATACACGAAAAAAAAATACTCTGCGTGAAATGAAGTACTTATCCATTTTTTTTTTAAAGTTGCGAGTTTTCAAATGGTTCAAAAATGCGCCTAAACAGTACCATCATACTTACTACTTAATTTAATAAACGCGAAAGTTTCGACATGTGGATATGAGGATGTATGTTTGTTTCTCTTTCACGCAAATACTGCTGAACCGATTTGGATGAAATTTGGTACGAAGATAGCTTAGACTCTAGATTAATACATAAGCTATATATAATATAGTTTGAAATAAAATTTACCGGTGGTTTCTTCCGCATGTGAATATAACATTCATACAGGCGAGGTAAAAATACGTGCTCTTAAGAATTAGTACAAAAAATAGTAGCAAATTATAAGCAACTTAATAAACAACAGGCTCAGGGCGATTACATATATGTATATAAATACGGTATTTGCTCTCGGAACATCTACTTTTGTATATTGTATGCCGACGTCAACCCACAAGCACAAATAAAGCCACCTTATAATAACACGCTCGCGTCCATTTGCACAAACATGACTATAATATCTGAATCGGAATTCTGTACGCGAGAGTTGCCTGTGCTAGAATTTTACCCTAGAAATTGGGTAATAATCTCCTTAAAATGCGAGTTGTTTTTAAACTTCTTTATATTTTACATAGGAACCTTATGTAACTACCGAATATTAATAATAGCTTCTTTGTGAAGCTGCTATTTAATATGAAGTTCACGTTTTTAATTTCAAACATTCTATCTTAAACCTTAGTTTTGTGCTCATATTATAAATGCGAAAGTTTGTAAGAAGTTTGTTGTATATATTATGTTTAGATTTATGTTTGTTACTCTTTCAAGAAAAAACTGCGGAACCGACTTGGAAGAAATTTTGTACGGAGATAGCTTGGAACCTGGATTAACACAAAGATTACTTTTTATCATGTATTAACGCTAATGATAACGTAGGACTTTTATGATCTACTATCATAAAAGTTGGAATATGAATAAACTTATGTAATTTTGGTACAATTAGTATAAGATGGTGGTAGTACCGAGAGCGGTAGCAGAGTCGGTAGCGTTAATAGATTTTGTAATTTACAAATCACACACTTTTTCAAAAACAATTACAATCAGTACTACAATTTTTTTATAGAATTTCCATAAAATTTTTATGTATGGATAATCTAAAACATTAGCTGGTAACCCAACGCCCGACCTTCAGGGATCCGTGGGTCCCCTTTTAATTTGGGGAGAAATCGAAATCTGTATGCCCAAAGCCTTTGCAATACGAGTATAATGGCCACATTCCACAGCGTTTATTACAAAGCAATAAGGTTCACAATTGGCAATTTTTTGCATACAAAAATACCTACCTATTTAATATTAGAGCGTTGTCAATTCGCATGGAAATTTGATACACCAGAATGTGATCGTATTCGGAATTAGGCTTAGGTTCAGAAATACGTTGAGTATTAATGTTGTCTATACCTATCAATATTAGGCACTTGTGTATAATAAGAAGTAATAATTAATAATAGAAAATATATTATGCTGTGGACGATATTATTTTTGATTTTGGACAGTTATTTGACCCATTTATTTTATTCAGGAATCTTAATCAATTTTGTGTTGCGCTCGTCTATCACCAAATATTATTGAAATAAGCCACTAAATGACGCCGTAGCGAATTCCCTCCTTATTACGAGAAATTCTTCCCCCTCAATCAAAAATATCCGACGATCAAAGAATTCATAAAAAATTTAGAATTCATACATCAAATTAAATCAAGATTGGTTGGAAACTACTACCTGTGCGCAAGTACGAAATTCGGTAGACATAAGAACATACGAACTGAACAATTATTTGTTGAACTTATCTTGATGATTTCTTGAAATCTTATATGTGCTCTAAGACTTGGAATAGATATTCCGAGCACATCCTTAAAAAAATGCGAGATCAACAATTCGCAGAAATAAATAGTAATAAATAGTATTTCTGACTAAAATGTAATAGTTTTTTCGTATCCGTGTCGCAAAAGAATTCCTGTATGTCGGCTCCGTTAAGCGCAGTCGACGTGTGAGTGACGCAATCTAACATCTCCGAGAAAAACGTTTGTACGTACCGTGCCGGAAGTAGTGTACACAACCGGAAACAGTTACAATTACAATTACGTTAAGATACTTTTTTCGTGTTTAGATACTAAATGTTATTTAAGAAATATAAATAAATAAATAAAAAAAAATTAAAAAAAATGAACGATTATACCATTTAAAAAAAATGGTAACTATTGCGATATATTGAGAACTATAATATATGTTTATATATTATACATTATAGAGCATAACTCAGTTATGTTTTTGGATTGGTCAACGTCCAATAGCATTTACCTACATCCGTATTCTACCGTAATTCATATGACACGTTAAGATGTAGGTTCCGGTAGTTTTTCTTAAGATAATTAGTACAGAATCTATATTATAAATATTTGTATTTTTTATGTAACGAATGAACTTAAGAACTACTACGAGACAGATTTCAAAATTTCTTTTGGTATAAGAAAGCTACATTATAACTGAGTAACGTAGGCTATAAACAATTGGAGATTTGCGGGTAACAACGCGGAGAGCAGTTAGTCTTCCATAAAAAATTAGAACGTTGTCACTTGTCTACCTCTGTAGAAATGTCGTCATATTTTAGTAATTTTGTCAACATTGAAAGCAAGTCGACTTTGATATTACATTTTTTATTTATATTTTTAATACAGCTATTAACTATTATAGCTGTGCCGTAGCAGCCTACGGCACAGCTATTGCGATATACAGTTATTGCATATAACCAAATATAATCTAGCAATATCTAGCGAAACGCTTTTAGGGATAACTATTTTTAAGCAGAAAACTAGTTTCATAAAATATAAAAAAGAGACGTAAATATATTTTTATGATCAACTATAATACAGATTTAATATTTATGTGTCATTCATATGAAACGTCTGGCACGAAGATAAAATAAAATATTCTAGATTTGCTCTAAAGTTTTCACTGGCAGTAATGAACGTGCGTACGTATCAACCTATAACGTCCCACTGCTGAGCATGGGTCTGCCCTATGCCAAATTGTGGGTTCAAATCTTCACTTCTTTTCGAAAGCTTTTACGACAAGAAATTTTCACGAAGTTTTCATTCACGTGCGTAGAGCAATGCTGACTTAGATTTTTCTAACCAACATACCTTTTTTGGATGGGTGACCGTTGCATTTCAACTGAGGGGTCACTCACACAATACGAGTACCAATGGGATAAGAGACCGTTGTTGATGTTTCCATAATCTACTCGATCAAATTACTGTCTCTTATATTTTTATCATCATCAATTTCATGTAATAAAAATATTATTGCAACAACAAGCCGTTTGTCTTTTGCGACAAATTGTAAACAATCTTAAATTTCGCTCAGGTATGCATTGAAACCTCCTCCCGGTTCCCTAAGCTCGCACATTATTAAAGTAGCCATGCAAAATTATTTTCACGTCATGACGGTTTTATGGCTTCAGTTAGCTGGTCATTTAGAAAGTAGTATACAGATTTGATTTTTTATATGTCTAGATAGAACGACGTGTTAAAATGTACCAAAAAATAACTGACTAACTTTGCTAAGGTAGTGTACGTTAAAAGTATGTTATACAATGGCGCAAGGTTA
This sequence comes from Ligdia adustata, assembly GCA_947049295.1. NCBI lineage: Eukaryota > Metazoa > Arthropoda > Insecta > Lepidoptera > Geometridae > Ligdia > Ligdia adustata. The sequence continues at coordinate 6,545,114 of OX346237.1, forward strand.
ATCTGCTTGGCATTGTGTGCGTGCATAATAACTCCAGTTAATGCATGGTTTCAATAGAAATTGAGAGAAAGTCAATGTTAAGTACATTACATTTATACATTGACTTCACATTGTATCAGCATTGAAATACAAACAATATTTGACGCAGAACACAAAATTGGATGTGAAACGTTCACCTCTATTTTTTTGATGCGTTTTAAATCTTCAGGGTCTGTCTAGACACATGAGTACTCAAAAGATAGAGAAGTACATATTTTCTGACTCAAGAGGATTTGTATGACTTCTTTTACTCTGGATGCTTCGAGTTTTATATCTGTTCTTTTATTTTTAATTTTAGTCTGTTTGAAATTCAAAGTACGTTTTTGGCTTACGTTCCGGTTTTTAGTCTTTTATGTCGAAAGTTGTAGTTGTTGGCTCCCGCTCCAGTGTGTGTTTAGAAATGTACATCATCTTTTTTGCACGTTGTAGTGCAAAATCACTAGACTTATAATATTTTGTAGGTTTTCTCGTTCTGACGCAGGACTAAGTGCCAATTTAAGTATTTATGTACCGGGCAAGTGCCATATTAAGAAAAATTACATTACTAATTACAGCAACCAAAAATAGCAGAGGCCACTTAAGATCTACAGACAATCCAAATGCTACAAACTACCACCACCTAATCGAGGGCAATGTGCACAGAATGCTAGCGGAATTATCCGGCTGAATGGCAATGCTATTACATTGGGCCAGATTCTTTTTAATATCACGTAAATTAGTATTGTTAGTATGAACATAACATAATTCTTCGTAATGTTTACCCGACATTACATATTCTCTGTAATTGCAATGTGACGGTTTTAAAGTACATTTTACAAGCGTTTTGTCGCCGCCATGTGTCGTTAGCGCAAATGTTCGTACAATTAGCATAGTACCCAGGAGTAATAGTTCAAATAAAAATAAACTGGAAATAAATATTTGTTTTGATTCTAAAACTTTTTGTTAAGTTTGTTAAGCTTTATAGGTGTTCAATAGAAAATAAAATACTGCGTAATAGAATACAGCTCGAAAAAATATAAACGAATATGTTGCAGGTAACATACCAACGTTTATGAAATGAAAAATAAACGAGGAACCCATGGCTTTACATGTATGTAAATCAGAATTCAGAATTTTTAAAGTTTGTACCTACATATACAAAAATTTCAACCATATTACAAAATCTCCTTTGTACTACTTACATGATTTTCAGTCTAAAATTAACTTGATCAATGATCGATTTACATAACTAGCAGCACCACTCGATACAAAAAATTAGGAATTAGCTGCGCCTCGCGGTGTTAACTGCGTTGATACAGGTTAAAAAGTAGCCTGTTTTAATCCAGGGTATAAGGTACTCGGATCTCCATGCCAAATTTCATCAAAATCGGTTCAGTAGTTTTTGCGTGAAAGAGTAACAAACACACATCCACATATCCATCATTTCATACATTCTTACAAATTTTCGCGTTTATAATATTAGTAGGAAGGATAGTAGAATAGAAAGTAGGATTTAAGTAACATTGCCATTTGGAGTGATAATGCCGCTAGCTAGTAGACACGCTACTCTCTGATGGTAGTTTGGAGCATTTGGATTATCTGTGTAATGTAAGTGATCTATAGGTAATCTATCTGCTATTTATTTGCTGTATTTAGTCATTTCATTTTCTAAATAAAGCCACTTACTTGCCCGGTAGTAAGTTTAGTTAAAAAATAAATGGAAAATATCGAACGCCTAAACTAGTTTAATGTGTTCTGGAAATTTCGTCAAGTTTAGTTAAAAAATAGAAACTACATACGAACATACTCTACGCTAAATTTAATTTATTTTTCTGTTTCCGCTTTTTATCGATAATACTGCCTTTTGTGCCAGTTTTTACCCGACTGCGAAAGAAGGACGGTTATGTTTTTCGAGTGTATGTATGTTTATTTCTTCGGCACGCTCTATAGCCTAAACGGCTTGTCGTATTTTTATGTGACTGGTGTTAATAGAATCGTCTTAGTCGTGAAAGTGACACTGGGTATATCAAAATATTTTTTATTATTAAGGATGATATACAGGTTTAACGATTTATCAGTCAGGTTTTTTCGAACTCGCTTCTAACCACTTGTTTATAGTATTTATTTCTTGATGCTCTATTTTTGTGGTGCCAGATGTATGTAATTTTATAATTTTAGTATTGTATTGTATATAACGGAGCACCCGGACCTGCAGGATTTTTAGGAACCGTGACGTCAGCTAGGCTGATGTCACCATCCTCACCAACACACTCACTCACCGCAAATAAGAAACACTTTTATCTAAACACGTTTTATTATTTGTCTAAAACATCTTAAAAAATAAAGTTCAAAATTCAAATTCAAATATAACTTTATCGTACACCAAAAATATACTTATACATTTCAAACAGATATCATAAAATATTGGCAGTACATTGGGCGGTCTTATTGCCTAAAGCGATTACTTCCAGGCAACCTTTGGATGGATCGGACTTGATGAGAAAAAAATTGTAACCACAAGATATTTCACGGCCGCGGTTTGGTTTTGGGGCGACAAGCACAAGGGCGCCTCAGACGGCACGAACCTCGGCTTGAACCGTCGCCCAGAGTTGGACTAACGAACTGCCCTGGCAACCCAGACGGGGAGTGCCTAGGGCCCTAGCCACTGGTGGCATCCTAGCTAAAACTTTTTAGAGCGAATTTGCCCAGACCTCCCGGAGGGGGAGGACAAATGAGCCCTATGAATCTGAGTGACTATTTGACCTGATTGTCCTGGAGCTCTGAGGCCAGAGTTCGCGAGGACCCTACACTTTATTGGCATCTGAAGGACGCTTTTTAGAGAGAGGTGCCCTGGCCCGCGCCAGAGCCCTATCATTAGATCGACTTGTGTCCATGGCATCCCGGGGAGAGGCCTGGACCCTTAACCTAGCTAATGTAGGCAACTGATTTGATTATTTGACCGAACTGCCCTAGCCTCCCAGACGGGGAAAGACCTAGGGCCCTATCGATCAACTGGGTGACCCTAAGGGTCGTAAGAGACCACGTCCTCGCCGGCGAGGACGCATTCTGTTTCGTCGGAATGGATGTCGAATCTGTGTGTTAGGAGACGAGTCAGGTAGGCCGGGCGACCCCAGGGCGGCCGATACTACGGCTGCAATGGGGTCGTCCGGATCATCTAAGAAGTGTCTAGGACGCCTATGCAAGAAGGGCGGACCGTTCGGGTCAGTCGAGTAGTCCGCCGCTTGAACCACGAGCGGGTTCGGGTGGTGGGGAGCAGAGTCGAAGTACCTACGCGAGGCATCCTTCATGAATTGACGGATGGAGGGGGTCTCGAGGTCGCAATGGAGGTCCGCGATGCGCATATACCATTGCGCGTCTACCGCTCTACGGATGAAGCGGTTTTGAATGACTTGGAGTGTATCCAGTTGATAAGAGGGCACGTGTGCGAAGACAACAGAGGCGTTGGTCATGACGGGGCGGATCACGGTCTTGTAAAGTGTCACCTTATTTCTAAGGGACATTTTACTTCTCGCGCACAGGAGTGGGGCGAGACGGCCTAGAAAGAAGGCCGCGCGATTACGCACCGTGGTGATGTGTTTTTCGAAGTTGAGCCTATTATCCTAGGTATTTGGTCGAGGAGGCTTAAGAGATGGGCTGGCCTTGGAGGCGTAGGGACCTATTCGGGAGAACTTTACGCGGAGTGAAGTACACTGCTGCACTTTTCTTTGGATTAACGGTAATGGCCCACATGCGGAACCATTTACCCAAGGAGAGGAGCGCTCGGTTGACGAGAGCTATTTGTTGAGTCACGTGCCATCCTCTGGCGTAGAGGGCGGTGTCGTCGGCGAAAAAGGAGAGCTCTACCCCCGGGTAGCGGGGGATATCGCTCGTGTAGAGTGAGAAGAGCAGCGGGGACAGGGCTGAGCCCTGGGGGACCCCCGCTCTGATGGGGTGTGGAGGTGAACGTTCACCCTCGAGCTTGAAGCGGAAGCTTCTGTCGCGGAGAAAGGCCTGGATGATGTGGACAAGACGGTCTGGCAGACCGAATTGATACAACTTGTATATCAACCCGTTAATTATGCCAGACTTTGTCGAATGCTTTGGCTACGTCCAGGAAGACCGCTACGGTCCCCTGTGGGTTGCCAAAGTGTTTGGGTTTCGTGTTGAAACCCTCTAGGATATACTCCGTGAGGCGGTGTACTTGTTTGACGCAAGAGTGTCGGGCTCTGAAGCCGAACTGCTCGTTGGGAAGGAGGTTGTTGGCCGTGACGTGGGCCCACATGCGATTCAGTAGAAGTCGTTTGTAAATTTTCCCCTGGGAACTGAGGAGACTAATGGGGCGCTAGCTAGAGGGCTCTGACGCCTTCTTGCCCGGCTTGTGAATGCCGATGACATCGGCAGTTTTCCAAGCGGATGGGAACATGCCGTTGCTCATGGCAGCATTAAAAATGCTAACTAGGAGGTGGATTAGGGCGGGGAAAAGTGCTTGAGCACTTTGTTACTGATGCCGTCGGCACCGGGAGCTTTCCTATCGCGGAGGCGGTGGATAATAAGCGCAACTTCCCTAGTCGTGACAGGGTCGAGGGGGGAATGGTGCTACGATGTTCGATCTCTCTGTCCACTATAGTAAGATGGGAAGCGGGGACCGAACTGAGCGACGGAGCGCATTGAGCCTCGAGACTCTCTGCTAGGCACTCTGCCTTCTCGTCGTCATCGAACGCGGGGGGCTGACCGGGGCGGTTTAGGGGGGGCATGGTGACCGTTTTATCTATCTTTAGGTTGCGCGCCAGCTGCCAGTAAGCCTGGTGCGTAGGCGCGAGATCTGCGAGTGTGTCATCCCACTTCTGATCCCGGAGCTTCTGGATGCGGTCCTTTACGAGGCGCTCGTAACGCCGCAAGGTAGCTCTGTTCTCATCGGTGGGGCATCTACCGAATGCCGTAGTGGCTCTGTGTTTCTCTCTCAGTAACTCCCTCGCGTCCTCGGGCAAGACCAGCCGACGGGAATCTTCGACTGGGACTTGCCTATGGCGGTGCGGAGGTGGTTAGTGAGAGAGTCTATCGATCTTTCGACGTCCTGGGGGGATTGGATATCATCCGATATTGGGCCGAGTTCGGGTGAGCTGATGTCATTAAGGGCTGTCCCTAGATGGTTCCAGTTCACTACTGTCCTAGTCACGGTCGGTCTGTCCGTCGGGTCGGGGCCTAGATGCATGAGCATTGGTCTGTGGTCGGAATTAAGTTCGTCGAGCACTTCTAAAGAGCGCAACTGGAGTGTTACGCCTTTTAGGAGTGCTATGTCAAGTACGTCGGAGCGGTAGCCTTACCTAGGAGAGAAGTAAGTGTGCGTGGAGGGCGAAATGACATCAAAATTAATGTCATCCGCTAAACTAAATAGTTTGCTGCCGTGGCTATTCGTTTCGTTGCAACCCCACTCGAGGGTCTTGACGTTGAAGTCGCCGGCGAGGATGACGGATCCCCCTAAGGCGAATAGTTTCTCGTAGTCATTCTGATCGAAACGCCTGTTACCAGAGTGGTAGCAGACTGCGAGTGTGATAGGCTGATGGCCAGTTAGGGCGATCCGGCAGACGGAAGCTTCGAGGTAACGAAGCGAAGGTGTGTCGAGAGGAATGCATTGAAGGGATATTCTGTAATAGATAAGCGTCCCCCCTTTGGCAGAGTGGAGCCTATCATTACGGACCAGACAAAAGTTGGCAATCCTGGGATCCCTTTTGCCCGGTTTCAAGAAGGTCTCGTTCACTAGTAGGACGTTGATTTGGTGGTCGTGAAGGAATTGTTCGATGAGTGGCACTTGGCTTCCTCCGGCACTCGTTTCCTTAAGAAGTCCGTTGGCAATAAACCATGCCAGTTTGATCGATCGGTCCCTAATACGTTTGGTTGGCCGCGACGGTGGCCTGATTTTGCGCAAGAATGCGTAAAATCGCCGCCGGTTCGCGGTTGCTCAGGATCTGACGACCTAAGTTGATGCATTCGCCCAGTGAGAGCTGGGCGGAGATATCGAGGACTGCGTTAATGCATTCATCGTCCGCAAATTGCGAAGGATGAAAGGATACCTGACGGCGAGCAGGAGGGGAAGGGAAATTACGCAGCTGGGATGTAGCCGCGGCATACGAGGTCAGGTGGGTTGAGGGAGCGATTGGCTGTGAAGGAAGGTAGGGTAGGTGCCGGCTTCGACCTAGCCCCGGAGGGTTTGGCCTTAGCAGGTTTCGGTTTTGGATGGGAGACCTGGCCGGAGGGCCTGGAGGCGGAGGGTTTAGGGAAACGGGGAACTTTTAGGCAGCCGCGATAGTTCGCGGTATGCCCGACGGTTCCGCACAGGGTGCAGTAGTCACCCGTTCACTTGACGCAACGGGGACGGGAGTTGCAGTGACGGGCTGCGTGTCTGTAGCACTGGCAGCGGTGACACTGCGAAGGTCCTGTCCTCTTGTGCGGAGTCTCAATCGTAACTCCCGACAGGGCGCAGACCGTCTTCACCTGGAAGACGGCTTTGCCGGCGGGGGTCCGTTCGAGCACCACAAGGACGAGGTCGAAGGGGGTTTTGGTCCTGCCGCCGGTGAGGTGGTGGACCTCGAGAACGGAGAGGTTCTGACGGAGGAGATCCACCTTGACCTCAGTCGCGGGGATCTCCTTGGGGACATTGCGTATTACTACGCGGAGCAATTTCTCCTCTTCCAAGGCGAAGGTGTGGAAGCCCACGCCCCGGTCGCGGAGGTATTGGGTGATGGTGCGGTAGCCGTCGGTGGATTTGATGACCACCTTAATGCCCTGCTGGGTACTGCGGGCGGCGAAATCAATGCCTCTGTCTGCGAAAGACTTGGCAAGGGCGTTCCACCTTTCCTTGTCTTTGACAAAGATTTGTGGGGGAGACTTAGTACCAGGGATAGGACGGGATGAGAGGGCGTCGGCGCCTGCCTCGGGGCAAGCAGTCTTGGCGGGAGGTTTGGGAGGCTCGGAAGCCGCCGGGCATTTGCGCGTGACGACGATGAAGCCGTCTTCATCCATGGAAACTAAGACGCCTGCCTGGTTGGCAGGTGAGGGGGACATGAGAGAGTCTTCCAGGTGAAGACGGCTTTGCCGGCGGGGGTCCGTTCGAGCACCACAAGGACGAGGTCGAAGGGGGTTTTGGTCCTGCCGCCGGTGAGGTGGTGGACCTCGAGAACGGAGAGGTTCTGACGGAGGAGATCCACCTTGACCTCAGTCGCGGGGATCTCCTTGGGGACATTGCGTATTACTACGCGGAGCAATTTCTCCTCTTCCAAGGCGAAGGTGTGGAAGCCCACGCCCCGGTCGCGGAGGTATTGGGTGATGGTGCGGTAGCCGTCGGTGGATTTGATGACCACCTTAATGCCCTGCTGGGTACTGCGGGCGGCGAAATCAATGCCTCTGTCTGCGAAAGACTTGGCAAGGGCGTTCCACCTTTCCTTGTCTTTGACAAAGATTTGTGGGGGAGACTTAGTACCAGGGATAGGACGGGATGAGAGGGCGTCGGCGCCTGCCTCGGGGCAAGCAGTCTTGGCGGGAGGTTTGGGAGGCTCGGAAGCCGCCGGGCATTTGCGCGTGACGACGATGAAGCCGTCTTCATCCATGGAAACTAAGACGCCTGCCTGGTTGGCAGGTGAGGGGGACATGAGAGAGTCGGGTATGGTGGATGAGGAAGGGAGTGGGGAGCGCTGGCGCGTGTGACCCGATGCCGATGTTAAGCACGAGCGTGCAAAGGCAGGAGTAAGGGCAGATACTGGGGATCTGTCCCTGGTAGGATAGGGAGATTTGGAGCGGGCGGAGCGCTCTTTGCGCTAGGACATGGCGACCAGCTTAGAGGGCTTGGTCCAGCTAACAGGGCGTTTTTGTCGGCGGGGGAGAGGTTTGCTCCCGCGGGGGAGGCGCTCGAGGAGCTCTTTCTTCATCGAGGAGACGAACGCGTTGAACGCCTCGGCCATCGTGTGACGGAGGCGGACAACTGGCGGAGAAGGAGGTGATGGTTGGAGGGGGACTCCTCCAACCAAGGGTTAAGAAAAAGCGCGGTCCCCCTGCCGGGCATAGGCAGGAGGGTGTGTGCCTAGGTGTGCCCTAAGCGATGTTCTGTCGTCAATCTTAATGTGTGACGGGTGAGTACCTACAGTCCCTAGCTGCCTGCGGGGGAGAGATAGAGAGTCCGGGCAAGCCCGAACCCCCAAGCCAAACGCACACCCGAGGAATAGGAAAAGGACAAGGGTAGGGTGGGAGGGGGACACCTGGCGTCGACTAGGAGCACCCCCCAAGGTCGGTGGCCCGTCCGGATTGCGCGCTACTCTGAGGCAGGAAAGCGGACGCTGCGTTGGCACCGTAGGTTTCCACCGATCTCCACTGAAGGTGGCAAGTGACTTGTGTGCCCTCTACGGAAAAGCGCTCTCTTGCGAGAACACCTTTCGAAGAACTAGAGCGCTTTGAGAAGAGCGGTTTGCGAATCCAAGCACTCGCAGCGTGCACGACTATATGCAATTATGTGTATAGAACACGCAACTAACTTTACAATCGGCACGTGAACTATGTGCAAGATCCCCGTGTGCACGACTGTATTTACGTATAAAATATACGCAACTAACTTTACAGTCGCCTCACGTACGGAATGCGGGTTGCCACGCAGGTGGCCGGCTAGCAGGTAGCCGTTTAACTTCTCGGAAGAAGCGTCCTAAGTGGAACGGCGCTCGACACAAAGGAGACCCAGTGGAGCAAGCTCAGACACAATGGGAAAGGACGGCTTAGGGAGCCAAGCGAACATCTGTTCTGAACGTTCGGAGTTCGAAGTTCGGAGCAGAATGTGTCTCGCAATTTTTTTTTTTTTTTTTTTAGAAAGGACAGAGCTGCTGGTCGAACACGACCTCGGACAGCTTGACCGGACGTTTGGCAAGCGCTAGTGCGCTGGGCCGTGGTTTTGGTTTTGGGGCGACAAGCACAAGGGCGCCTCAGACGGCACGAACCTCGGCTTGAGCCGTCGCCCAGAGTTGGACTAACGAACTGCCCTGGCAACCCAGACGGGGAGTGCCTAGGGCCCTAGCCACTGGTGGCATCCTAGCTAAAACTTTTTAGAGCGAATTTGCCCAGACCTCCCTGAGGGGAAGGACAAATGAGCCCTATGAATCTGAGTGACTATTTGACCTGATTGTCCTGGAGCTCTGAGTCCAGAGTTCACGAGGACCCTACACTTGATTGGCATCTGAACGACGCTTTTTGGAGAGAGGTGCCCTGGCCCGCGCCAGAGCCCTATCATTAGATCGACTTGTGTCCATGGCATCCCGGGGAGAGGCCTAGACCCTAAACCTAGCTAATTTAGGCAACTGGTTTGATTATTTGACCGAATTGCCCTGGCCTCCCAGACGGGGAAAGACCTAGGGCCCTATCAATCAACTGGGTGACCCTAAGGGTCCTAAGAGACCACGTCCTCGCCGGCGAGGACGCATTCTGTATCGTCGGAATGGATGTCGAATCTGGTGGCCCGGACCAGTACCAAAAACGGAATGTGTGTTAGGAGACGAGTCAGGTGGGCCGGGCGACCCCAGGGCGGCCGATACTACGGCTGCAATGGGGTCGTCCGGATCATCCAAGAAGTGTCTAGGACGCCTATGCAAGGGGGGCGGACCGTTCGGGTCAGTCGAGTAGTCCGCCGCTTGAACCACGAGCGGGTTCGGGTGGTGGGGAGCAGAGTCGAAGTACCTACGCGAGGCATCCTTCATAAATTGACGGATGGAGGGGAGCTCGAGGTCGCAGTGGTGTCTCGCAACGGCACGCTTCTGCTTTTATAACCAGCTAAGATGGCGTCGCCGTTGCAAAGTCAAATCAAAGTCACTTCATGTGACACATTTTAAATTACACCAATTAATAAAACAGAGTATAGTTAGATAATTCTTCAAACTATTATTAGAACTCGGTTTAAGCATTGAAACGATTTATCTCGATTAAATCATTGAAATAATACAGAGCGCTACTCGCTTTTTGACTCTATACTTATTAGTACAACTAATCGTCTTTTTACAATTTGAAACCTAATCAAAAACGATTTTAAATGTAATGCAACTAGTAGTTTATTAATCAAGATATGATTTTAGCAATATATGACTGGACTTAAAACTAAAGTTGATGAATATAAGAGTTGTTGCTTCGTTGCCAAGAACGTCTACAACACTACTCAAATACTATACTTTCAAGTTAGAAAACTAACAACAGTATTAAATCAAAGTAAAATTAAACCTTTACGGTTATAATAATCTTGCTTGCGCCGACATATATATAGTATATACGTAGAGCCACAAAAAGTTGCCAGATTTCAAGCATAAGCGCACAAAAATAATTGTTCTCTGCTCAAACAATAATAATGATGTAGTCTAGTTTCACGAGTTTACTCGAAGGGCGGTACTCTACTTACACTGATGTTTACTGAAATTAAATTTATAAAAGGTAATTACATGTCTAGCCTGAATTTCAACACAGGCTTTTACATGGAAATGTTTCAAACGGGATACACCACTGATGAGTTTTATTGCTTTCGGGCAAATAATAGACAACCGTTCCAAACAGACTTCAAATAGGACGAGCCTTTTCCGTACTTAAAAACGTAAAACGGGATTATTAAAACTTTTACTAAAATTTCGCTGTCTGTCCGTCCGTCTATTACCAGGCTGTAACACACGAACCGCATTATCTAGGCAATTGAGAGTTTCACAGACGATGTATTTCTGTTGCCGCTATAACATAAATAAAACTAAAACAGAGTAATGGCGTTTTTTGCTCGACTTTATTAAGGGCAACAGGTGGAAGATTAAAATATTCACAAAATATTTAGCCGTATACTCAATTTATATATAAATTATTAAATCAAAATAAAATATTTAAGAGGGGCTCCCATACAACAAATGTGATTTTTGCCGTTATTTGCTAAATATTAGAAAACAGGTAGATGCTTGAAGTAATGTTCGGTATACTTGACTCGCACTTGGTCGTATTGAAAAATTTTACTTTTTGTTAGAAAAGACTTATGTAATATATACATTTTATTATGTTTTTCTCGAATTAATAGTAAGTCTCATACGAAAAGTTGTTTAATAATGATCAGTATGGACCCCAGGACCCCCAGTTAGCAAACCCCAGTTTAGCATAACCGACAACCCAGTATATCATAATGCAGCATTCATATAGCACCTAAACTTGGCGTCGACTTAGATACATACAAACTAATTTGGCACCCGCGTGGGTTCGTATCTTAGACGGAATTTATTGAAACTTTGATTGTGTCTGGCGCTGCGTTTGTGTTATGGGAGAGTTGTTATTCAATGTTTGTAGTTTCTGAATGTGTTTTAAACTGTATTGTAAGAAATGTTAGGCTCTTTTCAACAGACTTCGAAAGGAGGAGATTATTCATTCCTCGGGACTTTTGTTGTTTTCCTCGATTTCTCAGAGATGGATATTATCAAAAGCTCGATTTGAAAAAATCTTATTTCATTTCATACTAACTTTTAATTTAAGCATATTTAAAACTTTTTAAAAGTATTTGTTTTAATTCGTTGGCTTGCGTTAGACTGCAACTCGCTCGTAAGATGATGTGGCCTAAGATGTACGCTATCGTAGCAGTCTTTCTCCTTATTTACGGGGAAATACCCCCTCACTCCGCTCAAATTTTTTACCGAACTTCAAAACATTCTTAAAAATCGTAAACCTGTACACCAAATTTTGTTAAAATTGCTTGAAAGTTACGAAACGTTCCCGATTTATAGGACAATTTAGTTGATTATTAGTCTCGAATTTTATTTCTTTCAAAACTAGAAACAATTTTTTTTGTCCCAAAGAGAAAAAATCCGATTACAATTCGAGAAAAAAATTTCGTATAAAAATATGCTATGTCTTAAGACACCGACAATATATTGTATTTTTCTTCGTCTAACATATTCAAAATCACGTCTAAACCTAAATGTACCTAAACTTTATCTCTCTGATGTCCCAAATAAACAGAACGATTCTAAAGACACACATTATTTCTACATTTTCAACGTCTAAAAATGTAATGACACAAGAAATATCCTCACAAAAGGTGGGTAAATAAAAGAAAAATTGCTGACATCAAAGGAATTCCAAAAATTCGTCCGGAACGGGCGGACCATTTGGAATTAAATCACGGAGGACGCGTGTCCTAAATAATAACAAAACAGGTTCTGTGATAACTATTCAGAATCATACTGGGTTATATGCTAGTAGTAAAACAAGAAGAAAGAGGGTCACTGTTATGTAATTATAAACAAGTTTTAGTATAAGACCTACCGCCACTGATTACACAATGCCAAAGAGCAAGAGCATGCTCTTTGGCATTGTAATCAGTCCTTGACCACAAAAATATACGAGTATTTTATAAAAAAATTGAACACAAAAAAATATATTTGCCATTTTGTGGTGAAGATGAAGGCTATATATTTATTGAGACAAAAACTTAAAGAACAGTAATTAAATCACTAACTAAACTAAATCTACTTACAATTTGCTATCCAGAGGGGCAATGCAGCCAGTGTGATGGGTACTTTTGCAGCAGGTACAATCAAAGGCGGGCTATTTGATTGCTGACGTTCATTTAATTGTAATTTTATTTCTTACAATTTAAAAAAAAGGAAATTATTATAAATATTAATATTATTTCTTGAACTTCAATTTATCAGAACAAAATCTGTTATGATGTAGTTTTCAAGCTCTTGATTTTACATCACTGTAATTTACATCCCCAAATTTCATGTCAATTTCATACAATCATCACAGAGCCTAATGCGCTGAACCTAGTGCGCTGACACTAGGTTCAGCGCATTAGGCTCTGTGATGATTGTAATCTGTCAGTCAGTCAGTCAGAACTTACACTTTTATATATAGATTTCCCAATCACCATGCCATCAGCGGTCTAGAAGAAACGCTATCAGATGCATCCCGTATACGGTAGAGTTTCTACGGACAATGCGACGCTTTGCGTCTACTTTTATTGAGGGAACTAACATCATTTATAGTGGATGTACCGGATTATTTTAGACAAGCGTATTACATAAAGATATTACATACCTAAAGATGAACAAATCTTTTTTTGTATGTCGCCGAAAAACTTCAAGGTCACCTGGTCCGATTTCAAAAATAATTTGTTTGTCAGAATGGTACACTTTCATAATCTCATAAATACCGAATTTTAGTAGAATAAATTTTGGTTTATATATCAATATAACTGAAAAATTACTATAGGCGCTTGTCGAACTAAAAACGATTTCAAATCAGCAGTTGCATATACATATTTTTTGGAATAAACATTATTCTCCTAATGTTTTTCGAGTGTATGTTTGTAAGTAAGTTTGCGAGTTTGTATATCTGACTTTTTGTGACTAAAGCCTCAATCAGTCTACTGATTTTGATATGCAAGGATGATGATTTAGATTTGTCTTTTTCCGCAGATATATAGGTCATAGTTTAGTTGCATCCCACGATTACACTCGTAAATACAGTGATTTAAACTTTCTGCAGTTTAGCTTCTAAGTAGTTGGGGTCTGTAAAAAAATATATATTTCTGTACGTTTTCCTCTCATGACATCCAGCACTGTATGGGTTCATTAGTAAACAGTCCGCACGGATTGCGACGCCGTCAGCCGTCCGTCTGTCCCTGACTGGCCTTACATATATATATATATATATATATATATATATATATATACAGGTCCCGAACGAAACATGGGAGAAAACTACGAGGGGCATGTTGACTCAGTTTAGGTTAAATTAGCTACTTGTTGACTAAGCGAAATGTGAGTGTTGCTAGTGTGGGATTTTTATTTGTTTTGCCGAGGCGTCTATGCCTTAGTCTTCCACGCTAGTTATGTTTTCTTGACAGTTATTTTCGAAAACTATATTTTATTAATGAACGCGCTTAAAATTTGAGCGCCTTTTGTCTTGTTTAGTCCGATGAAATTGCAGGCTAAAGTTGAGCATGGAATTGGTGAAATTATGAGCAACCAAAATTAGTTTCATTTGGATATCGTTGAAGCAGCGAACCTTTAAAATTAATCCAAGTTTACTTGCTCTTATTTTCACCTCTTTCATGGCTAACTCTATACGTGAAATACCAAATATTGCTGTTATCTATCAATGAAATGGTAATAAATATATTCTCATAATCTTTTAAGTTTCCGTTCCTTTATTAAACGTATAATGAGAACGCAGAGATTAAAGTAGGTATAAAAGATTTTATTACATTTTATACTCACATAAGAAGATTTACATGTAAGGATAGTCCGTTTTGGATGCCATAATCGTGGCCATTTTAGCTTAATGTTTGGATTATATTACTCTTTGTTACAAAACAGTTTTATTTATGCTTAATGAATTTAATGAATGAATGGTAAATATGAATAAGGATATCGGATTATGCCTTTTCGCCTTCATATGTTTTTCGGCACGATTAAAAAGTACTTGCAAGCTTACGCTCGGCCATTCTAGGAAAAAGTTAATTTTGTAGTACTAAATATAACAAGTAAAATAAAGCCCAGCCATCGTTATTTTGTGCTGACCATTTTGAAATTTTTATTCAATAGGTCCGTGGATACAAACCCAGTGTTCCGACAGTCCTTTCAAGCCTTTTCATTTGATATCCGTATTGAGGGAACTGTAAAAAATAACTAATCCGCCCGTTTGTGACGGCGGCCATTTTCTACCGATATTTATCAAACATAGCTAGGAACACTCACACTAAGTATATATTTGGAAACTACGATGCTACAGACAGACACACACACACATATAAACACGCAAAACATATAACACACCGTCGTTTTTGCGTCGGGGTTAAATTAAAAGAAATTCTCTCACTTCGAAATAAGACGCAGGTTTGTTGACATACTCTGTGTAAAAATAAATTTAACCATAAATTCTTGCACCGCAAGCTAAATCGTAGGTTAGTATGATGCTAGAACGTCCTGTGGCCTTCAAGACATTCAAGTAGCTCAAAAGTCTCAATTCCAGAACAAGCTTCTTCGTCTACACGACAGAAGAAGATGATACCAACAATTGTGAACAAAAGCAAGTGAATCCGGCTTAATATATGAAAACCTATTTGAATTAAAGGGACTTAGGCCTAGCGGAAGGTTTTCAAGGGTTTAGGGGATTTCCCCGGCGAATATTAACTTTTCTTCATATTGGGACGTGTTTGAATTTAGGGATAAGTGGTTATGAGATCCCGCTTTATATTTAAAAAGGAAAGCTCTAAAGCCCGGCTGGTTTGGATATGAAGATTATTTTCGCTCGCACCTTGAAAGCTTAAATTTAGTTATATTTTTTATTTATCAGGTTATAAAACATGATCTTTTTAGAATATAAACACATAAAATATTATATGTTTTGCAGAAAACTTAATAAATAATAGAACGAATATTTTTTTTACTATATTTTGGATATACATGGATCTTTTTTTTGGCCTCGCCTTCTCCTTCGCCTTTGTAGTCAGCATGTCGGTATGTATATTATCTGGATTTTTCAGATACTGTAACAAGATGTATACTAACTGCGTCCTTAGGACTTTGCCACACGGACATCAATTATTTTCAGATATTTGATCATTTTGACAGTTTAAGTTTTTTTAAGATAAGAATTATATATTTAAGATCTGTATAATATTATAAATTAAATTTTATGAAAAAGCTCTACACTAAAAATCTTAGTGTGTGTAGCTCATCTTATTATTTTGTCAGCAAACTGTACTCCTAAACTCTGTTTTTTTTGCAAAGTCACAGATGAAAAATACAGCCGTAGAAATGACATTCGCGAACCAATCTGACCTAGAACGAGCACAAAGGCGCCAGATTAAATGTCTACCTCGAACAACTTCTTAGTACAGAACGTAATCTGATAACTCGTCGCCGGGGGCTTCGTATTGTTAAGCTTCAAGGATTTAAACTTGTGGGTGTTTCATTTATTTATTATTATGTTCAAGAAAATTATTCTTTTTACAGTATTTTTAGATTTTAAATTTATTTGAGAGCCAATTAATATAATAATAATATCAAAAAGCGACCAAATCGTGAACAAACTATGATTATTACATTTATTACCGGCCGCGTAGAAACGATAGTTTCGCTTACGCGGTACGCATAGTTTTTGCTGGAGAACAAACTTTAAGTAAAGGTTTTCTTGTGAATTATTTTATTATAAAATGTACGTAAATTATTTAATCGGATTGTAAAGTTAAAGTTGTGTCAGAATATTGTTCGAATTGTGCCACTATTTTAGTTATATTTGAGCTTTTGCCCGCATGTTATTTCACCGGAAACAAATAGCATATGGCACTTTCACGATTCTTCACTTGGCTGCTGAGGAGAAGACAAACAAACAAACGAACCAATAAACATACTTTCACATTTACAGCATGTATGGGGACAAAAAAAAATAGTAGTCTGTAGAATGACGTAGCAGGCTACCAAACCTATCAACCAATTAGTGACCTTGCAATCTGTTCATCGATAATTCACATGTGTCTCAACTCTATTCGGGTTAGTCGATTGTCATATTTTGTCATCTCTATTGTTAGTCTATGGAATCTCTAAAATCAACTTCACCTCGCAACGAGCTCGCGTGCCTACGTTTTTAATAATTACTCGCTACAACACACCTTTGGCAGTTCATCAACAACTTGAAGATCAATCACAATCGCAATACAGACACGACTAAAATACTAATTCTAACTCTAACTCCCTGTTAAAAAGATCGCTTGCATCGCCCGATAAAGACAATTGGCCGGTAAAATTCTCACCATCAGGTAAAAAACTATGTCCGCCTATTTCCAATAACGTAGATTAGAAAGCCCCCGCACCAGGCGCAAACAGGGCGTAAAGGGGCGTTAACTAAACGAGTATCCGGACACGCAATAAGCCCAAATAGATTGCAATTCCGTTCCTTTTTCCATTTGCGATTGTCGGTTATTTCGCATAATCACCAGGCTTTGGCAGGGTGTGCACTGGGTGCGAATGTGAGTTTAAATACGGACGTTTTAGATTGGAAATTGCTGGAACAATTTAACTGTTATGATGGAAAGTTTTACATTTTACATTTTCATAAATTCTAAATCATCTTTGTTTCAAATAACATCCTACCCACAAAATAAATCAGCTGTTGTCATTAAACAATGTTTCTTGGATTTGAAGAGATTGTATGATACACCTAGTATGATTTTTCTGTAACTAATTATCAGGCTAAGTCATACATTTAGGTTCTAAAGTAAAACTTTCTCACATAGATAGGATTTAAATATTTATTTAAACACACCACCATAATGCCGGACATCAATAGATCAAAATGGGACTTTATTACTGAGGCTTCGCTGTCCGTCCGTCTGTCCGCCAGTCTATCACCAGGCTGTATCTCATGAACCGTGACCGCTAGACAGTTAAAATTGTCACTGATGAAGTATTTCTGTTGCCTCTATAACAACAAATGCTAAAATCACTTTAAAGTAAATATTTAAAGGGGATTTAATTCAATTTAAAGGGAGGCTCCCATACAACAAACGTGTTTTTTTGTCTATTTTTACTCGATATTAATATCATGTAGAAACTGTAATTTATTGGCGCGTATTTAATATAAGGTTGAGGTGGTTAATACTAAGTATTAACCACCGTCAATGCATGAATAAAACCAGTCTCGATAAAGACGTCTTTCATTTCGCATCTCATATTTACAGTGGCGACGATTAGTAGGTTTTTAGTACGATGCCTTTAGGAAAGTTGCAAGAATTTGACCTTGGGGAGGGACGTAATTGGTCAGCATATGTGCGTTTGGTAAAACAGACGTCTTTTATTTCGCATCTCATATTTACAGAAACATGAACGAATTTTGTAAAAATAATGGTACGGAACCCTTAGTGCGCGAGTCCGACTTGTACTTGGCCGATTTTAAAAAAATAATTAAAACGAATTAAAACTATTGAATGGGATATTGATAAGGGTGAACTAATATCTGGCATTAGAGAGAAAAAATTTGTATTTAGTATTTAGTCCAACAATTTGCTATGGCGATAGAACGCTTTAACAGCGCTACTGTAATAGACACATTTAGACCAGGATCACGGTCCCAGTCTACAAACTATATTATTGTTGAGCGAAAATTTCATAAGTAAATGTAAAAAAATGCACATTTTGAACAAAACCGCGCGCAAAATCGCTTTAACTATTAACTAATCCTTATCCTTATACGACCCAAATCGCGCCTCTCCGCGCTATGTCAAAACTGTTAACGCTTATGTATTCGTCTTTCAGGATTCTGTCGCAAGAAAAAGTGTTTAAGCGTGAGACGTGCCGAGCGAACTTCAGTCCTAAGTATTCATACTATTCCACTCCTATTTCATAATAAATATAATATTAATATTATTTATAAATTTTTAATTTTTTTTTTTTATAATTTTTTGTTTTTTTTATAAATACATTAAATGTCAAATCTATAAATAAAGCTTCAAGAGTAGTCCGCCCCTGACTATTAAGGTAATCTCACTGCTATATTTTTTGGTGTTGTTGTAATTAGTAATTTCGTTTTTGGTAATAAAGGCCCGATAGTTAAATATTAAATATATTTATTTACAAAAGTATTTAATAAAAATGATTGAACAACTCTAACAGATCAAACAACTAAGTGTCGATAAATAAAAAGTAACGCCATTTCGTAACTTCGTTTTAAAATTTAATCAATCTCAAGAAAGTGGACATAAGTTTTGTTAACCGGAAAGTAAATTAAATAAGCAAAAGAAAAACAAAATATTGAGGCACGAGTTAGGCTAAGCTCGCATTACCTTTTATAATAAATAGCATAAGCCTTTATTGAGAAAAAAATATGTCTACGTTATTTATATAGTTACATTTTTAAAATAAAATGCATAGAACCTTAAAAGTATTCATTTATGGATAAGTACATACAGACACGAAGAAAAATAAACATAATACTTTATAGCAGAAAACGATATAAAAACTTTTTATTACGAGGGAGTTAAATCTCCTTGATACGGCAATTTATAATGGTTTTGTAATAATGTTGAATAAGAGTTTATGGGTCGTTCAAGAAATGGTGCAAAAGGGGGATAAGTGATACTGCTTTTTGGGAATGGAGATATTTTATTAGAGGTTTAGGAGTTTACTGGAACAAATCGACGCTCGTATAATATTTATGTTTGGTTTTTAGTCCAGGATCCCTAGAACATTTTTTCACTTCGATTACTATCAAGCTAATTTTCCGTGAGTAGCTAGATTTTGAGGAGACGCCCAACTTATATCCTGTATATGACCCTCGGTTGTGGTAGCTAACAGAGATAGCAAGCATGAAATATGTCGATTTGATGATTTCATGAAATATGTCGATTTGATCATTTCATGAAATATGTCGATTTGATGATTTCATGAAATATGTCGATTCTTAAATTTGCATTACTAACTGTTTCTTGATAGATTACAGCTAGTTTGATATAATTGGGCATCTCATAAAAATCAAGCTGCTCACGGAAAATTTGCTTGATTTTTGCAAAGTGCAAAAATGTTCTAGGGATCCTGGACTATTTATCATATCTAATTTTACACAAGCGAGTACAGTTCTCTCCTTTGGGATGGATCAGCTAAATATAAGCTTGAAGTATTGGAGTCTTAAAAGTTCTGCTAAGACTCTTGGCAGCGATGCCTCAATTAAAGTTAAACTCCAAAGCATTCACTATTGTCAAGAAATGGGCTAGTCTATTGGTTTTTTATCGAATATATTTAGCGAAGTGTGCCTTGAGGTTACTTAATGAAATATCCCCATTTCATTGGTATGCTGCGAGTGATGAGACGCCATGGTAACTCACCCTTAAATGAACTCTATTTACATTTGGTAAAAATAATAATAATATGGGGACAACATCCACACAAAGGTCTTCAGGTCCCAAACTAGGCGAAGCCTGTGCTATGGTAACCTGATGACTGATATACGTACTTATATACTTAAATACATACTTATATATATAATACAGACAGAGGACAAACAGACATGTTCATGCACACAAATGTTTGACCTGTCCGGGGATCGAACCCGGGACCAGCGGCGCAGAAGGCAGGGTTGCTACCAACTGCGTTAACCGGCCAGTCTGTTATGAACACTTAGCTATGTAACAAGCTATATTCCTAATGCCCACCATCCGAGAGCAGCATACCCAGATTGCTGACTGCGTTACCTACCACGCGAATGGCAATGATTATATTGGGCCAGATGACCCCCAGCATGGTCACGCGTCGTATCAAACGCTCCGATATGTTTTACTACAGCTTGATGTTGAACATCTATAAACATTGTATTATAGAAACTTACCACCTACACCATTGCTTCCATTTCATTTCTGCTGTAAGCTTTTTTATCCAAGTATTCGCAAACAAGAAAATGGACGTAAATGAAACCTGAATGCATTCTGAAGCGCGCTGACCTTACAAGCTAGGTATTCGATAAATAGCTCACTAAACTTACCTGCTCAAGACCTCGTAAAATACTTTCCTAGCTCTTGCCGAGTCAAAAGATTCTAGACTTCTTAGGGTGCGTTAATAATGTGGAGAATTCTTCAAACTTGTTCATTATAGTGTTTTAATAATATAAATGCGCTGAAAATACTTCATGTTGATTGACATTCATATATTGAATTGTATACACGAAATAGTATGGTTAGTAAAGGATAATAGTTATTTAGTTATATATTATACACCTGTATAATATATATATATATATATATATATATTTATAATATATGTCAGTAGTATTTGGGAGGAGAAAACATTGGGAGGATAAAATGGAATATATAATCCAATAATTCTACTAAGAAAAGTGATAAACAAATTGAATTCAGCAGGCGCTTGTATATATATTTTTTGATTTGTTTGAATCGTAAAACAATGCATTCGAAAATAAACAATTTCGTATCGATCCAATTGGTTGTTACTTTTTACCACCTTTCCAAAAAAGACAGAGGAACTCAATTCGACGGTTATGTTTTTTTAATGTTTGTTACCTGAGTACTCGGATACGGCTGGAACGATCCATTTAAAATTTCATCAAAATAGGTTCAGCGGTTTGATTTTTGGAAAAGAAAGAACCTAAAAAGTTCCGTCGGCATCTACCGGTATGAAAGTCGGAAATCACAAACTCGTTTGGAGTATAAATTGTTTCCTTTTCTCTACATAATTAGCGTAACATATCTTGTAGAGAAAAGTATCCCAATTGAGGACGTTGCTTTAGAACAGCTTAGGTTCTGGCGAGTCAGTGCCTTCCCGATACGGGGCTTCAGGTCCCTAGTTTGGGTACACAGATCAATTTCATGCTACGTACAGAGAATACGTGGAGTGGACGTACTAGCTGAAAGATTTAAAAATTTATCCGTGGCTGTTAATCACCACTTTGTATATTTTATCGTAATTTTGCAGCATTATGTTTGTTTTTCTTTGAAGAAAGTAGCTTTGTAAGTAGTAATAAGACTTCGACCTATCTCAGTGCAAAAAAATATATGGATCGATAAGTCAGCTGCAGTTAATTTTTTTTTATTGTATACCTAGACCTATTTAATTTGGTTTTTTGAAAATTTATCTATCTTTAGGTTGCCATTAACAGGAAGGAAAATAAGGTTGCCAGAAAGCAACATTTAGCAATAAGGCCACCACTATAGTAAGAATTGTTCTCTTGTTTTGTGTGTCTAAAATAAAGAATTAATATCACTCAGTCGCTGAAGATAATAATGCAACTTATAAATACAATTCTATATTTCTATAAATATTTTTCGTGGTGCTAGTAGCAATGTGAGCTAAGGTAAAGCAGATTAATTCACACGAAACTTTAAAAAACTAAAATACTGAAAAACAGAAAATTCGCAGGCAATTCCACAAATTAACAGTTTTGCACTTAAAAAATAAGAACAATTTTTAATATCGGATCATAATGGAATCGTTTCTTAGTTATGATAGTACACGTAAGAATCGTTTCTTAGTATTAAAAACACAAATTAATCACGTGACATTTTATTTAGCCTCACTACCTCCCCTCCCCCTTGGTGATACGTGGGTAGGTTTAAGGCAAAACTGACTTGGTTTAGTGTTGACAGTTCGCACTTTCAGTTCTGTCAAGATGAAACCAAGATTACTTATTCTTGTTACTTCTTTCATTTCTAATTCTACGCGATGCCGTCATTGATGCTGATATAATGTAAATCAGCTCTGCGGAGTATTCACTGTCTTCTGCTGAGCTTATGACATTTTTTATTTTATTTAAGGCAAATTACACTCATATAATTTGGAATAACAAATCAAATCAGCCACATTAAATATATACATTTAATTTCAATTCTTTATAATTACACGAACAATAACAGCCTTAAATGTGAATAACATAAAAGGTCAAAAAGAAAACGCATACAAAAAATTATATCTGAATTATGAGCAGGATAATTTTTACAAATAGTTTAAATGTGCTCCTAAATTAATATACGCGTGCAACGTGCAGTCTACAGCATTGATTGACGTAAGCACAGTCTAGCCGGTCCGCGAGCACAGCCAGCAGCTTTTAACGCGCTCGCCACTGCAGCGATCATAAAGCACTGCTGCCTTTAATATTATGTGTTAATTCCTTTATGTATTATCTTATGATTTTTGTAGAGTTACGTTTTATTTTAAAGAGGTAGGTTTAAATCGGCTCTATATATTTTTCTGTGCCCATACCACCCACGTGTCCCGCTATGCAGTAAATCTTCGTTCGGGTGCGACCGCCACGCCATCTGTCTGTCGCGAGCCGCGATGGAAACTCCTGTATTTTTCCCACTTCCGGCATATGTCTTTGGACGATTTATTGGCGATTATGAGCTTATGGGTCAGGTATGCTCATTTGTCCTGTGCTTGAGGAGACTGAAAACAAGCCATTCTATCGCAACAGATTTGGGCACACTTAAAGATGTGATGTTTGTCTTTTTCAGAGTAAAATATAACCGCCCCTTTTAAGTTTATGCAATCATAAACCCTTGTTTAACCAGTGTTTATCAATCAACTTTGACTTCCGATGTCTAGAATTTTTTTCTAGTATATTTTTTGAAGGGTGTTTACATTTTTGAAGGACTTTAGTGAACTAATTAAACTATGTTCAATTTTTTTTTTGCGCTAAAGCCGATGGTTTTAGTTAGCCAGGGTATAAGTTTTACAATATTGTTTGTCTATATATTGTATCATAATTATACACAAAATACATCATATATTTCCCGATAACTACAATTTCGGTCTTTTTGAATCGTGAGGGAATCGATTTCTTCCAGGCGGGCGTGCCACATCCAAGGCCGCATCGACGTTTTTAATCAGACAAGCGCAACACATATATATAAAATGTGTGTTATTGCTTGAAACTGGTCTCACAGAAGTAATGTAGGCCATATTCCACCAAGCTGGCCTAAGTTACCCGACTGCCCATGCTTTTGTTGAACACGCAAAAAAGTTTTTTCTATACAAATAGAAAAAAAGATGCTTACTACAGGGTTACCGATTATACTAATCATTACGAATACCTACGGAACCAACACTAAACTCGAGAAACATCTGTCTTCAACAAATGTATGAAACAATTGACTCCAAACCAGAGTTGCTCTTAAGCTGAGTATATTGACCCTCTTTCGGCTTAGTATATGCCTATAACCCATACTACTATACTTACTTATATAGATACTTGATATCAACTTCACTAAACTTTGTCGTATTTTCGTTCGTTGCTTAATATGCCGTAAAATCAAATAATTGTTCATTGTATCTGAATTGCGACTCGTTTTTTGCACAGATTACATTATGTTTCAATATCATTACACTCATTATGAATGCCCATAACAACGGTTATAACTTTAAACAAAGATATGTAAAAAATGTTAGAACAAAAATGTAGCACACAAGAAGTATTAACTTACTAGGGATGGCTTTAAGGTTTAAAATTAATTTTGACATGTTATGACTACTATGACAATAATTTGGAATTAATTTATTTTGTATTTTAGAATTTATGTTGGAGCTCGAAAATTAACCAATAAATAGCAAAATTTCTACGAACATTTCATTTTGCAAACTGTCGGAAGGAGTTGAAACTTTAATCTGAGACTTTTCAAGTCGCCAGTGAATGGTGTTTATTTTAGGCAAAATCGTAAATCATTTGTGATTAAGTGATATGGAAAAAACAATTCGATAATAAATTGTCAAATGTACTGATTCCAAACAGATGCATTTATTACGTGAAATGCATGTATGCATTTTTGGCATATCTTCGAAACTAGCTTTATGATTATCTAATTCCGTTTAAACTCCGAGTCTGGTTTTGTGCCATGTCTTAAACAGAAAAAACATGATATTGTCAACATAAACCTGTTAGAATTGATTCTACAAACAAACTAAATTTCATGATCGTGGATAAGCTCTCCAAGCTATGGCGAGAAATGTCGAAGGTTTTGTTATTTTGGACTACTTAATACGACCGAATTACCGATGCATCTCAGCATCTCAGCTTCAAGTCTAGCAATATTTCCTTTGCTTTGTCAGTATATTGTTTGAGTTTTTGTACTAATATTCATTAGTAATCTACCCATAGATGTTATATTTTGCCTATTTTACCGTTACAAAAAAGAATAAGGTTCTCGATAAATCTGTATATTTCTTATGTAAGCACTTCGATTTCACTAAATGTAAATAGAGTTTTTAAGGTAATGTAAGACTTTATAAATAGTATAATACATCTTTTGAATCAAAAATGGTTTATTAGTTTGGTTTATGAATCAAATTTGTAACTGCAAAAACTGCTTGTCAAAATAAAGTCGTTTTTTTGAGAATAATTATTATTTAATTATTGTCTTGCAAATCTAAGCAGAGTAAGGAAATTCTAAACTCTGTGACAGCATCGGGTGGGGCGTGACTGGCATAACAATACCAAAGGTAGCGTTATCAAAAGAAAGCCTTTTGTTAGAGATATTTTTGAATTATACGGGTCGAGAACGCAGCCCTGGTACTGGATTAGGTTTTTTAAGAATTCGACTGACAAAGGCTTTGTGAAAGTTATTTTTGCTACGTACTTATAGGCAGTTTTGTAAGTGAAACCCAAAGTACCTACAGAATTAGAACTCTTTATGCGTATATTTGCGGTACACGCAAACGAGTTAGCTCTACAAATTCCAAGTAAACTTCGGTAAAAAATGCTGTATCAAACTCTTCATTTTTTCTTGAGAAACACTTTGTCAATCAAAAACATGTCTTGTTGTTTTTTTTTAAAACTTGTTTTTAAAAAAACAACCGTAAATATGACTGTATAACATTTGTCAAGAATTGCTGAAAATTACGACCTTTCCAATATTCAGGCAAACGTGCTGATACTCGTAGATGAAAGCAAATATTGACATGAACTCTGTCTAGAATTGGAGTAAAGAGACTTATTTTGCTCTATCGAGTAGCAAATACAAAAAGTTTTTGAAATTTGAATGATTATCTTCACAATGTGAAATCTACTTTGACTTGAAGTTTAAAAGTTTATAAAATAATCAATATCCTTTCAACAAGTAGGTAATTTCCTGAGTGCTCTGCCATTACGCTGCACAAACGTACGCACAAACTATGAATGGACAGAAGTACACCTTAAGACGATTTGTATGACTGATTAGTCATGGTCATTCTAATTTTAAGTTAGTGTTAGGTAGTCGGTAAACTCCTTGCCTCACAAACGGTAAGTTCAAGTTCAGGCATGCACCACTGTGTTTTTCACGACTACTAAGCCCGGTAAACTGCTTACCTCTTAAACGAACAGGGTTCAATCCCAGGTACAGGCACCTCTGAGTTTTTCCGTCATGTGCATATTATAATTAATTACCACAAGCTTAAACGGTGAAGGAAAAACATCGTGAGGAAACCTGCTTGCCGGAGAAGGTAATAGCTTTCGAAAATAAGTGAAGTTCCCAACCTGCAATTTGGCCAGGGTGGTGGACTATGGCCCACACCCTCTTCATAGAGGAGATCCGAGCCGTTATGGGGAGAAAAGTACTCTAAATTTAACACTATTATCTGTTAGTTACTAATTAAGTATTGTGCCTAGCCTTAATAAACAAAAAGAAATGTCAGTAAATACTGTACGTACTTATGTGAAACTTACGTTTAAAGTAATGATATGTATAATATAATTTCAGTTGCGAGTTCATAAATCAGTATGGCAATATCTCCTTCTCTTTTAAATTCGATAGGTGAGGAGATGGCACGTTATTCCATTTTGTTAATTGTTTTTAAAAAGTTCGAACGATAGAGCAAATACCTATATACGAATACATTCTGCCTTTAATTGGAACACATAATAACAATTAACTACTGAACCCATAAATAATTACTAACAGTAAAAATTTCTCAGGCGTCATCTTCGGGGAGATATTATTCTCTGCATTAATTTAGTCTGTGTCTTAGGTGCCATTGGATGCACATCGGATCGCAGCGCAGTTACGATGCATCCCGTCGTACTGCGGATGCATGGAGCACGATTCCATCGCAAACGTTAGACCGGCTCGACGGCAAACAGGAAAACGGAAAACGGATTCAGCACCGCATTTGACGCTGCGCTCGCGGAGATTGGATTCCGCTAGAAATGCCTATTTGTGTTAGCGGTACGCCATGTTAACGGGGTAACTGTTAAGTACAGTCATACACTTAAGTTCTGCCAGCGATATGAAAGAGAATTGGTTTTGTCACGAATAGTTTCAGGTGCAGTGATTAATAGCAAAAGCTGATTTCTTGCTCTACGAGTACGAATACAGAAAACGGATTCAGCGCCCGCGGAGATTGGGTCCCGTAAGAAATGCTTGTTTGTGTTAGCTGTATGCCATATTTCAACGGGAAATCTATTAAGTACAGACATACGACAGATGGTATGAAGATAAGTTAGCATTTCAAATCCCTTATTCCGAACAAAATTGTATTTAAAAAAATCTCTTGCCATAAATATAGTGCTTCAGCTCATTTTCTGTAAATTTAATAAGAATGTATCACTTTATTCTGATTCAAAGCAAAGAACGTAGTCTGTATTAATATTTATTCATGATTTTAATCAACAATAATTTGCGAATAACGGAACATTAAAACGAAACATAATTAGCCACTTGGAAAGTGAAAATAGAAAGCAGTATAAAGTTTACATAAAAAATTAAATTCTAACAACCAACAAATAAAGATTTCGGATTCTATGTAGAAATAATAAGCCAACAATCTCCAGGGCACAACCAATCAGCTCAACTGGTCGTATCGTAAGTTCTTTTGATTCCGTTCTATCTACACCACTGGTCAGTTTGGAAATAATGCGACTATGACACTGACGAAACCCTCGTACAAACCCATAGATTAAAGAACACAGTAAAGATTTCGGATTCTATGTAGAAATAAATAGAATATCAGAAAGACCGGTACTCAATGTCAGTTTCAAAGTCAACCGAATATCATTATTATAACTGCCGCAGTTCCCAGCCAGAACTCATTTTCTTAAACAATACGAATTGGAGCTTTAAGCTCTGATAAACCTAAATTAATTCCAGAGCCTGCGATAATAACATGAGCCTATCTTACGACGGGATTAACAATTTGAAATAAGTTTCACAGCGCTTCGGCGCAAGACTTAAGCAGAACTTAGATTTAAGTTTGCTTTTACTTTAAATCTTTGATGAATTTAATTGCAAGATAAAGCGTTATTTAGAATAAATATGAACAACTAATATGTACATCACTATAATTTTTTTTTGTATAAATTTGTAAAGTTAATGTTATCAATACTAGCACCAAATTATGTTACTTTATAATTGTTACGACCTTATACTTTTTACGAATTAATAAAAAACAAATGCCAGACACAATGCAGTGAATTTTTAATCATTAGACGTTCAAAAAGAACATAAATAATGACTCTCCACCGAGATCCTCTGGTTAATCTTTACAAATGCACTACTTATGACAATAGAAAGTTGAAACGTTAATTTTAATCACATTCACTTTTAAAAAAACATTTTGCTTTGGAGTATTCGATTTTGTTTTGATCTTATTTTTGGTGCGCAACTTTTATTCAGTGACGACATACCTACTCAATCATTTTACTCGTAAATCAAAGGAACAATTTACATATATCTTACTCACTTAAAATTTTACATACCGAATACTGTAACTGTAAGTTCAAAGAGCCTATCTTTTAACCTGTTTAATTTACGAGTAAAACTTAGAACAACCAACTCATTAGAGCCCTAAATTTTATAATGTGCCATTCCATTTGTTTTGCAAATGCATTAAAAGTTTCAAATTTGTTAACAAGAAAAGTTTGAAAACATTTTAAGAGCTATAAAATAAATAGAAATGTTGTGTTTTACAAAGTTTTCAGACTTGTTTTTTGTATTTTATGATAACTATATTTTTTATGCCGTTATTAGGTGCCCAGCTGGTATTTTTTTTGTTTGAACTCTTTACGTGTATAACTTTTACTTTATCACAAAAATATATAGAATAAATTATTTATTGATGGTTGTTGTTATGTAAAAACTTCTGTGTACTCCTTGCCTCTCAAGCAAGAACGCGCGGTTTCGATCCCAGGTTCATGCATGTACCGTTAAGCTTTTAAGTTATCTGCATATTAGAATTAATTATTATTACTTAATTCAACAGTGAAGAAAAATTGTGTGCGGTAACTTCATTGTTGGAGACGGGTGCAGTAGTTTTGGATATAAAATTACTTTATTATTTTTATTCGTGCCTACAAAATAATTGAAGTTGGTTGATACATTTTGAAATTATTTCTATTTAGGACAAAGTTTGCAATAAGCAATCTTGTTAACCGATTTCAAAAAGGATGAAGTTCTCAATTATTTGTGTATATGTTTAACGATATTGCAGAGATGGCTGGACCGATTTCGAAAGTGTATTATTTTCCAATTGGTTCCATATAACTTCTATCAGTTTTTATTTAAATCAATATAACTTCTAATTTTCCTTGAGTATATACCATTGATGACATATTTTTTGTAACGTAGGTTTTAAGTGCCAAATTGAAGTCAGTTTTTTTTAAATTATTACTTAATTTTTTAAATGAGTACTTGTATCAAATACATTGCTTCTCAACCAAACACAGACAAAGCAAGATCTGTTTCGTAGCTAGCTTTTATTACTTTAAAACAGAGAGAAGCACTAACGCACGACTATGTGGGTACTGCAATGTAATATAAGTAAAGTGCCCTAACAAAGTAACCTAGCTCGGAGACTTGAGATATGGGATTCTTAGAAGTTACCGCATGTGACGTTGTAGGTTTTTAAAGTAATAATATCTCTCAGCTAATTTGCAATATAAAATCTATCGTTTAGTCGACATTTATATGTAACTTACATATTAGAATTTAATGTCACTTGTTTTGCCGGTGAAGGAAAACATAACAACGAAGCCTGCTTTTCGACAATAGGGCAAATTCAAGTAGAGCATTTCAAAATCTTTTCAGCTTATAAAATGACACATGTTTTAATGATAAACATAATAGAACATATTAAAATTAATTTCCATTTTCGTAAGGGAAAACATAGTAAAAAAAAACTTTTAAAAGTAGGTAACTTCTAGTAAAGCTTTTAAAAATCTTTTTATCTTAGAAAACGTCGACTATTAGCATACTCGTTTCAAGAGCAAGCGGTCCAGGGCTCGATTCCCGGCCGTAGATGACTTCAGTGTAATGAAATGGAATGTTAATTATTGCTATTACAATGCAGATGTTAACGCTAAACTTATGTCTTACTTGTGACATACAATATGATGTGCAATTTAATATAGAGGAGTCATACAATCAGCTAGATATATTTAGGATACAACATACCATCTCTAAAAATAGAGATGGTATGTTGTATCCTAAACGTGTCCTTTATCTTGACGTCTACGGCGCTAACATGGCGGATTATTACACTTTATCTAACGTCATCGATTAATGTCGATGTTAGTTGGATGATATAAAGTTAGCTATGTCATACAATGATTTATTGGATTTAATTGTTTTCGCTGAACTAAATGAACATTTGGAACGGTATGTACAATACAAATTTTGTTACTGATTAAAAATTTAACTGCCTTGCTCATATAATCATGCCACTTTGTTTTATTTACAGGAATATGTTCAAAATACGAACTCGGCAACTGAGGGACAGTTCAAATTCATCTTCGATGCCGAACTCCGTATTCGTAAAATATTTTCGTCTCTCGAAAGAGGCAGTGAAATATCTCATCGTTTCGTTTTTCCATGAAGCACCATAAGATTTTTTTGAACAAAATCTAGTAATTCTTCAAATTCCTTTCTGTTCGTTTTTGGTTGCCTTTTAGCCATTTTATATTTTAAAAACTATTGAAAACACTAAATCTAAAACAACACAAATCAGCACTATATATCAATTTAACTTGTCATATCAACCTCAGACCATTGTTTTCATTCAATAGTTTATTTATTCAGCTCAGAAAAATATTTACCACTAAAAGAAGGGTCAAAATTAAAGACTTTTAATAGAAGCGGCCGGCTAGCTTGTCTCATTCTAATCTTAGATGATTTACTAATTCTATCTCTTTTCCGTATGGCCAAACGAATAATAAAGCAAACCCATTGTTTTTAACGAAAATTAAGGGTCGCCTCAACAGAAACGTCAAATGTATTGATACAATTTTTAAAGGTGATGTTATCGCAACCTTTATTTACGAACTTTATAAGTTAACGTTACGTAAAATTTTTGATACAACATAGAGCTGAATAATACCTATATCTACAATATAAAAACAATTGAATCAGATTAGAAAATTAATTATATTATATAGACGTCTGCTAAATGTACATGTAAAGTACAAATGTACTAATGTACATGTACTGTGTAAAGGTCGGTAATCACTTAATAACAGGTTTAAGATTAAAACTAGACCACATGTACTTTCTGGTAATAAAAAGTTAAATTATCTAATTACATTTCATTTTAATTTCTCGCATTAAGTTAATTAATCAAAATCAATAGCAATACCAGGTTTGCAAATGACTAAATATAGCGAATTGGTATACCATAGGAAAGTTTTAAGTATTGTTTGACAGTTTAGTAACAGCGAGCCATTGCGAGCTAAACAGCAACGCCGCGACATGCACCGTCAGCAATGCTGTACGGTAGTATCTGAGTTTGCTTGGAAATAGCGCGACAGGCAGCAATGCTGTGCAGCAGCACACAGCGCGCAGCCAACATCGGAAACATACCTTTTTTCTGCCGACTTCTAAAAAAGAGGATGTACTCAATTGAACGGAACCAATTTCAAAAATCTTTTTCTTTATGAATGAGTTCTTATTTGACATCTTGAGTGGTCCCATTTAAATTTCATTAAAATCGATCAAGAGATTTGATTTTAAATCGATATATGTAACTGAAAGATCAGCGCCTGTCGTAATAGAAGTTGGTGATCAATTTTTATTTATTAAATTGTTCTTTGTTTCTTTGAAGTCACATAAAAAAAGTTTGAATACAGCTCCAAAATGAATAGCTGAAACAAAATTAAATAAGAAACAAATTGCGTTAAATAAACGTAAATTCTGTAGATTATTAACTTTAAATTTTTATATCACAATATTAGAGTGAATCGCATAAGTTTTGATATCTGTGTAGGTACTAAAAGCATAGATATAGAAATTGTTTCGATTTCCCAAGAGAGATTCTGCGAGCTAGTCCAATATCACAAACTTGTCTGTTCTATAACTAGCTTATAAAAATAACGCGGTGATATAAAAAGGTTTTGACATAAACTTAGATGCAGAGAGATGCCAGAACATTTTTAAATATTAAAACAAATTAAAACAAATGGCGGGTTGGTGACTTCACTTACCTTGGAAAGCCTTTAACCTTCTCCGACAAGCAGATTTCCTCCCGATGTATTCCTTCACCTTTTAATAATGAGGTCAATTAATCATAAAATGCACATGAGGAAAAACTCAGAGGTGCATGCCAGTAGCTGCTAATGAAGCCGTTTGCCAGGTAAGGTAAGTTAACCGACTAGGCTACCACTAACTAGTTGAAGTTGGTCACCCTTGGGGTGGGCAAGGGTGCCCAAACAAGCATTTTCGAAGTGGGTTGGCTCAGTAGCAGTGGCCTTGCCACCCACGGTGAAGCCAAGAGGCACCCGGGATGGGTCGCTCCACTGGGCTTTGCCCGTTAAGCTTATGTCAGACCGGTTACAGGAGGTGGATTGCGGTATTATATGGGGACACTACAAATGAGGCGGGCTGCAATTTCGCAAGACGGTGCAGACGAAGATGGCGCCGCGGCGGGAGACCCCTCCCTACCTTCCGCGACCTCAATGGGGTCACCACCGTTTGATGGTGTACGTGGTGGGGCTAAAGGACCTTCTATGGCCAAAGTGACAGGCGGCAGGGCCTCTAATAAAACGTCGCAGGACGACCTCGGGTGTGAGACGACCCCGAGCCGACCCCTCGGGCTGGTCGCGTGGAATTTTAGCGGGTAAGAGTCCCCACATAACCACTCTGTTTCCTCGTGGTAGAGTTATGTATGCAGCATTTTTCCAATAAAAAGGCTATCTGGATAGATTGAAGTACGGGTTTAACTAAAGTCTAATTTTTTCAGCTAAATTACAGGGCATGTTCGAGATCTTTCCTCAAGCTATATCTAAAAGTTAAATATCTGTATTTAATGTTCTATCCTTCGCCCTCCTGAAGGTTAATCGTTGTATTTCTTCCTTAGCCTTTCCTAATTGTATCCCGTCATTTGCATATTTTTATTAATTTGGCCTTAATAGGTTCTTTACGAAGTGTTTGTTCATTCACTTTTTTTCTCAACGTCGAACTTACTCTTGTAAAATATTCTTTGATAGTATTTAGCACACAAAAGAGTGAACAAAATTCTTCTTGAAATTATTTCTGTGGTTTTGCAAGCCTTTATTCCAAGGACGTGTAAACATTTAAAACTGAAAATTGGTATGAGTTAGAAATCTAATAAAATTGTAATGTTGCGATTAATAAATGATTATCCTACCTATACTTAAAAAAAAATCATCTGCAATAACTTTTAACTACTGTATCTTAACGAGTGAAGTCGCGGGATGTAACCAGTATAGCATTTGGCCATATGCAGATGAAGAGAAATCCAATAAAGCTTTGCAATCGAAAATCAAATGAAACATAATCCTCTTTTTGGGCAGTCGGGTAAAATAATCTACAAATTTGTAGAACCTATTTAGATATCAAATTGTGACAAGATTTTTTCATCATTTAGAGAAACATACATACTGACAGATGAGAGCAAGCTAGACCTTTAAGTCGTATACGCTTCGCTCGGTCGTCCAACAAACCACGAGTATCAGCAACGTAGGACAATGAGAAATTAGGGAGGTACGGTTTAAAAATGCCATTAATAAATTAGATGCCCTCTCTCGCCCCGGTCAATAAATCCTGTAAAACGCATCCCCGCGTTCGCTCAAAAAGTTACATCACTTCAGAAGGTAGCTCATTCATTAATAAATTAAAGACATTTTAAAACTGCTGCAAAATTTACAAGAGGGTGGGTTGATTTGAGAGGATTTTTTTACAGTGCTAGTGGTCTAGTCTTTACTTAAAAACTCTCTGACGTAAACAATGGTAAGGCCGAGTAAAGGTCGCTAATGAATTAATTTATATAGTTATACTATGTGTGTGTGTTCTCGCTTTTTCCATGACACCTTTAACGTAATATAAGGTAAATTGGACCAACTATCAATTAGAGAAAAAATAAATCAGTTGCTTCATATATTTTATTCAGTATAGTGACCGTCTTCTGGCATAGTACACTACTAATCGATAACCCTCTACACCTATATGTAAAATTTACAAGAGATATATAAGACAATAATTCAATGGATCTCAAAAAACTTAGCTGAAATTCAGAAAGCGTTACATAAGCACAAATCACCAAAGACGTAACATTAGAAAAATTACAAAGCATTTATTGTTAGACACCCTATTAGGTAAATCAGAAACGTTTTCTGTCCGCTATTCGTTCACAATAGGCCTCAGCATTTGGACACAGTAACTCCATTTCCACTTAATTGGCCCCATTCACCTATTATCCGGCACCATTTAGGGTGCAGTCCATTGAACCAGGGTTCTGTCCATTTAGACACGCCATGGAGCTAATGAAGTGGAGGCAGAATTGACAAGTTGGCACGGTAAACCTGAAATAGGTCTGACGTCAGATGATGATCTCGCGTGTTTAAAAACTATACAAATTGCTGTAAGTATAAGAGAAAAATAAATTCAGTAAAACGAATATCTTGATAATTTAATAGTATAAATCGTTTAATTTTACTGGACCTTCAACGGGACAAGTATCGTTACTTATTAAAATCGGCCCTATTAAAAAATAATGTACTGTTTTGAAATTTGAGTGAAGTGAAGACAAAAGTGAGTATTAGTATACTTATGTTCTAACCTGGCAGTGACTTAACAAAACTGATGGTAAATAATTTCAAATTTCAGACCTCTATTGTCGTCTATGCAAAAAACCAGCATACACAAACAGACTTTGTATATTTACATTTAAAATACAATTTGATGTTGCTTTAATTAATGAAATAGTGATTTACATTTCAGTTACTTTTTATTCTTATTTTAATCTCTGTATTATTTATTTTATTATGTAATTCTTTATTTCATTTTTTTTTATTCTCTTAATACTCCCGTATTGATCACTAGTTCCTCTATTTTTTTGCTTCATGGGAAAAGTTAAAATCTTGTCTACTCCAAGGGCCTTAATTTTTCATATCTTTTCACGTCATTGTGCCCTTGTTAGTAAGTATCCGTTTTGTGGCTGTAATTCTTTAGCTTTTGTTCTTTCTTTTTGCGTCGAGGAAGGAACTGAATAGCTATGAATTTCCGTAGATTTTTGAACGGGATTTCGCTAGGATTTTCCTGAGTTTTTTATTTTACTTTCCACGTTTCAAGTTTCATTTTTAAGAATTTTATAAATTAAATTTGCCTAGATGTATTTTGTTTAAGTACTGAAATTAAAGTGATAATTTTTCGTAAAGTTTGCAAGATTTTGTAACGGTTGAGTTTTATGAAACTAGCTGACGAAATTAGTAATGAACAAATTGTTTAAGTATTTTTGTAACAAAGTAAGAATTTAGATTATTTAATAAATATCAATTTATTTTTTAATAGATTATAATTATTGGAGCTGTAAAATACAAAACTAATAAAAAATACAATTTAAACTGCAGAATGAAGAATAAAAAGAAATTGTATGTCCATTAAACTGACTTATAAATAGTAAATCGCCTCAATTTGCTCCACACAGAAAAAAGATAAAATCGCCTTATAAGTATACATTTCCGTAAAGTAACGCCTGAATTTAAGCAAATTTTAATAACTTGATTGGGTTAAGGGTCCCTTTAATCGATATTGGTGGTAAAATTGGATGTTTAAAAGCTTTTAGAAGACCGCTTTGTTTACTAAAGATAGGATCTACGATCCGTTTATTTCTATGCACATTGTTTACAATAGAAAGGGTACAGTTCGCATAGAATTATTTGATTTTAACAGCCATTTAACCATTTTGCGTCGATTTTTCTGTGTAATGGCTGAGCCAAGCGTCTCTACAAATTTATAAGTCTGCCAACATTTTATTTTCGTAATTATGATTGAATTATATTTTAATATTAAAAATTTAATTATCGCTGAGAATGGGGAAAGTAGTCGATCCTGATACCTATTAAATTTTCAATATCATCAGAATATTGGATGTGACCGAAAACTGTAATAAGGTTCTTACGATCTAAGGTCGGTCTAAAATGTGTCCATTTTAGACCGACCTTTTCTAATTAATATAAATCTAAATAATATTAGATTTATATTAATTAGAAAATTAATTTTGTACACACTAATAAGTTACCTTATTTTGATAGATTAATGATTCCTAAAGTATTTCTACTCGTAGTATCATGTACACTGTCATATATCTTATAAAATTTAAGTCTGACGTTTGCCCTTAACTATCGTTACAAGTTTATAATTAGCTCTATTATTTCTATTTCCTTATAGAATTACAAAAATAATCAAATCGCTAAAATTGGTTCACATTTCTTAGCCATTTAAAACTTCTAAAACTCAAGTTGAAGTATTTCTGTATTTGTTGATCCAAATCGTTGGCAATCCGTTGATATAACCTCTCGCAGACGTTAGACCCTACTTGAATGTAATTCAATTTATCATATTATTTTTAAAGTATCAGTCAAGATTGGTTCTTACCATTTTATTAAGTTAATATTACCTGACCTTTAAATGTCAACAAGCAATTAGTGGTGATACATTTGTTCAGACTTTCCAAAGAATCAAATTATTCAATTTCAAAAGAACCAAAAAATATTTTTCTTCCACGTCAATGTTTTCATTTCCCGGGCTTCATGTTATTGAATACATATTGCTTATTGGATTTATTATCCAATACACTCACACACATTATTTTTGTTCTGTGTATCTGAAATAAGAAGATTTGGTCTCAAACCGTGATCTTTTAGCGTTATTCAATTTAGGTCATACCATATTTACACAAACATTATTTTCTAGTTTTGATATATAATAATAATATTGTACCATACGATTAATATATTTGCCAGCATCAAGTTTATTTTCAAGTTATTTGTCAAGTAAGATAAGTTTAATATAACATAAAAGCAAAGGAAAAAAAAACATTTACAGCTATAAAAACTAATCTAATAATAATCCCCCAGTAGAAGGGAAAGTTCCAAGAATGCTGGCTGCATTGCCACGTTGAATGGCAATGCTAATTTTCTGACCAAAATAAGAGCCAGCATTCTGGTCACATGTCGCTTTCACCAGACGTTTTGATATTTCCAGATATAATTTTAAAGCGCTCGGTCACCATGTCCCTAAATTTTATTATTTATTTATTTTATCAAGTTAAGTCTAACATGAAGTAATAAGTCATCGTGTTTAAATTAAAGTCCTATCATGTACCTCGTAAAGCGGCGGAGGCTTAGCTAGGGTTTCTATGGAGATTTTCCGCGAACACGAAAACCACGTTATTCCGTTTTTATATCGCTTTCCCACACATGAGCACATAAACAAGACATTAACGGTTAATAATCCACCAATGTTATTCATTAAAACTTGCAGTATCACTAGTTTTTCAAAAAATATACAGACTGAGACGCCATATTTTCAGCGAAAACGGAAAAACAAATTTTCATACACCGGGAGAAATTTTGTTTGATTGATTAACTTGTTATTGCAGGTGTTGCAGACCTATGAAACATGAAATACAAAAGAAAGCTGTTACAGAATATAGTGCTACAAGAAACGGCCTTATCGCTCTCTGTAAGGCAACATTATTATACAGATGCTAGGTTGGAAGCAATTTACAAAAATAATCTTGATATAGGATATAATAAAGAATAATAACTTTTTACACATCTTTTGTATCAACTTATATAAACTTAGAGATCCTTTATCGTTTTAGAATATTTTTGGTTCCTAATAAAATAAAACACTACTGTACTAGATTACAGTAAGATATTGTTTGAGAGCTTTCTTAAACTGACTACTTTCTTCCATCCATTCCTTTTGTCAACTACGGGGGGCATCGAAATTACGGCATTTAAAATTGATAAATAGATAAAATTGAAATTGGACGACATGGGAAGAAGGTAGAAATATAAAATACGCGCTAATAGATCACGGTACAACAAAGAATCTGAAATTAACGGTATCGGCATATTAAGTATTATACTCAGATTAGAATCAGGCTAGTTGTTTTATTTAGAACTAACGCTTGTTTGATTC
The DNA here is from genome assembly GCA_947049295.1 of Ligdia adustata. Lineage (NCBI taxonomy): Eukaryota > Metazoa > Arthropoda > Insecta > Lepidoptera > Geometridae > Ligdia > Ligdia adustata. Next base: position 6,583,026 of record OX346237.1, read on the forward strand.
ATATTGTTTAAGGAGACGAGGGTTTTCACGCGTAAGTACCTCATTGTTGGAAAGGTCCAACTATAGTTTCGTTCACATTCGGTGTTCTCAATGATGACTCATCTCGCTAGGCTAGTTGTCGCAATATTTTTGTTTTATTAATATTCCGTGAATGCTTACGTATTTATATTACAGAATGAAGTTTGAAATTTTTTTGGGATTTAAATGATGAAGATATTGGTTTTAAATCTTTGTCTGACTAGCCTAAGAGTAGCGTACTTATAAGCACGACGGATATGGATGATATGATAGTGGATATTAGAGGTCTTTCGTATTTTCCAACGGATATAGAAATTACTTCATTTGCATTATGCTGTTACAAATCCTAAACACAGGATAGTCTGTTCATAATGTTTGTTCTTTTGTTGATAATATATTTGCTGTATATATTTTTCTTAGTATGCAATAAAGATAGTATATTGTATTGTATTGTTTTCTTATACTTACTTTATTTCTTCGTCTAAAAGCGGGTCCAGACAAAAGCTTTACAATCTTTTTAATGATAAAAGAGTTCTAATTTTTACTCTCTGCTATTTCTTGAAAGAAGTCTGTCAGTCACATATTATGTCACAGTTATATTTCTAAAAGTGTTTTGTATTATTGTGATATTTTTATATCATTTTACGAAGTCGATTAGAATTATTGATAAATTAAGAATTCATTTTGGAATAAGCATGCAAAATTAAGAGTTGGAAAAACTAATGAGCGACAGCAATCACGAAAATGATCCGGACTCAAAAATATCAGAATCAAGCATTGAACCAAGACCCTCAACAGCTGAAAGCGAACCTGACCCCAACAATAGGGCAAGTCTCCAAAATCTCACTCAAACTAATGCTCTTCTTTCAACTATCAAAGCTGATACATCGCCTAAAAAGACTAATATAGAGTGTAAAAATGAATCTAATGAAGATGATATACAAGATAAAAATGATACAAGAGCTAAAGAAGTTAGTATACATATAGAAAACATTACTAGTAGAGATTTTAAAACAGCTAAAGCTGAAACACCTGAGGATATTGTTATAAACACAGATATTGTAACAACAAGAGATAATACAGATACTCAAATAATAAAATCCCAACTTAGGACGTATGCTATTTCTTTGGATGATGCAACTGGCACAGATGCTGAATTTCAAATACAAGCAAAAGAAATTGTTATAAATTTAGATGATTACACTGGAAAATATGGTTTTGCTGATAAAAATGTTGGCGATAAAGACTGTCTGACATATAGGGAATATGGACAGCAAATACGACCGCCTAGAAGCATATGGGTTATGTATGAAGGTAAAGATATAAACGTGTTATTAATGAATTTTAAGAAACACTATGTCTAAATTTTCTCTGTTTTTGTTTTATGTGCATTACCGTTATTTTAGCCGATGGAGCCCCTTTGAATTACGAACCTTCAAGAAATGATTTCATACGACTGGTTTTCATTATACTTTTGATCATGCTTTTGGTGACAGCTGCGTTTGTTGGCACGGTTTTAGCTGTGTTAGTATTATTCGAATATGTGTCATAACATTTTAATCAATTAATAGTGTTTATTGAAATAATATAATGGTCATCTTATCAGTACTTGCTGCTTAATATGCCGAGTTTATTCTGATTTGTTTACGATATTATTATAATAAAATTTTCATTCTACTGCCTTTTTGCCTAATGATTATAATGTTAAACAATATTTATTTTGTTTTGTAATTTTCCTAATTATGTGTCAAATATTCTTATAGAGAAGACTTGAAGGACATATTTCAAACATACGGCATGATGATCGCATTACCAGCTATGTGAGCATCTTTTTTTTTTTTTCTTTAATCGTGGATTTTAATCTACTGTTATGGATCTATCTCGGAAGTACAATTTACCACCATACAATTACTGACTTCAGTGTGCCACTTCTCAACCTAAGCCGATATATATATCATGCATTATATATCCCAAGAACTGCTAAAGTATTGTTTTATGACTGCGAAAGAAATCGACTTCATCGCTTTACATAGATATATTTTACAGTTTTACGAATTTGATAATGTCGTTTGTGTTTCATTGGTTGAGGTGAAATGAAAAATGTAGGCTTAGTCAACCAGTCAGAAGCGGCGCCTCTGTTTTGACTTGTTTTGAACCGTGAGGAACTGTAAAAGTCAATGTGTGGTCCTTGTTATCATTGGCTGATCAGCATCAAACTTCTTAAAAACTTTACTTTAACCTTATTTTTAACTATCGTGATATTTTAAGTAGATCAAATTACTCAAGTTATAATTTGTCTTACAGTACAAAATGAATTCATCTGTGAAATTTTATTATGTTTCAGGATTATAATGGTTGGTCTTAGTTATTCAATAGCTTGTTCCCCGTGCACAAGGATGTTTCCATGCAATATTGTTATACTTTGTGTTGCTGTAAGTATACCTTCTAATAATATTTTAGTTGATTTCATAATGACGAAGAGTTTCTAAATGTGTAGGGCATAGTTATCACCGCTGGCCTAACTCGGAGTCGGAGGCCTATAACCCTATTCTTACATTTATATATATAAGTGTTATATTTTTACTTAAGTGGGATCTATATTTAATAGTCGAATTGAATGTTTATTTTTACACAACATAAGCAATGTGGTAAATAAAACAAATATATATTAACAAAATACTAGTAGATGCGGTAATGGAAAAATCGTGAGGAAACCATAACATAGTAGTGCGTTTTCTAATATCCACTGGCTAACTACCGCCCTCAAGTTGATAAATCTAACCTAACATAACGCTGAGTTCCGGCTGCATTTCGCGACAGCTATTTCAAACTATGCTTGCTCCATCTATAGCCACTGTGTCGCTGACTTCTGTGATCATGCGAACCTTGGTTTAAAATTCCGCCAGTTCGATGTCAGTTGATGATAATAAGTATGTGTATGGTTTTTGTTACTTTTGCGATTTCGTTTCTTTGTTTGCAGGTAATTTGTATGAGCATAATCTGTGCCTACATAACGTCGAGATACAGTACTGAAATAGTATTGCTAGCGTTATTAGCCACTTGTTTAGTCGTCCTCATTTGTGTTGGATTAGCATTTTCTGGGGTGAGCTATTTCTTTATAACTTTAAACTTAAATAAATCATAGAAGTAGTTCTGCGAACTTTAGACCTCGCAACTACGACACCGTAAACTGTGTCAGAAACTACCAACTGTGTCACAGTTCAATTCGTGTCATGTCCGGTTAGCCACGGTATTTTAGACTTTATCATGAGAAGAACAAATTTTTATAGATTTATCATTTTGCAATCAAGTTAATTAGTACTTAATTTAGTTACCCCAAACAAAAATCCCGACGTTTAAAAAATCTATTAAATTATAGACTATATACCAAGTTTTGTCAAAATCGGTTGAAATCTGATCTTGTCCGTAACTATGAAATTTCTAGACAAAAATTCAACACATGAAAAAAAAGAATATGTAAAAATTCCAAACTCACAGCAAAGACGCTTCGATCGATCAGTGAACTATAAGTATTTTCTAATAAATTTGAACTTCAGTAGTTCAGTCATATTTGTATGGTAAGTACTGTTCTGAACCGCAATTTAGACTGTATTTTTTTTACAATTTTATAATGTTTCAGTTCGACTTTACATCCATAATGCTGTACATAGTGCTTATAGCTGCTGCGTTCGGAGCTGTGTCGATGATAGCCGGGATAACCATGCTAATCACAAGAACGTACATACCAGTGTTACGACTGGTCATACTACTCGTCGGGACAATCATTAATGTTCTGGTATGTATCACTTTTGTTCTGTTGTCTTTTTAGGTCTCTTTGAATAGTCGCTGCGTTTGGAGCAGTGTCCATGATAGCCGGGATACCCATGCTGATCATAAGAACATACGTACCAGTGTTGCGACTGGTTATACTACTCGTCGGGACAATCATTAATGTTCTGGTACGAGTATATATCACTTTTGTTCTTTTGTAGTTTTTGTTCTCTTTCTTGCTGGTGCGTTTGGAGCTGTATTCATCATAGCCGGGATAACCATGCTGATCACAATAACTTATATACCCATGTTGCGTCCAGAGATACTACTCGTCGGGATAAGTATCAGTGTTTTTATATGTAGAGAGATATAGACAAATGTAGATAGAACAAAAAGAAATAACACGAAGGGCAGAATTTGAACCTGCATCCTCCTGGGTAAGACGCCTGGATGTATACCAATTTACAAAATGCACTGAAAATCTGACTTTATGACTAGCCTTAGCAGTAAAAGCTTCCGCGCGGATCGCGAAATTTGGCCTAGGTGTATGCACATCACTTAACTTGATAAATTATATAAAACACTTGATATATCTGAAATTTAAAAAACTATGTGTTATAGCAATGTTAGTTTAGTACTTTACAGTGACTACAGGGCTACATGAACACATTGTTTAAGGCATTTTATTTATTGTATACTGTACTACAATATCAACTATTCACAACTACAACTCAACTATAGCTTAGTTAGTTTTTTGTGACGTGGTAGAATGGCAAAAAGAACAAGTAATACTTTTACAAAATGACAACCGACTTTTATTCGGTACAAAAAATAGTAAAAAACAAGATTCCGATCATAGAATGGGATTGCATAAGTCAGTTGAAAAAAATCTTGAAGCCTAATGACTGGTTAGAGTAGAGAGAGTACATTTTTTCGATACTCAAATTCTGTGATGGAAGAACGGTTATAAACCGACTTACGGAGCCGTCAACGAGCAAGGCCATCTATTCTGTTCTTATTAACTTAAAAAGTGGGGGTTTTCATTTCATTGGAATACTCTTTATTATGTATGTTTCCTGATTGCTCAGAAGCATACAGATTTGAAAAAATGTTTCTAATTCAAAAGAGTTAATTGGTCCCTTAATTTTTTTGATTATTTAATTAAATCATTCTTGCAGCTTTTGAGTTATCTTCAATATATATTTAATGGTTTTTGGCTACATTGATGACGTTCTAACGTAAGTTTTGCGGACGAATTGAAGTTGGTTTTAACTTTTATTGAAGTATTACTTGTATTATTTCAGGTTTTGACCATGGAGATCCAACTGGTGTTAGGCGGTGGTGCGGTCGAGCTCGGAGAGAACGAATACGCATTAGCAGCATTCCTACTCTACACTTCTATTGTAGATATATTCCTTAAATTGGTGCAAATAACAGGCATTTTAGAAAATTTGTGACGTAGGTCTCACTTTTTATGAAGTTTTATATGTTAGTTTATAATAAGTTTCTAAGTTATATACTGTTATTAAATTTTCAGTTTATTTATTTATATTTGTCTTGTCTGGTTTAAGTTTTTATAGTCTTATGGTTTATTGGTGATTGGTAAGAAACTTTTTCGACCCATTTTTTATAAGACGAGTTTTCTCTAACTCCGGGATTAACCGAAGATGATGATCATGATTAAAAAACTATTTCAGGTTTTAACGATGGAATTGCAAATGGTGCTCGGCGGTGGTGCGGTTGAAATCGGCGAAGATGAGTACGCTTTGGCAGCATTCTTATTATACACATCTATAGTAGATATATTTCTAAAACTGGTGCAAATAACGGGCATATTAGAAGATATGGATTTTTGATTTGATTTGTATATTTTTATTTTATATTAAAGCAAATTATTATACGTTTTTTAGATACGTTTACAAATAAGCCGTTTCTGTTTAAGCCGTTTCTGCAGCACTGGTACCACGGTGGAACTCGTACTCGTAAATAACGCGATATTTCAAGTTTTCCATTTTGTAAACTGCGTGACGCAAAGTAAAAACCAAACGAGGACAAAACAAATGAATTACGGTTTTCGAAATACAATTGTATGAATAAATAGCTGTATAAATTTGAAATTGGAATCCCTAACCAAAGAAGAGATATTTGAGATCAAAGTGACCAGTTCGACAAAATGCCAATTCCATATGTAAGGACCTAATAAAAGGATGAACTCTACAGTTGACTTACGTAGCTAAAAAAACTGAGAAATACGGTATGGATACATATACGATGTTGATACGCACAAAAACCTATATTATATGCATCCGTTACCCGAATACTTCCAAATGAAATATCGATACGGATACATTACAAAAACATAAACAAGCTTCATCTCCGTAAATCAGCGTAACGCGAAAGTTATAACTGAGCGGAGCGTCGCGGGCGCAGTGATGTATGGATCGGGAAATTGAATCCCGAAGGGGGCCCGCCCCGGACCCGCCTCCGGCCCGCTCCCGCTCCGCCTGGCAACCGATCCGAGGCATACGCTTTGTCATGCTTGGACTTAGGCTAGTGGAGAATGGCCGGGTTTATATGATTGACAATGTTTAGGCATAATTTCACCTGAAGTTGAAAATTTCATAACAAAAACCTATTCCATAAGCTTGAATGATTACAAGAATTAGTTCAAAAAGATTTATTCAAACTCATATTGAATAAAACTTTTATTCGGTAGGCATACATTCAGTTATTTTAATTTGTGAACTATTAAACCAATTTTAATTAAAATTATGTGGGATAAACTAAAAAAAACATTGTTTTAGACAAAACTGTTTTAAATCAATTCCCGTGCCACTAAGAAATCCGTGAACTTATCACATACTTTTATTAAAACCATTCTATTTTTTGGCATCAGTTAAAATTAAATAGCAATAAATTTAATTTTAGCCGATGTCAAAATTAGAGACTTATACATTTTTATCAGCTATTAAATATTATGTACGCATCCAGCCATTCTCTGCGCGTCTACATCCACCAAATCACTCGACATTCCGAAATCGCTTAGCTTTTTTGCGCTCGATGCAATTTTCATTCAGTGTTTTTATCGGAAACTTCCAGAAATTGCCGCCGGGATCTCGAACATCTGCGCTTAACAGTATTGGAAGAGAATTGTATTACACTTTGTGGTGTAAATGCTTCAGTCGTAACAACACTGAAGTGAAAGGTATTGTCTCTAGGAAAAGTGTGAAAACGCTGGACACAGAGAGCGGATATTTTTATTTGCGTTTATATTTTCTTTGGAGATAGGAAGAGCTTGAACCAATCTTCAGTTAGGACTCATTGAATATGGCGTATATTTAAAAGACTATCGTTACTAATCTGAAAAGCAGCGTACGTTAAAATAATTCAAACTCATACCTTTTCACTAGGATTTCTCCTATGTCGGCGATGACATTCAACATTTACAAACACAGATAAAAACACACCTGACCGAAGACAGATGAATATCTATGTGTTGTTTACGTGTTGAAACACTATAACAAACGTATTGTTAGAAAATAGACTTGCTTATAGATGGCAAACAGACCGGCTGTTCCGTCCGGGAATCGAACCCGGGTCCGTCGCATCTTTAAGCAAGCGTGCTAGGCCTGACCTGGTCAATACGGAGGTTGTATTTCCGTATAACAACCGACTTACACTGAGTGCCGACATGAAACTCATGCATACTTTCAACTCTTAATTTGGTCGACAATCAATAAATGTGTTTTACAAAAACACTTGATTTTTTCCTCGAATTCCACGACGGTCGTCTAGTGAAAATGGGTCGTCATGATGAGTATAATAGTCCCCTTTTGGCATAGTTCCCCTAAACTATAACCATGGAAAATAATTACACCAACGAAATTAATATTCAGTTTGTATTCGTCGATATCCACTGAGTTTCAGTATGATTTCCAGCTCGGCTCGTATGGCGCCATTGTAATATCTAGTATTTTTCTGTGTTAATATATAACAGATATTTAAAAAAATAGTGACATCTCACTTTAATTTGGCACCGGTACAAATTGTTGAGTTATTTTGTTTGAAAACCCAAAATGTTATAGTTTTCGACTCGTATAAAGAGGCTAACCACTCTTAAAATCAAAATACAAAAATTTTTCAAATCGGTTCAGCTGACTGCGAATAATCTATTAACAAACTTATTGCAGTCGAACTGACCTTTTTTAAACTTGTAAAAAATTATGAGGACTTAGTAGGTTGGTGTGGTTTTAAACTTTGAAAAAAGGTACATAGTTAAATTTAGGGAGCTCTAAACTACGAGTGTGTTATTAAAAACTAAATTAAAATACGTGAAGCCGATTTGGAAGCTTTAATACTAATGATTATTCTTACGATTATATTCTTAACATTAACTAACATACTACTCGGTGGTCCGATAAGAGATACCTTAGTCAGCTTTACATAGAAGTGCAAGCTGATGAGTAAGCCGTCTCTACATCAGAGCTAAAGGCAAGGGGGATGCATAACTGCATATCTTTTGTTGTATCAGTCTGTCAGTATCAGTTATGTTGTGTCAACAGCATAGATTGATAGATTTTTTTCTCTTCAGTCGGTTATTAATAGTAAGTATACGAGTACTGCAAAATGTATATTAACTTGACTGGAGTCTACAGCATAACTCAGTGCTTTCAGTCTAGCTTTTCTCAAACAATGCAAAGTATGCAAAGGCTATTGTGTATCCACAAAGCACTGCATAACAATCAATCCCCATCGAGTCTAAAGTGCTTAAATGTCTTCACCAAATGAAAAATACTTCCACCATTGATCGTAGAAAGATGGATTAGACCCATTTTGGAACGATATTTCCATTACAGAAAAATTAACAGTAGCTAAGGTTTTAAGAAAACTGGGCTCAATAATTGGTTAATTAATTTGATAATGTTTCCTGTTTACATGCAATAGCTTTGCTTAAGTGTAACTCAAGTACGATATCAAACATATTTTTAGATTACATAGCGTCAAGTCGTGATGCAGAGAGAGATTTTTTTTCAGCTAGTTGATATCTCTGTATCTACAAGGAATTAAATATAAAACTTGTATAATACTAAAAAATGGGAAACATTTACGTAAATTCAGTAAGCAATTTTTTCTGTTCTTTTAAATTGTAAACTAGACTGGATCGATTTTGATAAAATATTGGAAGATATACATAATAAATACGTATGAACTCATAACGTCCTACTCTTGTTCGGTTTTCTCGTATAAAGAGGGCGTAGGCCATAGTCCACTAGTCTGGACATATTGCGGGTCGGGTACTTTAATTATCTTTACTTTTTCCGACAAGAAGGATATCGTTTAAGCTTGTGGTAATTAATTATATATGCACATGAGTGAATTAAGTCAAGAGTGCATACCTGAACCTGGATTTGAACCCGCGCCCCTTGCTTGTGAGACAACGTAAGTATTCAGTAAAAATTTAAAGTGCAGGCTCTCAATTTTTATTCACTTTTTTCCATTTATTGAAGTTTCTTAAAACTAGGTAAAAGTTTCAATACTCTCAGTCTATACAGTTTCTGTGGCGATCCATCATTACAGACTCGTGTGGGCGGATTGATTCAACACATTGCTCATCGGTCAGAAGCTTTTACTGTTTAACTTCCCCTATTTTTCATGTCGGAAGTGGCCTTCGCTTTTGAACTTCGACATTGGCCTTCTTTTGAACTCTTTTGTAAAAAGCATTATCAATCAAACGTTAATGTATGTTTGGCAAGGTCAAATGGCTGAGCTTTATAAAACGCTTTAATAATTTGGATTTGGTATAAGGGACTGGAATATCGAATACCATAGACCCCAAAGGGGTTCAACAGTCACGAGGACTATCCGTGGACTCCTTTAGGGTTCTATTGTAAATCTAGGTAGAAAAATGAATTTGTTTTTTGAGCACCTACCTTCATGTCCTCGACTTCTCTTGACATGTCTTCTAATGCTAATAAATTTTGAAATCATACGCTTAGCCAGAAAAAGGTAACTGTGCATTACAAGCATAAATAATATTGTTATACAAAATGTTTAATATTCACAAAAAAAATATTGCGGTCAAATGTATAAAACTGCAAATTTTATAAGTTCTGATCCGTCATAATATTTTTTAATATCTATATTCCCCGATTACTGATAGATGCCGGAACCGAATTAAAGTATTTTTTTTTTGTTAGAAAGGGTGTTTTTTAAAGTAAGTTCCATATAAGTTTTATCAAAATCGTTCTAGAACTTTGGTTTATAAACCAAAATAACGTTTTTTTTTACTTTTAGTTGTCAAACAAAATGAACTTGCTATTCAGAGGTTGTGTGCATGATGATAAGATGGTTGGTATAGGCACTCCTATTATGAACTTATGAACTCGTTTTGACCCAGCATTTTCTTATGATAAATATGCAGACCCCGTCAGGAACATTCTGAGGATCTATAACTCTGACGTAGTGGTGTCTCACTTCAACTAATCTCGAAAAGAAGATGCTGTATAGTAGGATTATTATTTATTATTATTACAGTAATATTATTTTCATACAAAAGAGATCTTCAACCCGTAACATGGTCACAAGGTACAGAGCTATAGAAAGTGACAAACAAACAGAATTTTTCACAGGTTAAAATTTTCAGGAACATCCACTGAACTTAACTGCTTTTAGATATAGTAGATAGAGTAGCCTATGTCAGATCATACACATCTTTGTCATCAACCGCTCGTTTAATCAGTTAATCTCAAACATTTATAAGCCGCCGCCCCTGTCCTACTCTGTGTCAAAGGAAGATGAGATGGCGCTAATGTGTCAACGCATGTCACGTCCCACACAAGAGGTCTACCCAACTTCCAAGGCAAAAAAAAGTATGCTAGCCTCGGTAGAGGATATAAATTTGAGCCATTTGGACTTTAGGGCCGTGAGCTGATCTTATTTTCCAAAAATTATCGGAGCGTTTGATCGATTCGACGCGTGACCAGAATGCCGGTTTTTAACTGGCCCAACGTACAAGCATGGCCATTCAGCGTGGTAATGCGGCTAACATACGAGCCCTCTGGTGGATGGAACATCTGGATTATCTGTAGATTTTAAGTGGTCTATAGGTACCTAATCTTTCTGCTATAATTTTTTGTTGTCGTACTTAGTCATTTTGTTAATGTTAATAAAGGCAGTCTCCACGTTTATCTTCTTTGTAACATTTATTAGGCTAGACATATCTATAACTGATTCATAAATTTAGCTATTGGATTTCGAAAAGTTTAGGTTGGCCTATTTCCATGTCTATACTTAAAGACTTTAATGATAAAACAAAGAAAGCGAAGCATACCTGCTTCAAGTCACAAGTAAAATTTGTTACTATATTTATGTTTTTGATTGTAAGGTAGGTATATCCCAAAAAAGTAGAGATGTTTTAATGACGTGGACCAAATCTGTGGCAGCAACAGTTTGAGAACCGTCGCGTCCGGCACAACAAAGCGGTTCAAGTGTATTCACAAATTCTCGACGGCAACGCAAACAGACCATTACTCGAACACGCCGCGGCGATGCGGAAAACAACGGAGCTACGAGCACAATGATTTTTGTTGAGGGTTCCGTAGAAAAAGCTGTTGAATTTCCCTGATAATTGTATATTTTGAATATTCAAATCTAGTATCTGTAGAACTATGGTAAGGGTCGAACATTTGGATGGTTTTGTGTTCCTGGAAAGGTATGTAATTCAATTTTTTATATTAATATCCTGACGAATATTTGCTATTATTCACTATTAGGACAGATTCTGGATTAGACAGATTCTTGATTTCGATTGTATGTCTATTTTATGCAAGTTTTCAAGAAAGTAATCACTAAAATTGATATGTCTTTTTGCCAGTTTTTTTGCACCTTGTATAAAAATTAAGCGCATGCCTATTCTCCATACAAAGTTAAATTAAAAATGTGATAAGCCCCGTCAAAAAATTTAATTCGCCGTATTGTGGTGACGATTTTCATTGAACATAGGTAAGGGCACTTCCGACTCCTGAACATGAGGTTAGCCTATACACTGAAAATAAACACAAATCCAAAAACAGCAACATGTGCAATTTTATCCACGTTATAAAATAGACGCAGTACAGATATACTCTAACACGCTATCGTTGCGATGCTATGCGATATTAACTTTTGGACTAACAATGTGTAACATTTGTAATTTTGTGTTATAAACATGGGGCATGTATAATGATACAGTTAAGGAGCTAAATAAAACTGTATTATTTAAAACTACAACAATAATGTCACTACTACAAGTGTACAAGTAACCCAAAGATACCTTAGCTGTAGAAAGTTCGAGTCCCTCACTGAATACGTTCGTCGGGTAATTATGTAACAACGAATAAGACTAATATGATAGGTCTTATTTTTCGAGGAGCTTCAGCAGCGAACCTGAGGTGACGGATTCTCAAATTTTTATATAGCGCCACACATGCTAAGTAACCGTGGTAACTGCTAGAGTTATAGATGAAAAAAGTAAAACAACGGTTAGCAATCTTGGTTTCGTTTTAACATCTTCAATTCTATCAAAAAATCAAGATTGCAGAAATTGAAACATTTTACCTAGAGTTAGCGATGAAAGAAGTGGAACATAATCTTTGCTTTACTTCTTGAATGTATATGCGATACCACGGTTGGTTTTATTTTATTTTATATTTATTTATCCAAATCTCCTGCTCAATTCCGGGTTTTCTGTTCTATTATGTATAGGGTCATTGCATAGTGATCTCTTTTCAAATTAGTACTCCGCTATCGATATCTTGCGTTTGATAGCGCGCATGAGTAGCAGCCTACCAGTGTGCAGATTAAAATACTTTTGGCCGTTTTTTAGTGGATTCGTGCTGCGTAGTGCATGTGTGTATTAGTAAAATGACTTTGACGAGAAAAGAGCGGAAAAAACCCTAGAAAATGAGTTAGCTTTCTGTGATGACTTTTGAATTACGCGGTAAATAGTATTTTTAGAATTGTAACATCACTTAAAATCTAAGTATTTCGTCTAAATAAGTGACTCAGAGGGCGTTTTTATTAAATTAGTTTATTCTGTTTTATATATTTCTAAATATATCTAAGATCTACAGACAGGTAACTTGTTAAGCCTAAGCCTAGTTAGTCAATTTAGAAAATCCAATATTTTTTTTCAGTTTCTCAGCTGGGTATTTGACCATATGTTCGCATGACCACGGATGTCAGCGATACTGTAGCCCTAGATGAAGCATTTCTAGTCTGGAATACACTGGCTCTCAAGGAAGGCTGCTGAAACACACCGTTGGGTGCTTGGCAACGTATTTTACAACTTGAGTTCTACAATGTTTGCGGCCGGCCGCACAGCGAGCTTGGAGCCTAGCCACCATGTATCCTCGGAATAAAAGCCACTAGGCTCTCGGCGCTTAGGAAGCTGCCTACCTTTACGTTTTCAGCCTAAGACTAGTTTATTTCTTAATATACTATCGAAATTAAAATGACACAAAATGTTGAAAATTATGTATTTTTACAATTTCTAAGCAACACAAGGATCTCTAAAAAGTCGAGGCCCATTCAAAAGCTTTGATACGTGCCCTGTCGACGCGTTGCATTTTTCACTATTTTCACCTTTTTTTCTCGGTTTAATGGCTCTACAGGAGAGCAATATATTTTCGTGAGACGTTTTTGCAAGAGAATGCTTTAATACTTTATGGAGTTGTAGAATTGTAATGCATGATTTATCTGTGTAGAGGGATTAGAAGCTACATATTAAATGTGTAAGTTGTCTCTAGATAGCAAAAGTCTAATAAGTTAAAGTTTAATGTAGTCAAGTACGTGCCAAGACATGCGTATTATGATGTTCTCTAATATTAATACTCAGGTTATTTTCATAAATTATTATAGACGCCAACAACAAAATGCGTATTGTTGTTTATTTAAATTGCTGGAAAATATATTGTTCAATTTTGTTCATGACAAAGTTTCGTGCAATTGTAGGATTTTTTGCGACTTGCGCACGATCCCTCAGTTCGATTCGTTTTACGGTAACTAACTGTAATTCTAATAACAGTTATTAGAAATCAGTAAGAAAAACTCTTAAATAATATTTAGAATATTGGACGTAGGTACGGATATTATGTTAGAAGATTGCCCACTATGAAGCATCCATGAAACTATATTATCGTTTAAAGCAGAAACATGCTTTCCAAGAAATGTATAATTATAGTGTAACAAAGAACATCTTGGCGTGTTAACAACTATGAACTAAACTGAGAAAAATAACCATCATAAATGAAGTAAATTCTCTTTAAAAGCACGAAGTACCAAAATATACCTAAGATGATTACTACCAATATAGGTACTTCTTTTACGCCGATATTCCTATATATTAACTGCGACCCGCGGTTTTACCCGCGGTCATTCTTAATTCTTTAATAATCCCATGTGAAATTTTCTTATGCCGTCTGAGAGCGAAGGAGAAAGGAGGAACAAACGTTCGCCTCTATGGTATTGGTGGGATTGAACAAATATGTTAATTTTAGTAAAATGTTTGTGTTATCTTTGCATCTCAGTGAATAGGTATTATTTTTCATATAGCAAATTTATGAAGCGACAACAGCGCCCTCTTACTAAACCAAAACACATCTATGCATCCTTACCACACTATAACCCTGGATTGATAGGTTAACTATAGAGTAAATTGAACTGTGGTTAACCCTTTCTTCGAAGCAATACAGCCACATAATTACAATTTCATAGAAGATGTATTAGCCCACAACCATGTCATAGTAATTGTAGGCAGTAAGGTAGGTAGTACTTATAGCGTTTCCTAAGATTTCCACGACTTGTAAATTAAACTAATTTTTCCGAATACGTCGCGTTTGGTAACCGAATTACTTTAAAAAGGAGAATTCGACTAAAACACTTCGTACTCGCATACTAGTTGTAGTTTCCCACGTATTTTGACGGCACTTGGTGGAAACTTGGAGGAAACTTGGTATGGGTTCTACCAATTTTTGGAATTTTTGCGTGGTGGGGTAATTCTCTTAAAAATGGAAAGTTTTATTGAATATGCGAAAGAACCACGACGATTCTATAAAAGTAAATTACTTTATTACTAGTAACACAAGGTCTAAAATACTGTAGCAACAACACGAATCGAAAATGATAGTTTCCAAGGCTACATGCTGCTATTTATTATTCTGTCGCATTTATTGACGATCTCATTGGTCGCATTCCACTCCATCATCATCATCAGCCTATTTTGTATTAGTCCACTGCTGGACGTAGTTCTCTCTTAAGGAACGTCATTGCCAAGTCATTGCTCCACCTGGCAGGTTGACCTCCTACGTTACATTTACCGTTACGTGGTCTCCACTCTAACAGTCGCTTACTCCATCGGTGATCGGTTCTTCTACAGATATGGCCGACCCATTGCCACTTCAGTCTGCTAACTTTTTGAGCTATGCTGGTTTAGTTCTTTGTCGGATAATCTCATTCCTGATTTTATCCTTCAAAGAAACTCCGAGCATAGCTCGTTCCATAGCTCGCTGAACGACTTTGAACCGATGGACTCGCTTTACTGTCAGTGTCTACGTTTCGGCTCCGTATGTTAACACAGGCAGGACGCACTGATCGGACACTTTTGTCTTCAGACTCTGCGGGATTGACGACGAGAACATTTGATGAAGTTTGCCAAATGCAGCCCAGCCAAGCCGAATTCTACGGTCTAAATCCTTTTCGAAATTGACCCCTAGTAAAGTCTCCACCGCTTTACGAGGGTACATGATGAGACTTTAACTTGACCACGATGACTTATTACTTAATATTTGACCTTGATTGATTAATGATTCAAACACTTATAAACTTGACACAGGCAAATATATAAATCATAGACATATAGGATACTTTGCAGTGTCCGTGCTTAAAATTGCGACTATTTGTTACATGTGACAATCGACTTCTCTTCGGCAGGCGATAAACTGTTACATTTCAGCTACTATCTATATAGCTACTAGTATATTCCTATAGATACTAATGTGAATAAGAGTTGAGAGTACTTGAATTCACATAACAAAAGTATCATCGACCCCAATATTTTGACAGCCCGATTTTCAATTTTCCATCGTATTAATCCACTTTATTGTTACCCAATTTTGAAGGATTATGCCCCTTATAGCTGCGTTCGGTTATTCTAATCCTGAAAAAATCGGAAAAGACACGAATTATTCGAGTTATTTGGATTTAAAAAATTAAATCGAATAATATTATATTAAAATTTGTTCACAAAATGTTGGGTAGGCGTAATTGCAGCAGTTTTTGGGTAAAAACGTAACGGGAACAAATTTAATTTTAAAATTGTTAATAGTGTATATAAATCTCAAAATGATATAGTACTACTTTAAGGATTTTTTTCCATAAAAAGAGAAGAGAAAGTAAAATACGCTGCATAGATAGTTCAGTCTTAGAGTCTCATTAACTAACTTCAAAATCCGATCACGAAAGTAAATATGTTTATGGCTTGAAGATGTTTATAGCTCACATATCGACATAAGAAAACGTATTTGCTGTAATTAGCAAGAATAGCGTAAGTAGACTTGATACATAGCTAGATTCAGAAAAAAATTCAGCGTCGAATGGTATGGGTCTCAGATTGCTACGCCTACAAAACAATTAAAAATAGGGTATAATTTTGAAAAGTTGACGAGTTCAGTTTGCTGTAAGGCACTAAAAACTGTGTTTTAACACTCTTTTACTTACAGCAAAAATGTGGTTTGTTTTTAAATATCTGATATAACTTACAGCATTGTTCTGGAATGAAAGTAACATGTGAACAGATTACTTACAGCATTCTTTTGGTGTGCAAAATTGAACACAAGATTACTTACAGCATCTTTTCAGTCCGTAAATGAAGTTTACCATTATGTAACAGTACTTTTCTATAGATACTTTTAAAAAATATTATTCTTTTTACTACAATTTAGCGAGTTATAAATACTTAGAATAATAATTGAAATGTTATTATGAATGTTCCTAGGGAGCAACATATTAGATCCTTACATATGAAATTGGCGTTTTGTCGTACTGGCCACTTTGATTAGGGATTCCAATTTCAAATTTATATTTTAAGTAGATCAAATTACTCAAGTTATAATTTGTCTTACAGTACAAAATGAATTCATCTGTGAAATTTTATTATGTTTCAGGATTATAATGGTTGGTCTTAGTTATTCAATAGCTTGTTCCCCGTGCACAAGGATGTTTCCATGCAATATTGTTATACTTTGTGTTGCTGTAAGTATACCTAATAATAATATTAGGTCCTTACATATGAAATTGGCGTTTTGTCGTACTGGCCACTTTGATCTCAAATATCTCTTCTTTGGTTAGGGATTCCAATTTCAAATTTATACAGCTATTTATTCATACATTTGTATTTTGAAAACAGTAATTCATTTGTTTTGTCCTCGTTTGGTTTTTTCTTTGCGTCACGCAGTTTACAAAATGGAAAACTTGAAATATCGCGTTATTTACGAGAACGAGTTCCACCGTGGTACCAGTGCTGCAGAAACGGCTCGAAGGATTAATGATGTGTATGGCGGCGGTGTCGCAAAAGAAAACACAGTGCGTTTTTGGTTCCAACGTTTTCGTTCTGGAAATTTCGACCTGCAGAACAAGCCCCGTGGACGGCCGGAGACTAAATTGCTAATGAAGAATTGAAAGCTATTATGGAAGCAGATCCATCGCAAATCACGTCCGAGTTAGCTGCAGGCTACGGGTTAGTGATAAAACTGTTTTAATCCACTTGAAGCAAATTGACAAACAAACGCTAGACCACACACTGCACAACAGACGGCTGCCAAATTAGAGGAGCTTCAATTGGAATGTCTAAGACATCCACCGTACTCCCCAGACCTGGCTCCAACAGATTACCATTTTTTTCGAAATTTGGAAAAATCTTGCAAGGGAAAAATTCAACTCCGATGGGGCAGTCCAAAGCGCCTTCAAAGATTTCATTGATTCTCGTCCTAATGGTTTTTTTAGTAAAGGGATCAATGACTACCTATGAGATGGCAAAAGTGCATAGATAACAATGGTACATACTTTGATTAAATAAATATATTATTATAAAAAAAAGACTTTATGTTCCTCCCTTACAAAACGCCAATTTCATATGTAATGACCTAATATGTATTTATGTAACAAAAATACTAAATAATAAACTTAAAGCATTTCATTCCAGACATACAAACAATTCATTGTATACACCAATAAGATATAAACAAGATATTTAGTGTTTTTTCGCCTCGTCTTGATGTCAACGTGAGAAATCGAAAAATATACTTGTTTTTATATTTTTGTTTCGAGCGAGCTCTTGAAGAGTCAACATCTCCTGAGGATGCTTTGTGCAAGTCGGATACTGAGAGAAAGAGAAATAATAAGGTGAGGTGTGGCGGTGGTGAAGAGGAACCACACCATAAAAACAAAAATATTTTTCGATTTCTCACGCTGACATCAAGACGAGGCGGAAAAACACTAACTATCTTGTATATATACCATGTTATTATAAATGGATTTCCGCAAAGTAACGCCTGACTCCATCAATTGTATACACCAATTAAGTGGAATCAGTAACTTTCTAGAGTACGTCGTACATCTCTTTAATGGTACGTAATTTATTAAATATTTCAAGTAGAGCATTTTATATGTCAGAAGTATACGGAACATAGCTATCGCCATAGAAGTCACTAACCTAGTTACGAAGTTCTTAAAGTCTTTAAAAAGAAAAGTTAATTGCTGTAAGTAGTGAAAAGCATACTGCTAATAACTTTAGCAAAAACATTTTTATTGCTGTTTATAAATATTATTTTAGCAAATGTGTGTCTCAAAAATCATGTTTCTGCCACTGATAATTAAAAAGATATGATTTTTTTTCTAACATGTAAAAGATTTTTGGCTGTGGTGAAAACTAGGGTTTTGGCCACTTACAGCAAATACGTTTTCTTGCATCGATATGGTCACATTTAAAGTTTTAAAATATATTCAATAGTTTGGTTTGAATATCAAAATTACTGAAGAAGTGCCTAGCTGAATTAAAATCACTTGTTATAAACCAATACTCGTTTCGTATAAGTCGTCAAGTTCTATTATAGAACTTATTCCCTCGGTCAGTACAAGTTCGAATTAAGAATCGAATCACCTTCAATTTATTCGATTATTTTTCCCTCACGTCCCACCATAGCTAATCTGAAAACGAATACGAGAGGGCAAAAATTCATATTGAAGATCGTTCGTCATTTGTGCGACGGGGCGTTACAATTCGAGGGCGGGCCGGCTCGAGAGGATCTTGAGCGTAGCTGAATACTGGTTTTTATAATGTTGTCGATGCAAAAACAGCAGAATTGTTTTTGTTTTCAAATTTTTAAGGACTTGGTCTGAAGGAGACAAGGCGTTTGAAAAAATGCGGAAAATACTAATAAACAAGTAAGAACAAGTAAGTAAGATAATATAAGAAAATCTTGGATTCGGTAGGCAATCAAGTGGACTTATACAAATTTGATTGAAATATTATTATATAATTAATTGAGTACAGTTGGGTTTAGAAATTATGATAACTGGATAATATCGACGCTAACCGAATTGAAGTAGGTTTTAACTTTTTTATATTAATATTTTTCTTAGAGAATACCTAGTACAATGTTTAACCTAGATTCTAGACCGTGGCACTACGTCGCGTTGCAATCAAGCTTAGAAATTATTTCTAAGAATTTAAGGAAATGGTAACCAGAAGTTGTAGTTATTTAAATACGAAAGGGGTTTTAGAACTAAGTAGGTACCTAATATTAATTTTATTAATCGACCGATAGAAGGTTCTATGTTTGTTGGAATCATTTTTTTATTAACCAATTTTATGAGAGCGCCTGGACCGATTTGGGATTTTTTTTCTTGTGCAAAGGGTAACATGTTTTTGCGCCCCCATATTTTTTTTTGCAAAATTGGTCCACTGTATTTTAACTTAGTCCAAACAACTGAAAAACATGCGTAGGCGCCAGCCGCAGTAACTTAAATAAATTTACTTAAAAACTGGAAGTCAGCAAACCATGTGCTAAATACTTGTACATAACAATTTTAACGTATTAAAATTAAATCAAAATTGCTTAAACCAGCAGAGCCTTAAGCCGAGTCTTTTCTCTTTCGGCTCAGCACTAAGAAGCCGTTCGTATAAATTCATTTCACTTGGGCGCCGTTTACGCGACTTTTATCCAGAAAACGGTCGGCCAGTCACGTCTACCAGCCATTTTCAAGGATCCCGAAATCTTTTGTTCGGTTTAATACTAACTAACATACAATACATAAAATCAGTAAATTTTACTATTATTGCATTTTGCAGCTGGTAACTGGCAATCATTTATTTCATTTTGAAAAATAATACAGTTACTTATGTCAATAAAAAATTAAAAGTCGGAAAAAATTGATGCCGTGTGGCAAATGCCAAAAATGCTGGCAGCATTAACGCGTAAAAAAATAAATTACTGTTACCGGAAATTGTTATTCAAATATAGTGTATAAGCGTAGGCGTTAGACATTTTTTGCTTATTCATATACAAAGTAAATGTTTAACTATCGAACCTAAAATAATTTTCAAACAAATCTAGTTTTTTCACCATCCTTGCCAGTTATTTATTCTAAAGTAAACTGTTTTCCCGGAATAAGTAACGCTATGCATATGGTATCTGGGCGTATGACTATCTCTGCGCAAAAATCAAGTTGATTCGTCACTCAGATACGAAAGAGAAGGAGGACAAATAAACCCACAAACACACTTTGCCATTCCAAATACTATAGTTATAATCCGCGGCGTTGCACGCGATGTAAAATAATATAAAGAAGTTTCGAACATTAGCTTAGGCATCGAATTTATAAAAATCATTGCTTAATATAACGTATAATGAACACACCTTCCTGATTTCATGTCTCTAGGTTAAGCGGTTTAGTCTCTGCGTTGATTCCTAGCAAACATCAGTCAGTCACGACTTATTATTTTATAAAATAGACGATGTGTAAAGATTACGTATGACTAAAGTACACAGAAGTTGCACAGAGATAGTCATTTATTATGTCCAAGAACCTTTAAAAAGATGTTAATAAGGTATTAAATAAAAGGTGTTTAAACGAATCCAACATCTTAGGCAGCGTTAAGCCATGGGTACATTTCTTTCTAAAAGCAGAAAGTCCGTGTCGGGACTAAATGAAAAAAAAATACATTAAAAATCCCGTAAAAGAAGAAACTTTCTTTTCACCCTTGAACTGAATCGAACATCATTAGGTAATACTTCAAAGCGAGCACCTACCACTGGTTCCAACCCGTCTAAATCAAATTATTCTCGTTCCGCGCACAATCCAGACAGAGTTGAAAAGTTAGTTAAACAGGGACTCGCTGTAAGGTCGTTAGGAGAGATGTTACGTAGAAATGGGACAAACGGAATGAGATTAAAAACAGAGGTTTTCTTGTTGTATAATTGTATGCTTCGTTACCCAAGGCTGGTAACGCACATATAGGCGGCTTGCTAAGCGTCTAAAGTCTTGTGGTTTCTAATCCTATTATATTGATTTATTTCTATTCATTTCGTTGATCATATCAAAACACATTTTAATTAAATTAATGAAAATAGTGCAAATATTAAATAGCAATGTTCCGATGTGTTGTTTTTAGAATTTTGTTGGAGATAGACTGATATGTTTTTGTTTGGGTTCAGTTTTTAACCATACGTGTCTTACAATTATTAAGTTTAGGATTAGTTGTTAAAATATTGTCCAGTAACTAGTATTATTTTGTATGTTAGGATCATATTTAAAACACCGAATGCGTTATAAGATTATACAATTATATTTAAGGGTTTTGCCAGTTTTATGTTTAAATAAATAACACGGTGGCTACGCGCCATACTTTCAGTGTGGCCGCTACCAACATTGTAGAGCGTTATTTTTTCTAAGCTCTAGTATGTAAGCAACCTGTCTGCCTGTGTGAACGTGGCTTAAAGGCGGGCGCGTAGGCACTCTATAGGGCTAAAATATCCAAAAATTAGAAAGACAAACCTCAACTGAATTCGTTCTTGTTTAAGCTGTAATTATAACAAATGCTTCTGCTATATTGTAACAAGAGCTCGCTCTTCAATGTAACCAAGTAAGAAAACATGTTGAAAGAGAATTTTCTAAATTGGTCCCGGCATCTCTGACACAATCAGCTGAGACACTTACAAAAACACAGTCTTTAAGAACTTATTAGAAGGTAAAGAAATGAAATAAAATAATGTAACGACAAAATGTAGAAGGCTATATAAAGCCGCTAAAATCCGGGCTAATGATTGACGGCCATGGCTATAGAGTTATCAGTTAGAGGTGTACTCAGCCGAAAGAGGGTCATAATACATACCCTAATGAACATCTTTCAGTATAGGACCAAGCCTGATTTCGAGAAAAATAAATTAGCTATTTCATACATTTTGTTGTTAACTTTTCCTATGGAACAGCAGATTTTTCTTTTAAATTCGGTATTGGTCTCATATTGAAACTTGTTCGTAATGATGAGTATAGTGATTCTATTTCGGTTTAATACACTTCTAGCTGACAACCCTGTATATCATGCGAATTTACTGGATAATAAGTAATATTAAGAAGAAACGGTTGGCCTGGAAGAGATTGCTTTTTAACGATAAGGCTGCCACTTGTAGCACTATACTTTGTAAGATTTTTTCTCTTGTGTTCAATATTTATTTGCGTCTGCAATAAAGAATTCATCTATCTATCTATTTATTAAAATTTTCATTATTTTTAACGTTTGAAATCGGTAAAAAAATTGCATTTTCTCGTATTTCTCATTGCACTTGCACTTTGCAGGCAGCATGCTAAGTAAATAGAAATAATCAAATGAAAACAGTAGAATGAGGGCTGCTTTTGTTCCATCTCTGCAACAACAGAGACCATTATTGGAGTGAAACTTTCAATGGCTTCTAGCGCGACCGAGCAACACTTTGCTAAGATTGAATTGTAAAGTTTGTATCAACTAAAAAGATAGTCAGTACACAGAGTTATAGGCCAAAGGGTGTACTAAGTCAAAAGAGGGTGGTTTTACTTGTTCTAATGAACAACTTTTAGAACAGGACTAATTTTGAAATCTGAATTCGAAAGAAATCTATCTCATACATTTTGTCGACGAACGATAAACTCTTTCTTTGGAAGAGCTGTTTTTTTTCTTGAATTCAGGATATTCATTTATAATGTTTAAGTCCATTGTCCTTTGTAAAACAAATTCATGTTATGAACAATGTATTATCCATATCCCATTTTCATAAATAACTCTTGAAAGGTTCTCAATGCCGTTTCCGTAAAAGTCTAATATCATTGGTTTTCAGTAATATGAAAAACCGATAATTGAGTTGGTTATATGTTTCACAAATATATTTTTAATATATTCTTAATATATTCTTAATATATTCTTAATATATTCTTAATATATTCTTAATATATTCTTAATATATTCTTAATATATTCTTAATATATTCTTAATATATTCTTAATATACTCTTAATATATTCTTCTTATTCGTAAATTTATTTTTTTGTTTAGACTCGCATATGGCAGGTTTTACCTTGTGGTAAACAAACATACGCATTCCTGGGTTCGATTTCCGGCCAAAGCAGAAGCAAACATATATTGAGCTCATGCTAAATAACACTAGTAGTTTCTATTACTGCCGATCTCGCGACCACGATATTTTTGTTACGATACAAAAAACATGAAACACACATCAGGAATCTTCATTAATGTTGTATTCCGTATGTTTGCACCAAATATTATTGAAATCAGGCAGTAAATGGCGTCATAGCAAATTTCCCCTCTTGATACTTTGAAAATTTGTAAAACCTATATATAAATAAGCTTTGTCAAGATTGGCTGGAAACGTGAGTACGAAATTTCAGGAGCCATAATAACATACAAACGTCCTTTCTGACAGACGATAGAAATAATTGCCAGACCCTAAACTGAGACGTTTCGCTTGCTCGTTCAATTAATCAGCATTACGCTTATATTCCGTAGGTACTTGGAACATAGTATTTTTATTAGCATAAACAAAATGACTCACTACAACAACAAAAAAATATAGCGGAATGATTACCTATAGGCCATTAAAGATCTACAGATACGTAGTTGTACTTATGTACATAAACAAAACATTAACTGCATGTAACGCAATTTAAACCCTTCTGATCTATCTACAAAATCAGTCACAAACAATTAAATTTGTGATTCCCTGAAACTGACTGTGTAAATGCACAAACACACAGCAATTTTCGTTTATACAAACGCGTGCACTGACCAAACACAACATACGAGAACTCTCAACATAATTCTCAAACGCAATTCAAATCTCAGTAACGCATTAGCGAGTCGGAATTTTGGACGATTACGCACGGACGCATCAAATTATTGTGTTGGCTTTAGACCAAAGTCTATTACGAATGCGAGTGAAGTTAGGTTTATGTATTGAAATGATTTTGGTGTCGAACTTTGACTCAATGTAAGCTATTGTTAGTTGGTTCGATTCGTAGCTTTCAAATATGAATGTGCAATCCAAATATACAGAGATACTGATCATAAGTCAGCGTTGTTCTCGTAAATGAGGTACGTCTGCGCGTAATAGAACTTTAAAATAATATATAGAATTGGTGCATAACCATGACGTTTGAAATATATATATACGGTTAGTAATACCCATCTACAGAAACCCGATCCGATATTAAGATATTGAGTTTTTATTTAAAAGAATGAAACAGGTCTGAAACATCGCCATCGACACTCCCTAAAAGGTCATTTTACAAATTTTATTAGAATCGTCTTATTCTTTCTCTCAATAAAAGCTTTAATTTATTTAAAAGTCAATGCGTGTCTATAAATCAGTTTTTTTAGCAATTGTATATAATTTATTAATAATTTTTAGTGTCACCAAACCTAATGTAATTCTTTAAACATGTAAGTTGTACATGTTTATTTAGCCTTGACGCAGACGCGAAACTTAAGTGTGAGTAATTGATCTCAAGCAAGCAAAGCAAGTGTACGCTACCACTATCTTGAGGAAATAAGCCAAAGGGTTATTTATTATTATGGGTACAACGTGACTAGGGAAATTACTTCATAACAAGTCACCAGCAACAAAGTATCTAAATCAGCAATGAAGTTACATAGACTCACTTTCTTCGGACCTGATGCTGCATCCTGCTGGTGGTCTCAATGACGTCAGTCGTCTTCGGACCTTTATACCGATCACTTAGATGTCTTCTTGATATAAGGACAACTTTTTGTACGAAACGAATAATAAAATCATAATTGTTATGCCTTCTTGTGCATTGATACATATTTTAATGATACTCGAAAGAAAAATCTACGTACTTTTCATTCGTATGTACACTTTTGATATTATTTATTTTCTAAAAAAAGGAGGTATTGTTTACATTGCCATATTTGACAGAATGGCACAGAAAATATAAATTATGCGTAAAAGACACAATACGACGTATGAATCAAATCAAAATGATTCGGAGCTACTTGTCTCTAATCATAAATTCTCGGCGTAGTAATTACGCTCGTTTAATATCTTCAATGTCATAACGACACAATATCCTTTCAATATTTGATGGAGGTTAATCTCAACGAGTCAAATCACCAACTGCAACACTGTGGCTGGTGCACACCTGCAGGGTTATAGGTTAGGAGTGTACTAAGCCGAAAGGGGTCACTATATGTATATATCACTATATCCTAAGGTTTAACTTTAACTATGGGACCAACTCTGAATTCGAGAAAAAAATATCAGCTGCTATTTTATACATTTTGTCGACAACCGATTAACGCATGGAACATCTAATTTTTTTTCTCGAATTCAGAGATGATCTATAGGGTATGTTGTTCGTAATGATGAATATAGTGACCTCTTTCCGGCTTAGTACACCCCTAACCGATAACCCTGTATTAAAAAAATCCGAATCAGTCATACTGTTACCTGTTGGTGTCACTCCCCGCTCACCTCCTTTCCCAAGTAGTTGACGTAAAGCAAGGAAACGTCAACATTCGCGAGACGCGTAACGAAATGGCGCAGTAAATTACAAGTCCGTGTCATCCGGCCTCCGTCCGGTGTACCCCGGATCCGGTACCCGAGGTGTCCGGGATCGTCCGGTCCTCGCGTCTCGTGAATGATGCCTTCCGGACGCGGATAATTGTTAACCGCTTACAAATTTGTCCGTTTTTAGACTTGCACTGTAACGCGTTTTTTTTTACTTGGTAATTTATGAAGGTAATTAAGTGGAAAAATTGGCGTAGCACGTTTGTGGTTTATAATTAGACAGGAAGGTTTTTGTTGTTTTTTTTTAAGAAATTGATTAAGTAAGGGTTGCTGACTACGGAAAAATTGTGCTAATTACACTTTAACATAATTTAATACATTATACGGAACAATTGTTTAGATTTTGATTTTTTTGATTACATACCAATTGAAACCACCAATATTAAGTAATATAGTAAGGTTTAATATTTATATATATATAATTCTACCGTACGTGTGTATGCCACTGAACTCCTAAACGGCTGGAACTATTAAAATGATTTTTATATGCGTTTAGGTGACACTCTAGATGGTTTATAGTTACAAATCAGCCCGGCAAATGGCGCTGTAGTCGGTGTCTAGTATTTTGCAGGACAATGTCTGTCGGTTCCGCTAGACTTAGTGCCCTATATATTTTTTCTTTCAATCTACCTACCATTGTATATTTCTAGTATAAGTTAGAAAGTAAATAACATCACAGAGTTTCTTAGACACGTTTTTCACTAAAATAAATAAATTAGCACATTACTCTTTTTAACAGTTCCCCAGGCTTTAACATTCAATCTCTACTCATTCTATAAACGTCTACAATCAAAATCAATTTTAACTATTTCTAATCAAGACCTGAGCAGAATATCTTGGTAATAATAAAGATAAACTTTCTCTTAAGATCTTTTACATGCTGATAATATTTTACACTTTAGTCAATCAGTTGAAATTTTGAACGTTGATTTTAATATTTCTATTGCGGACAATAAGCACGTGACGTATCATGGAATGCCAAAAATTAAACGAATGATTTCTATTGAGGACAATAAGCACGTGACGTATCATAGAATGTCAAAAATTAAACGAATGATTTCTATTGAGGACAATAAGCACGTGACGTATCATAGAATGTCAAAAATTAAACGAATGATTTCTATTGAGGACAATAAGCACGTGACGTATCAAAGAATGTCAAAAATTAAACGAATGATTTCTATTGAGGACAATAAGCACGTGACGTATCATAGAATGTCAAAAATTAAACGAATGATTTCTATTGAGGACAATAAGCACGTGACGTATCATAGAATGTCAAAAATTAAACGAATGATTTCTATTGAGGACAATAAGCACGTGACGTATCATAGAATGCCAAAAATTAAACGAATGATTTCTATTGAGGACAATAAGCACGTGACGTATCATAGAATGTCAAAAATTAAACGAATGATTTCTATTGAGGACAATAAGCACGTGACGTATCATATAATGTCAAAAATTAAACGAATGATTTCTATTGAGGACAATAAGCACGTGACGTATCATAGAATGTCAAAAATTAAACGAATGATTTCTATTGAGGACAATAAGCACGTGACGTATCATAGAATGTCAAAAATTAAACGAATTATTTCTATTGAGGACAATAAGCACGTGACGTATCATAGAATGTCAAAAATTAAACGAATGATTTCTATTGAGGACAATAAGCACGTGACGTATCATAGAATGCCAAAAATTAAACGAATGATTTCTATTGAGGACAATAAGCACGTGACGTATCATAGAATGCCAAAAATTAAACGAATGATTTCTATTGAGGACAATAAGCACGTGACGTATCATAGAATGCCAAAAATTAAACGAATGATTTCTATTGAGGACAATAAGCACGTGACGTATCATAGAATGCCAAAAATTAAACGAATGATTTCTATTGAGGACAATAAGCACGTGACGTATCATAGAATGTCAAAAATTAAACGAATGATTTCTATTGATGAGAATAAGCACGTGACGTATCATAGAATGCCAAAAATTAAACGAATGATTTCTATTGAGGACAATAAGCACGTGACGTATCATAGAATGTCAAAAATTAAACGAATGATTTCTATTGAGGACAATAAGCACGTGACGTAGCATAGAATGCCAAAAATTAAACGAATGATTTCTATTGAGGACAATAAGCACGTGACG
Organism: Ligdia adustata; assembly: GCA_947049295.1. NCBI lineage: Eukaryota > Metazoa > Arthropoda > Insecta > Lepidoptera > Geometridae > Ligdia > Ligdia adustata. The sequence continues at coordinate 6,611,152 of OX346237.1, forward strand.
TATCATAGAATGTCAAAAATTAAACGAATGATTTCTATTGAGGACAATAAGCACGTGACGTATCATAGAATGCCAAAAATTAAACGAATGACTCTTATCAAAATTAATCAAAATCAGACCTTTTCTTCTTTGGATATTGCTGATACTTATTTCTTCTTTGATTATGAGTTAGAGCAGTTCATAGTTCAAGTTTTGTTTCTCATAACGTGACCGTATTGGGGCAACTTTCGGAGCATAACAGATATTTATTATAACTATATAGGTATATTATAAAGGCGAAAGTGTTTTCGTTGCTCCTTCCCGCAAAAACGGCTGCACGGATTTGTTTGAAATTCCGTACCAAGACAGCTAATGTCTTGGATTACCATAGCACAGTTTTCATCTTGGAAAAATACAGTTTTCTCATGGGATAGTAAAATTTCCGCGGGTTTCAGCATTTTTTTTAATTAATTGGTGAAATCTGACTCACAAACTTTTGGTTTTCTGTTCTATCTTATTTCATTACTTAGACACAGGCCGTTTGTCTTTACTAGGCATAAAATAGATGCGTCTAGTCTAGATCTTTAATCTAGATTTCTGTTTAATAGTAAATCCAACCTTGCTAGCTGGCTTGAAAATTCATTTTATTGTTATTGTTAAGGGACGCCTTTTCAGCTAGATTGATTTTTGTTATCAACATAAAATATTTAATGACGTCAGGTTATTTGAATGAATAATGTAAGGGATACAAATTAAGTCGAATTTTATAAATAAATGATGAACTTTACTTCTTCGATAAGGTAATGATTTATTTTTGTGATTTTCAGAAAAATAATGCATTATGTAAAGCGGAGAGGAGCTTCTGGGTTCCAATATCAGTATAGGCAGGCCTTACTGGTATAGGAAATTTTTCGTTGTCTATTTTAGAAATTATAACTTTTTTGCTCGCTTGCAGGTGATAATTAATAATAATAAACGTGTCTCAATAGTAAAGCCATATTTTGTAGGTAGATAGATAGGTATGTTGTAAAATTGAAGAAAACGATTCCCAGTTGCGAACATTAAATTGAAATTGCAAATGTTTCCTGAAATCTCAATATTGTCCAAGATTTCCACGCGAAGGCATTGGCTATTGCAAATATTTCAGTACTCCTTTAGTGAGGGAGGAGTAGAATACTATTGTTACTAAGTGAAAAATCTGAAACAGGACCTCGACAACTCGGCTGCTGATGAGACTCCTGAAAGAATTGAGACCCGATAGAGAGCAGTAAAAGAGTTCTTTTAAAAATATTAATAGAAAAAAGTCGAACATTTTGGAGATGCATGCAATTATTGAATATACAGGGCGGCAAAATAATTTAGACTCTAAAAGACACATTTTTAGAAACGGTTAAAGTTGAAAACAAAAATATGTAAAACTCAAACAATTAGAAACAATACTTTAGTTTTTGTTACCACATAATATGTACCTAATTAGAACTAATTAGAAAGATTACCTATAGAACAGTTAAGATCAAACGCTACGATAAGTTTTGGAGGCTAGCATATTTTCACCGCTTGTACTTATTTGTTTTCACTATCTAATATTAGCTCTTCTTTTAGGTAAAGAATAATAAAATATTTAAATTTCAATAATGATTTAAAACAAAAACTATTAACTAACTAAAAGAGACACTATGAACAAAAAAAAAATACTATTAAGCCATCACTTGTGGCTCTAGATATAATATCACTTTTAAGAGTAATAATATTGCTCCGTGGCTTCAATACTATAGATTGCTGGAATCAGAAAATCGGAAATTCCGAGCGTTTTTGCCTCTCGCTGCAAACTGCTACCTTTAATATCATTTTCTATTGTGAAATGAAAGGTATTGTTGCAAAAAGAAATATTTCTCGACGCGGGAATTCTATACAATACAATAAGTATTTTTCACTAAAGTAGCGATGATGTCACAGAGAAACTTTTGCACACTTTTAAACAAATTTTAGTTATTAACTAACTTGAGAGGAGGGGTTATATATTGATATTTTTTTTCAATTTTGTCCTTAATATTATCACAACCAATCAATGATTCTCACCTTAACTCAATTTGGTGAAGGCTCTTCGTATGTGATATTATTAGCGGATTGAATATAATTTAATCCTATTATACGTGATAATAGCTATCAAATAATAGCTAATTACATACTACAAAGCACTAATAACTATCCTATAATATTATGATAATTACGAATTATATAAAGTTACAGATAGAACAAAACACATTATGGGATGCCCCGCTGTATGGGATGTAGCTGTGCCCCACCGTTTCACCCGCCTATGTCCCCATTTGGTTAATCGAGATAATGGGGCACTGCTTTTTTAAAAGTCAGTCAAAAAGTATCCTATGTCCTTTCCCGGGGTCCAATGTACCTGTGTACCAAGTTTCATCCAGATCTATTTAGTGGTTTTGGCGTAAAAGCGAGACAGACAGATAGAGTTAAATTAATGTATAAGTTAGGAATAAGTCAGGATTTTAATACAAAAACTTAAAAATAGGCTTTTGCTTCACAAAAATTATCACGTATATTTGCAATCTCACAACGTTGAAAGACCACGTAAATAACTCTTAAATGCTAATTACAAGGTTCTTACATCAAAAACTAATTTACGAATATATTATGCAAATTTATTTGCACCAAAAGCTTTAAAAATATTACCTGAAGACTGTAAAGCCACAACAATGTTTTACTTTTCGAACTACTATGCAAAATACGTGTTAAAATGCATAGGTGTGCACACAACGTTCCCTTTTAAAAGCGAAATGTATGCACATACATGAATTTTTACATCTCCAACTTGAAACAATGAGTTTAAAAAGTTGAATTTTACGTGAGAAGTGTTCACTAGCTGAATAAATTAAAATTATGAATGGTCATCAGGAAGTTTTAAACTAAACTTAAATTTGAATTATGAAATGTGAATTAGGTAATAAGTAAGCAAGTGCTTTTATTAAGAATTATGAAATTTCTAAAAACCTTCGATATTTGTTGTAGCAGTCATCTTAGATTTGATATTATCATAGTGTATTCTACTAGTCGAGCCCTTTCATTTGAGGGAATTGAGAAAAAAATTGTATTCCGTAATTTTGCAGCGGTGGCCATCTTGTAACGATTTTCATCAAACATAGCTAAGAACACTCCCGACTAATACAGCTTGTAAACAAAAAAAACTTAATCTGTCCATCCGTTTGGGAGCTACGAGGACACACACACACACTCACAGACCTATCAAACTTTTGACACTGTCGTTTTTACGTCGGGGGTTAAAAAAGAGCACAAATATAGACCACTTCAAACCTACGAAAAATCCAAATGCTTAAACATCTCTCGATGCAGGAGAAATCATACTAGGGAGCTATGAATGTGAAACAATATTTATTAAATTCATAAATAGATGTAGGTAAGGAAGCAACTGCATACTTATATTTTTCTTATGGTTTTTTCACACGGCTTTGTTTGCTGAGAAAATTCTTACGTCCAGTTCTAGATGGAATTCATAGTCAGTAAAGGAAATCCACGCTTTTAACAATATTGCCTTGATATGCATATATATATGCATATCAAGGCTATATATATATATGCATATAGATTGATAAATTATATATCTTCGTTACACTAAACATAAAATATAAGAAAAATTTGCTCTTTAACGCACGCTAAGGGAAGGCAATATTGTTAAAAGCAAGGATTTCCCTTACTGACTCTATATATATATATATATATATAATAGAGTTAAGTCCTGACTGACTGGGATTCTAGGAATCAACATAGAGCCTAAACCGCTGAATCTAGAGACATGAAATTTGGATAGTGTATTCATTATAATTAAGAAAGGATTCTTAGAAATTCAATATCTACAGGGTTCTAATGGAGGTTCAAAGTTTGAAATTTTTTAAATCAAAATTATCGAGGGCAACGCCTCGAATAGGTAACAGATGTCAATTATAAACTATTATTTCATTTCATTTCATTTGTATTATGCTATTTGAGAATATTCACAGAAAAAAATTTATAAAACCAGCAATGAAATCGGATCAACATTTGACCCCAACCTAGGACTGCCCCAAGTTGGCATAGTCCACAGGTCAAGAGCAGGTTGAAGACTTCACTCATTCCCAAAGTGTTCTTGACGAGCAGATATTTTCACAACATTTTCTATACATGTGAATTCTATCTAGTCTTCACATTAGCAAAATTACACCAGGTTCGACCGGTTTTTGAACCAACAATTTCAAGTAAGAAACTAATGTCACCACAAAAATATGCTATCAATCACTCGTGTACTAGTTTTTTGAAGAGAACACTTTAATATTTGCTAGCATTGATTTGAAAGGTTTGAAGTGTTAAGTTTGTTAACCGTTACATCAGTACAGTCCAAGGAAAATGATATACAACATTCTATACTGCCACTTCTATTCTAAGAAACTCGTTCTTCCTCTCGCCCCACAAAGAAACTTTATTTTTATTGTCTCGCAGATAAAATAAACCAACCTACATTGAAACAAAGCATCACGAGTTCTAAAGAGATCTTCAGATAGTTGTTACGACTTTCCTCGGGAGCTTTTCAATCAACCCGCTTCTTCGGTGTTCTTTGACGAACGATCTGAGTCTATTTTATGTGGAGTTTTGCAGATTGTTTGCGTCGATAAGAGAAGGTAAGTGTGTGCCAATGAGACGAGCTCAGGCGAGGAAACTTTTGTTTTCAAAGTCGAGAGATCACTCTTTGAGTGGATTGCAGTGATCTTGTCTGATATTGAATTTTTAGAATGTTGCGTGAGAGTCATCATGTTTGATTTGAAGATTGATTGACCGAGCCGCAGAGAATGGTCAATATGTTAAATTAAATGCTTTTATTATTGGACAATTGTTTTTTTATTCAGTTATTTAATTATTTGTCTGAGTAAATTGGGCATTAAAATATAAAAAGATTATTTTTCACAAAGGTTTGCGAGGATGAAAAAAAAATGTAAGAGAGATCAGAGAGTGGATAAGAGAAACCCTAAAGAATCCTGGTATAAGATATATATGATAAGAGAAACCCTAAATAAACCTTAGAAAATGCCTGAGTATGTGCATTAAGAAAAATTACAAGTGCACTGTATGCCGTACATATTTATAAACTCTCTGTCTCTGATGGTTCCGAACAAATCTTTGTACATGCTCAAAGCTCTTACAAAACTATAGCGTACTATAGCTTAGAAACTAGTTTACACCCGCTTTATATATGTATTCTTAGGAAAAAGAAGCCTATGGTAGTCTGATGACCTCAAACTGTGTCAGTCCAAAAACCGATCCGTCACTCACTTGCTGAGGAGTTGCCACAAGTACCTGGAAACACATTTTCGCATTTATATGTGGAGTGTGAGTGGTCATTTGTATGTCTGGTTTACGGTCTACAAACTTGACCATAATAATTCTACACTATCTATTTATCTAGACTGTAGTAAAATAGTAGGAGCACAATAAGCACTGCGGTAATGTTATATAATATCGTGGCACGTGCCAGCAATATCTCAGGAGTGCTTTTATTTGTCGTAGAATGAGGACAGTTTTTGTGCTCATCTTGTTTTATGATGGTACGGCCGGATGTGGTCTTGTAATGAAATAGGGGGCGTTCTTCTGTGGAATTGTTTCTCCGCATTATGCTATTGGTGTAGTATCTGCTGTGTAAAGCTATTTATTTAAAGATATCTCTAGTTTAAGAATCATATTCTGTGCTATGATATTTACAAAGTATTATAATAAAAAGCGTTTTATGGCAGAAGTAAAGATTAAACAATTATTAGTAAGACTATAAAATAAAATAATGCCGGTTTCATTATGTTTAGAAAGGAAAGAAAACTGTCGAATATTAAATAAAATTTATACAGAAAAACGTGAAAAGAACCATCGAAATCAGTAACCAATAACATAATAAATGTTCTACATAATTAAAGGTCATATAGGAATTGTTTCTAAGAAAGTGAAAAATCGATATTAAATTTATTAATTAATTAATAAATAATTTCGACAGGCTAATTTAATAAACAATAATTTAAATTTATACGAGTAAAACTACTAAATCGCCTATTAAACAAACACCAAGTTTTATTCCAAAAATATTTCAAAAATAAAAATCTGAAACATACACAATATCATAGTTTATGTTTTGTTGTTATCAGTAACAAATAAATATACTTATTTCTATTTCTATCCCCAAACTGACGAATTGAGAAACTATTTCTTCAAAGTTAATAAAAAACTAATAGTTAAAAAAATATATATATGATTATATTAGAAGCTACCATCTATTTGCTTAATTTTGAAGTATCATATTTGTTCTGTAATTTTAACTGGAGGATTATGATGCTCGTTTCAACATTCTCTAGTCAAAATTACCGACAAGCGAGGTGCCAAGGTGCCATCTCTCGGCCTTTCGACAAAAATATTAAATCCTTTCGAAAAATAAGACTCAATAGTCAACTGTAAAACAGCCCCAAGAGCAAAACAAAACTTACAATAACATTGCGTCTACTAATTACTTAATGCGAGCAGTAATGAGGTGAAAGCAAGACCGTGCACTAATGGCCGGTGTCATTTGTAAGGTGGAACGCGTGTCGGGAATCGTAACTTTATAGCGGGTGTTAATGTACAAGCTTATATCGGGGTTAAGAGACTTAGAAATCTATTATAAAAATTCGGACAAATGGTTGCCGTTTTTTTATTAAGTTGTTAAAATTTCGTGTTTGCGTGGATTTTTTAATTTAGGAATTTGAATAAATTTTATGTTACGCATGTTTGTACCAAATATTATTGAAATCGGCCAGTAAATGGCGCCGATCAATCAAAATATTCTTGTCGACCAGAAATTCTAAACATTAGTAGAACCCATAACCCAAGATTTGTTAAAATTGGTTGGAAACTACGCTCTGTACGTAACTAAGAAATTTCTCGCGGACAAACATCCGTCATACAAACTTGCAAACTGACAGACGAAAAAACATTTTGCTAGTCTCGAACAGAGACGCTTCGCGGTCAAAAAAATTAGAGCTCTCAAACTTTATGTCTTTTTGTGCCTCGGGCAACGCTGCAGATAACACCTAGCTACATATTAGTAGATTAGATGTAATGAACCATAAAATTTGTTCAAATCGCTTCATCTCTTATCTTGAATACTTAAGTCGCGGTAATTTGAAAGGGATACAGCACTATGAAGTTATCATTCAGGATTTGTTCTCATTCCTTCTACTGAGGTAAACAACGGCGTTAATGTACATATTATCTGCTGATTCGTGTTTGATTTGGTTTCTAAGGAAAATAACGGATTTGTTCGGCTCTAGCATTCTCCGCGTTATACGAGTATACGATTTCATTCCATTATTTTTTAATTTCTTACGGACTTCCATTACGACAGGCGCTGATGAATTTTCAACTATTTCAATTTAAAATCCAAACCTCTTTATCGATTTTGGTAAAATTTAATTAGGATCACTCAATACAAGTATATACTCTTTCATACAAAAAAAATAATATTTTTATATTCAGTCTAGCCGTCTCCGAGAAAGCAGGTAACAAACCCTAAGTTCCGGGAGCTCTCGGGTCCTATAGTATCATATGATCATATTTTTCAACACACTTCCTCGTAAAAGACTTGTTATTGTATCGATTTTCGTGACGTAATGCATGTCATTACGCACATTCGCCTTTTCACTTTACCATTACTGCACAGGTATAGTTTATTTAAATGAATGATTTTCAACTACAAATTGCAATAATGAGTTTTTGAGTGATTAATTGCACTCAAATGAGTTGAGAAATAAATTGCACTTAGTTAATAATGAATAAAAATAATTTAGGATTTTTTTATATACTACATTAACACATTTTAACTAATTATGTTTAGACAAAAAGTAAGAAATACAAAAGCATAGGATTGATTCATTTTTAAGGTTGGTAACAGAACATTTTCGATCGCGCATTCTTTAGTATGCGCGCGATGTTGACTAATGTAAAAAAAAACGCTCTCGGAAAAATATCATCGCTTTTTCATAACTCTTTTTTGTTTACTGTTTTATTAATAATACTTTTTTTACTCGCAAGTGAGTTGAAAAACGTCGTATGACACTCGTGTGCATTGATCATTACAGCCTCGGCTTCCTATCAGATGATACCGCCTCTGCTGTAATGATCAACATAGCACACTTGTATCATAATATACTGTTATAATATCACTTTATTTCGTTTAGATATTGTTTATAATAAAGGAGGATTCACTTAATACGCACGTGATTGAATTTACAAATTGATCTGTAAACCTCGTAATGAACTAGTTGAAATAAATTATAAACGAAGCTATTGTAATTTTTGTTGAAGTTATCAATTAAATATACACCGAAATTTACAATTCAGCTGGAAATTTGATTAAAAAATAAAAAATAGGCAAAATAAAAAATAATAATAATTGCAAGTTATACATAATGAAAAGTATATTTTTAACATAAAATTTACGTAAAATATACGAGTAAGTAAAGTCATAGTGATATCAGAAGACCAAGCGTAGGTTTCTATTTTCATAAAACTTTTCTCTTGAAAGTTTTTCATAACATAAACTCGATAATATTTTCCTTAGGAACGGACAGCTGTGAGACGCCACGACTCCCAGAGGTCATGTTAACTCGCAACACATATTTTCTATGTTTTTCTCCATAAAAGTAATGGGAAGTGTACAGTATACAGTAGCTGACCGTGTAGAATGCACTTTTGGTCTAGAGGTTATTTTTGTCGCAAAAAAAATTTATATGCGAGGCCTACTGGTCGCAAAACTAAGGGTAGGTATAAAGATATATTTAACCAACTTCGAAATAAGAAGAACTGGCAATGAGACGTAATCTCATTTATGTATGAAATTCGATAAAAAAAAATCATAAACGCCGAACCCTTTGGAAAATATCATCTACTTGTTAAAACTTATACTTAATAAAAAATAATACTGTATACTTAATAATAATAACTTAAACTTAATTACTTGTTAATAATTTGACAAGCATTTCCTTTTTTTATTTGACGTGTTCGTTCCATCCAGGGCTCAATCGGCTAAAATTAGACATGAAAGAGGTGAAAACAAGAACAAGCAATGGCGTCTATACTACACAGCGTTGATGCGACATACTGTCAAATTATCGATGCCAGCGGTTGTTCTTGTTTTCACCTCTTTCATGCATAACATAGGCGATTAGCCGATATGGATAGTTTCATCCAAATCCTTCGCTTTTCTGAAGTCATTCTGTCCTGGCCAGCAGGCGAGTTCTTTGTCGTTCTCTTAGAGAGATCTACGTTCTGCAGTGTACACATGCGAATATAAAGAACGAAAGGCTGATGGTGGCGTGCATTTCCTATGGCCAGTGGTCCACGAGGCGCTTGGAAGTTCGGTCCGAAGCTTCTGGAAATGGAACTGTCAGTGGCAGCGGTTGGCTTGCGTCCAACCAGCTTCGGTGATTAGATATTCCTTCACTTGCATAATTTACGAGTAATTACACCATCCATTTTATATGTCTGCACGTAAACGGTATATGCTATCTTGTTTGTTCTTATTGATTCAGTTTGGCCAAAAATGTTTTTGCTATACATTGTGTGAAGTCTCTATTCAATGAATTAAAAATATATGATCGGAATATGTACGGAAATTTTATTATTACATTAAATTAATGGATTCGTACTTACCTAATTCGTGTCGCAAATTTTTGTGTATCTGATTTTCGTATATATATATATCGCACTCCTAGACCAAAACGGGATTATGTTGAAAAATGACAAAATCCACTTTGTTGCATATTTGAATCCGCAAGGATTTACCGCGCATACCACTAAGACAGGCTTATTTATATTAGCACAGACTGTCTATAGACAGATACCAAGAGATGGCACTGTACGTCGCTCTTAGGGAATGAATGAGTGGAAAGTCATACCACGAACATGAATCTATGTCTAATTGCGATGTAGCCGCCGACATAACAACCCGTATTGCGCTTACGCAAAACCGAATACGAATTTCGAATAATCTGGTGTTGTAAAACAATTGAGACCATTTCTTCGAATTATTCAGTCCCGTTTTCTGTGTTGGAGAATCGTCTTGGTTAGCGTTTTACTAGTATTCCGAAATGCCGCAGTATTATTGACGGAGGTATGTTATTTTTTTATATTATTCCAAAATAGTTCCGTATTGTTTGAAATGGATAATGTTTTTTAAATAACGCCTTATTGATGTCCCATTTAATATCTGCCACAATTTATCAAAAAAACCATTTTAAATAAACTCAGAATACTTCGAATTCTTACTATACTTGGTAAATTAAAAAAAAAGTTTTTTGCATTATTTTTCTTGTTATAGGAAGGCCAAATATAATTTTTTTTTGATAATGCTCTGTTTTTGAATTAATTAAATTTTCACTCATTTTAAGGTTCGCAGCCTAGTGATGTATGAAAAGAAAATAGAAGACACCTTAAAGGACCAGTCAACTGTCCAAGTAATCAATATGGAAAATGATGCTGAACTCTCCAATGTGGCGTCATCAGTCACTGCTTCACCAGCGGTTGAAGGATTAGTAGTTGCAGAATCTCAGAAATCAGAAAGTGTTTCGTCAGAAAATATAAATGTAACAGAAATATCGGCTCGTACATTACTTGATTTAAGTGATGAAAGTGATTTCATAGATGATTGTGATACAGATGCCACTTTTTCTCTCCCTGCTCAGCAAAAAACTCGGCTTCTTGAGGTCGCCTGACATGATACGATCACGATATTTTTTACATCTTAGTAAAAAAGAAAGATAATATCTTGACCATTTTTTTATTCAGGAATTGTAATTAATATTGTGCTCTGCATGTTTGTACCAAATATTATTGAAATGGGATAGTAAATGACGCCGTAGCAAGCTTCCCTCTTTTTTGGGAGGAATACCCCCTAAACCAACAACTAAAAATATATGATAATTCATAGAACACATACACCAATTCCCTATAAAGTTCGACCTATAAGTGAGTACGAAACTTCTTGCGGACAATTAAGCATCCAAATATACAAACTGTCAGACGAAATAATATTTTTTATAGACTCGAAGCAGAGAAGTTTTGCTCGCTTCGCTCGCTCGGTCAATCAAATAAACAAATTTTGAGTTATTTACCCAAACTTAAATAAACCTAACTCTATTTCCAAAACACGTCCTCGCCTCAACATACTCCCACAAAAGCTAACCGCAATTTTTGAGATATAAATCTCATATTTGAAACTTGTCAAAGGCAACATTTCGTAAAACCTAGACACCAGTTGTAGCAAACTTGCGGGCTCAGACGTGCCAATGCGGAGCCCAAACTGAATATTTAATGATCTTTCAAAACGTGGAAGCATGTCTGCTTTCGGTCTAGAGTTGCTTTGACATAAATGTCTCATATGCCAGATGTACATGCCTCGGCTCTGCTCCAGTTAGATCTCTAACGAAGATTATTCACGAACTAGTTTTATTCTAGGTAGTTTTCGGAGAAGAGTTTTACGGCGTTACCACAAAAACAGTTTTAACTGTATTAGTTTTGCTAAGGCGTGTCAAATGTTTGAACACCTTCAATAATATACTAGAACGACACACTAAATTGAATGTCAAAACTGATGATCAGACACTAGTTTTTAAAAGTTTTGTAGTTGCATAAACTTAAAAAGAGTGGTTATTTCTAAACAAGTACATTCATTTGCAAAACAATTTAGTTTACCGATGTTGTTAAAATTATGGAACCACAAAAATCTGTTAATACGTCTTTGAGAAATTGGGTAACACACGCATCATATAAAACACATTATAATTAAGAACTGCTATTTATTAAAAGTCTCTTGAAAAATATACAGCTGAGTCTACTAACATTTTTACCTCATTTTCATTCCAAACGCAAGCTCTCCCCTCTACTCAATTCAAAAAGCGAGACGCAATGCCCCGTGACTTAATCTAAAGCAATGCTAGATAATGTTGGTAACTTGATCAATATTCGAAATCAAATGAACAGCAATTTACATTTTAGAAAAAATCGAATCATTCCAAAGCAATCGTGTTGAGTGCGCTGAAAAAAGGATGAAGTTAACGTAGTCAAGAAGAAAATCCAGGGTTATTAGTGAGGAGTGTAATTAGTGACACAATAAAAAGATTATATTGAAAAAAAAAAGAAATGATTGCCGGCGTCAATAGAACTTTTTCAGTTATTTCGATTTCAAAATCAAATCTCAGGACCGATATTGATAAAATTTAAATGGAATAATTTTAGAAGTGTACTCTATAAAAAAAAAAGTTTCCAGATCGATTCAGATGTGTCCAAAAAGTCAGTAAAAGAAACATTAAAAAAAAACCGAGACCTTTACCTTTTTTGTTTTTTTTCGGTAAATATTCAGGAATCCAGGAATACTTAGGACAATAAAACACTATGTTGAATGAATCGCGTTATATTCCAAATTAAAAAGATACAAATATAACTCTACCTTTAATATTCGCTTGAATATTACATCAAATACCCTTAAAATAAATAACAATACCCTTAGCCCTTATGATTAAATCCTGCAACTTTCCACGTAAAAGATACGTTATAAGTAAGACCGAGGTTCGAGGTTCGCTCAATTTTGGGACAACAGACAGGTACACGTATTAATCACTTCGAAAAACAAGACTACTGAAAAATTTAAGGATTTTATAAACAAATGGTTAGAAGCTACTTCAAAAAACTCGACTTCTAAATCTTTAAACCTGTGTATCATACAAATTATTTATTTTATTTTGATGTACCCAGTGTCACACTCACGACTAAGACGAGTCTATCGACACCACTCACATAAAAATACGACAAACCGTTTAGGCTTTAGGGGATGCCAAAGAAATATACATACATACATACACTCTAAAAATATAACCCTCCTCTTTCGCAGTCGTATAAAAATGTATAATTGTAGAACCTGTATACCAAGTTTCGTTAAGATTGTTTACAAACTACGGCCTGAACGTAAGTACTGACATCAAAACGAACATCTTAACAGACGAAATAAATTTTGCCAGACTTGAAGCGGAGACGCTTAGCTTGCTCAGTCAGTCAGTCAATAATATAGATATTATATCATAACTAGCTGACCCACCGAACTTTTATGTATGTTTCTTACCTTTTAAACCTTCCCTGGAGTACGACAATCATTTCAAGACTAAAATCAGCTTTATTGGCCCAGCCATTCTCGAGTTTTAGTGAAACAAACGGATTAATTTTTATATTTATATATTTAATTTTTTTCTGTCATAAGAAAGAAGAAAACACAACAACAATAAAATTGTGAAATCGGTCCAGCCGTTTACGCGTGATGGCGTGACCAAGGGATATATAATAAACACTACAAGGAAGGCTTAATATTACAGATTTTAGCCTTCCTTGGGGTTTAGAGTCTGCCCGTCAGTACCAAGTTTTTTTTTAACAGACTTCATAAAGTTAACTTCATGAGGAGGTTTTCAGTTCTTCGGAATATTTTTTTTTATGTTTGTTCCCCGATTTCACAGAAACGTTTGGATCGATTTCAAAATTTATTATTTGTTCAAAGTATACTCTTCAGTTGACTTGTATAGTTTTTAGCAAAATCGGCCCAGTAAATCAAAATAACTGATCAAATATAAGGTAGGTAGTTGTTTTATTATAAAGAAGATTACTGTTCCCTTCTATCGCAGACAGATTTAAATCAAGCTATTATTTATAACTAAATCCAAGTCATTGTAAATGTTACCAAATTAATAAGATCGTCTATTCAAATGAAATCTCAAGTAGAAACGATTTTTACTGGGACGTGATCTTGTTACCGACACAAAGCTTATACTGCATCTTTTTTTAAAGCGTACGCACTGTACTTAAAAACGACAAAAAATACAGAAAAAATCGCGAGGTATTTTCGAAGACGTGTTTTCATAATCACCATGGTATATTTTTATATTAATATAAAAAAAAACTTAAAATTATTTTCGTTACAAAATCTCTTACTTTTGTTTTTATTTGTTCACATCAATTTAGCGTGTAAAGTTTAAGTGCTCGTAAAAAATCTTTTACGTTTTTATTTTGATCTATTGTAGTTTATTGCCCGAATAAATAAAAAAATAGTACAGAAAACAAAATTTAACAAAATTTTATTACAATTATTCGTTAATCAATTCTTTTCTAGTTTTTAATTTCTATTGAACTATACTTATAATTTATTATTTAAGCGCCGGCATCAAGTAGCATGAGCAAACCGAGACACGCGTATATTTTATCGTTCATAGAACACAGTGCGTAAACCACAACTCAATTCGGTCCAAATCTTTCAGATTGGAATTAGATTCTTTACGGTTTAGAAACAGACTCAGTGTCCAAGCAATCTCGGTTGGATACTGACGTATTCTTGATCGCCTAGTAGTTGAATGCAATTTGATTGCATGTTTCGCGTCAAGTAACAAGTAGGTAGGAATGCTAGCTCTATTCGAACATCTATTCAATCTTGCGTCATCATCATTAGCCAGAAAACGTCCACAGCTGAACATACGCCTCCCCCTTAGAACGCCAATCCGAACGACAAGCTGCCAATTGCGTCCACTGGTTACTTGTGACTTTCACTATGTCGTAGGTCCACCTAGTGGTAGGCCTACCTACGCTGCGTCTTCCAGTTCGTGGTCGCCACTCAAGAACTTTTCTTCCTAGTCGGTTATCGGCTCTTCGAGCGATGTGTTACACCTGTACAAGCATGTAAGGGAACGTAAAAAGAAATGAGAAGTTATAATTGTTAGGGTTGTGTACCTACCCAAAGGTTAAAAACAGGACCTATTTCTAAGAGGCTGTATCTCATAGAACGTGATAGCTAGACAGTTGAAATTCAGACATGATGTATTTCAGTAGCGGCCATCACAGCAAATAATGACAATAAAATTAATATTTAACGTAAGCTCCCATACAAGAAACTTGTTTTTGTGTCGTTTTTGGCTCGATATTAATAACGAGCACAAATAGGAACTTGAACTAATTGGATTAAAAACGGGGCAAGTGCTTTTAATACCAAAAACAGAATGACTAACTACAACAAGATAAAAATATATAGCAGTAAGATTACCTATGGACCATTTAAGATCCTACCTACCTACAACCAGAGGGCAGCGTGCCCATCATGCTTAAAGCCATAATGTTGTATAGATGATGGTAAATAATCATTAGTGTCTGTGTGTGGTAAATAATCATCACTTCGCCGATTTTTTTTATATTTGTCCGGCGTGACGAGCTAAGGTTTCCTTCAGGGTTACCTCCTTAGTATTGGAACGTAATGTTACCGGACTGATATATAACTAAGTATAATGTATATAGTAATCAGACATCAATATTAAATTTAACATTATTATCTAGACACAAATTTATTTTTTCTAATTTTTCTTTAAATTTTAACTCTTGTTTCGTCATAATATTATAATTTATTATTGTACGTATTGACTTGCCTAGTGTAACAAACGCAGTTATAAGGCCAATAAATGATTAGACTTTGACTTTGATTTGACTTTGACCATGTTCTTCCATTTTTATATCGCTAACCCACATTTGTGCACAGAAACAAGATATTAATGGTTAATAATACTCCTATATTATACATTAAAACTTGCAGAATCACTAGTTTTGCAATAAATGCTCAGACAGAGACGCCATTTTTTCGGCGAATGCGGGAAAAAACCATATGTTTTTTCTTCTAGTATATTATTTGTAAGTAGTTTAAGTTTTGAGTATTACTAAACGGCAATGTAACACAACACTCTTGCCTAAGTATATAAAAAAAACTACGTGTATCAAAATCTTGTATGTCAACGACAAATACTTCAAATACACTGAAAGAAGACTTCTTCAAATTTGTAAACATTAATTTGTGATAATAAATATTTTAATAATTTTATTTTCAAATATGTCTTGGTTAATATAATACATTTAAAACTCGAATGAAATGATTCCGCTTCCTATAACAATCGGGATAATTATTATGATATTTTTATTTATATACTCTGCTATTCGGAATATGCTGGATACATGAAACGGTGTGATAAAATGCGATGTGCTACACAAAAGTTACTCAAGAAAGTAATAAGAAGTAAGAAGAATTAACGATATTAGTAATAGAAAGATTCATCTGACTTAAAGAGTGACCTATTACGTACTAAATAATTACTAAAACATTATAACGTGCTACTTTTTGCTAATTGCTGCAATTAAGATAGAGCAATGAATGATCCTATTACAATAATCATGGTCATCGTCGTGATTGCAGCAATAATAGCGGCAATTCTTGCATTTTGTGTGAAACGGAAATATTGCTTCTGTTGGAAGCTGCAACATCGCGCCACGGCAATATTGCCTGATAATAGATAATTTAAGTATTGGTCAAATGCAAAGGCGGATTAAGTATGGAGAGCGCCGTAGGCAAGCAGCTCATGGGCCCCTCGAACAGAGCTATATTATTTTGTTATTTTGCTAAGAAGAACGAGAACGATGTCATTGCGTAGCTGGAGTTGGTGAGTGAAGGATATCACTTTGCTAATACAAGAAAACAAATTTATCAGGATCAGGATCGCATGCGCCTTTTGCCTCACGCCCCTAGGCATGTGCATAGTTTACCTTGGGAATTAACATAATACCAGGATGAAGTATGATATAGCTTCTCATCGCTTCACTAACTGTGCTTTAGTCTAAAATTGTAAAAAAAGCTTTAACATATTGTATAATATTTTAAATAAGATAAAGTATGTAATGTTTACTTTATTATACATCTTAATAGCTAAAAGTTGATGTATTTTTGTTTGTTGGTAAACCAACAAAATATTAGTTGATAAGGATGCCCTGGTGATAAAAATTCCCTGTATAACTACTACCTATAACAGCATCGAGAGAAGTATGTGTTTTACTTCTCTGTTTCATTTCCAGTATCTGGGCAGCACAACTAGAAGTGGAATAAGATTAGATCAACGCTGGTTGTTTACTACTAGCATTATGCTGAGTAGGTGTCATGTTGATGCAGAAAAAAAGGGGGTCGTAGGTTTCAATTTAATTTGTTTATAATATTTTTATTTTAAACATAATTTTTTATTATTTATTTTTTATACTAGTTCTGTCCATTATGAAATTTTACATAATATGTCTATATCCAGTCCCTCACTCAATCGAACGTAAACATATCAAATCGACATGAAAAAGACTTGAACTTACCGTAGTGTTCATTCATGTAAAAAATATAATTCCCCTGTCGTAAATAAAATGATAATATTCTATAATCGTTAAAGTCTAATTAATATTATGAAAGGAATAATTAACCATACACAAAATAAATTAAATCGAAGAAAATACTGAACAGTTTAACCCAGCTTCTCCATAAAGATTATAAACTTCACTTTGAAATTGAATTAAAATATTAATTGAGCGAAAAACTGGCGTAAAGAAATAAAAATCTTCATCTACCCTCCAAAGTCTCAAATTAAAAGAAGTCCGCAGAAAGAGCTGCCACTTGGAATGTCTCGAGAGGGCGCTAGTGTTGCAGCAACGAGATTTTTAAAGTCTTTCACTCTAACTTTGATGCGGACTTTCCAGAAAATTCTCCTAGAGATTTACCGGAAAAAAAATTGAGTAAGCTGACTTTTGACGCCCTGTTAAATCTTTGTTATTGTCACGGAATGAGAAAGATTTATTGACGCGTTTTTAAAGTTACGATGTTATTATAAAAAAACATATTAATATAGTTTTGCTCTGCCTATTCGCCCATCTGTCTGTCTGTCCTAAGTATAACAGCATATACTTGCGTTTGACCGCAACTCATCTGATATAAATTGACAATGCGGTCTAAGATGTAGCGCACTTGCCTAGAGGAAACTGATTCACTCGCGATTTGAAGAGACCGAGATAAAGCTATACTTATACAAAGATACATATTATAGTTTGCATATGCAGATAAATATTGTAGATTTTATTTTTCATCATGTGATAATACATTTCTATGTAGCTTTTGGCTGTTACACGAAATATATGACAAAAATAAAAAATCCAAACACTAAAATATTTCATCTAGATCAGTATATAATTCTTTTGCTCTCAAGAAACCCAAAAAGGGAAAAAAAAATAACAATTATAGTAATTGTTTCGTTGTTAAACAAATATTTTTTATATTTTTAAAACTACAAAATATACTAACGTAGTTTTTTAAAGGAATTATTATTAGTTAGGTATATTATTATTGTCAAGCAAAACATACTTTATTTAAAACGTCCACGGGTGAATTCTAAAAACACAGTTATATGCACTTAAATCATAGATTATTTTTTTTAAGCTAAACTCAAGTTATTTAGTAATTTAACTTTCTAATAATCCCTTACCATAAAACTATAGAAAAGTATGCAATATAAAGTCCACAATAACTCTAAAAGAACACCACATATTTTCTAAAACACTCGTATTGTCAGTGTTCCTTTAGAGATTTATCCATCCGCAAGGATTTCTATTCTAAAGTAAATGGAACAGAAACTACAAGGCTTACCAGTGACTGTCCCATACCATAGATCACTGGTACAAGCAACTGGAACAAGCTACTCGTACGAGCACCTGCGCCATCTATTCCCGGCGGCAAGTAATACGTTTCCGAAGGTTTGCTTTATCTTTATCTCTTTTATAAATACGGGTTTCTTGGGGAAAATCGGTAAATATAGGTATATTTACTTTTAAGGTTAATATCTATATTACGTACTCAGATTTATTTATATAGTTAAACTAGCCCGGCCACGCGTTGCTGTGGCTATTTTATAGCGTCAACAACACGTGGTAATTATGCTGTTAAAATGTAGCTTATATGACACGTTCGTAGATTTACCATAGCAGCGCCATCTATTGATTACTTACTCAACCCAGTCGAAAGGTATCGACATCTGTTAGAATCATTTGGAGTTAACAGATAATTGTGACTGTCAAATAATAACAGACAAATAATTAGCAATAAATTAAAATTGCGACTATAATTTAAGATTTAAACTATCCTATCTCTCAAGTTGGATCGAACTGCACATGGTGTGCGAATTTTATTATAATCGGTTAAGTGGTTTAGGAGTCCATTGAGGAAAAACATTGTGACACGAGATTTATATATATTAAGATAGGTAGGAATTTAGGCTCACTTTATTTTTATCACGATAGTAAAACAAGTAGTTAAAAGTGAATTGGAAAAACCTGACTGCAAGAAATTTAGACCCACAGAGAAATCGCGGGATGCAGCTAGTATAACCTATGACCATCTGCAGGCGAAGACGAACCTATTGACACCACTCACATAAAAATACGACAAGCTGTTAAGGCTCTAGGGCGTGACAAAGAAATATACATACATACATACACTCGAAAAACATAACCCTCCTTGTTTCGCAGTCGGGTAAAAAGGCTATATAAATGACCGAGCTAGCGAAGCATCTTTGATTCTAATCTGGCACAATAATCTTAGACAGTTGACATTTTCACAGAATATTTTAGTAGCAGGTTTTTTGGTCGGGTTATTTCCCGTAGAAAGAGGAACATCTGCTACTGATCCCCTTACCAAATGATTTCAACTAGATCTAGGATTTTTTATTTGCTTTCGAGGTCATCAGTTCGTAGAACTACTAATATCTGATAAGTACAATAACTTTGAAATTTAAATAAACCCGTCACGGCAAAGCTATTCACTAAACTTCTGTATCTTCTAAACTACGTACGCTTTAACTTGCCTACAACTTATCTAACGATAGTATTGCCAAAGTATCTCGATACAAACTCCCGTCCGATGCAAGTATCTGATATAAGTATCAGGTAAGCCTGGTATCAGATACCGATATCACATTAGTATTCTACCAGCGACACTACCTCAAAACGGGGGTAGATGTGAGATTATGGCCTTTGAAAGGCCATTATGGTCGTATAAACAGTAACGTTAGTTATAGGTTCGGTTTAACAAATTATTCAGTTTATTATTAATGGACTTGATTGGTTGATTGAAGTCTTTATTGTAGGCACACAAAACGCAAAATATAACTAATTCTTTTAAAAAGAGGAAAAGGGTTTTCTATTTTTTCTGTTATTTTAGTCTATCTACCTACCACACTATTGATTTATTTTGATAAAATTATATATAATCAACTGAAAAAATTACATAATTCAATAACAAACATTATTCAAATCGATCCGGGCTTGTCTTAGAATTTGGGGAAAATATATGATAAAAGAAAAATTAAATCGATGTATAAGGACCTCCTCTTTTTTATGTCGGTTTAAAATAAACTACATCAGTGGTGTTGATGACGTACTTCTCATTAGCAAGCTAACCAAATCTAGCTCTGTCATGTGGACAAGAGCTTTGAAGTCTGATAAAAACGAGAAAAAACGCTACGTTGCCTTGAAAACTCAAACAGTCTCGAAAACTACACTGCCGAAACATGGCTAAGCTGTTGGTTTTCTAATGCTTCCCAGTTCATCCGTCCGTCTGTCACCAGGCTGTACCTCATAAACCGTGATAGCTTGACAGTCGAAAATTTCACAGATAATGTATTTCTTTTACCGTAGTTAGAATCTGCGCGCAAAAAGAACCGCCGCGCCGTGGCGTAAAGTGGTATTTTTTTAGCGTGTCACGTTATTATGACGTTTTCAAAATAACAAATATGTTAAATAGACAAGTCAATTTCTAATAGATCGATATACTTCATAAGTACCTACACATTATAAGAAAAGCGTAGTGAAGAAAGAAAGATTCCTTTTTCATGTAGTTATAGTAGCCTCTATTTAATAATTAGTAAATTGAAGGTAAATTAGAACTAGTATTTCAGGCCACTTTACAATAACTATGTCTAGCTCTTACTGCTAGTTACAATTACGTCGAAGTAAATACCAACTCACGCGTCAAATCTTATACTTATACGATACATTGGTAGCCATTGGTTGGTACAACTCTATGTATATGCAATGGCGGTTTTTTCTCGTTATTAGACGAACTTGTTCCATTTTTTAAAATTGGAATCCGTAACGCGTCGACCAATCGAGCCGTGTGATTTGAAAAGAGAACGAAAATGAAGGTATTTCGATGCTATCTTGTTTGACGGGAAATGGTCCAATCAGGTGATTGGTTTGTGGTTTTTTGAATTTTCGAACTAGTTTCTAGTTTGTATGCAGTAGCATCTGACGCCGTGCAAATATGATTTATATTCACAACATTAGTAGATTATTACTTTGTTTAATTTTATTTATTATTGTTGGTCACTATTTTTAATAGATCTTTGTTTAAATATAGGATATGCTTTAAATGATCGTTGAATTCATGACAACATACAATTGTATCTACTAGAGCAACCTCACATCAAAAAATATGAGGTATTTCACACTACAAAATCTATTTTTTTTTTAAATAAACCTTTGCAATTTAGAGCTTAGTATCGTAGTAAAAATCAATTACAATAATGAGTTAATTTAATAAAATATTAAAATGCCTTTAATCATACATATATTATAACGAATATACGTATTGATAAATGCAATTAGGTACTCTTAATAGAGTGTACGAGTATATTTTAAACTTAAACTTCGTAGATTTAAATTTCTTTTTTTTATTCATTAAATATGATAATGGTCGATTGGTTAGTGACGTCGATTGCCGTGCGACAGGTACGAGGTTCGATCCCACGAAACACGCAGAAAGAGTTTAAACTACCGGTGAAAGAAAACGTCGTGAGGAAACTATAACATGGAGCTAGTACTCGTGCGAGTTAGTGGTCGAATGCCTAGCTGTATTGGATCAAGAAAAAGTACTCAAAGTACTTCAGTGATACAAGGATTTTTTAACCTTCAATTATATTTTTCTTTACTTACATACTAGTTACATTAAAGTTATTACAGATCCAGAAATCTCCATTCATTTTCTAGATTTTAAAAGTAGTTAGCTCAGTGCAAACGTACTCGAAATATGCTAGTAGAGTAATAAAGTGTACGCACGTGAGTTTACCAACCCATACGCCCGTCGGCAAAAGAGACAAAACGAAACACAAGGTATTTTACCGTTGTAGACGACTTTAAAAGAAGTCAAGGTTGTTTTGAAGTTTTCAGAATTGGAATATGGTTGAACTAAGCTAATGGCAGTTCTATAGGAGTCATCTGACATCGAATCTAAAACTGATCCTAACAAAGCAAGCCAGCTATCACAGTTGAGCCGTTAGTTGGTTGGTAGTAGAGCAAAAAATAATATGTTTTATTACATTGAGAATAACGAAGCTCATGTTACTCAGATTTAAAGTTAGAATGTCCCTGTCTATCTCAACATATAACTGTCATTTTATTGAGCCTAAATATTCAACATCGCAAGTTTTTCAGTACAGGAGTAATAAATAACCCTACTTAATAAACTAATTGTGGTCAAAATACGGTAAAGTTAATGATTTCACAGATTTTTTAGAAATATTCAAATATATAGTCCTGTTAAGTATATAAGTTTTTCACAATATAATATACAAGATTATGAATAATAATATTGTTAAAATTACTGTCACTTTTATAAATATTAACTAGTATTGTACGGTACTGATCTATATTGCCCGAGTGCTGAACAAAGGTCTTTTCCTAGCTTTATAGAAACACAGGTCTTCGGCTATCATAGCACAATTCTTATCGTAAAACGCCTGCAAAGTGAATTGATTTATAAGGTTTTTTTATTTATTTAATTACCTTATAATATCCATAATGATAATTAAGGAATACTAATAATTAATATTAGATTTTAATTAAAAATACTATACAATAGCAATATAGTGACAAGTTTTTATTTTTAATTACATTTGCTTTATTTGTCTTTATTTTTGTCGTAGAAGTTTCCGATAATTTACTACCGTTTGTTAACATTATTCAAGAAATTACTTACGCAAGATTATTTATTCGAATAACTCATTCGAATAAATTTATTCGAATGACCATTGACTTATTCGAATAGCTCGAGCAATCTACCTGACCATTAACGATTAAATCTTGATTAAGATCTCGAGGCCTCTACATGAGCACTAGCTCGTATTATATCAAGAGGTGAGACACGTAGGTAATTTAGTACTGGTTGCATCTTAGACTAAACCTAATCTAGGTCGCATCTCATAGGACAGGAGCGGTTAAGTTTTTAATAATTAGGGCCGCATTGGAAATTTTATGTTAGACATTAGATTAAATTAGTTGATGAATCATTGAAATCCGTGGAAAAATTATCGGTGCGTATTTGCAGATTTTTTTCTTGATCTTTGTATTGGTACCTTATGTACATGAGTCCGATTCTGAATCTAGTTGATGAGCACAATAACTGTTATACACTACTAACCGATAATCTTGTATAGATAATGTAGATGTTTACTGTTTAGAGTCGCTATACATAATTTTGCGAGTGAACGAGGCGCATACTCTTCGGGCCTAGCAAAAGTGTTGTGGATTAATTTTATGGGTATTTTTCTTAAAAAATAAGATTAGCTGCGGCTGGTTTCAATAATACTTGGCAGGAGATGCAGAATACAACTACAATATATGAGCCCTAAATATTTAAGCAAACGGTTTAAAGGTCTACCTCTTTTGTTGCAAAATTATTGTTAGGTATTGCGAGATTATAAAATGGCAGTACTGCTATTTAATTTTCATTCGGTAACAAGGTAATTACAGGAAAAAATATTACTGTATTGTCACTTGGAATTTAAAAAATGTTTGAGCGGGCCTCGAATTGGGTGCACCTGCTTCATCCAGCTCAGAGCTAGGCTTCCTAGGTCGTGATACGAGTCGAGCTAGTTAGATAATTTAATATCAAACGGTAGCTGGTAGACCTACCTGTAGTATGACCTGGCCATCTATAATAATATATTTATCCTTGTTTAAGTTAATGTACTAAGATTGTGTTACATGAATAAGTTTTTTTTGCTGATTTCGAAAAAGAAGCAATTTTCAAATCAATACCTTTTGGTATGTTTGTAACGCAATTATTCTACCAATGAAGAATCGATTTTCATCGTTTTTTTGTTTGTGTTGTAATATTTTAGAAGAGGTTGTCCTAGATATTTTAGAGGAGGTTGTCCTAGATATTTTAGAGGAGGTTGTCCTAGATATTTTAGAGGAGGTTGTCCTAGATATTTTAGAAGAGGTTGTCCTAGATATTTTAGAGGAGGTTGTCCTAGATATTTTGGAAGAGGTTCTCCTACATATTTTAGAAGAGGTTGTCCTACATATTTTAGAAGAGGTTGTCCTAGATATTTTGGAAGAGGTTGTCCTAGATATTTTAGAAGAGGTTGTCCTAGATATTTTGGAAGAGGTTGTTCTAGATATTTTAGAAGAGGTTGTCCTAGATATTTTAGAAGAGGTTGTCCTAGATATTTTAGAAGAGTTTATCCTAGATATTTTAGAAGAGTTTATCCTAGATATTTTAGAAGAGTTTATCCTAGATATTTTAGAAGAGGTTGTCCTAGATATTTCAGAAGAGGTTGTCCTAGATATTTTAGAAGAGGTTGTCCTAGATATTTTAGAAGAGTTTATCCTAGATATTTTAGAAGAGTTTATCCTAGATATTTTAGAAGAGGTTGTCCTAGATATTTTAGAAGAGGTTGTCCTAGATATTTCAGAAGAGGTTGTCCTAGATATTTTAGAAGAGGTTGTCCTAGGTAAATAGTTTTTCAAATGTATCAAATTTAATTCCGTTGTTAAATTAGAATGAATGAAAATTGTAAACTGAGCCAACTAATTTTTAATGATATTTGGCAGGGACATGTTTAATATAAGAGTTCGAAATTTAAATGCAAACACATGTATTTAATATATTTAATCCAAATCGATACACCGGTTTTTTTTTATCTTTGAGTAAGTATACATAGATGACATTTTTGTAACGTAAGTTTTTCGTGCCGTGATGAAATGAAATGCCGTGAAAAGACTATACACTTAAACGTACCTATTTCGAGAGCGAATGAAACATCTAAAACTTTGTCTTTCTTAATTCTAGAGCTATGTCAGATGGGTAAAAGAGCTCTCTCATAAAATTTTATATTACAACAGTCTCCAGACTGTAATGCGAAAGTAATGTTCTGTTAGGCATTCCTCAAAATTGGTTAATTTCTACTTGCAAAGATTTAATTTTACGAGTGGGAGTGTTTAAAAACAAAGATGTGTACAAAGTTCTCGATAACTTTCGAATTTGGAATAATTTTTTCTTGTTTTTTCGTTAATACATGTACTGGATAATAATTTAATGGATAAAAAAATTCTTTGAAAAGATAAGTAGTAGGTTAACTACTTCTGTTTAATTTTGCATTTATAATTATGCTGATATTACTAAAACTTACTCATTATATTTGTTGACTCCTATGGTATTATGTATAAGGTCAGGAGTGGAAAGTTAAACACATTTGAGTTAACTTGAAATAGTTCTACGTTTAATACACTTGCACACTTATATTTCACACAATTGTTCTGTCTTAGTCGGCGACTGGCGGTAGAATGCCAGTCCGCCGAACCTGCCGGCCCTATCTCCGTTCGATCGTTTTACATCCATAAACCGGAAGAATTAACATTACATTTAATATACAAGTAATGATTATTATAATAATTACAAAGATTTAAGATTAAGCATTTACCAATATAAACATAATTTTAATATAAATATTTTAATAATTAAGTTACTAAAGCATTCTATTACTTGTCGTTTTATTTATAATCAAATCTGTACCTTCTGATTCATATATTGTACTTGTGAACACTATTCAACGTAAAATAGAACTATAATATTAAGAAAGGTTTATCTCTAACCTAAATTCTAACATTCGGCCTTTCCTGACACTAAGTTTGTCCTCAAACTTACTGCTATGCTACTTAATCATATTTTAATTGAAAATACCCATGGATCTATCAACATGGTACCCAATATTTTCAATTTCATGGATCGTAAAATATTGATTGCTCTATCGAAATCAATACTTTACCGCCACAATCTATATTCTAATACGTGACAAGTATTTTATTGATCGAAAATACCCATGGATCTATCAACATGGTACCAAATATTTTCGACCCTTTGGATCGTAAAATATTGATTACTCTATCAGAATCAATACTTTACCGCCACTCTCTACATTCTAATACATACTTAATTGAAAATACCCATGGATCTATCAACATGGTACCAAATATTTTCGACCCTTTGGATCGTAAAATATTGATTACTCTATCAGAATCAATACTTTACCGCCACTCTCTACATTCTAATACATACTTAATTGAAAATACCCATGGATCTAACAACATGGTACCAAATATTTTCAATCCTTTGGATCGTAAAATATTGATTCCTCTCTCAAAATCAATACTTTACCGCCACACTCTACATTCTAATACTTAATTGAAAATACCCATGGATCTATCAACATGGTACCAAATATTTTCAATCCTTTGGATCGTAAAATATTGATTCCTCTCTCAAAATCAATACTTTACCGCCACTGTCTACATTTTAACACATATCATAAGAATTTAATTAATTGAAAATACCCATGGATCTATCAACATGGTCATCCAATATGTTCAATCTTCCCGTTAGAAAAATACTGATTGATCTATCAAAATCAAGTATTTTACCAACTAAATCGTTAATTATTACAATAAAAATCATTCCTTACAATAATACTTTTATGATGGTTTTTTTTTGTATATACACTAGAACCACCCGAAATTATTACATAATATTAACATAACATGGCTTCATATTATAGTATAACATTAAACCAACTACTTATGTTCCTATTATTTAACCTCTGTACAAATAATTAATTAGAGTTACACGCTGATCACGACACTTATTTAATATAAAATATTTACTTAACTCATGCACTCATATTATAATACTTCTTTCCGATAATGTTATTCAACAGCTCTTTTCTTATTATTCCTTAACTAATTACAGATTAATCATTAAAGTTTCACGCTGATTATGGCATTATAAGATTAGATAAAGATTTTATTTAACACATCCACAATAAGTAATATTAGTCAGATTCGAGTTCACTGTTACTACTACTACTACTACTACTACCGTCCTTATTATTATTTTTGTCGTCATTGCCGATCGATATCCAAGGTTTAATGCGATCGGCTGCCCATACATTACAATAGCTCTTTTGCGTTATACTAGTTCCAGGTATGCTCGATACTTCATATCTATCATTATCTAGGATTTTTGTGATTCGAAAAGGCCCTGTAAATTTCGGAAGTAACTTTTTACTTTTACCGTCATTATTTGGAGTAGGTTTTAAAATTTTTACTAAGTCATCTATTCTGTAAAGTCTAGCCTTAAGTTTAGTTTTATCATATCTACCCTTTTGAGACTGTTGATCTTTTTGTATATGGTTACTTATTTCTGCTCGTATCTCTTCTATATCACCTACCTGACGCGTTTCATTTAAAATAGAGCTAAAAATATTGTCACCCCGGCCTACCATTGGAATTGCAAAAAGAGCTTCAGACGGTGTCTTGCCTATTCCTTTGTTTAGAGTATTATTCAAGCCCCATTGTAATTTTCCTAATGGTCGATCCCAATGCTTTTCACCTAGCTTATCAGTGTAGGCGGTGAGGGCATCTAATATTGTTCTGTTATACCTCTCTACTTGGCCATTGGCTCGTGGAGAATCCACAGCGTTAAGAATATGATTTATTTTAGAGTCGTTGCAGAAGTGCTCAAATTCATGTGCCGTAAACGAGGAGCCTCTATCGGATATTAGTCGATTCGGATACCCGAATGTACAAAACGTATTTTATAGAGATCGAATGGTAGGTGAGGTCTTAAGATTTCTTAATGGCGTCAATATACAGAATTTGGTGAACCCATCAACTAAAACAAGAAGGTAGGAGTGACCGTTAGTACTTTTGACAAAGGGGCCCAAATGATCGATATGAACAGTATCGAAAGGCTTGTTCACCTTATGAATCGGATGTAAAAGCCCCTCTTTTGGTCCAGCTGGTTCCTTGCTATATGCACACTCTAGACAAGAACGTACGTATTTTTTTATAAAACGTTTCATCTTCGGGAACCAAATTTCTTTACTAATTTTGTCGTAAGTCTTATCAATACTAAAATGACCAATATCGTCATGATTGAGTTTACATAATTGGAATCTAGCTATTTTCGGTACGACCCACTTAAGCTCTTCCCCAACCTTCCGAAACAATTTATTATTTTTAAGGACATAGCTTTTCTTAACATCTGTATATTCGGTATCTTCTAAAATGTTTCTAATTCGTTTTGTCTCTGCGTCTTGTAACTGCAAAGTAAGCAACCAGTCCTCCTGAGTTATTTTAAGAACAGTTGGAGTATGGTCATGAACTACGTCCGATTCACATGGCGAAGGGTTCCTACTCAAAGCGTCTACGTGAGACATTGCATGTCCTGGTTTATATTCTATATTAAAATCAAACTCTTGCATCGCTATCCACCAACGCGCTATGCGTGGCATCAAATCACGTTTGCTAAATGTGGCTCTTAAGGCTGCACAGTCTGTAACCAAAGTAAACCGAATACCTAACAAATATACGCGAAACCGTTGAAGTGAAGCTACGAAGGCCAACGTTTCAAGCTCATAGGAGTGGTATTTTTGTTCGTCTATAGAAGTCTTTCTACTAAAATATGCTATAGGTTTTAATTGATTAGTATTATCATCCTTCTGTAACAAAATTCCACCTAATCCATATTTACTGGCTTCTGTGTGTAAGTAAGTTTCGTTTTTAGGGTCATAAATGCCTAACACTGGTCTCTGTATTAATGACTCTTTTAATTTAAGAAAAGATTCCTGTTGCTCTTCATTCCAGCACCATATTTTGCCTTTTCTAGTTAGATCAGTAAGCGGCCTTGCCAGGCTTGCGAAATTTTTCACAAATTTTCTAAAATAACTAGCCAACCCAATGAACTGTCTGACTTCATGAACATTACGTGGTACCGGAAATTGGTCCACAGCATTAATCTTCTCTTTTCCAGGTCGAATTCCGTGCTCGCTTATTTCATAACCAAGGTATTCTAATTCTTCTTGAAAGAAATTACATTTATGAATATTCAAAGTAAGTTTAGCCTTTTGAAGTAGTTTAAACGTATTTTCAAGTCTTTGAAATCCTTCCATAAATTCTTTCCCGGGTATAAGAATGTCATCCATATAGGCGAGAGCGGAATTGAACCTTGAATTTCCTAGAACCTGATTAATTGTACGTTGAAATACCGCGGGGGAATTAACTAAACCAAAGGGCATCTTCTTAAATTGATAAAGACCATCCGGAGTAATAAAAGCAGTGAGATGTTTACAGTCTTCCCTAATTGGAATTTGGTAATAACCACTAGCTAAATCAAGAGACGTGTAATATTTATTTCCATTCAGCAAATCTAATTGGTCATCTATTCTTGGCATTGGAAAATGATCTTTCTTGGTTTTTCGATTTAAAGCTCTAAAATCGACACAAAGACGATACCCTCCTGTTTTCTTTCTGACTAATATTATAGGACTTGCATAAGAAGAATTTGATTCTTCTGCTATATTGTTATCGATAAGTTCCTTTACCATTTCTCGGACTTTTTCTCTTTCAGTGTGGCTGAGGCGGTAAGGTCTATAGACTACAGGAGTGGTATCTTCCAGTTCGATGTTCATTTCAGTTTTATCTGTGCATCCTAACTCTGATAGTGTTTGTGCAAAGCAGTCTCTATATGCATTAACTAGTTCAAGAACAGTTTGTCGTTGTTGTGATGGTAGACTTTGATTAATTTTAACTTCCTCTTCAGTGAATGGTCGTAAAATATCACTTTTGATCTGATGGCAGTTCAATTCAGGATCAATATCGGGAGGACATTCTGTAATTATGCGCTTACTACGCGACATAATTGAGTTACTACTTAAGAAAATAGGTTCTGCCGACAGATTGTAGACAGCGACTTGGCATTTTCCATTAGTAATATTGTAAACGCCACCTAGCACGCAATAATTGGCATTTTCCAACCTCCTAACACCACCCTCCATAAACACGTCGCAAGTAGAATTTTCGTCATCCTCACAATCAACGTAGTCAAATTTCTGTAAAACTGTATCAACCCTGATCCTAAGAATGACTTTGTCTTTATCATACTTTTCAACATTAATATTAGACAAAAAGTCATCAGTCATAGTTTTTTTTAATATTTCTAATTTATCATGGGTTTTTACGACTACAACATCTGCCCTTTCAGTAAAATCTTGACCAACTAGCAATGACTCACTAAGCAAAGAAGATTCTACAATATACGCGTCAATGTCTGCGCTAACTTCACCAATGCATAAATTCAACTTAGTTTTACCCAAGGGAACTGACAAGCCATTACCGAAACCACGAATATTTGGGACGTCGTTTTCTATTTTAGGTAAAGAATACTTCTCAACAATATCCTGTCTGATCAGTGTACAATCGCTTCCAAAATCCACATAACATTGTAAATTGATTTCGTTATTAATAATAGCAGTCTTATAGTATTTTGAGTCGGACCAAAATTTTTGTGTAAATAGAGTTTTCTTATCTGATTTGGGATTGATTGACGATTGTTGATTGTCCTTGGGTCTGTAACAGTTATTAGTTGCATGTCCAAATCGTTGACAGTTGTCACATCGAATAATAGGTTTTGGACATTTACTAGATGTATGACCAGATTCCTTGCAATTGAAGCAAAAAACGTCAGTAGTAATTTTATTGCGACATTGAGCAGCGCGATGTCCCGTTTTATTGCATTTAAAACATTTAATTCATTGAACGTGGAATTGGAAGCTACTACAGTGACTGGTCGTTTGACGAAACGTGGATTTTGAGACTCTCTACATAAATCTTTTAGAAATTTCAATAAATCTTCTGGGTCTTGGCACCTCGCAGAAGACGCGCTAGCCCTAATTGTCCTATCCTCTATCCCATATATAAGGCAGTCTACTGCTTTTTTCACCATTATGGAACACGCGTTCAGCAATAACATTTTATCATAGTAATATTCATCTATAGATTCGCCTAACTTCATTCGCCTGTCTAACATTTCAGACAACAATGCCCCATAGTTACTTTCCGAAGGGAATGATTTTATCAATCGTTCCTGCCATTCAGACCATGTCAAAAGTATAGTTTGAAGGCCTTCATAAAACTTCCTAGCATGACCACCCAGTTTTGGCAAAGCGTAATGTACAGTCTGTTCGTCGGTCCATTTGTATATTTTAGAACATTCATTAACCTTTGCTATCCACCCTTCAATGCGCTGATTTTTCTGTGCTGGATCAAATGTGGGTATAATGTTTTTATCATAAGACGAAATATGAGAATGCGATCTCGTGAAACTTTGAATGAGTTGCGATATATCATTAATACTAAATGATAAACTATTTTTACTTGATAGAGCATCCCTTGGATTCACGGCCGACGGCTGAGCAGGCTGCGAAGACTCAGCTTCCATGGTTGTCCGCTCGCGCTGCTGATCAGTACTCGGCTGAAGTTCTGCACACGAGATTGGTGTGCTCGCACGCTCTTGAGCTCGTGATTGTGCAGCTTCCTGTAATGGTTGTTGCTGTACCATCCCAACCTCTCGGTTAGAAGGATCCTTCCACCTTTCAGAGGAATGTCGTTCGTCTCTCACTCTCGGTTCACCGTTTCTTGACTTCGATCTCTGCAGGTGACGTCGCTTATGATGGTGTTTTTTCTTCATACTGCTAGCCCTCGTTTCACGGTTTGGCCTTGACCTTGATGATTCACTATCGGTACTGGAACTGTGCCGACGACGACGTTTACGTCGGCTGGCGCGCCTGACATGACTTCGTGAGCGTCGTTCGTGATATTCACTAGCATTATCGCTGCCCATTGTAGTTCAATCCCACTTCTGATATAAGGTCAGGAGTGGAAAGTTAAACACATTTGAGTTAACTTGAAATAGTTCTACGTTTAATACACTTGCACACTTATATTTCACACAATTGTTCTGTCTTAGTCGGCGACTGGCGGTAGAATGCCAGTCCGCCGAACCTGCCGGCCCTACCTCCGTTCGATCGTTTTACATCCATAAACCGGAAGAATTAACATTACATTTAATATACAAGTAATGATTATTATAATAATTACAAAGATTTAAGATTAAGCATTTACCAATATAAACATAATTTTAATATAAATATTTTAATAATTAAGTTACTAAAGCATTCTATTACTTGTCGTTTTATTTATAATCAAATCTGTACCTTCTGATTCATATATTGTACTTGTGAACACTATTCAACGTAAAATAGAACTATAATATTAAGAAAGGTTTATCTTTAACCTAAATTCTAACATATGGGTCAGACAAATACTCTTCTTATTCCTATTTGAATACAGTATTAAAGTATTTATTTCTAAATACAACTTACGGCCTTTGTTTTTTAGCCTGTCGTCTCTTCCATTCTTAAAAGAACTTACAACTACGAGTATATATTGAACCTATTGCAAGAAAACCTGACTACATATCAAGCTTAAGTACACACAAATGGACACAAGAGGTGATTTCAAGCCTCGTCAACAATGCAGATCGAGTTAAAGGGTGCTGCATAACTTCTACGGAACTGTGACGTCATAGAATTGTTTAGACATTCTTTGTATCTTCGTATTTCTATGAAAAACAATTGAAATTAAGACTCTCTCAATAAAGCAGCACGGCCATTAATTTTCAAAATCAATGGCCGTCGGGGGAAACATTGCAGTAATTAACCAACAGCGAGCGAAGCGTCTCTGCCTCGTATCTGTTTGAATGTTTTATGTTCGTCTGGAAGTTGGTACTCGCGTGGTTCCATCGCGTCAGTACGCGATGGAACCACGCGACACGCGACGGTGCTAAACTGTCCGACAACATACAAAAAAGAAGAAAATATTATGATCAATTTTTCAATGCCGCATCAATTTTTCGTAACTTGGAGTCTTGAGTACAAAGCATTGTTTTTACTACCACCATTAAATGATGGAACGGAGATTTGACTGAAGAATTTCGTTATTAAAGTTAGAATGCAATTTCAGTGAAACTCAAATGTATCGTTGGTTTTGTACGCGATAGTTCAACTGTATAATTTTATGATGTTATTATTAAGTAGAAAAAAGCATGTCTCTTTGCAAATAGTTCAAAATTGTACATGTAAATGTGATCAGAATGTTCTTGTATAATCAGCACCTTTAAAATTGTTCCTGTGTTTTTGAAGATTGTGTGTCTGCAATAAAGAGTTAATTCATTCATTCACCTTTATTTTATAACGAGAGGAAGATCTCTCGGGTATTATGTACGAGTAGCCGGGTTGTGTAGGATTGTATTGTACCTAAACTCCCGGGGTGGCCTGCCTCAGTACTTGATGGAGAGCTCCGAGATCTCTAGACCAACTCACCCATGTCTTCCTTGCAGAATGTTTCAGCACTACCCTAGACTGCTAGCTGGCTCGTTCATCCCTGAGCTTGTATATCAGCACCTACGTTTATCCCACATATGATATGTATGTGAGAATGTGTTTCTTGGTTTGTTTGTTCGTCTTCTAATCAGCAACTGACTGACTGACTTGATTTTTGCTCAGATATAGTTCGAAGTCGGGAGAGTACCTACCATAGTCTACTTATATCGCAGGAAACCAAACATAACATGAGCGGAGCCGAGGGAAAAAGCTACTATAACTATATGTTAATGTTTATTTGTAAATATAATCGAACCGCTTCGAGAATAGAATGGTACGGCCGTGCGAGACTTGGCGAGGGCACTGCCGTGCCCCCAGATTTTGTTTTTGGATGATTCAAAACAACCTTTCATAGCATTGTTGTGATGTGTTATTTTGTATGTTCGTATTTTCTCAAACTTTTCTATTAACAGTCCAAGCAAAAGTCCCATCGTAAAAGTTAGCAATATTTTCCAAAAATTCTTTCGCAAACCACAATAGTGATGTCGCTCAGCTGAAAATGATAAATGAAACGTCACGGGACGCAATCTGAGAGCGGCGCCGGAAATATTGCACTGAGCAACCGCATCGAGACGTCTTCTGGATAAGGTGGACGTATTCAATACCTACTTGAAATTTAATAGCTTTTCTGAAGAAGAAAATCTAACAGCTTTTCTAGTATCTAGTTAAACAACTGGCTAATAACATCTACAATGTCACGGATCTTGCAGAAGGCACTCGCTTCTGCTATAAAGGTAGTGGGTCGGTTATTTCTATATTTCTAATGCAAGGATTTACACAACAGTTACCTCATGCTACGAATCATTAATTTTAACACCGGACCTACACTACCGCTTGTACCATATAGCATCATTGCATTATCCACAGCTAATCCAAAATTTACTGTGCCTTAAATTTGCCATTGATTTAGACTCAGAGCAAAGAATCTCAGCTTATTACTCATCGATTTCTTCTTAACCTATTTTGTTTAAGAAGACGGGTTTTTACGCATACCTGATTGTTGGAAAGGTCCAACTATAGTTTCGTTCACATTCGGTGAACTTCATCAGCGTTGAAATGAGTCGTTCGTGTTTTCGTAATGACACGTCTCGCACTGCGCTCGGCTGCTCGCCGTGCGCGCGTTGTCATCGTCGTTGCTGGGGTGAGGGGGTTGGTAAACAGTACTGTGTTTATTACTGCAGAATCAACTAGCACGTGTACTGATACTACGCACACATGCAGTATTCTGAGTTCACAATTTTGACTTATTTTTATTTCTGGTACTAGTTAGTGTCGGTAAGTTGTTTAGTAAAGTTAATTTAAAGCTACGCTGCCAAAGACAGACTAACAAACACACATAGCGATAAAGACACATAGCGGTCAAACTTATTACATCCCTCTTTTTTTCGGGATTTAAAATGGTCCGGCAAACAAAGGCTAATTCTAATTTGTATGACGGCATGTAAACCTAATTACGTCGTAGTCAGGTTATAGTTTTTAGGAATCCGTACACAAACGGTAAAAACGTTACCTTATTACTAAGACTTCGCTGTCCGTCCATCCGTCAGTCTGTCTGTCACAAGGTTGTATCATATGAACCGAGCGCAGGACTAGAATACTGCGTTTGCCTTTAGTAGCTTTTGTTGCAAAAAACATAAATTACAAATTATTGTAGCAGTAACCGTATTTAATACTGCATACTTAACTATCTAGCACATGCTGAATGCTGCAGATCTTGTTAGCAGAAGTAACTTTTTTGTGCAAGTACTGCGTTTTTTGTTAGTTAAAAATCACGTTTGTAATATGAAAATCCATTATATTATTATTTTTATGTATAGATTAGAGCCTTGAGATATCATTTATGAAAAAAAAAGAAATTCCTAAAAATGTCGATTACTGCATAAACAATTAGTACGGCAGTCTCGGAGTCCGTCTCGGTTCGCCTTCGAGTTCGAGTTCGTCGCTGCTAGAGACATGCTGGGTTCTTTAACAATATAAATCAAACACGCGATAGTTTTATAAATAAAATCTCTAATCTCTTGTTGTAAAATATTGAGAGAGGGTTACCTTAACGGGAGTGAAGACCGTTGGCGGAGTATGAGATATAAACGATA
This sequence comes from Ligdia adustata, assembly GCA_947049295.1. NCBI lineage: Eukaryota > Metazoa > Arthropoda > Insecta > Lepidoptera > Geometridae > Ligdia > Ligdia adustata. The sequence continues at coordinate 6,646,793 of OX346237.1, forward strand.
TTGCCGAACAATGGTGCTGCCACAGGAACGAAGCGAGGACATGGTGAATCTAACACACACACATACATAGTCACACACTCATGCACTCTTGTACATGTATAAAGGTTCACACACATAAGCATTACATGTGTAATTACATGAGTTACAGTGAAGTTCACACTGAGGTATTTCTAATCAATTCAAAAACTCAATATTCGTTTATTTCAGGTTAATAATCTAGATATATTAACAATATTACAGACAGCCAGATGCGCGTTTAGATGAATAATAATTATAAAATACCAATAAATATTAAACTGAAAATATTAAATCATTGATCCACTATAAATGAGGCACTGAACCTAGTGAATTTGTCAAATTTTCTTAAGAAAAATTGACAAATTCACTAGAATCTTACTGAAATTCACTAGAATCTTACTGAAATTCACTAGAATCTTAGTAGTTTTTAAATAGATTTTTTATGCCAAATATTTATTAAACTCATCGCAAATGTTGTAAATTCACTTTTAGAAAGTGTTTTTGACCAATTTCATAATTATCGCATTAACCTAAACGTATATATTTTTTGTAACGTCATTCTACGTACTGAACGACACGTTTCAGCAGACGCACCTTTTAAACAACGTTTTGACCGGTCAGTTCGTGAATAGGTGACCGCATAGTAGTATGTGTTACTGAGCCCCATCGTGCAAACGACATACTAAACAGCATTGACGAATAATTATCGTTTTTGTCAGATTTGGTACTTTAGTAATCACACTATTATAAGGGCGAAAATTTGTATGTGTGTGTTTGTTTGTTACTTCTTTACGCTCAATTATACCTTGGATTGACACATAGGCTACTTTTAGTTTTTACTTTATCCTGGAAAAATTAAGTGATCAAATAACTACCGCAGGTAAAACCGCAGCTAATATGTTAATATATGTTTGTTTTTAGACACGTATTTTAAGCTATAAAGTTTAAATTAAGCAACTAAATTAGTAGTTTAAAAAAAGGTTAATAAAGTACCATTAAACTTTTTGTACCTAAATAGTAACTCCTTTTCTGAAGACTATAAATATTTAACGACCAATTTACCTCGAAACGGGTCGGCGTGTTTAAATTACCTAGTAGATTCTATGTAGGTACACAGTACCTACTTAATTTTATTAATTAACCAACTAAATTAGTAGTAGTCGTTTCAGCTGGAAATTAGTTTTGGAAACTGTATTTAAAATCATCATGTTGAAAACTTTAATTGTTGGTTTAATAGGTATGTTATAAGATGTCTATTTATTCTGTGTACCATCGACCAAGTGGAAAGAAGCGAGTTCAAAAAATCCGACTGCAGGATATTCAGATCACTGTAGATTAACGGGCGAAATCGAAGGATGAAAGTAGCCAATGACCATCTGAAGATGGTCATTGGCTACTTTGGTTGTCTATGTTCATTTGCAGCTTCGGCCTTTAGATCTTTCTTGTTAAAGGTTTCAGGATAATTACTTAGTCATTGGCGACAATCGGACTGTAATTTGCTAGTTCTGTTATCAGAATTTTACTACCTCTAACAAAATATCAGTTTCTAGGTAAGAAATTTATACTAAAAGGACTAAAACCATCAACCTTTCCAGGTTCCATAATCTACGCGTTGTTTATGACAGAACCTCTATACACGAGGTCCATAGACAAAACCATAGACAACTATCCCTGGTTATCTGACCCGGCTGTAAACAACTGCCGGAAATGTCCTAGGATCTACGTTCCAGTTTGTGCAACTGACGCGAGGACTTATCTTAACCTTTGCAAAATGATCTGCATGAACTATATGAGAAAAGATGATAAGAAAGTGAAATTGAGAAGGTAAAGGCTTTTTGGGAACGAAATTTATTTGAATCCAGTAAAAGTATATGAGAGAGAGCGAAAAAAAATAACTTGACAGGCAGGATTTGAATCTAGGCTCTAATTCACTATGAAAATTTCAGCACGTAACGCGGCCGCGTTATATTAACCGTTTCGAATTCACGTGGAACGGTATTTATTGAGCTATTATCATATTTTATATCGTGCCGCGGCACAGAACGCGCTCGTTTTACATCACCAGAATAACGTAATGCGTCATCATAACGTTAAACACGTCACGCGTGTTTAGTTCGGTTACTGTCGATATTCCGCCAGCCACGAAAATAACGTACGCACTCAACTACCGTTATACTTCTATAACTAAGCGATCAGTGGTGACGTCTGTCATGATAAGATTAGTCCAGTTCTTGTCCGTGGACCACCTAAAATGTTCACCTGGGTGTACAACGTTCTTTATATGATCTACCTTACTACACTGTGGTCCACCCGCAACACAGATTTAGGATTCAAAATTAAAAATCACGTAAACTGAATATTACAAAACTGAGTTCCCAGGCAAGGACCTAATTAATCTAGGTATAAAATGACGGATTATCGCATCTCACCAAGAAAACGATATGACGAAAGAATTACTTTTGCTGTTTTTATAGAACTTACTTTCTTGCAAGCGAATATTAGTAAGTTTACAAAACACACAAAAATTGGTTTATAGAGTTTCACGCTAATTTTTTGTACTTACAGATATGGACCCTGTGTTTTTGGATTGTAAATAAATTCATCGGTTTTATATCTGGATTACCAATAGGACTAGATAAGATAGGCCGTATCTGTAAAAACGAACAGAACACTGGAGGTTTGTTGTTTGGATTCACGTTGAAAACGGCCGCATGCACAAATTTATATGATATAAAAAATATTAATAGAATGTGATGGAAGAAGACCAAATTTTATTTGATTTTCTTATATATGGTATATATATATCTTGGAGAATTTCGGAAATGTTAGACTAAAGCAACATTATAAAATTCCATATAAAGCATGCTCCATCTATGATCACAGTTGGTAGATGTAAGTATATTATTCTACTGTTACAATTTTCATTTGCTTAAAAATAATAAATAGTCCTTAAGACTTTGTGACAAATAAACTTACTTACAGTGTCGCTGACTTCCGAGGTCGTGTGAACTGGTGGTAAATGCCTAGCTATCATGATAAAAAAACTTAAAAAGTTTTAACCAAATGCAAAAGATGTCATGTTTTACTCTTGGTTTTAACTGACTGTTTTTGACACAAACCGTACCCAACTCAACATTATGCTAGTTGTAAACAGGTTGGAACAACCAGTGTTGATAATCTGTTGGAACACGGAAGTGACGTCACGCACATCACAATCCGCATTCGGTATTAAAACGAAATAATTGAGATAGAATTCTTCGCTACGTCTTGCTTGGATATGTTTTTATTTTTGCAAAGCATATAATTTATAGTGTGAGTATACCGGGGAGACGATTCGAATCGTGGAAGCTCTCATTAACTGAAATTATAGATTGGAAGCTACTGTGTTTTTCTCTTACGAAACATTCAAAAAATTTCAAAAGTTTTCATATAATTTTATTCCGGAGTGTCCTAACACTAACAATAGGAAAAAAACTGTCATAATGTTGTTTTTTTATAAACAATGTGTTATAATAAGTTCTGAACAAAAAAAAAAGTATAACCGTATAGCTTTTAACCGCGGCTTTGGCCACATTTTTGGTTGTTTTTTATTACGATGGCACTTTCCGGACCTGAAACTTTCTTTGTGCAAAAATAAGTCGTTCTGTTTCTCAGTTGGTGAGGAGAAGTACAAACAAGCCGACATACTTCAGCATTTATTGTGTCCCTTCACATAAATAAAGGTGTGTTTGTTGGTTTGTTTGCCCTTCTCTTGGGTATTTGGGTATTTCTCATCTTTAGTATAGAATAATGCTAGTTTCTCCCGGACTAAGCATTGGTATTCGAGCACGGTCCTAGCTAATGATCGTAGCTGCGTCACGTCGGTACCACGGTCGAGGAATTCATAAGTTCTTACAAATGTTACGTTACGTTATAGTAATTAAAGTTTCTTTCGTTTATACTGATTGCATATACCTATATATGATAAGTAAGACGAACAGAGTGCCGCAAAATGTCTTTAAAACAATTTAAGACTTTGGTATCTTAATGATCTAAAGAAAAAAGATAATAAATAAATCACAGCAGGTTTCCAAACCGCGTGCTTCAAAGTCCGTTGCACACGTCATTCGCCTTCATTGCGTTGCATCATTGCTTTAGCGATCGGTGATCACCCAGGTGAACGAAGTGGAATATACCTGGTTAGCGCCTGGAAAGTAAATAATGTTCGGATATAGAATAATTCAATTATGTTTTACTGCTCAAGAAAAAGTTACGATGCAAAGGCAGTGATAGAATATTGTATATAGAATATTTAAACTTAAGTAATGCATGTAATAATTACTTAATTAAACCATATTTTAATTGTAAGTCTAAAAATACTAAATAATTCGTAAGTGAAATTGTGCACCATTTTTAATGAATAACTTTAAGACAATAAAGTGTCTACCACCAAATAAGAATAGTTGGAGCACCCAACCCACGACATCACACCACTAAAGATTTACGTATAAACAAAAGGCAGCTTACTTAGAATGCTACCGTACACTAGTTCACTTGTCTTAAATAGTAAAAATCTTAAATTGATCAGCCAATTTCACTCTGTACCTAAGTTTTTGACCTACTTAGATGTAAGTGAAAGTATTAAAAAAATAATCTTCTGCCTTCTGAAGTCTAGTTTGTAAATATAATAGTGTAACACACTAAGCCTAGCAAGTCTACGGACGTAGCACATACTCGTAAAACTTTTTGAAGACTACCAGATATACCTGAACGATAATGCGACTGCTAAAAGTTCTTGTTGACCGATGGGGCATAATGTCTCCGGTTCGAATCTGGTATTTTTTTCTTTCGTCTATCAGTCTGTCAGTTTTTGTAAGTACAAAAAGAGTTTGAGTCTAGATTTCCTATTCTTTTTTTTGGTCTATTGACTTCATTCCTTTCCATATTTTTTCTTATCTTTTTAATAATTCTCTCTTTCCTCTGTAGACTTATAATTCTCCTTATTTAGTTAACTTCTGTTTGTTTTTCTTTGGATTTATATTTCGCAGTCGTTTTATATATGCTGGTGTTGATGGCTTAAGCTAGGATTCAGGGCATAAAACTTCTTAAGAATTGAAAAATACGAGTATGAAACCTAGAAAATGTACCTGCCTTTTTCCTTCTAAGTAGGATTGGAAGATTTGATTATTTATTTAAAATGACTTAGTGAATTAGAAGACCTGTCGACTGTCTAATAGTCAACCGATTTTAAAATAAAGAGATTTCTTCACATTTTTATTTTATGTTCGTTACCTAAGTTATCAGAGAACTCCAGAATATATCGCAAGAGCCATTATCAATTACCATAAAGGTATCGCATGGAACAGCAAAATGATTTGATTTCGATAACGTCATTTTAAAATTATTTTATAGTTGCTTATTGTTAAGTAAATATTTTAATATATTTATAGTAATTTTAAACACTACTTGGTTTATCAGAAGACCCTGTATTTGACCTCTTAAGAAGACAGATTGAAGTGACAAAAGGTAATAAACTATGTTATGTGTCACTTTTTGAAGTTATCTTATGATGACTGTCCAGTTGGCGCAGTTGGTAGCAACCCTGCCTTCTGCGCCGCTGGTCCCGGATTCGATCCCCGGACTGGTTAAACATTTGTGTGCATGAACATGTCTGTTTGACCTGTGTCTAGGTGTTTATTATATATTCAAGTATGTATATTATATATGTATATAAGTACATATATCATTCATCAGGTTACCATAGCACAGGCTTTGCCTAGTTTGGGACTAGAACACCTTTGAGTTGATGTTGTCTCATATTATAATAAAATATTACAATTATAATACAATGTTATTAAAGAAGTAAAATTATTTAGCCAAAATGCCTATATAACGTAAAATGTTGCCTTTACTCGTATTTCGGGAAATTGAATAACGCGCTCTCCGGGTGTTCTAACTTTTGTTATTCGCTTTAGGCTACGGTCAATGCGGAGTTGTCCACTGTGGAAATCAAATAGGTTAATGGTTACAATTTTAACTTTATATTTAGAGGTTAGCGGCAACATGATTAATAGCAATACAACTTTTGAAGGGCGACTTTTTATAACCACTTGAAATTTCACTGAGGTAAAATCACCGGTTCACGGGATGAAATTATATTTACCGTATATAAATGAAATAATGCTTAAAAATTAATATGTTTGCATACACCTACGGGCTATCGGCTAGAATTAGGCCTGAAAGAGGTGAAAACAAGAACAAGCAAACTTGATTTCATTTTGACAGTTTACTCTAGCCAAATAGCTGATTGTCTAACTATTATACTTCATTCAAATACTATTTATGTATGCCAATGGCGAGCCTCCGTTAAAAGCTTTAACAGGCAAACATTAAATTTACGACCCAACTAAAAAGGGACCTGTAATTTAATGTATCACATGACCTACAGCACTTAACGTTAACTTTACCTAGTCGAAAGGAAATACTATTAGTATGGGTCACTCATACTAACTCTAAAGATCTGAGAACTAGTTGACCTACGAAGCAAGCCCTACCCTTTGAAGGTAAATAATAAAGTTAGAAAGATGAAAAGGAGATGCCAGTAAGGCTTGATTTGGCGAAACTCTCTTTACTTTATCCCTAACTAGGACTCCGACAGGCGTAACCTCAGATCATAGAAATAAAGTAGATGTGCCGTTCGAGACAAATTTATCTTATGTATTTTTTTCAATACAGACTTATAAAGTTTACGTAACGCTAATTAGTTTTAGCGTTGATGCTGTTGGTGAATGCATCAGTTATTTGACAATATTGTTCGAGTTTAGACTAATTGGATCAGCAGAAATTATTCTCCTTTAATTCAAAATATTCTTTGTCATAACCTTTATGTTTCTGGTGCGTTTTGTACTGCAGTGACGGGGTTTCTGTCCGATCTCTCTTATGTTTGTGATCTAAGGGCTAACCCCTTTCGTGGCCGCTCTGCGCTCGCAAAAAAGTGAACGCAATTAAGAACTTCTGGTCGTCCGCCTCGATTCGTATTCCACACTCGCCCAAACTTCGTCCGACCAATTTTCCAAGAGTTTTGCTTCACGAAATTCAAGCTTCAGTATGAGAACTTCTTTTTTAGGTGATGAAACTGATAAATTTGTAATCAGAATCAGTTATTAATATGAAGACCGCGGCAAACAACTTATAACTAAACAAGTATTAGGCGTCAAGACATATTTCGTGAGTGTTACAGTTTTAAACTTGAATAATAAAATAAAATCGTATATAGACAAGACATGGTCGAAAGCTAGCTGAATCTGTCTGACTTATATTCGGTATTCGCGTACATAAACTATTCAGTAATATGATTAAAAATGGAAATTAAAAATACAGAAAATATGGTTTTTTTTTTTTTACAACTAGGTTAAGGACACCTGTTTAGAAAGCGAAAACAGTAAGACCAATACTTGTCTGCTCATAAATACGCATACACAGTGTTTGTATCTGGTAAACACTAAGGTCGAAGTTCAGTAGGTACCATTGCTAGTAATTTTTGAAAAAATATTAGTACTCACGTGCATTCACGTAGAATTAATTCTTAAAAAAAATTGAAAACCGTCCATACTGAGTATTGTCATATTTATTGCGCCAAAGATTTCCACAACTTCTAGAGTTTTCTAATACCCCTAAGGATGTTGTTGTTTATTTGAAAATCTAGTTTGCCAATGCAACTCTAGCTTTTCTAGTATGTTCTGGCAAAATTGAAAAATCATGCACTTTCCACGAGACGAAAAATGTTGACATGGACGCTTGTTGTTTTTGAATTTCTATTGCTTTTGTTTGAACGTTTTAAATGTTGGTTATTTTATACAAAAATATTTTCATTGTTAGCGTCAGTTAGCTATTAATCTTAAATCTTATTTAAATTATAAAGGTTTTTTTCTTATACCAATTTTAGGTATTTTTCTATCAATCACACATATGAAGTCCTAATGATGACCTATTTAGTGTACTTCTGTTTTTTATCTTTATTATTATAGGAAAGTTTTAATGAGGTTAATCTGAAAACTAAGATTCTCCAACCGATAAGGCTGTATTTATCCGGAAGAACAGAGAATGGCAGCCATATCAATAAACGCGTCTCTGCTTTAAAAGTCTTTTGTCTTGTCTTAGCGCGTGTTTTTCTGCGTCAGCTGAAACAAGACAAAAGACGCTCTAACTTGAGACGCGTTTATTAATAAGGTGAGAGTAGGCTAGTCGACTGTTTTGCTGTTTTATTTTAATAAAAACCAAAACTTGTAGTAAAAATTTGTGAAAACGTCCTGCCGATCTTCTGATAATCAAAATTCAAACCTTATAAAACTTTTTTCAGTGAGTCGGAGAGTTAATCACTGTCACCAAAACCGTAGTGAAACAATTGGTTGCTATTTTAGTTTAAACCTACCCTCACTCTGTCAGATTCCATTCGCAAGCGGTGGCCCTAAAAACAAACGCTCTTTCCGGAACGTCAGCCGTTTTGCGATGGAAAAACTACTAGTTTAGGAGATAATATTTGTTTTGATTACTAGTATTACTAATTGGTTTAAAATTAGATAATGCGCAAATGTGTCCCACTACTGGGCGTGTATCTTCCTCAGGGAATATTATAGGCTGAAGTCAACGTTTTGGCAATTTCTATCGCGATAATTAATGGAGTACATCTACACTTCACCTTATTATACCTACTGAGAGAAAAATAATAATGTGAGGTGTGGAGTGGTGAAAAGGAACCACACCATAAAAACAAAAATATTGTTCGGTTTCAAAACATCAAGACGAAGCGAGAAAACATCAGATATTTTTAACGACATCTTTTATCGCGATGTTTACTTTCACTGTTAAACAAATAGTAAGTAAATTAACTGATTACGTTAATTGGTTTTCTTCTAAATTTCATCTAATTTCCAATGGAGGTAACATATATCTATAATATACATATATAAAATAGTAAGGCCTGGCTTAGTGATTGATATTTGCAAGTAATCTACGTAGAGCCTAAACCGCTGAACCTAGAGACGTCGAATTTGTAAGGCGCACTTATTGTAGGGATGTCAAAAAAAAGTTTAAAAAAATTTAATTATTGTATCAAATAGGGGTTCAAAGTTTATATCATGGGCAACGCCGTGGGTGACAGGTACTAATTTTTGTATATTGCCTAGATTTGTTTGTCTAATAAAGGCTTTACATAGAAAGTTAGAAAGGTCCAAATATAGAACAACTATTGGGTAAGCGGAAGTTTAATTTCTGTTCGTGATAATAGAATGAGTTAGCTCTTCGACTATGTTCCAATGAAAAAACTATGGAATCGTTTGGCAGTTAAACTGCGCGGTTTTATTTTAAAGTTTAAAGCCGGCGCTTTTTGATTTTCTTTACAAAAATGTAAACTGCGATGTTAATTAAGCTTATAAATGGTTCGTTACTTGGGAAAGAGACATTATACAAACTAAAAGAGTTAGTTTTAATACCGGTAGCATTCATACTTTTGAGTTATCACTAAACTTCTCAGGAATTTTAAGTAGGCACCTATTTAATCTTACATAAGTATTTTTGTAGTAGTTTCGAAAATAGGTACCAAATGGCTTGTAATATAATTCTTTTTATACGCAAATAATTTGAAATTTATAAAATTTATTTACAACTTAAATAAATCGTTATTTTTGAAGAATCGTGAGTATTGATTAATAAGAGGTAATGATTAGAAAACAAAAAACAACGACTTATATTTGTTTTTATTTTAATCCAATTTATTTTTGGGACTTTGATTCTAAACATGGCAGTCCCATCGTAGACTTATATTTGGCAGGCAATTTTTTTGTTATTTCATTTTGGTAAAATTTAATACTACTTGTCTATCGAACAAAATAATTCGAATCGGTCCAAGCACCACTGATACAAGTATATCGGGGAACACACGCAAAAATATCCCACAGTTGAGATAATCTTCCTTTATAAAGTCGGTTAAAATTCAAAGTCATTAGACTTGGAGCCGACCCATGCACGATTACTCGGCCCCATGGGATAAACATTACATAATTACCGACAGAAGGGTTCTAATTGCCTTTTAATAATGATTTAAACGAACGCTATGCAATTGAACAATGTGAACGTGATGACAGTAAAGCAATTCAAATCAAAATTACAACACGTAAAGACCCTCCCAGGCCCTGGGTGATTTTTTTTAAAGGTGTGTTCCGAAAGCCTTCTTTAAGAGCCAGTGTATTCCAAAATAAGCATACTCCATATAGGGCTACAGTATCGCTGAATTCCGTGGTCATGTGAACTTGTGGTAAAATGAAAAGTTGTGTAGCATAAAAAAAAGATGCAGTTGCTAATTGTTTGCCTGCACCCACATCACGATGCTCTGTCGGGTAGCAGCAAAACGGCAAATAAATGACACAGTTGCAAGATAGACTTCCTAGATGCAATATTAGTCACGTTGTCTTTGGTGCAACTACACTGTCATTGATGCACTGATGCCTGGTACTCCACTCATGCGCATCCTCCTTCCGTTATCTCTTGGGAAATATATCTTTAATAAAAATCTTATCCGATTCAGGATTCTGCGTCTGTAAGAAATTGGGGTACAAACATTTAAAAAGTATCCGAAAAATTGTTAATATTTACTATAGAGATGTAGTATTTCTCTCTTAAAAGATATTTTTTAAGATCAAATTCAGTAAATTACGATACCTATATATCCTAATAGATTTATTTATTTTTTGATATTTTTTTAATATATTATATTATGTCGAACAAGCTATTTAAGATAAATATTATATTCTTTCCTTATTATTTTATTTTTTCATGTACTTGCGTATCTGCATTTCTCTGTACAGACCAAAATCGTAACTAAACTGAATATCATGAAAACCATTAGCAGGTGAAATATTAATCAAAGCTTTATTATAATAAACTGGGCGATTGTTAATTAGTTAATTGCGAGGAAAAATTAATTAAATGAGCACTTGTTTAAGCTTGTTAAAATATGAAAAATTTTACTCAGTGGCTTGTTTTGGATTTTCGCTTGTTCATTTGTTAAGGTAAAGTGTTTATTTATTTGGTTTAATTTGTTTAATGCGTTAGCTTTCGGATATTTTTTATGAAATATTAGTTTTCTATAGATTACTTACATCGTTATGTTTTTGTGATTGTAATTATTTTTTAAATGATAAAAAAGGTTAGAATCCTAGTATATACTAGAAGTTATAACCTTTTACTTTGGGTGGCTTTTTGGCGACGCTAGAGCGTTTTTTTTAAAGAGCAAGGTAAGTGACAAGTTATAAAAGTGGATCTAAATCTATTCAGTACTTGGTGTATTAATCGAAGTTACTGGATTCAAATCCATTTGCCACTCTTTATATTAATTTTATATTCCTACAAGGTTCTTTCCGCGACACCGCCTGCGTTATTTTTGTTTTACCCGAAAGTCTATGGCACTTTCCGGACTTCGAATATTTGTGCACAAAATCAAGCCAATCCATCGCTCAGTTGTTAAGGAGAAGACTAACAAACAAGCTAATAAACACACTTTCGCGTGCAAAAAAGGGAATTGTATACTCGTGCACAATTGACGGGGTTTATCCTAATTCATAATAACAATAAAAAAAACGAATCGCACTAGCAAGTAAACCGACGCCAAATGAAAGGAATCGAATTCAGTATCGAACTGAATGAAAGAATCGATTAATTTTCATGTCAATCGCTGTACATCAATCAATTAGGCGCCGCCACACGAAATGTGTCAAGCGGTAATGCAAAGCGGGAGTCTGACACACGTCCGTTCGTTTTATACAGCTTCTAGTAAGTGGCTATGACTCGCGGCGTTGGTCGCGACATTAAATGAAATAGAGATAAATATTAAACTTTTAAAATATCCATATTCTTATCTTTTCCTAGTATACCTCTACACCCTATAATGATACAGCCTCCAAATTACTAGTTTTTAAGCTTTTAAGCTAAGCTTATGGTCAGCGCTTGAGGCTCTTAGTTTTTCCTTGTACACCCCTAAACCCTATCATAAATACAATCTCCAAATTTCTTGTGTCGAAGCTAAACTTATGTTTATCGGTTTAGGGTTAACGTTGATTTATAGTAAAAATCAGTCAGTCAGGACTTACTCTTTAATATGTAGAAGCCGAGTTTTTTCTTAAACCAACTTCATAAAAAATTAAGATAAAGATATCGACGAATAACGAATAGGACTATTCGTCATTCGTCGATATCTTTATTATGTATGTTTATTTTTATTTATTTTATTTACAACGAAACACCAACTGTAGGCGCCATTAGTTATTAGAGTAAATCGGAACGTTTTTATACGCGGATATGGAAATAGCATTGCATGTTTTCCATCCCTTTTTTCCTACATACTATTCTCCTCTCTCCATCCCTCTCACTCACGTACCATCGACAGTGAATGTGCAAAATTCAAGATGGACAGTGTACGTTTGAACTGTCTATGCGACGACACGCAGTGATATCAAATAATTAATATTTTGTGGATTTATCTAAATCAACTGTGATTGTGATTATACGAGAATAGACGTTATTCTGTGCCCTTCCATATCATATGTTTTGGAGGCTGTTATCCAGGGATCCCTGAGGAATCATCGAACGACGCGACGGTTACAAGTGAGTCCCCTTCTGCTCCCTTCATTTTCTATTGTTTCTGCTATTTCCAATCAAATTACGAGCAATACCGATTTTGCAAGTTTAACAGGAACCCAGCGCATACATATTTTTGGTCACTTCGGCCTAGGATCTATTATTTTGCAAGATCATACTGGTAAATTTGCTCACGCGCATTGAGACGCAATACCGCCATTTTGGTACAAATAGGTAATTTAATTTAACCGGCCAGTGCTTATAACTTATCGATTCTTATTCGTAGTTCTTTAGTAACGCGGTGCATAATTAATTATCTCGTACATACAAGATGTCGACTAAAGCAGAAAAAGAAATTGTTAGATTGCAGAGTAAAATGACCGCTTATTTTACCTTAATTCAATCTATTTACGACACTATGAAGTCGTTAGATTGTAGTGATCCTGATAAGATCGAGTCGTTTCTTGCGTCTAGTTATACGATTGATGATGTGCGCAACAAATACCTAGAAACGCTCGAAAAGAAATCCACCATTGAATCATCATTAGATGAGGGTGAGAAGTCAAATTCTTATCAGACATTATTAGCGTTCGAACAGCTTTATGCACAGATTAAGTTTAAAGTTACGCAGTTAACTAAAGAGAAATGCTCGGAAAATATAGCATATAAACAAAGCATAAAAAACATTCGATTGCCTAAGTTAGAGTTGTGTTCTTTTTCGGGTGAATCAGAAAAATGGCCCATATTTTACGAAACATTTCGTACGGCCATTCACGAAAACACCGAATTAACATTAAGCGAGAAGGTAGTTTACCTAGTAGGCAAGTTATCAGGGAATGCATTATCTATATGTGAGGGTATCTTACCGTCAGCCGAAAATTACCAAGTTATTTGGGATACTTTGGTCAATAGGTATAACGATAAGCGCTTAATGGCATCTACATATGTCGATAAATTAATGAATCTCCCGGCTGCTGATAACACGCCCGCTGGTTTAGGCGATTTTATTGATAAATTTTCGTCAATTATATCGGCATTGCATCAGTTGAGGGTAGCTAAACTGGAAGATCTATTGTTTGTCCATATCGGTTGTAAAAAGATTAACCTTGACACAGTTAAGGCATTCGAAATGTCGTTAAATAATAGCGATTCCGATAAGATACCTACTTGCAAGGAATTCGTGGAATTTGTGCGTAAACATGCTAACTTACTACAACGAGCTTTTAACTCAACAAAAACAAACGAGACTTCAGTACCCTTACGCAAAAATGCGAATGTAAATACCTCTCAATCGTCTTATAAATCCACAGGATCACGTTCTAATAATAATATCAGAACATTTGTTAATGTACAGGAACACTCCACGAATAAATGTGTGTGTTGTGGCGAAAATGGTCATAATAAATTAGGTCAATGCCCTAAGTTTCTGTCATTACCTCCTCGTGCTCGGTTCGCAATTGTCAAACGCAATCACCATTGCGTATGTTGCCTCGGTAAACACTCGTTAGCTGATTGTGATAATCATAATAAGTGTTCAAGGTGTTCCCGTAGGCACAGTGATTATTTACATTTCGATGACGTAGATACCTCTTATAGGAATGCACATGCGTCTAGTGATAACGGCAGCTCCGTGCGGAGTCAGAACTCGTCCGTTGCTACGAATGTAAACAAACAACAAAGCGTGCAGTCGTCGACTGCAGACGAGCGTATTAAAAGCTCGCGATCCGACAACTCACAAAGGGGTAGCGGATATTCTAATGCCGATCGTCCAGTTACTTTGTGCGCTGTCGGTGAGAAATGCGCCGCTGTCGGCACAGCTGATATTAAACCCGCGACTTCTGTCTTATTAGGGACAGCGCAATGTCACGTAGTTGACGAATTGGGTAATGTATCTATAGTTCGTGCCATTATTGATAGCGCGTCGCAGCGAGATATTATTAGCCGCGAATGTTGCCAACGATTAAATTTACCGTTATATGCAACCGCGAATAAGTTCGTCTCTGGTGTCGGTGACGTCACCAACCCGATAGCAGGTATTACTTGCCTCACTATTCGGTCTCGTCATTGTGACGAAATAAAATTTACGATTCAGCCAATAGTGGTAGATAGGATTACGGATACACTTCCGGTTTCCTGTATTGACACCGCTCAGTTGGATTATTTACAAAATCTACCATTAGCCGATAGTCGCTTTAGCTCGCCGTCTGGTATCGACATGATTTTAGGATCGGATTTATTCGCTCGTATACTACTCCCGAATACCGTATCACGTGATAGTAGTTCCCCGGTAGGTATCGAAACCTTACTCGGATACTTAGTAGTGGGGCAAGCTCCCGTGACTGGTTCAGTTTGCAACGTAGTTCGCTCCTATTGCACTGTGAATGAGCCGCTCGATATAAACATAGGTCGTTTTTTCGAGTTAGAAGAAGTACCTAATAATATTGACAATATGTTATTACTTGATGAACAGGAATGTGAAAATTATTACGTCAGTACGACACAGCGTGACGAGTCGGGTCGGTTCGTAGTTTCTTTGCCATTTAAAAGGGATGCGTCATGTTTAGGTGATTCCATGAGTGCCGCTACTCGTAGGTATTTATCACTGGAGCGTAAATTATTGAATAACCTTTCAATTAAGACAGAATACGATAATGTATTCATTGAATACTTAGATAAGGGATATTTACGAGAGATTGACCGAACTTCTGCAGACTTCGAGAAACCGCATTATATAATTCCACACCATTGTGTCGTAAGAAATGATAAGACTACATCTCGGCTACGTGTTGTGTTAGACGCAAGTTGTTCTACAACCACCGGGGTGTCTTTAAATGACATATTACATACGGGACCTAATCTACAAAATGATCTGTTCCAAATATTATTACGGTTTCGATTATTGCCTATCGCGATAAGTGCTGACATTCGACAGATGTACTTGCGAGTTTTAATGAATAAAGACGACTGGCGTTTTCAAAGATTGTTATACCGATTTGATCCGAATGATTCAATTCGAGTTTTTGAAATGACGCGCGTTCCGTTCGGTGTATGTTGTAGCCCGTATTTAGCCGTGCGTACTGTTCGTCAACTAGCTAAAGATGAGTGCGCTTGCTATCCGGCGGCCAGCCGCGTCGCGCAGCGGGATATATATATGGATGATTTAGCAACGAGTTGCTTATTTGTAGAGGATGGAATCGATTTATCGAATCAGTTAATAAAAATGTTCGCGACTGGTGGATTCGAGTTAGTCAAATTCTCGAGTAACTCGCCAGAGGTCATGGCAAGCATTCCTGCCAACCATCGCGTTTCGGACGCCGTAGACTTCAGTCCAGATGACCAATTAAAAATATTAGGACTGCACTGGTTACCGGCCGAAGATGTATTTACGTTTAGTGTCAACCTCGAGCCACGCCCGTGTACTAAAAGATATATCCTCTCCCGTATTGCGCGTTTATGGGATTTGGTTGGTTTTATTGCCCCTGTCACGCTTCTAGCTAAACTCATGGTTAGGTCTCTTTGGACGGCTGGCGTGGATTGGGATGAAGCCCCTCCTGCGCATATAATAAAATTGTGGCAGGATTTCGAATCGGAGTTACCATTGCTACAAAACATTAAACTACCGCGGCACATAGGTGTTACGGATGATTGCGTCATATCCATTTTAGGGTTCGCGGATGCGTCTGAAGCCGCTTATGGTGGGGTTGTTTATGTGCATGTGTACTTTCCGAAGATGCATCATACTGTGGTGAACCTCGTTTGCGCCAAATCGCGTGTCGCACCTACCAAGTCGCTCGTGACAGTGGCGAGGTTAGAGCTTTGTGCAACCCTAACGCTTAGCAAGTTGATGCGTATAGTGATAGATACCTACGCATTGCCTTCGTATTCAGTGTACGCCTTTACCGATAGTAAGGTAGCTCTCGCGTGGATTTATGCTTCGCCAAGTCGCTGGCAAACTTTTGTTGCGAATAGGGTATCTCAAATACAAGAAAAGCTTGACCCTAGTCACTTTCACCATATTGCTGGTAAGGATAATCCTGCTGACTGTTTAAGTAGAGGATTGACCCCTGCGCAGCTGATTGTTCATCCATTGTGGTTTAACGGGCCTAGGTTTGCTTATCAGCCTCGCTCGGAATGGCCGTTAGATAACGATTTTGAACCTGCAGATGATATTCCCGAAACGAAGGTGAAGGCGATGGTGGTGACTGAACCGTCTGCCGCACCACTCCCTATATTAATCGAGCTCGCTAATCGAATCTCAAATTGGAACAGATTACTTCGAATAGTAATCTATGTCCTGCGTTTTGCTAAAAAACTACCAGCTAAATTAGAAGTTTCCCATTTTGACACGGCAGAACTTGCTCTTGTTAAAGATCTCCAGAGTATTTATTTTGCTGATGAGATTGCGAAATTTAAAGCGGGTAAATTATTGCCGCCGGCTTTTCGCAGACTTAATGCCTTTGTCGATGAAAATGATGTGTTACGCGTCGGTGGGCGTTTGACTAATGCCGACATTGGATATGATAGTCAACATCCAATACTTCTACCGCGTCGTGATCATGTGGTTAACCTTATTATTGACCATTATCATCGCAAAAACTTGCATACTGGACCGCAACTCGTAATGTCTCTCTTAAGACAAAAATATTGGATCATGTCGGCTCGCAATATTGTACGATCTCGAATACATAAATGCAATATTTGCTTTCGAGTCCGACCTACCAATCAGTTCCCCATGATGGCAGCGTTACCAGCATGTAGAGTAAAACCCGAGGTGATGAAGAGTTTTTGTCATACCGGAGTCGACTACGCAGGGCCGCTGTCAGTTGTCATACATCGGGGGCGAGGAATACGAAGCGTTAAGGCATACATAGCGCTTTTTGTGTGTCTCGTCACGAAGGCAATACATCTCGAACTGGCGTCTTCCCTGAGTACTTCGGCGTTCCTAAATGCGTTCAGGCGTTTCTTAGCTAGACGAGGACCTGTAAGTGTTGTATATTCAGATAGGGGAACAAACTTCATAGGTGCCAAATCATACCTAGACAATATGTATCAACTGCTTGACTCTGAAGAGTATCGCGACAAGTTCGCGAACGAATTACGTGACAATCGTATCGAGTTTAGGCAAAATGCGGCAGCAGCCCCTCATATGGGAGGCATTTGGGAAATTAACGTGCGTTCGGTTAAAACTATCCTTGCGAAGATCGTAGGTACTCAGCTTCTTACGTTTGAAGAAATGCTGACTGTCCTCACGCAAATAGAATGCATCTTAAATAGTAGACCGATTTCAGTTTTAAGTAGCGACCCAAATGAACCATTAGCGCTGACACCCGCGCACTTCTTGGTTTTCACCCCTCTGAAGTCGCTGCCCTCTGAAGATTTATCGATTGAAAACAGTGCACTTTTGCAACGGAAACGTATTGTCGACCATTTAGTTCAATCATTTTGGAAAAGATGGAAGGTCGAATACCTTAACACCCTTCAAGTGCGACAAAAATGGACGAAGCCTACTGCTTCCATCCAAAAGGGGACTGTTGTGCTGCTCGAATCAGAGAACAGTGCTCCTCTTAATTGGCCCATAGGAGTGGTCGAGCGCACGTATGAGGGCAAGGATTCGGTCGTGAGAGTACTGGATGTCCGTACGAAAACTGGAGTTTATCGCCGTCCAGCGGTAAAGGTATATCCGTTACCGACACAATAAAAAAAATACAGTCCACAGCTCTAACTTAGTTATTAAGAATTTGTTTATATAAGTATAGTGTGTAGTATAAGACTGCAATATAGTTGATATATAAGCACTGGCTCTTAGTAAATTACTTATTTTATAATTTAAAAATCTTGTCACCGTAGCTAAATGCATCTTAAATTATGCGCGCTGAAGTGACTTTTATTTTGGACGCGCCTTGTTATTTTGAAGGCCCTTTGTCCTGTCAAGCTGGGGGGGATGTAGGCGCCATTAGTTATTAGAGTAAATCGGAACGTTTTTATACGCGGATATGGAAATAGCATTGCATGTTTTCCATCCCTTTTTTCCTACATACTATTCTCCTCTCTCCATCCCTCTCACTCACGTACCATCGACAGTGAATGTGCAAAATTCAAGATGGACAGTGTACGTTTGAACTGTCTATGCGACGACACGCAGTGATATCAAATAATTAATATTTTGTGGATTTATCTAAATCAACTGTGATTGTGATTATACGAGAATAGACGTTATTCTGTGCCCTTCCATATCATATGTTTTGGAGGCTGTTATCCAGGGATCCCTGAGGAATCATCGAACGACGCGACGGTTACAAGTGAGTCCCCTTCTGCTCCCTTCATTTTCTATTGTTTCTGCTATTTCCAATCAAATTACGAGCAATACCGATTTTGCAAGTTTAACAGGAACCCAGCGCATACACCAACAGTATATATATTACAAAATTTAAAAATACAGATAACCAAAGTTGATTCTGGTATATATACTATATACGAATAGGACTATTCGTCATTCGTCGATATCTTTATTATGTATGTTTATTTTTATTTATTTTATTTACAACGAAACACCAACAGTATATATATTACAAAATTTAAAAATACAGATAACCAAAGTTGATTCTGATATATATACCCTTTATGGGTGTTTACAACATTTTTAGAATCAGTAGAACATTATTCTCGTCGAACAATACAATTAGTCAACTTAAACATATTTATTGAGAAATTTTAAATAACATTTAAGCAAAAAATAATAACGCTATAATTTAATAAAATATAAGTGCTTTAAAATATACTTATAATACTTATATGACAGAAAATGACAGAACATCATCCATCTAAATACCTTACTAGTTTGTTCTTAAAGATGTTTAAAGAGTCGTGAAAGATATCAAGATCTTTCACGGAGGCATTAATTTCATTATAAGTACGGCACATTCTAGGTATTGGGGAGTTTCGAGCTAAGTTCGTTTTGGCATGAGGAATATGAAAGATTTTAGAGATACTACTACGTGGGTAATTGCCAGGAATTTTTAATGAAATGTCTTTCAAGATTATGGGACAATCGGTTTGGTTGTGAATTTGTTTATACAGAAATGAGAGATCTCTAATTTTTCTACGGTCGCGTAATTTATCTATTTTGAAAAAGGACAAGCGGTTAGAATATGGACTTCTGTGCGAGATACCTTGGCACTAAAAAGCCAAGGATCTAGTGAAGGCTCTCTGGATGCTCTCAATGCGCTGCGAGTGCACAGAGTAAAAGGGGCTCCACACGACGCTCGAAAACTCCAGACAACTACGAACCATAGAGTTGTACAGTAGTATTTTAGTGTGCAACTTGAATTTCTTAGAATTTCGCCTTATGAAACCTAGTTGCTGTGCTGCTTTTTTTACTATTGAGTTAATATGAGATCTGAAAGATAATTGGCTGTCTATCGACACTCCCAAATCTCGGATTTCTTGCACCTCCTGTAGCAACTCATCATTAAGCGTATAGGTTAAATTTATGGGCCTTTTTTGCGTGTATATTTTATGTAGAAACATTTTTTTACATTAAGATGCATTTGGTTAATATCACACCATTCACTAATATTATTTATGTCATTTTGTATAAGATTAATATCACTGTCGCTGTTTACTGTTTTATACATTTTTAGGTCATCCGCAAATAATTTATATTTGCAATGTTTTATGGTAATATCAGTATTGTATGTTCCCAAATTTTTCAGAGACGCCAGGACGCCTCATACAAACTTTATCAAATTTAGTCGTTTAAAGTAGACATCATAGAGTCGGTTTCTTATTTTGATAAAATACTTATTCTAATAAATATATATTTATGGCAAAGCTAAAATAATACATAGCTTCCACGGTACCCCGAAAATTACACGCAATCTAAAATTAAATATTAAAACTTTGAAATTGCTTTTCCAATCAAAAGACGAAAAAGTTTGGCAATTAATCGAATCAGGCACTTAAAGTTAGTGAAACTTCATTTTTGATCAGTTGATTAAACTGGCACGCTGTAAATCACTAGTTTACGGTTCTCACCCAAACGCGCATTACATGGATTGCCTCATTGATATGAAAATAGATAGATCGGAAATTTCGACAGTATTGTTTGCTTTCTCCTAACCAATTATGTAGTGTACCTAATAGCGTTATGCTTTTACCAAAATACGAGGCAGACATATTGAAATATTTACACATTGATTATATAGTCCGCTGATTTGTAATTCTTAAGTGAGAAATACTAAATCAGGCATATGCATACTATGATAATAGTATACTTAATTTGTTGAAATTTAACATTATTCGTAGAGTTCTGGCTTGGTAATATGAGTCCATGAATGAATAGCCAGCGAGACCCTTCATTCCAACTTATAATACTTTTATGCTTTGTCTCTCGCCAAATCTGCGCGGTAAGGCGTCGAAAGCTATTCGATAGATAAACTATGAATTAATTTTCGACATTGATGGTCATTTGAGGAAACTCTTACGTCCGGTAGGGGGGGGGGGGGGGGGGGGGGTGTTCATTTACCATCTATTCTCGATAACACAAATTAGTGTTTATTATGAAATAATTTACTAAAATGATTTCCGTCCTAGTTTGAATAAACTTACGCAAAAACACCTAAATGCTCATACATTCGCTCAAAATAAAAAGCATTCTATAGACAGTAAAAAAAATGTGAGGCAGAGGGCATACTAAAAACTTATTAACGACTTTTTAACGCCTGTTTATGGCTTGAGGGTACACTCGTAAACCAACGATTTGGGAGCGATTAGATGGTTCTTTTGTTATGAGACCTTGGGTAAAAATAAAATGCCAAATGGCTTTGCTCAATTTTTGATAAATTTTACTACAAAGAGAATGTTTTGTCTCATTTTCAGCTAATATTTGTAATCAATACATTTAACATTCGCGTGTTTTA
Source organism: Ligdia adustata (assembly GCA_947049295.1). Taxonomy (NCBI): domain Eukaryota; kingdom Metazoa; phylum Arthropoda; class Insecta; order Lepidoptera; family Geometridae; genus Ligdia; species Ligdia adustata. Next base: position 6,668,338 of record OX346237.1, read on the forward strand.
GTGTGAACATGTAATTATAAAATAAGGGCTATACCGACTTCAAATGTCTATGGCAGCGTTATTTAGGTATCAACTTCGTTATATTCAGCTAAAATGTTAGCTAGTCTTCAATAATTTACAGCTGCTTCTATAAATTTTAACTACAACATTATACTGTTACTCGAAATTTAGTTCCAACTACCATTTATTTGACAAACTGACCTATGTGAGAGGATGCCAAGAAAATATTTCAATGAAATTTATATGTGGCCAAAGATTAAGTTATTTAGGGCACACAGATAGCGCAGGAATTATGGTTGGATAGTTAGTTTTAATGGTCGGAAACGGATTTTCACGTTACAGTAATTAATTGGGTTAGTACGTTTGGAAGAATTTTGTAAAAGCTAGCGGTTTTTAACCGACTTTTAAAAGGAGAAAGGAAGTTTTCAAATTCAAATTGTCAAGTATTTTTTTTGGATTTAATTTATTAATTCGCCTATTTCGAATCGATTTAAGTTATTGCTTTTAAGTTTGGTAGTATAAGATTAGATGTTGTATACAAAAAAATCATTGACGCGTAGCTTAAGAGATGGAAAATCTTTTATTTTTCGAGATCTTATTGAAAATCCTGAAACACATGTAGTCACCTTAAAGAATCAATTGGTTACCAGCAATTAATCAGGAGTGCACGTCTATTAATTTATTTGCCTCAGGATAACAATTGAATTGCGTCATAACGGTTGATTTTTAGAGATTTCTGTTAACATTAAGTTTAATACCAACTCTTGTTAATTCTATATCAATACGACTATTATAGCAATGCAAGTGTAATTCTATGGCAATTGAAATAACAAACTTAGGCACAAATATATTAACTACCATAGATGCTTCGCATATCGTATCTCAGTCCATAAACGTCAGTGCAGTGTAGTCTATGAGACCGCGATTTGTTGGTGCCGGAGCTTGGAAACGACTCACCAGTTCCTCTCAGGAAATGAAACGTGTTTGAAGTTTCTCTATAGCATCTTCTCTATCGCCAAGTATGCATTACTAGCTGTGACTTAATAATGTAATTTAAACAATCAATTGTTCTCGTAATATACATAAAAAATTACATGGTACCACATGGTTATTTTATTATCCCGCGAGACTAATTTAAAATTTAATTATGTGCGTAAATCCGTTTAGTTCATCCATATATTAATCCAGAATATAAGAAAATACATAGGTATAAAAATTTCAGAGTCAGGTTATTTTTAGAAATTGCTCCTTAACACTTACTTGTTATCTTCGGTGACATTACGGTAATATGTACCTTATTTTTTAAACGTTTAAATGTATTTATCACTCGACAATGACGTCACTTACAAACGATATCACTTAAAAAGTTGCATTCTTATTGTTCTTAAATGACATCGTTAATTAAAACAGCCATTTTTTCTACTTCTCACAATATAAGATACATGTAAAACAAAATAATACCTACTAGAATGACGTCGTAAGCTATAGTGATGAGTTCTATAGAAAGATTCAATTCAAAAATAAAGTCCCTGGCACTACCACTGGACCGATAATGATGACTGAAGATGACTGTAGGAAATTCCAAACTTTACAACATAACCCGTGCAGATTTCTATATGGGTTATACGGTACTGGATTACAGACTAATAAATTTCAAACTTTGTGTTCAAGGCGAACTAATAGAATACAAGTGTTTAAAGATGTGGCTGACTTACTCTGTGGCATAGAAGGAAATTGTTGGCTTTAATAAAATGTTGAATTTTATTCACCGAATCAGATAGATAGTGTAGCGTAGAATAATTAATAATAACTGATTATTGATAATTACATAGATATTTTTTATATCATATTGTTTGAACGTAGGTGATATATTTTTTTTTTAATGTGGGAAGTACTTTTATTACTAAACACAAAAAGACTAACTGCAACAACAACAAAAATATCGCAGAAAGATTACCTGTTTCAGATCTACAGAAAATCCAAATCCTGCAACCTACCACCAGAGGGCAGCGTGCCCAGTATGCTAGCAGCAATACCACGCTGAATGGTAATGCTTAATGTACTTAATGGTAATGTAATGTTTGTCTGATATATGTATCAACCCATAACGTCCCACTGCTGGCGTCTCCTCCGTAAATGCAGTGCAGGCCATAGTTCACATCGTTGGCCAATTTGGGGGTTGGGGACTTCACTCATCTTCGTAAGCTCACCTTCTCCGACAAGCAGGTTTGCACACGATGTTTTCCTTCACTATATTATAATTTAATTATGAGTGAATATAATACCTAAGTCTAACAACAAAATGTAATAAAAAATAATGAATAGATCACGTCATCCCGCGGGTGTAGATAGAACGGGTTTAATTGATTTACTACGCTACAGTAAATCAGTAAACAACATAAAAGCTCCATTGTAAGAATTATTATTATGCACTCTTAACTTATCTTTACTCACATCTTAATTGTTATCTACATAGTAAATAATGGAAGACTTAAAAACGAAACTTCAACTTAGTTAAATTATCATCAAGTCCCTATATATAATAATCAGAATACTCGTTAAAACTATTAGAGTATCGCATAAATTGTTCCTTTATCTACAGAACAAGTTTCAAGTTATAAAGTTGAGTTAGTAAAGAAGGAAATTCGCTCAGTTCCGTTGCCATTCTAATAGTTTTGACTGTAACATTGTTAATTAAATTCCTAGAAAAGCATCTTTGTCTAAATGAGCAAAGCTTTTACGCTTTTGTGTAACGAGACAAGTATTACGTAGGTACTTGACATTTCGGATATTTGACGAAACTTGCGGAATTTTTATTTTGTAATTTTTTTTTATATTGCGATGAGTATCTACGTATTTTTTGTAATACGAGTTTTTTTACTGTAGAGGTTGTTAATGAAAAAACTATTAAGAAGTTTAAATTTTTTTATGACATCTAGTTAACTGGATAGCAGCACGCACGACTATAGAAGTCAGCAACACTGTGGCCTTAGATGAAGCATGTCAATTCTGAAAAATATGCTCCTAAGGAAGGCTACGACGTCATCGCCTGAAACGATTTTAACAGTTGTTTGTGGGGAGTTACAAATAAATTTTAAAGGAATGAGTATTATTTTATAGTTTTTAAATTATGATATAACAAATAAATTTTATAGATATGAGTATTATTTTATATTTTTTAAATTATGATATACTACAAGGATAGCTAAGGAACTACAAAAAAGTAGCTTATGTAGTCTCTAGCCTAGATTATCTAAGGTCAAAGCTATCTGCTTACCAAATTTTATCCAAGTTGGTCCAGCAGTTTTTGCGTGAAAGAGTAACAAACATACATCCACATACATATCTATTATATATATACTTACATCGATTGTTACAAACTTTCGCATTAATAATATTAACAGGCGGTATGGTAATAGGCCTGCCGACATAAATTCAATTATATTTTTTTTTTTAAATATTACTTGTTACTAAATGAAGTTCAAAAAAACACAAAAAAAACCGCTGGGTTCAGATGAACAAAAAATTCAAAGGGAATTAAAACTTTCATTAGACCCTATCACTAGTTCTAGTCCGATGATTTCTAAAGTATTTGTATGTACCTATTCAGAGTAAACAGAGTTTTCAGCGTTAACCGACTACACACGTTCGAAGCAGAGTGCACTCGAAGTTGTTGAAAAGTGTCGGCTCAACGAGTCGCTAGGGAGCGCTTCACCGACAAAGACGCGCCGACAAGCTGCGATATGCATTCTAGTACAAAAGACGATGTTAATATCCCCTGTTGAGATCTAAATGATAGGCAAAAAGACTGTAAAAATAGACAATTTAATATTAGAATTGGAAACATTTCAAATTTTTGACCCCCCATTTTTTTATCATAAAGGAATGAAAAATCACGTATCCCTATTTTTTATTTTATTTAAAATGTTATAATAATGTTTTTAGAGGTACATACAAATTTTGTCAAAAATGTGTGTCAGTTTGGAAATTTCGTACATTATTTCCCAGCAATCTTGTAAAATCTTTTACTATATAATAGAATTAAAAAAAAAATAACTTAGCAGTATTATCAGAAATATTATTGAGAAGTTTTGAATTTTGTAACAAATTTCTATTTCATTATAGGAATAATATTCCAATATTTATATTTTTCTCTCTTTTATTTCTTCCACATCAAGGCTAGCAATCTTCATTAATCGTTGCATTCCAGTTAGCTTCAATACCTTCACAAGGTTCCAGGAGCAGTAGTAGTGCTTCATTGCTGGCACGATCGAGTTAATCTTATTGGTTCTTCAATCAATTAATAGCTCTATACCACTTTGATGCTGGACTTGCAATGGTGCGAAATCTGAAGCAGTCGAGTTATGATTGGAATTGTGTTAGAGGACAAATTAAACTATGAAGTGATTTTTTTTTATAGTCGATAGCCTTGCGCTTGAACGCAACTCACCTGATGTAAAGTAACGATGCGGTCTAGGATGTAGCGCGCTTGCCTAGAAGAAACCGATTCACTCGCGATTTGAAGAGACCGAGATTATAGCTATCGGGAAATAGAGAACTTGGCAGCAAATTCCACAACCTGGCAGTTCGCACAATAAATGTAGACGCGAAGCGTTTTGTGCGAGTCCGTGGAACCTCTACCATGAACCGGTGGCGCCGGTCCTACTAAACCTAATCTCTACTTGTCCGATTGTAGAATGGAGATGGACTAGGCATGCTTCGTCTAGGACTACAGTATCGCTAACTTCCGTGGTAGTGCAATCCTGTGATCAAATGCCTAGCTGTGTAAGATTTAAAAAAAAGGTTAGAGCCTGCTTTCTAAATATTACTCTTATTAGCTTATATTTTCCGCTAACATAATATTCCAACCTTCGAATTTCTTTCTTATAAAATGGAACACTGCCCGAGGCAATGCAATATTAGGCCCATAATAATTATGTTTTACTCGAATCTTCCTCAACTCGCAGTTTTGTGTAATAAAATTGTTAACGTAAACATTATCAGAGAGTTATTTGTTCGCAAATGTTTTTATTTATGGTAGATTGATTATTTATTCTTTTTGCTCGATTCTGGGGAAAAAATTCTGGATTTACTTCAAGGATGCGTGAATTCACGACGACCTCCGAGCTGTGGCCGGGGTCTTTCTTGGTTTCGTTTTGACAGAGTCAAAGCGGCAAACTAATTAGTTAACTTTTGTTTCACTTATTTCATCGCTAACACTAAGCGATATCACGGCAGATGCAATTTGCGGCCAGGGCAGGTGTTTGAAAGATGAGTATGGACATCAGTCTTCGAGTCAAAGTGAATTTGTGTATGTCGCATTGCATCCCTCACACACTAGAAATCTTAGTGGGGAGCTAAGAGTGTGATACGTTATTTATATTTGTTTATTTACGTCTTTTCAAGTCACGGTGAATCGGCTACATCTCGACCGCATTGCCGTTTTACGTCAGGCGAGATGCAGTTAAACTCGAGCCTATATTCTTTAAATAAAAAGATTAGGGAAAGCAAAAAAAAAACAATATTTGTATAGATTATTTGTTTGTCTACCTCAATCTGTTTCTACGAGGGTAGGTATAGGATTAAAAAACCTGGGCTGTCCCCTTTTCAGTCGTGAGGTGAGCACTGGCATTATTATATGGACTAAAATATGATTTATTCCTGTATGTCACTTCCAATCTGTCCCCGCAAGGTGACAAACAGGAATAAATTGATGTGTGTACCGGGAACTAAAATTGACATTATCCCATCACTAATACTAGTTCCATGGACTCACACTGGACGCACACGCTGCCATCAGCCCCAAAATGGCGGACATCAAATGGGTTCATTGTCACTTGACGATCTGTAGTCCAGCGTACTTGTACAATTCTGGTTAGTGGGTAACACACAGAAACTATACTAAGCGCTAGAATAGGATGCAGTAAGTTTAGTTAAGTCTACCGCTACTAAACCATCTCGTCCCTTACTAATATTCTATCAAATTAAACAATATCTCCCACAATCTGTACTACTAATTACTTCCAATACATATCCCTTTCTTTATTACACAGTACATTTGCTATTTTGTAATTGTAATGCACCGAGGGGACGGCAGATGTCGCTACCGTTGCAAATCCGATCTATTATTGGACAGGGGAAGTGTCGCTGATTTAGTAGAGAGTAGATATTGTTTGTTACACATTTTTTTGGGGCAAGTGCCTTTTTTAATATAAACAAAATGACTAACTACTACAACAAAAAAATATAGCAAATAAGATTGCTCCAACTTAGCGTTAGCGTTTGATCGATTCGCCGCGTGACCAGAATGCCGCATGCCGGTTTTTACGGATATTTAGTTCTTTAATTAAGTTCAGCATTAAGATCTGCGTTGTACCTTGAAACAGCTATAAATATCACTTCATTTAATCTCATTTAAACAGTCAATCTCTGCACTTTAAAAATGATTGAATACAAACAAAAAAGGATTACTACGCTAAATGTACGCTGGGTCAGGATAAAAACCGGCATCCTGGTCATCGCATCGATCAAACGCTCCGATACGTTTTGGTAAATAATATGAACTGGTCCCGCCCTATGAAGAAAGTCTCCAGGCTAGCATATTAAATATACATTATTTATATACTCGTACATAATATATTTGCACATTTATACATACATTTTCTTTTGACCGAGTTCAACGTTGTTTTGTGACAACAATTATTTGCGTATTATTCTAATGAATATAGCTAAAGTCTCGTTATAATAAGTTTTAGTACCATAATCTACAAGTTAATGAAAAAACATTTAAATAAATACTTATTTACGAAATATGTAGGTACGTAATCGTAGTAGCAAAATTTAATACTGAATTAGTTTTTTGACAATCAAATAAATATACGAGAATATAAATCTTATAAACCAACAAAACATATTATCAGAAAAATAAATAGATATAATTTCTTGAAGATAGAGAAGACAAAAGAGTCAGTCACATCAACCTCGACTTTTATGCTGCTTTACTACTTAGAGTTTTCACATTGTATTAATAAATGCCTTATGACGAAATTCAAACTTGCGTCGTCTACGTGGTTTTATCTGCGGTACTGAAGCACTGCTCAGGGATTAAGGGGATTAATTTAAGGAGTGGTTCTGTAGGGGATGGTTTGTAATCAGCGATTTTGAGGTCGGATTGTGAATTGTGGACAGTAATAAAATGTAATAGAAACTTAGAGAGGCTTAAGATCATGCTGTCACTTTCCATATCCATTAACATTATCCTCTTTGGGCAGTCGGCTAAAACATAAAATAATCACCCCATAGAGCGTATGTATGAATTTTAAGAGTAATCAGACACATAGAACAAACAACTCGACTCTTGCCTTGTATGAAGTCAGTTAAAATACTTTAAAATTTCCGTTTTATTTTCATTCTAGTACCAAATTGATACCTATTTATTTTATGACGACATCATAGCAGTAATTTAAAACACATTTTACCCAATTATAATACTCAGTGGTCCTTTTATTTTTATTGCCGACCTATAAACACTTTTCGCCATAAACACATTAATGACCCTACGAATGACATCGAGACACGTATACGATAACGTGTAACAGATAGGTGTGACAATACTTAAGGGTGTTAGTCAAGAATACTCTAGAACTTTCTTCAAAACTCCTAAAAATAAAAATCTATATCTAGGTTTGAACTCGGGTCTCTTGATCGAGAGTCGAGAGCTGGTGCCACACAGCTGCTCATTCATGCGACTTAGATTTCGAAAATCTTGTACATTTCAATCTGTCCAAGAACACGGCGGTGTTGACTTCGTGACGAGCAAAGGTGATCTACGCCAGAATATATAAGTACTTGTTTTTTAACAACGTATTTATTAACAATGCTCTTGACTATAATAGATACCTACTTCAGGAAAAAGAAATGTATGTGTATATAAAATATAGAAACTGCATTCTAAGCTTCGAGTAAAAGGGCTCCTATCTATAAAACCAGCGGATAGGTGAGAAATAGAGCGGAATTAAGTAGACACAGTTGGCGAGCGTCCTACCTAGATACCACGCGAGCTGCACCACCGGCTGTGAATTGAGATAGCAACCTGCATGCTTAGATCACAGCTGTCTATTGATAAAATGTAAATCTGTTAGCATCATGGACGTGATAATCTCCACATCAAATCATAAATATCGGGAGTAGAGAAGGCAATGGCATTACTATAACACAGCCAAGGCTATCGCTATGGGGGCCATAATAAGTACAATATTTTTGGTCCATAACTTTAATGAAATAAAATATTTATTTCAAGAATTTAAAATAATTTTAGATCTAGGTGGAGCAGGCAGGCGGATGGACGGCCAGAGTGGAAACTTTAAAATACTAAATAAAATGTTTAAAAAAAATTAAATAACATTAAAGTATAAATATGAACAGAAATTACTTAGGATACAAATTGGAGAAACTGTAAATATGCACCAATCCTGGAAAAATATCCAGGGACTGCATAACGGGCCTGGCCTAATGCCTAGAGCCGGGAGAGGTATAATCAATAAAAACAAATATTTTTATAATTCCGATTGAAAACTACAAATCTACAAACAGTAGCAGAACGCTACAATAATAGTTTAAATAATATATAGTATGGGAAAACATCCACACAAAGGTCTTCAGGTAGGCAAAGCCTGAGCTATGGTAACCTGATGACTGATATACATACTTAAATACATATTTATATATATAATAAACATCCATACATAAGTCAAACAGACATGTTCATGCACACAAATGTTTAACCTGTCCGGAGATCGAACCCGAAACCAGCGGCGCAGAAGGCAGGGTTGCTGCCAATAACGCCAACAGGCCAGTCAATTCTCATAACGTATAAGACAATGCCTAAATGATTTGTCTGACAATTTGTAATTTGTTGTCTAATCTTATGGTTCCTATGGGAACTTTGACAGGTGAACCAGCGTGCCGCAGTTAGCAATTAATAAAGCTTGTGTATCCATCTATCATGAATCTTAATTAGATGGTGTCAGCTGTTATTGTTATCAATTGATTCGGTAACTTTGTAGGCCAGGAGCTGCAAAGTTAGGAATTGGGGTGTTTTATTGAATGAGTATACTGAGCTTGCGTAACGACCCAGAATATATTTTAAATGACTGCAATAAAGAAGGTGGCTCATCTCAATTTAGAAGCTAGAATGCTGTAAGGCTGAATATAGAGTTCTATGTATTAGTATAAGACCCATATTATGCAATAATAAATGAAATTGAAATTTGTCGTTTTTTTTTGTCTATTCGCCAGGCATACAATATATTTTGTTATTTTGAGTGAAAACACTACCCTTAATTACTGCACTGTTTTGATAAAATGTATGTGGGACCACAACTGTCGTCATACGACTTTAGAACATTTGATAAAATAAATGTAATGACAAAAACAGCCGTAACCACACCAGTAATAAAACTTAGTTATTTTAACTCTCCGAAAGCACACATGACTTGAAAAGTAACATGCAAAATTAAATACATTGCATTATTAATTTGCTAACTGAAGGCATGCAATATTTCGAAAATTTGAGTTGAAAATATTTACGAAATTTAGTTTTTTTTATTTAATCATCGGAGTAAATAATCTAACAATAAAATTTCCATTTGACAGTTTGGTAAAGATATGCGGTATTAAACATTAAATGTATATGTTTAATAAGAAGAATTTCTAATACGAAGAAAATCACCCAAGAGTTTATTGAGATCATGAAAAGGTTGTGAAAATAATAACTTTTGAGATCAACTGTTCGCAGAACGATGATCAAACAAAATATCAATAATACTTAACTGTCCTCTAGCTCCGCGCGTATTATTAGCCTACTGATGTTATTTTCCGGCATACCGGTTTCATTATATTATAGCCACATAATAATATTATTGCGCTGACTGAAACAACTGTTATTATGATAGCGTATTTATGAAAATTGTTTGTATTAAATGATGCCCGCAGCAACTAGACTTAAACATTCGTGGCTTTACATAATTAGCTAAAACATTCTAAATACGATTTGGTAACTTTGTAGGACTCCTACTTCAATATATAAACTTAGACTCCAATAGCATAGCAGTTGTCTCCATTCCAAATTTACCTGGAAGAGATCGCTGTTAGCAATAAAGCCTATTGCTATGCCATTGGGATCTAAGTTATATAATCAGTGTACAACATTAATTTCGAATCTAACTATTTCCGCCTTATTTAGGTACACAAAAAGGCAATGTTCGCGTTTTTTGATGTGTCAATTTTGACGGGTGGTACAATTAATAGACCAATGTGATCATTGATCACCTAGGATATAGATTTTTTCAGGAATGCCATAATTCCACTATAAGTCACAGATATTATATATTTTTGTACACAACAAAATAGCCAACTGATGCTGGTTTTATTAATATATTACATTAACCACATCATTATGCAGTTTCTGGTAGACGTACACCGTCCTGGCCGAAAATGAAACAAGTCCTTTGTTCTTTGATGTGTTATCTCTGTGGTGATCCTAAAGAATTCTTGAATTGAATTGACACTACGTAATAATTCATTCCCTACAAAACGCGCCTAAACAGTATTGCGCTAAACCCTTACCAGTATTGTTCGAGGAAGTAACCTTACATACATACGAGTATCTAGTTACGTACTTGGTCGATAACCCTTCGTTTTCAGCCCATCTCACGTATCAGTAGACCTAAATCGGTGAACTCACAGCCGACCGAGCGCATAATCAGTTCACACGTGATTTATGCTCGCAGATGCTGATGATTAAAGTAAGGACTAGATAACTAACTTTAGACTATGAACTGTGGCTCTTCGTGTTATTAATCTTATTGTATTGCTACCCGCACTTTGGGAATATTTGATCATTACACCAAAAACTGAATAGTACCGGAATTAAAGAATAAATTTTTTTCGCAAATGTTAAAGTTGAGTAATCATCAGGATAAGAAATTTAAGTCCAAATAGCTTCAAAGAATGTAATATTTTTTTCATATTAAATAAAATCATGAATATACGTTATAATTATAAATAATGTTTGCTGTAAATAATTTCTTTACTGTTAGTGTAAACAGGAGATAATGCAGCTTTTTTATCTTTTGAATTAATTTTAGGCGCGTTACATACAACTAAACTCTGACAGTTCTTTAAAGGATTCATGCTTTTTTCACTTTATTAAATCATTTGGTTGAGTTTCTGTGCTCAAATATTTTGTACGCGCACCTTGTCAGTTTTGGGGTCTATCTTGATGTATGGCGTTTTACACCTAGCCGAAACTTTATAAGATTAAGTAGTTTTGTAGAGATGTTTTGTGTTAAGTTACTTGAAAGTTATGTACGATATACCGAAAAGTTTCTTGTAACATTTAAGACCTAAAAAAATAAATAAGAAAATAGGTTACGTGGTTTGGAGACGTTACCTAAGTATAAAAGTGTAATTGTAAGAGTTCTATAATCTATACTCTACGAGTACGTTCTTGTAACTATTATATCTATGAATACTTCTATTATAGATAATCTAATTTGAAAAGGTATCAAAACATACAGTTTATTGCCATAACAATCGAACCTGCCATGGAGAAGGTGTAAAACGGTAAAACAGTATTCGATTTTATTTAAAATATTGCAGTGAAATAAATTTACACGTCTAAATAATAAATAAAATAATCTTTAAACTGGTACCAAAGTTTTAGCTAAAAATATAGACATACTAATAAATAAAACGTTAAAAAACTTGAACGGCTGGTTTCGTCGAGACGTGTTTTTATCCGACTGCGAAAGAAGGAGGGTGTGTTTTCTGTATGTATGTATATTTCTTTGGCACGCCCTAGCGCCTAAACGGCTCGTTGTATTTTTATGTGACTGGTGTCAATAGAATGCGTCTTATTCGTGAGAGCGACACTAAGGTACAGCAAAATAAAAAATAAATTAAATTAAGCATGATACACAGCTTTAACGATTTAGCAGTCGGGTTTTTTCGAACTCGGTTCTAACCACTTGTTTCGAGTGTTTTTCCTTTACACAGTACTATACTTTAAATGAATCCCAACCACATTCTCAGGTCTTTGAAATGAAAATTTACACACCTTTTTAACTTGTTTAGTAACCAAAACTTTGCCACTAATATGTCTTAGCCAAGTCTTCGCAAAAGCTAGCGTGAAACTTGTGTGCTAATCTCACTTTAAACACTAGGTATTGTTAAAGTCATTATGGTTCAAGCACTAGTTTCAAAAGTTTGTTATCTAATTTTCGAGTTGTAATGTTTAATAAGTTTAGTAGTTAGGTGAGCTGCAGTATTGTGTATCGGATATTATAAGTTTTTTTTTGTGTAAGTTTTAAAGATTGCTTCCATGCGGTGTGTTTGACGTTTAGATGCTGAATTTTAACTATTGGCAATAATATTAATTTACTTTAAAAATAAGACCGTTTTTCACACAGTTTTAATTTAATCACTTCAATGACTACGTCTGCGGATTTTACCTTGCAATGCAAAATGCTTCAATAGTATATTATAATATATATGTCGGCGCGAGAACGAAGAATTACATTTCTTAACTGTTAAACTTAACATTTAAACCGTTAGGCACTTATTTGTTAAACCTAGTTAATTGTAAAACTCGAAAGAGGGTAGGCCCAACTTGTTTTTACTATAAATACGACCGTTTGTCGGCGCATTACTCTCGCGGCCCAGCGCACTTGCTCTTGCCAAACGTCCGGTCAAGCTGTCCGAGGTTGCGTACGACCAGCAGATCAGTCCTTTCTATAAAAAAGCGCTAAATTGTTGAAATTTGTAGGCGGAAATTGATCACTTTCGTAAGTAAATCTACTTGTCGAAGAAAGTTAAAATGACTATAAAGTAATTTAGTCGGCATGGTGGACTATGGCCCTACAGCCTCTTCAAAAGGAAGACTCGTTTTTAGCAGTGAACGCAATGGACTGATAGGGACTTGTGGAACTATGTTCTCTTTGAAAGCTGTTAATTAACTTTTTCCGAGAAGCAGGTTTCCTTGCTATATTTCTCTTACGTTAATATCACTCAAATTTAGTTAATTTATCTAACGATAACTGACCGAATTGATGTCAAGGTTCTGTTTTTATACAATCTTAGTGTCTTTATCTCACCCATCTTTTATTTCGACATTACTTGTATAACAGTCCTTGTTTTGTTGGCAAACAATCAACAAATTGAGTTTAGGCTTTGCCGCTTCAAAATAAGGGAACTTTTTAAGAATTAATGAATTAACTAAGACAATTTTTACGCGACTGCCCATCATTGCGTAGTGAAATCTTAACTTTAATGGTAACGTTTTCAAAGTCCGTATACATACGTATGTATATGAGTTATTTTAACCGACTTCAAAAAAAGAGGAAGTTCTATGTTTGTCTGTATGTATTTTTGTTCCAAATTAACTAATTAGTTTAAACAGGTATTTTTGTTTAAGGTAATCCAAAATGCTGTGTGTTTTCGATTATTAGTAATAAAAATTGATGCACTTTCAATCTCAACTATAATGCTAGAAAAATCATTAATTACGGAAGAAAAATATCTTTCACAAAAAAAGTCATGTGTCATGTTTGATTGTCATTTCACGTTACACTAGGGTCTTAGCTCTAGGAGTTAGATAGCTCGGTGGCGTGCGATAGAAGGGGTCTATGAACAGCATTGGACGAATAATGGCTGTTAATGACGATAAGGGTATACCCATAAAAGTGAACTCATTGTAGAACAAAATGTTACATAAATTTAAAATAAATGTGTCCTCCTTACAACTTGACCGATCACGTAACCAAATTTTAAAACCAAACCTTTTATTTTAATTTTGTTTTTTTATTCCTACAGCGAATTCGCTTTGATCTCACATCTATCTGTTACATATTATATATAAAAAAACAAAAATCTTTTGAAATATTTTATAATAAGTAAGTAGGCTAACTCTTATAGCGCTGAAATGTAGAGCGTTCTAAGCAACATTTTATTGGAAATATTCTTGCAAGATTGTCAGGCAATTTCCGATGCCTGGTTCTGACCTTTTTCGCTATTTTTATTAAATAATTTCCTATTGCCAGATCCAGCTGTCAGTTTTAGAACTTCAGTTTACAATAATGGGTTGCTCCTCGAATTTTGTTTTGATGGTAGAAATTATTATTAATACTACGAACTACACCTTGTAGTTTCCGTTTGAATTGTAGAAATAATGTACATAAGAATTTGTATTTGACTATCAGTTTTTTGGAATAATAGAGATAGTACTATTTGCTAGAAGTTCCGCGCGATTATTCCCACTTGTTCTGTTGACAGAACTAGTGGGAAATCTATAACCACTTGTTCTGATACACTGATATTTAATTTTAATGAGCAAGTGTCGCATGTACAAATTATCATCTAAGAAACAAATGAGCATCGCATAAACAAGCGAATGTCGGAGAAACAAATCAGCATATCAGAACAAAAAGAACGCCTCGAGAACAAAATAAGAGAACAAAAGTTAAAAATATTTTTGAACTTGGTTGCAACTTATTTTGATGATGTAATAATATTTTAAAAAAATCACTATTATTGCATTTACATATTATCTAACTTAGTACGATCTGACTTTACGAGCTTGTGCTCTTTTTGTTTATAAATTTACTACATATTTAATTCAGAACCAGAAATAAATATTCTTAAACCGGAAACCTGAATAAACAAAAGAAAGTCGTTAAAGTTAAAGCAATTGGAAAAATCAAGTTAACGCGATTTTCAACCTTAATCACATCATCATAATTCACAAGACTCCAAATATTACAAAAAACAAGTACACTTTTGCGACTATCTTTTGTCATTTAAAGGTGGACTAGTAAATATGCCGCTATCAAGTAAGTCCAAAAAGATTTTTTTTCTTTCTGTTTTGTTTCTGTGGCGCTCTTTAGATCCTACGATACTGTTTTGTTTCTGTGATGCTAACCTGTTTCTGCGATGCTCAATTGTTTCCTTGATTCTCATTTGTTTCGACGACGTTTATTTACGAGATGTTCATTTGTTTACGCGATGTTCATGTGTCCGCAATGTTACTCCACAGAACAGGTAGAATATACGTAGGTACAGAACAGATGGAAACAAAGTCGAGTGTCAACCATTGTCTTACAACTAACAGATCAAGTGGGAAAAAAATCCCACTAGTTCTGTTAACAGAACTAACTACTCAACAGAACAAGTGGGAATAAACGGTTCCGCGGACTGTGCACCTCGCGACTTTGAATATTTTTTTGACTTTATAAATAAAGAGACAACCACTTGACCATTTTTTGATATTCGAGATTTTTCATTGTTGTTGTGTTTAGCATGTATGTACTAATTGTTATTGGAATCGGTCAGAAAATAGCGGTACCAAGGACGCCACATATTTGGTCCGAGAAAGGCTCACATTACAGCCTATCTCGGAAACTTAGTGTCACGGCACATATATTGAGATCTGGTCAAATGCCGTTAAAAAAAATGCGTTTATGATGCCGAAGGCTGACATCCCTAACAGTGATATATAGTGGAGTGTGCCCGCTTTCAGCTTCAACGAAAGCAGCTTCAAGTGACTTACAGGTTAAATAAGAACGATGTAGGGTGATACAATAATATCCTGGCAGAACCCAATTCCGATGCCGCAAAGGACTTATTTGACTATGTGAGTCGTCTCGGATGAATTACCTAGATTTTACCAGTATATTTTAAACCAGTGTCTCTGTATATTCGATGGGCCTGCCATGTTTGGAACAAACTCTCAAAAAAATAATTTTGATTTAAAAAAAAAGACGCCACATAAACTTTAAACTTATAACACCCAGTCGTAATTGCGTCGCAATCAAAACAAAAACATTCAAACTTAAGAAGAGCAAGAAATGTAATAATAAAAAAATCACAAACCTACCTCTAACCGTCACTTAAATTATACCCAGACACAAAAAACGGCACGCGTTATGAAAACATAAATTTCAACAGCAGATTGAAGTTATTACAAAAACCTTGTTTTGAAACACAAACTCCTAAATTTTCGGAACTATTTTTTAGACGACATTTAGCTTGTTTGCAACTAATTTGCCCGCACTGCGGCCTGTCGGGCTTTTGGTGTTGACAGGTTTTCTTGTTAAAAACAATGCGTATATTACGCCTGGATAAATTAACTTAAAGCTGAAGAAACTTTGTTAACTATTTGTGAGCTGTAACGGTAATAAACAATATCATTAGAGGCAGTTTAGGTTGTTTTAACACTTGACGCGAAAACGACAAGGTGTTATTAGTTTGACGTGTCTCTTGGTATCATATGTTTGTATGTCTGTCTGTGGTGTTGTAGTTCCCGAACGGATTAACCGATTTTGGGTTGTTTTTTGTTTGTCAGATGAATTAATCGGGCGTGTTCTTAGCTATGTTTGATGAAAATCGGTCAAAATGGCCGCCACCACGATATCTCGGATTAAATATTTTTATATTTATTTATTTAGTATACTGAAAAAATATTGATAAATAAAAGACCTGTGATTTTTTTAGGTAAAAAGTATTGAGAAAACTTCAATTGAAGTCATGCGAAGTGAACGCAAAATCATGGACACCGTAAACCGCGGCGCCACATATAAGTATTAAATGAAGGAGGTTCACTAATACAATACTAGTATACATTACAGTTAATTACAAATCTAAGATGGCCGCTACAACAAAATGGCTAATAGCATTTCTTTCTCTTTATTATTATGATCAAAGATACATAAATGCGCTAAATTCAGAAAGGGGTCGAAAGGGTAGCTTGCAAGATTAGCATACAAACAAAGCAATGTGTGAAAGTAAATTAAACCTATTCCAAAAAAATATAACAACTTTTTTAACACAAAATTTTTAGTTAATAGAAAAACAAAATATACTAAAGTAGGTAGGTTTACAGTCAGCACTAGCTACGCCTCACGTTTTTACCCACGGAAAATTGGCAATCCCACGAGCACATTTTTTCGACATTAAAAGTATCCTATGTGTTTCCCCAGTATATAGACTACCTTGTAGCCAAATTTCATCTAAATCCGTTCAGCAGTTTTTGCGCGAAAAAGTAACAAACATACATACAATCTTTCGCGTTTATAATATTAAGTAGGACGAACAACTTAATATATCTACTTAAAAATGCAAGAAATGTAATAACTCAGTACAAAAGTGTCAAGAGGGGAAGCGTTATTTAATTTAGTCTCAAAACATTGCAATTTCCACTTTATGTCCTTTCATTATGGTTCGATTTATTTTGCATAACAACCTCGGAAAATGTTTACTACAAAAATGTTGTGTACAATAATGGGTAAAGTATTTAGGTGTGGTAAGAAGCACTTTATGCATTTCTGAAAAATAAAACGGTGAGATGCGTAATCTTGAGCAATGAGTTTAGTTTTAATGTAGGCCTTGGTATACTCCATTCTCATATTTTTAGTCTACTTACATGGCTATCGGCTAGGGGTGTACTAAGACAAAAGGGGATCACTGTACTGATAATTATTATTAAAAACTTTTACGGTAGAATCAACACAATGTTGGAGAAGAAAAAACTTGTTTCATAAGAAAAGTTAAGCAGCCGTTGACAAAATTTATGGAAAAGGTGACTTTTTTCTGATATTTCGAGTTGGTCCCATACTGAGAGGTTCGCCATGATGGGTATAAAAACCCGCTTTCGGCTACACCCTAAGCGACAACACCAAAATAATAAAAGGTAAATAAGACGTCTGATGAATGAGGATGATGAAGATGAAATGATGAATTCACATAAATGTTTTGCACCTTTTTTGTGATAGCCGCAGTATTTTACAATTTATTTTACGAGTCATTTTACAAAATAATTTCTTAGTTAACTTATTTAAAGGTTTGTATTTTTTTTTTCTTTATCAGCATTTCTAATACACTGTTTGCTTACGATCTCACGCTTAATTTTAGTGTAGAAAATCTCCTCGCTGTAGCTTCAACGAATTCAAAAACCAAATCCCTGCCGTCAGCCATTCATTTTCCTAAATAAACCCTTTCATCGGTCACTGTGACCGCAGAAAGATTTACTAGATTTCCTTTGCGCTTGACAGCGGCAGCTCGCAATAGGTAGATTTCATATATAGGAGGACTTTGATAAGCTTTTTTTCTTCTTTGTTATTATCATCACACTCTGTGTATTGTGTCAGTTCTCAAATTGATTTTGATAGAGATTTAACAGATTTATTTACATGCGTGATAAATAAATAAAATTAAGTTTTAAATTAAACGAATCTTTTGTAGGATTGAGACAATAGTAATATTATTACTTTTGTTTAATTTCATTTTAGAAGTTCTATAACTAATGTGCATATTTATCAAATAATGAAAAAATCTAATTATTATTTTCGCTAGTGTTAAACATCACAATCAAACTTGTTTTTTTCCAGGTATGATTACATCACACTTCACTATTATAAAGGCAAAAGATGTATGTATGTATGTATGTGTGTTTGTTACGTCTTCTCGCTCAAACGGCTAAACGGATTTGAATGAAACTTGGTACAAGGATAGCTTATACTTTTTATTAACACGTAGCTTACGTGTTAATAAAAAGTTTCTTCATATCCCGAAATACTAAGAAGTTCCTGCAAAATATAAATAACATTAAAACTTCACTGCCATATTTTGTTCACAAAAAAATAATTTAAATTTATTAATTCATTGATTTTCATAATTACTGTCTAGTCAACTCAAGAGCTACTTAATCAAAACTCAATGTGTATCACAGAATTGTATCTCATATCCAGAAGTCCCTATTATCCAAGTCTGGCTGAAGCTTAAAAATCTGCCACACACGGCCTTTTAGTGGCAGCTATACGGCGCTCTAAAAGTAATTTGTTTGACACCGTGAGTCGCCATCGCCGGGCGCACGCCACCATTTTGTGAGCATACGGATTGATGACAATGATTTTTTACCGACTTCCAAAAAAAAGGAGGTTCTAAGTTTCTTCTGTAAGTATTTTTTATTGTGTATGTTCATCGATAATTATGCCAATTGTCAAATCATAGCAAAAATCTTGAACTAGTCCCATACAAATTTTATCAGAATTGGTCCAGTATATTTGTTTTTTTTTTTCAATATAATTTCTAACTTTCTAATAGGAAATTATTACTAACGTAGGTACGTAGGTTGTGTTTAACATTCTACTAAGTTGAAGGTTTAATAAAAAAAATATGTATATTAGCACTGCCTGGAACATTATACATAATTATGCTTTTAAAATTCTCAGTCGAGCAAGAATTATGAGTAATTTTGGCATCTTTTGAAACTGTATCTTTTATCTTTCCACGGTGTCTTACACTTTATATTCGTTACAAAGTCTAACAAAGCACTTATGCAGAGATTACCAACAGTTTCGTTCAGGTACGAAATTGCACTCGTTCTAAACTTTGCGCATTCAACTTGCAATTGCAGTTTAGCAGTGAGCAGTTAAAAAATTTTCAACAGAGATAGTTTTGTCGTTGCTGTAACTTTGTTGCTATAATTTGACAAATTTCCAGCAACAATTTCTATTGGAGCGTTGTGTAGAAAAACTGTGGGGAACTGTTTTGTGATTTTGTGGACTTACTTCTTGCAGTTTATTTTATTATTCACTTCGGTAGTGAACGGAACTGAATAATACCAGTGATGTATAACAAGTGGTTAGAAGCGAGTTCGAAAAACCCGACTGCCAAATCGTTAAACCTGAGTATCATCCGTAATTTAATATTATTATTTGTGATGTCACTTTTACCACTAAGACGAATTTAATGACACCACTCACATAAAAATACGACAAGCCGTTTAGGCTCTAGGACATGCCAAAGAAATATACATACATAAAACTGAGGAAACATAACCCTTCTTCTTTCGCAGTCGGGTAGTAACTATTATTGTCACACATCTAATTGCAAACTAATTAGGTAAACGGAGGTGGACTTATTGGGAAATGATCGCCTTACGATTACCCCGTTACAGATCTACATTTGAAAATTGTAGTTCTCCAAAGATGTCTTAGTCATATTTTGTTCGTCAATTTTAAAGTTTTTTTTGTTAAACTCTACTGATAAATGGTACAATTGGAAACTACTAATACTCAATGCTTAAATCACTTATTTACTGCAAATACATGGACAAAATATATATATGTACACATCATAAATATCAAAAAAAAATGTGTCGTGAATGCAAAATAAATCCATCTTGATTATCGGAATAGTGTGTGGAGCAGGCTATAACTATATTTTATAAGACATAATTCATAAAATAATCTTGATGCATATATCCTAGTATTTATTTATTTATCTGTCCTTTCCAAAATGTAGTGGCATTAAATCAAATTGAATCAATTCATATTAAACTATAAATATAAATAAACTGAATTCGTAAAAATATATACTATTCTATTAATTATTAAAAATTATATTCACATCTTAATTTTTTTTGATCTCACTTCTTAATGAAAAGTGTGTCACTTTTGTTTAAAATAATTGAAATGAAATGAAATGAAATTATTTATTGGCCTTATAACCACTTATGTTATACTAGGCAAGTCACATTACAATATTTCACACAATACTTAATTTAGTAAATTTTAAAATGTACCTATGTCAAAAACCTTACAATTCACTTAATTACAAAATTTAAATAAGATTATGTAGTATAGATTAATAGATATATTACTGATATAATAATACTTCTAAAATAGTTTACATTAATGTGAGTAGAATTTAATAAAGTCATTATATAGTAAGATACTTTAATGTCATTATTAGTTTGTGAGTTTTGACTATAATTGTTTAGTTAGATTTGACAATATGTTATATAAATTAAGTATAAGTTAAGTACTAAATTAAAATTATTAGAAAGAAAAAACAATGACGAAAGTCTTATTAAAAATTTAGCTATCACCTACTTATAAAATTATGATTGCTCACTCACGAACGAAGATTCAGTCAGCTTCATGTTCATAAATTCTTTGACCGAGTAAATTGGGGTAGACTCAAAAAACCGCTTTATTTTTTGTTTAAAATCGTTCGCGTGAAGATTAACTACGGCATGGGGCAACTTGTTGAACATACATATCTTAATATAAATTCCTTGTTTTCTAACTTTGGCTAGGCGTGTTTTAGGCTTACATAGTATCTCTTTTCGTCTTTCATCCATTCTTAGATTATGCGCATATGGTTGTTTCTGTAAAATATCCTTATCTTCATAGATCTCTAGGAGGCAATTATAAATATACAAAGATATAACCGTCATGATTCTATTATTCTTAAAATAATTTCTAGCTGACGCCCGTTTACGCAATCCAAAATATATAATTCTTATAGCTTTTTTTTGGGCTCTTAGTACTTTTATTACATCTGTACCATTTCCCCAGACAGTTATTGCGTATCTAATAATAGAATGTGTGTAAGCGTAATACACGGACAACATTGCATGCTTATCTAATAATGGCTTTAATTTCACCAATGCATAATTGGCACTTGACATCTTTTTACACAATTTAGCAATATGCTTTGAATGAGTAATTGTGTAATCTACTGTGTATCCCAATTCATTTAGTTGCTAGTGTTTTCTTCTCTATTTACTTTATATTAATTTATTATTTCATATTATTGTCTATGTACTAATTACACATTCTTATTTAGGTTTTTATTACGAAAATTTCTGGTGTTCATTTATGTATATATATATATATTTTTGTGTTAAAGGGTCACGCTGAAAATCAGCGCTGAGAAGCAATCCCCAGCATCATGCAGAGCGCTGACCTTGTTTGACGCACGGGACACTACAACTCGACCTACTTTAGTATTTTAAATGTTTGTCTACATTTAAGTAATTAGTCGTAGTCGTAGTGTCCTGTGTGTATTTATATACAATCATTGTATTGCAAAAAATAATCTAACCTTCCTAAACGAATGAAAGAAAACTTTGCGCGGCAATCTAGTCAAATAAAAAGCACTAGAATATCTAGAATATTCGAGAAACATCTTACTTTTAACTGTACTTTTATTTGTTCAAACTTGAACACATAGCAGGCAATTTAACATTTAAGCGTTCATTTCGCGTTGTAATTGGCTTTAAGCGCAATATTGCACTTACCGTGGAATATCAAAAATAACCGCAACCGAATTGTCTTGGCTAATGATGTCCCTTGTTAATAGGTTGATGCTGTCGTGGCTTAGTTGTTAACATACTCACTCTAAGAGTAAAAGTACTCCGCACTTTTACTTGTATTTTAGGTTAAATTACTAAAAACCAAGGTCAAATTAGATGACAAGGATCTCATATCAAATTCTAAAAGCACGGTTTATTAAATTGTCTGGAATTTTTGATCTTTCTCATTTAATTGAGTTTGGTTATCTTATTTCAATGAAATGGCATTGCTTTCGGAAAAGAAATGGTTTCCTTTGAATGATAAATCTATTATATTACTGCGAAATGCTATTCGGCGGTATTGCTTTGGTCTTCTGCAATTTTATTATCTAATTTAAATTGACAAATAGCGTATTGAAATTTTTGAAAAGTCGAAATACCAAATGAATTCATTTTCTTAGCATAAATGTAGTATATATTATGATCAGCACAACAATTTATTTAATATTGAGTAAAAAAACATACTTTAGAATACTAATTTTACAAATAAAATACATTCCAGGGCTTCTGATGTTCTTTGGCAGTATAGCGTCTATGCAAGTTGCAGGTTAATCGAGCTTGTTATCACTTTATAATCCAGGCGATACTTTGAGACCTCGGAAATTGAGCGGAATATATTGACTAATCATTTTACTAATTATTCTCTCAAATTTAGACAATCGATTCGTAGCTATTAGATACTTGGTTAAACATAAGTTTAAAATAGAAGTTTTTGGTTCAAATACCGGCTCAGGTAAGCAATTCTAAAGGCGAATTTTGTAAGAGTTCTCCGGCGTTATTGTGTTGTTCATGTACATTGTTTGTTCTGGCAACACTAACACAGAGGCTATTTAGCAAGGAGTGTAAGTATTATAGATTATTTATTTAATTATAAGCAGAACTGCTGAATGTTATTGGTTTTGTACAAGAAGGACTCCAGTAATCTCCATTTCTTTCATCTGATGAGACGTTGCTTAAGTCTGTCTGGGTAGTTAATATTGGTCTGTTCACTGAGTAGTTTTCTGGATGAATATTCCTTTATTTCTTCAGCGACAGTGTTTGCTCGCAATCCGACATGCAATCCAGTGGTTTACACGTAAATTTGTTAAACAAACCTGCTTGCCATCAAGAGTTAAAAACCACTCGGTCACGATAAACAAGTTTATAGTCCCAAGATTTCCAGCTCAATCTTACCCGTCTCTCAGCTTATGAGGCTCAACTAAAGCACTAACAACTTTAGCTTGCATGCAGCTATCCAATTACTTTGCGAAATGAACGCGGAATAGCATGTTTCCTTTCTATTTAGTTACCTCTCGGTGAAGGAGTAGTGTGCGAGTGTAAGTTTGAATAGATTTAATGTTTAGCGATGATGGTCGAGTGGTTAATGGGGTTTATTGCCGTGCAAAAGGTACAAGGTTCGATCCCACGAAACATGGAAAAAGAGCCTGAGCTACCGGTGAAGGAAAACATCGTGAGGAAACCATAGCATGGTGGTAGGGCGTTTCCTATCGCTCGCCTGGCTAGCTACCATCCTCAAGTTGTAAAATCTGTCACCAAGCACCTAAAGGTGTGTTCAGACAGCGTTCCTTGAGAGCCAGTGTATTCCAGACTAGGCATGCTCCATCTAGGGCTACAGTATCGCTGACTTCCTTGGTCGTGCGAACTTGTTGTCAAATGCCTAGTTGTGTAGGATAAAAAAAATGTTTTGCATAAGGTTACCATATCCTTTCCTAAAAAAGGGTCAAAAGACAAAGAAGGGATATTGTACTTCATCATGATGAATAACTTTAAATAGCATATTATGAAACTAGTGCTTTTAATCCATCATTACAGTTTTGGTGGTATTATTGCGCAAACCGAAAGCGCGTGCGATTACGAAGCCGAGGCTGTTATGATACTTGTACACGGAAGGCATACGATGATTATCAACACACTATTAATAAAAAAGTTAAAAGAAATTGTTATATACCTACTAAATGACTTAAATATTTGCAAATTATTATTTTTCTTATCAATAAAGGGCAATTGTCATTTTGAAATAACAAATTTTAAGGTCTATATACCATATTAATTCGCATAAAAACTAACAACTGACATAGAATTGGTTTCTTAAAAACACTGATTCTGTACGTTAATGTAAAGATAAAAGAAAAAAGTGCGAAATGGCATATTACATGTCAAAAAGCAATGCAATAAGAAGACATTCACGAAGAAATGTATTTAAAAACATATTTTATGCAACATAGTAGACTAGCTTTCCAACGATGACGAAGCAGTGTTTGTTCTTTTAAGTTATTAAGTAGGGCTAGCTGTTTTGTAGCTATTTAGCTAATTAGCAGAGATTTACTCGCTGCTAAGCAGAAGTAGCCGGTGATGCCAAACGCTAAACTAGATAGCACGGACTTATCTCAGCTTAACAGCACTTGCACTGAAGCTGTTTAGTTTCACGTTAACTAGACTAGCTTAATTTTTAACGAAGGTAGTTTAACAATTAAATGTTAAACATTTGTGGGCAATTAATTATAATTAACTTTGTGATTGAAATAGATAATTTCAAAAATAAGAATTCGTTTTGGTATATAAATTAAATTGATTCTTAATTAATTTGGATTATGAATATATTTTATAACATTTAATCTGATAAATTTAGTATTATTTATTTACTAATTTAAAAAATATATAAATAAATAAAGTATTTTCATATTTTCCCGTTAAAAGGGGTAGCGAGTCAGTCACTAGCTGCAACATTTAGAATAGGCGGAGGAGGCAGAATGGGCGGGTACCGTACGTCTTTCCATAACAACATCGTCAGTCATCAAGAATTTCCAATTCCCAGATTTTAATAACGCATAACGGAAGCCCATGACTGGAAGAAATCGTCGTTATGCATCCACATTTAAAAAAATAATATTTTGTTGTTAACCTTTCTATGTACGTATCTATTAACAGCGTCGACAAAAAAAATACTTTGGTCTCACATATATCGTTGATTAGCATTGTTTATCTTACCAAAGTCTAGTTTATATCTAGTGCATAAGATAAGTTCTAAGGATGTGCATCAAACAAGCTTTTCAAGATGTTTCCGACTCTTGATCGTAAACTGCTGCATTTCAATGCCTCCTAATGAGCTCATCCTGAGCTAATGAACTATTCGTTGCAGATGCACATACAACAGAAAGGGCAAATGATACAAAATCGACAATGTTCCGCTGAAATCAATCTCAAATTTATGTACTACAAAATATTCATTCCGTATACGATAATGAAGAGGGAAAGATATGCCATTTAACAAAATTGTAGATGCCTGCACAATATCTTCATGTCCTACCGCTAGCTTGCTCAGTATATAGGTATGCGCTATTGACTCTTGAAAGAAAAAAGACAATAAGACACATTTATTTTAACACACAAGACACTACAGTTATGATAATTCGTAATAACAAGAGAAAATAATCGTAATACGAGTAGCTTGGTAGTAGGGCGTTTCCTAACGCTCGGCTGGCTAGATACCACCGTCAAGTTGTAAAATCTGTCGCCAAGATAATTTCAAATCCAAGATGTCAGCCACAACAAATGTCAGGAGATTTTCAAAATTTAAAACAAGTTATATTATCAATTTTACTTCTTCTCTTGTCAGTTTTAGTAGTCCCTACTGAACTTCAGCTTAAGTCAAGATATCTCAGCACTAGTAATTAAACTATGCAACTGAATGTGCTCCTTAATACCGCAGCTAAAGAGTCAAATTAGCATCCAGTGCACGAGCAATGAAACTAGCAATGTGTTTAGTGAGTTCTAAGCTAAATTAAGCTATTTGTAAGCTGAGACTGAATAGAGAATCTGGTTTGACTTTTGTCATAGCATGTTTTCAAGCAGTTATATTCTTTCAACTCAAAGCGTCGACTTCTGATAGGTACGGGTCTCTTCTATAAAGGGAATTTAGCGCCTAAGGAGTTGAGAGCTTATCTTTGAATGCTATTACGTTTTTTGGCAATCGTTATTTTGTGTTTTTTTCCTTTGCACGAGTTTTATTTGCACGTAATCAAAAAATCTTATACCTAAACAGAGATTAACCCACGATCATATTCTTGAAAGTCGTTATACAGATATTTTTTTTACAGAGAGTCTTGAAAGTTAAGCACCTAAAGGAGTGTTTTCGCAGACTTCCTTGAGAGCACTGCTCAAGCAAGAATGAAGGTATACGCTGGTATTCCGGACTAGGCATGTTACATCTAGAGCCACAGCAAGATCGCTGGTTTCCGTGGTTGTGAAAACTGGTAGTCAAATGTCTAACTGTATTAAATAATAAAAAGTATACCTGCTTACTAGAATTTATTAATAGCATTTCACTTAATATTAAATTGAGATTGGGTCATTAGGTGAATTGATGAGAATTATTATATAAGTATCACTTACGAATTGTGTGCAGAGAAACAATCAATACCTTTATTCAATTGTATTTTTAATCTGTGTTAAGGGATGAAGACAAAACGCAGAAACAGATGTTTTCAGTCGTATATTCAGCGATTATAAGATACCTGACGGTTTTTTTTTAGAAGGGACTGAGCTGCTGTTCTAACGCGACCTGGGACAGCGGACATTTGGCAAGCGCAGGTGCGCTGGGTCGCGGTTTTGGTTTTGGGTCGACAAGCACAAGGGCGCCTCAGACGGCACGAACCTCGGCTTGAGCCGTCACCCAGAGATGGACTAACGAACTGCCCTGGCAACCCAGACGGAGAGTGCTTAGAGCCCTAGCCACTGGTAGTGGCATCCTAGCTATAACTTTTAGAGCGAATTTGCCCAGACCTCCCTGAGGGGGAGGACAAATGAGCAATATGAATCTGAGTGACTATTTGACCTGATTGTCCTGGAAATCTGGGACAAGAGTTTGCGAGGACCCTACACTTGATTGGCATCTGAAGGACGCTTTTTGGATAGAGGTGCCCTGGCCCGAACCAGAGCCCTATCATTAATCGACTTGTGTCCATGGCATCCCGGGGAGAGGCCTGAACCCTAAACCTATCTAATTTAGGCAACTGATTGGATTATTTTACCGAACTGCCCTGGCCTCCCAGACGGGGAAAGACCTAGGGCCCTATTAATCAACTAGGTGACCCTAAAGGTCGTAAGAGACCACGTCCTCGCCGGCGAGGACGCATTCTGTTTCTTCGGAATGGATGTCGAACCTGGTAGCCCGTACCAGTACCAAAAACGGAGTGTGTCTTAGGAGACGAGTCCGGTGCGCCGGGCGACCCCAGTGCGGTCGATACTACGGCTGCAATGGGATCGTCCGGATCATCCAAGCAGTGTCTAGGGCGCCTATGCAAGGGGGGCGGACCGTTCGGGTCAGTTGAGTAGTCCGCCGCTTGAACCACGAGCGGGTGCCGGTGGTGGGAGGCAGAGTCGAGGTACCTATGCGAGGCATCCTTTATGAATTGACGGATGGAGAGGAGCTCGAGGCTGGAGTGAAGGTCCGCGTTACGTATATGCCATTGCGCCTCTACCGCTCTATGGATGAAGCGGTTTTTAACGAGTTGCAGTTGATAAGAGAGCGCATGTGCAAAGACAACAGAGGCGTAAGTCATGACGGGGCGGATCGCGGTCTTGTAAAGTGTCACCTTATTTCTAAGGGACATTTTACTTCTTGCGCACAGGACCCCGGCATAAGTGATTACGCACCGGGGTGATGTGTTTATCGAAGTTGAGAGACCTGGCGGTGTCTCGGCTTGGCTTTTTACCATGGCAGGCTGGCAGTGGCGTGAGGGGGGACATTAAAATGGCGGCTTAGGCAGTGACGTCACACAGCTCAATCACTTGACGCGGCGGCGCAGCTCACTAGCGCCATCCGTTACAGCTGTTAAATAACTGACATAATAGAGCAAGAAAAAGCTGAAAGTTTATCAGCGCATGCTCCCAACACAGGTAAGAACGATGGACCATTATAAGGTTTGGGACTTCGTGGTCAATTTGGTCATCTTTAATAAAATAACGAAGGTCTGTGGTTCACGGGCTCTTGACTATAAGTATGAGTCAAATAAATAGTAAACTAAATAAATCAAAACATTTTATTTTATATTTTATATCAACCAATTAAACCAGCAGAAAAGGAAGAGTGTTGCCACACCATTTTCATTCTAAATGCCGATCTGCCTGACAGACATTGAAACTGACACCCTTTCCAAGCAGCTGTAACGTGTATTTATTGTTAGATAAGAGGAATGCACACCGCAGCTACACTTAAATTGTTACTTAGGGTGAGATCACACTAGAGCTACAAAACAAAGCGACAATACAAATGATCTGAAATATTGCTATTTATTAAGATATTGTGCAAATAGTAGACCTCTAGATAACAACTAGTTTACGATTTTATATGTGAATATGTCTGGTCAGCTCTAACATATTTCTTTTAAATGTTTTACCTGTCATTATTGATATAAAATTGTTTGTAAAGTAATGATTCTTAGTAAAAGTTAAATATGTCCGATGTTTTTTTTACGTATATATTTGACTATACATTTGTATGTAACTTTGTTGCAAACTTCCTTTTTTTTGGAAAAAAACCTCCTTTAATCGAATATACCTAACGAATGTTGAAAAACCACAGTATATAAAACCACGTGAGTTAAAAATTGCTTAAAATTATACTGCGTTTATATATTATTATACGCAAAAATAAAAATATGTATAATATGGATCTATAATCTGGCACAAAAGTCCCAAGTTTCAAGTCGCCTGTAAATCGGTTTCTTCTAGGCAAGCGTGCCCCATCATAAGCCGTATCGTCTGTCATAGGTCATTCATAGATTTCAGAAAAAACTAAATAACTCTTCCTGACCAGTCGAGACACAAAATCTTTAAGCAAAACTTAGACAAAATGCTGTCTTAAAATCGATAGCCGTTATAAGACTAGC
Source organism: Ligdia adustata (assembly GCA_947049295.1). Lineage (NCBI taxonomy): Eukaryota > Metazoa > Arthropoda > Insecta > Lepidoptera > Geometridae > Ligdia > Ligdia adustata. The sequence goes on from OX346237.1 coordinate 6,697,423, forward strand.
TCCAAAATTATGCGACACAAAAAACGCTACAAAAAACTTCCTCATCTAGCTTGAGCTTTAGCGTATAAATAGGAATTACAGCACCTGCTTCTCGTCTTATCTTCGCAATACGATGGCTTTAAGCCTCGAAAACGGTCGCTCCATTTACATTTCTTGGTGTTGCCAACTAAGCGAGGGAAGTCTGCAATGTAAGATACAAAACTTATTGCCCCAGCACATAGATTAAGATCTGGTCATAAACTTTTAAAAAGTTTGCATATTTGATGCAGTAGGCTGATACTAGTCATAGTCATTTATATTGATAGCAAAAATGTTACATGTCAAAACAATAATAATGACAGAATCTTAAAATACTTTGTAAAATAAAGATTTAAACATATAAAATCATAATAAAAATCCCATAAAATAATTATAATATTAATTAATATCAGTTTATGTGAGTAATTTTTAATTACGTAATTTCAGCGGAATTACGTCGTTCAAATTATAATATATCTGCTCAATAAGCCAACCTTTTAGACGACGTTTAAACTGTGATATTTGTGGAGTGGTATAAGCTGTATACAATCTACTAGTGGAGTGTGCCTTCAGTTTCAACGAAAAGCGCTTAACAAGACTTTGGGTACAATAATAAAGATGTAGGGCGATATAATATTATCCTGGCAGAACCTAGTTCTGGAAAGGAATTATTCTATTATGTGTGTCTTGAGTGATTGCGTACCAGCTGTGAATAATCTAGTTATGAATAAATTCAAGGTATTTTAGACCAGCGTCTGCAAATACAAATAGGACCGCAAATCTAAAATTAAATTGAGTAGAGTAAAAGACACAAAACTCGAAAATGTTGATATATAAGTAATACATATAAATATTATAAATATATAACTGGCATCAAATTCGGCACTCGTACCTATGTACAATTATAAGCTATTTTAATTTACAAACCTAACCACGGGACCGATTGCAATAACATTTATGTAGTGTACTTGGAATGTTATACCCGTGGTGATTTCTAGGAATCCTAATTTCACATATAATTAAAAAGCCGGCCAAGTACCAGTCAGACTATTTATCCGTTATTAAAATTGAGGGAAAAACGGCAAAGAAATCATTTTTTACCGGTTTTTGCTTCCCTTAGTTATTTATATTTTTTAATGTAACTTTATATTTTTAAAGTAAATTTACAATTAATATTCTATGAATATTTTATTTGTTTCCGCTTTGATATTGAGCACAAAATGCCAATCATGGAAGCCGATAGAAGCCCCCCTTAATTATTAATATAATTCTGATTGTTGTTAATTGTTTTATAACAGAAACATTTGTGAACATTTCAATACAATACAATACAATACAAAAATTTTTAATAACTCCACAGTTACAAGTCACATAACGTAATATTGCAAATTATTGTATACTTAACTACAGTTAAACGTATTTAATCGATATAATAATACAACTGTAAATTATTATAATAAGTACAATATTAAAAAGAATAATAAGTATCTACTAATGATACTCATACATTTATAGAACATATAATAAATTATATATTCTCTTTTAATTTCAAATAATCGTCAATGCTGTAGAAAAGTTGTTCATTTAACCAAATTCTCAATTTGGACTTAAAGCACGCCGTAGAAGCTGCATCTCGCACGGAAGCAGGTATGCGGTTGTAAATCGCGGGACCTAATATATACACTGACCTCTCCGACTTAGCGAGATGATGCACCGGTGTAGCCCATTGCTTCGCCCTAGCATTGCTGCGCAAGTTCCACCTGGTGTTGACCTCTCTCTGTCGAAACCGATCCAGGTGTGTGTGGGTAAACAGTGCCGTTTGATAAATAAGCTCGCATGGCATGGGTAGTATTTGGAGCTCTTTGAACAGCTCCACGCATGAGACGTCATCTGGAACTCCAAAAATAGCGCGCACGGCACGTTTCTGCATGACGAAGGCCCTATTGCGATCGGCAGCACGGCCCCACAACTCCAACCCGTACGTTATATTACTATGGACAGTTGCAAAGTAGCAGGAGCGCACAACGCTTCGGTTGGCGGTACTTGCGAGCCGCCGGAGTGCGAAGCACGACCGGCTCAGCTTACCACAGATCTCGTTTATGTGCGACTCCCACGAGAGCGCGCCGTCTATATTAAAACCTAGTAATTTTGTACTATGGACTTGTTGGATTGCGGTATTGCCGACTGCTACCGAATAGGTCCTCGCTGAACTGCCATTGAGGTTAAACGTCAAGAAGCAAGTCTTGTCCTTATTCAGCGCTAACCCGTTTGATCTGAACCAACCGTTGAGCTTGTTCACTACCAAGTTAAACTCGGACTCCAACTGACGGCACGTCGGTGCAGTGACAACTGCAGCGACGTCGTCAGCGTACATATATATGTCCGCGTTTTCGATGGCGTCAGGTAGGTCATTCAGGAGTAGGCTGAACAGGGTGTTCGACAGACAAGAACCCTGAGGGACACCCATCTCGTTTTCTGCCTCAGATGATACGACACGACCTCTGTCACCCACGACGACCTGCGTTCGATTTGACATAAACGATGTCACTAAGGAGAGAGCCGGCCCCCTGACTCCATAAAAATTAAGCTTTCTTGCTATAAGGCTGTGATCGGCAGTACAAACGCACGTGATAGGTCACAGCAGAGCAATGCAACTTGCTGCTTAGCCTCGCGCGCGAGTAGCACTCGCCATATCACTTCGCGTACTAAATCAGTCGTACCGCGACCAGCTCGGTAAGCGTATTGTCTATCAGATAGAATGCCGCAGTCTACGATGAAGTTAAGGAGCCTTCTATCAAGGCTAACTTCGAACACCTTGCTAACAGCAGGAACGAGAGAGATAGGGCGGTAAGATTTTGGGTCAGCTTTTTTGCCCTTGCCTTTGTACAGTGGGCAAATTTTGACCTTTTTTAATGCAGAAGGATATGTCCCTTTCTGGATGCATAGGCTAAACAAATGACTCAGGGCGACCGCTATCGGCTCTATAGCAGTACTTAATAAATTAGCAGATAAACCGTAGCAATCGGTACTTTTTTTGGGTTTGATACGCTTTTTCGCTATTGTAAGAACTTCGAAAGGCGTGAAAGGCTCAAGTCTGATGGATACGTTGCAAGCTGCTGCTTCATTTCCGAGCATGATTTTCACTTGTTACTAGTTTATGCAGCGAATTAGATGTACTAGCCGCTCGAATAGGTGTATTCGAATTGTCGGCGGGCTTAGGCTCTTTACAGCGACATGACGGGCAAACCCAGGTCTCCTTAAATTCTTTTGTAAATCCAATGTAGTCGTGCCTGTTATAATTCAAACAGGTATAATGGTATTTGTCTGAGCAACGGCAGCAAAGCAAGCACGACGACCCTTTTATTTGATTGGTACATGCAGCACATTTTTGAGGAATCATTTTACTCCTCAATACAACACGGAGCTTCTTTCTCAAATGTTCACTAACTTATTCTTGTCAGACAATGTCGAAAACATGTGCAAAAATAACTCGCAGGTGATTTGAACTCAGTAATTACAATCGGCCGCAGCGCTGATTCCGACTGAGCTAAACGTCTAATTCTGAGTCAGTTCGAAATTGTCATTTGGTTAATACAATGTCGCAACGCGTGTTTTGGATTGTATCGGGCTGACGGATAAACCATTCACAACCGCTGTTCACTATTTTAAACGTAAAAAGAGGGTAAGTTGACAATAATTTCGATAGTTCTGATTAATTTTTTGTTTGTTTTAAACACTAAACACTGTTTCCTCTTTAGAACCACAATTGTTGACACTAAAAATATCACGCTTAGCTCTTTAGTGATATTTAACTTCTTGAATAATCGGTCAGTTAAAACTTATTACTGTTAAAAGACTGATCGAAATGTGTAAGGTAAAAAAGTCTTTTTGTGCAAAACTGTGTCCGTGAATTGTTGGCACTTTCAAGTGTATTTATTTTAGCCTGTCACTATAAGTGTATTTTGACCACCAGTAAGTAGTCATAATCACTACTCGAAATTACACTTTTAAGCACTGTTGTTTGCGAAATTGAATTTTACTGAATTATTTACAACGGAGCCGATGTTTAACGTGTCGCGCCCTCTAGCTTATATTTCAACTAGCTATTACGGTTCATGAGATACAGCGTGGTGACAGACAGGCGGACTGTGAAGTCTTAGTAATAGGATCCCGTTTTTATCCTATAGTTACGGAACCCTAAAAAAGACAACTGTTTTCAATTTAGCAGGCGTCTATGCAATATATCCCAAGTTTTTTTTGATTTACCTACCAATTTCTATAACATTCACATGATCTTACTAATTGGAAAATTATACAAAAGCAAAATGTTTCAAATCCCTCCTGGCGATTCTAAAGTATCGGGAAACAATTTTTCTATACATCATAAAAAGACATCGACAAATTAAGTTTCTGCTTTATTTAAAAAAATAATCAAAGGCTTAATAATAATAACTGTTACTGATAAATCTAATTCGATAACACTGGAACATAATAATACTGTAGCCGTTCGTTTCACGTAGCAAAGTCTACATTTTTTCGTAGCATTTCGTAGCCAATTTGCTACGACTCCGACGAGCATGAACTGAGGTGGCACGCTTAACGTTAGCGGTGAATGAAGTAATACCAATCTAGTTTGCGTTTTGACAGAGTTGAAGAGGCGAACTGTCATAATGGAAACTAGATTGCGGACACTTGGTTCACTTCTTTCGCCTCTAACGTAGCGCGATACTACTACTGGATGAAACAAGCTAAGGCTCTATTTTTTAACCGCTCGTAAGAATTTATTACTACATTGGTACAATCTGTGAAACTTTCTATCACTAGAATTCAAAAACGAGTAGTTTATATCATTCGTTAGTTAGGGGAGGGTACGATTTTTTAAGAATACGTTTATGTGCTACGTTTGTGACGTCATTAGCTAGTGATTATTTCATACGAGCAGTTCGATAATGGATTCCCTAAAGACGTGGCGTTAATTGTTTTATGTCCAGAATGAATACAGGCTGATGATTGTGATTATATCAGTCGTTTTCTTTCTAAGCATTTATTCGTTTAAGGAGAGATGAAAACGTTTCTAAGCCTTCGGAAGGCCTCTGTTATGGCTTAAGACTCATACATTAGGATGGGCTACCGTAACCTATATTATAAACGTGTCCTCTCATTCACGGTAGCGCTTAGTTACAAGTAAAACAAATGAAATCAAATGCTTTTACAACTTTTACAGTTTATCGATTTACAAATTAAACTGCCGAAATGCTTTTGATCGAAGAAAAAAATAAAATATATGCTTTCTTAATTGGTCAAGGCGTCTCTGAGTAATCCAGTAATAAAATTACTCAACCAAGATTCATGAATTTTTTTATGCAAAAAATTAGTTTTCTATATCGGTCTCACACTGATTGAAGAACAAAATTAATTGTGTCTAATTAACATATAAAACACTATTTTATTTTAATTAAATAAAAGCACAAAATTAACTCAAACAAGCTATTGTACAGCCAGAAATTAAATTCGAGTGGAAGTCGTAAAGACGTCTCATATAAATGCAAATGCAAGGTGCTACCTTTGTTAGAAGTTGTCAAATTACTGACAAACTTACTACCTTCGAATTACAGTGAAAAAATGACAGAATACAACGTCGACAATAACTTTGTTTCTTAGTTTATTTTAAGCTCATCAAAAATATCATGGCATTTATCATCCAAATATTAATAAAGTCTTTCGGAAAATAGCTGCGTAGCAAACCTGCCACACTCCTATATTTTGTGAGAAATATCCCCAAATTGAGCATTCCTCACGATTACAAAATCCAAAAACAGTTACAGCCTGAACTGTACAGTACACAAAGTTTTGGTTAGATAAGTCGACCTATACGCGAGTACTAACATACATACCGGCAGACTAAAAAATGCTAAATTCGAAACAATGTAAATAGAGACGCGTCGCTCGCTTGATCAAGAATAGGAATAGAATAAGAATAGGAAATATAATTACTAGCCTTTAAATAACGTTCGAGACAGGCAAGTCTTGTTACATTTGAATTTTTAATTACTTACTCAATAAACATTAAAACTAAGCAAAGTAAACCAAAAAACTAAGGAACTCTGTAAGGCTGGAAACGCACATGCAAGTGGCCTGCTTTGTGCCTACACGTTAGTAAAACTAACGTTGAATGTTACAGCTTAGCAAGGTGCCTTTGCATTTCTAGTCTTACAGAGTTCCAAACCTCTTCGGTCGACTCTGTTAAGTACCTAAATATTTATTGACAATTGAAATATATTTTTTTACCTGTCTGTACGAGTGTGCATGTGTATGTACTCTCGTATAGGTCGCACTTCTCATCTTATTTTAGCGACTGTGTAGCTTTATTCTTAATATTGTGGTCGTATGGAATACCATATTTCTTTCAAATAAGGGATTGTAGAGCGTTTGTTGCGACGCCATCTACAGGACTGACTTCAGAAATACTTGGTAGTAACAACTATATAACTGAACAAAAATAATGTAAAGATGTTGTCTAGATATAAAACTAAATAAAAAATTGTGCGGTCAACTGTTAGAATATATAGAACACTCTTTACAATAAACAATAAGCACGGGTCTTATCGCTTATAGCTATTTTTTTCAAACAGCCTTTGCATTCAAAGATGAATATTAATCATTAATTTTCACGGTATATTATTAATCGTAATATATTATATTAGTTATTAAGGTTTTTAGTGATTGTTCTTCTATAATTCTACTGTGTGCCCACGGATCCCTAAACTTTGAGTCGTAACACAATAGCTCAGAACTTTGTATATAATAGTTAAGTACTTAGAATAAAACGTAGGTTCTATTCTATTGTTATAAACCACAAGTTTGTGATTAAACCAAGCATTGTGTATGTTTCCTAAAAACTTAGTTGAGTGATTTATTTATTGTAGCATTTTTGTTATTTTATTACAGTAAAGTGTTATTTCAATACTTTTAGCTAACTACGCAATGATTCAGACTGTCTTTTTACCTATGTATTTACTAACAAATATTCTCCTAAACTACTTATTATCTAATTATAATAAACAATAATTAATAAATAATTATAGTAAGAATTTATTTTTATAGATCACCCAAAATGTAATCAATTTTTTCTATTATGTACTGGCTGACTCAGCAAACTTCGTACCGTCTAACAGTTATATATGTTTAGACCTTACCTGAACTTTCGAAAACATTTCAAAGCGAAAATCATCTAAATCGGCCCATAAAAAAAGTTAAGAAGTAGGTTATTATCCAAATATTATGTTTTTATTTAATTGATTTTTACATTATTTTTACATTAGCCGAATATACATATATGTATATTCAGCTATTCACGTTACAAATACTAATGTCACAATTTTATTAACATGCTTAAGAATAATGACTACAAAACTTATCCAATAATCCTACATATATATTTTTAAATATTTACCCAACCAAGTGGGATAATGACAGCATAGTCACCGTATTTATTGCAAGTACTGTATTTTAATAAAACCACTTAGAGCCACTTATAATTAAGTAATAAAAATGCCCGCTAGCAAATATTTATCAGAATTTCTAAAATCATAAATAAAAAAGATAACTTCGACCCGAATTGAGTCTAAATTAAAAAAACAGCTCCCGTATTTTTACAACGAAGGCAATTTACATGATGTTAAACAAATACAAAGCTCTGGCGTAATTTGTTTGAAATCATAAAAAAGTGGTCGAGATATTTTTTAATTTCACTCTTTTGTGTTGAAACACAGACTGTTAATAAATATTAAGGATTTTGATGTTAAGAGGTTGATGTTATATCGCATGAAATAAGTGACTTAAAGAATTTATTTAATTATTTAAATGATTACTTTGTCTTGTTACTCGTCTCGGGAAATGTTTTCCTGCACCCAATTGTTAGAATTTTTAACCAAGTACCTTCCGCACATAATTCCTGCAGCATAGCCGTTAGACCAGCGCGATCTCAGCAGCATTAAGAAAAACACGATAGGAAGCTTTCCGAATAAAACAGCCTTGATTGGTTCATTGTCACGTAATACAAAATTAATTTAAATTTTCATTTGTGAGTTATTTTTTATTCTACACGATTTTCTTTTAAGCGAGTACAAAAAGAATGGAGGATTTCAATACGTCGATATTTTATTTTTTATTAGTATATTTCCGTTTTTCTGAGATGCCTGAACTGATTTTAAAAATATGAGTTGTTGATGAAACTATATTCATACTTTGCATTCTTGGAAAAAAAATATCAAAATTGGTTTATCCGTTCGGGAGCTACAATGTCACAGAACAGTTTGACACATGCACTGCGCCGGGGGTTAACAAGTAAGAGGATTGTAACAGCTACAACCGATTTTAATTTGGTAAGCGAAATTTTCCGTTATTTTTATTTACAAACAAGCCCACTGGAACCGCCTGTGAAGCTAAAGAAAAGAATCACGTAATAATACTGACGCGTAGAGCACATATTTTATTTTGAAGTCGGATAAAAAGACGTTTTTTTAATAGTGATATATTCAAAGGCAATCGTTTAAATAGCCTGAGTATACGATTATGATAATTATGCTCTCCCATTTCTTAGCAACAACAGAGCTTGGACTGATTTAAAACACTTTTTTTTTTGTTCGACAGGTTCTGAATACTTACGTATTATGTAGTTTACTTTAGTATTCATACATACATACATACATCTTTCTAGAACGGCTGGCTGGACCGATATCACTTTTGGTTTTGAAATGTTTGTGAAAGTTTAAGTGAGAAAAATACATACTTAACTGTTAAGCAGGACGTTTATGACTTTTATGATGGGTGGTATCATAAACTCATTGCATTTGACGCATGCAGTCTTCACTACAAGCATTCGTCAGTGTAAACTAAGTATGCACTTCCACACGTGACACCAAACAAGTTCAGGGGAATGAGATTAGGAGAACGAGTCCAGGTTATGAGTCTAACTTTGCCAACCTAAGATGATGGCTATGACAAACAACAGTCACAGATTAAAAAAACAATGTGAACCGATCTATATAAATAATAATCTAAATATATAAAAATCAATTGCTGTTCGTTTGTCTCGCTAAAACTCGAAAACGGCTAGGCCGATTTAGCTAATTTTGGTTTTGAGATTTGTAAAAGTGCAGGGAAGATTAAAACGGTGAGAAACACATAACTGTTAGGCGGTACGAAGTTCGCCAGGTCAGCTAGTAAGCAAAAATAATTAATTTAAATAGTGACTACCAACTTTCATTACAGCAAGCATAGCCACTTAGAACATTTTCATTTCATTTCGATTTAGAAATCAAACCTTTTACATAACAGATTTAGATAAAATCGAGTTAGGATCAAATGGGAAGTTTTGTCTTCCAAGAAAAAAACATCATTTAAATCCACCCGTCTCCGAGACATGAGGTATCTAACATAAAAAATACAGTCTATTTGAATATCTTTTCTTTTTAAAAGTCTGTAGAAAATTGGCCATGAGGTTGTAATTTTTTTATTCGCAATTATCGTGATCGTAGCTGAACAGTAAAAATTTGCTATTACTAATAAATAGTTATCACTATAATAATACTATAATGCAATAGACAACCCATTCGTAAAGAAAAAAGAACCTATCTGATAATATTAGCTATAACATTTTTGCGATGTATGCCAAAAATGTATTCCTCCATATTCTTTACAAGTTTATTGAATTATAATCCTGTCAATCTGTAATTCTACAAAGGAACGTGTGGTTATTATGCCCCACCTGATGTAATGTCCCATGCTATAGAAAACATGCGCCACGGTTTGTATGGGGTGAGTAACCAAAGGTGCGAAAAGAAGTTTCTGGATTCGAAAAAAGGACCTAACGCACGACAGTCCTGTAGCATAGCCGATAGACCAACGCGACTATACATACTGCGGTAAAAAACATGATAGGATTAAGAAATTTGGGCGTGATTGGTTAATGGTGACGTCATAATAATTTCATTGTACTTTTAACCGATCTTCAAAAAGGAAAAATTCTATGTTTGTCTGCGTATATTAATTTGTCTATGTTCATCTAATTGTCTATGTCTATTGTGAACCAATTAAAAAAAAACTTTTTTTGTTCAAAAGAGTATACCTACTATCGTGGTGGTTCTAAATAAATGTTATCACATACGGTCCAATATGTTGAACATCCACTCCGTTTAAACGAATAAGGACAAATAATGCTACATGGAAAAATATTTTTGACAAAGAAATTTATCAATTCACTACTTCAATCTTTAAGTACTTTTACTTCAATCTACTTCAAATCGGCAGGCAATGGCACTTTTTTTTTAAATAATTTGATATAAAAATAATTTTAGGACCGATTTTGAAAAAAAAATTCGTACTGCATGTGCAGTTGCCCTTTCAAACAAATTATTTTTTCATAATAATGCCTTTGTATCAAAAATGATTGTATCAGATCAGACCATCGTTCTCCGAGAATCAAATAACAATAAAAAAAAATGCAGCCAAATATACCTCCTTATTTGGGAGTCGGTAGAAAGGAATAACCAAAATCTATTATTATATTGTACGCAACTTTAAATTCTCATTTAATTACTGAAATTAAAATCGCTGTTAATGTTAATCTATATATATATAAATTAAACCCTATATCCGTTGGTCACGCCATCTCGCGTGAACGGCTGGACCGATATCAATATTTTGTGTTTGTTATTGTCAGGAGAAAGTTCTTAAGACAGAAAATATATATATACTAGCTGACCCGGCCACGCGTTGCTGTGGCTAAAGTTTTTAGTAGATTTACCATAGCAGCGCCATCTATTGATTACTTACTCAACCCAGTCGAAAGGTATCGACATCTGTTAGAATCATTTGGAGTTAACAGATAATTGTGACTGTCAAATAATAACAGACAAATAATTAGCAATAAATTAAAATTGCGACTATAATTTGAGATTTAAACTATCCTATCTCTCAAGTTGGATCGAACTGCACATGGTGTGCGAATTTTATTATAATCGGTTAAGTGGTTTAGGAGTCCATTGAGGACAAACATTGTGACACGAGATTTATATATATTAAGATATATAAACACATATAAAAATAAATCCGTTTGTTTCACTAAAACTCGAGAACGGCTGGGCCGATATAGCTGATTTTACTCTTGAAATGATTGACGTAATCCAGGGAAGGTTTAAAAGGTGAGAAACATACAAAACTGTTAGGCGGTACGAAGTTCGGCGGGTCAGCTAGTTAAGCTAATAAGTAATTTACAAAAAAGAAGCGATGAATGTCAAGTTTTCTCTTTAAAAGATAAATAAGGTAAGTACATAAAAAGATTACTTAATGGTGAACTTCTTCTATTTTTGAAGTCGGCAAAAAAGACTACGTTTCCCACTTGCGACAAATTCTAAGGCAATGATTTACTTAACTGGCTGAATACAGTCACGGCATTGATAAAGGGCGTCATTTTATCTCCGTACATTCTAAATTACTTTAATCAACACTCGATTTCCTTATTTTTTGTTTACTCTATAACACTGCGACTCGCAGTTTAAACGGAATTAGAGATTTTGACCGACAGCAAAAACAGAAGAGGTTCGCAATCGGTTGGATTTTGTTTTATGTATGTTTTTCGATTTCTCAAGCACCGGACATCTCATTCTAAGTTTACAGGGTGATTCTAAATTAAGTGCGTACACTTGTTATACTTACAGAAAGAATATTTAGAAATTAAAAATAGAGGTTTTTTTTTGTTTAGCCCATGCACTTTACTATAAAAATATTGCGAAAACTTCAATTGAAATCTTGCAAAGTGAGCGCGAAGCTCGTGGATGCCCAAAGCCGCGGAGCCGCCCTGGTGCACGGACTAGGTCACGCCGATGACAAGCGGCTTCGTATGACCCAGATTTATGTAGTTGCGCTTAGTTCGCTTTTATGAACGAAATCCAAGAAAATGAGTTTTTAGCGAAATATGTAATATTAACGATGCTGATTGCGTGGTAAAAATATACGCAGTAAATTTAAAATGATATCGTATAAATTAAAATAACTTGGACATTTATATAGGCGTCTGCTGCATCGGAGTCGGTTGACAATTTCAAACTTACGTACCTTGTTCAACATTATAAGTCTGCGATTCGCAATCAGAGCAGAATAAAATTTCTTTATAAATTCTGTACACTCTCGCATGTATTGTGTTATAAATATTGGTACTCACGTACAGGTCTCATTTGTCGACTTATTATTGCCAAAATTGGTAAACATAAAGTATGTTTTAAGAAAAATTTTGTACTTGATAGTTTGCTATGGTGTCGGTGGTACGTGGACATGTGATTGGATAAAAAATTTAAATAAGATAAAAGTCAGTTAAGAGGTTGTCATGGAAAAATGTGCCCGTGAGGTCAAATTCTCACAGATCTGAATAGTATTATTGTGAAATTTTATGTACTTACTTAGCCTTTATATGTACCTACTAACAGAATCTTTAGACATAAGTTACGAGTATACACTTTCGGGCTTTGAAGGTTTATTTAAATATTGTTGTTTTTTGGTCAAAAACCTCATTTGGCCAATAAAATGTTATAAATATAAGACGTTGTAAAATTTATCGCAAGCTCACCCATCCAAGACCTGACCGGGCTGACCGTTGCTTAACATCGGTGATCGGCTAAAAACTTGGCAAACTAAACTAACTACGAGAGCTACATTTTTTTGATTTCATTTCCGATTGGTTTCCTTTAAGCAAGCATGATGCGTCTTAGGTCACGTCGTCAACATCAGCAGGAAAGAGACAAGAGTACTTTCCATTAAGAAATTAATCTTACGATTAAATCTTATTGTCACAAATATGTGTATTACATTGCAGCTCACAGCAAGCCACTGGTAGTCATTTTCTATCAAGCCGCCAAGTTGCGTGTTAGGGATTTCACTTCATTTTAATTTTTATCTAATAAGTAAAAACAACATCTATTTAATTTATCAACCCAATGTTCCTTCGTCGTAAAATGCTATGTTTTTGAGCCTCATAAATCTATGTATATACCCATAAAGAAGATCTCTGTCTTAGTATTGTCTTGATAAATAAATTTCGTATATATCTCGAGCGTACATCAAAAGCATCTGAGCCATTATTCCGATTCTAAAGGAATTCCCGTGAATCCCGGCTTTGCGATAAGAACGAATCCGTATAGATAGTACAGTATGGTACAAGTCCACAGAATATAGCGTTAATAATAAGAACCTAAGCTCCAGGGTTGATGGCTAGTAGCTCTTAGTAAACGCGCAGCACACCCCTCTAGTCACTACCCGCCACAATATTTTGATAAGAGGCACAATTGGCGGCCTCTAACCATAACCTAGTACCGACCAAGGCATCAAAAAAATCGTCACAATAGCCCGGATATTCATAATACATAATAGTTTACAACAGTTTATGTTTTCCGTTGATACGTTTTATATATATTTTTTAGGATGTATTTTCGTACACATTTATATTGTAAAAGCAGTGTTGAAGACAGCTCCACTAATGACCCAATTAAAGTCCGGCTTTAGGACGTGTTTATGAATAAATGAGTGATAAATAATTAGTTAATAATACATTTGTAATAATAGCCCGAGTGATATAAATACAAAATTTAAACCTCAGATTCTGATTACGTAGTTGGTGATAGTTTTTTCAACTTTATTGTCAAATAGCTACTTGCTGAAAGCTTATATCTTGGCCCAACCATATCAGAATGGAATAAACAAAGTACGATTAGATCGGTTGAGTGGTGCTACTGTAATTTATTGCCGAACTTGCAATTGGTTTTTTCTGCAGCGACGCCTCGGGAATTGTATAGATTCTGACTATAATTGGCTGCAAGGGTTTCTGTACGCAATATTTTTCTACCGACTAGCGATTTCCAAAAAAGAGGATGTACTCAATTTGACTGTTTTTTTTAAATGTTTGTTTCCTAAATTCTTTGAGAATTGAAAAAATCGTTTTTTGTTTGATAGGTAGGGCAGTGTAGGGTATATATCCTATTACTATTGTAAAATATCTTACAACTAAGTTTATATTGGACATGTGACCGTCTGTGGTGGAATTTAAGTTAAACTTTTCGTGTGGTCCCATGTTAGTTTATCAAAATCAGTTCAGGTGTCTGATTTTAAATCGAAATAACTGAAAGAAACCTACCAGAGCTTGCCGTAATGGGAAGTCACTATTATTTTTAAGTAGTTAGGTTTGTATTTATATTTATTGTCTTGTATTGTGCTGTTTAATTGGACAAGCGTATTCTTAGTAAACAATATGAAACCAATATTTGAAGGATCTTGTATTTTAGGCCATTGTTAGCTACTCTTGACTTAATTGGTCTGAATCTACTAAAATAACTGTTTTATTTTTAGTGTGGATTGGAAAATTGACTCGTGTTAAAATATTAGAAAAAAAAAGATTTGAATGTATGAAATTGATTCACTTTTGTGACAACTTTTGAATAAGGGCTCAAAATTAGTTAATATAATATCAGGTTTCTAAAATATGTATTATATATAGCTGTGTCCCGCGGTATTAAACGCTAAATTTAACGGAGACACTGAATTTTTCTAAGATGAAATATATATATTTTTTTTTGCTTTAAGACATAAGCATTCTTTGTACCAGTTTTTGCTTGAAATAATTACATTAGCTAGAAAGTTAAACCTAGATTATACTAATTTCATAAATAGACGTTAGTAATAAATTTATGCCAAGCGTATTGAGACATGCAAAATTATTATGAAGGACGGACGGACAGACCAAAACTATAATGCTTTCGGGTGGTACTACAAAACTCTAATAGCAGTAAAAATCATTGCCAAGCCAGAACCAAGCAAGTTTCAGTTAGTCTAGATATCGTGAAACCGTGAGAAAAATTATATTTACCGAGCTATCTCACAGCAAAAAGTCCATAAAAGCATTCATTCCGAGGGCGGTCCTGTTAAACTTCGCGCTACGCTAGACCGAAGAATTACGGACGTGTGGCCGCTAGTTCCGAGGCTATTTGTGTCTCACAGGGTCGTGGCGTGAAATTTTAAGATGAATTTGTTATATACAAATACGAATGCTTATTTGGCATATTAATAGGAACAAGATTATTATGAATCCACTGGCTCCGAACTAAGAGTAGTTCGCACTGTGCCGGTAGCCGCGGATTCTCCCATAACTAAGTTATACGTGCATGCCTAATGAGCTATATAACAATATTGAATTGAAATAATGGTATAGAAGGCATTTAATAAGATGGACTGGTGATATTAATACTAGGCAGATTAATGATTACTTTGTTAATTTAATGGTTTGTTAATAACAAGGCTCGATATTAATTATGGGGTTGATATAAAAGGAGCCTTCTTCTTATTTACCAAATCTTATCAGAGCGTTTGATTGATTTAACGCGTGACCAGAATGCCGGTTTTTATCTGACCTAACGTATAAGCATTGCCATTCAGGGTGAAAATACAGCTAGTATTCTGGGCACACTGCCCTCTGGTGGTGGGTTGGAGCATTTGGATTATCTGTAAATCTTAAATGGTCTATAGGTAATCTTTCTGCTATATTTTTTTTGTTATTGTAGTTAGTCTTTTTGTTTATGTTAACAAAAGCACTTGCCCTCTTAGGGTTAATTACGTTACAGTACATAATAAACAAATACGATTTAAAAAATAAATATGGATATTAGTGCTAAGCAATTCCAATTAGGAGGTTTTCTTCTGAAGCGCTCTCGCACTCGCATATTCAGAATCTAACACCTATATCATCTTTATAACTCACATATATTATAGAATAAATCTTGAGTAACTGACTCACTAATTGACTAATTGACTGACTCACATTTGATAGGAATCAGCGTAGAACGTAAACCGCTGAACCTTGATACATGAGGTTTGGAGGGTGTTTATTCTTTATAGGGCGAAGAGTTGTAATGAAAATACATTTACGGAAATTAAACCGCTAAAGGGGTCAATTAGAAGTTCATAGTTTAAAACTTTAATAAATTATATTATTTACCATGTATAACGTGGCAGCTATTCCAGACTTGGCATGCTTCATCTTAGGCTACAGTATCGCTGGCTTCCGTGGTCGTGCGAACTTGCGGTCAAATGTCTGTGTAGCAAAAAACTATTAGTGGTATAAAAAATACTTCATCTTACATCACTACTGGTTTAATAAACATCTTATTGAATAAGATATAAAAATAAGTCCCAAAACGTCATAGAGTAGCGATCTTATTAGTAGATCTAAGGACCCTTGCCGACAGCAGATGGCTTCTCAAGCATTAATAAACCAAGTAATTTGTATAAAATCACTATCAGCCCAAATGTTCCAATATCCATCTAAATAATATTCCTTGTAAAGGTCTACATTCGGTAGGGAGACCTGAATAATGTGGGTTAGTATAGCAGTACTTCAACTTCTCACGAATAATTAGAATATAAATACATAAAATAGAAATTTGGATTAGATAAGAGATTTTAGATTTTAGCACGGAAATCCCTTCTAGATACGTGTACTATCGTCACGGATCGTGCTCGTACTCGTATTCTTGTAGTCTCTGAAAAGGAGTCGGGGTTAAAAGTTTTCTCTTTTTATACACGTTGCTTTTAGAAGCGACTGCTTTTTGACTTGCTATCAGCTTACGTTTGGGTGCGAGATGTTATGAGGCCCATCGCCGCCAGTGTGGTACTGCAGTCGATCAACTCGGTCGCCATGGTTTGTTTTGTTCTAAAAGTGCTGGCAGAATGGGACGTCACGCTAGCAAGAATTATCAAATTCGCCGGACTTTTTCCACCGCCAACGTAGCAGCTGTGCTCGAACCGAGTGGTCTTGCGCGTGACGATGGAAAAAAACCTGACGAAATGCTGCTTGTGCCTTGGAAGTTGGGTAGGCTTCTTTTGTGGGACGCGTCATACGTTGACACATTAGCGCCATCTCATCATCCATTGACACAGTGGAGGATACACTTAGAGTAGGGCTGGGGAGGCGGCATATTCAGCGAAATAGCATATCATTTAGAGCCATGGGGACCGGGAGCTCGTGTTATTTTCAAAAATTTATCGGAACGTGTGATCGATTCGAGGCGTGACCAGAATGCCGGTTATTGAAATGAATGAAATGAAAATAGTTTATTAAACAAACCTTAGCCTATTGATACAGTTAATTTACAAGCTCTAAATTTAATCTAAGTAGTACATTAGGAAGTTTTGTGTATTCACTATTTGGTTTTAAATGTTATAATATTACAACAGTAGCTTAGAATTCGTAAACAAACAAAAGAACATAATGGCTAGTCATTGAGTGCAATTCTCCATACCTTCCGAACTGGTTTAAAAACTGTATCTCGGCAGGCAGTGATCCTCTCACTCGCACACTCGCCGGCACGTCGTACGCGTGACAAAGAAGAAAAAGAGTGAGATGCAGTAAACCTGCATGTTATTAGCCCTAACTCAACGAGTAGTATTATAATTTGACACTGTTGTGTGTTAATTGAATTAAAGCATTTTAAAATGATAATATTTTAAAAACAATACTCGTTGAAAAAATAAAGTTTATTTAGAGTATAGTAATGAGTAAAACAACTTTTCTTTTTTCTTTTATTGCAGAATAAAAGAAAAAAGAAAAGTTGTTTTACTCTTTACTATACTCTAAATAAACTTTATTTTTTCAACTAGTTTTAATATTTATCAGCCAAAAATAATTACATAGACAACTTCTTCGTACAATTTAAACAATTAAAATGTAAATACTGTTTTTTTAGGTACTTAAGTTCCCTGAAGGTAAGGGAATATTGTGGTTGGTTTCTTATCAATTTTTACAAATGGTATGTGTGTGCGCGCGCGCGTGTGTTTGTGTGTGTGTGTGTGTGTGTGTGTGTGTGGTTTTGAGTGTGTGTTGTGTGGGGGTGGGTGTGGGTGTGTATGTGGGTGTGTGTGTGCGTGTGTGTGTGTGGGTGGGTGGGTGTGTGTGTGGGTGTGTGGGTGGGTGTGGATGTGTGTGTGGGTGGATGTGGGTGACTGTGGGTGTATGTGTATGGGTGTGGGTGTGTGTGTATGGGTATGTGTGTGTGTGTGTGTGGGTGTGTGGATGTGTGTATGTTTATGTGTAATATTAGTCTTTGGTAGAAATTTTAACATAGCTATTTTAACATAATATTAACTGGCCCAACGAATAAACATAGCAATATTGCTAGCAATCTCGGCACGCTGCCTTCTGGTGGTATGTTGAAGCATTTGGATTATCTGCTGATCTCAATAAATGGTCTATGGGTAATCCACATACATGGTATGGGTATGGCTATCCGCTATATTTTTTTGTAGTAAGTCATATATCTTTATGTGATAAACGTATCTTATTTATAAACAAACATAATTTTATTAGACTTTAATAATATTATAAATACATAACATTAGTAGCTGTAACCCGCGGCGATGTCGCAATAAATACATAACATTAGTAGCTGTAACCCGCGGCGATGTCGCAATAAATACATAACATTAGTAGCTGTAACCCGCGGCAATGTCGCAATAAATACATAACATTAGTAGCTGTAACCCGCGGCAATGTCGCAATAAATACATAACATTAGTAGCTGTAACCCGCGGCGATGTCGCAATAAATACATAACATTAGTAGCTGTAACCCGCGGCAATGTCGCAATAAATACATAACATTAGTAGCTGTAACCCGCGGCAATGTCGCAATAAATACATAACATTAGTAGCTGTAACCCGCGGCAATGTCGCAATAAATACATAACATTAGTAGCTGTAACCCGCGGCGATGTCGCAATAAATACATAACATTAGTAGCTGTAACCCGCGGCAATGTCGCAATAAATACATAACATTAGTAGCTGTAACCCGCGGCGATGTCGCAATAAATACATAACATTAGTAGCTGTAACCCGCGGCGATGTCGCAATAAATACATAACATTAGTAGCTGTAACCCGCGGCAATGTCGCAATAAATACATAACATTAGTAGCTGTAACCCGCGGCAATGTCGCAATAAAAATTAAATTTAAAGAAGCTTAAAATTTTAATTCCTTAGGGGTTGAATTTCCAACAAAATATTTATTAGTACACCCCTACACTCTATAATAAACACGAATTCTAAATATTTTCTAGATTCAATGGTTTAGGTTCTGCGATGTTTCCTAACAATGAGGCAGTTAGTTAATCAGTCAGTCAGGACTTTCTCTTTTATACTTACAAAACGGTTCACTATAGGTATTCAGCTAAAAGTTTCACTGTGGGGCAAAACTAAAATTCGGGAAACAAATATTTCGCTGATAGAAACAGTTTTATATTTCGCTGATAAAAACGACTGATTCGTCGACAAAATGAATGAAACTGCTGATATTTTTTTTCGAATTTTTAGTTGGTCCTATACTGAAAGTCCTTCCTTAAGATCAGTTTAGTGACCACCTTTGGGCTTAGTACATCCCTAGCCAATACTAAAAGTCGTTCATGAGTATAGCAACCCCCTTTCGGATAAAGATTATTAATAAATATATGTGCTACTGTCTCTACTAATACGAAACATAATTATGTACATTTATAATTATTTTGGAATAGGAAACTCTGGCAAACTCATAACTACCCTCAAATTAATGCGTATTCAAATAATTTGTATTAAACGCGAAAAGCTGTATGGGAATGTGTGAACTTTCTCTTACATATTAGACGATGTTATGGTTATGCTGTTAAATAGCTTGTTTAAAATTTGAAATGTACAGTATTAAATTAATGTTATATAATATGAAATAATTACGCAGAAGACCTTTTTCCAAGTATTTAAAAAGAAAATGTGACAGTTGCACAAAATGGAAGGAATAGACAAATTTAAGATTTTATTTTTTCTTGCCTAAGATTTTTTTCAGGATGCTATACAAAGCTATATATAAATAATTATCGGAATTAATTCAAATTAAAAATAGCAGTTTACTTTACTCGGTCAGAATTTTTAGTATTTAGCTCAAATATTTAGGAGACGAATTAAAAAAATATATAGAGTAAATAAAAATTATAGACCGTTAAAATACATTCTGATTTGAAAATATCCTCTACGTACCTATTCTACATTAAGATCAAGACAGTATATTTATTTAGAATTCTGTACATCATGCCATACCAACAGCGTTATATTAAATTAATATTAAAGAAAACGGGATGAAAGGATGAAAGGAAGCTTTAGCGAACTAAATTAAAATAAGATCATGACAGAGATTGATTTGAATTTTTATTGCTTTGTGAGTTCAGAAGCAGATTCGAGTATGAATACTGATTATGTTTTAGATGATATTCATTGCAACGTAATTTGATCTTTACATGAATATGAAATCTTTATGTTCGTGTGTTTGTATCTGATTTGACATGACAAGAACATGCGATGTATTATTCATTTGATGATAGTGTCTCAAAATAGAAAAGATAACATATTATTGAAGTTATAAAATTGTGTTAAAGATATATTTATTTTTAAATTTTTGATGTTGATCTTTATTTTTTGGAACTTAATAATATTGGTATACATCAAATATGATAAAACAAATCATCTTCTATATCTCTTATAATCTGTTAATTTGTCTCACAAAAACTCGAGAACGGCTGGGCCAGTTTATACGTTATTTTGGTTTTCAAATGTTTGTAAAAGTTGAAGGAAGGTTTAAACTGTGACAAACTCTCTTAAACTGTGACAAACTATATAAGCCTCTAAAAATGCTGTGGAATTACAACTTTCTCTTTTTTTGTAGTCGGTTGAATAATACACATTTCATTTCCAATTCTAATAAGGTTGACTGAACTTTGACTTCCAACCAATTTTATCATTACACACGACTAGTTTTAACCAACTTTTTGCACGTTACAGCTATTATCTGGACTTGACGCTGTAATATTGGGTCGCGAACCGTAAAAACTGGGTCAAAATTGTCAATACGCACCCTTGTGGATAAGACAAGGGTTGCTTGGTGCCCAATGTCTACAGGTTTGAATCATACACAGGGTCAAACTTAATTAGCAACCAAGCGAGCTAGAGTTAGACCTATTTTTCGTATCTCAGTTTGCTTGTATGGATATCTGTCTAGAAACTTCGTACTGGCTTACAGGTTGTAGTTTCAAATAAGTCTTATATTGTATTTTTTTAATGGTCTGGTATTGTACATGCTTTTTTATTTTATTATAAAAAAGAAGAATTAAAAAAAGAATATAGCCAAATTATTTTCAAATTAAACTAGAAATGTCATCTTCCTTAGCAGATTTCCTAACCACGAGGTATGTAGGTACAGCGGCTATTAAATTAGAATACATTCAATATATTTTGTTATACATTTTGTTGTTTGTAAATAGGTATAAACGTAACATTGCGTCACGTTATGTCTAAAACGTGCGAAATAAAATAACCGCACGTTTTAGGCATCATAAAAGGTCAAACATTTATTCCTAGCTCTTTATGTACGTACGTACGCCATTTTGCACTAGTCCATTTCGCTTTAATAAAATATTCTTTTCAAATGTTAGTACATGTAGTTCTCATTCAAAGGAGGTTTTCACAAGATCTCTCGACGCAAATGAAAGCAGTTTTCGGTAAAAGAGTTTTTGAGACTCTATGCATTGCTGGAAATACTTTCTGAATGAGCATCTATTGTTCTGTAATTAATTGTGCTGCATTGTTTTAGCATGAAAATTTATTTATATTTAGAGTTTTTTTAATGTAAAACTAGATAAAGAAATCTTAATGTTTGTCCATGATGAAATGTAATATATTTTTACGTTTTAGGACTTACATAGCAGCGACTTCATAAGCTTTGTTTTTTAAAATATATTTTACGTTTTGATTTTTAATTGTATGTACTTTTGGAGAATTTTCAAATTATTAATCAACAACAACAAATCCGTATAATTATGTTTCAAACTCAAATAGCGCTATATGGATTTGTTTTAGTCCATTAATAATTTATAAATTCTCCAAAATTGGAGAGCCGACACAGTTCGAAACGCAAAATTATCTGAAATCCTCATAATCTGATCTAATAATTCAAAAATTCTCACAAAGTTTTGCAAGTATTGGTTGAAAATAATAGCAGGACATGCACTGGACAGAATTCATTTTTAACTAATGCAAGCTGAAAGACCGAGACGCTCTGTCAATAATCAAACTCTACACATTCATGCAACCCATTCAATCCAATCAAAATTTCACTGACACATAAACCGAACCCAAACTAAATCACGCCATTCCTCCTCCCCACACATTTGAACGCACAAAAATTCCAAATTGCGTCACCAACTACCCAATCACGAAGTTAACCAGGCCTTTGGATTGTGATAAATAAGAAAATCATGTTAGGAATTTATCAAAGAATTTATCGGAAGGAACGTGACTTCGGCGTTACTTGGAAAGGGAAACTTTTTCTCTCACATATTCTAAGAGCCCTCACTCAATCACAGCCTCGGATCTTTCTTATTTCTATGGAAAATATAAAGTTTTGGTCGCGTACTTCGCTCTGAATCTAGATAATAATGTGCTTTGTTACAGACGAAATATTATATTCTTTTTCATCGTATTTGTAAGAGTTTACTTTTCTTTATGTCTGTTGGGAAATTTTTGTGTTTTGATTTTACTTGCAATTTGAGTATGAAAAAGTTTATTGTGTTTAAGAAATACTAGTGCTTTTTATAAAAAAAACTTATCATCAGTAGATACTGAGTTTTCTTAGATTTATTTTATTAATCGTGTGATCTACGAACAGGTAGCACTGTTGCAAAATAATAGTGTTAATGCATATACGGTAAACGAAGACTAGGAAATGCCACTTGTTTGCGGAGAAGGTAGATATCAAGATCAGTGTAGTTCAGCGTGGTGGAGGGCCCGTTCTCAGCAGTAGGTTGCTACGAATAAACGTGACACATATGTTGTATTTTATATGATAACAATAAAGAATTTGGTTTTGTTTTGACATCTACTTTGACCTCTACCTTTACTCGGATATATTAGGGTATTTACCAAAGAGCGTTGGACTTCTGTAAAAGAAACTACTTTTTTTTTAAGGTTAATATTCAGAGGTCATTTACCTTTCCTCTGACAAAAAAATTTACTAATTTGTAACTTAAGTGATTACAAATTGTGTAATCAAGTTTATTTTCTGTTTTAAATAAATATTTTTCTATTTCTATTTTCTATTTCAACCTACCCAAAATTCAATCGTGTTCCAAATATAACAAAAACAATTCAACTTTATTTGAAACTCTTCCCACTTCACGCCCTAGCAATTTCTGTACAATAATATGAATGGAACTCGTTTCGTTATAATGGAAAACAAATTTTAATACAGCTCAGCGAGAGCGTGATAAAAACAAAAAGTCTAAGCCCTCGTATTCACACTCAAGTTGAACAAGAGAAATAATTGCAAAACAATAAAAGTCAGTACAAGATTCACAAATCGATCATGTACAACTTTTGACTTGTTTGTTCTACTTAGAATTAATTGACGGGCATGGTAGCGAAGAACAAATTGTTGATATGTTTATAGAATTAAAATAAGCATTCAAAGTTATAAAACAAAGATGCAGCTAACTGTAAGTAACACGTAACAAGCAAATGTTGTATGTTGTATGTATGTTGTAAAGCGTACTAAAGTGTAAATATCGCACGCGAAGTCTTACCTACAATCATTAAACCTTTTCTTCAGCAAAAACAATATATAGTTTTGACCGTAGGTAATAGAATTTCGCTAATCATTGAAGATGAATATAAATTTAGTCATCGCGCATCGAGAATAGGTATTTCTTATATACTTCAATTCACTCTTTGCAAAATATTTTACTGCTGCACTAGCGATGAACTTCATTTTACGCAACATCAAATATCATCTATGTGAAAGTTTTCGATAAAGTTAAACACTGAAGTACTCAGCTACTGACTAGGTCACTTAATGACACAGACATTTGATAGCTATCTATTATCTGTCATATTAATACCTACACTTAACGTGAGGAACGCTAAGAATTCACTTACTTATACATGTGATACTTTAAAGAAAATAACCAATTTTAAACACCTTTCTATACTATATCACATAGTATTCATTACCATCAAGATTTACGAAATTGTGGGAAAGAAAATATTTATTAATTGTCTTTGTAAAATAATAGGATCTATTTTATTAATTTATTAACATGGCTCTTTATGGTCCATTAACATTAATTAATTCAAGGTCTTATATACTTACTCTAACATAAAAATGAAAGTATAAATAACGACTTATACAATTTAAGCCACAAATAATAAAAATTAGAAAATCGCTTTTCAAATTTCACTTTAATAGCATAACAGAGAAAGTGATTTACCGTATAAAATAATTCTACAACGTACGGGTGTGGACACGTTACTTTTAAGGGATACTTCAGCGCTTTAATGATATATGAAATGGAGAAATAGCACGCCACTTTTTTTAATTGCTTATTAATTCATTGTTTTTAAATTAAATAACAATACAAATTATCAAATTAAATCACAAAAACCAACTTAAAATTACTGCAAATCCCCACTCGTGGTACCTTGTCCAATTTTCCCCATCACGCTAGACAGCATTACCGTAGACGTTTACTGCTATATTATAGTATCAGATACAGTGCATGTACAATTGACTGCACATTGTTTTCAAAGCTCAATGCACACTGTAGCTCCTAACACGATGCCAACCGCCAAACGGGACGTCTAACTTGGCGCGACTATTAATCCTACTTGGTTATAACTGAGGGAACTTCGACGTTGGAACTTGGTAAGTGAGTTAGGTACGTCGTTTCGCAGGTTCATTAGGTCAGTCTTGGTGCTTGGTGCAGTAGCTTCCCAAAGGAAGCTACTGTCAATTAAGCATGACTGTTTATATAAGGCATCGTGTACCTTGACTATGTACCCTCTAAGGCGTAGGAGTTTTAAAGATATGCATGTTGTTTATACAACTAAGGGGAAGGAGGAGAGAAGGAGGCCATCACTAAACAGTGGGACTTTTTAGTCTCTTATATATCCTGACATATAATTTTATAAATGCAAAAGTGTGTTTGTTGGTCCTTCTTATCCTTAGAAACTAACGGATAGACTTTAACTTTTGCATACAGATAGTTTGAAGTGCATAGAGAGTCAGGCTAGACTTTTTCCTGGGATAACTAAACCTATTGCGACAGAAGTTGAGTACAAAATCTAGCGATATTGTAAAAAAAGGCCTATTTAAAAAAAAAAGTTTTAATTTTTTTCTTATTTCTATTATTAAAGAAAGGTAGTAGTTTAAGCACGTTATAGAAATTAACCACTTCCATATTAGATAATATTGTTATAGCTGATTTATCCACCAATAAAAATCCATGATGCTAAAACAAATCATCTGCTAAATATATTTAAGGCTTTTGTTGAAGGCTTGAAGGTAGTGTACGCTATTAACAGTATCTTCATCACAATAAAGGCCACAAATCCAAACATAATATCATCAAGACGAGTAATCTCCTGTCAAAATGGATACAGCACACCTGTTACTGACATTACAGGATTTACGTCACCGCGGATCGTCTGTCTCGCTCTGCGGTTGAACATCTGACAGGGACGGATTTATTGTTATTAATTTTATGACAGGCGGAGAACCCTTCACGTTTTAATAGCGGTTGAGGTCGCAAGGTGTCAATTAAGACTTGAAATGGTTGTCTTGAGTCTTCAGAGGGTTAAGAGTCTTTGTATTTGCTTTATATCCGGTTTTTAGAACTGTTGAAGTGGTTATATTAAGATATTAAACGTTTTATGGTAAGAAGTATTAAATATGTTAGTGAATAATAACTACTGTTTTTTTTATTCTGAAATTATCTTTTTCAATAACCAATGAGTTATTAAGTGCAAATTGTAAACTACTACGAGTGCTCTATTTCCCGACAGCTGTTATCTTTAGCCAATGTGATAGGTGGAGTAAGGCTGTGACAGAATGTTGGAACACACTAGGTAAGTAAAACGTTAACCAGCAAGGTGGGTAAACGATATAAAATCTGCCGCGGGTCCAACCTGGACAAGATTAGCTTAGGACCGAGGCAGATGGTACAAAATGAGAGAGGCCTATACACAACAATGGGATAAAGAAAGCTGGGCATGGTGATGATGATGATGTTATCTTGATCTTTTCAAGTCGCGAGTGAATCGATTTCTTCTAGGCAAGCATGCTACGTCCTATTATGTAACATATAATATAACACTATTTTTAGCTTGCGTGGTAACTCCTTACAATAATATATAACTTAGGTGAGTATATCGTAGACACGCAATTAGAAAAAGATACAATTTTAGAAATTTAACAAACAATCAATTATACTTAATTTGTTTAAATTATAGTTAATTTGATTGAAAAGACGAACCAAAACTACAACTCAATATGTCCTTGGAATTTGAAATAATTGAAGTTTTATATGAATCGTTATATAAATTGCACATTCTAATTACGGGACTATTTTCAGAAACATTATTATTTGTATATGGTATGCTAAATAGCTTATAATTTCGCATAGTACTAGTCAGAACCCTGATGAATGATGATGGTGTTGTTTGAAGTGATTCAGAATTACGCTTGCATCTCTTCACAATGGTCGTTTTTGAAAGATTAGTCAGTTAATGTAAAGTTTAATACTCACTTTGACCTATTCTATGAATTCGTCAATTACGACTCAATGCAATTGCAATACTGGAACAATTCAAATAAAGGAATGAATTGGGCCCCTGGTTGTTTGATTTAGAATATCCATCACTATATGAGAGGCCTTTGAGCGACTTTTTAGCTTCTATATTAGGGTCAGCCTCTTCGGTAAGACAATGTCTATAAAAGTCTACAAATTGCTCAAAGTCTCTGATATTAACATAGACCACATCGTCGCTTTATATCCGTTGCGGACATACACAATCTTATTTGCTATAAAAATTGTTTTTCTACAATCCCCCGTCCTAATCTGCATAATGTAAAATGGTCCTGTCCTTCCGTCTGTCATAATCAGTCCTCTTAAATTATTCACTAATGAGCTTATCCGCGCATATTATTATGAACGTTTAAGTGTTATTTTCGGTCCTTTTTATATCAAAACTGACGTGATGACAGCTTGACGTCATTTTTAGTGAGTTAGATTGAAGGGTCAAAGGGTAAAATAGGGGCAATAATTAGCTATGACGGTAGGTATGTATTTTAATCACACAAAACGGGTCGTTTATTTACATCTTTGGAATCTATATCGTATTTAGCAAATGTGACGTCAACTTATTTTACAGAACAATAGTATTTAATTCGATTTCTCATTGTTGATTATCTTTTAATATTATATAGATGTTCTATACGCTACATATTGTCGTATGTCGATTATTGAAAGATATTTGAAACGATCTGTTTTTTGTATAAAGACCATTAGCTAATAGGTCATACATATTGCTATAGAACTAACTGTTCATAAAACAATTTGCTCTATGGGCGTTTTGCTCAGTGTTTTACTATGTTCTATCGATACGAAAATATATTTTTCATAAATCTAAAAGTCTCAAATACATAAAAACTACACATTAATTTATATATAAAACTTTAATATTATGTTAAAGTTACAACACTATTTTTAATACCTACTATTGTCGTTCTTAAATAACATATAAACAAGACTACTAGACCAATGATAGATCTTGTATTTTTGCAAATAAGTAGATAAAAACTTGACAAAGTTTTGTTATTGACTAAGTAGTTAAAAAAAACTGTACAACATAATCTATTTCCGTATACACCCATAAAGGAAAGTAATATATCAGGCGGCGGTGGCGGGGCGTGAGAAATATAATGCCCGCGTTTACCTTGTAGGTAATATCTTGAGAACACTTTGTAGGGACGATGAAAAATGGACATGTTCCACGGCACTCGGTCGGTACTAGCGCCTAGCGGTTACTTGCTTGTGGTTTTACTCCTTGTTACCTTTTTTGTTTGAAGATTTTTATGTTTTGCTTGGAAAGTTGTGTAAGAAAATGTGTTTTTATTCAAATGGATTGTGTATTTTATAGAATTAACCATTAAATGAAAAGTATCCTACGTGTTACATTATCTAGGCCATGCTATCTTTGTGCCAAATTTCATCTAAATCTGTTCAATAGTTTTATTCGTGTCTGAGTAACAAATATACTTACATCCATACATACAAACATTCGCGTTTATAATAATAGAAGGATATATTTTCTTTTTTTATTCTACGCTGATAGGCATTTGACCACAAGTTCGCACGACCACGGAAATCAGCGATACTGTAGCCCTAGATATAGCATGCCTAACCTAATTTGGATGACGTAATTCCGGTTAAATGACGTAATTGATAATATTTATTTTTTTCTTACATAAATCGATCATAATCAATATTGTATTTTATGTGATGATATTTAAAAATAAAAACTATTTAATTATTATTTTACAAAGTATTTGAAAATATTGTAATTATTATTTATTTTTGACATGTAACTATTATTTTGTTATACCGATATAGGAAGGCTACCGGAACACACTGTTAGGTGCTTGGCAACAGATTTTACAACTTAAGGGTGCTAGCTAGCTAGGCGAGCGATAGGAAACGCCCTACCACCATGCAAAATTCCATTCAAAATCTACCAAGAAATTACTTTTTAATTAATTTAATAAGGCTGCCAGTAGCAACACAATCAAGATAAGATTACTAATATACGCTGTTGAAAGATAAAAAGGTACAAAATGAACAATATCCAAGTAAACTATACCTCAACTAGTATCACACCAAATCCTTAATGAAACGCTTGTCTCACAGTCTCCGAGGATCCTCACAAATTGAACACGGATCCCAGGGTACGAACAATAGATTTATAACACAAAGTAGAACGGAAAAACAAAGGCTATAAGTTATTGAGTAACTAAGTTTGGATTAACGGCGGATATAATAGTATATACTTTACATGATAGTTTTTTTTTAAACTATATCAAACTAAGGGTTAGTTTAGTTTAGTTTAAAAGGTATCTACTATTGTTAAATGAAAGATAATAATACACTGTATAATAATTGAATTAACGTAACAATCAGAATTTTGACTGCAGTAATAAAAACGTTTTAAAAATTAAAACGTATCCATTTAAGTTAGAAATGAAAATAAAACAAGCTTGTCTTAAAAAATATCGTAGCTCACAATTTAAAACTTCTCATTTTTGCAGATATTTCGCCTTTGTTTTACATAACTTAATGCTCAGATCTATCGGAAACTAGAATGATAGTTTGTGGTCACAGAATGACAGTTTATATTAGGTTCGTAAAACTTACTAAACTTGAAATTAGCTAAGTTGTGCTCTTTCTTGTAGACGTCAGGTCCTTTCTATTAAGAAATAAATAAATATTTAGATCTGTGGGATCAATCTACTGACCTTAGAATGGAGGCAAAAGGTTTTACCTTCGTAAAGGTGTGTTTTGTAACAGTACAACAATTGGCAATTAGTCTTACGAGTACCTAAATATATCTCTGAGAGAGAATATTTTATGATGAGATGTTGGGGATTTGTTGGATAAAAAGCCTTAATCTTACCTAAAGATGAAAATAAGAAAAAATTCAAATACTTAGTAGCAAAATTAACTAGCGTTAGCAAAAAGTATTTTATTAAGCGGTTACTAAAGAAGCTAGATAGAAGGAAACAAGTGCCTTCAGGTGTTACAGAATATCCTTTAAAATGTGCCAGATATTCTCATTTGGCTCAGAAACAAAATAGTAGGTACGTTTTATTCAATGCGTTAGAAACGCAGTCCATATTTTTCATTTTAAAACATAGTACTGGTCTACAGAAGACAATTAACGTTAATACTTTTAAGCTAAAAAAACATAAGCTTTGTTTTACCAGATTAAGTAAAAAATACTTTTTCGTTTCTTAGACAACTCAAGGTTCAATTGTGATTATTGGTACATTTTGGTAAGGCTAATTTCAGGTTCATAATGTCTCTATTCAATCGTAGTTTATTAAATATATTATTTACAAATTAGGTATATTCTCATACGTAAGTCTACAAGCAGTACCACAAACCTGCCTTAATATTAAAGAATAAATTACATTAGGTACTATAAGAGGTAAGCCGTATTTGCATACGAGGTTATTATTCGGAGGGTTCGGCCGCAGTCCTCAGAGAGGATTCTCTATCATACGTATTTATAATCTCAGGTCAGGACTGAAATCACAAAGTATTATACCGTTCATATAACCGGTATAGTCTGCCATTTCTAATATAATAAAGTATTTTTCATCCCACCATCTCGGAAAAAGTATTTTTGCTATTCGATATCTGAGTGAAAAAGCCGTTTTTATCCGCTAAAGGATAAAGTAAATTTGAATTTAGAATATCGTGTGCACTAAGTTTGTGAATTAAAAACCTCATTTAACCTATTTACTGCTACCTCTATGGTGCCAAATTCATCATACAACCTTTTTTATTTTGTTAAAAACTTAGACTCGGAACCTTTTTGCTGTACTTTTTTATAATTTGTTTTACGCGCGCCGTTATCTTTTCACTTCATATTGTTAAACCCTTATGTTAAAAATAAAAAAACTAAAAAGAGTGATTCATTTTTTTTTTCGTATGTAGTCATTTCCTCGCTGAGGTGGGATGAAAAGTTACGTGTTGCACTCGAGTGCAAAGAATTTTCACCTTGTGCTCTTTTAATTCCCTCGCTACCGCTCAGGATTCTAATTTTTAAATCACTCTCTGCGCTCGTGATTCAATTTAAGAATCCCTCTCTTGCTCGGTCATCAAAAGTGAGCACCCGGTTAAAAAGCAACTTTGCACTCTTGTATAACAAATAACTGTTTTTGCAGCCTATGATTCTCTCTGGACTTTGAACTATCGGGAAAGTTTTTTTTTTGCTACAAGCTATACATTTGACTACAAGTTTGTTCGTAGCTAAGTTTGATGAAAATCAGTTCAAAATGGCCGGCGCCACAAAATGGTCGATTACATATTTTATCACAAATATGAAAAGGCTTGGCTATTATATCTATAAAATCTGTATTGTGATATATGTTTTTTTGAATTTTACTTGAGTTTATTATTGATGCAGACAAAATATTTAGTTAGCAAACAAGCTCTCATCGAAAGTTCGTTTAGGCGTGACCATAATGAAAAACGATTTGTATGGCAATAAGATAATTTTCTAAAAAAAATGTTCTTAGAAATTAGAGA
Organism: Ligdia adustata; assembly: GCA_947049295.1. Lineage (NCBI taxonomy): Eukaryota > Metazoa > Arthropoda > Insecta > Lepidoptera > Geometridae > Ligdia > Ligdia adustata. The sequence goes on from OX346237.1 coordinate 6,728,699, forward strand.
TTACCTCTGGGAAATTAAGGTATGCAAATTTTTTTGCGTATTAGATGGAAGATTAAACAATTACTTTTTAGTTCTCATTTCAAAATTAATTCTATCGAAAGAAAAACATACTTTTTTAGTAAGGTTAACAGGTCCTTGCCTATTGGAATACATCCGTTAGTATGTATAGTAAGTAAAATGCCTACGAGTTAAGCTTTACGTAGCTTTACCTACACCGACACATTTGATTGGGCATACAAAAGAGCGACTCTAGAGATTTATTCCTTGTTCTAGATGGTATGTTAGTATAAGCAAACTTGACTGTTTTGTTTATGCTATACATTACACGAGTCTTCTTCATACACGTGGTTTAACTTGTCTCTGGCAGGTTGTCTATTCGTTTAAATTTTTTTTTGTTTTATTTTTTAGGATTTTTTTTGATTCTAATCGACTACTGAATCGATAATCTTTTTAGAGTTTATAATTGGATAGTCTTATATTTAATTTAAATCTGCACAGTATTTGGTTAGCAAAACAAATACCTGCCTAATTGAAGTAAATTGCATCTTTAAAGAAAAGTGGTTATTCGTTGCTGTACACATTATGTGCACCTAAAAAGTTAAACTATCGGTAGAAAAAGTTTAACTATCTATCATGATGAAGCTCTAACAAAAAAAAACTATTAAGACCATGCCTTTTTCGATTTATAATTTCTACGATCGTATTAATAACCATATTTCGTTCCAATATACCAATATAAAATACATTTTTTATTTTCTCTAGTCGATGATTTTTTATCATTTTGACAGCAAAACTATGCCATTCTTGAAGATCGAACAATTAATAGACCTTACACAGAGTCCGTAACGGTACCCTACCATTAAGAATGAATATTTGAATCACCATCAATTCAGAGACCCTTCTAAGATTTCTGTGAAGCAACCCAGTTAACTCTGTAAAATATTAATGCTTTGCAAATACCCGAATAATATGTACTAGTGTTGTGCCAATAAACCGGCTTGTTTTTTGCCGGAGATTTGATTATCTCACGTTAACTCTATATTTTTCCGGCTTCAAAAGCAGCTTCTATGTTAATCCAAGATCAGCTATACTGGTTTAAAATTGTATGTAAATTCTTTCAGCTGTTTAAGCGTGAAAATGTAACGAATATACACACACATATACAAACATTTGGTCTATATGTTATTATAGTGATGTGACAATTTGATGTAGCCACACGCATTTAGTATCACATTTTTTTAGGCTTGCGCTTGACTTCTATAATCTACTTAAACCATCGAAGAGAAAAAAAATAATTGGTCTCTTATGCTATCCTATATCGATGACCTAAACGAAGATGTAACGCGGTGGTCTTGAACATACCGATTCACTCGTGACTTGAAAATACCAAAATTATAGCTAGGTATAAAGAGAGTTATATCTCGGTAAAAAAAAAACAGTAAAATAGACAAAAAACATTTTGTGCGAGTCTTTATGACCCGAAAATTCGTCCATTTGCCCATAACAGTTTCATCCCTACTCACCTATCTTCCAAGCAATTCACACGTTAATCTTCCCGGATCCTCTTAACCCCATTAAGGTTGCGGTTTCCATGCCCTGGGGTTATTGTGATTTAACTCACTGCCTACTTGCTTATCTACTAGATATACTGCATGCTATAACAGGAGGTTGATAAGATTGTCTTGCTTAAAAGTTATATTAAAGGTCGACTTCAAAAAATATAAGACGTGGTAGTAATGGATTGATCTACAGAAACGCGAAGTGATATTTATGAAATGTTTTGTGGTTTTGAAAAAAACTTAATGTATTGGCCAACAACACTTTCAAAAAGTTCGATTTCGACGTTTTAAAGAATTCAATTATTTTATCTCTTAAAAAATGATTTATTTTAGGAACTCGTCGCATTTCTGTAGTCTTGTCTTTTAAGCAATTATAGTGTTACAAAACTTAGAGAATTATTCCATCTTGCTAAAGATAAATAGAAAAATACTTATTTAGCATTATTTTTTAAAGTAGACACTAAACACGTTAAACACTTATAAGACGTATCTTAAACAGCAATCAGTCTCTTTTGCACTTAGATCTAAAACAACATGTCGTAGGAGACAGAAACGAAAAAAAATTACGAGTTTGCATTCTCGTTTACCATCCAAATAACCTAAAGATAAAATATAAAACATAGTTATTAGATAGAAAACAATAAGTAAATGGCCACTGTTTTTTTTTGAGTGTTATGTATCTCTTCGAAAACAATTGAAAATGAGTGTACATTGAAAAAAAATTTATAAAAGTACATTATAAGCGTTTATGCCTGAGGAAAGGTAAGGTACACGGCTAAATTCAAATGTCATTTCAACGATTGCCCTGAGGTGCGACAACTGACGTTTTAAATTAGAAGTATTTGAATTTTATACCTCGAAAGTGAGAAGCTATTTTAATCACTGCTCATGCTAAAAGGTGTATAATTTATAACAATACTTTTTTATATACTTCACATACCTACCTAATAAGCTTCGTTTGTAGTAAAGCGATGATGCAGTCAAGAATGTAGCACGCTTGCCTAGAAGAAACCGATTTACTCGCGATTTAAAAAGCCCAGCATGTATATATATATATATATATGCTGCCGAGTTCTCTATGGGAAATAGAGAACTCTGCAGCAAATTCCATATCATGGTAGTTCGCACAACAAAAGTTGACGCAAAGCGTTAAGTGTGAGTCCGTGTAATGTCTACCATGCACCAATAGTGATTTTCTACTATCAAGAAAATTATAATCTTCAGAGATTCGTTCCCATAAAAAGCTTTGATACTTTGTGATAATGTAGCTTTCTAACGGCGAAAGAATTATTAAAAGCGGCCAAGAAGTGTTTCAGTTTTCTTCCTACATGCAAAAATCTAATGAAAATCAGTTTTTGAAGTCAGATAAAATTTCAAGCTTACCGAACAGCCTTAACTGAGTACAAACATAATTATAATGACGTCAAAATAAAAAAAAGGCTATTGAAATATAATTTACTTTTGATTGCTTTCGATATTTTCTTTGCTGTCTATATTTAAGAGATCATATTTCATCACTCAATCTTAGACATTGTTTGGGGTACCGTGTAAACCAGTAGCTTAGTTTTGGACTAAATATATTTTTCATCATCTTATCATTTTTAAGGCCCGATTATTCGCTATATAATTCGCAAACCAACCATGGATTGGTTTATCTAGTAAACCAGGATTGATATATATTCCGCAGACTCTTGTGTTGAGACTTGCATTTAAAAGAGATACCAATCAAAAGTGTCTAAATACTTAGATATAGAAAACCAAATATGTACATTGTCGCAATTTTGGTCGAGTCAATATTGATAGTGGGGCTAGTAGTCAAAGTGACTCATCTTATTTTTTTCCTTACTAGCTGAACTCCATTGTTTAATAGTCTATGTTACTCAAAGATAATGTGACTAGCAAAAATTTTTCGCTTTGAATATATTTTAGGTATTTACAAAAATACAAATCTTTCCACTTTATAATTTAAGTATAGATTCCGCTTGTTATACTTCTAGTGATAAGTCTTGTTAACAGTATTTTCTCATGTGTGTTTACTGTCTAGCACAGACAAATAAAACGATAAGTTTTTCTTGCAATTCTAAATATCATTTTGTACAGAAAAAACTTCATATGGGGTAACAGACTAGTTACGTGAACAAAGGTGAGTGTAATCTTTTTTTACTCTACACAGCTAGACATTTGACCACAAGTTCGCCCTAGATTTAGCATGCCTAGTCTAGAAGGCTGACGAAACACACCGTTAGGTGTTTGGCGACAGATTTTACAACTTGAGGGTGGCAGCTAGCCAGGCTAGCGATAGGAAACGCCCTACCACTATGCTATGGTTCCCTCACGATGGTACATAAAGTTATATGACTGAATAAATGAAACGAAGACAGTCGAATTTCGGTTTTTACTATCTTTTACGTTTTAACATCTTACTACTACTACCTAGTTATTTATTATTTTTTAACTCTTAATATACTTCAAAATTATATTATCTATTCTATTTTATCTTTGTTTATGGCCTCTGTGACTGTGCCACAACTTTGCCAATGTCGCGTGATTAGCTAAGAAGATAAACGTTGAGGATTGGGCAGTAAAAATATAATATTCAAATAGGTCGCGCGCGGGTGATCGGTAATAATTTGAATCCGAGCTTATTTTTGATCCCGGTATAAAAAAATATACATTTTATTTAGTTGCATCATTCTTGATTCAATTTCAAGTACTGTCAAGTATGTTCCAGTGCGTTGTACTGGTAACACTGCCCAATTAGGTCAAGTGACAGCTAGTCGAAAAGGGTCAACAACTGAGCTTCCGTAACGTTGACAAATTAATCAGCGACAGGTCACTGATAGGGGAGTGATTTTAAAGGAAATCTTCAGGAAATACTTCCGTTATTTAATTAGCGTCTTATTAATAAAAGTGTCACTATTTAGTATTTTAATACTAATTTCCCAAATAAGCAGGAGTTAGTCAATTTGACCCGATTATGTTGATTTCTCAGAGATGGCTGAATCGATTTGAGATATAAATTCTTTTTGAATCAATTTATTTTGTTTGGGCTCTTTTAATAAATCAGTCCATTCGTTTGCTCTGTATTGTAAATTAATAATAACACTATTTTATAGGTGTCTGTCAAACTGAAGTAGGATATTACTTTTAATGAGATTCTTGTTTCAAATGCGATTGAGTTATCTTACCACAAGAAGCTCTTAAAAAATAGTTACTACAGACATAATTTCAGCAGACTCCAATACAATTTCTTCGATAAAATTCAAACCTCTATACTGATTTTAAGAAACATTCAATAAAGCCACTTTAGACAAAAAATAAAACTTTCAAATAAAGAGGAATTTCCATATTGGTCCAACGTTCTCCTTTTTTTGGGAAGTCGGTAAAATTGATTCCGGTTTGATCCCGAGGTGTATATATCAGGCTGTTTCAGCAAAGTCAGGTAAGGTTTCCTTTCACTAGAAAAGGCCCTCAAATTTTCAATAAAATAAAAAGCAATAAAATGTTTAACAAAAATGAATAATTACTAAATGGTAACAAATTTAGTGCGAGCTGATCAAATTGAGAGCTCTAATCAAGACGAAGTTGAATCAATGAAACTTTTAGCGCGATTTACTCAAATTCAGTTATTCATGAGAATTTGATTTGATAACTATGAGAGAGGAAATAAATTGGGTATTTATTTAGGCTTGTCTTCATCGTTCACAGCTTTGATAAATTAATTGCTTAGCGTAAAAATGTAAAAATATCAATACCAACTTTGACTCCGTGTGTGCTGACACATTTTTTTTAGATATTTCGTTCTAAAAGCCAAACTACAAAACGGATTTTGGTAAATAAATAATGGGAATGAAAAAAATGTACTAGATGTATATATTATCATGATCTTTGATGGGAATATTCAAACAAAATATGAATTTTTCGAATCGGTTTAGCCTTATCCCGAGAAACGAGGTAACTAACATGAAGAAAAAAATATACAGTTTAATATGTACTACCACTTTTATTCGAAAGTCGAAAAAAAGTTTTATCATCTTAGCTATAAGTAGCATGTACTTAGATCATTAACATTTGACAACACCATTTTTAATATGTACTGCGGCGTGAAGTTTTTTACCCTACAGCCCGCAGGTAGGTAGGTGGACTACAGTGGCCGGCTAGGCCGTGAGTAAAACACGCTAGTTTATGTTTGTCCTTTACTTTGCAGTTTAAAGTAAAGAAACTCTTTGCTCAAGCTCATAAATACTAAAAAGCGTTGAACTTTAAAAACTCCGTACAATGATACCATTTACAAAGGTCATTGAGTAAATTTTTTAAAATAATTGTGTAATTGATAAATCTCTTCTGATAATTACGAAAATAATTCCCCATTAAAACTATTTATAATATGTTTATTTAATTTAAATGTAGGTATTCAGTTTTTTTCGAAACGAACCTGTAGCAGCTATATTATTACGAAGCTAAACAATGCACAACAAAAAGCAAAAGTTCCAGAATTGGACCACTTGCGAAAGCTTATCTGCAATACAAAAAAAGTCATCATTCTTTAGGTCAAAACCAAATAAAGTACGGTCTTTTTACCAAATATTTTACTCCACTGCTTTTCCTTTTCTTGACTTTTATGACAATAAACAATGCAATGTTTTACTGGCACATTTTTCATCAGAGAATAAGATAAAATTTGAAATGTACCTTTTCTTTATCTTTATCGAAAAAAACATTTTTCAAGCATCAAATAGAAGTGTGTCCTGTCCGGCCATTTGTTAAATTTTATGCCTGAATGTCAGAAAATGTATAACATTAAATTTTTAGCGTGTACACACTTTTTCTTAGATATAATATAAAAATGTCGAGAACATACCATACATAAAGTTATTATTGTGCAAATACAATTTAAAAGTTATAGATGGTCCTATCTACAAAGGCGATATATTCTAGATAACTTCATAGGAATGCACTTGTAAATTTAAAACATGCTCTGTTTTCCAGCGTATCTTTTCTATAAGGAGTGTTTATTTATAAATTAAAGTAATCATAAGCCTGTAGCATACAGCTGAAAATATTCAGATGTAGAAAATAATCGGATAGAAGCATTTACGATAAATAAAAACATGAGAGAAAGAGCATCAAGAACTCATGTGTTAAACTCATGAGTTCTTTTCCAATTATCTCAAGCATAACATCAATTAACTATTACTCCCATAAAACTACGAGTATATGAAATGCTACAAACGGTAATCGAGTCATTCTTCAGAGCAAAAAAAATATACATATGCAGATTTTTAATCATTCTCTAAAACAAAGACTCATTCCATATTCAAAAAGTAGGATATATACAAAAATAATTTTAGCTAAAAAAATCAAAAGCAAGTATTTCACCGGATGACCGACCAAACTACACCACGTCCCATCTCTGACAAAAGTAATGTGGGTCAAGAGCTTCACAGGGCAGTTTGCCGTCGCTTTGAAGTCTTCAGTGAAAATATAAAAAGGTAATTGCAAGAAATGTCGATTTAAAAGGTGAGGGATGTTTTGTGAGTGAATTTAGTAGCGTGTTTTATGATTTTCTTTGAATTATCAAGTGTTATTTAGAAGGGCCGTGGCTTGTTGTAATAATTTATTGCTTTTAAGAAGGTGAAAAATATAAAGTCTAGTACTGTGGAAGGTATTCTGGGAGCGATTTTATTTTACATGTGGGAACTTTTTGAGTGAATTGAGTGTGAATTATTTTTTCTTTTATGCTGTTGATATTTGAATATTTTTTCTAATATTATATTTTTGTAGAAGGTAATAAATAAAGAATTTTGTAATTCTAATTTAGTTGTAAAGTAAGTAAAAAGTACTTGATTTACCACTTATCTAGTGAAGAATTTATCTCTATCTTCGATTTTGAGCTTTTAGCAATTATTCAAAATTAAATATTGATTGCCTCAATCACTAAAGATTATTTTTTATCAACTGTTGACATTGGGTTGGTAAGAGACATAGAAATAAAATAGACAATATTGAAAAATATTATGATAATGAAAAGACTAATAAAAAATAACGTATCCCTATTTTTACATAATAACAGATAATTAATGACTTATTTTTTTACGATCTTTTGACGATAACAGCATTATTCGGAACCTTTACTTAGATTTTCAAATATCTCTAAAAACGTAATTGTTACATTCCGAGTGAAATAAAAATAGGGGTACGTTATTTTTCATTTATCTTTCCATTTTCGTAATTCGATTTTAAATGTTTTCAATTATCTATTATATTCTTAACTATTCACCTTCTCACCAACAGTGCAATTCGACGCTATCAGCATTATCTGCCTAGAAACTATAGTCTACATATTGAAAATGTTAAAATTATTATTTGGTTATCAAGATATTATTATTATAATCATCAAAATGATTTATAAATAAATCTAACATAGTTACTAAATATCTACGTAATAAATTAGTTCAGTAAAAAAAGTTAAAGTTCCTAAAGTTATAACTGTTGCATGATTTCCTAACCTCATTTATAACAGTTAAAAAGTTTACACTTTAATTAACTGTTTAGTAGTATACTCGTAGTTCAGACACGGAAAGCGCTTTTGAATGAGTCATGATAGTAGTTTCGAGCATTAAATTTCAGTTAATTAAATACGATCTATAACGTCCCAATGCTGTGCATGAGTCTCCCCTATGAAGGGGTGCAGGCATAGACCACCACGCTAGCCAAATTGCGGGTTGAGGACTTCACTTATCCTTGAAAGCTATTATAAACTTCTCCGACAAGCAAGTTTTCTTACGATGTTTTTTCCTTTACCGTTTAAGCTTGTGATTAATTCTCTTTGTTATTAATAATAATATGCACATGAGTGAAAAACTCAGATGTTTATGGGTTTTTTTTCAAAGTGGTGGGTGGCAAGTGGTAGTGTCGAGCTCCTGAAAACCCCACGGTGCTTCTTCCTTACGCCAGTTAACAGGGCTAAGGGTACACGTTTGTACTCGACCGTGACCCTGTCGGCGCTGGTCCCCTGGGATCCATCGGTGTTAGGGTGGAGCTGGAGAATCTCCACCCTCCGTTCCAAGAGGGGCGCACGGAAACACCGCGCGCGCCACCTCGGGGCTACTCGTATCGGGACACAGACCCCCCCGAGTCTGTGACCCACTGCCCCTGCTACGAGGGTCGGAGAAGGGCGTGGAAGATCCTTCTCCGACGCCCGCTTCTTCGTTTGCGCATCGGAAGATCACTTGTGACCTCCCGTTCGCGTTCAGCCGCTTCTTTCTGCAACATAACCTGTTCGCAGAAGGAAACAGCCGCCTCCCACGATCTCTCATCTCGAAACATTGACTTGATCAATGCTGGGAGAGAGAGATCACGTCCCACCACTTCGACAAGTGCTCGCTGTTCCAGCCACTACATTCTTCCAGCGTATGCTGCGCCGTGTCTTGAGATGTGCATGCCTGACCCAAGGGGAAAAAGGCCATATCGCTTGTAAGGCAAGGGGTTTACCGACTAGGCTACCACTAACTTGATACATTATAACTTTTTACTTTTACTTTACTTACTTTACTTTAGACTTCTATTAAGTTGGGAGGTTGTCTATTTCAGTGTAGTGTTTATGTCATTTAAGTATATTTTTAACCGACTCTACCAAAAAGGGGGAAGTTCTTAATTTGGCCCATATTATTTATCTTTGTTTAACATGTGGTTCTTTCACGGTCTCATTTATATGTTATCAAAATTGCTTGGTAGTAAATCAAAAATATTTATTGTAACTTAAGCACACTTAATAAAATTTGTAAAGTGCCTGCAGAGGCTTCCAGCGACTGGGCCTGTAATAAACTCGACTTTTCTTAAGACTTTCCTAATTGCCGGATTCATATTCTTTTAGTACGGTCTGACACAGTAATGCTTAAAGTAATGATTGCGTCTATACCTAGTAGTGATGATGTTCGAGTGGTTAGTAGAGTCGATTGCCGTGCAAAAGGTACGATGTTCGATTCCACAAAACATACAAGAAGAGCCTGAGCTGGTGTTTGTCTACCCATCAAAGTTAACCCTGCGTAAAACAAAAATTTGCACAATTGGGAGAAAAAATATTGCGTCCTCCATACAACTTGACCGATCACGTGACCAATTTTATTCAATGGGTTCACCTTCATAGGTAGACTAATACCCTTAAGTATTATCACACCTTTCTGTTACAAGTTTATAAAAAACTGCCGATTTGACGCCCTACTTTTTTTCGCAAGGCGAACAAAAATCACTCTCATATGTAATTCATGTCTATGACAATACTCACACACTCTGTTGTTAATAATAAACCATTACTACTCAATGTGTACAAATATCTCATACCTGTTCGAAATATTTCCTGAAATACAGTCCGGAACAGTAACAATACGTCATCACCAGAGGAAATAAGCCGCGCCTAAAAATAAAGTCGCCTGCCAAAGTGTCTACATGTTCTTCGTTCTTAACTCTCTACAGGGTTTTTAGATAAACTCGTATATAGATTCAAATATAAAATCTTTCTTTGAAGAATTTGTAAAATTGATTTCTTGTTAAGGCATCTGGGTGTGTAGCATAGATGATGCAGGTTACTGCCCGTCGGAAAAAAATCGCTCTCTTGGAAGTATTATAATAATCATCATCATTCAACAGGTGATATATATTGATAACAAATATATATATTTATATTTGTTATTTCGATTTTCAAATTCAACCTCAAAAAAGTGCGACGTATGAAAAGTCCGGATCTAGATAATGGATCCAGACGTATACCTGTTTAAGAAATCGGGTTACATATATACATAAGTATATTAAACAGCGCACAGTAGAATTAAAAACTACTTCCTAATTTAAAGTCATTTCAAAACACATCCAAAAAAAGAAGTTGAGTTCCTTCTTCTTTTTGTTCAGTATGTACGTAACCCTAAATTCTCAGATAGGAATTAACACCTGTAGGGCGATTCAGTTAGTGTTTCCGCCCAGATTCGTAAACTTTGCACATGAGTTACTGAGCTCGGTACAAAATCCCAAACTTTTAAATGCGGCTATTTCTCATGAATAGATCTGCAATCGATTTTCAATGTCATTATTCAGGATCTTATAACAAGTTTTTCAATCGAATCGGAAAGGCTACCTGAATCGCGCTGCTATGCTGGATCGATTAACTAGATCCAGACTTTTCACGAGGCCTCTTTTTCATATTGTTAGTATTCTTCTGTGTATTTTTAATCAATGTTGACTGATTATAAAGCCCAGCCGTGAGATTATGGGTCCATACGTACTAACAGTTTAAACTTAAGCAGTATTACTTGATGACTACAAAAGATACTATGAAATAGCTCTGTAGATTGACAAAGCGGAGTATTTACTCTACCTACGTTATCTATATAGATAGGATGTAAAAAGAAATGACTCGGAAGACACATCAAACAAAATGTACTAGCGCGCGACGTGCCAATAAGGACCGGGAATCGATTGTAGCTTACTATGTATGGATAGACGGGAAAGTGTACTCGTAGTGGCACAGTTTCTAGGTCGCCTAAAGTCAAAGGCTAATATTCTGCTCAAGAATTTATATATATATATATATAGGCATTGAAGTAGTAAGCAAAGGAAATTGAATAGCGTAATGGCACCGTTTCTAGGCTGCCTAAAATTTAAGGCTGGTTTTTCACCTGAGAATTTAAAAGGCAATTAAGTATTAGTAAATTGAAGACTGCTATTAGATCAGTAGTTTTAGATTAATTGATATTAGATAATTCTAGATCTTATATTTATAATTAATCACATTATTTATTCTTTAACAATATACCTACTTTTTCAAACAAACAAATAGTCCAAATCTGTCAACGCGTACCTAATCGAGAAATTGCAGAATATATATATAAAAAATAGCAATCTTGTAAAAACCCTTCTACCATTCTTGTAATTGCCCTTTTACTCGCACTCGTTAAGTTTTCACACCTTTTTGCAGACGCTACCTCGGAAGCGCAGTGTCTTGTGGATATTACCACTTACTATTTCAATAAAGCTGCATTTGCTTCTGCGAAGAAACTGTGATTGAATTTACCCGGTGACCTGTATAATATTGCAGCGTTGGCATTAATTTTTCTTATTACATTGCCAGCTGAGATATTTCAAAAGGATAAAATCAAAAAGTAACTTTAAAAATGTTATTTTTGCGTATGCACGTTTATTTAAGAAGGCTATAAAATACGTAATAATATGTATAGTAGTTGCTAACTTATTTTCCAGCGGATAATAAACATTTTTGGACATTTAAGCCCTAAGGGCAAATACCGGTTCAAAGTTAGAATCTTCTTTAAATTTCTTTATCAGTTAGGAGTATATCATGAGGGATACTCATCCTAAAGAACTATTATTTTAATTTTTATAAAAATCAGCTGTTCATAGAGAAAGTTAAGCGGCCGTCAACAAAATGTACGAAACAGTTGATTTTTGTTTCTCGAATTCTGTTTTGGGCCCATAGTAAAAGTCGTTAATTAGAATGAGTATGGTGACCTCCTTTTGGCTCAGTACACCCCTAACTGATAACCCTGTGAAGAAGTTTGAAACTTTAAACATCCACTTGGCTAGGGCTTGAAATTACAAAAATATACCATTCAAATTTCATGTCTTTAGGTTCAGAATTTTAGACTCTGCTTTGATTGTGACCTAAGTCGGACGGGACTTAGTCTTTTATAGACTTAGATTGATAGTCTAAAGCTAGATTTGTATTAATTAAGGTAAAGTGTACAATTGTAATCTTTATGACTGTAAAACAGTGTTTAATCAAGTTATTGTTCGTTCGATTCTAGGTTAGCGCTAGTTCTGTGTAATGAATTCGAATATGTCTTCGGGTTTGGGTGTGTTGGAGAAATCTTAGTCGGGGGATGATTAAAAAAGAAATAAAATGTGTGGGTCCCAGACCTCGCTCTGCAACATTAACTTTAAGAAGTTGAATAAAATCAACAGATAATTTTCCAATTTTCTCAATCAACTTTTTAACATTTTTATTGGTTGCTCACGTAGGTAATTATTATATTTTTTCGCCTTGAATAAATTCATTTCCATTCAAGTAGAGCGTCTTGAAACTAATGAGAAAATGCGAATTTCATAAAGATTTTTATTGATGCCTAGCACGGGACGAGAGTCGGCAAATGAATACTAATCATTTGGAAAATTCCAACCCATCGGTATCTCTATATTAAAATTAATTTGCGTTAGCTCTCCGACTATTGAAAAGTGTTTTGGAATCCATTAAATTCCAAAGTGCTCGCCTTTTAAACGGTTCAAATGAAGATGGTCTTAGTGAAGTTTAATTTTTGTTCTATCGGATAAATATTACAATTCTATTATTTTTAAGTAATATTATGTTTAAATTACTACCACATGGATTATTATTTATAAGTTTGACTTGTACGTTTGTGTCTTTTTTTGTAGCACATATACGATATTTTAAAATAAAAAACAGTATTACGCAGAGAATTAGACATATTATATCAAAATCGTTTCAGCCGTTTTATAGTTAAGAATTTTAGATGTATAAAGGGTAGGTTCTTTATATTTTAATTATTTTTGTTAGAAAATTCAGTGTTTCCATTAGTAGGGCCCACGAGGTGACACGTGTTTGGTGTATTTCCATACTCGGTTATATATAAACATTTTCATAAATGTTATTCAAGGTTACGCTTTAACCTCTACAAACATACTTATATTACACACCTACCCACATATTTGACTGGTTAGTTTATACTAACAACCACATAACATTACTTGTTAATGCCTTAATCCAATCTCCAATCAAGCGCCACAGCCTAACTAGTATTCCTCAAAACATTCCAGCAAAGTTACAGAATGTAAGCGTATGTATTAGCTGGTTGTTTAGTCTGTGACTTGGATCAAATATTGGCAGAACCAGAGTATACAGAAGGTAATCCCTAAGGAAATAACTGGCTTTGACTGAACATGGGCTAGACAGGTGATTGACTATGAATTATTGGATTTGCACCTTGAATTAAAAGCATTGTTGTTGTGTAACATAATTAGATTACTTTAAAAATTATTTCTCAAAGTTTTAATATAGACTAACTTCAACTTAGTACTATGTGACTACCCTGAGTAAGGTGATTTTATTGAGTTAACTGTTTGCAATTCTCTACAGCCTTAACCGATTTGAGCAAGGTGCCATTGAGTTCGTGTATCTATCTAATTCTCTTGCTATCTTCCAATTCTCATTCTATGGTCGTAGTATTTGCAGAGAAAAAGAAACAGATAGATACAGGAAGAGATAGATAAGTCGGTAGCTGCAAATTTAATACATTAGAATTTAAAAAAGTATACATTTAAATTTTAGAACAAAAAGAAAGAAAAAAAAAACGTTAATCAAGGCACATTTAACTATTGACATCATTTAAAAATGCGTGTATTGAATTGAATATAAAATGGAAGGAATAATACACAACAAACTGCGTGTTAGTTTATTTTTTTGTGTGTTCGTCTTGTCCTCAATTACTGAGTTTCAGATAACTTACAGTGTCGTTTAACTTATTTTCAAACACCCCCCTTAAGTAACTAGTATTATATTTTCGGGTAAAAACAAATAATATTCTATGGCATTAACAAATATTACAACCAAAATGTAAAAAATTTAAATATCCCCGAATTTTCGATTATGTGGTGGCGGTCATCTTGGATTTGAAATCTATTATAGTGTATAATTCTCTACTAGTCAAGGCCTTTCATTTGATACTCATATCGAGGAAGTTGTGAAAAATATGAATTATTCCGATCTGTCATCCCGCTTTGGCCCATGGGGTGACAGAATGGACAAAGAAGTTCTATCTGTCCCCCCTATACTAATGAGGGGACAGATCGAACTTTTTTCATCTCCTTAATGTTTTATCTGTCCCCCTATCAGTATTAGGGGGACAGATCAAACTTTTTAATTCCTGTTTGTCCGCCATAGAATTAAATAAAGGTATTCTTAAAATCATAAAAAAATATTTTTTATATTTATTTATGTTCTTAAAAATAATGCACCCAACTTTTATTAAATAAAAGTCAAATGGTTTCGGTTTATAATCGCCTTTATTTATATAATTCATAAATATTTATTTTATTTCTCTAATAACTATCAGTCTCATAAATCACAAAAGGTACATATTGCACAATCAGTCTTATTAATACACAAATATCCATATTTAAACTTACTAACATCACTAATATTTATCTATCAATCAACATCAACATTGTTATAAATATAAATCACCTGTCACCTGTCTTCCGACTTTTATAGCCGTCGGTCATCTTGGAACAAACATAGAACATAAAACACTCCCGAATAATTAAACCAAAAACTAAATTCAAATCGGTTCATCCGTTCGGGAGCTGCGATAACAGACAGTCACACACTTACGTTTTTTTTTTATAAGTTCCGTCAAACTTATAAAACCACGTCGTTTTTGCGTCGAAGGTTTTTTTAGGTTTTATTTTTATTGGCCCATAGCAATATTATACGCAGATAATACTTATATAGTATCCTCTTTTTTTTGGTCATTATCCTTTGATTATCAGGATAGTCATTTTATATCTACACATTTACGTATCTGATCAAGCAAATGCCCTAATGATGTATATTTATTAATTATATATTAATAAATATATTTATTCACATAAAAATAACTTAGCAAAACTTCTGAAACAATAAAATATTAACAGAAACGCTAACCTTATCCAGCAAGACTGAAAAAATATTACCAAAAAAATAAGCCCGACATTTCTACGAATGCAAGAAATAAAACCAGAGGCTCTATTTTCGAACCGTTCGAATGTCCTTATTATTAATAGCGTTACATACGAATGATACGTAAAAAGTAGCATTCTCGGAAATTCATACTCTTCGCTAAAATATGAATGATCTGAAATACTATTAGTGTTTGAACTAACTGATAGCAAATTATCAAACGAAGAAAATAAAAAACATTACCAATTTCTTTGTAATTTACAATTCTTTCGACGTTTTTAATGTTATGTCAACGTCAAATGTTAAAACTTGATAATGGACGAGTCCATACTATTTCTGCGAAAAATTGAGTATTTCAAATGATTTCGGTCATAAGTTTACAAAAAGGCGCATTCAAAATTAAATTTACCGGTATTTTTTTTTGCATGTGTATTTTAACTGCAATTTATATAATTTAGGTATGATAAACTTTATGTAATGGACTTATGTGTATTACATTTCATACATTGTCTGAACGACCAAGATCCCAAGATCTACAATACCTATATATATATATATATATATATATACATATACCTACGAGTACCTAGGGCCTCTAGACAATGTATAAAATTGGATGTCCATGTAAGTGTAAGGGACATATTATATAGGACTAATTCATACGAGCGATTTTAAAAATAAGGCCCACAAAGATGCTAAGATTCTGTAGAACAAGATTCCCCGAAGCGATGCGATGTGGAGACATCTGTGCACATTAATATACGGTTGACATCGCAAGGATGTCGTCGGCATTCGAAGCACTGGATGTTTATGATTTAGATACGAGATTCTCTAAATGTGTGCGGAATACTGCTTTTGGCAATTATTTTAATCGAGACAGGATTAGCATCATAAGTGTCTTGTGATTGAAGATCAGACTCTTAATTAAAATGCTTAAATATATTAACGTCAAGTTTTTATAAATTAAATTTTAAGAAAATCCGAAGGAAATGTAATAAGAAAGCAGCGACTTTAATAAGAAATTATAATATTCCAAAATGTTTCACTTAGGTAATTTTAACTTCAAAATTAAAAGATATTTAATTTTGTAACGTGATTAATAATTTAGTGCTTTTTATTTAGCGGCGCTAATTCCACCACAGTTGTAAAATCTTTTTTTCACAAATATGTTTGCAATTACAATAGTTCTAGCTCATAAATTCTTTACCCATTTGATTCATTACTTTCTAAATGAATTGTCTTGAAGCAAAATGCGTGCTTTAATTCGAATAGAAGAAAATGATTATCCTTTGTGTTTTAATTTATGAATGTTGCGGTCACAAAATGTCGAGTTTAATTTAATTTACGAGTGTCTTCAACGCTTCAAAAATATGAGGCGAAGGAGGATTTATCTTTAGCTTAGATGTTGTAGATTGAAATAATTTTACACAGGAAATTCATTTTAATTTTGTAAAAGGATCCGGTGAATTTATTTCGTAATATCAAAATATCAATTAGGGCTTTACTCTTTAATTTAAATTGTATTTATTGTAATTTTTTTTTGTATGAATGAATGAATATGCTTTATTGCACACCAAACAAAGGATACAGCAAGAAATTTTGGGAATAGATCTAATATTATAAAAAAAAAAGAATCAGTGCAACCAACTTAACAACTTATACTAAAAACTTAAATACATAACACAAAACTGACCAAAACGAATAAAAACTTAAAACTTAAAAATAAGCTACTTATACGAATCTAATAGAGTAACCACCAGACTGACTAATATTTTCTAGTAATCAACTTAAAGCCTTAACCGCTGAACTTGAATATGGAAATATGCCAAAATAACTATAAAATTAGATTAGTATATAGTATTATAGTACTATATACTAAATGTAGATAAAAAGACAAAAAGGCACAAAGACGCAATCCATTTGCAAACCTCAAGCTAAATTAGCTAAAACGAGCATACGAGTCAAGCTTGTTTTGTTTCTAATGTTAAATTCTTCTTAATGACGTATACATCGCTTTTTGTACCTATTTATACAATTTACACTAACGAAGACCATCTGGCTTGTTACTTACTCTTTAGTAGTTCTTAAATAAACTTTCCATATTATATTAAATAAGTAGATATTATAAAAAAAAAATACTTTAGTAAGATTATATATTGTAACCTAAGGGTACTAAAGGTGCAGGTACCAGTAGTGACAATTTTGAATACAAGCAATTCTTCTAATATACCTATCTACTTGCCCAAAAAAATATTATCGTCGGGTTGATAAATCGCGCACAAATGGATCCGTACCATTTTCTATTCAACGCGTTGTTTATATCGAGTAAAAACAGTAAAAAAATACTTTTAGTTGTATGGGGAGCCCCTTTAAATATTCAATTTATTATTTATTTAATATTTGCTATTATAGCGGCCACAGAAATACATCAACTGTGAAAATTTCAAACTTCTAGCTATCACTATTCATGAGAATATAGATAGATAGATAGATAGACGGACGAACAGCAAAGTCTCAGTAACAAGGTCCCGGTTTTACCCTTTGGTTGCAGAACCCTAAAAAACAAAACAATATTCTCATTGCAGTAGCAATTTTCAAAATCAAAATAGAAAGACAGCTTTAAAACCTTGCTTAAGGCACATAAAACTCGTTCATAAACTTAAGAAGGAACAAAAGTTAAGTACTAAAACGACTTGAAGATGTACCGGGTAGCGGATAAAGTTAAATCTTTTAGCGAAGTTTTACTACCGCTCGCGTAAAGCTCTAATGTGAAATGTCACTTGATAAAGATCAAGCACACCGGAACTTACTTATTAAAAAGGTTTCTTTTATCTATTCAGTTTACTATTATATTTAACTGAATTTGAACGAAACTATAGTTTG
This sequence comes from Ligdia adustata, assembly GCA_947049295.1. NCBI lineage: Eukaryota > Metazoa > Arthropoda > Insecta > Lepidoptera > Geometridae > Ligdia > Ligdia adustata. The sequence goes on from OX346237.1 coordinate 6,746,882, forward strand.
ACCTTTCCAACAACGTATTTTTCCCTATTGTTAATCGAAATGAATTAAACACGAGCTAGGTTTCTACATAAAACCCATAGTAGTAAGTATGGGATTTATTGTAATAGCATTTCAAAAAACAAAGATCTATGCTATATTCCTCCAGAGCGAAAAAAAACCTGCCCATTTAAAAAAAAACTGCTTACATCCTGCATTGAATTCCGTAATTGGCCAAGAATATTAATTCCAATTCCTACGAGTAAAAACATAAATATACGGTGCTTATGGTCACGGTTGTTATTTATAAAAAAAAACACGGTATTTAAATCATTAACCCAAACGTTATATTTTTAGGCGAGCATGTTTACTTTTTGTATCAAACGGATCTAAAAACAAATGACAATCTCGATCAGTATCCACCCTAATACTGGCTGTCGTTTAAAACATCAAATTTATCGCTTCAAAAATCATTCCGTACTTTAGCTATTTAAAGCGTCATTTAAAACCATTAGCGGTGGGTTTTATGGTATCTTTTTTCAGTCCTAAAGTAAACATTAAACTGACTTCCAGACTTTGATGTTGCTGTCTTAGTGGTAATTAACCGTTTTAGTACTAGCAGCGGATATGTACGCCAATTTATTTCTGGTAAAGGATATGTATGGTAATTTAATATCGTTTGATATTTGAGAGGGAAGTCCTTTTAGTGGTTGTTGGAAATGTTCAAGTCGATTTTAGTCGGTCGTTTACGACGCGGCTAAGTTTTGATTTGATGGTTCGGAAGTTGTTAGATGGAGGTAGTTAATAAATTAGTGTAAGTTTTTTATTAATCTTCGTGTTTTGCATGGAATGTTTAACAGATCATGACTGAAATTACATACAGTATACCGTTATGTCAGTCATGAGTGTACTTGTTAAAATAATCATATTACATTCTAGAATAGAAAATATATTTCTAGTTATTTTTAAATCTAAAGCAGTGGCAACACTTTTTATCAGCCATCTTTGTCTCAGTTGCCAATAAACAATATAAAAAAGCCATCTTCGTCTTCATATAAATTGACGAAGTTTGAGCTATCTTTAAATATAAAAATTATGTACTGTCTTTTTCTATACGTAAAAGTGTTTTAGTATAAAAGTGCTCATTGACATGTTACTTTCATTTTAAACATAATATCTAACAGTACCTACTATCTATAGAAATGGGTCGTACCTTTTACTTTTATTGTATCACTGTTGCAGAAAAAAAATAGCCTACACTTACAAAGATATTTGGATGAAACTGCTGTTTTTTTCCTCAATTCAGTGTTGATCTCATATCATAAACAATTAATTAACTTCGGTTATGCGGTTTCTGGCTAGAATAATTATAAGTACAAATAATTTTACAAAATAAGTACCTAGCTATTGAAGTTTTGTAACAAAAAATGGTTTCTTTTCATTTTATTTCAATCTCGATCATATTGCGTGTTAAAAAGCTTTCCAATCTTCAGCTTTATCAAGTGATTTCATCGTAATAAAATATCAAATAGAGAAATAAATTTTAGTTCATCGGATTTCTCGGCACACTTTTGTTAATATGACCTTTTACCATTCTAGTTTCTCGTAAAATTCAACCTAATTATTTCACCGAATCGTTTAAAATCCAAGAAGCATAGCGATAGCAAACAATCGCCAGTACAAACATAAGTTATAGGCCATCGCGTGATTTGCCCGAACATTACCTAATACGGCGAAACCAAACGCAGATCTCAGAACTCGGTTTTAATAGAACGGTATTTAAATGAGCAACTGACAGTTTTGCGATTGTTAACCTACTCCCAACTATATAGGCACAGCTGTTTGCCTTGTGAGATCCGTATCTGATCAAATATCATGTCCAAAGACCCACCGCTGTGCACGAAACTTCCCTAACAAGGGCCATAGTCCACCGCAATAACCAAATTGCGAGTGTAAGCTTTTTTTGCAAGTGGTAATTAATTTGAATACGCACATTAAAAAAAAACAGGTATGGTATCAAATTTTTCAATAAATCGACGATGTTACCTGCGACAAAACATTTCGTTCGAGAATTTCATGAAGCTCACAAACTTGACCCAACCAAGGCCGTTCTATCGTAAAACTATGGATCTAGTTCTACTGCGAGCGAAACGCTGAAAATTGCCCTCATTTGTACCATTGACTAATGCGCTCGTAACACAAACGACATTGGACATTAACCAAACGAGAAGTCATGACTTTAATGTGGGTGTGTTTGTATGTATGTATGTACTTGTTTAGTGTTTGAAATTTCATTTGTGCCTAATGCAAACCGCCACAGGAGTTGAAATTAGAAATTATTAGATTCTGTAATTAGATATTACGTAGGTTTCGTATTTACTTGTGGACTGAGCGAGCACGGCATCTTTGCTTTGAGTCTGTTTGAAGTTTAGTGTTTGAAACTAATTTGTGCCTAATGCAGGGTTGGCTCTAGTATACTGCGGCATGATTTTCTGGGTGATTTCGGTACGGTGACCTAGCTGGTTATTAGGAGGAAATGCGTCGTTTTTGAAAGATCTTGATAATAATTTTTGAGGTTAAGTGTGAAGCAAAATACTATTGTTTTTAATAATAACACTACGAATTTTGTTAAAAAGAGATATTGTCTGTTTTATGTCATCTCATTTTGTGAAATGTGTTTTATTGTTATTTTTGATCCGAGTTTTTCTAACAGCCCGGTCTGATTTTATGCTTAGCTAGGTTGTTTTCGAGGCAAGCATGCCTCGTTATGACCTTCATTACCTCATACTTTACCATAAATAAGAAAAAAAAATTCACCTAAAGCTTTGTAACAATAGTCTATATAGTGATAATGCGTTGGTGAGTAAAAAGCTTCAGAGCTTGGACCATCGACGTAAAGTTGCAAGTCTATCTGCTTTTTACCGAATTTTTCACGGGGAGTGCGCACAAGAGCTGTTTGATCTTATTCCCCCTTCACCATTCCACTTCCGTACTTCCAGAAGATCGGCTGGACGTCTTCCACTTATGGTAGATATACCACCAACTCGTACCAAACGTTTTGCTTCTTCCTTTTTAATAAGAACTGCAAAAGACTGGAATAACCTGCCTTTGTCTGTGTTTCCGGATAAATACAACCCGGGTGTTTTCAAGCGCAAGATGAATAGGTTCTTACTAGGTAAACGTGCTACATCTTCGATCACATCTTCACTTACCGTCAGGTAAGATCGTGGTCATACGTTACCTAGTTAATTGTAAAAAAAAAAGTCTAAAAAAATTATTATCTTTTACTACCTTTGGCAGTTTGAGACAAAAATTGACAATAATAGTAAATACTAAAGAAATTGTAATCTTCTTCCGTATCTACTTATGAATAAGTTGTAATTAAAATACAAGAATATATTTGTCTGGTATTAAGACAAAGTTTTTCAAATAAAAGCAATCTAAATTATCACATTTCTAGCGTTAGTTTGAAAAACACACCCTCACTTGACGGGCGATAATATCGCGGAATAATATTCCCATCGGTCGAGATTGTATCGTGTCTGAATTCATAATTTATGAACCGGGAATATCTACATGTATGATATGTGTTTAAGGATGATATAAAGAACTAGAAACGACTTACACAAAGCTTTATAAAGTACATGGGTCTGCATAAAAGCGGAATTTGGGACTAATAAAGTTAAGAAAGAAGAATTCATTAAAAAATTTTGTCGTGACATTTATACAAAGTCATGAGAGCAAACTAATGAAGCTATTGTTATAATATATATTATATAGCTATTTTTAAGGGAATGATAAGAAACTATACAATAACAAAAAAAAAAATTCGGTTTACAAGTGTCTGAAAAATCAGCTAACATATAAATATATAAAAAAGCAAAAAGCTTTATCTTTTTGTGAACCTCAACTTTTTAGAAAATAATCATAAAATTCATTAAAAGCTTAAAAGGGAACGCTAAAATTGCTACTCATTTAAAAAATAAATTATGAAGGACGAATTTCATATACTTATTTATCACAGAAATTAATATTTTCTATACTCGTATATCAATTTCAATGTTTCTTATTGCATCTTTTTCGACACAAATATGAAACCGGAAAGTAGGTAATACTCAAATTTCTTTCATATGAAATACAGTATTATCCCAAAAAAAAAATTTTTATCTGATACTGATACCTGGGCAAAATATGTTTAAATTTGTTTCGTCACAAAATCGACGATAGATACCTGAACAGTATGGCAACCTTATAAATTAACAACTCAATACATCACAACAATAGCACCTGACCTGTTAATAATATCAGTAATATTCAGCTTATTGATTATGTCACAACCTATTGTTCGAATTATGTTCGAAACTAGAATGACTTCGAACAATACGATGCGCAATCAGTGCGCGTCCATTCAATTACGGAATAACGTCGATGACGTCACGTTCGCATATTAATGATATCATACAATAGGAATTCGCATAAATGCGTAATGAAAATATAATACAATAAAATTAGGTAATGGTACAATAGAGGTTAACTGACTTTTGAGTAGTAAGTACCTTTTAATGTAAATTACTTAAAAAAAATGATAGCCGACTTAGCCTGTAATTTTTTTTAAATTTATTCTGTCAGAAGCTTTTGAGGTGGTACAAAATTAATTTTATCGAAAATGCTTAACTACACTTAAAAATAAAATAACTAAAAATCTTTATAAGTAATACAATCTAACTATTAATAATATTTTCTTAAAGTTAAAATATTTATGAGCTACCGATAATTCATAGTAAAAAAACTAGAAAGTTTTTAATAGCGTCTCTGATTTTCCGATATATCTGATTAAATATAAATAAAAATAATATTATTCTATATGTAAATAGAATAATATTATTTTTATTTATATTTTTATCTATTTTCTTGAAACATTCGTGTGTAAACTGTAACTTAATAATAGAAGTTGAACCGGGGGTGACGGCGGGCGTCGTACAAAAACTGCAAACTAGCCGAAAGTACCAAACTCGTGAAAATGATGTCACAAGAAAGTTAGTGATGCTGACAAACACTGACGGAGCGTTTGATGTTGATCTAGTTGCTAACCTCTTAAATATTATCGACCAAGGGATCGAAGGAGGTTTATCCAATAGTGACGAATACGAGTAAATACATTGACTGGGAGAGCGATGTATTTTTTCAGTCTGGATAAATATTTTTCCATCCGATATTTTTTTATATATTTATTTATCCTGGATAAATTAGTAATTTTTTTTATATAGCTACGTGGCAAATACCTTTATTAAAAAATATAAAATGGTTAACTACAACAAAAAAACTTTTTATCTAGATGTTACTTCTGGTTGTACGTCAAGATCGTAAAATCAATTTTGAAGAAACTAGTAACTGACCTACCTACGACCTATAAGTTCTGCGAAATTTTATAATTCTATGTCGTTCATGATCGTCAGGAACAACCGAAGTCACTGTCTGTGTTATATTTGACGTAAACATCTATATGTCCGCTCAGGACGCTCAGTCTCTAATTGTTTAATTGTCTTGAATTTATTGACCATTACTTCAATGTAATTTTTGTGATATTAACTTACTAAATTAAGTAATAAAATTATGTTAAAAAAAGAATAAATAAAAAAATGAACACCTCTGTTTTCTAGTTGCTGGACGAACTTAAACGAAGCATTGCTAACCAGACGGCCCGTTTCAAAGTCTCATCCAGTAAATTTTCGTTTTTCGTCATCGGTGTTTTTTTTCTCGCTGAACTAGAGCGAAAGTCTTGTGAATCGATTTTGTGTGCTGCCTTTGTTGAGGCGTAGGGCGAAAATACATAATGATATTGGGCTGCTGTTAGTATTATAATACTAATACAGGGGGTTAGAAAGTAGGGTGTACTTCAGGGATTCACAGGGAGACATTCTAAAAACTCGAACTTTACGCTCGCTGCTAACGTCATTGTCATATCAAGTTGTAGCTTAACTTGAAAAAAGCAAAGCCCTGAGGAAAGTTGAACAAAACTTAATAGAATTCTCCTCCGCAGCTAGCCTCAGCAAGTTATGTATTAAGTGGATGTATTCTTTTTAACCGACTTAGATAGATAGATCAAAGCTTTATTGTAGACACACAAAATATAACAATACAAAAATATTAATTTACATGTAGTGCCACAAGTGGAGGCCTTATCGCTAATAGCGATCTCTTCCAGGCAACCTTAGGATGGAAACCTTTGAGAGAAAAAGATGTATAGGACGGGGGTGTACTTACAATAAAGAAAGTAATCTATACTTACTAAAATAAGAGAAGGTACTTTTTATGTTTGTTACCTCGTTTGTAGGAGACTGTTGGACCGAGTACTTACAGAGGTAAACTTCTGTAGTGGTCCTATTATAATTTGGCAACATAGGTCTACAGGTTGTAAATCGAAGAAATTAAATATGTTTTTTATAATTAATACTAGTTGCGCCCTGCAGTGTTACCCGATAATATACCAAAATTTTGTACATATCGGTTAAGCAGTTTTTGCGTGAAAGAGTAATAAACATACATCCACAAATTCTTACAAACTTTCGAATTTATAATATTAGTAGGAGAGAAGTAATAATTAGCAGGAAAGAAGTGTATTAATCATAATCAAAAACCCACCCCTGAGTACCTTTGCATCGGGAATGGTCCCGATGCAAAGGTACTCATAACACTTGCAGTATTGCCACGCTGATTAGCAATGGCAATCCTTTGCACCAAGAACGAACCGGAGCGGGAGTCACCAGTCTTAATTATGAGCCTTTGCCCTATTTCTTAAATAAAATATCCTGTTTCTTAAATGCCCTAGCCTCAAAGCCCGAGCAGCCCAATGTTTCTACAGCAATTGATACAAGGTGGTAAAGTGGCTCCATAGCGACATACTCTAACCTATTTTGCAAACTGGCTCTATCTGCGGCGGCTGCTAGAGAGCGAACGTTGCGACTCAGGTGGCTGGTGGCAACATTGGTGACGCAAGTGGCGTCCCAGACCAGGCACTTTCTACTTTTCCATTGCACCAGAGTCAGCCCATCCGGTGTGTTACCGTTAAACCTGCACAGACTTGGAGGTTCAAGTATAGGGGACATTCGCTGACACTAGAGTTCTGCTGACTATGTCATTAAGCGCATGTTGTCGCCGAAACCTTCCTGTGCAACGTCGACAACTCACCGAGTGATGGCCATCAGTCTTCACAATGGAACTGTAGATGCCCAGACGGAGAGCCACCGCCACACGCAGAGAGTCGTCGTTATTTAAAGTGCCCAGGTGAGGGGAAGTTAAGGCATGCAACCACGTACCGGATTCAGGTTGTGATACAGCCCGCAGTCTGGCCATATCAGCTCCCGTTGCCGCCTCCAACAATAGCCCTTGAAACCGCTCCACCCTGTTTCATCCCATGCCCGCTGAATGTTCATGTTATCCGGCATTAGAGTAGAGGACCGTCCATGTTGACCGAGTATCCACCGCAAAAGGTATATCCACCCCGTCATTATTACTATCAAATGAAATAAGTTATAACGACGCCTGCCAAAATGGAAGTCAGTAACACTTTTAAGAAATGAACTTTTTAATTGTCATAATTTGAGTTGACATCTTTTCTAGTTAAAAAATAACTAACGTCATTTAGTTCAAAAATTACAAAATCAGGACCTAGGAACTGTGACGAGATAGGACCATAAATTATAATTTATGTAGTTTCAAACTTTGAATCCACACTTGAGCCTTTGAGAGGACGAATCATTTACAAAAATCTGTAATTATCGTACTACTACAACATATAATGTATACACTCTTCAAATTTCATAGCTCTATATTCTGCGGCTTAGACTCTGCGTTAATTCTTAGAAAGTTATCAGTCTGTCAGGACTTACTATTTTATATACACAGATAGATAGCGATGAGTACGAGTTAAGAAACTACTTATAGGAACTGCTCCCTAGATCGAAGACTGATAAGAAGCAATAAATGCTCGTGTATTTTTGTACTATTTTGGAGGGAGACAGTGTTTGTTGTTTTAGCTAATACGCTGCTATTTTCAGCAAATAGTTGGGTATTTTTAGAGTAAACTGTTGCCAGCTGTGATTTGTTTTTGTAATGTTAATCATTTGGTTTGATAGATGTTATATGATAAAAGCTATGATGGAAATCTCATGTGCTCTTTTACTACAATAATAATTGTCTGCCGTATTTGCTTAAGTGGTTAATTGGTTTATTTTTTATTGAATTGTGGTAAATATGTGTTTATATTTTATAATATTATTTGTGTTCTTTTTTTTTGGTAACACCCTCTACGTTACGAGTTAATCTAATTTTAATTTTCCATACCTACAAACGTTGTCTGACAAGTCGTATTTTTTAGACCGCCGTTAATTCCTGTTTGCTGTTTATTATCCGATGTTCTATTTGTTGTGCCAATGAAAGGTTTTTTAATTATATAGAAGTGTTAACGGTAAAATTCCTATATTAGTTACCTTAAGATATTTTTGAATTTGGATATAGGTATAACATTTATGGCCCGCAGACGGGCCTGATATTGCCCACAATCGGCAGCCAATAATTCCCGCACTTCAAATCTCTCATTCAATTTTCAACTAATTCCCGTAGAATTCCTGTCACTAGCGTAACTAACAAATCATAGTAACGGCCGGTTCCACGCCTATCGAGACAAAAGCACCCAATACCTAGACACGTGCCGGTTCCATCGGGGCTGCGGTGAGCCATAAATTATGGAACTATAAACTTCGCAAGGGTGTTGAATGAGGGGACGTTCTGCGGATTTACAAGCTGCTTGGCGGGGGAAAGTGTCTTTGTGGAAGTTTTTTCTACCAATTTCGAAAAAGAAGAGCTACTCGACTTAACTCCATTCGAGCCGTCTCTCTGCCAGGAAATCGATTTGTGAGCGTTTTATGATTTAATTTAATTTTTAATGTTTGTTTACTGAATTTAAATATAAGTATTGATATTTTTGATTTTAGTTTTTATATTGTATCATATTTTTTATAAAACAAATGCATGTTGTATATATATATATATATATATAACTCGCCACATGCTTTGGCGTTGCTGTAAATGTAGGAGAATCAAATTAATAAATAAATAATTGTTTCTTTTCTATATATATATAGTTGTTAACTGATTTCTTGAAGATGAAAGGACCAATTTGATGATTTTTGAATAGGTATATCTTTCATGTGGTCAGCTGAAGTTTGATTTTTAAACCGAAATAACTGAAAAAATTATACGTACGTAACGTAATGGAACTCAGTAGTAACATTTATGTAAAAAAAATATTTTTTACATCAATAACGGACCTTAATCAGAACCAATCATCACTTGCGGAACAATCAGGGCGGCAGGCAATCAAACTTGCTTCTAGGAATATACTAATAAATAGTTTGCAAAGATTAGTGAAGTCCCGCAATTTGACCAGCGTGGTGAACTATGGCCTGCATTTCATAAGAGAGATTCGTGCCCAGCTGTGGGATGTTACGTAATGCAAGCGAAGAAAGTCATAAAAACTTTTCGTCTCTCAGTTAGTATTGTTTGTAAATTGTCTTGAAATTTTATTCCAACTCAGTTACATAGTAGTTTTCAACCAATTTTAAGGAAACTTGGTATGCAAGATTTATAATTTCTTGGAATTTATGAAATCGTGAAGAGATTTTTTCATTTAATTCTAATTTTATTAAAAGAGGGAATTTCTTACAGATCTTTTTGCCGCCTAGTCTGTAGCGCACTTGCCCAGTAGAAACCGATTTCCTTGCGACGTCAAGACACCGAAATAACTCGGATTAGATTAGAGTGACTTGAGATCTAAAGCTGGTTCTGTGCCAGTTCCAGAAGTTATTAAGTCTTTAGTTGACAGAGAAACCAAAGAGATCGTAGAACTTACCAACTTGGTAGAAACTAAGCCCATGTTTTTCGCCTCTAGTACGATTCTCGATTTTTCGAGCCTCGAGCTCGATTCTAGTACATCGCAAAGTACCTCTGTGACATTGTCATTGCTCAAAATGTATAATAATATCTAAACATCCAACCCCGATTATTTATGTTAATCTTCAATATTACCTCAATGAACTATCGCTTCAGTCAACAAATTAAGGTTATAAAGGTTCATTACTTCAAACTGAAAAGTTTAATCCCGTAATTCAAAAGCTTGTCGAGAAAATCCTCTCAGAAAATTATGGTACAAATTATACCGTAATCGCTGTTCCGATCCATCATAAGATCCATTGTTTCACTACATTAGTTCCTGGCAAGCTATATGTTGAAAAAGAGTCAGTATGCAATCCCAACATATTTTATACAGGGTAAATTTTTACTATTCACCAAAAATCTAAAGGTACGTCTCTTTAAAATGTGTACGTCTTTCTAATAGTACATGACTGTCAAGGTATAAAATGACTGTGCTGCTGGCGGCGATTTTGATGGCCGAAAGGGTTGCTTAGCAGATTCAGGCCAACACAGTGCGGACAGTAAGAGTTGCAATGCCGACCAATCTTGAAGGCTGAGTGTTATAGCTAAGCTGTGCTCGATGCCATCATAGCGTGGCCAGCAGTTTTTGCAGTTCAAGGTTTGTATAGTGCTTTACTCAAACAATGCGAGTGCCAAAACGTGACAAGAGGTGAAAAAAATATTAATGTATACTCAATTACTAATTAAAATTCTTGGATTGGAGAATTATTTGTTAATGTTCAAAAGCTAATTTTGCTTTTTTGCTCAACGACTACGACTGCTCAAAGAACGAAAAGAAGACCACATTACATAGGATGTTTATGTAAAATATTACTTTAAAATCCGTTAAATTATTTTTCACCTCAGCAGCTCGAACATGTACATTTTGCTGCGAGAAATCAGTGTGCAAAACCCTATTTTGCTCTCTAGAGAGACTAAGTAACTTTTTAATTTTCATACAGAAACAGATTCAAAATTACTTAAACTCATATCAGTACTGGCACAAAACACAGTTTTGGCCACTAAAAAAAAACAACTCCATACGCAAATCGCCGTGGCATAACAATGCAAAGAGTTCCTATTAGTATTTCGAACTCCCTTTTTATCAGCTTGCATGGCCTCCCTGATTTTTAAAAATCATTAGAAAGGGCCGGTGTGTAATAAGAGCCACTTCCACAAAAGCGCACTTCCATTTGTCTTATTAGATTCCAAATACACACACATGTAAAGGACCAATAGGAAGGCTTAAAAACGCAAGCGCATCATCGCGCGATCCGTCATCTTGTCAGTAGCCACGAAACTGTCCAAAGAGTCGGTCTACACGCTTAGATAGCAAAATTTTCTCCCAAAAACATTAAGATTTCTCATAAATACACATTTTTTTTGTGTATCTGGTTGTTTAAGTTATTATTGTACACATTACTGTTGCCAAATCCATATAAGTTTTTGTCGTTTTGCTGATTTTTATTAATTTTACTTATTGATTACTAAAATAGGTACCATTGTCTAATGAGGGCCATACAGAAGTCGGATAAAAAAGGCCGGCCCTTATTAAACATATTAAGTGTGTAATACTGATATATATTATTGCTTTCAATCTATACATATATGAACACTAGAGAGGTGCAAAACACTTAAGCAAAGTGTTTTAGTAATTTTTTTTTAATTTTTGTCATATTGTTCATATTATGTTGTTGCATTTTATTGATTAGGTTAGCATTAACATTTTGAGTTTATTTGGAGTGGACCTTAATATACTACTTTAATAATCGTATGTTTAATAAGGTCCACTTTGTTGTTTTTTATTTTCTTTCTTTTTTTGAGTCAACGTTTTATATAGATAGAGTATCGGATATTTTGTTAAACTATGAAAAATTTTTATTCATAAATAGACGCTAAGTGTTTGTTTAATTCCTTTTTTTGTTACTTAAGTTTAATAAGGTCCATTATTGATTTTCTTCTCAATTTTGTAAAAAAAAAATTGATTTTTGTATGTCAAATAATTACATTGGCTACAGGGGACTTGAAAGTACTAGTTTTAAGCTGAGAATTAATTTCTGTGCTTAGTTGACCGGCGGTCCTTAATAGACTACCTATGTTTAACAAGGGCCATAGGAAGGGTTTTAATAATTTAAAAATTGAATACAATTAACACAACAAATTTAGAAAATAGGTTCTCTTTCGATTTTGTAAAGAATAAACCTTCTTTTGATTACATATTTTTTTATTTAACCCTTATATATACCGAATTATTTAACTTTTTATTATGGTGGCCCTTATTTACCGCAAGTACCTTATTTGAAGTAAGTTTATCTTACTTATTGATTAGTTTAGTTAGTTAGTTACTAGTTACTTTAGTTTTAGGAATAGTATCTGAAGTAAGTTTATCCTTTGTGATGTTCTCACTTCTGAGGTGAAAAGTTGTATGTGCTACACGAGAGCAAAGATATTTGCATCTCGTGCATTATTTGAGTCTCTCAACGCTCAAGATTTAAATCGTGAATCACTCGCTTTGCTCGTGATTCAATTATTGAATCTTTCGCTTTCGACACTCAAAATCTGCACTCGCAGCAAAAATCCACTTAGCTCTCTTGTTGCACAAATAACTATTGCTGCAATTACCAACAAAATATGTTTCACCAAACAAATTAAAATTATCACTAAGAGTTCATATTACTGGAATTTAAATTGCTGTACAGCAAATATTCTCTTTAACGGTAATTATATCCCAAAAAATACTGATAAAGAATTGATCTATCTATCTATCTATCTATATGTTTTTTATAAATGAAATACTGATTGTGCAACAAATATAGGAATATTTGGTGCACAAAATATATCAAATCTAACCAACTAGATTTGATATATTTTGCAGTAGATTATCAGAAATAATATTATAAAAATACTCCTTTAGTAAATTTGTGTATTTTTTACAATTTTTTAACACCTATCAATTATTTGCTCATTGTCAAATATTTAACTAACATGTTTTTGTTCGCAATTAGTATTTTTGCCAAAGGCAAAATTTGCTAAAGAAAACGGGAATAAATTGATGTAAAGTAAAATATTTACCATCCTTTTGTAATTGAGAAAGCGTGTGGTTTACTTTATTGGTTAGTTTGTCCTTCTTATCCTTAGCTTATTTTCTTATTGATATATTTTCTTGACGATGGCCATAGGCTAGTTGATTTCCCGGGAAAGCAAACAAACAACAAACCGCTGGCAAAACCTTATGTACTTATAGCTTTAATCTGTCTTTGCAAATATAGCTATATTTTTACACACTTAGATAGACTTAGAATACCTTGTCGGGATTTTATTTAATCTTAATTTTATGCTTGTGGATTAAGTCTTTCTAGTGATTTAAACGTAGTTTATGTGCTGAATATGTAGTATAGTGTGTAATGTCGCGAACTGGTCCCGCTGTCTCGCCTTATGCAAATCCGGATCAGGAGCTAGGGCTGCCTCTCGGGGCTCCAATTAACAACATCCGTTTGGATAGAATTAATTGATTGTTTGAATTAATTTATCGATAGGTTTTCAGATACGCAATGATTAGTTTTATAGGTTAATTTAATTTAGAACGGACTACGAGAAAGAATGAGATTCTCAATACATCGTATTTTTTTTATCATATATTTATATGTTTTATAGCTCATAGATTTAATTGTTTTTTTTTGTTGACTGTACTTAAAGGTTTTGTTTTTGTAAAATTGTGCTTATGTGTGGTATACTATTTATATTTTATTAAATTTATTGCAATTACAACCACCTATAGAGACCTCCACAAGTACTAATTAATTTAAAAAAAATGACAGCCATTTTATTCTATTAAGAATCTTCTTTATCTTTTTGAAGTCGGTTAAATGATACAAATCGCTTAAAAGCCTTAGTAAGGTGGCCATGAGTGTAATTTTCTTGAAATTGTACACACATTTGTCTATATTAATTTACATGGAACTAACATATTAAAGACCAAGCAAACAAGCGTTTGGTTAAACAAGACTATGCTGCATTATGTCACAAAATTATGTAAGCATTAAGAAATCATGAATATACATTTTAAACATATTCTACCTGTTGTTCTACACAATTGAATTTCTCAATCCCCATTCCCAACTTTAACCGAGGGGGACGGGGGATGGGGGGAAATAATATGTCAACCTAACGTTATTTTTTGAAGTCAGACTATCATAAAATATATCTAGCTGTGCCCTGAGATTTTATACTAGTTATTTGATCTTTCCATCGAAATCTTAACAAGGATCAAAATTCACCTTCGCATCAATGTATTTTCGCCTTGAAATTATTACTGTTTAGTAAATAATCGTTTTATACATATTTACTTAGTTAAAAAAATTCCAGTAATGGATGGCAGCCCTATCCGAAAAACCCGCTCCATTTTGCAAATCGCTATTATTAGTCGAACGAGTATACAAGTGCATTGTTGTGTTCTACGGGATGCATGTATTACTTTTATCATCTGGAGCTCTCTAGCTAATGTTAAATAATGATTTTAAAACAATTACTTTTTTGCGAATTCCGTTTTGTTTGATTATTTTTTTAGTGTATTTATCTTGATTTCACTGACACGCCTTGCACAGAGTAATTTTTTTCAGACATAAAACTGAGACGCTTTCCTCGCTAGGACGATCAAAGAAGACGCGTGAAAGAAACAAGAAACGTTTTATATTTCTTTCATGCCTAGCTCTAGCCAATAGCCCGGCAGTCCTATTTTGTAATTAAAGCTCTTGTGTTTTTTGGGATTATTCTGGTATTAGAGATTTGCGATTTATTTTTTTCGTTTATTAAGGGTCAAACATTAAGTACATAATTTCCTTGAAAACGTTACAGGTTGGTTATAGGCTAATAGGTAAAATTAAAATGTTATTTAAAATATAACTTTATTTTTTGTGTACCGTTGTCTTCTTCCATCTTCCATCGACAACATCACTCAAAATAGTTTTTTATAATCTGTGGTCTTGACTTGAAAATCGTTAACCATTCTAAATTTAAATATTGAAACAGTTGCCACGCTATTAATAAACTAACTCCACCACATGACATGTATTTAAGCAGTAAAAGTAAACTAATCCGCGAACAGTGTGGCCCGGGGCGTTTCTACCGTTTTAAATATTAACCGCGGATGAAACGGGGTGCGTTTTGATTTATCCAGTGCATACTACAGTTCATAAGCGAGTTCTCGGGCTGGAGAAGAAGGCGGGTTGCGCCGCGATCGACTATAGCATGATATCCCACATGTTTCCAATGCTTTAACGCAAAGTTACGCTTATTGAGTCCTGTTATTAATTTCATAAGGAAAACCTCATTGAGTCAATTGGTCGAGAATACGTCGCGGTTGTTATATGACTTGAATAACAAGCTCAGTACATGCTGACTAATCAATTAATAATCTTCTGTGGTCCCACATACACGTACAAAACCGCTTTGCGATAACTATTGCGTGATGATATGTGCCAGATATGGAACTAGGCCAGCGTCACTATATTGCGCAAAGCTATAATCTGAGTTATTTTTAGTCATTAGTGCATTTAGCAAGCAAGCTTTTACGCAAGTTTAATAAAGTTATATTAATTATATACCTAATACCATTAATTCATTCACAGATCTGGAGATTCATCCAACTTTTACGTTACTTGGCTATACGACTCGTTTTTTAATACTGTCCTATTCAAACGCAGCTCTACTGCACATTTTCGCCCCTGTTCCGTAGTAGCATTAAACTGGGCATTGTCTGTGGATTTTGAACAAATGGGCTTAGTACATTGTGAATGAATTTAATTACAATTTAGTTGGTAAACTTTAATCCTTGTTCAATTCGGAGTTGCAGCTAGTCGAGACTCGAGGGATTTATTCGTGTTGGAATAATTAATTTAATATTTGCTACCGATTTTAGTTAAATCTTTTTATTATTTAAAAAATATTTTAATTTGTTTTTTTTTCCTGTGTATTAAGCTATTGCATAGCTTTTATTGCGGGCTTTGTGCGCGGCGACCGAATCAAGAAATTCCGTAACGAAAATAAATCTAACACACCCACTCCACCCGGCACAGTGGTGCGGCGTTGAAAGCCGTACATCGTCTAACGTCGTTCCAGTTCGGCAGACTTCGGCACGGTGTTTGTGTGCGTGCGACTAGACGTATGCGTATGCAATAGCTTTACCGCAGCAGTCCCCGAGTGCCACATGTATTTTTTTATATTTATGACGACCGCTGTGTGATTTTCATTTTACCGCTCTCGTTGCAAAAAAAACCTTAAAGTGTTTTTTACAGATAGTTACATTATTAAATTTTAAGGCGCTTAACACTAAGCCATTTATGGCCAATTTTGAAAATATTTTGGAATAAAATTATCTTTACACCAATCTGTCACGAATCACAAAAGAATTTCAAAGAAAATCTTGTTACGTTTCTCGCCAATCTTATGTAGAACTAATTAAAAACCACATAAACTTTGCAAACTCTGTACTAACTTTTGTTCTAAAAGCAGCGAAAACTTTTGTTGTTACCCAACCGACTTCACTTATGTAAGTACACCTAACGTTACTTCGTATATATAGAACTTAAAATCAACAAAAACATAACTTTCTTGTTAGTAACTCGGCCCCATTGCAGCGATGACACAGAATATCAAAGTGCAGAGGCATAACTTTTAACAACCCAATTCGATTTTAACTGTCTCTTGCTCACAATCTTAAGTCGAATCAGTTCATCCGGGTTATAAAACCAAATTACTACTCGCCTGCCCAAAGAAAGGGTTACTACTTTTAGGTGTATATTTAAGTATATGTTTATATATTTGTATGTATATATTTATATCAAAATTTTTATTTTTTTAAGTGCATATAGTCGGGTTTTTGAGTCGTTTCTAATCACTTTTTTCGTTTGATATTACACATTTGCTAGTAGTTTGTGATTAAAATTCAAAAAAACGTATATCATGGAGTAATTTGTGTATCTATAGGTATTTCGATTGAACCTACCAATACAACTATGTAATTTGTATTAAAAATTAAATGATTACAATGGGATTTTTGTACTAGGTATGTCTGTTTTTGATTTGAATAAAACTGGATACTGATTTTATTTCGGCAAGCGCGGTTATGTATACCCATTCATATAAAAAAATATTTTTTTTCAAATCGTATATTTGTCTCCGACAAATTAAGTAACAAACCATAAAAACGAGTCAAATTTAGTACCTCATCTTTCTCTGGGAAGTTAGTCAAAAGTATTTATTTTCTGTTTTAGAGGCCGTTCTCCTGTCATAAAAAGTTGAACATCTGTCCTCTTCCTAATCCAAAAGAACGTCGTTTACTTTTCTTATTATAATTAAGCAAATGAAAAGCACGCCACCTGCGCCCTGTATAAATTACTTGAAGGTTTCAGCCAGCAGATAATTTTAGGGGTTACCTTACTTTAGAATTTTCCGGGTGTCTTTAAAATATGAGCGGAGAAATTGTACCCGCCTGGAGTAAGTCTAATATTTGCTTAGCGTTATTTTAAATTTTATTGATTCTACTCATTTACATTAAAAAAATATTTAATAAATATCACCAACTTTTAATTATGGCAGGCGCCGATAAAACGTCTTCAGTTATTTTGGTTAATATTCAAAAATAGCAACCAAATTTGTAAAAATTTAGATGAAACCACTCGAGAAGTATATATTCTTTAAAACAAAAAAAAGATTTTTTTTAAATGGAAAGTCATTAATATTTTCGCCTGCACAAGTGCACAAGCAAATGCACAAGTATAGCTGCGTACTTTATCTGCCGTAAGAGTACCTAGTAAAATCGAATGTACTCGTAAATCAAGTCCGTTATGTAGGTATCTGTTTATCTATGTTAAAAACTTTCCAACTAATCTATCATAAATGTGTCCTGCTCGTAAACTAATAACATTTAAAGTAACTATGACAATTTAAATTATATTTGCCAATGTGTACAACCATGTATGTCTGTCGTGCTAGTACGAGTTATCTTTTACAGCGATAAGGAAAGCTGCTTGTCATTATTCACACCAAGAGCTCTTAAGGAGAGAATGAAAGCTTTTTTGATGATGTCACAACAACACTTGTTAGAACAATACAAAGAACAATAGTACTTTTTAGGTACCTAATCAGTTTCTAAGCAGCCATGCTTATAAAGACTTCACGTGACGCCGTCGGAGACGTAGTCACCTCATTATACCTAATCAGCCTGACGAAGATAGGTTAGTACTTACTTTTGAGTAAGTTTACTTTTGACTTATACTCTGACTCCCCATTGGATTATAACATAACAACATTCTGGCACAATTCTGAAAACCTAAGTTTGAAATAATTTAAACATTTATAAGGTTCACAGAAGATATTATTACAGATTCATTACATTAATTTAGTATAAAGTGAATAGTATGGTAGAAACGGTTAAAACATGTATTTATTTATCGAAGTGCATCGGTTTATTACTTAGTACCTACTTATGACCAGTAGTACCAGACCTATACTACTGGTAACGTATTCATACCAAAGTTTATTTTTTTCATATTATTTTTAATTCGTGATGATATTTGACAAAGTAAAAACTGACTTTAAAGTTTTCGATTGTTTTGTTTTTTTAAATCAAACAATGTTATTTAAATATATTTTTTAGTAATAAACAAAAAAACAACTGGACCGATAGGTACTTGTATATATAAAGTATACCCTTTCGAACAAAAATAACTTTGTAAATCTGTCCAGACGATTTATGAGAAATTTGGAGTAGCTAAGCATACAAAAAAAAAAACGAATGCCGACAATTTAATAATATCCTCCATAGATACAGAGCTACAACAACGCTCTTTGTATTCTCCACTTAAGTCTCTGTATTTATAACAACAAGCTGTAATTACTTTCAAAATTACAATGTTTCGTAAGTATACAATACACTCATTAATGTTATTCAGCAATTTGGGAACAAGTTAGGGAGTTACGACAGCCTGTGACAAAACATCTTTAATACGCCACAACTGTGCTTCTGGTGGGATCAGGGCGCCAAGGGAGAAAATGTAGTAACTCACATTTTCGAAAAAGCATTTTTTTCTTCAATAATATAAAATAATTTTAAGATACTGATAAATTTAAAGAAACGCATAATATAAGCTAGTATACACATATAAATTACAAATATTTTTTTACGGCTTTTTCCTGTTTTTGATCTTGTATTTTGAGAGCAATTATTATATTTAAAACAATGGCGTCAGTATTGCATATTTTTTTTTCAACTGTGAACAATAATTGTATTGGCTTGTTACCCAACTAACTAAGTCAATGATGGATGACTGAAGAGACATTGATGTAAAATTGACAAAAGCAATTTAGTAATTTCCTACTTACTACATTTTCCAACCCGTATAACTTTTACACCATTAGCATAACTTAGCGTTGATTTAAAATTAAAATAAGCCCCGTCCACACCCCACGTTACGATATTGTAAGGGTGTCCTACAAACACCCCTATTAATGTATTAATGTATACTCGACCTTATGTTGTTATAGTCACCCATCATTATTAGTTAGGTTTCAGTACTATAGGTACGTACCTAATATTAGTTTATTATATGCATCTATTTTGCTTTATTTTAAATCAGTGATTTTTAAAGGGCGCTCTTGTCATGTTTTTATACGACTTTAAAAAAGGGGAAAATACTCCGTTTACTGTATTTGTGTTTGCTACCTTGGTTTCACTGATTTGAAGTATTATATTTTCTGGTTTTAGATGTCCTCTCATTGAATTTTATCAAAAATCAGTTTTGTAGTTTAGTTATAAATCAAAAATGTATGAAGAAATGTACTCGTATATGAGCGTGCCAAATTAAAATCGTTCACTCAGAGAGACTCAGAAATGTCAAGACCTTTTTTTAATAATTCTTTATTTCTTTAAGAAAATATTTATATTTTTAAATCTTTTACCCCGTATAAACTTTATTAAAACTAGTTTAGAAGCTTGGTTGGACTCTATTCTATAATGTATATCTACTTATAGACTGTACACTTACAATTACCTCTAAAACAAAAGTTCTAAAACGTGGGTAGGTACCTACCTCATAAAACTACTAAATTATGTTACCTGTCAGTATAAGTATGTATAATTTATTACCTTTATGTCAAAGGTTCTGTCTGTAGTTATGATGGTCCATCAAAAATTAACAACTCTTTTGTCTAAAATACAAATTATATGTGTAAATACTAAAATAGAGGTCAGTGACCCTTCTATTTAAAATTATAATAACTCATAGTTTCATGTTTCGGTTAATATTATAGTTATGAAAATTAATCTGATGGTAAGTAATTTAAAAGCGGTATGTTTATCAAGAATAGTAGAAGTCACTCGTCATAATATTGAATGTATTTTACGAGTTGTTTTGATAAATTCTGAATTTTTGTTTTCGCTCTACTGTTTATGGAAAATTTAATTTATTTTTCTGTTCTTATAAAGGTTGACTGGAATTAACGGTAAGACTGCTTTTTGTACCAGTTTTTATGTTGTTCTTATCATATGATATTGTATTCTTTTCGTTACAATAATGAATGTTCGTATTGTATTTTAATCTTCAATCAGATTAGGTAATACTCAGGTAAAATTCGTTTAATAATTAAAGTTAGGATTCAAAATGTGTCTGCCATTGTAGTATTAAGATCGGTCATAAGATGGCACTGTAGCAAATTACCCTCATTTTCGGTAGAGACATCTCAATACAAACTAGCAAAGAAAATACATTTAAACAGACTCAAAGAAGAGACGCTTAATTCGCTCGCTCGGTCAATAAAGTCAATGTCGACCTGTTTAATGTTTTTGTTACTTTTATTTAAACTGTTAAACCTCTTTGTTCAAAGCAATTCAGCATCAAAATCAAAGCTGTGGTTTGCTTGAACATGACACATTTAAACCATTATAAAAGGACCCTTTCTTATAAGTTTGAGCTTTGATGTTGGGTGTCTAGTTATACTGGATAGTGAATAAAGGGTAGTTTGTCACCCCCATGTTTCTAAATCAATTGTAGCAGTAAGGTGGTTGTATTGTAGGGTGTCCATGAGGCAGATTAGAATAGATCATAAAATTAACTAAAATTGATTTTGTCTAAATTTAATATAAGCATTTGTGTTTACTTTATCTCTTTTATTATGTTACTAGCTGTTACCCGCGACTTCGACCACGTGGATAATAATTTTTTATATTTAGTAAAGTACAACATTTTTAAAACATTTTTTTTTTTGTATTAACCAGGATTTCATCATCATCATCCTCAACCTTCCTTATCCCATTATTGTGTATATAGGCCGTTCTAATTTCACACCATCTGCCTCACTCCAGTGCTAATCTTGTTCAGGTTGGAAACGCGACAGATCTTATGTCGTTCATCCATCTTGCTGGTAGTCGACCGACGTTTCGCTTCCCTAGTCTGGGCCACCATATCATTTATAATTAAAGCTCTTTATTTTTTTATTGATTACCTATAAAATTATATGTGGTTTAATTTTTGATGTACTAAGAATATGCTCTAATACGTAACTATATATCATATGAAATTCAAAAGGAGCCCCGCACTAAAATATGGTTATAACAACTGCTATACCACACTAGCTGTTGTATTGAATACTTACTAAACTGTTTAGGTGTCTTTAAAATTCATTAATTAAGAAAATGACGGCGCTGCAGACTATCACCTAAAATTAGGGCTAACATAACAAGTTTTATAATAACTTATGTTAGGGGACAATGGTATAATTCTAAAATAAAAAAAAAACTCTAGATTTTAATGCTTAATTTATACGTCATTTTCAAAAAGTAAGTTTCTACAAAAGTTTTTTTCTGTCTCAAATTTGTGCTAAATTAGGATAAAATATTTTACATTAAACTTTAGTTAGGTACGAGTTCATTACACATAGCACATAAATAAATAATTCATGCATAAAATCTAAGTACTAGTTATGTATATGCGATATTATATATAAGAACTTTCATTAGCAATCATTTAATTATCGAATTCCCGAAAAAAAAGGAAGTACTCAATTCGACGATTGTTTTGCGTTTGTTACATTATTGTTCTGAGACGGCTGGACCAATTTGCAAAATTCTTTCTTTGTTTGAAAGTCATTTTAATGGTTCTAAAAGGTAAATTTCATCAAAATCGATAAGGTTAAAAGAGGTTTTATTTTTAAAAGTAAATAACTGAAAAAGTTCTATCGGCGGCCGCCGTAATGAAAGACGTTAAACACTTTTTTATTTTTAATCTCGTTTTGTTATAAACTTGCTTACGTCATTACTCTCAAAGCGTAATTAATTCATCCGTATTTTCTCCAACTATGTTGAAGAGTAGGGTGCTTTAAATTATATAGGATTTACAGTTCCCAACACAAATGTATTGGATGGAGTACCCTATTGTTCCTTTACAATTCGTATACGGTTTACAGTTTTGGAAATTTAATTAATTTATGTTTTATACGTAGTTTTCCTGAATATTTATGTGGACTGCTTTATGTGCGAAGTGTCTTCCATGTTTATTTGTTAGTGATGTATTTTGGTCGAGTTAAAAGTAGAAAAATAATTAATTGATGAACGATGAGGTATAATTGAAAGTAAAAATATTTTTAAGCTCAAATATTCGAGCCAGCTTTTTTCTGAAACTTTAGATTACCGTCTAACTTTAGGGTACAAATGTAGTTTAAATCTTTTTTTTAAATAATAAGTCTTTACACTCATAACTCCTCACTAAGATTTTACATTTTACGTGCGTAGGTATACAGCAGATCAAAACTCGAATACCGATGTTAGAAAATCTGATCCAACCGGGAGGCAAATCCGGGATCGGTAAGAAACACTAAAACAAAGTGTTTCTTGTATTATTTGATATTGACGCTAATTCATCTAGTCACACTGACTAAACTAAAAGTTCCTAAAATCCATTCTTTTCTCACTTGTGAAAGCAAAAGGAGAGGAGGCAGTTTTTAAACTGTTAAATTAGGTTAGCTTAGTAAGTTTCTATCAGGGTTAATGTTCTCGATAAATGCCTCAGCTGAATAATCTAATAGAATATTAAAATAAAAGCGTGAAAGGAAATATTGTGTAAAATGAATTATTGTGGTCGGTCGGTGGGTGTATTTATAACTAATGACTGAACATTCATCACGCAGGACCTAGCTACAGGATGCGTATACAGACGGACCGAGGTTAATCAGTACTGGAATTTCTTCTACACGGTTATAAGTAAAACACGATTTTATTTTATCCAACCTCAATAAAAAGACCCTCAATTGATAAGATCGGGGTTTTATTGTAAGTTCCTTGATTTTAGAGACGCGTAGACGCCCGGAATTTCTTTGATTGAGATAATCAAAGAAATTAGACTCGACTTAATTTTTTTAGCCTGAGAAGTATACTTCAAGTATTTAAAATCAAAATGGGTCCAAAACGGATAGATAGACAGATCAACGCTTTATTGTAGACAAACAAATTATAACAGAATAAAAATATACATTTATGTATCTCTACAAGCGATCTCTACCAGGCAACCTTTAGATGGAAACTTTTGAAAAAGAATATGTTGAGGACGGGGGTGTACTTACTCACTCAAAGAAAGTAATCTATACTTAATCACACATAGGTATTTTTAATATTTATTCATTTTGGGATTAGAAATACAACTTACATAAATAGGTAAGCATGTTAACTAAATTACCCGTTCTGACTCAGTCCCAGAGCAAAGGTGCCCATAACACTGGCGGCATTACCGCGCTGTATGGCTATGGCCAACCTTTGAACCAAGAAAGAGCCAGAACGGGAGTTACCACCTCTTTCTCTGATTCTACGGCCAATATCTTGTACCAACTGCTTAGCCTCAGCCTAACTGCCCAAGGTTACATA
Source organism: Ligdia adustata (assembly GCA_947049295.1). Taxonomy (NCBI): domain Eukaryota; kingdom Metazoa; phylum Arthropoda; class Insecta; order Lepidoptera; family Geometridae; genus Ligdia; species Ligdia adustata. The sequence goes on from OX346237.1 coordinate 6,770,739, forward strand.
TATAAATATAAATACTTATATTATATTACCTTACATAAACATTACCTTACATAAACTAAGTTTAAATATATACTTGTACCAATATAATATATAATACTATAATATACATATATTCTAATACATACATGCATACTAATAAAACTTTAGAATATGATAAAATATATTCATACTATACTATTCAAAGAGATAAAAAAAAGACTTGTCTCGACAGAGGTCGTTGTTACTTTTTTATTATAATTACTAAATGACGGAGCAAAATAGCACATGTTAAAAAGTGTTTGGTACATTTTTTTATAAATGTAGTAGGTACATATAACCTAGTATCATGGTGTTGTGCTGTTGAGCTATTTTTGTTGCTAACTGTATAGCAGATGTCATATCTGAAAATTGATGAGGTATACAATGAGAAATAGTTTTCGTGGATACATTCTCACGTGGATGCTTTGTGTTTTGGTTTTACTATTGAAATAGTATACTTATAAAGAAAATCATATGTGAATTAATCAGGGTTAGAGGACAGAGAGTTTTATGTATCGAGATCACGATTTTCGATAAGCGTACGCATTCAAAGATTTATTTTTCAACTGACTTTCAAAAATTAACAAACTTAATGTTTTGAGTATGCTTGCGTTTGACTAGGACTTATTTACCTTTTTTGTCATACAATATGTCGATTCTGTCTCAAGTGGAGCACGTTTATCTACAAGAAACTATATTATTTGCAAATTCAAAATACACAATATTATAGTGACAGTTTTTCTCTACTTACAATAATACTAACGTTAACGCAGATTGTTGCGAGAGAGCCCGCTAGAGTTGACTTATATGAGTTCCTAACCTTGATAGTGGATCCCTATCATCTTGATAGGCAGCAAAGTCAACCCATTGCAGGGCATTAGCCTCTTCCCTCTTACGCCACTTTGCCTAATACCCTACCTTGAGCGAATATTATCTAAATGTTAACGCAAAACCTAACTATGTCATTAATCCAGCGCTGTAGCGGTTTGCCGCGATTTTCTTTTCCATCGCGTGGACATTATTTCGTCAAAGACCTATTCCAACTGCCATCATCACACCTTGCCAGGTGTCCTAACAATCTTTCCTCTTCACGAATAACGATAGTGGATAGGCAAATAAAATTAAGTTAGTCCAAGGCATGCTTCTAATCTATATCCAATAAAACACAAAGACCCTCGACAACTAAGTCATTCGTTAATATTTGACAAATCAAGATATCACCAGGCAGATAAAAATTTACCTATGCTTATACGAAAAAATAATATACCTATCGTTTCTCACCTCGACACGTAAGGTGCAGCCAGTAGCAAATAAATTGAGGGTTAAAAACACACTGTCATTGAGTGACCCCCGGCGACCTGGGAGTTAATTAGATTACCTGGACGCTTCAACCGAAGTATAAAGGGAGCGCGAACTAATTACATTCCCCGTAATAAAAGGTAAGTGATCCCACTTCTGATGTCGAGCGTCGAATGAACGAGTCAAAGTGTAATTGGCTGAAATATCTACTGATTTTGGTTTGACGTGACGCTGGACTATTTATATAATGTAATTAGTTTTGAGTAATTTCGCAATGATAAATATTTGTTATTCTGTTTTGGAGTGGCATGTGTTTCAGGTTAGTGTATTGCGAATTAAATTGTTAAGACGAAAATTATTTTAATTGTAATATGTACTGAATAGACCCATCTCAGAAAAATTTAAAGGTTGAGACTTCCTTTATTTCCATTTATTTTACATATTAAGTACAAATCATGAAATGAAAACCCTACGATACTGAACTCTCTGAAAATGACTTGCAAGTTTAAAATGACTTCTATCTATCCTATATATTTTATAAATTAAATAAAAAAACAATTCTATAAGTGCGAGAGTAAGTAAGAGTGTATGTATGGAGGTATATTTGTTACTCTTTCACGCAAAAACTGCAGAACCGATTTAGATGAAATTTGGCACGGAGATAGCTTTAACCCTAGATTGACACATAAGATTTTAATCTGTATTAACGCGGGTAGCATCACAGGGCACTGCTAGTTTAAAAAAACATTGCTTTCTAGTCAAATGAATGCCTATACTTCGAAGGATGCCATTAAGGTTGGTCCTAAACTAACTAATAAACTTTCATCTAAGGATTAGTTATGTTTATTGGGGCGTGTGTGCTCTGGACCTTTAACATTATGTTTGCTAATAAAAATCTATTGACCATTAAAATTCTAAAAGTACATGTAAAATAAACATTTAACGAACTGTATTTTAAAACTTTTGTTTAATTTCAAACTTGCACTTTTTTTAATACATGCAAAAAAAAATATAAATAAAAGACGAAAAAATATTATAATACCAAAAGTAAGTAAATTGTTTATGGAACGGAAAGTCATAAAGTGACCTACCCTCCTTATCAATTGGTTCATGATGAACAATGACTAAATCACGCAAGTTTAGTTTTGCGAAAAAAGTAGCATTCCTGCACCAATGCTTTGAAGCTTCGTACTAAAATGTATTTTACTGCAGTGCTGTCACCAATCCTTCGTGCTTTAATAGTCACTTGAATAAGTCTAAGTTACATTTCACACAGCAAGCTAAGCTATTAATGATTTACTAAACTCTTGCACTTGAATGAACTAAGAGTAACACAAATTAAATATAAATCCGCGTTTATTACTTGTTTAGAGATAAATTAATTGACCCATTGAATTGATTGATAATTTATTTTATACAAAAATATGTATATGTATGACTCTGATAGTTTAAATCGTAGAATATTCTGTAAAGCTGTTTTTATGCTGTGTTCGCTACCATATAAGTGAGGCCATCTGTAAATTTGTATGTTTTGTTAGAAATTAAGCTTCATTATCATTACCCCTTTAAGTCTTTAACACCAAATACTTCTTCAATCAGTGTCTGACAACCAATTTTACAATTCGTTGTCTAGTATATTATTCTAATTATTTTTTTGAAAAGTGGATTTGACTAAAAATAATACTGATAGGGTTAAATTTTTGACAGTGATCATGTATCAAAATAATGAGAAATTCTATTTTTTTGTAGAAAGACCGCAATTTTTATTTGCAATTTACCTTTGTGGCACTTTGAATACCTAATTCGAATTGTTAAACTGCTTTAAAAAAAATTCAAACCAACCCGTTTTCACTATACCGAAAAGATTAATGTTTTTGGGCTTGTTCCTACAGAGACGTAATAAAAGACACATCTCCTTTAGCTAAGTGAGTTTCGCTTGGCTTAGCTAGCTGTGGGACCTAACTTTAACATTAGTAAGTCTTCAAGTTTATGATCGACTGTCTCGTAGTTCTATTTATACCTTGTTAGTCCTGTAATCTTATACAAACTTTGTGCACTTATATATATATATATATATAATTATATATATATATATGTTTCTGTAGTTTTCGAATACTAGTTAATTTTGCACATCAAAATAAAAAAAAAATATAAATCCCTTACTTATCCATTTTCTGGCGGCGGCCATCTTGGATTAATTTTCATGAAACTCCACTAATTTTTTTAACAAAAAAATTAACAAATTGGAAATCGGTTCTTCGACGCTCAGAAGCTACGATGCCACTGACAGACACACATACTCACATTAAACGTTAAAAACGCAGCTGAGCTAAGGGATTCAAAAAATAATTAATATTAGCATGAACTGTCAGTTGACAGTTCAAAATAATAATGAAAAGTCGTAGATAATCTCCCGTATACCTTTCACACTTACCAATAATGCTGTTGGATATTCAGATATCATTGACCAATCGTAAAAAATAATATAAGCTCTCTATATTGCACTATTTCGAGTAATTTGCATTTTATTTTTGACTTACTCTTGTCAAACCAAGCGTTGAAATCATTGTACAAAAAAATCTTTTTTTAAACCTATTCTGAGCAATATTCTGAGCAAGCCCGTATACAAAAATATTTTAATCACTCTATTCGATGGAGCTAAACATTATTTTGTATGAAAATTTCTTATATGAGAAGTACTACAAGAATATCTATTGATAACATTTAACTTTAGAAATATGAGTGAATTAATCTCGAGCGATCCGCCGACGTATACATAAAATTGTCACTGAAACCGCTTGCGTCAGATATATCATGTCAGTGAATTATGACGTCATAAATACAGGCAAGGATTTGACGCGGTGTCGGAATGTGCATTAATATCGTAAATAGACTTGTTTTGATGGACGGAGGAATACGAGACTTTGTGAGTAATAAAATAAGAACAATATAAGAATGTCTTTTGTAAATAATGAAGTTAATGCTAGTTAGTACCAGTTATTGCTATGTCCACATGATTTTTCAATGACTTTTAAGGGAGGAGAATAATAAAACTGATCAATACTCTTGCCGAAATGTAGTTGGTTGTATTTTTTTTTTTTATATATAGGTTTTATATTATATCATAAATTTCTCAATTTGTTACCTATTTTTTTTTAATAAACATAAAAATAAACTTTTTCTTGGGTTCCTAAACTCTGGTGTAAGAAAATAAAACTATTTTACAAACTGTGTAAATGATTTTTAATACATAAAATTGCCGCCTTATCGTAAATACTTAATTTGTTCTATACAATTACTGTCAATATTGCACCAGACTTGACGTTTATTGCATTTATACCGCATGTTACTTGCAAATCTAATAATGCACCCTGACTTGTAGTTACGTATGATAAATTATGGCATATTTAGGCACATCTGTTGCCTCCGTAGTGGTATAATATTATGGGGTATTTTCGTCAAAAACTGTCGAGTCATTTGGTACAGTAGAATCAGGAATGCTCTTTGATTAACTCTTCTAGTTCCTATGTAGTCAAATAATGTATTTTAATCATTTTGTATATGAATATGTCTAGTGTAGGTCTATTATTAAAATTGACAAGTAAATGAAGTCCAAAAAAACGTGTTTTTGAGGGGAAATAAAATCTCCAATCAAAAAATTCCGATGACAAAATAAAAACAAAATAGTAGAAACTTTTGTCACTAAATTTCGTCAGATGAGTTGGATAAGCGACGCAATGCAATTGTATTTCTGAACCAATTCAAATAACACCTTGGGCCCTTGAATGCGTGTACCAATATCTAGATAATTATATATGACTTGCCATAAAGATGAGAGGATTCGCTTCCGGTCAAAAACCCTCATTGTATACATGTGACATGTTTTTCTTCACACATTTCCCGAATACCTTATTCCCAAATAAGCATTGAAAGTTTTAAAAAGAAAATTACACATCCGTAGCTCGTTATGACCAATCAATCATATTGATTGATGTGCTCGTAAATACTTGCTTAAATATGAAAATGAAACTTGACGTTCTTTAAATAATAAATAAACACCTTAGTCTGACGTCAGGAAGAATATTTGATGACTAGGTGTTGAAAAACGAAACAAAAAAAATATATATTAGTAAACACAATATTTTTATAAAATATACATAAAATGTTAAAAGAAAGAAAACATTCAAGTTAGCGTAGTATATAAAATAAATGTTAGTTAACGCAAGTGCTGCGACTAAAAAACCCGTGAACCAAATATCTTGGTAAAATGAACATATTCTTAGAGAAACTATATTATAATTTGCTTTAGGCTGGATTGCAATATTGCTATTTTTTACGGTCAACTCATAATAAATGAAAAATAAAGATGTCAAATCTATGAAAAAAACCGATATGTTATAAATAACATGCCGGATGATTTATTTCGAACTAAAATTCAACCAAAACTAAAATAAAAACATTAAACTAACTATTACCAATTAGTAAGCAAATATTCAAACATGTCCCGCCGTTCAAATACTAAATCAAATACGTCTATATTTCTACAATAATTTGTACAGTAAAATACAAAATAAATGGGACATCAGAATGATAATAACTCAACGAACAAGATACATTTTTACAGCAAATAGACTTGCGTTAGACCTCAACTGAAATTTTGTAAATTTTGTGCACCCTAAGAAGACGCTTGATTATCTTGAAAAAAATAAAAATTGAGTTGAGTTTTGGAAATTAGTATTAATCGATTAGTACTAAATTAATGGTTGCAGTTGTATTGACATAAGAATAATATATAATATATAGAAAAGGTCTACCTTTGACCACCAGCTGGTGCTTGTCGGCTAGCGATAGTTTTGTAGATAGAAATCTAGAGCCTCGATGACTCGATGTTTTCAGAAAATAGAGCAGTTTTAAGAGAACACAATACTTTGCGCCGCGGATTGTCATTGAAAATTGGACTTAAGCGCGCCTACTTATGAAAAAAATGTCAACAATGCAGATGTTAGTGTTAAAAACCGACGTACCTTTTTTTGCACAACATTGCATACCGCGCGTGTATTTTCCTGCTAGGCAAGCTCCAATATATCATAATATTTGTTCTCCTGTCGAATGTTTGAGTAACATGATAAGTTAGTGAAGCCTAAACTTGTGAATACAAAAGTTTTGGGTATTGTTATGGATACGCATACTTTTGACCTTTGGGTATGGAAGCAATAGAATTAAGATTTTCAAAAATAGTAATTATGGCTCTTTACCGTCCGGAATACGATATGAATTTATTTTTTGAATTATTAACAAAACTTCTAGATAAACTTTGCAAAGAAAAGAAACAAATTGTTATAGCAGGTGATTTCAATCTAAATGTATTAAAAGTAGACAAAAATATAAAGAAACTTGACGGAATATTAAAGAAATTTAATTGTAAATGGTTGTTAAATGAGCCTACTAGAACTGAGACAAATAAAAGGAACCAAACCAGTTCTACGTGCATTGATAACTTTATTGTAAATTTTAGCGGTGGTAGAGGATCAGTTTTAGGTTATAAACTTTCCGACCATAATGTCATTAAATTAGAATTGTTCAATACAAAAAATGTTAATAGTAAAAATACTCCCTATAAGGCTAGAAATTTTTCAAATAATAATCTAAATTATTTTAACCATTTGTTTAACAAAGATTATATGAAAATAAAAGCAGAAATACTAATGACTAGTAACGCAGACGCAAGAACGAGGATTTTACATGATGCTTTGATATATTATTACAACATAGCTTTTCCAAAAATAAGTAAACAAGTAAAAAATATTCAAAAACAATGGTCAACTGTAGGTATAGAAAATAGTAAGAAAAATTTAGTTAAAATGGAAGTTCTTCAAGAATTTGACCCTAGCGCAACGAGAAAATTAAAAATTAAGAGGTACAGGAAAATATTGCATAAAACTATGGTCGTAGCAAAGAAATTACAATATAGAGATAGAATTAAAAAGTCAATGAATAAAATTAAAGAATCTTGGACTATTATTAATGAACAGGCAGGTCAAAATAAGCGACGCGATAGAAGTACTAGAATAAAATCAGTGAAAAACGAAAGCGGAGAAGATGTATCAGAAGCTAAAAAAATTGCTACTGTTTTTAATGACTTTTTTCGCAACATAGCTCATAAGTTGACTTCCAATCTAGAAATTGACGGGGATAATTGCAAAAAGTATTTAGATTACGGTAATAAGCCATTGACATCTATCTCATTTGAACCAGTAGATTATAATGAGCTCAAAAAGGTAGTAGGTAACATGAAACAAAAACCTACATTAGATATTTATGATATAAGTACTAAAACTTTACGAAATCTAATAATAAACAACGATAATTTATTCGAATTAATATTCATTTGCGTAAATTCATGTTTAACGGACGGAATATTTCCTGACGTATTGAAACCGGGTAGGGTCATTCCACTTTTTAAAAAAGGGGATACCGATAATATTAGTAACTATAGACCTGTATGCATTTTGCCAGCTCTATCAAAAATTTTAGAATCTATTATTAAATCAAGAATTGTCCAATACTTTGAAAAAAATAATTTATTTACAATGTCACAGTTTGGATTCAGAAAAGGCCGCTCCACAGAAATGGCTATAAGAAAAGTGGTATATTATATTCTTGAATCCTTGGATAAGTCAAATAAATGTGCCAGTGTCTTTTGTGATCTTTCAAAAGCTTTTGATTGTTTGAGGCATGATATATTGATTTTAAAAATGAAATATTACGGATTTCAAGGCCCTGCATTAAATATAATGATAACTTATTTACAGAACCGTAGTCAAATTGTCTCTGTAAATGAAGAAACTTCTACAGAGGGTACGATGTCAATTGGTGTACCACAGGGCTCTATTTTAGGGCCAGTCTTGTTTTTGATTTATATTAATGATATAACCAACGCATTGCCGAGTTGGGCTCATATAAATTTATTTGCAGATGATACACATGTGGGTATCAGAGACAAATGTAAATTTAATTAAGAAGATAAAGATAATATAGTTACAGAATAGTTAAAGGAATGGTTTGACGCAAATGGTATTATTCTTAACTCTGATAAAATCATATCAATGCAGTATCAGTCAAGGTTGGGTATTTTTGGGAATTCTATTACTAAAACAAATATATTTCTAGGTTATACAATTGATAACACAATTAGTCATAAATCTCACATCGATAAAATTTGCAACAAAATGGCAAGTGGTAATTATGCCTTATTTAAACTCAAGCCATTATTAGATAAAAAGTCACTCATCTCTGTCTATTATGCATACGTTCATTCTATAATAAGATACGCTATAACTGTTTGGGGAAACGCTAAAGATATCATAAAAGTTTTAAAATGTCAGAAACAATCTATAAGAACAATGAATGGTTTGAAAAAACGTAGTCCTGCGAGAATACACTTTAAAAATGATAAAATAATGACAGTTATATCACTTTATATTTATAGTAGTTTATTAGAGGTACACGAGGATACGGAAATACCGGAAAAAAGAATTTCACGTAATAATAAAAAAGGGCGAGTCCTGCCTGTCAACAGATTATCTAAGTGTAAGAAACAGGGACTTTACACCAAAATATTAATGTACAATAAATTACCAAATAGCGTGATGGAACTCAATTTTAAAATATTTAAACAAAAATTAAAATATTTTTTTGAAAGAAATCCTTTTTATAAACTCAGTGAATATATGTCAATGCAGCTTGTGGAATCATCGTTCTTGTGTGATGAACAACAATTACAAAATGTTAGTAATAGGTAAAGAAATAAATGACAATGTAAATGTATAATATAATAAGTATTTGTTCTTAGAACTATAAAAGTATTTATAAGTTAAGTTTCTTTTTAAAGTAATTAATAATTAAAATGTAACAAGACTTGCCTGTAACGAATGTTATTTAAAGGCCAATAAATATTTCTTATTCTTATTCTTATTCTATGTGGATTATGCTCTGTTAAAAGGTATTGTGTAGCAACACTTTTAAATTATGTAACTTATCATGTTCCTTTCGGTTTTTCTTTGATTTTGTTGTATTGAAATTTATTTACACGATCAAAATGTACTTAAGTTTTAGAAAATAACTATTACAATAATATATTATGAACACGTAAGTTTATGTTTTTGATTTTACATCATGTTTTGTTTTTTATGTTATTGCCCTTCACGCCATGACGCCTGGTATTTAAAAAAAAATTAAATACATAGGTCTACCCCACAATTAAAAGACTTTTTTATGGATTACACAGCAACACCCGTGTGCCCATTTTACAGACATTTATTGTGTTTAAATTTTTATAATGTCTGATACTCGTATTCATACTAAATCTAAAACTAGATCCATTGTCATCTAATATTCATGTGAACAAGGGGAAGTATAAATCTCTTCCAGTCTTTCACATCAAAATGCAGCGGCAAACCGGCTCCGAGAAAGATAACCCAGCTTCAAGACAACATAAGTCATTCCTGACCATAGCTGCGGAGTAGTTTTATAACAGAGAAATAACTGAAGGGCAATGCATATAGTCCCCATGCAATGTGTCTGAAACCTCTAGATTATAGTATTACGTACATACGACATTTGGTTAAGGTATTAAATAACTCCCAGCAAATAACTTGAATTAATGACCTTGGATGTGTAGTGACGAGTTTTAGATCTTTGGCTAATTATGGAATGCAGAGCAGGAATTTCGCCGCGATACGAAGATCGTCAGTTCGCCCTCTTAACAACTCACGTCAGACATAAAAAGGTGAATACTAGAGCAAACAATTCAGTTTAAAAACAATTAGAACAAAAAAAATATTGAGAAGTTGAAGACATCTTTTATGCCTAACATTAGTCAATTAGGCTCCAGATGTGCATATGCGTATTTTTTTTCCATCGCGAAGCTTTTAGGTCTATATTTTTCCTGTTACTATTATATATACCACATGATAAACAACGTGTTGATACAGTGACGCTATGTTTATTAGATCGTGTAAAAGGCAGTATACAATAGTGATATCTTAGGACAATAAAGTACTGTTTAGATTAGAAGTACTTATGGTCTAACTAAAATCCTTCAACTTAATTAACAACTACTCAAATGGTGTGTTGCCATTTATTGTCAAATTATGACCCATCAGGATATTTAAACAAACATCCATGTCATACAAGCAACTTGAATTAACGAACTTAGCTATGGAGTCTATTTCTACGAGTATGTCTCTTTGGCTGATCGAACGATGCGAACATGCAAAAAAATTACCCTATTACGTCGTATTTTTAATATGTTTGCCAAGCACTATACCTGTACCTCTGTTATATTATTTACTCAGTGTTTGAGCAGTCTATATATCAACCGACGGACAATAGACCTTCTCGATATTTCTTGAGGCATTGTTCAGTCGCCATTGTGATCAGAAGAATTAAGATGTTCCAGAAATGTGAGGGAAGGTTAATCTTTGTAAGGTAGGTAATGGATGATAAGAAATCTTGTTTTTCCACGGTCTTTTCATGAATATAACTAACATAACGTATCTATTTAAAAAGTCTGCTAAGCAATATAAATTCAATAAAGATTCATGAGATTTTAAATTTGTGCCAAATTAATATTAGATTTAAGCATTTTATTCTAAATTTATTTATTCTTGTAAATAATACATTTTATTAATTTGGTAATTGGTCTTGTTTGTAAGTTAATTCAGTTGAAAAACCTGTTCGATACCAAACTAAGCGGGAGAATATTACAAAGTAACCTACTAAGAAATACAACTCTATTAACACCCATCTTTATTAATTAATAGGATTAATAAGAATAGAGGTGGCCGAACGAATTTTAATATAGACGGAGGATGGCACTTACCACCAGTACCTGGAGACCGCGTCTTATTATTATAGTAGTGTTCGTGATAATCTACATGTGACGGATGAAGACTTGATGAGCCATCCGTACTAGAATGTTCCTGGGATAATCCAACGTGTCTCCAGCAGCGACGAACTCGAAGGCGAGCTGATGAAGCAGCACTGTCCACCAACCCTGCAACCAGATACGACATCGCGCACGTGGCGAGCGGTCGAGCGAGACGTGCTTTCGTTCAGGACTCATTTCATCCCAGATGTAGTTTACTAAGTAAGTTTCTAATGTGAACAAAACTATAGTTGGAAATTTTAACAACCAGGTATGCATAAAATACCGTTTACAAAAAAAAAAAAAATAGGTGAAATACTTCGCAAATTTCCAAAATATTAAACTGTACATAAATGACAGCCTATACAACCACCAACCCGTTTACCTGAAGCCTACACACAGATGCTTTTAAGAACCCGCATCAAAGTGACGGGATTATTACATGACAAGGCTCAGGGTTGATCTCGACCCGTAATCCTTGTCGTTTTGGCAGCCATACCTGTGAACTATTGGTGATCCTTTGCAGAGTTTGTTTTAGCCTTCGATGACGTCCAAGGAATTAGGATTGTAAGTCTGAGGGTATTCACGTCGTTGATTAAGCTTTGTCATAAAAATAACTACCTACTTTATTAAGACAACAATTAATAACTAATTACATGATAGCATGTTGAGACCTGAAATAGTAAGGTTAACTGTAAGCATTTAATTTTATATCTGTTAGGCATTTATTATAGTGGTATAGACCACTAAATATGAACAAAAATTTGTTATATTGTAAAACAAAAATTGTCTTTATCAAAAGGTTGTCTGGAAGAAATTGCTTTAGGCGATCGGCGAAGACCGCTCAAATACTACGATTAGTGTTCTTGCATTTGGTTTTTTTTGTAGTCTCTTTTAACAACTTGTTGATATACCACAAGCCTTTCTTCCATTTCAAAACGTGAGTAAAAGTGGACCAAACTCGTATTATTGAGTAAACATCACTCTCAACGCAAACTCCTCTCACTCGCTTAGGTAAATTCCGTACGATCACAAACAAAGGCAAGAATTCACGAACACATTCATACTTTTATTTACTTACGGAGATATAGAGATAATATTTGAGCTCGCGTTTGTTCTAGAAACTAGTGCAGGTTGAAAGTTGATGAGAATGGCGCTGAAACAGTTTTGAAAAAGTTATGCGCAAACTCTGTTATTTGAATTGTGTCAGAATTGCTATTGTGACTTGATTCGACAGATTATGGTAGACTCTTGTCATCAATTCTAATACTAACTCTTAAGTATTAGTCCAACTAACATCGTAATGCAATGTAACAATATTTGTAATCTGACTGACTGTCGCCAGTGGCATCGTTAGCGTTTGTTTTTTTACCGATAAGATGTAACCTATATAGCACTCTACGGACCCCGAACTTTTTCTGAGCAAAAAATCAAGTTGATTCGTCACTCAGGCGCTGAGGATAAGAATGACAAACAAACCAACAAAACACTTTCACTTTTGTAATATGTATGTAAATGTGTGGATTATTAGTATTAAACGCTTTTTACAATATTTTAGACATAAATATTATTCAATTGTACTAACATAGTTCTAAAAACATTGTAACTAAATCATTTCGTTGCTCTCTGAAATAAATACATTTCTTATTAACCTGAAAGAGGAAATAATAGGTAATCCATCTGTTACTTTTTAATGTAGTTGGTAACTTTATTTTACTCAATAAACTTACATGAAAACGTAAGGGACCGATAAGGTACCTATAAAGTGATGCGGTCGTTCTTTATTTTGTTCCAAAGGGTTTTGTTATGAAGTTATCAAAAAGCATCTGTCACTCGCTTTAAGACCTCGCGGTGCGAAATTTGACAAACAGCTCTCCTTTTCGTTGTTAAAAGACAGCTCGTGCTCGCACTGCAGATCTACATCACACTACATACAAGCGAAAATAAGTTTACCAGAAAAATAAACAGTCGTAACTATCAACCGGACTATATATCCGCCATAAAAACAGCAGCTCGCTCAGCAGAACTTTACGAGCAGACGGGCCACAGAATACACATCCGAGCGAAGGAAAAACCATTCGCATATGCCTTATCATTATAGTTTTACCAGTATCTGGTTACAGCAGACGTAGATAAAGCAAACGAACCATAAATTGTAATGGCTCCCATCCCATTTATCAGGGTGAATTGTTATTGAATCGGAGAGGGGTGGGCAGACGAGCAATGTTTTGTTGCGGTGTGATTTATTTTTAGGATTTTCACTTTTACTAAAGCTAAGCTAAATTAAATGTCACAGCTATTGACTCTACGTTGTTTTTTATCTTGGTTATATATTATAAATAGAACTTATTAAAAATACCGTATCTACGTCTATAAAATGTAAAAGTAATTATAGTACTTTGAATTTTATCACACTGACTGGTGAAATATTTAATGTTAACGTAGACCCAACAATCTGTCGCGATTCTACATACAACGATCACTGATCATTTTACTGTATTATGCTTATCTAAATTTAAAAAGTAAATAACAAAAGTGACGCATATAAAATAAATAAAAAAGTCGACTTTGACATGCTTTAGGATATTTAAAAGAAAATAACATTCTCTGACTTACTTCACTGTCAACAACCAAATACTTTGGCTGACCTGCTTATAAAAAAGTTGATGAACGCAATTGAAGTAAGCACAAATATCATTAAGATTCCGGGCAATAAAATAACCATCAAACCATGGATTACAGAGGAAATTTGTCACTGCATTAACCAGAGATATAAACTACAAAAAACTTAGAGCTTCTCCATATAACGAGGTTTTAAGAATTACATATAGAAGATACAGGAATTTTTGTAATAATCTGATACAAAAAACTGAAAAGAAAATATGAAAGAGAGCTATTACAAAAATCTATTAAAGACAATGAAACACTTTGGAGAAATATTAAAAATATTACATAAACTAGCAAAACAAATAACCAAAATTCTGATCTGTTGAACATTAAGTCTTCCCATCGAGAATCGGTAAATTATATAAATAGTTATTTCGCAAATGTTGGAAAATCACTTGCTCTTAACATTAATCCAACTCCCTGTACTAATACTACGAAACAACAAATTAATCCTTCGTACTCACTGATACATGTTATCTCAACTAGATTATTTTTATTATTACTCGATTATTAATCTAATCTAAATTAGATTATTATCTCGCTAATATCTGTTTTCGTTTGGGAGTTTTTCCTGTCCCCTAAAACAGTCTATTTTGATTTCAGTACACAAGGGTTGGGATGTACACGATATAAATAACTATCGCCCTATATCATTACTGCCTTCAATATCCAAAATTCTCGAAAAACGACTACTTATCTAAATCGGAATCTTTCGAAATTTAACCCCCCTACAAGTTGCATTTCGCAAAGGTAAATCGACAGAAGATTCAATCACTGCCTTAATTTCCCTTGTGATAGATAAATTAGATACACAAAACAACTATTTTTCTCGATCTAAAAAAAGCTTTTGATACCGTTTCCATCTCTATCCTTGTAAATAAACTGGAATCCCTTTGAATTAGAGACTTTGCCTTACGACTACTTATAGACTATCTATCCAATAGAAATCATGGGGTTAGAGTCGACCAAAACTACAGTGATGATCTAGAAGTAACATTTGGAGTTCTTCAGGGAAGCGTTTTAGGTCCTACATTATTCTTAATTTATATAAATGACCTTTACAACATTAAGTTTAGAAACGCAAACTTTTTTTCATATACTGACGATACAGCTTAGTCTTCTCAGCGAAATTTTACAGCGTGGGTTGCTGTAAAAACTGAGACAGAACAGAAAACTGAAATAGCTATGAAAAAAGTAGCTGACTTTTTTTAACGCTAATCTGTGAATTTTAAATACGAGCAAGACATATTACATATGCTTTATCACAAATCGAACTCAACCACGGGCAGATTTCAATATAAAAGTCCATGAATGTGAAAATGAAAAAGGTCCAAATTGTTTCTGTCCTGCAATCAATAAGGTTTCTAAAATTAAATATCTGGGTATTATTGTAGATCAGAAATTGTCATGGTATGATCAATTAGAGCAGGTATCAACTCGAATCAGAACGATGATATGGATATTTAAAGCTCTTAGACACGTCGTTCCCAAAAAGGGTGGTCTTTCTAGCCGTAATCTATTTAATGATATATATGTAGCTCTGGTTCAATCTATATTAACCTACTGTATCTCAGTATGGGAAGTGCGTTAATAAAAGTCATGATTTAAAAAAAAACGGTTTTCAACAGAAGCTATATATTCGATTAATGGATTGCTCTCTGTAAGAAAGCTTTACTTGGTAAATTTAACACTAAAAAACACAAATGCTTACCATATGATGCTATTATATGCAAAATTCAACAAAAAAAGGCCAAAAAGAAGGGTGTTGCAAGGGTTCCAAAACTAAATTTGCTCCAACAAGTTAAACAACGAACTAGGTATATTTTCTAAAAACATTTCGTGAATGTAAAAATAGTATCATTCAGTGGGTACTACCCACTGAATGATATTTATTTACTTACTTATTTACTTACTACCGTTTATTTACAACGACATTGAAACGTTACCAAAAGTCACTTAATGCACCTTGTACCATGAAACGACAAATGGACAAAATAAAGATGTTAAACTAAATAGTTACATGTATTTACACGTAAATTAACTAAACTAAATTAATTATTTTACTTTATTCTAATCCGCACTTTCATACACTTCTCTCAATACACACGTACATCCTCAAACATACACTTTTTCTTACACACACACACACACACAAAACATACAAATTCATATCTATATCTAATAAGTTTGTATTGTAAACTTTTTACTTGATTAATTAAAAGTAACTTGAATCTTGTAACCTAAGTTAAAGAACAGCAGGGATTCTTTACACAGGCTAAAAATTGCTTAAAAAGAATCCCTGACCTAAGGTGACCAAAATGTATAAAGTTACTAAATAAACTATTTTTCAATTATTTTTTTCAATACGCTTTTACTAGCTTGTTATCAATCTATGTACCTAACGAATTTCAAAACGTAATTTTCAACCTCCTGAAAACGTTGTATTGTTTGAAACTTTGAATATTTATTGGACGCCGAAGATGGGCCAATGTCAGTGCAATAATGATAATAGTTTGACCCACTAAAGCGTGTTTTTAATACTTCAAACTGTTACGAAATTATTTTTTCTTAGCAATCCAGCGACAAAGTGTCACAAAAAGTGTCCCGAAGTAGCCCGTGCGCTCACCCCAACTAAAACGAATAGTCAGCGACGTCAAGGGTACAACACGCCGTCGCGCGTTAGCAATCCGATACAGAATGTTATCTTGAATTATTGAGCGCGACGTGGTACCGCAGTTATACATTGGCTGTGGCGGGTAATTTTGATATGGCGGGACATTTTGCTTACACGTGATTTTCTACCAACTTCCTAAAACAGGAGGTACTCAATTGAACTGTATGTTTTTTTATATTTGCAACCCGATTTCTTGAAGATGCTTGGACCGTTTAAAAAATCTTTTATTGTTTGATAGGGTATAGGCGTACTTTTCAAGTTAAAAACGAACTGGTTTTATGATTTGATTTTAAATCGTAATAACTGGAAAAACTTACCGTACATAATGGAAGTTAGTTATCACTTTTTTATATTTCTACCGCAACATAGGGAATCCTACCGCCGTACTTAGCTAGTGAACATAATATTATCATTAGGAAAAATTACGTGATAGCAATGTATATAAGACTAATAATATCACAATAGTTTTATGTAAATTAATTTATTCAGCTATTAACACTGATATCATTGTAATAATTTGCACCCATATTTTTGTGTCAAATAAATGTTTTTTTATTACATAATATTATTTAAAAGAACTTGAATCATATGATATCAGTAGTAGTTAGGTATAGTAGTAGTTCTGAAAGACAAACTCTTAATATTTTTTTTAATATTTCGAACTATTATTTCAGATCGTGGCCCGCATACCTCTATCAAATATCATTAAAAAGGAAGGCCGTTTTGAAGTGATGAAGATTTGTTTTTTCTAAATTTTTTAAAGTTATAGCTGTTTTGCTGTGGAATAGTCTACCGGTCGACATTAGCGCTCCATCATTAAATATCTTTAAGCATTGAGTCATAGTCCATTACCTATCACTACAACATTAAAATTTGTATCTTATTCTTTAAATTAGTAATTAATTTATGTATTTCCACGATAATTATTTGTATCGTATGTTACATGCATTTATTTATTTATCTGTGTATCCATTTGTAAGTATTGGTTGAATTTTTGGTAGCCTGGAAGAGATCACTTTAAGCGATAAGGCAGCCATCAAAAAACTTAGTATATATTTATAAGCTTTTACCTTGTTATAATGATTTATTGGTAAACTAGTTTTTTTAATAAAGAGTTGCCTTATCTTCCCTTATCTAATAGCTCATTAAAGACCAAAAATTTTTAAGTGCTTGTACATTATTTACTAAAATACAATAAAGAAATTGTGAAAAATTTGCTTTTGATTTTGGTGATGGTTATACAGGATAATCGGTTAGGGATATACTAAACCATGTTAAGGGTTTAAATTTAACTATGGGACCAACTCTGAATTCGAGAAAAAGAAAGAAGCTGTTCCATTCAAATCAGCTGATTTTTTCTCAAATTTAGAGTTCCTTTCATTGTGATAATTGTTCCTAAGGATGAGTAGAATGGCCTCTTTTGACTTTGATATACCCCATAGCCGATAACCTTGTTTAAATTTTGATATGTATACGTTAATGTACCGATTTAAAGAACATAAAATATAAATGCCTACAAAAGTCTACTAAAAAAAAGGTTAACACTCCAATAGCTACAATCAAATAAATTCTCTCAATCGAGTACCAAAAGCTTAAGTCCCCTTCGTTATCCCGACATTTAACTTCCAATTCATAAAAATTCAAAAACGTAGGGACCAATGACTTGGGGAGACGTTACGAGATCTTTTCAGGCGATTTACTCCCACTTTGCCTTTAAAAGTTCTGATAAATTCTAGAATCAAGTTTTATTCGGACTTAGCGAGTCATAATTATATGTTTTGAAACTAATAGTCATTGAAAATAACATAATAAATAATTGATATTGTTTTTATTGCTTATTTTTTTTTCTGTTTAGAGTTTTTAAACTCAGAGGAGTTTTTTTGGATTGTTTGCTTTCAAATCAAAGTTTCTTCTTAACAATTTATCACCAATAGAAAGCTAATGAATGAGAAAATATCAATTTA
The DNA here is from genome assembly GCA_947049295.1 of Ligdia adustata. Lineage (NCBI taxonomy): Eukaryota > Metazoa > Arthropoda > Insecta > Lepidoptera > Geometridae > Ligdia > Ligdia adustata. The sequence goes on from OX346237.1 coordinate 6,789,289, forward strand.
ATGCTAAAAATAAATAACTTACTTCATTTTGTTGTAATCTAAAAAAGGAATCACTCCAAATTGAAACTAATGACAGCAATCTTGGTTTTTTTCTGACGGAGTTGACAAACTGTCAGTATGGAACTATGATTGATGTTAATTGCTTTATTTCTTTTTCTACTTAAATGACGCGATAGTACCTCTACAGCTCTGGTGATACCAAACAGCTAAGGAGTTTACCATAGTTGCACCCCATTTCCCCTTTCTAAAGTTTTCTTCACCGTTATCTCTCCTAAGTGATGAACAGTTAAACCTGGCTAAAGAGTTTTGTATTTTACACTTATTATATGTCTAATATAGTGTCTTCTTCCTAGGAAACTAGGGCTAGGGTAACGCTACATTTGGCGCCCAAAAAGTGCCAGTAAAATCTTACTCAATAAAAAAACAGTAGTCTATCCTAATCTTAAACAGTGTCAAGATTTAAGAACATTTTCATCCCAATGATCTATTAATATTAACGCCCCACAACACGACTTGGCACCCCCATATCAGTGGGTAGACGCAATCCAAAGCGACAGCTAGGGTAGACTAGGGTAGTTTGGTAATATCCCTAAAGATTTCGGTGCATATTGTATCGAATACCACCAGTTATACGTGACCTCTCGTGCTTGAAGTTTTGTCATGAAGATTATGCATTTTGAACCAACTTCAACAAGTAAAAAAATAAAAATAATAATCCTTACAAAAAATACTAAAAATAAATTTAAATCAGCATAGTGTTGTGGTGACCGTCTTGAATTTGAAATTTATCATATATTATATAGAGATACTAGTTAAGCTCTTTCATTTGATATATTGAGGAAATTGAGAAAACTAAAAATAACATCAAAATTGGTTCATCTATTTGGGAGCTACGACGCCACAGACTAACACACACTCTGACAGATCATATTTATAACACTCCGCCGTTTTAGCTTTTGGGGTTAAAAAGAGTCAGACGAATGGGGAACATTCTATATTTCAATTTAATTAAAAACCATATCAATACCTACTTTCCAACTAGATTTCGCTTCAACAGGCTAATCGCTCAAAATACGAAGCAATAGTTACACGAAACATGCCAAGAAATTCTGATACACGATCGCAAAGATCCACGTAATCCGGTCCCTACTGTGAATGAAACATGGAAGGAAATCACGAATGTATATTTTTGCAAATACTCTTATACTATCCCAATATGTTGAGGGGATTCTTTTTATTAAATTCCACACAATGTTAGTTCTCGAATCTGTTGTGGGATTAGGGGTGTCAAACAAGCCATGGCGTAAGCTGTAATTGATGGATGTATTATGTATGGATTAAAGGGGCAAGTTTACGCGTGTTTATTAGAGTTAAAAAGAAAGAAAGAAAACGTTTATAAAGCTCACAAGACACTACAACAATAAAAAGATAAGACAAAGAATACATAAATAAATTAGCACATAACATTACAGAAAGCAGTGCTTTACTATCGCAATAGTGACGACGATGTTAGTGTAGTAAGTTAGTCGGTAAAATCGTTACCTTACAAGCGAAAGGGCGCGGTTTCAATCCCAGGTCAACCTGCACCTCTTAATAATTCACTCATCTGCATATAATAATAAAATTACTACTTGCTTAAATGGTAAAGGAAAATATTGTGAGGAAATCTGTTTAAGAAGGTTAATGGTAATATTGTAGAATTTATTTTTGTTCTATCATCAATACACTACGCAGTTCATGCGATGAAAGACCTTTCACGGCTAATTTTATTTCATTTTGGGTCGGTTTTAGTAAGAATAATGATCTCAAATTTTTTTCTATTCTTAAATATAACGTAGTGGTATAGTCATATAGCTTTCTAAATGCAAAATTATTTATAAAATCCACTTTCGGATAACTTTTAACTTCTTATTAAGATTTCCATAGTACATTTGTGAATCAGAAAGCAAAACATGTTTCGAATTATGTAGGCAATCCCGCCACGCAACTGGAAACAGAATTGTCAGGTAGTTATCAAGATTCGTGGAACGTGGCAGCCCTAAACAGAATCAACGTAAGTCGCGTGCTATGACGTCTTCACACAACTTTTTCTATTTTCGGTTAGAAATTTGTCAAACAGCTATTGATTCTTAACACGATATGTGTGTCTACGTCTTTATACAAGCTGACTGGTAGAATTCTCTAATCATTTATATTCAGTACAGACACTTAAATTATTGTTTTGTATAGGTACAATATTTGTTATTTGTAATTTTTATGTATTATACATTTAAATAAATTTCCTTCTTGTTAAGTACTTGGTACTCAATTTTCGTTCTAAATCATACTAAAATTATAAAAGTTTGAATGTGTATCTTTGTAAATTCTTCACGTTCAGATAGAATTTGGATGAAATTTAGCACGAAAATGGCAAGGTTACTTCCCTGAAAAGTGAAATGTTCCTAAGATAAAAACCGTGGGTAGTTATAAAAAAATAACACAACTTAAAAAAAATGATTACGGCAGAACAAATAATCTGCGTGTGTAGAAACTACTTAAATTACAACTTTACTTAATAACTGTGTGGTGTATAAAGTACGAGTACATGATATAAGTATAAATTGTTTTATGACTAGATATACTGAACTAATACACTTACAATACAGACTTAAATAGCCAAAACTATCAGTTACTTTGCATATACTTTGTACCGTCTCAAAATAAACTAAGCAAGTCCTTCTATTTATCAACTACTTTAAAAAAAAAGATATTTTTAATAAAACAAGACAATAAAAAAATATTGAATAATAATATAGAACATTTAATAAAATAATAGTGAAGGATTAGTAGTATGGTTTTTAAATCAAGATAACCACCGAAAAATTTAGGCACTTCCTAAATTGTATGGTCAATTATCACTTATTCCTAAAAGTGACACAAATTTCTTGTTATTGCTCGTAGTTACTCTATATAACTACTGTATATGTATATGTGTCTGTGTACTCTGTGTGTCGTAGCTATAAATTACTTGAGGTCGACATAAATAGATGTCAATCAATAAAATTATCTTACCTTATCAAATATAGAAGCGCCCATAGCCCAGTTTGCTTAAATGTTCGTAACTCCAATTAATTATAGCAACTTTATGCCGTTTAAAACTTGACGTAGGTCCCTAGTATTGCCTAGAGTTAGCAATAAAAAAACTGAAATGAAAGCCTTCGAAAAGTCTTCAAACACTGACTCACTCAGGGTAATCGTTTTTAAAACGTTCGAATGAAGTAATGACAAAAAATGACACTAAAATGAATGATATTTAAAAAGTCGCATACTAATCGTATGTATCCTCGACGAAGATTGCTTATGGTGCATAAACATGTTGCGTTATAAGACAGACAAGTATAAAATTGTAAAAGCGATAATCAACAGGCAGTCGATTTTGTTGACGCATATTTTTTAAAAGTTTTTAGTTAATCATAATTTCAAAATTAAATTAAACTAGACCAATTTAAGTGAAATTTATATACTTAATTATAATATTTCAAATTTGTCTAGTTCTAAGCAATCTGCAGGGAAGAATTAATAAAAAAAAATACGATGAATTCCAAACATCCGTTCTTTAGGTCGGTTTGAAATAAAATTGTATACACGAATTCAGTAGAAAATAGTAATAGAGCTACTGTTTTGTACTTAACGAGAACAAACAAAAGTAGGAACTTTGCTTCGTATTGGAGCCGAGTTGTTTTTAACTCATTACACAATAGTCATTTTACTATTGAATGATATTATTCTACACCAAAGTGTTTTTGAATATAAGTGTTTGTGATTTCAATTTGATATAGGTTTAGCTTTTAGTCAACTTTAGATTCATGACGGTAGCTAACTACTCCGAAACTTTTGCTACATTATGTCGTTGAAATATCCAAATTGGTATTTATATCGTGTTTGCAAATACGTGAAATCACGAGGAATAAAACCCAACGTTATTTAACGCTGAGTATATATACGAGTAAGTATCATGGATGAAAAAATATTGAGAGATCCGGCGCGGCGGCTGGTTCAAAATATTTCTGGTGGACAATCAATACACATGAATTTAACGTATCTATTTCTTCTTATAGGTATTTCTGATATTTCATACACCTCACTATAATGACTATACAATCTTCCTATGTATTTCATATTTTTTATGATTTACATATATATATGTAAATGAATGATTTACATACATATATATACGAGTGAATTGTGCCTAGATCGACATATTGGTTTGCAAGACTTATCGACTTTCAGTAAAAAGGAGAGTCCTATATTCTGTGGTAATAAAAAAGAAAGCCTGTTTATTGACCCGAGCAAACAAAGAGTCTTAGCATCGAGTCAGTTAATTCTTTTTGTTTTCCTAATGATAGTATGTTGGTTTTTCATGTCGTGTTTAGAAAGCGCTAATTTTTAGCCCCAGTAGCAAAAACGACGGAGTGTTATAATTATGCTTGATCGTATATGGCTATCGTAGCTCTCAAACGGATGAACCGATTTTAATTATTATTATTTTTTGATAAGGAAATTATTCTGGAGTGTTCTAAGCTATGTTTGAAAAAAATCGGTTCAAGATGGCCGCCCCACAAAATGGGTGGATTAGTTTTTACACAACTCCCTGAATATTGGTATGAAATGAAAGGGCTTGACTAGTAGAATGCACTATAATACATTTAAATTCAAGATGGCCACCACCGCAAAATTTATGAGATTGGGCTTTTTAATTTTACGTTTTCTTATGTGATAGTATACTTGGATTTAGCATGACCACAAGTCGAGCTCCGCCTATTTTGTACCTTTTGCGGTATCTCTTTTTTTATGCATCTACGGTCCGAATATATATTTTCAATGTTCCCTACATCGGAGTATAAATTTTCATTTAGGTATTCGCGGAGTAGGTCGAATGGTTAATTGTTATTTTGCTGGATTTATGAGAGTTGGTGCGGTAGAAAGGGCTGGAATATTGCTATTCTTGCTTATGTTTTGGAACGTTACAGTTTTTTATTTGGAAAGTTCGTTTATTGGGATTAGTTTGTTTGGAATGTTTTATGGTCTTATATCAAGATGTAAAGTTTTTTTCTATCAAAATGGTGATTAGTTTTATGATTATTATTTGTGCGTATTTCTGTAGTATTAGATTTAGTTCTAGCTGTTTTTTATTCAAATAAATTTGATTTAAATGTATTCAGGCATTATCATCATTATCAACTAATTGTTATTGAGTATTTCTATTACTAATAAGTAACATTAAAAAAACTTCGCTGTTTTATGGAGGCAGCCATCTTAGACCGATTTTCATCAAATAGCTAAAAACATTTTCGACTAATTTATAATAATTTTAACCAAATCCCAATAGTTCATTCGTTCTGGAACTACAACGTCACAGACAGACATACACACGCACATCCTGACAATTCAAAATTATAAAACCTCCTCGTTTTGCTTAGGAAGATACAAATAAAAGTACAATCCGTGCCTTAAGATGTTAATCGGTATCAGTGAAATACTTAATTCGTAGAACTTATTTTAAGTCACGTTTAAGTCAGCCATGGACTTGGATAAAGTTAAATCGCTTACTCTCGCTGAATGGATTAACACCGATGCTAACTTTGTAAATATTTAATCTGCTTAAATTAAACGAAATATTTCAAGTTGTATACGTATCTGCTTACATTTTGTAAATATATTTGTATTTGAAGTAGAAAAGTTTTGCTTAAGCTTTTTTTAATAGTGAGGTTTTTTTTTCTATTTGTCGGAATCCTATTTGTTTTCTTATTTCATTTTTTATTTATTTTAGTTCCCGATTTTACAAAGATCAAATTAATTCAAATAAGTCCTGTCTGAACTAATTTTGATTTATATATGAGTTGTTTAATTTGAATCCAAGTGCTACCATATTTGTACTTTAAATAATTATCTGGAAATTTTCTAAACGATGTTGTTTAAGCGCCGCTAGCCGCATTGAAGTCAGTTGCTATATAATGATTTTCTTAGTAAAATGTCTAGGCACCCGTAACGATTTATATACTAAATCACTTTGTAAGGACTCATTTTCTTCAAGATCTTGATTGAAAAACTAATACCAAGCCAACTTTCAGAATAACAAAAGTAAAGTAGTTTATCACTTTTCTTTGTGTAACATATCATAAATCTTTATTTATTACTTAAGTAATGTATATTGTTACTATATCACATACAAAATATATATTTTAGCTGATATTGTGAAGAAGTCAGAATAGTAAATGGTTTATTACTAATAATTCTGTGAACAGTTGACCAGCTTCCAAATTCAGAACGATAACCTTGTTGGTAAGTTGAATGGAGTTTCTTTTACAGAGTTTTTATTGCTCTGGTTTTCTAAAAATGTCAAAAGTGTCATACGAGTATGACAGAATATAACATCCTGGATTAGTATCCTTCCCACAGTATTATTTTAAAATTTGTTTCACGGGTAATAAAATCTACTTTTGTTAAATCGCAGTGGTTTTAGCATTTAGAACGAAAATACACCCTTTAAAAAAAAAAAAATAACCCGAATCAAAAGTCAAAGTGGCAAAAAAATATGTAAAAGCCATACACCAAGTTTCATCAAGATTGGTTGGAAACTTAAAAACTTTGATCAGTATGCAGCAGTAATTTGGCAGAGACTTGGAAGCTCAAATGACTGTTATTAAAGCCGCAAAATTATTGCGGTCTACAGGTCAACAGTTTATCTAATATTATTATTTTTTTTATTTTTTAACCTACACTGTCCCACTTCTGGGCTAAGGTCTCCCCCATATCCTTTCATGCTTGACGATTCTGGGCCACCTAATATTAAAACATTAAATACATATTACAAAATTTGAATGACTATTTGTTTTCACGCTTGTCCATAGGAAATTGATACTATTATCAACTTCTTTGCAAGACAACGAATTACTGTACACACGACTTTTTGACACAACAAAATGCATACACGCGTAATAAGGCACCTTTTGTTTTACCTATGTTTCTCAGAGTAGACTTATTATTTAGACTGGTTTTTTAGTAATCCAGAACCGGCAATAAACAGCTACTCATATAAGGTGAGGGATGAGGAAGACCCGGCAGGTGGGCGGCGAAGAAGTGTCCTTTCTATACGTTCACAGTATTATTGTTATCTTCACAAACTACGTCAGGCTTTCTAGTGGCTCAGAAACTTTAACATTAGGGCGAGCCATTTTCTCAACACGAAAACAAGAACAACATCTGAACTCTGAGTAGAAATTGATATTGCCACTTTATAAAACACGGTTGGTTACTTTACTGAAAGCAATTATCATATAATTACTGTCATAATTATTTTGCTAAGAGTATATACCTACCTACGAGTATATACGTAATAACTGCGCAGTCAGGCAATTATTATCATACGAAGGAAATTGACTTGATTCTGATGTGTCAAAATTATTAACAAAACGCTCGTTTTTGAGATAGCGAGACCGATTAAAATTCATAAAATTAGATCATATCGCTATTTTAATATAAATAACTGATATACAAACCGGTGTTGCAAAAAGAAAAGTCGTAGAAAGTAAGCATTAATATATATTTTTTAATTTTTATCTCCCGACACCAAATCTACTGGGTGTTGTATGTTTGACGTGTCAGGGTGTGTGTGTGTGTGTCTGTCTGTGGCATCGTAACACCTTTAATGAACCAATTTTAATTTTTTGTTAGCTGATAATCGGTCCAAAATGGCTGGCGGCAAAAATGACGGATTGCAATTTTCACATTTCCCCCAATGTGCTTGGCTGGTAGTATAGTATACACTTTGATCATTTTGTAGCGATGATGGTCGAGTGGTTAGTGGGGTCGATTGCCGTGCAAAAGGTACGAGGTTCGATCCGATCGAAAAGAGCCTGAGCTACCGGTGAAGGAAAACATCGTGAGAAAACCATAGCATGATGATAGGGCGTTTCCCATCGCTCGCCTGGCTAGCTACCACCCTCAAGTTGTAAAATCTGTCGCCAAGCACCTAACGGTGTGTTCCGGCAGCCTTCCTTGAGAGCCAGTGTGTTCCAGACTAGGCATGCTCTATCTAGGGCTACAGTAACGCTGACTTTCGTGATCGTGCAAACTTGTGGTCAAAATGCCTAGCTGAGCAAGATAAAAAAAAACAAATCGAAGATGGCTGCCACAACAAATGTCAGAGGATGTGAAAATTGATTTTACTTCTTGTGCTTCAACTAAAGTACAAAAGCACTACCAAATTCTTATCTTAGAATATTTTGCTTTTAAAGCTACAAAATAATGGGAAAGGTTCTTATCAGGCATTAAAGACCAGGTTAATAGCAAAAATAAACATTGACATCTGAACATAAATTAAAAAAAATTAAGTAAAGTAAGTAATACATAAGTATAAGTATTTTTTGAAGCTTGCTCATTAAAATCATGTAGTTAAAAAAATATTACCGATTTTCATAACTGTAGGCGCCAATGGAACTTTTTCAGTTGTTCTGATTTAAAAATCTAGCCTCTGGATCGATTTTGATATTTTTAATGGGAACAACACTCCAGACTCGTCTCAGAAATAAAAGGTAACAAAAATAACGTTCACAATGAGTGAACTCTTTTTGGAAGGAAGTCAGTATATGGATATCTTGTCAAAAACGAGTCGTAAGTACCTATTTCATGTTACAAAATATTTAAAGAATAAAGAACATTACCCAACTTCGAGATTAAAATACCAAAATGAATATTGAAAACGTATAATGAAGCCACTCAAAGTCTCAAGAGCGCGTCGCTGAAAATAACCAGACAAAGGGTTGTATAATTATATGAAACATGCCTTTTACGCCACCCACTTATCAAGAATATACATAAAAAAATAACACTGCAATACCGCACTTTGAAACCCTTTTGCAGGTAAAGCTTCACTAAGCCGGGCATATCAGATCTCAATGCTAAAATATTGACGCAAATTTTTGTGAGATGATAACTTTATTATACTTAGGAATAAGCTTGTCCTGTTGGAAATTTTGTCAGACAGTCAGAATTTGCGACATGAACGTCGAGAACCAGGTCGCAAATTTTGAAAGCAGACGTCAAGTTGCAACCAGCAGCCATCGGCAAACAACTTGAAAAATGCGCTACACAGCAAATGACCTAGACTAACAAGACTTGGGATATCGTCAAGATGCGACCGGTGATTCGTCAATCAGGAGTAGACAAGCGTGAATTATCTATGAAGCCAAAACGCGGAAACCCACGGTCCCTATAGTTGGGTTGGAAGTTGTGGAAAGGGCCCGGTATATCTCTGCGCAATCTTGACCAAAATGAAGTGATTCGAAATAATATGAGTAAATAGAGTTATTCACATACTGTCACTTTCCCTGAGTTTACAGGAAAAAATGACCAAAGCATAAAATTCGACCAACTGCAGACCTAAAAAGTCATCTCTTATATTAATAAGGGTATACCAAAACCATATTCTACGACCCCAGTTATGAGGAGCCATAACACTATGAAATTATCTTTTCTCCGGAGGTTTTTCGTCATTTGCAGAAGATGCAGCTGACAAAAAGCACAGTAAATATAGGACCTTAGAGTATTAGAGTCAGTATTTGTTTGCACCTTTTGCTGTGGAGAATGGGCAGTTGGGGCAGTAAAATGAAAATATAGCGACAGAAATAGGTCGCAAGATCAGGGGAAAATCTGGGTGCTCCAACTATAACTCTTACCTGATGAAAATACTGACCGACGGGACAATGTAGCCAGTGTAATGGGGACTTTTGCAACGAGTACCATCAAGAGCAGGCTAATTAAAACTGTATCATTCTCGAAACAAAGCGATAAACACTGAATATTGCGAAAAAAGGTTATATAAAATCCTAGTGCAATTATACCCTACGACACTTAGCCAGAGGCGACAAAACACGCCAGCGAGTTATTTTCGTAACAATTACGACACAAGTAAGTACCTAATTGTTAGGAAAATAGAGTTGTAATTACTATGGCGGAAGTGTAATTTCCATGTTACGTTACTGGTTCAATCTTTTTATTTTATAGTAAAAGCTTGGAGTGACAAAGTAGTCTTGGATCGGAAAGGTAGATTGGTAGGTTCTTAAGGTAGTATACCGAGTGGTAGTAGGTAGGAAAAGTTCTGAGAATAATCCATTTTCATGTCTAGCAATTTTGGCAAATTGTTCAACAGTCAGACAATAATTCCCAATTCCTTGGATTTTATGTATGTTTGTCGATTTTAAGAGTCGTCTACGAGTAAACTGATTTGCTAAATAGTTATTTTTTGTTTTCGTTCAACATAATTATTATTTTTATATCATCACAATTGGTCCAGTAGTTTGGTTTGTAACTAAAAATATCTGAAAACGAATTCCGTCAAATTGTGAGTCAGTAGGATATCACTTGTTCGAAAAAACTTTTTGTGACATGTTTTTTTATGAAGGAGGACCTCGCGCATATTTAGTGGTGAAAATATTGACTGACATAGTAGGTATTTACAAGTCGAGTGTAGCAGACAGTTTCTATAACTTTAAACAGTCGCTAAAATATTAAGTCAAACAAACATTTTCGCTTGAGCGAATTATAATTTTTTGAATTTTACAATTATTTTTTACAATTTACATACAGAATTTTGCAATACTTTTAAGAAGCACAATTAGCTTGTTTTTTTGTGTTTAAATAGATCTATTTTTGTTTTTTTTTTTACTAAATTCATTAAAAATGTCGAAATCGAATTTTAAGACTGCGTCGATTTCGTTGTTTTTTGCTCATTTTTTTAAACATAAAATTATTTTAAATTTTCGCATTGCATTTCTGTATTGCCTTTTGCATTGCCTTTTATCTAACTAGTATGTATGTATTTTTGTAATTGTAATGTGGTGGGTAATTTATTTTGTATGGTAATAAAGGATCTGAATAATTTGGGTACTATGTTTATAGCGCAATTTCTATCTATCCTAATCTAAATTTCCATCAACTAACTTTCCACAGTTTTAATTCTGTCTCGTCATCCATCCTCATAAAAACCGGGTAATTCCCCCACAGCAATATTAATGGTGACTTTATGACATATAACTATCGTCACCTTCGGGTTATCACTCATAATGACTGAAATAAGGTATATTATGCATAGACAATAAAACCGACCCTTTTATGCTAACACACGGAGCGATTTTCTGCCGAGCCATTTCACAAATTTGTTTTATGTATAATATGTTTGTGTGTTTGTATGTATGAATGAATGTTTGTCTGGATATTTCGAACTCGAATACAGCTGTGAAATAACGTAAGGTTAGCGTTGAAAGCAGTGAAAAAGAATTGAAGCAACAAACTGTAAAAAAAACTAAGATTATTTACTTTTGTTTTACTCGTACTTCTTTTATCGCACTTCGTGATTTTTTAGTCCTAATATAGAGCCATAGTATGCCTTATCTAGTATGAAAATAACCTAAATTTTACATGAACTTTGAAAATTTGTTTGACATGAAAATATGCCTGCTGCCTTAACGAAGATAATGATGTGTGAAGTGTGAAATGTGAAGTGACTTGCCCGATTGTAAGAATTTTCAGACCCTTTTAAACTTTTGAGATGGTCCAAGATTAATTTCTACAAGGAACTGAAGCCTAATATGACTATCAATACAACAAGACAGTCACCCACCCACGCCCTGACCGCGCAAAACGTACCTTCCCATAGGTGCTCACTCGGAAACTCCAGCTAACTGTATATCTTTCTTATTCGAGCTGTAAAAAGAGTTATAGTTATGTTCCTGTATTTTTACTGCGTTCGACCCGCTTAAGTACGGAATTGGCCTACATTTGAGATGAAATTTTGATGCGTAGTCAGCTAAGCTCGTAGAATATCCCAAATTATGTCACAGAAGGTGTCTGAAGTAAGACAGCGGCCATGTCTGCAACAAAACTCAACTAAGTTAAGTTCAAATCATAAGAGGTTATTAATTTGTCAGGTTTTTAAAAGTAGGTCTCATGATTCCTCTACTTTGAGGTTTGAAAAAATATTTTATTTGAAAAGGTTTACTTTACATTACGTAGTTATATATTTTTTATCAAAATCGTTACCTATATAATAAATAGAAGAAAACCTGCCAATTTATCGCATTTTTTTAAGTAGTACAGGTTATATAAAAAAACGCGTTTTTATTTTCAGTCAAATATATACTTAAAAGTCAGTCAACTATATAATAGGGGTCTATTTCATTTTATTGTACGCTAAGTGCTTCTAAACTAAGTGAATTACGATAATAAGCTAGGTCATAACCTAATTGCCGAATTTCATACAACAAAACAGCATAGAAAATCTAACTTGCTCGTAGACTTCGGAATCAAACATAGCTTATTCACGTAATAGTACTTCTGCGAATTATCGACCTCGCAGCAAAATAATGCTTGCGCTTAAAAAACTGTTTTTTAAACATTAAGAACTGAAAATGGCTGTATTCCGAAATTCACAAGAATACCGAAATCTCCAGCAGATTTCCATATTTTTGGCCGAAATGGCGCCGCAGTAAAAAACGGTTGCCGTTTTTTATGAAATCGCTAATATATCGTAGTCGCTAGGTCAACAGTTCTAAGAACTATCAGGGTATATCTTAGATTTCTACAAGTGTTTAAAAAACAAGATATCAAAGACCTCAATTCAGCAGGCGCCGCAGAGAATATATATATACAGTTATCTTAGTTGTATTGATTAAAAAAGATAACTACAGAACTTGTTTATAAAAAAATAGGACTGCATAAGGGTGCATTTTGAATAAAAAATCAGTATATTTTTTTCTTATCATTCTAGTCGTCCGCAAAATATCTGGTAACAAAAATAATAAAAGAAAAATAATACAGTCAAATTGAGTCCTCTTCCTTTTCGTAGTCGGTATATTTATATGTAAAATTAAATAGCCAAAATGAACATTTAAATTAATAACACCTCGGTAATAAGATTAAACCAGGAAATATAAGTAAAATTAAATAGCCAAAATGAACATTTAAATTAATAACACCTCGGTAATAAGATTAAACCAGGAAATATAAGTAAAATTAAATAGCCAAAATGAACATTTAAATTAATAACACCTCGGTAATAAGATTTAACCAGGAAATTCAGATTACAACAGCAGTAATTGGATAATTGGTTTCAATTGTCAGTCAATCACGATCGTGCCGTTGGTACTCGTAATAAAATTAATTTCTTATAATTTGTAAATGTTGGTACAGCGTTTTTATTTTCATTTTACTCTTACAGTAAAGTTATGACTTACAGAGCTTTTATAATAGTAAGACTTACTTAAGACCGAACATTTTTAAGTTTCAAAAAGCCGTAATTCTTTAGAATCTTTTTTCTTATGTACCTACTCCTATATTCAATATATGTACATATTGTAATTAATTGCACATGCTGAAATGGTGAAATAAAAAATCTTGAGGTAACCGGCTTGTCAGAAGAAGTTAATATCTTTCAAAGATAAGTGAAGTCCTCACCAGCAATTTCTATGCACCCCCTTCATTCTTCATCGGGGAGACACGTTTCCACCATTTTCCGATTATTCTAAGATTTTGGACCAATTTAGAAAGCTTTTTTTGTTTAAAAAAATACTTTCCAGGTGCTCCTAAATTTTCTCAAATCGCCGTGATTTTTAAATAATAACTGAAAAAAAACTATGCTTGCCAAATAGAAGAGATTAGTTGTTTCTTAGGGTTACTGCTCTAAATGGTACAAACGGGACCCTATTACTAAGATTTCACTGACCGTGCGGCACTCTGAAACCAGGCCGTATTTTATGAGACGCGATAGCTGTTTCAATTTGCACAGATTATTTTTTTCTGTTGCTATGACATCAAATTATAAAAAACAGAATAATATATATATGGGCTCCCATACAACATTTTTTGCTGTTTTTAAAAGTTAGTAATCCGTAGAAACTTAAACTATTGTTGTAATAGATAAGGGTACGGAACCCTTAGTGCGCGAGTAAGACTAGCACTTGGCAGATTTTTTATAGTAACCTATTACTTGTAATAAAATATTAGTAGAAAATATTACTAGACCTGGCTGAACCCTAAATAATTTAACTTATGTATCCAAACGGACACCACATTGCACAAGCATTTGATGCACTTGCTCTGTAGCTCATACTCAGTCTCAAAACTTAGTCCAGTCTAGACAGAAACTTATTTGCTTTGTAAGCACGTTGCAACTAAATTAGATTTATAAACTAGATATCACTGAGTTATTTAAATTTGGTAACATTTTGACTTATTAAAGTAGCCCAGGATCGTGAAGTCTGGATATATATGGAGGAAACTTTCACCGCCAGTGAGACAGTAAATGTTAAAAAAGGATTTAGAAATGGCAAGTTTAAATTTTAACTTATGTATATAATATTCATTGCATACCAAACGATTTTTGAGAATCGTTTTTTTTATAATGTTTATTAACGTTAACTTTTTAGTATAAGGATACTACAAAGACTTTACAACACCTATATCTATTCGTAATTTATTTGACAAAACTAGAAAGAGCGAAACACACGGCTTATTTATTAGTATTAGCTAGTATTTGACTATCAACATAATATAAAAGTCTATTTTCTTTCACCAAAAATAATTCATATAACCGTCACTAGAAAATTGCTCATCACTTACATATTTTTCCCGTGAAAATTAAGGGGAAAAAATCCAAAAAACAACTCAAAGGCGGCGCTCGGCGTGTCAAAGGCATCTAACTTCCAGCCTCCAGTTAGGAAATTAGTATTCCACTCATATACACCGGCGGAAATGACGCCATTCAGAATGCTGCTCACACTTTAATTCGAGCTTTGCACTTACAGCCTTCTGTCGTTATAACGACGATTGTAGCTGTCAACAAATATAATATATAATAACAAACGCGTTGGATTTTACACGGTACGGCGGCGCACAAGGTAGGTTCTAATTTTTTTGCTTGGAAGTAGCTCTTATACATTTCATTGCAGGACAGCAAGTCACTATAGTGCAAACGGCTTACAGTTACGTTTTCTACAAAACGACTCGTAAACAAGTGGTTAGAAGGGAGTTCGAAAAACCCGACTGCTAAATCGTTAAACCTGTGTATCACTTTCAATACCAAGACGAATCTATTGACACCACTTACATAAAAATACAAAAAGCATTTTAGGCTCTAGGGCATGGCAAAGAAATATACATACATACACTCGAAAAACATAACACTCAGTCTTTCGTAATTGGGTAAAAAGATTCTCTAAGGCTCTTTTTGTGTTGGGCTCTGCGAAATTGAAGTAAATAACCACTATTAACTTTGGGTATAACTATATTAATGAACAAAGTGGGGCAAATAATTATTTGTTTGATTTTGAACGCAGTGATTATAGTAACCATACCTCCGCTATTAATGATTTGAAATGAAAGGGCTTTGAAATCAGTATGTAAGGTTTTACATAATCTATGTCATTTTAGATTTGTAGAACCGTTACATAGAAAAATGCTCATAGTTTAGCTCACACTTACGGCCTCATATTCTTTGAATGCTGAAATGGCAGAAGCGGGCAGAAAATTCTAGAAATTTTTTTGCTTGACTTGAAAAAGGTATCTTTTGTTTGGAGACATTTTTCCCTTGTTGTTTGTTTTATAAATTTTTAGGTTTCAGATAAGAAATTGAACAGTAGATCCCTGAGAGACTGGGGTGTGTTTTCAAAAGAATTTTGGATAAATTTTCTTTTGTTTAACAATCGAATGTCGTAAATAATTGTAGACATATAATTAAGTCAAGATAATTTTGATGAACAAAAGATTATTTTTGTCTAACTCTCTTTTGACATAGAAAATACGAAATTAATGTTTAAAATAATAGTTTTTTTTTACTAGATACTAAAACCTATATTTTAGTAACACGCAATGATTTTAACATATCTCTTATTATTTTTCTCTATTTCTTAAGATACAAAATCACGTCTGATAACATTTCCAACTGATACATAGCTCCTCACCAGGATTTCTTTTGTGTTGAGAGAATGCTGACAACTACGAACTCATATTCATAACATAAAAGGCCTAAAAATAGATATTCATAGCATATTATAGATATACTAGTGGTTCGAACACCTGCCTCGGCCTATATCGAACCCGGTACCAGTGCTTCCCAAAACGCGAAAGTCCGCCATGAATGTCGTCAAAAATAGGTAAAGAATCATTCTGTACAACGAATGGCCTTGTAGAGTTGTTCTTATATTAAAGTAAAGTAGTACTTGAAGAGTAAACTCTCCCCAAGTTATCTTAGACCAAGAAAATACGACCAACTAATAAAGATCTTTATGACTCTTTAAAAATACTCGGCCATGTGTGTTTGATATTTAATTTTAACGATGGTCCAAGAAACTTTAACTATTATTTTAAGAGGTAATAAATGGATTTAGGAAGAACTTAACTTAATCTTAGTATTTACGTGTTTTAAACGGTCTGGGTAGTTTGCTGGATACTTTAATGTTTGTTATTAGTTGTTTGGGAACTTGAGTTGGTAAATTATGTAAGTTTAAAACAACTAAATAAAAAAAGTTGTCCAATGACCACATGATACTAAGGACTATACCAAATGGCATATTTTATAAATTTTGACGTTTTTACTCGGCAACGTAATCGTCCGTAGAATCAAATTGTTTGAATTTTTTTTCCTGACTTCTGAAAAGGATGGTTTTGATTTTCGAGTATATGTTTATATATTTGTAAATTATGTAAGTATGTATGTCCAATTCTTGGGATCCTGTACAGCTTCAACTGGTAGGCCAAAATTGTTGTACAAGGTGTCATTGGGATTATTGTCTTAGTCTGCAGTTGGCCTTATGCTATACCTGTGGTTTGCATTGCGCGGTTTCTTATTAGGACACAGCGTTACAAAGTTTTGCAGTCGGAATTCGTTGAAATTTCTTCTAACAAACTGTCCTCGATTACGTATCCCGTAAGACTTCTACAGCGTTATGATCTGAGCCTAAGCCTATCGGTCATTTATATATTTATATTTACGCAATTAAAAACGAAATTTATACTATATTGGATGTAAAACTATTTCCTTGACATTATTTAAGTGGTCTATGAGAGATCCCTGTGCACATTTTTAAAAATTTTCAAAAAAGGAGGAAGTTTTTAACTCATCAAAAAAAATTGTAGCCAGATACAACTTCATACTTATAACTTTGACTTTAGTTATAACTTGTTAATTGCCAATTATTTTAATTCTTATCAAAATAATCACAAACATGCTAAGGCAAAGTTCCTTACCACGGGATCTATCAATAAAATAGCCGACGAAACTGTCCAAGCAACTCGTAACTCAATGAATCGCTAGTAAATGGATTAACTAGGCTTTCCTGCTTTCTAAGGAAAACTAACGCTCTACTGCTTAAGGTCAGAGGTGAGTGTTTGATATTAAATGACGGTCAAATTAATAGAAAACGTTTCAATAAAAATAATCATCAAGGACATGAGAATAATTGTAAAAATACAGAGTGCGATGTGATGTGAATTATTTCTTTGATTATATAAAAACGAATTAGTAAAACATTATTACAATATTATAATATAGAGGTAATAACTACGCTCACAACGATAAGCTGCAATTTTTTGGCAAGAAATCAACAAAATAATACTTTCAGCACGAGTACCTAACTTTATTGTCTAAGACGAAGTTTTTGGCAACGAATCAGCGAATTAAAATTGTACTTGTATCGTCGAATACAAATGTCTTTTCAATACATTAGCAAGCTTGTCTTCAATATTTTCATGGCCAGTGTACAAAGCTCTATATAGATTTCACCCCACAGAGATGTTGTCGTCTCCCTCACTCGCTGACAGGCACCCCAGTGCGTTTTCGATTCTCCCCTATAAAGGACGCGTCGCGCCACTCTCGCGAGTTCCCGATTTAATTTTCTGAATTTCGAATGCGACGTCAATTTGACAGCTGCGTTCTTATGTGACGCTGGATTTCTTGTTAGTGATTGGGTGATCGTTTTCTTGTAGTGAAAAAAATTGTTACTGAAGTTTTTTTAGTGGAATAAGTGACAGTTTTGCAGCTGTTATATTGAAGAACTTTTGGATGATTTAAAGGTAAATTTATTCGTGTCTCATGTTAAGGGTAATAGGATAGGATTTTGTTATTATTTATAATTACCTAATATATATAAATAATATAATATTTCTTAGTGGGCATTTTAGATTCGGATAATATAATTTAATCGTCGATTTACAAACAGGTAAGACAACCTTACGCACTTTATAAAAATAAAATAATTAGAACTTATATTTCTGATCTGATATTTTTATTTCTTTAGTTATCTTTTTCCGAATATTCAAATTTAAGTAAAACGTAACAAATAATTGTTGATCGGCATTTTTCACAAAGAAATGTAATGAATATCTTTAAGTTTTCTGATACGATAAAAAATATATAATAGAACAAAGTTATGGTTCTAAATAAGTAAAATTAATTTATAATTAAATATTTATTACTTTCTGACCCGTGTAACACTAAATTAATAATAGGCAGCAATATTGGTAACACATTATTTCAGAATTCGGATTAATAATTATAATTGATTCACCTTCAATTTTTGAACGTAATTTAAAATTAAGGCTTAGCGATTAAAAAATTGTTGTATATATTTTTACGCCCCAAACTAATAATTTAGCTTACTTGAAATTGGATGATCTAAATTAACGGTATATGCAACAAAAAGCAGATTATATTTACCAAAAACTTCTAGAACTCTCCAAGAAGACTATTTCCATTAACACTGTACATTCGCTTGTAATTAACTAGCAATAATTTTAGGTACTTACTAAGTCTTGTGACGTAACCTATTGCAGGTTACATGATACGTGACAATTTATATACCTGTAGCTAATTACCTGCAGTAGTAATAGAACAGTAGGGATATGGAATTGCCGTTTCGTTAACCGTTTTATGTCAGTACTTATCTATAAGTATTTTATTATCTTCTCAAAAAAAAAAGAATTAACACAAATCGACAGTTCTTCTTTTTCAATGTTTGTTACCTTATTTCTCGGAGACACCAAAAACATTTTGAAAATTATATTTTTTTGTTGGATATTATGTCTACTTCTGAAGTGGTATAAATTTTGACAAAATCATATCATGGGTTTGATGTTAATGAAATAACTGTCAAAGTTCTATCGGCGGCTAACGTAATGGAACGTAACATTTTTTTTAAGCTACACAAAGAAGTAATGTTTATTTTTTTCGAGTGCGATATTACTTTGGCACGCCATAGACTAGCTTGCTAGCTTGTCACATTTTTATGTGAGTGGTGTCAATAGATTCGTCTTCACTTGCAGATGATCATAGGGTATACTAGCCGCATCCCGCGATTCATTCGGGGAAGGAACCTAAAAGCCACGTAACTACGTGAGTCTTACAGTCGGAGTTATTGCAGTCACTTATAACCACTTGTTAAAACTGAGTTTGTGACATTCAGAATTTTAAGAGTAAATTAACTAGTTCTTTTCATATTACAAACTTCAAGACAGGAACTCCCGACTTTGGCAAACATTCTTTTATAATAACAATCTAATATTGCTTTTCTTGTCTGTGTATGGATTGTATTTTGTTTAGTTTAGCTTCCTAGACTTCACCTAGATTTTTTTTAGCTTTGCTTACTTCGGACAAACGATATTTTATCTGTCCCCAAAAACCGTAGAGGGACGTAGGCAGGATAATTTTAATGTTCATTTATCCCTATGCAATCGTTATCATCATCATCAGCAATATTGTCTTTAAAAATGTCAGAATTCTCTTTTTGAATACTAGAATTAATTAAGGAATGAATAGAAACTATTTAAATACACATTCATTAAAAATTAAGAATCGAAATAACATTAATATCCAGAAAATATAGATAGGTCAACGCTTTATTGAAGACACACAAAACATAAAAATAAAATAACATAGTTTTAAAGTTTTTTTTAATTCTAACGTTTTGTTCCAGCTTTAAATAAATAAATGGTACGCATTACGCACTCATGTTATTTCATGCTTCAAAAAACAGACAAGATTTATAACCACAAATTCGCCGCTTTTGCGTTCTTTTACGGGTTTTACGTGAGAATAAACACTTACACCATAAGGTCTTATGGGAAATTATCGTAAAAATACCGTAACTGAGTAAGTAGGTAGTCATTTTTCGAACCATCACCGGAAAATTGGATGGCAGTATGATGTTGTATTTTACGGCATTGAATTTGTTTTGTTAATCTTGTTATTCACACACCAGTATTGATTATGTATTTAAAAGACCTTTCTAATAATTATGTCGGAAATTCGCGTAAAAAACTATTTTATTTTAAGAATCTCGACTACTTTTATTATTTTAAAGTGGTATACGATAATTTTTTGCTGATTATTATTAAGGGATTCTAGTATAGTAAGTTCCTTGATTTTGACAAAAATATAATTAATTTTCAGATTTAGTTATTTTTAAAGTAGGCAAAGCCGTTTTATAACAGACTTAAAAAAGATAGTTCTCAATTTGTTGGAATATTTTTTTGAATTATTAAAAAACGACGATCTAAAGGACTTATTCAACGATATAATTAAAATTTCAAATACGGACTCCTAATTTAAAATTTGATGATATCGTTTGAAAAGTAAAATACTTATTAATATAACTCCTACCCTTTTATTATCTCTCACTAATAATGAACAAGTAAAAAGTTTTTATTAAGCCGTGTGTTTAAAAAATATTGTATTATATACTTATTGTTTTGCTAGAATTTTCTATGTACACTAACAGTATCTACGTATTGTATTTTACATATTTAAATAAAGACATTTTAAAATTTAAATTGAGAATCGAAGTCGGTTTCCACATTGTTGAAACATTGCGGTCGATGACAATACTTAAGCGAACGAAACGATGTTAAGCTTCTCTGATGCTTCGAGCAACTTTTTTCTTCGTCTGTTAGTTAGTATGTTTGTTTTTTTGTCCTTAAATTTCATTCTCACGTACAAGCGTACACATTTCCAAACAATTTTGATGAAACTTGTTGTGTCATACACCAAGGGAAGCCATTCGAATAATACAAAATGATTTATTCATGTTAAGATAATTACATATATTATACAGCCATGGCCACCAAACTAGGCGAAGTTGCCCGTATCGGCGGATAGCCTTCCCTAACAACGAATTTGATTGATTAATAGTACAGATATATAACCTTTAACTTAATTAGTTAAATTAATTAATTTTAAATTTTTATTTTTAAACTAGCTGCGTATTAGAATTTTATCAAAGTATTATTATTGTTTATTGTGACGTTTCACTATGGTCGTTACTATTTAAAACCTTTGCGTAGATTTTACATAATATTACTAAACATTTCATAAACAATTCTTAATTAATTGAGGATTTTCATTATTACGCCATAAAATGGGAGAAGATATCTACGGCGCTATTTTCTAGCCGATTTAAATAATATTTGGTACAAGCATGCAGATTGCAGAACAAAACATTAGCCGTCAAGTGGTTGTCGATTATTTATAAAGTTGCAGACAATTATCTTGGTCGCGAGATCGACAGTTCACGGAACTACTAGATTTTTAATACAACATTTTTTTTATGAACTTCTAGGCCTATAAAATATACATAAGCAATAAATAATAACGTCTAGAACCTTTAAAAAGTAGGCTATTGTAGGTTTTTGATGAAACATGCAAGGAACTAGTTCATCGTTTGTTACAATGCTTCTTAGAATAGAACTCCATCGAGGTCGATCGATTGCTCAGATGTTATTTAGTTGCTACTTGATTAAACTTAAATTGAGTTACTTGTGATTAAAAAAGGAAGAGGTTTTATTCAGAAAACTAACGCGTGTTTGATTCATTTTGTTTAAAAATACGGGTTTTCACGCATACGACGTGTTATCGTTGAAGACACGAACGACTCATTTCGTCCCTGATGAAATTTACCGTATGTGAATGAAACTATAGATGGACCTTTCCAACTATCAGATACTACGCGTGAATACCCGTCTTTTTAAACAAAAAGGAAGAGGTTCTCAATCTATCAGAATCTTTTGTTTTTTGTTTTAAAACAGGAAGGGAGGTACTATCATCGACTAAACTTTTATGTTCGTTATCTGATATTTCAGTCACGGATGTGTGAATTTGAAAAAATATCTTTTGTACAGATTATAAATGTTCGTGGTAACTTTAGCATGTATCAATGCCACTTTGCATTATCTCCACTGGCCTGATAGACGAATAGTGATATTGCAATTTCAAGTCTAAGAGGGGCTGAGGCTGTTAAATGATGTTCCCTAACCCCTAATTTTTGTCATCAAGTAAAAGTATTCGTAATTAAGATTTTGAAAGCTTACCATGTTTGACTTTATGAAAATTCGGAGCAATTTCAAAAACATATACACATAACTAAATACATTATTATTATACGTGGCTATGTCGTACGCAATAGTAGGCACATTTACTAAGGTTTACTGCGAAAAACGCGATAACTGCCAATTTCATGTAATAAAAATTATTCATAAGTACAGCATAAAAATACGAGTACATATTGCGATGTCAATATTCATAAGTTATTATAACATTGACAAGGAACGTCCTAACATACAACATGTTTTGCCTAATAAGTGACGCTTTAATACTCATAGCTCCCCACTAAGATTTATCACGTATCCGGGATGCCATGTTGTTACATGTCCACGCAATTTTCTGATCAATTAGTCGGTCATGAGCAACAGTAAATCGCATAATGCACTTTGCAATTTCAAAATCACTTAATTACTTGTACTAATGTTGGTGCTCGAGTATAAATGATATATCCTATCTTTCTTATTTTAATATTGACCTGCCGCGTGCTTTTGATTTGTTTTGCCGGGCAGAAGGAGACTATTAACTTTCCTCAAGGGAAAGATAATTTTTAAATGACATAAGTATCAGAGAATTGCATCGATGACAATTCTTATTAAACCAAAATATCGGTCAGAATCTTGTTGTGGAGAACAGTTGTTATCGCGAGATCAACTGTTCGCAGAACACTGCGACACCAGATATTTTTCTATAATTCATATTCGTATATAACATGAATATCAGAGAAAAAGAGAACAGACAAAGCTTACAAAATTACGGCAAATTATAATTTACTTAGAAATCGTACCGATGGGAGTTGAAAGAAAATCTGAGACATCGGTTCCGATTCTAGAGAATTGACAAGCGTTCTGTCTCGACACGAGACCACAAAATAAAGATGGTACAGAAGCCAATCTACATACAAAGTACGCTCGAAGAACTCACACATAAACACCGTTAACTGACACGATATCTCAGAACAGTTTGGAAAAGTGCGAGCGCGAGTGCTTTCCGCTTGAGACACGTGTCTGTGAAGTTTTTGGTGCAATTTATTTACATTTTAGTCACCATTCATTTATATAACTATTCTTCCTTTCACTTTCAACAGTAAAGCAAACAACTGGATGCAAGTGCCATTACCACGTTAGTTTTTTGTGCATATAACAACGTTGATAAACCTACCGCCCAGCGTAGATATGATAACGAAGTACGTACATGTGTTTGACTTCTGTACTATATGTCTTTTGTGACGACACTGTATTTTATTTTAATAATTTACTGACAATTTCCTTTATATGTTCCACTTCCGGTACAATTTGCGGTACGTGTTTCTTCGAAATAATGGTTTCTTGAGAAAGGTAAAAATGTAAGTAATCAACTTCAATGTCCTAACATTGAATGGCATAAGCTAACTTATTTCCTTCTTGTACCTATACAAGAAGGAAATAAGTTAGCTTATGCCATTCTAGTTACTCGTACTTGCCTAATAGAAATACATATTTAAAATAATATTTTTACAGGCACGATTTTTGAATAATCAGATAAACAGTGACAGTAAAATAGCAAGTATGAGATTTATAGCAAAAATATTCAAGGAATCGATCATCTAACAAGGTTTATGAGGTTTATGAGCAAATAATGCTCTTATTTGAAGTATAACTATTCGTCTATAATTCGGGCAGATGGCAATTAGTCTGTTGTTTTTTTTTATATATAGCACCATATGATTTGTATATCTGCAAGTGTCTAGTTTATCAATTTTCAAGTTGTGGCATTGTGTATCTAGCGATTAGTAAAAAAAATACTATCTCGCTTTTACGTGATCAAAATCTATATACCTATACCGTAGGTTTTTGGTTAGGGGTGTACTAACCCAAAAAAGGTTTGATGAGATAGAATAAAGCGTTATAAACTGCTGTATTTAATTTTATTATAAAAGATTTAACTGCGCACAGTATGAAACAAAATAATATATATTCACAGTGACAGACTGACAGCTGACATTGAAATTAAAACAAAAAAAACTAGTTGGGGTTGCGTTCCATTACACTCAATATCCTCCCCTGAACGCAGACCCATTGCTGCTGTGAATGCTTGATGACTTGGCTTTGGCGGTCTCTTCGTCAGTGCATCTGCCACCATATGTTCAGTGCTCTTGTATGTGTATTTGATTAGCCCAGCAGCAGCTTTCTCCCGTATAAAGTGGAACCGGACATCAATGTGTTTGCTTCTAGCATTGTAGCCATCAGAATACTAATAGCACTTTGATTATCACAGTACATAGTAATTGGAGTACCTGATAGACTAGGCCAAATTCTTCTTCTAGTTGCTTAAGTCAGAGGGCTTCTTGGGTAGCAGTCGACAGAGACATATATTCAGCCTCAGCGCTACTTAATGCTGTAGTAGGCTGCTTCTTAGAATTCCATGAGATTGCAGCACCCTGAAAAGTGAAGGTATATCCTGCGCAGGATCTTCGGTCATCTGAATCACTAGCCCAGTCTGCATCACAGTATCCAGTAATGTTGCTTTTGTCAGCTGTGAATGTAAGTTTTAAATTGACTGTTCCTTTCAGGTATCGAAATATTCTTTTCACAGAAATCCAGTGTTGCATTGTTGGCTCATTGGTTAATCTACTAACAGTGCTAACAGCATAAGCTAAGTTTGGTCTTGAACACTGATAAGTAAAGCAAACAACCCACTACCTCTTAATATGGAATATTTTTTAAAATTTATTGATCTTTGTAGTCTTTTTCAGTTGAGAGCCTGAAAAATATTGTGTTGATACTGGTTTACATTCATGCATTTGGAAACGAGATAAGATCTTTTTTGTGTAAACAGATTGGTCTAAAGAAATTTCTTCCAAATTTTCTTTTTGAGTTATCTTAATTCCAATGCATTGACTGGCAAAACCCATATCTTTCATCTTAAACTTTTGACATAGTTTGTGTTTAATAGAAGTGGCTGAATCATCATCATTATATCAATCAAAAAACAGAGAAGATTGTCAACATAGATTTTCATTATGTATCTTGCAGTAAATGCAAGGGTCAATTTTAGATCTCGTCATTCCAATTTCTAATAAAGTTACATTTAATTTTTTATTCTACTGTCAACTGGCCTGCTTCAGTCCATACAGGGATTTATTTAATCTACATACTTTATTATCTCCTTCATAACATGGTGGTGGTAACATATGTATCTCTTCTTCCACATCATCCTGTAAGAAAGCAGTTATGGCATCCATTTGATGCATTTTAAGTTTACATTTAACTGCCAGTCCTATTAGGTATCGTATGGATGAGTAACGAACTACTGGTGCATATACTTTATTGTAGTTAATGCCCTTTTGGTTTTAAAAACCCATTTACATGGTATGACTTTTTTTCCTGCGGGTAAGTCCAGTGAAGTCCAGGTGTTGTTTCCTATTAATGACTGGTATTCCTCTTTCATAGCATTTTTCCAAAAAAAAAATCATCATTGCTGCTTATTGCTTCTAAATGGTCTTGGGGATCGTTGTCAAGTAGGCTTGTGGCTGATTTAATTTCAGGCACAAAGGTTTGATCATTTGTAACATCAAAAGTTGTGTAATCTTCAGTGCTTTTCTCAAATGATTGAGATAAATTTCTATCATTTTCTAATATACTGGTTAATGGTAAGTCTACATTTTTTTGTGAGGAGATTTCATCCTGTTCTTGAGAATCTTTTATTTTATTATTTACAGGTTTAACCTTTTCATGTTACATGTTTTTGAACTTTGTTTTATGTTATACGTGATTCTAAAAATACCACATCTCTACTCATAATAATTCTTTTGCTTTTAGGGTCAGCAAGCCTGTAACCTTTGGTGCAGTCGCTATATCCAACAAAAATAAATTTTTGACTTGGGATCTAGTTTCTGACGCTTGTCCTTCGGGACATGCACCATTGCTTTGCATCCAAATATTTTCATATGTGTTAGATCTGGTTTAGAACCCGTCCATACTTGCTCAGGAGTGATGTCAACAAGTGACCGTGTTGGTGATCTATTTATAATATAAGCTGCTGTGGCAACTGCTTCCGCCCAGTACTCTTTCTGTAAACAAGCATTGAATAACATGCATTTGGCGCGTTCTATAAGTGTGCGGTGAACTCGTTCTTTCACATACACCATTTTGTTGAGGTGTGTATGGATTACTTGTTTGGTGTTGAATACCATATTGCTTTAAATATATCTCAAAATTGGTATTTATGTATTCTTTCAGACAGCAGATTTGTAGAGAGTTCTGTAACATATAGAACACTAGGATACTGTTAATGTCACCCGTTTTTTCATTCAGTACTTTGAGTGTGATGTTGCCACAGCTTTTCACGCTCAATATCTTATTATTTGTAATTCAAATGCTCTGTACAGGAGTTTTAGTTTCATTTTCCAGCCAGCCATGATTCATAGTCATGTGGGCAGATGCCCCTGAATCTACAAACCAGCTTGACTCATCATTTTCAATGTTTGTTGAGAAAGCTGCAACAAATCCATTCATGATGTCATTAATTTGTTCACATTCTCTTCTACATTAGTACTTGTTTGTAGGCTTGTGTTTATAAGGTCTTGTAAAAGCCCTACTTTTCTGAGCTGTCCAGAATTTTCAAACGCTTTTTTAAGTTGTCCCACACTTGTTTTAATGATTGACAGCCTTGAACCTGCACATATAGTTGTGGATCAATTAGTAAAATGATTTTTGATTTGGCTTTTACATCCTTTTTCTGATCATCACACCTTCCTGTAACACATTCCCACAACTCTTCGTGTTGCAAATACGCTTCTAGGGCAAAATTCCAACCTGTGAAATTTTCTCTTCCCGTCAATTTTGATATCGAAAACATATTTGCGGCCATAATTATGCAGTGCAAATATGAAAAGGCTGAAAGAAAAACACTGTAACACAAAAATATTGGCTTTTTCGAACTAAATACTTGATAACTTTTTAGATTTTAACAAAAAAACAAAGATATGGGACGGACCTTAACCTGATGGAATAGAATAAAGCGTTATAAACTGCTGTATTTAATTTTATTATAAAAGATTTCACTGTGCAGAGTATGAGACAAAATTATATATTGACAGTGACAGGCTGACAGCTGATATTGAAATTAAAACAAAAAAACTAGTTGGAGTTGTGTTCCATTTCACTTAACAGAGCAATATACTTATTATTACGAGTATGAACAGTTTTAACTTAAGCTGTAGTTTCCGAAAATTTCATCCAATTCGGTTTAGCAGTTATTGCGTGAAAGACTAACAAAATTTACATCACTTACACATTGTTACAAACTATCGCGTTTCTAATATTAGAAGGATAGTAGGAAGTAGGATATGCCTTGGTTCTCGACTTCAACGATAAAAGAATAATCTGCGGGATCTAAAAAGTGGGATCTAAATAGGCGCCAATTTCAATGGTTAGTCCTGAAATTATAATATTTATAACAATATAAAATAATGTATAACACATTAAAATGCCATTACTTATTATAACTTAAGATAACGTATTATCGCCTAAGGTCTGACTTGGCTAGTTCTCGTTTACTTAACCCGACTATCGAGTGTAAAAACGTAAGAATATCTTTTAAAAAAGTTACCCACTTCCATTATTAGGGAAGATAGAAAATTTTCAATAACTTCGGTATGAAAATGAAACTTCTTGACCAAAATTCCTCAATTTAAAATGGAATACCACACGAGAGTTACACAGTACGCTTTGAAACAAAAAAAAAACGAATCAGTTTACCCTACCCTGATAAATCAGGTAATTAACAGTTAAAAGACAGTCGAATTAAGTACATCCTCTTTTTTTCAAGTCGGTAGAAAACGTAAAAAATACTCAATTATATATCGGTACATATTACTAAGTGATATTTCATCTAAACTTATCCTAAAAGCAGCAATAAATGAAATAAAATTTAATTTCATCCGAAATTCAAATTAATATTTAACACTTAGATTTACTTCGTTATCCAATAAATATAGTTGCGTGTGAATTGCCAGCAATTTATTAGAAATTTCAAGTGTCATAATTGCTTACTTAATATAAGGTTTGGGTTATATTTCATATTAAAATGATGATTATGTGGTAGGTTTAATAATTTAGCGATTTGTATAAATTTAAAGGTTAAATCTTGAAGGCTGAGGTATTAATCTAAGTTTAGCTACGCTTATATTA
This sequence comes from Ligdia adustata, assembly GCA_947049295.1. Lineage (NCBI taxonomy): Eukaryota > Metazoa > Arthropoda > Insecta > Lepidoptera > Geometridae > Ligdia > Ligdia adustata. The sequence continues at coordinate 6,817,864 of OX346237.1, forward strand.
TTAAGTCCCGACGCAAAAACGACGAGGTGATATAAGTATGACGTGTCTGTGTATATGTGTCTGAGCGTGTCTGTCTGTGTGGCATGGTTAGCTCCCTAACGGATGTACCGATATTGATTTGGTTTTTATCAGACTGCGAAAGAAGGGGGTATGTTTTTCGAGTGTGTGTAAGTATATATAGCCTTAACGGCTTGTCGTATTTTTATGTGAGTGGTGTCAATAGATTCATCTTAGTCGTAAGCGTGAAACTGGGTACATCAAAATAAAATAAATAAGAAAATAAAGACTCTACACAGGTTTAACGATTTGACAGTCGGTTTTTTGATATCGCTTCTAACCACTCGTTTAATTGACAGGTAAATGAGTCGGGAGTGTTCTTGGCTATGTTTGATAACTATCAGTCCTAGATTGCCGACGCCACAGAATGGCGGATAACGTATTTTTTCATAACTCTCAAAATATGAGCATCATATGAAAAAAAAAACATGTGACTAGGCTTGACTAGTAGAATCTTCTTCTTCTTTGCCTAGCTCTTTCCCATTTCATTTCATTTGGGGTCGGCCCTTCGTATCATGCCTCTCCAGGCAGATCTGTCTTGACTAGTACAATACTATACATTATGATAATTTCAAATCAATATGGCTGCCACCAGATACGAGTATTTCGGTGTTTTTTTTTTTAATTTTGTTTTTGTGATATTAATAACGAGTTTTGTAATTGTAAAACAAAACATTGAGCGTAAAGCTAAAGCGATTATATCCGAAAAAAAAAGTTGAAAAATTCTAACTAGACGTTAAAAGAGTACAAACAGCTCTTTTATAAAAAATACTAAATATCCATACAATGACAGTTTAACAGTAGTTAGGTGACGTTCTTACTTTTAAGCTGCAGAACCGGATTTACAGTACTATTCTATTATGAATCCAAGTGACATGTCACACACGTTTTTTATTCGACTTCCCCAAAAAAGAGGAGGTATTTTTTTATGTGTTATAGATACCTAACTTCTCCGAGGCGGCTACACTGATTTGAAAAATATTTTTTGGTTTGAAAGATTACTTACTTCTTAGGTGGTCTCATTTTAATTCTGTCAAAATGATTCAAGGGTTTAATTTTTAAATCGAATTGAAAAGTTATATTGACGGAGTAATGGAAGTAATGGTTTTTTTTAAAGAACTTGTGTTAGGACTAGCTTCCTGTCACCCTCTGTAGAATTTCCTACTACATACCTTTTTAAGTATTTGTGGCAATCATAATTCCGATAAATAATTTTTATTTGTATGTAGATGCGAAATGCTTTGCGTCAACTTTTGTTGTGCGAACTGCCAGATTGTAGAAATCTGTACCGGGTTCTCTATTTCACGGTAGCTAACTATAAATCTTTGTCTTTTCAAGTTGCAACTGGATCGGTTTATTTTAGGCACATTCTACAGGTATAGGTTACATTCTAGGCCACATCATCGATTTACATCAGCTGATTGGGGTCAGACGCAAGCCATATAATAATATTATCAAAAAAACAATCCTTATTAAGTAACACTTCAAAAAAGGATAAACAGGCTTCAATTAACGATACGATACGGCAATAAAGACGTCATTTACAAAAAAATACAACTATTGATTACAAAAAACTACTGGACAAATTTTTTAGAAATTTAATGAATCGACGATTTTACACCCTCCTCTTTCAGACAAGCGTGCTACATTTTAGACCACATCATCGCTTTACATCTGGTGAATTGAATTCAAATGTAAGTCTATTTTGTAAAAAAAAGTCTACTAAAAAGACAGTTTTTGAAGAATTATTTTAAAGAGAACAAAAGACAGAAATCAATCATCATTTCTAAATAAACAATTAAAGACAGACTGGCACTTTGAACTATCATTCGTAGGATTATAATTTATGGTTTCGTTTTCTTTGATACGGGCCGGTTTCAGTTTTAGAAAGCGCCTAGAGGTTGGGTTTCCAATTTGTATCATAAAAAATCCATCAATTTTCTTTGAAAGGCAGGTAAGTAAATGGGTTTGGTTAGGGATTATTTAGGCAAGTTATTTTGTGTAATCGAGAAATTTAGCTCTGAAGACAGAAGATAAAAGATATTTATTTGACCTTGTTATTTCGTTAAGGTTATCATTATGCTACAAGGCTATCGATTTAGGTTGTTAATATTTTGTTTCGCGGCCGGACTTCAGTTTCACCTAACTATAATTCGAATTACTATTTTGTCGTTACATTGTAATTCAGCCATGTAATTCAGTAAATATATTCAATGTCATTCGGTCATTATTACAATTCTAATAAACTGAATAAATCTATTACATATCTCATGATTTAAAATCAGTTTATTAGTTGAGGAGCTATAGTGAAACCTACTCATACATACATACATAGACAACTAACCGTGTGTTCCGGCATTTTTCACATTTCCCCCTATATAAGTATCAAATGACCCTCTCATTTGATACTTATATTGGGGGAAATGTGATAATTGGCTTGGCTGGTAGTATAGTATACACTTTGATCATTTTGTAGCGATGATGGTCGAGTGGTTAGTGGGGTCGATTGCCGTGCAAAAGGTACGAGGTTCGATCCGATCGAAAAGAGCCTGAGCTTCCCGCGAAGGAAAACGTCGTGAGGAAACCATATCATGGTGGTAGGGCGTTTCCTATCGCTCGCCTGGCTAGCTACCACCCACGAGTTGTAAAATCTGTCGCCAAGCAGCTAACGGTGTGTTCCGGCAGCCTTCCTTGAAAGCCAGTGTATTCCAGACTACGCATGCTTCATCTTAGGCTACAGTATCGCTGGCTTCTGTGGTCATGCGAACTTGTGGTTGTGTCCGTCCAGCTGTGTAGGATAAAGAAAAAGAGACAGCCAAAAACACTTTCTTTTGACTTCGCCATAGTTGGCTAAAAATTCAATAGACACACCCTTATTATCAATGTGATAAGGTTGTGTAATGAACGCTAACAACCTTATTAATAAACACTTCGTAACTTAAACCATATTTTGTCTTGTTTTATCCAATGGAGAATGTAGACAACGGACGATTTAAGTTAACGACGCGTTTATTTATAAGTCTGTTAAAGTTTAGTATAATATTTAATATATTTTTCAGTTTGTGATAGAGAAATTCAGCATTATCAGAATCGTTTTAAATAATACTTGTCATACTTTTTATACTAAAATAATTGAAATATTCAGGAAAATTTTGTGCCAAATTGTAGATTTTGAATGAAGTAGTCAGAAATTTCACAATAATCCGGCATCCGACTCAACTCTGTCTAACTACATCACTAGTTTTAAAACTCAGTCAAGAACCTTGAAGTGTTCGAAACTAAAGTTTTAAAGTATGATGAAACCGCTTTACCGTCATAGTTTTGAAATTAAAAATTGCGCTCACCATCTCCATCCAAAGGTTTCCTTTAAGAGATTCATATTACTTTTCGCGACAACTACTTAAGTCATGATAAAATTGTAACATAAATAAAAACGTTAATAAATAAATCAGTTTTATAAACAAAATCGATTTATAATAACATACCAAATTAACACTTACTGAAAGTCTAATCCTATTGATAAAGGACTTTGAATCAAGTCATTTTTAAAATAGATACCTAGTAAAATCCTACATCTAATTTTTTTCAGGCGTTTGTATTGTAAAACGCTTATGTAAAAACCTATTTAGCGTCAAGGGTTAAAAACTATTTGTCAAAGGGTTCAAAAAATTTATAGTAGCGCTTGCAGTAAATTATTCGAGACATATCCCAGTCGCTGATATTAAACAGCATTCTGACCGATCAGATCCATGATGGGTGACCGTGGAGTGAAGGAATATGAACACATTAAATTGTAGATATGTTTGTTTGTCTTCGCATAACCATACATATATGACTTATGATTTATATGATTTAGGTCATGTCCGGCAGTTCCACATATCTCTACTAATCTATCTCTACTAGAAGGGCAGAATGTTTTCGTTTTTCGTACTATTCTGTTAACTATTTTATTTTGCACGCTCGACATGGGCAAACGGGATAAACATGTTATGTACCTGAACAGTTAAGACAAAAAAATATTTTAATAAATTTATTTTGTTCCACCTATAATTAATAGTGGGAAAACATTGTCGTTTTACTTCCACGTATTATTACTATGATAAAGTAAGTACAATTATGAAGAAAAATCAAAAAGTACTGAAAAAATAGCAGATGCTGATATTAAAATTAGTCTTCTAGTATCGGAGGATTTTGAGTGGCGTAATAATCGAAACCAGGTGAAACCATTGTGCCAAAGCGCGAACATTACAGATGACCAGGTGCCCAATCGGCTAGAGTAAGGCACGAAAGGTTTGAAAACAAGATCAAGCAAACTTGGTTTCGATTTTACAGTTCGCCGTTCTAAACCTGTCTAAATGAATGCTTGTTAAAAAAAATTGCTTGCTCTTGTTTTCAACTCTTTTATGCCTGTCTCTAACCAATAGGGTGGCTGATTCACTAACTAAAAGTGGCAAAAACAACTCACGGTAAAAGTTAATGAGGCCACCTCGTTAAACAACAGAGAGAAGGTTTTTTATCATTATTTTTAACCACGTCAACTAAGATCTCATCTCGCATGTAAACTAAAATCTACTTTTTTAGTTTTTTTTTTTTTACTTAGTGAAAATATTATAGAGTTTTTTTGTTATATTTTGAAACTGTTAGTTAGGGGCAAGTCGTAACTGTTAAGATCAATATATATCTTAAGTTCTAATATGAATTAAATTTGCCATAGCGTTTCGCAATGTTGCAAGGTCCATTTATTTGCGAATTGGTTTGAAATGCTTATTTCCATCACAAAACTTAGTATTGTCAAAACAAAAATAGAACATCAAATAACAAATTCAACAGAAAACAGACAGAAGTCTTACCGCTAAAAAGGGATCTCTTTTAGACCACCATTGTAGGTAAGGTTTAGCGTAGATATGGTGCAAAATAAAAAAAATAATTCTATGTTGTTTGTTTGGTTTTAGCTACTGGATATTACAATATTTATAGCGCGGATTTACTGTTATAAATTAATAAAGGCCCATGCATAAGCTTGTAAATATTTAATCAAAAACTGTTAAGCCTTTAAATATTGTTGTGATTTAAATTGGGTTCAAAGTATATGAATGAACTAACTTTTTATTTCCGATACCTATGCGGTAGCGATGTTGGTCGACTAGTTGGTGCGGTCGACTGGTACCGGTGAAGGAAAACTACATGAAGAAAACATAGCATGGTGGTAGGGCGTTTCCTATCGCTCGCCTGGCTGGCTACCATGTTCAAGTTGTAAAATCTGTCGCCAAGCACCTAACGGTGTATTCGGGTTGCCTTCCTTGAGAGCCAGTGTATTCCAGACTAGGCCTGCTGAGACATACAGTATCGCCGACTTCCGTCGTTGTGCGAACTTGTATTCTAATGCCTAGCTATGAAGGATAGAAAAAAACATAAACAAGTTAATTGTAAGTACAAAAGTTCTAAGTAATTATTAGTAAGTGAAAAGTCGTTTTCTTTTTAAAACTTAGAATATTATTATTACCTTGTTATTTTATATTACCACTAAAGTCTTGTTACACAAAAGGGCTGTCACAAATAAGTTTCATATTACTTTAAACTCATGTCTTTAGTGGGTCTTTTATTATAAGTCATTAAAACTTTGTTAGTTAGAGTTATGTTTATTTTAATAATGTACGTGTCTAGACATCTAGAACTTAGGGTCACGACAACAAATATTTGAATAATTTATTGTTTCTATTCTGAATTAATTTTAATTTGTATTTCAGTAAATAAATGCGTTAATTGCTCGTTGGTAAGTTAGTGTTATTTGTGTGTAAAAACATGTTTGAGAGTTACTTTAGAGATGTATTACGCATGACCCTCTACTGAGCATGGGTCTCCTCTGTCGCCCATCATAAAAATGAAACTTTAGTTTTTAATAACCGCGGCGTTACACACGGAATAAAATTTTTATTTTCAAATTTTGTACCCGCATTTGACCTACTTAGGCTTTGAATTTACAAAAATCATTTCTTCTTACCTACACACATATATTATACTTCTTACCTACACACATATATTAGAAGTATTATACGACCGGCCTAAGCTCACGATTTGGTAAGCGCCCATTTTTTGAACAAAGTGTATACAAATACATTATATCACTTACGCTTCATTCGGTCCCTGTCTTCCGAGAGTGCGAGTCGCACGTCAAAATTCGATGAGAGCGGATAACTGCCGAAACAATACCTTCTTGTGCTTTCCCAATGTGCAAAAACTACTCCAAAAGACAACATAAGGCTTCAGGCATCACATTTTACGCGTAATTATAGATATCTTACTATATTTTGTAGTTACTAAAAATAAACATAATAACCATTGTTTTCTAGTTGTCATATTACGGTGACACTAAAGAATGAATAGATAGTACATACTGCTCTTAAGTGCGACAGAGATAACAGTCGTCTAGTTGCCAAGAGCAACGCGGTTCCTGTTTAACGTCAGCTTATTAGAGTGGAGATCGTATACCGTTAATCAGACCAATAGATTGATCGGATACGATCAGTCGACGGATGCGAAATACATGTTGATTGTTAAACGTTATTTAAAGGCTAAAAAATATTACTTATTCTACTATAGTACGTATGTACGTTAAAATATATGAGAATGTACAATTTTCGTTTTTATTTGTCAAGCTAATTAAATGAAAAATCTATTGCAATATTAAAAAAACAATATTCATAACCGATTCCGGCGAAAACAATATATTGTTTCTGTCGGATCGGTTATGCTATTACTAACATCCCTGATGACGTATACATTTAAAGTTGTAAAACTTAAAGAAGTTGACGCGTCTTAGAAAATGCAGATATTCTAAAGATCAGCTGCGGTCTCTTTTTTTCTTGCATATCCGACATTCACTATCTCTCTCTAGTAACGTATTTACTACTTAGACGTATACTATGCTTTCAAAAGAGTATCTTCTCGTGTTTACTTATTATTTTTGTAAGAAAAGAATTAAATCACGGGTCCATACTTATTACTTATGTCAATTCCTACACCGTAATAGAATAAACTATCTAAATTTCATATATCTAGGTTCCACTGTTTAGGCTTTGCGTTAATTCTAGGTAATATCCTTCAGTCAGTAAGGATTTACTCTTTTACATACATATTCATAATAAAATATATCTAACCTTTTTAAGATATAAATAAAAATAAAGTAGCGTTAAAATGTATAAAAATAAACGGGAATAATTTTTAAACTATGTGTTAATCACTTCCAGTTCCCGGGCTCCAGAAGCACCAAAAACCCCATTGACGTAACAAATTGAATGCTAGAATATAAAATTGAAAAGTGGAAACTTCAGTAGTCTATAAAAAGGCCGACTAATGAACGACTCTGCGAGCGGATTCCAATAAAATAATTCTTCTTTATGGGCCTATAAATATTATTTTTAGTGAGCGGAACATGACCTCCGCAGTCGGGCCCGTTGTAACTAAATTTTGAACTGTGACAAGTAAATAAAGGGTTAAAAATGCCTATTGGTTTAGTATTGGTTGCAGAATTTATTATTTGAAGATTTGAATTATTTGAACACGCGAAGTACTGGCACGCACATTTTTGTTCTGACTCTTTTTATCCGACTGCCCAAGATAAGGGTAATGTTTCTCTAGTGTAATTCACTGATATTATAAAGGCGAAAGCTGGTTTCACTCATTAAGATACCTTTACTATATATTTTGACATTGCATTTTGTAATCAAATAACTGAAAGTTTTACTAGTGGAATACCGAATTAAACGCAGCTACTTCATAAGTAGAAATGTTATTATTTTTAGTTCTTATAAGCAGTTCAAACATATAAGTACTCTTAAATATATATCTAAACTGTAAATCATGTTTCTGAAATGTAATATCTTAAGGGTAAAATAAGAAACAATTTACTTAAAATTATGTATTATGTTATCAACAAAGTCTCGTATTAGTTTGACTTCATACGGTGTCTATTTATCTTCCTTGCTTTACTTAACATGTTATGAAGCCTTTTTCAGCTTGATTTACGCATCAAAAGAGCTCTGAGTTTAACTTTTTTATTTTTAGTTTTTTTTGTAGGAAATGTAAGGACAGTATTTTCAGAAGATATATTTGTATTTTAATTATAACTTAAGATGTTTTTCCTAAACATTGATTGAGCAATGTTTTATTTTAAATCACTTCGCAATTGCTTGAAGGCTTATACTGTCTAAGTTTTTATAAATCAGTAACGGGCAAGTGCTTTAATTAGGAAAAATGAAATCTTAACTACAACAAAAAAATAGCAGATGGATTACCAATAGACTGCTTAAGATCTATATATAAACTAATCGATGCTCCAATCCACCACCAGAGGGCAGCGTGCCTATTTTGCTAGCGGCATTACCACGCTGAATGGCTTTACGTTTTTTACATTGAAATATATGTAGTAAATAATTTAAATACATTTACTAAATGATTTAATTCCAACAGAAATCATTGAATTAAACAAAACCCAGACCAGATAAAAAGAAATTTTATTACCGCGAAATCGGGCGAAAAAAATCAAACAATGAACAAATTTAACACGACAGAGAAAATCCTTTAAATTTCCTCAGCGAAAAGCCAAATGCCAAATTGGCTGTATTTGTAAGAATCCGTCTGTTACATAACAGAAAATGCTGAAAGAAATAAGGAAGACCTGTAAGAAAATATATAGCAGCGAGCGAAACGATTACCTTGCTATACCTAAAGTTGTTTTCTTTTTGTGGAAAATGCGAGGACAGTATAATTTCAGGCGACATTTTTGTATTTAAAAAACCCCCAACTTCGCCATTTTGTGGTGACGGCAATCTTGGATGAGTCATTTATCAAAGTCTATTTTACTAAATTTAGTTAGTTCTTCAGATAAATAAGGCTTTATACGTATGAAATGTAATGTTAAATTAGAACATTTGGGCAGACATTATGCAATAGAGCAATACATACAACTTTAAGATGTTACCATTTAATTGTTATGGTATCAAAAATGATAGTGAGTTTATTCTACATGGTTATCGGCTAGAAGTGTATAAAGCTGAAAGGGGGTTACAATACCAAGCAGTGTAGAACAATCTAATATTCATAATTCCAGTATGTTAAATCTATAATGGTATTTTGTTTTACGTAATTGACTAATTAAGCCAAATTAATTTGCCCCGAAGCTATTTATGGCTAAATCAAAGGAAATAATTAATAGGAAACATCATTAGTTATTAACCTAAATACGACACAATAATATTAATTACTAAATACGTTGTACTTATATTAATAAGATTAGCTATGATATAACTTACTACTAACTGTCACTCGCGGCGTTGCCTGCAATATAAAATGAGTTATAAAGAAGTTAAATAAATGAATGAACGAATTAACTTTTTATTGCAAACACACAAACGAGATTTAAAATCTTACATCTAGTGTCATAAGTGGATGTTACATACTTTGACCCTCTATTTAACATCCTTAAAGTTGAATTTTCAAAAAAAAAGTTTTTGAACATTCTTACACCCTAAAATGATTACATCCTATACTATCTTTCTGGGTTCAGCGGTCTGACTGAATGACCTGTCAGACATTCAGTCAGGACTTACACTTTTATAAATACTTTGCATCGCGCTGTTACCCGCTGATCTATATTTTTATAGCAAATATTACTCAGTGATAATGTACCTTTCTAACGACCAAAGAATATTTGAAATCAAACCAGTAGTTTTTGAGTTTCTTCGTTACATACAAAAATACAAATCTTTCCTATTTTAAATTATAATATGCGTACTGATATATATATATATATAAAGTTACGAAGCTTACCTAGTTGGGTAAATATTTATGTTGTATGGGACAGTATCTTTATATAAGATGCACTTTGAAACGCTGGCCAAATTATAGGTTGAGCGAAAAACTAAACCAGCTGTTTCATTGTTTTATCAGATGAAAAAATTACCAGCTATTTTATTGTTTATTAGTTTTTATATATTAGTTAGTAAAAGTTGTTGATCAATAATAACGAGTACAGTCACCTTCAAGGCTTAGTGCATCCCTAACCAATTACACTGTTTGAAATATCACATTTTAACCTTTTGCTCATGCAGTAACAAGTAAAATTTAAAAAACACTCGACATCGCCATTTTATGTTGGCCGTCATCTTGGATTCGAAATTTGTCGTAGTAAATTTTATTATATTCATTTTATAATTTTTTTTTTTTTTGTATTCTACTAGTCTCATCCTTTCAAAAATAAGTAATCCGCTATTTTATGGCGTCTTCGACAAATTGAGAACGGAGACTTTTTCTTAAGTTAGTTAAAACACCACCTCACCTGCAGATATGGCAGAATAAACATATAAGTTGCTAAGCATTTGCAAACCTTTTGTCTTCATTACTAATAAAAGACATTGCTTAATTAACGCTTGTTTGAAATTAGGTCACTATATCCGAAATTGCAACGAATATTCAATCTAAACTCTAAAGTTCACTCACTAACTAGACCTGCAAAACTTGAGACAACTTCGATGCAGTTTAAATAGCAGTTTTAGTTTATCTAACCAATAGTCATTCCTTATCAGTGTTACCGGGAATTTGCCTTTAAGTTATGTGTGTTTGTTATTACTGTCAATACAAGGGAAGATGTTATCAAATTCTTACCATATTCTAGCATTCAGGTTTTCTGTGTTCGCTGAAATAAATAACGTTTTCGTTTATAATTATCTCAAAACTCGTGTTCCTTCAAGTACATATTGAATGAATAAATGAATCAATCAACTCATTACTGTAGACACAGAAGCATCAAATATACAATATGGAAATCTTATATCTAGTGTCTCAAGTGGTACGAGTGTTGAAGTCAAATAATAGTGGATTATCAATTAATCTAGTAATGTAATGTGCATACTCGGACGAGTACTTGTAGTTGTTTATGTTTCTTAATAAAAGATAACTTTTCATTAAAAACTAGCTTATAACATTATTAAAAAAAAAACAATACAAAAAACATGCTAGATTTCTAATGACAGCCTTATCGCTTAAAGCAATATTTTTCCAGGCAACCATGCACGTACAAGATATTAGAAACTAATATAGTGTTTTCATGGCCAGGGCATTTCCAAAATCCTAGTTAACTCACTTCTTAAGTAAGAAATTTAAGTGGTTGTAAAGTATAAATAAATATTGAAAAATAGGCGGTTATAGCTTTAGAGACTAGCCTGCACAGAGCGCAAATATCTATCGGGCTCTCGAAGTGCTTGCAATGTGGGTCTTGTGCAGGTCTAGTTTTGGAAAACAAGATGAGCTCCCAGTCCCTACGGGCCCAAAGTCTCGACTCCAAATGGCTGAAATATATAATTTCTACCGAGGCTAGCATATTTCCGCCGCTTGTGCTGTTCGGCTAAATATGCCGCCTAGCCTACTCTGTCTATATAAATACAAATTACTTGTATTTTTGAGATGCAGTATTAGTTAGTTGTTTTGCATAATTAATTATAGACGCTTTGGGATTTCCATATTACTGATCTTGAACTCAAGATAGATTTGCCCGAACTGCATCACCAATTTAATATCGACTAGCCAAATTAATTTTGCTACATTATCACCAAAAGTTTGGAAGCCCTTTGAGGGAATCGTTTGATAGCGGAGTCAATCCCAGTGGACAAACTTCGTGGAAATTACGTGACAAAGTTACTGATTAATAATCTCTTTGTGCAAATCGTTTGCTTTGTGTCTGTGAATGTTTTGAAAACGAGCATTTTGAGGCTTTGTGGAGTTAATTTGATTTTGGCCGCGCTGAGATGCCGTCTTTGGGGACTTAGTGCTTTCAGAAGCTACGGAATTACAATACAAGAACTCTGTGGACGGTTTTTAGGTTCTATATTTACAATGGTTGGAATGAAACCATTATTCAGTAGAACGAACTACCTTTGAATAGTTTTTATATTTATATTTACAATACCTAGACTACGAAGTAATGATTGCAATACTTCAGAATGTTGGCTATTACTACGCCAGCCTACGACTATTGTCGTTAAACAGATGGATGGACCGAGGCAAAGCTTAAGGGTATGTCCCTTAGACTGCGTAGGTGCCTAGCTCTAAAAAGCTATACTGAAAGATATTCTGTTGATCGATGTTTATATCTTAGTATAAAATATACATCAGGTGAAATTTGGTCAACGTAAAAAATACTCTTGATTTAAAAATCATCAATCAATAGTTTATTTTATAAACTTAGAAAATAAATACCCAATAAACGAACACTTAAATTAAATCTTTTTCCAAAACATACTGCACCTCGTAGTTTTACCCGCGATGTATATGTGTTATTGTCATGAACACATTCATTATTTTTTTTAAAGTTGCTAAATTGTCAAATGTCATTCCAATCGGTTTTGTCGTTATTATATTATTCCCGTGCCTAGTTAATAATTTAAACGTGCCATCGAAAGCAGGTCAAATCTTGGCGCTGCTACTCCAATTCCAAATTGCCTACCTGTAAAACTTTGCTCGTTGCAGACGAGTCCAGTTGCCGCATTATTGTTCTAATAAGTAGGGCAACGAAAATAAACAGCGAAAACAGTGATCCAACTTTTCGATAACCTTTCTCAGAGTCTTTTCCTTACCTTGATATTTTACTGGTGGCTTGCCATATGTTTAGGGTACTGATTACAGAATGGTTACTTAGTGTTGTTTGTGACAGTTTTGATATTCGTTGGTTCGATTTTTATTTTAATAATACTTGAAAACTAAGTCGGAGTGTTGGAGCGGATAATTTTGGAATGCTTTTTCTATACAAATTAATTTTCAACATTGTCTAACAAGCATTGTAATCTTCATAATTTACCAATTTCTTACACACATTAAATATATATATATATATATATAGATTAATGTTAAAATTAATACAAATATAGATTAATCAAAATCTAATAGGCTGCAATTTATTTACGCTAATTGACACAATAAGTGTGCTCTGATCAAATTGAGCTTAAAATAATGGATTTTAGGGGTTACTAAGATTTTGTTGTCTTATGTGAAAATGGATGGACATTTGTTCGTGTGTTACCAATCTGTATCTCACGAACAATGATAGTTAGACAGGTTACATTTTCTAAAAAATCATAATAAAAAATACTAAAATTAGAATGATATAAATATTTTAGAGCTTCCATTCGAAACCAGTAATTTTGTATATTCACTTTATAAATAAATAGTTAAATCAAAATAATGTAACTATTAAAGTTTCCGTCCAACAAAAGTAATATTCGGTACTATAGGATATCTTGTTGCTTGGATTAACACCATAGACTACGTATTATCCCGAAATACCAACAAATTCTCGCCGCATAGCAATAAACAACTGAAAAAACTTCATAATTTTTACCGAGTGAGTAACAAGCGCTTCGACCGAAATCTTTTTCTTTCCAGAACTAAATACAAGAGCCAAGAGTTCCTGCGGTATACGTATAAAAGTGAAAAAAAAAGTATAAAATGTATGCTGACACTTTTTGCTATTAAAGTTCCGAGATCTATCTATCTATCTCTCTGACTTATTTTTAAGTACTTTTTAATATTCTTCATATCTTTTCTGTCTTCTCTTTGTTGATTAATTAAATTAACACGTTCACTGCGCAGCTTACAATTCGTATAACTAACTTTACACGTGTGAACACGTTTCGTGCAAAAACCTCATTAGTGACACGTGTTTGGTAACAAAAACATTTTAGCTCACTTGTTCTGAAATATAAAGTACTATTAAATTACATTACGCCGAAGAGGTAGGTATACTATTTCGAGGTGTTTTAAACAGATGTAAAAACAAAAGTTTTTCTTTATATTATTAATGAATTAATCTTTCAGTTCTTTAAATTTCTTTACATAATAATGACGGATGTTTTTCATGCGTGACATACTTTGTAACTTCATTTTCTTTAATGTTATTTTTTAATAATAATTAAGCCAGTTTTTAAATATTTTTCTTCGGTAAATATCTTTTTTTAATCATCTAGGCATTTGACCACAAGTACGCACACGGAAATCAGCGATACTGTAGCCTTAGATGGAGCATGCATGAACTAGTTTTTAATACACTGGTTCTCAAGTTCACAAATACGTAGTTTAAATTTCTATTTTGACGAACAAATTTACGACAGTATTCAAAAACTGCCTCTCAGAGTTCAAATTAATTATTTCTAAATGTAATATCCCAATTTCGTCTACGCCTTTCATCGTTCCATGAAATTTAAGCTTTACGATTTATTAGTTATTCCACGACAAAAACTGGCTGTTGCCAAACTATTGTTAGTGCTTTAGGCTGTCGAAAACTTATTAGCATACTGTTTGCATTTGCGAAATTAGTTTGACGACAGTATGGACTACAGTTCCAGGGTTTAAAGTTTTATATTAATTTTAATATTTAGAAAGGTACGTTTTTTTAATTTTTATTTTCTCTATAACCACTTTAAAGATTTACAGTTAGTAAAAATCTTTTTTTTTTTTGTATATTTCTCAATGCATTTGTCTCCTGATCCGATTTGAAAAACAAAATGTATGTGAACATTTCACAGGTGACCCGAAAATCACTACTGTAGTTTAATATATTAAATATAAGAACTGAAAATGTTGTCTGTCGAATAAAAATATGTTTTTACTTCTTGGAAAATAAGTATTTTTACTTGTTATTCCATGAAATACGATAGAGATTACTTTTTTGCTCGGTTTTCTGATTTATAAACTATAAAACTGAAAAAAATATATAGCTGCTTATATAATATAATAAATCAAACACAATTATCGGATTCGAAAGTTTTTTTTTTGTTGAGTCAGTCTTCCATTAGCAGCCATTATTTAAAAATTTTACTTAATAATGGGTATTTAAAGTCCGAATACACTCCACGCATATCATATAATTAAGATCTATTCACATTTTGGGACAAAATAAAATATTAAAGTTAATTATCACGAACGTAAATTGAGGCCGAGATAGAAAACGAGGCCGCAAATCCTAACTAATGCAAATACACCGTCATTATCACTCACGAGCTCGCATTCATTCTATTTATACCAAAAGCTTACAGTTTAACCAGTATGAGCACAGACGTGGCTATAATGAATTTATTTTTTTAAAGGCAATAGGTAATCGCGCATCGCAAGCGCGATTGCCTAGAAGAAACCGATTCACTCGCAACTTGAAGAGACCGAGTTTCCCGATAGCTATCAATCGGGAAATAAAACTTAGCAGTAAATTCCACAACCTGGCAGTTCGCACACACAAACAAAAGTATACGCGAAGGGTTTTCTGAGAGTCTGTAGAACCTCTACCATGAACCGATGGCGCCTTACAGTATCTGTACTTGTCCGATTGAAGAATTAAGATGGGAAATACTTACAATTCAAGTTTTATTTTATTATGTAAGGCAAGAATCTATCGGGATGTAGGTCTGCTGATACGCCTCTTAAAACTCTAAAACAATATGAGACTTGGTGCATCGTATGACGTTATACAATATATAAACGTGATGCAATGTTTGAAATACTATATAATATTATAGTTTTGAAAAAATAATAATAAAAAATGTCAAAATCAATAGTTTATAAAAATCCAATCTGGAAATTTATGGTGTATTTTATAAATTTGTCCTTCAATTAATATCGACTTTAAAAAACTTAACGCGTTTCTATAGACCCAATGTCTTTAGCAGTGGTATATTTTTTGTAGTGTTACCAAACCTAGTAAGTTATTTTCTATAATTTAATTTTCCAAAGTTGTATCCTAATTTGGCAGACTCGCAAAAGGTAGATAGATATATATACACTAAGAATTTAAATATATATATATATATATATATATATATATATATATTATATATATATATATATATATATAATGCGGCCAAAAAAGTCATCGGCACTTTTCTACGCAAACTTTCCGAAGTATTGCAAGCGAGTTTAATTTTTTTCTTATTTGCAACATTTTTAGCAGATGCAACTTTGTAAGCTATAATAGCAAAATAAACACACAAAGTACATTATGTATCAAAATCCTAATATTTTTGTACATGTCGGAATATGCGTGTTGCTTCAATTTTGATGCCATAACTACTTGATGTATTCGGCTAGAGCCTGCTCAACCTGAGCCTATAGTTTGATTAATTGCACAAATGTTTATAACAACGGTACTTTTTATACCCTGCCTTGAAATAAAACACGGCTATCTGCGGACCTTTCTTTAAGGCTTTTTTGAGGTAGATACAAAAAATATATTCATATTATTTGCAGACAAAAAAATAGTTTTAGGCATAGCACCCCCAACAGTTGTGCTACTGTTCTTAACTGTACTGTATCCCCGGTTTATTCAACGTGTTAGGCCCCAGTTTTACAAACTCGCCTATTGTCTCACTCACGCTTTCATGAAATTTAATGAATACCTACACGAGGGAACATTTTAATATTCTCTCGTTACGTTTTAATTTTCGTTGCGGTATTAAATTAAAGGAACAAAATGTTCGATGACAAAGCAAGATGTTTTTGAGGAAAATTTCTTTGCTACTGACTAGGGGATGTTGTTTTGGGTGTGTTTTTGTGTCATGTTACTTTAATTTGGCTTTGATTAGGTACTTTTGGGTTAATAAGATGGTATATATAAATACTCATCAAGCGCTCGAAATTGTGCACTTGAAGAGTCAACATCTCCTGAGGATGCCTTGTGCTAAGGCAAAACACGTGTCGCGGAAGTCGGATACTGAGAGAAAGTGAAATAATAAGGTGTGGCGGTGGTGAGGAGGACACCACACCATGAAAAAAAAATATTTTTCGATTTCTCACGCTGATATCAAAACGATGCGGGAAAACACTAAATATTACCATCTTATTATAAATCGATTTCCGCAAAGTAACACCTGACTTCTTCAATTATCTACTTTCGGATTACCTGATCGTGGGATAAATTCTAATAGGAAGCTTTTAGAGACAAAGCGTTATTGATATTGACCGAGTGAGCGACGTCTTTTTACTTACTTGAAGTCAGATTACTAAGTAAGTCAGACTAGTTAGTCTGGATGGAAGTACTCGCATATGGGTCATATTTTTACTCATATAGTAAAATTTTGGTCCACTAGTTTTATTTACAATTATGTAGCCGTATCTAAGATATATTCAGCGGTTTAGGTTCTACGTTAGTTTCTAAAAAATATCAGTCTATCTGTCAGTCAGAATTTATTCTTTTATATAAATTTATAGCATTATATTCGTTCATAGTTTTATAAAACAATATTTCCCATCAGCAAAAACAGACTAGGGGTTGTTAGTGACTATAATATACCGAAATAAATAACTAGTGTTACAAAAAGTAAACATTCGCTACATACGACTACTATTCGGAGAACTACAGCAGTTCTCCAAATAGTATAGACATCGCCTAAAAATACTTTAAGAAAATAATGATTAACTAGTTACTAGTTCAATTTTAATATGTTTTCTTCGAATAGCACGCATAGCTGTGGATTTGCTATTTTCCGAATCAATACACGTGTAGTTCGAACTTTTCACTTAGAGTTTCACCTCTGGTATTTGGAGTTCGCTGTCATTTTGGTAGTTAGGTGGGATAATATTTGCTTAGAGTTGCCAGCTGTACAGGGTTAGGGCTAATTGGTTTGCGAACTGTTGAGAGCTGCTTATGGTGAGTTTAGTAAGTCCTATCTAGGTATACATATACTTATAACTAACATATTTTTACAACTTATCCTGATCACGTAAAATGCATCCATCCAAAGATATCCGTTTTTGACTCGCGATTAAATGGAAAGACAAATATATTTTTTTTTTCAACGGTTTTCTGCTGCTCAGACTGCATTAGAAATAATCAGTTACAATATGAATATTATGTCATTGTTATAAAAATGTTTTATGCGAATTATTGGCCTCTTAAATTTGTTTAATAAACACTTGCTAGGAATGGTTTCGTGGAAACTGCCACCAAGTATTTTTTTCTTTTACTTTGTTTTAAAATAATTTTGGTTAGACAATTAAGCCAAAATAAACAGACGAATTTATTCTGGCAGGCTTTGATGATAGTTGAACGCAAGTTGATTAAATTAAAATTCGTTAGGAATAGAAAATGTATAACGACAATAATCATAAATATAACTTTTTGGTATTAGAAAAGTATAGATCAAATTATCTTAATCTTGTAAATGTTATGACTAAACTTATGCAAAATATGATAAACGCGTTTGCTTGCTGTACACCAAATTAACAATAACTTTTATTTAAAAAGTATTTTTGTATGAATTAAGGTATCAAGGCACATTAAATTGCGGGTTGGAGCCACTGTTTTAGAAGCGACTATTTATATTTGTCTTCTTTGCTTACGATATGTTCATCAAAGTAGATTACAAATCAGGTGCGGGGTGAGGAAGGCCCGACAGCAGGCCGGGACGGAAGCATCCCTTTCATACATAGTATTATTATAATCTTCTTTGTTAGTATTTTACTCTGAGAAGTAGGTCTTTTCTTAATTATTTAGTGTCACTTCTAAGTTTTCTGTGCAAGTTAGGAGCGGTATTTGAACCTACAACCTTTATTATTTTATAGGTTATTAATAGCTGTTCAATTGCTAAAAAAACATTATGATTATAATACCTAATCAAATGAATATTTAAATATATATATACGAAGGTCGCGCGCTCCTTGAACAAATGTTATTATGAAATCAGTTTTAGATAATTCCAAGAATTCCTGTCTAAAGTACTTGAACCTAGCGATTTCACTTGAGAAATAACTCGATTTTATAGAATGCCGTAGGCAGTTTCTTGAAATTTAAACTTATTAAATGTTATCGTACTAAACATAATAATTATTATTTAAAAGGCATCTCAGATTTAGCCAGTGCAGGTGAGGGAATATTTTTAAATGTGAGTTATTTGCAGAGTGCTATTCGAGGGCATGCTTAGCCAGCCATGATATATTATGTGTCCTTAACTAGCTTATTGAACACAAAGCTTCTGTTACAGTGGATAAAGCATGTGTTAAACCGCTCGCAGCGCAGCCTAGCACGGCTTGTGACGTTATCATGTAGGGAACATTATGGGACACACAACAAACGCACGTTGCTGTGCAACTACGCCCGACACCGCAAGTCAAGCCAGACTACATCAATACGTGCGTAGACGTGCAGCGATATTTGACACTTTGTATTTCATTTCAAAGGGAAATGCCAGATATTATGATAGATACAGCACTGCCCAATACTAGAAACAAAAATGGCCGGCGTTGATTTCGCAGCGCGATGCGCAGCAACGTAACACAGCCAGTTAGAAAATGCACTTGACTGCAACTCGCCTGGTATAAAGCAACAACAATGCAGCCTAGGATGTAGCGCGGTTGCCTAGAAGACATCGTTTCACTCCTATTTTAATAGACCGAATTGTTAGATATTGGGAAATAGAAAACTCGGCAGCGAATTCCAATACCTGACAGTTCGCACAATAAAACGTTTACTCGTAGTGCGAGTCCGTGGAACTGACATCAATTTAAATGTTTTTGAATATTAGTAAATTTTGATTAGACACTTTAAATTTAATGTCAATCATTGCATCAAAGCAAAATTATCCTTTTGTGATTTTAGCTAAGCTGTATTGTTTCAACCGTCTTCAAAAAACAAAGTTCTCAATTCGTTAAAAATAGTAATATCGAGTTCAACTGTTAGTAGAGCTACTAGCATAATTTGTAAATACCTATGCAAAAAATCAGTGAAAGCAATAAATTTCAAAATAACTAAGTAAAAAACTTGAAATATATATTGTTAAACGTGGTTGTTAAAAGCTTTAAAACAATTAATATTATCTCAAAAATAAATCATGTAGTTAAATAAAAAACCCTTTTCAATGGTATTAATATTAAATTACTATTGTTAAATTTTGTTTTCAGACACAGGTTTTGAAAAGCAAAAAATAACCTAGACACATGATTAAAACCAGCCTGGGAATACGTAACATCATTAATTATCACTTTTATTGTAATACTCATATCTAAATAAAGTTATATACAAAAAATATTTTTGTACGAACTAGATTTTAATAACGTTTTTACTTGTTACCAAAGTTGTGTTTATACGAATATAGCCGTGTAAAAATAAAAGAACGTGATAGGTTTAGTTAGTAATAAAACGAGTTTCATTTTAAGAGAGAAAGAAAGAATAAAACATGAGCACATAATTTACTCAAGCGTAATTTCGGGTAAATTGACCTACTTGTATATTATGGCTAGTTTACCACAGAAAGGAAAACTCAAATTTACCTACAGGAAAGGTCCAAACCAAACCATCGCGCTCCCAATGGGCTAAGTGATGTTTTGATCCCATACTAGTTAGGTATAAAATAGAGGTTGGTATAAAGTATGGGAGAGCTTATGAATAAAATATTTTGTTTATTTCTCGACTTACACGAGATATTGCTTATTTCGACACAAAGGATCTAAGACTTTGGCTACTTAACTATAAAAAAATTGTAAGTCTTCAAGTATAAGGCTTTTTGCTGTATACTGCCTTTTATGTGAAGAATGTTCGGCTTTTCTCTCTCGGCAGATTCTCATGAAATTTTGTGAGTACATTCAATAACTATCAGTTATATATATTTGTATATAAAATATAGTAGCTTTTCAAATGCATGGTAGCTTAAATTAGACCTATTTAGCAAATAAAGGCTTACTATACACTAATTTACATATATATTCAGAGTTAGATTGTTTAGGTGCTGAAAATAACGCCTGACTTAAAAAAGGAGTATATAGGTTTTTAATTCATCTAGGTATATTATACTTATCAAATCAAGAATTATTTAGCCAAAAATAGGTAATTTATATATTTAAATGTATACGAATGTATGAAAACTGGAGCTTACCAAGCAGCTGCTTCAATTAGCTAAAATGTACCAGTATCGATATTACTAGAATGTACGCTTAGGGAGTCACTAAACGAACAAAATAGTTGTGCGATATCAAAGAGCGATATTAAAGGTATTTCGGCCATGCCGCATTCATCATTGGTTAGCGATGGGTACTTATTGTAATACACTACTAATAAACGTTTAGTTTTCATTGGACAATATAAGTCACTAAAACAAGCTACACCTGCGCATGAGAAGTAACTACAAGTATATAGGATTCATTTATTCACCATTATAGCGTGAAATAAGAGTAGTTAAATTATTTGGCTAATTCAAAAGAATACTAGGCATTAATAGAAATATCTACTTTCGGATAGCTATAAACTTGGTCTCTTTAATTCCTGAGTGAATCTTTTTTTCGTTTCTTTAAGGCAAGCTCTCTACATCCTAGGTCGCACCGTCGTCGCATGTTTTACATCAAGTGAGTCGTAGTAAAACACCAGTCCTCACCTATAAAAAACTTAGGTATTTTTCAGAATATACGGACGTTGATGTATGATGGGTGGAAAACTATAATGCACATAATTTTGATTTGATGTCTGTGCGGGCTGTTTGTTTTAATAATAATTTACTGATGTAAAGATTTTATTGTAGTCAATGATTTACTTTTTATTTTTATTTTTGTAATCTGAATTAAATAAATAATAAAATTTTTGCTTTGACTTAAAATTACTCTATCGGTCATTGTTTTGATTTCAAATACGGCTAAAACAGCATGTAACTATATAAATATCTTGCTACAGCCATCGATCATTAGAATATTAATCGTAGGTCATGTTATAATTCTTAGGGTGGCCTAGAAACTCTGGTACTAGGACCAAAAAGTATGCCTGTACGAAACTACAATTAACGTTGTACAAAGATCAATTCTGATTGGTTCAACCAGCATTATGGTAAGTTGGGGCTGGTTTTTGACATATAGATGTAATTTAGTCTAGTTTTATTTGTTTTAGTCTCTTTTTTCTACGGAAAATCAATTTAATTCTATTTTATTCTAAAACAATTATAATTTTTTGATGAAAACTGAAATAATTTTTGATAAAGTTATGATTAAGATCTAGCAATATAAAATTTGGCATATTATATAATAGTCGATCGAAATAGCTCATAAGTTGAGTTTCGTTTGATTAATTCAACTTATTTAAGCAGCAGTCGTAAGACTAGTTTAGGTATGTCCGAATTGAAAATGAATGCCGGATTTGCGTGCACCGCAAACTATCAAAATGAGCGATATTATATTTGAACGCAATAAATAGCCTGTACATTATATTAGCCTGCAAGCTATATTAGCTTGTAGGCTATTTTGAAACGTAATTTGATTGCAACCGCGCTGTTGTATTGGATTTAAGCTTATGAAATGTTCGGTATCGGTTATAATTGTCAATGAGTTAGCAAACAGAGAATTGTTATTCGTGATCAGGAATGGAATGGAATGGAGGAATCATGGAACCTGTTTTTTTTTTTCTACGTAAAAAAAAAACAGGTTCCATAAGTATATTACTTTATTTAATAAATTTAAATAACCGAGGAAATACACTGACACTTCACGCGACACATTAATTACATATGACTCACTAAACAAGCCGACTGCAGCACATATGAGACTGCAGCACAGCACAGAGGTCTCCTTTATGAAATTATATGGTTGCCATATTAATTTGCCCAAAATGGTGCAACTGACCGATTAAAATATGCACAAAGTCAACATCCCGTGAATTGACTTGGAGCAGGACCAGACTTCACCCGCCTTTGAAAATCTTTCATTCTTTCATTCGAGCACGTTTCTTCTTTAGAGCACAGAACAGCTAACAACCGTTAGCTGAAACGCTAGGGAAAGAAATACGGAGGTAGGTGGCGTGCTAAGCGCTTGGTGACTTCCTTTCCTTACTTACTTAGGAAACACGGTGGTTTGTCGCTAAGCTCGCAGTTCGGTCGGCCCCAAACATTGTTAAACGTTGGTTTTAATGACTAACTTAAAAAATATGTTCTAGGCACTAAGCAAGCCTGCCTGAGCGTTTCCAGCCTCGCTTGCAGCCTAAAAAGTAAAAAAGTTTGTAACTTAGACCGCGCCCATTCGTTTTCGGCATAAAGCAAGGTACACATTGACGATATGATGAAGCGCCCTCGTCTGAACCAGACGCAATATCCATCGTGGAAACTCCGCTTATAGCTGCCTACTTTATATTTCTACATCAAACTACGTTTACCTTAAGAGGCACGTCCTTACGAAACGTGCAAACAGGCACTTATGATTTAAAGAAAATTAAAGATATCACATCAATATATGACACTACAAAAAAATCTCAGTTACATAACAGATGAGTCTACAATTACGCCGCGTGATACATCCAAAATAATTCGTAACATTCGAGAAAAAAAATTGTCATCATTGATCAAAAACATCGAAATCGACCTTTCCTATTCTGACTATCTATGCTATTACGTTGTTAAAATTTAATTATTTTTTTTGGTTAATTCGTGAGAGAAATGTATATAAAATACTTTCACCATTAAAGTTTTTAGTAATTCAAAACAAAAAAAAAGAAATCTAAGTCTAAACATCATTCATTTGCTTGGTGGAAATTTCTCCCCGCTGCCCATACATTTTAGTATGAACGGTAGTCTCCCGTATTTCGCTTTATATTATAGTACGCGCAGCAAAAAATTTCAGTGCCGTCTCAGTGTTCAAGGTGAGCGCACGTCCGTTTGCAGGTCGCGTCGAACTCCATTGTTCCGCGATATATCTGTTGTTTGGAATAGCAAAGGGTGGGTCGCGACTGTCGAAAACAACTGCTAATTTGTATTTTCAAAATTGATTTCGAATTTGCAAAAAATGAACATTAGAAAAAACTTGACTTAGCAGAAGTGGAGAGGAATAATCTGGAAAGAAGAACTATCTTGCAATCGGACTCCATGGAATGGATGCAAGAAAGACGACAGCGTCTTACCGCATCAAATTTTGGCAAAGTTTGCAAAAGAGGTCAAGTGAAAAGCGGACCTCTTGTAAAAAATTTGCTTCGTGGAGCGAATTTACAAAATGTGAAATCGGTACAACATGGCAAAGACTACAAAAATATTGCACTAGAACAATTAGCAGATTTTTTGAGCAATATTGACGGTTCCCCATGTGCCATAAAAAAATGCGGGCTATTTGTAGATCCAAAAATACCGTACCTAGGAGCAAGCCCAGACGGATTATTGGATGATGATAAAATAGTTGAAATAAAGTGTCCATATTCGTGTGCCAATATGTCTATAGATGACGGCGTCAATATGAAAAAGATAACATTCTGGAAACGCAATCCAACAGGAGACCTGATAATAAATACCAATCACGACTGGTATTATCAGGTCCAAGGACAGCTTCATATCACAAAAAAAGAGAATGCATTTTTATGGTTTGGACTAGCGTGGACATGAAAGTTGAAAGAATTAAAAAAGATGATAAGTTCTGGAAAAATAACATGGAAGAAAAATTGAAAAAGTTTTATATTGATTGCATGCTTCCGGAAATAATAGATTCTAGATTAGACCGGAAAATGGAGGTAAGAGAGCCCGTTTATTTGATGGAGGCGATAAAAAAAAGAGAAGCTATACGCGACACGAAGAAACGGAAGAACGACTATTTATGCGAACCAGCTATCACTAAGAAAAAAAAAGAAATAAATGAGTAAATAATATATATAAAATAAATAAATTAAATTTGTTTAAACACTTTGATTGTTTTAATATGCTCTAAAATTTTTTTTAACTATCATCAGAAATCCACATTTTCCATATCTCACAGATCGACTTGACAATGTCTTAAGTTTCTCCATATAAAATAATAACATATTACTTAGGAAGCGTACACTGTGACCCCACCCTACCGCCCGGTTGCTCACTACGGATCTGCGGGCTTCGCGATGCGACAACCTAATGGCTAAATACATTGCGTGTTTTATATAATATTCAGAAACATCCTACAAAGACGAACGCGTAATGAATATGTAACTTATGCGGAGCACCGAAAGTAGATTTTTTCGTTTCCGGGTACGTGTACTATTACTGCGCGATGCGTCTGTGTGAGTAGAAAATATCTATGTAGGTATTCTATTACTAGTTCCCACGCTCGCGATCCGCAGTCTTAAGCAGTAGTAGAGTTCCATTATTATATTTAGATCCTGAGAATCTAGATATATGAAGATGAGATTCAATGTTAATAATAATCCTAGACTGTTGGTGAGGAGGTTTTAGTTTTCTTGACCAAATTGCCAGCAACAACTTTAAAAAATACCTTTTTATAAAACCACTTAGATGGTATAATATACCTTTAAACAATTCAAAAAACCCGACTCCAAGAAATTAAGATCCACGTATCCTAATAAGTAAAATCGCGGGCTGCAGGTAATATAGCCTGTAACTAATGATTAAGACGAATCTTTTGACACTATTTACATATAAATACGACAATCCGTTTGTCTCTAGAGCATGGCAAAGTAATATACATACATGCATACATACGTATACTCAAAAAACATAACCCTCTTTCTTGCGGGTAAGAAGGAGTTCTCTAAATCAGTCCAGGTGTTTTAAAATAATCGAGGATAATATTATAATAACATAGAAATTAAAAAATATAAGCTTTCTAAATACAGGCACAGGACCTAAAATTGTGGATGTACCTAAAATTTGTCAATGTAAACTTGTACTTAAGTAAGTGTAAGTTAATTAACAACTCATTGAAAAGGCTTTTTCCTGAAAACAATTGACCATCCGATTTTAATTTCATCCTGTGTTTATTTAGGTACTGTCCTTCCCAGTACAGCCCCTAAGCCTTCATTTCACTAAGGCCTTGAAATGTAGCTTGTTCTTTCAGCTTTTATTATGGAAAAATGATTGATAATGATTTTTATCGTTTATTATCTTGAAATTTATTAGTTTCTGTGCATTGGACGTTGCGTTTCTGAAACCGGAAGTACTGATTGTGATTTATACCGACATTATGTACATACTTTACTTGTCTTCCGGTTGGAATGAGAATTTATGACTGTTCAGTTTTCGAATATTTTTTTTTTGTATATTTTAAAATAAGAAAAAAATTATTCTCACATCATTTTAGTATGAGTATTACTTATTTTCGTTTTAATTTTCTAGTTGGTCGTTTATTATCAATCATATTATATGAAGATTATTTTAGTTCCAACCTTTTTATACCTACTTAAAAGTTCGTGATTAAAATTATATAGCCTAATTTTATCTCAACAACGAAATAGTTTAACAAATTTATGAGTAACATTTGATTGCTTCACAATAAGACCAGGGGCTCTTTATTGGGACCGGTCGTATAAATTTATCTTTTGTTATAGTCGCATAGTACGAGGATACAAAGTTTTACAGATGTTACAAACTGTAAAATAAGATCATCTTACATTTTTTTTTCATAATTGGTAATTCGTAATTATGTATAACGTCATTCTATTTCTGAGTGGAATGAAGTATATTAGATATATCTGCAAACATGGGACCCATCGTTTCGAGTAGTTAAAAAAATGCGCATACCATTTGAAATTAAATTTACCGGTGTTTTTCCAAAATAAGGCTTTTAAATAATTTGTAAACTCTGACATTGCTCTATTACATACTGATTTTGCTGATTTATCATCATCTGACTGATTTAACTAATTACATATTTGGTAAAGTGGTTATTTGCTTTGACACTGGTTCATTAGGCTATTTTAGATGGTTATAGAAAATAGTAAATATTTGCACATTTTGATTCAAAGCGTTATTATTGGAAAGGGTAATGCAATTATAGAAAATTACTATAATATTATTAGTGTGCTAAAGTATGAGTCTATAAAAACTGAAATAATGTTTGTTTTATTTTGGCTGCCTAAATAATAGCTCCCACTTTTAACTAGGGGATCTCTATCTTCTATAAATAATCTTCGTAGGATACCCTGTTCTGTTGGGGTACAACCAGGTTATGTAGGATTGTACCTACTAAAACCCCTCGGTAGCCTGCCTCAGTGCTTGACGGAGGGCACCGGGATCTCCGTAGAACGCACCGGTGGCCTCCTAGCACGTGCATTTGCACCTCCTACTACGTAGCACTGCCTCTTACGACAACGAGAGCTATGCACGTTGTCGTCTTCCCAGGGCTGAGTAGATATGAGCCTTTCCATAAGTATAAAGTCTTTCCGTAAAGCGCCTACTAGTGGGCACTCGTCTCCAAGTAGATTCCCTCACGATTTTTTCTGATAACGAATTGTAAAATATACACGTGCCCAAAAACTAAGAGCGTCATGTTATTACATTGAATATGCCTTCTTGTTTTACCAAAATTTCTAAGAGTCTAGTCATATTTCTTTGGTTTAGCTGGGTCCTGCGATGTTACCCATGAAAATGTTATTATCTCACGAGAAATCTACTAAATTTTTCCGGGATGAAAAGTTTTACATGTGTTAATCGAAAACACAAGTAAATTTCATTTAAATCTGTTCCGTAGTTTTTGCGTGGAAGAGTAACAAACAAACAAACATCCATATTAACAAACTTTATCCTTCTAAGTCCTATGCATTAGACATATTTTGTAATTAAACCGAAACATATTTTTGATACAAATTTATAATTAATAGCGGAAACTAAACAATTTTCAAAAATGATACGAAATTGTTGTATTATATTTTAAACTTTTTTTATAATCGTCTGATTTGTTATACAAAAATATGAAAAAAACCAATTCAAATAGATAACTGTTAGAATTGGTATTTTTCCAGATGGTCCTTTATAGGTTTAATATATATATATATATATAGTATTCAAATAAAAATAATTGAAAAGAAAAATCATAGTTGCCTACCGAATAATTGACGAATATATTTTTTTTTGTTTCCATTTATGCTTTGCGTTTTAAATAGGCTGAAGGCTTGTAGGACGAGTTGATGTTCCACCCAATGAAAGTTGGTTATCATTATTTTAAGTATTAGTATTAAGTACTAACTTATTTAAAATACCTATAAACATATCAAACAAAAATTATGCAACTTTACAAGAATGCTCTCTAATTTCCCCGTATAGCGTAAATAACACAATGTACTTAGTAACCAGTTACAAGCAGAGAGAGCATTCGAGTGACGTGCTCTAAAATAACTCTTAACATAACGCTGAAATGCTAACAATGCCCAACTATGCTGTAAAAGACTGAATCTGAGGACAAGACATAGTATATGAAGAGCAGTAGGTGAATAAATTAATGCGCCCCTGATTCGCCTTCACAATCGCACTATTTCGATTTTGTTAAGCTACAAAATAGTTGAATCATTTCTTTTAAACTCGTCTTCGGTCTTTTTGGTTGAAGCGAATACGAGTATAACATATTTTCAGTAAAAAGAACAAGCTTGTACATTTAAATTATTTAAAAATATTTTTAATATTATATGTTATATTATATTATTACATATAATTCTCATTTTTCGCAAATTTTCCTTTATTTGTGCATTTGCAAATTTCAAGATTCTGAGTTCACTATAGGTTTGGTTCCCTCGCGAGTGTCGAAAACTAGCAACATAAACGATCAAACGAATCTTTTGATTGCGTTAGCTTAGAAATAAGTTTTTTTCGCAACTACAAGTGACAGTAGAATTGAGTATTTGGTAAAATGGGTATTGACAAACAGACGGACAACAAAGTTATTCTATAATTGTTCCGTATGTTTTCAGTTTGAGGTACAAAACCCTATAGCTGTACTAATTTCATTATGATTTTTTTTATGGAAAGGAAAACCTTTGCACATTGAATTAATATTTCAAAAAATTGCTATAACATATTGACCGAAGCCGATTTTAAAAACTGAGACATTGCCAGCAAGAATGTTCATGCTCCTGGCTTATTTCTTTTTAAATATCATGTTTAATTTATATTATTTTAGTGAGTGCTGTA
The DNA here is from genome assembly GCA_947049295.1 of Ligdia adustata. NCBI lineage: Eukaryota > Metazoa > Arthropoda > Insecta > Lepidoptera > Geometridae > Ligdia > Ligdia adustata. The sequence goes on from OX346237.1 coordinate 6,846,792, forward strand.
GCAACACATAGGGTCTCACCGCTGGGTATGGGTGTCCCTTATGAAGTGGGTGTAGGTCCATAGTACTACGCTGGTTAAATTGCGGATTAGGGACTTCACTTATCTACGTAAACTGTTACCATTCTCCGACAAGCAAGTTCCTTTAATATGTTTTCATTCATTGCTAGAGCAAGTGGTTCTTAATTTTAATTTATCTGTAAGTAAAAAAATCAGACGTGAATGTCTATTCCTGAGATCGAACCTACGTTATTTTTTTTGAAAGGCAAGGACTCTTATTCTAAGTTACCAGTCAATTCTAATCTGATACTTATATCTAAACTGCTAATTATTTCAAGCTACAACCAATTTCTAAGCTGTTAATTAAATCTAAAATGCAGCTATTTTTTAAGCTACTACTAATTTCTAACCTACCACTGATTTCTAAGCTGCCACTTACATATTTAGTGGTATATATATAATATATTTTTTAAATAAAATTACTTGCCCAATACATTGAAGTTTTTGTCGTTTTCGATTTTTTATAGTATCTGTAATGGCCAATCTATATAACATAGTAAAAACACAAAAACTTTTCATTCGTCCGTTTATTCAATGAAAGTTCCTACTGCTTTCTTTTCTCTATACATTAACAATGACTATAACTTCACAGGGGACAGGACAAAAAAGTTTAGGCAAGCAGTAAAACTTGCTTAGTTGTGGGCACAAAAACCATGACCGTAATAAACCCGCAGTTTTGTTTAGGTCACTTTGTTTCAGACAGCTTAGTGTTGTTTGGGTGTCATTCAATACCAATAAGGTAAGTTGGTTATCGTATTATTTTGTAGGTTGGTGAAAATGTGTTCATTAATTATAAGTTTAGTGATGGTTTGTATCTTAAGGTATGTAGTTCTTACCTAAATGTTTTATATTGTTAAAGAAACAGGTTTATTTTAAGTCAAGACAAGAGACACACCTTATTGTCTAGACTCTACACAACTTTATCTTATATATTATGGTGTACGAGTATGATGAATCAACTTTTTATTTACTTGCTGCGCCCTGAAGTTTTAGCATTGGCATTATTTTAATACAGGATGAAAAATAGCCTGTGTATTCATTCAGAGTCTAAACCATATCCATGTCAATCATACACCCACACATTCATACATTCTTACAAACTTTGGCGTTTATAATATTAGACGGACTGAATAAACACTGTCCACAAATATTTTGATAATTGCTGAACTATATGTATAGAGTTAGCACGTATTGTACCTACTGCATCAATTAATTTTATTTCAAATTAATTTAATTTTAAATTCTAGTTAAAATTCGAAAATAGATAGAATCAATCACGCAACTTTTTTACCCAGACGATTTATGTTTTTCAAAACGACGTTGGAAACTTGGTTTTTAATTATATATTGTGTCAACTCGACGGTATTAGTCGTTCAATAACTTAATGCTATTTATTATCAATACAATAGTGTGCTTATGTTAGTTTCCTCAACAACTGAGGATAGATGTATCAACTCGATTTTTGCACAAAGATGTTCCGAAGAAATCGGAAGAGTGCAAAAGTCACATGTGTGTTTTTACCCTCCGCAAAAATAAACATTGAGCGGGCAAAGCAGTGACTAATTTACTTAGTGTTTTCGTTTCGTTCAGTTAGTTATACATATTTTACTTAGTGTTTTTGTACAAACACAGTCTCTAAAAATGTTGGTAGTAACTTAATTTGCCATATAAAATGCGAAATTAATGAGAAAATATATGACAGCGATGATAGTAGTACTATTACTTAGTATTTTTGAATGTTCAACTACCTTGTCGAGATAAAATAAGTAACATTTTTCTAGACGTTATGGAAAGTACTTTCAAAGTATTAGTTTGCTTATTCATAAAGTATTCCTCTTCTGAATTCTCGCCAATTAACTTAAAGATTAAGGTTTCTCCCTTGACTAAAGCTTTAAAGATCTTATGTCGGTTAAGGCTACTTTACATGAGGTTAGTTTATGTTCAAGTTCAATGTTATGTTAATAAGTAGACAACAAAAAAATCATTTACAATAGTAAATAATTATGTATATAAAACAAGTACATAATTAGTGGTTGGTGCTTTTCGAACATTGGCCATACTTAAAAAGCAAAATAAAGTTAAATTATTGATCTAACGACCCAAGCGTTTCTTCTACGTCAATTTCACTATAAAATGGAAAAAAATACGGTCAAATGGATGTATTTTTTAAAGACACAATAACCTTGTGTTTGCTAGGCCAACAGTCCACAGAGCTAATTGTTGTTAATCAGAATTAGAGATATATTTCCTGTATTACAAACATTCTACCTATCTCCATCATTTATTTGATTCCAACTATTCGGATACTTCTGACGTAAATGAACACCAGGGTGTGGTGAGAAGGCGAAGCTCAATTATATTTAAATTTAATATTGACATGCATTCGTCGCTGTAATCATCTTCATCGCGATTTAAGGCCTATCAGCGCCATCTAGTTCTGTATTTACAAATTACAAATTTTTTGCACGTTTTTACTAGAAAACAGCAACAGTGCTATTAAAAAACTCAAACCCCAACACTTCGAGTTTTTGGCAACACACACACTCAAACACACATTTTTGAATTTGTAATATGTGTATAATAATTATTTTGTATTATACCTTTTCGTTTGTGTTTAATATTGTGAACAATCTAAACGAGGCTCTATTCACAAAGCGGCGCGGCGAAGGGTCAGAGGTTAGGTACTTGACCTTGACAATAATGAGACTCCTTTACCCTGGAGAGGTACAGTCTCACATTTAAACCGAATTAAGCCTTCCGAAGTATTTATACTAAATGTTCTGTAAAGTGATAAAAAATTAATGTATGAATATTCGTATTTTTGGAAGTAGCTACTATGTACGTTTCTCTAGTATTTCAAATTTACTAGACTAATTCAAAAAAATGTTTGTTGGAAAGAGTATGCTTTATAATTACATTTAATTTCGTATACATTTTATCAAATATTTTAATTACTTTGGTTTGTGTATCAATCTGACATCACTGAAAAAGTGAAGTTAGATTGAAGTCATTTTAATACTTTTTCAATTGTCCCGGTTATATCTGAAATCGCTTAATCATTTTTCTTTTAAAGTGTTGTTGAATCGTCCCGGTCAATAGCTAACAAACCTACCCGTGTTTATAGCCGGGAATTCCCCGCTCGGAAGCGCGGCGTGTTTCCATGAAATGCCTTTACAGAGGACGCTTCAGTGACTCGGTTCGTTAACTACGTGTTCGCTTTATTCCAAACCTTTATTGAAACAAGGTTGGTGCTAGTGCGTAATTTCGAATGGTTCACGCTTTTTAAAAATATTATAAACTCAATTTGTTATTAATCTAAAAACTAAATATTTACGGCTGTTAATAAACGTCTTTTGTCTCGTTTTGGCGCATGGCGTTCTCGATTGGATAAAACGAGATGAAAGACTTTCAAAATTTAGACACTTTTATTAATAAGACACTAATGTGTAGTTTTATGAGAGAAGAGTTTAGTTAGTTATAGTTGGTTGTATAATTAAGCTATCTTTCGTTTTTAATACTTCATTATTATTTAATCTGCAATATTGCATCAAATTAGGAAGGATTAAGTTTTGTAGCGATATTGGTCGAGTGGTTAGTGGGGTAGATTGCCGTGCAGAAGGTACGAGGTTCGATCCCACGAAACATGCAAAAAAGAACCTGAGCTACCGCTGAAGGAAAACATCGTGAGGAAACCAAAGCATAGTAGTAAGGCGTTTCCTATCGTTCGCCTGGCTAGCTACCACCTTCAAGTTGTAAAATCTGTCGCCAAGCATCTAACGGTGTGTTCCGGCAGCCTTCCTTGAGAGCCAGTGTATTCCAGACTAGGCATGGTCCATCTAGGTCTACAGTATCGCTGTCTTCCTGGTCGTATGAACTTGCGGTCTAATGCCTAGCTGTTCAGGATAAAAAAAAGTAAAATGAAAATAAATTATCAAAATAAACACCGAATCGTACCTAGTGCAAAAATGCTTTAAATTGGCTGTATTAAATTACCGCGCTAAATAACAAAGCCCAGTCTTTGCACCAAGCAACCAAATTGTACAGATCAAGTGCGGAATCAAACCCGATTCATTAAGAGATAGATTCGTGCAATCACTGACTGACAAACAATTTGTTTATTGTTTCCATTGACATGTGGTTTAAGCTTGGTAGTCAAAAACTGTTTCCCTGTGGCAAGTAAGTGAGCGGATTAGACCGGTGCGGGTTAGACTTTATTGCCTTTGTCCTCGTATTCTCTTTGTCACCTAAACACAGTATTTATGGTCTCTCTAGTCTAGTACCACTAATTTATTTACGTGACCGCTGACTTCAATTGGTAGTCGGTTAATTTACTTCAATTCGTCTACCGAATAATTACGGTCAGAACGGGCAAATTGTACTGAAAACTAGCTAAGCCCTGTGTTACCCGCATTAATAAAGGATAAAATGCCTATATGTTAATCCGGAGTCCAAGCTATCTTAGTACTAAATTTTATATAAGTCGGTTCAGCGATTTTTGCGTGGAAGAGTAAGAAACATACATCCACATTTCCATACATCCAAACATTCTTACAAACTTTCGAGTTTACAATAAGAGTAGGAGTAAGAAAGATATTAGGATATTTTTTCTTTTGTAACAAATAAATTTTATTACAAAAGTTGCAATTCAATACTTCGTTGAAGGGAAACACAACCAAAAAATTACGTACGGCACTCGGGACTGCCGAGGTATTGCTTACGCATACGTCTAATCGCACGCACACAAACAACGTGCCGGTCTGCCGAACCGAATTTCTTAATTCGGTCGCCGCGTTCAAAGCTCGAGATTGCTTAAAAATTATGCGTCATTCTCGAATTCCAAGATGCTCCTCGGATAGTGAAAGTTGTTTGTTATGAGGAGTATTCGTTTATTCAGTACACTCCGAACCGATAACCTTATATACGAGTAGTAGCAAACTTAAGAAAAATCCTCAAATTATGAAGTATCAATAATATCTCGATTAAATATGAACTTTTTGTCCTAAACCTCTTGTTTTACTAATTTTTACTAACGCACCATTAAATTTAGAATTTCTGCTTTAATTTTCAACTGCATCTCAAGAAAAACCTAATCTCGAAGCCAATCGGACGGGCAGAAAAGAAACCCCATCAAAAATGTATAAATTTGCTTTCCAATTCAATTTCTATCTTCACTGAAGCAAAACTTTCCTTCGTTCGTTCGTCGGAACGAACTTTTCTACGATGTTGGATGTCCGCATTAATATGAACTGAAGAAAGAAGATTGAAGTTTTTGCAGATGATAAAATGTATTTTTATTTATAAAAGTTTTCTACTACTTATCTTGTTTGCCTTGTTTCATAGTATTGACAACAAAGCACTTTTGAAGTAGAACTTCCAAATCAGAAATAACTGATGATGTATATAAATATAGTAAAAGTAGATAAGGGATTTTTAGAACACTTAGTTTTTATTACATACAGCAGATAGAGCAGGGTTTTTTTTTTGTTGACGAGGAAGAAAACTTCTACAAGTTACCCGACATTAGAGTGCAGCCGGGTTATGTAGGATTGTACCCAACTAGCCTAGTTGGTAAACTCCTTGCCTCACAAACGAAAGGATGCAGGTTCAATCCCATGTACGGGCATGCACCTCTGTGTTTTTCATTCATGTACATATTATAATTAATTAACACAAGCTTAAACAGTGAAGGATAACATCGTGAGGAAACCTGCTTATCGGTAAAAGTTAATAGCTATCGAAGGCAAGTGAAGTCCCCAACCCGCCCCAATTGACTACGGCCTACACCCCCTTCATAGGTAAAAACCGGTACCGGTAAAAAACGGTGAAACGTACCTAACTAAAACCCCCCGTTCACCTGCCTCAGTGCTTTATAGCAGGTCTAGCATGGGAGTTTAATCCCAGGGTATGATAATTAAAAATAAAATACGAGTAGAACTAATTATTAAATGATAAAACAACATTTGTTTTTAGGCAGAACGAAGGATGATTTAAATTAGAAGTTAATATTATTTGAAATTCAATAGTAATAGAGTCTCGCAGTAGCTTACTAGAACAATTCAATTGGAGTATCCGACTGGTTCTTATTGATTCTATCTTACAGGTGTAGATAGATAGATGTTTCAGAAAATAGTACAAACAATTCTTGTAATAAAAAAATTTCTATTGTACATGTCATTTTTCTCCAATGACACCTACTCGGCTTAAATTAACTTTCTTACCTTATTTCAAAATTACAGAAATACAGTGCTCAAATTATACCATAAACATAAAAATGACTAATTCAGAAACACATCAACAGTTCAAAATTAACAAAATTATTCAAATAAAAGATCCTTGAGTTCAGAGTGAATACACCGAAGAGAATTACAAATACGCACCGCTGACGTCAATAACACACCAGTGACACATCTCATTCCCCAGACTAACTCCATACACTGAATAAATTAAGAACCAGTACACAACAAACAGAACTCTGCAGCGAGCAAGTCAATTCAAGTTATTTATTCATGGCCAAGAGTTCAAACAAACGCCATAATGCGGGACGGTTTCAAAATACGTGGGTATTAGGATCAAATCTGGATGAGCCGGACGGTCATTTTAATCATTGTTATGTATATTTTAAATATCGGATTAACTCTGGCGTAGCAGTAAAAGACAATTATTTACTTAGTGAAATTTTCTCATAATGAAAAATTAACTTTATTCTTCGCAGAAAATCTTTAAATGGTGTTTACGTTGGGTGTAGATAATTATTTTATGGACATCATTCAACTCACATTTTTTTAAATATTATTTGTATATACAGATGTTTATACAAGGTGTTGTTAATGCACGAACAACAAATAAATTACTACACAAGGACGCGACTGTCGTCCCGGTTTCCAATAGCAATGTCTGACATTTACAAACCTCGATTTATAATAAGTATAAATAAGAGCTGGTAAGACTGACCATGACTATTAATGACTGACCAACTTGTTCAGTCATTATTTTCAGCTATATTGCATAGAAAAAAAAAATCGTAAAAAAACATAGTTGAAATAAATAAATCTCGAAATGGTTTTAGAATTAGCTAGGTTAACTTTGTTGTTACATACTGAATTATGCGCTAGATAAGTACATCCTATTCTTAATTCAGCGGTTTAAGTTAACAAGCAGAATTACTAAATGATATTGTTCTAATAGGACATGACTAAATGAGCATGTAATCAAAACAATGACAATTATGGTAAGCTTGAAGGCAACCAAGAAGGAGATGAACATACGTAGTTCAGCAGGAAAATGTGTGTAGAAAAAGAAAAGGCTTAGAGATTAAGACTGACAGGACAAAATACAAGTAAAACTATATGAGCAGCGTGTTTAGAACAATGATAAACATAAATAAAAAAGTATTCTTGCTAATTGAGAAACTCTTCCTCTTTTTAGGTCGTTTATCGATAATATAAAATAATGCATTATCGTCTTTAAGTATAGCATAATATGTATAGAAATAAACATGAAGTTGATAATTATGTTAAACATTTACTCACTTATATGTGTCGATTTAAATTACAAGCAAAAAAGGTAGATTTTAATTAATTTGTATCGGGCTCGTATTTTTCAAGTGACGTGAGTATTCTCTCATCTTACGACCCCGTGAATACATCAAGTCCTTTTTATGCAAAACAGCCATTTGCTCAGAAGAATATTTTTTCAACCTTTATCAGCTGTTTTGTTGTCTGCCCTTTTTTTCAAAATTTTCGCATTCTTATATGTTGAAATGTAAAGGGATAAAATATGGTTTAGTTTAAAAGCTATTAATTATAAATAGAGGGTTTGTAACTAGCAAAATTGTTCACGTTTAGAGTGCTTGCCTATATATCTTTGTGTAGCTTAACTTATTTATCCTAGATTTCTTACTAACATAAGGAAACAAAAATCTAATGTATATTTTGTTATTAACCACTAAAATTTTAACTTAAGAAAAAAATATTTTTTATCCAAACTGTTTATTATAATTCGTAAAATGCAGCAAATTATATAGCTAATAACACTTGCACATTTTTTTAAAGAATTCACATTTAATCTTCATTTCCATCGTTTTTAAATTTAAGCCGGTATCTGTTACATTTATAACAGTATTTTTCTCTTTGTTCACAGAATGCAAAAATACAGTTCGAAACAAGGCGACACAGAAAGGTAGCGGTAAAAATGACTATAAATTTAAGTGACATTAGTGAACCCACGTGACCATACGCGAGTGTGCCAAAACAATGTTTTGCTGTAAAGAACTGAAACTACTCTACGCCGCGATTGTTCTATTACTTGAAGCCGAGATGTTAGTGAACACGAATGCTATGGAGTCGAAGAGGTCTTCCATTTTGGTGACACAGAATGCGGACGATTTGAAATCCTTGGAGCTTTGCACCACAAGAAATCAGCAGAGATTGGGGAGCGTGTTTGGGAATTTTACGAGGCATCACAAAAAAGGTAAGAAAAAATTCGCAATTAGTGTTACGTCAACGAATTTGAATGAATCATGTGCACATATAAAAAAGAATTTGCACGGTGCACTGAAACAAATTGCCTATGCACACAAGCCCTATTCTATTTTTCAATAAAATTATTTTCATTTGATTAATTAACGAAATAAATAACAATGTATGCACTTTTGTGCTAACTGTACTAAATTTGTCTGCACTCACACATCTAGAGTTACACAAGCTAATACGTCTGGAACACATCTAAATGCTGCTTGTACATATATCCGCAATAACAACAGCAACAACTATACTGTGCAAAGCTTGAGGCTATAATTATTACGGCCTTCCTTCCTTCTATATTTTTGGAATTCTTCTCCAAATTACATATTTATTTTCCTTTACGGCTAGTATAATATTAAATCTAGGTGCAACAAGATCCAGTTTATTGTTTTAGATTAATAAAATTCTTCGTTAGTGTGGTATCAATATTTAATAGTATATATTTTAATTGCGTTCTACAAACTTTGTGGCCTACGGCAATTTTTAAATAACATTTTAATTTCTAAATTTATTATCATTGTTAAGATTTCTGAACTTATAAAATAAGTGTGAGTATATTTTTAAGCAATATTCATCTCAGCTATAACAACAAAACCAAAAACAAACTTAGCAACGTATAAAACAACAATAAATCATTTACAGGTCACAGAAGAAGAACAACAACCACAACAACATCAACACAATCAAGCACAAGAATAGAAAGCGAAGAAACAACCGAAGTTTTTACAACAATATTCCCTGAAGCAGATCCCACATATCCCAAACTACCAAAACCACTAAGACTTACTTCAGTATTAGATGAATACGACGATGTACATATAGATAATATTATAGAAGAGGCTAAGGTTATAGAGAGAAGATATAAACATGTAGATAAAGAAATAATTGATGATATAGACGCGGCTTCATTGTCGAAGTCACAGAATAAGGTTAAAAAAATGTACAGAGATTCAGCTGGATCAGCTGTAAATAAGTTAAGTGGGAAAGGAGGGAAAAGTGGTATTTTTTTAACTGAAAATTGTACTACAGTTATAGCTCAAATAGGAACTACGGCGATATTGCACTGTGAAGTCAGCGACATCACTGAAAACACGGTATGTATGACTTTTGCAAATATGTATTGTAAAAACTATTTTTTCACGTTAATCAACTAAAGATTATTACTAAAACTAGCACTTAAAAGCTGAATTAATGTAATAGGAAACAGTTTTATCGCTAAATAGTAATAACTATTTAACCATTAATGGAATGTAATCGATGATAAGTATTTCATGTTAATATCCACAAGCATTAGTACGGCCTTACACAAACTTTACAAGAAGTTTTTCGTGTTCATAACATTTCATGTTTCCGTAACAAAACCATGAAATTAACGTACTTTTACAAAGTTCTGTCGTAACTTTACGAGTTTTGTAAGTGAATTAGAAATATTTGGGTAACTTGTTTGGTATTAGACATTAGGGGAAGATATTTGCACACAATCTATGAGTATTTTATACGTTTTGCAACTGTAAGCATAAATAATAGTGTTCGTTTAAATCTAATATTTATAAAATTTGTAAATTAGTAAATTATTATAGTTGTTCGCTAGAAATCTACATGGAGCTGAATTTGAGCTATGAAATTTGCAGGGCGTATTCATTATGCTATATGTATAGGGATGTATTAAGATTGTTTTTTGGATATTCAACCTCTAAAATGATAGAAAAGGAATTCAAAGTTTGAATCTTCTTTATATTCCACTTGCTTTTTTCCGCAGTTTCGCACGTGTTGATTGTTTACTCGAGAAACAAAGTACCGTATGGCACTCTTCAGAGTTCGAACTATCTTTGTGCATAAAATTACTTAAATTTATTACTCAGTTGCTGAGGGGAAGAAGGACAAACAAACAATCAAACACACTTTCGCATTTATTATATGTTTAGGAATTATAAATCACGTGCAATGCCCCGGGTGACAGCTACAGCTAGTATATAATATATAGATAGATAGAAAAAACACTTTAACCTGTACATAGAGAAGAAATACAAGGAATCATAAAAGGCTTCAAAATTAGTAGTGCGGATTATCGCTATATACGTCATCCAGGATATATACATATTTCGTAGATAATATGTACCGTCTTTTATTTTAAGATTTGTTTTTCAATTTCTAAAGTCTATCTGGAGAACCTTCTGGAGTTTGACAAACAAAACAATGTTGAGGCAAAAAAAATTTTTTATATCCGATTTTTTAAAGAGGAATGGACAAATTTGGAAAATATTTTTTATTTATTCACAGTTTAAGTCCTATTATTTATTATCATAATCACTTGGTAATTTAACATTCGAAAAATTTACGACTTTGCCTAAATGATCTCAAAAATATAGAAGATTTCGCTATAAACTTGGACCCCCGTTTTGAACCTCTTGGGTGTGATTTTTGCGAAATCTTTTCTTAGTGTGCGTCTACAACACTCTTATACATACACTTTCAATTTAAAAGAGTTGTTTTAAAAATGTATGGATCTCCGGCCAGGACAGTGTACTTGGTAATATAAATACGTTAGAGATTATTAATCTTTATTCTATAAACTAAATTAAAAATACCGCAAGTTATCTCGATGTACAAAATCAATTTAAAATCAAAATATTTCCACGTTATTTACGCAAAAAGCCGATTTACGCGTTTTTATTGTGTCAATTATGTTATTTGTGACGGGCGAGACAATTTATAGACTAATGTGACCATTTGAGTCAACATAAGATACAAAAATCTTCCAGAGATCCCATAATGCCACTATGATTCAAAAAAAATAGTTATTTTTGTACACAATTAAGTAGGCAACTGATGCAGGTTTCATCAGTACACAATATTAACCACATCTTTACACAGTTTTTGGTAGACGTACACCGTTTTAGCCTAAAATGAAACAAGTCCTTTTCATATTCATTGGTTTAGTACTTTCTCTGCCAGCCAGTCAGTCAGGAAGTCACTAAGGACAAAACCTTTTATAGAGACCTATAAAATTATAGATGGTGAAAAGGCGTTAAACCAAAGCCATAGAATGATAAAAGTACTTACGCGAAAGCCTGCAAAGCCATTTCCTCGCTATCTTTAGGCGTATTTTCATCGGATATCTACGAATGCCTACTTAGTTCTATCCTAAAAGATGTCGTCCTAAAAGATCTTTAGCTTCGGTCTGTCTATGGATTTCTAGTCTATTTTAGCTGGTACCTACCTATATATAAAATAGTTTTATTATACATGCAAACTTGGTGAGTGCGAAAGATTGTAGAGGTGAGTTTGAGTGGTTAGCTCGATTCAAGATCCTAAGTTGAATTAACGGCCAGGGCGTACGTTTGTACAATAAGCGAGAATATATTTTTTGGTTAATATTTTATGGCATCCCCTACAAAGTAAAAGAAATCTGATTAGCTCATTTGCGTGCTGTTATTTAAACAAATTCAATGTTAAAAGCAAGTGTAAACCCAGTGAGTGATTTCATTTAGGCTAACTGAAAAATTTAAATGCACATTTAAATTTTTCAGTATTTTAAGCCTGTGAAGGCTTAAACATAATAGATTTCAAATTATTTACTGTATCAGTAAAAAAACAGGAAAATTAATTATTAAAAAAAAATATGTATTTCAACAAATTGAGAACCTGGAGGTTCTCAATTTTGATTATACCTGCTACTCAGTTTTGTCAATTAATTTCAAAAAAGTAACCGGCAAAATCAAAAGTTAAAATGTCTTAAAGTAGTTTTAATACCACATCCACTTATTTTGAAGTTGGTTTAAAACTGTAACAACTCCATTAATATGTAACTGTAACATTTGCTCGCAGGTGACGTGGATCAGAAGAAAAGATTACTCGCTCCTGTCGGTAGGATTAGTAACGTATAGCGCTGACAGCAGATTCTTCTCGGCACATGGACGACATGTCAAGGTAATGTTTTTTCAACTTTTTTTTATTGGCCGTCATTCTCTGTGTATTGCTCTCAAGTTGTTTAAATTTATAAAATAATCAATCAGAAAAGTCAAATATCAATAAAGTCATAAAACGTCAGTAACATGAAAATTTGTTAACTTGACGCTGGCTGAATGCAAAAATAGAATGATGCCAATTATACCAATGCCAATTATAACTCGGGTAGCGTACAAAGCCTGAGATTCGTAACCAATTAGGATCGCAGACTTTTAAGATTTCAAATCTTTTGTAACCAAATGTAATAGAGTTCTTTAATTCATAATAACTAAATTTTTTTATATATTCCTTTCATGAAATTAGTATAACTAGAAGACTAACACTAAAGGTTATTTGTTGAGCTCAAGAGTATTTATGTTCATTGCAGTAGCCAAATGCGGGTTGAAGGACCTCATTTAAGTTTCAGCGATACTATAGATAGTCAAGCCCTCAGACAAGCAGATTTTCTCATATCAGAAATTTTTACTCCCTCTATAAAGAAATGTAATCTGTTCAATATTCTGTTGGGTAATATTGTTTATATGCTAACCTATTTTTTGTAATTTTTGACATGATTTGTAATAATTTAAATTTTGTCAATTTTGTGCAATAAAATAAACCAATAATTATTTGAAAACATAAATAAGTCAAAACTTTACAATATCTGCACAAGAGTAAAGCATTCCTAGATCTAAGCTTGAACCCGGGATTGAACTAATGTTTTCTCGCTATAAACGCGAGAGGTTTCACTACAAGCCTACTTCACCGAAAGTAAAAAAATACCTAGGCTGCGGAACACTCAACCTAGTAACAAATAATTATCGTTGCGACAAAAACCCAACAGCATTTTATAAATTCGCACGAAGGCAAACAATCCTCGGGATTGCGAATAAAAAACAAAGACACAATTTTCCGTTCCAGTCACAAAATATATAGGTTCAGAAGATAATCGGCTTAGAAAATCCGCCGTTGGGTGTACCATGACGTAACAGCATTTTAGCATTTGACTCATAATTGTTATTGCTGGAGCAGAATTTGGTTGATTTGAACCTTTGTTCGCACTTTTTGACTACACGTATCCGAAAGGTAAAGTTACTGAATTTAAATATGAATAAAAAGGTTTGAGACGTCATGTTGAAAATAGCATTACAGATCTTATGACATACGTTTTTTATGATGTTCACATTTACTGATAAATGTGAAGTCGGCTTACAAATTGATGATAGTTTTTAATATTGAATTTGATGTTTGATGAACCGAAAAATGTACATCATAAATATTTGCTAAATTTTGCTTTGTTTGAAAAAGTACTTATCAAGCTTTACCTCCCAAGATGACATTATGTTAATGCAATTATTTAAAGATTTCTGCTTTATCCCTAATTTTTTTGTAGATTATTTTAGTTGAAAGTTACAAGGTACAAGTTACAAGTTGATTGCCAAAATATTCGCTGAATAGCTATAATTATCCATTAATGAAGACGGCCAACCTCTTTCGGATGCTTGCGTCATTAGTGAAAATGCAAGTGGCTTGATCAAAATTGGTTCACTGTAATAGTTTTTTTTTATATCTTTTCAAACACCATTGATTGGTATCTTTAGTAAGCTTAATGATATTTCGCAGAAATTTAAGACCAAAAATTTTAGAGCGCTTATGTATAGTAATATAATGCCATATAATAAAGCCCTAATTTAAAATTTATAAATAGAATTCGCTTTCGTGCCACATTAACTCTATACAAACTTTGCTGATAAACTATTCTCGTAGCTGTTTTTTCAATATTTCGAAATTGCATCAAGATTTCCTAATTTACATTTGACAGAGCAGGTTCTCAGAACAATGTACATAGGTATTAAGATATGCATTCTGAGATACCTATTCTGCGAATCTCAAATAATAAAATATTATAATTTCAAATATTATAGCTTAAATAGCCATGTGTTTTCTTTTTTGTTATTAATGTTACTCGAAATAAACGTTTGGACTGAGAAGCTGCTCACTGCTCTTAAGTTGGAGTCACTGGGACCCAATTATTCGTATATATAGATTATTAATTCACTCATCAGTAATAGTTTTACTGTGTGAAAACAGGTTCTCTGCGCCTATTTATTTTTCAATCGAATCGCATCGATAAATTCGGAACGGAATACTCTTGAATAAAATAAAAGTTTATGCAAACCCCACTGCATTTTAATGCGAGGTTTGAGCCTAGGGATTAGTATGGGATATTTTATTAGCATCCAACTGGTTATTGGTTTCGACGTAAAGTTGGCCGCGTGCCAAATAGCTGGAATTGAAATTAAGAATCGTCCGATTTCTTGGCTTCAGTGGCTCTCATTTTTTTGGCTGAAAGTTTGAATTGCGAATGCACTGAAGTTTGGCAGAGAGTTATGATTTAAAAACTATTTCCTTTAGCTGTTTATAATTGCTAGGTTAAACGAGTTCTGAAGTGGACACCGCGTTAAGGCAAACGTAATGTAGGACGCCAGCCGGACAGATGCATGACTTTCGGAGAGCAGCGCATGGTCGTTCGTTGGAAACGGTCTGGTGATGACGATGTATGTCCCACTGCCGGGCTTGGGTCTCTTCTATGAAGAGGGTGTAGTCTACCATGCTTGCAAAATTGCAGGTTGGGACTTCACTCATCTTCGAAAGCTACTAAAAACCTTCTCCGACAAGCAGGTTTTCTTCACGATGTTTTTCTTTACTGTTTAAGCGTGTGCTAATTAATTATAATAATCACACAAGTTAAAAACTCAATGGTGCGTTGTCTTAACATAGGATTGAATCCCCGCCCTTTCGCTTGTAAGGCAAGGGCTTTACCAACTAGGCTAACTTATTGATGTATACCTATGAATATTTTGTTCAATTCTTATTAATTATTTTACAGGCCTTTGTTACGTCAGTAGTTTTCATGTTATATTTGGTTACCAGTTATGCGAAATAAGAAAGGAAGTTTGATAATTTTACAATTTTATTGCGACATGCAATAAAATGAATCGCGTAACCATAATATACATATTTTATTCACAATATCTTTCCATGTAGTAAATTTATATTTCGCAACTAAAACTTTTACGCTGTTACCGCTCGTTTTCAAGTAATATAAATTCCAATTTGAATATATAATAAACTACAAATTACAACCGGAATAAAGGAGGGAGGGAACATCAATTGTTCCAGTTTCCAATTTGGACTGGAAACCTATATTTTGCGGTCCGCCGAAATCACGCTTCCAAGGCAGATACCTATTGAGAGCACTTGAGAAGGTTTGTTGCGAAGAATCTTTATTGTTCTAGTTACTTTATACGAATGCTGCGTTATTAGCAAGTCAAGAGGGTTCATTGTACGAGTATATACGAGTATCTTATTAGCCCTTGTCGGAAGAAAGAGGAATGTTGCGACTAGAATTACACAACATTGTGAAACACAATAATAATAAGTATATAACAATAATAAATAGGTACTTTTACAAAGTAGGCGTATTGTTAAAAAAATATCTCCGACAACTATTGTAAGGATAAAAAAAAATTAAATTTGATTAAGCGTTGAAAATAGGAAAAAAATATATTAAACATGGTTATTGGTGTACTAAGCTATATATTCAATATTACGTCAGCTTTCGCTGTATGGCCAACCTTGGATTAAAAAAAAACAACTGTTCTATAGAAGAAAGTTTATCGACGTAATGTCGACAAATTGATCTCATACTGAAAGTCGTTCATTATGATGAGTATAGTCACCCACTTTTGACCACCCCTAACCAATAATCATGTAAGCAATAATGTATACTAAGGATATTTATTTGTTTCTTCTTTTATTGCTCTTTCAGAATCTGTTATAAAATATCATAGCTCTTCATGCTTTTATTCATTTTCCCTGGTAATTATTGTCCGTGGCCGTTACTTTGTGCTGATGAAAAGATGCGACCGACACAGGGTTATAATACAATTGCATTGTTGGGGTCTCGGATGGCTTTTAATCAAAATTCTGGGCTCCTGTTCATCATGGCCGAACGTAATGGAATGCCGGCTTAAGGGGATTGTTCAATGTAATTATATTCAGTCGCCAGACAACATGTTTGCATCGTTCGTTTGCAACAGTAAAATTATGATCAAAAATGTTAGAGCACATTTTAGAACTAGCATTTTAATAACCTTGTTTGTTGAAGATGGCTTTGTTATTTTGTTACTGCGACATAGTTTAATATATATTTGTGCACAGAAATTATCAGGATAACTTAGTATTTTGTCAATATAAATAATTAAAATATTTTTTTGGTGGAAAGCTCTGCTATTAGAACTGCACTGGCTGTATTGCAAGGTTCAGTAACAATTGCTAATATAGCATAAATATTACGATAATTTCGTATTGCAAAGTATCTGAACTAATTTATACCTGAGAATATACTCGTAGGAGGGTTATGATTTTGATCTTCTTACAAAGACGACATGAAAATATGTATATAGGCATATACAATTGTTTCCTTGTATCTCTTAAATTACTCAACCACAGTTGTATTTCAATAAATCAATTGATACATGTCGATTAGAACAAAACATATTGGTGAAAAATCTAAAATCCGACCACTTTAGTATTTCTAAAAAAGTATAAAACAATATAGCAGTATTTAGGACTTTTCATATCCTTAAGACTTTGAATTGCCGTAGATGATGCCATTATATCAGACTATAATATTAATGATATAATTTTTTGTCGCCAACGGCCTTGAAAAGACTTGAAGGATTACAAAAATGCTAAATTTTGTTTCATACTTTTACGGGAACACTATAGTAGTTGGGTTTAAGCTTTTTAACTTATATTTTATACTGACCGGCACAAATCTGAAACAGGTAAAAGAGGATTTTCCCTAAAAAGTAAAATTTAAAATTATAGAATCCCCCGACATGGCCATTTTTTGGTGGCGACCATCTTGGATTTGAAATTTAACATGGTATATAATATTCTACTAGTCAAGCCCTTTAGTGTGTGTATTAAGCCGTTTTGTGGCGACGCCCATACTGGACCAATTTTCATCAAAGGTTCATCCGTTCGAGAGCTACGATGCCACGACGTAGCATTTCCCTAAGAAACCAAACATAACGTGGACAAAGCAATAATCGAAAGCTTAGTTAATAATAAATAAGTTATATAAGCCGACAAATAAAAATACCCTAACTTACGAAACGACTATCTTATCGCGATTCAACTTGCTCTTGCCAATCATATTTTTGATAACTAACTAATTTATTAATTATAACCTATAACCAACAGGACTGGGCGTTACACATACGATTTGCTACGTCAGCCGACGGAGGCTACTACGAGTGTCAAGTCCCTACACATCCCCCTACTAGCATATTCTTCAAACTTGTACTAGTCGGTAAGTAATCAAGTAATTGTAAAATTTAATTTTTGAATTGTAGATTTTTTGTATCAACAAAAAGTTTATTCATAAATCAATCTTTTTTTTTGCTTTAAGTAGTCGATCTTGTGATATGGGGAGAATTTTATGACAAACAACATAAACCACGAGCCTCATTTTTGTCATAAATGATTTTAAGAATTTGACAAAATCCTAGTGGGTTGTATGTAATTTTGCTCAGAAGCTGTACATTAGTAAATAAATAATGATTTATACTAATAGCTCCCCATCTGAATCTCTGTACATTAGTAAATAAATAATGATTCATACTAATAGCTCCCCATCTGAATCTCTGTACATTAGTAAATAAATAATGATTCATACTAATAGCTCCCCATCTGAATCTCTGTACATTAGTAAATAAATAATGATTCATACTAATAGCTCCCCATCTGAATCTCTGTACATTAGTAAATAAATAATGATTCATACTAATAGCTCCCCATCTGAATCTCTGTACATTAGTAAATAAATAATGATTCATACTAATAGCTCCCCATCTGAATCTCTGTACATTAGTAAATAAATAATGATTTATACTAATAGCTCCCCATCTGAATCTCTGTACATTAGTAAATAAATAATGATTCATACTAATAGCTCCCCATCTGAATCTCTGTACATTAGTAAATAAATAATGATTCATACTAATAGCTCCCCATCTGAATCTCTGTACATTAGTAAATAAATAATGATTCATACTAATAGCTCCCCATCTGAATCTCTGTACATTAGTAAATAAATAATGATTCATACTAATAGCTCCCCATCTGAATCTCTGTACATTAGTAAATAAATAATGATTCATACTAATAGCTCTCCATCTGAATCTCTGTACATTAGTAAATAAATAATGATTCATACTAATAGCTCCCCATCTGAATCTCTGTACATTAGTAAATAAATAATGATTCATACTAATAGCTCCCCATCTGAATCTCTGTACATTAGTAAATAAATAATGATTCATACTAATAGCTCCCCATCTGAATCTCTGTACATTAGTAAATAAATAATGATTCATACTAATAGCTTCCCATCTGAATCTCTGTACATTAGTAAATAAATAATGATTCATACTAATAGCTCCCCATCTGAATCTCTGTACATTAGTAAATAAATAATGATTCATACTAATAGCTCCCCATCTGAATCTCTGTACATTAGTAAATAAATAATGATTCATACTAATAGCTCCCCATCTGAATCTCTGTACATTAGTAAATAAATAATGATTCATACTAATAGCTCCCCATCTGAATCTCTGTACATTAGTAAATAAATAATGATTCATACTAATAGCTCCCCATCTGAATCTCTGTACATTAGTAAATAAATAATGATTCATACTAATAGCTCCCCATCTGAATCTCTCTCAGCGTTTTGGGGATGCCTTATAATATTAACAAAAACAGCTAGACCCAAAAGCCAAAAGATTAAAAAATTTATCTCGTTGTTTGAAAACTTGTCACGGCCAGGAATCAAATCCGAGGCCGTCCGATCTCGAAATAAGTATGTAAGTCACTAGCCCACGATGATTATTATGTTTTGTTGGCTAAAATCCTCTACAATATATATTTTTTCTTTACAAACAGCGGCGTACGCAGAAATAGTTGGTGAATCTGAGAAGATCATCCACGAAGGTTCCATGCTGAGGCTAGTGTGCGTGGTGAAGAGGTCCACCGAGCCACCGTCCTATGTCTTCTGGTATTTCGAGAATCGGATGATTAATTACGACTTGAGTAAGTACATCTAACATTAATATAATTGACTGGCGAGTTAAACATCAGAGACGCATCGAGTCTGGTGATATTTTTCTTTTGTCAGTGAGTTTGTATAAAAGTGCCTTAATTAACAGAAACAAAATTACTAACTACAAAAAAATATATCAGAAAGATTACCTATAGACCATAAAATCTAAAGATAATCCATAATACTAATCAAGCTGAACCCATTGTAGCAAATAATTTATTAGGTTTCCATACAAAAATTGGTCACGTGATCGGTGAAGTTGTATGAAGGACGAAATAATATTTTCTTAAATTATATTCGATGGCATAATCGGTTCGACATTAACGGACACGTCAAGGAAGACAGTATTAATAATATATTTTAATGTTTGTTAGGATTTAAATTAGTGTAACTAGTGGAAACGTTGTTGGACGAACTATGAGATAAATTAATTAAAAATTATAGGATTTGCGTAGAGGTAGCTTATAATCTGGGTCTTTGACGACTTTGTTTAAATAACTCGCTGTCTTATAAGCAAGCATGCTACAAAATATTAGGCCACATCGTCGCTCTCCAACAGGTGAAATGCAGTCAAATAAAAGCTTATTTTGTACTAAACAAGCAATAAGTACTTGAAAAAAGTGGAAACTGACTTCAAATCGGCAGTTTTTCCTCGATTTCTCTGACATTCCGTCATCGGATCCTACTTAATAATAGTGGAACTCATTGGGGGGTTTTATACCCTGCCGAACTAAAAAAAGTTTTTTTTAATCGGATCACAATTGAAATTATTGTTGGTGAACACACAAAAAATACATACAGACGAACGAAAAAGATTAAGTTATACACACATTTTAGACTTATCTGTATTCATTTATCCATGTTTTATATATATAATGTAGGACAACATCCACACAAAGGTCTTCAGGCCCCAAACTAGGCAAAGCCTGTACTATGGTAACCTTATGACTGATATACATACTTACATACATAAATACATACTTTGTTATATAATAAACACCCAAAACACAGGTCAAACAGACATGTTCATGCACACAAATGTTTGCCCTGTCTGGGGATCGAACCCGGGACCAGCGGCGCAGAAGGCAGAGTGGCTACTCACTACGCCAACCGGCCAGTCAAAAATATAAAAAAATCTACAAAAGAGTAATTTTTATTTTACTGACTTACAGGTCACAATCGAACCTAAACTGCTGAACCTTGAAACAAAGAAAAGATTTTTGGAAGTTCAATCCCTAATGGGGTCAAATAGGGGTTCAAAGTTTGAAACGTTTTATTGTATTCAGTACGAGTGCACTTGTACAAGCCAACTTGTAACACGAAACCTCGGTTTTTCGGTTTCGCAAATCCAATTTCTTGTTGAGTTTGATAAATGGCTTACCATTAGCATAATTATTTTGATCCTAGAAGGTTACTCCACTAAATTAACTCAGTTCTAAGTTTTAATTGTTGTTAAACTGCAATATTAATTACTTACGAGTTTCAAGTTTCTATGTTCTTGTTAATTACCATTCGCAGCAAGAGGTTTATTGTTTGAACTTTTGATTGAATTTTCTTAACGTGTGTTCTTTGAGGTTTAACGTGTAAAATTTTGAGTGTTAAATTTTTATTTAGAACCGGTGTAAAAACTGGTTCGAGTAAATTTTACTAGCACCAACATAAGTCTTGTAATGAGAGGGTTGTAAAATTAAATAATATCTTTACGACAAATCGTAAAACGTGTTGCGTAGTAACCTTTTGTAGTGAACAGTCTCTTTGTAAAAGTCGTGAAATAGTACATACTATACCAAATTTATCCGAGCTTTTGAACGATTTAACGCGTGACCAGAATGCTGGTCTTTATCTGGCCCAAAGTATGATCATTTCCATTTAGCGTGGTAATGCGGATAGCATTCTAGGCACGCTGTCTTATGGTGGTGGGATGATTATTCATTTTCATAATTTATATATCTTAAATGGTCTATAGATAATCCATCCTAAATTTTTTTTTTGGTTGTGTTTATCTTTGTTAGTAATAATTTTAAAAATGTTTCTGTTTGAGGATACGGTTTCCAATGAATTATTTAAGGCATATTTCTGATGTAATTGTGGGGACGCCGTAATGTTAGTAGGTAGGACGACACTATCTAAGATGACGAAAATGAAAAATCGAATTGAAAACTTTACGAGTATAACATAAATAATTTTGACAATAATTTTAACCAAAACGAAAGTATAAAACAAATAATATTAGACAAAGAAATGTAGAAGCACGAGCGTTGAAAGTATCGAGACTGGCGGCTGAGATCTGGTGGCGGCCAGCGCGTCCCAGTATACGTGCGAGTTTGTCGGTCACTGTCGGGTCTGCATATGCGGCTTTGCATGCAGCGCCCGCGTGCCACAAGCGACAGCGATCGCGTTTCACAAACGGCAGCGATTAATTTAACCAACAAACAAAGAAGTTAAAAGCAACCTAGGGTCAGTTATGCAGAGTGGTGTGACATGGAACGCCACATAATAAAACCCGGCAAAATGCTATTTTAACAAATAATAAGTTTTGACAAAACTCGGGTAAGACAAATCAGTCAAAGGTTGAAATAATATTTTTGTAATTAAACATTGCTTAGATTTAACGTTTTTCTTTCTTTTTCATACTACAATATATTAATGCTTACCAAATTTAATGAAGAAATAAACTAGTTGTTTTTATCTCTTTAAATAGCTATATATTTGCTATAAAAACTGTCATTATCTTTCAAACTTAATTAAGCTCAAAACTTAGTATGGCAAATGCTTTGGACAAGAACTTGTTTATCTATTTCAATACAAAAAATTACGTAGTGTCTTGTTATTCTAATACAAAAATATCGTAGCTCTTGCGTAGCTTAAGCTACGAACATCTACGAAGTTAATACTACGAGATAAGATATACCTATAACGCATAGCAATTTTTTTAAATTATTCTACATAATATAAAAACGCGTAGCTCTTGCGTAGCTCGTGTTACGAAAATTATGCTATGAGGTAGGATAGAGCTACAAATTATTCTTTTGACAGTAATAAATACAAAGTTAGTAAATTATTTAAAACCCTTGAATAGTAAATGGTAGTTAAACATTTCAGCAGGCTCTATTAGGCCGTGGATGGCCTTAGAATGGCATTTACAACCAACCAATTCTATTTGTGGGATACCTGAGCCTCGATAGGTAGCTTGATATTTATTGTCTAAAAATACAATAATGATTGTTATAGACAACTTCATCTACATTTAATATTATGCAATATACAGCCTGAAAAACTAGAACTTAAGAATATTATTTTTCAAGTAGATTCTAATGCAAAATGTAATATTCAGTAGTAATGGGGTTATAAATATCTGTTAAGGATTATCGATAAAATAAGAATGATATTTAATCAACATTTGACATTAAACTACAAGTTCAACGTTTTTGTAATTTTATATTCTTGAAATTAATATTAGTGATCTTAAAGAAGATTTGCGTCTTAATCAATTTTCCACGCAAATAAAATCCAGAGTTATAATAAGTTAAGCGAGTCCAACGAGTTTATAATCCGAATGCTATGTTATGGGAAAAGAAAACTAAGAATTCAAATGCAGTTTCAACTGAGAAAACGCGACAACATTACTTCTGTTGCCAAGTTATTTTGCATCCACTTTAAACTTCTTGAAAAACAGGCAAACTAACAAGAAAGAGAGCAAGTTTTTAACAAAAATACGAGCACCTAATAGAAAGTACAAAAAGTTTTTCGTCTCTAAAGTGTAACTGCATCTAAATAAAACCTTTTCATGGTTGAAACGGTAAATTTAGTTGATTGGTCATATCCATAGCATCAAAAATGGTTGTTACATATTAATCAAAATAGCCATGAAATTGCTATACCGAAGTTTGTTTTAACTTTTTTAACTCGTTGAAATGACCCGTTCATATTTTTTTTAGTATTAAAAAGATTGTCTTTTTGTTAGTTTAACTAAAATTATACTACAAACAAGATAGATCTACCGTACACAAATTGTGTTCAAAAAGCAATCGCGAAGTAGGTCGCACAAAGCAATATCGCAATCACAAACCCGAACAAAGCGATTCATTGGTTCGCAACGAGCTATGTTAGATCTAGACCGGAATGTGGCTGGAATAGGTTACATTTATCTTATAATTTATTGTTTTACTAGACAAGTAATACCGTATTTTCTGGAATAACAGTTTTAACTTTAGTGACGAATTTACAGCGAATAATAATTTGTAATATTTTAGCGATCACGAATTAGCCAATTTGGTAATTCATGATTATGTTCGTATAAATTCGCAAAATTATTATATTTGGTATTTTACGCATGCAGTCGAAACTATCACTTTTGTTAAAATTCTCTGATGTTTTTTTTTAAATAAGTTGCGTTGTTTTTTTTTTTTGATCTAAAGTACTTTTATTAATTAGTTGATTATAAAACGATTAAGTAAACCAAACATATTATTTATGACGTTAAGAAGGAAAATTGAATTCCAAATATACTTACAAAACCTTTGGATCAACTGGGGCGTTTGCTAAAACGCGTTATAAAATTAAAAAAAAAAACTGTAAGACTTACATACATTACGTACATACAATGACGTTATAAAAAATATATATACGCTACGTCTCTCTCTGACACGGAAGAAATCTTAGTACGGAAAAATATAGTGTAACGTGTTGACTACAATATGACTATTAGATGTTGTTTAAATTTAGTCACTGAGACATATGAGTGAGATATGATTCAGTGGCCATTTAATACCAGAAGTTTTTACTTAAATTAAAATTTCGTTTATTATATGTGAGCATTTTCCCAGTCCAGTTTAGTTTCGTTATTGGTTATTAGATTCATGATTAAATAGAACCAGTCAATTGTCCGAGCCGGCGATCTGGAATTAGTTTAGTATTATATAAGTACAGTATCCAATAACCTATTCACGGTTGGTTGAACATTTTTATGCGAAACACTCTTTGGTTTTTGGCTTTTTATAATGTAGAAATTGTAGATAGATAGATCAGCGCTTTATTGTAGACACATAAAATATAACAATACAAAAATATTAATTTACATGTAGTGACACAAGTGGCGGCCTTATCGCTAAAAGTGATCTCTTCCAGGCAACCTTAGGGTGGAAACCTTTGAGAAAAAAAAATGTATAGGACGGGGGTGTACTTACAATAAAGAAAGTAATATTGATGATACTGCGAAGTACTGACATAGAAGTCACAACAACTTACCAATATTTATAGCAACACTATAAATATTGGTAGGTATGGGTATCATGTTATAGGTATGTAGTGACTGAAGATATAATACCAATCATTTTGTAACCGTCATGATCTCATGTCTCGACATCCTCTAGAACAATTTCTTCACAATCCAAAGTTCTTGATTTAAATTACTAACGCCATTATGAACGAACACTACATATTTTTTAATTTTTTAAACAAATGTAACTGTGAAACATGAATAACCCACTAATTTGTCTGGGAAATGTTTACAGCAAACTAGACTTTTTTTAATAGGCCTCATCGTCGCTCGAGTTGTGGTTAAGCGTAGACCACATCTCGAGCGACGATGCTTCCTATCATCGCTTAATTAGAAGAAACAGACCCTTAAAGTATTTCAAAGTCTAGCTTTTCAAATTTAGAAGCTGTTATATTAAACGACTAGCTGACCCGCCGCACTCCGTACCGCCCAACAGTTATGTATGTTTCTCACCTTTTAAACCTTCGCTACGAGTAGTACGACGATGATTTCAAGACTAAAATCAGCTATATCGGCCCAGCCGTTCTCAAGTTTTAGTGAAACAAACGGGTTTTTTTCTATTGATTTTTTTTTGTCATAAGAACCTTATCCTGACAATAACAAACAACAAAAAACATATGGAAATCAGTCCAGCCGTTCACGCATGATGGCGTGACCAAGGGATATAGGGATATAATGTATATATAACACAACTCATTATTAAAAAACCAGTTTAACTATAAAAAAAATTATAACAAATAAAAACTTACAAATGTATACTAGGTTTCACAATGGCGGCATTATCGCTTAGAGCGATCTCTTCCAGGCAACAATGCACGTAAATGATTAATATAAAATTAGAGAGGCCTTAAAAAATTACATTGTACAAACATATTTGAAAAATGAACAAATTATACATACAAATGGATACACAGATAAACAAATACATATAACATACGATACAAATTAGGAGCATGGAAATACATTCTTAATATATATAAATCTCGTGTCACAATGTTTGTCCTCAATGGACTCCTAAACCACTTAACCGATTATAATAAAATTCGCACACCATGTGCAGTTCGATCCGACTTGAGAGATAGGATAGTTTAAATCTCAAATTATAGTCGCAATTTTAATTTATTGCTAATTATTTGTCTGTTATTATTTGACAGTCACAATTATCTGTTAACTCCAAATGATTCTAACAGATGTCGATACCTTTCGACTGGGTGTCATATAAGCTACATTTTAACAGCATAATTATCACGTGTTGTTGACGCTATAAAATAGCCACAGCAACGCGTGGCCGGGTCAGCTAATAATATATAAATTACAAATTAAAAGAAGAAGACACAAATTTTAATGCTGTAGTGATAAGTAATAATCAATAAAATTTATTGAATTTAACTCAACAGCGTTAAACAGTTTTAATTATAAAATAATCATCTTGCTCTCTCGACTGTTAAATTCATTACAGCGATGAAAAATGTAATTAATAAGTGCCGTAAAGCTTGATTTAATTAAAAATAATTATCTTTAACAACACCCAGTACTCTAATTTGTAATATTCGGTTGTAAATATGAGATTAAAAAAATATACGAGTAGCAAGCACATGTAAGAAAAATTTAATTGTACTTAAGCTATTATAACACTATAGATCTAAAAAAACTATTTAATACTAGAGTACTATATTAATATTAATATTTGATCAAGACTTTTTTTTGAATTTGAAACTGAATTGGCTGTTCGAAAGTGTCGTCACTTGCGTTGCTTAATGTAATAAGAATAAATTGATTTTCGCAAGTTAGTCTAAAATAATGCCTCTCAAATCTTGAAATAAAATTAAGAATTTTAAAAGTACTTACTTACTTACTTTATTTTATTATTAATATAGGCATTAATTACACAATAGTTAAAATACTTCAAACACATAAAAAAGTAAAATTCCATATACTTTTTTTTGTTATTAGAATATAATATTGCTCAAAAATAATAACTTAAATTTTAAAATCTTTGTAACTTTGAAACCAAATATTATGAATATCATTTAATAAATACAATTACTTCTACATAAAAAAATTGTTTTTTGATATGAATCTTGTAATTGGTTCGCTGTTTTGTTTACCTTATCCTAATGGACAAGCTCTAAGCTCTGCGCTAGTTTTAAATGAAATACAAATACGAAAATGTTTTTCAGCCGCAGATAAGCCTACTCGTATAGTGATTTTCTAATATTTATTCTTCAATGCTGTGATGTTTGTTTTGTTTGATGTTTTAATAGAACATACATTTTATTTAATAGCAGATCCCATACAGACCACTAATCTGAAGATTAGTGGTGTCAATCCTTTTTTTTTTTTTTTAATTTTAATTAAGTAAAATGCATGTACACTAATTAAAATTATAAATACCTATAGATCTC
This sequence comes from Ligdia adustata, assembly GCA_947049295.1. Classification (NCBI taxonomy): domain Eukaryota; kingdom Metazoa; phylum Arthropoda; class Insecta; order Lepidoptera; family Geometridae; genus Ligdia; species Ligdia adustata. The sequence continues at coordinate 6,874,179 of OX346237.1, forward strand.
AGTTTAGATATTACTATATATAGAAAAGTTACGAAAAAAATAAAAACAATGAAAGGGGTTGATATGAAGATTAGTGGTCTGTATGGGATCTGCTATTAATGTTGTAGAGACTGTCGCATTTATTTACATTTTATTTTAATACATTTACAAGAGGCCCGACTTTTATGGTTTGTGGCGGTTTAAAAAGAAATATTATCTCTTTCTCTCTCAGTAAATTGAAAGGAGACGGAATGAATTTAAATGTTCTAATTGGGATAAAACAGTATTTAAAGTCACAAGTGTCATCAGCACGAGTACTAATGATTGGTCAAAGCTTTATAATTTTAGGTTCTTGCATGGACCGCACTATTTTCTTCCACTTGATTTAATAAAATGTTAAGTTTTGGCTTTGCTCGTATTATATTTTCCCTGATAAAAGTAGCCATGGCACTATCCAGATTTCAAATTATTAAATATCTGTCAAAAAAGTCAATACGATCCGTCACTTAATTGCAGGGAGAAGAAGCCCAAACAAACCAACAAACACAATTTCACGTTTATAATATGTGTCGGGATGTATTTTGCAATCTTTTTCGACTCACTTTAAATTTGTTTTTTGTTTGACTTTTTTTTTTTTTTTACTGAATAACACAAATATGTTTCTCCTTGCAAACAGATGGCGTTAGCGTGCACAACGGTCGGCAAACCAGCGAGCTTGTGATCGGCAAAGCAGAGCCACGGCACGCCGGCAACTATACTTGCGTACCGGCAAACGCCAAAGCAGCTTCGGTTACTGTGCATGTTGTACAAAGTAAGTATCTGCTAGCATACTGGGTGTGCTGGGGACAGTTGTCTTAAATAAGCTAGTTTTAATGAATAGTCGTTAGCCATTTAGAATAATCTTATGTTGCCCTCTTGCAGTGGTATTGAGCATATATGCATCATTTGTAGATCTGACTGTTATTTTTTTGTTGTCGTTACGTCATTTCATTCGTCTGTCATTTTTCCTAATTAAGACACTTGCCCTCTAGCATATACATCGTGTAACAGAAAGGTTTGACTTAATGGTGTTAGTCTACATATAAAAGTAAGCCTCTTGCAGAAAAAAAATTATACAAAATAAAATTATTACGAGATACGACTTGACAATTTTTTTTATGGAGAGCCTTTTTTGTTCTACTATGAGTTCACTTTATGTGTTGTAGGTTAACGCCGTTAAATATTAACACATCTTTTTGTTACACGTTGTTTATTTTATTTTATTTTAATATTGCATAATACACAAAAATTGCAAAAAACGTAAGTAGGATACGAAATCAAATTAAACCCCAGGAATTGATACCATACGTTGTACATATGCCTAGTATTTAACAAATACAATTGTATGATAACAAATACAATTGTATGATAACAAATACAATTGTATACATGAGCTTACTGAAAACTACCTTGATCCAGTCTTAAAACAAAAGGATCGAGTATTTTTTATAAGATTTACTCTGACTCCCAAAAAATGTATTGAAAGCATATGGTTAAGAAAGTCATATAAGAATACCACATTTGAGCCAAGAGCGGTTTTGAATCCTTCTTATAAAGAGGCCAGCACCATTGTCTATTTCAAAACCAACAGTTCCACTCTGAAACAACAATTAAAACTTAAAAAATTACTTTATGAAAAAATATCTTGGCTCTGCCTCCGTCTCAAGTTATTACAATAAAACTTAATTATGACAAAGAGGGTCAGCGGTACGGAAAAATAAAGACGCAGATAGACAACTGAAAAATTATAATGCTGCTCTAGAAAAAAAATAATTAATGAACTAAAATAAATTTTTGTAACCAATTATTTTGATGAGAACTATACTATAATATGTTCTTCAATTATTTTTCTCTCATAAATAATAAACTTGACTTACTAAATTAATTTGAATTGAATTTACTAAATTAAACTGGCGGTGTTTCATATCTATCATCGTGTCTGAATGTGTTGTGCACTTAAGTGTGTGGACTTTACATGGCATTTCTAGCTCTTTGTGTGGAATATATGTACATTATACCTCATTATTTTTATTTATGTAAAGATTAATGTATAGACTACTGTGCTAGAGCAATTTTTCATATGTTTTAAGCATTACTCACAGTATTATAATTTATATCTTTTTATCCATAAATAGTTTTTTATTTTGAATATTCATTCAGAAGGATTTTCTTAAACAATTAATATTGTGATCACAAGCGGTTTATCAATAAAACAATGGGAATAAATCTTTAAATTTTATCCTTATTTTCAAATCAGTGACAAACAAAACGTTTCCGGTTGAAATTTTACTATCTGGTCTTTACATATTCTGCGTCATTCTTCGCAACCGCAGAAATGTAATTGTACAGTTTGTCTTTTGTTTTCTGTTTATTATGAAATTACATTCATTACTTTTGACGCAAGATTAGCTAAATAACGTTGTTGTGGATAGAGATTAAACTAATTTCAGCCATGAAGTTGTTAATTAAATTGTCGAGGCATGGAGGGTCGTTGACTAAATGTCATGTTAAGAGTTATAATGCCATTTTTGAGTTGTTCAGGTCTGTGTTAGTTAATAGTTGCAAGCTAATTTTAACAATTTGTTATTTTAATGTGAAATTAAAATTGTTTATTTTAGTGGTATTTTTAAAAAAAAAGCACAATTATTGGTTTATAATGAAAAATATAGTAATGGGTAACATAAAAATATTAAATATGTAACTTTTGTTTATTACCCGAGCCTCATACTAAGTATGACCATTTACAACATAAATATTGTAAGAAGGCTAGATAAAAACGCAATTAAGTGATAATGGTACCCAAAATATAATTATAATTATTTGATTTTAATAAACTTTTATATAATAGAGTTTTCATTGATATAGAAAACAAAAAAGAGTTATCTAATTTTTGTCACGTCACTTACACTTTTACAAGTGAAGCAAGTGGCCAAAGAAGGTGGACCGTTTTTTTATTGCCTTAATAAGCTATTCAGCGACTACTTTTAGCCATGAAAAATCGGGTCTTATCAATAATATATGTACTTTTATATTTGTTTTAGTTCGTACTTGAATTTGTGGTCAAACTTATAGTTTACAACCAAGAAGGAACCAGTCCTCGCTCGCTTCAAACTTATGAATAACTCATTACTTGTGGCATAAACAGATTACCATTAAAAAACGTTATGGTGTTAAAATTAATAATTTATCGGTTTTTCAAAGTCAATAAGCCCTAGATTCTCTTACAAACAATGAGATAATTTAAAACATGACGTGTTATGTTGAGTACGTTATTCTGATGATGCAAAATGAGCGCGTTCCGTGCCACAGCACGATATAAAATTTGACATTGGCTTAGTTATTACTGTTTATACGTGCATAAAATAACGCGGCTGCCGTGACGCTTTGAATTTTTTATATTAAATAAGCCCTCATTACCCAGGTCACCAAAATCGTTACCATCAGAATGAACCACCACTTTTTAAAGTTCTTTTGTCCCCAGGTGAAACACCAGCAGCTATGCAGCACGGCAACAACTCGTCATCAAATCTCCTGCTGTTTCCACTCACGTTTATCATCTTACTAGCCATCGCTCTGATCCATCATCAGGAGTTTGGATAGCGTGATACGTGTTAGGTTAGATATAATACAATTTATGGTGGTTGCAAGTCGCTGTCAATCACTTTAATATAAAATTATTTGGGTTGTTAGTCGTTTCGCACCGCGAGCGGTTCGAACCGCGCTGCAAATTGCCCATGAGCTCTTTTGAATGGATCCTTACGTACCGCATAGCGAATTGCGCTAGAACTTTTTGTACTGAGTGAATTTGGGTACAGAATTATATAGTAGCTTTATTACCTACACATCCCTTAATCACATATATACAGTAAGGCACAAAATGATAAGAAAAAAGTATATAAGCGCGCGTATGTCATAAGCGTACCTACAAATTTAATTTTTAATTGTTAATGCTTTGTATAAATATTGATTTGTTACTCCAACCGTTGCGTTGCGAATGGACCTACTTAAAAATAGTACTTGGGCGATTTGCACCACACTTCGAATTACTCGTGATTATTTCGTGAAGACTCAATTATTTAAGGTACTAAACAAAAGTACAACACACGAGAATAAATACAATAAAACACTGGTCAAAAAGGCTATAAAAATGTTTTAGACAACTAATGACGTAATGATTTCATTTGCGTGTGTTTCAAAATAAAATCGTTTAAGGTGATGTTTCGATTTTTTGTTAATTTAATGTTGATTTTATAATGCATTATCGCGTCAGCACTGATCATCATCATTGAACCGAGGTTAATATCTCTGAAGCGCATCTTAACTTCATGAAAATATCAAAATTTTGAATTCTCAGGTAAAATTTCAGTAATTCGCCTTTTATTAACTATCAGAATTCTTTCAGCAGATAAGTTTTACAGATTTCTCAAGAATTACATTTAATAAAAGATCTCAAAAATTATAATTTTATTTAGTTTATTCGTGTATATATTAATACTAAATAATTAAAAAAGAATACTTTCGTCATTTTATTTAAATTAATACTAGTTTTATTCAGAACCAAATTATTATTGAAGCTTTTATTAACAAAATCAGTCAAGACTTTGTCTGCGATTTCTTTTACTGGATTTATTTCTTGGATACCACTTAAGTACTGTATAAATATAGTAATATATTTGTTTGTAAAATGACTGAAGAAAGGTTTAATTACTTATAATTTTTACCTATTCTGACAGACAAACGCAAAGTTTGCCATGCAGACTCCAGAGATGCTTTGCTCATTCGGTAAAATATAACTACATATAGCAATATTGTTCTATACAGGGTTATCTATTAGTGGTGTTCTAAGCCGAAAGGAGGTCACTACACTTATCTTAAGAAACGACGTTCACTATGGGACCAACACTGTTCGAGAAAAAAAAACAGCTGTTTCATACATTTTGTTGATGACCGATTTTTTTTTCTAGTATTCAGGGTTAGTCTCACTACAAAAGTTGTTCATAATGAGTAAATGACCTCTTTTTGGCAAAGTACACCCCTAACTGGTAAACCTGTAGTGTTCAAATGACCGTAAAATATATGAAGGGCCTGCCTCCTTTGTATTTTTATTTTCCCCGTCTGCGAAACTGAAGCTAAGTAACCAGTTACGAACAAAAACTATTTTTTCCGCACGATACCAGTTACGAGAAGACGCGTTTCTTTGTAGGAAACTAAGTATCATACTCGTAGCTACAAAGTTATAGTGAGGTAAAAGGTTTTCGCCCTCACGGAAATAATTGTACCTTTTTTATTCTTCTGACTTAACTCTTAAAATTAATAACATATTATATTAAAGTGAATTTTACAATTTCTCAAACAGGATTGTTTTTTTTTAATCAAAGTAAAAAAAAATGTCCACAACTTACATTTCGCGACTTTTTTCACCATTTCTTTTGATCATCTTTTCGTTAATTGGTTTTCATCAAAAAACAAAGTACGATGAACTTATTCACTGTTTATACTGTGTATGTTTCTGAGAGCTCCCGAGGCATTATTTATAAACAAAAGTGAAAGTTTTCCGAGAAAATAACAAAGCAATGATTTGTTCTGTTAAAATTTGGTTAACAAAGTTGTTTGTTATCTTGACGTTTCAACAGTACTTTTGAATGAGTTTCTATTTATTAGTAAGTTACGGTTTTAAGTACTTATCTAGTAATTAAGTTCAATTAAAAGTTAGTAGACGTTACAAGTTAATTGAGAGTTTATTTAAATATGCTAAATATTAAAATCAGTAAATAGTACTCAACCGCCGGGCTCGAGTCTCCTGTATAAAGGAGGTGTAGGCCATGGTTTAGTACTGGACTATGGACTTTATGTTGGGTTCAACGTATAACTTTGGACTTACTATATCTTTGGTAGGCTTCTCTTATAATTAACTTTTCTCTTGCTGTATAACTTTATCGTTAAAATGCGTGATTACTTATTTTGTCTATATCTACAACGTGTAGTAGAAAAGTTTAACAATACTTAAATATCGCGTCTTCCGTTCATCCTGACCGATCATGCAATCAATTTTTGTATGGAGAGCTTATTATTTTTCTCACGAATTTTGCAAAAACTCTTCTACAGTGGGTTCACCTTGATTGGCAGAATAGCACCCTTAAGTACTGTCACACCTTTCTGTTACCCGTAGTATATACAAAAAAGTATGTTCTGACTGACTGACTTACTAACTGGCTGGCTGACTGGTAGGCTACAATCAACGCAGGGTCTAAACCGCTGAACCTAGAGACATGAAATTTTGAGAGTGTATTCATTATAGAGTGTTGGGTGTAAGGAAGGATTTTTGGAAATTCAACTACTAAGCGGGTCAAATTTGGATTGTTTAGGTTTTTAGTTTGAAAGTTCTTTATTTTTCATTTATCTCGCGTGTTACGCCGCGGGTGACACCTCATAGTTCAACTACATTTTTTTTTTTAATATTGTGATACCTGTTTCAATCGCCTTAAGGCACCAAATAAAATGAGAGTAAACTTGCTTTTACTCGTATTTTGTGATAAAACTCTAAACCAATTTTCTTTTCGAACACTTTATTTTATTAAACTTCACAAATCAATTCGAAACTAACGACGACATTGTCGTTTCATAAAATCGCTTTCGACTTGAATTGAAAATAAGAAATCGTTTAGAAAATTACTGGGAAACTCGTTTCGCACAATGGTCTACGGAAGTTTTTAATACATTAAGTTCACGGCGCACGTAAGTACTAGCATCAAGAAAAGCAGTAGATCAAGTCAAGACAAAAATTAAATACCCGTTTTGTCATACCTTGGGTAAAGCGTGGTCTATTTAGTTGATTTTTGCGTATTTAATTATATGACAATGAAATGCTATAAAAATTTATAGGCTTCAAATTCAATTTCTTTACAAGCTTAAGTACTCTAGAAAACAAGAGATATTTAGTAAAGCAGAGAGCAGAGTAGCGTTTCTTGGATAAATTTGCGTTCAGCAGTTGATTAGAGTAACCTGTTGATACAATTAAATTCTATATTTTTGTGTAAAATCTATGCATAACCTGATATTATCTTTTTTTAAAGGGTGAATTAATTTTCCTATTTAAAATTTAACAGAAGCGCAACATGAAAGAATAGTTCAATGTTTAATAATTACAAAAAGCAAAAACATTTTTCCTCTTGCGTATTCAATAGCAAAAATGAAATAATAGTAGTATTATTTCGCAATGATAATTTTTCATTAGTATTACATTTAAATTTATATTTAAATATTAGTATTAGTATTATTTTAAACTTATTTGGTTTTAATAAAAAATAACAACAAAAGTTGACAAACATTAGTCCATTTTTGTAATTAACTACGACCGGCTTAGTTGGTACTTGCGTTACTGTTGTCATTTTGTATATTGTGACACGCAGCGAAGAGTCGTTGAAAGCTATCACCTCTGGCAGAGATATCGTTTTACCAAATGACAGGAAAATTGTGCTCAATGTTTTTGAATTTTGCGAAGAAACGCACATTTACATAAACGCGGCCCATGTCTCTTCGTTCGATTTTTTACTTGCGAATCCGGTAGAGTAGTAAACCCTTAATTAAAAATACTGTAACAACTGGCTTCAATCTAGCGTTATTCAAATACATCTAAATTTCAAATGTATTTAAATTCAAATAAATTATGTTAAGTTTGCAACTGGTTACGAAGCTCTATTTTTATATACATCCGAAGGGTTTATAATCTGTGTGTATTTATTTACTAGAATACAGACCTACGTACATAATTATATTAAAATATTACTTTTGTGATAAACATTTCTTTAGACACATTATAAATATTTAAATTTAAACTAATTGTAAATTGTAAAATGTATCACGGTTGAAATTCAAAAGTATACCAATTGAGTACAATAATGTTAAATGTAAATAATTATGTATATGAATTAAAATGTATGTATGATTTCTGGAAATGTAATCTTATATAAGTTCATGTATAAGAAAATGTAATAAACTGTCTTTTAAATTAAAGAAATAAATAACAATTTTCAAGTTAACGTGCCAAGTTTTTGTTTTATTAAAAACCTGATATTTTTTTATTCACATTTAGAACTTACTAAGTTCACTTTCAAAGTTATAATCTAACTTTTTTACTCCTATTTGGGAAAATTACTGCCTATTCGTGGCCTACATTTATTTTTTATTTACTAGCTGATCCGGCAAACTTTGTACCGCCTAACAGTTACGTATGTTTTTCACAGTTTAAACCTTCCATATAAACATTTTTAAACCAAAATCGGCTAAATCAGCTTATCAGTTCTCGAGTTAGCGATTCAGATTTAAATGAACAGCAATTGGTTTTTATGAATGTAGATAGATTGAATTTTAATTTGAAAAACATAAATTTTAAAAATCAGTGAGTAAAAAAAATAAGTCTAGCAATCCAGCGCTGGCTGCGCTGCACATATATGGCACGGTGCCAGAAATTCAAATATTTTAACTGACATTATTTTTTAAAACATACGTATTAAGTTTTTAATTCTATTACTACTATGTTTATCCGCTTTATTAGAATAAAAACTATGTTATTGCTAACCAAACGTTATTCTAACATATAACCGACTAGGCCGATATATAACCGACTAGGTCGATATATAACCGACTAGGTCGATATATAACCGACTAGGTCGATATATAACCAACTAGGTCGATATAAACCGACTAGGTCGATATATAACCGACTAGGTCGATATATCTCCTTCCTTCTGTTAACGACAATACAGACAGATCCACACATATACATCCTGTCGTTCTTGCGTACAGTTTTTAAAAGGTTCGTTCTCGCGTCAGAGTTCTGAAAGTATGTCACCGGGAGCAGAGAGAGGTTTAAGGATTAAAATTATGAGGTTATACAAGCAAAAAACATATAATGACACTTATGAATTAATTAGTTTTTTATTTTCGTAAAACTTATTGGATCGTTTGATCGATTCGATGCGTGACGTCGCACTCTGGGCACGCTGCCCTCTGGTGGTGGGTTGGAGCATTTGGATTATCAGTCACTCTTTGCAAGGTCTCAGTCTCAGTAACTGCAATCAGGGTCAGCACTACAATTTCATTATAAATTAGATAGAAAATAAATAATAAGACATTTTATAACTAATGAAAGAACGGGCTCACCTATACAAACCAAATGTTTAGGCTTTGTTCGGACTATTTAGTAGAAGGTTTATGTGAAGTTTGCATAGAGTCGGTCGAGCGGTTCTTCATTTATCACATATTTATTATTTCACTTTATACGTAGCGAAGCACGTACTGGATCGCTAGTTACTTATAAAATTAATTACTTGTTATGTTATGCTTGTATTGTTATACTGTAAAATATTATTTCACTTTGATAAAAGCAATGATAAAATAATACCGACCGATCATTTGCAAGTAAACACGCTTTTAACCCATACACTTCAACACTCAAAACTACGGCAACATATCAAACATAAAACAACCTGCCAAACAAAACTCAACCGTAATGCATTATAATAAAGCTCAGCAGATAGATAAGCAATCAATATCCTCGTCATGGGATTGTCAGCTTTATTGCAAGCGGTTAAAGGTGATTAAGCAGGGTGTGAAACGTCAAATGAATGGAAGAACAAAGGGGCGTTATTGGAGCCTGGTTCAGACAGGATGCTTGTCTGAAATCTGACAATCTGTAGAATGCCAGTTTATTAGTATAAATTTGGTTAGAATGACATAAATTAGCGAGAAATTCGATGTTAATTAGACATAATGTTTTATTGTCGTTGACGGAGATAAGGTTACCCTTATAATTTTCAAGGTAAAACCAGAATAAGATTGCTACAAGCAAAATATTATTTATGACTGCAATCATAAAAGTGTTTTTTTTAAATAAAAGTGTAATTCTAATTGTAGAATTTTAAGAAGAAACGCGTTCGCTCAACCGCTCAGAGAACTTTAAAAAAATAGGTGTGGTTAGTTAGGTAAGATTGATCTACAGAAACGCAATGAACTATTTCTTAAATACTTATTTTTTACTAACATAAATACATAGTTATTTAGTATTTTTATAATTAATCGATTTTAATTCGAAATGTTCATAACATTAAATATTTGTTTACATCCAAGAATCAAGTTACATTAGTTTAGTACAAATAAGCTATATCAAGTTAGTATCATTACAACTCACTCATATTTTCTTCATACAGCTTCTACTAACTCCCATAAAAGTAACGACTTCATCGTTAAAGTTTTAACTGCGTGCATCGATATTTAAAGACCCTCTCTCACTAGGACTATCACTGGCACAAAATACAGATAGTACAGAAGTTAAACACTAACGTAATTCATTTTTCACTCCTACTTTAACACTCTAACTTTAGATTGTGCACGAAAAATTATCATGATAATGTCACTCGTGTCCAGTTGTTTGATTTAGTGCTGAGAGTAAAACAGTAATTACTAAACTATTTAAATTTTTGCATAAAAAATTCACAGAAGCGTGTTTCGAGCGGATGGCAACCGTTGCGAGATATCGTGTCGGTGAGAGGTGTCTATATATGCTTTGCTCGAGCGCACTTTCTATGTAGATTAACTTCTGTACTATCTATCTTTTGTGCCAGTAGTGCAAATCCAGCTAAATTTTACGAGTATGTGATGTTTTACCTCACCTGTAGGCCTAGCATGGCCGTTTTTTCCTGAGGAAAAGGGAAAAAATATATTTTGTCCCTCGACTTTATCCACAATTCAATACGATTTCGTACCTACTAGCCCCGCCGGTCTAGTTATCTGCGCAACCAGCAAATTGGTTTGTGGTAAAAACAACTCTTAAACTACATACTCATATTATCATCGTGTTGACCGATCGAGCAAAACGCCTCTGTTCAGGTCTGGTAATTTATTCTCTGATATTTTTTTTTCACGTAATTTATGTTGTCTATGTGTTGTATGTCTCCTGCAACTTACTCGCATAACATACTCGCGTATAGGTCGTAGTTTCAAACCAATCTTGACGAAACATGATGAATGCGTTCCATAATAAAAATTAAAATATATTACTTAAACATTCTTTATCTCAAATAAAATATTTATTAATTTACGGTATCCCATTGAGTTAGGATCCTAAAGCTCGCATGGAGTCAGCGCGAAACATGCTGACGCACCGTTAGACGACCAGATAACGTTGCTAACGAGATCCTGATTACGGCGCTTAATTAGCCAAGGGGGGGATTTCAAATAAAATTAGTGTTTACATTTGGATGACGTTATATGTATGGAGAAAAGTTATAGTTATAAAGTTACTTCAAGTAATAATAACCTGTTACGAAAAAGTTTCAAAGTTAGTTAAACGTGGCATTTTTGTGTGGGTGTCTTAATTTTTTAGTAGCTTTTCACCGCGGCTACACGTTAGGTGTGTTTGTCAGCCCGAGACGAAAAGTGGCCTCTAGTACTGTCCAGACTTCTAAATATCTATATCTCTGTATGTGCACTCCACTCATTCTCATTATGATCTTTAGATACTAACGATATCTCTATACTTAAAGATTGTTTATGTATATGCTGACTCTTTCACAGTTCTAGTTAGCATATTATTAAATTATTTGCCTGTATCGATCGAGAAATCACCGTCACTATCTATTTTTAAAAGTCAAATGCAAACTTTTTAGATATTTCAGTTCTCAACTCTGTCGCTATAATAAACTGCTTATTCTCAACCTTACCTGCAATTTATATCTTACCAATTTAGTTAATCTAAATCTAAAGATCACCTTGAAGAGATCGCTATTAGTAATATTGCTGACTTTTGTTGCACTGTTACTTTTAAGCCTTTTCTGACTCCTGTATTTCTTTTGAGTATACGCATTAAAGTGTAAAACTATCTATCTCCATGGAAATAATCAAGCGAATTAGTCAATCTAACGCTATGAAAAGAAGCACAAACTAATCAGCAACACATTTTTGCATATATATTAAGTGTGATAATGGGGATATAATATGTGTGAGGATCATGCTTTCTGAAATGTCACGTTTTCAGTGAAGCCTTAACGCCGATAGATTTGGTAATATTTGTGACATTAAACAATCTAAAATAATACTAAATTAGTTTATTAAAACACAAAAGCAATAATAAAAATCATTCGCAGTTATAAAAACTAATCTAATAATAAACCGCCAATAGAAGGGAAAGTTCTAAGAAAACTGGCTGCATTGCCACGTAGAACGGCAATGCTCATTTTAGACCAAAATAAGAGCCTGGTCATATGTCATAATCTAAAGTAAATGTCACTTATTTGGAAAACAAAACTGGATTAAAATTAATCCTTAAAACAATTCCGTATTATAATCGTTATGTCACCCACTACAAGCTTCTGATCATAATACCTACTATATGTTACGACGGGCTTGTCTCACACCGCATTAACGCTTGTACCTCATAACATACTATGATACAATGGTAACCTAAGATTAATAAAATTAAAGAGACTGGCCGTTGTTGTGCCTCAAATTAGAGTGAAAGTACCAACTTCAATAAGCATGGCTTTTCACTATTTATTAGTAGTTATTACTGTAACTGGTGGATAGTAATGTGAGTGGCGTCATTAGATAATGTTGTTACTAAGACATTTGCAGTAAGTTTCAACATGTCACTGTTTTTGTCCGAAATATTATGATCACATTTTTAGTAACACAAAAAAACGTGTTAAATCATTTTTACGTGCTTATTTGTTGTCCTCATATGATTAAATATGCATAGGTTATCATTGCAGAATATAATTATTAAAAAAAAGAAAATTAGTTCACTGCCGTCGCATTTACATCAGTTGCATTAATACGCAAGCTTCTAAAAGAATTGCTGCTTATGTGCGTATCTCTTTTGTTAATAATCTATGGTATTACCGTATACACTAGTAGGTATTACCGGTAGGTATTACCGATTACCGTTCCATGTTGCGGTTACAGCATACAGTGTGGTTCACGCCGCAACTACATACTCCTAAGTGGTGCGCGGTTTTTGGCTGATTATAAAGGTCTACGTATATAGTCAATGCGGAAATATGATGATGAATCGTATTTAACAAAAGTGAAAAGTTGCTATGTATTGTGAATACATAGCAATATTTTTTTTTAACTTTACGTTGTTATTTTGGTAATCCTACATTACCTAGATGTCTGAAACTATTTAGTTATTATTTTGATTGAAAAGGTATAAAAAATATATTTTAATAAATCGATCCAGTAATTTGGTTTTAAATCAAAATAAGTTAAAATACCGGACCTGCCGTGTGGAACTTAATTGCCAGGTTTTATAATATAATTTTTTTTATTAAATGTCATTCAATCATTTTAAGAGGTAATAACGAGGATTGTCCAAACTCATTAATACCAGAAAGGTCATTGATGTGACACACACGTCTTCATAGTTTAATCCATTGAAACTCAAACATACCTAGGTATGTATATCAGTTTTTAGGTTAAAATAGCACAGGCTTTGCCTAGTTTGGGACCTGAAAACCTTTGTGTGGATGTTCTCTAATATTACCCGTATATTATTATTATACAAAATCTTTTGTTACGAATATTCTACAAAATTTCATTTTTGGAAAGTGATAGAAATTCAAAAACCATTTCGAGATAATGTAATAATGAGTCACCATACTAAAAATACCAGATTTTTATGGCCACTTTCTTCCGAGTTATTTACAAAAAACGGATAATTTTTTCTTTCGTATTAATTATACTGAGACCGTCAGATCGTTAGATCTGTGAACCGTGCCAAAACAAACAACAAAAAATACAGATAATTAATGACATCATTTCTTTACGAGCTTTTGACGAGAATAACATTATGCTGAACTTTACTTATGTTTAAAAAAAATCTAAAACTACTATTTAAACAAAAAATAAATAATGAAAAACTTTCTCCTTTTTCTAAGTCAATAAATGTACAAAGCACATAGTTAGTTAAAACACGCATTTCCCATATATTTAATCATATATTGTGTCTGGTGCGCCGTTTGTGAAGCATTATAGAAGATTACTGACATTTTGACGACCGCAAGCCGATTGTACTCTAATGGCAGTACCACAGAATTACGGCGAATCTGTGATAGATTTATGTACAGGGTAATAATTATTTAAAAGTAGTGACTATCGACTGCAATTACGGCGGCGAAATGAAATTCACTTTAGAACTATACCCCTTTAATCAAAAAATATGTTTTTGAAATCGGTCCAGCTGTCTCCGAGATATAAGGTTACAAATATAAAAAATTACCGTCAAATTGAGTACAATCTAATGAAAATGGAACCTCCTTTTTGGTGAAGTCGTCGTTAATAATATGAATGGATTCTGTTGCTAAGGTAACACAACAAAACATTGACGTTTTTAAATTCCAATAGTCTCAGAGGTACGCATTGATTGGTCTTTTAGTTATTTACATTAGCTTTTATTACAATAGCTGACCCGGCAAACCTCGTACCGCCTAACAGTCGATTAATGATGTCGTCAATGACGTACGTAAGCTTCTGCAAAGTATTAGAAATCATTTAAAAAAGATGAATGAAATCGATAAAGCTATTCTTAAATTATAGCGTGACCAGAAGAAATAGGGGTTCATTTATACACATATATATATGAAGAGGAAAGACGCTTTGAATAATATACTAATCAAGGTTTAAATAAAAGTAGAAAAATCAGTAAGAAAACTAGTTAGTACTGAAAGTGCTATGTTTAATATAAAACCTATTTTTAGTACAAATGATAAATACTTTTACTAGGAACTTCATAACCAACCCATTTGCTTTATATTTTTTGCATACTTAATTTGATATAAAATAAAATTCATCAGTTTAACAGATAGACGAATATCGTTGTTAATATTTAAGAGTACTCAGAACATAATCAGTTAATCTTTTGTAAAAATATAAGGGTCACAAGGTCTCAACGGGGGCGAAGAACCAGTAATAAATCTATGAACGTGGCCCATATTACAAGTTTATCGCGCCGTCCGTTCTTGGACATAAGCCGACGTAATCCCCTAAACCTTTCGCCTCTTTGCATTTATTCCTCGTCCTTTGGGCATTAGATCCCTATTTATTCAGCTTATTTCAAAACGAATCCCATTTTATGAAACATTAATAACATTTTGTATCGTATTTAGATAACGTTTTAAGTTTATTTGCGGTCGGTGTAGACTATTTTTGTTGCTACTTACTTACGTGTTAGAAAGAACGTACTTTTTTTAGGACAGTAACTTTAATATATAACTTTAATATAACAATTCTTTTAAATTCAAGAGATTACTGACTTTCATTACGGTAGACGCTAATAGGAATGTTTCAGTTATATCGATTTATTAATACTACTATCGACGATTTTAAACGAACCACACGGAAAATATAAACCCTCTCAAACAATATAATATTTTTTTTCTAATTGATTCGCATGTCTCCGAGTAATCTTTAAAACAAACGATTAAAAAAACAGTCAAATCGAGTCCTCTCTTTGGAAGTATGTAGAAAATTAGAGTGTTTTTACATTAGTTTACAATATATATCCGTAAAACGCAGAGGTTGTTAAATAAGTGATACATAAGATACGCTACAAAGTTTGTCTGGAAGAGATCGCTTTTAGCGATAAGACTGCCTTTTTTGTCATTTTTGTGTTGTTTTTATACTATAAAGAATTTTTATATTGTATTGTATACGCTGGACTTACACCGTAATCATGTAAAAGTCGAGGTGAAACAAATCCTCCAAAATAGTTAATCATGAATTTTTAAATGCAACTAAAAATATTTTAAAGTATTTTTTTTCCAAAGTCTCGGTCGACTTATTTATATAAAAGTATATGTATATAAAAGAGAGAAATGACTTATTTATATAAGTCCTGACTGTCTGACGGTCTGACTGATATTTTCTAGGAATTAACGTAGAGCCTCAAACGCTGAATCTAGATACCTGACATTTGGAAGGTGTATTCATTATACTATATTAGTAAAGGTTGTAAGGGTGTACTATGAAATGATTTTATGAATTTCAACCCCTATCTACTCGGCTATCAAATCGGGGTACCAAGTTAAAAACCTTTTTATATTTCATATTATGTCGCGGGCAACGTCGCGGGAGTCAGCCACTAGTATTAATACAAAGTTTTTTTTTCTTCAACCTGTTGTGTCACATTTTTGGGCAAAGGTCTCCCCCATATCTCTATCTCCCGCAAGTTTCGACCAATTGTGTTGGAATTCGCGAAGATCTTTGCGTTAGAGTGACGATCTTTGCCCAAAGTTAGAAAAATACAAATTAGTATTGCTTATTTATATTTCAAAAACTTCTATTCATAATATCTAATCATTGAAATGGTCTAGACATTGGTAATAAAAATGTAATAGCAAAATGCTCTCTGTCATGCGACGCAGCTATTGAATAAGCTCCAAATTTAAGGTGGTTGCGTTTTCATTATACCTGTCTTATTTTTACTTATTAATATGTGCTTAATAAATGTTCAATCATAGTTCCTAGATAAACTGATGTAAATTATATAGCTGGTAGTTCCGTGAACTGTTGACCTCGCGACTAGGGTATTTTTTACAACTTTGTAAAAAAAGACAAAAACACTTGACTGTTTTTTTTGAATTTTATTTTGATTCCTTACTTTGAACATACTTATTAATGACCCCGATTCGTGCAGGCCAGATTTACTATACTAACCAAATTTGCCAGTGCTAAAATTGTCCCCTATCTTTTTCTTTTCATAAGTGAGAAAAGGAAGGATATAATTTTAGGAACTTTTTGTTTAATCAGTGTGCCTGGCCGGTATAGGGTCATTGTCTACTTTTGTCCTGTATAGGCGTGAGACAATTTATGTCGAAAACGGCAAAGACACGCATAGTTTATACAAGATGATTTATTAATAAGACAAAAAATTCAATAAACCCTCTCGTTACAAACTGTTTGTACTTTAGTTCGAAACGAGGTCTCGCTCTGACCTTATGCTTTGTATTCATATTCTATACAAATATTTTGTAGGACGCCTCGTTGAATGGAGCAGTTTTCCGCTAAAAATGACTTCTTTTGTGGCCGGCTACAATGCATGATTTATTAACGTACTGCCGCATGCCGTCCTCACTTCGCTCTCGAAGACGCGATTGATAATTTTGAGAGGCTTTGATTTTTTATTAATATTGCTTCACTCGTCTTTGTTGATGTGACGTGGCACATATTTCTAGGCCTCCTAAAAGCCTTATTGGAAAAAACTTTTATTGAATATTTTTGGGGAAAAAAAATATTTTCATTTTATAGTTCCGTACCCAAAAGGTAAAAACAGAACCCTATTACCAAGGCTTCGCTGTCCGTCCGTCAGATTTTCTGACACCAGTCTGTATCTCATAAAACGTGATAGCTAGGCAGTTGAAATTTTAAAATGTAAATGTATACGTGCTAAAAATTTAATAAAATAAATATTTCCCATACAATAAACGAAATTTTTGCCGTTTCTTGCTCGATGTTAATAACGGCAACAGGTAGACGCTCGAAATATTTACAGAATATTTATAAGTATATTAATTAAAAAAAAAAACAAAATGCATAAGGTATTAAATTACTAATTATGCTGTATGAATAACGGTACAGTACTTAACGCGCGACTCTGACTAGGAGATTTTTAATTGTGGTAGCTAGCCAGGCATACGTTAGAAAACGCCCTACCACCGTGCTATGGTTCCCTCACGATGTTTTCCTTAACCAGTGAGCTCAGACTCATTTTGCCTATTCCGTTGGTTCGAACCTCGTACCTCACTCATGGCGATCGACCCACTCACCACTCGGTCATCATCACTACTAAAATAATCAACTATCTTTTTTGCTTAAACCGTGAAGGGAACTTGCTTGTGGAGTCTGAACTTCTTCGAGGATATTCTTGCCCAGCAATAGGATGGTTACATTAACCTTAAGAAGAAGATAAGCAAAGTACCCACCTCCAGTTAGCCCAGCGTAGTAGACTATGGTCTACACTCTCTTCATAGAGGAGCGACGGGTTAGGAGCTTTATGACTACATCTCGATTGGACTAGTTAGCAGGTATGACTAGATCGCTTTATCACTGAATCTCTATATGACTACATTGCGTTAGGGATAACAAAATAATCAAGTAACAATAATAACTCTTCAACTCTTTACTTTATTCCTCAAGCAATATAGTCATAAAGCGATCTAGTCATGCCTGCTAACTAATCTAATTAAGATGTAGTCATAAAGCTCATTCATGCCCACCAGCAGCGATATCGGTTGATCTGTACTACGTACATATATACGAAATATTCGTAGCGCTCGCAAAGTTTTTTGTTTTATAATATATTTTGCTGCATTTTTTATTTATTTTTTGGTGTGCACTAACTAGCCCAATCGAGATGTAGTCATAAAGCTCCTAAGCCCAATAAAGATATATTGCACTGTATTGTTAAGCATCATTCGGCCTTTGTTAAACATGCTAACTTTTTCCGTGGTTACTTACCGTGGTCACGTATGTGGTTTGTACACTTGTGAATAAGACGTAAGTATTCATTAAAGCTATTATTTCAATATTTTGTTCAGAACTATGTCTTGTTTATTAGCCTAGGTATTAATATTCCGGAACGCCTTTTTTAAGAACGGGGTGTTATAATTTTGTCGTGTCAGGGTGTGTGTCTGTCTGTAATCATAGCTCTTAAACGGATGTACCGATTTTGTTTTTTTTTTGTATGAAAACTGCTATTCAGAGTTGGTCCTATAGTAAAAATTGTTCCTTATGATAAGTATCCTAACGCTCTTTCGGCTTAGTACATCCCTAATCAATTAACTTGTATATCTATTCAAACACTATCAAATGGTATGTCTAATAAGTTGAGTAAAAAAAATCGCAGAAACTTCTTGTCTTTCTTGTTCTTCGCAGAAAATGCTCGTCAGTACATTTTTTACTCATAAGATAAGATGAGATGCGATGAGATGAGATGAGATGAGATGGGACGGGACTGGGCGGGACGGGACGGGACGGGACGGGACGGGACGGGACGGGACGGGACGGGAAGGGACGGGACGGGACGGGAACGACTTAAAGAAAAATCTTTACATAACGTTTTTTTTATCACTGCGTATGACTTATTTCATTTGAGATAAAAGAGGTGTGTTGTAAAATGAATGACTACAGATATAAAACCACGCGAAGCTTATTCAGTGAATGTATACGAGTGATGACAAATCTTTATAATCGCGTCCTACTAATACATATCTAATATTGTAATAGGATATTTGTTGGTCACTCTTTTACGCAAATACTGCTGAACGGATTTTGATGAAATTTGGCTAGTTTGTATCTTGTAGGTGCAGTTAGTGATGACACTTTTACAATATGAAATTATTTAGTGTGGTTTCAGTTTACATATAATTGTAGTAGGGTTAATACTAAAGCTGAGATACAGGCAAAAGTTAATACCTACAAAACTTTTGTGTTAACTTTTTATACTAGCAATTTACCACAGCTTGCAAACGTTACAATGAGCATTTTGTATATGTCTGAAATATGTAAAATGGTACATTTTTGTTGTTCAAAACCCATGCATATAATTATCAGATTCAGTTGAATAAAAAGTTGACTTCTTGAACAATCCTCTGAACATAAAATATTACAAACTCAAAAATCTACAATGCTAACCGACTATAACAAATTCAACTACAGCGGTTATAAAGATCCCCAGATAAAATTAGGCTTTATTGCCAACAAAATAAAAGCGGTTTTATTCTGCTTACGTCGTGATAATCATAAAACGAGCGCCAAAATGTGAACTTTACCATAGTAAAGGGCCGTAGTGCTCACGTAAACCCGGGTTTATTGTCAATTCTTTGCTACTGATACGGAAAGGGCCCAGTTTTTTCAAGCTTACCTACGTAGGTGGCTGAGATTTTTTACGATACAAACAGACGTGAAACTCGAACCATGGAACGTTGTAAACAAGGAGATGGAGCGTAAGGATTATTTTTGTGCTGTCTTTGTGTGTACTACCTAACTTAGACGTAAAAAGGCGTTTGAGGAACTAAGATAACTTATGACCAAAATTTTTGCAATGTTCGGACCATTTATCTAAAATTAACACTCACTTGGCTTTTACAATTTTGCGATACTGCCTTTTTGTTCCTAAATTTACATACATTGTTCGATGTTCGCATCTTTGGAAATTCCCTGATCTTATTGATCATCTCGACAAAATTGTTAAAGACACTCTGGCTCTAATTTTAAATGTAAATTTATCAGATCGAGAGTGGAAACAGGCTTCTCTTCCGATTAGAATGGGGGGTCTTGGTATTCGATCCATATCTGGCGTAGCTCTTCCCGCGTATCTGTCCTCGGTTCATAGCAATAAGACTTTAATAGAAAAAAATCTGACAAAGACATCGGATGTCATTAATGTTGCTTATATGAATGAGGCTAGGATCGCGTGGACAGTCCTTTGCCCAAACACTGATTACCCCCAAAATCCATCTTCACAGAAGCAGTGGGACCGGCCGATCTGTGAGCAAGCGCGGAAACTTCTCCTTAATACGTGCTCCAGCTCATCAGATCGCGCCCGTCTCTTAGCGGTTTCTGAGTGGGAATCAGGTTTGTGGTTACAGGCACTCCCTTCGCCTAATACTGGGACCCTCCTTGATAACATTTCATTCAGAATCGCAATCTCCCTTCGCTTGGGTGCAACGTGTTGTGCTCCACATCGCTGCCAGTGTGGCGCAAATGTCGACCAGCTCGGCCACCATGGCCTATCTTGCTCGAAAAGTGCAGGCAGGATATCCTTCGCCGGGCTCTTACCACCGCTAACTGTGCAGCTATTCTAGAACCGAGTGGTCTTATGCGTAGCGATGGTAAGAGACCCGACGGCATGACACTTATCCCTTGGAAGATGGGGCGGCCTTTAGTATGGAATGCTACATGCGTCGACACTCTTGCACCGTCTCATCTTCCCATAACTAGTAACAAGGCTGGCGCGGCGGCAGAGTCAGCTGAAGGCCTCAAAAGGCGCAAATATAGTAATTTAGATAGCGGTTATATGTTTGAGCCTTTTGGGGTTGAAACTCTTGGGCCTTGGGGACCGGGAGCAAAATTATTTTTTTAAGCCCTAACAAAGCGTCTAGTTGACGTTACTTGAGATCAAAATGCTGGCCTCTACCTGGATCAGCGCATTGGTATTGCCATTCAACGAGGCAATGGGGCCAGCATTTTGGGTACTCTACCAACTGGCAGTGGTTAAGATTTAAGTTAGTTTTAATTTTTGGATATTGCTTTTGTACATATAGTTTATAACTACGGATTTATTTTGTTATTTTCGCTTGCTCAACAAATGAACTCATACGAAGAAAAAATCGCCGGAACCCACTTATATGTATTGTCACGGAGTTAAAAGATTGGTAGATCTTTCAGGAATACTCAGCTAACCATTTTACCAAAGTGTAAATCTTACGTGAAACAAAACAAAATTGAATCTTGAGAATTACATTTATTGTAACCAATAAAGCAGCCAGAATTAAAACCAGTACGAAAAGACTGTTATTGAACACAAATAAAGACAGAATAAAAAATTTTTAACAAATAGGTATGTAGCTAAAATCACGGAGCATTTTATTATTTATGACACATATTTACTTAAAGAAATTAAGTCACCACAAATTTTCACGCTCATACTATCTGCGACACACGAACAAAATTGAAAGCCAATTATCAATTATTACCCGAGAGTAAAAGGAGACATTTTGTTCGGATAGAAAAGCTTCTGTTCAAATTGTCCGTGTGATGTGCAGGTTATAAAAAGGAATCAGCCGTGATCTCCCTTTAGCATACGAAACTGGGTTTTGATACAAGTCGGATTGGAGAACATTTGCTGGGATACAGATATATATTATTTCTTATATGTTTTTTGGTGTAGGTATACCTAGGTTTTCAATTACATTAATACAAATTATATAGTCAAAATATGGCTAAATACCAGCTAAAGCATTGCCGTCCGTTGAAACGCTTGCGAAAAGTTCAGGTTATGACTAAGCAAAACTAAGTCCATAAGAAAGTGTAGTAGTTTATAAGTAGGTTAAAAGACAAGCCAAACTTTTGTCTACAGTTAAATTCATTCTCCAAAAATAATTATAACAAGCTTAATAAGCTCAAGTTGTAATAATCATAAAGTTGCTGAAATGACCCACGCTTTATATCAATTTTCTCTCCGGTGATCCAAATTTGATGGAAATTGAAACCTAACTCAATACATTATCGTGACGTAGCTATAATATCATCCACGTCGATTTTATTTTGCGACCAACTCTCAAAAAGTATATATATATATATATAAAAGTTAAATAACAGAGTATTTATTTTAATGGAAAACAAATTTTTTATTACGCCTTTAATTAAATAGACCAGAAAAGTTTGATCTTGATGATGCAAATTGTGATGGCCAATTTCAGAACAAATATCGCGGACACAAAAGAACCTTAAATCCCGTTCAATATACTTTAATCTTTTTCCATAATGCGTAATTGTTGAAGTCCAATATAATTTTGCAATTTCTGACTGAAGTCATTTATTAAAATATCGAATACATTTCATACTTTTGTTATACAGTCAATGGAGTTGCGATCAATTGCAGCTATTAATTATTATAATGCTAGTGCTATACAACTCCAAGCAGCAGTTGGTTCCAAGCAAGGGGTGATATTACCGCACAGCTGCAGACCAGCAAAGCTGCAGCAACTCTGCTGTATGCATACCTTTAGACTGCACTTTGTGACTTATCTCATATAATATTTTAAATCTTTGATGCGATGCTTTGTTTAAAGAAAATTTTGTATATAATAAATTGTTCTGAATAAATTTGTAATTAGCAATTAGCACACTATCACTCTAATATTATGAAGTCAAAATTTTGTTTGATTTATTTATTACTAGTACACGCACAAACGGCTTAATAGATTTGGATGAAATATGATGAAATATACTCGTATAGGATAGCCGATGTCCTAAATGAACACATAAGCTATGTCTTATTCCGGAAAATGCAGCGTTCTATAAAATTAAATTTCCACGGTAATACGGAGCGAAGCTAGATTATATATAGCCTTTACTTTTGCGTAACGCAAAATATCTAGTATGAGTCATCACCGAGGTGAGTTCCTAATTCTAGGCCAAAAAATTCATTATTAAAAAGCCAACAACATAATAATGCCCCATTAATTTTAAATCCACTAAAATATTTGATATAAAGAAATAGAAAATTTTAACTCAACTGCAAACTATTATACAATATATTAATTAATTTAAAATCACTATTACTGTCGTGTCAAACAAAGACCGTCTTGACAAAGACAAATTTAAGTTAGCAAGAAGATGTTAGACTCTAATGGGAGTTGGCAGGAGCGCATTGAGGATTTAATTATAGATCTCATTCAAAAGCAATTATCTTGTTACAAGGCCAAAGAGTTTTGAATGTTCTAATAAGAATTTTTGAAATAATTAGCGTGAATTTTGGCACTTTTAAGAGTATCAGGGCTCATATGTGACTTCTATCATTACGTGCTCCAAAATAATATCTTTTCAAGTGGCTTTCGCTCAGTTAGGCATAGACGGATGTTATTTTAAAAACACAACATATTAATAGTGATTCATCAAGAAAAAAACGGATACTTGGAATCCAAATAGTAGCAGTTTGTACCATTCGTTAGTTGGCGAACGGTGTGTTATTTTTAATGCGTTTTAAAAATAACACACCGCATATACTACGTTTGATGTTTCATTAGCGAGTGATGAACTAGTACTAGCGATTCAAAGATAGAGTCCCTGTATGCAAGTACAAAATTGCCAGGCAGACATGTATGTAAAAAAACTGACAGACGTAATAATAATATTCCATTATCAATGCCAGAGATGCTTTACTCGTTTCGCTCGCTCGGACAATAATGTCACTTCAACCGGTCCTGGTATTTGGATTTAATTGAGTTTGCTATAGTTCAAGTGGTCGACGTAAGGACTTGTCATTTTCACTGTGTAATCAGTTCCGGGGTTCGACGAACGATGTTTCACTTTCATTTACCATTGCCTTTATGTAAAATTTTCATTTAATTAACAGACTTAAAAAAAAAGTTTGATAAAAGTGATAAAAAGTGACTGCTAGAACTTAAGAGCCACGTAGTTAACAAGTAAAATTACGGGATGCAGCTAGTATAATAGCCTATGACCATCTGCAGGTGAGGATGAATCTAGTGCTACCACTCACATAAGAATATGACAACACGTTTAGGCTTTAGGGTGTGACAAAGAAATAAACATACAAACACTCGAAAAAAAGGCGCTTATCAATTTGTCTCGTTTTTTCTTTTTATTATGTTAACTATAATATCTCACCGAGTCTCGGCCGATTTGGATTTTTTCACAGTGTATAAGTGCACATATATATATATATATATACTTTCGCTATGATCTCTCATAATTATAATCGAAATCGATTCACTTGCTTACTTTGTAAATCAAAGTAAATCAATAATTTACAATTTATTAAATTTTTTTGAAAAAATAGCGTATCCGTTTTATAAGGTCATATACATATACCAACTTTAATTAATTAAAACTAATTATTTTCCATGTTACAAGATCTTATAAAATAGAAAGAAAGAAGCATTCAAAAACCAACATGTACGGTATCCATGCTTTCATTAAGTTTTTGAAAGAACTTTTACATCAGATAATACGATTAATTAATTGAGTTTAAGCCGGAAGCCGGAGTCAGAAGGTATTTCCTTGCTTTGATTTTATTAGCCAAAGTTTAAGTCATGCTTTTCATGGAAAATCACTTCTGATGAAAAATAATAGTTTTTGTGGCTTCTAGCCCATAGACAGATTACTAAATAAGATCACTTTGGATGACCGTTTAATTATATAATATACCAAATTTAAAAAAAAATGTTTATAATTTACATCTGGTATTCTATTTTTTCAATATTTATTGTATAGGCAGGTATCATTTGACCACATCTGCGGCCTTTATGTAAGAATGAATGAAAAGTAAATGGAAAAGATCATTATTAGCGATAAGGCCGCCGCTTGTTACACTTAAACATATGTGTTTCGAGTTTGCTGTATTATTTTTGAGTGCATACATTAAACGTATGGCATTACCATTTAGCGTTTCAATGCTGGCAATCTGGACACGCTACCCTCTGATGGTATATAAGTAATCCATTTGCTATTTTATATTTAGGTACTGTAGTTGGCAATTTAATTTTTCTAAAGAAAACAGTTTTCCGGTAGTTATTTTCTTTCCACTATAAGCTTAAAAATAATCTTTATTTCTTAAATGAATTACTTTTTGCAATTTTTTTTTGGTGAAAATGACTTTTCTTTTCGAATTATTTCCGTATTGGTTTCATAGTAAAAGTTTATCATAAGAAATTGTATCAACCTTCTTTTGGTTTAATCCGCCCACAACCTATAACTTAACTTTTTGTGATGTAAAACCGTAAGAAAAACTAGCTAAAAAACGTCTACATATTTACGATTCTTTCTAATGATAAAATTCACGGATGTTAAATTAATGTTTCAGTTAAATTACATATGAGTTGACAACGTGTAGACATGACGTGGTTGTGGCCACATGCGACATTGTCGTTAGACATAGGGTTTCCAGATAAAAATATCAGTCCTAAAGCTTTTGAGGTACTGCGAGTAATGTAAATGCATGCAATGTAATCAAAGCAAAATGATATTACGTTGCAACAATTTTTGTTTCTTTGGTACTAAAGTTTTATAATACTTTTTTTAATATAATAAATGTTAATAATATTTGATATATAAAAACTAGTCATATTGTTAACACAGACTCTGTATATAATAACACCACAGCCTACAAGTTAAGACAATTTAATCCTATCGTAAATTTTTCTTCCAAAATAACTTTTTGAACCATTTAGTAAACTCTAGTTATGAGTTTGATTTTGTAAAAGTCTATATTTTTTACGGTTTTATAAACCAAGAATAAGAATAAGAATAAGAAATATTTATTGGCCTTTAAATAACATTCGTTACAGGCAAGTCTTGTTACATTTTAATTATTAATTACTTTAAAAAGAAACTTAACTTATAAATACTTTTATAGTTCTAAGAACAAATAGTTATTATATTATACATTTACATTGTCATTTATTTCTTTACCTATTACTAACATTTTGTAATTGTTGTTCATCACACAAGAACGATGATTCCACAAGCTGCAATGACATATATTCACTGAGTTTATAAAAAGGATTTCTTTCAAAAAAATATTTTAATTTTTGTTTAAATATTTTAAAATTGAGTTCCATCACGCTATTTGGTAATTTATTGTACATTAATATTTTGGTGTAAAGTCCCTGTTTCTTACACTTAGATAATCTGTTGACAGGCAGGACTCGCCCTTTTTTATTATTACGTGAAATTCTTTTTTCCGGTATTTCCCTATCCTCGTGTACCTCTAATAAACTACTATAAATATAAAGTGATATAACTGTCATTATTTTATCATTTCTAAAGTGTATTCTCGCAGGACTACGTTTTTTCAAACCATTCATTGTTCTTATAGATTGTTTCTGACATTTTAAAACTTTTATGATATCTTTAGCGTTTCCCCAAACAGTTATAGCGTATCTTATTATAGAATGAACGTATGCATAATAGACAGAGATGAGTGACTTTTTATCTAATAATGGCTTGAGTTTAAATAAAGCATAATTACCACTTGCCATTTTGTTGCAAATTTTATCGATGTGAGATTTATGACTAATAGTGTTATCAATTGTATAACCTAGAAATATATTTGTTTTACTAATAGAATTCCCAAAAATACCCAACCTTGACTGATACTGCATTGATATGGTTTTATCAGAGTTAAGAATAATACCATTTGCGTCAAACCATTCCTTTAACAATTCCATAACTGCATTAACTTTATCGTCTAAATTAAATTTACATTTGTCTCTGATACCCACATGTGTATCATCTGCAAATAAATTTATATGAGCCCAACTCGGCAATGCGTTGGTTATATCATTAATATAAATCAAAAACAAGACTGGCCCTAAAATAGGCCCAATAAGTTAGGTATACGCCAAGCCTAGTTGAAAAACTGGCAAGCGTAGAATAATCCCCAAATATGGGCAAACGTAATAATATGGGAACCCTAGCTAAAACTAACATTGACTATGTATTTATATTGTGTGCACATACAATAATTACAAAAACACATGCAATAAATATTAAGTATAGGAAACATTTTAAGTTTATTTGCATTTTCGTAGTATGACTTGTTTTATTACTCGTCAGATTAAAAAATATCCTCTCTAATCCACTAAACGAATCCATTGACGTATTTGTTTCTACATTATATTCCACTCTAATCCATCATAAAAAATCATATAAAAGTCCTATGTATTTAGAACTGTCATTGGCTAAAACTACTAATGCTATTTGGGTACATATGTACTAGACGGGGGTGATCAACAATGCACCACCTAATCTATCCCCGGGGGTCCGTGTGCTCCTGCAACCTGCCTAGGTAATGAGATCCACCTCGAACCTAAACCTACCTCCCCAACCAGAGAGGAGGAAGAACCCACAGTCAGTCAGTTTAGGGGTAGGTTAATTTTTATAAGCGACAACCCTTTTATTGTGACTAGTTAAGCAACAGTAAATCCATTTTATATAGTTCATACAGAAATTTAATCTACAATTGTTCAATTAGTACACTTGCCAATAATTTAAAGCTATTCTTGAAACAATACTGAAATCTATTTATAGACTTAAATTAAACAGAATAATAACACTTGAATTGCTGACTAAAATTAACTTCAATTATATTGGTCTGGAAGCAGCCTTCATTGTAAAAACATGAGGTATGAATTTAATATGATAAAAAATCTCAATTTTGCCGAATATGAGATGAGATAAGTTATGTGCAGTGCGTGTAGGGTTGCCGAGTATTTTAACAGGCAAGTTTGCAAGTGCATTTTTTGAGAAAAAATAAATAACGAATTAAAACAAAAATATGCAGATTGATTACCTATAGACCAATTAAGATCTACAGATAATCCAAATGCTTCAACCCACGACCAGAGAGCTAGCGTGTCCAGTTGCTCGCGACCACTATTACCACGGTGAATACTTACGTTGAGTCAGGTTAACACCGGCATTTTGTTTTTCTAAATGGCCACCACAAAATGGCGATGTCACGGGTAATTGAAATCTTTAATTTTACTTGTTGTTTTCTTTGTAGCACTCACAGCGAAATTACCTCAGGTATTACTAACAAAATAGCAAAGTTAAGCAAAGTACAGTCTGGTCAGGTCTAGGATGGGTAACCGAAAAGTATTTTTTGTGTCCGGTTACTTCATCTAAGCATTTTCAAATAATAAAAACATTAATTATAGCCAAAACGCTTCATCTTATCATATCATCGCTTTACATCAGTCAGTACAAGGCAATCTAGATGCAAAAAAATGATGTATAAAGGCATCGCAAGGCACGCCTCGCTTGGAATCATATTATAGTATGCCTTATTTCAACGTTAACATTTTGTCATTTAATAGAAAAACCGATACACCGATTATGTATAATTTTGTAATAACTGAACTTTTGAACTCGTAGTTTCAAATTACTTTAGTAACCTTTCTTGACCTCTGCGTTACGTTTTTGGTTAGAGGACGGTAACGATCGTTACTTCGAAATTCGTGTAATAAATTATTTTAATTTTATCAACCGATGTCAAATGTATGTTATTACAATAACTAAAGTTACTATAATCATAGACATTTTGTAAGTTTAACTGGTAAACCTGACATATTGCTGTGGCTTTGTAGAAAATGATGCAAATCGTCTGTATAGCTCAGAATAGAATAAAAGTTGTTTATTATGATAATATTAGCCTTAAATCCCGTAAATATGTAAGAGTTACATATTAGGAGTTTTTTTGTGAAATTAATTGTAGTTAATATTGATAAAATGTGGGTTTTTACGATCAAAAACCTTATTCGTGTGAAGAACATTGCACAAAAAAATTGTCTAATTGGGTACCTAATAATACCTCCTGTTGTTTTAGTGTTATTTTAGAAGAGTCCAAAACTATATTATTTATATTTTTAATTTAAATATGTTAAGTAAAAGTTTCAACATCGGCCCATACGTATCAGCCCATAACGTCCTACTGCTGGGTACGGCTGGCTTTGGCCTACACCTCCTTCATGGAGAGCCATGAAGGGGGTGTAGGCTAAAGTCCACCACGCTGGCCAAATTGCGGATTGGAGACGTCACTTATCTTTGACCTCCTTCACCGTTTAAGCACGTGATAATTAACTTTAATGAGAAACAAGGAGTTTTAAACATGGCGAAAAAGTGATATTTTTTTTGGTCCAAAATTTTGTGTGGAATGTCCTTGTTTAAATATTGTTCTAGATGCAAAAGATGCTACATTAAAACCTAGCTTCTTCACCAAACCTGCTATTATAAAATCTATAGCTGGAACCAAAATTTCGGACATTACCTACAAACTCCGCCACTACGCACATTAATCTCTGTTCAAATCAGATTTTCAAAGTTACGTGGGCAAATTTTCGACGCAAAATCGGAAACAATTTGCAAATAACAACAAACCTCATAATTTAACTGCCGACTTACCTTTTGGCTTCATTGTTTTGGGTAAATCTGGACTTACCTACGCGAATGCAGTGACTGCTAAGGAACATGAAGTGATTAAAGTTAACAAAAAAATTACCTACTTAGTACAGTAATTGTAACCATACATTGTCCAATATTATTATATAAGCCGTGGCAAAATGCGCATTATAATTTTTTTATCGACTTTCAAAAAAAGAGCTTTCAATCAAATTGTATTTTTTGTGTTTGTGATTGTTTTTTTTACAAGTATACATTTTCCGTGTGAGCTAATTTAATTTTTTCTAATGGGTCCAGAGATTTAAAACAACTCAGTCAGAAAGGTGAACTTTGGCTTACACCCTCTTCGATGTAGGATGCTATGTTTTTTTTTCTAAGTAACCAGTAAGTTTTTCTAGTTTCCGTCGCAAGCAGTATATGGATTCAAAAAGATAACATCGAGTAACTTTAGTGTTCATTGTAGTCATATCTGTCGTTTACGTATGTCCGGTGTTAAACTTCGATCACGGCCATACAATTTCGATCGGGGACCAACTATAAACAAGGGTTTCGTAAAAAATATTATTACATTCGAGTGAAGAATGAAAGCAAACATAGATAAATAGATAGATCAAGGCTTTATTGTAGTCACACAAAACATAACAACACAAAAATATAAATTTACATGTAGTGCCACAAGTGGCGGCCTTATCGCTAAAAACGATCTCTTCTATTCAACCTTAGGATGGAGACACTTGAAAAAATAAATGTATAGGACGGGGGTGTACTTAATAATAAAGAAAGTAATCTATACCATATTACCAGTATTCACATTTACATTCTATTACATAAACTAAATTTAAATATATACTAATACATATTATTATAATATAATATACATATAAGCTAATACATACATAAAACACTATTCAATATAATAAAACAGAAAACAGATAAGTAAAAAAACGAATAAACTAGAAAATGAAATACGAGTATACTCACAGCAAGCAATGAAAGAAGATATTAGAAGTAATAAAGAAATATACCAATCAATGAAATAACAGTAGTTCACTTCTAGAAAAGACAAATAAAATTTCCGAAACTGATCTTTAAAAATAGCAAGAGCTTTACTAACGTCCAAATCATTCTATAAAATTACAGCTTGGACGGCAAAAGAACTTTTCTAAAAAGTTCTTTTTTATGATGCGTAGGCAACTTGCGAGCAAGATTTTCCGACGAGAGACAAGGCATGAGAGCTATGCATATAAGATAGAAGATTTAAATCATGCGGCGCAGTGGGATTTAAAAGAATATTATAGACGAGGTTGAGAATATGAGCTTTCCGTCGAAGGCAATAGGCAACCACTTGAGCTTAGTTCGAAAGTGAGAGATGTGATCATATTTGCGTAGACCAAAAATTAATCTGAAACAAAAATATTGAAGCCGCTCAAGCTTGACTAGCTGGTTCTCTGGAAAATCTGGATAGCATTCGTCAGCGTAGTCTAGGATTGGAAGCAGACGAGAGTATGCAAGCGCAACTTTAGTAGCAGTAGGTAAAAAAATCCGAAGATATCAGAATTATGAAATTTATTGCACTCATTACTTACTTTATTTGTCTTAAATTAAGGAGTACTGTGTCTTCTGCGCCCACACCTCGTCAATAAATACACCTGCAGATATACATTATATATATATTTTATATACGAAACCAAAGTATACGAACCAAACATTAACGTAGGCCAAAATCATCGGAAAGTCACGGCCAAAAAGACACTTTTCTCATAAGTAAGTACGGTCAGTCATTTATGTATATTACCCAAATAAAATGGACTTCTGAAATATGTTGGAAGTATCGTAAATTAACGAAAACAACATTATGGGAAACGGAGACTTTCTAATAAGTATTAGATACGAAATGTGAAAAAACTTTTGAAATATTCTACACTGTTATCTAGAACTGAATTATAGAATCGTTTTAGTAAAAAAAAATCTTTTCTAGTGTGTTGTATACTTAGAAAATAATTGGTTTGCTAACTAATTAGCATATTAAATTAATTCTAAATTTAATGCTGGTATTTGTGTTGTAAACTGAATTGGCTGCTTTTTTGGTTCTTATTAAATATGTAACACTTAGTCTAAAAATAATGGAATGCGATGAATGTTAAAATGAAATTAGCTGATAGCTTACAAAAATGTCCTTGACGCTCGGCAAATTTTAAATGTAAAGTGTAGGCATATAAAAAAATAGTATAGTAATAGAATCTATAAATAATGTTGATAATTATAATATTGACTGAGCAAGCGAAAAATGTTCTTTCATCTATCAGTTTTTATATTCGCCCGCTAGAAATTTCGTGCTCGCGTTTTCCTAAAATAAGTCTAAGCAGAGTCAACAGTCAAAACTAAATTCCATTATCTATGGTTGATAGCAAGTAGCGGACCCTAACCGTAATAACGTCAAGGCCCAAAACTGCGGCATATTTGACCGTTCCCTTCGCAATGTAATCGAATACTTTTAAGAAGGCACATTCTACGATTACTGTAAATAAGTGCAAAAGTTGGGACATCGGATTTGCAATAATGAATTTGAAGAGGACAAGGGAAGAATATGTATGTGATGACACATTAATAGTTTACAAAAATAATGTAATACAACGTCATTTTTTGTAATACTCGTACGATTAGTTTATTTGATATATTGATATTGTCATCCCTAAACTTTTCATTCGCGAAGCGTGTTATTATGTTATGGCCACACATATGAGATATCGACTGATATTGTAAAATTAAGGCCATATTGTGGCCAAACAACGAGTGCAGTGCAGTACATACTTCTGCATACATATGCAGAAGTATGCACATGCTCCGCATCGAGGAAGCAGAACCGTTATGAGGGGTCTTACCCATTAAAACTCCAAGGTGTCACTACTCGCCCGCTTATTGGTGAGACACAAGAACGCTGTAGCACTCGTCCGCTATCCGCTAATGCTGTTCATAGCTAACTTGTGGTTACTCCCCGTTGCGGTACGCCAGGCAATGTAACCAGATCGAGGACCATACCACCATAAGGGGATTAGACGACCCATGCCTAGACGCTCGAGGTTTTTTTGTTAGGGGTCATTAGTAGCCCCGCCATCTGCTACAACGGTCGCAACTTATAAACATCCTTGCGGTCCCACAACGTGTATCATTCTACGGTGGTGACCCCGTCAGGGCCACGGAAGGCAAGGAGAGTGACGCTCCTCAATACAGTCAGTCCTCTCCACCGTGATTCCAACCCTCGTTTGTGCTGCCTGGTTACATCGCAGGCTGCGTCAGTTGCAGTATAATCATAAAACACCGCAACCCGATATAATAGAGGCCAGAAAACATAGTAAAGCGGATGCCTTTTGGCTTCCACTCCAGCCATGCGTGAGGAAGGCCACGGTTATTTTGTTTGATGTTGTACTTCCCAGTAGTACTAAATATTATTAAAATTGGTTCAGTAGTTTGATTTTCTAAACTAAATACTTCTCAAAAAGACGCCTACCAAATAATACTGAGTTGAGATCGGGTTTTGATAGATACATTGTACTGTTAAATTTTGTGCATCATTTTCAAACTAATGCATAGCTTTTATCGCGAGCTTTGACTACGGCGACCGATCCAGAAATTCCGTAACGAAAATATATCTAACAAACTCCACTCCGACCGGTACAGCGCGGTGTGGCGTTGAAAGCCGTGTATCGTCTAACGTCATTTCAGTTCGGCAGACTTCGGCACGGTGTTTCTGTGCGTGCGACTAGACGTATGCATATGCAATAGCTTGACCGAGTGCCACACGTATTTTTTTATTTGCTGTTGTGGTTGACGATAAATAATATTCATTAATTCAACTTGAAGTCAACCTTTTCAATTGCACTCATATTTTCCTAGAAACCTTATTACACCTATTATACGACTTTATTTTATTTATGTGACTCAGAAAGCAAAGAAATCACTCATATTGAGGTCAAACCCATCCTGAAAATCGAAACTCAACCCGACAGCAATAACAAGGCAAAGTTTTTTCATTATCTACTCGCCCAAAGTTTCCGCAGTCAGTGTAATATGATTCATAGTAATTGGCTTGCTATAATCTGAAGGGTATAGAAGCAATCTTAGCAAGAGTCGTCCCTATGGTAAATAAAGTTTTAACTAAGTTACTATAAATAGAGTATACGAAGAAGACTTGTGTTTTTACTAGTGACGACAATTATGTATTGTTTGATAATTTGATCCCAAGGTCGATACCGACGTGAGGTAGTGGAACGTTTGCGAATATTTTGAGAGCACTCAGCTCCAGCAGATTTGGAAAAAGGCACGAGGTCATCAGTTTGTAGAATTACTGATAATATATCTGTGTAAGCTCAAAGATGTTATCTTTCATTACTATACTTCATGGTATAGTAAGGATTTAAGGGCATTCTATGGCCAACATAAGCATGGCACCCAAAAATTGTAATAAATGTTTTTAGACGAACCAGATTTTCTCCTATCAAACTAATATTTCCTACCCACATTTCAGAAGCACTCCAAAATTACTTTACAGGTCGTTGATTTACGTCAGAGCCACGCCAAAACTTCCGCAAAACATTTTACTGAACCTACAAATAGCTTTCAATTCAATATCCTGTCTGCAAGAACTGAGCCGCTTTACAAAGAACCATGAAAAACAACAACGAACTTTTACTCGCATCTGTATTATTTAGAAATACTTTGTCGTCGAAATAAAAGGGCAAAGGGGTTCCGTACGCGCCAAATGCATTGATATATTAGGATCGTGACCCTAAGAATTCAGCGACACATTGACAAAAAGGGAAGTTTTGCCAACAATTCCAGTAAAAAACCTTTTCATTTTATTGCAAGATCTCCCGGCATTTATTATTTAGGGGGCCGATCACTTGCCTTGTGACGGAAGATCGAAGTGGTATTATTCTTGGCAATATCTTTTGACGAGTATGGATTATTTATAATTTTGATCATCATAAATATAGAGGAAGACGCGAGATGCTAAACTTTGGTAATAGAAAAGTTAATGGATGCTCTGAGGTTTAACGGTAATGTAACTTTGGAAACCTTCCACTAACAGTTACTTATGCATTGTACGCTTTTGAGAGATTTGCAAAAATATTTAAATTTCGTCATGTATATTGTTTCAGATGAATTGAATAGATATGAAATGAATTTAGGATGTTGATGTAGAATTATTTAAAGTTTTTATAATATAGTTTGTAGTGTATACGTTGACACAATATTAGTTTTTTTTGTGGTGATAAAGGAAGGTAAATAAAGGATTGTAGGTATGTGCTAAAATATTTAAATTTCGTCCTCTATTTTTTATGATTAATTGTATAGAGACGAAACGGACTTCGGAAAGAATGCTGTCAAAAACTAGTATTTAAAACAGTTTTTAAGATGTGGTTTCCATCGTATATTAGATTTTTACCTATATTGATATTGATGGCTAGTATATTAATGTTATGCTGGTCATTTAATCAAGTTCACTAACGTTATCTAGTTTTATTCTTCTTTATGAAAGCGAAGAATCCAACTAATATCAACAGTTTCTAGGCCGATCACACGGTCCTAACCTGACAAGGGCTATACTATCTGACCTTGAGAAAAAATCTAGGATTATTTAATGTGTGTACAGACAAGGTAGCGAAAACATGTAAGTCATGAGATATTACGACACCACAATAAATTAAAAATCTTACTTTAAATTAAAGCGAAAACAAAGGAATTGGTATCAAAGTTTGAAAAGATGACAGGATATGAACGATTTACCAAGATTTCAGAAGCGTTTGCAGGAAAAAGCCACACAAAAACCCTTCCAACAAATTACCAATATCTGCAATGATTCTGCAAATTTAACAATGTATTTCGAAGGCAAAGTTGCCTTTACAAGTACTCTTAATATTAAGGTTCTGCAAAACGAATGTACATGTTAATAATTTTTTTTTTAATTTTTGTTTTATACTTATTACTAGGTAATCTTTATGCTATATTTTTTTGCTCTTGTAGTTAGTCATTCTTTTGGTAATAAATCAAAGATTTTATATTTATCGAACTATTGGAATTTATAAACTTACTAAGGATTGTCTCTGAAAACAATGGTAAACTCTGGATGACACTTTTTTAATTCTTATCTAACTACTTCACAGACAACGAAGCTTATTCATACAACATGTAACAGAAAGGTGTTAAGAGTGTTAGTTTCCTCATCAAAGTGAACCTATTGTAGGCCAAAATTAAGCAAAACTAATTTTTTTGGAACGGTTC
The DNA here is from genome assembly GCA_947049295.1 of Ligdia adustata. Taxonomy (NCBI): domain Eukaryota; kingdom Metazoa; phylum Arthropoda; class Insecta; order Lepidoptera; family Geometridae; genus Ligdia; species Ligdia adustata. The sequence goes on from OX346237.1 coordinate 6,910,179, forward strand.
TTTTTTAATTGTTATGCAAAATTTTGTTCCCCTTCGGCCGCGTATGATACTAGAGTTTGGTAACCAGTACCATACGAAGAAAAAATGATCGTCGTAGGGTACTGGTATCCAAGTGATAGGATATATTACTTTGTTTTGTTCCACACACAGCACACTTGAGTATTATCATACCGTTATGTTATAAGTTGTATATATGTATATTTACAAACTAGTATTTGTTTCTACATAATTGGCATAAACTTCTTGTTTTATATCAAGTTTTGAATCCAGATTTCATACAAATAAACCACAGATTTCAATATTTAGCAATCTTAGTAACTTTTCGCCTTTTCTTCTTCCTTTGTTTTATCTGCCGCTCACTACGAATATACATATAATACTTTGCATAAAAAATCGAGCCCTCACAACAAACTCAACATAATACCCACCCTCATCAATCCTGGTCTGACAAAAAAGGCAAAAAAACGACCAATTATTTTCCTGATCCCATTACTATCCATGCAACTTTAGCCATCAGTTATTGATGGCGTAACTTAGACCAACTTCGTCCATTAAACGCAGCGACTTCTTGACAGGGACCTTACGATCGTTAATAAGCATTGCCAGCTTACTCTGACATCTCAGAATCTTCTTTCAGCGAAGAATCTTCGATATCGGCAAAAGGTCTGTCAAAATGGTCGAGGATACTTTTCAAGTGTAAAATCTATTAAACTAGGTGAACATTTGGTTTTTATGGCTTATTTTTCTTCGTCTAATGTCATTGCAAATGAAAGATGAGACGGAAAAGTGGGTGTAATTTATTGTGGATAATATTTTTAAGTATTGTTATGATGGTTTTATAGGTTGGAGCTGTTATAGCAGTTGGATTAAGTTTTTGAATGATAGCCCCCTTGAAAATCTAATGAGATTTTCTGAACTTATTCATTTTAAAAGCTTTTCTTGGCCCTTATTCACTATGAATCTTCATATATATTCACACCTTCTTATTCGCATGTTCAATTTGGTATGTAGTTATTTGTTCTTGTTTTAATTTAATGATCAGTATCTACTACATAAAATGTGATAAGTTGAACTTAACTTACTACTTAATAAAGTGGCACGGCTTCCGACACAACAAAATCTTCCAGTAAAATGTCTACCTTGTTGATGGATTAGGTTCTCATATATTCGTAGTTTAAGCTTATTTTAAAGCACATAAATATTATTTTCTCTTTGCTGACCATCTTCCAATTTGTTACACTTGCAGGCCTAAGTTATTTGATGTCATTCATATTCTTCTTAATCTTTGCACCATTTAAAAGGAGTGTGACTCCGAGGTCTCCGCGCATGCCTGCTGATTCATTAGACCCCTACAATGTAAAGACCCTTATCTATCTGTAAAGACATATTTTGCTGACGTGAGCCATCTAATCATATATATATATATATACATATATTTTATAAAGAGTTGTCTTATCTTATCTTATATTTATATCTGGCAGCTTTGTAATGCCGTCTGTCACTATGTTATTATCACCACAAAATAACTTATTCTGTGAATTATATTATAAATTATGTCTATTATTTTTTTCATTATGTTATGAAAGCATAATATGCTCTCATAAAAAACAGTGTGTGTGAAAAACAAAAGTTTTTTGTGTGGTTTAGTATTGCTTATAGTTATTTCTATTTCCCTATTATTTGTTACTACTCGTGTTGCCCTATAACTAGCTCTCTATTTCTGTTTATTTACCTATTAGTTTAAGTATAGCTGTTGGACGACTTATTATTAAATAAATAAATAATATACCGTCGCAAGTAACTTCCCTTCATGTTTTCTAGGGAAATACTATAATCTTCTATAATTACCGCAAGCTAACTAACCATCATAATCAGTATTACGAAAACCCTGATAAACATCTATGACATTGTAAAAACGTTATTAAGGTCAACTGAACCCCATCTGGCATAAATTACACCCATAAATAAGATTACCTCACCTTATTTTTGCATATTATCTTCAAAATCATACTCCGCGTTCATAAAACCGCAGTAAAAATCCTCGAATATCTCACTCGAAAGAGCGAATCTATAAATATCTACCAACTTTTCGAAGGGAAATAAGATTTTACTGCCCTTACAAATTGGATAACGAAGGGTGAAAATTTCCCTTCCTTCAGCCAGCGGTTAATCTCATCTAGAGGGATAAGGGTGGGATTAATTCTAGTAGATATTACAGTCTAGGATTTTGAGGTGAGTGTGGGATACTTTGAAGTGTTGTGAGAAGAGAAAATTCTATACAATAGTTAAGGGGAACTAAGATATCTATACTCATTAGGGCTCATTGGGATTCAATATCGACTAGTAAAGTCCAGAAAATGTGCAAGAATTTTTGGTGCACCTAAATGTCTAATGATTAACCGGAGACAGTACGCAACTCTAAATTACTACTAGCGTATTTAAAGGTAAACTCAAGACATTTTTGGCGGATATGTCGCGTATATACGGGATAAATAATAATTATGAATTGTATTATTTCTTAACATTGATTATTTATTATATTGATCTACCAAGTTATATTGTGTTAAGATATTGACGAGTAATATTGTTATACATACCAAATAAACTTATCTTTATTAATATCATATATCAGCAAACTCAATACTATCTAACGAGAATATTTTCATTTACTACTGCTGGGCTTAGACCTTTTTTCTTGCAATGAAATTTGGAATTTGTATTTATTATAGAGTGAAGGGGAGAACTAATAAAGGATATTCGGAAATGTAATCCCTAAGCGGTTCAAATGAGGGGTGATAGCTACTCATCATAATATAAATTCAAGAGAATAAATGTCGCAATACCACAGAGTGTTATACCAGCCTTTCTAACTGACGTATTAAATAAAGACACGTACCTACTAGGTAAGTATGTATAGTATACCTACACCGAAAACAACGGCTCATGTCCCAAGAGCTATGAATGAATCATTAGTATGAAACTATAGCTGTGTCAGAAATGTGTATGTTCTGACCAATACGTATAGCGTAGGCGGTGGCGGTTGACAACAACTTAATATGCATTATTCAATTTTCTTAACAATACTATACGTTTAACACGTGCAAGAAGTGCCATCGTTGTAGACGCAAACGACTCATTTCATCCCTAATGAAGTTCACCGAATGCGAACAAAACTATAGTTGGACCATTCCAACAACAAAAATGAATCAACCATGTCTTACTTTTTTGCAAATGTTAAACCACACCAAGATTTAGTTATACCAATCTATAAGAGAGTTATCTATAATGACATGACGTGTAGGATTTTAACCAGAATGCAAAAGGATCAGAAGATCAGGCATCTGGGCGTGTTACCCAGAAAGATGCAGGTTCAAATTCTGTCTATCGTAGTTTTAGACGCTCTGTCATGAGTATTATAACTCTGTTCTCATGTTAGAGCTCACAAACGTTCTAACCATAAATAATGTAAAACATAGAGATCTTGAATTGACGTATCCTAGACATTCTTAAATGATGTGGAATAAAAACTCAGATTTCAAAACGGGTTACTTGTTTCAAGCCACGCGGTTGTTATTGCTCTGACCGAAAATAAAACCCACTAATTTTCAAAGCGAAAACTTAAAAATACTTAGTGTTATAATACAAACCGTAGTGAGTCATTCCTATGGTGTCATATATACACTTCTGTTAGAGATTCATCGAAAGTTTATCGTCGACCGTAGCAGTGAACGCGTAGGACGTCAATTTAAGCAAGCACTACAAGAAAGGTTTGTTAGCCATTTGTCGGTATAATTTATAGGGTATCTTTGGAAACTGGCAGGGTATATCGTGTGAGAACTCGCTGTATCAATTCTGTATCAGGTTGTAGGTACACTCGTGTACGAATGACCCTTCTCACGATTGCTCTCTTGGCTTAAATTTTAAGCAGTCGTCTATTTCTGCGGGAATGCGGAAAACACCATAGATGTTAAAAATTCTGACGCCTTAAGTTTTTAACAATTTCCTAGAGTTTTATTTCACTTAATTAAACAAAACGTTTTTTTTTGTTCTGTGACAAAACGTTAATTTTGTTCTCTTAAATAAAAACTTTTCACAAAAACATTGTCCACTTCCCTTGAAATGAACATCAATTTTTCTTTTTTATAACATTTAAAGCACGCCTTACAAATTAAAAGTTATAAGGGACCCCTAGAGCGAGTTATTTTCGTGCGACACAAAAACTTGAGCGGAGTTTCGCAAGATAAGATTTTTGTCGTGTTTTCCTTGGCACGGAACTTTCTTTTTATTGGCGATTCATAAATGCATTTCGAGTTTTGGGTTCTTGGAATAAATTCGAAGGAAACTTGAGATATTTTTCCATTCATCATTATATTTTGATAGGCGTAATTTTTTTCAGCCGTAATGATGGACTCCCTTTAAAAGTTGTCTGAATAAAACAAGGACGCCCTGTGTTATAGTATCAGGGTCGCCTTGTAGGACGCCTTGTATACCTCGGCTACCCAAAATTGAGCTTAGTTGTAAACGCCAAAATCCACCGTCATTGTATGGGTATACAACGAATTCATTAATTGGAGTTAAGCATGTTTTATAAAATAAATAGTAGTTAGTCACTCCCATTACATTATAAAAATTAAACCCTGGACGGATTTAGATAAAAATTCAATGACACCTCATAGAAAACTATACACTTTCATAAAAAAAAAAATTCCAACTTAGTCCGGCCGCCTCTGAAAAATCAAATACCTAACAAACATTAAAAAAAAATAAGAATAACAAAAACATACCTGCTGAATTGAGTTGAGGTACCTCCCCTTTTGAGGAAGCCAGTAGAAAAATTATGCTCACACGCACTATACATTCAAAAATGTGTTTGTTGTTAGTCCTTCTTCTCTTCAGCTACTGAGTGACGGTTCGATTTTTTCAGATAGTTCAAGATCCAGACAATGCCATATCACGTGGAATATTAAAACAAACATAAAGCAAGCGGAACCGTGGGTAAAAACTAGTAGGTTACTGATGATTTAATGAAATTAATTCATTTGCACGAATCAACTATTCAGTCTGCGGTATGGGTGGTAGTAGGCACCTTTGATTGCTTGCAAACAGGATGGTTAGGGGCAAACAGACAGCCAAACCGCAAGACGTTTCACAGCTCACTTTGAAATGGGTCAGTAGCTTAAATAAGAACTGGAAATACATAAAATAATATAACCGAGTTCAATACAGCAAGCACTTGACATTTTTTCATTTGTTTTATATCTTTACAAACCAAATTACTAGAATAAAAACTACTTAGCATATTTGAAAACTTAGGCAACACAATAAACAAAAAAAGCTTTTTTTACATAAAATGATTACTTCCATTAACATCAAAAACATACTTCTTGACCTATATTGAAAATAATAAAATGTGACCGCAAAAGATACTTACACTTTCAAACAAACAAATATTTTTTCAAATAGGTGTCCACCCGTCTCCGAGAAATTATTTAAGAAACATTAAAAAAATATATTCGAATTGAGTACTTCTTCTTTTTTGGAAGACTGTAGAAAAAACATTCCGACTGATTGATGTTAATGAAAACTGTAGTAGTAGCTCGGTTGTTAACTCAGAACTTTTCCACGGAATCATGTCAAAATAACTAATATTGCTTAAATTTAATAATTACTTGACTGATTACTGGCACAGTAACTGTAGAATAAACTCGCTTAGGTTGAGCAGAATATATAGCCTGCGTGAATTGGCATGAACGTGATAATGGTTTTGCTAACTAGTACTATACCATTTTCGACCAGAGACTGATTCACAATTTCATGCCGGCATCAACCTAACTAAATTAATATAATCTGGCTAAACGCCGATGGCAACAAATGACACCAAAAATAAATATAAGCATGATTTATTTCTATTGTTTTATAAGATGGGCTCCGTACATTTCTAATTATTAACAGCTTATGTTACTCCGTGATAATGTAGCTTTCTAACGAAAGAATTTTTGAAATTGGATCTTTACTTTTGAAGTCTTTTCGTTATTTACAAAGATACAAATCTTTTCTATTTAATATTATTGTAGATTAGTAAGATACATAGTATTTAAAATCCTTGAAAAGCATGAATTGTATTTCATTCATTATCTTTCTTTTAATTAATTGGAACATTTTGAGTTGTATAAAAAAAACACTGGAATTATAATGAGTTGTATTATTATTACGAATATGACGTATGTATCTGCTTAATATTACTGTATATACGAGTATATATATAAATATATTTGTATATATTTTCCGTTTTTTGTAGTACAGTGTATATGTACCATCTCGTCTTTTTTCTCTATTTTTATTGGTACACCACCGACGTTACAAATCCTGAGCAAAATATCGAACATATTTAAGAAACGAATTCACCTTTTACGCACAGTCTTTTTTTTCTTAAGACAGCTATAGACCACCAACTAGTACATACAATAAGATATCCGATTCCAGTGGTTTCTTTTTTCACATAGCTAACACATTATTCACCGTTTTATTTTTTTCTGTCATTTATATCACTTTAAAGTTACAAGTTTCCTAAGCAGTCATATTTTTGTGCTGATAATCGTATCAGCCTATTAACAGGCATCGTAGGCATCGGCCTATTAAAAGTCTTTATTATGCAGAATTAATAATAATAACTTTTTTTCAAAATAATAAACGTGTAGGCCTAAAATACATCATATTGAAGTGATTGGACACCAAGAACAAAAAATTACGTTACAATTTAGGGGGTGAAAAGCGGTAGGCCCCGGGACGAAAATTGTATCAGAAACACGAAAACAGTAAAGGGTCGGTGATCCCCTTAAGTAATTCGACTTCTTTAATAACTCTAAAAAATAACTTTAAAAGTAACCTAAATTTTATTTAATTTCTTTCTGTCACAAACCGACCCCAGTTCAACATAATGCTGGTTGAAACAACCAGCGTTGATCTTCCGTTGGGCGCTCCCAAAGTGGGAGGTGATGGGGATCGGGTAACAAATTAAAAACAAAATATATATCTCCTCTTATTTTCTGACGCCTTCTGGCAGAAAATCGGTTCATTTCTTCGGGAGCTACAAACACCCAAACCTGTAACGGACCATCATTTTATCGTCGGGGTTAAAAACAAAATTTCGTGCGCCTAGCGACTGAGTGGTTATAATTTTTGTACTGAGTGAAACTCAACTTATAATTACATAATTTAATTGGGGCTTCAATTTAAATCCGCTCTTTTAAAATGAGCTTAACAAAATAAAGTTTTATATTCAATCTGAAATAAAGCGTTGCAGTGCACTCATAATTAAAATATTCAGCTCAGAATTAATGTAAGTGGGTCAATTCCGGTTATTGTTTAAGTATTTCATTATCATTTCAAATTATTTCGTTTTGTATTCGCATACAATTTTACGATCCTTCTTTGTGTTACAATAAATATTCAGAATATTATACGTATAATGATCGTATTTCTCTATGTCTTAATGCTTATACAAGATTTTATCTTCAGTGTAGTGTTGTTTTAGGAATTTGTATGATTTTTAACCGACATAAAAAAGAGAAAGAGATTCTCAATATGTCAAAGCCTTTTCAGGGTACCTTAGCTAAAAAGTCAAAAACTGGACCCTATTACTAAGACCTCGCGGTCCGTCCCTCCGTCTGTCACCAGGCTGTGAGAATGTTAAGTTTTCACAGATGATGTATTTCTGTTACCACTATAACAATAAATAAAATAACAACTGACTAAAATAAATATTTGAGGGGACGTGCAACAAACGTGATATTTTGACCTAAAGAAGGAGGGTTATGTTTTTCGAGTGTATGTATGTATATTTCTTTGGCACGCCCTAGAGCCTAGACGGCATTTTGTATATTTATGTGAGAGGTGTTAGTCGTGAAAGTGACACTGGGTGGGTACATCAAAATAAAAAAAGTCTCAAAAAATATTTTGTTTTTAAAATACATCGACTGTAGTATCAAATTTTTGACGATGATTACGAATATAGTATATATTATTTTTATGTTTTATTCGAGTTAGAAATAATGCTAAGTTTAAGATTAGCATATTTAAAGATTTAGCAGTCTGGCTGTTTTAGAGTCATTTCTAACCATTGTTTTGCTGTTTTTTACAGATATGAAAACATTTCTACTATAAATTTAGTATCCAAAGCCTAGTTCAAATCGCAGGAAGAATTACCAGATTTACAGTCCATTCTGAACTCAGCAAATCGAAGTCAATGAAATTACTGTTGCCAGCCAGTATTGAATGAAACGTCGCTTAGGACGAATTAATCCGACGCGAAATCCAATCAAACCATCAGTATACCTTTGAGATTTTGTTTCAGGCATACTATTTTACAAAAAATACTTACGAAAATGAACGAAAAGACATAATTTAATTATTGACAAGCTTAAACAAACGTATTTGCAAAAAATCTGGGCTCATAAATAGCAAACATAGATATTTTAGAACTGAAATAATTATTTAGAGCAAGCTCATGGACATTGCATACAAGGTTTTCCTATCCTCATCTACGGTGAAAAAAAAAACCTAACTCAGAACCTGACAGATCCACTGAGCATACTTGGGGTTAAATTGTTTCGTATCATTATCCCTATATTGAGCTCAAAATAAAAGATCGTCGACGTCTTACAAAATGCTATTATAATTAAAAATTAAAATTGGAACTGGGCTGGACACATCTGCTGCATGTTCGAAAACTAATACCAAAATTAAACAGTTACACAAAACAAGCCCTTCATTCCCCCATTCCCTCATTCCTGACAGTCCAGAAGAAGATGCCAAAACGAACGTTAAGCTCTTTTTTCGTAAACAATGGAAAGAAAGAATAGAGGGCTATGCCTAGGAATCATCCTGAGGAATACACGCACATTGGAGACGGAGGTACTCACGGCTTGCGTTACCCGCACAGGCTCCGCGTGGTGCCCGCCCGACTTGCGAAGACGTCTAGGCAAGTGCATGTGACCGCGCCTGCTACCTCAAGAAATAAGGAAAGCGCCCTCGAGAAACTCTTTAAAAGGAAAATAAAAAATTGATACATGATATTGAACAGACATTGAACAAATTTGACGACTTTATAAAGGAGACGAATGTTATTTGATTAATGCAATGAATTGTATTTTGTTCTTTACATCGCTATTATTGTAATTAATACAAATTATTCGTGTTCTTTAATCTATTTCAATTTAATTTTATATTAGTCATGTAACTGTATTTGTTATGAATAAATTAGTACGACTAGCAGGTAGATGAAAATCGTTATTGTAGCTAATGTGTGTGAAGTTTAGGGAGCATCGTAATTTACTATTTGTTTCTGATTGTTAAACTCTGGATTTGGATGAATGAATGAGTTAACTCTTTATTGCAGACAAACAAACATGCGGAAAAATCTTACATCTAGTATCACAAGTGGCGGCCTTATCGCTAAAAGCGATCTCTTTTATTTGCGAGGATTTTTATCGGTATTGATTTAATTTTCAACATCAACGGGTTGTATAAGCCGACTACAGTTTGTAAGAATGTGCGTTCGTGAGATCAGGGTCGAATAAATAATATAATATCGTCGGTGCCAGGCACTGGTGTGATAATGTGTTAGCGCCTGCTGTGTAGGCTACCTGAGGGGCTAGACTGCGCTATGTACACTGGATGTGACTTGGATACTAACTAAAATTATATAAGAATAGAATACATTTTATTTATAATATGAGTGGAAGTAGGGTTATGTACCGCTACTAGTTTCACTATATTTATTTTATTTTTATAACTTTGCACTTAACAAATTAAAATTTATATTTGAGATAAAATTCAACATTCATTTCATTTATTATTGTTTTGATATTATGTCGGGAATAAGGTCATAATTTTTAAATATATATCTATGTTTAAACTAGTAACTGTAACCCGCGGCGTTACCCGCTATAAAATTTTATATAAAACTTTCAAATTTTGTACTCCCATTTGACACTTTTAGGGTTTGAATTTCCGAAAAAAACATTTCATATGACACATACATTACATTACATTTTATTATTTATTTTTTTATTATTATTTCATATTACCCCTCTACACCATGTAGGTAATAAATACACCCGCCGAATTTCATTTTACAGCGGTTTAAGCTCTACGTTGTAACTAACTGACTACTGACTGACTGATATACTAATACAATACAATACAATACAATACAATATGTCTTTATTGCACACCAAGAAAAATATATACAGCAAATATATTATAAAAAAAACATTGGTAGTACATTGGGCGGCCTTATCGCCTAAAGCGATTTCTTCCAGGCAACCTTTGGATGGATCGGACTAACTGCAAATAGTAACGTCGGTGGTGTACCAATAAAAAAAGGAAAAAAAGAGATGGTACAAATACTGTACCATAAAAAAAAACAGAAAATACATACATATATATATATATATATATATTTAGTAATATTAAGCACATACAACAGCTACATACGTCATACTCGTAATAATAATAATACCACACATGATGTTCCACTTAATTAAGAGAAAGATAATGAATGTTCAGCAAGTTTTTGAATATAAAAAGGGATTTAGTCTGTCTGATTGACAAAGGCAGCGCGTTCCATAGAAGGATAGCTTGCACAGTAAATGATGCATGAAAGAAAGAGTTCGTTGAGGTAGAAGTAGGCAGCACAAGACGAAGGTCGCGTGATGGCCGCAAAGAAATAGAGTGGGAAGCTGTTAAAAAAACAAAATTGTCTTTTAAGTAAGAGGGAGTGGTAGGATTAAATAGTATTTTATAAAGAAAAGACAGAATATGAGAATTACGGCGAAGACGAATAGGTAACCAATTGAGCCTTTTACGGTATTCAGAGATATGGTCATACTTGCGTAATCCAAATACAAACCGAATGCAGAAATTTTGTAGACGCTCGAGCTTGTCGAGTTGCTCTTCGGTTAAGTCTAAATAGCAAGCGTCTGCGTAATCTAATATCGGGAGAAGGAGAGATTTCACAAGTGCAGTTTTAGTAGTAATCGGAAGGAAATTACGCAGTCTTCTTAGGGAAGCTGCAGACGCAAAGATTCTACGACTGACTTCTGCAAGCTGGGGACTCCAGGAAAGCGTTCTATCCATGATTATACCCAGGTTTTTTACGGTCTCGCTTATACTAATAGGAACTCCATCAAAAATCAGTTGAGGAAGATGGAACCAGTCTACTTTAGAGATCATACGAGAGCTCCCGATGATAATAGACTGAGTTTTTAAAGGATTAACCGTAAGCCCGTATGATCTACTCCAGTTCCGAATCTTCTGAAGGTCGGAATTAGTAGCTCTAATTGCCTCATCCAGTTGTTCAAGCGGGGCCTGCATGTAAATCTGTAAATCATCTGCATAGAGGTGATAGGAAGAAGTTATGTTTTGAGAGATTGAGTTTATAAATATTGCAAAAAGAAGAGGAGATAGCACGCCACCCTGAGGTACACCGGCTGCGATATCGCACCAAGACGAGAATGTCTCATCAATACGAATGCGCTGCCTGCGTCCGAACAGATAACTACGAAACCAATCAACTACCGTTGGAGATATGTTAAGAGTGCGAAGAAGTTCCAACATGATGTCAAAGTCAACATTATTAAATGCATTGCTAAAATCGAGCAGTGACAGCACAGTTAGCTGGCAATGACCCATACCTGCACGAATGTCATCAGTGATTTTTGTGAGAGCAGTAACTGTACTGTGACCTTGACGAAAACCAGATTGGAGCGGGTTAAGAAGATGATTTTTGGAGAGGAAAAAGGAAAGTTGCTGATGCACGAGCTTTTCTAAGACTTTGGAAAGAAAAGGAAGAATAGAAATGGGGCGGTATTCAGAGAAAGAGGATGGATTGGGTTTTTTAGGAATTGGAGTTACCTGAGCTTCTTTCCATGCTACAGGAAAGGTGCTAGAGGAGATGGAATGGTTAAGGATATATTGGATAACAGGAACAATTTCGTCAAGTATTGGCATGACCATTTTGCGACTAATACTGTCACTACCAACAGCGTTAGACGAGATAGACTCTATACACTTCCTAACATCACAAGCGGAAAATTGATTAAATTCAAAAAGATCAGTGTCGGGAGGTATAACGGTAGAAAGATGCTGTAGGGTAGCCGCCTTTACAGGCCCATCGAACAAAGAAGAAGAAGAGAAATGTCGATTCAACATATCGAGGTTTACAGTTTTAGGAATGTTATCTTGGCGAGATTTTCCGACTCCCAATGACCTGAGGAATTTCCACACTTTACCAGGATCTTCATCCTCAACAGATTTATGTATATGGCGGCGTTGTGCATCCCTACACGCTCTATTGCAGACATTACGACGATTTATATATTTTTGCCTATTTTCATCTGACTGATGACACTTAAGCTTTACCTTCGCTACTAGTTTTTTGTGCATAAGTACACGGATTTCGTCAGTAAGCCAAGGTGCAGGAGTGTGTTTAATTTTTACTGCACGTACAGGAGCATGAGTGTCATACAGCTTTGTTACTATTTCATTAAATTCAGAAATTTTGTCATCTATACTGACCGCATTTATTACGGAAGACCAGTCAAGATCTTGTGCGTCTTTGCGAAGGCTATCAGTGCACATACTACTAAAATTGCGCTGCATAAGAATTTTTGGTTTGGCTTTAGGTGGACGGACTTTGTAGGAAAGAAAAATCAAATCATGATGGGAAATGGCGTCCGCCGCACACTGGCCATGCTTAACAACGTGTGTTGATGAAGAAATAAGCATTAAATCTAAAAGAGAAGGGGCACAATTTGGAAAGTTATGGGTCGCATTAAGCGGGAGTATAGTTAAGTTACACGCCGTAGCCAGTGCGAGAAATTTTGAAGATCTGAGATCATTCTTCAATAAACAAGTATTAAAATCACCCATTAGTATGGTGTGATCATAAGAAGTAGAGAGATTTTCAAGGAGTTGCTCGAGAGACGAAAAATAATTAACATGAAGATTGCGAGGGTAATAAACACCAAGAAGTATTTTAGTGTGGTGCAGGATGACTTCAATAAAGAGATGCTCACCAGCATCAGACGGAGGCGGCTGTGCTGATTTGCTGAGGATACTGTAGGGAATATGTGATCGGAGATAAATAGCAACACCGCCACCGCCCTGTCCAATGCGATCATTTCTTATGAGTCGAAAACCTGGTAACGATACACTATTAGAAGGAATGGCAGGTTTTAGCCAAGTTTCAGATACCAGAAGAGCGTGAATGTTAGAATTTACGAAAGACGCAAGCATTTCCGGAAAGTGTGCCGTAATACTCTGGGCATTAATATGGAACACGTTAAAATTTTTAGGAACATCATGAATAAACGACTCTATAGAGTCAGACAGTGTTGGCAAGCTGCAAAAACTGTCCGTAGTACTCTCCTCTACTGAGGAACAAGTGTCATATAAAGAGACATCGTTATCACTATAATATGACATAGGTGCAATTCGTATGTATAAAATAATAAATACAAAATATATATATATATAATGATACAATACTAATTACTACTAAAGCTAACTACTATAATATCACTGATTGTTGTCCACCTGCCAGTTGTGTCTGTAATATTATATTTAAAAACATGAAATATTCAAATTAAATTTTGAAGTTTAGTTATAACATAACAGGTAATTAAAAAACAATAGTATAAAAAAAAAATTTGAGTTACATAGTTGACTTATCAAATTACATTCACATTTCCCGGCTGACTACTGTTACATATTTATTACACGTTACTTATAAAATGGTACACTATAATTAATACACAAATATTATTTAAAAGAAATCAATCAATCAATACATAAATATTATTTCAGCTTCTTTATCCTAGTAACTGGTTAAACAAATAATATTGTGGGACTCTATGCGAAAAAAAAAAAAAAAAGTAGCTGTCAACTTCTGTCCATTTGTCAACTGACAGTGACAAGTTGATACTTTAAGTAAAAATACATAAACAATATAAAACAGTACGTAATAGGTAGTTTGTGCCGAAAAAAAAATGTATATAATGTGAATAAGTTATCGTACGAACTAAAAAGCGCACCTACCGCACTATAGTTTAAGTCAGCCGGAAAAAAATAATATAGTTAAGGACTTTGTCGCATTGCAAGTGTTATTATTTTTTGGAAACTACAGCTCTCCTCTTCACCTTGCCGTCATCTACGGCAGCTACCGGTAGGCCCTTGGATGCAGCCTTCGGTTTAATAGACGTCGCAGTCGGGGTCTCGCATGGATCTATAGCCGCGAGGTCCCCGGCACTGTTGACCCGATGCCTAGTGCCGTCCGAAGCCAACACGAAGACATTGCCCTCCCTCGTCCAACATTTCGAGACACCGAAACGCTGGCGAGCTGCGACAAAGAGGTCATGTCTGGCCTTCGTAAGGAATTCGGAGAGTGTGATCCCCGAACCCTTGAGACCAGTTTTCGATGCCCATACCTTGTCGCGGAGGACGACGTCATGAAATTTCACCAGGACTGGCCGCGGTCTGTCCGCCGCTGCACGCCCCATGCGATGACATCGGTTAATGTCAGCTGCTGAGAAGTTTGGCAGCTTCAGCCTCTGCACCATTGCTTTGACAACCACTTTCCCCGTGTCTTCTTTCTGCTCTTCTGGAATGCCATGTATAAGTAAGATCTTTCGGCGCGCCCTCATCTCACCCTGATCGACTTGCATGGCCAACATAGAGAACTGATTCTGCAGGGCTCGGAAAGTAGCAATCACAAACGATTTGAAAGCTGCAAATTCTGCTCCCAAACTCCCCGGACTACTCGGCGCTGCCGGTAACTGCTCCTGAATGGAGTCCAGTCGCTGATTAAACGCCTCCATCATGCTGTTTAGTGATTTCTGAATGTCCATTCTACTGAATTTTAGGTTATGTAGTGCAGTGAATTTTTTAAACAGTGAAATTAATGATAAAAGAGTTAAGAGATAGGAGAAAACACTAGAGGTGGACTTTTTAAACTAATTATGCATAATATGCAAACATAATATGTACTATTACTGATTTATTTTTATTAAAAATTGAACAAGTAAGTAAACAACGTGTTTTGGTCGCGCCTACCGCCGCCGAAAAAACTAATTATTAATTCTGTATATTTTATCTTGAAGTGATCGCTTTTAGTGGTAGGTCACTTATATACCAATACACCTTTTATACCAATATTTTATTTCATTTATTTTTTTGATATTACATTTGTCGTGCGAAGTACAAGATATTCCCTGATTAGAACTAGTGTGTAGATAATTTTTCCAAAAAAAATATCTAATTTACCACTTCCAGGTGTAATAAATCCCGAGAATTAGACGCCGTGAAAATATACCTACAACATTAGTTTCACCCTCTACTACGGTTTGATTCATGCTTATAATGCGAGAACCATCTATCAGAAGTTTTCACGCCCTGCGCGCACTTGATATCATATTTTATTTAGTAACTACTCGTAGTAGGTATATAAATAAATGCACGCAATTGTCAATAAACTTATTGAGTCTATTTCGTTTCCCAAAGTTCGCAAACAAGCAATTGTTCGTCCCCTACCTAAACATGCTAACTCAACTGACTTAAAAGATCTTACTTATGCCGATAAGCATTTTGCCGTTTGTCTGAAATCTTGGAAAAATTAGAAAACCCGTAAAATGCTTTCCTTGATATTATTGCAATCTAAATTAAGCCTAAGGCTAATAAGTAATTTTAGTTTAACTTAATGACTGATTACCTGGAGAAAAATAATATTTTGTCCGAGGTACTGTCTGGTTTCAGGAAAGATTGCAGCACTACGACCGCATTGTTTGACGTCACAGATATTCTAAATTCTCAGATTAAAGGTATGTGCACATTCTTAGTTTATTAGAGCATTTGATTCATTGAATATTAAGCTTCTATTTTCTAAATTGAGCTTCTATGGTTTCGACCACGCACCTTTACATTGGTTTGACAGTCACCTAAATAGTCGTTATTAGCATGTTATAAGTTACGGATGGCTCATCAGTTGTTTCGATTAAAATAGCTGTGAAAAGAGGAATTCCTGAAGGATCTATTTTTGGGCCTATTCTTTTCATATTTTACTTTGCTGATTTGTCATTGCCAATTTCACATTTATGCAGACGACATTCAAGCCTTATTATCGTGTAAGCCAGCAGATGCTACTTAAACTATATATAAACTTAATGAAGACTGCGGGAATTGCTTCCTGGTACTCAAACAACTGCCTGTTGCTCAACCAATAAAGAAAAATTATATTGTTTCTGGCAGTAAGTATCAATTAGACAAACTTAATCTCTCAACTGAAAATGTTATGCTTATGGGTGAGCCCATTGAACGAATGTGTATGAGACACGTAACCATGGATGGCAGTTTCGGTTCGAGAAGCATGTAGGGAACTGTGTCAGAGACTGTTTTTATCGCCTCAAAGTGCTTTATAGAATGAGGCCTTTTTCGATACATATTATATCTTTATAGATAGTTATGTGATGATGAGGTCAATGAGAATGATGGTAAGCTGCAGTGCTAGGAAGAGGCAAACTAAGACGTGGATGAGTTGTGATAAAAGGATATGAATGTAGAAATGACGTATGATAGGGTAGAATGGAAGAAGAAGACATGCTGTGCCTTCCTAACGAAGTGGGATACCACTTCGTCAGGAGAAGGAGACGATGATGTATGCTCCTAAATTTCCAACGACACTAGGACCCATTTTTATCATTTTATTTCAATTATATTCTTTCTCGACGGTATCGAATAACATGTACAGAAAAAGTGACTTCAAAAAACCCATCTGAAAGAACTTAATAGTAGATTAGTAGCCAAGGGCTGTAAGGCATCCATTGCAGCCCGAGATATTTTGGCGCACGAGCGCAGCGAGGGCGCCTATAGTTCGAGGGTGCAATTGATGCTTACACCCGAGCTAACTACTCCGCTTTACATCTCGATTGTGAGGTACGTAGGAAAAAACCGGCATTACAATAATAAAACATTTTAATTGCTGCTTCAGCTTCCATTTTCATTGAATCAGGAGTGCAGCTTATATCTTCATCACTTGCAGAACTCATGTTTTAAAAAAAAAAACAAAAAATTTAAAGTTAAAGTTAAGTTTTTATTCCCGCCTTTTTAAATTATTTTTTCAAGAACGAAATTGAAAATATAATCTTGACGCTAGAAAATATACAAATCGTATGGTGCTATTAGTCAAAAGAAAAAAAAAACGAAATTGAGCTTCGCCGTTCATACTCATTATACTCATACGAAGACAAGGCTGAATAGCGAAGCGACCTCTTTTGTCATTGGGCTGAATGCATGATGTCTATTGCCAGTATGATGGTTAGATGTACGCGAACTTTTTGAAAGAGTGAAGTTTTTTTTTTAAAATTACTATCCTTCTAGGGCTTTTCTAGCTACATTATTACCCTAGAGCGCTAATTGGTCACTTACAAGCCTCATTTGGGGGTAATAAGGACCTACTTACCGAATATGAGAGATGTAATAGTAGATTAGTAGCCAAGGGCTGTAAGGCATCAATTGCAGCCCGAGATATTTAGGCGCCCTCGCTGCGCTCGTGCGCCTTTAGTTCGAGGGTGCAATTAATGCTTACACCCGAGCTAACAACTCTGCTTTACACCACGATTGTGAAGTAAGTAAAAAAAAGCGGCATTACAATAATAAAACATTTTAATTGCTGCTTCAGCTTCCATTTTCATTGAATCGGGAGTGCAACTTATATCTTCATCACTTACAGAACTCGTGTTTTTTTCCTAATTAGCACGTAATTATAAAAAAATCCCAAAAACAATCAATATTTAAAGTAAAAGTTTTCTATTCCAGCTTTTTTTCATCTTTTTTTCAAATTATTTTTTTCAACAAAATTGAGCTTCGTCGTTCGATTTTCGAAGTTGATGACAATTATACTAATACGAAGACAAGGCTGAATAGCGAAGCGACCTCTTTTGTCATTGGTCTGAATACATGATGTCTATTGCCAGTATGATGGTTAGATGTACGCGAACTCTTTGAAAGAGTGAAGTTTTTTTTTTAATTACTTACCGCCCTAGGACTTTTCTAGCTACATTATTACCCTAGAGCGCTAATTGGTCACCTACAAACCCCATTTGAGGGTAATAAGGACCTACTTACCGAATATGAGAGATGTAAACGTATCTTAACAACTGAAATCGTAGAATCCAGCTATTTTAGCTTATGACTATCTGCAAGTGAGGACGAATCTATTGACACCACTTACATAAAAATAAGACAAGCCGTTTAGGCTCTAGGGCGTGCCAATGAAATATGCATATACTCGTATATACATACATACACTCAAATCCTCCTTATTTGGCAGTCGGGTAAAAAAATAAGTGATTACATCATACAAGCCGTTCAAAAACAAAGTTCCTGTCTTCATATTTTGCAACTGGTCATTGGCTAAACTGATTGTATCCTATGGTTTCACTTGTTAAGACATCAGTGGTCGAAATATTTTGCAGGCCGGTTTTTTAAAAGACGCTTTTAACTACAAATTTAAGTATCAGTTATTTCATAATATGAAGAAACAAAACGATTTGTTGGTATATATTTTGTATGTGTTGTTGTACTTAAAAGAAGAACTTCGGTAAATCATCTTTACTTTTAATAGATCTAACGTAGTTGTAGATTGTTTATTATTAACCTACAAATTTGTAAAGCTAAGAATAATGAATTAGAATAATAAACACATTTACAAAAGTTCATTATCTACATTCAATCACACCAAATATTTCTACGAGTAGGAATTTGAAGAATGCAAATAGAAAATGTAGTTTAACATTATATTTTTCATAAAATTTCGCTAATGAATCTCTAGATTTATCAAACTGCACTACGTTTCACATTTTCACTGCATTGCAGGTTTACAAATTCCTACGCATTAGCTACTACATAATTAGCAAAATTCTACAAAGCAATAGCAGAAATTTCAAAATACACATAAGATTAATAGTTAAATTTACGCATTTGAATGAAAAGCTGTTTAACGTTTAAGAAGTGAAACACATACTAAAATTTTCAAGAACACAAATTTCAAAATTTGTAATGGTTCTCAACACTTCGGATCCTGTTTTTTTACCGACTTCCAAAAAAGAGGAGGTATTCAATTCGGTTTGTTCCTGTTTGTCACCCCAATCTTTCCCCGCAAGGTGACAAACAGGAATTAATTTTCTTGTTTTAGCACATGTGATATTTCTGAGGGGACAAATAGGAATATAAATTCCGGAAAAAAGTTCCGGAATCCTCAATTCGACTGCATCTCGATTTGTTTTTTTTGTATAAAACATATAGGTATCTCCCATGTGGTTTCATATTAATTTTATCGTTTTCGGTCGTGAGATTTGATTTTTAATTCGAAATAACTGATTTTTCTTCTTACGGCACCTGCCGTAATGAAAGTCGGTACCTAGTCACTTTCTAAAAATAATTATTATGTTCTTCGATTACATTTTGTTTGAAAATTTTAGTACTCCTCTAACCACAAATCATATAGAAATCTGTATAGTACTTCTACCTTACATCGACTTTCGTATAATATTGAAGCTTATTATTTCGATAAGCTAAATTGTTTTTACAGTAGTTAGAGTCCCACTCGTTTTTTTGGAAAATGGATCTTTGGTTACATTAGTTATGCCACTGGTTACAGGAGCGCCTTTGCTAAAAACCTATTTGTAAAAGTCAAGAGTGTGTGGAGGGCCTTACTTAATTCTCGAATAAAAAGAGACTACAATTTATTTATCTCTTCAATTTGCTCCGCAGCAAAGAAGTTTTTGATACATTATATAAAAAAATTAGGTACTAAATGCATGAATTATTTAAATTATTCTTGTAACATTGGGATTATGTGTGAATGAGGAGTAAGAGACGACGGATGATAAAAGAAGACAAGCTGTGACAGCCCCACGTAGACGTCTTTATATTTATATTTCGTTCCGCAACAAAAATGGGATAAAAAAATTGTCTACCTTTGACATTTATTGGAAATTAAAAAAAAAACTTATTAAACCATGCGAAATATAAGTCAGTCTATCAGTCGCAGTTCAGAACGTGTTTTTGTTTATTAATTAAGTACGTCATGGATTTTGTCTTTAACTAATAGACAGAATATTTCTACTGAACAATTCCATTGACAATCTCTACTTCGTTGTTGACCAATGAACAGAACGAGTCGTTTACTTCAATCAATTAGCCGAAGCCAAAGCCATTCGCGTGTCATAATACCATCAAATAAATCCGGGCGTCGTTGTTGCGTGAATTTTAATCGAATTGTATCAAAGCCGTGCTCATAGGAATCAGTGTCTTGCGAATGCACACGTTCTAGAAGAAGAATCAGTGACTAACATTTTCATTATTTCGTAGTTTTTTATTTTCTTACTTTAAGTTAATATACTACATAAATTTTATAATAAAAATTAAACCTGGGGTGCCGAAAGCAGCAACCAAGATGCCGTTTTAGTAGGGACTACAGAGAGAGGAACCTCCTGACAATGCGTGCAGTATCGAGGAATTACCGCCCTTTGTATGCCACCTGATAAAACCATATAGCAAGAGCCTTTTAAGGTGATATTATTTATAATTATTTATAGAATGACATACTAGTGTATAGACAGCTCCCGTGTCTATCATCAGACCAGCCCCATGGTACCATGTCATTAAATGTCACCGAAAATACATAAAAAAGTAGGTCAAATTCGAGTTCAAATGGACGTCAGGAAGTGGGTCTAATTTAGCTTGCAAATGGATAAAAAATAAAATCGTAAATATTTTCGCTATGAGGTAACTTTATAAACAACCTGAACTACTTCACCATTATCATTGATTATTTATATGCTAACGCCTAGATAAATCATGTCACACAACCAAAAAATATCGCGTAAAACTTATTAAGTTCGCTGGTACCTCGTAGTTACACTTAATATGTTAGATGGCGTTGGTGTGCATTATAATATTTTACGTTTTGTTTTTTTAAGCGCCATCTACTGAGTACGGTTAGCGACAGTTCGATCAAAGGTAAGCTATCGATCAACTGCACGCATCGCAGCGTAACTTTGGATAAGTATTACAATATTGTTTGTGTAATGTTACGATATTGCATGGCTATAATACGAATCCAAGTCCCACATCAAAGTCTACGTTACTTTTTTACGGTTTATTCCGTAGGTAACTAAAATAAAGACACTCTCTTCTGTTTCTTTTTAGACACTTGGGTAAAAAAGGATTTTTAAGTTGTGGTACTAAATACGTTTAATTTCGTTTAGTTGTTATTTCGAGGACTGGGTTTTTTGCCCAACGTGTAACTATTGTGTAAATAAATGGGTCACTGAACACATCTATTCCGTTTGTATAACCTCCGACAAAAAATCCCGAGTCATAATCTCTCGTATTCTATATTACAGCTCAACACTCGGTTTTATTAAATGTAGCAAAACAAAATTCCGAATTCTGTAACATTCATTTATATCTGGCAATATAGTGAACACTGATGTTTGCATATTCAGAGCCATCTAGCGTTTTTCTAGTTGCGTCACTTAACTTTATTGGGCGCAAGGTTCGGTTTGGTTCAAGAAATCGAATATAAAATTATATTATATTTTTTTTACGAATTTCATAGCTTATTACCCCATAAAATAGTTATTCTGATCTTATAATAAATTAATTTTATAAAGTCACTCCATGAATATTGTAAATTGACTCTTTTCGAGTAATTTATTTTAATGTTTACTCATTTGAAACCAGTAACGCCATCTGTAGGTTTTTTTTAACTAATGGACCCGAATATGACATGGTTTATCTATGTGGTTAAATAATCAAGGCCATAATGAAACTACCTACTAAAGAAAGAATTTCCTTGCTAAGAAAAGAGTAATTTTCCAAATCGGTCTACACGTACAAAGGTTGCGGTTCTCAAATTCTGTTCAAAACTTAAATAACATTAAATAGCTTATGTTTCGATAAAAATGGTAGGAGAGTAAATACTGTTTCAACCGTATATTGCACAAGAAATTCACCGTCTCTTTCGTACATTCTCGGAATCTGCGACTTTGTGTGCCACAAGTTTCGCGAATGAAGTTCCGGAATGCTCACAGAGCTTCGGCTTCATTAGCTAAGTAGGTTGTCACGAACTATGACGTCAGTGTAGCAATAACACATCTCTGAAGATACAAGGACAAATATGTGTACAGATAGCCCCTACCATTATCTACAGAATACTGTGACAATGTGTTATTATTTTTTTTGTTTTGTTCGATTTTTTAAGTCTTAAAGAATTTATGGTGCAGTTTGTTCACTGATGAAAAAAACAAGTTGTTAACAGTGACTTCATACAACCTGACTGCAAGAATTTTATACCCACGTACATATCTTCACACGTGAAATCGCGGGATGCAGCTGGTGCTAGCTTATGAGCATCTGCAGATGAAGACGAATCTATTGACGTCACTCACATAGAAATACGACAAGCCGTTTAGGCTCTAGCGCGTGCCATTGAAATGTGCATATGTATATAAATACACTCGAAAAACATGACCCTCCTTCTTTCGCAGTCGGGTAAAAACACAGAACTATTAGGTATGAGGGACTGAAGATATTAATTTATTTCAAAAAGTTCTGTTGACGTTTCGTTGAAAATGCAAAAAATACGGCAAAATTAGACTTCCAAAATACTGTGGCTTTTTTGCCAAATATATGAACCGCAGCCATTTATTGCTTCCGGTTTTTTTTTGTTTAGTTGGCTAATAAAAAATTTAATTTATTGTAAAAAAAAAACATTTCAAAAAATCGAACTTGTACAAAAGAGATCGAAGTTATAAAAAACTACTCTACGGCTACTAAAACTATTTAAAAGCACGCCAACTGTAAAAATGGAGTTTTTCCTTTTCGCTTTTCCGTAGTCGAATATTAAAATAAAATTAATATTCCACTAATTAACATAATAAATATACGTTTTATTTTCAACACGTCACAATCTTCAACCGCGATCGGTGGCGAGCAGTAATTTAGCATTTATTAATTAACAACATGTTTAAATATGCAACGAATCATTGTTAATAATTAACAATTGGACGATTAAATTATTTATTATTTATTTATAAAAGCATAGAGACGTTTTTGGTGTTTAAACCGGATGGAAATTTAAAAATATTTTTTTTTTGCCGGATCGTATAATATATAATACATTGAAAGTTGATTTCAAGTAGTTACGTATTTATTTGTTATAATAATCCATATCCGTAAAATTATTATTAGAGAACCACTGGATTATCTATTTTGAGAACAAATCAAACCTGATTTTAGAAAAGAAGGCTTACAAAATTAACAAAACACGTTTTACATTAAACACGCAAAAAAAAACACAATACAAAGCGGTCTTCTAAATATCAAAAATAGCTACACCCAAGTGACATTCCCATCTTATGTCATAAATCAGGTAAAAACTACCAGTTTTTTAAAAATAATGACCAGATTCCGCCAAGTCAAACGTAGACGTACTCAACTAACCTAATATGACAGTTCTAAAATTGTCTCCTCTCTTTATGTTTTGATAAGGATGGATAAAATTTTAGGAATTGTTAATTTATGGGGTCAATTTTAATTTTTATTCTTACCCCATCATTAAACCGTTTTCTTCCGTTGAAACATAAAAAGAAACTATGATAAATATTTAACAGCTCTTACTGGACACTTCGCATCACTAGTTAATCAGTACCGCCAATTAAATTTTAATGTTTTATGTACAATCCCACAGTTTGTCATATAGAATGCAAACGATGGAAAAGCGCAGTCAATTATATTCGAAGCAGTGAGAACGGCATTATGCGAAATCAGGTAACAGTGATTCTGTTACTGGGATAGGTAGGGACTTGGTAAGGTAAGACTTAGCGATTATTAAATTGAAATGATAGGCAACTGAATGTTGTGAGAAAAATATTTCATTATTTAGACAAATATATATATATTTATATATACATATTTGTCTAAATAATGAAATATTTTTCTTTTTTTATAATTTTAAAAATTAGCGATGAAAAAAGTAAAAGTAATCTTGGTTTCGTTTTGATAGAATTGAAGCGGCGTACTGTTAAAATGAAACCAAGTTTACTTGCTTTTGTTTTTGCTAGTCTTACTCTAGCCGATTTGGCTCCAGGTTTGTATTCGGGGTTATTTGACTGAACTTGTTATTTTTATTTTCAGATAACGATACAGATTATAAAGTATTACATGAAGTTACTGATAGCCTAGTCGGTAAACCCTTTGCTAATCTTCTAGATCCTTTTTGTTTCTATCCCAGGTACAGGTGAGTGACTCTGAATTTCTCATTCATATGCATATTATAATGCTTGAACGATGAAAGAAAACATCGTGACAAAACCTGCTTGTCGGAGAAGGTTGATAGCTTTCAAAGATTGACATTGTGGGTTGAAACGTACTCGTATAATGTACGAATGTAATTGTAAATTGAGATTATGAAATACATTTTCTACTAGATACTACGCACACATAGCATATTTAGATACTTATTTTTTCTAAAAGGTACAGGAGTTAAAAAGTAGTAGCTAAAGTTAACTAGCGCTTGCTTTGCAGTAGTGCTTGCTTTGCAGTAGTTATCATCAACATCAACAAACCCTCAGTCTTACATGCATTGAAACAGAAACAATCTGATATGACGTTGGGTACCTAATACAAAGCGCCTCTGCTGTTCCCTGAAATTAAGGTAATACACACATGTGTTCCATTAAACACGACCGTTTGTGGCATATACCCATGTTGGGTTTTGTGGCGGAAAAGCTACAAGTAGCGGACAACGTAGTAAATAAAAATCGAAATTTAACTGAAGTAGCTTACTAAATTTATTTTTGATTAGATTTATTCTAATTGATATATAAACTTCTGATATAGTATAGACTGTTACTAAATAACTAATAAAAGACATTTACAATTGTAAAACAGAAATTATAAACAATAGTACCCACCTACGTTCATAGGCCATAAAACTAAGGTATTTTACTTCAATATACAATATAGTCTTGCAATAATAAATAAAATAAAACATTGACGTCTAGAAAAAAAAATTATAAGCCGTCAAGATTCTACTTGTATTTTGTCACGAATTGCCACTTCGCTTTAGCAGTTTAGCAAGCATCGCAATAGTGAACTTCATAAATTGAAAGTAATCCAGCGTGATAAATTATACATTACTATTTATAAGGAGACCGTGTACAGTGGTTGAATTAATACGAGCAGTCGTGCAAACTCTACACAAAAAGCAACTTATTGGTTACCACAAAACGCTTCGTTTTTATATTTCACGTTTTGTGGCTATTGCATTTCATATGCGCCAAGAGCAAGTTTCGTTAACTATAATTGCTGTTCTAGTTTGTTCGAGCTAGTTTAGTACTAGAGCTTGCTACTGAAATGTTGTGGTTTCTACACGTGTCAGACTATAATGCGCGGGAATATTTTGGAGATTTGTTAGTAGAATTTACATATTTTAGAACACAATTAGACGTGTTTATAACTTGGGATGTTTCATCAACCAGTAAGTTATCTCAATCTTGCCTAGAAGAAACCGATTCACACAATAAAGTCGACGCAAAGCGTTTATAGCAAGTCTATGGAATCTCTACTAAATACGAAAAACGTCTTACAGTACTTATCATTTTTGGGATATTTCTTTATATTTTGATAACGTGAAGACTGATTATGTATATTTTTTACCCGAGTGCGAAAGTAGGAGGGTTACGTTTTTTACTAAAAATAGAGAAGTGCATGTCTCCATCAAAAATCATTAAATCGACTGGTAAATGGCGTAGCAAATTTATAGAATTTATAATAAAAATTAACTCAATATCAATGACAACAAAAATAAATATTTAAAATACTAAAACTTAGGTACATCAAAGTAGTTACCAACATCGAAACAAATATCCTTATATAAAAAACTATGTGCATATAAGCATAAAAATATATTTTTATATTTGCCGTCGTAACTTGAACCGTGCGACAAAAACAAAACTTCTGTTACACGGGTTTTATTAATAAGTCAGTATCTACACTAAAACTATTGAAACAAAGTCGCCTAATCGACTTACGCTCCACCAAACAAACTTTTCAAATATCAATACTAAAACTACCGCCAACAAAAACAAAAACTATGTAGCACCGTTATGAATCCATTACAAAGTTTCACGTCATATTTACTAAGCAATCTAACCCATACATGCCAACATAACCCATAAACATACAACACAAATTGTTCTATCGCAGCAAATCCATCATAAACTTACAAACTTTGTTCTGAATAACTTCAAAATTTCAAATTAGCTTGTTCACAATAATCTGGCCGAGCCTCAATCAAATGCAGGGGGTTTTGTGCAAATTTCTGCAATATGAGAACGTAGGGATTTTACGGCAGAGAGTCACGCTACGATCGAAGCAGTACAGCTGTTACAACCGCAGTGATATTACGTGTTTGACACACTGACTGACGCTTGGCGAGCTTGTCGGCGAGCGGATGAGCAAACATAAAAAAATAATAAAATAAACAAAAACTGAACTTATATCATTTCCTACTGATACAGAAAGTTATTTTTAGTTAGACTAATTAACAAACAGAAATACATGCCATAATAATAATAAATACAATTCAATGAAATTCAGGGTATTCTAGAATAAATAATAAATAAAACAAGTTTAGAATAGATTAGCTATGTACAATACTTTAACGCTCTATTGCCAGAAATTACTTATACATTCGTGATTAAAATGCCTTGAACTTAAGTCGATGCGTTAGTATTGACGCGACGTAATAATTTCTGTATTCTGTATAAAAGTTTAAGGGTAGTTATATCGGCTTTCAAGCTTTAAACATATTTATTCGTTCTTGTGTAACAAACAACCATAATAAAATATTACTAATGACTATACAAAGCTATAAGTTTTTTTTTATTAAGTAAGTAATTAATATGAAAGTAATAAAACTTGCCTGTAACGAACATTATTTAAAGGTCAATAAATATTACTTTACTAAAGTAAACTTACGAAAGTTATTTATATATCAAACAAAATAATTTTTTCTACAAAAGAAAAAAAAGAAAAATTGGCTCACGCAGGAACTGGTTAAGCTTACAATTATCATTGTGCAAAGATTCGCCATCCTTTCGTCCGGTGAGTATACCCCGGTACCGATATTTCCATCCCGCTTGCATTGTCATAATTCGACTCCCGGATTGCGCTATTTTGTTCCACCATGGAGCCTCGGAATGCATTGTTACATTAAAAAAGAATGCATAAATACGTCGGCACATTCGTTTTATTTTTTGTATATCGTGGATTATATAAATGAAAAGGCAGTTTTACAGTAGCCAAAGTAATATAAATATTTTTTCTCTGCACTTTGCTAAAAATATACTCACATACACCTGGCAAATTTTTCTATACAGCAAAAGTATTCTTGTAAAAATAATGTGACGAATACCGAAGAGGCTCTCAATTATTCTTCGGAACCTTTTTTTGTATGTTTTTCGATATCTTGAAAACACCTGGGCCGATGGACCTAAGTGTTTTATATTTTGTTTGAACTGTTCCAAGTTACATGTCCAAAATGTACGCTAAAAAATGACACGGATCTTGGAGTCGGTGGAACATATATTATAAATAGAAATTAAAAATATCCTCCCATATACATTTAATATCTATTGTTAGCAACTGCAAACCATGATGGAAAAGCTAGCTGCTAAACAACCGAGGTTGGTCAATCGCTCTAGGCCACTGCTGCTTCAGCACAACGCTAGACCACACACTGCACAACAGACGGCTGCCAAATTAGAGGAGCTTCAATTGGAATGTCTAAGACATCCACCGTACTCCCCGGACCTGGCTCCAACAGATTACCATTTTTTTCGAAATTTGGATAACTTCTTGCAAGAGAAAAAATTCAACTCCGATGGGGCAGTCCAAAGCGCCTTCAAAGATTTCATTGATTCTCGTCCTAATGGTTTTTTTAGTAAAGGGATCAATGAACTACCTATGAGATGGCAAAAGTGCATAGATAGCAATAGTACATACTTTGATTAAATAAATATATTATTATAAAAAAAAACACTTTATGTTCCTCCCTTACAAAACGCCAATTTCATATGTAAGGACCTAATATAAAGCGGGCCATAGCTTGGTTTACTGCCTACGCGTTTTAAAAAATCTCTACCGATTTGTAGATGCTTGTAAGTTTTTATAAAGAATTAGGCACTTGTTCTTTTCTAAAATTCAGTCATACGTTACAGGCAAATACGCTGCGATTGCAAATTCGAATTCGAATTCACACGATGTCACTTGCTATTCGCTACGATTAAAAATCAGTCGCTGCGAATCGAATCGCCGCGAATCGAATACAGCATTTTTTAATTTTACGAGCGTGATTTCTAGACTGCACGAGCTCGACGATACTTTCTTTTGATTCATAAAATATTTCTATAGCATTTCGCGTTAATAATTATAGTTTCTACATGTGTCAATGTTATCCGATTCATCGCAGGGATACCATGGACGAGATTGACCTAGGATATACAACTATGGCTCAAAGAGAAGAAATAGGAATATATTTATTTGCAACAAAAACATAACTTAGACAGAAACAAAATATGTATTACTAAATGTTTTATGTCACAAACCGGTCCCAACTCAACACAGTGCCGGCTGAAGCCAGCGTTGATCTTCCGAACTAGAAGAAGCCGATACCGAGTAGTGGGCCCATACAGGCTGAAAATGATGGCATGTAACATTAATAGCAATCTACGAACAGTTAACATTCTTCTTCTGGTGCGTTGATATTCCGTCCGGGAAGAGGCCGATACCGAGCAATGGGCCGATACAGGCTGAAAATGCTGACATGTAACATTAATTGCAATTTACGAATAGTTAACTTTCTTATTCTTCTAGTGCCTTTCCACTACTGGAGGTTTGCCGTCAACTTAGCTAATCTATCTCGGTCTTGTGCCAAGCGAAATAGTTCTTGTGCACTGGCAATTCCTGTCCTTTGCGGGTTGTTTTGTAACCAAGACTTTTTCCTTCTTCCAGCGCGTCGCTTCCCTTCAATTTGGCCCATCATTATAAATTGGAGAAACTCGTATCGTTTGTGTGGCCAAGATACGCAACTTTTCTTTTCTTGACGGTCTGCAATAGGTTGCGGTTCGTGCCAACGCAATGAACTGAATTTTCGACGTCCAGCGTATCATACTCCGGTAGCACCACATCTCAAAGGATTCCAGAAACTTCTGGGTGTCAGCTTCCAGAGTCCAAGCCTTGCTACCGGACAATACTACAGGCCAGGCGTATCAGTGGAGCATTCTTATTTTGAGCTTTATAGACAATTTACGGTCGCTCAATACCCGCTCAATTCTTTTTAGGGTTGTTTGAGCGATTTCAATCTGGAATCGAATTTCTTGCTCACAATCCCATTCTTCATTCACCCAAGCACCGAGGTATTTGTTCATCCGCATACGTTCCTGGTCTGATCCTACAATTTTGATTTTGGGGATACAGCGGTTTTCTTGATACGACCAGTAATTTCGATTTAGATACATTTATGTTCAATCCTGCTCTCAAACTGCATTCGTTAACCTGGTCTAGCAGCTTTTGAAGGTTGTTAACAGTTGACCTAACGAGCACAATATACTATTGAGGCATTACAATAAACGATGCCAATCACCTTTAACTACCTATTTATTATTAACTATTTTTTATCAAAGCTATGTACAAGCTAAATATTATCGAAAATGATTATTAGCAATGTTACTGTAGGTAGAAACCCATATTGATAAAAAACAATCTTCTATTAAAAAAATTATTCACAATTCCTAAACTATTTTTTACTATTTTTAAAATCGTTGATACATTTTTCTAATGTTTGGGTACCCAGACAAGCAAGCTATATAAAGTTGAAATATTAATATGCCAAACACAAAGAGGCGCTTTGCTCTATCTGCCAGAAAAACAAATTTCTAGTTGTCTTTTCTTCATCATTTAGGATGAAGACTATAGACCCGTCCTAGTGTTTTTTAAGTTTTTCTCGGTTCGTATGACTTAAGCTTAAGTCGACCTCCAACATTCGGTTCGTTAGTAAATCAGTGCTGACTCAAAGCAGAACCCGATCTAGAATTCAAATTGATTCCAGATTCTAATTGGACTTGAACCTCAAAGTCTTTCGGTTTCAAAGTAAAGACTTAAACCCGATAGTCTATGCCCTATGTATAGTGCTTAGAATAATATCTTAAAATTCAAGTTTACTAAGTGTGGGCCTGTTTTAAATAGATTTTGTGGACACCTGCGCTTTACAATCTTAATTAAGAACCATATAAATACAAGAAACAAAACTATAGTTGGACCTTTAAAACAATCAGGTACGCGTGAAAACCCGTTTTTTAAACAATTCGGTTATGTTACTTACCATTACAATATTTTTTCTAAATTGGACATACCTCGAATTACATCAAGAAAATCGGTCGTATTATCTTTTAATAAAGACATAATGTTTGGAAACAGTCGAATATATTCCCGATTTCCAGGTTAGGCTTCATCCTTACGAACAACTTTTACTATGGTACCAACCCTGAATTCCAAAAAAAATCCTTTGTTCCTTACAAAAAGTTTATCCGTCGTCGACAAATTGTATATTAGAGTTATTTTTTTCATTAATAGTTGGTCCCATAGTAAAAGTTATTCTGGAGAATGAGTTTAGTGACCCTTTTCCGGCGTAGTACACCCCTAGTCAATAACCCTGTATAGTGATGACTAAGTACAACGTGCCCCTTATGGCTTAGTTCACCCTTAACTAATAACACTGTACAGCCATGTAAGGTTATATAACAAATTAATAATAAACAAATTAATTATTTCCACTTTAAA
This sequence comes from Ligdia adustata, assembly GCA_947049295.1. NCBI lineage: Eukaryota > Metazoa > Arthropoda > Insecta > Lepidoptera > Geometridae > Ligdia > Ligdia adustata. Next base: position 6,941,145 of record OX346237.1, read on the forward strand.
ATAGCAAAATGTTGGTAATACTCGTATCTGCTAAAACCAAACCTTAAAGTCTCGTTTGGTTTTACAGTAGGTACTTTTTAAAAAAAACATCCATCTACAGACGACTGAAGTTATGATTTTGATTACTCCATCTCAAAAATTTTACTAGCATATAATTTACTTCTAAATATATGTGAAACGCTTTCGCTGCCTTCAATTTTGCATGTTAAGTTACAAAATATAATCTACTTGCACCAAAGTAAGCCTTATTACAATAGATCAAGGTAGAATTTGCTACAAGCAAGTGTAAAATTAACTTTGTAATTCGGTGCTAAAGGCAGTCTTTGCCAAATTGTTTGCTGAATGTCTTAATGGGGAGGCCTCTACGTCAGCCAAATGAAGTGGAAAGTTGTAGATTGGAAACTTAAATGGCATGGATCGGAGACATATATTTTTACTGATAAAATGTAAAGAAGACATATTAACGAGTTCCAAGTTCTGAAAAAATATCCTCTTAAGCTTGCCAAAATATCAGAAAGTTAATGACTAGGGGCCAAAGACCAACATGACCAAGTCCTGATGTTCAATGCTAACAATGCAGCAATGTAGGGAATGTCACAGTTGAGACGCGTTCATAACACAAAAAGTCAGTTATAATAAGAATAGCTATTAAACTGTTTGTTTAATAGCAGAGAGACTCGACCAACACTTAAAGAGGCTTTCGCTAGATGGTTGGATAAAGAGTCGGATACAGAAGGACGTGATCCTCAATACGGCACTTTGTCCGGAGGTTCCTCTCTTTGTATCCATTATCACCAGTAAGGTTGGGCTTTGCCGTGTTGGTGGGGGCAATGTAGGTTTAAGTATTTCGTAATATTAGTGTTGTAAAATGGATAGAAAATAAAATGAATACGAAATGTTACGCTATAATACTAACAAGCCTTATTAGAAAATATAATATTTAGTAATTAATTTAATTTCAACGCAATAAAAATAATTTTATTACGCACCAAATATTATTTTTAATCAAGCATGCTTTTAATCAAACATCTTCTTCTGCATCGTTTACATCAACGTGGTCCATTGTACGATTACCTTATGTATTATTAACATTCTAATGACTCAATGGAAGCAATAAAATCTGATATCTGAAATCATCACATGATATGCGGTTTAAGGCGAGTAATACCGTGACTCAGATGACAAGTTAAATTGTAGGTCCCGATTATTTGCTTTCAAATCAAATAAATTTACTGTGTTTGTATACACAAGTAAATTCGAAAAATAATGAGGAAGTCAGAATATATAAGCTTGGGAGTCTCTAATGGATCTCTAAGCTCCTGACTTAACTGTCACAGAATGTTTGTGAGGTAATTGTTTGGAAATTGGATTGCAATTTCTTGGCGTCCTCGAGAATTACTAACGGAGTAGTAATTATAAAGGAGTTGCTACAAAGAGTGGCTTGAATGATACACGTAGTGTAAAAAAAATTAAAAATAATTAGGAAATAAGATCTTTAAATAAAATAAAAAATTAAAACACACAGAACTGATTTTGTTTTGTATAATTCTATCTAAAATGCTAAAATATCCCATATATGTTAAGTCACGTACATTACGCTTATTGGGTAATTATATATAAAGCTATGTCTGGTAATCAGTGACTATACAAACTCATGAAGTTGCAACTTTATTTCATTAAATATAGGCTAATATTAATTTCTTTAGGCGATAAGGCCGCTCAATGTACTACCGATGTTTTGTTCTTGCCTGTATCTTATTGTTTATTTTGTTTTTGGTGTGCAATAAAGATATATTGTATTGTATTGTGTTGAAGATATCTCATCATTTCCACACATACTCGCATTATAAATACAAAAGTTTATTTGTTTGTTTGTTGATAGGTTTGTTTGGAGTTTTTTCTCCTCCGCAACCGAGTCTCGCGACTCAACTAGACTATTTCCATAGAGGTGGTCTAAGGTCCAAGGAGGAGATTGCCATTTATAGCAACTCCGGAAAAAACACCATAACGCGGGCGCAGCCGCGGGCAAAAGCAACTAATACTAACTAAGTATTCTGAGCAAGGTTCTTATTCATTACAACTTTTTATACCCTGCTTAGGTATAAAAAGTTGTAATGAGTAACTGATAAGAAACTGCACTAGATTTTAGTACACATAATTTTGATATATAAAATAACTAATTAGCAGGTATTAGTATATTATTTTTAGAATTATGTTAATCGCGCTTCCTTTTCTTTAAACATCTTGAGTAATCAAAACGAAAATTCAAAAATATTTTCAAAATAAAACATAACAGTTTATTTGCATTTCTGTATAAGCCCAAAATGTTTTTCGCGTTGAAATAATACAAATAAACGAAAAGGGTTTTGGTCAGTTAAGCTCTGATGAAAATGTACATTTCATTTTACTTTTTTTATCGTTATTTACCTTTTTTAACTTTAATGATTTTGCAAGTTTGGTAGAAATGCAGTTTAGGTACGAGTATAAATGTGGGTTTAACGTTTTAACTCGTTCCCTTAGAGTCGAAAGTCGAGCGATCATCACTAAATTTTAAGTCTTACCACAAAAAAATTACCTAGTCAACTCGCTACTGCAGATAACTTTGTGTGAATTGGCCTTTAGCCTGCTAAAGGTCGTATTTAAAAATTGTGGAGGTCATCACTAAGGGCGAAGCTAATAACATTTTATCAATGTAATCGGTCGGTTTAAAGAGCGAGTAATGCGGGTCTGTGTAATAGCCGATTAAAGACAATAGGGACTCTTTCTCTGGACCCGAGATTTAGAATCAATGAAGACGGTCAGATATGGTAAGTTATGTTTTGGAATTTTTCTTTTAGCTTTAATAAACCTCCGACTTTAGTTGTAGCAGCCATCTTGTATTTGAAATCATCATAGTGTATAGTATTCTATTGTCATCGAACAAAGAAATAAAAATATATTTTTTTTAAAAAGAAAACAAACTTAATTACATAATTTATAATCAGACTAACTTTCCAAATTACTGTTTTCTGACACAAACCACACCCAACTCAATATAATGCTGGTTGAAACAACCAGCGTTGTTCTTCCGTTGGACCGAGTGATGACGTCACGCACGTCACATGCGGCAGTTTTGCTTCATTCGGTAGGCACGTTATTGTGTAAAGATATGGAGGTACACAATATCAAAAATAAATAATCCTAACTTCTGTACTGTAATTGTCTGCTGTCTCGCTTTCACGCCAAAACAACCAAACCGATATAAATTAAATTTGGTGCACAGGTTGATTGGGCCCCGGGAAAGGACATATATTCTTATTAACCGACTTCAAAAAAAGTAGTTCCCCATTACCTTGATAATCCAATGGGACTACGAAACCGCGGGGCACGGCACAAAAAAAATTTATAATATGGCTATAAAGACACTCCCGACTACCGAGTTACAATGTCACAGACGGGCAGACACACACACGCACAAACTAGTATATTGTAAGATAATTAAAAATAAAATACCCGTGTTTCTCTTTAAACCACTTTATTACAAAAATATTGAGAAAATTTCAATTGAAATCATGTAAAGTGGGGATACCTTAGGCCGCGGCGTCGCCCCGGTATGAAACTAGGCCACGGCGACGCCAAGCACATTTGCATGACCCTGATTTGTGTTAACACGCTTAGGTGAACATATTAAACAGTTTTTTTATGAATAAACAAAAATGTAAAAAAATATGTAACTTTTTTTGTAGTGTCAAATATGTTATTCAATTAAATCACCCCGAATCTACAGCTTCCGGCAAAGAACTTGGACCTATGGCCTTGGGTGTGCCAGTGTCCATAAAATTGTTTCTCGTTGATGGCAGTGACGATTTTTTGTCTCTTTAGCGCAGGGTAGAGTGCGGGATAGGGATTTCGTAGAGACGTAATCGGTGATTCGTCAATAAGAAATACTTGTGCAAGGAAATATCCCAACTACGTTACTTTAGCAAGAAGATTGCTGGGTACTTACCGTGCCACACTTTTAAGGAAGCCAATTTGCGAAGGTGTCATTGACTAGCTACTTTCTAGAACAAAATATAATGTCAATCGTCTCTCTTTCTCCTTATTAACGAATATAGATAGAAGAGAGACAGCACAATTTCCTGCTTTTCTTCCGTCATGTTCGCCGACTCTCCCAATTCAGTTTCCAGCTGAGCTCGCGTCCTATTAAATTTTCGACCGTCGAATTTATTACTGTTTCCAACCGCATCCTCCCTACACATGTGCCGGGTTCATTAGCGAAGGTCTTATCATCGTTCCGGTGTAATTTATGTTATTTATCACGACCCTAGTCGGCGATTTCGGCCTGATAATGTCTCCGTAATTATTCACAGGTCTTGAAGCTTTAGTGATGTTATTAATGCATGTTGGCTGTTAATTGCTGTTCTCAAAAATTGTAGCTTTAACATACTTAAACCAAGTTCATTACATTCAATTCTATTCAAAAGTACATACTCTTACAAACAAAAAAAAATCAATTAGGTTCAGCTATCTAGCGTCTACTAGAAATCTGATAACGAAAATTAAAAAATACAGTCGAAATGAGTACTTACTTTCTCTTTTATTGAAGTAGGTAGAAGAACATAAGACAAATTTTGAACACTCCCTTGTAGTAAGTAGGTTTGTTATAGCATTCATGTGGCTAAAATTAATAAAAAATAATACATATTTCAAACATTTGGAGTCGAATATTTAGAGCCGTGGGGACCGAGAGCTCATTTTATTTGCCAAAACTTATCGGAGTATTTGATTGATTCGACGCGGGAACAGAATGCTAGTTTTTATCTGGCCTAACTTACGAGTATAAGCAATGCCGTTCAGCGTGATATTGCGACTAGCAACCTGGGCACGCTGTCCTCTGGTAGTGGGTTTCTGGAGCATTTGAATTACCTGTAGATCATTAATGGTATAAAAAAAGCAAAATGAAAAAAAAATGTAATAAAAAATTTCTTTCATCGCAAACTCAAACGCATCACAGTTCATTGCTTTACCAAAGGACCGGCTACTCTATTATTTTGCAATCACGTACCCAGTAGCTAGTATTATGATTACAAATTATGATAACGTCACTAAAATTGCTGTTGCTATAAATTTCTGATAACGATCGACAAACGCAAATTAGTGCATTAAAGGATAATGTGTTAACAAAATAAACTTTTATAGTGAGTCACATAAGTATTATATTATGCATTTTTGAAAGAGCCACATTTATTATTTATAACCATTTGCCAAAAGATATAACTTCCTTATCAATTGATCATGTTTTTAAACAGAAATTAAAAAAAATTCTTCAAGACAAAGTATTTTACAGTATAAAAGAGTTTTTGAATGACAAGCACTGAGTGTTGATATTGTGTATAAAACTAATTTTTAGAATATCTTGACATAATTTATGAATAAATCTAACATTTAATTAATTTGACACATAAAAATTCGACATTATATAATTATTTTATTATAAGCTAATTAAATTTCACAATTTATATGTTATTCACAATGTTTAGATGTGCTTGGAATTTGCTCATGTTAAAAAGTGAGCAGATGGCTTTAGTTAGTATTAATATTGCCTTATGTGTTATCTTATCTGTGGTCAGTCGACGTTTTATTGTTTTAATTCCAAGAACTTGTAACACTACGTTTTGTTTTGTTTTTGCGTACCTATTTTGGCTTTTCTGTATTAAGATGTGTTTTTTATAACTGAATATTTTGCAATTTTCCTTCTGTTGTGGTGCAATTGTGCTGTACTGTACAAAATTTACTGACTTTACGACGGATTGGTATGTAGATTAGGAGTAACAATTTTTCATAATATGCTTAATTTGACTTTCTTTGTTTTCTATACTGAAATAACTACACACCTATTTAAATATTTTGCATGCCAAACTAGGCAAGGACATGTATGCTCTAATTTACTATAAGATCTTGTATAAGAATTACCGTGTTCCTGGCAAATAAAACTGATTTTGATTTTTTGATTTTGATTTTATTTTGAACTCGTGAGCCTTATAAATATTCTTAGCGGCTTTTGTGTATCTCGATAATCTGTTGACCAATTTTGTTCAAATTAAGAATTATTATTTAAAACTGTGACCCTACTGTGAAAAAACCTGCTGAATTTTTTTTGTATACATTCTCTAAAACATGCGACCTATACGCGAGTATCAATATCCAGTCAAACACGCACCAATATTCCTAGCCAGATTCTAAGCAGAGACGCTTCGCTCGGTTAGTCACCAATAATATCACATCAGCATAATAAATATTACCAATAATAAGATGGTATATACAAAATATTTAGTGTTTTTCCGCCTCGTCTTGATGTCAGCTTGAGAAATCGAAAAATATTTTTGTTTTTATGGTGTGGTTCCTCCTCACCACCGGCACGCCTCACCTTATTATTTCTCTTTCTCTCAGTATCCGACTTCCTCGACACGTGTTTCGCCTTAGCACAAGGCATCCTCAGGAGATGTTGACTCTTCAAGAAACAGTTCGAAAGTAAGCTGTTGCGCCTCTGCGAGCTCTTTATATAGCGGCCGGTCACGTCACGTGTTGTGCGTCACCGTTGTTGTTGTGTCGGTGCATTTGATGACTCAGCGTTATTTAACGGACTTTGTCGGTTAAAAATCCGCAAAAGTGGTGTCGTCACCAAATTTGTTTGGTACTGAGTTCCGATTTCTGTGTTTCAGTATTTCCAACTGTTCCAACACACACAACCGAAAACCTTTGTCACATATGTGCCTGACTTCATATGTGTTACTTGCTTGTAGTGAATGTCCCGTTTCAATTAAGTGTTTCGCGAAATGTGATTGTTCTGGGTGATCATTTCTATAGGCGGCAAGATGTTCTTTAAACCTTGTTTCAAAATTTCGTCCAGTTTGTCCAATGTATACCGCATCGCATTCGTCACATTTGACTTTGTAGACACCAGATTTCCGCGCTTCTTCTAAACGATCCTTTCCGTTTGTCAGGTTCCGTAGATTATTATTTGTGTGAAATGCTACGCTGGTATTGTTTTTGTGTAAAATGTTTGCAATCCTCTCTGATAATGGACCTATGTAGGTTAAACTCCCCATAAATTTGTTAATTCTTTCCGGAGGTATTGCAAACAACATCGATTGGACTTTCTGTCTCCGCTTCTTTCTGACCAAGGCATCAATCATCTTTCTATTGTATCCATTGCAGACAGCAATCTGATAGATCGTGTTTATTTCCTTCTTGTAGCCCTCATGTGTTAGAGGTACTGATGTTAATCTATGGATGTAGCTACGGAAAGCTGCTAACTTGTGATGAATAGGATGACATGATGAGTTCGGTATCACTGTATCTGTATGCGTTGGTTTCCGGTAAATTTGAAACTCCAATTTGCTTTGTACTCTTGTAATAGCTAGATCCAAGAAATTAAGTGTCCGGTTCTCTTCCAATTCTACCTTTAATTTTATTTTAGGATGTATACGGTTAAGTTTATTTACAAATAAATCAATCTGTCGTAACGTTCCGGTCCAACAAATAATTATATTATCTACATATCTGTGGTAGAATAAAATCTTGGGTTCTCCCACCACATGAATACACTCAAACTTGTCCATAAACAAATCGGCCATGAGTGGACTAAGTGGTGATCCCATTCCTAAACCTTCTTTCTGACAATAATATTGACCATCAAATCTAAAATAATTTTGCTGCATACAAAGTTCTGTTAACCGGATCATGTCGTCTATTTTTCCTGGATGTAAACGTTGCCTTCCAAAATGATCCTTCAGAACTTGCAAAACTTCTTCATATGGGACATTGGTAAACAGACTTTCCACATCTAATGATAACAATTTAGCCGTTTGTGGTAATTCGATATTTTTTATCTTATTGACCAGGTCTATACTGTTTGTCAAACTGTGGCTTGGTTTGAATGACGCTTTTGTTCTTAATAAATCATTTAAGCGTTTAACCAAATTGTACGCGGGCGCTCCAATATACGATTATACTGATCTTATAGGAATGTTTTCTTTGTGGATTTTGGGCAACCCATATAGCAAAGGTGGTCGCGGATTCATAGGCAATATATACTTGAATGATTCTGTTGGAAGATACTGTATACTCTTGATAGCATTTTTAATATCTGTTGTGAATCTCTTTGTTGGATCGGAACTTAGGCGTATGAAGTCCTCTCCCTGGATCACATCATTTACCTTCTGAGTATAATCAGCCTGATCCAAGATAACTATCGTGTTTCCCTTATCAGCCTTGGATAGTATCAAATTATTTGTGGTCAGTCTCTCCCGCAGTGATTGATATGCAATGTCATCTGTTCTCTGGCTACTTCTCGAAGATCTGGCATAAGCCTTCTTGATTTGAGTTGCCACCTGATGTTTTACTGCTTCATCTTGTTTAGCCTTGACACATACTACTTCTGAATCTACCATTAATTCTTCGAGGCGTTTCTGAGAAGGTCTTGGCTGCAGATTATATTTCAAGCCTTTTTCTAGCAAGGAGATCTCTGATGGTGGAATTTGTGTTAAATATTTTGTATATACCATCTTATTATAAATGGATTTCCGCAAAGAAACGCCTGACTCCATCAATTATCTAATATTACCAATAATATCACGCTGTGCTATTATTGGTTTTATTTATAGCTTAAATTTATTATTTATTATTTTTAGGACATTTTCTTTCTGACTTTTTACTTTCTCACAAAATGTACATGAAGCTGGTGAAAATTGTAAAATTATACAGTAAATACACACAGCGCACGCTTGCTTATACACGAAACCGATTCACCCGCGAGAAGTTAATGAAATAGAATATAGTGGCGCCAATCCGGCCATTCACACTGACTGAACTAAAAGTTTCTAAAATTATATCCATCCTTTTCTCACTTGTGGAAACAAAAATAGAGGAGACAATTTTATAACTGTCTTATTAGGTTAGTTTAGTAAGTTTGGCCTGAGCGAATCGGGGTCAATATCGGGAAATAGAAAACTTTGACTTACACGACCTGAAGTTAGAGTTTGAAAGCAACTTAATTATGTACTACCAATGTTTTGTTAATATTGTATTTTGCTATATTTATATTTTATGTGCAATAAATATATATAGTATTGTAGTTATACAGAGTTACTGGAAATCTATTGGCATCATTTTAAAGGTGGTTTTTGATGACTGAAAGCTAGAACTTTAACTCCAGCACTTTTGAATATTTGCACGGAAAAAAACAGATGGCCGTCCGTGATCTTTTTACCAGACTGCTCTAAAGAAGACTAATGTTTTCCAGTGACTCTATTCATCAAAATTTAATATATGGATATCTGAAAGAAAATGAAAATTTACGACTAACTTTTCCAGGTATATTTTTTGTAAATTTGCTCTATGTATTCTTTCTGAAGTTCAATTAATTTAAAATCAGTCATTCATTCAAAAAATATTTGAATAGGTAGCCTGTAGAATATAAAGACTTCGTTATAACTGTATTAATTCTGCTTTATCGCTTTAACTATTTCTGCCTGGAAGCTTTTAGATATTAAGGATAGCTTGAGCAATGACTATACTTGTCATTTCTAGTGTTAATATTTTCTCAAAAACCACCAGTTTAAAGTAAGATTGTCTGACAAAATGCCAAGTTATTAAATCTGCAGCTGGTGAGACTGTGACATTTCGTAGCTGCGGGCAAACTTCCAAGATTGACAAACTTGTCAAAATTACTTTAAGAGTTCCTGGTTTTCTAGTAGTTTAGGAACTAACTTACATGTTATGGTGTTTCATTGGATAGTAGGGTGCTTTAGATTAAGATTAAGGTACATAATATATGTAATATTTATATATTTGTACATTGGTACCTATCCCCACTTATTAGTTTTTTGTCGATTACCTCTTGAGCACAAATCTATACACAGCGATAGTTTGAGGTGGGGAGACTGAACTTTTATCTCCGGAAAAACGGAAACCGCGGGAAAAAGCTAGTAGAATAAGTATGTTATTTAACTGCCAAGCAACATTTGATAAAAAAGAGGCTCAAATAGATAAACTAAATTTTACTATATACTTATAATTAATTTTGGCTGCAAAATACCGTTAACGTTGTTTTTTCTGTGTTGAGCGTCTTTTATCTTGCTTGCTCGGATGAAACGAAACAAAACATACTTAAATCTAAAGCTCGTATATTAATCCACATTAAGTTTTCACATTTATTTGAAACGCGTACAGAGATCGATCCAAATCCGCCTTCGTCACTTAAATATTTTTTGTAGTACGCACAATTTTAACGGATACCATACAAAGTTCAATTCAAAGTTCTATATTCGCCTTAGATATGGTATATTCTTAGTTTTATTATGGTCTTATTATAAATATTAACATATCTCAACGTATTGGCATGCGAGCAGTATACTTATTACGTAAATAAATTAAATTTTAGAGTACAAATAAAATCTAATTAAATTTGAGAAGGTATTAGTGTAAGTTGTAAGATGTTTCATTTTTATTATAATTGTACATACATTTAACGAATTGGTTCTGCAAACTGTAATGTTAACTGTATATTTACGAGTAAATAAATAAATAAATAAATCTATATCTAAAAATATATATACCTACATGTATTTTAAAGGTATTATTTTATCTATACTAATAGATTATACTAATATTATTCAAACTAACTCGTAGTATAACAGTTTCCTTTGATACCACTTATTGCAGGGATTATTTGACCTAAGAACCAGAAAATTCACGTACTGCTAGAAAAAAATATTTGCGTTTGTAAGAATATCTATTTATTTGTGTGAATAATCATGAAAACCATTACTTAGATCATTTGAATTATTGACTGAGCTTAAACGAAGAGTCTTTTTTTTTTAGCTTGAGCAATAATGTATAAGTTAAGAGGTTTTTCTTTCCAGGTCACGTGTTTGATGGCAACGAGTTGAAAACGTAACAAAATTACAAAATAAAGACTCGTGAGATCCGTAGCTCACAAATCCACTAGTAGCATCAAATTTTAACAGTGAGCTAAATTGGCCAAGAGCTCGTCAATACATAGTAATCGTAAATTATTTGATGCCCGAAGTTTTATTCTTGTATATTCTAACAAAAAAAACATTGAAAAATTAAAGAATATTTTTGTGTGAAATGAAAGTACTTCATACAGTTCTTGACCCCAACCGCCAATCCCGTAGTGATCTGGGTTACACAAACTCTCCGCCCATTAGGCCTAATTGGAGGAGCTTTTGTGATGACTCTAGGAAAAAAATTGGCCAGTCAAAGTTGAGTCAATGCAGGAAAAATCATTGGAGAAGATATGGTTCGACGGGTTTAGATATTACTAGTGTCTTAATATGTCTCCGAGATCTTTTTACTTTTAATTTTATTTGTTGATATAATTTTCTTATTACAACAAAAAGAGATGTAAATCAGTCAAAATACATAAAAATAAAATAAGTACAAATATTTTAAATCAGTTATATTCAAAATTGAGACAAAGTTTTGAGTCCACTTTAAGCGTTGATGACATAGTAAAAAAATCTAGGTTACTATTGCATGAATAGTCATTATTATAATAAATGTCATTATTATAAATCCAATATGGTAGCCCAAAATGGTTCAGTATTTTTTGTATCCCCAGTTTAATAATAATTATGGGTATCGAATGAAAGAATTAGCAGAATAGATTACCTCAACAAAGTGCCCTAATTTTTGTACCATAATCTTTAATCTTTTTCTAGTAAAAACATAAAATAAATAAAATTAAATACTCCCACTGCTATAACTCCACTGTGACAAACTGACAGCAATTCACGCCTAGAGCTGTGTACTTCCGGGACAAATAAATTGTGCAAACTTCCGCGCATTTAAATTTTTATCGGTAGTCCAGAATAAATTTCAGTTGGCCATTAAAAGCTTTAATTTGCAGAGGTAAATGAGAAACTTTGGAGTGCTTTCCAATCACGTCTGTTTGACATTTTAATTTAATTTTAAGTATAAAAATGACTGCAAAATGGTATATTTTTTTTTATTAGATAAGTGATATATTAAAAGTATTGCTATACGTTTTTATCGATTTATGCAAGTATTATGAGTTTATTAATTTGCTAAGATTAAAGGAATAATAATTACTTATGCTTGATATTTTGAAACGCTTTGTAGGGTTGGCGATACTATGATACTATTTTATCGATGCTTGATACTTTTTCTATGAAATGCTCAAATTTTTTTTTATGAAATAAATACAATAATAAGATTCAACTAAATTGAGAATTTTCTGTTTTTAAAATCCGTTAGTTAGTAAATGAGTAAGTAAGAATATCAATCATATACAAAAACGCTAGTGAATATTATCTCATTTCATTTCAAAATCAACGCAAACAACACAAAGAATCACTATAACTTGAAAGCAGTCGTTAAAATTGAAGACCCGTCATAAAATTTTGTTGTTATCCTTCCAAAACTGAAACCATTTTCTGTTTTGCATCTGACCGCATACGATCTCATAAAAGTTGACATCTCTTGCATTCTCTAGAAGCTGTTTAAATCCTGATTTATTTTAAACAGCTATTTTCAAATCTTTATACGAGTACATTTTCAGGACAGCGTGATCGTAATGTAAGATGTACTGCGAATGGGTAGTTTCTTTTATAACAAGTTTTATACAGTGCAAAAGAAATGTATTTCATGTAGAGAGGTAAAAGTTTATTTATTTTATTTTAGTACTTTTAGGGAAACTTACAGCTAGGTTAACTTAACTAACTAGGTTGACTTAGCTAGGTTACTTTTACAGTTAAATTAATTTTTATGTTCAAAAGACCAATTACAAATTTCCACTGACAGATAAATATTATTAATTACTAAAAATATCCATAGACACCGAAAAACACTTAAGTTTTAAAGAAAGCGTTACTTAAGATACGCTTAAATTTCATTACAGTAGTATTAAATAAACCAACGTTCGCCCTCAGTAAGTATGAGTTCTGCCTGTATTTAATGTTTGGTCGCGGCACGTGAAGTGAACAACATCTCTTGACCGAGTCCAGCTCACAGTCTTATATTTACACTTATTAGAAGTAATACTTTCAAAAGTGATTTTAATCACAGTGATATACTTAATGTATCTGCCCAGAGCATAGGACCCATATTAAAAAATAAACTATAACCGAAGCCTTACAAAATACAAAAAGTGCAAGACTTGACACTTGCACAAAAGGCAGTTTGCCTAGAAACAGCTAAGGAGTTAAAGCAGTTGCACGTTGATAGCAAGCTTGAAAATTTGGTATTTCCGATAAAAAAAAAATTACGGTTCAGCAATATGTGAACAAACAAAATGATCCATATGGTCAATTCTAGAGGCCAAAGTGTCAGCAAAAAAATATGAGACAGTCGACGCCTTAAAGATTGCTCTTCGCCGAGGAACAAAATATCAGCAGACCACATTCGTGCAGCGTGTGAAGCCTTCTCGGACAGACTCGATGCTGTTATCCGCGCTAAAGGTGGCCACATCGAACAATATTTTTTTCTTTTTAATTTTAAATGTTTTTTTTTTACATATTGAAGTTTATAAATAAAAAGAAACAAAATTGACAAAATTACAGCATTTTGAATTGGTAACACTTCGAGTGCCGACCCCTGTATATAGATAAGAAACGCTGGATGTAAGCCGGAGCATTTGGACTACCTATCTATAGATTTCACTTTAGTAGATACATACATATATGTATATACATATATGATTCAATTGCTTTTTTTTTCATATTATATTTAAACGCTCTCTGTTGATATAAATAGGAACCGACAAAAATCAAATATAAATATTATGTACAATGAATACTATGCAGATGACTTTATTGGTTAAAGTCAATTCTACATCAACTTTAAATCTGTGTAAATAACTCGACCCTAGAGCTCGTCGACCTAAGCTTTCAAGATAAAAATGCTTTTTACCTTAAAAATAGCTTCGAATAAATATACAAAGGAAAAAATAACTTACGCAGCGGCATTCCAACAAATACTTAAGCTTAAATATAAATGTGTATACACTACCAAGCCATTACCAAGCCAGAGTGGGCTTTCCAGCTAGGTTTGATATTTAATAAAAGAAGGGAAAGAGGTGACAATTCACCGCTTTTTTGTAAACTTTGTTTTAAAAATTGTCTTTGAGTAATATCTCAAAGACGATTTTTATAAAAATTACTCACTTGATGTAAGCGACGATGCGGTTTAGGATGTAGGGTGCTTCGCTTGCAGAAACCGATAATAGACTAGCGATTTAAAAAGATCGAGATAGGGATCGATCGGGAAATAAAGATCTCTGCAACGGATTCCAAAACCAGGCAGTAGGTAGTCACTGCCCCTTTATATGTTATTTTACTTTAATTTATTTATTTATGTAATTTTAAAGTATACAACTACATATTCTGTGAGTGTTTCAAGCGCCTAATTGTTGCCATTATTAATAACGTGAAAAAAAAATACTTTGTTGAATGGGAGCTCCCCCCTTGATTATTTATTTTATTTTGTTTTTAGTACTTGTTGTTATAGTGGCAATAGAAATATATCATGTGTGAAAATATCAATTATATAGCACCAGGCTGTACGACTATATCATAAACCATGGTACAGCCTGGTAACGGACGGACAGGGAAGCTTAAGTAACAGGGTCCCGTTTTTTCCTTTTAGATGCGGATCCCTAAAAAGTAAAAAGCGAGATTTGATGGAAGTAACTATTAAAATTATTGCCAACAGTCTTTAATAAGTGTGCATAGTTTCAAATCAAGCTTTTTTTGCTGCGTAGATACTTGAAATAAATATCCTAAATCACATTCTGGCTCTCGAAACATGCACATATATAGGTGCAATAAATCAAGTCGCACACACGCATTTATAATACCTATGTGCGGGGATTGGGATAAGCAAGCTAATAGAAGAGTGTTAAAGGACTTACATCGATTCTCTTTTCTGCTCGACTCACACTCTGCACTGCTTCGGATAACCAAAACTAATCACATTACCGCCCTCACCGTGGCCGGCGTAAAGCGATCCGTTTCACGCACAGAAGAAAACGCCGCACGACCAAGCATCTTATAGCAAGGGAAAACGGATCATGGTCGCATCATGCGTGAACGGTATCACTAATGCCGGCTACGGTAAGGCCTTAACAATATTAAAGTCTCAGTTAAGCAAATAGCCGGCGTGTGCCGTAATGTATTCCTTGGCACGCGCGACGTGATGCCTCATTAAGTTATAACATTAGTGACACGCTTCGATCATTTATATGTCTAGATAGACACTACAAGCTTCAGAAACTTCAAAAATATGTAGGTTAAGGAGAAGAAGTCCTTAGGCATGAAAGAGGTGAAAACAAAAGCAACCAGCCTGTTTTATGAGGATTCCTCTTATTATTTTTTCTCTTATGTATTGTTACAAGTTAAATGTTTATAGGTAATATATCGTTTTTATAGAAATATTACTTTCTCTTTTATAGACATTGCAACACTACAATACAATATATCTTTATTGCACACCATGAACTAAATAGTACCAGTTAAGTATAATATAAACCAAACATTGGTTTCACGTACACCAGCTTAGCTAATTTAGTCCTGTTGGTTTTAATTTTATTGAATTTCACTCTATCTGGACATATAAATTATTAAAAGGTTACGTTACGCTGGCTACGTTAGTTAATATTAGGGGTCGTGAGCTTTTTGATAACTTTTTGAAGTTAATGCCTAGACTTAGCTTAGTAACTGATACAGTAATAGTATATTATGATACAAGTGTTCTAAGTTGATCATTACAGGTAGGCGGTATCATCTGATAGGAAGCCGAGGCTATAATGATCAATGATCACGAGTGTCATACGCCGTTTTTCAACACACTTACGAGTAAAAAAAGTATTATTAATAAAACAGTAAACAAATAAGAGTTATGAAAAATCGAGGATATTTTCCCGAGCGCGATATATTTTTTTACATCAGTCAACAGCAAAGGTACGATCGAAAGAGTTCTGTTACCAACCTTAATAATAAATCAATCCTATGTTATTGTATTTCTTACTTTTTGTTTGAACATAATTAGTTAAAATGTGTTAATGTAGTGTGGCAATAAAACTCATTAGTGAAAATTGTAGTGGAAAATCATTCATAAACCTATACGTGTGCAAAAATTAAAAAAATTAAAAAAGGCGAGTGTGCATATTGAGATGCATTACGTCACTAAAATCGATACAATGAGAAGCATTTTACGAGGAACTGTGTTGAAAATAAACTTTACGTCATTGGTACATAATAATAGCGTTAGTAGATGTACGAATCATAAAAATTGGTCATCTGGTGATAAACGTACTAAATGTTATTCCGCGGGCTCGTACCAAAAAGGATGGCATCAATTTTTATTAGACATACCACCAAATTGTGGAACTCTCTATTTCCCGATAGCTAGGTATAAACTGGGTCTTGCCAAGTCACATGTGAATTGGTTTCTTAAAGGAAAGAATGTTATATCTTAAGGTGCATCGTCGACGACAGCTTTGTGCGAGGTTTCTTACTTACTACACGAATTGTATATTTGCCAGCATCAAATTTATTAATTTTCAAGTTATTAATCAAGTTAAGTCAAATATCAAGTAACAAGTCATCCTGTTCAAGATGAAGTCAAATCATGTACCCTTGTAAAGCGGTGGAGACTTTATCATTGTTTGTATGGAGACTTCCCACAAACACGAAAACCACGTTATTCCGTCTTTATATCACTTGCCCACACTTTTGCTCATAAACAAGACATTAATGGTTAATATTACACAGTTCACATCAAGCGGGTTGCGGCCAAAAACAAGCTTATCGTCTCCTATAAAAAAAAGTTTGCTATTAATTGATATCCGTGGTCGTGTGATATTGTCCGGATTTTTTAAATAGCTTAGGGAATATTGTTTTTAAGAAATTTTGATACATCCTTGTATCAAAAACTTCTAAAAACAATATTGCATATGAGCTCCATGGACCAACATTTTCTACGCCAAGCAGTACGAAATTACAAATTATTGAATTTATTGCCTTTACTCCGAGAGATTTTTTTTATGTGTATTCGTACCTGATTTCTCAAAAACATCTGAACCTAGCGATATATATTTTTTCGTTTTAAAGGATACTGATACTTTTTTTATAGTCCCATACAAATATATCTGAATTTTTAAATCAAAGTAACTAAACATTACTTAACTAAAAAAGATAGGCGCTTGCTTAATTGATGTCGGTTGTCCCTTTTCTTAAAGTATTGCTTGCTGTACTTCTAATAGTTTGAATATTGATAGTATTTGATGGAAAAACTTTCCCTTTTTACCCTTTGACGAAATGCGTGTCGTGTATTATATCAGAAATATCACATTGCAAAGACCTAGTTCACCTCAAATCTGTATCAAATTTGGAAAATCCTCCGTGTTCCACATTCTATTCGGATCCACAAAGGGTTTCCATAATCCTACTGAATATGACGGTAGACCACAGTTACTTATATTCCTTGAAATCTATAAATAATATCATGCTAGTTTTCTAAATATTTAAATGCACAAATCTACTATAACACTAACGTTTATTATTATGTATGAGCTGTCCCGGCGCCGGCGAACGGTTATGTATGTTTCTCACCGTTTAAATCTTTCCCGAATTTTCACAAATATTTCAAACACAAAATCGGCTAAAACGACCCGTTACGAGTTTTAACAAGACAAACGAACAGCAATTGATTTTTATATATAGTCATAACTTACTCTTTTATGTACATACTAACTGCGCTCTGCGGTATTACTCGTATGTTATACATTTGACTATTTCGAAGGAAAACTGCATTTACTATGTGCCAATTCGAGACGTAAGCTATCTCGATGCTGAATTTCGTATAAATCCGTTTGTATATTACTAACAAACACACATACAGACTTACTCCTTTATAATATTAGTATGATGTGGGTAGATATAACACAGGGTTATTATAACACCTAACAAATGATATTCTAGTACTTCTTTTTTGTCTTAACTTCTTTTCTTATTACTTCTTTATTTCATTTTCTTCTTCTTTGTCTTTCTTTACGTATTACAGAACACAAGGGAGGGAGGATTCTCTGTTTTGTCTTGCGTTCACTCTCTTGGAAGTATTATTCTAGCTGCGATACCTTATAAACTGCTTCTCTTATGTATAAGCTTTCTACTGTAACATAATGTAGGAAGTACGTAACACACTCGTCCGATTTCCATACAAGCTGTGTTATTTATTCAATCGGGATATTATGAATTTTTAACAGCCCTTTTGTCCGGGAAAACATGACGTAGAAAAAAACAATGTTTAGGAAGCGGGGGAAATAATATGTAAATCAGGTTAAAGTAAATTTCGCTGCGTGAACCAAGTAATTACGAGGAAAATTTCTGCAAAATGATGCCTTAAATGAGCCGTAATAAGAAAGCCGCGATTAATCTACTTAGGCGTTAATCGTTTTCCTTTCCTTCACAAAAGTTTTGGTTAATTAATTGAAGCTTATATATTAATTAACGTTTTTGAATCAGCCTTTTTTTACTATGACGGCAAAAGTTTGAATGTATGTCAGCTATTGAGAGATTACTATTAGTGTAAAGTAAAGTAATATTTATTGACCTTTAAATAACGTTTGTTACAGGCAAGTCTTATTACATTTGAATTAATAATTACTAAAAAAAATTTAACTTACAAATCTCATTTATATAAGATTACTTAATATTAGTTCTTAGTTTAATAGTTCTCATGACAAATATTTACATTATGATTGCTTTGTTTAGTTATTATTAATATTTTATTATGGTTTTTCGTTACACAAGAACGATGATTCTACAAGCTGCATTGACATATATTCGCTGAGTTTATAAAAAGGATTGCTTTCAAAAAAATACTTAAATTTTTGTTTTAATGTAATAAAATTGAGATCCATTACACTATTAGGTAATTTATTGTACATCAGTATTTTGGTATAAAGCCCCTGCTTCTTACATTTAGCTAATCTATTTATTGGCAGGATTCGCCCTTTTTTATTATTGCGTGAAATTCTTTTTTCCGGTATTTCCCTATCCTCGTGAACTTCTAATAAACAACTATAAATATAAAGTGATATAACTGTCATTATTTTATCTTTTTTAAAGTGTTTTTTCGCAGGACTACGTTTTTTCAAACCGTTAATTGTTCTTATAGACTGTTTTTGACATTTTAAGACTTTTATGTTATCTTTAGCATTTCCTCAAACAGTAATAGCGTATTTTAAATAGAATGCACGTAGGCATAATAGACAGAGATGAGCGACTTTTTATCTAGTAATGGCTTAAGTTTAAATAAAGCATAATTACCACTTGCCATTTTCTTGCAAATTTTATCGATGTGCGCATTATGGCTAATTGTATTATCTATTGTATAACCTAGAAATACATTTGTTTTACTAATGGAATTTCCTTAAAATACCTAACTTTGACTGATACTGCATAGATATGGTTTTATCAGCTATAAGAATTATATTTGGATTGCGTAAACGGGCGTCAGCTAGAAATTATTTTAAGAATAATAGAATCATGACGGTTATATCTTTGTATATTTATAATTGCCTCCTAGAGATCTATGAAGATAAGGATATTTTACAGAAACAACCATATGCGCATAATCTAAGAATGGATGAAAGACGAAAAGAGATACTATGTAAGCCTAAAACACGCCTAGCCAAAGTTAGAAAACAAGGAATTTATATTAAGATATGTATGTTTAACAAATTGCCCCATGCCGTAGTTAATCTTCACGCGAACGATTTTAAACGAAAAATAAAGCGGTTTTTTGAGTCTACCCCAATTTACTCGGTCAAAGAATTTATGAACATGAAGCTGACTGAATCTTCGTTCGTGAGTGAGCTATCATAATTTTATAAGTAGGTAAAAGCTAAATTTTTAATAAGACTTTCGTCATTGTTTTTTCTTACTAATAATTTTAATTTAATACTTAACTTATACTTAATTTATATAACATATTGTCAAATCTAACTAAACAATTATAGTCAAAACTCACAAACTAATAATGACATTAAAGTATCTTATTATATAATGACTTTATTAAATTCTACTCACATTAATGTAAACTATTTTAGAAGTATTATTATATCAGTAATATATCTATTAATCGATACTACATAATCTTATTTAAATTTTGTAATTAAGTGAATTGTAAAGTTTTTGACATAGGTACATTTGAAATTTACTAAATTAAGTATTGTGTGAAATATTGTAATGTGACTTGCCTAGTATAACATAAGTGGTTATAAGGCCAATAAATAATTTCATTTCATTTCATTTCAGAGTTAAGAACAATTCCATTTGCGTCAAACCATTCCTTTAACAATTCAATAACGATACTAACTTTATTTTCTAAATTATGTATACATTTGTCTCTGATACCTACATGTGTGTCATCTGCGATTAAATTTATGTGAGCCCAACTTGGCAATGCATTGGTAATATCATTAATATATATCAAAAATAAGACTGGGCCTAAAATAGAGCCCTGTGGCACTCCAATTGACATTCTACCTTCTGTAGAAATTCGTTCATTAATCGAGACAATTTGACTACGGTTCTGTAAGTAAGTTATCATCATATTTAATTCATGACCTCGAAATCCGTAATATTGCATTTTTAATATCAATATATCGTGCCTCAAACAATCAAAAGCTTTTGAAAGATCACAAAAGATACTTGCACATTTATTTGACGTATCTAATGATTCTAGAATGTAATATACTACTTTTCTTATAGCCATTTCTGTTGAGCGGCTTTTTCTGAATCCAAACTGTGACATTGTAAATAAATTATTTTCTTCAAAGTATTTAACAATTCTCGATTTAATAATAGCTTCTAAATTTTTTGATAAAGTTGGCAAAATGCAAACGGGTCTATAATTACTAATATCCTCTATATCCCCTTTTTTTAAAAGTGGGATTACCCTACCCGTTTTCAATACGTCGGCAAATATTCCGTCATTTAAACATGAGTTTAAGATAATTAATATTAATTCAAATAAATTATCGTTATTTATTATTAGGTTCCGCAAAGTCTTAGTACTCATATCATAAATATCTAACATAGGTTTTTGCTTCGTGTTAACTACTACCTTTTTGAGCTCAGTATAATCTACTGGTCCGAATGAAATAGATGTCAACAGTTTACTACAGTAATTTAAATACTTTTTGCAATCATCGGCGTCAATTTCTAGATTACAAGTTAACGTATGAGCTATGTTGCGAAAAAAATTATTAAATTGAGTAGCAATTTTTTTAGTTTCTGTAATACTTGCTCCGCTCTCGTTTTTTACTGATTTTATTCTATTACTTGTATTGCGTTGCGTATTTTGACCTGACTGTTCGTTTATAATTTTCCAAGATTCTTTAATTTTATTTTTTGATTTTTTAATTTTATCTCTAAACTGTTTTTTTTTGCTACGACCATTGTTTTACGTTATATTTTTCTATACCTTTTAATGTTTAACTTTCTTGTTCCGCTAGGGTCAACCTCTTGAAGGATTTTCATTTTGGCTAAATTTTTCTTACTAGTTTCTAAACCTATAGTCGACCATTTTTTCTGAACATTTATTACTTGTTTTTTTTTTTCATTTTTGAAGCTATGTTATAGTAGTATATCAAATCATCGTGTAAAATCCTCGTTCTTGCGTTCGCGTCACTAGTCATTAGTATTTCTGTTTTTATTGACATATAATGTTTGTTAAACAAATAGTTAAAATAATTAGGGTTATTTTATGAAAAATTTCGAGCCGTATAGGCTATATTTTTACTATTAACATTTTTGATATTGAACAATTCCAATTTAAATACATTATGGTCTGATAGTTTACATCCTAAAACTGATCCTCTACAACCACTAAAATTTACAATAAAGTTATCAATGCATGTGGAACTGGTTTGGTTCCTTTTATTTGTCTCGGTTCTAGTAGGTTCATTTAACAACCATTTACAATCAAATTTCTTTAGTATGCCGTCAAGTTTCTTAATATTTTTATCTACTTTTAATACATTTAAATTGAAATCACCTGCTATACTAATTTGTTTCTTTTCTTTCCAAAGTTTATTTAACAGTTTTGTCAATAATTCAAAAAATAAATCTATATCATATTCTGGACGGTAAAGAGCCATAATTACTATTTTTGACAACCTTAACTCTATAGCTGCTAATTCAAAATTTGTTTCAAATGACATGTTATTCAAATAGTTTCTAATTTTGAAATCTAAACCATTTTTAACATATATCGCGGTCCCGCCATGTTCAAAAAATATTCTGTTAAAGCAAGTCGCTAGTGTGTAGTTCTCGACATTCATCGCCTGCATCTGATGATCTTTTCCCCAGGTCTCTGTCAAGCATAACACATCACAATCATGCTAATTTGCTAAGCTTTCAATCTCTAAGTACTTTTTGTGTATACTACGAACATTTGCATAGAATTATCGTTCTAGAGTCGGTGTTTGTGTAATTTGAAAATTAGTATTGTCCGGATTTGTTGTGTTGTATTGGCACCGAATGAAACGCAGTGTAGTTTTTATCATATTCGTTAATAGTGGAATAAAGCAATCCTTTATTCACATTAATATTATAAAGGCGAAAGTGTGTACGTGTGTTTGTTTGTTCCTCTTTCACGCTTAAACTGCTTAACAGATTTGGATAATATTCGGCACGAAGATAGCTTATACTCTGGATAAACACATTTATCATATATGTACATACATCTTCCGCCTTATTATTTTTCCGGGTAAATCGCGGGTACAGCTAGTAACCACATATAATATTAAAGAAAGCGAAAGTTAGTGTGTGTTTTAGTTTGTTCATTTTCGGTCAAACAACAAATGGGCTATTTTTGACTGGAGTAACACATAGGCTACTATTTGATTATTCGTTAACCTAAGTTTAGAGGAGTTATTGTCAGTCTCAAACTCCCAATGATTGTAATTTCTGTTTTCGATATAAATTAAAATATATTTTTTTTACAAAGTCTAAAAACCACGTCAGTAAAAAAAACACAGCAAACTTAACATCAGTATATACCTACCTAGACATCTAGACCATAATGTTGGAGTTGCCTCAAACCTCATACGATAGTAGGTTCTTTAGGTCTCTCAGCCATTGTTTCGTCGCAGCTCGACGTAATTAGGTGCCACATCAAAGGCACAAAGAAAGGCTGTGCGGCTTGTAAGTCCGACCGACCTTAGCTTTCTTTTTATTTTGAGAGACTGGCTAATAAGTATTCCAAAAACCCTAGAGTGATATGTCAGTCGCATATACGAATATGTTTAATAGATATCAAGATGGTGAGCGATCATATTATTGTCATGAGCGACGATTGTGGGGGGAGGACGACGCGACGGCGGTATATCCTTTTAATTTACTGGGCGGCAAACCGTATAGGCCCAGAGCGCCGAATCTTAAAACACGCCAATGTATATTAAGACTTCAAATTGTTGAGTATATTCAGCAAATAAAAGAGTCATAAAAGTCTTAGAAAACTTCATGCTAAGCCCCTTTAAGTCAAAGCAGGAATAGCCAAGTGTTTCAGTTTATTACTAAGTTAAATTCTTCGACATCGATCCCGTAAAGCTAAGCCCTGAAGTTTCCTTATTAATATTCACAAATAAATCAGTGCCAGCAAACGATTGTATTAATACTTCACCGACTAGAACAATGGACAGTAGATTATTATCTCAGTTTATTGTTTTGTAGCTTTTGTGACTCAGTTGTTTGGCTTTGGTCAGAGAAGTTTTATTTTTTTTGTAAAAGGTAGTCCTAGGTTTTCTTTATCGATATAGCGTCATATGATTAGTATATTTGATAGTGTTATGTACAAAATATTGAGCAGTCAGTTATTTACTGCTCAGAATATGGTTTGTTGCTGATATTTAAAAAAATTAAGCATATTCTTTATGCAATTTTATTACACATTTTAAATTAAAAATAAATTAAAAATTAAAAAACACATGCAAACTCGCGAACACAACTTTCTCGGAGACGGCGAATTTGTAATATTATTTTTTTTTGTCATTTAAAATGTATTTTTTTTTATAATCAGCCGAGAGCTTTGATTTTTAATTGAGATAAATGAAGAAGTTGTTGTTCTATTGGCGCCGGCCGAAATAAAGTTAATAATCACTTATTTTTATAACTTGTGTTTAATATTATCATACTCTTACATAGCTAAAAATAAAACGTTTAAATGTGTATAAATAAATAGTCCATTTTGTTAACCTAAACCAAAATATGCTATTGAATATTTCTCTGCATATAGTATGTGTAAATTAGACGCTTAAGTTACTAGTAATATTTTGAGCTATTGTATGTTCTTAAAGAACAAAACTGTAAAGATCATTATACACAATAAGATGGTATATACAAGATATTTAGTGTTTTTCCGCCTCGTCTAACCATCGTTGTATATACCATCTTATTATAAATGGATTTCCGCAAAGTAACGCCTGACTCCATCAATTATCATCATTATACACAGTTTGTCAATAAAAACATTCTTATTTTTACTCTTACTTACACCTTTTTTGATCCATAAGGTTCTAAGTTTCCGTCATAAAATCGCGTTATATTCTACTGTTCGTGAAACAGAATAAGGCGGAACACAGTACAAAACATATTGCACTCGTTTGCTACACATTTAATACTGTCTTCAAGAATATCAGCATCTCAGGAGTGTCACAGTGCTCGCCTTCTACGATTAATCCGTGGCAGCCCTGCTATCTGTCTACGTCATCGGTTGACTGACGACTGTTTGCACAATATGAGAGTGAGATAAAGAGAGTACTAACAAATTGATTGTCAGATGGTGTACTATATGTTAATCTAAGAAACATATTTCTGATGTAATACAATAACTATTTTTTTAATTTATTTTTTTATTTTGTGGTTAGCGGTAGTTTTTTTATTTTTTTTTATTTAGTGTTAGCGGAAATTTTGTAATTGATATTTATTATAGTGTACCTATAGTATTTTTCTAGGAAATACCTTTCATTTTATACCCCTATTGAGGGAGTATAATAACATCTGCAATTTTTTGGCGGCGGGTATCTGTGACCGATTTTCATCAAACATAACTAAGAACTCTCGCCCAACCTTTCAAAAATAAAACAAAATCGGTTCATATATGTTCGAGAGCTGCGATGGTATAAACATACACAAACACTCACGTCAAACCAACATTATCTCACCGTTTTTGCGTCAAGATATAAAAAGATTTTGGCGAAATAAGAACCTCTCCCGTTTTTGTAGTCGGTTAACAATTACTCTTTATTTCAGCACACTCTTAACTAGTTTTTTTTTTTATTTTGGGAGAATTGTAGATGTTGTTTAGGCTTAGATTTATATATTTTAATAACGCTAGTAATATTTGTAAACTAAACTATTGCAAGATTACGTATGATTTTGAAAAAAAAACCGATAAAATAAAATCACGTGCACATTAATTATATAGTCACATTTAAAATGAAATCCTATTCGCTTCCAGAAAAGTTTTCACAAATTCCACACAAAAGCCTGCCTTCACATAACAAGTTCCAGTGTATAAAGTACATAGAGCGTAATCTACATATATCTCGCAAAAAAAATGTCACGGAAGTCAACGTCACAAAAAATTTATTCAATAATATTCATCACGGCCCAGTCACGTAACGCGGCGCCAACCCGCATTCGTCGTAAAAAAATTCAATATGTCAAAGTGGTACCTTACCTCATATAAACCCAAATAAAAAAAAGCTTCATCGTAAATTCATCGCGCGAAACCAAATTTATTTAACTGATAACCAAATAAAAAAAATATTATACGCCATTTTGTGCAACCGATCGGCGCAATAAAAAGTTTCATGGCATTTTTATATGTGTCACCGGCAATCTGTATAATCAGGTATTGTGTAGAACATTTTATAATATTATTAAACATAGGTTCTCTCTATAAACTCTTAAATATCTTGATACTATTTCCTTAAGTAACTTTTACAAAACTTAATCAACGTATTAAGTTAATAGGTATTTGTAATACTGAAAAATTCATGCACTTGTATATAAGACATTTAGGTTAGGTTTCGTTAGGTTAGGTTTCGTTAGTAATTTTACCTCATACTGGCATTTTTACGATATCTACATGATCTATGTAATTCCTAATTAAAGAAAGTAATGATGAACGGTCAATTTCAATTTATTTCAGGGGTATTGGTGTCAAGCGCAAGTCTATAAGCTATCAAAAAATGAATAGATTTAGTACATTGCTGAAACCAACCCTACATTCCATATAACCACTAGGTATTTCCTAAAATGACTAAATTACACGCTCTGTCAGTGTCGTATGCATGGCAGAATAGACGCGGTGTGGTCGATGCGGATGAATATATTGTTTTGTGGTAAAAATGCGGCATCACTTTATTGCTAGTTAAATTGGGTCACATAATACCTTTATTTTAAAAGTCCTTGCATATTTATCAAATATGCAAGGACTGTTAACACGGAGTAGGTGTGTACTGTAATTTGTTGTTACTTGTTATTTATTTTGCTTTTATATGTAGCTACATTTAACGTTCTTGGAGATCAAGGACGATATTAGCTATCTGTTCCTGCTGGAGATCGAGGAGTTCGTAGCCGAATCCTACATCATAGGCCTTAATTCATATTAATCTAGAATCCAGAGACTGTTTCTTGATTAGTCTAGACTAATCTCCACCGATTTGGAAAGTTCTACTTTCTTAAAAGTGTAAGTCACATGTAGGCACTTTAACATTTTTTCTAAATCAAACAAGATGTTTGGTTTCCAAACAAAATGACATATTTATTTATTTAATAAAATGAGAAATATTTGTATACGCATGTTCTTACACCTTTTTAAAAATTGTAGGTACTTGTTAAAATTGTCAGCTGCGTACGTCATGTTTACGATGGCGTAAAAGCAATTACTCTCGCATTATAAATCAAAAGGAAATTGGAAAGAAGTTTTAATGAACATGACGTGATGACGTTTCCCCTCGGGAAATGGCCTGAATCAAAAAATAACATTCGTCAATAACTTTATAAAAGCGGCCACAAGTCCATTAGACAAGCCCATCGAAACTTTATGCATTAATCTTGGCATTCGATTTCTTTATCATTGTTGTACCAACTTTGTTAAATAAATTAAGACTGTGACGAAAACGAGAGTTCTGTTATTCTTAGTATAAATACGTCAGTTCAACGAATTATCGACAAATTATTAACTATTATCATGAACTTGATATTATTGATTCAAAATATAAGAAATTATGTTAAAATACTTAATGATATCCTCCACTACTATTATAATACTGTATTGCTATATTAAATATTAATTATTGTTTTTGGGAGATCTCATCAGCAAAGCGCAACACTTTGTAGATGGATAATCCTGAGCCTTGCACTCTTCTAATGTTTTCCTCTGTATCTCTGAGAAGACATCCTTTGAGTTACAGCATAGCTCTTAGACTAATTTTATTATAAGATAGTGGATATTTTGTAGAGACATGAAATTGAGAGTGTGATTTTTGGATGAACCCTTAATCGAGTTCAAAGTTGGAAATTTTGCTTATCAATCAATCAATCAATCAATCATTTATTTATTTGACACAACTTAACAATTTAACGTAGTATAGAAACTCTGGCTTCCGCACTAGTCATAGAACTGTGTCGCGGAAACCAGCGTCTTCCCAGTTTGGTGTAAGTACTTATAGCTAAATTAAAATTATGCCAAATACATCTTTGCTCTGAATACCAAATAATGACACAACTTGCAAATAGAAAATAAATTTATTATATTATATTCCATATATTTCGATGTATGTCCACGCCGCGGGTGCCAGCCACTAGTTTAAAGCCCATATTACAAAAAACCGCGTAAATACGTAGTTTACCGCGTTCGAATTGTATATTTTATCATAATTTTTATTTGCAATTACTCAGTAAAAGTAATCTGTTTTCTCTAATTGAATAATATTGATGTGTATTTCAGTTATTTTACTTATTTGTTTAAAAATATATATTTTTTCCCTGAACATGGCATACTTTTCCTGCGAGCCGCAATTTACTGAATTAAAATATATCCTTAATTTAATTTTCAACCAAAAAGGCTATAAAACGATTCCTTAAATTTCCGAAGTTCTTCATAGTATTTACTATCTGTTCTTGCTGGAGATTGAGGAGTTGGTAGCCGAATCCTACATCATAGGCCTTAATATGCAAGGACTGTTAACACGGAGTAGGTGTGTACTGTAATTTGTTGTTACTTGTTATTTATTGAGCTATTATATGTTACATTTAACGTTCCTGGAGATCAAGGACGATTTACATAACTTTATATCAGAGCATTAGTTGGTTAGTGCTAAACACATATATCTTTTTTTCTCGCCACTCTGACCGGCACAGCAGCGGTGCGGCGTTGAAAGCCGTGCATCGTCAAACGTCGATTCAGTTCGGCAGATTTCGGCGAACTGTTTGTGTGCGTGCGACTAGATGTATGCGTATGCAATAGCTTTACCGCGGCAGTCCCCGAGTGCCACACGTATTTTCTTTTTATGATTTTTTTAAAAGTAATGTTTATTTCACTGCGCTAGCAACGTGCTCTCAGTGCAACTCAGTTGCAACTCAGGTGTAGCTCAAGTGCAACTCAAGTTCAACTCAAGTGCAACTCAAGTGCAAGTCAAGTGCAACTCAAGTGCAACTCAAGTGCAACTCAAGTGCAACTCAAGTGCAACTCAGGTGCAACTAAGGTGCAACTCAAGTGCAACTCAAGTGCAACTCAAGTGCAACTCAAGTGCAACTCAAGTGCAACTCAAGTGCAACTCAAGTGCAACTCAAGTGCAACTCAAGTGCAACTCAAGTGCAACTCAAGTGCAACTCAAGTGCAACTCAAGTGCAACTCAAGTGCAACTCAAGTGCAGCTCAAGTGCAGCTCAAGTGCAGCTCAAGTGCAGCTCAAGTGCAGCTCAAGTGAAACTCGAGTGCAACTCGAGTGCAACTCAGGTGCAATTCAAGTGCAACTCAAATGCAGCTCAAGTGCAACTAAAGTGCATCTCAGGTGCAACTCAAGTGTAACACAAGTGCAATTCAGGTGTAACTCAGATGCAGCAAAGGCAACTCAAGTGCAACCCAGGTGCAACTCAAGTGCAACTCATATGCAACTTAATTGCAACTCAAGTGCAACTCAAGTTCAAATCAAGTGCCACTCAAGTGAAACTCAAGTGCAGCTCAAGTGCAGCTCAGGTGCAGCTCAAGTGCAACTAAAGTGCAACTCAAGTGCAACTCAAGTGCAACTCAAGTGCAGCTCAAGTGCAGCTCAAGTGCAGCTCAAGTGCAGCTCAATTACAGCAAAGGCAGCTCAAGTGCAACTCAATTGCAGTTCAAGTGCAACTCAGGTGTAATACTGATGCAGCAAAGGCAGCTCAAAAACAACCCAGGTAGAACTCAAGTGCAACTTAAGTGCAACTCAAGTGCAACTTAAGTGCAACTCAAGTGCAGCTCAAGTTACATAAAACCGCGTAAATACGTAGTTTACCGCGTTTGAAATGTATATTTAAAAAAAAAAATATTTACAATTACTCAGTAAAAGTAATCTGTTTTCTCTAATTGAATAATATTGATGTGTATTTCAGTTATTTTACTTATTTGTTTAAAAATATTTTTTTTCCCTGTACATGTTGAAGCAAAAACTCGTGTATACCTCATTGTCTAGCTCAATTTTTCAGATTCTGTTGATGCAGTCCTCCTAAAAATAGTTTCTCTCTACCAGATATCATGTGCTTTGATAATCATAAAACAATTTTTATTGCGAGGCGCAATTTACTGAATTAAAAAATATTTCCGTAATTTAATTTTCAACCAAATAGGCTATAAAACGATTCCTTAAATTTCCGAAGTTCTTCATAGTATTTACTATCTGTTCTTGCTGGAGATCGAGGTGCAATTCAGGTGTAACTCAGATGCAGCAAAGGCAGCTCAAGTGCAACCCAGGTGCAACTCAAGTGCAACTCATATGCAACTTAATTGCAACTCAAGTGCAACTCAAGTTCAAATCAAGTGCCAATCAAGTGAAACTCAAGTGCAGCTCAAGTGCAGCTCAAGTGCAGCTCAAGTGCAGCTCAAGTGCAGCTCAGGTGCAGCTCAAGTGCAACTAAAGTGCAACTAAAGTGCAACTCAAGTGCAACTCAAGTGCAGCTCAAGTGCAACTCAAGTGCAGCTCAAGTGCAACTCAAGTGCAGCTTAAGTGCAGCAAAGGCAGCTCAAGTGCAACTCAAGTGCAACTCAGGTGCAACTAAAGTGCAACTCAAGTGCAACTCAAGTGCAACTCAAGTGCAACTCAAGTGCAGCTCAAGTGCAACTCAAGTGCAGCTCAAGTGCAACTCAAGTGCAACTCAAGTGCAACTCAAGTGCAACTCAAGTGCAACTCAAGTGCAGCTCAAGTGCAGCTCAAGTGCAACTCAAGTGCAACTCAAGTGCAACTCAAGTGCAACTCAAGTGCAACTCAAGTGCAACTCAAGTGCAACTCAAGTGCAACTCAAGTGCAACTCAAGTGCAACTCAAGTGCAACTCAAGTGCAACTCAAGTGCAACTCAAGTGCAACTCAAGTGCAACTCAAGTGCAACTCAAGTGCAACTCAAGTGCAACTCAAGTGAAACTCAAGTGCATATTACGTCAGAACTTGACCTCAAAGTATCTCTTTTTTCGTTTTTACTCGAACTTGGACAATTTATTGCATGGCGTTTTTTGATTGCAGGTCAATAATCTTCGGTGATCTTTTCACATACTTGATTGTTAGGTTACTTTCTCCGTTCTGAATTCGACGCTCAAGTTTAAATTTAAGATCTTTTAAGTATCGCTGCTGCTGAGGTGTTTGATCCGAGAATTTCTTTATATTACCAAAAGCGGCGTTATTTTTCTGTCGTAGGATGTTTTTTGCTGTATCTTGCGATTTAAAGCAGATCTTAACTGGACGGGTTTTATGGGCATTGTACTTACCCAGGCGCATTATATACTGCGATACATGGCAGCTATCATCAATAGTTTTTATGATACGAATTACTTCAGCATTGACTAATTCAATTCTCTCGTCCTTGTTAGAAGAAACTGGCTCAGCGATACCACTAATAATAATATTTCGGCTCCTGGCCTCACGTTCACCGACTTCCGCTATAATATTTTCCTGTATGCAGCTGGTCGACTCGTGTGAGATACTGGTCTGAGAGTGTAGTTGATCAACGATATTATACAAATTTTGCACCTTTCTTTCTGTTGCAGTATTATTTTGTTGTAAAGCCAGTAATTCATTTTTTAATGTAATTTGCTCGGTTACGATACTATCAGTAGTAGACTTCACATCTAATAATTGTTTTTTGATAGTAAACATATCACTAGCAATTTTTTGTGTAAATTCGGTTTGACTCGTACTAAGTAATGTCATCATATTCATCATTTCAGTCATTTGCTTCCGCATTTCCATCAACTCTGTGTGTATAAGTTTATCATCGTCTGGCAGTTTACGCTTATAAGCTCGTCGTACGTAGGTTTTCTCGAAC
The DNA here is from genome assembly GCA_947049295.1 of Ligdia adustata. NCBI lineage: Eukaryota > Metazoa > Arthropoda > Insecta > Lepidoptera > Geometridae > Ligdia > Ligdia adustata. Next base: position 6,972,757 of record OX346237.1, read on the forward strand.
TCTTGACTGCAAGGTTTGGTTGCGAGTCACATCGCCCGACAGCAGCCTTAATGTTTCGATCGTTCGGTCAATAAAATATAGGATACTATGGATCAAGATCGTTTAAGTTGTCACGCTCGCAGCTCTCTGGTGCGTCTGAATCGGTCGCCCACTTTCTCGGACAGTAAAATACCTAAACTTGCGCAGCGCTCATACGTAAGAGCCCTCTTAATAAAAAAAAATAGTATATTTATACACAGATTCAATGAAATCCAACAAGCTTAAAGAGAATAATAAAATAAAAAAACTCAGGATAGCGTACTCGTATAACTTTTCGCCCCAGCCAGTACACTACAACTAAGCCGGTACACTCTTCAGTCTACTGGCGTGCGTTCCAACTCATAAGAAGTAGCGCACTCAATACTTCTTTATAGGTTCTGACATTATTAATTGCCATCACCTTCTAGAAATAGTATTGTCTCATGGTTTAAGCTATATTTTGCTAGTTCATTGCGCAGGTAGATCTTCACGTGTCACGGCATATGACAAAACTTATGTGCTTGCACATTAGTTTCGTTTGGTGTAGTATTTGAGAGAAATACCTTGTTTTTGGAAGGCATCTATCCCAAGCGCCATCAGTATGCGAACTACGGCGAGCACATGCTAAGTGTCGCGTGACTAATCTCCGTTTGACGCAATCTCGTAGTATCAGCCTTCCACATCGGGAAGTAGCTAACCTAACCCCCCTCCCTTCTTCCTCTTAACCTGAAAGGCACCCCTGCATATTTCGCCAGAACAGGTATTTCTCGCCTCATCATATTTTTCCCGGTGTCCTTCCTTGGATTTTTATTGAATAATAAGCTGTAATTGGAATCGCGGAAAACTTGTCATTTGTCACATGATATGATCCAAATAGGCCAGATATATAAGACGCGTACTTTAATAGTATTCAAATCTTTCTTATTAATAATTTGAATGAACCCTCTCGTTGTTATAAAATTATAAAACCCTCTTTCTACGATATTTTTGTGCACTTTATGATCTTTCATTACACTGACATTTATGTCATGGCTGTAACAATAAGCTTATAACGTCTGCCAACGCCCCAAGCGTCTGACTTGTACCAATCGTCTAGTATGCACTACGCGTCATAACTAGGTCACCTGTGAGTAAACTCGTAGACACTCAGTCTCTGTCAACATCATCAAATGAAACGCTACTAATACTAGATGCTAATCTACCTGCCTGCTGCCTTGCTTGGAAAACTGACTTATGTAGGTAGGTTCTTGAGTAAATTATTGGCAAAAAGCTGCCTTGAACTGACTGGAGTAAATTTGTCACAAGTTTTTAGATTTCAAACTTAAAGCTTTATTGCTTTACTTAACGCAAAAATAAGGAAAGAAAATTAAAATATAAATATATGACAGTATTCCGAAGTAGGTATTAAAACGCTTTCAAAGACCCTTCACTTTCGTTATTATTTAATTTCTGATCTACCGGTTCGATTCTTCTGAACAGAAAGACGAAACACCGGCTAAAGACGCCTGTTAATGCTAGTTGATTAATTTGAATGCAATCGTATTGTGAGTGAGCAGGAATAAGTAACGACTAGAAATGTAACGACTGTGAACAAAGTTAAGCTTATCTTTAATTACAAAACAACATCTTTTACTGCCAACAACCTTTTTTGCAATTGGATATTACTTCCATTCTTCCAGCTAATTGGAAGGATTATCTCTGCCAAATTATTCCCACCTCTACGGTACAGGATGCAAGGTCCATCTCTTCTCTTCTTCTGACTTAGACATCCGCTGATACATTCGTTGACGTATGTGACGTTGTCAAAAGCACAAACTGGGTAGTAGACTCTTGGGCAGTTGCAGTCAGTATTGTTCTCCATTGGAGTGAAATGCTGAGGATGCATTTGCCAGGGTTCGACAAGGCCATAAAACTTCATGGCAATATTGTAAGACTTGTTGGGTTCCGTTTTTCCAGCCTTATTTGTCTTCATTATAAAGATAACTAAAACTAAAAATGTAGTTAAACTTGATCTAAAACACATGTAAGCTGAAGAGGTAGTGAGCCATTTCAATAATGCAAAAAAATTAGTGCAGGCATAGATCGCGCTGGAGTCGTGATCTTGACCTATTTAATAAGCATTGGCGGAAAATGACTTGAGACAGAAAAGGCTGGAAGAAAATGGGGTAGACCTTTGTCCGGGAGTGGAACGGCATGGGTAAGAAAACAAAATGTCTTTGGGAATATTTTTAATAATATGAACGTAATATTTACTCACCAAATAAGATAAAAGTGTTTAGTTTTTTGGCCAATGACGCCATATTACTCATACAAATATTCTCAAGAATGATTGTATAAAGTAAGATCTTAAATTTGGTTAATTAAATGATTTCATTTGAACTAAGCGTAACAGATGTAGTTTTGAGTAATTAAATACAGATTTAGTTTTTATGTGTCCAATTAGGAAAGGTATAAAAAGTTTATACCTTTTTTTATGTACCTACTCCATTGATTTAAAGTCCTTATTAGCTCAATAAGTGAAAAAATATGAAAATTTTATTTGTGGGTAAGTTTTTAAATATGTCAATAAAATTATGCGTATTTGCCGAAGTCTGATAAAGTGATAATTCCAAATGGATAATTTAAAAAAAATTGATATAGCTCTTTTTTATCAAGCTCTAAAAAATAACAAGTATTCATTAGATATTTGATATGTCTAATGTCGAACAATTTGTGGGTCTAATGACGAACAATTTGTGCGTCTAATGACGAACAATTTGTGCGTCTAATGACGAACAATTTGTGGGGCTAGTGTACCAATGTAAAAGTTGCTTATATTTAGTATCTTATTCTCAGCTTTTTTGTATTCATCGAAATCTTTTGTTCTACGTCCTATAAAAATCCACAACGCACATAATTAGTTGTTCTAAATGACGTGAACGTTATTTGCACCTACCTCATCATATCTGACATTTTCAGCTATCTTAGCATGCATAATCGGGTACATCTACACCGAAAACAAACAAACCGATCCCTTCATCTATTTCTTTACCGAACGCACTTATGACGTCAGACCTCTCCGAAAGTTCACCAATTGCTCTCTCTGTCCGAGGATCTACATCCCGGTATGTGGTAACGATAGCAGGACTTACACCAATGAATGTAAGTTGTACTGCTTGAATCACGAGCTGGCTAAATATCCTATAGTAATAATGAAAAGAAGAGGCAATTGTCGTGTGTTCGTTGGAATGGATTAAATATCATTACGTTTACCGCATATTGTTTATGTTAGAGTATTTAAGAAGAAAGTTTCAAATATAATAAATTAATGCTTACACTCGTATTGATTATCAATTTACCATTTGACTATCAGCTTGCACGACCACGGCGCGGAAGTCAGTGAAACTGTGGCCATAGATTGAGCATGTCTAGTCTGGAATGGCTGGAGTTCTGGTATACTTACAATCTACGGCTATAAACGAAGGTGTTGTGTAAAGTGACACATAAAACAAGAAATACAAAGCATATTGTTACCTACATAATATGATGACGCAACTGCACTTAGTTTTAATGAAAACATCTAATTCACAGGAACGTAGACCGTCTTCTAAGTGAATCAAACATCTACAAACGTAGAATATGAAACTTTTTAAAACATCACTACGAAAATCATTATAAATAAATTTGAAATTATTCAGACCCTTCCCTTTCCTCGATACTCGTATAATAAATAGCTCATTATATATTCCGTGTTAATCAAAATTTCCGAACTTCACTCATCAAACCGTTTATTGTCTATTAAAATTTCACCAAAGTTGTGGATCGTTAGGATTTTGAATTGCTCTGGAAACGGTTTTAAATGTAAATCTGAGGTTTAATGATAAGTGAGGTAGATACCGCAAACGGTATATGATTTAGTCTCAAGGCATGATTTTAAATTTAAGGTAAAGGAGAAATAATAATAATAAGGAAAGCGAAGTTTATCTAACGGCCTTATTTTGCACTTGTGCGTCTTTTGTTTTGTTTTGGTGCATGTCGTTCTCTTACGGATGAAACAAGACAAAAGAAGAATGAATGAATGAATTCACTTTATTACAGACACACCAACATCAAATATACAGGAAAAATCTTACATCTAGTGTCACAAGAAGCTCGAAGTTAAAACGCGTTTATTAATATTTATTATACTAAAATTTTGTGAAATTTCTTATCTTCGCATGGTCTACAACCCTTACTAAAGAGAGAGCCATGTTAAGCACTGAAATAAAATAGCTTTTGAGGTTGTCCATTTATTGTAATTAGGCTTCCAGTAAAATTTAAGACTTACGCACAAACATATGGCAAAAGTTAATACATTCATACATAATACATTTGACCTGTTCCTAATGTCTAACGTTCCGATAGTAGAACAAGTTCAAGAACGTGGCTTCGAGGCAAGCGTGCCACATCTTAGGTCTCATCGTTTCTATAGTAAATAAACAAAAGAAATCTGAAATCATTATTTTCTGAATCATTTATTTAAAAAGGTATACAGTTACCATTATGTACGACATAAACGTTGGGATCGAAGTTTAATTCGCAGTCCATTTTACACTTACTATAATAAGAGTTTCCATTAGATGCACATACAGGGGCGTAGACGTTGGAACATTCGCATAAGATAGGTGGAGGAATAACGTCAGTTCCATTGGGATTAGGAAAAAGAGTGGAGGGTAGAACCATAGACTCAGTACTAGTTTCTACCACGTTGGTTCCATTTGTGACATCTGTATTGTTGCTTGAGGTTACATTAACTGGATTAGGATCTAGATGGCTTTCTGTTTCGTTATTCTGTGTGACGCTGTAAAAAAAAACATTGTGGTTAACAGAAACTACAGAGGAAGAAAATTTTCTTCTTTAAATATCTTTCCGTGGTAAGGTTTGTCTCAGTAGCGGAGTACCCCGCGTGTAATTTATGTATTTTTAATGTCACATTTGCGCAATGATTCTTTGAATGATTCGCGGATATACAACCGATGGAAAAAAAATCTTTAATCTCTGCCAATGGTGCAATAGTGTTCAGGCATTCTAATAAATATCTCACTGTATTAGCCAAATGATTAAATATTTTACACTTATGACTATTTTGTCACTTCATTTAAAGGAGTGTAAAACGTAAGGCCACAGAAGCTAGAAGTAAGCTCGAAGTTCGTTGAATAACGTGTGGCTAGTCATATTGTATATAGTGATACAGTGGTGATATCATTGACCATTTTTTATTTAAATGCACAAGCTTATATTTTAATTTAAAGGAATCCGCATAGTAAAAGGGCACAGCTCTTGTAACCTAATAGTATAGCAATTTATTTCATGCAACCAATGATTTCTACTGCTAGAAACTTACTGTAGATCCAATTGTGCAGATACCATGGGAGTTTGGAAAATATCCACTATCATGATGCAAATACCTAGAATTACAACAAAAATATAAACTTAAATTAATATATCGTACGATAAAACCAGGTTTTCACCAAGTGAAATGATATTTGAACTTCACTGCACTGCTTCCTTTAATATTACGTTTGAATTTCTTTATGTATTTATTATTTATCTTATCTTTGTTATTGTTATTATAGGTGTCTTGTAAGTAAAAACGTCTTCTTTCTTATTTTTCTTTATCTGCTAAAATACTGCACTTCCTCCATAACTGAATTCGTATGCGACTAAACATGCAAACTATATAAGATGAAAGAAAAGTTTGTTACCCTCGAAGCAAAGAAACTAAGTCAATAAATTATAAGAATCCAGTTAAGATCTTCAAGCATTTTTGTCTGTCGTGATATAAACTGTGTCAAAAATTCAGGTGTCTGAACTTCAGAACATTGGATAATATTTTCAACTGAGAATAAAATAAAGTTTTGACAAGCTACAACAGAAATCTCAACTAAGATATTAATTATTCCTTTAACTTTAAATCTATCCATTAAGAACTTAGTTTAACCTCTAATTGAGTGACTAGGGCCTATTAAAGTCTAGGGGATAACGATACCCTATATGATAGAGTTGTATGTATTCAGGGTATACAAAGTTACAAGTAAAATTTGATATGAGGTTTCACGTGTACCTGATTATTGGAAAGGTCTAATATATACTATAGTTTCGTTCACATTCGGTGAACTTCATCAGGGATGAAATGAGTCGTTCGTGTCTTCAATGACGACACGACAAATCTCGCACTGCGCTAGGCTGATTGCCGCGCGCGCTAAGTCATCGCCGGCCGCAAGGGGGGGTTTATATACAGTACTGGATTGTCTCCTAAAAGACACGGCCGGCTAGAGAACTGATGGAGCATTACTTAGTTGGACCTTTCCAACAATCAGGTACGCGTGAAAACCAAATGAATAAAACACGCGTTATATTTCTAAATAAAATTGAATATTTAATAAACCCCCATTTCACAATTTTGTCGTGGCGGTCATCTTGGATTTGAATTTTATCATAATGTATAATTCTACTAGTCAAGCCCTTTCATAATTCCCCTATCGAGTGATAGTGAATGAATATGTAGTTCGCCATTTTGTGGCAGCGGCCATCTCAGACCGAATTTCTTCAAACATAGCTAAGAACATTCCCAACAATTTACCTTTCGAACAAAAAAAACAACATCAGTCCATCCGTTCTGGAGCTACGATACCACAGACAGACAGACACAGATACAAAAGACCAAAAACTGAAAATAGTATAATTATTAATGGTTGATTCGTAACCAAATGATTTCTGTATCTGAAGTTAATATTAGATTACATTCCTTTATATAAATCGTTACCTAAAATCTATTCTATATATTATGTTTGTATTGTTAAGATAAGAAAGAGCGGGATTACCTGGCACAGGGATTATTATTATCCCTAAAAGCTAGACCCAACCTCAAATTAGTAAATTTAAACTGAGATGAAAAAAACGGTTAATTTTTATTGCAGTCGGCTTTTAATTGATTTTCTATGGTACATAAGCCCTTTCATAATATAAATTATTTTTTCATTACACTATTCATATTCAACAAGTCTATCACTCACGTATTTGTTTGCTTTAATCAAAGAGCGTTGGACTTTTTAGTAAAGAAACGCCTTTTGTATTATAATATAAGGTTTATATTATTCAGAGATTTTCATACAATTTGATCCAACAGTCGTGTAGGTAGATGTTAAACTATAATTGTTAAGGAGCAGTAAATGAGACTCATCAGCTAGTTAGCTATGACTAATTTATTCATCGATACCCACATAATAATAATCATAATATACATTTTTACGACTACCTACATTAGAGTACCAAAAAGTTTTAATTAAGTAGTTACAAAAACACATTATTTGTCAGATGTCGATAGAAGTTATTCAGATTTATTGATTTTAATACAAAACTACATGACCAAAAAATAATTTTGAAGTCGGCCGTCACCCAAAACAACTTATGTTTTTTTCTGCAGATAATTAAATTTCCCTTTTATATTTGGAATTCGGTAACATTATAATTATAATATGTGGACAACATCTACACAAAGGTCTTCAGGTCTCAAACTAGGCAAAGCCTGTGCTATGGTAACCTGATGACTGATATACATACTTATATACATAAATACATACTTATATATATAATTAACACCCAGGCACACAAATATTTAACATGTCCGGGGATCGAGCCCGGGACCAGCGGCGCAGAAGGCAGGGTTGCTACCAACTGCGCCAACCGGACAGTCGATCGAAACAAATCGAAAGAAACTTACAAAAGAGAGGTAACAATGTTTTCGTCATTTTCTATTTGATTTTCAAATTCAAAACTAGAGATAAGCTGCTGTACTCTACGTATAAGTCAGAGCGCATAAAAGATTCGATACACTTTCCGCACAATCTAAAACTCATCATTTTTTAATTTGACATGATTGTCAGAATTGTAATTAAAATGAAATACAACCGTGAAAATTGGGTTCTAGTTAAAGTCTATAATTGTCCAATAAATTTTTACTCGAGCATTCGACGGGCATTATTTATGCGTGTTTTATTAACCGCTAAAGAAATAACTGTGATTTATGTAATACTTTTTTAAATGACAACGAAAAAAATGTTTTTAAATCCTTGTTAAAAAAGTTTGTGTAAGTCACTAGTAAAATAAAAAACTTTCTATCTAATCTTAGTCGCTCTAGTCTAGAAGATGCTCTCACTGGAGGGCACACTGGACACATGATGATACACTCACTACATCCGCTTATAGTAGAAACTGATTGCGGATAAAAGCTTTAAAAAAAAACTTAGTCGCTATTTAGTATCGTATAAGCCTTATTTTTGAACACTACTTCTTATAAGCTTTAGTAAAATTATAATCATCATTTGATTGCAGAAGTATTTGAGGAAAGTTAAACCAGCCGATTTAAAATAATATACTCGTAATGGTAAAAACATGCGTAAAATAAATAATAATAATAATATCGGACAACATCCACACAAAGGTCATCAGGTCTCGAACTAGGCAAAGCCTGTGCTATGGTAAAATGATGACTGATATACTTACATAAATACATACTTATGTATATATATAATAAATACCACGACAAAGGTCAAACAAATAATCTAAAATGTTGGTCCTAAATAAGAGAAATATTGATAATTGTCCTTAATTTAAAAAAAAAACCGCATTTTTATTGCGATATTACAAAGTTATTAGAACTACTAGTATTTTTAATCTTTATTACATTTAAAGCTTTCCTCTGCAACATCTCATCGTAAGACTGTGCAAGCTGTCCAACATTCATCTCAATCCATTGAATTGGAAGCCTCGCTCCGAAGATCGATCGTACATTGAGAATGCCGATTTATAATAAAATCCTAAGCTGTAGCAAAAAAAAACCCGTAAGAAAACTACGCGTAGATCTATTTTAACAGTAAAATTAATTCAAACGAATTAATAACATTTTCATATTGATAAAAGTTATAATTAACCAACAAAAAAAACAATATACATTAAGCAAGAAAAACAAGAAGAATTTAGAAAGTTATAATTATATTATATATCTTTTTATTTTTTAATCCAAATAACTGACAAAGTTTATGTGCCCCTGCCGTAGTGGAATTTGAGCCCCTGCCGTAGTGGAATTTGAGCCCCTTCCGTAGTGGAATTCGGTATTCACTTTATTAATATAACTTTTGTAAGTATAACTTATTACTTGACCTTTAACATTTTCTAAATAATATTTTTAAGTCGTATAGAGAACCTACTGTTTCTTATTAGGTATCTGTGCGAGCTTCCTTCAGCTGACAGTGATACATCGAGACGAAAGGAGACGCAACATTGTAGTCTTTCCTAAAACTCTACACTTACCGTAATTTTACTGACAGGAAACAGAAAGGACTTGTTTCATTTTTGGCCAGGACGGTGTACATCCACCAAAAATGCCTAAACATGTAGTTAATACTGTGTACTAATAAAAATGTGTCAGTCACCTCCTTCATTGTGTACAAAAATATTTAAATTTTGTGAATTGTAGTGGAATTATTGCATTTCTGGAAGATGTATGTATCCGAAGTTGTCTCCAATGGTCACATTGGTCTATAAATAGTACCACCCGTCACAAATGTCAAAATTGACACAATAAAAACGCGTAAATGGCTGGAGGTCCATACATTTTTGAAACAACTCTATTAACTGAATATAAAACAATTAAACTAAAAATTTCAAATCCTCCGACGCTAAATAAATATATATGATTCGCCATTTTGTTTAGAGTCACTTTCATTTGATATCCATATTAAGGGAGTGGAGGAAAAATATATAATCAGACATATTTTTTGGTGGCGGCCAAATGTTACTGATTTTGTTGTTAGTTCACTCCCGGCCAATTCACTTTACAAACAAAAAGACACAAAATCAAAATCAGCGCATCCGTTCGGGAGTTCGGGAGCTACGCCAAAGACACATCCTCTCACACGCATACTTACACCCACATACACATACATATCAAAATTATAACATCCTGTTGTTCTTGCGTGGGAGGTAAAAACACATTTCACCGAAACAAACAAAACGACAGATACGACGTATCTATTACTTACTCAAATTTTGGTAAGAAAGTAAGCAAAAGAGTATTGATTGAATTGTAGCATTACCAAATTTATTTACCAAGCTTTGTTTACCGAGCACCGCATACCATGCTCCTCTGATGGCATAAAGTTGATAGATATGCTTCAACATATTCATTAAAAAACCGCCTTATTTTTTTCACATTTATATAAACACATTCATGTACGTCTTAGGTATATTGTGCTGATGTACTTTGAGTTATGAGTAATGGAGTGTTTTTTTCTTCTTGGTATCGTCCTTGGTAAGTCCCCACATCACGGCAGAGAGGGCTGATAATAATATAATAGTCCTCCATTTTGTTCTGTCCTGGGATTTCCGCTTCGCCTCAGTCCACGTCAATCCAATGCTTTTGGCGTTTACAATAATTGAGCGCCGTCGCCACGTCTATTTGGGACGGCCTGGTATGTGTCGGTCCTTTCTAGGGCTTGTCTTGGAATGAGATAAGAACCTCTGCCCAAAGTATGGCCAACCCATCTCCACTTACGACGTCGTATCCGAATATAAAAAGATTTTCATGGCACTCTCCCCTAAGCTCTATGTGAGCAATAACGTCTGAACAGAAGATCTTCGCATCAGGATTTGCCGCATGCATCGGTTGATCAAGACTTGAAATTGTTGCGTTATAAGTTTCGTGACTTGCCAAAGTCTCAAGTTTATGAGGTGAACTAAGCCAAAAAGGGGTTTATTGCAACCAAACTTTAAATATTGCAAGAAGTTGGTACCTGTTGGCAGTCTGATCCGTCGAGCCGGGTTTCGAGCGCGTTTTCTTCTGGAACTTGCGTGGGGTGTCGTCTACAAAGTCTTGTTTTCGTGAATTAGTTAAAAGTGTTCTTAACAGTTATGTTTGATAAAAATCGGTCTAAGATGGCCGCCGCTACAAAATGGCTGATTACATATTTTTTTCACAACGCTTTAAAATGGGTATCAAATGAAACGGCTTGACTAGTTGAATACTATATAGGCATTTATATTAAATCCAAGATGGCTGCCATTCACTTTTTTTTTACAAGGTATCGAATTTTTTAATTTAAAATAAAAAAAAATGTATACCTTCTATAAATAAATATAACTGAGATATTTAAAATTATACTTATAGCAGCTATAATTCAACTCAAACATAAATTGATCGCAACGTGATGACTTATCTCTTTCTCAAAATCGATGTACAAAGTAAACAATGATAAAATATTCCAAAAGTAGGGTTTATTTGGTTTGTTTCCGACATATTCATTTCCATGCCTTTGATTTGTTCGCGTGTTTACTTACGATAATGAAATGTACGCTTATCGTACAAAACGAAGTTTTTTTTGTTAAAACCTAAAATAACAACGCACTTTGTTATTGTTTGTGAAAATTTACTGTGAAAAAATTAGGTCAACGAATAATGAATAATTTTCAAGGTTAATATAACAGATTTTCTATGGATACTTCGTTGCCAAACCATAGAAAAATATACTAGAATTCTTTATACAACTCTATACCAAAGGTTTTTGTATATATTTTATTCTGCTATATTTATCGAAGCTCTATACTTTCTTTTTTCCGCATTCTCAAAATTACTCTTCTACTTACTGCATTCAAAATTTCTTAAAAAAAAAACAAAGTTAAAGTTATTGAATAAACACCTTCTAACGCCTGGTGGGTAACATAGGCGTGTTGCTCAGAATTTCAACTAGGTAACAAGTTTCAAGCAACTTTTGTAACTTCTTATAGCTGAAAAGTTCCTATTTGCGAATTAAATTTAGACGAAACACTGCACGCTTTTTGTCTAATATGTGTGTTAAACTAAGATTACAATGTGTTAGAATCAGGGGCGCATTTACCATAGGCCCAAAAGGGCCATAGTCCGAGGCAGCTAGCTACCACAGGGCAAACTCATGCTTTTGTCTTGAATTTGTGAGTATAAAGCTAAAATTACAGATGTTACATTAAATTTTACTGTGAAATGACTGATGAATACTGCCGAAGCTGAAGGAGACAACCCGCCCGTTGTGGGAGTAACGAAAAATCTCTCGTATGACATGTTGTGTGCAATTACAATAAATTAATCGATGCATAAATGATGCGACTACAATATACTATTTTCAATTTACTACCGAATTTTAAAAACTTTTTCTATAATTTATGATAAAATATCGTCTGCGAAAATGTTGTTATTGACAATCCTTTTGACAAATATCAGCTAACGAGACACGCTGTCGACTCGTTGTAGCGCCGATTGTAAATTGTGACGCAACCGATGTTTTAACCGACATTAAAAAGATAAGAATGTTCTTACGTCATCGCAATCTTTATCTGAATTAGCCAATGATTCAGAGATATTAAAAAAACAATTTACAAATAAGTGGCTAAAACTGACTTCAAAAATTCGACTGCAAAGACTTTAGACCCACGTATCTTAACAAGCAAAATCGCTGGACGCAACTAGTATAATCAATGACCATCTGTAGTTGAATAATAATATATTGACATAACGCTTATAATAATACGATTAGCCGTTTAGGCTCTAGGGTGTGCCAAAGAAATATACAACCAAACATACATAATCAAATATACACTCAAAAAACATAACACTCCTTCTTTCGCATGCCAGTTTAGGTAACCTAATACAGTTAAGTAAATTAAAAATAAAACTAGTGGCTGTAAGCGTCTTTACGCGACGTTTAGGCTCTAGAGCTTACCAAAGAAATATACATACATATGTACATACATACATATGTACACACATACATATGTACATACAAACATATCAGGTTTACCTATTTGTACGAAATAATATCGAAAAATACGCCACACTAGGAGCATCATACGAAGATAACACGAGGCAGGCACAGGAGCAGGCTCGCAACACCTGCTCACTCACTCGCCAAATCGGTCAAATCTGTATAATATGTAGGCGGCTCTAATTACTACAACCATCTACCGGATTGTATTAGGAATGCAGCTTCTGAAAACGTGTTTAAAAACAAACTTAAATTACTCTTAGGGTAGTAAATCGTCTAATTCAACAAAAGAATTTTTGAAGATAAATATTTATGAAATCATTTGTATACATCAATATACATTTATGATATAATTTGTGTGTATTCATTATAAAGTGATGAGTAAAAAAATTTCTAATAATTTAATGCATGCAATGACTTGTAAACAATTTTACCAATAAAAGTCTGTATTCTGTCCATACATACACTCGAAAACATAACCTTCCTTCTTTCGCAGTCGGGTAAATACGAGTATACCATCGAATTGAGTACATCGTCATCGGTCGGTTCGGTTCGGTTTCTTACCCGGGGTCCACCTGACAATCAGAGGTGTACCAAGGGTGAAAACACGTCCGTATAGTCCCCCCAAGTGAATTTGACAGGTGGACCACGGGTAAGAAACTCTCTATTCACCAAAACAAATTAGCAAAAATATGTTTTTCAGAAAGAATGTAATTAGGTGGCCCCCTTAGTATTGGTCTAGTAGTTTGGTTGGTATAAAGAAATCGCTGAAAAATTGTATGGTGCAAACTATATTTTTTTAGTTCTTTAAAACAACCAATGAAGTCTACTAATTGAGTAGCTACTCATAACTGAATAATAATAGAAGTCTGTACTTTTTTATTATTTATCGCTAACATCAAAGCGAAGCGGAAAAACACCAGACATTCATTAAACAATTAAAATATTAATGTGACAAGAAATACCAGACTTTATTGATTATACACTTGAAATTCGTCTAGAAAACTAACTCTGTAATTTGCTGACTCAACATTTAGCGATGGTAATGAAATAGTACTTAACATAAATTTTATTTTAACATTGTCAAAATATATGAGATAATAAATATATTGGATATAGGTTACCCCGATCCATTTCAAAAACAATATTTGTATATAAGTATGTATAATGAACTAGTCGTACAAGGCCTGATCAAATATACAGAGTAAAGTAACCGTTTGCGTGTTTTAAGCCCTAACAACGCCATCTAGTGGTAAACTTTTGCGATAAAAATGTATACGGATTTCTTACTACCAGAAGTGCAGAGGGATTATCACAATTACGTACATAAAGATTTTATCTGATTCAGATAGTTCTGTTTAGTTTACCGAATGAACGACTGAGCGAGTGCAGCGTCAAAAAACGCTTTGCGTCTACTTTTATTATGAAAACTACTAGATTGTGAGTAAAGGTTAGGTAACTTTTATTGTGGAAACTGCTAGTACGTGGGCAAAGAATCGCAAAATACGCTTTGGTCTACTATTATTGTGCGAAGTGCTAGAAAGTCTTCTAGTGGGTCCTTTGTTTTATTGATTATGGTCAAATGTGAATCGGTTTCTTCTAGGAAAAGGTGCCCCGTCTTATGCCACATCGTTGCTCACTTCGGGTGAGTCCCGGTACAACGCAAGTTTATCTTATTATAATATATAAACGCATTACCTAGTAGAAAGAGTCAACCAAAACCGTCTTACCCGCGATGTTGACAGTCGGTGAACATATTTTATGCCATTGACAGTCAGTCAGTAAAGCAATTACCACAAGTTCATAACTACTTTGTGAATGTGTGTAAGTGAGTATGTGTTTATGGTCCCTGTGATACTCACATATGAACCGCCAGCATTCACAGGCATGTGGTGCTTGCCTGTTTATGATTATAATTAGTTTACATTTACGAGCTCATCTTATATCACGGAACATGCAAAAAGAGCCTGAGCTATCGGTGAAGCAAAACATCGTGAGGAAACCATAGCATGGTGGTAGGGCGTTTCCTAGCGCTCGCCAGGGTTAGCTATCGTTAGGTTAGGTGATTTTTACAACATGAGTTTTCAAGTTGTAAAAATCACCTAACCTAACGATGTGTTCCGGCAGCCTTCCTTGTAGGGCTACAGTATCGCTGACATAGCTCACCCCAGCACTATCTATTCGGAAGGCCCTCGGAAGCTGCCATATCGCTGCAATTTTAGAACCCTTTGGTTTGATGCGTGACGATAGCTGGACGCCTAATGGAAACAGTCTTATTATTTGGAAGATAGGACGACCTTTGGTGTGGGGTACCACGTGTGTAGACACTCTAGCACCCGTTCCATCTTTCGGAAACCAGTCAGCAGGCGGGTAGCGCAGCTTTGTCAGCAGAATGTCTCAAGCGGCACAAATATTAAACTCTGGATAGAGTGTATTTGTTTGTGTCCGTTGGAGTACAAACTTTGAAGCCGTGGGGACCAGGAGCTCTCAGCCTTTTTAAGGATTTGTCGGTACGGTTGAAGGACTCTGCTTTTGACGGAAACGCTAGCTTATATTTTGCGCAAAAAATAAGTCTAGCAATCCAGCGGGGAACGCAACAAGCATTTAGGGCACGTTGCCCGAAATAAAAAAAAAAATTACCGACTAATTTATTTTTCAATTTTTATACCTGTTAAAAAGATAAACATATTCTGTGAGTTTGAATGTATAAGAGTATATTTTACTTCGTAGTAAGAAAGCCTCAGCATGTCTTTTTCGCAAAAGATTGCCACTAGATGGCGTTGATAGGTCTTAAAACACGCGTTTGCGTGTTTTTTGAATATTTGATGTAATTTGTGAGACAACTAACTTTTACTAGTAAATGCAGACTTAAACAAGATTATTGAAGCGGTAAAGGACAACCTTTTCCATTATAACCCATTCCCTGATCAGAACTTATTCATAATTGTGAGTAATTCATACTAAATATACCTTTCTCTACAAAAGGTCAGATCATCAAAATACAGACCTATGGTAGTTTGGGACTCAAAAGTAGCAAATTTGCTGTTTAGACATTTTGCAAGTGTTTAATGAACGCATTATCTAGCAGAAATCCATTCTTCACAAGATTTTTTTAACCGTTAAATGATTCTCTAGTGTATTTCCGCTTTTATTTAGGGAGAGAATAAAAAAAAATACTCCGACTCCCAAAAAATAAAGGGACTTAATTCGGCTGCATTTTCTTTTGGAGAAATCTAAACTAATTTTAATGTTTTTTTTCTTTAAAAGGGTAATACATACGAAGTGGTCCCATGTAATTTTTACCAAAATCGGTACCTATGGTTTAGTACTTCAAACGAAATTACTGTAAAAAATGTATCGGGCCAGCCGAATGTTCCGCGTATTTGATTGCCTAATGCCCTTTTTTTAATAAAGTATAATTAATCCATATGTAACAGAAAACAATCTTACTAAACACAAATTATGATATTTACTATAACCAAATACTTTCTGTCATAACCCGGTGTCAATAAAGAGTTTTGTATTTAAACCACTCATCAGCAGCCACCGAAAGTATTTGCCCATTGTGCCCAATCTCGAAAGTCCCGTATTTCCTTCCCAACATTGTCCATCATTTCCCGGATGACAGATAAGGTAATGAGGCTAAATCCGCCGATCATTACGGATCCGGATCGGACCGTAAAATGCAGCGGCAATTTATCACCTCAATAACTCAGGATTACCATTTCTGAAGTTTTTACTCGAGGGGTCGAATTGTTGACCCGAGACTTTGCAGACCAGGATTTCGAGTTTTACTGGATTATTCTGTTGATTCAGTTTTAAATTTCATATAATAAAATAGTCTTATATTATGAGTTTCTTATTGTGCCGGTGGCCCCGGTTTTGTATTTTTGTCAGAAATTAGATTAATTAAATTATAGTAACTGAAAAAAATTATAGACGTTAGCCAACATGAAGCCGGATGTTACTTTGAAACAAGTGGTTAGAAACGATTTTTAAAAAACCCGCCTGCCAAATCTTTATACCTAAGTATCATCCTAAATAATTATATTTTAATTTTTATGTAGGTACCCAGTGTCACACTCACTACTAAGACGAATCTATTGTCACTACTCACATAAAATACGAACCGTTTAGGGTCTAGGGCGTGCCATATAAATATACATACATACTTTCATACATAAACTCAAAAAACATAATCTTTCTTCTTTTGCAGTCGGGTAAAAATACTTGAACCAACGAGATTGACAGTTCGCGTATCCACCAAAAAAAATATATTTAAGAATTCAAAAAAATTATCGAATCCCGAGATTGCCTAATTATGTGAATCATGGTTACTGTACAGTGAGTAATAATTCCAAAGGTCGCAAATGATAGACCCCTTGCGCGCTACATTTGTTTTTGCCCCGTCGAGCGAATTGCGCGGAAACTTCAGCGAATCTTGGGCCTTTTGTATTTTATTACTGGAATTGGCTCAGTTATTTTTAAATGTTAAATCTTCTTTGTTTTGCTTTGGTTTGGGGTGATTACATGAAATTATATTTATATCTATCACATACTAGAATATATACAGCGTGTAACAAAAGGTGTGACATTATTTAAGAGTCTACCAATTGGTAAATAATCAGGTTAGGTTTATTTGTGAAGCGAACAACTGGATCAATTACGATTAATTCATAAAATGAGATTTTAGAGAAGTTTTCTCCAAAAACACAACTGGATCCAAGCGTGTCTGACAAATTGGTCAACACCTAAATTGAGAACTATTTGTTTAATTTTTTATATATTGAAAATAAAAAAAAACATAACACCGTAATAAGAAAAAAAGTACTAAATAAAGGTAACGCTGCCAGCATCCTGGGAACATTGCCACAAGGCAGTGAGTTGGATGGGGTTTTTTAATTTAAGTGATTAGGTAAATTTTTATATTTGTACTAAAAATGTCACTAGATAATTTTGTATTTTGTGTATTTATAAAGTAATAAAATGAAAAATTAGCATGAACTAAATAAAGGTAAATAATAACAATAAATGTCTTTATTTCAGGCTAAACCCATACAATTGTACAATAATAAAAAAATAACTTATAATTACAGACAAACACTAAAAATACACAATAATATCACAGTCGTATAAGTCATTTTCGGTTTCGGTGTAACCAAGATTTAAAAATAGGTCAGTCTCGCAGACATTGAAGAATGCCATTCTGAGATCTACGCAACCCATCCCAAAAGGACGCTACTCTAGACCTGATAACAGCGAAGAAATCAGGAACCCGTCAATCAGCTGCAAAAACGTGCTTTTTTCATTAGGATGCGAAAAGCATCATTGTATTGTTTTTATTCAACATCCACACAAAGGTCTTCAGGTCCCAAACTAGGCTACAAAGTCTGTGCTATGGTAAGCTGATGACTGATATATATACTTAAATATATAATAAACACCCAGACACAGGTCAAAGAGACATATACATGCACACAAATATTTAACCTGTCCGGGGATCGAACCCGGGACCAGCGACGCAGAAGGCAGGGTTGCTACCAACTGCGCTAACCAGCCAGTCAAAATTATTGCACCCTTATATTGTGATGCGTTTTGCGTTTAAATTTGCATACAGGTGTACAAACACAGGCAATAAGCTTTGAATAACGTATTTTTTACTTCCGTGCTACAGCTGGAGAAACTCGCGCGAGCATGTTGCACCTGATGGACAGGTTCCTTTTCTCTCGCTCCATGTCTGTATCGTCGGTCAGGTCTTGTGTCAATATATGTCCCAAATATTTAAATTGCTGCACGACCTTCATTGGTGAACCCCTCAAATAAACGTTCGGTATTCTTTCCAGCCCCCTCCCTGCTCTATATACTATCATTTCTGTCTTTTCAACATTATATATGAGACCATGTTTGGCTGCATATTTCTCACAGACAGCTAACAGTGTACGTGGACCGTTGATAAAGGGGCTGAAAAGCACCATATCATCGGCGTAGCTCAAATTGTTGGCACACACTTCACCAACACGGCATCCTACTCTAGTGCTTGTCAGCTCCTCTATGAAGTCATTCATATATATGTTGTAGAGGCGCGGAGAGGTCAATCCCCCCTGGCGGACACCGCAATCCAGCCTATATTTGCTGGAAGTCGAGTCGCCCTATCTTACTGAATTGGTTTGGTTTCCGTACCAATAGCTCAACAGGCTCACAGCGTTATTTGGTATCTCTGAGTCGCCAAGTTTGCTCCAGAGAATTTCATAATTAACTAGATCAAACGCACGACTTAGGTCCAAAAAGCAGGCGTACACCGACGTATCCCTAATAACATAATAGTGCGCCGTCTGCTTCAAACTGAATATAGCAGAGTCTGTAGAGAGACCGGCACCAAAACCAAACTGAGCGTCATCTATTCTAAAATTGTTCACTAGTGATGGCGACAGCAGTCTCTCAAATAGTTTACTTATTACTGTTCCCAATGAGATGGGTCTATAATTGGCAGGATTACTCAGATCACCCGTTTTATTCTTCACAACCGGCACTACTACGGTCCTCATAAGATTGTCGGGAAGATATGAAAACTTACAACATAAGTTGAAGAGGTTACATATTTTGTGGATACATATATTAAACTACTCGCCCACTGAATGTGTTTGATGCTTAAGCCATCGTGGCCTGGGGACTTGCCCTTATGCATATTTTTAACTGCACTTATGACGTCACTCGTCGTATAAACAAGGCTCGAGTTATCGGCATCACCACCGGCTGGAGGATAGAACACATCACATTTTTCGTACACAATTTTAAAATTTTGCTCTGCAAATATTTCGGTAATGTTAAAAGGTTCATTTTCACCGCCGACCGTCACAGGCAATGACTTTTCCTGATTTGTAGCTTTAGTGGCGTTCCAAAATTTAACGAAATGTTTATTCTTTTATTCATTTTAATAGAATTTGCATTCTTTTGACACCACTTAATTTTATTTTGAAATTTAATTCTACTAAGTCTCGTTTGATTGTAAATTTTGCCCTGAGACGGTCGGCCAGCGCATAACCAACAGAAAAGGCTGGTTGGTTCTAGCAACTTGATTAAGGTCCTTTACATGGTAATTCCACCCGACAATCTGAGGACGTTTTTTCTAAGTCCCATCAGAGTGCGAGTTGCTGCTTAGAATTGCAGCTTTCTGTAATATATTCACTAAGTCATTATATAAAATGTCAATTAATGTATAATATTCCTACATTCCTGTACATTTAGTTCCCTGAATACAGTCTGAACAGTCTAAAATATCATTAAGCTTATCAAAAGTTTCTATAGAAGTACTTTTATTAATTTTCGAAACATATATAACGGACGATAACTCGGCAATTTGAATTTTACTAGGGCCTGATGCAGTTCCACATATATTATTCGTTTTTAATTTACGTTTCTTCTTATAATTTTACTAGTGTAAATCCGTCTTCAGTATTATTTGCTTTATGGGTAGTGAGTTTCTCCGTTGTCGTTAACTTCCGACCAGTAGGTACTACGATATCGCGATACGAAGGAGTGTGAATTGCATCGCTTGACCTTGACCGCTTACGGGCTGTCGTAGGTACGAGCGAATACAATAGCCTCTTATCGCTGCATTCCTGCGTCAACAGTTTTACTGGAGTCGCGACTATTATATCTGTGTCATTGAGTTTCGTTTTGTTTCATGGTTTTCTGTTAATATTCCGGTCCATTTTCTTAAATTAGGCTTGCAGACTCGAAATATCCGAACAAACTTTTGTCTGAATTGTAGCCACCTCAGCCTTCGTGGCCGTCTCATTTCGGATATTCTGGAGCTCAGTTTTCATTCCAGCGATGTCTTTTAGTAGTCTTGAAACGTCAACGTGATCGAAGGTCACCGGTGGTAGACGATTTAGATTTCTAGCAACAAAAATCGGTTGCCTAGTCGGCTTACTTTCTTTCAATAATTTAATAACATCTTTTAAATTTTTCTTGTTCTTGTCTTCGCCTCTCCGATAAACGATTCTATGACTTTCTTCGGGCAATGACTGCGACAATTTAGTTTTTCCTGTTTCTATTTCACTTTCCGTAAAATTACTTGCACAGATTTGCACTATACTCAGCTCATAAAAGACATCAATCTTGTTTTGAATAAACGTTAAAAACTCAATAATAATCTCTGGTACAGCGTCCGGCATGATGTTAATTACGGCATGATTAATAGTTCCAAACAACCGGTCGACACGAGTATACGCAAAGAGCGCACGAGCGAGACTGTAAAGGTTTTCCCGCTTTGTTTTGATGTTAGCGTAGGAAATCATCCTTACACTGATGTAGTAGTTAGTAGGAAAAATCCTTACCACATCCACCCCTCATCTTATTCTCTTTTTCTCAGTATCTGACTTCTTTATGTGTGTATGTTTGTGGGCGTTAATATTTAAATATGATTTAAAACAAAAGTAAAAGTTTTGAAATATAGACCATTAAAATGGCTGTAACAAAGCATAAATGCTAGTTGTTTGCCTACATTCATTATTTTTTACGGTAATAATGCCATTACAAACATGTAGCTCACGATTTTATTGTACGTTCAGACCTTTTTCGTAGTTGACAGGTATTTAAACTAAATAAAAAGTGTTGAGTAAAAATCACAAGGCATCCTCAGGAGATGATGGTTATAGGAACTAAGTACATTAAACGCAAAAGAAATTCTACTTTTTGGCCAATGCTTTTTTTAGAATGGCAAACAAACTCCTTGATGCGTCACAGTGACGTTACTGTTAGGTCCCACTTCGCAGTCCAGCTTGCATTTGTTCTGATAAGACTTGTTGTTAGAGCCGCACACGGGCTCGTACAACTCTGAACACTCGCATGCGGTCGGTGGGAAGTAGTTGAATTCTTCGATCACGTTCTCTGTTTCATTTTTTAAAGACGCTTTGGCGGTATCGTTGGTCTGTCTGAATCTGGGTTATTGGACAAAGATTGTTATGTAAATTTTCAGGCATAAAAATTAATATGTTCAGTATATTATATTGAATAGTTCTAGATTGCACACCGCTAAGGTGTAGCAAATGCCTAGTAAATTCAGCGCCTGATTCTGATCTTCTAATTTTCAACTAAGGACTTGCTTTAAATCCAGTAGTAAATTAGAAACAACTGACAATAATAATTATTATTAATGTCGCGTATAAGAAAAGTGAAATGAATAAATATTGATACATAAATTCTCAACTTTAATAACTCAACTAATACCTATGTGAACTAAAAATCCTTACCGAATATATCCACTCTTTTTACTGCTTGGATTAGAATGGTAACCTGACGACGATTTTTCTAAGTATTTTGAATGAACGTGGGCTTGCATTATAGTTTTGACGCAAATGAGTATTCCTGAAAGTAAGGATTATACGAATAACTGTAGTTAATAATGGAATGACGTTAAACGTTAGGCAAATATAAGAAAGCTTTCTCCATCATGCACATGATATACACCTTCTATATCCGAAAATGAATATACTAACTCTTCGTCTGAACTATTGCTTCAGCCAAGAATCGAACTCGTGATCGGCGGCTCTCGAGGCCACGCTAAACACTAACTACAGTAGACAATACGGCATTAGTTAGCCTTCGTTTCTATTAAAACCAATACTATACTTTTTATAAGATGGCAGAATAAAGAAACTAAAGTATATTACCCTCTTTTGTGAAAAAAATATGAACATAATACAATCTTGTCCAAAATTAGACTAACCTATGATAAATAACCAAGTACTCGACATAATGTTTCTGATCTTCCTGAAATACTATTGAGCCAAAAACACAAACAATTTTTCTATTTATAGGTACTTAGTTCAATAATTCATTGGCAATGCATGTCACATAATCGTGCTAATCATGAAATACTGTGATCGTACACTTCACAGATTTTTATTCTGTTAAATTAATTTTTGGTTTCACTTATGAAACGACCTTACATGTATCATAAATAAATAATATAATTAAGATTAATTGAGAGCCTCTTCCTTTTTAATGTCGTAAATACACAGGCGAAATAAATCTAGTTAGTCACATTAAATATATTATTTAGTGGGTATGTGTGTCTGTTTCTAACTCTTTCAAGTTCAAACGGCTGCAAGGATTTGGATTAAACTTGGCATCAGGATAGCTTATGTCCTGGATTAGCACATAGCCTACATTTTATCCCGAAACATGCAGGATTACCATGAGACAATCAAATCTCCGTGAGTAGCACAGTACAACGCATCGTTTTTAAAGTCATACTGTGACTATATGTTTCTAGCCTGAGTTAGAGAGATCGTGCAAAATACGATAACAACTTTGAAAGAGCAAACCTATGCATTCAAATTAAGAGTCGTTAAAAGTTTTTGCATTTCAAAACTTTTATGATAAGCCCTTTATTGTGTTAGAAATTACAAAATACTTGGAATGGAACAAACGAGTTCGTTAGATTATAGTTAATTTATGTGCATGCATAGTATTACCCTTAACGTGTTCAAGTTAATAGTTGCCATAAATAATTTGATTTACAACTGATTTAAACTTTGTTCATTTTGCAATTCATATTTATTTATAAGCAAGTAACGGTATATGGTGTACTTTTTAGTGTAACATACCCAAAGGTTACAAATGGAACACTATTACTTATATCCTATGAGCTCGCTATCCGTCTTTCACCACGCTGTATCTTATTACCCGTGATAGTTAGAGTGTTGAAATTATTACAGATGTTTGTTTGTGTACCAATAATTGCATACTAAGGAGTCTTCTTCAGATCAAAGTAGCCGCCCCATGTTGCCGCTATAACATCAAATACTAAAAACAGAATAAAATAAACTTACATTAAATGTGATTTTTTGGTTTTGCCTCTATTTTATTTGATATGAATAACGCCAACAGGTTGTTATAGCAGCACCAAAAATACATCATCTGTGCTAATTAAAACCATGTAGTTATCATGGTTTATGTGATACATCCTAGTGACAGACAGACGGACGGACGGACAGCACTACTGGGGCTGCTTTCCCTGATAGGGCCCCGTTCCGTACCCAAACGGTAAATGTTTGAGTACGGAACCCTAAAAAAGAATGATATTGCAAAACGTAATGTCAAAGCTGATTTAATATGTGATTTAGACCTCTAACAACGTTTCGTAAGCAAAAAGACTTGTGTTTTTAATATGAAAGACTACGAATTATCGGATTTTTTCAGTTATTTCTCCTCAATTTAAATTCTATGAGGTTTATTATATTTTGCTGTCGATACGACAACAAAATATAAAAAAGTCAGTCAATATTGCAGTTTTTGATGTATTTCACTGGAATTTAGTTTAGTGTTATATAAACTTATTGTACCTACATATTTCTGTAAATAAAATTTATTCTTATTCTTAAGTAATATTTTTATGCTCGCAAAACATTGTGTCATACTTCGCTAAGAAGTCCTTTCATGTCTCATTTTACAATTTTATTGTAGAAGTTGACTGGCCTACTATTCAATCACTAATTTCACTTTCCAAACAAATGATCCAAAGTCTTCTTTCGAAATTTATCTAAATCCTTCAGTTCGTGGAGCAACTTTTCAAATAAAATCTTCCACCATTCAAGTCTGAAGTAAATAAACGTCCAAATATACTGTTGAGAACCCGCGGGAAACGTTCAAACAATAAAACAACGGGATGTCAGTTAAAAACAACGAGATTTATTTAATTCTCAAGATTTTCGTTTTGTGGATTGTTTACTCTGTTTAAGATATTAGCTTTCAAAACGCTTTGCTCAAAACGTGTGCGAAATATTATATAAATTGAAAATATACAAAAAAAAAATTAAAATCCAACCAAAGATATTTAATTTACAAAACTTATCGGAGCGTTTGATCAATTCGACGCGTGACCAGAATGCCAGTTTTTATCTGGCTCAACGTACAAGCATAGCCATACAGCGTGGTAATGCGGCTAGCAACTGGCCACGCTGCCTTCTGGTGGTGGGTTGGAGCATTTGGATTATCTGTAGATCTTAAATGGTCTATAGGTAATCTTTCTGCTATATTTCTTTTTGTTGTTGTGGTTAGTCATTTTGTTTATAATAATAAAAGCACTTGCTCCCTTTAAAAAAAACCAAAGACAGATCGCAGTCAAGTTACAATAATTGAATTACATACTAAAGTGTCATACATTTTTGCATCATATCAAAACCACTTATAGTTCGACTTTTTTTAAGAAAATTAGGCCCACGAACGTCATATGTTTTAAAAACCGGCCTCACCTCGTTGTTTGCTAATTTCTTTCTTAACTTTTTTATTTCACTCAATAATAAATAGTCAGAATGATGGTAGCAGTAATAAAATAAATTTATATCCATAGCTTACAACGGCCCGCAATGCGGAAAGCGCGCTGTCTTTGCCACAATTTGTAAGAATTAAAAGCGTAGCGTTACATTTTAAGGAGGCACAGTGTAAAGTAATACAGAAAATAATAGCAATATAATTAAAGCACCTTTCTAAAAAACTAACTAATTGTTTGTCTAGTAGCGAGCATCAAGTACGTCATTTTGTTTGTGTGTCACTAATTGCATACTACGGAGTCTTCTTCAGATCAGAGTAACCCCATGTTGGACTTAACTTCTCAGTGGAACACACGCCATCTTTCAGACCTAGGCCATAGAAGGTTGGTGGCATTTACCAAGCCTTCCATGGTCTTGTCTTCTTCTTACAATCCAGTTACAGACTACGTTAGAAACGAAAGTGCTACATGCAGAAAAGACTCCACTCGACTCCATCGGTGCAGCTACAAACCCTTGAGTCATGTCATGTGTCATGTCATACCAACTTCAAGTCCTACTTGCTCCAGGTTCCAGCTAAGCACAAAAGATCTCAATTTTTTTCCGATTTCCCGCTTATTTTTTCCCCGCCTGATTCGACGTACACACAGAAGTAGACCAGCGAGGGGGTTTTAGTGGGTAAAAATCCTACATATCCATATGAGAAGATTTACCCCACGTAAAAACAAAAAAGGGCTAGTTTTCCGTCGCTACTGGTACGAGTAAGCGACACGGTAGTGAAATCTCAGACTCATCTAAAATAATAGCTGTTTATGTTTAGTAACTATTGTATTGGCCCAGCTACCTGAAATAAAATGATTAACTATACTCATTAAGTTTACTTTAGTTTTGGGTTGCATGACAAAGAATAAGTTGTACTTACACTGTGAACATATATTCCATGACCGAGTAATTCGGGATGAGTACGCTCCACAGTACAAACGTATGTATAAACTGGATGTTTGATTAATTTAACTCTGTAAGTACAAGTCTTGTTTTAACTGACGCGACGCTTGTTTTATTTCTTCGTTGCTCTCTTTGAGAATATAGTTGTATTGTTCTTAAAGCTAAAACGTAGAAGTCTGTTAAGTTAATTATTCCGTATACGTCACGTCCCCATATCGTACGTGTCGGAACCGCAAGATGCTGGATCGCGCGTTCCCCCTATTTACGGTAACTAAAATATTTTAAATAAATATAAATAGTAAGTTTTATTTATTGACGTTTTCTATTAAAAGATACCCGGCTAAATTGGGGTGTAGGTGTTATATCAAGTAAAATTCAGCGGTGAGTTGTCTCAGTGCTTGATGAAGAACTTCGGGGTCTCTACACCAACTTTACGGTGCTTTCCTTGCACAATGCTTCAGTACTTCTCTAGATAGCTAGTTTTCTTATACCGAATACACGCGCGTTGACATTTTCCCAGGACTTATGTGAATGTGCGTTCAGTGGTCTAACATTGATCACTCTCTAAATTTTTCTCAAAAACACTTTGTACTATATGCAAGAGATACCGCAGCAGCATTCAAAAACCTCTGCAAAATCAATCTCTTCCCTGTATCTAAAGTGAGGGATATCCTCTTCTCATTCAAAAGCTAAGTAAGTTTACAACTTAAAATCAAATACCTTAAGTGAATCCTTTGGCGAAAAATATCTGCGAGAAGCACGCTAAAAATATTCCGCGTAGGCAAAGTACATAAATATGAATATTCCTTTTCAGTTTGGACCTCCGTAATACTTTACAGTAAATCCCGCACTTACTCTTTATGGTAAGTGCCATAAGGGTCAGAACGCGGTCGAGTTTCATAACCATAAGTAAAACTATAAACGACACCGTGATTCTACGAATATCAGAACGTATACTCTACAGGGTGACTGATAGATCAATTACAATGGGTATAATTTTTATGGCCACTTAATAACATAAAAAAGTTATCATAATATTTGTACCGTCTATTGGTGACAATGGGCTATGCCTGAAGGAGTAAGGTAGGACTCCCACGTGGAGTGGTTTTTGAACTCAACAAATTTCTCTGGCTGTATAGCGCGGTGCAAATGGGTACGTATTGATAGGATGCATTCTTTGGAAGAATTTTTGTCTATTGTTTGTTTTTTTGTGTATTATTTTAAAATCATGTAAGTAGCAATAAATATTTCCAGGAAATTAAGTATGACTATAATAAGACGAAATATGTATATGCGTGTAAGCTATAATTTTACCTGCACGCAAAAAGGGAGGTATATTCCACTTGTTTCACCTGGGTAAACAAAGAGGAAATTAATGTGTGCATAATTTTAGATAGTGTCTATAGTCTTGTGAAAAGTTTAGTATATTTATTGCGAATATATTTATTAATAAAATCAAATATTAAGCATTATAACATACCTACTATTTACTTGAGCGTTGCCGGAGCGTCTCAGTTTCAGCTTGGCCAAATAATATAAAGTGAGTTTTACAGAGAACAGAGTTCGGAAGGAACTTACGTGTTGTATGTAAATATTGTAAGTGTTGAATGTTCACCCTGTATGTAAGCAAGTATTTATGCGGCGGACCGTCTGTTGGGATTCGGAGTCCATTTCGAAGGCAATGATATAGAATATGAATACGAAATTTAAATATAAACTAGAACTACTCACTGATTCAGAACTACTCGAAAGCTTTTTCGATTGGAATCGAATAACTTGTATCATAAATTTTGCAAAGCTTCTTACAGAAACCGATACATTGATACCACTATGTAGTATTGTAAGGACTTTGTTGACTCTTTAAAACTGCACACTTTCCATATTTAAAATCGCACATTTTTTGTAGGTTTTCCGCTCACTATATTAATGTTACTTCTAATATTGAGTAACAAAAATCTTTTTTTGGCTTAGTACGCCCATAAACCTAGTGCTTTGCGATTTCGATGTCGATTTAAGGGTTTCGTACTATTTTCTATAGCACATTAGTTCAAGCGTCTACCTATTTCCTTTATAAATATCACGATTGACGATTAATTTCTGTTAAAATATTATCATTATTGTCAACAAACGTGCGTAAGTATTTAATTGTGGCACGAAGTTCTAAGAGGTCACCGCTGCAATTTTTCACGTCGGTACTAATTCCTCCCTCTATTTGCTACCTCGCCGCAGCACTACTTTGTATCCAAATAAACATACCGCAACGAGAAGCAAGTAAACTTATACGTTGGAAATTTTCAAGGAAAAATGCAGTTGAGTAAAGGAGCAGTGTTAAGGAGCGACATGATAACTTACAAACTGTAAGCCATACCGCTATAGCGATAGCAGCCTCTCAACTATCAACTTTTTTATTAATAATTATTCCTATATAATTACTTTTTAAAGTACAAAAAAGTGACATCATTGATTTGTCGGCTCCATCACACTTATCTCATTGAGTTTGGCATTCAAATAATGCCATGTAACACATTGAGAGAATGAAATGAATGTATTGTTACCGATATTTAATTTATAATGAGTAAGCGTCCAGGGCACTCGAAAAATTTTTATTCTCCTTTGGGCACTTGGGTTAAAAACTTGACAGTTTCGCTCTTGCTCACTTTGTTTCTTCGATATTCACTTGTTATTTGTTATAACTTGCTTCTGCGATGGTTGTTTGTGTATTTTAATTAATTTTGTATGTTTCAATTAACCCATAACTTCCTACTGCTGGGCTCGGGTCTGCCCTATGAAGGGTGTGCAGGCCATAGTCCACCACGCTGCTGCGCTAGTCAAATTTCGGGTTGAGGACTTCGATAGCTATGAACGTTCTCCGACAAGCAGGTTACCTTACGATGCTTTACTTGACCATTTAAGCTTGTGGTAATTAATAATAATTTGTACATGAATGAAAAACACAGAGGTGCATGCCTGTCCTGGGATTAAACCCGCACCCTTTCGTTTGTGAGTCAAGGGGTTTAACGACTTGGCTACTACTAATTTCTTTGTATATACGACACTTATTTTTAATTAAATATCGATGTTGACACATCAATTTCACTCAATGGGACAAGTGGTATACAGCCGATTTGTGGTAGCGCTCGAAGCACAGTCAGCTGAAGTGTTTCAAAATGATAACACATTATGTCAAGCAACGTTCTTCCCGGTCAGGTTGTGGATGGGTAATCGTGGAGTAGTATTTACAAGTAAGTGCTACCGGCTGATGAAACGTATGTCCCGAGTGTTTGCTTTCGGATTATACTATTGTGCTACAGGTCTTCAGGTGACCCAGAAACTCTCAAAAACAGAAGCTTATACGAAGATGATGATGTTAATTTGAACTTTTGAACAACGATAAAAAATATGATTTGTTGTAAAGATATATTCATATCGGTCCATGTGACGCTGAAAAATCGAGAAAATTTGCTACAAAAAAAGATACCTAGTAATATTGATCTCATAGCTTTAAAGACAGCTATTCATATTAATACCCATCGCTAGAAGAAAGCAAGGTCGTAAATATGAAATAAACAAATCAGTGCCAATGAAACCTCCTAGTCTCCACTAATCTTCCCGGACACAGTCTGCTCTGCGTGCTAGCAATATATTCACAACAGCGTAGAAAGGCGACAAATGGTTGGATAAGGGACGCGACATTTTGAAATACTATCTACTTGTTACATTGACTACAAAATAAACAAATTTCAACGTTAATTTCAAACGAATAGAGTAGAAAACCGAATGAAACACAAGCAAGCAACTGCGGTTATGGATAATGAAAACGCGTCTTGTTTTCAACTCTAGCAATAAACGAATAAGGTTCAATATTTTATGTATTAAGTGTAGTGGTCATAGTTAGTGTGAATGCTGTTTTTTTGGCCTTTAAAATTTGCGGAAATTTCTAGTGTAGCTATAAATATTTCAGGTTCAGGATAGAGGTTGCCTAATCTGAAATTTTGTTGGCGTTTTTAGTTTTTGTTTGTGGATAACAAAGGCCAGCTCGTTTTACCTACCTCTATCAAACAATCAATGGCAAATTTTTCGACTGTCTGTTTATATGTTAGATAATGTATGTTTTTGTTACTCTGGATGTTGTTACTTGCGTATAGTCTAAGTTGTCAACCATTCCTTGCTCTAGTTAGTATAGACATAATCCACTTGTTTAATTATTTAATTTTAAAATTATTAAGGCTACTTGCCGACCTATTTCAATTAATATTTGTTAATTGAAACGGGTTGAGCGCTTGAAAAGTCAACATCTCCTGAGGATGCCTTTTGCTAAGGCGAAACACGTGTTGAGGAAGTCAGACACTGAGAAAAAGGGAAATAATAAAAAAAAAATTTCGATTTCTCACGCTGCTCTAAATATGTTGTATATAGCATCTCATTATAAATGGATTACCGCAAAGTAACACCTGACTCCATCAATTACCACACCTCAGTCAGTCAGTTTGAGGAAGTCGGATACTGAGAGAAAGAGAAGTAATAAGGTGAGGTGTGGCGGTGGTGAGGAGGGACCACACCTTAAAAACAAAAATATTTTTCGATTTCTCACGCTGACATAAAGACGAGGCGGAAAAACACTAAATATATCTTGTATTTACCATCTTATTGGAAATAATTATAAGATGAGGTGTGGAGGTGGAGAGGAAGAACCACACCATAAAAACAAAAAAAATTTGATTTCTCACGCTGACATCAGAATAAAACGGGAAAACACTAGATATTCTTTAAACAACATCTTAACACAATAAATATGTTTGCAAATCCATAAAGTCTATAACAATTTTATTATTATATTATATAATTTAATATATTATAATTAGTATAACAACTGCATTCCTCACTTCAAGATCGATAGTATTTTTTTAAGTTATTTTTGAACATGTAATAACTTTCGCTTCGCTACATAATTAAATTGGTCCCTCGCCCTGAACCCAGAACCCTTAAACTTTTGATAAACAAGTAACGAAACAATTGTAACTTTTATGCGGGTAGAAACAAATAAATGAATTGGACAGGAACGATTTTGCACTTTATTTTATATTTCGTTAATCGTAATTTTATAGCTAATTTGTTTACTTAAAAAATTCTTCTTAAATTCAGAATCCTTGATAGCATAATAGAATGTACATATTATTTTGCTAAACCATTTTAGTACTAAATTTTTAACGTTGAATTTTCACTAACCTTTTCTTAGAAGTTTCAACTTTGAACTCCCAAATTACCCTTTTAGGCGTTGAATTTCCACTATCCCTTTCTTAGAAGTGTCAACTTTGAACTCCCAAATTACCTTTTTAAGCATTGAATTTCCACTAACCCTTTCTTAGAAGTTTCAACTTTGAACGCCCAAATTACCCTTTTAGGCATTGAATTTCCACTAACCCTTTCTTAGAAGTTTCAACTTTGAACGCCCAAATTACCCTTTTAGGCATTGAATTTCCACTAACCCTTTCTTAGAAGTTTCAACTTTGAACTCCCAAATTACTCTTTTAGGCGTTGAATTTCCACTAATCCTTTCCGAGAAGATTCAACTTTGAGTTCCCAAATGAATGACCGCTTTTGGTGTTAAATTTCCTTAAACCCTTTCTTAGTACACCCCTGTATTCTATAACGAATATACTCTCCATAGTTCAGCGGTGTTCTAGGTTCAGCAGTATAGGCACTGCGTTGATTCTTAGCGAATACCTTAACTCTTTTATATATATATGTATATAGATCTCACTAGATTTGTTTATTGAACATAAATGCACATGTACTAAGCTATTAGTTTTTATACTCAAAACTAGTAGCTGTCACCCGCGGCGTTGACCACGACAATCTTGAACTCTATAAAAAAAATTCAAACATTGAACGCCCATTTCAACCCGTTAGGGGTTGAAATTCCAAAAATTCTTTCTCAATACACCCCTGCACCATAAAATAAATACAACATCTAAATTTCATGTTTCAAAGTTCAGATGTTTTGGTTTTACGTTGATTGCTAGAAATTATCAGTCATTTAGTCAGGACTTTTTCTAATAATATATGAATTAAATGACTTAAAAAAAGAAATAGTTCTCAATTCAAATGCATGTTTATTTAAACTTTTATTAGACGACAATCTCCCAATAGTTACTGGTTTTTACTCTATTTTTTTTTGTATATTATAGTTCAGAGGTAATCCTATATGAACTCTAACAAAATCAGTGATATAGTTTGGTTTTTCAAACAAAATAAATATTGGTCACGTGCAAGTCGGTTCCATACCATGACCTTTATAACATTACATTAAGTTTTTACCTATTTATATCAGCATCTAGCAAAAAACGGCAAATAAACAGATTTATTGTATAGAACAAATATTGAAGGGTGCTCCTTTTAATATTCATTTTATTCTGTTTATTTCACTGTCCAGATACGAGTATACAGTTCAGGAGATACAACCTGGTGGTAGACATAGAAACGGACGGACGGACAGCAAAGTCTTATTAATAAGGTCCCGTTATTACAACTGTGCTATTTAATAATTTAAAACTGTTTAGTACCGTCAAACAACATCCAACTAATCTAAAAGTTCATGTAAAACGAAAACATACTGAATAAATCCAAAATTGCCATCAAACGCGTCCCTAGACATCCAATCTGATATCAAATTATGAAAATTGCCACTAAACCTCTGAATAAAAATTACCTCCAGGTACCTACTTACCCAACTTTTATTAGCCCCTTCTGAGTACCCATTAATATTGTCCTTAAGAGGGATATTAAGATTAAAATCTGTTAATCCAACCTTATAAGAAGGGTCAAGATGAAAAACGCTTACTTCGGGTTCGATGATATCTTTATGAAAAATTTAGGATGCCTAAAGAAAATGCTCGAAAGAATACCAACGTTGTTCGTTGTTGTTGTGGAATTTTTATTTTGTGTTGGGATTTATTGTAGCTTTTACATTTATTATTAGTGTTGGCTTAGAAGGCATCATATTGAAATCATAATTATTTTGAATTGCTTCAAAAATGTGAGGGGTTTTCAATTCGACTGCATGATTTTCAGTGATATGTCATAGCTGTACAGACCGATATTTATTTCAAAAGTCCTAAAATAATCATGTAAATGTTGTTATGGATATTGCATTTTCACGCGGCATTTCTCCTTTTTTGGGGGTGATTACAACCCTAATCGAAAATCCCAGAAGACAAAAAAATCGTAGAAACTGTGTACCTAGTTCCGTAAAGATTGTTTGATATACATATGGATGTTGCGTCTGTAAGTATGTATGTATGCAAACTGTCAGTTTAGCAAGCCTCAAAGTGACACTTCGTTCGCTTCGCTCGCTTACTCAGTTACTATCAAAATCCTACTAATATTACAAACGCAATAGTAAGAATGTATGTTTACTCTTTCACGCAAAAGTCTCTTAAACGATTTGCATGACATTCGTTACGGACATAGCTTATACCCTGGATTAACACATAGATTACTTATTATCCTGTATATGTTAATGCAAGTAACACCGCAGGGTGCAGCTAGTTGGTTTAAATCATGATTTTAAAATTATAATAACTGGACGTTTTACCAAGCAGGTGCCTGTTAAAATTGTTACTCATCTGTCTGAATAGTTTTAACTTCAAATTAGAATAGTTTTTCACTTATATTTTATATATATTTTATTCTGGTATAACAGTCAATATAACCTTAAACGCAACAACTTCCAGCAATTTTATTATTTTTACCAGCGCAATTTATCCTCTCACTGGAATTTACATAAACCAACAGATATCTTTATTATTA
Organism: Ligdia adustata; assembly: GCA_947049295.1. Taxonomy (NCBI): domain Eukaryota; kingdom Metazoa; phylum Arthropoda; class Insecta; order Lepidoptera; family Geometridae; genus Ligdia; species Ligdia adustata. The sequence continues at coordinate 7,006,616 of OX346237.1, forward strand.
CAGTCTCAATGACAGTTTTGTATGAATCCGCTAAAGTTTTTATTGGATTTTATTACTGAAAAGCCAGATTTTTTATATTTAAATTCGCAGCATTCCCTTCTCTAATAGAAAGAGTGGCTTCAAAATAAGCATTAGCCAAGTGTTCTTATATAGCCCTCTATATAAGAACACTTCCCTAGATTAAGAGAGAAGTTAGTAATTTTCGCTATTTTGTGAGACATTTTTACTTGTGTACTTGTGTTTAAATACCGAGGAATCTTTTTTGTGTTAATAAATATTTCTATACCTATTTATAAACATAATTATATACATTTTGACGTTTGGTTAAATGAAATGTTGTTTATTTTACGTATGCAGTCGTGTACGACAGTAGTTCTTTGTAATATAGTCAAAATATATGTATATCTGTTTCTTCTAGGCAAGCGCAAGGCAAGTGCGGGCCCATCTCAAACCATATCGTCGCTTTACATTAGGCGAGTTGCGCTCAAATTCGCCTTTTGTGCTGTCTATTCTATAAACAAAAAGCTATGTGAGCAGAGGAGAAGTAAAAATTTAACTGTCTCAATCTCGTAAAAACATGTTACTGACTTCCAAAAAGAAGAAGGAAACATTTTAACCGTCTTTTATATGTTGTCTGTTATTTCATGGATATGAATAAAAAAAATTGTTTCCAAGCGTGTATCTCCGAAATATTCCTATTTAAATTTAATCAAAACCGCTTTAGCAGTTTGGGTTATAAACCAAAATAACTGAAACAATTTGTTCATTGTCTGTGGAATTGAAGTCAGTGGTCACTTTTATGAACGAATCCCATTCTTGTAACCTTAGGTTGTCCTCTAATCTTCGTCTTCAAATTCCACAACACAATAATACCTTTTATGGCTCCTCCTATTCCATGCGTGCTGTTTGCCTCTGGAATGCTCTTCCATTGGCTATCAGGCGTGCGCAAAGCGTTGATTCATTTAAAGCTCAGGTTAAGAAATATTATCTTTCAAGTATTGTTCACTAATTTTTATTTTGTCAATCTATTTTTATTAGTGTCCTGTTTATTCCTTAATTGAGTATACTTACATATATAAGTAGCTAGTTGTTATTTTTATGTATGATATTATTATATGTACTCTTGTATGTTGTATTCATTACTATTTTTATTTTAATTTCTCATATCTGTTTTGCACCACCGTCTATGCTAAATTTTATTATGTTCCATTCCTATAAAGGTTGTCTGGAAGAGATCGCTTTTTAGCGATAAGACCGCCTTTTGTGCCAAGTTATTTGTTTGTTGTATTCTTTTTGTGTTGTATTTTTGTGGTGACAATAAAGAATTATTGCACTGTATTGTACGAGTATTAAAGAATTATCATATTCATAAAAATATATTTGTTTTTCAAATTATGATCTGTGTGGCCAAAAATATTTGGTTATTTTCTCTTCCTACAATTGCCATGCTATATAGGCATGCATGAAGAGATATAGGAAAATCTTAGCCCAACAATGGGACACAATAAGTCGAGGAAAAAAATATATAGGTAAATAGTATTGCCAGCAAAACCAAAACCAATCTAGGCCAAATTCTGCTTCTTGTCAAAACCAGCCTTGCAAGTCATAAAAACAGCTAAATCAAACCTTTCAAGCAGTAACGCAAATGAAATTACTAAAGCGCGATGACTCGATAGCAGTTTTACTGCCAGTCACCACTCCCTTCTAAGTAATTGCAAAATACCAACTGGACATGTCTCGAAGAACGATAGAGGGTTTGCTACATGGTCGTTCTATAGGTTGAGAGTTGCAAAATGCTAGCTTGCATTTTATGTGTCGTTTTGAAGGTAAAAAGTAGAATATTTTTATTTATTTTTTTATGTTTGTGTGTGAACTGAATTGAATTAGAATATATTATTTTCAGGCATTGAACATTACAGGTACAATGAGACACAGTACGTATCGCCATAATTGACAAAAATTCATTTTTGCAAGGTGATGGAAATTTAAAAACTATTTCGAGATAATACTAAAAATACCAGATTTTTATTTTATATATAATTATATATCATTATTATACATTTGCAAATTTATGCGTAGCTTCTAGGGTTGCCACCGAATTAATAAATGACCAACGAGACGCTGCGATGTGTATGTTGAATCTAGCAAAACTTGCTATAATTTTTATGAATAACTTAGAATCTAGTACATACTGATCGTCTATGAATATTTGTCTGGATGTTGATGAAGAATTAAATCAAAAATGCTATTTGTAGCTTTTTTTCGTATATTATCTTTAATTAGATAAATTTAAAGCTATGAATAAAATTTGGTTTGTTGGCCGTCTTTTAAAAATAGGGTCGTAAAACTGAAAAATGGGCAGTCGTACAAGAGTTACCACTTGACCTTTACTCAAAACGTTAAATATTCAACAAAAAAGTTGAACAAAAACAAAAGAAAATGTGAAAAACGTGTCGAAATTGGTTGACAAAGGAAACGTGAAAACACCGAGTCACGCGTATACAAGCAATCGCATTATTTTTGACGAGTTTGCGTTAATGTATTTTCCATAAATTTAACAACTGAATAAAACGAAATAAATTTTATCAAAAAGAAAAACAAAGCGCAAAAGTGTTAAATTTAAATGATGTTTAAATTTGTATTTTATTATTTATTTGTTTGTGTTTTATCTTAGGTGCCAACAATATCATTTAAATTTTACTCTGTAAACACGATAATATCAAGGACAGGAGAATTTAACAGATTTTTTTAGAATTTTTTTATAATGCGAGCAGCTTCGCTTTTAAACCTGTGTACTAAATGAAATTATGCTTATGTGCTTCTGACGTTTCAAACTGCATCTATACATCAGAACCTTTGTTTAAAAATATCATTTATTTTTGTAAAATTTTGTCACATTTTTCCTTGTGTTACACTTAGTAGACCATTTTGTTCAGCGTGGAAAGCAAAATTGCCTATCATGGTGTAAATAAATTGAGGGGCACTCTGCTTGCCTGGTAACTCTCCGTGGGTGGACTTCGGTAATGTAATGTCCTACCTTCTACTGGTAGGTATTAAGTGTTTAAGAAGTAAGGACAAGCGATGTCAAATTGTTTTAAATTCAATAATATCTTCATTTTCTAGAATTTAATACTTGCAAAACTCGACCATTATAAGACAAAACTCTTAGATACTCAGGTCTATGCAAATAAATTTAATGTTTACCTTTATCTTATCTTTGGTAAGACAAAGAAGTATATTTTGTAAATTCTGTGAAGGATGGACTTCGCAGATAAATAAAGATTTATTGACCAAATTTATTTTTATATATTTTTATTATTTAATAATTAATAATTGATATCAACTAGTAAGTGGCGCAGGGTTAATATTTTGTATGGAAATAATTAGCGTTACTTTTAAGAGGCGCGTCTGTCCATCTTTTATCGCAAATCTAACATTGTAGTCGGTATGGCTTCTATACCAAGCTAAATTTGCATTTACTAACAAATTAACTTTCTAAAAAATAAATTCTTTTTCAAAGAAAAATTAAAGTATTCCGTAAAATATTACAAAATTGTACTTTTAAAAAAAGATTTGTGACAATTTACTTATACGTCTTTAAAAATATTATTAAGTATTTAAAAAAATATAGTCTTACAATTCAGGGGGGCAACGCAGCCAGCATTTTGATAACTTTGCCCGATTTGAAAATTTATTTTGTAGGTATATTTGTTATTCCAAAAATATCTTGTCGTTTTTCTGTAGATTCATTTACTAAACCTTATATATTTTTGTAACGTCATTCGACGTGCCAAGTTTTATATATTTTTAAAGTCCTACGACGCTTTAGTATACGCGCTCCATAGCGCTATTATCTTTTCACATAGACCATAATTTCCCACTACAGCAAGTCATACGACCCCTGCGGTGGCTTTTACTTGTACTCTACCTACACATTAGCAGATTCGAATGAAACCAACCCTCAGACGTGTTCCGTTTACAATTGACGTAGGTAAGCTCGCTAAATCGGGCAAACGTCGAGAATATACTTCAGATTGTAAAGCAGGAAAATACTTTTATTTACTATATTTATTGCACAAACTTATAAAACATGTTTTTTTTAAACTAAAACTATACAAAGTTATAAACTATATGTACAAAAGCAATATCCAATAATTAAAACTAACTTAAATCTAAACCACTGCCAGTTGGTAGAGTACCCAAAATGCTGGCGCCATTGCCTCGTTGAATGGCAATACTAATGCGCTGCCTCTGGTAAAGACCCCTTTTTGGTCCCGAGTAGCGACAACCAGACTTTTTGTTAGGTCTTCGAAAAATAATTTTGCTCCCGGTCCCCAAGGCCCGAGAGTTTCAATTCCAAAAGGCTCAAACATATAACCGCTATCTAAATTACTATATTTGCGCCTTTTGAGGCCTTCAGCTGACTCTGCCGCCGCACCAGCTTTGTTACTAGTAACGGGAACATGAGATGGTGCAAGAGTGTCTACGCAAGTAGCATACCACACCAAAGGCCGCCCCATCTTCCAAGGAATAAGTGTCATGCCGTCGGGTCCCTTACCATCTATAAATACTAGGTTTACTTAAGGAACAGACGTTTTAAATAAATCATAAATTATAATATAACTTACGATTTATTTAATATTACTAAGTCAATTTTTTTAGACCGGGAAAGTAAGCGTCTCTGTCTCAAGTTGAAAAATTTTCTTCCATCAGTCAATATTATATAGTTCGACTATAAATTATTTTTAACTATAGTATACTTAGCATTAATAGACTAAGAAACGCTAGTGAATTGGGTTTTATATAAAAAAAAACCTTAGTTAGTAAAGCGAGAGTAAAGTTTTTTTTTTACAACTAACTATATAACGTTTGACCACGATCTCACCTGATGGTAAGTGAAGATGTAATCGAAGATGTAGCACGTTTACCTAGTAAGAACCTATTCACCTTGCGCTTGAAAACACCCGGGTTGTATTTATCCGGAAACACAGACTAAGGCAGGTTATTCCAGTGTTTTGCAGTCCTTATTAAAAAGGAGGAAGCAAAACGTTTGGTACGAATTGGTGGTATATCTACCATAAGTGGAAGACGTCCAGCCGATCTTCTGGAAGTACGGAAGTGGAATGGTGAAGGGGGAATAAGATCAAACAGCTCTTGTGCGCACTCCCCGTGAAAAATTCGGTAAAAAGCTGGATAGTAGCTTTACATTAGGCAGGTTGCGGTCAAACGCTATCCTAGACTAAATCCCTTAGGTAAGTAAAATAACAACTAAGAATGTTAAACAATGACACCAACCACTTAGTTTTCAACCTGAAAGTCTATCCAATATAAACAAGCACGTGTAAAATACGTAAAAAGTATAGATACACGCTAGATGTCCATTCAAATTTGCGTCACAGCTTTTCAGCTGAAGGCTCTACGAACTCTGTAAGAATCCTGGCACCTTTTCAACAGAACTGCTCTTTTACAAAGTGTTTACATTTTCTGAATATGAAATAAAATGTCTATATCTTTGATCGTTTATTATATGTCTAGATAGAGCGACGCGCACCAGTAAAATTAACACAAACAGAAACTTTGCTAAGCTTGTGTGCGTGATTATTACACAATACATTAGCGCTATGTCACTCTCTATCTCTGTTTAGATACAGGCGAATAGTTCACTTCTATTTCTTTCGATACTTTGGTAGCTTTCAGAGTCTATACAGACTTACAAATTATAAAAGGTCTGTTTTGTATCTCTCTTGACATGTAAATGATCAAACGTCTACTATGTAGATGCGGGTAACGTTTCAAGTGGCGTGTAATGTAACTAGTGTGTTCGAAGAACGCTTGCTCGATAGACTTGTGTGAGTATTTGAATAAATACCTACTAGCGTTTGATGGGAAACCGCTACACTTTTATATGATGAAGTTCGTAGAATATAATTATTTCATTTACAAATTGAAGCAAAGTAAGAATGTTGACTTTAAATTTGTTAAAAAAGTAACTGCCAAAGAAGATAAAATTAAACAGAATAAGTACTTAATTGAATAAAAAAACAAAATCAAGCCAGTAGTTAAATTATTCTGTTATTTTGTTAACCGAAATCAGAACCAGTTTTGGGAAAGACTAAAAACAATTAATAATAATACTTTTTTAAATAAAACGAATATTTTTAAATCGGTATATATATTTTTAGCTATCGCTGAGCTATCGGGATATAACAAGAAAATACTTTAAATAAAAAATTCAGCGAGTACAAATTTTTAAGTTTTTACAATTTATAAACCAAAGTACTGGACCGATTTTGATCAAAAGTTTTTGCAACTTATTGGAAAACACTTGGTATCTAACATCCAAATAAACATAATGACATTATATATTAATTTTTACTTAATTATGTTATTATATTATATTACAATTTATTTTATTATTATTATTTTCGCTGGGCACGCTGCCCTCGGGTGGTTGTTTGGAGCATTTGGATTATCTGTCGATCTTAAATGGTCTGTAGGTAATCTTTCTGCTATATTTTTTAGTTGTTGTTGTAGTTACTCATTTTGTTTTTGGTAATTAAGGCACTCGATCGCTCGGTCAAATATAATCTGCAGTATACGACGTCTATTGTACGGACATAACAAAGATCAGCCCATTGTTGCAGGCCCTTTTGATCGTAGAAAACAGGAAAAATATAGGCTTGTAGACGCTTGGGACGTTTGTTGAACGAGTTCCGTTTGTAAGGTGTTATTTGAAACTAGGTTATGTTTTGGAATTGTGTTTATTTTGATACAGGAGTAGTTTATGTTATATACATAGAACGTGTTTGTTAAGCTACTCGTAATTTTTGAAAAAAAAAAAGTTAGAGCGACTTCAAATAAAAAAACCCGACTGCTTAATCTTTAAAACTGTGTATCCTCCGTAATTTTTGTAATATTTTTAAATTTCGATGTATCCAGTGTCACTCTCACGACTAAGACGAATCTATTGACACCACTCACATAAAAATACGACAAGCCGCTTAGGCTCTAGGGCGTGCCAAAGAACTATACATACATACATGCATATTGAAAAACTTAACAGTCTTTAATAGTCAGGTAAAAACCTGAGTGCAAGAATTTTAGACCCACGTAACTTAAAAAGTAAAATCTCGGAATGCAGCTTTTACAACCTATGATCATCTGCATTTAAAGAAGAATTTATTAACACCACTCACATAAAAATATGACAATCCATTTATGCTCTAGAGCGTGACAAAGACATATACATACATACACTTAAGAAACATAACCCTCCTTTCGCTGTCGGGTAATAATACCAATGAACAATAAAACTTCTTAGCTAGTTTTTTATTATCATTATTAATCTCTATAAAATCGTTGTGTTAAGTAAAATTCAGCGGTTTCTAAAGTTGTTCGTCATTAAAAACGAAAATTCTAATATATCCATTGTTAAAAATATGTGACCAAAAAGTAGAATATCAGAAAATATTAACATACAACAGAAAGGAGCACAAAATGAGATCTTATCGTATATTAATAACATCTTTTCTAGATAAACATTATTTATTACAATATTAAAATACTAAAAACCAATTTATTTCACTTTGCTACAAGAAGCTAAACAAAGTACCAATTAAAAATTATCTCAAGAAAAAGCTCAAACGTCGCTTAGTAAGTTAGTACTTAGTCTCTGTCAGTTATTTTAAATCCGAGCACATTTTCTATTTTCAATATCATAGCTGTTTTAACGACGATAATTAATTTTAAGCGTTATTTATTGCACAAAGCTTTGCTCCGGTGCTTGGAGGTCTAAACCCACTGAGAGCAAAATAATATTATACTGTTCATTCCTACAATTCCTGTATTATTATTTCCTTTATGTAGTCTAAAACTGATTATTGTTTTTTATCGACTTCCGTAAAAAGGGACTCAATTCGAAGGCGAGTTTCTTTTATGTTTACCTTATTTCTCGGAGATAGCCAAACCGTTTTATAAAATCTTTGATATATAAATAATTGATAAGTGGTCTCATTAAGAAGCGTCTCAATGGTGTTTATGTTTCTTTTTTAATTAAATCAGACCAAATACATTCACATTAAAAAGAAGTAAAATTTATAAAATCCCCGTGGTGGTTGTGGCGCCACCTTGGATTCGAAATTTTGCATAGTGTATTGTATGTATTTTACTTGTGGAGCCCTGTCATTTGAAACACATAGGAAAAATATGTAATCCACCATCGTGTTGGCCATCTTGGAACGATTTTGATCAATCATAGCTAATAACACTAGGTAATACACTTTTCAAAGAATAAAAAAGCAAAATCAAAAGTGGTTCATGTATCGTTTGGGAGCTACAAAGCCATAGACAGACACACACGTAGACACATCCAAATTATAACACTGTCGTTATTGCATCGAGGGTTACAATCAATGATTACTACAGGCCGCAGTAGTGGATAACGACCCTTACTAGAACTTATAAAAGCATTTCTTTCTAAGAAAATGATATTCTTCAACGAAACACTCGAGAGTTTCCGCTAAAATTTCCTCGATAAAAGATGAGTTTTTACAAACTGGTTACTGAAATGAAAGAATTTTATTTCTTGTACATAACTGTCGCTACTTATATAAAAGTACTAAAATGTGAAGTCATCAAAAATAAACAACGTGTTAAAGAAAGGAGTGACAACCAAAGCGAACCCGTTGCAGAACAAATATTTTCAAAATAAAAATAAACTTTAAATTCTCCATACGAAAATTGATCACGTGATCGGCCAAGTTGTAAGGAGGACGCACTATTTTTATTTTCTTGAATTTTGCAAATTGTTGCTTTACGATGGTTACACTTTGATAGGTACCTATACTAACACCCTTCAATATGTCTCACCTTTCTGTTACACGTTGTATAATATTTTATCAGTAAATTATACTTACATACTCACAAAATAATGTATAATATTTTCCTCGTCTGCTCTATGAAACGTGCGCAAAGGCAAACTAAAATAATTAAGACATGCAGAAGCTTAACCTGAATCTTTCAAAATATTATATAGTAGAATCATTGAAAACTTATTTGATTTTGATTTGATAATAATCGTTTGACTTTCACGTCTGGATAAAATCTAAGCGGTACTTACTAATTAAGCAAGTAGTCATGTGATAACTCTAAAATGAGACTCAAAACAAAGCGAATTACTTAATAAATAAGTAATTCGCTTTAGATGTCTCGTATTATGTGAATTAATGTACATACTAGTTATCAAATAGTGCTTTACTTTGTTTATTGACTTAGACTTTGTTTCATTTAAGTTGATGCGTGGACAATATCGGAACTATATTGTTATATTATAGGTATGTAAGTAATAAGTTATTCGAACGATTTATTTTGCAATATTCATAATATTATACTTTATTAATACACAGTAAAATAATACAACATAAAAAAGTCTTTCATGGAACGTTAAAAATGATTTTCATCTGAGGTTTGTAGTAAGTACATGCAACCTGATTTTTTTATTTTTGTTTATTAAGGATCTAAAAAAATATGTCTTTTTATAAAACTACAGTCTTACTACAGTCGTACTTGTAAAATTAATATTTTTATTACTAATAAAGACTTTAACTCATATTGTTTTCGCTCAAATTGGCCCAATATGCTTGCGCATGTTTTTCTACCCAAAAATATTTATTATGCTGTAGATCCTCCCAAAAGTTACAAACATAGACTCAATTTGAATGGCACTTTACTGCGGTATTTGTGTAGTTTTCCGCGGACATCGATGCTTGCTTGTGGTAAAAAAACAACAGTTTTTTTGGATTGTAAATGAAAAGATTGAGCCTGCCGAATTATTATTGCAGTCGATTGTCATTCTTTTAAAAGTTTTACTTGTTTACATGTCGTGAAGATTGGCACGACTGCAGCGCCACATTTCCGAGCGCCTTATATTTAAGAGACTTTAGTTCAGTAGCATTTTATTCGAACTCCTCCATAGAAGGTACATTATGATGGTATTCTCACGGGAAATCTATCCATTTTTCGAGGTAAAGTTGAAGCAAGTTTTGTTGACGACTTTGATGTTAGACGTTAGTAGTTATTTATGTATTATAGTGATGTGAATAATGTTCTATTTGAAATAATGTCTCACATATTCTAAATATTATCAAGATATTTTTTTAAATACAGCTTTGGGCGTCATATCGAGAAAGACATGACAATATTTACCCAAATAATATTGTTCACATTCCGAATAACATTTAATATATAAAAATTTACAATCACAATGCACCATTTTATTATTATAATTTTTTTGTATCGTCGAAGAACTTTTGTAGTTTTTTTTTTAAACTTTACTTACCTACTGTTATTCTGACCATGATGGTAAATATCTCCTGTGTATTTCCGTATTTGCCAAATCATTCAGGCATTCGTATGTAACATGGTTAAGATAAGACCATTTATTGTTCCTATGTAGGTACACGGAAAATAAGATGAAAAGGGAAAGATAAAAAGAGATTTATTATCTTCGTTCTATACGCGACATTTCTTTCCGTAACAATATCTATTCCTCGTGGATTTCAATACATTTGGTTATGCAAGAATCTTTGTGGAATATAAAATTTTATACTCGAAGAATTCAATATCTTTGTACGTATCATAGCTAATGCTAAAACAGGATTATTGGTTACGGGTGTATTACGCCGAAAGAGTGCCAATATACTTATCGGAACGAAAAACTTTGACAATAAGACATAGGCATAGAGACATACTCGTAAGCAACAGTGAAAACCAGATCAAGCAAACATTTTTTTTATTTTGACTGCATTGAAGCAGCCAATTGTCAAAATAAAACAAGTTTGCTGTTTTTTTTTTTCACCTTTTTCGTGCTCAATAAAGCATATAAGACCCTAGATTTTGATTACAGTTGCGATCATATTTTGATAAACTTCATTGAAGTTTTTTGATAAGGCGTTGGTTTTTACGACGACATCACGTCTCGCTTGGACCTTTAGAACGTTTTGGTAAGTTTAAAAACCCGTATTATAAAACAATACAATCAAATTAATTCATGAAGTTTACTTTCTCAATAAAACCGAGTGTCGTGACTTACTCGTGTCATCCTTTTCCGTCCTGTACTAAAATTGTCTAGTGTCATTTTATCGCCTTAGTGACATATTTTGCCATTGTTTTCATAACTATGATATAGAGAAAACTAACGCAACTTTAAAAACTCTACCAAAGTATTGAGATCAGCTCAATTAACAATCAATCGCGAGATCGATAGAAGACATCGTTTTTTAACGATAAGAAAACCATTTGTACCGCTACATTTTGTAAAATAATTCTCTTGTGTTTAATTTTTTTGTGTGTCTGCTATAAAGAATTGATCTATCTATCTATCTCTTAGACAAGATCGCTTTTAGCGGTAAACAATCTCTTCAAATTTTACCTTGGCTAAACTTTCAATGCCTAAGCAATAAAGTAAAAAAAAAAACTAAGTAAAGTAAATAGCTTCCATGAACGTAAAATATAACTCCCCATACGGCCCTCATGTAAGCACATAACCTCATAACCGGCCATAACTTCCATTTTCACCTCACACTATCACACACTGGGATCTTTGCTATTTTATCAGAAAAATAGATCACAACAATCGCGTCTCAGGGGAACTTTCCCAATTAAGATAGCGAGAGGTAAGGCCTAAATCAAGTCTCTGTAAGAAGGGGCCGGTGATAAATACGGGAAAGATTGGTGGGGGTCCGTTGGGTAATGGAAGAAAAATAGGCAGTGTTACCCATGATTCCTCCATGCTAACTGAAATATTTGTAGAAACTGAAAACTCGATCGAAATAATATGATTTTATTTTAGTTTTGATAGCAATGTACTACAAATGTAAAAGAAAAAATAATTTAATTTTTTCTTATAATTATGCGTATAATTCAAATATATTTAATTTACATCACATTTGTTATAATACAAAAATACTATGTACAACAATAATAGGAATTAAATAATAACATCCAATTTAACATATATAAACATATATATAATTTAACATATACTTTATAAATACTTTTTTACACAGAGATTTTATGAGCCTATTTATTTTAATTATACTACATAGGTAGTAATAAATTTACAAAATATTGAATTACACCAGTTCTATTTCCTATATAACATTATTTATATCCTTTACAATAGCTGGTTCTGATTTGAAACCACCATTTTCAAAGTCCCCACACTTAGGAAACCCTTCAGGAACCGGCAGCATGTTTCCATGCTCCCCAACCTTAAATACCAAAGCCATTCCTACTTCCGCATGAAATTCTATATGACAATGGAAGAGCCAGTAACCAGGATTATCTGCTGTAAATCTTATAATCGAATAACCTCCATCTGGAACTGTTATCGTGTCTTTTAACGGAGGATTCTTTAGATTTCTATTCATCAGTCCAACGTTTTCAAACGCTTTAACTTTCTCAACGTTCGTTCTGGAATCAAGTCGTCTCTGTCCCACAACTCTGAAGCTGTGTCCGTGTAAGTGAAAAGGATGATTGCTGTCAAACGGTGCTCCTTCATCTATGATGATGACTTCCACTACAGAGTGGAGTTTGACGGAGAGGACGTGAGGGCATTGACAGTATTCTTCGTCGCAAGTTCTTCTCACGGATGTTTGGTTGCAGAAGTGATAGTCTGAAGGTCTGGATACGAGAAGAGGGCTGGTTGGTAGTCGCATGCTGATGTGGTTCAGTTGAGGAGTGGGTACCGTGTTTTCTCCCGTAACTGTAATTTTTTAATCTCATCTCAATTTTTTAGAGAGTTAGGTTGGCTGGTATATAATCTGGCAGCGGATAACGTACTGAAATACTTCAAGCAGGACGTCAGTCTGATTACACCGATACTAATCGCACCAAAGTTAAAAAATAATAAAGGGGTATAGGCCATTACGCCGCCACTCTTGCCAAAACTGCTCATTGACTTTTTACCCCCAAAGATCTTCAAAGAAGTCTAGTTAGCCTGATCCAACAAGCAGTTTTCTTCACAATGGTTTCTTTAATCGTTGAAGCAAGTAGTAAATTAAATACAATATACAGTACACACACATACCTTGATCGTATCCATAGTAAGGGAACTTATTAAAATGACTATTATTCTTGGCATACAGATCGTAGGAAACGTAAAACTTGTAGTCTGGAACAGGCTTCAGACTGTCATCGTACTGTAGCAGGGACTTCAGTTTTGAAATGGGTTGAGATATTATTTGTTCTTCAGCCTCGTTCACAGCGTTGATTTTCTGAAAACAAAAACAATTATCGCCAACGACAAGACGACCCATACTTATCAAAGATTACAGTCTTGGATAAGTTAGTATGGTTATTCTTGTCGTCTTCAGAGTTACCAGTTAGGGATACACCAAGCCGAGAGGTACACTCTCAGAGAGATATTTTCTACTTATCGACGAACACCTACCTGCTAGCTTCATTACCATCCTAAATTGCCATAATTATACTCGTTAAGTTAGTCAAGGGCATAGCGTATTTTTATGTAATTATAAAATACATTTAGATTAGAACTAGACACAAAAGGTTAAAACTATATAATTTACTGCTAAAACTAAATCAAGCTTCCGTAACTTTGAAGAAAACTTATTTTCACAACACCAAATACGTTTCATTTTGAAATCTTCTCCATTATTCAGTGGTATTATAAAATATTTAACTTACATTGTAATTTATAGCATGATACAATATATCAGTAGAGTACATTACTTTAATCTTTGCAAAGCCTTCAATGCGATAGTAGCTGGCGTGAGGCCAGAGTTCAAATTCTACGGGCTAGTGGATAATTCTACAAAGAATTGTTTATTTCGATAGAACGGAATTTATGTTACACAGCGTCCGCATTAGGATACCTCTCAGCGGCTAATCGTGAAAACTCAATGAATTCAGAAAAATATTAAAATTATTACATTATCATCGGTCTTTGATATTTGAGCAAAGTTTCCATAATAGAGATTCATAGATAACCCAAACTAATAAAAGCTTGTTAAAATAGCCATGCATTTTGCAGTTATGCAGTTTGCCAGCGCATGGCAAACTGTCACAAGTAAGTACTGTATTTTAATGCATGTAGCGAGCTAAACTAGCCATTGGTCGAAAAAAACGTGTTTTGCTGTATTTTTGTCATTAGTATTAGGATAACAAGGTCATGTCAAACAAAGGTACACTCGTACTAATCTATAAAATCGAACACATAGGCGAGACATTACGAAATACACAAGAAGAAAGATCTATATATTAAAGTAATCTAAGTTCCTGTTTTCTTTTGTACTCGTATTTATAATATGATGTTCAACTTTTTTTGATTTGAGTTTTGTAATTTTATATATTTCTGTACCAGTTAAATATTATGCAATCGCTTGTTTATTTTATTCAGGCCTTTCTATGTAAATCCAATCCTTTACCTTACCGCATTGCCAGCCGTTTGATTTTGCGACCTACGTAACGTTCTCGTTAGGGTGATAAGGGTTAGTTTTTACCGCTTCGCCCATGCGGCAGCGCTAGAGTTTTTTATTCATAAGTAGGGTAATGTAATGGCCGAAATTCGAGGCTGTCCTATTCGAAGAATCGAAAGGTATTGTGAAAGTTTTTGCAATTTTTTTAGAATAAGATTTTTTCCCTGCAATGCTGCTTCTATTCCTGTTTTGTTTATCACTTTGATCATGACCTACTTGCTTTTTTATAATTAATCATACATATTTTTTCACAAAAAAGTGGTCATCATTGTGACCACCTTTTACTCTGCCAACAAAGGAGAATTCAATAAAAAAACAGATGTATCATAAAAAAATTGTAAGCCGTCGAAAAAATGCAAGGAACAACAGATCTTTTTCTTGGATTCCGCGTTGGTCTGATAGTAGAAGTTGTACGTCATATAGAAACATGTCTCTTTTGGCTTAGTGCCCCTTAAACGATAATCCTGTAATTTATCTGTTTTGAGTTACGCGTGTTCTCGGTTTTTCGTATAAACATTTTTGTACTCCTCAATTCAATGTATTAGGCATACCAGTACCTGCGTGACTATCGTGAAGTAAACGCGCGTCACTCTTTTGGTGATGAGGCGATGACGCGAAACGCGTAGAGATCTTAGTCTTGGTACTTATTAGACGTGATTAGCCGGTTAAAATCAATCTTTTTGCACTCCATATTTTATGGTATATTTTGTGTATTCGTGGATTTTGCAGTATTTCGTGGATCTATTTTGAGACCAATTTCTGTTTTATGTATTTTTTTACGCACAACCATAAAACTAAATGAAATTCCCACTTGCATAGATATTTGTTTCGTTGTATAAGTTTATACTTTCGATATGATATAAGCTTCGAAACGCCATAATCTTAACCTATAAACACTGCATGCTGTTGGCTTGTTTTTCGAGAAATGGTGCAAGTCAAAAGCGTAAAGTATAATTGACGGCGCGATCGAAACGACTCTGTTTCGAGTCTGACAAACTGATTTTTCATCTGCTAGCTGTATCTTTGTCTTTAAATTGGTATTCGCATACGGATTACGTGTAGTATCCAACTGAAGTTGTCGTAATAACTTGGTAGTTAAACAAGTTCAAGATTTTTCTCATTTCATTCATTGTCTGAATTTTCTGAGTATTTTAAATGAAGTTTGTTGTGGCGGTATTGACGAATTCTTGTATGTTTCTAATTCAAGTTTCATAGAAATTAAAAATAACTACATCGCAATCC
Source organism: Ligdia adustata (assembly GCA_947049295.1). NCBI lineage: Eukaryota > Metazoa > Arthropoda > Insecta > Lepidoptera > Geometridae > Ligdia > Ligdia adustata. The sequence goes on from OX346237.1 coordinate 7,022,353, forward strand.
ACAAAAATCTGCTTCTATCTAGATTTTTCCTATTCACGTAGGCCACGGCCCACATTTTACGAGCGAACTGACAAACCCGATACAAGAGGCGGCGTGCAAACCGATACAATTTTTACGGCACGAACATGACCTTCACAGATAGTGGGCCTTTTCCCTTGAATGCGTAATGCGAACAGAATATCTAACGCAACCTGTGACGTCTATCTATCAAATATTTAGCGCTGGAAAAGTTGGAAGAGTTTTCCCAGTGACTTGACACTTTTAAAATATGCAAGCGGGCAGCGTTTGGCGTTTTCTGAGATAATGATAATGAAGAAAATGTATTTTATTTTTCTTCTCAATTGCTGCTTTCACAAAAGGGGTAAAAACATGAAAACTACACATTGTACTACTAAAACAATTCCAGTGTTCTAGTAGTACAATATCAACTAACTTATTGCATTAATTCATGAGTATATCGGTACTAATATTACAATACTTCTGGTAAATTGCAAATCTGCCGAGTTAAGAAACTGGAGAGTTGCGAATCTGGTGAATTGAAAATCTGGTAAACTGTTCCTGAGCGACAAAAATACCTGTCAACTTTTTTTGAACATCATATTTCAAATACCATGATGGCACGTTTAGAAAACGGTCGGAAGCAAGTATTTCATCAACGAGAAAAACGTCTCAGCTTCAAGTCTGGCAATGTTAGTTTATATAAATACTTCTCTGCAAGAAATGTCGTCTTCACATACAGGTCTCTCGTTTGCGTTTCCGTTCATTCTTGATTAAACTTGGTGTTCTACAAATATTAAGAATAATTTACTCTTCTGGGTTTTTAGAATGTATCAAAGATATGAAAATTTATAAATTTTGGTGTTTGGCATGTGATATTTATAAATTTTCAAAAGGAGACTTTACTAATGATAAAAGGTCTAAAATACTCTAACAACTAGCAACGTACTGAATCGAAGATGTTAGTTTCGTTGGTTACCGGTTGTTATAGAGAAGTCTATTTTCCGAAAATCAATTAAGTGATTTTGTTTGACACTACGAGCGAGAGAGCAAATGCCTCAAAGTCTGGCCCATAATACTTTGTATCAATCTATCTCCACAAAAACTAACAAACCTTACTAAGGAGTTATAAAAAAGGGGCAAATAATAATGTAAAATGTTTACTATAATATCAAGAAAAGCACAAAGGTCAACTAACCAAGAAAATAGCGAAAGACTTCGCGGGGAAAATTTCACAACAGCTACATAAATAGACCCTTGAAAAAATATCTACCTCTTGGTAAGTGATCTTTGAGCGCGGAATCTTCGGTCATTATCTTAAAATCCGAACTCTTATCTTTATGCGTTTTCTTGATGACGTGCTTAACTAAATATACTCTTGAATTACGAGTCTCAGAATCTCGGCGAATTGTTCTTCTATGGGGTTATTCTTTATAGGTTCTTAAGATTGATTTTTGATTCAAGAATGACTTTTGACGTGCGTTGCAAAGAGCGTACTGATACGAAATGATTATTACAAAACGTATATTGCACTTATGACAATAAAGCCACTAAGATCAAGCGAGCGACGCGTCTCTACTTTAAGAATATCTGGAGTAATATTGGAGTCCAAGGCGGAGTTTTCAACCAATCTTGACAAAACCTGATATTCTTATAGTTTATACAAAATATTTTTTCGTTTACGTCTTTTTTGATGACCACGTGGCCTGTAGGTTTGCATGCTTGCTTCGTGATCCGACAGTCTCGGGTTTGATTCGCAGCCAGGGCTTTGAACATCTGTATTCGAGTCGTGTCTTGTTGTGCGTGTGTTTATAAATGTTGGCATCCCCAATACTGAAGAATTTCTAGATATTTTATAATGGGCATAACAATGGGTCAACAAAAATATTTTTTGGGTTCTAAAATGGCTTAAAGGTCGCCAAATTATGAAACTCCGAATACTTTCGGCAACAAGGTCCGCAGTAGGTTCAGGTCATTTTTTATGACATTCTGAATACTTTCGGCAACAAGGTCCGCAGTAGGTTCAGGTTATTATATTTTAGGAAACGTAATTTGGTGACCATTTATCCATATTGGTAATCGTTTAGTTTAATTTTGTAGTAAAATAGGAACTTTTTTGGCGGTGTTTAAACACGAGTCTTTTATAATTGATTAACTTACTGTGATGCTAAAACTGTGTCAACGTTTTACTCACTAATCCGTTATTTGTGATTCCATCCCACGACAACACAGACGGCTCCGTACCCTGAGCTCCTTGATAATGCAATATTCCAACTTGTCTTACTGGATTTGGTCTAGAACAGAAATAACTAAACTATTTAGCTCGACGATCGATAAAGTCACAAACAGTACATTGTGACTATATATATACAAGACAATCACTTGACTATTTTTTTCACATTCAGGAACTTTAATTAATGTCGTGTTCAGCATCTTTTTTTATCGTACTAAATATTATTGAAATCCGCCAGTAAATAGCGTCGTTGTGTGTAGAAATTAATTTGACTTGCCTTATACTTAACACATGTGTTTTAAAAATTTCAAGACACAATATTAATATATTGTTTAAGAAGACGTGTTTTCACGTGTACCTGATTGTTGGAAAGGTCCAACTATAGTTTCGTTCACACCCGGTGAACTTCATCAGGGATGAAATGAGTCGTTCGTCTCGCACCTCTCCTCGTGCGAGTATTCATAGTAGGTAGTAATCAACTACGCGTGAAAACCCGTCTTCTTAAACAATATGAATCAAGCACGCATTCGTTTTCTACATACAATATTAATATGTTCAGTGCCTTTGTAAAGAAAACTTACTTACCCTCTTGCACATCCCAGAAGACCTTTAACTCTGATCCAGTAATTCCCGATGACTTTGTTGGCATTGATGATGAAGTCAAATCGTTCTCCAGAATATGACACCAAAGAAGATGCTGTGACAGAAGATAAATTAAGTTACAATACAGGAACATATTTTCTGGACTATTATATCATAGAAGTTTTTGTTGAAATATGGAATATGAAAAGTGAAAGAATAGTACTTACAAAATTCTGAACTAGAATTTTGTATCGAGTTAATTTATAATTTATTATTTCAATACAAGAGTCTAGTAAAAAAAAGTATATCGATATAACAGAAATAAAGCGAAGGGGTAATTAGAAAAAATAAGCTAAATAGTCATGTATGATAAACGGTGACATACCGCAAACCCTAAAGACAAAGTCTTTGACCAGTGCATCCTACCCATCATTACCTACGTAGCCGAAAGTGGACACCCACGGTTGGTCTGATCCGTAAGATTAAAGTCGCTCAGCGAGCTATGGAAAGAGCTATGCAATAAGGTGATTCGCCAGAGAACCAGAGTCACCGACATAGATCTACGTCTTAGTAACCTGAAGTGGCAGTAGGTCGGTCATATATACTCGGGAGCCGAGTTCTTGAGTGGAGACCGCGAATCGGTAATCGTAGTGTAGGATGCCTTGCTACTAGGTGGAGCAAAGACATACAGAAGATAGCAGGCAGAGGGTGGAGACGAAAAGCCTAGGATAGGGCCGAGTGGCGTGTCATGGGAGAGGCTTATGTTCAGCAGTGTAAGCAGATGATGATGATAAACGGTGATCGCTATTTCCAACATTGTGACATTTGTACGTAGTATATTTATATAATAATTTGACAATTAAGTTACAGTCATATGATCGGTACAGCAGATTACTAACTATTTAAATGGAGCATATGGAGGATTATTAAGAATTACAAAATTATTGTTATATCACTCTCACTCACTAATACCCTGCTCCTCACATGGGAACACCATCACAGTTATTATTAATATATTTTTTATACAATTTAATTTTGGGACTTTTGTTTTGAACTTCGTATATACAGACACTGGTTTAAAATACACTTGTTTATCTAGCAATATTATAGTTATAACTAGTACGTATATTCATCCGAGGTGACTCATATAGCCGAATAAGCCGGTATCGGAACTGGGCCAGTGCTTGTGTGAAAAATCATAAAAAATATATTCGTATATACACTACAAAAATATTACCATCCTTTTAGGGCAGTCGGGTAAAAAGAAGAATCTTATCTCTTTAAATTGTTGTAGCAACTTTGTACCAACGGTCAATGCACATACGGTAGGGCGTACCAAAATGATTTTAAGTCACATAGAACTTACAAATACAATGATTTTAGGTCACATATCATTAGCCGATTTTGTGTTAGTCCACTGCTGGGCATAAGCCTATCCTAAGGAACGCCATTGGATGCGATCGTGCGCTTTATGCATCCAGTTCTTGCCAGCCGCCTTCCGCAAGTCATTGCTCCACCTGGCAGGTTGTCCTCCTACGTTACGTGTACGTGGTCTCCACTCTCAGGTTTAGTTACACACAAATATACAAATATATAACTAAAAACCAGTTTGGGCAGTTCTATAGAAACTCGAGCTTACCGAGCAACGTAAAAATATTTCAAAACCATTTCAATTCAAATTACAAACTCAAATTACAAAGAACAATGCTTATTTGTTATGTTATGTACCCCCTCTGAACCCGACTGCAATAAGAAAATACGGACCAGAATAATTAAAGCCATCACCACCCCGAAACGCGAAACTTTCAGCGGAACATTTTCACGAATATCCCACAGTCAAGCACTGAAAATACATTGCTGAAAGCAAGAAAATGATTTTCATACGAATTCAGTGTTCCGCTAGGATTTTTAAATTACTGAGGTCATTACGAGCGGGCGTACAGCGTGGTGCAATATTTTGTACATTTTGAATAGAATACGAAAAATTTAATTTTTGTACGCTACTTTAAATGTATAAAATTGTTAAGTTTCATGTTCTTGAGGAGAAATTGTTTAAGTTTTTGTGATGCATTTTTTTACCTTGTAGAATATAATAGAGGGCTATCAGCTAAAGGTGTACTGAGCCAAAAGTGAGCCACTATACTCATCCTAAGGAACAACTTTTATTATTACCAAGAGAGAATTTTAAGAAAAAATATTTGCTGTTACATAGGGAAATTTATCAAATACAAATTCAAATATAACTTAATTGTATATACCAAAAATATACATATACATTTCAAACAGGTATAATAAAACATTGACAGTACATTGGGCGGTCTTATCGCCTAAAGCGATTTCTTCCAGTCAACCTTTGGATGGAACGGACTTGATATCGGACTTGTACCAATAAATACTAACAAAAAAAATACACAATAACCCTTTTACTATAACTATCTATATAGACAAATGAAAACAAAAAAAAAAGAAATAAAATTTTTATTTAAAATTTTAATTATCGGTCGTCGACAAATTTTATGAAACAGCATTTTTTTTTTCCCATATTCAGAGTTAGTCCGATAGTAACAGTTGTTCTTTAGGTTGAGTGTAGTGACCCCCTTTCAGCTTAGCTCTAGCCGATAACCCTGTAAAGATGGGTCGGTTGTCTATACAGTTTGGTGTGGATTGCACAAAAAGAGTCTATATTGTAGTCTCGACAAAAGGCATTTATTTTCTACCTTCTGCCAAAAAGCAGGAAGTTCTATGGCAAGTAATTTTTATTTTAATTCATATATCTTCTAATTTACTAACGCAATTATGTGTAACGTAACATTTGCGTACCGAATGAAAGTCGATTTACACTTTTTTAATGTAAGACTTAGGTAATAAAGAACATATCCATCCTCAAAAAACAAATCTATATTTTTATTTCAATCTTAGCCCTGTCTTTTGCTGAGGCAAAGTTTAACGTGACGTGATTTAGACAGTTTAGAACCGTGAAAATGTGCCCAAAATGGGCCCGGATTTAAAGCATTTATGTGACAGTTCTATGACATTAGCCACTTTTATTGTAAACTAAATCGCGTAACAGCTATATATGCTTCTCACCGTTTAAACCTTCACTGAACTTTCACAATTATTTCAAAACCAAAATTAGCAAAGTCGGCCCAGCCATTCCCGAGGTTTTGCGACAAGTGAATAGCAATTGATTTTTACATATAAGAAAAATAAGATATCGTCTGGAGCATGTTTAATAGTAAAAAAAAACTAGTTAAATGTATTCTAAGCGAATTATTACTTTAGAATAGTTTTAAAACCTTCACCAAGTACCATCTACACGCTCATTGCACTAGACAACCTAAATATTTAAAAGTTTATCAAAACCTCGCACTAGGAGAGAGAACGACATAATTGTCGACGAAATGTTTGGTAACTGTAATTACGCCGGTTTGGTTTCAGCACCATCCTGTGCATTAGAATGGACATAAAGTTTTCTGTGCACTACAATGCACGTACGTAGAAACATAATTAGTTTTAAGAACAGAGACCCTATTTTTGAGATCGCTCGTAATATTACAAGATTCAGGTGCGAAAGAAATCACCGGTGAATTCCATTTTGTATTGTTAGCGTATGGTATAAATTTTCGAGGGTGCAAATTTGTTGAAAATTGTTCGTAATTGACGTAATAAGAGAGTGATGAATTCATTCGAGCGTTTCAAAAATAGAGTCTAGCTTAATAGGTTTCATTTTCCGCTCTGTTTGTGGATGTGAAATATTAACCATATTCGGCATTTTCGTAACGTGTGTTTAGTTTAATATCATCGTTGTATTTAAAAAAAAACTGCTGAAAAAAGAAACATTAAATTACTAAATACAGTTATCACTGAGCAGTTAATTTTTATTACTATTGACATTACTATCCACATTTTTTAAATAAAACTATATTGCCTAACAACATTTTTCTTCCACTGGAAGTTAGTGGTAGAATAAAAATTATTTAATAAACCTTCGCCTTCAGAATGTATATTATATATGAAGAGGACCAATACATACTTAATAGAAGCCTCTTTGTGGATAGTTTCATTAATTTACATCAGTTTCCCAAGAGTCATATACTTGTATAGCAAACAACCACATTTTTAAATAGAAATAATATTCTAACTTCTGATAATTAAGTCTCTCCTGCAGCATTTTACGACCAATAAACAATGAACCTTCAGTGATACAAAACGGCTCCCAAATATTTACACTACAAATTCAAACTGTAAATTTTAACAAACCGTTGGATGTATCAAACCAATGAGCCTAACCGAAAATTATATCACTGTGCATCAAACGTAAATTTTTGCAGCCATTCGCAAATTTTGACATTCAAAACACCATTCTAAAATGAACATTAAACTCATAGTGAAAAGGTTCGAAGTTATAGTTTTGTTGGCATTTTCACTAGCGTTTTACGGAAGCATCTGTCCAGTGGCGAATTTAGTAGCTCTTTGATCCCTGTTCGAAATTTGAATATGTAAATGTGGAAGGATGGACGTCACGAGGCTGGACGGCTGTAGTCAGTTTGAACGTGTCCAGTGAACTGTGATCTAGCTAGCCAGTGAAGTCAGGTGTGAGACAGTAATTTGACAGAACTAAAATTAGTGACAGTTGTCTTTTATAAAAGAGGCTTCATTTACAGTCCAACCTTTTTTTGCAATATAGTGTGATGGTATCCATTATTACAAGAAAAAATGGCTTAAACGGACTAGAACGTGATGTTTAAAGATGGATTATGAAGACGCATAATAGCTGATACAATTTGATGGAAAAAGATGTGCTATACCAATCTCACTAACGATAACCAATGGAAGTTAGTGATCACTTATAATAATACAAGTGCAAAAAATCTTTTTCATTTCAGACTTGCAAATGCTGGCGTCATCTATGCAAGCCAATACACGAAACTTCCGTATTAAATTATTTTGTAATGTCTTTTTGTTGTTTAACTCGACAATAGGTATTACTATTTGTCTTTTTATTTCCGTCTTTGCTGATATAAATATTATTATAATATTTTCAATGATCATATTATTATGGCTAGCTGCTACCCAAAATTTTATAATTATCAATATCTGTACAAAACGTCTGAACCAGCCAACAAAGCTTCACGAGAATCGGTAAAAAAACGCGACATGTAGAAGAGAACAGCCAAACATCCGCCTGAACAAACGAAAGCATTATTGCCCTTCGAAAAGGATACGCTTCACTAACGATTAGTTACTAAACATTATTATCTCTTTACTAGCGCCAGTAGCTAAACCAATCTAAACCAACGAAACGCCGTTTGCCGTTACAGGAAAATTTAATGTTGATTTAAATTCAAATATTAGTTTAGTTTGCGCTCATACGTTGGTCTCTGGACAAATACGGTTATGAAACTAGAAATTGAAGCACTTGAATAATCTATTGAAATCGATAGTGTAACGGAAATTATTAAGGCCACGACTAGGTAAGCGATATTTAAGCGGCTGCGTTGATTTAATTGATGAATAAGTTTAGATTGGAATAATTCTAATTCAGGTGTCGGTTGTTTAGTCAAACTCAAGTGTTGATGTTAAAGTAAAAACCTTTTCGGACACTAATTCGTAATACATTTAGGTATTCGTTTTCGTGCGTCTACACTATTTATTTATTCAAATACCTATGGTAATATTTTATTTATAATTTTGCTAATAACTTTAGAAACGTGTGCTTACATTTTTTTGCTCTCGTATTTGACAATGAACGTAAAATACATATAACATAAGTATTAAGATGTACGTTTGAGTGTAAACTAAATTATGTAGCAATTTTTAACTTATTGATACCTTATAAATAACGAGTAAGAAAAATTTGTCTGAAAACCCGCATTTTCTATTATCTAAGTAAAATTTGCAATTGTTTTGTAAGAAAAAAATACCTCAATAGTTAAAGTGCGGGGCTTTCGGGAGTAAAACGGCCGAGGCTTAATATTATGCAATTTGAAAAGTAAACAGTCTAAACCAAGCATAGCATCCAATACTACGTTCGGAAACTTCGACTAAGCCACTTTTAGTCAGTCGGTCGCCTGGTACAGTCAACAAAAACAATGACAATAAAAAAATATCTTTTCAGTTATTTTAAATTATACATTAAATTACAAAATCGCTGATAAAATTTATATGAAACATTCAAACAAGAAAAAAATCATTTTCTCGATTCTAAGTATCAGAGAAATCAGGGAATACATAAACAAAGAAGATTCAGATGTATTGAAAACCATATTATCCAATTGAAAATTGCTAAATTTTAATGACATAATATAATAAGAAAGAAAGAAGAAGAATTAAGACACACAAGACACAATAATAACAAAGATAAGACAAATAATACATAATGACATTAATACATAACATTAATGGAAGCCGTAATTTACTAATATACTATGTTACTTTTGAAATAGTAGGATAAATACAAAAAAAAGAAAAACCAACGTTCCACAGTGTTTGCGGCCAAAGGGAAGTTTTTGGCACAAAGCTACCATTAGGAATTCAAGCCACTAGGCTCCAGACGCTTAGGAAGACACCTGTGCGTTTTCAACCTTACGAAAGTATTTTATAAACAAGTAATAAATTGACTGTTGAGAATTAAAACGAAACCCAGCTCACCGGATTCCATTTATCAAATCGTGAATTTTTTGCTAGTTTATGCTAATATTCTGACGATTATAATTATTTAAGTTAAAATTATTAAGTTACTCCATTGAGAATTCAGTAATAAAGCTTCAGCTCTTATTTGCTCAATTTTGTTGTTAACTGTACATACGAGTACGTTTGGTTGAAAATTGTGCTTCGACGAAACTTTTCCAATTTCCTTGATGGAATTTTTTATCTGAGATAGTACTAGTGTGACTGGGATAGGCATTAGGCACTAAATTAACTCCCTCGAATTCAGAGTTGGTCCCATAGTGAAAGTTGTTCCTTAGGATGAGTACAGTGACCCTCTTTCAGCTTAGTACACCCCTAGCCGATAACCCTGTAAAGACAATTTAGCTGATACTGTAGGTTTTACATGTGAGTTAATTTATGAACTGTAATGTGCCGACCCCACGTAGTTCTCATTTTGACTGCATTCGGGTCGAAAGGAGAAATCGGGTAAAACGAACGACCAAAAACTTTTTTTTTTTGGTTTCGCACTTAAAGCTTATTATTGTATTCACAGACAGACTGGCGTTCGGCTAGGGTGTACAAAGTGGAAAGGGGGTCACTGTACTTATCATGGCGAACAACATTCACTACGGTACCAACTCTGTTTTCGAGAAAAAATATTAACTGTTTCATGCAATTTAGTCGACGACCGTTAGGTTATATTTTTCTATAGAATAGCTGATTTTATTATCTTAAATTTAGAGTTGATTCTATAATGAAAGTTTTTCACAAAATTAAGCATAACGACCACCTTTGGGCACCCCTTACACTGTATAATATATTTTATCAAAATTGTTTCAATAGAATATTTGGTTTCCTAATAAAAACAGAACTAATGCATATAGTTCGTCCTTCATCCTTCGGATTTGAAGGTCGCTTGTCACTGCAAAAAAAAGGTAATTTATCTCCACGCAAAAAGCAACAGCAATATTAAATTTATTTCATGTACAAAATATCTTATAACATAGTTCCGCTCTTTAACTGTGTCCCGTAACAGCCCAACTTTTAAATTTATATCTAGAAAACTGCGAAAAGCTAATTTCAATAAAAATTTAAACGCCCATAACGGTTCAGACAGTTTACATGGAAACTACTAGAAGTATCAGATTTTATAAAGAAATTTTAGATTTTGCGAAAATAGTCTTCGATGGCATAAAAGCTTATAGCTAATTATTTCTTAACCAACTGCATGAAAATAGCAAAAAAGAAAGATTTCAGTATGTATGTATGAGGCTGTAAATGAACAGAGGGGCAGCTAGAGCTTAGTGACTTGCATTTCTAGGATTTGTCTTTGTACTGAAAAATATTATTAGTAATTACTTATTTTTGACTTATTTGTATCTACTGACATATTTAATCAATAATTAATTGTATATTGACTTATAGAAATAATTTGATTGCTAGTTTTTCACCAGAAAAATGTAGGTTCTTTTTCGACGTGTCGAAGTCGCAAGTAAATCGGTTTCGGATTCTTCTAGACAAATGTAGATTCTTTTTCGACGTGTCGAAGTCGCAAGTAAATCGGTTTCGGATTCTTCTAGACAAATGTAGATTCTTTTTCGACGTGTCGAAATCGCAAGTAAATCGGTTTCGGATTCTTCTAGATAAGCGAGACAAAAAAATTGCGGCTTAGGTACCAGCCGCAATTTTTTTGTCAATTTTTTTTATTCAAATCGATACACGGCATTTGATTTGTTCGGAAAAAAACTCGTTTCTCGTTACATCATCAAAAAACTGATCATTATAGCCATTTTCTTCGAATAGGTGGAGTAGTTTATAAAACTTAGACACCATGATAAGATATTATCATGGTGTCTAAGTTTTATAAGCCACTCAAAGGCCTCCGGCCTATAGCTTTTATCCGAATACTATGATCCTGCGACGTTGCCCTCGACATATATGAAACAAAGAAGTTTCAAACTTTATACCACAGCACCCCCCGACTCCCAACCCCCTTGGCTACACTATGCAAATTTCATGTCTCTAGTTTCAGCGTTTTAGGCTATGCATTAATTGTGACCTGTCAAAGCTTAATCTTTTATTATAGATAGATACTTGTAGATACATAAAATCACTAATAAATTACTATATGGTAGATGTCGACGCTTAAATAACAAAATGTTACAAGCGAAGAGGCAACCAACTAAATTCGTTTGACAGTTTTAATGAACTCCAATTTGAAACGTAAAAGTTGAGAAAAACAAGAGTTCTGGAAGCTTTCCCTCTTCTGGCTTATTTTCATTTTCTTGTCTATTTGAATTCTAATTTACTTGAGGGTGAGTTTTGGGACGAGGGACGACATTGACCTTACAGAGACAAACGATTAAGCTTGTTTGCTAAGTTTGAGTTTTTATACAGACGTGTTTTGAACAAGTACTAAGCATTACTTTTAATAACGCCATCATTAGGTCTTAGTTAATAATGCCGTCATGTCTTTTTGTAATTTGTAAAGGAAATATAAGTATAAATAAAATACATAACTTTGCCATCCATTATAGCACAATAAGCGTAGGCATAAGTTTTCTTAAATGATATCTAGATCGTCTTGAATGACGTAGAAGTATTTAGCTTTCTTAAGGGATGGGTGCTTACTGGACAGCCGAACTACTGGATAGTGTTGGTTTATAGGAACTGTTATTTTTTTTTTTTTAAATATAAAGACCCATTAAAATTGGTCACTTGTAAAACTGTAAGCTATAAACGCCTAGAACTTTCGGTAATTTAAGCGGCCTTAGATATCGAATTCAGATGAATAAGTTCCGACATTTTTGTAGTACCTACCGATTTCAACAAAGCAAGTTCTCAAACCAAACAACAAACACCCAATTTAGTTTTACTAATTGCCTTCCCAATTCCAATTGTTTTCAAATTCTATTTGAATTTGGAACAATAACACAAACGATCACTTACCGGTAACAGGTTCCAGGTCGGATCCATCTGAAGCTATCACGGTGATGTTATGCCCATCTACTGACAACTCTACAGGGCAGTTTAGAAACTCGGCATTGATAAGACGGAAACGGTACCTGTAGCCCTGGAAATAAGGTTGCGTTTTATTTGAGGTATAGTCAAAGAGGACTGGGATGTCTAGGGTTTTTGTTGTACGACCTGTCTTTCTTAGAAGATAAATTAGAAAAAATGCGTGGCATATTGTAGTCGATTAGTTACAGAACCGCCCAACATTATACAACATTAAAGGCGAAAGTTTGTATGTGTGTGTTTGTTTGTTTGTTCCTCCTTAACGCTCAAACGACTTTTTTGGCAAACGAAAATTTGGCACGATCTTCGTGCCGAGCTTATACCCTGGATTAACACATAGACTATAGGCACGTAGCTTTTTATTTCGGAAAAATGAAGTGTTCTTATAAGTGTGGATGATGAAATATCTACCGCGGGCGCATTAATATAGTTATATGTAGGTTTTTTGGAATCTACTGCGTCATTCAACGCAGTGGTCCTATACAGGCTCATCGGCTAAGAGTTTACTAAGCCAAGAAGTCATAGTGAACAACTGTCACTATGGAACAAATTCTGAATTCAAAATACATTTTATCAACGACAAATACACCTTTTGTATGAAACTGCTGTTTTTTTTTCTTGAATTCTTAGCTAGTCCTATAGTAGAAGTTGTTTATAATGATGATTACAGATTTTAGTACGGCTTAGTACACCCCTAACTAGTAACCATATATAACTGAATTTAATTTTTAATTCTTTAATAATGCTGGACCTTAACAGACTTCCCAACAAACAAAAAATCTTTTAATTTTGCGGATTATTAATATTTATAAAGCAAGTTCAGATATGATAAAAAAGAGCCAGGTTTATATTTATTTACATATGTGTGTATATAAGCACTCGCTTATAACTCTTTGACATACATCAGAAAAAGTCGCAGAGTTTATCCTATAGCTACAGATAAGTCGCACGACCAAATATCTCGTAGTGCGTACATACCCCAAGTACAATAATAAAAGTTTTCTCGTATTCTTCTTTATAGTACGTACATAATGCCAGATGGAAACATTTCAGTTGGACAAAAGAAACGTGTACTTTTGTTCTCGATTTTCAACCTAACGTGCTCAAAGCCTGGGGAATTGCTGACAGAGGTTTTGATTTACTGGCTCTTAGGCGGTCGGGTGCTTTTAGTACCTATCTCTAGAAGAAAACCTTTTTTGACGTATGATTTTTCTATGGGTACCACAGAGTTTATCAATTTAACAAAATTTAAAATTAGAACAAAAACTCTGACTTCATCAAAAAAATATACAATTTGATATATTTTTCTAAAAAAAAATCAAAACAAACCGTTTCATCTGATAAGATATGTAATCCGCCATTTTTTGGCAACGGCCATCTTAGACCGAGATCCATCAAAAATTGCTAATAGCATAAAAATAGCTCAACTCCTTCTTAATTCACCTGTCAAACAAAAAAAAATATATAATAGGTTCAACCGTTCGGTAGCTACTCGTACGATGCCTCAGACAAACACGTTAAACTTCTAACACCCTGTCGTTTTTGCTTCGGGGGTTAAAACAATGCTATAACTGGACATACCATAATAACTTTTTTGTATAGACGGTAAGACGTGAAAGCAATAATTGTGCCCCTTCATAAATGGTAATAGATTATTCGGAATTGCTTGCACAGAAAAAGTGCATTACTAAACAAATTTACCGAAGTATTTTAATACTTCGTTTACCGTACAAATAACCATTACATTATTGCATCTTCGATAATAATTTCTCTTCCTTTTCAATATCTATGTTATTTTATGTGTTGTAACAAAATCAATTTTGTTTATTTTACAAACTATTTCTATTTTCGTAATCTAATTTCTAATGACCTACTAAAACACACACCGACATACAAAAAGCAAAGCGTTGCGTGCCTGCCCGTGGAACTTTAACCGACCGAATGTGACCGAGTGTTATCAGACCAAGAAACATTCCTTGAAATATATCCCATGAAGACCTTTCATTAGCCACTCATGGTCTCATTTGACTAATATCTTGTTATAAAGGAAAGATTTTTGGATTCAATCTTGGCTAAGACATTTGACTGGCCGGTTGGCGCAGTTGGTAGCCACCCTTCCTTAGCTAGCCTTCTGCGCCGCTGGCCCCGGGTTCGATCCTCGGACAGGTTAAACATTTGTGTGCATGTACTATATATATAAGATCCAGTGTCTTTATTATATAATTTAAATGAATATTTACATAAATACTTATTTGTTTTTTATATAAGTATATATTTATCTATATAAGTATGTATATCATCAGGTTACCATAGCACACAAGCTTTGCCTAGTTTGGGACCTGAAGACCTTTGTGTGGATGTCGTCCCATATCATATATAATATTACTATATTACTTAATAATTATGTGCCTTCTGATAAAAACCTTTACATTTCAAAAGAAGTCTCACCTTGACAACGACAAATGTAGCCGGAGTAGTAACGACGCTTCTGTTTCCATTCTTCACGTCAAATCTGCCTATGCCATTGATGAGCAGAGCGGAAGGTCTGTTCCCGCCAGTAGAGTGGTAGTTTGCTGTGAATAACCCTATGGCCAGCTGGTCGCTCCAATCCGTTATCAGAAGAACGTGTTCTGATCTGAAAATCAAAAAAGTACCATATGAAATGCATGTTTATCATATGAGGGCGATAAGTCCTGCACTGACGTTCTTCCTAATACATTATATGCGTTACAGTAATCATTTTTAAAATGTATGGGTACGAATATTTTAGCCGTCTAGTATTTTGGTCAGGCAAGTATATCTCCCCAATTCGGAAAGTACAAGTTAAGATACCATTTATTCGGAGATTTCAATAATAATTGATACAATACTTAGGACAAATTTATATTATCAAATTATTATTTTTGGTCTGTCTGTTTGTCATTGTGTTAGTCCGTAAGTTTCGATTCGTACACATCATAGTGTAAAACACATTTCGGTGAAACATGATGTATTATGTTCCACAATTTTTTTTGGCTAAAAAGGGATAAACATCCCTTTTTGGAAAAATCAGTCCAATGAACCTTAGTAAACACTTAAGGTCAATTTATTGTTTGATTGAACTAGTTTAGTTTTTGATTCGAAATAACTGAAAAAGTTCAATCGACACCTGCCGAAAAGGAAGTTAATAATAATCCTTTTCTTTACAAAAAGTACTTTTTCTGATAAGTTTGGTCAACTTACTTATCAAAGTCATACAGTTTGTCATGAAGGTCGTTAATCCTCGGCTGCCTGATGACCAGCCCACCTGTGACGCCGTCACCTCGCTGCAGACCGATGTGAGAGTGCCAAAAGTAAGTGCCAGGTTGAGCAGCCGTGAATTTGTATCTGCGAAAAAGGAATTTATAATTGGAAAAAGTGAATTCATGTCTTAGAAAAGTATTTAGAGTTGGATCTCAGTCATGCAACTCCGAGTTTTTTACTCATGCAAAAAGAGCCTAAGCTACCGGTGAAGGAAAACATCATGAGGAAACAATAGCATAATGGTAGGACGTTTCCTAACGCTCGCCTGGCTAGCTACCACCCTCAAGTTGTAAAATATGTCGGTGTGTTCCGTTAGCCTTCCTTGAGAGCCAGTATATTCCAGACTAGGTATGCTCTATCTAGAGCTACAGTATCGCTGATTTCTGTGGTCGTGCGAACTTATAGTCAAATGCCTAGCTGTGTATATTAGTTTATAAAATGTGCTAATCTGCATAATTTACCACTTCTTTTGTAAGCATACAATGAAGGATATCTTCTTGTCGGAGAAGGTTAGCAGCTTTCGTTAATTTAAGTCTCCATCCTAAGATTTGGTCGGCGTGGTGCACTTACAAACTACACCCCTCTTCATAGGGTAGACCCGTGCCTAGTACTGTAGCAAATTCATCGTTCGTCTGTTTCACAGCGATACAAATACAATAATTTACAAAAAAAAAGTTTAACTTTATACGTTTTTCAAAATATGTCTATGGCAACAAATGTAATAGAAACAAATAACAAAACCGGTTAAAAGGTCAAGCGACACATATAAGTTAGGAACAGCAAAAACCTCCGTGATTAAATAAATCCGTTCACCCAAAAACGTTTGAACCCTAAGTTCATTATACTTTTACCGGGGATTTTTATCCGCGTAAATACAGGCTGTTCGTTTGACTCACGCAATATTGAGTAATATGATAATTCGAATTGATATGTAAGTTAATGAAATCAATTTGATTAAAGTAATTTAATTTAATAATTTAATTGGATAGAGAAATCTAATACTAAAAACGTGCCAGATAGGATATAGTGCCTAGAACCTAGTAGCTTGCATTCTTAGGAAACATATTTAGGAATCGCTGGTGAATGGAGGGAGATTCTATCCGTATGTCTGAGGTATGGTGAGGAATCATCCAACAATAATCTAGTATCGTGTATATAAAAAAATTACATACAACGCAAATTAAATAATCATACCTACGTATGATTATTTAATTTGCGTTGTATGTAATTTTTTTTTCATCTTAAAATATTAACATTATTTTTATTTTTTCTATAATTTTTTATTTTGTTGACATGTTTTGATTATTATCATTAGTCTAACTGAAGTATCCGTACTAATTGAAAAAAATAAATAAAGGAGGTAAATAGGTGCAAAGCTCGCAGTGCGGCTGACCACGAATATTGTAGATAGTTAGTTTTTTCTAAGGAGCATATCGAGGAGAGGCTCCAGGCGCTAAGCAAACCGCGTGGCCTAGGACTGTTAAAACCACGGGCTCCGATGCTAGCATCACTTTAGCGTGTTTGCGGTACTGGACGTTTGCTTATATATTTAATCATAATCGCGCGTAGTTCAAGTGTTCAAAATTATAATCCGTGCTAACGAAGCGACTTTGTTTTTTCCACAATTTGCTTAAGAATCTATCCATTGAAAAAAAACACCTTGTGCATACTTTACAATTAGGTATTACGATCTAGCTTCGGCTATAATTTTTTTTTAATTATACTTCTACAATTTGATTTTATTAGTCAGTGTTTTTCTTAGTCTGGACTTAGAGTTCAAGTTGTATTTTTCAGTTATACGATAAATTGGTATCCTAATAATAAGGTCAGTGATAATTGCTTTTTATTAGGAAGACAACTGTTTGAAGAATTAAGTAGCACTAAATAAAGGAGTCTAGGTCTGTGGCGTATGAGTTTGTGAATATTGACAGACATTCCCAGCACGGGAAAAAATGCAGACAGCAAAAACAAAAAGTCTGTTATTTGTAGATTTTATTTACAGTAACTTATACATTGTTACCTGAATAGATAAAAATTGTTTCGTTAAACACGCTGTATATCTATATGATATTTTACTCTTTGCATAGCAACTGAAACATTAATCATACACACAGATCATAAACCTCTAGCCTTAGGGTTGCGAAAACTAATTTACTTTACGTAGTTTATTCAGCAAGATGGAAAGGCTTGTATCTCCGAGGTGTGTTTAGGCGAAATGCCTATCTACTTTACTTACCTACGCAGACTTTAAATTAATTCTATTCAATACAGAAAAAATAAGAGTAATACTAGGTTATTTGTCTGCATAAAGCTTAGTAGAGACTGTGTGTGCGGGTAGTTCGTAACAATTTGCAAAACAAATTTAAATCTACACTTTGTGAAAATCACATAAACACAGCATGTTTGTACCCGGAATTTAACCGACACAATGTGCTTGTGAAGTTATGTATTCACAGTCTACACTTGTTTCCAAATATCAAATATACATAAATCCAAATTTATTTATTTCGATCGTCAAAGGTCCACATTGTTTGTACAAAAACTTAATAACTAGTATTAGTATCTTGATCTTTTTTATTGCCTATAGGACTGCGTTTGCCCACCAGCTCACCTACGATGATTTAGCCGAACATAAAGAGACAGAAGATACCGATTCACTTTGACCTTGAAGAAACTCAGACTGTAGTTCTCAGAAAAACAAACAGGTTACACCTAATTAAACTAATTTCTAAATTATTTTAAAGTGTCGCAACGATGGATCTTAAAATCAACGTGTAAACAAACTATGAACCTGACAAGTGGAGCTCACGATATTAAACATCTGCATAAATGCCATGAAGAATTAGGCTACCGCTGCTTATCCTTTACGTTTTCGTTATTCAAAGCAGTAACTTTACCTAAACACGCTCTCAGGTTGTATAGGACACTGCGTTACAAACGGCGTGCCGTCCATATACGGAGTTTCCTTTTGATGCATGCCATGCCAGTGGATAGTCGTGCCAGAAGCCATCAGTGCGTTCTCAACGTCTACCACGATAGTATCATTTTGACACACCTGAAACATGAATAATGAAGTGGTGAAATAGATTTTGGAAACTGAAACGGGAAACGACTGCCAGACAGACCACCTAAATAGCTTAGTGGACGACATTAACACAGGGGGGCTATCAGATATTCGTATTGCTTTCAGTATTGCTATAGTCTTGAAAGCAATATTGTAGTTTCGTATCAGCTACGAAAGCAAGACCCTAGTATTGGTTTCAGCAAAGCGATGACAATTTTCAAAATAATAAGTGAACAAAAGATTGCATTGACTCCATACATTTGACAGATATTGGCATCGGCTAGCATGTAGCGCGTAGTGCAATTCAAATAGCCGATAGCCCGCAGGACCGGAAAGGATAACGCGTGCAAGAGGAGACCTATGCTCAGCAGTGGATAAGCAAAAGTTAATGACGATGAAAGGGTGATAAGGTAAGAAGCAACTTTTAAAAAGATCTGCAATAACTTTAGACCACAGTATCTTAACGAATACACCCAGTCCAAGATATACTGGTTGTATCCTACACTCATCTCCAGAGAAATAATTAGGAAAATTTTTGGATGTCTTATGGATTGGATTTGGTCCTCATGCCTTATGGATGTCTTGATAATTGATAATCTAAACTGTATCTATGTAATACGTATGGCATGTATCCCAACAAAAATATGAGACCTCATAAAAGCACCTCCAATATTTTCATTATTATAGTAAAAATGCACACGAGTACTACAGCGCCATCTTTATTATTTTAAGCCCGTAAAGCATACACCTCAGTTGGTCCATTTAAGAAACTCATTCCTCTCTGTCGTACCTAGCCTTTCCGTTGCGAATAAAACCGCAACTTTCCACGTTTTTTCCTCATTAATTTTCAAAAGTACTTTTTACACAGCCACTTTTCTAAAGCATTCAATTTATTCACAAAAACACGTTCACTTAATTTGTATTCCGGAGTAGCTAGCGGAATAAAACTAAAAGTTTCCACCGCAACATTTTCCAACGGCGAAAAAACAAACTGTTTAGCGGTTTACAATTAACAAAACAATAAAAATAAACGTGAAAAAAGGCATTTTATTGTACAAGCTTATTTTTAAGCTTCGCCCGCGTTACAATACAATACAATATTTCTTTATTGTACACCAAAAACAAAATAAACAATAACATACAGACAAGAACAAAACATCGGTAGTACATTTAGCGGCCTTATCGCCTAAAGCAATTTCTTCCAGGCAACCCCGGGATGGATCGGACTAAGTGAGAACAGTCAAGTCGGTGGTGCATCAATAGTAAAAATATAAAAAATGCGTGGTACAAATATTGTACCGCAAAATAACAACAAGAAAATAAATATTTTAAAATTATTCAAAATACATAATTAATACATACCTATACATTCATGTCATACTCGCAATAATCATTCATAAATAAATTCCGGTTAATTTACAGAGAGTTGCAATTTAATGATTTTTCAACAAATTTTTGAATACTGAGATTTAGCCTGCCTGATTGACAGGTGGAACATGTTACATAGCAGGATAGCTTGCACAATAATTGCTAGAAAAATAGAGTTGGTTGAGGTGGAAGCTGGCAGCATAAGGCGAAGATCTCGTGAGGGTCTTAAAGAAATAGAATGAGAAGCAGTCACAAAGATAAAATTATCTTTTAAATAAGAAAGAGTGGTGGGATTGAATATTATATTATAAAGAAAAGACAGAATATGAGAATTACGGCGAAGACCAATAGGTAACCATTTAGAAATGTGATCATATTTGCGTAACCCAAATACAAACCTAATCAAAAAATTCTGTAAACGCTCAAGCTTGTTAAGATGCTCTTCGTTTAAATCGTAATAGCAAGCGTCTGCGTAATCCAATATGGGAAGAAGGAGCGATTTCACAAGTGCAGTTTTGGTAGTAATCGGAAGAAAAATCGTTGTTTTTTCACACGAATAAAATATCAAAGATGACACTCTCCGGACCTCTAACCTAAAAAAGTTCCTGAGAAGAAGACAGACAAACAAACCAACAAACACACCTACGCATTTATTCGGGCATTGTTCCGGACAAAGTAGTTAACATGAAAAAAAAACTGTTGTAATTTTTATTTTTATCTCTTCAACATAAAAGAGAATGGGTTTTTAAATGGATGTTGGTGTAACCTATAAATTTGTGGATGATGGCAGCTAGGTACTGATGTTCAAGCATAAAGCTTGATACAGACTTTTGTTCGTTAAGTCAGATCGGTTAGATTCGATACCAGCTCGCACAACCATGGGAAACAGACACATGTGGCCTTAAATGAAGCATGCTTATTCTGGATTGCATTGGAATTGATCTGACCACGGATACTGTTTAGTGTCCTTTTTTATTTCACTCAATGTAGGTCAGCATAGCTGATCTGATCAAATATTCCTCACATCCTAACCACGGACACAAAATTTGAATTTTTTATACATTCCTACTAATATAAATGTGAATGTAAGTTTGTTTGTTGCGCTTTCACGCGAAAACTACTTAATAGTAGGGGAGCCCAAGAGGGGATTTTGTGACATACTCGAGCGTGGCAGATTAACATATGGAAGATTCCTTAGGTCCTGTTGAGTGTATCTACTAAATATAAGCCCTCAATACAGAGCCGAGCTTATTAGCCCGTAAAATATTAATAAAAACATTGTTTGCCTGAAATGCGTTAGATAAGATACGGTAGGTTTATTACTAGCTAAACAGTGTACATGTCAATAGTTAAATGATTTGAGTGGAATGTTAGGGAGTGGTTTTTTTTTCATAACAATTTTCTACCTGTATGCACCCCCACCATGCAAATTGTCGGATTAACATATATTTGTTATCAGAGGCGTGATGGAGGATAGAAAATATTATAATCTGACACGCTCGAACATTTACATGTTTTGATTTCCTCAGAAAAAAAATTTGTATCCTTCTAGATGCTTCCTCCACCACTAAAATGGAAAAAACCTATAATACTTTCTACTTCCTATCATCCAAGCTTTGCTACGCAATACGTCTCTATGACGCTCGAGTAAATCCCCATTTAGCAACGTGGGCTCCCCTACTATAACCGATCTTCATAAATTTTATACACATATTCTTGGAGGTATCAGAAGTAACATAGGATACTTTTTTATGAATTATTTTATAATTACGATTGATACTAAAAATTGTCCACACAAACGAAGTCGAAGATAAAAAAGCTGGTATTCCGTATAAGCGTCTCTGTTTCTAGTCTAGAAAAAATTCTACTGAACAAAAGCAATCGCCGAAATTGCTTGCGACTACTATAATGTAGAAGTTATCAATTCTTCGAAATGTTTCACCGATTCCTGGCCTGATATATAATTTTTTAAGATATCATAGATACCTATAAATTTTTCATTAAAATTAAAGCTTTGTTCAGTTCTCTTTGTAAAATTTTGAATTTTTAAAAAGGAAACCTTCGAATACTCTCTTAGCTCGATTCGCGAGTTCCTGCCGAATTTAAGTCATTTAAATTCTATAATGTGTTACTTGTAAAACTTTATCAAAGAGCTATGTTTTATAAGTTAGTGTGCACTAACCTTACTCGCTATTTAGAGTTGAGTGCTTATTGTCCACATTGTACAACATGTTTACAAACGCTTTCCACTTTGTCACGCCGAACGTAAATCATCAGTAACCGCCACACATGCCAAATGACACTTTTTTAATACCATATTTCAACCCTAGCTTCCGTTTTTTTTGACAGTATGATCAATAAACAAGGTGTGTAGTGGCTAACATAGCTGTAAAACTTGCAATGTTTAAGGATATCCATAAATTTCAAAGTCACAATTATTGTTTGAATAAATGAAAACGTAAACCTAAACGTAATCAAGAATAATTAATGGTGTAGTTTTGACGCATCTGATGTGAAGTGATGTTGTAGCTTAAATGAAGCACGCTTTTGAAAAAAAAGCAATTTACAAGCTACTTAAAGATACCGTAATTTTTAATAATAAAGCCGTTCATTCACAATAAATGTAGGTTTAAGGCGTGTACTAGGAGAACCTCAATTACGTTCCAACGAATTGAGGTTCTACACGCCTTACGCCTATCTTTACTTGTGATGGGTGATTGAGAGACAAAAAGTATAAGAATTTAATAAAGCCTTTATAATTAGGGTAAAAAGGCATCTTTCCCTGAGACTTACAATCTAGGTTTTATTTAGAAAACTAACGCGAGTTTGATTCATATTGTTTAAGAAAACGGGTTTTCACGCGTACTTGATTGTTGGAAAGAACTTGAAGATATATAACTTTATCTTTGTAGGTTAGAATTGACTGGTATCTTTTTGAACTGCGTGTCTATCTTAAGCCACATCATCTTCTAATAAAAAACGCAGCCCTTTTAACTATGAAGCCAATCTATAGCTTAAATTGATTAAAGTTCGTCGAAGTATTCGGTGATACAAAATAATTATGTCCTTCTGCTCAACTAGTTGAGCAATCTAGTTAATCGCAGGAGAAGTAACGATAAAGAAACGTTAAACATACCTCTATAAACGGTCCTGGCATCTTCCTATTTACGACTGTAATAGGCCTGCTAACTCCATTACCCACCACACAATCCTTCCTACCACAATCGGTAGCATTAAACGGACAGTCGAAACAAGCTTTACTCATACTCTGGTACCATTCGATTTTAAAACGATAGTAACAAGTACGATTCTGTCCATCGCAGGGTCTGTAGCAGTGGTGTTCTTTCCCGTCGCGAAGAATGTCGTCAATGGATGGTAAAAGAGAATTGGGTTGAGGTGGAGTAGGGTTGGGAATTAGTGGAGGTATTGTGGGTACTTCAATCATGCTCGCGTTGTATGGCTGGAAATCTGCGAAGAAAAGAAACGTTCAGGATTATTACAAAGGAAGTTTAATAATAAAATAATACATACTTATCTAGTAGTAAAATAAATGATATGTACAACTTATAAACAGTTTAAAATGCCAACTTTAATTAGGAGGGCTCTTATCATTTTTCTTCGTTATAATGATTGTAACTAAACTGCTGAACCGAATTTGATAAATTTGTAAAGAAATAGCTCAGAGAAAAATAAAACAAGAACTTTCCAAATCGATCCAAGCTTTTTTGACCTTATACACTCAAGAAATATCCACATTTAATTTTTTACGGTTCCCAAAGGGCAAATAAGACTTCGCTTCCGTTCGTCTATCTCCAAGCTGTAACTCATGAACTGCGATAGTTGTTATTTTTAACAGATGATGTATTAAATTGTCTCCATTCTAAGATTGCCGGAAGACATCGCTTTTAGCGATAAGGCCGCCACTTGTGACACTAAATGTAAGATTTTTCCTGAATACTTGATGATTGCGTGTCTGCAATAACGAGTTGATTCATTCAATTATTTCGGTTGCCGCTATAGCAACAAATACTAAAAACAATAAAATAAATATTATAGGTCGTTTTTTGCTCGATATTAATATAACAGTAAGAAACTAAAACTGGCATGATAATGTTACGAACCCCATCATGAGCGAATCCGGCTCGCACTTCCTTTTATTTTGACATACAATCTACGCATGATTATTTTGTACCAAACAATAACAAAATTAAAGATAACAATTAACTCTTCCTATTTCTGAAACCGGCTGCTCAGGACATTAACGATCAACTACCACCAATCAAGGATGAACCTACATACTGCCGCGACTAATCGCGCCATTCATCTACGGTTCTTGAAACCACGATATACCGGGTTTGATACTTTTCGGATCAACTCGCAGCCAATTTTAATGTTTTTGGCCGTATATCAATCGTCAACTCCATTTTAAATCAGAATTAGTCAAACAATTATTTATTCCGATTCACATACGACTATTATTTTTAAGATATACCATTGGTACTTAATCAGTTTCTGCTATTTTGCTGAACTATATTAACATTAGTTATAGTAACAACTACGTACGTAATTTTATGTGTTTGTCTGTCTCTGTCTAGCAACCTTCTAGATCACGATAAGTGAGCGAAAAAGAAGAGGGTGCATGTATAACAAAAAAAGATTAAAGCCGTTCTAGTAATCGGGGACATACATGAGAAATAAAAACAATACTTACTCATCTTTGAGGTCGTGAATACAGATTAAAAATACTTAATGCCATTTAAAAGCTGGTATATGTGTATATGCTTTTCTTTTGTCATACTTTATGTATTGTTGCTGGTTTTATAATAAAGAGTTGTCTTATCTTATCTTAATGTAAAAGCCTAATAAAGTATAAGACCAAAACTATAAAACCGCAGTTTACGTGAGAGTCGCTCATTCACTGCTAGTCTCCGGCAGCTGCAATGCAATAGCCAAGGCAAAGGCTTACAGAACCATACAATACCTAACAGTATGGATTTATTTTCGTATCCATTTTATTTCTTAAATCTAAGTTTAATCTAAATTAATTATTTAAAGCATAAACATTAAGAAAAAAATAAACCTAGAATGCCGCCGGCAATGAGTCGAGGCCTAAGCTACCGGGATACAAAAAGAGAAGGAACTTCCGGACAATATCGTTTTTTATAATATTAGTTTTCTCCATCCAAAGGTTGCCTGCAAAAACTTGCTTTACTACCATTGTATAGATATGTCTTGCTGTATGTTTTATTTTATTTTGGTGTGCAATAAAGCTATATTCATTAATTCATTTATACCTAGCGGCTCGGTACGTGTTTCGCTACGTTTAAACATGCTTGTACTGTCAACACTGAAAAAAGTTTCAATTTGACAGCAAAATCTCAATTAACGAAATGATCCACCATTTATTAAATTCATTTTTTACAAAAAAATGTGATAAATGAAGAACCGCTCGACCGATTTTGTGCAAACTTAACATAATAAAAAATCTACTAAATATTACGAACAAAGCCTAATCATTTGGTTTATAGTGAGCCCGTTCTATCAAATTATGTATTCAAAGATATTGTACATTTACTCCCATGGATAAACAGGTATTGAATAAACCGACTTGGTTAACATTCGATTTCACAACTATTTACGGCTGAAATTTTTATTTTTAGATACTCAATACGAGTACAAATTCTTTATAAAAAAGTTTTTAAAGACATGACCTAAACACAAGTATTTATTATTTTGTTTGTAATAAATAAAAATACTAATATAAAAAAATATATACAGGCTGTACAAACAAAAAACAAAACAAATTGGTCCAGCCGTCACCGAGAAATCAGTTAGGTAACATAAAAAATACAGTCACTTTTGAATATCAACACAATTGAGTACCTATTTCTATTTGGAAGTAAGTAAAAGTAACAGAATGCCCATACTGTAATCAGATAGGTTAAGCTATTCTGTATCGGACAGAATATTGAAGCTTTGTGCGGCTGTAATCTTAGGTGTTGTCGCTTATACGAGTAGCTTACCCTGGGTTTATAGACTAGATCCAATGGTCAGTCTTACACCTGCTTTATATTACCTAGACTATGTTCTACCTAAATCTTACTCTACTGTGCTGAAACGTATTGTAAAATGAACTGATTCAGTTATTTTGATTAAAAAATCAAACTCTTATTATCAAAATCGGTTATGAGCGATTTTGATAATTACATTAAAATAATGTTATATGTAGTCCATATAACATTTCAAACAAAAAATAATTTCTAACCGGTGCAACAATCTCTAAGAAATCAGGTTCCTAAGATATATAAAAATTAAAAAATACAGTCGATTTGAGTTCGCCCTCATTTTAGGCTTTTCGATAGCATTATCTTTTTCAGCATTACGTAGTTTAGCATATTTTTAACTTACTCTAACTATCTTACATTTTCTAATATTTGAATATATAGTATATTTGGATCTAATATCATAAATGTAAAGTGTATAATAATTGTTATACGCCTAAAGATATTTGATTATAGAATACAAAACGCATAATGCATAACCTTTTAGGTTATAAATGAATACTAAAAACTTGGATACATCATCACTTGCATTTTCTTTATCATTGGCTGGATTTTGGTAATCACTGCGAAAGGCATAACGGAGCTACTAATAAGCGAGTCCTTCCACGGATTAGCAACGAATAGTTTGATGCCTATAAGTTACTTAGCCATCACAGAAATGATAGCTCCAAAGTTCAGAATTATATCAATGCAAACATTTGGAATAATCCAAGTGATAGGCATGGCGTCTTGTGGAATCATGGGGCAGTTCTTAAATTTTTGAACAGTAAACGTGATAATGTGAATACCGATTTTAGCAGCTCTAGCTACAGGTCTTCTGTGGTCTGAATCACCTTTCTGGCTAGCATATAAAGGACAAGTTAGTAAGTGTGAAAAAGTTTTCATCAAATTGAGAGGTGAAGATGACGCGTCTAAAAATGAATTGAAAGAACTAATATCGACGCGAAGAAAAATAGTTGTTGTAAGAACGAATATTTTTGCAAGCCTTTGGACAAATGTTTTAAAAAGAGATTTGTATATGCTAGGTTTTCATATATTTGTACTGCTGAACATGAATTACTGGAGCGGCGGTGACGTCATATACATATATTTTATAGAAATGATAGCGAAATATACGAACAATAAAAATGCTACGTACTATGCAACTATAGTTATGTATGTGATGATTATTTTCGCAGCGAGTGTTACAAATATTTTGCTTGTTTCATTGTTAATGTTCGGTGTGTCTGGTGTATTGTTATGTTTAATATTAGGTTTTATTATATCGATTGTACAATATTTAGGAGTGATTCCAGAAAATTCTTCTTTGATGGTGTATTGTTTATTGGCTTATATTACATTTAATAGTCTGGGTATGAACGGTTTGGTATTTATGATAAGTTCCGAGCTAATGCCGGTAAAACATAGAAATTTAGGAGGAGCGTTATTCATTATTTTCAACTGTGTTTTTTATGCTTCTTCTTTGAAAATATCTCCTTATTTGTTTTTGCATATAGGTACAGCTGGTACTATTTTTATTTACATAGTAAGTACATTATTAAGTGCTTTATATTTACGGCGTTATTTACCAGAAACAAAAGGAAAGAGTCTCCAAGAAATTGAATATTTTTATGTTCATGGTCATTTTTTACATGCTTCTCATGACATTGAAGAATCTATTGTCAGAGATCAATTAACAGGATAATAAAGATAATTTTGAATTACAAATTATATAATTTTTACCCAAAAGTATTAGTAAAAGGATTGTCCGATATTATAATGATTTATGTTTAGTTAAATTTGTAATCAATTTCACTAAATAAATTATTAATCTCACAAAATTTTATTCATACATTCACGTATTTATCACATAATTTCTCGGATCAAGTGCATTTGAGAGCACTTACTAGTGCTCGAGTGGGGTTGCTCTGACACGTCACTCGACCTAAACAAAAGAGCATGACTCATATAAAATTCTAAATATTATAATAAATTATGTTCATTTGTATGTATGGATGTTTGTTCGCAAGAAATCACTTGCGTACAGGTCGTAGTTTTCATCCGAATCTTGACGAAACTTATGTATGTGTATGAGTACTATGTTTTTTTTAAGAATTCTTTAGTCGTTGAGGATTTTTGATTAGGGAGTGTTTGTCTCAAGAAAGGTATCGTTCGTCAGAATTATTTTTTTTACTTCCGATTTCTGATAGAAAACTAGACCAGCTCAATTGGATATTTAAATAGTTATATTTAATATTTCGATTATATACTCGTATTTTACAAAATATCTATTTTTGAAATACTAAAATCTTAACACTAAATACTTCAAAATTAAAACTATAACATAGCTTGAAAAAATATGAATTTTGCTAAAAGCAATAAAGCAAGGGAGTAAGTAATACGTTTATGTGATCCCGTTTGGCCTTTAACTTATAACCCTGCTATTATAAAAACCCAGTGTCATACTTATTTTTTTTTTATGAATATGTGTATAAAGTATTACCTAAAAGAATAGTAAATTCAAAAAATTTGCTTATTTACATATAAAATATAAGTATATAGTTTCATTTTGTGAAATAAATCTTAAGTACACTACAAATTTAACAGAAAAGGAATTTCACACGCCTTAACAATGCAAATGGTAAACATTATCTGAATTAATGACAATTGTGTTAATAAGTTTATCATTGCAAAAAATCTTTAGTCTGTTCCGAGGCTTTAGTTAATTTCATGAAAAAATAATTTACAAATCAACTCACCATTTCGAATTAAATTATTACGGTAATTGTAAACTACACCTACGATACAATAAAATATATTTCGTTGTGTAATAATCTTCAAAACGGTCTTGCAGTTTTGTTGATTCAAGTGAACATGTCTTACGAATGCAAACGAAATTTTTACTCAAATTGATGATCATGATCACATAAGTTATTTTAAGTGTTTCACAAGCAATGATAAAAACGTGTATATTTATTTCATTTAAATAACAGTACATACAAAAGTAAGAGTGGAATAAATATTTTACTTCAATCTTGTTTTTACCATTTGTGGCATTACATGTGAAATTTGTCTTTTTGTATTTTATATTTTATGTGTCTCTAATAGCTACCCAAAATGACTTCGCCTCTTTTAACACAGGTAAGATTTTAGTTATTTGAAATCACACATTTGAAATTTCAGTAGCTTTTTGTAATTTTATTTAAATCATCGAGCGAGCGAATCAGCTCTGTCAATAGTCTGGCAATTTTTCTTTCGTCTGTCGGCTTGTATTTTTGTCGGAATGGTGGATTCTAGCGTACAAGTCGCAGTTCTACAAGTTTAGTCAAGATTGGTTAGGGATTTCTGAAAGGGGCAGTATTTTCCTAGATAAGATAAACATTTGGTACATTTTCTAGCTAAATTTTATAATATTTAACAGTGACCCCGATTCGGGCAGGCCAAACTTACTAAAATAAACTAACTTGACAGTTCCAAAATTGTCTCC
Organism: Ligdia adustata; assembly: GCA_947049295.1. Classification (NCBI taxonomy): domain Eukaryota; kingdom Metazoa; phylum Arthropoda; class Insecta; order Lepidoptera; family Geometridae; genus Ligdia; species Ligdia adustata. The sequence goes on from OX346237.1 coordinate 7,052,076, forward strand.
TCTCTTTTGTTACCATAAGTAATAAAAAGATGGATACAATTTTAGGAACTTTTAGTTTAGTCAGTGTGACTGCCCGAATTGGGGTCAGTAACATTCAGAATAAGAATTATTAGTAATACCTATGAAAAAAAGACCAGTCTTTTCCTTAATGTCTTGAAGATGTAGCTTGTTTGTGGCCCGATGTGGTGCTATTAGTTAACATTTTTGTTTTCGGTGTAGATTCCATTAAAACATAATATTCTATTTTACTAATTATTAATTATTATTAACTAGAGCGAATTTCTTCGTATCGTGACCTATTAAATTAATAAAAAAATTCTATAACTATTATATCAAGTTATATCTTACCATCAAGATAAATGTATCTTAAATTTCAAACTAAACTAACAAATATATATATATAAAAACTGTTATGCTGGTATTCGCTATATATTCAATGTTTATCAAGCTAAACCCATTTCAACCATTGCTGACAAAAATGAAACATTTTAGCTTACAGTAGCAGGCTCTACGTACTTGGCAGCGTTTTCGATAGGTGGAGCTATCACCTATCCCACATTACTGATCGAACATTTCCGATCCAACGACACGTCTATACAGCTAGATATCGGAACTAAATCTTGGATTGGTAAGAACATTTTTTTGAGTTAATTCAGATCTACAACGAAAATATGTCTATTAAAATAAAAAAATAACAATATTAGTAAAAAAGTGTTACTTTTTATACACTCTGCCTATAACATTTTATAGCCTATGTTACTTAGTGATAATGTAACTAACTAACGGCGACTGAATTTATGAAAATGGGTTCCGTAGTTTTTTTACTAAAGGTGTAACAGATTTTTCGTCTTGCTTTTACTCGCAGAATTTTTTAGAGGTTGAAATTTGATGAGATAATGACTTGTGGGAGTGTGTCATGTAAGTAAAAATTTTAGGACTAGATCTATACACGTTTAAATATGTCAATTTTTACTAAAAAAAATGGCCTATAACAAGTATTTAAAAGCAATGCAAAAATATGCTAGATTTTTATTTGAAGTCTTATCGCTTGAAGCTATGTCAGTTCTACCATATTTAATAATATTTTATTTTTGTATAAATTGACTGTATAAAAATTATAATTTATTTCCATTCTAGGATCAATTTACGGACTCGCAGGGATCCTAGCGGTCCTAATGCCAATCATCACCCAAAGAATCGGGAGAAAACTCGGGTACATCATTACTTGCATCTTCCTGATAATTGGATGGACGCTATCGTACACGGCTACCAATATTACTGGTATACTTGTCGGCGAATCTTTTCAAGGACTCAGTACAAACAGTCTTATGCCCGTATGTTTCTTGGGAATAACAGAAATGATAGCTCCAAGATACAGAATGATGTCAATGCAATTGTACGGGATAGTTCAGACCATCGGTTGCGCGGCGGGTGGTATTTTAGGACAATTTTTCCATTACAAAACTGTCAATTTAATAATGTTAGTACCTCTATCTATAGCAGTGGCAATCGCTTTACTATGGCCTGAATCACCTTCGTGGTTAGCATACAAAGGCGAATTTAAAAAATGTGAAACAGCTTTCATCCAATTGAGAGGAGAAAGTGACGTATCCAAAAAAGAATTAACAGAACTCATTGCAGCTAACAAAATCAATTTTAATCGAATCGGAAATATCAAAACTATTACTTTTAAAAGTATTTGGAGACAGATTATGAGAAAAGACTTTTACACGCCTGCTTTTCATATATTTGTTTTGTTAAATATGATGTACTGGAGTGGATGTGATGTAATTTATATATACTTTATAGAACTGGTAGCTAAGAGTACTAAAGATGTAAATGCCACGTTTTACGCTAGTGTAGTTATGTACTGCATTACTATAGTTGGGTGTTGTATAACACAAATTTTAGTCGCTAAATTCACAAACAAATTCGCTTTGTTATCTAGTACGTGTGGTGTTACATCATTTTTAATATTAGGATGTGTCATTTCAATTTTGCAAAATTTAGAAGTGTTATCAACGAATTCATTTTTGATCATGTATTGTCTTATAGCTATCATTGGTTGTAATAATTTAGGTTTAGTTGGACTGGTGTTTATGATCAGTACAGAATTAATGCCTGTTAAGCATAGAAGTATTTTGGGGGCTTTGCTTATTATTTTAAATTGTGTTCTTTACACGTCTTCTATGAAGATATCGCCGTACTTATTTTTTCATATAGGCATGCATGGCACTTTCTTAGTGTATATTGTGAACACAGTACTATGCGCTTTGTATGTATGGAAGAATGTACCCGAAACTAAAGAAAAGACATTGCAACAAATTGAAGAGTTTTACATAAACGGGAATTTTACTAATCTTAATTTTGAAGATGCAGCTTTGCCAATCAGATGCGAGGGAAAATAATGGATTAACTAATGTAACTAAATAATTACATATAATAATTATTAAACTCGTATAAATTAAAATTGTCAAACGTCTCAAACGTAAAAAAGCAGTGGTTGGGATGGAATAACGATGTAAGTAATTAAAGCTAGCATTCAATTTATTGCAGATCCACTCGTTTACATAAGTAATCTATTGCTTGAGAATGGTTGTTTTCCTGATAAGTTAATAATAACTGTTGTAAAACCTTTGTACATAAAGGACCCAAAGATGATCCAAATAGCTATCGACCTATAGCGTTACTCCCAGCGTATTTAAAAATATTTGAAAGCGTGATTCATGATAGGATACTAAGTTTTACTTTGAAAAAAAAAAAACCTATCCCACAACAATATGGATTTTGCAAGAACAGGTCAACGACTATGGCAATATATAATATATTGAAAAAAGTTTGTGAACCTTAAGATAAAAGGAAGCCATGTTCCGCATTGTTCCTTGATATGTCAAAAGCTTTCAATTGTGTTGTGCCAAAAATTTATCATGAATTACTCGAGCGAATCGGTAACCGCGGAACAGCTCTGGAACTATTAATATCGTATTTTAGTAAAACACCACAAACTACAAAACTTAATCATATTAACAAGTATACAAAATCAATAGAAACTATTGAATCAGTAGCAGAAGAAGTTAAACTGGGAGTCTCACAAGGCAGTATTCTAGGTCCGCTACTTTTTCTCATCCATGTCAATGAACTTTCATCATTAACGGACAATCTGTCTATTTTATATACTGATGATACAACTATTTACTCAGAAACATCAAAGCTCTGATAGTTACAAAAAATCTATCATTGATACTCTAGTAAATATGATGCAATGGTTATGCACTCTAAACTTTTAAACTAATATTTCTAAAACCAAAATTATGCAGTTTCATTATTACAAAACTACACCAATAGACTTAAATACACTAGTTAATGGCGTACGTTGAAGTTAGTCAGACGGAATTCTTTGGAGTATCACTGGACACAAACCTTAACTTCTACAATCTCATATAGATAAAATTAACAGCAACGTTGCTTTTAACATTAATAGCCAGTGTTACGCTTTGTCAGTATTGTTAGACGTATCTTCCATTGAAGTGGCAAAAACTTATTGCTTAAACTTAATGCTTATTATGGTAACGTCTAGCCTTTGTTAACATATGGTATTATATTTTGGGGTAATTACGTAAATGTGAACAAAACTTTTCAACTACAAAAGCGCTGTCTGAGAATTATATATAGTAAAAAAACAGATAATACAATACGACAATTATTTAAAGAAAAGCGATTTTTAACTCTCACTGGTATATATATACTAGAAATATCATTATTTGTAAGAAATAATATGAAGTTGTTCAAAAAAATGTCCATACGAACTAAGAGTGGTGTAACAGGCAACGATTATATATAGGAACCTTGTACTCGGTATGTAATTTATCAGAAAAGCAAATACCATAAATATTTCTAACGAATTGCCAAAAACTTTAACTGAAATTCCGAACAATAATAATTTCAAAACAAAATTAAAACAGTGCCTACTTGACAATGTATTTTAAAAAATAAGTGAATATATGAATAGAGACAAATCTGTTGAATCTATTTTAGTAAATAAGAAACATAGAATACGGAATACTTAATGTTTTTGAATATAGCAAAGCAACCTTGTTATTATAAACCATAAAACAATACAATCATTTAATTGACATATAATTAATTTGATGTATCCTAATTCTAATACTATTTCAATGTCTATTTTACCATGTACAATATTCAATGCCCGATATGAAACTGATATTACGCTTGTTATTAACAAACATCTAGCATTTTCTATATAATTTGTATCAACTCCTCAATAAATGATTTCTGATTCTGATTCTGACAAAGTTATAAATATATTTTTCAATTATTCCTATGACCGAAACTAGGCAGCGGTGTAGGTACATAGAGGGACGTAAGCATATTGTCTTTGCTTGTAGTCCACTGATATAGGTTGAAGTCTGACAAAATTGTCTTTTATTGAATAAAAATAGTACGACATTTTAGAAGACATAACAAACTCACAAACAAACAAACTGACAGAGGATTTAAAAAAAATCCAGAACCAAAACAGAATAACTTCGATTAATCATGGTTTGAGAATTCTCTACCGACTTCCAAAAAAGAGGATGTAATCATCTCCACAGTTTGTTGTTGCCGTTGCAAAAGTTTTTTTTTTAATGTTTGTTACCTGATGTCTCAGACACGGCTAAACTGATGGTATGTGTCTAGAATGGCCCCATTTAAATTGAAACAATATCGGTTCAGAATTTAGATTTTAAAATTGAACAACTAAAAAAATAATATAATAATAATTTTATAATTTTTATTAATATTTTTTTAAATAATTGATGGAGTCAGGCGTTACTTTGCGGAAATCCATTTATAATAAGATGGTATATACAAAATTTTTAGTGTTTTTCCGCCTCGTCTTGATGTCAGCGTGAAGCTTGAAGAGTCAACGTCTCCTGAGGATGCCTTGTGCTAAGGCGAAACACGTGTCGAGGAAGTCGGATACTGAGAGAAAGAGAAATAATAAGGTGAGGTGTGGCGGTGGTGAGGAGGAACCACACCATAAAAACAAAAATATTTTTCGATTTCTCGCGCTGACATCAAGACGAGGAGGAAAAACACTAAATATCTTGTATATACCATCTTATTAATTTTTTAAATAATTATTTTAAATAAAAAGTTCCATTGTTCACATTATTCCGACGACGAAGAAAAATTGTCATGTGCAAGTGAGATTTTATTGCACTAATAGTATAAAGGCGAAAGTTTATATGTGTATGTGTGTTTGTTTGTTTGTTCCTCCTACATATTCAAACGGCTTGACAAATTTAAATGAAATTTAGCACGAAGAGTAGCTTATGTGTTAAGCACTTTGGATTAACACATAAGCTACTTTTTATCCTGGTAAACTGAAGTGTTTCTATGATATGAACAAATACCTAAAACGAGTAAACCCGCAGGGCGCAGCTAGTTAGTTTATATATCCCTGAACCCAGGATAAAATTTTTGAGAGTTCAACCAATGTGAGTGTTTATACCTCCACCGTAGTATACAGTGTGTTCAGGTAAGTAAATATCTCCTGACCTTGCCGATATCCCTTTGAACGTAACTCTAATAGGGAATATAATCCATGGAGGGCGATGTTTGTTTGTTTGTTTGGTACAGAGGTACGGCGGGGTTTTGCGTAAACATCAGGTCGACTTTGTCTGATTCTATACGAGTATACCCACAGGGTTATATGGTCAGGGATATACTAGCCTAATGTACTGCTGTACTCAATTAGATCAATTTTCTCAAAAAAATAATTTGTATGATTTTCATCCCCTCATCTCGGAAAGAGTGTCTTTGCTCTTCGATATCTGAGTGCAAAAGCCGTTTTTATCTGCTAGAGGATGAAGTAAATTGATTTTAGAACATAGTGTGCACCAAGTTTTTGAATTCAAAACATTATTAAACCTATTCCTTTAAAGTGCCGAATTTATTATAGAACATAATATAATTCGTTAAAAGTTCGGACTCGGAATCTCCTTAGTGTTTTTTTTTATTTACTTTGCGCGCGACATTTTGTTTTTGCATTTATTTAGTCATTTCCTCGTTGAGATGGGATGATAAGTAACGTGTTGCACTTGAGTGCACAGATTTTACACTTCGTGTTTTTTTGATTCCCTCGCTGAAGCTCAGGCTTCTAATTTTAGAATCCTTCGCGTGCTTGGACATCAAAATTTAGCACACGGTTAAAAAGCAGCAAAATCAGGTCTAGTTTTACAAAATTACACCTTTGTACTGTTTATTATGATTATGCAAATAAATTGATTGATTGATTGATATGCACACAACCCAAAATTAGAAAAACAATTGTCTGTTAAATTTATCTTACTCCCGATTATCAATTCTATTAAACATACATTACCTACTCTTTATTGTACTCTTAACTCTATACTCTATTAATCAATTACGTATTGGACTCTAAATCCACGTATCTGTCCTATACCGAACAAAGGATTTTAAACAAAGGTTATTTTTAACCTTATTAATCAAGGCAAATTAATCCATTACTGTCGCCTCGTATACAGTGCTCGCCACGGATCTTTATGTTTGTGAAGTTAGCTAGATTGCGTCTAGCGGCTCCCCGCCCGCGCCCCTGCACCTTTTGTGTACCGTTTTTTCTTCATTGCGCAGCCATTTGTTGCTAACTTCACAAACATAAAGATCCGTGGCGAGCACTGTACGTACGGAGCGTTTAACTTCATTTCTAGTCCTCTTGAAAGCCACAAGGCCTACGACTATGACAAACATAATTTAATAGTATAGATGGTAGCAAAGTTGGGAAACTTTGCCGCCATCCATATTATTAAATCGTCATTAATTACCACTTGCTTTAGCTGCGAACGAATCATTGTGAGTAAATAAACTTCTCGAAGAATAATGTTTACAGCTTTCGAAAATACGTGACGTCCCCAACCCGCAATTTCGTCACAGTGATGGATACACCCCCTTCATAGAAGAGACCCGTGCCCAGCAATTGAATTGAACCAATATCTACTTCTAATAGTGCAATACACATATGCAATCAAACTTACTGCAAATTAGAAGAACTATGGCTGCAAACGACGAAAGCGACATCTTTAATCTGAAAATAAACAAAATATATCTCCCTAGATACGACTCTAAATAAGATTCAAATAATATATACTGAGATTTCGCACCTTTAATAATAAAGTAAATTAAGTAAAAATTCACGTTTTGACAATAATGTATCAGTAAATATCTAAATTTTTTGAGCACTTATATAAAGTTAGCCAAAATTATGTTGAACATAATATGTAATAAGAATTATATCAGTTACTCATATTTTTGCTTGCTTTGTTTTATAAATCGAACCTGCATTTATTTTGATATATTATGAAACCACCCAAAAATAAATAGAAATTTTTCAAAAATATCACTTCTCTAATAAATAAACAAGAACCATAAAAGAAATTGAACTTATTTTCTTAAATAAAAAACATTTTGATTTGAATTCATTGAATTGATAAATTCAATGAATTGAGAACCTTCTCCCCTTTGGTGCACAAAACAAAACCGAGAAGAAATCGCATCGCATAAAATTTGAGCAAAAATATTACCTATACTGATCACAGCACGGGAATGCACCTACGGAAACTTTATTCTAAATGTATGACTGGATATTTTCTAACGATTTTATATAAAATGATAAGTTTATTAATTAACAAATATTACTTCAGTGATAAGATAATAATATTGGTTATTACATAGAAATCAGGCGTCAGAGGTATATAAGGAAAACACGTGGGTAATTACTTATACGATGTGATTCTAAATTGACTGCGTATTACCTGCTATCTCGCAATCGGCATCGTTTATATAATATTTCGCTTATAAAAGAACATTTTTTAGTAATTTTGTTTACAATAAAACTTCTTAGTTTTATCTCATATGTTCTCCAAAGCGTTTACACAAATGTGAGCCATGTGAACGCGCTTGTCGTCGCCCTGTCCTAGTTCCGCACCAATTGAAATTTTGTCAATATTTTTGTATAAATAAACACGGCTATTTTAATTTTCAATTTTCTTTCAGTATACCAAACATACGCAGTCAATTTGGAATCACCCTGTACACTAGTAATTCTGATCATTGTGTACCTGCCTTCTGTTTAATTATTGTTTTGAGAGCTTACTTATTAATTGCACTTCTTAAGGGTAATAATGCTAAATTTTTATTGCACAAATTTATTAAGCATGATAAAATTTCAAATTTACCTAACAAATATACTCTACAAGTTATACTTTACCAGCTGCACTCTGAGCTGTTACCCGTGGATCTTTAATTTTTTATAGCCTAAGTATGATAATAATGATAACAATAAAGCTAATGTAGCTTTCTTAAAAATATTTCATACGGCGAAAGAATAAGTTCAAAAAGTCCATTAGTAATTACAAACAAAACAGAAACAATAATTCTTCTTTTCTCTTCTCTTCTCGATAAAAAAACCAACAATTTATGACAAAATAGTTAGATATTAGATGCTCACATAGAAATATAGGTCTTGAATAAACCTTTGTTTATTCAAGACTATATTCGACTTGGTTTACATTCGATTTAACAACTTTTTACTGTTGAAATGTGCGCAGGAAGACTTGTGCATGCAACGTTTTTGACTGGATTACATTTAACTTGATTCATTCGTAACATTTATAAACTGGACGCTGGCAAATATAACAAATCGTATTATGTAGTATATCAAAAAAAAAATGCGCGATCGAGTAAAACACTTTCGCGTGAGAAGCGTAAATCTCTTTATAATTTAAAAGATCATATTTTTACTACATGTCTTATGACTGAACTTAACGCCCTCTATAAAAATAGGCTATTTATTCCTCCATTCAAGCCGTCACTCTGAATATTCTACTATTTTCAAAAGAACTGTTTTGAACAAGCGTTTTAATAAAAACAACCTTTATATTAATTAAATGATGTAAGGACTTACAAATATTGTCCGTTCGCAATGGACACAGCTGTTGATACTTACTCTATGTTAATTTAAGATCTCGTGACACAGTTGAACAATAAAGCTTACTTTACTTTACTTAACTCGTCTCTACTCTACTCCACTCTACTTTACTTTGAATGTGACAGCCGACTTCAATTCGGCAGGCGCAAACTAATGGACTGATTTTGATAAAACTTATATGGGGTTACAAACAAAGTGTATCCTTACCTAATTTTTCTCGTCGATGATCCTTACAATCCAAATAAAAAAAAACAAAAACAAATGATCAAATGAAATGATGATGATGATGAATGAATGATGATGAGGTCTAGCCGTTATGAGGTGAAAAATACTTAGTCAAATATTTTGTCAAACATACAGCCGAGTTACTTTCTCCTCGTTTTTGGAAATTAGTAGAAAACAGAAATGTAAATTATGCAATGAGTGCGAGACGTGCCTTCGTTGTGGAAACGACCAACACATTTCATTACTAATGAAGTTCACCAAATATGAGCGAAACTATAGTTGGACATTTCCAACAATCAGGTACGCGTGAAAACCCGCATTATTAATCAAAATAAATTAAACAGGTAACACTTTTGTATTAACAAAATAGTTGGGCATGTTATTGCAAAACACTTATATTATTCCATGTTTACTGATGATGACGTCATCACTGTGAAAGTATTATTTTCAAGCAATACACAATTTAATCTCAAGTGCGTCATTGAGAGTCTATATTTCTATTGTTTTGAAATATTGTGATAGCGTAGTGGCAGCACGGTTTACTTTCAAAAGGTGGGTCGCGAGTTTAATTCTTGGATAAGTAGACCACTCCACTGCGTAATTCCGATGGGATTAGGAACTTTGCAACACGGATTACGTTATGCTTAATTTTAGAACGTGTTAGAAGGTATTAAGACATTTAAGAGAATGTATGCCGAAAAAAAAAATTTGAATGCTTGAGATTTTGTTATGAGATTAGCGTGGTTCGTATGACTAGGTCATCGAATCCAATGGGAAATGCTTTATGAATCGGCATACACGATTTTTCTTTTGTAATACGAATTACGTAAAGCTTGATAAAATATCTTAAATTAATTGAGAATTGTTTGTAACCTAAAACAAAAAAAAATGCATTTTAAAGTACGAGCAATGTTGTTGGACAGATCCAGCTATAGTTTCGTTCATGTTCGCTGAACTTATTCAGGTTTGAAATGAGTCGGTCGTGTCCACAACGATCGCACATCTAATCCAGGATATAAGCTTTCTTTGTACCATATTTCATCCCAATCTTTTTAGCAATATTTGCGTGAATAAGTTACAAACATACATACAAACTTTCGCGTTTATAATATTTGTAGGATGCAGATTATGATGATCATTAAAAGACATTAGAAGATTATTACAGTAATAAACTAGGTTAATATGCTAAGAACGCAATATGCTTATTTACTAGTAGCTGAATAAACTGTGTAAATCGTGAACCTGTTTTTGCAAAACTATTTTGAAAAACTATATTTTGCTTTAACACCCAATGCAAAAAAAAATGCTTTATTAAATTGACAAACAAAATACATAGCACTATAATTTTATTATCAAATCAGCCGGAAAACACTTCACAACAATCTGTTTTGAAATCGGACCTGTATATCATAACAGCCGGACAGACACAACACTTTCCCCAAGGGAGACGTTTGCCTAACGTCTATCAAAAAACTGAATTCAAATTAATCAAGCATAATTTTCGTTACAAAACATGTCATCTATGTAAAACAACTCAAGAAAAGAAAATTAAAATATACATTAATTCAAACAAACTACTAGATTGATATTAATAAAATTGATTTGCGATCAATTGGCAAGAATAACGATTCGTACAAAATAATAATTTTATTTCGGTTGCCTGGAAGAGATTGCATTTAGTAGTTAGACCGCCAGGTGTGGCTCGGAATTATGCTTTAATTCTCTCTTATATTTTGTGTTACATAATTATGTCTACATGCGTTAGAATTATAAATAATCTAGGACTATAGTAAATTTATCAATCAGGCTATCTTATATGGCTGTCTGTCTTATCCCAGTTCCGTCTAATGCGGTAAAATAAAGTTTTACACTCGTAGCTCTTCACTAGGATTTCTCCTGTGTTGAGGATGTCATGCAACATGCACAACCCACCCAGATAAAATGACTGATATTCAAAGTCATCGTTCGAACATTTGCCGCACTCGTATACACCAGTATATGAATCTGACACCAATGGAAAGACGATACAGAGTACACGCAACATACATGTATGTAAGTAGTGTATACATAAAAGTAAGAAACAGTTTGCTGACTACTTGACTCGGTAAACTCGAGAACAGCTGGGCCGATTTATCTGATTTTGGTTTTGAGAACGTTCAGGGAAGGTTTAAACGGTGCGAAACATACGTAACTGCACTACTGATGTTTTCTTCTTGTTTATATTTTGTTTATAGTGTGCAATAAAGAAATAGTTATGAATACCCCTCGCCCTTCTGCTCTGATGTAGAGACGGCTTAATCAGCAGTACTTGCACTTCTGTGGAAAGCTGACTTAGGTGTTTCTTATCAGGCCACTTGGTAGTATGTAAGTTATTGTTAAGAATATAATTCTTTGAATATTCATTAGCATTCAAGCCTCAAAATCGGCTAAACGTAGTTTTTATATTAATTTAGTGCTCCCTACATTTAACTAAATATTGTATTGTATCTGTTAGGCGGTACAAACTTCGCCAGGTCAGCTAACTTAGCCCCAAGCTTATCGCTGCCACTGAGGACAAAAGCTGGTTCATTTCTTACTCAAAGAATTTTAGCGGCCATTCAAGGCGGGAATGCAGCCAGCGTTCTTGGGACAATGCAGCACGGACAACAACTTATATATTTTTAGTAAACATTTTATTGGACTTGATATTTTTCGCTTTCACATTAAAGGTTCTTTTTTTTCTAAAATATTTACTTAAGTCAGGTGAAGTTATTCTTTTTAATAAATATTTTAAATAATAATAATAATTATTAAACTGATTATTTTAGGTTAGGTTTAAAATAATTTTGACTAATTTCAAAATAAAAGAAATTTGGTTTTTTATTAATTGATGCTTTCTATTAATTTTTCTAAAAGACACCCTAACCAGCAGGGCATTTATTTATCTAAGACTAACGTTGTCCTAATCAACAGGGCTTAAAATAAATAATTTAAGTAACAAAAATTGTAAATTAATTAAATGCCAAATGCAACGTCACGATATACAGAACTAATTAATTAATAAATATAATACTGTTCAGATAGGGGTATACAAGCCGAAAGGAGGTCACGATACTCATCATCACGAACAACTTGCATTATGGAACCAACCTTGAATTCGAAAAATACATCGGCGGTTCCATAGAAATGTTAATCGGTGAACGACAAAATGTATGAAACAGCTGATTTTTTTTCTAGATTTACATAGTTATTTACATCTTGAACTCCTTTCGGCTTATAAAGCCTTCATCCGATAACATAGTAGTAAAAGTAATTAATATCCAAAATAGTTACCTTAAAAATTAAAAATAGAATTAATTATATTTATTACAATATTAAATGAAGATATTCCTATATTTACAAAAACTACATAACATTTAACTGATCTATAATCTAAATGATATACTAACTAAATAGTAACTAACAATACAATGCCTCTAAATCAAAACCCGGTTAGGAAGTCAACTATATGACTGCTATTGTTTTAAATCAATTTTTCAACACACTTCCTCGTAAAAGGCTTCTTATTGTATCGATTTTAGTGACGTAATGCATCTCATTGCGCACACTCGCCTTTATCACTTTACCGTTATTGCACAGGTATAGTTTTTTTAAATAAATGATTTTCAACTCAAACCTGCACTAACTAACTAACGCTGTTGACTGATGTAAAAAATATCGCGCTCGGGAAAATATCCTCGATTTTTCATAATGTTTACTGTTTTATTAATATTACTTTTACTCGCAAGTGTGTTGAAAAACGTCGTATGACACTCGTGTGCATTGATATTTACAGCCTCGGCTTCCTATCAGATGATACCGCCTCTGCTGTAATGATCAACTTAGCACATTTGTATCATAATATACTATTATTTGTTATGTATTTTAATCGGATGATTTTATTTACAATACTGTATTATTTTTAATTGTGTGCTCATTTTTTATATATTTATTTTTCAGTCTAAGTGTTTGTGTATTTTATACAATTTTAAATTTTATTAATTATTACTTGAGAGTGCAAGACTGCAAATTGCATTTCTGATTTATTCGCTGTTCAGATAGGGGTGTACAAGCCCTGTGATGACAAGGTATGATTGTGATGGAAAATATCGCTATGATATCAAACCAACCAAAATAAGCTAGGGTTCATTTTTCCTACAAACCTCACAGTTCATAATTACAAGGCAGCAACTTACATTAATTACTGAACCTCAAATGAATCTAATTTCTCACCACTCGGCATATCAATTTCAAAATTATTACCACCGTTATTTAAATAACTGCCACATGTAGGAAATCCATTCGGCACAGGAATCATATCATCATGTTCGCCTACTTTAAACACAAGAGCCATGCCTACTTCTGCGTGAAACTCTATATGACAATGGAACAGCCAGTAACCGGGATTGTTGGCTTTGAATCTGATGACTGTGTACCCTCCATCTGGTACTGTCACCGTATCTTTCACAGGAGGATTGACAAGGTTTCTAGTTATATTCCCCTCATTGTCAAGCTTTTTAACTTCTTCAACGGTTGTGAAATTACCAATCCTTTTCTGCCCTACTACTCTGAAGCTGTGACCATGAAGGTGGAAAGGATGATTTGCATTGAAATCTTTGCCCTCGTCTATGATGACGACTTCTACTTCTGAGTCTAGCGCTACGGATAGGACGTGATGACATCTACAGAATTTTTTCCGGCAAACAAAAGATGGCATTGTGTCTTCATTACAGAAGCTGCGATTTGAAGGTCTCGAGACCAGGAGAGGACTATCTGGCAGTTTCATACTGATGTGATTGAGTTGAGGCGTCGGCACCGAAAAGTTTTTGAATACTAAAAAAACATAACATTAGTAAATAACCATTATATGTGAAATTCATACTTACTGATAGAATATATTGTTAAGTATGTATTCATAAGAATTACTTTTTACCTTGAATGGCAAAACAAGAGAATTTGACAATACATATGAAACTTCAAAAATTTTGGAATATTATAAAGATATACTAACCATGCTTGTGATCGTAGAAAGGATGTTTATTGAAAAATTGGTTGTCCTTAATGTGCAAATCGTAGGCCACGTAAAATTTGTAGTCTGGTTTCTCTTTGAGAACATAATTTTCGTTCTTTAACGATCTTAACTTGGATATAGTTTTAGTGACACTTTGTTCTTCGCCCTGATTCTCGACGTTGACTGACTGTAATAATAAATTAATTTGGTTAGTACTCATGTCAGACAAAAATAACCCTAAGACTTGTTAGGGTTTGTAGGATAATTTATGTTCATTGTTATTATGTGTTTCCTTGATAATTAAACTTTTTGTATGTCTTTAGGCTGAGTCCCTCTCAAAATGAGAACGTTGTATAAAGACAAAGTTATAAAATGACATCGCTGTAAAGTGGCAATATTACTACGCTAACAGGTATAATAAAGTTAGCGATAGAGTTATCATGCAAGTAAATACTTACAAAATGATCTAATTTTCGAGCTTCCCACGTTAACCCATAATGGGGCTCTGCATCTTCAGCTCCTCGATAACGTAGTATTCCAACTTGCCTTACATGAGGATAGCTGAAAAAAAATTAAAGATACATTAGACAAGCTGGATTATATACTTAGCAATTTAATAAATGATGTAGTCAATATAAGACAATTGGTAAATGAAGTTCTGCTGATTGTTATAGAACGGAAGGAGAAATGAGTGTCTCGAATTGTTGCTTGTCAAGATTAGTTAAAATAATAGTAATAAACTCGAACAATAAACATTACTTACTCAGCACAGTTCATGATGCCACGAATCCTAATCCAGTAATTTCTTTTTTCTGGTTTTTCTTGTGTCCGATTCGCATGTATGATAAAGTCAAAACGTTCTCCAGCATATGCAACTAATGATTGTGCTGTAATCAAAACATAATTAAAATTTAAGATAAATTCTACCATAATGTTCTTTGGATTAGTTATGTTACTTTTAGCTGCAAAATTGAACTTACCAGTGACATTTTCTAAGTCATAGCCATCTGAAGAAATAATAGTTATATTGTGTCCATCGACAGATAGCTCCACTGGGCAAAAGTAGAACTGTGCGTTTATGAAACGGAATCGGTACTGATATGTCTGAAAATAGTAATATTAATTTTAAAGCCAATATTTATATTTTACATAAATAAGAATTAAATAATTTCTTTAAAATTAAGTTTAAAATTTCTTACCTGCGTAACATGGAATATTGGCGGTTTGGTAATCACTGTCTTGTTTCCAATTGTCCTGTTAAACCTCCCACGTCCATTGATCAGCAGAGCTGAAGGAGCCATTTCTACTTGTTCGTGATAATGGCCTGTGTATATACTTGTAGACAGTTCTTTGGTCCAATCAAATACTTGAATTACATGCTCAGGCCTGGAAAATAACGTAAGGTTTAAAATTTATTTTTTTATGGTATTTTAATAGATTGGTAAAATATAAAATAGGTAAATTAGCGTTATGACTTAGCGTGAAGCTCATGCCTTGCAGTGGTTTACTCAAATTGTACATCTTAATGAAGGTATCTTATAATGAAAGGTTAATCTGTATAATTTTCAAACGTAACTCTTTGAAAGTGTAAACTTACAAATTTAAAACGCGTCTATAACTGTCGTGTGATTTTTGTTGTCTGACGATAAGAGCACCGGACACTCCGTCACCACGCTGCAAGCCAATGTGAGAATGCCAGAAGTAAGTTCCAGCTTGTTCAGCGTAAAATTCGTACCTACAAAACAAAAATGACATTATTTCCTACTCTACTTTCCATTATTTCGTACTTAATTATTATAGATTATATCGAGTTTGAGTTGATAATGAAAACAATAGAAATATTATTGCAAGGTTGTCCTATCCGCAGATCTCCGGCTGGGTGTAACGGTTTTTGTGCTAAGCTGAATTTGTCCTCACATAAATCTTACAATAAAACATACAAAATATTGTCTACAAAGTTATTGCCAAATACATTGATATGAATATTATTCGTAATAAGCAGGTCAACTAAAAAATAATATGAACTCGCGTCTTCTATGAATGGTAGATTTGTCATGCAAAATTATTTTTGACCTGTTTATCAATATAGACATCTTAAATACCTTTACAAGGCATTTATAAAATATATCTTTACTTGATATATATGACATTTGACAAATTGATAAATTCTTACACAAATTTTCCCTCGGGCTGTATAGGACATTGGGTGACGAATGGAACTCCGTCCATGAAAGGAGTCTTTACTTGGTGCATGCCATGCCAGTGGATTGTTGTTCCCGACGCCAAAAGATCATTTGTCACTCTTACAACAACCTTGTCATTACGACACACCTAAAACAAAATAGGAAACAAAATGTTAACATGAGAATATAAAGTTTTTAGTACCAAGTATGTCTTCAAGACAGCACGCACCGATTTTGTTTTCATTGATGACATGACGTAGTCTACGAGTATAATCTTAACTTGAGTATATTGTTATCTTCATTGCCATAAAATACTTTGAAGATGTTTTTTGATGATAAAGTCTTTTATTACTTAAGCATCTATTTTACGATCTCGACAATCATGAGAAGGACTGGGCTAGTATTGCTCTAGACAAGAATAAATAAAGAAACGGTAAGGAAGGTGTCGTAATAAAATAATAATAAATACATGTGTTTAAAAATGTGTAACGAACTTACATGAATAGTAGGTCCTGGCAATTTTCTGTTGATCACCGTTATGGTCCTGTGGAGACCATCTGCCATTACACAATCGGGTCTGTCGCAGTCAGTAGCATTAAAAGGGCAGTTAAAGCAAGCCTTGCTCATACTTTGATACCATTCCACTTGGAATTCGTAGTAGCATAACATAGGTTGGCTGCCACACTTTCTGTCCTTGTAACAAGGATGATCAGCTCCGTCAGGTAAGATTCCAGAGGCAAGACGTTTTAAACAGGGTTTCTTGTAAAATGTTTGAGTCGTTTTGTCGTAAACAGTTTTATCATGGCATTCCTCTTTTAATTTTTCTAGTGGTAAAGCTAACGGTTCGGCTTCTTGTATGAATATATCTGTAAAGGAATAAGCAAATTAGTACTTATGCGGGGTATTTTCTTCGTTTTTTTTTTATATTACCTAATATTGAACTATGAATATTATCAGTGAGGTTTTAAATTTACTTTATTTTTCCAAACGTAGCACAAAACATGACATAACGTAATAATAATCTTAAATCTAGAAAATTAATAAAAAATTCTTTTAAAAAACAACTTATTTTATTACTCACTCATAATAAGGAAGAGCGCAGCTGGCCAAAACTGGGATGATTTCATTTTAGAAATAAACACAATTAACTTTTTAAATAATATATAACTATGTACCATTCAGCAGCTTAAGCTGATATGAATAAATTACTATTTACCCGCTACTTATATACTAATTTAACAAAGTTCTTATCGTCCCGTGACGTTATAGGTAACCATGCGCTTTGAGTATTATCCTACAGGTAAAGTTTAATAAAGCAATTTTATTTGGAAAAACCTACATTATTGTGAAACTTGCGTATTTTGATTTTCCAAATTATTGCATTGCATTGTTGGGATGGCAACTTTGTTATTCCTAACACTACCTAAGTAGAGTAAAAGTTTCATGTCATGATGGATCCTACATTAGTTAGATGTTGCAGCTCCTACTATGTCCAGCTTTAAGTCGTTAAGCAGACGTTCTATGGTTATGAAGAATTCATGCAATTTAAATCTGACTAATCTGTAAAATAACATTAGCTAATAATCTGATTGTTGTTTGTTATGTCATTAATTTTGATTAATTTATTTATTATACATAGTAACACTACATGTGTAGAATAAATAAAACTGACCTGTATTATTTACTAGCAGTTAATTGAGTAGGTTTATGTTTGCCAATATTAAGCCTAAGCATCATTATTTTAAGCAGTTGTCTCACTATCAGCCATCCATGCGAGCATCGCATCGCTGAGCAATTTTTTATTTATACCCGACTGCGAAAATAGGAAGGTTATGTTTTTCGAGTGTATGTATGCGTGTTTTTTTGGCACGCCTAAACGGTTTGTTGTAATTTTACATGAAAATTAAAAAAAAAACAGAATCCCAACTGTCTCCAACAAATCAGGTAAGAAAAATAAAAAAACTAATTTTGGAAGTCAGAAGAAAAGATGCCATAAACGTAAAAGATGGAGGCCATTTAAAAGTAATACGGTAAAAATGGTTTAATCTTATTGATTACTAAATATAACTGGGCGAAATTCTGCTGGAATTCGTGCGGTATTTAGTGACGTAAGAAATTTGGGATTTTTGAGTAATTTATCCGCGAGTAAAAATTCAGTTACTATGCTATTATTTTAAATAGGGATAATAATAAATAATCCTTAGTCTTTCTAAAAAATTATTATTAAGAGGAAAAAGTGTTAAACTGTTGGTAATGCAGATAAGATTATTCACATACGTAGTATGACGTTTTTATATTAAGCGATCACTTCCAAACCCGGGTTTTTATTTAAATTATAAGAAATCATATTTTGGTGTGTGTTCAGAATGAGCTTTGTCTGACTATTTATAAACTTTAAAAATGGAAGAGGTTTTCAATTCGAATGTATGTTTTCTTTTTGGGTATATGTCAAGATTATTCAGACAATATTAATAAAATTAGATAATTTTCTTTTATAGTTGGTGCAGATAGTTGCATACAAATTTTATCCATATCAATGAAGTAGTTTGATTCTTAAATCAAAGTTATCAGCTCGGTCTTAATCAAAAATTTTAAATATAAGTCGTCAATAACGGTCTTATTAATAAACGCGTCTTAACTTTAAACGTCTTTTGTCTTGTTTTGACGCGTGGCGTTCTCCATCGAATAAAACAAGACAAGACACGTTTAAAGTTAAGACGCGTTTATTAATAAGACCTTAAGTCACTATTATATTAAATAAAACCAAAGTCTCATTGCTTGAATAATGTATTGTTTTTTGCATTACAAAATATTACATAAATTAAACCTATATCTAAATATTAACTTAACTAAGTAATATCACATATCATCAGCGACATTTCAAATATCGTGAATAATACAAATCAAGAAACATTTTTTGAAAATGTTCATACGTTTTGGCGAATCAGTAGAAATTGGATCACAGATAGGAAAAATCTCAAAGTAATAAATACAGCTGCTCTGCATATTGTTAGCACATTTTGATTATACTAATGCTAATAGAGTCACTTTTTCTCATTAAGACTGTCTTACATTAAAACAGTTTTAACCGTGATGATATCTTGTCTTGCTTAGACATGTAACCTTGTCTCTCTATTAAAAAGGAGACAAAATATCCTCAAACTTGAAAGCAGCAAGAATGACAATATAGTTCAAAAGAACAAACAAAATCAATTTAAATTAAATAGATGGTAAATAGTTAACAATTTAATGAAATTTGTGAAATATATCAAGGCTTAAAATAGATGTGATTTATACCATTAGTATATTTGACACTATTAGAGAAAATAAAAATATATACAAAGAAACTAAAAAACAAAAACTTTGCAGATACAGTATAGTAAAAGTAAGTACCATTAATTCAAAGATTGTTTTGAAGCAAGCATATAAAGTTGATCACTGAAGATCCAAATAAATACAACAAAATTACACACACAGTTAATAAATCTATAATGTAAGTACAAAATCGTATTCGATACGATATATTCTACAATATCAATACCATCATGTTTATAAATAACAAAAAATGTACAAAGCTATCTACCGTTCAATTTTGATATTAAAAGACAACACGATATTATAAATACTGATATACTTAAAGCGTTAGCTGAAGAATTCGTATTATTAACTACTACGACAGGCCACCAATGTGAAATTGAAATAAAAGGATTATCAGTTTTAGGCTTTTCAGTAGTATCTAATTCTAACATATTATCTGGCATATAGCTACCACAGGTGGGAAAATCTCTTGGAACTGGAGCCATGTCTTTATGTTCGCCTACTTTAAAAACTAAAGCCATTCCAATTTCAACGTGGAACTCTATATGACAGTGGAACAGCCAGTAACCAGGATTATCAGCTTTGAATCTTATTACCGTATATCCTCCATCGGGTACTGTGACGGTATCTTTAATAGGTGGGTTTACAAGATTACGTTTCAAAAGTCCAGCTCTGTCAAAGGCTTGAATTTCTTCTATGGTAGTTTCTTTAGCTAATCTTCGAAGACCTACTACTCTAAATGAATGTCCGTGAAGGTGAAATGGATGATTTGCATCGAACGTTACACCTTCGTCGACGATGATAACTTCGACCACAGAATTGAGTTTGACTGAGAGGACATGAGAACACTCACAGTAGCCAGCCTTACAATCGTCGTCTATTGAAGAAGAGTTACAGAAGCCATCAGCAGAAGGTCTTGATATAAGGAGAGGACTGGAAGGCATTTTCATGCTGATATGGTTCAGCTGTGGAGTGTAGAGACGATTTGCTTTCTCGGGAACTGTAATGCAAATTATTTACAAATTAATTAAGAAATTACATCATAAGCTAAATCTATTGGAAATACACTCGTAAAAACGATTTCATCATACATGACGAAAAGGTAATAATCCTGAATAGGTAAAATCCATATTAATTCAGTTTGCGGTTTTCCTGGTTATGATAAACTAGGAGATACTGGCGTTATACAATATGCCAATTATTTGCTAGGTAGGAAAATATAAGATAGCCCCTAAAGAATATTAATCGGTAACATGAGCGATATGCTGGAATTAGTTAAAGTTACTATCGTAACTCTCTCGGACACTTGTTTGCAAGAGGTTTTTAAAATTGCTGTAACAAAATCTACAATACATATTAATAGAAGTAAGCGTTTTGCCGCCACCAAGATAGCACATATAATTGATAGATATACAGAATCGGTTTTAATAATTACAAAATTAATGGCCAACATAATTATAGGCCTGGTTTTTCATTGTCAAACGTTTTTGCTGATCATTAAGTTTCTGCGAAATATCTTTAAAAACCTGGCTCACTAATCAATGGTGTTTGAAAATATTTAGAAACTCCAATACAGTCATCCAATTTTAATCAAGTCACTTGCAATTTTGCTGGTGGGTCAAGTAGCCAATAAAAGAGATGGACCGTCGCCTATATCACCTTAATACAGAGAAAATTTTTAGGAACGGAATATCAGGCCTAAGTAGAATAAGATCCAAATGAATAGATTATGGTCATAAACTATATCCAAATAGCTATATCGTGGTTAATATCAGGAAATCATCAAGGAAAATATCAGAGCCTCAGTCAGGTAGGTATTTTATCAGAGAGACTTGGTGCCTCAACTAACTCTTTTGTAAGATTAAGAGAGAATGGCAAAAAATATCAGAGCACGCCCACCTCGGGTCAGATAAAGAAAAATAAATTTTATAAATAATAATTTACCTTGGTAATATCCGTAATACGGAGATCTGTGAAAGTGCGAGTTGTTCTTTGCATAGAAGTCATACGCCACGTAGAACTGATAATCAGCTATCTCCTTCAAACTATCGTCGGGACCTTCTAAAGACCTCATCTCTGCCACGCTTATGGTTTCATCTTCCTCTTCGCCTTTGTTTAGAGCGTTTAGTTGCTGAAATAGATAATTAGATTTATTCCTTCAATATCAAATATATTTTACATAATATCAAACTTAAATTAAGTACTCGTCACAAAACACCCGAAAACTTATTAGATTTTTAGAATTATTTTAGAAATACATGATTTTAAAATGAAAACTCTTTACAAACAGCTATTTACGTAGATGTGGTGTGTATGACATGTTATCAATCAAGGAGATCTTAATATTTAAACTGGTTTTTACGATAGTTTTACCCCCAACTCGTCTTCTTTCTAATTCCATTTTCGCGCCTTTCATTGTTTTTTTAACATAATTTGAATGTACTAACCAGTCCCTCGTTATGTAGTTCAAACCACGTAGGATCACCAGGTGGTTCAGACTCCATAGCTCCTTCGTAATGCAAAACACCGACTTGCTTTGCCTTTGTGAACCTGTAAGAATAAAAAATTTGATAAATGTACTGTGATTAAGTATGATAAATACGACGTCACTAAACCATCCAGCGAAGAGTAGTTTTTCTATTTTCCAAGATTATAAGCTTTCATATTTTAGTCACGTCATGAGAAATGACAAATACAAAATGCTCCAATTCATCTTCGAAGGGAAGATTGACGGAAAAATAAGTGTCGGCCGAATACGACACTTTTGGTTTAAGCTACTGCAACAACACATTGCTATTCAGAGCGGCAGCCTCTAAAGTCAGAATTACCTTGATGCTGAACGAACTGATGATTTACGATGGGAGAGGAATAATCAGAAGAAGAAGAAAGACCAAGACAGTGAAGTAAGTGAACCAAGCGAAGCTTTTTTCTTCAAGACTGGATAAATGTTTATTTCTCGTATGTTATGCTTAGACACTATTCACAGGAAATAAAAAAAAAGTTTTTTAATTTCTTTATTTGTCCACAATTTAAGGTTCCGTGGCATTTCTTTCAAAACGGGAAGAAATTCGCTTCGGCTCTATAAAGGGTTGCTGGTAATCGATTAGCATCCTCTTAAGGGTGGCTTTTGATGACTATCCAGAATAACTTTTGTCCTAGGGCATTTGAAAATTCGCGAGGTTCTTTAGAGCAATAGCAATAGCTGCAATACTGCATTCGGCATCTTATTTCTTGGACTTAAAAAAACAGTAACTATTGGTAAACGGCTAATTTTAAAATTATAACCTGATAATTTTATATATTCTTTTTTTTTTACTGCACCTCACAAAAAAGCAGGAGGTACTCAATTAACATTTAAATTTTATTTTAATGTTTGTTACCTCTTTTCTCGGAGGTGGCTGAACAGATTAACAAATTCTTTTTATGTTTAAAAAAGTATAACCTCTCTATAGTGCGATATTTTTTTTATAAAATTCGGACCCTTGTTTGCCGATCGAAAGTCAGTGATTACTTTATTTTTAAAGCATTAACGTATAAAATAATAACTTACACTTCATCGCAGTCCATGAGGCCGCGGTATCGGATCCAATAGTTGTCGATTTCATTGTTAGCGTCCACCACGAAGTCGTACCGCTCTCCCGCATACGTCACCAACGACGTTGCTTTAGAAAAAGAAGGTAGTTTGTAATATGTATGATATTTTTTACAACCTTTGACGCAAAGTTATAATTATAAGTTTGTCGTAATCTGTGTCTCTGTCTATGGCAACGTAGCTCCCAAATGGATGAATCAATTTAGGTTTTTTCCGGTAGTATTCTTGGGTATTTTTGATAAAAATCGGTCCAAGATGACCACTGCTACGAAAAGTCGGCTCGCATATTTGTTTACAACTTCCTCAATATGGATATCAGATGGAAGGACTCGACTAGTAGAATACTCTACACCATGATAAATTTCAAATCTACAAAATGGCGAATCTCTTTTTGTTTATCAATTTGTCTCGTTTTTTTATTTACTTGTTACAAAACATCAAACCCACAAACTTATACGCGTTTTTATATTTATATGCGAGTGTATGCGCGCTCACAGTGTTCAAATCAATAACTACGTTTATCAACGGTTATTGGAATTTCACGAGAACCTGAACTAGCTAGTAAAACTACAGGGAATTTTAAATTTAATGTAACAGCATTTTTCAATGTTAGAACGATGCCCGTTCCGTGCAATTCGTTTCAGTCAAAGAGCAATATCAATTATTTTGCAGCTGAAAATTGGTTTTCAATAGAAATACAACTTACAAATGTTAGAACTACACGGTTATTACCTATTGATAGATAACCAGAATGATTACTAACCGTCGTGGTTAGTAATCATTCTGGATTATGAGAAAGCGTGACATCGCGTATTCTTATACACTTTAATAATACATACCTTGTTTCCTTAACAATAACAAATAAAATTAATATAAATAGTAAAGGTGACAAAGATTAAAAAATAGAAGAACTACAAATAAAAGTCATTTATTTCAGGTATGAATACACATAGATGAAGTCCAATTTTTATTAATTGAACAAAGACAAAAAAAATATTTTAGAGATCGTCGCAACAACCACTTAATATACTCGCATATATAAATTCTCAATATATATTTTTAATATTATAACTTCAACATCCACACAAAGGTTTTCAGGTCCTAAACTAGACAAAGCATGGGCTATGGTAACCTGATATACATACTTATATATATAATAAACACCCAGACACAGGTCAAACAGACATGTTAACGTTACGTGTTAGAAATTTAGCTCATGAATAGCTTCAACAGGCTCAAGGAGAGATGAGATTGAGTGAACGATCGCTAGTAAATAATAA
The DNA here is from genome assembly GCA_947049295.1 of Ligdia adustata. Lineage (NCBI taxonomy): Eukaryota > Metazoa > Arthropoda > Insecta > Lepidoptera > Geometridae > Ligdia > Ligdia adustata. Next base: position 7,076,713 of record OX346237.1, read on the forward strand.
CAATTATTTTTTAGACAAATAGCCAATGATGTTAATATCTACCTGTAATAGGTTCTAAGTCGTATCCGTCCGATGCTATGACGGTGATATTATGTCCGTCCACGGAGAGCTCGATAGGACAGTTCAGGAACTCCGCGTTGATCACTCGAAATCGGTACTTGTAGCCCTGCAATACAAATTATATTTAAACTAACGGACCCGACACACGTTGTCCTGCAAAAACCTATATAACGAATACAGCGCTATCTACCCGGCTTATTTGTGAATTTAAACCATCCAGGATACCACCCAAACGCATACAAAAGAGATCATTCAAATCGGTCTAGCCGTTTAGGAGGAGGTCAGTGACATACACATGTACATTAGAATTATATATATAAAGATTTGAACTTCAAAAACTTTAATATAATCTGAAATGCATGCTAAGTTGCATCTTCGCTTCACATCAGGCAAGTTACTGTCAAGCGCAAGCTTATTAAAAGAAAATAGTTCTTCTAATATTTTAAACGAAAAAGTTTATAATAATGGTTGTATAGATCTGGTTGTCTGGATGTACGTTTGTTGCTCTTTCACGCAAAATCTGCTGAACCGATTTGGTTGAATTTAGTACTAAGATAGCTTAGATCCTGGATATCACATAGGCATCTTTTTATCTTGTTATAACGCGGATAACACCGCAGGGCTTAGCTAGTTAAAATATATATCAATAACCAAGGCAGCACTTCACTCGCTAGTATCTAATTTATTGGCTCTTTATAAAATCTGCTTATTTTAGATGTGAGATACATATACTTTAGTACTAGATGTAAAAATTCTTTTTGTATCTACTTTACGTTATATGTGCCTATAATAAACAATTCATTAAATCGAAGTATTAAGACTTATAGACTTGTTACCCCAAAATAGGAAACTAAAGACATGAAAATCATGTTATGTCCAAGACTTAGATTAGATTGCGATTCCCAATATATCAAATACTTGCGAAAGACATGGCTGAATCATGAAGCCAAAATGGACAGCTACTAAACAAGAGATTGAAGGTGACCGAGTATTATCAACAACCAATATCCATTAGAAACTTTGGATGACTGTTGCGAGGTTGTGGATGGTAAAGACAGACCTCTGTACCTATCTGTCTTTTATGCCATAGCTTTGTCAAGAATTATAATAGACTGAGAGCGAGTGAAGCAACTTTTGCTTTGAATTTGGCATATTTTAATTTGAACTGTTCAAGAACGTCCATAATGTTAAAAAATCTAGTTTCTACTATGTCCAGTCAAGTGACTGTTAATAAATAGTGTCTTATAATGTCTAACATGCACAATCGTCAAATGCGTGTTATTGTCTAGTGTCCAAAATAGTACAGAAGTCTTTATGCCTGCGTCCTACAATAGGTATTGAGTCATTGAATTCGATTGATCAGGAAGGGCAACGGCTTTTTGAACGAAAGTGATGGTGGTGAAGAGATACAGTTTTTTTTTTTCATTGGTAAGAAAATCTAGCAATCCAGGAATTAGAACCTTAGACAACATAATCAAACCTCCCATGTCTCTATCGTAATAACATATTTTTTCAGAATGAACATCAGTTATATTTGCTACCTATTTGCGGTAATTCGTGTTCCTATAAGATCTTATACTAGTTTCGAGCTTGTGTTGCAAAATAATAAAATAAAATTATTAACTTCTTACTCACTTGTTCTACATTAAACCTAGCAGCTCTCATGTACTTCGGCTTGTCAGTATCATTAAAGATCTTGAAGCGCCCGACGCCGTTGATGAGCAAGGTAGGCGGCTTGTTGTCACCTCGAGAGTGGTGGTGGTCAGTAAACATGCCAGTAGACAGCTCGTGGATCCAGTCTGTTACTATCATCACGTGGTCTGACCTGAGAACCAAACAAGTCAGATGAATTAGGTGAAACATTTGCATTATTTTTTGTTGTTGATAGTCATTTAGTTTTTCTCAATACAGCTACTTTTATTTTGATTAACAATACGGGGTTTCAGACGTATTTACCCGATTGATGGAAAGGTCCAACTATAGTTTCAGTCACATTCGGTGAACTTCATAAGCAAACAAAATATCTGGAGTTAAACCCGCCTCGTGCGAAATCAAGTTTGTTTGCTATTGCAAGCAAACTTAGTTTCGTTTTGACAGTTGTCTTTTTCAATGCTGCCAAAATGAAAACAAGAGTAAGCAATCTTGATTTCATTTTGGATTCTCCCACAGCTTACAATTACAAAACTCATTATTTTCTCCAGAAATATACAACGTAAGAGAATAAATATAATCTAAATCAGAAACTAGTAGGACAGGGGCGGCGGTTTATTCAGCTGAACAGCACAAATGGCGAAAATATGCTAACCTCGGTAGAGATTATATATTTGAGCCACTTGGAGTCGAAACTTTAGGGCCGTAGGGACCGGGAGGGGGTATTTTCCAAAACTTATCGGAGCGTTTGATCGATTCGACGCCTGACCAGAATGCCGGTTTTTATCTGGCCCAACGTATAAGCATTGCCATTCAGCGTGGTAATTCTGGGCACGCTGCTCTCTGGTGGTGGGTTGGAGCATTATCTGTAGATCTTAAATGGTCTATAGGCAATTTTTCTGCTATCATTTTTTTGCTGTTGTAGTTAAGTCATTTTGTTAAAGTTAATAAAGGCACTTGCCACAAAAAAAAAACAGAAAACAAATAAAAGGCAATCAAATCGACAAAAAGCAATGTCATCCAGACACAAATCATATCGGAACACCTAATATTTTCCTATAGGCACTTTTAGCTCTAAATGTTGTAATTGAGTAACTGGGTATAAGTGGTGAAAATCCAATAATAGCGTATACCGCAATAAATGATCTGATTACGTAGCGGTTAAAATACCAATAATTACCTGTTAGATACACAAATAGGTTATTTCTATTAACATATTTACTCTACTGTTAAATAAATAAGTCCGTGGCTCCAGTGATTTTACCTATTTATAGTAATTCCGCTCCCAACCTATATGTATATGGGCATATAGTCGACAGTACCGAGTTTTTTTTTGGTTATGTTTTATCGAATTACCTATCAAATATTTTTATAATGAAGAAAAATATACTCAAGAAAGTTGCTTATAGGAGAGCTTTCAAAGATGTGACAAGTCGAAAATCTGTAATTGATTACTGCTTATGCACTTATAGGGGAGACTTGTGCACGAATACGGGACACATTATGGTAGGTTTATATGTTTATAAGTAATGTGAATTATTTACCTACTAGTAGCTGTTACTCGCGGCGTTGCCCGCGAAATAAAATGAAAGATAAAGGAGTTTCGAATTTAAACCCCAATTAGAACCTATTAAGGGTAAAATTTCCAAAACTTATCTCTTAATATACCCCTACACCGTATAATGAATACACCTTCTAAAGTTCATGTCTCTAAGTTCAGTGTTTAAGGCACTGCGTTAATACCTAACAAATATCAGTCAGTCAGTCGGGACTTACTTACTCTTTTATCTGTACTATAGTATTATATAGAGGAAAGATTTGTATTTTTGTATATAATGAATAAACTTAGCAATGATACCAAAACCGATTACATAAATTCTTTCGCCATTAGAAACAACTCTGCCTTCTGCGCCGCTGGTCCCGGGTTCGATCCCCGGACAGGTAAAATAATTGTGTGGATGAACATGTCTGTTTGACCTGTGTCTGGGTGTTTATTATATATATGTATATAAATATATAAGTATGTATATCAGTCATTCTCCTCGTTTATATATTTAAAAGTAATTATTTGAAAGTTAAATATTTAAAATTACATATCAATATTTTACGTTATCGAAATGGGTATCAAATATTTTTCACATGTTACATGGGCAGTTTAGTTTTCTAACATTTACTCTGAATATCTACTTTTTTACAACAGCAAATATACAATAACTAAAAGTACACGCAAATTAATTGCATTTCAATATGCGCTAACTAAAAGCTGTTCAATTTCAGTCTGAAACGAAACTGAGCAGAGCAATCGCGAAGTTCTGTTTATCCACAACCGTAGACTTAAACAAAAGACCATGTATGGTATTAACCATGTAGGCAATCAAATCTAAAAAATATAATGCACGAATTCTCCATTTATTTTTAAAACAACCACAAAATGAACTTCCCTTACTGCTACAATAATTTATGCTAATTCCATTTTGAAGTGGGGTAATATTATTTTCATTTATTTTGACATAATTCAGTTGACATAACAATATGGAATATTTTGATAGTTAATATTATTTTGTGGTGATAATAAACACTTTTGTAATATGTATTACTACAACCCCTGCGCCGTGGGCTGCGACAATCTTTACACCACCATTTGACCCCCCCCCCCTCCTTTGAATTTCCAAAAATACTTTCATAGTACGCCCCTACACCCCTATAATGAATACACCTTTAGACTTTCATCTCTCTAAGTTTAGCAGTTTAGGCTTTGTATTGATACCTAGCGAATTTATCATTGGCTGAGAGGAAATAAAATTAATGAAGATGTTTGACCAGGTACGTTATTAAGCTATACTGCGCTCATACTCCAGTTCCAAATAAATTGACAATAAACGACCGTTCTAAGTGGTTTAGAGTTGCAAGCTTAACTTCTTCGGTCCACAACATCGTATTGGCGTCGGAACCAATTTGAATCGAAATGAATGAAATTAACCTGTTTGTGTAGACAAACTCCTATTTACGAGCGCAGACGGTATCCTTTCAGGGCTAGAATTTAATATGAACTGCCGCAGCAGCTGTTTTAGGAGGGTAAATGGTATAACGGTAAGACATGGTAGTGGTCTATATTGACATTATAAATAATATGATACTCTGCTTCAATTCAGCAACAAAATGCCATATCAGTGATTTTGATTAATTATTCTTTTTACGAGTTACAATCAAAAAAAAGAAACTAAGGATGATACACAGGTTTCACGATTTAGCAGTCGGGTTTTTTCGAACGCGCTTCTAACCAGTTGTTAAACAAGTGACTACCGAATTCCATTACAGTAGGCACCGATAGCATTTTTTCCGTTTTATTATTTCCTTTAAACTTTTCCAACAAATAAAGAACTTCTCAATCTAATTTCCCGTGTCCGAAAAATCTGTTTACAAACATACAAACACACATCGGAGACTATTTTTATCAACTATTAAAACCTCAAAATATGTGAACAATGTACCTATAAATCGATTATGTTCTACATTTAATGCCAAGTTCTCGGCCTAAGATATTTTTAACACAACACAGTTTAAATTCCAATATGCTATCATTGACATATTAACAATGCTATCATTGACATATTAACAAAAGTAAATGAGCAATTGTAGCAAAGTTGAGCATACTTACATGTACTCTGCTCTGCAACGGAATGTTGATCTTTATATATAAATAATTAATAATTACTATGTTGCTAATGATTACTCATAGTGATAATTTATTAATTACCTGTGTCATGTAATTAATTATATTGTCATTATTATATGGTATATTAATTATGTAATTAATTATATTATCATTATTATCACAATTTTGTTCCTTAAGCATTATTTTAAGTAGAGGAATATAATATTGTTAAGTAAATTTTTTTCTGTAAGTTTTATAAGAATTTTGTTTTAGGTACTCTTCAAGTTATTTATATAATTCAGTAGCATACATAAAATGTAAAACTGTACTCTTACACAAACTTTAAAACTGACCTGTAATTGGCTGTACTACCTATGTGTATAATATTCATATATATATTATCATTAAGCTGTTGGCGGTGAACGAATGTGTTCTATTCGTCGTAGGCTGTTGGTCATGATAAATAAATAAATATAACATTACAATCGAATTAAGTACCTCCTCTTTTTTGGAAGTCGTTAGAAAAATCAAACAACTGACCAATATTTTTGAAAAAAAAATTTTTCCCTGGATAGTTTTTGTATCTATCTGCAGCCTTCCTTCCTTCTCTTTCAGACACAAAATATATTCCAATTTGGTTTAAACATCTTTCAATCTTTAAACATCTTTCAATCTTTAAACATCTTTCAAGCTTTTTTTGATTTTTTTTGTATCGTTTGTTACTTTTTTATCTAGCATTTGGATTATCTGTAAATCTTAAATGGTCTATAGGTAATCTTTCTGCTATCATTATTTGTTGTCGTGGTTAATAAAGGCACTTAACCTCTTTAAGTAATGGAAAACATACATGAAAAACAATGAATCCCCGATGATAGTCCGAAGAATTGAGAACTACCACTCGGCTATCTACCACCCTCAAGTTGTAAAATCTGTCGCCAAGCACCTTACGGTGTGTTCCAGCAGCCTTCCTTGATATCCTGTATATTCCAGACTAGGCATGCTCCATCTAGGGCTACAGTATCGCTGACTTCCGTGGTCGTGCGAACTTGTGGTCAAATGCCTAGCTGTGCAGGATAAAAAAAAAACCCTTTCTTCTAAGTCGATTAGAAACCGCTGTCCGCCAAAACTTTCAAGGCAAAAACAAACTTATCTAGAAGTCTTCTGAAATTTCTTACCTATCATAGTCATATAGTCGTCCATGAGCGTCCTGCGACTTGGGTTTCCTGATGATGAACGCTCCCGCCGCGCCGTCCGCTCGCTGCATGCCAGAGTGGGAGTGCCAGAAGTGAGTGCCGGCGTGACTTGCGTTGAACTGGTACCTAAGAAACATTTTTCATTTTAAATAACATTTAGAGTTATCAGTAAGCTGTACACTACATGAAAGTCAAGTCAATGTTATTTTCCAAAACTTATCGAAGCATTTGATCGATTCGACGTGTGACTAGAATACCGGTTTTTATCTGGCCCAACGTTTAAGCATTGCCATTCAGCGTGATAATGTCGCTAGCAGCTGGGCACGCTGCCCTCTGGTGGAGAGTTGGAGCATTTTGATTATCTGTAGATTTTAAATGGTCTATTAATCTTTCTGCTATATTTTTTTCTTTCTTGACATCACAAAAATACAACATCAGAGAATAAAATACATCAAAAAACAGACATGTGAGGCGCTCTTGTCGCTTAGAAAACATTTCTTCCGTACCATACTTTTGTAGGAATGATTTTTTAACTAAATATAGAGTACAAGTTTTATATTATAAAATAATAAATACCTAGCTACACGACAAGGATATGGTGTATACCTACTACAAATACTTTAATACCTACTTTGATAACAAAGTATTTATGACTTATATTCGGATTTCACATGTAATAACGTTAATACAAGAGGAAGGAAGTGTGGTATTGATTTTCCAATTTTTTTCCAGGACATCCCATTCCGATAAGGCTTCCGGAAAATACAAATTTATTGTCACTATGCAGTAAATGGCGGTAGATTTTATTTTAAATTTAGAATTAAGATACTATTGCAGTACTGTAAGAACCCCAAATTAGTGGTTAATTTCGCGTAGTTATAATACTGCAAATATTTCCAATTTATTTAAGCTGAGCTAACGAGTAAAGTATTTGACAAGGCATATTTCAAAACAAAATAGAAAAAAAACGTTTCGTCTTCAACTTTTTCATTAATTTTGATTGATAAACTAAAGTACTTATTGGCCGATTTTGAAAAAAATTATATGGATCCCACTTAAATACCCTTGTGAACACAAAAATATTTTGTATATCGGTCCAGGCCTCTTTGAAAAATCGCGGCTCAAATAAAAAAAGATTCCCACAGAGGCTCTTTCTTTTTGAAGTCGGTTAAAAATAGCTGAACATACCTGAAAGTCGACTCTGGTAAGATAGGGCACTGTGTAACCATGGGTGTTCCATCCATGTAAGGAGTTCCCTTCTGATGCTGTCCGTGCCAGTGGACTGTCGTACCTTCCGTTATCAGATCGTTTTCTACATCTACGATGACGCGATCGTGTTGACATACCTGCAAAATTGTTTTTTTCTATGTATAGGGTTACCGTTTAGGGGTTGTAGTAAGCCGAAAAGAGGTCAATATACGTATCATTACGAATAACTTTCATAACACGATCAACCTTGAAATCTATATTTAAATCATTATGTCAACCTTAAATTTGCACTTAGACCAAAGTGAACTTTGATCCAGATCTGACTCACTTTAGCTCACAAAAAATAACGGACATAGCAATACAAGATCACGAGACCAATCAGGAAGGTAACCATACATAAATCAAAATTGGTCAATCTACTTACCTCAATAGCTGGACCGGGCATTTTTCTATTGACCACATTAAGAGGCCTATTCATACCATCTGCCGGTATACAGTCGGGCCTCATGCAGTCTGTCTCATTATAAGGACAATTGTAGCACGCCTTACTCATCGTTTGGTACCATTCCAAGTTAAAATGATAGTAGCATATCATGGGTTCTTCACCTTCTCTGCACTCTCTATGGCAAGGATGATCCCCACCAATCAATTCTCCGGTCACTTCATCATATTGCACGTGAGCTCGTATATTATTCTTCTTATTTCTATTTATTATGTTCTTGATATCATCGTCTTTCAGTTCTTTTACTGGATGTTTAGCTTTTTTGTTGGTAAAGTTAATGTTGTTTTCTGGTGATTCTATGACTTTGGAAGCGCTTTCTAAAGGTTTGTGCTTGTTTAGATTTGTGATGGTTGGTTCGTCGTTTTCTATGGTGACATTGTCTAATGTTAGGTTTTGGCTTCTTGTCTGTCGGGTAATTGTTTGCGATGACGTTAATGTTGCCTGCTTTAGTTTTTCTGATGTTGTATATATTTGTTCTGTAGTGTAAAGTTGATCTGTTGTTGTTTCTAAAGTTTCTTTTTGCGCGCTGATTCCATAGATATCTGTAAACAGAGCAAACGTTCCAGTCAAAGAAAAGGCTGTGGCAAATTTATATTGGCTATATTTTAACAAATATCTATGAAGAGAATTAAAGTAGTTTTTACCATTGAGCTTTGGTTATCGTTTAAAAATTTCACATGTCCAAAAAGGTATGATTTATTTATTCTTATTATGTTAAAGCAAGAATAGACGATGGCCACAAATATGTAAAACAAATATATTTTACGCAATAAATTCTCGATATTGTTGACTATTCTTAGTCAATACATTATATTAAATATGAAGAATCATTTAGTGTTTGCTATGTCCTAGTGCTAATCTATCGTTGGTAATCTATAAATTACCAAAATAACATTTGTTGCAAATCAAACAAAAGTTTAAAATTATAGCATCAAAATCTACCCCTAAATTATATGTAAGTGTACAATTACTGTGAAAATCATGGTACAACGAACTCTCACACTTATCTTATCTCATAACAGTGTTCACTCTCAATAAAATAAAATACAATATACACAATGATAAAAATACATTATTCAATGAAACCAAAAACGTATAGAAGCAAACATTCTTTTGTCCCGATGATCATCAGTGCCAGGCCCGAGTGAATTATAATCACTTCCAAATATTCACTGCCTAATAAAAAATCTAAACAGAATTTCTTTTTCTGATTCTTGGAAATGTTCCCCTTATTCAAGTTTTCCCGATCCAATTGCGATGAATAATAATTTGAATTCCCCAACGGGGGTGTCATTACAAGACATTTGAATTGTAAATACGATATGATTGATTTCTTCTCACCTTTTGAAATAACATTTGAGCTGTTTGTTGGGATGGAGGCTTTGGAGTAGGCACTAGAATTGGCTGGGAAATTAAATGAGCAACTTCGAAGCTTTTTACTTAGGTGGATAATTTTAGGTTCAAGTAGTTAGGGTTTCATTTTATTTCTTACTCGCTACTCAAGTAATCCATTGGCATCACTCGCACAAAAATACGAGAAGTCATTTGGGCACTAGACTACTAATGAAATATACGTACGTACATACACTCGAAAAAGATAACAAACCGTAACCCTCTTTCTTTCGCTCCGGGTATAAAGCTCGCAACGGACTAACTCGCTAAGTGCCTAAACTTCACATATTTTGGCTCTATGGAGTTATTCTCCGATGATGAGATTTATTTTAATTTATAAACCAAACTACTGAAGTAGATAAAGTTTATAACAGTGGAATTTCTGAGACCACCTGGGAAATAAGATTTACTATGTTTATACTCGTACCATGTGAATTTAAATTGATTTTCATTTACTTAATATTATAATAACTAAAGTGGTATGTAAATTAAACAAAACGGAAGTTCATAGAATTTTACATTTTGATATGATATTTTATTTTACTGTTAAAGCATGTGATAATTACTAGCTGTGCCCCGCGGTTTCATCCGCGCAGTTCTAACTACTTTTTTTGAAGTCGGTTAAAAAGTGTTCTATGTCCTTTCTCGGGCTCCAATCTACCTGTGTACGAAATTTCATCCAGATTGGTTCAGTGATTTTGGCGTGAAAGCGAGACAGACAGACAGAGTTACTTTCGAATTTATTTTAATATAATATATAAATTAATTATTACTTATATTATTAATATTTATTATGCTTGAATATCTGTAGTATGGTGATGAAATAGATGGAAGCTGTCAAACTCACCTCGCGGTTCCGTAGTCAAAAGTAACAAACATCCAAATTTTAAACTCGCGAAGTAAAAATAGCTCTTTTTAGTACCTACTTTTCATTGAATTCATGTTAAATCGTTGGTACATTATAATTAAATTATTTCTGCCCAAATTTCCTTTAAAAGTTAGCCGGCACAGTGAAAGTTTGAAATTAGAACAGATTTTCAATTAAAGTTTTCAGAAATAATGTTTTTGTTAAATTTAAATGTATTTTAGAAGTTCTTACGAATACTTAACTTCTATTCAAGTTAATTATAGTTTACATAATCCTTAAAAACATAGTGTGAAAACGATTCAAATGCTTTAAACAAAAACTTCGCTGATCCATATATTTGACCACGTAACAAATAACTTTTCTGTCGACCATAATTAAATTGTAGAAAGTTTTCTATTTGTTTTTCTTGTGTGTTAAATAATACCTCAAAAAAATTCTACACCAATATAAAAAAATATATATTTTGATTGAAAGATTATACTTTCCCACTTTATCAAATGGTCACTTAGCGTACAGATTTTATAGTCGCCAAAAATAGACTTAGAACTAAATAAATTGAATGTATTTAATGTCGGTTATTACTTTTTTATACGAATTTTGACACTTTTCCAAACATGACATTTTGTATGCAAAGTCTCAAAAGTCCCAATACTAAAGTAATCGGAACTAAACGTACAAAGTTGTTCATTATACAACAGTAACCCTGTACAAAACCTCTCACATAGCAAATTTAGTTCTAATGTTTTCTTAGGATTATGCGATAGTTTTACATTAAAATTAAATTAGTTTTCCCGGATATATTGCGTTTATTTTACATTATTTAAATTCTGGACCTTCAGGCATGGCCGCTTGTCCCTTGAATAAATGTCAAAGGTGCGATGGTGGTGTAATGGTCAGCATAGTTGCCTTCCAATAAATGGCAAAGTCAATAAAAATACTGCTAATTTAAAATGACGTAACGACATTTGCTTTGGAGTACAATAAAAAAACATTTTAAATTAGGTGTATTTTATTTTATCTTTAAAATTCTGATGTTGACGCCAATTCGGTCAGTCACACTGCCTAAACTAAAAGTTTCTAAAATTATACCCATCCTTTTCTCACTTGTGGAAACAAAAAGAGAGGAGACAAATTTATAACTGTCAAATTAGGTTAGTTTAGTAAGTTTGGCGTGACTGAATCGGGGTTTTGTACGGCGGATAAATCATTCGATCCACAGTCCATACTAGTGGTAGGACACAGGATAAATTAATGAATTAATTAATAAACATTAAACACAAAAGTTAATTTAAAAAAATGTGTTTGCCTAGTTGTTAAATTAAGAATAATATTTGTTATAATTTCTGTAGGAATTTAATTGAAATCGCAATGGTGAATAACAAATCGAAAATAACATACAATTCGGTTTAGGCATCTCTGAGAAATCGGATACCATAAATACAAAAACAATATGCCGTCGAATTGTAATCTTTCTCCTTTTGGAAGTCAGTTAAAAATATACAACACTGAAAAAAAAACAACTCAAAAACTTCAATTCAACATTGTAATGGCCAAAAAACATCAAAGTGGGAAGGAATCGCCAGAGCTAACTTTTTAATGAGAAAATGACTTCATGCGTACAAAAAGCTTTGAGGATCCATTATAAGCATTATGTTAGTAAAAAATCTGGTTTGGTTTTTATAGTAAGCTTCAATTACGTGCCTTTCAACTTTGTGAAAATTATAATTACTTTACGAGATTTTTTATGTCATATACTTATTATACATATACTTTTTCTTTTATACCTTCTGAATCACTGTTTATTTATTTTTTTATTACTTCAAAGAAGTAGAAAAGGGCTTAAAATTTCCTCTGTATATTATCGAGTAATGCATCCAGTATAGCCTATGACCAAATGAAGACAAATCTTACCGAAGAGACTACCTAGCAAATAACTACCCTCTTAAACATTTCAAAACATTTTCCTAATCTGAAATAATACCTACAAAATTTACAATACCTACAAAATGTAAGAGATGAGATATATGGAAAAAAATGATACGGCTTGAGACAACCGAGAATGTTTAAAGTACAAAGATTGGCAATTCAATGCATAACGCAGCCAGTGTTATGGGCACCATTGCGCCGGGAACAGTCAGGTTTATTCGACTAGTTAGTAATTTTAATCGAGTATTTGATTAAATAACATCGTAATATATATCTCGAAGTAGTGTAAAACTATAAACTGACCCACATGTACATAGCCTTTGAAAGCCGATACACCCTAACATAACCCTATAATAACATTTCATAATATCCTCTGGCAGTCCTACGTCAACAAAATCCTTGAATTTGTAAAATTAAACTTAATTTTAATAATTCAAATTTATTTTACACGTTATTATTTTACAATGACGTACGTATTTTTTTAATATATAATAAAATCATTGAAAAATTATATTTTGTTTTCTGCTTTTAAATATCATTTGAAACGTAATGTAACGCATGGGATTTTATTTTATTGTTTTGCATACGGTATTCTATCTATAAGGAAAACGTAGCACAATATTGTGTCTGTATTTTCAAATCTGTTTTTAAAAAGCTATACGTTACAAAATAAGAAGGTAAAAGAGAAAACCTAGTAAAAAAAAAAGTAAAAAAAAAAAACTAAACTCTATCCTTAACGATATACTTCGCCGGGCTCTTACCACCGCTAACTGTGCAGCTATTATAGAACCGAGTGGTCCTATGCGTAGCGATGGTAAGAGACCCGACGGCATGACACTTATCCCCTGGAAGATGGGGCGGCCTTTAGTGCTACTTGCGTAGACACTCTTGCACCATATCATGTTCCCGTTCCTAGTAACAAAGCTGGTGCGGCGGCAGAGTCAGCTGAAGACCTCAAAAGGCGCAAATATAGTAATTTAGATAGCGGTTATATGTTTGAGCCTTTTGGGGTTGAAACTCTCGGGCCTTGGGGACCAGGAGCAAAATTATTATATAAAGCCCTAACAAAGCGTCTAGTTGACGCTACTTGAGACCAAAATGCTGGCCTCTACCTGGGTCAGCGCATAAGTATTGCCATTGAACGAGGCAATGGGGCCAGCATTTTGGGTACTCTACCAACTGGCAGTGGTTTAGATTTAAGTTAGTTTTAATTTTTGGATATTGCTTTTGTACATATAGTTTATAACTTTATATAGTTTTTGTTAGGTTATGTATATTTCTTTGAAAATATTAAAAGTTTACCAATACCGTAAAAATAAAAATATAGAAGGTAAAAGATAAAAAATATTATTACCAGTAAATATTCCCAAGTTTTGATTAAAAAATGTAAGGTACTAGTTAGTGATAGTCTAGTCGGTAAACTTCCTATTTCACCAGCAAAAGGGCGCGGGTTCAAATCCAGGTTCAGGCATGCACTTATGATTTTATCTGTTATGTGCATATCGAAATGATGTGGTAACTAAGCTAATAAGAAAAACTTCGTGAAAAAATTGCTTCTGGAATAAGGTCGATAGTTATATCTCTATAACTATAAGTAAAATCTTTAACCAGCAATTCGCCTAGCGTGGTGCACTATGACCTACATCCCTTATACAGGGGTTACTCGAGCCTAGGAGTAGAACTCGATGAGTTGATACTGTATTACAAAGTCGCCACGAGTCTCGGGCAACCTATATACGTAAAGGAGAACAGCCTAACATAAACCTGACAGAAAGAATGTTCGCCAACGTTAAAACGGGGGCGATAAACACAGGTCAAAATGGGAACTTAAAAGATAAGGGCACATTTGTATAAATATAAATTATTGTATAAATTCGTGCTCTTTATCTCGAATTATTTGTATCTGACTTCCAAAAATGAGGTGATACTCAATACAATAGTTTTTTTTTTTTTAATATTTATTATTAGATGTCTCGTACAGATTTGAAATATATTTATTGCCATCGTGCTATGGATACTTTGTAATGTTTTCCTTCACCGTTTGTTCACTTTTGTTGTAATTGGACTATTAAATGGTTTTTTTTTTATCAAAATAACTGAAAATATGTATCGGCGGCTGCTTAATAAAATAAATAAATAATATGGGACGACATCCACACAAAGGTGTTCAGGTCCCAAACTAGACAAAGCCTGTGCTATGGTAACCTGATCACTGATATTCGTACATACTTAGAAATACATACATACATACTTATATATATATATATAATAACACCGAAAAGACACAAGTCACTTTAAAAAAAAGACTTGAAACTATAATAAGTGTCTTTATTACCAAAAACGAAAAGCCTAACTACAACAACAAAAAAATATAGTTAAAACATTACCTATAGACCATTTAAGATATACAGATAATCCAAACGCTCCAACCCACAACCAGAGGGCAGCGTGCCTACCATGCCAGCCGTATTGCCACACCGAATGGCAAACGTTGGGCCAGATAAAAACCGTCATAATGTAATTACACTATTGGTGAAAAAGATAAGGATAATGTTATTAAATAATATGTTAAATTGTTTGCCTAAGCCTAGAAAAACCTCCTCATAATATGTTTCTCTAGTACCTAACCATATCAGTCTGGCATTGTCATGCATATTGTTTGTTCATTAAGACACTGCTTATAAGTTATTAGTAGCGGTTACTTGCGGTGTTACTCGCTACATAAAAGTAATATATAAAAATAAGACTTGAACTTTGAACCCGATTTTGACCCCCTTAGAAGTTGAATTTCCAAATATCTTTTCTTGGTACACTGTACTAGCTTCTAGCCTATCCAGTTGATCTAATTGAGAGAAACACTGCTTTTAACTTTATATAGTAGTTTATTGCAATCACTGTTAATTCTAAAGCTTAATGTAATTTTACTAATATATTTAATGCGGAGCTCTTGTAGCTCGCAATCGGAACGACGTGTAAGAGAAAGAAACAAGATAATTTAGTATGACAGAATATTAAACATACACCCCTGTGCCCTCCAAACTTCGGCGGTTTAGGCTCTACGTTAATTCTTACCGAATATCAGGTTATGTATATAGTGGAATTATATAAGGAGTATTATAAGAGTGTGAAAAAAAATTACCGTGTTGTATGTCCGAACATCTCGTAAATTAATAAAACCCTGAGGTTAATTTGATTTAAGGTGAGCTCATCGTAATTATTGTTTTGTCGAATATTTTTGGAATGATTAGACAGTTAAAACATATCCAAAGGTGAAGGCTAGTTGAGATTGCTTTTGCTTAACTAATAAGGTCATAATTATTTTAAGCTCTAACGCATGAGTTTAGATTTTTAGTTATTTTTTTATAATATGATATGGTATTGTTTAATTGATTCTGCGGTGTTTGAAACTAGAGAGTTATTTTTTAAATATATTATGATTTAAATATCGATTATCACTACATTGAACCGTTTTATTTTATATTCATATGTATAAGACAACATTTTTTTTAAAGATTTTACAATACTACACGAATATCACACCGCCATTTAAAAATCGGTTTGATAATTCCTTTTTTCTAATATTCCGTGACCTAGGTAGGTAGGTACATATATTTTATCAGTTTATTGGCTAAGTTTTAAAATAATAAATAACTACGGAAAAATTATAAGCATAAAAGCTTGCCGAGTCGACGGCGATTGTCACATTTTATGGTACTTAGTAAATTGTAAATTTTAGCCGAATTAATAAAACAAGTGGGTCTAATTTCGTCTGAATATTTTTGTATATGTTCTTAGATTTCTCAGAAACGCCTGGACCGTTTTTAAGATAGTTTGTTTAGCTCAAAATTTAATCCAGGCCAATATTATTTTATCTAAATTAGTAGAGAAGAAAAAAAAAATAAAAAAATATTTTGAGAAAAAATTAGTCGACTGTATTAAAGAAGTTTTTTTGCTCTTTTCAAGCATTGCTTGTTACTAAACTTGATAAAGTATATAGTAGTAGGTTAAATACCATGTGATAATCTTTAAAGACTAAATTATTCTTCCATTACCTACTCCATTAATTTCTACCTAATAGCTAATAGTATGTTACTTAGTAAAATAATGGCTATGCTCTAGATCGCATTTTACCTTGTTAGAATATTCAGACAACTTATAAGATAGCCTTGAATGACCTAGAAATATTATATTATTTACTCATACATAGTTCAAGAAATTTCTGTTTAAACTGAAGGCAATACAATCTGCTTAACTAAATACTTTATTAATTTCTACAATGTTGGTTTGTACAAAGATGGGTAAATAAGATGCTTTGCAGACGGCGGGCAGCGCGGGCAGGGGCGGTCTGTTTGACCGCGAACGATAGCGCAAAGGGAATCCTATACTACTAACGCATATGGAGAGCTAAACTTGTAACTAATTACTAGTGCCCTGCGTCGCGGTCAAAAAGACCGCTACGCCCAGCTATCCGTATGCAAAGCGCCTAAAAGTTACTTACTGACAATCACAGCTATTGCTAAAGTCCAAGCCATGCTCATACTTCTTTTGTGACACATTTTGCGTGGACCTGAAAAAAAAAAAACATTTTAATAAAATAACTCAAGAAAAATTTTGCTATTTATGAGCATTCAGCGATAAGTCCGCCACTTGTAAATTTGGTATAATCCACTTTATTCATATGGGCGATATCGCCCAGGTGATAAAGTGCATATAAAAGTGTTCTCAATTCTCCTAAGACTTATTGCACCTGGGTGATATCACCCACGTGATTTGTGACGACATAATTGGTGTAATTTGTTCATAAGTATATTATTATATACGACTTGTACAGTTACAGTCTTTCTAATTTAACCAAGACTTAAAAACGACGGGGTGTTATAAGTTTTATGTGTTTGTCTGTGTGTGTGTCTGTCTGTGGCATCGTAGCTCCCAAACGGACGGACCGATTTTGAGTTTTGATTTTTTTGTATGAAAGGTGAAAGAAGTGATTTTGTTAATTATTTAATTAAAATTGTTAATTTTTTTTAAATTATTTATTTAAAATTGGTCGAAGATGGCCGCTGCAACAAAATGGTGAAGTAGATTTTTTTTCACAACTCCCTCAATATTGTTATCATATGAAAGGGCTCGACTAGAATACTATTTATTATAATATTTACAAATCAAAGATGGATGCCAAAAGAAATCTCGGAAGTATTTTCAAAAAAGTATTCTAGGTCTCAAAAAAATGACCTACTAGTGAAGCCTACTTTTCGCAGAACCAGTGAAGATAATTATAATAATACTGTATAAAATCAGTTACTCTAGCGTATTTATAAATTCAAATAGGTCATTTTCCACAATCCGATTACATACGCTACAAAATAAATGAGTATATTTAATGAACGTTTCATAATGACTATTTACATAAATACACTAGAACCTCGCGTCTCTGACTGTAAATAACTAATATTAGTTCGCTTCTAGCAGTTTGCAATAATTTGTCTATATTGAGAAACTTATGTAACGCTCTAGCATTTATTTGTGAAACTAGCTATATTGCTCTAAAGAAGATTTTTTTAAATCGTCTCAGACGTCTCTGAGACACCATGCGATAAGAAAAAAAATGACGAATGAAGAACCTCTTTCTTTAGAACCATATTTTGCAGAAACATGCGCAACACAACACAACTTGTCTAAGGTTATCTTTACAATACAATACAATACAATATATCTTTATTGCACACCAAGAAATATAAATACAGCAAATATATTATAAACAAAACATTGGTAGTACATTGGGCGGCCTTATCGCCTAAAGCGATTTCTTCCAGGCAACCTTTGGATGGATCGGACTAACTGCAAATAGTAACGTCGGTGGTGTACCAATAAAAAAAGGAAAAAAAAAAGATGGTACAAATACTGTACCATAAAAAAAAAACAGAAAATACATACATACACATATATATAGGTATATATATTTAGTAATATTAAGCACATACAAGAGCTACATACGTCATAATCGTAATAATAATAATACCACACAAGATGTTCCACTTAATTAAGAGAAAGATAATGAATGTTCAGCAAGTACTTAGTCGCAAAATACAACGGTTGGGAGTGCAAATGTCACATCTCTCGTCGGCACATTTCAATAATGCAAGAGTATAATATATTTAAAAAAACAAATTTAATACTATATTCCTAAATAATAAATAAAACCAAACTATTTTTAATATAAAAATATTATTTTCTTATCTGGCAAAAAACAATTTGTTACGACTAATTAAAATAAAATTTATGTCCAAGGCCGGTGACCTCGCGAGAACAATACATACACAAATATACACACATTCACAAAATCATCTAAACAAATTCAATGTCAGCGTCGAAATGACATATCACATGTCATGGCGTTGATGTTTAAATGCATCATTATGACGTAACCGTTCCGTTGAATGACCCCTAGCCTTATTCTGAACGCGACGCGTGCTCGAGGTCGACGCGATGTCGCAATGAGATCGAGAAGCGTGTGAGATGAAGTTGTAAGTGATCCTACGACATGTACTTAATATTTAATAAATAGAGTGACTCTCGTCAGACACTTTCTTCAGTTATCTTGATTTATGTAGTAGTTTAGTTCCTTAAACGTTTTTCAAATCAGTCAAGGCGACGCTGCAGAATCGGGAAACGTACATAAAACCAGATTTCGATGAATTAAGGACCTCCAACTATTTGAATTAGCTTAGAAACTACAATTTGAGTGAAGAGTAGTCGTATATAATATGCTGCTGCAATCCTTTCGAAATTGTCAGTATGTATGTTAGTGTGGATGTCGGCATTCGCATATAAGAATCCAACCAATCTTAACGAAACTAAATATACAACGAGCTTGCAAAATATGTTGCGGATGTAGATCAACAAGCCGCATAACTCCAATTTTCTAGAATTTCCGCCATAACATAAACAAACTCAAAACTGCAACGAAACCACATCTTACAAGATGTACCTTTACATAATATGGGGCACGAGATAGATCTCGATAGAACGGCCTTCCAGAATACCCGTCCACGATTCAACAAGCATGGTAAAGTAAAGAAGACGTATCATTACGTGAACTGTATGTGTGTCAATGACGTTCGACAGTTTCGTACTATGTCTGTTTATGTTTACTATACGTGACGAATACACAGTTACATTAGTAGATAGATAAAGTCAATATTGCAAATACACTAAAAAGTAAACAATAAAAAGTGTATAAAAGATAGCACTCGTGTTTTAGAATGTTTTTTTTAGTTCGCACTATCACGTAAGTCAGCGATACTGTAGCCCTAGATGAAGCATGCCTAGTCTGAAATACAATGGCTCTCAAGGAAGGCTTTTCTTTTTATACGACTGCAAGAAGGAGGATTATGTTTTGTGAGTGTGTGTATGTATAAGTATGTCATAGAATATACTAGCTGAAACCCGCAATTTTACTTGTTAAAATACGTAGGTCTAAAGTTCTTACAGTCAGATTTTTTTAAGTCACGTTTAACCACTTGTTAAAGAAAACTTTCTGTCGATAGTAAAAATAAATAAAATACCTTATTATGAAAAAGTCGGCAGAAATATATCTAAAAGTATAAAATAAAAACGTAATTCACTAAACCGACTTCATTATGTAGGTTCAGCACTAGCAATTTATGTATATAGATATTGTGACGAAGTAGCAATCAAAATCCTGTTTGTCATACTTGTGTGATAATCTGGTGTGACTCTTAGCCGGTAACCAATTTTACAGGCCCCGAAACGATATTATTTTCCTGCTAAGCACAGAAACATATGTAATATAATATTAAATAGCATCATTTATTTGAGAATAAGTAATAAATCAATCAATTAATTAATTAAAACTGGAGGATAAAAATGGGACATATTTCAATTATATTTTACCATGATTTTGGTTACGTAATATATCAATATTTACGTCACATTTATGATATTAGCATTGATATGTTATATACTAGCGGCGCCCCGCGGTATTACTTTATTTTTTTATCACACAGGGACACGGTATTTTTTCGAGTGCCTATGTGTTAATATAGAATGTAAGCTATCCCGGTGCTAAATTTCATCTAAATGCTTTCAGCCGTTTAAGAGTGAAAGTGTAATAAATACACACTGGCGTACCTACAAACATTACCTGTCATAATATTAGCGTGATTTTGCAATGGGCGTACGTGATATTACTCATACATGCAAGAAAGAGTAATGCAGGGTTTTTTTTACTATATGACCGCGTTTAGCCACCATCTCGTCTAAGATTAGACGACGATGTGGCCGAAGATGAATCACGCATTCCTAGAAGATACCGGGTCACTCTGAAGTTGAACAAACCCAGATTGTAGCCTTCAGGAAACAAGACAGGTGGTAGCGAATTCCATACTTTGGCTGTACTGACAAGGAAAGTTGATGAGAAACAGAAAAATAGGAATGTCTATGATGAGGGGTGATAAAAAGCCGACTTTCTGCTTGTCCTGTAATGGAATGGAGACGGAAGAATAAGGTCGTGCAACTCACTAGAGCACTCACCGAAATGCATCATGTAAAAAATTTACAGACTGGACACCCTACGACGGTGTTCTAGAGGAACCAACCTTGAGGAGACTAACTTGCTATATAGACTACCCTATGATTCGAACAGCACGTCAATTTTTACAATGCATTTGTGGTTTTCGAGTCGTTTTTAAAGTTAAATAATATCAACTGCCTCGAAGAAGAGTATAAATAAAATTTATAAGAAGTAAGGCAGCCCAGTGTCTACAAAAGCGTGGCTTTGCCCACACCCTTTTCATAAGGGAGACCACGCAGTAAGATGCTATGGGTTGAAACGGCAGTTACTCTTACTTAACTGCAATGTGACGTGCGTGACGTCACCTCTCGGTTCCAACGGAGGACCAACGCTGGTTGTTTCAGCCAGCATTGAGTTGGGGCTGGTTTGTGAAAGAAATCAGTAATAAAGTTTGGGTGTGTAAAATAAATTTAATATATTTATTTTAGACACCCAAAACTGTTAAGGTACGTATTTTGAAATAATACTGTGGAACAATGAAGTCGCGTAACTCTCGTGTACTTCCAAAATCACAAACCTATTTTGTTACACGTTTTACACTTACACTTATAGCTGACCACTCGAATTTTTCCGGGAATTTTTATATTTGTGTCGGGGATGTCATGCAAACCCCAACCTGAAGACAGAATTTAAACAAACGCATTTCTTTTTTATAATAATTCAAATCAATATATTTAACTAAGAGTAAATTATCTAAACACTATTAAATGTCAATGACTTAGCAGATAGTCCAAACGAAGGCTTGTGAAAACAATGAATCATTCAACTTCACGCCTCATCGCGCCATTCTTATCTACCAATGTCTAAGGCAAGGTCAACAGAACCTTCGGCTTATTTTAGCTTCCCTATTAGCAACTAATTCCAATGTCATACGAGTAACTATGCACTATAGGGAATCGTTTTTTAATTAATCTAACCACATAAAAATATTTGTGATAGACACAAGTTTGTCCGCGTCTGGGTCTTTTTCATTGGCATATTTAGATATATATTCCAGATGACCAGGGCCTCTATTTTTGAAATGATCGAATGAATTTATCACTCGCTAATGTATACTAGCGGTATGCAACTCATACCGTCTGCTAACAATAACAAATAAAATTCACTGGTGATTTCTTTCGCACGGAAAGATTGTATTCATACGAGCGATCTCAAAAAGGGCCCCTGGTTATTTTCAAATTGCGAGAGAGTTGGTTTCTTCCTGTATATCGATATATATAAAAGAGTATGTCCTATATGATATACTAGCAGATTTACGCTAGAACTCAACGAAGAGCCTCGACCGCTCAACCTAATGACATGAAATTTGGAGAGTGTATTTATATTTATATATAATTTTATGTCGCGAGCAACACCGCAGATAAGAGCTACTAGTAGCTATAATATATATATATATAAGGATATTTATTGTACACATTTACAACTAAGATGAAAAGCTTAGAACCTTAAAAATAAAAAGGAATAAATCACGGTCCTGATAGCAGAAAGCGCCCATTAAAAAGAATTCCAAGCGGCCTGATGACCCTAGCGTCCTGGGGGGCTATCGGCTATTTGTATTGCTTTCAAAGCTATGACGATGGCGATGTCTAGACTCAAAGCAGTAGTACTTAAATCGCGCTAGCCGATGCCAATATCTGTCAAATATATGGAGTTATTGCAATCTTTTGTTCACTTATTGTTTTGAAAATTGTCTTCGCTTTGCTGAAAGCAATACTAAGGTCTTGCTTTCCTAGCCGATAAGAAGCTACAGTATTACTGTCAAGACTATAGCAATACTGTAAGCAATACAAATAGCCGATAGCTCCCCAGGCCGGGGAAAAACGCAAGCTATGACCACGAAAGGCATAAAGTGTCCCGCGATCCGATTCGAGGCAAGTTTTGTACGTCGATTTTATAGTTGCTTGATACCAGGCAAATAACGATCAAACGCAAACCAAACTAAGAATGCATTTTCTAAAATATATACCTATATACATATTAAGTTAAAAAACCACTACAGAAACATACAAAATCAGCAATCAGCACTGGATTATCGCTTTTAGTTTAAGCACTTTTGTAACGATGGTATGTATACTAGAGAGATCAATCATTCTAATAACTCCCGCCAGTTCACCCGAGGTATAACTGTGGTGCAAGCTGCATGGAAAACGAGAAAAAATATGCAAAAAATATACGATAACTCCACACTCTACTGCCCAAGTAACGGGTCAGACTAACTGAGCTGTGGTAATTAGATAATTATTTATTATTTACTCAGAATTGCTAGATGATAGCAGCAAAGCACTGGAAAATCGTATGGAAGCTGGTTAGGAATACGAGTATGCCTACATTACGGTATTTCATATTGCAAACGCTAAGTTCTAGCAATGAATGCATCAAACACGCGTTATGTTTGATTCGTTTTGATTAACATCGTGATCATTAGAGAAAAGATTTGTATATTTGTATGTAACAAATAAACATAATAACTACTGGACCTATTTCAAAAATTCGTTTAAACCATTTTAGGAAAAAAATTAAAACTAACCCAAGGTGATAAAAAATTTGTCATAACATGTCTTTCATCGCATGCACTGCGCAAAGTATTGATGATAGAAAAAAAACATGTCAAAGTCAGGCTGCTATAAATATATAAATATACGTCCACCCGTGCAAAGTCAGGCTGCTATAAATATATAAATACACGTCCACCCGTGCAAAGTCAGGCTGCTATAAATATATAAATACACGTCCACCCGTGCAAAGTCAGGCTGCTATAAATATATAAATAAACGTCCACCCGTGCAAAGTCAGGCTGCTATAAATATATAAATACACGTCCACCCGTGCAAAGTCAGGCTGCTATAAATATATAAATAAACGTCCACCCGTGCAAAGTCAGGCTGCTATAAATATATAAATAAACGTCCACCCGTGCAAAGTCAGGCTGCTATAAATATATAAATAAACGTCCACCCGTGCAAAGTCAGGCTGCTATAAATATATAAATAAACGTCCACCCGTGCAAAGTCAGGCTGCTATAAATATATAAATACACGTCCACCCGTGCAAAGTCAGGCTGCTATAAATATATAAATACACGTCCACCCGTGCAAAGTCAGGCTGCTATAAATATATAAATACACGTCCACCCGTGCAAAGTCAGGCTGCTATAAATATATAAATACACGTCCACCCGTGCAAAGTCAGGCTGCTATAAATATATAAATACACGTCCACCCGTGCAAAGTCAGGCTGCTATAAATATATAAATACACGTCCACCCGTGCAAAGTCAGGCTGCTATAAATATATAAATACACGTCCACCCGTGCAAAGTCAGGCTGCTATAAATATATAAATACACGTCCACCCGTGCAAAGTCAGGCTGCTATAAATATATAAATACACGTCCACCCGTGCAAAGTCAGGCTGCTATAAATATATAAATACTAGTATACTGACTAATGAATAAATATAACGCAGAAGAGCTAAAACCATTATCTTGTTTATTTCTCTAAAGTATGTAAAAATATCTTTTTAAACAAAAGAATGTCGTCACTTGTTAACGCAATGTGTTCAACACGTTTTAATCTCATTTAAGGTAAACAATAATTTTAGAAAATATAAACATTAACAATATAGTACGTACGTGTTTAACTTTATGCTGTTTGTGACTTAAGCAGCAATTAAACAAAAGATGTAACGCAAATTTTAATATGACACCCGTGACTTATTGCAAGTGAATGGATAACTTTAATTTAAATATAAATACGCTACAGCTAAATGGAGCTGAACTCGCATTACTGATAAGGACAGAGCAATACTAATTCTTCAAATACGCTACAAAATAACTACCTAGTAATTGTGCGAACTTTTTTATACATAGAAACAGAAACCGATATATTTCATAATTAAAGAATCTTTTTTCGGTATGTCAATGCTAAATATTATTTATATTTATATTGACATAAACGAAGCTGTGACAAATTGCCCATTTTTAATACAATTCTACAACAGAGCTAAATAATCTTAATATTTGCAATACCAACTCTCGAACTGCTTTAATAAATAAACTACAATTTTCTAAAACCATTACGATAGTAAATAAATTTTCCAAATGGGTCCCGGCGTCACTGAGAAAACTTAAAATACAGCCAAATCTAAATCTCTTTTTGGGTACCGTACCTAAAAGGTAAAAACGGGACTCTACTGACTTCGCTGTTCGTCCGTTCATCTGACACCTGGCTGCATCTCATGAACCGTGATAGCTAGACAATTTAAAAAAAATATAGGTGCATTTCTGTACAAGTACTAAAAACCAAATAAAATCAATCATTCAAGGAGACTCCCATACAACAAACGTAATTTAATGCCGTTTTTACACTTTTTTAATAATGTCATATAGATGGTAAGAAACCCTGCACGAGTCCG
Organism: Ligdia adustata; assembly: GCA_947049295.1. Lineage (NCBI taxonomy): Eukaryota > Metazoa > Arthropoda > Insecta > Lepidoptera > Geometridae > Ligdia > Ligdia adustata. The sequence continues at coordinate 7,102,173 of OX346237.1, forward strand.
ACTCGCACTTGGCCGATTATATGTAGTCTTTTGTCAAATCGTTACTGGTCATTAGTACTTTCATGACGTCATAAAGCCCGTATCATTCTATAATAAAAGATATCGGAACTATTCCATGCATGAGTAATACGTAATTATAGCATTTCACGGAATTAAATTATTACTCTTTGTGTCGTATTACGTCCAACAAAAAGGAGAAAAAGATACATGCAGTTTCTAACGCCCTTTTAAATTGAGGGTAGGAAATATTGAGGAAGATGCAAAAAAGAAAATGTACTCCGCCATTTTGTGGCGGCGGCTATCTTGGACTGATTGTCATCAGACATAGCTAAGAACACTCTCGACTAATACAACTTTCAAACAAAAAAACACAAAATCAAAATCAGTCCATCCGTTAGGGACCTACAATGCCACAGACAGACACACACACACACACACACACACAGACGCGTCAAACACAAACATCCCGTCGTTTTGTGTCGGGAGTTGCAAAGAACGTGTCATAATCAGTAGTAGCTTAGATAATATAAAGCAAAATTAATAACTAGAAATATTGTAAACAGAGTTTTCCATAGTAAGTAATTTTCATAAGAGCTATAGATACGAGTACAATCTGTCTTCAGGATAGCTTTTGATGTTGTAGGTACTTATGATTTTATCGTTATATTAATTAATCTGTTGAAGTGCCTGTATAATAAAACATTATCGTGTTAATTTCACGATATAAGGTGGAAACTTGTCTCTTCTAATACAAAACCTATATATGTAGCTTTCAATAAATTTTCTCTCAATATATGTAAATAAATTTCTAAATTGGAACTCTCATATGAACCACTTAGGAGTTGAATTTCTTTAAATCGTTTCTTAGTACACCCTTACGCCTAATGAATACACCCATCGAATTTCATGTGTCTAGGTTCTACGTTGATTCCTAGCGAATATCAGTCTAACAGGACTTACTCTTTTATATATATAGATAGATATACAATTATATATTAAGTGTTTATGTACAAAAACTAAGCTTAAATTAGTTAGGACTCCATTATTCTTTATACCATTGCTTTAGGTTGTAATTAGATCATTCAATAATATATCTATGCCTCTGGATGAAAAGTTCGTATCAACACATAACGTCCCACTGCTGGGCACGGACCTCCTCAATGAAAAGGGTCATTCCATAGTCCACCACGCTGACCAAATTGCGGGTTGCGGAGTTCATTTATCTTCAAAAGCTTCTTTCTCTTACAAGCAGATTTCCCCGCGATGTTTTATTTAACCGAGAAAGCATGTGGTATGTATGACTAGTGGTTATTTGACATAATATTTACTTTTCCTACGCGGATCTACTACGGGGAAGTACAAAGCTTTTTTATGTACTTACATAAACATATATTATTCATATATATAAAAGAGTCCGTCTTGACTGACTGACTGACTGATATTCGCTAGGATACAATGCAGAGCTTAAAATTTTTTGTACGAACCTAGTGAAATGACATTTGGAGGGCGTATTCATAATGGGTCTAAAAAAGGATTTTTGAAAAATCAAACCCTAAAGCAGTCATAAGAGGGTTCACATTTAAAAAATTCTTTACATATTCAATATAACGTCGCGAGCATTGCCGCGGGTGATAGCTACTAATACACAAATATAATAAAATTATGTAGGTATATCGTACTAAATAAATAGGTATTGTTCGCGTCATTGGTTTTACCAATAACTGAGTTATCCTAATGATATTTAGATATAATAAGTCATGCGGCACTTCACCATAAGACTTGCTCATCGCGAGCGAAAAATAATGACGTACCTATTCATTATGTAGGAAAATTCAAGTTTTACTCATGTTTATTCGATTTTCCTGTAACGAAGCTAATATATTAATATATTGATGGAGTATACAGTAATTTATGAGATGAGTTAATATTGTAATAATACTGAATGGGGTCAGAGACAGAATATGTATTAAAGGAGCGGCATTTCATTAAGTTACGAGACTTATTACCTTTTAGATTTCTACTGATTTTCCCGGTATGTATTGTAAATACCTACAGTTTTAATACATACCTACTCAACAATTTTTCAACGTTAACAAAGGTTAGTGTTAAATCAAGACAATTTTCATGTCTACTTCAATTTTTTTAATGTTCCACAACTTTCAAAGATGTGGAGGTAATCAATGCGACGGTATGTTTCTTTTATGCTTATTAACTGATTTCTCTCTCGGAGACCGCTGGATTGATTTCAATATGTTCTTTTGTTTGACAGGTACACTTCTCGAGTGGCCTAAATTTTATCACAATCAGTCCAGAGGTTTGATTTTAAAATCGAAATAACTGAAAAAATCTATAAGTGCCTGTAATAATGCAAATCAGTAATCACGTTTTATTTAAAATAACTTGTTACCAATCAAATAAATATTTTGTTTATTCGATCAAAAAGGTACTTCCATAGACTATTTTCACATCTCTGTTATTAGTTGCATTGACGTTAACGAGAAAATCTTAGTATTTATGATATATAGGTATCTATACCTACCTAAATCTATTATCTTGGTATATTGCATAATACAATAAATACATACATAAAAAATAGACATTAACATTAACAAATAATAACAGAAATATCAGTTAGCCCGTTGATTAAAGAAGCCCGGTCCTGTTTTTCTACCTGCAAAAAGTTTGACCAATTAAGGAGGTGAGTCCGGATTAGGTCACATCCTGGTTGGGCTGTGTTTCCCCAGATCCGGTAAGACCCAGGATTTAGTATGCAGCGTGGTCTGATAGACCTTGAACAATCAGATCATAGATAGTTATGTGTACGTGCTAAGTATATATATAATGATAATTTGTAGGTAATAATATATAGGTTTTATGAGGATACATCATTTACCTTTGTTGCCATGTAATCTGTGTAACGCAATGAAAAGATTTATTGCTGATCATGAATTATATTATGATTTCTAAAGCTGTTAACACATAAATAACTAGCTGTGCTTCGTGGTATTACTCGCGGAACTCTATTTTTTTTAAGTAATAAATATTACTTAGTGATAATGTAGAATAGAATAGAATATGGTTTATTGTGACAAAAAAAACACAGCAATTTTTGATAAAAAAAAATTAAAATACAATAGGGAAGCATGTTTTTTTATTACGTGGCTTTCAAAAGCAAAAGATTTTTTATGAATCGGTCCAGCCGTTTTTAATTTTATTTGCTACATACAAAAATATAAATTTCCTCATTATAATACAATTGTATATTTTTGTTTTTGTTTCATTATTTGCCGTCTTAATAATTTAATTAATAAATAAATTGTCTTCTTTAAATCAAAGTTAAATTTTTAATACAAATCGTCTAAATATAATAAAAAAATTGTATATATTTAAAATAAAAATAACTTAACATTTTTTTAATTTGGAAATTTTAAAAATGTCTGACGCTATATAAATAGGTTCAAGTTGTAGCTTCAAATAGAGTCAAAAAAAGAATTAATATAACACAAATAAAAATAATTTAGACCGATATTAATTGTACTTCGGCAAATATAAGTAGAAAACCGTTTATTTTATTTTAAAGCTAAATTATCTAGTAATTTTTACAATTAGGAACTTTAGGAAACTTCGATAAATTAATATAACCAATTACTTATTAATTATTAACATATTGTTAAATTAAATGATTGTAATAACTCATTAAGAAGACTTGGATACCGCATACAATATTACCCTAAAAAAATATAATATATTCGGTATAAATTTGGCTGGTCCCGGGTTTGATTCCCGGACTGGTCAAACATTTGTATGCAAGAACATGTCTGTTTGACCTGTGTCTGAGTGTTTATTATATACATATATATATAAGTGTGTACATATGTATATAAGTATGTATATCAGTAATCAGGTTACCACAGCACAGGCTTTGCCTAGTTTGGGACCTGAAGACCTTTGTGTGGTTGTAGTCCCATATTATTATTAAATTATGATATTGTTTCAAACATAAACAGTAAGTTTACCTATCTACGTTTTTCCATGTGCATTATTGTTACCCTACTTTTCATGGTCCATAGTAATCAGCTTAAAGAAAAACCTTAACGAATTAGCTTTAAAAACGCGATAACAAAGTTTGTGTCAAAAACCTAACGAGCAGTCTATCCAGTAAGCAGCATGACCGTCTAAAATGCACATTAGCAGCAGGTTTTAACTGGTCTGTACGACCTGGTCAAGGCTGGTTAGAGTTGGGCAACACCACTTGTGCACATGAGGTTTAGTACTCACTAGGCGATAATGTACGCCAAAATATATATAAATTCTTATATACAACGTAACAGAAAGGTGTGATAATATATAAGAATATTAGTCTACCCAACAAATTGACCTCATTGTAGAACAAAATTTTGCAAAATTTTAGAATAAAATATTGCTTCCTTCATACAACTTGACCGATCACGTGACCAATTTTTGTTTGGATAACTTAATATAATTTTCACGAATTTTGCGAAATTTTGTTGGACAATGCGTTCACCTTGATTGGTAGACTAACACTCTTAAGTATTGTCACACCTTTCTATGACACGTTGTAATATATATAGAGTATTATATATAGAGAAGGCTAGCGGTCCGGTCCAGCTTCACACGGATGAAAGTTTTTTTCTTGTATTTTATGATATTATGTTCTACGAGTATAACATTATAGAACATTTTTTGTTCTTTCATCAATACTTTTCCGCAGCGCATTTGATTAGACGCATGTTATGGTTAATTTTTAACACCGCGGGTCAGTTTTAGTTGGGATTTCTAGGGATCCTATTTTATCTCAATTCGTTACTACGAGTACATACATAAATATAGATATTTTCTTTGTATAATATTAGTGTAGATGTGTTAAAGTAGAAACAGAAAACTCGGCATAGCTTATCCTGAACTAAAAGTACATAATTATGCTCCAAAAAAGTAAAAAACAGACTTTATTCTGCTGGCAAATTTTGCAGTAATTTTGATAATGTGAATTTATTTAATTATTTATTTGGGTGTAACATATTATACATTAAACTTACACAACAACACATGGGACGGACAAGAGCTGAATGCTAATACAATTATAGGCACCGACAGCGATCTGGTGAGGCACTAGCGGTACTTTTTGTTTTTAAATACCTAACTAAAATTTTAATTTTATTAAAAATATATATTTATTACATGTATACTTAAAAATTACGTTATATTGCATTACAAGAAACAATAATTATACCAAAATAAATCAATTTCATCAATATTAATAGTGAACGAAACTATTGGAGCAACTTAGAGGAATTGTATATGGGACTGATTGGAAAGTATCGTAAACTATATATTTCGACTATGAGAAACGGAACTGAGAAACCGGGGAAAATACATACAAAAATATATTTTGACTCACTGACAGATAAGAGAAGCTTCCAGACTTATACCAGAGAAGCTTCGCTCGCTAAATTAATTTTTTTTTTTACTGTTATGTTTGATATCTTATGTTAGAAACGCCTAGTGAGTATGTGTCTTTAAAGAACATGGACATTTCAACTACAATCTAATTTCGTGCGTTGTAGAGAATTTTGGGATTCGGCCATATTGATAAACATCTACAGCGAGTAATAAAACTTAAAACGTGTAGTTTTAGGTACTTTGAGATGTCGTAAGGAAGACTCGTAAGTTACGGTACCATTAACCATGTGCGTGTTTTTTATTATTGTGTGTTTAATCTGAAATTGGTTTTATTTTAAACAAAGGGCGTGTGCCTTTATTAACATACACAAAGTGACTAAATACAACAATAAATTATTTATTTATTTAAAAATGTAGTTAGAAAGATTACCTAAGGACCATTTAAGATCTACAGATAATCTAAATACTCCAACCCACCACCAGAGGGCAGCATGCCCAGGTCATTCGGCGCTGATTCGGATTACTCACCACCTACTTTAACGGTGTAGACAAACAACTAGAGGAAACTTGCTTGACGGATCCGCAATCTGGTTAGCATGGAGTATGCCATATTGAGAGGCCCAGCGCCCAACAGTGGGACACTATGTATACGTAATTAAGGACTTGTTTTACGAACTTTTTGTTCAAATTTAAACCTAGATACTTAGATAATTAGAATATCCGGTCTAAAGCTTATAAATACAAATGATAATAAACAGAAAAAATATAAGTAGTTTAAGGAACAATAATTTATATGGACTTATAAAATAATTGTCTGAATACTCCACACGTGACCAAACTTGATTTTATTTTTACCTTATTGGGCTGCACGTGTTTTCTTTTTAATATTCTCTTAAAGTAATATTTCTTCTGTGTTATTTCCTTTTGTAAAATACTCAAAAGCTATCAAATGTACTTCATTTGAAAGCTTTTGAGTATTTTGCAGAGGGCAGCCTGCCTAGCATGCTGGCGGCATTATACGAATATTACACGCACATTATACAACTACAGCTTTCAATATTCTGGCCATGCGGTATTACATTAACAAATTTTATCAAAAAAATCGCTATCGTCGCTATCTACTTAACTAACAATAAATACTGCATAGGAATACTTTTATCGGCCAAATTTAGGCATGAATGAAGTGAAAACCAGAGCAAGCAATGACGTCGATATTCTATGTAGCATGTATTAATGCAGCAAAATATCGAAAAATAAATACATCGAAAAAAATGTCCATAAATATAGTCAATTTCTTGCTCTTGTTGTCATATGCCGATTGGACCCAAGGACGTGACTACTAAACTAAAATAAGGTAATAATGCATCTAGTATGGTGGACTTGTCGCATAGTGAACGTATAATTCGGCCCTACGGACATGACATCTGGTCTACTCAGCTTGACCGAGGTCAGTTACTGATACTTAGACGATTTTCGTTTCGCAATATATTTGTGTGTGACTGGCTGAATGTTTGAATCGTACGAAGCTAAAATATGTTTTGTTTTATTATTTTAACTTTGAAAACGGAGGAGGTTATTGGAATCTTTTTTGTACATTGTATGTATTAAAGTCCAAAGTTTAACTTAATTGAACCAACTGTTCTTTTTATAACTCATTTGTAAATTTTATCAGACTCAGTTCAGTAGTTTGGTTTGTACTAATACGAAATTACAGAAAAAACATATTGCGGTTTTTCACTTTTTTATGTAGGTATTACTTACTTATTTTATTCTTACATTGGATTCAACATATTCTCATCTGCCTATCAATGGATGAAATCATCATACGAGTTTATAAATGTATCAGTATTTTTAGGGTTATCGGCTAAGGGTGTACTAAGCCAAAAAGGGGTCACTATACTCACCATTACAAACAACTTTTACTACGGGACCAACCCTAAATTCGAGAAAAAAAAGCGTTCTATAGAAAAAGTTTATCGATCGTCGACCAAATGTATGAAGCTGCTTTTTTTCTTGAATTTAGATTTGGTTCCATAGAAATAGTTGTTCTGTAGGATGCATATAGTGGCCCCCTTTCGGCTTAATAAGCCCTAGCCGATAACCTGGATTGTAATATAGTAGATTATCGGACCTATACCTAACATTAACTAATAAATAATTGTGAAATGTACGAGTAGCCTAAAACTTGAATCCGTAAAAAATCTTGTTGTGTTGATTCCTGCCTTTGTAGTTTTTAATCTAGGTACTTCAATATTGTATTTCGGAGACAGATTTTATTTTTCATAACATAATAAATATGACATAGATGCAGTTTGAATATTTAAAAAAATGGTTTACTTTAAAACAATACTACTTTGATGCAAATTTGTCACGTTTCTAGTCAAGTTGTTAAGTCTCCTACTTATGGATATTTAAATAAAAGAATTAGAGCTTCTGTAATTTAAATATCAATAGGTTGATGGACTCAGCTCTGCATTATATTATAACCTAGCAGCGCCCTGCGGCGTTTCCGTGTTAAGACAGAATAAAAGTTTGCCTAAGTAATAATCCAGGGTCTAAGTTATATCCATACCAAATCAAACTTAATTCTTAGCACGCTGGACACGCTGCCCTCTAGTGGTGGGTTGGAGCATTTAGATTATCTGTAGATCTTAAATGGTCTATAGATAATTTGTTATAGTAGTTAGTCATTTTATTTATGATAATAATTGAACTAGTATGACTATTTAACTAGTATTTCCATCATTAAAAATTTCGATAAAAAGAAAAATATGGTTCTCGTACCGTTTCAAGCATTAAAAAACAGTCTAGCAAAACCTCTATCAACAACAAAGAAAACAATTAGACATTCTGAAGTTTAATTGCACAGTTGTATATTTTAATTAAAGGTATGGATTATGTATGAGTATGTAGGACTCTGTACATTGAATGGCATTACAAAAAATATCGACATCGCCAAATTCAATTTTGTCATTTTTGATGAATTTAATTAAGTTTTCTCGCATAATAATATATATTTAAAAAAAAAACAACACTTTTTATATACCTACGTAACTTTTAAAGCATATTTTTTGTGGTGTAAGAATTCTTCAAATTTTCTGACGCAGACGCGCACCTTTAAGTTTCTATGTACTTTAAAGTTTTATCGTAGTGATGCCGCAGCAAGCTGGGTACACTGCCTTATGTTTGTGTGTTAGAAAATTTTAATTGTCTAACCATCGATCGATAACAAGCGATCTAACTGCTTTTAAGTATTTGATTATTTCTTTTCGCAAGAGATTTAGGTACTATTGCTCGATGGTTTGGTAATTTATTTGATATAATGTATCATCAATATCTTGATATCTGATTTCACCAAAAAGAAAACATTCATAAATTGTCGCAATTTACTAAAGGACATGTTAACGACAACACATATAGATGTAGAACTAGTGAAGCTGTTATGCAAATTAAGTTGATTTTTATTTTTTAAGAGAGAGTTGCTACGAGTATATTATTGAATGGTCATGTTGCGAAACACGTGTGTCATAATATATTAATAATTAACGGATCTTAATTACTATGTTGCATTTGCATATTGTTTTTTTCCTCAGTATTGCCATTCTACGAGGCAATGGGGCCAGCATTTTAGGTTCTCTACCAACTAGCAGCGGTATTGATTTAAGATGGTGTAAATTTTTATTCAGTCAAAACAAATCAAAAGCCATTTATTTCGACTTATATTTTCAAGTCATATTATGAAGAAAGTACACATTTTTTAAGGATTTGTCGGAAAGTCTGAAGGACTCTGCGTTAGACAGAAATGCTGGCTTATATTTTGCCCAAAAAATAAGTCAGCGGGGCAACGCCATTTTGGGCACTGCCCGAAATTCAAAATGTATTGGTTCTTTTTTTTTGTTTTTACTAAGTTTTGTATATATATTATAATTTTCCATATCTTCAATGATAAAAAAGGTTGTCTCAGTACACATTAGATTTTAATATTTTAAATTAAATTAACAAAGTAGATTATAATAATCAATAAATAAAATAATAATTTTTAATTACAAATAATAGGTATACATATAATATTATTATAAGTGTAAATTAAATTTCATCATGTATTATAAGTTTTTTGAGAAAAAGAAGAATATATGTGTAGTATGTTAACGCAGACTTAATTAATTTGATTGTTGTCTAAGAGTAACTTTCATAATAATACCTAGTTAAATGTTTTATTATTTTTATATCTTCTAGTATTTTTATAATTAATTATTATATGTCGTAAGTTTTTATCACTGTAATTTTGTCCTTTTTGTAATTTAAGAGTTATGGCCAATATTTTTATTAGTTCTTGTGACGTGCCCACTACTAAAGAAATTGCTTTAAGCGATAAGGGCGGAATTTAAATAATACCATAATTTATGTATGTTCTACAAATTACGCAAATTCCTTTTAAAATATTTTTAGCTACCTCGCATTAACGATAAAAAATATTAATATGTAATATTTTTAGAAATTTAAGTTTTTTGAGAGATCATCTGCCTCGCTGTCTCGCAGTTTGACAGAAACGAAATTTGTGTTCTGTGTATTTTTATATTAAACAATAAATTTAAAAACAAGTAGAGCATTGTATTGTAATTACGAATATTGTCATGTTACCACAATGCTAATTTTATCAACTAGGTATTAAACCTTGTTAGGTATTAACTTAAAGACGTAGTCAAACAAACAATTTAACAAGGACTTTACAAATTACGGTCATTTTTAGACTCAAATTGAAATAACTTTTATTTCTATATTACACACTTTTCATTGTTACTTTGACAAACTTATTCAGAGTGTACCTATAATAACATCTAAGTTTTTGAATTTCATTGGCTTACAAATAATTATTTAACTGTAGGTACATTTTCGTCCTTATTATACAGAAGTTTTATGCAAATAACAAAATCTTTAAACAACACAGAAATGACAGCGTAAAATTAAATTAAATTAATACTCACAATTTAAAACAGGTAATCCTCGAAACACTGGCACTTCACTATCATAATTTATAAATAAACAATAGAAAAAAAATGTAAACACAGAGCTGTCAATTCGAATGTCACTTTTGAATATGGAACCGCGGTATTCGCGCGCTGCAAGTGGTTGGTTAGTGGTAAATGGGCATAAGATCACCTGTAGCGTCTCTACACGCTATATCGAAGGGGCGATGCACACGTGATACTTTTTGTGTTCGTTTTTTATCTCATTGATACGTCATGCTTCGAGGTAAAGGTTAGTTACAATATCTAGTTAGGAGTGTTTATTAGTCTTTTTATTTTTAGCTTTTTGTTAGGTTTTTATTAGTGTTTGTAAGGATTCGATTTATGTTGCGTGTTCGCACCTTATAATTGCGTTTGTACTTTTTTAGCGTTTAGTTATCATAGGTATAATATATCAACCATTAATTTTATTTTATCTTATAACGTCTTACTAAACGTATTATTGTTAATTTGTGTTTAGATTTTTAATGGCTCTCCTAACTGATACTTCTTATTCGTGCTTTTAGTATTATATTCTGAATGGTTTCCCTATTATTTATAGTCACATTAAGGATTACTTATGATAGAAATTATATAAGATTATATAAGAGATTATTGATTAATGATAACTAAAATAACACAACGTTTATACACGCTACAATTACACGAAAAAAATATTCTCCAATCAAAGCAATATCTACTTAGTCAAGACATTGTAGTTTCATATATGAGGGTAATAATATACTTTTGATTTAAGTAAATTATTGTTTCTTGAAGAAAAACTATTCTATATCTGAAAAAAAATACTTATCTCAAAAAAATATATACTTGGACTGAAATAAAATGTCTGAGAATATTGTTATTCTTTGTTTGAGATATATTTTTTTTTGGCTATGTAGTTATTCCAATTATCCTTTATTATGTGAAATTTTACTTCATCAAATATATTAATAAATAAATTTAAATATATTATAAGTTATTAAACTATACTTTTAAAACTACAGTAATTTGATAAATAAAAATCTTTCTATACTGACTGACTGATATTACCTAAGAATCAACGCAGATCCTAAACCGATTATCCTATAGATTTTTAAGGGGGTATTAATTTTAGAGTGTAGGGTTGATTGAGAAGGAATTTCTGGAACTTCAAACCTTAAGAGGGTCAAATGAAGGTTCAAAGTGTGAAACTTCTTTAAATTTCATTTAATTCAGGTGACAGCTACTGTAACTAGTCAGCAAATAAAAAAAACACTATTATTAGATATACAACTATAGTTTTAATACAACAATAATTTGAAATATCATATTTTATTTTTATTAATATAACCAAGTGTGAAAGCAAACAGTAACTCGTCTGCAAACCCAAGGAACTGGAATCTAGCGACCTTGTCCCGTGAAAGGTGACGATGTTTGCACCAACTTATAAAAATTTAATAAACAATCCAAATTACCTTTTCATATCTTATCACTACGAGTACAATGATGGCAGTATTGTGAACACTTCAAGTCGAAATACACGAAGTACTTGAAGAATTATACATACTAATCTTATCTGCAAGGAAAGTGTTGTTCAGAGCATGTGACAGTAAATATTATCAAACTTGACATATTATTTCACGTATAGAAACAGTTTTGTTACTAGTTCGAGTTTTTATTATTTACTAGCTGACCCGCCGAACTTCGTAACGCCTAACAGTTATGTATGTATCTCACCTTTTAAACCTTCCCTGGAATACGACAATCATTTCATGACTAAAATCAGCTATATAGGCCCAGCCGTCCTAGAGTTTTATTGAAACTAACGGATTCATTTTTATATATATATTTTAATTTTTTTTCTGTCATAAAAACCATTTCCTGACAAACACAGCAAAAAAAATAGTGAAATCGGTCCTGCCGTTCACGCGTGATGGCGTAACCAACGGATATAGGGATTCTTTTTTATATATAATATATTGATTTCGATTACTTTAAAAATCAAAAGTAAAGTTACTGTAGTAATTTTCTGTCTTTGTCATAATACACAATAAATATAATTATTTGTTTCTTTGGCACACCCTAGAGTCTAAACGGCTTATCGTATTTTTATGTGAGTGGTGTCAATAGACTCGTCTTAGCTAGTCGAAACAAAATTAAATGCTAGTTAATTCTACAGATAAATCGGTGTTCAGATAAAGTTGGATAAAACCAAGGTTCTACTCTTGAAATTGTTCAAAAGTATGTATACCTAGGGCAGATGTTCAAACTAGGAAAAAATAATTTGAGAGTGAATCTAACAAAGAATAAAGTTGGATTGTTCAGCTGTTGAGAAACTTCGTCAGGTCTCCTCGTCCTTCGTACGGCAAAGCCTGAAGACAAAAGTGTTTAACCAGTGCATCCTACCCATCATGGCTACGGAGCCGTGAACACTCACAGTAAAAATTATGGGATCTGTGGCTTGTTAGTTTTGCTACTATGATAACCTACTCGTATTCGGGAGCCCAGCAGTGCAAAGTTTTTGACAGTGAAATGGAAAATCTGCTTGCCAAATTTCTCATCGTGAACTCAGATACTTTTTCGATAACGCCATAGTAAAACTTTTTAGACCAAAACAAAGAACGACAGCAGAACTTCTTAGGTACCTAGTCCTTAAACAGTCATGTTAATAAAAACTTCGTGCTCGACTGGCAGGAAGAACCTCAACGTGATAGTCATAGAAGAACTATCAGTACGTTATAGTGTTACACGTTATTTTAGCGAAAGCATTATGCCGGGAATTATAGCAAACAATTAAGTTATCCGGCTCTGTTAGTGTCGCTGTAAACAAATGGTTAAAAGTGACTTCAAATAACCCGACTGCAAGAACTTTAGACCCACGAATCGTAACAAGGCAAACACGGGATGCAGCTAGTACAGCCTTTAAGCATATGCAGTTGAAAACGAATGTATTGCCACCACTCACATAAAAATACGACAAGGCTTTTAGACTCTACATACACTCAAAATACTAACCATTTTTCTTTCGTTCTACAAACCAGGGGCAAGCTGCTAAACTCATCTAGCTTGACTTCTCATATCCTTCCACCCTGTCATTTTCTATGACACATCTTGGCTTTAGTCTGGATCTCTCTCTGGACACTGTAAGGCAAATAGTTGGATTCGTTGCCACTAGTACCATTTTACGCCCCTCCCCCCGTGGGTGCCCCACTACTACTAGTGGCATTGTCGAGGTGGGGGGGCTCAGTATCCGTGGCCTTGCCGCCCACGGTGTAGCTAAGAGGCACCCGGGATGGGCCGCTCCACTGGGTTTTGCCCTCTAAGCCCATGTAGAAGCGGCTATAGGAGGTAGGTTGCGGTGTTTTACGGGACACCGCAACTGAGGCGGGCTGCAATGTCGCAAAACGGCGCAGCCGAAGATGGGGCCGCGGCGGGAGAGGACTGTCGGTAATGAGGTGCGCCGCTCTCCCTACCTTCTGCGGCCTCGACGGGGTCACCACCGTTTGATGGTGTACGTGGTGGGGCCGCAGGATTTTCTGCGGCTGAAGTGCCAGGCGGTCGGGCCACTAATGACCCGTCGCAGGAGGACCTCGGGCGTCTAGATACGGGGTCGTCTGACACCCACATGGTGGTATAGTCCTCGAGCTCGAGTTGCAGTGCGTAACCGCGAGGGATGGGTCCGGCGACGGACAGCCGTGGCGGGTCGCGGATGAGTGCTATAGCGTTCCCGTGTCCCGCCATTTATCGGCAGGGATTGACACCGTGGAGCTTAAGTGGGTAAGAGTCCTATATAACCGCTCTGCCTGACCGTGGTGGAGCGGTATGCATGCAGCATTTCTCCACGTAAAAAGTATCATTTTACGGATCCATATTAATAATTTTACAACATTAGTTCCATTGAAAATGGATCTCAAAATAATGGAACTAATGTCAAAATATCCAACCAATGGACTTGAGTAAGCTGATGATAATAGACAGATGCCCGAAGCGTATCTGCTGCGAGTTCGGCTATTTTCAATTTCGCCTGTCAGTTAGTGTGTTTCTATGTTTTCTGGAAAAGTCACACTAGCGTGAAGGCTCATAGGTTCTAGGCAATTTTGCCGTAACTTGGTGTATGGGTTTTATCAACTTTTAGAACTTTTTGGTCGTCAGATCGGGTTTTATGGGTATTTTTCTTCAATGAGGAAAGTTGGTTACAGAGACTTTTTAATAATATTTTGTACAAACTTTCAAAACGCAACATTAATTTATGGATACATATTAAAAAACTCAGTCTAGTGCTTGTCGTTTTTTTTATAAAGATGAACTATAGACAATACGATGACGTCATTGTATACGTAACGAGGCGGCCAGACAGTGTGTCTTCAATTTAATTGACTCAATTGCTGTTTCCTAAACAGTACCCCGAGTTACTTCTACCTGCAAATAGTATGCTTATTCTATTTCTTAGAACACAGTATCGTATCTTATCCAACCGTAGCGTCTCTCTGCTTTCAATGGTCTTTCCTATGAAGGGGATAGTCCAAATGGGAGACGCTGGCCAAATGCGGGTTGTGGACTTCGCTTATCTCTGGTGGGTTCTCCGACAAGCAGGTATCCTCACAATATCTTTCTTTACTGTTAAAACAAGTGATTAGAGTGACAACAGACTATCCAGACCATTTACAAGTACTGTAAGATTTTATCAGTGATTTTCGTTGTACGGCCCAATCAGACCTAATTTGATAGTTTTGAACTTCTTGCACCCTTTTTATCTGTAAGCGAGAAAATGTACGTATATTTTAAGAATATATATTCTTAAAAAGTGCCAACAGTGGCATCTTTACTTTCCATTAGCAACTTTACCTATCATTTCCTAAATTAGTTCTAAATAATATTTTTTTATCTGTGGTTTTTAGTGCAATCGTAGATATATTGGTAGTTTCTATGATAATTTGCGATATCATATATATATATATATATAAAAGATACTAGTTGGTGACTCCGTTATCTGTCAAGCAATGTGATTTTTTATATGGTCAATTCTGGAAAAAGGTAAGGTTGTTCGTGGTTCGGTAAAGTTGCCTCTGCAAGCACGAAGGCAACTTCACCTGCAGTTAGGGTTGTCAAAGTAAATAAGTTTAAAATTAAAAGTGGTATGTAGGTATCTAATTATTAAGAAAATAGGTTTAATAACTTTCGTAATAACTATTGGCCACCAACAGGTTTTAACGACATGAGTATTTATTATTTTTAACAATTTCAGTATTGGCAACCCTGACATCATCAACCTGTTTGTATGAAAAAAACAATTTTATTGGGGCAACTTTACCTTAGTGTTGGTTGCACAATTCTTAATTAAATTAGAAGCTTCTAGAATACTTAGACCTTCTTTTTATCGCAAAAGATATTAGCTGCAAAGATTTGTTAGTAGTCTACTGTACGTATTGTAAGTAAACTGTAGACATGGTAAAGTTACCAAAAACGTGTCAACTTTACCTACTGCACATTTTCAGATATTCTAAGGATTTTATGCAAGATTTAGCAAAATTCAATCACTGAACCGATACAAAAAGATCTTCTTAACAAAATGTATCTATTGAAACCTTCCTAACAAACGCCATGTTGAATTAATATGACAAAATATAAAAAATATGGTAATGTTGCCACAGTTGAGGAAACAAAACGGTACTGCTTTAACATTTTCAAATTAGGATCATTGTCTTACAATTAGCCACACGCATAGATATGGCTACTTAATATTGTGAAGAAATAAATTAAAGAATAGAATATGGTTTATTTGTGACAAAAAAAAAACAAGAAATTATAAACATAAATAGAAAATACAATAGTAGGGAAGCATGTTTTTTGTCACAAGGAGGCATCTAAAGTAGGTACTAGCTGCTTGTTTGGACAAAATTTTATCTCAATCCGTTAAGCCGTAACACTCTCATAGACACTCGCATTAAAATTTTACCTGGAAACGGGAGCATAAAATTACCTATATTTATTTTCTATGCTGGAAGGTTTTAGGTTCGAATCTCGTCGTAATATTTACGCCATCTTTAATATAAGAAAACCTCAATGTGGCTTAACACTTGCAAAAATAAAGTAATTAAAAGATACATTAATAAAATTACTATGTCAACATGACTGTAAATTAACTACATGATATAAACAAGTTAATCTCAAGATAATAACCAGGTTGAAAACTTTGTAATCAATTAAACGCGTCCATAAAATATTGTGAAACAATCATACATATATTCGGGCGCCGGCCATTACGAAATATTTTATTATGAATAGCAGATAAACGGAATCAACCAATGTAGCGCACGGGCGCGGGTAGTTTTTGATTTTCATCTATTTTTAATCTCTAAAGCAAAAACGGTTATAACTTTGACGTGCCTATCTGTGGCATTGTACGAGTAGCTTCGGAATAGATAAAACGATTATGGTTTTTTTTGTTTGAAAGGTGAAGTAGCCGAAAGTGTGAAAATCGGTTCAAGATGGCTGCCGCCGCAAATGGCTGATTTCACAACTCCAAATATATATTCTTAATATACTTTATATGGATATCAAATAAAAGGGCTGGACTAGTAGAATACTATACGAGTGTACCTACACTATATTAAATTTAAAATCAAAGATGGCCGGCACGGAAAATTTCATTGATTTAGCGTACGCAATGATGCAAAATATTATGACGTATGTAATCGTGATTACTGAATTTAATATTCTCCATTTTATTCCTCATTACAATACTACAAAAGTAGTATTTTCAACATATATATTAAACACATTAAAAGACGACCTTTCCTTGATACTTAAAGTCACAATAATATAACTAAAAAATGCAGTTACAAAACCTGCACAGAGTCATTTACATACAAGTAGTTCATCAGACTCGTGACCAATAAACAGGCGTATATATTTCACTGTCAACTGCTTTTTATCACTCGCAACCAGCCTTACAGGGAATCCCTACGCTGTCATTGCAAAGGCCTGAGCAGACGCATCACTTTTGTAAGCGAACGTCCGAGAAGAAAAAAAATCGGCTACGTGTGAGTCGCAGACTTCCGTACCATGATTGTCTATACAACATTAGTTCAAGTTTCTACATGCAACACAATTCTGAAATTACAACTGTCTAGTAACGACTTTGTCGCTAGATCCAGCGCATTTTTAAAGTCTTCGGTGAGATATTTTTTGGACCCCAGAAGAATAATCTCGCATAGATTTCGCATATATAAAGACTCATACAATAAGTGTGGTGATCTGGAAGTTTACGCAACATGTTTATACACTACAAGTTCTTTAAAAAAAAAGATTACGGACTTCCATTACGAACCAACATACTTTCGCATTTTATAATGAGTGTGGTGTTTAGGGGATTTTCGCAAATCGTTCACAGTTGAGATTCTCGCAATATAAAGAAGCATTAAGTTATGCCTGCAGATTATACCGTACTCTTACAAGCTAGTGGAAATGCAACTGTGCAGAAACCAGTCTGCAGAATGCAAGTTTATCGAACTCAACACCATGTCGGAACACGTGATTTTAAAATACTAAAGCTAATAAACAGGTAATAAGGAAAAATAAAAAATGACAGAACCGGATTTGGGTATACATTTTATTATTATATCGAGAATTTCTTCACATTTTTAGATAGGTATGTAATGTATGTAAACTACATAAACTTCTTTTTTAATACGTACCGGAATAACGGGTTTAATGGGGATATGGGGATTTTTAAAAAGAAGACTCGTTCTTAACTATATACTCTAAAATAGGTAACATGTGTATTAAAAACTAGGAAAATTCATTTTATGTGAACGTTAACTTTAGTCCTCGTTTTGAAAAATTAAATTATTTTAAAAAATATTGATTTTGTAATAACTTAGTAATCGAATTAATTTGTATTATCGCTTATATTATATTTGACAAGCAAATCTTAATCCAGTAAAAGATACTGATTACTTTTAACCAAAGAAATTGAGCCAAAAATTTAGATACTAATCAAAGTCGATTGTGAAACAGGGAAACAAATAAAACATATAAACGATATTATATTATTTTTTGTTTACGAGAAGTCAGGCGATTAATAAACTATAAAATTTTAGATATCTTTTTGACCTATAGAACGTATATAACATCATTATAATAGGTAGCAATGGAGGTATGACACATGGAGTAAAACCTTGACAGAATGGTTAACAGTTTTATAAATAAAAGACGCCCGGTAAAACAGGCCATCAGCTTGATGGGTCAACGGTATTAGATCTGTTGCAGGGATAACGTTGATCGGATTTTCACAAGATAGACAATAACGGCACAAGAGAGAGGAGGCCTGCGCCCAGAAGTGTGTCCATGAAAACTGAAGGTGGGATGACGATTTAATTTACGCTCCAGCCGACCTTTGTTAGTATTAGGCAAGAAAGAGGTGAAAACAAGAGCAAGTAGGTGTTGTTCGTTTGTCACTTCTACGCTGTCAAAACGAGGCTAAGTTTACTTGCCTGTTTTCACCTTTTCAAGCTTAAATCTAGCCGATAGCCCTAATAAGACAGTAAAAGATAGCCTATAATAAGTAAAGGCATAAATCTTATCGCACACTGACCCAAAACTTGAATTAAGTTACATCTGCCGTACCTATATAGCTACTAGTTATAACAGGTAATGGAGCACTCGGACCCAGTATAATTTGACTTTAAAAAGGATACCTCATTTCTTTAAGTATTTAAGGGCAGCCTTAAACATGCAAATGAGCGGGTAATGAGGCCCGAAAGAAAATTCTCGCGAAAAATCCAACACCGTGTTCCTTTTTCAAATTGAAATGGACGACGTTGTTTGGCTTCAGAAGGTTGGTTTATTTTGCAATTCGCTTTTGTTTTTATTTTTGGGTGAGACGGTGTTTATTTTATTTTTCTTCCTTAGTTCCGTATTATTATTAATAGAACTTACATAGATACAAGTTCTGAAAGCTTATATAGCATGTATAAGATTTTTGTATTATTTTTGTATATTGTATTATTTCAAAATTTTTTGTGTAAGTATGTGTATCGTAAATGAGTAAGCAGTATTTATTAAATGCAAATAGTTTTTACTTTTCTTGGAAGAGCTTGTACTTAACGACTCGGGTTTTGACAAATGTGAAGCCCAGAATACACCATCTTCAACTATAGGTACTTAATGCTAAACATGATTGCCCATTATCAGTGTAATTTTTAGTACCTAAGATATTTGATGCAAATAACCTACTTACAAATAAACGGCCCAAAATTACGAACGATTTTTACCTTAAATATCTTATAAATATCATAGTTAGCCAGGAAGAGATAGCTTTAACCGATAAAGCCGGCATTATAAAACCTAGTATATATTTATAAGCTTTTATTTGTTAGAGTTGGGACTAGTAAAAACGACAGGCGTAAAAGTGCGTGTTTTAGTAAATACTATACAATATCTCACGTGATTTTAGCACATTTGTCACGCCACATTTTTAAATAATGGTTAATAGTTCGTTGTACCTCTTGTTATACTAATTACTGTGTTGCGGTACCTAATTATACCATTGAGACTTTTTTTTTAGTATTATGTTTTTTGGTAATACTAAAAAAAAACAATTCGTTAGCAGCGACTACAAAAAATCGACGGCAACAATTCTTTTAAACAAGTGGTTAGAAGAGAGTTCGTAAAAACCTGACTGCTAAATCATTAAACCTGTATATCATCCTTAATTTCCTTTTAAATTTTGATGTACATACCCGGTGTCACTCTCACGACTACGACGAATCTATTGACACCACTCACATAAAAATACGACAAGCCGTTAAGGCTCTAGGGCGTGCTAAAGAAATATACATACATACACTCGAAAAACATAACCTTCCTACTTACGCAGTCGGCTAAAAAGCGTGACTATAGTGTAAACGTACCTAACGTACAATTCTCTACATCTTGTTGAGTAACGCGAGGGAAAATAGCACCTACGCCAGGATTGACAGATCATAGCGTCAGTTACTTGACAATGTTACGAGTATATGAAGATAAATATTAAAATCTATGAGAAGATAATTGTTGGATTAGTCAGCCTACTTCGAAATAAATACTTAACTTTAAAAAATATATTGAAAAACTAAGTATGTAAGTAAAAAAAAATATGTTGGTTTTATTATCTGTTGTAGTATTTTTGTGGAGATAATAAAAGTTTTGTAATTATGGACAATTGATGTTCTGGGAACTTACCTAAAAACTCCTTGTCGGTACTAATATCTAAGTTAGATTTCGTAGCAAACCGTACCATCTATTTTGTATGTCATAAAATCGTAATGGACGCGCTCCGTAGGTTAAGAATCTGCTCTCAGGAATTCCCCTGAGGTAAAGTAAAACTGTTATGGAAATACTAGTTTTGCTCAGAGAACCACATCGAGTTAGCGACCAACATGTTTGTTTTCTTTTTGTATATGCATAAGTTTTAAAAGCCCTAGCCCTTCTTCTAGTTATTTAAGTTTTTTTTTTTTTTTGTACTACGTATATTTAACACATTGCATTAACAACACAGTCAGACAGACAAGCATACATTGCTCGATTACTTACAACAGAGCAATACTCACCAAGTGTGCATATAATAATCACTAAAATAAATCGTTACATTCTAACCAAAATCATTGATAATTTATAATAATCAAGGCCAAAATCGACCATATGAATCTAGTTAACATCAATGCACAGGCAAAACATGAATTCTAACGATATCTGATGCTTTGACACATTGTGTTGAGAGCAACGAGCGGTGTCAAATTTGAATACGAGTACGGTGAGGCTTTTATTGTACGAACTGCCAGATTATGGACCTCACTAGCTCGCTACCGGCTTCTATATTGCCTGACAGCTATAATCATTAAAATTTAATAAATCGGATTATTTAGGCAAGCGTGCTAGACCTTAAGCCGTATTGTATATCTACATCAGGCAAGTTGCGTTCCAAGATAGGCCTATATACTACGTGTAACAGAAAGGTGTGACAATACATAAAGGTGTTAGTGTAACTATCTAAGTGAACCCTTTTTTAAAGAAATTTTGCAAAATTCGTGAAAAATATACTAGGTTCTCCATACAAAAATTTGGTCACGTGATCGGTCAAGTATGGAGAAACTATAATTCTTTCTCGAATATTGTAAAAAAAATCTAAGTTAGACTAACACTCTTAAGTATCGTCACACTTTTCGTAACAAGTTGTATATAAAAAAAAGAAATAGTACTTATAGTTAAGTTTGATTCCTAAGTGTCTACGGAACGCTAAGGGCCTTCCGAGCAACGCTTATAGATTGAAAGCGTTAGAATACTTATTGGCATTGTACTCCAATCTCTACAATTGCTCTATTACACTACCAGCAAGTACTACAGTTCACTAAGTCGAATAATTCTCTTTGCATGACAGATAACTTTTGAAGCTGCCACATTTTCTGATTTCTGATAACATTCGTGCTCGTAAGGTAGATAACCTCTTTGAAGTTTGTAAACAAGAGATTAGATGCGAGCGACATCAAAAAACCTGTGTGCTAAATCTCTAAACTTATATATATCATCTTTAATTCTTTTTTTTATTTGATGTACCCAGTATCACTCTCACGACTAAGGCTAATATATTGACACCATTCACAAAAAAATACGACAAGCCGTTTAGGCTCTAGGACGTGCCAAATATATATACATACATGACATAGTCTCTAAAAACATAACTTTCCTCCTTTCGCAGTCGAGTAAAAGAAGAATGATCTTTCAGCAAAATTACTTCTCCGTATAAGTGTGAAACTTCATGAACGATCTGGTCAACCCTATCGCAGCCGTCACATTTGGGGTTGCCCATTTTATCTGACACTCTTCCTAACATACGCTACATTTTAGGCACTGGTCCGATACAAGGTTCAACGAACATTCTAACGATAAAACATGCGTCATAGCCGGCGAGGTTGTAGTCTGTTAAGATCCTTAAGGTCAATTGATAGGGCCCTAGGTTATACCCTGTCCTGACCCTGTAGCCGGGGTTTAAGAACACTGCTGCGCTATCCCCTGCCTGTCGTAAGAGGCGACTATATATCCACTAATTTCCTTAATTAGCTATAGTTTAGATCGCTCCTCGTGATGCTTTGTGCTGATTTAATACTATAGCCTGCATAACTCCTTTCATTTATTTTTTAAGGATAATAGTCTCATATGTCTTTACAAAGTGTAAATATTCTAATAATTAATTCACTAAAGAATGATTTAGGCTACTGCATAGCCAACATAGCTATTTGCTTGATCAAAGAGCACTCCAATCAGTTGTAACCACTCGAATCAAGACCTGACTACCATACGTCTCCTAGTATCTACCTCCGCACAAATCTAAAAATAGACCACTAACCTCTCTATGATTACAGCAATAAGGTTGTAAATTCCCCAGCAGGTATGTAGTCAACGTGATGTGGCTGAATGAATGAAGATGACGGACGTAGGAAATATCGCGTGAGGTTCACACGTGGACTTGAGGACATATGATACATTCACATCAAAGCTATTTTGTAGAGCGAAGGTAAAAAAGGTAAATATGTAAAAAATAAGGTAAAAAAGGTAAAACTGTTTAAACTAACTACTTCAGCTATGATAAATAAAGTGTCTCATATCAACCCATAAGTCCCACTGCTGGGCTCTGGTCGGGTTATAGGTCATAATCCACCACGCTGGCCAAATTGCGGGTTGGGGACTTCACTTATCATCGAAAGCTATCTCCGACAAGCAGGACCTTACGAGGTTTTTCCAGCACATGAGTGAAAAACACAAACGTGCATGACTGTACCTGGGATTGAACCGGCGCCTTTTCGTTTGTAAGGCGAGGACTTTACCGACTAGGCTACCACCAACGTATATACATAAATACCGACAAACTACTTTTTATCAATAAAAATATAATGTCTAAGTTAAAGATTGACAGTTAAACAGATAAATCAAATGTTCCAAATTAAGTAAATTTGTGCCAACGCATTAGGTACTAGTTGTACCAGAGCAAATGTTCCAAATTAAGTAAATTTGTGCCAACGCATTAGGTACTAGTTGTACCAGAGCACTATAATATTTGATCTTTAATGATGTCAAAAAATCACGTAACTTGTATAGTTTATCTAACGTTACGAGAAACGTTTTTATTTTACATACAAAAACAGGTTTGTAATAAACTGTGATATTTAATAAATTGTGATATTTAATGTAATAAATTGTGATATTTAATGTAACATTGTATAATTTTATGCCGTAAACGTGATGTTTGAGGACATACGTTAAAGAACTTATTCTTTTCAGAGATTATTCTTACAAACCTACTCTTTAGATGTATTGCTGTATACCTAAATAATAATCAAGTAAAATTGGAAAAAGTTTATGAGAAAACATATATTTAGTAAATTACTTACATTTTGTTTTAAACATAGTCGTAGTTATAAAAAAGTATGTGTAAAAACTAAATGACAGCAGAAATACATAATTCTTACTATCAATAGTAACATTCGACTTCATTTCGGCATCTACACACCTTTTTCGGTTAAGTTTAATAAAATATCTAATTACTGTAACGATTTTGATCAATAATATGCGAGATTACATGAATATTTTATTCTTATTCAAATGTTTTTTTTTTTTAAATCATGTCAGAATTGAAAAACCTTTGAAAATCCGGTTTAAAATATTTTTGTTACAAAGTAATCGGCACCAGTCACATTGAGTGAGTATCCGTTTTAACAGTTCTATCATAGAACTACTGTGATAATAACAGAGTTGTATAGAGCTGCTGACAGTTCGCGATTGCTATTTTCAACAACCTCTTGTCTGACTTCTTCACATTCGAAATGCTTTTTTGAGATTTAGTGTCAGCCAATTATAAGTAACCAGTTCTAAACATGAATTAAGTATATATATATATATATATATATATACGTATTTCCTTCATGTCATTAAATATGATTGATTTAGATATGTCTAACTCAGTCATAACGTATATATGCGTGCGTGATAGATATATATATGTATATATATGAACGTCATATCATAGACACACAAAAAATAAAAATATAATTGCGTGACCAACTCGCTAACAACAGAACCGCCAAAATCAATTCCATAAACTAGTTATACAGATATAATAATTATAATATCTTAGTCATTCGACATTGTTTTAGATAAAAGGATTCAAACACGTGTTTTGGAACATAAACTCACGTGTAAATTGTCTCTATTGGTGTCTCGCACGAGTTTGAATTTTTTTATTTTTCTTTTTGTATTTACTTTAAAACTGTAGTCGGTTGACACTTTAAAATTTGGCAACGGAATTTTTCTTCATATTAATGCCTAATCAGTAAATTTTGTTTTTTGGCGTTAGTGGCCTATCTGAAAGCATTCGACTCTGTTGAAACTTAGACTGTTCTGGAATTCTTACAGCGATGCCAAGTGGACTGGCGATACATGTAGGTGATGACATGTCTGTATGACTCCGGAAACGATCGTCCAAGACCAGGGCCAAAGCATAAAAAATATCTCTACGGGGCGTGTCTCGCCGTTGGAGGAAATCTAGGTGTCATGAGACAAGAAGTAGATTCTCCAAAGTGATTCTCAAAACACGAGGGTATGTTCAAGTTGCTGGAGACGGCGAGTACATCTCTCAACTGCGATTTGTAGTATGTCATATTGGCAAAATTGTTCTAAAATTATCAAAAGATGCTAAATACAAGTCTTTTAGTTGATTTTATCAGTTTCGGTCTTTGGATGAACTTTGATAAAAGCAAAGGTCGTGTTCAACAAACATATTGTTTTGTGATCAATCGCAGCTCAATACTTCACTCTCGAAATTCTTCAAGTAGTAGGGAAGATGCTCAAACTAGGAAGAAACAATTTTGAAAGTGAAGTTATAAGAAAATTATATCTGGGTTGGGCAGCAATCGGGAATCTTCTTCAGATCTTCTCGTTGCCTAAACAGGAAAGATTGAATACAAAAGACTGTTATGTGTATCATGACCTACGGAGCCAAATTGTAGTCACTCTTGGTTGGACTGGTCCGAAAGTTTATAGTTACTGAGCGAGCTATGGAAAGGGCTTTGCTCGGTATACCTTGCGCGGTCTAGTTTATGACAAATTGCTTCGCGAGAGAATCACCGATATAACTACATCTTAGTAAGCTGAAGTGACATTGAGCCGGTCAAATATAGCCTAGTACCGTCAACCGACGACATCGAATAGAAAAGGGGAACGTAGTTTGAAATGCATTGTGACTAGTTGGAGCAAATGTATAGGTACAGATGATAGCAGGCAGAGAGTGGAAACGAGAAGCTCAGGTCAGGACCGAGTGATGTGATCTAAGAGAGGCTTATGTACAGCTGTGGACGAAAGTTTGTTGCTCATGATTCCCTTGAAACGAGGGAGTCCAAAGTTGTTAAACTAATGGCCTCTAAACCTCATTCATATGAGATACCCTTGCCCGAAATTGGGTCGTGCTTAAATGATTTTAATAACTTTTACCGTATTCCATTGATTTTTTAACGCTTACGCACTTATTAGCCGTGATCAAAATTCAGCTGTTACATATATCAAATACAATTAGGATTAGCTCTGCAAAATACCAATACCCAATAATGGCCAATATTGTTTAGTTTGCTATAAAGAGAGGTACTAGGGGAAACCTGTTAGCTCTTCCCACAAATACCTATAATATTTGCTCACATTCCTGGCTACCTGTTGCAGCTCCTTTGTATGACGGCAAATACGCGAGGTGCTTAGAAAACCTACAGCATTCCATGGCTTTATTACCGACGATATCGTTAAATAAGAAATTGTGATAGCAAAGAAGAAAGCTTGTTATTTAAGAAAAAACCTTTTTAATGTACTTGTCTGTAGGCACATTAGTAGCTTTGTTTAAAAAATAAAAGTATAATTAAAACCCCATCCCGTAACCCGTCTTCTTAGACAAAAAGTATAATAAAAATATTTATTTTGCTATGCCCTGACCGGGTATGTCCTAACCTATCATAGTAACAAGTTAGTTGTACACATTGCAATGAAGAAATACTGAATAAAAACCATTGCTCTTTATTAATTTGGCTTCATACAGACGTGTTTTTCATTAATTAGCAACCTTATTAATAAACGCATCTCAACGTTGAGCGTTTCTTGTCATGTTTTGGCGCATGGCGTTCTCTATCGAATATAACGAGACAAAAGATACTCTAAGTTGAAATGCGTTGACAAAAGAGGTTTATCAACGTCGTCGATGCTTCATGTGTTGATTTAGATGGTATCAGTCCAACACTGACACCAATAAAGTACCACGGTATAGCAGGTTGCTTAGCAGTGAATTAATAAAAGTTGATGGTAGATGTTCACTGAAAGTTGTGCTTTTATCGTAGGGTTGAAATCTCGTTGAAAATATAAAGAAACCTTTTACTTCAATTTGTTTTAATTGCTGTCCTGATAACAAGTCCCATTCCAAATACAGCATTGTAGTAATTAAATATCTAAATGTTCTATAAAACTTAAGACAAAACGCCTAAACAATAATTATTTTTCAAAAACTTATTTTGGGTACCGTATACCATTACGCCAGGCGCCACTATTACTTTTTTACTTATTTCGAACTAAATATCAAACCACTTAAGGCGGTATGCCTTCAAACAAAAATCGGTCTACCCTCCTCCGAGAAATCAGTTAACAAGCAATAGAAAAATATACAGTCTAATTGAGTACCTACTACCTCTTTTGAAGTCTGTAGAGAAAGATCCAGCCAAAGTTTTCTTGCGTCAATTTACATTACTTTTATTAATGATTACTCTTAATTTGTTCATAAGGTAAGTATTTTCTGCGCCAATGACTGACAAGGAGGACTTTCTCGAAAATGTTTTTAATGGGCCGTAGGTATGTGGGACGAGTTGACGAATTACTCATGCAAACTAATTCTTAAACCTAAATCCGTAGGTGCATGCTTCTCAAAAAACATTTATATACCGTCGATAAAAGTTATGGAACACGAATAACTTATTTCTCGAATTTCGTGTTGATCCCATTGTGAAAGTTGTTCGTCATGATGGGTACATAACCTTCATTCGGCTTAGAACACTCCTAACCGTTAACCCTGCATAAGTAGCTGTAGTTAAGCAAGTTTAGAGCTGAACCTCTCAACTTACCTTAGGTACGTGTTAGAATCACTAAGGACATCGGCTGTGCTTTATGATCCTAAGACAAAAATAACTGGCACGTCAATTACATTTTGTCAACCGAGCGAGTTCGTCGCTCTTATAGGATGGAGGGCGGTAGCTTGAAATTTCGTGCCGCCTTTTAGCAACCAAGCAAACCTAAAGTCTCGGCCACACCTAGTTAGGAAATGTCAATGTGGCCAAGCCTCCTTGTATAAGCGATTGTGATTACGGTCATAGATAAGGTGGCTTTGGTTCCATTATGGACTAAATTTAGTTTTAAAATTATACACAACTTTTTCTTATTTGTGGAAACGAAAGGAGAACCAATAATGTACCTAGAATCAAAGAACTTATTTTGACACATGCCAAACTAAAAACTATTAGAAGGGCGAGCACGAGGTCTTTTTTAGCATAACTTGATTAGGGACTGATCCTAGGACCTATTAACTACGATCTTTGTTTTGTTCTAAAAAGTTTTGTTACAACGACGTCATCAATAAAAGCATAAGTCAGTCGCTTTAATAGCTCGCGGTGCGAATCTTAGCTGTTTTCCTTTTCAGTGTCAGAAGAATTCATGCTCGCAATGCTGACGGATTATCTTTAATGTATAAGAATTAATTTGATAACCTTACCTTTAATTCAAATATCCAAAGTTGAAAAAGTGAAAAACTTGAAAGGAACGAGTGTTATCACGCAGTGTAGCTGCGTATATCGAGTAGCACGCAAATGTCTACACTTTACGCGAAAATATCGAAAAGCGTAGCTTCTTCTTGAAAATTTTCATCTTTCTTTTCACAAACGGATCCAGTATGAGTCACTTTTTTGTCACAAAAATTTAAAAAGTTTGCGACCACTTTGCGGAAACTTTACGCGATCACCATCTGAATACGCGACGACGGCCGGTGCCAATCATAGCTTGATTAATGAAAGAACAAAATTTTCGCGGCAAACTTCGAAAATAGAACGCCCGTGCGTCGCTTCACAAAAATGGCGACTGACTTTTCGTACGGAAGTGGGTAAGTGCTGGCTATTTTGACCACTGCTTTGCTTGTATTATTTAGTTTTATTGGAAAATTAGACCTTAATGGTCGTTGTATGAGTGCAGAGAGCCCACGCGATACTGAACCAGCACTCAACCCGTTCGCAGTCGACAAAATATTCACTCTAATAATTTAAGACCGCTGCGTATAGGTACTTTGAGCCTATATATGACATGTCTTGGATGTCACACACAGTACATAAACGTGATGTACGAGGAACTCTACAGGAATGATACTACTTCCCAACCTTCTTCTTTATTTAGCCACAATGTTCACGAATTTAGGAAGTTTTGGTTATATTAAGGATTAGTTTTGGTTATATTAAGGATTAAGGATAAGCTGTATTGAAACCATCAACAAAAATCAGTTATATATTTAATATATTTAATTTCGAGTCAATTCTACAGATACCAAATGATAATTGCGAGGGAATTAAACGTTTTGTTTTCTACTAAGCCTTGAAAGAAACAGACAGCAATATTATCCTAATTAAGAGATCATTCACCTCAATGGCCTCTGAAGAAAATTAGATAAAAACTCCCAAACCTACGATAAGATAGGTGTTACCATTCGTAATACTACATCTTCTAAATTAAACACGTTTGTTAAATAAAAAAGCGACAAAATATGCCTATTTCCTAGCTTTTATAAACCATTGTCCCTGTTATAATGGGTTATATTGTAAACATATTTTTTCACAATGAAAATTTTAGCTACCAGACAGCTATCGCACGGTTAAAAATTAATGACAAAAGTCATAAAAACTACTGATAAGATAATAAATAAGATAATTATCAAGGTGGCGATAACATCTCTGTATCATTCTCTCACGTTAGGAACTGGCAGATTGTTCCAATAATTTTATTGTGCACTTAGACGATACGCCTCCTACTATCTTCGTGTCCTTATGCGAGTAATTCAACACAATATCGAATTACAGACCTTATATTTATGTGATAGCGTCTCTAATCGTACAGCAAATAAGAGGCTAATGAACTATCTTTCTTAGAATCTCAATATCATAAATGAGTCTAAACATGGATCTTAGAAAACAGTCATTCGCGTCTCCTACATATTTTATTATCGAGGGTTTTGTTTGGGAAGACAGGGTTTTCACGCGTATGTGCCTAATTCATGTAAATTTCATCAATGGTGTAATGAGTCGTTCGTGTCTTCAATGATGACACGAATCAAGTAAATTATAGGGTGGCTGATTTTGGAGGTACTTATTATTATTAGGTTATGGTACTTATGATCTATGGCAATATATACAAGAATTAGACTTTCTTTGATTTAAATCGATAAGCGCTCAAACTTGTGGTATAAATGGAGATAGTATTAAACTACGAAAATTGAGATAAAACTTTACTATTATACAGGGTTATCTACTATCCATCTGTCAGTCAGGACTTACTCTTTTAAATATACAGATTTATCTTCTCCGATTGTAAAATATATAAGATAATTGTTATTTTAATTCCTTTGATTGGAATATACGGGGTCATCAGTTAGGGGTGTACTAAGCTGAAAGGGGGTCACTATACTCATTCTAAGGAAACAACTTTTACTACATATTTCTAGTTTTTCTTGCCTTCACATTGTTCCTTCTTTTTGAACAATCTTCTAATATACTATCACCGATCTCAACAGATAAGTACCTACCTAGATACTACTTAAGTATGTAGTTTTCCTCGTGATAAGATACCGGCATTTTCGCTTATTTAACGCTGAAATACAAAGGTATAAAAAGTATTAAGTAGTGTATTGTATTTATATATGTATGTATTATATTTTTATATTTGTATTGAGAGTTGTTAAGTTGTTAGTGTAATATTTTAAGGCCTCTTTAATATTATGTAATTATCTTGTACGTGCTTGGTTGCCTGGAAGAGATCGCTTTAAGCGATAAGGCCGCCATTTCAAAACTAGAATATTTTTACAATTTTGTCTATGTTATTTATTTATTGTTAAGCTGGTTTTTGAATAAAGGGTTGTCTATCTATCTATCTATAAACGTGTTCATCTCTTTTTCATTCTTCATCCGCATCAATGGTCAAAACAAAACTAAGTTAGGTTTCATGGCTTTCGTCGCTTTCGTCACCTTGACTTTTCTCCGTATAGTTTCACCCTCTGTATCTCTGAGTACACGCTTTGAATTACAACGCAGCTCATGGATTTATTATAAGAAGTTACATATTATTATGTAACATTATATTATTGGTTATAACTTGTTTCGTGTACCTACCTAATAAATAAATAAATAATCTTAAACGCTACATAAACTTGTCCTCCAAAATCTATATTTCTCTCCACGCGTTGGGGGTTATAAAAAGAAAAACACGTGACAATGAGCGCGTGCGAATTCAAGGATAACGACCTAAAATATTGACATTAATAAAACGGGTGAATAAATCCAAACAAAACAAATCTAATTAAGCATAGTTTACCAACAATAGTTTAGTACTTAGTGCGAATTAAACCGCAAACTATGAAGGTGCAGAAGGAATTGCATTAACTTTTATTACCATTTCATTTGTAAGCCAAGTTATAAACTAAGGGGGTGCAGGACGAGCAGTGGTGTATTTCTCCCCCCTAAGGTGCTACAATAAATAAATTTAATCATATAACACATAAATAAACTACACATATTTATTCTTATTTAAAATTCAAACATATTATTACTTTATATACGTGTAGGTTCCTCTCCCATTACGAAACTTCAAAGCGACTCTTATTTTTATTTGATTTATTAATTATTTTGTGAGTGTCGGAGACTAATAGCCTCAGAGTATGGCAAAGACACTTAAATTTGTATATCAGTGGTCGCATTATACTGGTACCTAACATGTTCCAACTGCAATAGCGTATAATGCCGGTATATGCCGGTATAAGATAGTCGCGCGCGAGCCGCACCGTGCTGGTCGACCAAACATTAAAAAAACCAGTGTGTGCCTCTTAACTATATTACAGTGCGAAAATTCGTCTGTTGCCCTTCTGTTGTAACAGTATTCTCTCTTAAACTGTGAAAAGCCATTAAGGAGTATAAAGTACATTTTCACGGAACACGAGCTCTAAATACATTGTGGGTTTCTATCAACTATAAACGCGTGCGCTAACCCTTAACTTTTAAACTCAGCAGTGTCCAATTTACCTACTAACCCGAATTTGACAATGAAAACCATTGACTTTTAAGTAAAGTAATCTATATTGTTTAAGAAAAGCGATTTTCACGCGTATTTGATTGTTGGAGAGGTCCAACGTTAGTTTCGTTCACATTCGGTGAACTTCATCGGGGATGAAATGAGTCGTTCGTGTCTTCAATCGTGTAAACCCTTAAACAATATAATTCAAACACGTGTCAGTTTTCTAAGTAATTTATTCTGCAACTTTTTTAGTAAGTTGTTTTCTATAACTACCATGTTAATTCACATGTTTATGTATCCCACTTCTGATAATGAGGTTTCATCTACCTTGGTTCTGTGCCAATCACGTCCAGGCTGGACCTGTTCTTTAAAACCGTTGACGCATATAGAGGATCTATGACCCAAAATTTTGGCCTTGGTCTGATGTCTGCAGACCCTGGAAAGGCACCTTGTTTACAGCATCGAACTTCAATATAGATACTTGTAAAAAAATATACTCGGCCTAAAATTTGTTTATTGTGCAATAAATAGAGTTACATGACCTATTCATTCGTACATATCAATTTATATCACATGCCTTAAGACCCACGAAAAGGTAGCCTTTACAAATCAAAAGTAGGGATCATACATAAACATGGTTGCCTGGAAATCGCTTTAAGCAATAAGTCCGCTAAATATTAGAAACCTAGCATATTTATTAACCTTTTTTTTTAAGTGATAAGTGATAAGCTGGTTTTTTCCCGAATGCGAATGAGGAAGGGTTATGTTTTACGTATGTATGTTTGTATTGATGTATTTTT
Organism: Ligdia adustata; assembly: GCA_947049295.1. Taxonomy (NCBI): domain Eukaryota; kingdom Metazoa; phylum Arthropoda; class Insecta; order Lepidoptera; family Geometridae; genus Ligdia; species Ligdia adustata. Next base: position 7,134,754 of record OX346237.1, read on the forward strand.
CTTTGGCACGCCCTAGAGCCTGAAAGGCTTGTCGTATTTTTATGTGAGTGGTGTCAATAGATTCTTCTTAGTCGTGAGAGTGACACTGGATACGTTGGTATCTACGTTATAATTAAAGAAAGATTAAGGATGATACAGAGGTTTAAAGATCTAGCAGTCAGAGTTGTCCTATCTTATACGATAATTTTAGTAAAACCTTATTATATACCCTCAATACAGAAAATATTTATCAAAACTCTCAAGATGGTCAGGAAAAATAAACATTATCCTAAGAAAACCGAGCAATAGTAAAGACAGAGGTTTCCTTTGATTTCCTGCCGATGTTTTCAACACCGGTAAGTAAGCGGAAAATCCGGCCCTAAGTCAATAAGATTAATTGAGGCAGCCCAGAACACACACTGATGGCTACTAGTAAGCACATTCTATCATACCTACCTACTCGTAAATTATGTGCTTACCTACCTGAGAGTAGATGAGAGGTGCTGAGAGGTAGGTAAATAGTCCAATGGCTCACTAAAGAGGTGATGTGATCTTTGCTACCAAATTACGAAAGATTTACTGGTAGATAAGTTTAATACTTTTAGTTTCTCTCGATCCAGACTCCTTAGCATCTCTGTTCTGAAGAGAAGAAGTACAAACAAATAAAGAAACCAACAAACACTTAAAATGTGGGATTACTCATCTAAAAGATTCTTTATGTACTTGAACAAACTAAATTAGAAGTCCTTCCGGATAAAAAGTAGGTACAACAGGGAGATCCCACATATTATGTGTTTGTTGGTTTCTTAGTTTTTTGCCCTTGTTCTTTTCAGCACCGAGATGCTGATCGACTTAAATTTATATCCTTAGAGATAGTCCTAGGTCCTGAGAGTGCCATAGGTTACGGCTAGGCATTTTTAACGCGAACCAAGCCGAGGGCAAAAGTTTGTCATAAATAAAACCATCATGTGCTGCACAATAACTGAGTAAAATTTGTTTTCACAATTTCCTTTTTACTTCCAAACAAGTTTGGAAACAATTTCATATATCTTTCAAACACAACTTTATTGTTTTCGAAATTATGTATGTACTAATATATTTTTTTAAAATCGTAGACTATATTATACCAACTATACGTTAAGTTCTATATTTCACAGTGACGGCAACGTGCGCTCAGTTTTTAGGTGAATCATTCAAGGCTCAGTATGTATGGAGACAATCCGAAATGTAAGAGAATTTTAATCTGCAGCAAATTTTTTTGAATATTATTCTGACAAGTTATTTGTTATAAATAATAAAATACATGATCAAACGCTTTCTACTAGTAAATAGTTTCTTGGAAATGAAGGCATCTAATGAATTATATACTTTATATTATTCAAGGAAAAAGTAATTCAACTTACCAATTAGTGTTTTCTCACAGATTTAAATTGTGACTAAAGTTTACCTACTTTTTCTTCACACAAATTCGACTGCGATAGAAATCTCTACCTATCACAATATTGTAAAAATACCTACCATGTATCTAATAAGTATATGTACCTACAGACAATTCAACAGCTACCTATTTATCTGATTAATTTATTATCTCGTGTCAACTTGTGGAAAAGGTTTTGGTCACGTTTTGCCAAATCAACGAGCTGGGAATTTCTTACATCGTCAAACAGATTAACAAATAAGCTGTTACAAACACACGCTACCTGCTTGCTTAGAGCCTATACATATGTTCGCAGCCGGCCGCACTAGCAGCTTGGCGCCCAGCCACCACGTTTTGTAGGCGCAAGGCTTTGAGCGCTCAGCAAACCCGTTTCTAGCCTTAGCGTATGCCATAGAGCGTATGCTTAGCGTTCACATCCGTTGCGGCAGCCGGCGGCAGTTCCTGGGCGCGGTGTGTTCCGGCAGCGTTCCTTAAGAGCTAGTGTATTCCAGACTAGACATGCTCCATCTAGGGCTACAGTATCGCTGACTTTCGTGGTCGTGCAAACTTATAGTCTAATGCCTAGCTGTGTAGGATAAAAAAAAACTGCTTTTCAATTCGTCATAATCTTATTTTTTAATTATTTGTTCATAAAAAAAATATGTGTCTAAGTATATATTATGTACAAAAAACCAAATCGGTCAAGGCGACTCTAAGACATCGGGGAACGATTTCGTAGAATCGGGTACCGAAGCGATGTCTTAGACTGGAAAGATTTAATTTTTTGATCAAGAGATTATTTTGTTGTTAACCTTTATTAAAATCGGTATAGTAGGAATATCCTACTAAAATTATAAACGCGAAAGTTTGTATGTATGTTTGTTACTCTTTCACACAATAACTGCTAAAGAATTGGATGATATTAGGAACCAAGATAGCTTATGTCCTGGATAGGACATAAGACACTTAACACATAGGACACTTTTTATACCGGGATAATCAAGTTTTCGCGTGAAACACCGCGGTGCTTAGCTAGTATTGGTTTATAAATTAATATAACTGAATTTTCTTTTGCCGAAGTTCAGTCACCTTTTTCCCTTATAGTTATTTTCATAAGAAAGATAAGTAGCCTACGATGCTGTAGAGTGCATCATTTTCCAGTGCAACAGACAAAAACAAAATATTTTCGATATTTCCACGGAAAAGACATAGTGATATTATATTATACAACTGATAAAATCTTATATCTAATCGAAAATTGTCATGCCGTATCGCTTGATCATGAAAAGGAAATGACAGGTTATGTGCCATGTTGGGGGGGTCAGTTATGTACATATACATATGTATGATAAAATAATCAATAAGATTGTTGGTTATATAAATAAACGTGAAAAGGTTGGTAGAAAAATATAAATAAAAGATATGTTCAAACATGTATGGAGCTCCGGCCAGGAAATTGTACATGATACCATAAATATCTCAATACTTATTAATCTTTAATCTATCAAGCAATTTCAATATAACGTAACTTATCGCGATGTACAAAATCAATTTTTTTTAAGCAAGACCATTACAGTCAAAAGCTAGTATACAAAAATCTTCAAGGGATGCCATAATTCCGCTACAATTCACAGAATTTAAATATTTTTATACACAATGAAGGAGGCGACTGATGCATTTATCATTAATACACAATATTAATCACATCTTTAGGCATTTTTGTTAGACGTACACCGTCCTGGCCGAAAATGAAACAAGTCCTTTGCCAGAGAGACACAACGCCTGAACAAAACAAAGTAGTGTCGAATAGTATTTAAATGATACAAGATCATTAAGAGACTTCCGTTACGGCAGGCATTTCAGGTATTTCGATATAAAAATCGAACCTCTTGACCGATGTTCATAAAGTTTAAATTGGACCACTCGGGAAGTGTAAACTTACCCTTATAATTTTTTTTTATAGGTCTTCCCATCTTCTACAAATCACAAACATTAAAAAACATAAAGTAGAATTAAGTATAAAAATTAAAAAAAGTTAAACCTCTCATATAAGTTTTATCAAAATTCGGTCCAGACAGAGGTACCTACGATTTTTTAATCGAAATAACTGAAAAAGTTCTTTGCCTGCCGTAATGGAAGTTGGTTATTATTTTAATATAAAAAATAACTTGTATTAAAGACTTATTTCATTAATACTAACTATAATTTTAATAGTCCGTGAACAAACGCTCAAACTCGCTAGCCAGACTTTGCAACTGAACTCTTCAATTAAGCAGTTATAAAGCAGCTTTACAGCGTATAATACTCCTTCCAAATGAAGGGCACTCGAAACTGGCGGCAATTAGCGCGCGTGCTCAAAATGGGGCATACTTGCCTACAGGCCGCCCGGATAGCGAGGTGAAAAAGTTTTAGGGGAATTAATTTCTGAAAAATAGTATGTAGGTCGTCTGACACCTACCTACACCACAGGTAGGTTCGAAGACACGAATGAGGAATTTAATGGGTTTGCAAAGTACCTAGATGTCCCTACTCATTATTATGAAGAACTTTTAATAAGGTTAAATCATACCAAAAATTGCAAAAAAGGAGATTTTCACAACTCCAGATGTCCACTTGTCCACTTCAGTTCACCAGCGATAAAAGGGATAATGTACTCTTAAGTTTACTTGGATAATAAAACGTACATAGGCCAAAAAGTAAAAAAAAAACAGATATCATTGTCATTTTATCTATCACTGTCTACGTCAAAAAACTTATTGTCAAGCTAACGTCAATCACAAATCAAACTTGAAAGTGACGTGCATGCTGCGGTAAAATAATTTCAGTATGAGTGGTATTATTTTCATGAATTATTTCGGTTTTACACTGTAATGCCGTTATTCGACAACGTAGTTTTCAATTCCACCCTTTACGAAGCTTTGTATCTTCAAATCGGGGATACTTTGTCGTTCGCAAAGGATTTGTTCGAGTCGTGTGTATCTTCACTACCCGTAGAGAGTTTTCCCAAGTCTTTCGTGAATCTCTCTCAACTATCGTTTTACGAGGACTTTGCAGAGGTTTTCTACTTCAACGAGTTCCAATTTCTACTGCTGAAGACATTCTTTTTTATTCTACTGTTTACGTTATTGCTGATTATTATTTCTTGGCACTATTACGGTAAACGCATTTCGGAGCGGTTCATGAGGCCTGGTGAGTAATTTCTTAGCTTGTTTACGACCTTGACCTAGGTCCAGGTGTTAATTAGTATCTAGTAATATAAACTACTCGTGTCTGCATCAGTACTGCAATAATATTTTGCTGCTTGGATAGCTTACTACCAGCCAGATCCTTTTTCCTTTGTTTGCTCACTCCCTAAAGATCAGACTGGAATAACATTATTTCCGTAATGCACATACTAAAACAAAGTTCCTTCACAAGTGGATTCAAATACCTACTTTTTTCTTGATTCAAACTATGGATGATGAAATATTGTTTAATGTTCAAATTGAAATATTACGGAAACTATATACACATGCTATAAAGTTACAGATATCTATGAGAATTCTTAAAATAGATCTGCTTATAAAAAAACCTTTGAAGATGGGTATAGACTTGGTTAATTTGTTCTTGGCACAAATTGATTGACAGAACACAGCCTGATTGTAATGGTTTTATGCTATTACAATCAGGCTCAGAATGTTGGCCGTATGTTTTGACAGTTATAAAAACCCTAAGGTTTTTGTCTCTTTCTTTGAATGTAAACTAACAAAAACAGGATGGCTTAAGGCATTCTCTTGTTAGTTTGGTAGTATCATGTAAGAAAGTTCAACATTTGGCAACAGTAATTTTACTTTATAATGCTTTTATACTGTCCAGAAACATTAAAAACTGCTTAAACTTGAAGATGTCTTATTATCTGCAAAGCTTTACTTAATAAACCCAATAATAACCGTAAATAATGACTCATACAAACAAACAAAACAAAAACACCTGATAACATATCATACCTATATCTCAACAGCTACATCAGCTACCATTGAGCAACTGAGAGAAAGTGTATCCAAATTAAAGTTACCTAAAGAACACACACCTAGAATCTGAACTGTACAATGGCGGACAAAATTAAGAAATTCTTCCAAAAGAAGAAGGTTGAAGCAAAGTTTAAATTGGCTGGTCCAGGACATAAGTTGAGCGAGTCTACAATAAGTAGTCAGAGTTCTAATACTTCTAAGGCTGATGTTGCACCAAAGAGATCAGGATTAACACAGGAAAGCAAGGTAGCAGCGGACGCAGCTTTAGCAAGACTGGATCAGAAAAGAGAAAACCCAGCATTTAATACTTCACTTGCTGCTGTAAAGGTAAGTGTTCCATAAGTATTATTATTACTATTAACTCTTTATTGTGTTATTTTAAGAATTTACTTAGATTATTATTTTGAAGTGGAATGTTCGAAGCACACACTAAGTATATGCAATGAAAAGGTTGTTTTATAATAATGTCCTAATTTCTTACTTTTAAGTAGTGTTATTTATCTGTAAAAGTTTTGAATCTTAAAGCATAATATAATTTTAGAACATTTTTGTATGGAAATTAAGTATTGTTACTCATTGTTCAAATAATCTATAATCAACATTAAATTGAGTTAAAATTATTGGGTTATTTTATTTTCAGGCACAAGTAAGAAAGGAGCTTGAAAACGAGAAAGCTTCCACCTCCACGACTATACCATCTGAAGATGTGGAAGAAGTCAAAGAGACATACTCTGACTTACCTAAAAATTATGCCGCATCGGGGGTTTATTTTAAGTGAGTTATTAACAAACCTTTTTGAATAAGCATTTCTTATATTAATCAATTTTATAGAAAAAAAAAATTATTTATTTGCTCCATCAAAATAATTTACTATACACATGTATCGGTACATTTTAAGGAAAGAAATAAAATATTACCAATCAGTCGACTTATGATAAAGACATTTGGAAAATTGTTGAATTCTCCAAATATCTTAAAAACTGAACGCTTATGCATAAAATGAAGTGTGTGTATCATGTTATATTGATATAATTTAAGTTGCTCTGCCATTACCAAGTATTTATCTCATTGTATATGAAATTAAAAAATGGACTAATAAGTAATATTTTAATCTTAACTAGGAATTTTCATTCCTGTTTGTCACTTTGTAGGGACAAAATGAGGTGATAAACAGGAATAAATCAACATAATGTTCAATAAAATGATGTTTGTAAGAATATGTCACTTGTTCTTATAATTATTAAACAAATTTTCAGATGTCCAATGATAAGCAACGATATACTTCCTCGAGACGAGTGGAAGCTCAACATAAAGACATTCCTTTATGAGCAACTGGAGGAAGAGAGAGGGCTGACTGCCTGTCTCATCATACACTCTTGTAATAACAATAGGGAAAAGGTACGTAGAGATTTTATTATGGTTCACAGCAAAAAGTTGGTTGTGAAGAAACACAAGTTTTATAAGAAATATCATACACCAAGTTTCATAAAGATTGGCTAGACTCAACAGTTGAAAAAATTCATGTCTTAATTAAATATAAATTTTGATATTTCTTAGAAAACTTGTGTTTCATCAAGTATTGAGTCCGACCAATGTTTATGAAACTTGGGAGTATGGGTTTTACGGTTTTTTGAATTTTTTAGTACTCCGAATTTTTTTTATTGGAAAAAATTTGGGAAAATCCCATTCGAAACACAACATTGATTAAGATTCAAGAATCTTAATCAATGTTGTGAAATATTTTATTTTTTTTACAAAGTTGTAAAAATATCGTGGTCGCGTGAATAGCTCGCAGAACTACTGCCAATATTAATGTAGATAATGACTAACTAGAAGTTGTATATGGCAATGCTTGAATAGTAGGAATAAATATAACAAGTAGTTAGAAGCAAGTTCGAAAAAAACCCGACTGCTAAATTGTTAAACCTGTGTATCATCTTTAATTTCTTTTTTTTTCGATACATATACCCAGTATTTATTATTTATATATTAGTAACTAAAATTACTTATTAGCCTTAGACTTAGGCTAGATTGTAATATTATCAAGGAAAGTCTTTACGGGTTCTCCTTGTGCAATAGAAAAAAAAAAAAAAAAAAAACATATACCCAGTGTCACTCTCACGACTAAGGCTAATCTATTGACACCACTCACATCATACGCCGTTTAGGCTCTAGGGCGTGCCAAAGAAATAAACATATATATATACACTCGAAAAACATAACATCCTTCTTTGCAGTCGGGAAAAACAATAGATCATAAAACGATATTGTAAATGTTACAGATCGAGACATGCGTGGAGACTTTATGCAAGTATCTAGAGAACATAGTGGCCCATCCAGACGAAGAGAAATATATGAAAATTAGGATGTCCAACAGGTATGATGGCTTTTTGTGAAAAAATTGTAAAATATGTATTTCAGAGACCGATACCCTCAAAGTACGAAATACGATTACGTTTTTTTTTTGTAGTTTTGGTTCCATATCTCTATCCGCCAACCAAAAGCAGTGTGAATATGGCACATAGTTAAAACGTATAAATTTATTTTCACCATAAATAACTAATATTAATATTTTATATCAATTTTCATATTTTCAGGGTATTCACGGAAAAAGTTCAGCCCATAGAAGGTGCAATGGAACTATTACAAGCGGCTGGATTCGTACAGCAAAGCTTACCTAACCAGGAGGGAGTTTGCGAACATTATCTAGTGTTTCAAAAGGAAAACATACCCGATATGGAGACATTGAATGTAAGTCGCATAGTATGTTCATAGATGGCGTCACCAGTCGTTTCTGGATCGGATCGTAGATTTTTTAATGTATTACTTATTTGGTTTATATATACGGGTTTTGTCACGTACCTGATCGTTGGAATAGTTCAACTATAGTTTTGTTCACATTCGGTGAACTTCAGCAGGATTATAAAGAGACGTCCATTTCACCAACGATGGCTCGCGTCTCCCGCTAACCCGTATTGTCAAGCATAAAAAAGGACAATTTTTTATTTATAGGTCGACCCCGATTCGTGCGAGCCAAACTTACTAAGCTAACCTAGTCTGACAGTTCTAAAATTGTCTCCTTTTTTTGTAAGAAAAAGATGTATATAATTTTAGGTGCTTTTAGTTTAGTCAGTGTGTCGGCCGAATTAAATAAAAGGAAAAATAGTTTATATAGTAACTTGTTTCATTTTGGTCACATACGGTCAGGGATTCTTTTTAAGCACATTTTAGCCTGAGTTAAGAATCCCTGCTCTGCCTGCTGTAAGTTCAAGTTACTTCGGATTAAAAAATAAAATGAAAAAGTTTACAATACTAACTTATTAGATATAGATATTATTATAAATTTGTGTGCTCTCTGTGTGTGCGTGAGAGAGAGAGAGAATGTATAAGGGTGTACGTGAATGTATGCTTATATGAGTTGTATTTGTGTATTGAGAGCAAATTGAAGTCATAAAGTGTCTTTTTTTTGCTCGTGTTAAAACACCGCCCAAAAAAGTCACTACCAAAAAAATTCTAAACGTTTACCAAAATGTTGTTGTCGAAAGTATTTAGAATGTCATAAAAAAAATTACCTGAACCTATTGCTTACTTTCTTGTCGAAAGTATTCGGAGTGTAATAATTTGGTGATCGTTATACCATTTTGGGAACCAAAACATATTTTTGGTGTACGTTTAAATTATACCCTTTTTTCGTTCCCAGACGTTAATAGACGGTCTCCGTACCGCGAGCCCCATCCAGCTGGAGTTAGATCGCAACCTGCAAGTGTTGCTCCCCTCGCAGGCCGCCGCCAAGGTCGCGCTGCCTTCCTCCTTCTACGCGCTCACACCCGCTGAACTTAAGCGAGAGGCGCAAATCAGGTACATAGCCAAAAATATCAGGCAAAAACAGCTAATTGCTTTAGGCAATAAGGCCGCCCAATATATTACCATTATATAGATTTGTCTTGCTGTATCTTATTTTATTTTGTTTGGGGTGCATTATTGCACCCCAAACAAAATAAAATAATTATTTTCAATCATTTATACACACAAAAATACTTTTAAAAATGTTGTCAGACATTGTACTACCAGGTGGTCAAGTCTATAATTTTAATTGTCTCAGAATTACAATTGGATTGTACCAAAATAGCTGTTTTGACATAGAATACACAGTTAGTATTAAACGAAACATAATTTTTCATACTAACTCTGATCTATTCTATGTAGGGTTGGAGCTAATAACATTCAAGGACAAATAATTTGAACCAATGTCCTTGCATGCATCAAACGTAGGTAATATTTACAACTAAATCTAGCATTTAATTATATTATACATTAAACTGATTTATATGTCAAAGTACTTAAATAATTTTAAATTAAATTAGTCAATTAAATTAAAATGTTAGTATATGAAATTGATTAACATGTATTGTTATTAATGCAGATGTCGCCTCCTTGGCGTAGGCCTCCCGCAGTGTATTCCATGTTAACATAAGTTGATCGCTGGTCAACGGTTCGCTGAACTACTACACTGGATAACTACATTGATATGAATTTATGATGCAATCATCGGCAAACAACTTGAAAGAACTTGTTTCATTTACGACCCGGGTGTATGTCCACCAAAAAATGCCTAAAGATGTGGTCATTATTGTGTATTAATGAAATCTGCATCAGTTGCCTGCTTCATTGTGTACAAAAATATCAAAATTCTGTTAATTGTAGTGGAATTATGGCATCCCTAGAAGATTTATGTATCCTAAATGACTGCAATGGTCTCGATGCTCTATGAATTGTAACGCCCGTCGCAAATGTCAATTTTGCCTAAATAACGTGGAAATATTTTGAAATTAATTTTGTACACTGCGTTAATTTACGTTATTTTGAATTTGGTTGATATATTAAAGAAAGAAAGAAAGAAAAATATTTATTTGAAACAGAAAACAAACTTGATTACACAATTTATAGTCAGACTGAAGTTACAGATTACTGTTTTCTGTTACAAAACACACCCAATTCAACATAATTTATCATGTAAATTGTCCTGGCTGTAGCTCCATAAATTTTTGAAACATCTCTTTTAGGAATTGGCTGTCTTGTGACGATTTTCACGTCACATTTAGAAAATGACTATTTTGTCGCTTTTGGCCAATTTAATTGTATATTATTTCTTCCAAAAACCAAGAGATGTTTTTAAAATGTCGCACCGCCGCAAGTTTGATACTCGTACCATGTACATTATGACCGAAATGAATTTTTCTGTTGTCATTCTATGTGGGTACTGGATCCTTATTTTTTTATAAAGTCTTATGACGTATTGTTTAAGAAGACGAGTTTTTTATGCATTTACGAATGGCAACATCTGTGTTATGAGTATAAAATATTGTGGTGCAATAGACTGAGATAGAGAATCCGATTCGGGTATGCCGTACTAAACTAAACCGTCGATTCTAGGAGTATACTCGTAGCAATCACCGGCTAATGAATTGGACCAGAAGCCTTATTTGGCTGCGCGTTACAGATTTTTAGGTAGATGTTTTTTATTAAATTAAACACAGTAAAGAAATAAAGGATTATTAATGGCAATGCAATAATAAGACACTAATAACAATGCAATAATGATTACTAAGCGAACTCTTCCAGGGAACCTTTGGATGCGGAGAACTATGACGTGGGAGTAAAACATAAAATAACGTAAAATAGATATTGCATTATAATAGATATTGATTTCGGTTTCTTTGCCAGATCGTAGAGTCGAGGAGTTTCGTAGATTCGCGATAAGTGATTCGTCAGTAAGAAGTGTAAATGCACGATGATTCTCCCACTGCAACGCTTTTTTTTCATGATGTTTCATGATCTGGTCCACAATAATAAAAACGAGGGAAAGTTATATTTTGGAACTGTACCTTTCCATTGGACCTTTCCAAAAATCACGTGTACCACCGTACGCGTGATTTTTGGAAAGGTCCAACAATAGTTTCCTTTACATTAGATGAACTTCATCAGGGATGAAATGAGTCGTTCGTGCACGTGTCTTCAACGTTGACAGTTCTCACACCCGTCTTCTTAACTATATGAATCAAACACGCGTTAATTTTCTAAATAAAGTCTTTTGTCGTGTTTTTGCTGACGCGCCCGTTGAAGTTGGCCACTAATTTTTTTTCAGAGCTGAAATGATAGAAAAGAGCCAGATGTTGCGGACGAAGGCGATGCGGGAAAAAGACGAGATTAGAGAAATGAGGAAATACAAATTCGCCATCATCAGGATACGCTTCCCTGACGGAATACTGCTACAGGTATGTACATCGTACACAAGAATACACAACTATACACTACACATTATACACAAGTATGTATTTTATTATACGAAATTATTGGCCGGCCGCGAGAAGCGTCTCAGCCTCAAGTTGGACAAAATTATGTTTACTACGTGTTATGTATGTTTGTAACAGTATTTGTCGACTATTTTTGATTTTTTTAAAGCCGTTTATTTTTAAATTTATGGATATAAATTTTGAAAATCTATGTAAAAAAATTTGGTGTAGAAATTGAAAAATTTCACTCTGTATACAGATTTTAAGTTTTTAGAACTTGTCGACAGCAATTTTGCGATTGGAGGAGAGTTATGTCTACAAAGGAGAAAAGTTTTGGCTTTTAACAACCCAGAATTTAAAAACAAAAATTGTTGAGAGACTTTTTTTTGTATGCGATAGATTACTTGGTAAAAAATCACCATGTCAGGTGCGCAAGAGGGCTCAGTTTGGCGAAACGTAATTTAATTCAAAAATATTTTTGGAGTATTTTGATTATCTGTAGGTCTTAAATGGTCTATATGTAATTTTTCTGCTATATTTTTTTGTTGTCGTAGTTAGTCATTTAGTTTATGTTAATAAAGGCACAGGCCCAATAAAAAAAAATAGGGTTTATGTTATTTTTGTAGAATTTTCTATTTTTAGTAGTAACTCTGATATTGGGAGCGGGGTTTAATCTAACAAATCCAGCTGATCTTGAGTTTTAAGTATTTGTAACCCTAGTTTCTTCTATATATTTAGCATGTTTCATATATTTTTTTTCATTAATTTTTTTTGTTTCAGGGAACATTTTCAGTTTACGAAAAGTACAATGACATTCATGAATTCGTCCGAGAAAACTTAGAAAACGACCTTCCCTTCGTGTTAAACACTCCAACAGGTCACAAGTTGCTACTGGACGAGGACGCGAATAAGACCCTTATAGACCTTAGATTAGTTCCGGCCACAGTGCTCACATTCGCCTGGCACTCGTCGGTTATTGAAGAAATCACTAACAGTCCCAATAAGGATGTGTATTTGAAGCCTGAAGTTATGATTCTAGTGCAAGAATTGTAACACGAGTTTTTTTTGTTATAGATTTTTTTCAAATTTATTATTGAATGTATGCAATTATGATACGCTTTTTCAATAGTTATCGTGAAATAGCCTTTTCTTAATTTGTACTTTTATTTATTTTTGCAAGTTATATTTTACTCGCACATTGAACAATAAAAAATGGTAGTAGAACTTAAAATCTCGCGGCAGACACAGGGTTATCGGTTAGGGGTGTACTAAGCCGAATGGGGGTCATTATACTCATCCTTTCACACAACTTTCACTGTGAGACCAACTTTTAATTCGAGAAAAAAAATCTTCTGTTCCATACAATTTGTCGACGACCGATTTACTTTTCCATGGGGCGGGTTTTTATTTTTCGAATTCAATTCTAGTCCTATTGTAAAAGTTGTAAGGATTTGTGTAGTTTTCGGCTTTTCGGCTTAGTTCACCCGCAACCGATTACTCTGTATATTCTTAGTTCTATGTATATTACATTTCGCGGAAATTGCTGTATTGGATTTTTAAATAATGCTCTATAAAATTCCATGGGATTCTTATAGACTGGGAACAGTTCTGAAGGTTTTAAATTACAGTATGATAATTATGACACAGTTAAACAAATCAGGAGAAATCCTAGTGGGGAGCTAGGAGTATTAACTAGGAGTGTGAAACGTTATTAATTTATCTGTGCAATAATTGTTTATTTTAACTTATTTGAGATTAGAGGACGTCAAATTTTAACTATATTTAGATAGGATAAAATTAATGATATCAAGAATATAAACTTGATCCTATGATTTTTAGAACTTTCACTTATAACTCCAATATCTGCCCATTCATTATTATTAAAAAGTCTAAATGTATTGTCACTTTTTAATGCTCTCGCAATTTGACACCTCTAGCGTTCGCTACATTATCCACATATTGTGAACGAAATACATGTTTGTGATTTTTTTTTATTATTATTACTATATGTCTAGAAGCTGTCTAATCTAAAAAAAATAATTAAGCATTGTCTATTATCCATCTTTATACACGACGATTCACTTCTTAGATTTAATTAAAACTATATTTAAAAATGTACGCGGTGTCCGCTTATTCAAAGTTATTGCGTACAGATATAAAAAAAAATATAAATAAAGAATTAGACAGCTTCAGTGTGTTATGCTTATACGAAGCGATTAACAACATATTTAGCAATCTTGTTATTTACGAACAACTAAGCACACGTTATTACTAATTAAATATTATCCAGACTGATTACACTAGAGATAGTATCGCTGTTATAAACTTATAATATATATATGTAGAAATGCTAATGTAAATACAGGGCTACCGGTGAGGGATGTATTCAGCCAAAAGAAGTCACTATTATATATCCTTCATTACAATCAACTTTCATTATGAAACCTACTCCAAAATTCGAGAAAATATAAACATATTTTGTGTATCAAGTTAATTAAGTATATTCTTTATTGTATACTCCGTCCTATTTCATTTAATTTTTTTTACAATTGTCTACATCCTAAGGTTGCCTGGAAGAGATCGCTTTTTAGCGATAAGGCCGCCACTTGTAGCACTATGTTTTGTAAGAATTGATCTATCTATCACTACTAGTAAGTAGAAATAGTAAAAATATTCAAAAGTTTCGATCGTCGACAAAATGTATGAAACTGGTGATTTTTTTCGAATTCTTAATTGAGTTGGTCCCATAGCGAAACTCGTTCCTAACCGATAATCCTATATGTATATCTATATTTTGTATGTATGTCTGTATTGCATATAAAAAGTCACCTTGTGAACGAACAGCCGAATTTGGCTCTGGCTTTTCATAAATACGAGTTATTTCCTTTGATTACTGCATTATTGGCACGTTCTATCTAAATGACCAGAAAGAAGGCTTCATAAACAGTTTTACTGAAACGCGTTAAGTTTTTATAAATAGATTTTATTCTATTCCAAGAGGAAAATTAATTAAATTCCTCAAATATGACAATATTAAACATTTAGTGTTCATGTCTACAATTTTGGCCAATTTCATATATTTTTTTATGCTCGTGAATAAAATTATTTAAAACAATTTGATTCGCGTTTCTATAGATTACACGATTACCTAATTGTATATATTTTTGTACCTACATTCGATGTATCGATTCTTATATTTTTTCAAATTCTATGACGCGCGCCTCTTAATGCGGATGCATATTGTTCATGTTACATTTAAATGTACCTGCAGAAGTAGGAAAAATATATCTGCACAAATTTCACTCTTTGTAATGATGTCCATTGTTAGTTAAATAACTTAATGAACAAGGAACCAAATTAACTATGATTCATACATTTATGATAAAATGTCACAAACAAATTTCCTAACACTCTCTGGTTTGCGCTGTTTGTGATTTTCAACTAAATTTAACCAAAAAAATAGACAGCATTAAAATTACGTTTCTATTTTTTTGATTTGGCTTCTTCTGTGTTCTACGATTTTTGTTTTTACTGATCAAGAAGCTTTATATTGGCAGACACGCGCACTAAGGATTCCGCACCATTATGTATTCAACATTAGAAAGAAAGAAAGAAAATTATTTATTGGGAACAGAAAACAAACTTGATTACACAATTTATAGTCAGACTGAAGTTACAAATTACTGTTTTCTGTCACAAACCGGTCCCAACTCAACATAATGCTGGTTGAAACAACCAGCGTTGATCTTCCGTTGGAACCGGGTGATGACGTCACGCACGTCACATTCAGCAGTTTTACTTCATTCAGTAGGCACATTATTATGTAAAGATATGTAGGTACACAATATCAAAAGTAAATAATCATATATAAAACTCACACAACATTTTAACAAGCATTAATAACAAAGAGTCGAATATAAACTGATGCAAAAATATAGTATCATGAGACTATCTATGTAAAAATTTATTAAAATAAATTTGACAAAATATTTTATGAGCAACAAACATACGAGGACAATAAAATGGAGACAAGGTTTAATACTTTTCATTAAACCTTATTATTTCAAGTTTATGTTTTTTTTGTCTGTTTATTTACTCAGGGACTTATAATCTAAAGATCATGTCAGCCCCATAGTTTTCACAATTGAAAATACCTTTGGCTCATTTTTCAATAAGCCATAGGAAATTGTAAGAGTAACAAACATTTAAAGCATAATGTATCTCGCCGACTAAGTTTCTAACTGGTGTCGTTATTAATGTCGAGCGAAAAAACGACAACCATCATGTTTTCGTTCGCGAGTCACCTTTAAATATTAATTTTATTCTGTTTTTAGTATTTGTTGTCTTAGCGGCAAAAAATGTAGGTACATCAACTGTAATAAGATCTCGTTTTTACCCTTTTTGGTACGGAACCCTAAAAAACTAAATGGTCGCGGAGCAAGCTTCCCTAATTTCTAATAAGATATTTCATCTTTAAAATTATTGACATATTTTTTTTAACCACTTTTAATATTATTGTGTCCTAGAACATTGTATTTGTAAATGTTTATTTATTAAGTTTAAGAATGTTTTTAATTTATTTTATTATAATTTGTAACTTTTATGTATATTATGAAATGTTCACGCGCTGTTCGAATAAACATAACAAATGTTTATGTATTGGTTTTAATCAATTCCTTAGTTTCTAATGCCATAATATGTTCTTCTGACAAGAGTCATGCGGCCAGTTAGCCAACATCCTGATAATCCTTTATCTCAGTAAAAAAATATAAATGGGAAGAGCTGCGAATGTGACAAGTTGCGAATGGGAAGACCTATTTCCGACCCGTTACAAATGCGTCGATATAAAATTTGACAATTTTAAATATAAATGTTTAAAAAGCAAATCCTAACTTATATTATAAATGCGAAAGTAACTCTGTCTGTCTGTCTGTCTCACTTTCACGCCAAAACCACTAAACCGATCTGGATGAAATTTGGTGCACAGGTAGATTGGACCCCGGGAAAGGACATAGGATACTTTTTAACCTACTTCAAAAAAAGTAGTTCCCCATTGGTTTTAACGATAATAAAAATGGAGAACTACGCGAGTGAAACCGCGGGGCACAGCTAGTTTAAATATAAACGTCACAACACGTAGGCACGCTGCCCTCTGGTGGTGGAGTATTTGGATTATTAGTAGATCTAAAATGGTATATAGGTAACCTTTCTGCTATATTTGTTTTTCTTGTTGTAGTTAGTTATTTTGTTTTTGGTAATAAAGGTTTACCACGTATTCACTTTTTACATTTACCATTCACATGACCCACTTCTAAGTTTCCGATAGAGCTAAAATGTTGCATGTTAGTTTAGTAAAATCATTAATGTGGTACCATTGAGCTGATCTGACGATGGAATCAGAAGGTGGATAGTGGAACTTAAAGGTGAACAGGAAATACACAAAATTTTGTGAATGGATTTATTATATCAGTATTATTTTAGGTTTATTCCCACCTGTTCTGTGGAGTAGTTCTGTTGATAGAACTAATGGGATTTTCTTCCCACTAGTCCTGTTAGTTGTATGACTATGCTTCACACTCGACTTAATTATATATTTTTTTTGTAATTATTTGCAACATTCTACAATAAATCATATAATTGATAAAGGACTTGTTTCATTCTCGGCCAAGACAGAGTACATCCACCAAAGAATGCCTAAAAATGTGATTAATACTGTGTATATAGAATGGTGCCTTCATCAATGTGTACAAAAATATCTAAATTCTGAGAATTGTAGTGGAAATATGGCATCCCTTTATTATTTTGAATCGTAAGTTGACTCAAATTTTTACATTGGTCTATAATGTGTACCACACGTCACAAAAATCAAAACTGTCACATCAAAAACGCGTAAATCGCCTTTTTGTGTATATAAAAACAAAATATTTTGATTCTAAGTTAATCTTGTACACTGCGATAACTTGCGTTCATTTGAATTTGGTTGATAGATTTAAGATAATTAATCCTTAACGTATGTATGGTATAATGTACACTGTGCTGTCCGGAACTCCATACATTTTTAAAAACTGACTTTATTGGTATTTAACATAGTTTATCAGTGTTTAACATACATTAACATTATTAACATTAGATGTGACGTCACTGAGCCCCTCCCGTACCTCGGGGGGCATGACGTTGTCCACTGTGACGGACTTGGTGCAGTCCTGTGTCTTGTAGATCCCGACGAGACGGTTGCAAGCCTCGAACATGTTGTAGCGGAGCGAGATTATGATAAACTGCGCGTTTTTGGTACGGTCCTGGAATAAAATATAATATTTTGAGAATAAGAACAATAAATATTTACTGACCTTTAAATAACGTTAGTTACAGGCAAGTCTTATTACATTTGAATTATAAATCAAACGTAGTAACTGGAGCTCGCGCGAGGGATCACTGATATTACACGTACGTCGTGCCCTTCGCACTTACCAAAATATACGTGAGTGTGAAAGACTTGGCGATTGACAACATTTAATTTTTGCAAAGTGATATAAATTCGAAAACCATTTCAACATAATGCAATGAAGAATTCAAACTAAAAATATTAGATTTTTATATTCACTTTCTTAAGAGTTATTTACAAAAATAATATGAAAAAAAATATCGTGTTTATGTTAAGAAAGACAGTTAAATTTAGGGAGCACGAAACTTTCTTTTTAAAAACTAAATTAAAATACTTGTAGCCGATACTGAGGATTTAATATTAACTTAAAATACGTTTAGCCGATATGGAAGCTCTAGAACTAATCTAAACTACGTGTAGCCGATTTGAAGGCTCTAAAACTAATGATCATACAAAGGATTATATTCTTAACATTAACTTACATACTACTCGGTGGTCCGATAAGAGACACCTTAGTCAGCTTTCCACAGAAGTGCAAGTACTGCTGAGTAAGCTGTCTCTACATCAAAGCAGAGGGGCGAGGGGGATGCATAACTAGATACCACCCCCAATAAAAAATATTATTGTATATGTCATCTGTGAACTATACCAAAACAAACAATAAAAATACAGATAATTAATGACGTAATTTTTTTACGAGCGTTTGACGAGAATAACATTATGCTGAACTTTCTTATATTTTCAAAAATGTTTAAATCATAATTATTCCATTCTGAATAAAATAAAAAATAGGGGTAGGTTATTTTTCATTTGTTTTTCCATTTCGTTATAAAAATGCGGAGTCAAAGCTTTTAAATATTGTTATTATTTATTATATGCCGCGTACCCCCGCATATCTTCCCGCGAACCTGTCCCCTCGCGGGCGATCCGCCAGTTAAGAGGATCACCGACCCTTCACTGTTTTCGCTTCACTATGATGTATTTTTAGGCTTACACGTTTATTATTTTAAAAAAAGTTACTGAATTCTGCTTAATAAAGTCTTTTAATAGGCATCGTATCAGCGCAAAAATATGACTGCTTAGCAAACTTGTAACTTTATAGTGATATAAAAGACAGAAAAAAAACGGTAAATCCTAGTAAATAATGCTATAGCTATGTGAAAAAAAAACCACTGGAATCGGACAACATTAAAATGGAGAAAAGAGCTATATCTTATTGTATGGACAATGACAAGTTTATAGCTGTCTTAATCTATTTAACTATATGTGTTCTACGTACCTTGATATAATTAGCGACAATGGAGACGTTCTTGAAGTCCAAGGCGGCGTCGATCTCGTCCATGACGTAGAGAGGCGTCGGCTTGTAGTAATGTAGAGCGAACACGAGCGCCAGAGACGATAGAGTCTTCTCTCCACCGGACAGGTTCGATATGTTCTTCCAAGATTTGTTCGGAGGACGGACACTGGGGGATAATAACATATTTCATTACTTAAAAGCAGCTTGACAGATAAACTACTAGTTATAAATATATGTATGAGATTAGCTTTTGTCCGCCGCTCCGTCCGCGTTAGGTTAGTTTTCCCGAGAAATAAGCCTAAGGCACTCTCCGAGCCTCGAACTATCTCTGTGCAAAAAAAACAAGACGATCCATCACTTAGTTGCTCAGGAGAAGACGAACAAACAAATCAACAAACAGTCATAATATGTGTGGGGATTGATAAAATATAAGATAAATGACTGGATCGATTATGATACGTTTTTATGGGTACACATAAGAACCATTACCATTTCAAAACCTGCGTCACAGATATTTCGGCTAACATCCATTAATTCAATGTTTTTCATCTTTTACTCCTCAATATGACCGTATTTTTTCATATATTTGACTTTTTTTTCTTTGAACGGCTATGAACTGGTCACATTTATATTTTATCAAAGTCAATCCAGACGTTTAATTTTTAAATAGAAATAACTGAATGATTTATATCGTCGCGTATTTTCGCGATTTTAATGTAGAATATGACTTAGTTATATTTACCTGAAGATGACCCCTTCAGAGAACGGGTTCATGGAATCAACGAGCTCCAGCTCCGCGTCTCCACCGAGTGTGATCATCTGGTACATCTCCTTCAGCTTGCTTGTTATTGTCGTGAAACCTGCAATATATTATTTACAGGGTGGTTGAGTAATCAACCAGCATCATCTTATATGTGGCTTCTGCTGAATATAAGCTACAACTTTTGAAAATTCATAAGCCACGCTCGATTTCCAGTGTCCAAACACAACGCGCAAAAGAAAATATCCTAAGTAAATTTAGTTCTCGAAATCGCAACTAGATGGCGTCCGTCAATACTTAATTTAAACACAACTGTGTTTTTGATAATATGCGAATAGATAGATGTGGACCCTCTGTCGCATTTTTATACTTAAAAGAGGGCCTTTGATCTTGTTAATATGTAAAAAACACTTAGTTACGGAAATAAAAACCATTTTGTTTTTTTTTTATATAAGGCCAAGGCTGAATTGCACTAACGCTTGTATACTATATATAATCGAGCTTAGGGTACTTTTACGTTTCTATATATAAAAGAATTCTTCCTACAGTGCAAGTAGTGTTGTGTTTTGTGATTTAGTGCAGTGACCTTCCCTAATAAATAACCAGTGAAACTGCATATTTAGATTTTTGATTTTTTAGTACTTACTTACCGGGCAAGTGCCTTTAGTACTAAAATGATATGACTAACTAACTACACTACTAGGTTTTAGATTAGATGTGGTTAAAGAATGTCCTACACATATCTTTCAGACGCATAGTCATGTACTACTGCGAGCACGAGTTTTCTTTTAGTAACGAAAAGGAAAACTGCTTGTTAACTTTCGCACCACGAGCTATTAAAGCGAGTGACGGATGCGTTTTTGAAGATGTCATAGAAAAACTTTTTATAACAAATCATACAACGACAGCAACTGTTTTGTAACTAATCAGTTTCCAGGCATGTTAATAACGACCTCGTACTCCTCCTGTCATGACGGACAACTTTGACTATATTTTTACCGATTTCAATTGATAAGTATTTGAACAAGGTTTCGAACTCAATTGCATGTTTTACTGTTGGTCTTGTGCATTTTAATAAATATTATCATCATCATTAATAGACGACCACTGCTGAACAAAAGTCTCTTCCTTAGAACGCTATTCTGAACGACAAGCCATATGCATAAATATAGTAAAATAGATAGAAAGGAAAATAGATTAATATTGGACGTTGCTATCGTAAACTAACCTAAAGTGAATTCATCGTGACGTTTCTTAGCAAGATCATCTTTGAACTTGCGGATCCTGTTCCTCTCTGTCGTGATGGTTTCCAAATCTTGTATCCGGTTCAAATAGTTCTCTTCCTTCAGTTTATATTCCTGAAACAGACGCAACACTACGTCATTTCCGTTGTCTCGCATGACGCAATATGAGCGATTGTTAGTTGGTTTATCTGCGTTTTAAAAATAACGTCTTAGTCTGTGAATTCAATTCAATTCATAACTTTATTTTCGCCACAACAAAATAGAATAGAGTATGGTTTATTTGTGACAAAAAACAACAAGCAATTTTTAGCAAAAAATGGAAAGTACAGTAGTAGGGAAGCATGTTTTTTGTCACGCGTCGATCCCAACTCAGCTTGATGCCGGTTGCAAAAAACATGCGCTGATCTTCCGTTGAGAGATAGTGCATTAGACATCAATACATCAGAAAAAGGCTCAAAAGGCGGCCTTATCGCTAAAAAACGATCTTAATTAATTGCTAAACTCATGAGTCTTCAAGTACTATTGCATAATAATGGTGTATTTTACTTGATAAGTGCACAAGTGTGGGCAAAAGAGATATAAAGTGGAATAATGTGGTTTATGTGTTGACTAGGGCTGTTACTAAAGCACATGATATGACTTGACCACGACGATTTACGACTTGATATTTGACTTTTCCAATCGATGATTATATAACTTAGAATTTGAAACACCTTGAAAACAGGCACCAATAAATAAGTGAAGTAAAGTAAAGACGACACTAAAGTTCTTAGTTTCTTAGTCGTCTATGTCATTGACGAAGTCTTCGAATTTCAGCGTTAAATATAACGTAACTTATCGCAGTGTACAGAATTCTCTTCGAATCAAAATGTTTCAAAAAGATGATCTTCTGCTACAGACCCACTTCCCATAATGTCTGTTAGACAGCGATAAAGGGTGGAACCCATATACCAACCATGAGCCCTGCTATGATGACTGGACCTTTGCCTCTTCAATAGACACAGAAGAGTTGCTATTGTGGGCGATCAGCACTTTCCAACCCTTCAAAGCAGCGGGTATGGACGGTTTATTTCCAGGACTCCTACAATGGAGTGTTAATAAAATTTAAAACCATCTAAGAGCTATATTCCGGGCATGTCTTGCCTGGAAATATATACCCAAAGCATGGAGAGAAGTAAAGGATGTTTTTCAGCCAAAACCGGGTAAATCGGACTACACAAACCCAAAATCATATAGACCGATTAGTCTGAGCTCTTTTCTGCTCAAGACTTTGGAGAGGCTATGTGACAAATACATTCGCAACGGACCTCTTAAGGACAAACCGGTGCATAGAAGTCAACATGGTTATCAGTCAGGAAAATCCACTGAAACGGCATTACATCACGTTGTGCACAAAAAAGAATCTGCCCTTGAAACTAAGCAGTCCTGCCTAATAACCTTTATTGATATAGAAGGAGCATTCGATAAAACAACCTTCCCAAGCATAGAAGACGGGCTAAGGAAACATAATGTAGATGAATGAGTGAACAAATGGATCACAACAATGCTATCAAATAGAGCAGCGAGCATTGAGTCTTCAAATAACTCTCGCTGCATTGTAACGAAAGGCTGCCCACAAGGTGTGGGTAGTTGTAGTAAACGAACTTCTTTAACTTCTGAACAAGGATGGGATAAATACGATAGGATAAGCCGATGATTTAGCAATAATGATATCCGGGCTCTTCGAAACAACCATTTGTGTCAAAATGCAAAAAGCATTGAAAATCGTTGAGAGCTGGTGTGAACAACACAGCCTTTCGGTGAATCCGCAAAAGACGGAAATTGTGCTCTTCTCACGAAAGAATAAACTACCACAATTAAAACTTCCTACTCTATTCGGGCCTAAGCTAACCTTAAGTAAAGAGGTAAAATATTTGGGGGTGTGGTTAGATAGTAAGCTCTTGTGAAACAAGCATCTTGATCATATCACCACAAAAGCAATAAACGTTATCTGGCAGTGCACGAGAGCAATAGGTAAAGATTGGGGATGAAAACCCAAATTATGTCGTTGGCTATATACAGTGATGGTTAGGCCGGTACTAACTTACGGATGCGTAGTTTGGTGGCCCAGAACTTTCCTTGGAACAACTATCACAAAACTACAAAAAATTCAAAGGCTAGCATGCGCGCTCATAAGTGGGTGCACGAGGTCAACACCCACTGCTGCTTTGTAAATTACTGGTACTAACGCCTTTGCACCTTCATATACAGCAGGAGGCAATGGCGTCAGCACTTAGGATTAAATCTACAAACCAGTGGAAAGGAGATGGCTCAACAACAACCCACTGTATAGTCCTTAGCAGGGCAATAGCTATAGTTCCAAACGCTAATCGCGGAACGGATAGAATAGCTAAAACACACTTGGACAGCAAAAAGTATACAATTTTTACAGTTGATAACACTTCAGCAGACACTGCGAGCAATTGTAAGACTTATAACGTCTATACCGATGGCGCAAAAAACAGGCGCTGAATATGGATACTACTCACCAGACTAGGTTCTCAGAATCGAAGACCTTAAACATAACCATAACAACTTTGCAAGCGGAAGCAACGGGGCTTTTGTTGGCTGCAATAGCGGTTCTATCTAAAACCACCACATATAACCATATTAGAGGAAGGCCGAAAGACTCTCTAATATTTACTACAGTGCAGCCATCATCTAAGCACTTCAAAAGCCAACCACCAGATCAAGAGTAATATCTGAACGTCATCTGGCACTACAAAACTTAGCAGAAACACACGGAGTCTCCGTAACATGGACTAAGAGCCACAGTTCATGTGAAGGAAACAATAGGGCGGACATACTCGCTAGGCAAGGAATTGACAAAATTCTCAGTACTGACATTGCAGATACGTGTAAGCCAACTGCAATGGAGGTGCGTACATTTTTAATCCAAGACACAGAAAAAGAGAAACAAAGCCAGTGACAAAAAAAAAAACAAGACTGCAGACACGCCAAACATTTCTTTCCTCGGATAAACAAAAAGGTAACCTACACCTTACTTAAGCTAACAAGAGCAGATCTACGTCTGATGGTCGGGATTATCACCGGCCACTGCTACCTGAACTACCATCAACATAAGATCGGATCAACGGATAGTCCTCTATGTCGGGGATGTATCAGACAGACGAAACTGTGGAATATGTGCTTCTACAGTGTGAGGCCACGGAAAATATCAGACAGAGACTGGGAGTGCTGAAACGCTATGAAACTCATGCATTTAAATCGGTTTCGCATCATGAGGGTATTTCTACTACACCTGACGCAATAGGAGTGGAACTGTTGTGCCAGCTACCCAGAGCTGTGCTCCGTTATTTTAAGGAGCTTATTTTATTTGTGTAGGCTGGGGGGGGGGGGGGGGGGGGATGAACAATACACCCCAAGCGAGACGTCAGTCCAGGACTTATCTATTCTTATCTTATTCCTATTCACACAGAATAAGAATAAGAAGCGTCCTGGCCGAAACTGTAGCAAGTCCTTACTCTGATATTTGGTACCAGTATATCCTTCACAATTACTTTAAATATATTAATAATTTGAGAAAAAAATAAAAAAATTACCCCAAATAGTACTCGGTACCTGTATATCTTTCAGGTTAGGCTTCTGGTCTCCGATCCTGGACTTGAGCGCCTCGTGCTGCTTCCTCAGCTCGTCCAGGTCAGCCGTCTCCAACTCTTCAGGAGTGTAAGTCTTCAGAGGTTCCGGTTTCTCCAGGGCAGGCACGTCCGACACTCCGGGGTCTTCGAACTTTAACTCATTTAACTGTGAATGTTAGTGATAAAACTGTTTTAATCCACTTGAAGCAAATTGGAAAGGTGAAAAAGCTGACGGCTGAAAAAACAGACGGCTGCCAAATTAGAGGAGCTTCAATTGGAATGTCTAAGACATCCACCGTACTCCCCGGACCTGGCTCCAACAGATTACCATTTTTTTCGAAATTTGGATAACTTCTTGCAAGAGAAAAAATTCAACTCCGATGGGGCAGTCCAAAGCGCCTTCAAAGATTTCATTGATTCTCGTCCTAATGGTTTTTTTGGTAAAGGGATCAATGAACTACCTATGAGATGGCAAAAGTGCATAGATAGCAATGGTACATACTTTGATTAAATAAATATATTATTATAAAAAAAAGACTTTATGTTCCTCCCTTACAAAACGCCAATTTCATATGTAATGACCTAATATTTATAAATATGAACTCCCATTTATTTTGGTCACGCTAACTTGTAGCTTAACCAATTTTAAGGCCCGTATTACAGCATACCGCGTAAATACGTAGTTTTCCACGTTATTTTGTAACCGGTAACGAAATACAGAGGCAGCCGAAAGGTTAATACCGTACTAAGCATTAAATTTTTTAAGTATTTTATTTTTATTTCCCTTAACTGTTTTTTTAATTTGTTAATTTATTATAAACGTACGTACCACAACTACCGTACGAAGCTACATATTTACATTAATTTATGTTTTTGCTTATCAAATTTATTTATCACTCCTTTGACTTTTACTGAATGTATTTTTTTTTATATTTTGGTGTTTTATTGCTTTAAACAACTTCATAGTCACGTTCTTAAAGCCCTCCCTCCCCTCCGACCCCGTTCCCTCGCTCCGACCGACGATCTTTTCTCCTTCTTGCTGCAGGTGGCTTTGGCTTTAGATATTTCCTCTTTGACACTACTATGTACTTTATTATACGTACGAGGCTTTTTATTTCTCTTACATTTGTTGTTGCTTTAACAGTTTCTAATAGTAATATTTTAACAATATTAAAAAAACAATAAAAAATATCCAAAAAAACTAAATTATATTTACATCTCTTCTAAAGGCCGGTTCTCTCGCCCTGAACTCTTGCAAGCTCTTCTCCTTCTTGCTGACAGCTGCCTCAGCAGCTATTCGCTCCCGCGCGCGCTTGTCTTCCTTCTGTTGTAGTTTGGATATCTCCTCTTTGATTCCAGTGAAGTCGCCCGCACCCTCGTTGATTTTTTCTTCTAGCTGTGGTTTAAAAAATCAATTAGTTCACTCAATCAACCCCTCGAAATATTAATGTACAATACATTACCAGATAGCATTATGGAACTCAATTTGAAAATATTCAAATAAAAATTAAAATATATCATCTTTCTTGTGTAACGATCAATTATTACAAAATATTACAAATAACTAGAGAAATAAATCACAATATAAAATAAATATAATAATAAATAATATAATATACTAAATATATGTTCTACGAACTATAAAAGTATTTAAATGAGTTTTTTAAGTAATAAAAAATTCAAACGTATCAAGACTTGCCTGTATTTATTTAAAGGCCAATAAATATTACTTATTTCCTCCCCTCTCCATAGAGATTCGCGATTTCGAGGGGGAATTGTACGTAGCTTTTGCACAAGTTGTTTCTGTTTATTATGGAAGAATTCTTTAATAGACACGGGTCTCCCATACAGTTACCTCGTCTATAATCTTCTGCAAGTCCGCTGCTTCAGTAGCGAGTGCTTTCTTCTGAGTCTTCAAATTCTCCAAGTTGCTCTCTGTGTCGCGCAGGTCTGTCTCCATTTGTGTGATCTTGTCTTTGGATTTAGTCGCGTTTCTGTAAAAAAAAAGCATTAATGAATTTATAGATTTAGCGACTCTGGACTTTATAACAAAAATGTTTAGGGCCATTTTTTACTGTAGCCTCCTAGAAATTAAAATTAGAAAATTTAAAATTGTCGTTTTTATATCACACTAGCTTAAACTATTGAGTTTACAACCACCACATTGAACACCAATTGTTGTGAGATTAGTGAGACTAACCGTCAGTGTCTTTATACACTGACGGTAATTTCAGACGAGGTCGAAGATGTAGCATTTTTACCGAGTAGAAACCTAAAGATCTTAAGCTACAACAGACGGATCGAGCTTTTTACATATTTCCAAAGGGGAAGGAAAGGAAGCCGATTATTTTGTGATATCCGGCTACACTTTTGAACAAAAAAAAAAACATTTAAGCATTCCTTTTGGAAGTCCGGAAGAAGTGGTGTGATTTATTCGTCGCCAAACTGTGTGTTCCGGCAGCCTTCCTAACAGAGTAATGTAGACTAGGCAAGCTGGTAGTAAAATTTACATCTGCATATAATTAAAAATCATATCAAATAAAATGACACGCTATAATACAATAACATAGTCACCTCTTGCTAGTGTTTATAGCAACTTTGAGTTTGGTCATCTCGGTGGAGATCTTGTTTATTTTGTTGGTAAGTTCGTCTACAGATTTTTTCAAGTCGGAGACCTTCCCGCCGGCGACGGCCGATATCTTCTTGTCAACGTCTTGCACCATTTTTTCCACCTAAATAAAATAAAAAATAAAAAAATATCAAATAGTTATCTAAGTGAAATCAATATAATAAAACAACAGCATTTTTTAATATAAAAAAATTGCATAAATATTATTTCAGTCAAAAGTTTAAAGTCTCTCTTTATCCTAAGTGTATAGTGTCTGTTAATTCGCCTTTTCAATCAATATTCTCTCGGCATCAATCACGAAGATCGAGTAAAAAATACCGAATTCCGACGGAAAAAAAGAGCTCGGGACTTTGGATTGTCAGTAATGAATCTTAATTGGAGCTGGACAGGACATATACTTAATAAGGGCGAGTGATGACATATGGAGTAGTGAGTGAGTGGTGGGAAGTGGTCCTCCGGCGTCAAAATGGATCAACGACAGACAGCACAGACTAATAATTAATTCATTCAAATCATTTATTTATTCATTCAAATCATTTATTTATTCATTCAAAGCATTCATTCATTCAACGACATAAGAACTGTCGCGGGTCTAGCCTGAACACGATTGGCACTGGACCGAGGCAGATGGAATCATATTATGAGAGGACTATACCCAGCAGTGGGATAACAAAGGCTGACTTATAAAGCAGGCTATTAACTTCAATACCTCTTTAGAATTAGCTTTAGCAGTTTCCAAGCTGTCAGCGGCCGCTTGAGTTTTGTTCTCGAGCTGGGCTTTCTTCGCGGCGTCTACCTTCACTGATGATACTTTACGTTCTTGTTGACTTATTTGGTTCTGTACAAATAAAAAAGCATTTATCAAGATAAATAAAGAAAAATATTTATGAAGAGGAAAGATTTTTATTTTCGTATGTACAAGTCATACAAGTCGTTAACAAATTTATTAAAGAGCTGATTTTTTTCCCCGAATTCAAAATTGGTCAAATAGGCCTTTAGGCTAAGTACACCCCTAACCGATAACCCTGTACACAACGTGTAACAAAAAGGTGTGACAATACTTAGATTAAACAGAAAGGTGTGTCAATACTTAGAAAAACAGAAAGGTGTGTCAGTACTTAGATTAAACAGAAAGGTGTGACAATACTTAGATTAAACAGAAAGGTGTGTCAGTACTTAGATTAAACAGAAAGGTGTGACAATACTTAGATTAAACAGAAAGGTGTGACAATACTTAGGGTGTTACACGTTTTAGAAGTTCTGTAGTAGTATTTAACGTACCTTTAAGAGCGGTATTTGATCGCGCAAACTCTTCAGTTCGAAGTCTAGTTTGCTGAGCGCCTTACGTCCGTCGCGTACTGATGACGTCAGCTTAGTGATGCCGTCTTCTACCCGAGCCTGCTCTGAACGTAGCTCTGATAGTCTGGAATAGAGATTTACGAGGTTCTAATAAAATATATTTTTTAGAAGACTATTTTTCACACGTTTGGTTTGAAACGGTCCAACTATAGTTTCGTTTACATTCGGTGAACTTCATCAGGGATGACAAACAAGATCAAACAATGACGTAGATATTTGACAGTTCTCCGCTTCAATGCTGTCAAATATTGACGCCATTGTTTGCTTTTGTTTTAACCTTTTTCATGCCTAACTTTAGCCGATGGGGGGAACTTTACGAAGTAACCTCTCCAAAATACGGACAAACGGAAACTGACAACCACTTGTCCAATTTTTATGTTCCTTTTTAATTTTATTTGCCAAGTCAATAGTTTGCAGAAATACTAGTCATAAACAAATAAAATAAAAATAAACTGCCATTAGCGAACGAACCCAAATCTACGAGTATCTATCACTATCACCCGCAATGTATCACGTAGTTTGGATACGTTACTTTAAACTTACTTCTCCTCCAGCTGCGCCAGTTTGTTCTCGTTCTCCTGTATAAGCGCGGGGTTCTGTTCGCTGGTCTCCTGCTGCACCGAGCTGGACATGCGGCCGCGCATCGTCGACCGACCGCCGCCCGACATTGTACCTTAATTGCATCATAATAACAGTTATTTTACTATTACCGGCAAACAACTTGAGACAACGTCCTTTATTAAACACTACTAACCAGGGGTCTTATTCACGATGAACATTTCAACACGCACTTGCAGCCCAAACTGCCATTAAGATAAACCGCATGTTCGAGCCTTGTACTAAATGAGGGTTGATTCAAATTAATTATCAACTCTTGACATCTACCTGTCGTCGACGGTGGATGGGCAGTTGCAATCCATGGAGCCGTGCGCATCACACTCACTTAGTGTAAAGGTGTTAGAATCTATACAAATCACCCGACTGGTGTAAATTTAGACATTATGAAGCTCTGTGATCACCCACGACTCCGCTATATGCTATATCGGCGGCGCTTTCCTACGTCGAATATAGTAATATCCGTAGTAATGTTGTTATATTATCAGACAGCAAAAGTGCTTTACAGCATATCTCTAAATGTACTGTAGGTAGTCGAGGTGTTCCTATTGCTTACAATATTGTACGAAGATTAGAAAATCTTCGACTAAATCACATTACTGTCAAAATACAGTGGTTGCCATCCCACATTGGATTATTTGGTAACGACACGGTTGACCGGTTTGCTAAATTGGCAGCTATAGAAGGATCTGACATATACGTCTAGCCTGTATTCTCAGAATATATACCTAAATATAAGAATGTATGCTATAAAAATTGGTGTGAATATTTTGACGAACGATCTAAAATGAAAGGTATTTGGTATAGAATTATGCAGAGTCAACCACATCGTTCGCCTTGGTTTGTCAGAGACATGAGTAGAAAGATGGTTGTTATCGCTCACAGATTACGTTCCGGACACATTCCACTTAATGCTTTTGGATTTTTAATGGGCAAAGTATCATCACCCAACTGTGATAAGTGCGGCAAGCTCGAGGATGTCTTGATGGAGTGTGTACGGAACCAGACTGAGAGACGAAGAGTTTTCTCCGAACTTAACATAGTCGAAGCCAATGTGGGGGTAATCCACAGTATTCTTTCTGACCCTAATTCCGTCGGGACTGCGGCGATCTACGGACTGGCGAATTAATTTTTCCAATCCGCGGATCGTCCCAGAACCCTTCCTAGATGAATAAAATGTATTTTAGGTTACGATGGGGCTGGCGTAAACCTTTGGTTTAAAGTCCCTTTAAAAATAAAAGAATAAAAATAAAAAAACGACTTCGCTAGGACGATCTCCTTCAGCCACGCTTGACACATGTAGCTGCTGCTGAAGCAGGATGCGGCACCGAAACTTACTAAAGCAATCGAATTAAACAGTTCTATAAGTGTCTCCTCTCTTATTGTTAACAAAAGTGAGAAAAGGATGGATTTATTGATTGAATAAGGAACTGTCCTAATAAGGTACTTTTAGTTTAGTCAGTGTAACTGGCCGAATTGACGTCATTGCCTCACCTTTTACTGTATTTTAACCTCATACAGTCCACTTCAAAATTTAAAATGTATACCAGTAACCTGATTCAGATAGCGTTTCCGACCGGATTCGAAAACTTATCTGCGCAAAAGTCGGTACTTAATCTCAAACTATTAAGTGCGAATATCTTTTTGTATAGATCTGCAATCGATTTTCAATCTTATAATTTGGGATCTTCCAAATAACTTTGCGTAATTCGGGTAGCAATGTTTTCGAATCCGGTCGGAAACGTTACCTGAATCAGCCTGCAGATACCCTTTCCTCACATAGACTGTGCGAAAACCGTACACCGCAGTTTTAAACGGAATTGTTGACTGGCCGGTTGGCGCAGTTGGCAGCAATCCTGCCTTCTGCGCCGCTGGTGCCGGGTTCGATCTCCGTACCGGTCAAACATTTGTGTGCATGTAATATTATAAACGCGAAAGTTTGTAAGAATGTATGTGTGTATGTTTGTTACTCTTTCACGCACAAACTACTGAACCGATTTGGATAACATTTGGTACGGAGATAGCTTAGACCCTGGATTAACACACAGGCTACTTTTTATTTTGTTTAACAGCGCAAGGCGCGGCTAGTAATATAGTTACCACAGCAGGCTTTGCCTAGTTTGGGACCTGATGACCTTTATGTGGACGTTGTCCCATATTATTATTTATTATTATATGAACTCACCGGCGATTTCAATGACGTCACCGTTGAGCGACACCACCCTGTACCGTGTCGCTCCGTACGCGATGCGCGACGCTTGCTCCAGATCCTTGGCGACCAACGTGTCGCGCAGACCGAAGTAAAATGCGGGCAGTACGCGGTTGTCCTTCACTTTGATCAGGTCGAAGAGACGGGGCGCGTTCTCTGGACTGGAATAGAATTTTAATAATTAGTCTGAAGATGAAATCATATTTCTTTTAAGCATTGTTATTCAACGAGGCCAGCATTTGGGTACCCTACCAGTTGGTAATATGATTTCAACTAGCTGCCAAATGGCAGCGGTTATGATTAGTTAGTTAGTTTAGTTTAAGTTAAGTTTTTGTACATATAGTTATAATATATCTTTTTATCGTGTTGGTTTGGATTATTTAGTTAGGTTAGTTTTTGTACATATAGTTATAATATATCTTTTTATCGTGTTAGTTTGGATTATTTAGTTAGGTTAGTTTTTGTACATATAGTTTATAATATATCTTTTTATCGTGTTGGTTTGGATTATTTAGTTAGGTTAGTTTTTGTACATATAGTTATAATATATCTTTTTATCGTGTTAGTTTGGATTAGTTAGTTAGGTTAGTTTTTGTACATATAGTTATAATATATCTTTTTATCGTGTTAGTTTGGATTAGTTAGTTAGGTTAGTTTTTGTACATATAGTTATAATATATCTTTTTATCGTGTTAGTTTGGATTATTTAGTTAGGTTAGTTTTTGTACATATAGTTATAATATATCTTTTTATCGTGTTAGTTTGGATTAGTTAGTTTAGTTAGGTTAGTTTAAGTTAAGTTTTTGTACATATAGTTATAATATATCTTTTTATCGTGTTAGTTTGGATTAGTTAGTTTAGTTAGGTTAGTTTAAGTTAAGTTTTTGTACATATAGTTATAATATATCTTTTTATCGTGTTAGTTTGGATTAGTTAGTTTAGTTAGGTTAGTTTAAGTTAAGTTTTTGTACATATAGTTATAATATATCTTTTTATCGTGTTAGTTTGGATTATTTAGTTAGGTTAGTTTTTGTACATATAGTTATAATATATCTTTTTATCGTGTTAGTTTGGATTATTTAGTTAGGTTAGTTTTTGTACATATAGTTATAATATATCTTTTTATCGTGTTAGTTTGGATTAGTTAGTTTAGTTAGGTTAGTTTAAGTTAAGTTTTTGTACATATAGTTATAATATATCTTTTTATCGTGTTAGTTTGGATTATTTAGTTAGGTTAGTTTTTGTACATATAGTTATAATATATCTTTTTATCGTGTTAGTTTGGATTATTTAGTTAGGTTAGTTTTTGTACATATAGTTATAATATATCTTTTTATCGTGTTAGTTTGGATTATTTAGTTAGGTTAGTTTTTGTACATATAGTTATAATATATCTTTTTATCGTGTTAGTTTGGATTAGTTAGTTTAGTTAGGTTAGTTTAAGTTAAGTTTTTGTACATATAGTTTATAATATATCTTTTTATCGTGTTAGTTTGGATTATTTAGTTAGGTTAGTTTTTGTACATATAGTTATAATATATCTTTTTATCGTGTTAGTTTGGATTATTTAGTTAGGTTAGTTTTTGTACATATAGTTATAATATATCTTTTTATCGTGTTAGTTTGGATTAGTTAGTTAGGTTAGTTTAAGTTAAGTTTTTGTACATATAGTTATAATATATCTTTTTATCGTGTTAGTTTGGATTATTTAGTTAGGTTAGTTTTTGTACATATAGTTATAATATATCTTTTTATCGTGTTAGTTTGGATCTTTTTATCGTGTTAGTTTGGATTATTTAGTTAGAGTTTTTGTACATATAGTTATAATATATCTTTTTATCGTGTTAGTTTGGATTATTTAGTTAGGTTAGTTTTTGTACATATAGTTATAATATATCTTTTTATCGTGTTAGTTTGGATTAGTTAGTTTAGTTAGGTTAGTTTTTGTACATATAGTTATAATATATCTTTTTATCGTGTTAGTTTGGATTAGTTAGTTTAGTTAGGTTAGTTTAAGTTAAGTTTTTGTACATATAGTTTATAATATATTTTTTTATCGTGTTAGTTTGGATTATTTAGTTAGGTTAGTTTTTGTACATATAGTTATAATATATCTTTTTATCGTGTTAGTTTGGATTAGTTAGTTTAGTTAGGTTAGTTTAAGTTAAGTTTTTGTACATATAGTTATAATATATCTTTTTATCGTGTTAGTTTGGATTAGTTAGTTAGGTTAGTTTTTGTACATATAGTTATAATATATCTTTTTATCGTGTTAGTTTGGATTAGTTAGTTTAGTTAGGTTAGTTTAAGTTAAGTTTTTGTACATATAGTTATAATATATCTTTTTATCGTGTTAGTTTGGATTAGTTAGTTTAGTTAGGTTAGTTTATGTACTTATAGTTATAATATATCTTTTTATCGTGTTAGTTTTTGTAAATTTTTTATCATGTTTTTCTTTTTCATTCCAAATTGTTTATTAATTACATATCACTAATATTATAAAGGCGTAAGTTTGTGTGTGTTTGAATTTTTCTCCTTCACGCTCAAACGGCTTAACGGATGCGGAAGAAATTTGGCACGAAGATAGCTCATACCTTGGATTAACACATATACTACTTTTTTTCCTGAAAAATTGAAATGTTACATGGAATGATCAAATATCTATCCCGGGGCGCAGCTAGTTGTAAATAATAACATTGTCGAAGCAGCCATGGCCGCCAAACAGGTGGCCAAGACTGTTATTAGAATTGTCTAAAAATTACTATTGCATTGTGCCAAAATGACAGTTTCGATATAGAATAGATCAGAGTTAGTACAAAAACTATGTTTAGTTTAATACTAACTGTGGTCTATTCTATGTCAAATTTTGGCACATTGCAATTGTTATTTTGACACAAATCTAATAACACACATAGGCTTCTGGACGAAATCACACGATATGATAAATCATGATAAATGCATTGATTACAACAGCAAAAAAATTGCATATGGATTACTTTTATACCAATAATAATCTACTGATAATCCAAATGCTCTCACCCACCACCAGACGGCAGCGTGCCTAGATCGATTCATCGATTAAATGTAGCCTATGTCCTTTCCACGAATCTTGTCTATCTTTATGCCAGATTTCATTAAAATCTGTTCAGCAGACAGGCGAGAGTAGAGTCCCCGATCCCGTTTTCTATCTACTGTAGTTGATTCCCTAACTTTCGACGATTTTAAATAAATAAATGCACTTACTATGTAACTTTTCTCTCGTAATACTGCTTCAAGTGTTCTTGTTTATCCAAGGCTATGAATGTGGCTCGTCCTACGTTATGTTTCTTGAGGTACTCGACGGCAGCTTGCGCCGTCTCCACTGTGTCCACCACTATGTTGTCGAGCGCGCCGCAGCACGTGGAGATGGCGACGTCGTACTTAAGGTCTATGCCACCGAGATCGCCCTACAAATTATGTTATTTTATAATTATTTAAATCTAGCTGTCCCGGCGCACTTCGTACCGTCTAGCAGACGATTATTTCAGAGAAATGTTACCATCGTATTAATATAGACAAATATGGATATCAATTATTGATACGATAATTACTAACGTCACTCAATTGTTTTGCCTTCCCGGAACATCTCCACTAACATTTAAACTTTAATATTAAAGTTTAATCGAATTTTATTTTTTTCACTGCGTACGTTTAAGAACCATCTTCGTATTTCAAGGAATATTCTAAAAAAGAATAAGTAAAATCGGTTCTGCTGCTCTAGAGACTTGCGCTCAAAGCAACACATTCAGCGATTCATTTTTATATTATAGAAGATAGATCAATGCTAGCAACATAGACTATCTGTCAAAAAAAGCGACAGCACAGCAGAAATCTGTTGCTCTGTTGTTGTTTATTTTCTAGTGTATAAATGTTGTGTTAGATTTAGTAAAAAAAAGGATGTATAGAATCACAGGTAGGTTTGTTCTATTGCCTGTGGGGCACCAGAAAAAACAGGCTCCCAACAGACCTTATTTTTTTAAATTGCTTTCCTAAATAGTAACTCCTTATGTACCCACCAACACCTTTTTGTAAGTAATATGTTTTATATCTTATATTATCATACTTTTAAGTTTAAAAATAGTATGTAACCGAATTAGATACAGCTGGCATTTTTTTTTTGCAGTTAATTTGTTCGAAAAACTAATCACGAGACTGACAAAAATGAGAAATAAAGACCATTTAAAAAAAAAAAACTTATCTTTCCAGATGTCACTGACAAATCGGGGAATACACATATAAAAATCCGACGAATTGAGAACTGCCTCCTTTTGAAGTCGACTAAGAATATAAGGTAAGAAAAGAAGATAATTCTTTATTTGTCGAACTAACAGTAACGAGAGAGCAAGAGCGAAAGTATGTTTGTTGGTTTGTTTGTTCGTCTTCTCCTCAATAACTGAGCATCAGATCGACTTGATATTATGCACTAAAACCCGGAGAATGCCAGAGGTTTTAAAATATCGGATAATTCAATAAAAATCAACATATTTACGTTAAATTAATGATCTCCTCCGCAATGTTCCGCAGTTGACAGCTCATGTGAAGGATGTTTGACATGACGTGTCGTTTATTAAGGGTAAGAGGAAAAGTTTATTTTACAAGGAGCCCACCACTCTTAGTTGTTTGTTACCTACTTAAAAATTCTTATTCTAGTATCATGTGTTATATTAAAAATGTAACACATCATATTATAATATAGCGCAGTTCAAATAACATTGATGCCATGACACCAACAGTTATGAACTATATGAAAATAATATGAAAAATGCTTAGAGGTCGATTTTCGAATCATTATAATTTTGCCACTCACCAATCGTCCAAAAATCCCGGGCAAATTTCCGTTTTTCTTTTCTCTCATGAGGGAGTCAAGTACGCGGCCGCGCGACCGATTAGCTGTCATAGCTTGCTTAGACTCTTCTAGCTGGCCTCTATACAATACACAACATAATACAAGTCAATACACGCTTTTAAACATACATGAGCTAAAAAATAGCAAAGAAAAGTTTGTCCGCTAACCGCAAGGCTTTTTAATTTTTTAAGGATTGCAATTCGTCAGTCGGCAATATTTTTCTTTCAAATCTGTTCTTCGTAGTTTTTGCGTTATAGACAACCCTAGTACAACCAGGTTAGCTATGGTTAATGGCTATTTAATTATAATCCCACTTAGAGGTGGACTATGGGAGGAAATATATGCCTATGTAGAAACAAGTTGATTTTATACAAAAGTGATAATTCGGCAGGACTACGAAGAACAAGTAGAGACACTGTAAGGCGCCACCGGTTCATGGTAGAGGTTCCACGGACTCGCACAAAACGCTTCGCGTCTATTTCTATTGTGCAAACTGACAGGTTGTGGAATTCGCTGCCAAGTTCTCTATTTCCCGATAGCTATAATTTCGGTGTCCTCAAATCGCGAGTGAATCGGTTCCTTCTAGGCAAGCGCGCTATCCGCATCGTCATTTTGCATCAAGTGAAATTGCGGTCAAGCGCAATACTAATTGACTTAAAAAAAAATAACTTTTTTCAGTTTGAAATAAAAATTATATCTCTGGACCGATTTTGATAAATACCACCATCACTTTAGAAGTATTTTACCCAAATTTGTAATAAAAATTAGAATGTTTCAAATCGGTCTAGCCGTCTCATAGACACGAACTAACAAACATAATAAAGTCGTACCTCAGCGATCTAACTTTCCCGGCGACAGAAGTTTCTTCTTTCTTGATATTCTGGTACTGTGTGTTCAAGTTTTCCAACTCACGTTCTTGCGCTGGTAACGACGATTGTAATTCAGTTTGCGATCTGAAAGATTAATTCATTATAAAGTACTTCTTTTTCTTAACTTATTTTTACAATTTAAACACATCAATTTCAATCCCGACATACCTAAAACATAAAAAGGAGAAAAGATATAAACTGCACACAGTTTTTATATTTACTCGTATTATAACAATTTTGCTTTTATCATTGGAGCTAACTTCAGCCGATTTTCTCAAGCAATTACGCGCATTTAATTCCAACACTCACGCTCGTTTTTCGGGAATTGAAGGTCACTTACACTAATTTTAATGCAATAAGAACTTGTTGCCGTAAGTTACGCCAGTTTTTCATCATCCCCAAGAAACGTCAGAATTTGTACACTAGGCCCAACTTCCGTCTTTAGATCACACTTACGCCTTATATGCCAAACTTACGCTAAAGAGCTAACCAACGCCTTTATACTAAGCTTAAGCTAAAGAGCCAACTTACGCTTTTAAACCAAACTTAATTTAATGAGCTAACTTAAGCCTTTTGACTATACTTACGCTAAAGAGCCAACTTACACCTTTCATATCAAACTTACGTTAAAATGCCAACTTACGCCTTTTTCTCCAGCGCGTCCGTCTCAGCCTTCTCGAGCGCTTCCTTCAAATGCGCCAGTCTCTCATTCTCGCTGGTCTCAGTGCTGAGATATATCTTGAGCTCCTTCTCTGCCAGCTTGTGTGTGCGACTCGCCTCGTCCACTAGACGCTTCAGGTCTATGAGGCGGGTTTGGAGACCGTCCTTTTGCTCTTGCAGGCCCTCGGTGCGGGCCCTGTGATGAGGAAAAATATTTTTATATCATTTTTCTTTCTCCTACACAGCTACGCATTTGACCACAAGCTCGCACGACTACGGAAGTCAGCGATACTGTAGCCCTAGATGAAGCATGCCTAGTCTGGAATACACTAGCAATACAGTTAGGTGCATGGCGACAGATTTTACAACTCGAGGGTGGTATCTAGCCAGGCGAGCGATACAAAACGCCCTACCACCATGCTATGGTTTCCTCACGATGTTTTCCTTCACCGGAGAGATATTACAAATCAAACGAGTAAATTATATCTGCAAGCCGCTTTAAAATTGATATTAAATATAGTGTGTCTCGTGGGACGTTAATTTACAGGTATCGATCGTTTGTCTTCATATAAGAATTTTATTGGAGGTCAAGGCAGAGGTCTTATGGCAGCTTAGGAACTCCTCCCGAAGATTATCATTTTCAAATGACGAGGTGTTTTAGACAGAATAGCGATACAAATGTTATCCTACATTAGAGCATTAGAGCCGTCCGTAAACAAAATGTACGGACCAGTTGACTTTCAATCTCGAACACCGGGTTGGACACATATTAAAGTTGTTCATCACGATAGTGATCCCTATTTGGTTTAATGCACACTGACCTATGACCCTGTGTAAGAATAAGAAATATTTATCGACCTGTAAATAACGTTCGTTACAGGCAAGTCTTGTTACATTTTAATGATTAATTTCTTATTTAAAATTTAAAAAAATTAAACTTATAAAACTTAAACATAGTTTTCATAACATATGTTTATCATATTATATATTTACATTTTAATTTATTTCTTTACTTATTAGTAATATTTTGTAATGGTTGTTGGTTACACGAGAACGATGATTCGACAAGCTGCATTGACATACAGTGAAAGTAAACGTTTAGACAGCTATAGACCGCCAACTTGTCCATACAATAAGTTATAGCTCTTCACATAGCTAACACATTATTTATTAGGCGTTACCGGTTTATTTTTTTCTGTCATTTATATCACTTTAAAGTTACAAACTTCCTAAGCAGTCATATTTTTGCACTGATACGATGCCTATTAAAAGCCTTTATTATGCAGAATTCAAAATCTTTTTTCAAAATATAACGCGTAGGTCTAAAATACATCATAGTAAATCGATTGCCACCAATAACAAAAAATTACGTTACAATTTAGGGGTGAAAAGAGGTAGGCCCCGGAACGAAAATTCTATCAGCAACACGAAAACAGTGAAGGGTCAGTAATACGCTTAAGTATTCTGATAACTTACCTGACGCCCGCCATGACAGTTTCGTATTCTCGTTCTGCCTCTTTCTTGTTTTCTTTATGCTTTTCTAACAACTTTTCGCAATCTTCTATCTCTCTCTTATTCTTTTCTGGGATCTATGAAATATCACGAAATATCATCAACTGATTCCCATATAACAAGACTTTTTTGTTTTAATCAGCGTTGAGTAATTATATTTTTAGCCTATAGTATTTCCAAGACAGAAAATCCTTGAAAGATATTTACGAGTAGAATCATGATTTTTTCTTCATACACGATATAAGAAAAATATTTCGACTCAAGAAAAAAAAATTTGAAACATTTTCATCACTTATTAAAGTGAATCATCACAAATATTAAATAAATACTTAGATTTCGCCCCACTTTAAAAATGAAGAAGAATATTGTAAATTTAATGTATCATTACATTTATTTTTGCCTTGACTGCAGTATTTATTTTTAAATCCCTTAAGTAAAGAGTAGACTCCTGATCACCAAACTTAATATGCAGTCAATGAATTCGACATTATAATCCTACTAATATTGTAAAAGCAAAAATTTGTAACAATGGTTGTTCTTTTTACTCTTTCACGCAAAAACCGCTCAACCGATTTGGATGAAATTTGGTATAGAGATATCTTAGACCCTGGATACCATCTACCAATCACAGTGAACCCATATTGTATGAGAAAATTTAGATAAATTCGAAAAAAAAAATTAGATTCTCCATACTAAAATTGGTCACGTGATCGGTCAAATTGTATGGAGGACGCAATAATTTTTTCTCGCATTTTACAACTTTTTTTTCTACTTTGGGTTTACTTTGATGGGTAAACTAACACCCTTAAGTATTGTCACATCTTTCTTATACACATTTTTTACATAAAATTTAACCTATATCTATAATTCTGTCTTACCAATTCCAACTCGATAAGTTTCTTCTTCTCTTGTTCTATAAGTTGTTCTAGATTCTTCTTCTTCTTGTTGGACTGCGTGCTCTCCGCCTGTATGGAGACGGTCTTACGTTTGCACGCTTGCAACTTCTCCGTCGCTTGCTCTTTCTTTTTACGTAGCTCGTTGTATTTTCTAGGGTTAAGTAATAAAAGCATAGAATATTTATCAGTTTTATTATAATAACAATTACTTTATATTAATCTCTGTATCCTTCAAAAAAGGTAAATAATTACGCCGATTCGGACAAGGCAAACTTCCCAAACCAGTCGTACTAGCCAGTCGGTGGTGACTGGCCGAATCGGGGTCATCTACGGCTTCTAAACGTAAAAAAACACAATAATTGTTTTGCATTTTCAAACAGATTAATGACGTCATTATTTAAGAGCTTTTCACGAGAATATCATTATTAGGAACTTTACTTAGATTTTCAAAAATCTCTGATAACGTAATTGTTAGATTCTGAGTAAAATGGGAGTTTGTAAATTTAAAATGTTGTCAGTTATGCTAAACTGCAACACGTCAAAGTTCTCAAACGCATTTCGTGTGTGAAAGATGACGTGGTGTTTGTAGTCACGTCAAACAGATTATAAATTATAAAATTATATTTTGATAAAAGAAAATACATAAGAATTCTACATAAGAACGATAGAGATTCCCGAGATACAAGGTCAAAAATAAACTTATAACCGTTTTTGTTGCAAAACACTGCGTTCACTAAAGTTTAATTAACATTTTTAGTTTGATTGATTCCTTACTCGGATCCTTCGTTGAGTACGGCTCGTTTTTCCTTCAACTCCTCTTGTATTTTGGCTATTTTTTCGTCAAGCTTCGCGAGGGTTTCCTTCAGCTCTTCAAATACGCCCTCCTCTTTGGCAACGATCTTTTTGCTTTCATGACTGTAACAAAAAATCAATACTTAGTGTTGTATGATAAGACTTTGTTGAAATTCTAGTATATACAAATGTGGAAGTGTGTTTGTTGGTCTTTCTTCTCCTCGACAACTTAATTTATTTGCACACATATAGTTGAAT
Organism: Ligdia adustata; assembly: GCA_947049295.1. Lineage (NCBI taxonomy): Eukaryota > Metazoa > Arthropoda > Insecta > Lepidoptera > Geometridae > Ligdia > Ligdia adustata. Next base: position 7,176,458 of record OX346237.1, read on the forward strand.
GAATGAATTAATTCTTTATTGCAGACGCACAAACATCAAATATACAGGAAAAATATAACATGTAGTGCCACAAGTGGCGGCCTTATCGTTAAAAGCGATCTCTTATTGGCAACCTTAGGAGGGAGACAATTTTCAATTTTTAGTCCTAGGTCCGGAGAGTGCCATATATTTACATATATTTCTGCAGTACAAAGTTTCTCATTTTGATGGCTGCATTAGTCTTGTTGACGAGATCCACGGCCGTGGCGCAAGGTTCGTGGTACTTCTTCCATTCACTCTCGGCGCCTCTCACTCGGTTCAGTTTCTCTTTGCGCTGATCGTTCAGTAACTCTACTTTGTCATCGAGCCTTTGTATAGGGTCCTGTGGAGATAACAATGTGCTTACTGATAACTAATGAGCGGTTTATTATTGAAAGAAAGAAAGAAATTTGTACCGAAAAACTACTTGGAGTTATCATAATATATAAATAAATTTCTTGACACAAACCGGCCCAAACTCAGCATTAGGTGTGTGTATTTTATTATGTGTGATTTTTTTTTAATGACATTAATAATTTGTAAATGTATGGACTACACTTGTCTGTAATAAATATATGTATTTGAATTGAATTATGCTACGGATGACTTTTGTAGATCAATAGCAACGACTTCTATTAGACGACTGATGAAAATTCGTTACAAATAATCAGCTGTTCCAGATATCATCTACTTTAATACAATTAAAAGCTGCCTTGATTGATAAACTAACTAATTAGCCATTGATTTAATCAGTGATTACCTGCAACGAATTCAGTTAGTAGGATTTAATTTTAGTATTAAATATAAGTAACACAACACAACAACAGTATGTTTAGTGTAATAGACGTTATCTGACTTACTTTATATCTATTGGTGCCAATAATATCTTCGAGATACTCCAACATTCCACATTCATGCTCGGTCTGCGCTTTGGGCTTCATCATGGCTATCTGCTCCACTTCACCCTGAAACAAACGAAATTATAATTTTAAAAATATTTATAGCAGCAAAAATGTTGTCTTGTCGGCGGTCCACGTAAGACTGCCGAGTTCGTATGAGTGTCCGACGAACTAAACTCCGCTACGAAGTCAGCTGCGAAATTATAACTACGGTAGCATGTAGTCAAGCGACTAGCTCTTTAATTGTAATTCCAAATCGTGCTGCCTCTTGGTACGAAGGTTCTGGTTTAATATAATAAACCCTCTTACAAACGAATATGCAATTATATTAAAATTAAGAAGTTAGTCGGTTTCGTATATACTAGTTACAAAGTAAGCGACTATCGTGCCTAACTTCATAGCAAAGTTCAGTTAGTCGGACGCAGCTAAAACCTCGGCAGTTTCACGGATACCGCCGACCAGTCAACACCTCTTTACCAGCGAGTTGGATTGCAGGCATTACATTACAGTTTATATAAGACAGATAATTTACAATTGTTTTTTTATACACACTAGAGTATAAGACAATAGTTTTGAGTACTTAGTTACCGTATAAGCGTACCTGCAAGATAAGGAAACGGTTGTGGTCGAGATCGATCCCATGCGATCGCAGCATCTTATTTATCTCCTTGAACTGCACTCGCTTGCCGTTCAGTTGGTAGAACGAAGAGTTGTCTTTGAACGCGGTGCGTGATACCACGATCTCTGAGTCGGGGACTGTTGTGTATGAGTCACCTTCCTGCAGGACAAAGATAATAAATTATTTATAAATTACCTCATTATCTAGTCACTAGCACAGTCTTATTAATAAACACTACTCAAGTTTGATAGTTTATGTCTTATTTTATCCTACAGATATCGTAACGCGCTAATGCAAGACATGAGACGCACAAAATTGAGACGCATCGATTTCACATCTACGATACTTGGTATAAAAGGTTTCGGAGGGGACTTTTAGACCAGACGATTGTATGATTCACCTGAACATTTTTTTTGTGAATACATACGTTGGTAATATCTTTTTTTACCTTTTATATATGGCACCATACGATTTACATATTCGCCAGCGTCGAGTTTATCAATACTCTACCAGGGCTTTTATGGAGATTTCCCATGAAAACAAAGTTATTCCGTTTTTATATCGCTTGCCCACATTTGTGAACATAAACAAGACATTAATGGTTAATGATCCACCAACATTACACATTATAACTTACAGAATTACTAGTTTTACAATAAATACACAGACAGAGACGCCATTTTCTAGCGAATGCGAGATTACTCCGTTAGTAATATTTCATATAATAAGTTATTATTTTGTGACTTTATGTAGATAACTAATGACATATTGAAAATTGTAGTTTTAGTTGCTGCGTTGTCTTTTTCAAAATTGTAAATAAGTTATTACTTAGATGTAAGTCAAAAGAGAAAGAGGGAAGTTTTTGCTGTTGTTTTTTTCAATTTTGGATCTCACATTATTTGTTTTTTGAACTACCAGTTGGTTGTGGTATAACTGATGTTTAAGTTTTCGAAAATGTATACATAACTTCACAAAATCGCTTTGAATTAGAAGGACGGACAGTTTATCATCTGTATTTCTTACGTTAGGATTTCTACTGAACAGATGGAACCGATCCACAAAGTCACATAATAAATTAGAATTATTAGGTAACTTTAGGACTTACAATACAAAAAATCAAAAAAAGTATCTGTGGTCAGCACCTGCCATCTGCCGCAAAAAATAAATTAGATACGCTTTGCTTTACACGAATAATAAGAGATTATACATAGAAAAAAAAAACAATTATTTTCGCTGTTCACGCGTTGATAATTTTGTAAACGGTAATTATATTGGGTTAATTAGGAACATTTCTTTGGTATAAAAACGCCATTGAACCTGCATTCTGACATAGTTAGAAAATTCTACACTATGAAGATCCTCATTGGCATTTGTGAGTATTATTTCGTTTTAAACACATAACGAGCGAGCGAAGAGTCGCTGCATCAAGTCTGGCTTTTATTTATCAGTACCTCTACCTATATGTATGTATACATTTCATAAGGTCAGGTTTGTCTGGATATTAGAACTCGCGTACAGGTCATAAATTCAAACTAAAATCTTAACGAGGTATTGGCTTGTATTTAAACCACAACTCGCTTGATTCAAAGTAAGGATGGCGCACGCCTACCTAGAAGATATCTATTCACTTGCAGTATCATACCTTCCTTCATAGCTAGTGTATCCAGGACTAGGCATGCTTCATCCTGAGCTACAGTATCGCTGACTTCCGTAGTCGTGCGAACTTTTGGTCAAATGCCTAGCTGTGTAGGATAAAAAAAATGTATGGAACAGTTGGTTTCTATTAATCGAATTCAAAGTTGTTCCTATAGTGAAAGTTGCTCATAATAATGGGTATAGTGACCCCCTTCGCTTTAGTACACCTCTGACCGGCAATCGTGTACACAAAGTATCCTAACACTGTTACAGTTGCACTGATCGCAACGGTCGCAGCCTACAACCGCATGCCAGTTCCTGGTCCAAGGATCGGAAGCCACACTGCCGACTATACAGGTTTTCGCACCCATGCAGAACCCTCACAGAGAACGCTTTACAGAACCTCGATCTATCGAGACGGAGAAAATGAAGAACCCGTAGAAAACCCCACATCACTGTCACATGACCCTGCTATTTGCTATTGCAAGGAAGAGCTTCCAGGAGTCTGCGCAAGCAATCACATGTGGTATCCCAGCGAATGTCACATGCATTACTGTTCAGGATACCAGCCTGGTTACTTGCGCGAGTTACACGATGGCCCGTGTATTTATCCACGTCCGAGACCTGCTCAGACTCAAGAGAACCACGATTTAGATACGATGTAAATGTTGGCCGGTTAGCGGACGTACTTGAAACTAATATATACTCTTCTTATTATTATTCCTCATCGGAGTTTTGACAGCATTAGGGCAATTCTGACTTTTGAGACTGCCACTCTGGAGAGCAACGTCTGAATATTACAACCATAACTATTTTATCGTGAAACTACTATAACCATCTTCTCATGGTTCGCATCTTTGACGTTAACCTCAGATTATTGGTGCAGCAATATTTCAATAAAAGGCTCGTATTTCGGAGCGCATATTCGGGCTGTGTGAATGTGAAATCATGACAAACCACTCATATAACTATTGGGACTAACCTACACTTCGAGAAGGAAAAAGCTGTTTTATAGAAACAGTTAAGTACCGGAGTGTTTTATTTTTTCGAATTACTTGTTGGTTCCAGGTCACTTGGTGCCGAAGAGCTTTCAGTTATTTTTTCAGTTTTAATATTTTCATTTTTATATCATAAACTGACCTCTCTGAAGTTTGGTTTAGAATGCATCTACTCGATAAGCCTGTGCATTTGTAAATTTTTAAGAATTTTATATGTAATATTGAGAGAAGGGCCGCTACAACAGAATTTCTCGCCGGTTCGAATAAAACCTAGATCCGGGACAGACAACCAATAAGGATAGTGATCGAACGATTGTATAGTTTATGTCCTCTCCACGTTTCACAATCTGGCGAAGACTAAAAGAAAGTTAAGTGTGGCAGTCTTAAATGTAGATTTGAAATTATAGTGTTTGCTAAATATTACTTGTTTGTGTGTTAGTTTTAATACGTCCGTTAATGCTTCAAAAATATAAGTCGAAGGCGAACTAAAACAATTGTTTAATTAATAACTCTTTCTGTATTTGTTATCGCTCGTATTGTATTACTCAGTACTTCGTTAGTACTAAGAGAATTCGACCCAACGATTTATTGCTTTCCTACTTCCATGATACAACCAGATAGGCAAGGGAGAAACCAACCCAAAAAACAAACCCAAGACGCAAAAACGACGGGGTGTCATAAGTTTAACGTGTATGTGTGTTTGAGTGTATGTCTGTCGGTGGCATAGAATAGCTCTCGAACGAATAAACTGATTTAGATTTTGTATTTTTGATCGAAAGATGATTTAGTTGGGAGTGTTGTTAGCTATGTTTGGTGAAAATCGGTCATAGATGACCGCTGTCAAAAAGTGGTAGCTCGCATATTTTTTCACAACTCCCTAACTATGGGTTTCAAGTGTTGACTATGCAGTAGAATAGAAATACTATACATTATGAAACAATTCAGATTCAAGGTGGCCGCTACCATAAAATGGCTCATTACATTTTTTTTATATTATGCGTCTTCTTTTCATAAAAAATCTGTAGCAATAGGTTTGTTATCGTACGCCCATTTAGTTATATTATTTGACAGGTCACCTCCTTAACTAAAAAATATGATTAAGGCTTTATATAGCAGTAAAATGTGCACTGAATGGAGATACACTCCCCAAGTTACTGAAACAGGATTCGAACTGCAATATAATGGGTTTCAAAATAAAGAGAAATGTTAAAAAATAAGTTTCAAATATGACCGAAGAACGCGCGAAATTCATAAAGACTTCGCAAAAAAGAAGGAGGTTCTCGATTCGTCCCGATTTTATTGTTTTTGTTATCTGATTTCTCTCTCTGTCAAGACCGATATAAAAAGAATGTTTTTGCTTGTAATGAGCCGATTTAAAAAATATTTTTGTCTGAGAAGTAGACCAATTTAATAGTACAAAAATGGTCCATGTGTTTTATTTTTAAATCGCACTAAACTGATAAAATTGTATCGACGCCTGCAGAAACGAAATAACACTTTTTTTTATTTTCAAGGTTTCGTACAAAACAACGTGTAACTTCTACAATTATGGACAAAAGACGAAAATTTTTAAACTGGTAGTTTGCGAATAGACTGCATTGAATGTTGTAAATAATGCATGTGCTCGTATAATATATGCATTGTATATAAATCGATTCGTATTATAAAATTACCTTTACCGAGAAAACAAGCAATCAATTTCCATTGCAAGCAATTACAAATTGTATTGTAACAGTCGTATGTACATTATTATATGTATATCTTAAATATACGTGTAAAATAAAATTAGGAATTACATGCGATATATTTTAAATATTTTTTATTGGTCATAAGCTCTATAACAAAGTTACAAAATGCAGTTTATCTTTGGCATCATTTTGCGTAAGTATTTATTACAATACTAATTTTAAACAATTTTAAGAATTTACATTTAAATATGTATTTATAAATACTAGCTGACCCAACAAACTTCGCAGAACCGATGATTATTATATTAAGTTTGAATCGGCCTACCTATGTATTTAAGTTTTCATTCCAACGCGCGGCGGTTGCGCTAGGGTTATCTACTTTGGCTTATGCAGAAAAAACTATCACGGTAGTGGCACTCACTAGCTGTGTGATTTACTGTTGAGAATGAAACTGTAAAAATGGCAATATAAAACAATAATAACAAAAATATTACAATTTTGAGACGCATGTCTCAAGCCGAAGAATAAGAATTGTTTATTGCCCTTTGACAAAATTAAACTTAAAAACTTCGATGGCAGTCGAACTTGCACTGTTCCCAACTGTTCCGATATATATTAGGTCCTTACATATGAAATTGGCGTTTTGTCGTACTGCCCACTTTGATCTCAAATATCTCTTCTTTGGTTAGGGATTCCAATTTCAAATTTATACAGCTATTTATTCATACATTTGTATTTCGAAAACCGTAATTCATTTGTTTTGTCCTCGTTTGGTTTTTTCTTTGCGTCACGCAGTTTACAAAACGGAAATCTTGAAATATCCGAAAGATCCGATTTAAAATCCCTTCATTATTGTGCCGGTTGAGTAATGTAACGCAGCAGACGCACGACCACGGAAGTCAGCGAAGTGTAGCCCTAGATGGAGCATGTCTAGTCTGGAATACACTGGCTCTCAAAGAAAGCTGCTGGAACACACCGTTAGGTGCTTGGCGACAGATTTTGCTCTGGTTTCCTCACGATGTTTTCCTTCACCGGTAGCTCAGTCTCTTATTGTGTTCGTGAGCTGTATCTATGTGTGCGTTGCCCAAGCGCACTTTTTTTGTAGATTGACTTCTGTACTATCTGCCTTTTGTTCTACTAGAGATTTTCTCGAATTCCAGTTACCCTAGCATCATCGATTCAAGCAAAACCGTCCTCAGCACAAGATTCTGCCTGCGGATGCCCCATAGAGGAGCCGCTCTGCGCCACTAACAATCATACATACTTCGGCGTCTGCAGGATGTTATGTCACAGTCTACAACTCCAGCAATTCTTCGACAAGGTCCACGGCGGACCCTGCCAAGAACAGTTGGTCGGACTCGACTACTTGTACAGTTAGCTATCTTAGACAACAATCGAATATTTAAGCGAATATAACTAAAGTGAATTAGAGCGGACTGTTTTCTTACATCTCATCTTGGAGTCACACGTTGGGTTTTACACGTTTTATTACACTTTAATTTGTACGAGTAATTGATACTTGAAATAAAGTGAAAATATCATACAATCAGTTTCATAAATGAACCTGAGGCTTACTGTAGCTACCTAAACGATCCACAAATACTTTGTCGAGAACTCCACCAGTAGGTAATTATGATTGATCGTACTTGGGCTAGCTATCCTAGAGCAAAAAAGTTGGACACATGCAACAGAGTATACGAATGGAAACGATGATATTGCTTTATTTAAAAAGTTTTTGTAAAACGATGATTAGGATACATAGGTTATATTATAATACAATAAGTACCTTTTTCGGTTTCATTTTTGAGATCAACAATTGCTTAAAAATTAACTTAATTTTTCAAATTAATCATGTTCTTGATTTAAGTACCGCAATTCTAATATGTATGATATTGACACTTAAAATAAATTATTTATTGAATAAACGTAAAATCAGTGGGCTGGTTTTAACGTGGCTGCCTTCGAGCAATCTCTTCTGGGGGGCTTCTGTGTCAAAGCTAAGACGACTTTGGAAAATTGAAAGAATGCAATAGGCAGAAACGCGATTATTTATAAATAAAATAATTTTTGAATAAGTAGATCACATCAAAAATGGCGATATTGTGCTCGATTACGAAATTTTTGGCTTAAGTATATAATTATTTTTTCCAAAATCCTAAAAGTATTTCAATGTCACATTGCGTTTCTGCAGATAAATTCATACCGTAGATATTATCCTACGACGAATGCGTTTTAGTATAAGCGCCCACTAAACTAAACGCAGCAAATCATTACAAATTATCTTGTTTTTAAATTATAGTATGTAACAACAATTGTCGTGGTAACATAATGCAATCGATTTTCATGTTTAGTTAATTACTTTGACTTGTAAGTGATTTGCTACTTGCAATTTAATTATTCATTTAATGCGTTTTAAGTGTGCGTATAACAAGATTATAAAGTATGGTCACGCAAAAATTTTGATTTTCTTTTTATTGTTTTAATCGGACAGATATATAAATAAATAAACATTATGAAGATTATCATTATTTTGTGTAAGTATTGTAGTTCTAAAAGTTATTTTCAAGGAATTACATTTATATAGCAGATCTCTGATGATTGGTGGGTACTGTAAACTAATTTCATAACGTCAGATAAAGGTCCAAAGTATTTGTTTATAGGCCCTAGTCTAACCCTAGCCCCAATGAGGTGAATGATTCCTGGCCACACTGCCCGCTTGTTTACAGATTAGTTTGAAGCAAAGTTGATGCGAACACTCTGGGCCTGACTGTGCAACCACAGCCATTGCAACTCGATTACCATTGGGTAATCATGTTATTCATCCAAGCGGGACGCAGGATAGGGATCGCGATTGGGATATCAGGTCATAATAAGATAAGACGATGTGTTAGAACTACAAAGCCGACTGTTGACGTTAGAAAGAACATTCTGTCGCCTTAGGCAGCCTAAAAACAAAACGCTCCACATATTTAAACAAGTCCTTTTAAACAAGTGATTACGTACCGAGTTCATTACGGCAGGTGCTGATAGAATTTTTAGTTTTAAAATTTTGATTTCTAACCAAGCCCTAGACAGATTTTGATAAAATTTCAATAGAACTCGGGAGGCTTACCCTTTAAAAAAATTCAAATCGGCCCTATGTCCAGCCGTCTCAGAGAAATCAGGTAACAAACTGAAAACAAAACATACCGTCGAAGTCGGCAGAGAAGGTAGTAAAGTACTTGTTTCATTTTCGGCCAGGACGGTGTACGTCTACCAAAAAATGCCTAAAGATGTGATTAAAAATGTCTTTTAATTTAAAATGCATCAGTCGCCTACTTCATTGTGTACAAAATTATCTAGTTTCTGCAAATTACATTGAAATTATGGCATCCCTGAAAGATTTTTATATCCATTGGTCACATTGCTGTATCAATTGTACCACCCGTCAAAAATTTCAAAATTGACACAAAAACGCGCCTCTTTGCGTAAATAACGTGGAAATATTTGGATTCGAAATAAATTTTTATCACTGCGATAAGTTACGTTATTTTTAATTTGGTTGATAGATTAATATTAATAATCCCTAACGTATTTAAGATATTATGTACACTGTCCTGGCCGGTGCTCCAAACATTATTGAAACATCTCTTTATTATAAATTTTAGTATGTCTCGTGTCATCGTTGCTGGCAAGACCGAACTTACAATGTAAATGTCCAATCGGGGAGCCAATCTGCGCGAGCAACGGCCACACTTATCGAGGGCTCTGCAGGATGAATTGTCTTCGGAAGATTGTCAAAAACCTCTACAAACTATACGATGGACCATGCCAGGAAACTCTCTTTGGATTCGATTACATGTAATAAGAGTATAAATTATACAGGGGTTATCGCTTAGGGATGTAATACGCCAAAAAGGGTAACTATGACCATCATTACGAACAACTTTCAATATGGAACCAACACTAAGATCGAAAAAAAATTAGCTGTTCCATACAAAAAGTTCATCATCGACAAAATGTATAAAACTGCTTTCGAATTCAGAGTTGGTCCCTTAGTAAAAGTTGTTTATTAGAGTTTGTATAGTAACCCGCTTTCGGCTTATTCACCCCTAGGTGATAGCTTTTTAGATGCTACAAGACTCCACCTCCGCCGGTACATGGTAGAGATTCCACGGACTCGCATTAAACGCTTTGCGTTGACTTTTATTGTGCGATCAAGCAATAATCTCGGTCTTCTCAAATCGCGAGTGAATCGGTTTCAAGGCAAGCGTGCTACATTCGTATCGTCGCTGCTTCATATCAGGCGAGATGCAGTGCATGACAGTAAGTAAGTTCTGCCAGTATGTGGATCCCGTTACCGGCTTTTTTTTTTCCCGATAGCTATAATTTTGCAGTCTTATTATTAAACGCGTCCTAACTTTAAATGTCTTTTGTCTTGTTTTGACGCGTGACGTTTTCTGCCGGATAAAACAAGCCAAATGACATTTAAAGTTAAGACGCGTTTATTAATAAGACCGTGGGTCTTTTGCATTGGTTAGGTGGAAGCATACTACATCTTAGGCCGCATCATCCTAAATCCGCAAAATTTTTTGTTTGCCGGCGATGAGTGAAAAGCGATCCCCACCCCCCTCCCCCTGAGCTGAGTCCAGGTAAGAAATTTTATATAATATTTTCTACGATGAACGAACGCTTTGAAAATTTATAAAAACTATGTGACCCTCCTCTGGCACCAAAGCTGGATCCGCCCTTGGTGTAGTTCCTATAGTTGTCTCGCTGGAGTATAAAGAGTTTTCTCGATTTCTCCCGCCACTCGCTCTGTAGGTCCGAGTGTATACAGACCGCTAAGCGAGCATCACTGAGCGAGTTTTATCTTAGATAGATAGTTGTCGCGGAGACAAATTAGTGAAGAACGAGTTCCCGTCGGCAGTGTAAACGGCCAGCGAATAACTATTATTACAAGTCTCTTTTATTCACACAGAATCAATACCTTTTGTTCATTCCTTGAGCAAGAAAATAGTTCAAAGCTAAGTAATCGCTGGCCCGCCAGAGTAAAATATTAAATGACAATTATTACCCCGTTATCTAACATTTACCAAACGATAATCACGACACCGTGCTTATTAAAAAATTATTGTTTTTTTCTCAGTAATCCTTGGCCACTACATGATTATTGGGACACGCACTACTTTACGAATATATGATGCAAAATGAGAAGACTTATAACGGTTACTTACAGAAAATAGTCGTTTGGTTCAACTACTTATTATAATATTTAAGAGAAAATAAATTAGTATGGAATCTGACACTATTTTTTGAAAATATATACCAATATGAAAAAACTTTTTGTTATGTTAATTGAAGCTAGTAATATAAAACTAACAAGATTAGATGTTTTTTTTTAATAATCTACTTTAAAATTAGATTCGTAGGTGTTTACTAGAAATTTGTATATTAAAGTAGAGTATTAATAAATGTAGTATTTAGCTAAAAGTGTTTTTCCGATTCTCTTCTCAGATAATTATTTGTTTATCCGATCGAGTACGTCCTAACATTATTCACTTAATCAAAATCGGTTCTTTAGTTCGATTTATAAATTATAAAGTAACTGTCAAATTTGATGTCGGTATATCACTTTTTTGAAGAAGGTTTTAGTCAGTGCCCTACTACTACTTATGTCAGTGAACTTAGCAGATCATTATCCAGCAGATCCTATTTTTTTGGAGTTCTATTCGCATGCAGCATAGTTCTATAGTTCCTGATAGTTTTCAGGAATAGTTCTGGTATTTTTTCTTTATTATTATTTATTCTAATAACTGATGCGGGATATATTCGTGTATCGGATCACTATAAAGCAAATCGCAGAAAAATGCGCCATATATTATAAATACTGGTACTTTTCGAGTATATTTCTGGATTAAATGAATATCCAGAATTTTAAACAAGTCCCAGCAGATGCAGCAGATCATAGTCGAAAGTTGTGAAAATGAAAATCTAGAAAAAAAATCTCAAAAAATTGTAGGTACATAACTCAGATTGAACAGAACTCCTCGGTTTTATAAAGAGCTTTAGCCTGACAAAACTGCATTGAAATAATATCCAGAACTTTCAAAAAAACTTTCAGTAGATCAGGTCGAAATTTATAAAACTTAACATATAGAAAAAAAATCTCAATAAATTGTACAAAATTCTGATTGAACAGAACTCCGTGGTTTAATAAAGAGCTACATTAGCGTGATAAAACTGAATTCAAATAATATCCAGAACTTTCAAAAAACTTTCAGCAGATCAGGGTCGAAAGTTGTAAAACTTAAAATTTAGAAAAAAAATCTTAAAAATTGTACGAAATTTTGATTGAACAGAACTCCAAGGTTATAAAAAGAACAACATAAGCCTGATAATACTGCATTCAAATAATACCCAGAACTTTCAAAAAACTTCCAGCAGATCATGGTCGAAATATGTAAAACTAAAAAATTAGAAAAAAATCTTAAAATATTGTACAAAATTCTGATTGAACAGAACTCCGTGATTTAAAAAAGAACTACAGTAGCCTAACAAAACTGCATTCAAATAATACCCAGAACTTTCAAAAAACTTCCAGCAGATCATGGTCGAAATATGTAAAACTAAAAAATTAGAAAAAAATCTTAAAAATTGTACGAAATTCTGATTGAACAAAACTCCGTGATTTAAAAAAGAACTACAGTAGCCTAACAAAACTGCATTCAAATAATATCCAGAACTTTCAAAAAACTTCCAGCAGATCGTGGTCGAAAGTTGTAACTATAAAAATTGTGAAAAAAAATCTCAATAAATTGTACAAAATTCTGATTAAACAGAACTCCGTGATTTAGTAAATAACTACATTAGCGGGTCATTCAAATAATATCCAGAACTTTCAAAAAACTTCCAGCAGATCATGGTCGAAAGTTGTAATGAAAATATGTATATGAAAATTGTGAAAAAAAATCTCAATAAATTGTACAAAATTCTGATTGAACAGAACTCCGTGATTTAATAAAGAACTACATTAGGGTGACAACACTGCATTCAAATAATATCCAGAACTTTCAAAAAACTTCCAGCAGATCATGGTCGAATGTTGTAAATATTAAATTTTGAAAAAAAAATCTCAATAAATTGTACAAATTTCTGATTGAATAGGACTCCGTGATTTAATAAAAAACTACATTAGCGTGACAAAACTGCATTCAAATAATACCCAGAACTTTCAAAAAACTTCCAGCAGATCATGGTCGAAAGTTGTGAACTTGAAAATTGTAAAATTAATTCTCAAAATTTTTTATAAAATTCATATTGAACAGAACTCCGCGGTTATAAAAAGAACAACATAAGCTACATTAAACACAAACGACTCAATTCATCCCTATTGAAAGTTTTTTTTTATAAGTTCTGGATATTCTTAAAGTGCAACTTTGTCAAGCTAATGCAATTTTGTCAGGCTAATGTTAACTAATGAAGTTAGATGCCTCAGACAGTTCTAATTATCGTCCGATATCGCTGGCTACTCTATCAGTGCGAGAATATTTAAGAAAACCGTACTGGTGAAATACCCTTATAATTTCTCCGTAGCCGACTCACAAGTCGGCTACTGAGGCTACAAGGATATAAGAACGGTGGCTCGACAGACATGGGCATATTTATGCTTATAAATATTTTATTTTATTTGAATGCAATTTTGTTAGGCTAATGTAGCTCTTTATTAAACCTGGGAGTTCTGTTCAATCAAAATTTCGTACAATTTTTTGAGATAATTTTTCAATATTTTATACAACTTTCGACCCTGATCTGCTGGAAGTTATTTGAAAGTTCTGGATATTATTTGAATTCAGTTTTGTCACGCTAATGTAGTTCTTTATTAAATCACGGAGTTCTGTTCAATCAGAATTTTGTACAATTTATTGAGATTTTTATTCACAATTTTCATATTTACAACTTTCGACCATGATCTGCTGGAAGTTCTTTGAAAGTTCTGGATATTATTTGAATGCAGTTTTGTCACGCTAATGTAGTTCTTTATGAAACCAAGGAGTTCTGTTCAATCCGAATTTCATACAATTTACTGAGATTTTTTTTCAAAATTTAAATGTTTACATCTTTCGACCATGATCTGCTGGAAGTTTTTTTAACGTTCTGGGTATTATTTGAATGCAGTTTTGTTACGCTAATGTAGTTCTTTATTAAATCACGGAGTTCTGTTCAATCAGAATTTTGTACAATTTATTGAGTTTTTTTTTTCACTATTTTTATATTTACAACTTTCGGCCCTGATCTGCTGGAAGTTTTTTGAAAGTTCTGGATATTATTTGAATGCAGTATTATCAGGCTAATATAGTTCTTTATTAAACCTGGGAGTTCTGTTCAACCAAAATTTCGTACAATTTTTGAGATAATTTTTCTAAATTTTAAGTTTAACAACTTTCGACCATAAGCTGCTGGAAGTTTTTTAAAAGTTCTGGATATTATTTGAATGCAGTTTTGTCAGGCTAATGTAGCTCTTCATTAAACCTAGGAGTTCTATTCGATCAGAATTTTGTACAATTTATTGAGATTATTTTCTTTATTTTAATTTTTACAACTTTCGGCCCTGATCTGCTGGAAGTTTTTTGAAAGTTCTGGATATTATTTGAATTTAGTTTTGTCACGCTAATTTAGTTCTTTATTAAATCACGGAGTTCTGTTCAACCAGAATTTTGTACAATTTATTGAGTTTTTTTTTCACAATTTTCATATTTACAACTTTCGACCATGATCTGCTGGAAGTTCTTTGAAAGTTCTGGATATTATTTGAATGCAGTTTTGTCACGCTAATGTAGTTCTTTATGAAACCAAGGAGTTCTGTTCAATCCGAATTTCATACAATTTACTGAGATTTTTTTTCAAAATTTAAATGTTTACATCTTTCGACCATGATCTGCTGGAAGTTTTTTTAACGTTCTGGGTATTATTTGAATGCAGTTTTGTTACGCTAATGTAGTTCTTTATTAAATCACGGAGTTCTGTTCAATCAGAATTTTGTACAATTTATTGAGTTTTTTTTTTCACTATTTTTATATTTACAACTTTCGGCCCTGATCTGCTGGAAGTTTTTTGAAAGTTCTGGATATTATTTGAATGCAGTATTATCAGGCTAATATAGTTCTTTATTAAACCTGGGAGTTCTGTTCAACCAAAATTTCGTACAATTTTTGAGATAATTTTTCTAAATTTTAAGTTTAACAACTTTCGACCATAAGCTGCTGGAAGTTTTTTAAAAGTTCTGGATATTATTTGAATGCAGTTTTGTCAGGCTAATGTAGCTCTTCATTAAACCTAGGAGTTCTATTCGATCAGAATTTTGTACAATTTATTGAGATTATTTTCTTTATTTTAATTTTTACAACTTTCGGCCCTGATCTGCTGGAAGTTTTTTGAAAGTTCTGGATATTATTTGAATTCAGTTTTGTCACGCTAATTTAGTTCTTTATTAAATCACGGAGTTCTGTTCAACCAGAATTTTGTACAATTTATTGAGTTTTTTTTTCACAATTTTCATATTTACAACTTTCGACCATGATCTGCTGGAAGTTCTTTGAAAGTTCTGGATATTATTTGAATGCAGTTTTGTCACGCTAATGTAGTTCTTTATGAAACCAAGGAGTTCTGTTCAATCCGAATTTCATACAATTTACTGAGATTTTTTTTCAAAATTTAAATGTTTACATCTTTCGACCATGATCTGCTGGAAGTTTTTTTAACGTTCTGGGTATTATTTGAATGCAGTTTTGTTACGCTAATGTAGTTCTTTATTAAATCACGGAGTTCTGTTCAATCAGAATTTTGTACAATTTATTGAGTTTTTTTTTTCACTATTTTTATATTTACAACTTTCGGCCCTGATCTGCTGGAAGTTTTTTGAAAGTTCTGGATATTATTTGAATGCAGTATTATCAGGCTAATATAGTTCTTTATTAAACCTGGGAGTTCTGTTCAACCAAAATTTCGTACAATTTTTGAGATAATTTTTCTAAATTTTAAGTTTAACAACTTTCGACCATAAGCTGCTGGAAGTTTTTTAAAAGTTCTGGATATTATTTGAATGCAGTTTTGTCAGGCTAATGTAGCTCTTCATTAAACCTAGGAGTTCTATTCGATCAGAATTTTGTACAATTTATTGAGATTATTTTCTTTATTTTAATTTTTACAACTTTCGGCCCTGATCTGCTGGAAGTTTTTTGAAAGTTCTGGATATTATTTGAATTCAGTTTTGTCACGCTAATTTAGTTCTTTATTAAATCACGGAGTTCTGTTCAACCAGAATTTTGTACAATTTATTGAGTTTTTTTTTCACAATTTTCATATTTACAACTTTCGACCATGATCTGCTGGCATTTTTCTGCGATTTGCTGTATAGTGATTCGATACACGAAGATATCCCACATCTGTTATCAGAATAAATAATAATTAAGAAAAAATACCAGAACTATTCCTGAAAACTATCAGGAACTATAGAACTATGCTGCATGCGAATAGAACTCCAAAAAAATCGATTTTCTGCAAAATGATCTGCTGCGTAAAGTTAGCAGATCATTTTATAAATATATTTTTTTCAGCTGAAAACGCCAGAACTATTCCTGAAAACTATCAGAAACTATAGAACTATGCTGCTACTACTTGAGATCAGGATTAGAACTCTGCTACTACTAATAGAAAGATGTACCCAGATTAACATTGCTAGCAAAGTGTCAAGAATGTACATTTATTACATAGTAATGCAAACTATGTGAAGGCTCAATAAAAAGGAGGAATGAGTAGTCGTAATTACACTATTAACTTTACTACTTGTCTAAATGTTTAACATACGAACACAATACGAAAATAAATGAATACCAAATAAAATAAACTAGAACATATATTATATCAACATATTTTATATAGCACCTTGAAATTGATTATTGTAACATAACTTAAACGTAATACGAGTATAGTCAATGTTTTCTTGTTAGTTGATATATAAAAATTTGATTACGTTGGACTGTATGTTTGTACGTCTGCGTCAGCTATTTAAATCCCTTATAAATGGAAGTTTCAACAAAAAGATTTTTAAAGTGTCATTTTATTGCTCTATTGGTTTCATTGTTTTACTAGTATACAAGAGCAGGAAAACAAATTCTTTAAAAAATAGTACAATAAAAAAGACTGAAGTCGCAAACTGCAGCCTAGTTTAGTTCTTAATCATAAATTGTAGCAAAATGACTAATAAACTCTCTAAATGACTGATTTGTATTTAATAATATGTTACAAATTGTGTATATAAACGAAGAAGAAGAAGACAGTGCTTCAAAGTACGTTCATAGAGCGAGTCAAGTCAACAATATGAAGATCAAAATTTTCTTACTTTTGTGTAAGTATTTACATTTTTTATTTAATTATTCTTGCTCATAATAGTACTAACACATTTAATACTTCATTGAATTTAATTAGGCTCAAAAGACTTACATAACCTACTAATTATAAGACTGCAATTTTAATTTTTGCTGCGTAAAAAGAATATTATTTTGAGAAGTTCATATTTTTCCGAGCATATTACTGAAAATTATATTGGATTGAAGAGAAGATTAAAAATATAAATACGAAAATATACATATATGTACGTTGTAGCTTTCGTGATAAATAAAATATGGGGGTGGTGTTAGTCCGAGGGGAATAATAGTTGGTCATATCAGCCTTCAGATTGCCTATAACTATTCATTTCGAGACACTCAGCCAGAAGAAGAAGTATGAAGAAGAAGAAAAACAATTATATGTACTGGAGTCGGCAGTTTTATACTGATAATGTTATAAACTAATATAAACTGACTAAGCAAATACCAATTATCTTTAAATGGTCTATAGGTAATCTTTCTGCTATATTTTTTTTTGTTGTCGTAGTTAGTCATTTTGTTAATGTTAATAAAGGCACTTGCTACGTTTGAAAAAAATATCTCGTGCCGAATTATAACAAGAAATAAGTACAATAAAATCCGAAAATTTAAGATATCTTCCCAATGTGTCATTATAAAACTTATCAGTTTTATTCAGCTCGCATGATAATCAATAAAACATTGTTTTGTTAAACATTTTATGTATGAATAATTTGTTGGAATGCTGAATGATGTAGGTACACTGCAGATTGTGACGCGTGGGAGGTTATGCACGCCACAATCTGTTTGTCACAGAAAGCATTCAGTCGTAGTAAAGTTTTTTTTCCAAATAATGATATTTATATTTTTAATTACTTTCCAGGTGGCTTATTTGCATTGGCTATGGGCCAACCCACCGACAGAAGTATATCTCCACCATGCGGCTGCCCACCGGACAAGCCAATCTGTGCGAGCAACTACAAGACCTACAACGGCATCTGCGAAATGAACTGCGAACCAAATCGTTTGCTTCTTCATAAACTTCACGACGGGCCGTGCCGTCCGGGAGAGGGTTCTTAAATCTTAACATATTGAAGATGATGTTTTAGTTTTATTAAACGAGAACTAAAATAAATTATGATAAAAAATTTCTTAAGTTATCCGAAATCATTTTAATTTTTAAATTTAAGTAACTTTACAAAAAAAACTGAAACCTAGAGAGCCGCCAGTAGCGGAGCAGGGCCCAAGCTACAGGTGATACACAGATAGGAAACTCCGGAAAATGCGCGCTGTGTCGAGAATTACTGCCTTCTGTATCCGACTCTTCATCCTCTTAGTAATAAGCACTAAAACTGATATTTGGATTAAAAAATAATAATACTCGAAGTGGTATTCCACTCGTTATATCCTGTATTCACATGAAGACCTTAAAATGAACATAAAGACCGGATGTCATCAATTTTGATTGCCGATTTTTTACATAACAGGCATTTTAAGTAAGTGTTCTTAATAGAATCAATTAATTGAAACATTATAATTAGACTAGCTGTACCCGCGACTTCTTCGACGCTTCGTTCGCGGTTGCTAAACTTGCATGTTAGTAGAACTTTAAAAAATTGAGAATTGATTTCAGTGGTCCTTCTGAAAGTCATTGTTAAAGATACAATAAGACAGCAGTGTTTTTAACTGTAAATTTTGATTAACTAAAATGATGTAGAAAAGTTTGCACAATTACTATGTCCAGCATGAGTGGACAAATCTGAAGAACTTAGATTTTGCATAGCATTTACAACGCCTACTTAATTTTTAGAATTTAGCCCAAATTTTTACCCCAAGGTTTTTTTCTTAGTGTATGTATCCCGATTGCCCATTTATTTTTATAAAAATAAATTCATCCCCTTTCCTGCGGGAACCTCTACATTTTTTTGGGATAAAATCAATTATATTTAGTCTTATCTATTAATATTAATATCTACTTATTTAATAAAACTTGCATCACCCCCCTCCCCCACGGGAATCCTATACAAACCCTAAACATACCAAGTTTCATCAGAATCCATCTAGCAGTTTCGAAGTTATGAAAAGTCCAGAAACAGAAAAATAGACAAAAATGAAAAATAATATAGATTTAGGGTCTGTATCGTTAATAACACTCCCCGCGAAAGAAGTTTTTAAAATATATTCAATGTACAGACCTTAACCTGTTACAGTTTTACTTGTATTATAAGTTTACGAGTAGATGATAAACATTTATTAGTTTCCGACTTATTCCGTGGTATTCACCCAACTACCTACTAGATGACTGAACTTTCCAGGTGAACTGGATTAAGAGTTTTGTTCAGTTTTGGTCAGTTGGTAATGACGGTTTTTGGACGTCAATATCTAAACAACCGTTTGATGTGTGTTTCTGAAAATAGGCCACTAATCCGCCATTATACTGATGAACTGCCCGACGTTAATTTACGAGTCGCAGAGAATGAGTTGATCCACAGACAACTTAAGCATTTAAAAGCCCCCGGCGAGGACGAAATAACTTCGGAGCTCTTAAAAACAGGAAGTGAACTAGTATTGGTCGAGCTTAAAAAGTTATTCAATACCGTTATTAGCTGTGGGAAAACTACAAAATAGTGAAGCAGAAGTGTCGTGTCGTTTTTTAAGAAAGGAGAGAAGGAGCCAAGTTTATAAGATGTTTTCGAGAGTCATCTCAAGAAAACTTGACGAGTTTCCGCCCCCGGAATAAATTGGGTTGCGCTCTAGATTTGGCACCACAGACCACATCTACACAGTGAGGCAGGTTATACAACAAAGGCAGGGTTAATACCAAATAGTACAACCAGCCCTTGTGTTTTGTTTTTGTGGGCTATGAGAAGACTTTTGTCACCATTGAAACCTGACTGTTTTGGAGTCCTTGCAGCGTTGCCAAGTGGACTACCGATATATCGCCTTGTTGGGATGTTTCTATTAAACCGCGTCTATGAGTGTCCAAGTACAGAACCAGCATTCTAAGCATATACCATTACGGAGGAGGTTGCGACAGGGGGACGTGATATCCCCAAACTGTTCACAATTGTCCTAGAGGATATGTTTAAAACGCTGGACAGGAAAGAAGAAATAAAAAAAACTATAGTTATTTTATACGACATTAAATCTGCCAGGAAATACATGTTAGTTGAATATAGTACTGAATAAATGTAACGGAAAAATTTAGACACATCACATAAATGTACATTGACTGTTAGGCGGTACGAAGTTCGCCGCGTCATCTAAAATATAGTGCAAAAATAAACTAACCTAATTTAACAGTCTCGGATCTCATTTTGTTTTCATACATGAAAACAGTCATAGTTTGTCCGTCCATGGGTCTATAATTTATGGCATCATGAAATTATTATAAGGGTGGAAGGTCCTATGGAATATGAAGCGGAGATGTAGAAACTATTTGGGATACTACCGAATAGTTCATTTGAAATCAAAGCAAGGTTACATTTGTTTTTTTTTGCTCATATTTAGTTAGCCTTGAACTAATTACTAATGATACAAATTTTATGGGACTACTGCTGAGTACTACCTACATATAAAAAACTAAAAGGAATGGAAATGAAAAACACTCGCTCTTTACATTGGAGTTAGTGAATAAACCGATTGTTACAGTGAATTGAAACAGGCACATGACATGACATCTGTGTGAAGGCTTAATTACAAAGGCGAAATAAGTAACTTTAATTACACTGAAATCATCTTGTTTGATGTTTTTATATAGTAAAACAAAACACAATATGATAATAAAATATCCATATGATGGAACTAATACATATATCAGCTTATTTAATATAGCACCTTGAAATTGATTAGTGTCACATACTATACTTATCTCCAGGTGTCAAAAATTTAATAATGTTGCAACTACACTTTACAAAAGTTTGTCTGTAGGTTTGTAAGTATTGCGATCCTAACTTCCTTAGATATTGTTAATTTAAGGAAGCCAAAAGATTACAGAAGAAATATGCAAAAAGAGCCTGAGCTACCGGTGAAGGAAAACTTAGTGAAGAAACATTAGCATGGTGGTAGGGGTTTTCTGACGCTCGCCTGGCTAGCACCTAACAGTGTGTTCCGGTTCCGGCGGCCTTCCTTGAGTGCCAGTGTATTCCAAACTAAGCATACTCCATCTAGGGCTATAGTGTAGCTGACATCCATGGTCATGCGAGCTTGTGGTGCTTTTTTATCCTACCTGTTATAAAAGATATTAAGAAGTATGCAACCAGTATAGGCATAACCATCTGGGGATAAAGATGCATCAAATGACACCTCATACACCAAACATCAAAATAAAATCGTTTGCCGATTTAGGTTTGTACATTTAGAGAGACACGAAGATTTAGACATTATAGATTTAAAGGACAGATAATACTCACAACAAACACGACCCTTCCCTGTCTTTGAGTAGATAGTTTAAAATATCTTTATGTCTTTATGTTTTATGAGGGCACTTGTCTCATCAGTGACTAAGAGCGAGAAGCGAATAGAGGTAGAAACTATGTAGAAACGATTTAGCAAGCAGCGCGAAGCGGCTGTGCAGTTTTTTCCCTAAGCTATTTAAAGCGAATGGGCGAGTGAAACGGGCGAGTATCACTGAGCGAGTTTTAACTTTGATAGTTACTCTCGCTGCGACAAAATAATGGAGAGAGTTCTTGGCAGCAATGTGTCCCTTTTATTGACAAGAAATCTATATCACTTTTACCGACTTCCCAAAAAAGGAGGAGGTACTCAATTTGACGTTTTTTTTTTAATGTTTGTTACCTGATTTATCAGAGATCACTGAATCAATTTAATTTTTTTTGTTTGTAAATCTATCGTAATATTTGGTCAAGTAGTTTTTAAGTTATTACATACAAAAAAACAAATCTTTCATGTTTATATTATTTGTATAGATAATATAAAAATATGGTAAATAAATAGGCAAGTCAAGTCACAAACTTCAGTATAACTTAGTTTCTTAATCACATATTGTAGCCGCTATGACTAATTTGTATGTAATAACAAGTTACACATTGTGTATATAAATAGAGGAAAGCATTGCTTCCAAGTACATTCACAGAGCGAGACCTGGTAGCAAAATGAAAATTACTATTTTCTTGGTTTTATGTAAGTTTTTTGTATTTATAGCCTTAATACTTACTATCCCTTCCCCCTAAAATATTTAATTAAATAGAGGCATATTATTTCGTTAACTGGCCACAAATGAACCAATTGAGAATTCTAATAATGTTATTATTCTAAACTAGCAGCGGTTAAACAACGAGCAGGCAACGGCTCGCGACAAAGAAATAAATTTAAAGAAGTTTATAACTTAAGACTTCATTTGATGCGTTAGGGCTTAAATAGGTTCAATCAATTAATCAGTCAGTCAGATATAACTTTAATAATCCTTTTTGATTTAGAAGCAAATTAGTCCAGCAGCCACCATTGAAATTTTTCAGTCATTACTAACAGGCTGAATCTATGTGAATAGGTTTGGTTTAACTAGACACTTAAGTTTTTCATTATGTTAAATTTTAAATTTATACTAGTATCTAAGGTAGAGTGCGGAGTGAACAAAAAAAAAACAAAAAACCTGATACATTCCAGGCGGGCTGTACGCATTGGCCATGGGTCAACCAACCAACGGTAGTCCACCTCCACTATGCGGCTGCCCACCGGACAAGCCAATCTGTGCGAGCAACTACAAGACCTACAACGGCATTTGCGAAATGAACTGCGAATTAAATCATATGCTTCTTCATAAACTTTATGATGGACCTTGTCACCCGCGTGGGGAGTAAGTATATTGAGAAAACATTACACAAAAGCCTACTTCAGGTGTTGTTCCGATATATGCTGTTGCAGCTGATGAACTTGCTAGCTTTAACCTGCTTTGGTAGCACCTGTAGTAGCAGCTTTAATATTGTTTATGGCATGCAAATTAAAATAAAATATAACACAACATATTGGTTTTCGTTTTCTTTTAGTAAATTGCATTATGTAATACTATTGTCCCTGATATAGTTCTCTTAAGTTCCCAGTATTGTATACATTGAAATGAAGTAGTCTTCCCAGATAAATAGTGATTATATAATATTACCTTTTGAGATACTTTAGAATGTCAGGTCATAGGATATCTAAATGTGGTATTTCTGGGTAAACTAGTTTAATTTAAATATTTAACATTAATTTAATCAATTATGTCAATCTTTGCTAGAAATTACAGCTTTGTATTTAATACATAATACATATGGTATAATACCTTTATACCAGATACAACTCCACCTGGGTCCAAGCCTTAGAAAGGTAACCCTACCACCTTTAAATCGTTGTTGTCTCATATACATACATACAATACATAATAACTTGATGTAAGATGCTTGTTAGCTCAACCAATAAGCAAAGCAGTAAATTTACTACAAAAACTTACCCCATCAATTATCTGACAGAAGTGTACTTCAACAGTAGCGCTGTTGCAATTTGGGTGCAAACCAGACGAGTGGATCATCACTGAGACTTTCTTGGATCGTATCTTGGACGCTCTGTATCCAAACACAAACATCATAGAGTCTATGACGTTAGATTTGCCGCTGCCATTGGGGCCGATGATGGATGTGAAACTCTGTAATGTGTTTCAATAACAAAAGATTGCAACCATTCTTCAAATACTTAAATCGACAGAAGTAGCAAAACAATTATTTACAGCTTGCTTAGAATCAATAAAAACTAAACTTTAAAGATTTTTAGAACCATTAGTTACATTCTTTCGGAACTACAGCATTAAAATAATAGTTCATAGAATTTACTAGATTCTGTAATTACTTGTTCAATTTCCAGATAGTTATTGCCTACTAACAGTTTCAATATATTGGTAAGATCTTGTATCTCGCTGATATCTTATATATCAATATGTAAAAAACAGTAAGTCTAGACTGATGTTAGCCAGGAATCAACACAAAGCCTAAACCACTAAACCTAGACACGTGATATTTTAAAGGTGAATTTATTTAGATACTAGAGGTATACTAAGAAGATTATTAAAAATTCAACCCCTTTAGGAGTCAAATAGGGTTCAAATTTTGATCCTTTTCACATTACATTTTTTCAAGACACACTGTGGCTCATACAATTAAATTCTTTTTCAAAATTTTTGTAAAAAGAAACTGAAGTTCTACATAACAGTAACTGACATTCAATCTAATAAACAAAATATGTTGAATGATCCAATGAAACTTTCAGTTGGTTTGGTTAAAGATTATAATGATTTAATAAAAATATTATAATACATACTCATACAGATGCTAATTTTAAAGTTAAGCTAATGTTGGTACACTCAATACTGCTGCAAACATTTTAACTTACACTGCAAGCTCAGAGTATTAGCATTGATTTTTTTCACCAAGAGATCTCTGTAGGAGCATGAAAGTGCTGTGATAATAATTATGATAAGACAGCTCACCTTATGGAAAGGACCAAGAATTTGAGTACCAGCATAACTCTTGAAGTTTTTATTCATAATCTGAGTGATAATTAACCTAGGTCCGGCAGTGTCAAAGGTAAGCGCTGGCTTAGGTGCCGGTGGTATGTATATGTCTCCAAGGCGCAATCCGCCTTCTTCGTCGTCAGATATATGGTCAAACTCATCGATATCAAGATTGTTATCACCATGATTCTCATTCCCGCCATTGGAAACTTGGTCCACTTCCATGGGTTCGTTAGAAGACTTTCTTCTCTTCGATTTAGGTTCCCTCATGTCTTTCTTTTGCAAATCTTTGGGTCACGAAATAAATTAAGTGGATTTAATTATTACAGATTATTTCAGTGATTATCAGGCACATACAACACAATAAACAAACTAAATTTTTTCCGAATTCCGATAAAACAAGAACGAATTCAAAATCAATACCTAAATATCGACAGAGAACGGCCGATTTTCAAATATTTTGACGTTGAAATAGTAACAGAATTGACATTGAGAAAAACTAAATTGAATACACTTTTTTTCAATATGGCGTCCTACTATAGTAGATATAGCAGTATCAATTAAATAGACATGAGGTACAATAAAATCGAACGCAGTGAATGTTCCAATTACATAGACTTTCCATATAACATTTTTTCCTTGATTTAGTGAGATAGAGCAAGCTACTGCAAGTCTATTTTTTGGGGTCTAAGATTTTTTGTACTCAACGTGATATAATATAATTTGCTGACAATGTGCAGTCAGATTTGTAAGAAAAAAAAATAGATCTCACTTTTCGGGGCTGTCACTGTCAGTCAACAAAAAGATAAACAAAAATGGCGAACCGCACCGTGAAGGACGCGAAATCTATTCGCGGCACAAATCCACAATATTTAATAGAAAAGATCATCAGATCTCGCATTTACGATTCCAAATTCTGGAAAGAAGAATGCTTTGCGTTAACTGCAGAGTTGTTAGTCGACAAGGCTATGGAACTACGATATATCGGAGGCGTCCACGGCGGCTTCATATATCCCACACCGTTTCTGTGTTTAGTTTTGAAAATGCTGCAGATTCAGCCCGAAAAAGACATCGTGGTGGAATTCATTAAGAATGAGGAGTTCAAATACGTACGTGCGCTTGGCGCCTTCTACATGAGACTTACAGGCACATCAGTAGACTGTTACAAGTATTTAGAGCCCCTTTATAATGATAACAGGAAGCTGAGGCGGCAAAATCGCGAGGGTCAGTTTGAGATAGTACACGTTGATGAATTCATTGATGAACTGCTTAGAGAAGAGCGTTTATGTGACATTATTCTGCCAAGAATACAGAAGAGACATGTCTTGGAAGAGAATAACGAGTTAGATCCTAAAGTGTCTGCTTTAGATGATGATTTGGACGAAGATATGCCTTCAGATGATGATAACGCTGATGGTGACTCGAAAGAGAACAGAAGAGACAAAGATAGACGAGACCGGGAGAGAAGAAGAGATAGGTAAGAGTAGTTTGCATGTCTCTTTTTGGTAATGCTTTAATATCCTACGGCAGAGGGGAAGAGAAGGGTCTGGGGGGTGGAAGGGGAGAAGAGGATGCCCTCCTAAAGGGAAATAGAGAGGAAATGTATAGTTTTCGAGAAAATACTAATTTTCTATATTGAGGTTAAGTATATAAAAGGATAATAATAATGAACAAAATTTGATTCAAACATCACGTTAAACCTCACCAACTGAAGTCTGACTTTGAGCGGGCCTACCAGAAGCACTAGCAGTCTCCCCTGTGTGTAATTTCGTCACACTCACCCTTCATTCCGCTGGTTGCTGGCTCTCTTTGCTACCTTGTCCTCATATGACTCACTCCACTCAGGACCTCCCTTGAGCTTCTGGCTTCTTTTATATTCAATCTAGGGGTGTTGTCCACAAGACTATGTGGAGTCAGGGTACTCTATGTTGAGTCTGTTGCTAATTTCAAACCAAGCTAAGTTTGAAAACATGCATGTGGGTTGTTAAAAAAACTAGTGTCCGAACAAAAGTTCAGTTTTGATTTTGACCAAAAATGAAGTTTCGGCTGCAGTTCCGGTTTCTTAATAATTTCGGTAAATCGGTAATTGGGCAAAACCGAAACTGATTTAGAAAGTTGTGGTGCTCGCTCGCATTAGTTCGTTTCTCGCGAAAACGCTTTTTCGGATGCTGGCGGCCATGTTCGTTGTTGTCGTCCTCCGTTCGGATAGTTCCGTAGCAACATAACTTAGTGAGTGGTATCGCCTAAGTTTGTTGAACAACCTTAATATACTTTGTTTTCATTTCATGTCCCGAAGTCAGTTTCGGTTTCGGTCGAAACTGAAGACATGACCAAACATTCGGATTCGGCCAGAAACCAGTTTCGGTCGGATTAAAAAAAAAACGCAAATTGAAAAAATCACATTTCACAAGCTAAACAAAATAGCTTTAAGGCATTATGAAGAATGAAATAGCACTAATTTTCCATTACATTATGTAGTTTGTTATATCGTTTTTACACCTTTCGTAGTGTTCATTATAAAAAATGGTATATTGCTTCATACTTAACCTCAAAAATTATAATCGTGATATTTATTGCATTTCCTCACAATAACCAGCTAGGTTATGATTTAAGGCATCAATATATATCAATTAAATCCAAAATCACTGAGAAAATCATGCCGCATACCAACTTCGCTTTTCTCTATAACTTCCCACATTTTATTATCTAGATAGACTCATGATTTTAGAAATGTTCATATCCTAAATCATACTAACTAGGCTAGACATGTGCGTGTCGCAAGAGTTACACATCAGTGAAAATTTAAGTATTTCTCTAGAATGTTTACATCATTAACACAAAATAATGTAGCAATTTCTGTTTGCTTGCAGTGCAGATCTAGCTTTCATATCACTTTGATGTATACTTAAAATTTCCTCTAGGAAATGATTTAGATCTTTAGACCTTTTGGAATATCAGAAATAACCCGAGTGGTTGTCTGTCTGCGTTCGCGACGTCTAGTATCCCAGAATATCTAGTAAATTTTACTCAGAAACCGAATGTGTGTTTAAGAAGGTTTTCACACGTACCTGATTGTTAGAAAGGTCCAACTATAGTTTTGTTCACATTCGGTGAACTTCGTGAAATCCCAAGAATATTTATATACACAGGGATGATAGTTAAATACAAAAACGTTTTAGTTTTTTTTTTACAATAATATTTACAATAATATAATAATATATATGGGTACTAGCAGAATTTAATGTAGTATCATCTAGCGTGAATAGTTGGTAGCTTATTCAAAGTTAGAACAGTCTAAAAAAATAAAAAAGTGGCCAGTCATTTTAGGCAACAAGTGTAACCCTAGCATTCTACACTATAGTAAAAAAATCAACAGATGTTGCCTGGACGTTAAGTGAGCTTTAATGTGTTATAGATTTTTTTCAGGTCAAAAAGTGTATCCGTTGCCTCATTATGTAAAATCAGATCAGTCCACAAGTGTACTACAAATTAATATACCCATTGAAGTAATAGGAATTTGTTTTAGATGCATATATTTTTAAGAGTTAATAAACATTATTTGTATCAGATATGGGGAACACAACATTGATTATTTATTAAGTTTAAAATATTGGTCAAGTGACTGTCGTTTTTTTATGTAATCTAAAACATATTGTGGTTGCGAGGTTCGCAAAACCATTCGTTATTATCATATATTTTATTATATCAAAAATAATTATCATTTCAGGTCCAGGGATCGCGAAAGGCGAGAAGTGGACAAAAGTCGCAAACGCGAACGTTCCAGAAGCAGAGATCGCGAAAGACGACGCGAGCGCGAACGTGAGAGGGAAAAGGAAAGGGAACGCGAGAAGGAAAGAGACAGAGAGCGCGTCAGAGAGCCGAGGGAGAGAGAGAAGGAAAGGAGGGAACGGGACAGAGATTTAGAGAGGAGAAGAGATAGGGATAGAGGAGGTAGATATTAAGTATTGAGTGTGTTGAATAAATTAGTTATAAGCTTTTTGATTGTTTTACTTTTTGTTGATGCTACAGTTCCTGTCTAAATATTTCAGCAATGCACAAAATGAAATGGTTTATAATTTTAGAGATTTAGAGAGGAGAAGAGATAGGGATAGAGGAGGTAGATATTAAGTATTGAGTGTGTTGAATAAATTAGTTATAAGCTTTTTGATTGTTTTACTTTTTGTTTGATTAACGGAGCTAAGGAAAATTTTCTGAGAGTATGTACTGACAACAGTTTGCATTTATTTTTCCCAAAAAAGGAAAGTTTGAAAAGGTATATTCTCAAGTGGTCCCAATTTAATTTTATCAAGATTGATCCATAAGTTTGACAAAGTTCTACCTGTGCCTTTTGTATTTGTAAGAATTCGTTAGTATATTCTGTATGACTTTCTGCATAAATATCTTAAGATTAAGGATTTTTATTTTGCTGGGAGTATGCACATGAGTTAAATAGAGGGCTATATGAACAAAAAATATCCTATCTATTTCATTTCCATGGATATTATATATCTTATTCCTTGTCATAGTGTGGATAAAACACAAGACATCACCTGTTAGTTTTTTGGTCTATGCATTTGGCCTAATTTTAGCAGGCGACCCAAAGTCCACTCACATTGTGAAACACTTCAAACAAACCTCCACCAGTGGGAACAGTGGAAACAATAAGGGTTCTAGTATTATTGAGAGTAATAAATAAAAGGTTTTTATTTGAAACATATGTAATTTATTATTGCTGGAAGCAAACTTATGAGTATCTATACAAATTTACACAATCTTTTCCTTAATGATAACTATATTCAATATAATATTTTATTTACAATGCTACAGTTCCTGTCTAAATATTTCAGCAATGCACAAAATGAAATGGTTTATAATTTTAGCTGCTCAGAATTTCCCAAAATGATGTGGTCTAATCTCGGAGATAAAATCGAATAGCTCACATATGGTGTTTTGTAAATAAAGCTATACTATTTTATCTTATCTATTATTGCAATTTATTATTCTATTTTCTATCCAGCTATGGAATACTATTTGGGTGTATGTTGGTTGATGAGTCTATGTGGTGTCGCTGGCTAATTGAGTTGAGTATATAGAATACTCAACTCAATTATGGGGTCAATTAAATGCAGTTTAGGCTTTAAGACATGCTCTTTATTGGAGCGCCAGCGAGAGACTGGCCTGGCGGTCCGTGAAACGAATTATAAACTTAATATAAACATACTACGCCTAAGTACATGAGTGATGTAGGCGTGTGCAGCCTGCAGGGGCAGGGGCGCTACAGCTATACCAAAAAACAATAATATTTCAATTAAAATATATGTACTTATATATCAATAAAATGATAACATGACCACGAAAAATTATGTAATAAAAAATCCGTCAGATGATCACGCTTTTAGACGCGAAAATCTTTACCACAATTTCTTAGCATTTTAGTTTCTGATTCTAAATAAACGCACATTGTATTTTCGAATTACATTCAGTGGAGACTGTAATGTATAATGATTATATTAAATTAACGCGTGTTTGATTCATATTGTTTTATGATGCGGGTTGTCACGCGTACCTGATTGTTCGAAAGATCTAACTATATTTTCGTTCACATTTGGTGAACTTCATCGGGGATGAAATAAGTCGTTCGTGTCTTCAACGATGACACATTTCGCAAGCTCGTTTTAAAACGCTCTCCTTAAAAAAATATTATGTACTGGGTTATCGGCTAGGGGTGTATTAGCCTAAAAGGTCTCTATACTCATCATAAGGATGAGTTTCAGTATGGGACCATCTACGAATTCGTTGAAATAAAATCAGCTGTTTCATATATATTGCTAACGATTAATAAAATTTCGTAACCCGTTTTTTCTTGAATTCAGGGTTGGCCCCATAAATGTTCGTAATGATGAGAATTGTGACCCCCTTTCGGCTTAGTACACTCCTAACTGATTGTATATTTAATTCTAAACATAAGACACGATAGTAAATAATTTACTATGAGATTAACTTTTGTACATAAGATCACGCAGCAACAACTGCCTAATTAACTTTAATACAACTTAACATGATTATAGATTTATATAATTAAGAACAATTTTATGAATGCGATCTTCCTATCGCGCTCCTCTAATTTTATCAATATTTTAAACCTTTTCTTCAATATACCTACAAAATTAAGTGTGTATATTTAGTATACTGAATATTGAACAACAAAATACCCGTGTTTTTTTAACCCACTTTAGCACAAAAATATTGAGAATCAATTGAAGTCATGCAAAGTGAACGCGAAACTCATGAGCACCCTAAACCGCGGCACCGCCAAGGTGCGAAACATCACGGCGACGGCAAGCGTGTTCGCATGGCCCAGATTTGCTGATTACGTGCTAAACATATATGCCAATTTAGCATATAAGAAAATGTAATTCCAATTACATATCACTTGATATAATACATTTCGTCGAATTATTCAGGATAATACTTACAATAACCCTGTTTCGAAATTACATACATTTTCATATCTTAACTACACAATTCATATGTGAGTGCTAACTTTTGTTCAATCTTTTGGATAGTTACAACATACCTCAACACATCTGGGTAGTGTAATAATAAGTAGACACCTCCGTACATAATAGCTAGGGACTATAAATATAAAATAAAATAACTCTCCTTAGTAATGATCGGGAAGCACCTCACTATAAATATAGGAAACTAAACGGGATATCGAGAAAAAAACGGGGGCCTTATACAACTGACGTGATCCTAGTGGATGTGTGTCAGAATTCAACACAATATTATACAGGCACATCAGCTTGAAGCCGCTCATCGCTTATTAAATAAATATAATTTTAATAAAAGCATGATGTATCAAAGTCATTCAGGTCCTTCACTAACTTATAAAGACAATCGACTCTTATAAATGTGAGAAATAATCATAATGTGAGTGATCCCCTTCCAGCTGAGACCTTTTGCTACAACTTTTGGAATTTCGGCTTGACTATTATAAAAATTAACAATGAATGTTATCTAAATTGTGAACCCCCAATCGCTTTTGGTTAGCCATGATAATAATATATGATCTTAGGATCATGACACAGAATACATGCCGCTCAATCACTTTGCCTCGCTAAAAGTTTCCCTCAATCATTGCCTCACTAAAGGTCTCGCTAAATCACTGATCCTTGCTAGAAGTTCCGCTAAAGTACACTTTAAGCGTGTGAAAAAAATGTTGGTCTTTTCATGATGAATATCCTCTGTACTTCTATCTAGGTCCATCTCAAGAGACGGTCCACTGCGCGGATAGCTTCGTGTTTCACTATTAACGAGGATCTTTTGAAAATAATTTACTATGGGACCAAACCAGAGAGATAACCATTTGTAAAACAACTTTGGGTATTCCAGTGAAATGATGAGTAGACATACAGTGTTCCCCTTTTGGCTAAGATTATAATAATAAGTAATAAGTCTCGCTAAATCACTTTTCCTCACTAAAAATCTCGCTAAATCACTGTTCCTCGCTAGAAGTTCCGCTAAAGTACTCTTTCAGCGCGTGAATCTTCCGCTAGAATGTTGGTGCGTTCATGATGAATATCCTCTGTTCTTCTTTCTTGATCCACCTAAGTAGACGGTCTACTGCGCGAATGGCTTGGTCTTTCTCCATCAGCGGATCGAATGTTATATACAGCTCAAAGCCGTTTGTCACCTGGGAAATTGTTAGAATAGAATAACATAGATGCTTTGATATATTTTACAAATTTGGCTACCATACTATATAATAAAGTTATGGTAGCATATTCGGTAAGCCCTTGCTTTACAAACTAAAGTATGTCACAGATGAGTTTTTACTCATGTGCATGTTATAATTAATTATATCACTTGCTCAAAGCTGGAAGCCCACGAAACATGCAAAAAGAGCCTCAGCTACCGGCGGTAGGGCGTTTCCTATCGCTCGCCTGGCTAGCTACCACCCTCGAGTTGTAAAATCTGTCGCCAAACATCTAACGGTGTGTTCCGGCAGCCTTCCTTGAGAGCCAGTGTATTCCAGACTAGGCATGCTCTATCTAGGGCTACATTATCGCTGTCTTCCGTCGTCAAATGCCTAGCTGTGTAGAATACAAAAAAAGAAAGAAACATCGCTAGGAAACCACTTGTGGGAAAAGGTAAACAGCTTTTGAAGATAAGTGAAGTTCTCAACACGTAATTTGGCCAGCGTGGTGGACTATAACCTATATCCCCTTCAAAGGTAAGACAGATCCAGAAGTGGGTCGCTATGATTTGATACAAAATAGGGAAATGTAATAAAACACACTCACCCACGCCAATATAGTATCGTCACTATTCGACCTAAAAATCAGCTTCGCCGGCGTCGATGTACAATGTATCTGACTGCAGTACTTCCTATAATTCTTCACATACTCTATATCTGACATTTTCTCAATCTTCTTCACACAAACGTCCCCCCCTTCCTTATGTCTCATCCTATAATCTTGTAAACGATCCAAAGATATCGGATCAGAGCTGAACAACTGAGCTGTCGATTTGCATTTGTACATGAAATGTCGGATTTCCAATATTCCAATGTGTTTTAAGGGATTCGTTGTTGGCAGTTCTTCGTTGCGATTCAATGCGTCGTTAATAGCGACTAGACAGTTGGATCTGCGTAGTTTGTCGGCAATGGTGTGTTTAGCTTGCGATAGTGTGAAGAAAGCGTCGCGTTGGACTGTTAGCAGTAGGAGGCAAGCTTGGCAATCGTCTGATATGTAAGACACGTGGCCGTGGAGGAAACCTCTGTAACGACATATTATGAGAATTTAATGGCTAAACAATGATTATCTAAAGATTCATATTATCTGTATACAGCAACATTGCATAAGCGTAGCTCACGTACGATTTTAGAAATTTTTTTTAATAATGAGATGATGGATGAACTCCTTATTGTAGACACACATAGAAGAGAAAATTCGTCAGACAGCTATCCGAAGACATTTATTAATTTGGTCATCCTTAATTTAGTTAGTTATTTACGCAAGTTATTTTTTACCCAAAATTATAACTAAAAGTTCAAATTATATAAATAAATATAATATATTAATATTGTTATATGTAGTTAGATGTCACTATAATGTTGAATATAGAATGTGGGTATCAGAATAAAATTAGTTGTCAACACACCGCTAGATTGGACGTTTTATTATAACTTCTCTCCACATATAAGAAATACAATAGTTATAATGGTTATAAAGATACTCACGTGGCATCAAATTTGGGCAAGCAAATGGGCGTCCAACTTTCAGCAGTTTTGAAACTCTCCGAACTCCTCACCAAGTTGAATATGAGATGTATGTCCGAAGGGTGAAGAGTGTATTTTTTCATCCTGACTAGAGTTATAAGTTGGTTCCCAGCCACCATTATAGCAAACACCAAGTCTCGTATCTTGTTACATGTGCTGGTTATAGCGTTTGTTATGTTTTCGCGAGCTTTTTCAGGTAAAGGTAAGCAGCGGACGGCACCTGAAATTAAATAATGCCTTTTTATAAACCCAATTGCCTAAAGAGAGGGTAATATTCTTCGAGTGTAAGTAAGTTTGTTTTATTTATTTTATTTTTATTACTTTGGTACAATAACACTAAACAAATTTAAACTTACGTAAGAGACATAATTCTACATGACATCGTGGTAAATTTGGTAAATCAACTTCTGTACACATCATTAACGACGATATTTGACGTAGGCTAGTGGTTAGCTTACTCGATTTGAGAACCAGCGGTTTTAAGTTTCGATTCCTGGCCGGGGCAGATGGCCGGAAGATGAGTTTGAATGTCTTTTTTAGGTCAAGGTGTGTTGGTAAATATTGCATGTCTTCCTCGATACAAGAGAAGTCTTAGTGAGAAGCTGTGAGTGTGAAACGTCAGTCATAGCTCCCCATTACGATTGCTCCAGTGTTGCAGTTGACATGCATACAACACGCAAAACTCCCAGACCAGAGAGTAGATATTAAAACTGACAGATCAAATGTCACTTATAAATAATTCTTACCTAGTAAAAATGCAGGATCCTTTTCCATAAATATCAACAAGTGGTCTATCAGTCTTTCCGCTCCAGATAAAAGTCTCCTCAGATCGTAGTTCCTTCTCTGTTCAAATATTCGGTTCAGTTGTGTTAGAGTTAGCACAGACACTATTTGATTAAATGCATATCTGAAATTACACATTACGAGTATGTATTTCAATATTGCTTCTAAAGTTAGTGGTAGCCAAACAAAGCTATGGTTAGCTTAGCCTATGCTAAGACTATTCATTTCAGGTGAGCAGGCATGATCCACTGAGATTTTCACCAGTGTGCATATTCAAATTTATTCCTACTTGCATTAACAATGACTGAAAACATCGTAATAAGACCGGAGAACCTTCCAAAGGTGTGTGAAGTCAACAAACCGCAATCACGTCAGTGTACTAAGGCCTACAACCGTTCAATGGGGAGACCCATGCTCTGCAGTTGGGTTGATAAAATAATTTAATATTACTTTCTATTCATATGCCATTTTTGATTATATTATGGTGAGGTAGAATGTGTTTTTTTCTGTCATTGTAACATAGATAGATTTGTATACTAGTGTATTTAAAGTACCCAATATTTGAAAAGTTTTTTTTTAAGAATAACCTGAAATAAGATTATCCATTTTTAATTTTGTAGTTTTTTACATTAATATTATTTCCGACCAACCGAAAATAAATGATAAATCAACTTACGTAAGCTGCAAAACCAGTTGAGTTTCACTCTCATTGGACTTGGAGACAGCAACCAGTATCAGTGGTCCCTTGACCAAGAATACTGCCTTGCAATCGCTGGTGGTAATTGATCTCAATATATCCTGGTTCTGTTCTTCGACCACACTCACCAGAGCTTGTATGACCCCGCACAGACCTGCCAGTTTGTCTTCATTACCATATCTAGAATATTTTTATCAGTTTCAACAGTATGTTTGATGCAGGTAGTTTGTAAATATGTAGTTATTGTGTTATAAATCTAAAATCGTAGATTAGGGCTTCTTTTTTTGTACAGTTGGAGCCGCTAGCCCTGTTTCTCGAGTTTCTAGGCCACTTAAAGGCCTCTGGCACATGGTTTAGGATTGTTATCCTAGAACCATGTACAACAATTTAGCATGTTATCCAACCTCAACCTCTGACCACGACCCTTATACCTTGCATACCATGTAAAACTAATGTTTATACAAATAAATTATCTTTATCTATATCCAATCCTCAGTAGAGCTCAGTAGTTAAAGCCACTCTCCAGTCACCCGCCCAAAACCTAACCTAACCTTATCTATTACAAGACCTCGTACACATATCTAATAACAAACAAATATGTTTCTAGCATATCTACACAAAGCAATATTATAAATAGGAAATATTTGTATTTTTATGTAAAACAAATAAAGTTAAAAACAACTGGACCAACTTCAAAATTTTTTTGCTGCTAAAGTTTTACTGAGTAACATAGGCTAAATTTATTTATAAATAATTGGAGATCCTAAACCAACCCAAGGTGTACAAAATTACCCATAAAATTTCAACCAGTGCGAAGCCGGGACTGGCTGCTAGTACCCACTTCAAATTCATCTTCACTATAAGCTAAGATTTATATATAATGCTACAAAAAATTAATATTAACACTTATATTAGTATTCTGCAATATGTAAATCTTGTGATGTAGGTACACACCTAGAATAAATAGGTTTCCCAGCAGAACTGAGTATGAACACATGTTTCTCTTTATTGACTAGTTCTGGTGATTGTAAATAATCATCTCTCTCATCATCTATGTCTCCGTTTTCTTCTATTAGGTTCGAACAACTGTGTGATGCTGACATTGAGTCCTGGAAAATATACAATCATACTTTTGCATATGTATCACATAAATATCTTATAACTGGGAATAGTTGAACTTCTTTTTCTGAGTCTTTCAATTAATAGTTATTTAAGAATGTCTAGTCAAGTTGATAGAAGCCAACTAAGTTAATGGAAATATATTTCTATTATTTCTAAATCAATAAACACCAAGTACCTACTCCATAGGCTAACACTGACATTACTTCTATTAAGCAGCAACTGGTTTTATCACACGAAAACTAAATAAAAACTCACATCTTTACTCTGCAAGTCGTCACTAGATTTTGTGTTTTTTAACTTAGCTTTCTCGTCTTCTCCGATTTCACTTTGAATCTCACTAATAGTGCTGTTTTTGACCGTCAAGCTGCTGTTTCTCTCGTGAAGGCTTGTGCTTATCTCCGATGCAAACTCTTCGAAAGAGTCCGTGGGGTTAAGGATACTTTCTGGACATGCTCCGGGTTCTAAGTCGTCGGATACATTTTCCGTAGCTTTTGAACTGGATGCGGCACTATCATTCGACGTGGATGCCATGGTTATTATTATAAAATTAGTTATATTTTACCGTTTTTCGAAAAATAAAAGATTATTATTTTTGAGCAAATTACTAAATTACCAAACGAAAACTGGGTGGCATATTTTTAATTGCCAACACTGTAACATAAAAACTCCCTAGTTCACACATACTATTACAAAAGGTGGTATACGATACGCCTTCCTCAAATTTTACAATGTCATGCATGTATTTTATTCGTCGTAGAGTATTGTTGTGATTGTGATGCCAATGATATGTATTGTATGCACTCGCGTTTGACCGTGCGTGCAAAGCGTCTCCGCTTCGAGTCTGACATCCTAACTAATATTATAAATGCGAAAGTAACTCTGTCTGTCTGTCTGTTAAGCTTTCACGCCAAAACCACTAAACAGATCTGGATGAAATTTGGTGCACAGGTACATTTGACCCCGGGAAAGGACATAGGATACTTTTTAACCGACTTCAAAAAAGTAGTTCCCTCATTATCTCGACAATCTAATGGGGAACTAGCCGGGTGAAACCGCGGGGCACAGCTAGTACTTAATATTCATTCATCTGTAAGTTTACTGCTCAGTAGTATACAGTACCTACTCCTCTATGAGTTAAACTAATCTTGCTGAATCTTGTTGTAAAGGTGTGACGATATTTTGTCGTCGGGGATTTTGCTTGAAGGAATATTATTTCCCAAAGTTGAAAGGGTGAGTATGGAATTATTTCTTCGATTATAAGACCTACTTGTCACAATATAGCCGCTACTTGTCATCAAATAAATTAAAATTGTAGGTATTTTTTGTGCGTATAAGATAATAATATGTTATGATCTTTTAGATCATGTATAACCCGAAAACCAGGGACCTAATCATTACTTGGCAATACAAATACTTACTTTGACTTTGACAGTAAGTATAACGAGGCGTATATTTTTAAAATTAATTTACCTTCGCATGTTCTTGCATTGTGCCTACTAGTGGGCATATTTTTGGTCTATTCCACTTAAAACATTAATTTTAGCAGTCGGCCTACCATTTGATTTGACGTGACAATTTAGCAATAATGACATTACTTCTTGTAGGGTTCCTTATAGTGGTACTACGAATACTGAAGCTAAAAACGGTCATCCATCGCTGGTCGAAAAAAATGCATTTTCAGCTGCAAATTTATTTCAAAACTAGTGATTCTTCTAGCACTATTGTGTAATATTGATGGATTATTAACTAAAAATGCTTAAGTGCACAAGAGTGGAATGGATATTAAGACGGAATTACGTATTTTTACGGGAAACCTCCATAGAAAGTCTCCTAGTAGTCTTCACCGTTTTACTAGGATACACTTGTACATTACTTGACGTGATTCGATTTAAAATGTTTTATAACTTGCGTGTAGTGTACAACTAAAAAAGGAAAAGCTCCATAGAACGTGCCTATACAAAAATGTTCCCGCAGAGGAATCTCTATTTCGAAAAAATTATGCCAATTATTTTTCCAATAATTTATTTAACCAAATTCTTCATCAACATTATTTCTTCTACTTTCTTTTGCTTCTCCATCGTTGGCTTCGACCAGGATCCTACATATAGCTTTTAGCAGCCTTATTTTGAATCTGGCAACTGATGTAATTTCTTCATACTCCAAGTCTTTGGTATCTCGGTCTATGTGGTAGTTGAAGGTGCCCCAAAGCATTTCACGCGCTTTGAGCAACGTTTCTGATTGACTGCAAAAATAAAACAGAAATACATGATGTTCTGGTTTTTAACTAAGATTACCAGTAGCCCAAGTCCGTTATTTCGATTGTTTCTGTATTACTAATGCATTGGTAGTTAATTATCTCATGAACCGTGATAGGAACACAGTTAAAAAAAAGAGTTGTTTCACAAATGTATGGAGCTCCGGCCAGGACAGTGTACATGATACGATAAATACGTTAAGGACTATTAATCTTTAATATATCAACCAAATTCAAAATAACGGAACTTATCGCAGTGTACAAAATTAATTTCAAATCAAAATATTTCCATGTTATTTACGCAAAAAGGTGATATACACGTTTTTGCGTAAATAACACGTTTTTGCGTAATCAAAATATTTCCATGTTATTTACGCAAAAAGGTGATATACACGTTTTTGCTGTGTCAATTTTGACATTTGTGACGGGCGGTACAGTTTATTGACCAATTTAATTATTGTGTGACCATCGAAGTCAACCTAGGATACATAAATCTTCCAGAGATGCCATATTTACACTACAATTCACAAAATTTTGATATTTTTGTACACAATGTAGGAGGCGACTGACGCATTTTTCATTAATACACAGTATTAACCAAATCTTTAGGCATTTTTTGATAGACGTACACCGTCCTGGCCGAAAATGAAACAAGTCCTTGGCACAGATTATGTATTTATGTTATCGTTATAACAACATATACTAAAAAACTGTATAAAATAAATGTTTTAGAGTTTCCCGTAGACACAGCAAATGTGTTTTTTTTTCTGTTTTTTAAGTAATTACATTGCCGTTTTTGCTCGATAATTTTACCGACAACAGGTAGAACCTTTCACTAAAGTTGTAAAGAACCTTAAGCGCAATGGTCCGACTTGCACTTGGCCGATTTATTTTAAAGGTTTTTGTATATACTGACCTAGCAGGAATGTGCACGTTTAACTTGTGTTTCTCCATTGACAAGACAGCCGTGTTACCGTCATTCTCCAACTGTAACGATAAATTACGAAATTAATTAAAATTGGGAGCTAATTCAAATTGCATGACACGGTAAATTATATATCTCAGTGTTATATCTTTTTATCTTTATATATAAAAATCAATTACTGTTCGTTTGTCTCTCAAAAACTCGAGATCGTCTAAGCCAATTTAGCTAGTTTTGGTTTTGAAATGGTTGTGAAAGTTCAGCAAAGGTATACATATATAACTGTTAGGTGGTACGAAGTTCGCCGGGTCAGCTAGTTTCGTATGAAAATCGTATAGCAAGTCTTCTTCTTAAAGTCTTCAGCGGCTGACACCAGGGCGTGACTTTATTTGAAATGTCTTTGTTTCGGACAATTGAAGGTTCACATTGTTAGCACAAAAACTTAATGCCTAGGTAGAGTTAGCACCGAATTAAATTAAGGCCCGTTACTCTATGTGAATGTGGTATCGACGTAGCGAAAACTGAACACGATATATTTTTACTTGCCCAAGACTTCACTGCTTCCTATACGATATGATTCCCGTAGAAATATCCCCCGCCTTTCTTTGCCTTTAGTAAAATCATTATAGAAATTAGTAAAGTTTTTATACTAACGGAAGATAATATTATAAAACAACTAATAATAAGTAAAAAATAACGACCATTTTAATTTTTTTACTTTATTTTTTTATTACCAATGTAATAAACCTATATTCGTAAAATTAATATCGGTTCCGAAAAAAATAAGGTTTCTTGCAAAATAAGCTTTAAATTTAAATTTAAAAATGTATTTTTTTAAATAGTACTTTAATTTACTAACAATTGTGTATGTCCTTGTGTTTGTTCCAAATTTTCATCTTAAAAGAGCACCCGCCAAGTGTCTTTTAAATCTTACACGTCACTAGCCAATCTGTTCAACGTTTGTCTTCTAAGCCACGCGACATTGGCTAATTTGCGGCTACACCGCAGATGCCATAACCAAAGAATAGAATGTAATAGAATGTAATCGAATGGACTAAAATGGGATAGAGTGGAATATAATAGAATAGAATAGACATACCTCAGTGACAGGCGACATAGTAAAAAGCAGCGCTGCTTGCGGCGAGATTTTTGAAGTTTTGTAGAGCATCAGCGCGCGTCGTTCGGCTGAATGTCGGCCGCGGTACGAAGCCACTAATGTCGGTTTGTTCACGGTTTTTGATAAATTGTAGTTGACGCTTTCGGACGCTATGTGAGCTCGTTCGCCCGTGCTAGACAAATAAACAAGTACTTGCTATACAAGTTGAAAGTTTTTAAAGAATTTACTTTGAAACAAAGTGAAAAGAACTTCAAAAAAACACAACTGCTGTATATTTAAAACTGAGTATAATTTTTTTATGGCGGATCCAGTGTCACTCTCACGACTAAGACGAATCTATAGACAACACTCACATAAAAATACGACAAGCCGTTTAGACTCTATGGCGTGTCAGAGAAATATACATCCATACATACAAGCATACACTCGAAAAACATGACCCTTCTTCTTCCGCAGTCGGGGAAAAACCAATTTCAAGTCGGCAATTATTTTGTTTAGTTATAAATATAGTTAATGAACAAACTAAAAAAACCTTGGAACCATTTCAGGGTCAAAATCAAATTTGACAATAAGAATTGCTACTTAGAATTAGTACTATGCTAAATACAGAGTCGCCTTAGCATTGCTACTCAAACGAATCCTTACTGAGATGCATTCCTAAATTTAAACTTAATGCTCGTAGTAAAAACGTTCATAAGACTTCTATTTACTCCTAAATCACACTAATATCGGTAAAAAAGGCGAAAGTTTGTATGTGTGTTTGTTTGTTGTTCTCACTCCTTCACGCCCAAACAGCTAAACGGATGCGAATAAAATTTGGCATCAAAATAGCTTATTATATATTTTTTGACTAACGGGAGACTATTCTAAAGCCTACCCTATAAACATTACAATCTAGCCTACGGCTAATAAGTAATTAAAATTTAACTTAAAATTCTACACAATAATGTCTCTAAGATTTTGTCCATCGACACTTTTTTATTTGTTTTGTTAAGAGGAAGCAACTTTTTTTCACGTTTTCTTTAGTCCTTAGCACTTACACTATAAATATACACTATCAATATTTTTAAACACTAACTCAGGCGCTTTATTCTCTTAAGTCTTTTTGCTGTCAGTATGAATAGCTTATGACATATTTAATATTGATAAAAAAATATCCTGATATTGATATTTTTAATGAATGTTGGAAAAAGCTTTGATTCGAATGCTTACAATATTGTGAATGTGCCTGCTACAGAGACACAACAATTTGATTATTATTTTAATATTGTATTTATCATGATATTTATTTCTTACTTTATATCTCATGTGTTTGTTTTGTTCGAATATTGTGATTGACTTTTAATTCTTTTCTTTTGTTTAATTTATCTTTAATGTAATAGCAATTGACTTGATTTTTTTTTAATATTATTTTTCCATTTTTGTGTTTTGACATATTTGTTATCTATCATTAGTTTAACTCGCATGCGGTTCTAATTAGAATAAATAAATAAATGACCTGGATTATGAAATAGGCTACATTTTATCCTGAAAAAAATGCAATGCTCTTATATCATAATACACTTACGTAGAAAACATTTCGTTGACAGTCTTCAGTTTCCCTTTAGTTTTGACGTGTTTCTTGTTAACAAATAGCGCGTCGACGCCCGAGAATAATGTCCCTACATTCAACTCGTCTATATCAGAGAACCTGTTGATGTCTTCTAGT
Source organism: Ligdia adustata (assembly GCA_947049295.1). Lineage (NCBI taxonomy): Eukaryota > Metazoa > Arthropoda > Insecta > Lepidoptera > Geometridae > Ligdia > Ligdia adustata. The sequence continues at coordinate 7,219,086 of OX346237.1, forward strand.
TCTAGATTACGTTCTATTAGACCGGTTTTCAGCAGTTCACGTAGGTATATGCTTGACAGAGCTGTAATTAAAACAAAAACTGAAGGACCATATGTTAACATTATTATTAATTGCTATTTAAATGCAAGTAAGTATTTGTGTTTAGCTTCCCCGTCTATACTTATGCTTCAGTTCTTTCCATCCAAAGGTTGGGTCGTAAGGTAATCATAAGGCCGACTTGTTACGCGTAATCATGAGTTTTATTCAGTTTATTGTATTATTTATGTGTGCTTGCAATACAGAGTTTTCTATCTATCTAATGATGCCATGATGAGTGTCATGAGAAATGTCAAATACATCTCCAGCTCGTCATCCAAGAGAAGATTGCAGAAAAGAGAAGTGTCAGCCGGAGGACACATTCCTGGCTTAAGACAGCTGTAGACCGCCAACCATAAGATATAGCTCTATTTTTCTACCTTTTATTGTTGCCCGATTCCAGTGGATTTTTTTTCCACTTAGCTAACGCATTATTTACTGGGATTTACCGTTTTATTTTTCTGTCTTTTTTATCACTTCAAAGTCACAAGTTTCCTAAGCAGTCGTGTTTTTGCGCTTATAAGATGCTTAATAAAAGACTTTATTAACTAAAAAAAATTCAATAACTTTTTTTTCCATATAATAAAACGTGTAGGCCTAAAATACATCATAGTGAAGCGATTGACACAAAGAACAAAAAATTACGTTACAATTTATGTAAGGGGTGTAAAGAGGTAGGCCCTGGGACGAAAATTCTATCAGAAACACGAAAACAGTGAAGGGTCGGTGATCCTGCGGGAGTTGGCTGCAGCACCACATTGCTATTTAGAGCGGCAGTCTCGAAAGTTTTTAGCGATGATGGTCGAGTGGTTAGTAAGGTCGATTGCCGTGCAAAAGGTATGAGGTTCGATCCCACGAAACATACAAAAAGACCCTGAGCTACCGGTGAAGGAAAACATCGTGAGGAAACGATAGCATAGTCGTAGGGCGTTTCCTATCGCTCGCCTGGCTAGCTACCACCCTCGAGTTGTAAAATCTGTCGCCAAGCACCTAACGGTGTGTTCCAGCAGCCTTCCTTGAGAGCCAGTGTATTCCAGACTATATATGCTCCATCTAAGGCTACAGTATCGCTGACTTCCGTGGTCGTGCGAACTTGTGGTCAAATGCCTAGCTGTGTAGGATAAAAAATAAAAACAAGTTAGAACTGCCCAGATGCTGTCCAACCTCCGATAGGAGAGGAGTAATAAGAAGAACATCTATCTATCTACCACTAACCTGAGTTTTAACTTACATTTAGTATAAGCCAGTCTTTCTCTCCTCAGTCCGTATCTATCGCACCAAGTCTCTACTGTGTTCCAACCAGTAGCTCGCAGTTCGTTCTCGAACTCGCTCTGGAGCCGATGCAAGGCGGAATGGTCCGACTTTGGGTTGAAACGACGCTTTATCTCACGGATATCTGTACACGAGATACGAATACGTACTTTAACATACGGACGTATAAAAATACAGATATATAAATAATATTTAAACGGAAAATATAAACTTATGTGAACTATTATTACGATGATTTTTAATAGCTTGGTACTGAGCTATGGAAACAGGTATGGCACCCGCCAATGATGGCGCTGGAGGGGCAACGTTGGCGTAGGCAGCTAAGGGTGCGGAGAGGTGTGCTCCACTAAGTTATTAGCTAAGCAGAGTCTGTATTATGATTTATTCCTGTTTATCTTCCCAATCTGTCCCCGCAACGTGACAGACATTATTAACTTAAGGTAGAGATCACAATTGCCGCGCTTTTTAGAGCAAGATGGAAAATAACAATAGAAACCACCTATCGTGTCAGACAAACACAAATTTAAAATACCTATATATTTTTATCTAACGTCTAAATATTTCGTAGGAAGAAAATAAAATAAAGACAGTAACACTAAACAAGTGGTTAGAAGCAAGTTCGAAAAAACTCGACTGCTAAATCGTTTATGCTGTGTATCATATATTTTTTTAATTTTGATGTACCCAGTCTTACGACTCTATTGACAACACTCAAATAAAAATACGACAAGCCGTTTAGACTCTGGGGCGTGCCAAAGAAATATACATACATACACTTGAAAAACATAACCCTCCTTATTTCGCAGTCGGGTAAAAACTATTCGATTAGACAATGTCAACAAGAGGTACCAGGCAATCAGGAACTCATAAGAGTTGTTCTTACCGTCTCTTCTATCGGCGCTGTTTTCAAACACTTCCACGTCATGCATAGCCGCCATATTAGCTTGAGGCAGAGCGGAGCACACGATCGCCCCGCGCGCTAGAGCGAGACCGACACGCGGTGCGAGCGAGAGGGAAGACAACAGCCATCCCAGCCGGGTCATTTGTTCCGATATTGTAAATGCGCCTATAAACAATATCGCGAACTTGTTCATATACAAATGACAAGTACTCAACAAAATAAATAAACGTTATGTACTATTTATTTCTAAAATGAATATACATTATGTATGAATATATCCTAGTTGGTTATTGATTTTATTGTTAAAAAAAATCTAATGATTTTGATATAAGTTAATTGCATGTTAATACTACAACATTATATTAATGAAAAGTAACATTATACGTATTTTCATTTAATTATAGAATATTTTACTATAGCGTTATCGGTTATGTGTGTACTAAGCCAAACTATATTGGGGTCACTGTACTCATAAAAAGATAGATTGCCATTCTGTGTGGTAATGCGGCTAGCATTCCGGGCACGCTGCTCCCTGGTGGTGGGTTGGAGCATTTGGATTATCTGTAGATCTTAAATGGTCTATAGGTAATCTTTCTGCCGTCATTTTAGTGTTGTCTTAGTTAGTCACTTTGTTAATGTTAATAAAGGCATTCGCCACAGAAAAAAAAATAAGAAGCAATATTAACAATGAATTCGAGAAATGAAGTCTGCTATTCCATACAAGAAGTGGACAAAATTATTTTTGAACGAGCTAATTTTTAGTTCAGGATTTCAGAGTTGGTCACATAGCGAAAATTGTTCTTTAGGAAGGCTTCTTTTCTCTTGGCTAAGTGCAACTCTAACCGATTACCCTGTATGTGAATCTATAGCACTACAATTTAGAGCTAATCATATTGTTCAAGAAAACGGGTTTTCACTTGTACCTGATAGTCGGAAATGTCCAACTATAGTTTCGTTCACATTCGGTGAACTTGCATCAGGGATGAAATGAGTCGTTCGTGCCTTCAACGATGACACATCTCGTACTGCACGACTGCAAATCAGGTATGCGTGAAAACCAGCCTTCTTAAACAAATTGGTACAAACACGCGTGAAAACCCGTCTTCTTAAACAAATTGATACAAACACGCGTGAAAACCCGTCTTCTTAAACAAATTGATACAAACACGCGTGAAAACCCGTCTTCTTAAACAAATTGATACAAACACGCGTGAAAACCCGTCTTCTTAAACAAATTGATACAAACACGCGTGAAAACCCGTCTTCTTAAACAAATTGATACAAACACGCGTGAAAACCCGTCTTCTTAAACAAAATGAATCAGACACGCGTGAAAACCCGTCTTCTTAAACAAATTGGTACAAACACGCGTGAAAACCCGTCTTCTTAAACAAATTGATACAAACACGCGTGAAAACCCGTCTTCTTAAACAAATTGATACAAACACGCGTGAAAACCCGTCTTCTTAAACAAATTGATACAAACACGCGTGAAAACCCGTCTTCTTAAACAAAATGAATCAGACACGCGTGAAAACCCGTCTTCTTAAACAATTTGACGCGTGAAAACCCGCCTTCACTAACAATACAAATCAAACACGCGTTAGTTTTCTAAATAACATAGAGCTAATCAAATCATCTCACCAATATCAATAAGTTCGTTGACGGCAACCTCGACTGCTTTCAAGCTGGGCGGTTGAGGCAGCTGTGACAGAAACTCTACTGCCTTGTCTTCGGGGGCATAAGTTTTGCATTCTAATACCGTTTGTTCCAATGGCACTCTGAAATATAACAAAAAATATATTATTAAGGGTACAAGGGTCTTATAGCTTTTAAATTGCAGAAACATTACCTTTAGACCAATTAAGATCTACAGATAATAATAAAATAATAATTAATTAAATATTATTTTTCTCTATTATTTAAATATTGACTTGCCTCAGTATTTCTGGAGTAGTATGCGGTACAAATTCAGCTTCTTTCTCTTTACTATATAATCTATAGCAGTGTCCTGAAATATAACGTAAATACTTGTAAAATCATTTTTTTTATCAAGTAGGTAAGTCTAAGCGTCTTTGAAAAATCGGGTATTGATATAAATTATGACATACTTCTATCTATATGTATAAAATAGTATAGTATCGAGACTTTTTTAGAATAAGTTTAAAATATTGTAGTAATTTCTTGATAAATGACGGAATAGACAACATTCATGTTTGCAATGTGATGTAAATTCGAAAACCATTTCGAGATAATATAATAATGAGTTAATAATAAAAACACCACATTTTTATATCCACTATCTTCAGAGTTCTTTACAAAAAAGAGATGAAAAAAATTCAAACAAATAACAAAAATACAGATAATTAATGACAAAATTTTTTTGTACGGTCTTCTGATAAGAATAACCATTAACTTTTTTTAATATTTTCAAAAAGCTCTAAAACGAAATTATTACATTCTGAAAAAAATAGGACGACGTTATTTTTCATTTGTCTTTTTTTTCGGTGTAAAAAATTTGAAATGTTGTAAATTAGGTCCGAGGCAAGAGAATGTGCGTTAGGAATAACCTCGGCTGACCTCGGGGACAGATTGGTGAGAGTAACAGTAACATATGTTACTCGTAACATCTTACCAGACTGCACTCGTCCCGCTCTCCCGCACCGTTGTTTAGCACCTGCCAGTGAAACCCACACTGTTTCTAAACTTGCCGTCCCTGAAGCAAGCAATAATTAAAAGTTTGTAACCGTAGTGATATTGAACAATAAGAACAACGAAATTGATAGAGATTATAGGCATTAGTGACAGTGATTAACAGAAGTGATAATGATTTAATCTACCTACACAGTAAAAATGTCCTTACCAGTTCCTTTTGTAAGTTGGTTTTCTCTATATATTTTCTATCTTACGTACACCGCACCCAGGGTAAGAAAACACACGAGATTAAACTTATATCTGAGTCATTTTAATAGTAATGATATTGATTAATAACATTGACAGTAATTAAGACAATGACAGTGATAAAGACAATGACAGATATTATAGGCATTAGTGACAGTGATTAAGAGTGATAATAATCATATAATACAGATAGTAATTAAGAAAAGTGACAATGGTTAATTTTATCAGTCATTCCTACCAGTTCCAGTGATATTGATTGATAACAGTGACAGAGATTAACAGTAATGACAATGATAGTGACAGAGATTATAGTGATTAGTGACTATTAAAAACAGTAAAAATATCCGCATATGCGACCCCGCAACTATAACATGTACTATATCGGGTATAGTGACAGATGTTTATGCTACGTTAGTCGCTAGAACTATCTTACGTACACCGAGCCCAGGGTGGGAGAACATACGAGATTGAACTTATATCTGAGTCAATTTAATCTTAGTGATGTTAATTAATAACAGTGACAGAGATTAACAACAATGACAATGATAGTGAGATTAGTGCCAGTGATTAATAAGAGTGATAATGATTATTAAATACTGATAGTAATTAACAAAAGTGACAATGATTAATTCTACCATTTATTCTTACCAGTTCCTTTTGTTAGGGTGTTTTCCCTATGCGCCCCCGCGTCTATAACGTGTACTATATCGGGTATAGTGACAGATGTTTCTGCTACGTTAGTTGCCAGAACTATCTTACGTACACCGAGCCCAGGGTGGGAGAACATACGAGATTGGTCGTCGGTTGATAGTCTGAAATGCAAATATGTACATAAAATTATGAAGGGGAAAGCAACTTACAGAAAATTAGTGAGTGTGTACACTCTCACAAACTGTGTTTTGGAGGCTGAAGTTCTAAGGACTCAGTCTATGATAAATAATTTGACTAGCACAAGCAGTTAATATCTAACTGACAAGGCATATTACTCGATTAACTAATTTATGTAAGACAAGGATAATTAAATTGTCATTTTTAGAATTGTATAAAATTGACATCGTATGAATTTGTTTGCAATGTTTTGTTGAGATGGATTTTATATATTAAATACGTCATATTTTAAGTCTATTGTAATACCATTACTGTAACAACTTCAATAACCGATGTTTTGCGTAATAAAATAAATTGATTTTTGCGAACGTTAGGTTTCGCGGCACAACCTTTCAATGGAAAGCGTATGCCACAGATTTATATTCTCTTTAGACTTAATGTAGACAACTTTCTGACCGAAATAGTTCATATTTAGAATTATAATTTAAGTTTTTTCAATAAACTCGATGTTTTTTGAAAAATATATTTGCGATCTAGTATTTTTTAAAGTGATTACTGACTTTAATTCTGCAGGCGCCGTATTAGAAACAGGGTTTTCCGTCATTTTAATTTGATAAATGAACTAGTGAAACGTTTTGAAAAAAATTCAAATAGAACCATGTGAAATAAAAAAAACAGCCATTTAAACAATAAAAGATTTTTTCATACAGTTTCGGCCGTCTACTGGTGTTCAAGTCTGTTGTTTGAATTGTCTCAGAATTACAATTGGATTGTGCCAAAATGGCCGTTTCGACTTAGAATAGATCAGAGTTCCTATGAAAAGTTATGTTTTGTTTAATACTAACTGTGGTCTATTCTGTCAGAACGGCCATTTTGGCACAATCCAATTGTAATTTTGAGACAGTTCAAATATCAGACTTGACCACCTGGAAAACCGAATTGAACTCCCTACTTTTTTGGGGAGGCCGGTATAAACACAGAAGATAGAAAATTACTCAATCAACAATCAATGTCAATGCGAATGATGGTAAGCGGTAGTGCAGGGAGGTATCTGTCAAAGGGAAGTGGAAGACGAGATGACGGCTGATAGAATAGAATAGAAGAGGAAGACTTGTGTCGACCCCACGTAGTGTGATAAGGACAAGAAAATGACGGTGTAAACGAACTTACCTAGAATGCACAGGTAACACAAGGTGCAAGGAAGAGTTTTTATAATATTCGTCGAGTATTTGTTTAGTATGTTTAATCTCAGCCCACCCGGGGAGGAAAACTAATATGGCTCCCTCAGACTCGTGTTTATCCACCGCCTTTATTACTTCTACTATCTGAAAAGTAATAGCAGATTATTTAACGAGGTGATGGGAATAATTAAAAAAATATTTTTGATCTGGCAAAAATGTTGACCGGCAAGGAACATGCAAAATGAGCCTGGGCTACCGGTGAAGAAAACATCGTGAGGAAACCTTATCATGGTGGTAGGGCGTTTCCTATCGCTCGCCTGGATAGCTTCCACCTCTCAAGTTGTAAAATCTGTCGCCAAGCACCCGACGTTGTGTTCCGGCAGCCTTCCTTGAGAGCCAGTGTATTCCAGACTAGGCATGCTCCATCTAGGGCTACAGTATCGCTGATGAGTTTGAACATTTGTTTTTGGGTCTGGGTGTCATTGTGCGTGTGTTTGTGAATGTTGCATGACATCCCCGACACAGGATAAATCCTAGTGGGAAGCTTCGAGTGTGAAAAGTTCATTTATTTATTTAATATCCAGGCAATCATAAAAACTGACTGACAGATGAGTTGACCAGAGTTGACCATTCACGTTTCGCTCGCTGGATCGCTCAAATATAATTATATTTATTTATATATTATTAATTTTGTGTTTTATAAAATACGGTCATAATATTAATTTATTAAATAACCCAACCCAGGACTGTACTTCGTGCAAAGGTGGCCATTAAGCTAGCCGCATTTCCACGCTGAATCGCAATGGCACCAGATACGAGCCGGAGCTAGTCAGCTATTTTTTCCTTAATTCTATTGCCCAATTCATTAATAAACGATTTTGCTTTTGCCCCCGAACTACTCATGGTCTAATTATAACTAAAACCATTTATTATTTACCTCATTTATATTTAACTGTGGCTTCCCGCCTTGTTTCTTACAACTCGCTACAATATTAGGCAAGTTGATGTTATATTTTTTCTGTATGTCTTCTAAATAATTTACTTCTACAGGATGCGTGGTGCCCGGTACCTCTATCACAGGGCAACACTCAAAATATCTGCAAACAAAACGAGAGTTGATTTAGTATTACTTTAAATATCACTTGACCCCGATTCGTCCAGTCACACTGACTAAACTAAAAATTCCTAAAATTATATCCATCCTTTTCTCACTTGTGGAAACAAAGGAGAGGAAACAATATTAGAAATGACAAATTTCGTTAGTTTAGTAAGTTTGGCGTGCCCGGGTTCGGGGTTATTGGCTGAATTTTCATACCAGGTAAAGCTAATAACATGATATTAGAACCAGTGGTTAGAAGTGAGTTTGTAAAAAATCCGACTGCTAAATAATTACTGTATCATCTTTAGTTTTTTTTATGTACCTTAACAATTTTTTTTTTAGTGAGGTGTCTCTCTCACGACTAAGACGAATCTTATGACACCACTCACATCAAAATCCGACATGCCGTTTAGGCTCTAAGGCGTGCCAAAGAAATATACATACATAAATGCATACACACATACTCTCGAAAAACATTATTTTGCTGTCGGGTAAAAAAAAAACACCTGTTTGTTCTTCCCTGGTTTTTGCTTTGCACGGTTCGTGCCTTTGCCTTATCTAAGTAAGATTTGAAAGTTCAGGAAGATTTTGCGATGATAATAAAAGACCATCGCACGCAGACAAAAAATTGTGACAGTAGTGACGTGAAAGCTGAAATGTGCCAAAGTTCTATACTTTTTATTTTGGCTTCACACATCAGAGCCATTCCGCGAAATATTATATACTTACTCTGTAAAGACATGAGTGTTAAGTGTAGCGCTCATAATGACTATCTTCAGCTGCTCATTACTACGCATCGCTCGCTTTAACAGCAGCATAGTGACGTCAGTGTTCACGTCACGCTCGTGAGCCTCGTCTATTATCACGTGGGAGCAACCCGCCAAATCTGAAAATATGTTATCATATTATAAATGTGTGTTTGTTCTACTTTTTTTTTCTATCCTATTAAATAAATAGTTTGACTGGCCATTGCACTGAAATGGACATATTGCACATATTCCTCATCATAATTTCTAAAAAAGTTAGAGCATACACGTGTTACTTACTGTTACCCAATAAGAACACCGCACTAGTTCACGCTAAGGGTGAATGACCTCAGCCGTGCAGGCGAGGTCATTCACCCGTAGCGTTAGCGTCGATACTGATGTCACAGAATAAATAGTACAGTGTACTACAGCGCGCAGGGCTATCATACTTTCCGTTTTTTTGTGCACTCAAATGTTTAAAAAAGTTTGATTTTTATAAGCTGAATATGTTCTATTTACTATTCTATTATATTAATTTAATTTTTTGCTATTTTAAAATCAAAAGTTGGTGCGGTACTTAGTTGCTGAACAGTAGCCATTCTTAAGAGGATGCTAGTTGGTTACCAGTTACCTTGTATACGTACTGAACAAAATGCATTCTATTTACTTACTAGGATTACTATGCAGTCTATTCAACAGCACTCCCGAGGTACAATAAAGCACTGATCCGGCGGGCGGTCGCGGCGGCTTACTCTGAAGTCGAACTTGGTACCCGATGGACTCGCCTACCTGCAACGATTCGACATCAGAAGTGGGATAGTGAGAGTTGAGCGCATTTCCGCAAAGTTTTTAACCATTTTTTATATAAAATAGTAACAATACAGGGTTATCGGTTAGGGGTGTACTAAGCCGAAAGGGGGTTACTATACTCATCCTAACAAACAACTTTAACTATGGTACCAACGCTAAATTCGTGAAAAAAGAACCAGCTGTTCCATACAATACATACATTTACAGGTAAATCAAAACATTGGCAGCCATTGTGCCGCCTTACACTCGTAGCCAGTGTTTTAAAGAAACTATTATTCACATATAGTTGAAAAGGACCGAATATGTATATGATATTCGGTATCATATATATATATATATATATATATATATATATATATATACAATATAATTGACTTTCTCATAGTAATTATGATGAATAAGACTTTATTCAGATCACCGTAATACTCATGTACGTGTAAGAACCGTATTTTCCGAATCAAGCCTAGATGTCGGAGCCTCGTAATAGTAACTTACATTTTCACCCATTTCGTCAGCAACTCTCTCAGCCAGGCCTATAGCAGCTACTCGCCTCGGTTCGGACACTATTATCTTGGCGCCCAGGCGGCAATGACGCAGCAATGCCGCCGGCACGCGGGTAGACTTGCCGCACCCTGCCGCCCCTACTATCACGCACACTCTGCTGCTTTCTAGTGTTGATGTTATTTGTTCGCTGAAAATAATAAGTTACAGTTATAATAAAGTTTTTGTTTCCCTATTTTCAAGGTTCCCTACCCAAAGGGTCTAAACAAGACCTTACCACTAAGACTTCGCTGTTCGTCCGTCTGTCTACGAGTATCTGTCACCAGGCTGTATCATCTCATGAACCGTGATAGCTAGACAGTTGTCATTTTCACATATGATGTATTTATTTTGCTAATAAAATACAAAAAAATAAGGGGAGCCAAACCCAAAATAAAAATAGGTTAGAGCGTAAAAAAATCTTGCTAGATATTAATAACGACAAAAAGTAGAAACTGGAACTACAATTGTTTAGATAATGGTTGGTGATGGTAAAGAAAATGGGAACCCTTAGAGAACGTGTCTGACTCGCACTTGATCGATTATTCTTCTATGGCCTAAAGCCTACCACAGGGAAACCCGTGACCAGCCGTGGGACTGGTTTAGTTACTATCTTCCTATCTATCTGTAGTTAGTTTAGTCTGAAGCCTGTGAGTGAGTCGGTCGCTTACAGTTTTTTATTCTATTGACACGAAATACATTTATATTTTGTTAATATATTTAATTTCAATAGCTTGAATGATATTGCAAGATGATCATGTACATACAACATGTAATAGAAAAGTGTGACAATACTTAAGAGTGTTAGTCTACCTATCAAATTACACCCATAAGAACAAAAATTTTCAAAATTGAAGTTATTGATTAGGTTCTTCATACAAAAATTGATCACGTGATCGGCCAAGTTGTATGAAGGACAGATTTGTCTTCAGGAATTTTGAAAAAAAATGTCCTACAATGTGTTCACTTTGATGGGTAGATTGACACCGTTAAGTATTGTCACACCTTTCTGTTACACGTTGTGTATCCCCGCAAATATGTGAGCTATAAGCGAGACGTGTCATCGTTGTGGACACGAACTCATTTCATCCCTTATGAAGTTCATCGAATGTGGAAGAAACTATAGTTGGACCTTTATTAGTAAAGTTAGTAATATACAGGTTATTGTTAAACTAAAAGACCTACTATAAGCATTTTTATAAGGAGTTCCCATTTTAGATATCCAAATATTTAGATCTAGCCAAATAATAGAACCCTACTCAAGTTCAAGAAAGATTATTTAAATCTCAGCACATAAAACCTTATTTCTTAGAGTTTGATTCCAATTAGCTTTGAGTGTAAATCTTAAATTTCACCACTATAACTCATGTAGTATGCAACTTCTATTGAGGAAAAGCGACACAAATATCCACGTTACGGCCCACATTGGTGTACCGAAAACGATCAGCGACCTAACAACCTACTTTCGTGAGCTCGAAAGTTTCGCTCAAACGAAATCGAGAGGCACCGAAAGTATAATACGTCACAGTATAACAATCGTGTCTTACACACACTAGAAACATTTTATAGGTGTTTTGGTTTATCCGTGTGTGTGAGAGAAACTTAAGTGAAACTTCATGTTAGTGAAGACTTAAGGAACGCTTATACTAAAGCGATTTGCGAACGTGCACTGCTTCTGATGTGGTTCACATAAGCGCATGGGTTGACCAATTCTGTAAGCGTTTAAATGCCAGATCAAAAATTTGGAACGGAACGTCGTCACTTTCTTTCCAGTCGAGTTGAAAAGAGATGAACGTAGTTTCAGAACGCTTTAAATACCGCCATCCAAAGCCACTAATTATTAATGGTCAATTTTAGTGTTTAGTTATATTCAGTCTTCTTACAGAAAACCTTTTTGTTTTTATCTCGGAGCAGTAATCTATTTGAAAAGATAACAAAGTTTCTTTTACAAGGAGTCCATTCGCTTGAACGCAGAGATATGGCCAGCGAAGAGCAAGCCGCCTCAGAGTGAGTGAACACTATTTATACGTCATTATGACGTATATTGAGGTGAAACTGGTAGACGTCATTGTGACATATACAATCGTCGTTTTACGTCGAGCCAGGTAAGTGAAATCGAAAGTGTTTCTTTTTTACTTTCGCTGCTTTCGATCTTACTTGTGACGTATACTACTAAGTTTCACAAGGTTTTGCATGTGTCGTCTCAAAGACGGTGGTAGTTATATTATAGGGCCTACTTACCAGAAAGCACTTTAAAAAAAATATCGACTTAATTCCGGCAGAGGCGCCTATACAAAGTTACAACAAAATTAAATTTTAATTTATCATGATTTACATCAAGAACTTACGGACTTGAGTAAACAATTACGTGGCCAAACAGAAAGTAAAATCTCTCAAACAAACAAAAATCGAAACGGCGGAAATACAGAAAAATTCCAACGAATTGAGGTCACGACGAATCTCTATATTTTGTCAGTAAAAAATATTAATTAAAAAAAGTAAAAATGACGAATTAAGACATGTTGCATTCTGTGGCTACGTCATGACAACGTCATCGCAATCATAAACTGTACGAAAGCGAAAGTGCATTCACTTTCGATTGAGACTCTCGTTTTCAATTGATCGTGACGTAGAGGCACACGTCACAGTGACGCAGTTGGACGGTATAGGCTAAAGTGAAAGTTGGCATATTGAATGGACTGCATAAAATAAAGAGGTTGTAGAAATAAATACTCGAGTACAAGTCGTTTTACCATAAAGGCTCTGCGCGATGTCATCGGTTATCACGAGTGTTTTTCGTTTAAGCCAATATCCTACAAACCCTTTTACATATACTAAGTTTATGTATAGTTGTAAATATTAGTATGTTGTGTTGGGAGAAGATTGGAGCTTGTGAGGGTAGTTATAAGAACTGTGGGTGTGGTGGCATTGGGAATACATACTGTAATGCTTAACCAATGGTATGCATATAGAAGTAAGTAAATAAATAAACCCTTCCTTTTCGGGAACTCTGTAAAAAAGGGAAAAATTCGAATCCAGATCATTTATTGTTTGCATACAGTGCATGATGTGTAAAAATAAGTACATTGCCCAATAGGGACCATTGGTCGAGCACAGCAAAGTTAAAAGAGCGGAGGACGCACTTTATTACTAAAAGTCAAAAATTATAATATGATATGTCAAAATAATATATCTTCTATTTTCGTTTAGGAATTCGTCAACTGAGTAATATGCTTTAACTATAAGAAATTGTTTAATGCTTTACTAAATAAATAATAATAATATGAGACGACATCCACGTAAACTTCATGATATCGCCTTTACACTTTATATCAGCTGATAATTTATTATAAACTTTCATCGACATAGGCAACGTACTAGAACCGTGAATTCCTTATCGGCACTTAGTCAAGAAACATGCATTCGAACGTATAAACTATAAGTTTACAAGACTAAAGACGTTCAAAATCGATAAGCGATTAATAAGGCGGTATATCTAACACATCTACTGAAAACAGAGTCCAAAAATCGAGATCAAGGTCAAGGTCACAGCCGCCTTTGATTCGAGGTCACAGAACGCAACCCGAAAACACAGTTTTGATAACACTTACAGCATTGAGGTCACGGGACTGGCAAGGTCGAACTCGCGAATTTCTAGGTCAGTTCGCCATTTTCTGGGACTCGGAGGTTAGATAATGGTGTTAGTGGCACGGTTTTGGTGATAACTGGGTTACGAGAGCGTTGGATGTGAATTGAAGACGAGTTTTGAGGGTCAAGGATGAGCCTCATGTAATAGAGGTTATTGTAAAGTGAGAAAATCAACAAATTTTATTAATTGATTTACTTCTAAATTCTAGGATTTAAAATTCAATGCAAATGTGTAATTTATAAATTTACTTCTTGCATTAATTATTGTAATTGGCCTGGTGGTCAAGTAATTAATTATTCGATAAATAAATAAGGGGGGTGAAAAATTAATCAAAATCATCAAAAATTTCGAAATCTTAGTATGTGTCGATTTCGAAGTTTTTTGTGTTTATTTTGTTTTTAAATTTTGTTAAACTAATCAGTGCTTCGAAGGTATCGCATCGCGTCGCTATACATTAATCTATTACCTAACCGTATATTTTTTGTACCGCCTTCCTAAAGTGAGGAGGTGCCTCTATTCGACTGTATTTTTTTATCATTGTTACGTTACATGTTTTCTCTTATACGGGTTGACCGAATTGTGAAAATACTTTTATTGTTTCAAAGGGTGTACCTTTTATTTTACCATAATCAGCGAAATGACTGATTCAAAAATAATTATATGTAACGTAATTCGATGGACTGAGTCTTATATTTTGTAAAGTTCTATGAAGCGTTTCTGCATACGCTCTCCTTAATGGAGTTACTTCGTATATCTTTTTTTACCAATTTCAAAATAACAGTTATTTTATTTTTAGATTTATATAGATACTAGCTGTGTCCCGCGTAGTTCTACTAAAACTAAAACAAACGAACACTAATATCGAACTACCTTTTTTGAAGTCGGTTTAAAAGTATCCTATGTCCTTCTCCTGGTTCTAAGCTACCTCCCAATCCAACAATTTTCAGCCAAATCTGTTCAGCCTTTCTTGAGTTATAAATAGTGTAACTAACACAACTTTCTTTTATATATATAGATAGAGTTATGTAGCAATGGTTTCTGTATATATTTTGCTAGTATTTAGTAGTACACCACAGACGTGATTTTTAACATTTAGTCCGATCCTTCCTAAAGTCGCCTTGAAGAAATCGCTTTAAGACCGCCCAATGTACTGCCAATGTTTTTTTATTTCATTTGTTTTTCAGTTTTTTTTTCGTGTACAGTAAATTTATATTTGAATTAGTGGTTTCAAACTGGTTGTTTTTTATTACTCCGTTTTAATGTCCCCGAGAGACACCCGGATCTATAAAATATATGTTTTGTTCGAAAGGGTATATTTTTCCAGTATTATTTATTTTTGATAAAAATTATATCCAAAATACTGAGTTTGGTTTATAAATCAAAATAACTGAAACTTTTGCCAGCCGAATTTGTTGGTCCTTTTGTCCTTTTTCTCCTCTGCAACTGAGTAACGCTGAGAACCGCTTGATTTTTACCACCTTCCCAAAATAAAGAGGCACTCAATTCGACGGTTTTTTAAATGTCTCTTACCTGATTTCTCGGAGACCGATTTGCATAATATTTTTTTTTATTAAAGGGTAATTTTCTCATGCGTCCCTATTTTAATTTCATCGAAATCAGTCCAGTAGTTTGATTATTAAATCGAAATAACCGAAAAAGTTGTATCCGCTCCTGCCGGCAACGGAAGTTAGTTAACACTTTTTAAAAAGAACTTCTTGAACAAATATGTCCGGAGAGTGACACATACGCTACTTATTTTCCAGGGAAAACCAACATAACGCAAGCGAAGCTGCGGGTAAAAGCTAGTCAAATATTAATCTTATATATAAAAAAAACCATATAAAAATCAATTGCTGCTCGTTTGTCTCGCAAAAACTCGAGAACGGCTGGGCCGAATTAGCTGATTTTGATTTTGAAATGTTTGTGAAAGTTCAGGGAAGGTTTAAACATATTTACGTTAGGCAGGACACCTAGTTACAAATACAAGCACTTACCGATAAGCCCGCCAATTTAGCGATAAGGCCGCCACTTGTAGCACTATATTTTGCAAGAACTTTTCTCTTGTATATACATCTTTTAGTGCGTCTGTAATAAACTGATCTATCTATCTATAACTTACACGTATTCGTCAATGGGAAGTGGCGTGATGTTATCTTCATAGTTCTGAAAGCTCCTGTCCAAAGCTTCGGCCTTCCTCTTGAGGGTCTGTTGCGAAGGTTCTGTCAATACTCTCCCGTAAACAGGGTCCATGGGACCCTTGGATTTTGTATCTGTATCAAAGATATAGGTTTACTAGCTGATACCAGCGGCGTTGCTTGCTATATTAAATGGAATATAAAGAAGTTTCAAAATTTGAATAGCAATTTGACCCCTTGAGGGATAATTTTTTTTTAAATCGTCTACACCTTAATATGGGTAGTCCCTCCAAATTTTTTGTCTCTATGTTCAGCGGTTTATACTCCAACGTTCTTATTAATAAACGCGTCGTCGTCGCGAAAAACATTAAACGTTTTTTGTCTTGTTTTAAAACGTGACGTTCTCCATCGGATAAAACAAGACAAACGAAGTTTAAACTTAAGACGCCTTTATTATTATATAATAAGACTATTAATGGTTTTATCTTAAATACACACTTCACAATGTTTTCTTTATTTTTTGTCGACTTTCAGAAAAAAGAACGAGATACTCAATTAGCTTATGTCCGCGGCTTCACAAGTCTTATGGTAAATTTCTCGGGAAGTAGTCAAATTCTATCAAGTCAATCAATCAAAAAAAGTCAATCTGTTGCTGAGGTGAAGAAGGTCAAACAAACTAACAAAAATAATTTTCAAAATAATATGTGAGAGAATAACGCTAAAGTAGATGTCGGTATATGCTAGAGATACCGCGGTATCTCATTAAATGCTATGCGGCAATTTTACTGTCGGGTTCTGAAATACGCTACCGGGTTCACTAATTCCCGGCAGTTATATTCTCGGTCCCTTGCAATCGCAAGTGAATCGGATTCTTCTAGGCAATCGTGCTACATCCTAGGCCGTATCGTCGCTTAACATCATCAAGTAAATTGAATTCAAGCACAAGCCTATTAGCTTATAAACAAACAAACAAACAAAACGTAAAGTGGGTATAATATTTTATAAGCTACGAAAAGCTAATTTTTCTGCCATTATCGTGCCGCCTGTCTCTCGCAATGCGATTTTAGGAGCAATATCAGAGATGGGATAATGCCAATTTTAGTTCCCTGTACTCACACCAGGCGCTTCAACTCTACATACAAACAAGTGTCATTGCATAGTGAATATTTAGTCGTATAGTGCATGTCGATGCAGTAGGACAAGCCACTCCTAAACAATGAACTTGTACACGTAGTAAGAAGCGACTTAAAAAAACCCTCTTATCTTAATCTTAGCATTTTCTATTCCAAACTCTATTAAAGAATTTATGCAAGAACCTGAACCTGATGAACATAATATAATTTACTACTAATGAATACTTACATAGCGATAGTTACAGTTAATAGATATACGAGATAGAAATGAAACTATTATCATAGATTAAAATACCTCAAGGTATTTTAATCTATGCTATTACTATTAATAATTAAATTATTATAAGGAAAAAATATATAAAGTTTGTTAAGTTTAGAATTAGATTTATTTCAATATATAGTATTAATTATTTTTTTGTATAATTTAGGTGTAATCATAATATTTTAAGTTTAATTTAAGTACACTTTGCTACTTGCAGGGTCCTTATATTAGTTTTAGGCATCTCATGTAAACCTAGACTAAGATTTGGATGCAATAAAGAACTAACTAACTAACAATAAAACCTATAAGTTATATATATATATATAAAATTATTTTATTTAAAATAATATTTTGATACCATACTAGATGTATTTTGATAACATATTTTTTTATAGAAATATGACAAGACGTTTAAGCTCTAGGGCGTGCTAAAGAAATATACATACATATATACACTCGAAACATAACCCTCCTTCTTTCGCAGTCGGTAAAAATAAATGTCACTTACCTGACAGTAGAGGTAGTTCACTCGACATGTCGCTGTCTTCTGGATACTCATCTGTAATGAAAATTATCATTAAAAAAAATATATAAACCCCGACTTATGAAGCTCCGGCCAGGACAGCGTACATGATACCATAAATACGTTAGGGGATATTAATCTTTAATATATCAACCAAATTCAAAATAACGGAACTTATCGCAGTGTATGACATTTCCATGACATTTTACCAAAAAGGTGCTATACGCGTTTTTATTGTGTCAATTTTGACATTTGTGACGGGCGGTACAATGTATAGACGAATGTGACCTTAGGAGTCAACAAAAGGATACATATATCTTCCAGGGATGCCAGAATTCCACTAGAATTCACCGAATTTAGATATTTTTGTACACATTAATACACAGTATTAACCACATCTTTAGGCATTTTTTGGTAGACGTACACCCGTCCTGGCCGAAAATGAAACAAGTACTTTGGATAATAAATGCACAACTTAGCTTTAAATAAGAATGATGTGAAATAATTGATGGAGTTGGGCGTTACTTTGCGGAAATCCATTTATAATAAGATGGTATATACAAGATATTTAATGTTTTTCGAAAGAAACTTTCGAGCAAGCGCTTGAAGAGTCAACATCTCCTGAGGATGCCTTGTGCTAAGGCGAAACACGTGTCGAGGAAGTCGGATACTGAGAGAAAGAGAAATAATAAGGTGAGGTGTGGCGGTGGTGAGGAGGAACCACACCATAAAAACAAAAAATATTTTTCGATTTCTCACGCTGACATCAAGACGAGGCGGAAAAACACTAAATATCTTGTATATACCATCTTATTAAGAATGATGTGATCTATGTATGTCTTAATGTGAACGAAATCGGTCATGAGGTTGAAAACGTATGTCGTCGCAAAAAAAAGTTTTACATCTCAGGATGTCAACTGTTTGCAGAACTTTTTTTTCAGCAGTTAATTTTACCTTCAAGATCAATAGTTGAATCTTTCATTATTGGTATAGATGCGTCAGTCAACTTTAACCTGGCGTTTTCAGCTGTTCTCTCATAGATTTGTTCTGAAACAAAAAACAAATATTGTGCAAAAGTATTACGAAACATAACAAATAATTAAGAACTTAATTTTCGGGGGTAATAGGATTTAAGTATAGATCAGATACGAAATACTTAAATTAAAAGGGGAAAAAATATTTTTTTTTGTACATGAATTTAGTTATTTTTTGTAGTGAATTGAACTGAGTTCAAGACTTTGAGGCTATTTACTATCACTTTACTTTTAAAGACGATAATCAAATTCTTTTAAAAATACTTACGATCGCTTTAAGCGATAAGGCCGCCATTTAAATGCTGGCATATGTGTATAAGGTTTTCTTTAATCATATTTTATGTATTGTTGCTGGTTTTTAAATAAAAAGTTGTCTTATCTTATCTACAATTCAATGTGTGTAGACCTTAAAGATTTTTAACAATGTTTTTTTTAATATAAATTATAGGCTCGCATTTGAGCACAACTCGCCTGATGTGTAGCGACGATGCGGTCTAGGATGTGGCACGCTTGCCTAGAAGAAACCTATTCACTCGCAAGTTGAAAAGATCAAGATTATAGTTATCGCTAGTTTATTACAACCTAGCTTAAAGCTTAATAATAATAATAATAATAAATTTCTTTATTGGACAACATGAAAGATCCATTTTATGGTTAGTAAAAAACTTAGAATAATACTTAATAGTTAATTTTAGTAGGTACAATGTAGGTTTTTATAATGCACAACTTATATACACAAAAACAAAACAAAACAAAACAAAAAAAAATAACAAAAAATACACCCATAATGCTGGTGCACTCCGCCCGAGCCAGGACAAACACGACTCAGGTCTTATCTGACCATAACTCTGACGACGTGCCTCAGCACGGGTGCACACAGATCTTCGGCCACTATTTTCAGAATGCTATTATGACTCCCTCTCACCCTCCTGACCAGTGACGCGACCTTTTTTCTAATGACGGCATGAAAGCCGTCAGTATGAGCCTCTGCGAACATTGAGGATGCACTGCACCAGCGAGGGAGCCCCAACATCACTCTGAAAATATTATTGTACTGGACACGCAAGGTATCTAGCGATCTTTTGGCATACGCAGTCCACAGGCTGCCCGTGTACATTCCCTGACAGTACGCTTTAAAAAGTGTAATCTTAACAAGGTCAGTACAGCGGGCAAACCTACGAGCGAGCATATTGCCACGAACTGCCAGAGCCCTACGCTCTCTTTCTATGTCCACATCGTCCTTAAGGTCGTCGGCAAGATAATGACCAAGATATTTAAACTGGTAGACTCGGTTGATGTTCATGCCATTTAGAATAATGGGTGGAATGGTTTCAGGAGTCTTGCCGGCGGCCTTAAAGACCATGTATTCACTCTTCTTAACATTATAAGCCAGTCCATGTTTCGTGGCATAGGTCTCACAAAAACTAAGCATTTCTCTTAAACCACGCACTGTCGGGCTCAGGAGCACCATGTCTTCAGCGTAGCTAATGTTATTGACGCTGATGCCCCCAATCCTGCATCCGATACGCATGCTACTGAGACCGACAATGAGCTCATTGACATACAGGTTGAATAGCTTTGGAGACGTCAACCCTCCCTGCCTCACACCGCACTCCAGCCTGTATGCCTCCGAAAGAGAGTTAGACCACTTAACATAGTTAGTCTGGTTCGAATACCAATACTTGAAAATATTGGTAAGTTCTCCCGGTATACCACTGTCATCCAGCTTTCTCCAAAGCACATCATAGGCCACGAGATCGAAGGCCTTGGAGAGGTCTAGAAAGCAGGCATACACCGGAGTCCTACGGTTGGTATAGTATTGGACAGTATACTTGAGACTCAGTATTGCGCTTTCAGTAGAAAGCCCGGGCCGAAACCCGAACTGCGCGTCATGTATGTTGAGGTACTTTTGTAAGCATGAGTCAAGTAGACTGTCCAACACCTTAGCAACCGTTGTGGCGAGGGAAATCGGACGGTAGTTCCCCAAGTCCGAGATGTCTCCTGTTCTGTTCTTCACAATAGGCACAACCGTGGTTCTCATTAGTTCAGTCGGTAAATAAGAGTGACTGATGCATAAATTGAACAACAGAGACAGGAATCTCGAAATGTGAACGCCAGCATATTTTAGATGTTCAATACTGATCCCATCATGTCCGGGTGATTTGCCCCGGCTCATCCCTTTAATGACAGCTTTAACCTGACTTGCTGTAAAATGTAGCAAAGGCTTCTCACCCTGAATGACAGGACCAGGGTCGACCACCACCGCTGAAGGGCCCAAAGGAGATCGCACTTGAAAATGTTCTTTGAACATATCAGCAATTTTCTCTGGGTCGCTCACCCCGCCCACACTCGCCGGGAGGCCAGGTTTAATATCCAACTTTCCAGTGGCTTTCCAGAAATCACCAAAATTCTTATTAGTACGATGTTTCGCTATAAGATCCATTTTGATTTGGTCTTGATTCTTTTTACACCATTTAAGTTTGCCTTTATAAATCTTACATGAATTGCGCATTTCATCGTAAACTTGGCCTGATTGATTAAGCAAAATTTGAATAAATATACTAAAATTAACTTTCTAAACAAAACAACAAACCTACTTATCCCACTTTCGTAATCATTCCATATTCTCTTCACCCGTTCCACAGAATTATCACTCAACTGAGCATAGATAGGTTCTTCCAGATTGGTCTTTATTTCGTCTATGACTTCGCTATCGTATATCGGATAGCCTTTATTGTCTATTCTACTCGTGCTGTATAGCCAGTGTAATGCTTGTGCTGCAGCTTTTTCAGCGGCGACACGTTTCGATATAGCTGTGCTGTAAATAAGAAAGACGTTTTGAAAAAATATATTTTTTGTTTACATCCTGAGTGTTCCCATTTAAAGGACTTGTTTCATTTTCGGCCAGGACGGTGTACATCTACCAAATAATGCCTAAATATGTGGTTAATACTGTGTATTAATGAGAAATGCGTCAGTCACTCCATCATTGTGTACAAAAATATCTAAATTCTGTGAATTGTAGTGGTATTATGGCATCCCTGGAATATTTATGTATCCTAAGTTGACTGCAATGGTCAAATTGCTCAATAAACTGTACCGTCCGTCACAGATGTCCAAACGAACACAATACACGTAAATCACTTTTTTGTGTAAATAACATGGAAATATTTTGATTCGAAATTAATTTTGCACACTGCGAAAAGATTAAAAGGCTCTAACGTATTTATGGTATCATGTACAAGGTCCTGGACGGAGCAGCATACATTTTTGGAACAACTCTTTTATTAAAATCGATCGAGAGGTTTGATAAAGCTCTATCGGCGCTCGCCGTAATGGAATAAGACATCATTATCTTTAAAACAAAAGTGAGTTGCGAAATTTGTCAGGCACCAATACAACTTCAAGACAGATTTTGATTATATTCTTATGGTACCAACCAGTAAGAAAATTATATTCTTTAAACAAATCAAAACAATTGAAAATCGGTCCAGGGCTTTTGGAAAAACTTGGGGAAAAAATTCATTAAAACTCCGATTATATTTCAATGGATTTAGAACATAATATTTAATTATACGGTTAAAAAATAAATTGCAGTTTATCACGATTGGCCTGATGTAAAGCAACTTCAGCCTAACAAAATTCTGCCTAAGATGAAACAGAGTCACTCGCGACTTAGTAGGTGGCGAGTTCCACAACCTGGCGGTTCGCACAATAAAAGTAGACGCAAAGCGTTTCCCGCGAGTGTGTGGATCTTATAACATACCAGTGACGTCTGGTCCTATCTCAACTTGCTCGATGGTGGCTTGCGTATGAGGGAATCAAATTATGTACTAATTAATTATACAAATACTACAGAATTTAAAATTACAGCTCAGTGAGTACGGCAGATGCTGAAAAATTATAAACATTTGCACTTATTGTTACTGATTGATTGAGCAAAGCATATCTACTTTAAGTTTGTCAATTTTATTTCTACCGTCAGGATGTCTATATGTCATCATGATTTATTGTTTCTTTGCTTATTTTTTATTCCCGAGAGAGAGAGAGAGAGAGGGAGGGAGGATATTTGCAACGCCACCATTTACTCCCTCCAATAGTTCATCAGAAAGCTTTACAATACTCAGCCTATTACAAGAATTATGAATATGAAAGAAAACTGTCACAAGTTTTACAAGATTTAATCACAATAAAATTTGTGCTATATATTTTATGCATAGGTTTTTATAGTCTGCAATAATGACAGTATTGTAATGTATACCTTTCAAATGTCATCTTCTCTGGCCAAATAAACTTATAAGTACAAGTCCACTCGTGATTCCTGACGGCCTTCTTCCCGGGCATGTGTTGTTTGTAATGTACATCGTATATCTTATCTGGGGTGCGCTGGGATAGTATGTGGAGAGTGACGCGGGCTTCAGGAAATAGTTCTGTTACTTTATTCAGCTCTAGAATGGTTAGAATAAAGAATTAATTAGGTCTAGTATATATGTTTTAATCCATAGTGACTTTTCAACAACTTCTTTTTTGTATAAGTGATTTATTATGTCAAAATTATTGTATGAACATTAACTCTTATTGAGTGTAAGTGTATCTAAAAAACTGGATTTTTTTGGTAACAAGTTCTTATAAACATAATTATGCATTACAGTATCAAAATATAAATATTATGCAGCAAACATTACCAAATAGGGACAGTTTCCCTAAAATAGTGGATGTGGACCAGAGTGAACCATTTTCTGATTTTAGTACTACCATTTTGGACAATGATTGTGAAGGACTATGGCAACATCTGCTCAATAGGGAGGGCCATATTTATAAGAGCACATGTGTTAATATTTATATCAGTTAAATCAAGCAGGCAGTAGCAAATCTTTATTCAGAAGCAATCATTTCTTCTTTATTTAATTATTTTTTTACATTTATTTATTCTTTATTTTTTTTGTGGTCACTGGGATAGATGGAAATAAATCATTGCTACCTATAAAAACCTAACCCTACCTGAAAATATGAGGCTGTATTTTATGAATGTACAAACCTTTTTGCTTTTTAATATCATCAAAATCTCCATCATGTAATCCTTTGCTATACCATTTTCTATGAAACAATAATGTTGAATGAATACTGTGGTATGCAAGGAATTCATGGCTTGGTAATTTTACATTTGATTCAGTGTTTCTAAAGGCAATACCTGAAAATTAAAAAAAATATTATTACAGATGGAAAAAGAATTAATCATTGTGTGTGTGTTGCATTAGTCAATTTCAATTTAGTCTTGTATGTAAATCTTTCTTTTTATTCATAATTTATGGTTGTAACAAAACAAATGGGTTAACTGTATACTTAACATGGTAAAGTTTTAAAAGGGATCGAAACATAATCCAAGACAATAATGTGTAACTTTTTTGAAGAGTATCTTCTATTATTTTTCAGTTTTTCAATTTAATGTTTGGGGCAAGTGATTATTATTTTCTAAATTTCTGTCATAGAAAAAGTTGTCATACTAATATTATAAAGATGAAAGTTTGTATGTGTTTGGTTGTTCCTCTTTCATGTGTTATTATGACTAGAAGGTTGTGGTTCTTTCATGTGTTATTATGACTAGAAGGTTGTGGTTCTTTCATGTGTTATTATGACTAGAAGGTTGTGGTTCTTTCATGTGTTATTATGACTAGAACAATAGTAATTATATCAGAGGTCCAAGTCTGTTATTTGTATTGTTATAGAAACATAATTTTAATTGCGTCATAATGGTAGTTTTGACTTAGAATAGGTCAAAGTTAGTATTGAACTTAATGTTAACAGACTACCAAATTTATCTAAAATTAATCATAATAACACAGTGCAATTGTAATTCTGGAACAATTGAAATAACAGCCTTGGTCGGCAGGAGTTGGATAGTCATCCTAGGAGAGAACTCTCACAAAAAAAAGATTATTTCACACTAAATGTTGGATTAGACAAGGCTTTCGGTTTCATTGAAGGATAACCTTTTTTCCAAATTTTATTCTGTACAACAAAGAATCAATTTATTATTTAGACGATTAAAGCTTTGGAGAATGACTGAAGAGCATTTAGGAAACTATACCGTGGCGTATAAGAAACCGCTACAAGCAAGAGCGGTATGTAAACAAATAGTTCGTCTCGTAACTTACCACTGTATTTTTGAGTTCTGAATAAAGCAGAGCTGGTAGCGGCTTCTTTTAAAAGAATTTTTTTCAATATATTTAATCGGAACTCCAAACATTTTCGTAATATCATTTTTAATCAACTTTTTCCAAAATTTTAACTTATCTCATAACCTCACTTCATTCACTATGTTATTTTGGGTAAGTACGTAGTACAAGACTAGAATAGAATATTAGTGCAGTATTTTACTGCTAGGGGATAACTTATTATAACAGCATTCTACTAGGGCAATCCCCTTGTAATTTTTTTCAATCTTTGTTTAGAATTTGAGTGCAAAAGAATTAAGAAAACCAGTGTTGCCAGTCGGGTCTTGTCAGAAGTAACCTAAAATATAAAAAATATATAATATACTTAATATAACTTTTTTTGTATAAAATGTAAACTTTCATATTTTTTACCGGAAAGGTATTAGAAATCTATAGAATAAAATATTAATTGTATTGACTTACAGAAACATCGATGAGTATTTGAGCACTTGAACGCATTTCTTGATTTATTCATATTGATGCATACTAAATATGAATTTCAATTTCTTTATTACTTGTTTTAATTCCATAATATTTTATATTTTATTTAATGAACTAGTGATCCTGAAAAATAAACTTAATAAGTATATACTCGTATGTGTACAATTTACGATTTCTTTATTAAAATTTTAATAAAGAAATTGTAAATTGATACTATTAATGTAAGACTTAGTAAGTAATTAAAAATTAATTACAAATTCCGAAAAACACCTAAACGTAACCTTTTCATTAGTGTAACCAATACAGTTAAAAAATCACCTAAAAGGTTACAAAAGTAACCTTCTGGCAAGACTGAAGAAAACCAAAACACGACCCAATAAAAATAATAAAAAAAAAACCAAAACACGATAAACTTCGATTTCGAACCGTACTGTCTTTGTCAACGTCAATATATTTATATCACTGTCATGGAAATGTTATGTCAATTTGTTTGGCTTTGGTCGGTCTTGCATTATGCTGTGTTATTGTTTATTAAAGTAGGCATATCTCCTATCATATTTCTGGATGTTCAATATTATCACAGAAGATAAAGCGAAGTTTTCGATAGGGATGAAAACTTGAACATTGTTCCTAGTCTATCTGTCCTTGCTAATAGGCATGAAATAATTATCATTCTCGGTTCCCGCGTTCCCTAATAAAACTGAATTTTCGTTTATTTTAAAATACCTATGTAAATACCTTTTTGTATAGCTAAAGTCATAGAATTATATATCTATATATTCTTGAGTATATATAAACACGAGAGTGGGGAAGTGCAATAAAGTTGTGAAATAACTTAGTTTTCGTGTTCTCGGGTGAGTTTTTATCTATTTTGGTTTCTACTTAAGAAACCAAAATAGTCACCATTTTACTAAAATGATGACTTTAATTGTTTCAACAGACTATACTCTACAGTAGATATATGATTGGACTAATAACTTGACCACCATGATTTGAAGTTCATTGAGAAGACATATTTTATTACTTGAAAAATATTTCATCGATTGATATTTTTAACCGACTTCAAAAAGGAAGAGGTTCTCAATTCATCGTAGCATTTATTTACGTAGCTAGGTAAGTTCGCGGATTTCTGAATTGATTTGAAAAAAAAAATCGTTTGTACGGGAAAGGGTACTTACTTTCTAATTGGTGCCATATATATTTTATCAAATTAGGTAGATTAGTTTTTTTAATCAACATTGCCATAGCAGCTGAAAGTACATTCTCATTCATACCGCAATAAGAAGGATTATTAGATATAAAAAAACCGGATTTGAAAACTTTGCAACACAAATTACGCGAAGCTTGTTACGTACCTAATCTAAAATATTAAATACCTAGTGATTGTTATTTTACTTTAGATATACTTCGATCGATTTTCAAAATAATTATTTAGGATCTTCTCATAAGTTTTGCGTAATTCGTGTTGCAGTTTTCTAATCCGATCGGAAACTCATTGTGAACATGAGTGCTGAACCGTTTTAAAAGCTTTAGAACACGAGTTTTACATACAATTATGCAAGGGCAAACCATTAAATTAGATATCTAGTAAAAGTGAATTCGGCTTACTAATTACAATTAAATAATATTAGAAATGTTAATAAAATTCAAAATAGCAAATAATAATTACAACTATCATAATTTTACAATAGAGCTTAATCTCCGTCAAAATTAAACTTTTAAGGCATTTCTGAATGAATCAGGCTTTAAGTTTCTTATTGCCCTTGGAACCTTATTGTTTATGCGTGGTCCCATACTCATACCTACTCGTATACAATTTTTCAGGAGAGCTGATTTACCGCCATATACAGCACATTTGTTTTCATATCTTCTATTTCTAATTTGTAAAATGTATTAGTGTAGGAAAACTATTCGGGTTATGCTGGACAAACATGTATTTTTAATAAATATAGCATTATTTATCTTTCGTAAGTACTTAAGTAAATAACCTTAGAATTTATCCTTGATTCATTATCTAATTATTTTTTTAAATAATGCGTGATGATATTTAGTTAGGATCAATGGCGATCTGCAGTCAGTTCAATGCAAATGGTAATCTCTGATGTCATCAACGTCATATTCTGACCGCAAACCCGCCTGTTATAGTAAGTAGTAAAATATAATTAGTTTATTGCGTCAGAACAGCACATAATACCTACTGGAGTTGTTATACCTACCTACTGATTCTGTAAAAGCGGCGCTTTTCCGATGGGATTTTAAAATAAAATACATAGATTGTTGCGTAATGAAAATATTTCTTGACAGAAAAATAAATGGAAATTGAACGTAATTGTAAATCTTATATATAAAAATCAAATGCTGTTCGTTAGTCTCGCAAAAACTCGAGAGCGGCTGGGCCGATTTAGATTAATTTGGTCTTGAATTGTTTGTCGTACTTCAGGGAAGGTTTAAAAGGTGGGAAACATAAATAACTATTAGGCGGTACGAAGTTCGCCGGTACAGCTAGTCTTATATATAAAAATCAATTGCTGTTCGTTAGTCTCGCAAAAACTCGAGAACGGCTGGGCCGATTTAGCTGAATTTGGTCTTAAATTGTTTGTCGTACTCCAGGAAAGGTTTAAAAGGTGAGAAACATAAATAACTATTAGGCGGTACGAAGTTCGCCGAGACAGCTAGTTATAAATATAATTTACTTATAATTTTACAATGCTATGTATCAAATTCGATCGGCAACACTTTCCAATCCACAATTGCTTGACTTGTGAAATGGCTTGCAAAATTACAAAAAATTAGAATACTCAACTTATTACCATACTCTTTATTTTTATACGTAGAGTAGAATTGATTCTAATTGAGGAAAAATGTTGTTTTGTTAGAAGTGTTCAAACAAGTAATAACCATTAGCATGTAATGTACTCACCCACCATCTAGTCATTCAAGTTATTTGGCATCGTAAAAAACGTGTTTGAATTCACCTAAGTCTTAGTGTAGGTAGGTACTCGTATCTAATGAATTATACAAAAAACATATTTTTAGTCATTTTTATTCTCAGACTTATTACACACCACTTATCATTACAATCAGTGCCTACCTTGACTTTGACTATAATTAAACAGGAAATCAGTCCTTTGAATAACAGATTTATGTGCCAACTGCATTGCATTTCAATCACAGTAATTTATAATGATGACATTAAGGAAATAGGGACCGAAACTACTCCCTTGAGGAACGTCACAGGCGTATTTCTTTGACGCACACACTTTTTATAATATAAGTATGGACTTCAAGTCGGATCTTGTACAATCATCGCCCACAAACTACATACATGTATATATAAAAAATCACAAAATGGATTGAGATTTTAATAAACAGTAGGATTGGAGTAAATGCCGCTGAAGATCACAGTGGCTGTCGACTTCTCCATTATAAAGTAAACGAAAGGTCTGTTACAATAGAAAGACGGTGCTGATATTCTATCAGAAAAGGTTGCTGATGTTGCAGCTGACGCCACGGTACCGGATTCTGTGACCTCGATATCAGCTTTGTGAACTATTGCCGATACGAAAATATTGTCGCGCGATACACGCTTGAAACTGGCTAGATCTGGCTGAAATATGTCGTAAACTCCCATCTTGTTCAGAGGAATGTTTAATACCAGGTTTGTGCTGATTTGGAACCTCGGAATCTTCACATCGATGTCATCTAATCCGTACTGAGCTTCATCACGATTCAATTTATCGAGTACGTCTTTCAAAGTATATGATGCAAAAGTCTTGTACATTTCGGAGATCTTCTGGTTGGGGTACGGCAGGACCAGGATCATGGAATACTTCTTGTTGGTTCCGTAAGGCATTTCCACGACGAAGGATTTGAGTTCTTTTATGTTTGAGAAAGGAAATTGGCCTTTCTGGTACATCATGTTAACGGTTCCTATAACTTCCTTCTGCTCGTTGTAGAAAGGTTCCAGAACCGTGTCTGTTACGTTAAAAGGAGACGACCACAATCCTTTGAACGAGATCACATTTGTCAGGATCATTCTGGACTCCTGAAAGTCGTCTGAACGGAGCACATTGGAAACTCTGCCACCGGATCTCTCGATGTAAGTATTCGCGATACGCGCAGAGTTTGGATCATCGAAATCCAAGATTTTGATAGACGCAGCGAAGTCATTTTGAAAAGTGGTCCGGAACTGTGGATAGACTGTGAAGTCGTTGTCCAGAAACACAAAATTTTTACTCGTCAAGCTCACTCCGCTCGAAGAAGGTGGCGACAGAACAACGTTAGTCAGTTCTTTGTAGCCTTGGATGAGCGTGTTTGCGTTTTTTGGTAGAATGAACGCACGAGCGAGTTGATTGTAGCTGTTGTCCGTCGCACCGAGAGCCACACCCGTCATAAGGGTCCATATTCCGAAAGGAGATATCACTACATGTCCGTTGGTTTCTGTTTGGGTGTGGTACAACAGTTCCACGCTAAAATTCCGCGGCCGCTCATTAAAATCCACCGCACATAAACACGCACTGATCGAAAACAAAACTAACACGGCAGATAACATTGTGCCCTCGACCGTGTCTCTCAATGTACTGAACAACGACGATGCAGAACGAGTATTGTGACTAATTTATACATATTTACAGTTAAGGTTCCGTGTCATTCTATTTTAATCCTTATAGAAATTGATTTAAAAACGTATAGTGGCAGTTCATATGCGGATTATTATGAGTAAAGCTGGATTCTCGCATTCGTCAAGTCAAAGCTTATCGAACTTAAAATACATTTACTGGAATCTCTTTGCTTATTATAATACCTATGTCACGATATTTATTAATCTTACGGGGCAAAAAACTGATGTCCAGTATCAAGTACCATTTCATTATATTACTTAGATTAGTTGCAAAATCCTGACATTTGTAAGTGATTGTTCTCTAGTCTCTGTTACGGCATTTATAACTTGCACTAGAACTGGTTTGCATTTCTATTAGATAGTGAAAGCGATTATAAAGATCAGTTTTGTAATTTTCGAAATGAAAGTTGATTTCCCAAATATATAGCAGAGAAGATTATTATAATAATCTAGTTTGTTTGTCGCAAAATCCAGAGAAACACTTTGAAATAGTATTTTCTATCAATCACTTATTGGCTAACATTTTTTCTTCTATCTGATAGGTTGTCGTTGCAATAATATCTCAAAGTATAAACTCGTCATAGGATCACTGGCATCAAATATTGTCAAATCGACATTAAATAACAATAATTAGAAGTTGATGGGTTTTATCCTGGCAAATTTAACTTGAAATCACTGTTGAAACTTGAACTTCACTTGAAATTTAAGGTTTAGGGTCTGCTTTGATTCTTTGGTAAAATCAATCAGTCAGGACCAGGGACTTTTATCAATAAAAGAAAAATATCGATACTTTTGGTAAAATATCTATACGTCCTTAAAATATCTTAGTTATATAATCTTTTTTAATTATCAGTAAAATGGTATCGATAAATTTATCGGTTATCCATACCGATATGCCGCGAACGCACGTTGTTGTCATATATCTCGGCTAAGCTCAAAGTGGCAACGTCGCACGCTATACCACCGTGCGCAGAGGCCGCGGGGCCCACGGGCGGCGCGTGTCGCGGTGCGCGGTGGTGGAGGTAAGCGGGCGGAAGGAGTTTATCGATAACATACCGGTATTTATGTATCGGTACCAATTAAATAAATACACATTAAAGAATAGATATTAATGTATTGAAATAATACATACCGATAAATAGATACCCCATCACCAATATGTTTATCGGTATATTGATATTGATACCAAAATTATATCGATATTACAGTACCTGATACAGGACTTACCCTTTTATTTAACTAGATTAATATTTTTATCTGGTTAATCTGAATCGAAACCCTCATCCGAGATCGGCAAAAATAGATTAAGATCGCTTATTGGAACCGGCCGTAAATATATCCATAAGAACGAATATTCGTATTCACGGTTATAGGTAAACCGTTTATCTTAGTCCTCGCCTGCGCGGTACAGAGGCGCGGGGGTATGACGACAAAGGGGACTGAGAGAGGTGCGGGCGGTGGGCGCATTTTTGTTATAGCTCATTTTGATCGCTACGCGGGCAGCGATCGCACGTGTTAATTGTTGTGGACGCTTCGTGAGAGATACACATGACATTACAGTCTCAAGATGAATCGAAAGATATTTTATAAAGTTAATAGTCAGTGCAAGCAAATGGCCTTTAACGAATATTTTAGAAAAAAGAAACTGGACCCAAATTCTATTGAATATCAAAATGACAAATTTAAACAAAACCGTAGCAGAAGTTACTGGACTTTCGGAAAAGACTGTATCTAGAATTATTATACAAGGGAAATTATTGAATGACAACGAAATATTCAAATCACCGAAAAAATCAAAATAGTTTCGCATAAAAAGTGTGAAAATAGATGATTTTACAAAAAGAATTGGTTAGAAGAAAAGTCACTCAGTTTTATACAATTGATAAAAAAATACCTGAAAACATTGAACGCTGAACTTAGAGAAGAGAATATATTGCACTGCGGAAGGGAACATTTAAGGCTGTTGTTACATGACCTTGGTTTTAAATTGAAGAAATACGGTTCTAAAAGGAAACTCCCTATTGAACAGCCAAATATAACATCGTGGAGGTGGAAATACCTAAGGACTATTAAAAAAATTCGTAAAGAAGGAAGACATATTCTATACGAGTATCTTGACGAAACTTATGTAAATGCATCTCATAACGTTTCAAAATGCTGCCAATCCAAGCACGTACGTGGCGTACTACGAGTATCTCATATTGGTAAAGTTAACTACGTTTGATCATCGTACATTGTAGAGGTCAAACTGGATTTGTAGACGGAGCACTTGTTACATTTAAGTCTAAATGTAAAACAGGGGATTATCACGATTCTATGAATTTCGTGAATTTCAGTAAATGGATAAATGAAAAGCTGATGCCTAATATACCACCAAATTCTATCATCGTGATGGATAACGCAGCTTACCATTCGGTTCGAGAAGAAAAAAAGCCGACAATGGCTTCTACCAAGGCAGTTATGCAATCGTGGTTGCGACGACGTGACGTGGCTTTTGATGATAAGCTTAGAAAGGACGACTTATTAAAATTGATTAAAACGACAGAAACTGAAGATATTTACAAAATTTACGAGTTATTGAAAAGAAACGGATATGAAGTGTTGCGTTTGCCTCCATACCACCCAGACCTGAACCCTATTGAGTTGGTTTGGGGTGATATTAAGGGACAATTATCACAAAAAAGTATTGACTCTAATTTGATCCCAAAAAAGTAAATTACAGGGATTATATGCTGAATATTTCGTAGAAAAGTGGGAGCATTGTGTTAACCATGTAATTAAAATAGAGGACGAGTACTGCAAACATGATGGAATTTGGGATGATGCTGTTGATTTTATTATTAACACTCAGGACGACTCTGATGATTCCGATGATGGCTGTTCCGAAAGTGAAGAATCAAGTTCCACCGATATCGATATGGACATTAGTGACTGATTTATAATTTTTATATGTGATAAATAGTATAATACTTTATTACTAAATATTTTATTTACTTACCTATTATATATACATGTTAGTTCATACAAATAATGTATCTTCATCAAATCAAATTTTAATTTAATCACTATTTCATCACAGCTAACCACTATGACGTCACATATCTTAGGAATTATCTTGGCGCATTTCTTCTCGTGTGTATCACACTAAGCGCTCCCGCCACCCGCACCTCTCTCAGTCCCCTTTGTCGTCATACCCCCGCGCCTCTGTACCGCGCAGGCGAGGACTAAGATAAACGGTTTACCTATAGCATGCGTAACTTCTACAATAAGTAGATAGTTTTACTACCTAGCAAGACCTCGCAATCGAAGGAGCCAAGGTTCAAAGCTCAAATCACGACGATGTATTTTATGCGATAAATGGATTTCCCCACCACATAAGTAGGTAAGTACCTAATTACAAAAGTGATTTCCTATAATCTGGGAAGTTTACAGATTTTTTCGTAATGTGTACCTATCTAACCGGATGCATCAGACTAGTTAGAAGCAGCATTACAGTAAAAATAATATTGGTAGCTCTGGTGGTGTGTTGGAGCATTTGGATTATCTGTAGATTCTTTGGTCGCGAGGTCAGCGGTTTGCTGAACTACTACAGTATCAGATCTATGTGAGTAACTGCCAATTTCGGAAAGTACTGAAAGGCAGTGCATCCATATATGAAAGCAGCATAACAGACTCCAGGGATAGTGTGAGTACAATAAGACCACATAACGTAACCTGTCCGTATCAAACAGCAGTTGGTATCTTTGGAATTTTCCTCTTCGTAAACAAAGAATTAGGTTAGCATTCGGCAGTGCGTATTCCACGCGACACAGCCATTGAATCTTTTGCTAGTAATTTTGAATGACTCATACGCATCAAGACAGATTTAACCATCACATTCGGGCGCACAAAGATTTTCAGACAGGAACTTGATGAGCCGAAGTAAACCTATGGCACGCTGGATCGTTGCGTTCTAGCTCGACCTAATTGAATAAAATGGCGGATATGGCAGAAGACAGAGAACTTCTTATGGCACAACTTATAAATAACAACTTCTAACCAGAAGCGACTTTAAAAAACACGACTGCAAAATCTGTATAGACTTGTCAGTTTTGTATCATAACTTATATATTTTAATAAGTAAATTCTCGGGACTCAACCTATTTAGTTTATGACAAAAACATTATCCTTCTTTTGGACAGTCGGTTAGAACAAGCAATTGACAATTTGTTGATAGATTTTATCTTCAAACAAAAGTTTGTTATTTGCTCTTTTGACCCGACCTTTTTTCAAGTCACCTAGTCTTAAGTTACTAGTAGAACTATTAGAAAGTCTGCCTTCTAGCTTCTCTGTTATATTCAGACAAAGAGACTCTGGGAAACATTTTAGATAGTAAAACGGAATTCGGAAAAAGGTAACTGTTCCATTTGGCCATCAACAAATGTATGAATTCTAATAACTCACACACATCTTTGGGATATGGGTCTTTGCTATAGGCTAAATGAAGTTACGGAAATTAACATCTAACTATCGACTACTTGTAGTACATTTCTTTACGATGTTCTCCAGCCATCTCTCTGAAAGAGAGATGGCAATAATATAGAGATTTCAATATTTTTATGAGTAAAAATAAATCCCTAGCGGGTTAATTTCACTGGATTTCAATCCACTTTTTTGCTGGCACTGTAGAGTTTGCTCAGTGGCCTATCCCCGTTTTCCTGACCTCAAAGTTCAGAAATAAATTCTGACAGTCTGACAGGCCGTATAGCTGAAACGTGAAATTGTGAACAGGAAAACCCAGCAATGGATTTACGTTGCGGGTTTTATTTGTCGTCATGTATCTAAGTAAGAGGACAGAAAGTGTCCCAGAAAGCTGTGTTGCAGTTTTGAATAACGATCAGTTACTTAATAGGTACTTCAGTTATGTAGTACGTAATCGTAGTAGTGAACCGTTTATCTCTTCACAAAGAAAGACTACATTTATTAATGCACACAAGACACTATAACAATAATAATACAATTAAGTAATTAATACGTAATATCCAAGAAAACAGTGCTTTACTATTGTCGTAGTGACAAACGCATTGAAAAAGTCATGCTTAGCTGTAAGCCACAGATTTTTCCACAGCGCTGATTGATATTGAGCAATAACCTTCAGAATCACACAAGGTAGTCAAGAAAAGATGTTGTTATAAGAAATTAGAAAAATAAGCAGTACAAGACGAAGAAGGACACCATAAGTTGGACCATTTTTTATAACATAATTTTATGTTTAGGATGTGATTTGTGTTGTGATTCTACATTCTGATTCTACGAGTGCCATAAGTATTTTTATCCATTTTATTAATTGCAATAATATTATTTCACAGAATATTTCAACGCCATACTAAATTAATTTCAAGTACATTCAAGCCTTTCTAGGGCATTTTTTCATGTTGTAACTTAACCTTACCTAATATTATTTAATAATGCCATACTAAATAAATATCAAATACATCCAAGCCTTTCTAGAACACTTCGCCGTTCGCTGCCGCGGCATGCTCGCCAGGCTCGTGCGTTGTTTTTCGTATTCTAACTTAACCTAACCTAATATTATTTAACAACGCCATACTTAATTTCAAATACATATATTCAAGCCTTTCTAGGGAGGGCACTTCGCCGGACGCTGCCGCGGTGCGCTCGCTTCGCTCGGTTCTTGCGTTGTTTTTCATATTGATCGTTTAACCTAACCTAACGTAAACCGATTTTATGAAAATTTTCTAGAAGCAATTTCTATGGCAAATGATGTTATGGCATATGATAATTACGGCTTACATTTCGGGATTTACTAAAGCGCGGCAGATTAATATACAGGGGGATACCTAGTACCCGGTTAAGTACATCCAAAAAACATGAGGCCCATATATAAGGCCGCCCGTGAAGGATACAGGATCAGATTAGTAAAAAAAAATTGACCATCAGAAATTCTCGAGCGCGTCAGATTAAGGTAGGATGAGTTAATTACATCCTAAAAAGTGTATATTCCACTAATCTGACAATTTGAGAGTGACGTAAAAAAGGGGAGGGCAACAAAGTTGTAAAAAAAAACGTCATCTTGAAAAACCACGTCGATCGCCACCAAGCTAGTCAAAAGCGTTTGATTCGTTCGAGAGATATCGTGAACGAAAGAAACCCGAAAAAGAGTTTTTTCGGGATTACTCCGAAATTTGTGGTTCGATCAATTAAAATTGCGTCGTTACTTACGCCAACCGCGTGAGAATTGCTTGATCCATTCAAAAGTTATTGCGGTTTGAAAATTTCAAAAAATAGTGTTCTATGAAACTTCTATCAGACTTTCGAGCTGGGAGAGCTCAAATGCATGGAAATATTATTACTTTGAACTCAGCGAGCTCAAAATATCAAATAAATTATATTTTGAGCTCAAAAATGTCGTACAATTTTAAGCGCCCAGGAATGGAATTAGCGGGAAGTTGCAGGGATGGCCTTTAAGGTGAACCGTTTTTCTAATTTTTTTTGTCAGATCAAATGAACCCCTCTAGATAATCGTCAGATTATGAGACAGTACGTTTAGAACATAAAGATGAACCATATATATCTTAATCTGACGCGCTTGAGTATTTCAAAATGGCGAATTTTTTTGCCCATTATGAAAACGGCAGCGAGTTTGCGTCCCATCGAAATCGTCAGATTAGTGAATGAGAGCTTTTTTTGGTGCACTTAACTCCCTTAGAAAATCTGACGCGGTGGTTAATTTTTTTTTTTTCATTTTAACCCATTAATTTAATTAATTTAATACAACCACCCGCATCATGCAAACGATCAGATTAACATACGTACATTATTAAAAATACGTAGGGCATTGATGCTATCAATATCTGACGCGCTCGAGGATGTCCATGCAACAGTTTTTTTTACATATTTAAAAATCTATAGCCGCTTCCCCCACCGATGTAAAGGTATATATCACATAAAATTTTTTTCTTCTTATCATCTAAGCTTTGCATCCCAATACGTCTCTATGACGCTCGAGTAAATCACCATTTAGTATCGTGGGCTACTATAATGTTGCAGTGACCGGTGACATAGTGTATAATCATATTATTATTTGTAAAGCCACTTTACACGTCAATCAAAATAACAAAACTGCAGAAATGTATGTATGTAGTACATAAAAATAATATAACTTAGTTGGTGACAAAATTAGTATGGCGTGGTCATTGGCGAATAGTCAGTTTTCGGCTAAGAGGAGCTAAGCCGAAGGAGGGTCACTATACTCATCATTACAAACAACTTTCAGTACGTGACCAACACTGAATTCGTCAAAAAAAACTGCTTTCCAAACAGTCGTAAGAAAGAGCCCATTTTTTTTTAGAATTCAGAGTTCGCCCTCTAGTTAAAGTGGATCCTAAGGGTGCGTCCACATCTGGCGAATATGCCGCGAATGCGCAGGTCCCGAACCGTTTGTGAGCTGCCCGCGAGCTGCGCGCGTGCATTTTTGTTCGTGCGCCGCTCTTGCGCCGCTTGCGCGCATAGCAGTTCACTCACAACCTAAGCGCCGTATGCGATCAGCGCGCAGGCGGCGCGCGGGAGGCGCGCTAGCGGCTCGCGTACTGAGCCAACAAACGTAATTGTAAGCGCAATAATTGCATGCGCGCAGATCGCAGGCCGAGCGCGCCTTCTACGAGCCTTGCATGAGTTGCACTAAAGAGGCGCACCAAACCATTGCCGTGACTGCACGCGCGCAGCTTGCGGGCAGCAGCCCGCAAATGGCTCGCGAGCTGCACATTCGCGGCGCATTCGCCAGATGTGGACGCACCCTAAGGGTTATTATAGTAACCCCCTCTTGGCTTAGTACGCCCTTAACGTAAAGTCGCCAAGGGCGATGCAAATAAATTGGAGCCAAAATAAAAGTAGTAGTTCTGCGAACTGTTGACCTCACGGTCAAACAATAATTGACAGTATTTAATTTATACAAAGTGATGGAAATTCGAAAACCATTTCGAAATAATGTAATGGAGGGTTCATAGTAAAAAACAGAGTTTTATATTCACTTTCTTCAGAGTTATTTACAAATACTGATGATAAAAATTCTCGTAGGTATATTTGTTACGACCGTCAGATGCCACCAATAAACAATATTCTTGTACCTATCAGTAATCTGCAAACCGTACCATAACAAACAACAAAAATACAGATAATTAATGACATCATTTTTTTCGAGCTTTTGATGAGAATAACATTATGCTGAACTTTTCTTTTATTTTCTAAAATCTCTAAAAACGTAATTATTACATTCCGAATAAAATAAAAAATAGCTGTACGTTATTTTTTATTAGCTATTATTTACTATTTTTTATTTGTTTTTCCATTTTTGTAATAAAAATAGGGGGACAAAATTTGTAATGTTGTCAATTATACATGTATGTGTCTTTAAAAACATTTCAACAAGATTCCATCTGTGTGAAAAAAAATTTGTTTCGTCAAGATAACATAGGTGGAAACTACGACATGTACGCGGGCACGAAATTTGTACATTACAAACTAATGACAATGAAACATACATACATACAAACTGACATAAGAAAGAATATTTTGCCAGACCAAAGCAAAGATGCTTTGGTGGCTCGGTCAATGAAACAATTTAGTTAGACCATGGAAAAATATACTAGATAAACTAATAACTTAAAATGTAGAAATCTTTGGTAAGCCTTTAAGATTAAGTACCTATAGTTGACCTATATGAAAATTGGATCTACTCACATAGCGGGGACGTGTGCTTCAGCTACGCGCAATAATTATAGGTGTTCGTTATATTACATAGCGGATAAAAAAACTTGCTATTAATAAATAGCCACACAACTTATTATTTAAATTCGCAACGCCGGGACGCGCGGGTGAACGCGAACCTGAGGGAATGATTCCAATACTAAATATGTATCATTAATGACTAATGAGCAAATATTGCAAATATTTTTTTATTAAGGCTTAGTTTTGTAGTTTTTATGAAAAGAACATGTTCTGAATTCCCGTTGTCATATTAATTTTATTTAAATTTGTACAGCATCGGGTAATAAATCAAAGTTACGAGTATGTAGCTGAATTGAAGTCGGCCCGGTTGTCAACCATCTTAATTGATTTAGGTTAGATCTTGTCCGGAATAAATAGCGCACCACAAGGAAAATCTATAGTAAACAATTTTGAAACTTCAAAATATAATAAACATTTTGAAAACTTCAAATAAATTCGGCCGCCGTGGCTAGCTTGCTTAATTCGAGATCCGACGGTCCCAGGTTCAATTCCCGGTCGGGGTAGGTTTTCGAGTGATGAGTTTGAATATTTGTTTTCGGATCTGGGTGTCTTTGTGCGTGTGTTTGTGAATGTTACACGGCATCCCTGACACAGGAGAAATCCTAGTGGGGAGCTATGAGTGTGAAACGTTTATTTATCAATTTTATATTTCAGGTATCGTGTTGAGGTAGATATCTGTAGTGGCGACAATCTTCGGTTAGTAGGTACACAGTATCTTTGACACTACCATATTATTTCTTTTGACAGTAGGTTCTAGGAAGAGTCATAGGTACTTACATGTAAGTTGCAAAAGAATCAAGTTTATTTTTGGTAAAACCCATAAGCTTAGCAGACGTGATAAGTGTCACAAGATCGTGACTCCGTGTCACGATTGACAATCCTTAAGAAGGAAAAATCTTTTCGATATCTTGATATCCAATACCAATACGCTTTGGTAATATAGTTCTATTTAGTCAGGAATTAACTTAATATTTTTTCTTTTCTCTTAATATGTTTTTATAAACTTTAAAAAGGAGTAGGTTCATATAATTTAAGGACACGGGTATTCACGCGTACGTAGTCGTTCGTGTCTTCAACGATGACTCGTCGTGCGTCTGTGCGAGACGTAATGCCATGAGTCGTTCGTGTTGACAACGGTCAACACGAACGACTCATTTCATCCCTGATGAAGTTCACCAAATGTGAACGAAATTATAGTTGGACCTTTCCAACAATCAGGTACGCGTGAAAGCCCGTCTTATTAAACAATAAGAATCAAACACGCGTTAGTTTTCTAAATAAGAAGGAGGTTTTTAATACGTCTATTTTTTTAAGGTTTCCGTACTTTATTATTACGGAACTGTATTATTAGTAAGTAATAGGGTGACGTTTTTACCTTAAGTCTCAGGACTTCGCTGTACGTTCGTTTGTCACCATGCTGTCTCTGTAGCAGAAGGACAGATAAGCAAAATAACAGATTAGCAGTAAGACAGATTTGCATAACGGCAGAAGTACAGACACACAAACAAAAATAAAATGTAATATGTAGTTACAATTCGTAAATTTGAAATAGGTACTTGACGCATTAATTTGTTTTTGTAACTTTGGCCAAAAATTTCAAACATTGTATCAATAGAAGGTTTCAAAGCGTACCTGATTGTTGGAAAGATCCAACTATAATTTCGTTCACATTCGATGAACTTCATCAGGGATGAAATGAGTTGTTCGTGTCTTCAACGATGACACGTCTACCACGCGTTAGTTTTCTCAAGACATTTTGCTTGTCTGTCTTTCTACTACAGAGACGAACACCAGACCGTAACTCATGAAATCATATAAATAGGTCCTATATCATAGGTATTTTGCTATTATATAGGAACTATTTTGATAAACATCGGGGGAGTCACACGGCGTCATATATCTTCTATTTCGTTTATAACCCCTATATAATGAGACTAAGAGTTGAATTTCTAAAGATATTTTCCTAGTATACCCCTAAACCCTCTAATGAATACACCCTCCAAATTGTATGTCTCTAGGTGTAGTGTGTAGATTTAGGCTCTGCGTTAATTCATAGTAAATACCCTTACTCTTTTATATATCATCGGTAAAAAAAAACTATCACACTAAAATCATAAATGCGGAAGTTTGTATTTGTATGTATTTGTTTGTTACTACTACACGCTCAAACGGCTAAACGGATTTGGCATAAGAATAGTTTATATCCTGGATTAACACAGGATACTTTTATATCCTGGAAAAATCCAGTGTTAATGTGGGATAAAATTCATATCCGCGGGCATTGATGTACATGTACTAGATGCGTACAAACTGCCTCAATGCATTGCTACTTCACTTAAGTCCACAGCCATTACCTTCAAATAAGTGCCTGGTGTGAGGCCAAGCGAGCGAAAGCTCTTCAAAAATGGGTAAATGCGTTGTAAAAGTATGTGACTCAATCACTCAAAAACATAACAAATCCAGCGAGGTTACTTTGCACAGGCATGTTTATTGTTTATGACACATATGCATATTAAGTAAATAAAGCAAAAATCAAACCAAAAAATATTAATGTAATTCAGTAGGTATTCGGTGTTGCCCTTAATGACATCGGGATAGGTTCCCACAATAATGGGAAAATATCAATGCATAAAATAAATTACTTAGTTACATCTGTTTTTCTGTTAAAATAAAATATGAAGGGATTAGAGATTATTGTATTTTGCCTGCCATCCTATAGGTACATATGTAACAGCACTTCTTGCCAGGAGATACATTATTAATTAAGTTTTTTTTCAAATATCAGGAAGAAAGACTTTAAAAATTAATTAAATGCAAATATTATCGTCTTTACTTTGTTTTTACTCTGATTAAATTATCAAAAACAGCCATATCGAGTAAGCGCCACCTATATAATTTTTGTTCAACAACTATAAAACCTAACAGGCAATGTGCAGTACTCACACTGAAATAAGAT
This sequence comes from Ligdia adustata, assembly GCA_947049295.1. Lineage (NCBI taxonomy): Eukaryota > Metazoa > Arthropoda > Insecta > Lepidoptera > Geometridae > Ligdia > Ligdia adustata. The sequence goes on from OX346237.1 coordinate 7,261,195, forward strand.
AAGATAACTCTTTATTAAAAAACCAGTTTTACAATAAATAATTATAACAAGTAAAAGCTTATAGATATACACTTGGTTTTTTAATAGCTAGGCATCAAAGTAAATAGTTCTTGGATGATTTCCTAGATGGAGATAAAAAAGTCAGAATATACGAAGAACGTTACCCGTGCAGGACAGGACACGTGGTATTTCGTGCAGTGATAACTATGTTTTAAAGTGGATCTTATGCTTGAGTTATATAATAAGCAATGCGAGAAACTTATACTTTACAATGTACAATGGTAACCGTGTGTATACCATTTATACGAAGAACGTTACCCGTGAGGTCAAGAGGGAAAGACATTGTGGGTATTCTAATTCTTCTGTGAATTAAACGATAAATAATGGATTTCCTACCATCAGATGGGCATGTAATGTAGATCAGTGCCTACACAGTATAGACCTTCAGTGATGCAACTACAATTTGTATGCACTTGGTCAATGTATCTACTAAAAGGAGTTCTGCGTATATGATATCGCAAGCAAGTGTTATTTTTGAAAAATAAGACAGGACAATCTCAAAAACTGATATTACATTTATTTAAATCTTTAAACAAAAACTCGGTTTGATGTTCATTATGATCAGTGCATTATCGTTTTACACAACATCAATTGCGATCACATTACTTCACGCATAGAATGCCCGTTTCTTCTTTGATAATTTGTAACTATTTTTTATTATAAGTAGTTACGTTCATTTGTCCCTCATCATTAATGTAATGATAAGGGACAGTGCCTTGATTTTGACTATAAATAAACAGGAAATCAGTCCTTTGAATAACAGATTTATTTGCCAACTGCATTGGATTTCAATCACAGTAATTTATAATGATGACATTAAGGAAATAGGGACCGAAACTACTCCCTTGAGGAACTTTACAGACGTGTTTCTTTGACGGACAAACTTTTTATAATATATTTATAATATATGGGTTTGAAGTCGGATCTCTAACAATAATCGCTCATAAACATATAATAAATACATAAGAATTTCACAAAATAAGTTACATACTAATGAGATTTTAATAAACAGTAGGATTAGAGTAAATGCCGCTGAAGATCACAGTGGCTGTCGACTTCTCCATTATAAAGTAAACGAATGGTCTGTTACAATAGAAAGTTGGTGCTGATATTTTATCAGAAAAGGTTGCTGATGTTGCAGCTGACGCCACGGTACCGGATTCTGTGACCTCGATATCAGCTTTGTGAACTATCGCCGAAACGAAAATATTGTCGCGCGATACACGCTTGAAACTGGCAAGATCAGGCTGAAATATGTCGTAGACTCCCATCTTGTTCAGAGGAATGTTTAATACCAGGTTTGTGCTGATTTGGAACCTCGGAATCTTCACGTCAATGTCATTAAATCCGTATTGAGCTTCATCACGGTTCAACTTATCGAGCATGTCTTTCAAAGTGTATGATGCGAAAGTCTTATACATTTCGGAGATTTTCTGGTTGGGGTACGGCAGGACCAGGATCATGGAATACTTCTTGTTGGTTCCATATGGCATTTCCACGACGAAGGATTTAAGTTCTTTTATGTTTGAGAAAGGCAATTGGCCTTTCTGGTACATCATGTTTACGGTTCCTATAACTTCCTTCTGCTCGTTGTAGAAAGGTTCCAGAACCGTTTCTGTTACGTTAAAAGGAGACGACCACAATCCTTTGAACGAGATCACATTTGTCAGGATCATTCTCGACTCCTGAAAGTCGTCTGAACGGAGCACATTAGAAACTCTGCCACCGGATCTCTCGATGTAAGTATTCGCTATGCGCGCTGAGTTTGGATCATCGAAGTCCAACACTTTGATAGAAGCGGCGAAGTCGTTTTGAAGAGTGGTCCGGAACTGTGGATAGACTGTGAAGTCGTTGTCCAGAAACACAAAATTTTTACTCGTCAAGCTCACTCCGCTCGAAGAAGGTGGCGACAGAACAACGTTAGTCAGTTCTTTGTAGCCTTGGATGAGCGTGTTTGCGTTTTTTGGTAGAATGAACGCACGAGCGAGTTGATTGTAGCTGTTGTCCGTCGCACCGAGAGCCACACCCGTCATAAGGGTCCATATTCCGAAAGGAGATATCACTACATGTCCGTTGGTTTCTGTTTGGGTGTGGTACATGAGTTCCACGCTAAAATTCCGCGGCCGCTCATTAAAATCCACCGCACATAAACACGCACTGACCAAAAACAAAACCAACACGGCAGATAAACTTTTCACACTCATACTCATTGTGCCATCGGCCGTGTCTCTGAATGTACTGAATAAAAACGATGCAGAACGAGTATTATGACAAATTTATACATATTTACAGTTACAGTTCCGTGTCATTTTATATTGATCCTTAATGGAATTGGTTTTAAAACGTATAGTGTCAGTTGAGATGCGGATTTTGAGTAAAGCTGGAATTTTTCATTGGTCATATCAAAGCTTAACGAACTTAAAACACATTAACTGGAATCTCTTTGCTTACCTATGATACCTCACCTTTTTTAGTAATCTTACTGGGATGAAAATGTGAGGTCCAGTATCAGGTATCATTTAATTATAAATTCTAGATTAGTTCCAAAATTCTAGAATTTGTAAGTGACTGATGTTTAGTCTCAATTCCGACAGTTTTAAGTTAGCTCTTAAAAAATTATAACTCAATATCTAATAGAAGAGAATCTAATACAAGAATCAAACCAGTTCTAGTCCAACCTGGTTTGATCTTCTATTAGATATTGAAAGCGATTATCGAGATCAGTTTTGTACTTTCGTAATTAACGTTGATTTCCCAAATATATAGCAGATAAGATATAATAATCTAGTGTTGTTTGTAGGATCACCGGCAACGAATGTTGACAAATCGCCGAACAATCGTAAATTATAATAATTAGAAGATAATGGATTTTATCCTGAGATTTAATCTTCAGTTAAGGTTCAAGCTACTAATTTCATACGTAATTTAATGATTAATTTAGTTATTATAGAGAATTTTCAAACTTCGAAACGCTCTTTGATGATGGGATCAAAATGCCAAAAATCATCCCTTAGTACAACCTAACACCCTTCAAATATCATGTGAACTGTTGCATTTGCTCAGTAGGCTATATCGTTTCTCTGACCTCATTGTTCAGTAATAAATTCTGACAGTCTGACAGCCCGTATAGCTGAAATGTGAAATTGTCAACAGGAAAACCAGCAATGGATTTACGTTGCGGGTTTTATTTGTCGTCATGTAAGTAATGTAGGTACGTGTAAGAGGAGAGAAAGTGCCCCAAGAAAGCTGTGTTATGAATAACGATCAGTTACCGAAATGGGTTCACTTATACTCTTTTTTTCCTATTGTATTAGGGTATAACCATCTAGGTTTCCTTTAATAATATTACAATCTAGCCTAGGGCTAATGAGTAATTTTAATTTATAAACTTCTACAAAAATAATGTCTCTAAGAAAAAATAACTCAATTAACACGTATCTTAAAATCTCTATTAATGGGAAGACACTTTGTTCATGTGTTCTTTATACTTTGCACTTGCACAAAATTGATAACCCAGTACTAAGCCTAGGACCATCCCTGCCTTCGTGAAAAAAATCTGCTGTTACCTTTCGTTGACAAAATGTAGGAAAGAGCAGATTTTTGCTTCTAGAACTAAGTTTTGTTAAGACCTAAATTTATGTCTTTACAAATATTTGGTAATCTTTCGAACTTAATAGATTTTATATTAAAGGGTAAATTTGTATGTGTGTGCACCTACACGCTCAAATGGCTGAACGGATTTGGATAACATTTGGCATAATAGCTTATGTTCTATTTGCACATGAGCTACTTTTTATCCCGGAGAAATTTTGAGTTGCTGTGGGATAATCCGTGGGTAATAATAGCGCGTGGCGTAGTTGCAAATAATAAACAGTAAAACGCAAACAGGATTTGCGTGTAATCTAATCTATATGAGATTAGATTACAAGCTGCACTTTTCGCCATTAGAAACGTGAAGTTTTTTTCTTAAATATAAGATATCCGGAAATTTTGAAAATGAATTAATTGCAAACCGGTTTCACTTGGTAATGACACTGATTATACTACGAAAAAGACCATATAATTTTGGCGCCACCTATAGAATTTTTGATCAACTACTGTATAACCTATCACGTAATGTGTTAATGTGCAATACTCACACTGAAATAACTACCTATTAAAGCTAGGTATCAAAGTAAGTAGTTCTTAAATGAATTCCTAGATGGAGCTAAAATACCTCTAATTGCATTGCAAAATATGTATTAATTAGTACCATCTTTTTCAGATTTCAGACAAAGCAGTGTCACCACGAGAAGAAATAAGGTACTTGTAATCACACTGGTGTAGCAAAACATTTTAACCCTAGTCCTAGATTTTTAGGGGCTGAAGGCAGTCTCTACAGCTTTGCCGGATTAGCTAGTGCAAAATCATAGAGAATACCATATTCTTTGTGCTAGATCCGCTGGCTTGAGAGTTTGTGGGATGACGAGCCCCATACAAGGGCGTCCCAGATGTGTCTGACCTCTGCTTGAGCTATCGCCTGGAGAGAGTCCCCTATATTATTATTAGATATAGCCGCGTTGTGTGTAGTAGCATCCTAGCGAGAATACAGGGTTATCGTTTAGGGGTCTACTAAGCCAAAAAGGGTCACTATTACTCATCTCATTGTAAGAAACAACGTTCACTATGGGACCGACTATAAATTCAAGAAAACAACAGTTGTTTCATACATTTTGTCGACGGCCGATTAACTTTTTCTGTGAAATAGTTGGTTTTTTATCTCTACGACTTTTGAAAATTTGCGAGTATAAAATCAGATGTTCTATACACTTGGTCGCGCGTCAATGATCTTAATGTATCGAAACGCAGATTTATTTTTACGAATTTTCAAAACTCATAGAACATAAGTTGTTTGTTATCGGAAGCCACCCTTAAGAGGGTGCTAGTTGATTAACGGTGACCCTGTATAGTAAGAAATTTGAGTAACTTACATTGTAACAAAAGATGTACAATGGTAACCTGTGTATTGTTCCATTTATACGAAGAACGTTACCAGTAAGGTCAAGAAGGGAAAGGCATAGTAGGTACCCTAATTCTTCTGTGAATTAAACAATAAACAATGGGTTTCCTACCATCAGATGGGCATGTAATGTAGATCAGTACCTACACAGAATAGACCTTCAGTGATGCAATAACATGTTGTATGGACTTGGTCAATATAACTAACAACAGGAGTTCTGCGTACATTTGATATCGCGAACTAATTAGACAGTTTAGCAGAAGGATATAGGTGAGTCCGGGCCTAAAGCTGGTCGTTTGTATAAGAATTTCTGCTGGGTTAGAAACAAAAGAGCATATATGAATCCGCTAAAAACCCTTGTTAGATTAACATTTTATCGCGGCGCTGTATTTTGACAGAGTCTTAACTGCTTTTTCGTATGAACCTGATAAAGTCTAGAATTTTATTTAGGGTTGAGTAGGTACCGCCACCGAATTCTACTAAGTGGTAGTTATGTGAACTGCTGCCCTCGCGATTACAATAATTTCATCATTCCAAGAGAAAATAGCCCCACGCAAACCGTGTCAATTTTTTACCAACTGTCGTTTCTTCCTCGCCTGTTGATCCACATGTTGATCTTAACCGTAGCACCTACGGATAAAATCAACATCTTTGATCGTGTTTTTGATTTTATAGATCCCTTTGCCATAGTATTTAAGACCCTGTTCCCACGAAACTTCCCCCTTTCATGGAATAAATGAATACCCCCGTAATAATAAATAAAATGTTAGTTTTTTGTTGCGATTACACATATTCGTCCTATATGCACTGCAATTAATAATAACAATAAGTTATGCAATTTACGAATACTGATTACTAGTATCTAGGTATAATTCACACGGAGTTATTGGTTTATTCAATTAACAATCATAACTTTAACACCATAGACTAAAAGAACTACGCGTAAGCAGTCAGTTAGTGATTGTTTATATTTGGGTGTAGCAAGGTTAGCAGATGTCCCAAACTCGTAGAGTTTGAAACAATGTCTAAACGATAGCTTGGTGGTATATATTAGAGTTGGAAAAAGAGTAAGCGTTAACAAAAATACTTGCTGCCTCTACTGATATCGCGTAAAGACAGCATTTTCATAATTTTTTGTATATTTATATGTTTTGTATATATTTGGGAGTAACACATTAGCAGGCTATGATACCTAATTAACCTTTAAACTTTTTTCTCATAACTATATATTATTATGCTTTAGTTTCTCTCCATCCAAAGTTTGCCTGAAAGAGATCGCTATTAGCGATAAGGCCGCCGCTTGTTGGACGAAATCATAAGTTTTATTAAGTTTATTGTATTATTTATATGTGCACATAATAAAGAGTTTTCTATCTATCTATATCTGACATGAATCAAAATTTAAAATAATAGCATAATTTAACTCTAACATACATAAACATATTAGAGTAAAAGAAAACATTGTAAAAATATTTTTAATAGTCCAGCTGTATTTATAGTTAGGCTTATGACTAATTATAATTTCTAGTTAAATATAATCGATGCAATGGTCAAATCATGATGTTTTTGCAATACGACACTATACCTACGCATCTAGCTAAGATATTCAACTTTGCAGCAGAATCTGCCTTATCCACATAAATAGGGTTCTTGCTAGATGGTCAAAAGTACCCAGATGCATATCCAGATAAAAGAGTTGCAGACATACAAAACAAAAAAAAACTAAAGAAATTGCGAGAAAATGTTAAAATTGTGTTTGTTAAACTACTAGGACAAAACTAGCGGCCTGAACGAAGATTTAGACATGTATATTTTATACCAGTAGGTAACTCTGTAAACAAGCGAATTTTATTTGATTAACCATGAGAAATAATTAACGAGTTGAATCAAAGTTTTATTGTTAGATGCTATAAAATTTGCATAGCCTTGCTTCATGTAATTTTGTCACAATTTTATTGTTGTATTTTTATGTTCGGGGTTAAAGGAGTTCAATGCCAATTTTGGTGGCATCGAGGAAATAATTTTATAGCTTCATGCATTAAAATTCTAAGTAAGGCGCACCTAATAAAACTAAGTAGGTACATACTACACATATTTTTAATATGGTGGAAATAAAATTTAATAGCCATCGTACAATTATGGAATGCTTACCTGGTAAAAACAATTTAATTGCGATTCTGAAGACATCATAAAAACCTAATGGCTGTCTGACTAGATTATTTGGTTGCCCTGTAATTTAGATAAAATTATTTTACTACAGTTGACCTTTTTGAAATCCTTGAGATGATTAAATCGTGTAAAGACAGGAAAAATAGCAAGTTAAATCACTGAACAAACGAGGACCATATACATACAAATGTTAACGTGTACGGCATTTACAATTTCAAGGCTACTGTCCTTTGTTTTTTCTTGGCCCGTGTCAGCCACCTCTTCAATTACAAATATATCGTTTCCTGACACGTGAAATGAATACTCAAACTAATAAAACTATCAATTTAATAACTTAAACACACGCAATTACGTAATAACTGGCAATCACAACTCAAATTATACATCTAATTGACACAAATTACCGTCGTTTATCAACTAATAGTCATTCCGACAGCGGTTTATTTACAAGTTAGAGACATTTAACTTACACGACGGAAGGTTCTTGGTATACTCCAGCGAACACTATGAGATTTCTGGTCCTCTCCACGATTAGAAAGACAAAGTTTCTGTTGGCTTCGAATCTATTTCCTAAGAATCTGTCTTCCAAACCGACTACCACAGCTGCCGCAGCTACTGTCCCTTCTTCTGTCACTTCTAAATCAACGCTTTGGCTTACAGAAGTTATGTACAGTGGACTGTCTGAAACTCCTGGTAACTCAGCTTTCTGTACGTCAAATATGGACTGGATCCCAGAGTATTGCAGAGGAGATATCAGGTCTGATTGGGATGTGATCTTAAATCTAGGCACATATACGTCAATGTTTGAAGATTCTACATCGCTTCTCAAATCGTTTATCCAGCTAAAAGGCTGTGCTGCAAGATTAGCTAACACTTGTTTTATCGGCGTTCCATCAAAAGGCAATAGGATCAACATAGAATATTCCTTGTTCTTGCCGTATGGCATTTCTAATACTTGTGCTTGAAGCTGGTTTACATCTACAAGAGTATGAGGAGCTTTTTGATACATCATATTGATTCTTCCTATGACTTTTCCTTGATAATCGTAGAAATCTTCTTCTTTGGTTAGCGTTGAGTCGAATGGCAGGGTCCAATTCGCTTTAAAGTACAGAGCATCGACGAGTATTAAACGAAGATTTTCCAAGCTTTCTTCTCTGACTGCATTTAATATTCTTCCTTCAGTGGCTAGGCAAATATATCTGTTAATATCATCTGCCAACTTCGCTGTGTTTGTCGTATCTACGGAGTAAATACCCGTGTTGTACAAAACGGCCGCTTCACAGAATTCAGGATGGATTTGTAAAGAGCAATCAGAGAACATAGTCGACTGACCCTTGAGGATCACATCTTGATTGCCACCTCTTAGTAAGTTACTGGTGTCCACGTGAAGAGCTTGAGTATCTCGAAGCACTACGGGAAGTCTAAGATGTGTCATGAGTTCTTGGAACGTTTGTCCTGCAGATCCTTCAGCTAGAAGAGACAAGATGCTCCATACCGATACCGGTGATATAACCACGTTGTTCTTTCCAAAGTTTTCTTGATACGCGTACGTATGATCCAGTAGTTGTAGCGAGAACTCGTTCAGCGGGGCAAAGTCAAGGTTGGTCTTACTCGGTGCCGCCAGAGCGTAACTCACGAAGTATATAAACGTTAAGACTTTATACATTTTAGCGCCGAACAAGATTCCCACGTGCGCGACCGACAATGCTTGTATTTTAACTGGTTGGGAAACGTTTTCCGCGGTTTTATTTAAGTGTGTTATTATGTTGTCTCCTAGCCTATCAATGTATTATCGTCAGCGATACTTTAGTCTTTATAGAAGCGGTGTTTGTGAATTCCTATGGGTCGTTATCTAAACCAGCCTTGTCGGGTCATTCCCATTGAGGTAGGTAGGATGCGTGTTTGCGTAATTAGTCGATTTGTTATTCGCGACCGTTGTCAGCCCTTATGACTTCTATGACGTAAACATCGGTTTTAATCTTCGAAGGCTGTTTCTATGCATTGCAATTAGTAGGTTTGACGCTTGTTGTTGTGAAATGCTAATTGAAGTTTATTAATAAGCTAGCTTATTAGTGTTTTTGACGATTCGTTTGGAAAAAGCAGGTAATTCACGCATCGTTAATGATTAGGTTCGTTACATACATATATATTTTATGCCAAACAAAATATTTTACGGTAGGTATACACTAAATTATATTCTTATATAATCAGCCTATTCATACCATAAGTAAGGAAACAATCAGAATTAACTAATTAATAAAGTTTAATTTAGAATATTAATAAAAGTACTTAACTCTGTGCGCTCAAGTCAAAAAAGCGCCAACAAAATATAAGTATAAAATGTGTTTACATTTCTTATTTTTATGAATAATATGATATCATTTCATATCAAAAAATATATAATAGGAATGTGAGGAAAATATTATTATTGTTGATAGTCTAGCGTTTTAAAAATAAAATCCGCCAAGTCTTGCGCACTAAGGGTTCCGTACAATATTAGTTCTAGTTTTTACCTTTTTTTATTAATATTAAGCAAAAAACGAAAATGGTTATTTTATTTTGATTTAAGTGATTATTTTTAACGTGTATATTCCTACAACTTAATATTCTATGAATATTACTAGCGTCTACATGTTACCGTTATTAATGAAGAGCGAAAAGACAACAAGAAACTTACATTTGTAGTATGGGAGCTCCCTTAAATATTTTTTTATTTTATAAATTAAAAATAGGTTTTGGTTGTTATGGCTTCAACAGAAATACTTCACCTGTGGAACAATCACGTTTCATGACATACAGCCTGGTGACAGACGGATGGACGAACAGCGAAGTCGATCATAGTTAGGGTCCCGTTTTTACCGTTTAGGCATGGAACCCTAAAAGGATATTCCAGTTGGGTAATGTACATGGAAAGGAACGAAATATATATAAAAATCAATGCCACTTTTCGTTGTAATTTTATAACTCACGAAGGGGCTCACGTATCCAAACCAAATGTTTAGGCTTTCTTCAGACTATTTAGTAGATAGTTTATGTGAAGATTGCACAAAATCGGTCGAGCAGAGGTTCTTCATTTATCACATATTTATTATTTCACTTGCGAAGCACGTACCGGGCCGCTTGTAGTCTCTAAATTAATTAAATAAACAAAATTATTATAAGATTTTTTTACTATGAAATATAAAGAATAAAATTACAATCGTATGGCGCCATTATATCATGAGATATATTTATCAACGGAATACGAGACATGATTTATGCAAAATTAACAAAAAAGTTAAAGATATTCGATAATACGAGTGTAACTTTCGCTGACTATAGATATAAATTATGACTATTCATTTTGTTATGTCATAGTTAAGAACATTAATAATATAACATATATAAAATATAAAAATGATGATCACGATGACATTTTTTTTAGTAGATAACTGTTAAGTTATCTTCTTCACCCGCTCGCGAAGTAATATATTACCAACAATCAGTAATGCAATTAAACGACAACTCTTCTTTTCTAAGTTACTTTTTTTTTAATATTGCTGTTAGAAGTTCACCGCCTAAGGCCACCGATATAGCTGTTCCTATTCCAAACTCTATACAAAAACACATAAAAGGTATAGATATATTATAAATATGCATAATCACCGTTAAAAATTCTTTATTTTGATAGGTACCACACTCGATGTATTTTGAAAACATTTTGTTGTGATATTTTTTTGGCGCTTAAAATCCTTGTTTTGTAATTTTGGTGTACCCAGTGTCACTCTCAAGACTAAGAGGCCAATATTTTTTTTGTACCGTGCGTTTCACACTTCGCGGAGGAGAGAGTATAGTAGAGAAAGTCAAGAAGTTTAAATCGAAGTAATTGATTAAGTTCTATCGGCGCTTGCCGTTATGGAAATCGGTAGTCACTTAAGAGCCCTGTAAAGTTTGGACGCTGCTCAAGTTTAGGTATTTTACGCTCCGAGAATGTCGGCGAGCTACGCGACCAATACCTTCATTCAGAGGTTACTACTCGCTCGCACCAGAGAACTGTGAGCGTGACTACTAAAACCATCTTGATCCATAGTGTATTATATTTTACGGACCGGCAAAAAAAAAAACGACATCGGTATTGTAGTTTAAACAAAACACATTTATACTTATTTTTATATCTCTTTTACTTTTCTTACCTTCCTTCCTACAAACAGGTTTCCTAAGGGTAAGGGGTTAAGAAGTAAGTGGTGAGGGGACAGCGGGGAGCGGTTATGTGCCAAGGGCAAGGGAGTAAGAGGCGTAATCAAGCCTCAATAGTTGAAGAAGAAATCCTATACTTCCCGGTTCAAGCAATATGGGGCTAACTAAGACTACTTTAAAAAATCAAAAATTGAAAACCGTACATACATTTAATTGGTAGGCAATTAAAGTTATTTTGATGAATCAAACTACTCGACTGATTTTGATAAAATTTATACAAGGTTATCGGTTAGCGGAAGGGGGTCACAATACTCATCCTCAGGAACAACTTTCTCTGTGGGACCAACTCTAAATTCGCGAGAAAAAAAACTGCTGTTTCATACATTTTGTCCTCGACGGATCAACTTTTTATATGGAGCAGCTGTTTTATTTTTCTCTTAGTACTTTTTTATAGCTAATAAGGCTTGCACTTGACCGCAACTCGCCTGATCTAAAGCGACGATGCGGCCTAGGATGTGGCACGTTTGCCTAGAAGAAACCGATTCACTCGCCATTTGAAAAGACCGGGATTATATCTATCGGGAAATAGAGTACTCGACAGTGTATTCCACAACCTGGCAGTTCGCACAATAAAAGTTGACGCAAAGCGTTTAGTGCGAGTCCGTGGAATTTCTAACATATAGCGGTCGTGCAGTATCTCTACTAGTACTTGTACTCGACTTGTACTCGACTTGTACTCGACTTGTACTCGACTTGTACTCGACTTGTACTCGACTTGTACTCGACTTGTACTCGACTTGTACTCGACTTGTACTCGACTTGTACTCGACTTGTACTCGACTTGTACTCGACTTGTAATCGACTTGTACTCGACTTGTACTCGACTTGTACTCGACTTGTACTCGACTTGTACTCGACTTGTACTCGACTTGTACTCGACTTGTACTCGACTTGTACTCAACTTGAACTCGACTTGTACTGACTTTTAAAAAAATAGTAGAATATAGTCCGACATAGCATCTCTGCCTTTGCGTGGTGGAGTGATATCTGTGCAGCATTTCTCCAAGATAAGGAAAAAAGGGCCCACATAAGTATATAATCTGTCTCTGATGTCTATTGTAAGTGACGCTAAGTGAAGTAGGTAAGTATAAGAACGAGTATTATAGTTCGTTGGATTCAAGAGCTCAAAATGACAATGTATAGATCAAGGCTTTCATACTTACCTGCCTACCTTTTACTAATGATGCCTAGTCAATAAACTGGAATCTAGCTTACAAATATAAAAATAAATAGTTGCAAAAAATTCAGAGCTGTCGTAAAATACCCATAAATACGCATTCGTTATTAAAATAGGTATGTCTTCATTATTTTCATTACACTACACCAATAACAATATCGGTATTGCCGAGTAGTGAATGAATAAATTACTTTTAGCTACTTACATCTTAGGCCGCACAGTAGCTCGTTAGTGTGGATACATGATAGATAGTTTTTTTTGTCTGGTGAAGGTGAATTGGTCAGGAGTGTTTTTAAATATACATTTATGATGAAATTTAGTCTAAGATGGCCGTTACCACCAAATGGCGGATTATTTTTTCACGACTCTCTCAATGTTGCTATCAAATACAAGGCCTCGATTAGTAGAAAACTATACACTGTGATAAATTTCAAATCCAAGATGGCCGCCAGCAATAAATAGGGAATCACATTATTGTCGGGGGTTTTCAAATTTTAATCTAATCTTGTCTTAGTAAGCATATGAAATAACGAACTTGGTTCATTAGGTCGGTAATGGGTAGGTATTTTGTAAAAATGTCGTTCGTGATTTCAAGTTCAATTCCTTTTTGTTTATAATGTTATGCTGACCTCGTACCTACGTAACAAAATCTTTGGCTTCCTTTTCCAAGATTTTCCTTCAAGGTTGTGATATAAAAAGAAAAATAAAGGATTTAAACTTCAAACGATATAACGACAAGGTTTTTTGTGACCTTATTGGATTTCCCAGCTGTGGTTTGCTTTGATACGGTTTTTTTATTAGTCAGAAAAATCCTTGCAAATCGGAAGCAAGTTAAGTTCCGCTTTAATGCGTATACAACCGGATTTCTCAGAGACGCCTGGTCCAATTTGGAAACGTACTTTTAACATAGATAGATTTTGTGAAGATCTTTACTGAGATTTTAATAAGTATATAAAAAAGTAAGTATATTCGCTAGGACTCTACGCAAAGCCTAAAATGCTGAACCTAAAGACATAAAATTTGGAGAGTGTATTCTTTATACATGTGATATGATTATCGGTTAGGGGTGTACGAAGTCGAAAGGGGGTGACTATGCTCATAATTACGAACAAGGTTCATTATGGGACCAACTCTGAGTTCTAGGGTAAAAAATCAGCTGTTCCATAATAAAAAGTTATGTTATGACATAAATGAATGAATGAATGAATGAACTTTTTACTGTAGACACGCAAACATTAAACACTCTAAAAGGAAGGTCTTAAATCTAGTGCCACAAGTGGCGGCCTTATCGCTAAAATAGGCATAACATTCGGATAACAGAATTTACTTGTTTACGAATAATATCGAAGTATGCGGGTGTGTTGCTGTCATGGTTTATACAGGGTTATCGGTCTGGGGTCAGTGAACTTATTATGAACGTGCAGCTTTCAGCAGGAGGTCAACTCATATTTATTTGTGGTAGTAGTCTTCATTTTGTCCGCTCGTACGAGTACGTCAACTGACCCTACTGGTACTAACAACTGCTGGTTCATATAACAGAATTTAACAGCGGGATCAATAACTATAAGGGTAACTGTTGAGTTGACCTGGTCACTAGGTCAACTTATCCCGTGGGATTCTAGTGTATGTTTTGAATCGGTCGATCGATCCCGTGGGATCAGTTATTCTGGTGTATATTTTGAATCGGTCGATTGAACCCGTGGGATCAGTTATTCATGTGCAAATTTTGGATCGGTCGATCGATCCCGTGGGATCATTTATTCTAGTCCATATTTTGAAAAGTTCGATCGACCCCGTGGGATCAGTTGTTCTTGTGCAAGTTTTGGTTCGGTCGATCGATCCCGTGGGATCATTTATGCTAGTCCATATTTTGAATAGTTCGATCGATCCCGTGTGATCAGTTGTTCTTGTGCAAATTTTTATTTCGATCGATCGATCCCGTGGGATCATTTATTCTAGTCCATATTTTGAAAAGTTCGATCGACCCCGTGGGATCAGTTGTTCTTGTGCAAGTTTTGGTTCGGTCGATCGATCCCGTGGGATCATTTATGCTAGTCCATATTTTGAATAGTTCGATCGATCCCGTGTGATCAGTTGTTCTTGTGCAAGTTTTGGTTCGGTTGATCGGTCCCGTGGGATCATTTATTCTAGTGCATATTTTAAATCGGTCGATTGATCCCGTGTTATCAGTTATACTAGTGTATATTTTGAATCGGTCGATTGATCCCGTGTTATCAGTTATACTAGTGTATATTTTGAATCGGTCGATTGATCCCGTGTTATCAGTTATACTAGTGTATATTTTGAATCGGTCGATTGATCCCGTGTTATCATATATACTAGTGTATATTTTAAATCGGTCTATCCATCCCGTTGCCAAAATCTGTTATTTGTACAGTTCAAGAGTTGTCTATAACTTTTTCTAAATTTTCTGTAACATTTATTCTAAAATTATGTTTATTCACTTCATACTTCATCAAACCTATAACCCTGTATCAACTATAGTTGTTATCAGCTGAATAATAAGTGTTTACTAATTTTTGTCATTTTACCGTTGCCTGATTGTTTGATGAATGTTTTTCATATGGGAGGAAAATATTTGTATTGCAATTTATTTTATCTGAGTATATTCGTATATCGTGTATGTTTATCATAAAGGCTGGTAACAATATGTTAGTTAAACAAGCTTACAAACTGGGACTTACAAACGAAACAATATTAAAATCAGTTCAGGTATCGCTGAGAAATTCTAGAAAAATCCAAACAATTGAAATTCTTTTCTGTAACCCGACTGCGAAAGAAGGAGAGTTGAGTATGTGAGTAGTGTCAATAGATTCGTCTTCACCTGCAGATAATCATAGGCTATAATAACTGCATGCCGTGTTAAAACAATTCAAATTCCCGCCTTAATTTCAAAAGCGCGCGAGCGTTAGCACCTTCCCTTCCCCCGCAACCTGGGATCCCCCTCTCACACCCGTCGAGTTTCGAGTTCGCCGGCCGCAACAAACATGTGAAGTTTTGTGCGTTACAACCAAATAAACGATTAGCATCTTCACAAACAGTGAAGTGCAGTGAAATGAAACAAGACTATTCACCATTATTATCATTTTCATAAGAAAATCATCACTCGGGGGCCTCCACAACAACAAAGCAAGTGTCGCGCACGGTGAGTCCTATTCCCTCCTTACCTTTACGCGCCCATCAACCCAAAATTTAATACAGTTCACTAATTATCGATTTGAACAATTCACAACATGCCGCGATATCGCTTGTTAAGATACTTGGGTTAAAAGTTCTTATAGTAGGGTTTTTTAAAGACACTTTTAAAAAGTTTGTTATAGAGTCGTTCAAAGAATATATCGATGTATCTCGATCTATATCGACAGGAGTTGAATAATTCTATTAAATGGGGGACAGCGCGTACGCAGTCCCCACTACCAAAAATTACGCGTCCGAGTTATCCACATTAGGGATAATCGCAGAGGTCAACCCGACCGCAGTGCAATGGAAGGGCCTCGCTCTGGGGGAACCGCCTTCTTGATCACGGTGTCCCCTACGCCAGGTAAGTATGATTTGTACTTGCCGCTTAAATAGGCCTCCGATCTCGCGGAGAATATCGTCACTGCGTTTTAAGAAACGCTTCCTCGATTCAGAGTGACATCTAGTGTCATTTCGGAGAACTACAATAAGTGCAAGTGTACGTCGTCTCATGTGCCATAACACGACACTGACGTCTATTTAAGTCATTATTATATATTATGTTTTTGATGACTTGAGATTTTCATTTTGATTTTGCCTAATTAGGGCTTTCACCCGGAAATTTCTGCATTCATATTTATGAATTTAATATTTATTAAAACGACATCTGTTGGTATAGCGTGACAACCTTTTTACATGTAGGTTAGCTATTAATATTTACTTATAGTCACCTTTAGTAAATGGTAGTAGTCCATGACATACAAGTAAGTAACCAAAAAGTCCCGAATATCGTATAGAATTTTGTCATTTCCAACCATAAAATTAAATAAGAATGAGAGTAGAATAATATCAAATTTTAAATTCCCAATATAAGGTTACACTTGTATAAATTAAACAAATAGTTTATAGGACTAGCGAGCGCAACGTCTCGGCCAGTTAGGACGTTTGTATGTCTCCTGAAATTTCGTACAAACAGACCATTGTTTTCGACGGATCTTGACAAAACTTGGCATATACGGATTTCTAGAACTGAAGGAAAGGGGGGGGGGGGGGCATATTTCTTCCATAAAGAGCGTAAGTTTGCTACTGCGCTATTTATAGGCCTAATTTTAGCTTAGTTCACCCCTAGCCGATAACCCTATATTTAAGCTTAAAAAATTAGATAAGTCTCTCACCTCCCTATGTCTAGTGTGAAGCAATCCTAACACTGGAGCCAATAATTTAGGAAGTGAGATATTCTGCCCAGGTTCACTTTGAACACTTACAACCATTGAATGGGAAATAGTAAATTACACTCAAAATGCACACAGCATCATGATAACGAGTCATCTTTGCAGGATATTACTATGTGTAGTTGATTTTGGTACTGGATACCATTAAAATGGTAAGTCGTTTATCGTTATAATTTTTAACTAACGTTATCAATAATGAGCTCATTAGTTAATTTATGTTTTTGATATCCAAAATGTTTAAAAGAGTAACGCTGTTTAATACATCATTGTCTAGTGTTCAGCTCGTATCGTCAGATAAAAAAAATAAAAACATATATTTCTAATAATTATGTAAAATTATTCACTTGATAACGTTAAATATTGAGATTAGTATTCTGAACGCAAGGGATGTGTTAGATACTGATATATACATATCCATATATCCATACATATTTTACAAAAACGTATTATATTTAAACCAAAAATAATAATAAAACGTGAAATGAATGATACAAACAATTCGACTGATGATTCTAATGAGGAATCAATAGCTTTTTTTGAAGAAATAGATATATATTTCATTGTATCTGCAGTCACACATTTTGTGGGAGGAGTGGTGTCGATAGTGTGTTGTGTATTAGTGTTGCGGGCATGGTGGGTGCTGCCGCAGTGGAGAACATTGCAGAACTATATCAGCGTGAACCAAGTTGTGGCAGGGACACTAGAGATAGTGATGTCTAATTTTATAAAGATTCGTAACTTCATTATATATAAGTTTGATGTCGTGATTGTGCATTTCCCTTGTGTTCATATCATGGTATCATTATGTGATATTTTAATGATTTTATGTGTATGTTGGCAGTTGATTGCAATCTTACTGGCTTATTTGAAATTGGTTATAATTTTAAACGGGAAATTGAGCTATGAAAAGAGATTTGTCACTGTTATCGCGGTAAACATGACCACGGTAGTATATCTATTGTCAAAAATACATTGCAATATTTACCATTATGTTACAATAGACTTCCTTATAAGTTTAGATTTTATTTTGTATACGTACTGCACTGTAATTATCTTTATTTCTTTAATATTTTTCCTGAAAATTGTAATATCAGTCATGTCATGTTGCAAAAAACGAATGTCAAGACGCGGTTTAAGCCATGTTACTTCACTTCTTGGTGTGGCAGTACTTGGGGATATGTTTATAGTTATATTTATGGTATTTAAACAAACTTCGGTACTGGCGGAAAAAAATGCGTTAATAGATTTATCCTGGTACAGATATTACCATAGAATTGATAATGCACTTGCGATTATACATGCATGTAGAATTGTTCCCATTACTATGGCTCTACTTCTGAACAAGTCGTCGAGAGATCACTGGTACAGATATAGGCAAAGAAGAGAACGTCTGTTATTAGCTCGCCTCTAATGGAAATTTAAGATATATGCAAAAAAATTATATACTTTTATAAATGTATGTAGGTATATTTATTTTAAATGATATATAATGTATATAATGTTTGTAGAGCATGTATAGTACATTAAAATCTCATTGACAACATATAAGTCGACACAAAATATCAACAAAGCTTACGTCAGAAAATTCGATAGTGCATGTAGTGGCAAGTTGAAGGTGCTTGACAATCTTCAAGAACGGAAAAGAGAATACATGCTGTACAACCAGGTAGTTACTATCTCAGCGAGAAATTCTGGTTTACAGACGGAGGTATTAATTTTTAGTTTTATCGCAATAGTCATTTTTTAATCGTTTGGTCATGATTTTGACTTTTTGATTTTGCTTTTTTAATGTGTTGCATAATAATGTCTATCCTTGAGGTCCTACCAGATTGGAAAACCTCATATTATATAATATCTATATTATACAGTTTTACTTAAAGATCACTTCTCATGTAAGTAAAATATAAATTTATTTTGAGAAATATAAGTCTTTTAAGTGATAACACGTGCTTTATATCCCTTAGATCCACAAATAAAAGACTTTCTCTAAAAAGTCTTTAGATTTTTTAGAAGTGCGCTTAATTTTATAGAAGTTACTGGTATTACTATTAATCATCTCACATTCTCGTCTTCACTTTGTTTCTTATCTACGTCAGTCGCATTTTCGATAAATTGAATCGGTTTTCTTTGTTTAATAGTAATAGGAAAATCTATAGTTTTTTTATTATTACTGTTCAGCCAAGCAAATTAACGACTTAATCATTTGTTCACATGGTTTTATGACACTTCCTTAGCCGGCGTAAAGTAGAACTACTAGCTCAATGTAGACAATGCAAGCTGTGACCTGAATAGGCACATGCTAAGTGATAACCAACAAGTAATGCCTTGTACCATCACTAGATGCCACTTGAGCAAATATACAATTCGTATATAAATAATCTTATATTACTTACAGAAACCTAAGCAAAATGAAATCACGATCGAAATTAAAAAAATAACAGCTGGCAAAGCACAAACAGCAAAACAAAATATATTATAATGACTTAAAAATAGATGTCAATGTCGTATTATGGCACATGAGATGACGGATACTTGCACTTATTGTAGTTCTTCGAAACGACACTAGATGCCACTCTGCATTGAGGAAGTGTTTCTTAAAACGCGATGACGATATTCTCCGCGAGATCGGGGGCCTATTTAAGCGGCAAGTACAAATCATACTTACCTGGCGTAGGGGACACCGTGATCATGAAGGCGGTTCCCCCAGAGCGAGGCCTTTCCATTGCACTGCGGTCGGGTTGACCTCTGCGATTATCCCTAATGTGGATAACTCGGACGCGTAATTTTTGGTAGTGGGGACTGCGTACGCGCTGTCCCCCATTTAAAAGAATTATTCAACTCCTCTCGATATAGATCGAGATACCTCGTTATTATATTCTTTGAACGACTCTATAACAAACTTTTTAAAAGTGTCTTTAAAAAACCCTACTATAAGAACTTTTAACCCAAGTATCTTAACAAGCGATATCGCGGCATGTTATGAATTGTTCAAATCGATAATTAGTGAACTGTATTAAATTTAGGGTTGATGGGCACGTAAAGGTAAGGAGGGAATAGGACTCACCGTGCGCGACACTTGCTTTGTTGTTGTGGAGGCCCCCGAGTGATGATTTTCTTATGAAAATGATAATAATGGTGAATAGTCTTGTTTCATTTCACTGCACTTCACTGTTTGTGATGATGCTAATCGCTTATTTGGTTGTAACGCACAAAACTTCACATGTTTGTTCCGGCCGGCGAACTCGAAACTCGACGGGTGTGAGAGGGGGATTCCAGGTTGCGGGGGAAGGGAAGGTGCTAACGCTCGCGCGCTTTTGAAATTAAGGCGGGAATTTGAATTGTTTTAACACGGCATGCAGTTATTATAGCCTATGATTATCTGCAGGTGAAGACGAATCTATTGACACTACTCACATACTTAACTCTCCTTCTTTCGCAGTCGGGTTACAGAAAAGAATTTCAATTGTTCGGATTTTTCTAGAATTTCTCAGCGATACCTGAACTGATTTTAATATTGTTTCGTTTGTAAGTCCCAGTTTGTAAGCTTGTTTAACTAACATATTGTTACCAGCCTTTATGATAAACATACACGATATACGAATATACTCAGATAAAATAAATTGCAATACAAATAATTTCCTCCCATATGAAAAAATGTCCCCCTTTATTGAGTTAGATCTTCTGTTAAGTACTTACTGATTTTGTGTCCATAACGATACGAGTATTAACGACGTAAGAGATTAGACGACCTTTTAACCGATTTCTACCTTATAGACATAGGCAATAAGATCTTTTCGCTACTGCTTACTGCTATTGACATTCTAGACCTGTATTCAGAATTTTTATGAATTTCAGGTTTTTCGAGAGTATATGTCCGGGTCTTAATTAACAATGTCATACCATTTTGATATCTCAGGTATAAAGTCCTCATAACAATAATATGTATGAAGAAAAGTCTTAAAAAATCTGATAATCGGCTCTGCGGCAATGCGGCAGCCACCGATATACATTTTTCAGTTATTTTGATTAAAAAAACGTATTGGACCGATTACGATAAAATGTATATGTGACCTCACGGGGAGTATGTACTTACGCTATGGGACCAACGCAGAATTCGAGAAAATAAATCAGCTGTTTCATACATTTCGTCGACGACCGATAGATACACTTTTTGTATAAGCAGCTGATTTTTTTTCTCCTATTCCGGTCCCATAATGAAAGCAGCTCGTAAAGATGAGCATAGTAACCCCCTTTCTGCTTAGTGCACCCCTAATCTCTATAGTATAGAAAAACAAACTTTAATTAAGAAATATAAATAGAAAAATATATTTTTTTATTTCATCGGAATCGTTTTCTATGTACGTGTCACTATGAAATGTGTTTTCCTTAATTAATAATAATATGCACATTGTTTAAGTAATAAACTCAAAAGTGCATGCCTGAACCTGGGATTGAACCCGCGCCCTTTCGCTTGTGAAGCAAGGGATTTACTAGGTTACCACTAACTTATTTATTTATGTATGTATGTTGCCCAATATTTCGAACCACCTAAACAATTAAAAAAAAATTGTTGCTATGTTTTACTCATTCAACAGTTTATTAAAAGGAACTAAACTAAGCTGTACAATGTACACTATACACATATGTAAGTATAAAAGTAACAATCATTGGTATTTTTTATATATATAAACTATTTATTGAAAAATACTAAAAAAACAGTAATTAAAAAACTCTAACTAAACTCTATCTTATATACAAAGTAACTTAAAAAGAACCTAAAGCAGCTAAAAATAGTCTGAAAACAAATGTATGTCCCTGCGGCAAAGTCCCAAGAACGCTGGCAGCATTCCCGCGTTGAATTGCCAATTGGTAATTAATTTAAAATTAAAATCAATACTTGATCGGGTATAGTTGATCCCACACCTTCATCCGGTCTTCCTTCATGTTCTGTTCTATGGTCAAGCTGTCTCCAACGCGTAGGAACTTGCGGGAGTCAGCTGTCATGGCCGGCCACGAGAGCGCGCCTAGTTCAGTCGTGTCTCCTCTGGGATTCGGGTCTCTGGAATAAAATGTTTTTTTAAGACCACTTAAGATATTTTTCAATGTAATATAGTGTACATTACACTATATTATTTAAAAGAGTAAGTCCTGATTGGCTGATTGATATTAGCTAGGAATTAAAGTAGAGCCTTTACCGCTGAACCTAAAGATATGAAATTTTGAGGGTGCAGAGGTTTAGTAAGAAAAGATTTTTGAAAAATTAACCCCTTTGGGGCCAAATGGGTGTTTAAAATTTGAAATATTTGCTACTCTATATTTTGCATAAATATAAGAAATCCATATTTCCATAAATTGTATTTAGGTATAGCAAAAATAATTGAAAAAATGTCATCGGAGCCCGCTGACTATAATAATAGACAGATTAAAAAGAATAATTGTAATTTGACGCTAATATTTCCTTGTATGCTTGGTATACAATTCAATTTATTTTATGAAGACTAAGATCTATAATGTCAAATCCCATTGTCTAAGGACTTACCCGTATCTAGCGAAGTTGTAGAACAACGCCGTCATTTGGTCCACGAGACGAGAGTCGGGGTTGGTCTCACTGGGCTCGATGGTGGGGTACCGGTACGATAGCGAGAAGATGTAGATCAGATCATCATGATGTGCCGCAGCTAAAGTTAAAAAATATTGTAACAACTATTAAGCTATTATTATTATAACTGTGCGAGCCCACCCGTACTTTAGTTCTAATAAAGCAGTTGACGCGAACACACGTTTATATTTATTTCCGCCAGCGCAGCGCATATCAATCACTTTATGTAGGGTTCATCATAGCAGCCCTTACATAAATGGTCCTTCGAGCCGGATTAAAATACAATAAAAATATCCTTTTTATACTGTGGCTTTATCAACTACAAAATGGTTACTTAGCTCTAAGAATTAGATATCTTCTGCAGAGTGACAAGAGTAATTATAATTGTTGGACAACATCTTTAGCTAAAAGCTTCTCGTAGCGATGATGGTCGAGTGGTTAGTGGGGTCAATTGCCGTGCAAAAGGTACGAGGTTTGATCCCACGAAATATGCAAAAAGAACCTGAGCTACCGGTGAAGGAAAACATCGTGAGGAAACCATAGCATGGTGGGTAGGGCGTTTTCCTATCACTCGCCAGGCTAGTCACCACCCTCAAGTTGTAAATTCTGTCGCCAAGCATCTTACGGTGTGTTCTAGCAGCCTTCCTTGAGAGCCAGTGTATTCCAGACTAGGTATGCTCCATCTAGAGCTACAGTGGTCTTGCGAACTTGACGAACCTGTGGTCAAATGCCTAGATGTGTAGGATAAAAAAAATCATAATGGGGAAAGATTGTGCAAAAATATACATTGCACTTCTGATGGAACCACCGGTCGGGTCTCAACATTCCCACCCCGCGATCTGCCAGACAAATCTGCAAATTTCCACTACGCAGCTAAGGTTTTTAGCTCAAGTACTTTGCTGGTAATTGTAATAGCATCTCTGAAGCTGAAAACTTCGCGAATTTCTCTTTGCGTATCTCAAAACTGTTATTTGCCATTTTCTCAAGACCCATTCAAATTGATCGGACGAAAAAGTCATTGGGATAAAAAGTGGAACAGAAAGTTTTGTGACATTTATAATACAATAGTATTTTGGTTACCAATACCACGGCAAATAAATGATCAAGTTAACAAAAAGTATTATGGCATTGTTTTAACATGTTTCAGTCTAACTGAAATGAAAAGAATTGCTGATTATATTGTAGTTACCTGTAGGTTTCATGGTAACAGGGTCTTCATAGTGGCTGTGAGCTCCAATGTAGCTGAACTGATAGTACCACACCGGATGCGTTGAGTAACGGCACATCAGGTTGGCCAGTCTGAAACATAAAAAAAAAGATTTTGTCACATATTCTTTAACAAATTTATGTTATTTGACTTGGAAGAGATCTCGATAAAGTCTAAGTTTAGGAAAATTACAAAAAGAAACTGGTTATGGAAATCATTCTTAGGTATTCGCGATTGTTATATATTTTTATTTAGTCTATAACTGCCATTGGTGTACATAACTTAACAACGTTTGTGGTCACATATTGACTCTACAATATTATACTCGTCATTCTATTCTATGACTACTGCTGAAAGATGACGGTTGAGGGATAATCGTCATTCTGTGACCACCTCAGGAAGATGACGATCACGAGATGATTCGTCATCCTGAGTTATTCTATGACCACTGACGTATGACTGTCACGGAATTATGAGTCATAATTATATTATTCTATGTGTTCTATTTATTACCTATGGACTCCAAAGCCAACGACACCATCTCCATATAGCTTGCCTAACCCCCTTGCACTCTCCTCATCATTCTTAAGCAGTTTCCCCCCCAGATAGAACTGACGAAGTCTATCAGACTGCGTTTCTGAGTTCTTCCGAGGAAGGCCGAAGGAAATCGGCGCTACTCGATGCCATTCGTTGCTCATGGTCGTCCGAAGAGTCTCGTTCCTGAGGACGGCTAGAATAGAAGTGAAATATATAAATTTTATTGTAAATATCGACCAAGTGCGCGTCGGAATAAGGGTCCTCTACCATTATCGCATCTAGACAAAATTAATTTCTGTTTTTAGTATTTGCTGTTATGTTGGCAACAGAATTACATCATCTCATCTGTGAAAATTTTAACTGTCTAGCTATCACGATTTATGAGATACAGCGTGGTGACAGACGAACGGACGGATAGTAAACTCTAGTTAGCGGGATCTCGTTCTATATTATATATTTTATTTTTTGAGAATGACTGAGAAAGTTTAGTACTGTATTGAATAGACAAATAACTAAGCAAATACTGGCAGAAATGGCAGAAGCTTATGGCACTAGATAGGATAAACTGATAAAGAAAATTAGAATAACTAACTGCGCCCCGCGGTGTTACCCGCAAAAAATTGATTATACCAGAAAACTGCATTCAGGGCATAAGCTATCTTGTTGCCAAATTTATAAAAATCCGTTCGTTAGTTCAACTTTCGCGTTTATTATGTTAGTAGAATAGTAGGATTAACAAAAGATTCTTACTGAAAGCCTGCCAGAAGAACTCATCTTCAGTCTGGCTGATTATGTAAGGAACATCGTGCATTTTCCTCTGCTGGATGGCTTCCAGAGGCTCCATCGTGAGGTACCGTTCTTGGCCGAAGTCAGGCTCCACTACAGGGTTCCAGATAGCAGTTGGGTCAAATCCAAATTCCTATAGAGTAAGGTACGATTTCAAATAAATAAAAATTAGAGCAGGACTGGTAAAGAGAGAAGAGTAGACATAATATACAAATATTCCCCTAAAAAGCAAATGTAAGTATAATGAGCAACTAAAAACACCTGCTATACTTTCTATATACTTATAAGAGCGTTTGATCTTTGCGACGCGTAACCAGAATGTATTTGTTTATCTGGCCAAACCACCACGCTGAATACTACACTGAATGGCATGCTTATAAATACGCATTGCCATTTTATCCCTCTGGTGGTGAGTTGTAGCATTTAGATTATCTGTAGACCTTTAGTTATAAGTAATCCATTTACTTTCTCTTTTGTTGTTGTGGTTAGCCTCTTCGGTTTTCTTAATAAAGTGCCTTAAAATCAGCTAAAAATATCCTTACATAGAACCCACGCCAGTCGCCAAGCTCTTGCCGAGTCTTAGTCTTGAGACAGTCAATGATGACGGAGCTGTTAGTGTACGGGCAGTTGAGCAGCTGTGCCTGCTTCACGGCCAGATCGTACTGGTGGGTAGGAGTAGGGGCCTTGGACACTGGAGACGCACTGATCGATATACCACGGTGGAACAGACCTGGAACCATCGCAAGTTCATATCAATGTCAGGTAAATCAACAAATCCACACATTAGATAGGAAAACTCTTAATCTGCTGAAATAAAAACACTTGTAAGAAAAACAAGCTTACAAAAATATATTCTTATGGATTTATCGCGATTTCAGGCAGCCATGTGCGTAAATTTAATACTAGAGAAGATTTAACAAAGTAAAAAATCAACATGAACAATAATTCTGTAAGTCGATATGATCGCTTTATGTGGTAACTGTATAACTCGATTCAAAAACGGCATATAGCCATTCTCAAAACGGGGTTTCTGCGTGTGTGGATAATATATGTCCACACAAGCAGAATAGCAGGCGATATCGTAATATTGAGAGTTGCCTCCAAATGTGCTTTTTAAAGACAAGCTAACATTCTCACCTCTGGTCATTGGCGAGATCATATGCAGCATGACACTGATAGATCCAGCGCTGCATCCGCTGATGGTCACAAGATTAGGGTCACCACCGAAAGCAGCTATATTTCGCTGCACCCAACGCAATGCCACAACTTGATCCTTCATGCCATTGTTGCCTGGAGCTACCCGGTCGCCTGTGCTTAGGAAACCTTGGAAGAGATATTAAATATTTATAAAGTTATTGGAGTCTTTAAACGATCATGTAAGATGTTACATAATTTTAAGAAGACTCTCAGATACTCGTAATTTTTTTGCACCAGTGTTTTTACCGGACTTATCTAACGGTCGTGTGTTACGTTCAATTTTTATTTTGATCGAGCGTGCGATGTGTCTGACAAGTTTTTCTTTCCTCTGTCATTTCGTAAGACTCCTAAAATTTCGTACTCGCACAGATCGTAGTTTCTATGCAATCTTGATGAAACTTGGTGGAAATCAGCGTTGCGGTGAATTCTGTGGCTTCTTATGGGCTTATGACCTTTTTTGACGCACTCGTCACTTCAGTGATAGTAAAACACTGCTTGATGTTATGTGTTAATGTCGGAAATGCAAAAACTAGTACTCCTTACCGAGTGCGCTGAGCCGGTAGTTAATAGTAACGAGCACGACGTCTCTGTCCAGGAAGTAATGCGGTCCGGCCACGTCGCTGCGACCGGTCATCGCGTAGAAACCGCCCGCGTGGATGAAGAATATTACTGGGAGAGGCTTCTTGCTGCGAGAAGAGAAGAGTAGGTGTGTGAACTAGCGTTCAATAACAATAATATTTGCGACAATTTTTTGCGACAAAAAAACTGTGAATTCTTTATATTCAAAATTTTGTTTCAATTGTCATCTATATACTTACGAGTCAGTAATTACTGCAATCTGATGTAATGGGAGCATAGGTCTGTTTCTTTTTGAGAATCCCTTCAAACAAAAATCCCCAATACATAACTAAACAAGTAAATTTAACTTGCATAAAATTTAAATTAAAATTATGATTGGCCATCTGAACGTACAATATTAATTTAACTGTTAACATACTCGTAGCTAAAAGTACTAAATTAATAATAAATAAATATTTAAACACGTAATTTATTTTTATTTTGAGTACGTCCTCGTTTTTGGAATTCGGTATAAAATATGTATATATTTACTTATCAAATTATAACCCTATATATATAATATTTTTATTTATTTTTCTTTCTTCATTGGTCTCCTTCTCGGACAAGCAGGTTTCTTTACCGTCTAAGCTAGTGGAAATAATTAATTTCATACGCATATGAGTGAAAAACTCAGAAGTGTAATTAGGCTTGATCCTGTGGATGAACCGGCGCCCTTTCACTTGGTAGGTTTACCGACTAGTCTATCGGTAACTTTACACTACCAATAACTTAGTCTTCAACTAACTTGAGCTTCCAATAATATTAATGATACTTACCTCTTAGTATTTGGAGTGTAGACGTTGATGGTGAGGCAGTCTTCGCTCACGAAGTAATCATCAGGTGCTAGCAGAGGGCAAGCGGGACCTTCTTTAGTGGCGTCTACCTCTCCTTTGTAATGCAGAATTGGTTTCGGTGGCTGGAAGTTTAACAAAACATGATCAATTATGTATATTAATTTTCATTCTCCTTCTTGAGTTGTCATCTCCTACCGGAGGTCGACTATTATTGGGACAATATGGATCTTGGACACGCGGTGCGTCCGGAATAACAATAGTGTGCGTAAGTGTAGGTTTCGGCCATTTTCGATTTTCATTTTTAACAGATCCATAGTAATATGCGTACCTACGCAGTTCAAAAAATGCGATAGGCGAGGTATATATATCTATATCTTTTCACACTTACAACCACTTCCCATGCTACGAACTAAATTAAATACGAGGGCGGAGTGATAAGTCTGGTAAAAAAATATTTTAGCATAAAGTTATCGCAAATTGCATGGAAACCTCCATGTTAAACACTCTTTTGAAGGACTAAATTAAAGATTTCAGCCAGTACCGCCGGTTATTTTTTTAATAGCCATTAAAGAAAAACAATTAAAAGCATTTTCGCAAAGATTGAGAAAAGTGAATTTCGTTTGTTAATTAAACATTACTTTTTGAGAAAAAAAACTATTACGGAAACAAAACAAAAGCTTGATAAATATTACGGCGACTCCGCTCCGTCAATTAAAATGATTCATAAGTGGTTTATTGATTTTAAATGTGGTCGTAAAAGCACAAGTGATGCCGAACGTCCAGGACGCCCGGTTGAGGTCACTACTCCAGAAATGATCGCTAAAAGTGCGCGAGATAGTTGAGGTAGTAGGCATCTCAGACGAACGTGTGCGCAATATCTTACACCCACATTTAGATATGAGGAAGGTCTCCACGAGATGGGTGCCGCGTTTACTGAATGTTGATCAAAAACGCGTGCGTGTGACCACTTCGGAAGCAGGTTTGGCGTTGTTTCGACGGAATAAGACGGAATTCTTGCGACGATTTGTAACAGTAGATGAAACATGGATCCACCACCATACACCCGAAACCAAACAACAATCGAAACAGTGGATTGCTGGGGGTGAACCAGCTCCGAAGAAGGCCAAAGCAGTTTTATCGGCCAATAAAGTTATGGCTACAGTTTATTGGGATGCCCGTGGAGTTATCCATATTGACTACTTAGAGAAGGGTGAAACGATTAATGGCGCTTATTATGCCAATTCATTAGAACAATTTCACAGAATTTTAGCTGAAAAACGATCGCATTTGGCTAAGAAGAAAATCTTCTTTCACCAAGACAACGCAAGAGTGCACACCTGCGCGATTGCCATGGCCAAATTTCATGAGTTACGTTATGAGTTGCTTTCTCATCCACCATATTCGCCAGATTTAGCCCCTTGCGATTATTTTCCGTTTCCGAATTTAAAGAAATGACTTGGTGGAGAAGCTCCAATGAAGCAATCATGCATGAAGCCAACGCCTATTTCGAAGGGTTGCCTAAGTCTTATTATATGGAGGGGATCGAAAAGTTAGCTGGATGAAGTGCATTGAGTTAGAAGGAAACTACGTTGAAAAATAAATAATAATTTTTAAATAAATATCACTCCTTGTTTAATTTTTACCAGACTTATCACTCCGCCCTCGTAATTTAAAAAAGGGATATAAATTTAATAACATTTATACATATGTTCACTGTGTACACATACTGAAAATATAATATCTGATACCGATATACCAAATCAATATATTATTTATATATAATACTATATGATTGCACATATGTAATTAATTTAATCTTTGAGTTGAACGACACTAACTAATTGCTACACCTTTAGATTGTAATGTTATTACTAGAAAGAAAATATATTTTCTTGCTTATCGAATAATATTTGCAACTTCGTATAGGTATTTCTTATCATAAGTTGAATTTCTTCAAATGTCAAGAGCCCCGCGAATACCTCGAACATCGCTCTTATCCTTACTTCGTCGTTCCATTACATAATTCGTAGAAATCCTTTCATTGTTGACATTCCTAAGGTACAGTCCTCGCGCGAGCTCCGAGGAATCGGGGGCTGATATAAGTTAATACTTACTGGGTAGCGGGCATGCTGCCGCTTCACCACGTCCTACTATTGCTTCCAAAGATATTGTAATCCTGGCAAGGGTTGCTATGTTTAATCTTTGGTCGCTTCAGCCGTCATCTATTCATTAACGCCCTAATCACACATATCTATCTTCATACAACTAATTCACGTCTTCTTAGATCGCCTTCTCCCGACATTTCTTTCTTAAATTCTACCTATTTCTTAATTTTCTAAGGTTGATCAAGTTTCGTTGACAATATCACGTCGGATTTGTAAGATATTATATATTAAATGTACTACCAATGTTTTGTTTATAATATATTTGCTGTATATATTTTTCTTGGTGTGCAATAAAGATATATTGTATTGTATTGTATTAAAGCATCTTTTCTATGCATGAGAGCTTGAAGAAGATAGGGTGCGTAATAAAAGCAAAGTCAAGGTGCTTTTATACTAGAAATTAATCACTACAAATTATTATTTATCCGATGCTTAGGATACAGTCATTACGAGTATCGGATTGGTCATTGTTGACATACGACAAGTCCGATAACAGAAGTCTAATCGGACAAACAATAGACAGTGTTAAACTGAAAATTATATTAAGCAATCAATCGGCAAGTTACCGAGTCAACAGCTTAACAAATATTTTATCACGTAGGCTAAAGAATTTTGATATTGCATAAGATGAGCTCACGATCAGACGTGAGTGGCGTGCTTTTGGCTTATATTCAGCAGTGAAAACAGATAACTTGATTAAAAATTACAAGTAAAATTCAAAATCGAACTGACATCGCCATTTTTTGTGGGTCATCTTGGACCGACATCAAACATGGCTAAGAGCAACTAATGCACCTTTCAAACAATATAAATCAAAATCAGTTCACCCGTTCGGGAGCTGTGATGCTACAGGCAGAAACACACACACACACACCTAATAACACCTCGTAGTTTGTACAACAGATGTTAAACATTAAGTTAATTTAGTTACCTGAAATCTGAGCTCTTCGGTGGGTGACTCGGCGTATTTGATGCCCCGGTAGGCGTGGAACCGACGACCGCGGCGCGTAGTCATCCAAGACCCTCGGAAGGTGCCAGAAGGGGAAGTAGCTACTGGTTCTCCTAAAGACGGGGGGGCTGTTGAAGTTGACGCCGCTGTCAGAATAACGACATTCATGTTTACGAAATTGCAATAAAATAAATAATCAATAAATCTACTCTTCTTAAGAACTACAAAAATATATTTTTTTAATAACTTATACAATACAATATGTCTTAATTTCATACCAAATAATAAATACAATACAAACAAAATTACGAAGAATATATTTTTTTTAAATAATGTAGCCGTGACGAACAATCGCGGTACAGCTGATCTTGGATTAATTATTGTGTCATCTGACACAATAATAAAACTCAGTAATAGCTTTACTCAGCTAAATAAAATAAATATTATTGGATAAGAAGAACCTGCAAGTCGCAATACGGCACAATTTGATTCCCCCATCCCCATTTCACCATAGGACGAGATACAGCCGCACTCGCCATCGTTTCATATACTAAACGTTCCAGGGACTCGCACGAGACGCTTTGCGTCTACTTTTGCGACCTGACTACTACTTCTCTAGTTCCTGATAGTTTAAATCTGTATCTTTTTAATCGAACGAATGAATCGATCTTTCTAGGCAAGCGCGCCCCATCAAGGCCGTATCGTTGCTTAACATCAGGCGACTTGCCATCCAATGCAAACTTATCTGCCCTTAAAAAAAAATATTTATCGCGATCGTGGTGGATGGATTTTTACAAATAGCTTAGGACTAACCGTGCTTAAGCTGCTTATATAGCTCCAATAATCATTTGAAGACACAATACACTAACGCAAAAGGTTTCGTAACTTTTTATTCGAAAAAAGTTCTTACTAACCTGCTGGGCTGCTCCCGTGATCGTGGTCGTGATCATGACCGCTGTGATGGTGATCGTGATCGTGATGATGATCGTGACCGCAAACTATGACCGCGAACCCTACTAGACACAGTACTTTAGTCCACATGACTGCTAGTTCACTGGGACACTGACTCAATGTTTACTTGTTCCTGCCTTATATAGATTGTACTGGTGGGATATTCTGCAATGGAAATTAAAATCGCTTTGTTTTTATTGTCATATTTTTGTATTTGAAGTTGTTTTTTTTTATAAATATAATCTATATGGGTTTACCTGTTAGGGGTGTACTAAGACTAAAGTGGGTATATTAGTGAAGTCACTATAGTCATGATTTCAAACAACTTTCAAGGAATGGGCCTAACATTGAATTAGAGAAAAAGGATCAGCTGTTCCTCACAAAAAGTTTATTGATCGTGCACAAAATATATGAAGTAACTTAAACCGCTACTTTATTTATGTAAAAAATCGGCCAAGTGCGTGTCAGACTTGCGCATGAAGGACTCCGTATCCTTATCTACACAACATTAGTTCAAAATTCTACTTGTTGTCGTTATAAATATCGAGCAACAAACGGTTATGACGAGCATAATAATCAGGTTTGTAGTATGGGTAGGACCCGTTATTACCCAAAATGTAATGAACCCTAAAAAAACATTTTGGACGATACGGCATAGATTTAGAAGAATATCGTTAACTAGAGTAATTAAGTGGCTCCAAAAACTAAATTAAACGCTTATTTCGTAATTTTTGTTTATGTTCATTAATTTTTTCTTCAGTTTCCATTATAAATTTTTCTTGATTTTAAAGTTCAGTGGAATAAGGAATCTTTATAGTTACAAATACCATACAACTAGTACTTAGTTTGAAAATTTATATATACATGCTGAACGCAAAAATAATTTAAATTGTGTTTCATCTTTACATTAATTGCTACTGATCCCTTTCCGTCTCGTTTCCTCTCGTCATGCTTTTAGCTACATAATCCTTTTACGTATAGTTGCAGAATAAACCGTCACCAACTATTCGGTAACTTACAAGAAATAAACATAATATATAAAGACTTGCTCCGCGACCTCTGAGCGCAGTATCATTTCAAAAACAAGGAAAATGGACGCCTCAAACACACGTTTACCATATTCCATATTCATGTACAATTTACTATTACTGTGCATGTATGTGTGTATAGTTAACGGGAAAACCCCTACTCAAAAGATAGCAGGTAAATAGTTTGTTATTGTTATAAATTAAAGGAAAACCGTTTGGGCTGAAGATGCAGGAAAAGCGGTCAGTGATATCATAGTGCATAGTCTAGCTAGTCGATGAGTCTACTACGTGAATTACGCATGCCGTAAAAAAGCTAGTAGATATGAAATCAATTATACATAGAAGTGCATTGTTTGGCAAATATATCGTCATCTCGACTGTCCCAAGCGTGCTTGTACGTAATAAGAGCTTATTTAAAGAACAAAGAACAAGAACTTACTTTTAAGAACTTGATGAGTCAGGCTCTAGTTTACCAAAGGATTTGTCGTCTGTTATATGATGACAAATGATTTAACGAGTGTCTGCTTAATCCTCGTAGTATGCAATTTATTTTGGCGGCCAAATAATACGTAGGCATGGGGCATACTCTTAGCAATGTTTTGTAGTACATCTGTATTGAAAAAGTAAAGAATGGGTAGTAGTCATATTGCCGCTGGCGAATTTAGAAAACAAAACAAGAAGTGATCTTCAGACACAGATAATTTTTGAAAAAACTGTCATATTTATAAGTGTTGACGTTTCAATGCGTGGTTATGAATTTAATTGTATCATTGATTTTAAATTTTCATTGAAAAACAAATATTAATTTTGCTTTATAGGACATGTGTATAAGAAAAATATCATGTAGAAGCCCTGCCCGGTACATAAAAACGTTATATAAAACAGGTAACAACTTAATGCCTTCATCGTAGTTGTTTCATTTGGGATAGCTAGTATAACGTGTTTCAAAAGATCGTAGGGAACCACAGTAGTACATGGTAACGATAGGTACGTAGCCTTAAATTGGTTAGAATTAAGCTCAGAATTTGTAAATTACCAAGATATCTAATGAATACAGGTAAATCAGTAGTAACCATTAATATTGCGAGCAATAATATCGTTCATATGTGTTAGTGGGTTTGTTACTCATTCACGCTCGAACGGTTGAATGGATTTGGATGTATCTTAGCACAAGGATATCTTATGCCCTGGATTAACATATAAATGTACCGATGATACTTAGTTTGATTTCCGCGGGTAGCAGCCAGTACATATGTACTGTACTAATGAAGAAAAGATTCACCAAAATATGCATACCAAGCAAGCAAATTTTCTAGGTCCATAGTAATTATTATAAAAAAATAAGTAGTAAAGAGACAAAACCTTTTTCTTAGAAGCAGTGTAACGTGAAGCGACACAGCAATTACATGCAAGATTATTGAAAGACAGACAATATTTTCATTATTATTAATGTCGTATTAAAATAAACTATAACAAATTATATTATATTTGATATATTTTCTGTTATATTTTATTTGATAGTAATTTTATAGTAATGATTCATATCGAATTAATGCCATATATTTTATAATAAATTATAAAATAAATGCAGTATATTTTTTTTTATATTGTCTGTATGGTTCATACTTTATGCCATTGTGAATGAATTGAACAAATGATCTAGATACGTTTGTCTTTTTATTCTTTTTACTCATTCTTGATAGCCTTTGAATAGACCCATGTTCTAAGAGTCTTATCTGTACCTACTACTCTAACTAATCTGTATACGTATGTGAATCCCGGTTTAGAATTGTTCACGGTTAGATGTGCCTCAGCTCTATTAGAGTAATGGTGTAAGGCAATTGATGAAGATTTCGGTACTATTGGATCTTCTAGGTACACCAACATCCTCTTAGTAATTTTTTTTCATGCATCCAAATGCCATTGTTTATTTACCAGGTACAACACCAACGCAGGAAGGTCCAGTGACGGTGTCCCCATGTGGTGAGTTCCGAGGATCATGGATGACTTCACGTCGCGGGAGGTCTTTCCAGGCCTATCGAGGCATCAAGTATGCTGAACCGCCTCTAGGGCCACTCAGATTCAAGGTACAGTGCTTTGGCTTTATTATTAATTAATCTCAATTGTAAGACACTTGAGATTAAGCTTATTTTATGTTTATTACACTCAGACTTTTGACTATTAGATCTTTTGCCCTCTTCGAGAGCTGACACTGTCGAGTCTGATTATGAACTGGGGCCAATCTTTGAACGATTAATTTAGAAGGATGTCCTTGCCAGCATATCCAGTATATAAATCATATCATACCACCCATCCATTAGATATAGGTACTATATATTTTATGCGACTATAATTTCGAGTTCTTAAGGCTTCAAGAGATAAAGAATAAAGAGGGTACATAAGCTTCATGGCCCTCCAGTTGAACTGTTTTTTAAGGATTTTCATGTAGTGAATCGGGTTTTAAGGATGGTTCTCAATGGGCGTGAAATCATTTTTTTAGAGTTCTCTGTATTTAAGTACACTGGTTTGACCTTTCTTCTGGTTTCCAGGCACCAGTACCAATTGCACACTACTTGTCTCCAGTAGATGCTACTGAGGATGGACCTGCATGTCCGCAGCCGGCAGCGGAAGGCACAAATATAGACGAGGACTGTCTTACTATCAACGTTTATACGCCGAGTAACAGGTTAGAATCAGATCAAAACATATCTAACACAGCTCTAATGCTCTTTGTGGGGTATGGTATACTGGTTCTTTTGTGGTACTCCTAAGTCAAATTCAAATTCGAAGTCGCTCGCCTAGCTCTTACTTTGATAAAATCTGTCCTCAAGCACATAACAGTGTGTTCTGGCAGCGTTGCTTGAGAGCCAATGTATTATTGACTAGGTATGTTCTATCTAGGCCCACAGTGTCGACTGACTTACGGAAGCGCACGATCATAGGGTCGTGCGAGCTGACGGCAAAAAAATGCCTACCTTCATCTTCTTCTACCTATACGAGTACCTTATGAGTATATTTCTTTCCTTTAAATCGATGGATATATATTATATTTATTATATTTATGGCCAGATGGGATACACTCTTTAAATCCCTTTCCAATAGAAAATCCGACTATTCTGTAAAAAGTTATGCGTGGTCGTACATAATAAAATATATACCTATACGGGTCGACTTGAGAACTTCCTCCGTTTTTTCGTGGGTCGAAAAAAAGAAGTCAATTCAAAAACAAGTTCATTATGATATACAAGCAATTGATACAAACAATAATTTCTTACAATTCTTTATGATTGCGGCAAGACAGTACAAAATATTATACATTTACCACAAAGAAAATTTGTCACATTTTCGTAAACTTCTTATGTTAAAAGTAAATTCGTCATACGAGTATACATTAAAAAACATGAGTCAATTCGTCACAGCTGCAAAAAGTTATTGAAAGTAAATCAATTGTTTATTCGTGTCAAACACGTTATCTATATCCATAATTTAGTACCGGTCTGCGGTACACTCGAACGAATGCACCTCAAATAAAGGGTTTGTACACAAAACTGCGTTGCGACGTCGCATCGCAAAAATCTGCGAGCTCCCTTTACGCATCGCAAGAACTTGCGAACTGATTCGCATCGCGGATGAACCCAAAATCTTCGTTGTATCTTTTTCCTGTATTTCCTAAGCAATAATAAAAGTGCACATTTCTTTTTACGATCCATGTCACGACCTAGTCTTCAATTCAAAATACGTTAAGTACGGTTAACGGTCGTCGAAGGAATGGTCACCCTGGGCGACGCCTTGCCGCACGAAATCGCATCGCAGCAATTCGTGTCGTCATTTTCTGCGTTGCGAATTCGCATCGCGTTGCATCGCAGTTTTGTGTACAAGCCCAAAGAGCGTAAAGAATAGTCGATTTGAATCGACAACTTATAAGCGGAAAATTCGGATTAACGAATAATTACAATACAAAAATAAATAAATTACTTATTTAATAAACACAAAAAATTACGTTACGATGTAAGCATCTCGTGTCATTCAAACTTGGATTTCCTACGGCAATGGGGTCATCAATGTGGCGTTGGTTGATGTCGTGTCATCTATGTGTCCC
The DNA here is from genome assembly GCA_947049295.1 of Ligdia adustata. NCBI lineage: Eukaryota > Metazoa > Arthropoda > Insecta > Lepidoptera > Geometridae > Ligdia > Ligdia adustata. Next base: position 7,298,196 of record OX346237.1, read on the forward strand.
AGGTTCGTATTGCGTTCTCTGACCTCTAAGGTCACAATGGAGAACGGAATTCGAACGAATATTTTACTATGGTTATGAGACTTCGATAATTATAGTTATTAGGTTAAACAAGATTTAGGAGAAATATCTACTGGCGAAATAATAATAATACACAAAGTGTTCAGGTCACAAACTAGGCAAAGCTTGTACTATGGTAACCTGATGACTCATATAAATACCTATATATCGATATATAGGTTATGTGAAGTTCCACGGACTAAACTAAACGCTTTGCCTCAACTTTTGAAATGCGAACTGCCAGGTTGTGGAATTCGCTGCCGAGTTCTCTATTTCCCTATAGCTATAATCTCAGTATTTTCAAATCGCAAGTTCTTCTACTCTAAGCAAGCATGCTACATCCTAGGCCGCATCTTCGCTTTATATCAGGCGAGTTGCGGTCAAGTGCAACCCTATTAATCATAAAAAAAGTTTTTGTGATAAAATGAAAGCAGGAAATATACCAACACCCTCAACCAACGGGTTTTTAAACTAGTTTTTTTTATCGTATATACTTGTACCTAATAACTATATACCTAATAGTTATAAATAGATTTAGGTTAGAGTGTTATAAATACAGTGTTTTTTATGTTTTTCAAAAGGCAAATAATATCTCATGTTCAAAAAAAGTATGAATCTGTAATATTTCCAGTAACCAGTCCCTACCGGTGATAGTGTTTATCCACGCGGGAGGTTTTTACTCGATGTCCGGTCGCAGCATCATTGCTGGCCCTCACTACCTGCTGGACAAGGATGTCGTCTTCGTTACATTGAACTATAGGATCGGATCGCTAGGTAACCGTTCCTCAAATTTTGATCTTTCAAATATTATTTTATCATCTCATTCTTTTAATATTATATTAGTATTTCAGAAATTTTAATTTAAGAAACATATTTTTTTATATAATGATAGAAAACTCTTTATTGTATGCACACATAAATAATACAATAAACTTAATAAAACTTATGATTACGTGCAACAAGCGGTGGTCTTATCGCTAATGGCGATCTCTTCCAGGCAACCTTCGGATGGAGGGGGAATGAAACATAAAAACTTACTTGTATTTAAATAGCAATATATATTTAATGGTAAATAGATCAGATGGCATCCCTAAATTAAAAATAAAGCTTTGCGTCAAACAACTCATTACTGCAGCCATACATGCTCTAAGAGCAAGAATGTGACTACCACATTTTAGTTGACATAAAGATTTGAGGAGGGATCGTTATAAGTTTGAAGATTTTAAATTCTTAGATGTTTATGAGCTGGTTATGAAAAGCCGTTGTTAATACGAAAATCAGTTTACTTTATTTAGGTCTTTCACACAGTCACAAACCAACTCCAACTTCATAATCGTATAGAAGAGTTGTTCCAAAAATGTATGGAGCTCCGGCTAGGACAATGTACATGATACGATAAATACGTTTGGTGTGAAGAGCGATATGTGTGAGTAATATGGAATAGGAAGACAGGAAGAATACAATGACTAAAAATTTGTCCTACAGTATTTTTTTAATTTGTGACCATTGTAAATCAATGGTTATATTTTAATGCTTATGTAAAGACGGATTATTCTCGATTGTCTACAAGTAACACTCAAAATCAAGCTATTAATTTCGTTTGCCAGGATTTCTCGCTCTTGGTTCAGCCGATGCTCCTGGCAATGTTGGCTTCAAAGACCAAGTGGCGGCACTACGATGGATACAGAAGAATATTGCCTCTTTCGGAGGGAACCCGAACCTGGTAACGATCTCCGGGACCAGTGCTGGTTCTCTGAGTGTCATGCTACATATGATTTCGCCTATGAGTAAAGGTACTGTTGCAAAAAAATACTTTCTTTGGCATAGTAGGTATTCCGCTCCACAATTTAAAATATAACAACGACAGACAGAAAACTCTTTATGTGCCAAACTTAAAAGACTCTTGATTAAATAGCGATAAGCAACGGTCCAAGCAAAAATACCGTTGAATTGATTACCTTCTCCTTTTGTAGTAGTCGGTAATAAATAAACTGAGTCCCTTCTTCCAACAGGTCTTTTCCACCGGGCTATATCTATGAGCGGTTCCCCCACCTCCAAGGTACCAAGCCCGTCGTCTCGCATGGACCTCGCCATCAAGCAGGCCAACTTCTCTAAGTGTCCAACCACCAGCGCTGAAGATATCTACAACTGCCTAAAGAATAAGACATGGCGGGAGCTCGCGGGGTCTCTGCTTGGATTCTTTGTAAGTAGCTAGAAATAAAGCTTCATTTAAAGTGGACTTTACACTATAATAGATTTTGTAGTTTTTATTAGTCACGTGTTTAGAATAGCTCATATTATAGTTAATCAATGTGTACATGTAGAATCGATTTTCTTAAAGAAAGAAATAAAAAACACTTTATTTTGTACACACAGGACATTACTACTACTTATTACTTAAAATAGACACAAACATTTAAAAATAAAAAATAGATCGAGTCGCAGTGTCCCGTGCGTCAAAAAAGGTCAACGCTCAGAATGATGCTGGAGATTGCACCTCAGCGCTGATTTCCTTTTGCTAAGTAGGTTATAAAACAATGATTTTCTTGCGTTATTCCAGGAGTTTGGCTTCGATCCTCTCAGCCTATTCAGACCGGTGGTGGAACCAGACTTTGGCCAGGAAAGGTTCTTGGCGATTGAACCCATGGACGCGATCCGGGAAGGCAAGATGCATACTGTGCCTTACATCATCAGTCAGACCAGGGATGAGTTCTTTTGGAAGGCATTCAGTGAGTTCTATTTCCTAAGTTATTGTTATGTAAATAAATAATCGGTTCTTCCATATTAATATCAGTCTTCAACAATATATATATAAAACAACTGATTTATTTCTCAAAGATCTAAGGAAAATACTAAGACAGTCTTCAGATTCCAGATTCTGAATCTTGAATTACTTTGAATTGATTCCGTGTTTTAAATATTTTTTGCAAATTTGTGGTCACTAAATATTTCCAGCTGTCCTCAACAACGACACACTCCTCCAGACCTTGGAACAAGAATGGAACCGAATCGCTCCCATCTCCTTTATACTACCTAGGAACGAAACTGCCGAGCGTCTACAAAAACTTCGAGAAGCTTACTTCGGAGACAAGCGGCTGGTGAATGACAGCTGGAATGCTGATAGACTTGGGAAGTTGTATGGTGATGCTATAACTGCTTTTCCAGTTCACAGGTAATAAGAGTCTTGCTAAACGGGGTAAGCAACTATCATCTTGTTTAAGAAGACGGGTTTTCACGCGTATCTGATTATTGGAAACGTCGAACTATAGTTTCGTTCACATTCGGTAAACTTCATCAGGGCTGAAATGAGTCGTTCGAGTCTTCAACGATGACACGTCTCGCACTCACACACACGTTTGCTGGACTGATACTTAGCATGAGATGCGGCTTAGTTGTCGTTTTGTTATTTTTGACAGCTTAAAATATTTCCATGTTAGTTTCATTCACCGCATGAAAAGAATATCGTCAAAAAACAAAACCATCATTTTGGTCATACATAAAATGTTCTTAAACTTTTGTCAAAGATTAATTATTATATTAGCTACTTAGGTAGGTACATATATTGGCTCAGCCGTAAGATCAAACTGATAACCCTCTATGAATATTTTTCCAGACTGGCGAATCTAATGTGCAGACATTCACAACATCCTGTTTGGTACTACGAGTTTGATTACATTGGAAATCATAGTTGGTACGAAGATAGCCTCACGAAAAAACCAGTAGGTAAGCATAAATACAAATTCAGAAGATTTATTATTTCAGAAGTAATTATTATTTTAGCGCCATCTATTGAGATGCATAAATAATACTAATCACTATGTTCCAGGCGTAGCTCATCACGACGACATGCTCTACCTATTCACGTTGAGCTTCCGATTTCCTACGATAGAGGTCAGCGACAGTGAAGATTCAAAAATGGTGGACAAAATGACAGCAATGTGGTACAATTTCGCGCGTTACGGGTTTGTACACCTTGTTATCAATTAATGTTAACATCAAATGGGTGCAGCTTAGATTTTATGGTGCAGTCACTATGTCACCGGTCACTGCAACTTTTTCAAACTTACAAGGAAGTTTTTTATGGTTGCTCCGCCATCTATCGGCATCTTACATACTTTAATCCCTATCTTTCTAAAGTAGAGATGAGGTGCCATTTCGATTATTCGATTTGGCACAGCTATCACCGTTATTCATTGCAATTATTTTATATTTATATATTTTTATTACAATTTATTGGACAAGCGAACCGAGCTCTGTTCCGGTCTGGCAATTTTTTATTTCCTCTGTCAGTTGTTGCTTGTAGGTAGGTATGTCTGTGTATGTTTTGTGTCTCCTGAAATTTTGTAATCGCGTACAAGAAACGTCGTTTTTATTATAATGTCGCAATAAATATCGTCGTCACGAAGTCGACAATTCGCGGGACTACTAATTATTTAGCGTGTTATTTACTTAATTACTGAACTGCAATGAATGAATGAATATAGATTTATTGCACACCAAACAAAATATAAAAAATTACCTTCATCAAGACATAAAATGGTAGTGCATTGGGTGGCCTTATCGCCTAAAGCAATTTCTTCCAGGCAACCTTTGGATGGATAGAACTTATATACAAAAAATTCGATTGGTACAAGTAAACTAATAAAAGTAAAATTAGTAACTATATATGAAACAAACTTACTAATAACAAATAAGCTATAAGAATGTGGTATACATTTTAAGTTAATAATGTTGTAAATTTACCAAGTAATGAAATATAGAAAGGGATTTTGCCTGCCTAGTAGACAACGGCAGTGCATTCCATAGAGCGATAGCCTGCACAGTATAAGAGGAATGGTAGTAAAGCAATGAATAGTGCAATGTGTTTCTTATACCGTTTTAATATTAAATAGTCGGAACATCTATAGTACAATGGTTTTATTTTAGAGCATTTGCAATGAGAATTAGTAATATAATGCAATAATTAATATTTATAGCTTTCATGTTATCAGGCCATATGAAGTAAGGTCGCAATACCTACTGATACTCGTACTGATTGCGCTATCATTATAAGCAGTGGTTTGTACTAATGTGTAAACTAGGTGAAGACACTAAAATATTTTTTAAAAGTACGAGTATGCCTTTAGTTTAGTTTGCATGAATTATTAAATAGTGTGTTTATCAGGATTTTCTCTATTCAATTCTGCAGTATATTTATAAAACGTACCTATCCGTTAATTTTGCAGTGACCCGAAACCAACCGCTGACACTCCCGAACTATCGAGTCTGCACTGGCCGGCGATGACTCCAACAGAAAGAACATATCTTAAGCTTGGCAAGGAATTTTCGATAAACAAAAATCTGTTTGAACCCCGTTTCAAGATCTGGGAAGAATTGTATACTATTCAGTATTGAGTGCTTTAATATTTATCTTGAGAACAAGTCGGCTAAAGTTAGGCATGAAAGACACAACACACACACGAGCAATCAATGGCGTTTATATTTGACAATTTGCTGTAATCGCTGTAAATATTAACGCCATAATAATTGCTTGGTCTTGTTTTCTTCTTTTTATGCCTAACCTTAGCTGTTAAGAGTGCTGGTATGAGTACTTATATGTTGTATGCCGGCTGTTTAAAATCAATTAAGTAATTAAAAAAAATGTTATCACGTCATATATTCATTACTCAAATCAGGTAAAAAATTATCAATCTCAAACATCACATTTCAGAATCCATATTTAACTAATTTAAATAAAAAAGGAAGTATTTGAAAACTCTTATCCTTGCAATTCGCAAAAAAAAATAATTTTAAGAAATATTTTTTTTTCTTTTCTTCATATTGGCATGCAAATATATTTTTATTACTTTGATTTGAAAAGCAATCTACTGTAACGATTTCAGTAAAATATATGTGGGACTTAGAGTTATTAATGAAGCCTGCTGTTTAATAAAGCAAATCATTTATGTATTTATAAATAATACAGCATTACAGTAAATACATTTCACCAAATCGCTACATTATTATCTATGATTAGTCCACATTGACACACTAAAAAAACAAACAATAAAGATTAAAAATAAACAAAAAAAAAATTAGGTACATAAAAAGTCTAGTTCTTTTTATTCAAGATACTTATATGGTAATGCCTCTCAAGAAAGAGTGGATACAGTTTCAGAAGTTTATGACGCATGACATTTCAAGTTCATGGCTAGCGATTTCACACTGAATCACTTAAGACGACATATTTAGTTTGTGCCTTATGCCCACGTGTTAAAACTTTCAATCGATTAGCCATATGATATTGTTATACCTGTGTGCACTTTATTATTAGCCACTTAAAGTAGAAATTAGGTTAAATAGATGTAAAGTTCAAGAGGCTCTCTGAAACTCCCTGGCGCATGCGCCCAAATATTACCCACCCTAATCGCACCCTTCGTAGCTAGTGATGTCCCATGTAACTGTATTCTATCGATAAAAATTATAATACATCATTTTAATAAACACTTCACTAAAACTTTTCTTTGAATTTGCTGTTCAAATAACAAATAATTGTAGTACCTATCTAACAATAAATTTATTAACATATTTACATAATCTTTTTAGGACTAATCTCGGTAATTTTATAAGTAGTCGTAATCGATATTGTGCTTACCTGTTCGGAATTAGATATGATTTATAGATGATTACTGCATATATATATATATATATATATATATATATATATATATATATATATATATATATATATATATATCTGTTTGTAGGTATCAAGTATTCTTCTTAAAAATGGCTGGTAAATGGCGTCGAAGTTAACCTGCCACCCCTTCCACGCCAAAAAGGTGGCAGTTTTGCTACGACGCCATCGCGGTAGTCTCGAAACGCCTAGACACGCGACGTATAAATAATTAAAAATACTTATTCTGTTTGATAAGCATCTTTCTTTTTAAAGTAAATATTGTACACCTACTTATTCTAACCCATTATAAATACTTATTATACTTAATAAATATATTACAATGTTACCACAATACTCGAACAGCTTACTACAGTTATGTTATTTTTCCTGTGTTTGTTTTGACGTCAAACGGTACGTTGAAATTGAGATCAATGCATGGCATCACTGGTCACATGCCCGCCATGACAGTTTTCTGGAGAAATATCCCCGGGCGGTCGCGTATCAAAATAAAAACTTTTTAAAATTCATACCAGAATTCAGACATTATAGATTTCATGTAAGTAATGTTCGTTGTTTTGCTATTTTATTGCATAATGATGTGCTCGGCTACTTATTGTAACAGTATTTTTTCGTGTTAAATACTAAACGCTCAATAAAATTGTAATACTTACATTACATCACTTTTAACCTTTTTTAAGTAAGTTGAGTAGGCAATATACAATAAAATATTAAAGATATTATTTTCTTTATACTTCCTGAGTGCATGTTAATGTTAATTTAAGCCAGAAAGTAGCCCTATTTAAAAAAGAAATCAAAGGACTTGTTTCATTTTCGGCCAGGACGGTGTACGTCTACCAAAAAATGCGTAAAGATGTGGTTAATACTGTGTATTAATGAAAAAAAAAATTCATTCTGTACAAAAATATTTAATTCTGTAAATTGTAGCGGAATTATGGCATCTCAGGAAGATTTATGTATCCTAGGTGGACTTCGATGGTCACATTGGTCTATAAATTGTAACGCCCTTCACGAAAGTCAAAATGGAAACGCGTAAATCACCTTTTTACATAAATAACATGGAAATATTTAGATTCCAAATTTATTTTGTACACTGAGATAAGTTACATTATTTTGAATTTGGTTGATGTATTAAAGATAAATAGTCCCTAACGTTTTTATGGTATCATGTACACTGTCCTGGCCGGAGCTTTATAAATTTTTGAAACAACTCTTTTGTTTAGCTGGTTTACCTCGACGAAGTGACAAACTAACACGTGCTATACAAATGGAACTTTCTTAATTAATAATATAAGAAAATAGTAGTATGATAGTTACACCCGGCAATTTAATGTTATTTGCGACCCGCGATGTGTTAAGTTTAAGTCTAAGCTAAATGTTTTTATTTCCATTTTTATCTAAAGCCGTTTAACCGTTTCCTTGTGAAGGAATAACAAATAAAATAATACACACAATAATTGTTCAAATTTAATTAGTAGGATAAAGTAAAATTCAAAATTAAAAATAAATTGCCTAATAAATAATATATAAATTACCTATTTGCTGCCCATATTATAATATTACTAACGTACACAGATTACTTTGTTTACTTTATTAAATTAAAAAAATAAAGCAACTACATTATTATGACACTATTATTCTTCTAGGAACTTTTATACCTGTACCTGAATGTACCATGGTGGATAAAATTTTGTTATTATGGTGGTGCAGTCAGAAAAAATGCAGTCTGACATTGTACACAGTACAGTAACATAATAGTATGTTATATAAATCTACATTGTATAAAAGAGTATATAACTGCTGACTGATTGAACAATTGCTCAGTTAAATCAACATAGAGCCTTAACCGCTGAATCTAGAGACATGAAATTAGGAGGGTGTGTCTATTAAGAGACCAAAAAAGGATTTTTGGAAATTTAACCCCTATGAGGGTCAAGCTGGGATTCATAGTTTGAATTTCAATTTTATTATTCCATTTCCAACGCCGCTCTAGCTACTGAGACTGGTATAAAATGTCAGTTTTGAAAAAATATCGTACATATGAATAATTTTAATATCAATACTAAACTTGGTAAACAACTTTGAAATTGATGTGGGTGAACTTAATGAATGATTCATTGTATTTTCAGCAGAGGTGACGGGAGTGGCGAGACAGATTATCGCCTACTTGAATAATGTCGATGTGGTGGCGAGAGCCAGACATGGATGGTAATTTTCTTAGTACATACCTACCTATAATAAGATTAATGTAATACTTCTAATCAATTAATAAAATCACACTATATTAATAGGTAGCATTCATACATAGAATACTAATTCTAAATTATTAGAGAGATTTTTACATACAGGGTTATCGGCTTGGGGTGTACTAAGTCGAAGGAGAGATACGCATCCTAAGAACAACTTTTACAATGGGACCAACTCTGAATTCGAGAATTAAAAAAAAACATCTGTTTCATACAAAAAAATTATAGGTCGTCGACAAAATGTAGGAAATAGCTGACTATTTTTCTCGAATTCAGGGTTTGTCTATATGGTAAAATTAAGTAAATATTATTTAGTAAAAGTTGTTCTTCAGGATGGGTATAGTGACCTCTTTTCGGCTAGACCCCTAACTGATAACTCTGTATATGTACTTACCTATTTTAAAATCCGATCATAAACGTAATATAATATTAGGTCCTTACATATGAAATTGGCGTTTTGTCGTACTGGCCACTTTGATCTCAAATATCTCTTCTTTGGTTAGGGATTCCAATTTCAAATTTATACAGCTATTTATTCATACATTTGTATTTCGAAAACCGTAATTCATTTGTTTTTTCCTCGTTTGGTTTTTTCTTTGCGTCACGCAGTTTACAAAATGTAAAACTTGAAATATCCGAAAGATCCGATTTAAAATCCCTTCATTACTGTGCCGGTTGAGTAATGTAACGCAGCAGTTGACGCGCGTTTGTCGGTTTGCTGCACTCAATTCATGAGGTACCCACCTTTCAAGCTTTTTCACCTTTCCAATTTGCTTCAAGTGGACTAAAACAGTTTTATCACTAACACCGCAGCCTGCAGCTGACTCGGACGTGGTTTGCGATGGATCTGCTTACACAATAGCTTTCAATTCTTCATTAGCAACTTTAGTCTCCGGCCGTCCACGGGGCTTGTTCTGCAGGTCGAAATTTCCAGAACGAAAACGTTGGAACCAAAAACGCACTGTGTTTTCTTTTGCGACACCGCCGCCATACACATAATTAATCCTTCGAGCCGTTTCTGCAGCACTGGTACCACGGTGGAACTCGTACTCGTAAATAACGCGATATTTCAAGTTTTCCATTTTGTAAACTGCGTGACGCAAAGAAAAAACCAAACGAGGACAAAACAAATGAATTACGATTTTCGAAATACAAATCTATGAATAAATAGCTGTATAAATTTGAAATTGGAATCCCTAACCAAAGAAGAGATATTTGAGATCAAAGTGGCCAGTACGACAAAACGCCAATTTCATATGTAAGGACCTAATATTTCAGGATCAGTATACTGACATATATACGGTAAAGTTATTATTTGGTACTTGCCGACTACGGAACTACTTTCCAATATTAGCATTTAGAATATCCAACAATATAATTATGTGAAACAAAGACATAAGACTCCACTAGGAGGCCTAAATTATGTGTAGCAGTTCACCGCCGAGGACAAAATAACCTACAGCTTGACTGTGGTTAACCATTCTAGGATTATGTGTACCTGTTGGTAGTATAATAAAACTATAAATTATCAGTAACTCAGTACGGAAGGCAGTTGTATCTATTATAGTAGAGTTTTACCGTGGCCACCTTAGCACAATCTATTATAGTAGAGTTTTACCGTGGCCACCTTAGCACAATCTAAATTTGAGCTATCCCATGTCGGACAATTTCGGCACTAATATGTGTGATCGCATGATATGCCAATTAAAACGCGAAGTGGCACGAATATAGGCATATATCATTGGGGAAAAATACAAAAATGAATAGGGCTAATTTGAATTGACACAACAACATTGGCATGGATTCGAATTTCAAATATTGTTCCACGAATGAAGATTAAAATAATTTTATGAACTGCTAATGCTAGCTTTGAAGGATCGTGTAAGCCACGATCAGAGGTGCTTCTGAGACCACTGTTCTCCAGGAGCCGCTGGTTCATCTGGGGGTTGTGCAGCGGCTCGCATGTGGCAGAGCGCCTGCTCCGCTCTGTGCGCGCCCGACGCGGACCGCGCTTGGAAGCAGATAGCAGACGCTTCACCCACGGATGAGATCTGGCACTCGTTGAACAACTGTATCGCTTACCAGGTGACACATTTTACAATACACTCCACATTTAAATATTGCATTTATAATCGACATACATATTCACTCTTTTAATATAAGTATAGATTGAACCATCACAGAATATTAATATTGCTCGATATTGCAACGGCCACATTGGAGACCATCGAGCGGCTTATAAACTTTGATACAATAGCTAACCAATAGAGAATAGGGCGTATATCTATCATTGTTCCAGACAGGAGTATGGCAGAGCCTGGTATCAAAAGGAATTGCTGACGTGGTTCAACCAGCGGCGTTCAAACTGGCTCTGGTGTTACGTCACACGCCACAAGACCTCGCCGTTAAGTTACTGGCGGATTTATTGCGACAGCATCCGCAGAGTGTGAGTTTATGGAATTATTTATATAACTACATGCCAATAAAATGGAAGATGTGCAGAAGTTGCACACTTAGACTGTCAAAAACCTATTCGAATTTAATTAGCAAGACATTTGAACAGTGGTTTTGAAAAAACCTTCAATTTCATGGCCTAATTAGCTTATATTATAAAATGAAATCAATCTACCATGTCTACTGATATTTTTCGTATATAATTACAAACGCAGAATTAGGGATCAAACAATACTAATCCCTTTATACGTTTACAGCAAGACCTTACCTCCTATATCCTAGCATTACTAACCGATGATGAGGCTTCTTCCAGCTCCTGCCCCCAATCGCCTGAAACAGACTCTCCCTCCCCCCCTCCTGGTCCAGCTCCATTAAGGGATCTGCAGCTATTTAGCGACTGCGAGTTGGCAGTTCTTGCAGCGAGCAAGGAGATATATGACACCCAAGCCCAATTGATTCGAGCGGAATACGCTAAGATGTCGCAAATGAAGTTTTTGGAGCTTAGGATTAAGGTAAAGAACATTATAAGATTTTGGTACGGGCTTAGAAAAATTTACTAGAATTTTTTAATGTATAGAAATCTTTGGTACGGGTTAATCACGAGTCATTTGAAGTCCTGGCATTAATATATATATATATATATATATATACATATATATATATATATATTTTATATATATATATATTATATTTATAAAAAGGAAGGAGTTATTTGTATATTATACGATAATCGTCTGCCATTTGATCACTAAACGAAACGCCTAACAGTTTTATATACATGCCTATTTGTAATCGTTCTCTAACGAAGCCCTTAAAATTCCTCTTACCAACAAGTTATTCCATATCATGGCAATTAAATATGCTTAATTACTTTTGCAGGTATTGAACCAGTTATCCAAAATACCTAAGCTGTACCACTCACCTGAATTCGAGCACCTAGAAGCAGCTGCTAAAGTGAATATTGATAGAGAAATCACAACTTTAAAGGAAATGTCGAAGGCTGGTGGATCTGCTTCTTAACCAGAAGTGATAGTCTCTCATAAGGTTATGGTGCTTCTCGACTCGGTAGAGTAGATCATGATGCAATAAAAAACGATAGAAAGTTTAGTTTAATGTGATTTTCAGATATTAGTCTAGCACTCCGTGATTCCAAGCCATCTGAAGTTTTCTACGCATCTTGCGTAAGCTGGAACTACTGGAAGACATAAGACAGTCGTCTAATGATATACCTAGCCAATGTAACCACGGAAATAACAACTACGAAACATATCCCTAATAAGTTTTAAAAGATGGATCCGAGAATTAAAATGTATGTTGTCGTTGCTTATCTGCTGGTTACACTAATGCATTGTTTTTTTTAAACAGTGACATATACTTCTATCAAAAACTATATAAAAGCAGTAGAATACTTTATGTCATCACAAAGTTTTGAAATCTATGGAAAATTATAGTGAATGGTTTAGAATCACGGGAAACGACATCAACCGGCAAAATATACTGTAAGATTTTGCCGAGACTGAAAATTGTGAACAAAAAATTACATAATATGACCAAAACTTAAGGTAGCTATGCTTGGTACTAGGTATTATGTTTTATCAAAGGCTAAAACAAAATTTCCTCAGTTAGGGTAACATTTGACCAAAACAGCTCTTGTAATATGTTTAGTACCTACTCAAAATAGTGGACTTCTTTAGCAAAAATATATATATTATTATTATTATTATTATTATTATTGTACTAATGTATAGCCATTAGTGGATTGATCAACACACAAATGTAAAACCAAAACAATGCAACTAAAAGTTGCCAAATCATTGCTCATACTTAGGTGTAATTACCGTAAAATGGTATTTACGTAGCTTTTTCATTTAAGGACACAAACATAGTATAAATTGTACCTAAGTAAATGTAGTACCTACCAACTTAAATTACTAGAATACATGCTTTATTGCTTAAGTAGGAGTTTCATAATTATGAAGAGTATGAATTGGTTATCAGTATTTTAGAAATTATTAACAGCTTATATAAAATAGATCATGTTATTATGTCATTAAATTGTTGATATTTTCCATGTTTCTCAAGTCTCAACCCTATTTACCTATTTCTGATATCTTTGGTTAGCAATTAAGCACGCATAGGGGTTTTACCCCATTGCTAATATAATATAATAATACATTCTGTAAGTATATACCGGTATATTTTGCTAAAGTGTGATTAGATGGATATTTATTACAACGAGTGTGAGAATAGTAGGTAGGTACCTACCAATTTTTGTCTCTCTTAAAATATTATATGAGGTAGATGATGATTTGCCACCAGCTAAACGAGCCACATACTAAAGCTAGCTGCTGCAAGTCTCAAGATGACGCCAGCGGGGCCACGTTAGTGTGGGCGACTAAGGGTGCAAACGTGTGTATCAGTTTCACTGAATGCTACTTGCGGGATTATGTTAATGCTTTCATCCTGAAGATTATGTTCTTAGCGCCTTAATAAGGCAAGTTCTTGCCCAACTCATCGGTGATTGCTATTATACAATTCTTCATAGCAATCAACTGATTGCTATGAAGAATTGTTGTTACTACTTACACAAAACTATTGTCCTGTGTTTAAATTGTTATTATTATTACTTTGAATCACTATTATTATCTAGATAGTTAAGAAAATGTTAGCTAAGTGTTTTTCGATTGTCTTTCTTTATTTTTAATTTTAGAAATGAGTGTATGTAATAATTCTATTGTTTATTTCAATACATTATCCAAATTGTAAAATAATGGTTTTATTTTTAACTCATTATGCCTCTATTCTATTCTACCTTTGTATATGGCCTCTGCGGCAAAACCGCAATTTTGCCAGTGTCGCGTAATTAAGTAGACAAACGATGTAAAGATTGGCCGGTGTAGCGTGATTTTCGTGCACTTCGCAGATGCTCAGTAACCATATCTAATGATAATTTTTGAATCTGAGGTTATTTTTATGACATATACCTGAAACAAACACAAGGACATATACAAGACGGCACAAGTGTTAGTAAAGTTTACAAAAATTAAATGTCATAGTCGAATATTATTTACAGTGAGGAGAAGTTAATTGGACGAGGGATTTCTTCAGGAATCAAGTTGTATAGAGAGCAGCGATTCCTTGGGCAATCAAAGAAAATATGATCGGTGGACCCTATATCCCTGCCACATTCACATGGGGTGCGATCGCGCACTTTAATTTTAGCCAAGAAAACCGGTGTGTAAGCATGACCCATACGAAGGCGACATATGGTAGATACTGCCAGTTTATTAGATTTTTTGTGCTTAGAGAACCAGGGTTTAGTAGGAATAGAAGGTTGGATGAGGTCAAAAAAACTTTCCCTTTAGCATTTTAGATTTTTGCCACTCTGATTCCCACATGCTACGTAGAAAAATTTGGCAAGATGAGGTTAGATCATGGCTAAAGACTTGGTAATGGTTGTTTAGCTAAAGAGCCTTTTTAGCATTTTTAGCACAAGAATCAGCGTTTTCATTTCCCGGGATACCAGCATGGCCTGGAATCCAAGCAAGGACAATCTGAAAGCCTTTTGAAAAGCATTTCTAGAGTTCCTCTCTGATTTGGAGGATAATGGGAAATTTATTTTTAGACTTAAATTGATTCGCAATGATTGATTTTTATAAACTGGTGAATATATGTCAATGCAGCTTGTGAAATCATCGTTCTTGTGTGATGAACAACAATTACAAAATGTTAGTAATAGGTAAAGAAATAAATGTCAATGTAAATTTATAATATAACTAGCTGACCCGGCCACGCGTTGCTGTGGCTATTTTATAGCGTCAACAACACGTGGTAATTATGCTGTTAAAATGTAGCTTATATGACACGTTCGTAGATTTACCATAGCAGCGCTATCTATTGATTACTTACTCAACCCAGTCGAAAGGTATCAACATCTGTTAGAATCATTTGGAGTTAACAGATAATTGTGTCTGTCAAATAATAACAGACAAATAATTAGCAATAAATTAAAATTGCGACTATAATTTGAGATCTATACTATCCTATCTCTCAAGTTGGATCGAACTGCACATGGTGTGCGAATTTTATTATAATCGGTTAAGTGGTTTAGGAGTCCATTGAGGACAAACATTGTGACACGAGATTTATATATATTAATTAAGATAAATATTTGTTCTTAGAACTATAAAAGTATTTATAAGTTAAGTTTCTTTTTAAAGTTATTAATAATTAAAATGCAATAAATATTTCCTATTCTTATTCTTGCTTGGAGACAACTTTTAGAATCCGAGAATATGATAGATTTGCTAATGTTATGAGAAATTATGTATCGAATGGCTTCAAGGACAGATATGGCTTCACCTGTGAATATAGAAGCATGAGGACATTTATAGCCAAGAATTATTTTGTATTTTGGTATCCAGACAGCTGATCCTACATCTTTACTACTGTCTAATTTTGAAGCATCGGTGAAAACAGCTAGGAAATTTGTCCATGCATTATCGACGTTATGATTAAATAAGGTGACTGGAGCAACTGAATCCTTATTTATTCCGAAATCTAAGAAGATGGAGGGATGAAAGGTTAGAAAAGTGTAGGTTGTAAGAAACAAAGGATTACCGGGGAACTGTAAAAGGGGAAAAGGAAGAAAATATACAAATTTGAAAAAGCTTTTCACAATGCATGGTACTTGCTTGACTATTCCCTGGTCATAGATAAGGTTGTGCAGTTTCTCGAGAGGAAATAATAGAGGATGGTTAGAGTTTTGTATAATTTTGCACATAAACTTGTCACACAGAAATTGTCTACGCAAATGGAGTGGAGGTTCTCCGCATTCCACCTGCATGGCGTTAATAGGAGAACTCTTCATTGCTCCAAGAATAATCCTTAAGCATTTGGATTGGATTTTAGCTAGTTTATCCAATGCAGTCTTATTATTGTGATTCAAAAGAAATGAAGCATAATCCAAATGACTGCGGATTATGGCATTGTATAGAAGCCTCTGTAAGAAAGGGTGAGAACCCTACCACACACCTGAGAGAGATCGTAAAATATTAATATTCTTATCACACTTTTTAGCAATATATTCAAAATGAGTAGAGCCAGTAAGTTTTGTATCTAACCATACTCCCTGGAATTTGGTAGAGTTCTTTTGGGGAATTGGTTCATTGGCACACCAGATACTGAAAGAAGGGACAACTCTTTTCCTAGTAAACATGACAGAGCTACTTTTACTTGTAGAAATAGAAAGACCGTGGTCATTTAGCCATGTTTCAAGGTAGGCCAGCGCATTATTCATATTGTTTTCCACTTCTGACAAATTTTTAGATTAACAAAATAGTGTCAGGTCATCAGCATATTACAGGACTTCACAATAAGGGTTAACAGACTCTTCTCAATCTATAGTATATAAACTGTACAGAAGGGGACTAAGGACAGAACCCAGAGGTAGGCCCTTCCAAGCAGTCCTGGAAGTTGAATATGCTGATGACTCTCGGGGCCTAATCTTGAGGGATCTCTCCATTAGGAAGGAGCAGATGAAACGAACTATCTTCAGAGAAATACTCAGCTGTAACAATTTAGTTCTGAGTATCGAAAGCAGGACGTTGTCATAGGCAGATGCTATGTCAAGGGAAACAGCCAAAATGAATTCTTTTCTAATTAAAGAGACTTGAATTTCCGTAGTTATAATGCTTAGACTGTCCACGGTGCTTAAGCCTTTTTTAAAACCAAATTGCGACTTGGATAAGAGTTGTGTGTTTTCGACATACCATTCTAATCTATTTTTAATAAGAATTTCGGATATGTTGGCAGTTACGCAAGAAATTGGGCGTCGCGAATTTGGATTAGAAGGGTCTTTTCCCGGTTTGAGAATGAGGATTACTTGGGTTTTCCAAGCATCACAGATATGGCCAATTTCAAAAAAGTTGTTAATAGTTCAAGTAAGAGCCGTTTAACATAATCAGAAGCTTTTAGAATAAATGAATATGTTAGGTTGAATGTTGAATATGTTAGTGTGAATGTTCAACCTAAAAAATATTAAATTATTATACTGAAGCTCCAAATGTAAAAATACTTGTTATAATTGTGTCTGCAAATAATTCTCATGACAAATATTTACATTATGATTGTTTTGTTTAGTTATTAGTAATATTATATTATTATATAATATTATATTATTATTATTATATTCGCTGAGTTTATAAAAAGGGTTTGCTTTCAAAAAAATACTTTAATTTTTGTTTGAATGTAATAAAATTGAGATCCATTACACTATTAGGTAATTTATTGTACATCAGTATTTTGGTATAAAGCCCCTGCTTCTTGCATTTAGCTAATCTATTTATTGGTAGGATTCGCCCTTTTTTATTATTGCGTGAAAATATTTTTTCCGGTTTTTCCCTATCCTCGTGTACTTCTAATAAACAACTGTAAATATAAAGTGATATAACTGACATTATTTTATCTTTTTTAAAGTGTTTTCTCGCAGGACAACGTTTTTTCAAACCGTTTTTGATTTTTTAAGACTTTTATGATATCTTTAGCATTTCCCCAAACAGTACCTAATAGCGTATCTTATAATATAATGCACGTAGGCATAATAGACAGAGATGAGCGACTTTTTATCTAGTAATGGCTTAAGTTTAAATAAAGCATAATAACCACTTGGCATTTTCTTGCAAATTTTATCGAAGTGCGCATTATGTTTAATTGTATTATCTATTGTATAACTAGAAATACAGGCAGCTTCGAATAACACAAAACTTGTTAGAAGGTCCTAAATTACAACATTGAAGATCGACTGTGGATCTATACAAGAAATATAGTCTATAGCCGCATTTGCAATTTGCTTTTTTAGATTTTAACTGATGAAAGTCATAGATGCATCCTTGCAAATACATTAAATTAGTACTTCAATACCTATTTACCGCATGAACATTATTGATACACTTAGCTTTAAGTCGGTTAACTTATTCAGCCACAAAAGGCGTTCAATAATCAATAAATAAAATTAATTGACGTAGCATCTTCTTATTAGTTCGTGAATAAATAAGTCTAGATTAGCAATGAATATTCGTAATAGATACTAGATGAACTGTTACTATAACAACCTTACGATTCGAATAATTCTATATTTTGTTCGATTACGATCTATCGCTTTTCGATTTTACGTTATATTTCTTTTATTTTCTGTTAATAGGTATATGGTAAGGAAAACTAATCCGCTAACTGTCGCCTGTCACTGTCACAATCGAAAAAAAAACAGAACAACATGGCGTCTTTTCTCGTGATACTATTGCGTTTGCTGTGATTTTTATTGATTATTGTAGCAAAACTTGCAATTTCGCACTGAAATTTAAAGATCGCTTATCTAATTTAGTAGTTCACCGATTGTTACAAGCCAGTGACTGCAGCAGGTAAACTAACGTGCGCGGAGAAGGGTTCAATCACGGTTCAATGACATCATTAGCGT
The DNA here is from genome assembly GCA_947049295.1 of Ligdia adustata. Lineage (NCBI taxonomy): Eukaryota > Metazoa > Arthropoda > Insecta > Lepidoptera > Geometridae > Ligdia > Ligdia adustata. Next base: position 7,317,103 of record OX346237.1, read on the forward strand.
CGAAGTTCCATCGTCGAAGGAGAAGGGATCATCGAAGCGGTATGTGAGTAGACGTTTCATTGTTCCGGGTGTTCGCAGGCGCGATGTCGTGGCGTCGTGATGAGCGTCCCTCTCGCTGGGGTGACAACCGCGACAGCGAGAGCCGCTGGGAGCCGAGGACGCGCTCTCCTGTCTGGGACATGCGTCGCAGCAACAGCCCTGACCGTCGCTCGCCGCAGCGTGACCGCCACCGCGAGCGGGACCGTTATGATCGCGATCGTCAACGCGAAGACCGACAACGCGACGACAGACATCGCCGTGATCGTTACGATCGCCGTGACCGAGATCGCGATCGCCGCGATTACCGTCGCTCCCCTACACGTGAGAAGGACGAGGAAGATGTCCCCACGGCCCCTTCCCCTCCCAAGATCAGCTGCGATTTCCCTAAGTCTATGTCTCGAAGCCGCTCTAGGAGTCGCGATCGAGACACTCGTGAACGTGATCGTGAGACTCGTGAACGTGATCGCGATATTCGTGAACGCGATGAAGACAAGCATGACAAATCTGAGAAATATGACAGAGACACACTGGACGAAAATCAGTCCATTCAAGCATCTCCAGGGGATTGGTTTTGTAAATGTGGTCTGTACAATTTTAAACGGCGTCAAGTTTGCTACCGACGTAACTGCAATGGTAAGAGATCTGAGGGCATTGTTTATGGAGGTGACAATGATAGAAGCATTACTGAAAGCTCTGGCATTACTAAAAGGCTGCTCTTCAGACGTTTAGATGCACTGACTACTGAGGAAAGGATATTAGAAATAATCAAAGAGAGATGTTCAAAGTCGGTTTTAGATTCTATAGCAGGCATTACTATTGGAAGGGAAACATTAACTGGTGCTTCTAAATGCCTTGCATATATAAACTTCAATTCCATTGCTGATTCTACAGCTGCCCATACAGAAATTATGAATCTACAGCCAGCATTAGTTATTGACGGGCGAGAAGTCCTTGTAAGTTTTTATAATGAGCTCAAAAAGCCCCAGAAACCACAAGTGGCTGACTATTCAGCTTATTATGCACAAATGTCCCAGTTCAACCAATCTCAGCAGAAAGCTATGTCAGAAGCAGATCGTGTAAATGCAGCCGCTGCAGTAGCTCAGTCTGCTATTGCCTCTGCCCAGGCTAGGAATAATTCCTGGACTCCAATTTCAGCTCCCACCTTTGTGACCTCGGCTTCTCAAGTAACTCCTGCAGTTGCTGTCCCCACAGGTGATGGTGAAACTAAGTACAGCACCCCTGATATGACCACTTTTATGTACGATGAAACTTCAGGGTACTACTATGACCCTTCCACGGGTTTGTACTATGATTATAAGACGCAATACTTCTACAATAGCACAACTGGTCAATACATGTACTGGGATGCCACGAATAGCACATACGTAGCTGCTACTCAAACCCAGCAAAACACCGAGCAACCGAAACTGCCCAATCCGCCACAAGCCACACTTTCAAACACCATTGTAAAAGAGCCAGAGGAAAAGAAAAAGAAAGATAAGGAAGATAAGGTGAAAGTTGCCAAGAAGATTGCTAAAGATATGGAAAGATGGGCGAGAACTCTAAACCAGAAGAAGGAAATTGCGAAGAGCAATATTGTGATGGAACAAGTGTTAGATACATCTGCAAGTAAAGGGTCTGCTGATATTGGCTTTACAGTTTTAGGAGCTGGTCCGTCTGTGCCGTTACCAACACATGTCAGGGAAATATCACCTCCACCTACAAGTGGTGATGACTTCCTTGTTAAAAAAGTAACTGAAACACAACCAGTTGAAAATGATGATGGTATCATTGACTGGGGGAAGTTAACCTGCCTGCTTTGCAAGAGAAAGTTCCCTTCTGTTGAAGTTCTAACAAAGCACAAGACACTGTCAGAATTGCATAACAAGAACTTAGCAGAGTTCCGTAAAAAGAATGAACAGTTGCCGCAGACAAATGGCTACAGGGACCGTGCTGCTGAGAGACGAATGAAGTTTGGAGAGGGTGACGCACCAATCAGAAAACATTATGAACCACCTCAGTCATTACCACCTCCAGTCATACATGCTCCACCACCAAATGTAGTTGATACTATTGGTGGCAAGATGCTGCAGAAGATGGGCTGGTCTGAAGGTACAGGCTTAGGAAAATCAGGCCAGGGAAGGATAGCTCCCATAGAAGCTGAACAGAGGCCTAGCTTGGCTGGTCTAGGGCAGAAAAGAGGCATTTACACACCCACCCCTGGAGAGACTTACAGAGACACTGTTAAGAAACTTATGATTGCAAGATACAAGGAGGTTGTCGGGAGCGAAGACGGAAAATAGGTGGGTAAATTATTTCTTATTTATCTTCACTAATCAGTCTGTTCACAGGTACTGAAGGATTAAGGTCAGTAATTATTTTATTATTATGATCTCAGATGAGTGCTAAATACTGGATTAGCTATTCTATGGATATAATATGTATCAAACAAATTGAGTAATATTCCACATACATTGAAAACAATTTGAAGTTTCAAATACTACTGTCTTATTTATTGAACTTAAATGGAAATAAAAACCACTTTCATAACTAAAAATTGTTAGATTACCTGATTCTGTATGAAAAAGCTTTTTTGTGGGTCATCATTGTTCTCAAAATCATTCATTGTTCATTTTGATAGAAATTTATTAAAAAAATTGTATTTTTTATTTAATAACAATATAGCAATCTTTAACTATGTACTAATCATAAAGCATTTTACATTAGACCAGCTAAATGTCTTTACTAGGTTGCTTTTAGTGTATGCTATATGAAATAGGTGCTATAAATTATATAGTAAGATTTGACATGGTGAACACAAGAAAACCTGAAGATTTATTGAAGAAATTAAGCGCAAATACTACAAAATAACTTCAAAAATGTTTTCTAACTGAAAGTTGAAAGAAAAGGGTTGAGGTTCAAATATTCACTTGTGTAATTTTTCTAATGTATCGATTCTGATTTCACTACAATAGATGAGGCAGTCAATGTGTGCTGACTATCACCACCACAGTTGCACTTCTATTCCGGGTGAGTATGATGATAAAAGATACTTTATGTACAAAATTATATCATTTCTCTCAACAGAACGACAGGTATGGTATTCAAATCAATCTTCCCAACAGACTGCTCGAAGAATTTATTGATGTGTGGTCCTAAGCCATTGACTATTATTATTGTCTTTTGAGTCTGCAAAAATAGTTTTATCTTTGTTTTACAGCATTTTTCCACAGCATTTGTTCTACATTCCAAACTCCGTGTTTAGTGGTTCAATGATGTTAATATTTAGCAACAGCAATACTGAAACATACGAACAGCTACAGTTTGATCAAATAAATTATTAGGCCCTCACTACTAACCTGCCTGAGGTTATTTATAGTAGCCTTGTTTATACATACATAAACTACACTTCCCACTTATATACATAATCTAATAATAGTAATCAAAATCAATTTTTAAATTATGTCTTAACTATAGGTTCGATATATCTTCAATGGCTACAACTCATTAAATTGACTTGATATTGTTCAGTATTTAAGGGCCATTATTTAAACGAGCTTTTGCTAAATATTACACATTTCAACTGATTGTACTCCTTCCACAGGCAGCTAGCAATACAGGGTTATTGGCTAAAAGTGTACTACGCCATAAGAGGGGTCACAGTACTCATCATTGTGAATAACTTTTACTAAAATATCAACTCTAAAATCGCAAGAACATGTGTTGTTTCATACACAGTGTCGGAGACCATCAACTTTGCGTACCATTATCTTGCGATTTTGTAGTTGATTCTATAGTAAAAATTGTATATAATAATGGGTACAATAACCCTGTTATATGGATAATTCGGACAATATGTTTATCAAGAAGTGACCGGTTGATTTGTGGATAAAATAGAGGATTATTCATTTTCTAACAAATTTTTGTTTAGAGAATGTGATAAAGCCCCTGTTTATTCTATAGATATCTTGGTCCCGCTTTAGTTATTTTAGCATACAGAACAAAAAGAAGACTTGGGAATCGTACAAAAGGCTCGTAATTCGTACAAAAGACTCGTAATTTGTACAAAAAGACTCCTCCTTGGACTCAAACTGTGATAGAACTGTGATCTAAACTAGTGTTGTGCACAAACGGTGAATGTGGAAAACTATAATTTTTTCTGATAAATATGATCATTTACATTGCAGAGTACACGCCAGTTGCAGCGACAACGTGCCAAAAACATAGATGATTGTTAAAAAAGAGCTATGTATCATACTCATAGAGATAAGGATTTTTTATTAAAAAAAACTTGTACAAATTATATTTACTTTCATAGTGACTCGCTAAGCTAAAATAGTTTTAAAAATTAATTTTCTTAAAATAGATTAATTAGGACTTAATTATTTTGCCGAATAGTGAGCTTCAATTAACTTTTGAATAAAAAACTGTTAATTCGAAATTTTCTAGTAATAGGTTCTAGATTTTACCGAAGAGGTGCCTAGGTGTTATATCAGAACAATAAATATTTTATCGTAATTTGTTACATATTCTATAATAATACATAATTGTTAAGTTTTAAGAGATTACAAGTTAAACACTTACATTTACTTAAAACAATTTATTATTTAATTTCTGCTGATTTTATTTTCTTTGTAACTAAGCACTTAAATCAACATAGCGCATTAAGACATTTAAACTTGACCTAGGGTTACTCTTATCTAATAGTATAAATTCTAAACGTGTTTTTGTCAATTAATTCAGCGATAATAATAATAATTATATATTTACGTGCAGCCTACATGTCTCAGACATTTGTGATGAAGTACGAAATATGTTCAATACATTTTAAGGATAAGGTAGGTTTTTATTTGTGGATATCTTACGTCAAATTGCACTAAAATTTTCAATGGTTTATGTTCATAAAACAACCATCTAATTGCCTTGCATTTAGGATTATTTGTGAACAAAATTATATTATATTTTAATTAAAATTTAATGTGTCTTCTTTGGTTTATACGTGTAAATAATTATTTATATTTAGTTAGGCGTGTACCTATTAGTGTAGATATTAATTTTGTTCTGCTCGAATTAGTATTTAAGTTCTTTTCTATCAAGAATTCCAATATACTTTTTATTGTAATTTCCAAACCTTTCGTATTATTTTAATCTAGTCAGTATAAATACCCATGCACGTGCTTACGTGCTCGCAAAACTATGATTATTTTAGGCAGGTAAATCACTAAAGCCTTGTGAAAATGTTGTATGTAGTTGTATAGATAACTAGCTGCGCCCTGCGATGCTACCCGCGTTAATACAGGATAAAAAGTAGCCTATGTGTTTTCCAGGGTCTAAGCTATCTTCGTGCCAAATTATATCAAAATCGGTTCAGCATTTTGTCCGTCAAAAGAGTCACAAACGTACATCCACACATTTTTATAAACTTATAATATTAGAAGGTAGGGTAGTACGATTATAACATTAATAGTAAGTAGGATAAGAAAAGTCCTTTGAAACCTAAACCCAGGATGAGGTATTGTAAATAAAGTTAACTCTCTTAACATTTATTTTCGTGTTTCTTTATATAGGTACGCTTGCGGTAGTTGTTGGCTTACGTCAGTCGCGCCTTCGTCTTAAGGAGCCCTATCTACAGCTCTAAACTAACATTATAAAGAGGAAATGTTTGTATTTTTGTATGTAACGAATAAACTTATAAAATTCTGGACCGATTTTAAAATTCTTCTACCGTTAGAAAGTTACATTATCACTGAATAATATAGGCTATATTTACATCTAAAAAATTAAAATTTAGAGATCCGCGGCTAACATCACGGAACGCAGCTAATCAAGTCAAATGGTAGTAGAATATATGTAGGTGCTTTAACTTCCTCTGTAGGTAGAGTATCCATAGGGGCTCAGGAGCAGAGGTATGTGGTAGTGTTCGTTTTCTTTGGTCTTGAAAACTACCTGAAAAATTACTCAGATATAAGTTTGTTAAACTAAGTGACAGTTAGTGTACAAAACACAATAAGGGATGAAGTCCAAAGAGGGCTGGATTATGTACAGTAACTTAAAAAGGTCATGGGGTGCCTATTATTTTGTCTTGTGTCGTGAATTACTAGCAGGAAGTTAACGTATTATGTCAACGAAAGTAATTCCACACCCTTCGGCCATATTGTAAACTAAAGGTTCGTAAAAACATGTTCGATGATGATTTGCTTTCAAATAAGTACGTAATAGTGCGTAAAGTGCGTGCTAGCCCCCTACGCCGAATGAATTGTAGGTACATTCTAAAGTTACAAGGTACGAATATATTTTGGATGAGACGATGCTATATAAATATTTTAATATGTATTTTTATAAGACTTGTTGGCCTTGGTTCAAAAGTTCCATTTGCCATGCACGTCACACATTAGAAAAATATCAAACTTTAAAAATATAGGTAACTGTGACAACATTACCACAACGTTAGGTATTCTTAGGCAAGTATTCTGATCTTAGAAAAATATATTAGGCTAGAGAATATATTCTAGTATTTTTTCTGTGTTCTGATCTAAACAATTCCGAGATGTAGTATTTTTGGGAATATTTTTTCCCCAGTGTCGCAGCCGAGGTAGGTTGATAAATTATGGGAAATATAATTTGGTACTTACTTCTATCTGAGGATAAATAGTCTCCGTTTCGCTTCTTTGGTAATATTCCTCAACGTTGAATACAAGTTTATACGTTCCTTCAGCCATGGACTCCTTCGTGAATGGAAAGGAAATCCTCCCATCGCCATTCGTCGTTGTATTATGCCACAACGTCCAGGAACTATCTCTTTTCTTGTATAATTCCACAAAAACGCCCGCAGCTGGTCTGCCGGTAGAAGTGTCTAAAATATGCGATGACAAAATCGGTCGAGACATAGTTGACGTTGAAGACACCAACGCTGTAACACTTAGCAGTAACAATGAATAAACTAGCGGATGTTTAACGCGCATCACTAGATATGAAACTATGTATAAAACAATGGCTATCGTACTGCGAGAGACGTTATAAGTAGGTACAGTCCCGTCTGTGTTTGGTTAGCTTGTGAGAGAATCAAGTTATGAGGTCAGAGTACGCGTGGTTTGATAAATTTATCTCTGCGTATGATAAATCTAACGATGTAGACTTGTTTTATAACTGGTTTTATAAACATTCTATGGTTGACAACATTAGAAAAATGTTTTGGTTGCTAAAGCGAACGCATCATTGTGGTGGTAATGAGACTATTGCTTATGTGTACGAGTATTTATTTTCGTTTCATAGTGACCTCCCACGATGAATTTTGCGCCTGATAATTTACACGCGCATGTTAACAATATACACCTGCATTTGCTATGGTAAATCTAGTAGGCGATATCTGAAAAGGAGTACCGATATCTACTGTACTCTGTGTCGGTACTGTAAAATAGTCACAAGTCAAACAACGTGTATAAAATTGACCTTTATTTTATTTCCTTAGTCTCTTATATAAAACACTTTAGTGCTAAACTTATCATGTTTCCTAATCCATATCCTCAGAGTCTTTATGTGATTTTCGCGGATAATTTGTCTTGATATACACGTCTGGATGCAAAACGTCCCTTCTTACAGCTTGTTCTATAATGTTGTCGTCTACAATAACGTTTGGGCCTGTTTTAATGAGCTTGCCTTTCAGACCATCGTCGTAACCGAACATATTGAGACTAGGTTCCCCGTGTTTCATGTAATCAATTCTCCAAACGGGAGGATCAGCAGGGTCACTTTTGTAGCTAAAATGCTTGATTTTTACATTAGGACTGTGATCTAAAGGTGTCTCTACTGAGACGGAAAACTTGTCGTCAGAATAATCGTTCATATCTCTCTTGTCTTTATACTTTATTTTATGCGGATAGAACTTTCGAATCTTTTTACGCCCGTTCATGATAGAAGTTTTTGAAATATTTTTCCCTTCCGGAGACCAATAGTTTTTCTTTTGAGGAGTACTTTTCCTTTTTTGCTTTTTTGCCTTCATCTCATTGTAATAACCCTTGTTGTTAGTTTGAAGAAAATTCAAATCTTCGTTGTTTATTTTTGGGAATAGAGTAAGCAGGGTGTCGGGAGGTTGTGTGCTTCTTTCCATGGCCATTTTCTTGTATTTGAGTTGTAGTATCGATTTTTGGATCAGATTTCTGAGTTTTTCGTCTTTGGTGATCAAATTGCAGGGCACGCTTGGAAAGTTTTTGCATAGAACGTTTTGCATTAAGGAAAGGACATGTCCGGGACCTTGTTCCTGTATGTTATCTTCTAATGTTGTTTGTGGTCTTCCGTCGTATATTTCCTGTGGTCTTTCCTGTATTTCATGACCTTGTGTCCTATAGTCTCTGGGCGGTCGATTGTTCTCTTTTCCTTGGAATCTGGAGACCATTTTCGTCATAAGTGCGTTATTTCGCATGATCAAAGGAGTGGTAGTACTTAGGATCATGGACAACAACGCCAGAGTTACTTTATTGGCCATATTTGCTTTCTAAAATTTCAAAATCATGTTTAGTTTTATATTAGAGTGAAAGTAAATTAAGACATATTCCAGGAGACCCAGGGAGCTTAGTACCTATTTTCATCATTTGATAGAAATTGACTGCCATTTTTGCCGTTATTTAATATGGCACAACATATAAAGAAAATGGGTAAAATCATGTACTTAGTATAAGTGTTATTACCTGCTACTTAAGTATCTGCCTGCATATCACTTAAACTGGAGACTGACTTATAGTATTTCTTAAACTTACGTTATCACAATTTAAGTTAGGGAATCCCGTTTATATCGGCATGTTGTAAATCTCTGTCAACGTTTTCTAGATTTAAACCCGCCGATAGGCTGCTTGAAAGTTTTCAGTTTGGTGTTAGTAAATTAGACGTCAAAATATTTTGAATTTGCGTCCGGTTATTTGGCTCCTGTTGTGAATTGTAATAGAAGGTAAGCAGTGTTTCTAATAAGTGAATACAGTTGCGGCCGCGTGTATAGGCACATCTGAAATAAGTACACTGGCACATGACTTAAGAGTTTATTTAAATTGTGATGGCTAATGTGCACAATTTTCTTTTTTACTTCGTGGTTTGTCTACAATAGAGGAAGAATGAAATAATGAATCACGGCGAATTTTATGTTGAGACGACATCTTACGTGACGTATTCCTGATTCTATAGAACAGACTTTTGGTTGCCTTCTCTCACCAGAGGTGCAGAAATAGTAATGGAAATATATTTGATTGTGTAAGAGAAATATATTCCTATTTTAATTGCAGGGCGAGTTTGATATGGCAGCAACTGAAAATTACCCTCTCGAACATAAATAATGTTTCAAATCAATTCAGATGTGTCTCAGAAAGGGGGAACATTATATACAAAAAAATATATATATCGGCTATTAGAGATCCGCCTTTTTTTTTGAAGTCGATGAAAATCTTCGGATATGGGAAATAGGGTTAAAAATAAAATATGACTCTTCATATTGGTAAAGTGAAAGTTATCCAAGAAAACACCATTTTGCTTTTCAATGCCTTGTGTCCAAACCAAAGTTAGCTTTAGTGCCATCTAATAGGTTTTAGTATAAACTTTTTAAGCTAGCGACATCTAACGATTTGTAACAGTACTACGTAGAAGTGCCGTTAAGCCAATACACCAATATAAACCAAGGTTCAAAGATTCACCTTTTAGTTATACTACTCGACGCTAGATGACACTACTAATATCAAAGAAATATCAAACCACCAACAGAAAAAACCCACCTTGATAATATTTTTTTATTCTATGTATCGTACTTTAACATTGATACACTCGAGAAAATAGATGAATGGTCGACTGACAATCGAATGATGGACTGGTCGATGACAATCGAAAAATATCGATTGTCCCGTGATAAATAAATGTTTTTATGGTCTTTGCAATCTCCTTTGCACCCTTTGATTTCCTTTCAAGGGTCTTGTGGTAAGTGCTCGCGTGGCGAACTTTTGACTGCTGATTTCTTTTGTTTGAATTAGAATTGGCTTATCTGGGAAAATCGATTTTTTTATTAAAGTAGCATGACCAATGTATAGAAAATATATTGAAAATGGATAACCGCCATGGCATAGAGGTTAGTATAGTATCTCTGCTGCGCGTTTCGATTAACAATTAGTTTCCGTTCAGATTTAAATTTCTTTGCAACCCGAATTATGCAAACCTCGTTACAAAATGAAAAATGTTTATCTTAGTTTTGATATACTTACAATCGATTTTCAATTTAGGATCTTCCAACAAGTTTTGCGTAATTCGTGTTGCAATGTTTTCATATCCGATCAGTAACTCATTGTGAATAGGGCTACAGATATCCTGAGCTTGTTCCCAACAGATAGTAAGTGATATCGATAGATAATCGATATCAAAGTCAATTATGTCATTTTATTAGATCAATTTCTAAACAATGAATTTAAACAGCAAAGAACTTTTAATCATCCCACCCGCAAAGCAGCTAAGCCACTATTAAAATCGATCACTTTCAGAACTATTACTTTGGAAAGCGTACGAGAAAATGTAGTTGTGCAAACTATTGCTTAACTGCTTGTGACGTGCGTGACGTCACCTCCCGGTTCCAACGGATGATCAACGCTGGTTGTTAAAGCCGGCACTATTTTGAGTTGGGACCGGTTTGTGACAGAAAGCAGTCATTAAGGTTAAATTTATTTTTATTTTTCTATGTTGTGTATACTGTTTTCTGATACAAATAAAAATTATTCTATTCTACTCGTATTATATCGTACAACTACATTTTCTCGTACGCTTTCCGTATGCTCTTTTATAGACAGGTTTACTATTAAACTGGGTATCGAATGGTACGTCGTATAGTTACAGCATACCAACAAAAATAAAACTTAAAAAAAAAACTACTTAAACATTAAAAAAAACTGTTATTAGAATCAATCAAATACCTAAATCAAAAATAACAACTTGTACTTATGTAATAGATATACAGCATTTGTAATTATAATTATAATGTAGTAAATAAACACCATGATGAGATTGAGTTTAACATTAGTTAAGAGAGAACTACTGCCTACATACTGCTTTGTAGTTTGGCAGAAACGAAAGTTGAGCCTATATGTTTTTTAATTAGTTATACTCCCCACTAGGATTTCAACTTAGGTACAACTTTAAACAAGTAACTATGGTAATCGATTTGAATTCGTCAGGTGTCTATTACATTTATTCAGTTATTTAGATTCGAAATTTTGCAAAGATGTAAATTTAGTTTGACTAATTTGTGTTGGGTTGGTTATATAAAAGAGTAAGGATTTTCGCATGAATCAACGTAGAGTCTTAACCGCTGAACCCCAAAGATATTATAGGGTAATTAAGATATTATATATAGGGTAAAGATATTATAGGGTATTTGTATCCAATATAGGGTGTAGAGATGTATTAATAAATTACTTTCAAATACTCAATCCCCAAAGGAGTCAAATGGGGGTTCAAAGTATGAGACTTCTAAAAATTCAATTTTTTTATCGCGTATACCAGCTAACAGTACCTACCTATTTAAATATATTGTATCGGTATTTTACACCATTTTTCGGTTTTTATCGCCATTTTATTCAGAACCATGTATGAAGTGGACTCAAATGTTTGTATACGACATATTATTATATGTAGATATATTTATAGTAAGAGTCGGGCTCTCGATCAAACTCACGAGCAGTCGGTGAAAACGCGCAAACGACTCTGGTCGGTCGGTTGTTTTTGTTGGTCAGCGGAGTTAGACTAGCTAGACTAGTATGGATAAGACTTAGAGCGATAACAAGTACTTTAGGCCGTAGTCCCACAGCCGGCGATGAACGAGAAACGAGAAGAACTAAAAACTATAAAAGAGTTGGCGATCAGTGGGAAGCGAGTGTGTAGTATCGATAGTTTTGTCGCCGGGCTATAAGCGAGTGAGCGATAACTCGCGCCACTCGCCCGCGGTCGCTCATAAAACGTAGTGGTTATTTCTCTTGGGTCGCTCAGTCCTGAACAAACCTGCGAGCGCGTTTCACGTGTTCACAAGCGAGTATAGCTGAACGTGTATCGCTGAGTTTTTTTGAAAGCTCGTCGCTCTGCGACCAAACTGGTAAACAGTCAGAGAGTAACTTTTAATACATTCATCTATCGTTTGGACGGAATGTACATTTATTGTCCCTTTCATGAAAGAGAAAATCGCCGATAGTTAGTCGTTTTCTCGCCGGCTGTCGGATCTCTGCCTAAGTATTGAATCACTCAATCAATTCTTTATTCCCGCTCTTTTTTTGTAACTAGACGTTTTCCAATGAATAAGTTATACCTTTTAAGCCTAATTGCCGGTTAGTACAAAGACTAATAACATTAACTTTGCTCCTATTTTAATTTAGTCAAAATCGTAGTTTAGAATGAATAAAGAAAGGGAATATACCTTTATTGTACACCAAACGAAAATAAAAGATACAGCAAGACAAATCAGTACAGTTGGCGGCCTTATCGCCTAAAGCAATGAAACCAATAACCACTAATTCAATAAAATATTTAGTTAAAGTAGTAATAGTCGATTTTAGTATATAAATTTCTAAATATTGTTGGTTGAGTAATTTCATCAAACAGTAAACAATTAGCTAGCTTATCTTCCTTAAGAGTTCCGTCCGGAGCAGCTAGCTCAGTCAGTAACGTGGGGCAGTACTGAGCTGACAAATGTCGGTCCTGCCGTTTGTCCACCACTTCACTTGCCAAGGGGTTGCCATCAACAAAAACTGCGCTTTGGCACAACCACTGAAATATGGAATGAATGACTTGCGATGTTTGGGCATTTGTCGTTAGTTGCGTGATATGTGGACGGAAAAATATTCTGCCCGTTTTCCTATTATTTTTTTGCTTGACTTGTGAAGAGGGATAGATTTATATAATATCTTTATTATTTAGTACTTATCTTTGTACATTTTCAAATTAATAAGGTTTAAAAAGCTGGAAGTATATCTCAACAGAAAACGACAAAAACATACTATAATAGCGCGACCAGAATGCCGATGTTTATCGTGGTATTAAATGCACTTAGTATGTTAGGTACGCTGCCTTCTGGTAGTAGGTAGTCCATATGCTTTTTGTATTTAGTCATATAAAGTTTCATAACAAAGGCAGTTGCTCTAGAAACGAAAATAAATACATACATTGAATTGAATAGTATTATCTCTATAGATAATAAGCTCAATAATATTGACAACAATTTGATACCGATTTCTTGCTTTTCATTTTCAAGAGCTGTAAAATACGAGTAACCAATGCCTATTGCTTTTAAAAAGTAATATTAGAATATTTTTTTATTAAAAAAGAGATATAGATTAAACTTCATAAAAATACAAAGGGAGTCACCACCTCTTTCTCTGATTCTACGGACTATTTCGTGTATACCAACTTACCCCACCCCCCTCAGCACCCGACTGCTCAAGATTTCTACAGCAATGGATACAAAATGATATTATTGTAGAATAAGTAATTATCTAAGTAGGTAAGTACTTCATAACGAGGATCCGTAACATTTTTAGTTGAGAAGGCAATCTTATAGAGCTAAAAAATACTTAACATTTGGTGCAAAATTATTAGTTCCACGACAAATAATTACGAAGTTATGACCAAATTACTAGTGAAGTACAGTGACCGGCCGGCGCGGGAGATGTACAAATGACTACTGATAACATTTAATTATTGCAGTGTGCTGGAAATTCAAAAACCATTTTGAGACAATGTAATGAAGAGTTCAATACTTAAAAATACCAGATTTTTATATCCACTTTCTACTTCGTTATTTACAAAAAACTGATGAAAAAATTTCTCGTGTTTATCATTGTATTAAAGATGCCATCATTAAAAAATATTATATTTTTACTGTCATATTATGCGAACCGTATCATACACTGGACTTAACAGGAATTGGACCTGGAGACCGAAGGGTAACAAACATCAAAAAGACAGATAATTAATGACATCAACTTTTACGACATTTTGACGAGAATAACATTATGCTGAACTTTTATTATAATTATTTTAAAAAATCTCAAAAATCGTAATTATTACATTCTGTATAATAAAAAGAAATAGGTTTACTTTATTTTTGTTTTCTTTGTAATATGTAATCGTATCGTAATAAAAATGTGGTGTCAAAAATTTGAGATGTTGTCAATTCGGAAATATAATAGCCAACTCTACGGTTTTCGTAGCACTTGTTTTAATAAACTGCTACGCTACGCCACAGAAGAGAAATTAGGCTAAGCTACGAGCATTTTCTTTTGAGCTGAGCAAGAACATTTTGTTCAGACTCATAGCTCCCCACAAGCAATTCTAACTGCATCGAAAACGAATACTGTTGCAAACACTCAGACCCGAAATGTTATATAATCAAGCTATGTTTTACAATATAAGCCAAAATTACCAGCTGGATATTGATCCTGCAGTTCTACTTATTGTAACGAAAATTAACAAGTTTATTGAGTAGGTAACTCTAGGAGGGTTTAATGTACATGTAAGTAGTAGTTGGAATAACCCTCCTAATTTCGCAGTCGGGTTAAAAGTAATGTAACTCAATAAACACCGAAATGGTGTTCTATTCTATTTATCTTTCGATGGATTCCAGCTATGAGTTAACAATCAACTCTACTAATTTGTGCAATCATTCGACGTAAGAAAATTATTCCATCGGAGTTATATGTGTAACTATATGGAGCAAATTATTTATTTATCTTTGGTACGTACACAAATAAGTTTTTATTGTAAATAAATAGATAACATTTCACACTTTAGCTCATCACTTGATTTCTCCGGTGACGGGGATGTCATGAAACATTTAATTTTGCCCTATAAAAAAAAATCACAAACTCATAAACAATATACTTAGACACAATGTCAGATATTCAAACAACTGCAAACGGAATCGATTCCAGGACCGTCGGATCTCAAAGCAATGTCCTCATAGTTTGGCATATTTTCACAACTAATAACATTTTATACAATTTTTATAGCGTTTATTGTAGTATCAATAAATAATGTTTTATCGTATTGTATTAGAGATATATAAAGCCAAATTTCCTACAGGGGTAGGAAAGAGTTATTTTTGAAGCCATTTACATACCCTTACATACACCCATCCCAATGCCACAGTTACTGAAACAGTTACTATAGTTATTTCCTGAAAAAACGTCGTCAGTAATGAAGTGCCGCCTGCTACACCGACCTCCCACCAATGGTAGCTTTAGAAACTGTAGCGAGAGATTTTAACAGCTCTGATTGGACGACTTGTTGATACAGAGTTGCTTGTGCCAGGCTATAGCTAGATGGCTATGTCTTAATGTTTTATGAAGGCTTGGTAGGCATTTTCTGAAGTTAACGCCCACATGTTAAAGCATCGTTATTTATCACACTAATATTATGATAAAGGCGAAAGTTTGTATGTGTAAACAGCAGAACGGATTTTAATGAAGTTTGGGGCATAGATAGCTGGATTAAGACATAGGCTATATATAGCCTTTTTTCCTTGGAAAACTGAAGTGTTCCGAGCGCCGCGGGGCGCAGCTAGTAAGTAAGTATATATATAAAAGAGTGTGGGTTTTCGAATTTCAAATTAATGCAGAGCTAAGAAATTTGGAGGGTATATTAATTATAGGGATTACTAAGAAAGAACTTTTGGACATTCGGCCCCTAAGGTAACCAAATGGGAGTTTAGAATTAGAAACTTCCTTTTTTTTTCAATTTTAAATCGCAGGCAACGCCGCGGGTGACAGCTGGTAAAGATATTAGTTATGTGACAAGGATAACTTAAAAAAAAATACAAGCAACTTCAAAGTTACAAGCGCTTTTACTAATATTTTTAGTAATATGTATAGATATAATTTAAAACCCAACTACTAGATCGGTTTAATTCCTTAATTAAGTTATTGAATGTGCATCGATTCCTATTTAAGTTATCTAAGTTAAATTACATGTGTGTGTGACTAAAAAAAATAATAAATATATATTTGATAAATTAACGTCAGATTCATGTAAAATAGCTGTGTCTTAGTTAAATAACACGTTTAAAAAAATATTAAAATGAAAGTTAAGAAATAAGTTCACATTGTCCTCTATCTTCTTCATACCTAAGTATATCACGAACTTACAATTACATCTTTGCAATTAATTAATTTTTATTTAATTGTACCTATATGAGCTTTTATTTACATAAGTCATCAAGTTAACAGATTTTACTTTGAACATATATTAATTATAAATGACACAATTACGTTTTTACAGTTTTTTTAGAAAATATTAGAAAAGTTTAGCATAATGTTATTCTCGTCGTAAGCTCGTATTTATGTCATTAATTATTTATATTTTCGTTATTTGTTTTGCTACGATTAACAGATGACTGTCACAATAATATATTTTAATGGTGGCATCTGACGGTTTAAGCAAAAATACGATATTTTTTCATCACTTTCTTGTAAATAACTCGGAAGAAAGTGAATATCAAAATCTAGTATTTTTAGTATGAACTCTCATTAGATTATCTCGAAATGTTTTTCCATCATTTTGCAAAAATGAAATATTGTCAATTGAAGTTCTTGTGATAGTTAAGTAAATTTTAGCTAAAGTAAATGTAGCGAATAAATTAACTTGATTGTATATTGTATACATTTTGATGGACCGTACGTAAAAGTCCTGCTAGGCCACCTAACGTGCTACGTGCATAAGTAAAAAGCCTTCCTATACAAGCAAGAGTATTAGCATATTAATGTATAGCAGTATACCGACGTGTGTCTTCAAATTACTTACGAACACCGTATCTATACCAATGTCTAGTAACTATAGCACGTAACATGGTACGGTATTTTTTTTAATTTATATTTTTATCGTGCTCAGTTAGGCATTTAACCACAAGTTCGCACAACCACGGAAGTCAGTGATAGTGTAGCCCTAGAATCTAGATGGAGCATGCCAAGTCTGGAATACAAGTGGCTCTGCCGGAACACACCGATAGGTGCTTGGCGACAGATTTTACAACTTCAACTTTTGACGAATTTAATATGTAGGCAAATATCTTATTATTATATAGTTGATTTTTGTAAGAGCAAATTATAAAATATATGTAAAATTACAATATGTAGGGAAGGGCTCGCATCAAATAGAAGAACAAAGTTATCTAAGTAAAATTATATGGGTTTTTTTCTTTTGCATTCATGCTTAGTTACTTAAAAAGTTTCAGTACAAAAACATCGACTGTTGTCTGTATGCACTTTCTAAATATGCGTTTTTAGTAAGAAATTCTTGTAGAACACTTTCCTTAATACGAGTGTAACCTACATAACCTTTACAAAGTATTTTACGACACTGTACCTAATTATTATTGTTTTGAAAATGTAACATTTAATTAATTTGTTATCAATAAATATAACTATGACTATCACTATGTAGGGCTAGGATACAGGTGGACGACATTAGCACAGGACCAGAAAGAATGACACGCGCAAGAGGAGACCTATACTCAGCAGTAGGTAGCTAAAGGTTGATGATAATGATGACTATATAGACTTACACGTAGGTAGGTATTTAAAAATATAATGAATAAAATAAGAAATTTTACATTATAAATATCATGAACGTAGTCGTGCAACGTTAGATGCTACGTTACTCAACGTCCTCCCGGGGAGGGGGCTGGCAGGGTGTCGGGAGGGGGTGGGACAGAACGATATTCAAATTGCGAACATTTCATTTTAACGCTTGCGAAGATATTTGCTCGCTCATGGCTCGCTCCCACGGTCGATAGGGATGTGATGGAACTTTGTCGGTAAATACAATTATATAGAAATGCTAGATTTTTAATGATGACCTTATAGCTAAAAGATTATCTATTATATGACGTGTAACAATTGTTGATTGTGCGTAGCACTTAAGTACACAGAAGATTTCTAATATTGCATGGCTCTATAATAGAATTACATAACGTGTAACTAAAAGGTGTGATTATACTTAAGGGTGTTTAGTCTACCCAATACAAAAAAAAAACTAAAAAAAAAATAGGGTCTCCACTCAAAAATTGGTCACGTGATCAGCCAAGTTTTGTTTTAATGTATTTTGAAAAATGTTGTTCTACGCAGGGTTCACTTTGATGGGTACACTAACACCCTTAAGTATTAATACATTTTTTTGTTACACGTTATGTAATTATATTATAGAGCCATGCAATATTAGAAATCTTCTGTGTACGTAAGGAAGTAAGTCCTGACTGACTGACGGATTTTAGCTACGCATAATGGCGGAATCAACTCAAAGCCTATAGAGACATGACATTTGGAGATATTCAGTATGGGATGAAGGTTAGGTGTACAAAAACGATTTTTAGAAATTCAAACTTTAAGAGGTTCAAATGAGGGTTCAAAGAATGAAACTTCTTTATATTCCATTTTAGTAACAGTTACTAATGAGTATTTTAATTTAGAAAACTAACGCGTGTTTGATTCATATTGTTTAGGAAGACGGGTTTTATGTTTACATTTGATAAAGTGCTTTAAATCGATCATGTTATATGTTTTATTCGCACTATTCTGACTGGGTGACCCTGGAGTGCATATTAAGCGATGCTACAGTGAGTCAGGTGATACAAGCGGCTGTTTGCCTTAAGGGATAACAGTATCAGGCCTAGGAAAATTATACTAATGTCAACCACTCAGTCTACATGAATTAAGGATGTTGTAAATATTAAACGAATTTTTCTAGAAATAATAATGAATGCAGGGGCTAAATTTCAAAGAGACTCATATTTCGAAGGTATAAATATAATAAAATGATTCTTGTTAAAAATATTCTATGCCTACGAGAAATACGACCTATTACATTAAAAATAAAATATATCTAACCCCATCCTTAAGGCGAAGTTGAGACGTTTGCGCAATGTGAACATTTCGCGTGTTGATCGCTCCACTGCGGAATTCTCATTTACTCAACCCCCCACCCTTACCCCCCTACCCCCCTCCTACCCCCCCTCCAGTATAAGTCCCTCTCCCGCCTCACACCTGTATCTGTTAGTCTTTGGAAATTTAGAGGATGGGGAATTCTATTTGGAATTTTACTCGTATTTTAAATAAGATTGTCTCTTGTTTTAGTTGAAATTTGTCTATAAAATACTAAGTATTTTATTGTAATTTGGGTGACTTTTTATAGTGAGGTGATTTTTAAGTTTTATTTTATAAATATAGAGCAGTATTGCTTAGTTTTATGTAGGTATATCTAGTTAATAAGATTTGCTGCTAACTTGACAATTTTGTGTATGGAAGTACTTACTTACAGTTATTAGTTAAGTAAATAAATTAAATATTTAACTGTGTACAAAATTTAACATATCATTTATCTCTTATACATATTATCGAAAAAGTATAAAAGACTAGTACTTAGTTCTGCGAACTGTTCACCTCGCGACCACGATGTTTTTACCCGTCTGCGAAAGATGGAGAGGTATGTTTTTCAAGTGTATGTATGTATGTATATATCTGTGGCACGCTCGAGAGCCTAAACGGCTTGTCGTATTTTGATGTGAGTGGTGTCAATAGATTCGTCTTAGTCGTGAGAGTGACACTGAGAACTATTACTATACTATTAAGGATGTTACACTGGTTTAACTATTTAGCAGTGGGGTTTATTCGAACTTGCTTCTAACAATAAATAAACGGCAACAAATTGTACATTTTTTTATGTTCAGGTATCTTAATTAAGGTTGTGTTTCGCAGTCTGTACCAAACACCTACCTACAGTAATTAAAAATCTCAGACGACTGAAAAATTCTAATAATTTGTAAATATCCATACACCAAGTTTCGTCAAGATTGGATGGAAACTACGATCTGTACGCGAATACGAAATTTATAGACATACAAACATACGAAATGACGGAGGAAGGAATAATTATCAAAAACTAAAACAAGAACGCTTCGCTCGCTATGTTCTGTCGGTCAATAAACAACTGTCTCTGAAAACCTACAGTCCTGCTAATCATGAGTAAATCAGAAAATTCCGTTCGTGAATAGATCGAAACTTTTTCTTCCAGAACTTCGAAAACCGATCAGGTCGAGACGATCTGCAATATTCAGATATACATTAATAATTACCCCCCTCCCTGCGACCCCCTACTCCCCTCCCCTCCCCGCCCCCCTCGCCTCTCATTGTAATTTAAATCGAATTCCCGGCGACAAGTAAATTGAAATATTTCAATTCGAATCCACCTTCCGTTCCGCGAATTTCATTTCGAATTAAGTAAAAGATGGCGTCGGTTTGTATCTTATTTTGAAATTGGAATCGAGGTCTTGAAATGGAGAATATGATTTGAATTTTAATTGGTGTGTGGTAGATGGAATACTAGTCTAGAATGATTTAGGATTATTTGACATATTCCTATCTAAAGCAGCTGTGAGATAGTTCCTTAGTTAGAGAATGAGTAATATTTATTGATATACCTGACATCATAGAAAAATTTAGGGAATATAGTGTACCATCTAAAATAGATCATTACTTAACATCTATAAGTTCGTAATGTCTGCATTAGCATAACTAGATAACTAGATTTTATGTTCGAATATAACGTGGTTCATTATAAATAGGTATTCACTGAAGATTTTAGTAATATCAAAGAAAAACGATCTTTGGTTATTACCAACAAAATGTTTATACAGTCAAAACTAATTAAAACCGAAGTAATCAACTACGAGTATATATGGCTTTACAAGATGTTCCCATCAGACAACGTCAAATATGAGACAAAATAAACAAGATCCGACATAAAAATGGCTAACAAAAGTTATCGATAGTTTAAATCTCATTATAATATACTCTCCGAACGTTTAAACCGAACTGTCTAAACAATAAACGCGAATGAAACCCGAACAATAAATAATAAACAAAAAGAGCGGAATACGCGATGCGAATAACAAACATAATTGTGTTTTTTGTACTTTATTCAATAGCAGCTTTGTCCGGTAACACAAAAACGAGTTCTCAAAAAAGTCACCTTTATAAATTAAGTTTCAGCATCGGTTTGGACCAATCACAGGCCAGAGGCGGGGACTTCAAGCGTCGCTATTGGACCTCTCCATTCTCTCATCTTACAACATTTTATATAACTCTCTGATACAACATATACAGTTAATAGTGCGCGCGAAAAGGACGCAGCTAGAGCTGTAATACAGTGTGTCGTTTCGCACTTGTTCCGTCCTGCTCTGGCGAGCCGCCCCGGCAACTGTCTCCCGAAATTGAAGCAACAGTGTTGTTAAAATCCTCAAGCGGAACGCGTCGCCTTAACAGCGCGTCGGTTACATTTTGACGTTTCGAAAATTGAATTTTTTATTCGAGATTTAAAAGGAAGATGTTGTGAGAGTCAGTGGCGGTTATAGGACTGTTTGTTTGTTTGTTTAGTGGTGGTATAATGGAGATGTCGCTTCCTAACGGTGTTGATGTGTCTCAGTTAGTCCAACACCCGGTGTTGGCCGCGCTGCCGCCGTTCTTCCTTCGTGCGTCGGAAAGATATCAGGTATTCAAGTTAGTTAGTATTCCTGAGGGACGATTTTAGTATATGATTAAGTACCTTTATTATGATTTAGCTGTTACCTTTTAGTACCTTTAATATGTTATTGTGTTTTGTGTGAAATTGAAATGGTTAACATTTGTAGAGTTTCCATTTAAATGATTATTTATTGAGATAATAACGATTATATTCTGTCAGTGACAATTAAGATCGTTGCCAATTCTTCAATTCATGATTTTTATAGCAGTGCCCTGTTACTTACATGATTAATGAAAATACGTGATATTAAAATTTTAATTTGATTTTTTCATTAAAATATAAACTAAAGGAACTTACTTACTTAGGTATAGATAAATACCTATTTTCCAAAATTTACAGTAAGCCGTACGATCGATTACTAACTTTAGTTATTAAAGAAATCCTAGCTATTGTACTTAAACACTTTCTGATAAGTACTAAAGTTATTTAAGTAATTCTAGTCAGATGTTTTGTTTCGATACCGTTTTCGCAGAAAATACTTGGTAAGTTTACAATTAGTGAAATAATTTGTGAATGATTTCGAACTGTTGGCTCAAACAAATTAAAGACAAGAACGCATGTTATTTATGCAATAATAAGCCATTTGTACTACAGTGCAGAAAAACTATTACAATTGCATCACTGTTTTTAATGACATTTTTTAATTTATTTACTCAGGAATAAGCTATAAGATTCTATTTAAATATATAAAAGAGTAATTCCAGACTTATCTACTGACTGATTGATATTTGCTAGGAATCAAAGCAGAGCCTAAATCACTGAACGTTATAGGACGTAAAGAGGTACTAAGAAAGGATTTTTGAGAAATTCAACCACTGAGGAAGTCAGATAGTCTGTTTTTATATTTTACTTTGTCGTGGGTGACAGCTACTAACTCTAAAAATATTTAAAAAAAAAAATAAATAGATGTAAAGCATAGGCATATATATCGTACGTAAAGACTTTCTGTTTTTCAGCATTGGAAAATTTATTCAAAGGCATTTCCGGCCAAAGATTTTTACTTTCGGATACATAACATGGCATCATTAGAACTTAGCTTATATTCACAGAATTAATTCAATAAAATAATCACAAAATATATCCTTATTAAATTATCACAAAAACCTTACAAATGAAATACGAAACCTTAACAAGCCAAAATTTACCCACAAAAAAAAAAACTTTGTATCAAATACAGCAACTAATAATAGATTCAAGTATCACTTCCCATTTACAATTCAATTTTGTTATTACCACTGCAATTATGATTTAGAATTACAATTGAAACATATTTTCTAATTCAAATTGCAAATATTATGAAGGGTCGCCTTGAAATTGACACTCACATTTACAATAATATTAAGGGCGCGCATAAAAAATGTTTTTGTAAGAGAATAACTAAAAGTGTGATCATGCGTGTTAAATAAGGTTAGGTTTGTTTGAGGACTTAGGTTTTTTGTGATAGAGTTTTGTCGACCAAGCGAGGGAAGCGTCTTCGGGTCGGGAAAGTTTTTCTTTTGGTTGTCCTTGTGTACGTATGTTTTTCTGGATGTCAATACAGGTCGTAGTGTCCAAGTCTTTGACTGGTCGTACAAATTTTCAAATTCTCGGTGATTTTTGATTGGGGCACAATTTTTGCCAAAATAAGGATAAGTTTGCACTGCGAAGTGCAAGTGACATCGTCGTTAATACATACGGCTCATAATAACCCTGATGAAATTCACCGAATGCCAACGAAACTATTGTTGGACTATTCTAACTATCACTAACGTGTGAAAGCTTATTAATGGAAGTCAGAAAAGTTATGATCCTAAATAATCATGAGCACACGTTAATTTTCTTATTTTTGTATTGATTTGATCTTTTAATTTTCTTATTTTTGTGCACCAAAAACACAGTAAATGTGTTTTATTATGAGGTTATTTTAGCGATTTATAGAAGCTAACTAAAGGAGTTGTTTTCATTCAGTTGTATTGTTGTATTTTTTTTATTTTTTTCGTGAGGCTCAATTGACAGAGTCCGTAGGTATTTTTACATTGGTCTATGACCAGTAACAATATAGATGCCGCCGACTATAGAGTTGCTTATAAAGTTTATTAAGTTTCTATGGAACGATTGATTTTTTATGCTCAAAATATAAGTGAAGGTGTTCATTTCGATAAGTGTAGTAAACTTTTACAGCTTAATATAGCCTTCATTTATAACTCTGTAGATTTCTTTCTAATTATGTTGTATTATCTACTTAGTTCTTGTCCTAATCATAATCATAGTTAGAAAAAGAGCAGAAATTAAGCAGGAAACTTGGTTTCGTTTTGACAGTTCGCCGCTGCAACGCCTTCACAATGATATAATGTTTCTTGATCTTGTTTTCACTTCTTTCATGGCTAATTCTAGCCGATAGAGGCTTGTTGAACTTTCGAAGATTTTGAGAGAAAATTTTTTTTTGGTTATCCACAAGAAAGAAAATGTAGGTCTGTTATACAAGTCTTTGTTACTGACTGCAGCGTAATTTTAATGCGACTTTTTCTGCATTTTGTTACTTAAAATTGAGCGTATTTTTGTAATCGCCTTAAACTATTAGTAATTATTACCGCCTTAACTCGGCACCACTCGCCTTAAACTATAGGTAGTATATTATTATATCCAATTAAATGTTAGGCAACGATATTTCTTGTCAGTAATTTTGATTTATAAACCATACTACTGGACCGGTTATGATAAAGTTTGAATGGGAACACTTGGAAATACTTATCTATAAAAATAAAAATTAAATCTATCAGTCCAGGCGTCTTGCTGAGAAACCGGAGAACCTACATATAACGAAAACGATGACGACTAATTTAAAGAAACTCCTTGTTTTTTGAAGTCAGTTATAAATTTCAACTGAAATCAAACAAAGACTAACTAACCTAACAAGCAAGCAGCTAAAATGTATTTTTCAATTGTTACAGCGAACGCCAAAATGCGCGCGGTGTAGAAACCACGGGGTGGTTTCCGCGCTGAAGGGACACAAGCGGTACTGTCGCTGGCGGGACTGTGTGTGCGCGAAATGTACGCTCATTGCCGAGCGACAGAGGGTCATGGCTGCACAGGTGAGAAATTTAATAGTTACTTATCAAAGCAAACATATTTCTTTTAACCTATCTGATGAAGAAAAAGGTAAGAATCTCAAAACATTGATTGATACTCAAAAAAAGATAGATTGGTTTGATTAATATCTAGACTCGAAACAGATTAGTTAAGTTAAGATTTTCGGTGACGGTGTACGTTTACCAAAAAATACCTAAAGGTGCGGTTAATATTGTGCATTCATAAGTACTGCATCAGTTTCTTACTTCATTGTGTACAAAAATATCAAAATTCTATGAATTGTAGTGGAATTATGGCATTCCTGGAAGATTTTTGTAACCTAGGTTCACTACAATGATCACATTGGTCTATAAATGGTACCGCCCGTCACAAATATAAAAAATGACATAACAAAAACGCGCAAATTGCCTGCACATTACCTGCACATTTCCAGCACATTGCCTGCGCATTGTTGATGCAAGTCAACAATTTTTAGATTCGAAATTAATTTTGTTCACTGAGACAAGTTACGTCATTTTGAATTTGGTTGATAGACTAAAGATTAATAATCCCTGACGAATTTATGGTCTTGACTGGAGCTCCATACATTTCTGTCATTTCTCTTTTGACAGTTACTGTTTAAAGCACTTAATATATTTCTCTGAAACTGTCTGATCAAGAAAAAGAAAAATGTGATAATCTCAATACCTATACATTAATTCAGAACATAGATTGGATCTCAAAACTCGAGTGTTAGAGAGTGCTGGTTTGATAAATTTAAAATCTGGACTAGTAACTTAGATTCGTTAAGTTAAGAATTAGCGGTATCGTTCACTGGCCAAGAAAAAGAAAAATATAAGCTGAAAATGAAATGCGAAAGAGAAAACAAGATGTTCTTTGTATGGTAAAGCCAAAATGAAAGAAAAATGAAATGACGAATTGTTGTTTCACCCTTTCTTTGTGACGTGCGTGATATCACAGCGCTGGTTTCAGCTTTTTTATTTGTAAAGTCGTATCTTAGTCGGGTCATTCCTTTTTTCTCTAACGAACATTGAAATTTCTTGCCGAAAACGTATGATGTGTTTAAAGTTATGTTGACGTAATATACCAGGCTGAAGATATAAAACAGATGAATCCCGTGCCACGGCATAATATTTTTTTTGACATTGGCTTAATGAATACCGTTCCACGTGAATGCGACGCGCTTAAAACAACGCGGGAGCATTACGTGTTTAAATGTTCATAGTGATAAGGGTCCAGAACTTCTACTCCCAGGGGTATCCCTTAACCCTGAATTGCACAGCGTAGCACCCTATATGCGTAGAGCCTGTCTACGAGTGCCGTAGACATGACACTATTTATGGGAATAAAGAAATATTAAATTTTATATCTAAAATCTTCGACAAAGTTTATCAGAACCTGTTCATATATTCAAAATATTGTACATCATATTTTAAAATATTGCGCTTACCAAGATTAGGCTTAATATACTACACTAAATAAATATAAAAGAAAGACTTATTAGTTACACTAATTATAACTTTAGTAGAACAGTTGAACTAATTTGGATGAAAATTGGTGGAGAGGTAGCTTAGAATCAGGGGTTGGACATAGGATATATTTTTATGGTCCGGTGGGGCAGTTAAGTTTCCGCGGGTAATGCCGCGGGGCACAGCTAGTATACTATTAACAAAATCCTCGGGCACTTGACCACTGTTTAGTGCCCACCTGGTGTAGGTAAAGCGACGACAATTCAGCCTAAGACGTAGTTTGTTTGTCTAGAAGAAACTATAATTTACTTGCAACTTCAAAATACACAGATGACAGCTATTGGTTAATTGGAGTTCCACCAATACCGCTACCAATAATATTTATTTATGTATTTTTACAATATTTTACGATTTCGTCCGTCAGGTGGCGCTGCGCCGGCAGCAGGCACAAGAAGAGAACGAGGCCCGGGAACTGAACCTGCTATACGCCGGCCAAACATCTACCGCACCACACCACTACGCAGACATGCAAGATGACTCACCTGGTAAGAGTTTATTTCTCACTAGCTGCGCCCTGCGGTGTTACCCGCGTTAATACAGGATAAAAAGTAGTATGTGTTAATCCAGGGTCTAAGCTATCTCCGTATCAAATATTATCCAAATCGGTTCAGTAATTTTGCCGTGAAACAGTAACAAACATACACACATACATTCTTACAAACTTTCGCGTTTATTATATTATATAGTAAGATATGATTACATACAATCACTTACATGAGAAAAATTTCAGGTTCTAAATTAAATCTATATTATTGTATTTTTGTAAATTATTAATATAAATACAAGTTAATAGCTCAAAGGTGACCAATTCGATGTATCTACGAGAGTACTAGCTGTGGTAGATATTTGATCATCCCATGGGAACTCTTCAATTTTCCGGGATAAGAAATAGCCTATGTGCTAATCCAGGGTATAAGCTATCTTCGTGTATGTTAAGTAATTCGTATTTAGTTAAATTAGCTAAGTAGTTTGTTTGTCTTCTTCTACGAGTATAAGCCCAGAATATCATAAAAATGTAATTAAACTTAAAAAAAATAAAGTGAGTTAAAAAATGGCACGGACCTTGAAGACCGTGGAATAAAAAACTATCTTCGTGCCAAATTTCATTCAAATCTGTTAATCCGTTTGAGCGATGAAGGAGGAACAAACAAACACATACACACATCCAAACATTCACCTTTATAATATTAGTGTGATTTATTTTTTTAATCAGGCGTAAAATTCTGATATAGTTAACGTTTGATAAAACAGCTACAAGGCAAGCCTAATCAGTTAGGCTTGCCTTGTAGCTTATAAAAGCTCTCTAATTAGTCTCGATCCCTCTAAAAATACGACTTTACAGAGTAAAAGTAACTTATGGACTTAGCTTTCTGCAACGACGAATGCATTGAATAAGTGACAAAAAACGTATCTAACTCTTTTATTTTAATTTCAATTAATTTTTTATTTGGTGTTCTACTTTTGTTTTCGTTTTTGTTTTGGTAAATACCTATTAATATTTATGTTTTTTTACTTAAACTTAATAAAAAATTAATATGTAAAGTTTTTGTGTCGACGAATGTTCTAACGAATTTACATCTAGTAATAATGTTTCTCATGCTAGTTCTTAAATAAGATATAAATGTATTTAAACCTAAAATACAATAAAAGTTCGTAGATACGTATAATCTATATATCTTATCTGTTTTGCACCACCGTCTACGCTAAATTGTGTCATAATCCATTCCTATAAAGGTTGTTTGGAAGAGATCGCCTTTTAGCGATAAGTCCGCCTTCTGTGCCATGTTATTTCTTTTTTATTCTTACAGTGATGTATTTTTTGGTGACAATAAATAATTATAGTATTGTATAATTATATTCGTTATTACTCTTGTCACGATCTTCGTAGATGTTCGTAGGGATGCTTTTTCATACGACAGGAAATACCTCAATTTGCGCCCGGATGTCCGAATCTACAGAACTGCCGAGAATAATATCTCGCGTTCCTTGGTCTTTGGTTCTCGGTAGATAAGCCTTAGAATCCTCAGATAAATATATTTTACGATGAATTTGTACGTCATATGATATTTACGAATACTAATAGGTACTATTACTACTAATTAGACTACCAGTTATAACTGTATCGCGTATGTAATCTTTCTAAATCAATTTGATTTCCGGTTCGATCCCCTGACTGGTCAAACATTTGTGTGTATGAACATGTCTGTTTTACCTGTGTCTATGTGTTTATTACATATATATACATATATATATATATATATAATAAATAATAATACAAAACAGTGTGTATTTCTAATATGAATATAGGTATGTCAGTGTATGTGTTAATTGTAGTAGTAAAATTTTGATCGATTCTTTTTTACATCCACACAAAGGTCTTCAAACTAGACAAAGCCTGTACTACAGTAATGACTGATATACATACTGATGACTGGTATGTATATCAGTCATCAGGTTACTGTAGTACAGGCTTTGTTTAGTTTGGGAATTGAAGACCTTTGTGTGGATGTAAAAAAGAATCGATCAAAATTTTACTACTACAATTAACACATACACTGACATACCTATATTCATATTAGAAATACACACTGTTTTGTATATGCGACTTGGTTTAAGTACTAAAAGGATATCTTTTTTGGCAGAGGGTTCCCTTTATCGATTTACAACAGAAACCTTTATTTTCATATTTGATTTTATAATTGCACAAATAAAAAAATAATTCTTTAAAAAAATATTCGTTCATTTTTACTTACACAAACGTAACGAGCTTACACAAAAAGGCAAAAAAAACTACACAGTTTAACTCCCCCAAGAAAAGAACACTTCCCCAGTTGCCAATTAAAATCGTAAACACAAAGTGGCGAAGTGTCGCCACTTTCGTTAATAGCCGGCCGCCGGGAACCGGATAAAAGCGGTGCGAATGAGAAAAAATCGAGTAAGAGCGGTTCGGACCGGATTAGAAATTTGAGAAATGGCGTCGAATCGAAATAGTTAATTCAACTTCGACGTTTATACTCGTTCTTAAATTTTAATACGAACAAAAAATCGATTTAAAGTGCAAAAAAGTATGATGAAACTGCGAACTCTAGTATGAAATTCGTATAAATATGAACAAACTGTATATTATGAGTAAATGTATCCATTCTCAGAAATGACAAGAAAGCCGTTGAACTCCGATAACATTTAAGTTCTGTAGGTTCAATCTGATCAACTTAAAGGGGTTCAAAAAAACTGTTGGGTATTTTATTTTTGATTTTCCTGCGTCTGTTATTTAAGAATGACAGATAAGTAGTAATTAGACGTTTTCAAATATAAAATTAATAGATATAATTTTAAAACACCATAAAAGCAAACATCTCAAAAGTGTAAATTTGTAAAATCTCAAGCAATTCATACAATTTGGCGCAATTCATATAATTTTGTGCAATTCCGTCTGAAACGGTTTCTTTTAACTTTTTCAATGCGTTTTTAGTTTAATGGCTGCTTTAAAAGGTTTCTTTTTGCTTTAAATGTTAGCGATTCGCATTCGTTAAGTTTCATTTTGTGAAACATCAAAGTGTGGGCTCCTACTTCTTGCTATGAATTAACTCGTTTTTTCCCCGACTGCTAAAGAAGGAGGGTTATGTTTTTCGAGTGTATGTATGTATATTTCTTTGGCACGCTATAGAGCTTAAACGGCTTGTCGTATTTTTATGTAAGATTTGTCTTAGGCACGAGAATGACACTAGGTACATCAAAATTAAACAAAGAAATTAATAATGATACACGGGTTTAAAGATTTAGCAATCGGGTTTTTTGAAGTCCTGTTGTTAATAAATCTCCTAAGTGGTAGCCGGTTGCGAAACTCAGTTTCTACGGCGGGAAAAGTTGTTGTTGGAGGTCTAGTTGCGTATTATGATAAAATATTCTTTTATCGCAACTGGTTGCCAAATAGGAGGGAAAACTCTTTATAACGGTCCACATAAACGTTGTTTTTTTCAAAAAGGTCTCTTTTTGACATTTAATTTAATATAAGTAATCAAAAATTCCCTAATCTAATCTAAATCTAATTGTTTTTTTACTAAGTGTCAATGTCTATGTTTTTTTCAATTTTATTATTTACTAGCTGTCCCGGCGAACTTCGTACCGCCTAACAGTTATGTATGTTTCTCATCGTTTAAACCTTCCCTGGAGTACGACAAACATTCCAAGACCAAAATCAGCTAAATCGGTCCAGCCGTTCCCGAGTTTTAGCGAGACTAACGAACAGCAATTGATTTTTATATATAAGACTAGCTGTCCCGGCGAACTTCGTACCGCCTAACAGTTATGTATGTTTCTCATCGTTTAAACCTTCCCTGGAGTACGACAAACATTCCAAGACCAAAATCAGCTAAATCGATCCAGCCGTTCCCGAGTTTTAGCGAGACTAACGAACAGCAATTGATTTTTATATATAAGATTATTTCAATAACAAAGATATATTATATAAAAATTCGCACCGTGTATTTATATGTTGACTAATATCTTACTAAAGTGTATTTATAACGTCATTCAATGTACTGAGTTCTTAATATTTTTTAAGTTCTATGGGACGCGCCCTATAATTGCCAAAATCTAAGCGCTCATGATGGAAGTGGCAAAGGTTGCCATGTTTACATATTTATCTGTTTGACTTCGTTCTTTATTTTCTTTTGCGGTATATTATAGAGCTTTAGTATTTAGGTTGCCTATTATACGCAATTTTTTGATTATCTGGTGGTCTTTTGGTAGATCCGAACCAAATAGACATAACCTCGTGTCATAGTACCCCCCGCGTTATGTGTGTTACTACTGTGTGAGTAACCCCCCGTGAATGAAACTAGCTTCAGGCCCACGTCGCGTCAGCGGAACGGCTTTTATGTCGCGACTTAACCTAAGCAACTTAAAATAACACCTCACACTGTAGCGTAAGCTTTACGACGTCATTTAAGCATATTACGACTAGGACATAGGAATATGAGCGCTTTCAAATTATAATTACAAAGCACTTGTTCCATTTTCGACCATGACGGTATACGTCTCCCAAAAAGATGTAGCTAATGAATTATACTATGATATTACTACATATTTGAATACGGATATACAAAAATTGATTTACATATTCAGTAGATTTTAACACAAATTTAGTCAAACAAACCGCCCAGATTCGAACCTGGCGCAAAGGTGCCCATGACGCTAGCTGCGTTACCGCATTGGATGGCGATGGCTAACCTTTGCACCAGAAACGTAGCCTAGATACCTTGAGACTTTCAACTTCACTACGTTGGGCAAGCAAGCTTCCAGAAATTTTTAGTTACCCAAAAAATAACTGCATTAGAGTGGCCTCAAGACAGTGCGAGAATTTTTTACAACTCATTCGTGCCATAAAAATAAGTCCAGAATGCGGGCAGCGCGGCACTTAATATTTTGCGGACTTCCAAGCCTCCTAACCTTACAGGCAGATAAGCTTGCGACCATGTTCTATCATCCATATCAACATTTAAAACCGGCATCAATGTGTCCTTTATGATGTTGTCCAGGCTCCCAAGGAGTTCACTGTGTTGCCACAGTGGACAACAACGTGAATTGTGTGTAAATTACTTGCCTTACTTACTTAGTAAGACAATATTTTATTTAGAAGAAGCTGGAAAATATTCTTTTAAAATCTCAAGTAAATTACCCGGTAAGTTAAAGTTGCTTAGTTTAAGCTAAATAACCCGACGCCACTACTACGAGCAGATTTAAATAGCAGAAAATGGATAAACTGTTTGACCTACGAATACTTGTATCAAGTAGATTGCTCTGTTGAAGGGAAAAAAAGTTAGTGGTAGCTTAGTCGGTAAACCCGTTGCCTCACAAGCGAAAAGGCGCGGATTCAAGTCTAGGTTCCGGCATGCACCTCTGTGTTTTCGCTCAAGTGCATATTATAATTAATTACCACATGCTTAAACAGTAAAGGAAAACATTGTGATTAAACCTGCTTGTCGGAGAAGGTAAATAGCTTTCGAAGATAAGTGAAGTCCTCAACCCGAACGCAAAATTTGGCCAGCGTGGTGGGCAACCCCCTTACCTTATAGGGGATACCCGAACCCAGCAGTGGGACGAAGTTATGGGTTGAAACCTAAGGGAAAATATAGACAGATAAACCTACAGACGCACCTATTGATTTATTATAAGTATGGATACATAACGGTTCATTAAAGCCGTGGCAAGCTATGAAGGGAGACAACATAACAATATAATATGTTTATCGGTATATGAGACCGCTCATAAAATGCCGACACTTCGCGCCTTCGCATTCCGCTCCCGGGTTCAGCCGGAGGCGCAAGTTACGAGATACATCGACTTCAAGACTTCATTCTTCATGGTATCAAGTCGACAACAAGGCAAGGTGTACTTCTAGTTTAGGGAAAGCTATAAGTCTCTTATGTCTCAATGTCACTTTTTTAACATTAGATATTCTAGAGACGGCAAAAAAAAATCGTATTTGAAATAGGATACTAACAAATTTTCATAAAATATTAATGTTATGAAAATTTGTCCTGTAGTTTGGTTTACAAATCAAAACTACTGAAAAACCTTTGGAAATAGAAATATAAATATATTTACTGCAAGAAAAACAAAACCTAGACAAAACACTATAATATTTATTAATAAATGCTTTCTGTCACAAACCGGTCCCAACTCAACATAGTGCCGGCTGAAACAACCAGCGTTGATCATCCGTTGGAACCGGCACGCGACGTCACGCACGTCACAATCCGCAAAGTTACTTCTGTCAGTGTCACAAACTTTACCCCCATTTTTATTACGATACCTAATGGAGATAAATAAATTAAAAATAACGCATCTCTGTTTTTTTATTTTATTCAGAATGTAATAATTACGTTTTTATGGATTTTTGTAAATCAAAGTAAAGTTTCGAATAATGGTATTATCGCACAAAGCTCGTAATGTTGTCATCAATTATATGTATTGTTGGTTTTTTACGAGCTTTGTACGAGAATAACATATTGCGGTAGTATACATAGATTATCAAAAAAATCCAAAAATGTAATTATTATATTCTGAGTACAATAAAAAATACAAGGATACGTTATTTTTCATTTATCTTTAAATTATCGTAGAAAAATGGGGGTCAATAAATTTGAAATGTTGTCAATCGTAATAAAAACTGTCAGTATGATTGTCTCTACTTCCACCGCTACCTCTCGTAGCTTGCACGTGAGACACGGTATCGCTACGATATTGCGGACGAGATGGTATGCGCCCGGAATATTGCGGTTACTGTATATTGCTTTTCTACTACATACATACTGTGTTGGGGACGCTTTACGAGGAAAGTGTTATGCGTGTTACTAACTCTATGTATAAAAGAATATTAGTGCGGATAGTGACTTGTATATTTTTTGACATAGGTACATTTGACATTTATTAAATTAATGTGAATTATTGTAATGTGACTTGCGTAGTATAACATAAGTGGTTATACTAGGTTAATTAAAAAAAAAATATTTAAAACGTCTGGTGGAAGCGACATGTGACCAGAATGCTAGCTCTTACTTTGGTCAGAAAACTTAAATTTAAATTTGCTATTCAAAGTGGCAATGCAGCCAGCATTTTTAGAACTTTCCCTTCTACTGGGGGTTTATTATTACATTAGTTTTTATAGCTGTGAATGTTTTTTCCTTTGTTTTTGTGTTTTTATAAATTTTAATGTATTTACGATATAGTTAGCTATATATAGCTTAACAAAGTGGTTATAAGGCCAATAAATAATTTCATTTCATTTTATATTACATATGTAAAACGTATTCTTTCAAAAATATTAAAATTTTGTTTGGATAATAATTTAACGATATCCCAGATAGGGTACTTAGGTACCTAAGTTGAATGTATTTTTTTATCTTTGTGACTTGATTTCTCGGCGATAGATGGACTTATTTGAAATTTTTTTATTTGAAAGTATAGGTATACATTTAACGTGGTCCGATTTTAATTTTATCGAATTGTTTGGTTTCTAAATGTTCAAGGCCAAAACAAGTTCTTTTTTTCTAGAAAAAAAAAGAATAACCGAATTTAATTACGGCGTTAATAGAACTTTTACATATATTTCGATTTAAAAATTGAAGTACTGGACCGATTTCTATAAAATTTAAATGGGACCCTTGAACTATCATACATATCCTTACAAATAAAAAAAAAGTTTTTTTTAATAACGGTTCTCGGCCCTCGAGAAATCAGGTAAGAAACATTTAAAAAAGCAGTTGTTGTTACGACTGTTTTTTTTGGAAGTCCCCCTCTTTTTGGAAATCGGTAGAAAAATGAATAATTCTTGTAGTTATTGAAGCGCTAGTAGTAAAACTGTGTCAAAAAACTTGTAGATTGTAAAGTTAGTGCCTTAAAAATGAATACTAAGTAAAATTCTTTGACTAAACTCTAAACGTCTTCTTTTATTATGCAAACTGCTAGATTGTGAAACTCTATTCCGGTTTCTCTATTTCCTTATCCTACTCACAATCTTGGTGTTTTCAAAGCACGCTTGTCTAGAGGTTTCTTCTAGGTAAGCGTGCCCCATCTTATCTTAGGCCGCATCGTCGCTTCATATCAGGCAAGGTCCAGTCATACACAACGCCTATCTTCTATAAAAATAAATAAAAATAAAGGTAAATTAGGAAATAAAAAATATATTAATTTTTTTTAAGGTCTTTACTTACCACCTCTTTGCGGAGATCAATCTCGCACAGAATATTACCATTTTGTCTTCAAACTGAAGCAATTATAAAAGCATAAAAACTCAACAACATTTAATACAGCCACTGGTACGATTCACCCCCGCGGGGCGCAACAGGGGTGCAAGCGTAGGGGTGGGTTTTTAATTCAATTGATTGTGTTCGATATCGCCATTGACATCCAGTGTGCTCCAACCGGATTACTGTAAACGTTTTTGAACGTAATTACATGGTTCAGAACTTTTTGAACTTACGAGTACATGCTTGCTTGCTTGAATGCTTCATTATTACTGAGTAACGTAGGCTATAAAGGAAAATAGAAATTCACTGGTAACACTGCGTAGTCCCGCTATTATGTCATGGTAACTTTAAAAAATTACTAATATAGGTACTCAGTTTTTAATTAATAGTGATCCCGTTTTTTTTAGTATTCCATACTGATGTCATCATATTCTATATATACATACACATACACACACACATATATATATATATATATATATATATATATATATATATGTGTATGTGTACATTCATACATGTACATACACATATATATATATATATATATATATATATATATATATATATATATATATATATATATCAATATACCATCAGCATAGAGAATACTGCCGCATAATAGATTTGTCGACAACGAACGTTATTATAAGGCTAATAAATATTTCTTTATCTTTACCTAATCCTAACCGCTTCATATGAAAGACTTTTAACAAATAAAAAATAAAATTACATAAAACTAAACACTTTGTGATGTAATAACGCTGTTCAGCAAAAGGTGAATAATATAATTTGCTGATAGGCACACCCCGTCGCGTCGCGTCGTGTTATTTCGAGATGAGAACTTCTGCTTTGACATGTGACACCTCCTGTGTTATTGTACCTTTTACCTTTAACATTTTCCAACGAGGGATACATTTATTAATACTACATAATGATATAACTTTGCGTTATTGATCCTAGTGTTTCACTATACAATGTACGTACGTAATATGTAACAGAAAGGTGTGACAATAGTTAAGGGTGTTAGTCTATCCATCAAAGTGAACCGATTGTAGAAGACCATTCTGTAAAATATGAGAAAAAAAATTTACTCGTACATTCATTTCTTTATCAAAGTTTTGAATATTTTTTAAGACTGCCTTTTGTGCCATTTTATTACACTTTAATTTATTCTTAACCTTAAAAGAATTTGTGTATTTCATGTTGTATTCCTGCGAACTGTTGATCTTCCGACCTACTGTGTAATATCTGTACCTACTAACAGTAACAGACCATTTTGCTAGTCAATTTTTATTTTAGTTGTAAGTAGTTTTGTTAAGTTTCCCCTAAAACCACGCAACCGAATCTGTCAGTGGACCAAATGTCACCAATATCCAATGTCTGGACAAATGTTTGAACAAAAGATACCACGGCGGTACAAATAATACGTAATCTGATACGGCAATCGGTATTTGTCCACAATTATTAGAAAAATAATATTATAAATATGTACTTACAAAGTGTATTTTTACAGTTACGAATAACTTTAATTTCTATAGAACCTACCTGGGGGCACGGTGGTGCCCCCAGGACGTCTGGACCGCGGGTATACTGGACCCTGAAATGCGTCTAATACCTCGTGTAAGCAGGTGCTCGTTACCTGCCAGCTTCGTTCACCACGTGGACACGATCCGGGTTGCGAGAAACGCGGAATGGAGAACCCCGTCAAGTCCTCGTGGTGTGATAGCTGGCTTCACAATAGAAATGACCAGAAGGGTCCTAGGATGTTAAGATCGATGGCCGGAAGGGCATTATAAACAGCAAAGAAACACACAAAGCACAATGTCGGATTATTATTTGAGTAATAGAAAATGGCGAACAATGTACGTGGCAAGCATGCCACGTTTTTTTACATGTAGACTGAAATTAATATGGATATCATTACAAATGGAGATTAAATATGAGCGAGAGGTTATGAGAGGTTAAGGGTTGACTTACCCAATAATTGGGGTTTAGGATCACCTAGTTTTTACACTAAATAAACTGTTCTTGTTATAGGTTTAGTACTCGAGGTTGACAGTGAAAGAAAGAATGTGACGTCGTCGCGGTCCTATTTATAGATTAAAGACCTACTAAGGATCTAGTTCATAAATCAAAATGATCTAGTTCTAGTTCTATGATCTAGTTCATAAATCAAAATTGATGGAATCAGTAACCACAGACTATTTTCTGCAGTGATCATCCCTATGGCTCAGATCACTGGCACAATGCTCAGGGTGCAACTGTCAAGATCATTAAAGTAATAAAAAACACGTAGTTCTAGAATGTCACTGTAACTGTCACTTTGAAGTTTGACAGTTAGGTCAATAGTTGGTTTATTTACAAATTTTCAGGTTATTTATTCTATTTATTATAAAAAGAATCACTTAAAATATGCATGTTACAGTTCCGAGAAGGCAAAACAATTGAGTGACGTTAGTATCGTAAAAATATTAATGTCAATATTTGCTGACCCAGTGTCCCGAATAGCAGAATAAAGAATCGGCTGTTAGGCGGTACGAAGTTTGCCGGGTCAGCTAGTACCAAATAAAAATACACGGTATATAGAAATTCTGACCTCAAATAAAATACCTACCATCCATAAAAGATCTTAAACTTATCATAACACACTAGATCTCATTCAACAAACATCGCCTACCCTTTCACTCATTACAAAATTACTGTCTCCTTCACACGAATCCGATACCTTTTATATTGTAAGCACCACTTAGGGTATCACTATCTCTTTTCCACTCGAGTAAAAATTATATTGCTATCTCCTATCCACTTGTGGTCAGTAAGGGATGCAACGTGAATTTTCATTGTATACACCGGTATAATGAGTGGGGGTTTTTCAATTTGTTGAAGGGTTGCTTTTGAACCGGTTTTCGCCGGATATTTTTCCGGTATTTTTGCTCTGTAGTGGGATGGAGATATGTTATCGTATAAAATGATATCTGTACTGAAGTGGCTGCTGGTTATATTTAGGGTTCCGTACTAAAAGGGTGAAAAAGAGATCCTTTTACTTCGCTGTCCGTCCGTCTGTCACCAGGCTGTAGTTTATTAACCGTCATAGTTAACAGTTGATATTTTCACAGATGATGTGTTTCTGTTGCCGCTATAAGCTAGCAACAAATGCTAAAAACAGAGTAAAATATTTTATAAAAAGTTTTCTTACTAAGTATATTGTTTAAGAAGGCTGGTCTTCACGCGCACCTGATTGTTGGAAAGGTCCAACTATAGTTTCGTTCCGTTCATACTCGACGATGACACGAACGGCTCATTTCATCCATGGTGAAGTTCACAGAATGAAGTACGCATGAAAACCCTTACTTGTTAAACAATATGAAACAAACACGCGTTAATTTTCTAATAAAGTTTTTTTTTTAAATTATTATTTACGAAATTGTGTTGGGTACTTACATACGGAGTAAATTAGGTAAACAATAAATATAATATAAAGTACCTTAGCGGGTGTAACCTGTGCCCCATAATAGGTCTCCTGGGTGCCTGTGTTGTGGGGCAACAGAAAAAAAACTAAATAACAGTTTTCTTGTTGTTATAATTACCAAAATTCCGTCCCCAGAAGGCTGGGTGATTGTTAGTTCATATCTAAAATTAAATATGAACCAACAAACACCCAATTTGATCAATACTCAAGAGAGCAAGCTATAGAATTAACCTTGTTAAAAAGTTTCATAATAAGTGCTTACCTTTACGAGTCCTTCACTGACCAATCGAGAAAAAAACCTCTTTGCCGATCTTTTGTAAACGAAAACCTCTATCTTATACCTGACAGATTATTTTAAACCTTATCACAATGAAGTTACAATTCAATTTTAGTTGGAATTTTTGTCTAATCTTTATAAGTTTTAACACAAGCGAATTTTAATTTTATTTACGATAGTTTTAAAGTTTAGTTTGGCGTGTGTCTAGTTGAAGAGCTATAGTGTTGGGGTTAGGTTAATGGTTCAGTAATCGGCAGACGTCGAGTTTATGTATGCGAGTGCGTTTGATATGTTTTAGAATTACAGATGCTGGATGTGTTATTTAGTTACTTCTATTATTTTTACATTTTACATTTATACTTCATAATCATAAAACTTATCAATTGTTAAATAAATAAAATAAATAAAAAATAAAAATAAAAAAGCTTTTTATTACCCTTAATTAAATTGCACACAGAGTTTTTTTTAATTGTTTTACTAATTTTGAAATCTATAATATAATAATCTATGTACAAGCTTTGGAATCAATTGTTGAGTTAGGCATTACTTTGAAAAATTCTATTTGAAATAACGTGTTGATCAATTATTTTTTATTGTTTTTGGCATCGTTTTGGCGAAAGCGCGGTTATATAGGTATTATACGAAGATAATTTTGCCTTTATGGTCTAGTAACTCCTCACCTCCTTACTCTTTATTTTTTGCTATTTTGGCGTTGATAGCAGCGTGTTTGTCCAGTGTGCCTTGTTGAAAATTATATAAGTAATAGGAAGCAAGACATAGATATGTCAGTTATATCTGAATTAGCATCAATAATTATTTTTGAAAAAGAGTGACTATAGACTTGGTTTACTGCACCTGCCGATATAACCTTCTCAGTTATTTCGATTTACAAATCATACCTACCTCTAAACCGATTTTTAGTAAAATTTAAAAGGAACTATTTAAAAGGTATACATTTACAAACAAAAAAAAATGCCAAATCGGTTTTTCCGTCTTTTACATGAGTATCTTTTAGGAAGTTTGCAGAAAAGTATTTAGAATATATATACGATTTTGGAAATAGATATTCTCACATAATGTAATTATTGACCAAACCAGCGAGCGTCTCTACTTAGAGTCTAAAATATTCTTTCATTAGTAATAGTAACATTACTTTCCAACTCACTTAGAACAAAAATTCGTATACTTACAGATTTGGGTATAAAAAAGACGATAAGGATTTGCATCCGTAGCTTAATTTTGTCAAAATAGAAATGTGTGAGAGTATCAAAAGGTATTGTTTTTAAGTCTTTCCTTAAATTGCTACGCTCTACTTAATTATTAGGACACATAACGTAATACACAAACATAACGCACAAAATTATCACATCCCAAACAATATTATAAATTTGAAAGTGTGTTTCTTGGTTTGTTAGTTCGTCTTCTCCTCAGCAATGAGTCAACTTTATTTTTTACATCGAGTGCCATTATATGATACTTTTTTCCCGGGAAAACAAACATAATGGGAGTGGAGCCGCGGGAATAAGCCAGTAAGGCTATAAGTAAATAAATAATTAAAAATATAACATGTTATTTTTCGTAGTTAGATCTTAATAAACAATTTGAGTGAAAAACTCCCGTCCTACAAAATAATTAGTAGCTATTATAACTTTTGCCTACTATCGTTTCCAGATATTTTATTAGTTTGTGTTTTCCCTTTTTACCAACGAGTGAAACTGATACACGGCGACTTTACGATTGATTTATATTCGGAATTTTACTAACAGTGAGGGGAAAATAAATAATTATAAGTAAACTTTTCTTTCCTTGAAACTCTTACCCATTAAGATTGGTTTAATTTTTATTTTTATTAGCGCTAGACTTTTTCTTGTAGCTACAAGTATCAGCTGACTTCAATTGAGTTCAATTTGCCAGGCGCCTTAAATAAATTTGCTTTTATAAACTTAACTACGAGTACTTAGAAAGAGGACACTTTTAAAATAAAAATATATTTGTTTTTAAATCAGTGGTTGAGTAAACGTTAAACATAGATTAAAAACCGTAATATTTTGCACTTGTTATGATAAGATTCGACAAACTATAACATACATGATTTTAAAAAATGCTCTCAAGTTGTCGGAATCTCTTGAAAGCCCAGTACGTACGTAATTTATGTTATGCGTATTTAACTTAATCGATACATGTCCCATCCTTATTTCATAAGATTCCGTTCCGGGTAACGCAATATCAACAGTTTGCAGGCTTCTTAAGTTGATTTTTTATTAAATTTTCTGCGTGAATCGGCACGCTTCGTTTTTATATTGCCGTTTTGGCAATGATTAAACGGTGTCGGGTGCAGAAGTGTTATTTTATTCGCGAAGAAGTCTTATGTGAGAATATTGCTTGTTTTGTAACTTTAAACGCATTTGTAAGAGTGAATACGACCGGGCGGGAATGTTTGTTAGGAATAAAAATAATATTATTTTTTTAAAGATTTATCTTAAAAAAAGAGTCTGTGTTAGACTAGTACTATTCTACCTAACTATTTTTATTTTTAATCAAAGTTTTAAGTCGTAACATATTTTATAC
The DNA here is from genome assembly GCA_947049295.1 of Ligdia adustata. Taxonomy (NCBI): domain Eukaryota; kingdom Metazoa; phylum Arthropoda; class Insecta; order Lepidoptera; family Geometridae; genus Ligdia; species Ligdia adustata. Next base: position 7,358,386 of record OX346237.1, read on the forward strand.
TGGTGAAAATTTAGCAACTATTTCTTCAAACTTACGACTTGCTCTGACATTTTAATTTTGACAGCCTGAAAAAGTAGATTTTCAATTTGTATGAATCTTTTAACTGTTTTTACGAAGGTTCCATGAACATTTTTATGTAACGCCTAGAAAAATATCTACAATAAAAGAAATTTTGTTTGAAAAATAGTACATCTCAGAATTTTTCCATGTGACATTTTTCCAGGTAAAATTTTATCAAAATTGGTTTACAAATAAAAACAATCCTATGTAATTGAAGAATTAGCCTGACGAATTAAAGCTGGTTTATAAAGAAGATACATTACTTGTTTACATTAAGTTTCAAAGTACCTACCCTTAAAATATTGGAATATGTAGTGGACAAACCTCATCTAACCTCGTGATATTTGCATCCAAACCCATAACAGTATATTATTCAACAATCACAATGTATGAGCACCCCGCAACCCACCCCTAGATAACGATAGTGACCGAAACACGCCACTCCACCCCGTCGATAATTAGTTTGTATTATCTCTCGGAAGGGTGATAACAATGTACCTATAAGAGATGCTTCATAAGTTGATAGTACAGTAGTATACATCAGCTGCTAAAGTATACGAAATAATTAATTCATTATTAATGATAATTTATTATCATTGAAGTTTATGAATAAGTCCGACAGTACATTTGGAACACAAATTTAGGCAAATAATTCGCCCGATTGATCCTGGCACAAAGGTCCCATAACGATAGCTGCGTTACCTAACTAAAAAAGGACGAGGGTCGATTTGTACATATTTGAAAACGAACTTTAATTTCAAGACGTTTCTGATACTTCGGTCACCATATGGTCACATACAGTGTTATTGATGGTGGCCATCATTAGAAATGCAAAAAACCTTCCTTTTCAAAAATTAGGCACTCAGGTCAGGTCTGACTGAGCTTTATTTTGACTTTATTATTTAAATATATTACATTACTTCGTTTTTAGGTATCGCTACACGTATAAATCTCCATATTGAATTATGGCGGACTTAAGTTTAAAAGAACTCTATAAAAACGGAAACCTTCAAACGGTTTTCTCGTAAATTAACACAACTTCCTTTAATAAGCATAAACCGTACATAAAATAAAAAAGTTCATAATTAAGTTATAATAACGGGAGGGTCGAGGGCAATTAGCCAGTTATTTTGGAATGTTGTTTTTTTTTGTTTGTCGGGTTTTTATTTTAAAGCTAAACTTGTTGTGTAGGGGACGAGAGAACAAAATAATTTTAAGTGATGAAGCCTGGCAATTTCTTCTTTCGTCTGTCAGTTAGGATAAATCAATTGTTTACATATTTCCATCTAATCTTGACGAAACTTTGTGTATCTCAGAATAAGGTTTGCATTTTTTAGTCTTCGGGTGTATTTCTCTCAAAATGAGTCAGTCAGTTTGCTACGGTGAAATTTACTGACTGTATTCAAAAGTATTTAGTACAAACATGCAGAACACAACATTAATTAAGATTCCTGAATATCAGGCGAGCGTCGTGTTTTATATATTAAGTAGCAATAAATATTGTCTCGTAGGCGATAGTTCGTGGTACTACTGGTTTAAATACCTATACATAAGTTATTTTTAACTCTTCGGTTATTTGTAAACACTATCTAACCTATTTTAAATCTATAAAATATTATCATCAAGCGAGGATCGAAACTGCAACTGTAATAGGATTAGGCCTTCTATCCCTTTAGCACTTATAAACTGTCAATTTACCCACGACTAGCTCTCTTCTATATTAACCTAACATTGAACCATCTTCGAAATAAAATCATATTAGAAATTACTGACACATTAAAAAAAAACTATTTTTAGGCAAAAAACTAAAATAGTATAAAAGTGAGAATTTTAAATGTATCTGAAAACGTGACGGACTGACATAGTTTTCGTGGTATAACCGCACTTTAAGATATTTGACTAGTAAAAAAAATTTTTTCCCAAATAAATATTTGTGGTCAAAGCAAAAAAATGGCTTCCACTCCCGCGGTTCCAGTCAAAAGCGCTACGTAAAAAGTGCCCAAAATAAACGCTTGGTGCGCGGTCAAAGCGATCGGTCAACTTTGTTTGATTTTTGTTCCTAACTCTTTTTGCCTTTTTGGAATTTTGTCATGAGAGCTTCTATTGGTAGTTTGTTTAGGGCTAAAGTTGTATTTACGTGCGCCCGGTGTATTCCGATTTTAAGTTATGTGTTTCTTATTGAATTTTAATTGATAGGTATATTTAGATTTTAAGGTTTAGGCTTTAATAATACATGCAATAATTAACTAGAAACAATGAATTTAGAATCAATTTTAGCTGATATGTTCGATGCGTAGTTACAGTAGAAGTCTATCATGTATGAAGAATTCATTTTAAGAAACTTCAGGGGATAAGGTAACATTTTGTCTTAATGGTATCTTTATCAATCTAAAATTTTATTTAGTTTTAGTCAACGCATTTTTATTATTCATTCCAAGGACCTATAGATGTATTAAGAAATTTGATCTAGAATAAAATTACAAGAATTACAACGCAAGAATTATTCGTAAACAGTTTGGTTATAATTTAATAAACCCTACAATCATCACGGTAATTCACTACAAATTACTCTAAATATTAATAAAACCCACCCTCAATCGTGACCCCTGACTTGCGAACTCACCCCTCTGTCCATTTTCAAGTGATTACCTATTCTATGACAATACGGCATACTGTCGATTGTTTGTGACACCTATAATTTAATGTCACTCTACGTACAATGCATTTTAGACTTTATTGCATCAAACTAAAGCTCACAATGTGTTCGGGCGATACGTTAGTCTATGTTTGTGAAATTAGAATTAAAATTTTCTAAATTAATCTTTAATTCCACAGCAATAAAGTTTAATTTTAAATATGGAATAGTTCCCAGAAAGGAGTAACTTTGGAGCGACGGGTGGTAACAATAAAACCGATTGTTAGAACGGTCTTTTATTCAAATTTCGCAAATTAAATTAAAGTTCTGAGGTCGATGGTTTTAAGGTTGATTTTTAATTAATAAGTCGAAAGGCAGTTCGCATTCGATTGAGGAACAATTATTCTATTGCAATGGAATCAGTCGGTGGATAAAATGGAGGGGTGTCGCAACGCAAACTTGAATAGCAAATTTTATTTATTTGTAGCCGCTAACGAACGCTACGAATCCACAGATAAGTATTTGAACTGGCTTCATACGATAATAATCGTTATATATATTGCGTATAAAGCTACGATAAAGCATCATAATACAGAATCTTATTATGTATTTCAATTATTATTTGCTCTAAAAGAATTTCCACAATTTTATTTCGAAAGAATAATTATATGTTAGTTATATTTTTGTAAACCAATCTGTTTGCAAATAAAATAAATATTAATAAAGATTGATAATTAGTAGAATAATGTACCAATTTAAATTAATTTTAAATAAGTATACTATTTTATAAGTTTGGTAAAGAACTTGCTAAGCAGTACTGTCACGACACTATTATATTTTCATATACTTATAAGCTTTTTTCTAATAGTCCAATATTAAATTCAATTTTAATAAAGAGTTCAAATCATAACCACTTGTAAAACAGACAGTGGCAACCCTAATGCAGTAGGTAAGTAAGTTGAAACCGAAATGAAATTACGCATCTGTATTGCGCGTTCATTGTTGACGGATTACACGGGGCGGTAATAAATTCGGATCGTATTTATTACAAAAGTAATAAACCGGCAGGAGATGTGCTATTAATTGTGTTGTGATCAGGGTGTCTATTTTTGAGATCGCTCGTATGATTTCAATGAGTAGTTAGTGAATACTACTAAAAAATATGTGAATGCATATTTTTTTATCCTGCTCAGCTAGGCATTTAGCCACGGAAGTCAGCGATACTGTAGCCCTAGGTGGAGCATGCCTCGTCTGGAATACACTGGCTCTTAAGGAAGGCTGCCTGAACACACCGTTAGGTGCTTGGCGGCAGATTTTTACAACTTGAGGGTGGTAAGTAGCTAGCTAAGCGAGCGATAGGAGACGCCCTGCCAACATGTAAAATATACATGCATATGTTGAAAAACACTGGTTAATTTAATTTCGATTGGTACTGTTTATGCCCATTTTTGAACCATTCGAAAGCTGGGTTGTCATATTTACAAAATATTTAAAATACGTTCTTCGTTTCACGCAGAATTTGTATGTAAACAAGTTTTATTTTATATAGTTAAGAGTACGGTAAAGATTTTTCATGAATGCGTCTTATGCGTGAATATCTTTCGTAAGGGACGGGGAAGGGGCATTAGCGAGTGATAAACTCATTCGAACGGTTCAAAAGTTGAGCCCCGATACGGGCAATAAGTTCATTGTTGTGAGATGTCTTTAATATGTTTAATTTAGTGGATTAAATTATAACAATTCGTGATGTACGAAACCAAGGGCGTATAAACCGTGATAGATAAAAAATAAAAAACTAGTTTGAATTCGATATTTTAATAATTTAATACTTCTAAATATTTTTTTAATACTTTTTGATAATTTAAACTATTTTAACTCTAATAAAAATTGTACTCTTTGGTTATTAACCATCAAGGAAATGAAATTCCCTAATTTAGTCATATTAATTAGTTTATTGATGAGTTAAAGGACCTTTACCCTCCTCAAGGGCAGACCCTTACCCAGCGGTGTGGCGCCATTAGGTATAAAAATGAAACTGATGGGATTTTTATAATTTACATACATCCTTAGTAAAAAAGAGGTTAACAATAGTCATTTTAAAGTAAAGTCAATAATTCTCGGTACAATACAATTTGGCCAATATAAATCAATATCCAATACCTCGAACAAAATGAACACTGCACATTGCGCAGTGCGACCGAAACGCATTGTCCAGTGATGATTAACGGCCTTGTTTATAACACTGGCCGGGTGTGAGAACAAAAGCGGCAATGTATTATGTGGTAAGCCGTTGCATTTTGTGCATGTAAACGATTAATAGAAATGGATAGAGTATTGTAATCGTGGTATAACCATTTTCCTTACCTACTCTATTAAATATAATATAAATTATATATTATATTTATAAATATAATATTTTGTTATATTTTGTTCTCACACCCGGCCAGTGTTATAAACAAGGCCGTTAATCATCACTGGACATATATTTATAAATATAATATAAATTATACATTATATTTATTATATAATTTAAATTATAAAAAAACACAAACTTATACTGTATCATTATTGATAAAATATAGCAAAAACAGATTCAGAAAGTCTATCAATTATTAGCGGAGAAATCACAAAGCATACATACAAATAACATTTTTAACCGAATTGTGAAACTTTTCTTTATAGAAGCCGGTTAAAAAGCATTTCGGTGTAAAAAAACGGGGTATATGAGTTGCTTCCTCACAAGGCTGTAGTAGTACTAAATAAGTATAACTTAGAAGTGATATTTGACTTCGACTCGCACCACTCAAGTTGTAGGTACTTCATATCAACGAAGTTCAAGTTTATTTCCTTAAATGTCTTTAAGAGACGAGTGTATTTTTATACGCAGTAAGTACCTACTATTATTTATTCTGTGACTTGGCCTTAAGGCAATAGTACAAGTTAATTCTTTTCTTTAATAAGAATTTATAATTTTTTTACGGCAGGCAACAATAGAAATTATTTAGTTAATTTTATTTAAAATTTAACCTCTAGACCAAGTTTGATAAAAATTACATTGGACCACTCCAGAAGTATAAAAAAGAAACAAATTTTCATTTCAATCCGAGAAATCAACAGATAACAAATATAAAAAAATACATAGGCACCATCAAATCGAATATCTCGTTCATTTTTGGGAAGTCGGCATTAATTTAAAGATCACCTACTGGTATAAACATTATTCTGTGGCAACACCCGTTCACGTCAGCCACAGTGTATAGTAAATCAGTAGGACAATGCGTTCGGCCGCTACTCGCTACCATTGTCACCACTCTGTTCTAGATTTACTGCTGTTGCAATAATAACCAAAGGTTTTGTAGCCTATGTTACTCATTGATAATGTAGCCTTCTAACGGAGAAGGAATTTTTGAAATCGGTTCAGTAGTTTTCAAGTTTATTCGTCACATCGAACAATAAAAAATCTTCCCTGTTTATTTAATCGTATTGGTATATTATATAGATAAATAGAGAAGTATAGAATAATCACTACTAAAATGTCTTAACCAAAATATAGCTAAATAAACAATTAATCGATTTTAGTTGATAATTTTAATCGTGTTCGCCTACATCCCCTTTATAGAGGAGACACGTGCCCAGCAGTGTTACGCTATTGGTAGATAAGTATTGGCGAAACACGACAAGATCTGGAAAAAAATCTGGAAATCTTAAGGTGTTAATAGATTTGCATATAATATAATATTTCTTTTTGTACATAATAAATAAATCAAACATGGGTATTTTATTAATTAAATGTGTACAGCCAGATGCAAAATTGAATTGCATATTTTTCGACTATATTAGCATTTATAATATCATCATTACAAGCAGATGTATTTATTGATCTGCCTCTTTTTGTTCCATCCTTTTTACCCCCACTCAAAACTATTTGCATCTCTCTTTATAAACATAATTATATTCAAAACCAGAATAATATCATTGTTTGTGTTTACTTTTAAAAAGGGTTGTGTATTTCTGTTTGGGCGCGAGGGCGTTTTGTTCGTTCTTTTTGGCTTTTTGTGCCGTTTGTTGTACATCGACGATTGTGTTCTTTCAATTGATTGAATTTGTTCGGTGTCTATTCAATGTAATTGTTCCATTGCGTTTTTATTGAAATGCGTTCTTTTGTGATCAGTGTAGGAGGTACGATTACATTTGAAGACTATTTAAACATTTAAGAAGCAGAGAAGCTTTTTTACATAGGATTTTGTGTTCAATTATCTTATGTGCACATTTTCATATTTTGGACATAAAGTTTATTTTTAGTTTATTGTTCAATACTTTTTGATAAATTTTTTTAAACGCGGATCTATGGTCAGATGTCAATTATTAAACCGTAATTTTTTTCATAATATATGTTATTCATTAATGTGTTGAAAAAGCTTGAGTTATAAAAATAAGGGTTTTTAATGTGACCGTCTTAATAATAACCGCATATCAACTTTGACAATCTCTTGTCTTGTTTCATGCGATAGAGATCGTTTCGCGACAATGCATGAAAAAATACGCTCAATATAAGCATGCGATGCGTTGATATATCAGGGTGTAATTATTCTTAAGAAAATGACTCTAATTCATAAGTTTTGTACGGCTAAATTCCAGTTTAAGAGTCCCTAGACTCGTACTCAAGATTAAAAGTTGTTAATACGTAAGACGGTTATTATAATTTTATGATTCATATAGAATTCCCTAAAACTATAGTCTTAATAACATGGCTCATAAGAACAGTAGGCCTCGGAATCATAAGTCATAAGTACAGTGCAAGCGTGAAGTACAATCGCGCGCACAATTCATTGTGATCGCAATTAGAGCGGGGCACTCGCGTGCATGAATTTAATGGTCGATGTTATTGTTTTTTAATCGCCCTACGCCAGGGTTGGCAGGAATGGCAACGTTATTAAAAATTGTGCTATTATGAAAACTGTTTATGTAGATTGAAAACTGGAAGAAAGTAGTCAACGCTATTTACTGTTTAACAATAAGCGTTTCAGGAAAACCATTGTCATTATGAGATTAGTTTTGAGTGCGTAAAACATTTGTTGGTTGAGCTCACAACAGTTGTATCATACTAACATACTCCTATATGGGTACATCATACTCGTAATAATAAACAATGAACCTGTGAAGTACTGGATGGTAAGATATGACATAGGTACTTGTATTTTATATTATTTATGGATTAAAACAAGTTTCTAGAAATCACAGGGTACAAAATATACTGATTTTGTACCCTGTGATTTCTAGATATGTTAGAAACTTGTTTTAATCCATAAATAATATAAAATACAAGTACCTATGTCATATCTTACTATCCAGTCATGGTTCAAATGTATATTTTTCTGGGTGTCCCAGACACTGGCTTTCGCCAAGTTCGAAACCCAATAATAATGTTTAAGTCTTACTCATTAACCGTTTAATTCCAATTAACTCGTTATTAGTGAACAGTAATTATTGTATCTGTTATAAACAATGTCGCAACCCTGCATGTATAATATCCGGGGTGGCAGACGCGAGTGAGGCGAGGCGGGTTCGATTACAGTTCGATCGAACTCGAGATGTAGAGCTATACAGACGGCTTGCCACTGAAGCGAGTGGCGTATTCAACTGTATATTATAAACATCAATTAAATTAAAATATCTATTTATTTATTTTTAATAGGAGCGCAACTTAAAGATAATATACCTATAATGTACAGTATTGAACTCTTCAAATAACAGGTATATTGTACTAAATGTTTCTGTAGTTTTGCAAGAATTGATTTGTTGTTACTAAGCCACCTGTGTGTATACTTATGCACATGAACTCTCATAATTTTATTTCTCTATATTGAGGTTGTAGCAAAGGTTGCCTGGAAGAAATCACTTTAGGCGATAAGGCCGCCCAATGTACTACTAATGTTTTTTTTATAATATATTTGCTGTATATATTTTTCTTGGTGTGCAATAAACATATATTGTATTGTTGTAGCCGATATTTAAAACACAAAAGATGCACAAAGCAGAGTAGCTTAGGTATGACATAATCTAAAAGTTAGTGACTTTTTAATTGTGTAATACAAGACGCGTAGTAGGTATACTTTGAAAATAAAATAGTGTGTGCTTTAGTGGAATTGTGTTTTCTTAAACTTTAGATATATTTTTATTTATTTATATACGAATATCTATTACTTTTGTACCAAAAATATTGATTTTAATTATGATACACGATTAATGACTGCCCGATTTGTCAATAAATAGACAGCCTGATATAAACTAGAAAGGTTATTGTATTTTGTATTGAACTTATAACTCCAGAGTCGCACTATCTGCACCTATAATGTCGAGATTTATGAACTGATATTTTTAAAAACATAGTTTTTTTAACTGGTCATAATAACGTTGCCATATAAGTTACCGTAAACTTTTTACTCTAGAAATAGTACAAAATCAACTAACTATATACAGGATTAAGAATATAAGGGTATAAGTACTTCTACTTATATCCTGTGTATGAACAGAATAATCACGAAAACAATAACATCTTTCCTCCTGGTGTAAAAGCACACAGTATGAACCCCCCTCCACTCAAGTCTCGCACGGCCGCACGCCTTTTTGTTCCTCACAGTTTGCACTTTTGTTTTCGACTGTATTCTTAGTTTAAGAGCTACACGCAAACGTAAAGTACTTTGGTTATTTTTACTTTTATTTTTGTCCTTTGACATTTTAAAAGGGAATGTTTCCTTTGTCGCTGTATAAATATGTTCGTCAGTATTCTTGTGTGCTTTGTGGTTGGTTTAAATGAGACGTATAGTTGGTTTTCTTCTGGGATTTTTAATGAATAAGCATTGTTTTCAAGTATTGTTATACCAAAATTTTGATTTACAGAGATATTGAGTAGGTATTGACATTTTTCTGGCTTGTTATTTATACCTATTTATTTTGTATGTATAACCGCATACTATGAATATTTTAACTGATTTTGATTCGATGGGCTTCTATACAATTTTATATAATACAACCAAAACTACTGATTTTGATAAAACTTATATTTAGACCTTGGGCCCTTCCAAAGAAAAATAATTAACTTTGTTTTTTCTTAAGAGTCTGAGATTGCATAACATACGTTAAGAAACAGTTTTTTTTAAATAGGTTAAAAATAAAGAGCCATTTAGATATGATCGTCTTTGATCCGTCAATATGTTGTTTAACTAAGCGAAACTTGTAATTTAGTTAAGTAAGTAGGTTGAGACTGCGTCACGTAAGCTAAGCTAGGCGAAACTAAGTTACCTACGTTTCGAACAAGAATTAATCTTCAAAAAGCGACTACCGTTTTAAAATTGTGAAAACACCTAAACTAATTTCAGTTTAATTTACTCGTATATACAAACAAAGTTACTAGAAGCATTTAAAAAAAATATATATTGAAATTGACTTCGTAACGATAATCGAGATTTTTCTGATAACTTAAAAAACGTTACTATAAAAGAGTTTATTATAATACTAACAAAGTTTTCTCTCTTTTCCACAGTACAAAAACGCGCTCGCATCACTGAAGTTTCATCCAGTCCGACATCGAACGCCGAACAATCAGATCCAAAGACTCCCGCCGCCTCCCCTCCGCTAGCCACACCACCCCCTCGCTCGCCCTCCGACCACGAACTAAACGTGGAAGAAGAACTAGATGACACCGAGCCCTCACTCACACCAGAAAACCTATCCATGAAAGAGACGAGAGACGACGTCCCCGTCAAGAAAGAACAAGACGACAAATGGGACAACGATTACAAATACAAAATGTTCCGACGGAAAGAAACGCCTGAAACGACCGAGGAGTCTTCTTATCAGAAGTCGCCGATAGACGTCCTTATTAAGGTGTTCCCTAGACGTAGTCGACAGGAGATAGAAGCGATGTTGAACCGCTGTAAAGGTGACGTGGTAGCGGCCATGGATATGATGATCAACGGGTCTGAACCGACTCCCTCATACAATTTGACGCAAGAATCTCCACCGTATTTACAGAATTACCAGTCCAAATCTGCTTTCTCTCCGCTGTCCAATCAGAATTTTAAATTTTCGCCGTCTAGACGGTTTTTAACTCCGCCGTATAGTGGCACGGGGTATTTACCCACGGTGATAAGACCTCCTCCTGATTATTTGTCGACTTTCATGCCGCCAACCGATTTGATGTACGGAAGGCAGCTGCAAGTCCCGTCGCCGGGGACTTCCCCGACTTCGGATAATACGAACAATGACGGGTTTTCTGATTAGTTTGGTAGTCGGTTGGATTACGAAGTCTGTCACTCGCAATCGCAATCGTCTTTCTTTCTAAAGGGCTTCGCTCTTGCTTTGTGTGAGAGTAAAATAAAGCGATACAGAATACCATCACGCAAACTTTATTTGGTGTAAAATTTTACAAAGTCGTTTTAATAATAATAAGTATAAACATAGATCAGTAAATGCGCTAAATACCATAAATTTTAGAATTGGTACTTCACGTTTGTGGTATTGTCACGTCTCTTAAGGGAAACCCGTGTCCAGCTATGGGACGTGAATGAGTTGAAACGATAGGTAAATCTAAAATCTAGACTTAACATTTTGTGATTTAAAATTATCTCCTCTCGAAATGAACTGTAAAGAAAAAACCTTTATCGTTATAATGTATCTAATGACGATAAAGATTTATTTTTCTCTTGAAGAGACTCTTATTATAATTTAGTAGAATAATAATTTCTAAATTTTGATGTATACTTAACGTAGATACAAAACAAATAATTGATAGAGTCAGGCGTTACTTTGCGGAAATCCATTTATAATAAGATGGTATATACAAAATATTTAGTGTTTTTCCGCCTCGTCTTGATGTCAACGTGAGAAATCGAAAAATATTTTTGTTTGTATGGTGTGGTTCCTCCTCCTCACCGCCACACCTCACCTAGAAAATAATATTTCTCTTATGTTGACTCTTCAAGCGCTCGCTCGAAAGCGAGCGCTTGAAGAGTCAACATCTCCTGAGGATGCCTTGTGCTAAGGCGAAACACGTGTCGAGGAAGTCGGATACTGAGAGAAAGAGAAATAATAAGGTGAGGTGTGGCGGTGAGGAGGAGGAACCACACCATACAAACAAAAATATTTTTCGATTTCTCACGTTGACATCAAGACGAGGCGGAAAAACACTAAATATTTTGTATATACCATCTTATTACAAAACAAATCTAAAATAACTTTATATAACTAACTACTTAATTATGTAAATATGGCTTATATCAATATACGTACTTAGAAAGTAATTGAAAATTCATCTCACGGTAGTTTTCGACATTAGAAAAAGTAGAATAATATAGTTATATAAGATATCTCATTGGTTTTCTAATAATATTTTAGCGTTAGACGCTGTACAGAATGTAAATATATTATATAAAATCTTATTCAAAAATTTAATCTTCAACATTATTAATATTTTCTCGAGTGTGAACTGAGATTTGTAATAACCCGAGTCCTAAATTAAATACTATTTTAACTTATTTCTGTTTATACCCCTAAGCAAAAAACATGGGCGGTTTAACATGAGAGAACCTTTATTTTTAGTCACAATTTCAATAGATAAATCATGAAAATATTCCAAAAATATAGTTCGTAAAATTAGTGTTCAGTAGAAGAAATTTAGGCTTAGAACGTTACAAAATTTAGATTAAAAAAAAAAAACTAGATTTTAGCATGTAAATAATTAGAAAGTAAGTTAAAATATGTAACCATTATAACATAGAGATTGTAATGTAAAATAATAATTATAATGTATTGAATATACGAGTACGTGCTCAAACTGTATTGTGTATTTCTTTGGTTAATATCACAAAACTTTCGTTTCTAAAATAAAGATCTAAATCCACCCAGGCCATCGTCGTAGACACGGACGCCTTATTACAAACACCAAAATATTTCGCCAAGCATCTGTCCCGGCAGCCGTCCATAAGAGTTACTCGTAGTGCATTCCAGACTAGGCATGCTCTAAGACCAAAGTTTCGTTGACTTCAGTGGTCGTGCGAACACGTTCTCAAATGCCATGCTTTCTTGAATAAAAAAAGCCTTGATAAAGTTGACCGAATGAGAATGAAACTATAGTTAAAAAATATTTTTTAAGCTACTCTAATATTCTTACTTACTTCACAACGATCGGGTTCGTGTAACAAATGGTACTATATAATAAAACGAAATAAACAGGTTGGTTTTGTAAACATAACATGGATTGAACTATTGAACTACACTACCTACACCCACATTGTTGAGGAGACACGTGCTCAGCAGTGTAACGCTATGGGTTGATACGTAAATAAAACTTACGTCAGTAATAAAACTAACTTTAATTTTAACCTCTTTTTATCAACATGTTTTCTTCAGATATCTGTGATTTGTTATCATGTGCTTGTGATTTGATACTGCAAAATTGTATTAGTATATTTATATTGTTTATATAAACATTTATACGCTTTTCACGCGTACCTGATTGTTGGAAAGGTCCAACTATAGTTTCGTTCACATTCGGTGAACTTAATCAGGATGAAATGAGCCGTTCGTGTCTACAACGATGACACGTCCCGCACTCAATTAGTATTTTATTTTGACTAATTTGTACCTGTTGACATTTTTCATAAATATTTTTTCAATCATTAAATATACATAATATTAATAGCAAGAATTTTGAATTTTTCATTTAACGTGTCTCGGTAAATAAGCTTTACAATTTTTTTATTTATGAGCAATAGTCCTACCATATTTTTTGGGAAATAAATATTCATTCGTTCGTTCATTTACTCGTACCTTTGACAGGTCGAGGTGGCTTTAAAAAATGAGTTCCTATTACATTTTCCTTGTTACCAAATTTCATGATTATATAGGTTCATGGGAAGTACAAAAACTGGTTACTATTATATATGGTTTTTATAAATGCAGAAGCCGTGACGTAAGCTGTCATGTCTTTCAATGAGACCATAGACCCAAGAGATAAAGAAACAAGAGAATAGATTAAAAAAAAGAGACTAATAGATCAATAAAATAAGTAACAATTCCATCAGAATTATTTTTTCTTTTGATGTACCTACGGAACCTTAAAGTTGCGAGTTTAGTTTGTAGGTTTTTTAGACAAAGTTATTACACATAAATATGACAACTCCCCTTAAACAAGACTCAGATCGTACTTGAAGCAAGACTCTTCTTTAAAGTAATAAAAAATAGTATTTTTAGTATTTTATATAGCATTAGCATTCAGCCCACTAACCGATAACCCAATATAAAGGGTCACTGGTAAACAATTAACAACCTCTTAAGGGAGGCTTCTGATAACCATTAGTAAATACTTTTGATCTACGCCTTTTGAAAAAATCCAAAAACAGACTTTTCAAAAGGTGTAGATCTAAATTTGTAGCTTTGGCCATGAAAAACTTAAATTATAGCATGCCAGTTAGTTACCAGTCGCCTTTTGAATTTTGAGCGTGTAAGTCATTTAACTGAACCTAATTAGATTATGTTAAATTAAACCGTTACAGATATAACCTTGCTAAACAATGGTCAATCTACAAAATCTGAGTCACTCTACCAATGCTCAATCATTTAAGCCTTTTCTAATTGCAGTTACAGCGTCTGTCAGATATGTCGCCAGCAATACCATTTCTGCTCCAATCTGTCCACTTCGTCCGTTCCACTTCCGCTTCACTTTGTCCGGTTTACTCCGCGTGCACTTTGTCCGGTCTACTCCGCGTGCACTTTGTCCGGTCTACTCCGCGTGCACTTCGTCCGGTCCACTTCACATGCACTTTGTCCTCCCTTGTCTCCACTTTGTCCACTTCATTTGGCAGATGCCCGCATGTCTATTCGGATTGGAGGCGGTGTATGCAGTCAATTGCATACGAGATTAGTGGCTATTGCTATTAAATGTGGAACGTTACAATAGCTACAGAATCTAGTAGGGTTTGTTAACTGACTACAAATAGGAAAACGTTCTCAATTAAAAACGCTAGTAATGGACCAATTTAAATAAAATTAGTAGGCAATATTTGTAACACCTATTAAACAAAAAGAAAACGATTTTTCGTGACGTCATTGAAAAAATCGAGGAAAGTACATAAAATAATTAGTACAATATAGGATATAGAATAGACATCATTATCTCATCGATTACCTAAACCAGTATGGTATAGGTACTTTCATTTCTGACCATGAAACGAGATGGTATTATCAATTTTGATAATTAACTTCATCAATAAAAAATAAATCAGATATCGTAATCGCAAATTGATACTGGTTATTAAATACCTTGTGCGTAAGTATATAGATTAATTAGCATTATAAACAAGAAGTACTTTGTCTAAGTATACATAGCTGTAGATTATCTGTGCTTACCGCTTAGTCCTTTATCCTTATAGTCTAAGAGCCATAGGCTTTCGCTATCAGTATAGTTTAGGAGCTGCCGGCCGTTATCTCACACGAGCTGTGTGACCGGACTGTCTATTGTTTGATCTGTAATTGGATTGCTTGCGATGTCTAGTGGAGTAATACTGATTGACTCTGCATGCAGATAGGTGATAGTATATGACGCGGTGCCAGCATTGATGATTATTGAACGGTAGAATCAGCAAATTTAGTTCGTGTAGCCCTTAGCGCGCTCTTTACCATTGATAACATTTCATTTTTGGAAAGTAATGTATATTCGAAAATCATTTCGAGAATGTAATGAAGAGTTTATACTAAAAATACCAGATTTTTATATCCACTCTCTTCCGAATTATTAAAAAAAACATATATATATTTTTTCGTATTTATGCTGAGACCGTCATATGCCACCAATAAAAAATATTATTGTATCTGTCATCTGTGAACCGTACCAAAACAAACAGCAAAAATACAGATAATTAATAACTTGACTGGCCGGTTGGCGCAGTTGGTAGCGACACTGTCTTCTGCGCCGCTGGTCCCGGGTTCGATCCCCGGATAGGTCAAACATTTGTGTGCATGAACATTTCTGTTTGACCTGTGTCTGGGTGTTTATTATATACATATATAAGTATTAATGTAAATAAGTACGTATATCAGTGATCAGGTTACCGTAGCACAGGTTTTGCCTAGTTTGGGACCTGAACACCTTTGTGTGGATGTTGACGCATATTATATTATTATAACATTATTTCTTTACGAGCTTTTGATGAGATAACATGTTGAACTTATCTTATATTTTCACAAATCTCTAAAAAACGTACTTAATGATTACATTTTGAATAAAATAAAAAAATAGGCATACCTTTTTTTCATTTGTCTTCCATTATCGTAATAAAAATGAAATGTTGTCAATTAGGAAATACAAAACTCAAAAAAAAAGTATAAAGTTCAGTGTAACAGTAATTTTTGCCACTCGCTTTAAGCACTCGTGAAAATTTAATCCGGTCAGAACTCAAACGTCACGGCTAATCATCAACAGAACGCCGACTTCATTCTTGCTTCATTCAAACCGCATCAGATTTAGATTATCTGTGGCACGCGTCATTCACGTGACCAAAACAAGATGGCCGCTGGTTATTTCAGTTTAAAGTTTAACCGATTCTATAAACTATTGTTTGGCGGTTTTTAAACGTTGATTACCGATTACAGAGGGGTCGTTTAAATGCTATGAAATTGCGTGGGAATAGTTTATTTTTATTCCGTTTGATTGGACAATGAATTTATTTGAATAATTTTGATTTTAATTATCTTATTCTAAGAGAATACAATTGTTTCGTATACCAAAATCGACTTAGTAGTAATCTTATATATAAAAATCAATTGCTGTTCGTTAGTCTCGCTAAAACTCGGGAACGGCTGGACCGATTTAGCTGATTTTGGTCTTGGAATGTTTGTCGTACTCCAGGGAAGGTTTAAACGATGAGAAACATACATAACTGTTAGGCGGTACGAAGTTCGCCGGGACAGCTAGTGTGTAATAAAATCGCAGGTGTGCTGATAAAATATAAATTATTCAGAATTATGAGGGATAATATTATTTGCGCTTTGGTCATCTAAAATGAAGGTATAATTAGTAATGCTAAAAAATCATAAAAAATACAGTACGGCCGATAGTCTAACTGACTGTAGGTGTACCTAACCTGTGTGTGCAGGTGTTATATGTCACTTAGTTTTTGTAGATAAAAATGATACACATAGGTGTTTTATTTTCATTACTAATAAAATTACTAAGAAAATATAAACATTTGAAAATTTACCTTTTTGCTTTTCTCGTGATATCAGGGTTCTATTAAGAGCTGGTAACAAAGTGTTCAAGCTGTAAAGACTATTTATTTTAAGGACATTATAAGTGAAACTCCAGTTATGTTGCAATGACTGAATGTATTCAATATCCTCATGCATTAATTAAATTGACATTTTGACCACTCCTCACACAAGAACCTCTCCAAATACGTCCGTCGCGCACACCTTCACAGATTAGATAGTAGATAGATAGATAAATCAACACTTTATTATAGAATCACAAAACATAACAATACAAAATATAATTTACATATAGTGCCATAAGTGGCGGCCTTATCGCTTAAAGCGGTCTCTTCCAGGAAACAGTACAATACAATATTTCTTTATTGCACACCAAAAACTAAATATAAACAATAAAATACAAAAAAGAACAAAACATCGGTAGTGCATTGGGCGAACTTATCGCCTAAAGTAATTTCTTCCAGGCAACCGTGCGATGGATCGGACTAAGTGAGAACAGTCACATCGGTGGTGTATCAATAGCAAAAATAGAAAAAAAGCATGGTACAAATAACGTACGGCAAAAAAAACAACAAGAATAAATATATATTCAAAATAAATAATACACATATTTAAAACATACCTACATACATACATGTCATACCTACTCGCGATAATCATAATAGGCAACATTTGGATTTAGATTTTTGAAAAAAAAAGTTCCTCTAGGACAAGGGTGTACTTACAATAAAGAAAGTAATCTATACTTAATTACACATATACATACCTACATTCTACCACAATATCAGCTACGGGCTACGGTGCTACGCCGTAGACACGTAGCACCGAAGTCTGCGTTGAACTCTTTTCACTTGACAATAGAAATATATTTATTTGCTACTCGAAAATATCTTACAAAAAATCAAATTATAATATTGACTAGCTGCCACAAACCAGTCCCGACTGAACACAGCGCCGACTGAACACAGCGCCGACTGTAACAGCCAGCGTCGATCTTCCGTTGGAACCGGGACGTGACGTCACGCACGCAATATTCACCTGTACCTTTTTCCATTGACTCTACATTCTACATAATTACGTTAACTGCTGCTGAGCACATGTTTCTTCTATGAAAAGGGAGAATCCTTAGTTCACTTCTATATAATCGTAAATTTACGGTTTCGGCAGTTCATTTGTCTTCGATTATATTAACCTTCTCCGACAAGTACGTTTTATCACGATGTTTTTCTTCACCGTTCAAGTTAGTGGTAATTAATTATAATAATGCACCCTACAGCTATTAAGTACTTGTGTTGTAACATATTTTTTCTGTAATTCTTAAATGTGGCGAATTCTTATTTATGCGTTTTTGGATTTGCGGCCCTTTATAATGAAAAACCCATATATGTACATAAGGTAACTGATAACTTATACCAGCATTTTTTTTATAAAAACGAGTAAAATATCGTTATTATGTACCGTAAAACGGTGTCAATAGAAATCGCTGGGTGAATAAATACAAATCTGGGAAAGTTTTTGAACGCTTATTTGTGTAGAAACGGCATTAAATTATAAATGTAATTAAAAATAAATATAGTACTTTTTTATTTAGAAAACTAACGCGTGTTTGATTCATATTGTTTAAAAGACAGATTTTCATGCGTAACTGATTGTTGAAAAGGCCCAATTATAGTTTCGTCCACATTTGGTGAATTTCATCAGGGATGAAATGATAACACGTCTCTACTATAACTCTAACGAAACCATAGTGTCTCTCTCGTAACGAAAATATAGTTGGACCTTTCCAACAAATAGGTTTTTGGGTTAAAACAATATGAATGTTGTACAAAAACAAGAAGTAACCATTGTAATTTGTTTTGCCTTCGTGTTTGCCTCCAGGTGAATCCGGAGAACAGACCTAGTTCCTAGCACTTCATAAATTTAAAGAAGGCAACAGAACTGTTCCCGGTTCATTGTGCGAAGCGCGTTCAACGTTCACAGTGAACAAAGGACGAGTGCGGATAATTGGGCAAGTTTGTGAGTAACTCACGGCACGGTGAAGCCGGACCTGCCACAGTTAACTGGTTTCTACTGGATTTATCCAGTTAGAATGTAGTTATACCTTAATGAAACCACAAAGATTTGTATTGATAACTATTATTTATATTGATGCTATAACATATTGACTGACAGAGCATGAACAGTACAAATAACTAGAATAATAGATAACATTTGCAATTTAATTTTCATATCATACAAAAAAATTGACTGTGCATTCCTTGTGCGAAAGGCGTTCACTATTCACAGAAAACGTTTGTGAGTATCACAGCGCGGTGAAGCACAGTTTTATCGACAGTTAACTGTATTTTTACTGGATTTAGCCAATCATAATGTAGTTTTATGTTAATAAAGCAGGAAATGTTGCAGATGTAACTATTTTTATCATTTTTTTCAGTGAATTTTAGTATTGTGCCGACGAATAGGCTTGATTTAAAGATTTGAAGGGCAGTATTAAAAATCATAAAGGTTTGATATCCTACCCTTCCTCTATAGGCAAGTTGATAAGATACGGAATGATTTTTAAATGCTTCCTCAGCTCTCAAGGTTGATCCCAGTATGCTATATTTGAGCAAGATAGGCTGTGGTTTGTCCTGAGTGACATAAATATGCCAGCAAACTCAATCGCTGACCGTGCGAGCGCATGCAAGTTAGTTTGAAATTTGGTCTGCAAATTATTCTTAGGCCGCAGATGAAATTGCAGTGCAAGAGTCCGTTAACAGATAATTATCAATTGACTGTTAAAAAGAGGGGTACGAATACATTATTAAAATTTAATAACCTCACTCTAATTGACATATATAAAAATAATAATTAGGATTTCAATGTTAATAATTTATTCAAGCCTCTCTTGGACTATATGGTAACTGAAGAATTCATAAGGTTAGTAAAATAGGACGATACACTCACAAACCTTAAATAATAAAATATACTTTATTGTCCAACTATACATTATACATCAACATTTAATTTATTTATACATAAAAATATGTCAATTTTTTTTTTAAATAAAAATTATTTTGTTTGGGTACCCAAGAATAGATGTAGGCCTCCTCCATGCGCGTCCAGGTGTTGCGGTCTTGAGCCAGTCCAGACCAGGCCCTCCCTCTTGTCCCTACCTCTTGTCCTTACGCTGACTTTGGGATACCAATGTATTATACGTTCGCTCCACCTACCATCTTTTGCTCGCGCCAAATGCCCAGCCCACTTCCATTTCAATCTAGAGAGCATTGTTACTGCGTCGATCACCTTGGTCTATTTTCTTATATAAACGTGTCTTTTTCTATCCATAAGTGTTAGACCTAGCATAGAACGTTCCACAGCTCGCTCAAATTTAGCTAGTTCGTCTACTATCTCTTTAGTTAGTGCCCACGTCTGGCACCCGTAGAGCAAGGAAGGCAAGATGGTATTGTCCATTAAACGTTTTTTTAAATAAACTGGTATACGGCTCTTGAAAAAGTCTTTGTTGGCCCAGAACTTTTTCCATGCTGTTGCTAATCTACGTTCAACTTCTTTAGCAGTAGCGTCTTCAAACGTAATTAGTTGACTGAGATATATATATTCATCTACATACTCTATGCTTTATATATTTATATAACTTTTAAGCTTAATTGGTCTGGAGGCGCCATTTGTCATTACTTTTGTATTGCTTAAATTCATGCAAAGACCTATTTTCCTGATATCGTTGTGTAGCATATTTAACATGAGGGTTTCAGTTTGTTCCGCTATTAACACTATATCATCAGCGAAACCTCACAAATATTAACAGTAGTTTATAGTCACACTTGCTACATACGAGTAAATACTATTCGCTGTCACTCATTCTTCTGTAATTCAATCTTTCAAACGTAACTTCAAATGAATACCTAAAATAAAATAAAATATTGTAAAATATAATTGTACAATAAAGCAATTAAACCATTATACTTTATCCAAATAATATACCTTATAATCTATTCGTAGTTACAACACTTGGAATTAGCGGATAAATGAATTTTAAACTCTGTATGTAAATAATTTTTATAATTTGTTTTAAATATAAATGTGAATGTAATTAATGCAATAATAAGAATATTATGAATTGTATATTGAATACCGTACTGTCTTCTCACCCTCTTCTGGGGTGGGGATAGGGTTTCAAGGCATAGCTCTCTTGGCCCTGGCGCGTCTCCGTCCATTACAATGGATGGGTCTTGGGATCTTCAAGGGTTTTCCAGGTCGCTAGTGAGTTTGAAGTCCCCGGCTCCACGTGTGGTTCGGCGCGATCAAGCCCTGCCAGGTGAGATCCCATGGGGGAAGGCCCAGCGAACCGATCAGCAGCCGAACTGTGTATGCCGGGGGTCATTGTCTCTGATGGGTTGGTGTCTCACTTCAGTTGTGGTGCGATGAAGTCTCTAGAAAACCCTTTCGTTTTCCTCCTTCCTGGCTCGTCTGGGGGTCGCGCGTGAAGGGGGGCAATGCCCCTGAGATGCTCTTGATTCGGGCGTCTGCTTTTGTGAACATCTTTGTGGTCAGTCTTTGGACGAAGCTGCTAATGTCCTCGTGTTTGAGGTCTCGGTGGATGGTTGCATTTCGGACGTAGCGCGGTGCGTTCACGATCATTCGCAGCGCTACGTTTTCCTGAGCTTGTATTCTCTTCCGATTCGTCGCACTGACGTATGGGTACCAGGCTGGCGTCGCATACGTCAGGCGGGACCTCAAGTAGGTTTTGTAGATTAGCAGCTTCGTCTTTATCGGCAGTCTTGAATAGAGGATGGGGAGGAGTTTGGCGCGAGCTCCCCTCACCGATCTTATTTTGTGGTCGACTTGCTTACCGAACGTCAGTTTTCTGTCAATCGTAATGCCGAGATACTTGACGTTCGGTAGCCATTGAATTTCCTTTCCTTGGAGCTTCAGTGGGTCTGGTAGGTTGCAGCTCCCGGTAATGAAGGCCTGGGTCTTCGCCACATTTACCGAGAGCCTCCACTTCATCAGCCATTCAGGCAGGACATCCAGGGTGGGTTGTAGTTTCTTTGCTGTGAAGGCTGGTTTGTACGATGAGGTGTAGTAGGCTGCATCGTCAGCGTATAACGCCAGCTTTACCTGCCCGACGACAGGGATATCGGTGTACCAGGCGTAGCAGATGGGGGAGACGCAGCTTCCTTGTGGCACTCTGGCCTTCACAGTTTTCTCTGTAGAGAGAACGTCCTCGACCGCCACTACGAAGCGTCTGTCCCTCAGGAAATTGGCAATGATTTCGATGAGTTTCCTCGGTGCGGCGCTCTTCGACAGTTTGTACAGTAGCTCCTCATGCCATACTCTGTCGAAGGCTTTCTCCATGTCAAGGAAGACTGCCACGACATATTCCTTCTTGTTGTGGCAGGTGGCCATCTCGTTCACCATCTTGGTTATCTGGAGAGTGGTGGAGTGTTCGGCCCTAAACCCGAATTGTTCCTCCCTCGGAGTCACGTGCGGCTTCAGATAGAATAGCAGACATCTTTCAAAAACTTTAGAACACCGTGCTCAGCAGCGTGATAGGTCGGTAGCTCTCGGGTTTTCTGGCATCTTTTCCGGGTTTAGGAAGCATCACCACTTTTCCCAGTTTCCATCGGTCTAGGAAATGGCCACTGTGGAGTATGCCGTTGTATATCCTTGTGAGGGCGACGACGGTCTTCGGCGGTAGGTGCTTTTGAGGGCCTCGTTTGTGATCCCGTCCTTGCCAGGCACCTTCCTTCTGGGCAGTCTCTGTATCAGTCTTCTGACATGGACAGGGTTAATGAATATGGCTTCTAAGCTCTCTGCCAGGATCTCAGCTCTGTCTTTGGCTTCGAACTTGAGCGCTCCACCCCTGTCGAGCAGTGGCTGGGTGGGCCTTGAGGTATCTGTGAGTTGTCGGCATAGTCGGTGGACTGAGGGGATCTCCTCGGAGATGTTCAGGATGTGATCCTCCCAGTCGTCGGCGGCGTGCTTGTCCAAGGCCACCTTCACCTGCTCGATCAGGGCGTTCAGCCTCCTCTTCGTCCTTGGGCACCTTGTCTCCCTTTTTTCGCGAATGAGTTTCCGTACCCATAAGGGTACGGAAACTCATTCGAAAGGGGAGAATCCATTCCCTCCCGATAACGGGAGGGAATGGATTCTCCCCTTCGACTCGGTGGTGCGCGTGGCTGTTGACAGGGAGGTCTGGATTGCTGTGGTCAGTTCGTCAGTTGCTTGGTCAATTTCATCTGCCGTCATGATGGGCCTCTTCTTCGTTTTCTCGGCGGCAGTCTTCTGGAATGTTTCCCAGCAGATTTTGCGTCCTGGTGGTCTTCGTGCTACTCTGCTGGGAGTGTCTTGCAGTGTCGCTATGCCTGGGCGGTGATCCGATGGGAGGTCATTCATGACGGCGAGATCTAATTGAGTTCTCAGGCCCGCGATGACCAGGTCTATGATACTCCCGTTGCCACCGGGGTCATAATGGGTCCAGGTGTCTGGGCCCATGACTTCATATTGGTGGTTGAGTGAGTCGTTGTAGAGAATGCGACCGTTGGTGTCTATCTGCCCTGAATTCCAGGCTGTGTGTTTGGAATTCAGATCACCGGCTAATATCGTCGCATCCTCGGCATGTAGTAGGGCCCGTATCTCGGCAGCCAGCTCAGCTCCACTTCTCCGACGGTGGCTTGTAGATCGCGAAGAACCTTAGCTTCTGCTTCTGGGCGGGCATCTCAATGATGACTCCTAGTTCCTGGATCGACTGGAAGTCCACTCTTGGAATTTCCTGGTGAACCAGTCGGCGGTGCACCAGTACCGCCAGTCCTCGGTAGGCTTGACTAAAGGGGGAGACTTCGTCTTTTCTGTAGACTATGTAATTGGGTATCTTCAGCTTAGCTGTCTGGTTCAGGTGCGTCTCGCAGATCAGCATCGCGTCTATGTTCTGCTCACGAAGAAAAAGCTCCAGCAGTTTCTTTTTCCCCGTGAGCGTCTGGGCGTTCCAATAACATAGCCTAAGGTCTCCCCCCATTTCTGTTGAGGATCCTCATGAGTCCCATCAGGGTGGCGGTTTCTGTGTCGGTGCCTGACTGGACCGCTTTCAAGATATTCTTGAGCACGTCTATTGTTTGGCCCAGTGAGTCATTCTTTCTGCTGTCAGCTGGTGCGGCAGTGGGTCGGCTCTCTGTTTTCTTTTTCTTATTTCTCCTCTTTGACTTCTTAGAGGCTCCACTTCCCGCCGGGTTAGCTGGAGCCATCAGGGAGGTGGCTGCCGTTTCCTCGACGGCTGGTCTTTCGGCTGGGGCTGTGCCCCTTCTCCCTCTTTCAGGTGCTGCTGTCGTCTCTGTCATTGTACCACTCCGCCTATTCCTCATCTCCTTTATGAAAATAGGGCACTGGTGGTAATTGGCGGGGTGCGCTCCACCACAGTTTACGCAGGTGGCCGGCTTCTCCTGTGGTCGGGGGCATTCGTTTGCTCTGTACTCCTCTCCACAGCGCACACAGGCCTGCTGTCTGTGACAATTGTGTGACCTGTGGCGGAACTTCTGACATCTATGACATTGTGAAGGCCCTTTCTTTCCTCTCCAGGCCTCCACAATGATCCCCGGCATCATGAGCAACTCCGAGACTTGGTAGATTGCCGGGGTGAGGTTTGGTGTCTTCTGTAATTGCATCGAATCCCTGTTTCCCTTGTATGTTTTTAATATATTCGGGGACAAAGCCTTTCTCTTTTAGTGCTTCTTGTATTTCGTCTGTGTTGGTGTCTGATGGGAGGCCCCTTATGGCCACCTTGAGGCTGCGTTCGGCTGGCAGTGAGTAAGAGAACCAGCTTATATTGTCGGTTTTCTCCAGGTCCGTGAGGTAGGCCTGGATCATCCTGTACTCGGCCTCGTCTTCGGGGGTGAAACGGATCCCTCTTCCGTATGGGCGTCCGTTTGGTGGCCTTTTTAATTTACCCGCCAGCACTTTAAAGTGGTGCGACCAATTGTCGAGTCGCTCGACCACTAAAGGCGGATAGCGGGGCCTACTAATTTCTTCTTGGCTTCAGATGGCGGCGGCGGCTTCGGCAGTGGTGACCTCTTCTTGGCGGCAACGTAATTATCGCGCGTTGCGCGAACTCCAGGGCGACCTGATCGTCTATTGAGAGCTCGGTGCCCTCCATCTCAGCTTCTTGTAGTCGCAGAAATAGCGCCATCCAGCGGAGCATATCTTGCGAAAGGAGCCTGTGGAAAGTCGGGCGAGCGCGAGAATATCGCGCTCGAATAATCCTTTCGGTGATAATTTCGACTCGACGGGCGTTCTTGCGGTTCTTACAGGCGTCTTCATCTTCTCTTCGTCCGCTTCGCTGTCGGAAGACAGCGCCACGGTCGAAGGTGGAGGCGGCGGCGATCTTGGTGGTTGGCCCTGATAAGGGCCTTTGGACGGGCCCGGGGTTGGGTCGTTGGGCATCCTTCGGGATGGTGACTCGTTGGGTCACCCACGTTCTGCAACCACGGAGCTACAGGCGCTGCATGGCCCGCTGCTCCGTCTCTCCGCTGTGCGCAGGTGGTCCCCTCCGTAGCACTAGACTACGGGCGCGAATCGCAGATATTTTTTCAAAAAATAGCGGCGACAGACAGAATGTGACTTATAGTTGGCTCATGCAAAAAGAAAACGTGGTAAGGCGATCCGTTTATTTAATAAAATTATAATCCCTGGAAGAACACTAGGTGCGGCGACACAGGGTATCCTACTGCGGCAGCTAGTGCCATTAGTTATGTCAAGTAGCACGAATGTTCAAACAATTAAATACTGTAATATCAATAACATGCAATATCCTCCTTGTTATAACTACATTTATTTTTTTGTAAAATTAATTTATGTTTTATATGCTTTCTTTTACTATTTCTAATTTTATTGAAAAATAACTTTATTTCGAGTGTTCAGGTACAGTAATTTTTTATTATTTACTACAGTTAAATCAGAAATCAGTATTGCACAAAAGTCAAATTTATAAATATAATTTTTAATCTTTATAGCTTAACTCCATCCACTAACCCCGCTTAATAATTCAATACTTTCTTCTCACTTCGCTGTACCACTATTACAAAAGTAGCCAGAACAGGACAGGAATATCACTGAAACTGTGCGATAGAGAAAGAGAGAGGGTCTTTTGTGAAAAGTTTCAGCCTTGAAGTGGAATCCGATATCAAATTGTAAAATTTCCAAGTTTGGTTTCGATTTATCGTCAAAATGGGTAGATCTTAACTGGCCCGATGGTCCATTATCGTTCCCGGGATAACTGTGACATATTACTTATAAAAGTCTCATAGTAAGTAGATACTTTTCTATGTTATGCTTAGATTATGGAAAATTGTTTTTTGTTCGTCCTCCTGAAAATGTCGCAGGAGAATAACCACGCAGGAAAAAAAATATCATTTCTATCTCTTTACGAGTGATAAGGGACACAAAGAATTTTTTTTGCAGGGGAAAAACAGCATTTAAATAATTTGTTCTCCGTCATCAAAAACTGAGAAATTCCTCATTTAAAAAATACACCGCTTTAAAAGATTTATTGTAGAATGAGTAAAACATAAACGAAAACAAAAAAAAAAACTTAATTTGAAGTCATGTTCAAGACTGATACACTCTCTTCGTTCAGTCAAAAATCAAGAAGACACGAAATCCATCCCTTCCGTATAAAAACCAGACATAAAATTCACAACAAAAAATTAAATTAAAAATTAAATCTAATACCTCAATCGAAGTGCTTCAGTAGATTGTCCGAGCCGGGGGCGCAATAAATAAAATAAAATAAAAATATTAAAAACAAATACAAGCGACGGAGGGTGGAGGGCGGAGGGTGCCATAATAAAAATAATTACGGGGTGAGTGCCGCTGACAGGACTGATGGCTCACACAGTATGGAGATAGCTATTTAGAAAGAATTATTATTGATTTCATTAGAAACAAACGTTACATCACATATTGCATATGTATAATAAAAGAGGAATCATCATCTCATCTTGAAAAATTTGGGAATTTGAGTTAATAGATAGACTCAGAATAAAAACTTTCAGCTTGTGATTCCAATTTTGTCACGTTTTGTTTAGAATGCGTCCAAAACAACTAGTTTAGAGCAGACAAAGAAGGATATAGACGATAGATACATGCCATCTCAGGCACACTATAAAAAGGAGGGTGTTACAATGTCCATGGAAATGAAAGAGACACAGGGACCGCTTTTTTGTTCCGTAGCGTATAGCCGATTTTTACATTGCTTAGCATATCATGTGCCAAACAAACTTACTAACTTGAGGTTAACTCATTTATTTGATGTAAACTGCCACTATATCTATCAAATATTAGTGATTAAAAGTGTAAAGATCTGATCTTTTTGTAGAGAACCGTGCGATATGGTTTTATTGTCTGTAACAGTAAAAGCGAAGAAAATTTTCTCACATAGCTGCTGAATTTGGAGTCATAAGGTGACCGATCTTTGTTTTATGTACCTTTATTACATTATACGAAGTAAATTCATGATACTATTACCAAATTAAGTCCATGTTAGAGTATAAAATAGAATAACAATTTTGTTTAAATGTGAGAGCTGATTATGAGCATGACAGTAAATAAATAAAACTCTCTCCATACTAATGTGCCCAAGCGGTTGTGAATACAAAGTGCCCCGGCCACAAGTATAGCGAATTAATCGAAACAAACACGAGTGCTGCCCTCTGATCGACCACACTCCTATCGACCCTTGCCGGGTTTGATATTACATCTACGTAATAACATTTATAAATAATTTGATTATCTAGTGAAATAATAGAACAATTATAAATTTTTGTGGCTCTTTTAGCCTACAGTGCCTTCGTAGGGAAGACTCGTCCCTGGCATTGGGACGTTATACGTTGATATATAAAACTATACTCACGTGCCTTTTGCAAGTGTAGATTTTCAATTTTTTTATTTATTTACGACGTAAGGACGAGAATTTACTAAATTTCAAATTTTAATAGATATTTAATGACTTTTTTTTACTAGCTTTTAACGAGAATTTTTTGAGAGAGAAAATTTTTTTTTTTTTTTTTTCAAATTTAAAAATTTCTAAAAACGCAGCAATTACTTTCTGAGTAGAATAATAAAATAGGGTGTCGTTATTTTTAATTTTTTCTTCGCTTTATAATTATCGTAATAAAATTGGGAAAAAATATGAAATGTCAATTATAGCAAGACGATTGTTTCAAGTAGAGAGTAAGTATCCTCGCACAAGTTATAAAAAAAACTTTTAAATGCCTCGATAAAGTAACAATAACCAGCCATATAGAAAGTACCTTTACCTTTACTATTGTATCTATTCTTTTTTTCTGATCGAACTTGAAGTAGTATTGTCTAAAGTAGAGGTATATCAGTCACCACAATCTCTCCCACGCGATGAAAGGCTTGCAGGGTTACCACTAGCAGGTGTACGTATCACCGCTCCAGGGTTGTCTCACGATATAATGTTTACTTACACTAAGGTCTGTTCACGATTTTTTTCAGATAGGCGTAAACTTGATGTGTTTAAAAGTGCGAGCTTTTTTAGGGTTCAGTGAGTTACTTTATTTTTATTAAACTAACTAGTTGTCCTGGTGAACTTCGTACCGCCTAACAGTTATGTTTAACCGTTCCTTGAACATTCACAAACATTTCAAGACGAAAATCAGCTAAATCGACCGTTCTCGAGTTTAAGCGAGAAAAACGAACAGCAATTGTTTTTATATATAAGAAGAAGATTAGTTTCTACACTTGTAAATAAATAATTAAAAATAAACATTTCTATATCCAACGGCAATGAAGAAAGTGCTATGATTTGATATTAAATGCATGTATTAATTAATCTGTCAGTATCTAAGGTAGTAGAATTAATTACTGCAAGATCAAGATGTAAGTATTTACGAAGTAACTCGTTTGTAATTTTTAGTTTTTTTATATTAAACAATTTTAATTTTTTATAACTATTCACATATCTTAATATATATAAATCTCGTGTCACAATGTTTGTCCTCAATGGACTCCTAAACCACTTAACCGATTATAATAAAATTCGCACACCATGTGCAGTTCGATCCAACTTGAGAGATAGGATAGTTTAAATCTCAAATTATAGTCGCAATTTTAATTTATTGCTAATTATTTGTCTGTTATTATTTGACAGTCACAATTATCTGTTAACTCCAAATGATTCTAACAGATGTCGATACCTTTCGACTGGGTTGAGTAAGTAATCAATAGATGGCGCTGTTATGGTAAATCTACGAACGTGTCATATAAGCTACATTTTAACAGCATAATTACCACGTGTTGTTGACGCTATAAAATAGCCACAGCAACGCGTAGCCGGGTCAGCTAGTAAATAATAAATTAATAACTATCTGTCTATATGTTAGGTGAAGGTCACCTATTTAAGTTTAAGTTTTTATTAAAGTTAATATTAATCGGAACCGTCACATAAATCGAGTATCCGATGTTCTCTTAACATTTTTTTTTCCATTCTACTCGTAATGTTGCATTTTGTTGTAGTCTAGTGTAGTTTTTTTTTTTGTTGGTTTTGTGCCACGGCTGATAGGATATTGATATTGTTGATCTGTTATCATAGTCGTATTATCTGTCTGTGGGTTCGATTCCCGATTGTAGCAAGTGTTTGGAAGGATTGTTTATTTTTTATTCGACTGGAAATATTTTTTTAAGTTTTGGGTTAGTCTGGGAAATAATGTGTGCTGAAGTAGCTAACTTTATTTAATTTTTTTTATGTCTTAACACATTTATATGTGTTAAAAAAATTAAAACTTGGTAACAAAAAATATATATATTCTAAATGTTAATGTTAATGTAATTTTTAAGGCAAAAACAAGCACGTGCGACTGGTTTAGGTTTTAGAGCCTAGCTTTATTGTAATTAACGTTCTAATGTTTGCGGCTGACTTGCGGGCTTGGAGCCTAGCCACCATGTTTCATAAAAATCCAAGCCACTAGGTTCTAGGCGCTTAGCAAGCGGCCAGCCATGCGTTTCCAGCCTTACTAAATATTCATAACCACCCAAACTAAACTACCCAAGCACACTAAATATTACATTTTTATTAAACTAAGTACAGTAATGGCCTTTACACGAATTTACTTTGAAACACTTTCTAAAACTAACTTAAGAAATATAAACTATTTTGACACTCTATACTTTTATCACAAAAAAAATCCATTGAGAAATAAGGCTGTTTGCACAATTAGCGATTTTCCACACCCGTGCGTAATCGACCAATGTGTATTCTGCTTAATGTGTTTATTCACGATTGGCTGGGCGTCAAATTTGTTACTTTTTGCATTCATTTGACAGCTCTTGGCAAAACGGAAGCCTTATTTTGGTTACAATTTATATGCGCATTTTTTTGGCATCGAATGTAATCTTAATTTTTTTAGGGAGGCAATGTTAAAAAAGTATTTTCTCTAATACGAGTAGTTACTAATAAGCGTGTATCTAAGTATGTATAATGAACAAAAATAACTTCTAGAAATTTTAAAAGCATAGTTCTAGCCATGGAAGGCTATTTAGAAACGGGTTCGGTTCATATATCTGCATCTCTTAGGTATACAGCAATTAACGATTGTTAATTTATTTCGAAAATTTGTCGTAGTTGTGTAAAATATGATAAATTTTCGAAATAAATTATGAATTTTAAATTTTTCCTCAGTTATAATATCTAAACACTTTTACGAATGATAAAGTCAAAAGTCTGGCCTAAAGGTCGAATCCCGTCGTTTTACGCCGACGGCAAGCAAGTCTACTTAGATAAAAAATACCTGAAGTTATGATAATCATAATCAGACCTATCGAAAATAATTTTGCATCCATTTCGAGGCAGGTATGATAACGTGAGATAAACATTTTTGAAGCATCATAAAATCACGGCTTATTACGTAGTTATCTAGGAAACATTAAGAGGAATGAAACACCTAACGCACGATGCTGTGCAACAACGCGCACAAACCATCACCACCAATGCTCTATCGCAATTCGCAAGTCAAGCCTGACTACGTCACTACGCCATTATACGGCAGTTATGTTAGACACTTTCAGAGGGAAATGTTCTAGGTAAGTCATAACTTGCGAGAACGAGATGCTATGATTATGTTTTACTAGTGAAAAATAGAGAAAGAGATACTGATGTTCCGTCCTTATTACCGTGGCCGCATGTTTGCTTGGCCTTCTGTCAAATCTGACAGAAGTTGTTGCTTGACCTCATACCGATTTTCACAAATCTTCATCTTGTCAGGGTTAGTGGGATCGAACGATCTGTGAGCCAGATAAGGCAATAGTAGTAAATAAGTTACGTAGTGGGTGTTATGAAAGTCAGTAGAATTTATAAGAGGCATTTCATAGATTTTATCCAACTTTGTTACCAACCAATCTAGTAGTAACTAGTCGAAAACATTGCAGGAGTTCGCTAAACAAAATTGGTCGCTGGGACATCCAAAGCAACGCGCAGAGACGATGCGCTGTAACGCAACGTATGTTAAGTCTTTGTATACGCATACTCTATCTTTAGATTATAACAATGAAAACATATCGAAAGGATTGCCTGCTTTACATTCACTACGCAATCTGCCAGTCAAACGGACATCTTAAAAGAATTAAAAAATAAACATTTGACTATCAAAAACGTACAAAACATATAGCTTTATTTCACATCTCTAATGCTATATTTTAATCCATAATCCTCAGACATAAGGTTCAATGAAAGCGAAAAATATGGTTTAAAATTTGAATTAAGAATGAGTTCTGTAAAAAGGTTCGTTATTCAAACAGTTTTTGTTGAATCGATTCCGCGATGATTCTTTTAACAATGTGTAATCGATATCACTTCACTGGTTTCAAATGACGAATAACCAATGTACAAAGACCTCCTCATAATCGTAGTTATTACGGAGAAAAGGTCTGTTTAAAATGGATATGTAACATTTTTTTATTTTACCTGCTTCTAAAGAAGTTTTCATTCAAGTTTTTTTACAATTAAAATTAAATTGTGGTTTAACGTTAAATACCCACATCTGGGTATTTGGAGGTTTCGAGTATTGGGTGACAGTATCTTTGTTCAAGAGTTTTAAACATCTCAACCCGTTTTACTAAAGGAAGTAGAGACAAAGAAAACGTCTGCCAGTTGTCTTGTCAATAGAAAATTTTCACAGATTATAAAACACAGCATCTGAAATAAATGAAAGTGAGGAATACAAGAAGACTTTGTTTTACCTACCAATTTATGCTTATAGTTTTTTTTTATTTGTGTTAATTTCTCCAAAGAGTCTACATTGAAATTGTATATATATATGAGTTTAGTATTATAGATAAAGACTGGCCGGTTGGCGTAGTGACTGGCCGGTTGGCGCATATTATATTATTAATACATAATCTCCTGAACCCTAGTAGCGCTACAAGCGGCATTATCGCTAATAGAGATATATTTCAAGTCTAGCAAAAACTTTTTTGAGGAACATGAGGGGTGTTTTAACTTTCGCCTGGCTACCTACAACTACCAAATGATAAAATCTATCGCCAAGCAACTCACGATGTGTTCCGGAAGCCTTCCTCGAGAGGCAGTATATTGCAGACTAATCTTACTCAATTTAGAGCTATAATAAAAAAGTCTAAATATTCTTCAGCGTCTCTCTAAACTAAGCGTGTAACTTGCATTCCCCTTATTTTTCTCAAACCCCGCCTCTACTGATTCGTATTCTAAAAACCGCTCATTAAAGTCTTTAAAATAATTAACCACAGTTAAACCTTACTTAAACACTCTTTATAAAAACTACAATAGAACAATAAAGCTCTAAAAACACTATATCGCCACACGATATCCATTGAACTTTAACATACTCTAGTTACAGAGTGACTGTACTATAATAATGCCTACAAACGAATACAGCATCGGAGAACTGATATAGTCGTACAAGGTTAAGCCAAGATAAATGATTGAAAATCACGAGTTGTACGCTACACTCAAAATAGCTGTTACTCGCATATAAGTGATTATCCTAGACACTTTCATTCGCTAATCTTTAAAGCTTTTTTACCTACTAAAAAAAATAGTGCTTTTTCCCAAGGTAAACATAAACATAATTTTTTTGTAAAAACTTCATCTAGTCTATATTTGTACCAAATTTCATGAGAATCGGTTAAGTGGGTTGGGCGTGAAAATGTAACAGACAGACAGACAGAGTTACTTTCAAATTTACAATGTCAAGTGGGAATAAGGATTAAAAAAAAGGGTTTATTTTAAGACGAAAATGACAATAAAAATCACGACGACGACTCGCGAAAAGTAGCTACGCGCAATCCGACGGCGACAAACGGGTTGAAAGCTTTGCTTTGACTGTAAGCACACAGTACCTATTTCTAAAATTTTTAAAACAAATTTTACTCAAGGGTCTCTTTGTTGTTTGACATTTCAATAAAAAAAAATTGTTCTATATATTTTTTACATAGCATAATTTGAAACAACTTCCCAGCCAGGTGACAAACCAGTCATCCTGTAAAGTTAACTTTAACTGCCTTTGTTAGTTAACTGCAGTTAACTTACCTTTGTCAGTTAAAGTGCGTTTGAAAGCCACTGGTCTAATTGTTTTCATTGTTTTCTTTATTCGAAGTTATTTGGGGCGTGCTTTCGGTAATTGCTGTTCGATTGCTGCTCGATATTGTGAAGTTGATTTGTATATAAGGGATAGAATTAAGTCTCGCTAACACGATTATACTGTTTAAAAATGATAATCACTTTAATGGTTTTCTAATAATTGCTTTGGTAATCATGTTGAAAACTTCCTTCAATGCATCGTTCTTTCCTTCCTACTTTGGTCCTCTCAATGCATTTAATACTTTTGTTTTTTGTGTAAATCAATAAACGTTGTCATGCCTGGTGGTAGATCGTTTCCTATCGCTCGCCTGGCTAGCTACCACCCTCAAGTTTTAAAATCTGTCGCCAAGCACCTAACGGTGTATTACGGCAGCCTTCCATGAGAGACAGTGTATTCCAGACTAGGCTTGCTCCATCTAGGGCTACAGTATCGCTGACTTCCGTGGTCGTGCAAACTTGTGGTCAAATGTCTAGCTGTATAGGTTAACAAACATAAATTTTGAAACATTTTGTCTAGTACACACGTTTTTAAACAATATTATGAAAACCCGTAGTGCTGGTCAATGGTATTGTAGGAACATTCCTGAAGATCACTAAACATTTTATAAAATTACAATAAATACATACAATAAATATTATACAATAATAGATAATTATATATTATTCTGCTGTTTTTTTTATATCAGACGACGTACTTGTTGCAAACATCACTTTGAGTGGCAAAATTTTTTATTTTAATCGATATTTATTTTTCTGTATAAGCAGAGTATTTATGTTATCAATTTATACGAAACAGAATAGAATAAGTAAAGCACCTAATATTGTTGTAAGTTATCATAGTATATAAGTTACTAACTTTAAGAACAGTATCTTGACCTGGACTTACATATTAAGCTACACCATAACGTGTTGCTTAAACAGGGTCCATGTAAATATTATCTATTATTAACAACGATTATGTGTGTTGCTAAAAATAAAAAAACATAGAAAGATTACCTATAGACCACCAGAGGGCAGCGTGCCCAGCTTACTAATAAATGAATATTAAAGTGAATTAATATTTTGTATACCAAATTTCGTCAAAATTACTTACGACGCGAGTAAGCAATCTAAATTCATAACTGACTGTTAAAACCAAACCTTGATCCAGATCCAAAGAAGATATTAGAAATAACTAGTTTTAAAACAACTATCTTGTGGGCGTCCTACCAAAGGTTGCCTGGAAGAGATCACTATTAGCTATAAGGACGCCACTTGTTGGACTGCTATTTATATGCTCTTTTTGGTATTTTTTAAACGACTGCGAAAGAGGAGGGTTATGCTTTTCGAGTGTATGTATGTATATATATATGCATGTATATTTCTTTGGCAAGCCCTAGAGCCAAAACGGCTTGTCGTATTATTATGTGAGTTATGTCAATAGATTCGTCTTAGTCGTGAGAGTAACACTGGGTACATCAAATAAAAAATAAAAACAAATTAAGGATGATACACAGGTTTAACGATTTAGCAGTCGGGTTTTTTCGAACTCACTTCTAACCAATTGTTAAAGTGACATTTCTAATACATTGCAGCGGCTGTCCACGATGTGACAGGATGACCATAGCTATCAAAAAAAATTGTAAAAGAAATAAATGTAAGCATGAACGGCTGAGCATTTTAATGCCTTTAAAAAAACGAGTCTTAAAAACCAACAGGCAAGTTCAACAGTTAAAAAGCTCTGGCCTAAGAAAAATGTCAAGTGTACAAATATCCATTCGTTCCCATTGTAGCCAATAAGTGATTCAATATTTGACACTGGAGTTGAGCATTGTCCCGTGACGATGCTGTCTCGCTCTAACTAGTGCTGGTAGAAAGAGAGGTAGAAATGCGTAAGATGCGACAAAAGCTGCCGACTAACAAAATACTGGCACGGTGGTATTGCAGAGACGGATTTAGGTGAAGAAATTGGAGGTTAGGGGTAAAAAATTGAGTTCGGTTGTAAAGTCAAGCAAAATTTCACATTACACTATTGAATGCTATGCTTCGACAAACAATCAAATATTACCTGTTGTTAGTTAGTGTAATAAGTAACCTACTCGTAGCAATAATATCAACACATAATAACTTGTTCAATATCGTGGTTAATCATTGTAGATTTATTCCTGTTAGACACCTCAATTTGTCCCCGCAAGGTGAAAAACGTGAATAAAAATTCCTCTCTAGCCCTTTTGAGGACAGACCGGCACTTTTTTTCCCGTTTATCCCCGTGTGATATTTACATGGGCACAAACAAGGATTTATATTCATAGCATTACGTACTCGTATATGACTGGCCTTACAATATCTCGTCAAGGTATTGAACGACTTATTCAAATTCAAATTAACTTTATTTGCTAGGAACATGTCTGTCTATAAACACGTACAAGATCTTAAGGTAAGTAAGTGTGCACATGTCCTTGCCTATCAGCATGCAAAATAGAAATACTGAAATAAAATATTACTAACATTACATTACAAAACTTACTTCAAATACAAATGTGAGTACCTGATACTGGCTGGCTAGTATTCCAACAAAACTAAACACTCTTGTTTGTTCCATAAATAGGATACATTGCATACTTACTTATTTCATACAATATTAAAATGCGAGTTGAATACTAATTACTAAAGGAATCGAAAAAAAACATTAAATTAAATTAGTTTCCCTACATACCAAAATGCCATGGAAATAAACAAACCTAGCAGAACATTAATATGTCATTGTCAAACGCAATGTAAGGATATCTATTCACAGCCATCTCATTATAAATATTTACATGTCAGTAATTTAATTTATTGTAGGATTGTTAAATATAATACGAGTATAGTAATGAATAAATTAAAAAATGAATTTTTTTTTTGTAATAATGTCATAATAAATCAATAAAAATTCATGTCGTATACTTGTTTCTTATATCAGTAAAAAATTCAGTCACACTGTAGTACGGCTTCTCTTGCAAGAAACTTTTGAGTTTGTATTTGTATATATGAGTATACTCCAAGTCTTTTATACACGTAGGCAAACTATTATAAATTATAAATAAGGAGCCATACATAAAACACTATCATGAAGTTGTGCTGAATTACATACAGGTAGTTTAACATTACGTTTATACCGTTCGCTTTTAACATTAGCAAAAATATTATTATTATTTCGTACAAACATTGTACACTCAAAAATGTACATAGACGGCAGTGTTAAAATTTTCAAACTTTTAAAAAATGGTCAATTCTTGTACAATTACCCCAAAATATAATGCCATATCTAAGTAACGATAAGACTTGACCATGATATGATGTAAAGCCCTTACAGTGTCTTTGCTGGCTATCTTAGTAAGCATGTATAGTGCATATGAATATTAGTTGAGCTTTATAATCAATTTTCCAATATTTTCTTTCCACTTTAATTGGCAGTCAATATTTAGGCCTAAATTTTTTGTTATTTCTACGTCCTTTATTTTATGCCCAGAGTTGCAAATGTCCATATAATACAATTTATTAACTTTATTTCGAAATGTCATTATATATGTCTTGGTAAGATTAATATGCAAATTATTTACATTTAGCCATTGTACAATTATGTCAAGAGTAGTATTAATGTCACATTCCACACTGTTTTTATCCCTACCTGTAAACAATACAGTGCTATCATCAGCAAATAAAGTTGTTGGATGATCTGTAATTTTTGGAAGGTCGTTAATATATATAATAAAAAGAAGAGGACCAAACACGTTACCTTGTGGCACGCCATACTTTGTCCTCCTATAGTCTGATCAAAATATAATTTCTTTTTTTAAGTTTGGGCAAATCCTACTTATTTGTGTACACTGTTCACGATTACATAAATAAGATTCAATGAGATTATGGATATTTCCTCTGACTCCATATGTTTACAGTTTATTTAAAAGCAATCTGTGATCCACGAAATCGAATGCCTTCGTGAGATCCATGTACGGTACAATATTCCATCTTACTAAATCTTACCATTGGAATTCATACATTTAGTAATTACGATGCCACAGAAAACATGCACAGCATTATGTTATACGCCCCACATAATATACATTCCTGTTGTTTAGTCTTTTATGCCCTACAGCCTTCTTACCTTACGTCCGCCCCTGTGTGTCTACTGTAGCTCTTCAC
Source organism: Ligdia adustata (assembly GCA_947049295.1). Classification (NCBI taxonomy): domain Eukaryota; kingdom Metazoa; phylum Arthropoda; class Insecta; order Lepidoptera; family Geometridae; genus Ligdia; species Ligdia adustata. The sequence goes on from OX346237.1 coordinate 7,396,134, forward strand.
TGCCGTGTTCTAGCTTTGGCACTCGAGTACCATCTACTGGTATACTAACTCTATGCCCTTCTAACGTCTTCTGTACTGGCCGACCGACATCGATTTTGGTTTATTTTAAACTGAGCTAATAGAAGACGAATTTTCTAATGTCTTTGGAATAAAGGAGATGAAATTTTTTGTGTGGCTGGTAGTTTTGCTTTTTATTACACTATTATATTAGTGTATATATTGCTGTTTGGTAACGCCAATTCGGCCAGTCACACTAACTAAACTATACTAGTTCCTAGTTTGAGAACTGTCAAATTAAGTTAGTTTAGTTAGTTTAGCCTGCGCGAATTGGGGTCAGTATCAAATATTTGGAACACAACTAGTGCTAAGAAAGTTTTATCATCTCCATTTGTAAGTAATCTTTAGTACATAAGTGAAATATACTGGCAATAACTGATGTCAGGTATTGCTGATCAAAACAGAAGTTTGTTTAATGTTTAATAATATCAATCAAAAGTTTATATAAATAGGTTTTTTTAAAATAACATAAACAAATAGTTATTCTGCCAAATCATTTTTTTTTGCATAGACAAAGAGCTTTTATATGTATATTATATAACTAGCTGTACCCGCGACATTGTTCACGGTTTCTAACCATTCATAATTATGTCAGTGGGACTTAAAAGCTTGGGAATTTATATCAGTGATCCATCTGAAAGTCTTATCATTGTAAAAGATACAATAAGACAGCAAGCTTTGAACTTTTATGTAGTAGGTATAAATTACTTGTGATATACTTTAAAAGTGCACTGATGTAATAACTGACTGCACTTTAATTTAATTTGTTTTCTTATCGTATAGAATGTTCCCAATTTCCGTGTAATATTAATGTTGTGAGATATAAATTATGAGTTATGTAAAACATAGTAGATATATAAGAACCTATGGAAGACCCTGCTTTTTGCAACACAGTTTTTAACTAAAGCAAAAGGCAGAGCCCACATACATGTACAAAAATACTATTTTTGGAATAAATTTATGTTTATGTTTAACTGTACATTTGTTAACTAAAGCGTTACAGAGAAGTTCGCACAATTATGTTTCGCATGAGTGGTCAATTTTTAAGAACTAAAGATTCTGCATAGCATTAAGCATTAACGCCTATTAAATTTTTCGAATTCAGCACTCATTTTAACCCGTAGGATTTCTTGATAATGTATCTATGTGTATCCCGATTGCCGATTTATTTTTAATTCAAGACAGCTAGGCACGCACTAAACGAGCACTTGAAATAGGCTAAAATTGAATGCACTAGAACTAGGAATAACGAGTGTTCGAGAGGAGGTGTGTTATTCGAAGCTCTTGCAACCCATGGACAGCTGGTGGGGAGCGCGGACTCTGGGACTTGGGCCCTTGTAGCGCCAGTCACCCACGCATGTGCCACCATAAAACATGAGAAAAGCACGCCATCAAATAACTATCACGCTACAAATATTAATAATGAAGTCTCTGTTAATACAAGTAGTTTTTCGGTACAAATAATTTTCTTTCTTTCTTTCTAATTCGATCACATCTTGCACATTAAAATCGGTTAGCTGGTTAAGGCCGTAGAGAGAGAGTCAAAAAAGTTAGACACCAAAACAAAAACATACATACAAATTTACGAACATACTCGAAAAACAAATTCCCGCCTTTTGGGCAGTGGCAGCACGCGGCACAAATCCAATATTTCTCGTGGAATTTTTTGTTTGTTGTCTTCATCGTTAATTTACATTAACACACATGTCGATGAAGTTAAATCTGTAAGAAATATAAGATATATTTAATTTTTTACGAATTTTGAATTTATTACAATTTTTTGTTCAGTTAGAACATTGGTACTTGCTTCACAGTTGTACCTTCCCATACAAATAAATATAAGTCTAAAGCAATTAATAATTAGCTCGTGGTAATCGTTTTGTTTGATTAATTATGAATAAATAAGTTTTCACGTAAGTACATTATAATGTTAGAATCAAAGCTAATTGATACGAAATTAGCACAGCATTCGCAAGTATGTATTGCTAAACCTAAATCTAATACCATGAAAGAAACATGGCCGACGCGAGGTTAAAATGTATCCATACAGTTTTATGCGAAATTTACAAAACTCGGACAAAAAAAATACTAACTTCCTAACTTATAATTTTGTTTACATTTGTTATAGATACAGTGTTACGTAATTTTTTTTTTAGAAGCTTACTTCTTTTTTTGTCATTCGTGTTTACAATACAACGATGGCACGTGCATGGTGGTAGAGCGTTTTCTAACGCTCACCTGGCGAGTTAGCTACCAACACAAGTTGATAAATTGCCGCTAAACACCTTACAGTGAGATCCGGTGGCCTAGAAATCCAGGGTATTCCAGGCTAGGTATGTTCTGGCTACAGTGTCGCTGAACTCCGTGGTCGTGCGAGCTTGTGGTTAAATGCGTAGTGGATACGAACGACTATTTCATCCCTGATGTAATTCACCGAATGTGAACGAAACTATAGTTAGTCCTTTCCAACAATCACGTACGCGTCATATCTCGTACTGTTAAAAAAAAAAGGAATTAAACATGCGTTAGATTTCTAAATAAAATTTGTGTGTTGGAGAAAATTTTATATTACTGAACATTATTAATTTAATACATTTAAGTAATAATTAAAGATATTAAATTTTAAGACTATATACGCCACGTCGGGTGACGATTATAAAATAAACTTGTAATATTTAGTTAATTGAAGATTGTTTAATCAATTAATTAAACATAGATGTAAGCGATTGTGTCCAAGGCCGATTAACGAAGGCCCGTGGAGCAATATTGACTAGTCTAGGCTAGATTTTAATCGAACGATGTACAGATAACAAAAAAATAGTACATCGACTTGAGTACAGATAGAAAATAAAAATATTATCCACGGCCTTACAGTTAATTTTGTAATACCTACTTAAAGATTTTGTATAAAAAAGTAGTAATAAATATAATGTAATAAAAACCTATATTATTTAACCCCTACAAAATCTTTCTACTAGTGAAAAATATCCACGCACACTTTTGCGTGTAATATTAATGGCGATTACTAAGTAAACAAGTGGTTAGAAGCGAGTTTGAAACAAACCCGACCGCTAAATCGTTAAACCTGTGTATCATCCTTAATTTTTTATTTATTTTATATACCCAGTGTCACTCTCACGACTAAGACAAATCTATTGACATCAATCACATCAAAATACTATTGAACTAAATTTAGTTAAATAGGCCCAAACTTCTCGTATTTTGATGTGATATTTCTTTGTTTATCTTTCTTTCGTTTGTGTATATTTCTTTACATACATACGCTCGAAAAACATTACCCTTCTTCTTACGCAGTCGGGTACGGCATATTTTCCATCTATAGTCAAAACAAACTCTAACTTATTAAATAACAACCACTATTCTAGACTTGAATTACGTTACATTTATATTATGTCTAAAACAGAATGAATGTACACTCACTATTTTTCTGCGAACTATACGCAATCATCAAGAAAAACATGAATCTGTTAAAAAACTGGAAAATACATTAAGTTGCACATTCACACACACATATACACCCTCACAGCTCAACAAACACACATACAAATGTGTTATTCTTACGAGTGACGCAACTATAATCTGTGGTTTGCTTAATTCTAATGTTTACTCACTATTAACCAGTTTCAAAGACACCAAATTGAGTACCATCCGAGAGAAAAGTCATTTTAAAAGTGTTATAATGTGACTGGAATTAGAAACAGATTTATAAAGATTAGGTAACAAGGACAAGAGCTCTGACTGTAGCATCGTAACTCCTAAACATTTATAAACCGATTTAGAATTTGTTTTTTTGTTCTAAAGGTGGATTAGTTAGCAGGGAGCGTTCTTAGCCATGTATGATAAAAAATTGGTCTAAGATGGCCTCTGCCACATAATGGCTGATTGCATATTTTTTCAGAACTGACTCAATAGTGCCAAATAAAAGGGCTTGACTAATTGTTGAATATTAAATCCAACAAGGCCGTCACCGCAAAATGGCGAATTGCATTTTTAATTATTTTATTTTAAATTATTTAAATTTTATTAATTTACACTTACGAGCTGACCAGTGTATAAGTAACTCTATATCCTCAGATCGGGTCGTTATTTGCGTTCACTGTTTAGCTGGCCGCCATACCTACATGCATGTTCAAGAAACCATTGTTTACGCACTTAGAAACTTGAATTTCATATTTTTTGGAAGCGGTTTTGATAACAATTTGGATGACTAATGCTTGGCCGTGGTTTGGATTGGTCTAGCTTAGCTTTGTTAGTTGGGTAGTAATATATCTATATTTAAAAAATATGAATTGGGAACTTTTTTTAGGAGGAGGGTACTTAATTAAACAGGCATGTTTTTTATGTTTGTTACCTGATGTCTCGGAATCGGCTGGACCGATTTAGAAAACTTTTTTTTTGGTTGCTTCACGAATAGTCCTTTTTAATTTTTGTCTAGAGCGATATAGAGGTTCAAAATGAAAATAACCGGAAACATTCTATATTCTATTCAGTGGTTTAGATTTAAATTAGTTTTATTTTTTGGATATTGCTTTTGTACATATAGTTTATCACTTTGTATTGTTTTAGTTAAAATTTTATCATGTTTTATAAGTTTGAGCAATAAAATTATCGTCGCCTGTCGTAATGGAAATTTGTAATCACTTTTTTAAACAAGAACATTTGCTTAAAAAGTTGGAGAGTTTTTTAGTCTATTTCTTATTTGTTTTTCTTTAGAATTTATACATCGACAATCAAAAATCATTGGACTCTGCCTACACAGCACAACTTTTAAGAGGAAATTTAGATTTAATAGCGTTTTCTTTATAAATAACTAGCTGACCCCGCAGTACCCGCTGTGGATATTTCATCACCCCTTAGGAACCCTTAAATTTTATGGGATAAAAAGCCTATGAGTTAATTCAAGGTTCTAAGCTAAGTCGGTACTAAGTTTCATCCAAATCCGTTAAGCCGTTTAACCGGGAAGGAGGAACAAACATTTATGATATTAGTGTCATAACCTGAATCTGGTCTTAAAAGAGAGCATCTTATTTAATTACTAAAACTTTACATTTTCTTTGTAATAATACAAAGATATACATATTATTTAATATATTTATTTTTATATTAGAAGTCTTTGGTATGCGCAAACATAAGTGTAATGTAGTAATGGGTACCTCGCCTCCGAGCAAACACTAGTTGCTTCAAAGAATTTTAATACGGCCTTTAAGAATTTTTGTACGTAATTTTGTGATAATGACACATTTTTTCTAATATGTAAAGAGAATGCTGGGTGTAGTGTCTCTAATGAATCGTGTTTTGAATTTTGATTTTTAACTGTACTTAGATAGTAGTAAAATAAGTACCAGCTAAAGTTTAGTCTTTTGAGTTGTGATTGTAACGTGTTTGCATAAATATTAGGTCTAAGGACAAGAGATGTAATTATTTACTAATTTGAATATTAGTTCAGTTTATCTGTTGTTATTTTAGATTTTTAAGCTACCTCTTAAGCTAGCTCTCAAGTGTGACGACGCTGATTCGATAACAGGTTTAAAGCATACACTTCTGAGTTTTTTGCTCATGCATATTAGAATTAATTACTACTAGCTTTTACTGTGATTGAAAACATCGCGTGGAAACCTGCTTCTCGGAGAAGATTAATATAAAACCCCCTACCCTTTTTGGACCAGCCTATTGGGCTATATGGCCTTCACTCTAGTGTTGTATTATACTACTTAAGCTAGCCTAGTCGGTAAATGCCTAGCCTTACAAGCGAAAGGGCGCGGATTCAATCCCAGGTTTTGAGGTGCTTGCAACTCTGAGTTTTTCACTTAGGTATATACACTTTACAATAACCATTGGCTTAAACAGTAAAGGAAAACATCGTGAGGTACACCGCTTATCAAAAAAAATTGGACGTTATGGGTTGAAACGTGACGTACCTAATTTATCATTATTTACTACCGCTGTCAATTATTTTGCTACGTATTTAATTACTGTTATAACAAAATTTATTAAATAATTTGTGATTATCATAAAAGAATCTAAATCTACCACTAAAAGTTGTTTGACGTCATCGTCTACAAAAACCTCGGATACATTCGACCGACGTCTATTTCATTATTCGCGCACTAATGCTTCTTATTTGCAAAACAACATTATTTCAAAAACATTCGTGTGCAACGATAAAGTAAAATAAAAATATAAATAAAATCTATCTGCAAACCTCACCCTCAATCCCATACAAAACGTATTAGATTTCTTCCTATTCATACACATTTTTTATACTTTTTGTGGTTCAATTGTGGATGAATGGTGGTTTTATACTATTATTCCATTATAATGATATTTGATTTCTTCTGTGCGTTTCTATAGAAAGGAATCTATACCTACTTGAAGAGGGAAAATATTATTAAACTGTTATTGATTGGGCCTGCACGTGATATTTTACCAAAATTGTTCCTTTTCTATCGTATTCAACGCAAAGCTTTTGTAAAATTAAATTTGAATATTTTGTAATGATACGTTACTGTCTAAATAATTACTGATTCTGTTAATTTGTTTAATACTCGATACGCAAGGAAAATTATTTTTGTGCCTTAGTAAAAGAAAAAGACAACTACTTAACCGGTTTTTGTAATTTGAGCTTTTGATTTTTACCAAATATTATAGTCTAAATTCGCAACAGCTAAAGTAATCATAAATTCATACCATGTTTCATAAATAATTAATTAAAAACGACGACCAACAACTCATCGGTTACGGTTAGGCATGAAAGAGGTTAAAACAAGACCAAGCAAAATCTTTGCTTAATTTGGACCTAGTTAGTCAAAATGAAACCTAGCTTCCTTGCTCTTTACAACGATATAGTTTAAAACACAAAAGCAATAAAAAAAACATTGACAGTTATAAAATCTAATCTAATAATAAACCCCCAGTAGATGTAGGAGGAAAACCTGAATCTAATCCTTCCTTGCTCTTGATTTCAACTCTTTCATACATATCTCTGGACGATAAAGAGGAACCTGTAGTTGTCAACCAAAATATAAAAAATATACCAACTGACAGATATAATAAACCCGAAGCTTCGCTTAACTCGCTCGCTTGGTCAATTAAAGCAAAAATACCCAGACACTTTTCTCAAACAGCCATTGCTAAACAGCAAACGAGCAAACATTAATAAAAAGCCAAGTGGCGATTTTCTCAAAAGGAAAACCTCCTGAAGCAAAGAGCTTGCAAATTAGGGGTCCCCGAACCCTTCCATAATGTGGTTTTTATTTTGGCATTGCATTTTATTACTTTTTTATTTCTTTTTAACTGTCGTGGGGTCAGATATTGATAGTATTTTAGAGGTTAGGGTTGCCAAAAAATATTTATAGCGTGTTAATAAACAGAAGGTTCCGTATTTTAGTTAGAAGTTTTATTTTATAAAATGCCTTAAAATTATTCATTTCAAAAGTAATATTTTTTTGTTGTCATTTTTAGTACTCAATAAAAAAAATGATGTTCGTGTGGCAGAGTCCCAAGAATGCTGGCAACATTCCCGCTTTGAATTGCCACTGAAACCCTTTGAGCAAGGAATGAGCCAACTCTCTTGTCCCCAGTAGCATCGACAACCTTAGGACAAATCCCTTTAATATACCTTATCGGTGATATCGCATATGATATATTTAAGCTATACATAATGCCATATTAGAATTAAATTATTACCTGACGCTAAAAATAAGTAAAGTAAAACCTATACAGGCAGCCCAGATAGAACAGATAGACAGAACGGGTTCCTTGTTTGATTTGGTTTTTTTTTTTAATTTTATTCACACTTTTCATGTCGTCATATTAAAGTTTTATCGAAGTGGTTCCACAGAATGAATTTCAAATCGAAATACCTATAGTTATATATGTACAATATGTGTAATTGAACAAGTATACAGTGTCATAGCTTACTTTAAGGCACAGGAATAGCTTGTTTTTTTAAAAGTAGCTGATTTTATGCCAGTCATTAGATTTTATTAAGCGTAAAATAGTTTAAAAACATTTTTACACCTAAAAATAACTTTCTTAGTAATGTAAAAATTTTTTTTTTTTTTACTATTACTTTCATTTATTCATTATTATAACCTAACAAAAACTATATAAAGTTATAAACTATATGTACAAAAGCAATATCCAAAAATTAAAACTAACTTAAATCTAAACCACTGCCAGTTGGTAGAGTACCCAAAATGCTGGCACTTATTTAGCTGCTTATATTTATGTTTAAATATATTTAATTTATATGTTTTAGTTAGTTTTGTTTCATGTACTTTATTTATTAATATTAGTTTGGTCGCACCGATCGTTTTTTATAACAGTAGTTCTGACTATACAAAGGTTGCCTGGAAGTAATTGCTTCAGGCGATTCAGCCGCCCAGTGTACCATTGTACAGATTTGTCTTGCTGTATATTTTATTTTTGTTTGGTGTGCAATAAAGCTATATTCATTCATTTATTCATTCATATACGCGTAGTATATATGTCTACTGGAATTTGAATATTACATTTTTTATGCAAGTTCTTATAAATAAATGTGATTACCGGTAATCATTGCCGCAGACGCTGATAGAACTTTATCAGTTATGTCGATTTATAAATCACACCTCAGGACCGATATTGATGAAGTTAAAATGGGACCACTCAAGAAGAATAAGATAATATAGGATAAGACAACTCTTTATTAAAAAACCAGTTTAACAATAAATAATTTATAACAAAGCTTATAGATATATATTAGGTTAGAATCATGCTTTTATAGCAGTATCTGTAAATAACTTAATATTTAGCTTTAATAACCATCACAAAAATAAATTATACACCATATATATGTCATACTATGGACGAAAGTCTGGAATATAGATATCAAATCGTTCAGTGGCAGCCCTGTCTGTGTTAAGACAACCCCGGGTTTATTTGTCACGTACTCGAAACATCACTTCATCCCTTAACGGCTAGAATGCACTACATACCGATATTATTCACTCTATAATCCTAATAACTGAGACTGTCAATAAGAAAAAATCGCAGATAAATTTTTTGTTATCGAAATGGACATTTCATTTCATACAAATTTTATCGAAATCAGTCTAGTAATCTAAATAACTAAAGAACTTTTAGGCGCCGGGTTAAAGCCGGCTATCACTTTTTTAATTAATTAACTTAATACCGATTAATAAATTTTTGTTCGAAATATACTGTCGGATAATCCGCCCCGAGCTGTTGCTGTGAAATTTTAGTGCACAATGAAGCAGGCAACTATTGCAGGTTTCATTAGTAAGTGCACGATATAACTGCGTTTTTAGGTATTTCTTGTTAGTCGTACACCGTCCTGGACGAAAATGAAACGAGTCTTTAGTAAATATTTAATTGCGACATTTAATACCAAATTATTAAATAAATTTGATGAATAAATACGTTATTATTATATTTCAATACTTGTTCTGTACTCTTATTCAGTCGTATAACACTCTAATATAAGTTTCCCATGCGGGAAATTAGATATGTGGGAACAACTAATGCTTAGTAACCTGCTGGCAAGTAACAAACAGACAAACGTACATTTATCAAACGAATTCTCACCCACTGTAGTTAGACCTCTAAGTGTAATACTCAGTTTTCATTCAAATGGGTATATTTCCGAAATCTCTATTGACAATACATATTAGCAACCACAGTGGGGTTTTCATAGACATTGTTCCTATTGTTAGGAATGTACATTTGCTTGGTATATGTTGTGTTTGGGTCCATTTTGAGTGGAAAGTACCATCATTAATAAAAAAACGTATGGCACTCGGGGACTGCCGCGGTAAAGCTATTGCAGAAGCATACGTCTAGTTTCACGCACACAAACACCGTGCCGAAGCCTGCCGAACTGAGCCGACTTAGACGAGTGCTAGGTTTATTTTCTTTACGGAATTTCTTGATTCGGTCGCCGCGCTCAAAGTCCGCGATAAAAGCTATGCAATAGCTTAAAAATAAGACATTTGTTTTGTCTCTCCTCTTTATTTTACACAGTTTTTTATCTCATTTAATTTAATATATGCGATAATACATACCAACTTACTCATGACTTTGATATCTGTTAGACTCTAGTATTAAGTTCTAAAATTTAGTTTTGTTAACTTCAATAGGATGTATGGGTATATGAGTGCCATTTGTTCCCGAATTGAAAATGGAGACAGATGAGAATAATTACGTTATTTCTGTTACGATTTCCTATTATTTGATTGCTATAGCAAAGACAAAACTGTTGACCGCGCGCTTTTACAATATTTTGTCTTTCCTATAGCGCGCGCTTTTACTTTAATTGGTTCCTCTTATTTTTTGCATTTTTAAGCTTATTTTTCCCTTTTTTGGGAGAAATACCCCAATGGAATATCGCCGACGACTCATAATAGAGACCACATATACCAAGTTACGAGAAGATTGGATTTGAACTACGACCTGTTCGCGAGTACTAATGGATGGAACTCAATTTTAAAATATTTAAACAAAAATTAAAATATTTTTTTGAAAGAAATCCTTTTTATAAACTCAGTGAATATATGTCAATGCAGCTTGTGGAATCATCGTTCTTGTGTGATGAACAACAATTACAAAATGTTAGTAATAGGTAAAGAAATAAATGACAATGTAAATGTATAATATAATAACTATTTGTTCTTAGAACTATTAAAGTATTTATAAGTTAAGTTTTCGTTTTAAAGTAATTAATAATAAAAATGAAAGAAGACTTGCCTGTAACGAATGTTATTTAAAGGCCAATAAATATTTCTTATTGTTATTCTAATTTTCTTGCGGACAAACATCCATACATAGGTACAAACTGACAAACGAAAGAACATTTTATCAGACTCGAAGTAGAGACGTTTCGCTCGCTCGATCAAAAATTAAATCACGTTAGTTTTTTTTGAACGTAATATTATTATTAAATGGGTAATTATTATTACCAAAAACAAAATGACTAACTACAACAACAAAAAAAATGTAGCAGAAAGATTACCTATAAGGCCATTTAAGATCAACAGAAAGGCAGCGTGCTCAGCATGCTAGCCGCATTATCACGCTGAAAGGCAATGCTTATACGTTAGGTCAGATAAAAACCGGCATTCCTGTCACTCGTCAAATCGATCAAACGCTCCGATAAATTTTGGAAAATAAGAAGACAATATTTTTTTTTGTATGAAATAAGCATCCCCATATCTAGAGCTCAAACAACACTGGTTTCAAATCGGAACCTTGTTTTACGGTAGACATGCGATCACAAAGTCTCTTAAAGTTTACCAACTTATCACTGCACTTCACTCAACAAATCTGAATTTGATTTAAACCTTAGACTCATAACAATAAAGGCGATGGTTTTGGTTTTGGACAGTACAAAATGTTTGTAACAAACTCCTAAGGCAAAACACTCGTAGATTGAAATCTTGTTAAAGAGACGTCTTTTTCAGCTCCTATTGTCTACAATTACTTGGCTTTGTGGCCTCTGATGTGCATCTATCTCCTTCTAACATATACAAAGATTATAACTCTGTCCTCGTCTTTGAGAATTCAATTTGAAGATTTCCGCTCAATGTTGAGGTTTTTCTTTTGATTTGTTTTTATTATTTTCTCTCTTTCTTTGCGTTGTATGTTTTTTGTGTTGGTTTCAAATGAGGGCAGAAAGAGCTTCTTTTAATATATTTTAATCGTGGCATTTCATAAAAGTTTTATCATCTAGGGACTTAGTGCGAGTGTTATTTAATTAAAATCACCATAGCATGGAGGTAGGGCACTCGCCTGGCTAGCTACCACCCTCAAGTTGTAAAATCTATCGCCAAGCACCTAACGTTGTGTTCCGGTAGCCTTCCTTGAGAGCCAGTGTATTCCAGACTAGGCAAGCTCAATCTAGGGCAGCAGTATCGCTGACCTCCGTTGTCGTGCGTACTTGTGGTCAAATGCCTAGCTGTGTAGGATAAAAAAAAAAGTCGGGATGCCTTGCAATTAATGTCTCACATTATTAAATTTCGTCATCTTTATTCTACAATTTCACCACCAAAGACACTGCAAGACGCTACCTGTACAAAAACGCTTACAAAAAGCCTTCAAAATTCAAAATTTATTGTGCTAACTGCCAAATTGTGAAAGTCGTAGTAGATACAGGGTTCTCTGTTTCCCGATACCTACCCGAATCTAAGTATTTTTACTGGGTATTTAGATTGTATCGGTTTCTTCTAGGCAAGCATGATATAAGTACCTAATAATACGAATATAAGCCTTAGCAATAGCCTTTTTTGTAAAAATAGATTAGTCATAAAAAAACTTCATTAGGTTCGGGAGCCCAAGCCTGTCATTGAATTACTATTGCATTGAGTCTTAGATGATTGTTTTTGACAGATTTTTTCATATGTTAACATTAACTTTAATACTAACTCTGACCTATTTGATGTCAAAACGACTGTTATGACGCGATGCAATAGTTAATCTGAAACAAATGAAATAATAGACTTAGACCCGGTTCTGTAGCCTCCGTGTCGCCCAGAGACTAGAGTTAAGACCTCCGCCACAGACGAAAAAATTTATCTCACAAATTAATTATTATTATTTTCTAATGTTTTCGAATACGTCTACCAAAAAATGTCTATTGATGTGGTTAATAAGACAAAATTGACACAAAAAAACTCTGTTAAACCTTTTTGCGTAAATAACATGGAAATATTTTGTTTCGAAAGTAATTGTGTACACTGCGATAAGTTACGTTATATTGAATTTATGGTTTCATGTACACTGTCCTGGCCGGAGCTTCGTACATTTTTGAATCAACTCTTTTGCAATCTATCAAGCCAATAGTTTAATAAGCGAGGTTTAAATAAGATTTGAACACCTACAAATTAACTGCAACCCTCATGTCACGCGCAGAGCACGGTTCAAAACCAACCCCTTGATACAGTGCTGCTGTTATGACCTGGTAAAGCCGTTTAGAAGAAATAGAAGTGAAACTTGGTGTTGATAGCGAATATATTTTTTACCGGACGGGATTTATGCCGGATAAAGCGATGTTGCGATACGCGAAAGAGAGGCAGATAACTGATTGGGAGATTGTATATTTTGGTAGTGTAAAAATTGCAAATAAAATATTCATATTTTAAAATTGGGTGACACGCAATTTTAGAAAGTTTTTGTATCTATGGACTCTAGCGCAAAGGCTTGCATGCAACATTTGCGCTAGAGTCCAAGGAGCGTTCGGCTCCTTTCAAGAAATTATTTTATTGAGTTACAATAATTTTTAATTCGTTTATTCGTTTTGTTGGCCTGCAAAATTTCTAACCTTAAGTATTTCATAAGATATCTCAAGTTGGAAAAAGTATTTTAGTTTTCATGAGATTAAGAGGAAAATTTCACAAAACGAATCGATGACATTGTACTTAAATTAATTAAAAATATATCTATAACTATATATTAATATATATAATATCTTATAAGTAACTAGAAATGAACTCGTATGTATATTGCAATAAACTTTAAATCGCCTTGCAACTTAATATATGCATTTTTTCTAGAATGCTCGTTAAACTAATCCTATACCTACTCAAGTGGTAATGGTGTACAATTTATGGAACTTTTTAGATTGCCGGAAAATGCGCAGTAATATCAGTAAGTTACCCTCATCTCTATACGCCTACCCCTTGCAATTTTAAAATTAGATTCTTTCTGTATCTTCACAGCGTCGCGTGTCGAGGATTAGCGGAGTTGTCAATTAATTTTTAACGAAGGGTGCTGTTTGCCTGCCGCCGAACTAATTGAGTGTGGTTCATCTCTAATTTGATTTTAAGTTTCGAATGAGTGTGAATGTTTATTTCAATAAATTTGATTGTAGTTGCAGTAATTATTAAATGAAAGCAAAATGAGTACTTGTTATGAAGTAGCTAATTAACTTTGCTATCGAGTGAACCTATTACACAATTTTTCATCAACCTTAAGCATGAAAATTAGGGAATAAATATGTAGCTAACACGTAACATAGTATTTATAATCCACAAGAAGTAAGTACTGTACAATAGTATTTTTTTAAGAAGGTCGTATTAGTAAGGATTTGTTTTGAAATGTATGTTTTATAGGACTCACGACTAATTAAGCAGAAGAAATGTTTATTTTCGTCTCAGGATAGCAGGTTTTTAATAAAATAATTTTCTAATATACTGTTATTTTTTTACTACTCATGTCAAGCGCAGAGCAACCCCTTATAATAAATATACTGTTATTTTTTTACTATTTTACATAGTACTTTGCCATCTAGCGATAAGTAGATGAAACTTAAGGACTGTCATCTACAGTTGAGTAGCTGAACTAATCTCAAGAACTTCCTGGGCATGTAATCACACTTTAAACTTTGCCTTCATAGTTCGATATAAAATTGTTAGATGGCACTTTAAATCAAAAAATATTCCAGAAAGTTATTCTTTTTTATGTTAAAACTTCATGATTATTTTTACACTAAAATTTTTATACGTACTGTCGTTTATTTTACGTATCATTTTTATCGAAAATAGATAAGACAAGGTTCTCAATGTGATGAGGTGGTTGACCTCAGATTGATCGATAAAGAAATCATATTCGATTCCGTTCGGCGTTATCTTGACGAATCGGTAAGTTTTTTCTCTGTTATCAGTTATTTTCGTTCTGAAAATGTAAACAAACAAGGTATGACAATAAACATTTCTTGGGTAATATTCTGTAGGTTCCTATAAGTACCTGTTTGGTAACAGAAGTTACAAAAATTACACTTCATCACTACAAAATAACACACTAAAATTACACTTAAACTTACTAAGCAAAAAGATAAAAAAAAAAAACAATGAAAAGAGAATTCAAACATAAACTCTGAATTCGAGAGACAAAAATAAGGAGCATTTCCGACCGGATTCAAAAACTTTGCTTCTTGAATTACGGAGAGCCTGTTCGAAGATCCCAAATGATGACATTAAAAATCTATTGAAGATCTATAGCAAAAAAGATAGAGTTTGAGAATTTGTGCCGAGCTTAGAGTAATTAATAGTGTATTGTTTTCTATATATACAGGGTTATCGGCTAAGAGAGTACTAAGCCGAAAGGGGGTTACTATACTCATCCTAAGGAACAACATTCACTATGGGACCAACTCTGCATTCGAGAAAAAATTATCAGCTGTTTCATACATTTTATCAACGACCGATCTACTTTTTGTATGGAACAGCTGATGTTTTTCTTGAATTTAGAGTTGGTCCCATAGTGAAAGTTGTTCATTACGATGAGTATAGTCATTCCCTTTCGGCTTAGTACACTCCTAGCCGATAACACATAAACGTAAAATAAATGACCCTTCTTATTTTTTGTATCTGGTTGTTACGTAAGTATATTCTCTATCAAAAGTTTATCAAAGTCGTAGAACTAAATATCTTGGTCTTTATTCACCAATGTCTACCTTCATAAGTAACCCTGTTTAACGAATGCCCTTTAGCGGATGTAATCCATCAAGGAATATTAGAATATTCAGAATGTCCCCAGTAGACAAATATTTATAAGACAATGGATAATTTATCTATATAGGGTTATAGGCTAGGGGTGTACTAAGCCGAAAGGGGGTCACTTTGCTTAAGAGGATCACCGACCCTTCACTGTTTTCGTGTTTCTTATAGAAGTTTCGTCCCAGGGCCTACATCTTTTCAACCCCTAAATTGTAACGTATTTTTTGTTACTGGTGTCAATCGATTTACTATAATGTATTTTAGGCCTACACGTTTTATTATTTTCAAAAAAGTTATTGAATTCTGCATAATAAAGTCTTCTAATAGGCATCGTATCAGCGCAAAAATATGTCTGTTTGCCAAGCTTGTAACTTTAAAGTGATTTAAATAACAGAAAAAATTTAATGTGTAGACCTAGTAAATAATGTGTTAGATATGTGAAAAAAAAACACTGGAATCGGACAACAATAACAGGCAGAAAAGAGCTATTTCTTATTGTATGGACAAGTTGCCGGTGAAAAAGTGTCTTAACTGAAGGAATAACTTATTACTATGGGACCTATTCAAAATTCGAAAAAAAAATTAATAGTAATTTTTTTTACCTTAGTTGAACTCTTTAACCCTTAATTTAGCTTATAGGAGAGATTCATGCCAGGCAGTGATATGCTGTGTTTAGGTAGGTACTTTTTTTTATCCTACACAGTTAGGCATTTGACCACAAGTCCGCACGACCACAGAAGTCAGCGATAATGTAGCTCTACATGGAGCATGCCTAGTCCACACACTACACACACACACACACTGGCTCTCAAGAAAGGCTGCCGGAATACACCGTAAAGTGCTTAGCGACAGATTTTTACAACTTGAATCTTACGTTATACTTTCAAGGTTCGTTGCCAAATCGTTGACCCTTCAGTTAGAGCAGTATATGAACATTCAAAAATAACCAGTGCTAAAGATGAGAAGTGATAGCTCACGACATTTGCCAATAATGTTACATTTCATACAACAAATGGTACGAAGCACCTAAAAAAAATGACAGCAAAAACATCAGACCACTATATATTTTGTCGGGTAAATAGCAGATTTTTTATATATGAATGAAACTGAAACCTTGGTTAAACAAGCGGTAAGAAGCGAGTTCGAAAAAACTCGACTGCTAAATCGTTAAATGTGTCTTATCCTTAATTTCCTTTTTTTTATATTGTACCCAGTGTCACTCTCACGAATAAGACGAATCTATTGATTTCACACACATCAAAATAAGACAAGCCGTTTAGGCTCTAGGGCGTGTCAGAGAAATATACATACATATATACAAACATACATACACTCGAAAAATATAACCCTCCTTAATTCTTTCGCAGTCGGGTAAAAATATATAAAGACGTTTAAGTCTGCATAATAACTTAGGGGATGTCCATTAATTACGTGAGGCATTTTTGAGAATTTTTCGATTCCCCTTCCCCCTTGGTGAGATATCTTAAGATTTTCCTCAACTCCCTCCCCCTCCCCTAATCTCACGTGACATTCTGCAAAACCTCTTTGTAACTGTAAATGTGTTGGATTATTGAGAAAAATAAAACAAATTATTTTTCTTTCAGCGTCGCAATTTATGCCTATAAAATTAAATTTAAAACAATTTTTATTCTAGAAATAATTTTTACACCGTTTTCTGCGAGATAAATAATTACGTGATATTTGACCAAGACCCGTCCTCCTGCCCTAAGTGAGATTTGGAAAGATTTAGCTTGATCCCCTCCCCCCTAGAACTGCGTAATGAATGGACGACCCCTTAACATTTTTGTTGTATATGCGTGGTACATGTCTACATTCATACATGTTTTATATGTTATATGATGAATAAAGATATTTAAAAAATAAAAATTAGCGGTTATGCAAATACAAAAAAATACAATTCTTTATTTACAATACTTTCAACCCATTGCAAAACAAAAGCTTTCAACATTCAAAAAAAAAAATTTGCGTCTCCATACAAAAATTAAACACGTGATCTGCTAAGTTGTGTGCAGGATGCAATAATTTTTATTAAATTTTACAAAATTTTGATCAACAATTTGATGATTAGACTAATCTTCGGTTTTTAGTATTTGTCGTTATACGCGCAACAGAAATACATCCTCTGTAAAAGATTACTGCTCTCTAACTATCGCGGTTCATGTGATACAGCCTGGTGACAGGACAGACGGACGGACAACGAAGTCTTAGTAATTGTAAATATCTTTGGTTACAGGTTCCCGTTTTTATCTTTTAGGTACGGAACGCTAAAAACAACTTGTCAGTAGAGAAAAAGGATGAATGGCATCAAAACGAAAAACAATGTACGAGAATAAAAAAGGACGTGTATTAAGTACTCATATATACATTTTCGGTCTTATTAATAAACGCGTCTTAACTTTGAACGTCTTTTCTCTTGTTTTATCCGATGGAGAACGTCACGCGTCAAAACAAGACTAAAGACGTTTAAAGTTAAGACGCGTTTATTAATAATACCGTTTATCTGAAATTTTACTGTCAAAACTGTATCTATGAATCACTATTTTTCATTGTTTTTCTAAACGACTGTTCTATATGTTTCTAGTAGCATTAGAGATATATTTTGTGTTATCATCTCATCTCTATTATCTGATAATATGTCGGTTTATTTACGCTGTTGAACGCGGGGAGGTCAGTTGACTGTAAACCTCCTTAGAGTGCGCTGATCCTTATTGTGACATAACATAATTTTCTACAATATATTCTTTGGAGTGAGGTAAGTGCTATTTTTTAATTTGTAAATTAATCAGTAAATTAAATTATCGCGTTGTAGAAAACATATTGTTTGCATTTCTTTCATTGTGTTTAATTTTAAACTTGTTCAAGATGTTTCGAATGTGTTATACCTAGTAATTATACAAGATTTTTTTGCAAAAAAGATTATAAAAAGGGTTTGCACATTTTTATACTTAAATAAACACCAAGTTATTCAAGAGCCAAACCATTTAAATTATCTATTTTAATATTAATCGAATAACACTAATCGAATGACGCTAAATATATAAAAAAAAATCAAATAATTGGATGCCGAAAAGGAATCTATCAGACCCCGAAGCCTTTTATACAATTCTGGCATTTTAATTTGTGAGTATGTATTCCATTTCCGACAGAAGAGTGCTGCGTACATAAAATGTCAACTAAATCCATTCATTTAGTTAACATTTTCGTTATTTCCAGTATTAGCAATACTTTGTAAAGGGTTTGTAGATAAAAATTATAAATAGAAACTTTGTAGCCGGTTACCGACAATCATGTGACGGTAGTTCCATCAAGCCACCGCTACGAGGCGCCACCTGTAGTATCTTGTAGATAGGATAATGAGATATTTTTCTTTTTTTAGTATTTAAGGTGAGTATTAGTTGACCAAGCAAAGATAGCGTCTCTGTATTAAGTCTTGTTAAATTTTTTTTCATCTGTCGGTGTGTATGTATATGTAGGTAGGATTTTGGTACCTAACTGCTTCTGTAAGAGTCGCAGTTTCTAACCGTGCGAGCCAAGAAATCCTAATATTTATGTGCATATACGTATAATTGTTATCAATCTGCTATATAAGTAATTTGCTGTTGTTAGTCATATCATTGGCAATTTTCCGATACTTAACTTTTGTATTGTAGAAACGATGTTTACTTCTACTTCGAATGTCGGTGTCTCCAATTGGGTGATTGTTTAAGGTTTTTTATACGTCTGTTAGGGGTCCATACCTTGACCCACCGTATACTTTATTTCTTCTACTTTCGTTAAGCATGAAAAAAGTTCTTATAGTTAAGATCGTTTAATTCTCTGAAAGTAGAAATCAATCAATATTTATTTTACTTTCTTCTTCAAATGTATTGTTCTTAACTAGCCAGGATGTCGAGTGCTGGGAATAACAACGAAACAATAAGTCACAAATTGGGTTCAAGACAGTTCAATTGAGTGTGTCAGCCAATAAACCATAATGGTGACTATTACTCGGAGATAAGCCCACTTTATGTTCGTTTTTGCTTATGTTTATTTACAATGCATTGCACGAATGCAAATATGCAATATTCAAACAACCAGGGGTCGAAATATAGAACAAATTCTTCGTACTTTGATTTGAATAAGATATGCGAATTGAAATTGGACATTGAAGCATTAATCTATAACATTTTTGAGTCTATTTCCATTTGTTATCGATCAAATCCCAAGCATAATATCTCGAATGGGCACAGATAGAATACGACTGTTATATCTCCCCGATTTTCAATAAATAACAATAATCAACACTGATTGCAATCGTGAGTTTTTAATTTCAGACGTCATGTAAAATTCCTATGCAACTTTAGAATAAAATAACTTCGAAGCTACATCACGTTAACGTCTAAACTTTAGAAAATTTGCTATCATGTTATCTAAAACAATATCCAAACTGTTAAATGACTTGAAACCCGTAATCAAAGATTATTAAGCTTTTTCACTCACTAACTCAGATTAAATTCACTAATTTTTACCTTTACTTATAGATCAAACCAAAAATGGCAGAAAACCTCGAACTAGGCAAAGTGACCCGGCCTATCATCGACCACGAAGGTGTCAAACTTCTAGTCGAAAGGCTCTATGGCATCTCAGTTCTCGAGCTGACTGAGCTCAACGGCTATGACGACAAAAACTACAAGATTATTGAAGATCCTAATGTGAAGAACCCCTTGATTACGAAGCATTGTGAACATGGTTACGTGTTGAAAATCATGAATTCTACGGATACCCAAAATCCAGCAGTCGTGGAAGCACAAAATGAAATTATGAACTTCTGCAGTAAGTTTTCAGTCTCCAGTCATCAGTCAGATCATCTCCAGCATGTTTTTTTAGTATGGCTTATAATATTTTTTATATATGGCTTATAATATCAAATTTTAAATCAAACAACGTATATCTCAGTATTGAATACATACCAAACTCTTGCATCGGTGATGCAGACATTGAAACTTAACGAAAACCTGTGCCAATTACCAAATTGAAGTTGCGACCGTCATATTTTTAAGCATTCGCTTAAAAATATGACGGTCGCATATCACAACGACTTGATAAAATTGATCAGACACTTAGAGCTCCATGGTGCTATCGTGCAATGATACCTCACCTGGGCAAAAATAGCACATGTAATACTTTAAGATTTACTTTTACACCTTCGACGATTTGGCGACGGCTTAAGCCTGCTTCCTAGGAGTATGAGGCCCTCTTTGTTTGTCGCCCCCCAAAACTCTCGACCCAGCTCAATTTGTCTACAGTTGAGAAACTGTTGCTGCAGAGAAGCTGTTCCCTTACGTCAACAGCTGCATCCTTTCTAGAAAAAGGATCATCCCTAAATAACCCATGATGATGAAGTACCACACGACTTCTCACATCACACCAGACCAAATTACATCAAAAACAATTTATGGCATGGGATTACTAGTGTTTTTTTTTATCTAGCTCAGCTAGGTATTTGACGACAAGCTTGCACGACCATGGAACTCAGCAACACTGTAGCCCTAGATGGAAGCATGCCTAGTCTAGAATACACTGGCTATCAAAGAAGGCTGCCGGAACACACCGTTAGGTATTGGCTACAAATTTTACAACTAGAGGGTGGTAGTTAGCCAGGCGAGCTATAGAAAACGCCCTACCACTATGCAAAAATGGTTTTGTAATACGTATTGTTCTTGCAGCTGCCCGCAACATCACCTGCCCCAAGCCGATCCGTAATGTGTACGGTCACTTGTACTCCATCGAGAGCATCTCAGGCAAGCAGCATGCGGTCCGCCTGCTGGAGTACGTGCCTGGTGAGAGACTCAGCGATGTACCGAGAAGTGAAGCGCTGCTCTACCAGCTCGGTGAATTCGTCGCTAACTTGGATAACAAGCTGGAGGTATGTTTGAAGTTTTGAACCTTGCGTTCGAGAGTATTGCAGTTTTGTATTCATCTTAATATCTCATAGTTTAGTTTAGCAAATATCATATATCAGTATCATATGTGATATGTATAGTCATAGTTATATATCGCTAATTATAACGGCTGAGCTTCTCCGCCTTATTCTCTAACAAATAACGATTGAGATTGTTTGCTGAAAACGAGTGACGTGTTTTAAATTCCTATGTTGATGAAATACGTTATTTTGATGATGCAAAACAAGCGCATTCCGTGCCATGGTTTCAATTAAATTTTAACATTGTCTAAGTGAATACCGTTCCACGTGTATTATACGCGCTAAAAATAACGCGCGTCGCGTTACGTGCCTAAATGTTAATAGTGAATAAGGGCCCTTATATAAAACGTCATAATATGATAACGTTTTTTGCAAGTACGTATTCTTGCATCGATTACTGATTGACGTTAATTTGATTTGACATGTACGTTATCTATTTGACATCATACGTCATTTTAGGGTTTTGAGTCCTTGTGTTTGATATTTATATTGAGTGTATTAAGGACTTAATAATGATCGGTATGAGCGATTATATCGGCTCGAATTTCACTACCGATCGATATAGAATCGTACTTGTGGTGGGTCGCATTAGTCGTATCCTTTATAATATCATATTATCAAGTTGCGGTAATTTAAAAATATCAGTACTTGGCTCATAATTTTGTCTCAGTGTTAATTAAAGATGATTAATTAGCAAACAAACAAATAATATAGTTTTATGGCTGTCATTACAACAGACCCTTAATTACTAGTTATGTGTAAATATAACATTAGAGATAGAAATAACTAGTCTTATAATATTTTTTCAATTACTTAGCGTCGCTCCATGGCGAACAAATAATTCCCATGAGTTCAAGGTAAAGTTATATTGGGCATTTCTTTTATTAAGAAATTGTATTTGACAGCGACTGTCCAATTTCAGCATAGCTCAAAATCGTTCTTCAAAATAATATTAATAATAATATTTTGAAGAACGATTTTGAGCCAAAATAGCTCTCGTGTCAGAGTTTTAACGCTTCTTAACACATCTGACTTGGCCTGCGATTGATATATCCGAGTATATAAATGGAGGCAGATAACAAATCAGCCTGTCATTCAATCACACGGTGACACTCACACGTGAATGCCGCTCACGGTTACCTATTCATGGACTAACTGTGCTGAGTTGTCGAATGAGTCAACAGAGTTAATGAACTCGCACACAATTTCTTTGCATGTCGATGACTCGCATTTGTTGTTCAAACGCTTTGAAGAAAAGTTTCTTGTTTTTGTGTGAAAAATTATTTTCATGCAAATTTTTGAACAAATGAACACAAAGTAACATGGACCGCCAATCTAGGTCAACAGTGAGCTATTGTACTATAATTTAGTTCAGTGGATGATTCCACTTATGGTTATACTAGCTTTTGCTCGCGGGTTCGTCTGCGTTATATTATTATATTACAAAGCAATCATAATGTAAATATTTGTCATTAGAACTATTAAACTAAGAACTAATATTAAGTAATCGTATATAAATGAGATTTATAAGTTAAATTTTTTAAATAATTATTAATTAATGTGTAATAAGACTTGCCTGTAACGAACGTTATTTAAAGGTCAATAAATATTACTTTACTTTACTTTATTTTTACAAACAAGTAAATGGAAGTGAGTTCGAAAAAATCCGACTGCTAAATCGTTAAACCTGTATATAATCATTTATTATTTTTTAATTTTTTATTTATCCAGTGTCACTCTCTCAACTAAGACTAATCTATTGACATCAAAAAATACAACAAGCCGTTTAGACTCTAAGAAATATATATACCTACATACATACGTGTACTCGAAAAACATAACCCTCCTTCTTTCGCAGTCGGGTAAAAACGTGATTACCGACTTCAATTCGGTAGGTACCGATATTTTTTCTAATTTCGATTTAAAAACAAAAGTTCTAAAGTATATCCTTTCACCAAAAAAGGTTTTTCACATCTGTTCAGCTGAAAATTCACCGAGCAATTAGGTAGCAAATAGAAAAAGTACAGTCGAATTAAGTACTAGATATCTTTTTTTAAAAGCCGTTCGTTGCAAAAATCGAACCGTCATTTGATTACTGAGGAAAAGAAGGACAACAAACTAACAAACCTGCGTTCGCATTTATAGTATGTGTGAGGATTCGCTCCGGTTAATTTAACTGTCATACATTCATACATGAACCATACAAACTGACAAACTAGGCAGTTAGCGTAGATTGTTGTTAAGAAAAGGATTTTCGCACAATTTTGTTGATATATATTTTTTTACTGTTAATGGGAAAGAAGGTTTCTTACGCTTGCTACAAAATATAAGAATTAACAAATTACGATAAATATATAAGTCCTGACTGACTGATATTCGCTTGGAATCAACATAGAGCCTAAACCGCTGAATCTAGAGATATGAGAGATGTAATGGGATTTCATTATACGGTAAAATAAATCAATCCCTAAGATGTTAAATTTAGGTTCAAAGTTATAACCGATTTGCCCGAATACTTACCGATTTCCCCAAATTTCAATCTTGTCAGACACTGTAGGACCTGCGACGCTTAATAAATACAATCTAACAGAGAACCTCGTGTATTTGAAGACGGTTAAAAAGTACATAGCATTTGATATCTTCAAATCACTATAGATGACATTTTTCAGTACATTATATAACCGTTACTCGTTTATACTACGTGAATTACGCAACATTAAACTCGTTCAATGTCGAGACTAATGCAATAACGACGCGTAATGGTGGCTTTACCGAACACGTTCGTAATGCTGATAGTACTTAACTGGTTATTGTTCACATAATTTACCATGGAATTAAAATTACCTACTGTGACATAACCTACCTCTATTTATTACTCTGTGCGTCAATAAGATAAATATTCAAACACTAGCGTTTGTCCCACGGTTTAATTCGAGACGTTATTGCATTAGGTACTTATTTTTTTCGTTTTTAGTAATCTTCTGGAGCTACCCTGCTGTTTTGTACATAGAGCCGGGTTGTGGGATTTTTACCCACTGAAACCTTAATTCGGAAATCTCGAGGAGCTTGTGGGACCAGGGCCTTGCGAGAACTGCCCTATGGACCTCTGTTCGTTTTTGTTACTGGGGTGACGAGGTTGAAGGAAACCCAGTTCTTGAGTATCATAGCACATATAATGATGACAAGCTATAACAATCGGCACTTGGGTTTGAACACTTATTACCATAACGCTTCTATCGAGTGCAGCTAATTAGCTCTAAAAATAATTAAATGCGCTATATATTTTAACATAGTGCCGCGCTACGATTCATCGACTTAATTACAGTTTCAATTTTAATTATATATTATTAGTGTACGTTATTCAAACGCCACAAGCTCTTTGATCCACTTTGATCTCCATTGGAACACTACCAGAGCCTCTCCTACACTTATGGAGCGATTACTTACAAGTATTAGAGATGCTCAACTCGACTGTGTTCTTTTTAATATTTGTTACCTGCCTGATATCGTAGTGACGCATCATAAAATGAAGTGAAGGCTAGACCGATTTGATAAAATCTTATTTAAGTTACGAGTACCTCACAAGTGATGCTCTCTAATTTTAACTAAATTGGGTTCGGTATTTCGCACCGAGTGGCAAACATGAGTTTGGCACTTTGCATGAGTTTTATTGAAGTTTTCTCAATATTTTTGCTCTAGAATTGGTTAATCAAAATAATCAGCTATTTTATTTTTCAAAATTCAGTATGCTTTCCATATAAAATATATTTAATAAGCTATAATTTCGTTTTTCCTTTAACCTTTGCCTTTATGTCAAAAATTATAATTGTTTCCAGAACTTCAACCACTCGGGTCTCCTGGAGAGGCAGCACCTGTGGATGCTGACCAGCGTGCCTCTCTTGGAGAAGTTCAAACACGTCATCAAGGACGCGGAGAAACTAGACTTGGCTGAAGAGGTACGTGAGTTTCTAAAGTATTAGCTTAGTTCTTCTTCTATATCCACATATACAAGTGGTTATAAGCGAGTTCGTAAAAACCCGAATGCTAAATCGTTAAAACTGTGTATCATCCTTAATTATCATTTTATTTTTAAATTTTGTTGTACCCAGTGTCATTCGCACGACTACGACGAATCTATTGACACCACTCACATAAAAAATACGACTAGGCGTTTTGTAGAGCCGTAGTGAGAGTGACACTGGGTACATCAAAACAAAAACGTACAAAAAAAACACAATCTCAACATCGAGAGTGGTATCAAAATGAAGTAATTACAAGTAGGTATATATAACTTATAAGTTATATTATAAGTTATATATGCTCATATATATGTTATATTTCCTATTTGAAACTATATAACTTACATAGTTTCAAATAGGAAATTCAAAATTTAAAATTTAACAGTCGGGTTTGTTTGAAGTCCCTTCTAACCACTTGTTAAGTATTAAAAAGAAAACATGATAAATGAAAGCACACATTATTTTTCATGAATAAAATAAGACTAAGAAGACCTATACCTATATAACATTGTGTTATTTCCAGGTAATAGAAGAGTTCAAATACGCCATAGTGCCTCGATTGGACGAACTTCAGAAAGGAGTTATTCACGGGGACGTCAACGAGATGAATGTCATTGTCGGCGTCAAACCGGGCGGCAGGTATGAATATAATTTTTTTTTTAAATTTGCTGCCTACTAAGAGTACTCTTGGTGATGCCATGTGACGTTCACTGATCAACAAATTCAGCTCGTGAAACAATTATACGTTTAATCAAGTGAAAAAAAAAACCTATAATTATGGCAGATTCATTTTTCAGTGGTTCTTATTCATAAATCAGAGGTCCAAAACGATTTTGATTTAATTATACTATAAGACCACTTATATGGACCACCGTTTAAACAAAACAAAAAGGGATTTATTAAATTAAAAAAAAAAACCTTTTTTGATTAAATTTTTTTTTTTTAAATTGTTTCCTACGTCGATATCGTTCCGGGTATCGCTAAGAAATAAAGAAAAAAATCGAATACAGAAACTGCTCCCTTTTTTGAAGTCGCTTTAGTAGAAACAAAAACTATCTTATGTTCCAGTTAGTATTAGAGAAATCGAGCATCCGCTGGCAAGCAATAAACAATTGACCAAGCGCGTATGTATTCAATATTATTCGAAGTTTTTATTTGTTGTAATGACAACAAACTTCGAATTATATTATAATGATCGAGCGATGTACGGCTAAAACACGTATAGAAAATCTCCTTCGATATTACAGCAACAGAAATACATCATGTTAAAATTTCAACTGTCTATCTATTCAGACAGACAAATGGACAGCAAGGTCAGGTTTTTACCTGACTGCGAAAGAAGTAGGGTTATGTTTTTCGAGTGTATGTATGTATATGTATTTGGCACGTATTTTTATGCGAGTGGTGTCAATAGATTCATCTTAGTCGTGAGAGTGACACTGGGTACATCAAAATTAAAATAAAAAGTAATTAAGGATGATACACAGGATTAAATATTTAGTAGTCGGGTTTTTTCGAACTTGCTTCTAACCACTAGTTATCTTTTAAGTACCCTCAAAAATATCTAGTAGCCATCAATGACTGAGTTTTTGTAAGAAAACAAAATCGCATCAGTGCATCGCTCCTGTCCTGTTATCAGTAGATACATAGGTACCTATATACTTTTATGTAAGTATATATATCAGCAATCAGTCAGGTTGTTTGTGACGCTGTGATGAAACGCTAGATAACTTGCTAAGGTGACAATCACACATGCAGGTACAGCCAGCAACATTAGTATCAGCGTTTCGATTTTCTGTAAGTGTTTAGTGAGTTAGGTATATACAAGGTAAGCGGTTAGGGGTGCACTGAGCCGAAAGGGAGTCACTATACTCCTAGAGTCGTCCTACTGAACAGCTTTCAATATGGAATCAACTCTAAATTCGAGAAATAAAAATCAGCTGCTTCATACAATTGTTTCGATCGATAAACTTATGGAACAGATGATTTTTTTTTCCAGAATTCAGGGTTGGTCCCATAGTAAGAGTTGTTCGTAATGATGACTATAATCTCCCTCTTTTGGTAACTACAAAATATGTTTGTTATGGTAAGTCATTAAACTTTTCTTTATTTGTCAGTAGTTATTGACAAAAAAGTATTCACGACTGGTAACTTAGCCTAACTGATAATCCTGTAGAAGTTTTTAGCCGAAAGGACTCGATTTCGGCTAAAAACTTCTTCTAAGGAGGAGGTTTTTAAATAGTTGGAATCTGTTTTACGTATGTTTCCCGATTTCTCACTCGCTTGGGAGAAATGAAAAAAAATATACTATTAATCAAATAAGACCTTTAGTTTAAAATCTTGAAAAGTTGAAGTCAGTTATGACTTTTTTTAACGTATTAGGCACATGTTTGTGCTGCTGACTGTCCCGCGTAGACAAGAATGTACATAGTTACCATGAAGATATGAAATCATGTCACGAATTTGGTTACGTGATAAATAGTTTTGTTAGTTTTATACCTGCTATGTATCTAACCTATCTAGATGGAAAACTTTAGGTACGAGATTTTTTTTACAAAAATAAAAACAGAGCAGCGTTTTAATTTTGGTGTGCCTGAGAGCGTATTTGATCGGAAACACTTTTAAATGATTAGTTAAAATATTACGTATCAAGCCGTTGTATCAAACTTAAGAACAGTGGTCTTCCCCACTAAGGGTGTAAGGCTTAGTTGCGAACTACGTTTGGCAAATTGGGGAATTTTTTGGGAATTTCCTTATCGTGGAAAGCTATTAATTATCTCCGATTAAAAAAGATTTTACATATCGGTTCTCGCGCAGCTAAGCATAGTTTCCTCGCGGTGTTCTTCCCCGTTAAAGCGAGTCTGCACATGAGTGCGACGGTCCTGCCTGTAACCGAGTTCGAATCCGTGCCCTCTGGCGTGAGAGGCAAGGGGTTTACTTATTTTAATTTATTTTTATTTATTCGGGAAATAGTAACATAATAATACTTATATCTAATTTATTAGTAAGATAATTAATTAACTATGCCACACACATTACAGTCCTCCAATTTCAATTTATGATCTTTGTTGGGGTACAAATCAGTTGATGGCACAGGAGCACACTTACAACATATTTCTAATATCATTACTAATTATTTAAATAATATCAGCGCAAATAGATAATAATATACATTGTGTAGATCAGAGAAGAAGTACTTACTTACTAATACTGAATCATTTAATTGCGTATAAATATATAGACCCCGATTCAGTCAGACCAAACTTACTAAAACTAACCTAATTTGAAAGTTCTAAAATTGACTTCTCTCCTTCTTTTTTAAAAAGTGCGAAAAGAATGGATATAATTTTTGAAACTTTTAGTTTAGTTAGTGAGACTGGTCCCCTGAATTAGGGTCAATATCTCTTGTAAGGACTTATAGCAATTATTAGTTAAAAACCACACAATAAAGCAAATATAAATTGTTGACATTATACATTGTAAAAAAATAAACAAACATCAACATTTAACTTGACTATGGTACCTTCTATCTGCGTTGATTGCGACCTGTAAGTCAGTCCGACGAGCCGGTTTCCTCACGATATTTTCCTTCACCGTTTAAGCAAGTTGTAAATAGTTATAATATGCTCATCATGAGTGAAAATCTCCGAGGTAAAATCCTAAAATTTAATCCGCGCCCTTTCGTTTGTGACGCAAGTGGTTTACCGACTAGGCTAATGGTATACTATACATATTAAAGTTTTAATATTATTTTATAATAATCTAGGATCCTAAAACCACAACTGCTAAGAGTTTGCAGTGAAATTCTCGAAGGAATTGTGCTGAGGTAAGCCAACTCTACGGTCATTCGCTTCAAACTTGGCTTACCTTTCTATTTTTTATAGCATTTTCTTTAAGAAAGCTGTGTCCGTGTTTAATTTTATTGGCGCGCAAATAAATATTGACTTACATAAGGGTTAATAGGGATTTCATTAAAGGGTCGCGTCTGCCTCAAAACCAAATTAGCATTTACGATTTTGAAATAGAGTTGTTTTTACAATGTATGGAGCTCCGGCCAGGACAGTGTACATGATACTCTAAAAGCGTTAGGGATTACTAATCTTTACTATATCAACCAAATTCAAAATAACGTAACTTATCGCAGTGAAGAATCAAAATATTTCCACGTTATTTACTAAAAAACGTGATTTACGCGTTTTTACTGACATTTGTGACGGGCGGTACAATTTATAGACCAATGTGATCATTAGAGTCAACTTAGGATACATAAATCTCCCAGGTATGCCATAATTTCACTACAATTCACAGAATTTAGATATATATTTAATATATTAACCGAATCTTTAGGCATTTTTTGGTAGACGTACACAGTCGTTGGCTGAAAATGCAACAAGTTCTTTGAAGAATTCATGTATTCTTCAAATTCTTCATACTAGGTTTGGTATCCTACAAAAAATATACAATCGCCAAAAAAACTGGTTTGAGGAAACGCGTTGCGTTTTTTAATAATTTTTTTTTGAGGCATAATAATTAATGTGATCAAAAATACACATTATGTATTTATATATTTTTGATGCATTTATTTTTGGTGTATATATCTTTATTATAAACCAAAAATAAATACATCCAAATACAATGTAAACAAACCATTGGTAGTACAAAAATAGCAAACTGAAAAGAAAAAAGGCTTTTAAAAAGTAACGTTTTAGACCAATTAAATTTTTCTCAACGCAATATTATTTCTAAAACATCGCATCGCATTTCTGTAGATTTATATGTTACCAAACCGTATTAAATTTTTGTAACGTCATTCGATGTACCGAGGCTTATATATATTTAAAGTTCTATGACGTCTTCTACGCGATTCAGACGCGCCCCTAGCTGAGCTGACTGCGATAGCAGTCAGCTCAGCGAATCATATCGGTCTTGTGCCAAGCAAAATACTTCTTCCACGCTGACAATTCCTGTCCATTGCCGGATGTTTGGTTACCAAAGTTTTTCCTTCGTCCAGCGCCGTTTAACTTTATTCATTTATTTATTTAATTTCCCAGCAAAACCGACTACCAAGTGACTGGAATCATTGATTTCGGTGACATTCAGTACTCGTACTACATCTTCGAGCTCGCTATCGCTATGACCTACATGATCCTTATCACCGGTGATGTGAGAGCTGGAGGCTTGGTCTTGGCTGGATATACCGTCAACAGGAGACTGCCTGATGATGAATACAGGCTCTTGAAGGTAAGATTACATAATAATAAAAAATATAAAATAAAAACCTGCTAAATTTAAATATTTTGATATTACGACGCAAATACATACTCGTACATACTTACGAATAAAAAGAGAATATTACAATTACAAGATATACATACAAAAAAAACTACGGTAGGAATTATTTTGGGGTTGCTTTAAGAATTACGGGCCTAACACGGGTCATTTGAAATTCGGAGACATAAATCTAACAATAATAATTTCCCCTAGGAAATGCCCATGCTAATGCTGGGCCTGCAGCATTACTGCATATATTTAGTAGATAATATATGTATTTACACCCAGTTCTGGTCATTACGCTACAAAATAATGCTCTTGCTATGTTAAGATTTATAATTTAGCTGTTCTAAGGCTGTGTTTGTGTGTCGTTAAACCTAAGGGAAAAATATGAATAATAGTTATAGGAACACCTGCTATTCATCTCATAACCATTACTACAACACCAATATTATTTTCAGACCTTGATTTCCGCTCGTCTCGTCCAAAGCCTTATCCTAGGCGCGTATACCATCGAGCAAGATCCCAACAACACCTACGTCACTTCGACGGAGAAAGCTAAAGGCTGGGAAATCTTGAAAAAGATCCGGAAAAGCACACCCACTGAAGACGGCGATGACACCAACTGGAAGGCTATCGCTAACGAGTACTTGACTAGGAGCTAGAGTATGTTTAGCTAGAACGCCATCTGTTGATTTCGCCCATAATTACTGATTGTGCTGCATCGTGGCTATTTCACTAAATTCTTTTCATTTTCTTAATATTAAATTTTCCTTTATTATATACAATAGTATATACAATCATAAATATGCAATCTATCTTTATTGTACTTTTTTAGAACTTCTGGCGTAAGGCCTAATCATTAATATTGTTTAGAGTTATGTTTTGTTACAATTTAACTAGGCAAAAAGGAAGAACAAATTTAGTTTTACTCGTGTTCGAAGGTTAAATAGATCCTGAATGATATTACATATGTTGGTAATAATGTTTAATCTAAATACCTATATAGTCTTAGAAATAACTGTACTTTTAAGAACGCTTTATTAGTAGTAGGGATGTCTACGTGTGTTAGCTATATATCTACCTAAAGTTAAAAGTTAAGTTATAAATAAATGCTTTTGTAACGCTTGTAAATTACATTAAAGCGTCGTAAAAAAAGTCTTTTGTTGATTCTTACTACCCATGATCTCAGCTACCCATTTAAAATCCAACATTAAAAATTTGATGAAAGCGCCATCTATGTAAAACTTGCATAGTTCTAGCAGGGTTTAAGGTTCTGAGTTTACATGCTGATACAAAGAGTCAAGGTAGGCTTAGAACTCGTACCTAAGTAATGTAGGTTTCATATCTAGTTCACTATCCTACGTAAAGATGTCGCTAAAGTGTTTGTTGACAAAATCAAAATCTGGGGACACGACAGTGCCCCCCGCCCTTGATTATTTATAAATAATCAATGCCCCCGCCAAGTCGAGCAAAACAAGGCACTGCCGTACCATCCTTTTCTTGAAGCGGTTCATATAAACATCTAAATGCCGAGACTGGTATAATAGCAACATTTCGGCTTATGTATGGGCAAATATTACTTAAAATATGCATATCGCATCTATGTCTCTAATAATATTATTAAGAGAAAAGCTTTGTATTTTTGTACATACCAAATTAACTCAAAAACTTACAAAAATCTTTTGCCTTTATTAACCTACTTTATCACTTAGTAGGTAAAATAGGCTATGAAAAATTAAAGATTCGCAGGTAACACTGCGGAGCCCAGCTATTAGGTATTTAAGTGGGTAGATACAATGTGTAACAGAAAGGTTTGATAAAATTTCAATCTACTTATCAAAGCTTTTTTTTCTTATTGGATATTGAAAACTCGTAAAAGGCTTTATTCAATAGAATTACAATCAAGCCTGAAGCGTTTTCCACCTACTACCTATTCAGAATGTGAATAAAAGGCGAGGTGAACAGTTTACATAATTTATTTTTTTGTGGCGGAGTTCTTATTAGCCGGGTCTAACTATAATTGGACGCAACCAAATGGGAAGTCGGCCCAAGTACTCCCCTGGCTATGGCCTCGACGAGAAGAGAGGAGCCGGGGACTAAAGGTCTGCTGTGGTGTGTGCCGGTAGCTACTTCGGGTACAGCTGTTGTGGGACGAAACGTAACGGTCGTCCCGGTACCTTGGACCCCAATACGGGGTTTTATCTCTGATTCGGGTTGTTTCGCCGTTAATACGGAACGGAAAACTAGTAAACCAACTATTTATTGAGACGGAAGTAGTTGCTCCAAAATAGCGACGACGAGCGTGCAGTCGCTTTCAATATAAAAGTTCGTCCGAGGCCGCGGGCGGTCGGGGAGGGCATCGCTGCATCGATGCGCTTGCACCGATCGGTTCCAAGGTCGCCCGCAACACAACTTATTAAATAAGTTTATAATATTGTATTAATGTAGTTGAGGCAGAAAGTTTTGTATTAGTTAATAATTAATTTACAAAATACATTTATTATATAGTGTGTTTTTCGTTACAAGCCTAAGGTCAATAAGGAATTGACCAAGCGAGCAAACTGAAACATCTCTCCTTTCCATAGTACACCCATCTAGTAATGAATACACTCACTACGAATATATTGCATGTCTCTAGAATCAGCGTTTAGGATCTGTGATGATTTTTAGCAAAAATCATTACTTACTCTTAAATAAATAGATTCTTGATAACCGTTGACTCAATCAGAAATCCTAAAAAGAAATATAAATAATACATAAATAAAACAAATAATACTAGCTGTGTTCCGCGGTGCTACCCGCGGATGTATTATCTCTTATACAAAAAAAAAAACTACGGATGGAATTATTTTGGGGTTGTTTTAAGAATTACCGGCCTAACACGGGCCATTTGAAATTCGGATACATAAATCTAACAATAATAATTTCCGCTAGGAAATGCCTATGTTACCACAGTGATAATGTAGCGTTCTAACGGTGAAAGAATTTTTGAAATGTGTCCAGTAATTTTTGAGTTAATTCGTTATATACATCGAGTATATCAGTGGTTATATACAATAATATAAATCTTTCCTCTTTATATTATAGTATAGATATAGAAGTAGTAGAAGAACTACAGATAATAAACATGACTAAACTCATATTATGTCATATGTCAGAGGTCGTAAACCAATCCAAACGAATTAATAATAAATCAATCATCGAGGTACTGAACACGAATAATGAAGCGTGTCTAGTGTTATGACGTAGATTTGTCTGTGAATAACATTATGATGCGCCCCACTGAGATTTCACTGACACATGACAAGACCGGACACGGCCTGTCTGGGCACGCGACCTTGACTTGACCTTTTCAACACAACTAAAGTAATGAAATGAAATTATTTATTGGCTTAACAATCAACAACAACCGATTAGGGGCGAAAGGTTGTCGAGTGGCGAACACGAACTGGAAGACGCAGCGTAGGTAGGCTTTCCACTAGGTGGACCGACAACAACCAGTGGATGCTAATGGCAGCTTGTCGTTCGGAATGGTGTCCTAAGAGGAAGGCCTATGTTCAGCAGTGGATGTCTTCTGACTGATGGTAATTAACAAATGAAAATCATATTTAATTATGATTCGGTAGCGCGTGCTTTGATATGGCTGATTCTTGTTGTTAAGGTCTAACTGAAATGATGATCATTAGTAAGGGTTCCCTGTGGGACGTACGTAAGTACCGAAAAAAAAACGTCATCATTTTGTAGTTTTTTTTTATCATTTGTTAACCACATAAAACGTTTTAACAATTTTGACTATTGAATTAAATTTGCATAGTTAGTTATTTTTTAAGAAAGGATTTTATCTATTAAAATCATTGTGCCGCAATAAAAAACACGACATCGGCATTGTAGTTAATTTTTATTTTATTTCTTTGATAGATAAGATTTTTTTAATGGAAATCTGTTTAATATGTTTCATAGAAGTCATACCGGTAACTTTGCAATAGCTAGACTAAACTTATACCGCCACAAAATACTAGATAAATAGGTACTATTGCAAATAATGTGTGCTATAATCACATTATATTATTGCACTTGTGAAATCGCTCCTTCTTCCCATATTGGATTACGCAGACGCTTGCTATTTACATTTAAACGAAGAGCAGCTCAACAAGCTTGAGCGTTTACAGAATTTTTGCATTAGGTTTGTATTAGAGGCTATATATATATATATATATATATATATATATACATATATATAGAGGCTCAAATGGTTATCTATTCGTCTTCGCCGTAATTCTCAAATTCTGCCTTTTCTTTGTAAAATATTATTCAATCCACCACCACTCCTTTTTATTTATAAGATAATTTTGTCTTTGTGACTGCTTCTTATTCCACTTCTTTAACACCCTCACGAGCAGATCTCCGCCTTATGCTGCCAGCTTCCACCTCAACCAACTCTTTTTTCAAGCATCATTTACTGTGCAAGCTATCCTGCTATGGAATATGTTACACCTGACAATCAGGCAGGCTTAGTCCTCTATCTCTAGTCTATATATATTAAATTTTTTTTTGAAAAATCATTCTCTCCGTAAATTAACTGGAACATTTATTTATGAATAATTATTGCGAGTATGACGTGTATGTATAGGTATGTATTAATTATGTGTATAAATTAATTTTAAAATATGTTATTATTGTTGTTTTTTTGCTGTACATTATTTGTACCATGCCTTTTTTCTATTTTTGCTATTGCATGATGCACCACCCGCTGAGACTGTTCTCACTTAGTCCGATCCATCCCAAGGTTGCCTGAAAGAAATTGCTTTAGGCGATAAGGCCGCCCTATGTACTGCCGATGTTTTGCTCTTGTTTATATCTTATTGTTTATTTTGTTTTTGGTGTGCAATAATAAACTATTGTATTGTATTATAGTCAGAGTTTATAGCTGAGGTATAGGTTATGATTGAAAGATGAACACAATTTTGCAGCGGCCTTCTTTGAGAGCCAGTGTATTCCAGACTAGGCATGCTCCATCTATTTGTCATATGCCTAGATATCTTGAATAAAAAATAAATTAGCATTCAGCATACATACATTAGCAAAAAAGACCTACGGGTAAAAATAGGTGATGAATTTGCAAAATTTAAATAGGCGTTAACGTTATGCAGAGTTTTTAGTTCTTCAGAATTGTCCACTAATGCTGAAAATTATTGTGCGAACTTGTCAGTATCGCTTGAATTCATCAAATTTACAGTTTTAAACACTTCTATCTTTAAGAACTATTGAAATTCATTCTCTATTTTTTTAAGTTCTTCTGACACGATTATGTAAAGTTAGCAAACACGAACGAAGTCACGGGTCAGTTATAAAATAATGGGCTTCAATATGTAAACATAAGGAGGTACTATACTTTATCAAGTATTAAGATCATGTAAAGGTATCCCTTTAAACATGGTTAAGCAAAATTTCCATCATCATCGACCTTTACCTACCCACTGCTTAGTATAGGTCTTCCGGTCCTGTGCTAATAACCTCCACTAGGTATTAATAACGGTTTTTTTTTTCTTATTTTACTTGCTGACAATGTGTATTGAGCACAAATGTCGGGATACTGGAGAAACTTTTTTATCGGAGAAGGATTTTAGATTAGATTTAGATATTAGCTTTCGAAGATAAGTGAAGTTCCAAACCAGCAATTTGGCCAGCGAGGTGGACCATGGCCCCCTTCTTAGGAAAGACCAGGGCCGTCAGTATGACGTTATCTGTTATATGTTACCAAATTGACTCTTTTTAATTTTTAATGTAGACATTTCGCACGTTTTATATTTAGCAATAAAAGGAAATTTGCACATGTGTAACGAAAAATATTGCACCTTAAGTCATATTTTCGTATTTGCCTAACTGCTACATTTTGTGCTAACCATCTTATCTACGTGATAAAATCTCAGCGAAAGTATAAGAAAAATCTCATTAGTTTTAATCGAAGTTTTAATCAATAATTATAGCTCTACGAGTGCAGTAATTATTTTTAATGATAACCTTATGTGAAAAGATATGCTGTTAAACATAACATTGCTATTTTAAACTCCCACGGCTTGTGGCCAGCTATTTTTAATGACATTATCAGAATCTTTATGAGATTAATATTTTTCATTTGCTCTAGGCAAAAGTTATCTTCAGGTTACTATATTACATTAGCCTTAGCCCACGGCTTCGCTCGCGTTATATTTCACCAGATAAAAAATAACCAATAGCACTCTTCAGACTTCAAAGTATATCTGTAGAAAAAATCAAGTCGATTCGTCATTTTGTAGCAGAGGAGATGACGAACAAACAAACCAACAAATACACAATTGCGTTTAAAATGTGTGGGAATAAGGATGGGAAAGGATGTGAAGATTGAAACAAGAGTGAAATTCTAGTCTTTTTGGATTCCTAGGCTTAATGCCTAGCAATCAGAAAAATCTAATACTTAACAATTTTTTTAAAAGTACAATATATTTTAATATAAGATTCATGTACTCGTATATGATTGCTCCGCAGAATAAGCCGAACTAACATATCGTAGCTTCTTTAGTCAGCTTTTAAGAAGCCAAACCGAAATTCAGCCATTATGATTAAAAGTAATGACGAAACGTCATCTAAACCACCAATTACACGAGCAGTGATGTAATGCGATATATCTCGATATCTACTCGTATCGCCCACATGGTTGGCTCCAATTATATCTGAGGGGTTGTTGGAGACTGAATAGGCAATACCTGCCTGTGCTAGTGGTTTAGGATTGCCACGCACTGAGTTGGGAAACCGCAGCGGCAAATTAACAACTCGTAAACCGCGCGATATTGCTAGTGCAAGCGGTTGTCGTGCCGTTGACTTAAAATTATATTAAACTTCAATAATCTATTAGTCGGTTTTATATGGGTTTTGTTTTCGAGATATCGGTGTAATTCAATCATGTTTTATCTGCATTGAGTGATGCAGCGAATTATCTTTTTATGATACGTAATCTCATTCAAGTAGATGTATAATGATGGGCATGTCATAGAGCTAAAACGCATTGAAAATCATACGCAAAATTTACTTATCTGTCCAGTTTGATGTCACGCAAACTATCGTTGGACAACTAAATAAACTTGTAATCGCTAATAGAGAAATTTATTTTGCCAAGTCAATAACAACGATGAATAAAATTGATTATTCTTATTAGTCCCAAGTGCCACACGTATTTTTAATCTTAATAAAACCAAAGCCTTACCAAGACAAAATATTAAATTAGTCGCTACTGAACCGCTGCGTTTTCCGTCGCAGTGCGTACGCCCGTATTAACATACAATGGTGACAGGCGGTCAGACAACCGACCACTGATTGCCAGAATACATTTGTTATAACAGCTCGACTCGACGTGTTTTATACTTATCATGTTATATTATGTAGGTAACATAACATTACTTATCGAAACTAAGTACAATGAAATGATTAATAGTAAATAATGCTCTAATCATGAAATGTGTATGCTTGTATCCAACTTTAATCGTTATTGTAAGGGTTTTTATCAAAGAATTTATTTAAAGTAATAGGTGCCTTAATATGATCAATAATAATAACAAAAAATATACTTAATTCAAAATATTTCATGAATCTATTCAATCGTCAATTAATCTGTCCATTTATGCACATTACTACGGCAAAGAAAAACAAAATATTCCAGCTTTTAAATGGCAGCCATATCGCTTAAAGCGATCTCTTCCAGGCAACCATGCACGTAAATGATAATGATTTTAAATTAAAGAGGCCTTATATTCAATATTGCGGCCGCGAGGTCAAAAATCCGCAGAACTACTTATGTAGACAATAAGGTACCACTATCTTTACGTCCTTTTTAATGTCATTCAATCTAGCTAAGCCTCTACTGAACGCACTACAGAAGACAAAAGGTTTACAATACATAAAACAGTTGGGAAAACCAATGACACAAGTAAGTACATATCAAGTTGGTTATCATTCCGCACTATAATAGCACGTCGTTTGCACCAGGATACGGATAGAGATCTCACAAAAAAACTAACAAAAGTAGTTCAGCATTTGCTAATTTAACAATGAATTCGGTCGCGTGGAAACTGTTTTACCCGACTGCCTAAAAGGAAAGTAATATTTTCCGAGTGTATGTTTGTAACTAATAATACATGTCTTAATAAATATTAAATCACTATTATTTATTGACCAAACTTTTAAATCATGATATTTTTTTACTAAAACGTACACTATACAAAGTTATAATCTAACGGTCTTATCAATAAAGCATTTAACTTTAAACGTCATCTCTCTTGTTTTATCCGATGGAGAAAGTCACGCGTCAAAACGAGACAAAAGATGTTTAAAGTTAAGACACGTTTATTAATAAGAAAGTATATGTACAATAGCAATACCTAAACCGACTACATACATCAATAATAATGAGCGTAAACCGATAGACCAATTTTGATGTGTGAGTTGTCATTGGAGTCGTCTTTATCTGCCGATGGCTATGCTTGTTGCATCCTGCGGTTCCACTCGTTAAGATATAGTAGACTATAGTTTTAGCACTTCGTTGAAGGTATGTTTTTGTGTCGCATTATTTAATATGACACATGTTTTTTTAGGGAAACCTTAAAAAAAAGAAACCTCTAGTTTTAATCGAAACTAGGTTCAAAGTAACAAAGAGTAGCTCTGCTTTAAATTAGTAGAACCACCCTTTTCACCTTCACCTTGTAGTGAAGTGTGTATTTTCAAATTTTCGGAAATACTTGTCTATACGATCTAGTACGATCGTAGGCTAATATGTTTTAATCTACTGATTTCATTAATTGGCTTAAGAGCTAGTTGCTGATAACGTTAGAAGCACATAGATTTATCTATCTAATTACTCGTAGTCTACTTATAGGTACCTTAACTAGTGGGACACAGTATAGCTGGCAGTAGCTATGTGAGCGATATCTCATAAGACGTCGGGTCATGAAACCGTGGTCACGATGAGGGTATAGTCAATAACAAAAGCGATAGGAAAATTCAAATCAAATCAAATCAAATCGTTTATTTCACACAAAAAATATTACAAATAATGTCACAAAAATATTAATATCGTCCTTTAACAGTATTTATATGTTGTAATAATACAAAAAGTTTATGACGCGCAGCACCTACACTAAGATTATAAATCTTGTATCGTGGGTGACTGCGTCCTTTCAGGGTGTTCATTTAATGTGAACTTAGTGAACTACATTAACATGGGTAAGTACATTTTATAATATTTAACATTACTATAAATTTATTTTAAACATTAATTTGTATATTAACTATTGATTATTAGTGTGTATAATTTTTTTTTACATTTCACACAATTAAAATACTGAAATAACTACTTTACCTACATAAGTTTAAAGGCATTTATTCTTATATAAAGACATTAAATTACATCCATAAAAACACGGCTATTAAATAATTAATTATATATGAATAATTCGTCGTTATAGAGATAAGTAAAATAGAAAACAAAATAATTTAATGTACTTTTTTTTCTACTCGCTCAACGTATTCATTCGATTTTATTTTTATGACAATGAATGATCGTTGATGATCGCTTTTTGAAAAAGTTTTACGATTATACACTTTTAGTATCCGAAGGTATTTTATTAGGAAGGCGCGAACCCTTAAATGTTATCATGGTTACTTACAAATAAAGTGACCACTTACTTCAACTCGGCAGGAGCCTTGATTTTTACCGACCTCTCAAAAAATTAGGAGCTACTTAATTCGACTCTTATTTTTAGTTTATTATAATTTCTCAGAGACGTTTGAACTGAATATTTTTTTTTATGTGAAACTAGCTGAACCGGCAAACTGCGTACCGCCTAACAGTCAATTCTCTAAAAGTGATAGAATGATACCATCGTATAAATATTGACATAAATATTTATACGATACTAACGTCACTCAATTGTTTTGCCTTCCCGGAACCTCTCCACTAACACTTACACCTTATGGTACAATTGTTTTGCCTTCCCGGAACCTCTCCACTAACACTTACACTTTATGGTACAATTGTTTTGCCTTCCCGGAACCTCTCCACTAACACTTACACTTTATGGTACAATTGTTTTGCCTTCCCGGAACCTCTCCACTAACACTTACACCTTATGGTACAATTGTTTTGCCTTCCTGGAACCTCTCCACTAACACTTACACTTTATGGTACAATTGTTTTGCCTTCCCGGAACCTCTCCACTAACACTTACACTTTATGGTACAATTGTTTTGCCTTCCCGGAACCTCTCCACTAACACTTACACCTTATGGTACAATTGTTTTGCCTTCCCGGAACCTCTCCACTAACACTTACACTTTATGGTACAATTGTTTTGCCTTCCCGGAACCTCTCCACTAACACTTACACTTTATGGTACAATTGTTTTGCCTTCTCGGAACCTCTCCACTAACACTTTATGGTATCGTATTAAATTTCAAATTGACTTTTAAGTGTAAGTATTATAGAAACGTGTTGCTTTTAGATTTCTTCAGACAATTTTTTATTTTTTTCTCTCCTTATGAACTATACAAATAATTAGCAAAATCGGTTAATCTGCTCTCGAGATTTGCGCTCAGCAGCACATTCAGCGATACATATTTATTTAAATTTTTAAATCTAAATAATAATACCGGTGAACACATGGAAAAAAATATTATGGGTGCCAGTTGAATTAAAGTTGGTAATCTGTTTTTTTAAACCTGTTCGGGGATATCCTACACGATATGGTTAGAAAAAAAAACGCTTAATTCAACTTTAAAATGTGATAATGTGACGCATAAAATAAAATTTATACACAAACTAGCTGTGCTCCGCGGTTTCACCCGCGTAGCTCCCCATTTTACGATCGAGATAATCCAATGGAGAACTACTTTGTTTGAAGTCGGTTAAAAAGTATCCTATGTCCTTTCCCGGGGTCTAATCTACCTGTGTACCAAATTTCATCCA
The DNA here is from genome assembly GCA_947049295.1 of Ligdia adustata. Lineage (NCBI taxonomy): Eukaryota > Metazoa > Arthropoda > Insecta > Lepidoptera > Geometridae > Ligdia > Ligdia adustata. The sequence goes on from OX346237.1 coordinate 7,437,972, forward strand.
GATCGGTTCAGGGGTTTTGGCGTGAAAGCAACACAGACAGACAGACAGAGTTACTTTCGCATTTATAATATTAGTTAGGATTATAACAATAGATACTAGACTTCATTATGTTTGTACAATATTCTGAAAAATTAGAAGAAACGGACGAATGCGGTGCGAATAGACAGACGGACAAAGTGAAACTATTAGGATTCTTCGTTATATTACGTAACCATAAAAAAGATTCCGATGAATTGAGCCCCTTTCTTGTTGAGTTAAAGTCAATTGATGATGTATTTCTTAAAATAAATAAGAATTTTAGATTAAAACTAGTAATTATTCAACCAGTTGTCATCTAGTGTACAAGTACGGTTCAATATCGATCGTTAATATTGAAATTAGAGCTGACACAAACGCTCATATCGATCATTATCGAAGGCTTAATACATAAACGAACGAACAAAATACCAAAATATCGAACGCAAGGACTCCAATGCCATTAAAATGACGTTTGTTGTCAAATGGAATGTCAAACTTGAATTTGTAATCAAATTGAAGTCTTGCAGAAAAAACGTTATAGCATGACGTTTTGTATCAATCATTCTAACGTTATAATTTCCGATACAGAACCATACGAGTACTTGCAATGCTGGTTTATTGGATTTAATTCATCTAACTACAAATAGACCGGGGAGTGGCGACGGCGTGGAGAAAATACTGGGCGAACAAGGATAGCAAATAGTTAAATCATAACTTGTAGATGTAAATTTACTTATTGGGAAATAAAGGCATAAGTTCAAACTCACACCCCTAAAGTCGAGTCAGGGCAACCTCAACGGCTAAAAAAAAAAAAAAAAAAAAAAAAAAATTTGGTGTCGTTTTAGGGGTTTTTAGGGTCGTCCGATCGATTGACGCTATCAGATTTGTGATATCTCTTGCGGATCAGGAGATAGCTTTTTGGTTTAAAGGGCTCCAGTACCCCGTCATAAAAGCGTGCTGATCCCTCTATTGTATTCAATGCTCGCAGCCCTTTCCTTTGTAGCCTCTATTGTAATACGCGCTCGGTGTTCTATTGTGCTACGCGCTCGGTGCGTTCCATTGTTATACTACGTACGGTACGGTATTATACCAAAATATTTTCTTTAAACTAACCTTGGTCCATGGTTTTGGTATTTTTGTAGGTATAGATATTACTTTTTTATCATAATCTAACCTAACCTAAACACTGGTACACAGTTCCCTGCGTGGCATTTTCCAAAATAAAACAACCTTTCTTGTCGTCACATATTTTATTTAAAATAGCATTTAAACAATTCACACACTAATACATCATTCGAAAGAGTACTACTTTTCGCAAATAAATTGACTAAATCTAGCATACTATTACCATGGAATTTACAGAACAAATACACTAAACTATAATGGCCACATACGGGAGTCCAATCATTTTGTATCCTCTTCGTATTGAAATCCCATACTCTGCAATTTCTATCCAGAAAAGTCCTGTGGTACCCCGTGGGTGCTCGACCAAAGGAGTCAAAATATTGACCTACGTTGTTTTTGTCTATGTGAATAGCTACCCAATGGGAGCCTGCCTTAGTATCGGGATCTGTATTGCTCACTAAGAACGAAGGCGCTCCGATATGTATCGGTAATCTGTTCGCTGCATACACGCTGTTTTCTAAGGTCGGGTGAATTTGTCGTAAATATTTCTTAATCTCAAGCGTATTCATACTTGTGATTACTTGCGAAGATAACTTGCTAATGACTAATTTTTAAAACATGGCCTTTATATTTAAGAAAATAAACAAAGATGTCAGGTATTATAACAATTTATTTTTATTCGAATACATTATACATCACTTATAACTAGATTACAAACTAAATACAATTTCATCTTAACTACTGTAGTCGACGATTACATTGCGATTCTTATCTATTTCAATTACATTATCGAACTCGGCATAAACAATACAGTTGATGGTTTGAGACAGAGCAGATTCAAAACGAACTTCCAATCTTACGCTACCATTTCTTATCAGATTCCAGTGACTTGATGAGTTTGCTGATAAATCAGGAGTTAAGTCAAAAGCTAGTAGGCAATAGCCTTTAGCATACTCTTCCCTAGATATTCCATTGCCTTCGTTAAGAAAATGTATGCCCGTTCCTGAGAATAATGTATGATAGGCTGCAGTGTAAATATTATTCGTGAATGATGGTTGTAACGCTTTAGAAGGTATTTGCTGACCATCGATATATAAACTAAATGAACTCATATCGTAGTTTTCAAAATTAAAAGGGTTTTTTACGAGACTCCCATTGAACGCTACGTTATTAACAAACCCAACTATACATCTCTTAGGTACCTGTCCCAGGAAAATGTTATCGAGGGTTTTTCCCTGAACCCCTGATGGTATCGTTAAACAATTTATTTTTATTCGAATACATTATACATCACTTATAACTAGATTACAAACTAAATACAATTTCATCTTAACTACTGTATTTCAATTACATTATCGAACTTAAACTAATTGAACTCATATCGTAGTTTTCAAAATTAAAGTAATTTCTAGTTACACTACTATTTTACAACGCTATTTTTAAAAATATAATCTTATTACTTTATCAAACAGTTCTCGACAGATAGGACATTTATTTTTTAAAGATAACATACATTTTCCACAGCTTACAGTGTGACCGCAAGGTATAAAACATATACACACTTCTTCAAATAAACAAATCTTACAAGTCATGTCTCTGTTGTTACTTTTATTGATATCAAGACTATCAAATTGTTTTATAACATCAGCATCTTTATGGCTAATTGTTTTAATGTCTCTATTAATAACACTTCTTATGTATTTCTCACCTTTTACGAGAAAAACATATGCACAATCTTGAAAAAACCGGGTATGTTCCTCCCATGGTATATCTTGAAACATCCAGTCCTTTATACCACCTCCGCAAAAGTAACACCGCACACGATCACTTTGTCCAGTGTAAAAAAAACCAGCTTCAGCCATATCTTTAGGTTTCTGACCTAAGCCTTTCGGCCAAGAGTCAAAACTACGCAAACGCGTTGATTCAAGAGAATAATGACGATAAACAGGTTGCTTGAGCTCCATATTAAAATATTAAGTATTAAATATCAGATGTTAAAAACATGTGGACTTATCGAGTGCTTTCGGATTAATGACAAGAACCAAATCTAAAAACGTATTACGATCGCTTGTCTTCGAAAACAAGTTTCAACTTGATCTACCCAACCACGATATCAAACAATGGTCATCTAAAAATGTACTATTGATTTACCTCTAATATAAGCCGTTATTGCATCCCTTTGTAGCAATAATGCATTGTTAAGGTATGGTCCTATTATGCTTTGTTATCGGTTCATCTGTTTGCATCCGTTGGTTGTAAAAAGTATTGGTAAAGTAATGGTGGTTCACTCCAGGTAGCGGGAATCACAAGTCATAACATGTTCAGTTCTTTGTCTTATTTGTGGACAAAGAGTTGGCTATTCTCTATATAAGCTCGAATTTGAGATAGAGCTCTCTCAGTTTGTGGAAACATTCTTACAGTGAACTGTAGGCTCTTTGTATTATTATAAAGTGCTAGTGTTGTGTTGTTAATCCGAATTCTACAGAATGGAGGTAAGAAAAAGGTATACCTACAACTAATTATTGTTTGAACTTTTTGTAAATCTTCTTTTGTTTATTGTTTCTGACTATCTACTTTACTATATTTTATTATCGTTATCCTGAAGATGTGCTTGCATTTAACCATATCCACCCTGATGTTAAGCAATAACATGATCTTAGATTGATGAGGTTTGCTAAGAAGGAACTTGTTTACTCTAGATTTAAAAGACGTGTACGTCTTTACAAATATGTCAAAAACTCATATAATAATCTGTTTTTTTCAGAACATGAATTTTGAAGAAAATACATTCAAACAATATTATTATCAACCTACATTATCAGATGAAGATACTACTGATAACTTAATCATTAATAACCAAACTCCAAAAAGAAAACGAGAGGATGAACAAAATTTTGATGAGTTATTTAATTGCACTAAAAACAAAACTAAAAAGCAGTCTCAGTGCTCATCAGTGTCCAGGACTCAGGCTAACGGGAGTGTAGCATACATGACAACAAATGCTGATTACACATCGGCTTCCACACACTTACTAAAGATTGAAGTCTATGATTTGAAAAAGATCGCAAAAATACCGAGCTCGCAACATTGGAAACATGCACAAACACGAGTCAAATATTATTTAAACGAAACAAATCAAATTTTTTTAAGTATGAAACAAATAATTTACAATATTACTAAAGAAATTTCAATGACAGATACTTGCAAAAAAATGTCTTTTAACCATAGTGATAATTAATAACGATGGGTTACTCACTCACTAAGTTAATTTTAGTTCTAAGAATGTACACATTTTGTGAATAGTTCAGTAGATATTTTTTTTTTTCGCAAGAAGACAATAGGTTTTTACCTGACTTAATGTGTATAAGTACTCTCTAAAAGTTAGAATATTCCTCATTTATGATATATCCCTCGAGCTGTCTGAATGGTGACTCTCTTTCAAAATGGAACGTGATTGTGTCAGTGCCTTTTTTGCAAACTCTGGGCTTGAAGTAATTCACGAAGAGTTCGAACATAGTGAAAATATTGTCAAATGTGGACTCGATGACATTTCTGAAGTGATTGATATGGTAGAACTATGTAAAAGAGTGGAAGAATTTGAAAAATTTGATGTCAATTATGACAACGAACTCTATGAAATTTGTGTTGCGGTTGAAAACAGTGAAATGTAAGTAATAAACATAATTATATTTTACCCTATTATTTTCACTACTTTTTTTTTACTTGATAACTGGTTGAATTAAAATCTTTATTATCATAGTCAGAATGTATTTTTCAAAGATCACTCTTGAATAATAACAGAAATTTTAAGTTGTTAGCTAGTTAAATAAAAATTTAATGTCCAACATTTGATCTGTTTCAATAACTTTATTTTGTTTTTGTTACAGCCAACGATCATCATCTTCTTCACAGCATCAAGTTCAAACAGGACGAGGAGGAATCACAATGAAACGAAGTGCTGGTGATGAAAACAACGACAACAACCCCGCAAAGATACCATGTAATGAAGAAACCTCAACTTCATATGATAAGGTACAATGTAATACATGTAATATATTAGTCAGCAAAAGATACTTCACAAACCATGTTAAGAGCAATACTCATAAAAATAATGTGTTAAAGTCTCACAGTTCTTTAAAAAATGTAACAGTAATAGAATCTGCTTTCAACCAACGCATTATTTCTTATAAAGTGAAAAGTAAACAGGTAACTAAGTTAATTTTTGAAACACCAGAATTATTTTTAGATTCAATCAAAGACGATTTAATTTTTTTAATTAAAGAAGCAATTAATCAACACACGTCCCTTAAAGTAAACTTTGTTTTACACGCAGATTTTATTCAGCAAACAAAACAATTATCTAATTCTTTTGATTTTCAAACGAGTAATTTTATATTATCGAAAGCAGATGATTTAAATATTTTTATGACAACTTTGCGCAACTTATTAGCTCATAAAATAAGTACATTTGAGAAAAAGGATAGCGGATGGAGTTTGGTTAAAATTGATAATATTGAACTCAACATAAATAAATTTAGTCCTCTACGCGGCACTTCATTCATTGAGCTACCTAAAGATATAAAAGATAAAAAAGCAGTTGTAAACGTGAAAAATTCTGATAACTCATGTTTTAAATGGGCATTACTCTCCGCCTTGTATCCGGTCAACAAAAACTCAGAACGGACATCATCTTACAGTATCCATTCAAATAAATTAAAATTTGAGGGGGTGTCCTTTCCAGTTAAATTGAGAGATATATCTAAAATAGAGAATCAAAATAATTTAAGCATTAATGTTTTTGGATTAGAATTTGATAGCATAACAAAAATACATAGCGTTGTAGGTCCACTTTATTTCACAAAATGTCGTAAAAGTACACATATCAATTTGTTATACATACAAAAAGAGTTCAACGGTCACTATTGTTATATAAAGAATTTATCTCGATTAGTAAGTAAACAGATATCTAATACAAATGGTGCTGTTCACATATGTGATGGGTGTCTAGTACGTTTTACCACCCGAGACAGATTGACCAACCATCAACAACACGACTGTTCTCACATCACTACCAACCTACCTAACAGTGAGAAAACATCAAAAAATTGGTTTGGACAACCTGTATCAAATAACGAAATTAAGTTTAATAAATTTCAAAAGAAAATGAAGATTCCATTCGTTATATATGCTGATTTTGAAGCGTTTTTAAAACCCATACAGACATGCGCTAACGACCCATCAAAATCATATACCAGTAACGTTCAGAAACACGAACCTTACAGTTTCGGATACTACATCAAATGCGCATACGATGACAGTTTGTCTAAGTATGAATCATACAGTGGTCCAAACTGTGCACAAGAATTTATGAAACGCTTGCTTGGCGATTTAAAAATAATTTGTATTAAAAATCACTTTCAAAAAACTCCAAAACCGCTATCAACTATAGACACCGATAAAGTAGATACCTCAAAAACCTGTCACATTTGTGAAACTGACTTACATGGTGAAAAAGTTCTTGACTTTGATTGGCAAACCGGTGATTTTAGAGGTGTTGCACATGAAGTATGTGAGAAAAAGTTCTGTGTCCCTCGTTATATCCCTGTTTTTCTGCATAATCTTAGTAATTATGATTCACATTTTATTGTTCATGCACTACATTTAGTAGAAGGTGAAGTTGATTTAATCCCCCAGAACAAAGAGAAGTATATTTCGTTCTCAAAGCATCTAACAATAAATAACCAAAAAGTCAGTTTACGATTTGTAGACTCTTTTAGATTTTTACCCTGCAGTCTAGACCAGCTAGCAAAAAATCTAAAAAATAATGAATTTCATGAAACTAAAAAGAACTTCCCTGAGAAAGATGATTTCGATCGAGTCAGACAGAAGGGTGTTTACCCATATGAGTTTATGACATCACATGACTCTCTGAAATTACCCCATTTACCAAATCAAGATCAATTTTACAGTTCGCTTACTGATACAAACATTTCAGGTGATGATTATAACCGCGCACAAGATGTTTGGCAACACTTTGTTTGTCGAAACATGTTAGATTATTCCAACTTATATCTAAAAACAGATGTATTGTTGTTAACTGATGTATTTGAAAATTTTCGAGACCTTTGTCACAGTACCTATGGCTTAGATCCGGCACACTATTATACAGCACCAGGGCTTAGTTGGGATGCTATGCTAAAACAAACAAAAGTAAAATTAGAACTAATGACCGATATTGATCAAATTGCTTTTGTCAAGGCAGGCATCAGAGGCGGTGTATCTCAATGTAGTAATCGTTATGCAAAAGCTAATAATAAATTTTTGGATGATTATAATGAAAATGTACCAGAATCATACTTAGCTTATTTTGATGCAAACAACCTATATGGCTGGGCTATGTCGCAGTTTCTTCCCGAGGGGGGTTTTGAGTGGGTGAGCTCGGCTACAAATTTTGAAGTTGATGATACATCTGAATACGGATTTATTTTAGAAGTTGATTTGGAGTATCCTGAGGAACTTCATGATTTGCATTCGGACTTACCATTATGTCCAGAAAATATATGCGTGGGGGAGTCAAAAGAACAAAAACTTGTACCAAACTTGAATAATAAAGAAAAATATAAAATTCATTACCAAAACCTTAAGCAATACTTGAAAATGGGTTTAAAATTAACAAAAATTCATAGAATATTAAAATTTCGACAAAGTCCTTGGTTAAAAAAATACATTGATTTAAACACTGAATTAAGAACAAAAGCTGTTTCAGATTTTGAGAAAGATTTTTTTAAATTGATGAATAATTCGGTTTTTGGAAAAACGATGGAAAATGTAGAAAAAAGAGTTAATGTAAAATTGTTAACGCACTGGGAAAATCACGGTAAAAATTTAGGTGTGCAAGATTGGATTGCAAAACCTGAATTTAGCAGCCTCTCTGTTTTTTCGGATAACTTAGTAGCGGTGCAATTGCAAAAAACAAAAGTGTGCTACGATAAACCCATTTACTTGGGTTTTTCTATCTTAGACATATCAAAAACATTGATGTATGAATTTCATTACGAGTATATGCTCACTAAGTTTGAGAAAAAATGTAAATTATTATACACTGATACCGATAGTTTAATATATCAAATTTTCACAAACGATTTTTATGAAAACATAAAACCAGACCTGAATTCGCGATTTGATACCTCTGATTATCCTTCGAATAATATTTTCGGCTTTCCTCAAATAAACAAAAAAAAATTAGGTTTCTTCAAAGATGAAAATAATGGAAAAATTATCAAAGAATTTGTAGGGTTAAGATCAAAAATGTATGCAATTCAAACAGAAAATAAATTGACTGCAAAAGCAAAAGGTGTTAACAAATGTGTAACGAAACGGATGACATTGGAAAATTATAAATCATGTCTATTCAACAGAAATGTTCAATATGATGCGATGTACAGATTTAAATCAATCAAACACACAATATTTACACAGAAAATAAACAAAATATGTTTATCTTACAATGATACAAAAAGGTTAATTTTATCTAACAATGTTGACACATTGGCATGGGGTCATTACAAATTGAGAAAAGTATTCGAAGTGGATATTGATATAGTATAGTTAAATGTAAGTTGTAAATAATAATATAAATTGTAGATTTAAGATAATCATAATATAATAAATAAGATGTATTTTAGTATGTAAGTTGTAAATAATGTTACTTTTTTCTTAGTATGTGAATAAAGAGTGTAAATAAATTTATTTTTAGTACTTATCCATTGTTTAGATGTAACTAGTAAATAATGTAAGATTATTAGTTTCCATGTATTTTTTCAATTTTTTTAACTATATTCATTTATGAAATATAATGATTGCAACATAAAATAACGTTTTATTCCCTTTCCAAACCCTTTAGGGCTTACACGTGTTAGAATGTATCACTTTGTTCATCCGTTCACTGCCATAGTAGCTGGTCCAAGCGGGTGTGGGAAATCCAATTTTGTAACAAACTTTGTGAAGTGTAGAAAAGAAATTTGTAGTGCTGAATTTGTTCAAATTACTTGGTGTTTTGATGAAGCGCAGCCTTTGTACAATCTTAAAAATGTAAATTATTGTCAAGGTGTGCCAGACATTAGTATGTTTGATGGAAAGGAAGCTCAACTATTGGTTATTGATGACCTCATGAGGGAATCAGATGGACGCATTGTTGATATATTTACCAAAGGTAGTCATCATAGAAACTTGAGTGTTTTTTATTTAACACAAAACTTGTTTCATCAAGGTAAAGGACAAAGAGACATATCTCTAAACTCTAATTATATTATCTATTTCAAAAATCCTCGAGACAAAACTCAAATCCGATACCTAGCACGACAAGTATCACCAGAAAATACAAAGTTTATGGAAGATTCATACAAAGATGCCACTACAGAAGCCCATGGATATTTGATGATTGATTTAAAACAAGACACTAGTGATATATGTCGTTTTAAAACCAAAATATTTCCTTCAGATGGATATTGCACTGTTTATGTTCCAACAAAATCATTTAAATATGCAAAAAACCAGCAGATTCCCATCATTCATAAATAATGCATCGAAGCTTAAGGACGCATAAAGATTTACTTAGCGCTCTGCATACACTTAAACCAAAATATCAAAAAGCACTTTTAAAATCATGTGATGAGGAAGAAATTAATTGCATTTGTGAAATAATTCATAACGTTTTAAAAGGTAAGGTGCCTCTTGAAGCAAAAGCAAAGAAAAAATTAAAAAAACATAAAGAACTACTCCGAAAACTAGTGCGTAAAAGTACAAACAAAGTTCGTAAACACATAATAGTTCAAAAAGGGGGGTCTTTTTTACCAATAATTTTGGGTTCAATTCTGAGTTCATTAATTGGATCACTTGTTTGAAAAATGGAACACGCTAAAAAAATGTTACTCATTGATCCAAGTGTAATTGAAAAAATAAATCAACGACAAAATAATTCTGAAAATCCATTATCTAGATTAGATACTGAAATGCAAGATATCCTAAACAGCAACATAGAAGATAGAAAGAAATGTATTTTATACCTACAAATATTGCAAAGGTACTTACACTTTAATGAAGAGAGTCGACAACCTATTGAACTTTCTTTAATACAACAAAATGAAGATATCACTCCAACAAATAAAAAAGACGAAACGCTTGATCAAGATCCAGTCTCTACTCAGACTCTGAAGAACGAAGCTAAAACAGCAATACATAGTGATTTTCCCTACACAACAAATAATATTCTGAAATCAATACCTAAAACTTATTTAAAAAAAGGTGAATCCTTATTAAGTTTGCTTTCATTAAGTAAAAACAAAATTCACTGGAACGATAGTGATGGTGTTGTTGTTATTGATGATAAAACTATTCCTGGAACCAACATAAATGATTTGATAAACGACTTACTTAGACCATTAAAGAGAAGCGACCCCATCGGTTGGGAAGCATTTGCTAAAGCTTTAAAAGATATCAAAATACCACTCATTTATTTGGGTAACCCAAAACGAGTTGAGTATATAAAAAACTTAACATTGAAAGAACTTGGTGAAATTTCGACTGACGAAGAATATTCCACACCTTCTAACAAATACGTGAAAAAGTATCACAAAAAACTTGATTGGGAGAAATGGACCCCATATTAAATGACGATGATACTGTAATAGATCCCTTGGAACGTATTAATGAAATATACTATGATGCACGTCATCCAGCTGGATATAGTAGTATAGACAAATTAACAAAGGCTTTGAAAGGTGATATGAACAAAAGTGAGGTTAAGAAATGGCTGCAATCTCAAGAAACTTATACACTTCATAGGCCTGCACGCAAAAAGTTTCCTAGAAATAAGTACGTTTTATCTAATTTTAACGAACTGTGGCAGGTTGATTTAAGCGATATGAGAACATATTCTCAATATAATGATGGTTATAACTATATACTATGCGTTATTGATGTATTTTCTAAATATGCTTATGTTCGAACTTTGAAATATAAAAATTCTGAAACAGTTAAACATTGTTTTGAAAGTATATTTAACGAAGCTAATGCTACTCCAACTCATATACAATCGGACAAGGGTACTGAATTTGTCTCTAAAGATGTACAGAAATACTTTAGGAGTAAAAATATCAACTACTATACTACTAACAATCCTGATATAAAAGCCAGTATTGTTGAAAGATTTCAAAGGACACTTAAAATGAAGATGTGGCGTTATTTCACCCACAAAAATACGTATAAGTACACTGACATTTTACAAGATTTAATATATGCATATAATCATAGCTACCATTCTAGTATTAAGATGCGCCCTTGTGATGTAAATTCAAATAATATAATGACTGTATGGAACAACTTGTATAGTTCTAAAAATGATCTAAATATCACAAGAACTTCTTTACCGAAATTACACACTGGAGACTATGTAAGAATAACCAAATATAAACACATTTTTCAAAAAGGTTACGAGTCTAATTGGAGTGATGAAATATTTATAATCACTTCGGTTATAGATCGCTCTCCATTTGTTGTCTATACACTTAAAGATTTAAAGGAAGAAGCTATAGTTGGAACTTTTTATGAAAGGGAATTACAGAAAGTGTCATATGACCCCACCTCAATTTATAAAATAGATAAAATCATTAGTTCTCGTATGTCGGGAAACAGAAAGGAAGTGCTAGTCAAGTGGAAAGGTTATCCAGATAAATTTAATACTTGGATTTTAACTTCTAACTTACAACAAGTATGATGAAAGAAAGTTTTTATTTGACATTACTTAGTAATAGTTCAATGGAATACTTTCCAGACAACAAAACATCAAAATTTTCAACAAAATTATCAAAGTCTATTATACTTGAAGGAGTGTGGAGTGTTGGTGTTGTTGAGTTCCAATATCCGTGTACAATGTTTACTGTTCAAGAACATGGAAATATAGTTTACATTACTAAACTCATGCAAATGCCTAATGAAACAAAGCCTTCTACTGTATACTATAAAACTCATATCCCCGCTACAAACTATGACAATATTAACCACGTCCTAACAGCATTAAACCACATAAAGGAAAATGTAAGGTTTCGTTATGATGAATTAACAAAGTTTGTGAATGTTACTGTAATAGATAAAAACATAAAATCAATAACGTTATCACCTCAGTTATCCCTTCAGCTTGGGTTCGAACCAAATAGAAATCTTGTTGAAAAAGGTTTCGGAAAATGCCCAGCCAATTTACATTTAGGATTGCCGCCACAATTATTTGTTTATTGTGATATTATTGAACCACAAATAGTAGGAGACGTTATGACTCCTTTGTTGAGAATAATACCGTTAGATCCGGCAAATTATATTTATGGGGCTAATAAAATGCATGTATTTTCACAACCTCACTATTTACCTGTGATGAGGAGGGAATTTGACACTATCGAAATAGATATAAGAACGAGTACCGGACAAAAAATACCATTCCAGTTTGGAACAGTGTGTATTAAACTTCATTTTAGAAAATTATAAAATGTATTCGCAACACGAGAAAAGTAAATGTCCTTACGAACATTATTATATACATCAAGCTGGATCAGGTATAGGAGTTATTTACAAAGGGGCCCCATATCAGCGAGGTCATGGGATCGGTAGCTTTTTGGGTGGTTTGTTTAGATCAGTGCTGCCATTGCTTTCTAGTGGAGCTCGAGTAATTGGAAAGGAGGCTTTAAATGCTGGTGTAGGTCTCTTATCTGACATGGTTAGTTCACGTCCAATGGAAGAATCAATTAAATCCCGACTTAAAGAGGCAAGTTCAAACTTGAAAAGAAAAGCGGATGGTAAAATTGAACGCATGAACATGTCCGGATCGGGATATATAACAAAGAGAAAACGTCAGTCTTCATTCATTCCACCATCATCCGTTAAGCTGAAAGCTGCAAAGAAAATAAAACTAAACAAGAAAAATAGTAAAGACATATTTTCTTAAAATATTTTAAAATGTCTTTTTTACATAGTCATTCCTGCGAGTGCATAAAGTCTGAATTAGATTTATTTGCTTTACCGTCTACACAAACTAGTATAGAAAATGGAATTTGGATACATTACAAACCAATTTCATCACTTGCTGATGATGGACCCATAGAATTTCAAGTACCAGGAGCAGGCGATGACTACATTGATCTATCTCATACGCTTATACATATAAAAGCAAAAATAGTGAACCAGGACTCCACTAAACTGGCTGCATCAGCAGTAGTGGCTCCAATTAATAACTGGTTACATTCACTTTTTAATCAGCTTGATGTTTATTTGAATCAAAAACTCGTATCACCCCCGAATAATACATACGCATATCGTGCATACATAGAAACTCTATTGAATTATGCTCCTACAGCCAAAGACTCTCATCTGAGTTGTGGTCTTTGGTATGAAGATACATCTGGAAAAATGGATTCAACTGATGATAGTAATAAAGGGTTCACAAAGCGACAAGAATTTACAAGTGAAAGTAAAGAAATAGAAATGATCGGACATTTGCACGGTGATTTATTCAATCAAGAAAAATTTTTGATTAACGGTGTTGATATGTCTGTAAAATTAGTTCGATCCAGAGAGACATTCAACTTGATGGCTTCTTCGAATGATTTAAAATTAAAAGTATGCGTTACAGACGCAACTCTAATTGTCCGTAGAGCTCGAATCAATCCGAGTGTGTTACTCGCACATCAGAAAGTTTTAGCCTCTACTACAGCTAAATATCCTATTACACGAGCCGAAGTTAAAGTTCTAACGATACCATCAGGGGTTCAGGGAAAAACCCTCGATAACATTTTCCTGGGACAGGTACCTAAGAGATGTATAGTTGGGTTTGTTAATAACGTAGCGTTCAATGGGAGTCTCGTAAAAAACCCTTTTAATTTTGAAAACTACGATATGAGTTCATTTAGTTTATATATCGATGGTCAGCAAATACCTTCTAAAGCGTTACAACCATCATTCACGAATAATATTTACACTGCAGCCTATCATACATTATTCTCAGGAACGGGCATACATTTTCTTAACGAAGGCAATGGAATATCTAGGGAAGAGTATGCTAAAGGCTATTGCCTACTAGCTTTTGACTTAACTCCTGATTTATCAGCAAACTCATCAAGTCACTGGAATCTGATAAGAAATGGTAGCGTAAGATTGGAAGTTCGTTTTGAATCTGCTCTGTCTCAAACCATCAACTGTATTGTTTATGCCGAGTTCGATAATGTAATTGAAATAGATAAGAATCGCAATGTAATCGTCGACTACAGTAGTTAAGATGAAATTGTATTTAGTTTGTAATCTAGTTATAAGTGATGTATAATGTATTCGAATAAAAATAAATTGTTATAATACCTGACATCTTTGTTTATTTTCTTAAATATAAAGGCCATGTTTTAAAAATTAGTCATTAGCAAGTTATCTTCGCAAGTAATCACAAGTATGAATACGCTTGAGATTAAGAAATATTTACGACAAATTCACCCGACCTTAGAAAACAGCGTGTATGCAGCGAACAGATTACCGATACATATCGGAGCGCCTTCGTTCTTAGTGAGCAATACAGATCCCGATACTAAGGCAGGCTCCCATTGGGTAGCTATTCACATAGACAAAAACAACGTAGGTCAATATTTTGACTCCTTTGGTCGAGCACCCACGGGGTACCACAGGACTTTTCTGGATAGAAATTGCAGAGTATGGGATTTCAATACGAAGAGGATACAAAATGATTGGACTCCCGTATGTGGCCATTATAGTTTAGTGTATTTGTTCTGTAAATTCCATGGTAATAGTATGCTAGATTTAGTCAATTTATTTGCGAAAAGTAGTACTCTTTCGAATGATGTATTAGTGTGTGAATTGTTTAAATGCTATTTTAAATAAAATATGTGACGACAAGAAAGGTTGTTTTATTTTGGAAAATGCCACGCAGGGAACTGTGTACCAGTGTTTAGGTTAGGTTAGATTATGATAAAAAAGTAATATCTATACCTACAAAAATACCAAAACCATGGACCAAGGTTAGTTTAAAGAAAATATTTTGGTCATACCGTACGTAGTATAACAATGGAACGCACCGAGCGCGTAGCACAATAGAACACCGAGCGCGTATTACAATAGAGGCTACAAAGGAAAGGGCTGCGAGCATTGAATACAATAGAGGGATCAGCACGCTTTTATGACGGGGTACTGGAGCCCTTTAAACCAAAAAGCTATCTCCTGATCCGCAAGAGATATCACAAATCTGATAGCGTCAATCGATCGGACGACCCTAAAAACCCCTAAAACGACACCAAATTTTTTTTTTTTTTTTTTTTTTTTAGCCGTTGAGGTTGCCCTGACTCGACTTTAGGGGTGTGAGTTTGAACTTTTTTGTGTGAGCCAGAACTCTGGAATCCCTACTACTATTTAACTACATATTTGTGGTTGACTGTACCCATGTGTCCCAATCTGTCAAGTCCGTCACGACCACAGCTAGGAGACCTATCACGAAGAGACGTAATTAATTACACCCCGACACCGATATCACACGGTTAACGAGATATTATCATCATCATTAGTAGACGATATGATGCTGACTCCAGTTAAGTCTTGGCTGACTGACTATCCCTGTCGCGTCCGCAAGATTACACTTATCTTTATATATATTATATAATAAATATTAATTTCAAATTGGTTTCAGCTAATAAATTATGACGAAACGGAACACCTAATATAAGTAACTGAATAATGAATTATAATGTAATTGTTTTTTTTACTAAATAAATCCTTACTAAATAAATTATGCGAGAGCACTGTACGCCGCATTTTATTTATTTTTATTTCATTTAGTGACTGGCAAGGCCCAATCAACGCAAAGCCTAAGCCGCTGAACCTAGAGACATGATAAGTTAATTTGATTTGTAAGATTTGCATGCCTAGCCTGGGCCAAACATATTTGGTCTATTTCTACATTAGCGTACACAGCGTATTCAATACTAACAAACAAACCACTATTTCATGTGTCAATATGTCCACTAATAAGTAAAGAATTAAATCACAATGTAAATATATAATATGACAAATATTTGTTATGAGAACTATTAAAGTACTAGCTGTGCCCCGTGGTTTCACCCGCGTAGTTCCCCTTTAAATGGTCGAGATAATGGGGGAACTACTTTTTTGAAGTCGGTTAAAAAGTATCCTATGTCCTTTCCCGGGGTCCAATCTACCTGTGTACCAAATTTCATCCAGATCGGTTTAGTGGTTTTGGCGTGAAAGCGACACAGACAGACAGACAGAGTTACTTTCGCATTTATAATATTAGTTAGGATTTAAATAAGTTTATTTTTTTTCAAGTAATTAATTATTTAAATGTACAAGACTTTGTAACGAACGTAATTTAAAGGCCAATAAATTTATCTTATTTCTTTCAAAAAGAATATAACAAAAAAGCAACAATTTTCACAGAATAATAAAAGAGTAATAATAACCATAGAAAAATTACGAATTACCTAAAGCCGTAGTTTCAACGACTTTTGTCTCGTTTTAGTGCGTTCAGTCTCTGTTTGACATCTTCTATGAGCATACAGCGCAAAAGCACATGTCCTACAGTGTGAAACTGTGAAGCAGAAATGTTAAGAAAATAGTAAGGAATGTGTAATATTCCCTTTTGAACACGCTACGTCTCCTGTACCAGCGCCGGTGTGTTCATCTAGAGTACAATCCTACATAACCCGGCTGCATCCTAATGTAGTCGGGTATCTTGCGGAAGAAATCCCCCCGTCAACAAAAAAAAACCTCCTTTACTAACAGCATGTACTTCTATAGCAATATTTATTTATATAGACAAAGCAAGCAGAATAGCAAACACATCTTGCGCAACAATATTGTGATAGCATAAGCGTCAACATGAAATCCCGTGTGAAGCGGACGTTATAATTAACGACTTGACAGCTGACAAATAACCACGAATTACTGACGCATTTTGACAGATCTTACGTGCTAGTGATGTGACAGGAACTATCGATAAGAATAAGGCAAGACGCTTTAATTCTTCTGAAGTGAAATTTGTAACAAGTAAGACTTAAAATTATGACAACAGCAAGGCGAGCACGAGCTCTTTATTAGCATGCCTGATTAGGTACAAGGTATTAGGTAAAAGTTTTGCTTTCTTTCTTTGTTTTGTTCACAAAGTTTTGCTATGACGTCATCAGAAACGCATCTGTCACTAGCTTGAAGTGCTCGCGGTGCGAATTTTGACAAGCAGTTTTCCTTTTCGCTGTTAATAGATAACTTGTGCTCGCACTACAGAGACTTCAACTCTGCAAATGTCTAGATCATTTGAAGTTATATTGATATAGAAAATGAACTAATTGACAGAAACAAACTAGTACTTTACAACCAAGAAAGTGTACCCATTAGCCCTAAACAAATATGTCAACATCACGTCAATTTTGAGAAATGAAACATACATAAAAAAGATTCCGACGGCTTACGAACCTCCTCATTTTTGAAGAAGTTAAAAGAACAACGCGAATAACATGTAAAAACACTAGTCATTTATAAAGAGTTTAGTTTTAAGTAAAATAAAATAAACAAGAATCTAAAGTCCCACCCCTATTACTTCCATACCGATGTCACTTGCGGTGCCTTTGATCTGCATAAACTAGTGACGTGACAGTATCGATAATCGTAATCCTCTTACTTTAATTAAAACATTCGATTAACATACATTATGCAAGATGTTCAACTATATTCCGTTACATTTTGTTTTGAAGTTGAAGTTGTTAGTATAAAACCGGCATGAAATATCTACAGGAAATCATTACACCAAAAAAAAAACAGATATCAAAAACGTTATATGAACTGCTAAGCATAGCTACTGCTACGCTACTGCAAATAAAATAAATTGAAAAACGCCAAAAACAACCAAAAAGTATAAAAATAAATGACTCGGCAAACAGAGAAATTGGGAGAGCGACTTAATTATTTTCTTACAATAATTTACGTTTAAAGTTTTAAGATAAAATTGTTTGTATTTATTCCAACAAAGACATTCATGCTAAAATATGTTCTTCATTCAAAAAAATCTTAACATTCCAATACATAATGCAATCAGTTCAGTCCATACATTTAATGAAACATAAGTGAATGTCCTTAAAATATTAATAAAACCAATTGCAACTGTAAGGGAATCCCACAAGAATAAACAGAAACGTAAATACTTCTAAATAGGACCAGTTTGAATAAGTTGAGTTTAATAACTGTCATTACTGGCAAAATGGTGATATGAAATGATCGGACGATATGAACATATTATATATGTACCTATACGAGAATTCTTTGAATGTACAAAGAGCTAAAAAATGTGGGATTTGTGTGGTACTTAACTTGCAATTACTCCCGTGTCATGTTAATAAAAATTCAAAGTGCATGCACAATAGAAAATACTGTTCAGAAAATAAATACATTAGTTTGACAAATAGTGTGGCGTGTCGTCATAACACATCACTCACATTGCTCTTGAATCTCAATCTCGGTGCACTGTTTTCATCTTTCGTTGCTCAAATTTGTTATCTTGTTATTTTGGTTTTGTTAAGTTTTTCACCTGTTATTGTTGTTACTTTGTTGTTCGTTGTTATTGTTTCGGTTACTTGTTGATATCATGAGCAAGGATTAAGGTTCTTGGACTTTACCGGCACTAAAAAACGAATTACGAAAGCGTAACGCGAAGACAACTGGAAAAAAGCAATATTAGTGCAAAGGTATGTCCAAAAATGTTTAAGTTACCTATTAATTTTGTCAAAAGAAATCATTAAACACCTTAGCTAACTTGTGATTCCCTTTTAATTTTTGTTCAATTTTGTACGACGCCATCTGTTGAGCATTTTTTAAACCATTTAATTTTTTTTATTTCAGCTGTCAGAAAAAGCCTCATTGTATAAAATGGTCCATTTATTTACATAAATCAAAACACATGAAGTAATGGAACTACTTGGACATAAAAGTCCTACTAGTTCTATCAATATGAGTAGAACAAGTAATAGAACTAGTCGTTATAGAAATAATAGAACAGACCATTGAAATCGGAAACTCCTTATATCTAAATATAACAACGTCATCAAAAATTGAACTAGACGTAGGTAACGAACCAGGAAATAACATTTCAATACAGATTAATTTTGTTTTATTTTTTCCTTCGATTTCCGATTGCTGGTAACACACCGGATTTGATTTAACCACATCCGTTCGAAATTTCCGCTAGTCGCTATAAAAATGTTGTTTACATTTTATTTTTATTTTTATACTACACAGCTAGGCATTAGACCACAAGTTCGCACTACCACGGAAGTCAGCGATACTGTAGCCCTGGATGGAGCATGCCTAGTCTGAAATAAACTGGCTCTCAAGGAAGGCTGCCGGAACACACCGTTAGGTGCTTAGGGGCAGATTTTACAACTTGAGAGTGGTAGCTAGCCAGGCGAGTGATAGGAAACGCCCTACCACCATGCTATGGTTTCCTAACTAAGCTCAGGCTCTTTTTGCATGGATCAAACCTGTACCACGGCAATCGAGAACATTACCTAATTATAACTAACACAATAACTAATTGCTTTCAGGCGTTTTGGCAACTGTGTTTCGCTATTGGTTGCGATAGAGGTGTATTCGGCTTTTGTTAGCAACTAGTTGCGATAGGAGAATGTTATCCTTATTTCGAAACTACTGGCCAGCTAGGAATTTTTGTTTAAGAAGTGCAGTTGCTTAAATAATTCATACCTTTATTAATTCCCTGCCATAATAACAGAAAAATAATGAGTATCATGCGATTTTAAACAGGTTTTAGCTTTAGTTCTGAATAGCAAGTTAGCAAGTTATACTTTAACAAGATACAGTTGAATAAGAAAGAATTTGTAGGTTCTACTACGTATTTCACCGAAAAAATAACAATTAATATATGAGAGGTAGCGGAAAAATAACAAAGTAGCAAGTTGTGAAACTCAGTTACTATGACGGAAAAAGTAGTTGCTGTAGGCAACTAGTTTAAATGTTCTTATATCGCAACTAATTGCTAACAAGAAAGATGAAGTCGTCTATCGTAACCGGTTGCAAAAATCTGTTGCCGAAACGGTCTAATGCAATTCATCGAATTTGATCAAGCAATTAGTATTCAGGTTTAAACTAGTTTATTCTTCTTATTTTATTTCCTTCTTTTGTGCTCTTTTAGTGCTAGAATAAGTTATAAGTTGTCTGTAAGGTAATCACCGAGTGTGTTCTAAGATATGTTTGATGAAAATTGGTTCAAGATGACCACTGCCATATTGCGAGTAAAGAATTTTTCACTACTCCCTCAATTTAATGAACGGGCTTGTCTACTCGTAGTAGAATGCTACAATAAACTCTATGATAAATCCAAGATGGCTGTCCCCACAAAATATTTTTTTTTATTAGTCAAGTTTTTTATTTCGATTGTACTTGTTAGTGCAACTACATACATATAATTTATGCCAGAAGACTTATCCAGTTTTTTTACATCTTCTTAAATTGGTGTTAAATATTTGATGGCGTATTGATAAGGCATTATAATGAAGTTTTTAACTTTAAATTCGTTTATAACATTCGAAAGGATTTACGTATTTACTTTTTGATAGTAAAATGTAAAGTTGGTACAGTAATGTTTTTAATATATTTATTGATAATATGAGAACACATATCACTCTATTACTGGTCTTGGCTGATTTGGCTCAACATCTAAGCATTGCCATTCAGCGTTTACAACCTGAATATTTTTTAACCATCTTCAAAAAGGAGGAGATTATTGATGGAGTCAGTCGTTACTTTGCGGAAATCCATTTATAATAAGACGGTATATACAAGATATTTAGTGTTTTTCCGCCTCGTCTTGATGTCAGCGTGAGAAATCTAAAAATATTTTTGTTTTAATGGTGTGGTTCCTCCTCACCACCGCCACACCTCACCTTATTATTTCTCTTTCTCTCAGTATCCGACTTCCTCGACACGACGCCATCTTATTAGGAGGAGATTCTTAAAATCGATATAATAGTTGTAACAGTCAATTCAACTTTCAATTTTATAATTTCTTTATTATAATAAGTAAATAACAATATGTATATACCAGTGTACAGAGAAAACCCCTAACAAAACAATAAGTGAATGATATAATTATCTTCTAAACACATGGCTTAATACAAAACTTTTTACATGATTATTATAGGTTAGAGATAATAAAAGAGTAGGAGTTATATTAATAATAATAATATATAATAATAATAGCATTTATTGTTATGACAGCAATTAGCATTACGTTTGTGACTTTATTACAATGTAGCGAAATGTTCCAAATAATAGGCGGTACCTACGCAGTTAACTGCAAATATTTGCAAAATTTGTGTGCAAGAACTTGGTCGTGGTTTGAATTTCTTAAGTATCATTTGTTTAAACGTCTAGTTATACTATTCAAAATAGTAATAAGACTAGCTATCACAAAGTTAAATATAAAAAAAACCTCTAATTAAGCACTCAAGTGATTTGCAATACGTAAACACTAACATGCTAATTTTAATAAAGTAAGCGAGCTAGACAAGCGGCCTTGAAGTAATTAACTAGTTTCATCACCAGATAAATAAAGTATAATAAATAAAGAGTTAATTACGGGCAACGCCGCGGGCGACGGGTAGTTTGTGTAAATCTAAATACGTAAAAATGCATTGCTAAATTTCAAATGTACTGAGAGAATTTTAGTAAGTATTTTTGGTGAGCCAATCGACGGAATGCAAATGTTGCGACCAGAAATGCATACAGGACAGCGTTATGGGTTAGGTGTAGTCAAAATCAAATCAAAGGTAATAAGACTGTATATTGTATATTATATTATAGGTATTATATATACTATATTATGTTCTCTATTTTGAAGAAACTTTAGTATAAGATCAATATTAAAATTCGTCTGTTTCATACATTTTGTCATGTGTCGATTTCTGTGAAACATCTGTTGTTTTCTAGAATTCCGTGTTGGTCCAATTCGCATAGTGAAAGATGGTGGTATGTTGTTATGGTCCAATGTCTTCGGCTTCATATATACTGTATATTTTTTGCAACACTCAGCAACCGTCTCAATTTACTTAATTTTAATGTATTTCCAGCATGAGTCGTATTTTGTTTCAAATTAAACATATTTAATTTTAAATTAAGTACTAGGTTTTAACCAAGCTACTTATAAACTATTTTGTATAATCATATGAACATTTTATGCAGTGTGGTAAACTCCCAAGTCCCAAGGACAGCATTCCCGCGTCAAATTTCTATGAAAATTCGTCGAACAAGAAATATGCCATTAACTTATTTTTTCGTATTTTAAAAATAGTAGATATCTTTAAATACTAAATTCGAAAACTTATCTTTTTAATCAGGTGATATTTCTGCATCTTGATAAATCCATTGACATGCTGTAAGTATAATAAAATATGTTGCTGGGTAATGACGTGCCAAGTCTTCCTGCTTACGAGTATTGTATGAAATACTTACTACTTTTACACGGACTTTATGATTTCGACTTATTGCGTATGAAATAACGTAATTATATTAATTTATAATCTGATTGTCATATTCCTATATTGTTTATAATAATAATATTGACAAACATAATTTCACATTCCGATTAACGGTAAAATGGCAGAACATATATATTTAAAATTAAAACTGTAATATTACCCTATTTTCGTGAAACTTAAATATTTATTTTATTTAGATTTTTTTTTCAAACGTGAGTATTTATCTAAATATACTATAAATATTTCAATTTATATTTTTTTCGGGAAATAAATTATTCATATCATTTCTTCGAATTGAGGTTGGTTTATTTATTTGTCCATAACTTGAGTAAATGTAGGTACCTACAGTTTGTCCTGTCGACAAAATAGCTTATGTGCATGTTGTCAATTTAATTTTTAAGGTAAATAAGATGAGTTAAATAGGCGAAAAGCTCCTGAAGCAACGTCAAGATGTAAGCTTAGTAGTCAAATGCTCGAATTTCAAGCAAAAGTTGTGGGTTCAAATTTTAATCTCAGGCATAAAACTTTATTAGATTTAACGCGTTTATTAGATTTAACTACCAACGTGAAAAAACCTGCTTATCAGAGAAGGTTGGGGACTTCACCTTGATAGCTCAGAGTCGCCTGGACCAATTTAAATATTTGTTTGTTTGGAAAAAATGAACAAAATAAAAATACTTATCTAAAAACATTAAATACAAAATAAATACCTACAGCCGTTTTAAATTGTTTTACTTTTTAAAGTTATCACTTCGAACTTTTAAATTATTAGATTCGTACGTAGTTACCACATTGCAGCAAGTGGTCATTACCCATCTGAAGAGGTTTAACTTAACCTTTCGATTATTTGTCTTACGCAGTCTTAAGTCAATATTTTTGGTGAGATGATGTTGAAATCTTGTATTTTGGAATTATTCTAACTGCCCCAGTGACCAGAGCAATAGGGCAGATGGGATTTTTTATTCCCAACTGGCCCAATGGCCACGGTAATGGGGCAGAAGAAAATAACAAATTCTCATCTGCCCCATTAATGGGTCAGATAATGGGAGTATTATAATTTAAATTTAATAATTCTTAAAATGTACTCCTTGTTTTTCGTGGGTTTCGAAAAAAATATTGGTACTACATCTTTGGTTGTCTGTATTTTATTTGTTATTTCTTATGCGTTAACTAAGTTCAGCGAACTGTTGACCTTGCAAACACAATAATTTCACGGCTTTAGCTAATTTTATAAGCAAACAAAAGCAAACTTCCTCCATAATCGGGTGAATTACTCTTATAAAGAATGTCAATCATATTTTCCAAAAAAAATTTATGCGTTCGATCGATGCGACGCGTGATCAGAATATAGCCGTTTACCTGTTCCAACGCATAAGCTATGCCGTTTTGCGTGGTAATGCCGCTAGCAGCTCTGATGGTGGGTTAAAGCATTCGGTTTTTCTGAAGGTCTAAAGAGGTCTAAGTATTTGTTTTCTTTTTGTTGTAGTTAGTTTTTATTTATAATAATTTTTGGATCGAAACTATGAACTGCACACTCGTACGAAAACTTCCATACATTTTAAAGATTCAATCCGACAAACAAAATCATTTGCCGAATAATTTAACATCAAAACATATGACCAACTAAGTCTAACTTTAATCTAGTACAAAATTGCACACAATTTGCTATACTCAATAATAACTTTAATAACTCCTCACTTTAGCTTAAGTATCACTTACAAGATAGCTTACCTCCTAAGTTCGATCCACATGCCCGAAGACTAACTTAGTTGTACACACACGCACACTCGGCACGATCGTGTGGGTACTAAGTGAGATAAGTTACCAAGTTACGACTAAGTTAAGTGAATAACAACCTAAGTGTATGTGACATTGAGTGTACTTTGCAACGTGGTGAACAAGAAAAGTGATAGTGAACTGAATAGATTTGAAGATTTTGTGACAAAAATTGTGAATTTGTATTGTGGTTAAGTAAAGTTTACTGTAATAGTATTGAGAACTACCTTCGGAATAAAAAAAAATATTATTAAAAAAATCCGTAATAAATTATGCTAAAAATCTATTCAAGCAGTGAATTAAAATTAACAGTAAATAAAAAAATTCTTTAACATTAACAAAAAATCGTGACTTAATTTTTTGTTATTATTTGTTTGTTTCATTGCAGTTAATTTCACAACGCATGCAAATCTAAAAAAAAATACCTTCGTTGGTATCGTAATTAGTGAAAACTACCTTCGCTAGGCAAAAATAAAATTAAAAATAGTAAATGCTTCAGTTAGGTATTAGTTAACAAAGTAAAATTAACAGATTGAACTTAGAGATTAAAATTAAACGAAGAGCATAATACTAAGTTCAATATCTGTCTAATAGTGTGCAATTATTTTATGTAATATAAAAATATAAGGTAATTTATTTATTATTACTTTTTATCGTTATTTCAGTTCTTTTGAGACGTAATATTGTTGACCAATATAGTTTGAGACATACGATTTTTTATTATTTAATAATTCTGAGCATTGTATTTTTGATTTAACTGGAAAAACTAGTATTGATTTGCACGTGTTTGAATAAATTATATCTGTGACAACGGTTAGTCGATAAATGTCGGTAAATAACAAGTTTATGAAATAGATTAAAATCCTGCATCACTGCTTAGTGACTATTTATTACTATATTTTTTACAAAATATTGCTTTAAATCTCTGTCTAACGGAAAAATGGCGCATATATTATGTTCGTTTGATAGCATAACATTCAATTTGTTAATCATCGAATAATGTTTATACAGGATTATCGGCTAGGGGTGTACTAAGCCGAAAGGAGGTCACTATACACACATTCATGAACAACTTTCACTATGGAACCAACTCTAAATTCGAGAAAATAAATCCCTGTTCCATACAAAAAGTTGATTGAATAATGTATGGAACAGCTGTTTTTTTTTCTGGAATTCAGAGTCGGTCCTTTAGTGAAAGTTGTTCCTTAGGATGAGTATAGCCTGTATTATAAATAACTTTCCTATCAGAGCAATAACTTTATTAGGCATAAGGCGAGCAGAAATCAGCTGTTCTGTTTACTAACTTGTGTCAAAACATGCCTAATCCTTTATTGTTAGTAACTATGTGGCCTAACTCTTAGTTTTTGGTATAATCCATTTTTTTACCTTACCATTACATAATTAACATAACTGGTAACAACATAATAAAACCGAATCACATTTATTTCCATAAATTATAATACATCAATTTGATATACATATTTCGATTACAGATTTGACATTTTAATTTGAAACACTTGATTAGATACAAACGATCAATCTGCTGCAAGTAAGCTTATTTTATTTACATATTAACATCTCTTGTTATTTTCACATATTCATTCGTTTTAGTAAGAATAACTAATATTTCTTTGGCAAAGTCGCCTTTCTAGTTGACAGATAGACAGCTGGTCGTACTGTATGTAGTATCAGCATAGTAGCTCTCTTCGGCTTCGTAAGCCCCCTACGAGATAAAGTATGAAAAGTCATCCCCCATGCAGGTGAAACCGCACGTCAGACGCCCACAATGTGTCTAATCCAAGCATAAAACTCTTTCCAATTGGTAAGAAGAGATCCATCCACGCTTGAATACTTAGTTGTACTATTTACTGCTTAGAAGTTCCGCGTACTGCAAACCTCGTGATCACGATAGCTTTAATGTCCCTTTAAAAAAAACGATAACTCCGCATGCCTGAACCAAATATTATTTAAATCGGCCTGTAAATGATGCGGTAGCCAATACCGCCCAATCAAAACTACCTGACGACTAAATAAAAAAATCAGAAAATTAGTAGAACATACATCAAGTTTCATCACGATTGGTACTGTATGCGACCTGAAAAATTCCCTATAAACATACAAGCATAAGAACTGAAAGACTAACAAAACTTTTGCCAGACCAGAACCAGCGACTATTTTCTCATTTCGCTCACTAAAATTATACTTGTCAATGTGGTCGTACGATTAGTTTTTTATTTTCAAAAGTCTTGCAAACAAAGCCTGAGGCAAGCTACTTAATTGATAGATATTTCAATAGTCTATCTACATTTGTAAATGTGTGCCTTTCGGCAACTACACTATTAATTATTGAATAAACTTTACTAGGTATGCAATAAAAAATATTCTTGCTATTACATAGATTATTCAGAATAATATCAGATGGAGAACTTGGATTGGGAAAGTGAAGCCGCTCTTTTTTTATCTGTCCTCGATAATTAGAGTTTCATTTGTCACAGAATATAAAAATGGGGACAGATATGGATGTAAGAATCTGTAGGTAATTTTAATAATAAATACCCCTCGTACATTTAAACAAATGAAACCAGTTTATGTTTATTAAGTATGTGTATCAGTCATCAGGTTACCATAGCACGGGCTTTGCCTAGTTTGGTATCTGAAGAACGTTGTGTGGATGTTGTCCCTTATTATATTATTATATTTATATTACCTTTATTTTGACAATGATACATTTGAAATCCAAGATGGCCGCAGCCACAAAATGGCGTATCACATATATTTATTATTTTATTTCCTGGGTGTTTAAACTTTTAAATTTTACTCGGTATCTTATGAGTTGCAATATTTGTAAGAAAATGTCCATCTGTTTTATTTTAGTCTCTAATTTTAACAGTTTCCATACGTACAAGTTTTATGGTCGAAATAACATAAATTATCAAATTACACAACTATCTCGTATAAATGGGAGCGGAATATCTACATAGGTACAACTTTCTAATTATAAATTTATATAAAACACTCGTGATTTCTATTTTGTTATGCATGTAGGTATGTGTCATACTTTTTAATTATTTCGGTGTTCATGAAAGTGAAGGTTTTCACTGATGCTGACTTAATTAGTATAAAATCATTGTTACTAAGTACATATTTGGCTTTTGGTATATTTAGATTGAGTAAATAAAATTAAAATCATCTCGTGTGTTTATTACAAATAAATAAGAAATAAAAATTACATTGAACAGTAAAAGTAAATAGTAATTGACCAAACGAGAGAATCGTCACTGCTTTGAGTCTGGCAAAATGTTATTTCGTCTGTCAGTTTTTATGAATGGATATTTGTATTACTTGATATTTGGTTTAACTTGATTGATTAATAACTTTACGCTGGCAAATATACAAATATACAAATCGTAGAGTACCAATCAAAATAAAAAAAAGATTTATAAGCTTTTGAATGTTTAAGAAATATAGCATGGCAGCGAGATCAACAGTTGCAGAACTGCTAGTTTGAATTAAATTGAACGGTAAATAGTAGTTTTTAAGAACGTGAAATACTTAAACACCACGTCCTCACACACATTATAAATGCGATAGTACGTTAGTTGGTTTGTTTGATTGTTTCCTCAGCAACTGAGTGACGGATCGGACGGACGAACGGACGGATGGATTTTTCGTACATAGTTCGATGACCGAGGAGAGTGCCACTACAGGATAGGTTACATTATTCCCCGGGAACACAGATAACAGAGACGGAGCCGCGGGCTAAACTGAATGAATGAATGAATAAACTCTTTATTGCAGACACACAAACATCGAATATACAGGAAAACCTTACGCTAAAACTGTTAGTGTTTAAAAAAAACACTGTCATGATCGTAGCTCCCCACTAGTATTTCTCTAGTTTCAGAAATCACTTAGAACTTACACAATATATCGGTAATCAAAATTAAATATTCTAATGCGATTGTCATTTAAACATTCTTCAGGCTTCATTTTTTAATACTGGTATTGGCTATGTTTATGAAGTTCGTGTTATTAAAAAACTACACCTAAAAATGTATATCAAATAAGGAAAATATCAACTAAATATTAAAAATAGCGTGTCGAGAAACATAAACTGGAAATTTAGTTTTGTAGAAAAGAAATAACGTGCCTCAATACTGTGCCTACATGCCTAGCTGCAGGTATTGAGCACCGCGTTGAAGTCTTTACTTCGGCAGTTTTGTTCGTATCGTATCAACTCATAACGTCCACTGTTGGGCACGGGTCTACCATGAAGGGGGTGTAGGCCATAGTCCAAATTGCGGGTTGGGGACTTCACTTATCATTGAAAGTTATTAACATTCTCCGACAAGCAGGTTTCCTCACGATACCTTCCTTCACCGTTTAAACACGTGGTAATTAATTTTAATATGCATATGAGTGAAAAACACAGAAGTGCCGGTACCTGGATTTGAAACACCACTAAGTTTTGTTCACTTCAGCGTAAAAATCTAAAATCGAGATAATAATTGGAGTCAGGCGTTACTTTGCTTAAATCCATTTATAATAAGATGGTATATAAACAATATGTAGTGTTTTCCCGCCTTGTCTTGATGTCAGCGTGATATATGGAAAAATATTCCCGTCTTTACACCTTACCTTATTATTTCTCTTTACCTCAGTATCAGTCTTCCTCGACACGTATTTCGCCTTAGCACAAGGCATCCTCTGGACATGTTGACTATTCAAGCGCTCGCTAGAAAGCTCTTTCGACATAAATATTTTTCGATTTCTCACGCTGACATCAAGACAAAACGAGAATGCACGGGACATTCTTTATATACCACCTTATTAAAATCAAAACTTTACGTAAAAACTACTAAAATATAGTAAACTAGTTTTTGCCAGCGGCATCGTTTGCGTTATATACCGAACTAAATCTTTTAAAAAAAAATCAAGTCGATCCGTACCACCAACAGACCAATAAACACTCTTTCTTATCTTCTATAATATAAAAATGAATCGCTGAATGTGTTGCTAAGCGCAAATTTCGAGAGCAGCTGAATTTGCTAAATTTCTTTTAGAATATTCCTTGAAGTACGAGGATGGATCTCACGGAGAGAAAAATTTAAAAAACTGCTTGAAAAGGTCTAAAACCAACCAGTCAATTTGAACTTTAATACCATACCATAAAGTTTAAGTGTTAGAGGAGAGGTTCCGGGAAGGCAAAACAACTGAGGGGCGTTATTATATTAATGAGGGACGTTATTAAAGCAGAATAAGTATTAAAAAAAATTATACAATCGACTGTTAGGCGGTAGTTTATAATATGTGTGAGCATGTAACAAATTACTTTTTTTTTTCTTACCCACATTAAAAGAGAAGGAGTGAGAACCTCCTTCTCTATATTTACTACCCATATACTTTTTCATAAATCTTGTAATGGCAAGATTTATGAAGAGAAGTATAACATCATTACAAAAAACAGGTTTATTTCTTACTACAACTATTATTAAATTAAATTATTATAATAATATACAGAACCAGTACACGGTCAGTGTATGAAGTAGTTCACCACCCACGGCTGGCATTATTTTGATTGCGTTTATCAAATGGAAATCATTCAAGATTACAACTTATATTGAAGAGAATTATATTGATTGATATTAATATTAAATTTAATAATTTGGTCAAATTAAAATTAAGTTCTCAATTAATGAATCCCATTAAAAAGAGTTGATATACTGCTTTATTATTGATATACTTATTTTCTATATTTATGCATATGTATTCAGTTTTTGGAAGATTTAGTTTCTTTCCTAAATATTACCCACCTTACTACCTACCTTTCATACCAGTAAGTCTAACCTTGAAATTAAAACCAAAAATGTTGTCATAATAATACTAATAAATTAAACAAAATGCTCAGAACTGAAAATAATAAAATTTTGTACTTATCAGAAAAACATACAATTTTGCTTTAGGTATATATATTTTAGGTGCTTGATTTTTAATTATTAAACTTTTTTCAGTAACTGCCACTTAATTACTTAATAAAATGACATATGTGAACACAAACTAGTGAAATAACCCAAAATGGCCACTATTGACTGTGAAATCAGTGATAAAAGTGATACAGACTTAATAAATAACGACGAAATAGAACTTCAAACGACTACCTGTACAAGTGATAAACAAAACGGCAATAACAGTGATACACAGAATGGCAACAATACCAATGTCAATAAAAACTGTCAAAGTGACATCTGTCAAAATGACACTGACGACGCGCCAATCGACACTAAACCCGAAAACGGCCACGTAGTCACAGACAAAGAAGAGAAAGGATCAGAAAATAACATTTCTAAAATATCCAGTGATCTCTTAGCCATTCCGTTACCTAAGAATGGACATCGAATGTCATTTATGGAAGAAGAGAGTGCAAAAGAGAAGCTTCGATTGACACTTCTAAAGCAGTGCTCCGCCATCTTGAAACAGGGTGACCAGTGGTATACGAAAGAATCGCTGCACAGGACTTTTCAAGATCAGGTGAGTTCGTAAAATTAAAAGTTTTAATCTGTACACATAATAAATGAACCCCTATTTCTTCTGGTCACTCGAAAACGGCTTTACCGATTTCATTCATATTTTTTAAATGTTTTCTTGAACTTTGTAGGAGATGGTAAAAAAAAAAAAAACCAAAAAAAAAATTAATTGAATATTACTTTAATATTTTTTTAATAAATTTGAATTTAAAATATTAATTTTGCTTGCTTAGTCATTTTACTTCTTATCAATGATTAGCAATATTTATTTTCTTTAGGCTCTGAGGTAATTTAATTGTTATTTTTGGCAACACTAATGATTAAATCCAAGTTTTGACCGTTCTACCCTAAGTTGGTAAGATGTTATGGCAAATGCAGGCTTGTATTTTATGAGACATGAAGATAAACAAATGATATGGTAGAACCTTTCACGCGTTTAGCAAACGTAAGTAAATCCATTCATGTGTGAAATTCTATACATTTGTAATTGAGACAACAAAATTAATAAAAACGTGTAAGTTAACTAATAAAAGGTAGGTACATGTTATCATGCATTTTCAAGTTACTCTCAAGCATACTTTAACTGAAAAATCCGATTCAATTTCATAGGTTTTCGAAGCCAATCTGTTAACGTACAATCATGTCCTAAATGCGGTAACTCAGGTTGTATAGATACCATGCCATTCAGAGTTATTTCATTATAGTAACTATCACCTAATCTACGTTCAAGTAGGTATAAAATCATCGCAACAAAACAGATGCCTTCGCAATTAACAAAACACTTAAAAACGGAACTTAATTACTGCAGTTAAACTTTAATCTGGGTTAAAATAACCAATTATGGGTTTTGAGGACGAATAAAACGTTCAATAAAATCGATATGTAATATTCGAGACATCGTTACTTTAAAAATAAATGTATTAAATGCAGATTTTCGAACGCACTATTTGACCTTGTTGAGTCGTAGAAAGCTTACGTTGTGGCCATGAAATCGGCGAATGTCATCATTCGATTATGTGAGTCATCTATTGTATAATTTTATTGCTCCACATTACTTTTGATTTGTTACAGTCTGGTTTCAAAGTGTGAAAGTAAAAGTGAAGATTTGTCAAGAACTTTGTCTTTAAATTAAGACTTTAACCGACATTATACCTATACATAAGTACCACGGTGACTTCCACCTGCTCAACATAAACCTCCATACTGCATGACAAACTGTCATTTGGATACACTAGTTATTTGTGATTTTTACTATGGCGTTGGTCATAATGGTCATAAATACTAATAGTGTTATTATTTATTTTTAATTTCGTAAACAATGATTTGTCTGAATTCAGAAACAAACAATGGTGACGCTGGATCATGGCTTTCTTAACGTAATTTCTTCTGGTGAAAATGCCTAAAATTATAGAAAATTAAGTCTGGATTTAAAGATAAAAAAAAACCTTCTTCATACACAATATAAGTTTTTATAACAAAACTAATTTGTCGCTATAATATTATTACGTGCATAGTTTCAATTACTGGCCCAAAGTATAAGCATTGCCGTTTAGCGTGGTGATGCGGCTAGCAACTAGGCACGCTGCCTTCTGGTGGTGGGTTGGAGCGTTTGGATTATCTGTAGTCCTTGAGTGATCTTTAGATGATCCATCTGCTATTTTTTTGTTATATTTATTCGGTTCGTTTTTCGAAATACAGGTACTTGCCCGGTAGTTCATAAAAAAATTCAACAAATTTTGAATATTTCGCAGAATATCTATAAATGTATGTTTAATACCTATATTTAGCTCCGATCCTTAATTCTTGCCCTGTTCCAGTAGCATACAAAATAGCTCGGCCGAGGGGCTGTTTCAGCCCTAAAACTTTAGTATCTGAAATCATGATATACCTACCTGCTTTAAACGGCTATTATTTTAGTGACCACAAAGAACCTAGTTACATAAATCAAAGATGGAATATTGTATTGAAACTATTTTCAAAGTCAAAAAATTTCAAAAGCGTATGAGGAGGAGTTCCTATAAGACTGTTCATCAATTGCCAGAAAAAAAATAAGAAATTTATGAACACATATTTACATACTGAATAATTTCTTTAAAAAAATGATTAAGTGCCCACCGACTTTCATTATACTCGTAGCAGCGCTGATAGAACTTTGTCAGTTATTACGATTTAAAATCAAATCTCTAGACCGATCTTGATAAAAATTTAATAGGTCCATTTCAAAAGCAAAAAAAAAACAAACAAAAATAGTTTTTTTAAATCGGTCCATCCGACAAATCAGGTAACAAATATAACAAAAAACGCCGTCCTCCTTTTTTGGCAAATGGGTAAAAATCGGCTATACAGTCAAATACCTACTTCTTCATATAAAGTTTACAGAAAATGATTCTGTTAGATTATTCCAAGCTTGTTCTAATAAAACCACTGACCTAGGCCCTTCATCCGTGATTGAAATAGGTATATAAGAAAAACTGCAATAGTCTGCTATTGGTCGGTTGACGTAAGACGAAGACCAATGACTACTGGTGACCTAGAAACAGTTCAACTATACACACATGCCTACATATAAAAAGTAAATATATATTATAATAAAACTACTCGATTTAGGTACCTTCAGTGCGTATATGTGAACTATGTGGAAATGTATGTTAACTACGAGTATCTATTTGCCTAAAGGCAAATCGTTTTGAAAACGTACTCTAAAAGCGTCGAGAAAGCAATTATCAATGAACGAGTGTTGTAATATTTGAGAACTAGCTGTGCCCTGCGGTGAGCAGTATAAACCTAGTTAAAAATGGTTAATCCAGGGCCAAAGCTCCATACTAAATTTCATCCAAATTGGTTCAGCACTTTTGCGTGAAAGATTAACAAAAATACATCCACACGTTCTTACAATGTGTCGCGTATATATTAGTGGGATTGTAATGATCGCGTTTTTTTTTTATATTAATTTTATTTAAAAATATTCTTTGCATCAACACACATTTTTCGAGAACTATGATTGTTATTTAATGAGCCAGAATTTTCAATATCACTGAAAGGTTAGTGCAAATACAAAGTCAAATACAAAATATATACCGCTCAAGACATATTGGATGTTGAATTCTAAATATGTTTAAATTGGATGAACGTTAAATCTCAAAATGTTGAATTCCGACAGCGAAAGATGGAGGGTTATGTTTTTCGAGTGTCAATGTGTATGTATATTTCATTGGCACGTCCTATAGCCTAAACGGCTTGTTGTATATTTATGTGAGTAAAATAAAAAAAAATACAACAAGCCGTTTAGGCTCTAGGGCGTGCTAAAGAAATATACATACATACATACACTTGAATAACATAATCCTTCTTTCGCAGTCGGGTAAAAAGATAGACAACGACTTTAACTGAATGTAATCAAAGATTTAGCGCTAGTAATTCAATATCCTGTGTTATTCAGATGCTTTGTGAGCTTGAGGTCAAACACTAGGTGACCTAGATTAGAAAATATAGCAGTCGTGTAGGTTACATTAGTTAAGGTCAGTTGTAAAGGTTATTGGTGAGCTTTAACTAGCACTTAGGTAATTGCAGTTTAATAGGTTATGTATATTTTAATAGGTATAAACTTTTTTTAAACATGGTACTGAGTGAGTAAAAAAAGACTTTATTAAGAAAAATTAAATGACAGATGGATTACCTATGGACCGCCTCAGATTCACCAATAATCCAAATGCTCCAGCACTAGAGGGCAGCGTGCCGGATGCTTGCGGCATTACCACGATTAACTTAAAAAATTAAATGATATTTTTTAGATGTCACATATATGTACTTACGAGTGCACTCATAAATAGGTAGTACATGAAAAATATGCACGCGAACAAAAGTTTATACAAATCTAGGTCCAGGCATCTAAAAGATACCCGAACCCGAATCTAATATGAAAATTCCTTTTTTTTGTTTGAAAAATTATACTTTCCAGGTATTTTTGTAAATATTTTATTTATAGTAACGTGCCTACATAAAAGATCTTTCCAATTAAGAACTTTCTCATTTTTTGAAGTTTTCCGGTTACTGACGAAGTGTGAGTACGCTGATGTTTTTTTCCCGTAATTTCGGGTTGACAACCCTACCGATAAACTGATATAAATTCTAGAACACCTCATCCTTATAGACACAGATGCTTTCATAAGTTTATCCTCAGATTTCCTTAGTTGGTAGATTTTGTGCGTGTTTTGTATAAAATCTCGCCCGGATTTGGTGCTCATACATATCCCTGCATGCCTTTATAAGGTTTTCGCTTCTACATACAATTTCAAACTTCGCCTTTCTGGAGATGTCTTAAATAGTAGACATTGGCCATTTTGACTTGGTGAGATAGAAAAATACATACTTGGTTACATTGCCAGATGCTTGCAGGCTTGCGAGTTCGATAAATCCCCTCAGGGTGACAATGACAACTTCCCAGAACTACAACTTCCAAAAATGACAATTTCCTAAAACGTCAATACTAAAATGACAAATTCAGAAATGAAAAAATCCTAAAATGTCAATTTCCTGGTATGACAAGCTCCAAAAATAGCATAAATGTCTCTCGGGAACAGAATTCCCGCAAGGTGACTAAAGCGGTCCCCATTATATTAGATAATAAACATAAAAAACAGTTGAATTGCGTAGCAGACAACCACATACATAAATATACATATCGTAGGGCCTAGTGTTTAGTATAATCTCTTCGAGAGCCAGCGGGTCCGGGTTACATTCCCGGTCGGGCAGGTGCTAATTAAATATAATCTCTATCTGCGCATGTGTTTGTGGATGTTGCATGGTATTCCCGACACAGGGGAAATCTAAGTGGGGAGCTATAAATATATAATAAATAGATTTCCCCTGTGTTAGGCTATTTAACAGTATTGTATCAACTATGGCTTACCACAAAAAAGGATGTATTAGAGTTGTCTAATACATCCTTTTTGGGTAAGCCATAGTCCACCCAGTCATATATATTATACACATATATATGTATATCGGTCCGTAGTCCTAGGGTTGCCTGACAGAGATCGCTTTTAGCGATAAGGCCGCCACTTCTGACACTAAATGTAAGTTTTTTCCTGTATATTTCATGTTTGTGCGTCTGCTATAAATATTTAATTCATTCATTCATTCCACGATGTTCAAGTTGTGATAATCATTTCAAAAAAAAAATTAACCTCCTCCTACAAGTAGGTTTCCTAGCGATGTTTTGTCTAGCTGTAAAAATCTTATATGCACACGAGAGTAACGACTTATGAACGCATGCCGGAATTCACTTTAATAATATGTGTTGCCTTTTATGATAATAAAATAGGTGTAGGACCTCACCGCGGTCAAAAACTCATGAAGATAATAAAAATCTAGTATCTGCATCTTCAAAAGTAGCTATTATTTGATGAAAATTAATACCTGTACGCTAGTACTGGCATCCAGAAAAAGATACATACCTACTTGATTATAAACTCTTTCTTGTAGACACACAGAACATAAATATAATGAATTTTAATATAATTATTTCTCGTTGGCCATTCAGAGGGAGAACGCTGGTAGCCTGATATACGTTTGGACATGGGGACTTCTTGTTGTTAACGTGACCTATAAATTTGTCGGACTTATGATTGCATTTCATAATAAAAAGTGTGTTTGATCTTTTTTGTAAAAACAATTATTAAAAAGAAAAATATATTTTTTATATTTTTACATAAAACTAAGTAATTTTCTATCTATATAGAAAAAATTGCTACCCTACGTTTGGTCTTTGGAGGCTATATTCGCTATAAATGAAAGCAAACTTTGCCAGATTTTGGAGTAGTGACACTTCGTCAGTTATTTTTCCTACGATTAGAAAGTCCAACGAAACCTTAACAACTTTTTATGACTTTAACATGTCAGTAAACGTATGCAAAATATACAGAGAACAAAGATTTTAATCACATCTCTAATTAAGCTTGTCCAATTATCGACTCAATTAAAACTATCGACAACTAACTTCTTGTACAATCTAAATCGTCTAATATTTTTTGCGCAGCATAACAGTCAACACATGTTAATATTATGTAAATGCAAATAGAAAACATTTAATAAATATGTCAATTATACCCATAACGGAAGTCTATTTCCTTCTTGGTATCGATTTAAATCGAGTCGACAGCGCAACTCTAAATGCGATTTAAAAAGTAAGCGAATTTAAATTGTGAATTGAAATCCGACCTTATTTTGAACGTAATATGGTTGATTGTTAGATTCAGATAATATAAGGGATAGATTAACAGATAAGCATAAATGGTTTGGTGTAACATCTTTATGCGAAGATCAGTACAGAAACAGAGAATACTTATGGTGTAAATATTTTTTAATGACTTCATAAACTATTTTTTTTTCGTTCGTTTATTCCGCAATTACTCCGATAATAATGAATCATCGTGATAATTTTTTTACCCTCAGGGGTGGCCCAATTTAATTTATATGTAATCGGTCCAGTAGTTTGGTTATTAAACAACTGGAAACGTTTTAGGTGCCCGTGAAAAAGTGTCTATGATATAAAATTTTGCACAAGCAACAAAGGAATCAATATCTTGTTTTATTATTTGTATTACGCGTCAGATAAATTGGTTCAGGAGTTTTAAAATTAGATTAATTTTTTTTGGCAAGGCTGTGACACACATAAATGTGCTTTATTTCAGATATAAATAAAATACAAAATTTTAAAACCCCCAATCCACACTACTCTATGCACTGGTACGTGACAGCGCGACCAATGAGAAAGAGTTATTTATTGCCTATTTATTCAGGGCTGACACTCCAACAATTTTCCTATTAAAATTAAATATTACTATACAAGTGCGTAAATTGGCTCGTTACATACGATGACTGCAATTTACAATAATTTAAATAGTTCTGTTCGATCTGATTTCGATAAAAATGCCTATGTATGGTTTCTATGTATGGTGTAGTATTGAAATCTTAATTTTTGCCAATTTGGGTGTTGAATTGACAGCAATTGACACGAAACTGACAAGTTTGCGATTTGTGAACTTTTTGATATGTATACACTTTGTTAAATTTTTAAAACAAATAAAGTAAATTTATTGGATTATTTTAAACTTACTTTAATAGTATAGTACTTACTATTTTAAAATAAGTGTTGCATGCCTAAATTAAATACTCTATCATTGTTCATTAAAATCATAAAATTGCCAGCGATATTCTTGCGATTTTACTCGAAAATGCTTTCTTAGTGCTTCACTGTAAAAAGAATATAATTATATATTATTAACGTTTCTCTACATACAGCGACGTAGACAGTACTGCCTTAATTATGATCAGCGATTATATGGGACTTAGGACTGAGTTGTCTGTTTTTCCCTGTCTCTAATCTAAACAAAATTAAAGTATTGTTTATACATTCCAAATAATAGTAAAGCGCCAACCCTAACATACAACTATCTCAGCATCGACATAATGTCGCGCGCCGTCGCACCGCGTACACCTCGGCGACTTTTTAGTCGCGCGTCTAGCGTGCCCCGTGGCCAACAGGAAACCGTAATTAGTGCCTTTTTAGACGAGCGACAAAAAGTCGCCCGATTTGTGTCCCTGTACTTATCGGCTCGTAATTGGCATCCTTATTTTGTCTTAAAAACTTGTCGCTATGTGTACGGGCGCTTTGTAATGTTTGCGGGATTCTAGGATCGGTTTTACGATGTTTAGTTAACTGATGGATAACTTTACTGGGAATACTTGTTACGAACTCAAAATTTGATTGCTACTGGTTTTAAAAGTGCCCGAAATGGTTGAAGATAATTTATTTATAATTAATACAGCGTGTTACGAAAGGGTGAATGACATAAGAGAACATTTATTTGTTTTAAAAAACTTAGTTATATACACATAACAATAAAGTATGCACACATAATAGTAGTACCTACTCGTAGAGTAGTTCACAATTTAATACAAATGCGATTTTTTTGCAACGAACTAAGGTGTGATACTTAATACTTAAGTTCTTTTCTCTAAGGGTGTTCTTACCCATAAAAGTGAAAAACTTGAAAAATAAGTTTTGTCACTTGCATTAGACTACAGTGCATGCAGTGTTTCAATGTTTAGATAATTGAGGATATTCACTTACGTTAACGACCAATAAGAGTCTATTAGTCTACTCTCTGAAAAAGTGAAAGCCAGCGACTTACGTAATTTTGGTATTTTTTGACGTTCGTCGTTGAGAAATACTTCCAAGATTCCTTTTCGTGGGTAGTTTTGAATACCAAAGCGCGCCTAATGACTTGACTATAGTTATTATATTATTATATATGGCAAAGTTCGTATGATATACTCTATTTTTACTCCTTCAAAGCTAAATGAATTCATGCAAAATCGCAAAAGAAATATTTTTGTTTTTATGATGTGGTTCCACCTCACCATCTCCACACGTCACCATCTCCACACCTCACCTTATTATTTCTCTTGATATCAGTATCAGAGTATCAAATCAAGTAAATATTTTTCGATTTCTCACGCTGATATATCAAGACAAAGCGGGAAAACAGTAGATATTCCTTATTTAACATCTTATTATAAATGGATTTCAGCAAAGTAACGTAATTATTAGGTAAATAGGTCATTTATTTTTACAAAACTTTAGACAAACTAAAGTAACACAATTGCACTATACACCCGCGAGACTATACACAAGCGGGACTTCAGTGCAGGACTTATCGCCCCCACCCAGAATAAGAATAAAGTAACACACATATATATATATATATATATATATATTTATATATATATTATTTCATTATTGTAACTTAATTTATCAAACAGATAATCGAAACTAAAAAACTATTACCAGATTGTAAAACCCGTCGTGCAAAGGACCGCCTAGAGTGGAAATGCTCTTAATTACCCACTGAGTTGAATGTAATTAGTGTAGAGAGACGGCATCCTTTGCATTCTAGTGTATTTGCATTTTATGTACTCGTAGCTAGCTTAGGCTTATCGGGTTCTGACCAGCGCAGCGGGAAGTGTTTATTCAAAACAATACAGTTTGTCAACGATTGCCGCTACTTTTTGCCAACTTCTGAAAATGGAGTAGGTATTCAAATCGACGGTATTTTTAAATGTTTGTTACCTGGTTCTCGGAGACGGCTGAACCGATTTGTAACTTTTTAATTTAAAAGTGTATGTGTGTCTCGAGTGTTTACATTATTTTGTCAAAATCCGTCCAATTGTTTCAATGTTGAAATCGAAATAAGTAAAAAAATTATATCGGCGCCTGAAAAACTGTTTTTTATTTTTTTTATCCACTTAGTTTTTGAATTAGATACGTTAGTATATAAAAAAATAAAA
Organism: Ligdia adustata; assembly: GCA_947049295.1. Lineage (NCBI taxonomy): Eukaryota > Metazoa > Arthropoda > Insecta > Lepidoptera > Geometridae > Ligdia > Ligdia adustata. The sequence goes on from OX346237.1 coordinate 7,478,359, forward strand.
AACACTCCACCAGCCCATAGAAACAATCTAAGATATGATCCATCTCAATGGCAAATTTTGTAAAATAAATAAATACACTTTTATGAAGACCCTTATATTCTGTTATTTAGAAACACTAGGGGCATAAATGGCTAACGTTCGTCATTAAAGGGGTGAAAAATAGAGCATTCAAGGGCGTCGATATTTGAAGGCATTAAAGCTGCGAACTGTCAAATGTCGCCATTTCTTGCTAGTATCACCTCTTTCATGCCTAACGTTAGGAGATAAGAGGGCTGTTAGTGTACAATACAATACAATTATACTTTATTGTCACCACAAAAATACAACACAAAAAGAATACAACAAACAATCGTTAAAAAGCGATCTCTTCCAGACAACCTTTATAGGAATGGAACATAATAATAAAATTTAGCGTAGACGGTGGTGCAAAACAGATATGAGAAATTTAAATAAAAAAATAGTAATGAATACAACATACAAGAGTACATATAATAATATCATACATAAAAATAACAACTAGCTACTTATATATATAAGTATACTCAATTAAGGAATAACAGGACACTAATAAAAATAGATTGACAAAATAAAAATTAGTGAACAATACTTGAAAGATAATATTTCTTCACCTTAGAGGGCTGTTAGTGTATTTAATTTATTACCAACGATCAAAGTTCAGACAGACCTAGACACAATAGTATCAACTAAATTGAAGGAGCAAAGAAAGCTTTCCTTCTTTAATTCTGGCAAAATGTTCTTCCGTCTGTTCATTTGTATTTGTGTGTGTGGACGTTTGTCAACAGTTTACAGAACTACTAGTTGTAATCATTTTAGAACTGTAGTACAAAGCATAACAGACATAAGATTCAAAAAGACTCCAGTGCAGTGTAAAATGAACAGATTGACAGAACAGTATGTGCAGTGTGACACTCATTAAACAAAACCTTTGATTTATACACTGCACTATTATATCTCTTGAAAGGCCAGACCGTGTCCATAGCTCCTTTGAAGGATTCGTATCTAGAGCGAATCAAAATACTATTGGTATAAACCTCTTTACTCAAGCATTTATGCGATGCTAAGGATATTTACTAGCTGTTGGTAGAACAGTAGACTTCTTTGCAAGATACAATTATATCAATGAAAAATATTTTTATTTCTACTAGCTCTGAAAATTTTAGTTACATAACGTTCTATTTTCATTTAAAATCATTTCTAATATTCAATTCAATATGTTAATAGTAAATTTAACATGTCAATTATAAATTCAATATGTTAATTGTATATTTCAGATCTTAATTTTTAAATTGAATCTCAAAAGTCGTTATTTTGTTTAACACTGTGTACACTTTCAGTGACATAAGCCTGCCTCAGTGTGTTCCAAATTATTCTGTATCTGACGTCTCTCATCCGTTCTAGTACACTCTTATAATTATTAAAAAGAAATAAAACTTCTTATACGCGACATATGATTTAGCAAGTGGTTAGAAGAGAGTTAAAAAAACCCGACTGCTAAATCGTTAAACATGTGTATCATCCTTAACTTTTTTTTTCATTTTGATGTACTCAGTGCCCTCTCACGAGTAAGACGAATCTATTTACACCACTCACATAAAAATGCGAATACATACATACACTCGAAAAACATAACCCTCCTTTTTTCGCAGATGGGTAAAAAATATATTAGACTCAGTACATCAAATAATTTTACAAATAATATATACGGTATTAAACGATATTATGAAAATAAGTTATTTAAAAATAATTGCGATAAAAAAATTATGTCGCTAAAAAAGATATATCAAGCAATTCAAACTCTTCAATTCAACGACTTCAAACCTCATTGACGTACTAATAATATATCAATATATATTGATATATTATTAGTACGTCAATGAGCTATAAAACGTTATTTATTCCTGTTTATCTTCTCAATCTATCTCCTTGTTTGAATTTAGGTTAAAAGTCAAGTTTTCCTTATTATATATCTCTTTCTAGTACATAAAACACGAAACATCTAGTAAAATGAGCTTAATACTGCTTAACGTACCATTTATGTCATAAAAGTTACATTAAACTTGTTTAGTAACCGAAGTAAGGGAAAGCCCATAAGCCTTTAAACGTCTAATCGCCTCTGACCTCTCTGCCCGACAAATTAAAGAATTACTCTAAAAAATGAGTTCTAGTGTCGGAATGCTGTCAAAACACATCAATCGATCATAATCTTGTATCGAGTAATATAATTACCGCGCCTCAGTCACGACGGAATGATCGATTAGCGTTCGGCATGGTCCGGGAGCGTTTATCGATTGTAATCGAAGGCGTTCGGGGCGGCTCGCTGATCATTACGATAAGGTAAAGGTACAAGTGATACTTAATAGTTATTTGGGCAGTAGGTTTATTTGGGGGCAGTAGGTCAACTGAGTGTAAGTAGGGAGGCGAAGCCTGCTGCCAGTTGACATAAAAATTAAGCTTAAAAGTAGTAGTTAAAAGTCAAATTGTAAAGGTTGTTTGTGTAGCGTGCTTCATTTGCGTGCTAGCGTTGCTGATTTATAATTAAATTTAAAACAATTTTAATTTGATTTTATTTTATATTCTATGGAAAACATTACTCCAAACTCCAAATAGGAAAAGAGATATTCTTCGGAAAGATTTGCTGCGAAGGCGTCATTTACCGTCCCATCTGAAGATATTCTGGCAGAACCATGCGGAATGTAATCCTTACTATGAAAAACTCGGTCAAGTGGTTGTTACTTTTTTGTAATGATGAACACAAATTGTGCTCTTCAGGTGATTAGTTTGCGGAACTACGCTAATATGTATGAACTAATAAATAATAATAATAATTGGGGACAACATCCACACAAAGGTCTTCAGGTCCCAAACTAGGCAAAGCCTGTGCAATGGTAACCTGATTACTGATATACATACTTATATACATAAATACATACTTATATATATAATAAACACCCAGACACAGGCCAAATAGACAAGTTCGTTCATGCACACAAGTGTTTGACCTGTCCGGGGATCGAACCCGGGACCAGCGGCTATATATAGAGTTTATTATCTTAGCTCAAAAATTATTCGTGCTAATTTCATACTAATCTCTCAATAATATACTTACCTAATCATAGATATTATCTTCTATAGAACTAAAGCAGTCAACATTTTGACCGCAACGTTACAAGCATTAGTGTCGAGACAGATCCAGCAATCGATTTCACTGATTTTATCGATCAACTTTCGATTACGATTGTTTGACATTGGATCGATTACAAATCAGATTTATCGATTTTTAATGCATATGAGCTGCTCTACTATAAATCAAATGGATCTATTATAAATTGGTTCTAAACGCGTTACGTTTTTAATGAGTAAGTTATATTCTTATTAGGCAATAATTATCTGTATATTGATTTATGCTAAGTAAAGCAACAATGCAATACTTAGACAGCTTGTGAATGAAATTAATTTTTCACTTCTTTTATACAAACATTTTATAATGTGAGTAGGTAAATCTTTAACTATATAGGTCAAGTGCGTTTGTTAACATTAACAAAATGACAACAAATTATAGCAGAAAGATTACCTATAGACCATTTAAGATCTACAGATAATCCAAATGCTCCAACCCACCACCAGAGGGTAGCGTGCCAAGAACGCTAGCCGCATTACCACAATAAATCTAAATAAATATAATGATCACATCACAGTAACATCATAAAGAAGAAAGTATGTATGTGTGTGTGTTAGTTTATTCCTCCTTCACGATCAAGTGGCTTAACGGACTTCGATGAAATTTGGCACGAATATAGCTTGTACCCTGGATTAACACATAAACTACTTTCTATCCCGGATAATTGTTAAATGACTGTGTTTGATAGTTCAATACATTAGTAATTCTTAAAGTTAGCACTAGCCTTACTATATATACTACAGTTCTATTTTGATCACAAATGTGATAAGCATAACCTTTTGTTAGCAAAAAGTACCGAGTAGTGTAGAATAATGAGTTATAGTTACAACTGCAGTTACAACTTACAGACTAACAAACTGTCTGATTTGCTATAACTCACACACAACTAGCGCACATAATAATAAATGGCAGAGGGGTAACTTTTTATAAGGTCTAATGGCTATGGCATGGAATAGTCTGCAGTCAAATATTCGTGCGAAACCAAATCATGAGTACTGACCGACCAACCACGAGTGATTTTTAAACCGACTTCAAAAAAAAAGAGGGTCTAAATTTATCGGAACATTTGTTTATATAAATGTTTCTTAATGTCTCACGCTGGATCACTCACGCTATTTTACTTTTACTGTGAAAGCTGTCTTGCTATGGTACATACAGTCTTCCCCTTGATATTAGACGTGCTCCTTCTTTGAACGTTTTTAAGCATCGAGTCATAGTTCATTATTTATCGCTATAGCACTAACATTTGTTTCGTCTAATTATTACTAGAGAATTTGTCCATTTATTTCCATGCCTAGTATTGTATTGTATATGTATTTGTATGCATTATATTTATATATTTATATTTAGAGTTGTTAGTGTAATATTTTAAGGCCTCTTTAATATTATGTAATTATCTTGTACGTGCTTGGTTGCCTGGAAGAGATCGCTTTAAGCGATAAGGCCGCCATTTAAAAACTAGAATATGTTTACAATTTTGTATATGTTATTTATTTATTGTTAACCTGGTTTTTGAATAAAGAGTTCTCTATGTATTTTATTAAAATCAATTCAGTATCGAACATTTTTTTCGCCGAATCACGGGTTTTCCCCTTTTTTACTATTCTAGGGAAAGCTACTTATGCGTGAAAATTATGGAGCAGTAAATTAGACAAATAGTAAAAGGAGCTCTGGCCAGTTGAAATTAGATACAGTCACGTTCCCTACTCACGTGACCATAAAATTTAGCTGTATAAAATTTGACCTCTAATTCAGGACCGCTTGAACTAAGTCGGTTTCGGTTCATATCTCCGATCAGTCAGTCGCTTAGTCATACGTCATATCAAAGAAGCTGAAAGTCTTAGTAACTTTAAAAAAATATGGCATGAGTTTTCTGTACGTAGTACTATAAATGATAAAATATACAACAGCTATATCTAATTATTATCAGTGTCGTTAGTTATACTTCTGAGCTTTCTACTCTTACCTTCGTTAAAACTCGTATCGTTAGCTGTATTGATACAGTTTTTACTTATTAATTAAAGTTTTAAAAGTAGACAGTGTGATTGATGTAAACAGCTTGTAGATACGCTGTTATAGAAATGGCTAGACCAGTTTTGATATTGATAAATGATCCGCGTTGACAGGTGGCGGTGACTCAATGGGCACGGAAGGGCGTGGGTTCGATATCCGTTATCGGAAAAAATTGTGATATTAGAAAAGTTTCATTCTCGTTAAAAAAGACAAAATTATAATAACGCAACATAATATTGATAAATGTTATTTAAACGAGCCATTAAATAGCGTTGTTTATATCCGACATCTTTGGTAGGAAAATTACACAATATTCTTAAATAATATGTTGCAATGATAGATCGTGGCAATGAAAATATACTAGTACTAGCTGCGCCCTGCGGTGTTACCCGCGTTGATACAGGATTAAAAAGTAGCCTATGTTTTAATCCAGGGTCTAGGCTATCTCCGTACTAAATTTTATCAAAATTGGTTCAGTAGTTTCGGCGTGAAAGAGTAACAAAAATACACACATACATTTTTACTAACTTTTGCGTTCATAATATTAGTAGGATTTCGCTCGTCGCCAAAATCTTATTGCTCGAACTAGAATTTCTCTTGACTCTGGGATACCATGTAATGACTCGAAAGAATATTTCAACATTGGAACCTCTGGCACTAGATACAAGTGTTATAAATATATTATGTCAAGATCACCAAAAAGTAAGAATATTAAAAAAATTAATGAATACTTAAACAAAACATGGTTCAATGATTTCAATTTCATTAAGAGGTAGTGCTGCCATGGTGAAGAAGTTAGAACAACTAATAATCTTGAAGGATGGCATTCTCGACTCAATAAATTAGTGGGTTGCAAAAAACCCTCACTAGCGAATGTGCTGGAAATTTTAATTAAAGAAACCAAAATAAGTTGCTACAAACAAAAAAATAAAAAAAGCAAAACCTATGAAGAAATTGACCACGAAATCGCATCCGCAATCTATGAAATATCGAAAAAAGAAATTTCAGTTGGTCATTGCTTAGAAATAATAAGTCCTTTTTATGTTAACTAAATTTTGTTTTGTAATTTGTTTCAAATAAATTTTATTTTACTATTAAAACTTTTTTTGCACTCATTTACCTGCCTGGTGAGGAAAGAATCAACCATTTTCGTAGCTAATTATGAAAAACAGTTATTAAGAGGGAAAAAGGGTCCATTTTCATAACTAGTTATGAAACTGTGAAGGAAATTGCCTTTTTCGTAGCTAGTTATGAAAACAGTTATTAAATAGCGAACAAAAGGTCCATTTTCATAACTAGTTATGAAACTGTGAAGGAAATTGCCTTTTTAGTAACTAGTTATGAAAATCAGTTATAAAAATGTACCAAACGGTATATCTTAGCCTAACGCCAGGGGCATGTTTAGACTAGGGCCAAAACGACTACGGCCTGGCGGAATATGCCAGGAATTTGCTATGCCTGCGTAGTTTTCATAAGCTACGCCTATGCTCACAAGAGCACCCAGAATATATATTAGTTTAATTTAGTTTTTCATGATTGATTGCTTAAATTTAGTGTATAAGGACTTTCGCTCTGTAATAAAACTAACGTGGGTACATATAATTTATTTATAAATATGATCACTACCAGGGAAGGCGAACTCGGCAAGATACGGCTGAAAACCCAGTTCGCAGGTTTCAGCCACACACCTTTTTGGTAACCTTGTTTCTAAATTAAATAAATTTTGAATTCAACGATATTTGAAAAAAATGAATATTTTGAATTTTTTATTATAGTACCCGGCAATCATCTTGATTCAAAAGCGACGTCGTAGAGGATATTACCGCGCATATGCATCTCCAGCAAGCACCAATCGCGAATCAGCAAAATTCCTGCCTCGCATTCTACCCTGCGCCATTACTGCACCCAAGCCCATTGATCCAAATAGGTTGCCGACAACTTTACATGGCTAAATGCAAGTAGCCTGTTACTGTAATTTAAAGATCAAATTGTCTCAGTCTGCATATCCCTTTATGTATAATCTAGAGCTAAGTCATAAACTAGTCTAAGATTAACTCATGACAGCCCGTATGGTGCCTGCACGCAATACCCTGTCTGCTGTTATGTAAATCAGGATACCTAGATAACAGATAAATACCTACTTGAATGACAGCTTTAGTAAGCTTTGAATAAGCTCAGCGCAACAAGTACTAAAGCTTTCTATGCACGCTGCGCAAACTGAACCATAAACCTGCTTTAGTTTAGCCTGACGTTATTTGGTATCACACTACTACTCGTACCAGCCGCGCTCTTAGTAGTGTCGTGTACAGTTAAACGACACTACCAAAAATATTGATTAAATTGTACAGTCAAAAGAGCTATAATTTGATTTGTGTACAGTGTTGTATTTATGATTGAGATTTTAATATTAAATAGATTCAGTTGTTTTGTAAGTTGATGTACTACTTGTGTATACACTGGTAGTGCGGCTGGTAGTGTTATTATCGAATGATTAAATTCACAGAACAATTACGTATCAAATTCGCAATCTTTTCGTATTGTGCATTTGGCCTTATAGAAGAACACACCACTGTTTGTTCTGTTCATCTGGTGAGGCAATTTTGAGGTAAAATTAGTCTCTTTGAGGCTTTATTTTTAGGGCAACTTACCTATCATAGAATAACTGTCGGGATGTGAGCTTTTTACCTACATAAATATTTTTGTAGCTTGTCTTTGTACATGCCAGCAGGGGTAGGGTTATAAGCAAGCATGGGCAATTGATAATATGCTTTTTTCTCTTTTATAAGGGTACAGTTTAAATTAAAACCAATACAACTTTCTTCTAAATATAACTTAACAACAGCTGACACTCTTGGTTGAAGAATATGCGGTACTGGTTTAGCTGCAGCACAACCTCGACGTTTAGAAGTATAATAACTGCCAAATTAAGAAGAGGCCTGATGTTATTTAACCTCCGACAGGATGGATATTGCAGCTTAGTTGACATGTTCTTATCATAAAATAGTGAAGTTCAGCGCTCACTTAGAATTTATTTTAAGTAGGTAATGTTTTGGAAGATACAAAATTAACTAGTGCATATCACGACAAAAAATAACTTAATAACTATTTGATGCCAGTATTTATTCAAATCTGCCATTTTCTTACTAAAATTATGGCTGTGAATACGAGTAGCAGCTTGTGAAAATATAAATAGGTGTCTTACCTCAATGAGACTTTATCTATCTTCATCACCTATAATCCTTTATCACATGACATGTCACTGTCATCAACCTTGCGTTCACCACTCGTGATTGGTCGATGTGTGTCATGTTTGACAACTGAGGTCAGAGGCGACCAATCACAGCCCGAGGTTGACGGAATGACGACGTTTTAATAATTGGGTGGAATACATTTCTAGTATTAGTTTTGCCATTTACCTACCTACTGGTCTAGAATGAGCAGAAATTATGTAGTTTAGTGGCCGAGTGGTTAGCGGGGCAGATTGCTGTGCGAGAGATGCAGAGGTTTGAGGTTCAATGCCACGTTTTCTCACGATGAAGGAAATCATCGTGAGGAAACCATAACATGTGGTAAGGCAATTTCTTACGCTTGCCTGTCATAGCTACTACTCTCAAGTTGAATAATCTGTCGCCAAGCTCCTACCAGTGTATTCCAGACTAGGCATGCTCCATTTAAGCTACTTGCTCGTGGGAGCTGGTGGAAAAATGCCTGGTAGTCTCGGATAAAAAAAAATTAGATGCTTAAGACAACTGTCTTTAAAGTCTGAGGTTCTCTTCATTGGTATTTTGTCCAACTATTTAAGCAGGTTAGACAAGTGCACAACAGACTCAGGTTTAACTCAGGGTCGGCACGTCATATGGTGCATAGCCTTATGCTGCAGGTACTACTATTTACGGCTGTGTTTGTTGGACTGACTGCTTGTCTGACGTCAACCTTCATTGCTGTTGTAGTAGAATCGTCGCCACTATGCTGATAGCAAGTAGGCAGGCAGTCGAGAGGTGCAGACCGCGCTTTGAATTCAGGTATCTCGCTTGGCAGTGTTCCGCCCACCTCGTTAACACAGGCCTAAGTTCCGCATTGAAATTGAAGGCCTTACAAGTACCCAGAAAGTTGGTAAAGAGACCACAATGGGATTTGATTTTATTTCATATAATACTGTTTTAACTCATATTGCACATATTATTACTGGTAATTACTATTTCTCAATTTCATAATTTCCGAAACGCAAGCTGACTGAGGAGTAGTAAAAAGATTTATGAACTACTTGGGACCTGATGCAACTCTCCTTGCGATTGATGTGACTGAGGTTATGATGCGGGTAGTCGCAAATTAGAGTAATATTTGTTTTAGGTATGTATTCCTTGATTGGCATTGTGGCAAAGACGTCTACATAATAGGTCACGAAAACAATGCTGCGTGTTATAACATTCCTTTTTTAAAAAAAAAATATACAATAAAAAAATAAGTAGTTGTTTAAGATATACGTTCCTTGCATAAATGTACGTACGTTTAGCTAGAAAACTGAATTCACCAGCCTTACCTTCCAGGGCTGCCCTCCATCACGTCAGAGTTCCAATAGACCTTCACGTGCGCAGCCCATAATTACCAATAACCGGACCCCGCGGGCCAACCATTAATCTTATATGCAAATGTGGATAGGTGTGCTACATGACTTACATATAACGCATGATCGCATAGCATTGAGAAACTAACAAAGTGTCTAGTAGTTCTAAAGTACTCAGGTCTAACGGGGTCAAAGTTAATAGTGTTTTAGCAAAATATTAAAAGTGTTAATCTTAATAAATTTTTAATGTATTCTTATGATTTTTTTGTATATATTCGGAAATAATTGCAAACTGTTAATAAGATAAACATAAAATAAATCTTCTGATATCGAAATTTAGCTGTTTTTTTTTAACCCACAGCGAGATAATAAGCAAAGAGAGAGTATTTTACCTATAATTTGCACAAAACTCCAAAACTAGTAAGAAGATAACAAACTAAAGAAAATAGCCCATATTATTTTAAAGGGATGTTGTAGGAAAAATATCCCTATATATAATAAATATTCAATATAAAGACAAATTTCAAAATTTTAAAAAAATTGCTCTTGTTAAATTATCCCAAGATTATGTTGTCCACTTCAATTTATAGCGAAAGAACCAACAGACACTCGAGAGCTAGCAATTACGTACAATGTAGACCGATACAGATATGTTAGCTCTCTAACAAGCTGTGCGAGACCTACAGCTTAACGGCTTTGGTAAGCACCAATAGATTACTTACACATATTCTGTACGGTTGTACTAAAGTATAAAACATATTATAAGCAATACCAGTCTATTATAATATCATTATTACCAACCCATAACGTCCCACTGCTGGGCGCGGATCTTCCCTATAGGGGTGTAGGCAATAGTCCACCACGCTGGCCTAATTGCGGTTTGTGGACTTCACTTATCTTCGAAAGCTATTGATCTTCTCTGACAAGCAAGTTTCTTCACGATGTTATTCTTCACTATTTTGGCTTGAGGTAATTAGTTATATTGTGCACGTAAGTGAAAAAATCATGCATGCCTTAAGCTGAGATAGAATCCATGCCCTTTCGCTTGTAAGGCAAGGGGTTTACCTTCTAAACTACCACTAACTCGCTAGGCCACCACTTACTTATAAAGTAATGCCATTATTAAGGTGTGTAAATAAACAATAGCATAATGTCTGTTACTGTACTTATTAAGATAAAATAAAATAAAATTATAATATAATTTGAAGTAATTTCCAACTATAGTTTTGTTCACATTTGCTGAACTTCATCATTGATGAATTGAGTCGTTCTTGTCCATCACGATGGCAAGTCTCGCACTCCATGTGCACGTCTCGAAATCTATTTTCTCTCCTAGTCACCAATAAAGAGCAATCCCCACGCAAGGAGGTCGTCCACTCAAAATAAGTAATCTACTTAAAAGATTAGATGTTTCTAGACAGTACTAATCTCATTATATGAAGCTTAGATACAACCTTGCGGTGAACCTGATTGTCTATGAGTCATCAGTGCAGTTACGAACAACTTTTTGCAGACATCAACCGACATAAAAACTGTAACACTAAGCTTTGCTTCAGCTTGATACAGATCATTGAATCTAGTCAGTAGAGATTTTCTACAGACTAGTCTTACGAATATTATTACCGCCGATCTAGATTGGAGTCCACATGGCCAGCGCGGCGCGGCGCCGGCGGTCCCGAAATCATTTGATTGACGTGAGCTGAAACAAAGCAAAAGGTACAGAAGAAATAAGATAATAAGAAATAAAAGAAAATATAATTAAAAATAATAATAAAAATAAGGTTGGAAAGGTTATTTAAAGCACTCTAAGTTAAGGTTTTTACAATATTTATGGTTTTGAATTTGTATTGTAAAAAACTTATTCTTAAGAAATTAATGAATACGATTTTAATAATATCATATAAGTTATTGTATGAAGAATGGAAAGCTATTTTTATCTTTGGCCTTAGACGCCCTTTGGGGCCCTAAAGGTACTAAGAAGATACTAAAGGAATAAGTGTCAAATCAATTAGGAATAAGTCTTTCACTGCTGGGCACGGATCTTCTGTGTTAAAAGAGTGTTAAGTTAAGGTTAAGTTAAAAGGGTTCACATACTGCTAAAATTGCGGGTTTTCACTTATCTTCACTTACTATTACATTAACTTTTTCCTTAACGTACTAAATACAATGACATAGCCGAACAATCACAAAACTTCTCAAAAATAGTTTCAACTGATAAATCGTTGTCCATGTATCTAATAAATCAATGGAAGAAATATTAGCTTACTGATTAGAATCGCGATCTAAATATTGTTTCAGATGATAATTGTAACAGATGAAATCATAATGATACAGGTGATTGATGATCCCTAGAACAACCATTTGATCAAGATGTAATCATAATGATGTATAATGATTTAAAGTTGCGATTAATATGTTACTCGAAAATTATACCTGACAGTTTAAATTTATATAGCTATATTTTATAAAAAAAATATCCTACACAGCAAGGCATTTGACCTTAAGTTCGCGCAACCACGGAAGCCAGCGATACTGTAGCCCTATGTATCGATGGAGCATGCCTAGTCTGGAATACATGTTTACAATTTTTTACCTAGCGAGCGAAACGTCGAAACTATATAAAATTTTCTATCGTTTGTTTGTTTGTGATGTTGGTACTGGCGTTCAAACAAAAAAATGACTCAAAATAAAAGTTTTTTCTTAAAAGAAGTGATAACGAGTTCCATTACGGTGGGCGCCGATAAAACATTATCAATTATTTCGATTTAAAAATCAAAACTCTTAACGGGTTTTAATATAATTAAAATAAAACCACATCGGAGACATACCTACCATATATAGCAAAGAATAAAAACTCAAATTGGTCCAACCTTCTTCGAGAAATCAGAAACAAACACACAACAAGCGAGTTAGAAGCGAACTCGAAAAAACCTGACTGCATAATCATTAAACCTATGTAGCATCCTTATTTTATTTTTATTTTTGATGTACCCAGTGTCACTCTCACGACTAAGACGAATATATTGACATTACTCACATAAAATACGACAAGGCGTTTAGGCTCTAGGGCTTGCCACAGAAATATGCATACATACATAATCAATATATACATACATACACTCGAAACACTAACCCTCCTTCTTTCGTAGTCGAGAAAAAAACCGTTGAATTGAGAACCTCCTTTTTTGTGGAAGATGTCAAAAAAAGATTTTATCGATTCGGTCCATAGGCACCCTAGAGAAATCAGACATACAAAAAAAAAAACTAACTAAAAAGTAAGTCCGTCTTTTGAAATCGATTAACAAACTCAATATGATATAACTAACAAGCATTTCACAATTGCAAGCTGCTATTTACAACTACTCAAATTAATCTGTGAACATTAGTCAAAACTTTATTCGCGCTATTCATATGATAATGAATGAATGATGGCGAACTCTCGCTTGACTGATTGTGTGGTGCAATCCTCTTTGTTGTTTGATGGACGTGAATTCAGACTATCCGGCACACGTAAGATTAACCTTATGTCGTACTGTATAATAGATGTAGTCAAGTCAAACACCTTACCTATTCATTTGTTTCAACGATGCTCATTTGTTTCGGGTATAATTTTAACGGTCACCAAATTATGACACCGCGAATACTTTCGGCAACAGGGTCCGCAGTAGGTTCAGGTCATTTTTTATGACGATCCGAATACTTTCGGCAACAAGGTCCGCTGTAGGTTCAGGTTATTTTTTTAAGACTGAATATTTTCTGCAACAACTTTTACCCGTTATTATTATATAAGATAAAACCGGTAACCGTTTAGAATTTTATTGTGGTAGTAAAATAAGACTATTAGTGTGGTGTTCAAACACGAGCCATTTGTTTCTGTGATGTTCATTAGTTAATGCGACACTAAATGGTGTAAACTAATCAAGATTGTCAACTGTGACAAAATAGTCACGTTGTCCTATGATGAAAGAAACTCCACTATTACTACCTATTTAGAACAAAATGTGTAGCAGAATCTTCGATCGGAACTCATTTTACAACGATTTATTTCTGTTTGTCAAGTCAATATGTCGCCGCAAGGAGACAAACAGTTAGGAGTAAAAATTCCTGTCTCTCCCCGATTTCAGTCGTGAAAGGACTAACTTTTTTGTATGTGTCAGTACGATATTTTCGAGGTGATAATCAGGAATTCATTTTATCCAGCCTGTCTCCAATGATATCATTAGTGATTTTCATAATTTAAATTTTAAAGAAATTTACTCGTTATCACGAGTTACGTCGTCCAAGTTCTGGTATCAGACACGATCTGTAGCTTTTGTAAGTATTACAATCCTACATACATGTATTGTATATATGTATACAAAATATTTAGTGTCACAATCTACACGTTCCATACGTGCTCCATGTAAAATTCTAATGACAATAAAAGGTATGAGCAGACGAGACACAAAAGTTCTGTTAGCCGGCAACACTTACGTTACAAAACAGAATCTACAAAAAGAAGACATCTATGTAGTCGAAAACAAACACATTTCAGTTCAGCGTGGTAATGCTGCTAGCAATTTGGGCACGCTGCCCTCTGGTAGTAGGATGGAGCATTTGGATTATCTGTAGATATAGAGTGGTCTATAGGTAATCTGCTATTTTTTTTAGTTGTAGTTATTCTTCATATTTCTTAGTAAATGTATTTTCCCGGTAGTTTGTTTATGAAAAAAAGAATTAATTATTTGAGAATAATTTAAATACAGACTATTTTTTATTGAATTTATATAGTTTAGCCTATTTTAAATAATAGGCGAACAATCATAAAATAGCAAAAAAAAAACAACGAATGGTTTCCTCCTTTTTGAAGTCGGCAAAAATATGTTTTGAGAGAGATAAGCTCAATTTTGATTTTTATTTTTATCTTATATAATAATAAGTATGATGACATGTATTGGTAAATAAATGTCTTAAATTTAGATTTGGAAAATACAACAGAAATGTGTCATAAAGTGATATAAAGCCTCAAAACAGTAGGTACTCGCAAAATCAACGTACTCACAGAATAAACTGTTCGCAGAAATCCACTTATAATATTTAATACAATGTCTCAAGTCTAGAACTACCTTTATGTTATGTTATGAAGTGTCTAACGTCTAATCAGCTGGTCACGACTAAACAGTCTTGGGATTTTAGATCACACTTGCTCAATACAGATTATAGATCTAGGGCTGATGCAGTGTGAAGGTCGGACATAAATAAGCAAGGATTATAATAACCTAAAAATATTGTTTAAGAAGACGGGTTTTCCCACGAACGTGATTGTTGGAAAGGTCCAATTATAGTTTCGTTCACATTCGGTGAACTTCAACAGGGATGAAATGAGTCGTTCGTGTCTTCAACGATGACGCGTCTCGCTGTGTGTGGAAACTATAGTTGGACATTTCCAACAAGCTTGTCGTATTTTTATGTGTCGTATTATTAAAGTGATTTCTTACATATTAGGCCAACATTTTTTTTGTCAATATGCTTGCGCAACTCACCTGACGTAAAGTGATGATGCGGCCAAGGATAGTACGCTTGCCTAGAAGAAACCAATTAACTCGCGACTTGAAGAGACCAAATTAAAGCTATCGGGAAATAGAGAGTTTTGCAGCGAATTCAACAACATTTATTTGATAAGTTCTTTCTACGCTATTATTTCAGTATTATTATATGAAAATTTATCTAAAGAAATTATTAATTACTGGCTGCACCCCGAGATTTTACTCGCGATAGATATTTGATCATCCATTGGGAACACTTAAATTTTCCACGATTAAATTATCCTATCTGTTAATCCAAGGTATAAGCTATCTTCGTGCCGAATTTCATCTTAATCCGTTTAGCCATTTGAGCGTGAAGAAGGAACAAACAAACACACACACTCATACAAACTTTCGCATTTATAATATTATTGTGATTATTATACCAGCTAGTTCTAGTACCCAACTAACTTTTTACTCTGACACCTAGATCTACCATAACATCATGTAAATCCGTACATTGCTTGTCATTTATAGTATAATGATGCTGTTAAAGCTATACCAGCGGGTGGTAGGCGTTGCTACAAATTCCACAGCATATCTTTATTTAAAGCAGGTGTCTTTTTTGTGCCGGACTCTGTAATTCATTCAAAGTAAGTGATATAGAAAATTATAAGTGTAAGGTAATAAGTTTGTGGTAGTCTAGAAAGTTAGTAGTAGCCTAGGGAGTTAGTTGTAGTCCAGAAAGTTAGTAGTAGCCTAGGCAGTTAGTTGTAGCCCAGAAAATTAGTAGTAGGCTAGGAAGTTAGATGTAGCCCAGAAAGTTAGTAGTAGCTTAGGAAGTTAGTTGTAGCCCAGAAAGTTGGTAGTAGCCTAGTATGTTAGTTGTAGCCCAGTAAGTTAGTAGTAGCTTAGGAATTTAGTTGTAGCGTAAAAAGTTAGAAGTAGTCTAGGAAGTTACTTGTAGCCCAGAAAGTTAGTAGTAGCCTAGGGAGTTAGTTGTAGCCCAGAAAGTTAGTAGTAGCCTAGGGAGATAGATGTAGCCCAGAAAGTTAGTAGTAGCCTAGGAAGTTAGTTTTAGCCCAGAAAGTTAGTAGTAGCCTAGGGAGTTAGTTGTAGCCCAGAAAGTTACTAGTAGCCTAGGAAGTTAGTTGTAGCCCAGAAACTTAGTAGTAGCCTAGGAAGTTGGATGTAGCCCAGAAAGTTAGTAGTAGCCTAGGAAGTTAGTGGTAGCCTAGAAAGTTAGTGGTATCCTCATCAGTTCAGTTCCGAAAAACAGGTTTCATCGTGAGGAAACCTGTTTGTCGGGTAAGGTTAGTAATTTTCAATGATGAGGAAGTACCCCACCCGCAAATTATCCAGCAGCGTGGCGAACAAAACCCCCTTCATAAGTATTCTGTATTTTCGTTTATTGCCCTCCTGAGACGACATAGGTGAACCGTAGAAATATTTGTCCATCTAAGTGTTCCTGTGGAAATATGTCCACCATGTTAAATCAAAACTCTTTAAATTAATCAAAGAGATAATGTTCGTAGTATTTTTTATAGTGATATCGTTCGACGTGTATCGTTACTAATATAAAGTTAGATGCATAATGAGTTTTATGAGGTGGACTGAGGGAAAAAATATTATTCCACAGTTCACCTCAGTCTCAGGAGGTCGGAACATACTGGGTATTTTAGTCCTTAAAATAAGACAAATACTTGACTGTTTTTTTTATTTCATTTGAATTACACTTGTATTCAAGATTGTGTTCAATATCCTGCCAAATACGATTGAAATTGGCCAGTGAACGGTGCCCCAGCAAATTTGTACTAATGTTGGGGGAATTATTGGTCTAATCTAAGTCTAGTCTAATGCCATGACAACATGAGTAGTTATAAAGCCAATAAATAATTTAATTTCATAATCAAAAATCTACGACTAATAAATTCTAGTAATTCGTAAAACCTACCATGATTCAACACTAGTTGGAAACTACGGACCAGTACAGACAAACAAACTGACAGACGACAGAAATCATTGCCAGACTTTCGAGTCAATGATTTTTTTCGTCGTTAATGATCTATTCGCAGGGACGCTTTGTTTACTTCGCTCGCCCACTCAATCAAAACTAATACAGTGGTATGAAATCTTATGCATGTATGTGATGCATATCCTATTCGTTAATTTGATTTCTAATTAATTTGTTCAATGCTAAAAGTTTTTGCTCTGTGGATTGTGACGTACGTGTCGTCACCTCCCGGTTCCAACGTAAGATCAACGCTGGTTGTTTCAGCCGGCACTGTGTTGAGTTGGGACCGGTTTGTGACAGAAAGCATTTAGTGTAAGTAAATATAATAATCTTAATAATATAATATATAATATAATCATAATCTGTGTGTTTGTAAAGTTGTTTTCAATAAAATTCTTCCTTGTTCCTTATTAAACTAATATGACACGACCATACGTATAATATTCCATTAGCATAATCTAAAGTCGACGTTAAATGAACGTGTGGTGTAATAACTGTTGTATGTACTACATAACTGGTGACGGGCTTGGCGGATGTAAGCTTCGTAACTGGTTATAACATCCGGTAACAAATAACAAGCTAATAATTATAAATTATAACTAGTAATGTTCACAAACATAATATTTTAAACGACCTTACATTTAAGCGACTGCGAAAAAAGGATGTTTATGTTTTTCGAGTGCATCATTCAATAGAGATAGCAGATAATTTGATATCAATTGGTTTCATAAATTATTATCTAAACTCCCACACTGTCGAACTATCGCTTCATCTCTGACGTCAACTGTCAAACGTCAGAATTTTGAGAGCTCAAGACAGTTGAATGCGCGGGCGACGACTTCTTGTCTCATTACCGCTTATCATGATACTGATTACAAAACTAATGAAAATTAATAATTTATTGATATGTTGTTTGAAATGTGTAGGATAATTCGAAAAAGTAATGGCTACTTATTTATCCTTACTTAATTATTTTTTTGGTTTTTATGGTGTGGTTCCTCCTCACCACCGTCACACCTCACCTTATTATTTCTCTTTCTCTCAATAACCGACTTCCTCGACACGTGTTTCGCCTTAGCACAAGGCATCCTCAGGAGATGTTGACTCTTGCGCTCGCTCGAAAGTGACTACTTACTTAAATATGTTATAGTTCATAAACTAAATTCAATGTGTTAAATAGATAGATATATTGATAAAGCAAAGCATACAAATCAAGACTACACTTTGATAATTTTCAAAACTAAATTGTTGGTTTGTTTTTCAGTTTGCCAGGGAGGACTTACCGCTTTTTTTTAAGTTGTTTTAAATATAAATCAAAAAAATCCCTATGAGGCATAAATCGCGTTGCCTAGAAAATACTAATTGCCTAGAAAATGTAGCGATCGGTATAATATCATTATATATATTCATTCATTCGTTCATTCCTTGAATGATGATGTAATGAATGAATGAATATTCGTTTATTCATTCATTCATTCACGATGTTTGTTTTATTCCAGGACTTGCTCCAGCGACTGTTCCGTCTGTTTGACACGGAGAACCAAGAGCGACTGGTGCAAGCTGACTGGTTCGAGGTCTTGAAACAAAGACTTACGTAAGTACTGAAGAATACTGATTCTACGGATTGAGTTACTATGTAGACTAGATTATTATTGTCACATTGTTAATGCTAACAAGTGGAGAGAAGCATATGAAAAGATGATGGTCGAGTGGTTAGTGAGGTCGATTGCCGTGCAAAAGGTTCGAGGTTCGATCCCACAAAACATACAAAAAGAGCCTGAGCTACTGGTGAAGGAAATCATCGTGAGGAAACCATAGCATGGTGGTAGGGGGTTTACTAACGCTCGCCTGGCAGGTACCACCCTCAAATTGTAAAATCTGTCGCCGAGCACCTAACGGTGTGTTCCGGCAGCCTTCCTTGAAAGCCAGTGTATTCCAGACTGGCTCTCAAGGAAGTGGTCAAATACCTAGCTGTGCATGATAAATAAATAAGTGACCTCACCTCAAATATCTCTTCTGTGGTTAGGGATTCCAATTTCAAATTTATACAGCTATTTATTCATACATTTGTATTTCGAAAACCGTAATTCATTTGTTTTGTCCTCGTTTGGTTTTTTCTTTGCGTCACGCAGTTTACAAAATGGAAAACTTGAAATATCGCGTTATTTACGAGTACGAGTTCCACCGTGGTACCAGTGCTGCAGAAACGGCTTGAAGGATTAATGATGTGTATGGCGGCGGTGTCGCAAAAGAAAACACAGTGCGTTTTTGGTTCCAACTTTTTCGTTCTGGAAATTTCGACCTGCAGAACAAGCCCCGTGGACGGCCGGAGACTAAAGTTGCTAATGAAGAATTGAAAGCTATTGTGGAAGCAGATCCATCGCAAACCACGTCCGAGTTAGATGCAGGCTGCGGTGTTAGTGATAAAACTGTTTTAATCCACTTGAAGCAAATTGGAAAGGTGAAAAAGCTTGAAAGGTTGGTACCTCATGAATTGAGTGCAGCAAACTGACAAACACGCGTCAACTGCTGCGTTACATTACTCAACCGGCACAATAATGAAGGGATTTTAAATCGGATCTTTCGGATATTTCAAGTATTCCATTTTGTAAACTGCGTGACGCAAAGAAAAAACCAAACGAGGACAAAACAAATGAATTATGGTTTTCGAAATACAAATGTATGAATAAATAGCTGTATAAATTTGAAATTGGAATCCTTAACGAAAGAAGAGATATTTGAGATCAAAGTGGCCAGTACGACAAAACGCCAATTTCATATGTAAGGACCTAATACATACGTACAAACATCCACTCGAAAAACTTTATCTCCTTATGAGGAGTGTAATGTATAAGAAGGTATCGTCAGGTCTATTTACCTAAGACATATATGTATATGAGATATAAATCTATTCATATAATGAGAAATAATTTAACAAAACTACAATTTTTTTTGAAATTACTACGAGTACTTATTACGGCAGTCAGCGATATAACTTTTTCAGTTATTTCGAGCTTAAAACCTATTTCGATAAAATTAATGGAACCCCATGGAGGTATACTCGTTCACACAAAATAATATTTTTCTAATCGGTCCAACTTTCTCCGACAAAACATAAAAAATAATTTAAATACAGTCGAATTGAGAACCTTCCCTTTTTGGAAGTAGGTAGATAAAACTACCACTAAAACTACCTACCTACCTATTTCCCTACAAAGTTGTGACAAATCTGAAATTCAAACTCACTACATATTTGATCAATAACAATTATTGCAGAGAAGACAAACAGATCCAGTTTGTAGAGCAGGTGGAGAGCGTTGCGTATGTGCTGTGCGGTAATGATGACATCACACTCGAAGAGTTCATGCAGATTCTGAGGAACAAAGTCGTACGTATCACCTTATAACTATTCTAAAAAATACGTAATAGGCATAGACGTCAGTGGCCTGCTGGTGATGTGATTTGACTTTAATAGTATAGATCTGTACTATAATATCCCCATGTTTCTGATGGTTGTTTAGCTTTGCCATACTAAATTAATAGAAATAAATTAATTTGGCTGTCTCGCTCTCTTCCGTTTCATGCATTAATCGCCTAACAACGGATCCTCAAATTAGATGTAGTAAATATGGTTTAAACTATCAATAAGTGCAAATATACATTTAGACACCTTGTGAGAAAACAGGTGGTTGTAATACTAAAGATTATAAAACCTGATGACGCCTAGCACCCAAGAATATGTTCCAGCAATAACCAGCAAGAGCCAGTTTATTTTAGACTAGACATGCTCGATCTAGAGTCACAGTATTGCTTACAACCATGGTTAAGCGAGCTGGTGGTCAAATTTCTGTCATTAAAAATATACCATAATATTTTACATTACAGGTGACCAAGATCCTCTTCCGAGTACTAGACACAGACGGAGATGGCTATATCACGGCTGATGAAGTCATGGAGTTCATCACCACTGTCTCCAGCAACAGGTAGATAAATATTCATTTACTAATAATACTCATAACTCCTCCCTAGGATTTATCCTGTGTCAGGGATGCCATGCAATATTCACTTACAAATAAAAAATATACCCAGACCCAAAGACATATATTCATCTAATCATTTTAACCATGACCTGGAATCAAAATAAAGGCTACTTGATTTCGAAACAACATGCTACCATGTACCACGGTGGTCGTCAATTATTTTTTACCAAAAATTTTCACGTTCTATTCAAACCTCCAGACCACGCGTGGGGCTGGACAAAGGCAGCGTGGATCGGCTGGAACAGCTCTTCAGAACGACAGTTGGAGATCAGAAGGAAATAACCAAGGAGCAGTTCAGGAAAATTATGGAGTTCAAAAACGTAAGGACGTAAAATACATTTGATCAGAAGAACTTGAAAATATTACGAGTATTTACCTGAATATAACTGGAGCTAATTATTTTTCGTTTTGTAGTAAAATTTTATGATTAAAATTCCTAAATTTTAAGCAGCACTTAAATAGATTTAGAAACGTTTATTTTTGTTTGTAATTTTATAATTTTTGGTTGATTCCATACAAGTATTATCAAAACGTGTTCAATTAGTTTGGTTTACAAACATAGAGAACAGAAAACAAATCACTATCGAATAAAAGTCGGTTTAACTTGTCATAGTAGGGGAGCCCAAGAGGGGATTTCGGGATTTACTAAAGCGCGGCAGATTAATATACAGGGGGATACCTTGTACCCGGTTAAGTACCTCCACAAAACATGAGGCCCATAAATAAAGCCGCCCGTGAAGGATACAGGATCAGATTAGTAAAAAAAAATTACCATCAGAAATTCTCGATCGCGTCAGAATAAGGTAGGGTGAGTTAATTACATCCTAAAATGTGTATATTCCACTAATCTGACAATTTGAGAGTGACGTAAAAAAAGGCAACAAAGTTGTAAAAAAAACGTCATCTCGACATTCTCGAGCGTAGCAAATTTTTTTTTATTTTGAATGAAAAAATTCAAGTATAATGAAAAATATATAATCTGACGATTTCCGCAAGCCGAAATAACAAAAATTCGTCGATAAAGTTAAATGCGAGCAGCTGCGTGATGAGTACATTTCCTTCTCCGCGTTTCTATTCCTCTCTCACTCTTTCTCTATCTATTACTCTCTCACTCCGTCCCCACTCTGGTTTCTAAAAAAATAAGTTTTTTTAAAGTGGTTTCTTTTTTTTGCAATAACTTTTAACCGGCTTTATCGATCAACTTCAAAAACTAATCCGCCTTTGAGCTTGAAAAACCACGTCGATCGCCACCAAGTTGATCAAAAGCGGTTGATTCGTTCGAGAGATATCGTGAACGAAAGAAACCCGAAAAAGTGTTTTTTCGGGATTACTCCGAAATTTGTGGTTCGATCAATTAAAATTGCAAAATTAATAACATGTTTTTCTTCTTATCATCTAAGCTTTGCATCCCAATAGGTCTCTATGACGCTCGAGTAAATCCCCATTTAGCATCGTGGGCTCCCCTACCATAAGTAGGTATTATTCGTTCAGACCAGGGCCTTGGTTACAGCTAAGTAGAACTCATCATTGTCATTGCAACAAATCGGATATGACCGTGTGGACACGCTTTTGCTAAAGGAAAATTGTAATTTATTTAAAAATAATTCATGAGTTTTACATCACCCATAGCCATTATTTACCGAGCGAGTATTCCAAATCTTCGACGAGGACGATAGTGGCGCCATCTCTCTGCAGGAGTTCATAGCAGCCGTCCACCGGTACGCGGGACAGACTCCCGAAGACAAGATTCGGTTTCTCTTCAAAGTCTACGATTTTGATAGTAAGTATTATAAGATTTGCGTTCCTAAATATGGCAGTCTGTAGAAATATATTACCTACGGAGCTTTTTTACTTGTGGTATCGCTAAGAATTAACGATAAAAGAAGTGAACGAAATGTAAGCAATTTTAGTTTGGTTTTGGTTTTAGCATTTCACAGTTTCAACTTTGTCATAACGAAACTTACATTGCTCTCACATATTGCCTCATTAACTCTACGTAATGCCACCACTGGTCTATACATAACTAAACCCGTGTATATTTCAGACGATGGTCTTCTCCAACATCGAGAGCTGGAACACGTGATGCGAGCTTGCATGGAAGAGAACGGGATGCAGTTCAGCAAGTCACAGGTGTTCGATCTGACTGAGGCTATGTTCGAAGACGCGGATACTCAGAGACGAGGAGCTATCACATATGAGGCGTTTAGAAGAATGCTGGATACACATGGAGGACTACTGGAGAATATTACTATCAGGTTAAAACTTTGAATAATCAAAGGATTAGAATTAAATACTGCTTATCTTACTATCACGAACTGGAAGACGCAACGTAGATATGCCTTCGACTAGTTGGACAGACGACGTAGTGAAAGTCACAAGTAACCAATGAAAGCAATTGGCAGCTTGTCGTTAGGAATGGCGTTCTAAGGGAGAGGTCTATGTTCAGCAGTGGACGTCTTTTGGTTGATGATGATGATGATTTTACGATGATAATGAACTAAGAAGAAATAATTAATGAAGTGTTCAAGAAGAAGTAAAGGTATCAATTTTAAGATGACGCAAAGTGATGAGAGGTCTAGTGACATACTCGCAGGTCACAGATATACGTTTAATTGGTTTTTGTTTTTCATAAAACGTAAGATAAAATTGTAAGCTATTTGTTAATTCATCATTATGAGATGAAATATTACGACTAAATCACACCGGTATTATTTAAAAATAAGTAAGAAATTATATTTAATGCAGTTACATTTTCCCATGGGTTTGACTGTCTTAATATAAAAAAGTAAGTTTTTTTCGATTGCAGGCGAAGAGCTTTTGGGTATATTAATTGTCAGTCCTCATGTATGTAATTATTTTTAAAGAGTTCAGAGTACCCTATATAAAACATCCCAGTTTCCTAGTCATTTTATCAGTAACCTAACTTATTTTTATTCTATTACAGCATAGACCGCTGGCTGGTCCCTCCCAAAGTCGACTCTAAGCCAACCAGCTTTCTCCAAGAGATCCGCAAACTAAAACCCTATCAACTCTCTCTACCATATATAAAGAACAACTACGTTTTCCTGACGTATTTAGCAGTTTTCTTCCTGGTGAATATCGTTCTATTTGTCACGAGGTGTATCGAGTATGGGGCTGAGAATATATTCACTATTTTGGCTAGAGGATGTGGTAAGTAGTAGTAATTTTACAGATAAAAACAAATAGGCCCATTGCAACTTGTTATATCGTAAGAAAAACGTCGTTAGGAAACTAAGTTGACGGTGAAGGGTATTTATTGAAGGTAGCCAAAGTATGTAATTTGGCCAGCGGGGTGGTCTCATAACCTGAACCACTTTCATTCGAGACCCGGCACCATACCTATATGTTGATACTCTACATATTCAACGGTCTGTGCATTGTTTGTTTCAAGAAGCTAGGCGCATTAAGTGATTGTTTAGTTTATAGTAGACTAATATGTTTTAAAAAACTTTAAGATATAGTTTTTTTTAAAAAAATGCGCTACAGCTGTATTCAGAGCTTCCGTGATCGTTATACATCGGGCCAATCCTGTGCGAGAGACAATCGCATTACATTAAAACAGCCCTTAATAATAGTCGAATATTTTCTTCTACATTCCAGGCCAATGCTTAAACTTCAACTGCGCCTGGATCCTAGTCCTGATGCTGCGACACTGCATCACTCAGCTGCGGGTAAGAGGCCTTGGAGCTGCACTGCCGTTGGACCACCACATATATTTGCACAAACTTACCGGCGTGCTCATATTTGTGTATGGTGTCGTACATACTGTGATGCACTTGGGCAATTTTTGTAAGTATCATTGTGTAAATCTATTCGTACTGTCTAACATGTTACGTCCGACATTTTGGACATCTTTACCAACCCAAAGTGTGAGATTGGTTGCTGGTACACTTCTTATTACGATACCTAATTTCCAGGTGCTACGTCGGAATTTTTGAACTTCTGTTTAAAAAACCAATTTCCAAACACTTCGTTGGAATCAGTTATTGACAAGCAGGTTTACTTATTTATTTATTTATTTACTTATACCTACCAGTTAAATCCAAGATACAACATGCGCCTTTGTGTTTTTCACTCGTATGCATAGTATAATTATTTACCGCATGTTTAAACGGTGAAGATAAGTGAAGTCCCCAACCCGCAATTTGGCCAGGTAGACTAAAACCTACAATCCCTTCATGGAGAGACCCAGGCTCAGGCTAATGATTTTACAAATTTTGGATTGCAATAGTTATTGAAACTTATTCTATATTTATATATTAACTTATTTTAACTTGGCTAGTTGTAAGAACCCTTCATTTGTCGAAGGTGAAAGCCTTCTCTAGAGATTTCCATGAGTCCCTGTCCTTTGCTGTTTCCATCTAGTGTTTACCAGCCACTTGTACGATGTCGTCTGTCCACCGTGCAGATGGTCTACCTCTGTTTCTGTTTCCTGGTGGTCCCTTTCAAGATGTCAGAATGCGGGTCTAACGCTCGTCTGTCAGGCGAGCTATTTGTCCAGCCCAGCGCCACTTTAGTGCTTTACAGTGACGTAGGGCATCAATAACATTTGTCGTTTTTCTAATTTTTATGGGGTATATTTGTCTTTTTTTAATAGTTCTGGAGTCTAAAAGAAATTTATAAAGTGATATGCCCACGAAAGTAAAAAAATAGTTATGGATACGTGTATACTCCCATCCCTTACATACGCTAGCCAGACCTGGAAGTTTACATATCGCATGAAAATGAAAATAAGATCATGTCAACGAAGTATGGAGAGAAGCATAGCTATCTGAATAAATGATCTGAACTGAACAGTAGTGGGACGTTTTGCTTGCAATGAAACTCACATCACATTTAAAAAACAGTTGACAACATTATTGACTAATATTTTTAAATTAGGATTTTCTGTTACATATCTGTAGTTGCCAAATTCACCAAGATGCTGACTAACATCCTATCCACACTTTCCCAGGTATAATAGTAGTGAACCATCCCGTCGTCAACCGAGACAACTATACCCTATACGAATGGCTCCTGACTTCCACTCCTGGGAAGTACGGCCTGGTGGGCGGATGGGCGAACCCTACTGGATTCGCGCTGGTCGCGGTCTTGGTTGTGTTGTTTATATGCAGTCAGCCTTTCGTTAGGAGAGGAGGCAGGTTCAAGGTCAGCCAATTTATTTTGTAGAAACAAATCAGCATCGTATAAAAGGCTAGTACATCTGCAAGAATTGATTTAATTAAGATGACTTTGACAAGAGCCGAAAAAAGTTCAAAAAAAATAATCAAAAAATGGGATTTTAGATCAGATTTAAATTATTTATCATTTTTCAATAACTTTGCGAAAGTTAATAATATTTCCTTAAACAATAAAGCCACATACTATTGGAAATCGGGTTTCGCTTAAAATTTTAAGAACTTCTTCGCCAATCGTAAGCAAATCTAGGTTAAAAGAGACTATATAGTTGATTCTAGTTAAAATTGTACTGGAGATTAGGAATAAAAAAATATTTAATTAGCCCTTGCTATGAGTGCATCGAATCAAATAAAGCTATGTAACATCAACAGAATAATGTACCAATATGTAGTGTAATTATTTCTTTCAGATTTTCTACTGGACACATCTCTTGTATATTCCGTTCTGGGGTCTGCTGATCCTGCATGGTCCCAACTTCTGGAAGTGGTTCTTCATTCCAGGAGCTATTTACATCACCGAGAGGATACTACGGCTTGTTTGGATGATGTAAGTTTGTTTTTGTAAATAACATCACATTATAAAAGCGAAAAATTGTATATGTGTGTTTGTGTTAAAGAGCTGACTTGGGTTAAATTTGTTACCAGGATAGCCGAGCCCCTGGATTTACACCTAGGCTTCTTGTGATTGCGGAAATTGACGTGTTTCTATGGGATGATCAGATATTCACCGAGAGGGAAACCGCGGGTCTCAGCTAGTAATTTAAAATAACTGGTAGTTATTTTATTATAGGCGAATGTTTTTTGAAATACCATTTTCTCTCAAAGATGATAAGTTGCTACACATCTTTACTGCGTTGATTTGGGACCGGTTTGTGACAGAAAGCATGAATATTATGATTTCAGTTTTTCTGTAAGTTATGTTTTCTGTTACGAATAAATATATTTCTATTTCTATTTTGAATAAAATTACAAATTTTTATGTCATCGATTTGTATTTGTTTTGTCATTAAGTGTACACCTGATGAGTTGCGATGATACGCAAACCTGTTCTATATACACAAAATACCTTCCAGCACAGTTCGCGTTTGTTAAAGAGTAACAAGTAAAAATTTACCATCACAGGTCTGAACGCAGCAAGACCTACATCTCAGCCGGTATCTTACTCCCATCCCGCGTCACTCACCTGGTGATCAAACGTCCTCCACACTTCGAATTCCACGCTGGTGATTACGTGTTCGTCAACATACCAGCCATAGCCTTCTACGAGTGGCATCCGTTTACAATCAGCAGTGCACCGGAACTAGAAGGTAAACCAGTCTTTACATTCTCAACTGAAACCTATCCTTTTTCCAAAAGTTTCTTGATGATACATGTTGAATGTGTAGTCATGATTGTCATGTTAATTATTTCTCTTCTTCTGAAAATTTCTGGAAGATCTTATTCCGTCGTTCTCTCACACTATCATAATAGGTGACTTTAATACTTGCATTTTATAGGAAAACTCTCGTATTTTCAAACTTAAGTCACTATTGAAGTCGTGCAACATGCACATCCTTCCTCTTGGTGCTTAACCAACCAAATTGTACTCCTTCTCTTTTAGACCTAATGCTCGTCTCATCACCTCAGCATGTTGCCAAGCACGGCCAATGCTCAGACATTGATATTCTTATCATGATGTCATTTATCTTTCTTATAAAATTCTTCCCCCTAAATTGAAACCCAAAACTCTTTTGCAGCGCAGTTTTAGTAGCATGGACTTGGCGAAACTGCGAACGGATGTTGCTCATATTGACTGGTCTCCTGTTTTAAATGCTAACTGCGTTGATCATAAACTAACTGCGTTTAACAACTCTCTAGTAAAACTTTACGTAATTCATGCTCCACAGCGATTAGTTAAAATGCGACATTTCCCAGCTCCATGGATTACAGACGACATTAAAAAAATTATGCATAATAAAGTTTTGGCCAAAACTAAGTTTCAGTGCCACCCTAGCGAACAAAACAAAGAAAAGTACCTTTTCATGCGGAATCGTTGCAACAGAGTGTGTAGGGATGCACAGCGCCACCACATTCACAAATCCGTAGAAGACGGTGACCCAGCTAAAGTCTGGAAATTTTTGCGATTATTGGGTGTTGGAAAGTCTCGGCATGCTTTTGTCCCTTGAAATCTTCATATCGATGCTCTCAATCAGCACTTTTCATCGTCATCTAATATCAGTTCGAACGATAAATTTTCTACTCTCCATTATCTTTCTTCTGTTCCAACACCCACTCACTCACCATTTGTCATAAGCCAATTTGCTGCTTGTGACGTCAATGTGACGGCGATTGCGTCAGTAGGAAAATGATTATTCCTATCTTAGATGAAATTTCCCCATAATCTGTCACTTACTGAATGCTTCCGTGTCACAAGATGAAATACCGCGCTGCTGGAAGGAAGCTCAGGACACTTTAATTTCCACTTTGTTCCTCCAGGTGAACATAGTGGAATATACCCTTTAGACGAGATACATAAAACATACCCTCATCCATACTTACAAACATGCAATTAGACAGACGAAAGAAAACTTTGCCAGATTCGAAACAGACTCTTCGTTATCTCAATCACTTTTAACTAAAGTTATTTAAATGATCTTATAGAATACGTTTGGTATGTTGGTTGATGAGTCTATATTGTGTCGCTGGCTTATTGCTGTCAGTATTCTATATGGGGTCAATGAAATACAGTTTAGCCTTTAAGATTAGGCAGATTGGGAAAAGCTATGCGACGATGCCTCGTTATCATGGATAACATTGGTTCACACATAACCGCATTTTCAAGTACACACGTGCCTCTCACATACCATCACACACACAATTTCCCTCTATCATCATTAATTCAATATAAGGGCTTGGTCTTCTGCGGAAAAGTTGTGCAAAATATATTTATGTTTAATGCTTAATCTATAATTCCATTATTTGTAATTGAATAATTTTAATTTAATTTTTTATGTGTATAATTTTAAATAATATCTTTACCAAAGTTTAATTTACTAACATACAATTTGAAGAATTACATATGTAATGATATACTTTAAATCTCATATTTTAAATGTAATAAATAACCAAATCTAATTATGTAAGCGCGTGCGTAATACTACTAGGTAAGTCAATAACGGGTAAGAAAAGACCGGCTGTGCCGAGTTTGGAGCCCACTATCAAATGTTTTTGTATTTTGTAAATTTGTAAATAAATATACTTCCCTTTACTTTGCTTTATTGGAGCGCCAGCGAGAGACTTTTCTGACGGTCCGTGAAACGTAATACAAACTTAATATAAACAAACTACGTCTAAGTATGTGTGTGATGTGGGCGTGTGCAGCCTGTCCTACAATCTAATACTCCATATGTCCTCCATATTCCAGGGTACTTATGGCTCCACATACGAGGAGTGGGCGAGTGGACTAACCGGCTGTACTCTAGGTTCGAGCAGGAGCAGCACAGGATACACGGACTACCGGCTGAGCCACAACTGCTGGACACTGGACATGAGTATGTATACAGAATATAAAACGTTATACTAGTAAGTACTTCATTAATATAAAATAATATTATAAACGGTAAAGATGTTTTGTATTTTAGCACTTATGTAACGAATAAACTTAAAAACTATTGGACCGGTTTTAAAAATATTTTGCTGTAGGCGCCTACGTAATTAGTGAGTAACATAGGCTATATAAAAATATAGAATACTAGCTGTGCCCCGCGGTTTCACCCGCGTAGTTCCCCATTGGATTGTCGAGATAATGGGGGAGCTACTTTTTTGAAGTCGGTCAAAAAGTATCCTATGTCCTTTTCCGGGGTCCAATTTACCTGTGTACCAAACTTCATCCAGATCGGTTTAGTAGTTTTGGCGTGAAAGCGAAACAGACAGACAGACAGAGTTACTTTCGCATTTATAATATTAATTAGGATACTAGAAAAAATATAGATCGTTACCAATCTTTACAAAACCAACAAAACATGTAAAAAAAATGCATAAAATGTCCACCCGTGCGAAGCCGGGACTGGTCGCTAGTTATTTTTTATATATAAAGGTGAAAATACGAGTTTAATTCAGCAAACTAATTTTTCAATTCATCATTCAGTTCATTTTTCATAAACCAAGCCACTGGACTAATTTTATAAAATAATTTATTTTAATGGACACACATCGGAGCTATAATAAGAATTTTGTACATTGGTCCAGGCGTCGCTGATAAATCTGAGAACTTACGTACAAATCTGACAGCTTGAGACTTTCTCCTTTGTTGAAATCTGCTGAAGAAGCTGAAAAGGATAACATATTTATTGAAGAAATGTTTTTACAGAAAACTTGCCCGAACCAGTTCGAATCAAAGTAAGAGGAGCAACAAAAGCAAAGGGTTTGGCTCTTTTAGGAAGCCTAAGAAGGTTTCAATAGATCTGACGCCACAAGCTATTACTGAAAACGGAGAGTCTTACAATGCACATTTTAATGGTATGTCATTATTTATTTACAAGATTTTTATGAAATACGAGTGAAAATCTAGAACGATAATTTAAAAACAATTATTTATGACCTATTTATATTTTGTATTATTAATGTGCATAATTTTCTATAAAACTAGTAACGAATTAAATTATAATTTTATTGCTATATTCCTACCTAAAAAGCTATCACGTAATAAATTTATTTTATTTTACAGAACTATCAACATCTCCAAAAAAAGCTTCACCAGAAGTGCTATCTCCACAGCGTCTCCTGGAAAAATCTCGATCCATGCCCGACGTCAAGAATAAGAACAACAAAGCTATGTAAGTCACATAGTAGCTGCATAGCTTCCCGCACTTGCACTTATAGCTAACATGGTTACAGATGAACGCACAGATAATTTCCCGTCCCGAGATAATTTTTAATTTAAATGTTTGCCATTTAAATTAAAAATTATCTCGGGACGAAAACTGTAATGTAGCTATTAAAAAATCCATTTTCCATCCTCTTTTTTTCTACTGCAGGCGAAGACTAACACTGTATTTTATGTTCATTTTATTTATAATCAGCCTTGGCATTCTACACGTTGTATTAAAATAAATTTAAGCCGAAATTTATCTAGAAGAGAGCATAAAGAAATCAGAAATGTACATGTACAACACGAGAATGCAAAATCAACAAGAATCTAACAGCATGTTGGCATAACCATTACCGTTATTACCTCACACTTATCGTTTGAATATTTCTTAATCAACAGACCAATCTCCAAGTCGTCAGTGAGTCGCTTTCTTTTAGACAAGCGCGCTACATCTTACACTGCATCTACGATTTACATCATGGTCATTTTAAATCGTTAAACCTGTGTATCACCCATATATTTTTTTAAATTTTGATGTACCTAGTGTCACTCTCATGACTAAAAGCGAATCTATTGACAAAATACGACTAGCCGTTTAGGCTCGAAGGCGTACCAAAATTATACATTCTTACCCTCCTTCTTTTGCAATCGGGTTAAAAATCTCTGTAAGATATAAGTTAGTTCATAAAAATCTAGTTTGAACTATTCATTTCCTTATTTCCCCAGAGCTCACGACTTCCTCCGCTCGGAATCTGAGCACACTCTCTCTCGACTCCAACACATCGCGCTGACCTACCAGAACCCTCAGTACAAAGACCTGGAGCATCGTTTCCGTTACATGAGGAACAAACCACCCATCATCGCGTTCAAGACACCAAGCTTCGAAGACTGGGAGCGGAGACGGAGCAATGAAAGCATTATCACACAAGGTATAACAACTTCCTTCTTAGTAGCCAAATCGCAACCTAAAGTACATAAACTCGTAAGGTTCAATAATTTATTTTTCTTTAGCTAGAAGACGCCTTTCTAAGAGCATATCTCCCGACAAAGACCCAGAGAGTCCCAAAGATAAAACCAGCCTAGAGATGAGGGACCCGAATGAAACGTTCAACCCTGAAGCGATGGTGACAAATCTTTCTGTGGGAAAACCTTTGGAGGTAAGTAATTTTTATTTATTTTATATTAACTTGAACGAAGTTATAACTTCGCATAGTAATAGCTTGAGATATAATCGTAGCTCTTGCGTTATTACTCCACAGATCAGTGGAATTTAATATTGTTGCAATGCGATTGTTAGCGTCAACCCATTTAGTTACGAGTCATACTGCTAGGCATTGAAAATATAATATAAAAAAGTGTTGACCCTAGACCATGTGATTGTCTATATTCCTAGACTCGTTTAAATAATTTAGAGCTTCATAGAGCACATATTTATCCTACATTCATATTCCCTCGCAATGTTTCTGTTTCCTTGAAAATAATTGAAATTAATTACGAGTAGGTATACTTCAATAAAAGGTGTTGCTATAATCGGCATTCAGCTTTCATCAGTTCTAAAAGTTATGCACAGACTTAACTTTAACTTTTATATTTCAGATCTACATAGACGGTCCTTACGGTGCAGCGTCTTCACACATATTCCAAGCGGAACACGCAGCCCTCATCGCCGCTGGTATCGGGGTGACTCCGTTCGCATCTATACTGCAAGCCATCATGTTCAGATACTGGCAGGCGAGGAGTGAATGTCCCAAGTGTCACCATACCTGGACGGCCAGACTACCCAGCTATAACATGAGGCTTCGGAAGGTAACAAACATCCTATCCCTTCATTTCTCTAAGTGTCTCATATTACAGTTATTGTCGCTGGCAGGCACGAAGCGAACGTCCCAAATATCACCACACCTGGACTGTAAGGCTGCCCAGCTATAACATGAGCCTTCAGAAGGTAACTAACATCCTATCCACTCAAGTTTTTGAACTTATTACCGCTGGTATCGTAGTGATTACATTTGCATCCATACTGCGAAGTTGTCCAGCTGTGCCGTAAGGAAGGAAACAAACATCATATCCCTTCATTTCTCTTAGCGGTACATACTGCTTCTATTGTCACTTGTATCGGGGTAACTCCGTTCGCATCTAAACTGCAAGCCATCATGTTCAGATATTGGCAGGCCCGGAGTGAATGCCCTAAATGACACCAAACATGGTTTCCCACGAGCGAGGGAAGAATTCCCAGCTCGAGATTTCATTTTGTAAGTTGA
Organism: Ligdia adustata; assembly: GCA_947049295.1. NCBI lineage: Eukaryota > Metazoa > Arthropoda > Insecta > Lepidoptera > Geometridae > Ligdia > Ligdia adustata. The sequence continues at coordinate 7,512,001 of OX346237.1, forward strand.
GCGTTCTGAACTGTACACTTTACAACAGCAATTCACTGATTTATAATACGACAACTATCTAGCAAAACTACTATTGAGCCTAAGTAAGTAATATCTTACCTAAAAAAAGGTAATACTGTTTTAAAGAGCTACAATAAAAAATCAAGTGAATACCCAAAATAAGCCGCCCTATCAAAAATTAAACTCTCGTAAATTTGGTCACCTGTTTGGGTCCAAGCAAAAACATCTATATAACTCTGTAAAATAAACTCTTAATCAATTTATTGTTCTATGAGGATAAGGATCTGTATAGAATAAATCCTCTTGGCACAAAACTAAAAGCAACTATTACTTTCCAGGTGGATTTCTTTTGGATAAACCGGGAGCAACGCTCCTTCGAGTGGTTCGTAAGTCTGCTGTCAGAGCTGGAGATTGAGCAGGCCGAGTTGGAGCGAAACTCGGAGAGATTCCTCGAGATGCACATGTACATAACCAGCGCTTTACAGAGGAATGACATGAAGGCTGTAGGACTGCAACTAGCTTTGGATATGCTGCATGAGAAGGTAAGCGATATAATTATTATTTTGGTATTCTTTTTAGTTCTAAAACTTAATTATTTTAAATTCAAAATAATAAATATTATTAGAGTGCCGCCAGCAGCGGACTCGAATCCAAGCTACCGGAAGTAAGGACTACAGAGACAGGAACCTCCTAACAAAACGTGTCGTATCGAGAATTACCGCCCTTTGTATCTGACCCCTGATCCAACGATCTAGCGAGAGTAAAGTACTTAACATGTTGGTTAAGGCTTCTCGCTGTCAGGTCGTTATTATTATTATTATTGCTAAAAGTGGTTAAAAGCGACCTTAAAGAAACCCGATTTAAAATTGTAGACTACTGTATCTAATTGAAATTGATTGCAACCAGGAGGTATAGCCAATGACTAACCATCTGCAGATAAAGAACGAATCAATTGACACCTCGCACATCAAAATGGGTTTATCGGCTTAGGCTATAAAGGATCACAAAACAGTTAAACACACACTCGAATAACTTTACCTTCCGTTTGGACACACAAAAATTTGTATTTTTTTTCTGCTGGCACATTTTAGCTTGTTTTTAGTTTCCTTTATTTTCAATTTTATGTTGTGTAATATTATTATACTTTTACAGGAGAAACGTGATCTCATCACAGGTTTGAAAACCCGAACCAACGCGGGTAGGCCCAACTGGGATAAGGTGTTCAAGAAACTGCAAGAACAAAATAAAGTAAGTTCCTATAACAAGAAAGTATTTAGAATAAAATCTTAACAAGAGAGGGTACCTACCTACTATGTTATATAAGTTCCTACTATATATTAAGTGGTATTTTAGTCGGTAAACCCCTTACCTCACAAGCGAAAGGGTGGGGTTTCAATCCCAGATTCAGGCATGCGCATCTGAATTTTTCACTCATGTGCATGTTACAATTAATTACTACGTTTTTAAACGGCGAAGATAATATCGTGAGGAACCTGCTTGTCGGAGAAGGTTATTAGTTTTCGAAGTCAAGAGAAGTCACTCACACAATATGGCCAGTGTGGTAGTCTTCATCCCCTTCATAAGGGAGACCCGTTGCCCAGCAATGGGTTAAAATGTAAGAAAAAGTACTATAACGTGCTTTTAATACAACAGTGACAACCTACTTAAATTTAAGCACTCGACCACTCTCTAGACACACTTCCAGCTAAATAATTTGAATCGGTCCAGTTCAGAGAACATTCTCGTAAGATGAGAACCTCATTTTAAATCAGTTAAAAAAATATGAATGCGCTTTTATGAACGACTCCTTTAGATCGCTGCTACTTTGACGAGTGGGTGTGAAATTTTTCGTACAAAATTAATTATAGGAATTCAATATAATAGACATGAGTTTATATTTCTCTAAAAGCATGTTTATAACATGATAAATTTTTTACTAATACTTACACTATACAAAGTTATAAACTATATGTAGGTACAAAAGCTTAAATCTAAACCACTGCCAGTTGGTAGAGTACCCAAAATGCTGGCCCCATTGCCTCGTTGAATAGCAATACCAATGCGCTGACCCAGGTAGAGACCAGCATTTTGGTCTCGAGTAGCGTCAACTAGACGCTTTGTTAGGTCGTTGAAAAATATTTTTACAGGATAGACAGAGGTTTTATTTTATAAAATAGTAGGTTTTTATACAATCATATAATATTATAGTAAAATAACAAAATGTTGTCCATTATTCATGTCAGTTTTTTTACATGGAAAGGTACCTACTAGGTTTACCTAGCTCAAACATTACAGAAATCCAGTACCTATGCAATTTTACTGACATAAATTAAAAAAAAAACTGATTTATTTTGTATATATTTTTTTATGTAGTAGTTCTATGGTCTTTTATTCATATTTTATTACTCATTTTTTTAGGGTGAAGTAACAGTTTTCTACTGCGGCCCTCCACAACTGGGTAGAACGCTGAAACTGAAGTGTAACCAATACGGGTTCAAGTTCCGGAAAGAAGTATTTTAGTCGCAGAGCCTCTGCCAGTTCATGATACGTCTTACCGACTAACAACGGGCCGGGTAGTGGTCACGGTAATGGGGCAGAAGGGAATAACAAATTCCCATTTGCCCCGATAATGGGACTACTTACACCGATAGTTAGGTTGTTTTAGAGATAGAAGTTTAAAACTGCTAAATATACTGTGCCTAGTCTATGTCGCTTTCATAAGATGAGCAGTTTTAAAATTAATGTATTAAAATTTCCTTTTATTACATATTTAATGTCGTTTGAGGTGGATTCCCAACCAGTCACACGGTTACTCGCTGGGAATTAATTTTTCTAATGAGTCATACTGTTACAATTGTTTGAAAACAAGGTGTTGCAGCCAGTAACAGTGTGTTGGGGAAATAATTCCTAACGAGTAACAGTGTGACTGATTGGGAACCAACCACTATTGAGAATTAATGCTAAATGAATTTGTAGAACTTTAAAATGATATATAAAACTCTTTATTATCACCACAAAAGAAAATAGAATATCGTATAATAAATACAACAGAAAACTGTCTCAAAACGCGGTCTTATCGCTAAAAACCTATCTCTTCCAGACAATATTTTAATATACAGAGTTGCTAATAATTCTATTATCTTCTCAATATTTTTGTTGGTAAAATATTACAAACAACTATTGCATGAGGTCAACTTTTTAAACCTCGAAAATCAACCATCAGTATCACAAAAAAAGGGAATTACATTTAGAAAACTAACGCGTGTCTGATTCATATTATTTCAGAAAACTAGTTTTCACGCGTACCTGATTGTTGGAAACGCCCAACTATAGTTTCGTTCACATTCGGTGAACTTCATCAGGGATGAAATAAGCCGTTCATGTCTTCAACTATGACACATCTAGCACTATAGTTCTCTAGTAGTCTCGTCGTATAGTTGGACCTTTCCAACAATCAGGCACGCGTGAAAACCCATTTTCTTATAATCAATAGGGAATTATAATTTGAAAAGTAATTGCTAAGATATTACGATTAGTTAATTACTGTAAGCTAATTAATTTCTAGAGAATATGTAATATAATTTATGTTACCTGCTTCCCTGAAATCTTTTTTCATGATACTAAACAATGAACAAGTTTTAAAATACCATGCAAACAGTGAAAAAATTAATAAACATGATTGTATAGACTCTTTTAGTATAAGTACAGATAAGCTATAAATCTAGTTATACTGGGTCACTGCAAAGACGTAAGGTCACTGGTAATCAATAAGCATCATCTTAAGGGAGACTTCTATGAACATAATCAACAACTATTGTCCTAAGACAAAGAAAAAAACGGATATATGGCCAACGATTTTTTTGTATGGAAATGCAAAATATTTTCTAGCAAATTATCAAAAGACCTAGCAATAAAGATGTTGATCAGAAGCCACCCTTAAGAGGGTGCTAGTTGATTACCAGTGACCCTTCAAATGCTTTCAATGATAATTTTATAATTATTCCTGTGACATTACATTTTTATTTTGTTAATAGAAGTTACCTACAAATACTGCCATTAATTTAGTTAAATATATAGTTTAATTAATTTTAAGAGGCATAAATTAGTTTTTTTTTTTTTTAAATTTTAAATAAAATATTAAAAAGATTATGTTTTCTAAATCTATGACTTTTATTTTATGATATTTTTACTTACCTTTTCAAAATAATAAAACCAAATTAGTAGGAAGGCGCGCCTGAACATAAACTCATAAAGCCTAAATACCTAGTTTTTGGACTGCTTGTTTTTAACGAAACCCTAAGCTATGCTAGATTAATTTTTCATATGCTTATACATTGCTATTCACACTTCATTATCAAAATCGTTATATTTTTAAACTACATATTCTTAAAAATGGCTTAGCGCCATCTATTGAGCATTTATAGAATCATAACTACAAAATCACAGAATATGCGGAAGTATATACGCGGAAGCATTGTATATTACATTTATGTACTAGTATCATAATAGCAAACGTCACAGAATACGCACGTATGACTTTGCACAGTTATCGCAAACCTTGTGTTCAAGGGTAAGGTCACTTGTCAAGGTTGACCTTGTTACGACCTCAAGCGAGGACAATACCTTGAGACCGAGGCCGCGTCCTCAAAAGCCGAGGTCAGTAGCGAATTTTTCGCGATATGTCACTGACATTGAAGGCAACATTTTTTTTTCTGAAGCTTATGAGTTCGTATGTTACTATATTTTACAGTTTATTTTTTTAAGGTTTCGATGCTCTATTAAAGTCTGAAATATTTAAAATTTTCATACGTAGGTAATAGTTTAAAAGTCACTGAAATACCCTTCTTGAATAATTAAATTTTTTTACATAAATAAAATAAGTTTGATAAAAACAAAATAAAATAAAATCAGCTATATAAATAAAAAAATATAATACATTAACATGAAACCACAAATATTTTGTAACGTTAGTTCAATCATTACTATAAACTAATTAATTTATGAAAATTGCAACATTCGAGTAATACTTTCAAAGCGCCATCTCAGTATTGTTTTACAAACTACATTCAACTCTTGCTTAATCGTTGTCTCGCTTGGTTTCTGGTTGAACAAATTGACTGCATCTAAGAAGTCAACATTGTAGTTCTTTTATATGCTTACAGATGTCACGGCAGTAAGGTTTCTGTTATATTTATCTCGATATAAATGAAGATCTTTCGTACAGGCCACAAACTAATAAGAAGATTCACTGGCTGCGCAGATCTTTGATACCCGACGAAAGTCAAAATATCTGAAAAATATGTTGTAGGTATCGGCAATTCCCGAAACAAAGAAAAAAAATGAAGAGTAATAATGTATTTATCGAGTGTATAGTACCTAGGTACCTATGTTTTATCAAGGTGCATATTATACATATTATATTATTTGTATGTATGTCTGACTCCTTGTGCACTTCACAGTCGAAATTATAATTAACCGAGCGAGCTAAGCGAGCGGTTTTACTGGGTTCTACGGTTACCGGCTGTCATGCCCGTCAACGTAAAAATTTTGTCATATTTTGTGAGTCAGAAATATTTATATCTGAACATTTTATGGTTCGATTATGTACATATCCGTATATTTTAACTATTTAAAACTATTAGTTATTTGAGTAGGTAAGTAGGTGTTTCTTGGGGTTTGGCTTCGCCCAGTTTTATTAAATGATTTTATGTGGAGTTAATCCGTCTTGATTGACGAGTAACGCTATAAGTACAGAGACTCCATATTGAAATAGCAGTAACAGTTAGTAATACTTTTACTGGCAACTACCAGTAAAGAGCAACTAAGTTATTGAAAACGGCCGTTGGGATTAGTATACTCGTAACTGTTGGTCGGTTCTTTTTTATGTACCTACTTAGGTGATTTATGTACCTACTTAGGTGATTTATGTACCTACTTAGGTGATTTAATCACTTTTTTGTTAGAATCACTTTCCGACTAGTCTCATAAAACATTTTACTAAAATACCTAGGTCAAGTAGTTATTTTTTAAATCAAAATAAGTAGAACTCAAAGGTTATTTTGACTTAAGTACACAATTTATAATGCCTACTAAGTATGTGTTTTAATGTAAGTTTTGTCTGTCGAAACGAAGTCGGTGTCCACTTTTTTAAAGTACCGATATACCTACTTGCACTGGAAAAAGATAAAAAGAAAGTGTCGTAAGTAGTAGGTACTAGTAAAATGAAATTTTATTCTAAAGCATCGGTTCATAGAAACAAATATAACACCCTATCAATATATTATTCGATAATGATATTATCGTGAGTCGAGACTGTCTTAGAACTAGTGATGGGACTCGCGTTACTACAACTCAGTTTTATCGATAGATCGTTTAACGCTAACTTTTCGATGTTTATTGATAAAAAATAATGTCATTTAGATGATTAGATGGAGTTGAGCACGTTTGATATCATGAAACGTACCTACTAATAATTAATTATGTCTTCTGCTTTAATTATTGCTTTTGTACGCGTACCATAATAAAACTGTATTGTTATACTAGTTAATAGCATCTTGTGATTTTCAAAAATTCTTTAAGTACGTATAGTAATTATAGAACGTGATATATCGGTAACCTTTAGTATCTGTTGCCATTATAACAACAAATATTAAATACAGAATAAAATAAATATTTAAGGGATTCTTCAATATAACGAACGTGCCGTTAGTCGTTTTTTGCTCGATATTATTAATCGTCAATTATTTGCATATATCGTATCGCGCTAATGATTTTATCAACGATTGAGACGGTACTTGCCCGGATAAGATAGAAACTTGAACTAAAGTTGTATAGATAATGGTACGGAACCCACTCTGACTTCCACTTGGCTGATTTTTATAGTAACACTTACCATTTAAAACCTAGCATATATTTCATTTATAAGTTCTTTTTCAACATATTTATATAAATACGTCAGATTCAGATCATTTATTGCTTCCTTACAGTACATGATATCAAAAATAAGTACGTTGTCCAATGGATCCTGTCGGGTTCAGCAATGTTAAAAGTTGACGTTTTGTAATACATATAAACAAAAAAAAAATTTTTAATATTATATAACTCTGGCATGGTAATGCCGCTAGTGTCGAAGCAGGCTGCCTCCTGGTGGTAGTTTGGAGCATTTTGATTAGGTACTTATAGATGTTTAGTGACCAATAGGCAATCCATCAGCTATTTTTGTTATTGTTAATCATTTCATTCATTTTAATAAAGACTATAACACACTTTGCGTACATTCTACAGAATATGAGTCAGTCGATAACACCGCAGAGACATTTCCCATCACTACAGTCAGTGATCGCCCATCGTTGCCCTAGTAATAAAATACGTATCGAAGCAAGCGCGCGCGCACGAAACAAATCTATTTTAAATCAAAATAAAACTATCAGACAGTGCTGTGATATGTTTTTATAGTGACAATCATGAAGAATTTGTGTGTTTTGTTGGTGCTTGTCGCCTCTTTAGGCGTGTATGTTAAAGGTCGGTTGTTTTTTTTTGAATTATTTTAAGTGTAGGTACTCTAGGTTGTAAAGTTCTATCTATCATTCGTGATATGCAAAATGATCTGTTTATCATTATTTTGTGTTAATTACGCGACGATGTAGACTCGCTTTAATGCTTACATTGTACCTACTACTATGTACCTACTCGAATTAAATAGCAGTTACAGCTATTTAACTACTATTTTTCTATTTTTAACATCGGAATCAAAAAGTTGTGTCAAAAATTTGATAAGTTTGTTGTAAGTTTGTATAATCAGTCCATTCTGTGCGCATAGGCCGATTTTCATGTGGTCTTTACATTAGAGCTGACGCGATCCAAGATGGTCATTAAGTAGCTGTAAATGAAGATTTCAGGCGTTTGAATAATCATGATCATCAGCTATCTGCGGTTACGGTTGTGAGGGTTTACTTATTTATTTATTTTTTATATAAAAAAGGGCAATTGCTTTTATTAACAAGCAAAATGACTAACTACAACAACAAAAAAATAAATCTAAAAATTATCTATAGACCATTTAAGATCTACAGATAATCTCTAGGCTCTAGGCTCTAAGGCTTACCAAAGAAATATACATACATACACTCGAAAAACATAACCCTCCTTCTTTCGCAGTCGGATAAAAAGTAGCCTCGAGATGTTTACCTTCACTGAATAAAGTAAAACAGAAATAGTAATGGCAATCGTCTAACTTCCACGAGCACTATGGTAGACAAGTGGTTTTGAAAAAAGTCTTCAAACACTTCAATTCGACGTGCGCTCATACAATTTTTAAATACGTACTGATACGACCACTTTAGTAGACCTCGCGAAAAAATAAATTTCCAATCGATGAAGCCGTCGCCGCTAAATCAGATTCATAACAAACATTAAAAAAATGCTGTTGAATTAAGTACCTCCTCTTCTTTGTGATGTAGTTAAAAAATAAGTTATAATTGTGAAATTGAATAGACAAATAAATAGAATGTATGTGCTACTCGTACTTACCCTGTGAATCATATCAATAAAATATTCTCTATAGATATCACAATCTTATCTGTAAGAAGAATTAATACGTGAGCGTATACATGGGACTATTGCGACCATTTCTTTACTAGTATATACCTACACAAAAAAACCTGAATATATAATATATATATTATTATGTTATATAATTTTCAGCCGTAGAAACAAAAAAAACATATATAAAGTTTCTATTTTTATTTTGTTCTTACGTCTTATAGACTTTTGGTAAGTTATTTAGGCTTATTGTTATTTAAAATCAGCCTTATTTATCCTTATGAGGTTGTCAATTACAGTAATCCTGTAGTGAGTAATATATGAGGAAAACTTGACAAAAATTAGTCTAGGAATCTGACCGCCGGAACTTGACGATTATGATGTAAGAAAGAATATTGCTTAATATGTAGTAGGCTTCTTATTAGCACTTTTATCGAGAATATGTATCAAAAAGTGCAAACATTTTGCGGTTTTTAGATTGCTTCATACATCTTTGCAAGCTATTTACTATACTGGTGAGCTAGAAAAATACAGAAGTCTCGCAGCACAGTTTTAGCGGGATGAAAAGTGTTAATCCAGAACATGAACTATCCCAGTGTGAAATTTCATCCATATCCGTGCAGCCGTTTAACAGCCGAAGGAGTAACAAACAATTACATACATTTACATACTTTCACCTTCATAATATTAGCGTGATATCTCTAAAAGCCCTGGTTTCCCGTATTCCACAGTTTTTATGGTACATTAGCAATCTCCGAGAATTGGGCGATGTAAACAAATTACTCAAGATAAAAACAAAGTCTTGTAAACAAAATCGTGTTTTGTCAAAATTCCCGAGAAATGGTCTACGATATTATGCTTAACGGTCGTCCTAAATAAATTTGCACGTCGTCATCAAAAAACATCTGTCACTCGCTCTAAGAGCTCGTGTGAAATTTGACAAGTAGTTTTTCAATTTCGCTGTCAAAATATAGCTCGTGCTGGCACTGCTGTACTACGAGTAGTTTGCATATAACAACATAAAGCGACCATCCATTTCAATTGCGTGGGCCTAATCTTACCTATATACATAATTCAATAAAATACATATAGCAGGATACCGATAAATATAAAAAAAAACAAGATAAGCCTCGCTAGTCATTCGCAGACAATAACGTTTCCTTTGTGAGGTTATCAGACAAGTTATTTAGAAAGACAGTGAGTAATATATTTATTCAATTTAACATTCTTTGGCCAATAGGAAAAGTTTGCACGACCACGGAAGTCCGGGATACTGTAGCCCTGATGGAGCATGCCTAGTCTGGAATACACTGGCTCTCAAGGACCGGAACACACAGTTAGGTGCTTGCCGACAGATTTTACAACTTGTGGGTAGTAGCTAGCTAGGTGAGCGATAGGAAACGCCCTACCACCATGCTATGGTTTCCTCACGATATTTTCCTTCACCGATAGCTCAGACTCTTTTTGCATGTTTCGTGCGATCGAACCACTGAGTTTAGAAAAAAGGAAGGAAGAGGTCCTCTATACATCTAAATGTTTTTCAAATGACTTCTAAAGGGGTCTTAACTCGTCGGATGTTCGCGGTTTCTCTAGATAACTACACCGATTTTTAAAATTCTTAGCTTTTTGTAGTGTTACCAAACCTAGTAAATTCTTATTTTTTTAAATCGTATATATTTCGCTCTGCGAATGGACAAAACACCTGAAGTTTTTCTTAGGTGGATACTAGTTTCAATCCTGCCTTTCGTGAAATTCCACGATCGCTCTTTTTTCCTTTACATATATACTTTTCTCTTTTAAGATATATCATACATAAGTATGTTGTATAACACTTGTAAACGGTATAACTAATTTAATTTTAAATGTATTTTAAAATTAGTTTTAACGGATGTTCAAGCGTTGATTATAAACGTACATTTCTGAAGACTTAAAAAAAGGTTTTTGACAATTATTACCTCCATCAATTTTACTAAGGTTATTTTCAATTGTTGAAATTAACAAAAATAGTAATAAATTGTCGAAATTTTTTTATTCATCTTGTAGTAAATTATTGAAATGTAACAAACGGTTATTCAAATTTACACTTACATTTTCATAAGCAAACATTACTAAAAAAGCTACTGTATCACGCTTTAGTTACAGCTGAAATTCTTGGCTATGACATCTTCCCCCGAAATTCACACAAATTTCAACCTTGACTAGCTCGTAATAAAGCATCAGTTACAACATCTGAAGTAAACAAATTTAGTGCAACATCTTTGAAAATAAACATACGCGCGGCGGTGACGAAGTTTCATAAAAATGTTTATGCATGTCATTCAAGAATATAGGTATAAGTTATTTGGGACAAGGTAGAGACGCTACTACTACTACAAGGCGCTACTACTTCATATATCCAAAGGGTAAAAACGCTGTCTTTCGGATTAAAATTCGGATTCGGATTTCGGAAAAAAGGATTTCGCTGTCTGTTCGTCCGTCTGTGTTTCAGTTGAATTTTTCACAGATAATGTACTTCTGGGGGACTCATCCCTTTTTTGTTCGATATTAATAACGATCACAGGTTAGCGCTTGAAATATTCACAGAATTCAGTTGTGTATTTAATTTAAAAAATTAACAATTTTAATAGTTTTAATATGTATTTTGTATTAAATCAATACAAAACAAATATCAGGGAAGCTCTCATATATTAAACACGTTTATGTCGTATGTTTTAGTTGATAGTCGGTTTTTTATTTTACCAACTGCCAGATTGTTCAAGTCGCGAGTGAATCGGTTTCTTCTAGGCAAGTATGCTACATCTTAGGCCGCATCGTCACTTTACATCAGGCTAGCTGCAATCAAACTCAAACCAAAAAGGTGACTCGCTAGATTTTTGTTAACACTAAACTTATCAAATAATTCTAACAAAGCTGTGCTAGTTTTGCGTGCGGTTTGCCGCAGTTCTTAATATAGCTAGGTAATAAATAATAATTGTTATATTTCTTTATTTTAGGTTATTATTGCTGAGTTAATTCTCGGTAAATTAACAGCTAACCACAAATTATTTGTTTACTCGTTTAGGTTTCATTAGACATAAAAACTAAATATAGTATATTTTAGATATTTTACCATAAATGTGAAACTGAAAGTCAGGAACATTATTATTAGCCAGAAGTCGTGCACTACTGAACATAGGCTTCCATCTTAAAACGCTATACTGATTGAGAAGCTGCCAATTGCATCCACTAGTTATTTGTGACTTTTACTATGTCATCATTAAACCGAAAGGGACGCCTGGCCTACCTATGTTGCTTCTTTCGGTTCGTGGTCATCAATCAACTATGTTTGTTGTTTATCGTTTGATATGGCCAGCCTAGTGCCACTCATGCCTCCAAATCCTACGAGCTAAGTAAATCAACACAGACATATTACATTTTCTGGCAACATACATGGCTACTGGATAACTGAAGAGAAACCTTATAAAACTGTACTCGTATTTCATTAAGACCAATATTTTTTCTCATAAGACTTTTGAGAATAATCTAGAAGAAACGTTCCAAACATTTGACTGCGCGCGTCAATTATTTCTTCTAACAAACTATCAGTTGTCATAGAAAAACAACATTGGTCTTAATGTATAAAATGTCGAATTGATGATATTATATCAACATATTCTGTACCCGTGATATTTAATATTTTTGTTCGAAATGAAAGCTATCAAAATTTGGGAGACCTTTTAGTGTAATCTAAAATATAAATAATAGTAGATTAGTAGCCAAGGGCTGTAAGGCATCAATTGCAGCCCGAGATATTTAGGCGCACGAGCGCATCGAGGGCGCCTATAGTTCGAGGGTGCAATTGATGCTTACACCCGAGCTAACTACTCTACTTTACATCTCGATTGTGAGGTAAGTAGAAAAAAACCGGCATTACAATAATAAAACATTTTAATTCCTGCTTCAACTTCCATTTTCATTGAATCGGGAGTGCAGCTTATATCTTCATCACTTGCAGAACTCATGTTTTTTTCCTAATTAGCACGTAATTTTAAAAAAATCCCAAAAACAAACTATATTTAAAGTAAAAGTTTTTTGTTCCCGCCTTTTTTCATCTTTTTTTAATTATTTTTTTCAAGAACGAAATTGAGCTTCGCCGTTCCATATTTAAAATTGATGACTATTATACTCATAAGAAGTCAAGGCTGAATAGCGAAGAGACCTCTTTGTTTCATTGGGCTGAATGCATGATGTCTATTGCCAGTAAGATGGTTAGATGTACGCGAACTTTTTGAAAGAGTGAAGATTTTTTTATATATAATTACTTACCGCCCTAGGGCTTTTCTAGCTACATTACCCTAGAGCGCTAATTGGTCACCTACAAGCCCAATTTGGGGGTAATAAGGGCCTACTTACCGAATATGAGAGATGTAAAATAGCATTATTGTTATTTATTATGTATGTTCAAGCAACTAGATGACATAATTAAATTTGTTTTTTTTTTTGTTACAGCTCAAGCCGAAGACAATTATGATGACTACTTCAACTATGACGAGTTTGAAGATTTAGAAAAGTTTATTGAAGAAGATTTAGAAAAGCCAGAAAACGATAAGACTGATAATGACAGTGATTCAAAAGTAGAAGAAGAAATTCAGAAGTTTAGAGAAGCCAATGATGATAAAGAGGCTGAGGAAGAGCTCAAGGATTACCTCGCTGACACTGATGGATTTCAACTAGAAGATAATAGAGTTAAGTCTAAAGAAACGGAAAACGATGACGCAAAAGATTACATTTCAGATATTGACGGCAGTTTTGAATCAGAAGATGGTGATATGATTGAAGACGATGGTAAGAATGTTGAAGATATTGTTGAAAATAGACCTGAACCTGATGATCCGAATGCTCCCAGTAGAAACGAAGATTACGCGTTGTTATGGGGTGATGATAGTGTAGCTCCTTTACCAGTTCCTGAAACAGCCGAAGATGACAACAATGATGAAAATAAAGCTATATATGATGAAACCAAACAAATTTTGGAAGAAATGGATACTGATAATTTTGAAGAAGCAATAAAGGAAGCAATAGAAAATGATACTGATTTTAAACCAGAAGAGCAACTTAAATTAGAAAATATAGTTGAGGAAACCAAACAAATATTAGCAGAGAGTGATGATACTTTTGACGACGAAATTATTAATGTAGATTTTGAAGACTCAATCAAAAGAGATAATGATACCAATGATTCTATAAATGAAAAACAAGAACACGTTGAAGTTGAGGTAGAAGATACCGTGGATAAAGTTTACGAAGATTTAAATGCAGATCTTGATAAGCTTTTTGATACTATAGATAAACTTAAAAAAGAAATAGCTGATGAAGGAGAGGATGCAAAAGTTGACAGTTTAGTAACAGCCGAAATGGTCAACAAAAATGACACAGTAAAAGAAAACAAAGACATCGAAAATGATAGCGATGATATAGATAAAGTTTCAAAAGAAATTAATAAGTTTTTCGAGGAAAACAACCTTGATAATTATAATTTGGAAGGCTCACAAGAGATGGCTAAAGACGATGATAGTAACGACGACGTAGACTTAGACAAACTTTTAGAAAATATACTAGGTGAAGATGACCTTAAAGCTGAAGACTCTGCCGCTGAAGTTTTTGAACCATATCTCGATGATGCTCTTAATAAAGTAAATCCCAAAGATGATAACCAAAATGATATTGAATCCCTGGATAGCGCAAATATTCACTTTATTGACGATGCTTTGGTTGACAAAGTTAATGAAAACGCTGAAACATTAGAAAACTCCGATGATGGTAATGCAAACGACAAAAAAGAAAACGAGAACGTGTCAGTGGAAAAATATGTGGAAACTGCATTAGTAGATGACTTAAATAGTTCGGAACTGGAGGATCTGGTCGCTCAGTTTGCAATCCTGCATGAGGATGAATTGGATGTGCAATCAGAAAACTTTGAAAAAAGCGTAGCTCCTGTGCATATTACTTTGAAACTCGGTGAGCCTACTGTAATCACGTCCCCTAACTACCCTAGTCCTTATCCTACCAATAACATCGTAGATTGGATATTAGAAGGACCTGGAGAAGGTATTGAACTAAATATAACCGACTTTGCTGTCAATGGAGCATTGGGTGACTACCTGCTAATCAAACCAGGTACGTGCGTATTATTTTACTTTGCTCTTGTTATTTGATATACGAGTAGAACTGTTATTTTAAGAATATGTTTGCCAAGGTCAATCTTTACTCGTTTCCTTGGATTACGACGGACTTGTTGTATTGGCTTTTGATTAACATTTGCTTTGTCACACAGATTGAAGGCAGATTCACAATGTATTTAAATCGTATAATCAAATATAGCACAAAACAAATCGTGTTTACTATTTAAAGCGTTCTTGACAGAGCGGTCAAGATAATCAGGCAGTTCGGTTACAGACATTATTTATGCGTTTTGCTTCACGATACTTTACCATGTTTCTATGTGCAACGTATCGACCCTTACCGTACCGTACCGCCTTGACTTGAGTCTTCCCTTGAAGGGGTGTAGGCCAAATAGACCTCCACGCTGGCCAAATTGCGGACTTTACTCATCTTAGAAAACTATGATTGATAATTAATTTCCTTGGACAAGCAGGTTTCCTCGCAATGTTTTCATTCACCGTTAATACTTGTGGTAATAACTTTTTGTATGCACATAAATGAAAAACTCAGAGGTGCATGCCTGAACCTGAGATTGAACCCGCCCCCTTTCGCTTGTGAATCGAGGGGTTAACCGACTATTCTACTACTTGCTTATTAATTTCTATGTACTCGTATATTCATGGTCATCCTGCTGCACTCAAAAGACTGCCCACTGCAGACTTAATCTGACCGATACATCGTGTGGCTGACCTTCCTGACCTTTAGATAATATAGGCATTCAATCACACTCTGACTAGCGATTGGATGCTCCAGATTCTACAAATATGCATATAAACTTTACTTCCTCAGGTGGTGTTGACGAAACGGGCCAAGACGGTCTCTTGTTCACGTATCGACTGAATTCCGAGCGTCGATACCGGTTTACTGACGTTGACCGTGTCTTCATGCGGTTCCAGACCAATCTCGGTATGATGTTCATGAGAGGGTTCTCTATCAGCGCCAAAATGATCGGTAAGTATCAAGAGCGTCACTAGCCGTAAGATACCGAAGAAAGGTTTTTTTATGAGGCACTTAGTAAGTGTTAGTTGATATTTGAACGTTAAAGTGATTAGTTGAAGATTAGTGGACAAACCCAAGTGTCCAAAGGTTTCATTTCTTGATCAAACATTTACCATGCTCATCGTAGGATGACTGGGTAGGAAAATAGAAACTGCTCAATTTTTTTATCGAACCTTACCTATTTCACATTTCATTGAGCTAAGCATTTATTGAACTTCTGTAGCTAAACTGATAGTTGAAAAGCTCACTAAGGGTTGTTTAATGAGACAGATGGGTTTTTTCCTACTGCTCCGTTGCCACTGCGGAAGATGGGAGTTTTTCCTCGTCTATCCCATTGATGTTAACACTAAGTCAAATGAGGATTTTTACTCTCATCTGCTCCATTACTTTGACTACTTTGATCCTGGGGCAGATGTGAATATAACCACTTCTGGCTATCTTTTCATTAACAAATCTCCATTCTTCCTTCCAGCCCCCATATCATCAGATTCCGAACTGATACCACAGCCAGAAGCAGTTGTGACGCCCCCACACTCCACAGCCACAGTGACCCTGGCAGTTAGAGTGCCGGACTTCAGTGGCATCAGGGACGACTTGCGCCAGATCCTGGCCGATATGGCTGAGCAGTACATCATCGACTACAATATCGACCCTGGAGTGAATACCACGTAAGTAGATGTTCTAGCTTTTGTTTTGCAGGATTGTGTAGTGAATTAATGAATGATTCATTTTGACAAACATAACATCAAGAATAAAAAAAACGGCCCGTTCCACACGCCATACGACTTTCACCGCACCGTACCTTTATTGTTATTTAATATCTTTACGCAAGTTTTGTCCATTTCTTTGCAATAAACTATTAGAGTATTGATTAAAAACGTATACATAGAGATTCAACAAAAAAGAGTAAATACATATAATGTATTTGTCACATTGTCGTGGACTAAATGTTCACTAAGAAATCACAGTTGTTTTATGTCGATCTGAAAAGCCTGGTGTGAGTACCCAGGAACTAAAATTGACATGATCCCAAGACTAATACTAGTTTCATGGAATCACACTGGACGCCATCAGCGCCAAAATGGCGGAAACCAAATGAATTAATTGTCTTTGACAATCACTTTGACAATCTGAAGTCCAGCATACTTGCATGATTCAGGTCTCTGCATGTTTAGTCAAAACCCGACCCCAACTCAGCATTATGGTAGAGCGCTAGTCTTTGGCTAGGTGGGACTTGAAACTTAACTTACAATACCCACCTCACTTCAGCGGGCAGTGTTATCAATGCTTTTTTTATTCGTCTTCTAAAAATTTTTTTCATGTAACGAAAAAAAAAACGTGTTGAATTGGGAAGTCTATGTCAAGGAAGGATTTTTGTCTAAGTGTTACAAGCCAGTTGGATCATTACCGTCAAGCGATGTCTATGTAGGTATGAATAATTTACGAATGTATTTTGCTGTACCGCCCTACTTATCCGAATTTGATAAACAAGATGACAATCGGCTCTTGTTTACAGTTTCAGCTATATTTAGAACTCCCGAGTGAATGCGTAGAATGAATTTGTTGTAGGTACTTTGTTGCGATGAAATATATAAATGTTTTAATATACTTACATGTTATGTTATAAAAGATAGGACCTATTTTTAGCCGACTTCCAAAAAGATGGGGTACTTAATTTGACTGTATTGTTTTTTTTATGAATGATTTCTCGGAGAGGAGGGAGCGAGTGAAAAAAACTTTTTAAGCTATTGCATAGCTTTTATCGCGGGCTTTGAGCGCGGCGACCGAATCACCCAACGAATTCCGTAACAAAAATAAACCTAACATTCGTCTAACGTCGTTTCAGTTCGGCAGACTTCGGCACGGTGTTTATGTGCGTGCGACTAGACGTATGCGTATGCAATAGCTTTACCGCGGCAGTCGTCGAGTACCACATTTTTTTTTATTTTTGAAAGTGCATACTGTCTGCGTGGTTTTATTTTAATTTTATCTAAAAATATGTCATTTTTCCATGACTGAAACAATTTTATTAAGTAAATTAGCTGCTAATGAGCATGAACATCAGGGCTATAGGCTAGCTCACTGCTTCAACGTTGCCAAAATGAAACCAAATTGCTTGCTCTTGGTGTCGCCTCTTTCATGCCTTACTCTGGCTGATAGCTATGCGGATCTGAAAGTAAATGGCAAGTCAGTCAGTAAGTCATATATATATATATATATGTATATATATTTCTATTTCCGACATCGGACTAGTAGATATACTTCAAGACGCCACCGGTCATTGTAGAAACCAAGGACACGCACTAAACGTTGACTTATATTGTGCAAATTGCCAGGTTGTGGATTTCGCTGCCGAGTAGTCTCTTTCCCGATACATATAATCTCAGTCTTTTCAAAACCACCAATGAGTCGGTCTTTAAGGCAAGCTTGTCACATCCTAGGCCGCATCACCTAACGATCAAGCGCAAAACATAATAATTAAAAAAAAATGTGACACCGAATACCATTACCACAGGCGACAGTAGAAATATATAACCCTAATATCACTCCAGCAAATAAAGATATTTTTAAATCGGTAAGCCCATCTCCACGAATCGAGTGCCTCCACTGTTTTGAAATTGTAAAAAACATAAAAAACATCTTTATCTTTAGTTTTTTCTACACTATTTTAATGCGTAGTAGATATTTTATGTTATTCAATTGCTTTCCGTAGATTCTGCCAAATTAAACTCCATAGTCATGGATGGCAATAGAACAAACTCCTTTGAGACGTACTGAATAAAATATCTGCACGTGACGTCAATATTTTCATATTTATGAATGAAAGAACGAATTGATTCGATTAACCTTTCGATATCTGTACGAATGAAGAGTGTATCCCATCTGGCCCGGTGACTTGGCCCGGTGCCGGGCCACATGGGAAAAAAAAGTTTTAACTGGCCCGGTGATATATTTACCGGGCCAGATGACACAAATCAAGTGCCATTTTCCCCGGTAAGGGGAGATAAGAGGATACGCCTCGTAATTTGTGAAGTACTAACACACATCTATGAAAGGGATTGAACTTATTAATCAAAATGCTTAGTGCTATACAATAATCAGTTTTTATTGTGTGTGTTATAAACCTCAACATGAAAAAGACTTATACATACATATAAAATGGCAACAAACAAACAACATATCTTCTTACTATTATGTATCTTACTATATAATATATAATCTTAAATTTGCATCTTCAGCGGCCGCAGCCGCTGAAGATGCAGCTGACAAGAAGCGCAGTAAGTATGCGGCCTTAGGGGTGCAGTATTTATTTGTGCCCTTTGCGGTGGAGACAATGGGCAGTTGGGGCAGTGAAACGAAAAGATTTGTGTCAGAAATGGGGCGCAGGATTAGGGAAAAATCTGGAGACCCCCGCTCAGGGTCGTACCTGGTGCAAAGACTTGCCATTGCTATCCAGAGGGGCAATGCAGCCAGTGTGATGGGTACTTTTGCACCAGGTACAATCAAAGGCGGGCTATTTGATTGACGTGCATTTAATTGTGATTTTATTTTATTTTATGACTTGTATAATTAAACAATCTTAAATACTTATTATAACATACAAACAGTCTTCAACATGTTTCTTTATAAAAAAATAAACAATGTACATTTAAAATGGTATCTTACCAGAATCAGAAAAAATAACTAACCTCTAGTCGACCAATATCACAGCTTCAAATATTGATACTAAAGTGTTTAAGTGTTAAATAAAATCAATTCTTTACCGCATTGTTTCTAAAAAATGACCGACTATTATTTGACCTTTCACTAGCTCCATGGTTGTCTCCTGAATAAAGTCTTCTCGAAGCATGGCCTCCTTTGAATGGCGTAAAGGAGTACTTGTTATCTTATTTTCAATTTGTACTGATCTTGTTTTGTAATAAGAGGCGTCAGTATAAAGCGCTTTTAACATCTCGATCATATTGGGCTGTTTTTTTAATTATCTTGTTAAGGCTGGCACGATCAAATATCAGTGTAGTAAGAAGACACGTGTACGCCAGTGGCGTACGCGTGTCTTCTTCACCAATAGCACAATGTATACTATAAAGCAGTTTAAAAGGCTCTGAGCAACTCTTGAATGTGCCATCTCCAAAGAAAAGCTTACCCTCAAACAAAATTGTATGCCCTTTTGAGTGGCGAATATCAAAATTCTCTTTCCTTCGTGTGAGTGACTACTAACACGAAGGAAAAAAAATTTTGCCAGCAAAAAATCTAAATATTTTTTTGGGTATCTTCACTTCGGTTAGATTTTTGAAGACAATTTTGTTCAATCCAACGGAAGCATTTCTAGATCTATATAACGTACTCTTAACTTGGTGTAGTTCTGGAATTTTTTTAATTAAATCGAGACCCGAGTTTTGGTATGACTAAAATGCATTATTTGAAAAATAATTAATTTGTTTATAAGTCACAATAAAAACTGATTATTGTATAGCACTAAGCATTTTGATTAATAAGTTCAATCCCTTTCATAGATGTGTGTTAGTACTTCACAAATTACGAGGCGTATCCTCTTATCTCCCCTTACCGGGGAAAATGGCACTTGATTTGTGTCATCTGGCCCGGTAAATATATCACCGGGCCAGTTAAAACTTTTTTTTTCCATGTGGCCCGGCACCGGGCCAAGTCACCGGGCCAGATGGGATACACTCCGAATGAAAGCTAATAGACTTTTATACAAATTTGTACGATTCGTAATTCGATTTTTAGTCATCCGTTATTTTATAAGAGGCCATCTTTCGAAGTTGGCTGTAAGAGATCTCTTTTTAGCGATAAGGCACTATAATTTGTAACAAAATTTCTCTTGTATTTTTTTTGTCTGCAATAAAGAATTCATATATCTATCAATCTCTTACTAACCATTTTCTAAAACGAGGAGGTTGTCAATATGTCTAAATATATTTTGTTAATATGTAAATGTCCCGACTACACAGATTTTAAAACTTCTTTTTTGTTCGTAAGTGTATGCTTTCCAGTTCGTCTCGTGTACATTTTATTTAAATCAGTCCAGTAATTTTGAGTCATCCCCATATTGTGTTTAATTGTCATGGACAAAAAAGAATCATATTTGTTTTCACATAATTCGCAATTGAAATCGGCTTTTTAAAACACTCATTACGCATTTGATGTTGGTTAAAATGTTTGCAAAACGCATTGCAGTAGGCATTGGTACAAAATGTGCGCAGTTGCGTGAAATGTGACGTCGCGTCACTGCGTTAGGAGTATACGCAGTGACGTCACATTTCAGTAGATACCTAACATAACACTCCCCATGGCATCGTGGTTGAGTAGAATTAGATTTATGAACCCGCAATGAGGCATTGCGGGACCAATACAGTTGTTCACAAGTTCTTTAAAAGAATGTGATCTGATATAACTGAACTGAGAATGATATGATTTTTTTACTGTGAAAGAAAGGGTTGTGTTTTTCGAATGTATTTATATATAGGCACGCCCTAGAGCCGGCTTGAAAAAACGGCTTGTCGTATTTTTATGCGAGTGGTGTTAATAGATTTGTGTCAGTCGAGAGGCATTGGGTACATCGAAATAAATAAAAAACAAAATTAAGTATTTTCGGCGCCAAAAACAAACTAAAAAAATGTATTCAAAATACATCGAGGGTGGTATCAATAGATGAATTTCTTAACAGTGATTACGAATATATCTATCTATATATAGACATATATTTCAATAAATAAATGTTTAAACTTAATTACTCATTATTAATAACTATTCATTTAATTAAGGTTTATACGATAAATTGGCTATATATAAGCTTATTCCCCAATCAACCATAATTTCTAGTCTACAACATAAAATTCATAAAGTGATGACATCACAATTTATCATCAATAGATGAAATTATACTCCTTTGTAGTGCAAAACACTCGTTATCTTGTTGATAAGATTATATTATAAGAGATATACATCGACAAACATATTCGATTATACTGAACGCAATACAAAGTAGTAGATAGACTTATATGCAATATCAGGAAATTCAATTAATTGTCGGTAATTTAATACTTTGTTATAATACATTTAGTTAAAAGGCTTAGAAATGATAATTATTTTATCGATGTCGGTAATATCATATGATTTACTTATTGACAACTTTTCCTTTTTGCAAAGTGATGGAAATTTGATAATCATTTCGAGATAATGTAATGAAGAGTTCATACTAAAAATAACAGATTTTTTATATCCACTTTCTTCCGAGTTATTTACAAAAAACAGTTTTTTTTCGTATTTATGCTAGGACCGTCAGATGTCACCAATAAAAAATATAATTGTACCTGTCATCTGTGAACCGTACCAAAACTCCATTTCTATCTGTCTTTCCCTAATCGTAATAAAATGGGGGGTCATTTGAAATCTAGTCAATTGCTAAACATAATATCAAAAAATAATTCTCTAAATAATTCTTTGATACAAAAAAATAACAGGAGCTTCAAATCTACTTCAAAAACACGACTTCAAATCTTTAAATCTTTGTATCTTAAAGGTTGAAAATACAGGATGCAACCAATAGAGTCTATGGCCATCTAACAGATGAAGACAAATCCAATGACATCTCGCACATCAAAAACAATCTACCCGTTTAAGCTGTAGAGAGCCACAAAGAGTTAGACATACCTACATACATACAAAAGAGATGTTTCAAAAACGTATGGAGCTCC
Source organism: Ligdia adustata (assembly GCA_947049295.1). Classification (NCBI taxonomy): domain Eukaryota; kingdom Metazoa; phylum Arthropoda; class Insecta; order Lepidoptera; family Geometridae; genus Ligdia; species Ligdia adustata. Next base: position 7,534,461 of record OX346237.1, read on the forward strand.
GTCCAGGACAGTGTACTTGATACCTTAAATAGGGACTGTTAATTTTTAATCTATCAACCAAATTTAAAATTACTTATCTTATCGACAGTGTACAAAATTAATTTCCAATCGAAATATTGCCGCGTTATTTACGCTAAAAGGTGATTTATTCGTTTTATTGTGTCAATTTGACATTACTGACAGCTGGTACAATTGATAGACCAAAATGACCATTGGAATCGACCTAGGACATAAAAATCTTCTGGGAATTCTATAATTCCACTATAATTCAAAGAAATTAGACATTTTTGTACACAATAAAGTGGGCAGCTGATTCAGGTTTCTTTAATACGTATGTAATATTAACCACAACGCAAGGCCTTTTTTGGTAGACAAACACCTTGTTGGCCGACAATGAAACAAGTCTTTTACAAACATGCAATGGAAAAACATTACCCTCCATTGGACAGTCGGGTAATAAAGCGACAACTGATAAAATTCACCAGGCGCCTACACAATTAAAATGATGCCCAATTTTCGATTTCTTACCTGCCACCTACAGTACCATTTTCACCTTCAAATATAAACATTACCTATACTCTAGTACTTCTGCCGAGAGCATCTTAAAGTTATTTGCGTCTGACCTACATACGTACACAGGTACATACGTTTTGCATAACATTGTATTAACGTAGTAGAAGTCAAGAAATGATGCGTAGGCTGAAATATGTGATAAGAAAGCATTTTATTATTAACTGTAAATTTAGTATATACTGTGGTTGATTTCACGCAGTTATACGAGTATAAAGAATCAAATTGAATTCAATTACTCGATAATCTAAATTTTTAGTTTTTATTTTCATTCAAATTTAACCAGATTTCTGGATATGCCACGTATTGCTTACATGATTGTAATACGTTCCGTTAAAACTTAAAAAATCGGAAGTATATACGGTAAGACTGTTTTTTCAATGAATAAAACATTCTCTTATCCACCATCCCTTTTCTATATAAAAAGTAGCTCGTAATAGTTTCTAGGACCCTGACATACTATTACGGTTTAAAGTTAAAAGTTAATGTACCCAAGCGTTGACCTTACCGTAAACAGGAATCTCTCCCAGGCATAATTTGGAGGAGAAAAATTTGGAATGGATGTGTTATTATATACCTACGTTCTCAAAGTACCTTTCTAATCTGACCTACTTAGTAAGTTGTTTCTGCTATAGCTGACACAACAATAAATTCATGATTCATTTGCAAATTAGCTTGTAAGTAGGTATTGACTCTTCAAAGGTAAAATTTCAATTGTTAAGACAATCGTACGTCATCAGCAGGCAATAATCAATCCTGTATACAAACTGACATAGAACCAACTACATCGGAATTATTAAGATTGCGAAACAGCAGCGCGCATGCGTGAGCTTCACCCATGTAGCGTAGACTTCGGATCAGTTACTAATGTTGGGTCAATCTGGGAAAGGAATTGTATAATCAAAGAGCTTAGTTTCCTACATGTATCCGTAACAGTTCAACCCAAAAATACAAGTGATTTTGGGCTTAAAGCTACCTACCTAAATATACCAGATATCGCAAATGAGCCTCTAGTTAACTGAGCTAAAGCTAAGAGTTACTCTTTGCTTTAGCTTTTGTAACTCTTTTAACTAAAAGATTAAAACTTCATTGCTTATTCAATAGAATAATTTCATTTTCAGCATGTATCTTTTTCTGGATATATTTTCCTCTGTGACATAGATGTCTGTAGAACTCATAACTAAATATTCCTTAAACTAAACACTAAATTTGTTCATCTATTATGATTAATTTAGCAAATAACTTAATACTTACCCAATTCTATCAAATTCTTTGGATTCATTTACGACACTAAATCAACAGGAAGACTCAAATATTAGGTTATAATAGTATTTAGTGTGTGTTAGAATGTTAAAAAGTATTTAGACAGTTCTTCACTACTGGCTATAAATTGTATATGCGCGTACAAACGTCAAGACTATTTCAGTCGAAGCTTGCTGCCGAAGCGAGCTTACGGCACATAAAATTCGCTCGATATCAGAAAAAAAAATACAAAATACAAACAAAAACCTAACAAAAAACACGTGCTTGCTACCCAAACATGTCTCTCCCAATCCAAAATCCAATATAAAACCAACGAAAACAGTGTAGTGTTATAGAAAATGCGCCAATGCGGTCAATCGATGTCTAAGCCAAATTAAAAGTGTCAAAAGTGAAGCCATGGAGCCATTGATAGATAGAAACAACTTCGCCATCAGCGCGATGGTGACTGTAGCTATGCAGATCTTGTTCTTCACCATCGCATCTTTATCACAGAGCGATAAAGTGACAGATTTCACTGGAGGTGCCAACTTTATAAGCATCGCTTTACTGACGTTCTTTTTGGGACAAGGAGGTAACACACTGAAGAGCTATGATAGCAGACAGCTAATGGTTACTGCTTTTGTCTGTGTTTGGGGCATGCGTCTTTCTGGATATCTACTTTACAGAATATATCACATAGGAAGAGATAAACAGTTCGAAGACAGAAAGAGCAACACCCTAAGATTTGCAGTTTTTTACACCTTCCAAGCTGTTTGGGTGTACATAGTCAGTTTGCCCGTTATTATTATTAATTCTCCACATCACTCTTATCCGAAATCTCCAAAAACAATGACAACTTTAGACTCGGCAGGAGCGGGAATCTTTGTAATTGGCTTATTGATTGAAACATATGCTGATCTGCAGAAGTTTGCGTTCAGACAAGAGCCATCTAATCAAGGGAAGTGGTGCAACGATGGGCTCTGGGGACTTTCAAGACATCCGAACTACTTTGGAGAAATAGTTCTCTGGTGGGGCTTGTTCATCATATCACTGAACATAATCGAAGGTGTCGAATGGATAGCGATATTATCACCTTTATTTACGACGTCTATAATTCTTTTCTTATCAGGCATACCCTTGCTGGAGCGTTCTGCCGACGAAAAATACAGAGATAACCCGGATTACTTGTATTATAAACTGTCTACGTCACCGCTGATTCCGATTCCACCTGCTATTTACGTGGAAGTGCCGAAGTTCTTGAAATGTGTGCTGTGCTGTGAGTTTCCTATCTACGATTCGACAAACGACGAGTTTCCGGCTCCTACCATCGTCACTGAAACTACCAGCATATCGATAGTGCAGTCGCAGACCTAGCTAACAAACGCCGCGAGCAAGCATGCCGCGGCCAACAATGATCTGTCAAAGAATAACAACAAACAGTTGTGATATTCAACCGATAGACCCCAACTAAAATTGCCAAACTCTCTGCCTCTAAAGCACAGCAACACTGAAGACATGAACATTCATAACGCATATATGGATAACTTGAGAAAAAGTAAAAGAATAGCTTTAGGTATTGTCGAAGATGCTAAAGAAGCATTGGATGATTTAGATATAGAGTACGATGTTGAAATAGATGTTGGGGATCTAAACGCAGTGCCAAGTACGAGTAGGCTTAAGTCAAAAAGACCTACAGAGATCGTTAATTATGGTAAAATAACTTTTAATACTACAGCTATACTACATCATTATCCGCAGTTAAATATAGCCAACGAATGCGAGAATAAGCCGGTCAAAGTAGCTACTAAGAAATCAGATTTAAATTTACCTATAGAAGAAAAAAGTGAGAATAACAACCAAATTAAAGATAAGGTTAAAGAAAGTACAGCAGAAGTGAAGAAAAAAGATAACTTTAACAATAATGCCAATCACAAAATACACGAAGAGACGGTTTCGAATACAGCCGAAGTGTTGAATAAGTCTTTGAAATTTACCGAAGAAAAACTAGTATGAAAATTAATTATTATATGTATAACAAATAGCTCGGTGAAAATAAATGGAACCAATGAAACTGCTTAAATTAAACATATCGCAAAAACTAATGTAAATATAAAATATTTAACAAGACTGCTGTTATTGCAAGATATCAAGATTTTATTGAGGATTATTATCGGATTAATAAGAAAGTAAAATAGTAATCGTCAGTGGATTAAAGATTCAATGTTATTGCTGTGTTTTAGCTATTTGAAAAATTAAATTAAAAAAAAAAATCCTATAAAAATAATATATATAGCAAAATATAGTATGGAATCCGTCTCATCTTAGTAAAATAAATATTTATGTTGGATATTATAGTAGATTAATAAATAGTAATATAAAATGCTAGGAAAATCATAATAGCTGTATGTATTAGGTGAGTTTGAAATAAAGTAAGTTATAGTGAATGCTTGAGTTTGTTTCATATTTAATTTTATTATTAATTTATACTACAATTACATTTACAATTAATTTTATTTATGGTATTATGAATTACGTTATCCTTTGTGACTAATACAGAACACAAAACATGTTGATTCCCCGTAAACAAAACTTTAATTAGTCATTATTTGTATTTCAAAACTTTAGAAGTAATTTAAAAAATATATTTGGATATGATTACTGCGGAATATTTTTCTATTCATTCATAATCGTGATTTGTTTGCTTCTAGTAGTAAAACCGGTCAATGTCTTATTTTAAATATTTTGTTTAAGATTTATTTAATTCGTCAAAATACATTCGTTCAATATAACCATAGTTACAGCCAATGACACCTAGTTCTATATAGGAAATATTAAGTGACTTCGTACCTAAAACTTATATGGTGCCTATCACAGTTGACCTCCAGTGGGTTTAGAATTAATGAGATACCTATCTTATTAGTATTAGTTAGTAATTTTCACGTTTTATTTAACCGAGAATAAAACAGCTCACGTCTTGCAGTTTTCAAGTTAGAATGTCTTCCTTTATTGGTCCTGTAGGTATTTATGGTATGTTTTTGCTTCATTTAGTAAATTTTCTGTAGCTCTACACATCATGTTTTGATTTGCGACATAGTTATTAGTATGGATAAAACATACAACTTGTGCCAGATATACTCGTAGGTGTTGTGTTCGTTTTGTTTATCCAGCTGATGCCAGCATTTCAATATTACATCTCATATTCATATCAGTAAGGTTAGCAAGGTTAATAACATAGTGGAAGCCTTTTTATTCAACCTCTTGACAGTTTAGAAAGAGTTAGGTTTGATGCTGAGTCAGGCATTCACTTTTGAGTTTATTAGTAATGTATAGATGTAGATTAAAATTAATTACCACTTGCTGTAATAGTGATGGAAAAACTCGCGAAGAAACCTGCTTGTCATGGAAGGTTAAAATTAAAACTAGTTTACTTACTGTGTGTGTGTGTGTGTGTGTGTGTGTGTGTGTGTGATTGTTTGTTTCGTCTTCACGTTCAAACGGCTTAACGGATTCGGATGAAATTTGGCACGAAGATAGCTAATACTATGACTTAACACATTGGTTACTTATATACTTTTTATCCCGGAAAATTGAAGTGTTCCCATGACAAGATCAACTATCTACCGCGGCTAAAACTGCGGGGCGCAGCTAATATCATACAAAAAGTATCGTATGCAGATGGTCATAGACTACATTAGTTGTACATATATCCCGCTGTTTCAATCTTATAATCTTATTTGTTATAAAATTCTGATAATCTTTGTATTTGCAGTCGGTTTATTTTGAATTCGCTTGTACGTTATAGAGATAGCCATTGACGCAATCTCAAGTCTCGAGAATAGCCGCCGGGTTTAGCAGTCTACATGTGACCTGACACAAAGAACTTGACTGATCCATCACGGAGTCCGCTAACGAACGCTTGTGTAAACAACACCTTCTTTTTAGAACTACACTTGCGAAACTAGACGGGTTTGTGTGACGTGTGGTATTTTTTTTTTTACTGACTTACCAAAAAGAAGATGCTCAATTTGACTGCTATTTTTACCTGTCTGTTGCCTAATTTGTCGGAGATGGATGAATGGATTTTGTTTTTTTTTAAAGCGGTTACTTCTGTAGTGGTCCCATTTTTTTTTGCATAATCTGTCCCGCGATTTGATTTTACATCGAATAAACTTAAACTGTAACTGGAAAGATTTTTTAGTACTTGTTTTTGTTTTTTTATGATAGTGTGACGTGTTTATGTATTTAATGAGTATTTCTAAATAATCCACATATTCACTTTAGTATTATTTCGTTATTTTTTTTATTATTATACTAGCTGACCCGCCGAACTTCGTACCGCCTAACATTTATGTATGTTTCTCACCTTTTAAACCTTCCCTGGAGTACGACAATCATTTCAAGACTAAAATCAGCTATATCGGCCCAGCCGTTCTCGAGTTTTTGTGAAACAAACGGATTATTTTTTTTACATATATTTTTTTTACTTTTTTGTGTCACAAAAACCTTATCCTGACAATAACAAACAACAAAAAAAATAGTGAAATCGGTCCATACGTTTACGCGTGATGGCGTGACCAACGGAAATAAGGAATCATTTTCTTATATATAGATCCTAGTAGTTATTAATAGCAGTATTTGTTTCCCGCATCGGTATGCCAGAACACCATGGTTTAGACAAGTTGTACCTATATACTGCAAGACTCCGCAATGCGTATACCGTTTGCAGTACTGGATAAATCTTAAACATACGGAACATTTAACACAAGTACTGATTTTTTGCAACTTTATAATTATACAAGTTTATGACGATTGAATTATTTTCTCACTGTTTTTTTAAAGAGATTATCACGTCAATGTCTCTATTAAAATAATATCGTAATAACTTTTTTTGTGAAAAATCAACAAATAAACGTTTCACGAATAATTTAAAAGTATTGTACTCGCTACAATAACCTGCAGAAGAGTGCCGTTCATATAATGCAGGTTTCGTATGATTTACTTATTTGAATACTTTAAAATAGTGAGAGTCGGTTTCAATTCGGCACGCAAAACCAGCAACATCTTAGCAAATAGATACATTTATACATAATTAAAGACTAAAAAGAATTTTCGACGCAAAGAGACAAAAAAAGAAATTTTGATAGAATAGATAAGTTGTACAAAACTATGTAATTCCACAAAGTTATCAGTTATCCCATAATCGGCGCCATTGCTTGCTGTAGTCTTAACCTCTTTCATGCCGTTAGCCGATTAGACCTCTGGGCTCTTTTTTTTGAAATGTTCGAATGAATTCTACTCTCTAATTACGTCACTTACGAAAGATATTCAAAAATAAGGCCCCTGATCTCCCGTTAGCTCGGCAATCAACAAAAAACATGTGATCAACGCAAAAACATGTTGACTTGGATTCCCAAATAACAATCATTTTTGTATGTTACCAAATAACAAACATGTAGTTCCTGAGATACGTAAATAATGTAGATAGTTTTGCTTCGTAACTGAGAAATTATTTTGGCGTAGATCCAACTGTTTATTTTTGTTCTTTTAATGGGAAACTCCCGGGTTTGGTTGATAAAGTTAACGAAAAATGTTAGCTTATAAGAAATGTACCTACTTAAGTATTTCTATGATACAAGAAGAACTAAAAATTAAAAAAAAACCGCGACATTTGGTGTGGCAGCCATATTGATTTGAAATTATCGTATTCTGCTAGTCAAGCCGTTTAATTTGTTAGGTATCCATATGTGTTGTTGTGAAGACATTTGTACTCCGCCATTTTGTGGGTGGCCATCTGGGACGGATTTTAATTAAAAATTGCTAAAATCACTCACTGCTAGTACCTCTTTTATACTAAAAAATCAAAATCAACATCGGGGGTCAAAATAATAAAGTGAGGTGTGCAGGTGGAGAGGAGGAAGCGCACTATAAAGATAAAAATTACCAGACATCAAAACAAAGCTTGCAAATACTAGATATTTAGGAGGTACTAAGTAACAAACAGAAACGATCCTTCTAAAAACTCTCCTGTCTATTGTAATATAATTTCTATATTGCTCTCTGGTCAGTTATTCATCGCAGAACAAAAGTTATTGTTCATGCTGTACTAAAGATTCTAGTTAGTTACTTCACCTTTTATTTTATCTTAGAGATGCTACAAAATAGTATAGTTAAAATTCAACTACTATTTATTATATTCCTTCTGATTCCATCCACGTTTCTCAACTTAACATTATCAAATTCCAGATCTGAAGTAACAAACATCACACGCGTGGGTCTATGCCCTATCAGTTGGCCAGATTACGAAAGTTGTACCGCGGTGACCTTCGCTGTGTCATTAGTATACCAAGACGAAAACCAAGAGCCCAGGCTAAATGAAGACGACCTTAGGACTATGTGGACGGTTTACTCTAGACAGGATACATTTGCGCAAAGGTTGAAGAATTCGGGAGTTTCAGTAAGTTGGTTTTAAATTTTTAGTAGACTTTAGTAACTGGTAAAGTGGGATATGATGTCTATTATTATTATTCGATAGAAGGCGATAAGTTCGTACTGACTGTTCCCCCAGCCAGCCTACCCAAGCCAAACCAACTCGGCAAAATACTGGTACACAGTTCCATCACAGTTGCGTCAGATTTTGTGATCAGTTCTATTATATTATTTTTTATGTAGGTACTTTATGTTTCCCGTTTTTCATCTTAGTGGACTGACTTAAAAGTTATTTTTCGTTTAAAATATTCATTGTTCATGTGGTGGTCATTAAAATGTTATCAAAACCAGTCCAATTAGTTTTAAATAGAAATTAGTGGCTGCCGAATCACAAGTCTGTTTTTGACTAAATCCTAACTATAATAAATTATAAATGCGAAAGTAACTCCGTCTGTCTGTCTGTTTCGCTTTCACGCCGAAACCACTAAACCGATCTGGATGAAATTTGGCGCACAGGTAGATTGGACCCCGGGAAAGGACATAGGATACTTTTTAACCGACTTCAAAAAAGTAGTTCCCCCATTGTCTCGACAATCCAATGGATAAACTACGCGGGTGAAACCGCGGGGCACAGCTAGTTCCATAAATAATTACAATTTGATGGATACATGACTGTTTCAAAAAATGTTTTTTCTCCATATATCTGTGATCTGTATCTGTAGGTACTGAAAAATATTATCAGGATTTTTTTCTTTTGACTAATCTGTATCTTAATTATATACAATTGTAATTTAAATAACTATAAATTTTCACATGTCATTTCACAGGCAAAATAAGCTGTATAAAAATCTATTTATTATTTATTTAGTTCTAGCATATTGGTTGTGAAATAAATATTCATTAAGAGGGCTCTCTCTTTTGGGCGCTGCGCAAGTTTAGTTATTAATTCACTTTTCTTTATGTTCTACTCACTATTACACATAGCAATCAATGTACACGTTCCAGGAGTTCTACAGCCCCGACAGCGGAGTTCTGGCCACTTGGTTGGTGATATCTGGCGCCGTAGTGGTGGCAATGTCAGTTCTTGCTTTTGTAATGTGGCGGTACAGCTGCTTCGAGGATTACACCAGGTAATGAAATATCAATCAACGCTTTTTAACCAACTTCAAAACAAGAGGAGTCTTTTTTCTTGTGTTCCGCGTGTTTTAGCGGTACTTTACTTACGGCTTGGATTTTTTGTTGTAGTTTGAAAATTACTTTCTTTCATGATCCCAATAATGTTTTATCAAAATGGTTTCAAAAGTTAGGTTTATTAATTAAATCAACTGACAAATTTATCTACTAATGCAAATTCTTTTTGTTTAAATTACCATAATTATCTCGACATTTTTCATTGTTTAAGATAGAAATGGAGTTTTCCAAACCTCCTCAGTATTCCAAAGTTACTTTTTTATGTAGAAAGATGACAAAGATTTATTTTGTAAGCAGTCATGAGTAAAAAGTTTGGAAATGTCTACATTTGTAGATAGGTTTCTATGAAGCACTTCCCATTCCATTGAATTCTTCTTTAAATAGAAGGTAGTACAAGCATGATATCTTCTAATCATTATATCTCTTTCTTCATGATATGATATATTAATAAAAGAAAAGGCATTCGCCCCTTCTGCTATCCAAGCTTCCTGCTTCTTTTCCAGCTTTTTACGCACAAAATGACTAAACAATCACTACGAGTATTTACTTCTTTCATTCCAGGATGAAGACATACTCCGACACGGCTAGCCTTCACAACGAGAAGCGCAACTTGGACCTGTACCCCACTCCTCATCAGAACCTTCCTCCGCTATACGCTGAACAAGAATACAAGTGGCCTGAGGAGGATGCTACTAGAGGTAAACCTTCATCCATCATACATTATCATGTAATGAGTTTTTAAAATATTCTGCGTCTAAAGGCTCAATATTGGCAAAGACAGAGACGTAGTATTTTTTTTTCCTACATAGCTAGGCTTTTGACAACAAGTTCGCACTACCACGGAAGTCAGCGATACTGTAGCACTAGATGGAGCATGCCTAGTCTGAAATACACTGAGTCTCAAGGAAGGCTGCCGTAACACACTGTTAGGAGCTTGGCGATAGGTTTTACTACTTGATGGTGGTAGCTAGCCAGGTGAGCGATAAGAATCGCCCTACCAACATGCTATGGTATCTTCACGATGTTTTCCTTCACCGGTAGCTCAGGGTTTTTGTTCCCAGTGTATGGAGGAAGGATAAAGTGGCGCTCTCCATTCATTAAAGGTGTACTCCTACCGGCCCTATGGCACCATACGATTTGTATATTTTGCCAGCGCCAAGATTATCAATTTTAAATGTTATTAATCAATCAAGTTAAGTCAAATATCCAGTGATAAGTCATCGTGGTCAAGTTAAAGTCACATCATGTACCCTCGTAAAGCAAACTGAGAGACTGTACTAGGGAGATTTACAGCGAACACGAAAACCTCGTTATTCCGTCTTTATATCGCTTCTCCACACTTGTGCACATAAACAAGACTTTTATGGTTAATAATCCACCAATACTACACATTAAAGCTTGCAGAATCACTAGATTTGCAATGAACATACAGACAGAGCCGCCATTTTGCTTGAAAACTCCTCTTGTTGCTTTATCATGGACAAATAGCTCGTAAGCTAATTTGCTTGAAAACTCCTCAGTCGTTAAAATAACCGCTATGTTTATTTGTAATTTCAGTGGACGTGGGAGGTTTCGCGAATCGCAGCTACCGTCGCGACATGTATGACTTCGATTCCGAAGAGGAGGTGGTCACAACACCTAACAGGTAATTCTATCTCTTTTGAATTTCTGGTCGCCTGGTACTTTGGCTCTACTCATCATCGAATTATTCCTGAGGGGAAAATACTAAAAATAATAACAAATGACGCTGCATGTTTTTACTATTATTTATTTTATCCACTGTCTAATACAATTGTTATCTACGATCTAAATATACTATTATTATCCTACTTTTATTTATGTATTAGTTACCTACTTAATTATGTTTCCTATATAAGGCTTACTGAATACTTTTCTAATATAATCGAGTAATAGCATGGATCCTGTTCAATTTATTCACAAACGATGGAACACCAACACTTTTTGTTATCCTTGTTGTTGAATTTGTTTAGAACCTAGTTAGTATTTAGTGTTAGCCTTACAAAATGGCATTGTCACTGATGACCAGTGATATATACAGGATTATCGGCTACGAGTGTACTATGGGCCGATATGGGGTCACTATACACACCCTAATGAACAACTTTCAGTTTGGGACCAAATCTGAATTTGAGAAAAAAAAACAATCAATACATGTCGTCGTCGGATAAACTTTTTCTATGAAGCAACAATTTTTTTTTCCCAATTTAAGAGTTGGTCTCATATTGAAAGTTTTTCGTAATGATGAGTACCTATAAAAGGGGGTAACTACCCCCATTTAGCTTAGTAAAACCCTAGCCGATACCCTGAATTCTCTGTATTATTCGATTTTCAAATTTTGTTCGTCGAAACTCGTTCCTCATACTAGCCCCGCTATATTGAAAGAAAGGACTTGTTTCATTTTCGGCCAGGACGGTGTACATCTGCTAAAAATGCCTAGAGATGTAATTACTATTGTGTATCAATGAAACTTGCATCAGCTGCCTACTTCATTGTGTACAAATATATCTAAATTTGTAAATTGTAGCTAAATTATAGCATTCCTGGAAGATTTATGTATCCTAGGTTGACTCAAATGGTCACATTGGTCTATAAATTGTTCCTCCCGTCGTAAATGCTAAAATTGACACAATAAAAACGCGTAAATCGGCTTATTATGTAAATAACGTGAAAATAATTTAATTCTTAATTAATTTTGTACACTGCGATATGTTACTTTATTTTGATAGATTAAAGATTAATTATTCTTAACTTATTTATGGTAACATGTACACTGTCCTGGCCGGAGCTCCATACATTTTTGAAACATCTCTTTTGTATGTATGTATGTATGTATGTTTGTTACTCTTTCACACTCAAGCTGCTGAACTTATTTGGATGGGGGTAGTTACTAATAAAGCTTACTTCACACTATCAACTTGATATCAAATTACAGGCACACCACTGACGTGTAGGCGATTGATCTAAGTTTTACAAACTGACATTTCCTTTGCATGGTACACTTATTATTATTTTATACAAGTGACTTGTTAAACACTCGCTATATCTATACATGGTAACTAAACTCTAAACAAGTAACATTTTTGGGTTTAAAAATAAAATGAAACAAAAATATCAGCTGTTCCATTCAAAGAGTTTATCGGTCGTCGACAAATTGTACAAAACATGTGATTTTATATATATATATTGTTATTGAAGATGACCCATAGTAAAATTTGTTACTTAAATTGAGTTGAGTGACCCCCTTTTGGTTGAGTACTCCTCTAACTAATAACCGGTATATATGACACATGTAACTTTGAGATGTCCTGTCTTTGAATATTTGCAAGCGTTTCCGACCAGTCATCACCGGTGATGGTATTATTTTGTATTATTTTGTTAGAGAATTACATCATCTCTACAAAGTACATGTCACATATTTTGCTTTTGTTTAAGTTGTGTTTTCTGTAGCAAATAAATATTTCTATTTCTATTTAAAAAAGGGAAGGATTCACGGAAAAAAAGATGTATCCGATCAGAGCAATAACAACTTGGTCAAGACAATGTAGTTTCATATATGGGGAAAACAATATACTTTCGATTTAAGTAAATTATTGTTTCTTGAAGAAAAACTATTCTTGATCTGATAAAATTATCTTATATCAAAAAAATATATATTTGGATTGAGATAAATGTCTGAAAATATTGATATTCTTTGTTATAGAAATCTTTTTTTTTCTGTGTTCTTGTCAATTAGTAGACATATTTTGTTCTGTGTGTTCCCTTATATGATATAATACGATTGGAAAATATTATTTTTGGATCAAGTTCATTTATGAAAATTGATTACCAACTTTTTTTACGACATAGCGCCGTTACAATTTTTTGGTTATTTCGATTTAAAAATCAAACCTTCGCATCGATTTTAACAAAATTTGTATTTTTTATTTTTACGTTACGTATAGTTCGCGGCAAACGACTAGAACCAAGATGGCGGCATCGTCCCTTTCACTCTCACGGGTAGTTTGGTAAGTGCGAACAGGACAACACGTCTCGCGCAAGCTCAAGTTGTTTGCCGCGCAACTATATTTACCCGTATATATATATAAAAAGATTTTTTCAAATCGGTCCAGACGTCCCCATAAAAACATACCCGTCGAATTGAATACCTCCTCTTTTTGGAAGTCGATAAATAAAGTTTACTTTTATAAGTAACCTAACTTAATTGCTTAAGTAGGTTTACATAAATACCTATACTTAATTCTCAAGTAGCCTCATATGAATTAATTTCAGTTTAATCGGTTAGGTTTTTAAAACAAAACAACTTATCAAAAAAAAAACGGTTTTCACTATTATATTTTTTTTATTTTTGTATTATTAACGATTATTATTTCATTTTTCAGGAACGGCGTCGACTTCAGCAGCAATGTTTAGAATAACCCTACACATATACGTATTAGAATTAACATAATCATATTAAAAATCTAATAAAACATTTGCCAAAAATAATAGCTTATAGCTAGTTATTGCTATTATGTATAAATATTAGTAAATTTATACAAAAATAATAGCTTATAGCTAGTTATTGCTATTATGAGTAAATATTAGTAAATTTATACAAAAATAATAGCTTATAGCTAGTTATTGCTATTATGAGTAAATATTAGTAAATTTATACAAAAATAATAGCTTATAGCTAGTTATTGCTATTATGAGTAAATATTAGTAAATTTATACAAAAATAATAGTTTATAGCTAGTTATTGCTATTATGAGTAAATATTAGTAAATTTATACAAAAATAATAGCTTATAGCTAGTTATTGCTATTATGAGTAAATATTAGTAAATTTATACAAAAATAATAGCTTATAGCTAGTTATTGCTATTATGAGTAAATATTAGTAAATTTATACAAAAATAATAGCTTATAGCTAGTTATTGCTATTATGAGTAAATATTAGTAAATTTATACAAAAATAATAGCTTATAGCTAGTTATTGCTATTATGAGTAAATATTAGTAAATTTATACAAAAATAGTCATAAAATATTATCTAAAAATAATATATAAATGTTTTTATTTTCGAACGACGAAGAGATTTATTATATATTGAACTTTTCTATTAAGCGGGTTTAGACCATAGTTCATCATGCTTAGTCCTAGCATAGGCGTTTATACCTAAACCTGGAAAGGGATACATCAATGGTTTTTATTGTCATAAGGATGCCAGAGGTGCAATGACGACGTTTTAAATTAGAAGTATTAGAATTATGTCCCTCGAGAGTGGATAAAACTTTTACCCACTGCCCATACTAGCCCCGCTTTGGCCAAACAGCGAGTTGGTGATCTTTGCCTTCAAAATATTAGCATTTTCCGACAAGCTAGTTTCTTCACAATATTCTCTATCACCGATTATTTATTAAAACGAGGGGTAATAAATTCTATTATGCAAATGAGTGAAACATTCAGATGTTCATTCCTGAACCGGGGATTGAACTCGCGCCATTTTGTTTGAGAGGCAAGTGGTTCACGGACTACGTTAAGTAACTACTACAGCGAAATTATACTTAAGTTGTTCCTCTTTAATACTTAATTTTAATTTCTGGTACTTTATGAATAAATATATTTGTTTATTTATTTTCTTTATTCGCTAATTATTTTAAATGCCATTAATGCTGTACAATCGAATTGTTGTAACTGTCAAACTAAATTGTTACTAAATTGTTGTAACTGTCAAACTAAATTGTTACTAAATTGTTGTAACTGTCAAACTAAATTGTTACTAAATTGTTGTAACTGTCAAACTAAATTGTTACTAAAATTCATCTAAAACAAAATATACTCGTTAATTAATGTTAAGACACTTATTGAGATATACATAAATCCTACATACATTATAAATGCGTATGTTTGTTGGTTTGTTTGTCCTTATCCTCAGCAACTAAATGACGCTTAGACTAGATTTTTTTGAATTAAATATATCGTGGTCCAGAGTGTTATAGACTTTCCCTATATTTTCTTAGACATTGATTCTTTTTTCCTGATAGCAAACATAACGTGGATGAAGCCGCTGGCCAAAACTAGTTCTGTTATGAAAAAGATAATCGTATATATGTACCGAATAAAGCAATGTACATTTATTTTACAATTAATTTATGTCTTTTTTTATTGAATATTAACTGACCCGCCGAACTTTGTACAGCTTAACGGTTATGTATGTTTTTCACCTTTTTAACCTTCCCTGGAGTACGACAATCATTACAAGATAAATCAGCTATATCAGCCCAGCCGTTCTCGAGTTTTAGTGAAACAAACGGATTCATTTTTCTATATATTTCTGTCATAAGAACCTTCTCCTGACAATATACATAATTATGCTAAGCTGTTGTGGTTTTATTGATTTTTAGTTACCTACTGTTGTTAATAATTAATATTTTATTATTTTTTGATATTGTTTTTTTTATTGTAATTAAACGATTATTTTTGACATTGCTCTTTCATTTTCCTGACATATTGAATCAAAGAAAAAATATTGGATTAGAATCACTGAGACGGCAATATTTACTCAAAAAATGTGAGGTCACTATAAGGTAGGAGATAGAATAAACTATTGTATTATCTTACTATAGTAAAATAATCTAAAATAATTAATTACCACTACTGGTGCCTTCATAAAGTAAAACAAAATGATTACCAAAACAAAAAAATAAAATATATATATATATATTTTACTTTATCCACTTTATTTAAATAAAATTACAAAATTAAAATAAAATATAGAAATAAAGTAAAATATATTTTACTTTATCCACTTTATTAAAATCAAAAAATAAATAAACAAAATATAATAATAATGTAAATATAATTTTACTTCATCCACTTTATTAAAATCTACAGACAACGCTAATGCTCCAATTCAGCGGTTACTGTGTTAGCGGCATGTTTATACGTTATCATTTGATAGGACCAAATATTCACTAGGAAATGACATTTATTATGTAGATTTGAAGCGCCTGGTGTGGGTACCGGGAACTCAAGTTGGTATTATCCCAAAACGAATATTAGTTCCATGTTTATATTTTTCTACGCACACGCTGGCAATCAAATAGATTTATTGTTTTGATAATCAGGTGGTCAAGTCTGTTATGTGAATTGTGTCAGAATTACAATTGGATTGAGCCAAAATGGCCGTTTCGACATAGAACAGATCAGAGTTAGTTATTAGAAATTATATTTTAAGACGAGGCGGAAAACACTAAATATCTTGTATATACCATCTTATTATATATTATATTTCATTTAGTACTAACTTTGGTCTTTTAGTACTAACTGTGGCATATTCTATGTCGAAACGGCCATTTTGGCACAATCCAATTGTAATTCTGAGACAATTCAAATAACAGACCTGGTGGTCAAGTCTGTTATTTGAATTGCCTCAGAATTACGATTGGATTGTACCAAAATGGCGGTTTTGACATAGAATAGGTCAGAGTTAGTATTAAAAATCTTGTTTTGTTTAATACTAACTGTGGCCTATTCTATGTCTAAACGGCCATTTTGGTACAATACAGTTGTAATTCTGAGGCAATTCAAATAACAGACTTGAACAACTGACCATCTGTTTTATGTCACAGTTCCAGCTCCAACTCATCATAACGCTGGTTGTAACAAATAGTGATAATGTTCCGTTGAAATCGCGAGGTCTTGTTTGTTTTTTTTACGTCTTTTTTGTTTTCCTGTCTTATCTAATTTAGAATTATTACAACCATTTTCGAACCAGCAAAAAGAGAAGAAAATAGCTAAAACTTACAATAAAATACCTTAGATAAATCAATAATGTTAAGCTGTCGCCGCAGACATGTAGAGGTGAAAACAAGAGCAAGCAAACTTGGTATCGTTTTGACAGTTCGCTGTTTCAAAGGTGTCAAAATAGAACCATGTTAGCTTACTTAATTATACTTAGACTAAAAATATTTTATCAAACCTATGTGATAAGAAAAGAAAACGTAATATCAAAACAATCAAAAGACGATTAAATACTGAGGAAAGTCAAACTGAAATGACGTGTATGTATTTGCTAGTCAAATAATAAAGATGTTAAATAATAGACTAATAGTTGTCATTTAGAGCTCCGCCGTGAAGTATGCGTCGTGATGTACAGTAGGGGAGATTCTGTACTATTACCAAATAATAAATAACTATACTATTATTATGTACCAGAAATATATAATAATACTCATTAATTTGATACTAAATCCTGAATAGTCTATACGCAACTCTGCTGGTATTTTTTGTTGTAGTTAGTTATAAATAAATGCACTTGGCCAGAAGTTATGTAGTATTAAAATAATATAAAATTTATGTACTATATTATAATAGAATATATATATATAGATATATACATATATACATACTCTATTGATCACACCTAGGTAAACGGTCTGTGAACAATGAGTAACGTTTTTGGAGTTTCTACTAAACCTTCCTTAATGCTTTATCATGTTTTTCCGCATGAAATAAGGAAGATTATATAATAAAAGACAACCATCTCAGAAATAAATTTACTACAGATTGGCCTACAATATATCATTATAATATTTAAGAGAGTGTGTGAGGTCAACTGTTAATCTCATACCCTTTTTGAACTTTTGCTTCGTCAAACTCTTTTCACAGCGACACCTGGGCCGATTCAGAAAATGTTTTTGTTTGTTTATAAACTTAGGGTACTTATTGTATGTACTTCATAAATCAATTCAAATTTTATGCCCAGTACCTACTTTGGATCATAAATTAAATAACTGAAAAAATATAAATAATGAAAATTAAAAAAAAATCTTATGTTACGTTTACCTACTTAATAATTACGTTTAAAAACTAGATATAATAATATTCTAAAATAAGTAAGCTATATTTTATTCGTCTTTTTTATATACATAATTATTTTCTTCCTAGACTCTTCTTCCTTCGTCTATGTACATGTACGAGAATGCATTTCAGAATAACGCCGTGATCTGACGAAGGTCGCGGTCGGCTTAGTTCGTCTCCGCAATTACACCTGATAAGAGATAACGCTGATTGCTGATAACAAACACTTTGTCGACCATCTTTAATGAATCTATCAAGTGGTTGCTGGAGATTGTCAGTACCTGGTGATAAAGTAAGAAGATATTCTTAAAATCATTTTCCAAACGGTCATCAATTAGTTCAAGCATGTGTTGATTCATAATTACCATAGAGGAGACGCTACAATTTCTTCGAGTTACTAGTTACCTACTTTAAAAACGTTTGAACTTTTAAGTAGTGTTGAAGTAATTTTTCGTTATTACACAGAGCTAGCCATTCCATAGTCGAGTTTAGACCAGAACAGTTGTCAACAAGTGTAGCCAGATTAGGACCACATAAGACCCAAATAAAATTGAAATACGTAACAGTGAAAGTGTATCTACAGAAAATATTACATTTGTGCAATATTTAATTAACGAGTTGAAAGTGAGTGACGTTATCGGACAGAGTAAAATTAAGCTAATGTTTGGACTTTAGTGATAAAACGAATTCTATTGTGTATGGAGAATTAATTTTCTTCGTCTTCTACTTGCACACTAAAATAAATATTTTAAAATGTATAACTGCGAAATTAGTGCAAATTTTTGAAACAAATACTCCGTAGCATTGGTGTATAAATAACTTAAAAAGTGTCAAAATGGATGAATATGGCATTGTAAAGAAGCAAATATCACGAGTTGATGAGCTGGACGAAGAAACAGAGATGGATATTATGCAAAAGTACGAATCTGAGGAAATAAAACTGCTGCCCAAAGATGCTGAATACAATAAAATTAACGAACTGTACGACGAGTGTCTAAAATACTTGCAAGACGAAAATATTAACAATTTCGAAACAACAGATTCCGTTGACCCTGATTATGAAAGTATAAAAGATAAATCTGAAATCGAATCGCAAGGGAAAGAAAATGGTTTTACCGAAGACAAAATAAAAGAAAAAAACGATGAAGTTAAATATGAATTTGAAGATGGCAATGAAAACGAAAACCATTCCGAATTAGAAATCGTCAATGAGGTTCCTAAACCAAAAACACTGTATAAAATTGAAAACGAATTAAAATCAAACGAGAGCTTAAACTCTACAGTCTCTGAGAACAGATCAGAGCGTTTGAGAAAGTTTTCTCAACAACTGCCAAAGATAATCATTACTCAAAGTAGTACAAGTCTTAACGTGAGAAGGCATGACGATGTAGTGGTGAGACATCATTGGAACTTAAAACTTAATGACTTTAAAGTAAAAGAGAATGATCATAATAGAGAGAAAGGAGATAAGACTAGGCAACGTTATGGGAAGAATTATTCAGCATTTGACGATAACACGTAAGTTTTTTCCTGAATTTATATAACACTTTTCTACATAACTTGTCTTAATATTTGTAGTTCTCAATGTAGGTGCTTGATATAAAGTTTGTTTATTTTGTTTTACGTCCGGGTAAGTGTCTTTATTACTACATAATAAAAAATGAAAGCATTCATTTTATTAAACTCAATTTAAAAACAAGTGCCTCGTATCAACAAAAACGAATTGGCAAAAAAATATATTTCAAAACTATATTGACGATTACATCTATATTATATTAATTATTAATCTAAAATCACGGTATTTAGATCGCGCACAACCTTATTTGTTATGATGCTTTACGCAGATTTAAACAGATTAGTTGTAAGGCAGTTATTTAGGTCAACACTGAAGCTTGGAGTGGAAACAAAAGATTATTTGCATCTTAACAATGTTCATTACATAGATATTCGTGATTCACTAGATGAGCAACTAGGTATGTATACTAATTTGCCATGTATATATTGTTTTCTAATGTATTTCGTTTACGTTTTTATTAGGTACCTTAAGACGTAATTTTTTTCAAGGGTCTCGTTAGCTCTCATATCCTTCAGACCCTTTAATTGTCTTACCTAACTGTTGGTCCCGATAAAGTTTTATCCAAATCAGTGTAATAATATATAATGATAATAGTTCGGTCTCGCAAATCAAAAATACCTAAAAATAATAAAAAACAGCTTAAACAAAAATAATAAACGTATTACTTGTTTGCTCATTGATGCTCATCATTGATGTAGCATGTCACCCTTAAATAAATGAAAAAAAATGTTTTTTTTTTATTTATGCGGCTAGCAATCTAGGCACGCTGCCCTCTGGTGGTGGGTTGGAGCATTTAGATTATCTGTAGATCTGAAATGGTCTATAGGTAATCTTTCTGCTATATTTTTTTCTTATTGTAGTTAGTCATTTTGTTATGTTATTTCTACAGTAAACACAAGAAGTCCTTCACTCGGTCCCGCCCTGGTTCCGGAGACTTTCCTAAGCGCTTGGTCTCCAAACGAGGAGCCGAGAACATTGCTCTCATCTCCAACATACCTTTTGAGAAGATTCGCCTGCTCAACGATACTTTTCATACTTTGGTAAGTTATCTGCCTAAAAAGTTATTTTAAATTAGCCTCGGAAGAGTTTACATTTTTGAGTTATTTACTGCCATCTGGTGGTGCGTTGAAGCATTTGAATTATCTGTAGATCTTAAGTGGTCTAATTAACTACAACGAAAGAAAATTTATGATCTGCTAGTCCGAATCAAATTTCAGTAGTAGTTTTGCTGTAAATTTCATTAAATTCGATGCAGTAGTTTGGTTCGTCTAAATCAAAATATCGCGCGTAATTACCTATAATCGGCGTCTTTCAGATTGAATTCAATGGTCACTATTATGTAAGTTCATTAAGACTAAATGACCTGGCTGCATATATACCTATTTATTTTCCCTGGCATTTTTCGATATTATATAATATTCTAAACTTTTCCATGACTTTCTACAACTTATTTAGGACATGGATAGAGATGGATAGACATTATGTCCTTGCCTCTTTTTATAGGAAATCGCAAAGGAAATTGTTTTCTATGCATCTGCCTTAAAAGCATAAGATCTGTACCGTATTATGTTAAATTTTATGGGTATATGACACGCACATCTGATCGTCAGTCCAGACGTCGTCGGTAATTGTAGAAATTTTTACTACATCCTCCACCAAACTGTTTAGGTTGATTAAATTATCCTGTCTACTTAAATTGTTAGGGCAACATGACATATCCAGGCGTTGATAAGGTCACTTGAATTCCACACAAAGTGAAGTAACACTGTGAAGGTACTTGTATTCAGAGAAGTATGGTTTCAAAAACAAAATACACAACTAAGAAATTGTCCAAAATCAGTTTTTCCTTTTTTAATATGGCCCGATTTTTCTTTGCTAAAATTATTCGCTCAATAGCTTAGTAAGGTAATAAGGGAGCCGGTCCACCTCCTTTGATTACTAGTCCACTATCAACAATTTAAGTGACTCGATCTAAACTGGATTACTGTGTTGGGTTTTCTATATCTACTCGTATTCAAACACCATGGATCTATACCCCTAGTAAGCCGGGATTAAAATACATTTTGCAGGAATTCAAGCATTGACACCAGAGTTTCTGTATATATTTGTTTAAAAAAATACGAGTAAGTGGCACTGTTTGGACTTTGGCCTATATCTGTGCGAGAAATTAAGTCGAACAGTCACATAGTTGCGCAAAAGAAGAAGGACAAACAAGCCAATAAACACTCTATGTCTATGTCTCAGTCTCTATGTCGTCACTTGTATTTTTCAGATCAACCTCCGCTGGCGTTGGATAGTATCTGGCACAATCGTGGTACACTTCGCTATTTGGCTCGTTTTCGCAGTCTTCTGGTACATCACAGCTTTGGCTCACTACGACTTTGAGCCGAACCCGCCGAAACGGACCTGCGTCACCGGCGGTTATGATTTCTTGACTATATTCCTGGCCAGCGTTGAAGCACAGGTTAATATAGTAAATCACGATTATATAATAGCACATATATTAAAAACCTTGAAAAATATAACTACGATATAGAACAGTTGGGTTACCGATAGACCACATAGAGTTAACAGATAATCTGAATTGGAGCATCTGGACCCACCAACAGCGAGCGGCAGCGAGACGGCAACCATACCAGTCTGCTAGCGACATTACTTTGTCAAGTATTACTGAAATCTATTTAATTTTACTTATGATAACGAAGTTAAGCACGATCAGTGTTCGTATATTAGAACATGATTTGGTCTTATCTCTTACATTTATACTAATTACTAATGATGTGAGTGATAACGTAGTCACTAGACAAAAATCCCTTGCCTCACTAGCAAGGGCACTGGTTCAATCCCGGGTTCAGGCATGCAGCTTCGAGTTTTTCATCCTGTGACTTATTAGTTAATTAACACATGTTTAAACGGATAATACTCGTATCTTGCAAAGGAAATTAAAGTCTCCAAATCGCAATTTAGTCAGCGTGGTAGATTATGGGCTTGACCTTCCTTCACAAGTAAGACCCGTGCCCAGGAGTAGGACACTGGTTTGATGCTAAAAATGTTACTTATTTTCCAATATGTATGTATTTTTGTCATGTATGTTAACAAGGAAGCAGTAACTACTTCTGCGATAAGTCCTTGATTGCTTCAATTTTCTTTGACAAACCACATTACTGGATTCCTGTGTTTAGTTGATTGAATAAGTGCATGAATTAGGTGATTTCATGTGAATTTACCATAATCGAGCGAACGTCTTTGATTGGGGTCTGGATTTTTTTTCTTTCGTTTATCGATTTGGATGTCTGTATGTATCCTGAAATTGTGTACTTAGTAAATACCAGGTCATAGTTCCGAAACAATCTCAAAGAAATTCGGTTTATGGGTTCTAAGACATACAGAACTATTTAAACGTCGAGTGTTTTTGATTGAAAGGTTATGTCTACCAAAAAAGGCTGAAGATTTTTATAACGTTTGGAACCGTTATACCGAATATAACATTCTTTAAGATTACTAAATATAAAAAAATTATCGTGGTCGTAAGGTCAACACTTCGTATAACTACTAGTTGTTGTGTGAGATTTTTAGAACAAATTAAAAACGCCAAAGTGTCCTTAAGTAAAAACTTATAAATATAATCTAATAATTAAAAAAAATAATGGGACCATAAACATCTTTTCAAACGTATACTAAACTTAAAGTTTAAATTTACTCATTTACAGTTTAAAATTCTTGAACAGAATTGATAGGTTATCCATATGAAATTGCAATATTAATAATAAGCAAAAAAAAATTAGAGGAAGTAAATACAAAAACAGTCTAATAAAACATAACTTTTCACTTTGTTCAATTTCAGACCACCATTGGATTCGGAGATCGAGCCATTGACGAAGAATGTCCTGAATCAATATTTCTCTTCATTATGCAGGTAAGCACACAACATCAACAATAAGAGAACAAAAGCACAAATTTAATCTTAATTTACATTGCCAACACACAAAAGACACTTGACCTAATTGCAATTGCAAACAAATCAGTAGAGCTATCACGTAGAGTTAGCGATCTTCTTATTTTTCTTCGAAACAATAAAAAGCGACGAAAAAAGTGAAACAAGTGAAAGTAATCTTGATCTCGTTTTGACAGCGTTGAAGCGTTGAACTGTTAAAACCAAGATTTCTTGCACTTGTTTAATTGTTTTTCATCGCTAACGTGTTAGTAACAACAACGCTACTAACAACATTTAGGGAACATAGATATTTAATCATCGTGCATTCAAAATTTAAGGCAAGGCTCTCAAAATATTCAAACTCTTCTAAATCTTATTTTAAATTGTTTCAACATTTTTACTATGAAAACCATTTTCGATAGACTGCAAAGTTTTACCGTTTGTTTCTGGTAAGGTGAAACTTATTAATAATCCACAAATCAGTGGCGCTGTTGCAAAAAACGCAAATAAGCCTGTCATGTTATACTTTTCAACAATATCTGGTAATGTTTTAACAGTGACAAAAAGTGAAATGTATGAAAACATAGAATTAAAACCAGCTCCCAAACCGCGAGCTGAAGTTGGCAACAATTCGGGAACAAATGTCCAACCAGTGTTAGATGTAACAGTTGAAAATGAAACATACATTACTAAACATAATACCGCTATCCATGCTTTATCATTCAAATGTACTTCGAAGTAACCTACTAATCCAAACGAAAATATTGTGATAGCAAAGTTACTTATAAGACACGTAATTTTTCTCGGTACTAGATTTCCAACGATACAAATTAATAAAGATACTATATTTCTAATACAATCCATTGCCATAGTCATGAGAAAAGGATCTATATTACCCGAAAATACATTTTTGAATACGTCTTGTGAATAGAATGTCAAAGCATTTCCACCTGATAACTGTGAGTTTATCATTATTATCATTAGAATCAGCATCGGCTTAACAAATGCTTTGGAGCAGACCACGCTTAGAATTTCACTTACAGACATGTCGCTCTTTTTACTATGTCTTTCCATTACTGTCCTTAATTCAAGTTCTGATGCATCACTCGTACCACGAAACCATCGAAATGCTTCAACACCTTCAGTTGTTCTGCCATTAGCTATAAGCCAAAGAGGACTTTCCTTTAGGAATAGCAATGCTACTGTTGACGCTGCGGCAAAAACTGCGAAGACTATGGAACTTATTCTCCAACCCAAGTAGTATCCTATGGCATGACTGCCTAAAATTCCTACGGGAATCATGAGCCCTGGTGCGTATAGTGCGGTTGATCTTATTTTGGGATCTGCTATTTCTCCGATATATACCAAAGTGACTGGTCTATTACCGCCTGATGATAAACCAGTGATGAAACGTCCAAATAAAATAATGCCTGTTGAATTAGCACAGGCAATAATGATCCATCCGACGATGAAAGGAATGCCAAGTAAAATGTGAGAAACCTTTCTGCCGTAGCGGTCTAAAATTGGCCCAGCACTTACAGAACCAATCATCATGGATAAAGTGGCGACGGAAGCTGAAAGAAATTTAAAATGAATCAGAATCAATCGTTTTAGGATTGTGTGCGACTATATTATGCATAGATATTATTTATAAAGAGTTTAGTCTGACCAGCCAAGCTCTTTGTTATATTGGAGTGCAGCTTTGGATTTTTGGTATCAGTTACAGTTCAATTTTATCAGAAGTAGGATCAGTAGACTCCATAACAATTGCTTAGCACTCATGTAGTTTTATATGTGGAATCATACGAGTAGTATAGAAAATCAGAATCGGCTGTCATACACTCCCTTATTGACCGAGTGAGGAAAGTGTCTCTACCTCGTGTCTGTCAATCTGTATGTATGCGTTTGTTTGTTGAAGTTTGTATGTACGTGTTTGTCCCCAAGAAATTTCGTACTTTTGTTCGGATCGTAGTTTACAACCAACATAACAACTTGGTGTATGGCAATATCTTTATTTCACAAAGCAAAAAGTTTCTTTTTTTTTTATTGCTGTGTGATTTAGAACCTAGGAATATAATCGCAAAATTAGTGTGTAATTAGTATCTACTAGTATATATTTTTTATAGCATCCTCCAGTATACACTGAATTTTAAATGTACGTCTAAATCAACGATTCTACATCAAAAATGTACTTACCTATCCAAGATTCATGGTCAGGATTATAATGGATAGTCTTGTCTTCTCGAAGATCAGGCAGTATCGTAGCAGAAATGCCGTAAGTCAGGCCACTGCTTATTGATATTAAGCATGAAGCTGATGTGGTTAAAGCCTAAAATCAAACACAAAATGTCTCTGTACGTGAGTTTTTACTACGAGTACCAAGCATTATAACCTTACGATACGGGAATACATAGATCGTAGTATTGCGTGCTTTAGCATGATTTGTACGTTTTTTTTTTTTAATATTAAATAGTTTCGATTGGCAGAGTTTAAAAAAATCTGACCTAATTCTTATGTAGCGATGATGGCCGAGTAGTTAGTGGGGTCGATTGCCATGCGCGAGGAACGAGGTTTGAACTCAGGAAATACGCAAAAAACGAGCCTGAGCTACTGGTGAAGGAAAACGTCTTAAAAACCATAACGTGGTGGTATAGCGCCTCCTGACCCTCAAGTTAATAAATCTGTCGCCAAGCACCTAACAGTATGTTCAAGCAGCCTTCCTTGAGAGAAAGTGTATTAAAAACTAGGCATGCTCCATTTAGGGCCACAGTGTCGCTGACTCTCGTGCTCGGGCGAGCTTGTGTTTAAATGCCTAGCAGTCATCATTACAATAAAAACGTTACTCTATTAACAAAAATTTGGTTTAACTATTAAAATTGATTTTGAAACAACCAGAGTGAAGGCATTTTAACTTTTAGGGTTACGTAGTACATACCCAAAGGGTAAAGGGACTAAAATTATTAATAAGTATCAAATCATGAACCGTGATAGCTAGATAGTTGAAATGTTCACAGATGATGAACTTCTGTAGTCTTTATAACAACAAATACGAAACACAGAAATAAAATAAACGTATAAAGGGGGCTATTGCTCGATGACAGGTAGAGGCTTGAAACATTCACAGTAAATTCAATTGTATATTCACTTTAAAATAGACAATTAAATCAAAATTAAATCAGGGGCTCCAATACAACCAACGTGATATGTAGGGTATTAGATATAAAAGCTCGATATTATTAATGACAATGGTACAGAACCCTTAGTGGAATAAAACGGAATATAAAAAGTATCTAACTTTGAATACACATTCCAAATTTAATTGGATCTGTGTTAATTCCAAGAAAATATCAATCAGTCAGGACTAATGCTTTTATACACACGAGTAATAGAAAGGTGTGGCAATACTTAAGGGTGTTGGTCTACCCATCAAAGAAAACACAATGAAGAACAAAAAAATGCCTCCTCCATATAACTTGGCCGATCCCGTGACCAATTATTAAATTCAAATTTTTACAATGGGTTTACTTTGGTGGGTAGAAGAGCATCTTTAAGTATTGTCACACCTTTCTGTTACACGTTGTAAACAATATGTTAAAATATAAAGTCAATAAAGAGGATTATTATTTTTGGCTAAAAATATTTATAAAAGAAGTTACTGGCGACTTTCATTACGGCAGTTCAGTTATTTCGATTGAAAATCAAATATTTTCACCAACTTTGATTAAATGGAGACTATACATAACCTAACAAAAACGATATGAAGTTATAAACTATATGTACAAAAGCAATATCCAAAAATTAAAACTAACTTAAATCTAAACCACTGCCAGTTGGTAGAGTACCCAAAATGCTGGCCCCATTGCCTCGTTGAATGGCAATACTTATGCGCTGACCCAGGTAGAGGCCAGCATTTTGGTCTCGAGTAGCGTCAACTAGACGCTTTGTTAGGGCTTTATATAATGATTTTGCTCCTGGTCCCCAAGGCCCGAGAGTTTCAACCCCAAAAGGCTCAAACATATAACCGCTATCTAAATTACTATATTTGCGCCTTTTGAGGCCTTCAGCTGACTCTGCCGCCGCACCAGCCTTGTTACTAGTAACGGGAAGATGAGACGGTGCAAGAGTGTCGACGCATGTAGCGTCCCACACTAAAGGCCGCCCCATCTTCCAGGGGATAAGTGTCATGCCGTCGGGTCTCTTACCATCGCTACGCATAAGACCACTCGGTTCTAGAATAGCTGCACAGTTAGCGGTGGTAAGAGCCCGGCGAAGGATATCGTTAAGGCTAGCGTGACTAAATTAAAATGGAACCACAAGGGAGGTAACATTACTTTAAAAAAAGACGTTACATCGGTCCAACCGTACCCGAGAAGGAGTCTTTAAAAAACAGGAATTGCGTTCCTCTTCGTTTTGGACGTCGCTAGAAATAATCAAATCAAATCAAATCTTAAACTAAAATCTTGTATTGCTTAGTTCAAATGATAATTCATATAATAAACACTTTTCTACGTTATATTAGAATTACTTATTTTTTTTTCTAAACTTGTTTGCCTATAATTTTAAATTCAATTTAACCTACTTACCGCGTTATCATTGCTTATATACATAGTTGAGATCCTCTAAACATCATAATATTTTTGTTTGACTGTGCTTTGTTTTGAGTGTCAATTAACTAATTAAAACAAAAACAAAAATTCAACATACCTGCTTCCATAACATCGATTTATGCTGAGACTTGACATTAAAACCTGCAGAACTTTTCACAAAATCAGTATTATCTTTCATAATTTGATCTTTGGTAACTGTTTTAACATAAAATAACTATTATACTATTTCAAAACTGGATAATACAATATTTCAAAATTTATATATAATTATAAAGTTAATTTGGTACTAAGAATTAGTACCGTCTTTACAAAGCCGTTACTTTTGAGTTACTAAGTATATTTTACACTACAATAGACACAATATTGTAAAGTTAATGAGATCTATATATAACAAAGAGTAAGTCCTGACTGACTGACTGATGTTTTCTAGGAATCAACGTAGAGCCTAAAACACTGAACTAGAGACATGACATTGGGAGAGTATATATATTTATTATAGGGTGTAGGTATATTAAGAAAAGATATTTGGAAATTCAGACATGGTTCAAAGTTTGAATTTTTTTATATTCAAATGTGTCGCGGGTAATGCCGCGTATGACAGCTACTAGTCATGTATATATCTACATGGTTATCGTTCTGTACTGAGCTGAAAGGGGGTCTCTATACTCATCGTAAGGAATAACTTTTACTATGGGACCAACTCTGAATTCGAGAAATAAAAAGCTACAACAACAAAAAATATAGCAGAAAGATTACCTGTAGACCTTAAGATCTACAGATAATCCAAATGCTCGAACCCACCACCAGAGAGCAGATTGAAAGTTGTTTCTTAAGATGAGTATCATGACCCCCTTTCGGTTATGTACACTATTAACTGATAATCCTGTAAGGTATCTGTAACGAAAAAAAAACCTACGCTATAGTCCTGTATGCGGGTAAGTGTTAAATAAAGAAATTAGTTATGCTAATTTATGTAATTTTTTTTCGTTCGTTAAAATTCGTAAAATGAAATACAGAAGTGGTAAATCTTTTGTATTTCATCTTCCCGACACACATGCCTACCTTGGTAGAGGTTACTTAACAGAGGTACAGTATCTCAGACGATCTAGACTCAATTAAAGAGGACTGGTCTAGCCGTATATATTTTTTGCAACGTCATTTAATGTACCGCGACATTTTTTTTAAGTTTTAATGACGCGTTTCCGAAGTCGCGCCCCTTAACCTTCTCCATTTGATAAACCGGCTACATTCCCTTATGTCATTTTCTTATGACGACGCAAAAAACATGAATGATATTGTACTGTTATGCAAATCATACATTTACTTACTTAATGCGTGAAAAATTTGCGAAAAACATGTTAGTCTAGATGGTTCGTACTTATCATTTCTTTTTTGCTTTACTTTTCATAGTTTAACTAAGGCATATATTTGCTAGCATACAGGGCAATAAATTATATGTCTACTATAAAAATGAAGTCTGCCTGTAGAGATATAATACTACGGCTGTGCTAATACTACTGCTAATTGAAAAAAGCTGTCACCAAATTCTCTCCATGTCATTGATACGATTCCTCGCCAACGTCTAGGGTCACCTTTCTTTATATATTTCTCTAGAAAGTGCGGCCTATCGTAGGCAGAGTTAGGAGCGCCTACTACCTTCGAGTATAGTACCCGGCAAACAACTTGACCTTGCGCGAGACGTGTTGTACTGTTCGCACTTACCAAACTACCCGTGAGAGTAAAAAGGACGATGCCACCATCTTGGTTCTAGTCATTTGCCGCGTACTATCTATAATAATAATACCTGGTTTTAAAGCATAAATTAATTTATGTTATCTTTAACTGGGCGTAGTGCAATAAAAGTCGCCGGATGAAAAAAGGTAGTAAAGCCTTCCTTAGATATGTAAATGACCTGTGAATATTGCAGGCATCGGCCATGATTATAATTAACTAGGGTAAGTTTTAATTAGATAGGTACATTATGTACAAAATTATATTTCTTTCAATTGCTCTCAGCCTAAGACTACGATCGCGCGCTTCGGTCGCCAATGCAAAAATGCAACTTAATAAATGCCTCGCTCTTCTCATCCTGGGTGCTAGGCCATTTTTCTGAATCATCGCTAGGTCTTTAATTAAAATGTCACTGTCAAGTGTTTGACATATAGGTGCTTACTCGCTCTGCCTTGTCTCGGAGTTACCAGTATGGTAACAATAATAATACGCAAATTAAACAAATAAGTTGAGTAAAATTACCTGAACCCTCACAAGTATTTATTTTTTTAGATTTAATTATTTATTTTTAAAGTAAATACATAACGTTAAATTGTAAATATGAGGTAAATCGATCAAAACTGTCATTTTAAAAGTCGCAATCATTATCGTAGTCTCTCATAGACTTTACTAGATAGAAAGCGATACTGTGCGCAAGTATAAATTTGACTAATAACCCTGTATAAATATGTAAAAAAATTATGAAGAAAATTTTATACCATTAATGAAAAGATTACAAACATTTTTTTTTAATTATATCTTACATGGCTTATTTTCAAATTCGTGTCCGGCATAATTAAGTTGATTCGAAATACCTTTGATAACATGGCTCACCATTAAGAGGAAATGCCGTGTACATTATATTACCATCCCCCCAAACAAAGATCACCAAGACTTCAGTTTGGTATTTTAAAATTAGATATAAGTTTTATTGTTTATTATATATTATTGATATAAGTTTTTGTTCCAAATAAATAAAATAAAAATAAAATTACTACCTGATTTATTTTGAAATATCTACTCGTATGTACATAGATATACATTGGTAAGATAATGTAGAGTTGCAACATTATTATAATAAATACTTTAATTTGATATAATTTAAATCTTGGTATAAACTTTTTGTTACACTAGTCTATGGGAATCCATGAGAAAATAAAGTGGGCGAAATTGAAGAAGTAGTCTCAGTTCTCCCGGGCAAAATAATAAACGTAGTCTCAGTTGTCCCTTGTGATAAACCACAATGGGGCAATGAGGCAAACTCGAAATAATGGAGGGTGGTAACGTATGCAGGATTAACGAGTTCTTTGTTCTTTCTAAGCTTTCTAAATTTTAAGGTGGGATATTTGCTAACATTTGTCGCGTATGGATTACGGAAATAATTTCTAGCGTTTCCACGTAACGTAATTACTTTATAGACTTGTACTTTATCTTAAGAGGTATAAATAGCCTCTTAACAGTTTCATAGTGACTTTCTAAATATTGACTTGTTTTGGAAGTACACACGCACGGTAAGAAAAGAATAATTATTTTTTGTATTACTTATGTAATATATTCATTTAAATTTAGGACTTACATAGGTACTTTTTAGGGTTTCCGTATTACTACAAAAAATCTTTGTAATTTTTATGTATGAATTTGACCGTTCGTTCTTTTATTGACCGCTTCGGGTCTAATTTATTTAAAATAGAATTATTTGATATTTGCTCCTCGTTATAATCTATTTTTTATGCTTTACAGCGAAGGCCCTTCAAAATGAATTCAAAAACTTTGATGCTGACAAGTAAGTTTGTTAATAATGATTTTGTTTTGTAAATTGTAATAAACACTTTATAGTGGGTGGATTATTATTCAGAACTAGCTGACCCGGCGAAGAGACATGAAAATTTGGAGTGATGTAGAGATACGTCTCTACATTTGTACTAAGACAGAATTTTCGGAAATTCCGCGGGCAAGGTTCGTTATCGCTACTAATAGAACTCATAATATTGCATTTATTTCAGTTTTCTTCCTAATATCTGTGATGATAATGGGTTCCTCGTCGAAACCTGTATCGAATGCAAAAACACGCGTCGCACGAGACTCGTCCCGTCGTCAAAGCACACTCAGTATAAAAATACCCTTCGAATACATAAAACAAGAGATGCAGCGTGTAACAAATAATGCTAATTATAACTTCGGCAATAACAATCAGAAGAAATTAAGCATGTATAACAATTATAACGATTTTGCGGAGTTTTAAAATATCAAACTTTCTTAAAACTAAAACCATAGACTAAAACTGTAAACGTATTTCTCTGTTTGATTTCTGGGGTTTACGTTTGCAGTTCTCACGTAGGTATTTGTATTATCTATGATTTAAATAAAATATTGCAAGGCTATATATAATGTTTTGTTTTTGTTGTATTAAATAACTTTGTGGTTTACTACTACCATGCCTGTCGGATACTCGTAAGGTGCCATAGCTTGGCCTTTGGTATATTGGGCCTTTAGGCGTTTGCGCACACCACGAGCAATTTAAACCTAGGTGCGAATCGCCCAAGAGTTTTTTACCCCTAACCCCGATTTTTATATTGAGTTTTTTGTTTATAAGCTGTATATATGCTTAGTTCGGAGTGTTCTTAGCTATGTTTGAAGAAAATCAGTTCAAATCCAAGATGGCTGCTACTAAAAATATCGGGGGTTTTTCAAAACTTTCTATTTTACTTGTTGAATATGGCCATAATACACACGCACAATACATACACACATACAAATCCTCTGTTTACTATGTCTTTCTCAACTGTTGTTGTATAAATGACTGTTATAGGGTTAGATCAAATGAATTTCAGACCTTAGTTATTTTATAAAAGCTAAAAGTTTGTCAGCGCATGCCTTCAACAGAGGTAAAAAGCATGACCCATTATGAAGTCTGGATTACCGTGGCTTAAGCTAAAGTTGTGTAAAATGCCGATCTAAAGTCGTCAAATAATAAAGTGTAATTTTTTGGTAATTACCTTTAGAATATTATAATCACGGCATTATTTTCAGACAATTAACATCGTGGCAACACCTTGCCAGATACCCTTAATGTTGTAAAAACTGCAGAACCGATTTGGTCGACACTTGATACGGAGATAGCTTAGGTCGATTAACACAGGAATAGGATTAACACTATTTGTTATGTATTAACGTGGGTAACACCGCAGGCTGGTGAAATTATTATTTATGATTATTAATTTATTTGATTAGCTGCCTTTAGTGGGGCAGTATTTTGGTAAGGAGCAGAATTGGCGGCTGCTGTTCCACTTTATATACCTCAATTGTTATCTGTCTCAGAATTACAATAACATTGTGCCAAAATGGCCGTTTCGACATGGAATAGATCAGAATTATCTATTCTATCCCGAAACGGCCATTTTGGCGCAATGCAATTGTAATTATATGACCATTTAAATAACAAGTTTGGCCGCCTGATCTATTTGTTTTTTTCATTATTTCAATGACTGAGCTTCGAGTCTGGCAAGTTTTTCTTATGTCTGTCAGTTTATAGTTTAGCGTAGGTTATTATTACTCGCACAGGTCGTAGTGTCCAACAGATTTTGGAAATGCTTGATTTTATAAGTTCTACGGATGTGTAGATTTTTTTTAATCATAGGGGATTTTTGGTCTGTTGTGTTCAAAATTTAGTTCTACAATGGGTTTACTTTGATATGTAGAGTAACAATACCCCACACCTTTCTGTTAGGCACGTTGTATTATTGTGCTACGAGTAAGTATCCTGTAACCAGAAAAAAATCAGTTTCACAATTTTTGTTTGATACTACAGAATTTTAAACTTATTTATCGCTAACATTTTGCATAACTTTATTTCTTAGGTTTTGAACACTTCATATATTTATTAGATGTCAAAGTCAAAGTCAAATCATTTATTGGCCTTATAACTGCGTTTGGTTACTCTATTCAAGTCAATACGTACAATAATGAATTATAATATTATGACGAAACAAGAGTTAAAATTTGAAGAAAATATAGAAAAAATAAATAAAAAAAAAATTGCGTAAAAAATAGAAGTAGATAATAATGTTAAATTAAATATTGATGTCAGATTACTATATACATAATACTTAGTTATGTATCAGTCCGGTAACATTACAAGTCAAGTATTGTTTAATGTCAATATCCATTTTTAATTAGTTCGAGAATGAATATTCAGTCAGATCAGTTTGTAAGAATTATTTTACTGAGTAAACAGCAGTGGATTCGAAGAATTTTTTTTATTTACTCCTAAAATCATTGCAATGTAAGTTAGCTACAGGACGAGGTAATTTATTAAACATACATATTTTAATCCAGATGCCTTGTTTCTTTGCTTTGGCTAATCGAACTTTTGGTTTTGGTAGAAGTACGTCCGGTCTATTGCGATCTCTAAGATTATGTGGTTCGGTTTTATCATTAGATTTTCTTTCTCGTCAAAAATTTCTAAGAGACAATTATTAATATACATGGATACCGCTGTCATTATTATGACGTATTTTCGTGCTGACGTGCGTTTTTTTAATCCAAATACTATTCTTATGGCCTTCTTCTGGGCTCTTTGGACTTTAATCATATCGGCCCCGTTGCCCCATACAGTTATCGCATATCTTATCATGGAATGTACGTATGCATAATACACTGACAACATATCTTTCACATATAATACAGATCTTTGTTTAATGAGCCCATAATTAGCACTTGCTTACTTCTTACACAGTTTACCTATGTGGTTTGTATGACTAATAGTGAGATCAACAGTATATCCTAAGAAGACATTTTCTTTTACTGCAGGATTCTTGATCACAGTTTTGCGAGATTGATATTGCATAACGATGCTTTTATCCGCATTTAATATAATTCCATTAGCATTGAACCACTGTTTGAGAATATTTTTAGCCTCTAAAATTTTTATTTCTAGTTTCTCGTTGTGATTATCCTTTATTCCGACATGGGTGTCATCGGCAAATAAACTAATATAAGTCCAATCAGGCATGGCATGGAATAGGTCATTAATATATATGAGGAAAAGAACGGGTCCTAATACTGATCCTTGTGGTACCCCTATATCTATAGTAGCAACTTTAGAATTTACTCCATGTAAAGAAACAATCTGACTACGATTACACAAGTACGTATGCATCATATTCAGTTCAGAGTCATAAAAACCATAGTGGTGTAGTTTTATTAATAATATGTCATGCCTTAAACAATCAAATGCTTTAGATAGATCACAGTAAATGCTAGCGCACTTTTGTGATCCATCCAAGGCATCCAAAAATTGGTAAAGAACTTTCCTAATTGCCATTTCCGTCGATCGACCTTTACAAAAACCATACTGAAAAGTTGTAAAAAGATGATTCTCTTCAAAATATTTTGATATTCTAGATTTAATAACCGTGTCGAGAATTTTGGATATGGTTCGCAGTATGCAAACTGGTCTGTAGTTGCCTAGTTCTGAACAATCGCCCTTTTTAAAAAGCGGAACAACTCTACCTAGCTTAAGACAATCAGGAATCATTCCTTTTTCTGAGCAATCGTTAATTAAGAAATGTAAAAGTTCTACCAAGCATTCATTCTGTAGAATAAGTTTCTTCAATGGTCTGGTGTGTACTTTTCTTTCATATTTTTAACAATTGTTAAATAGTTCTTTGAGATCGATTGGGTCAAATTTGATTGTCGAAGTCGCTTTTTTCGTAGCATTTTCGATATACATTTGGCAGTGTCTGTATTAGTATTACAAGTTACTTTGTGAGCTGTGTGTGTGAAAAATATATTAAATGCATCGGCTATCTGTATAGGATCAGTAAGATCTTTGCCATCTTCAGCCTTGATATTATTTATAGTTTTATTGGATTTTTGGTTTTTATTATACCTCACCTGTTCATTTATTATCTTTCAGGTCACTTTTATTTTATTTTTGAAAGTTCTTACTCTATGACCATATTGAAGTTTTTTTAGATGATATATATACTTTTCTCAGGACTTTCTTATATTTTCTTATGTGTGTAACACTTTCTTTGCATAGATCTAATTCTTGTTATTTCTCCATTTCCGCCAAGTTAGTCTTAGATATTTCTATTCCTTTCGATGTCCACTTTTTCTTATTACTACGTGCTATGAATTTCTTTTTTGGTAAAGCAATGTCATAATTATTTTTATATAATATTTAATAGCTTCTAATAAAATATTCATTCTCAAATTAGTGTCATTACAAGAAATTATTTGATGTTTTAATCTTAGAAATTCTTTTTTTAGGCATGAAATGAAAATAATTTATGTTGCTAGGTGACATCTTCCTGATAAACAAAACCTGCTTTTTTCGAATATTTTTTGTAACGATAACGTTAATTATTAATCTAATTGTTTTGTGGTCTGCAATTTTATGATCAAAAATATCTTCTTTAAAGTTACTAAAATTAACAATGACATTATCGATACAAGTAGCACTTGAGCTTTCAGTTCTAGTAGGTTTATTCAATACAAACTTGCAGCCAAATTTGTCTAAAATAGTTGAAAACTTTTTTACATATTTGTCAGCTTTCAAAATATTAAAATTAAAATCTCCTGCTCACACAATTCGTTTTTCTTCATGACTAAGCTTTTTATGTAGCAATTTTTTTAGCAAGTCAAAGAAGAGATATTTGTCTTTGTCAGGCCTATATGCTGCAATGATCACAATTTTAGTACATCTTAATTCAATTGCCGCAATTTCAAAATTCATTTCAAACGAAATTCTATTTATGTCATTTCTTATTTTAAACTCTAAATTATTCCTTACAAAAATAGCTGTACCGCCATGTATAAACAATTTTCTATTAAAATAAGTTGCTAGTTCATAATCCCGTATAACCATAGTAGGTATTCTATCATCTTGTCCCCATGTCTCCGACAGACATAGTACGTCACACTCGCAATCGTTTAGAAGATCTTCGATAACAGAATACTTGTTGTTAATACTCTGAACGTCTGCATGTAATACTATGAGCTTTTGTTTTTCTGTTCCTGTTTGTGAAAATTTTGTACATTATTAGATGAATTTGAGTATCGAAGTACCATTAAATAGTTTTGATGAGGCTGAAGATATTATTGTTTTTGCTAATAAATTCTGAAAAGTCTTATAACTGCTTAGCCTGCCATTATCGTTAGTTACATTGGGGTTTACATATTTTACATTTTGGACCGATGTGGCTAGATGCGCTATGTCTTTATTAATATTGTAGATGTCCATGTCATTCCTGTCATTGTATTTTATTCCGCTGATAATCACATTAAATAATCTGTGTTGTTTATCTAGTAGTCTTCTTATTAATTGAACATATCCTCGTTTTTTAAATATTGTTTTTTCGAATTTATTTATTATTATCACTTCAGTATCTTTCTCTATTAGTTCTTTAGTTTTTTCTTCAAAGCCTTCATGTAAAAAACAAATATGAAAAAAAATTTGCAGTAAATAACATTACATAATAATGTATTCATGTATTAATTTCAAATATCATTAAATAAGGTGTGGTGATTAAAAAAAAACATGGCACTTATCGTAATACATAATATTAAAAAAACAATAAATAAGGTTAATATATAAAAGGAAAATATTTGTTTTATAATTTTTAAGAATATTCTATCATGATGTTGAGTACGAAATTCAGGAAATATTCACATAAGTAATTAATAAATTATTCCGCGTATCTAAAAAAATAAACATTCCTGCGAAAATTATCTCAGTTTGCTTAATTTTATGTTTTAATTTTAATTAAAATATTAAAATTTGTACATATTACTTTCAGTGTTGCATAATTAATACTGCTAATTGAATTTGGTTTGTCAAGAAATTATATTCTCGTAAGAATGAACCTGAAAATTTTCATATTGTCAAGTGAGTTTCTTACATTACAAAATAGTTTTAATGGATGTATTACTTATTGAACAAATAAATTTTAATATCTGAAAAATGCGACGCATCTTGTCTCTACAGTTTTACGAGTTACTTAAATTTTAATAGATATATGTTGCATATATTTCATTCCCTAGAAAAATTGTATTTTTACTTAATATTACCAAATTTTCGGTTATGCAATTTTTTATTTATAATTTATAGTTTTTTAAGAGATTACTTTATTTTATAACAACATTTTTACATTAGTTAAAAACATTTAATTTAATTATTAGGTGTATTTTTTTTTTGAGATAAGCAAGTGACTTGTCCCTAAAATATTATATTTTCAACTGATGTCGGCAAAATCCATGTGAAGCCAACCGTTAAGTCGAAATATAGAAATGAGCTATCACTCACATAGACTTTCGACTTCACGTCGAACGAACTTCACGACGTGAAGTCGAAATATAGAAATGATAGCTCATTTCTATATTTCGACTTAACGGTTGGCCCTAATATGTTTTTTTAAATTATATATATATATAAATAAGTCAATAGGATCTATAGATCCTATTGACTTATTTATAACACACACATAATTTACTTGAGTTTTGGTTGCATAATTGGTTTAAGTTATATTTCTAAAATAACCCTTTTATTTTAGTTCTGTTGTTTATAT
Organism: Ligdia adustata; assembly: GCA_947049295.1. Classification (NCBI taxonomy): domain Eukaryota; kingdom Metazoa; phylum Arthropoda; class Insecta; order Lepidoptera; family Geometridae; genus Ligdia; species Ligdia adustata. Next base: position 7,573,210 of record OX346237.1, read on the forward strand.
CTATGATGATTGTGGAATCTTCGTTGCAAAGCTATTCAAAGGCCAGACCCCGCGTAAGGAAAACCCAAAAGCATCAGCAAAAACTAAAATTCATACGACCCACGGATTATGGTAGACTACATGAAAAGATGAAATTGAGTGGCCGTAATATGGAACACACTTCCTTAACCGGCCTGAACCTTGGTTCAGTTTATTTTTGAAACCAATACATTGCTTTGTCCTAATTTGTCTTCATCGTTGTTCTACTAAAGCTCGCCACATACAACCTGCCACTAAAATAAATATACAATTGCACAAAACACTGGTCTTCAGAAATACGTTTTTTTTTTTGAATTAGATTTTTTGCTTGATAGAAAAATATATTAAAATTAGGTATAAAACATTACGAAATTTAACTTTTGGAAAGTGTCCATTTCGACTTGTTTGGTCAATATCATCATTTATGATTAAATAACTAAAACGAAATATGTAAATATTATTATTATTTAAGCCTCATTTATTCCTTAATAATACTTAAAAAACATATTATTATGCACCTACAAAAATGCCACAAAGCGAATTTAGTTATTAATTTAGTATTTTTAACCAAAGCATGCATGTGAGTACCTAAGCACATTTACATTATATTTATTGATAAAGAATACAACATTATTATTATTAAGGACCTCTCAACGAGTAAAGGCCTCCTCCAATATTTTCCATTTCTTTATGTCCTTTGCTTTGTTTATCCAATCTTTACCAGCTCGTTTAATTATTTCATTTATCCATTTCTGTTTTGGTCTTCCTCTTTTTCTTTTGATTAGTGGTCCTGTCCATATTGTTGATTTTTTTAATGGCTACCAAATTTTCTTTTATTTGTCCCATTATTCTCGGTTTACAACAATATTGATAGTAGTTCATACTATTGTGACCTCCTCTTGGTATTTTGCTGAAAGATGATCGAGGCTTAGGTTCTATAGGTACTCAGAAACTCACCTCAGACATACTTCGCAATGTTTGTATACATAGTTTAATCACATTAGAGATCTATTATTTTTTATTCTTCAATACTTTTATAAGTATACCTATATCTTATACGCGTACTCGTGTTTATTTTGCTGGTATGAATAAATTAGGCCTTTCGTTCCTGCATTAACAATATTAATAACCCTAAACTCCAAAAAAAGGTCATAATTAAGATCCAGTAAAAACGAAGCCCATGGTTTTTAGCAATACAAAACATCATCTTTCTGCAATAAAAAACTATAATGAATTCTGTTAACTAGGTAGTAAAGATTAGAACCAAGTTTTTTTCTTTTAGCCTATACAGCTAGGCATTTGACCACAAGCTCGCACTACATAAGTTAACGATACTGTAGCCCTAGATGGAGCATGCTTAGTCCGGAATACACTGGCTATCAAGGAAGGCTACCGGAACTCACTGTTAGGTGTTTGTCGAAATATTGATACAACTTGAGGGTGGTAGATAACCAAGCTACCTAGGCCAGCGTTAGGAAACGCTCTACCACCATTCTATGATTTCCTCACTTTGTGTTCCCTCACCTACAGCTCTGGCTCTTTTGGCACGTTTCGTTCGAACGAACCTCATACCTTTTGCACTGCAATCGATCCCACTATCCACTCGACCCTCATCGTTACATCGCATTCATAGTTTAAGGGGCCCATTATCTTTCAGTTGATCCTGGGCACCGGGTTGTCCGGAGTACTGACGTGTGTGGTATACGCCAAGCTGACTCGCCCAGAAAAGCTATCCCGGGATGGAGTGGGATTTAGCAAACGAGCCGTGGTAAGGAATGTATTATTTATCTTATACAAGGTTATCCACTATTCGTGTACTAAGCCAAAAGAGGCTTACTAGACTCATCCTAAAAAACATCTTACATTATGGGATCAACACTGAAAACGAGAAAAACATCAGCTGATTCATACACTTTGTCGACGACCGATAAGCATTTTTTACAAAACAGCTTATTTATTTGAATTCTTATGACCAAAATCATTTTCCAACATAATTATTTTGATAAGAATAAGTTTGTTATTCAGAAATAATTAGAATTATAATAAATGTAGAAATAATTATATACTTGACATTCTTACAACTTACGTCTCGTTAACAGATAAGCATGCGCGACGGCAAACTCTGCCTAATGATGCGCACCTGGGACCTGAATTACGACCACATCATCAGCTCTGAGTTCACCGCGCATTTCGTTCACACGCACAGGTATAACTAAAAAAAGCTATATTATCACTTACAAGTATTATATCAACACTTCTCTTGTTCAGCAAACTGTAATACAAAAATAAATAGTCATATATTTTGGCACCAGGCTTGGTTCTGAACTTCTGAAATAGTAATAAATCTAATTTGTTAGTCTTTAGGTCAAATTGGCCACAAAAATACATGTTTTAGTTCTGTATGACACCAAAATAAAAATCCATCCATTATCCATCCTGCAATAAAACTAACAAAGGGCTTTTGTAACAGAGTAAATACCTTGTAACTAACTAATCCATAATCCAGGCTAAATATTATTACACTACATAAATACTAATACATACAATCGTTAATGCCCAATACGAGAGCCACATAGGAACAGACTAGGTGCTTTAAAGTTAACAATTGATTCTAATCACCATTCAAATCTAAATATCAATTTTAATCTACATATTTCGCTTTAAAGTCGGCCATCACCCACCAGTCTGTATTTAACTATTGCTGTGTAATACTTGCCCCCAACAAAAAAGTCTTTTCTACAAAAATTCCTCACACTTTCAAAATATTTTCTATGTTCCAGGACTAAAGAAGGCGAGGTGATCTGTTATTACGCAGAGACACTCGCGCTGCAGCAAAGGCAGTTTTTACTCTGGCCTGTGACCCTGGTCCATGTTATTGATGACACCAGCCCGCTTTATAAATATGGCCCTGAACATATCTCCAACAGCAAGTAAGTAATTTTACATATTCACTCTTATATTTCGGTTCTATGACAATAGTGTTATCAAGCAGAGCTTGAAAATTTTATGTTTATATAGAGGTAGGATAAGGATAGGAAATAATGGTATTCGTTTGATAAAGTGAAGGCCACTCCATCCTTCCTCCATAGCAATTTGGAAGGATATGAAGCATTGTTTTTGGGTTCACTACTCTGTAAGAACAGATTTTCGTTGCCTTTCATGTTTTTCAAACTCTAGGCCAGTCGGAAAAAAATTCAGTAAATTTTGAGATGCAAAAGAGTATGAATAAATGTTTTTGGCAGATTTATAAGTTTGCCCAGCTCATGTCCTGCGTTATAAATAATGTACTTATTGATGTTAGTGTGCGTTTATAATACATGTATTTTAATCGGCGAGTGAGTTTTCAGTTACGAAATCACAGTAAGCCTGAAAGGAGCGTCAGCGTCTATGGGCACTTTCACCCAGAGTCAGACGTCGTATCTGCCTAAGGAGGTCGTCTGGGGGCATCGGTTCCCGCCTGTCGTTAGGTATGTAGTAACGAAGTTATATGCCGTTTTTTTATAGTTCATATACTTGCGCTTGACCGCAACTCACCTGATGTAACGTGACGATGCGATCTAGGATGTAGCGCGCTTGCCTAGAAAAAACCGATTCACTCGCGATTTGAAGAGACCGAGATTATAGCTATCGGGAAATAGAAAACTTTAAAGTAGGCAACGAATTCCACAACCTGGCAGTTCGTTCGTAGGTTAGGTATTCGTTACTATATCACCAAGATAAGGCTATCCTCACTTTCATATATTAATTTACCTTTAGATGTTTAAGTTTAGTGCGAAACTAAAACAAAAACTAACGAAAAACAGAACTAAGTTTGACAAACATTTGCTTTTGTAGGTGAATTTGAAAGTACGGTTTCGGTTAAAAACCCTTGACATGGGAGCCATCCTAGTAGAAAGCCGTGTGTATAATACTTTATATATATATATATTTTTTTAAACCAATTATCTGAATTCAAATCTCCAAGATTTGGGATATGCATAGCTTAACAGCCAGTCAATGATTTAATTAAGCCTAAAATCATTGACCTAGTCACTCAGTCATTCAACTAACATGACGGAAGAAGAAAAAACAAATCATAACTGTCCAATCCGATGGAGCAACAACATGTGAGCCGTGGCCAGGATTACGTGGATAGGATTAGCCCAAGACAAACACCAGTAGTACTAACAAGAAGAGGCTTATAAGCAATGGGTATTTTACAGGTAATGATGATCTCGGCCATATCTTCATTCTTTCAAAATAAAGTAATTTGTATTTCAGGTACGATAGCCGGAAGCAGAAGTACGTTATTGAGCATAAGAAACTTGACGCCACCGAGCCCGTGGATACGCCCTTCTGCAGTGCTGAAGAAGTTTACCAGTAAGAAACTTTGTATATAAAAATTTTAGCCTTTAAGAAGTAATAGCTTATATATACATCACTCATACCATAGACATTCCACGCCTATGCAGTACTGGGTAAGCATTAGTTGATTTATTAAATCAAATGAGTGAGATTATATAAATTTAGTGATGAAAGAAAAGAAAAGTTAGTGAATTCATCAAAACCAATCTTCTTCGGCAATTGGGTTGTCACAATAGATTTAACGAATCAAAAATCTACAATCTAATGCTGGATTTGGGTCTGCAAATTCCAACGTATAGTCTCTTGGCGGTACCATAATTCAGTTTGGGAAAAAGGAAGGAACTAGGTAGAATCTAGCAATGTATTAAGATTTACTTACAATGTGACTACACCCGGTGATCACGGGTCTTATGGGTTTATTGTCATCTTAATCTTTTAATCACAGTATCTCGCAAGATCTTAACCAATTTGTATCATATTATAACTACTTGCTCGTTACCTTTCCTGACGATATCAAAAATAATATTTAGGTTATCTTTGCACTAATAAAGTATAATACAAGCGATGACTCTTACTAAAAGTCTCCAAGATATTTGCTTTGCTCAGTCAGGAATTATTAATTAATAATCCTTTCTCTTTCATTCCAGTACCCCACAAGATAGGCCAGATTATCTCCTACGGCCCAGCACTCCTGGGAGCTTCAGCGAGAAGATATCCTCATTCCAACTTGGAAGATCTTCTTCATTTAGGAAAAAGGCTACTAAAGGATGAGGAGTTAGAGAAAGACTCTAATATGTGTAGATTTTTAGGTCTGACGCGTCCATTGCAGCATGCTTTTGTTTTGTCTATAGCCTCAGTAAGACATTAATTGTAAATTAGTAACAGTTAATTGTTATACACATTTTGGTTAATATTATTTTGGTTAATTATAATAATATTACTTGCGCTTGTTTACTTACAAGAAATTAAATATTAAAACCTACTTCCGATTGGTAAATAGCCATTCCAATCTGTACCTACATTTTGTACCAAATTGTATATGAGTCAAATCCTACAAAACTAAACTAGTTTTAATTACACCACATGAAATAAATTAAAGTCGTTTCATTGCAAAGTATCGCTACTAGTAAGAATATTTTGCTAGGGAGAAATAAACCATGAATACAAATGAATAGAACACTTCAAATGGTACCTACGGCTACATGTATTTTTAATTTATTTTAGCTTAACGCATTAGTTATACGTAATAAGTAACCGTGTAGTTTAAATACCTTCCCATTCGATTATGGGTGACAAGGAAATTTCATGTTCTAGTAAATGGAAATATTATCAGTATCAGTGTTATTAATTTGTAAAGATTAAGCCGATGAAGGTCTTGTTTGCTGGTTGTGACTCTAAATTAACAAAGCAACGTTCAGTCCGGTCAGACGTTGTATGGATGACGAAGCGAGGCTTACCTTATTAAAAATTTAGGATAGACTATGCTATTTGCCCTTAAACTCGGCACTAAATTACCCTAACTCTGCTTTCCTACCCTACTCTACCTGCACTAACGAAAGGCGCTTGAGGTGACTTGTAAGTTGAATAAGAACGATGTAGGGCCATACAATAATATTTTGGCAGAACCCAATTCCGATGCCGCAAAGGACTTATTCAACTACGTGAATCATCACGGATAAATTGCCTAGATTTTAACAGTAAAAAGTAAGTAAAGTTTAAAACCAGTGTCTGTGTATACGATGTTACTGTACTGTTTAGAAAAAAAGTCCCAAAATTTAATTGGTTAAAAAATCTTGCATCAAAATATGTTAAGAGCATAATTTAGGTCTTTAGGTCAAAAATCGGTTTCTTGTAGTCTTAAGGTGCATTACGAGTATCACTTTACGTCACTTGACATCAGGAAGTTAGGTCAAACGTGAACCTACTAAGGCCGCAACTCTTTCTTCGAAAGAAAAAACAGTGTTTTCCTAAAAATAAAGTATGTCATATGCAAAATGTATGGAACAGCTTATTTTCCAATTTCATGTTAAACCCATCGGTACTGAAGGTTGTTTGTCGTAATGAATACATTTCGTACTTGCAAATAAAAGTACATATTGTTTGTCATGTCAACGCACCTATCAGTTCTAGGCCATATTTCGATCACAACAATTTGTTCAAATATATTTGTAAGTCTTATCTTTGAAGATAGAAGCAAATCTTATCACTAAGATAAGTTGTTGTCGCTTCTACTTGTGACACGAAAGACGTTTACGTCTCTTTACAAAATATAACAAAAGCTAATAACAAAAATCGTGTTAATTTTGATATCAAGGTGATGTGTTAAAGAAAGCAAAAGTGAAAAGGAGAAAATATCTACGAACTTAGATATATTATAACATATATATCGAACCTGAGGACAGATTCAAGAATACAAAAAGATGAGATAAATATAGACACACAGCTAAAGTAACAATATTACTTAAATATTCATCATATGTTCTTTAAAAAAATTAGCTCAGATGAATAAATATAGATGGATTGTTTAGAAAATAAGGTAACATAACAGAGTAAAAAAAACAACAAGAACATTGGTAACTAAAAGAAAAATACTTGGCAATAATTTTAAATTTAAACAACTGGAGGCAGCCAAATGAATAACATATACGAGTCAGAAAGTAGACGAGGAAGTCGCAGCAGAGCTTTAGAACGTTCTCTGAGCTATTCAGAAGCCATAGGCAATGGTTCCGGAAGATCTTCCATAGACATACCAAAAATAGGAGAGACAGACGTTTACACTAATGAAGAGCTAAAGAAACACTACCGAATTAGTCAAACTTACGTCGAAGGCAAAGAAATAGCTTTCAATACACAATCAACAAACGCAGAGACGAATCCATTGAAAATTCGAGATGAGACTACTACAGACGCTTCCCAATATTCAAGTGAAGATGAAACTGCATACGGTGGACTAACAATGACAATAGACGTAGATCAAGAGAGTCCAAAAACAGAAGGAACATATTACACGTCGGAAATGTCTACCAGAGTGATGGTTAGTGAGAACACTGATGAAAATATTTATGATAGGATAGAAATGGCTGATTTAAATGATACAACTACGACTATTGGACCTACTGCGCACGGTTATTCAACGCCATATAGCAGAAGAAGAAGGAAAAGTACTAAGCACAAGTAAGTAAAACTTATATTGTAGCGTTGGTCTGGAAATACAAATGCTCATTTTTTTGTATGAGTATGACGTAATGAAAAATTGGGCATGCGGCGTAGAATACTAAAAACTGCATTATATTCGAACTTTGTAGATATGTGTTTGTTTGTTTGTTTTATTGATTTATTTTTATTCAAATATTAATCACTCATTTTTTTAAGCATGGCAGTTGCGGAGAATGAATAAAATTAAGAGCAATGTGACAGAAAGTAAAACTGATTTGATATTTTGAAATCATAACTAATCTATTCAAAATATCAAATCTTTACTACAATTCTAGCTTTAGCTGCTCTTGCTTTAACTTATCATTGTAAAAATAATGTACATACTATTTTATTATCTTATCCGAATTCAAGAAATTCTTTATCGTACCTTTAGGAAAAGACACGATTTAGTTGAATTTGCGTGACATTTCCTCCGACTTTTTGTGACACATTTTACGTGTTAATCTCGAAACAATTACTCACTTAAATATTTAAAGTAAAGAAATCTTTAGATATTTTAAGCTATTGATATAACATAAAATGTTTAAAGTAAAGAAATTTTTAGATATTTTAAGCTATTAATATTTTTACGACTATATTTTAACTGTCGAGAGTTTGGTTATGGGGTAATAGGCTTTCGCAACCTACAAAATGTATGTTGCCTTTCATCCATATATCTGGAAAATTGTAATACGCACATATAGACACTGATTATGATAAACTAGCACCAGCAAATTATCTAGTAAATCTTTAAATCTAATTGTTTTTGATATCGGTGCTCACTTGGCAAATTCTCCACTAAAATGTTGATATTGGAACGTTGTATGTTTTTAGACGTCGCCATGGTCGACCCACTCGTTCCCGTCGGGTAGTTCTCAAAGATGGGGAGGAGAATGTCCCAGTCAGGAGCAACATTCCGGCGAAAGGGATCAAGTACATGCGTGACTTGGTCAACACTGTGGTTAGTATACTTCAAACCATTGCGCCGCACTGCCGGGCACTGGTCTCCCCTATAAAGAAGGCTTAGGCCATATTCTCCACCACGCTGGTCAAACTTTGGTTTGGAGACTTTTGTAAGTTTCTTCTCCTAAAAGCAGATTTCGTCACGCTGTTTTCCTACACCGTTTAAGCCAGGTGGTAATCCTACTAATATTGTAGACGTGAAAGTTTGTTAGAATGTTTGTTACTCTTTCACGCAAAAACTGCCGAACTGATTTGGATGAAATTCGGTCCGGTGATAGCTTACACGCTGAATCAATACATATCCTGTATATATCGCGAGTAACACCACAGGGCACACCTAGTTCTAATATACAAAAAGGTGAAAGAAAAGAGAATCATAAACATAATATGCTTGCCTGATCTTGAACCTATCAACTTGCGCCATTTTGCGAAGAGGAAGTGTTTTACCGACATGCGACACGCATAAAAGTTTGGTTGAATATTTCTAAAACTATCCTTTCTGTTGCATGTCTCTAAGCTGCGAGAACTTTTATGTACTGAATTTACATTACGTTAATTAATTATATTTTTTTGCTAATAACATTAAATAATACCTACCCTGCTCATATTGTTCTGTTATCCCTAACAGATTAACAGCAAATGGCGTTTCCTCATTCTACTGATGATAATATCCCACTTCGTGTTCTGGCTAATATTCGCTGCCATCTGGTACGCTGTGGCCACGTCATATGCTGACGATATAGGCGATGGGAAGGAACACTGTGTGACAGGGACGTCTTCCTTCGCAGGATTGCTGATGATGTCTGTTGAAACGCAGGTTAGACCAATACTTTTGCCTGATGAATGAATGAATGAATTAACTCTTTATTGCAGACACACAAACATCAAATATACGAGTACAGGAAAAATCTTACATCTAGTGTCACAAGTCTGCCGGCTTGTATGCTTCTTTCAAAGTCTGAGGACATGTGTTTTGCGTTTGTAACAAGTGCATGACTATCAAATTTTTAAATCTGTATATAATCCTTAGTTATATTTTTTTTATTTTGATGTACCCAGCGTCACTCTCGCGACTAAGACAAATCTATTGTCACTACTCACATAAAAATACGACAAGCCGTTAAGGCTCTAGGGCAACCAAAGAAATATACATACATACATGCATGTATACGCTCATAAAACATAACCCTCTTACTTCCAGTCGGGTAAATATTAATGAGCACTTCTTTTAACGGTAAATTTAAGTATGAATATGATCGTGAGGAAATCAGCAGGATCAGAAAAAGATAATTTTCGTGATTAAGTGAAGAAATTAGGCCAGAATGGTGAACTACACCCCCTTCATATGAGAGACCGGTGCCCGACAGCGAGATTCTATGAGTAGATACGTACGTCAGGCCTATTTGAGTCTCAAATAGGCCTTGGTCTGCTGGCTTGAACAGCCGTCAGTCAAGAGTTCGATTCTCAACTGATGTTCGAATTTCCGTAGCTTCTACCCTGTCAAATGCACTGATATAATGTGTTGCATTAATCTATTATGCTGCGTACTAGTCTTTTTACAAAATAGACAAGCCGAATTATGCGTATAAGAAACACTATGCCTTCGGTGCTAAAGAAGTTTTTACAATACTCGTGTGCTATAAGCGCTAAGTCGTGGCCGATGAAAGGCTCGTTCTAGAAACTTGACACATATTTTATTACTAAAAATTTTTCTTTCTCTATTTTCATTAGTCTAACCTATTGTTCTGGAGATCAAGAAAAAACCTGACTGAATGGCTGACACAAATTTCATTTCTCAAGCTGAGAGCACCCTGGTCTTTTGGAGTAAGTTAGCGAGTGCTAGTTAGTAGCACTCCCAATAATCATCAATGCGAGGAGGCAAATAATCTACACCCTTCCCTCAGACAGTTTATTCTACAGCTGGTCTCCAGCACATCAGGATAATTGTATTTATTTCAGGTTCTTGGGACTATGTTAGTGGACTGTTATGTCAGCTGCTGGTGGAAATTTGTATTATTGCCATTATTGCAACGATATTGTTTTGAATTATGATTTAATTTCAGATGACAATTGGTTATGGAGTGAGATATCCAAACGAAGAATGTCCCGAAGCTATCATCATCATGGTATTCGAGGTATATAAACAACTTACTTGTACTTATGTTAAATATTATAAGTTGTCTACAGAATAAAAAAGCTTGTTCAAATCTCTGGTCGGGTGTACTCACTTCTGAACAAAATAATAATTAAACATATTAGAACTTAATAATAAACAATTTACCGTGGCCTTAGATAGAGCATGCCTAGTCAGGAATACAGAGGCTCTCAGGAAAGACTGCTTAAACACACTGTTAGGTGTTTGGCGACATATTTATCAACCGTGCAAGACCTAAAATTGTCATTATTATAAAATTGATAAATGTTAAAAACGTGTTTATAATTTCAGATAGTAGCAGGCACGGCGTTGTCTGGCGGACTGACATCATTGCTGTTTACTAAACTCATCAGACCAAATAGACACGTGTCATCAGTTGGCTTCAGTAAGAAAGCTTCGGTAAGAATCATAATGAAACATCACTTATTTTTGGCCTTATCAATCTTAACTTTTGTCGTCATTTATCTTGTTTTGGCGCGTGACGTTCTCAATTGGATAGAACAAGAAAAAAGATGCTCTTAGTTAAGACGCGTTATATTAATAAGGCCTTCTTCACAGCAACGGTGCGACGTATCGTCTCGATTTTTTGATAACTCACCTCGAGTTGACCAGAGTGTGGCTATATTTTTCCGAATAATTTACTATTTTTATTGGTGTACTCATCATTATCATCATCATGGCTGCTGCTGGACATAAGTCACTCCAATGACACTACACTTGACAGTCCTCCTGGACTTCTCGTCTCCATCCCTGCCTATTATCTTCTGTCTGTTAGAAGATAAGCAGGCAGGGGGCCAACTCATAAAACATGCTAAATTAAAAATATATCTAAAACTAAGCCACAGAACACTGAACATTAAATTTTAGTGCCTACAGGTTAATGTTATTGATTATTTTGCTTAAGATGAAATTTCAAATTGTTTCTTATTCCAGATTTGTCTCCGTGATGGTAAGCTCTGCTTACAGTTCAGAGTGTGGGATCTCCTGTATCTTCATATCATCGGCAGCAACATTACAGCTTACATTATGAAACCGATAAGGTATTCAATAGTATTTTATTTACTAAACATTTCACAAATTTAAAAGCAAGAAATTGGGATTACTTTTATAGTTTATTTATTTGCAGTTACTCCTTCAATAAATTTGTCAAATCATTTTAAAAATATCTTACATGAAAAATTTGAGGTTTCCATGTCTTAAAGTTTGGAAATCTAAATTAGGTATTCCTTAATATCACTACGATCTAGCCGTAAACTAAGCCGTAATCTATATTAATAAGGATTTTTGAAAATTCAACTCAATGGGGTTTTAAAAGTTTAAAACATGTTTAAATTCAATATTATGTCGCGAGTAACGCCGCGAGTGGCAATTACTAGTACGTAAGTAATCCCATCCCAACGTTGACTGGAAGAAAACATTCTAGATGATAAGGCCTCTCATTGTGATACCGATGTTGAAAGAAATGTTGTATTGTATTTTGGTGATGCTACATATGATTTAAACACAGTAAAACAATCCAGTCTGATGACCTTAACTAAGGTGATCACTCTTAAAACATCTTCCACAAGTCCGTCCCAATCCTCAGGACATTAGAAGGTGAGCTGGTAAAGAACTACATCCAACATCTTCCCCTGAAGGAATCCCGTGCTTTCCTTCTCTGGCCAATCACTGTGGTACACGTCATCGATGCACAGAGCCCGCTATATGATTTCTCCGCACAAGATATGATGGACTATAGGTACCTACCTATATTTATATATTTTATAAAGTAAATAGTAGATTGTTTTTGTGGTTGTTAGTTAGGCTTGCGTTTTTTAGCCAATAGTAGATCAGCCGCATAGGTAGGAAGGTAAATACAGGATAATTGGTTAGGTGTGTACTTAGCCGAAAGGGGTCACTATATGCATCCTAAGGGATTAACTCTGAATCCGAGAAAAAAATCCGCAGTTTCATACAAAACGTTGATCGGTTGTCGACAAAATGTAAGTAACAGCTGAGTTTTGCTCCATTTTAGAGGTGATTCTACAGTGAAAGTGGTTTCTTGAGATGAGTTGAGTATACCCCCTTTCGGCTTAGTACACCCCTCACCGATAACCCTGTATAAGCACACTAAACTTATTAAAGTCGGTAAGCGTAAATGCCCGATTCCTCGTATTGATTTCCGGTTCGATTCCCATTTGGTTATAAAATAATTTTAATATTCATATTTTCCATGGTTGTTTTTGTTTTTTGATTAGTTATTACTAATATTACTCATAGGTGATAATTGCAAATTTTCAGCCTTATTTTCGGTTTCTAGGTTTGAAATCGTCGTATGCCTGACAGGTTCGTCTAAAAACATGGGCACAGTAACACAAAGTCGAACTTCGTACTTGTCAAAGGAAATCGTCTGGGGAGGCAGATTCAAGAATGTACTGCAGTAAGAATAACGTGAATTTCGGTGTTTTGAATCCAATATTATGGAATAAATTAATATATAAGAAATAATTTACGAGTACAAAAAATATCGAAATTATAAAAAATATATATTAATTTCACAGACAGCAAGTATTCTTTAAAAGTGACAATATAATTAAATCCTACTAATATAATATTATAAACGCGAAAGTTTGTAATAATGTATGTGTGTATGTTTGTTACTCTTTTACGGCAAAACTACTGATCCGATTTGGATAACATTTGGTACGGAGATAGCTTAGACCCTGGATTAACACTTAGGCACATTAACACATAACATACACATGCTGTTTTAACGCGGGTAACATCGCAGGGCGCAGCTAGTTTTTAATATAAATAATATAGTAAATATATTTTTTTCGTACTTGAACAAAGAACTAAAAGAGTTGATCAATTGTTTGATTAGTTAATTCAAGCCACACAAATAATAAAATACAAGAAAACAACAGTGCTTCGCTTTTAAACTACGTTTTGCAGAACAACGAGTGTGCTATTGAATGTATCTATACTATATCTACAAAACAAATTATCGGCACAAAAATTCAACGCTCACTTCTCACGTAATAATTTCTTTCTCAGTTACAACAAGGAGAAGGAAGGTTACGAGATCGACATAGAAAACTTAGATACCGTAGAGCAAGTCGAAACTCCACTCTGCAGCTCCAGTCGGCTGAAAGAGTTTGAGGAAGACATTAAAATGTCCACTCCAATGTCCATGTCTCCAACCAACCTGTCTGTTAGTCAAGATGACTCCACATTGTCCAGGTAACGAAACGTAGTTAAAAATAGTAGTTCTGCTAACAGTTGACCTCGCAACCCGCAATGCTTTGTGGGCAATACGAGTACCTTGGAAACGTATTGATTGACCAAATTCGTGTTGCTTGGTTGTATTTTACTCGTAAGCTAACTTTACCTCGTCGTACTATACTTACTACCCGGCGAACTATCGACGACACTACCACGATATATTTGCGACGTTAAAAAAAGAAGACAACTTCCTTATGCTTGCTAATAACTTTTGTCAAGATTGATTGAAAACTAAGATCTGTGCGCGAATACGAAATTTTCAGCATACAAACATACGAAGTAACAGACGAAACTAAAATTTGTCTCGAAGAAGAGACACTACTCGCTTCTCTCATTTGGTCAATTATAAAGATTTTTTGTTTATTTTAAACATACAGGGCACCTGAGTCTCTTCCATCCAGCCCCAGTCTGAACCGGATGGCTGGAACGCAGAGAAGCTTCGGGTGGAACTTCAGGAGATTTCAACCTGAAAGATACGTGACCACCGAGATTCAACCGGACGGGAAATCGACCGAGTCTAGGTGATAGGAAACCATTTTATGTTTCGTTATTCAAAACTAGTGATTACATTTAAATAACGTTGTAAGTACCTACTTATTGATTGATAATGTTATGGTAAATGCAAAACATTTTCAATACATACGAAACAAAAAATATTTTAATCACAAATTTAACATAATTAAAAGTATAAGCTCCCCTATTTTAGCCCTCATAAGCTGCACCCATATTTTGATATGAATTTATTGGGGAAAATACTTGCCTAGATCAAAATTGTCGGATGTCACAATTGACTTGGCACATAATTATAATCAATAGGTAAACCGATATTATTTATTCCATAGGGAATAAATAATATCGGTTGAAGGATGAAGAAATTTTTGTTCATTTTTATTTTATCGTTGGTAGAAAACAAAATGTTTTTTTTTTTAAGTTGTTTAACACTATATATACATATATACAACGACAACCATAGCGCCTGACACAAAAATATTAATGGAATTAAATAAAACAGCGATTCAATTTATCATGAATGCATGTATAGCTTTATTGTGTTTTATTTCTTAACATTACTTATGACTCAACAATGAGCTACTTCTAATATAGCCTGTAGTATTGCAAGAAGTATAAAGCTGATGCTTATATGAAAAACACTTATTATGAGACTGAGATGAGAATGAGAAATGAGAATTACTTATTATGAGACAAAATTAAACTCTTTTTAATATTTAACAGCAAGAGGCAGAGCTAGTTGTTGTTTAAGTTTTAATTTCGCTTCTTGCATAGCATGGTATTTAATTTCCGGTTTGGTATAGTTAGCTATGACAGGTCCATATATATTTTGAACGTATTGTAACAGATTTTCACATTTCTCTTTTGTATTGACCTCCTTGGAACTGCCCCATATTATAATGCCGGATACATCTGACTCATATAAGGTATAAAGCGCCATGGAGAGATCATTCTGTAAAATATGTAATGATTACATATTAAAGATGAAGTGGAATACGTATAGATGTTTGGTTGTAATTATCTGCTTGAAACAAAATTTTCTACTTTTTCTAAAGAATTTATCAACCAATTTAAAATCAGACATAGAAAAGATGTAAGAAAAAAGAAAAAAAGTCACCGAAGATGAGTCCACTTTATTTCCCTATTCCTATTAGCAAATCATAAAACACATCTCAATAAGTAAATAAATCAAGAGGAAATAAAACTGGAAAATATGAAACAAACTCATACACTCTGCACTTTTTGTGGAACTCCTTAATTTTATTTACAAGACAAGTATCGTTGAAGACTGTTATTATAGGATAGTAATATTTATTTATGAGTTATCGAAGTATATTCAAATAAATCGATAAATTCGATGACGAAATCGATAAATTCGATGACGTCTCATAAACGCATGCTACGCGTAAGTAGCATCTATATCGGTATTCTCTAAATTAGTAAAAAGCAAATGCTATAATAGTTTATCGGTTTAGCGAATCAGTATTCGCCGAATCTGTTACGTTAAAAAACAATTTGTTAGATGGCATAATTATGGAGGATAGTTATTGAAAAGAGACATAAGTTTATACGAAATATCTGATCTTACCTGACTTATATAGGCTGCACTGTCGCTGTACGATAAACCGAAATAAGGCAGTATTTCTTGACCTTCGACAGAATTTTCAGTTATTCTCACTGCCTCCCTGATTCTCCCTCGTATGAGGGAGCCAAATTGTAATGTATCGAATCTTTTGGGGGAGTACAACGATGGGAATAAGCCTTGTGACGCAGACCATAGCCACGATATACTGAAATAAAAATAATACAAGTGCAAAAAAACGACTGCAAGAACTTTAGACCACGTGGTATAACTAGGTATCTGGTGGCCACAAGTGAAACTGTGGGATGCAAGTGCTATAGACAAATTGCAGATAAAGAAGAATCCAATGATATCGGTCTACCGATTTATGCTATTAAAAGTCACAACGAGTCAGATTTACATACAAACTTACAAATATACAAACAAATACTCAAAAACAATAACTTATGTTTAGGGACTCAGGTCAATTAGCTTCAATTTGTCGTTAGCCCTCATAAATCAACTCACACAGGTCAAATCAGCTATGTGTGTTGATTACTGATCAACGATAAAAAAAAACTCACTCGTCATTTTCTTTCCGCATGCCATCAGTACAATCTTCTCTTAAGTATTTATTCATGTTGTAACAGTAAGGAAATGCGTAGTAGCCCCAACGAGCTTTAGGACGTAGATTCCTGGCGACGACAATCGTGGTCTCAAAGAAATTACGGGCTGCCTCTTCGAAACGTCTCTGAGCCTAGAAAAGATACCGAACTGAAATTATAACAGCAAGCTTTTTTTTTGACGAGTGGGGAATCTTCCATAAGATACCCGGCTATATATGTAGGATTGTACCTACTATAACACCCCGGTGACCAGTTAACTTACATTTCAAAAAAATAGTATCACTAAGAAACTGTCTATTAACACATATCTTAAAATTTCAATTGTAGGGAAAATGTTTTATATAAATGTTTTTAGCGCTACATTTCAATACTACATTTGTAACTCTTTCACTATATTTCACTAACACTTATTCAGTGCACTACGAGTAACTCGAACGGTTTCATCTTTTAACTCTTCATATAATGTCCGTGTGGTCGAGAAGCTGGAAATCCTCGACATTCACACGATGGTGAAGCTGCTCTTCATAGGCGACTTCTGGATCGCTGTCTCAACAAACTCCAATCTTAGGTCCCGATGGATTTCGTCGTTTCTTACGTACTAGGGTGCAAAAGTGATATCCTTCAGCATTTTGTTCTGGAACTTTTGGATTGTCAACTTATTGCTCTGAGCGGCACAGCCCCAGATATAACGAAGCAAAGACGGGGGCTTACATATTACTATTAAAATTACAAAACCACGGATTCAACTCAAATTCAAAGGAGGCAGTTAAATTAAATTGTATATTTAAACAACCGCTTTATACTAGTTTGAAAATGTTGTATAATATTTAATTGTATAATAGTTTTTTTGTTTAAGGAATCGGTACATCAAATGGCATTACAAAAAAAGTGCGATTAGCTTATAGATATTTGTACAGAAACGCGATGCGACCTTTATGAAATCTTATTAGTTACGAAAAAAATTATTGAAATCGGATAAAAACGTAGAAGACGACATTTTTTAAAGGTTCTATCAACACGTTTTTGATTAATTTAATTAATTTATCTAACAAAACAAGATCTATTTAAAAACTCAACGCGTTTATCTAGACTCGTCTATTAAGCAATTGTCTATAATTTGTCATGATACCAAATCTAGTGAATCCTTTGAATTTTCCAAAGTCGTAAATGTTGATTTTGCTTTGACGCAGACGCGCCTCTTAAGTAATTTTTAGCGACTAAATTATGATTTGACATTACCTCTTCTTCAATGATGTCATAGTCCCAGTCAGGATGGAGCTCTTCTTCTTCAAGCAAAGTTTTTTTTTTTGTACAGGCTATCTGAGCCGAAAAGTTGTTTGAATACCGGACGCCAAGCTTCGAAGTCTATCACACCTAGACCTGAAATTGCAAAGAATTAACTAGATAAGTAGAATAGTTTCTTTACAAACCAGCCTAACTTTGCATTAAGAGAGCGCCGATCAAAAATGTAGGATATCATTAAACGAGTTAAAATTAATCTACATAGTTTTAATTATCAACAAGCACTGGCACTCTCCAATTCATGTAAATAATCACATAAGAACATGAGCTCAATACTCAGGTAACATTTTCGACGCTAAAAACTTCGCTGACTCACAAATTGATCCCCAGCTCTCCTCGGGTTCTCTCTGTTCTCCATTTTTCTTTCTTGTTCACGTTATTGTATGGTCCAATAAAATAGGGAACAGACAATATCTAGTCAAAAGATTACTAACCAGATTTTACAATCATTTCACATTTTCAGTTTATACTCGTAAGTAGAAATGGTGGTGGAGTGGAACAAGATGGCAATAATGTACTAGTGTATTTAAAAACATTTTCCGCCAACTATCTAAATGCTGGCATTTGCTCTTTGGTCCCGATATTATTCAAACGTAATATTCAAGCGTTAGAAATAATAACCGCTTACCACTAAAATCTTTATCAGGAATCTTGGCATCTAAGTCTCTTGCAAACTTTTCCAAGTGCGCACTCATGTTTCCAAATTGTGGCAATCCTTCATTTCTAATATTTGTTTTGTCACCATTTTTAAGAATTGCAGGAAATAGTCCTACTGCTTTTGAATCTGAAAATTCATCTGAATACAGCAAAGCTATTTGGTCTCCTTCATATTTGTTTCTGTGATTGAAGTTTTGTATTATTCCATAGCTTTCGTATAGATTGTCAAAGTAAACATTTTTAGATGCGCATTGATGTGTTGGCACGTTCCAATATACTTTGAACGGTTTTTCTCTATTACGTATGGTATTGTAATTAGGTTTAGTAGGGTTGTCTTGCACCCCTACTACATAATTACTGAAATAAATAATTATAAGACTGTTAGTTTATACATTTTAATTCAATATTTTCTTACTAGTGGCTGTCATCTGACTCAAAATACAATATAAAGAAGTTTCAAACTTTGTAGCTCTATTGACCCTCTTGGTGGCTAATTTTCCAAAATCTTTTTTCCCCAACACCTTGAGTGTAGTTGCTTTCCAAACACCCTTTGACGAATACACCCTCTCTATATAACTAAACAGATTTTCCGTCTATCTTCATAAATACAACACGTATGATACTCGCATTGCCTATGGAAAGTCTAACCTTCAATTTTAACCACTTTTAGATCTCGATTTTGTTAAATAATAAATAAAAATAATGGAGTTTTACAAAATCTATACAAAATTACTCATAATGTCTGTGATCTATTTTAATGGAAGATGAGATCTTATTTATTTTTACCGGCTTTACCGACTGAATTTTTAGGGTCCCGTACCCAAAGGGTAAAAATGAGATTGCTGTTACTAAGACTTCGCTGCCCAGACAGTATGTTTGTCACCGGGCATCTCATGAACCGTGATAAATAGACAGTTGAAATCTTCAGTATATATAAACGCCGCCGTTTTTTACTACGGCAATATTAAGACTATTGAAATATTACTTGAAATATAATACGCAGACAATTTAGTTGTTTACATTCACACTAAAAATGAACTGATTAAAAATAAAATAATTAAAGGCAAACAAAAAACGCCATCAAAAACTACGAAACCAGATAGAAACTTGAACTACGAGTATTGTTGTATGGATAATGGTACTGAACCTTTCACGCGCGAGTCTGAATCGCATTCGATTCAGACTCGATACAATACATCCAATACATCAGTCTAATGAGACTGATTTTTGTTTAATTTTTGCCTCTCGATATCGCCAGGAAATCGATATATTCTATAACAATAATAATGTATTTGCCAGTAATATCGTATAATTTTTAAAAAAACAAACGCATGTTATATATGTAAAACTAGCCACATTCCTTGGCGTTAGCGTATATGTAGGAGAATCGAATGAACAAATAAATACTCTAGTAAATTATTTCTTTAATCTTATAGACTATTTAAAAGAGTATAGGTGTTCCGAAGTGGTGCCATTTAAATGTTGTCAAATTCAGTCCAGATAGCTTTAATTTCAAAATTTAAATAAACATATTGAGAACCTCATCTTTTTGAGAAGTTTGTATTAATTGTGAATTGTTTTAATAAATATATAATATATCGTTTAACAAAAAAATGTGATATATACAAGATTATGGTAACTAATTAGTATCCTCTTAAGGTTCGCTTCTGACGATTATAAACAACTAAGTACTTACGTTTTAGAACATTTGAAAATTGGCATGTTTTTATAGCTAATTAAATATTAGAATATTTAAAAGTTGAAAAATAAATAAACAAGAGTTGTTTCGAGGAAGCTAGGTGATTATCAGTACGCAACCCTGTATAAAATTGAAATAGAATTAATATTATAATACTGAAGAATACAGCTGTTCAAGTACATGTGTTAATCTATTATTGAAGTAAATTAATCAAACACACGTCACGATAGTTTTTACCGGCTTATTTTTTTTAATGGTTGTTACTTGTTTTATCAGAGGCGGGTGGACTGATTTCAAAAAAATAATCTTTTTTTGTTAGTTGTGTCGATCGTTTAAAAAAAATATATAATTTAACTTACGTATGTCCAAAGCTTTGTGCCACACAGGCAGTCAGTAAAACAACGACTAGACACTTCATTTTTGAAAACCACAAAGCAGTTTTCACCCTCTTTATATACTTAATGGCTTTGCTTTTTAAATAGCTTATCGTGAAAAATAGCAACATTGCGCAAGTTATATTATTCTAAATTAATTGATTATTAATTTTAATTATATTGACATTGTTAAAACGACTGATTTTCCCGAATTAGAATGATTAGTTTGTAACTAAGCAAATTTTAGATAAAATTCGGAACGAACGATATTAGAAATAATAGCAAATCAGTGTGTTTTGGGCTTATTGTGAGTATATATAAAAGTAAGTCTTGACTGACTGACATTTCGCTAGAAATCTACACAAAGCCTAATCCACTGAACTTGGAAATATAAAATATGGAGTACTTATGTAATCATTATGGGGTGTAGGGGTCAACTTAGAAAGGATTTTGTGGAATTTCAACCCCTAAGGGATCCATTAGGGGTTAAAGTTTAAGACGTATTAGTGTTACACGCAACGTTGCAGGTGACAACTAATAACATAATAGCAAGAGTTATATTTTCTAATTTATTATAAGCATAACTAATATAATTGAGTTATCTTTGTTAACTGTATTTTTATATTTTTCAGAGTTAGACTGATTAAATTGATTATTGTACTAATAAGGGGTAATTTATGTATGAGAAATATTTGCATCTGAAACGTTTGCATCGTTTGATTTTACCACATGTAATGAAATTAAAAATAGTTTAAGAACATTTGGGGGAATCTGAGCAATCTGAGAATAAGTGGACTCTACTTAGAATGACTAATTTAGTTAGGAAATTTAACATGAAAACCCTAACATGGCTCGTACTTAACTGATCCCTCATAAACTCATCACTTATAATGATATTGACTATTACCTATTTTAAGTATTTTTTCAAGCAAAATTCGAAAAGTAAACGCTTTGTTTCAGTGTGGTGTGAATAAGACAGAGTTTTAATTGTGATCCCCCATTAATAAAAAGTCAAGTGTATGTACGTACCACTTAAGTGTATGTACGTACGCACTTGAAATATCGTGAAGAAACCTGCTTGTCGGAGGTACTGGCTTTCAAAAACAACACACACACACAACCACGTTTCCAACTCGCAATTCGGCCAGCAAGGTAGGCCATGTCTAAGGTAGGCCCTCTTTCAGAAGAGACCCGTGCCCAGCAGTATTACAGTATGGGCTGATACGATACTTGCACTCGTACCTGACGCCTGACAATGTTCCGGAGCAAAGCAGCTTGTTGCTACTACATAATAAGTAGGCACTCGAACACATTCTCTATTTTCAATAGAACCCCGGCCGGGAATCGAACCCGGGACCGCCGGTCATGAAGGAAGTATTTTATTTTATTTATTTAGATAGGTACAGGTTACAGACAATTAGTTACAAACATATTATAAAGCTTAGAAAGGAAAACAACACTATAAACTTACTACCAATCAAAACCATACACAACTTGATTAACTAATATATCTTATGACACGATTTAATTAACTACATTTGAACATGAAAACTAGTATTTTATTTAATAAAGCTAGTAATTAGTAATTTAATTAATTTAATTAGTAAAGTATACATGGTTGTTAAAATACATGACCACAGTATATTTAGCTGGAATATTTAATTTATTTTCTTTATAAACTAAACAATGACAAGTGGTTATAAGAGACTTCAAAAAAACCCGAGTGTTAAATCTTTAATTTTAATATTTTATATACGACAAGCCGTTGAGAGTCTAGAGCGTGCCTAATAATTATACATACGTACATACAATCGAAAAACATAACCCTCCTTCTTTCGCAGTCGGGTTAAAGTCTTTGAAGGCGGATTAATAATACTATAACCACGTAGAGCAGCAGGGTAAGGCATTTAGTAGAGGCAGATATAAAGCGACGATGCAGCACGTTTGCCTAGAAGAAACCGATTTAGATTATATGTATTTGTCGGGAAGTGGAGTATTAGGCAGTTTGGCAGCGAATTCTATCTCTCCTAGATGCTGGAATGAAATTAGATATTTAGATAATTTAATACAAGAGAAAAATTCTTACTATATATAGTGCTACAAGTGGCGGCCTTATCGTTAAAAAGCGACCTCTTCCAGGCAACCTTATAATGGAGACAATGGTGAATTAAATGAATGAAATAGAACGAGGTATACAATAAAGAATATACTTAAATTAACTTAACACACAAAATGTTAAAATCAATAGATACTCTTACTAAACAGTATAATGATATATCATAATAAAATAAAATAAATAAGCAAGGGGGACAATAATACATATAGCAGACAACTAATGATCACACGTCAGATGACAGATAAAACTTTATCACCTTATCCTTGAAGCTACTCAATGATGGGGCTTTTCTTATATCCAGATTTAATGAAGTGGTAATATATAGAAAAAAATACGAGGATAACAGTGTTTTTACTTTTTCTCTATCATTAAAAATGGCTGAAAAAATTAAGATCAAAGTGCGCATTTTCGTTCGACATAATTTCAAAACGTACTCGGCATTCTAAATCGTGTTGACGTCACAGCTCGTGTGCGGGCGGGTATGGCTACTTCGTTCGCTGGCTGCTCGCGCTACGCATCTTGTTAGTGGCTAGTAATCATCTAATAGTGATGAAGTACAATGACGTGCCTCAGTGTTTTAATCAAAATCTAAAAACACTGGAAAAGCTATTTTTTAACGTGTCGAGGAATCCAAAACGCAGAAAAAATGGATGAAAGCTATACGCCGTTGTTGCAATTACACCTAAAACTACTGCATACTGTTGTGAAGATCATCTTAAAGATTTTTTTAGTCGTTGAGGTATTTCTCTCAAAAAGGGGCGAAACATGCTACAGCACCATTTACTGGCCGATTTCAACGATTATTTAGTACAAAAATACAGAACTCAATATTATATCATAATAGATTAATGATAATAAGAACAAATCTGTCAAGAGGTTGTCTTTTTTTACAGTTGTTAAATATCGCGGTACCTATTTGAACAACGACATGACGATTATACAGAGTTATCGGTTAGGGGTGTACTTAGCCGAAAAGGGGTCACTATACTCATCCTAAGGAACAACTTTCACTATGGAACCAACTCTGAATTCGGGAAAAAATAATCAACTGTTTCATACATTTTGTCGATGACCGTACAATTTTTTGTATGGAACAGCTGATTTTTTTTCTTGAATTCTGAGTGCGTCTTATAGTGAAAGTTGTTCCTTAGGCTTAATATAGTGACCCCTTTTGGCTTAGTACACCCTTAGCCGATAACCCTGTATTTTCGATTACTTAAGTAAATGTATACTGTTAAATTTACAGAATAGGTTTCATATTTAATATAATAGTAGGTATTTTAGGTTATGCACTAACCCGCCAAACTCAGAAAACAGATACATACTCGTAAGTAGGTACCTAAACAACAAGACTTTAAAAATTCTTAGATTGCCAATACAACCTGAAGACATTTTATTATTTATTAATGAGTATCTAACTTATAGTATTTGTAATAAATATAATATGCTTAAAAGACATGCTTAATTTTTAGTTTTTAATCTACGTATTTCAGCAGCCGTACAGTACTTATTTTTTATAAAATATTGAGCTACCATCAAGCTATCCACTCTTGGTAGATTGTTCGAGTAGCCTTTCTGGAATCCTTTTTCCATGAATGATATTAGATAAATAATAAAAAAGTATCTGACACATGCAAGTCTTATTTAGGCAACAGAATCTTAACAAAGAGCAGCGCCGGAGAGTCTTTATCTGTATGAGATTCAGTACTGGCGAGTGGCGCGCGGACGTGTTATTCGACCTACGACGTCATCACAATTGGCGGGAAGCTCGGCAGTTTAAAAAAGTGGTCTAAACTTCTCGTAGTGATAACTTTGTTAATACTGCATGTATTTACGTGAAACAAAAACTAATATGATGTACATAGTCTATGCTTTGATGGTAGGTATATTTTAATGTTACATTTTGACCCTTTTGTGTTCTCCGTAACTTTATGGCACTCTCCTCGACATGTATCCGACAAAAAACAATAGGCTAGCCAATTTTTGAACATGCTCAAGGCTTAATAAAAATAATATGGGACCTCGTAAGTAAATAATGTACAGTCGAATTAAGTACCTCGACCGCTTTGGAAGTAGAAGAGAAGAAGTTACATAATAATGACATAGCAATCATAACCAAAATACACTTTTAATTCGAGCATCATCGTTACATCTTAGAAAACCACAATTTTTATTTCGTTTAAATCGAGCAAATTAGATCTTAGTGCAACGGAAAAAAGGTTTGTTTTGACAGCATATGTTTTCTGGCTTTTCTAAATTGCCCACAATTGCTTTGATGAGAAAAGTTAATAACGATAGTGGTATTGTTTATTATTATAATGACATTATGAAAGAAATAAGTAGATACAGATTTTAACCTACATTATTTGATAAAAGGAATTATATTAAAACAATTCTTTAAAAAAACTACTACCGACCTCCATTACGGCTGGCGCGGATAGAACTTTTTCAGTTATTTCGATTAAAAAATCCAACATTTTGACCGATTTTGTCAAAATTATAACAGGACCACGTGGGAGGGACCCTTTCAAACAAAAACAAAGAGAACAAGTATCTTTCAAAGCGATAAAACATGAAACAACCAAAAACAAACATAAATAACAGTAGAGTAGAAAAATCGGCACACACACGATCTATGGGTCTCATAAAATAAACGTATTTGCCAAATAAACTTGTGTAGGTACATAACAAGCGTACCCATGTCAAGGGTGCATAATAGATTACCTAGTTCATTACAGCACATGCAAATACCTTTTCTTCATCAGCAAGCAAATGCATGTAACCACAACAAAGCCGTATTTTACTGACGCAGGTATTGTATCAGCCATTACACATCCATTCTTAGGCATGGGAAAACAAATAGACCATTAAAAACCACAATATACATAGTTTTAAACTTTGAATTCCCATTTGACTCCCTTAAGACAGCTATAGACCTCCAACTTGTCCATACAATAAGCTATAGCTCTTTTCTACCTTTAAATGTTGTCCGATTCTAGTGTTTTTTTACATAGCTAACACATTAGGCTTTACCGTTGTATTTGTATTTTTTTCTGTCCTTTATATCACTTTAAAGTTACAAGCTTCCTAAGCAGTCATATCTTTGCGCTGATACGATGCCTATTAAAAGACTTTATATAATATTTATAAAATAATAAAACGTGTAGGCCTAAAATACATCATAGTGAAGCGATTGACACCAATGACAAAAAATACGTTACAATTTAGGGGGTGAAAAGAGGTAGGCCCCGGGACGAAATTGTATCAGAAACACGAAAACAGTGTATTTTTGGTGATCCTCTTAAGGGTTGAATTACCACAAATCCTTTCTTAGGGCACCCTTACACTCTATAATGAATAAACTCTCTAAATTTCATGTCTCTAGGTCCAGCGGCTCTGTGTTTTAAGAGTATAGATCGTTGTATTATGTCAGCCCCTATACATACATCCTACTTGTTGTTAGGCATAGGAAAACAAGTTAATCATTAAAAGCCAAAAAGTCATACGTCTCCTTAGATGACGTGATCGAATCTGCAAAACTGCAATTTACAAATCGTACAGAATCGAGTCATGTTCGAATGAATCATGGATAATACAATCGATTGTGGGCGATCTCACTTCCTGTTGCTAACTGGATTAATTCTCGTTCATTTAACCTTCAGTGGTTATTTAACCTTTTATGGCTTCACACGTCGTTAACATTTAATTATAGCATCTAAAGATCATTATAGATATGAGGAGCAAAGATATTTTTAAAATTATCGATATGAAGGTCCGGAGACAGATGTACTTTGGGGAAGTAGTATCTAAGTAGATCGATCCAGCCGTGTGAGCACGAGAGAAAAAGTTTCTTCTACATAGAGTCCAACTCTTTTTGAGGACGAGCTATCTTTTGCCAGCGAAAAGAAAAACTGCTTGTTAAATTTCGCACCGCGAGTTTTTGAAGCGGGTGACAGATACTTTTTGCATGACGTCATAGATAATAATTAAAGAACGAAGCAAAGAACGCCAGCATAATTTTTTAGTTACCTAATCAATCATGTCATCAGTAATGTTTATAAAGAACTCGTGCTCGCCCAGCAGGCAGGCGTCTTTAAGAAATCAGGAAACATATATACCTAGCATGTAATAGAAAGGTGTGACAATACTAAGGGTGTTAGTTTACCAATCGAAGTAAGCCGGTTGTAAAAAAATTTGCTAGATTCCAGAAAAAAATATTAGGTTCCCCATACAAAAATAGGTCACGTGATCGGTCAAGTTGTATGGAAGATGCATAATTTGTTTCTCGAATTTTGAAAAATTTTGTTTTACTACGGGTTTACTTTCATGGGTAGACTAAACAGTCTAAGTATTGTCAAATATTTTTGTAACACGTTGTATCTAAAACAAATCGACGATTTAACAACCTCTTCCATTTCTGTAGTCGTTTAATACACTATGGAGAGATATCATGTATGTAAAACCCAGCTAGGACATGTTTACTATTCACGAAGAAAGTAAGTGGTCTCAGATTAATAATAAATCAACGTATTAATAAAAGAAACAGAAACAGTCAACAAGTAAGCTGATTAGCATTAGAATTAACATCTCAGCTATTTTCTCTTTGTCACGTATCGAATTATATTAACAGTAGGGCTGTCAGTATTTAGCTAAGCAGTTTATGAATAAAATCGTTAAAAATCGGTCAAGTGCGAGTCCAATTTGAGCACTAAGGGTTCCGTATCATTGTCTATACAACATTTGCACAATACCTGTTTTTGTTAGTAATATCAGGCAAACAACGGCGAAATAACGTATGTTGTATGGGAGCCTCCTTGAATGTTTATTTTATTCTGTTTTTTAAAAGACTGCGAAAGAAGGAAGGTTATGTTTTTAGAGTGTACGAGTATGTATGTTTATATGTATGTATATTTCTTTGACACGCAATAAAGCCTTAAATTAACGGTTTGTCGTATTTTGATGTGAGTAGAGTGTCAATCAATAGATTCAATCAAAAGTCTAAATAAAGGATTTATTGCGCCAAAAGTATAAACTAAAAAAGTTTTCAAAATCCATCGAGTGTGGTAAATTAAAAAAATTGAAATATAAATGACTTATAATTTTTATAAGAATAACTTATAAGAATAGGAAATCCAAAGTTTAAGATACATGTTTAAAGATTAAGATGTAATTTTTTTAGCCTGCTTTTCGCGAGTATTAGGAAATGCAGAGCCGAGAGCAGAGCCGCTTTGCTCGCTCGGTCAAACAATTGACAAAGTTCCATCTGCTTAGCGGCGGACTGAGAGGTAGAGGCAACAAGAAGAAAGTATACCCTAACGAACAAAAAAAATCAAATAAGTCCAGCCGTCTCCAAGAAACCAGGTGACAATAACAAACATAAAAACATACCCGTTGAATTTAATACTTTTTGAATGTCGATAGAAAAACCTAGTCATCGCAAACCTCCTCTGTTATAGTCGGATAAAGAAGAAAATAAGGTTGTAAACCCTGCATAGACAAATTGTTTGGAATTCGTCGTGATATACGAAGCACGTTCATACTTATGTATGGGATGTACTACGAGACAGGCAGACAAACAAAACCTTTGTTTACTATATACAAAACACGTGTAGGATAAGTGATTCATAAAACAATTTGATTGTGAGAAAAACAATCGAAAATCGCCGTCAAAAAACAAAATCCAGCGTCAATTCAAGATTGGTACAAAATACATAGATCTACATAAATATGAAATTAAGATTAATAAATTATGTACTGTCAAACAATTTCCTAAAGCTATTTTGTAGACTAGATGTAAAGATGGAATTACTTCTTTAACCTTGACACGACTGACACAAATCGATATCGATCGACTAATAATCATCAACAATCGGAACATTACGGGAAATAGCAATTCAGATAAGCCGAAAAACACGCGTTGATTGACTTGACTTGTTCATAATTAAGAGGAATCACCAGCTCTAAGTTATCGTACACGCGTATTTCAATTTGGTATCTGAATATGATATACGTACATACGTATATCATATTCAGATAAAATATATATGATTAAAAGTACATACTTTTAATCATATAAAGAAAAGCACTCTTAATTCGTAGCATTTTTCTATGTTCCCTTATTTTTCGAAGATAGCTGGATATATTTTTGTTTGAAAGAGTGGCTTTCCCATTTGTCCCACATAAATTGTATCATTATTGTTTTTTTAGTCATATTTTACATAAATATGGTAAAGTATCTATCTCGTTGTTAGTGCAATTTTGTATTTCTCCGAATGTCTTCGAAGAAGAAATAGTTTTTAGCGATATAACCACATTTTGATTTTCATTTTACTACATATACACAGGACATTGCGTTCACTTAGGTTTTTCTTTTATTGTAGTTATAGGTAACACGTGGTAACGCAGGGACAGATAAGAAAATAAAATCCTGTTTGACCCCCTGAATATATCGTAAAGAGACAAATAGGTAAACATATTTCTGTATGTCCCTTTATCTGTCGTATTGAGAGATACAGATTTTTTCCTGTTGTCTAGACAGAAAAGTAATGAATACGTTAAATACTGATAGTTCTGAAGTAGGTGTTGGTTTCCTCTTAAAAGTACAATGACCTCATTTCGGCTTATCTTTGAACTGTATTTTGTGCAATTCAGATAACAATATATAAGTACTGGAATGTACCATAACATCGTGAGTAATATGCCACTATAAATACTAGCCGCGCCCTGCGGTTTTACCCGCGGACCTCAATTTTTTTTATAGCCTATGTTACTCAATGATAAAGTAGGTTACTAACAGCGTAAAGATTTTTTTAAATCGGTCCAGTAGGTGTTAAGTTTCTTCGTTACATACAAAAATACAAACCTTTCCCTATTTATATGTATTAGTAAGTATAGATGTAAATAATATATTATGATTTTCGTATGAACTGCTTCCATACTTTAAAAGGTCATCGTACTAAATAAGGATAAGTCCTAAAAAATTCAGCTATCGAGTAAAATTAAGTTTGAAACTTTGGGCAATATGTATTCGATAGACTATTGTAATTTCATATTCCACAAGTAGCTGTCACCCATGGCGTTGAACGCGACATTATAATATGCGACATAAAGAAGTTCAAACTTTGAACCCCTATTTGACCCCCTTAGGTGTTGAATTTCCAAATATGCCTATTTATAGTTATAAATAAATAAAAACACATCAATTTTTATACTTAATACTAAACACTCATTGTTTGATAATATTTTATCCTAAAAGTTGATGCTAGTTATTCAGGTTTATGTCTATTTTGCAATCATTAATATATACATTAAAGTCTTATAATATAAGGTCTAATAATATAAGTTTTACCCGCTGCTTCCCCTCGTTATGTTTGATTTCACGGGGATAAAATAGACGATGGCACTCTTCGACCTCGATCTTTGTGTAAAAAAAATAATTCGACCGTTTAGATCAGTTGTTGAAAAAAATAAAAGTAAACAAACAATTAAACAAACAAAGACACTTCTATACCTGAAAGAAGCTTGAATGTAAATTAAACTCCTTTATATATCTCGAGGAAACTCTATGGCCCTTTCTTAACTTAATTCGTTCAGTTCACAATAAATCCTCCGTGCTGGCTGATAGTATTTAACCTGCTTATAAGCCCACCGCACGTGCGCGCGGCTCAGACCGTTCGTAAAATTGGCGGTAAAACTCGCGCGCTTTTTCCCATCACTCAAATGTCAAAAACTACTTTAAAAAAAAGAAAAGAAAGTTCAGAGGCAGTTTTATTTTTTCGATGTTGTTTTTGTGAATAATATTTTAACGTTTGAAAATGAAGTCGTTGTTATTTATATTGCTGGCTGGATATGCGGTGCGATGCGATGAGAATAAGTAAGTTAATTTGTGTAATTAAATTTCGAATTTTAATAAATCAATCTATTTTATCTGTGTATAGTAAATTTAGTTTCCATCTCGTAATTTGATAATAATTTGAGATGTTAAAAAATAAATTTAAAACAACTTTCAAATGCAATTTAGAAACGGGTTGAATAACCATTTTTTGGGTTTTGTTGCACAACTACAAAAATATAATTTTAACGTCGTCCAGTCAATGACTTCACATAAGTTCATGGACTATACGCATATGTCTAAACGTAATAAAAACAATTAAATACATACATAAATTACCGTAGTTGTTATTGTAATATTATATTTATTCTATGGTAGCGCACATGGTTAAATAATAAGTTACTTTTGTTCGATTTATATATTTTATATAAACATTGTTTAAAGTCATCAGAAATGACAGAATCGGTAAATTAACACATGTCATCAGCAAAACTTAAGTATTTTTTTTTATTATTCATTGTTTGTTTTAATTTCCAAGTGACATTTATTTATGACTGATATTGTATTCAATCTTTTTGCTCTTGTTTTTTTAGTTGAATTTTATTTAACGATTGCAGTGTTTTTCAGTGGATTTTTTCTTATAAGGTTTTTCTTAATTTCTTACGCGTTTTGTGTTTTTATATTCTTTTAAATATATAAATAATTAAAATAACACTGAAAATACTTATAGATAAATAATAATATCATGAATACCTACTCCACAATACTCGAGTGTTTGTCTGTAAATTTTATAATCATATTTAGGTTATAATTTTCCACCAAGACTGAGACATACATAACGACAGAAACTCGGTTTATTTATATTTACAGGTTCTATAAAATTACAGATTTCTAAAATGATCGAGGATTTTAGATTCTTTCCTCTATCCCTAAACCAGGAGGAATTTTGAAATCGCCAAAAACTACCTCGAAATTGGTTTTTTTAAGTCGAATAATTAATATTATTGTACGGTCAACAGTTCACAGAACTTAAAGTTAATTTAGTTTGGTAGGACATATTATTTACAATTAAATGCCACACAAACCACATACACCATAGATTTATACACAAGTCTTGCATCCATCTAGGTATTATCAATCGATTTACAAACCCGCACGTTGCTAGGCAACAAACCATATACTCATATATATATATAACAAGTTTACAAAACAGGATCAACCTGTCGGTAGTGGAAATTGAACATTACGCACTAGAGCGTAAAGTAAATTTTGCGTCAACGTGTATATTGATTGCATTGTTATAAGAAAAAGTTTAGCAAAACAAGAAAGTTCATCGCATCCGTCGGAACTGGATTTTGTTTTGATTGAGATTTATTTTTAAACAGTTGAGGGAAACACGACATTACATCAACGCATTATTTTTAAAGTGAAATCATGGATATATTGTTGTTTGTCGCCTAAATCAATATCCATCATAAGGTTGTCTAAAAGCGTTTACTTCTAGCGACACGGCCGCCACTTGTGTTACTTCGCTATCAAACAGTTTTCTCTAGCATTTCATGTTTTTGTGGGATTACAAAAAATAATTAATTAATCTGTTCTAGTAAGGGAAAAAACCAGAATACATTTTTACTGGCCCTAATGAGTGGTAGGGGGCATTTAGGAATATTTTTTTGTTTTTGTCTCCCTGCTATATTATTAGGGGGATAGTTAGGATTATCGATGTAGAAAACAAGCAATACCTACTTATAAAGTGTAAAACCGATTTCAAATATTGCTGTTATTTTGATTTAAAAGCCAAACTACTGGGCCGATTTTGTTAAAAATTTATATGAGTGTTATTGAAAATTAAATAGGTACATTTGTTAAAAAAAACAGTATTTGAAACAAATTGAGAAATCGGGAAACATACATAAAACAGGAACCGACAAATTGAGAATGAATCTCCTTCTTTTTAGAGTTGGTCAAAACTGGACTTGTCAACTTTAATCTAGAGCCGGATATTATTGAAGCATCAAGTCGAGTTTTGCAAAATATTAAAATTAGATAGAGCAGCTGAATCTCCACGTATAATATTTTTTTATCCACATGACACGAGAGCTTCAAAACAAATATAATACAAAAAAATATGAAACATGTCTAGAAAATTGTGGAACATAAGTATTTACACAGAAAGATAAAAATACGAAGAATTGAGCACCTTCTTCTTTTAAGAAGTCGGTTAAATGCAAGAACTTCGAGACTAACTTAACAAAACTTAATAAATATGAAATCTTAATTCGCTTACTGGGCCTTTGAACAGCCTTTTGCTCGAAATAATTACTTAATTTGAAGTTCCGAACCTACCTAATGTATATTTACTTTGCTAAAACTGTAATAAAGATTGATGGATTTATTATTATGACTGACTGTCAGTCTAGCTCGCGTGCCGTCAGCTCGTTTGCGTTTAGATTGAGATATAAAATCCGAATAGATCTGCTATACGAATATGCTGGTTTAAAACAAAAAAAAAACTTACAAAATACAACTTTTTAAAAAGAAAGTTTTTAAATTTAAACCACATTTAACGAACTAATGAAAACGAGTCAATTTGTTAAAAACATTAAAAAAAATTGGCCTCATCATTTTTATTATGAAAGTGAAAAGATAAATGAAAAATAACATACATATTTTTTTATTTTACTCAGCATGTAATAATTACGTTTTTAGTGATTTTTGATAATGTAAGAAAAGTTCCGATTGATGTAATACTCGTCAAATGCTCGTAAAACAAAAAAAAATAAATGCTGTCAAAGAAGAACATAATTATGTCAAATATTTTTACAGAAAAGGATAAGCGGATGCTTAACATAGTTTCATTCCTTCTTTTTTATTTATAATATAGATTAATTAATTGCGACTTTAATTCAATGTCTAATACATATAATTTTAAGTACTTACACAGGTATTCTAGCATTAACCTATTAAGGCGCGGCACTAAGTCTGTCTGAGTAACCTTGACCGTTTTGTAGCACATAAAATGACGAGTTAATGTGATTTATCATGTTCTTGTGAAAATAACAAGAGCTTGTCTTATTTGCATGCCATTGTGACTTATGATACTTTATAAAATACTGATCCGATGGAATTTGATCCGTTGATATATACAGGGTGGTAGAAATAAACACTCGCCACATATAAATTATATAATATCATTAGGAACCTATAATATTCACGTTTAAAAAAATATATATTTGACATAATTTTGTAGATAATTAAGACCGGACTACAAACCTGATGGGTAGTTCGGTCTTAATTCTTGAAGATGGGAAGATGACCTAAAGTTTACTGTGTTGAACCTAACTGGAGAAAGGTAGCCCTGGTCAACAGTGGAAAGAGTTGAAAGAGGCCTATGCCAAAAGGCACTCTGAAATCAGAGACATTTTATAGAAACCTGAAGAAAATGATTTCAGATCAGATACTAAATAGTTACATATTGATAAGATAAGACAATTTTAGTTTAAAACCAGCTAAATAATAAACTATTAGATTCTATAAAAAAACTGTACGTCGATGTAAATAAGGGAATTTCTTATTCCTGTTTGTTATAAGAGGGAGGAGATTGCGGTGACAATCAGGAATAAATCTAAATATACTAGATTTATTCATATTTATATAAATTAGAGATCGATTTTAGCGATAAGTCTTTTAACCGGTTTTATTAACACAATAAAGTGTAAAACATTTACTTACTCACTTACAAACAATGCTATATTAGTGCTCGATAAGTTCAAATATTTTATAAAAAACACATAAATTATTAACTATTTTTATCATTTTTATTACAATAAATTATTATAATTCATAATTATCTACGTCTATCATCTATCTATAATCGAGTGTTCAATCTACCACACTATATTAACATTGCTGTTTGAATCATGTAAATGATAAATAAAATTATAAATTACGAAAGCAAACATCTAATATATGTCCGCCGTGATTCATGATTACTAATGTAAATATTTACATTGCCCAGCTATAAAGATATCGATCCCAATATGTAGGTCAGGTTATTGCACCCGTAATGTATATTACTAAAAATAAAAGGGATGTTCAAAAAATGTATTGTGTTCCGGCCATGAAAGTGTACACGATGCTCTAAATACGCTAGAGATTATATATACCTTTGATCTATCAACCAAATTCAAAAAAATGTTACTTATCGCAATGTACAAAATTAATTTAGAATCAAAGTATTTCTACGTCATTTACGCATAAATGCGAATTGCGCGTCTTTAACGTGTAATTCAAGACATTTGTGATAGGCAATCTACAGACTAATGTGACCTTTAGAATAAACCTAGGACAAAAAAAAATTCCAGCGATGTAATGATTCCAACACAATTGAAATATTATTTTGCACAATGAATAGGTAAGTGATACAGGTCTATTTAATGATCAGGCAGACGTAGACGTACACCGTCATGGCCAAAAATGAAACAAGCCCTTTATAAGATTGCAAACAAAATTTGTGATCAGGACCAAGTTATATTTAAAATTCGAAATAATCATCAGAGTTAATAACTTGAAGTTTGGAAATTTTGTTAAATATAATCACGATAAACTTAT
The DNA here is from genome assembly GCA_947049295.1 of Ligdia adustata. NCBI lineage: Eukaryota > Metazoa > Arthropoda > Insecta > Lepidoptera > Geometridae > Ligdia > Ligdia adustata. The sequence goes on from OX346237.1 coordinate 7,608,436, forward strand.
GAAAGGCAATTTTAGATTAGTAGAGATGCCTGATAAAAAAAATCGAATTATTTAAACTCGTTCTAAACCACAAAACAGACAAATTAAAATTTCGGAAACGGAAAACAAATAATAATGTGTAACTAATTTTGACCTTAGAATACCTGGAAATTATGTTCTCCAAACCGATTTAGGCGTCTCTGTAATCAACAAACATTAATATATAAAAAACTTCCTGTAAAAAATGATATAAAATAAAAAAATTGGAGGTAAACATATAAGTTACTATACCAATTAGGTCAATAAATCTTCTGATGTTCCAAACACAAACACAAATCGAGGAAATCCTCTTCTTTTGGTAAGACAGTTTAAAATAAACAAACAAAGCAAATCGCAGCCAAACTCCATAACAAAAGAAAACACAAAAAATCTCAACGTATGGGATTCGTTTTTATGTCACAGCTCAAATCATACGCGAGTCCTATTTTAGTAGATTACATCACTCGTTCGTTGAACTATGTTAGGTAGGTACTACTTATTGTTAGTAGGCTATAGGAAACAATGTCAATGTCAAGACAAGTTTTATGTTGGCGGTAAGGAAAACGACAGTTATAGGAGCTTATATTATAGTATAGTATAGCATTGAATTTGCATTCCTTGATTCGCTCTCTGCTTATAATATTACTTACTCCATACACAATTAAAGTGAGTTTATTTTATAACTAGTTGTTAAATAGTTCTCCGAACGGTTGACCTCAAAACCAATATATTTTAGCGACTCGAATAATGTCAACCTCATTAGCGAATTTTTCATTAGATCATTTTACAACAGAACTCACTGCTGCTACTTTGCTCGTTATATCAATATGAAGTCGTAATTTTGTTTATAATAGTGAATATTTTTTTATAACAATGAATTAAATTTTGCTTAGATAATACATTATTTAGCTAAGCCTATAATTCCATATATTGCGAGTCATATAGTAATACAGTACCATTCTGCATATACAATATAAATATAGAAGAATTCCTCAAAGAAGCTGTCCTTGTAAAATAGCACGTAAGATAATATTTATGCTCGTACGCGGCCATTAGTTTATGCTAATAAAATCATCGTGATTATTTACAAAGCTAGATAATACTTCCTATAAATTCAGTTGTTTACGATAACATGACAAACAACAGTAAATCTACAATTAAATGTTTGTCTGTCTCTCTCTTTATCTGTCTCCTTTAGTGGCAAATAGGAAAAATAATTCTTTTCTGTCCCCTTAGGACAAATACGAGGATTGAATGTTTTTTTCTGTCTTTCCCTGCGTTATATTTAGGAAGATAGACAGGAATCAATTTACTGTCCGTCGCCCTACGTTACTTTCTATGGAGCAAACAGGAATCAGTTTTCCAGTTTATCTCCTTGTGATATTTTCACTACAGGAAAATGTATTCCTGTTTGTCCCTCTAGGACAGATAAAAGGACAGACTGACGCATAATTATTATATCCTGCTAAAAATGAAATCTAAATCACAATCGCGAACAACTAAAAAAACTGGCGTTTTAGCAAACAAAAATATATCTACAGTAAAATAAACCTCGGCGATAAAAAAGTAGAACATCCAAGTTACCTCGATACTGTTTGTAAACAAAGAGCTATACGCAATTACTAACAAATATATAACTTATGAAAGATTTTTATCCAGCGTAGGAATTACGTTCGTTCATTCAAAAAAAAATTATTTTGTTACAGTTATTACGTCATAGAAATGCAAGAAGCCCAACCAAATCCCACCGGCCTCCGAGATGATCCCAGAAAACCTTTCCAAGTATACTGGAATGTCCCAACGATGCAGTGCGCTTCTAAGAAGATCTACTTCGAAAACCTCTTTGAAGACTATGGAATAATACAAAACGACAGGGACCGTTTTAAAGGAGAAAATGTCACGATTCTCTATGACCCGGGGCTTTTTCCCGCGTTATTTAAAAACGAATCAGGCGGGAAACTAAGATTTAGAAACGGCGGAGTTCCACAGGAAGGAGATTTGAATAAACATTTGGAAGAGTTTAAGAAAGAATTGGATCGCAGTATTCCTGATAGTAATTTTAGTGGTATGTGTCTACTTTTACATTTTGTTTTTTATCTCCGGCTCATAAAGGACGGGGTTTTTGACTGTGTGTATGTCTGTGGCATCGTAGTGCCGGACGGATGAACCAATTTTAATAATGTTTATTTATGTTTGTAGCTTAAATCGGTGTTTTTAAATATATTAGATGATAATCAGTCTAAGATGCCTGCTGCCACAAAATGGTGGATTACATATATTTTCACACACTCCCTCAATATGGGTATCGAAAGAAAGGTGTCGCCGAGTAGAATACTTATACTTGTAATAAACCCCTACGTGTAGGTAATAAATTTTCCAGTTATTTTGATCTACATAATATTATTTTTTTCTATCAAAATGATTAAAACTAAAACTACTAAAACATAAATTAATTAAATTGTACACAATGCAAGTTTGCATTTAATCAGATTGTTGTTTATTTCTTCTTTTAGAAGTACCTATGGTATGTTAGTAAAAAATAATAATAAGTAGTCTAGTAAAAAGAAATAATTTAGAAAATTACATGATTAAATATGCTTAAAGTATTTACGACCACTGGTTTTAACCGTATTTTTTGTAAGGGGTTCTAAATTTAAATTTAATATGTTATGGTTTAAACCGTCATGGAACCTGCTTATTAAGGAAGGTGATAGTTTTCATTACATTGGATTATCGATATAATGGGGGAACTACTTTTTTTGAAGTCGGTTAAAGAGTAGCCTATGTCCTTTCATGGGGTCCAATCTATCTGTGTACCAAATTTCATCCATATCGGTTCAGTGGTTTTGTCGTGAAAGCGAAACAGACAGACAGACAGAGTTACTTTCGCATTTATAATATTAGTTAGGATCCATTGACGTTAATCTGCAACCCTTAATTTTTCACGGGTGGTGGATTATGGTTATAACCTTTTAAGGAATAGGTAAGATCCACGCTAAGCTGTGATTGGTATGGGCTTATAAAAGCAATAAATAGAAATAACTAAAGGAATTAGGACACGAAGCGAACTTTCCCAATTTTTTCCGATTGCCCAAAACTGGAGGTTGTACTTAATTCGACGGTATTTTTCTATTTACTTTGTATGTATGTTACTTGATTTTTTGGAGACGGCGAGACCTATTTCAAAATTATTTTTTGTTTGAAAGTCCTAAATTAGTCCTAAATTAGTCCTATTTAGTTGTTTTCAAAATAAGTCCAAAAATTTCATTTGTAAAATATCAGCTATCAGCACCTTCATAAATGAAGCTGGTAATCAATTTTCTTGATAAAGAACTTGTTATGTGCTAATGATATTATTGCATGCATGGAGAAGAATTGCGTGCATGCGTGAAGGAAAACATCGTGCGGGCAACGGTTTTTTAGAAAAACTTACTTAACATCCATAAAAAATAAGTGAAGTCCTCAACCCGTAATTTGAGCAGTGTTGTGGTCTACACTTCCTGAGGGATGCCCGTGCCCAGCGTTATGACGTATTCTCCTCGTATTCTCGTGTCTGCATTCGAGGACAAATGACAAAAGACCATATATAATACAATTAGCCAATTCTTTATCACAAATTATAAGTAATCCGCTAAACAACTTCTAGCTCTACAGGTGAGATCTATCTAATTTGATCAGACACTTGAGTCGATCAGCACCATAGCAGATCTAAACATTATGACCTCACTTTAATGAAAATACGTACAGGTATTTTTTTTGCAAAATCGTTCGTTAGTTAATTCCATTAGAACAACAACGTTGACGCTATGTAATTAATATTTACAGCTAATCGTATGATGTTTCCTAATGGGAACTAATTATTTTATTAAGCAAACATAATACATACTAGCTGTGAATTATGTGTCAGGGACAATTTAATTGTCGACAGGAAGAAGAGCGATCTGTTTCACCAGTGGGTGTCATGACAATGTCAAAAATTCGTTATTTTCTCTTTATAAGAAAGGGAAAATATATATTATTATACATTTTTAACCAATAATCACTATATATATAAAAAACAATGGCACTTTTCGTTGTAATTTTATAACTCAAGAACGGGCTTACCACAAACCAAATGTTTAGGCTTTGTACGGACTATTTAACGTAGCACGTTCGGGGTCGCGCCGCTAGTACTACGAGTCTTATAGAAAACAGTAGGAATATTATTATTTACTTATAAGTAGTTATGGTCCCCATTTGTTAAAGTCCCACTTTAAAATATTATGTATTATTGTTTGAAATACAAATTAATATAATATATACATTTTACGACAATTGCTTTAAGTAATAGTTTTTTTTTTCGTTCAACATAACTGAAAGAATAAATTCATTTATTGCTTAACTTTAAGAACTGAAAGAATAGGTAACCAGATTGCCGAATTTAAGTCAATTGTCACATTTTAGGGTTCCGCACCTCAAAAGGAAAAAACGGAACTCTTATAAGAAACTATACTATTATCACTTGTCCGTCTGTCGGTCAAGACCCTCTTTATTTGGAACACGTGGACGTCCCCTTTCTACAATCGGACAAGTAGAGATACTGCATGACGCCACCGGTACATGGTAGAGATTCCACTCACTCGCACAAAACGCTTTGCGTTTACTTTTATTGTGCGTACAGCTAGGTTGTGGAATCCCTTCCGAGTTCTCTATTCCCCGATAACTATAATCTCGATCTTTTCAAACTGCGAGTAAAGCAGTTTCTTCTAGGCAAGCGTGCCACATCCAAGACCGCATCGTCGCTACACATCAGGCGTGTTGTGCTCAAATGCAAGCCTATAATTTATATAATTAAAGTATCAAACTGAAATGTATATCAAATACATACTCAGGTATCTGTATACTGTTTCCTGGAGCTGTGATAAAAATCAAGCATTCTAAGCCAATGCAATCAGAAGCAAATTAGGTACTGCAAATTTTCGCAACTCGCAAGGGAATTAAAACCTACAGGGTACTGGCCGTGACCTTAGAATCTTGACTTTTTACGGAGCAACGTCTTATAGCACAGATAAAGAAAAAAATGCGAATAGCATAAACTTTTGGTTACATCATTTTATAAAAAAAATATGTTAAATAATTTTAAACTTAGGTAGTACCCCTTTCCTCATGAACGCGTAGAGATATCTTACTTACATACCTACAGGTCTTTACAGAACCCTCGGTGCGCGACTCCGACTCACACTGGCCCGGTTTTTGTTATCTCTACAATATTAAATACTGGACAAAGTCTTAGACAATCTAATCGATTTATCTTAACATATCAACAACCCGCATAATACGAGCTAGAATCGTCTCAGTATAAATTATAGTTGTTTTGCTCTAAGGTCAGTACCACATGGGTACCTACGCAAAGTACCCGTATTGTTAATAAACTATGTCTCAGTCAACAATGATTTACACGTCTATATGGGATGCAATGAGATGTCGGAAAGTTTTAACCTCAATGAATGTTATAAATACTCAAATACCCACAGCCGATTCTAAACGTATTAAATTCATTAGAACTAGACTTTGCATTATTCTCCTTTAAGATTTATTTTATTTCTCGTTTAATTATTTTCTGGTCACAACAATAATAATGATCGAACTTCACATCTTATGATCATACAATATTTACTAGCTCCTATAAATTTTCTATGGTCATTCTAAGAGAGTTATTAAAAGTTATATAACTAATATATAGACTAAAAAATACAGCGTTTAAAATTATCACACATTATAATTAGCACCTTGTAGTATTAATTTCCTTATACTAATAGGGAAAAGAGCTAGAGAGAAATAAGTATTGGAATAAAATAACAAAATTTTAAGTTCATCGCAACCAAATATTCCTATATTCGCTTGTAATCATTTATTGAAACAAAGAAATTCTTATTCCATACCAAATAGCAATTCATTACATTTCGGTATAAATATGCATCCCTATATCGTAAATTCAAAACGTTTTCCAATGTTTGGAGAATGGCGAGATATATAAACAAACATAAGGTTAACAACACCCTTTCACGAGATGAAAATAATGCTCAGGTAACTGACTCGTTTGAACAAAGAAAGGAAGATAGAGCGGTATTAATATCGAGATAAGTTATCACAATTACTAATTCAAAACAAGATGAGTTGCAGTTTTTGACAATAATGCTTGTATGTAATATGTAAAATACCGTGCCTGTGAAAGTGGAAAAAACCTTTATTAATATGAATACGGAGACGAGCTAACTAGCAAATTATTCATAGCTAGAAAGTAAGCATAGCATATTACGAAGTAATAAAGTCTATAGAGAAGGCTTTATGTATTTAAACCGTATTGATTACTCGTAGGATACTCTTATTAGCTCAAAACCAAATGGCTCATGCATGTAGAGGCACCTACGTCCTAAAGTCCAGTAAGAAGTAAAATAATACTAAAAATAATGTTATGAGGAATGGTTTCATCCATCGTCTTCATCACTTATAGTTCAGGTTCCAATCCTTAAGGCTAGAGAGCAACTTACAGCCAATTAAATAACTATACAGTCTTTCGGCTCTTCTGCCACTATATATATATATATATATATATATATATATATATATATATATATATAATATTTTTCTCTTTTGTTTCATGTGCCTTCAATAAGTCTTTAGTCAATCGAGCATTTGAAAAAAGTGAAATGTGACATCCAGAACTAGCAATCTCATGATTATTTGTCCACAATTCCAGGTATAGGTATAATAGACTTCGAGTCATGGCGGCCGACGTTCCGCCAGAACTTTGGTGTTCTTCAGCCGTACAAGAGTGTCTCCATCGAAATCGAGAGAAAGCTGCACTGGTGGTGGAAGAAGCAGTGGATAGAGGAAGAGGTGAGATAAATAGATATGGAGTTTGATATGGAGAGTGAATCTAGGAAGAGATAGAGATCAATTATATCAGTAAAGGCAGCAAAATGCATAGACAGGACCTTGAAAGACTTAAGCATTCCTTATTATAGGAAACAAATTTGTGTTTGACCGCATCTCGCCTAAGCTGAAAGTGATGTAAAGCGACAATGTAGTGAAGCTTGCCTCAAGAAATTCAGTCGCGACTTCAAAACACCCAAATTATATTAGGAAAATAGCAGGCCGCAGGTAGCGAGTTTCACAATGTGGCAGAAAAATACAAGTTGGCGTAAAGCATAAGAGTCCGTGGAACGTTTTAAGTCCATTCCAAAATATCGATCAGTACTTTGTTTATTTTTAACTATGCGATTAGTTTTCATGTATTATATTTGAGTTTAAATCTTGATCTGAAAATCGTATTTTCTATTTGGTTATCTATACATCTACATAATATGTTATAAAATATTTTTGTTTTCGAGTCTTTACATTAGCTATTAGAAACTAGAAACAAGTTGAACCATTTTCAAATTAATTCGTTTTTTAGTTTACAATACACAAGTAAATATTATCATCTGTTTATCATCTCACCATTAACTAAATCTCGTGAGTAACAAAGTAGAGCATCGTCCTATTTGCACCCGATAAAGGGAGCGATTGCGTTGGGCAATTGACACGGATGTTATGACGTGCCACTCACGACCAACGCGTTGCGTGACGGGATTTATCTATTGGGGACACATATGGAATTATAACCACCGTATAAAAATACAAATAATTTGCTCTATATAAAGTGCATATAGAAAAAAATATTATATATATAACTATAACTAATATATAACTTTTTATTGTAACAACATTAGAGAATCGATACAAGAAAAAACAGGCATACGACTTTGGTACGTACAAGACCTAAAACCTACAACTTAGTTACATATGGACTTTGAAAATTTATTAGAAAAATCAACTGTTCTGTTCAAGCTTGGCCGAGCATTAACGAACTTTACTACCGAATTCCAAAAATAAGAGGTATCTACTTACCTACACTTTTCGACTGTTATTTTTTATATTTTATTATTTCGGAAACGGGTGGATGGATATGAATTTTTATTTGTTGTTTAAAGGTATGATTGCCGTGTGGTCCGATTTTAATGTTATCAAGTCGGTCAAGAAGTTGAATTAAAAATCGAAATAACTGTAAAATGCTAACAGCCAGCGCCTGCCGTAGAGGAGGTCGGGAGTGATTTTTATTAAACGAATTTTTGTTAAGAATAATAAGATTTGTTTATAGTATTCTTCACCAAATCGACTCCGTTATCCGTTGCTCATTTTACCAGTTAATATTTAAAATCTTAATAATTAACTAGTTTGTTGTTTCGCTCGCACTCTCCAATATAATATACGAAGATGAATCACAGCGCCATCTAGCTATATCAACATTGAAGCAGTACAGCTAAGAGACGCGAGATGGCATTAGACATCTACCGGTGACAAAACACAAACAAATAATCTAAATTAAACATTTTGGAATAGAAAATAACGCAAATTTGACATAGTGAATCCGAAGATTTATTTTGATAACCCGTAAATTTACTTGGACGACTCTATGATAAATTTCACTTTAAATATATTGAAACACTAGATTGTTTTTCATCAACTACACAAAAGACATTTCTATTTTCGGTAAGTATTGTAACAAACCTTATGTGTTCAATGTTATTTCCACACAATGTTTGCTCCATAAATTGACTATACCGCATCGCATGTAGTACATACTCATATGTTCATTGAAACTATTATTAATATTTCTCATTTCATTTACACACGTGCGACTTTATATATGCTGTCCTTGTTTAATTCTTAAAGGCAACTGCGTGAGAAAGTTATTTAGGGTTTTACCAAATATCTGCAGTTCACTTGTTCCTTATAAGGTCTTATTTTCTAAAGGATTGAGTTTATAATGCTGGTTACTAAAACAAATCAACGGTAAACTATTCTGGTCATTTAATTTCTGAAGGACTTGAAGCGTTGAAAAGTAAAGTAGGTCGAAAAAATTATTTCAGGGTAATAACTTTACTAGCGTATCTAAAAGTTTGACAACATTGTTGAAGTGTTACGATAAACTAACATTTGCCTAAAAAACCAAGTGCTAGACGTAGGGTTTGCAGCACAAGAAATTGTAAATAATTAAATAATATTGCGTATGTTATGTCCGAGGTTAATTAGGTCTGTAATTGTATATGCGAGGTGTATTTAATTGTAGTTAGTAGAATCAATACTAATTATTTACACGTTGTTTTAATCAGTTTAAAATACATTAAAAGTAAAGTTATTTTTCACTAAATATTATCAATATCGAAACTGTTTTCTAAATTTCAACTTATATTTAGAATTTATTTTAGCTTGCTGAAGTTATAATTAATATAGAGTACGTTAGTTCTCAGGAATAACTTTAATAATAAAATTACAAGCAAGACTAATTTTGCCAACCCTACAATGGTCAATACCTTATACCCTAGCGTTGAAAACACATGAGTGTTCAAGCAAGAGGATTTTGTATATGCAGTAACTCAATTTTGGACAAATTAAAGACGGTGACGAATTCCGTTCTAAGTAAGTTAATAATGAATAATACAGTTATAATGATAAACTGAAAAATTGTAATATGTTTTAATAAATATTTAAGTTCATAATTATGGTAATCAGATGTAAAACAATACAGTAATTTTGAAATTACGCTTTCCAAATATACTTAATAATTATTAAGTATAACATTACTAAGCATAGATTGATTAAGTACATCTAGTAACAACATTTAATAATCATTTTGATCTAAGACTGACGAGTTTAAACATCGAATAGACATTGTAGAAGTTTACTTACTGCATTGAAAGTATACGATGTCGACCAGAATTTTTAGCAAAAAATTAATGTTTTCAAGTGCGTTTCGTTTTTTGTTCAGTTTTACGAAACATCATAAATAAAATTTTATTGCCTGACTTATTTATTTGACAGAATAGAATTCCAAAAAATTACAAGTGTTCTAAGTGCAAGAGAGGTTGCTGGGATTTATTAAAAAGTATGTTTAGAGGGACAGTCGAAAATTAACCACGGAGAGAGATGGTCGAAGTTCCGGGCGCGAATTAAAAACAGAGTTATATTAAAAACTCTGAAATTCGGGAGTGTTCCTAAGTCTATTTTATTCAACTGAAATAAATATTATAAGTGAAATATAAATAATTATTCGTTCCGCAAATAAAATATCCGTCGCGACGACGGGTCTTACTGTGATAGTGAAATATTGTGAAAATTTATATAAGTGATCTAATGATCCATTGTGAATGTGTGACGAAACCTTGGATGTGCAGTGATTTAATTGGGAGTATACCTTATTTATTATATTTTATATCTAATGTTCGCTATTTTCCTAAGTTCTCAGCTGGTCAGGAGGTGTCGTCGGTAGACTACGTTGTCTTTACTTTATGTTACATAGGGACAAGTTAGGAGGTACGTTACTTCCTTTTATTTTCAGCAAGCTGTTTGCGGTGGCGGTGTCTACGTTTTTATCACGGGTTATTGTATGGGTAGGATCCACGAGTCGCTATATATATAGTTACAGGGACCATATTAGGAGGAGTGGAATTTGTGCTGATGTATGAAAGTGTCAAACTTAAACCGTTACAAACTACCATTAGCTAGGACGTTTGATTTTGAGAACATGTAGCTTAAGGTTTAAAATAACTACTACAGCAGAAGGATGTTGTCGCATTGTACGAGGCTAAAAGGAATTTTAACCACCGAATTATCATACCTAATGGAAAATACGAATGCTGTAAAATATTATCATCTCAATTGTTTAAATTGCTGGAATTATGCACTCATCCGTAATTCATCTGCGTAGTTATTATTGAACCCAAAATCTTATTGGAATTGAATAAAATTCCAATTAGGAAAATTTTATTGATAGTTAGTTATTATATAAAATTATTATATCTTTACACACTTGCACGCTAGAACACACATAGAGCGACCGGATTTAGGACATTGCCGGCTGTATCCGAGAGACGGGCGCTAAATTCCGTGGCTCATCACTACAGGGATCCAAGTCTGATCAGCCAGGATGGGGCGGGAACTCAGAATGTAATTTTGATGCTGGCTTCTGACTAGCAGGAGTCAAGCACAATCTTACATTCGCTCATGCACTAGGTACACACACCACACCGTCAGATCATTTGATTCCTGTAGGGATAGTTAAAGTCGCGAGGAATCTCTTGGTCATAAAACCAATTAGAATAGGATAATAAAAAAAAACCGCGTTAAAAGATGGTATGACTGAGATGAATGATTGAGAACTGGTGATGAATGAAAAGGATCGGAATGAGATATGAAGGTTTGCAAGATTAGAAGTCATTAGAGGCGAGTAGGTCAAACGCCGACGGATTTGCTCTGGTCTGGAATGAGGTGCTAGGCTGGAAGGGAGCCTCATTATAATCTTATCGCTTAGGCTCCTATTCAAAGACTTAACAGTCTTGTTTCCCTTTCCCCTTCTTAGTTATTATTTCAGGATTCTTCCAAGCTGTTGCTGTCGATCGGTTATTTAAATAAGATTCTGTTTGTAAATAGATTATCAATTAAAGTTATCCCTATTAGAATAGAAGTTTTACTTAAGCTAAACTCTGTTATTATACCGTATATGTATAAGTGACATGTTTATTATATCATATTATATTTCTATATATATTTATGGGGAAAGTAGAGTGGGAATCACGGTAATGGCCATGAAGAAAGAAGAGGATCGTAGGCGGTTCCAGGTTCCTGAAATTTCAGCTAAGTTGCATGCTTTCAGTTGCTCTATGCAAATGTTGTTCTTATTTAATTCTGTTCTTGCTGGTATTTTACGTGTGTCTTACTTGATTTGATCTTACTTTATTTTATTTGCACAGTATTTTAAATTAATTTTGTTATGTGTTTAATTTAAGATTACGGCTAATTTTATTTACATAATCAATGTAAATTAATGTTTCCAATACTTTGATTGCAAACACGACCTTTAATTCGACGCGGCAAGGACTTAATGCCTTACGGTTACGGTTACGGTTAATATTACGTTCGATTCAAAGAGGCCTTTAAGTCTCTCGGTTACCGTTAAAATACATTTATTTATTTACTTTAAATTACATATTTTTATCTTAAATACTCTGATTTTCTAAAAGCATTACTTTCTTGTACATTAAACTTAACGAAACAATAGTTAATCACAACGTAGAAATAACACAACGTAAAGGGTCCTTACAAAATAAAACACCATAGACGATCACATCCGGTCAATTATTAGAAAAATGTTCAGGTAGCTAAATAGGATCATTATGGATAGGTAGATCTAGTTTAACTCGTTTACTTGAAATTTAGAAATTTATATTTTTAAATAAGTAGCGTGTTACAGTTGGTGCCGTGACCAGGATTTTGCGTCATTAAAAATTAAATCAGTTAGATTTAATTACGCGAAAAAGAACATGAGTTACTAAGATTTAGGTATAGTTTTAGGTATATTTAAAATCTTAGTATTTAAGTAGAATTAGTTTATAACTAGATAATTCCAGCGACTTTATCAATTATTATTCAATTATTTTGTTTTTATATATAGTAGTTAACAAAATTAGATATAGAAGTAGGCATAGAATTCTTACAATACACATTCGTGTTGGGCACGGGTCTCGCCGTGAAGTGTGTGTAGGTCTAATATCACTTAGTTAGTATAATAATAGATTTATAGTAAATAAGAGTTGGTTAATTTTATAGTCACGTTATTTACGCGATAGATAGAACTGATAGAGTAGACTGCAAGTGGAATACATTCACTTCGTGGGGTCGGCACAGCATGCATTAAAATAGGTAAATGGCGAATTAATCACCCCAGCGTAGGCGATTTTTTTTGAGCCAACCGTTAAATATTGACATAACAAGTGAGTCCTGTTAACGGAAAGAACCGATAGCATTATTAGGTATATTTTATACTAAGAATTAATCATGTAAGAATAGAGTAATAATATAATAATCATTATTAGAGCAATGAATGACGTCTTAAACTAATTAATTGTTATTTTTTTTAGGAGCAACTATAAGTTAAGTGATGAAGTAAAAAAAAAAAAAAACTTTACGTCGATACTGATCTTCGCAGAGTCATATTTAACTATAACAGTATAAAAATATGCTTAATAACTGTGAATTTGTGTGAACATACTCAATACTAGTGAACATACTCAATAATAGAGAACTTGTGAACTTTAGAGAACGTGCGTGTATAGTGAAAAAAAAAAAAACATGAATAAAATTACTGAAAATACGTCCCCAAGACGCAAGCGAAAGGCTACTGAAGGAAGCGAAACTAATATTTTAAATAAGATGGCTGAAATCATGTCTAGCAGCATGGCCCCGATAATAGAACGTTTAGATGAGCTAGAAAACCGAACTCGGACACCTTCCAGTAATGTTAGTTTGGATACAGTGATCCCTCCCAATCAAGTGATACAAGAAAACCGAGTCTTGATGGTACAGACACCGACAAAACCGAGATTCAATGGAAGCAATATCCATCCAGTAACCTTTTTGGAAGATTTGCGAAAGTACATTTCCAAGCTAGGACTTCAAGCTAGTGGCCTAGATACAGCGCTAGAGTGTTTAACAGGAGACGCCAAAAATTGGTCAAGGATTTATGCTGACAAGTGGAAAGTATTTGAAGATTTTAAGGATGATTTCCTGGAACAATATTGGGGTAGAGAGGCTCAAAATCAAGTTAAAAGGAAGATCGGAAGCGGCAGATGGGTGCCAAATCATAACAAGCAAAGCATGACTGACTACTTTACCGACCTATATTCTGAGGCAAAAATGTTAAGTTACTATGCGAATGAAAATGCGATAGTAGATGAAGTCATGCAACATTTTCCGCAAGAAGTAAAACGATTATGGTTTACCAAGGATTCATGTGGAGCTGTAGCGGCAGTTCAATTTCTCAGGAATGTAGAATCGGTGTCCGATGACGCAAGCGGACCACGACAACAATCACATAACTATCGGCAATCATCATCTCAAGATCAGTCACGCTATAAACATCAACATCCCTTACCAATTCAGCGTACTTATGGAACTGAGAGACCGAAAGCTGTTGCTAGGGCGGCGGCGTTGGACACCATTCAAAAAAATTATAATCGAAACTGGCGAAGGGCTGAGCAACAAGATCACATTGAGACTGTGACCATCGACGAAGAACCCAATACGACAAAAAATTCTAATACGGAAAACTAGAATCCGCTAAATTTATAGCTCGAAATTTGGCGGTAGAAAATCGAGCTATTACTCTTAATTTTAGTTTAAATCAAATGTTAAAAGTAGGATGGATGCCAGGTGATTGTTTAGGAAAAGATAAAAATGAAGGTTTATTAGATCCAATCTCTCATTCAGGTCAATTAGGCACAGCTGGACTAGGATATAAGGATGAAAATATTGTGGACTGCGATAGTATATCGGATTGCGTTGAGAAAAAAAAAAACATTTAGCTGTGTTAAACGTAAGAAGGCACCTAGGTTTTCAGCCTGCGGTAGAATACATTATGATGTAGGTTTTTCATCTATTTTTGAGGAATCAGAATATGAAGAAACAAGTGTAGGTAGTGGACTGCCAAGTTTACCTGAAATAACAATTAAAATCAATGATACACCAATACAATGTTTGATAGATACCGGGTCGCAAGTGACAGCAATAAATAAGCATAATTATGAGGAGCTAAACATATTAAGTAACACCGAGTTCCCGACCATGCCTATAGCGACAATTCAATTAAAAGGAGCTATGGGACATAGGTCTTCGCGAGTAAATCGGTTGGTCTTAATTCCGTTGTCATTCGGAGATCATATTATAAACACTCCTTGCTTAATTGTGGATGAATTGATACGACCACTTATACTAGGTTATAACTGGTTAGAAGATAACTGTGTTACAATTGAATGTGGTAAAACAGCTACACTCAAAATCGGTACCTTAAATAACAAAGAAATCGTGTTAAATTCATCCGGTATCAGTAGTTATTACAACAGTCAAAGCGAATATGAAACTAGAATTCCCGGTATATGTGGGTTTACGGAGGCAACTAGGGAGCAAATCTCAGAAAGTGATCTCAAAAAATATGTAAAATCCTTAAATTTACAAGAGGACGAAAAAATCGCATTATTTCATGTTTTACTAAAAAGAAAAAACGTTTTTTCACCCCACCCCGGATGTACGCATTTGTACGAACATGAAATAAAAATTAATGACCCAACACCATTCGTGAAGTATCCTTATCCAGTTCCATTTGCATACAGAGAGAAGGTAGAGGAGAAAATCAGAGAGTTGGAAAATTTAGGAATTATCCTAAGATCTGCCACACCGTACGCGAGTCCATTGACTTACACGATAAAGAAGGACGGAACAGTTAGGATCTTATTAGACGCGCGTGAGCTTAACACACGGATTGAAGGAGAGACTGAAAAACCACCAATAATTTCAGAAGTGTTGCAACAATTTCATGGAGTAAAATTTATTTCAACATTAGATTTAAATAACGCTTATTTTCAAATAAAATTATCTAAAAGCAGTGTGAAATATACAGGATTTGTATTTAATAATAAATCGTATGTTTACTTGAGATTACCACAAGGACTCAAAACTTCAGTGTCTGGGTTTTCTAGAGCCATGGATTTAATTTTAGGTCAAGAAGTGCGTCAATTTTGCGCTAATTATTTGGATGATGTATGTTGTTTTAGCCGTGGGGACCTCACTGAACACATGGAACACTTAGACCAAGTTTTGGAAAAGTTCGAAGTAGCCGGACTAACTTGCAATTTAGCTAAGTGTCAGTTTTTGAAACAAAAAGTGAAAATGCTGGGGCATATCATCTCACCTGATGGAATAGAAATGGACGAAGATAAAGTTAACGCAATTAAAGATTTCCCGGTTCCTAAAAAGATCAAGCATCTTCGTGCGTTCCTTGGATTATGTAATTATTATCGCCGATTCATTAACAAATATGGACAAGAAATTAGACCTTTGTGTGAATTGTTAAAAAAGGGAGTTAAATGGCGGTGGGGAATTGAACAACAAGATGTTTTTCAAAAGGTTAAGGAACTATTTTTAGATGCTGTAATCCTAAAGTATCCAGACCCTAATAAAATATATTACTTACAAACAGATAGCTCGGGATATGCTTTGGGTGGTTGTTTGTACCAATTGGATTGTAATGGAAATCATCATGTGATTGGGTTTTGCAGCAAAGGATTTACGGAAGCTGAAAAGAAGTGGACAGTATCGGAACAAGAGATGTGGGCAATAATATATTGCTTAAAAAAATTTGAGACTTATCTTCGAGGAGCCAAGGTAGTTTTGAGAACGGACCACCATTCGTTAACATTCCTTAGAACGTGGAAAATGCACTGTAATCGTGTAGTAAGATGGCTGATTTTTTTAAATCAATTTAACTACACAGTGGAATACATTGCTGGACGCGACAATATTGCCGCCGACGTTATATCAAGATATTCAAGTAAAGCCAAAATGGTACAAGAAGAAAGAATGAAGCTACTTGAGGTCGCCGTTTTTATATCACCAGAAGAAAAAGTCATGAAGAAATATATGAGAAATATTTCCAAACATCAATTAGAAGACAAAGAGTTATCTGAAATTATGAACATCTTAAAAAATAAACCAAACGATTCTATACAAGTGCGACGTGGAGCTGGCACATACGAGCTCATAAATGGGGCATTATATGTTACCGTTAATAAATCATTAAAAAAACTTGTAATACCTAAAGCCAAAACCAAAGAACTCATTTGGCACTATCATAAAGAATTAGGACATTCTGGTAGCTATAAAATTATAAAAATATTAAATTCAAAATACTACTGGCCTTCTCTCAAAACAGAAACAAAAACACTTTTAAAAACTTGCCATGATTGCCAACTCGCAAAAATAAATAACTGTAATACAGTGGGACCATGCAAACCAGTTATATCTAAGGGAATAGGGGAAAAGGTTATGGCTGATTTATATGGCCCATTACCAACTGGGCGAGGAGGATGTCAATTTGTATTCGTACTACAAGACACCTTTTCTAAGTATGTAAAATTATTCGCAGTAAAAAAATGCACTGCAGCAGCGGTACTTAAATGTGTGAAGAGATTTTGTGAAAGCATACAACCTCAATGCATAGTTACTGACCATGGTTCGCAATTCAGGTCAAAGGTATGGATCAACGGACTATTAGATTTGAAGATACGGCCAACTCATACATCAGTGTATAATCCTAGACCAAATAGCACCGAACGTTTTCACAAAGAATTGGGTAATATGTTACGTATCTACTGCCATAAAAAACATACAAAATGGGCAAATCTGATACAAAATATAGAGGATTGTCATAATAATACAGTTCATCAAAGCCATGGATACAGCCCTAATTATCTTATGTATGGAATACACTATGTATCAAAAATTGAGGACACAGGTTTATCAATCATGGAGTATACAGAAGATTTGTCTGTAGCAAGACAAAAAGCCTCCGAAAACTTAAAACTAACTGCGGAACGTCGACGTAGTGTGTTTGATAAAAATCATAGATTAGTGCAGTATAAAATAGGACAATTTGTCAAATTACGAACTCATCAGAAGTCAGATGCAACGCGACATGAGGCTTCAAAATTATTTCTGAAATATAAAGGACCCTATCAAGTAGGAGCAATTCCCTATGAAAATACGTACACACTTATCGACCCTGAAACAAAAACAATTATCGGAAATCATAACGCTTTTAATTTAGAAAGATACTACATAAATAAAGCTAATGAGACTGGCATCGATCCTGCTTAAAATAAATATCAAAATAAAGAGCTAATGTAATGTTGTGTGTCTAAAAATAGTAGTTTGTGTGTACCCCTGAAGTTAAAATAGTAATAATATTTAAGATTTTCTAGATTTTATAGGAAGATAGGATAAGAGTGCAGTAATGCAAGTAACTATATATTCCTTATTATGTAAACCGTTAGTGTAGTACCTTCAAGATTAAAAGTAGGATGGGATTAATTGGGAACTAACTTAAACTTAAAACGAATAGTTTATATTTTTAATTTCTTTTGTAGGTTATTGCATATTATTTTTCTAATTTTCCTATTACTTATTCATTATAATTTCGATATCAATCAAATATTACCTAGATAATGTACTTACTTTTGTATAGCAATTTAGTTAAAATGCATGGTATTTAAGATAAAATGGCCATTCCCCATCCAGGATAGAATTAAGTTTGGTAATGAAAATTCATTATGACAGTAATATGAAGAAAAAAAAAATTTTTTTGGCGAAAAATAAATAAAAAATAAAGATGTCATATAATTTCTTTACTCGTATAAAAATATGAAAATTTTCAACCGAATTGAATTTTGTCTCAACCGGCCAAATTGGTAGGGGATATTATTAAACAAAACAAAAATATCTTTAAGGTAAAACATGCTTTGCTTTGTATCTTAATAAAACTGGGCTTTAAACTTTACAGTAAGCGTTTCGAAATCTAAGGGGTGTTGTATGTGAGTATTATTATTACCTTAACATAATAAACGTAACATAATTATCATTTCAGTATATTCATTAAATGTCACAGTGTAGGATTAATAGTTTAAAAACTAAATTTAAAGCTTTCCAGATTTTTGTATATAAAAAAAAAATGCAAACCCGACTTGAATCAAAGGGGTGACTATAAAAACATTATGTTTTAAATAGTTCCTGTATACAATATTAGTTCCATAAGTTAACAATCAGCGAGATAGGTGTGTCTTTTGTTTTTTCCCGAGTTTTCCTTTTCAAAAGTAAGAACCCGACAAGAATCAAAGGGGTGACCGTAATGAATATTTTATATCCAGTAATACATCATGTCTGTTTTACAAGTTAGCAAGCGGTATAGTTAAAGTATATTTATGTGATTCTTTCCGTGTTTTCCTTTTAGAAATTAAAACCCGGCAACAATCAAAGGGGTGACTGTAACAAACCTTATGTGTTCAATGTTATTTCCACACAATGTTTGCTCCATAAATTGACTATACCGCATCGCATGTAGTACATACTCATATGTTCATTGAAACTATTATTAATATTTCTCATTTCATTTACACACGTGCGACTTTATATATGCTGTCCTTGTTTAATTCTTAAAGGCAACTGCGTGAGAAAGTTATTTAGGGTTTTACCAAATATCTGCAGTTCACTTGTTCCTTATAAGGTCTTATTTTCTAAAGGATTGAGTTTATAATGCTGGTTACTAAAACAAATCAACGGTAAACTATTCTGGTCATTTAATTTCTGAAGGACTTGAAGCGTTGAAAAGTAAAGTAGGTCGAAAAAATTATTTCAGGGTAATAACTTTACTAGCGTATCTAAAAGTTTGACAACATTGTTGAAGTGTTACGATAAACTAACATTTGCCTAAAAAACCAAGTGCTAGACGTAGGGTTTGCAGCACAAGAAATTGTAAATAATTAAATAATATTGCGTATGTTATGTCCGAGGTTAATTAGGTCTGTAATTGTATATGCGAGGTGTATTTAATTGTAGTTAGTAGAATCAATACTAATCATTAACACGTTGTTTTAATCAGTTTAAAATACATTAAAAGTAAAGTTATTTTTCACTAAATATTATCAATATCGAAACTGTTTTCTAAATTTCAACTTATATTTAGAATTTATTTTAGCTTGCTGAAGTTATAATTAATATAGAGTACGTTAGTTCTCAGGAATAACTTTAATAATAAAATTACAAGCAAGACTAATTTTGCCAACCCTACAATGGTCAATACCTTATACCCTAGCGTTGAAAACACATGAGTGTTCAAGCAAGAGGATTTTGTATATGCAGTAACTCAATTTTGGACAAATTAAAGACGGTGACGAATTCCGTTCTAAGTAAGTTAATAATGAATAATACAGTTATAATGATAAACTGAAAAATTGTAATATGTTTTAATAAATATTTAAGTTCATAATTATGGTAATCAGATGTAAAACAATACAGTAATTTTGAAATTACGCTTTCCAAATATACTTAATAATTATTAAGTATAACATTACTAAGCATAGATTGATTAAGTACATCTAGTAACAACATTTAATAATCATTTTGATCTAAGACTGACGAGTTTAAACATCGAATAGACATTGTAGAAGTTTACTTACTGCATTGAAAGTATACGATGTCGACCAGAATTTTTAGCAAAAAATTAATGTTTTCAAGTGCGTTTCGTTTTTTGTTCAGTTTTACGAAACATCATAAATAAAATTTTATTGCCTGACTTATTTATTTGACAGAATAGAATTCCAAAAAATTACAAGTGTTCTAAGTGCAAGAGAGGTTGCTGGGATTTATTAAAAAGTATGTTTAGAGGGACAGTCGAAAATTAACCACGGAGAGAGATGGTCGAAGTTCCGGGCGCGAATTAAAAACAGAGTTATATTAAAAACTCTGAAATTCGGGAGTGTTCCTAAGTCTATTTTATTCAACTGAAATAAATATTATAAGTGAAATATAAATAATTATTCGTTCCGCAAATAAAATATCCGTCGCGACGACGGGTCTTACTGTGATAGTGAAATATTGTGAAAATTTATATAAGTGATCTAATGATCCATTGTGAATGTGTGACGAAACCTTGGATGTGCAGTGATTTAATTGGGAGTATACCTTATTTATTATATTTTATATCTAATGTTCGCTATTTTCCTAAGTTCTCAGCTGGTCAGGAGGTGTCGTCGGTAGACTACGTTGTCTTTACTTTATGTTACATAGGGACAAGTTAGGAGGTACGTTACTTCCTTTTATTTTCAGCAAGCTGTTTGCGGTGGCGGTGTCTACGTTTTTATCACGGGTTATTGTATGGGTAGGATCCACGAGTCGCTATATATATAGTTACAGGGACCATATTAGGAGGAGTGGAATTTGTGCTGATGTATGAAAGTGTCAAACTTAAACCGTTACAAACTACCATTAGCTAGGACGTTTGATTTTGAGAACATGTAGCTTAAGGTTTAAAATAACTACTACAGCAGAAGGATGTTGTCGCATTGTACGAGGCTAAAAGGAATTTTAACCACCGAATTATCATACCTAATGGAAAATACGAATGCTGTAAAATATTATCATCTCAATTGTTTAAATTGCTGGAATTATGCACTCATCCGTAATTCATCTGCGTAGTTATTATTGAACCCAAAATCTTATTGGAATTGAATAAAATTCCAATTAGGAAAATTTTATTGATAGTTAGTTATTATATAAAATTATTATATCTTTACACACTTGCACGCTAGAACACACATAGAGCGACCGGATTTAGGACATTGCCGGCTGTATCCGAGAGACGGGCGCTAAATTCCGTGGCTCATCACTACAGGGATCCAAGTCTGATCAGCCAGGATGGGGCGGGAACTCAGAATGTAATTTTGATGCTGGCTTCTGACTAGCAGGAGTCAAGCACAATCTTACATTCGCTCATGCACTAGGTACACACACCACACCGTCAGATCATTTGATTCCTGTAGGGATAGTTAAAGTCGCGAGGAATCTCTTGGTCATAAAACCAATTAGAATAGGATAATAAAAAAAAACCGCGTTAAAAGATGGTATGACTGAGATGAATGATTGAGAACTGGTGATGAATGAAAAGGATCGGAATGAGATATGAAGGTTTGCAAGATTAGAAGTCATTAGAGGCGAGTAGGTCAAACGCCGACGGATTTGCTCTGGTCTGGAATGAGGTGCTAGGCTGGAAGGGAGCCTCATTATAATCTTATCGCTTAGGCTCCTATTCAAAGACTTAACAGTCTTGTTTCCCTTTCCCCTTCTTAGTTATTATTTCAGGATTCTTCCAAGCTGTTGCTGTCGATCGGTTATTTAAATAAGATTCTGTTTGTAAATAGATTATCAATTAAAGTTATCCCTATTAGAATAGAAGTTTTACTTAAGCTAAACTCTGTTATTATACCGTATATGTATAAGTGACATGTTTATTATATCATATTATATTTCTATATATATTTATGGGGAAAGTAGAGTGGGAATCACGGTAATGGCCATGAAGAAAGAAGAGGATCGTAGGCGGTTCCAGGTTCCTGAAATTTCAGCTAAGTTGCATGCTTTCAGTTGCTCTATGCAAATGTTGTTCTTATTTAATTCTGTTCTTGCTGGTATTTTACGTGTGTCTTACTTGATTTGATCTTACTTTATTTTATTTGCACAGTATTTTAAATTAATTTTGTTATGTGTTTAATTTAAGATTACGGCTAATTTTATTTACATAATCAATGTAAATTAATGTTTCCAATACTTTGATTGCAAACACGACCTTTAATTCGACGCGGCAAGGACTTAATGCCTTACGGTTACGGTTACGGTTAATATTACGTTCGATTCAAAGAGGCCTTTAAGTCTCTCGGTTACCGTTAAAATACATTTATTTATTTACTTTAAATTACATATTTTTATCTTAAATACTCTGATTTTCTAAAAGCATTACTTTCTTGTACATTAAACTTAACGAAACAATAGTTAATCACAACGTAGAAATAACACAACGTAAAGGGTCCTTACAAAATAAAACACCATAGACGATCACATCCGGTCAATTATTAGAAAAATGTTCAGGTAGCTAAATAGGATCATTATGGATAGGTAGATCTAGTTTAACTCGTTTACTTGAAATTTAGAAATTTATATTTTTAAATAAGTAGCGTGTTACAGTATACAAAATAAATGAAAAGTAGAGGTGTTGAAGAGAAACCACACCATAAAGCTTACATTATTTATCTCGCTCTAATATCGAAACAAAGCGTAAAAAATATATATTTTTTCTAAATATCAGCTTAACTAAAGTTTACTAAAATTACGCGCGCAACGAAAGAATTCATTGAAAGATAGATTTGACCTTCCACAAAGGTAATGGAAACGTTTTTGTATAGCATCTGTGTGATCAATTGCAGTTAGTGACATAATCGTCGTCGATCTAAAACTAGAATAGACATCACATCTTAATGAACATTAGTGCATTGCAATCAGTCGACAACTCAAGTATGTAGGGCAATCTGTTCCGCATACTGCTACACAAATTATCTACTCATGTCAAAACAATATGCGATGATAAATTAAGCTATATCTCCAAAGGATTCATAATGTACTTACACAATTTATATTTATTTTTACAAGCTTGTGGTTCGAAATTTAAATAACCTACTTATTACTTATACAAATAAATTACTTATTTTTGTTGAATAAACAGTATGCAAATAACACGCTGGCAAAGTTGCGGGTTGGGGACTGCGACTAGTTCACCAACAGCAGGTTTGCTAAAGTGGCATAGTTAAAGTAATTCTAATATGCACATGAGTAAAAAACACAGAGGAGCATACCTGTACTTGGATTTGAACGCACACCCTTTCGCTTGTGAGTCAAGGTGTTATACCAACTAGGCTACCACTAACCTCGATGAACGCATTACTTAGCATTTATCGTGTGTGTGAGTAATGGTCTTTACCTACTATTATTGAAGCAATGACGCTGCACCGGAGTTGCAAATCTGTCTGACAAGCTGTGCAAATAAACACAAGTCATGTCAATTGCTACGTTTTGTTTAATTCCGTTCACTGTTTGTTATCATTTCATGTTTGTTTTAATTGCGAAAGAAAAAGTCACACCTGTGTTTACAGTGAGAGCTGAGATTACATTTCTGGGTGGTCGGACGAACGACAGACATATCTTCATATGAGTCATTGTAAATACCGATAATGACAACATCGCGAAAATAAATCAGCTGTTCTGTCTAGTCTCAGATCAACTCCGGTAAACGATCTTTAAAAATATATCAAAAATCTAACAACAGCCCTGACTGCTTTAGCGAATTATATTCCAAAGCAGAAGGTATTAACTCGCTGAATAATCAATCTGAACCTAGTTTAAAAAAAGCTAGGTGTTTTTAATGCGTCCGAATTTAATTTTTCATGTATTTTCAGATTTATGTGCGACGGCTCGAACGTTTTTTAAAAAAATCTTTTCAAAGAATCTCTTGTAAAAATTGTCACAATCCGTCCAGCGGTTTAGGTTAATGAATTTATACAACTGAAAGTTGTATGGGTACGCCTGTTGAATTGATGCCAGTTATCAATTTTAAAAGTAGGTACTGATTATGATAATTACTTTTAAAAGTGACCAACTTCAATTTGTATATTATTTCTTTTACAATAATTGGAAACGTATTTCCGCTCTGCTTTCAGGCCAAGCGTCGTTTTGAAGAGGCAGCCCGCACTTTCATGGAAGGAACCCTGTCCGTAGCCAAGAACCTCCGGCCTAGGGCTCGCTGGGGCTTCTACGGATTCCCCTATTGTTTTAACATGGCAAGCAATAATATGCAAGAGAGCTGTGCTAGTAATGTGTCGCAAGAAAATGATGAGTAAGTTGTCATTCATTATTATGAATGATTGATGTTTTTTTTTTTTGAAGCGAAAACAAACTGTGGATTTTGAACCGACTGCGAACAAATTAGGGTTATGTTTATCGAGTGTATGTATATATTTCTTTAGTACGCCCTAGAGCCTAGACGGCTTATCGTATTTATATGTGAGTTGTATCAATCGATTTGTCTTAGTCGTGAGAGTGACATTGGGTACATTAAAATTTAAAAAAAATTGATAAAAGATGATACACAGGTTTAACGATTAAGCAGTCGGATTTTTCCGAACTCGCTTCTAACCACTTGTTTTGTAAAATGTTATTTATAAGTAACAAAGTTTCTAATCCTAGTTACTTTTATATTTTAAGCGCGATAGTTTGTAAGAATGTGTGAATGTATGTATGTTTGTTGCTGAAAACTGCTGGACTGATTTGAACTAAATTAGGTACGACGGTGGCAGTAACTATAAATTATCTATTTTTGTAACACATAAGCTACTTTTTATCCAGTACTAACGCAGGTTACACCGCTAATTTAATATAAAGTTAAACCTGGTAAACAGAACAGTCTTTTCGCTTGAAGGCGATCTCTTCTAGCCAACCCTTGTAGATATAAAAACGTTAACTTAATTTAGTCTAAATAAAGGCACTTGCCTTTCCCTACTTGTAGTTACTTAAGTCAAAAAACTGATTCTGGTGGTCACGTCTCTTATTTGAATCGTCTCAGAATTACAATTAGATCGTGCCACAATGACGGTTTCGACATAGAACAGATCAGAGTTAGTATTAAAAATTATGTTTTTTTTTTATACTAACTGTGGCCTATTCTATGTCAAAACGGCCATTTTGGCACAATACAGTTGTAATTCTGAGACAATTCAAATAATAGACTTGACCATCAGATCAAGAGGTTTAAGAAACAAACTATTCTTGGGGGCACATTGACTATGTAGGTATATAATATATGAATATGAATATGTATTCTCTGAGAGAAAAATATCCCCAAATTAAAACAGCATACCCGATGAATGATAACATTCAAATGTCTCAAATTCCAGGATATCCTGGCTGTGGTCAGGCTCCACAGCCTTATACCCCTCAGTCTACTCTTCAGCACAGCTGTCCACTTCACAGATGGTTTCCTTAATCCGAGGTCGGGTGCGAGAGGCAGCGCGATGCTCTCAGGGAAATGTTGATGATATTCTGCCGTACTTCTGGTTCAGATATCGAGATGCTGGATTTTTGACGGAGGTGCGTCTTTGTTTTTGCAGCAACATTATTTAATACTTCGTACTACAGCAATTGAAGTTCATTTAACTGTTTTACGTATAGTAACTTTTTCTTTGGGTTTGGAAGATATGGGCAACTTGGGTGAAATTCTGCCTTACTACTGATACAACTACGACTATATTTTACCGTTTTATAAATTTGTTTGCATGTCTATATGTGTACCGCTCTACTAAGATGTTGAAGTACGAGTAAAAATTTGTCTGAGGTTAAATCAGACAGGTCAAATTTAATGTATGCAAGATTTCAAATCTAAGTCCATGGAAAATAACTTATTTTAACTGGTAATATTCTTATTTATTACAGACTGATTTAACTCAAGCACTCTCAACCCTTTACAAGTCTCGAGCAACTGGCATCATCATATGGGGAAGTTCCAATGACGTCAACACTATAGTCAAATGTAATAAATTGTTAGATTATGTTCACAACACCTTCGGTCCTGCCATAGCTAAATACACTAAGCCAATCATGAGAGGTACTGAAGAAAACGAAGCAAATAGTACTACTAGTTTTGATACAGTCACGGAAAGTGATAGATTAAGCTTAGACCAAGTATTAAATACTGAGCTTCAATACACGTCACCCGATCAGAAATTTCACACCCAAAATCACACTGATGACCCAGAAA
The DNA here is from genome assembly GCA_947049295.1 of Ligdia adustata. Classification (NCBI taxonomy): domain Eukaryota; kingdom Metazoa; phylum Arthropoda; class Insecta; order Lepidoptera; family Geometridae; genus Ligdia; species Ligdia adustata. Next base: position 7,634,777 of record OX346237.1, read on the forward strand.
CCGATAAGAAATTAAGTCAAAATAAAACTGATGATAAAACAGTATTACAAAACAATAGTTTGCTAATAGATTTGATACTTAATGCAGTACTTAATAGTGATAATGTGAGTATAACCAGCACTGAAACTCCAAAAACAAAATACGACAAGAAAACTGAACAAGAAAAAGATATAATAAGTACTTCAGAATTAACTGTTAAAATAAGCACAGATGCTAGTCAAATTACTAATATCGCGTTAATAAATAATCCTTTACTTAACAAAATACACGATAAAAATTATACGCAATCTACAACAGACTATCCCGTTACTGAAACAATAATAGTAAATAGTAACGTTACAAAAACCATAAGCAATAATTACGATGCAACTGAAGACAGTTACTACAGGAATGAACTATGTAGCATAATTTACAACGAACCATGTACAGAAACTGCAGATCTAACTACCGATACAACTGACTTTAGTAAAAACGAAAAGAAAGATCAAACTAATGCATATATAATTACAATAGATAACCGTGTAGAAACAGTAACCGACACTAGTGAAAAAATTGAAATAACATCATCAGTTGAATTTATTGACACAGATTTATCTACAGAAAGGAACAATAATTTAACAGAAATGGATGGGTTTACAACTGATTCCAACATTTTTATCGATACTACAAATTTCATAAGTTTTGATGACCAAATGGCTACTTCAACTGAAACAAAAGAGCTTTCCAAACCAAAGACAAGCAACGCGAATGCAACAAAGTTCAATTCAGTCGCAAATAATGATAAAAACTCAGTTGCAACTGTTACTTCACCAAATTTTAAGGAAACGGTGACAAAAAACTTGCCAGAAATAATCGAAGATGATTTTACCACAGAAGACGCAGCCTCAAAGACTACAGAAGAGGTTATGGAAGGGAGGTCTTCCCCAATAGTGCCTACTATAGAGCAGGTGGTTGTTTATTAATTATGATTGTTTTATTAACACTTGCACTTATTTATATCTGTTTTGCACTTTGTGATTGAGTGACACTAGTTGATTGATTCAATGATCTAATTTTAATCTTTATTTATTTTTTAAATATTTATGTTTTTATGTTATGTGTGCAAAGGCTGTTATGTCTCGCATGTTCAAGTTATTTGAATTACTAATTTAGTTTTAAGTTTTAGTGTTTTTTTTTAACAATTCCGAATATTTTTTGTAATTTGCTTACAAATGTTTCTAATATTTACTTTCATTGTTGCATTTTGATCTTTTTAATATTAACAATCTTATCTTTTCTGCGTCAATTTGCCTTTTCTTATTCTGTTTATAAGTTATTGTTTTTTAACTTTTTTCTGAAATGTTGTTGTGTCGGAATTATACTATTTACTAGCTTTACACTGTAACTAACCAATTTAAAATGCCGTCAAAAAAATTAACAAATGTATTTATTTTAAAAAAGTTATCATTATTTTGCCAAATCAGTTTCCTTTCAGTTTGAAATTCATTTGACGGTATTTTCATGGAATTCTATGTATGTATATGGTTGGTTTCAAAGCTATTTGTTTTGTCTAGGTATCCGGGTCAGCTTCACATCTCGAAAGGCCGTTTCTATTCTGCTTTATACTATATCTTTATTCGTTAAAATATTATGTGTGTTCAATATTTGGGCAGTGTCTTTAGACACTTTTGTGACTAATCTTATATGAACTGTGATATATTAGTTTATTGTAAGTTTGTCAATTGTAAAAATGTTATTTTAGTAAATTGTAAATGTCTGTACAATACAATTATGTATATGTACCTACTTGTGTTATTATTACCTTTAGTTCTTAAAGTGTTATGGGTGGTATTGCGTACTTTTAAGTTAGCGGTGATAGAAGACAAACAAATTTTACCAATTTAACAGTTTACCGCGTCAACTCAGTCCCAATGAAACCAAGATTGGTAAAATTTGTTTTACTTTTTTCATCGGCAGCTCTACGCGATGTCTACTTTAGGTGTACATAAAATCGTTCTACTAGAATATTCCATTCATATATTTCCATCACAATGTGTATATTAATAAAATATTGTAGTGTATCAAAAGGTAGGTATCAAAAGTTCTAAAAATTTCAAAAATATTTTTAAATTTTTTTTAGCTACTTAATGAAAATTAGAGCAATAAAGTTAACAACAGAATAAATAATTATTTTAAAAAAAGTGACTTCTTCAGTTATTTCGAATTAAAAATCCAAACTCTTGACCGATTTTAATTAAACTACATTAGAACATGACAAAATGAACCCTTACAAACAAATAACAAATTACAGTAGAGTTGAGTTCCTCCCATTTTTAGAAGTTGATAGAAAAAACGGAGCAAATATGAAATGATGAATAAAAAACAACAACTTCACAAACACATTTTAATGTTAATCAAACAAACAAAAAGAAAACTCAACAACCTACTACAACAGCAACACAGTAATTCTTAAACAACAGCGGCATTTCATCGTCGGATATAAAATTCCTATCGGGCCTGACGCTGGCAAAATTATTGAAACCAGGTTCTAAAATAAACTTGAAGTCGATTTCGGAGACTTGTTTGATTCTCGCGATGTCTTTGCGGAGCTCGTTCAAGGTATAGGAGGTGATGATGAAGGGTGTCTTCAGCTTGAGGATGGCGTTGATGGTGGCAGGCCAGGGGTCTTTACCGTTGTAGATAGACGACCGTTGTATGCTGGAGTTGAAGGCGCAAACTGGGGAAATACAATTTTATTAGAAATACTAGCTGTACCCGCGACTTCGTTCGCTGTTGCTAACCTTTCATTATTATGTCAGTGGGACTTAAAAATTAGAGAAATAATTTCAGTGATCCGTCTTAAATCTTATCATTGTAAATCAATAAGATCAATAAGTTAGCAGTGTTTTAAACTGTAAATTTTATTAATTAAAGCGATACAGAGAAGTTTATGAATTCGACACTCATTTTACGTAGGATTTTGTTTTGCTAATGTATGTATCCCGATTGCCTATTTACTTTTTATTCAAGACAGCTAAGCATTTGACAACCAGCTCTCACTACTACAGAAACCAGCGACACTGTGACCCCTAGATGAAGCATGCCTAGTCAGGAACACTGGTTCTCAAAAAAGGCCGCCGCAACACACCATTAGCTGTTTGGCGACAGATTTTTCTACTTGAGGGCTAGCTAGTTAGCTAGGCACGTATTAAGATTGCCCTTCCACTACTCTATGGTTTCCACACGATGTTATCCTTCACCGGTAGCTCGGGTTCTTCTTGCGTATTTAGTGAGATCGAACATAGTACCTCTCACACGGCAATCTACCCCTTTAAACACTCTGTCACCATACTACAAAAAATTGTGGACGCTATGTTGACACATATGACGATTTTCATCCCACCTCCCACGGGAACCCCCACTAATTTCTGGAATAACATTAATTACAGTTAGTACTGTCGAACAAAAAAAGTATCATTCAAATTAAAGCACGCGTTACTGAGCTATAATTAAATAAGACTTTCATCCCTCCTCCCACGGGAACCCTTACCAATTTTCGGGATAACATTTTCAATTTCAGTTAGACTTTTTGACTAAAAAAAGAATCATCCAAATCAAAGCACGTGTTACCGAGTTCTAGTTAAATAAGATTTTCATCCCCCCTCCCACGGGAACCCTCACCCCCCCGCAAAAGATTATATTTAAATATATTCAATGTACAGAATTCGGCCTGTTACAGTTTTATTATAAGTATAGATATAGATGACTAGTGTTTCGACTTCAAAAAAGGACGAGGTTCGTAATTCATCAGAATCTTTTTTTTCTTGTGTAATAACCGATTTTTCAGCCGTAATCGGGGAACATACTTTCAACTTTTACCTTCACTTTTTTTTATTAGTTTATTTTATTGTGATTGTAGCGTTGTTCGTTGGCAAAGGCCAAAAAAAATAGATAATAAATAAATATAAATCTTGTCCTTTAACAATTACATTAACAATTAAGTAGACGGTCGTCATCGTTTGGAAATTTATCTTAGAATTCATAAAATACTTACAATTCATAGAATAGCTTACTCTCATGTATGTTATGGGTTCTAAATTGTCAAAGATAGGACATGCTTTCCCATTAATCATTAAATTATCTTAAACATGCCATTGCTGATTATAGCAATTTAGATTATCAGTGCCTGAATATGCAAATATTGTCACGTAGGATTCTGCTATATTATTTAGATACACGTGACAAAATAAACATAATAAAATTATATGTTACTTTTAATGTTTTCAGTACGTAAGTATTTTGTATATATATATATATATATATATATATAACAGTAAGGATGTTCACTGGTAATCAACTCAGAGTTGAAATTATGCATTATGCATTATTCATTGTAGGATGTAGGGGTGTACTAAGTACGTTTTTTTTGGAAATTCTACCCCTGGGGGTCAAATAGGAGTTCAAAGTTTGAAACTTCTTTAAATTCCATTTCATGTCGTGAGAACGTGAGGCGGCAGTTACTAGTAGTTAGTTATATATTATATCTTGTTTCCTGAGAACTACCGTCTAAGTTTATTCAAGGTAAGAGTGAATACAAGTAGGTATTTTCTTAGACTAAGTGCTTCAACGTCCATTATTATGCAAAATAAGGGTCAAATGCAGTGTTAAAGTCAATAAAAACCCCATTCAAATTGAATATGTTTTTCAAATTATATCAAGTTAGTCTAAGCCCTACTCTAGGGTTTAAGCCAGATTTATTTGATTGATTATTAGAAATCCGTACCTAAAAAATAAAAACGCGAACCTATTACTAAGACTTTGATGTCTGTCACCAGGCTGTATCACATAAATCGTGATAGGTTAACAGTTGAAATTTTCACAGATTTTTATTTAATTATTTATTTCTGTTGCTGCTATAACAGCAAATACATAAAACAGAATAAAATAAATATTTAAGGAAGATTCCATACAACAAACGCAATTTTTGTTATTTTTTAAGTAGAAACCTGAACTATGTAACGTGTTTATAATGGTACGAAACCCATAGTGCGCGATTCCGACTCATAATTAGCCGTTTTCTTTAAGTTTTAGAATTTTTTTAAAGTTTCCGAAGTCTCAAAATTTGGTGGTCCAGGGAACGTAGTTCAATTATAATGTGATAGGGCTTACTGATGTCGGGGTTGATGAAATCGTCGCTGGATCTGTACTCAAAGTAGTTTTTATTGTCTTCAAACTTGAACACCAGGCGCCGTTTGTTCAGATGGCAGTTGCCGCATAACCTGAAACCCCCAATATAATAATATAGATTTTATTATAATTCTTTATCAGTATACCTGATGAAGAGTTAAAAAATCTAACCTCTTATAACTTACCTAATTAAATTAATCTCACTACTAAGAAGACATCTTACATATAAAAATTGTTATTTTGTTTGTATGGCACAGCAAGATATTTTTACGGGATTTATTAAAAGTTCTAAAAGAGAAGTTGTTGCAAATGGTCTTCAAAAGCCACCCTTAAGAGAGTGCTAATAATTTACCAGTAACTCTGTATATACAATATAAATTAAAGCACACAGAATGGTCAGAAACTCAATGTTCGAGAACATCGCTGCCAAGGAGCTAAACTATTTTCATTGACACCATTTTCGTACTTAATTAATTGCTTTATTTTTAGATTGTATTGTTGCTCTCTGCAAACATGCCAAATATATTTGTCTACAGATGTTCTCTGATTTTGAAACAATGCTAGTTACTAAATTAACGAGTCATAGGCGCTTTAAAATAAATAAAAGCTGACGTGAATTCATCAAGCCAAACTTACGTTACAAAACAGAACGCCATGTATGTGTAGTCAAGAAAAGTACAAAGTCATTTTGTTAAAAAATAAACTCTTTCAAACAACAAGTTCTTTTCAAACAGTGATTACAGGCTTCCATTACAGCAGGCCGATTGAACTCTTTCAGTTATTTCGATTTAAACATCTAACCTCTAGACTGGTTTTGTTAAAATTTAATAAAATGGAACCACTCGAAAAGTGTAGCCTATCAAACAATACTAGAATTCTTCAAATCGATAATCGTATCCGATAAATCAGGTAACTAACATTTTAAAAAAACATACAGTCGAATTGAGTACCTCCTCTTTTGAGACTTTCAAAAAGAAGAAAAAAGATTTTTTTAAATCGTCCCAGCCATCGCCGAAAAATAGGGTTACATGCATAAAAAAAGAATCCGAGGAATTAAGAACTTCTTCCTCTTTGATGTCGGTTAAAAATAAATGTTCTTATAATGTCAGAGTATATATAATTCAATAAAATGATTGCCAAGGTCATGAAACGGTTCCGGCATCAGATCGATGGCATGCAAATAATCATTCGATTGATTGAATTTGATTGACGTTATCAAATGCATTCCAAATATGCAATATCCGTGAAGGAAAAAACATACAAACAACATCTGTGTTAGTGAAGGTAGGCGTCCACATTTCTGCATCGCATCGAACGGATCGTAGTGTGTGTTACGTATTTTGAATTTCGTTTCGCATATTTCTACTAAGTTTCGGAAAATAAAATCAATGTTCCCTGATTTCCCGGCGACGCGTCGCCTTAACTGACTTGACTATGATCTTAAATTATGATTGAAAAATTATTTTATTAATATTGAATATTTAGACAAGCTGATAAAATCTGTCTCCAAGCCAACCTAACGGTATGTTCCGGCAGCCTTCCTTAAGAGCTAGTGTACTCCAGACTAGGCATGCTCCATTGCAGTGTCGCTGACTTCCATTGTCGTGCGACCTAGTTATCAAATGCCTAGCTGTCTTAAACACAAAAAAGTGAGATGAGGTCCAGATAACTTACTTGATCTTTCCAAGTAGGTCCAGAGGCAGGTTCCCGGGGTTGAGTGCTGGGCTAACGAGCACAACATTTAGCTGGTCTACATCGGGTCGCAGGTGGAGGAAAAATGTCTCCCACTTGTTCAGGGCATCGGCCTCGAACTGCAGTTCGGCACCAACTACGTGGATTGTGAAGGGATGTTTCTGTATAGGATTAATATATACTATTAATTCTGCGAGCTGTCGACCTCGCATCACCATAATTAAGCCTTTTTTATATTAATACCTCAAAAGGTCGCCTCAGCAAACTTCCTCACACTTGGAGGAAATGATCTTAATAACTAAATGATAACCAACAACACAAACCCAACACTTCAAAAATTGGTACTACTTGTAAGCATTAGTTTCTCGAAATTCAAAAACAGCGATCAGAGAGTTAGGCACGAAACAGGCTATGAAACAAGCAAATTTGGTTTCATTTTAACAACGTTGAATTTCGAAACTCTCAGAACAAAAGCAAGTTTACTTGCACTTTATTTCATCTCTTTCTTGTACAAAAATATGCGGTTTCCCGATAAACACGTGTGACGAACTTTGAGTTTATACCTTATGTACCTTCTGTACTGCGTTAGTGATCCCGGCAGCACTACGGCACAGTTGCAAGCAGTAAGCTGTAGTCAAGGGAGCCGTGGCCAGCTGCGTCAGGGAAGCGTATTGTATATCGTTCATATCTGTCAAATGAGTAATACATTCAATAAACGTGACAGCGCCAATACAAATTGTTTAAGGAGATGGGTGACTTCGGACCTAAAGCTGATCCTACCAAAGTGTGCCAGCTATCACAGTTGAACAACAAAAAAAAATCGGTTATTTTGAACCATATGACGATTTCTATGTGGTTACTTAGATAGTATACTCCTCAACATAAAATGACTTTCCAATTATTGCCAGTTGTATCTGTTTTATGTTATTTATATAAAATAAATAATAAGTTATATATAAAATAAATAATAGTTATATATAAATAATAAGTTATATATAAAATAATAATAGTTATATATAAAATAAATAATAAGTTATTTATATAAAATAAATAACATAAAACAGATACAAAAGACCAATTCTTCATTGAAGAACTTTTTCCTTTTACGAAGCCGATTAGTTAATCAATAACATCAGCCTTTGCACTATTTCAACTAAATCACACCCAGAAATAAAATAGATTTAACCGATACGTTACAAAATTATAGCAACAAACTACTCAAATTCTTTATCATCACTCACCAATCTTCTCCTCATACATTTCAGCCAGCACTTCGTTCATTTTCTCCGGCATCTTGTCATCCGTCATCACTCTGGTGGGCAGCCGCGGCTCCAGACGACCCTTTGTCTGCTGGTAGGTCACTAGCCTCTGATAGAGAGAGTAGGACTTGCACCAACGCGCGTGCGCTTTCGGAAGATGGTCGGCGTTGGTCGCGCAGAATGATAGCTGAACATTTTTAAACAAGAATCAGACTTATTAGTAAAAGTGTGTCACAAATACAGATTAATTGGTTAGGGGCGTATGAAAGCAAAAAGAAATCGTTGCACTCAACGTGACAATCGAATCAAGATGCAGGCTAAGCTAGAACCTATAACAGCAATACGATTAAGGCCTTCTCCAGTATTCAAGACAAGTAATGAGGCTGAAAATTTCAATGCTTACTTACTTGCGTAGGCTCAATAGCTAGCTTAGCATAGCCACTGTGATAATACTGTCCTTTTTACGTTTACGAAAGCTTGTTGTATTTTTAGTCTACCCGGTACCGGTACCGGCGGCCTGCCTGTGTGCTTGATTGTATATACCGGTACCACCAAAGAACGGATCTATAAAAAAATAAACCAACCTGCCCGCACCCTTCACAATCCTTCAGTTTCGCCTGTCGCCACTCCCTGCAGGCCACGTCTGAGCACATCCTCGGGTACAACAGGATCTCTTGCTCCCACGGCACCAGCCTCCTCTTTAGCACCTTCTCGCAGGAGACTATCATCTGCATGCGAAGCAAACGGTACTCCTGGCCGGCGCAGTTCTGAGCATCTGCATAGATGTGCTTTTGATCTAGAAGGAATTATGGCTATTTAATATTTCTCTAACACGTTGTCTTAGTACTAGGAAATAGGATTTATTCAATACGCTATAGATCTATGGTCTTACGTGCGTGGCTTCGCTTTATTAGGAAGATTATTTATTTGCGGCGTAAAGTATTTTAGGCGGTTTCTGCTATTACATAAAGATGAGGATTAATTAATCTACGAAAATTATACCAGTAATCATAATAATATGCCCGAGTTCTCATAACTAGCTTTGGTTATGCAGGGTTATCCTCTAAGGGTGTAATAGCCCCAAAAAGAGTCACTATATTCATCCTCAGAAACAACTTTTGCTAAGGAGCTTCTATGAATCAGTTTGTAAGGAACAAAAAGTTTATCAGTTGTCGACAAAAAGTATGAAACAGCAGATTTTTTTTTCTGGATTTTAGAGTTGGTCTCATAGTGAAAGTGGTTCCTTAGGAAGAGTATAGTGTGTCCTTTTCGGCTTAATACACCTCTAATCGATTACCCTGTATTTGGTGATTTTTACTTAGTCATACTTCATAGCGACGAAGTTAGTTTTCACTGATTTATGTGATGTATGTAGATACAACTCGCTCTACGCATCTTATGTTTTGTTAGTGTTTTAGAATATCAAACACAAGTAGCATAATATGCCATTGGTTAGTTAAAAACACTCTAAGGCGAGCCACTCTACTATCACAAGATGAAATATGCATCTCCTGAGGATGCCTTGTGCTAAGGCGAAACACGTGTCGAGGAAGTCCGATACAGAGATAAAGAGAAATAGTAAGGTGAGGTGTGGAGGTGGTGAGGAGGAACCACACCAGAAAAACAAAAATATGTTTGGTTTTCTCACGCTGACATCAAAACAAAGCGGGAAAACACTAAATATTATTTATATACTATCTTATCATATATGGATTTCCGCAAAGTAACGCCTGACTCCATTAATTAACAAAAACTCTATACAATACACAAGTACGTACCAAATTTTATAAGTAAAAGATGTCTACGAATTTCTAATAATCATTTTACTTGCGTAAGATATCATGTAAGTCTGAGGTGAAAAATAGCAATAGAAAATATTAGAACTTGCTAAAAAACATGGTTCTAAGCGCGGGACAAAAAAAGCAACTCAAGTAATAAATGGGTAGAGAGCTGTTGAGATAGAAAAATAATAACAAGACGCAATTCCGCAAATGTTTTGTGAACTAACCTTTCATATGAGCCAGAGTTGAAACAGCAAAGCACAGCGCCTGATGTTGTGTCCAGTCTTCATCCTTATGCTTTGCTCCGCAATAAAAAACCAAGTTGCAGTACCCACATGGTACTCTGACTTGACTCAATTCTTTATTGCAAATATGACAGGCACTTTGTAAGAACACTTTACGAAAACTGTACTTGTAAACGTACTCATCGTTCTCATTTTTTACTCTGGAAAACGATTCCTTTGCAGATTTGTCAGAATTTGTTCTGGTCCTCTTGCTATCAGTTTGAGATTCCTTTGATTGTTTTTGAGTTTCAATGTCCGTTGAATCTTTTATTTTAACTCTAGCTTGGCGAGCGATTGGAGTTTTATTTTTTTCCTTTTTGTAGTCGGTTCTATTCGATTGTACAGGAATATTGGTGTGGCCTAGCAAGTTTTTTGGCTGCGAAACAGGGTTTATTTTTTCATTTTTATTTGTATCTTCATCTTTATCTTCCACTGGTTCTGTTATGTTGATTTCTGGTTTATTGGCAGCTAACTTCTTTTGTAATTCAATATTGTCGTTGTCTGCTTCTTTGGCAATCATTTCAAATGTTTTATTTACATCATCAATACTTGACGTTAGTGCATCTTCAAAGTCTTCGATTGGTTCAAATTCAGTTTTATCTGCTGTACCAGGGATCATTCCTGCATCAATGGGATGTTTTTCATTGGCAGCATCTTTTGAAGTGCCAACATCATCACAGTCGTTGGCAGCAGCTGATTGTTGTTTTCCTTGTTTTTCTGTTGAATCAGACTTATTCTCAGATTTTTCTGGTTTCTCTTCTTTGGTATCATGTTTATGTTGAGTAGGTGTCAGTTCACTTGAAGGGGTCATTTGAGTGGTAGACGTGCTTTCTCGCTTTCCTTTTTTATTAGACTTACTTTTGCCTTTGTTATCTTTTCTTGAAGGACAAACAGGAGATGTTTCAGTTGCCTTAGAAACCTCTTCAGTTACAACTAGACTTATTGTCTCTTCTTTCATTGTCTTGGCTTCTGAAGAAATATCTTGTTTTATATCTGGCAGTAAATTTATATCTTTTGTTCTTTTTTCGTTGTTATTAGCGGGATTTTTTTCTTTTTCGAATGAACTATCTGATACTGCTTGTTTTTCTTGGTCATTTTCAGATTTTTCTAAAGCCGTAAATTCAGCTAATGACCGTTCGATTGATAATCTTAGTTCTTCCATATCTTGATTCACTTCCATCATTTTAGACTTGATATCTGTTTTTTCATCAGTAGGTGTCTTTGCTCTATTTTCTGTCATTCTAATACCAGATGATATTATTTCAGGTGTAGGTATTGGAGTTTCTCCTGACCCTTGAATTAGAGGTGCTAAGTGCAGATCCCCTAATTTCATTTCACCTACATTCGTCACTTCTTGTATAACAGTATTGTTATTGCTATCGAGTTGCTGACTGGAAGAAGACCTCACAAAATGTACTTCAGGAATTAAGTCACAGCTAGAAGTTTCAGATTCAGTTCTAGCACTTTTGACTTCTACTTCACCTAAAAGGCATGATCCTGAAGAAGCTTCAATCTCTTTTTCTGTTACTTGTTTGGGCTTTTCTTCTTTGTCTTTACCTAGTTGTGCTTGAAGTGGTGATATTATTGGTTCTTTAATTTCTGAGATAGCCTCTGTTTGTGGAAATTTTGGTGACTTTTTTTTCTTTTTGTTGGTTTTCACTTCGAATCCCTCATTATCTACTCTGATGTCTGGTGTTATTGGTCTGTCAAATAATGTAGTTTCAACTAAATCAGGTCTTTGTTTTTTTTCTTGCATTTGAGTTTGTAATGAATCAGCTAATCCAGATAATATTGATATTGGTTCATCACAAGCTTTTAGGAAATCTTTTTCAGTAAGTTTACTGGTATCAGCAAAAGTCTCACATGCTTTTTCTGCTTCTAAAAATGATTTCGTTTGAGTGACTTCTTTATTTTTTTGAGGTTTAGGAGACTTCTTCCTCTTTTTGCCCATAGTTTGATCAGAAGGAACGTCAATATTTTTTACTGGATTTAAAGTGCTTGATAGTAGTGGTGTTGTTTTATCTTCTACTTGTGGTTCACTGATAACGGTAGTAGGTGTTGCTTCTAAGTTTGTGTCAAGATTACTGGGTTTTTTATCAATAGTTTTGTTTTCTTGTACTATTTCTAAACTTTCAATAATTTGTAAATTTTCAATAGACTGAGCTTCTTTTTTACATTTTTGTTTTTTTTCAACTGGTTTTGCTATTTTTGCTTTGGGTTTAGGACTAGGTTCTTTTTCTTTATGAGAAATCGATGGCGATTGCAAAGTTTCCTTTACTTCATGTAAAGGTTCATTAGTTACAATATTTTCTAGTAAAATATTTACGTTAACAGGACTGTTTTTTTCAGCGATTTGCTTTGTGGCGTCAATTGTTTCCAAAGTTTGTTGTTTTTTATCTTTCTTATTTTTCTTTTTGCCTTTATTCTCTTGTTTTTGCAATTCTTTTGTTTTTTCTGAGTTTACTTCTGATTCTGTTTTCAATACAATTTCAAGTTTCTCATCTTCAGCTTTGACGTGAATTGATTGCAACTCAATATTTTTGATGTCTGCATTAGCTTCAGGAATACACTGATCTTGTTTAAAAGTTTCAATATCTGATAATATATTTTGAAAATCCGAAGTGCATGATAACATGTTATCTGATTTATCAGATTTTTCAGAATCAGTACGATTTTTCTTTTTATTTTTTTTCTTTGTACCTTCTTTAGGCGTTTCTGGTTTCGGTGAAAATAACTCTTGGATTTCAGCGTCCAACTTTTCGATTGATTCTATTGTTTCTACGATCGGCAAAACAGTACTATCTATCAGTGTTTCTTCTTCTTTTGCTTTTTCTTGTGATTTTTTCTTGTTTTTCTTTTTACGAGCACTAGGTACTACACTAGTTTCATCTATAATATTGTCTTTTTGTTCTTGTACTTTGGTGTTTATTTTTTGAGTTGTTTCAACATCGGCAAGAGATTTAGCTTGAATTTCTTCGGGTCGATCTTGCACCTCGATTTTTTCTTCTTCTACATTATCGTGTTTATTGTTTTTACCCTTGTTTCTTTTAGGTTTTTTGGGGGTTACAATTTCCATTTCTTTAGTTTCATTTTCTGGTGTAACTAAAACTTCACTAAGAACTGCTGGAGCTAAAATTTCTTCTTTCACTTCACACTTAGGCTGAACTTCTTCCACTTTTTCATCTTTTTTTGTCACTTTATCAACATTCTGAGGAGGTTTTGGATTAGGGGGCTTGTTGGTCTTTTTATTTTTCTTTTTTGCGTTCATTATTTCACAACTTCACTAGCTGCCGGTTTAACGACCGGTCAAATCTAAATTCAGAGTAAGTCTGACCGACTTGTGTTTAAGACCGCATTATTCTACGCTGAAAACGTTGCCGTGTAGTATTACTAGTAAATGTCACCGCTACTCTGCTAGGTAATAGTGAACTTTACTGTGAAGTAAATAGAGACAGTTATTGAGTGTGTTTTGGCACAGTTTCAGACACCTCGTGAACATAAGGAAGAGCTCGTTGCCAAAGTGCATGGTTGCGTGGACTTTCTAAATATAAATGGGAAGGTAATTAATTAGTTGCAGTCGAACAATAGGTGTGATTGGGAAATTACGATATCGACAACGTCTGCCCAAACATTTGTTTTGTACTACAGCAAATAATAAAAAAGATTATGAATAATTAAAAAAACTTGACATAAATACGGCACTATGTCAAAATATAAAATATATAAAAGGACTTTAATTATAAAATATTAGAACTTTATTGAAACATATAGTTTCAATAAAGTAATTATATTTTTTATAATTATAATATTATAAAAAATAATTATATTTTCTTTATAATAAAATATGAGTATTGGTTAAAGTTATATTCCTGTACTTGTTGTATTTTAATAGTCGTAGTTGAAATTAGAAATAAATTTGGGTGAATTCAATAATATTATTAGGTCTCGGAAAGCGTCTGAGAGAAAACGTTTTGCAAATGCACGTTATGGTTGATTTATATTTATAATAAAAAAAGTACTTATCTAAATCTAGATACTTCACAGTTAAGACAATCAACGTACTCTACTTTGACAAACTAACAATTCTAAAAAAAAATTTACACTGATAGTTTCGTCAATTTTTTTTCTTTCCGAGAGTATTAACCAGCAGACAAGCAAGTATTATCAAAATGTTATCTTTCAAGGTTGAAGGAAGTAACTATTTATTTCAATCTAGTAAGACTAAGATTAATTTTGACCGCTGTTTTGCCGATAATAAATTAATTTATGATTAATAATAAGACAAATTATTAAAAGTCTGTATAGACCTACTGATTCGGAATGTCCATATTTAAATAAATAATCCGCACTCAGCAGGCAAAACATATAAATCTTACACGGTTATATGATCAGTCAAAAAGTACTAGTGACAACCTACACAGAGTCCCAAAATTATACTAATTTAAACTTAATTTTACTCGCAATAAAGACTATTCAATTCGCTACAAAGTAAAATTTAATATTGTAAAATATTGAAATCAAAGGGACACACAACTCGAAAAATATTGCGGTTCTGTTATGGTAAGCGAAATTTTGTTTCATAAGAATTAAAGGCTATATTGGGACATCAGAAATGATAAAGGTATCGTGGTTTTCAAACTGGAGTGGTTCGTATTTAACAATGTTAACCAGAGGGTTGTTCTCCCTAAAATGTTAGTCGAAGAGACGACCCATTGTTAACTACAAAAGTATTTTTAGTGTGACAAATGTATTATTTTAGAATTAGGTCGTTTCATTTTTGTTACGCGGATTATGAATGAATACAGATTTAATCTGATCAGTGACAGGTTTAAAAAATAAATCACAACTTACAAGCATTAAGATTTTAGGTGACTTTGTATAAGTAGACTTACCCAAGAAAATATGATGCTAGCGAGTAAATTTTAAAAATCTGCGACACAATATAAAAAATATATAATTCGTTTTTTTGTGGTGGTGGCCATCTTGGGTCAAATATATCATAGTGTATATAATATTCTACTAGTCAAGACTTTTATTTGATTCCTCGATTGACTGATGAAAAATATGTTATCCACCAATATTAGCGGCGGCTTGAATGATTCGAATGATTTTCGTTAAACGCTGAAACGCTGAAAACACTACCCATTAATTCACATTTGAAAAAGAAAACTCAAACAAAATTAAAATACAGCCGTTCGAAAAAAACGATACCACAGCAAAAAAATATACACACATAAACTGACACGTTGTTTTGCCTTAAAATTTTATTAATTTGGGGTTAAAAGTTAGGACGAGAAATTTAATAAAATAATATTATAATTAAAATAATAATAGTCTCCATCTAAAGGTTGCCTGGAAGATATCGCTTTGAGCGATAAGGCTGCCGCTTGTAGCACTAAATGTAAATTATATTTGCGTATTTTTATTTTTGTGTATAAGCAAAGCATCTATGTATCTAGCTGTTTTGTCACTTCTACTCCAGTAATTTTTGAAACAAGATTAGATTATAAATAGTGAAAATAAACAACTTGTGCAAATTCACTCTACTCCCCATCTACTTCAACTTAGGTATCATATATCAGGCAAATCTGACCACCATGGAATACACAATAGTAGCATCTTTACCACCGCGACAGCGCGTGAGGGTTGAAGCGAAGGGTGCAACCTAATTAGACGACCAGCCATCTAGGGTAGGTACGAGTATGTAGGACGAGGGCTTATTATGTCTGCACAAAAAAACTTTAAAGAGCGGATAAACTCACTTCAATTCGGCAGACCAATTTTACAATCATTTTACAATCCAGAAGTACTGGACGAATTATCAATTTAAAAAATAGGACCTTCCTGAATAATTAAACCAGTACCTTTTTAATCGGTCTAGCCGTCTCTGAGATATCATCAAGTTATGATCTCCTCGAATTGAGTAACTGTCTCTTCCTTATTGGAAAACGTTTCACACCCACAGCTCCCCACTAGGATTGATCCTATGCAACATTCACAAACACACGCACAACGTACCCAGACTCAAAGACAGATCTTCAAAGTCATCGTTCATCACTTGCCCCAACCGGGAATCGAACTCGGGACCGTCGGATCTCAAAGCAAGCATGCCAGCCACTAGACCATAGTTGTCGTCGGTCCAGTCGATTTTTAATGGAGTTTGTGGATAGAGCAATGATCAACCAACAGCCAAAAAATCTGTACTGGGTTTGAACGATTCTGTTGCTGAGATTGTGATGAATGACTGGACAGGAGCTGTAATTTTTTGCGAACTTTATATACAAAGAAAATTATGGTATGCCTCTCCCGAATGTTGCTAACATCTAATTAATTTGCAGGAAAATTAAATTCGAGGCATTATTTATTGAAACACAAAATTAAAATAAAGAAAATATTTACAATCATAAAAACTAATCTAGTAGAAGGGAAAGTTCCAAGAATGCTGGCTGCATAACGTTGAATGGCAATGCAAATTTTTTTTCAAATTGAACACTAAATGAGAGCCAGCATTCTAGTCTCATGCTATATAAATTAAGTTATACCTACTAAACAATCCCATATTCCCAACTTGCAACTATTGTACACTATAAGCAAGCAAGTAAAGAATAAAAATAATGTATGAAATTGCTACAGAAGTCGACAAGGGGACAATATTGTAATAGAATGAGCTTGTGATGCGCACGTGGCGATTTGACTCGGTCGCGTGTGTTTTATCTGTATTGTATGGAAAACGTATAAGATCTTGTATGCCATGCCACAATCATGCCATGTCATGTGTTACGTGAAAAAGATAACTCGACTCCCTAGGATACCAATCAATGGTGTTTGGATAGATAAAAACATACAAAATACATTGATCCAATTTTGGTCGAGTCACTTGCTAGTGGGGCAAGTAGCCAAAAGTGACGCCGTCTCCTTCATTGCCTTCAATTAAGTGAATATTTATAGCAATTAAAAATAATCAATGGGCTTGCAATAAAAAAAATAAGCAATGAAAAAAACATCAGTATTATATTCAAAAATCTACTCTTGATTACTTACTGCCTAACTTGTCGTGCGACATAAATAAGATAGTTGGACGCGAAACATGCTTTAACATGACGACACGAATTTGCACGAACGTACTTTTCAGTACAAACTTTACAAACAGCTAATTCGTTACGAGTACTTAAGAAATTCAGTAAGAGAATTTAACTGTAAATCAAATTACTTTTGTTATAGCAAGCGTTAAAAAATCTTGCTGAAGTTTCATTATGTTTTGAAGATTCTGATTTATGTACAGTCGGCTGCTTTATCCAACTGTATCTATACCTCCCATTGCTGGGCACTGGTCTTCCTAAGGGTTTGGAGGCAGGTTCCCAACCCTTAGTGAAGTCCCCATTTCTCATATCTTTGTAGGGTCCAAGGTCTCATCTAGCAAAATTAATGAAGGCCGTGGCCCATTTGGCTGATACGAATGTAATACGAGTATCTGCAGTGTGATTCAGAAAATTTACGTTTTGTTTGCGCGATTGCTAAATCACATAGAGAATTTTATATCTGTATTTAGTTTCCTTAAAATACCTTGGTATTGAGATATGATATGAGATATGAGATTTATTTAAGAGTTTCAGTTAGTCGATCACATTCGTATTATTTTACGTTTTAGTTATGTTATTCATGTTTTGTACAAGTTATTCTTCAAAATTATTCTAACACTAGTTGTTTATTATCTTGTGTATCACTGAAAGTCAGCGCTGCGGTGAATTCTGTTTCTTCTGCAGAGCTTATGACTTCTTTTGACGCATTTGTGATAGTGATAGTAAAACACTGCTTAATGTTATGTGTTAAATTCGTTATGTTTTTTTATGTTTTTATTTGTCTTATCTTTGTTGTTATTGTTGTAGTGTCTTCATAAACGTCTTCTTTCTTTATTTCTTTCATTTTTATTTATCTCCCTTCCGAAAGGACGTATTACTCTCGTTCTCTTAACGATAGATAGATGATTTATTCCGCATAATAGTACAATTACATCATTGAATATTTATAATTACGATTGTATATTATGCCTCACTGTCTATGGCTATGCCTATGTCTCATTGTACATGCAATGTTAGATTATATAAGAAATACCTACTTACTCGTAAAATAAATTTATAAAAGTTCTGTCCAATACTTCTTGAATTAAATTATCTGTAACTAGAGATAAAACATGTTAACCCTTTCCAGGAAGTCTAATTCTACAGAAACAAAAACCCTAGATCCGTCATCGAAATGTTTCCAACTTGAGCGCTGCAGCTTTTTTATAAAACTTTATTTGCACAGAAGTTCTGTTTAGATTGTGCATTTCCATCATCAATGTAAGTATCGAATTACCACATCATATAAAATGACGTCTACTACAATAAGCTTATCCCTCCTCAATCATACCAAGTAAAGTGTTTACGTCAATTATATTAACCCATACTGTTTGTATTTTACTTTGAATTATTATTAGCTAAGAAGTCTGAATACTCGGTATGGCGCTCTACTCGTAACCAAAGCGTTCTGAATGTGCGCCAGCAATTTTTAACTTGCCTATAGAGAAAGATGTTAACTTTTTTCGATGTTTAGATCTGTCAATAAAAAAAAATCTAATCCTGACCCAGAGTATATAACTCATTGTGTAACATATTACCAGTAAAGAGAAAAATAGAAAATAAAAATATGACACTGAATTCAAAGACATTTGAAAATGGCCCTCGTGGTGATGTTAACGATATGCGGAAATCTTTTATTTGGAAGCAGGTATGTATACAATTTATTTTTCACGTTTTTCACGCATTTCACGTTTAACTTTTACTAACGTACATAACCTTCGTTGTCTTATCTGAAATGCCGGATCGTGGAATACCTTGCCGACTTACTCGGAAACAATTTATTTAAATTCTGGTTTTCAAGCCGCGAGTGATTCGGTTCTTCATAAAATCATCATTCATCTATCATTGTGATGGTGATTTTACTCTAGATTCATACATCAAAATCAAGAAATGTGTAACTCAAATCAGAGAAGAACGTTGGGACCGATAAAAGTAATAAATTGAACGGAATACTTATCTCAAAACGATACATTGCAACGTCAACTATAAGAAAAATGAAACGTCCTTTCTCCATTGATTATGTAGTGCCTCGCATATGTTCCTTCAATC
Source organism: Ligdia adustata (assembly GCA_947049295.1). Lineage (NCBI taxonomy): Eukaryota > Metazoa > Arthropoda > Insecta > Lepidoptera > Geometridae > Ligdia > Ligdia adustata. The sequence goes on from OX346237.1 coordinate 7,654,126, forward strand.
TTGTACTGATGATTTCTAAGCTGTTATTAGAAACAAGATATCGGCATTGTTCAAGAGGCTTCAAGGGAGTAGGAACAGCGTCGTGAAATTTGTGACCGATGACCCGAAAAGTTCTGTACTTAGCTCACGAAATACCTCGAAAATGCATGAACCACTAATCATCTGTTTATACCTATTAGCCTTGCATATTACATATCATACTTTATAAGTCATTTCATAATTAAGATGCTAAAATCGTTGAAACTTAAACTACTAAACCCTGATGTAATTTGAACCATGGTATATATTTTTCTATTATTTTTGTAATTCCAGGTACTATCCACTGCAGCGTCATGTTTGACAGCTATGAACAGTGGGCTGACTTGTGGGATTACTTCACCAATGCTCCCTCAACTTCGACAAGATAAAACAATACACTATATCGAACATCATGAATCGTGGATCGGTAAGGAGGTTTTGCTTATATTATGTTTTACACTTCTTGCTTCTCACTCCAGCCCGGTCACCATGGTCTATAAGTGCTGGCAGAATGGGTCGCTACGCTAGTCTGAATGTAACGTTCGCTGGTTTTTTTTAGCTTTCGGCTGAATCGTTCTAATTATCCAAAAATTTGTTTGTTTCAGCTTCCATCACAGTTATGTCCATGATTTTAGGATCTTTATGCTCTGGCCCATCCTTGGACCGCTACGGCAGGAAACTAAGTCACATTTTGTTTGGAATGCCTATGGTAATCGGATGGATATTTATCGCCTGCGCTAATTCAACACTCATCATTCTCTTCGGACGTTTCATCACTGGAATATCTGCTGGGGCTGATAGAAGTATCGTAATGGTTTATATCGGAGAAATAACCAACCCTAAGGTTAGGGCTATTGCTCTATATGCCCCAAGTCTTTTAACAACTTTGGGGATCTGGATAGGCCATATAATGGGGTACTACTTGGGTTGGAGAATAAGTTCCACAGTTTTTGCAGCTCTTTCTGTACTATCTTTTGTCGCGTTTTTGTTTATGAAAGAAAGTCCACTATGGCTGATAGCTAAAGGCAGAATTCCTGAAGGTGTTGAAGCTTTCCGATGGTTTCGTGGTACTGACGGAATTTCAGAGAATGAATTGATAACTGTACTTGATAAATATAACGAAAATTCTAAGCTATCGTTTCGAGAAATTTTCAAAGTTCTTTGCTCAAGAGCTTTTATAAAGCCAATACTTATTTTATTTATAATAGTGGCAAATTCGCAGATATCAGGCATAAATGTGCTAACGTTTTATTCGCAAGACATATTTGAGAAGGTATTTGCTGGTAATATCGATCCTTTTATAATGACTATGACAATGGACGGTATCAGAGCATTAGTATCTTTAGTTATTTGTGTAGTCGGGAGAATGGTACCAAAAAAATTTTCATGTGTTATAGCTAACTTTGCAGTGGCAATGTTTGCGTTTGGTTTGGTTGTTTGCTTCGCAATAAATGTTGATAAATCCGTGTGGATTCCAGTGACGTGTTTTGTAATGTACATGATATTTTCTTGTCTCGTTGTGAATACAGGGTGGACGTTTATTCCTGAACTGATGCCGACTTCAGCTCGTGGTGTGGGCTCCGGTTTATGTTTTACTTTTTCATTTATTTTCCTATTTACAATGGTTAAAACATTACCGGATATTATTCATACGTTTGGCGTCACGGGTTTATTTTCGTGTTTTGCAATCTCAACTTTAATTTCCGGCATAGTTTTATGCTTTTTCTTGCCAGAAACAAATGGTAAGACTTTGCAGTCTATTGAAAATAGTTACGATAAAAAAAACATTGAACTAAATTCAAAAAAGTTTAGTAATTCGTCATTATAACAAGCCAATTGTTTTATATTAAAAGTTAGTATTGCAGGATATTAGCATTGGTATGTAAGACAATGTGTATGTAACCATGTTGTAACCACTAGTAGTCGTAATAGTGTAATCATAATTCTAGTTATATTTTTTTCAATATATACCATATATGCCAAATGTAATTGGTGTGTTGTATTTGGCAATTTATTTTGACGTTGAGGGATTTTTAGGATCATTTAATTTTAATTATTACTTAAGATTATTTAAACATATTTTGTCTACTCTGGAGGACAATTAATGTTCATGGTCACAGTTTAACTACAACAGCAGACCACGCATGCTGTAAATTATCCAAAACGTTAAACATTCAAATGTTGTATATATTAAACGTGATAAGTATCCCATAATAAAATATTTAATTTAACTTAAAATCGCAAAATCCTTTTTTTTTTTTTGTTTTTTTATCTTTATCTAATTTAAAGGAGTTTTGTCACACAGTGACTATGTCACCCCCGTTAAGACAAAACAATACATAGTTATACAGTTGAAGTGATACAACATTTATAGATTCTTAACAGTTCCTTGGCCTCTGCAGACAGAGGGCAAGCCAGAATGCTGTTACATAAACCTACCTTATTGCTAGACATAAATAATAAATTTCGCCTCTGAGCCTCATTACGAACACATTCCATTAACACGTGATGAACGTCTTCTATCATGTTACATTCCGGGCAATTTGGAGAGTCAGATATCCCCATCAGATATTTGAATTTATTAGACGGAATATGTCCGGTGCGAAGTCTCAGCAGCTGTACCACATCCATTCTGTTACCGGATATAACTTCAAACCACGGACAACGAGGAGGCAAACTTTGTATAGTTTTATACCAAATTCCTTTTTCGTATGAGCGCTTGTCAAAATAGTCATGCCACATTTGATAACAATTTAGTCTTACTTTACTTAATAGCTCGCTATGTAATGGTAGACAGGTGTACGGGATACCATCAGTGGTTGCTTCTCTAGCTATTTGGTCTGCCTCTTCATTCCCCGTGATTCCAACATGTGACGGGATCCACTGGATAGTCACATCTTTATTTGATGTACAAAGTTTAGAGATGGAGTCAAGGATAGCATACGCAATTGGATGTCCTCTCGTTCCAGATGTCAGCCTGATCAAATGATAAAGAGCACTTTTTGAGTCAGTCAGAATAACATACTTCCCGATGCTTAAAGAGTCAATGTATGTTAGCGCCTCGGCTATTGCGATCAATTCACAGTGCATTATTGATATTTCGGCACATTGGACATTTAGTTTAATGCAAGTATCCGTTTGTGGATCAAACAGACCTGCACCACAACTATTATTATTTTTTGACCCATCTGTGTAAATTTTGTAACATCTTTCATAAATTCTATACAAGTATTCATTACAAAGATTGCGTAAATCTACAGAATTATAATGTTTTTTTTGCAGTATTAACTCCTTCAACACTAACTTTTATCACTTTAGACATATTATAGCTAGTGATCCACTTACTCAAGGAGTAAATTGGGACAAGTGTACTACAATGAATAAGGGAATTATTATACTTCCTATGAGTTTCTACTAGTAATGGCACGGTTTTCCGTCTCCAATAAATGAAATTGCAAAAACTGTTAAGATTTTCGAAGACTTGTATGGTGATGTTGTTGGATATGGATTTTGATCTTAGCCAGAATTTTGCTGCTAAGTATCTTCTTCGAATAAACAATGGCTGCAGGCATAACTCACTTTCCATGGCACGAACCGGAGTGGTTTTTATAAAACCCCCTATTACTCTCATGGCCTGGTGTTGAACCTTGTCCAGTTTCTCTAAATGACATTTTGCACTATTATCATATAAAAAGCTGCCATAATCAAGCCTACTTCTGATGATTGCAATGTAAAGGCGCCTCAGATGTTTAGGATAAATTCCCCAATTTGATCCCGCTAGCACTTTGATGACATTTAGAAATTGTGATGTCTTTTCCCGTGTTTCATTTATATGTCTCATCCATTTCAAATTGTTGTCAAACCATATTCCTAAATATTTAACGCATTCTACTTGTGGTATTAGGTCACCATTTATATTTAAGGTTGACCTATACCTACTCATAAGCCTTGGTTGCCCTTTGGTAAATATACACACTTTAGTTTTCTTATGAGATACAGATAAGCCGACCTCTCCTACCATAGCATTTAAAGAATTCAACGCATGTTGCATAACCGGCATGACATCTGCTACTTTCTTACATTCCTTATAAAGAACGAAGTCATCCGCATATTGTGAGACATGAACGTCTGATATGCTCTTACATATCTTAATGGTAGCTGCGTTAAATAGCAACGGTGCAAGTGGATCTCCCTGTGCTATACCAGTACCTGTTATCCGGACTCGAGTCTCACCAGTATCTAGCTCGATCAATAAATGACGTTCGTGTAAAAATTCCCATAAATACCTACAAATAACGTCACCTACCCCAAGGGAATCTAAAGAATTTAATAGACATATAACGCTAACATTATTATACGCACTATCAATATCAACAAAACAGCACACTGTTGGACGTCCTCTGGCAAATCCCATTTGTATTCTTGAGACTAATCTGGACAAGTTATCCATACAGGAGCGGGACCTTCTGAATCCGATTGTCTCATCTGAGAAAAGGTTGTTTTTCTCGAAATGCCATTCTAGACGACGTGTTAAGATAGTATGAAATATTTTACACGGACAAGAGAGTAAGGAGATGGGCCTGAAACTTGAAACAGAATCGTTGTTTGAACCTGGTTTTGATATGGGGACTACTTTTATGTTTTTCCATTGAATTGGCACAAAACTAAAAGAGAAGAATCTTTTGAATAGTGTGACCAGTGCTACCTTAGCGACATCAGGCAGATTTTTAATCATTGAGTATGATATATCGTCAATACCCGGTGCTGTATCCGATTGTTTAACTGAATTTGTGAGCTCTGCTACCGAGATTGGTGAACTTAAGTGCACATTACGACTAACAAACTCGGGAACAGCAGGGTTTGCATAATCAGGTGCTAAATTACTCAGTAATTCCTCAGCTTTCTCTCCAGATATGCAGATTTTGGGAGATTCATAACCTTTAAGCCACCTCATTTTAGCCCACATTTCTTTGGATGATGTCACATTATCCATACTATCGCAAAAGTTATGCCAAGATTTTGAACTACTATCTCGAATCAGTTTTTGTGCAAAGCTTAATTTATTCTGTAGCACTTGTAAATTAGCGGGTGTTGGATTTTTCCTAAAAGCTGCCAACGCCTTACGTCTCTCAGCTACTGCTTTAGACAAATTTTGATTCCAATATGGCTTTGGTGTAAACTTTCGCTGCTGAATTCTCGCATGATTTAACGATTGGTATTGAATAATCGGCAGCCTTATTAACAGCATTAATAAAAGCATCATATGCTTCTTGGTGATCACTGGGCAAAGTTCTATCGCTCAATTCTGTCTCTAAATATGATCTGTATTTAGACCAATCAGTATTTTTAAAATTACGCCTTTTTTTATTACCCCTTCTTGAACGTGACATGCAAAATTTTATTTTTAACATAAGGTGATCACTATTTAAATTCTCATTCGTAACTGTCCATTCAAATTTAAAAGCAATATCTAAAGAAGCTAAGATCAGGTGAAGTTTGTTGAGGTCTACCGTTAACTATCTTTACTCTTGTATGTGTACTATCATTTAGCGTGATAAAATTGCTATCTGATATTGGGTCAATCATTTGTCGGCCCCTGGTATTTGTGTAAGAGGACCAGCTCGGGTGATGCCCATTTAAATCCCCTGCAATCAATGTATTCCTACTAGCTATACCTAAAATTTGTTCCCAATCATCAGAAGTAGTACGTACCCATGATGGGCAATATATTGCAATAACATTTTTAAGCTGGTCACAATTAAGTAATTCGACATGAAGCACATCCATATCCGCGTTTGAAATTTGAGTATTGCAACGACGAACTTTAACTGACTTATGAGTTATAATAGCGACACCTCCATAACCGTCAGCGCGATCGGATCTAAAAGCATTATAATTTCCTATTCGAAAGTAGCTTCCTCTGTCAAGCCAAGTCTCACCTATGATAGCGATGTGAATACTTTCCTGTATTATAAGAGCTTCAAATTCAGTTTTCTTCGGGTAAATGCTTTGTGCATTCCATTGTAAAACATTTAAAAAGATCATTGAGTTGTTGCAATCCATAACTGTTTTATTAAGTTACAGCCAGGCTTGTCAGCCATGTACTGCCAAATAAATAATATTACTCCATCAAATATAATTCCAAAACAACTTTTAATTTTGTCTTCTATTGACGTATTTTCCGCTTCAAATAATTGCCTCTTTAGTTTTTTAAATATAATCTGCCACGACACCTTATCCTTTATACTCCCGTTCTTTGCTTGACTCGATTGTTCGCCGTTTCTATTCTCATTTTCGCTAACTCCTGGCATATAGCATTTAGACCAAATATAATTTTCCTCTTCATTAACCTTCTTGATTTTTCTTTTCTCGATTTTGTTTACTTCCTTTGCTTTAGCAGAATTTAGTTTCGTAATATTAGCATAAGTAATATCAGATGTTGTATTAATACTATCTACTGTCGTTTGGCCAGTGATTTGACACTGTGAAGCAACGTGTTGGTCTATATACTCTCGCTGTACGTTGGTCACTGAACGAGGAATTGGCAGTATAGGATCATTAAACAGGTTAAATGTAGGTTTAGAATAGGGGATGTAAATAGTTAGGGCCTTTTTATATGAGCAGTTGTTTTCTGCCATGAGGTCTCTTAACTTTCTTTCCTTGATATAAACTGGACAAATTTTGGCCATGGCCATATGCCTTCCAGTGCAATTATTGCAATAAAAGTTTGTAGTTTCGCAATTAGCACGATTTTTAGAGCATTTGGGACAGATTACTTTGAGTGATGGACAATATTTAACCACGTGACCGTATCGCCAGCATTGACTACATTGAGTAACAGGATATGTGTAACTGCTTACCACAACTCTAGTATCATAAATGTATACATGTGACGGCCTTGAAGGTCCACTAAAACAAATTCTCACGGATTCACCAAATTCCCATTTGCCATCAAAAGTATTTTTACGCTTCAATCTCTTTACAGAAAGTATTTTAATGTCACAGGAAAGACCTTTTAGTATTTCTTCGTCAGACAAATCTATATCAATATTTTTTATTACTCCGAACGACTGGCTAATCTCCAAGGTTTTTTGAGTTTTGAAACCGTTTTCGTTAAATGCCTTCGATTTTGTTAGCACATTTGCACTCTCTTCTTTGTCAAAGTGTATTAACACTTTGTGCGTGCTTATATATTTCACGTGTATCACGTCAGTAATATTCTCTGCCTTCAACATTTTAGCCAACCCAAATTGTTTTGGTAAGTTCTCCGCGCATGTAATACTAACTTCGATTTTATTCTCGTCTCCGTCACGACTCATATCTACGCGGCTCATTTTACGCGGTTTGCGTGATGATACGGTTGTCCATGTCTCGTCGGGACTAGCGTTACTTCTCCGCTTGACGGGCCTGTCCGACTCGACAGTATAAGTTCCGTCCAACAAACAAGCTTGTCTAATATCCTCGGTACTAATCGTCATTTCACTTTCACAGTCATTGGTATTTTCATCCTGGTTGTTTAGGTACAACGGTAAACCCTCTCCGCATTAGATATTTCGCACTTGAGCGCGAAACCGGTTCGAGCTGTAAGAAGTTATCGCGACGACGCGTCTAACGACAACGAGCGCCCGCGCGCGACTGGGGCGCAAAATCCTGTAAGCCCGAGCAGCCAGTACCATTCTTAATTTTTGGCTACATCTTCATCTACTAGTTGGCGACAAATCAGACCAGACACAGTAAAACAATCAATACATACACTGCCCAAAAGCAGGGTCATGTTTATGCAGTGTATGTTGATATTTGTATGTAAGTATATACGTCTTCGTAACTTCTTGCCCACTGCTACTAAGTTGCGCTCGCACAGTCTCTCCTCCTTGCTATCTTAGACTACGCCTGCTATTTAGACAACCAGCTAGACGAACTTGAGTGTCTCCTAAATTTCTGTATCACATTTATATTTGGTTTACACAAAAAAGATCACATCTCTCAGTTTCGTACTAAGCTCAAGTGGCTACCAATATGCCTTCGTCGGAATGCTCACATTGTCTTTCTTACCTGTAATATTATACTATTAAATCCCAAAACACCGCGTTATTTAAAAGATTATATTTCTTATTTGCACGATTCCTACACCCTGCCTCTTCGGTTATCTGAAAACCTTACTCTCAAAATGCTAACTCACCTTGAAACTTTTTTCAGAAACTCTTTTGCTGTTCAATCCGTTATGCTCTGAAAAGCATTACCTGTAGACATCAAAAAAGCTTCATAGCTCACTATTTTAAAGATAAGGTGAATGAGTTCTATTTAGCAACTATCTGGCCATAGATTGTCGGTTTTCTGTTGTCTGTATTTATTTATTTTTTGCTGCATTATGTTACAATATATTTTAGATTATTAAAAAATTTACCATGACAAAATTTACGAGCATATATATTACTTCTTTTTGTTTATCTTTCTGCCGCTGTTAGTTGTTTATTTATAGTATTGTAAATGTTAAATAGTTAATATTCTTGATTGTATACCCAGTCCTATACTGTAGTTATTTTGTAAATTGTCTCCATTCTAAGGTAGCTTGGAAGAGATCGCTTTTAGCGATAAGGCCGTCACTAGATGTAAGATTTTTCCCGTATATTTGATGTTTGTGTATCTGCAATAAAGAGTTAATTATTTCATTCATTCATTTATGTCTCGCGAAAAATAATGTGTGAGGTGTCATTTGTATTTATAAGAAGATGGTCATAGGTCGTACCGGTTGCATCCTCCGGTTTCACTCGTCAAGACAAAATGATCAAAAGTATAAGCAGTCAGGTTTTCATAAGTCGCTTCTAACCACTTCTTAAGAAATAATTATGTTATTATCTACATAAGATGTTTCTTTAATCTGCGTTTCTTTAATCTGTATTGGTTGTAATACGAGTAGACCAGGGTCGATAATTTTTGAAACCAAAAAAAATAATAGTACGTAGGCTGAAACCCATTACAAAAGGAGGAACATGTTATAAAAATGAATGAAAAAATAATTTACGGGCGATCTAAGGTCAGGAAGGGGAATGGGGTGAGTTTTTAAAAAACGGTTTTTCTCGATTTCTAGACTAAAAGTTCTATAGAAAAAAGTTAAATGGCAAAGTTGTAGGTAGTAGGTAAAACGATCTAAAACATTTGTTTATATTTTTTTTTACATAACCTCAAAACTTTAGTAGAATTTAAATAAACCACGGATTTGGTTTTTTATTTTTATATAAGAAAAAAAAACTCAGGAAATTTGGTGTAAATTGCCCTTTTTATGTCCCAAATACGCTGTAATTTATTTGTTTTGAAATATTTATTTATTTACCTTGTTTTGAATTAATATCGAAAAAGCACCGTAATTTTCTATCAAAAATTAAATATAAAAAGAAAAATAGCGTGCAGAATAAATTACAAATGATTATCTATCCTATACCTATGATAATTACTTATGATATTTTAATATTCTATATTCCAAAATTTTGGAAATATTTATAGAAGAAGATAATTTAAACTTTTTATACCTAACATCTTTCACTGTTTCACTGTTTCACTGGGATTAAGCGGTTATTCGAAAAAACTAATACTTCACAGTAAAAGTTCATCAGCCGTCGACAAAATGTGGCTAGCATATTTTCTATAATTTCAAATTTTTAAAATACTACATTTAAATTTGAAAATTAGGTTTGTCGTGTAGTCCTTCCACATAGCCCACGTTCGTAATTGATGTTTGATAACCAGATACGAACATGGATTTTTATTCTTGTTTGATAACCATGAGAACGGAACTCCTGATTTAGTACACCCCTAAACCACCAATCCTTAAGAGTAATCATCGCCTCAAATAACTTTAGTAGAAGATAATTCTCCTCGTTTATCTTATTCCGCATGTCTGAGGGAAAAGGTAGTAAGTTGCTGTGCCCCAGCAATAAGGTAGGTACTCGGAAAACAACACAATGCAAGCATGACGCTGATAATTAGCATTACAAGAACTGTTTAACAATAAAGTTTTTACACACCTAATTTAGTATTATAATAAACCAATAAGAAACTTAAAGACAGTAAAACTATTTTAAAGTAAAATTAAACTTATTTTATAATCGTGGATTTCGCAACTGGAAGCTAGCCGTCGCTGGCCAAATTGGCAGATATCTGGACGAGTGGTGGATGGATGCAGATTCGAATCTTGACAGTTTTTTTTTGTATTTGTAGGTTTACGTCAAACCTTACCGTAAAACACACGCTGTCGTGCGATAGCGCTACGCCGCGTCTTTGAAGTGAATAATTAAAATAAAAAAGAATAAAAAATTATTTAAGGATCATTGAAGGATCGTTACCATTGTAGTTCAATAGGATAGGTATTATTTTTTTTACAGGAAAATTAAATTGAAAAAAAATAATAAAACTATTTCAATTATATTTCAATGCTTATACCTACACCGTTATCCGACTCACTGGCTAAATTATCTATTAAGGGGAGAGAAATTGAAGACTTAGTTGTGCGAAAAAAGTGGAGTTAATTGAGAGAAGGCTTTGCCCGGCAGTGTAATACGGCCCGGCACAGAAATAAATATGTCATAATAATTAATAAGCTTATCAGATAGTAAAAATCTTCAACTGACTTTGTATTCATGCCCTTCAAAATATTATTATTTTGTAACTTGCTCGAATATAGGGTCAAATGTTAGAAATCGCTCTAAAGCTCGCCGCTTCTGGCACTAGATATAAGAATTTACTGTTTAATTTAATCTTACTGTTTATATTTTAATTGAATGTAGTTTTGATTCTATGTGTAATTTTAATTATTTTACCTATTATGTTATTTTCTTTTTCAAATATTCTAATCGCTCAGGTCTAATTTTAATCAACATTTCTTTTAACGGCGCCGAGTTTGATACCGGCCGGCATCCCTCGGCCTCAACTGTTTTTAGCATTTTGACCTATTACACAATTTATTTTACTTTAGGTAACTTTAGGTTTTTTAGCAAATGAATAATCTACTGATCAATAAACACAGATATTTTTAACGAGGTTTTATGATTTTGACTTGTTTGTGTGCCTATTTGTGGCGTGTATATGTCGGGAGCGGTTTTAGCTATATTTGATGAAAATTGGTCCGAAACGGCCGCCACCAAAAATTTCGGGGGTTTGTAAAACGTTTTTAATTTTACTTGTTTCAAATGTGTATCGTGCGTTTTAGCTGCAATATCTTGATGACAATGATGCTCGTACAGTCCATTAAAAAAAACCCATACTGTATTTACTCGTATAATTTTCATAAGTCATGGTTTGAAAGATGTCTTCTGTATACGAATTTTAAGTTACGAATATGGTATATAGTATTAAGTTAATGATACTGATTTAAAGTAATAATAAGTGAATTATTTTAAATTTACCAAAAATACTTAATTACCAAGAATACTTAATGTTATAGATTACTTTACACCATTGTGTGTATTGTATAGTTTTCCAATATAAATCACCTACATTGTCAGTAAGTAGGTTATTTAATAAATAAATCTGAAGCAATAAAACGAATAACAACTTGAGGATGATCGATAACATTTTCGGAGGTGATATTCAGCGTAAATCATTTATGTGGAAGCAGGTATGTTCAATCCACTTCGACCGTCAAGGAAACTGAGTTTTTTTATACTTAAAATAATAATAAAGACTTCTTGGAAAGACTTCAGTTACTATGAAGTATAAACTATGAAACCAGTTTCCAAGCCCCGATTTCCTTGACGGACGAAGCGGTTCAATCACTTTCTAAAGATTCCATACATTATAATTATTCCCAATAACAACAGTTATTTTGCTACTTTAAATAAAATTTATTACCACCAACAAATATGTGTCATTAATTCAATCAGTCGTACTTATGTTCGTTGTACTGCAGGCGCTAGGCACGGCAGCGTCATGTTTAACGTCTATAACCAGTGGACTGACTTGTGGCATTACTGCAACGATGCTGCCCCAGCTACGAGTAGACGAAACTATACACTACAACGGCACTCATGAATCTTGGATCGGTAAGGAAATATAGATGACATACGAATAATAGAACAACGACGCATAAGTGAGTCGAATCCTACAGCGCTGCAGAGTGCAATGTAAAACCAGACGTTGTATTGAATACTCCACGCTCGTCCTGAAAATGTGCCGAGAACGCTTTTGGAACCCAGCTCGACGTAGGTATTCCATTAACTATCGAAAGTAAAATAGCCAGTGTAAATCTATATGAAGCATTCTTGATCGCTGTTTTCGCTCGTCTGCAATCGTCTCTATAAATATTACATGAAAAGTATGGTTTCCAGCAAAATATCATTATTTAGACAGATTGAGAACGTACAAGGAGCGAATGAGATTACACTAAAGAAGAAGTCGTGTTGTTCTCTTGTACTAAGTCTTTTTTTGAATGACAGTAAGATGGTGAGAGAAACTGTTACACCGTAGATAAATTAATTGCTTAGTTATACAACCATTTGGAATATGGCATGGCACAAATGATGAATGAATTTATTTACTTAAAAACCCATTTAAAGGACAAACATCCGACAGGGATGCATAGTGATAGTAAAAGTACAAAGAGTACGTTTAGGTACAGATGTATTTAAAAATGTGTGACATTCACATGTTCTATATACCACTAAAGTCGGCATAACCTCTTTAAATAACCCAAATAAATATTTTTTTCAGCTTCCATGGCAATTATATCGATGGTCATAGGATCCCTAGGCTCTGGTCCGTCCCTGGACCGCTACGGCAGAAAATTAACTCACATTTTAGTAGCAATTCCTATGATAATCGGATGGATCATCATTGCCAGCGCTAATTCGACAATCATCATCCTCATAGGACGTTTCATCACTGGCGTATCTACTGGTGCCAACAGAAGCATCACAATGGTATACATCGGAGAAATAACAGACCCTAAGATCAGAGCTATCGCTTTGTATGCTGCAGGACTTCTAACACCTGTGGGGTTCTGGACCAGCCATATATGCGGATACTACCTGGGTTGGAGAATAAGTTCCATAGTTTTTGCTTCTCTTTCTGCACTTTCTTTAGTTGCGTATCTGTTTATGAAAGAAAGCCCACTGTGGTTGATTGCTAAAGGCAGAATTTCTGAAGGTGTTGAAGTTTTCCGATGGTTTCGTGGTACTGATGAAACTGCTGAGCATGAATTAAAAACTGTATTAGACAAGTATACCGAAAACTCTAGCCTATCATTTCGAGAAATTTTCAACGTTGTTCGCTCGAGAGCATTTATACAGCCCATGCTTATTTTATTTGTAGTAGTTGCTAATTGCCAGACATCAGGCATTAACGTGCTGAACTTTTATTCGCAAGACGTATTCGAAAAAGTATTTTCTGGTAATATCGATCCTTTTGTAATGACTATGGGAATGGATGGTATTAGATTTTTTGTGTCGTTAATTATTTGTGTAGTCGGGAATATTGTACCAAGAAAAATAACGTATGTTATAGCTAACTTTGCAGTTTCAATATTTGCGTTTGGTTTGGTTGTTTGCTTCGCAATAGATGTTGATAAATCCGTGTGGATCCCAGTAACGTGTTTTGTAATGTACATGATATTTTCTTGTCTCGTTGTGAATACAGGGTGGACGTTTATTCCTGAACTAATGCCGACTTCTGCTCGCGGCGTGGGTTCCGGTTTATGTTTCACTGTTTCGTTTATTTTTCTATTTACAATGGTTAAAATATTACCGGATATTATGCACATATATGGCGTCACGGGTTTATTTGCATGTTTTGCATCATCAACTTTAACTGCCGGTTTAGTTTTAAGCTATTTCTTGCCAGAAACAAATGGGAAGACCTTGCAGTCTATTGAAAATGGTTATGACAAAAAGAACATTGACGCAAACGTAATTTAGATGTATAAGATTAGTCATAAAAGTATACTACAAATGTATAAATTGGAGGCCTTAGAGTTACAATTTAGAGAACAAAATGAGAAATAACGTTATTATTTTCGCTAATGTATCGTTGTGTTAATTGTGGTTAAATAAACTATGATCTATATCACCTATATATGTATGTATATTTTTCTATATTATGTATTTTGTGCCTAAATTTAATAGTATTTTTCGATACTTAAATACTTTAAGATTTATTCCCAGGAAATCCGGACAGTCAAGCACGGATCATAATTCTAGAAATGTCCTTAAAGGAAGGAGGAGGGCATTACTATACATACTATATAGCATATAATATTTTAAGTCTATATTAGAATTACGTCTCTCCATACTAATATGATAAAGAGGAGAGATTTAATTGTTTGTTTGCATTGAATAGAATTATTCCGAAACTACTGAACCGATTTCAAATGCTTTCGCCATTAGAAAGCTATACCGAGTAACATAGTCTATAAAAAATAGAGATCCGCGGGTAACACGACGAAGTTATACGAAAATACCTCGGAAGAAGGTCATTTCTGGTGATGACGATAAAAGGTTTATCTGTGACGATGGTATAACCACATTGGCGTAGGGTCACTATAGATATATATAGAATAAAATACACTCGATAAACTTCAATGTCTATTTAATTACCAACTAATATAATTACTTTTCTCCATTGAAACACATTGGGTCTTCTTATCTTCTAAAACCACAATATCCTACACCCCCTCCCTTGTCCCAACTCGCCGAGTGTAGCGTCATCTGATCTAGAAATATTGTCCTCGACAGAGCACCAGCGCAACGGAGCTCATATTACCCCAGCGAAGCACTCACTCAATGAGGGCAAAGCACTCGCTCAACGGAGCCTTAGCTCATATTGCCCCAGCGGAGCACCGGCTCTAACGAGAGTGAAGACCTAACCTAACCTAACCTTAATCCAGTACAGCCCTAAAGTAGCCCATCAGCGCAGCACCCGTACAACATAGCCCATATTGCCCTAGCGGCGCAGCCTCTCTAACGAGGGCAAAGCCCTAGTCTTAATACAGCCCTAAATTGCCAAACCACCCGTACAGTAGCCCGCAATGCCCCATGAAGCCCTATCGCTGAGCCCTAGCTCATATTGCTCCAGCGGAGCATCCGCACAGTACGAACCAGTAATAAATAGCTCGAAGCCCGTATTGCCCCAGCACCACAGCGGAGCACCCATCCAGTACCGAGGGGGTGAAACGGCCGCACGGTATCCCATGATGCCCCCCAGCTAGACAGAATCAGCGGAGCACCCGCTCTAACACAATAACCAGCCGCTTGACCTCTGGTCGCTCTAAACCAATCACAAACCTAACCAGAAACCAACACATCCAGACTCTTCAATGCATACTTACCACTACTGTATCATAGCTCTAAACCATCATTTTCAACAATACCAACGTAACATGAACCGTACCTTCCTACCAAACACATACTACAATAGAGACCAATTTAGAATGCTTTTCTAGTGCTCCAGAACCGGCAATTAATAGATGTTTTAACCAATCCAACTTTGTTCTTGGAACATAAAATCACATCCGACGTTTTTCTTTTAGAAAACTTATTTACCCTTGTTTTAAAATTGAGAAAACTTATTTTAAAACTTATTTGAAGTGATTTAACTTTATTTAGCTCAAGAAGTTTATCTACGTCGAAAATAAAACGTTTAAGAAATATTTTTTTCAAATATATTCTCTATTTTTGTATATTTTCCTCATCGTTCCATGTATTTTATTAAAAATATCTCCGCCTTGATTTTAGATTTGTCTCCATTCTCTGAACTACAAGACAAATCTAATCAAAGGCGGAGATATTTTATTCACGATAACAAAGAAACCCTATGCCCTCTCCAACAGAAAACACGGTGAAGTATGTGACATTATATGTGTACTAAGTAAGTATGTGACTGCTTCACGAAAAGATGCGTTTGACAAGTTTTGGAATCTCTATAATCTTAAAAGATAATGGTGATATGAGATTATAATAGGTAACATCGCGAATTATACCACGAAAGATAAGAAACACACTCTAAATGAGGGCGATTCTGTCCACAGTGTTATAAAACGTACTGCTGAGCATAAAGTAATTTACATTCCTGAGAAGTGGATATTACACGTGAGACGGGCTAATGACCAGAGGTCTCTTAACCAATCCTTGATTTTTGGTTTTTGAGTTCAGTGAAAATATAAGAACTAGACGAAAAATATAGAGAGTAACAAAATTACAACGTTCAAAGATCTTTGTTTCGCTTCAGATATGGTACAATAAGGACAAACCTCAAACAAGTGTCGAAGAAACTCAGAGTAACAAATTCCGCCTTAAATATACCCTACTTGCTTGTCCTTCGGAAGTAGACAGAAAATTATAGCATTTCAACCTTGACCACGGGCTACGCTACTCGTAACGCAATACTCGTACCAATACAAATGACGAATATAAAAAAAATAACAAGTCACCACGATTTAGAAATCATTCCCCAAAACTAACCATAGTTTCGTCACAAGTTTATCTGATGGGCGTAATGGTACGTAAATGATGATTTCTAATAAACAATCGTCTACAAGGGACCCAATTTTTTTTAGTTATTAATTTGAAAGTATTCCTATTTCTTATTACGAATAATATGACTACATATATGATTAGGAATTTGATTATCGGTACTACTGGTATTTAAAAGCTGCAATCGTATTTTTATTTGTTTCTGATTTTGATCTCTGTTGAAGGCAGAATACTATTTATAATCTAAAATTAAACTAAAATTATTATATTTGTGGTTGCTTGACTTAATATGTGATTAGTTCTATTTAGAATAAGTTAAACAAGTAAGAAAACGTTAGAAATAAACTTAAAAATGAGTTTTTAGTCCCAAAATGCAGTTGATAATAATCTTATAAAACATATTTTATATCGATGATGGTCGAGTGCAAAAAGAGCCTGAACTATCGCTGAAAGAAAACATCGTGAGGAAACCATAGCAGGCTAGTAGGGCATTTCCTATCGGTCGCCTGGCTAGCTACCACCCTCAAGTTGTAAAATTTATATCCAAGCACCTAACGGTGTGTTTCGGCAGCCTTCCTTGAGAGCCAGTGTATTCCAGACTAAGCAAGCTTCATCTCGGGCTACAGTGTCGCTGACTTCCGTAGTCGTGCGAACTTGTGGTCAAATGCCTAACTGGTCAGGATAAAAATAATATTATACAAACATACTTAATCAATGATTGTGAACTAGTAATTTAGTATTGATTAATATTTGATAAATGCTTACTTTATAACAATTTGAGTACATAATATTTGTTATAAAATATAAAAACGATTAAAGCATATCCGTAAAATCATTTATCACTCAGTCCGTAGGATATAAGCGCTTAGTAAATTCCATCAAGCCACTGCCAACTTTCTTCCGAAGAAAAACGACGAATGGTATTATACGACTGTACACAGTCCGACGAAAAACGTTGCAAGTGCAAAAATCTTTACAATATTTTTTCTTGCGTTTATTTCATTTTAATACTAACTAATTTTATAAGACGTATGCAAATTTTCAACATTGTAGATTTTATATCTAAAAAGTTATGGTCAAATAACTGATGTGAATATTTCAAATGGCTGTCTTGTAAAGTTTACAAAATGTCACATACGACACTGTTCTACGATCATGACGAAATAATGCTGAAGAAGGTATTAAAAAAATAAAAAAAATTGACTGAAAAGTAATTTATTAACCTTAAATTTTGACAAAACAATGTTCATGACATTCACAAACCCCCATACTCGTAGTAGGAAAATAAACATTGACATCAAAGCTCATGTTAATTGTACTTCAAACGACCAATGAGCATGTTCTAGTCTTAAAAGATCTAAATCTATTAAATATTTAGGTGTCACTACAGTTGACAACTTGACGTGGAAACCACATATTAGGTAATCTTCTTAGGAAACGTGTACGTAAGTTAATCATTGTTTTGAAAAATTTGAGAGTTGAGGTAGATTGCGAACTTTTATTCCAATTATACAGGGCCTTATGTAGATAAATTCTGACCTACTGTATTTCGACTTGAGCAGGCTCTAGCCCTACGCATATGAATACAAACAAACATTTCCGCTATCCCACAGCTCGGCTATATAAGGAGTGCAATGTACTATCTGTACGACAACTTTTTATTTGTAATTTAGTACTGACAATGCACAAAACGAGAAGAATGTAGCACGAGAAGGTAACAGAAAAAAAGAACACTTCCAACCTCATTGTAGAACCAAATCTGCTTAACAAAACAAAATGTTCTTTGGTCCCTATTTATACCACAAGGCGAATAAAAATATACAAGACTTTCTCACACTTAATGGCTCTGAAGCCAAACGCTCTGTGATCAATTGGTTAGCCAAGTTAGATTATGGTGATACCGAAAAATTTATTGACATAATTTTAAATTAAATTTAGGTAAATAAATTAGTACACAATATCATCTATCCCATAAACATCACCATTACGTATAGACACACAATCACACACACGCACACAATATCACGCACACAGAGAAGATCCTCATACGCCATCAACCTCTCACACATGCAATTTACACACATACCGCAAACAAAAGCATACTTAATCGTTTTTACATAAGTAAATTAACTAATTTAATATTATTTGGTTTAATTGAATTTAAAAGTGAATTTTATTTCTATTATATATGAATTAATCTTAATCCTCCGAACGTAAACAGGCCTACGACACAAGCTTAGTGCTTAGTGTAGGTCCTGTGGAACACTTGTTGTCATTTAAAATTTAAGTACTCTCTTTAACTGCGTGCATTATTAAAAAAAAAAAAAGCTGACCCCGTAGAAAACGTGTATGACCACGGGCAACCTAATTCGGCAATTTACATATGTATGAAAAACGAAAATGTAGAAGTTTCTTTGAAATATTTATTCAAGTCTGGCTACAAATTTGCATCACAATGACAGACACGCAAATAGCTTACAATATAATCAGAGTAAGTAAATAAAATAAAACTGAACAGTTCTATAATGATTAGACGAAAAATATCTTTAAAAATATTTAATTGTTAAAAAACCCAACTGCTAAATCTTTAATCTTTAATTAATTACTATTATTTCTGTATGTACCCAGTGTCACTCTCACGACTAAGACGAATCTATTGACACCACTCACATATAAATACGACAAGCCGTTTAGCTCTAGGACGAGCCAAAGAAATATAAACACATACATACATCACCTTAAAAACCCTACCCTTCCCTCCTTCTTTCGCAGTCGGGTAAAAACTGTATTCACATCCAAGTTATGTCATCCAAATACCTACCTAACATACGCAGGTTATTACTGAAAATGTGGAAGAATATAAAATCGACATACCTTAATAATTAAAGTTTAAGAAGACGAAAACAAGAGATGTGTTGCAATTCGAAGATTTGTTCCTGTGTGTCGTCTTAACAGGGACGTACAAGTAAAAATCATGTTTGTTCTCGGACGGCTGATAAGAGGATAGACAAGCCATCCATCAGCATATTTACATACATTTACTGAAATTAAAATCATAATAATGTTCGTCTTCTTCTCAGCAACTGAGTGGCGGATGCCTAGTCTGTAATACACTGGCTGCAAGGAAGGCTGCCGGAACACACCGTTAAGTGCTTGGCGATAGATTTTACAACTTGAGGGTGGTAGCTAGCCAGTTTCCTCACGATGTTTTCTTTCACCGATAGTTTAGGCTCTTTTTGCATGTTTCGTGAGATCAAACCCCGTACCTTTTGCACAGCAATCAACCCCACTAACCACTCGATCATCATCGTTACATCATCAGTCTATGTTACTTAGGTAGTGGTAATGTAGCTTCTTAACGGTGAAAGAATTTTTGTAATCGGTTAAGTAGTTTCAAAGCATATTCAATACAAACAAACAGTTAAATATTTCCTCTTGATAATATTAACCTACAAATAACCCTAAAATTTAAGTAAGTAATAAGTAAGTCCGAATTGGCGGAGCCGATAATTGTAGTGAAGATTCCATACTGTTTATTTTGTTTTCCTACAAGTACATCTGACCCGAACACATGTTTTGCACGTCGAGTGCTTAATTTAAGTTCTTTTCTAAGTAAAGAACACGAAAATCATATAAATTTTATATCGCTACTTTTATTTCTATCTAAAATGGCTTCGAATTCAGAAACAATCGAGAAAAATCCCGATGTTGATGTTATGTGCAAGCAGCGTAAATATGTTATGTGCAAGCAGGTAAGTCTTTTATTCATAGAGAGTTATCGGTTATTTTTTTTAGTTAGCCAAAAAGGAGGTCATTAAATTTAACATGACGAACCGGCGACCGAGTATGATGATCGATTAGATCGAATTTCCATCTACATCTTTAAAATAACTCTTTATAAGCTAATAAGAGAATTAACATTGATAAAATTAATGCAAAAAACACTAATAGTAGTCAATTTATCTGAGTTATTAATAAATTGGTAGCTGTCGCCTGCAGCGTTGCCCGTGACACATAATGTAATTTAAAGAAATTCCAAAATTGAACATCCATTTGACCTATGATATTAAGGCTTGAATTTTCAAAAAATATTTCTTACTTGCAAATTTCATCTCAGTTCAGCGGTATAGGCTCCGGTTTCCGGCAAATATTAGTCAGTCAGGAATATTTCTAAATTCTATAAATTTGACGTTGTTATTCATTTCCAGGCGCTATCGACAGGAGCAGCATGTTTAACGCTAGCCAGTACTGGTATAACCTGTGCCATTTCATCGGTTATGCTTCCTGAACTAAGAGTAGACAAAACTATACTACACTACAATGAAAGTCATGAATCTTGGATCGGTATGAAAACTTACTTAAACTGAATACTCATAGGTACTTGTACACTTGGCTTGCATTTGATCACAAGTATAAGGTGAAAAAAAAGCTTGCCTAGAAGAAGGCGATTCACTCGCGACTTGCGGAGACTCAGGTGCCCAAGATTTCATTACATTACGTCATAATGGCTGATATATTAATTAGGTTCAATACCAACTCTAACTTCGACTTATTTTATGTCAAAACGACAATTATGATGCAATGCAATTGTAATTATGAAATTATTCAAATAATACACATGGACACCAGGGTCTTTGCAAATCGCCAGTGAATCGACTTCTATTACTATTCAAGCCTTTTTTTCACCAAGCAAAGCGTTTCGTGAAATATATTAGGACCAGACAATTCAATAACTATACAGCATACCATAACATTCCCAAAATGTAACCGTTTAAAATCTACAGATACTTTTTACTTAACTTTTTACCGATCGGGGACTAAAGGGCTGGCTATAAATTCTACGCTCTAAAAGTTATTAGCAATTCAATGAGTAAATGTACAGTTAAGACTCTCATATTTTATTTATCGCATAATTATAAGAACAGGAACATAAGTGTCAAATTTATATAATAATATTCATTAATTAGTTCGTTTCTTTTGTTTGTAGCTTAATTTTCGTAAGTATTATTAATAAATATTATTCTTTCAGCTTCTATCGTGACTTTATCAATGATTTTAGGAGCTTTATGCTGTGGCCCAATTATGGATCGCTACGGAAGAAAACTATCTCTCATTCTTGTGACAATTCCTATGTTTGTCGGATGGATCATCATAGCCTGCGCTAACTCAACAAGCATCATCCTACTAGGACGTTTTATAACAGGCATATCCGGGGGTGCAAATAGACCTGTCACATTTGTATACATCGGAGAAATAGCAGATCCAAGAATAAGGTCTATAGTTTTATACGTTCCGGGTCTTATGACACCTTTAGGATTCTTAGCCAGCCACCTGATTGGATACTACCTGGGTTGGAGAAAAAGCTCAATGGTCTTTGCAAGTCTTTCTGCAGTTTCTTTGCTTGCATTTATATTTCTGAAAGAAAGTCCTTTATGGCTGATCGCTAAAGGAAGAATATCTGAAGGAATTGAAACATTTCGATGGTTCCGTGGTACAGATCAAAAGTCAGAGAATGAATTAAATATGGTGCTGGAAAGACAAAGCGAAAAACCCAAAATGACGATTCGAGAAACTCTCAATGTGATTCGCTCGAAAGCTTTTGTAAAACCAATACTAATTGTTTCATTATTGATGACGAATAAGATGACTTCAGGCATAAATATGCTTACCTTTTATTCACAAGATATTTTTGAAAAAGTATTTGGCGGTAGAATTGATCCTATTGTTATGACAACGGGGATGGATTGCATAAGAAATATAGTAGCTTTAGTCATTTGTGTAGTCGGAAAATTAGTGCCTAGAAGATTGGCGTATCTTATAAGTAACTTTATCGTGACAATAACCACGTTAGCATTATTCATTTGTTTTGAAACAGGCACTGACAAATTCGTATGGATCCCTGTAACATGTTTAGTGATATTTATGGTTTCTTCGTGTATACAAATCAATACAGGATACACATTCGTTCCCGAACTAATGCCTACTTCTGCTCGTGGTTTGGGGTCTGGTTTAGTTTTCACATACTCATATTTGGGTCTCTTTGTTATAATCAAAACATTACCATATTTTATAAGTGTTCATGGAGTGACCGGAATGTTTGCATGTTTTGCAATATCAACTTTAATTATCGGCGTCATTTTAAGTTTTACTTTGCCGGAAACAAGTGGGAAGACTTTACAGTCTATTGAAGATAGCTATGATAAAAACAAGTTTGACCCAAACCCAACTAAGACATGAAATAGTTCGACTTATGATTAGCAGCACACAAGAATGATTAGCAGCAGGTTTAAGCAACTATTGTCGACTATGTAGATAATTATGTTTGAATGCAGAATATATATTTTCTCCTTAATTTATCGTCATCAAGCTTCGAACAATGTATATGTAGATAATAGAATGACTATTACTAGTACCTAGTATATACTTCAAATATGCGTGCTTTTCTTTTACATAAAATAAATATTATACAAATCAAAAAGAAGTCTTCATTTTTGCATTGTCATAATAACATTGTAATTATTATATTATACAGGGTGATTAGTAATCAACTAGTATCTTCTCAAGGGTGGTTTCTGATGATCATAAACAACAATTTTTGTTATATTGGAGAAAAATAAATTATATATACTTGTAATTCCTTACAAAAAATCACTAACGCTTGGAACGTCTAATGCTAATTTTCAAAACACCTCTAGAACAAATGTTGTTGCTTTAAATAATTGACCAATATGTAAATTGTATTGCTATATGTATAAATTGTCTGAAATCATTAAAGTACTAATTATTTATTCATAATAAGTTTTGACATGATAGACTTACAAAAAATAAAATAAATGTGTTAGGTACTTTTTAACATTAAGATCGATAGTGTTAGCCGATAAAGTTATTACGATTTAAAATCTAAACTACTTGACTGATTTGATATATTTATAATGTTACCACCAGTAGGTACCGAATATGTACATATACCTTATCAAACTATCGATAATTTTTCAAATTGGTTGAACCTTCGCGTCGCTGAGTAATCAAGTAAGAAACATAAAAAAATATATAAAATAAAAACGTCAATATTATATCCCACAGACTTCCAATATATCCGTTAAAATAAGTAGGAATAATTGAATCATAAGAATACCTAAACTTACTGGGTATATCTCCAGATAATGTTTAAGGCGTTTAATTTTATCCCATACTCGTAGGTGTAAGAAAACGTGTAAGAGCACGAGTAGGCTAGTCCGGCAATTTACATATGCATACAATATACAAAAACACAAGTTTCTTTGAAATAGTCATTAAAGTGTGGCATTTGAGATTTCCAACGCAATGTGAGACACGTGAAATACGAGTAGCTTACAATATAAATAGAGTATTACGATATATGTAATGCTCTATTTCTTAATGAGGAAATAGAGCAAGTGTCTGTATTGTCAAATACGAAAATGCTAACTACAAAAAATATAATGTTAGCAAATATTAATATTTGCTTTTATCAAAAATGTATATTACACCAATTTAACGAAATTATCTATAAACATGGTTTATTATTCCTAAGCTCGAAGCTCCATCATCCAGAACTAAACTTTGTTTGACCTGGAGAATACATTCTATGTCTTCTCCAGATGTTTATATTAACGCTTTTCACGTGTATTTAGTGTCACAAGGCGCCCTATCGGCTTAAATTATGGTTTGAACGGCTAAGGCTAAATAAATAAAGTTTATAAAGATTTGAATACTACAGCAGCACTGGTCGTGACAACTGTAATGAAATTATTATTTATTGGCCTGTCACATTACAATATTTCACATGAATCTAGTAAATGTTAAAAAAATATACAAATTAATTACAAAATATAAAAAGGATTATGTACCTGCGACTAATGACCGATAATAATACTTCCCAAAATAATTTATATAAACAACAGTTGAATGAAATTCAGTTAAAATGTTTGGTAAAACATAACAATTGCTACTTAAATGTTAAAAGAACGTTTATAATTGAGATGATTCATGATCGTAATTCTTTAGCCAAGTACATTGAAGTGGACTCCAAAACTGCTTTATTATTCACTAGCTGCGTCCTGCGGTGTTACCCGCGTTAATACCAGATAATAAGTAGCCTATGTGTTATTCCAGGGTCTACTAAACTGTATCCGTACGAAGTTTCATCCAAATCCGTTCAGTGGTTTTTGCATGAGAACAAACTATTATTAGATTAATAATATGAATAAGAATATGGATTATACGATACGCAAAAACTTAAACAAATAAATTAATTAAATATTTATTGATTTTGATCCTTTGCAATCCCTAGAAAACCCTAAAAGTATGAATTGGTGGAGCAGCATTTTTGAAGAACCCATACTGTTTTTTTTTTTATTTTACCACAAAAACTTATGAACAAGGCACATGTTTTACACATTAGGCCGCACGTTGAGTATTGAGTGCTTTATTATATTTAGTAGCTTGTTTGAGTAAAGTACACCCAAATCTTTTAAATTTAAATCGTTAATTTGTTATTTCCTTTTAAATATCATAATCATAGTTTCATTTCAAAAAATGACATTAAAATCTGAAACAAATGTAAAAATATCAGATGATGATGATAATATTAAGCGAAAATATTTTATGTGCAAGCAGGTATGTCCTTTATTTATACGGGGTTATCTGTTAAAAGTGTAGTTAGCTGAAAAGGGGGTAACTGAAACTAAATAACTGTTCTGGAGTTCAAAGGAAAAACAAAAAATAATGTATTGAACAGTGAAAAACATTTTTTTTATATTAATTAATTAGTATTTAGTTCATTTCATATATATTTAGTTGAGTTAACACAAGGGATAAAATGAGTAAGTCGTTACTCTTCGAGGTTTCTAAGAGTCTCTTACACGTGAGACTCAGCGATTTACTGTTAACAAATATTTTAAAATAACGTGACTAAAATGTAATGAAAAGACTTTTGATTTATATATCAGAGAGAATATACACCCCGTTTATGTACGTAGAAGAAAGCTGCATACCGCTACATAACGGGGGACAGACCGGGACAGTGGGACTGCATGAAACCCACAAAGGCTCCACCGCGTAAGGCGCTCGCGATACGGGGACGCTTTCCGTTTTACGCGTTCCCTTTGTGAACGCGTAAAACGGAAAGCGTTGCCTTTGTGAGCTTCAGGCTTTACGCGACGTGCCACGGTGGTTGTTAATTTGGGTGCTTCCATAACGGTACGCCAGATATAAATGTACCACAACCAACACGAAGACCTTATTGTTGTGGTAGAAATTCGTAGGGAGAACAGCTCACCTCAAATATCGATAACTATGTCTCTCCACTTTCCAGTCTGCTTTAGTTGTAGTGTCGCCTAAAACCGCAACCTATACTTCTGCTCCAACTTAGATTTATAGAAGCGGTCCATCCCGGTTGCCCCTAAGCTTCACTGGCTTCACTTGCTCAGCTGGGTGACGAAGTCACCCCGCCTCGATAATGCAGGCGGCGCCTATACTTACAATAGCAAGAAAACTATTCATTTTTCATCTCCCCACACGTTGAATAATAATCTTACCTTCTACATAACTATACTAGTTCTAAATAACATCAATGCCTTTCCCAGTTTCTTTGAAGCAGTATTAGTAAAGTTGGCTTTATGTTTCGTTTGCAGGCACTATCCACGGGAGCGGTATGTTTGACATTTGTCAGTACTGGTATATCGTGCAGCATTACATCGGTCATGCTTCCTGAGCTACGTGTAGACAAAACTATAAACTACGAGGCCAGCCATGAATCATGGATCGGTAAGACTTTATTTATAGAAAATATTTAAAGAGCTTGCATTAGAATGCAACTCACCTGATGTAAAGTAAAAATGGGATCTAAAACAAAACACGCTTGCCTTGACAAGACAAACAATAAAGGTTATTGATGTCTTAAAAATGTCTTTTAAAGATATTGAACTGCGGGAATTAACTACTGTAATTCCAAAGTATACTCCCCGATACGTTTTCGGTAAAAAACCGACAGAAATTACTGTTCGGCATAAAATATAAATTAGGAGATAAACAACACGTAGTTTTCAAATATATTTTTACTCCCAAATGATTTTCCTAGAATTGACAACATTATTCAAACATATGTTTCTGTCTGTCACAAGAACCAGTTGCTTTTGCTTCATTCCATAAATTGCTTATATAAGACGAAAGCGCCATTTAAATATATTAAGTTTAAATATATTATTTAGTTCACTTATTGTTAACTCCACGAAAATTGGGAAAATTTTAGTGACATAATTCTGATTTTATATTATTGTTTTCTTTTCAGCTTCCATACTGAATTTATCGATGATCATAGCAGCCATATGCTGTGGTATAGTCATGGATCGCTTCGGAAGAAAACTATCTCTCATACTTGTGACAATTCCTATGTTTGTCGGATGGATCATCATAGCCTGCGCTAACTCAACAAACATCATTCTCTTAGGACGCTTTATAACAGGCATATCTGCAGGTGCTAATAGACCTGTCGCTTTTGTTTATATCGGTGAAATATCAGATCCCAAAATAAGATCCATCCTTCTATACGTTCCGGGTCTTATGGCACCCGTAGGATTCTTAGCCAGTCATATGATCGGATATTACTTGGGTTGGAGGAAAAGTTCCATAGTCTTCGCAAGTCTTTCTGCAATTTCTTTTATCTTGTTTTTATTTCTTAAGGAAAGTCCTCTATGGCTGATCGCTAAAGGAAGAATATCTGAAGGCGTAGAAACATTTCGATGGTTCCGCGGTACTGATGAAAAGTCCGAGAATGAATTAAAAACGGTGGAGGAAAGACAAAGTGAAAAACCCCGAATGACGATTCGAGAAACTCTCAAAGTGATTCGATCGAGATCCTTTGTAAAACCAATAATAATTGTTTTGTTACTAATGACAAATTCGATAACATCAGGCTTAAACGTACTCAACTTTTATTCACAAGACATATTTGAAAAAGTGTTTTCTGGTAATATCGATCCTTTTGTTATGACTATGGGGATGGATGGCATAAGAAATTTAGTATCATTAGCCATTTGTGTGGTCGGAAGTTTGGTACCGAGAAAAATGACGTATCTTATTAGTAACTTCGTCGTGACGATATCCGCATCGGCATTATTCATTTGCTTTGAGACAAACACTGAAAAAATTGTGTGGATTCCAGTAGTATGTTTAGTGATATTTATGGTTTCTTCGTGTATACAAATCAATACAGGATATACATTTGTTCCCGAATTAATGCCGACTTTTGCTCGTGGTTTGGGATCTGGTTTGGTATTTACGTGTACATATTTAGGTTTTTTCGTTATAATCAAAGTCGTACCGGATTTAGTTAATACGCACGGCGTCATAGGGCTATTTGCATTTTTTGCAATTTTCCCTTTAATTATTGGTGTCATTTTAAGTTTTACTTTGCCAGAAACAAGTGGAAAAACTTTGCAGTCTATTGAAGATGGCTATGATAAAAGGAACGTGGAAACAAAAACAATCAACAAATGAAATACTTCAACAATAATGCTAAATAGCAGTTTTAAGCATGTTAAACTATTGTCAACGAGGTAGATATTTGAATTCAGAATTTGAGGGCGTAAAGTGTGTTATTTGAATTGTTTCAGAATTGCTATTGTGTTGTGCCATTGTAGTCTTTTTGACATAGATTAGAACATCGTGGTATTGCACCAAATATGTCAAATACTCGCTAATAATCTTTTTAGTCCAGTCCTTTGTCCCATAAAAATAAAGTGATCCTGATTCTGATCATTCCAATAGGAGACTTAACGTCCTAATAAGATATTATTTAGGTTTAGGTTTTCCGATGTTTTGTTCGCTCAAATTTAGCAGCAGTAGCAAATTTCCTAAAACTTTTCTTTCTTAAGTAAAAATTTTGCTTTCATTATTGAAAATCGAAACAGGAAAAACAAAGATATTTATAGATTTCATCACTTCAAACTTCAGATATTGTGTATATAGACATTTATCTTTCCTAGTTATTTGTGTGGCCTAAGTTTGTTAAATAAATTTTATAAACATATTCATTCCTTATTTTTTAATTGCTACATTACATTGCATTTTTTTTATTTTACATACCTACAGTTTAATTGAGAAGAAATTACTAAACTGTTTACGAGGTTTCGTACCAAGTTACCAATATAAAAATTTACTATGACTCTTAAGATATATATCGATTAGGGATATACTAAACCGAAATGGGGTAACTATACTCATCATTACAAACATCTTTCATTATGGGATCAACCCTGAAATTGAGAAAAAAAGTCAGTTATTCCAAAGAAAAAGTTTATCCGTCGTCGACAAAATATATGAAATTTTTATCGAATTCAGAGTTGATCCCATAATGAACATGAGGGTGTGTATAGTGGCCCTCTTTTGGCTCAATACGCCCCTAGCCGATAATCCTGTTTAGTTTTTATTTGATTTCTACACTACCAATGTATACTTGTGGCATTGTAGAAAACTTTTTCAGTTTATCTACATTTCTGCAAATAGTCGTCTTGCCACTTTTTTGCGATATTATTTACATATCTCAACCAATTTCCAAACTTTTTGGAAAGGCTAAAACCTATCGCATGTCTCTGGTAATACTTTTAAAATCGGTCAGTAAAGATTGGATCATATTCGTTGGTACTGTAGAAAACTTTCAAAATTTCATAGAAATAATACGAGCTAAGTAAATCTTGGAGTGTGGAGCTTCGAAGAAACCGTACATAAACCTTCGACAACATCTTAATACAAAAATCTCAGGTTAGTTTCAGCACTTAGATAACTCGAAG
This sequence comes from Ligdia adustata, assembly GCA_947049295.1. Classification (NCBI taxonomy): domain Eukaryota; kingdom Metazoa; phylum Arthropoda; class Insecta; order Lepidoptera; family Geometridae; genus Ligdia; species Ligdia adustata. The sequence continues at coordinate 7,683,410 of OX346237.1, forward strand.
AATTATTATAGTCGCGAGGTCAACATTTCGCAGAACTACCTCCTAGAATAAGTACGTTTAAAATGGCTGAAAGAACACAATCAAGCAATGTTCAAGTATGACATTTTAAATTTACATAACAATAAGAGACTCGAAAAATATCGAACTATATATTAACTTAAAGTAAGATATCTTCACATTTGTTGGCGGTAATTACAATTATCAAGAACTTTAAAAATATATATATTCAGAATGATGTTATCTTTCTAAATTACTTATTATTGAAATTATTGTAGAGATTCTATGATACAAATTCGTTGCATTCGCCCTTTTGCTTAAATTTTTTGACTGTTCAAATATTTAAAAATTGAAGCATTTTAAAAACTGAACTTAATTCACGTAATGAATTCTTAAAAATAGTTTAAGGCATCGCACCGGCATTAGGCTTGCTGTGCGCGTGGAGCCTCGCTAGGTTCCTTAGAAAAACACCATGAACTTGTCGCCTAGCCACTATGTAGGAAATATAGGAATGCAAACCATTAGGCTCTACCGTCCTCCATATATTTGATAAAATTGTAAGAATGTGATAAAGAACTTTAAACTTTGGATTGCAATCTTAAACTTTACTGATTTTCTATCCCTCTTAATACCAAACAGATCGAGTAAACCTCAAAGTGTATGAATAACGGAGAAGGATGTTTGAACAACTAACACATACAACAATACAGTAAGGAGACCCATACTGATATTTTTTTGCAAAAACTATAGAATGTGTAAGAACAATATTTGCAAACCTCGTGAATAGAGAGAGTAGTTACAATGATTTAGCAGTCTACATACGCTAAATTTCATTCTTGAATTGCAGTCGTCGTTATAGTTTAACATTATGAAATTCAATTTAGAAACAATCGAGAACGTTCAAACATGTAATGGTGATGTTATACGTAAATCTTTCATTTGGAAGCAGGTATGTCTTCTAGCTAAATACAAGTTGTTCCATCCAATTAATTTTCAGCATTTTCTAGGAGTACCTAACTATTTCATAAGTGCTATCCTAATATTTCAATTATTATTTTATTTATTAATGCATAACATGGGCGTGTACATACAAGTAGATCGAACAATAGCAAAACAACTCTGTATGCGGCCTTTCAGCATACATTACATTGTAATTAATAAAAAGTATTTACTTGTACAATTACATTTTATAGTTTATTTTTACCGAACGGTACAAATCTTGAACGAATACATTAACACACCAACCCTTCTTCCCAACGCTACACGACACATTTTAAAAATATGCCTTTGGGCAGTCTCAAGTTTTAAGAGTCAACTTTTGTTATGACGTAAACTATTTTAGTATTTAAACTTTATGATATTCATTATCTATGAAAGAAATAAGTTCACTGAGACGTGTTTTGGTTATATTTATAGTTTCTTTACAGTACTAGAAAAAGACTAGGACTATGGTAGTTTCTACTGTAAAATAAATTGATCTGTCACGAAGTTACTGAAAAGAAAACGAACAAACTAACCAACAAACAGACTTTCGCAATTATAATTTATGTGTGGGGATGTGGGGATAGCATGTAAGGAAAAGACAACCAACCTATAAGTAATAATTAATTTACCAGTGGACCACTCACAGGTAGAAGTTTAATACAAATCCTTCTAGGCAGCTACGCTAGCTTTAGTTAACATCATAGCACTTTCCGGTTTCTATTGAACAGCATCTGTAATCAAGGTACATTGTTTATTTACAGGCGTTATCCACAGGAGCAGTGTGCTTGACAATAGCCAGTACTGGTATAACAGGAGGCATTTCAGCTGTTATGTTGCCTGAATTAAGAATTGACAAAACTATACACTACAACGTCAGTCATGAATCTTGGATCGGTAAGATTTTTTATAAAAAAACTAGCTGTCCCGGCGAACTTCGTATTGCCTAACAGTCGATTCTTTAATATATTTTTTTAATACTTATTCTGCTATTCTTGACGCCGGGTCAGCTAGCTACTCAATTTATTTTTGGTTAATGTTACCATCGTATTAAATATTGACATTATTATTTATGCGAGTATGTACGATACTAACGTCAATCAATTGTTTGCTTTCCCGGAACCTCTCCACTAACACTTAAAATTTATGGTATGGTATAAAAGTTCAGATTGACTTTTAAGTATTTTTACGGATTGATTGTATGGTATAGAAAATTGTTATTTTTAGACCTTTTCAGGCAATTTTTAAAATTATTCTCTCCGTAATAACCAACCTCGTACTTCAAGGTATATTCTAAAAAAATGAATTAGCAAAATCGGTTAAGCTGCTCTCGAGATTTGCGCCTAGCAACACATTCAGCGAATCATTTTTATATTATAGACACCTAGCTTCAACCAACTTGCCCGCTGTTAGGCTACCATGAAACGAAGCACGTTTGCTTAAAATGCAAGCACATTTGGGTTAACATAAATTTAGTTATGCGAAAAACAGTATTAATAAAGAAAATAGTTCTCATAAAAAATGTTTTTTTAGCTTCCATCATGATGTTATCGATGACCATGGGAGCCTTGTGCTCTGGCCCTATCCTGGATTCCTACGGAAGAAAACTATCTCTCATTCTTGTGACAATTCCTATGTTTGTCGGATGGATCATCATAGCCTGCGCTAACTCAACAAGCATCATCCTACTAGGACGTTTTATAACAGGCATATCTGGGGGTCCCAGTAGACTTGTCTCATATGTATATATTGGGGAAATAGCAGATCCCAGAATAAGGTCTATACTTTTGTACGTTCCGGGTCTTATGACACCTTTAGGACTCATGGCCAGCCATATTATTGGATATTACTTGGGTTGGAGAAAAAGTTCAATCGTTTTCGCTAGTCTTTCCGCAGTTTCTATTGTCTTGTTTCTATTTCTAAAAGAAAGTCCCCTATGGCTGATTGCTAAAGGAAGAATATCTGAAGGCGTAGAAACCTTTCGATGGTTCCGCGGTACTGATGAAAAGTCAGAGAATGAATTAAAGACGGTACTGGAAAGACAAAACGAAAAACCCCTTATGACGATTCGTGAAACTTTTAACGTGATCAGCTCCAGAGCTTTTATAAAGCCGATTTTAATTGTTTTTGTATTGATGACAAATACGTTGACATCAGGCTTAAATATATTTGCCTTTTATTCACAAGACATATTTGAAAAAGCGTTTTCTGGTAAAATCGATCCTTTTGTTATGACTATGGGGATGGATGGCATTAGGGCTGTAGTATCATTATCCATATGTGTAGTTGGAAGTTTGATACCGAGAAAAATTATGTATATTACAGCAAACTTCAGTGTGACGATAACCGCTTTAGCATTGTTCATTTGCTTTAAAACAAGTACTGATAAAATAATGTGGATTCTTCTATCATTCTTAGTGATATTTATGGTTTCTTCGTGTATACAAATTAATATAGGATACACATTCGTTCCTGAATTAATGCCTACTTCTGCTCGTGCTTTGGGATCTGGTTTGATTTTTACGTGTTCATATTTGGGTTTATTCATTATAATCAAAACTTTACCAGATTTTGTGAGCAAATACGGTGTAACGTTGTTATTCGCATGCTTTACAATTATTACTTTAATTACTGGAGTCATTTTAAGTTTTACTATACCAGAAACAAGTGGGAAGACTTTGCAATCTATTGAAGATGGCTATAATAAAAAGAACATTGAAACCGAAACATCTAAAACATAAACCAAAACATCTAAAAACATCTAAGGCATAAAATATTTAAAAAATATGCTAGAAAAGTAACATTACAAGTTAATGAATATTGTCAACCATGTAGATTTAAATCCAAGTCTAGCTTAGAGTTGGGGAAGTACATGTTTTTTTGTTATTTAATTAAGATACAGTAAAGATAAAGAGATATTAATTTGTGTTATTTAAGTTTGTAAATAAATAAAATTGGGTATAAAATAAAGGAAAAATCTGACTTACTAAATATGATTTTTTTGCGTTATCATCAAACTTTGATCTAGGTGTACGTGAGTCATCTAACTAAGCCGTAAGGGGGTTCGTTATTATTATATGTGCAACTTTTTCTATGAAGAATATGGAATACTTATCGATAGATTTTATGCTAAATCCATTCTAAGCTATCAGTATTTTAAAAGATTATATAACGATTCATCAACATTTGATTGGCCCATGAACGGTTGTCCAACATAAGTTTTAAACAATTAACATTTCATCCAAAGAACTTTTGACCAACGCTCGTTTTGCCAACATAACTTTACTTCACTGAATGCTAAAGCAACATAATGTTTTGACCAATCACATTTCAAACGAAGAACATTTAGCCGATGGATGTTCCTCAACAAAACGTTACGTCAGTGGAGTGTTTAATCAACAGAAGCTTAAATCATAAAATATTATTTAATTACTTAGATAAAATACTATATTTTAAATACATAAGCTTGACCATTATCTTTGTGCTATATACTTTATTATTTATATATTCAATATAACAGCACCCCATGCAATCATACAAAAAGTTGTTTAGTACATACATAATAGAACTAGTTATTTTCACATTCAGAATTCTTGATCCACTATGCGTAGAATCTGTGCGGAAAAAGAACCATCGTACATCTGAGGGACTGCGTTTATGTAACGTATTTTCTGTTCAGAGCTATCGGCTAGGGGTGTACTAAGCCGAAAGGGGGTCACTATACACATCCTAAGGAACAACTTTCACTATGACACCAATTATTAATACGAGAAAAATTAATCAGCTGTTTCATAGATTTTGTCGATGACGAATAAACTTTTGTATAGAACAGCTTCATCTCACTGCGAGGATAATTCTGGATATTTTTGTTCTCTCTATTTAAGGATTTCTCGAGGAAATATTGTATGTCCACATATTATTGGCATTTCTTACTGAAATTGCTTGGCGATAAAGCCACCCAATATACCAATAATTTCTTGTATTTTTTTTTCACAGTAAATAAAGCGATTACCAATCGCATTGTCATTTCATCTTCTCTTCTACTGTCAGATTGTGCGTGTAAAACATAAAGTCAGGGATCCCGGCTGCTTTTCTTACAATCACTGGTCTAATACTTACTCGAATTTCATTTCAAGTATTTTCTTTTTCACCGGGGCAGACGGGACCTTTTTATTCCCGTCTGCCCCTTTGCTGTCTGTACTGGGGCAAATCGGAAAGTGGTAGTTCTGTTTGCCGGATGCCCCATTGTAAGGCCAGTGGGGCAGAACCTGAGGCAGATTAATGGTATGTATCGAAGAAAAAAAGAATCGGGAAAAAAGAATTTCACGCAATAATAAGAAAGGGCGAATCCTACCAATAAATAGATTAGCTAAATGTAAGAAGCAGGGGCTTTATACCAAAATACTGATGTACAATAAATTACCTAATAGTGTAATGGATCTCAATTTTATTACATTAAAACAAAAATTGAAGTATTTTTTTGAAAGCAATCCTTTTTATAAACTCAGCGAATATATGTGAATGCAGCTTGTAGAATCATCGTTCTTGTGTAACGAACGACCATAATAAAATATCACTAATAACTAAACAAAGCAATCATAATGTAAATATTTGTCAAGAGAACTGTTAAACTAGGAACTAATATTAAGTAATCGTATATGAATGAGATTTGTAAGTTAAATTTTTTAAGTAATTCTTAATTCAAATGTAATAAGACTTGCCTGTAACGAACGTTATTCAAAGGTCAATAAATATTACTTTACTTTACTTTACTTTACTTAAAAAAAAACAATACAAAAACTTTTGGTCGCCACAAAGAAAACAAAATCAAAGATTCGATACAATAGAAGTGGTCTAAAAGGCGGTATTATCGTCAATATGAATTCGTGCAACATAAAGCTAGGTTCACACCGACGCGTTCGTCGGGCGTGTGTACGCAGCGATGCGTGACGTCACAAACGCACATGTCGTCCAACGCTCGCGTGCCGAGAGTTAGTCTCTGAATGTAGAGTAGGTAGCTGAGAGAGAATACATTAAGAATGTTTTTTTTATTTATTTCCACAGAAACAACAATTTATAACGAAACTAGTATCGGGCATCGAGCCATATTTAGTTAGTGTTTCTTCTTAACAGATATAACATATATTAAAAGATTACAGTTATAAACACATTAGGATTTAAATTATATAAATAGCTAAAAATAATTAGTAAAGATTCACAACGAAATTCACATTACGTTATTAGAATTTCACATTACATTATTTATTGGCTATAGTCATTTTTCGATGTTAGGTATTCAAACGAATGTTTGTGTATTTGTATGTACTTAACACACACTTCAAAAAACATGACTGCAAGAACTTTAGACCCACGTATCTTAACAAGTAAAATCGCGGGATGCAGCTAGTAGGTATAGCCTATGTCCATCTAATGACATCACACTTAAAAATGCTACAAGCCGTTTAGGCTCTAGGGCATGCCAAAGAAACATACATACATCCATACACTCGAATAACATAGCCCTCCTTCTTTCGCTAATAGGTAAAAAGATTTTTTTAATATACGTGAAATTTCTTATCGACGTGTGCATTAGCTATATCGTTGATACATTATATTGTCTAAGGTTATTTCTCTGTCCCTCACTACTCTACACCACACGGCCTATGCAAATGTCCGTAACGTAATATTTCATGTCCTGTTGAATAATTCCGACTATTATTTAATAAAACTTTGCGAAAGGGTGGCACTGAATTCAACCCCCCTTCGGCCCTTTCGAAACAATCTCTTTGTTTCTAAAGGGCCGAAGGGAAGATTTTAGGTTTTTTTAAAGTTCCAAATCTTATTACTGAGCCTTTTAAGTTTTGGATTTGGTTAGCGAGGGCTTTGAAATATTGTCAGTAGTTTCGTGATTTGATTTTGAACTAAGTCGAGGGACTTTAGTTCACCCACAGACTTGTTGGTTAAATGATCTTGAGAAGTTGGAGATGTGGGGAAATTGGGAGAGACCTTCGACTAAGTAGTACAAAAAACACTAACGAAAAAGTACCTTCTTGTAGTTTTTAGGGTACCGTAGTAATACAAACCAGCTACACTCTACAACTCATTTGTCTGACCGTTCGCTCTAGATCCATTTTGTAAGTTCACTGCGTTTTACAGCAAAATTAATTAATTGACATGTAATCAACTGAATTAATTGATATGTGAATGTCATTTATATGAGATCAATAAAAAAAATCTGAAACCGTAAGTATGTTTTGCGAACTAAAATACATTATGTGAAATGGAACTCAAGTTTTCGTTAAAACATTTTTGTATGGATATGATATTAAGAACTTTATATTTTTATGATACATGTGAAGTTTGGATGACAGTATATTTTATACCTTTAGCTAAAAGTGTCTTGTGAACCGCATGAAATTTTGAAGATGAGATTATTAACGCTTTTTTACCTTAGTAACCGATAATCCGTATAAATGATTATCGGTTATGGGTTTACTAAGCCGAAAGGGGGCCCAGTACTGATCATTACCAACCACTTTAACTATGGAACTAGCCTTGATTTAGCCAAAGTCAACTGTTTCATACAAAAAATGTATCGGTCGCCGACACAATGTATGACAAAGCATTTTTTGTTTCTCCGTATTCCGCGGTAATTCCATAATGAACGTTGTTACTTAGGATTAGTAAAGCGAACCCCCTTTCAGCTAAGTACTTCCTAACTGATAGTTTTGTATACTTACTGTCACGTACATTGGGTCTCTATATATCCGCTTACCAAATCCCATTCCATCTTCGTAAAGTATATAGAACAGATATATAAATTTCTCATCTAAGAAGTCCTCGAAAGCCATCAAGGCCTCAAGATACACATGGCGTAGAGTAGCGAGTGTCGTTGACCCGGATATATCGGTCGATACGGGCGGGGAGGCTGCTCCCGGTTACCCTGATTGCGTTCGTACTGTTCCCACTGTCTTTTATACGAGATAAAAGTATCTATTCTATGACTAGTATTTTTTTTACTTTTTAGTTGTAAGTAGATTTAGTTTAGTTAGTGTTTTAACTACTGTTCTTTAAGTTTTTGTCACAATAAATGTCATACTATTAGTTTCTCATGTAACACACTAGCTGCTCCCTGTAGTGTTACCCGCTAATACAGGATAAACAAGTAACCTATGTGTTCATCCAAGGTCTAAGCTATCTTTGTACCAAATTTCATCTAAATCGGTTCAGCAGTTATTGCTTGAAAGAGCAACAAACTTACATCATATATTCTTACAAACTTTCGCGTTTTGTAGTATTAGTAGGAACTTAGATAATATTATCAAGATCTTTCTTAGGAAGTATGATAGATAGATGGATCTGATATGATGCTGGAGAATTTCGATGAAAGCTTAATCTATGCTGAAAGACATAATTCCTTTTACCATCGAGCCTATTCTAGTACGTGTATTATTGAGATTTGTCCCATGGGGTAAAGTAGTAAACCCACTTGTCCGATTGAGTCCAATAGATTATTTTTTTGTAGTAAATAGTGTTGCGTTTGACCGCATCTCCTCTGATCGCAAGCGACGATGCGGCCTAGGATGTAGCAAGGTAAGACCCAGATTATAGCTATCAAGACATAACGAAGCCGGTAACGAATTTCACAATTTGCACGATCAATCTTCGCACTCTCCCCAAATTGAATCCGTATAAAAACCAATAGACTTGCCACTGTTACTCTGCTTTACAACTACTGTTCAAGCCCAGCATGGGCGTTTTTCGCCATGGGAATAGAAAACCAAAAAGGAATGAAAATAATAAATTATAAAAATGGATTCGAATTTCTAATACTTGTCCATTGTATGTGGATATAAATGTTATGGTTTAATCCTCAGAAAAATTAAACGAAAAGTTTCTTTTACAAACTCTTTAGTTTTATAGCAGCGCGGCGGGCGGCAATTTTTGAAAAGGTTATACGTTGTAAATCCATCAGTCTTCCACTATATACTTTGCAAGGATCTCATGAGATCACAATGGACAAATTTGGGAGAACGGCAGAGTCCCCGCCAAGTCGAGCAATACGGAACGGCCGTAGCATCCTTTTCTGGAAGCGGTTCGACCCATTTTCGACCCCCTGTAGCTTCGTTGTGGGAGAAGTTAGAACGTTAAGCAGAGATCACTGGTTGTGCAATCAAGAATTGTCAATCAATCAATGGACGAGGAAACCTAACTCTTTTTTAGGGATCCGTAGTACCTTATAGTTTCGTTCTATCAGTCTGTCTGTCCACACTTTCTGACTTTTACAACTGCGAAAGAAGGAGGGTTATGTTTTTCGAGTGTATTTATGTATATTTCTTTGGCATGTCCTAGAACCTAAACGGATTGTCGTATTTTATTATTGTATTTGAGTGGTGTCAATAGATTTGTCTTCACCTGCATACTAGCTGCATACCGAGTTTCTTCCAGGTAAGATACGTGGGCCTAAATTCTTGCAGTAAATTCTAGTTTTTTGTTAATTAATTTTAACCACTTGTTAAGTCACTACTACTCCGAACACTACCTACCACTCTAATGCAACTTGAGCGAGGCAAAGCACTAAGTAAGGAACTGTAAACGTCAATTAAATTGTTAAAACCCATTTAAAAAGCTGTGCACTTATTCTATTTATAACAAGAGCAATGGAAACGCACTGCCACCCTCAGCGACGGCTGAAAATGTACAACGTTTCCTACCCCCTAATAAAGTTATTCACAACCTAAAACCGACCAAAACATCATCAGAATAGAGACTATAATAGAGACACCGCTATCAAAACCTTTATAGAATAAATACCTTTTTGCATCGCGAGAAATGTTCTTTGCAACTTTTGTGATAGAGTTGAAATTTGATTGCGGTGAAATAAATTGCTAATACTTAGATTCCGAAACCATAGTAAACCTTACACTGCTAGAAACATGGTTTATTTTACAATAGCAAATGTTAAGTAATCTATAAACCTAGTCTCTAGGGCAGTCTTTCGCAAAATACGAGCAGTTATATCTTTTTTGCGAAAACGTTTCTTTTTTTGTGCGCAAGTGTTTTCTCTCGAGGAAATTGGATTTCAGATAGAATCTGTGATGGTTCGGGGTTAGGGAGACTTGAGGCAGTTTTCAGGTCCTTCTGGTTATGTTAAGCTCTACGACGAATGTCTTTCTTTATAGCTTTAGAAGGGTTTTGTGATGAGATTGTGCTGTGTTACTAGGGATGTTTCTATTTCGTCTTTTGTGGACCTCCATTTCCTGGGCGATAGTATTTTTAACCCCAGACGCAAAAACGACGGGTAATTTTGAGTTTGAGGTCTTGTCTGAGTGTGTCTCTGGCATCGCAGCTCCTAAACAGATGAACCTATTTTTTAAGGCAAATTTGTCGGGCGATTTCTTGGCTATGTTTAATGAAAATCGGTCCAAGATGGTCGCCGTAACAAAATGGCGAATTAGATATTTTTTTCACAACTCATTGGGTATCAAATCAATGAGCGTGGCTAGTATAATACTATACATATACAAAATACTATAAATAATACCATACACTATGATACTTTTCAAATCCAAGATGGCTGCCACCAAATATGGCGATGTCGGGGACTATTTACCTAATTTTACATGAAAATGTCTTTAATATTATATATATGTATATAATATAACAGGGTCACTGTTAATCCTCTTAAGGGTGACTTCAAATATTATAAGCATCAAATTTTGTTGTACGAGTAGCTAGGACTTTCGAAAGTATGTTCAATACATTCGTACCCGCATCCGAGCATCTATGATGTAATTTTTTTAAAAGTGAACATTTATATGCGTATTTTCATAACTCCCAGAAAAAAGTCGCTTATGCTATCAGAGGATGCTAGTTTATTTCCAGTGACTTCGATATTAACACATTATATGATTATATCTTCCTTTTTTCTATCTTATCTAATCTTATGTATACAGTTGGTCAGTCAGTAATATTACCTATTTCATCAGAAAATATTCCGAGTTCAGGTCATAAAGAACCCCAATACGGCTCTATAGCTATTTCTATATGATAGGCAATCGTTTTCCGAGCGTGGGTAGTTAGGTAGCCGGGAAGGTATTAGCATTTAAATTGTGGGAGCCCTAGCGGCTAGGGTTGACACAGTCTGAAAATATTCACCATAATATTTCTTTATTTTATTAGGAAGCCCCGTCAAGCAACGACGAGTATTGGGCTAGTAACGTTTAACAAGGGTCCAAAGTACAAAATGTCCAACTTGCATAAATTGCACGCAACCTCCTGCTGAAAACAGGTCTCCCTTACAAAGGGGGGTTAGGTAAAGGTATGTAATATTTTTTTAATGTACCTATATTATAACCACTACAAAGAAGTGATAAGGAGCAACTTAAGAAAACCCGACGGCAGTCAGATATATACACTACTGTATCTTACCTAGTGAAATTGCGTGATGACCATTTATAGATACGAGTAAAGATATATCCAATGACATTTCGCGCATTAAAATGGGAATGCCGGGTTGTGCTGTAGAAGGTCACAAAGAGACACATACAAACATACTTACACATACAAATATTAAAGATTATCTATATTATACAAATTTCAAACATGAACTCGAAAACACATCCCCCTTTTAGTCAGTTGGGTAAGAATTATTAGCATCCATTCTCAACTAAATCTCTAAAATGCCAGCCACGGTGGCATCCTTATGACAAAATGCCTGGAGGCGGGCGGGAAAACTTGGCTAGTACCTATTTTTAACCGTAAATTGTTGGGCGGGTTACTACATAAATTGTGGAGACGGAAAATTTATGTTTATAAGTTTGTCGAAGTTCTCTACAAGAGAAGCGATCTTACTTCAAGGGACACTTACGAAAATTATGTGATAAGAATGAATTAAGATATCACATTTTTTTTTTTGAAAAACTTTGGAATTAGTTTCAAATATATTGTTTCTTAATTTTCTTGTATAAAACAGCTGATATTTTAACAACGTAGTTTCCTTAGTTATTTATTACACATTGTTGAGTTTAATTAATCTAAATCATAGTTTAAATATACATTTGTGATAATATCATTAACACTTTTCACGTATAAGAATCGCGGATTCAAAAATATACTTAAAAAATCGTATTATACTCAACTTCGCAGTTTTCCTACTCCACCCCTCACCCGCCTTTGTTCTTTTTCCTCTTGTTACCTGTGAATTCCCATTTTCGCTTCCCGGTAACACCTCTGCAAAATGGACGCCTTTAGGTTCGTCTATTCTTTCCCTGCTCTACATTTTTACCTATTTTTCAGAAATGTTTACTGGCGTATTTTTGACGACTGATAATTCGTTTTATTTATTTAACTGCCTTTGCCCTAAAACGTAAGTACTATTATTTCCCCATGTCCCTGTTAACTCCTTTTTGCCCTACAAATAAGGAGTTGATTTTCAATTGAACTGTATTTGCTTTAAATTTAAACTTTAAAGATTATTTATTAATTTTCTTTCTTAAACTATATTATTTTAGTTTGGAAGAGTATACTCATTTGGTATCACAATATAATATTATATGAAAATTAGTTCAGTACCTACACAATAAGGTTGTTTTGGAACCTCTCTAAAGTCTGAAAACGATCAGCGTAAAAAACCGAATAAAACTTGTTACAGGCTTAAAATGAGCTGACAAAAACTAAAATAAAGGTACATATAAAATTATTTATGTGTACCTTTATTTTATATTTACGCTTGTTTAAGAATTATAGTTTTTTTTAAGAATATCATAGTTTTTGTACAAATAATTACATTTCAAACTTAACTTTTTCAATAAATACTAATTTATCAGCTGTTCTGTCTGTTTCAGATATGCAAAATCCGAATCGCAAATAGCAATCTTTAGGGACGCATAAAAAGGGTTTCAAATTAACTCTAAAATATAGGGTGCACCCCTATTTTGTTCACCCCTGTACTGCCATTTCACATACTTCTATAATCTATGGTAACATCACGTAAAGACTGTAAGTTATTCTGTGTCAATATACTATAGTAACTGCTAATATAGTCTATGTCAATGTCCAGTTCATTTTCTGTTGTCCTCTTTATGTTGTTCTTTTTTATTTTTTTGTAATGTTTTATTAAAATTAGGCTCCCGTGATTATGAGTAATGTATTGCTACTACCGTAAACTGTAGTTACTTGCAATTATTGTGAATTGTAATTACTGTTGTAATAATGTCAATATATTATGTACATAACTACTTAAATAAAAGCAACGTAAGTATACCTAAGTGTGGCGTTTGTGTTACGTAGTTATTTAAGATGAATATAATTATTTTTTACTATTTGTTTTTACTTAATTTGATAAATTACATCAATAACCATTTGCTACAAATTAGCAATAACTTGGAAAATGTACGAGTACATCTAAGTACTATATAACAATGCTTCATACAATTCAATTCTAAAAAGGACTTCCAAAGAACGGACCAGTTCACACAAATAAAACGAGACTCGCGACAAATGATCAAATATTGATGAAAATCGCTTTCTTCGAACGAGACAAAGGAACTAGGTTCTACGCGTCCGCCGCTCCCTTCATTCTGTATACCTTACTAAATATTAACTCACGAGATTTTTATAGCTACTACAGTAGTAGTAGTAATCTTTGTTGAAACCTGTTTTTTTAACATTGTGGTTAAAAAGGTCACGTCTAAAAAATACCGCAGCAGATACACGTCTTTTGAGCGCGTTAATTCTTTAGGAAGTGGCTTGAAGTGCGCTATACACAAGAAAATTAGTAAGTATCTCGTATACGTAATGGTCGTTCAGCAGTTGAAATGAGCGAGGTTCCGAATCTGTGCGAACGTTGTCCCCGTAACGCGGCCGGGCGGTAGCAAGTGCCGGCCCGGCCGATCGATGGAGGGTGGATCTGGTTTTTTCGGACACTATACCACCGGGGGGTGAACGAACCGCGTTATGTAAGCGCGGTCGATAGTCGCGGACATGCGCGGGGCGGCCGACCCTAGCAACCCTCAATCCCGGTCCCGCGCGCCTACCGTACGGACGTGCGTCTTTCTTTTACCGCGTTTTTCGTTTCCCTTTCGTTCGTTTCCGTTTATGATTTGAAGCCACCATGTCGAAGGGCGACAGCGAACAGCAGAACGGCTCCGGCGAGGAGTCCAAGACCAACCTGATCATCAACTACCTGCCGCAGAGCATGACGCAGGAGGAGATAAGGAGTCTGTTCTCTAGCATCGGCGAGGTGGAGTCGTGCAAGCTGATCCGCAACAAGGGCGCGGCCTTCCCGGACGCGCTCAACCACGCACTTCATGGCGGTGGCCAGAGCCTCGGCTACGCCTTCGTTAACTACCACCGCCCAGAGGACGCGGAAAAGGCCATCGCCACGCTCAATGGTCTTAGACTGCAAAACAAGACCATCAAGGTCTCCTACGCGCGCCCCAGCAGCGAAGCCATCAAAGGAGCCAACTTATACGTCTCCGGACTGCCGAAGACGATGGCGCAAGCGGAACTAGAACGTTTATTCAGTCCGTACGGAAGAATCATCACTTCGAGGATCCTGTGCGAGAATTCTGGCGGCCGACCGTTCAACGGGGGCGAACAGGGTCTGTCGAAAGGCGTGGGATTTATACGCTTCGATCAGCGCGTGGAAGCAGAACGAGCAATTCAGGAGCTCAACGGAACCGTGCCGAAAGGAGCGACGGAGCCTATCACGGTGAAGTTCGCGAACAATCCGAGCAACAACGGAAAAGCGCTGGCGCCGCTGGCAGCGTACCTCCCCGCCGCGCTTCGTTTCCCGGCGCCGCTCGGAAGATTCAGTTCAGGCAAGTCACTGTTAGCTATTAATAAGGGTCTCCAGCGCTACAGCCCGCTAGCAGGAGAGTTGCTCGGCGGCGTTCTGCCGGGCGCCGTCGGCTCTGAATGGTGCATTTTCGTGTACAACCTGGCTCCAGAGACCGAAGAGAACGTGCTCTGGCAGCTATTCGGCCCGTTCGGCGCCGTGCAGAGCGTCAAAGTGATCCGCGACTTGCAGACGAACAAGTGCAAGGGTTACGGGTTCATCACGATGACGAACTACGACGAGGCCGTGGTGGCCATACAGTCACTCAACGGCTATACGCTCGGCAACAGAGTGCTGCAAGTCAGCTTCAAGACCAACAAGATCAAGACCATCTAAGGGATCGGAAGAATCGGCCTAGCTGGTGGCTAGGACGGCACAGCAGGCGCGCACCCATACATGCCAACAGTAACGCGGACCTTCGAATGCCGCGACGTTTCGCAACCGAAATTGTAGTGACCGTTTTGGCTGTGAAGTGACTCTCGGACCTGACGGACTGTCTTCCCGGCGGATCGCCACTCGGGCGAGCGTTTTGTATTAATGTAATCTAGAATGTCGACGAGCTCTTTGTGCGGCGTCGCGTCGCTCCCGCCCGCCATCTTCCCGCCCGGCGCCGTATCGACGCGAAATTGGGTTAAGTGGTGGACGATATCAAAATGGCGGATATCCGCGCGCGCATGTCCGGGTAAGATGGCGGCGAGACCGGCGGTGCCCACGAGCGTGCAATAATACTTTAAGAGCATTTAATGCTTACTCTGGCCAGACTTGAACCATACATATTGGTATAGTCAATAACAAAATAATGATATTAAACTTCGCTTATGAACGGTTGTGGTTATCGAGAAATAGTTTTCGAATATAATAAAAAAATAATATTAGCAATAATAGCCTAAATGCTATGCTCCAATTTTGTATGCGATCATATCGTGTAAGTACTATTTCGTACGTAAACGTTACGGTAAGGGCCGATGTTAGTTACGGATCAATCGATATAATGCCAAATGTACGGAAGTATTCATCCGGGTCGCTCGCACGATCTCCTGAGTAGGGTCCCGGCCGGCGCGGGCGGCAGCCAGCCTATGTACCCTGCAGGCTTCACATCCGAAGTAAAATAGTGTTATATTGTTAAAGATTCGAAGATATATATTATCTATACGTATATTTTAATCATTATATTAAACTTAAGGATGAAAACTAGTCAAAAACTGTGATAGGTTTTGATAAAATTTTAAAAAATGGCGAAACAGCGCGTTACGGTGGCTTCCCGCCTACGGAGTGGTACTTAGGTTAGAAATTTTTGAGATAAATTTTGAAGATGAAATACGCTTAATGATAACTCATTGACACTCGTGATCCGGTATCGGAACACGAGCGGGCTGGATACTCCGAGGGGGGAGGGAAATCGATGGAGCTCTCCCGGGCCGGGCCGAGCGCGCCTTCTCGCTCACACGTGTCCCACCGGTGCGCAGACAGAGCGAGACAGAGTTTAGTGAACGTCCGTTCGCGGAACCATGGTGCATGCTCCTTACGTAAGTTACGAAGTCCCGTAGCAAGTGAAACATATTATCGGTACCTGCTAAACTATAATTATGTATGGATGCGAACCTGCGTCTATTCGAAGTAGGCTTTAATTGTCTTAGTCTAAATGGAAATTTGTATATAAAGAAAGTTGATTAATTTTAATAAAATAAATATTGCTGCGTTCGAACACGCCACACCAGCCACATTATATCATTGATACCAAACGATCTAAACATGACCTATTTTAAACATCGAACTTGAATAGATATAATATTGTGCCGTCCTAACGACCCATAACGAGTTTTGTAAATAAATATATATACTTATATGTAAAAACAGTTTTGTAACATTTCAAATATTAATAGGAGCTCATACTTACCAAAATGGGAAAAAATTTAAAATTTACAAGTATTTATATATTTATTATAAATGTAAAAACGTGCAATAACTAATAGTTGATAATTTAATAGAAATATATTAAATCAAAATGGCTCGAAGAGGTGATTTGTGTGACAAAATGTCAACGTAGTTTGAGAACCGTATGTAAGGCGCCGCTACGTTTACTATTTATTGTAAACTTTGTTTATCCGCGCGAATAACACTATTTTCTTCTTTTTAACTTAAAAAAAATTACAAAAAAAAATAATTGCTTTAATTAAATGCTATGCTTTTACATTCCAATTTTTAGTAATTATTATTAGGTGTATTAATTTAGTCAAATTCGTGAGTTACCCTGATGTTACGTACGTTTATGTCAAATTAATGTATATTTTGCGTACTTTATGTAACTTAATTTATTTTTTAATTAGTGTACTTACGATAGTTATAGTTATTATAGGAAGGGTGAGTTGGGGGATGAAGCACAATGCTAAGTTTTATTCTATACTATTGTACTATTTTAGGTTATAAAAAAATAGTTGTTGTGTTGTTTTCGAATTAATTCAGCATGAGAATGTCAACCTAGTCGTCGTATTGAATAATTAATTCAGCATGAGAATGCCAACCTAGTCGTCGTATTGAATAATTAATTCAGCATGAGAATGTCAACCTAGTCGTCGTATTGAATAATTAATTCAGCATGAGAATGTCAACCTAGTCGTCGTATTGAATAATTAATTCAGCATGAGAATGTCAAACTAGTCGTCGTATTGAATAATTAATTCAGCATGAGAATGTCAACCTAGTCGTCGTATTGAATAATTAATTCAGCATGAGAATGTCAACCTAGTCGTCGTATTGAATAATTAATTCAGCATGAGAATGTCAACCTAGTCGTCGTATTGAATAATTAATTCAGCATGAGAATGTCAACCTAGTCGTCGTATTGAATAATTAATCAAAAATATTGATATTACTAAAATAAACTAAAAACTAATCGGTTAATATTAAGATTGAATATTTTCATGCATTATGTGTTAGATTTACTATCATTAATTTAGTGTACGTGCAATTAATTGTATAATTTAATGTCTATTTATAATAGGTGTGGTTTAACTTATTTAATTAATTAATTATTATCATTAATATACGTCTTATTAATTTGTAATTTAATTAGGGATTTAATCGATTAACTCGTTTATTTACTAGGTAAAATATTGAACGAAGATATTGTCGACAGGTTGGATATTTGAGATTGAAATACAAAAAAATAACTTTTCAGTATGTAGTTACATAATAAGGTCAGTAAATCACATTCCCAGATTTGAATAAAGCTATACACATCAATATTGGCTTAGATCACATACAGCTCAAAAGTAAACAAATATTCTTGAACGGCCGAGATATTTCAACTTATTAATTATAGCAGCTGGGGGAAGAAAGAGATGCAGAAAAATGCAATAAAACTCTAATGATTCCGCCTAAAGAAGCAATAAAGTGAAAAATTGAAGAAAATATATTTCACACTCAAAATACACTATCATGTAATTTACACTGTGAACTACACACGAGCAATAAGCACTCTGAACGGCAGAGTGAAAACGTAATGGAATTATTAGATGACACACAAAAGACAGATGCATTCACACCTTTAGTCGTTTAACATGTGAGTAGGTAATTTGGTAGATCATCTAGTATAGAATAAGTGCTAAACAATTCTATCTGCTACCTAAACCGTCAACGTCAATAGAAACTTGATCGATCTTCAGAATGGATTTCCGCAATGTGACGTCCGAGTCAATGGTTTATTCTGATTACATTTTGTCATTCTCAGTGTGAATAACATGTTATATATCAGTGAATCGTTTACTGATGTTTTAAATTTGAATGTGTGATTTATATTTTCTATGACTAGTGAAAATGAGGTCGTCGCCACTGACTTTATCTTGTTAACTAAAGCCAGCACGTTGGTTTCGATTCTGATCGTTTCAAACTTTGTGTTCGAATTTGTTTGTGTGAAAGAAAGTTGAAAAAACGTCGTTTGAATCGAAACAAGAAACACCAAATAATATTAACTCATCGACTTTTTAGATAATAAATAATGTTAAATGCAAAAAAAAGATATTTTGGAATGGAAATCGTTAGTTCGTCGGTTAGATAGAGTAATGTCACTTACATTGGTAAAGCGTTTTGCGCGTTAACCCCTACTTTCGTAATAATTATTAAAAATAAATTAAAATTTAAAAATAGTGCTCAATAGCGTAGTGGGTTTCTACCCAGTTTTAGGATCGTAACGGGAGAAGCAATAATGAAGAATTGTGAATTTTTAATAATATTCCATTGACTCACGGGTAATAACTTACTTAATATTTTTATATGTATTTTAAAAGTATACTGTAATTCATATCTTCATAGGTAAGAGGAGGGCGCGCAAAATGTATTACTAAGAAAACGATTAAATTTTTAATAGCTTTCTTAACCCGTTTCAAATATCTTTCTACTTCTCTTAATATTTTCTCAAGTCTTATATTAACTAATAAAGAGGCTATTTTGATCTTTCTTTCGCTTTAATGGTATTATAAAAATACTTAAAGGTTCAATATTAAATTAGGTAACTCAATTTCAACTAAAAGCTAATAAAAGTTTAATCAAATCGACACGTATCTGCAAGCTTATTAAAAATAAGTTTGGGAATACATCGGTGATAATAAAAAAACTAACCCCAGTAAGTGGCAAGGGAATTCAGACCTATTATCAATAGCATACGGCTACTTTTTGAACGGTGTTTTGACGCATTTTTTATGAAAATAAATAAAATTAAATATTTTAAAAAAATATTAAAAATAAAATTAATTGGCAACTCACAAACAATACTCTAAATATGCATAGGCTAATTGACAATGTGGCTGTGAAAATTAGCAAAATAAAATGTCACTCCCTGTGGCGTTATATGAGTTAAATTAATAAATTAATGATTAAGTCTAATCACAGAACAGAGAAACAAAATACTACCTAATTAATGCAATTAAAAAACAACAACCCAACACTTACATTGATATCACACGCGTTAAAGTTTTTATAACAGATTAGGACAAAGATCTTGGTGATATCTGACTAACAAGTATTAGAATATACTCGTATACCTACTAACGTTCCTCAACAAATTTTCGAAAAAAAATCGTATAATTTTTTTCGGGTATAACATTATAAAATTATTATCGAAAATGAAACTCGATCCAAATTGTTCACATTTGAAAACCCATTCACAAAAATATATATTTTAAGTGTGAAATCTAGTTTGGTTCGAAATGAACCTTATATTTGAACGTTTTCTAATATTATTTCCGAGAAAACTCTGTGATGATCTTTTGTGATTTTACTGAGTAATTTTTGTATCAGTAAAAGTGTTTAGACAAATTGTCTAAACACTTTGTATCAGTAAAATTACAAAAGATCACCACAGAGTTTTCTCGGTAGTTTTCTCTTCCTAATCTCATAATGACAACTACAAAACCTCATCAAATGAAAACAGTTTCTCTGTTCTTTGGTTAAAATCATGCACTCATACGTACAAACAAACGTTCTTGATCTAAACGAATCAAATTTGAAAACAAAAGTCCATAACGCTTCACATCAAAACACGAATGATATCCAAAGAACGGTAATATACAGTTGTATGGTGAGGAATATGCATGTAGAAGGTTTATGGTCACACAAGGATCGTAACGGCCACCCACCGCACAAAGCAAAACCGTGGCCGATACTTCCGCATCTCCTGTAGATAAGACACAAAATGAAGAAATTAAATCTTCCATAGGAAATAAAATACGTAGTTTAAAACTTCTGTCGCGTGGAACTGTTCTGACCAGTCGATGTTAACGCAATGTTGCGTCTAGTCAAATGCTCAATTTTTAAGCGACAATATAGAGCGTCGGAGAAAAGGTTTGAATACTTTCCACGCTGCGGACAGATCGAGACATCGACTAAATGTGTTACTATTACTTCATACAGTCGAATTCCTAGAAATTACCGTATGCGCAGTAACATTTACCTCTCGACTGTTATCTCACGAAATTCTCGAAAGACTCAATGTATTTGCTCATTCAGTACTTCCTCTTCTACTTTTTGGAATCCTTTCATATTTAGAACTTAGCCTAAAATTGTCCTTTCGAGAATTCTTTGACAAACAGTCGGTCTCTTTTCAGCGATTCGTCGCACGCTATCTATGAAACATGATCAACGTATCAGATTTCATTTACGATGCTTATTACTTAATTTTCTGAAAGAAATTCGTGAATAATAAATGAAATAACTTTGTCGCAGGTGAAGTTCTACCGAATTTATACATCGTCTTCGTTCTCGAGATCAGTTAATACTTGTATTTCATTCAGAACAGTTTTCATCTCCAGTAAAATTGTGATGTCCTTTGCTCGGTCAACCTAGACTTCCGCTGACACTTCAGCAGTGAAGCGGGCAGGGGATAGTTTATCACTGGCAAAATGGCTTATTAATTTTATAGTGTCATCGTAAACTGAAGTAATCAAATCATTATAGACAGTGAAAGTAACTGAAGCATAGACTAATATTACCTAAACTACACCCGATTTTATGAAATGTGTTGAAACACAATCGCGTACCTATTAGCTCTACAGTAACTTGCCAGACTCGTCGGGTAAATAACGGATTGCAATAAATATGTAAATAAACAAGAGGCATTGGTCCAGCTTCGAATAAGCGAATTATTAAAGAAAAATATATTATAACAATAGTTTTCGAATTTAAAAAAATAATAATATCGTATTGTATCAATTTCACTGTCTATTTATTAGCATTCGTTTTCGGTGTTGATTCCTCTTACTGCACGAAAGGTTTGTTCCCATTTCGTGTAAATCTTGAAATAATTAATAGTCGAAAAATGTGGTTCACTCAAATAATAAGTGAGACTACATTTTCTAACTATTTTTAGTACTAGTAAGCAATAACTTTTTTCAAACGTTAATAGTATCGTATAAGCAAATCGTGGATAGTTCCGAGGATTAGATAGCAACTAAGTAAGGTCTGTAGCGCAGTGGGGACGAACTGAGACGGCAGAGTAGATTGTGATATCCCTAGACATACTGTTAGTCAATCATTATACCATACTGGAATACTGGTACCTATCAGGCGAGGCCGATATACTACCGGCCATACTCTCTCCTAAATCAAAATTATAAACCAACCTATAACTTCCGAATATTCGATTGTAAGCTAGAAAATAATTTAGACAAAATGCATCGTAAGATAAGAGTCTCAAAATAAAAGTATTGAATAAGTATTTTACCAACTTCAAAGTAAGGTGTACCTACTTAGACAATGAAAGCAATGATATTTATAATGATAATAAATGAGATTATGAGATGCGGTCAGCCAATTTCCTTGTTCGTACTAGCTGACTTCGATTTGATACAAAATATCTATTTTATAAAATTGAAAAAAAAAATCTCAAAAAAAGTTTAAAAACAATTAAGATCTTCCGGTTTAAAATAATAAAAAAAAAACAATGTTGAAATAAATTTCATTTTTGTCTTTTTATGAATTATTATAATAAAATTAAGAGTAGTTGTCTGTGTTGTTCGTAACCGATTTAGTTGATATTGTACCTAAAAATTAGGTATATTCTATATTATACTTATTGTGGATTTAATAATTAATTACCTCTATAGCTTTTGTGAGAAACTTATAAGTTGCACAAGAAATAGTAGTAAATTAAGGTCGCATTATTTGACTCGGACTTTTGAACATTCTGTATTTCAAATTGTACAAAAAGTGCGATCAAACATTGATGTCATTTTGTGTGATTTTTGAAAGACGGAGCGCGTTGAAAGGTCTATACATGAAGTTATATCAAATGACACATGAAATAGTGAAAATGCTGAGTGTGTTTTCATAATGTTCATGTTGCCTGAATATTTATTGGACTATGGCAGTTGATATAGCTTCTAACCGCGGCTATTAATACATTTTTAGTGTTGTCTGTAGAATTAAATGTTGTTCCCAATAATTTATAAGATCATGGTTTATGTAAAATTTTTCAAAAGTGACCGTTACACCGGTGCTACGACACGGAGTGGGTAGTTTTGAAAAATTTCAACACGCCATTTTTGTTCGTAGAGAAATTTAAAAAAAGAATACTCTTTCCTAAATTGTAAGGCAATTATAACCGATATTTACACCTGTAGTGGTTACTTGGCTGTTTTTAAGTAATTTATTCAATAATATTTTCACGTAATTTATGTGTCTATAATGAAACTTAATTTATTGGAATTAATTATAATTGAAATAATAAAAAAAGATGAAAATTTGAAAAACCTTTCTTCACTTATACAATAGTTTTTACAATATGATATTTAATATCTCAATGGTTGTAACTATACATTTCTTGTTCTAAATATATTAAAACCCGAGTATTAGTTTGTTTATTGTCCTGCACTCGATCCTTTGACTGTCCCGAACACTTGTCCACTGTTCTTTACAATCAGCAACTATTGAGTTATTTGGTATTAAACTAGTTTTTATACTATTTACTGGAAGAAACGAGATAAAACGACATACAACAGAAAATACAACAAGTTACATTCAATTTATTACCATTTGAGCTAGATATACAATTGGGCGCAAATTTCTGCTCGTTTAATTGTTTGCCTTCTTTAGTTAGTATTTCTTTTTTCCAGTTATATTAGTCTATTGGTAACATACGTTTCACGTCAAGTTCCTTTTCATCCCATCATCTCGGAAAAAGTATTTTTGCTATTCCATATCTGAGTGCAAAAGCCGTTTTTATACGCTAGAGGATAAAGTAAATTTGAATTTAGAATATCGTGTGCACTATGGTGCCGAATTCATCATACAATCTTTTTTATTTTGTTACAAACTCAGACTCGGAACCTTTTTACTGTACTTTTTTTTAATTTGTTTTGCGGGCGCCATTATCTTTTTACGTCATGACGTGAAAGATAGCATTTCAATAGCATATAAAAGAAGGCATAAAATGAGTTTAGTTTTTTCATCACTCATTTTAGTTTTTTCACTTATTTTTAACTTATGTTAAAAATGAGTAATTCAATTTTTTATTTCTGTAGTCATTTCCTCGCTGAGGTGGGATGAAAAGTTACGTGTTACACTCGAGTGCAAACATTTTCACCTTGTGCTCTTTTAATTCCCTCGCTAACGCTCAAGATTCTAATTTTAGAATCCTTCGCTTGCTCGGTCATCAAAAGTGAGCACGCGGTTAAAAAGCAACTTTGCACTCTTGTATAACAAAGACGTGTTTAGTAATAAGGTATTCTAATTTCGGATTGATATCATTTTTACTGACTTCCAAAAAAGAAGAGGGTAGGTATGCTTTTACTTTATTTTTAAGTTTCTTACCTAATTTCTTGGTGACGACTGGACTGATTTAAAAAGAAATTCTTTTTTATTTGAAAGGGTTATACTTCGCGAAGGTCCCATTTAATTTTTGTATAAATAGATCAAGAGGTTTAATGTTTATATCGAAATTACTGAAAAAGTTCTATCAGAACCTGCCGTAATTGAAGTTGTGAAGAAGAAGTGATAACCTACCTAATAACTTTTTTTTTAATAAAGAACTATTAGCCATTTGAGAAATGATATCAAAACGATATACCTAATATCTCAATAAATTTTCGTTATTGCTCAATTCTCTTGAATTCGTCTTGAAGCTCTTTTGAAGCTGGTGGAAATAGCTAAGGTACTTTTTTAAGATCCAAGATCTCCACGGCCACAGATAAGTATAAAAAGGTAAAGCTGTTGCAATGCTGCGTTTTTTCTAACTTAAATAGACTTAAACCTTAATAGTATTTGATTGACCGAGGATCGACCCGGCTCTGCTTCTTGTCAGATAAAACTTGCTTTAATATGTCGGTCAGGCAGTACGTTATGTACATATAATATGAATTTCAATGTTCGCCGAAGAACACCCCTTAGAAAATCCTCTTCAAGTAATAAAAATAGCACTTACACACCATGTTTCGTCAAAATTAGTAGATAAATACTACCTGTACGCCAGTGCCTAAATACAAACATGCATACATACAAAAGATAATTTTATAAGATGCTTTATTCACCGTAAGCCAGGGTAGAAGCTTTTAAAAATAATAATAAGAGAAAAAATAATGGTAGGATGAAACCCGTTGGAAGATGAGGAGAAAGAATGTTATGAAAATGAAAGGAATAATAATTTACGGGCGATCTGAAGTCGGGAAGGGGTAAGTTTTACGAGTAAAAAACGGTTTATCTCGATTTCCGACTAAACTAAAAGTCCTATGGAAAAAAGTTGAATCGCAAAGTTGTTGGTAATAAAAAGATCTAAAACTTTTGTATATACCTACACTTTTTTCACATAACCTCAAAATTGATGGGATAAATTCAAACAACCAACTTTTTGGTTTTTTATTTTTATCTTTTACAAAATATTTTTTCACGAAATTTGGTGAAAACTTACCTTTTTATGTCCCAAATACGCTGTAATTTATTTGACTTGAAATACGATTATTTATTTTTTCACCTTATTTTGAATTAATATCGATAAAGCACCCTTATTTTCAATCGAAAATTCAACCGTTATAATATCAGCTCTTTTCAAAAAGTTGGTTAGCTTTCTGTTCGTTGAAATCTCTACTTTCCGATGGTAAAAAAATATATATTACTATAGTAAATGTTGTCAGTAAATGCAAAAAATTGAAAGTCAAATAAAATCGTGATAAATCGTTTTTTACCCTTAAAAACTAGCCCCTTTCCCCTTCCTGACCTCAGATCACCCGTAAATTATTTTTCCTTTAATTTTTATAATATTCTCCTCATTTTCCAATGGGTTTCATCCTACTATATATTTTTTTTGGTTTCAAAAATTATCGATCCTGGTCTACCGATCAATAAGTGTATTCCAGACTTGGCATGCTCCATCTACTCCATACTCTCCATGACTTCCATGGTCGTGCGGACTCGTCAAATGCCTAGCTCTGTAGGATCATCATCTTCCTGACCTTATCCCACTTGGGATTGGCAAAGCATGTCTTCCTCTTCCATTCTACTCTATCAGCCGTCAAGCCTAGTTCTGTACGATAAAACAAAAAAAAAAACAAATTCCACGTGTTGCTTTTCACCTACTTAACAAAGTTTTCTGAACCGCAAAGAAAAAAATGGCAGATATCGCACAAAAACAAGTGTGTCAAGTCACCCTTCAACATGACACAGCCCCACCCTTGTCACTCCGGGGTTTAAAAACCAGGGGTTGGAGGGTGGTATTGTGTATTTAATGACAGGCTTGACACGAGGCACTTTAACCACTTATAGTTCCTACATTTAAGAATAAGTGTGAAGTAAAATAGCAAATGATTATTTTAAACAGTCTTAAAGTTCTTCAGGTAGATTGAATTTTCATAGTCATGAATTTGCAAGAAACCTAACAAACGTAGTTCTTTAGACATCTGAAATTTTGATGGAGTCAGGCGTTACTTTGCGGAAATCCATTTATAATAAGATGGTATATACAAAATATTTAGTGTTTTTCCGCCTCGTCTTGATGTCAGCGTGAGAAATCGAAAAATATTTTTGTTTTTATGGTGTGGTTCCTCCTCACCACCGCCACACCTTATTATTTTTCTTTCTCTCAGTATCCGACTTCCTCGACACGTGTTTCGCCTAAAGTAAAAAAAAAAAATAAGGTGAGGTGTGGCGGTGGTAAGGAGGAACCACACCATAAAAACAAAAATATTTTTCGATTTCTCACGCTGACATCAAGACGAGGCGGAAAAACACTAAATATTTTGTATATACCATCTTATTATCTGAAATTTTATTTTAAACAGATACAAGTTAATGTTTGAAATGCAACTTTTTCATGTCGTAAATGGATAAAAATTACACTTGTTATTAAATTAAGTTTTGCAGTTGATTTTCACTTACAATATTATAGATTACTTCAGCAATTCGACGACATTTTTAGAATATCTAAAGGACAATGTTTATAATTTATTAAATCTCATAAAATAGATTCGCATTAGTCAACATTCGTACATAATTATCAATATATCCTAATAATGTATTAATTTTTTTATAGCATAGGCTTGTGTTTGATCGCGTTTCGAAAGATGTAAATTGACTATGCAGCCTAAGACGTAGCACGTTTGCCTAGAAAAAAACAATTCACTAGCGACTTGAAAAAATCCAAATTAAGTCTATTGGGAAATAGAATAGGTGGTAAAGAGTTCCTCAATTTTGCTCATCGCACTATAAAAGTCAACGTAAAGCGTTTGTATACGAATCCATGGAGCCTCAACCATGTACCGGTGGCATCATGCCAGGTCTCTACTGGTCAGGTAATATAATGGGGATGGAGGAATCAAATGATATAATTCCAAAGCCCACTCTCCGAATGTATCCGATAAAAAAACCGATTTAGCCCACAATGTTCTAGGCTTTGGAACTTATCGGTGGTTAAAGCATTGGAGTCAGCCGTTTTTTTAGCAACTTTATCCATAGACTACAAAGCTTCAAGCTGAATTTAAGCTTATGTATCTCAAGAGTACCTACATCACTGCCGATCGAACTTGCGCTGTCTACAAAGTGAGCAACTGTAAAACGCACCGTCGAGAGGACACCGACGTTTTAGGCAAGATAATATAATAATAATAACTATATTATTTATTATCTTGCCTAAAAACTCTGTAAGCACGTGCATAATAAATATATGTAAGTAAAATTCTTCGTTATTAACAATGCACATCTAAACTTTAGTTCGTAGTCTTACGTTCGACCGCAACTCGTCTGATGTCACACAACTACAAATTAATCGTTGGAAAGCGACTTCAAAAAAAAACACTACAGAAAAATCTTTACACCACTGTATCCTAACTGATGAAACCGTGGGATGCAGATAGCCTATGCCTATGACCATCTGCAGATAAAGGTAAATCTAATGACACATCAATATAGGTTTAGTTTGGTTTAGGCTGTAGAGGGTCACAAGGAGTTGGACATATGATTAAAATTACCCCTTTTAGGGCAGTCGGATAAAAATGTAACAACTATCACTTGCCTACAATAAGACCCAGATTTAAGATACGGTGATAGCCAGTAGTTATCGGAAAATGTGGTGTTCGACTATCCAAAATCTATGACAGAAACAAAAAAAATTGCCTTGTCAAACGATCAAAATAATTAGGTTCAATTGATCATACGGTCTTATCAATAAACGGTCCTTAACTTTAAACGTCGTTTGTCTTGTTTTATCGGATGGAGAACGTCACTCATCAAAACAAGACAAAAGACGTTTAAAGTTAAAACCCGTTTATTAATAAGATCGTACAAGTTTAATTTTACTATGTTAATTCGTCTAGTATAATTCGTCTAGGTATACTCGTAGATATATTAGATATATTACCCGTTTATTAATAAGATCGTACAAGTTTAATTTTAGGTACTATGTTAATTCGTCTAGTATAATTCGTCTAGGTATACTCGTAGATATATTAGATATATTACCCGTTTATTAATAAGATCGTACAAGTTTAATTTTACTATGTTAATTCGTCTAGTATAATTCGTCTAGGTATACTCGTAGATATATTAGATATATTACCCGTTTATTAATAAGATCGTACAAGTTTAATTTTACTATGTTAATTCGTCTAGTATAATTCGTCTAGGTATACTCGTAGATATATTAGATATATTACCCGTTTATTAATAAGATCGTACAAGTTTAATTTTACTATGTTAATTCGTCTAGTATAATTCGTCTAGGTATACTCGTAGATATATAACTTACGCAAAAAGATATAATAAAATGTCTACTACTTACAATTATTTTAATATTTTTTAAACCTAGGTACACATTTTGTCAGAGACGATACTTCGCGTGGGGTCCCATTACACATTTCTATTAAACCGGTGGTCCAGTGGTTTTTAATTAAAAAAGAAGAATATTTAAGAAAAAACAGCGAATTGAAATCGCCTCGCACTTTTTTCAATCTTCTTATTTTACTTATTTTATTCGTATTTAATTTAAAAAAATATGTGTAAATCATGCGAAAGTAATTTTTTTCTACATTTTATTGAAAATTCTAAATTCGCTTCTCGCAAAGCATATACCGACACGAACAATGAGGTAAAAACGTGACTTAGCACATATTGCACGCATTATCTATGGACCCGTTGACGATTTTAGAACCCCCCATACATTTTACCCCAAAATAATATCATACCGTGACGGTGACGTAAGCAGGGGTGAGGTTGTTGACCCTTGGGACCCAAGAATCCGGGTGAACGACCTCCGATTTCGGGGGTCCGTATTTTTTTGTGTTTATGGATGAAATTTGTCTATTTCCCCCATGATTTTTGACGAGGGAGGGTCCGATTGTCTTGGGTATCGATTTTGCGAAATGTTTATTAGTTTTCCTGCTGTCGCGTTTCGTTTGTACGAACGTAATGTATTTTGTAAGGATGCGGAGTGCCTTTTTCTAATCTTACCTTTCGTACAGAATCTGGAATCTAGAATTCGTACATATCCCACGCCTAGTCGAAAAAACAAGGAGAAACTAGTCGACTAGGCGAGGTAGTCGAAAAAATAAAGGCACGACCGTACTCATCTTATTCACGAAGCAATATGATCTACTTTACTAAAAATAATAATTTCAAAATGTGGCAACCGATTTCAAATAGCAAGCACGTATAGTTTTTTCACATAGGTATTATATTTGCACACCAACCTACTAGACTGATTTTCATAAAATGTTTATGGGACCTTACTCTTTTGAAAAAAGACAGATTACTCCAAATCTGTCCAGACATGTCTGAAAAATTTCACACCTTTAAAACATTTGAGAATTAACTCCTCCTTTTCTGACAGTTAAAAACTAGATTTGTAATGGATTTATCTGACTTAAGAACTGTGATTTTAAAGAAAACTACATAGACACACACGTTAACTCTATAACAACATTCAGTTGTACGTCGGGTAATAAAAGCCTAAGACCACCCCTTACTAAATTCACTAATTGTAGTAAATCCAGTCTGTTTTCAATACATAGTTATACATAAATAATAAATAGACTGAAGAGGGATAGCCGGCCCTAGGCAGTCAGTTTTTTATTTGTTTTGTACCCATTTTCATCACGGTACGCAAAGTTATTTGATGAAATAACAGTCAGTACTTAAACTAAAAGTTATAAATAAATGCGAATAGGTAATAATGAAAAAAATAAATGCGAAAAAAAATATAATTAATGCGATTTTAATGAGATTTAAATTTTTACAATACAATACAATAATTACTTACTGTCACCACAAAAAAATACTATAAACAAATAACATGGCACCAAAGGCGGTCTTATCGCTAAAAAGCGATCTCTTCCAGATATAATAATAAAATTTAGCGTAGACAGTGGTGCAAAAAAGATATGAGAAATATAAATAAAAAATAGTAATGTACATATAATAATATCATACATAATAAAATAACAACTAACTATTTATATATATAAGTTAGTATTAGTAATATTTAATTTAGGAATAACAGGACACTAATAGAAATAGATTGACAAAATAAAAATTAGTGAACAATACTTGAAAGATAATATTTCTTAACCTAAGCTGTAAATAAATCAAGGCTTTGCGCACGCCTGATAGCCAATGGAAGAGCATTCCAGAGGCAAACAGCACGCATGGAATAGGAGGAGCCATAAAAGGTATTGTGTTGTGGAATCTGAAGACGAAGATTAGAGGACGACCTAAGGTTACATGAATCGGGCTCGTGTTAAGAAGGAGAACAAGGATTAAACAAAATATTGTAAAGAAGAAACAAAATGTGAGTATCCTGGCGAAGACGAATGGGTGACCACTTGAGCTTGTTACGAAACTGGGAGACATAGTCATATTTACGAAGACCGAAAATAAACCCTATACAGTAATTCTGGAGGCGCTCAAGTTTATCTAGTTGATCCTGGTTTAAATCAAGATAACGTGCATCAGCATAATCAAGAATAGAAAGAAGAAGGGACTGTCCAAGTGCAACTTTGATAGCAATAGGTAAAAAATTTCGTAGACGTTGCAAGGAACCAGCTGAATCAAACATTTTACGGCTAACAGATTGTAGTTGCTGATTCCAAGATATGCAGGTGTCAAGTATTATTTCTAAGTTCTTAACTTCAGTACTGTAAGGAACTGCTACACCGCCAAAAGAATTTTTAGTAAATACGAGTAGTCATGTAGGAACTACCGATTATGGTGACTTGCTATGGTACTAGCAAAGCGATCTGGTTGTAGACAGCGTGGAAGCCTCTTAAAAGCATCGAACTTAGATGCCAGACTCTTCGGACTGCCTGGTGTAGTCAGCAGCTGGTCCTGTATGGAATCTAGGCGCAGTCTAAATGCTTCCATCATCAGGTTAAGCGACTCCTGGACTGCTTCTATAGTGTTATATTGAGGTTATATTGCTAATATTAAAAAGTATTGTGACGAGAAAACTATTAGAAATGGAGAGGAGATAATAACTGCAGGCGGATAAGGAGCATTACCCTCGGCATATATGCATATCTCACTGATGTAAGTCAATTGTAAACTATTTTACTAATTCAAACTTCGTAAACAAATTCAAACGCGTGTTTTCGTCGCACCTACCGCCGCCGAAAAAAGCTTTTAATTTTTTTTTGTGCTCCTAAACAAAAAAATACAAAAAAAGCTTCTTAAATCTGAATAGGTACATAGTTTACCACTTGTATAAAGAAGTAAGATTCAGGTTATTTATATGCTGAATATAAATACAGCAGATCTTGATTGGACGTAAGTTATTTATTTACTTGGCCGCAAAACTCGTAGGTATTAGAGACATAATACATTTTGTTTTGCTAGAAAAAGCATTTAACTGTTACTAATAACCTTATGTCTCGTTTTATCCGATAAAGAAGGTCATGCGCCAGAACAAGACAAAAGACGATATGATAGGGTCTACGTTGCCTCGTAGTACTTCTGAGAACGGTACGCTGCCGCTACTATAATTAAAAAACTAACGCGTGTTTGTTTCATTTTGTTTTAGTAACAATACGGGTTTTCTCACGTACCTGATTGTTGGAAAGGCTCAACTATAGTTTCGTTAACATTCGCTGAACTTCATCAGGGATGAAATGAGTCGTTCCTGTCCACAACGAGATAATCTGCGAGACGTGCCATAGTTTTTTGGAAGTGTCGGTAGAAAAACTTAATTTTCGTTAAGCTAATGTACTGCGAATATAAAATACACGATATCTAATTTGTCCCGGTCTGTGTATCCTGTCTGTCTATAAATGAATTATCGACCGGTTGCTATGGTTACTTGGAGCTGTGTCGACACTGCAGAATAAATAATAGTAGGTACCTGTGTACCGATATTAGGGTTGCGACAGTGGTGTTTCTATTAATATCGATATTTCTGTTATATGGACGTATTGCTTGTAGTAACCTGTCGTATGTTTCTAATATATTACCGAAGTTACCAACATTCAGCCCATTTATTTAATATTTAGAACGGATTTTGAAATTTTCGATTGTTGGAAAGGTCCTCCAGTTTTGTTCCCATTTGTCCTCGATTGTCCTGGGTACAAACTTCTCTTTAAAAAACCCTCCTGAAGTTCACCGAATGTGTATGAAACTATAAGGCACTATTACCAAAATAAGAGCTAAAGTGCAATAGCAGTTCCGTGGTTCGAATTAAAAGAAAATCATTTATGTACAAGCAATTCTAATTGAAGGAACAGTACTGCAAAATTAATCAATGTGCCGAAATATAAAAAAAAATTGGCATTAAAAATGTATCGACAGAAATATAGGTCATCACTAAAGTGTCGACAGCCAACTGAAGCTAAAATTAAAGAACACCAATCAGTAGGTACACTATGTGTAGATCAATGCCAGACATTATTGGCAAAGGGAAGGCATAGCAGGTAAATAGTCAAGGAGCTAATGACACATACTTGCAAGACAAAATAATATTTTTCGTTCTATTGTTTCACTCAGAATGCATAAGAAATGTAGCCTAAAGTAATGTATAAGAAATGAAGCCTATAATTCTTAGCAAACGCTTACTGCTTAATAGCTACGAGTATTAAGGACTTGTACTTAATACATTTGCTATACATATAGGTACTTTTTTGTATACGAGGGAGAAATCAAGCCCTACTGAGTTGATGAACGAGTCCCACTATATCAGAGTATTTAACAGCGGAACAATTATAGAAGTTCGCATCGGCAACTATAAACCTAATACAGTACAAAAACATAATAAAGGCGTTATACTACACACCAAGTTATACATAATTGCACGAGCGAAGCAAGCGCTACACTTAAACACAATTTTTCAAAGGACTTAGAAATACGGACTTTCTTAATACATCGTAATCTTTTAAATATTTAAATTAAAAATAAAAGTACAATTTCTAAAAGAAACCTATACTGATTTGGGATAAAAATCTTTAATTTATTATAACTAAATACACAGGTTACCATATAAGTTGTAATAATCAGAAAATAACCCCAAAATGCGTCGCTTTTAATTCAAGTTAATTACGAAGTACTATATTTATGTTACAAATCTGTTTGTATGAAAAATTATTTGAATTATTTCGTCTTTACTGCAATAAACTTACTTTAACTAAATCTGCCACTGGCTCCCGTCCTATAGCTCTATTTATAAAACGCCTGAGGGTTCTAACACGCGATAATATACCTTAAAACATGAACTTGAAGGTTGAAAATACCATGTGGATTAACTTAGGTATCATATAATGCTATGTCTAGACAAGAAATAATTAATGATTACGAAGGTAATGTTTATTGAATTTATTTCTGTTCGTGTTTGTTTGGAAGAAATCATTCTAAGCGATAAGGCGGCCAATTTAAGAGCTAGATAGCTATAAAACACAGTGAATAAACATAATTTCTTACAATATTTTATTAAGTAAAAAACCTTATCTTAATTTTTTAACGCTTCCGTTATTCGTGGATTGAATATTATTTTAATACTAGCTGACCCGGCCACGCGTTGCTGTGGCTATTTTATAGCGTCAACAACACGTGGTAATTATGCTGTTAAAATGTAGCTTATATGACACGTTCGTAGATTTACCATAGCAGCGCCATCTATTGATTACTTACTCAACCCAGTCGAAAGGTATCGACATCTGTTAGAATCATTTGGAGTTAACAGATAATTGTGACTGTCAAATAATAACAGACAAATAATTAGCAATAAATTAAAATTGCGACTATAATTTGAGATTTAAACTATCCTATCTCTCAAGTTGGATCGAACTGCACATGGTGTGCGAATTTTATTATAATCGGTTAAGTGGTTTAGGAGTCCATTGAGGACAAACATTGTTACACGAGATTTATATATATTAAAAAAATAACTTTATTGGTCGCAAAAAAGTAAAAACAATAAACAAAGACAATACAAAACATTTTAGTTTATTAGACGGACCTATCGTCTACAGCGATTTCTTTCAGGCAACCTTAGAAGGGATTGATCTTAGTGAAAAATAAATCAAATGCAAGTAGATATGTTTATTCAAATATCAAAATATATAATCATGTATACATTATTACACTTACACTTTTGAAATTTGTCGAGAGTTCACGTTCCGTTTGCAAACGTCACATATAAACCTCTCTTTACCTGAAACGGAAAGAAAAATATATTTTAATATATAGTCTTTCTAATTTTATTTTTCACTAGCTGACCCGGCGAGCTTCGTAGCGCCTAGCAGTCTAAATTTTTTTTATAATTTTTACTTATCAGAGATTTTTTTTAAATTTTTCTCGCTGTACGAACTATCTTTGTACTTCAAGGAAAATTCTAAAAAAAAAAGAATTAGCAAAATAGGTTCAGCAGTTCTCGAGATTTGCGCTTAGCAACACATTCAGCGATTCATTTTTATATTCTAGAAGATTTATTAATAACTACGGGGTTACATAAGTTTAACGTATCTTGCGAATGATTTTGATTAATTTTTATTTTTGATAGTTGTATTAGTTGGGTTAGCTTTGTTTGATGAAAATCGGTCCAAGATGGCCGCCGCCACAATAATGTTTTTTTTTCGTCAAGAAATTCAAAATGAAAGTATATTTTTTATTAGGATTATTATTATGTTAAAGTTACTATGCGGGTATATCCTGGATTGGACTGGCTCAAGACCGCAACACCTGGACGCGCATGTAGGAGGCCTGCATCCATTCTCGGGTGCCAAACAAAATAGTTTAATGTATAAATTAATTAATTGTTAACGTATATAATGTAAGTTGGGCAATAAATGCTATTTTATTTATTTATTTATTTTAAAGTTACTATACAAACCCTGATGTAATTTGACGTGTGCTCGAAGCGCTCGTATGGAATCGAACCTGCGACGACACATGCGACACCTGTAGTGGTACTCGACCATCTGCAATTAACAACTCTATATTTAGATATATAAAATATTTAATTTCGATCCATTAAAAAAAAACAAGATATAATTATTAATATAAATAATTAAAAAAACAAGTTAACTTTTTAATTTCTAAATATAAAAAATTAAGTCACAATTAGATTACTCCTTATCAAATAACCCACCCCTGACCGTTCCCGGTGCATAGGAGCGTGACACTTAAAATAATTAATAACTTTTCATACACATAGCTCCCCACTAGGACTTCTCCTGTGTGAGGGATGCGATGCAATATTCACAAAACACTTGGACTCAAAGGCAGATGTTCAAACTTATAGTTCGAACGAATGCCCCTACCGGTAACCGAACCCCAAATCGACGGATCTCGAAGCAAGCATGTTACCCACTAGATCACGGTGGTCGTCAAAATTGGCAAGTAACATAATTTCCGGCTAAGTTAATGGTAGACTAATCAGTAAACTCGTTGCCTTACAAGCGAAAGGGCCCAGGTTCAATCCCAGGTTCAGCCACGCACCTCTGAGTTTTCCACTCATGTACAAATCAGAATTAATTACCATGCTATGGCTTCCTCACGATGTTTTCCTTCACCCGTAAGTTAAGGTCATGTTTCGTAGGATCGTACCACGTACTTTTGCACTGCAATCGACCCCACTCGACCTCATCATCGCTACAAAATATGATTAATAGTCTTAGTAACTTACATCAGCTAAGAGGGTAGCTATAACTTTCTTGTACGGACGAACGTCACTCGCCGAGTGAATCTTGAAATGTGACAGCAGGTTGTACGCGGTCACACATGTACGACCGCATATTGGACACGACACACTTTCTGAAAAACATACAATTACAATTTATTTTATTACGAACAAACATGGGATATTAAACCTGTTACAGTTAGGGCGTGTTCAGACGACCCGCGTCGATCACGCGCACACTTCGCTCCATCTCCACATCCGCTGTCAGCACGCGTAAAATCAGCGTAAGTATCGCGGACGCCTCGCACCCGCTTGATGTCCAAATATGGGCGCAAGGATTTTATGTGGCGGGGCTGGCGCATGGCGGGTGCGGTGCGTGTGCGGGGCGGGCGCTGAGTACGCACGAGGCGGGCGTGTGGCGTGTGTAACGTGTTGTCAAAAGATTCGACTTCACTTGCAGATGGTTATAGGCTACTAGCTGCATCCCGCGTCTTAACTTGTTTAGATGCGAGGATCTAAAATTCTAGCAGTCGGGTTTCTTAATGTCATTAGCCATTTGTTTAATTATATCATTATGTCTTTTAATAAAATTCCTTTTTTTTCTATTTGAATGTTTTTTTTTTTTAATTTGGTAGGTGGCTAGTTGTGGCTGGTAATACTAACTGTTGTTAACTTTAGTGATGCCCCTCCACGAGGACTGGAAGCAAGGCGCGCACATGCGACAAGCTGCCAGCTCCTTAAGGAAGACCGAGTTGTCTTCCAACTGAGTGTTTTGCTGATCACCTTCCTCGGTTTTTTTTCTGGCGGACAAAAGGTACAATATAGTATAACAAATCTTTATTAAATAATATGTTAATATCACATAGAACAGAATATTTATTTATTGCATAACTATGCACAATATAGGTCTTAAAATATAAGTAACTAGCTGTGCCCCATGGTTTCAACCGCGAAGTTCTACTAAAACAAACTTCGAACTACTTTTTTTGAAGTTGGTTAAAAAGTATTGTATGTCCTTCTCCTGGTTCTAAGCTACGTCACCACCAATTTTCATCCAAATCGGTTTTGCCGTTTTTGAGTTATAAATAGTGTAACTAACACGACTTTTTTATATATATATATATATAAAAGTTTACCTGTACCTTTGTACCCCCGGACTGGGTCGACTGTTGAAATCTATATATATATATATAGATTTCAACAGTCGACCCAGTCGACAGTCGGTACAGGTAAACTTTTCTTTCCCTTCTGGCAATAGGCCTCCTTGTTGGGCTAATATGTGAATTGTAACACTATCACTAACTAATTAGTCGACATACCGTTTGTCAATCAGTCCGTACACGGCAGTAACAGAGTCGCGTGGCTTGTATACTACCAGCGCTTCGCCGTCCTTATGCATTTCCTGAAAATAACATTATTAGCAAATTTATTAGAATTATAAATTTATATAAAGTGACTTCCAAAAACGGATAACAAGTGAAATCGTGGGATGCTGCTAATATAGCCTATGACCATCTGCAGGTGAACTTCTGCATTCAGATATTATGATATAAAAATCAAATCCCTGGATCAATATTGATAAAATTAAAATGGGACTCAGGAAGCATATATTGCTTGCTAACAAAAAAATATTTTTTATATTGGTCCAGCCATCTCAGAAAAATCAGGTAGGTAACAAACATGACAAAAAAAACATACTACGAATTGAGTACCTCCTCTTTTCAGAAGTTGGTAGAAAATTACAAAATCAACTTGAATCTTACCTTACTCAGTACAACTACAGATTTGGTAGAATTGTGATTCCAATCTTTTTTGGTAGACATCAAGAAGTTGGGCAAGCTTTTTTTTTCTCTGTAGCGCGGCAAGACACTCTGGAATATCTCTGACTTCTTGTCACTATCTTCGTTCACTACACAAGTCTTGCTACATATTGTGGTCTCGTTTTGACCTGAAATCAAGATTTTTTACGACTCCCCTAAAATAGAGGTACTTTATTTGACCATTTTTTTTGTCTGTTTTCTAGGTACCTGATCTTTCGGGGATGGCTGGAGCAATATGAAAAAAAATATTTTTTGTTTGAAAGGGAATGGTCCCATTTTAATTTGATCAATATCTTGAAATAAAAGAAATATTTGAAAAATCTCTATTAGCATCTGCTGTAATCCAAGTTGATAATAACTTTTTTCTATATGAAACTTGTGTACTTGACGGAGTGAATGTATCAGTGTTTTCACTTAGGACAGTTTATGCATTTTTATTTATGTTTAGTTTCTTATGCATATATTTGTTCCAATCGTCATGAAAGTATTTTTATTGTAACAGCATTTTAATTTACTGATTTATATCTGCCAACAGTATTTTATACAAAATAGTTACTTGTACAAAGTAATATAGTAGACAGCAAATTAAATTATCTTCGCATTATCTATTTATTACTAATATTAGAACAAAATTCTCCTGAGTCCAAAGTGGGCTTAAGCAGAATACTATTAATAAGACCTTGCAATACTTGCCAGTCTGTCTGTTTACAACATTTTTGAAGATCGCTGTCCTCATAGACTTCTTAATGACTCCTTGCTCAGGCCTCAACAGAGTGTCACAATGCTTGAAATGCTCTAAACATGCATTATTCCAGTTTTCCAATCTCTTAACATCAACTTCGTCTGCTTTAAATGCCCTAACAGGTAGGCAAAGAGGGTCGTCATAATCAGGAATGTGAATGTTATGCTTCTTGCGTATCCAAAACTCTTCATTAACGGTTAATTTGTATGACTGAGGATTTTTAACATATTTTAAATACGAGGCGGTCTCTGATAGTGCGGATTTTGATGTTTTCGACTTATTTATAACCTGCATTTTAGGTTTTTTCTTGAATGTGGGTGAACTTGGCGGACTAGGCGGTAATTCTTCTTCACTCGGTTCATATTCTGAGTCGATCTCTTCTTTTCTTTTACGCTTTTGTGATGTCGGACGCTCAGTAAGCAAGCAAGGTCTCTGTTGGTACCGATATTGTGGTTGTTTCGTTATTATTGGAGCAGTGCTAGGCAAAGACCGGACGCACTGTTGAACGATTTCGACGTCTTCGTCCAGGCATTCTATTTCACCCTCTAAGTCTACCATTGCTGTTACGAAACTTCGTGGAGCACTTTCTGTTTTAATGAGTTCTGAAACGTAGTATCTTCTTATTAGTTTGTGGTTCTGAATAATGAAGAAGTCGTTAGTCGGAAGAACTAAGACAAACTGAAGTCACGCAGCGATAGTTTCTCTATCTATGGTACACAGTGTAGGTAACGCAGGTACAAATTGTCATAGCAAATTGTTACTGTACTTCATACTGTACTTCTAGGACCAAGTATCAAAGTAGAGATACTTTTTTTTTTCTTTGTTATGGCTTCACTCGTCGGTGTATTAGCCAGTATCACGTTCTTCGTTTTCTTTTCTTGTTAATTTAAGTGTTTATCTTATTTATTTTAAAACGAGTAAAATTTAAATATTAGGATGAAATCGGATTACTGAAAAACGGATATGGTCAGAGGAGTAGGTTAGGGTAAGGAAAAAATATTTACAAAAATGTGAAATACAAACAAATATCAATGAATTTAAACTATTTTCAATGTTATTTCATTAGTTTCAATATATGAAGCTAAGGTATTATATACAGGTATATAATTATTTACAAGTAATGATGGTATGTTAATAAGCAATGAGACTTTAAAATCAAATAAATTTGTGTATAGAGATGTATGGTCTAAGAGAGGACAGCTGAGAAGGATGTGATTTTCATCACCAACTTCCCCGCATTCGCATAGGTTGTCATCTATGATGCGTGTGCGCGCAGGTGTGCTGGAGTGCACATGTGCCCCAGTCGCATACGTATGAGTAGGTACTGATGTTGCTCTTTTACCAAGCCTTGATTTGAAGAACCAAGGTTTGGCTGGGATGTCAGGTTGTAAAGAGTAGGTAGTAGTACTTTCCTTTTGATCGGGAACTATTTATCCAAATTTCACTCCAAGATTCCTTGAGGTGAAGTTTAGCGAGAGCAATAAGATCTTGAGTGAAATTTTTATTAGAATACATGTCTCCGCACTCAATCGCTTCATTTGCTAAAAGATCTGCCATTTGATTGCCTACTATACCACTGTGACTCGGGATCCAGGCAAAAGACACGGACAGTTTACGATTTATGCATTTTAATAGTCATTATCTAATCATCAGCGTTATCGTAGAGCAAGCATTCTTTTTAAATGGATATTTATCCAAAGTTTGTAACGCGCTCTTTGAATCTGAGAATATAACAGTTTTAGGAAGCTTTAGTAGGAAAACGAATTCAAGTGATTTATATAAGCCGTAACATTCTGCTGTAAAAATGGAAGTTTCTGAGGGAAATTTAATCTTTTGTACTATCTTGTACTGTGAGAAGAGATACTTCACCCAAGCTGTACTTACATTTTTTTGTTTCTTTTGAAGTATGGCACCATACGATAAGTATATTTTCCGTCAAGTTCATGAATTTTCAAGTAATAAAGTCAAATATTAAGAGGTAAGTAAACACGGTCAAGTTAAAGTTACATCATATAAACTAGTAAAACGGGGAAGCAACTAGGGTTAAATCGCGAACACGAAAACCAAGTTATTCTGTAGTTTTATTTATTTGCATAATATAAGTGCATAATATGAACTTATATATTAAAGAAATTATATAATAAACTCTTTATTGCAGACACACAAACATCAAATATACAGGAAAAACCTTACATCTAATGTCACAAGTAATGCAGATCTTATACAAATAACTCCATACTCAGCCTTCCAGCATACATTACATTCTGACATGCTGATTACAAACCCTAATAATAACAAATGATGACTACATAGCTCATCAGAGTCTATATTATTTTTCTTTAGTACATAGTATACAGCATATTTATTTGAATTTATTCGTTAGTTGTTATTTTTAATAAGTTCTCAAAGAATCATCGTCATCGATGTCGAACAAAGATCTTCATAATATGATGGTAATGTACACCAGATATTCCATCGTTGATCACGTCGTTGTAGCTAGCATTGTTTTATTTTGTTATACATATAACTCACATATAAGATATGTACACCGATTATGAGGCCGGCTTTAAATTGATCGTGTACAATACATATGGGTTGGACATAGGGTTGCAAACCATACTGCTTTAAACGGTATATACTGCTTTTCACTAAATTATACTTGTTACTGTTGAACAAAAATAAAGTATATAAAATACTGTTTTCAGCATGCAAACACATTATTATGTCTTATACTTAAAATTAATACTAAGTGGTGGGAGGATAGAAATAGAGCATCCATTAATAAAAAAAATATAATAAAAAAATAGCTGATCATTTATATTAATTTCAGTATATAATGGAGTTGATAAACGTTTTGTTCTAAAAATGCCAATATAATTTAAAAAAAATTACGAGAATGACTGTGTTTTTACTTTTTCTCTATAATTAAAAATTGCTGAAAAACTTAAGATCAAAGTGCGCATTTTAGTTCGACATAATTTCAAAACGTACTCGGCAATCTAAATCGTGTTGACGTCACAGCTCCTGTGCTACCCGGGCGGGTATGGCTACTTCGTTCGCTGGCTGCTCGTGCTACGGTTAAAAGCATTATATTATAATAACGCGCATCTTGTTAGTGGCTAGTAATCATCTAATAATGATGAAGTACAATAACGTGCCTCAGTGTTTCAATCAAAATTTAAAAACACTGGAAAAGCTATTTTTTATCCAAAACGCAGAGAAAAGTGGATGACAGCTATACGCAGAGTTGTTGCAATTAAAACTACTGCATACTGCTGTAAAGATCATCTTAAAGATTTTTTTAGTCGTTGAGGTATTGAGGTATGAGGCTCTCGCGTAGGGGCGAACCATGCTACAGCATCATTTACTGGCCGATTTCAATAATATTTAGTACAAAAATACAGAACTCAATATTATATTCATATTCTTATTTATTTATTTCAGCAACACGCATAAATAATCATTATTACTAATTACATTTATATGGACCCTGTATAAGTTACATTTTAGGGTGTAGCTTAATATTATAGAGTACAGGCCAAGACAGTGTTATTATAGTTAGGTGTTCTTATATAATATACTATGAAAACTAACAATAATAGGAACTTTACTTATTCTATTCTATCTATTAGGTGAATTAAAAATATAAATACATATCTATTATACTATCACATAACAAGAAATGTATATAAGCTTAATAAAATACTACTATTCACAACTTATTCTGGATTGAGATCTTTCCTTTTTTTCATCAAAAATTCTTTTATGGTGTAGAAGCGCTTTTGTACAAAAAATTGACGGAGTTTGTTTTGGAAAGTAATATCTTCGGTTTCATTTTTAATTGAAGCACGGATTTTACAATAGATCTTTATTGACATGTAGAAATAGCCGTTTTTGTATATATCTTTAGTCTAGGTTCTGGGAGTAGGATTCTATTGGGTTTGCGCAAATTTGGATTTTGTTGATACAATGTTGGATGCTTCCTGACAAATATGGCTGCTTCAAATATATATACATGGAAGTGTCCAAACTTTTTGACATACAAAATGAGGTCTGTAACTAGTGCGTCGCTTGATATTAACAATGATACGTAAACTTTTTTTTTTGCAAAGTAAACAACTGATTGGCATTGGTGCTATTTCCCCATAAAATGATTCCGTAACGTAGCCACGCGATAGCATATGCAGTGAATGCCGTTTCAATATTGATATTTGCTTGGATCACAAGATCATAAATAAATTGGGATAGTTTTTTTTTGTCAATATGTCCTTTCCAATTTAGGTTTGAATCGATGTTGATGCCTAAAAATGTGCATTCATTAGTTTCTTGAATATCTAGGCTTTGGGATTGGTACGTTATGTCTAGCGGTTTTTCTGGTATGGCAAAAATTGGATTGTTATGGTCTTTTTTGTATTTAATTTATGGTAAGTTAACCATATTTTAATGTTCGTGAGAGTGTCTTCAATATGGATTAGTGAATTTATGTCCGGCGGGCATCTAAAAAGTAGGGAAATGTCATCGGCAAATAAGATACAGGGAGAATCTGATAGAAGGCGCAAACTGTTTATATAAATTGAAAAAAGTACACAACCTAATACGCTACCTTGTGGAATTGAACAGTTAGTGGTTCTAAGTTCTGATACGCTCGTAGTATATACTTTACAGTGTTGGATGTTGTGCAGTGGTAATAATCAATTTGTACTTGTTGCTTCTTATTACGAAGGTATGATTTGAGCCAATTTAGCGGTTTTCCTCTTATGCCAATTTGGAATAAATTTGCTATTAATCTCGTATGTGACACTCTATCGTACGCTTTCGACATATCAATATAAATATCATAACAGATTCCTGATAATAAAAAAATCGTTCATGAGGTTGTAATTTTTATTACAGTTGTTAAATTTCGCGGTACCTACTTGTACAGCGACACGTACATTATACAGGGTTATCGGCTAGGGGTGTACTTAGCTAAAAAGGGGTCACTATACTCATCCTAAGGAACAACTTTCACTATGGAACCAACTCTGAACTCGGGAAGAAATAATCAGCTGTTTCATGCATTTTGACGACGACCGTACAATTTTTTGTATGGAATAGCTGATTTTTTTTCTAGAATTCAGAGTTCGTCCTATGGTGTAAGTTGTTCCTTAGGCTTAATATAGTGGCCTCTTTTGGCTTAGTACACCCTTAGCCGATAACCCTATATTGTCGATTACTTAATATAACAAGATAATAACAAAACTTTACAAATTATACAACCTGAAGACATTTTATTATTTATTTATGAGTATCTAACTTATAATATTTGTAATAAATGTTGCTTAAAAGACATGTTTAATTTTTATTTATTTTTATTTTTTCTTAGAATTAAAATTATATAAAAATATATTATTATCTTATTACAATATTTTATAAATGAGTATATTTTTTGTAAAATATTGAGCTACAGCAATTCAGTTAACTTTAACGAAAAATAAATACTTTTAAGGGTTTTGAATGCAAGTATTTATTACTCGTCACTCAATTCTGAGCCATATTTCTAGCGAGGGCAGTTTAAAAAAGTGGTCTAAACTTCTCGTAGTGATAAACATGTAGTATTAACAATATGATTTCTATGCTTTGATGATAGGTATAATTTAATGTTACATTTCAATTATTTTTTTGTTTTTTTTTTGTTTTCTCCATTGTGGTAAGGAGTATGAAGTTTTTGAAAAGGATTGTATATGTGCGAGAAGTTTTAAAAAATATGATCTTCAAACAATAAATAAATAAATACTGTTAATTTCTAAAATACTGTTTAGTATTGTTGAAAGAAATGAATGTACTTTATTTTTTGTAAAAAAAGTTGGCAAGCGTAGTTGGATATTATCGACTTCGTAACAGCAAAGACAAGACAATGGCACAATAAAGACAGTGCTATGGCCAATAATCAAACAAAAAATATAGGCAATATTAGGCAAAGCTCCTCGTAAAATTAAAAAAAAAGTCTTGCAACAACATGTCGGACAAGTTCGTATTTTAATCTTTATTCAGTTTTTTTACAATTTCTTTATTATTTTGGACTAAAATTTACACTAAATTACTTCAAACAGTTTTTAAATCAGTGTATAGATAAATATTTTCTATAAAATTACTCCCATACAGTTACATCGTACAAAGCTTCGTCACGCGTTCTCCTTAAGTTTCCATTTTCATTATAATGTATACTTTTCAGTGAAGACTTGCTCGGAGACGATTTAGGTGATCAGAGCCTTGCAGATTACAACCTTGGCAATGATGAAGAAGAGCAACTATTGGCCGATGATTACGAAAGTGGTGGTCCTCAG
Organism: Ligdia adustata; assembly: GCA_947049295.1. NCBI lineage: Eukaryota > Metazoa > Arthropoda > Insecta > Lepidoptera > Geometridae > Ligdia > Ligdia adustata. Next base: position 7,728,186 of record OX346237.1, read on the forward strand.
AATGTTCCCGTTTCGATAGGTGATGGGTATACTGAGGTGCAAATGATCCCTAATGAATACCAGAGCCATGCGATGGAATATGTGCCACCGGTAAGTCGTAACGACTATAGAATGATTACTATGTAAATGTGTTAGAACAAGCATAATATAAGTTTGCTTATCTACCTACCTATTTAGTGAATTAGGCCAGTAAAGGTAAGTGAAAGTTACATTATCCAATAGTTTAGTGAATAGAGTCAAAATATTTCCTCCTTATTTGAAGGACAATTTAGTAAAATGTCTTTATTGAGTGATTGTTATAAAAGCTAAACAACATACATGTAAGAAATCTGAAAATCAAAATCGTCATATTATAGAACAACTGAAATGGAAAACGGTATGTTGAGAATAGGTAAAAATTAATCGGACATTTTGAAGGAGCTAAATTTCACGTTCTTTAATTTCAATACATATTAAGCCAACAACATTGTATTAAAAATGTCTCAACTATCCAATTTAATGTCCCCCAGCCCGTGCAATACCAACCCATGGTGGAGGCAGAGTGTGTTGTTCCGAACATTACTGTGGAGGTCCCTAACATAGCCCCGCATGCTACCTATGCACCTGAACCTAGGCACTATGAGCCAGAGCATGCCGTGCCACCTGCTATTGTAAGTATTACATCGTTTTGACTGATGAAACTATTACATAGTAAAAGCTTTTGACTTAGTACACCCCTAGTTGATAACTCTGTATAATTAGAAAAATAACCATTTGCAATTAGTTTCTCATATATTCTCAAGTGCAGTATTAATTTGAAAATGTACTATTAATTAAATTTAAGAAATGGTAAAATTAATTTCATTTCAGCCATCCGGACCAATTGAGTCTCCACAAATTGTGCCTTCGGAAGCTATTGCTATGCCAAGTATGTAACATTTTTTTAAAATATTCCATGTGCATGCTAGAAATAGTTACCGTTTGATTTAACGGTGGAGGAAAACTGCATAACTGGTAAACTAACTATTTAATAACTTCAGAAGATAAGTTAAGTCCCAAACTCTAAATTTGGCCTACACTCCATTCAAAGAAGAGACCTGTGCCCAGTAGAGCTGACTTGGTTGAAGATGTATGTACACAAATATAAATCCCATTATAACTTGGTTTTGTAATATGTCAGTGCAGCTTGTTGAATCATCGTTTTTGTATAATGAACAACCATTACAAAATATTACTAATAATTAGAGAAATAAATCACAATGTAAATATATAATATGATAAATATATGTTATAAGAACTATTAAAGTATTTAAATATTTTTTTTTTTTAAAAGGTTAATTAAATAGTTTTAATTTACTTAAGAGTCTGCTTTGAGATTGGCAATTTGTTCTTTCGTCTGTCAGTTTGTATATATGAATGTTTGTTTTGATGTTAGTACTCGCATTCAAGCTGTAGTTTCCAAACTATTTGATAAAATTTTATGTACATCTAAGTTTTAATGTTTCTACTTTTTAGAAGCATTCAATAAAGAGACATACCGTCGTTTAGGTTTTGTGTTACGAAACGCTAAAGATTTTCAAAATCCGCAGGTTGTTAAGATCTTGTATAACTCATTGGTCAGAAGCAAGCTGGAATCGAGCGCATGTGTCTGGAACCCATACCATGTCACCTACGCGCGAAAGCTTGAGAAGGTTCAAAAAGTCTTCTTAAGAGCCCTGTACAAAAAAGTATATGGCTACTACCCGTTCCTATACCCGACGAAATTCTTGCTAGGCCACCTTAGTTATACTTCCCTTGAAGTGAGAAGGATACTCGATCAGCTCACTATCTGCTGTAAAGTGATTAGAGGGTCTGTAGACTCATTACATTTACACAACTTGCTGTTTACTTTGTTGGTGCCAGACGAGCCCGGTGTCCCGGCAAACAGACGTGGTCGGCCGCAGAACCTGTTCCATGTGTGCAATGAACGAACGCTAGCGCGAACTATGTCCCCACTAAATCGCGCTCGTTGGCACCTCAATGAACTACTTGTTGCCAACCCTGATTGTGACATATTTTTTGACAATTGGAGAAAACTTAGCTTTGTATTTTTGATATATTGTGAGGGTCTGTTAGACCAGTGGGATAGAAGCAAAAAGCCAGACAGCGAGGCGGACTCGTATGACAATTGTTTTTAATAATTTGACATTAATGTTTTAATATACCTACTTAATACTTGGTTTCATATTTAATTCTATTTGTGCATGCTATTTTATTTTTTCTTTAGTTTTCTCTTGATTTTGTAGTATAATTAACTATGTATAATATGTGAGATAATTGTAACTGACATTTATAATCGTTTTTATCTCAATAAAAAATCATTTATCATTTATCAATAAGTATTTATATATGTATATTTCCCTTTAAAAAAAGGAGAGGAGTAAATACTAAATTTTATATTTGCAAACATATTTGGCAAAGTTAAGTGTTATATAAAATCAAAAAAAAATACAGGTTTATCGGTTGGGGGTGTACTTAGCCGAAAGGGGTTACCTATCTTAAGGAACAACTTTCACTATGGTTATTCGCTAAGCGAATAAGCCTTAAATAGATAAAAAAAAAAAAAACTTTCACTATGGGACCAGCTCTGAAAGGGGACCAACAAGAAAAAAAAACAGCTGTTCCATACAAAAAGTTCTTCCTTAGGGTGGGTACAGTGACCCACTTTCAACTTAGTACACCCCTTGCTGATAACCCGTACATGAATATGTAAAAACGTTTTTTGTTCGAGCCAAAATTTTTAAAAGTTAAACAGTTTGCATTATTACTAGTGCAATATTAACAAGGTTGTTGTTGTTATATAAACAGACGTGCCACCAGTACGTGAGAGGTTCGTAGCAGAGAGGCCGGCCGGTGCTCAGAGGATGCCACAAGTGAGGGACATCCCCGACAGCTTAGGTGAGGTGGAGCTTTTAACCTTTTCAGCTACATAGTCACCTATGAGTGACAAGCTCTTTCATGCCTCGTCTTTAGTTGACAAAAAACTATTGCAATTGTGTTCCTTGGTGTACAGGGCAAGAAAATACAGATTTAGCATGGCGTGGGAAAGGTTAATACAAAAGTAATTTTTTAAGATAGTATTAGCCTTTTTGTCACAAGCGTAAAGACGCGGGTTCAATCCCAAGTTCAGCCTGGTATGATTTAAATTTTTCACTGATAGGCATATGTATTAGAATTAATTACCAATTGCTTAAACGGCGTTTAAAACCTTAATATGTCAGAGTAGCTTATGGAAACAAGTGAATTTCCCAACCCGCTACGGGTTCCCACCATAGGAGAGACTCGTACCCAGCAACGAGATGTTGTGTTGTTAAGCCATACTAAGGTTCTGTTATACTTATAAGAGAAAGCGTCTGTAAATTTCACGGCTGACAGTATATAATATAGTAGGATAATATAGTATTCTTTCATGTAAAATGAGACGTATAATATCTTTATTGTAAATATTATAACTATTCTAATGTATATTGTTTAAGGAGACGGCTTTTCACGCGTACATGATTGTTGGAAAGGTCTAACTATACTTATTATGGCCTTCAACGATGAAACGAATTACTCATTTCCCTGATGAAGTTCACTGAATGTGAACGAAACTATCGTTCGACTTTTCCAACAATCAGGTACGCGTGAAAACCCGTCTCTTTAAACAATATGAATCAAACATGCGTTTGTTTTCTAAATATAATAATGGAATTGTGCTATTATGTGAAATAAATTATCTATTCATCTATCTATCGACAGTGGCCGAATGGTTAGACATATGACCCAGAACAGCAGGTTTATTAAATACATAAATATTTAAATACATTACAAATTCTATTTAATAGTTTTGCTCAAAGTGCAATGCACAATACATCCCAAGCGGGATGTAAGTGCAGGACATATCACCCCCTCACAGAATAAGAATAAGGTGCAGTTTGCTGATACGCTTCATAGAGCTTACTACATAATAATATGTTAAGTTAGTAGACGTTAGGTTTATCTACATACATGCAGTGCGATATTTTTAAAATACTGTTTACTTTAATGAATTTGACAAAGTCATCATTTAAATTTTGATGATTTTGTCCAAATTCATTAGTTTCTGAAAAGTTGAAATTCGACAATGAAGATTTAATGCGTTAATTTAAAAAAATTCGCTTTTCTGCAGACCACTCTTTAGTGCAATTGACAAAATTTCAAATCTTTGACCGCCGTCCCCCCTTTTTACTATAATTTATTACGAGAATGGAAAGAGTAACATAACCTAACATTAAAATATTTAGAGTTTTTTTTAAATCATAGAAAAGTTTCGAATAATGTTATTCATTTAAGGCGTAACTCTTCTTAGATTTTCAGAAAATCTCTAAAAATGTAATTATTGTATTCAGAATAAAATAAAAAAATAGGGAGTGAGTACTTTATTTTTCATATAATTTGAAATGTTGTCTATTGAATATTTTTTGTAGTGTCACTGAATCTAGTGATTTCTTCAAATTTTCCAAAGTCTCAAATGCTAATTTGGATTTAACGCAGATTTTAAGCATGCATTTGTCAATGTAAAGTTGTTACTTCAGACGCGGTGGTGATACCGCGCGGGTTCCCGCGGCACCGCACGTCGTGGCGCGCCTCGCACTACAACCCGCGGTTCGCGCACCCCTACCGCAGGAATAACATGCACAGGGTGAGATTTACTATCACTTCAAATAATAATAATAAAATAGGACAACATCCACACAAAGGTCTTCAGGTCACAAACTAGGCAAAGCCTGTGCTATGGTAACCTGATGACTGATGTACATACTTATATACATAAATACATACTTATATATATAATAAACACCCAGACACAGGTCAAGCAGACATGTTCATGCACGCAAATGTTTGACCTGTTCGGGGATCGAACCCGGGACCAGCGGCGCAGAAGGTATGGTTGCTACAAACTGCACCAACCGGCCATCCTGTAAAATTCAAATATAACTTTATTGTACACAAAATAACAAATATACCTACATATATAGATATTTTAAAACATTGGCAGAACATTGGGCGGCCTTTCCAGGCATTTATCACTAATATAATTTTAAATTTAGTGTTAGCTTAGTCCAGGAATACTCATTTGAATTGATGTTTTTGATGTGGCAAGTGCTGCCTTAAAATTATTTAGTTACTATTAATAATGGCTCAGCACGAGGCATTCCAAGGATACCTCGTTTCTCAGGCTGTAAGACACAACAAAATACTAATATGCTAACAATTAGGTACATTAACACAAAAAGGAGAAAAAGAGAAATAATAAAAATATTTATCGTTTTCTCACACTGACTTCGAAGCGAAGAGAGAGAACTTTAGATATTCGTTAAAGAACATCTTACGAGTATTAGACATGGATTTCGGCATAGTGTACGTTGTGTAGTTTAACAATAGGTACTATTTGACTTTTATTTGCCGTGGCACCATTAGATTGTACCACGGTATTTTTTTAGCCGTGGTACCATGGTAAATTCTAATTGTTTTATTATTTTGCCGTCGTATCATTGTTGTAATTAAATATTTGGGCTTAATATATAGAAAAAAATAGTTTAGGTTTTCCTTAACACGCAGAATCTTAACAGAAATGTTAACAAGACGTGTCAAGTTTATCTTAACTTCTTTAATTCTAAAAATATATCTACATAAGACTACTTATGTAGATATATTTTATGTTTTTTTTGCTGCCTGGTTTCATCTACTATTTTTAACCATCCATAGCTAGATTTAGCCCCATTTTTAAATTCTGTACTTTTTCCACCCACTTTCGTATCAACCTAACTCTATCTGTTTCTAAGCTGGATCTAACTGAACAATGACTGTACCACGGTTAACAACAAACAGCATTTGCCATGGTACCATCAACAATACTATATTTATTTGCCATGGTACCATCAACAATACTATATTTATTTGCCATGGTACCATCAACAATACTATATTTATTTGCCATGGTACCATCAACAATACTATATTTATTTGTCATGGTACCATCAACAATACTATATTTATTTGCCATGGTACCATCAACAATACTATATTTATTTGCCGTGGTACAATCTAATGGTACCACGGCAAATAAACGCTATTTAATACAAAACTTTGTGAATGATTCAAATGAAATAATAATCTTATTCCAGGGCAACTTCAACCAAAGACACTCTTTCCCTCCCCCGCAACAAGGGATGCGACCTAACATACCTCAACAGGTCATACGTCAAGAGATTAGGCCGGAAATATCCCGACCGGATATGATCCGGCCGGATATACTCCGACCGGAAATACCCCGGCCGGAAATGATCCGACCGAACGCACCTCCAGATATGATGAGACAAGACATAATGCGGCCGGATCTACCTCCAGCTAATATTAGGCCTGACATTCGGCCGGATTTAGGCCCGATGGGGCCGGAGATTTCGCCTGAGCGACCGATTTTACCGGATATGTCGTTCCGGCCACATATGGAGGTGCGACATGGCCCGCCGTTTCAGCCGATGCCCAGGTTTCAGTTTAGGCCGGAAGAGAGGCCCATGTTTCCAGTTCGGCCTAATTTCGAGAGGCCTATGTATCCGCATCCGCGTCAGTTCAATCCCCGCTTTGGGCCTCCTATGAGAGAAATAGGTGAGTCTGTGTGTTATTTATTTTATGAAAGCCAAATAACTGATTTTAGTTTGTCTATCATACGAGAATATTTTTTACGCCGTTATTTACCGGCCGATTATAATAATATTGTGCCAAAACATAAAATACAAAGTCAATAGATTATACATTATTTTTTATTACATCTTAATAATTGAAAAAAGTTTAAAAAAACATCAGAAACACGCTCATGAGTTATAAAAAAAAAATAAGTGTGTGAGTTTTTAAATTTCTGATGGTTCTAATCTAATAGGGTAAAATTACGTTTAAAGATTTATATATAACCAAGCTAATAAAAGCGTGTTAAAAACAGTGTGGTCGTGACTTCGTCATCTCGCAGAACTGCTAATATATTATAATACATATTATGTTATTACTGCCAGGCGTAGCAACGAGCGGGCACATGCCGCAAGTGACGATCCGGCAAGTTCCGGACAAAATGGTCGGCAAAGAGCCGGAGGTGCGAATGTTGCCGGTGCCGCTGCCCCCTCACTTGCCGCCCGGAAGTTTGGCCGGAAAGAAAGTGCTCATCAACCCGCATTTCAAAGGGAATTTCCAACCTCCTGTAGAAGGTGAAATCATGTTTTTATTACAAATTTCAACTATTACTTCTTTTGAAAATACGTACCTATGTTGTTTAATACGTTCCATACCTTTAAAGAAAAAGTCTCTTATAGGACTTATCTTATCATCATAATATGATTTGGTAGATACTTATACCTAGTTCATTCTGCGCATGTAGTATTTGTATGTACAATAAATGAATTATTCATAATAAATTAAATAATTTACTAGTTAAATGTCAACCTCTAGTCTTAAATGTCTCTCTAAGCGTTCACGAAGAAGATTGTTAGCAGACAGAGAGACAGACAGACAACATAGTTATCCTATGCAGTTCATTGTTGCATGGTGGTAGGGCTCGCTCTACCACCCTCAAGTTGTAAAATCTGTCGCCAAGCACCTAACGGTGTGTTCCGGCAGCCTTCCTTGAGAGCCTGTGCATTGCAGACTAGGCATGCTCTGTCTAGGGCTACAGTGCAAACTTGTAGTCAAATGCCTAGCTGTTAATGATAAAAAAAAAAACTTTTTCTTCTTTTACCTTATTTGTACAAAGAGAGAAGTATTAACATGTAACAATGTCCTATAGGGTTGCCGACCTACATCCCTACAAGGATACAAAAGTCGCCTCCTCTCAGCCCTACGAATACATTCGGTATGCGTGTGTTGTGTAGCAGTAGCCTGTATATACAGGGTATTTGTGTGAGCGACGGACTTATATAAAGGGAACTCTGAACAAAAAAAAAATTGAACAATATTATAAAACATATATATTTTTTTTAATTAAACTAAAACTGTTCATCAAAAACTATTCATAACCTTTTTAAGGTTTCTTTGCGTCTTAAAAAAACTTAAATAAATAGATTTAAAAAAACGTCCCATTTTATAGTTAGATTTTATACTAGGTGTGCCCCGCGGTGTTACCCGCGAAATTTGATAATCCCACGGGAACACTGCACTTTTCTGGATGAAAAGCATCCTATGTGTTAATCCAGGACATAAGCTATCTTGGTGCCAAACTTCGTCCAAATCCATTTAGCAGTTTTCAAACTAATTTCAATCCAAACCTTTGTCAGTCAGTAGAGTACCCAATACTCGTATGCTGGCCGCATTGCCTCGTTGAATGGCATTGCTGAGGCGTGGGCCCAAGTAGAAGCCAGCATTTAATAAATAATAACAATATCTGACATGAACATGATGAATCATTGTTATGGTGTGTTATCTATACTTGTAATGCAAAAAAAAACTGATAAATGACGCCAAAGCAGACCTTCATCCTTTTTAAAGGAAATAAAAGCAATACCACAGCATAGGTCACAATAGGTCGTTATAAGAAAAAAAATTAATATGTTTACTAAGGCACTAATCCTGGAATCGTGCGTAAAATATATGTAACTCTATCTCTTTCGACTATATCCTTACAAAATAATCACCGCATTACATAGCGTGTTTGAGTAAAATAAATTTTAAGAAAGTTCAGCTCACATAATAATAGTACCCCAAAGAATATGTCCGTAGCTCATAACAACTCTTTGTATTGCACATTGTATTGAATGAATTGCACTTATTTTTATGCACTTTATTGTAGTTGATATTTGATAATTATGCGTTTATTATTGTATCGCTTTAGTTTGAACTTTTGAACGACATAAAAATATAGTTTATAATGCAATGAAAGTCTCATAGTACTAAATATAATTTTTATGTCAAAGTGGGACCAATTCTAAAGGCTTTTATCATTAAAACTACAGCAGCATAGCGGCAATACTTTGACTTTGACTAAAGTGTCATAAAGCCGTTATCCTATTTTTACTCGACTGCACAAAAGAAGGTTAATTTTTTAAATTGTTTAGAAGGAAAAGGGAGAGCGAACTTGTTGAAACTGTTTTGCATGGAATGGCGTTTTTTAACGCTCGCCTGGCTATCAAGGTGTTAAAAAGTCAATCGCTAATCACCTAACGGTGAGTTCCGGCAATCTGTTTTGAGAGTCAGTGTATTTCGATAAGGCATGCTCCATCTAGGGCCATCATCATGATGATGATGATCTAGGGCCACAGCGTTGCTGACTTCCGTAATTGGGCGATAAGGTGGTCAAATGTTTGTTTTGAAATCAAAATAATATATTTTTAGAAGTGTTACCTTGACTACTGGCCTTAATTATTACATATTATAGATAGTTACTTGTATATGTTATAATATTATATTGCAGTTAAATGGCACGTCTGCGTACAAGCTATATTAACATAAGTTATGGGGCTTTGGAAAATTTTATGAATTCACTAGGTTTGGTTTCATCCTTTAAGAGAGGCAAATAAAAAAAAAATACACAATTGCTAAAAAAGGCTGGTCTACAGAAACGCGTTGTTTTTTTTAGTTAAATATGTTAAATCGTCAAAAATATCTGAATGGAACTTTTTTGGAAAGGTCGATTTCAACGTTGTTGATCAATTTCATTTATCGTTCGTTAACTTAAAATTATTTCAACAATATCGCATCGCGTTTCTGTTGATTAATTTTTTATTCATTTATTTAAATTACATTTATATTGTTTATAATATGTTAAAAACTGTTTATGATAAATAAATTTATATCTAAAAGTTAAACATCTTACTGAATTTACATTTATAACAATTTATTACCTAAGTATATTATATTATATTATATTTTGTGACGTCAGAGTCTTATGTTTTATTTTAAAATAAGTTTTATAAAGCATTTCATCAGAGGCGCACTTTGATTTTTATAATAGTATTTTTATAGAGATTTTTAGAACTGTTTTCATTCAAAATCGGGCCTAATTTAATTGTGATTTAATATTAGTATTTATATCGTACAGGTGGTCCTATAAAAGACATAGACGACGCCGCGGAGAGGTTCATTGCGGAACAGAGGAATGCGTTAGCGAAAGCGGCGCAACGCAAGTTCCCGCCGCGACGATCGCCACAGAGGTAATACTAGCTTTTTTCTTTATTTATTATTGGCGACCGCGCTGTGTGTTTTGTGCCATTAGCATTTACATATTTATCAAAATTAATTCAGTAAAAGTAAAATAGTAATAAAGTTTGTTTCATTTTGGGACAACGTCAAACTGCCACCGATAATAGCATTATTATTTATTAGCAAAAAGTTAAAAAACAGTTGTAAGCACTCTTAACTAAACTAAATCTATTTATAACTAAAAAGTTAAAAATAAAAACTAGTCAAAAACTCCGTAATTCATTTATTAATTACTGCTTAATATACTTTATTGCAGTTTATTTAATTTTTTATTGGCTTCCCAAAAAAGAAGAGGTACTCAAGTCTTTTTTTTTGTAACCACATCTCAATAGTGGTTGGATTAATTTGAAAAAATATTTTGTTGTTTGTAAGGGTATGCTTCACTTGTAACCTATTTCACTTTATAGAAATCGGTCCAATATAAGTGTAACATTCTCCGCGTGCCGAATTGAAAGAGATTATCGAAAGAAAAAAAAGTTTCCTATACGAAAGGAAACAGAAATGTATTTGTTCCAAAACGCTTGCGATTATCCGATATCCGATCTCACTTAGTCCGATCCATCGCAAGGTTGCCTGGAAGAAATTGATTTAGGCGGTCAGACAACGTTTTTTTTCTTCTTTTGCCTTATCTATGTAATTTATTTTCCCTATATGATCACCAGGTACATAGAGAACACGACAATAGAGATAGAGAACGAGCTGGCGGGGCGAGGTCCCGCGGCGCGCCGCCGGAGCGAGGATGACGACCTGCTGCGGCGGCAGGAGGAGTTCATCAACGCTAACCGAGCGGGACTGCGCAGGAGGTTCGTTATATACAAACATAATTACATATTAATATATTTATTTATATTTACCAGAACGACAAACGAGGGGCTGAGAGAGTTTCGTCTTGAAACTAGCAGTAGAAGGTGCATTGCGCACGGCAGCAGTATGCGGGGTGTAAACAGCAGGCCCGACAATATACACCGACCTCCTACATTTCGAGGTGGTGTAGAGGCGTCGCCCATAGCTCCTTCTTATTGCTACATGAACGGTATCTAATCTGTAATGTGTTCGCCCCAGGATGCGCACCCCGTCCCCCCCGGGCGCGCCCCCCGCGCGGCGCTCCCCTTCTCCGCGGCGCGCGCGCACCGACCGCCTCGACACGCACTCGCGTCCGCCACACGACGAGGTAACTCACATCACATTATATATCTGTCTTATTAATAATAGGCTATAATACATTTTAATACTGGTCTACTTGTTGAGTTAGTGCTACTGACGCGGTATCTGAATTTTGCTGGTTTACTGCATCTTACTCTTTACCTTTGTCTTGCGTACGACGCGCCGGCGAGTGTGCGAGTGAGAGGATCACTGCCTGCCGAGATACAGTTTTTAAACTAGTTCGGAAGGTAGGGAGAATCGTACTCAATGGCTAGCCGTTATGTTCTTTGTTTGTTTACAAATTTAGAGCTACTGTTGTAATATAACACTTAAACCAAATAATAAACACACAAAACTTCCTAGTGCACTACTTTGATTGAACTTGTACATTAACTGTATCAGTAAGCTAAGGTTTGTTTAGTTAATTATTTTGATTGATAACAATGAACGCGTTGTAAATATGAGCAAATTTTCATCTCGTTTTATCCGTTAGAGAGCGTCGTGCGTTAAAACAAGACAAAATACGCTCGACATTGAGACACGTTTCTTAGAAGGCAGTATATATGTAAAATCACCGGGCAAGCAAGTTATTGAACCAAAACCAATGTCCTTGACTGCGCAGTGACATTTCTTTTTCAATGAATAGTGCGGTGGAAGTCGTCCAATTTCATTTGAATGTGAAATTATTTTTTTGTTAGTAACGCATAGAGTTTTTCAGTTATTTCGATTTATATTTTAAACCTCTCTAAATGCCAAAACCCTTATATGGGTCAAAGTGCCATTAAAATTTTTACCCGACTGCGAAAGAATGAGGGCTGTTTTTTTCAAGTGTATGTATGTATATTTGTTTGTCACGTCCTAGAGCCTAAACGGCTTGTCGTATTATTACGTGTGTGGTGTCAATGGATTCGTCTTAGTCATGAGAGTGACACTAGGTACATCAAAATTAAAAATTAATCAAGTACGATACCCATGTTAAAAGATTTATCAGGCGGCGGGTTTTTTAAAGTCGTTTCTAACCACTCGTTTAATAATCGATCGGTCTAGGGGTTTGATTTTTTTTTAAATTAAAATAGGTTACTTAAAATGTTTTATTTGCGCCTGACGATTACGAAAGAGCATGTTAGGTGTTTGTGTTATGGTTATTAATTTGCTGGTGTATCTTCTAATGATATGTATGTATGTATGTACGTACTTTTGTTTGTCAGCAGGACAGTGATTACAAGCGTCGGCTGCGCGAACAAGAATCTCTCAGAGAAAGAGTTTTACGCGCTAAAGAAGTACGCAGGAGGAAGAATGCTGTAGCGTTGCACAAACAAATGCAAGACAGGTAACAATTCTAGCATGCTGATGATGATAATGCTATATTGCTTCTTTTTAATTACCCCCTCCCATGTTTAATGCGATAATAGCAAGACAAATGAAAAATAACGTACTCTGGTTTTTTTATTAAATGAATGTAAAAATGTAATAAATACGTTTTAAGAGATTTTTGAAAATATAAGAAAAGTTCAGCATAATATTATTCTCGTCCAAAGCTCGTATAGAAATGATGTCATCAATACGGTCTTAGCATAAATACGAGAAAAAAATAAACAGTTTTTTGTAAATACTTCGGCACTTGGTAGAACATGAACATAAAAATCTGGTATTTTTAGTATTTAGGCGTTACCGCCTAAATTTTTATAGCCTTTATATTTTTATAAAATATTTTTTCATATATTTGTAAGTTTTTATTTGTTATATTTTTTTATAATTAAGCTGGTATTTAATAAAGAGTTGTGTTATCTTATCTTATGAACTCTTCTTCATTACATTATCTCGAACTGGTTTTAGAATTTCCGTTACTTCCCAAAAACGAAATGTTGACAATTATAATACTTATTAAAGAGCGAACGAAAACTTTCCCGACGGACAGGATTCGAACCCGCATCGTTCTGGGTAACACGCCCAGATGCATTAACCATTAGGCTACTGTCGATATTCAGCCGCGAAATTAACGAACAGTCATAAATTGCGGTAAATAGGTGACCGGTGGTGCCATCTGTGATTTTAGAAATAGACTAACAATATTTTTTTATATTTATTGGCGTCATCGTACACTGGCACAATACACATATTGTGCCAGTTCAAAATTAGTTTTGTAATTGTAATTGTTTTTGTTGTCGTTTGTTCTCTTATAAGGTTTCCTATGTTGTTCCTACGCCGGTGTTTGCATGAAAAAAACCCCACTCAGTTACAGAAATGGATACATTTTGATTTTGATAAATATTATGTATCTAGGGAACGCGAGAGCCTAGACACGGTGAAAAGCCAACCCCCTAGGAGCAGGGAGGTCTTGCCGTCTACCAGAGAACCGCTGGACAAGTTGAAGCCCGACCCTGCACCTGCACTGGACAAACCGACCAGCACTGAGGAAACTAAACCTGACACTACTAGAAAAACACCTGAGAGGTAACTTATAATTCTTTATTTTTCACTCGCAACCACGATATTATTGCTAATTTATAAAAAAACAATATTGACCCCGATTCGGTCAAGCCAAACTCACTAAACTAAACTAAATTAATAGTTCTAAAACTGTCTCCACACTTTTTTTCCACAAGTGAGATGGATATAATTTTAGGAACTTTTAGTTTAGTCAGTGTGACTGGACGAATTGGGGCTATTGTTTTTATATTCTATAGCATCTTAAAACAGCTATAGACGGCCAACTTGTCCGTACAATAAGATAGCTCTTTCCTACCTTTTAATGTTGTCCGATTACAGTGGTCCGATTTACTAGGCTTCACTGTTTTATTTTTAAGTTACAATCTTCCTAAGCAGTAATATTATTTTTGCACTGATAAGATGCCTATGAAAAGCTTTTATTATGCAGAATTCAATAACTTTTTCAAAATAACAAAATGTGTAGCCCTAAATTACATCATAGTGAAGCGATTGACACAAATAACAAAACATTACGTTACAATTTAGGAGGTGAAAAGATGTAGGCCCCGGGACGAAAATTGTATCAGAACCACGAAAACAGTAAAGGGTCGGTGATACTCTTAACGAATGTTGGGTTCTGCACGTCTGTTCTAAGTGTTATCGAAGTCTTCCAGTAAATGGCGCCGTAGCAAATTTTCCTTGTTTTCGGTAGAAATACTGAACAGTTTATAATCCTAGATGACTAAAAAAATTACAACGTTACGTACAACCCATAAACAAGACTTCGACAACGTTGGATGAAAACTACGACATTTTAAGAATTGAACTTTTCAACATATATTGGGGCCGCGTTGTTTTAAGCGCGTATAATTCACGTGGAACGGTATTCACTAAACCAGTGTCAAATTTTATATCGTGCCGTGACATGACACGCGTTCGTTTTGCATCATCATAATAAAGTATTGCGTCAACATAACGTTAATCACCGTCACGCGTGTTCGGCGAGGAATCTCGGTCATTAGAGAATAAGAGCCCGTGTATGCGAGTATGAAATTTCATGAGACAAACATACAAACAAACATACGAACTGTTCGAGAAAGATTTGCCAGACACGACGCTTCGCTCGTTAGGTCAATAAAAATACATATAGGTCTATACATTTGTAAGAACAAACTTTTTTCCGTTTGAAAATATGACACGTATTTTTTTTTATAAAATTACTGGATCTGCTCCACATAATTACTCAAATTTATTATCGATATAATGGGGGAACTATTTTTTTGAAGTTGGTTAAAAAGTATCCTATATCATTTCCAGGGGTCCAATCTACCTGTGTACCAAATTTCATCCAGATCGGTTCAGTGGTTTTGGCGTGAAAGCGAAACAGAGAGACAGACAGAGTTACTTTCGCATTTATAATATTAGTAAGGATTATTTTTTTATAAAAGTATAAGACAAAGAATAACTTGGTTAATTAAGCATAGTAAAAACCAAACTTCCTTGACAACCTAAGTGACATAATACTACTCATCTCTTTCTTATAGGAAATCACCAGTGAAAGAGACAGCAGATAAACCGAGGCTTGCTAAGGACTCGAGAGAGAAAGAGAAAAGAGACAGATCGCCGATCAAACCGAACGATGATGAAGTTAACTCCACTTGTGGTGAGTTTTAATCTATTTCCTATTGAAATTATACAAAGAAAAATTACAATCAATAAGACTAACTTATAAGAGTGGTTTCAATAATGTATGGAGCCCCGGCCGGGACAGTGTACGCCAGTCAACCGTTGAATTAAATCGAATATGTATAAAAAAAATTAAAAATATATAGCCATATACTACTTTAGGTTTTGAATTTCCAAAAATAATTCCTAAGTTCACTTTTACACTCTATAATGAATACACTACCCAAATAGTATGTCTGTGTAAGGTTCAGCGGTTCAGGCTCTGTATCGATTCCTAGCGAATATCAGTCAGTCAGGACTTACATTCGCCCTCATATTGACGTGAAATTGTAATGTTTGTTATATTAAGGCATTAAGTTACTGTAACAAATTTATAACGATTTTAATAAATATTTATTTTATCTTGTCTTAACTTGTCTTGTCTTGTATTATCTTGTCTCAATTTGTCTTATTTTGTGTTATCAGAGGCGCTGACGCCCCCGCTGGCCCCAGCCGCGGCGACGCCCCCGTGGGCCGGCAGCGAGGACGACGACCTTGACGTGATCCTCGGCAACATCGACGGCATACTGTCAGATGACGAGGACTGCGGACGATTCAAGGACACACCTGTCAAGTGAGTATTATACTAACTTCAAGGAACATTAACAGATATCACCGACCATTCACTGTTTTCGGGTTTCTAATAGAGTTTTCGTTCCGGGACCTACCACTTTTAACCCACTAAATTGTAACTAATTTTGTTGTAATCGCTTCACTATGATGTATTTTAGGTCTACACGTTTTATTATCTTGAAAAAGTTATTGAATTCTGCATAATAAAAACTTTTAATAGGCATCGTATCTGCGCAAAAATATGACTGCCTAGCAAGCTTGTGACTTGATAGTGATATAATACACAGAAAAAAATAAAACAGTGAAGCCTAGTAAATAATGTGTTAGCTATGTGAAAAAAAAGCCACTGGAATCGGACAACATAAAAAGGTAGAACTATATCTTATTGTATGGACAAGTTCGCGGTCTATAGCTGTCTTAACAGATAGAGTTACGATAAAGTACGTCACAGCTTGCGAAAACGAGATGCTATTATGTCATACTAGTGAAAAAAAGAGAAAGAGATATTGATGTTCCGTCCTTATTACCGTGGCCGGTATTTTGCCTGGCCAACTGTCTATTCTGACAGAAGTTAGCCAAACAAATCGTATCCTGACCTCATACCGATTTTCCCAAATCTTCATCTTGTCCGAGGCTGTGGGATCGACAGATCTGTGAGCCAGATAAGTCAATGGTAACAAATAAGTTACGTAGTGGGTGTTATGAATTTCGGGAGTATTTACAAAAGGCATTTCATTGATTTTATCCAATTTTTGGGAGAATGTCCCAATATAATATAAATAAGTGTCTGCTGTGCGGTCACGCTGTGTCTCATTCTGAGATAAATTGGCAACCATATTTATTTATATATATATATATATATATATATATATATATATAAATTGGCAACCATATTTATATATATAAATAAATATGTTTGTGTCCAGAGAGGAGCCTCCCAAACCGAAGCCGGTTGTGACGGACCTACGCACCAAGCTGCCACCGAAGCACGGAGACAACAAGCCGCCCAGACAGAAGATCGTGTTCGATGAACGGGACGAACCCGCAAGGAGAGGTAATTTAAATAAATTATATCTAAAAACCTACAAGTTTTACAATGGCCATTCGGCCAGGCTAAACTTACTAAACCAACCTAAATGGACAGTTATAAAATTGTCTCCTCTCTTTTTGTTAATTTTAGTAACTTAGTTTAGTCAGTGTGACTGGACGTATTGGGGTCTATGTAGGTATGATATACAAGAAAAAAAAAACTAAAAATTCACCGACATTTCCATTTTGCGGTAGCTGCCATCGTGGATTTGAAATGTATGTACGTGTAACAGAAAGGTATGACAATACTTTAGGGGTAATACTTTAGTCTAGTGTTTTCTTGAATTTTGCAAAGTTTTCTTAAAACTAAAAAGGTAACACTACTACTAGTCTAGTGCTATTATCTGGAATTATGCACTTTGAGGGGCAAACTAATACCCTTAAGTATTGTCACACCTTTCTATTACACGTTGTAAATAATACCAGTCAAGCCGGTCAAGTACTAGGGAGTTTTGAAAAAGGTATATATTTCCCGCCATCTTGGCGTGATTTAAATGAAACATAGCTAAAACAACTCCCGGCTATTTATTTCATCTTTAAAAACAAGTGTTTAGAAGCGAGTTCGAACAATCCCGACAGCTAAATCGTTAAACCTGTGTATCATCCTTAATTCCCTCTTTTTTTTAATTTTGATGTATCCTTTGTCACTCTCACGACAGACGAATCTATTGACATCACTCACAATAAAAATACGACAAGCCGTTTAGGCTCTACGGCGTGCCAAAGAAATATACATACATATAAGTTAAAAAAAATACTGTTCTGCCATAAATAATATTTTCTATCTGGGATTGAACCTGTATTGTGTGTTGTTATAGAAAAGACCCCTCCGCGTCGCGCCGTCGTCAGCTCTACCAAAGTTGATGATTCCGAAACAGCGGACACGAGACCAAATAAGGTAACAAATTATTACGTCTTTCTGGATCGCCTTACCACGTTTACTTTTAATTGCACGAGCCAACTGTAAGTCGCCTTCTGTTTGTCGCCGCTATTTTCTGAGAAAATATCTGCGACTGGCGCCCGTAGTCTAGTGCTACGGAGGGAAACACCTGCGCACAGCGGAGAGCCGGAGCAGCGGTCCATGCAGCGCCTGTAGCTCCGTGGCTGCAATTCGTGGGTGACCCAACGCGTCACCATCCCGAAGTATGCCCGACGACCCGACCCCGGGCCCGTCCAAAGGCCCTTATCAGGGCCAACCACCACCACCAACATCGCCGCCGCCTCCACCGTCGACCGTGGCGCTGTCTTCCGACAGCGAAGCGGACGAAGAGGAGATGATGAAGACGCCTAAGAGAACCGCGAAAACGCCCGCCGAGACGAGCCTATCGCCGAAAGGATTATTCGAGCGCGATATTCTCGCGCTCGCCCGACTTTCCACAGCCGGGCTCTTTTCGCCAGATATGCTCCGTTGGATGGCGCTATTTCTGCGGCTGAGAGAAGCTGAGATGGAGGGCACTGAGCTCTCAATAGACGATCAGGTCGCCCTGGAGTTTGCGCAACGCGCAATAATCACATTGCCGCCACCGATCGTCGATTATAAGAAGAGATCGCCACTCACTCTCGCCTAGCCCGACGAAAGCAAGAGTGAAGAGAACAGCAAGACCGTTCTCTTCACTCTTAGAGAAGCGCTGCCGCACCTGGCCGCCCCCGCCCCCGCTCCCATGCCCGGGCCCAGCAACGCGCCCCTGAGACCCTTACCACAAAGGGAACAAAAGAGGACCACCTTCGCCCAGGCCGCCCAAACAAAAGTGCCGCCTGCCCCAGGTAGAGGGCCGCCCGCCCCAGCAAGTGCGCCGCCCGCCCCGGGAAGAGCGCCGCCCGCCCAACGAGCGCCGCCCGCCCAAACTCGCAGAAGGGAAGGGCCCCGATATCCGCCTTTAGTGGTCGAGCGACTCGACAATTGGTCGCACCACTTTAAAGTGCTGGCGGGTAAATTAAAAAGGCCACCAAACGGACGCCCATACGGAAGAGGGATCCGTTTCACCCCCGAAGACGAGGCCGAATACAGGGTGATCCAGGCCTACCTTACGGACCTGGAGAGCACCGAAAATATAAGCTGGTTCTCTTATTCACTGCCAGCCGAACGCAGCCTTAAGGTGGCCGTAAGGGACTTCCACTGCCACCTGCGTAAACTGCGGCGGAGCGCACCCCGCCAATTGCCACCAATGCCCAATATTTAAAAAGGAGACGAGAAATAGGCGGGGTGGTACTATGGCAGAGACGCTAACAGTACCCGAGAGAGGGAGAAAGGGCACAGCCCCTGCCGAGAGACCAGCCGTCGAGGAAACGGCAGCCACATCCCTGATGGCTCCAGCCAACCCGGCAGGAAGTGGAGCCTCTAAGAAATCAAGGAGAAAAAACAAGAAGAAGAAGACAGAGAGCCGACCCACCGCCGTACCAGCAGACAGCGGAAGAAACGACTCGCTAGGCCAAACCATAGACGTGCTCAAGAACATCTTGGAAGCAGTCCAGTCAGGCACCGACACAGAAACCGCCACCCTGATGGGACTCATGAGGATCCTCAACAGAAATGGGGGGAGACCTTAGGCTATGTTATTGGAACGCCCAGACGCTCACGGGGAAGAAGAAACTGCTGGAGCTCTTCCTTCGTGAGCAGCACATAGACGCGATGCCGATCTGCGAGACGCACCTGGAAGCCAAGCTGAAAATACCCAATTACATAGTCTACAGGAAAGACGAGGTCTCCCCCTATGGACAAGCCTACCGAGGACTGGCGGTATTGGTGCACCGCCGACTGGTTCATCATTAAATACCCAGAGCGGACTTCCAGTCGATACATGCCCTAGGAGTCGTCATCGAGCTGCCCGCCCAGAAACAGAAGCTGAGGCTCTTCGCGATCTACAAGCCACCGCTGGAGAAGCTCCAGGCTGCCGAGATACGGGCCCTACTTCATGCCGAGGATGCGACGATACTAGCCGGTGATCTGAATTCTAAACACACAGCCTGGAATTCAGGGCATATATATACACCAACGGTCGCATCCTCTACAACGACTCTCTCAACCATCAATATGAAGTCATGTGCCCAGACACCTGGACCCATTATGATCCCGGCGGCACCGGGAGCATCATAGACCTGGTCATCGCGAAGGGCCTGAGAACACATCTGGATCTCGCTGTCATGAATAACCTCCCATCTGATCACCGTCCAGTCATAGCGACACTGAAAGACACCCCCAGCAGAGTAGCACGAAGACCACCAGAACGCAAAATCTGCTAGGAAACTTTCCAAAAGACAGCTGCTGAGAAAACAAAGATGAGGCCCATCATGACGGCTGATGAAGTCAACTTAGCGACAGATGAACTGTCCACAGCAATCCAGACCTCCCTTTCAACAGCCACGCACACCACCGAGTCGAAGGGAAGACTTCACTCCCTCCCGACAAGGATACGGCAACTCATCCGCGAAAAAAGGGAGACAAGGAAGCTGTGGCAGGAGACAAGGTGCCCAAGGACGAAGAGGAGGCTGAACGCCCTGATCGAGCAGGTGAAGGTGGCCTAAGACGAGCACGCCGCCGACGACTGGGAGGATCACATCCTGAACATCTCCGAGGAGATCCCCTCAGTCCACCGATTATGCCGACAACTCACGGATACCCCAAGGCCCGCCCAGCCACTGCTCGACAGGGGTGGAGCGCTCAAGTTCGAAGCCAAAGAGAGCTGAGATCCTGGCAGAGAGCTTAGAAGCCAAATTCCAGCTGAATCCGACTTCAGACATTGACCACGTCAGACGAGTAGAACAACACCTCAGGGAGTACTTCTCTGCACAGCCGTCCACGGAAGAGGAGGAAACCAGCAATGAGGAAATCTTCTCTCTCCTCCATCTGCTACGCCTGGTATACCGACGATATCCCTGTCGTCGGGCAAGTAAAGCTGGCGTTATACGCTGACGATGCAGCCTACTACACCTCATCGTACAAACCAGCCTTCTCAGCAAAGAAGCTACAACCGACCCTGGATGCCCTGCCAGAATGGCTGATGAAGTGGAGGCTCTCGGTAAATGTGGCGAAGATCCAGACCTTCATTACCGGGAGCTGCAACCTACCAGACCCACTGAAGCTCCAAGGAAAAGAAATCCAGTGGCTACCGAACGTCAAGTATCTCGGCATCACGATTGACAGAAAACTGACGTTCGGTAAGCAAGTTGACCAGACAATAGGATCGGTCAAACTCCTCCTGATCCTCTACTCAAGACTACCGATAAAGACGAAGCTGCTAATCTACAAAACCTACTTGAGGTCCCGCCTGACGTATGCAGCGCCAGCCTGGTACCCATACGTCAGTGCGACGAATCGGAAGAAACTACAAGTTCAGGAAAACGTAGCGCGGCGCGTTCACGATCTTTCGCAGCGCTACGTTTTCCTGAACGTTTTTCAGAAACGCAACCATCCACCGAGACCTCAAACACGAGGACATTAGCAGCTTCGTCCGAAGACTGACAACCAAGATGTTTGAAAGAGTAAACGCCTCAAACCAAGACCATATCAGGCGCACAGCCCCCCTGCACGCTCGACCCCCAGACGAGCCAGGAAGGAGGATAACGAAAGGGTTTTCCAGAGACTAGCGACAATGCCCCCGGCATACACAGTTCGGCTGCTGATCGGTTCGCTGGGCCTTCCCAAGGGATCTCACCTGACAGGGCTTGATCGCGCCGAACCACACGTGGAGCCGGGGACATCAAACTCACTAGCGACCTGAAAAACCCTTGAAGACCCCAAGACCCGTCGATTGTAATGGGCGGAGACGCGCCAGGGCCAAGAGGGCTATGCCCTGAAACCCTATCCCCTATATATATATATTAATTAAAAATAGCAAATTAAATCTAATTGTAACCTGTCAAAGTTAATCTTGGCGCCTACTAATCAAAATGTTTTATATATTATTTTTAATCTTTAGTTTTATACGTGAATAATTATATTGTTTCAGTCCAAAACGTCCGAAGCGAAGCTAGACATGTCTACATTGAAGTCCAGGCAGAGGATAACGTTTGGAACTAAACAAAAAGAGGTATTCATTCATTTTTCGTTTGTATATATATATATATATTTTAATGTGCATCAGGGGGTCTTATTTTTGAAACTTTCGAATGAATTCATCAATAGCTAATGATGTCACTTACGAATGATAACAATGCGACATTCTGAATATCGTTCATAAGTGACGTCATATTAATAATTTCGTTCGAATGAATTCAGCGAGTGATGAATTCATTCGAACAAACATTGGAAACTCTGTTTGTACCAAACAATAATCATTGTTAAAACACACTAATTATTAATATAAAAGCGAAAGTTTGTATGTTAATACTTCACGCTTCTTGGCTTAATTCTTTTGAATGGAATTGGGCATGAAGATAGCTAAATACCCTGGATTGAGACAGGAATCCCGGTAGATTTGAAGTGTTCCCATGGGGTGATCAAATGACCACGGCGGTAATAGTAGGGCGCGGCTGCTTGTTAATATATCTTAAGTGCAAAAAATCTGCTTTTCCATATAAAATGATTATTTTGTTATCTCAAGAAGGGTATTAGCAATACTCTTCAATACAAACATGATGGGTATTGTTAATCCCCCTTTCGTCTCAATACACCCCTAGCCCGTTAGCATTAAAACTAGTACAATTTCACTGCGTTCAATACATCCTATCATTTGTCTAAAGCTAAACCTCTCGCCAACAGGCAGAAAAAGAAAAAGAAAAGGAGAAAGAGAAGGACAAGCCGGAAAAAACGCCTCCATTCACAAACCGACGCGTGATCTTACAACGTAAACCTTCAGCGACCGTCGACAAGACAGTGTTCTCGCGTGTGGAGGACAGATCTCAGCCCAGCGCCGGCATCTTCAGCCGAGCCGTGCGCGTCGCCATCAACGACAAAATACCCTCGACGATAAAAAAACGTCAAGACGAACCACAGATTGAATACGAATCGGATTCAGATATCGATGAAGATGATATACTGAATGAAGAGATAGGCAATGTGGCGGTGGTGGATAACCTGCCGCACGGCATGACAGACACCAGGTTGAGAACGTTGGCCGGGAACGATGTGCAGGTAATATTTGGTTTTTAATGTGATCTGCGGTTTTGGTGGCTCGGTTTTTTTATTTATTTTTTTATTTTGGTGTCTTCGTAATTTGTAATCGTATAGCAAATATGAAGGGGTTGAACTGGTTGGCGAACTGTTGGTATAAGGAATGCAGTAAAATGTGTTTAAAAAAAAATAAGGACATGCTCTTGATTGTTTTTTTTTATTATAAGTTCTTAGTTAACTTTGTGTTTGCTGCCAAATATTATTTAAGTAGGCTACTACGAGTAAGTAACGCCGAAGCGAATGTCCTAATTTTTTGGGTAAATATATACTTCCGCTACTTAAAATTCTGAGTTTTTGAAAAATTTGAAGAAACCTGAGCAACGTGTTTTGTCAAGATCGGTTAAAATGTACGACCTAGTACGAAGTTACAGACAAACAACCATACATACAAAATGGCAGACGAAAAAAAAATAGCCTGATTCAATCGATGACTAACACTGTTTTAACTATTTCAAGGAACATTCACACACAACATAGATTTAAACTTTCGTACGCTAATAATACCAGTCCTAGTCAAATATTGAACTCGTAATTGTTGGTTTTCGAATCGAAAGCGACTGACGAACAACTGAGCCACGGGAGCCGTCGAAATATTGATCACTGCATGTTTTTTTATTTAACAAACTCTTTCCGAGTCACCAGAACAAAACAAAAATAACTCTGTGATAATTGACTGTGATATATATGTATGTATTGAATACTATTTTATATCATTTATTATACGAAATGATATTTTATTATACTAGTGATAAGGTTTACTTTACATTGCTAGAGAATGCTTATTTTTAATTATATACTGGCTGTTTGATTGAATCATAGAAATATTTTTATTAATTGTCATAAGTCGTTTCATATTTATTTCTTTTACCATGATACAAATCGTCAAAATAAAAGAACTGCACGTCAGTAATTAAATAGCCCGCCTTTGATTGTAACCGGTGAAAAAGTTAGCCATCACACTGGGCTGCATTGCCACTCTATCATAGAAATATTATAATAAATAAAATGTAATTGAAAAATAAAACGAATATCAAATAAATATTAGTTAAATATTGTTTTTTTTAGAGTGTAACAAATTTGCGTAACGTGCAAGCGAAACTTTCGCTTGTGATCCAAGGTCAAGGGCTTGATCTTTGTTCATATTGTTGTATTGTTCATATTAGTTAGTATGAGAATTAAATAATATTAAAACATCAATAATAAGATAATTATTATTATATATAAGTATATATATCAGTGATCAGGTTACCGTAGCACAGGCTTTGTCTAGTTTGGGACCTGAACACCTTTGTGTGGATGTTATCCCATATATTATTATTAAGATTTATCTGTAAATGGTCTAATAGTCCAGGAACCCTGGAACATGTTTACACTTTGATTGCTATCAAGCTAATTTTCAATTGACATTTGCTCGCACTGCAAGATTGGTTACTATCAATCCGTGATAGTGTCATAATAATAAATAAATCCGATACAGAAAGTCATTCGCCAAAACAAGACAAAAGACGATCAACATTGAGACGCGTTTATAAATAAGACCGTAAGTCACTGTACATTTTTAAATATATATATATATATATATATATATATATATAACATATATTATATTATAATAATATAATATTAATATTCAAAGAGTTATTTTTAACGATTCTGCCAGTACGAGTGTGTATGTATTGAAGTGATAAGAAAATCACATTCTCGTTTTTTGCAATGAATCTGTAAGCTCTCAAGATCCATGATTTAATTGCTTTATATCATACGGAAATTTGTGTGAATGTAATTCTCTAGCAATGAAAGTATTTGTCGTGCTGGATAATTTTTAATTATTACTACAAATATATTAAATATCTGCTTATATATGATATTATTATTTTAAGGCATTCGTTAAATTGTTTTTTTTTTCACACGTAACACTCGTTTTAATTTCTACATAGGGTGGTTCAAACGTGATAAAAGTACAGTTGGTCTAAATAGTCTGAATTATTGAAATTAATTATATTATATGACTGAACTTGTTGGTACCTGATTTATATAATGTATACACGATAAATAATATTATGGTGTTAAATTGAACCAGTCAATTGCATTTATTTTAGAATTAATTAACATTTTGTAGATTCCAAAGGCAGGTACGGTTGGTGTTTTGATATTCTGAAATCTTTGTTTGATGTCTCACGTGTTCACTGTTATTGTATCTGTAAAACAGTTCCTACAACGGTTGGTTGGAAGACATTGATGCAAGCGATATGGCTGCCCTTTGTGTCTGATTTTCTGTTGTATTTATTATCTGACAATCTGTTATTGTGGTGACAAAGTATTATATTTGTCAAATATTTCAAAGAATATAAACAAATTCAAAATATTTAAAGCTGTATCAATTTATAATGCAAATGTAACCGCTCAGTATGATTTAGATTAATTAATGGATATTAAATAATTAAAAATTGTCCCGTGTGATATCGATTTTAGATTATTTTATTACTGCGATATATTATGTAGACTGTTATTTAATAATATTATTTTTTGTGGTTATATTAGAAGTGTCTTATATTATTATATTATATTATCTTTATTGTGTGTATGATATTTTGTACATGAAATATTTAACTACATAATTATTTCATAAAAAATTACATAATATACATAGATTTGTCATTAAAAATATGTCAACGCCAAATATGTTTACCGTGTTAATGACATATAGACAAACACAATTGCATGCGTGTAAATATGTTTATGACATATAGACAAACACAATTGCATGCGTGTAAATATGTTTATGACATAAAGACAAACACAATTGCGTGCGTGTAAATATATTATGTAATTATATTTGTATGTTTCACACATTCATGCAATTTCAATGTGGTTTTGTGTGCTACGAATTTGTAAATGTGAAAAATGTATTAATCGGGTTTATTATCTAAGTGTTTAGAGATAGCGAGAGGTACGTACGTACGGGTTATTATTTCGCGCCAACTAGCTTGCACTGATTCATGTATTTTTTTAGTCTAAACTAACATGCCTTTGGAAAAGTCTGCAAGGCCGCGAAGCGAGCATTTGAATTCTATTTAAAACATGTTTAAGTCAGTTGCATTATAACTATAGACCAATCTACAATAATTTTCATTGACATTCCTTTCCGTTGAACAATACTGGTTAACGCATATTAACAATTTTACTCCTTACGTGAGCCTATCGCTATCACCGAAGTCTTGCGTAATAGATCCGACTGTTTGATAAAAGACAAACTTTGTCAAGTTGAGTCTGTGAATGACTGTTTTTTTTCTTCATGTTGAGGTTGTATGAGCTCTTGCTAAAATATGGGATGCTCAGTAGATTTGTGAGTGCTTAATAATAAACTACTTATATTAGTTTTTTTTTTATTTCTTAATATTTTTTATCATGCAACCTTACGATAAATGTCAACTACGAATGATTAATTTATTTTATTAAATTTGCGTAAGTAATATTACATTAAAAACTTTATAAATCGTGACTAATGTATTTGTGGTCTATAAGAGTTCACACTTATACGAACAATAATAGAAATGTGGGTAACCTTAAATGGTGACGTTATTCAATGTTTTTAGTTAGAATTTATATGTCACTATTTTATTTATTCTATATTATATGCAAAAAATACGTCCACGTATTGTATATTTATTGAGATTATTATAATGTTACTGCACTGAGAAAATCTATTTACTAAACATCTCATATTTTTGCGAATACATGAATGTATTACCTTTATAAATGCCTAATACAGATATAAACAAAACTACTATTCGTTGTATAACCTAATCTTTTTAGCTTAATCTAGTCGTAGATATGAGATATGCTATAGAAAAGAAAAATCTAGTCTTAAGTTAAATTAATGAGTATTATGTAAAAAAAAAATCAATATCCAAAAATGTGCGGAATGTTCCAGAGCATTACACTGGACAGACAGGAGCGCAGCGCGAAAATAACATTTAAATCTACCCTCGCCGCGGACACTTTCAAGAAGAAATTCAACAATAAAATGGTAGCGGCCAGCAGACTCACAGTCGCCTTGCGATAAAAAAAAAACACTCATATACCTAAATACAATAAATGTTATTTTAAATAGTGTAGTGTGCTAAGGGTGTCCTAAAACCGAAAGATTGTTACTCTATACACCCTAATGAACAAGTTTCAGTATGGGACCAACTCTGAATTCTACAAAATCAGCTGCTTCGTGCATTTCGTCGACTTTTTCTATGCAACAGCTGATTTTTTTTTTCCCGATCCGTATTCCCATAATGAAAGTTGTTCGTAATGGTGAGTATAGTCACTCCCTTTTGGCTAAGTATATCCCATTTACCCTGTTTATCCATACATGTTATAAATGCGAAAGTGCGTTTGTTTGTCCTTCTGAACCGAGTGACGGATCGACTTTATTTATTACTCACAAATAGTTTGGGCTTCACGAAGTACCATTGGCTATTTTTGACGAAGAAAACCCAAAAAAATCAAGTGTAGCTGCCGGTAACAGCTAGTTATACTATAATACTGATGATGTGTTAAAAAACAATGTTTTTTTTTCTTCAACTGTATTGTAGATATAATGCGATGGTTTCAAAAACGTATCTCATAAGTGTAGTCCTAGGGTAGTCTTTCAAAATATTTTTGTAAAGCTCCTAAAGTAGTTCGTTCGTTCGTTATCGGTCATATTCTGTATTGCAAAGTTTATTAACGTGTACGGTTCTTAAAAAAATCATTCGCCAAGCACATGACGGTGTGTTGCGGCGGCTTTAATTGAGACCAGTGTATTTTAGAGTAGGCATGCCACAGTGTTGTTCGTGTGAGCCGGTGGCCAATATCTTAACTGTTATCAATAAAAAATTCATTTGTTGTAATATTCTCAAGGACTCTATTATTGAGACGGGGCTGACATTCGAATTTGTTTGTTAAAATCCAGCTTTCGTTTGACGATGTAATGTGGCTATTTTCTCTATATAACTTTAACTTGAATATCTATATTTTACATATATTTCTTTAAAAAAATAATTAAGACTGTAAAATAAGTTAATATAATGTTAAACGCAATGTTTTCAGAGCAACAAACATCCTCGTTATTTTAAAAGTATTTTATTTATGACAAATTTGAGTTTTTTTGTCGATCAGTCGATTGTGTTATAGTTAAATAAATCTCGGTGCGTCGCTCTATTGACGTAAATGTGAAAGTTATTGCGGTTTTTTTTAAGGCATTTAACGTATTTAATGTTTCTTGTCCTATTTTACTTTATTACTATGTAGAAAAACAATTATATAAAAACTTTGACGTCGTACAGAAATGAAGAAGCAAATTTAATTTTACGAATAAATATATATATATAAATTGTATGTACTTGTGTAATTATAGCAGTTTTGTTTTAATGCTATATTTTATATATATATAAGCTACTATAAATGATGTTTCAGAGCAAATACACGATTTTAAGTAATAGCTATTAGATTCTTAACTTTCAAGTATATTATCGGCACTTAAAAATATCGCCGTAATCAGGAGATATTCAAACTATAGTCACTGATCTGATAAAAAATTGGCGTTTGTCATCAAATCCCGCTTTCAGTTCCATATAATATACATGTATATAAAATAATAATACGTAATGGAAATATATTTAACGTAGCTTATCTTAGATATTGACCACAATTCGACCAGTTATACTGACTACATTATAAGTTCCTAAAGTCATACCCATCCATCTCTCGCTCGTGGAGACAAAAAGAGGAGACAATTTTAGAACTGTCAAATTAGGTTAGATTAGTAAGTTCCTGACAGAATCGGGGTCAATATTAGTTTCTTACTTTCAGGAAAAAAAAATGATAAACGTCATAATTTGATTGTTATATTTAATGTATGAATAAAAGTATGCTTTTTTAATCAAATTATTATTGGGCTTGTTTGTTGTACACACGTCATAAACATAAGTTATATATTCCTGTAGGTTATGCTGGTGTATGTTACCTTATAAGTTTTGATATTCACTATAAAGCAGTATCAATCTATGCTTGATAGTTATCATAACCTGTGTATGCCTGCATAGGATCGTATTACAAGAGAACTTTGTAATTTTTATACAAAAAATTGGGGTTTATAGTTTTAATACCACTGGATGGATTGAGGTGTTGCATGTATTGTCATTATTTTGTTTTATTAAGCATTTTTTCATACGAATCGATTTAAAAAGATATTTCACGTGTTTACTTTGACATTGTATGTACTATACTTATATATTCACTATGATGTACGAAGTCATAAGCTCATAAACTAGTAGTTACCCCATTTAATGAGCTTAATCTTAAGGTGGAGTTACGCGGGCGATTTATATGAGCGGTAACAGTGGACTGATCTGGAGCAGTATTCATTAAATGCGAAAATATTAGTCTATTTTAGACTAATATTGCTTCGAATAATCCGTATTGTATTAACGTATATACAGTTAAAATAGTTTAATGTAACTTTGCTTCAAAAGTGTTGTGGCCGTATGTTATACGGGCAATGACAGGGAAGTTAAAATATGAAACGCATTTCTATACCCAAATGTAATTTATTGAACACACACCCTTTTTTAAAATATGCAAACATTAATAAATGTCTTTATTGACAGATAAGTCTCTCCAATGAGATGCCTGTTATTTCTCGAACACTGCTTACTCGTGTCTATCTGAAACATCCATAAAAACTTGTTTATTTAATTTTCCATACAAAAAAAAATGTTGACTGGCGACCAAATGAATGGAACATCAGGTTTTTTTTCTTTCTAATTTTCAAGACTTCGGTTGTTTTTTGTTATGATCTTCAGAAGCCGCCCTTTGGAGGTCGCTAGTTGATTACCAGCGACTCTGTATAGGTACTTGAAATAGTGAATTTTAAATTATTCTAAATCACTTAGTATTAGATTCTACAATTCACCGAGTTTGTTCGTTCCAAATGCTCGTTGTAATTGTCCGTGTGAACACACCTTTACAGATGAAAGACAGTGTAATTGTAACTTTGTTAATATTGAGTTATAGGAATAATTTTATTTGTGTATTATTAATATTTTTCGAGTTGTTTTTTCTGAGGTGCTTTGTGCTGTTCTTATTAGTTTAGTACGAAATTGTCAGTTAGGGATGTTCTAAGCCAAAAGGTCACTGTACTGTCATGACGAACTATTTAAAGTAGAGGACCAACCCGCAAATACAGAAATACAATCTACAGTTTCTATATTTTGTTAACGTGTGATCTATGTAACAGCTGTTTTTTTATCATATTCAAAGTTGACCCTCACTTGTGAAAGTTATTTCATACGATGAGTACAATGACCCTCTTTCGGTCTTATATACTCCCCTAGCTCATAGCTAACTGTATGAAACTTGCCCGCGCTGTAGTATTTTTTTACAAGTTAACCATTCGTTGCAATGTTGGTTGATTTCAATATGTTTTGAATATTGACCCCGACTCGAGCACTCGCACTAAACAGAAACTAACTAAGCTGAAAAACCATAAAGTTATTTATTAATTTTGGAAACAAAAAGAGAGGAGACATTTTAGAACTGTCAAATTAAGTTAATTTAGTAAGTTTGGCTTGAACGAATCGGTGTCAGTGTTTCATTATAGTTAAAATATACATATGTATGTATGTACTTGATGTATTTGTTAGAGTAACATTTTTTTTAATTTTAATTATGGATAAAATTCTGTCCTAATTTCACATTTGGATGTTATCTAGTTACGTTTTTTTCCTACATAATATTAAATATAGGATCTAGGCATTATAGATTTTACTGTTGCATTTACTGAAAAACGAATTGAGGTACTCTTAATTTAAGTCAATTTTGTATCATTTTTCCGTTGGTCATTTCAAACGAGGCGGAAGATAATTTGATCACACACAGTCTGAAGTAAAAGTGAACTTACATGTAAGCCTTCAAAATAGTAAAAAAAAGATTCATTGTAATAATTAAATGGTTTTCCAACACACAGCGAACACGTAGTGTTGTTTTTTTGTTATTAGGATCAATCTGGCAAGTCGTAGACATAATAAAAAAAAATGTTACAATTGCCCCTATCACTAGCAACTATTGAATATCTAAACTTCAAAATCTAGAGCGGTATCTCGAGATGTTCGTGTAGATCGTACTTTGGCTGTAGACATGCTGGACACAATAATGTTTAACGTATTGTCGATGTGCGGTTGAATCTTTAAAAGATGTGGTAATTACACAGACGGCCCATCAAGAGGCTTTTGACTGCGAAAGAAATTGTATCAAAAATCAAATCTGAATTGCATTTTTTGTCAAAAATAACTTTTCGCTACGCTTTTGCTGTTTGAAACGGTCTTAAATCTAACATTTGAGGAATCGTTTAGTTTTGGTTGTATAACAATCTGCAGGGATTTCACGGAGCTATAGTTCATCCCAAGAGCCGTCATAAACGAAATTATTGACGCGAGGAATGATCATAATGCTTTCGCTGAAAATATCCTTTCCCGTATTTAACGCTAGCGATCGCGTTTCATTGGTACGGGGTTACGTAAGAGACGTTCTGGCGGCTAGTCAGAAGCGTCGGACTTGTTTTGAGCTTTGTGTAACTGTTGAAGGTTAATGTACTTTTTCCAACGACTGGTGGTACAGATTTCTCGATGAAATTTCTGCTAAACTTACCTCATCGAATTAAACTATTGCATTATGCAAACTTACGTTTACGAATATAATACTAATGTAGTACCTATAGTAAATTGTATAGATATTATGTCTATAGAGGAAGCTTTCACTATCATTATATCTACATAATAACTTAGTAAAGCTAACCTTTTTGTCAATACATGGTAATAAAAAATACATGTAAAAAAATACAAAACTGTTTATTATTTTTAACCTTTTGTAAATGTGATATTTGTACAGATCTCATGAATAAAAATCGCCACGTTTTTTTATTAAAATTTAAACTGTGTTTTGTTTGTTGAATCCCTTTTAAAATATGTTTAATATAATTATTATTTATTAATTTAGTTCTAAGTTTGACTATGACCTAATTGTCTGAACGTGCTGTCTAACAGTAAGCTTTCCAAACTAATGTGGTAAGGCGTTTACGGTATTGACTGATCATAAACCTATGTTGTATGAAAATATGTTTAGACAACTAGATCTAAGTCTTTTGTTGTGATATTTGACCTTATAAGATTTTACTAGATAGTGAATTGACTGATTTTCTATTTTGAACAGGAAATAAAACAATTTTTTTAAAGTAATTTTGGTTTTATTTAATAAAATGTCTTAAACTATATTCCTTTGCTTAAAACTAGTTAAATAAATAGGTTATATAATGACTTTTAGCGAAATAGAAGAACGCTACGTTCTTTACATTAACTGGGATAAGTATATGGCATGTTTGGTTCGGATAATCTGAGTTTTAATACGGAATTATTGGCTTAAATAAGTTACATCAAGTGGGAAGGAAGGTTGACAAAACTGGCCTACGCAGATATTACGCGTTAATTTGGGCTAAATTACTATTAATTATACTGGGTTATCAGCTAGGGGTGTATTAAGCCGAAAGGGGGTAACTATATTCATGCTATGGTACAACTTTTGGGGTAATCTCCCAATTCGAAAAAAAACAGCAATTCTTTGGAAAAAGTCTGCCGGTTATCGACAAAATGTATGAAACAACTGATTGTTTTGTCTAATTCAGCCTTGGTCCCATAGAGAAAGTTGAAAAGAAACTTAGGAAGTGCTTAGTGGTCCCCTTTCGGCTTAGTACACCCTGTATAGAACGTTTGACACATAGTATATTTTAACCCATTAATATAAACACGCGACTATAGATCAGCCTTCAAAAAGCAGTTACAACAATCAGTCTGCGGCTGTTATAAAAAAACATAATGCAAATATTCCATTGTATAGTAGAATTATTATTAAAGAAAAATAGTCAATATTTGTAAGAAATAATATTTTATAAACAAAAATTTGGATTTGGCGTCTTTTAAAACATAAAATTTCCCAATAGGAAAGAAAAGTCCGCAATATGTAATTTTTACATAGCCGAATACGGACGACCTAGTTCGCAGAATCGACAAAAAAGGCAGAGTCCAACCAACATTGTCTCCAAAACAAATTTAATAATTTATTATGTATCTACCTAAACTAGCCCTTACAATAAACATAGAAATTCGATTTAAATAAGTTAATTCGACCTACCAACTATACGATTATTTTTAAATCTCATATACGACTCATTTAATAGTTTAAAATATGAACTTAAATAAATTATCTTTTACAACCATCGAAAATAAACTTTACTTATTTTTTTACATATTATACATATAGATATAGAAATTATTTATCGTTTTAAAACACGTAGTTATGTCTGAAGCTAAGGAACGAAGCTATGTTGTAATATTTAGGAACTGCGTCCAATAATCTTTGGTAGAAAGGTGTAAAGTCCTCAGGGTGGTATATTTTGTGAGCGTGGTGTGACACTTGCATTATTGGAGACGACTGCATTGCAAGAGGCACCTGCGGAACACCATGACAAATAATGAAACATGGTAAAACAGGTAGTATCGGATTTTTTGATAGTCAGGGTTTTTGAATAAGTATTGCTACAGCGTCATTTGCCTGCCGATTTCTACAATATCTGGCAGAGACAGGCGGTAGCTAATATTTGATAAGTGTGAACAAATGCGGTAAGGGGTTCGCCAACTTGACTGTAAGTCCACAATACCATATCATAAAAAATAATGAAGTACCAAATTTTAGTCTGTCCATTCGTTTTCGAGGTACAGGTAACCTAAATAAAAAATAAGTATCTTCCTCTTCTTTCTGGATGTTGGTAAAAACAAAGAACGACAGCAAAACTTTTAATGTAATCAGTCCCTAAGCAGTCATGTTTATAAAGATGGTCTAGTGAGGTTGATTGCCATGCAAAAGGTACGAGGTTCGATCCCACGAAACATGCGAAAAGAGCCTGAGCTACCGGTGAAGGAAAACATCGTGAGGGAACCACAGCATGGTGGTAGGGCGTTTCCTATCGCTCGCCTGGCTAGCTACCACCTTCAAATTGTAAAATCTATCGCCAAGCACCTAACGGTGTGTTCCGGCAGCCTTCCTTGAGAGCCAGTGTATTCCAGACTAGGCATGCTCCATCTAGGGCAACAGTATCGCTGACTTCCGTAGTCGTGCGAACTTGTGGTCAAATGTATAGCCGAATGAACTTATGAATGAAACTAAATTCTTACTAAAAAAAATCTTACATCTAGTGTCACAAGTGGCGGCCTTATCGCTAAAAGCCTTATAGGAGGATAAAAAAGAAGAGATCGTATTCGCTCTGCAAAAGTGTACACGTGCGAAAATACCAACCACTAGATAACTAATTTCCGTTCGTACTTACAATAAAGGTTGCAGTGAACCGCAGAGGTAGTGCGGATGCGTTGTAGGTAGCCTTAGAGTGAACTATGACGTATACCGGCCGACCGAGCTGGATGAACGCCTGCCTTACAGGCGCGGTGAACGACCACGCTGTCAGGTTGACGTTAGCGTACGGCCAGATGGTTATCGTGTTGTGGGGGGGACCTGGAAACAAATAACACTCAAAGTTGTATATTCAACAAGTTATTAAAAAAAAAAACAATAATCAAACCTGTGGACCGATTTTGATTAAACTTACAAATGGACCACCTAAGGAAGACCACACCACTTCACCACACAGCATTTTTTGAAGCATCTCTGAGAAATCAGGTAACAAATGTACCGTCAAATTAATTTCTTCTTCCTTTTTAAGGAAATTCGTATAAAAATATATTGAGGAGGTTCTACGATTGTTTGTTTTTGTATTTTTAACAACGTACATGTTTAGTTATGATTTACTACATTATATGTGTTGGAATAACAAAATAAATAACATTTATTGTACAACAATATAGATTACTATTATATAATAAAAAGTAAGTATTGACTGACTGACTGATATTTTCTGAGAATCAACACAGAGTCTAAACCACTGAACCTAGAGACATGACATTTGAAAGATATGTATACATTTTAGGGTGTAGAGGTGTACTAAGAAGGGAGTTTTAAAATTAAACCCCTAAGGGGATCAAATCAGGGTTTAAAATTTAAACATTTTATATCGCGAGCTACTTCTTTTACATAATAACATACCAGTCATGATGAAGTCATACGTGCACAGTTCCCCCACGCAGGCGCGGGTGACGTCGAGCGCGGGAGGGGGGGTGAACCGAGCCGGACCCTCCGTGTACAGAACCAAGGCCCGGTCACTATCACAAAAATAGTAAAAATATATACAAAAAAAAGTTATTACTTCTCAATCTATACAGGGCTATCAGTTAGGGGTGTACTATACCGAATAAGCGTCTCTATTTTCATCATAAGGAACAAATTTTAGTATGGGAACAATCCTAAATTCGGGAAAAAGAAATAAGCTGTTAAATAGAAAAAGATTGTCGGTTGTCGACAAAATGTATGAATCAAACAGCTGATTATTTTTTCTCGAATTCAGAGTTGGTTCCATAGTAAAAGTTGTTTCTTAGGATGGGTATATTGACCTTCTTTCAGCTTAGTACACCCTTATCCTATCACTCTGTATATACAACGTGTAAGAGAAAGGTGTGACAATACTTAAGCAGGCCGCACACCAAGCATAAGCTTGTATCTCGATAATTGTGGCGCCACATTTGTAACGCGACACATTTAACGCCCCCGCATATCTGTACGTGAGCACGCGCTACAAGATCGAACACGTTCGTTATTTGTGTCGCGTTGGTTTGCTAAATGAAAGACAACATAGAATTTTACACTGAGTTTATTGCAGAGGTTGAAAAAAACCCTATATTATACAACCATACGCTCACTAATAATAGTAACGGACGGAGCACAGAAATTATTTGAACTAGGATTGGCGAAAAAATCATTATTACCGTAAATTGTACAATGTTCATCAAACGGATGAACCTAATAACGTCTTTTTTTTCTCGTTAATCGCCACATCAAGAAATAGTCATCGTCAGACGATGACGTCGACTTTCTCAAAGCGGTGGCACGCTACTAGTGTGCTTACAATGTGCGCATATACTCGTACAGTACATTTGTAGCAAGCTGAACATGTGGCGCTGGTGTGCGCCCTCACTTGAGGATGTTAGTCCACCAATCAAAGTGATCTTTCTGACAGAGTTGAAGAGGCAAACTGACAGAAAGAGATTGTTATTGTTACACTTGTATTGCCGCTAACGTTACGCGATAACACCACACGAGTTAATAACCGAATCAAGGACTAATTTTCATCATTATAACAAAAGGCTTAGTAAGGATTTTATAGAACAACATTTTATTTGCATATTTGAGATTTATGTAGTCTCATTGAAAAGTCATCGATAGCTAACAGCGTGATATTCATGCTAAGCCCCCAAAATATTATATCGTTATGTTATCTAAATATACCCAACTTTTTTTATTTTTAAGACTTACCTTCTACTTTTTACAGTGACTTCTTATATATTTCCGACACATATACTCGTACATAGGTTAATATAAGTATTTAATATTAATATACCAATTTTATTTTAGTTCAGAACACCCCTAACCGATAAAAATATAATCATACCAAAAATAATTATATCGTGTTAGTTCATCAAATCTGTTCCTTTAAAGGAGACAATCATGATGAAAACCTGTCTGCCCCCTAAACAGATAAACGTAAAAACCTGTGAAAAGGATTTTTATTAAGGCAACTTAATAAATAAACCGAAAAAATCCTTTTCGTCACCTCAAATCCCCTTGAGGGGACGAAATTTTTTTTTTTGGTCTACCTAATTCGGAGGAACAACCAAGAATAAAACCCAAACGTTAGTATAGTTAGAAACAAAAAGCTCCCACTTACAGAAACCTCCCGTACCCGGTCCTAAAGAGTGGGAGGTCGCAGTACACCCTGTCCGCGCAGTGGGGGCTGAACCCGCCCTGCACTGATACGCCTCCTCTAGCCAAGTCGGGTATGACGCTGTCCACGTTGTTCACATCTTGCTTGTTCACTACCACGCCAGTTGTTGTCTCTATTGGTACTTTGTTCTGATCGTATGTCACTATTTCCGAATGCTGAAATACAACAAAATTAGTATTGTTTAAGAAGACGAGTTTTCACGCGTACCTGATTGTTGGTAAGGTCGCGAGACGGGTCATCGTTGAACACACGAACGACTCATTTCATCCCTGATGAAGTTCACCGAATGTAAACGAAACTATAGTTGGACCTTTCCAACAATCAGGTAAGCGTGAAAATCCGTCGTGTTAGTCAAACAAAACGAATCAAACACGCGTTAGTTTTCCAATAATAATAATAAATAATAATAAAAGTTCGGCTAACAAATATTTCAGCTATTTTGATTTGAATCTACATATGATATATGTGTATGGGACCATTTCTTAAGTAAACCGTAAGAATAGGAAAACTTATACAAAGAAAAAAAATATTCCAACAAATAAAGACAAATGCGATTCCTTCAGAACTAGTTAAATAGAAATGAAGTATTTTTTACTTTAAAATAGTAAATTAAGTACTTACAAATAAAATATTAAATACCAACAAGTAAGTTTTTAATATATAAATATATTTTTGTTTAATACTCACAAACCAATAATGCCTCATAACAGAAGGTCCGTCGTCTCTGTAGGGCGCGAACGGAATGAAGAATAGAACGAAGCAAACCGCTCCCGTCACACACAGGGACAGCCAGAGACGACGACGAGAGAAGAGCAGCTCCAACCCGGACTGGAATACGGGAAATAAGACATAGAAATAACTACAAAAAATGCAAAAAGAAAACTTTTTTTACATATTACGCTATAAAGTCGCTCTATGTTAGATTAATGTCATACGGAATTATGTAAACATTCTAACAATATCTCATAATCTTGAATTGATGTTGGCAAATACTACCTCTACCACACTACAATAAAAAAAAAACAAAAAAAAATCCAGAACACAGAGATTTAATTAAAATAACCACAGATTTTTTATGAGCACAAACAAAACAGAAACGACCTCTAAATATATAAGAGATTTAACTAAAATAACCACAGATTTATTTATGAGCACAAACAAAACAGAAACGACCTCTAAATATATAAGAGATTTAACTAAAATAACCACAGATTTATTTATGAGCACAAACAAAACAGAAACGACCTCTAAATATATAAGAGATTTAACTAAAATAACCACAGATTTATTTATGAGCACAAACAAAACAGAAACGACCTCTAAATATATAAGAGATTTAACTAAAATAACCACAGATTTATTTATGAGCACAAACAAAACAGAAACGACCTCTAAATATATAAGAGATTTAATTAAAATAACCACAGATTTTTTATGAGCACAAACAAAACAGAAACGACCTCTAAATATATAAGAGATTTAACTAAAATAACCACAGATTTATTTATGAGCACAAACAAAACAGAAACGACCTCTAAATATATAAGAGATTTAACTAAAATAACCACAGATT
The DNA here is from genome assembly GCA_947049295.1 of Ligdia adustata. Classification (NCBI taxonomy): domain Eukaryota; kingdom Metazoa; phylum Arthropoda; class Insecta; order Lepidoptera; family Geometridae; genus Ligdia; species Ligdia adustata. The sequence continues at coordinate 7,767,018 of OX346237.1, forward strand.
TATTTATGAGCACAAACAAAACAGAAACGACCTCTAAATATATAAGAGATTTAACTAAAATAACCACAGATTTATTTATGAGCACAAACAAAACAGAAACGACCTCTAAATATATAAGAGATTTAACTAAAATAACCACAGATTTTTATATAAACAGTAACTAAACAAATGGGACAAACAGCGTTTGGGAAATTACGTCATATTTTAACGTCAAAAATCCCGCAGTGCGTGAAGACAAAGGTCTTCAACCAATGTGTGTTGTCAGTGATGACATATGGCACAGAGACGTGCTCTTTAACTGTTGACTTGCTAGATATGCTCAAAGTTGCTCAGCGGGCAATGGAGAGAGCTATGTTGGGAGTGTTTTTGCGCGATAGAATCCGTAATGAGGATATTCGCCGAAGAACTGGAGTTACCGACATAGCTCGTAAGATTAGCAAGCTGAAGTGGCAATGTGCTCGCCACATCGTTTGAAAAACAGATAACCGATAGGGAAGAAAGGTTCTTGAGTGACGACCACAAACTGGAAGACGCAACGTAGGTAGGCCTTCCACTAGCTGGACCGACGATACAGTGAAAGTCACAAGTAACCAGTGAATGCAATTGGCAGCTTGTCGTTCGGAATGGCGTTCTAAGGGGGAGGCCTATGTTCAGCAGTGGACGTCTTCTGGCTGTTGATGATGATGATGAAACAAATGACCTTAAAATAAATGTTTTTTTTTTGTATTAAAAGCAAAAGCCGTTGTTTCTCTATGGTTACTCTCATATCTCACCACAGTGATGGAGCAGAGTATAGCCAGCGCTACGTTGATGAGCGCCACGGTGGTGTCGGGCTCCGCGCCTGCCGACCGACCCATGATGGGCAGCATCATAGAGTCCAGCCGCAGCGCCAGCGTGAACATGAACATGGCGTTAGGAAGAGATAGCACTATCTCTAGCCACAAGTGTTGCCATGCTGAAATAATTAAAAAAACAAATTGATACCACTTCAGATATGGCACAATACACACGAGTGTGACGGCTAAACAAAGAAAAAAAAAGCAGATTGATTAATATTGAAAAGCGAGCAATTTTAAAATAATGTTATGAGAACCAAAAATGTACCTAAAATTTACGCAGATGTTAAGAAAGCTAGTATATGCAAAATATTGTCAAATACAAAATGTTGATGTTTTGAAATAACTTTGACGTATTAGACTAGGACCTTTAAAAATAACAAAAAGTGAAAAAAAAAATTGTAGGATGAAACACATCGGAAGAGGAGGAGAATATTATAAAAAATATAGGAAAAATAATTACGGGCAATCTGAGGTCGGAAAGGGGAAGGGGTGAGTTTTAAGGGTATAAAACGGTTTATCTCGATTTCCGGCAAAACTAAAAGTTCTATGGAAAAAAGTTAAACGGCAAAGTTGTAGGTAGTAAAAAGATCTAAAACTTTTGTATTCACTCTTTTTTCTCATACCCTCAAAATTTATGTGAAAACGTAGTTTTTGGTTTTTTATTTTTATCTTTTACAGTAAATTTTTTTCACGAAGTTTGGTGAAAACTTACCTTTATATATCCCAAATACGCTGTAATTTATTTGATTTGAAATATTCATTTTTATAATATTCTTTTCTAATGGGTTTCATCCTACTATTATTTTTTTTGGTTTCAAAAATTATCGACCCTGGTCTATATCGCTACTATTATATACTAGTTGTTTTAATGAAATGGCCGAATTTAGCAGCTTTCGGTACTACAACTGCCACAAATAGCTTTTAACATCAGTACTGCGAGAGCTGTCGCAGTGAGCAGACGTGTGGATCTACAACTAGCTTACCTTCAAGACGCAGCGTTCTCAGCACGGTGAGAGACACTAGCGCCGCGGTAGACATGAGAAACAGCGGGACGGTGAGCATGTAGCGCGTGAGGACCAGCGCCGGTACGCACATCAGTACTGCGAGAGCTGTCGCAGTGAGCAGACGTGTGGCGGCTTGCGCTTGCAGTGTACGGATCGACCGGTTTAGGCCGCTCTGTTAACAAATTGACACCAATTGGAATAAGGAACTATATTTACAATTTGTTTTCGGTAGACAAATAAAACATGTTCATAAAAATAGCCCTTATATCTTCATATCGTATGAATGGGGACACTTGTATTAGGTATAAATTTCATATCACTTCACTATTTCGACAATAATATGTCACTTGAATTAATTAGTAATGTCAGATATCTTAAATTTTATTGGTAGTAATATCATGTGTCTGTTGTCGCCTCTTTGGCTTAGGCTTGCCCCAGTGTCGATCAAAGTTTCCGGTCTGCAGCTAGTGTTCGCCACCGTTGTCCATATCACTGAGTGAACATAATGACATATTCATCATCTGTGTGGTATTCCTCTGCTTCGTGAGCCAGCTCTGAGACCTACTCAGTTATTTTCTTCGTTCATCTTTCGTTATTCATACTGCAAATGTGCCCCGCCCAGTTCTAGTTAAACAGTCTAATAGTTTTTACAATGTCTCTAATTTTTGTCTCCTAATGTCTTGTTTCATAATCGGTCCGATATTGTGGTCCGGTTACAGATTCGGTCTTATGCCGAGCATACTCCTTTCCATTTTCCTTTCGCATATGGCGAGTTTATCTTCATCTTTTTCCGAAGAGTTTGTACCAGTTTTCCCACTAATGTCTAGTTTTACGGTCTGCGTCGTAGAATATAATTCTTCATAAAATTCAGTTGCCTCCTGCATATACGACGAGCGAATCTTTCTTATTTTTGTCGTTCGCCGTCCATTCCTTTTTCTCGTTTAATTGTTTAAACGCTTTCTTTACCGCTCCTGATTTCTTAATGTGTTTTAAAAGTACATCTCTCCTACGCTGTTTTTTGTCTTTAGATATGTTTCGGTTTATATCTTTACTAATTTTTGTGATTACTTTTCTTGCTTCTCTTGTTCTTTATACATTAGTTTTATTTTTTCTAATAGTTGTTTTGTTGTTTCGCTTATTCCTCATGCTATATTCTTATTTGTGAACGCCATATCTTGTATTGTTTTTGCCAGTTGTTCATGGGTATTTTTGTATTGAACCTGTACTGCTTCATTTTTAATTACATGTTCATACAGATGTCTAAATAAAATACCACGATGTCCCATAACATTTTGTTTTAATTAAGGTGTGCAAATCCTAAACGCAATTATAGGTGTAGTAGGTAACATTTTGTTTGCATTTTAAAATTTTACATAATTATCATACATTATGTAAGATAGCGGTCATGTAATACCACCCTGTGGCACACTGCACCAGTTTTTACTAACAACTGTACCTTTTTAACTCTCCACGCGTCGAAAGCCTGCGATGCGGCCACCGATCCTATCAGATACGGGACCCAGAACAACGGGACTACCAACCAGGGCTCTGATAGATATCTGAAACCAAAAAGTATGTTTATAATATTGCTCGGCTTCCTCCACGTTGTTTTTTTTAAACGACTTAATTTTGTCTCCCGTTCTTCGAACTATTTATAAGCAAAATATCAAGTCGATCCATGCCTCAATCGCTAAAGAGAAGAAGGACAAACATACACTCATTCGTATTTATATTATGTGAAGGTTCATATTATATGCATCATACACAACAACAAAATAATTGATGAGCTCCTCCTTTTTTAAAGTCAGATAATAAAAGCTAAACAAAGAAAATAATTATATTAAGTCGTCTGGGATGCAACGTAAGGCAAGCAATATGTCCGCCAACATGCCCGTCAACATGCTCGATAACGTCGCGTACAAATGCCTTACACTCTGTCATCCTGAATATACTACATCCCTATTACACTATTAAAATACTAGATTATCCTCGTAAGAGCGCCAGAGAATATTAAAAGTCTCCTTCAATAAGCGATACGTAAATTATACATGATACGAGTATGTACAAACATACTGTATTTTTTATTTGTAAGCCTTATACTTGTTAAGTAAGGTACTTTGAAATACTTATTTTTTTTAGCAGAAAGTCTTTGAAGTGTCTTTTGAGCGTAAATTAACACGCCTTCCTTCTTCTCTTGTCTATTTAATAAAATTTGACAATATTTCTTTAACTAAAATAAAAATAATTTATTAATCACCTAAGCTGCACGGTTGTTGCGATGGTGAGCGCAGCGCATACAGCAGCGAGCAACATGCCCGCCAACATGCTCGCCACGCGGGACAACGCCGCGAACAATAACTCACGAACCGTCGACCATCCTGAATAACATTAATAATACCTTATATTATTAATTTTTTGAGGTTTTCCTCTACTCAAGCCCTTTGAGCTTGGCTCACCTAACCCGTGAGAATCTCAGGGATAGGTTGGTTCGGCTTCCCCGTTAACGAAAACTGTGTCACCTAAACTGTAGACTGTATGTACTGCGGCCTGTTTTGTATTATGTGTGTGTTTATGTTGGAATCTAGTTTATTACAATACTTATCCAGACTCTTGGCTACCACTCCTGTGGCTCCTATCACAATTGGGATGACCTCAACTGACGTCTTCCACAATCTGGTTAGTTCCAGTTTCAAAAGGGTGTCTAACTTTTCTATTTCTTTTGGTCCTATGTTGTAGTCTGAAGGCATTGTCACGTCTATTAAGTACGTTTTGTTTTCTGTTTTGTTCATGTAAATGATGTCTGGTTTATTGTGAACTATTAAATCGCATACTATAGAGATTTATACAAACTTATAACTTTTACAGAAGGCAAATTGTTAAGTTATTTTATAACTATAGATACTAACAAACTATTTGACAGATTTTTTATAAACTCATATCCACCTCAGGACCACAACAGAATACTTTCAAACAAAAACAATGTTTTTTACAATAAAAAATGTTCCATAATCGTTCCAAGCGTTGCTAACAAGAAATCGGGAAAATACACATAAATAATGAATTCCGACAAATAGGGAAACTCCTCCTTATAGAAGTTGGTTGATATGGCCCTGTGAGAATACTTCCGAACAAAGATAATACCTAACATTAAGAAACTTTACGACGCTGAGAATTCGCGAATATGCATTTGAAATAAATTCTCATAATTAAAAATATTTAATATAATATAATAATTACATTTCAATTAAAAAACTAAACCTCTGGACCGATTTTGATACAATTTAAATGGAACTCCATTTAATAATTTTTTTTTTATTAAGGGGGGGGGGGTTAATTTTTTTTTTTAAATTGGTCCTCCCGTGTCCGAGAAATGAATTAATTTAAAATAACGTTATAAAGTATATGTATACTCACTAGGACCAACAAGCCACACGTAGTACGCTACGCTGGCGAGTGCTATAAGAACAATGGCCGCGTCCACCGCGTACGAGGCGGACTTCGAGTACGTTATAAGGAACACGTTCAGATAGTCGAAGTACACCACCGTCGATGTCTCTTCTTGCTGACAAATTGATAAATACACATTACACACACAAAGCTTTAGTAAATAACTAAACACATAACATACATAATCACCTCGATTCGGACAGACCAAACTTACTAAACTAACCTAATTTGACAGTTCTTAACTTGTCTCCTCTCTTTTTGTGTCCAAACGTAAAAAAAGGATGGATATAATTTTAAGAGCTTTTAGTTTAGTTTGTGTGACTGGCCAAATCAGGGTCAATGACGCCAATTCGGCCAGTCATACTGACTAAACTAAAAGTTCCTAAAATCATATCCATTCATTTCTCACTTTTGGAAACAAAACGTGAGGCGACAATTTTATAACTGGCAAATTAGGTTAATTTAGAATTTTAAGGAAAACCCTTAAAAGGCTCTCCTTGATACTATTACAATCTATCCTAAGGCTAATAAGTAATTTTAGTTTAACTCAATCGTCTACAAAATAATGTCTCTAAGAATTTGTCCATCGGCATTATTCTTATTGTAGTTGTTAAAAGCTAACTAGCGAGAGTAGTGACTAACCTTATTAGCTACATCATCGGTGTCAGCTAGTTCAGTAAGTAGAGACATCATCATGTTGCCCGCGTTCTGTATCACTCCTGTCTGTATGAGGTCCGGGTGGTCGTACCTCGTGTGGTACACGTGACCCCACTTAGCGAACGCTATGTCGATACCTGGAACGGACACCGCCATTTTCATCTTTACTACTAAATTAAAACCTAAAGAAACCCTACACTATTTTTAATGATAAGGTGAAGAATTTCTATCTAGCTACTATCTGACCATACATCGTCTGTTTTCTGCTGTCTGTATTTATTTATTTTTTGGTTTGTTAAGTTATTATATATTTTGGGAACTTAAATATTGTTACCGTGATAAAATGAATGTACATTACTTCTGTTTTTTTCTCTCTCTCTTCCGCTGTTAGTAGTTCATTTATAGTATAAGTTTTGATTAGTTAATATTATTTATTGTATACCCCGTCCTATACTGTATTTATTTTGTAAATTGTCTCCATGCTAAGGTTGCTTGGAAGAGATCGCTTTTAGCGATAAAGCTTGTGACATGTAAGATTTTTCCTGTATATTTGGTGTTTGTGAAATTAAATCAATATGAAAATTAGTGTGACTGCAATAAACAGTTAATTCATTCATTCACTATCCTACGGAGTGGCACATCGAACACTTAGCCCTTACGGCATTTAGAAATAACTCTATTCCTGATCATTTAGAATATTCAATTAAACAACTATAATAGCACAAAATCTTATTATTTATTTTATTTAAGAATAATAATTGAATTGGTTCTTATATGACAATAACGCAAAAGTTCATGTTTATAAGTTAGATAATTCAAAATGGCGCACTTTGGGTTAAAGGCGGATTTATAAGATTTTTTTTTAAACTTAAATCCAATATTAATTAGTGTTAATTAGTAAATTCAGTATGTTTTGATTTAATTCATGATAAAGAACAACTAATATAATGATAATATATAAAAAAACAAATAAATTAATAATATAAAAATAATGTAATTTTTTAAGTTATTTATAAAAATGTAATTGGAAAAAATAATGTAATTTTTACACCAAAAATTAAAATAATTATGGGAACACCTATTCATGTAATGTAAAGTGAATTAATGACACTAACATTATTACATCTTAACTGGTCCTCCTGGCTCAGACATTTTGTTTTAAAATTTATTAATTTTCCAATAACTTGTCGGTACAACTTTTGAAAGCACTTGAGGATCGGTTCAGTTTACCATTTTGGCGAAGTAAAAATATAACCGCTAATTGTCTCATCATTGCAAAATTGTATCTGACGTGAATAAATTATTATGTTGTATTTATAAACTTAGTAATAATATAGACTCTTTATAAACTTAGTAATAATATAGACTCTTTATAAACTTAGTAATACGATAGACTTTTTATAAACTTAGTAATAATATAGACTCTTTATAAACTTAGTAATAATATAGACTCTTTATAAACTTAGTAATAATATAGACTCTTTATAAACTTAGTAATAATATAGACTCTTTATAAACTTAGTAATAATATAGACTCTTTATAAACTTAGTAATAATATAGACTCTTTATAAACTTAGTAATAATATAGACTCTTTATAAACTTAGTAATAATATAGACTCTTTATAAACTTAGTAATAATATAGACTCTTTATAAACTTAGTAATAATATAGACTCTTTATAAACTTAGTAATAATATAGACTCTTTATAAACTTAGTAATAATATAAATTCAAATGGATTTGTATATATTATTACTTTGCTATGTGAATTGAATAATCTGTCTTTTAAAATCGTTATTGACTTGTTTGTAAATATGTTTTTTATTTTAGTTTCTACTAGTGATAACCTTGTTTTGGCCTAAATGTTACCAAAAACTGTTTGTAGTTTTGTATATTGTAAGAAGGCTTTATACGGTCTAAATAAAACAATTACTTTTTAATTTACAACTGACGTGCATTTAATTGTGATTTTATATTATTTTGACGATTTGTATTAAATATTTATAAGTTTATTAATTTACAACTATCAAAGTATATAATGTATTTCTTTATTCGATAATGGTCTTTTTTTTCCGACGCCCTAAAATGTACGCTGGCATTACCAGATAAAATACTGTCATACGCTATTAATAGTTTTATTTATAATCTAAAAAGTTAAGGTGAGTTTATAAGAGGTCAAGGATGAATGTAACTTACCATATATATCGCCAAAGTCCCGGAATATCCTGAAGTCGGTATCTGAGGGTATAATCCCGGAGGAGAACAAGAACTCCCCCACTCCCTGCGCGTTGGGGCGGTACACTGAACGTTTGTATGCGTTTAAAACTCTAGGATCGTTCACCTGGGGGTAATTCACAACTATAATCATTATCAAGGCTAATTAAATAAAGATAATTTATAATTCAAGCGTTAGTTAAAAATAAGCTTTATGTAACCAAAAAATAATTACATACAGACTTCAATTCGGCACGCACTTACATTTATTTTCCTCGTATTTTGCGTTATTCGATTTAAAAACTGATCGCATCATTGCAAAGCTTATAATATATAACATAGATAAAAATAAATGCAAACGAAATTAGAATTTCTTATTTTATTTGGAAGACTAACGCGTGTTTATTTAATTTATTAACAATATAGTCTATCACGCGAAACTGAATGTTGCAAACGTTTAACTTTGACTGGCCGGTTGGCGCAGCTGGTAGCAACCCTGTCTTCTGCGCTGCTGGTCCCGGTTTCAATCCCCGGACGGGTTTAACATTTGTGTGCATGAACATGTCTGTTTGACCTGTGCCTGGGTGCTTATTACATATATATATATATAAGTATGTATTTCTAAGCATGTATATCAGTCATCAGGTTACCATAGCACAGGCTTTGTCTAGTTTGGGATCTGAAGACCTTGTGTGCATGTTGTCCCATATTATTATTATAAAAAAAAAACTATAGTTTCATTACCTGACGTCAGAATAGAGAAGGTATATATATATATATTCATCTAAACTTCGATACCTCTTTCTTTTTGACAGTCGGTAAAAAAAATTGCCAGATACGTTTCGCTCGGTCGGTTAGTGAATCTCACCTGAAACACGGCAGGTTTCCCGTTCATACCGGCCGCGTCTAAATTGACCACGACTTTGATACCACGTGACCACTCGTGGGAGAGAAATGCGTGACTGGCCTGAAATAAATAATAAAGATATATAAATAATAAACTTGGTATATAATAATACAAGCTCTACTTACATTACAATACAACAGACACCGACAGAACTTTAACAGTTATTTCGATTTACAAATGAAACCACAGAACTGATTTTGATAAAATTTATGTTCCACCATAAATTTTCACACTCGAAAAGTATTTTTGTTTAGAGAACTAATGCGTGTTTGATTCATATTGTGTAAGAATAAGAAGACGTGTTTTCACGCGTATCCGACTCTTGGAAAAACAGTTTCATTAACATTCGGCTCACATTGTGTGCGAGACGTGTCATCATCGAAGATACGAACGACTCAATTCATCCCTGATGAAGTTCACCGAATCTGAACGGAACTATAGTTGGACCTTTCCAACAATCAGGTTCGCGTGACAACCCGTTTTCATAAACAAAACTCGAAAAGTATACTCTAACAATAAAATAAAAAAGAATTTATCAAATCGGTTCACCCTATCCGCATACGCATACGCATCTGTTAACAAACATAAGAAAAACATACGATAGAATTAAAAAAAAACTATTTATATGTGAACCATGTGAAGTATTAAACAATTTTATAAAAAAATATGTATTCATTTTTGTTAGTGTTGTGTGTGTGAGTTATGATACGTGGGGTCGGTTTCAACCATCGACATTTGTAAAACATTCAATTTTATCCGTCCAAAGGTTGCCTGAGAAGATATTGATGTAGCCGGATCAACGTTTATTTTATAATTTTATTCTGTAACTTTTTTAAATGTTTAGTGTGCTATAGTTATAATAATTCATTCATTCATCCATATGATATTTACATGCAATCCGTTCTCTTCAGCGCCGTTGAAGAGGAAGACAATGTTGTGTTTAAACTTGCGCGTACGTCGCGAGAATTTGCTCAAAGTTTCCGCCATCACCGCGCAGAACACGGCGTTGTCAGACGCACCTGGAATACACTATTTTTCAATAAAATCCTACTAATATTACAAACTCGAAAGTTCGTAAGAATGTATGTGGGTATGTTTGTTACTCTTTCACGCACAAACGGCTGAACGGATTTAATCGAAACTTGGTAACAAGATAACTTAGATCCTGGATTAACACATAGAATACTTTTTATTCCGGAAAATTAAGGGTGTTTCCGTGGGATGACGATCTACCGCGGGTAAAACCGCAGCGCGCAGCTAGTATTAAATATGTTAATATCTTACTACGGCCCTTCCCAGCTTCGCACAGGTGGACATTATCACTTATGAAAGTTTGTATGTGTGTGTTTGTTTGTTCCTACTTCACGCTCAAACGGCTTGACAGATTTGGATGAAATTTTTCACGAAGATAGCTTATACCTTGGATTAACATACACATTTTATCCCGCAAATCCCGAATGCGGGCGGATGGGTATTGTGCAGTTTGAATGCAGTTGGCGTGCAGTGCACACAACTGCACACCGACTGCAATTGAACTGCAATTGGACTGCGGGTTTGGTTTCCAGTTGTGTCAACTGCATTCAAACTTCACCTGAACTGCAATTTGCGGTTGGATTGCAGTTGAAATGCGGTCCGCCTGTCTAGAGCCTAACGCAAAAAGAAATCGGTCCAGTACTTATTAAGTTTATTCATTACGCACATTTCGTACTATTCTGCGCATTAATTCAAACAATTAACCCATATGATTGTATTCAGAATGTTGAAAATCTGTAGATTTTTTTATTTGTATTTACCCATAGCTGGGAGAGGAAGACCTAATAACACGTGGACGTGTTGTGTGAAGAGGGATATGCGTGAAAGAGGAAGCGAATGAAGAGATGACGGCTGATAGAGCAGAATAGAAGATGTGCTGTGCCGACCCCACGTACTGGGATAAGGTCAGGAAGATACAGTACTTACCCATAGCAAAGGGCACAGAGTCGTAATGACAGTTGACCAGGACAGAGCTGCCCATTGTCCCATTGGTGAGTATACCGCTCTCTCCTTCTAGAACAGCTATCACGTTCGAAGCCTCTTCGTAAACATTCAGATACGGCGCCGCGGAGTCCAGGAAATAGTCCGCTGGTAATTACAAAATCTGTCTATACTTATCTATATATTATATACATATATAAAAGAAAGTCGTGTTAGTTACACTATATATAACTCAAGAACGGCTGAACCGATATGGCTGATAATTGGTGGGGAGGTAGCATAGAACCAGGAGACGTACATACGATACATTTATTTTTTCAATCCAAATTTTTCTCATTTGTAGCTAGAGGCGGAACAACGTCCGTCGGGTCAGCTAGTTTTAAATATACTCGTATGTAATACTTCTTTAGTATTATTCACTAGAATACACAGAATTTGCTTCACCTAAAGGTTATCGGCTAGAGGTTGTAATACGCTGAAAGGAGGTCACTATACATATCCTAAGGAACAGTTTTTACAATGTATTTTATCTTTAATTATTTATTAATAAGACAAATCAATTATGGTTTCTGACTTTTGAAAATTCGCAAGAAAATAAGTATTTCATAAATTATAATCTAAATGAGTTCTAGTCTAATAGCTGTTACTTAAGGTTATCAGAAACCACTCTAAAAACCTTTGAAAACTGCGAGGCGCGGCGGGTCGGTCACCGCGAACGATAGCGAATATTATATGTACCTACTGCCAGTGCACATTGAGATATTAATAATCTTCATCCCAAGGGTTCCCTGGAAGAGATCGCTTTCAACGATAAGGCCGCCACTTGTGGCAATATATAAAAATAAATATTTTTCTTTTCATGTTTTGTGCGTCTACGTTAAAGCGTTCATCTTTCTATTTATCTATAGAGGGCAAAAAGACCGCGACTCTCCAGAGCCTTAAGACAGCTTCAGACCGCCAACTTGTCCATAAGATAAGACATACCTCTTTTCTTTTAATGTTGTCCTATTCCAGTGTTTTTTTTTCACATAGTTATCACATTATTTACTTGGCTTTACCGATTTATTTTTTACTTTTTTATATCACTTTAAAGTTACAAACTTAATACGCAGTCAGAAACACGAAAACAATGAAGGGTCGGTGATCCTCTTAAATCGCTTCGCGGTTTTGACTGCCCCGCCCCGCCGTCTACAAAGCGACCAAGAAGTTAATTTCATTACTAATAATCCTGTTAATGTTTCATACCACAAAGGTTTGCAATTTTATTTAGAAAGCTAACGCGATAAACAGGTGACTAATGAGTGCGAGAGGTGTCATCGTTAAAGACACGAACGACTCATTTCATCCCTGATGAAGTTCACCGAATGTGAACGTTACTATAGTTGGACCTTTCCAACAATCAGGTTCGCGTGACAACCCGTCTTCTTAAACAATATGTTTCGTACCAGTCTGTCTCTGCCAGTCAGTCCTGACGGGCTGGTTAGCGCTGGCGGCTATGGAGTCCACGATAGCCTTCATGTCCCTCGTCTTGTTGAGATGGTACACGGTGCCGGCCACTCGGGGTTCAGAACCCAGGATCTCGTTGAGATAACGCCACGCCGACTCTTCGCTGAACACGTCGTGAACCTGAACGTTTGGGTTACATTTTATTTAAAAAGTTTGTAAATATTGCTTAAGGTGATTTGTGGAATTTTTATCCAGTAATCTCCTGCGGTATTGTAGAAGGGGATTTGTGGACAATATGTCCAAGAGTACTGCAATACCGCAGGGGATTTATGGACAAAGGTTACAGAAATCCCCTGCGCAGGAGATCGTCTAAGGGGATTTGTGGAATAAGCCGTCCAGGAATAAGGTTCGTGGAATAAAGTGTTCAGATATTTCTAGAGTGTTACTACTTTCAACTTAATGAAGTCCAACTTATGGCTATAACTGTCTAATTTTCAAAGCTAATAATTATCTTTACTAAAAACAAAACAGCATATTAAACTAAAAAAATAATACTATTTAAATTATGCATTATTAAAAACATCAAATCAATTTTGCTAAATAATGTGGTTATACACATAGAGGTTACGAGTTATTTATATGTGAAGGAGTATGCGTTAAATTATTTGATTAAACGATTCAACGATTTCCTGTTTCCACTTGAACTCCACATTTGTACCCCCTGAGGGGTCCATCAATACGCAGTAGGGAAACAGTAGAATAAAGGATGGGTATAAATACTTTGTTGTTATAGTAAGAATTAAGTTTCAATCACTTAGACGAATAGTGCTCATTTGTCACATCCCTCAGGAAAGTTTGGACAAATTCGCGAGACGTTAAGCTAAGATGCCACTATTAGTAGCTAGGGTCAAGGCACTCTTTGTAGAGCAGAGTTCAATTTGAATTGTCACAGAATTACAATTACATTGTGCCAAAATGGCCAATTTCGATATAGAATATGCCACAATTAGTATTAATCAAAACATATTTTTTATAACCAACTCTGATGTATTCTATGTCAAAACACCCATTTTGGTGCAATGCCATTGTAATTGTGAGACAATTCAAATAACAGACTTGACTACCAGTTCGACAGTCCCTATCTAAGGCACGTTTGTGCTTGTCGCACTAAAACTCTCGGCCGAGCACTGCGCTTGCTAACCGCCGGCCAAAGGCTGCAAAAGTGGTCTTCGACCAACAGCTCAGTACTTTCTAAAGAAAAATAATAAAATCATATATGTATACTCACGTCTCTTGCGACGTCCGCATCGCTAACAACGCTCGGCATGCCATCTTCTACCAGCTGCGTCATATAACCGAGCAGCATGTACCCTCCCAGGAGCAGAATTAAATAGGTACTCGGTAGCTACGGCATTACATAATTATGTTTATAATATTCATATAAGTTAAATACAAACAAAAAATGGTTTTTATATTCACAAATTTACACACAAACAAGTAGGTAATAATTAAATCCATAAGCCATAAGAAAGCAAGCAAAACAAACACCAATGTTAAATACAGGAAAGAGGCGGACGCGCACACAATCAACTTGGTTACTGATGCGTCCCCGCACTGACCAGAGACGTTAATATCAAAGGATATAATATTTTATTAACTCGCCAAAATAGCGTCTGTTTTACCACAGAAGATTTGGACATGACTATTAAAACCGACCATTAAAAAATGTTATTACCTACTTCCAATATGCGACCTTTTTCAGTTGTTTCGATTTTAAATTCAAATATCTGGACCTGGATTTTGATGAAATGCAAATGGATAACTCGAGAAAATATCCCTTTTTTTGTTAAAATATAGATATATCCCATCAAACAAAAAACTATTTATCAAAGCGGTCCAGCCGTCAAACAGAAATCAGGTAACAAAAATAAAAAACATACTTTCCGAATTGGGTACCCCCTCCTTTTTTGGGAAGTCAGTAAAAACATTGTTCCTCATCTCGAAACAGAAGGCGATATAGTAGTGACCCATTACCGAGTTTATATGCGTGATTCTATTCTAGCTTACCTATCTGACTGACTGACTAATCTAATGATTTACGTTTAATAGCTTACAATTAATCTGTCTATTAACCTTAAAATTAACAAAAGAAAGAACTTTCTTTTACATAGTTCAATACTCTTTGGTATCAACGATAAGCGTTGTTTTTTATTTGTTCAAAGTAAAAAAACATGTCTGAAATCGATCATAAGGTATTTTGTACAGTTATTGAATCTAGATATGAAAAATACAGAAAAAATGTAGTAAGCCTAGTAGTAATACATAGTATAAGTTAGCAGCCTTTAATTTTATTTGTATTAAAGCAGGTACAGGCACAGGCAGGGGTATGTAAGGTTATATTACCTCCTTCAATCTATGGCCACCGCAAAAAAATCTTCCAGCACAAGGTTTTATCCAAAAAGACATTATGCCAACATAAAATTAAACCAAAAAGCGTGCTAAAAAGCAAATACTAACAGATGTTGACGACAAAATTACTGTACGTAAAAGCGTAGGTAACATAAAATATGTTTAGGTAAACATATTATTTAAAACCAAAGCGCATAAGCGCATAAATCGATTATTTAGTTATTTTAGCGAAGTAATCGTTTTTTACTTCGTCTACATATTGACGTTAATTTTGCAAATCGACAATATAATTTAAAACTATCGGTTTCATAGTGTTTAATTATTCTTACAGCTTTAATTAATACTAACCCCAGAAAATCCATATTATAAGTAAAAATGTGCATTGATTATTTTTAGACATTATTATGTTACAAGAACGAAGGTTTTAAGTATTTATTCGCATAGTTGATGCGGCACGCTTTATAGTCAGTCTCTAGGCCGCCCAAAGACCACCTTCAAACTTATTTCTACAATACTCGTAGTACGACGTGAATCATAACTTACGCTAGTCTGCATTTATCGCAATTATCTGATGGATAGCTAAATATATTAGCATTGTAATAAGGCATGACAAATATTATCTTTTCTATCTGAACACGAATATTGCCTAATCTATATCTGATTAAAGGTGCTCGTCCATCATACCGTTTGACATTGGATGACGATTATGTTCGACGAGAGGTGTATTAAATCGATATCGATGCTATCGAAAGCGATAACGCAACTGATTATAAGCAAATCCGGTTTCTATTAAACATCAAAGAAACGACGTCTAGACAATAAAATCAGCTAATACCATTTCTAATCACATAAAGCGTATTAGATAGACGAAGTTAATAGATAAGAACTGGTTGTTGTATTAGTGATAAGTCTTTTATGTTGCCCGTATTTCTTACTCTGGCTTTATCCTTCAGGTAGGCTAAATCCGTTCCCATGTTTCTTATCTTGATATACATGCATACATGCATTATTATGGCACATAGCGCCAGCTACAAAACTTCTTAATATATTTTTTTTTATATTAGGATTATTTCCAAATTGCTGCCAAACATTGAACTATTTTACAATTAGATCAATCGAAGGCGAGTGATTTAATGCAAAATCACCTCGGTTAACTGTACTACACCCTAAAAGATAACGTATATCTATAGATAACCATTCGCATAGATGCCGCAATGAAGTCATGTTAAAATATGTGAAGTTAATCTCTGTATGGGTCTATTGCGGAAGTATAATTCAGGATGTAAATTTGTAAATTGGTGATTAATATTTCGAAGATATCTTTCGCTTAGTTAAACGTGACTAAGTATGTCGGTACATTTTATTTTTTGCTCGAAAATATTTTACCTATTTGCCATAATACTATGTACATATTTGTATTGAACTTTATAACAAATGTCTATTTATGATGATAGAAAGAGACGAAAATATAACCCAAAACATGTATAACAAGACACTTACAATAGAATAGAAATAAGACAGAAAGTACAAACATTATTTCTGCTACCAAAACCCACACAGGAATACAACAACTTTATACACCAGGTATATATTTATGTATAATTTTAACGTAGGCATTTAAATAATCTAAGTGACAGACAAGTGTCCGATACAAGTACAAATAAAATCCTTATAATCAATAAATAAATTGTAGTATACAAATAAAACCCCAGAAAAATAACAATTAAAAGCCCCAGTTTTAAAACTAAATGATGACTTACAGATTTAACTGGTTCATATAAATGTTTTCCCTTTTTAGTCATCTGGTATACAACCTACAATCGTGACAAAAATTATAATGAAATATTGAAGATAAAAATCTTACACATCAAAATCAGTTGGAAGATACAAACCTGATTAGCTTTATTTTAACTAAGTAATAAATAAGACAGCGGAAAAGGTCATGTCATGAAAATGAACACGTATGAAAACGAAATGCAAAGTTGCGAGTATGGTGTAAGTAAATTAGTCAGGTTATTAATTTATTTCAATATATGTAATTTCTTACATATGACTGCTGCACTCATGTAAGATGATTTTGAGAAGTATTGAGGAGTAATTATGAAATGTTAGGTATGCAAAATGGATACAGGCAAGTAAAATAAGAAAATGAAAGCAACAATTCTGAGTAAGAGTGCATTAGAGTTTCATGAAATTCAAATATTTAATTATATTTTAGCGTTCATTAATATATTGAAACACATGTATATCAGATCACCCTAGCTACATAAAAAGTCAGCTACAGAGTAAAATTATATACGATGACTAATAGTTCTGACCATAAATATTGTAGTCTGATATTTCTATTTTCAAAGCAACAAGCACAAGTAGATCAATCTCTTCGCAGAACATTGCGCGGAAACACAGCAATTGTAATCGCTAGGATTACAATTGCTGTGTTTGCGTGCAATTATTATGGAGTCATGATTTATGCATTGTGCACTTATATGTTTTGACAGGAACTTAGATGACGTTCTTTGTCAAGGAAATAAATGCATAATGCACTGCTAAATTACAAAGACTACCAGTGCGAAAGTTTTCTGAAGATGCTGGGTTGACCAATAGTTATCATATTTGGTAAGGTCTGTCTAATGCACAACTACCCTAGAAATAAGTTCATGCATGATATTGTAATATATAAAATGGTTTATTAACCCGTTGCCAGGGCTTTTCGTCTCGGCCATTGTCGTATTCGTTGGTCGGGACTCCCGTATACGTGAGATTCTGAAAATATTAACAGTAACAATTACAATACAGGTTTATCATGGATGGCAGTCTTACCATCGCTGACGCACCCAATATCGCGTCATCTCTTTCGCACGCACAGCGCGACTGATTTGAGCGGGAATGAGATGGCGTGATAAAGGTCGGCTAAGAGTGTAGTCATACTTTTACACCGAACGATTACACTTTTTTTAGTATTTTGAATTGATTGCCTCTCTATCTCAGATTTAGCATCAGAGCGAGAATTGTTATACGAGTAACTGAGAACCTTTATCACCAAAACGATAAGACAGTGAATAAAATGATGTCTATCCCAAATTTGAAAGACAAAATTTGAAATAAGTAAATCCTCAATTAATCAGCAGCTCTAACATTTTATCACTACAATTTAAAGTCTATACTAAGCCTACAGATTCATAAGCGATTACAATCAGATTGTATATTTTTTTACATGTAACTATTCTGAAGTCTGGCAAAATCAATGGGCCATTAATTTGCGAAAATCCAAACTTTACTTAATAATGTCTTTGATAAATCAGTGAAGATTGTGTGTTGTCAAGGTTGTTCCATAATCTCCAGTTTTCATATAGACATATTTGTATATATGTGCAGGCTTTTTTAATATTGAACAGTTTACAACTTTGAAAACAGACTAATTCTACAGGCATTTATACAAGTTTTTGTTTTCAATTCAACTGTATGTTTTTTTTTTTGTTACCAAATTACTCGGATATGGCTGGATTGATTTGAAAAATTAATTTTTGTTTGAGCCAATATACTCGAGTGGTCACTGAAAAAGTTCTATCAGTGCCTGCCGTAGTGGAAGCTGTTAAAACCTTTTTTTTAAAAGAACTTGTTTTATTTAAGCCAGCTAGGCATTTGTTCACCAGCTATCACAAACACGGAATTTAGGAACCTATTGTGACTTAAGATGTTACATATGTATATATGTTTCGTTTTTACCTTCTATATTACTTAACTAGACGCGCTCCATGGTGTTACCCGCAGATCTCTAATTTTTTCCAGGATATAGCATATGTTTCCCAGTGATAACCTTTCTAAAAGCTAACAAATTTTTAAAATTAGTCTTGTACAAGTACATAGTTTTAAATTATTCACTACATACAAAAATATATATCTTAACTTTTTATAATATTACTGTAGATTTCAGCACCTCAACTTATTTTGTTCTGTGCAAATAGCATTGTGTGTTTACAATAATTTGTTTTGTATGAGAGCTCGACAAACTAAAGTAGGTATTTTTGCGACGTATTTGCACTAACCAAGCTGAATCATCACTTTAAATATTGTATTTGACATTCAATGTACAATTTACAATTAGATATTTTTCCATAATTTTTTTGTTTAAGTTTTTATAACAATTTATGATTATTATCACAACTTCTGGATGACCACTGGACCAACAAATAGTTCAATTATGTTTATATATGTTGATAACCAATATTAAAATTAATTATTATTTAGTTTTGACTTGTCCAGCATAACAAACATATAAGACCAATAAATGGTTTGTCTTTGACTTTAGCCTATTAAGATCAATAAAAATTAAAATGTTTATTGCAATAAACTGCAAGATACTGATTAATAAATTTTTATTAACCGGTAGTTTGATAGTTACAGAATGGATCAATACGTGATAAATTTGTCACTTGTTCAATTATATTATAAAATTTTATGGCATCATATCATCATGATATTTAATGAAGTACCTGGTGAGTAAAGTTCACCACTGGGTAAGTACTTTCTAGAATATGATTGTGTGGCCCCACATGTCTTTAAAGATCAATGTTGAAATACAGGAGCAATCCCAAGCATAATTCTGAGATCATACTTTTTGATGCATAGGGCACTAATCTTGATTATTATTTCAATTTCTTTATTAAGATTTCACATTAAATGGACTAACATTATTTTATTCACTGTCATTATATAAATAATATAAGCAATATTGCATAGTAATACTAATTAAGTTTTCCGGTTTTTACAGTATCTACTTTTTTATGATATATCATAGTTACTGTACACAGTTACAGAACAGTAAAACTTCAATCTCTTACAGAGCAATATTGCCAGATCAATGTGGTTTAATTACAACCATATGTTTTGACAAATAAGTTCTAAGTAATCTGCGACTACAATTGCCTAGATAAACCCTAAAAACTTGTCTTTACAAGATATCATTTATTTCAAACTTTTGCACAAGTTACACTTAAAATGCAGTAAGTACAGCAACATATAGTACTATTTATATATTGGAAAACTGTAATTAAGTAGGTATTTATGGACTAAATCGGTGCTGGCAATATCTTATTATCTGATAATCTACGAAGTTATTCAAGATTAACTTTTTCAAGTACTAGGCAGGTAACATTTTGAATAAAGTTTAGTGTACTTACCATGTCGATTCCTTTCCTCGGTCGCGCACGACTGTCTATTTCGTCAATATGAGCAGACATTATGCTTATAATCTTATTTTTAAATTCTAAGTAATAAATTCATTTATTATTTTATCACAGAATTTGATAACAACTTCCCGGCTTCACCTGTTATCACTAAACTGAAAAATTGAATATGAAAATTCTCTCCTGACATTCTGAAGTGAAGAATATTCTCTCTGTCAATGTCATTGTAAATATTTATATCAGTGTCATTGATAACAATGTTGCCTAAAATGAGATAGAAAAACTCCCTTGTGATGTATTAAATTAATATTACTCTGGCCAACGAATAATATGGCTTTGTGTTTTCCTGAGCCTACCACGGTTGCCGAAAACTAGTATTTTTGGCCAAATAGTTTCTTTTGTGTAATAATGGCGAATAATTAATTGGTAATTTGTGTTATTGCTACATTGAGGTTATTGCTACGATGAGGTTTGAGATGTGTGTAGAGTTGTGTTACTCATACGTGAGGCGCCTCAAATGTCCCATGCAAAGTAATAAATTGTCCCATCACCTCAAACATACATTTTGGACCGCTACTAACTCTTTGACGTAGTGCGTGTAGTTGTTTACTCACGCTCAAATAAGAGTAGCTTCTAAGAAAGAGTAAAGGAATGCGCGTGTTGCGTATTAGCGTGGGTTTGAACTATTTTGTCCTGCTCACACTTTTCATGCTTGAACAAGACTAAAAGCGAATGAAACGATTTATGTGACACTTTTGAAGTTTCGGAGACACTTCGTGTTGATTTGTGATTTGAATAATCGCGCTATTTTCAATGTTGATATAAATTGTTATTTAAAAATATTGTTAAGCTTTTTGGTTTTTTTTTCTACTATGATATCACTATATTGTATTTATTGATAATAAACGTGTTTAAACGCGAGTGCATGACTTCATTGCATTTTAACTTTTTTAACTATGTGTTTGCCTTGATTTTTATATCTTATTTGAGATGGGTATGTTTTATGAATAAGGAGGCTTGACGAAAAAAAACGAATATGTATTTATTTTTAAATTATAATATGTAAAAATAATTTTACCTAGATAACTGAGAATATTTTTGCACCGCTTAAAGTACCTATATAATTTTGATTACATACGTTTTTATTTTCCACAATTATATGTTACTCAATTAACATAACACTTCAACGTCATGTTAGTTCAGTAAACTACTTTTCCTATGAAATAACCTCATCTAGCTCATAACTCAAAAACACGATATGACTTCAATTTGTATGTAGGTACTTCCCGTTTGAGGACCACCTCAAATGAGGTGGTACATCGTCCTACTTCATTTCTCAAAATGAGCACCTCATACAAACTCATAATATTCGTGTCTCCTACCCAACGCTAGATGTGTGACATGTATGTTTTTTATCATACGAATAAACTTTTTTTTTGAAAGTCTGACAATTCATCATACGATGATTATTATTAGCAAATGTCTACTAGAAATTTCGTGAAATATGTATGAAATATTGCCCATCTTTTTGATAAGTATGGACTCTATCATTTATTATTTAAAACCATAGACAGAAAAAGTTATAGACGGCGGGTGTATGCCATCGCAGTCACACTATAATAAGAAAGGAGATATACAATGACTATGGAAGTGAACGAGACAGAGCGACCGATTCTTTGTTCCGTAGCGTATGACCGGTTTTTACATTGTTTAGCACATCATATGCCAAACCAACTTTGCGTATGACTCATGTATTTGATGTAAAATCCCTATCTATAAAATATTTCTGATAAAAAGTGTAAAGATCTGATGTAACTTTTTGTAGAGAAACGTGCGATATAATTTTAGTAGCTGTAACAGTAAAAGCGAAGAAAAAAATCTCCCATAGCTGCTGTAGTAGTTAGTATAACAGCCATAAGACATTAGTAATAATCATAGTTACTATTGAATCTACTGTCTTTTTTGCCGACACGCTTGACTGTTTGCAGAACTCTGTGTTTCCTTTCAAGATTTTTTCATAATAAATCGTATATATTTCTCAAAGTTATCTTTGTACCAAATTTTATCGAAATTGGTTCAGACTTGAAAGCGTAGCAGACAGTAGGGATTAGATATTAATAGATGTTACTTTCCTAACCACTAATACCACTTCGTTTGTAATAAAAATAATAAAACTAAGCTTTATTTATTTGATTCATAGTTATTATTATGCTCACAATCTAAATACAGTGTGTATAACTACTGAATAAATTAACAATTTTTATAATCTCTATCGATTAGTGTTCTTTGTAACTTAGATTACATCATTATTTTTACATCAAAACTTTAAAACCAAAACAAAGTAAGAGTATGCATAATTAAGTAGGTAGGTATAGTCAAACGATATACATCGTAATGAAATATCAATCAATAAAAAATGATTCACTAGTTTTACATTTTAAGAAATAAAATCGTTTCGTATTACTCGAGTGTGATTTTTTACTTCATAAATAATTAGGTAACTGTCCAGAAACAATAATTATTTTAATATTCTCTTAAAATACAAAATAAAAAACAATTTATAAAAGATATCAATTGTCGGTTTTTTACTATTTAAACTACGACCACGACGTGGATGATTCCAAATATTTTAAATGACAGTTCAAACAGTGCCTTTAACTTTTCATAAAGAAATTAAACTTTATAAATGAATTTAACTCATCAACTTCAAAGTTTAGCCAACATACTGTTTTTAATAGTAACAGGTAAATTTAAACTTGTCTAACTTAAATTATATTTTATTACACTAATAATTACAAATTTTCTATTGAACATAAGTATTATGTACACAAATGATTCAGTACCTACTAATTGATTTCTATTTACAAAATATCTTAGCCATATTCATACAGATCTTGATCTTTTTTAGTAAAAAAGTAATAATAATGTATAAGTCTAATTATTATTTCATGATTAAGGATTCCAAAATAGTTGAATGATTAAAACAAACAAATTATTGTTGGTTTGCACTCTCCCACAATCACTGGCCTTGTTATTTTGAACATAATATGCAGGATCGGCAATTGTTTAGACTAAAATATTTACACCAAGTTTTAAATTAAATAAATACACGTAACTATTTAAAGTAAGTACTATTTTTACATCTATAATCACACGTTTTATTTATTTAAGTTTACATTTAGGATAAAAGATTAAAACACCGTGTTAGTTATCTACAATTTCTTGACAGTTAGTAAATTTTTTGAAATGAAAAATAACTAAAGTGTGCATGAGTATTAAGTAAATAATGATATATTTCTATAATATTTCCTTTAACAGAATATTGATTGGTGATCTTTTTGTTATTACAGTGTATAATTCTAAAATCATCGATAAATTCATTCATATCGCCACTAATAGTACATTAGTCTCTCGAAGCTTCTGCAAAAAATATGGTAGTTTTACAGAAGATTGAATCATTATATCCATTCGCCTTCAGTGAAGGCATTAAGACAGGCAACACTAGGGGGACGGTGGTAGGCTGTCGTCACTTTCAAGGTAAGTGACGTAGTTGTCTTCTCCAGGAGCGTGAGGCGGTCGAGGTGGTGGAAGGGACGGCACATCGTATCCATGCATCTGAAATATTAACTTCATATGTTAGGGGCTTATTGCTGTTCTATTCATAACAAAGTCTTCTTTCTACATCGTTCTAGAAACTGTAGAAACTAACTAAAGCGTCCTCTGTTATGAGTTAATGATTTCACTATGGATCGCCATAATAAGGATAAGTGTAAACATTAAAACCATAGATTGTTTTGCCAAATTGCTAAAGCGCTTATACATATCGTCGTATGCACTATATTTAAAAATGAATCAGTGGGTTAGGAGCGAAACAATGTAATAAACTAGCACCAAATTCACTTGTGATATTATAATTGTGTCTATGTACCTAAATTGATCCACGCACCTGATTAACAAGCTGCTGAAAAGCCGCGCTGTGGTGCGGCGCTCGGTCCAGGTCCGCGTGGAGAGCGAAGTCCGAGAGCGCCTTCCACGGCGGCTGGTAAGCCGTCACCTCCAGCGCCAGTGAATTTGCCTCGTGTCGCACCGGTGAGCCCGCCACTAGTGGTACCCCCATCGACATGTAGCCGAGACGACGGCCTTCCTGTTGAAACGGTTATTTATTAGTCTGGTATTCGTAGCTAGTCAATTAAACGTGACCATGGTTTAACAACACATTGTCATTTATGGCGGTTATCTATGGAGCCAAAATTCATACTAGCACAGCAATAAGTATGTGGCTTCTAAATCGTCTTTAGAGAAACGAGACTTATAAAACAAAACAAAAAAAGTGTATAATTTCACTTTTTTTTTGTTTTATAAGTCTCTTCTTAATTTAGTTCCCATTGTAATCGTAAATAGGTACATGCAGATAATATTTTATTTTAATTACGTTATTCAAAATGATAGTAATGTATTCTAACCTGATGATCATATGAAAACTGTTAACAAAAGAAAATACTTAATGACAAAAATACAATTCAATGTTAAAAAATTAGTGTTTTTTATAAAAAATACTTTTAATAATAGGTAAATACATGAGTATAATAATGATAACCACCTTCTCCTGTTGCATCTGCATCTTCAGCTGGATGGTCTTCTTCTTGTCTTTGCATCTTTTGTTCTGAAACCAGACCCTGATGACTCTCGGGCTGAGACCGGTCATCTCCACCAGTTGTTCTTTCATCAAAGCATCAGGACGTGGATTGGCTGCGTAACACGTTCTGAAACGCGAGTGGTATAATAAATATTTTTAAATTGCAATAAGACCGTATTTATGCTTATTCTTTGCAGTCAAAAAAAAAGATATTACTTTACCTATAAATGTTTTTTGTTGAATTTATCGAACAATAAACTTTCTATTCCTAAACTATAATATTCTTAATTATTATATTAGTAACAAACAGGCATCAGCCAACAGTCACAAAACGCAACTACTGCTGGCCTCAAGCGATAAATAATCATAAAAAGTGGCTTCAAGCCAGCATTGGTTGCGTTGTGTGACTGGCGTCTGCCACCAGTTTGCGTTTACACCTACCAAAGGAGTATTGAACCCTAAAGCAATATTACAAAAAATAATAATCAAAAATATAAACCAAATAAGTATGTAATTATTTTACAGAAAATATCACAGTCACAATAGCCTTGAGTACGACAAAAATTGAGCATTAAAAACTGACGTCACAACGTGAAACGTTAGTTTTCAATCAATCTTTGTCTCACCTAAGGGTATGAAGCTGTTTCTCGTTGAGAACCGTCCGAACTCTCGTTGGTTTTCCATCAGCTGCAGCGGAGGTGCGCGCTCGTCCGCTTTTGTGTGACCCAGATTCACTGCCAGAATCTGAAATAAAAGAATAATATCATTATTATAAATAAATTACTTATGAATATACCAATTATATTTTTAAGAAATACAGTTCTGGCCATTTTCTCGCCCAGCGCATTTCCGTGGTAACAACGCTAGCCTTATGGGGACGTTTGGACTACTTTGGACGAGGGTCCATAGTCCAAGATAGGTATTGGGTTCCGACTCTATTATATGTTATGTTAACATATTTGTTTTTATTGTGATAATTTTATATTTGATTTGTATTGTGTTATAATCAACAATATTATATATTCATAGGGTTATTGGTGATTATTAAAGGAATAATACGGTGGATGTTTTTCGAACCGTTATCCACAGTAATCTATCTTATGACGTCGTCTTCGATTATCCCGTTAATCTACTACAATATTATACAGCCGGAATATAATGGTAAATTTAAATTTGGCAACACTAAAAAACGGTTGAGTTTCTGTAGTAGTATGACGCAATAATTTAAAAAAAAAATTCCGTCTATTTCGTGAATTCTGGCGTCACGCATTGTGTTATACAGTCCTAAAATAAAAAGTACCTACTGATCAAAACGAAGTTATACAATGACCCATAATATTTCTATGTACTTACATACTTTCTAAATACCTAACAACTATTTAAGTACAGCAACTACTTATATATATTCAGTGACCGTAGGTAGATATAGCTAAAAGCGCTGAGTGCGTATAATTCTCAGCCCCAACAACCATGTCACATGCATGTTTAATTTAATTGTAATTTTAATCTCTCTTAACAAAGAAGGGTGAAAAGCAACCCACCTACTGACCGTTGTCCGCTAAATCCTACTTCAGTCACTTTCACACCTTTTTTAATCCTTAGTTTTTAGTGACGATATTCAATAAATTGGTTGTTTGTTCAGTCTAATTAGTTACCTTGCGTAGAGTCTCTTTAGTTAGATTTAATTGGGTAAGGAACCGACCAACATCCAAATTCCAATCACACTATTCAACCGAAATTTATACATCATAATAAGAATATTTATAACTTAAACTACCACTGAAAACGTGTTCTTATTATTACTCCTATTATTCTTATCTCCTGCTATAATTTGTAAAGCAACATGTAGATAGTATTTTAGTATTGCTATAAGATTAGAGAAGGCGTTTTTGTATCGATCTGAAATACCTCACATCAGCCTATAAGCCTGTTCTATTTTTAAGTACAGTATTTCATCGACGTTAACTTTTTACATTTAAGTAGTCTGATCCATACAAAGGTCGCCAGAAATCGCTTTAGGCTATAAGCTAAATATATTTTTTGATGTGCAATAAATACGTATTGTATTGTAAAGTATGGAGGTTGGGTGACCACTGGTCATTTCTGTTCTAATAATTAAATACATACAACGCAATGCGACATGCGCCTATTGAATTAGCCAATGTTGAATTAACCAATTGCTATTCTGAGGCGTACCTAGGCGATAGATATTTATATAATGCATACCATACATACAAAAATAATGATCTTGACGCATTTTGTCTGACAGTCGGATTTAGCGTCGCGTGGCACCATTTAACCTCAAATAAGAAGGAGTGTCATATTCCACTGTATATTTTTATACGACTATTCAGATTTGATTAAAATCAGTTCAGTAGTTTGGTACCTACTTATAAAATAATTCATAATAACTGAAAAAATTATAGATACATGGCGGAATTAATATTGGAGTCGGTCCGATGCCACTATTTTGAAAACAGCGTCCCATCTCAATGACAACATTACAAAGACTCACTGCTTTTTTTTAAATTCACAAAAAAATTTAAGTACCTATCTGTGTTATTTTAGACAGAAAGAACCGAGCAACTTGTTCAATCTATTGTACGAACTTTACACCTACATAATCCCTCCATCCCTTTGAGAGTTCATAACGCGCGTGTCAACAAAGGTAGGTACTCTTTGGTGTCAACAGCCCGATGAACTGACGCTGGCCAATGTCCGCCTAATCCCACTTCACACCTATGTAATCCTGCTGGCTACACATCATTAGACTTTGTGCATTTTAGATTCAAGTGATTAGTCTAATTGACTTTAATATGAATGCAACACAATGCCTACACTTAGAGACACCGTTTCTAGATAGGATAAGAGAATATCTTGTTTTTAACCCCCGACGCAAAAATGACAGGGTGTTATAAGTTGACGTGTTTGTGTGTGTGTGTGTGTGTGTGTGTGTCTGTCTGTTGTATTGTAGCTAGCGAATTGACTGATTTTAATTATGTTTTTTTTATTTGAAGCTGCAATAGTCGGGAGTGTTCTTAGATAGGGTAGACTGGGTACGGTTGAAACATTTTTGAGTTTATCGTCCATAGCATCGAAATTAGTTGATCAAGCGATCACGGAAACATATCAAACAATAGAAGGTATATCTGTCTAAGTAACAGGCAATATTATTAGACATTACTGTGTTACATTTTTACATCAAATCGAATTTTAAAAAAAAAGTAATTTGTTTCATTCGTCCCCTTGTCGGGGTCGGATGAAACAGTGCCGGGGGTCAATTGAAACACATGAAAATAATACGATATAGAGTAAATAAACATGTTTTATCAATCATTTTTTAACATTTTATGTTATGCCAGACAATTTATTGTTATCCCAAATCCGAGGTCGCGATAAGTCGTACTTGACGATCAGTTCATATGCCAATTTCTTAACTTTATTTTACTTAGGCCAAAATAAATATCTACACATCTGATTTAATTGACGCTTTTGGTTTAACAATCTATTGTAAGCTTTATATCCCATCTTTTGTTCCTCTTTTCCACATCATCAAGGAACAGTGGTTCAGTCTATTCTTCTCAGCAGTTGTTCTTAACGAAGATCCCGATTTTACATCATCATAAGCTTGTTTCTATATTGCTATATTGGCTTAACCTCTCGTAGTCGTACTTTGACGTACCCTTAGCATTTAGGAAACAATAAAATTAAATAAATAAACTGTTTCAATCGTACCCACAAATAATGTTTCAACTGTACCCAACCCCCCTGCTAGGTATTCATTAGTTCATAGTAAGAATAATAATTAATTGTTACAAATACTAGATTACTAGATAGATAGAAATACAGACAAGCACAGCGAGCGAAGAGCGACGCAATACAAAAATTCATGTTTCGACCTGTCGCCCGCTTCGTACTCCCCTTGTACCCCTGACCTCATCGCGCACTAATCACAAGATATTCACTTTGTTAGATATACCCTACCTATGTTTGATAAAAATCAGCCCAAGATGCCAATGCCACAAAATGGAGTATTACATATTTTTTATTAATTCCCTCAATGTATAACAAATTAAAGAGCGTGCCTAGTAGAATCCTATAAGTACGTTGAGACAAAATTTCAAATCCATAAAATGGCATTTGCAATTGTATTGTCATTAAAATTTTACTTGTTACCTATCAACGTTACGCAAAAATAAATAAAAATAGATACTATCAAAAAGTAAAAGAATTATTTAAAGTCACAAATATTATAATGTAACTAATAATAACTATGATTCACTTTGTAATATTTTTTCAGTGTCACTTTGTAACACTTAGACCGACGGAAACTCTGCGACATTTACCTGATTATAATATTTACACACTCATTTTACGAAAAAGACAAAAAAGTATCACACACACTTTGTCATCTATTCACGATATTTAAAACGAATAATTGTAATAATATATTTATCATAGCGATAGATAAACAATCTAATCTAAAATCAAAACAAATCTCAACAAAACTAATCAATTCTAAGATCATAGAAAAATAGAAAATTCCCAGAAAATGAGAAGGCTGACTGAGATTACTTAGAAAACTGAACGACTAGTAACAAAATCATCGAAATTTTTTATAAATTATACGATAAAAGAGCCATGGCTTGACACCCACGCGGCACCTTTAAAGGCGGCAGAGCTTTGTCGGCGTACATCAAAGAGTTATTATCGATCAATCAGTGCAGCGCGAAACGATTGCCATCGAGACACGAATGTATAGATGGTGATAAGACTAATCAGTAATCAGGCGTGTTTCTGATAGGCTCCACTAATAATGATGTGATTTTTGACCGATATTAAAACCTATATTTTGTTGTTGAGTGCTGCGTGATTTTCGCAACTACTGATGTAGGTTACGAACGGTTTGGAATTTTATATTTTATAATATTTATCTCTAACTAATGTGATTGGAACTATGATGAGCTACCTACTATTATTTAGCGTTAACATAATTTTGCTTTGTAACCAGTTACCAAAGAAGACGTTGACGTCTAACCTAACCAAGTAAATAGGACGTCATTTCTGCATTTTTTTAAAATATATTATTATACTTACCTCGTATTATATCGTAAATGTGTATATAGACAACATGATGATAATAGGGAGAAAGCTCGTCTTCGAGGCCCGGTTCGCGCCCTAGAACTTTTAAATACCTACTTATGTGAAAACTAAAATTTATAGGGCGATCAAAGACTACAGTGGGTTTTACCCTACTGCCCGAAACAAGTCACTGTGTCGACTCTGGCAAAGTTTTTCTTTATTTGTCAGTTTGGAAATCACGTGACCCTATTTTTGATATCGCTCGTATGACTTGATATTCGCAAGCGAAAGAAATCGCCGGTGAATTCAGTTTTGAATGATACTGCTTATGCGCATTTTTAAACTATTCGAAAGCTGAGTTACCACATTAGATATTATAATAATAATAATATAATAATAATCATTCGTATTGTAAACGAATGGTACGTATGAATTTTCAAGAATGCTATTTTTCGCATATCGTCTCCGTCAGTGACGTTATTAGCGAGTAATGAATTCACTCGAACGGTTCAAAAATAGAGCCTGTGAGATTTCACCCACACTGAAAGAAAAATTTGTCTAATTTTTTGGTGCTCCTGATGTAGCTTTTAGTATCGGTAGCTGTAACACTGGAACAGTTTCTTTTTTGTCGAAATGTGTTTATTGTCATCACATCCAAGTTTCTAGAACGGTGCGTTAAGTTTGCCCACCAAAAAAGGGCAAAGTGAATGAATTAATGAATATAGCTTTAATGCACACCAAACAAATATAAAACATATAGCAAGACAAATCTATACCATGGTAGTATGGTAGCAGCCTTATCGCCTAAAGCAATTTCTTCTAGGCAGCCTTTGGATGGAGAGAACTTATATTATAAAAAACGATTGGTGCAACCAAACTAATACTAATAAAAAAACGATTCAAAACTAACTAACACGAATAAAATAAAAAATTTAACTTGAAAATAAACTATAAGATAAGTGAAATGTATCACTAACCTTGCTGGTTATAAGAGATATTTATTGACCTTTAATTAACGTTAGTTAAGGCAAGTCTTGTTACATTTGAATTATTAATTATTGAAAAAAAATAAACTTAAAAAACTTACTTAAATACTTTTATAGTTCTAAGAACTAATATTTATTATACTATACATATATTTACATTGTGATTTATTTCTTTCCTTATTAGTAACACGAGGTTTAGTAACTCACCCGACATAGATCCTAGCTCGTGCGGGTGATGCGAGTTGTTGTTGCTGAGTGTGGTGTTGTTGTTGCTCTCGGCGTTGCCGCTGCTGTTACCGCTAGTGTTAGCACTCTGTGAACGTTTGTTACGTTGCTCATTAGTTGCTGCTGGCTGCAGATTGACAGAAACAATAGGATAACACCAGTTTACTGACACAAAAATGTAGAACGAACATTATGTTTAAAAGTAGGTACTAATTACATTGTAAATTTATCCAACAGGAACACTTCGTTTTTTTGACGTGAAAAGTATGTTTTTTGTCACTTTATGATATTCCGCAATCACTTTTTTTTAGCTATGGTAGTTGAGTAGTTAGTGGGTCATTCCTACGAAAGACTCTCAAAGAGCTTAGAAGGAAAGTAGAGAACTACTCTCAAGTTGAGAAAATCTGTCGCTAAGCACCTAACGGCGTGATCCGGCAGTCTTCCTTTCCTCAGCGCCATTTACAAGCCAATTTTAATAAAAATTGGTAACACATTGCACATGCGAAACACAACTAAGATCGGTCAAGTGGTTGACGTATGTTTTTACAAAGTCGCAAAAAAATAGTCGCGATTTCATCAGTTCGCGGAATTACAAGTAATAATCAGATTTACTAAGTCATAAGTACCTTTACACAGTAAAACAATAAAACTTAGCATTAAATTAGAATTAGACTTACATTTAGATTCAACTTACTTTTTCTAGTACATCGTGGTCTTCTCTACAATATAAAGCACCGCCCTCTCGTAACGCGAATTCGTCTCCTGTAAACATAAATATATCTATTATACCTACTCGTACATGGTTACATACAAGTTATTAAAACTTGTTAACGGAACGCGTCATAGAACTTTACATAAACATAAGACTCGGTGCATCGAATGACGCTACAAAATATATATATACTAGCTGACCCGGCCACGCGTTGCTGTGGCTATTTTATAGCGTCAACAACACGTGGTAATTATGCTGTTAAAATGTAGCTTATATGACACGTTCGTAGATTTACCATAGCAGCGCCATCTATTGATTACTTACTCAACCCAGTCGAAAGGTATCGACATCTGTTAGAATCATTTGGAGTTAACAGATAATTGTGACTGTCAAATAATAACAGACAAATAATTAGCAATAAATTAAAATTGCGACTATAATTTGAGATTTAAACTATCCTATCTCTCAAGTTGGATCGAACTGCACATGGTGTGCGAATTTTATTATAATCGGTTAAGTGGTTTAGGAGTCCATTGAGGACAAACATTGTGACACGAGATTTATATATATTAGGAAGATTGTTATATAATAGAGTTATATGAGTATATAGAAACGCGATGCGATATCTTTTAAATAATTTTTAGTGTTTGGTACAAAAATATATGATATAGGTCAAATACGTCGAAATCGTCAATTTCTAAAAGTTCAATTTCAACGTTTTTGATCGATTGAGTTAATTATTCACTCAAAAAAAGTTTAGTAGACTAAACTAAAAGTTCCTAAAATTATATCCATCCTTTTCTCACTTTTGGAAACGAAAAGAGAGGAGACAATTTTAGAACTGTCAAATTAGGTTAATTTAGTAAGTTTGGCTTGTCCGAATAGGGCCCATTGTCTTTTTATAAATCGTAGGTATATTTTTTTATAGACATTAAAGTTGTCAGAGTCTTTAGTTAAATTATAATAGAATCTTAAATAATAGAATTATGAACCAACAATAGGCGAAAACGAAATGAAAAAAAATATAGCAGAAAGATTAACATTCAAGTTTAAGATCAACAGATAATCCAAATGCTGATACAATAGGCGTCCTGATAATATACCCGGCCTCGGAGACATTAAGTCATAAATTTCTAACCGTGTCAACTGGTACGCCCCATTACATTAGATACGTACGCAATGGCTTGATACGATTAGCTGAGCACGAGTCTCCACTATGAAGGGGTAGGCAATAGCTTACCACGCTGCGCGCTGCCCAAATTGCAGGTGTGTTGAAACAAATAGTAATAAAGTTTTTTTTTCACATATTGTTTTATAAATCAAGCGATTTTATGAAGTTACTGTAACTTTTTTATACCAATTTCCCAAAAATTAAGGAAACAATCAATTTGATTGTATTTCTATTTAATTTTTAGTATCTGATTTTTCAAATAATGCTTTTTCGTTACAGTCGTTTCACGACTCGAAAAATACTATTTTTTTGTATGAAGGGGAATATACCTTACAAATGTAATCCAATTTTAATTTTAAAATCAAAATGGATTTAGTACTTTAGATCTTAAATCAAAATAACTGAAAAAAATGGTCATCGGCACCTGCCAAATTGAAGTAAGTAGGTGTATTTTTTTTTTAATGTACTTGTAACGACTCGTAATAGATGCCTTAAACAGTAAGCTGGCTTGGCTGACGAAAAAAAACCTATTATCTAAAGAATTGTAAAGTTAAACAATTATTTTTAATTGCCCACTTTAACTGCCCACTCCTGAGTATAGGTCTCCTCCGAGCTATCCTTTCCGGTCCTGTGCTAATGTCGTCCACCTAGATCCTACCGTCCTTGCCACATCTTTCACAGAGCTACTCGTAGTAGGTGGTCTGCCTGGCAGTCTTTTCCCCCCTTACGTGGCCTCCATATTGTGACTGCTTTGGACCACCTGCCGTCATCTCTTCTGACCAAGTGTCCAAATAATTATTCGACTAATTTAAAAATTTGGATTATCTGTAGATCTTAAATGGTCTGTCTATAGATAATCTTTCTGCTATATATTTTCTTTGTTGTTGTAGTTAGATTTAAGAATGATATAGAGTGTTACCAGGTATAAGTTGTCTTGCGCAGGCGCAACACCGGAAGCAGTCTATGTGGTATATCTTCGTCTTGGCTCGCATTACAAAGTCGTTCTTGCTAAACGATGCGCCGCACTTGTCGCATTTAGTACCGAATAACCTGCGGGACAAGATATAGGAATACATTAATAGTTCGCAATAACTGATTCGAATCGATTTCAAAGACCCCGACAAGAGAAGAAGAGAGGAGACTATTTTGTATATATTTTTAAACGGTATCATAAAGGAAGAGGTTCTCAATTTGTCGAAATCTTTGTTTGATGTGTTTCAAGATTTATCAATTAAGAAGGTACATACCAATTTTAAAAAAATTTTAGAAGGGTCTAACATTTTTTTCGTGTAAACATTACATACTAATTTTAAAAAAAATGTTACTACACGTTATATACATAGATATTTTTTAGTGGATCTTTAGTTTGGTGTGATATAAAGTTATATTCATTCATTCAACAGGGGCTGAACAACGAAAAAACAACAGAAAAGTGTGACAATACTTAAGGGTTTTTTTTAGTTTACCAATCCAGGTGAACAAATTGTAGAATAAAATTGTGCAAAAAAAATTGAGCTTTCCATAAAAAAATTGGTTACGCTATCGGCCAAGTTGTATGGATGACGCATTATATTTTTTCTCGAATTTTGCATAATTTTGTTCTACATTGAGTTCACTTTGATGGGTAAACTAACACACATAATTATTGTCACACCTTTCTGTCACACGTTGTACCTACCTATAGGCAATGGTAACAGTAGGTACATTGGGCGGGTTGGTAGGTACCTATGTACACTTTTGACCACATTTTATCGAAATATAAATAACTAAAAATAGTTATGTAATTTCAATTGAACTTACACCTACCTAAATCTAATACAAAGAGAAGAACCGCCTAACCCTTTAAACCCTATACCTATAAAATTATACAACCCACATATATGAGTACCTACCTACTTTTCTGAGCTCGACGTTTACATATTTCTACACAACCCTACCATCGACCTCCTCCACTATAATAATAGCTGTGTATAGCGAATGCTTTTAGCGATATTGCCAAGGGGTGGTACTAACCCCCGGTCGATGACCCGAGAGAGGCTTTCACGGACTATTTTGGGCGTTGAAATGATTAACGCTTTCGGTTCTACGTTTATGTGGATTAGGAGGTTTTTTAAAACGCGAGTGTAAGGGCTAATATACCTTTTAATGCTGGTTTGTGTTTAGTTTTGTAATTGTGAAGCAAAAATTAAAGCTTACGATAAGTTGAACTAGATTACTAGCAGCGCCCTGCGGCATTGCCCGCTGTAAATAGGATAGGATGGTATAGTAGTAAGCGTATTTTTGGTTGCAATATTTTTAAGTGACTAATCTAATTTGGATGAATGAAGTGTGTGTGAATCGTTTGTTTAGTTATTTTGCTCAGTGCATTCGAACAACAACTAACTTTAGCACTTATAACTAAAAAATATAAAATCTCAACCAAAACTATTAGCATTTATTCTACTTACTAGTAGTATTTTTAGTTGAGTATTGTCCATCGAATTTCTTAAAAACACAATTTAATAAATAGCTACCCACTTTCTAAAGCTCTTAGTATTTTAATTAACCTTAAGAAACACAATCACTTTAAAAACAAATCTTGACCCACAACAATACATATAATCAATTTATTATATCACGTACCGAAATCACTGTCAAAATGATCGGCAAACATCAAACGGCACCAACGTAGACAATTTATGTAACAAAGATAGATTTTATCTTTAAATCTAGTAGATGTACAGAGATAAGATTAATGCACAGTCTAGATCCGATTGGAAAAACATATATTTAATGATCGTCTCAGCAAAAAAGCGGTGATATTAGAAATGCAATAATTAAGATTGGAATTTTGGCGCCGTTTGATTATGTACGTCTACGTTTTAATTGATAAGTAATCGGCGATATATAATTAAAATGCTATTACAATATACATGTAAATAATGTATTTCTCTATCACTATACTTAAGTAGCTACATTAGTAAATTATCTGGGTGTAAATCTGTAGAAAATCGATTTCCTGTTATGCTAGATTTCTTATTTTTTGGCGCCACTTGATTGCCGTTTAATTGATAAGGTATTCATTGATATATATATATATATAATTATTTTGGTTGAGTTTTACCATCATAATTAAAGTCCCTACCTACTACTATATTTACGAACTAAAGTGTATTCACATTACATTCCACTGAGAATGATTTATATGCACTTTATCTACCTAAATGATGTGAATTCATACGGATCGTATACTGATAATATCACTATTTTATTTACGAATAAAAACATACGTTTTTACCTCAACAACACACATTAATTATTCAAATGAATAAAAAGTAGGTAGGTTCAACAATACGAATATTAATGGTAATCGAAGAAATTTTTGTGACCCTTGAACTAGGAAGACTCTGTTTCGTAATATTGACATATTTACTAAATCAAATCATTAACATAAGATTAAAGAAAGTAACATTGCTAAACTGAATCCTACACAAAGTTGAAACCTAGCATATTATGTTTAGCCTATTAACGTGGCCTGTAGCGATAGCTGGCTAAACTATAACGAAAAATATATGAAATGAAATGAAATTATTTATTGGCCTTATAACCACTCATGTTATACTAGGCAAGTCACATTACAATATTTCGCACAATATTTAATGTAATAAATTTCAAATGTACCTGTCAAAAAAATTACAATTCACTTAATTACAAAATTGTAAATTCTTCCAAATAATAAATAAAAAAAAATAAAAAAAATATACTGTGAAATATGAGCGAAAAAAAGCTTAATAAATCCTAAACCCGTGATCGAATCGACGTGTTCATGCTTGAGAGGCTCATTATATACACTAAATACTACTAGGCTGCTGAACTAATATTTATATTACAGCCCTGTAAATAGCCAGCGCTCCCGGCTGAAACTCTACACCGCGTGCGGGTGTAAAGTTTCGCTAATTGACGGCCGGGTTGCGGAAGCTACACTCTACACTGTCCTATACTTTTCAAAGAATAGATTTAACTATAATTGCAGACATTACCTCTGCAATTACTGTTAGAGAATAGACACAGGTAAGTAGGTATAAAATTTAATAATGAAAATGGTTGACCGGCGCGGCGGCAAGATGGGTCAACGACATAAGATCTGTCACGTTTCCAGCCTGACTGAACACGATTGGCACGGGACCGAAGAAGATCGCATCATATGAGAGAGGCATATACCCAACATTAGGATAAGGAAGGCTGTGGATGATGATGAATGAAAATATTTCAGCAGTCGTACCTACTACTACATTACTATACTTACTTACCTACATCATGATAAAGATGTAAACTCAAGCCAGATAGGGGTCACTAAATACACCCTAATGAACAACTTTGGTTACGGGAGCCGCTGTGAGTTCAAAAAATAAAATCACCTGTTTCATACATTTTGTGGACGAAATTAATAAAACAACTGTTTTTTTTCTCGATTTCATGTTTACTCCCATAATGAAAGTTGTTCGTGATGATGAGTATAGTTATCCCCTTTTGGCTCTGTATACTCTTAATAGATAACCAAAAATAAAAACAAACATCGATAAACACTTCCATGTAATCAACTTATTGAAACATGTACGACGCACATTTAAAAGACCTCCGTAGACTAGGAGGTTAACATATAACTTCGACAGCCAGCGGTATCGGATTCGAATCTGGGCCGGGTTAAGTGATATTCCAAGGACAACCTAGACGTGTAATGCTACCGAAAATCGTAATCATGAAGTGTACATGTTTATCTAGGCATGAGCTACACTGATCGTTTTAGTAAGACGTTTTGGGTCTAGGTCTTATAGACATTTTTTAGATAAAGTATTAGAAGTACCAGTTATTAAACACTAGCTGAGCCCCGCGGAAATCAGATAATCAAACGGGAACACTGCATTTTTTAGGAATAAAAGTTTGCTATGTGTTAATGTAGGACATAAGCTACCTTGGTGCCCAATATTATCCAAATCAGTTTCGCAGTTTTTGCTTGAAAGAGTATCAAATTTACATACAATTTTTCGCGTATATAATATTCAGTAGGATAGATGTTTAGTAAAAATATATAGTACCAAATCTATCGGAAGCTCTAGCATAAATAAAGGATATTATCCTCCGCGATCGTCTACAACTGTAGTTCACTTCCGAGGGATGTTTTCTATAAACACTTTTTGTTAAGGAAACTTTCGTTTATTTTCTTTTCTCTTTCGGATATGAGATAATTACTCAGTTCGATTTGTGTTTGATTTCATTAATTTTATTGTATCAAGAAATGCATTCTATAACCATAGATATGAACATAAAGAATCAAGTTTTTATTTTTATTTTAAAGTGTAAGATATTTTTTTAGTGATGCTGCGAAAGTGCTACGAGGTTTCGTAGACCCTAGATTGCTACACAGACTACATTTTATTTTACATGCATAGAAATTATAGAACGACTTTTTTAGACACCTGTGGGAAAAACAGTCTAATTCATGTTAGTTGTTTGAACGACTGCCACCGGTGCATTGGCAATTGTAACTAAATTTGGTAATTACAATAATTTAAAAAAAAGATTGACAGTTCTTTTTTCCTTTCCTTAGAAAAAAAAAAACATGTAAACATGCATCAATACTCAAAAGTTTGTTTACATTCTCACTATATTCTTAGTATTCAGCACGTAAAGTGAGATAAGTGAATGTCTCACGAGGACAACATTCGAAAAAGTACAACAAACTTGATTAGTACACCGCACCACCACAAACGGACGGATTTCACAACGTTTACCAAAATAGAAACACAAAAAATGTAATCGAAAACCCGCTTATCCGGGCCGGTGTAAATGGGAACAAACATTACCATAGACATATCGAGTTGCCGCCGCCCGCCGCGCTGTCAAAGTCAAACTGACGTTTGTTTTGGCGCCAAAATACATAATGCTCAGTCAAACTCGGTTTGTTTTCTCTTCGGCACATCACAGTAAGGAGTCACCAACATAGTTTGCCGCTCCTACACCCATTTCTAACCATAATTCAATCTATTTTATGCCTTATTCGTTTACTACGAAAGCCTGCACGGAAGAAAGATAAGATGTAAAATAGTAAAGGCATATTTGCATTGCTGTAATTCTATATTTTGGCTGCGAGAAATGGAAGGGTGAAAAGGTAAACATATGCGCGTTATTTTAGTGAATTCATCTTTGGTGTCTGCGTGTGTATAAAAAGTGGCGCCGCGATGCGATGGTGATTGACATTTGGTTATGCATTTTTCTTTCTTTTTTTTCCGGTGCTGAAGGAGTTGTGTAAGCAAGGAGGTTAATATTAGAGAGTTATTGAACTCGGTGGAGTAAACTTTGTTTGTTTATTCTATTATTAGCAAACAGAGGGGAGGTTGCTCGGTGTCTCTGCCTAGTCTGTGCTTGCGTTGCAGAAGTACCTACCTACCTACCTAGATCTGTAATGTTATATTGCAAACAAGTTTGTTTGTGCGATATGTGGAGGCAACGAGAGGTTGGCTAATATTGTTACAGCCTTCACTATTTGTTGATACTATACCAGCTACTGAATACACTCTTTCGATAGATACCTATTATCATAAGGCTATACCTAATTTAAGGATTCAAAGTAGGTACCTAGTTTGATAAGTAGGTACATTAATTTATTTTAGTGAAGAATGACATTCATACATAAATATTTACAGTTCATCTTATGTACGCCAGAAGCAGGGACGCAAGAAATCCAGAGATCTTGTCTCCTGTGCTGATTACCTCACAAGAGTTTTTTTAGTGAATATTTGTGAGATTGTGGTATCATTACCTACCATTAAACTGATAAAAACTCACTAATTTAAGTCTAAATACACGCGAGTGCGAGTCTACGAATTCTTAGCTCGCCTTTAGGACAATCGCAGTGTGTCGTCTGAGAGGTTATGTTTACGTTGATATTATGGCTTATTATTGTTCACACGTTTTTGCTACCAGGTTTAGGTATCATAGGCATTTATTCCCAATGAAAGAGAAATACAAAAAAAACACATATACTTACAGCTAAATCTTGCAGCTTTGAGATGCAATAAGTAAATGAGAGTTTTAATTAGAAGTCTTCGAATCTCAAGTCCTAAATGATGAATAATAACCATTTTTTCCACTGGTATACGAGTTTGTGTACTGGTACACTGTTCCGCAATTTAGTGATTGAACATTTTTTTTTTGGTTTGCAATAAAAGCATTCTGTATCGTATTGTTGCTGGTCTGGATTAAAAGATTCTAAATCTATATAGGAGCGGAGCAGGGTAAGTAAATATACTCGATGAGAAGCGATCGATGATTTGCAATCAGAAGGGCATAAGCACCATGCGACCGATAGGAAACGCCCTACCATCATGCTATGGTTTCCTCACGATGTTTTCCTTCACCGGTAGCTCAGGCTCTTTTTGCATGTTGTGTAGTTGTTCCTATGTTTTGTATCATATCTACTAAAATAATTATATTTATACTAGCTGTGCCCCGCGGTTTCACCCGCGTAGTTCCCCGTTGGATTATCGAGGTAATTGGGAACTACTATTTTTGAAGTCGGTTAAAAAGTATCCTATGTTCTTTCCCGGAGTCCAATCTACCCGTGTACCAAATTTCACCCAGAGACAGATAGACAGTAAGACAGAGCTACTTTCGCATTTAAAATATTAGTTAGGACGATATCTTACCTAGTATAATCTCTCTTGCAATAAGTCTTCCCGTCTCTGACAAAGCAAGTGCAAGACTCGTCCAGGTACTGCCTGCACTCCTGGCACTTGAGACACGCGGCGTGCCACTCCAGGTCGGGCGCCACTCTGAGGATGTACTGGTCGTGGATTTGACCACCGCACCCCACGCATAATGACAGCCGAAGTTTCTCTGTGGTAAAAGAATAACGAACAATTTAATTACATTTATTGATTATCCATAGGTCGCTGGTTCAGATCCGGCTCGAAGGACCAGAAAATGAGGCTCGTGGATTTAATCTATCGATCACTTATAATACAAAATGAAAGATGTTGCCGGTATCGCAGTAAGATGTGTAATAAAAACAACAACAGAAAAGCTACATTTGAAAGTATAAAAGAATAAAACGGAAAGTAATGAAATCTTCTAAATCAGGTTTGCTCCGTGAAGGTGCGTTCTGCACATTTATAAACAAATGGGAGTTCAAAAATTTTTACTTGACTAACTGTACCAAACGTCGATAAAGTTCAAAATACCACATTTATAAAACGTAGGACGAGTTGCATAATGGAAATATTATTTATTTTGATTTTCTGCCAGTCGTCCCAAATGGGGTTAGGTACATATGTACTCGTAGGACGAGTTGACGAGAATTACTTCATTAAAGGAAGTATTAGAAGCGATTTGTTTTATTATTATCGTTTATAACCTATCTTCTACAGCACTTTTGGGTTGATGGGTATATATTCTATAGAGAAAATGATCACAATATTACTAAGATTACTTAAAAATGATTTATAAACAGAAAGTTTGATGAGTAAGTACGTACTCGTAGAATGGCTGTTATGAAAAAATTTGAACCAAAATAATTGTAATTGCAAAAATTACTACCTACTTATAACAGATATATAATATAACAAAAACTATTTTTTATACATTTGACCACAACTCGCCGATGTAATCGAAACGATGATGCGGCTTAGGATGTAGCACGCTAGCCTAGAAGAAATTGATTGACTAAATACCTACTACAAAAGAAGGTCTTACAACTAAAAAGAGATCTCTTCCAGAAAAAAATATGCCTACTAATATTATAAATTTGAATGTATGTTTGTTATGTTTTCACGCAAAACCTACTTAACCGATTATCGTGAAACTTTGTACACATATACTTGGAGGTATTAAAAGTAACATAGGATACTTTTTTATAAAAATAAAGTTTATTAGGAAAGATAAAAAAAAACATCCAAGAGGTTGAAGTCGCCGGTTACATCTAGTTATTTTATAAAAAATACTGAGTCCTTCAAGTGTCTATCTGACAATAAGTTTTGACGAACTGCGGTGGTATATAATAGATATAAAGAAAGGATGGATATTTGAGGTTCCCTACACATCTGCTTCAAACATCGACATGAAATAAAGTGTTTGGCTACAACTGATCTCAAAATTCACAAACAAACTATTCATCTTATTTTCTATATGTATAAAAAAAAGAATTGGACAGGGTGTTCACCTTCATGGAATTTATTTATATTAGCTACTTGTGTTCAGTTCCTAATTGTTTGTTTACTAAGATTTCTTGAATATAAAATTTCTATATGCAACACGTAAGTATGTAATGTTTTCTTGCATTCAAAATCGACCTTATATATAAAGTTATCCAATATGATGACTATAATGACCTGGCTTTAGGTTTAGTATACGTTAGATATGTTAATCTTCTTAAAACGAAAAAAAATCAGTGAGCTTTTGTAGTCTTTCACAAAAGCTCTGCAAAAAAACTCAGTCGTATAATCCTATTTACTCGTATATTTGAGTTGGCATGTGATTTAGACCCATTATCCTACTTAAAAGTCCAGCCAAACACCGCCCTTGCCGTCATAACACTAGAGATGTGGTACAATATGAATAAATCATCGTTCTACAATCGATACTGGGTGGGCGTGGCGCGTTTGAAGAGATACTGATGAGGTATAGTCGTCTCTGTTTTGTAGGGGTCTCTTTCTGTCTTGTGTTGTTTTGTGGTAATAAAGCTAGGTATTATAGAACCTGCATGGGCAATGTATATTATAAGGCAATTGTAGATACTCGTTTTGGTATAGTTTTACGTATGCGCTAGTAAATTCGAGGGTTCCTGTATTTTAAGTAGGTACTTACCTAATACATGTAAGAGAACTTTCGGCGCATTCAGCGAAGTTAAAATTGGTCTCCTATTCATCGGTGCGTGTAGGTTTTTTGTTTTTAATTATTATTTAATTAGGTACTCTATGAAATTTATACCCTACTTAC
Source organism: Ligdia adustata (assembly GCA_947049295.1). Taxonomy (NCBI): domain Eukaryota; kingdom Metazoa; phylum Arthropoda; class Insecta; order Lepidoptera; family Geometridae; genus Ligdia; species Ligdia adustata. The sequence continues at coordinate 7,809,886 of OX346237.1, forward strand.
AATTTTGATAAACAATTGACTAAGCACCTATATGTATATAACAATGCAATATAGTAATATTAATAAGTAATACATACCTATATAATTATACATAAAATAAATAGGAAAAAAATAACTTTGTAATTTAGTACTAAGTATTATAATTTTTGTAAGTATTGTATTATAATTAAATATAATTCTTAAGAATAAAAATTACGTTTGTTATTAAACTCAGTGTTTGCGTTACTTACCTCTTATTAGGCACCTACCTAATAAGAGGTAACGCAAAATAAAAAAACATATTTAATTCTATCAAATATTAAACAACTATTTGTTTATACAGTCCGACGTCTGATTCAAAAACCTGTCAAAATTAATAATGAAAACCAAGCACAGAAAAACGTCTTGGCGTCAGGCTAGTTGCGGTCAAATCAGACCTAACTTCTACAAAACTTGCCGGAACAAAGCAAATATTTTGTAGAATCAAATACCATGCAGACATCAAAATTTAAATATAACTGGCAAGATACTCATATATGTAGGTAGGTATAAACAAGTAAGGTCCTTAACCTGTGAGTAATGACAATGCGTAGTAACAACCTTGTTATGTTGTTATCTGTTAATCTGAAGATAATCCGCGCCGCAGCGCAGCATGCGTGACGGACGGGACGACTTTATGTAGAAGAGTAACCATTAGGATAATAATTAGATAAGGGGATTTTCAACCGATGTTCCACCGTTGGTCAATAGATGGCGTTATGATATTAAAATTAGGTGTTGTAACTCTTTTGTAATTTTAAAATTATACAAAATAATTAATGTCGATTATTATAAACCTTTACCTACCCACTGCTGACTAAAGGTCTCCTCTTGCAAGCGCCATCCTTTCTGGTTCTGTGCTTAATGTCGTAAAATAATAATAAAATAATTACTTATGAAAAAATACTAATTATCAAAAATTATCAACGATTAAACGTTTGAATTTTCTAAAACATACTCGTAAAGTACCTAGTTGTAATCGAGAGGAACTACTTTCATTTGATAGATAATAAATAAGCAAACAATTAAATAGAAATATTATCAAGCACATATACAACGATATCATGATAAATAATGATCTCAATGATGAACAAAATAATGATCTCAATGATGAACAAAATAATGATCTCAATGATGAACAAAATAATGATCACAATGATGAACAAAATAATGATCACAATGATGAACAAAATAATGATCTCAATGATGAACAAAATAATGATCTCAATGCCCCTAGGAGGCCGCGTGCCGCCACTAATGCATGTACCGATGTCATTTAATTACAATTAACCCGTTATGACTTGAAAGTAAACCGCTATCAGTTATGTTATAAAACAAAATAACAATTAAACACTAAAAACTGCAATAACAATAAACTTTCAGAAATCAAATATCATAAAGCAAAATACATGAAAAGCGACCTCCTTTCACATGCCGTTACTAATTCACTCATTAAAGTGTTTAAATTGATTAACTGACTGTATTGTGTGCATTAAACAAATGGCTATTTATTTCAAGTTAAAAACGAACAATGGATTTATATGAAAATATTAGCCGTTACCCACGGCGCTGCCCAGCAACATAAAATAGAATATAAATAAATTTCAAACTTTGAATCAATGAAAAAAGTTGAACTCCTTTGAGATTGATTTTCCAAAAATCCTTTTTAATAGGTATACCCCTACACCGTCCAAATGTCATGTATATAAGTTCAGCCGTTTATATACTCCTTGCTGATTCCTAGCGAATATCAGTCAGTCTCAATCAGTCAGGACGTACTTTACTCTTTTATACGCATAGATTAGCTGCCCGCGTTAATAGGTATACAGGATAAAAAGTAGCTTGTATTAAACCAGCATCTAAGCGATCTCCGTAGCAAATTTCATCTAAATTGGTTTATACGATAAAGTAACAAACATACATGCAAACTTTCGCGTTTATAATATAAAGTAGTATTACGGGCAGGATCAGGAAACGCATAAACTAAGTAGGTACTAGCAGTTCTTAATGTAACAAAGTAACAATCATAATTCGATTTAATGTCTTTTTCTTGCATACATCCGTCCATTTCAATATTGCCACAGATTAATCTAACAGTTAGTATGTAAGTTAAACCACCCGTAACTTCGTTGCAACAATTTTGCAGTGATCAAAATTACAATAAAAAATCTTTTCCGTTCTGATTCTTAGATGAATGACTCATTATTTGTTATTATTATATCAACATTTAATTTAATTTATCGACTTCCCCAAAATGGAGAGTTTGCAGCATTTTTAATGTTTGCTATCTAAATTATCCGTAGTAAAAGTACCGCTTAAAAAATACTTAAGAGTATCACCGACCCATCACTGTTTTCGTGTTTCTGATACAATTTTCGTCCCGGGGCCTACCTCTTTTCAAATCCTAAATTGTAACGTAGTTTTTTGTTATTGGTGTCAATCGCTTCACTGTGATGTATTTTAGGTCTACACGTTTTGTTACTTTGAAAAAAGTTATTGAATTCTGCATTCTTAGGAAGCTTGTAGCTATAAAATGAAATAAAAAAAATTAAACGGTAAAACCTAGTAAATAATGCGTTAGCTATGTGAAAAAACACTAGAATTGGATAACAATATAAGGTAGAAAAGAGCTATATCTTATTGTATGGTTTAGTTGGCGGTCTATAGCTGTCTTAAGAGTATTTATTGTATTGTAAACCTTTAAATTTTTGTTGTTTGTAAATTTACTTATTTCTATTTGAATATTTGTATGTCCTATGCCTAAAGCTTAAAATGCCTGAGGTAAATAAAGGAACTGAACTAATATTATTTAATATTAAGGTCTTTCATATATTGAACTCATACATCAAAAATGTTTGGAAGCTAAATGAACTATACCTGTACGCAAGTGCGTAATTTCAGGAGGCATGCAAACACACAAGGAAACTAACTGTCAGAAGAAAGAATTAATTGCCAGACCCGGAGCAGAGTCGTTTCATTCTCTGTCAAATATTGAACCTTTCTGAAAAGTCTTTCAAGAGTAAACATTTTTTTTTAGTAATATATATATATGTTCTTGTGCTAGGCTACATTAAATTACAAAAAATTGCATTGCATTATTTGGAAAACTAACGCGTGTTTGATGACATCGCGCGCGCGGCGAGCGGCTGATCGCAGTGCGGGACGTGCCCTCGTTGAAGACACGAACGGCTCATTACATTCCTGATGAAGTTCACCGATTGTGAACGAAACTATAGTTGGACGTTTCCAACAATCAGGCACGCGTGAAAACCCGTTTTCTTAAACAAAATGCATTGTATTTTAGAGAACATTAAATCGCCGCGGGCGTAGCTGGTCATGAATAATTGTTACCTTGGCCTTTAAAAATATAAATTTTAATAAGTAACTGTACCCACTAATTAAAGCCAAAATCAGAATTCCTTGCTTATAATAACGTAACATTAAATTTATTCACGTGTTACGTGTCTTAGTTTTTTGTCTGTTTTATTAGTGTCACTAAATTTAATATTTTTTTTATATTATATATATTATTTAATATTCTATTACTGTATAATTTAATATTTAGGTAATCTTATGCATACAAATCAACAAATACATAGTATCTTAAGACAAGCGCCAACCGAATTCAATTTGACAGGTGCCTGTGTATTTTTTTTTGTTATTCTGACCAGACTAGACTGGTTTTGATAAAACGTATACGGGATCGGCTAAAAAAACTTCTTTGCCTCTTGTGTCGCCAGAAATCGATGGAAATTTATAAAAACGAAAAATATATAAGTACAACCTACATAAAATTTCCGGAGAATTGTGAAAATCCTTTTTTTATGAAGTCGGTTGAAATGGTCTAATTCGTCGTCTTTTCACTGGTGAAGTGACCTAAGATACTAGCATCTGATCCCATAAATTGTAGAAAAGTACCTACTAAGTATGTAAAATTTTCACAATCCGGAAATCGTCACTTACATCGTTAAACTGTAGGTAGTGTGTTAGTGTGTGTAGGTGGTATAGAAATGAGTGTGTGGAGGTGAGTAGAGGTGTGCAAGTATGTGTGTGTGAAGCTGGTTTAAAAATGCGTGCGTTAGAATTTATTGTGTCAATAATGAACTGGCCCTGCCGCCGCGCGCCGTGCATACGACGCAGGGTTGCAAGAAATACTCGTCTGTTTAAATGTGTATATCAAATAATATACTTCCTTAATACTTATAATTCTCCCAATTTCAGTATTGATTATTATTATTTTTTAAAATTGATCGTTTGAGTGTTAAGTAGCTTATATTTATGTAAGTGTTGTTATCCTCTTTTACTAGTCGTGTCAATGGTTAGTGGGTGAGTGTACTTCCCTGCCTGAGGCTGTGTAGTATGGTTTACCTATATACTAAATATGAATACAAAAAAAAACATTTATTGGGAATTTTCCTAACTTACGTCTAGGTATGTAAATATAATTTTAATATTAGGTACTAAAAATATAATCATTAGCATTAATAAATCTAAAGAAATAGATTATATTTTATAGAGCCCCGTGAAATTGCAAAAAATATTGTTTTCGTCATTTCTAAAATTTTATAAAGAAGAAGAAAGAAGTTTTTATAAAGAAATACATTTAAAGCAACAATTACGCTATGTGCTTAAGGACTTGCTGAACGCTGCAAATCAATTTAATCAATAATGTTCAAATGAAGTGTCAACCCTGGCTCTAATAACAAAATCAGAGGCGGTTCGTTACAAAGAGGACGCGACAAGGTACACTACACAGCTTATCGACAGCGACGGGTAGCGACCTCTACAGGGGATGCGTATACTCTACCTACAGAATAAATCTAAGTATAGTTCTATTCGTAGGATAATTAACAACATTAAATTTTTGGAATGTAATGGAAATTACAAAAAATATCGAGATAACGTTATGAAGAGTTCACACTAAAAATACCAGATTTTTATATCCACTTTCTTCCTAGTTACCTATTTACAAAAAACCGAAACTTTTTTTCGTATTTATGCTAAGACCGTCAGATGTCACCAATAAAAATATTATTGTATCTGTGATCTGTGAACTGGCTCGGGTTCTACTACTTTTTAACGCATTTCAAAAATAGGGGGAGATACTTAATTCGACAAGTAGATAATATACTTCTTTTTGATTGTTACCTAATTTCTCGAAGATGGTTGGGCTGATTTGATAAGTTTATTTTTGTTTGAAAGTGTGGTGAAAACTTCCCGAGTGGTCCCATATAATGTTTATCAAAATCGTTATAAAGGTTTTCATTTTTAAAACGAAAGGACTGAAAATGTTTTACCAGCTCCTGCTGCAGTGGAACTTTAAAAAAATATATGTTCATTTTACATCGTGTTTTGCGAGGTTTTTTAGTTGGAGGAGAATTTTCTCCTTAAAATGGCATCATTCGCCGATTAAAATGTTAGGCAAAATATACGAGATGGACCTAAAAATTAAAAAAAAAAAACAGTTTTATCTCTTCTTAGTTTCGGGTCTAATATGATCACGTGATCTACCCTACGACCTACTTATATAGTTAGAACCAGTTTAATATTTTAAACAAAAAACCGATATATTCGTTCCATATTCAATATATAGGCACTGACTAAATCTACATAAGAGCTGCAAGTATTTTTATAAAGATTAAACAAACAGGGCCCTAGCGGGCTACCCTTGGTCACGACGCGGCCTCCTTTGGCGGTTCACTCTTTAACTTCGTAAAAAGTAAAGTAAGGGCCTCCTAGTAAAGGACACGTTCCGTTTTTTTGGGATAGTAGAATCTATTTTACGTCGCTGATTTAAAAAGTTGCAGTAGTATCGCGTAATGTTAGCAGCGAAAAAAATTTAAACTAGTGACAGCAATTTTGGTTTCATTTTGACAATTCGCCGCTTACTAAAGAAACTAATACTGCTGTTACTGATTTCATTTCTATCGCCGCTAACGTAACACGATACTGCCTCTGGTCGTAAGCCCATGATCATATTTATTAATTTCAATAAAATAAAATTAAATGCTTATATCGGGAAAGATTGAATTATAGTTTTATAAGTTGTATTATGATAATGCAGCTAATGTAGAGATAAGTTTGCTATTTAATATTGTATTTTGGAAATGTTTTTGACTCAACGAGGCAAACTTTTTTAATATAATTAAGATTTGAATCATCGTGCTCGTAAAACATAGTTATAGCCAAAGCGCGACAAAACAAACGCGATTGTATTAATAACCCACAACCACAAAAATTTCGCGTTTTCTATTCATAATTCAAAACCTCCCACCCATTAAATTCATGGAATATATTACATGAAGCGAAGCGAAACTGTAAAATTAACGCACGGTCCCTAACACACTGAAGATAAAACAGAAATCTTACCTCTAACTACTAAACAAATATATTTTCTTTACCTCCACCCGTCTTTACGGCCCATAATCCCTTCCACACATTGTCAAAAATCTTCAGGAATTCGTGTTGTTAATGTTGAAAGCGCAAGGGAATTTGATTTTTACGGTGTGTCTTGTTGATTTTACCCATTATTTGTTAAGGACGTCGGTTTAAAATTAGCGAGTACTACCGCGGTAAGGTCTTAAAGACCCCGAGGATAATGAGTTTGGTAAATATGGGGAATAACCAAATATCGTTTTGTGCTTGGACGGTGAATATATGGGACATGTCACTTGGTGGATCGTGATCTCGTCCTTTGTGACGTTTCGAATCAATATTAGTGAGTGACACTAACTCTGCCGTCGTTTGTAACTGAAATACCTATATGTATAACAAGCTAATAAAAATAAATAAATTTATGTTTAGCTTTGTGTGTAAATAATAAATAATTTCATATGAACTCCGAATTCCAGCGAATGTCTAAGTATACCTAATATAGTTTTTGGATAGTTGTGAAATATTCTTGACATACCAACTGAACCAAACTTGTCTTGTGCATAAGTCTTAAATTACGTAATAGACCTTTATTTCCTACCAGTGAGAAAAGTAATAAAAAAACTCCTCACATATTAGAAATGCCGTACATACTAGTCTGTTTGTTGGTTTCTTTGTTCGTCTTCTCTTTAGCAAGTGAGTGACGAATCGACTTTATTTTTTGCACAGTGATATATTACTATCCAGGGAACGCCACAGGTATTTTTTTCCCGGGAATACACACATCACATGAGCGGAGCCCCAGGCAAAAGCATAAATAAACCTACAAGTAATAAAACCTTGTGTTACTTTAAAAAAATCGCAAAGAATCATAAAAACCGCTTTCACGGTTTTCAAAACAAACCTCTTTACACAAATAAATGAACTAAGTAATTGCTTATTAATCTGGCCCTGTCCAATATATTGGCAGATCGTTAAGTATTTAGTTAGTTGGACTACAAAGTGAGTTGCACCACTTCACTCGCAGCGTCTACTGTTTATGTCCCACATTATATTTGTCCAAGAATCATGGCATTGTCGAAGTTACTACTTCTATGTTTGTTGGTAGTTAACAGGATGAAAATGTGTCAGGAATATGTTGAATTGGGATGGCGCCTTCGCTGGACACGTTATCAAAATTAATTTTGGAAAAATAAATAAAAAAAAGACGTTATTAGTATTATGTAGGTAGTTAAATTTAGGGAGCACGAAACTTTCTTTTTAAAAACTAAATTAAAATACTTATAGCCGATACTGAGGCTTTAATATTTAACTTAAAATACGTTTAGCCGATATGGAGGCTCTAGAACTAATTAAACTACGTGTAGCCGATTTGAAGGCTCTAATACTAATGCTTGACACAAAGGATTATATTCTTAACATTAACTTACATACTACTCGGTGGTCCGATAAGAGACACCTTAGTCAGCTTTCCACAGAAGTGCAAGTACTGCTGAGTAAGCCGTCTCTACATCAGAGCAGAAGGGCGAGGGGATGCATAACTCCTCCCTCCCTAAGTGAGAAATTATCGGAATGTGCGATTTGAGGACCTTTCCGATAATTTCGTAAAAAGGTAATTATTTTAAGATTTAATACATACGCAAAAACTAATGATAGCTTAACAATACGAAGCTTTACGTGGCGTAAACTAAAACACTGATGCTAGAGTCTTTTTCTCTTTTAGCACACTGTCGAACACTTCACTATTTTTTAACGCAAACGCCAAATATTTCACGTCGACCAGACTGATCTCGTGCATGTTAAGTGCGCGTGCACTGGATAGCCTCGCGTTCGTATTGAGCGGCGGCAGGGTGACCACAGGTAGTGGCGTCACTATATCCACCTCAGTGTACGTGGTGGTGTCGGATCTTGAGATCGTAGATCTCGACGTCACAAAGTTCGTCTAACGTAATGATGTATGTTCCGAATATCGGATATTTAAACATTTCGTCACCACATCGCTTTGTCAGCATTGTTTGAAATCTCGTAAAAAGTATCCAATTTTCATCGTAAATTTTCTGTAGTTTTACGTTTTCAACGTAAACAGGATACTGCTTGCAGCAGGTGAGATTGTTGTCGTATTTGAGAAGTTGTTCCTCGCAGGTTGGCCCGCTGTACAGGGCTCTGTTGTCATCGTTACAGAGGTGATGGTCTCCGGCGACGATAAAGCGGCACAGCTGTATGATCGGTAAGTACTTCATTCCTTTCACCAATAGGTAAGGGTATTTAGGAAAAATGGCCAGGAAATGGTTTGGTTTTCAGGTTCAAGGAAAATAGGTAAAGTGTACATTTTTATGTAGTTATAAGTATAATTATCGGTAAGTGGAATTTCCATAATAAACGTAATCTGGTTCATTTTTATATATGATTTAACAGAAATTTAATTCATTAGGTCCGTATACTAGGTTACCAGCTTTGGATATTAATTTTAAATGTCGTAGTAAATCGGTACAGTTTACAATAGACTGGTGTAATATAGAGCTTTTACTTAAGGCTAATGCAGTTCCAATTTCGCTTAACTTAATACAAGTAAATACAGTACGGAAGTTACTAATGAATAGGCTATACGATCCTAGAATGTAGACAGACACGGCTACATTGTTCTCCTTATTAACTGTTTCTTTGAGGGACTTTTCGACCTGTTTGAAGCAAGTATCCATGGTAAGCGAATTTCGTTGATTAAATTGAGTAATATTTATAAAGCTATCCAGCATTTTGGAGACAATAGTGATTTTATTTGATATGATTACTCGATCATGAAAAATCTCTGTAGTTAATTTGTCATATTTAAGTGCGTCATCATTGTCTAGATTTTTCCTGTTACAATTTTTATAATAGAACCTAAAGTATAGAGAATACCACTTTTATAACGTTGTGGAATTAATTGGCGGTATTTATCAACAGTTATATCGCTCAGATGCCTTGTATGCATTAACATTCCAATAAATTCATGAGGAAACGTTTTATTGTTGACAATTAATTTCTCGAATTCGGCAAATTGTGAAAATACACTTTTCGTTCACCTTTATTTACAGATAATTTCATGATATCCTGCAGTACTTTGTCCATTTCTCGCTTCTTGCGTAGGCTACCGGATTATCACTACCAACTTGTCCTTGGGAAAGGACTGCTCCTAGAGCTACGTTTGAAGCGTCAGTCGTCAAAATAAATGGTTTGTCATAGTCAGAGTATTGAAGTAGTAGTGCATGAGTCAGAAATTTCTTCCTTCTATTAAATGCGTCTGTATATTTTCGGTCAGTAATAATTTTGTTTCGTTTTTTTAAACAGGCTGTCTGTGGTTGAGTCACTTTAGAAAAGTAAGGTATGAAGCGTCGGTAATAACCAACGTGTCTGAGGAAAATTTTGATTTCCGTCGTAGTCTTTGGAATTAGGAAATTAATCACGGCTTTAATTTTGTCATTATTAGGTCTCAGTCAGTTTTTTGTAATCGTGTGGCTAAGGCACAAAACTTCCTTGCGTAAAAATTCAGATTTGTCAAGTTGTACCTTAAAATTAGTCTGTCTAAGTCTGTTTTTGGATATGTATTTTATGTTTTACCTGATTTGTAAAAGTCAAAGGTAGTTTGTCACAATGAAAAATGTCATTTTCATTGCACAGTTTTGTAGTCGTCACTTTGAAAAGATGGTAAAAGTGGTATAGTTATGGCTTCGCTATGTCTACTAGATGCATGCGTACTAACTATTAACGAAAGGCAGATAACGAATAAGGTTATAAAAATATTCGTACGCTTTTCGTGGGCTCAAGAATGATCTTGTGCTGCCAGTTTCGGTCATCATTTTCGCGTCTATTTCCGGCAAATAGATGTGTGGTAATTTAAGTGTAGGGTCACAATTTAATTCTATGATTTCTTGTCTGTCTGGGCAGCTAAACAAAAATTTGGGTCTAACTGCTCTTGCGGTGAGTCTGAGTCTGTAAAACGACACTCAGGGTATCCTCTAATGTATTAGGAGATTAAAGCCTAACAATGCGCAATAGGTTATAGAGAAACACGTTTAATGATGTGCTATTATATATAGTTGTTTTAGCACGTTTTAACACGGCGTAATTTAACATGTTCACTTTAGATAATAAAACCGAACAAACGCTGTGTATCCTATTGCAAAATCCAAATAATTTTCACCTGATTTAATTTTAATATATTCTAATTAAATTCCTATGCATTGCTCACTACGCGGGTCTCTGAAATGTTGTTAGAGGAGCTCTTTTAATTCACTCCAAGTCGAAATGTCCTCACGTTTTGACAATAACGAGGCTGCCTTATCTTTTAAACGGCTCGTCAAAGATTGAAAGACATATAGGTCTTGCGCTACATTTCCACGTTGCCTATATTTACTTATTACATACTCGCATTTCCTTATATATAAGTTTAATTAGGTCTTGTCCCCACCATATATAGGAACAAGAGTTAAAATTTCGCAAGTGATCGGATTAACCTGCTCTACATTCTCCATTATAATAGAGTTATTAAAATTTAGACAAGTAATATAAAAATAATTTGAATTACAAAGGTTTAATCAGAAAAATTGATTTTAAATTTTAAAAGAGGTAAGAAAAACTTGATTTATAAATCAGTTTGGAATTGCAAAGTTAAATTAGACTAAAATTTAGCACACACAAAAATATAATTAATTTTAAATTTACCTAAATTACACTTAAATCACTTATTACTAACAATTCAAATTGATTTTGAAATTTGAATTGATTAAATTACTTTTAGAAAGTAATTTATTTAATTTGTAGAGCGATTCTACGTTTACTTAACTCTATCTTAGGTTCAAGGTTCTTATCGCTACATAGGTAGTCTAAACAGAGTTCTATGTTTAGATACCCGACGTCATAAACGAGAGAAGTCTTATCTCGATAATAACAAAGTTCGTGGATAGTAAGGATTGGAAAGGATGGCGAAAAGTTTTACTCACCAACCGATCGTTGCCATACTGGGTGTCCCGTTCTAACTTATTTCTTTGGTTCGAGGATTCGCACGCGCACTCGATTCCGCGATTGGGTAAATTTCGATACCCATATATCGACGAAACTATGAAATGCACGACAGCAGCGAATCCTACCGGCTGCGCCAGTTAAATTTAGGGAGCACGAAACTTTCTTTTTAAAAACTAAATTAAAATACTTATAGCCGATACTGAGGCTTTAATATTTAACTTAAAATACGTTTAGCCGATATGGAGGCTCTAGAACTAATTAAACTACGTGTAGCCGATTTGAAGGCTCTAATACTAATGCTTGACACAAAGGATTATATTCTTAACATTAACTTACATACTACTCGGTGGTCCGATAAGAGACACCTTAGTCAGCTTTCCACAGAAGTGCAAGTACTGCTGAGTAAGCCGTCTCTACATCAGAGCAGAAGGGCGAGGGGATGCATAACTAGGTACCTACAAACTTAAAAAGTGGAAACCGACTCCAATTAACAACATTTAATAGTGGAGAGATAAGTGAAAAATAACGTACGTTTTTACAAATATTTTGAAAATTTACGAAATGATCCGCATAATATTATACTTGTCAAAAGCTTGTAAAAATGATTAAGACAAAACTTACTATACATTAAACTGACTGATGATATTGCCTAAACATTTACATTTATATTGTTTTAAATAACTACTAGAGCGATTTAGAAAAAAAAAAAACATACGGCACCACTTGGATAGCATACATAAAATAACCTTTCGAACTTAAAAAATAAATATTATTAATTTTATTTTATATAATCTGAAAAATTTGAGAACATACATAACTCGTGGTTAAAAGTCACTTCTGAAAACCCGACAGCAAGAATTTTACAGTCACTTATCTTAACAAGGAGAATCGCAGGACGCAGCTAGCATAGCCCAAGACCATATGCAGGTGAAGACGAATCAACTGACTTATAAAATCCATAAAAATGCCGTTTACGCTCTATATAGGGCGTGCCAAAGAAAGCAGTCGGTTAAAAAGATTCCGACTAATTTAAAAACCTCCTTCTTTAATACCTACGTAGAGTAAGTAAAATATGACGAGTTTCGGAGCAAACTACAAATCTGTACAGATGTACCATACATTCATACAGACTTTTGTTTGTTACTTTTTCAAGCAAAAACTGCTGAACCAACTTGGATGAAATTTGGCACGGAGATAGCTTAGACTATGGATTAACATAAAAGCAACGTTTTATATGTATTAACGCGGGTAACACCGTATGGCACAACTAAATAGAATAGAATATAATTTACTTTAGAAATTTAGTTTCCTCAAACAATACTAGATGGCGCTGTCATACCTTAAAACGCAGAAACGTTTGTTCACGAAGTACGGTAAGGATTAGCACTCCAAGCCAAAAGGCAAATTAAGTAAATTTGTTAAAAAATTGAGTTTTTTAAACAGTTTCGGAAGTAATCTTCTGAAGCGTTTTAATACAATTGAACTACCGTACTTTAATTATATGTCAATCAACATGAAAATTCATTTCCGAAGATTTATTATTTAATGTTTGTATTAGAAATATAAACAAATGCTGTGTAATATATGTACTATAAATTTATTTACATTACACAGGACACGTCAATATTATAGGTGTAGTTTGGACTGACTCCCTCTCTGTGGAGCTGTATTTATTATCTTATCTACAGCATCGTAAATCTGCAGTAGGTACCTAATGCTATGAATAAAAAAAATCAAATAACATACATTTATATTATTATGTCTAATAGTAAGTTAGATAGGTAATGTAAAAATGTTACAATATTGTGCCCAGTAAAAACATGTTCGGCGATGAGGTTAGAATCACTCTGTACAGCTAGGCCTGGAAAAAAATCGATAAAATTTACTTACGAAATAAAAATTTTAAAATCTATATTTAATAGTTATCCAAAATGCTTCCACGGGGTAAGCACTTACCATCTAGGGAAAGACCAGCTCTCATTATCACTGAAGACATGTTGCTATCATACATGTATGGAAAACAACTCCGTACATCCGTACGTAGTTACAAAACTGGAGTAGGTATTATTTTTGATGTCTAAAGTAATTTTTTACTTAACACAATATACTAATCAAAAATTAAATAATGTTAAATTTATATTTCTAATTGACTTAAGAAATTTATATTTACCCACTAAGCCCTACAATTGTTTGATTAGCATAACATTTGAATAAAATACTAAATAAAAAAAATAAAATCAAAAACATAGTCTAGCCCATTAATATTAAGCTTCACCGAGTAACTACGAGTACCTGCTAACTATCTGATAAACAAGCAACGACTGAAACACCACGCAACTTCGATAATCAATACGTAGGACGCATATGCTTATAAAAATAGAATTAATTCATTATCTATCAAACAAGTAGTCATATCGCGTGGGAATGGAAATCAATTTAATCAAAAGTAGGTACTCGTAGGGACCATACTAGCATAGTAAGTCATTAAGAATGTAATCGGAAGATCCGTCAGTGCGGCGAATGCTACTTGCGCTACTGGGCAGTGCTAGGCCATGAAATATGTGACTTAATAAGTTCGTTACGCTACATTATTATTAACAACTTAACAAGTAATAGGTTCATACTCGTACTTTAAATAAGTAAAAATCCGACTGCAATTTTTTCCGTTAAGTATTTTGATTTGTAAAACTAGATACTACTTAGATACTTTTTCAAACAAAATTGGAATATTTTAAATCAGTCTAAACGTTTTCGAGAATTTGCGTAAATACTAATTGAGAAACTCATCCTTTTGACATCGGTTAATAAAGGCAATGCCATTTGTCAAACAGGCAAAGACAGATGACGTTTTGACATTTATATAAGCTGAAAAATACAGCTTTGTTTCTACGATAGCAATCGCCGTATAGGTAGTTCTGAGTAATTAGATATTTAATAATTTTGATTTTTTACACGCATAATTTATAATGCCAATACAATTTTTAGTACTTTGCTATAAATAAAAAGAGTGAAATATCACTACCATACTTAAATAGCAAGTTCTTCTGTTTTTATTTCTAGATTCGTTAAATATATTTTAATTGCACACCGAAGCACTATTATTATTAGTATAGCCTCTTTATTGTTATTTATTTTGTTGAAAAATTTTATTCTAATGGCAATTAGACATATAAACCGCATTATCTTTAAACTAACTTAAAACTTACAGCTCATTATTTACAAAATAACACGTTATATTATAAAACGAAGTAGCAGAGCGTTGATGTGTTTTACTTACTAGAATGTTTGTAGAATCTTCAATCTTTTATTTCATAAGTAATTAATAATATAGTAAATTTTGATTATGTGTATTTTATTATTATTTAAATCTTATATGTATGAAGCTGGAATGAAATCTATTTGTTGCCAAATTCAAGCTGTTTGAGGAAACTCTTCTCTAGTAAAATTTTATTGCCCTACATAATAGATAATAGAACTTACTACAGACAAAGGATGTGGTTACTGTCTACCGATAGCTTACGAACTCAGAACAATAAAAGAAAGGAGTTCCTTTTACATAGGTTCAACATACTCTTTGACTATAAGCATCTGTTCAAGGAAAAAGACAAGAGGAAAACAACACGCCCATTTTAAAAAGGTGTAAGTTTGTAAAACATATTTATTTGTTCTAGTTTCAAATGTTGGCAAAAAAAGTGGATAAAAACCTCAGATTAACAAAACAAGTATGTTTTACAGAGTTCAGCTGTTTTATTTTAAAAAAACCGTCTTTTGTCTTTGCGGCAATGCTCGACTCACAAATTACCAGCTAAGAAGTGACACTATGCACCAAAATATCGATTTTACGTGAACAATAAAAGGTACGGTCAGAATCTGTTTGGATTCAAGTTAAAAAATATAAAGCGTTATTCATAAGCGTATTGAGTACCAAATTAGTGGCCCCACAGTCAAATATCGAGATCAAATCACATGCCTTCATTTGACGGCTATATTCGTTTATCGGACGCCATCTCGAAATGCGGAAAATAAAAACAAAACACTGTGAATGTCAAACGGTTACAGATTGTGATTTTATTATTGTTATCGATGGTTTCTGAAGGTTATTATTGTTGTAGAATGTATCACAAACGTGTGGCTCACACATAGTAGAAAAGTGAAGAAACAGGTTTGGTTTGCTCTATGAGAATACCCATTTGAAGTTATTAGGTATACCTACAACTAATAGAATTTAAGAGTTCTATTGAATTAATCGCATTAGTTTTGCACTTACAAGTGACGTCACATGAGAGCATTAAAAAAGTAAGTAACATAGGAGTTAATATGTTATTAAATTAATGGAATAGTTCCCCCACCCCACAATATCGGTGCCGTGGTGTAACAACCTCTTCATAAAGGAGACCTGTACTCAGCAATAATCATTATCATCAAAATGGGTTAATCAACAGATTATATGTCAACTACTAAAAAATTAAAAGCACTTGTTGCTATTTGGTCTAAAGTTTACAGTCTTTCGTAGTGTCAATTGTTGTACCAGAGTTTCGTTCCATGCGCGTATATCGTGTAGAGCCTCAAATAACTAATTTATAAATTAGTACATAGTTAAAAAAGAAGAACTCATGAAATATTAACAGCACAAACTCTCATTTATCCGCCACAGAAAGCGTTAGTACTCTATCTAAGAACATAGATAAATAGGTATATATTTATCTATGTTCTTAGATAGATTACTATACAAAAACATAAACATGAGTTTTGGGATCCAGAAATATCATTAAAGATTTACAAAATAATTTGAATCAGTACCTGAAGGCAGTGTACCTAGTTTGATAGCGTCTTTATCACACTGAATGCCAGCAGTGCCTGTATAATGCGCTAGTTAAAGACTTTTTTGATTTTTGCTTCTAATTATTTCTTTAACACCTCAAAAAGGCTCAGCGTCGAATGTCAGCTACCTACTATAATTAGGCTGGTAGCACATTGAGTTCGTGTTACATTTTTTGTCACATCATTGTCAATGCCATAAACCCCTCCATTGGGGCACGGTAGCACGGGATCTGTCAAAACTTGAAACTTGTGTTTTTTATTATCATTGTCAGATTTGACATATTGGCTTCATTAAGTTTGAGGCACATCGAGTGCTTTGAATTAAAAAATATATATATGTAACATCTAAGCTCCCTCTATTTAATCTCTCTCTTAATCGCTCTACTTAATATTCACGAAATACAAATTCTTCAAACAATGAAAAGAAATAGATCGAAAACATAATATCGCTTCCTAATTAATTAGGTACCTAACCTTGGTGAATTATTTGAAGAGCTAGTAGTATACTTAAACTTTATTAAAGACATCCAACATTTTTTGAGCAGCCTCTCCTGCCCGTTTAGATTTACTTTTAAGACTGTGTCATATTTAAAATTTAATCTCAATCTCAAAGTCTCAGTCGAGTCAATTCTGTGCAATTGTTCGCGTTGTTTAGGCACAAATATAATTTTCGCTTAATGATGAAACTTGTGTCATTTATACTATCAGCTTAAAACCTTACGCATTACGTTCAGTCCAATACAATTTTGAATTAATGATGCTATGATGATAAAATTTAATCCTCATCATCATCATCATCATCATAAGTCTAGATATTACAGTGTCTAGTTTGCGACGAACGAAGCGCATACTTATTTAGATGTAGAAATGTAGATTTTCTGTTACGAAGTATAAAACGTTCGATGTAACACCACCCTTAATCTCCTGATCTCAATAATCTGACACATAAGACGATATTAAAGAGTCTTTATTTGACCACAAGTCTGAATGCCTGCTGATTAACAACTTGTCATATGGTAAAAAATGGTATCATAGTTCTCTGTTGGTACCTGTATAAAATACAGTGGTAAAGTGAATATAAACTAAGTATAAATCTTTCGAAGTACGAGTTGTAATAACTGTTTTATCTGTACCAAATAATTACCTAACGTTATTTATTAATTTTATTGGATTTGTGAGCTCTTTCATCTAGTACTTAAGTACTTAGTCTTTAATATTTATATTTTTCTCGATTTTTGTACATTGTAATTAAGCTGTATTTCTTGGAATTAACATGAGATTACATCATAATTATTTTACGATATACTGAATATAATTTGTGGAGTTATTGCCTTTTGAAAATACGTCAAATATATACACAAATATAGATAACGTAACGAGAAAACTGTATTGACTAGGGCCCTGACAATTTTGGGAATTCAGGTAATTAGGTAAGTGAGGTAATAGGTAAAAACATCGATAGGTCTCAAATTTTCAATTGATCATATTTGACAGACCCGAAAGATATATGGCATGGTTTATTATTCAATAACCTTTATAGTAAAATATAAATAAAATAAATTCATATTTATACGTAATAAATATAAATCGAATTTTAATCGTGCCCATCACAATCACTTGACATTACAAGATGACCTAATTTTCTCGTCGTTTATTTGACATTGACAGTCGCCCGGTCACGTCTGCGTCGTGTGAAGCCATTCAAGACATCAAATATTTTCATATGATCGCAATGACAGAGCTTTGTGGATAAAACTGGCTCGTGTTTACTTATAATTCGTGTTTTTGATCGATTCTTGAGTTAAAAACCTAATTATGTGTGATTGGAAAATATTTGAAGGGTTATTTTTCAAAGACGTTCTTAGCAAACAATAAATTACATACATGGAATTTCAGTGATTGGTCTTTCCAAACCGATTTCAAAAAATGTTCTCAATTCGTCTGTTTTTTTTAATTTATGTTAATTCATTAACTATTAAAAAAATATTTTTAATAATGTGATAGGCCATTATAAATTTTATCAAATACCCCAACAGTTCAGTACATTAACTAAAAAAAAAATTGTCTATTGCATTGAATTCGATTTTTATTTTTTTACAGTATTACTGATCATAATAATAAAGGCACCTGATTTAAGAAAATATTGTATACGAGTACAAGGTTCAGGATGAACCGATCAATGAATTTATTAAAAAGAAACGATAGTACAATATGCTTTTGGTCCTATCACTCTCAAATTATTGTTAAAGAAACTGAAATCTACGCGCCACAAATGACATAAACAACTAAAAAAATACTTCCTTATAAGAAACAACAACATCAGCCCTTAACTGCCAAGACAGAAGCGCGTTGTAGTAAATCATTAAGGCACTGAGACATTATTTTACCTCTATGGCCGATGAACCGAGAAAAAAGTTTTTTTTTTTACTTTTTTTCAGTCACATACCGGATATCATCGGCGCGACACTTCGATGGCGACAAAGGTCCGGCGCCTGGATTTTTTTGTTTTAAATTGGTCCTCTAACTGGGGAGTTAGTACAGTTTTTGTGACAAGTAGTAAGTGTCATATGGGTTTTGAGTATTGTCTTAGGTCGGTGACAAAAAAGTTGATATTCTATTTGTTGCAAAAACTTTAGCTTAGGGACGTGTTCTATGCCTCAGGGTTATTTTGTTAGCACAAAATAGGGCAGTAGCCTTTTCTTACAAACAAAATGACTAACTACATAAAAAAAAATTATAGCGGAAAGATTACCTACAGACCATTTAAGATCTACAGATAATACAAATGCTCAAACCCACCACCAGAGAGCAGCGTGCCAATATGCTAGCCGCATTACCACGCTGAATGGCAATGCTCGCAAATATTTATGGACTTGACATAACGACAGAAGTAATAATGACAACTACCAATGTTATGAAGTTACATTTGACTAGTTACGCCTATTTTTGCGTATTTATTCATATTTCATTTATTTATTGTATAGAAAAAAAATGTTATGATACTGAGAATGCTCTATTTTATTAATAAGTGCAA
The DNA here is from genome assembly GCA_947049295.1 of Ligdia adustata. NCBI lineage: Eukaryota > Metazoa > Arthropoda > Insecta > Lepidoptera > Geometridae > Ligdia > Ligdia adustata. The sequence continues at coordinate 7,829,132 of OX346237.1, forward strand.
GTGTAATAAAGTGCTAAAGTGCTAAGTCAAAGCTAAGTGTAAAATAAGAATAAAGTTCTATTATTAATTATCAAACGTAAAAAAAAAATTTTTTGTTATTATTAATAATAATGATATAATTATTATTATTAAAAATAAATCGATTACTAAAAAAATCTAATTTAACTAATAAATAATTAATTTCAAAAATAAAAGACAAATATCGCACCTGTCATTATTTACTACCCGAAAAGGTACCATGCTTATCGCAATCGCTTTTGGAGATATCACTAAATTCTTTGGCAATTCGTCATCGTGGTCCTTAAATTCTTTACAAGTTTACATACAATGGCATTGGGAAAAAAATGCTTTCTAAACTGGTCAAAATAGACGACACAGAAAAAATGGCGGTAATACAAATGTCAAACTAATATGACAGCTGTCGAAATGGGCGTTGTTTGGCAAATGATGATGGACGTTTTCTGTAACCGTTTTAAAATATTTTGATTTTTGTGGTTTCCATTCGAAGTGTCATGTTTGCGGTGGATTCATGATTTGCCAAATGTTAGTCACTTTAATTATTAGTATATTTATTATCTCTTTTATTTATTATGTAGTATTATAAGCTTATTTTTTAATTAAAGTGATGGAAAAATAGCATTGTGATAAATTTATTTTACTTTCTTACCTATATGATAAAAGGTAAGTAATTAAAATAATATGTGTATGGTTTTTAATGCGCTACTTTAAAATTTTTTAAATCATATGCCATCTTTAAAAAGTATCTATTTATTTCAAATATAGAGGGACCTAGTTAGATAGTTTCAAAAATTTATTTAGTTGCAAAGAATTTCCGCTTGAAATTTAAGTCAGGTATTTTTCTTTTTTAATTACATCAAAATAAAATTACTAGTCAAGTGGCTCAAGAATTTACTAATTAATGAAAAACTCTTAAAAGATAATTTTGACAGATGATTGCGCGCGTCAAATTTCTTCAGTAAAAAGCTACGACGCAACCGGCCCCTCTACATAGACGGTTCTCAATCTAAGTTTAAAATAACAAAATCGATTAATCAGAAACAAAACCAATCACAGATTAAAACTACGGCTAAATAACTATAATCCGTACCTTATCTACCTCCAATAAAAGTCCTATAAGACGACGTCACATAGAAACAAAAAAAAACAAAAGACGAAATCCCTAAACTCGGGCGTTATCTTCGCCCGGCGCCAGTGGCATGACATTTTTTCCTTTTTTTTTCGAAGCAAAGGCAAAAAGCCTTCGGCCCAGTCGGTAATTGACAGAATTTACGCCTTAGATAAGAAGAGGCTGTATGTTCAACCGGTTCGGAGACAGTGGACGATTCGTTTGCTTTCGATTTCTTTTCTGATTCGGTGTTATAGACTTGAAACGGCTTTGACTTACAAAACTTATGAAATAATAATTAGGTAAGTATCTATAAGCACTTACAGTATTATAATCTTGTTCTAAATATTGTTACAGAAAATTTATATTTTACCTTTATATTACTCTATTCACAAATTACTATACTTTTATTACTTCTTTACTTCTTTAATTAGTTTTTAGTTAGGTATACCAAATTTAAAAAAGCCCTCTGAAACAAAGGTTCTCGCAATAGCTCAACTAAGTAAATAAAAAAAACTTAAACCGCATCTTGCTCTAGCAAATAAAACAGGTTTAAATATAGGGTTATCGGTTAGAGGTCTACTGAGCCAAAAGCGGGTCACACAAACACTCAACAATTTACTTTACGGGAACACCCTAAATTAAAATAAAAAACAGCCGTTTCATACAAAACATTTATCGGTCGTCAACAATATGTATAAAACAGCAGATTTTTATTCTCGAATTCACAGTTGAGATGTATAGTGACCTGCTGTCGGCTTAGTTTACTTCGAACCGATTACTCTATATAGAATTTTTGTAACGGCTATAATATGATAACTTTGACAGAGGCAGCGAGAAGATAGAAGAAACTATTTGTGCCGCTTGCATTAGGAACCTTAGGGACGTGGGATCAGAACGCTTCAAAATATTCTGAACATTAGAATCGTTTGGTGCCTTCGACTTGTAATCAAATTACTGGCTTATAATTTTGACAAAAAATTGCATTGCCATTTACTCCAGCAATGCAGCCAGCATTCTGAACCTATGCCTTGAGGTTTATTGTCAAATAATTTAGTTTAATTATCAAATAAATCTACAAAATCAGAATTAAGAACAAAAATGTACTTAACTGAGTCTAAGTTATTTACTAAGTCCAGACAATCTATAGATATGTGAACCAGACTCCTACTTACAACTGAAAACCCATAAGTCTTTTTTCTAAATCTCAAACACATCACAAAAAAGGAAGCTCATCTCGAAAAAAAGAAAAAAGGCTTCGTACGCTTAATCCCTGTAGCCATACATTAGGCACGAAGCCTTTGATTTTACCGCGACTACGTACCTACTGATATATATTCTGTGGGGCGATGCTTATCGCAGCATCTCTACGACTTCCGAATCACCTGGAGGCGCTAAGTTCTTTACACTTTTTTTTCTTCTTTTTTTCCATAATTTTTCTCTATTTTTTTATGTGAGCGTAGAATAATCAGAATTAAGAACAAAAATGTACTCAACTGAGTTTAAGTTATTTCCTAAGTCTAGTTATCTACAGATAGGTGAACTAGACTCCTATACTTACAACTGAAAACCCATACGTTTTTCTTTTTAAAATCTCAAACACATTCGCACAAAAAGTAAGCATCTTTTCTCTTTTTTTTATGTGAACGTAGATGAAAATATTTACCTAATGTTGTTATGAAGTACGTGATTTTTTTTGCCAATAAGGTTTGCTAAAGCGAAATGCGGCCTAGGATGACAGGCTTGCCTTGAAGAAACCGATTCATCGGCGATTTTAAAATTACCAAGATTATAAATGTAGAAATATAATTCAAATTTATTAGAAGTGTTTAAGTATTTTTTTATCGAGACAGTCGGAACCTTACAAAAAATACGATAAATTTTATAAATGACAAACATTAACGCGTCTTAACTTTAAACGTCTCTTGTCTTATTTTATCCGATGGAGATCGCCCGGGCCAATGCAAGACAAACGGCGATTAAAGTTAAGACGCGTTTATTAATACGTAAGACCCAAAAACTTTAAAACTCTTATTTTTATTTTACCAATTTTACGAAAACAAGTGCAGTTTTGCAATCATAATGTACAAACAAAAAGTGTAATTGTACTTAAAGTACGCCTCCAAGACCACTATGTTACATTTCTAAAAGTTTCAAGGCTTGAATGTTGATTCTCAAAATGTTAAATTCACATAAAATGCCAAGTCTCATGATTGGTTGATTTCCAATTCCTATACGTAAAATTCTTTGGCAAGGACCAGGCTTATCTATCACTATGTAATATTGCACGGATAACTATTTATTCTGCATAAAATTAGTCCAGCTGCATATCGCATCCATAACGTGGTATAACGGCAATGACGGCACTACAGAGGTACAAACGTGACGTCCTTACTTTGAATGAATTAATATAACATTTTTGTTCACCAAGCAAAAGATCCAAAAATATATATAGCTAACGAAAATGAAATTTATATACATTGGACTACATCGCCTAAAGCAATCTTATTCAGACAACCTTAGGACCTTTTATTTACTATAAAGCTGAAAAACATGACTTTATTCCCGATTTAAAGACTTCGCTATTTCCTGATGGACTTACTGTTTTATTTCCAAGCCAACTGACGGCACAACTAGTATCACACTTTGGTAGGATCAGTTTTAGACCCGTAATCACTTGTCTCCCTGTATAGAACTATCATTTTATAGCGGAATGCCACTAAGGCATGCATTAGGCTAATGAGGACCATTGCACGTCTCAGTGATGTCGTTTACTTTGTTTATTATTATATAGAAATCTTAGAGACATGCAAACTGAATAGTTAAATGGATTGTAATATGCTTTTGAAATGTGTAGTGGTTAAATATTGCTTATTTATTCAGAGTCGAGATGAATCAGGAAAATTACGCAAAACTTAGTTGTGACATGTTACTAAAGGTGTATTTTTACTAATTTTTTTTTAAGAAAATTATAAATATATTATAACAATACTAGCGTCACCCTTTGGATATTTGTCTATTACATAAGATCAGTAAATTTTATTATTACTTCATACGCGTTTTTTTTTCGCTAGACATATATCGTATTGTACGAGTGGAACCAAATATAACTTAATTATACATAATAAAAGTAGAAACAATGAGAACAGATGACATAAATATATTAGCAGTACCTTAGGTGAGCTTATGGTCTAAAACAATTTCTTCCAGGCATCCTTAGAATAGATCGGACTAAGTGAAGTTTGGTCGGTGGTGAAAGGTGTGATCATTGGTTTAAAATGTGTCATATCTATTCAAGTTTTTCCTGCAAATGCATCTAAAGTTACCTTTATTATTATAGATGCGTGGTTTGCAAGTAAGAATATTGATAAGACTTATCTAATACTACATTTGTAAACCAACGTATACGCAATATTTATGTACGCATTTCACGTGCATTTGTTTAATGTAAATAAATTGATAAGGGGAACTGAAGTAAATTATTGAATAGTCGCAACATGTAAAAGCAACGTCTGAGGACAATTTTCAGTTATAAAGTTACTTTATTATCATTTTAACCTTCCGCGATAAGCAGGTTACCTCTCGATGTTATTTTTTTCCGGTAAACAAACAGGTACTATTCCTCTAATATAAAAAGTCAGAGGCGTATGCTCTGATAATAAATGGAACTAATTTGTGATTGAACCCGCGCTTTTTCGCTTATAAGGCAAGGGGTCAATCGACTAGGCTATTACTAAGTACTGAGCTGAGTCTCAGTTGGAATGTCTGGCATATTTTAGTAGGTACAGGATCAGCTTTAGTCACTTGTCACTTGTCTCGCTTTAGAACACTATCATTGGAAATTATATCCAATGATATCACTTCATTTCCTCAAACTAATGACTAAGCATGCTCCATGCTAGGCCTGCAGTCTTTCGTGGTCGTTTTAATCGCTGACTATCGTGGTCGTGCGAACTTGTGGTCAAATGCCTAGCTGTGTAGGATAAAAAAAGAAAAGCTCTGTCAAATTCCTTCATTGATCAATCGAATAAATATTGGTCTACCTACTCCAGCTATGGCGGCGTCAGGAAAAAAGAACCGAAACCGGATAACAACGTTTATACGTGTCATAAAACGCTGTAAATTGGTAATGCGATGATCATAGTATTCGACACGTGCGTACGAGGCTTTGCTGTGGACAGTACAGGAAACAAGAGGGTAGATATACTGTACAGGGTGTTCAGTTATATAGGAGTGTGTTAGGACGACAGGGGATCACTATATTTATAATGAACAAATTTTAATACACGACCAACTCATAATTTTAGAATAATATCGTTGATAAACAAATAAAATTTATGTATAATACCTACCTAGAAAAGTTTATCCACCGTTAGATTAAATTTACACAGTTAATTAGTAGATGTTACAATACAAAAATACAAATTTGTTTAACAGCGTAGTTTGAAAATAAAATAAATCGGATAGTAAAAAATAATAGAACATATAAATAATATAGATATAATATAGATAATAAATACAACAGAAAACAGGCACGAAATCACCAGACTTATCGCTAAAACGCGACAATTTTTTTTCGCGAAAATTTTATAGATTATGCAGTTTCATCTTCGCGACCAGAGTTTTTGACTGACGAATTTGATCATTTTATTATGTAATTGTTTTTTGTCATGTTATCATTAGGGCTCAGTTACCAGTCTTAGTATTCAGAAAGCCTACAGCTTCTGACACTATTGCGAACCACTCCATCAAAACGAAGAATTACTAACTGTATCTATTGCATTGTGGTAGGGCGTTTCCTATCGCTCGCCCGGCTAACTACCACCCTCAAGTTGTAAAATCTAGCCGCCAAGCACCTTAAGTAGTTTTTCCAGTAGCCTTCCTTGAGAGCCAGTGTATTCCAGACTAGGCATGCTCGATCTAGGACTACAGTATCACTGTCTTCCGTGGCCGTGCGAACTTGTGGTCAAATGCCTAGCTGAGTAGAATAAAAAAATCTGAACTGAAAACTTATAGCCACTTCATCTAAATAAAGAAGAACTAACGCACGAAGCTGGTAACTTGTGAATCTCTTATCTGCCGGTACTTTTTTTGTTAAACCCTGCTAGCATGGTATAGAGTATCATAAATATCTTCGGGACCAGCTACCGAGTTCGCGTCCCCATAAACTAGCCATGGTGGTCTGTGTCGATTGTAAAACGTGGGTCGAATCATGGTGGGTATGGGATCTGTTGGACGAATATACTTTTCGGATAGATAATTAGTTTCTTGTGTGGATCAATCTACTGTTTTGCTGTTTTAATATTGGTCAATTTCTGTTCGTTATTTTTAAAATATTATATTTTTTATAGGTTACACATGGCAACTCTCCTGATGTACGAGTAGCAAGAGAGCGCTCTTACCTAGAAGAAACCGATAGTTTCGGATCAGAATTATTAGAAACAAAATGGACTTTCAAATATTTAGAACTCATAAAAGTTTATAAATTTATTTTACTATTTAATTGAGTATTCTCGTGGCTGGCAAATCTCTGGAAACAGAGCTGTATAGTAGATAACACAATCCCGTTTACCCGACTTCCAAACCTAATTTTTTCTAATCTAAAAGATTCTAATCTTGAATCTTTTAGATTGAATTTTAGAAAATCTTGAACTATTTTTATTTGAAATCTTTTTTTGAATTAATATATTCATAAAATTTGCTATTAAGTAATTTTAACTCTGTTTTCTTTCCAAATTTATAACTGTATTGTCAGAAACTGTATCTCTAAAAGACAATAATCTCTTACGTAATCTTATGGTTACGTCACACTTACTTACAGGAAGAAAACGTCTTTACAAACCCACAAATCAATCTGTGACTACTAACTTCTTTTTAAACTGTGGTAGAGTATTGACCATTCAGATTGACGGTTTGATATCAACAGCTATTTTAGTGTTTCTAGTAATTCTGTACGTATTCTAGTAACGTATTTAGCGCTTACGTACGAGTTACGTCAGAATTACGTTGCGAAAACGACAGTTGAACTAGGTAGGTACACCCGTATATAACTTATACATACTCTGTCTTATTAATAAATGCGTCTCGAGCATCTTTAAACATATTTTGTCTCGTTTTATTCTATAGAGAACGTCATTCGCCAAAACAAGACAAAAGTCGCTCAACATTAAGACGAATTTATTAATAAGGCCGACTGTATAATTATTTTTATTTTGCGACGTCATGATCTTGTGCTAGACTTTTTCAAAAGTATACAAACCAAACTAGTCTACAGATGTTGATAAAGGTTTTATAGGAAGGACCACCTGGGAAGTAAACATGTCAAATAAAAAGGGTATTTTCCAAGTCGGTCAATGTGTCTTTGAATAATCTTGTTGAAGATAAAACAATAAATTTAGTATCGTGACCCTCATCCTTTTATTCAGTATAGAAATCAGTTAAAAACGCAATCAAACCATTGACATATATATCTAGGCACTCTTAGTCAATGCACAACCAGGTAAGTTTTGATGAATGCACAAAAAATATTGATGTAAGTACGCCGATAAACAAATAAAGATGTGTAGGTACACGATTGCTTTTATTAATTTATCTGTATGATAAATAATTGGACGATGTTTTTAAAACTTCTTAAGAACCGACTACCATTATAGATGTCGATTAGTCTGAAATGTACTAGATTAGAATTACCGCCTCTTTATATATAGTTCTATTGATAAATATTAGATTGCTATAATATATGATTGAATTTGTTTGGATGCGTGAACATTAACTGCCTTAATAATAAACGCGTCTTAACTTGATCATCGTTTGTCTAGTTCTATCCAATGGAGAACGACACGCGCCATAACAACACAAATGACGATTAAAGTTAAGACGCGTTTATTAATAAGGCTGTAAGAATAAGAAATATTTTGTATTGGCCTTCAAATAACGTTCGTTACAGGCAAGTCTTGTTACATTTGAATTATTCATTACTTAAAAAATATAATTAATCTGCCTAAATAAATCCGTAGCTCTAGAAAATCGTTAGCCATTATACCTACACCTAGCCCTAAAATATATTAAAAAAAGGGAACAAGACATTTTATTCTGTAGTATTTACTCGCAAGGGCCAGAACTAAGTATTTTGATTTATTAATCAAACTACTGAACCGATTTTGAGTAAGTAAAGTTGCAACTATCGAACAATATATATTTTTTTTTCAAATCGGTCTAGAGCGGTTCCATTAGCGTGAAAAGCTATTTATTTATTTATACGTTATTTATTTATATATACTCGTAGTAGGTCTTCTGCGCACTTACATACACCTAAATGAAAGCTTAGTAAAACACATAAGGAAGATACAACATAGGTACTTTATTGCTAAAATGTATAAATGTGTAAATTGTGAGCGCTCTGCAAATAATCATGAAAACATGTGATTTTACCCGTTTTATGAGTTCAAAAATATTATTAAACTAGAAACATACCCTTGTAGTACAAAAAAAGAGTACGATTTACCCTTCATAGGGGAGACCCGTGCCCAGTAGCGGGACAGTAGGGGTTAATACGAATGAATGAATTTGAGATTTCTATATCTAAGAGTAAAAAACTATTGATAATTCAAAAGAAAATCTTTAAGTTCTCGTAAATCAAGCCTTGAAGCTTTCCACATACCTAAGTTCTTATTTTTACATCTCATACAATTTTCTTATTTATATTTTTTTCATAAGTTGCAACAAAGTTGTCAGTACATTACCTACTTGAATAGTGTACTTGTTTAGCACATACCCTACTACGCTGTAGGCAATAAACCCAAGATACTTGCTAAAAGGCAAATAGCACTCGTACGGAACTTTGTTGTTTTTGAGCATATTGTTGTTTATTTTCTTGCAGGGTTCGACGTATCCTTTGTGAAAGATTTTAGCGATATCTAGATAAGCTTCTAAGCTACTAAGCTTAGTTATTGCTTTAAGGTACATATGTTTGCATACTCAAGCACTAAATTAATGAATAGCTGCTGGAACGATTACCGCGTTAGGCATAATATTGTTCTAAATCTTTTTGTTTTATTATCTAACTTTAAAAAAAGGACAGGTAAAATACTGACGAATTAATCGTCAGTTTTTTAATGTATGTTTCCTGATTTCTCACTGAACCTCAATCAACTTTTATTTTGTTCTAGGATTTTATATTGTTCGAAAGGTTATTTATAGGATATTTATATTCATAGTTTTATTATTAAATCGATGTAACAGAATAAAATTATAAACGCCTGCTAAATCGCAGCTTTAAGAAAATAATCAAAATAATTTTCATTTTAGGCATTCTAGATCATACCACCAACGTTAACCCTAAAACTCACCAAATCTATCCAAGCACCCCACAAAAATCCACGACAAATTCCTTCAATAAATCTTATAAAACTACCGTCTCGTCTAACCCTCTAATAGTCGGTCTCGCTTGCATTAGCAGAAATAATACGCGGGGTCTGGCAGACCCCAACGAATAAATCAATCGGACTAAAACTCTACACCCCTCTTGTACTTTATTTATGCGTTACTCACGATAGATTGGATATATTCTGATTTTATTTGATTAGTTTTTAGTGTTTTAGATGAGTCATTTAGGCTTTGGTTGAATACGTAGGCGTCTAAAATCTACGAATACGAACGACACAAGTGACTTTGATCGAGCTTATCTGACAAATATGGGCGTAAATTCACAATTGAATTTAGTTGGCTTGAGCCGTCCTTGGTGGCGACAGATTTTATAAACTTGAGGGTAGAGTACCTAGCCACACAAGCCTTAGAGCGTTAGACCTAGTTACAAAACGCCCTACAGCAGTGCTATGATTTCCTGACGATGCTTTTCTTCACCGGTAGCTCATTTTGCATATTTCGTGGGTTCGAACTTCGTACTTCTGGCGCAGGAATTGGTCTGACTAAGCACTTGGCCATCATCTCAACAAACTTTTTTCACATAAACTTATTCATGTCATACAAAAATAAAAACGAGTGAAATAGACCGCTAACAAAATTGCAAGCGAATTGATTTTAAATTATTACCTAATATAAATACTATTAACGCATATATTTATACCTGATATTGTAAAAAATATATATTTATTTCCCTATTAAAAATATATAAACAGGAAAAATATGCATATAATGCATATAACAAGCTGATAAAAAACAGAGTCGTGATAAATAACGCTTAGCTATAAATTTAAATATAATAACATATAAACCGATAAAGAATCTATTGATTCGGATATGTTATATCCAAAAACAATTTCATAGATTTCAATAAGGCAATAAATTTTGCATATTCTATTTTTAAATTTACAAACATTAAGCTGTCCGATAAATTAGATACGGATTTGATAATTAAAGCGTCTTTGCATTATAAATAAGTAAATGTTCTAAACAAACAACTTATCTGGAATGTCTTGGTCTTATAAGTCTCGAGTGTATTTTCAATTGAATTTATTTTTCTTCTAGGCAAGCGTGTTACATCTTAGGCCGGCTATATTCATACATAAGTAATATCTAGTAATCTGGGCACGCTGCCTTCTGATAGTGAGTTGGATTTATAAGTATTTGTGTTTTCTTTAGATCTTGAGTGTTGTACAGATAATCCATCTGCTATTTTTATTTGTTGTAGTGAATAAATTATTATTCCTTACTAAAGGTATAAATAATGTCAGTAACTGACGCTATGACCTCAAATCATTGTCATATTCCTTTGAAATATATAAAAAAGATGTCTTAAACTATAGCGTGTAGTACGCTTATGTCAAGTTATATTATGTTACTAACAGTTATGAAACTTCAAAAATAGTACTGGACTTATTTAATTCGGTTTTGACACTTTTATGAACTGACCAACAAATTTAGTAATCAACTTTAACTTTCGATGATGAGTGAAGTCGCTAACCCGCAATTTGGTGGACTATGGCCTACATCTACTTTATAGGGGTAACCCCTGCTATGTGACGCTATGAGTCAAAACTCAGTTAGATTACCTACTAGCCGTTGAAAGACGAAAATACCGGAAAGCGGTAAATCGCAACGGAGCCGCATACCGTTTCGTTATCTCAAACAATATACATTATCCCTGTTTGTTTTTTGACATTGATTCTCGCCTTTGCTATTTATCAGGAGAAAGTAAAGTATTAAATGCATTGTGTTTATAATTTCTGTTGCAGTAGCTGTGCAGATGCGACTGTTTATTATTTTAATTGCAGTAATATTCACTAAGGAAAGATTATTTTCATTCCGGTACAAAATAATGTAATGCTCTTCAGCAAATTTTACAGACTTAAAATACATAATAACCTACAAAGAAATCAATAATGACGTGATAAAAATTTAATTTTGAGTATATAAAAAAAAAAAATTAAGCATTCATCTACCTAATTTACACATCGTTGTTTATCAATCAATTAAAATGCAAGGTAACAATGCGAAAAAATAACTTATTTTTTTTGTTACTACAGGGATAAAAATGACATGTGCCTATGCCCATTTTTTACGATTACTTAGTAACTAAGAGATTGCAAAAAAATCCTGATAGTGTTTTAAAGGGAGAGAAATAGGTATGGGCGAATAGAGATAATCTTTAGTCTTACTTCTGGCATTGAAACGGATATATAATAGTTGTAATCCAGTATTCTGACATGATTAAAAATAATTATGAATCCTTTTTGAAGCATATGTCATATGGAACGGGTAATATTGCATTCCAGTATGTAAATCGAATACCTACTGTTTTCTAAATTTGTCATTGTACAATATATACAATAATTCTTTATTGTCATCACAAAAGTACTACACAAAAAGAATAAAAAACATGGCAGAAAAGGCGGTCTTATCGCTAAAAAGCGATCTGTTCCAGACAACTTTAGTTTATTTATTTTTTACTCACTCGGCATCATCTCAACGTGCGACGATGTGTCCATGATGTTGTGGTGATGCAGCATGTCTGGTGGGGACTGCACGAGTCCTCCACCACCGGTACTGGCCATCACCATCCCTACCGGTATACACCCGCTGATCGTTACCGTTATAACCGCTTTTACCGTCTGACGGGAACACGCGACTCACAAATGGTTAACTTTTTGTAACCGGATTTTATTTTGCGTTATATGACTTCACTACTTTAATAACACTAGTTTTGCTTACACACAACGCACTAGTTTTTTTTTTATATTAATGATTGGTGATTACACTAAAGGTCCAGAGGCACTTCGTCATATTTTTTTTGTTAAAAAAAAGAAATTTTGCGACACACACGTCGTTTCACGGCAGAGGCCAAGCCCACACTGCCGTACTATAGCTATTTTTCTGTCGATGGACTCGAAAGCGCATGAGCAAGCCAACCTTGGTTGCGATTGGTCGATTTTAGAACGCCTTTTGAATACGGGAGCGTTGATTGGCCGACACGTTCCCATTCTCCCGCCCTAATCTACGGTACCCTTACAAAATGGCGCCCCCCTATAGCCTTTTGATGCTTTTTTGAGCATTTTATTCGGTAAAAAATAATCCGGTTCGGATATAATGAGCATGATTTATGGTTTTGATCCGTGAGCTCCTTTTTGACTTTTTTTTTAATCTGGCCATGTTAATCTTTGGTGTTTTACGTGGTTTGTTTTTGATTAATCGTGGGTCGATATTGTTGTTTGATCCATGCGCTCTGTGTACTGAATATACGACACGAAGGTTCTTACTGTGGTGACTGAAAGTATTATTTAGCTTTTGTGTTTATTTGATTGTGAAGATTTTGAGGAAAGGGTTCTCGGAGCTTTTATGTTTTTGACGAAGCTTTTATGGGTTTGAGTACCTACCTACTTCGTTTGATGATGGCTTTAATTTGGCTAAGTGCTCGATGAAGAGCTCTACTATTTATAATTGTTAAATAAAGAAAGATTATGTAATTCTAACTATTGTGATTTTTATTATGCCAAGATCTAATTAATAAGTAATTTAGGACGAATAAAAATAATAAAATAATTAAATAGCGATATCTCCCTTTATACGTACCTATAAAGAAAAATTATAAAATCATATTAGAGTAAAATTATAGTAAAATAATGATTTTATATATTTATGTTTCTCAAATATTACCTAGGTATCATCATGCCTTGGAGTCATCGCTTTGGGCGATAAGGTCTTCAATGATAAACTACCTACTTATAAACTTAGTTTGAATGTTTTGGTAAAAGTATTTTGTGCATCTTTTTTTAGTTACTTTTAACAAATGTTTGAATAAAAAATTGCCAGGGGAATCTGTCCACCAACTCAAAAATGCTATTTGCCAAGTCCATCGATAAAAATAAGATTATGCTAAGTATCCTATATCGGTGGTCCAGTCGTTCCGCGGCATCCTTAATTTTTATTATTTATTTTTGTCTATGGCATCATGTAGGTAGGTATACCATGTGTATATTTGCCAGTAAGTTTAAGATTTCTTGAAAATTGTGTGTTAGTATGTGGTATTCTATGTGTAACTAAATGTAAATTTATATGAAATGCTTTTGTCCGTCCCGTATTGCTTAATGTATAACTATACTTAGTTTATTTTTGTTTTTTTCTTTAAAAGGAATATTGTATTTCGTTTGAGAAATAAAGAACTTAAACTTAAACTTTCACCATTAAGTTTTTTTATTTGTTTTTTTTTATTATTTTTATTGGCAACTGGATAAAAAGTCCTTAATGCCTAACTTATTGTTTTTTATTTGTAATAATATTGTATTGCTTGAAATAAATATAAGTAGGAACTAATTCAGGAAACACAGAACATTAGATGGTCTTGCCGCCTTTAGTAATTTCTACCAGGTAACTTTTAGATGGATCGAGCTAAGAAATTTAGTCACATAGGTAAGTACTATAATTTTCTCCTAGGTTAGTTAATTACACTGAGTACTTATACCTTTTTTTGACATTTCAGATTTAATGACAGTTCTATACGTATAAAGGTAGACGGGTGATGTTCAAATTTTAGGTAAAGCTAAATAAGAGTGAACACGAGCCTCGTTTTTCTCAATTTAATAAACGTTGAAAAATCTGTCGCCAAGCAGCTAACGGTTTGTTCCGGCAGCCTTCCTTGTAAGACAGTGTATTCTAGGCTAGGCATACTCTATCTAGAGCCACAATGTCGCTAACTTTCGTGGTTTTACGAGTTTGTGGTCAAACGCCTAGTTGTGTTGGATAAAAAAAAACCTACCTAGTGACCTAAGTACCCTTGTTTATAAGTCAACTGACTGCTCAACTCTGATGTCCATTACACTTTAGTAGGATTAATTTTAGGTACAAAGTCAGCTATCTAACATTTAGAACTATAATGCTTAGTTTAACTAATATTTAAACTAATTTCCATTTCACACCAATTATAAATCGCGATAAAAATCTCTCCATTTACTTTTTCCATGGCTGTCGTGTCAACAGTTAATTGTCCTTTTCTAATCACCCTAACGACGTGTGAGGTTCGTTCAAAAATGGTCAAGAGCATGATGAATTCAGGATAGTGTAGGGTCCGTACAATTAAAAACTAAACGTAAAAGAGTAACTCTAGACTGCTAGGAATAAATGCAGTGCCTAAGCCGCTGAACCTAGGGACGTGAACTTCGTGGGTTGAATACATTAATAGGGTGTAGCTGTAGAGTGGTACAAAGACAGACGATTTGAAAATCAAACCCGTAAGGGTTGAAGCGTCTATATACCATCGACGGATTAGACATAAAAAGTAGAAATAAATCCTTTGCTGGATTTTTGTTATGTTAAAGTATAATGATTCTGTTATTTTACATTATTTATGTTTCACGCATAGATCAATTGTCTAAGGTTTCACGTTACAATTAATTTTATTTTAAAATGTTAACTATATTTGTAATGGTAGAAAAGTACTTTATAGGAACTTCTTGTAAAGGTTAATTATTATGATCGAAAATCTCAAATTTATTCTCTATTTAGCTCTTTTATAGTATATGGTTGTTTTAATGTTACAACTATATACCATGACCTATATATGGGCTGTTGACAGTGAAACTTCAATAATATTTTAGTTCACGCGGAACTCTAAAACTGCAACAAAAACGCAATGGCGCCAAATGTTCGCGCCAAACGTCATTAGTTCGCGAACCATAGATAAAACGTCGCCACAGATAAAAATGTCGTCAGCAGATGTTCATCTGTCTCGGAAGAGGTTCAATTTGATGTCTATTTTAAGAGGCGGGTCGAGACGAATGAAAGTGAGCTTGAGAGCTTTTATTTTAAGATATTCAGGAAGGAAGCTTTAAAGATAACAAGTCTGCCATGGAAGGATATTGAGTTAAGTAGCTGACAAAGTTTTCACAACTTAATTAATAAATCCTTTTGCATGAATTAACCAATTATACTTTTAATTTACTCAAGTTTATAATGTTGTTTGGTTTTAGAATTAAATAATAGTTTAATTTTTACTTATAAATAAATCGTTTTTTTTTATTTAGATTAAGTACATTATCTTCTTAGGGCACTGAATTACTTGCACTTAATTTTGTTTTATTGTGTCTACGTTTGTGCAAAAGAATATTCCACTTTAAGTACTTTTGTAAAAATAAAATACTTATTATTATAGGTACCTATTTTTGCTATTAAAACACACAGGTTTAATAGATAGGTATTAATACCTCTTGTCTTAGTAACTACCTATCAAACCTGTATGTATAAGTGAATTAGCGATATGAAGACGGACGGGATTCGCTGTGAGGGTACGTCGAGCGGTATGCGAGCACGAGGTACAGTGCAAGCTACTTTTCTGTTACTAAGGGATGGCGTTACGATCTAAAAGTGACGACTGCCAACTGCAAAATGACGTTTTCAAAATGGCTTAAGTACCTAGTTTTTAGCCTTTAGGCCATTAGCGAATGGCCGTTTTTGTTTTCTATTTTATTTATGGCATAGCATCCTTTTTTGGTTATAAAAACTATTATTTCCCATATATTTGTACAAAAAATCATGTCAATCCGTCACGTTCGTAGCTGACGAGAAGAACAAACGAAACAAAGAACACTCTTTCGCATAAATAATATATCTAGGGATTATCTACCATTTATAGGTACTCGTAAGTACCACTTCAGCATCAAATCTTATTCAAAAGAGTTTATTCTCCATAAACATCATCTACCACTACAATAGCCCATCAACTCTCTCTTGTCTCCGCATCCCCATTAAGTACCTACCCCCTACCCCAGCCCGACAAATATATTAATTTCCCCCGGGCTTCCGGAAGTGCGGCCGAGCGGAAACGGAAACGGACGGATACCGCTGACCGGACGGATGTACCGTCTGCGCGAGAATGGTACCAATTGCGACTAATTCATTTCGATACTCGGCATCGGTTGGACACCGTTGGGAGGTTGAACTTAAGTATATTTTTTGAAAATAATATTCGGTAAATAACTTCACAAAATGAGCTCCTAAATTTTTCGGCATCTTTCTTTGTATATCTTAGCAACATCTGCATAGATCTAAAAATATATATTTTTTTACTTTCAATGTCATCGTATAGTATTTAAGCATAATTGGTCAAATAGTTTAGTTTTGCAATCAAAATAACTCAAAAATTGCAGGTGCACTTGCCTAATTAGTGTCTGAATTAATTTGTTTTTTTTTTGTAATTAAATACAGACTAGTTTAAAAAACAAAGTATTTGCCATTTTGTTATTTTTTTTAATTTCCTCATCCACTCTTTTACATAATGAGCCTCTTCTAAACCTACCTCTTCCTTTATCTTATCATCTGCTAAGGGTCTCCGCAGACCCTCGAGTGTCGTGAAAACCTCGCAGGCGCCAGGCAGATCACCATGTGTGTGCCGACCCTTAGTTTTTGTTTCTAACACATTCTTTTGTTGACAATCTCCAATTAGGAATTTGAGGCTGTGGGTGATGATATCTTTTAGCAATTAAATTCGCATAAAATTTGTCTTTAGCTGTCAACAGCGACGTTGCACACGGCTTTAAACTTTGAACCTTTATAAGACCCTATTAGAGGTTGAATTCCCAATCCTTTGTTTCTTAAACAATGAATGCACCTTCCAAATTAAAGTCTCAATAGGTTAAGCAGTCTAGGCCGTTTAGACAGCCAATTAGGACTTAAAGATAATTATGGCAAACGACAAACAAAAAAACAGTAAAGAGTAAAAGAACTGGCACAAGAAGCCAAAAAGCTATGTCTATCAGACAAAATTTGCAGGAATGCAAGATAAGGTAACAACTGCCCATTCTTGTGCCATTCAATTCTGGTGGTGGCTCCAAGGCTCTAATTTAGAAATGAATTTAGTTATAAGTAATGAACTTGGTTTAACACGCCTATACCTCATGTCTAGATACCACATGACGGTTGTGGTAAAACCTACTTGATGAAAACAAATACAATAAATGTCCCGCCATACGAAAAATTTAAATATTTCGCTAAGTTCATTGAAATATTACTTACTTTTATAAGACACGCCTGATGCTTATAATTTTGTTACCGACACAAGTAATACTTGGAAATATTGACAAAAATATTAAATTCTGCAGGAACCAGAAAGTATACAAACAAGAAACCTAACGATTGATTTTGATAAAATGTAAATCGAAACATTTCAGACATAAAAATAATTTCCTTAATCGGTGTCGGTGTTTCGGAAAATCATAAATATAAAAATATATGTGACTGATTAACGAGTTCCTACATTTTTTAAAGTTGAGTTAAAAGAGAAGAATATTTCTCAAGATTTTTTATCTTTATTATATAGGTACAGGAGCTGTGTCGTGGACGTAAAAATACTAATAAAGATATATGTACTATGTTATTGCGCGGTAGCATTCTGGGTTCGCTGCGCTCTGGATTTGATGGGGCATTTGGATTATCTGTAGATTTTAATCTATGGGTAATCCATTTATATTGTTATTGCTGTAGTTAATTATTTCAAATTTCTTAATAAAAGTACTTAGGTAGATTTTTACCTAAGTATATAGAAAATAATAAGTCTTGACTGACTGAGTCTGATATTCGCTAGGAATCAACGTAGAGCCTAAACTGCTGAACCTAGAGACATGAAATTTCAAGAGTGTATTTAAGGGGTGTACTATCAAAGGATATTTCAACCAATAAGATTGTCAAAAGGGGGTTCAAAGTTTGAAATTTCATTATATTTCTTTTTATGACGCGTTCAACGCCACAGGTCACAGCTACGAGTCTGAAGATACTATACATTACAATCAGATACATTAGGTACTTATAGGTACTTACAGAAACACAGACAAACGTGTGGTATGTTAATAGTAGGTAGTAGGCACTAATTAAATTAGAACGTTCCTGGTTACAAGTGGAAAGAGTTGTAACGATTTTAGGGGACCGTGGTTGTAGAGAGAAAACACAAAAAAAAAACAGTAGGATATTGCATGTTAGATTTATTTGGGTTTAGGTTGGGGATCGCATGTTAGATTTAGCGGGTTGAATACTTAAAAAACATTAGAGAATTCTTTAAGAGATAATTTTATAGATCTTCAAAGCTTTTTAACGAATGTAAAAGTCTGCGTGAATCAAGTCACAGCGGTGCAAAATAAAATGAAAAATATATAAATTAACTAAACATCGGAACCAATTAATTAAACAAGTGGTTTAAGCGAGTTCGAAAATACCCGACTGCTAAATCGTTAAACATGTGTATCATGCTTATTATTTTTTTATTTTGATGTACCCATTGTCACTCTCACGACTAAGACGAATCTATGGACATCACTCAAATAAAATACGACAAGCCATTTAAAATTTAGGGTGTGCTAAAGAAATATACATACATAAATACACTCGAAAAACATGTCCCTCCATCTTATGCAGTCGGGTAATTACCTAAGCAGTTACTAGTAGGTGCATTGCAGGTGCAAATTCTGCTTTCCGTATTACATTCGTTTAGTTTTAAAGCTTTATTCGGAACCCACTACAAATTCTATTTATTCACTAACTTAACAACTTTACCCAAATTACTTCACTACCAAAGTCTCTGTTAATAAGGTAAACAATTATGTATCTACGTGCGACGTGTCGCTCCACATTAAAGGAGACCGTTCAAAGAACGTGAACAAATATTTCAATTAAATGTCTTCTTGATGGAAGAACTTGAACTCTCGAAAAGGCTTCTATTTTAAGTCGAGTAAATTTTTCGTTATTTATATCGTTTTCGTTCGTAATAGTTAGTTCTGTAAAAGTTTCGTACACTTTCTAACACAAAAAAAGGTATTTTCCAAAACGGCCCAGACGTTTTTTTAGAATTAGACCAAAAATACGGATTTTATTGAGAATTTCCTCCTATTTTTAAAGTCTATTTAGAAATAAAGGTAACAATAAAATATTTTATTATTCTATACTATATAATGCACTAATTACCTACTATAAAATAGGTATATTTTTTTCTCGTCGATGCTATATACCGATACGACAATATAGAAGAATGATTTGTGCTCTAGCGCACACTAAAAGATTAATGTGATATAAAATAACCGAAAAAAACAAAGACATGCCGACAGTATGACAAACACTTTTGTTGCCGAAAAAATAGTAGAAAAAGTTTAAAGTAAGAAGATTAGAGCAGATAAACCTCTTTTGTCAAAATATAGGCCGCATTTACACATCGATTGGCGCCATTATCGGTTTTTCATAAATATTTTTTTACATAATTTTTCTTATTTATCTTATTCGCACTACAAAGTATCAACACTAGATAAGCTCATATAATTGTCAACGTTTTGCGCATATCCAGGAGTAGAGTAGTGGTAATATCTGTACAGATCTTGATAATTATTTAATCTTCTTATATGTTGTTCGTTTTTTCTGGTAAAAAGTCGAATAACGGCTGGGCTGATTTAGCTGATTTTGGTTTTGAAATGTTGGCAGTACTGCAGGGAACGTTTATAAGGTGAGAAATATAAATAACTGCTAGGCAGTACGAAGTTTGCCGGGTCAGCTATTAAACAATAATATTGAGAACTATATAAGAATCAACGTGTCATCAGGCCCAGGGCGTTTAGTTCTATGACCGAATTTATGACCGTACCTAGCGTTATTTAAAATAGGTGATCAGTTTAGCGCACGACTTACAATGATACAAGAACTAACTACAAAATAAATCCATGTAGTCTGTTCTCATGTTCATGAAAGCATTACATTATAATAATAATAATCTGGGACAACATCCACACAAAGGTCTTCAGGCTTCCCAAACTAGGCGAAGCCTGTGCTATGGTAACCTGATGACAGATATACATACTTATATACATATAGACATTAGAGTAAAAGCTATATAAGTAATTATGCAGTTGAACAAATCACACGGAAGTAATTAGTTGACTTTGTTCAATTCGTTGAACAAACAATTGAACAAAGTGAATATGGTAATCATTTTGGGCAGCCGGGTAATAGTGTAATGTAAGTAAACGACTGAAATCTTTATAAACCATCTTACCTACCGTACTACACTAGATGCAAAAAATACATGTGGCACTCGGGGACTGCCGCGGTAAAGCTATTGCATACGCATTCGTCGTGGTCGCACAAACACCGTGCCTCTGTCAAACTGAAACGACGTTAGACGAGTGTTAGGTTTATTTTCTTTACGGATTTCTTGATGCGTTCGCCGCGCTCATAGACCGCGATAAAAGCTATGCAAAAGCTTAAAAAAATATTTTTGTGTTTTATGTATTACGCTTACAATTCAAACTTCTATATGTCTAAATCTTGTACTTAAGCTGTATTTAACAATAATTACAACTAAATAAAATCGATTCAAAGCACATTCTACCTACTGACAGCATTAGGGGCTTTACACACTGCGGATTTCACGCGGCCCCGGTTGATGCGATTACCGCCAAATCTGATCCCAGCTTTATTCGGGTGTCGAGTTGCCAGCACAAAAAAACTTGTTTGTTTATTGTCCAAAAGAGCAACATTTGTTGACCATTTCGCAGTCACGCTTCGATGCTGCATGTGCTTTTCTAACTTGAGAAATGGCACAATACACAGAATGTGTAATGGCCAAGAAGCAAAAAGGAAAAAAAAGTGCTTTTATGCATTCTTGGTTTTAATCGTGTTGTATAAGATTTATGATACCGCTCTTATTTTATGACGTATCACGTTATTAAGATCTTTAGTCGTTACAGTATATCACTTACTCACATTATGAAGGATAAATTACATGATAAAATAGCATGAATGCAGAGGATAGAAGAAAAGTTATTTTATAGACGGGTTGTAGTAGAAAGAAGTAGGCCTTTTCGGTTTTTGCTACAACTAAAAACTAAATTATTTATTTATTCTAAATCATGGGAAAATTTAACACTCTATTACAATAGAAAAGATAGCACTTTAATAACATAACTATACACAAGTCAGACATATACTTCAATGCAATCTTCTCAAAGCCTAGGTCTTCAGGCCGCCTAAAAACTTGATGTAATTTCATAAAAAATAAAAAAGAAAGTCACATATCGATACAACTCTATAAGAACATTTTTAGTATTACTATAGAAGAATACAAAATCTTCTGAAACCAAGTCATACTTTTAGCTAAGTTTTGTAAGAAAAGAGCAACATTTAGTCAACACGTCAGCTGTCAGAGTGACAATAAGGTTGCGTAAAGGAGCTGTCACATCGATCCGTCAGGTCGCCGGCGCGCGTAAGCCGGTTAGCAAGCTGTGGACTTGCCTTTGTGTACGCACTGTGTCCTAAACACGCAGCAGGTATAAATATCACACAAATATAGTTTTACTTTAAACTACTGTTTAATCAGGAATTACTTATATACTATTTAGAAATTCTATAATATCTACAGCTGTATAGTACTTATAACCGAAAGGGAGCTTATTGTGTAATAATGAAGATATAATTCTAACTTCGTTTTATGTTATTGTCAGGCCATCTATTGAAAGTTCTAGCGGAGACGCACCAAGTGTAATATTGTGTTTGTTATTAAGTAAATTACTGTCATTATGAAATTTTAAAGTACATGTTGTTAGGTATTCGCAAACCATGTACTATGTATATCTTATAATAATGTATTAAATACAAACCTTTATAGCGACTATTTCACAATTCTGAAAGTTTAATATACTAATACAACGATTTGCCAAAAATGTATACAATCTCAAAAATATATTTAATATATTCCTCTAGACACTGTGATTTACAAATGTACATATCTGCTTAGGCATGACTAAAATGTGTATTCGTATACAGAATATCTGAATCCCCGCGTCATTTTGACTTAGTGCGTCCAACATTCCATCAAAAGATTAGCCCCATCAATGCATTGTGCTGCCGTAATCACGCCTCCCTTCCTTTATAAGGTATACGTGCGTGAAATTCTTATGACGTCTTCAGAAAACGCTGCGTTTTTAGCGTGCCGTGTAAGCTTCCTTTATAGCTTGTGTATAAGGGACAGATTTTTGTTGTTGCCATTGTTAAAAAGGATTTTCCGCTTTTTTTCTTGGTTTTGTAAAAAGGTTTTGAGTGTTGCTCAAAAGCGCAAGTGTGTAAGTCGCTAATAGTAGAGTCGCGTTTCTTTTGTCCTGCTTCTACTATGACCAAGATGTTTTGAACTGCAATTTTTTTAAAGTAAATTCAACACTGCGGCCGTGATCGATTTGAAATTTATACATTTTCCGTAGATTACACGTATTATACGAAGTATTTCACGTGGTTAGTACGAATTTTATGTCAAGAAGAAACAAGAATAGTAAACATAGAACGCTACGGCAGAATTTAAGGGCTGATTTCAATAGATAATATTTAGTAGATTCATGCAGTAATGAATCTTTGACAAGACTCTAGTGATGAACGTAATCTGCGAAAAGGTTTGTGGAATAAATTGTCTCAAAAACACATTGTGCTCGCTTTTACCTAGTTGTTATTAGTTATAATAAACCAGACAAGACAGCGACCGTCCCTGACATCTCCAACGAAGTAGCCACACAACCATTGCACATATTTCTCCCTATCTCCCCTATAAAAGTCTACCTTCATGCCCTGTCTCCCCCATAAATAAGGCCGGTTCCACACTGAAACTCGAAGCACTCGCGTCGTAAAGATAAGGCTGTGTTTACAAAACGATCCTACCTTACTATCTCGTGTGCACCAGCCGTTATCATCGATCATTGACAGTGTGTACTTGCCTTTATCAAACTGATATCTCAATACCACGGTCTTACTAAACCTTGCTGGGAAAATTTCGACTCTATTGCAAAGGTTATACGGTGTCAGTGAAGTGTATGTAAGAATGTATGGAATTTGTGAGGTAAATAGTATGGGATTATTTTCTACATGCTAGTGGAATTGTTGGAATACTTGTTCCTGATATGAGTATCGAATATTGATGTTGTTTAACCTTTAAGGTTGAACTGTAGTACGCACTATTTTGGTTCTATATTCGAGATACGTATTTATTGCTACCACAATTACATCAAGTTTTTCTTTACACAAGTGAAAAGAATAAAAAACTGCTGCTGTGCTAGAAGAGATCACTTCTACAAATTATGTTCAAAATATCATATTTTTTTGTGGAACGGGAAAATATAGAGTGTTTTAATAGTTGTGTGACAAATGAAATTAACGAGTAGTAAATTATTAGATCGCGACCGATAGTATGGCATTCATCAAAAAACACGCGGTGCCTAATTCGGATACTGGGTTAAGGATAAAAAATGTACTATGACCAGCGACAGCTATAAACAAACATATCGAATAACAATGGTTACAATAAATTTATTCTATTATTCTAAAACAAATACAATTGTCTGTACGCAATAGTAGCCTGGAAGAGATTAAAAAGATACGGATGACCGCCATTTATGATACTAGCTAGTATAAAAAAAAAGCATGCCTTCGATAAAAAATTAAACAACCAATCACAGAATCAGGAATCAATAGTTCTCTCGAACTATCTCAATATTTCAAACGCGTCAGGGTTTCAAAATTTGTGTTTTGAAACGTAAAATACAATTTCTTATGCGGCGTTGTAGAAATCAGCGTACTACATTCAGTCAGTGAAGTCAACATACCTGTTTGCATGTTACAAGTATTTTAATTCGATTCATTATGGGTAGAGTTTGTAGTAGATTGTGATGTAGGACTTGTTATCGTATGTTTTGAATTCAGATGATCATGCAGATGGTAGGATATTTACTTGCGTTATACTAAATATATACTTAATATATACATATTTAGTTAAGGTGTCGTAGGTATGGTACTGACTTACCTTGTCTAGCTGTTTATGCAAACGTGTGACTAAATTATTAATAAGATAATAAGCTTATAAGAAGTGCAAACTAAAGTTTGATTTTTACAATATTAACAGAAAAAATAAAATTTTCAAAATCGGTTATACAATGTGGTGAGTTTCAAATTGTATTCTAGAAATAGTTTAAAAGTAATTAAATAAAAATATTTTAAGTGTATTTTAAATGTCCTAATTATTTTATATACATACTGGTAAATAGTGAATTTTGATACATGAAATCCAACAGTTTTTTTATCTTACGCCTTTAGAAAATTCGATCAACACAATCAGCCAATGAACAATTGTATGTAGCATTAAATAAATGTATTAGATATAATATCAATGTATTAAAGTCTCCCTTAAGAGGTTTCTCAGTAGTTCACAGCAACATTGTATATCTACGGCAGGAATCCCTACAATGTAAGCATTATGTTACATTACTGATATAAAAGTAAGTAAGTAGCTAATTATCTATTCTCAAGAATCTTTATCTAAATGTTGTACGTCGCTGCTCTAAATTATTCACATCTGCTGTAATACAGAGGCTCATTGTAACTTCAACTCAAATAAGTTATAGTAAAACATATACAAAAGGAAATAGGAGGCATTGATTCTTGACTCAGCAGCTCTATGGTCTGGATGTTTTTCTCTCTGTAACCCATATCGGTAGCTTGGGCTCGGAAGCGAGCAAAACGACTCTGCTTAGGGTTTAGCCAATTCTTCTTCATGTCTGATCGTATGTGTATCCTCAAATATTTTAATCGCGTGCAGGTCGTAGTTTTGTATCAATCTTGACGAAACCTGGTTTGGCATCTCCGATTTTTTTGTATGTTTTAGTCGTCAGGAATTTTGGATTGCTCGGTTATTTATTCTAAAACGAGAGTAGCATAATACTAGCCGATTTCAATAATATTGGGTAGACAATAACGTAACATTAGTTAAGATATCTTAATATATAAAAAAAACGGTCTAGTGGTTGTCGTTGTTTTTGTAAAGTTGCAAATATATGGTTGTCGTGAAGTCGACATTTCACGAAACTACACTAGTACACATAGTTCCAACCCGGATTTAGAGGGCAGGCAGTATCAGGGAGAGCCAAAATCATAAATGATCGAGTTCCAACAGACCAAGAAAGATTACTTTATTTAGTATGTGTATTTTGTACAATTAAATCAAACATGTATGTATTGTAATAGCTACATTTTTGTTACTAAAAATATTTAAAAAATTTATTTGTACTGATTTTACGATAAAACCTTCTATTACTTTTGTACGTAAATGCTTATTCTTCAACTGTAACTTAGCTGCACTTATATAATTTATTACCAATGTGACACAAATATTGAGTACAGATATAGGTTAAATTAAGTAGGTACTTACCTACTTACTCGTTAATCTATACTCAGCCATATGGAATTTGCCTACCACTTGTGATCGTTTAGTGCTCCATATGGCATCAGGATTAGGTAGCTGTGATACCGCTAATGTACACTCTGTTCGCTGTTTACATACATTTACATACATTTTGATAACGACAAACGAATTATCACTGATAACGATAACGAAATATGTTTCTATTTAGTTTTATTGACGGCAGTAATAAAGCTAATGTATAAAGCTCTAGTAAAAGAAATGAAAGTTGAAAATGAATAATTCAATCAGCGAAACTATACGTCTCAATTGTAATACTATGGAACCTTTTTTCCGATAGGTATAATCTCGGTCTTTTTATATTGCGAGCGAATTAATTTCTTCTAGGCAAGCATGTCACATCCTAGGCCCCATCTTCGGTTTATATCAGGCGAGTTGTTGTCATGCGCAAGCCAATAATTAAAAAAACCCTAAAACTATTATTTAACGCAAAAATGGAATATTAGTAAATATATAAAAAAATAACTGGCATAAAAGGCGGTATTTTCTGAAGATTCAGGTTAAAATTTGATTACTTAGATTAAAAAATTGCTGTCTCAAAATTAAAGATTAAAACGGTTTTTTTGGCTCGACCATTTTTTGAAACACTTTTAATTCCGCTTGTGTATCCAACCACAGATGTATCGTTACGTCCGAGGACCATGTAGCTGACAAGTCGCGGCCTCCTCACAATTTATATCCGCGATAACTGTGTCGCCGGCGCGGAATGTCGCCCGTCTGTCCGAAGTTTTATTATTACAACCTAATGAGAGGAGGTCGGGTCGCTTCACGCTTCTTTATTATATGAGATATAGTACCCATTGACAATTATTTGCCTAGAAAGAGATTTTAATTTTAAAAAAAAATATATATTACTATTGCCACAATAAATAACAATTAAAATAAGTCGCGAGTGGGTAGATTTCTTTAAGACAAGTGTACTACATCTCAGGCAATTCTTCGCTATGCATGAGACGAGTTGCAATCGAGTCTATTGTAAAAATGAGCAACTTACATCACCTATTGACCAATAAAAATGTGGTAATTCAAATGCTCCAACTCACTAGCAATTTAAGGAATAGCAACCTATACGATTGATTCTGATAAAATGCATATGGGACTGTTTTTACCCACTAAAACCTTTGGTGGCCTAGCTTTGTGTAAATCTCGAAGGGTCATTGGAAAACTACCAGAGTCTCTATAACACTTCGTGATACTTCCTGTCATTTTCTTCTCGTTACAACTAAGTGAACCACTATCACGTTGTTGACTTACCTGGGCCTAAGTTCGAATGGGTTATTATGGTCTCAAAACAGACCATAATAACCCATTCGAAACACAGGCCCCGAAACCCCCTTTAGTCGCCTCTTACGACAGGATCAGATCAACCGGAACCGAATTCTATAACCCGGATTCCAGGGTTAACTTACTAGTAAGTAATTTTTAATATAAAACTAATTTTGATGTAATTAGGTCTCCCAACTCCGCGGTATTGTTTCGTAGCGAGATCAGTTGACGTCCGAGCCGTTGAAACAATGGATTGTCTATCTTTAAAGTGCTAGACGACATCTGCAAGAGTCCTATTCACTAATCTCATAAAAAACCGTATCGTCTGCTCGTCCGTCGCGTGTCTCAAAATTTATAGCTTTATCTTTGGCACAGGAATGGAGAAAAAATTGACGACATTCTTGACGGCATGTGTCATTTACTAAGTAGGTTCTTCTGTGGTGATTGATTCATTACATTTCTGTGTGTTGTGGTTTGGTCTGAACTGGATTTTGCGATATGACGACTAACTCGTCACTGATTTCTTATTTTTACAACCCCACGAAAAAACTACGGGTTGTTGAAAGTCTGACCTGTATGTATGTGTGTGTCTGAATGTATGAACCAATATCGGTAAAAATTTTTTTTTGTTAAAATTGTGTATTTGTTGGGAGTGTGTTTGTTATTAGCTATGGTTTAATGAAAATCGGTCCAAGACAGCGGCCGCCAGAAAATGGTAGATAACATACAATTTTTTCCCACCCCCCTTGATATGGGTATCAAATGAAAGGGCTTGACTAGCAAAATTCCGATATAATTTGATAAATATAAAATTTAAAATAGCCGTCACCACAGAATAGCAAACTACATTTTTCAAAATTTTATCTTGTTATTGTGTACTCGTATGGGAGCGTATATATTTCATGCACTGACTTCCCATTTATTGTTTAAATTTGCTTGAAATAATGAAGCAAAAGCTCGTGGTCGCTGGCACAACAGTTCCACACTTATTGCGTTAGATGTGGTCGTGATAGCTTCAGTATGAGAACCCAAGGAATTATTTCTACTTATTTTTGATGTTAGCGTGAGAAATAGAAGGTAAGGTAATTTATTGACTTTTAAATAACGTTCGTTATAGGTAAGTCTTATTTTTAAAACTAACTTAAAAATTTTAACTTACAAATCTTATTTATATAGGAGTAGTTAATATTAGTTCTTAGTTTAATAGTTCTCATGACATAGTTATTAGTAATATTTTATTATGGTTGTTCGTTACACAAGAACGATGATTCTACAAGCTGCGTTGACATATTGCTTTCAAAAATATACTTCAATTTTTGTTTCAATGTATTAAATGTCAGATCCCCATTATACTATCTAAAAAAATATTTAGCATGTATGCTGTGTTTCCTCCTCACCACCTCCTCACCTCAACATATTATGCCTCTTTTTCTCATTTATCTGAATTCTTCGACACGATAATATAAAAACTAAAATAATAAAGAGTTGTTGTATTGAAAGTACCTTCTTTTAGTAGCCTTAATTAAATGCCTATCATAATACTGCGTAAAAATATGTGTTTCTTATCATATTTGTAGTTATTTCCTCACATAAACATTGTTTTACTTTTGCCTGAATAAAAGAGTATAATCGTATTATAATATTATAAATAAATCCTTAATTTACTCACATGCTTCATACAGCTACGATATATTAAAATGGACCCCTTGTTATGAGAGTAACAAGGTTAATGGATAAAAAATATCCAAACGATGATTTTCAAATTCTCAATCATTTATAACAATTTATTGTGAGCTTTTTACCAACAGACACACATGTTACGTGAATGTGCATGTTTAATAACTTTTTTTTTCACAGAATACTTTTTTTCTTCAAGTATTTCTGTGACCATTACGACAACTCCTTGGTCGATTTTGTTCACGTACTAAGCGTTTACTACTCGTATATCTACATGCAATATGCTATTTTAAACGACAAGTAAATGGCACTGTATGAAACTTCTCTATTTAACGAATAAAGATAAAAAGTAAAAATCTACGTCATCTAAATAGTCTTAAAACTGTATTAATGCCATCACACGCACCTATTTCGTTGAGATTAGCTAAAAGTACAACCAGTACGAGAGCACAAACATCTAACGTACAAATTTCGACTTAAAAAAGAACTTTAAACAATTTATAAAAAACGGTCGAGAGGTTTGTTTTTTTTTAAGTTCTATCGGCATCAGTACTAATTACTTTATTTAAAAAGATCAAGATCTTTTACTTTAATTACATCTCTCGACCGATTTTTATAAATAACAAATGCGACCATTCGACAAATATAATCCTTTCAAATAAAAAAAGATTTTTCAAATCCGGGACTGATCCGCGCCATAGTAATCTGGTAAAAAACAATTAAAAATAAATATTGAGTAGTGTCCTGTTTTTTGGAAGTCGGTAGAAAAGAGAACCAATTTATTGTAAATTATCATTCATATTATTATTATTATAAATCTATTAATATTATTATAAATCAAAAAATCAAGATGTAAATTTATGTTACATTAATTTTAAACAACATTCAAAACATTTCTAAACAACCCTTGACAAGAAAAATCAAAAAGCACAATACGTGCGAAATAATGGACATATTTCGTGAATTATAATATAATATTATAATGAAATGAATAGTCCATTTGATAATTAATGTATTCATGATCCGTTGGAAATATTTTCTTTTAGTTGTCAGTCATGGTACCCCCTCGAGTTAGCTGCCGAGATCGAACGATGGGGTGGAGGTAATGTGGGACAATGATCTTGGTATTTTGACTTTTTTAATTTAATAATATCCGTAATAAATCCACTCTTTTTCTATATAATTATAATGATATGAAAAATGTATGTACCTAATATTAGTTCAAAAATGATGTTTGCATTGTTTGTTTCACTAGGAATAATATAAAGACTTAAAATATGCTAAATCAGATTTTAGATTTAAAAATGCAGGAATCGTACGTTTTTTTAAACTACCTATGTCACAGGTGGAAATAATGAAAAAATACCTAAAAAAAGTCATCGCAATTGTGCAGATTATTAATGAATAAAAAGTCTCTTATAATTAAAAACTTTTAATATGAGTGACTTTTAATTTTCAATATGCATAAAATAATAAGCTCAATAATAATTTGTGGTACTAAAAAGTATCAAGTATATTATATCCATTGCAGTCCCCAAGCTCGGCATATGGCCCACTAGTGGGTAAGTTAGCGCGACCCATTGCACCCATTGTGCGGCGCACTTTATTGAATTGCACTTCATTATTGTATTGCCATGTTTTTGATCTCGAGTGTGCACTGAGCTTAATGATGTTAGATGCCTTTTCAAAACACTTTCGGAATTTTAAATCGAATCGATTTTGATACTTAGCTATATTAGGTACACCTAAGCGCAAGTCTATCCTACTATCCTACTAATATTATCAACGCGAAAGTTTGCAAGCATGAATGTATGGATGTGTGGACTCATAGCTCAAACATAGCTATATAGCTATGTTTGTCTCTTTCACGCAAAAACTGCTGAACCGATTTAGACGAAATTTTGTACCAAGATAGTTTAGACCCTGGATTAATACATAGACTGCTCTTTATCGTGTATTAAAGTGGGAAGTCCCGCAGGGCACAACTAGTTTGTTATATATCCCAATCATTTTTTCTAGCTGCACCCTACATCCATACATTCTTACAAACTTTCGGGTTTATAATATTTGTAGAATTAAAAAATAAAATTTGATTTTTTCACCCATTAAAACAATACAACGTATAAAAAAACTAATCAGCAAAAGTCATCACCACGACCCGTCCGACAAATCACTTTCCCAAAATCAGTGTAATTATTGACACAAATAATTTCCGAACACGCGTTTGATCCAATCGCACGCGTCCTGACCATACAAAACTGTGTACTTTTTATAATTTTTTTCTACATTTTTGTGTTTTTTCATTATCATTATGGGAAAGCAATGCTCCCCTATTTGTTTGGCTTTCACACCCACGGTTTTTTGATTAAAACTTGCGTTAATGCGTTGGGGTGCCGCAAGGGTGCATCCTTGGTCGCTTCCTTTTCATTGTGTCCGTGCATCGGGAAATATTTCCTGGACTGTAATTAATATGGACTGAGTGATTTGGCTGAATATTTTGGGACTATAAGGTAAGAAAAGAAACGGGAAAGTAGGTACCTTCTGGCAGGTTTATATACATTCTATAGATTTCCAATCTTTAGCATAGACATATTTAGTAAAATCAATAAAATTAGAAACACAACATCATCATTAGTACAAGACCAAAAATCACAAACTAACTATAGCTACTTACTAAAAATTAAAAACTTTATGTCTCAGATTATACTTGACTTTGAATATTGCTCTCACTATAAGAAGTTAGATATATCACATAGAAACAATCACTAACAATTTCAAAAATTAACAAAATTATACTTACTAGGGTTTAACATAAACTACCGATATCCCTACAGCAAACTACAAAGATTACCATCCTCATTATCATTTCAATCACCAAAAACCCAAAGAAAACACAACTCGATAATTGTTTAGGGGTGCCACCACCGAGAGTATAATCCAAATGCAGCGGTGCATTTATAATCTAGCATATTTGCTGCGTGACCACCCCTAAACCCCTGATTGAAGATGTGGAGAAGTGGTTGAGTAATCCTATTATTGGTTATGGATTTTAAAGCAGACGGATTGGGGATCGTATGTCTTAAGGGTATTTACTAATACTATATTCAAAAGGCCAAAAATACCTTAGATGTTTGTATTTACAATCGCTAATTAGTGAATACAAATGATCTTTAGTATATTAAGCAGAGCATTAGTTTTATAGAAAGCAGAGAAAAGAGAAAAGAACTCAACAATATAAATTCCATCAGTTTAAAATATTTTCAAAACATTTACGTGTAGTTTAATATCGATGTAGGCGATATTTTAGTCGTACTCATCATTATTTCATAAAGTTATATTGACCAAATTGTTCTTCTGTTATTTTAGTAAATGTTTACTTTACCTACTTCTCGCACACCACAATATATACACTTATACTTTAAATTTTACGAGTATAAGGCAGTCGGTTAAACGCAGTCTTAACGACGGTAGTTGTACCGCCCCTGCAAATATTTGCTTACAAGCAATTACCGTAATGCACCCCCGTCACCGCAGATGCAAGCCAATACATATTTATGAGGAACTTATAATCCGATTTGATCTATTGCTAGTATTGGACGGCTTTATATGCGACTGAGTAAGTTTATTTATGGTTATTTTAGAATATGAACATAAAATACATGAATCGATGAACGAATTATGATAATGTCTAGAAGTATAGGAAAAGTATATTTTGTCAAAGCGACTCATAGCTGGGCACGGGTCTCCTCTATGAAGAGACTGTCGGCCAGATAATTCGCAACGCTGGCTGAATTGTGGTTTGGAGACTTTATTTATCTCCAGCTTTAAGTCTTCCGACCACGTACCTTTTTCTGATGGGATTTTATTTTACCTTTATAACAAGCAATAGTTTCATTCGTTCAAGACATATGTGACTGGTTATTAATTTTTAAAATATTTTGTTTCCATCCAGTCACAGTATTTGAGTTGAAAGTGTGTGCCATTTCGCTAATGATATAAAGGATTTACCATTTACACTACCACTAACTTCTATCTATATCATAATTATTTCCGATATCATCTCAAAAAAGAAATCCGATCAAAATTCTCATGTAACCACAACATCAATCTCCATATTCCTATCCCCTCCATTAGCACCGGAAGAGGAAGTATTAGCGGAACGATTCATCATCGATAAAAAAAAAACAACCGCAAAAATCCGCCATCTTGATAATGGCGGTGTTTTCCGCCTATATCAATACATATGGCGGATGGCACGTGCCGATAAAAAATATTACTGAGCTATGAAAATTAATGTCCCTTCTGCCGTAAGGAGGTCAATGTAAGTTCCATAGTGAAAGTTGTGTATTATGATAAGTAATACAATAATTTTCAGCTATGATTACCTTATGCTCTATTTTACCATGCATTACATTAACTGATTTAAAAAAGTAAGTTCTTAATTTTTCAAGGTCTCTTTTTGTAACCTTTTTTTTTCTATTCTAAATATGAATACTATCCCCGATTTTTCAGAGATATTAATTGAGAATACTTGGCCTAAAAAGATTAATAAATAATGTTTAAATTTGGACATATATAGGTGCGTATAATTTGAATAACAAAGAATCATAATATCATAGCTATATTTACTTCAGATAAAGCTTGAAAGAAAGAAAAAAATTGTCACATTATTAAATTATTATAACATAAATAATATTGTCTTTTTATTAAATAGAGAACGTCACAACAAAATATAACAAAAGCTAATTTTATACATTTTTTTGATGTTTGCAGTAGAAACTTTGGGGACAGTGCAGCAGTGGGACCGAGCGCTTTAACATTATTTTAGAAATATCAAAGTCTAGTGGAAGCGACATGTGACTAGAATGCTGGCTCTTATTTTGGTAAAAAAAAATGTGCATTGCCATTCAACGTGGCAATGCAGCCAGCATTATTGGAACTTTCTCTTCTACTGGGGGTTTATTATTAGATTAGTTTATAACTGTGAATGTTTTTTTGCCTTTGCTTCTGTGTTTTAATAAGATATCATTTTATCTATATTTAAATAGATACACAAAAAATGCCCAACATTAAATAAAAAGAATATCAAGTGTTGTAGGCAAAAAACATGTATATAGGTATGGTATTATGTTCTACAAAGAAAATCTGGCGTTCCTTGGAAAATATCTATACTTTCTTGACACTTAAAATTGACATTAATTCAATGATGACGTATATTTTTAGTGTTGCCATAACAGCTAAAAGGTAGAGCCATTAATCTAATGAGCACAACACGTTATAATACAACGTTACTACCGCCTCCGCGCCGCGCCGCGTGTCGGACGCGTGTTCTCAAATTGCTAGTATTGTTTCTGACGCGCGACCGAGAAGAATGGGGGGGAATTTTGAAAGTTTAAATTACCCTACGCTGGGTGGAATATTTTGAAATTGACAAATAGAGCGCAGAAGGTTGTTAAATGTGCGAGTTCCGGGAATGTTAGCAAAATTAGAAAGGACCCATATATAATAAATACTCTAAAATGGATGAAAACAAATTAATTTTTTTTCAAAAAACTGTTACAAAAAGACGTCCATATTAAAAAAAAATGAGGATAACTCTAAAACAATGACCTTGATTACAGGGTTATCGTTTAGGGGTGTACTAAGCCAAAAATGGTCACTATACTGATCATTACGAACAACTTGTACTATGGACCAATCTTAAATTCGAGGAAAATAATCAGTTGTTTCATTGAAATAATCAGTCGGCAACAAAATGTATGAAACACGTGATTTTTTTTCTCGAAATTAGTGTTGGTCCCATAGTAAAAGTTGTTTTTTAGGATGAGTATAGTGACCTCCTTTCGGCTTTGTACACCCCTAACCGAAAACGCTGTATATAGAACCAACTGGAAAGTGTACCTACCCTATCGAACAAATAAAATTTTCTTAAACCGGGCGTCTCTCTGTAATCACAACATACAAAGAAAAAAAGCCGTCGAATTGAGACACCTCTTTTTTGAAGTCGGTTAAATTTCTTTATTCGTAAATATACAGTTAACATTACAGTTTGCAGTACCAATTCGATAAATGTATGTACAATTATTATCCTAACTAATATTACAAATGCGAAAGTAACTCTGTCTGTCTGTCTGTTTCGCTTTCACGCTAAAACCACTAAACCGATCTCGATGAAATTTGGTGCACAGGTAGATTGGACCCCGGGACCTTTCCCGGGGTCCAACAACAACAACAACGGGGGGGGGGGTTATGTAAGGACATAGGATACTTTTTAACCGACTTCAAAAAAGTAGTTCCCCCATTATCTCGACAATCCAATGGTTAACTACACGGGTGAAACCGCGGGGCACAGCTAGTAAAAAATAAAACATTTTACAACTTACACTAATAAAACAAATATAAAACACTTACATGCAACTTACACTAATAAAACAAAAATAGAACACTTACATGCAACTTACACTAATAAAACAAAAATAGAACACTTACATGCAACTTACACTTATAAAACAAAAATAGAACACTTACATGCAACTTACACTAATAAAACAAAAATAGAACACTTACATGCAACTTACACTAATAAAACAAAAATAGAACACTTACATGCAACTTACACTTATAAAACAAAAATAGAACACTTACATGCAACTTACACTTATAAAACAAAAATAGAACACTTACATGTAACTTACACTAATAAAACAAAAATAGAACACTTACATGCAACTTACACTTATAAAACAAAAATAGAACACTTACATGCAACTTACACTTATAAAACAAAAATAGAACACTTACATGTAACTTGCACTAATAAAACAAAAATAGAACACTTACATGCAACTTACACTAATAAAACAAAAATAGAACACTTACATGTAACTTACACTAATAAAACAAAAATAGAACACTTACATGCAACTTACACTAATAAAACAAAAATAGAACACTTACATGCAACTTACACTTATAAAACAAAAATAGAACACTTACATGCAACTTACACTTATAAAACAAAAATAGAACACTTACATGTAACTTACACTAATAAAACAAAAATAGAACACTTACATGCAACTTACACTTATAAAACAAAAATAGAACACTTACATGCAACTTACACTAATAAAACAAAAATAGAACACTTACATGCAACTTACACTAATAAAACAAAAATAGAACACTTACATGCAACTTACACTAATAAAACAAAAATAGAACACTTACATGCAACTTACACTTATAAAACAAAAATAGAACACTTACATGTAACTTACACTAATAAAACAAAAATAGAACACTTACATGCAACTTACACTTATAAAACAAAAATAGAACACTTACATGCAACTTACACTTATAAAACAAAAATAGAACACTTACATGTAACTTACACTAATAAAACAAAAATAGAACACTTACATGCAACTTACACTAATAAAACAAAAATAGAACACTTACATGTAACTTACACTAATAAAACAAAAATAGAACACTTACATGCAACTTACACTAATAAAACAAAAATAGAACACTTACATGCAACTTACACTTATAAAACAAAAATAGAACACTTACATGCAACTTACACTTATAAAACAAAAATAGAACACTTACATGTAACTTACACTAATAAAACAAAAATAGAACACTTACATGCAACTTACACTTATAAAACAAAAATAGAACACTTACATGCAACTTACACTAATAAAATAAAAATAGAACACTTACATGCAACTTACACTAATAAAACAAAAATAGAACACTTACATGCAACTTACACTAATAAAACAAAAATAGAACACTTACATGCAACTTACACTAATAAAACAAAAATAGAACACTTACATGCAACTTACACTAATAAAACAAAAATAGAACACTTACATGCAACTTACACTAATAAAACAAAAATAGAACACTTACTTGCAACTTACACTAATAAAACAAAAATAGAACACTTGCATGCAACTTACACTAATAAAACAAAAATAGAACACTTACATGCAACTTACACTAATAAAACAAAAATAGAACACTTACATGCAACTTACACTAATAAAACAAAAATAGAACACTTACATGCAACTTACACTAATAAAACAAAAATAGAACACTTACATGCAACTTACACTAATAAAACAAAAATAGAACACTTACATGCAACTTACACTTATAAAACAAAAATAGAACACTTACATGCAACTTACACTTATAAAACAAAAATAGAACACTTACATGCAACTTACACTAATAAAACAAAAATAGAACACTTACATGCAACTTACACTAATAAAACAAAAATAGAACACTTACATGCAACTTACACTAATAAAACAAAAATAGAACACTTACATGTAACTTACACTAATAAAACAAAAATAGAACACTTACATGCAACTTACACTAATAAAACAAAAATAGAACACTTACATGCAACTTACACTAATAAAACAAAAATAGAACCCTTACATGCAACTTACACTAATAATTACTAAACTTTTTCTACTAATCATTTTACATTACTATTTTACATATATTCATAAAACAATCCAATACGCGTAGACCTGTACACGTCAATCTCTCTGGTTCACTACTTCCGCCATTCCCTTGTGTACTAGCAAATGTTTAAACTGGCTCTACTTCCCGACAAAGGTATGGTTTAACAAAATTGTAATACAAAAACTGACATTGAACTATACCTTCGAAGGTAGGAACACATATGTACATGCATAGAACTTATTAGATTTCATTGGCAAGTTCAAACTGCAAATGCAATCTATTAAGTAATAATCTCCACCGAAAATGAACATTGTCTTACGCATTATTAAATA
Organism: Ligdia adustata; assembly: GCA_947049295.1. Lineage (NCBI taxonomy): Eukaryota > Metazoa > Arthropoda > Insecta > Lepidoptera > Geometridae > Ligdia > Ligdia adustata. Next base: position 7,866,753 of record OX346237.1, read on the forward strand.
TGTTGTTCCTGAATTATTTTTACTTGTTTTTACTTTATTATTTTACTGGGTTTTAGTGGGCAATAATCCCATATATACCGGCTGTGCCCCAAAGCAGCCGGGAATCAAGAGAAGATTCCCCCCGTAAAAAAAAAGGAGTCTATGGTAATTTTGCTGTTATGTACTCATTTTAATTTTAACCTGCAGTTAGACATAAAAGGGGTAAAAACAAGAGCAAGCAAACTTGGCTTCATTTTTGCAGAGTTGAAGCGGTGAACTGTCAAAACGAAACCTAGTTTGCTCGCTCTTCTTTTCACTTCTTCCATACCTAACTCTAGCCGATAGCCCTGATGAAGCTTCCTACTATGTGTATTGAAACTGAGAGCACCTAACAGTTGTAATCTTACAATCTTATCAGGTAACGCATTTTTTAAATGTTAGGTCTTAACAACCAAACAAAAAATTATTTATTCACTTTGACGAAGTAAAAGGCATTTTACTTTTTGTACTTTCAATAGAATAACTTGGGATGAAATCCTATTACTACTTAGAACTGACATTAAATAAGTTTTCTTTGTAGATGTGCAATTAATATTGTCTATGAGTGTAGGTGGCAGACGAAGTAAAGGGACCCACCTTACAATTTCCTTAAAAGCCTCGCCTTCGCCACTAGTATAACATACAAATTGAATAATAGCTAGCCATGCTCCTTCCTTAAGGAAGGCTTTATAGTTTATAATGACTTTAAAAACGATCTATAAATAGGGTTGTGTAAGGACGGAACATCGGAGGCTAGTGTAAGCATATGACAATTGAAGTATGGATGGAATCTGTCTTTTTAATAAATAATGCTTATTTATAAGATAGCACCATTACACCATAGATTATAAACTAGTTACTTACATCACAGTTATATGTAATCTTAATTGTTATGTACCCAGTGTCACTCTTACGACTAAGACGAATCTTTTGACACCACTCACATCAAATACGACAACCCGCTTAGGCTCTACGGCGTGCTAAAGAAATATGCATACATAAACTCGAAAAACATAACTCTCCTTCTTTCGCAGTTGGGTAAAAATGGGGTTTCTTTACTCATCATGACGACGTTCGATATGCGATGAACTCGAAAGTCGAGAAAATAAAAGGCTGATCCATATTTTGTGAACGGCTGATTGAATTTCGATTGAGAAGTTGTTTCTTTTTTCTCCAAACGAAATTACGAAAGTTATTTATCATCTTGACCCTAGACTAATAGAATTACTCATACACATATTATAATTATTTACTTACCACTTAACTAAATGGTGAATAAAAAAACATCGCAAAGAATCCAACATGTCGGAGAAGGTTTTTTTTCGAAGATAAGTGAAATTCCCAAACCGCAATTTGACCATCATGTTGGACTATGGAGTACACCCTCTTCGCAGGGAAGATCCGTGCACATAGGTGGGACGCTGTGGGTTGATATACGATACTCTATAATTAGATATAACCTATATTTAATCACTTTATTTTCTTTATAAGAGTGAATATTAGATATGAAAACTTTATAAAGTACCTATGTGTAGTAAATCGATAGAGTAGTTCACAGCTCATCACCGAACCTCCCCGACATTATACGTCACGACACGACACGCGGCCGATCCGACACGGGAGGAGTTCGCACGCCTACGATTTGATACGGTTAACATACGATACTATGATACGTGCCGACGGTTGCTCTACTTCGGAAATGTGATACAAAATATTTTAATTTATCTTACTAACTTACTAAGATACGAATATTAATTTTGAATTTTAGCTTAAGTATCGAGATCTGTATACCCTTTTCTCATATTTAATTGTAATAGCCGTGATTAGTAAGAGTTAAAAAAAAGTTGAAAGCTGTTCAAACTATCAGATCTCCGTGTCTCCAGTCAATCCTATATATATATAGTTAGATGACAATTTTTTGCAACAATTATTAAAGGATATGTCTACGTCAGCTGGGTCTTCTCTCTTATTTTTAGGCACTTAATGCGAAACAAACAGAGACTATATAATTTACCAACTTATGCACCGTCCAAACAAAACTATCTAAGTAAGAAATACCAACTAAACTTTGCTACGTGTCTAATAAGTAAGAAGTTTGTTTACGTAATTTAGTTCGTATAAAGTAGCGAAACAGAGCAACTTCCCTCGCACCCCGTTCGTAACTAAACGTGAGTGCACAATATGAGTTTTAATGAAGTTCTCACGTATTTGTGATTCTTCACACTTCTAACTAATGAACTAATAATTTTTGATACTTTTGCAGGAGATGAGAATATTCCCACTATTACTATCTATTAAATTCGAGATATAAAATATTATATGTCAATAAATTAAACAAATAATTCTGGCAGATCGTCTGCTAAGATCTGCAACATATCGTCGATGGCTGGCTATTACCACCTAAATTTATTTATATTTTTTACTCTTTCTCTCTTGGTTGTATTTACGCCATATTTGTTTATGTGTTAGTTAATGTGTTAACCCTGTATGGATCTAACGTAGTTTAACTAAGTATTTTACCGAATAATTAACGCTTTTTACTCAAAGGAATCGTTTATATCAGTGTATTGTGTACGTAAGAAAATAAATATAAGATCTTGTATTTATATATATGTGTACATATTTGATCCAGTTACATGTTTTTTCTTTTTGTTTAGGTTTATTACCTACAAACAAACAAAACAACTGCAATAGAAATTTTTAAAAAAGGATCTCATAAAATCGGTTTGGAGCAACTGCCGACCGATCTTTGCGACTACCATCGCCAAGGTGTTGGACGGTTTCCTCGAGTATTGTTTGGACAAATATTTAAAGATACATGACGCTCAGTTTAGTTTTCAGACCGGACTGAGAGCGCAATCTTAAGCCTCTCGCAGGGGGGCTTGTCGTCTCCAACGCGTTTCAGCTTGTGTGTTAATGACCTGATAGTCAGGCTCAGCAGCATGCTGCTCAGTCTAACTGTGGAGGGGGGGAGAGGTTCTCGGTGAAATACTAAGAATATGTGAAGCCTATGTCTCATGGGCTTTTTTACAAAGATAAAAAAGTGAGTACATGGTATTTAAGGCTGCCGGTAAAAGCCCGGAATAGACGACATCCATTACATTAAATGGTATGGACTTGAGTAGAGCATATCATTTAAAGTACCTCGGGCACATCCTTACTGCCGACCTTCAAGACGAACCCGAGATCGAAAGATCGCAGATTTGCCGAAAACAAAGTAAAATTAAAATTTTCATGTCAATGCCAAGGCTGTTCCCTAAAATCGATTAGCGTGCTACGTGTGCAATATAATAACATTTTCTGAATGATGTTGAGGCTTCATCGCTTCTGTAGTGCGTCCGAAATATTTGGAACTAACTATACTGACGGCTTTAATCCGCTACTTCGGAAGAAAGTGGCGTCGTTGATGATGAGAGTTCGGGGATGTACCAACATCATTTTGAAAACTGTGGCAGATAATCTCAGGGCTCCTGTTTTCTAGGCATTTCGTGCGAACAATGATACCGCTAGGAATGCCTCGTAAATATATGACGCAGAGATAACAAATGTTATACCTAGAGTACTGTACCCATGCTTAAACGTTTATGTCAATGCCCTCTAAAATGTTATTTTTAAATTATTTTCAATTTGTGTGTTTTACAAACAAAAAATTGAACTTGTTGTCTTGAATAAATAACTTTTGTATTTTGGTTTTGACTTATTCGTATTGTAAATCGAAAATCAGTACAGATCAATTTACAGCTGGTTTTATCTGATTTTGAAAACGTTTTTGTTACATCTGAAATAAGTCAAAACCAAGGGACCATAAAATATATACCTATTAATGGCAATAGGTATATATTTGATAGTTTAAGATAAGTTATATGTTGTTATGGTTGTGGAACCATAACAACATATACTTATTATACGAGTAACCATAATGTGATGTAAATAACGTTATAGTAAATAACATTTACATCTTAAATTTCATTGGTATTTAAGTTTTGAATAAATAAATTTACCATATATATAGTCAATTCCCAATATACTAAAATATGATTTATTTGAGCAGAAGGCGCTATATTCTAAAAACATTACTGCGTGGAATATAAGATGCAGTTTAAGTTTTTTTACTGGAAAGCTTTTAGTCGAGCGGGACCCTAAAAATTGCCTGTCAAAATATATACTGCCGGCGACATCAAGGGTCGGCTAAAGTAAGTAATGGCAAATACAAAATCAAAATTAATATTGTGACTGTATATTAGATAGAATACATCGTGCAACTGAAATGTGAGTTTTATTGTACAAAATAAAGGAAGCGTCTTGCATTATTATCAATTTACAATAGTTTTTTTGTGAAACTAATAGTTTCGCACCACTTCAAACTATTTCGCTTCTAATAAATAATAAATAAATAAATCGCCTTTAATAATATGGCCTCTACCACCGCGCGAATTCTTGCTCTTAACCATCCTCTAATTGCGAGATTAGTGCATACTTAACATTTGGAACTTTATTACAACCTACTTGTTTCCTATCTGCTTTTCCATTTTCATATTACTGAAGTAGGTGCGAAATTATTATTTAATAATGTCTATCATTCAAATAAAACTCAAAAGAAATCTCACAAAATATGTGTTTGAAATAATACAATGTGTTTGAACGCGACTGTACCCACTTTAAAATTGGCCGCGTTTCCTTCTGAGGGTGAATCGGCACAAAAAGCTTTTAGGCTCACAATACTGCGGACGATTCCAAATTAGACCAATTTTCCTATTATTATAGTTAATATTAGGCCCTACCTACTATTTCACTGATAACAAATATAGATCGTGACGGTCATAGCACTGCTCTCTTAGGCGGCGTCCTCAATAACCAAAAAGTGATCGACTCACTTTTTACCGGCTAACACTGAGCGGCTAATCGAGCACATTGTGAGTGGAAAATTATCCGCCGGTGATCTCATGGCAAAGAAGGCACGGAAACTTAACCATGGAATGGAGAAAATGCATGCACAATTTTGCAGCGAATCAGATGCTCAATAAACTTCTACAAACCTTACAATATGCGCTCTATCGACTTACCACTTGCATAAAGTAACAAACAATTTGCCGCTCACTATTGGCCTGATGAAGACGCAGCTTTAGATGTTCCAATCACCGAACGTAAGGTACATTCAGAAAGGTAATGGCCTTGGATGGGTGACCGTAGAGTGGCAACTTATTACTATTAAATATCAATTAACATTTGTGATTGCATGAATCTCGGTTGTTTTCCTTATACCTAAAATATGAATAGGATTTCAAAAGTTTCGGAGTCCAATCGGAATAACATTCCAACCTAAGTCAGTTTACGTGGTCTACATTTTACTTAATTAAAGTGTCTCTAAGTACAGTTGCTGTGAACGTAAATATGTTTTTAGCATCTTACGAAGTCAGAGTCCTATGGTATAATCTCCTTCTATAGTTTTTTCTAAAGGCAGTAATGTAGCTCCAGATCTCTACAAAAAGCAAATCAGATGAAATAAAAAGATAACTGTCCGAAAACAATAGCCATTCAATTCGAAAAAGAAAAATGTTCGAGATTCAAAGCAAGCGCCGTTATTGGCCGAGACGCCAAAACAATGGCGGCGTTCGAAATGTCAGATTTGACATAAGATAACGAAAATCTGGAGGAATCGCATTTTGCTAGACAATGGAAGTTTTAAAATAGTGTTTTGTTCATCAATTTATATTCCGTGCAAAAATTTTAAATCAGATGATGACTCAGATATAAAACAACTGTAAACTGTACACTCATGAACATTTTTATTTGATGTCACATATTATCAGACTAGAAAATGCTCAGATTAACAAGGATTTTTTTAACTATGAGTCCAACACTTTATGCGAAAATGTAAATTATAGCAGTTTCCATCTCTACGTTTCTAAAACTATAGGTATAATGCCATGTCAGATTTACCCAGAAATATCCCTATCTTTTCACATCACCAAGTTTGACATGAACTGTAGAAGTAATTTCAGTTCAATTAAATAAGGCACAACATCCACACAAGAGATTTTCAAGTCCCAAACTAGGCAAAGCATGATGATGAAATGGTAACCTAATGACTGATATACATATTAACACCCAGACACAAGTCAAGCAGACATGTAACCAACTGCGCCAACTTCGGCCGCACCCTTTGCACTTTGAACTTTGCACGCGACATTAAATGGAATAAAAAGAAGTTTCATACTTTGAACCCCCATTTCACCCCCTTTGAGATTGAATTTCCAAAAATCCTTTCGTAGTACACCCTTACACTCTATAACGAATACACCTTCCCAGTTTCTAGACTCTAGGTTTAGAGGTTTAGGCATAGATAAATAAAATCTTAAAATAGAGCCTAATATATTATCATTAAAGAAACGTCAAAATAATCTCCAATGAACTGTTTTTCTATTACGGAGTATAAAAAAAGGTAAGAAGGTATTGTATAGTATAGTACTTATTTATTTATTGTAATATGTACATAACATTCTTAAAACTAAGTTAAGCTATGACATACCCGGTCAGGGCGTAGCAAACATTAAAACTTATAACTAACATTTTATAAGATAAAATGTAAGTTATAAGTTTTGCCAATGTAAAAAGCAAAGTCACGTTTTCTCATAATATTTATCAACATAACCTCATTGAATCAAGGAAGCCAATTCTTTCTAAATCCTTAAAAGCAAACGGCAACTAAATTATAGGGAACAAACCCTTAATTTTGAGATTTCAAATAAGACCAATCTTCGTGAGCTGTAAAAAGATGACGGATATTTTGTTTCAAAGGATTTTAGTCGGTATGTCCAGTGAATTAGAGTTAATAATATAATCGATTCATGGTGAAATTATCTGACTCAAAAAGGTAAAAATATTATGACATTACTTCAGATATGATACAGCAAATTTAAGTTTAAATGGGCTCTACCTTAGTATTGGGAAATGGATTTTTTATTTTTTACAGATGTATTTTACAGTTCTTAAGAAGTCTCTACTATGTATGTATTTTGTATTTGAATAAATTTAACAATTTTAATTTTAATTTGTCTAGAAATAAAAGTTTTTTCGGCCGAGGGCAATCATACAACCAACATTAACTAAATTATCTTGCCTAGTTAATCAAATTTTGAAATATACAAACAAAATAGTTTAATTAATCACTGTTTAAACTATTTTGTAATAACTTAATCGAGTTCAATATTATAGGAAGTTCTCATACTTACCAACTGTTTTAGTTTGTCAGGTTACATAATTAACCCTAGACCGAACTGATTTTTATTAAATAATTAATTTGAAAGAGAATTTTAGTTATTGTTTGATGTGATCCATTGTTAATTTTATCAAAATGTCTCCAATAGTTTAGATTTAAACCAAAATAACCGAAAAATCGTATAGACGCCGCTGATGCGAAGTTTTTTAATATAATTTTCTACTTTTAGCAGCCACTGAATTCAGTCACGAGGCTGTTGCATCACAACGTCCTTATCGCAACTAGACCACACCAAATAGTACCTTGACTACACTCTACACTATATCCGAGCTGCAATTTAAAATAAGAACCACGCCTTTCCCAGGCAGGTGGGCGTCCCGCGCTCTCATTGGTCGACACGCCGGCGCAAGCGCATCTTCCAATTTCAAAAATAGAAGCCAATTTGGTTTACGACCCCGTTTACGTCTTATAAATATTTCGACGCGTGTTATTAGATAAAATTAACAATATTTTTGTAACAAGATGGATCTCTTTGAGTTCTTCTTTCAGCTCCTATCCATTACGATATGTCGAACCTAAATGTGTTTGGGAAAAGTTATTTGACAAGTGAACACGATTGGAAATTATGGATGGTATAAATAAAGATGCATTAAACTAGTGGAATGGAGAGGTGTCATAACAACTACCGTGTTGAATGTAGGTACAGTATTACTTCCATTATAAGCAGCACTTATTTTGGAAAGTAAAATAAATTTGACGAAAACCGATAGTTTGAAATGGGTGGATGATGGAAATGTTAACAATAAAAATAAGAAAGATGAATACCAACACGAAAGTTAAGGCACGTAAGGCCTTAAGTACTTATCATCTAATTGTTATGACATTTTAAGAATCGCGAAAAAAAATTACAGTTCTATAGTTAGGTATATAAAGTTCAAGAAGCTAGAAGAAGTAAGTTGTGAAAGAGATTCCCAAAAGAGTCACTTTAAATTAGTTAATTGCAGAGACTTCCTACAAACGAATTAGAAAAAACCATACAAAACAATGTTACCTATGTTTTGCAATTAATGGACACAATTTTACTGGATTAAAGTTAGTTATAAGATTAAAGGTATCCTAACTTTAATTTCATCGCTACGAAAACCAAAACAATTTTCAGGCGGAGATCAAAAAAGCAACTTGACAGAAAGCTTGACGTCTGGCGCATCAGGGCAGCTTGACGTGCATCAGACACGAGATAGAAAGCAAGTTAGATCAATAGCGGCGCGATCCACTCTCGCGCATTCCCACGTCTGCCAGATCAAAGAGTAGCGCCGGCGCCATCTACTGAGCCAGACTGATAACACGGGTATTAATAGGGATGGGGTTGGTAGGTTTGAATATTTTTGGTGGAATTGCGGTTTAGAAGCTAACCATAGTGTGACAGAGGTGTAAGATAGAGGCGATATACGTTATTGAAACTTTTATGCTTAGTGCAAAATTGAATCTTATCGCCTCCCCTATATCTAATATACAGATTCTATAAGACCCTAATCATTATTTGAACCAATCATAAGATTTAAGCAATTTAAGTAGTGTCCCCTTCGTCATCAGTAGGTATATAAACCTAAACTTATATAATGTAGACCTTTGGTAGACTTTTCTTCAAGACTTCAAGTCTGATATTCCAAGACTATCCCGGCACTAGCAATCAAGTGTGCGAGTCGAGTGCATCCCAAATAGCTCAAGTATTTTTAACTCCTGGTTTTAGCCGGTAAGTGCAGCGGCACCTTTACACGACCAGCTGCGACTGGTGCCGGAACTTCAAGAGTTTTATATTTATTGATAAATCGTAGAGTTGCGGTAAAGAATGACATCCGTGACGGGAAATATGAGAGAATCAGTAGACTGTGATATAGGTACAAAATCTTCTACGAGCGAACAATATATCTACATATAACACCTACATATATACTTATTAAAACTTCTAAAATTAGTCATTTGCATTGTAACGCTTACATAATACTGTAGAAAAAGTGGTGGCTCGTATTATTTATATACTCGGTATTCTCTATTATTTTATACACGGGGAAAAAAGATGTCTCCAATCAATGCAATATCTACTTGGTCAAGACAATGTAGTTTCATACATGGGGAAAACAATATACTTTTCATTTAAATATATTATTGTTTCTTGAAGAAAAACTATTCTTGATCTGAAAAATATTACTTAAGTATATTAATAAAATATATACTTGGATTTAAACAAAATGCCTGAGAATATTGATATTCTTTGTTAAAGAAATCTTTTTTTTCTGTGTAGGTACATTTTTGGCTAGTATAGACTCTTCTAGAAGCCACCGATACTTGGTAGAAGCTCAAACGCCGGGTCTTGTGTCTACTTTTTTGGAACGAACTGCTGAACTACGTGGTACCTACTCGTCGCGGTAAATTGATCTCCTGCGCTCTTATTATACGACTTATATTATTATATTGAACTTAGGTTACTTAGGACTATATTGAATTTATATTTGCCAAACCTGCGAGTACTTACGAACCTTATTTTTATTTTTACCTGTAAAACAAGTACACGCTTACTATTACAAACTGTTTAATTATAACAATATTTTTTATTACAGCGTTTATATTTTAGAATTTCAATTGGCAATATCCAAAACCTAAACACTCGAAGGCTTGAGCTGACAAACAGTAAATCTCGTTAAAATGCAAATCCGAGTCTAGAGGCATCCGCCGCCGGCTGGAGCCCAGGATATGAGCGCCATTTGAATGTTATTGGACGCGGAGTGTTTGACACTTCAACACTTCAGCCTATATTGCGTGGCGTGGTGCAGATTAGGTGGCAGTTGGTGTAGGATTTTACAATCTATTCGGTTCTTAACAGGGTTACTAGTTATAAATTAGCTGTTGCTAATGGTCATCAAAAGCCACCTTTATTCTTTTCAGTCGGTCACTCTTGACAGAGTTGTCGTGGTCATACTTCAGCTGGTGGATGTGCTGGCGATGCGTCAACACCTGAATCTATGTTGGGTGTTGCGTATAAATTCCATTTTATGTTTTTGGCGCATGCGATGAATTCCATCCTTCTCTTGAGAGAGCGTCCACGGGGTCTCTTGCCGTCAACTTTGCCTTGCACTATCAAAAGTTCCATGGATTCTTTGCTGCGAGTAATATATCCACAGAAATTAAGGACTCTTAATTGCACAATCGACAGCCACGCAGTAAATATTATTGATAAGTATAGACCAAATGAATTACAGAATCCTACACTATTGACTAATTCGATTCTATGGTTCTGTATACATATAACAAAAGACATTATTAAGGCCTACGTTGTTAGGTAGGTATTGTAACCACAGAATACATAGTAGTTACTAGAGATACTATAATAGTTTTTGTAAGTCGTCAACTTATATTGCTATACCTACAGTTACTTTTCTTCTTTATTTTCCTTCTGTAAGCCTTTATCAACTTCTTTATTTGAGCATTTTCTATGTTGTCCTCCTTCTAATTCATTTACTGCTATAATATCTTTTATGTGCTCATATTTCCCGATGACTCAAATCTCAAAGACGCCTTGGTCTAGACATTAATAATTTATTTTTCAATTTTTCAAATTTGAAATATTGATATAAAAATTGTTGGTTGAGGCATTGGTTCTAAATACCTACATTTTACAATCTATTTAGGTTTTTAAAATAAAATAACTGAAAAAATTTTAGGTCGCCTGCCATAATGAAAATTTATTCAGGCTCTTTTTGCATGTTTCGTCAGTAGACTTCATCTAATAACGCGATAATCTCAGTAAAATTAGTTTAATATAATACCTGTGCATAACATGTGTACCGACACGTCAGTTGGAGATAAATTACCACGATTAAATAAAACTGTTCAACTGTCACTCGCAAAAATCTATAAAAAAACGGAAACCTTTTTTACCCGAGAACAATGGCGATTTCTCTGAAACAACAAACGCTTTTAGGTTTGTAAGGTAAGTGGACCATTAACGAGTTTTATTTCCTCTGCACCATTACTAGGGTGTGACCAACATGCAGCCTACACGATGCATTAGGGGTTTCCATTTAAAGTTGTGTCGCGATACATACTTACATGGTCAGAATAAACAATAGCCTTTACAAATATACCTACAGGCAGTATGGATTTACACATAGGTATAGCTCCTATCCAATTTACCCTTTCTAACAAAAGATAATTTTCAAATAGGTCCAGAATCGTCACTGTGAAATCGGAAAAATCATAACATAAAAAAATATATAACCAACTGAAAAAATCTCTTTATTAAAGTCTGTTAACAAACGCATATCTCTGCAGCAGGATGACAGATAAGCAATATCCCAAAGTAGCAAAATCCCAGATTAGCAGGAAGACAAATTTGCATAAAGGCAGATAATGTACTACAAATATACAAACCTTATTAATAATTTATGGTCTCTCTGCTTTAAATTACCTAAATAGTAAAATATTTAAATCACAAAAGCCATTCTTAGCTGTTTTTTTTTAATTTAACAGATACTGTCCTGCTTCTGGGCAAAGTGTTCCGCATATACTTCCACACTTCACGATCCTGGGCCACCTCCTGACAGATCAGTTAAAAAGCGAGTTCTTGGCCTTCTTCAACTACGTAGCCCATCAGGCTTTCACTGCCTCACGATCTGAGCTTAATGGTCGGGATGCATGCGATCTTAGCTGTTATAAAGAAAAAACAACGAATGGTGTGATCTCAGATCACGTGCCTAAAAAAGATGCTACGTAACAAATAACAATGATAAATCGCATGTCGCTCTATAATCAGCTCTCCAGTAGTAAAGCTAATCAGTCGCGTGCGGACGGCAGATGGCATCGCACGCGTCGCTGCACACAACTGGTGTTAGCGTGCTATACTCGCCCGCGACGTGCCGATTACCAGAAGGGCTGGCTGGTTGCTAATGAGATAACTGATGACTTATTAGATATTGTAAAAGAGCATTTTGTTCTTTTTGCAAGTGTTTAACCACACCAGGATGGGATCGAGTGGCGTGCCGTGGGAGAAGATTTTGCCCAGCTGTGGACGAGAGTAAGCTGATGACACATTACATTCTGAGTAAAATAATTAAAGGGTTACGTTATTTTTCATTTATCTTTCCATTACCGCAATAAAAATAGGGGAGTAAAAAATTTTAAATGTTGTCAGTTAAAATCCTTCGTAAATTTCGACGGACTTGTGATTTTCTCTCAAGGATGCAACAGTCTCGGGGTCATCCTCACGAAAGTGACGTCCGCTACTAGAAGAAGTTCGCTCCTTAATCTCTAAATTATATAAAATAATTTAAAAAAAAAATCAGAACTCGTATGTCAAACAAGATCAACTAAGCATGCTAAAACAAAACTAAACCAGACCGAGTCACTCTCAACCGATACACAGTCATCAAAGTCTTTTATTACTAGATAATTATATTAACAAGAAAAAACAGTTATAAAATAGAGATAATAGTGAAAAGTCAATACTCTCATAGATTTAAGAACTTTCTCAAAATTTCCAACTTTTATTCGCAAGATAAAGCCTCCTGGTTACCGTAATTTTTCCCACGCTTCCAATAGCGTATCCCAATCTAGGTAAATGTTCCAGATTCCTCATCTCAATGGTAACTCATCACGGCCTGTCGTGTGCTGTCACATCTCATCAGCGCAGCCAGCCAGCTATTTAGACAGTCGGCACAGAATATGCAGAGATGCAGAAGGCTGGTTTGGTGTGAGAGCGTTTATATTAGTCGTAGAACAAAATTTGTTAGAACTAAAACAATCTATGAAGAAGAATGAGGTTGATGATTAATTGCCAGTAACCTTCTTAGTAAGTGTTTACCCACTAAGTTTTACTGCCAAAGGTCACCAACAAAACATCCACCAGTGGTGGCCGTTAGGATTGTTTTTTTTTGTCAGAAGCCGTCAGTAAAGGTCATTAACACCTTAAAAATAAATTCAGTGTGTGAACGTTAACCATTTAACTGCTACTTGTGGTGGCCGTAAGGTTGGGAAATGATCTTTACAGTTTCAGAAATTTATTTATTAATCACATAAGAATAACATTCACTTACTGACATTACATGCTACTTAATTAATAGAATATGATTAGAATACATGAAGTAAAAATAGGGTAGTTATCATTAACAAACAGTGTTATCTTTCTACTGTACGAACCTGAACCGGTTTCATAGCATTGGATTGGCTCAATAGAAAAATTTTGTATTCATCCTCATCATCATCGGTTTTTATTATATCGTAAACGGTGGTGCTAAAACTTCTGTTATTTATTATTTTGTGCAACCATCCAGCCAGAAATTGTCTCATTGTACAGCGTACGTAGGACAACAGGCCTATTGTGTAGGATCGTTCAATTCTGGCACCAATCGACGAGATTGCACGCAATCACTACACAATACTAGACAATATACCGTAGGGAGATAAATATAAGCACTTACGTTATTTCAGTTTAGTAGTATATTTGTATCTACTTATAGTCGAATGTTGGAGTGTGACTATCAGAGTTTTTATTTATAACTTTATCTAATAGACTAAATCGGAATTCATTGATTAAAAAAGGAAAGATCTCAAACGGAGAACAGTGAACATAGGAAAAAAAGATTCCGACGAAATGAGTACTTCTACCTTTTACACTGAGACCGCCAAACATAATTCATCATAACCTATGCCTTTGCTTATTCTTTACGAAAATAATGAATTTAGTATAAAATCCTACTAGTCCTACTAGTAATATTATAAGTTTGTAAGAATATTTGTATGTTTGTTACTCTTTTACGCAAAATACACTGACCGTGATTAACACATACTTAGGCTTATTTTTACCTGTATAGCGCGGGTAACATCACAGGGCGCACGGTCTGTGGTCGCTTAATTAATTGATTACCATAGCTGTTACAAAGGGACCCTTAAATAAATAAATTTATAAAAAAAATTTAAACACATATTAGCTTTTCTCAATAACAAGTGTTTAAAGGGACTTCAAATATCTGACTGGAATAAATTATGGCCTATGACAATCTGCAGGTGAAGACGAATCTATTGAGACCACTCACAAAAAATACGCTGTTTAGGCTCTTGAGCGTGTCGAAGAAATATACTATGTATATGTATTTCGAGTGTATGTGTGTATACTCACACTCGAAATACATAAGCCTTCGTCCTTTGCAGTCGGGTAAAAGGGCAGTGATTGCAAAATTGCAGGAATGGTAATGAATTCCCGAGGGTATTTATATTGACAGTGGCTGCCAGCGAGGGTGGTCGGTGACGCGTGCAGCATTAGTGGTGAGAAGCACGCAATCAGGGAAGAAGACTAACTTTCCTTTCTTCAGCGTGGAATATGGATAGTTTTGCTAATTATGGGTAAACTGACTTGCGCTGAGCAGTTGATACAATCACCTGGCATTTACGACTTCGGAAATTTAACGAATTGTTTAGGATTGGCGATACTAAAGTATATAATTGCTTGAAAGACTGGTCTACACAAACGTGTTGAGTTTTTTATTTTATAAAATCTTTCTTTGAAAGAAAAATTCCTCAAATATGTCTAAATTGAATTTTTGGAAAAACGTAACTTATAACTACAGAAAAATAAAAATCCTGTACAATGAAAAGAGTAATTAATAGAAATTTATGGCGCTCTTTTCGCTCGAGGAAGTGTCAATATTCGTTTGTGGCGTTCTTTTTTTCAAAATCTAAAGAGTATTTCGCTACGTATTTCTGTACGAGTGTAATTCTTTTGCCTCACTGTTTCATACATATGTTTCAAGTTCAAGTTCATTTATTGGTAATTGTTACAAATTACATGTCAAATATAGAATACTACATATAACAAGTACACATCATGTACTAACGTTGCATAGCTTTAGAATAAAAATAACAACATTCGAACAATAAAATATTAAAGTATAAAAAGAAGTAATCAATTACTTGAATAAATTCGTATGTCACTCAAAATAATAATAGTTGATAAAATAAAAATAGATACATTACTTCACCTAATTTTAGGGATAAATTCCTCGAAGTCATAAAATGACTCTTTAATGAGGCACCGCTTGAGCTTCATTTTGAAAGCTGGTAGGCTCACGGATGCAATAATGTTTGCAGGCAGTTTGTTATATACAGTCGGACCCATGACGTGCGTAAGTTTGGCAGACTTCTCCAAGCGACGCGGAAGGTTGGCGATCTGGAGTCCGTGACGCATGGGGTAACGGTGCCTCGCAGCTAGCTCAGTGTATTTGGCGAGATTCATGCGTGCATACACAGCCACCTGATAAATCAGGATGGCTGGCAGCGTTATGATGCCCAGCATTTGAAATATCGGTCGAGCCGGGGCATCCCAGGCAGCGCGCGCTATGCATCTAACAGCCCGCTACTGCATGCGGAACGCGCGCTGCCGGTCCGCGGCTCGAGCCCATTGCTCAGCGCCATACTGCAGCAGAGAGTGGACCGTCGCGAAGTAGCACGCTCGCGCCACCTCGCGCGGCACCACTCTAGCCACCCGACTCAGCGCGAAGCACGCACTCCCCAGCTTCCCGCACAGGCTATCTATATGAACGTCCCATTTTAGACCACTGTCGATATGGAACCCCAGAAACGTAGTTGTCTCCTGCTGCTCAATACTCACTCCATCCAGAAGGACTGTCAGAGGCAAAGTTTTATAAGGCCTTTCGATATACAGCTCGTGTATTAAAGTTCTATATTACCTATAGAAACTACTAGCTGTCACCCGCGGCATTAAATAAAATGTACCCATGCTTGACATAAAATTCAAACTTTCACCCTTTTAGCTGTTGGGTTTTCAAAAATGTATTCTTAGCATATCCCTAAATTGTATAATAAATAAGTACAAAGTCATGTCTCTAGGCTCAGCAATTTTGGCTTTGTCTTGATTCCTAGGTAATATCGGTCAGTCTGTCAGCATTTATTACTTTTTTTTTTATTAAAAGAACACTTCAGTTTTCCAGGATAAAAAGTAGCACATGTGTTAATCCAAGGTCTCTTTGTGCCAAATTTCATCTAAAGTTAGTCGTTAGAGTGTGAAGGAGGAACAAACAAACACACATACACAAAGTTTTGCCTTTATAATATTAGTGTGATGATACATATAGCAGGTGATCTTTGCAAACAAATAGGTAGGATACGTTACTAGGCAACCTTATGGGCAATTATCTAATTGCAACATAATCCATGTTTCTAATCATCGCCATTGTTTTCCCGTTTGCCCCCGGGTAGCTCAACCCTTTACTAGCGCTTTTAAAGTAATGAACTGGCGAGCTGCCATACCTAGTCTGACCTGCCGGTAATTTTGGACTGTTTTATTGCTACCCTCATTTGATGAAGATGATTAAACTTGAATTCTGTCACTGTCATCCGTAATACCTATCTACACTAATATCTTTAACCGACTTCGAAAGAAGAGGTATGTTTCTCGATTCGAATGTTTTTTTTTTCATATGTTCGCTATACAATTTCTCAAGCTTGGGCCGATTTTAAAAACCCTTTTATAGTTTGAAACGGTTTGACCGATTTTTACATCTCTTGTAAAAATCGGTCTTGTTGAAAAGTTTATAAATTAAAATAACTTGTGTAGCGCATGCCGAATTAATGTCAATCGTTTTTAACGTTTTGTAACGTTTAAATATCCTACAGCTTAGATTACGCTAATATTTCCGATGTTACCTACTAATTTACTAAGCCTCTTATTTCATGAACATAACAACAAAAAACAACACTTATTATTATTTAATAACAATACTTTTGATCACATTAGTCACCAGTCATTACGTCTGTCCATCAATACATCAATAGGTACCTTATTACCCCTCTGGCTGTCTGTCAGTCAGATATTAATGATGCCACTATAATTATTATGAATATTGAATAGGTTATTGGTTCTGAACGGTTTGACATCTTGGTATTTCGAACGCGACGTGTGACCTTTGGAGTTGGTTAGGTAAGTGATGTTAGATCATATCCTTGTTTATCATATCGGGCATGTTACCTAGTTTTTATGTAAATACATCTACTAAAACTAGACCAGTAATGTGCTAGTATTTCTGTGAGCTGGAGATCGCGTGAGACTATTATTGCCAGACTGCCCACAATAATGGTATGTTATTTGGAAGCATGTTTGTGTATTTTGATTTGCATGTACCTACTCGTAAGTATAACTAAATCTTTGTGACCTTGACTCAATATTAATATGGCATATCTTTAATTTGCAAATTAATGGCTATTTGTATCCTGCAGTATGCAGTGGTCTAAGGTTTTTATTGACCCCGATTCGGGCAAGCCAAATTGGCCATTACTATACTAACCTAATTCGATAGTTCTAAAATTGTATCCTCTCTTTTTGTTTCCCAAAGTGTGAAAAGGATGGATATTATTTTAGGAACTTTTAGTTTAGTCAGTGTGACTGGCCGAATCGGGGTCAATGTTGCTTAAATTAGGTAAGTATGTTCTACGTTTTCAACTCTCCGTAGCTTCAAATCAAAAATGTTAGAAAACTGAATCCTGCTCACAATATTTCACGACAATAGGTCGAGAAATGCGACCTAGAAGAGACAGTAGGACATCCGACGACAAGACATTCTATGCATTTTAATTAGTTACTTCGATGCATAAAATAGTTACTTCGCTTACACTCGGACAATATTTTTTTTCCAAAATTGTTTTATAAAATGCTTTTCAACGACATCTCAAAAATGAATGAAATACTCGATCAGAGCTTATTTTTTTGCCAATTTTATGTTTATTACCTGATTTTACCGGCGACGATTGGACTGATTAGAAAAAATATATTATTGTTTGAAAGATGAACAAAGTGAAAGCAAAGTAATATTTTAGATTTCAAAATTTCTAAAAACAGACCGAAGGTTTAAATCAAAATAGGTGAAAAATAAAGTCGGTTAGTAATCACTATTTGAGAAGAACTTGTTTTAATTAGTAGGTACCTATATGTACTAAGACTACACAATCCTATATTACGCTTAATAACTTTAATAAACCATCCTTTTAAACAACAAACGTATATTAAAACAAAAACACACATAAAATTACACAAAACTTTTCACACACATTTTCCCTCCATTAGTAAAATACAAGAGTATGTACCTAAATCCTTGGAGTAGCAAAAGCGAGTCCAAAAATTCATGCGCCCCCACGTAGGCTCGTGCGGCCCTTGTTTAGGTACATTTTGCACCCCTAGGGGTGAACGGAGGGGGTAAAAGCATATTTATGTTAGTTTCTGATTGACGATGATGGCTTCCCCTTGGTTTGAGATGGAACGGGCTTGCTGAGGTGAATGTTAATTTAACTTAATGATAAATCTGAATAAATAATTGTCTTTCTAAATGAATGTTTTCATATTTGTGAGTAATGTAGTAAGTTTTAGCGTTATAACCTCATTAAACGTATTTAATAAGATATTATATGTGTGTACATACGAGTAAAATGTTTTGTAGTTGAAATACTATGGAGTCAACGCATAAATAATGATAAAAATTAGCATAATATTTCCGCACGTTTCTCTTATTGTTAAAGTTACAAACACAGGGCTAATAAATCATGATTTGGCCCTTGCATAAATTCATGGCTATTAACAACGTCACTGAAAAAAACTTGCTTACGAAACATTCAAAAATCACGAGCTATTCATAAACTATGAAAAGAATCATCTCGTTCCAGAAAAAAAAAACGTAGTAGCAAGACGGCACCGCACTTTACTGTTCCCTGCAGCTTTCAGTTGACGACAATACTTAAAATCTTGTTTTACAATGCGCTCCCAATTATGATTATTATATTTACCGTAAGTACCTAAAAATCTATTTTTCACTTTGAGCAGACTAGTATTACTAGAATTATTGCTAGAAATCCACCACCTACTTGCTCCTTTACTATTTATTGTCCATTTGATTTATACGGCGAAGGAAATATGTAGACATACAAATCTGCCCTCTATCGACTAAAGTTGGGCATAAAAGAGATAAAAACAAGAGTGAGGAATGGCGTCATTATTTGACAGTTCTCTGCTTTGAAGCTGTCAAATAGCGACGCTATTGTTCGCTATTGTTTTCACCTCTTTTATGCCTAACTTTAACTTCCTAGACCCTGCTTGTCAAACAATTATTATAATTGCTTTATAATATATAGTTAAATTTCATATGATGTAAAATAAAAATATTTTAACTAAGTACTAAGAATTATGCAGAAACAGAAGAAATCATAGTAAGGAGCTATGACTGTGAGACGTTATTTTTCTATGTGATTTCTATATATTGTCACTGTATACTTAGAAAAACCCAACTTGTAATTTTCTATACCCAAATCAGCACCCCATTGATACCGTAACTACGCCACACCTCTGCTAGTACTATAACTCACAATTAAGGGTAGCATCGCGTTTAAAGTTAATCTTCATATAATTGCAATGTCCGTCCGTCTGTACGATGACGTCACGGCACAGCCAGGTGATGGACTCACAGACGGGGTGGGGGCATGGCGAGCAAATTGTTCGCTCTCTCAGAGACCTTCTGATACGGCGGAAATGTTAGTAAAAAACAGTCTCACGGAGTACAACATAAAATGGTTAAATAATCTCAAATATGATCAGTATTTTTTTGATAAGATTCTGAAACAAGACATGTATTGAATAAAGTACTCTGATACCTTCATGAAATGTAATTGACTAGGTACATTACATACTAAGCAATACTTTTTACAACTCATTTACGATTGTACTCATGATTAGACAATGCCAATTTTATTCTGTCGTTTTGAGCGCTCCAATTGGCAGGTATACACTACACATACGTTATCATAAGTTTTATTAAGTATATTGCATCATTTATGTTTGCATACAATAAAGAGTTTTCTATCTATCTATCTATCTATACTGTCAATAAAATGTTTAATTGGCTACTAAAATCTTAAGAATCTTTTATGTATGTAAAAATGTCGCTCCGTTCCGATTTACCGAGATTCCGTTGTAGTGTGTGGGACTGAGAGAGAAAGACTCTTTTTTTTTCTTTGATTGATTTATTTCTCAGCAACAGTTAAACCGATTTAAATAATCCTTTTTTGTAAAACAGAATAGCTTTTTATAAGTCCTATACATTTTATCAAAAACAGTGCTGTAGATTGTTTTATAAATAAAATGTAAGTAAATTAAAAATAAGCCTGCCGAATTGAAGTATTCGAAGCCTGTTTTGTCACTATTTTATAAATATTACTTTTACTTTTTCCTAATAGTTTCCCATCGTTCCCGTCCGTGTGTCTCTAACATCACCTCCCTACCTACAGGGTGCGTTTATTCAGGTCACTCGACACGCTCGTCTAGAGTTACTGTTTGCGCGCGACTCTGCCCGCGCGATGTTTGCGCAGATGATGAAGTGTTTGTGTTGAGGACAGCTGCTTTGGCAGTGCCCTTCGTGAGAACAATGGACAATATGAAGACGGCTTGGAAAGAAAGTGAAACACTAGCGGTTACCGGTATTTACTTCTGGTTTACACATAATAATTAATGAACAATAGAATTTATTTGTAAGATGTTCTCGTAGGAAATAAATGTATTATATAACGCAAAATGCAAGTAAACTCAGAATAGTAGCCTTCTTCGGCTAAAAAGAGTTATGTAAAGAAATAACTGCTAGAATATGTACTTATTAGATTCATATGCTGACATGCTGTAAATATTTAAAAACATACACTTGAATCAAGCTATACCATTGTTTTCAGATCATTATATCGGAATGGTGAGTAAAAATCAACAGATATGACATTCAGGATGTTGTTGGTACTTCCACTAGTTCTTTCACCAATGGTGGTTGTTTCTTGCGAGCGTATATGCCTTCACAATAGTTTACATAAAAGATACTCTTATTCAGCTTTTACCTATTACCTACATCCAGTAAATTTCAAAGCCACCCTGTATCGATACGCAAATGGATAATAACCAGGGGTGGCGCAAGTCCATCAGCTAATTGGTAGGGCGCGTGACTTGCCGTTGTTTTGTACCGCGGTCAGTGGACAGGAGCCTTACCGTGGCTGGCTTTAAGCAATCCTTTTCACGCGTAGCAGTAAACGCCACGCGACCACGCACCTTATTGCAGCGGTTCATGGTTGCGTGGCCTGCTTAAGGGATCGGATCGGTGTTAGTATCGGCCACGGTAACAACACAGGACTTGGTCAATCGATAGATGCATTCACTCAAATAGATTTATAATAGAACACTAGGTACCTATGTTTAATTATGCTGCAGTAAATAAAAAGTAATGGGTTAATTATCCAAGGATAATCATAAGCAAAAAGAAAGTAGACCACGGTAGAAGCCTTTGAAAATCAGCACAATATCAGCTTTTACAAAAAATTGTCGATGAAATGTTTTTTCGTTCGGTTCTTCTATGGTTTAAAAATATGTTTTTAAACCTTAACATTGTTCTATAGGTATATGTAAATTTTATTGAATTCGGTCCAGTAGTTTGGTTTATAAAAATGAATAACTTCCATACGATTAAAAATAGCCCGCGATATTAAAATCGTGTTTTCACTGTTTTTAAATATTACTTGTTATATTTTATAGATCCACGTTTGACCAACGACTCGTCTGAGGGTATGTGACAAAGTGATCGCTTACTATGCGAAGTACTTACTTTATTTAGAAATCTAATCTATATAGCATGAAACGTTCATTTTGAGTGTCTACAATATATTTATTTATAGGGCCCATGTAAGCTTAATGTCCTATTTTTAAACAATATCATTCTGATATTTTACTAAAGGCGCGGATTTAGAGGGCACATTTCTATTGCTTTATACAACACCTTGAATAATCTATGTGAAAAATTCGGACCTGCACCCTTGCCGAGTTAGTATCCTTTACCTAGAAGGGTTTCGACCTGTCCCTGATAATTTCGGTAACTTTTTTGTTTCATATAAAACCTAGATGTTTAACAGTTACTAGAAATGAACAATCCAGATGGAATGTTATCTGGTGTTTCAGCCAAAACTTTAACATAACAATCTACATTAACGTCGCAAAAATATACGTATCAAATTTATTTTATTCAGAAACCACCAAACCCAAACCCCTGTTGTCCTCATATTTCTTCACAAACAAGGTTCATTTTAAATCGGACTATATTTACCAACATAACGAGACTTGCGTTATCGAACGAGAAGTATGAAAGCAGGGATTTTCTTGCTGGTCTAACGTCGCTCTATCTACCCTCAAAATCTTGACACGGCATATGTGTCAGCGATACGAATCTTCAGTAATTAGATGACACAGTAATAAAATCATTGTAGACGGAGTAATCTTTCATCTTTTAATGTACGGCTAATCATTGGGGCTACGGACGGACATGTGTTTTGAAAGGTTTCTAGTAAAAGTAGACGTAGTGTTTTGGAGTAATATTTATGAGAAACGTTTATAGGAACTTGTGCGTTAGGTATGTAAGATAAGATAAAACTTCTTATTAGAGAACAAGCTAATCTAAATGATAAAAACCAGTAAACACTTGTACATTTAAAACTGTTTTTAAAAAGTTGCAGCCTTATCGCTTAAAGCGATCTCTTAAAGCGGGCAACAATGCATGTACATGATACTTACTAATTACTAGACAGGTCTCAAAATATTTCAGAATTGTATGTACTTATATTGTCCAGTGTCTCTTATTTATTAAATTTCTGACACCTGTACTGGAATTTGGGCACGAGTCTCTACTATGAAAAATGTTGTAGGCCATAGTACACCGCGATATACAAATTGCAGGTTGGGGACTTCACTTATCTCTTAAGCTTAAGCTTCTCCCTTCTCCGACGTGCAGGTTTCCTCGCGTTGTTTTTCTTCTTCGTTTAAGTGAGTGGGATTGAAATAGGGACCTCACGCTTTTGGTAGAAAAAAAACTTCTTTCGACCAGAAGCCATAGAGACTAATGCTGGAGTATTTCGGGAACAATCTTATTTTATTGGAGTATTATGGAAACTTCTTTTAGTATTTTTAGATTATCATTAAATATTTTATGGGTAACAAGCCAATTATATAAATTCATTCAACGAGCTCTAAAACGGAGTCAAGAGAAGTTGTTGAAGTCTTAATGAGATTCCAATGCTCCGTCTATGGACTCGAAATATAAAAGGGAAGAAAGACTCCATCCAAAAGTTACCAAGAAGAAAACGCTTTTAGCGATAAGGCCGCAACTTGTGGCACTACAGATTTATATTTTTGTATTGTTACTCGTATGTTTTGTGTGTCTATAATAAAGCGTTGATCAATGTATCTTGGAAACTACGACTTAGGTACGCAAAGTACGAAATTTCCAGACAAATTGCCAGACTCGAAGGTCGAGATGTTTCGCTCGCTCGGTCAATTAGGTGCTTAAATTTAACCATTATGTATATTTTTGTAGAAACTACGCATCAAGCTATTTTCCAGCATAATAAGATGGTATATAAAGAATATCTAGTGGTTTTCCCGCGTACCATCTTATAAATGGATTTCCCCAAAGTAACGCCTGACTCCATTAATTATCTCTATTTTCCAGCTTTTCCCAAAGCGCGTGCCACCATTCCCCATACAGTACACTTTATCTTCAAGATAACTCTTATCTACTGTGCGCTACGAGTGTTTTGTCCGTGTGTTCGCTATCGAAACAAATACATATAAAATTAACGGCGCGTGCGTCGGTTTGTAGTCATACGGGGAATAGAGATGTGGGGAGTGGATTTTGTAGATTTTATCTGTTAGAAATGGTGTATGTAATCTGTACGATGTTAGTTTTGTTTTTATTGATAGTAGCTTAATTTTTTGGTTTATTTAATTTATGTTACAGATAGAAACATTGTAATTTAGTAATACTAATAAATAGCAATATAACAATATTTTCAAATAATAATATATCAATATTATTAATATTATTGATTGATATTTTAAAATATTGCTATTATTATAAAGCTTGAAACTCATAGAAGTAGCTACCCGCCGCGGGAAGCAATCGCAAATCGGGACGGGATTTTTCTGTTATATAAGAATTTGTATGCAGCCTGTCACAATACATATAATAAGACAATACCAAAAAATATTAGTTTATAATTAGTTTGGTGGTGTGTTATTATTATTATTATATTAAGGAAGAGTGTGCACTGCAGACACACCATTTTTTTTTTTGGTTTTGTAGTGTTTAAGATTAAGAATGTAATGTAAATTTGGTTTGATAAATAAGTTAATAAAAGAAATCATACAAATCTTAGATATAATGTGAACATATTTAATGCTAAAACTATAAGGTATTTCGAAAACACAATGATGTTCAAGACCAGAGCTTTCTTAGAAGAAAAAATGGGAATTAATTCACTCAGTAATCAGTTATTAATCACAAAGTTACTTGGCCTTGCTGCCTCCACTATGCATTTAACTTAGGTAGATATATTACTATTTCAAGCAGACTATCGTACGTATAAAGTATAAACCAGTTTCCTTTGCACTAAAAATAAAAGTAAAACAATAACATAAATAGATATAACACGACGCGTACGTCACTGTTCTGAAAGCTTTTAGCGCTCACATAAGGACCGCTGTATTCAACATCGAACCATTCTGGAAATTTTATATATTATTATGGCCTTGGGACCACAATAATTTCGCGACTTAAAAAAGACACTGTTGACAATTTTTTAACATTTCGAACTTTTATCTAAGGTTGTGTAACACATGTCAATATTATTGAAATTAGCCGGTAAATAACTCCATATCGAACTGCCTCCACTTTTATTGGTAAGAATTCACGATTCCCGAAAACACGGAACCTGTTTTCTAGAATCACAGTACATAAAATCAAGTTTCCTGAAGATTGGTTGAAAACTACGTCAAGTGACACGATTACGATATTTCCAGAGCATCAACCATATATATTAACTAAATTTGGAAAACGTCAATCAGAGCCGCTTGGCTCGCTCGATCGTTTAATTTTATTTCTGATGCTAAAGTCGGTGAAACTTATCTAGAGACGGTTCAAGGATTTCAACACTAAACATGTCGGTTCGATATCTGAATTAGTGAAGAGATGGCAGAATTAATTCCGTAGTCGAATAAAACATAGGCTCCGTTTCTACCGGGTTTTAACACGTTATTGTTGGTTTCTAAAACTACTGAAGGCTCCATGTGATGTCCGAGACATTTTGTTAGAACTAGCTTTGAACGCTGAGTCACTATATAATTTAAGTAATAAAATTATCTCTATTTACCTTTGGACCACGTTGTTGTCTATACTTATAAAACTGTAACAGATCGAATTCTGTACCTTGGATATATTTTAAAAAATTTACTCATGGGGGATGTAGTCCTCAATGCTTAACCCGAATTTGGAATTTTTAAATTTTTGCCTGTCTGTCTGTATCTTGACTAGGCATCACTCTGAAACTACTGGATGGATTCAAATTAAACTTGGTACACATATAGTTTGTACCATGATGTAACATTATATTTCTTATCACGACGGGAATTTCGGGACGAACTAAAATTAATTTGTACCCGAAAATTAGTAGAGGATCTCGTGGGAGGGGGATGAAAGTCGTATTCGGCTGTAACTCTTTCTCTGTGTCGCTTCAATTAATCAAATTCACAGTTTAAAACACTACCATCTTATTCAGGCGTATATTTTAATATACTTTGACTTTCAGAGGTATCCCTGAAATTGATACTGATATAAATTACACCAGGATATTGCGAACAAAGCCGCAGGAACAGCTAGTCTGAAATAAAGATTTTGAATTGAATCTGTATTACTGTCATTGGGTGTTTGATCTATGCGGCAGTTATTAAAAAGTTAAACCATTTTTCCTTTGGTGTGATGTATATTTACATCAAGTTTTTTTTTTATTATTTAGTAAAAATATTGTTGTAGTGTCTTGAAGATAGACTTTTCTTTCTTACAAAAATAGCACATGCTTACGATGCACATCCCTGATGCGCAGGGTTCGGACCAGCCCTAACGGCATCCTCAGAACATTATCAAATCGATTTGACTGTCAGTACATGAACCATTGTCACATGGTGCATATACTGACTAATGAATCCTACTGATAATGTATCCTTATCATTTGTAATACGTTCGAAAATTTTGCAATAAGTATTTTATTTATTTATTATTGTAATTTACTTTATTAATCTAATTTAATATCTTGATTCCTAATATGTTCTTACTTCATATGACTTGAAAAATTAGTTGAAATAAATGATTTGATTCATTGATTAATAGCTACCATTATCACGCCAAAGGTGATTTTCTGGAAATTATCTAACTTTGGTAAATAAATAAGTAAAAATCGATTGTTTCATCTTGCATAACCGGCTGTCGTTATACAAGGCCGCATCACGCCGACTACACCGTTGGCTGCAAACGAACAGAAAGAAGTAGATACTTCCATGTACAAATTAAAATTAGGTATCCTTGCGTGTGACGAGATAGAGTTTTTTTTTCACGTTAGGTACACGAGGCGAGATGCATTAAAACACTAGCCTATTTTCTAAGGACTTCTAAAAAAAGGACGCCATACTCTTCAACTCAACTGCTATTTTTATGTTTGTTACCTGATTTATCGGAGACTGTTGTATCGATTGAAGAACTATTTTTTATAAGTTTCTCCAACAGTCCCATTTAAATTTTATCAGAGTATGTCTAGAGGCATTTTACACCAAACTTACCAAAAAAGTTCTAACGGCGATCGACACTGTTCTTTTGTTGTTAAATAAACGTATTTGGTTTGTTTCAGCTGTATTCGAGAGCTGTGTTCTAAATTAAATTGAAGGTTATTGGTTCAGTTGCCGTGAGAGCCTTATCTATAAAAAAAGTGAAAAGTAGTAGCTAGTTAAAGTTCAAAACTCTGGATCTACATATGAAAGTGCAATAAATAGAAAATACTTACATCGGAGGCAGCCTAGCATAGTTTTGAATCAAATAATCTGTAAGGCTGCTCCGTAGCTTTTAGTTCTCTTACCAATTGGATTGACGTCTCACGCGGTTACATACATCAGTGTGCTGTGTTGCCGCGGACCTATATTGATATCACGATACAAATATTATACTACTAGATCAATATACAAGGTTACTGATACCTATAATGTTAAACATTAACGGATATTTTTATGTACTTCATGACAAAAATCTTTCGGTCGTCGACTTTTGATAATTCAATAGAATAAAACAGTTGTACCCAATGATAGTTCTATAGAAAGAGACCAAGGACTTCCGGCCTAAAGCTAGTCCTACCAGAATATGCTATCACAGTATGCTATTACTCGTATGTAAATAGTGACCTTGTTGAGGACGGCGGGCCGAGATTGATACGGCGAGTGGGCTGTATGTGGTATAGTAGATGGAAGAACAGTCTGACCCGAGTCACTCCACGGATGCTGAGGTTGAAGGAAGTTCCAAGAAAAGGTGGTGTAGGATTCGATAGTACTGACACGGTCAGTCCTGACTGGACTGTATCACTGCAGAGGCAAAGCTAAAGCCCTGACTGAACTACTGCTGAACTGAACTCGTTTGCTGAACTGTTGTATTCAGGTGTTGAACAGTTCAGTTCAGCACCGGAGTTCAATAGTTCAGCCACAGCCACATACAGTCCACTCGCCGTAGCAGTCTCGGCCCGCAGTCCTCCACAGACCTACTAATAAAAAACTGTTGCATGCTTTTAATAACTTAAATGTGAAGAAACTATTGATTTACTAAGATCCTACTGTACCACAGTTTTAGCAATAAATAGATTCCTTTTTATTTACTGAACTTTCCACTGAAACTTGACACTTGTCTTGAGCCCAACAAAAAATAAGATTTATTAATATTCCAGAAACAAATCCCATAATTTTTAGATTTAAAGTTACGTCATTAATCTAAGTAGGTACTTATATAGGACTGGCATCGAGGATATCTGTATTCATAGACCTCTTTGGAAAAATCTTCAAATTCAAATAAAAAAAAACAGCAAAAAGGTTTCGAGTCTGAGTATTTAACAAAATAAAAAAGGTTTTATAATGAATTCGGCACCATAGAGGTAGAAGTAAATAGGTTGAATAAGTTTCAAAATTCACAAACTTAGTGCACACGATATTCTTAAATCAAATTTACTTTATCCCCTAGCCGATAAAAACGGCTTTTGCAATCAGATATCGAATAGCAAAAATACTCTTTAATTTCTTTAAGATGGTGGGATGTAAAAAATATCTATCTTCACGTATTGATTTTACTACCGACCATTCCCCAAGCCCAAAATAACACTCAAAAACCTCACCACCAAATTTTAACACAATCCCTTACACACGACTGCACTCAACAATTTCTGAACAATCATTTTACATTGTAATATCGTAAATTTGCAGGAAAACGTCTCGTGGACGCGTCGGCATGGAAAATCGCTTCCGATCACTTCCGATTGAGGGATCCATCTATAATAATACATACAGTTTTTAATGCGGGGGTGGCTTTGTGCTTCGTGCATATAAAATTGAGCTTTCAAAACCTTCAACAACTGACACACGTATACTCGGTGATTTAAGTTCTATCCAACATTGTAATTTATCAACGAATGGATCGGTTTTTTACCGGAATGCGAAAGAAGGAGAGTTATGGTTTTTGGAGTGTATGTATGTACGAGTATATTCCACAGAACAGGTGGGAATAAACGTATTTCTTTAGCACGCCCTAGAGCCTAAACGGCTTGTCGTATGTAAGCGATGTCAATAGATTTATATTAGTCGTGAGAGTGACACTGAGCTATACTAGAAAAGATATAATAAGTTATACTATAGTTTATGGAAATATGTTTATTTAGGCATTTAACGATACACAGCTCATTTAATACAATCAAACATGTCAAAGGTGACATCAAGTTCTTTAACTTTATTTTGGTATTTGACCAGTAGTCCATTGAAATGTTTCCGAGATATCGCGAAAAAAACGTTTTCACCGCTTTTTCCAAGTAACAAAAATAAAATTGCGTCTTATAAAAAATGCAAAGCTCATGTAACATTTCAATGGACCTGCGAATTTCGAACGGCAAACAGTCGAACGATGTCGCCAATGACGTAAACTGTCAATTGCACAAGATAGCGGAGTATGTACTTATTTCATAAATATTTTCTATATATATTTGAATAATTATTCTGCTCCGAGTTTCTGCTTCTTATTCGGAGCAGAGACGAATCCAACAAATCATATATCATGCAAATCGATCTATCCGATCTTGAGTTTACGATGGTCTCCATCCGTAGAACCGTAGTAATTTTTTTTAATCTGTCATAGACTGTTCCCAATTTAGTGTTCGATAAGAATGTGCTACTGGCTAATCTGCAGTAACCTGAAACGAACGCTAGGAAGAGTCACCCGGCCCGGCCTAAACGAAGTTTGGCACCCATTAGGTATTATCAGCGATACCTTGGTCACGTTTTTGTTTGACTTTATTTATTACATTTCTTGACCAAATCATATAAATACACCCTTATACAGATCTACGAAACTTAGAGTGGTGAACCAAGATTTCAACTAACCAACTTATGTTCTTTACTACACCAAAGAGCTGCG
Organism: Ligdia adustata; assembly: GCA_947049295.1. NCBI lineage: Eukaryota > Metazoa > Arthropoda > Insecta > Lepidoptera > Geometridae > Ligdia > Ligdia adustata. The sequence goes on from OX346237.1 coordinate 7,896,600, forward strand.
CCCCGCAGTGTTGTCCCCAGAAAAAATAGCGCTTGTGTCCTATTACATGACAAACACCTCCTGTATACCAGGTTTCAGTAAAATCTGTCCAAATGTTTAGCGTGACGAAGTAACAAACACAAAAACTCACAGACTATAACATTTATAGAAATATGATTGTGCTGTAGAATAGATAATAAGTTCTAAAGTGACTGGTAATAACTTCTAAGAATATCCTAATTCAAGCCACCTCAATAATTAAATCAATATTTATATAGTAATCAATAAAAACAAACCGAATTGTTACACAAATGTTTATTCGCCACTTACACAAAAATACACAATGAAAGTTACACGCAAGTTATAAACGCTAAATAAACAAATCACAGATTCAAATAATAGACGACTAAATACTGCGTAGTTAGTACTAAATTAATAACCAAAAAGTCGTTTAAAATAATATATTACGATTAAGCAGAACATTAAATTTACTTAATGTAAAAATAAAAAATTATAATCACAGTTTAAGCAAAGTCAAAATTATCACATCTAAATTAAGTGGGATAAGAAACAAGCTGCCAATCTGGGATTGGCGAAGGCTTTTGATTCAGTCACATTAGTAACTCGTTAAATTTTTGTTATAAAAGTTTTCAATTTGTTAAATTCCTTACAACTCGCCCTATCTATCACAGTTCATTTAACGTTTTTTTTGTCTTAAAATACGTTAAATATTGACCACCAGCCGAATAACAAGAGAGTGCACCGCAAGGCACACTTCTAGCACTCCTTTTATTTCTTATGTTTCATCCTTGTACAGAAATTTAAACCACTGGCAGTATATATAAAATAAATACAATATAAATGAACACGAAAGCTTCAAGCATACAAGTAACGCAGACACGTTTGTAGGTAGGTACGAGTATATATTTATGTTAAACCACCATTTCAATAATAATATTTGAGTTGACATCAATTTGTATTATCCTAACATCGGCTTATGTAGTTTCATTGTATTTATAAGCAACATTGATTTTAAGCTATAACTAAGATTTTAATCAAACATTTACGTTATTAATAATAAAACAATTGGTATTTGGTAATCTTGAATCAATTATAAGACTATAATTGTAAAGACTACTACAAAAATATAACAATAATAATGAGATGTGTATATTATAAAAGTGAATAATTTTCAATATAAATAAGACTCCGCAATGTTAAACAGAAACATGGACGGATTACATAATTACTTTATTATTGTATTTAATAGAAATATTCTATAGACAGAAATAATGAAATAAAGATCTTCTTACTGATCGTAAGATATAAGACTGTAACTAATTATTTAATTAACGGTATGGGGCCCAGTCGGCTAAAGTAAGCCATAAAAGCTTTGCTTGATCTTGTTTTCATCTGTTTCAGGCCAACTCTAGCCGATAGACCTGTTGATATATAGTTCATTGAAAATATTTACCAAGATTTCCAAATATCAATTTCCAATCCTACAAACATACAGTACAAGTGTAATATGTCTACCATAGAAAAAATATACAATAGATTTTCACAATAGAAAATAGTGTATAAGTTTACAACTACTTGGTATAATCTAACATCGAAACAACATGCTGACACAGATACAATTATTATAATATAATATGACATTCATCTTTTTTATCTATAAAAGATTATTATATTGTGTGCACTTTGTAAATTTTACGTAAGAGAGCTGATCTCGTAATCTGTGTACTAATCTGTATATATTTATTTATTGAGATATAATTCTAATACGAGAATGTCAAAAACTAATACTTTCAAACCTCATGAAACTACATTGAAGACTTTTTACCATGTTGACCAATAGTACTACTTCTAACAAAATAATCGCAGCCTCGAATTTTCAAATAAAAACCACCAAAGAATACGTTCTACTTAGATACATTTTACAAAAATACGGTTCTCAAAAAGTAAAAACTCTCTTGAATATTTTGGTAATCTAATAATCAGCTCAAGAAATTTTATAGACGTAAAAAAATATCAATAAGAATTTAGTAGTTATTCTAATACATCTTTTTTAAATTATATATACGAATTATTTAAGGAGGATTACGTAGAAAATATTACTGCAATCGCGGTAACTTTATGTCTTTCAAAGAATCGCTTTAACTGCACAAAAATGACGCACACGAAGGAACACAAGTAATTCATATTATCCAATTTCATATCAATTCGTTATCGTTTTGAAAGTAACGAATCATTTTTTCTTTCCTAATCTTTCTATTAAAATTACATTTACGAATAAAATTTTGCATTGGACTGGTTGCGTCACCTTAAGCGAGCTAACTAATCACTAGAATTATCTAGTGATTAGTTCGAGTATTTTACAATAATAGCAAATATAGACCGAACTCGTTCGAAGAGTGCTCTTTTAACGTGACGGTACTTTATAGACTACAAAAGTCTTGCGTAGTGGCTGATCTAATACGATCGGTTGAGCTTTTACAAAGCGCCAACCGGTAACAAACTCAAAAAATAAACAATTAAAACAAGAATCAAAAATAAAATAAATATCATATTCAAACAAAAAATATATAGAAATAAACGAATACTTCATTTCAATCTTTTGACAAGTCTTTGAGGTTCAGTCATTGTAGTGAATAATAATAAGACTTTAGCACATGTTTCCTAGTCTTATGATCTTTCAAATTGACAAATGAACTTTAGTCAACATCTTTTATGTTAACTTTACACCTCATCTACATTTTCATCGTCTGAATAATTGGAAGCTATACCTTTAGTACCGTTACTTAAAATTTCTATTGCCCCTGCTTCCGCATGAGCAATATCTCCTGTTTTAGCCTTTCCGTTTGCCGTGTTATCAGCGTCTCCAATCAGATTTTGTTTTTCTTTCTTACCTTGTTTCTTGGCAGCTTTCTCTCGGTTAGCTTTGAGTATTTGAATCAGTTTCATTTTCTGACCCTCTGGGCTGTCGATGTAAGTTTCCAGCATCTAAAGAACAGACCATCATTATTTATAAGCACAATAATTACAAAGTGACTAATGTGTCAGAGCATTTAAAAAGTTTACAACAATACTTAGTTGCAATATTATTATCTTTTAATGAATTTTGCTTACGGATATTTTTCTAAGTACAAATGAAGGTTAAAACAACAGATACCGTATAGTTAGGCCAGAGTAGTAACTAATTGTTAGTAGTTTTGGTAATGTAAAAACCTCAAGAAGATCTACAACAAATTACTTCAAAACTTGTTTGCCACCTGGTGTTCCTTTAAAATTAATTCAAATATATTGTCTTTTAACAAAGCAATAATGTTGTATGTTTCCTCCAAGTTCAGCTAATAAAGCTGCTAGAGTCACCTGCGTCCGTCCGTACGAGCTTGATCGCGCAATGTCTTCAAATATTCAGTGCGCAAATTGGTTTTATGGTCTTTGTACACAGATGGACGGAGCGACGTTTTAGGTGGGCGATATCTTGTTAGTTGTTTGGATGTTTTACGTTGACATTGCTAACAGACCTCCCGCTAAGTGATCAAAATGGTGAACTATGTTGGTTTACCAAATTTTTATAACTGTTAAACATATTATAAATAATATGTCCATGGCATATGACCAACTAATTGGCAGGCAGAGTGTAAAGGGTCGAAGATTATAATGATGGACTCACCTTCAGGCTGAGCTCAGAGGAGATAACCTTAGCAGTATGAGGTCGTTCCGCCAGCACCGCTAACGTCGGCAGCAGGGCGGGGCTGTGAGTCTCCGATACCAGCCAGTTGGCAGGCAATGTGCAGAGAGTCTTGATTACGCCCCAATTATCGCAGATTGTGTCCTACAAAAGAAAAATTTGATTTAGCTACGAGATTAACTTTTTCTATAAAAGAGCTGATTGAGGTTTCTGTAATTCAGTATAGTGTTGAAGTAAAAATTATTTGCCATGATAAGTACAGGTTCCTTGCCCTTCCACTAAGTACAACCTTAACCGATAACACTGTATAATTATACATAGTAGATAGGTATTATACTACTATAACATGAATTCAAAAAGTGCACACAATGCACTCGCACCTGATACAACTAGTAATTAATTTACCACCACCCACCAAAACATCGTCTGTCTAACACAACTCCCCTACACAACAATCTACTTAAGACATCCCCTCCAAATGTGTCCCTACACACCTTAAAAAGTCGTCAAATCAATTATTAAAACAGACACCGTAGTTACACATTAATGTTGATGGTCACCCACCGTGGATGGGCATAATTTACGTACATTATGTACAATAGGGGTCCGAGGATACTACCTTGCGGAAGTCAAAATGGACAAAGTGCCGCCACTCGCACCTGTGGCCGTGGGAAGGTTTTCTTACGAAGAATAAGTAATTAGGACGAAAGTTAGAAAGGGTAAGTAAGTGGTGTCTGCTTTTAAGAATAAGGTTCCATCTAAATATACAATAGAATATATATTGTTGAAAATTACATAAAAATATAATTATATAATTTTGTAATAGTTGTAAAATATAATAATAATTAGAGGATGAAAAATATTTCTACTCCGCGATACTTTCTAGTTGCATACAATCTTACAAGTATTAATGGTGTAAGTGAGATATAGGACAGTAAAATACTCATCATCAATAATGTACAACTAACGTACGAGTAAATATTTATGAGCTGCCCTCGTTCAATGACCACAGACAAAAGCTATTTGCAAGATATACGTTAGACAAGGTACACAGGTAATTACAAAACTCGTGTTAATATAACACAACACGTGTCAAACGCAGGTGCCGCCCGCATGGGAACAAACGTTTAGCCTCCAATGGACTGGCTAGTTATTGACTTTTTGTATAAATACATCGTTACCGGCACCTAATGAGAGATCTCATAACAGTGGTACACCTAGACCAGCAAACGCTTTATAAAATTCGGTAAATATAAATAATTCATCAATCAACCATTCTATCAAGTTCCATGCGTCTGGATCCGCGTTAAACATTTACATAGGACAATAATTGTTACTCTTGATACACCAAAGTATTTTTTTAGTACTTGTAACCTAATCAGTAGTATATTATTGTAAGTAAATAATAAATTGAAGACTACGTCAGAGATAAGTAAAAGACAACGTTTTCCATACAAGAAAGAGTTGGGCAATACAGTATATGTAAGAATATGAATTACGTCATGTTTTTTTTTCTAATTCCAATATTATTTTCACTTATCCATAATCAACCTTATTAAACCCACAACTGGAGTCAACCTATTTGATCCTGTATACAGTCCTGTTAAAAAAAAAAATTAAATTCCATTCATATGAATTAAAATTAATTGCTAATTACTAATTTGTTGTGTATAACGCCCGATACGAGTGCAGTAAATATATTCTTACGTGTAACTGTGGATTGTTGACAACCACGTAACCGACCAGCACTATGAGGTCCAGCACCATCTGCTCCGATAGATTTAGGTCCAAGCGCTGGTTGCTTAGATCTGTACACAAAACAACAATTTTAACTAACTTTTAAAAGTTTGAGATCATTAAACATATGTTTAATGGATAAAAAAAGGTGAGGTTTTCAGTTAGCCTAAATCTATTTTATTTACATACATAGAATTAAATTAAATCATTTATCTTTTTATTAGCATTTTGCACAGCTAATTAGGTGGGCGGGTCGTATTAGCAAAATGCAAGGTTGGCAGTCTGATAATCGAAGGTCTTTACGTCGTTCGCCGAATCCCTGGCGAAATAACTTAAGAGGAATTCGAGATAAATTGGAAATAACTGGCATGTAATACGGAAAGATGGAGGGAATCGGGGAAGACCTTTGCCCAATGAGTCAACATATATAAATTAAAAAATAGTGAATAGATGTGGATGTAAATATACGTAAACTATAATGATTTGCTTACGTATGGAATTGGAGTTGGGAGCCTCCTTGTCATTGGGCGCGTGTTGTGAGAGCAGTCTTGCGACTGCTGCTCGGAATTCCAACGGCCACCCACCTTCACCGAAAGCATCCTGTTAACAATCATTGTTTCATGATAATATAAGTTTTTACATGTACCTAACTTTGTGGAGGTCAAACTATAGTCCTATTCACCCTGATGGAGTTCAACGCATGTAAACGAAACTATGCTTAAAATTGGCACATTTGAAATGTTCTTAGGACAAGGTACACGAACAAATTGAATCAAACTCACACTAATTTTCTAAATAAAATATCACCATCATCAGTTTTATTTCACGCTAACTGCACCCTGCGGTGTTGCCCGCCTTAATACATGACACAAAGTAGCCTCTGTTAATCCAGGGTAGACCTTGGATAAACAGAGGCTATCTCCGTACCAAATTTCATCCAAATCGGTTAAACAGTTTTTGCGTGAAAGAGTAACAAACATACATCCACACATCCACACAGGCACATACATTCTTACAAACATTGGCGATTATAACATTAGTAGGAAGTAGCACATAGTAAACAAATTAATCAGAGGGAAAGCCAAATTATAGACCCAGTATGCTTACAGTGGACTAATAAATTGTTTTAACTTTATATGACAACTGGCTAGTTTAAACAAATACAAAGAAGGTGCAAAACATATGTAAAACATCAAGTTAAAAAACGTAAATTGAAGCAATCAAAAAAGCATACGATTGTTATCGCATCTTACGTTACGATTTACTACATAAGATGTGCTTTACGTACTTCACAATGACACTGAACCTCCTATGAAAAGTCAAATCAGTTATCAAAAAAAAACTAAATACATCAATTCCTTCTACTTCAATACACAATACGCCGCAACGCAATACTCCAAAAACTTTAAGTGAATAACTTTCCTTAAAAAACTTACGTTTTTACGACTTTTTGGTCATATAGCTACTTTGATTCTTATAAGCTCTATGTGTAAGTGATAAGTCTACATATCAACAAAATACCGCAGCTAAAGTCTCGCGAACTTCGCCGTATTCGCATCGCGTGTCTCACGTCCGTCGCTCCCGAAACCTCAGCCGCCATCAACAAGAGTACCGTAAAAGCTACAAAACCAGAAACTAAGTGAGGGGTAGTTAATAGGGGGTGACCGGACACAAATCTCGAGTGAATCCGTGCGTCGCGTTAGTATGTGGGAGCACGAAATCAGGGTGTGATTGTGTTACTGACCAGACGGTCTACTGTGAAACATCAAAAGGACAGGTACCTAAAGAAATGGGCTATTGGATCGTAAGTTACTTTTTAACATTTTTTTCTGATTAGAAGATGATTCTCAATTAGACTTGTTTTGTCCGAGCACTATGCTGAGTCGGAGCCGGTTTGTGACAGAAAACATTTAACATCGTGATAATCTGTGTGTTTATAAAGTTATATTCTGTAACAAATTAATATATTTCGACTACGATGATTGTTTGCACGCATGCGCTTTGTTTATTACTTTACAATCACACTATCACATTACACTTCACACTAATAACATCACACACCCTAATACTATAAAGGCGAAAGTTGTATTTGTGTATGTGTATTTATTACTCCTTCACGCTCAAACGGCTGAACGGTTTTGGAAGTTGGCACCAGGATAACATACACATAGGCTTCTTTTCATCGCGGAAAATGCAGTTTTCCCGTTGGATAACCTCTCTAAGAATTTCCGTGGGTAAAACCGTGGGGCACAGATAGTAATTAATGAATGTCGATGTTTATTTTTTATTTGTAAGGTCATATTACACAGCAGGTCACGATGATACGAGTATACTTCGCTCGGTAAATAATCACCAATCGCTAGTGAGACGTCTTATGAATTTCACATTTCGTATCAACGTATAATTCTCGTTTCATTCAGTAGTGCCAGCGGAATATTTTAGAGTAGTTCACCGTTTTGGCAGAAACTCTCAAGCGAGTTACGAGTGGATGTTGCGAGCACGCGACGTCAGGGTCAAATGTGATTTATCTACCGACCTACCCGCCACTTTGACCGGACGAGCGACTTGTACAACTCACTGTCCAACTATATGAATGTGCGAGTAAGTATACTGACATGGATATCGATTAGTGCCCTGAAATAGTTCGCGTGGGCCCTGTAATTCCTTGCGCTGGTTATATCAAGCTGATGGTTGCCCTTTTTTGTGTATTACCTAGTGACTAATCTTCCCGTCAACCAACTCATCATTTACATATGTATTATACCTTCTTTCCCAACGACCCTATCTTAGGCTGTCAGCCCGATATATTTCAAATCGATAAATGCATAATATGTAATTTAGGCCTTAAAGTAAATAGAAAGAGAGTTCAGCCTTACAATATGCATTAGGGTTACGTACCTATAAAAACAAGATTCACAGGGATTTGTGTCTTGTAACATTTATATTGGGACATCCAGTAAATAATTCTTATCAGGATGGTCATACAGATATTTTGGCACTAAACACTTTACTTATTTAGTTTTTTTTTTTATTTTACTACTTTTACATATCGCAATAACAGTTTACATACCACTTTTTATTATTTTCACGTGATTATAATCCATAACTTATAATTTTTACAGTTCTAGGTTATTTTAGAACATAGTAAAGCACATCATTAACGGCATTCATACCATAGTGACAATATTTACGTTAAACATTTTACAGTTCCTTGGTCAACCAATCAAACAAGTGCCTACGCCACTCGCACAAAACAATTCAACAATGCCCGTCCTCCCGCTCTCTCCGTCCCCTCAACACAAACGCATCTGCGAATGCGGCTAATAAACTAGTAATCATGTTTATTATCTATTACGGAGCACCATCAAACGTGGGGCACGAAATTAAAGTAACTGAGAGTCAGTTGCACAGCTCAGTGGTTTATGATCTGTTCGTATAGTGAATTTACTGCCGTCTATTTATAGTATGGATGGATGATGATAATAATATATGGACAACAATGAAATACACGACAAAGTCAATGCAAATGAAAGATTGTATTTTAACAATTTGTACAAAAGTATGTATCTCCGTACAACTATAATATTCAATATATCTATGATATAATTGATTATTATATGATAAATCACTGATATGATTATTATATGACTTATTCATTTCCTATTATGGTCTAAGTGTCATAAGTAACAATTAGGATACACTAAACTGACATAACATGAAAATCGTATTTTCGGACTAAATTAAATGAGTAAACTGCATTAACATTATGCTTACGTTTTACAAACATCATAAAAGGGCGATAAGATTTACCTGTTTTGTCTGCCTTGCTTGACATCTAGTAAAGCAATATGCAATACCTTAAGTTAAACTAACGCTGGACGTAAAAAAAAAAGAGACCTATATAAGTAACTGTCTCTACAAACATTGGACAGCCCCATGGCCCTGCCATCCCTAGGGTGAAGAAAAACTGGAGTACGCAGACGTCAGAGTTTCTACCCGCTGGGGAATACACATCAGATCAGATACACTAGAGATACGGTGTAGCGCAGATGAGAAAGAGGCAGATGGATGACCTAGTAATATTGATTTAATTGGAACTGGTTTGACTTACTCGTACAAGCGAGCTAGACAATTTTCGAGGACACGATTAGGACATTAGAATTTAACGAACAAATTGCGTAGTAAAGTTTGTTATTACGCATTATACCTAAGCAATAAGTAAATAGTAGGCATCGTAAGAAACTCAACACACTTAGAGCGTAATATTTGTGTTGTTTTTTTGAGTTGTCTCTCTGCATAAACTATAATCTTAGTTTGATTCACTGGGGCATACATGATACGGTGAGCGAATGTGGGCTTGTGATTTTTTTATTCAATATTTGTTTTAGTTTTGAGAATAGGCGGGTTTGGCACGTGGCCTTTATTATGACCGTTAACCGTTATAATTTGTTTTGGTGTATGTGTTCTTTTTTTTCCTGGTCGTAAATTCCTGGTTGAAAAATATCACTGCACCAATTCAGAATACAATATTTTTATTAATTAATAAGTTACAATATGAGTTATTAGAACAGCATCTTAGTGTTTCGATTTATTATATAAATACTAGTAATACATACTGAAGGCTTCAGGCAAAGGTTGAAACGAAAACGTCAAGATCGGTTCTTTATGTCATTTAAATAAAGTAAAACCCGAATACGACCTGCCGGATTAGAACCTACGAATTCGCCTCTTTCTCGTAGTATCGGTTTCTGTTAGATGACCGTTTCCTAGCTTCATCTGAATCGCAGTCCAAACACAAGCCTATATCATGTTAAAAAAAACCTCTCATAAAATGTATCGCCACGAATCGAAAGCCACGTTGCCAATAACAGTTACTCGCATTCAGCAAACACAGTTACTGGCCCCAGTAGCTGGCTGGAATTGCAAATACTAGCTGCCGACGTCTCGGTAATATGTTTGCACAGTACTGGGCAAACACTGGCGCCAGTGATGAGTCGAGTCGATGGTTTTGACGGTTTCAAGGGTTTGAAAGCATAGTGATATATAGGTATGTATTTATTTACAATTTTACAGTTGTTATTGAAAGTACATATGTGAATATGTTTTATATATATTGTAATTAACGAAATTACTATGTACTAGTTACCATACCAGAGACAGAGTGGAGAAAATATTAATAAATGATAACGTACTTGTAACGTAACTTGCTTCAAAATCAAAAGTATTATCACTTGATTACATTGTTCTAGCCTCGACGATCAAATGCGGAAAAAAATGTAAAAAAGAAATGGAGGAAATTAAGAATTACCGTTTGAAAGAAAATTTCGGCGTGGGTGACCGCTCTTTCTCACGACTGACTTTAACAAAATCATGTGAAACTAAGTTTAGGGTCAAAATGGAAGCATTCGTACTCCAGAAATCTTATTATAGTGTGAAAGATTTTATGAGTGATAGAAGTTCCCTACGTAAACTAGATTATAATTAGGAATAATTTACTTAATGTGAGTAACACATATTTTATTGTATCACTGACGTTCATAAGTGTACTGCATTGTACCTACTTAAATGAATGACCTGTCCGCGTCAGAGCTAAATTAGCAGCAAGCAAGATTCTGTAAAGTTTGAAGAATTCACTACATTTGGTGAGACTACAACAATAGACGATCGCTTAAAAGATTGCCCTACACAAACATGGCAATATTTATACAATAGGTATTTTTCGTCTTAATAGAGAAAATAAAATAAATCAAAACTGCCGAAATAAATTTTTTGAAAGTGTCGACGATTTTATAAACGTATTTTAAAAATTTTGCATCGCGTACATTTAATTATAGTCTAAGTGTATTTTTTTTGTAACATTATAGGTCCTCTTCGTTATGTTTTATTTATTCGTATGACGTGTTTCAGCGGACGCGCCCGTTGACGCAAACATGTCGATATTTGTCTACACAAACTGAACATCTCTATTGCTCATCTAGACCGCCTGTGATCGAGTAGCGATTCCAAAATGATTGACCTATTGCCTACTTCAGTACTGTGATTAAATTTAGACCCAAATCAGTTTGATAACATATATCTTTCTAACATTTGTTAACATATAATTAACAATGGTTAGTTAAAGGTAGCAGATTAAAACCGTTGCCTGATAGAAACACTCCACTTCGAATTCAGTGAGTAAGAGTAAGTGTAAGTAAATTGGAAGGTACAAATAAAAACCGATACATAGAGAATCTCTTCTCTTTTACCAACTTCCTAATGTACCGACGAGAAAAATACTCAATTCGAATGTATATATATATGCACTCTGAATGAATTTGTATGTCTGATAACTGATATCTCAACATGACCAAACCAATTTAGGAAAACAAAAAAAAAATGTTGTATACCTAACACGTGATCCCATTAGAAATCACTCCAGTAGTTTGGTTTTTAAATCAGCGCCTGCCGAAATGATATCGAAAAGCACTAATTTAAAAAAAAAGAACTTTTAAGTTAAAAATAAAATCCTCCCTAACCGTTGTTCGTTCGAAATCAGAGAGTATTGTAGGTGCAAGTGAATAGTAAGTGAGCACAATGGTCCCCCGACACCTCCACACGGACCTCTTAATGGATTACATGACGGGAGAAACGAAGAGCTGTTTTCACGGAAACTTTCTTTTACAGTTAAGTTTGATTCGGTAATTTTTTTTTCTACAGCCAATAGCATCATAGTAATAGACTGTAGACCTCTGTAAAATAATAAGGTATAACACATAGCGTCCCACAGCTGGGCACGGGTTACCCCTATGAAGGGGGTGAAGGCTATAGTCCAGCACGCTGGCCAAATTATGGGTTGGGGACTTCACTTATCAAAATAATTGATCTTTCAAAACAATCGTCATCCGTTAGGGAGCTACAATGCCAAAGACTGACACACATACGTCAAATTTAAATACGACTTAAGTTTTTTATCGGAGTTATTAAATAGACAGACTATCCCATATTCTCAAACTTGTCACCAACATAGCAAGCTACTCTAGTAATACTAACACAAACAACCCGACGCATCCCCCAGAAATACAAACTCATATCACAGATTGTAATAACAGTTGCAACCTCCATGTCAAAGAATACATTACAGTTATTATGCACGTGTGTGTAAATTGTGAGAGGACGTGTGCACGACTTATTTAATAAAATAAATGACCATTCAGCTGCAGATTAGTTGCAATCATCGCACTTTTGGATGCTGGGGGTAAAGATATTTTAATTTTGGACACGCTGAATGAACGATTTTAATTGCGTTAACTACAACGCAACGTAGGTAGTAACATCATGACCTGAATCAAGTTGACTGGATGTTATATTATTAATAATTTTTCAAGTAATCCTGATGAGACTGATACAAATCTTGAACTTGTCGATTTTTGACTGAAGATTCATTAATAGTTAATAATCTACACTTATTATACTTCAAGAAACGCGAGACTTGCGGTAAATATAAAAACGAAGACGCCGGTACTATGTTTTTTTAGAAGATAATGTATCGTATCGTATTAACATACGTAAAACAGATAAAAAAAAATTCTAGACTTCGTCTGCTCGATCAATAAACGCGAAATATCCGACCAAAACTAGTTTCATTTCAATGCAAACACCTCTCTATTTTCCGTTACGTGGTTAAAAAGGACCATATCACCCCACACGGCATGCCGCATGCCGGCCGCGTCCTCAACTCAGTGGCGTTATTTGCACAACGTTCTTAATTAGCCAGAGCATCGTTACCGCACTGTTTGTATGAGACAAACACTGGTGATGCTCGGTGAATGTACGGTAGCGAGGGTATTGAGAGCTCTGTGTTGCTACTGCCCTTTATTCTCAGACATTTTGCACAAAAAGCAGCTTTATACCCGACTGCGAAAGAAGGAGGGATATGTTTTTCGAGCCTAGAGCATAGACGGCTTGTCGTATTTTTATGTGAGTGGTGTCAATAGACTCGTCTTAGGCGTGAGAGTGACACTAGGTACATCAAAATAAAAATAAAATAATAAAATAAGGATGATACCTAGGTTTAACGATTTAGCAGTCGGGTTTCTTAGATGTCGCTTCTAGCTTATTTACGTCTGTTCTTCGGTTTAGACATTAGGGTTAGAGATTTAGGTTAAAAAGACATTGAAGTAACTTGCATGATAAAGTGGCTAAGAGTTGAACCAATCAGACCAATTCCTAACACTCATGGAGGTTTGGATAGTCCAATTGAACACACCAACTAACCTGAACTGTTCGTACGGCTTGAGCCAAGTCTCGGCTTTCTGACAACTAGGCACCGTCCGTGGAAAGTTGAACTCATGAGATCAGTTTCCAATGATAAGCGGAAAAACTGATCAATACAAATTACTCAACACAACAACTAACCTGAACAAGTCGATGGTCCAGCCCTCCTACCTGATTCAGTAGATGAGCTGTGCAAATGTTTCAAACGAAGTCTCGAAGACCGTATAGAGTTGAACGTGAATTCATCAGACCAAAACTTCACGGTTGGATCGATAAAGATCCAGTTAAACAGATAAACTAACCTGAACAAGCTGATTATCTAGCTCCGCTAGCTGACTTAGAAGATGGGCTGAGCAGTGCAACCGGTTCAAACGAAATCCCGAAGACATAGAGTTAAATGGATCATCTAAATATTTCTTAATGCTACTCGGATAGATTCATCAGCAAAAAACAAGACACCTAAACCGCTTAGACGCATATATATATATATACATATAGAATACAGCTGATTGATATCATCAACTAACCTGAACGAGCTGATGATCAAGTTCCGCCAGCTGACGCAGCAAGTGTGCCGTGCGAGCTGCTCGGACGAAGTCTCGGCTTCGGGACAACTCCGCTCCCGCCGCAAACAGCATACAGAACTCTGCGCGAGAACCCATCAGACCAGTTCCCAGCGCCACGCGGAGCGATTGAATGGCTGACGCTCGCTCTGGACCCTGGATAAGGAAGAAATGTCAAGAACTTAGAAAAGTCTGTTTTTATGTTCATGCCATAGCAAATAAACGCATCGTTACTCAAAAAATGCAGGTTAACATAAAATTCGCAACTGCCAGTGACACTGCCAGTGACACTGGCAGTGCCAGTCTTTTGTAAATATTGTTGTATTTTTCACCTACTTCAACTCATTTGTCTTTCATGTAATTTCAATTAGTCAGAATCTTTTTTTTATATATTTTTTTTGCGAGATCTCAGCGACGACGCTTGTCCCAGTTGGGATTTTTTTTTAAATCTTTGAACGTTCTGAAATTTATACTTTAAAGGTGGTCCCATATGCTATATTATCATTATCCGTCCAACACTTACCTTTATAAACTGAAACAACTGAAAATAGGTTTCTAATAAATTTAAGTACTTTTTTAAAGTATCACTTGTACGAGGAGCAGTGCACATACCGCATCAGCTTTATGAGGTTGGCACAGATCTGCGCAAAGTGTGACGAGTGTTTGCATCCCTTCCCAAGCTTCCCCGGCTTGTTCCACGCGGGAAAGACATCCGGACAGGCAGAGGTAGCTGCAACAAAGGGAATTACGTTTACTTACACGGAAGGAAACGTTTGAGACATTTCGTATATGTTTCGGAGATTGTCCTTGGAATGTACATAATTTAATTTCCCCATCCCCTTTCCACTATTAGACAAGTAGAGTCGCCGCCCTACGACACCGGTACATGGTAGAGGACTAGCACGAAATTCTTCTCTTCTCTACTTCTTAATTATAATTATGATTCACTCGTGACATGAAAAGACCCAGCTTTTCATGTCACGAGTGAATCAGTTTCCTTCTAGGCAAGTAAAGTAAAGTAAAGTAATATTTATTGACCTTTAAATAACGTTCGTTACAGGCAAGTCTTATTACATTTGAATTAATAATTACTTAAAAAAATTAACTTACAAATCTCATTTATATACGATTACTTAATATTAGTTCTAAGTTTTACAGTTCTCTTGACAAATATTTACATTATGATTGCTTTGTTTAGATAAGAGTGATATTGTATTATGGTTGTTCTTACACAAGAACGATGATTCTACAAGCTGCATTGAAATATATTCGCTGAGTTTATAAAAAGGATTGCTTTCAAAAAAATACTTCAATTTTTATTTGAATGTAATAAAATTGAGATCCATTACACTATTAGGTAATTTATTATACATCAGTATTTTAGTATAAAGCCCCTGCTTCTTACATTTAGCTAATCTATTTATTGGTAGGATTCGCCCTTTTTTATTATTGCGTGAAATTCTTTTTTCCGGTATTTCCCTATCCTCGTGTACTTCTAATATAAAGTGTGATACATCTGAAGCCGCCTCGTCGCTTTACGTCATGAGCGTGGCGGTCAAACGCTTAAAAAAATCATATTGTGTCTAAAAAAAAACACTTTGTGGATGGTAGCCAGAAGAGTTGCCATAAAATACTTACAGCTATAATAATATGCTACTTAGATCTATTCAGTTCAGTCCGAAGAAAACGTTCCAAAAACAAATGTCAGAACCATCGCAAACATGGAGTGGACTTTTTAACCATCTCTCAATTTAAACTAGATAGATACACGAATAATATTAGCTTTATTCATTAAACCTCGGGTTCCATCCCCCAACCCGTTAAGTGGCTGAACGCCAAATCCGAATGAAACGCAAACAGTGTGTGTTGACGCTGGACGAGAGTAACAAGAATCTAGGTGAAATCTACGGGAGACATTATGTGATACAAAGTGAAACATAAGCGTCCATCCGTTTCTTTATTCCAATAAAATTTTGGAAAAAAAAATTACATATATTTTCTTTTAAATTCAATGAATTTAAGAATAAATCAAAAATGTTACCGCTCAAGATTTTCCAACCCCCTCAATTTCCAACTCATTCAATTATATCTGAACCGGGAAAATAATTGGAAAAAAAATCAGCAAATTAAAATATCGCCGCGCTGGCATCTTCACCGGGGTATCCAATTATATCTCGTGTCAATATTTGCACTTAGTATGCCGAGGTACAGTGAGAACTGAGGTGCTCAATCTTTTGCTATATCTTGTCTTATCCTATTTATCTAATTATTTATTAGGAGTACAACTTAATCGATACTTAAATAACTTTCAACAAATTGCTGTTGTACTCAATGAATGAGTCTGAATATGTTCAGGCTATAAGTAATAGATGTATTAACCAGAAAGATGGCCACTGCGCTTTTCATAAATAATCATATAGGTACGAGTAGGTAATATTATATTATAGGTATTACTGAGCGGTCACTCAAGTTTTTTTTTTAGACTCCATGTTATGTGTAATTTTTAACATATATTTTTTCTCTTACTTTTTTATGTATTTCTCATATAGTCTCATGAAAGAAAACGAATAACTATCGAGGTAATTTAACTAAATTCAAAATATTATTACTTTTTCGAATATTTTATATTACTTGCATACTGAGACTCGAAGTCAAGAGCCATCCGGGCCCCGGTTCAGACCAGAATTTGAAGAGCTAAGTCGTACAAAAACTAGAATATTCTCAGCACGTTTGCGAATAATTAGATAAAAATAATAAGCTCTAACAAAAAAAAAACTAACGTTTGATACGTGCACACAATAACTCCAATAAACTAAAATATATCGTAGGCACATTAATTTAAATAATAATAAATAAATTCTGTAGAAATGCGATAAACGCATTTGGCACGTATCATGATAGGCAATTAACACGGCATAATTACTTTCTAAATAGAAGCTTTAGTGCTTGTTTGCACTTACAGATAGAGTGGTGTCACATAATTAACAATTCTGCGGGAATGTCAATTGTTGTAATACATTTGTCCGATTGTTGTGATCGGAAGCATCAAGGAAGTATTTCAGGGTTAATGAGGACAGATCGTTTAGTTTAGACAGCTGCTTTCTAAAACCTTTTATTTTAACTTCTCTTTTGAGTTCGAAGAAATACTAATTAAAAACTATATGTAATCTTTGAATAGGCTAAAAATCAAGGTTTAATCTCATTAATATAAAGCTATACTCTCGCTACGTTGCTATCAATGTGAGATTCCTCCTAATCGACTAAAACAAATTTGAAATGGACATAGATTATTATAGTTACACATTATTTTTCATCATCGTCACCTTCTACATCTACATTGCGTAAATCTAAAAGGCTCGTAGTTTAAAAAGTTTGAAAGCCGTTGTATCAATCAAAATCTGGAGAGGGTTGTTACAGTATGAATAAGCAGATTTAAGCTACCGTGTAGCAAGATATAAAACAATAGTGTGATATCATGTTGGCCCCCACGTTACTCGGATATATTTTTGTATCGAATTTAAAGTATACTACTACAAAATATCAGCACTACTAAAATACTAATAAATACTTGTATGTCTCATTAAAAATATTAATTACATATCCGCCGCAACGCGTAGACCAGACATAAATAAACAATCCACTAATGTTTCCGGAAGGCGGTCAATTCAAAAGAATAACCACAAGATAGACACATTAAAATACATCAACAACATAAAAAATCTATTGGAACAATTAATTACATCCATAAAAACTTTTCTGTAATGCCAGCCACAAAAAAAATGTAAGAAAAAGATGGCGTCACCGGAACGCCAAGAATTTAAATTTGAAATTCGTATTAGCGTTCCTCGATTGGTCAGTTAAGCGTAACGAATTTTTTCTTCAATTTTGTATTTCTACCATATATTTTTTTACATTTTGGTTTGTATTTCCTGACAATTAAAGTTAAAGCTAGAGATGTTTTTATATTTGTAAATGTAAATTTTCTGATAATGTCATAGCGTCACTCAAGGCAAAGAGTGTATTTAGATAGCACTATCTAAAATATTCGTGACGTACACGTCAATGCTTGAAAAGGTCAGTTCGGTTGTCATGTTTAATTTTTTTTAGGATATTATAGGCTGTAATGATGTTCCAGGATATTAAATTAACTACACTTTTGAATTGTTATTTCTTGTTATTGACAATGATAGACGGCAAAAGATAGCCGCAAGTAAGTAGGGTTGAGCACTAGTATATAGCGATTGAAAAAAATGCAATAAAGCAATATCCCCATTCATATGATCACTGTTTTTTGGGCAATTGTATAAAACACCTAAATATTATATACAATAATTAATAAATCAAAACACACTGTAAAATAAACATTGTTGCAGTCGAGTAAAAATATAAAATAAGGCAAATTAAAAGTGTTAAAAAATATTGCGCGCCGTTTTTATTGAATAACACCGGCAGATTTTGCAACATGCAAATGAACCGGACCCTCTGCTTTTAACAAAATCCCACTCACGCCCAACTAAACCCATTGAGCCATAGAAGACTATAAAAGGGGCTGCGCGTTCAAATCTGTTCAGACTGCATTTGAATTTTATTTGCGTGCATTAAAACGTAATAAATTTGATGTCTCTATACGTAACATACGCGAGGGGTACATACAGAAGATTGACAGTAGGCGATGTCTCGACAGGGCAAACGGTACATGTATGCATCAGTTACTTGTGAAAACAGCTCTAAGGGCAAATAGTAAAGAAAATTAAAAAATTAGCTAATAGAACCTTTAGCCTTTACCCAATGGAACGACATGAATTGAAATAGTAATAATGCAATCGAAACTAGTACGAACATCCAAACAAACGTTCATACTGGCACACGAAAGAAAATCTTGTCTGACTCTCGTCGAGTGTAGAATTCTTCCTATCAGCGCCTTATGGTTACACTAGCCGAATGTCCCGCTTCGATTTTACGTGTCACACTCGCTCTGTAGTTTAAAAAAATACGAAACATCCATACTGTTCTGTCCAATGTTATGGTCACGCCTCCAGTGGCGGGCTTATTATGGATTACAATTTTATGTTTAAAACACCTGTTAGTAGCACATTTACTATGAAATTATTTTGATTTATGTACTTTAAATAGTCAATTGGTTATAGTTCATTTATTTATCACACTAATATTATAAAGGCGAAAGTTTGTATGTGTGTGAGTATGTTTGTTTGTTCCTCCATCGAGCTCAAACGACTTCACGGATTTGGATGAAATTTTGCACGAAGCTTATACCTTGGATTAACACAGGTTGTTTTTATTCCGAAAAATTTAAGTGTTCCCACGGGATCAAATATCTAAAGCAGGTACAACCACGGGGCGCAGCTAGTTAACTATGAAGTTGAGGTTATAATTCTACAGTACATTTGTAACTACAGCGTCTTACCATCTGCTGACATTGTGGTCAAACAGAGCCTAGTCTAATATAAAATATTAAGGTCAAAGACGAAGCACTGAAGCTGCTAATAAACATTCAAGATCATTCTTATACAATCTTAGTACTAAACCATTTTTACCCGACTGCGAATAAAGGAGGGTTATGATTTCTTTGGCACGCTCTAGATCCTAAACGGCTTGTTGTATTTTTATGTGAGTGGTGTCAATAGATTTGTCTTAGTCGTGAGAGAGACACTGGGTACATCGAAATAAAAAAACAAAAAATTAAGAAGGATACGCAGATTTAAAGATTTAGTAGTCGGTTTTTTTTAAGTCGCTTCTAACCACTTGTTGTTTTATTTATACTTATATATAACACGGTTTTCCACACATGTGCAAATAAATTGTGAACACTTTGAAATTATTACAGTACCAGTCAAATAAAAACGAAAAAAATCATATCAAAACAAATCCCAAATTGAAGTTCACAGTTCAAAAACATTCTTCCCGTTTCCTTCTACGCAATTAAAATAAATCCAGCATATTAACATACCTCACACACTTAAAATGTACACCGGTTTCAAACAAGAACCGATAACGTTAGACCTCTCGCTTCACTTTCAACTAACAATTTTCAAACTTTCCTTAGATGTCGCGTAAAATACGACAGCTCTTTCTACATTGGACGTTTTACGTAACATCCATTTTATCAAAAGCTCTCTCAGTCCATACAAAGACTAAGTTTACGACTGTATTTTTGTAGGTCATGATCAACTGGACGTTTTAAGTCACAAAGTCGTTAATGGGCATGCGTATATTAGGATGTAAAAGGCGCCGAAATGCGTCCGCGCAGTTAATCTAACTGAAATTAAGAACGAAAACATTTTAAACGAGTCGTAAATTTTTCTTTGGGCCGCGGAGTGCTTTCTTATGGTGTTGTCTGTGATTGGTTTCAGGTTTCCCAGTTATATTATTTTGTTAAGGTTGTTTTTTTTTCTGCTACCTTTGGTATTAAATATGTCACTAGCATTGTATACTTACTAACTATTCTTCTTTTTGTTCACACGTTGTAATTTATTTAAGTATTTTATTTATAAATTTGCATTAATTTGCCTTTGTTCGTTATGTAACTGTGAGTTAATTATTTATCTTTATTAACAGTTGTTTGAACTGCGGCGTAGGTATATTTCCTAAGACTCTTCCGATATTTCCTAATAAGCTTAACTGAGTATCTTTGGTTGCATTTCAACCCCCTCAGGAAGAATTATTAATAAAATAAATAACAACAGAAATAAAATACTATGTAAATGTATAATATAATAAATGTATGCTATGAGAACTATAAAAGTATTTAAATAAGTTACATGTTTAATTTTTTCAAACAATAAAAAATTCAATTGTAACAAGAATTGCCTGCGACGCACGTAATTTAAAAGCCAATAAATATAACTTATTCTCATTTAAATTCTTAATATTCAACGCTTCCCATACTCCGAACATTACTTCCAAACATGGCAACCCGAAACGGAATAAATGCGCAGGCGCCTCTAGTAAGCTCGCCTTCCATTAGCGCGTTTGAATATAGAACGCGCCGTGATTGGACGGCGCGCGCCATGAATCATTGGCGCCACCGCAGATAGCAACACAGGGTGTGGAATGTGGGAGATAGATTTTTCAATGCTTTTTTAGGAAAAAATTTAAAAGGTGTACGTGTTACTTAGTTGTTTATTGATATGGGTGACAGGGACAGCACTAAAAAGCGATAGGAATAACATGGTTATAGATTTATGCGTAAATGTTATTAGTTTTTAAATAATGAACTCACGTGTCAGCTGTTTGATTGTAGTGTATTTATAATATTGAGTAGGGATAAGGTTTACTATCGTTTTACTATCGATGAAGGCATCTGTGAGCGTTTGCAATTCGACTGGTTTGAATAAAAAGCACCGCGTAAAGCGCACATCAAATTGTTTCTCTGAGTTATCTCTGTTATAGACAGCTTCCATACGCCATTGCTGTTGCAGTGCTTGATAACGGGACACGAGCGAGTCAGCTAGTGAGTTATCTTTAGTCTTAATATAACCAAAATATTATGTAGTCTTTATAGAGCCGAATTTCGTGATTTTATAACAAACTTAATGTTCGACACATAATGTTACTTAATCTCAAAGGAATTTAGCCAAATACTTATGAGACGAATCATTTGTTTACAAAACAAAATAGATTTAAGTAAGTACTAAACGATTTATAATCTGCAAGCGTCTGTACAAATGCCTGGAAGAAATCGTTTTAGGCGACAAAACCGCTTAATGTACCATAGTCTAAATCTGTATCTTTTGTTTGGTGTGTATTAAAGCTATATGCATCATTCATCATTCTATTTTTCATTTATTTACATACACATCTATAATGGTCGGATTTTGACAAAAATTTACATGGGATTAAACAAAAAGCTTTGTTAGATTTAGTGAAGCGTCCAGCTCTCAATCAATCAATCGACAAAACAACTAAAACATCGACCTGTATACAAGTACTGAAAATAACTAGCACTATCTTGAACGTATGAATTGTGATAATTCATACACGTTTCATATACATCCATCATTCGTGGAGCTTTCATGTTTTTTTTTTAAAGTGTCTATAAAAGTATCCATACGTTATATGAAATGGTTTTTTACATTATAAGCATGTGTTCAGTCAGAATAACTGGTCATGCAAGACATTGACCGAACCGAACGTTGCATTGCTTAATTTTAGTAACTTCGATAAGCGATTATTAAAACTTAAGCTTAAAAAAAATTACTAAAGGACCTCTCGTGAAAGGTTGTATCTCAGCAGGAAGAAGGTCATTATAAAAAAGCTTTTTTTTGTATGTTTGCGGTTTGGTCCCGTAGCGTATGTTGATCATCAAGAGTATCTTTTTTACGATTTAATAGTGTATAATATGATAATATTAATACAACAAAAAATTAAAACTGCCGACAAATTACATACGAACTCTCGCAAAAAAGTTGTATTTCCGAACTCCGAACACGCAGTAGTATATTTACATAGAGCCAGGGGGTAGGCCGGGGTAATCCCGATAAGTAATTCCCCCCGAGTAAGTAAGTAATGCGTTGATAAATGAAATTAAATCGCACAAACAAGTGCTGCGTTGCCCCAGGCTCCCCTTTCGTGCTTTGCTTCTGTGCGAAGTGCGGTACAGATAACTATTGTGTTATTTGTCGATGATTTTGTTTAAATAATTTCATAACACATTTCTTATTTTATTTTTTTACTGTGTAACGAGGATATGTAGGGAATGTCATGAGATTGATTATTTATAACACGCATTAATTCACGGCTACGAGCGTTGTGCGCTTCACTAATATTTTTAGAGAAATTAGGAAGTAAGATCTAACTGCAACTAATCTAATGGTCCTTAGAGTTTGGTATTTATTTCTTTAAAGATGTCTCTTTAATTCTTATATTTACCTACACCAGGCCGTTCATCTTGACTTTAACTCAGCTAAAATTAATTCAGCCTCTTATATCACCGATTTTCGTTTTCTGCTGAATAGTAAAAACAACATTAAAATACTTGTTATATCGATAAAAAACAGCACTTCCCTAACCCAAAACTTAGCGAAAAGAACATCGCAACGCGACATGTGCGCGCCAATCTGTCGCTGAAACGCCACTACACACAAGCGCTTCTACCTTCTCTCTCACACTCCCACACCACCACATCCATCAATCTCTATCACACACCCTTACATGTCATACTACTTGTGACATAACGGTGCACTTACGCTCCTTTACGCCGATCCCCTAGTGGAACAAAGACGTAAGGTCTTTGAAATAACGTCACTAGGATCACGTTTTAGTTTTAAACAAGTACTAGTTAGGGCTGTCGAGAGTACTTAGAAATGGCGGAGCGATAATGGTGATTGTGTATTGGATTGTCCGATGCGATTATTCGGCCAAAGAACGTAACATCGAGTTGAAGATATCGAATTACTCAAACTAAAGTAAAGAGTATTTGGGTATACAATTACGTCAATAACGAATTGTTTTTGATGGTAACGCGAAGGGTGCCCCTGTTTTGTATTATGCAAATTTTTGAGTACTTAATCCGATTTCATGACTACATTACGTGAAAAATCGTAGGCAAAGTTTATAATAAAAATTATTACAATATACTCTATCTAACAGCGCAGTTAGTTAATTTCAATTACTTGTGACATGGGTAATTGAAAAGTGTCTTAGTAACTAGCACACGTTTAAAAGCCAGACCACATCAATACAAGCCTTTTTTAGAAAGGACGCAGGCAGCTGTTGGTCGAAGGCGAACTATGCAGCACGACTGGACAGTTGGCCAGCGCAAATGCGTTGGGCCGAGAGTTTAGGGACGACAAGCACAAGGGAGCCTCAGACGTCACAAAACTCCGCTTGTTCGCCTAGAGGGACTATCGAACTGCTAAATACAAGTCTGTGTGAATAGTACCACGCTTGCAGAGTTTTATTTGATAGAAAAACTTATTCGATACCTTATTGGTTACACTATCATTGCTTAAAGCGCTCATCCATTTTTTATTGTTACCGGTCGACGTTTATTTATATTTAATCGCGAATTTAAACAAGCATAACGTCCAACCACATTTTTGCCGCTTGACCACAATAGCCCATAGGACCGAATATGAGAAAAATACAAAGGACACAAATGCACTACAGGGAGTCTTATGGGGGGCGTGTGTAAGCCATAACACGAATGGAATAAATAATAATAATTTCTACGGAAATATCATCCTAAATGGTTTTAATTAATACACACAAGTAAAACTTTAATAAGGTAACAACAGACTACAATTTTGGTATTCGGACTAACTCTGAATACGCGAAAAAAACAGTAAGGTTTCATACATTTTGCCAACCAATAAACTTCTGAATTTTATTCCCGAATTCAGAGTTGGTCCCATAGTGAAAGGTGTTCTTTAGGAAGAGTATAATGGCCTCGTTTCGCCTTTGTACACCCCTAGCCGATATCGTTATAAATTAAGTATAGGTATAAATAAAAAAATCTAAATTACTAAGCACCGCAAAAGTTAATCAATCATTGGATAACAATCAAAAACAATGATCTCAGTACTTTACGCTTGACCACAATGATCCATAACTCTTCAAACGAGAGTAATTCAGTGGGCACAACAGCTCTACGGGCGGTCTACGAGGGGGCAATATTGTAAGTACAGCTCAATCAGATGTATAGAGGCGTAGACGCGCGTAAGGAGCTTGTTTTATTGATGCTGATGCTACTTGTTTTGTAAAAGCTCATCAATACAGGCACGTGTGGAGACCCTTGCTCGTAAGACGCTTTATGCCATGGCCGATCACGCTGGCTAAATCGCAGAATGAAGACTTCACTTATATTCGAAAGCTAGACAAGCAGGCTTTCTTATTATGTTATCCTTCACTGTTTTAAGCGAGTGATAATTTATATTAATATAATTTACCACAATGGTTAATAACTCTTCAAACGAGAGTAATTCAGTGGGCACAACAGCACTATGGGCGGTCTCCAAGGGGATATTATTGTATGTACAACTAAATCAGATGTATGGAGGCGTGGACACTCGTAACTTGTTTTACTCGTATATTAATGCTGACTTTGTTTTGGATGAGCCCTTCAATGGGAAGGAATTAAGTTCTAAGTTGCGATCTGTACTTATTGGTACAATGTGCCAAAACTCCAACCATAAAACGTATCTACGGCGGTAATTTACGGTGATATCCGTACGAGTAAGTAACAGGCCAAAACAATATTTATCTTACAGGCAATCGTGAGAAGATTGTGTAAGCCAACTAAAAATAATTATAAGAAGTATTTAAAAACTTAAGCAATACTTTTTTATATAAGTTCCATTATCATGTTTGAGTATCGGGTATTAAAATATCGCTTATCCTGATAGGATATCTAAGGATAAAATATATAGAATAATAAGAGAAACTATTCAAATTATGATTCGTCATCGGTCTACTATAAGTGTCAAGTTTCAAATCAATCCGGCGAATCCGGAGGTGATAATCACGGCCAAAGATTTCGTTACACCAAACCAACAAAAGCGTGTCAATACGTTGCGCCGAAACAGACATATTTAAATGTGATGTTGCCTTATTTGACTTTACCTCTCAAACTTGAAACTTTAATGATATTTTTGCCAATTTAGTACATCTGTAATTTTACAACAGCCCACGTCCAAAGCAGCTTGCGACCCCAAAGCACCGTGCCCCCATCTTGATGGGGTCTCCTACAACCGTTAAGTGTCGTGCGAAACGCCAGGTGGACTTCACACGGGGTTGGATACAACAGATTTTTGTCTTGCTAGCGGAAAATACTGATAATAATAATAAAATTTTAATTCAGATACTGAGATACATATTTGAGATAAAGTTCAGTCGGAAACAGGAGACTGGAATATTGAAAGGAAAGTTTAGCCTGCTTCTCAATAATTATGTTTTCCTAGAGCTACCAGCATTCTAAGTCAATACGAGTCCGATTGAATATAACTAAAATCACACCGAAGTTAGATTGCAATCCTAGTTATCGAACCGTGAGAGAAGTCGCACTTGTCGATACAAATCAGGGGGTAAAGTACAACTACTATAGCAGGGGTGCAACGACACTTTCAGTTGTGATTTGGAGAGTGATAGAATTAAGATGCGAAGTTTAATCAGCTGTGTTGTTTAGATGTTGGGGAATAGTGTTTATTATTTATGGACAAGTGCATTTGCCACTTCAGGGGCAGAGCACGTGGAATAATTAGAGATATTTCTTTAAAAAGAAAGTGACAACTGACTGCAATTCAGTAAGCGCGTATGCATTTATTTTTCACAATATAAATATACCATTTATAAAAAAAAAAACGATCCAGACTTATCTGAGAAATCCAGTCAGCGCATAAAAAATAATTTTAATAATGTACGTAACGTTTTTATTGCGAGAAATACCAACTTATGGACTTTGTTGCAGGATTGTACGTTTCAATTATTCATCTTTCTTAGAGTATTTTCATGTGGCAAGGGAATCCGTTTCTTCTAGGCACTCGCGCTACATATTCGGCCGCATCGTAGCATTGCATTTAGGTAAGTTACAATCAAACGCATTACACAAGCCTATTTCATATAGAACAAAATCATAGGTGTTCATCTAAGCACTACTATCCTACCGTGTTAATATGTAAATAACTTAGCTACATATTATTTTACCAATGCAAATTGACCATGATCCCTCATCGAACCACCGTAGAGTAACTCAGTGGTACAACATCTCTGCATGAGTCCAGGGCCACCCGCCGTTCACAGCGGGCCTCCGTGATCCAGATAGAGAGCTCATAGTGACGAGGAGGCGTGGCCATGCCATGTTGGTGAATTAAACAATTGTTTAATTTATTAAGTTGGGATCAGTGGGCGAATTAATCAATCGCTATTGTATGAGTGGACTCTGATGATGCTAAAAAGGGACATATAACATAAAAAAAATGGTTTAATAAAAATATTACCGAGTTGATAATGAGCTTTGTCACTTATCATGGCATATGCCGCTAGTCTAGGCACGCCGCCCTCTCGCGGTCTATAATAATCGTTTATGTGGTATGTAATTTATAATAATAGGTAATTTACTATTTTCTTATTCGAAGTAATGTTTATTTTCTTAATAAATGCACTCGATTACGAGTAATAGTTAGCTTGGAAGATAGAGGCATCGAGTTCGACTTCGAATTTTTAAATTCACGGACTAATTTGCATTTATTTACTAAGTTCTGAACCTAGAATCATGAAATTTGGAGGGTATATTGGTTATAGAGTGTAGGGGTGTACTAAGAAAAGATTTTTGGAAATTCAACTCAAATCGGATCAAATAAGGTTTCAAAGTTTAAAACTTCTATATATTACTTTAATGTTGCGGACAATGCAGTAGGTTACAGCTACTACTTATTTTTCTTTAATTCTTTATTCTATATTATTTGGGGACTTAATACAAGTCATCAAAGCCGAAGATTGGGCTGTAAGGAAGGCCTTCGTCTAGTCAATATTATAACTAAAATAAAAATAAAACTCTCCGAATAATATGCTTTAATTCTCCACCGTATAGTTTTAGTGTCGCGTGCCGCAAAATTTGGTTTCGATGTAGCTCCGTGTGGGATGAAGCGGGTCCCTTGCGACGTCACTGTCACTATGATATACTCAGTTATAGGGTCAGAGGAGTCGACGTCATGTTCAATGTAAAATTGAAAAAATAAAGTAGGTAATTTGTTTTTTATGAGAAGGTATACTTCTAAGCTTTCCTGTTAGAAATGTATTAGGATGACAACCGCAGTACTATATTAGGCTGCGTTTTACAGACTGCCCAAAATAAGGGTAATGTTTTTCAAGTGTAGTGTCACCTAAAACGCAATAAAAAGAAGTTTCAAACTTTGAATCCCCATTTGACCTTTTCAGAGTTTTAATTTCTAAAAAAACGTATCTTAGTTCTTTCTTCAAATAGGTTCAGCGGTTTAGGCTTTGCGTTAATTGATGCCTGTCAATCGTTCAGTCAGTCAGGACTTTATTTGATAAGTTGATATCTAACTTCTTGTGACCCTCTATAGACCAAATCGGTAGACTGATTTCGATATGCGAGGTGTCATTGTATTGATTTTATCTGCAAGATGGTCATAGGCTTGAAATCGCTACTAACCACTTGTTTTGAAGGCAGTAAAAAGGATTATATGCAATACATATCGTCGAGTACCGACCTTATACTTATCAATACAGTCTATACTTCAGCACAAAATAGCTTCCCCATCGTCACGAGCGTCATTCGACGTCACAGCAGTCATGATGTCACATGGGACGTAATAAAGACACGGTAATCGAACCCGTTCCCTGGTGCATACATGGAAACCACATTTGAGGCACGCGACCCGAACCGCGGTATTATATACGGTTATTATTTAATTATATTATAGGTGATCGGTCGGGAGTTGGTGTGGGAATATTTTTGGCAGTCAGGGAATTGTGGTTTGAATAGAATATATTTAATGTGCCTTATTTGTGACTATGTGTAAATTAGTATGTGTTGCACAAGTGGATAGACGCGACTTCAAAAAAACCCGACTGCTAAATCTTTATACCTGTGTATCTTGATTATTTTTTTGTAAATTGTACCCAATATCACTCTTGCAACTAAAACGAATCTTGTCTCCACTCACATAAAAATACAACAAGCCATTTAGGCTCTAGGGCGGTGCCAAATAAATAAATATAAATACACTCGAATCATATAAACCTTCTTCTTTCGCAGTCGGGTAAAAAAGATTTGATTTACATTTTGTCTAGTGGTTTTGCCTAGGACAAAAATAACTGTAACACTAAAGCGTCATTAATTAACATTAATTGTCATTACTAATGCATCCAACATAAGGCGCACATAAAAACTGCTAAATGACATTAATTTTCCAGAAGTATGCGTCGCCTAAACACACATATTGCTAAACGTCAATATTCTTCCACCTGATTACTCATCTACTCTCGTTTCACATTCACAATAACATTTTGATCGGCGCGTTTGGCCATATGTGACGCGAATTGCACTGTGTCATACAATCAAAATAGCTGTAAAAATACGACTAGAAGAACATAGGGAGAAAAATGGCACTTACTTTGTAGAATTTGGTAATTCTGAACATTTTACGTAAGTCGGTTGGTTATCAGTCATTTATTAAGGCTTTTAGCTGAACATTAATTCTACATGGAAGATAGGATAGCTGGTAACTTGTGTACAAAACTTGTGAAATGTAGATGCATGATGTTGTTCCTACTATATCAAAAGTCGTAGAACAAATATTGTTGATATGTATTCCAATATGTCAAATTCGTGTTTCAACGGCTTAATGCAAGTTATGGATAGCCATGTACAGTAAGTACATTGTTTAGGCATTAAAAATGTATTTAAGTTATTATATACCTATATATATAATAATAATACTAAATAAAATATTTTTGTTAAAAACTTGTGAAATTAGCCTCACTCTCTATGTTTTACTATTGCTCAAGGTAAACTCAAAAGGCTTTTCAAGAATTATTACGATCTAGCCTAATCCTAATAAGTAATTTTAGTTTAACTTAATCGTATACAAAATGATGTTTCTGAGAATTTGTTCATCGACACTTTTCTTATTAGAGCCAAAGACACTTTATTCGTGTGGTTTAGTCTTAGCACTTTCACTATCATATTTTACTACTTTAAACGCTTTTCTAACAATCTTACTATTGTTATTAAGACAATTCACCCCTAAGCGCATCTTAAGACAGTAAACAAACACTTCTTGCTCTTAAAATAAGAAACAAAAATAACAATGTGCCGAAAAACTCATAAAAATCAGTCAGCCGCATATCATTTAGGGGAGGTGCGGCTCAAATGGACCCGCGCTAATAAATGTAATAAAACTCGTCATATTTTTAATCGAGTATGTTTTCATTCGATTTCACAGCACATCGCGCATCGCATATGCGCTTCTGTGCCATCATGTCGAATGCTTTGCCGGTGCCAAGTGAATAAGACTCACCCTTACGATACTTACAAAAAGCTAGTCAATCTAATTAGAGCCAAGTGGAACTGACTGTAAACTGAAATATGTAGTAATATTACAAAGACAACAAAGTAATGTTCTTTGGTATTTTTTTTCTTTTATTGTAATACGATTAACAAAAAAAGGTTTTTATTGGTGCTAAGAGAAAGAAAGTTTCACCCAACAGCATGTAATTTTAATCTAAACTACTGTATTGATTTTGAAAAAATAGAGCCATCTGGATAGACCCCTAGAAATAAAATAATTTTCCGAATCGATCTAGTCGTCTCTGAGCAATCGAGTAAAGTATATAAAATTAAGATATTCCGACGAATCTAGAGCCTCAATATTTTACACGTCGTAGGTTTAAAAAAAAGAGAACATCTACATTTACCAACACGCACGCGTCATAAAAAAAACTATCACAACTCTCTAGAGTACACAGACCATGAGTAAGTATGATATCTATTCAAATCCCTAGCGACAATTTAAGGGAATTGCCAACATTTCTAATTTCTGTCACAACTACATTTATTGGACCTTAATTCAAAGTATTAAAATACAAATTGCAACGAAATGTATATCCATGTTTAAGTGGTCATAGACATGCACGTGGCTTACATTTCAAGGAACGAACATCATTCGAAAACACAGCTTTTATTACTCATGAAACAAGGTTGAATATTCGTGTGTATTTTTGCACTAAAATTGGTAACGTTAAGGCACGTGTCCAAAAATTGCGGGTAATTGTTACCATTTCGATAATTCAATTATTGCTAAACTTTTGCGGCATAAACATTTGACTGTGGGAAGATATTTATTTATTTTTGCTGAAGAAAAACTGGTAATTAAACTTTCTTTAAAATGTTTATCACAGCAGTATTATCCTAAAGCAGAAGCCTAAGTTTTCAGTGGACAAACGAACATTGTTTTATCGTAACCGTGGTTGTTCTTATAGTTTAGAATGTTGAATATTGCGTTCATACCCGTATTTTCAAAATATAATTGACAACAACTATCTAAACTCAACTTCAATTTTATCCATAATTTACTGTATAAAAGAAAACTTTGCTATAGGTACATAAACATAGTCCGAATATTTATTATTGCTTTTATTCAATGTAACAATAAATACTTAAGTACTTAAATAAATAATAAAAACCTAATGTAGCTTACAATATGTACAATAATAATAAAAACTGACAATAAAATGCAATTTAAATCTAAACCGCAGTCATTAGGTAAAAACTTAAATCATAAAATTCTTCAGAATAACTACAGCGCTATCTTAAAATACAAAAATGTATACTTAATTACATTTTTATAAAAAATATTCCTACATAAGTCGAGCTTAAATAAATAATCCCAATATTTATTCAATCGACTCTATGTGAAAAACAATCACGTACACGCGAGAGAGAACAATTGTTTTTATTATAGTGGACAATGCACATAAACGTCACCTGTCATTAAATCGAGCGCGCATCATTGCCGAAACGACCCCAATATCCCTTTTGGCGTAATGTACGAGGGGAGACTCTGGTATACTCGGTTTGTCATAAGTTGGCGCGCCTACTCCCGTATCGGCGCAAGTAGACCGATGACGTGTCGTAAGTAATAAAAAAAGAAAAATAGTAGTAGTAGAAAGAAAAGTAGTTTTCGGATTATATTGCGTTAAATGTGCATGGTTTATAGCCGAAATATACAGGAATACCTATTGGTTATAATTTACCATAAAAAACATACGACGCAAAACAGGTTTGATCGGGTAAATATTTTTTTGGTCATATAGCGCTAGTAGCCTCATGC
Organism: Ligdia adustata; assembly: GCA_947049295.1. NCBI lineage: Eukaryota > Metazoa > Arthropoda > Insecta > Lepidoptera > Geometridae > Ligdia > Ligdia adustata. The sequence goes on from OX346237.1 coordinate 7,928,645, forward strand.
GATTACATGTCTAAAGTCTAAACAACGTGCAATCTTTGAATATGGTGTGGATATGAATGAATGACTATGGGAGTGACATTACGCCGTGTGTTACGGTGGACTGAATCAGACTTAAACCTGCCCGGATATTTAATTGTCCCAGTGTCGCTCAAAGCTATTAATATCACTAGAAAAAAAAAAACAAAAAAAATTGAAGCGCACATATTATATTAAAGGTTTTCACGACACGACGCGCGCCACGCGCTATACCAATACGCCATTTTAAGACAGCTATAGACCGCTAAATTGACCATACAATAAGATATAGCTCTTTTCTACCTTTTATTGTTGTCCGATTCCAGTGGCTTTTTTTTTCACATAGCTAACACATTATTTACTAAGCCTTACCGTTTTATTTTTTTCTGTCTTTTATATTACTTACTTACAAGCTTCCTAAGCTGTCATATTTTTGCGCTGATACGATGCATATTAAGACTTTATTATGCAGAATTCAATAACTTTTTTCAAAATAATAAAACGTGTAGGAATAAAATACATCATAGCGCAGCGATTGAAACCAATAACAAAAAAATACGTTACAATTATGTATCAGAAACCCGAAAACAGTGAAAGGTCGGTGATACTCTTAAGTGAAACATACTGTACACGAAGACAGGGGTATAAAGTTGTACTTACTATTTAATCTATGACAGTGGAGCACTCGATAAATAATGTAGGGGTTTGTTTAAAAAATGGTGACAGATGACGAGGACGATTCGTATGTGTTACTTCAGTATTTTGATTGTCATTATGTCGTGTAAAATCCACATGACAAAATGCGAGCATTAAAACATTGTATAAGGGCGATAGAGCACGAAGCACGAAAAATAATAGTTGTTAATGTTATCAACAATTTGAATTTTATAGAACAATTAAATAATGCGTAGATACCAAAGGAACGCTTCCAAAAGAACATCGATTTCAAGAAAATAGGCAACACTCCGGAGACAGCGCTCAGTGATCCGCGACTAATTCAGTCTGATCACATGATCTGTAGATACAAAGTTTTTTAGTCTGAGCAGAATAATTCGATATCCAGTGTCAGTAAATTCTGCTTCTAAATATTACGTCAAGTTTAACGAGACACCGCCGATAATTCCCATTTGACTCCAATCAAAAATGTCCCCAATCAAATCAAATATTGTCCCCCTCACCGTTTGACGTTGTGTATCTAGCTTTATAATTAGACAGCATGTTTGTTCCGTCTATACCAATGAAGGAAAATTAAAAAGTCGCCATCGTAATACTAACCGGTTTCAATGCGAGAGGATTTGGGTTAAATTCACGTTTTCTTTCTTCTCTCTTTCTTTCATGTTTAACTTGAAAATATGCAATAACTCATTAATCTAGTCTAATGTTAACGACCGTGATAACTAATGCAAATAAAACATATATCTATATAATGTGTCTGTATCTAAACTTGATCTAAGTCTATTCTGCAAATTTCGAGTGCTAACTTTGCACATCAGAGAATAAAAGAAATAAAAATGAGTTTTTTTTTACAATAAGTATATTACAAAGACTGTAACCAACGCTCTTTGCAATATACTAGTTCAGATTTGATGACATCGTCGTTTAGAGTTTTTGAATTTTGTCTATTGTCACTTGAGGCCAATCAAAAAACGTCCATGAATCAATTGAAGATATTTTAAAGGACAATGTTTAAATTGTCCCCCGATGTCCCCCGCCGATTGACGTTGTGCATCCAGCCTTATAATTAGACAGCATGCCCACTCCGCCTACATCGATGTAGGAAAATTAAAAAGTCGCGGTCGTAATACGAAAATGTAAGCCGGACGGTGCGACACGACGCCCCATGGAATAAGTGATAAAGGTTGGGCGGTACTGATAGCGAGCGCTGAAATTATGAAGCATCGATTGTTATTTTACAATAATTTTCTTAACGTTTAGTCTGCTTTTGAGACTTAAAAATAGGGAAATATGTTACAGATTTTACTTAATAAGGTCAGCCGGATGGTTTGAAAACCGTCGACCTTATTTTTTCCTTTGGTTTTTCAATTCGGTTTCACTGAGACACACTTGAGTCTACAATATAGAAATGGCGATTTGACTTACGATTATTTTAGAAGAGTAAATATAGAGATATTGTTCTCATCTTTTACAATAAAATCCAGATAAACTAGATAGAACCATACTCGTAGTAATTATTTCTAGATCGATCTCTAAATCCAACAAAAGAATTGTTTGAGATCTCAAATAATGTTTTTGTAATATATCGACCAGCAAATTATTTGTATAGGTACTGGAGGGATAATTTTATCCTTACTGTACCTAAACATACGTCACTTACCTCAACAACTAGTACATTTTAATGAATTGTTTGCTAGCCTCGCTACTCGCTACCTCACCAAACGCTCCCCATCCCTATAATTTAACGAGGACATTTTTAATTTATTAAAAAACTCGACGCGGGGTTCTGCCGATTATTTGCCCTAATATTCAATGTCAATATTGTTTTTTTATTACGTCCATGTTTACTTGCATCTGGCCGGACTCGGTGTATTGACAGATCATGTGTTAGACGTGTTTTCATTGTACACATGGAATGGTGGAACCGAAATATGATGCTACGAAATATATCTTGTTCTGTTTAGATGGTCTTTAGTGCGGTCCAAAGATATTTTTTTAGTAAGATCTGTATATAATACAGGGAAGGAATCGTTATTATTTTAACAATTACAATTTGACAACTTATTATCGCTCACTGATCAGCATAGACTTCTCATTCCAGTCTTGATCTCATTTTATACAGTTACGATCCATATCAGTTCTGAATTCGTTACCCCAATAGAGAATGGAATTAATTTAGGTGGACCACGGCCTATGTGGTCCATCTAAGTTACACTTGTGTGGTGTTGTGGTTCACCTAAAATAAACCTATAGGTTGATCAGGCAAGAAAAACTGCCCTTGGTTTACCCAGGCGAACTAAGCAGGTGAACCACGACCGACAACTTAGAGAAAACAGGATTATACATAGACATTAGACATGTACAGCATGAAATTAAATAGGTAATTTACAACTCGAAATGATTCAAAACAGTATGTGCCAAAACAGTATGTGCCAAAACAGACTAAAACTTCTATTTTTCCAACTATGTTTAAACTAAATAACAAGTATGGTTATGAAAACATGTAGTTAAAAGTGACTTCATAAAACCCGACTGCAAGAACTTTAGAGCCACGTATCTTATACAAGTAAAATCGCGGGATGGTAGTATATCCCAGGATCTGCTGGTGAAGACGAATCTATTGACACCACTCACATAAAAATACGACCAGCCGTTAAGACTCTAGGGCGTGCCAAAGAAATATACATACATTCGAAAAACATAACCCTCCTTCATTCGCAGTCGGGTTAAAATATATGAAAAAACAACAGCGATTTAGAACCTCCGAATCATTAATTTATTAGTACTATCCGGTACATATTTCTACTCTCAGAAAGTATGTACCTAAAAATAAGACCACTTCAAATCGAATCATCCAAACAATACCAGAGAACCCCTTTCGAAAAATCTCAAATGAACAATCCAATCAAACACTTCGAGATATAGCGAGTATCGAGTACGTAATTACTCTATCGAGTTCCAAGTATCGATACTCGAAGGGAGGGACGAGTATTTAATTCGTTACAGTGACGATTATCGCTGGGGTACTTTTGAAGTGCACTTTTTGGGTGAATTGGGATGTACTAAGAAATAGGTAAAGAACTTTGTAATACGAGTAGTTAAGTCATCGAGATGTGTATCCTTTACCATATACTCGTTGTAGAATGTATACATAGTTACGATATTCGATGTATTTCGAAAAATTTATCTAGATTACAGAAACCACAATATAGAAAATTAAATGAAAGGCCTCTCACGAAATAATTACTGATCGTTGAGATCGTACCAGCTGGCTTAGGTGTTTCTGATTGCCGAAGTATGATATGAATAAGTGACAAACGGAGCGATCTATCTCCGCTTCAAATCGGGTTCAATTTTATTTCATCTGTCAGAATATATATATAAGTATGTATTACCTACTGAATGTATATTATAGTTTTGTCCGAATGCTGTTATGAATATGAGACTAACCGAGCGAATCGTTTCTACTTAAAGTCTGGAGAGTTGATAATTCGGTCAAGAGGTTGCCATAATATGGTCGCAAATAGTTTGCGCTTTTTACGCACCTCTCCAAGCATGTAACATTAGGAGAAAAGTATCAATGTTGCCAATAGTCTGAGCCACCCCTTTACGAGTATCTACAAATCGTATTGGTACAGGATTAAATCGATTATCACGTGTAATGCACACCATGTGGCAATACTGGCAACCCCATCCACGACAGTAATAGACAGACAGGGGTGATATTAGAACATCACTGATTAAGTTGTTACTTTTAGCGCATTATGTTACATTTGCAAAAATTGGCCTTCTGTAAGTTCAAAATATCAGTTGATAATACAAAAAATAGTTTAATAAAAGCTTTTGATTCCATAAAGTAGGCACATTGTATGAATGATTGACAATGTATCTACTTTTCATGAAAAATTCCTAGTGGGCGATGTGATTGATAAACTTATTTCGTATATCCAAATGTTAGTCTCTCGCCAAGTGGATCAAAACCAATTTCACCAAGACAGTTATACAGATTACCTGTTCATTACTATCAAAAACAAAGAACGATTATCACCTTTCAAAACCTGTCCAGAATTAAACCAACAGACGTGTAAAATTGCAAGAACAATGCTAACCAGGCTTGACGCTTGTCGCTAGACGCAGGGGCATACTCATTGTTTACGTACAGTTTAATTAAGAGAGTATGCCACCATGTCAGATGGTATTTTGAATTGGTGAAATAAGACCTGCTTGATGGGGTGTCGGGTGACTGGACTATTCAATAGGAAAAAGTGAAATAGACTTAGTTGAAAACATAATAGTTTTATGTTGTTTTTTACCCTTAAACTAAGAATTACTTTCATAGATGTACGAGTTCAATACGTTCAATACAAGCATCAGTTATATTTATAACTCAAAAATATTATAGTGTATTTTTTTGTTTATCATTTTTCAAGATTTTTAAATAAAAAACACGACTTACCTTTACAAAAGCTTTCCCAGAACACGTCTCAATTTTTCTCTCTGTATTTTTTCCCTCTATGCAGAAGGAGGGTGAAGAGTAGCAAACGCATTTAGCAAATTAAGTTATGCTCGCGCTGAACTAAATAGAGCGCGGCGAAGCAAGATTTCGATGCAGCATCGAAAGCTTCTGGATCCTTACCGTGGCAGCTTTAGCGCGCAATTCACGTTGGTCGCCAAGCTTATTTCCTATTTAGAATCGATTTTTACAATAATCTTTATCCGAATGAGGAATTAATGTATGGTTATACAACTACAAGAGATTCAAGACAGGGAAATGTTGTTATCAAACTTAATCTTGGAAGATCAAAAGTTTGTCGTTAAGAAAAAAAGACTTAGGTATCTACTTATTTCAAATTTTCTTTACTAATGATACATGCCAGTTTGAGAAATTTAATATATGACTAATTCTTAACTATTTCATATTTACAGCAAATTTTTGTGCAATAAAACATTTGACCGTGATACTTAAAGATTAACTCAAACTATTCCTCATACCATTTACCTGATAAGGTAATGAACTCCAGCGCTGATAGAAGTAGTAGACGCGTTAGGTTCTGAGTTTTAAGGCCTAAATCTACACTCAAAAAATTAAATTAAACTCTATAAGTTAACTAGTATCAAGCACCTTAAATCAAATACTTAGAGGCGAATACGACGAACACTGAATAATAACAGTTATAATCTGGCTCGAAGGACCATTAAACATTCATATCATTAAAAAGTGATGGATCAAAACCAAACCGTAAAAACTTGCCAATTAAATCTGAATTAGCTTAAACACTTACCTGACGAGGTTATGAGCTCTAGCCCTGATGAATGTGGTAGGTGCGTCGGGTTCTCCGTCACAAGGCCTCAGTCTAGACTCGCAGAGAGACGCATCGAGACACAGGGAGACAAGATCTGTCAGCTGCTTCACCAGCTCAATCTCCTTCGGGTCCGATAGGTCTTTGCTCTGCGGACAAGAGATTATAATTATTAAACACATTGATAAACTACTAGCGGTTTGTTTCCACTTCACACGGGTGGAAGTGTATTGTAGACTTCAATATGTAATGTATACATCATAAATACTTTTTTGTGTTCAATAATAAATATAGTCTATATATATATATATATATATATAATGTAGATTTATAACGGCAAAAAGCTTTTTAGAAATCGGTCCAATAGTTTTCAAGTTTATTCATTACTTACAAAAATACAATTATTTATAATATTAATATAGACATATAGATAAAAGTAATCCCAACAACCCTAACTGTGAGTAAGATATGACTAAGTGATCATTTAACACAGACTTTTATACATAAGAACCTTCTTGATTATGTCAGCTCTAAAACACCTAAAACTGCAGTTCCATAGAATTTGTTCGAAATTCCATACATTGTCTTGATAAGTACAGTGACTCCCTTTCTGTTTAGCACACCCCTAACCGATAACCCTGTATAAAATATAATAAACGAGCATAGTATACATTATGGTTAGCGCTGCAATACTATATCATTTGATGTTGACGTCACCATTAGAGCCTCGTTTACTACGTCGAGTTACTAGCCCAACTGTAGTTAGTAAATAATTTTAAAAGTATGCGTAAATACAGAATTTAGTTTTAGGTTTATTAATTCAACGTTTAGTTAGTTGACTAGAATAATATTAAAAGCTAAAAATATGAAAAAGAGTTTAATCGAATTAAGTTTGAGAGTATATTTAATTATTATTCATATGACTTCGTTACATAGGGTTGTTAACTTCGTTTGCTGCGACGAGTTATAATAGCCCAAAAACGTATTTGAAAACAAAAAAAAAAGCGAACTCAACATTCTGAGAATTAAAAAAAAACATAAGCATACAAATGGGAATGGATGAGTTATCACGAAAGCAGAGTACATTCAATAAAAATATTAACCAAAATGTCAAAAGTCATAAAATATTCATCTTTTTTGTAAGAATTTAGCATGAAGCGAAACATTACAACTATTTAGAAACAAAATCATATGTCGAAAATAACGGAAATTGTAACCTGCAGTTATTAATCAGATGACAGATCTAGTTACCAGATAAACAGCAAATGGCACGCATGTTAGTATAATTCACAATTATATTGTATGTGTAAAAGTGGTTCTGTTTTGTGTGAAAATATAATTAAATTGTTATAATAATGTATCATACAGCGCTACTGAGTACAAGTACGACGCAGTGACGTCTTTAGAGGACGACGCCATTAGACGTGCCTCGTTTGTATGCGGAGAGTTACTAGATAAATTCACTTGACCTATAATTTACACACAGCAAAGATTACCAATTAAAAGTACATACGTGATTCCAATCATAGCTATTCTACATAGGATCAATGACTTTGTTACAGTGTCATCACAAGTTGAGTCATCAGTTGACTTAAACCAAAGAGTATGTTTTACTAAATAACGCAGCTCACTTATCAGTTTGAAAGTTAGAACGTCTTTACGTGATACTATAAAAATATCATAATGGTACAAAAACTACGAATTGTTTTAGTATTTATTATGCAAAATATAGAAACATATCAACGCTTTCAACGAATTTGAATTTAAGTTCGCTATATTAATACAGGAATACAATAAATAATCTTATTTTAAACCAGCTTGTCTCGAAACAAAATTATTTTGCGGAAAAAATACTGTCCCACGAAAAAAATGAACACATCCGCCGCAAAACCCACAACGTCGGCCCCAGAATCTCAACAGTATTCTTTCCGCGATTTTATTATAAACCATTCTCTAAATTATTCGCAATTACAATACCATTTATTGGATCGAACACGATCGGCGGCGAGTTAAACGTCGCTTATCTGCGACGCCATCTTCGACCGCGGCCAGAAAACGACCAAAGGAGGCCAGAAAACGATCAAAAAAGCCCAGAAAACGGTCTCGGTACGGAGTCGGTATCTCTCGTAAATCGGGTAGTTTATTACCGAGAGCGCTCCACATTGTAGCGTTAGCGAATGTATTGATTTGGTTTGACATGCCGGTATATCTTTTGAGTTCTGATCGGAATTTTGAACTGGATAGAGTAATTTAAATTACCAATGAACTCTTATTTAAAAATTTTGTCAAAAAAATCGTATCAATAATTTCGTAAAATCTCATTCGTTAGAACAACTTTAGCTCATATTGTCCCATTGTAGCGCAAATACCTCTTTTCCCTCCTTACATTTTTTTCGATCTATCGCTTTGATACACCTATCTATCGTATCTATTATAAATATATTGTGCAGAATATAATATTTATGACAAATATAACAAACTTATGTAGCGATATTACTGTAATTTAGGGTTAAATTTAAAACTGAATTTTCGTACTATGTAATGGTGAACTAGTTTAGGTATAGGCATACGTAAACGTACCCTCACTAAATAGGCAGCAGACATTTTCGTTCCTTAGCTAAAATTTATCAATATGTAATAAAATACTCCTTAAATACACATCCCCTTTTTATATGGGTTAAAAAGCATGCGATGCAAGCTTTTATAAAGAATGAGAAAGCTGTCTAAGACTAATATTCCCGTTTCCAAATAGCTCATGGAAATACAATAAGAATCTGGGACTGAAATGACACAATTACAACACCTATGTACCAACAGCAAAACTAATAAAGTAGCCCAAGTAATAAAAAAGTGTAAAAACAAACTTCATTTGAATATTTCCCAAGCTGTATAGGCACAATTCATTTAGGACTCAGCACCGAGAATTGAACAAATAAATACTTTAAAGCCTCAAAATTCCATTCACATGTCCAACGGTCATACGAATCCCAACAATTTCCGCGTGAACCAGTTATACGATTTTAAAATTAAATTTTTTCTGTACGCACCATAAAAATAATAAGCATTTTGGCTACCGAGAGCGATAAAGCCTTCGAAAAATTCGCATCGTAAGCCTTTATTGTCAGTTGTAAAAAAAAGATATAAAACCTCTAATTAGGGCTTAACCGACTGTTTCGGACAAATTCTTGGGTCATTATAAAAATAAAATAAATTGTTAATTTAGTTCGTCCTTCGCTGCGTTATCAGACAGAGCAGATACCGCGCGGGTACATTGGTTGGTTTCGGAAAATTCCACGGTTTTAAATTAATTATTATTTTTCGAGATGCAAATAAGAAAGGGTTTTAGTAATAAATGGTTGGAAGCGTCTGAAAAAAAAAACCTGACATATTTATGTACTATCACGAAAAGACAAATCAATTGACACCACTCACCGAGCGTGCCAAATAAAATATACATACATACATATATAACCCTCTTTCTTTAGCAGTCGAGTAAAAATAGTCAGTACAGTTATGTAATCCTAGAAAGATTATTTTTCTGGACCTGGATGGACTATTTTCACCAATGCTTCATTGGGATATTAGCTAATAAGTTATCTTTTTTCAGATCTGAATTATTTTACATTTTATCACTGTGATTATGATTTTGGCGACAGTAGAATATAGAAAACATAATAAATAAATATTTATGTCCTCATGTGATATTTATGTCATATCTGACAGCGTTAAGACTTTTTTTATAACCTCTGCCTATAAATGGCTAATAAGGCTGCCTATAATATTGAAATTTATCAAACAGACAAAACAAAAATTATCTCGAATAATTATTATGAATGGGAGCTTGGGAGTCTGCTAAGGGCTCGGCTCAAGTTTACAAGTTTATCGAATACTCTGCGTAGAATTCCCGCTACGACGCCAGATCATTTCTTTCTCATAAGCAGACTTCAAAGAGCAAGTAGGTAAAGAATCAACAACGATTTTACTGCCCATATCGCGAATAATACTCGCCGTAAAGTGAAATAATAAAAACAACCAACTGTTCACGTGAGCAGTAATAATAAAATTTGGTATTTTAATCCTGCGCGAATTCTGTAAACTATACCTACCGCTATTATATGAAAGTAATGAGTTCTGAACCGACTACGACTGCACAATAGGAGGGCAATGTTTTTCGAGATGTTGTTTGTATTTAAGTATGTATTTATGAATGTTTAACATTTTGTGACCCTAATACAGCAACCGGTAGAACGATTTTTATGTGAATTTCCCTTCATATACACATAGTCATAGAGTGTTATTAAACTAGCACAATGTATGTTAGAAGGGAATTAAGTCTAGAGATAATGATGCCAGCATTCTTCTTCAATAACTTCAGCTCTTTGTGTGCCAGCTCACTGAGCGCACGGAGCTTTATTTGATTGTGATTTATTTTTTTTGGAAATTCTACATTCAAGGAATTATAATTTCAACATCGTGAGAATTCAACGATTTAGAACTCAACATCAGGCGTTACTTTGCGGAAATCCATTTATAATAAGATGGTATATACAAGATATTTAGTGTTTTTCCGCCTCGTCTTGATGTCAGCGTGAGAAATCGAAAAATATTTTTTTGTTTTTATTTTTGTCAAAATGTTGAATACTTATAAGGTTGAAAACATCAAAATGTTGAATCCCAAAATAATAAGATGGTATATACAAAACATTTAGTGTATATATAGGGATTATCTCGATAATATAATGGGGAACTACGCGGGCGAAACCGCGGAAAACAGCTAGTGCGTCATAAATTGTTGTATTTTTTCTTTCTTATCCTCTAAGGGCCAAATGTTCCAGTTACTAAGGCCAGTACACTAGCGTCGTGTAAACGCGCACGATGCATTAACGTCGCTTTTAGGGCGGCCACCCACTCACGGCTACCGGGCGGATGTCGCAGGGCTGTCACACCGTATAAAGACACTCATAAATAAAACTAATAGTTCTGCGCACTGTTGACCTTGCGATCACACTAATTTGGCGTATTCTAAAATATTTCTAGCCTCCAAATCTCAGACTTACTTACACTCTTTACCAAATAAGGTTATTGTACTAAGTTTCAAATGGCATCCAAAAATGTCAAAAGTTGTTTCTGATAAATTGACTAAATTTAATTAACAGCTTTGGTAACCACGACATTTAAGTACTCGCTTTTTCGATTCGTGTATTTTACCAAATAATTTGAGACATTGTTTCAAAAGTAACAAAATTTACTTTTAAGTATTTTTTTTTTTATTAAAATACCATTTTTAAGCAACAATCTACTTCGGATTCAGTTATTTAGACATGCAAACTAAACTACTGAATCGATTTAGATGAAATTAATATGAGATCAACTAGAAAGATCGACAGAACACTTTATTGTATGCACACAAAATAACTAAAGTTAAAAGGACTAGAGTAACAAGATGACACATAAACAAAAGTTTTCAAAATCGGTATTGACGCTGCTGGTAAACCGAGGAACCGAGAAACATTAAAGCAAAATGACTCTTACAAACTGAGAACCTTCTTCTTATACAGCCGATTTTATTTCTTTATAGCCAATTTGAAAATAAATATCTACAAAACATAACGTGCGAACCCTACAGAGTACATTTGCGGTGCGGTGGTAGGTAGGTGCTCGCGGGTTCGTCCCAGTAACTCTATACGTCACCGCTACACTCTGTTTATTTACATATCATATTACATTCATATTTCATGTCTGCGCATCTAACATACAAAACCAACTTCAAAAATGGAGGTTTTAGATTCTTCTGCATCTTATTTTTTTGATACTTCCTAACTAATATTATAAATGCGAAAGTAACTCTGCCTGTCTGTCTGTTTCGCTTTCACGCCAAAACCACTAAATAGATCTCGATGAAATTTGGTGCACAGGTAGATTGGACCCCGGGAAAGGACATAGGATACTTTTTAACCGACATCAAAAAAGTAGTTCCTCATTATCTCGACAATCCAATGGGTAACTACGCGGGTGAAACCGCGGGGCACAGCTAGTATATATATATATATATATATATATATATATTCAACAATTTCTCAGTGTCGCCCGGACAAATTCGGAAAATTCAGAAAAATAATAAGGTGAGATGTGAAGGTGGTGAGGAGGATCCACACCATAAAAACAAAAATATATTTTTCGATTTCTGACGCTGACATCAAGACAAAGTGGGAAATAATTAGATATTCTTTAATACCATCTTATTATAAATGAATTTCCGCTAAGTAACGCCCGACTCCATTAATTAAATTTCATTTCTTTTTCTTTCATTCTTCACAAGTAACTGAATGTTATTAAAATTGGTCCAATATTTTCATTATTTCCCCAACCCGCAATTTGGCCAGTATGGTGGTAGACTATGGCCCACACCCTAGGGGAGACCCGAGCCAGCAGTACACACTAGAACAAATGTACACTATATCACAGCCTAATGGCAAACTAGTTGTCAAAAGTGACATCCAAAAGATTCCACTGTTAATCTTTAAACCATATTTTTATTTATCATCCATATTTTTATTTTAAATTTGATAAACTTACTTACTCGTAGTGTCACTCTCACGACTAAGACGAATCTATTGACACTACTCACATAAAAAATACGATCAGCCGTTTAGGCTCTAGGGCGTGCCAAAGAAATATACATTCATACATACGCTCGAAAAACATAACCCACCTTCTTTCGCAGTCGGGTCAAAAGACGCTAAATTGGTTTCTACCATCCATAAATATGAATAAACAATACAACGTAAACTAGAAAAAACAACAAAACTTTTTTCTATTACGTAGAAAGGGGTAGCCAACATTTTTTCCGGCAGTTTGTTTTGATGTGTTCTATTCAATCAGAGGAAGCCAACCTTTTTGGTCGTTTTAACTTTTGGTTGGACCAATCTTGTGATTTATGCCAAATCAGGTTTACTATATGGGTATAGGGGAAAAAGTTAGTTACTTGACTGTTTTGAGTTTTGGCTGTCTTGCTAATATTTTATTGCTAAAAAGTATAGTAAATACAATCATGGGTTACTTTACGGAAATCCATTTATAATAAGACGTATCGATACGAATATCTAGTGTTTTTCCGCTTTGTTTTGAAGAGTCAAAAAGTCAACATCTCCTGAGGATGCTATGTGCTAAGGCTAAACACGTGTCGAGGAAGTCAGATACTGAAATAAAGAGAAATAATAAGGTGAGGTGTGGAGGTGGTGAGGAGGAACCACACCATTAAAACAAAAATAGTTTTCGTTTTCTCACGCTGATATCAAAACAAAGAGGGAAAACACTAGATATTCTTTAAACAACATCTTATAGTAATAAGTATATATATTGTTACCAATTCGTCTAGTCACGCTGTATAAACTAAAAGTTCCTAAAATTATATCCATCCTTTTCTCACTTGTGGAAAAAAAAAGAGAGGAGACCTGTCAAATTAGTTTAGTTTAGTAAGTTTGGCCTGCCCGAATCAGGGTCATTATATTCCGATTTTAAAGTCAAAATTACTAGACAAAGAATTGTTTTGAACAGAAAAAAAAAACACATTTATTTTTGTACATTTTCACTTTATCAATCACAGCAGCCCGATTGACAATGAGTTTCCGATCAGATTCGAAAACTTAGCAAAACTAATTACTTATCTACAAACTATTAAATGTAACAAAACCTCAAACTATTAAATGGGGTATTTTATTTTAGTTTACATCTGCAGTCGATTTTCAATGACCCCAATGTATTCAGGCATACCACACTTGCTAAACAACCTTAATTTGACAGTTCTAAAATTGTCGTCTCTCATTTTCTTTCCATAAGTGAGAAAAGAACGGATATAATTTTAAGAACTGTCAGTTTAGTGAGTGTAACAAGCCGAATTCGTACTGACGCATAACGACCAACACGCTTTTAGACTAATTTTAAATGCGAGTATTAATTTAAAAATTTAGTGTTTAAATTTAATTTAGGAAATTAGTGGTAGCTTAGTCAGTAAACCCGTCGCCTCACAAACTAAAGGGCGCGGGTCCAACCCTAGGATTGAACCCACAAGGCCTCTACAATCTCTAGGTTTTTCAGCCATGCACATATCATAAAACCACATGCTTAAACGGTGAAGAAAAAAATAATCGAATGCTATCAGAAAGACAAATTGAATCAGGCTAATGGACACAACGACAGTAGATAACTTACATATAGCGCAAGTACTATTATGTAATTGTAATTTCCTATACCTACAAAGGTTGCCTAGAAGAGAACGCTTTTTATACATAAGACCGCCTTTTGGGCTTGTTTTCTATATTTTTTATTGGTGGTGACAATAAATAGATTTGTTTTGTATTGTACTAGCTGCCCGTCCCGGCTTCGCACGGGTTGACATATATTGTTAAAACATTTTACGATAATTGAAGATAATTTTCCTATATGTATGCTAATTAACGTTCGTTAACTTAATTCGTCAAAAGGTGCAAAATTATATACAAAGACCCTTAATCAGCTATTAAACAAATTTTTGTTGAAATTAACCGCTCGTGTAGCTGCGATGATCTTGCATTTTGTTCTGCAAGACGAACTACACGTTCGGCGCTAGATTCTCTGACACGCGATTGCGACGCGTACTCTCTCATACTTCCGAGACGATCTATATTTCTAGAAGAAGATTCTCCATCACGACGTAGTTTTGCTAATCTAGCTTGGGAACTATGCTTAGATAGTTGCGATTTTCTTTTTCTAGGCATATTATTTGAAAGGATTTTTCAAATCAGAGAATAAAAAAATAAACTAAGAAAATTGACGTAAGTTAGAAAAAAGGTTGAATAAAATAATGTGTAAGTGTAATTTTGAAAAAAACTTTTTATCTGGACACAAAAATATACTATGAACAAAATTTAAATATTCGATGGCGGTTGCGTTCACTGCGTAGGGAGCCGACCGCGCGACTGAGCCTGAGCCGCGCGGCTACCTATTTCGTAGATGAGCACACCTCTCCCGCACTCCGGTGCCCTCTTTC
Source organism: Ligdia adustata (assembly GCA_947049295.1). Lineage (NCBI taxonomy): Eukaryota > Metazoa > Arthropoda > Insecta > Lepidoptera > Geometridae > Ligdia > Ligdia adustata. The sequence goes on from OX346237.1 coordinate 7,943,663, forward strand.
CCGTGGTAAGATACCGTTGTCGGCGGCCGGCGCGTTGCCATCGGCGTTCATATTTTGATTTCGTAATATCTTTTTAATAAAATATCCGATTTAAATAATTATATAAGTAATCAACAGGTACTGAAACATTCTTGAATACGAAATAATTTATTTGGATAAGACTAATACAAAGGTGAATAACATGGTCTGAGTTTGATCAGAATTTATATTAACTTTTAATATGTAAAAATGTTGTTAAAGTGACATAACTACAATAGTTAGACATATGGTCTCCTGAAGTTTTTGTAGATATTAATATAATCTATAATATTGTTGTTTTTTTTTTGTTCTATCATAGTTTTTTTTCGCAGCATTCGATGAGAGACAATTTATGGCTAATGTTTTGACACCTTGAGTTTGTTTTAGTAGGGATCTCTAATGTTAAATATAATGTTGTATGTTACTGAGTGACAATGAAGCTTTCCACCAGCGAAAGAATTTTTGAAATCAGCCCAGTATACAAATCTTTCTGAAGATAACTTTTAATTTCCTAAGAGGCCATTATAGGTAACGTAAGTTTAGCGAGTCGAATGGAAGTGGTTATCGCTTTTTTAGATATGACTTGTTATTTTTTAATTTCGTAATATCTTTTGAATGGTACATCCGATTTTAATAATTCAAACAGTTATTAACAGTTATTGAAACAGACTTGAATACGAAACAGTTTATTTTGATAAGAATTAATACGAAGGTATAGATAAATTGGTCTGAGTTTGATCGGCATTTCTATCAACTTTTAAAATGTATAAAAGTAGTTATAGTGACATAACTTTAATAGTTGGACATATGCTATCGCGAACTTTTTTGTAGATATTGATATGTTCTATTATATTGTAGAACATTTTTGTTTTCTATCATCAATACTTACCGCAGCGTATGCGATGAAAGGCATTTTATGGCAAAAAAAATTACACCTTGGATTGGTTATAGTGGAAATTTGTAAGGATCTCTAATTTTTTCTATTATTAAATATAGCCTATGTTACTCCTGGATAATGTAGCTTTCTAACGGCGAAAGAATTTTTGAAATCGGTCCAGTAGTTTTTGAGTTTATTCGTTACATACAAAAATACAATATACTCTTTATAATATTAGTATAGATTATTACTTCTCAGTAGGTACTCCATTCATCAAATAAAGGTCAACACTAAGCATGATGCTGGGCATTCCTCCAAAGCGCTGATTTTCAGGGTTGACCTTTAAAGACGAGCGGGGTTACAAAAACATGTAAAACCTTGATGTTTTTACTAATCGGGGTTTTTTATAAGGGATTTTTCCCCCAAAAAGGTAGAAAATTTGCTGCGGTGCCATTAACAGTCAGATTACAACAATATTTGCCAGAGATATGTATATGTATGTATAGGGAACAAGGTTTTGACAAGTATTCTGAATGCCAATGATACTCGTATAATGTCAAACTTGGTTTTTGTAAACGGTCACAAAAAACGATTGTGTTCGCTAGCTACTAATTTTATATATATCGTTAATTTTTACATACTTATGTATCGTACATTGACCCCGTTTTAACTTTGACCCCTAATCAAACCGATAAGCCCTGTATACGTACTAAAAATCATTTTTTAAAAGACCTGTTCCAAAACCAACTTGTGCACGCCATCTATTGCAACGTTAACTAACAACCTCGCTTACAAAATAACACAAAATTAAATATAGTTCAACAAACTGAGTTAGTTTTATCTTAGTTTAAGCTTCATTCGCTAGATGGCGCTATTCAGAAAATAATTAAATAAAATAATTACGCGACAGTTTAACCGAATAAAATTGCGTCTTTACGCTATCAATTTACTTATACGAATGGTCAACTAATTAAGAATCAACTAACGATATTGTCAATACTTTTACTGCTGGCATTTGTTTTATGTATTCTCCACTAATTTTAAGAAAAAACGTTGTTCCTCTAGTATTTTGTCCCTATACTATGATGATGTATTTTTGTGGTGACTATAAAGTGTATGTATTGAATACTGTATTTAAAGTAACCCGAGTAGGTTACTTTAAATACAGTTTTCGTTCAAAATATGTAACACTTCTACGTGTTTATTTCTACGTACAAGTCAATATTCGTCATTATTGCATATAGGTCTGCAGCTTACAGATCTACTAAATAAACTTCACTTATTTCTATTTACAGCCAGCTTTCAAGCCACAGTTGACAATTGATTATATTAGTACATAATGTAAGTCAACTAACCACTTGACAGTTGAGCAAGATTGTGTTCGACATACTAGCTGATGATTGAGGAGGTAATAAATAAAGTGTGGTCAACTCACCAGCTGACAGTTGAGCAGCGTGATGACGTGCAGTGCGCTGGCCGATGTGAACAAGTAGAAAGCGGCCGCTCGAGCGCTAACCATCACCCGGCTGCATGACACCACGCACATTGTAACATATCTACACAACAACAAAAAAAATCAAGTTAAAATATTTAATATACAATAATGTAGATAAGAAAGTATAAAATAAGCTGCTCATCATTTAACACATCGCTGGCTTTATTCTAAACTAGCTGTGCCCAGCGATGTTACTCGCGTTAATACAGGATAAAAAGTAAGTAGCCTATGTGTTAGTCCAGGATCTAAGCTATCTCAATACCAAATTTCATCCAAATTCATTCGGCATTTTGCGTGAAAGAGTAACAAACATACATCCAAGCATCCATTTTCACAAACTTTCGCGTTTATATTAGTAAGATATGGTCACAAAAGAAGCGCTGAGTTCCTGATAAACTTGCAAAATCAGTATTGCTCGAAATTTGATTGGAAATAGCAGAAACAATAGAAAATGAAGGGAGCAGAAGGGGACTCACTTGTAACCGTCGCGTCGTTCGATGATTCCTCAGGGATCCCTGGATAACAGCTTCCAAAACATATGATATGGAAGGGCACAGAATAACGTCTATTCTCGTATAATCACAATCACAGTTGATTTAGATAAATCCACAAAATATTAATTATTTGATATCACTGGGTGTCGTCGCATAGACAGTTCAAACGTACACTGTCCATCTTGAATTTTGCACATTCACTGTCGATGGTACGTGAGCGAGAGCGATGGAGAGAGGAGAATAGTATTTAGGAAAAAAGAGATGGAAAACATGCAATGCTATTTCCATATCCGCGTATAAAAACGTTCCGATTTACTCTATTAACTAATGGCGCCTACAGAAACTATAGTGTATATCCGACTAGGCATACTCATTATAAGGGCTACAATGTCGCTGAACTAATATCTAAACGATAGAATGAACCCTCGATAATACGTCATTTACGAACGATATTCAAAGTCGCATTCATATCAAATAAAAAAATAAGATTTAAGGGCACAGATGTCGCCTTAAAATCTTTTACGTATAAACGCCATCTAGCGATTCTTGCGTGAACTATTACAAGAGATCGCGTCAACATTTCAATTGAATCTCAAACAAATGTATCGGGTCTGAAGAGGTTATAGATTATAATAGTGTAGCATCTTCGAGGGCGACTTGGCAACTTTAACCACTAACATAACAACTTACTTGAGCGATATTTGCGCCAATAAATCCTCTCTTTCAGCCAGTACGGACAAAAGCTGACCTAACGTCTTGACTGTGTGCAATTTGGTAAATATTGTGTGATCCGACTTGGACTTGGGTTTGAACTGAAAAAATACAAATATATATATGCAAGTTGAAAATGCAAAAATCAAACACCATCATAATCTAGCATTTTTGCTAATGTTGACCTTGCGACCATTGAGGTGACAAACATGAACGTACCCAATAAATTTGCAAATATAAAATACTCCCAAAAATTAAGTCGTAATAATGGCATCCGTAACCCAGGAAACAAATAAACAACTATTCGTTGTCGGTAAGCCATAACATTTAAGACCTTGTTTCACGAGTAATAAACTCTATTAAATATATAGTTACAGATTTGTCGTGATTTTTGTATTTTATGTCGAAACTTCCTAAATATTTAACCCCAATCAAATATCTCCGACGTCTATAAATCCTGTATAAACTGCTATAAAATATACATTATTTTACAAATATACTTTTATGGACGTGCCTATACTAATGTCGATGAAACTCCTTAAATAGCTAATTTAATAAAAGTTAAAACTTATCGCCATCATCTTCTTGTCCTTATCCTACTACGTGGGGTCGGCACAGCATGTCTTCCTCTTCCATTCTGCTCTATCAGCCATCATCTCTTCATTCACTCACTCTTCATACATATCCCTCTTCATACAACGCATTCACGTCTCATTAGGTCGCCCCTTCCTATTAGCGCTTAAAATTATTCTCATTTCTTATTATTAAAACTTACAAGCCTATATTTTCAAAATACTTACATTATCATTGCAATCCTTAATCGTAGACATCCTGTAAATCTCTCCTATAAGTTTTTCCAAAAGTGGCACATCCAATTTGGTCGTTGATCTGACATAGCTGCTCATATCGCTGACAGAACTGCATATAGAGTTAGACTTGCTCAGTCTCTGTGCTTCATTTACAACCTGTGTATCATTTTTGTCTCTGTGTGTATCATTTTTAGTTTTTTGCGTATCATTGTCTGAATTCTTCGGAGACTTTACATAATTTTCGTGAGCCGGTGCACCGTTTACTTTCAAACCTTTGCCAGTTTGCGTATCATTTGTTTGTTTCTGTGTTTCATTTGTTTGTTTCTGTGTATCATTTGCCGGCTTCTTATTAGTCTGATGCTCATTATTCTGTTTCGAATCTTTCTTCGTCGCAGCTCCTTTTTGATTTGTATTCTTTTGACTTAGATTATTGTTTTGCATTTCCTGGTATCGTTTCTTCTTCTTTTTCTTGCCCATTTTATCTTCGAAATCGTATTTGAACTCTTTCTTTTCTTCTACTACGTCTATTTTAATGTGTGGCGTTAGATCGAAACCAGTATTGCCAGGTTTATAGTCCGGTATAAGAGGTGCTATAAGGCTCGAGAGCTGGTTGACCACTCGTTGAGTTTTGCCCAAAGACGGGCTTAGGAACGACTGCATGGCCTGACCGTAAGTAAAGTCGGTCTCTTTGCTTCTAAAAGATAATAATTAATATGACATAGAAAATCGTTAATTTAAAATTACACTTTATAAGGATTTATGTATTTTTTTTTAAATTAAAATATATACTAAACATCAATTTATTGTTTAAAAAGACGGGTTTTCACGCGTAGCAAATCGTTGGTAAGGTCGCGAGACGTGTCATCGTTGAAGACACGAACGACTCATTTAATCCCTGATGTAGTTTACCGAATGTGAACGTAACTATAGTTGGACCTTTCCAACAATTTGGTAAAAATAAAAACCCGCCTTTTTAAACAATATGAATCAAACACGCGTTAGTTTTCTAAATGAAACATCATCTTGTTAGATCGTTTCTATAAGTCTCGTAAATTCGTGATAATTTTCGTTATAACAATAACTAAAGAAAAGTTTCTTTTAGAGAGTTTCAACGTTTTCCAAAACTTTCGTAGTACCTATTTATTTTCAAGATTTTTCTTCGAGGTTTTGATCAATAATAAAAAACACCTGGATGCACGCGTCAACGCGAACCTTGTCTATCAAGCATCGTACGACTTATGGTAACTTTGAGGTTATTAATTTTTTTGTATAGTATTGTATTGTAAATCTAGCGTGCTACATCTTAGGCCGAATAATCGCTTTACATCAGGCTGGTTGCGGTCAAGCGTAAGTTTTTTTACATATAAAAAAAATCATCGACGTTTAGAATACTTACGTGGATATAAGCTTCTGTTTAAGTTTCCTAGCCTTCTTTCTAAGCACCTTCTGTTTCTCTCTGTCGCGCCTCTCTTGTTCCAACTTGGCTATCTGTTCGTCCTGCTCTTTCATTACTGCCGAGTTCTGGTCTTGGGTTTCTGATGTTGTCTAAAATTTAAAAACTAAGATATAGAAGTTTTTTTTTCTATTGATTCAGGCCATAAACCATCTAGGTATCCATTAATTATATTACAATCTAGCCTGAGGCTAATTTTAATTTAGCTTAAACTTCTACAAAAGTATTCTCTCTAAGAATGTGTCCATTAAACACGTATCTTATAATCTCTATTAAGGGGAAGACATTTTGTTCATATGTTCTTTACACTTTGCACTTGCACTAAATTTCACTATCACGAATTATTATTACACTACACTAATTCGAACGGTTTCGTTCTTTAAAGGTATAGAAGTGACATGATTATTGCTCAGAGGTGTACTAAGCCAAAGGGGGTCGATATACTCATTCTAATAAATGATTATGTCTATAGGATAACTCTGCATCCGAGAAAAAATAATTAACCGCCACATTTTGTCGATGGCTGATAAACGTTTGGTATTTATTGTAAATCTGTTTTTTTTTTTAAAGAATTAAGGATTGGTCATTTTAATGGAAATTGTTCGTAATTATGAATATAAAGGATACTTATAAGTCTTTTAGATGTCACTTGATATTTATTTTTTTCATGATCATGATGAGATACTCTCTCTATACAAAGTACGAGAGTAGAGTAAGAAAGAGTAAGAGTTAATACTCTAAGTAGAATGAGAGCTGGCGGAAGAAAATGCAAAACTGGAGGGAGTATTTCCTTTTTTTTATTTACTTATTTAATTTGACATTGTACATTTTGAATATCATAAATAGATGTGAGATTAAATCTGCGTTGATTCGTGTCGCTTGTCTCTTATACGAGATCTCACATATAAGAATACTAACTGCGCCCTGCGGTGTTACCCGCGTTAATGCAGGATAAAAAGTAGCCTATGTGTTCATCCAGGGTCTAGGCTATTTCGGTATCAAATTTTATCTAAACTGGTTCAGCAGTTTTTGCGTGAAAAATAAACAAATATACATCCATATATAGACATCAAACGACGTAAGAAAGAAGGAAACAGGCAATACTTCACATATAGACATCAAACGACAATTGACATAATTTGACACCTTGAATGTAGCCAGATTAACTCCTTAATATGTAAGTAGAAAATGGAGGAACAACAAAATAGGTCAGCAGCCTACAATTACAAAAATAAAGCGTATTTTCCACGTACCGGTTGTCTCTTGCTTGCAAGTCGCAAGATAGACTCGAGATCTTACAAGAATAAACTTTATGCTGAGGCCATAAGAGCTAGTTAATTTTACTGACTTTAAAGCCTTTTTTAAATTAGCCTGATTAGATCCTTAATAAGAGGGTAGAAATTGAAGTTAGATTAAAAAGTGGAGCAAGATAGAACAAAAAGGTACGTATGTATGTATGTAGTATGTATATTTCTTTGGCACACCTTAGGAGCCCAAACGGCTTGTCGTATTTTTATGAGAGTGACACTGGGTAAACCAAAATAAAAAAAAAATAATTAAGGATGATTTACCAGGCGGGTTTTTTCGAACTCCCTTCTAACCACTCGTTTGTTTTTCCTACTGTATTGGTTACTTAGCAAAAAAATCACAAAAATAGGGATAATTGCCACTTACCGGTTGCCTTGGCCCCGTAGCTTTCTCCCTGATAGCTTGCAAGTGAGACTCGAGTCTTTGTTGGCTCGCGTCCTGCTTGTCTCTTATACGAGATCTTAGTGCGTCCGCTTCCAATTCCGCTGCGGCCGCCAGAGCCGACAGACGGGATTTCACACCTTCCGCCTGAGGGGATAAGGTTTAAAATATTATACGTGTAGTGTAAGAACTAAGGTCTTTCTTACTCGTACATAAGAGAAATAAGGACTTGCTAATAGAAATAGCTGTTTTGCTCTTACTCAAAAATGGTATGTAATTTTTTTTTTTGCCGGCATTCATAGGACTATGCCGCAAGGACATAAATTTTTTCGGTTTTTTATTTTTTTATTGTGAAAGTTTCTGTATTTCTTTTTAAATAATGTATGTAATTGAACCACCTCCACCTAAATGGTCAGTTAGGAAAACTTGGATTCAACGTTCCACCCGCTGCCCACCTGGGTGGTTGATTAAAAAGACTTGTACTTTTTTTTATCTTACACAGCTAGGCATTTGAGCACAAGTTCGCACGACTACGTAAGTCAGCGCTACTGTAGCCCTAGACGGAGCATGCCTAGTCTGGAATGCACTGGCTCTCAAGGAGGGTTGGTTTCATCAAACCACCTGTATAATAATTTAAAATGGTCAATTCTTTGTTATTATTGTACCTTCTCCCTCGCAGCGTCATCTCTCTCCTGTCGTTTCAATTCCTTCAACTCCTCTCGTCTCGCGTCTCTTTCTTTTCTCTTCTCTAGTAAACTTTCCACGTGAAGCTTTCTGGCCGCCTCGAGAGCTTGCCGTCTCGCTCCCACCGCGGCCTCGCGAGCCGCTTTCTGTTCCTGTTGTAAGAGATAGATATATATATAACCCGATCAGAATATCTGTGCACCTCGCTGGAATGCGGCGCCTCTCTCGCTTCCCCTGTCACCTCTCCGCGCACTCCCCGGTGCGACAGTACGGTTAGCACACCGCACCCACACCGCCGATATGACGTCACGAGCTCACGTGCACAGATATTGTGACCGGGTTGTATTTATAGACATGAAAGAGGGACAATCGACTTTAGCTCAGCATGCGTTTATAAGCAAAATTAGTTTATCTCTTTCTTTTGTGATCATAATCATATAATATAATAGAAATGACGTAGTTCTAAGATAACAACATAATTAAAAACTAGCTACTTTCTATAATAATTGCCCGACTGCATAAAAAGAAGCAGGTTCAGTTCAAGATTCAACTTTTCAATATGTTTTATGTATATGAGTTTGATTTCTTATGGATATATTTGGAAAATTATTTTATTGTCTAAGAGGTTTTCCTTTCTAATTGATTTCATATGAATTTTAGCTAAATAAAAAAAAAAGAAAATACACAAAAAAATTGTTTACGAATCAATATAACCGAAAGAACGGTCTGCCGATTAAAAGTTAGTTTTTGTCATTTTTATGACTTTACTTGTTTGAATGTTGGTTGGTTTTAATTATTTTTGAATTTGAATTATTGCTTGATTTTAACAATAATTAGCATGAAATTAGCTTTAGTCACACTTCGACGCGTACATTATTTTTTTGGTTCGATTTTTTTTACTGGAAAAAGTATTCCCCAAAGATGGTCCCATGATATACATTTAAATAAAAAAGGGGTAGGAAAACAGGAAATGATTGATTGTTCACTCACTGATTGTATTTATTGGCCTAGCATAAATGTCTGTTTACAGATTAGACAGATTTTGATAATTCTTACTAAATGTTTTTTTTTCATTATATATAAATGACGTTGTTTTATAACGTCACTACTGCCTGCCAGTGTGACGTTATCACTTTCGTGCTCACTTTTTAAAAGTATCACTTGTTATTTCACTATAACTCGTCTGAAAAGCTGGCTTATCGAGAAAGTGGTCTATGTCTTTGACAAATTTATAGGCTTTACATTTTTAAGACGACTATTGCGAAATATTTTAATAATAATTTAATTTAATTTATTAGTAAGATCTTTCTTATATACTGAATTAAATTTAATTTATATATTTCTTTGGTATAAAAACAAATTTATTATTATATACTAATTGCCAATAAATATATTTAAATATAACTAACCAATTTATCGAGACGTTCCCTCCGCATCTCCCTCAGCCTGGTGGTTAGAGAGCGGCATTGCTCCAGGAACTCGTGCCTGCGATTCTGAGCCTCCAACTGTTTTATGAAAGCAATCTCACGGAGCTTCTCTTCTTCGTCGTGCGCTTTGCGAACTATGTCCTGAAATAATATACAATTAATATTATCTTGGTACTCATAGGGTGAATATAAGTTCTGCTCTCCCAGACTTTAATTGAAATTACTCGATATTTTTGTACTTGATATACGGCCTAAAAAATCAGCCTGTATTATAAATGGGACAGTGTTTTGTTTGTCATTCTCGTCAGCACCCAAGTGGCGGATCGACTTGACTTTTTAACACAGAGATAGTTTGACGATCAAAGAATGCTTTAGGCTAACTTTTGTCTCAAGGAGAGCAGCCGCTGACAAAGCTACTACTTTCTTTAAAGGCAACATAGTACAATGCGCGGTAAACATCTTGACCTAAAAGCGATATGTAGAGTGAAATTTTAAATTGTCGGTACGTAATACGTACCGTCGCGTTCCGACGACTACTCTGCCCCACCCACACACACACACGCAAAGATACATAGAAACATAGTCACTATCGTCGCCACTAATGTCAAGATACAAACTGTTTGCCGATGAAACGGCTCTGGTTTTTTTTTCTTTAATTAATTTTTGTAAGTATGTTCGTATTTCACACCTTAATTTCGTATATGCCAATAATGGACATGGATGTGTATGGACACAACAATTACTAAGATATCTGGATATAAAAAAATCCCTCGTCGCTCCGCGAAACTACTAGTTGTAATTGACAACATTTCATTTTTGGAAAGTGATGGAAAATCGAAAACCGTATCAAGATAATGTAATGAAGAGATAAATATTAAAAATACCAGATTTTCTACGGAGTTATTTACAAAAAAAAATTATGAAAAATAAATCTCGTATTTATGTTAAGACTGTCAGATGATACATTCTAATAAGTCTTACCTTCAAATGCTGGTCTCTATTTTCGGCAGCTTTCTGCAGTCGTCTCTCCATTCTGTTTCTTTTCTCTTCAATGAGCTGGTTTTTAGCCATCTGAAGGAAGTACAAAACAAGTTTTTATTTTCGGCCGGAACGGTGTAGGTATGTCTGACTAAAAATTCATAAAGATGTGGTTAATATCGTCGCATCCTTCATTGTGTACAAAAATATGTAATCTAAATTCTGTGAATAGTAACGGAATTTTGGCATCCCTGGAAGATTTATGTGTCTTTCATCAACATCATCATCCACAGCCTCCCTTATCTCACTGCTGGGTATAGGGCTCTCTCATACGATGCCATCTTCCTCGGTCCTGTGCCAATGATGTGCAAGCTGGACCCGCGACAGTTCTGATGTCGTTGACCCATCTTGCCGCCGGTCGACCAACGCTCCGCTTCCCTAGCTTCCACCACCATTCTGTCACAGCCTTACTCCACCTGTCATCACTTCGCCTTCCACGTGTCCTGCCCGGCTCCACATAAGATTAATTACTGCCAATCTAACGTCCCGAACTTTAGTTGTTCGTCGGATTTCAGTATTTCGAACTCGATCTTGGAGTTTGATGCCGAGCGAACATAGACCTCTCGGTGGCTCTCTGTGCGATTTTTATATTGTGCACAGCCTCATCGGTGATTGTCCAAGTCTCGACACCAAAACTCTTGTTGGGCAGGACACATTGATTGAAAAGGCGAGTTTTCTGATACTGTGGGATAGAGCGAGACTAATATGATATCCAGTTTTTTGAAAGCAGCCCATCCGAGTTGTATACGCCTGGCGGTCTCCTTTTTGATGTTCTATGCCAAAAGACAAGGTATGGCCAAGATACACGTAACTGTCAACCGTTCCTAGACTTTATTTGCCAATCAAGACTATTTATATTTAGAGATATTTATCTTTAGGCCTACTTTCAAAGACGCATCCGAAAGATCTTGTATCATGTACCTATTGAAGATCGCTCAGATTTTCGGCAAAGAGAACCAAATCATCGGCAAATCTAAGGTGAGACAATTAAACACCATTGATGTTTATTTCATAAGAGTCCCATGCAAGCGTTTTCACGACATCATGGGAAGGGGGAGGTTCGATCGAGGTCAAGCATTTGTGTTCATGAACATTTCTGTTTGACCTGTGTCTGGGTGTTTATTATATATGTATTTATATTTATAACTATGTATATAAGTCATCAGATTACCATAGCACAGGTTTTGTCTAGTTTGGGACCTGAAGACCTTTGTGTGGATGTTGTCCCATATTATTATTACATCCTCTAAGGCAGCCGTAAAAACCTTGGGTGAAATAGTGTCTCCTTGTCTCACTCCCCTACCGATTGAAATTGGTTTGGTTGAGTTATGTAGTTTCACTTGCATTGTTGCCGACGTATAGAGTTCCCGAAGCATGTCCACATAACGAACATCGATAGAGCAGCGATGGAGAGTTGAAAACGGCCCAGTGCTCGAAGCAGTCGAAGGCTTTTTCGTAATCAACAAAGGCCATTTGTTGATTACGAAAAAGAAACATTTAAAATATATATATATAGAAAAAAAAACATTAAAAATTAAAAAGAAAAAAATATTGTACGATGTGGCCACCTTTAGCGCGGATAACAGTTTCGAGTCTGTCCGAGAAGGCTTCACACGCTGCACGAATGTGGTCTGCTGATATTTTGTTCCATTCTCGGCGAAGAGCAATCTTCAAGGCGTCGACTGTCTCATATTTTTTTGCTGACACTTTGGCCTCTAGAATTGACCGTATGGAAAAATCCATTGGGTTTAAGTCCGGCGAATATGGTGGTCATTGTTGAAGAAATGAAGCTCGGAAATTTTTCTTGCAAAAAAAATTGGGTTTCACGGGCTTTGTGGGATGGTGCCGAGTCTTGCTGAAACATCCAATGGTTTCTACCGAATTTCTTACGTGCCCAAGGTAACAAAGGATCGTTTAAAATCTTATCACGGTAGATTTGCTGGTTTATCTTTGCACCCTGCTCAATGAAAACGAGAGGTGAACGTCCCGTAGCAGTTACCGCGGCCCAAACCATCACTGATGCTGGTGCTTGCTTTCGCAGAGCAATTCGTTGGTCTAAATTGTCGTTTGATTTAGACTTTACCCATACGCGATCATTTTGTTTGTTCACATATTGCTGAACCGTAAAAATTTTTTAATCGGAAAATACCAAATTTTTAAGCTTGCTATCAACGTGCAACTGCTGAAGCCTTCTCGGACAGACTCGATGCTGTTATCCGTGCTAAAGGTGGCCACATCGAACAATATTTTTTTCTTTTTAATTTTAAATGTTTTTTTCTATGTATTGAAGTTTATAAATAAAAAGAAACAAAATTGTCAAAATTACAGCATTTTGAATTGGTAACACTTCGAGTGCCGACCCCTGTAATGACTTGATGAGTATGAGAAATCAGTGAACATCGACGAATATCAAAAAAAGAAGGCTCCGACGAATTGAGAAACTCCTCCTATTTTGAATTCGGTTTGAAACAGACACAGAACTAAACAGTTTGAAAATAAATATAACAAGAACCGGCACAAAATACTGTCTTGTCGCTAAGAACGATATTTATAGAAACTGAAAAATTAAATTTACCTTGACTTCCTCGACCCTGCCCAAGAGCTGGTGTATTTTCTTAGCTCGTTCCGTGTGCAGCTGCATCCTTTGTTTCTCAGCTCTAGCTTGTTTAGCTTGCAGCCGGCGCAGCACGTCTTGCAAGCTACCGCGCCGCTTGATGCCTTGGGACAGCTTGGCGTGAAGCTGTTGTGCTCGACCTTGGATCACACATTCAAACTTGAACATAAATTATATACTTATCTATCAAACTGACGGTTAACTTAAGAGCCAGAATAGGAGGCATGCATACTGTCACTCCCACTATCTTAGTTTTATTCAGTGCCGGTATTTCAATGATTTTTTCCCGAAATATTTCCCAAATATTGTCTCAGTCTTATATTGAAATATTTGATTATTTTTTATATTTTTTTTCTTATTAAGATCCCGTCATGGCACGTTTCTTACCTGGATCCCTAGCGACCAGCTCCTCCAAAGCTCCAAGCATGTCTATCCTCTCCGACCACGACATGCCTTCCAGCGCCGACTCGTAGTGATGTTCTAAACACGATGCCAGGTCGCGGCAGAGCAAGTTATCCGCAGACTGACATGGGACTATGGTGGAATCTTCGCACAGGATTTCCGCGTCAGTCTGTAGGATGTGTTGATAAGGTTGAATTTTTCATGTCAAACAATATGAAACAAAATTAATAGCGATATTCTTAACAAGACAAGAAAACAGATGAGGTTATCTTTCATCCGACTGACAGGGAACTATCGCGGAAACTTCGCAGGGAATTTCCACGCCAGTTTGTAGGGGAAAGTGCGTTGATAAGGTTTAATTTTCTCTGGACGAGTATATTTGTATTTTTTCCACATAATACATATATGCAAAAAAATTTTAACTGTAAATTAAGGCGACGGGTATAGACAAACGCAATTGAGAATTGAGCCACGGAATAAATAATAGTATGTACTGATACTTACCTATGCCATGCCATCTGTTTGATTCTGGGCGAAACAGATGAGCGGACATTGGCCTGCCATCTATAATTTTGTCAACTGTATAGATAGATGGTGTCTTATGCACAGTTTGGATATTGACATAGAGTAATGTAAGTTCAGAGAAATAACATCGTACTTTTCTGAAAGTTAGGTCAAAGATTACTATTGTACAGAAGGTGAAGTACGTAGTAATTACTCAATTCAGATATAACTTTACTCATTATCGAATAATAATAACACGATTTCATTAAACTTTTATAAAAATGATTTTTCGTACCTCGTAAAAACATTAAAAAATTGAGAAAATTTCGTAGAAACTATCGTTCGAGTTCGTTCGTTGAATATCGTGCGAGTTGCACCCTTCAAAATTACGCCATCGTGAGCAGTTGGCAGCTCATATCATTGATTACATTATTTATCAACAACGATTTTGTAATATTTATTTATTACAAAAATTTTTAATAAATAAATAAAAAATTGCATATTTTATTTATAAGTCTAACTATTTTGACCGATTTTTATCAAACTTATATGAATGAATTTTTCGTTAATTTTAGCGTCTCTAAGAAAACAGAAAAATACTTAAAAAAAACAATTTTAATATAAATTAAATAAGCCTCATTTATTCCTTAATAATACTTACAAAACATATTATTATGCACCTACAAAAAATATCACAAAGCGAATTTAGTTATTAATTTAGTATTTTTAACCTAAGCACATTTACATTATATTTATTGATAAAGAATACAACACTATTATTATTAAGGACCTCTCAACGAGTAAAGGCCTCCTCCAATATTTTTCCATTTCTTTATGTCCTTTGCTTTGTTTATCCAATCTTTACCAGCTCGTTTAATTATTTCATTTATCCATTTCTGTTTTGGTCTTCCTCTTTTTCTTTTGATTAGTGGTCCTGTCCACTTTGAATCCTTTCTTTAAACTGCCTGATGAACGCAAGTGGCTTTCTATAACTTTTATTCTATGATCATAGTATTCCTCTTTTATGAGTTTAGGGATTTTCTTGAATAAATGACTTTGTTCTGTTTTTTCTTCTCGAGTTTTCATACTTTTAACAATCAGTTCATTTCTTCTCGATATGAGCATCTTTGTATGATCCGTGATGAAACTATATTTTGTTGGAGTTTTAATAGAGTTTAGACATTCTCCTAATAAATTTCTGAATTTTGAATAGAGTAGCTCATTATTCTCAATTCTTAAGCTGTTAATGTTTTTATTCAAAGCATTTATGAATTGTGTTTTTTCATGACCGGTTGTTAATTTACTAGTTCTGTTGTTAAAATTGCCTTTATTTATCTTTGTTTTTGATATTATTACATTGCTTCTTAATAACCGATGATCACTTGAAGAAGATGGTTTGCTCAATATTTCGAGGTTTGTTATTTTTCGTTTACAGTTTGTTAGAATGTAGTCTATTTGACTCTTTTTCTTTTTTGGAGATAGCCATGTCCATATATTTCTGACATCTTTTTTAAACCAGCTATTTGTAACACATAGGTTATTTTCTTGGCAAAATTGTAGCAGTCTTCTTCCTCTTTTATCTCGTTTTCCATAAGAATAGTTACCTAGTAACTTTTCTTCATCGGTTCTATGTTGTCCAACTCTAGCGTTAAAATCTCCCATAATAATAAGGTGTGAGTAGCATTGATTTTGAATTTGCTGGAGCTGGTCATAAAAGTTTTCAATTTCTAAATCATTTGCATCAATCGTTGGCGCGTGTACTTGAATTATAGATAGCTTTGTACTATCAAATATGAGGTTAAGGATGCATATTCGTTCTGTTATTCCAATAAAACTCTTTATGTTATATTTATATTTCTTTTTTATTATGAACCCGACTCCGTATTGGCCTTTAGTTTCTCCGTAATGGCAAAATATATGTTCGTCATCTTCAACAATATTGTAACCTATTATTATTATTTCAGCCAGCCCGATAATATCATATTTTATATTCGATATTGATTCCTTAAAATGTATTAGCCTTTCATGTGATAGAAGGGACCTTGCATTAAAAGCGCAGATGTATAGAGTTTGAATTGGAGGGTTTCGGTCTTTTACCCCCGCGGTGACCAACCGTGGTAGGGGTGTTTGTGGAGAGGTCGTTTTTTGACAATTTTTGTTTAAGTTATTATCTTGTATAGGTGGTGCAGCATATTTCGAAAAGTGAGATTTGGACGTAGATGGTTGGCTCGTGTCATCATTTTGGTTTCGGTTACTTGTCAAATACTGGTGCATGTTTGAATTAATTTTTTTGGTTGGTTTTTTTATTGGTAATTTTGCAGTAGTTAGGGTTTTCAGCAATGTATTCCGGACATTCAGACAAGTTTCTTTTGTAGTGACTTTAGTAGGGTTTATTTTGTTGTTTTTGTTTGGTTTGTGTACTGTCAGGGACAATTATGAGTTTATCGTATTTCAGGAAAGCTTTGCGTCCCTTATTCCTTTCTAAGATTAGTTTTTCAGTTAATTCTTTGCGTTTTGCAAGCATATCTGGAGGGAAGTCTTCTTTTATATTGTATGGAGTATTCATTAACATTTTCTTGTTTTTTAAAAGTTCTATTTTCATTCCCATTGTAGTTGTAGTCATAATAATAGGTCTTATTCTATCATATTGTTTTTGCCTAAACGCCTAACTTCTTCTATATTAATGCTGTTGCAATTTACTTTCATATCTTTATTTATAATTTCAATAATATTATGTTGTAAGTCGAAGTAGCTTCTTTCTTTTTCTTCTATGCCAAAGAATATTAAATTTCTTTTTCACGTATACCTTTCCAAGTGTTTTAATCGCTGCCCCTATTCCACGATAGTTATTTGCATCTCATTGTATTTAGTTTCTATGTTTGTAAACTTTAAGTCTATATTGTCATTAATGCTTGTTTTCATGTCGCGTATCTCTTTTGTTTGTTCGTCGAATTTATTTTGAAGTTCATAATCAAAGCAGTGAGTTCTTTCATTATGGTAAGCCAAATTTGTTTTGCTGCCCTCTGGTGTTAGGCAGCGGAAGCTTTTCAGTATGAGGTGTGTTTCAGAACCAAGCCAGATATTATCGCTTTATTTTCTTAGTTTTGCTGCTCACCGATAGATGGCGCTGCAAACTCATCAACGGTTTTTTCTTTATTGTACTTTAACAATTTGTGGTTATATTTTATTGCAAATGTAAAATAACTGCACTATCGTACTTAGTTTTGCACAAAAACTCATATTTTGCAGTTGTTGCCAATCACTTCATGCACATATTAATGTTTTGGTGTCTAAATATTAGTTTTATTGCACTGATAATCGTTTGGCGTTTCTGTTCGATTTTAGCACTTATTTTTCACTTATATCACTGAGTCTGTTATTCACTTGATAAAGTTATTTATTATGTATCAATATAAATATAATTTATCACTATTGACTCACTATAACTATTTTTATTTTTATAACAATCGCGGAGACGATGTAAACAGTGGCACAGTGGCGCCCTCTCAATAACAATAAAAACAATAGCCGAAATAAAATGTTTACTTTTTATTTCAGTTATTGTTTTTTAAAAGTATTTTTCTGTTTTCTTAGAGACGCTAAAATTAACGAAAAATTCATAGTTACATATTTTTATTATGGCAGCTGCTCCTGACAGTGAAAAAAAAATTTTTTAAGATCTCTTTCCGTAGCAACCATCAGCTATAACATCTATGATGGCAATGCCGTTCGAATTCAGCCTTCCGATTCAGATAAAAACAATTTTCTTTTTTAGTACCTACACTTATAGCTGAGGGTTGCTACGGGAAGAGATCTTATAAAAAAAATATTCTTCGCTGTAAGGAGCAGCTGCCATACTAAAAATACCTAACTGTTTACCTTTTATTTCAGTTATGGTTTTTTTTTTTTAGTTTTTTCTGTTTTAATGTTAAAATTAACGAACAATTAATTCATATAAGTTTGATAAAAATCGGTCAAAATAGTTAGATTTTTAAATAAAAATATTCAATAAAAAAATTATCTAAAAAAGTAAATTGGCGAAATCATCAATGAACGTTTACTTATAAAGATTATAAGAAGTGATATTTTTTGTTTTCGATTCTTCTTATCTCCCATTTGTATATTATCACACTTCTACAAGTAGTGTCAAAATCACGGCAGAGAATGTTTCTAGTAAAACACAATCGCTTATAAGTATGTTATTACGCGCACGCGGTAACTATCCTAGGAAAGAATATTATATATAATTATTCTCACGCGGCACTAGATGAAGTCTGACAACGTCGCGCACTACGCGAAGTGGCAGCGATGAGGCGGGCACGCATGCAACGTCGCATAAAACGAACGCTACCCGCTAGCTAAGCCAAAGTGCCTCATTAAAATATGTGCTAAGTGCCTAGTTAAATATATTAGCAACGTGCTTTTCTAAATGAATACTTTTAGTAGGCTCCTAATAACATTTATCTTTAAAACTTCACTTACCTATCATTCTAAGATAAAAAACAATACATTAGCCTGAAGGTGCCAATATTTCGATTAATCTACCTCAACATTACAAAGTAGACATTCCACGTATACCGAAAGAAACATGTTCAAAATAATGAGATAATGAGTTCTTCAAAAATATATTAAAATGGTTTGGTAAACTAAGATAAGCATTTTGAAACATCATGCTTTAATTGAGTATATGCATTACATGATGTATTAACTTCCAACATGGCACAGTATACGGTAATGCTAGAAAATGGAAACAAAAACGCATCTATTTGGGAACCATCACCTTGAACAAATGTAAAGTCCTAAAATATGCAATTAGATATCTCATGCAAGTATTCATAGTTATTTTCCCAGCACCTTTTAATTTGATCAACACTTACTAAATTTTTTAAGGAAAATCTATTAGTTACCCTTACCTCTGTGTCATCAGTTTCCGTGTCCAAATCGTTATCAGACACCTGCTGCAGCTCCATAATCTGCCTATTCAGCAGATCTTCCTCTTGACAAAGCTTCTTCTGATCTGCTTCCGACTGAAAGTCCAAGGCCAGACTGATCTTTCTCTCATTTTCTTCAATTTGTGACGTCATTTCCGCTATCTCAGACATCTCCGAAGGATCAGCCGACTTTAATATCTCGTTATGGTTCGTCATTTGATCTTCTTCTTCTAAGTATTTGAAGGTAGTCATAAATTCTGCTTTCCATTTGTCAAAGTCAAAAGCATCTTCCTCGGTGCTCTCTTGGGAACGAGCCAATCCTGTTGTCAGACTTTCCAAAGACGAATGAAGCCTGTTCTTAGTCAAGTCCTGATCTTTCTTATCTCGATTCTTGTCTTTTTTTAAAACCTTATTGCGAGACGTTCGGGTTCTTAACCCGGTGACGTCAGATTTTTGACGAATCATTGATGTATCTTTTGTATGAGAAGTAGCATTTGATTCTTTCGTAACCGTTAGTTTCACTGCTTTTTCAGGCTTCTTTTGGGGTTGTTCAGATTTGGCACGGTCTAGTTTAGAGTCTATGATGGGATTAGTTTCCGATTTGGGAGACTCTATCATGTTTAGTGTGGGCAGGCTAGTCGTAGCCGACGGTTGATTGAACCTGTTAGCCCAATGGGACTTAGATTTCTTCGATTCGCGGCTCAATCTACGTGATTTGACAGTCAACCATCCGTCATTGTCAGTTTTATCACCGTCGACATTCAAAACTTCTATAGAATTGGCGACGTCATAACCGTCTGGAACCAAAGTTTTGAGACTTTCACTGGATTCAATGCGAGACATATCAATCTGCGTAACAACAGTATCCGAGCTACCGTACTCATCGCAGTCTTTTATCTTTTCGAAAGCAGGATTAGCTTTAACTCCCTTGTCTCCTTGTTCGTTTATTTTCAGAGAATCTGGTCGTGGCGGTCTAGTTTTAAGATCAGGTTTTATTTGGTTTCTGGAATCGCCGGCTGCCATTTGTGGGCGACTAATCGGTCTCTTAGTCGCGATGACTTTGGGGGCTCCAGGCGTATCGAACAGACTAGTCCTTCCAGTTGTCAGGTTGAAAGGATAGCTGCATTTGCTTTTTTGGTTTCTATTAGAGAATTGGCGTAGTTGGCGATTTGGAGCAGAGTTGGGTCGTATTTCGACGACCGTTTTGCTTCTATATAGAGTTTTGGTTGGTGTTTTTATTTCGTCTTTCGTAATGTTTAGTTTGGGTTTGGCTGCTGCTTGGGAATAAGCAGGTCTTGGAGGTCTCGTATCTGCTGACTTGACTTCAGATTTCTTAAAATCCTTTTCTTCCTTTTTGATTTCTTTTGGATCTACATTGTTCGGCTCCGGTGATTTGGTTTCTGGCTTATTCCTATCAGAAACAGATTCCTTTCTATCATCTTGAACAACATTGCTTTTATTATTTTTCATTTTGGTTATCTCTGCTTCGCATTCCTCTGCCCAGTTTAGAATTTGCTCTTCGTTCATATCAATGCTGGACTCTTCTTTCTTTATTGACTCTTGTTTGTCTTTTAAAACTTTTTTTACTGGTGTACTTTTATCTTTAGCTTCAGACACTTTCGCTGGGAATTCTTTGACTGCTTTGAAAGAAAAATCTTTTTTTACAGTCAAAACATTATTGTCTTTATTCTTTGCAGTGACAGTTTTAGGTTTTATTTCAGTAACAGCTATTACAGAGTCAACTTTAGTGTCATCCAATTTAGCAGTAACCACAGAATTATCATTAGATTGAGGGCTATCGTTAGATTTGTATTCCGATAGATTTTCTGATTTCTTAATTTCGATAGTTTTAGCTGCCTCTATCGGTCTATCTAAATTTTCTGTAATTTTTGAGCATATACTTTTACGCTGTTCAATATCTGAGTTTAGAGAATTTTCATTTTTAGCAGCATTTTCAGTTAAATTCTGAGCAAGAAATTCGCTTTCCATTGCATTTAACTTAGCAGTAGTAGCTTTGGCTTGGCTAGAAAGCTCGGTGCTTGATGAATTTTTTTTATCATCTTTCGTAGTTTTACCACGTCTTGTCTTTAAAATAACAGGCAATGGAGTCGCATTTGAAATTTCTTTAGCTTTTCCAATTTCGACTAAGGGTTTGGGAGATTCTTTTCCTCCTTTATCTTTTGTTAGGTTTAAATTCTTACT
This sequence comes from Ligdia adustata, assembly GCA_947049295.1. NCBI lineage: Eukaryota > Metazoa > Arthropoda > Insecta > Lepidoptera > Geometridae > Ligdia > Ligdia adustata. The sequence continues at coordinate 7,965,011 of OX346237.1, forward strand.
TTCCTTGGTTTTATTTTCAAAGTCAGCTGTACTCTTTAGAGATTTACTGTCTTTTGAAATATTTACAATGGGGTTGTCTTTATTCTTTTTTATTTCATTTCTAATGGTATTATCTGTCTTGGTAGCTTCTTTAGCGTCTAATTCGTTTGGCTCTCTATCTCTAGGACTTTCACTTTCTTTACCAATGATTTGAGTTTTGTTTTCCTTCTTTTCATTTGGACCACCTTCCTTCACATTTTTTTTCTTATCTTGAACTTCAGTGATGGTAGTTTCTTTCTCTTTTATATCTGATAGCCGAGTTTCCTTAGCGACTTTAGGCTCAGGCTTAGTCGCTATCTTGGATGCAATTTTGTTGCTAAAGAATTCAACGCTGCCTTTTGGACTAGTGCTAGAATGTCCTGAGATTCTCGGGCTTATTTTCCCGCTGCCAGGACTTGCTTTGCCTGTTAAATTTGGACTATTTTTGCCACTTGGAGTATTGTGTCCTGAGAGACAAGGACTATTTTTGCCTGACACTGACGGTGAACTTTTAACAGAATGAGTTCTCCGCGACTCAGGACGTACGAAGTCAGTCTTTCTTATCTCCCAGGCAAGACTCTGCGGTCTCTGCGGCGGAGGCGTATTGTCGTACTCCCATTTCAGTCTAAACCATTCGCTAAGAGCTTTGAAGTCTCGCGTGTAGTTTTCTAGAACTAAAATAACTTCTTGGCACTCGTTTTGGTTTTCGTGAGCTTCCACTGTGTTGTAGATTTCACCGACCTGTAAAAAACAACATATATACTTATATGTCTCACTAAATGGCTCACGACATAAAATGGAATATATTAAAGTTTACAACATTAACTCCTCATTTGACTCTCTAAGGATTGAGTTTCCAAAAATCCTGTAGTACACCCAATATACCCTATAATGTATACACTCTCCAAATTAAACGTTTCTAGTTTCAGCGGTTCCGGCTCTTTCCTGGTTTCTAGAGAATATCAGTCAGTCCAGTATATGTATGCCTATAGATTTACGTCCACGAAAGTATGATTACTACAGAGCATTATAGGTTTGTAGCGTAGAGAATTATTGTTTCTTATTGACTTATAGCTCTTTTTTAAATAAAGTGACAACCAACTTCCATTAAGACTAGACTGCATAGAATAGCAAATAGTCCAATATCTAGACCGATTTGGTTATAAATAAAATGTGACCACATGGGAGGTAAACAAAAAAAGAATTTTTCAAATAGTCCACCCGTTTCCGAGAAGTAAAATAACAAATAAAAAAAAACAGTTGAATTGAGCACCTCCTTTTTTTAGAAGTCGGGAGTTAATAGCCGGAAAAACTTGTTTATACTTCATTTGATTTTAGATTTGACATCATGATTTTTGTATCAGATGCTAAACTTTACAAGTGGATGTGACAACGGGGCGTTAAAGCAAACATATCTTCCAAAACAAGCTATATAAACAAGCTTTTTAAGTCCATTATTTTCTAACATAACAACAGAATTAAAGTGCACTACCGCTTATTACTAGTGTTAGCTTAGAACTGTCGCCCACAACTCGCGATTTCATACGTCGATACGATATCGAAGGCTTCGATCGCCTTCAACTAAATATAACCTACGGGTGGAGTACAGACGGTTACATAAGTAGGTACATAGGGACTGTTGATTCAATATGGATGACAACGTGATATTTGCCAATATGTTAGCATCAAAGGCAACTAAGGTTTTTGGTAGTACGTAGTTTTATTACTAGGTAATCGGCTAGGCGTGTACTAAGCCGAAAAGAGGTCGCTATACTCATTTTAAGGAACAACTTTTACTATGGAACCAAATCTGAATTTGGGGAATAAATCAAATGTTTTTAATACATTTTGTCAATGATTGATAAACTTTTTCTATGGAGCAGCTGTTTTTTTTTTGTTATATTCAGAGTTATTCCCATAGTTGTTCCTAAGCATGACTATAGTGACCTCTTTTTAGCTTTTGGTTTAGTACATCCTCAGCCGATAACCCTGTAAATCTTCCTTGCTTTGGAACAAATGTATGTTTTTTTTTAAATTCATGACAGGTATTCTAGTCAGCAGCTAGCCATTTGATCACCAGCTCACATAAGCACAGAAGTCATCGACCCTATCATCGACTTTAGATGGAGCATGCCTAGTCTAGAATACACTGGTTCTCAAGGGAGGCTGTGGTGATACAGTTAACAGGTATAAATCCAGAAACTTTTCTGTCTTCCGAGTAAGTGCATACAAGTTTGCTAAAAAATATAGTAAGAATTGCACACGTAATTAGGTTTCACTGATGACACAAAAAAGTGACAAGCAACTTTACTTTTACAGTCAGTATGTGCATAACAAACTGAATTTTGACTGTAAAGAATTTCTGGATATGAATATGCTCACAGACAAACAGTTTTATCTTTTTTATAGATATGGTTACGTTTGGCCGCCACTCGCCTGATGCAAAGCCATGATGCGATTTAAGTAGTTTCATAGAATAGAATCAATTTTACTTGCATCAAAAAACCACAGTATATCACACAACTTTACAAATACAACTAACCTGTACCACACATATATAACATAATAAGTAAAATAAATCTTACAGCTCTTTGCAGATCTCCAAACAGCAGCGCCCAGTACCTCGCACGCAGCTCGGAGCGCTTGTCGCGGCCGGCGGAGGCCGAGCGGAGGCGTGCGTGCGAGCGCGGGCCGAAGCGCCGGGGCGGAGGAGCGCCACGCGGCGGCTTGCGAGCCACACGATCTGCAGACATAGTTAATGTGACAATACTACTTTACCATACAACAAACAGTGGAAGATATGTCAAGCCTCTGCCTGCTATTACACCAGCATGATATACTATGGCCTATAACTATACCCTATAACCTCTTTTAGGGGGGAGCCTCAGATAAGCTATGCACCAAAGTCTGACTATGTCTTGTACAAGTTCAGACAAGCAACTTCAGAAAAACCGTACCACTAAATCTTTGGACCTGTGTATTATCATTAATGTTTTTTTGACGCGCCCAGTGTCACCTTCACGAATAAGATGAAAATATTGACACCTCTCACAGAAAAATACTACAAGCTGTTTAAGTGCTAGGGCATGTTCAGTGTTGACGACTCGCCTGGCGAGTCCACTTGTCATAGTCGAAAATCATAGTGGCAGTGAATGTGTTAAAAGAAATATACACACATCCATTAAAAAAACATAACCCTTTTTCTTTTGCAGTGGGGCAAAAACTTGATAAAAGAGCTAAAAGTAGACATTATTAATAATAGTCATTATTACCTAAACTCCACCCAAAAACATATAGGTATATAAAAACAAATTAAAGCACAACGAAAATTTAAAACACTTAACCAAGTAACTTATTAAGTTGGAGATGGAAACTATGTCACTATCAGACATAATATTGGAAACTTGAAAAGAAAACTTTATATCCTTGAATGTAACTATAAGCATGGGAAAAGAGCACATGTCTCTTGACAAAGTGAGGGTTGAAGCCAAACCTTGACCTGCACTGGGGAACTAAGGCTACAAAATATTGTACGAGTCATCATACCTACGTGTGGCAATTAGTGAGAGTTGTATCAAAAGTAACTGACAGTGGCAATTAAAAGTATACCTACTAAGTAATAATTCTATGTTCTAGCTACAACATTTCATCATGTATTGAATATTGATAAAAGTTGCCTGATAAAAAACAGAAATAATTGACGCCTATTTATGTATATATTGCTGAAGAGCAAACATATGGATTTTTGTTTCTTTTTTTTCTCAATAGACACCTTTTTAATTTATATTTTCATTTGTCAATGTAAACTTTTGAATTAATTTATTTGTTTGTAACATATCTTTAATATTTCTGTAGTAGCCGCCCTATTGGCACAAATAGCACACATATTGTAAAATGTACTTACCCATGTTAATCTAGTTCACTAAGTTCACATTAAATGAACAACCTGAAGGGATGCAGTCACCCACGATACAAGATTTATAATGTTAGTGTAGGTGCTGCGCGTCATAAACATTTTGTATTATTACAACATATAAATACTGTTAAAGGACGATATTAATATTTTTGTGACATTATTTGTAATATTTTTTTTGTGTGAAATAAACGATTTGATTTGATTTGATTGTGAGAAGACGCTGGTTTCTGCGACTCAGTCTTTTGACTAGTTCGGGAACCAGAGGCTTTGTTCTATTTTTGTATCAAATTTAAGTGTTTAGAGATTGATTGATTGAATTGAAAACTTTTGACCATCACAAAGGAGTGGCTTCAGTCAAAGATTCAAAGTCATCCATAGGCATTTGCCATGGCCTGTGACTTTTCCTATTGTTCTAAGACAGACATAAATAATATGTAAGTAATTTGAAATCTCTAAATCCTATTTTAAGATTGACCAGGATCGAGAAATGACCTAGTTGTAGACAAGTCTCACCAAGTACCTACCAAGTAAAGAAGACCAGGCTTAACAATTCTTAATTTTAATAACTTGTTAAATAAAACATGCTATCATATGTGCCAGTAAGTGACAGCTCTTACAGCTACTTGCAGTTGTTCGCACAGCGCATGGCCCTGAATTTGTCAGATAATCCAATGCTGGACTAAGCTCTACTACATACCTAGATAATGGTTTAACTAATTTGTGTTATAAGATAAGACAACTCTTTATAAAAAAACCAGTTTTACAATAAAAAATTATAACAGGTAAAAGCTTATAGATATCTACTAGGTTTTTTAATAGCGGCCTTATCTCTTAAATCGATCTCCTCCAAGCAACCATGCACGTAAATAAATAATACAAAATAAGAGAGGCCTTAGAATATGACATTGATCAACACATTTAATAAAATGAACAAATAAAATACAACCAATACATACTATAATATACACAGATAAATAAATAAATACATACACAGATAAATAAAATAATTATAATGATATTAAATTATTTTAAGATATATGTTTTGATTGTGGCAGTTAATACTCCCTATTTTCATCTGTATAAAAAATAAAATCTGACAGCTATAACTAAATAGGTTTTTTTTCTAACTTAGAAAAAAAATTGTCAATTTAATAGTTTTCATAACAAACGTTAATATTTGCGATAGATATACATTAAAATTAACTTATTAACACTTGTATTTTCACTACCATACTAAATTTGTAGAAACCTAGCAAAATGTAAGTTAAAGTAGATAGCTTACACAAATAATTCAAATAATCGAGAAATTACTTCGGGCTGGTTACAATTCAAATAAGTATACAGTTTTATCGGACAAAATTAACGACATAGAGTAGTATCCTTATGGAAAGCTAATTACCGCCCACGACTGAAAAACAAAAAAACGACGACCCTGAAAATATATATTTACTTGGAGTTTCGACCGCCACATGGAAAGCCACCAGGTTCCGCGCCTCCCGGCCTTCTTCTTGCACCAGCTGCCTAACGTCTTCCATATCAAACAAAAACAAATCACTGAGACACTCTACGATAACCCATCACAATGGTCTCGCGCTGATCTCATCCTTGCCTCTCTACAATCGATGAAAACTCGTGCGAACTTTCTTCCCACACGTAAAATTAGCATAAATAGCAATTGAAAAGTAAAATAATGCTTCAAACAAATTTTATTTGGCGAATATTCAGAAAATTACCAACGACCGACGAATATTTTTATTTTCTTAATTTTCCGCGTTGACTTTGACAATCAATTGACATATTGTGACGTCTATTTTCTTGATCGGCCACCACACTCTATGCATTGTGCCACAAAGTTGGATTTTCTTTCAGAAAAATAACTACTAGAATTGCAAAAAGGTACGTCAAAGCTTTTGAAAACGAGATGCTGTAACTATTTTTTACTCGTGAAAAAAAGAGAGAGATACTGATGTTCCGTCCTTATACGTACGTACCGTGGCCGGACTTAGCTTGGCCAACTGTATAATCTGACAGAAGTTAGCCAAACAAATCCAGGCTTACTTGCTCTAATACCGATTTTCCTAAATCTCCATCTTGTCAGAGGCTGTGGCATCGGCTCATTTGTGAGCCAGATAAGTCAATCAATAGTAATAAATGAGTCACGTTGTGGGTGTTATGAAATTCGGGATTATTCATAAGAGGCATTTCACTGATTTTATCCAACTTTTTTGGGAGAATTTACCAATATAATATTTACCGTTTCGACATAAATAACTGTCTTATGTGCGGTCACGCTATGTCTCATGCTAAGATAAATTGGAAACAATACAGGGCCTGAATTGATAAAACATATTGCAGCACTAAATTACCCCTGTCCAGTGGAATTATAGTATTTTGGCAGTAAGTACTTTTGCAAGAACGAGAAGCACTATGTATACTCGTAGTGGCAACGCGTGTTGAAAATCTGGTGGTCAAGTCTGTTATTTGAATTGCCTTAGAATTACTATTATATATAATTAAAAGATCTAGCGTACAAATCTATAAAATCACATAAAGAGGTAAAGCAACTTTACAAAGACCAAAATAATGACAAACCATATTAAATTCCCATTAAGAAGATATTGTATTAGAATTTTATTGTAAAATAGCTGTACCCGCAACTTCGTTCGCTGTTGCTAACCTTGCATAATTATATCAGTGGAGCTTAAAAAATTATGAAATTAATTTCAGCGGTCCTTCTAAAAGTCTTCTCATTGTAAAATATACAATAAGATATTAGCGCTTTAAACTGTACATTTGATAAATATAAGTGATACAGAGAAGGTCGCACAATAATGTTCGCCATTAGCGGACAATTCTGATGAAATAAAGATTCTGCATAGCATTAACGCATATTCAGTACTCATTTTAAAACGGAAGATTTTTTTTGGTAATGTATGGATCTCGATTGCCCGCTTATTATTATAAAAATAACTTACTATGAAAATTAAATATCATTAGTATATATCTTTCTTGCTACAAAATTTTATGTAGGCATACAAAAGTTTTTGTTTTTGTTAAAACTACATAACCGAAGAAGTAATGTAATGTACCTCAAAAAAGTCATACGTTTTGTATATTTTTTTGCTGGAAATGACGAACTGAAAATTTTTTTGGCCAAAAAAAATACTTCTTCGGTAGTACTTTATAACAAAAAATAATGATTTTAGCAGGATTTACCAAGTTATAGTTAAATATTTCTAACAAACATTTCAGTTAATTAGTTCTAACAAAAAAAGAATCATCCTAATCGAAGCATCCGTTTTCGAGTTATAGTTAAATACTACTTTCGTGCCCTCTCCCACGGGAACCTCCATTAATTTCCGGGATAACATTATTTCAGGTAGACTATTCTAACAAAAAAGTATAATCTAAATAGAAGCACGTGTTTCCGAGTTATAGTTAAATACGATTATCATCCCCCTACCGCGGCAACCCCCACAAATTTTTGGGATAAGATTATTTTTAGTTACTCTTTTCTAACAAAAATGAATCATCTAAATCAAGGCACGCGTTACTGAAATATAATTAAACAAGACTTTCATCCCCCTTCCAAGGGAACTATTTCAGATTTTCGGGATAAAAAGTAAATAAGATCCTACGTCATTGTAACAGCCTTAAGCATACCAAGTTTCATTAAATCCATCCAGCAGTTTAGGAGTTATGTAAAATCCAGAAACAGACAGACAGACAGACAATTTTTTTTTAATTATAGATCTGGAATCTATCGTTAAAAAGACACCCCGTGAAAGAATTTCAGAACTTGACTTGTTACAATTTTATTATAAGTATAGATTACTTATCAGTAATTTAAAATAAAATTCTACACTGTGTTAGGCTAGATTGTAAAATTACTAGGGAATGCTCTTGACGGGTCTCCCTTAAGCACATAAAATATTATCAATTCAAGGTCACGAGGTCAACTTTTACTACTAGTGCTGTACCAGTTACTATTGCCGCCATTGAATTTAATTGCATCTACTTTCACTGACGCGATTGGGATTTCTCTAGTACTACACCGTAGTATATTTATTATGTTATATATTCTCTGACTACACGCTACTGAGCACTTGACAATTTCTTTTATTCTCGTGTGAAGCTGTCTTTTAAATTATCACTATTTAATTCCTAGGATTGGAAACTTCTCGTGATTTGGCACTTGGCAACATTGTAGAATTCTTTTCGTTATCAAGCAAGATGGCGGACCAGGTATGTGCCGATTTTGTCGACGAATTATTAGAAAAACTAAGTTTTTATCGACGATTTTCATTGAAAAGTGTTGTTAAATTATCAATCTACTGTGTTCTATGAATTTTCTGTGATTACTTTGAGTGTAAACAGTGAAAATGTGTTCATTGTTCGTGCACGTGGAGGATCGGCTGTATAACCGAGAAGATTCGAAAATATCGTAATGAAAAGCTTGGTATAATTTAGTTTCAGACTATATACGTCCGGTTTCTCGAGTTTGGTATTTCATACATATTTTCGCTGTTGTAATATTCCTGCATAGATCTGGCATGATCCTTGAATAGGTTAGATTTATACATAAGGAATGCCAAACGAAACATGCAGGGTTTTTAACGTATTACCTGCGCACTAATAACTAGTAATATGAGTAGAAGTCGATTAAAACCGTTAATTATTTGCTTAGTTTAACAATTTGTTGAGGTTATGTTTATCGTCTGTAACCACTGATTATGGACGGATTTCAGATGGATGTGCATTGACTGTAAAATGATGATATCCACACGACGGTCTTCTGAATACACAAATGAAGAAGACTGTGTTTTCTAACCCATTCTCTGATTGCAGTCAACAATGTGTGATTACCCCTCATCACCTTAAAACATAATCTCTAACATTCCTTAGCTACATTTAAAGCTTTAGTAGAAATCTTAGTTGTTTGTGCTGTAGTTAGCGACAACTAATAAACAATTAAAATTGCAGACAGAACGTTCATTCCAAAAGCAACCAACCATATTCCTGAACCGTAAGAAAGGAATCGGCATCAAGCGTAGTCGTAAGCCACTGAGGTACCACAAAGATGTGGGCCTTGGTTTCAAGACACCTAGAGAGGTAACGCATGGTGTGATGTTCTAACATTTGTTTCTTTTTTTTCTGTAGACAGAGAAAGCATTTCAGAAACAGGCGACTGTCTTCCTCAACAAGAAGGGGGGCATGAAGCGGAAGGACATGAGACATCATAAGAATGTCGGTCTAGGTTTCAAGACTCCGAGAGAGGTCGGTGTTTATATCATTTTTGGTACGAGGTGGTGGCGGGACGCAGACGGTGCTGGATGCTATGTTGTCATGCCTAGGGCTATGTGTTCCAAGCTAGAAATATATAATGTTGTCTATAATACTAAAAGCTATTGTTTATCCATTATAACTTCTCCTCTTCAGACTTGATAGTTATGTCTAAATCTATAAGTATGTACTGTCTAAATGTATAGCTATCTACCATCTAAATCTATAGCTATCTACTGTCTAAATATTTTATGTAGATCATCTTCCACCATTGTCAAGTAACTATATGTTATTATATATCACCATTTTATTCCTAAAGTATTGGTGTACCAGCCTTTTTATTTACATGCTATAGTATTGTGCTTAGAGTGAAACTGCAAAATAAACAATTTCAGTGCCATCCGAAAATGTAAAAAATTACATTGTTTATTACGAATTAAAATCTTAAATAGTATTATGATATTTAGTAATATATTTTGTAAATTGGTTCACATAGTCCATAGCTTATTCGGAAGCTCTCATTAAAAGGCGTCACTTCAAATGTGCATGTAAGAACACATACATGACCGAGGAACTTGAGCTTTACATTAGAACAGTTTTGTTTTATACACATTGTTAGAATGAACAACACAACTCAGAATATTATTTAAGGTTCCTTGTTATTTACCCTCAAGTCCTGGATATAATTGATTGATAAGTTTTTTATTAACACAATTCTAAAATGAATAAGGGGCACCGGGACATATTTATCCCTCATGTCTGGGATGTCTGGTGGATCACAAAAAAATCTTTTTTAAATCTAGTTCCTTTAGGACTATAGTATAAAAAAAGAGAACTTTATACAATTATTATTCAAAATTATAAACAATCTAACTTATTGTAAGGTATGCAATTTTGCATGTGGAAATACAACACAAAAGCTAAACAAACATATTATTAAAACTATAAATGTGTACAGTACAGTGTATGTATGCCTGAACTTTGTGATTCAGTTATAAAAAGCTCATTTGTTCTGCCTCTGCATTGCTAGTTTTGGTAAGTTATTTTACTGAAATATGATTTCTCCAGAGAAATCTTAAGTTCACCAGCTTATGCTAAAAGGTATGTGTATCATGTCACTAAATAACCATTCATTACTTCTACTTGTACTAATCTTGCATATCCTCTACATTGGGAAGGTATAATAAATTTTTTTCTATTTCTATGTAATTTGTATCTATTTGATATTGTATGTATATGATGTTAGTCTTTTTGGATAGTTAGATTTTTATATATCTTGGATAGAGATGGCCCACATATAGATTAGTTGGCCCTGCCCCATCTTATTAGCATTCACTATGTGATATATAAGGATTGTCTTATAGCAAATAAAAATAATTTGAATTTGTATATTTCATAAATGGATCTATTGCCCAAAAGCTTACACAACAGACCCAATTTATTAAGCTTTGTAAACAATTTACAATCTATTTAATATGTGCTTGTATTGTATTCAATATTGTGTATTTTTTTCTGGCTATAAAATTACATATGCTATATGTTATTTTTGGGTAATATACATGAAGCAAAAAAATTTAGGCTTGGGAGTGCATTGTCTTCACAATATTATTAGCTTACTAATTTAAAACCTTTAGCTATTATAAAGTAATCTTCATACACATGAAAATATTATATGAAAAATATGGAATTATGGTGATGGAAACATGATTTCACAAATTTTCTGCTAACATTTTACGTAAATCTATTTGGCATAAAACCCTAATGGGATATTTTAAAATGTGACTGTTATATGATGAAATCCACACGACGGTCTTCTGATTTACTAAATGATGAAGACTGTGTTTTCTAACCCAAATTCTGATTACAAGTCACAAGTATGTATACTTTTTACCACATTCTCTTAATTTTCATAAAGTCTCACTTGTAATTCTTGTTATCGAATTTGTTTATTGTGAGGGCTTCTGTAGTAAGTGGCAGAAATGCTGATCTGTGGTGGCAGTATTGCATCAAAAATCTTAATAACTTATTAACAGAAATGGATCTTTTTAGAAAAAGGTTATTCTGTAAAAATCATAGCCACTCATCAAGTCCTATTTGATATAAACTTAATCCGGCGTCTTTTAGAACAATCCATTATGTGGCTAAGGGCTTAGACAACTGAACTTATATCTACACCATCCCCATAACACTATCTCACCTCACCCACTGGTCTACTTTCCAGGCGATTGAAGGCACGTACATCGACAAGAAGTGTCCATTCACTGGCAATGTGTCGATCCGTGGTCGCATCCTCACTGGGGTCGTGCAGAAGATGAAGATGCAGCGCACCATCGTCATCCGACGAGACTACCTACACTACCTGCCCAAGTACAACAGATTCGAGAAGAGACACAGGAACATGTCGGTGCATCTGTCACCTTGCTTTAGGTGAGAATGGATAGATATTAACCAACAGCGGCTACACTGCAAAAGCCATGTCTAAATATAGAATAGAACCACCAGAAATGGTGGAGGTTTCTTATATAATGTGGGAGCGAGAAGTCCGATGTCCTGCTTTGAGTGTTTTGTCCCCACTAGCCTGCCTATACAATGCTATCTATGGTTGTTCTCAATTTGTTGTTCTTTGATATATGTTCCCTGATTTCTCAGATGCATTAGCTGATTTAGATAATTGTTTGACTGTTTGATAGCATCATGCATTGCAGATCTCATAAATATAAATGTTATCAAAACTGACCAGTAGTTTGTAAACCCAGTTGTTACTTTATAAAAGTATTACTTGTCTTTTTATGGTTCATTTAGGTCAAATTCAACACTAATATAATGTTTGAATGAATATGGGAGATACTGGGAAATGTAAACCTTTTGAACAAAAATAGTTTGATTTTAGAGAGAAGAGACCCTCTCTTCTTTATTAAAGTCAGTTGAAAAGTGTCTCTGAACGTTAAAAGAACATTAACGATAGAACCTGCACAAAAAAAACAACCTCCATGAAGGTGCCTGATACTGCAGAAAAACGAACCAGTTTTTTTAAATGATGATACTCACACGACGGTCTTCCGAATACCAATTGACGAAAGACGTGTTTCTAACCCAAACTCTGATTTAACGCCTATCAAAATTTACAACTTCCACAAAAATTAAAAGTCCTAATTTCGAAATCATTTCATTTTCCAGGGACGTAGAACTAGGAGATATCGTGACCATCGGAGAATGCCGGCCTCTGTCAAAAACAGTCAGATTCAACGTGCTGAAGGTTTCCAAGGGCAAGGGCTCCAAGAAATCCTTCAGAAAGTTCTAAATAAACTTAATATTTAAGTATTTTAGTGTTTTCTTTGGTTATTCTAATCCTGGGCCCTAATTACTACTGCAAGCTAACGAGCAAATCTAGCGGGACTCAAAAAAAATTGCTATTCACAAATAGATAAATGATTTATGCATAAGGACGATTAGCCCACTCAAGCGCTCTTATCGACTTTATAAAAGATATTAAAATTTGATAAAATGAAAAAAAAATTAAAATTTGGTAATGTTTTTCAACTTATGTTACTTAAATCTTAGCATAATATACTAAAATTCACGTAGAAACCTTTACTTCAATCTATAATCGGTGTCATGTATAAAATGTACCAATTTTGTATAACATTTTATGAGGATTTTTTTCATAGTGAAAAAGTGTGTTGTCTTCAAAAGTTTCTCGTAGCTTTTTTAAAAACTAATCTACCTAATTTTATATCCCATTATTAAAACAGTGTGCGACCGAGCGTGAATAAATCTTATTCTAACAAGTACAATAACTTTCTAATTATAACTCTAAAACTAGACCACCTAGCTCAATCTATTTTCGCACGAAATTAGACGATACCTTTGATCAGCGGTTCTCAAACTTTTTTGGTCACGGAACCCTTTTGACAAGCAAAATACTTGACAGAACCCTACAATAAAACAATAGTTTTTAAAAGTGTATTCTTTATTATATAAGCATAATAAAAGTACAATGTAACAGTTCCTAATTATTACTTACTTTACCAAATGGCAAGTACAATGATAGAAGATAATTAAAAATGAAAAAATTATAACTAATGGGTATGAAACTTTTTTATTTTTTATCAATTGGTTGATATCAGCGAAGTCTGCTATTTGAATTGTCTCACAATTACGATTGGATTGTGTCATAATGGTCGTTTTTGACAGTTTTGGTAGTCTGTTGACCATAATGACTTTACGATTGTGGCAATTCAAAAACTATGCAATAGTCATTGAAGTTTTCCCAAGTCTCTAAGCAATCACAATTATGATTGTCGCCAATATTGGTAGTCTACTAATTTTTGACAGCTGCTCCGATTGTGTTTTGTCTATGGAACGACAATTTTGAAGTCATTCTGCAATCATTGCTATTTTGCTATTGTGTTTGAATTACCGACAAGATTTCTTCGAGCTTTTGTATGAAAATGAGTGTTATTTTGCGTTGGCAAACTTTGTCCTTGGCCCACGGGCTACGTGCTCGACGTCGCTTGAAGCTACATCGTATCTGAGCTCGTTGTGATATGCGAGAAACGAGCAATCCTTATAGTGAACTCACTGAGGCAGAATTTATCGCTCCGCATATGGTACAGCGGCGCCGCAGTAATGGACTGTCTATTATTACGAAGGTAAAATTTAAAACTAATAGTTTTCTATTCTCCATAAAAGTCCTCCACCTCAAATTGGTATTATTTCGTTACTTGCCCAGAGTATCACTACTTCTGAGTAAATCATCTTAATTTCAGATATTTATCTCGTTGGCATTTTATGCGACGGGCTCTTACCAGACGTTGGTAGGCCAAAGTGCACTTCATAATGCATCACAGAAGTCCGTTTCTAGGGCTTTAGCTGAAGTAACTGAAGCTCTAAATAAAGTGTTTCGAAAATACGTTAAATGGCCAACTCAAATAGAGGAAAGAAACAGTATAAAGGCAGGGTAAGTTGCATGTAAAAGTCTAATCACTGGCTAGGAAATTGAAACAACTCATCTTGCCAGCTCTTTATTTTTTTCTATTGTGAGCATACCAAAATAACTTACAATTTGTTTGTATATCCTAATGTAACAGATAATTAATGTTCCATTTTAGATTTTATCAAAAATTTGGATTTCCCAGAGTTTTGGGTTGCATAGATGGTACACATGTGTCCATTTTAAGGCCTCAGACCCATGAAGAGCGATTTTTCAACGGGAAAGGATATCATTCCCTCAATGTTATGATACCTAGTAAGTTCATATTATTACTTTCATACTCTGAATTTTATGTTATCTTAATTTTATTGCTATAGTTTTAGTGTTTAAATAGTCATTATTCTTTGAAAAGTTTGAGCAAATCAAATGTTATTTTCGGATGCTGTCATTTATCTTCATAAAATATTGAAATAACTGACTGTATGTTTGCATAGATGTTGTGTTCTTTTGCAAAAAGGTACCTGAAATCATGGGTGAGGTATACTTATGCCCTTGTTGCATGTGTGAGTGAAACTTCAAAAAAGGATTAGGGATTTAGTCAGTTTTAATGATAGCCAGTAGCTACATATTTATCTTATTTTTTTTCCTTATTCTGCATGTTGAACTATTGTAGTCTAAAATTTTACTATTGTAAATTTTACAGATATGTGACTCAGATCTTAACATTTTATGTGTTGACCCTAGCAGCCCGGGTTCAACACATGATTCAAGTGTGTGGCAAATGTCGTCAATGCTTGTTGTGTCTTGCACAATATAGCAAATAGACTGAATTTGCCTTTCATTCCCCTGGCAATTGAAGATACTAATGCCGAAAGTCTTGTGTGTTATCTATATGCGTTATAATTGTATATTTATATGTTCCAGAAGAAAGAAACCATTAGCCATCAAATTTGGGGGAAAGCGCTGCTGTGAAACTTAAGAGTTAAGTTTCTAGATATTATTACTTTTCCAAATGTATAGCTTAATAAAAATAAGTTAAATTGTATTGAGTTTAATTAAGATGTTTTATGTATGTTAAGAGAAGTTTAACAGCTGAATTTTGTACCTTTATCCACTAGATTACATTGCTTTATCAATTTTGTTGCTTAATAAGTGAAAATCTATTTCTCTATGACAATCACCTCACATTGTTTATGCTTGTAGTAAGTTAATAATAAGCTCAAGCTCTTTCCTAGAGTGCAGTTTTTGGACAGGGTGGCAACATATTTTGAAATGGTATCATGAAGTCTTTGGGTTCATGATAAATAAAATTTGTTACTACGAAGTATTGGTTTTACTTGTGTTACTAAAGTCATAACCTCCGATAGGGAGAAAAGATCTTACAGGTGGACTAGCATATGCCTCATCTCCGGGCAAGATAAATCAAAACAATTCATTCTTAGATACTCTATTTTAATAATCACTTTCAAATATTGCCTATATATATATACTTATGTAAATCAGATTAGATGAAAAAAGGCTGAATCTGAACAAGCAAATTACTACTTATTAGGAAATACCCAATTTTCATTCATATTATATAAAGTTTGATTTATAATTTTAAACAGTAAGTCAGGAATATTTTCTCTACTAGATTTTATATTTATTGTTTAATTTTATACATAGGTATTCTATTCTATCTTTGTATATGGCCTCTGCGGCAGAACCGCAATTTCGCCAGTGTAGCGTGGTTAAGTAGACAAACGATGTAAAGATTGGCCGGTTTAGCGTGATTTTCGTGCACTTCACAGATGCTCAATGACCATATCTAATGTTAAATTTTGAATCTGAGCTTATTTTTATGACATATACCTGAAACAAACACAAGGACATATACAAGACAGCACAAGTGTTAGTAAAGTTTACAAATATAAAATGTCATAGCCGAATATTATTTACAGTGATAAATTTACATAGGACATACACAAATGGAGTAAATACAAGAGGGAGTAGGGAGGAGAAGTTAATTGGACGAGGGATTTCTTCAGGAATCAAGTCGTATAGAGAGCAGCGATTCCTTGGGCAATCAAAGAAAATATGATCGGTGAACCCTATATCCCTGCCACATTCACATAGGGAGTGATCGCGCACTTTAATTTTACCCAAGAAGACTGGTGTGCAAGCATGACCCAAACGAAGGCGACATATGGTAGATACTGCCTGTTTATTAGATTTTTTGTGCTTAGAGAACCAGGGTTTAGTAGGATCAGAAGGTTGGATGAGGCCAAAAATCTTTCCCTTTACCATTTTATAATAAGTACATAAGGTTTTTTGTTTAGTTTGACTTAGACTTTGACATTTACGATTTTTGTATAAAATTGTCTATGATAAGCTAATGAGCGATATATGTTACTTTATTTTGGAAATAGTATCAATTAATGACTTTTTTTAATAAATTGAAGTATTTAATATGTTAAAGAGCGTTAGTTTTAAATATTGACCAATAAATGAGTGCATTTAGACGATATTATTTTGTAACATGCATAGTAGACATAACTTTCAATGTAATGGTCACAACTGATATTTTATTGTAATAGCAACATTGAGATTCTACCAACAATTCAAAAACCATACAATAGTAATCCAATCGACATTGAAATTGTGTTCTTAGCGACTAGCTATTCAAATGAAAATGACTATTGAATATTGATTGGATTGCTATTGTCCTGTATTTTTTTGGATCCAACAGACTTGGGCCCCAGGGTCGGCGTCCAGTCTATTGCGATATTTTGTTTTCGTGGCTGCATAGGTTGAGAATCCTGTTTCGCACAAATATGTTGTTGGGAACGGGAGAAGAATATTCAGAGCCATTCTGCCAAGCATTGGATATTCATCACGGATTCTGCACCAAAAATAGTTGTGAGGCGTCGTTTTTAACAGTGACTCCATGACATTTCTAAAAGAGATTCATATATCTCGTTTGACATACTTTCGGGCTTTTGGAAGTTGGGTAAAAAAGGATTATGAATTCAGCTTCATTTTTGTATTCTGTTTATCGGGAAAATACTTTTCAAAAGATGCGCGCATAGAAGTGAGATATTGGACCAATTCTAGTAAACACATCATCTGAAACATTTCTGAGTCGTTATCGCTAACAAACTCACTTAGTGAAAAAAAGTAAAACTTTCTATTCCTCTCTTTCCAACGCAAATAATACAAAAATCTAATTTTCTTTTGAAGGCAGTTATTTTGTTATAGGCCTGGAACACTGCTGTCTGTTTACCTTGCAATGATAATTCAATTCGTTCAGATTTTGAAAGATATCCGCCATAAAATACAATCGGAACAACCAAGTTTTATCATACAAACGGTATTTCAAATTAAAATTATCTGCTGAAAGATACATTTGTAATTCGGCTCTAAGTTCAAAGAGCCTTGTTAAAGTTTTACCCCGAGACAGCCATCGGACTTCTGTATGGAGCAGCAGTGTTTTATGTTTGCTGCCATAGTCTTCACACAATAATGAGAACAATCGGGATTGTAGTGGTCGTGATTTGATAAAATTAATTATTTTTACCGCTTCCTCCATAACTAATTTTAGATTAGACGGCATTTGCTTCATCGCAAGTGCTTGTCTATGCAGAATACAATGGCTGGAAATACAATTAGGCGCTTTACTTTTTATTTGTGATACTGCTCCTGCTGTTTTACCTGTCATCGCCTTGGCCCCCATCTGTACAAATGTCAATGCAATCGTTCCAACTAAAATTATTTTCTTTAAAAAATATGTTTATTTTATTAAAAATTTCTTCCCCGGTAGTGTTTGTGGGCAGCGGTGAACACATAAGCATGTCTTCTTCAAAGGAACGTTCATATGGATATCTCACGATAACCAGCAAGATAGCCAGACCAGTGACATCAGCTGACTCATCCATTTGCAAGGCGAATCGTGTTTTTTGTAGACGTGCAACTAGTTCTTGTTTGACGTAGCTTGCCAGATCATGGATTCGCCGTGAAACAGTATCGTTTGATAGCGGTACAGTAGAAAGATGCTTTGCAGATTTTTCATCGAGCATACATTTTGTTATGTCTAACACATATGGCTTTATTAAATTCTCAGCGATAGTGTGCGCTTCACCTGTCTTTTTTACGAACAAAAAATTATTTATTCCTGTCTTTAGACTCGGGTGTACAGTTTCTAAATGTCTGCGCAATTTGGCAGGTGCCATGGAACTATTAGAAAGCAGTTTACAACATAACATGAGAGAGGTGAGCCGTTGGAATCAACAAATCCGAAACTGATATACGATTTATCATACTTCCTTTTTTTCGTTTTAGAAACCGTGGAGCTTGACGTCGTGGCATTATCGGTAACTGCTGTATTCTCCGCGCGTACTGCTTTTGAACATTCAGCGTCATTAGAAAATGTTGTTGCAACACGTTTAACGCCTTTAAGCCAACGTTCCATTCTTCTTTATTAATAATGTTACACGTCAGGATGGTGGGGTCAAAAGAATGCACAATCGTTACTGCGTTTATGAGACAGTTTAGTCCAAAGAAGAAATGTACAAAACTGATACAATCAGAATACAGCAGGCAGTAGAACAATGAACACTAGTTTCTTATCACGTTTAAACTCCGCAATTCGCTAGCCAGCTTGAAAGTAGGTAGGTAGGAACTTTTCGCTCCGAACGCTAATCGTGAACTGACTGACGAGGCGCGTACGTAGTCTTCTTCTCACCCCTTTCTGGGGTGGGGATAGGGTTTCAGGGCATAGCCCTCTTTGCCCTGGCACTTCTTCGCCCATTACGATGGACGAGTCTATTTGGTTCTCCAGGTTTCAGTGAGGTTTTATAGTCCCTCCGACTCCACATATGGTACGGCGCGATCAAGCCCTGCCAGGTGAGATCCCTTGGGGGAAGGCCCAGCGAGCCGATCAGCAGCCGATACCGTGGAAGTCGGGGGAGGCATCTTCATGGGGTTGTCTTCTCACTTCCTTGTGACAATGAGTTCCCTGGAGAACCCTTTTGTCTTCCTCGTCCCGGGCTGGTCTGGCGGTCTGGCATGTAGGGGGGCTATGCCCTTCAAGTGATCGTGGCGTGAATTGTCCGCTCTTTCGAACATCGTGGTGGCGAGTTTCCTCACGAAGGCCTCTATGTTCTCGTGGTGCAGGTCTCTCTGGATGGTGGCGTTTCTCACGTATCGCGGCGCGTTTACGATTTTCCGCAGCGCGACGTTTTCTTGGGCTTGGAGCAGCTTCCTATGTGTCGGGCTGACGTACGGGTACCAGGCTGGCGCCGCGTACGTCAGTCTAGTCCTCAAGTATGTCTTGTAAATCATCATCTTGGTCCTGATAGGAAGCTTCGAGTGTAGGACGGCGAGTAGTTTGGCGCTGGCTCCCCTCGCCATGCCTACAACTTGCTCTACGTGCTTTCTAAACGTCAGCCTGCGGTCGATCGTCACGCCGAGATACTTAACGTCTCGCTGCCATGGGATGTCCTGGTCCATCAGTTTTAGCTCGTCTGGCAGATTTGAGCCCCCGGTGATTATGGCCTGGGTCTTCGCCACGTTCACCGAGAGCCTCCACTTATTCAGCCATTCCGGCAGGGCGTCTAAAGTGGGCTGCAGCTTCTTGACTGCGAGGGCTGGTCTGATAGATGAGGTGTAATAGGCTGCATCGTCTGCGTACAGCGCTAGCTTCGCCTGCCCAACGACTGGGATATCGTTGGTGTACCAGGCGTAGCATATGGGAGAGATGCAGCTGCCTTGGGGTACCCCGGCCCTCACAGTTCTCTCAGTGGACAGGACATCTTCCAGTGCCACCACGATTCTTCGGTTTCTAAGGTAGCTCGCTATCACTTCTGTGATTTGCCTTGGAGTCTCCGTCTTCGATAGCTTGTATAGCAGCCCCTCGTGCCATACTCGGTCGAACGCTTTTTCCATGTCGAGTAGGACTGCAACGACATACTCTTTCTTGTTGTGGCTGGTGGCCATCTCGTTCACCATCTTCGTGATTTGTAAGGTGGTGGAGTGTTCGGCCCTAAACCCGAATTGCTCCTCCCTCGGAATCACGTGCGGCATCAGGTGGAATAGGACGATTCTTTCGAAGACTTTCGATGCTGTGCACAGCAACGTGATTGGCCTATAGCTTCCGGGTTTCCTGGCGTCTTTACCGGGTTTAGGGAGCATCACCACCTTTCCAAGTTTCCAGCGGTCTGGGAAATGGCCACAGCGGAGTATGCCGTTGTATATGCGCGTCAGGGCTGCTATTGTTTTCATCGGCAGGTGTTTTAGGGCTTCGTTTGTTATCCCGTCCATGCCAGGCGCCTTCCTTCTGGGCAGCTTCTGTATCAGTCTTCTGACATGAACGGGGTTTACATATAGTTTCTTTTCTCCTTCGGTTTCCTCCTCTTCCGGTGTCGGCTGTACAGAGAAGTACTCCCTTAGGTGTCGGTCTACCATCTGTGTATGCTCTATATCTCGTACTGGGTTTGGCTGGAATTGCTGCTCAAGGTGCTCCGCCAGGATCTCGGCTCTGTCCTTAGCAACAAACTTGAGCAGCCCGTCCTTATCCAGGAGTGGTTGAGTGGGCTTCAGATCAGAGGACATCGTCTTGCAGAGCCGATGAACTGAGGGGACGTGCTCGCTCATCCGGATACTATCGATGTGTTCCTCCCAGTTCTCGGTTGCATTCTCGTCCAGGGCCTTCCTAACCTTCTCGACGAGGGCGTTCAACTTGGTTTTAAGCCGGGGGCATCTCGTCTCCTGCCACAGCTTCCTCGTCTCCCTTTTCTCGCGGATGAGGTCCCTTATCCGCGCTGGCAGGGGGGGTAGTCTCCCCTTAGGCGCGGAGGTGTGCGAAGCTGCTGTGAGGGAGGTCTGGATAGCTGTGGTGAGATTTTCGGTTTCCCTCTCGATGTCTTCGGCTGTGTTGATCGGCGCTGTGGTGGTGTTCTGCTGGATCACTCTCTCGAAGGTCTCCCAGCAGATTTTGCGTCTAGGTGGCTGGCATGTTATTCTGCTGGGAGTATCTTTAATCAACAGCAGAACAGGCCGGTGGTCGGAAGGCAGGTCTGTGTACACGTGGAGCTCAGGGGCCGATTTAAGCCCTCTAGTCACCGCCAAGTCGATTATAGAGCCGCTTCTCCCACTTGGCTCATAGTGGGTCCAGGTATCCGGTCCCCAGACTTCGTAATTATGTTGAATGGAGTCATTATGGAGGGCGCGACCGATGGTGTTGATTCTGGCGGAGTTCCAAGCAGGGTGCTGAGCGTTCAGGTCTCCGGCCAGAATTGTCGCGTCCTCTGCGTGTAGTAGGGACCGGATCTCACTTGTGAGCAATCGTTCCCTTGGCGGCTTGTAGATAGCGTAGATTCGCAGGTTTCGGCCTCCTGTCTGCAGAAGGACTCCTAGGGCTTGAATGGAGGTGAAATTGACGTCCGGCAGCGCTTGGTGGACCAGTCTGCGGTGTACCAGCACCGCCAACCCTCGGTATGCTATGCCAAAGGGGGAGATCTCATCTTTCCTGTATACCAGATAATTAGGCATCTTGAACTTAGCTTTCTGCTGCAGGTGGGTTTCACATATTAGCATAAGATCGATCTGCTGCTCACGGAGAAAGAGTTCCAGCTGTTTCCTCTTCCCCGTGAGCGTCTGGGCGTTCCAGTAGCATATTCTAAGATCTCCCCCCATTGCTATTGAGGATTCTCATTAGTCCCATGAGGGTGGCGGTTTCCGCGTCCGTGCCCGACTGGACCGCTTCTAGGATATTCTTAAGGACGTCAATTGTCTGTCCCAGGGAGTTCCTCCTTCCTGCCTCCACGTTGTCGGTGGCGGGTTGGCTCCCCTTCTTCCTCTTCTTTTTCTTCCTGGAGGCACCGCCTCCTGGTGGGTTTGCTGGCGCCATCAGGGTGGTAGCTGCCGTCTCCTGGACTGCTGGCTGCTCAACAGGGGCTGTGCCTCGCCGGCCTCGAGCTGGTGCGGCGACCGTCTCGGCGATCGTGCCCCCACGCCGGTTTCTGGTTTCCCTCTTGAATGCCGGACATAGGTGGAAGTTGGCGGGATGCGGTCCGCCACAGTTTGCACAGGTGGGCGGCTCCTCTCTAGGTCTGGGGCATTCCAGGGCTCGGTGTGCTTCCCCACAGCGCACACAGGCCTGTTGCCTATGGCAATTATGAGAACTGTGGCGGAATTTCTGGCAGCGATGGCATTGTGTGGGGCCCTTCTTGCCCCTCCAGGCTTCCACTATGATCCCCGGCATCATGAGAAGCTCATTGAGTTCATAAATCGCCGGGGTGAGGTCCGGCGTCTTCTGCAGTTGGACGTGAAAAATACTGCCGGGGCGGCCCTGTCTCCCCTTAATATTTTTCACGTATTCCGGCGTGAAGCCTTTTTCTGTGAGGGCGGCATATATTTCCTCGACTTCTGTGTCTGCAGGGAGGCCTCGTATGGCCACCTTGAGGCTCCTCTCAGCTGGCAGCGAGTAGGAAAACCAGCTGAGATTTTCTTTCTTCTCGAGGTCCGACAGATACGATTGAATCACCCGGTATTCATTTTCGTCGCTCGGGGAGAAGCGGATGCCCTGGCCGTACGGGCGTCCATTGGGTGGTCGGCCAAGCTTCGTGGCGAGCGCCTTGAAGTGGTGGGGCCAGTTGTCAAGGCGCTCCACTACTAGCGGCGGGTAGCGAGGGCCTTCTCGTCTCTGCGGGGCCGCGTTCGTATCCGCCCTGCGGTCAGTCGAAGGCGGGGCTTGGGGCGGGGCTTGGGGCGTGGCTCGCGACGTCGACGCCTGT
The DNA here is from genome assembly GCA_947049295.1 of Ligdia adustata. Lineage (NCBI taxonomy): Eukaryota > Metazoa > Arthropoda > Insecta > Lepidoptera > Geometridae > Ligdia > Ligdia adustata. The sequence goes on from OX346237.1 coordinate 7,987,932, forward strand.
GATGGTGGTGGCCGTTGGGCGGGCGGCGCTCTCCCTTGGGCGGGCGGCATTCTCCCTTGGGCGGGCGGCACTCTCCCTTGGGCAGGCGGCATGCTCCCTTGGGCGGGCGGTGCTCGTGATTGGGCGGGCGGCTTGGTCGCTTGGGCGGGCGGCGCTCGTTGTTGGGCGGCTTGCGCGAAGGATGTTTTCCTTTCGCGTTGCGGCAGTGGCCTGGGCGCGGCGTTGCTGGGGCCAGGTACGGGCGTGACTGGACGCTGTAGGGCGGGCGGACGCTGTAGGGCGGGCGGGCGCTGTGGTGGCGACAGCGGTTTTGTTCGCTTGTCGCGCTTGGTTGGGCTAGGCGAAAGCGATCTCGTGCGCTTCTTGGTGGCAGCGGTCGGCTTCGGCGGGCCAGGAAGCGGAGCTCGGCGTCGAAAATCGGTGACGGCCGGCGGCGGCAGGGTGATGATCGCCCTCTGGGCGAACTCCAACGCCGTCTGGTCGTCGATGGAGAGCTCCGTGCCTTCCATCTCGGCTTCGGTGAGGCGCAGGAAAAGCGCCATCCAGCGCAGCATCCCCTCCGATAGCAACTCGGCATTCATGAGCCGAGCGAGCGTGAGAATATCACGCTCGTGTTGCCCCTTCGGCGAGAGTGATGCGATGGGCGGCGGTGGCGCCTGCGCGGATCGTGGCGGCGTCTTCATCACTTCCCGATCTTCATCTTCGCTGTCTGACAGCATAAATGACGGCGGGAGCTGTGGCGGCGGCGCTGGGTGGCCCTGAGAAGGGCCTTTGGACGGGCCCGGGGTCGGGTCGTCGGGCATCTTCTTGATGGTGATGTTGATGAATCACCCGCGTGTTGCAGCCTCGGAGCGTCAGGCGCACATGTCCCTCTGCTCCGGCACTCTGGTGGCGCGGGTGGTCCCCTCCGCAGCGCTTGACTGCGGGCGTAGGTCCTCAGCTATTTCGTCACGAAATAGTGAGGACAAAACAGCTTGCGGCTTACTAGGATGGCTCGTACAACACTTGAAGAATTTAGAATTCGCGGTAAGGCACTCCGACGAGGCGCGACGTGCGATCGCCGCTTTTATACTTAGTCCTAGACTCGAACTCGAACTTTCTCAAAAATACTCGAGTCGGCGCCTTTGATAAACAAAAAGCGGAAATAAAAATAGAGAGACAAAAAAATGCGTTGTAAACAATCTCGACTTTATGTTTTTGAAGATAGAGCCGAAAGTTCACAACTATAGCGTTTAATTCAGAGGCGGATTTTATCAAAGGGACTGCGCGCTCACAAGCATACGCGCGGCGGGAGGAGTCAAAACGTTCGACCAACAAAAACAAAACCAGAGAGAGGTGTTGTTTTTTTTTCTAAATTCTTGCGGAACCCCTACAGGGGTAGCGCGGAACCCTAAGGTTCCGCGGAACACACTTAGAGTACCGCTGCCTTAGATGAAACCTGATCCTAGAGCGATTCTTGCGGCACATTGTCGCAGTACTGCGTGTGGTTCAGGAGAACGGTTGCAATTGAGAAATAAAAAGCAATTCTACATCGTAGTACTTTATTCTTATTATTTACAGTCGTCTAATACTAAAACACATTAGAAATGCGCAGTCAGTCTGTCAATTTCGTAGAGATCCGCCAATATCTCGTCCACCTTTGTGCCTATTTTCTTAGCAATCTGAAACAAGAAAAATAATGTAATTAGAGATTATTGTTGATAAATGTAAAGAAAAATTAAAATTATTTTGTTACTATTCTGGGACACATGATTATATGTCGGGCAGATAAACATTTTTGCAAAAATTTCGTTTTATTTTCATTACTAAGTTATTTTGGCTATTCTATTGAATGTCAAAACTAGTACGTACTTTAACGAAACTATTACATTATACTAAGAGTATTATAAGAAATTTGTTCGCGACGGCTAGAACCTTCGAGATGGATCGCGCTATTTTACTATGTAGGCATCACATCTGCAAGCGGGATCGTTTTATCTTTTGTTTAGTTTCTCCTTAGTATTTGTCGGCATTTAAGTAATGTTTTAGCATAATTGTTATTTGTCGCTCTTCGTAACAACTCGCGCTAAATGTTTATAGTTTTATGACAGAGTGTTAAGCAGGCAAATTACTTTCTAAAAATATTGTAAAATCTATTGTTCTGAATCCCGCCAGATGTAGCTGCAATCCCTCCGTCTCCGTGAGAATAGTTGTGCGCCTTCAAAGTAGTTATGTACTATATCTTAGTAAAATGTAAGTAGGTTCTCTATTATACAACTTGCTAACTAGGTAGATATACGAAAGACACATAAGATCGTAAATATACCGGTAGATATAATAGGCCTAAGTTAGTCAAGTAAGAACCTATGTACTAAGTTTGTAAATAAATAGTTGGGCTGTTTGTATTCGGATCCCCATCGCAGATGTAAAGTCGCTTCGTATTAACGTAGGAAATTGATTAGAGTACATCTATTCGATAGTTAGGAAAAGCCCACATGGTCAGGTACTCGGCAGGTAAAGGCTGTCTCGCTCTACGAGCGCTCTCCTTCGATGTGAAGGGACCGTACGATCCGCGCGGCGCGCGGGGTATAGTTTACAGTTACGGGAGCGGTGGCGGGGATGGCATAAATACCCCGGAGCCGACCATGTGCGGGGCTGTTATGGGTGTTGTGGGGTGTTGTGGTTGTCAGCTGAGTATTAGTTGGTCGTTGGTTAGTTGTACTCAGACTGTAGTGCTCGTGCCCGCCGCCCTCGCGTATCAATAGAGCGGCAGAGATAGTTTGGCAATAGATAGCTGCGACAGCAGGAAACTTCCCAGTCGATATTAGGAATAACTGCATTCGAAGACGAAGCGACTCTTCTGCTTGCGAGTGGGACTCGAAGACAACGCAGTAGCCGAAGTCAGATCGTCACACCGTCTTTTCTTCGGCAATCCCAGCACACGTGGACGCTTTGGGTGGTGGAACATTTTCGAAGCATAGTTGACACATTTCGCTATCGCACGTTTCCTCGCCCGTCACCGTCGTCCACAAAATTACAAGGTTATTTCCAACGAGTAAAACGCTTAACTGTAACATTGTGACTGGTTGACACCTAAATATTAAAAATATTCCTAACCAGACACACTATTACTCCTTGGAAAAACTTCATATAAAAAAAAAACTACCTGTAACACTGGCATTAAAAAATCCCAGTAAAATTTCTGTTGAAAATGCAAAAACCGCGACATATCCAATCTGTCGTCTCGCGAATCATGATATCATCATAACCTTTGTGTATATGTGTGTGTTGGTAAATACGTGCGTGTTTGCATTTGTCTATTTTTTTGCTTTTTATACATGGCACCATACGATTAGCATATTTGTCAGCGTCAAATTTACTAATTTTCAAGTTATTAATCAATCAAGTTTAGTCAAATATCAAGCAATACGTCATCGTGGTCAAGTTAAAGCCACCTTATGTACCCTCGCAAAGCGGTGGAGACCATGGTTATTTCCTGCGAACACGTATATCACGTTTTTCCGTCTTTATATCGCTTCTGCACACTCGTGCACATAAACAAGACATTAATGGTTAATATTACACATTAAAACTTGCAGAATCACTAGTTTTGCAATAAATAAATACACAGACAGAGACGTCAATTTTTAAGCGAAAGCTTGGAAACTCTTATTTGTGTTTGTATGTTTGTACTCACGTCCATCTTGTCCGGAGTGGGCATGCAGGTGTAGAGCGCAACCAGGTCACCGTCCAGCATGCCGCGCGCCGCGCCGCCGCCCACCTGACGCTTGGAGCACTTGTATGTACTGGGGATAACATACATTATTATTATTATTATTTATATTTTTCTATTTAGAAATCACTCGTTGCCGAGGTAGTAACGAAATTCGCGGGCTTTTGGCCAAACGAAATTCTTTTTTTTTTTTTTTTTTTTTTTTTTTTTTTTTTTTTATTATTCTTCGATTGATAAAAACTTACGTACTAATCTACACGTGTTCAAAATGACTGCTTTCTGAAGTAGGATGGAGGTTAGTCGGTGTATATTAAGAAGTAGTAGGCTTGTGTGTAGTGTGTGTGGGATGACACCGATGGATGAAATGATGATTGGAACGGTTTTACTGTTATTGGAACGGTTTTTACTGTTATTATTATTATTATTAATCATTTTATTTCAGAATAAATTCCATATGTCACAAGTTAAATAGAGGTCTTAAAAAGAAATCATTAAGTACATTAAAATTAAATTAAATTATTTACATAACATCAATATTACTATTAGGTACTGTTAAAGTTTCTGTCCCATCAAAATTCTCATTCATTGATTTTGCAATGGGCAGTCAAACCTTGCCACAACCATTTTCAAATTATAGCGTCAACATAATGATTAGTACATTACTGCCGCGGTCTATAGTGACAGCTATGCGATGGCTGAGAGCGATGCAGCCTATTATTACAGCTTGGCCATAAACAGTTCTTATAGCGGTGATGGTCGAGTGGTTAGTGGGGTCGATTGCCGTGCGAAAAATAGGAGGTTCGATCCCACGAAACATGCAAAAAGTGCCTGAGCTAACGGTGAAGAAAACATCGTGAGGAAACCTTAGCATAGTGTTAGGGCGTTTCTTATCGCTCGCCTGGCTAGCCACTACTCTCAAGTTGTAAAATCTGTCGTAAACCTATCAGTATGTTTCGGCAGCCTTCCTTGCGAGCCCAGGCCATGACTAGGCATGTTCCATCTAGGGCTACAGTACCGCTGACTTCCGTGGTCGTGCGAACTTGTGGTCAAATGTTTACCAGTGTTAAGATAAAAAATAAATAAAAAAAGCTGCGCTAAGCAACGCTCTCTGCAGCAGTGAAGTACTAATAGAACACAAAAAAACAAATCCTAGTTGGTGAACCCCTTGCTTTAAAGCGCGGGTTCAAATCCAGACTCCGACATTTACCTCTGTGTTTTGCATTCGTGTCCCTATAAGAAATAATTAAACAGTGAAAAAAAAACACTAACGGAGAAGGTTCGTTTCAATTTGGCTAGCTTGGTGGCTAGGCTATAGCCTACGATTATTATTATAAGAGAAATCCTTGTGATACACGTTGAACAAAATAGTACATTACCGGTGCGCGCGCGGGTTGAGCCCCGCTATGTGACAGCAGTAGTTGTTCATCACGTTCTGCAACATCAGCAGGCGGCGGTACATCTTCTCTGACAGCGGCAGTATGTAGCCCAGACTGCCGTCTAGACTCGCTGGAAATATAATACGAGTAGCTTATTTAATAGTAAATTGACAACATTTAAAAAAATATACACCCCCCCCCCCCATTTTTATTACGATAATGGAGAAACAAATGAAAGAAACGTAGTACTATTTTATATTATTCAGAATTTAATAATTATGTTTTTATAGATTTTTAAACATATAAGGAAAGATCAGCATAAAGTTATTCTCGCCGAAAGTTCTTGAAAAAATTCATTATTTATCTGTATTTTTGTTGTTTGTTTTGGTTTGGTTCACAGACGACAGTTACAATAATATATTTATCGGTGGCATCTGAAGGTCTTGACATAAATACGAGAATTTTTTTCATCAGTTTTTTGTAAATAATTCTGAAGAATCTATCCACTATATAAAAATTTGGTATTTTTAGTACGAACTCTTCACTACATTATCACGAAATTGTTTTGTAATTTCCAACACTTTGCAAAAATAAAATGTTATCAATTATGATACAAGTGTGTTCAGTTGTTCGTTACAGTCGAGGTGGTACTATCGGTTAACGAGACGAGACTACTGACTGAGGTTTGAAGATCAATTGGTATAGAAATCTTTTAAGTTTGTTATACGAGATGATTCTAAATGGTTTGTGACAAAATAATTAATTAATAATTTATTGTAATAATAATAATTATTTATAATTTTTTTTTTTTTTTTTATTATTACAAATAAAAAATTATTCTATTCTAAATTGATTGCGTATATTTAGTATACTGAAAATATTAAACAAATCGTAAAAGTAAGCTAAGCAAGCGAAGTAAGCTTCGTCAAGATTGGTTGGAAACTACGTCCTGTACGCGAGTGAGAAATTCCTTGCTGACAAACATACATACATACACACACGCACACACACAGAAGAAAAAACATATTATCAGCGAGTCGCTCCGCTCGCTCGGTCAATGTAACAGTGATGTACTGGTAGTATACTGACTGTACATAGTGACGTGTCGCCTGTTGTTAGCGTGGGGCACGTGTCGCTCGGTCAATGTAACAGTGATGTACTGGTAGTATACTGACTGTACATAGTGACGTGTCGCCTGTTGTTAGCGTGGGGCACGTGTCGCTCGGTCATTGTAACAGTGATGTACTGGTAGTATACTGACTGTACATAGTGACGTGTCGCCTGTTGTTAGCGTGGGGCACGTGTCGCTCGGTCATTGTAACAGTGATGTACTGGTAGTATACTGACTGTACATAGTGACGTGTCGCCTGTTGTTAGCGTGGGGCACGTGTCGCTCGGTCATTGTAACAGTGATGTACTGGTAGTATACTGACTGTACATAGTGACGTGTCGCCTGTTGTTAGCGTGGGGCACGTGTCGCTCGGTCATTGTAACAGTGATGTACTGGTAGTATACTGACTGTACATAGTGACGTGTCGCCTGTTGTTAGCGTGGGGCACGTGTCGCTCGGTCATTGTAACAGTGATGTACTGGTAGTATACTGACTGTACATAGTGACGTGTCGCCTGTTGTTAGCGTGGGGCACGTGTCGCTCGGTCAATGTAACAGTGATGTACTGGTAGTATACTGACTGTACATAGTGACGTGTCGCCTGTTGTTAGCGTGGGGCACGTGTCGCTCGGTCATTGTAACAGTGATGTACTGGTAGTATACTGACTGTACATAGTGACGTGTCGCCTGTTGTTAGCGTGGGGCACGTGTCGCTCGGTCATTGTAACAGTGATGTACTGGTAGTATACTGACTGTACATAGTGACGTGTCGCCTGTTGTTAGCGTGGGGCACGTGTCGCTCGGTCAATGTAACAGTAATGTACTGGTAGTATACTGACTGTACATAGTGACGTGTCGCCTGTTGTTAGCGTGGGGCACGTGTCGCTCGGTCATTGTAACAGTGATGTACTGGTAGTATACTGACTGTACATAGTGACGTGTCGCCTGTTGTTAGCGTGGGGCACGTGTCGCTCGGTCATTGTAACAGTGATGTACTGGTAGTATACTGACTGTACATAGTGACGTGTCGCCTGTTGTTAGCGTGGGGCACGTGTCGCTCGGTCATTGTAACAGTGATGTACTGGTAGTATACTGACTGTACATAGTGACGTGTCGCCTGTTGTTAGCGTGGGGCACGTGTCGCTCGGTCATTGTAACAGTGATGTACTGGTAGTATACTGACTGTACATAGTGACGTGTCGCCTGTTGTTAGCGTGGGGCACGTGTCGCTCGGTCATTGTAACAGTGATGTACTGGTAGTATACTGACTGTACATAGTGACGTGTCGCCTGTTGTTAGCGTGGGGCACGTGTCGCTCGGTCATTGTAACAGTGATGTACGGGTAGTATACTGACTGTACATAGTGACGTGTCGCCTGTTGTTAGCGTGGGGCACGTGTCGCTCGGTCAATGTAACAGTGATGTACTGGTAGTATACTGACTGTACATAGTGACGTGTCGCCTGTTGTTAGCGTGGGGCACGTGTCGCTCGGTCATTGTAACAGTGATGTACTGGTAGTATACTGACTGTACATAGTGACGTGTCGCCTGTTGTTAGCGTGGGGCACGTGTCGCTCGGTCATTGTAACAGTGATGTACTGGTAGTATACTGACTGTACATAGTGACGTGTCGCCTGTTGTTAGCGTGGGGCACGTGTCGCTCGGTCAATGTAACAGTGATGTACTGGTAGTATACTGACTGTACATAGTGACGTGTCGCCTGTTGTTAGCGTGGGGCACGTGTCGCTCGGTCAATGTAACAGTAATGTACTGGTAGTATACTGACTGTACATAGTGACGTGTCGCCTGTTGTTAGCGTGGGGCACGTGTCGCTCGGTCAATGTAACAGTAATGTACTGGTAGTATACTGACTGTACATAGTGACGTGTCGCCTGTTGTTAGCGTGGGGCACGTGTCGCTCGGTCAATGTAACAGTAATGTACTGGTAGTATACTGACTGTACATAGTGACGTGTCGCCTGTTGTTAGCGTGGGGCACGTGTCGCTCGGTCATTGTAACAGTGATGTACTGGTAGTATACTGACTGTACATAGTGACGTGTCGCCTGTTGTTAGCGTGGGGCACGTGTCGCTCGGTCAAGTTCAAGTTCATTTATTGGTAATTGTTACAAATTACATGTCAAATATAGAATACTACAATATAACAAGTACACATCATGTACTAACGTTACATAGCTTTAGAATAAAAATAATAACATTCGAACAGTAAAATATTAAAATATCAAAAAAAAAAAGTAATCAATTCCTTGAATAAATTCGTATGTCACTCAAAATAATAATAGTTGATAAAATAAATATCGATACATTACTTCACCTAATTTTAGGGATAAATTCCTCGAAGTCATAAAATGACTCTTGAATGAGCCAACGTTTGAGTTTCATTTTGAAAGCTGGTAGGCTAACGGATGCAATAATGTTTGCAGGCAGTTTGTTATATACAGTCGGACCCATGACGTGCGTAAGTTTGGCAGACTTCTCCAAGCGACGCGGAAGGTTGGCGATCTGGAGTCCGTGACGCATGGGGTAACGGTGCCTCGCAGCTAGCTCAGTGTATTTGGCGAGATTCATGCGTGCGTACACAGCCACCTGATAAATCAGGATGGCTGGCAGCGTCATTATGCCCAGCATTTGAAATATCGGTCGAGCCGGGGCATCCCAGGCAGCGCGCGCTATGCATCTAACAGCCCGCTTCTGCATGCGGAACGCGCGCTCCCGGTCCGCGGCTCGAGCCCATAGCTCAGCGCCATACTGCAGCAGAGAGTGGACCGTCGCGAAGTAGCACGATCGCGCCACCTCGCTTGGCACCACTCTAGCCACCCGGCACAGCGCGAAGCACGCACTCCCCAGCTTCCCGCACAGGCTATCTATATGAACGTTCCATTTTAGACCACTATCGATATGGAACCCCAGAAACGTAGTTGTCTCTTGCTGCACAATACTCACTCCATCCAGAAGGACTGTCAGAGGTCTAGTCGACCTGCCTGACAAGTTGAATTGAATGAAGTGAGTTTTGGTGAGGTTAAGCGTCAACCCATTAATGCGAAACCACTGCGACAGTTGGCTTGCCGTTTCGTTCAGCTTCTGTTCTAGAGTATCCACCGAGGGCGCCGTGACTACCGCCGCCACGTCGTCTGCGTACATGAGAACTTCGGCAGCCTGCACAGCGACCGGTAGATCATTCATGAGAATGGAGAACAGTATATTGGAAACTGACGATCCCTGCGCTACGCCCATATCGGGGAGTAGTGGGTCTGATCTAATAGAACCTCCTTCGCCTACTACTATCTGGGATCTTCCCTGCATTAACCCTGTCAGAAGAGCATGTGACGCACCAACCACGCCGTAGTGCTGCAGTTTTGCAGCGATTACGGCGTGATCGGCCACATCAAATGCCTTCGAGAGGTCGCAGCAAAGAATTGCCACCTGCTGTTTGGGAATGGAGTCTCGAGCACCCACGACGCGGCGTATCAGCTCGCGAGTCAGCGAGGTTGTTGAACAACCTTCGCGGTACGCGTATTGTCGATCGGATAGCGCGTTTGTCTCAGACAGAAATCCAACAAGTCGCGAGCTGAGACCGTTCTCCAGAATTTTTGCAACTGCAGGTATTATGGAGACAGGTCTGTAGCTATCTATCGCTTCGCGTTGCCCCTTCCCTTTATAAAGTGGGGATACCTTACTGACTTTGAAGGGCCCAGGAAATATTCCCTCCCTCAAACAGCTATTAAATATATCGGCTAATATCGGTGCGAGCGGAATGATAGCAATTTTTATTAATTTCATAGACAGGTCATACACGTTGGAAGTCTTATGAGGAATCCTAGTCAAGACTATCCGGTACATTTCATCTACGCTGAACCTACGCAGCCACAGCGAGCGGTCGGGCGGCACGCGCGCGGCGGCGAGCGCGGCGAGCACGCGCGGAACGTCTGCGCGCGGCGCACCGCACGCAGCGGCTGCACCCACGAATCTTGCATTCACGGCGTTCACCACAGACCGTTTGCAACAAAAATTTGTGCCATCAGATTTTTTTACCATGTCTACAAAGTCGACCCGAGGGGTGTTATTTTTCCCTCGCTCTTTATTTATTACTCTCCACATCGTTTTTGAGGTCTTTTCACTAGAATTAATTATATTACAATAATAATTAGATTTAGAAATACGTATAAGTGAGTCATAATATGCATTCATGTCATAAATAATTTTATTAAGGTCGTCATTATGAGGAATTTTGTGACTAAAGTCAATTATTTCAGAAATCAATGCCCCATAATTAATTACTTCTTGGGATACCCAAGATGATTCCGATTTTTTATTAGTTAAGGTTTTTCTCAGCGGAAAACAATCGTCAATCTTATTTTTTAGTATCGTGACTAAAGATAATGCTTTTTTAGATGTATTATAATTTTTCATGGTAAAAATGTTCCAATCAATACTATCAATTGACATTACGAAATTCATCTGATTCGCATTAGAGAAGCTCCTACTTAAACGATGACACGGTTGAGGCTGTCGACTAGTACATAGAACCTTACATTTAACTCCGTGATGGTCGCTCAGCCCCGTGGTGACACGGTCTACGCTCAACGTGCCGGCGGGCAGGTTTGTGTACACATGATCCAGACAGCTAGACCTGGTTGTACCTACCCTGGTTACGAAATCTACTTCATTACGCAAGTCATGAGTCGACAGTAAGTCCATCAGTGTATCAACGTCTGTTTTAGAACCCGCCAAAGTGTCGATATTGAAGTCACCTATTATAATACAGTTTATACCTAACTCGGTAATTCTGTCGAGCAAGCTTTCAAAGTGAACCAAAAACTCATTAGTGCTAACAACATTCGTCCTATACACACAGATAATAGTCAATCCAACTTCACTTAAATCTACAGCGGATATTTCTAAATATTGTTCAATAGATAGTGACGTCAATATTTTGTTTTCAACACAGCTAGTACCACGCTTAATAAAAATACATGATCCGCCGTGGCCATATTGCGTCCTACAATAATACGATCCTAATTCAAAACCACCGATTGCAACGCATTTTAAACTACATTCCGATTGAAAATGCTCCGTTAACGCAAGCACATCGCAACTAAATTCGCCTTCCAGTTGCACTTCAATCATCCCCGTCTTCTTATTAATGGAGCGAATATTCTGATGGCAAACTGTCAGATACTTATGCAGCGGTTGCGTAGTCGCATTCGAATTCGCATTATGTGGCGGAGGTCGGCGCGACGTGGGGTCGCTGCGGCTCCGCGGGACTGGACTGCGCGTGCCCGCCGGCTCCTGCCATCCCCACTCCGGCGCGGCGGCGGTGGAGAAACCAATCGGTCATGCGAACTAGTGGCGGCCATGCGTCCGGCGAACTAATCACGTCATACAAGCTCTCGGGGAAGCCGATAACAAACGAGGCATGTTTGTCCGATTTTATGTCGCGTTTAACTACAGTGTATTTGTCACATGGTTTAATTTTATTTAAGTAGTTAACAACATTCTGTGTCGTAGTCTCGGGCTTAAACGACCATGCTTGGATATGCTTTAGTCGTTCAACTGTCTGGAGTTCGTCGTCAGTTTCACCTGAGCCCATAATGATTTTACGTGGTTGAGTCCGTTTCTTCGTAACGGTCGTCCATCCGTCGTCGTTTGTGCGCGTAGCCATATCTTTTCCGTAAAGTTGGACGGTTGCAGCAGTGGTCCCATCCCTAGATGCAGCTACTTTCTTACGTCCGTTATTGCGGTTCGACTTAGGCTTGTGTTCGGGTGCATGAGTGACTACCTTCTCGCTCCCGCTCGCCGAAATCTCCGTCTGCGTCTCATGAGATGACTTTTTCTTTTTCTTATTACATTCGTCTTCCGTCTCGTTCGCACGGCGCTTGCGCGACTGCCGGATTGGTCGCTGGTCCTCGTGCTCGAAATGCGACGTTGTCACTCCGCCGGGGGGAGGGGTGCCCGCGTCGTCGGTTTGTGCCCGCTGTACAAGTGTTAGGGACTTACCAGCGATTACTTCTTTCACAGCAGCAATAATGGCGTCCGCGTGAGTTTTTGGAATTGCATGGTAGTCCACCAACAGGGCTTCAATCGCAGCAACTCTTCCGACCAACTCCGTGACTGCTGCTAGCACGTCGGTGAGCACAGGATCGCTCTTTTTCGGCGGCATTTCAATTTTTAAATCGTCAATTACGTGGAGACTCAAGTTTGATCGTGTGACGCTGACAACGTAGCGCGTACAGTGTCAATGTAACAGTAATGTACTGGTAGTATACTGACTGTACATAGTGACGTGTCGCCTGTTGTTAGCGTGCGGCACGTGTCGCTCGGTCATTGTAACAGTGATGTACTGGTAGTATACTGACTGTACATAGTGACGTGTCGCCTGTTGTTAGCGTGGGGCACGTGTCGCTCGGTCATTGTAACAGTGATGTACTGGTAGTATACTGACTGTACATAGTGACGTGTCGCCTGTTGTTAGCGTGGGGCACGTGTCGCTCGGTCAATGTAACAGTAATGTACTGGTAGTATACTGACTGTACATAGTGACGTGTCGCCTGTTGTTAGCGTGGGGCACGTGTCGCCTGTTGTTAGCGTGGGGCACGTGTCGCTCGGTCAATGTAACAGTGATGTACTGGTAGTATACTGACTGTACATAGTGACGTGTCGCCTGTTGTTAGCGTGGGGCACGTGTCGCTCGGTCAATGTAACAGTAATGTACTGGTAGTATACTGACTGTACATAGTGACGTGTCGCCTGTTGTTAGCGTGGGGCACGTGTCGCTCGGTCATTGTAACAGTGATGTACTGGTAGTATACTGACTGTACATAGTGACGTGTCGCCTGTTGTTAGCGTGGGGCACGTGTCGCTCGGTCAATGTAACAGTGATGTACTGGTAGTATACTGACTGTACATAGTGACGTGTCGCCTGTTGTTAGCGTGGGGCACGTGTCGCTCGGTCAATGTAACAGTAATGTACTGGTAGTATACTGACTGTACATAGTGACGTGTCGCCTGTTGTTAGCGTGGGGCACGTGTCGCTCGGTCAATGTAACAGTAATGTACTGGTAGTATACTGACTGTACATAGTGACGTGTCGCCTGTTGTTAGCGTGGGGCACGTGTCGCGCGGCGATGCGGAACATGGCGTTGACCTGCTGCCCGAGGTGGAAGTCGCACTTCTTTATTAGACGCTGACCTGCAACAAACATACAACAATATATATATATACATATACAGGGTCAGCGGCTGGGGGTGTGCTACGCCGAAACTGGGTCACTGTACCTATCCTAAGGAACAACATTCACTATGAGACCCAATCTAAATTCGAGAAAAAAAAATCTGCAATTTCATACATTTTGTCGCTGACCGATAAACTTTTTGTATGGCACAGCTGATTTTTTTTCTCGAATCCAGAGTTAGTACTATAGTTAAAGTTTTTCCTTAGGATGAGTATAGACACCCCCTTTCGGCCTAGTTCACCCCTAGCCGATAGCCCTGTATACACACATTAGCATTATATGTGGTGTGCACATATAATGCTAAAAATCGAGCCAGAGAAGTGAAATAGAAGTAATTTAGATTTGTTCCAAATGTTTTTATTTGTCTGTCTATTTGTACGAGCTAGTCTCCGAAATGACTGGACTGATTTTTTGTATGGTGGTGCTGCGTTCAGTCCACTTTACAACGGTCTAAAGCAGTCATCGGCAGAAGCGGCCACGGACGTAAACTTTACTGCGGAATAGTGCCTCGGTCCGATATAGACGTGTGCGCGAATTACATTATTTGAGTTCTAATTGAATTGCTATGTAAATTAAGCTGTTTTTCTGGTTAGTTCTACTTCTGATATAAGTTTCCTTATAGTACATTTTTTTAATAAATATACAGTTTTTTAAGAAAACACTGATTACCCGCTTCCATTATACTATTCATTCATTCGGCAGGCGTTTAAAAAACTGTTTCCAGTCATTTCAATTTAAAAATGAAGCTTCGGGACCGAAGAGATCGGTAAATATATTATTATTACATTTAAAAATAAATACGACGCAATTAATTTAATTTTAGTTAAATTCTGTTTAATATCAGTGAAGTAACCTCCGTAGCTCTCCCTGGCCTGCGGCTGGTACATGAACAGCGCGAAGTTACCCTCCGCCTCGCTCACCAGGAAACCCAGACTCGTGTTGTCTACCATGAACTCTATGTCATAGATCTGAAAACGATATAATAAAATGCAAGATGTGTTTTTTTTTCAGTTCGTATATTTAGAATACTGAAAAAATCATTGTGAACCGTAACAAAACCTATGTTTTATATATATGGGAAACCCGCGCCCAAAACTTACTCTATACATAATCAAGTATAATATCTCACCTGCGCATTCCTAAGATCTCGCGAGACAAGCGACAGGGTCCTGTGTGTCGGTTGGTAGCGCAGTAGCGACACTGACTTGTAAACATCGCACACCACTATAAGGTTCTTGACAGCGAGCAGTCTATGTACGTATATGCCGGTGTCTATGAACGCTATACCAACCAGATCATTGTCCTTCAACTGCCAGATGTAGATCTGAAAATACAACACAACAAGAATTAAAAACAAATGACATGGCACAAAAGGCGGTCTTATCGCTACAAAGAGATCTCTTCCAGACAACCTTTATAAGAAAGGAATATAACAATAAAATTTAGCGTAGACGGTGTAACAATACTTAACGGTGTTAATTTATCAATCGAATAGAATGAATGAATTAATGAATAAACTCTTTATTGCAGACACACAAACATCAAATATACAGGAAATACCTTACAGCTAGTGTCACAAGTGGCGGCCTTATCGCTAAAAGCGATCTCTTCCAGGCAACCTTAGGATGGAGATAATTTGCAAAATAAATATAGTATAGGACGGGGTATACAATAAAGAATATTTACTAATCAAAATTTATAGAAGTGAGCACATTGTAGGAGAAAATTTTGTAAATTCGAGAAAAAAATTAAGGTTCTCCATAGAAAAATTGGCAATCGTAATCGATCCAGTAGTGTGGAGGACGGAAAATTGTTTTTCTTTTTTTCAAATTTTGCAAAATTTCGTTCAGCTTTTATTTGATGGGTAGACTAACACTCTTATTATTATTGTCACACCTCTCTCTCTGTATGATATAAAATAATGTTTCGGGAATGTATGAAGCTCTGGTCATAATGAAAACGTAAATGCTATAAGCTAATCTTTTTCGCTTTCATATAAAAATCAATTCCAGTTAATTTATTTCGCAAAACTTGAGAACGTATGGCCGATATAACTGATTTTGGTCTTGTAATGTTCGTCGTACTTCAGGTAAAGTTTAAAAGGTGAGAAACATAAATAACCATTAGGCGGTACGAAGTTCGGCGGATCAGTTACTGGTGTATAAAAATAGCTAAAATCATAGGAAAGAAAACATAACATTACCTTCTGCCCCACGGCGGATATAAGGAAGCCCAAGACTTGCGTGAGAGCAGTGACGGGACCCTTCTGTTCCTTTGCGTACAGTTCTTTAAACTTGTTCTTGGTCAATGGCTGCCCCGGCTCCGGGACTACGTCTATAATGTCGTAGATTATTATCTACGGAAAAACAAATTATATTAAACAAGTGATTAATTAAAGTAATAGTTATTGACTTTTAAATAACGTTCGTTCCAGGCAACGTCTTATTACATTTGAATTATGAATTACTTAAAAATTTAAACTTATAAATCTCACTTATATACGATAAGTTAATATTAGTTCTTAGTTTAATAGTTCTCATGACAAAGCGAAGCGGTTCTTTTTGAAATACCCGACTGCTAAATATTCTCTAATTTTTTTTGTAAATTTGATGTACCCATTGTCACTCTCACGACTAAGACGAATCTATTGACACTACTCACATAAAATACAACAAGCCGATTAGGCTCTAGAACGTGCCAAAGAAATATACATACATACATACATACACTCGAAAAACATAACCCTATTTCTTTCGCAGTCGGGCAACTGAAAATACACTCAATTTAGCAGGATTTTTCCCCCAGTTATTTTGGTTGAATAAACCAAGCTACTGTATCGACTTTGATAAAAATTTGTATGGTATCAACTAAAAATATATTCATTGAATCGAAAACTGAATTTTCCTAATAGATACGAGCACAGCTATCGAGCTTAAACAGAGTTACATGTGAATACGTGAAAAATTGAGAAAGTTTTTTTTGATACTCAAAAAAAAGTCTTTAAAATTTTCAAAGATTTCGAATATTTGTGAATATCGTTTATATAAAATACAATTTCATTTTCCATTCAACTTATTTATTATACAAAATACAATATCTCAGTAATTTTGTTCTTAGCAATAAATCTAGTGTGTCTATCTAGTTTTATATTAACAAATCTATTTGTTAATATAAAAACAGAAAAAAAAACTTATTTTAATGTAGTTATGAAGACGTTCAATTAATTAAAATTCCATACAAAACGCAGTGAAAAAAACAGAATAAATTTACCCAATTGCTAATATGTCTTGACATATATAGGTTTGTTTTGATGTTACGACATTCCAGTTTTACAGTGATTTATTGTTATTTTACTGAAGGTCATAAACTCACCCTCCCTCTTGAAGTGATATCTTCACCGTAATTGTAATTTGTACCTATCGCAATGTAACCTCTCAGGCCAGACCTGAAAAAGAAAATAACTTTGCTCCCAACCAAAAAAAAAAAAAAACATGTGTGATCAAAATAAAAATGGCTTCAAAACTTCATTACCAACATCGTAGTTCCTTTCTGTTACAATAAAACACATACCTAATATTTTTTTTTACAAGTACCCTGTTCCAAGTTCTCAAACGTACTTTGTATGCGAAAGATGACGTCACGCACGGCGATTGGTGTTTCACATATACACACATAGATCAAAATACGTAAAAATTTAGTACTAAAAATGATTGCTTACTGGTTATATTTATTACTTTGAAAAATGCTAAAGTAACTCCTAATCGCTAAATGTGGCTATTACTTTCTATAACGTATCTCACATTATAGAAACTAACAACATGATAATCAAATAGACCTATTGGGAAAACATTCGAATTATGTAGCTTTCACATAGCGCAACACTTTTGAGTTAACATTTGCCCACCAGCTCGCACGACTACGGAAGTTAGCGATACTATCTAGATGGATCATGCCTAGTCATACTGGCTCTCAAGGAAGTCTGCTGGAACACACCGTCAGGTGCTTTGCGACAGATTTTTCAACTTGAGGGTGGTAGCTAGCCAGGCGAGCGATAGGAAACGTCCTACCTCCATGCTATGGTTTCCTCACGATGTTTTCCTTCACCGTTAGCTCAGACTCTTTTTACACATTTCGTGGAATTGAACCTCGTACCTTTTGCATGGCAATCGGCCCCACTAATCACTCGGCCATCATCGCTAAAAGACTATTCTAGTTTCTGTGTGTGCCTGTATACAACTCACGTGGTCCCCTCGTAAGAGAGCGCTACGTTCTTGAGACAGGTGACGTGCTCCCACTCGTCCAGCTGCGTCTTTGTGTTGGGTATGATCTCCCAGGAGACGGGGCTGAACAGCATCACGGAGAACTGATCCTGCATCGGGTACGGGAATCTGTGAACGGATACTTGCATTCAAACTCAGTCACCGGACGGTTTTCTTGAGCAACTAATGACATTGGCTGTGAAGTGACGTTCCACACTCAAACACAAACACACCTAAAGTTACGTGTATGTATGTGTGTACTATGCGGAGACGCATCCGACAATATTTTTCGTTTCAATTTTTTTAATTTTTTTTTTCATTTCAATGAATATAAAAATCTTGTATTTTTAGTATGAACTCTTCATAACATTATCTCGAAATGGGTTTCGAGTTTCCATCACTTTGCAAAAATTAAATTTTGTCAATTACAATTTCTTCTTTATTGGTATAAATAGTTGTTAACAAGTATAAGGTAAATAAAATAAATAAATAAAAATGCGACAACAATCACACAAAGGTGTTCAGGTCCCAAACAAGGCAAAGCCTGTGCTATGCTGTGGTACTCGTTATCTGATGGCTGATGTACATACTTATACATATATAATAAACACCCAGACACATGTCAGACAGACATGTTCATGCGCTCACAATGTTTAACCTGTCCGGGGATCGAACTCGGAACCAGCGGCGCAGAAGGCTATGAAATATGCTGACATACAAAACTCACCTATCCCCTTTATTCTCAGTAGTTTTTTCCTTATCTTCGCCGTTGAACTTGTAGTATGACGTGGAAGGTTGGGATGTGGACGCAACCAGGCAGTAGGTCTTTGACTCCACGTGGTAGGTCACGAAGTGGGGGGTCATCCTGATAGGGACCTTTCGTACCGCCCACGACGCGTCGTACGAGAGATGGGTGGGCAGAGCACAGATGCGCAGTTCGGACTGCAGGGAACAATAAAAAACTGTCATGTAAGTGTATCTAAAATAAATGAATTAATTAATGAATAAACTCTTTATTGCAGACACACAAATATCAAATATACAGGAAAACCATACATCTAGAAAGAAAAGAAAGAAAGAATTTATTTGTACCAAAAAACTACTAGCAGTGACAGAGTTAAAAAAAATTTAAGTTTCTTGGCACAAACCGGCTCCAACTCAGCATAATGCTAGTTGTAAACAACCAGCGCTGGTCTTCCGTTGGTGCCGGCAGGTGACGTCACGCACGCACACAATCTCGTGCAATGTACACAAAACATAAAATAACATTTAACAATTTTTCACAGGACAAAAAAAAAAACATAAAAAATAACATCGTACGGCGCCATAACTAATAAAAAAAATAGAAAAACAAATTAGAATGACAAATAAAAATAAAAAAATTTAGAGGTGTCAGTGTCATAGTGACATAAATATGTTACATCAATGCAATGCATTTGTTTACCTCGTGTAAATTGTAAAACAAATATTTTACTGAAGTCATAAAACCATTAAACGATACGAGTATTATTTACTCAAACTATAAACTAAACCTACGCTGCATACATAAATAAGTTAAACATTTTAACAGGTAACTTTACTAAAAGGCACTGGTGTCAGTAATTAAGAGTTCCTCACTTATTTGGTGCTTGTAAATAAATAGTTTAAGCTTTTTCCTAAAAATACTGATACTTTGCAGATTCCTTATTGGCGGTGGGATATTATTCCAACACTTGGACGCAGCATAACGAAAGCTTCCTCTGAATGCAGCTGAGCTATGCCGTTCTGTAGTGAGCTGCGTCAAGCGCGGACGCAACAAGTGAAGCTTGTAATCCGGCTTCCACGACAACTTATCATATAGATATCTAGGTTCCTTGTGTTTAATCACGCCAAAAAGAAGGCACGCAAAGTGGAACTTACGTCGATGCTGCATTTTTAAGAGCAAATGATTATTCAAGAATGGTGTTACATGGGACCTTAACGGAATATCAAAATTAAAACGAGCACAAGCATTTTGGACTCGTTGAATCATTTTTTTTGTTTTTACTAAAAGTCTAGGACCAAAAACAGTATCCATGTAATTTAGTTTTGATAATATCAGTGACTCACTAAGTTGAATACGCAGTCCCATTCCTAAAAACGGCCTCATTTTATATAAAACCTTGAGTTTATAAAAACAATCACGTATACTATTCGCCACATGTTTCTCGTACCTCAGACTACAGTCCATGTTGAGACCAAGGTTACGAGCCTCGTACACTCTCTCAACGGGCTCCCCCATTAACACAATACTTAAAGATGGACTAAATTTATCTAATTGATATTTATTTCCAAAAACAATGTATTTAGTTTTTAATGGGTTTAACAAAAGACAATTGCCCGAGGACCAAATAACAATCCTGCTAAGATCTTCGTTTAGCTCATTTATAGCATTATCTACATCATTAGGCCTGCATGATATATATATTTGTATATCATCAGCATAAATATGAAATTTACAATTTTTTATTTGATTAATAATATCAGCTGAGTATAAAATAAAGAGGATAGGTCCTAGAATGGGGGACTCCTCTGTTAACAAGAACTTTACTAGATACTACAGATGTACCATCGGTACGATTGATCTTGACATACTGGTAACGGTTGCTCAGATAACTATTAAACCATTGTATCGCTTCGTAGTCAAATCCGTAGAACCTTAATTTGGACAAAAGAAGATTAATATTCAAAGAATCAAATGCCCTGGAAAAATCTAGTAACACTAAAATTGTACACATGCCATTGTCTTGAGCACTTAATATATTATCTGTGACATCAAGAAGTGCAGTTGCTGTGCTACGCCCTTTCCTAAAACCGGATTGTACCTCTGGCAATATGTTGTTTTTTTCGAGATAGTGAGTCAGCTGCATGCAAACTGCCTTTTCCAAAATTTTTGAAGTGCAAGGTAAAATACTGATCGGCCTAAGATCCTTAAGATCAGTTGGATTTGCATGCTTCGGTAATGGACATACACTTGCCTGTTTCCAAACGTCAGGAAATATCTTTGTATCTATAGATTTATTTATAATTGCTAGTAATGTATCCACTGTGTACGGGAAAGTCATTACCAACATATCAAGAGTAATTGAGTCACAGCCCTCTGCATTTGACTTTAAACTTCTGATTATGTTTAATAATCTGTCCAAACTGACTTGCTCTAAATGAAATGTTGTGTCACTAAATTTATGATATTCATAATATGTCAAAAACGAAATAGAAGTCGTTGGGCTTCCTGGTACTGTCATAAAATGCGTATTTATTTTATCAGGATCGATAAAAACAAATTGGCAACTCAACATCCTTCTTAGGCAGTAAAGTATCCTTAAGATTTTTCCAAAGACTTTTAGGGTTACTAAAATTATTATTAATTTTATGGTTATAATAAGCAGCCTTCTCTTGAAATAAGGCTTTATTGACTAGGGACTTAAGACTCTTATAATAATCTTTCTTTGTCTCAGATTTACTTTTATGATAATCAACTGCAGCTTGATCACGCAGCCCCATCATATGTCTAATGGTATCTGTTATCCAGGGGTACGAGCGGTCTTTGATAACCACTGACTTGACTGGCGCATGAAGATCAAATACTTGTGTAATATGTTGATTAAAAAAATTTTCTAGTGTTACAAGTGTTACAAGGCGGCTTTATCGCTAAAAGTGATCTCTTCCAGGCAACCTTAGTATGGAGATAATTTACAAAATAAATGGTAGTTAATTAATTTATTGTAGCACTTGTACCTTAGCGTTGAAGTATAGGAAGCCGTGTGCGCAGTTGGTGTTGTTGAAGGGTGCGAACGCGTACGCGGGCGGCAGGTCGGTACGCAGCGGGTGCACGCGGGGCTCCCCCCGCGCCGACACGAACAGGAAGTAAGGGGTCTCCCCGCATATGAACACGCCGTTGTACCCGCCCACATTA
Source organism: Ligdia adustata (assembly GCA_947049295.1). Taxonomy (NCBI): domain Eukaryota; kingdom Metazoa; phylum Arthropoda; class Insecta; order Lepidoptera; family Geometridae; genus Ligdia; species Ligdia adustata. The sequence continues at coordinate 8,009,572 of OX346237.1, forward strand.
GCTTAAAAAGAAAGGTGAGGTGAGTAATACTTGATAAATCCTAACTAATATTATAAATGCGAAAGTAACTCTGTCTCGCTTTTACGCAAAAATCACTGAACCGTTCTGGATGAAATTAGATACACAGATTGGACCCCGGGAGAGAACATAGGATACTTTTTAACCGACTTCAAAAAAAGGGTATTTTGTAATTGACGGGAACTACGCGGGTGAAACCGCAAGGGCACAGTTAGTAAAAAAAGTCATTTAACGCGTGAAAAGCCGTCTATTTAAACAAAATTAATAAAACACGTCAGTTTTCTAAATAGAATGAAAAGTCCTTGCATAAAAAAACCATCAGTAAAACTTTACTTACCGCCATTTCTATCTCACTGCTGGGTATAGGCCTCTCTCATACGATTCCCATCTGCCTTGGTTCTGTATTAATCGTGTCAGTTTTTAAGTTATTGACCCACTTATGATGACAGTTGTTAAGTTATTGACCCACTTACGATGACAGTTCTTAACCTATTGACCCACTTATGATGACAGTTCTTAACTTACTGACCCAATTATGATGTGAGTTCTTAAGTTATTGACCCAATTATGATGACAGTTCTTAAGTTATTAACCCACTTATGATGACAGTTCTTTAGTTATTGACCTACTTATGATGACAGTTCTTAAGTTATTGACTCAATTATGATGACAGTTCATAAGTCATTGAAACACTTATTATGACAGTTCTTAAGTCATTGACCCGATTATGATAAAACTTGTAGTTTCACCCGCGGCATTGCCCGCGACATAATATACAACGTGTAACAGAAAGGTGTGACAATACATATGGGTGTTAGTTAGTTAAAAAATGGTTCGCCATACAAAAATTGGTCACGTGACCGGCCAAGTTGTATGGGAAACACATTTTTTTTAAAATTTTGAAAAATGTTGTCCTACAATGGCTAGAAAATGATTAATTAGTTAATACCTAGTGAAAATGTCTCACCAAAGTATCGCAGCTGCCTGACCGCCTCCAGGTCGTAGTTCTTGCTCATATTGCGAATAACACCGTTGTACCCAAACGGGAACGTTATTTGCATCTTTGAGAAACGCACTTTCAGGTTACCGCGGGGGAAACGGTACGCCTGGAGAAAATAAATAAATAGTATTAAAAAAATACTTATTCAATCGGCAGTTTTTTTTTTTCAACGTTTCCACGATGAATGGAAAAAAAACTGCCGATTGCTGCAATGCAAACTGCAATGCAGTCAGCATTCTTGGAATTTTCCCTTCTACCGTGGGTTTATAGTTAGATCAGTTTTTATAACTGTGAATGTTTTTTATTTATTTTGCATTCGGCAGACATTTTTCATTCAAACTACCCTCATTTCCAATACAAAATTCTTGAGTATTTAACACCTATTTATTTAACACGCGGTCTCTACATAGAAATTGTCAATTTTCAAACTACCTCCTACAAATAACACGACTCTACAAAAAAATGTTCGTTCTTTGTCCTAAAGTTTATACTATTATTTTCCAGTTAGATTTGCACAAAAACGAAAAGAAAATACCTTTTTTCGGTATAAAGTTTGCTTTTGTGATAGTTATAATAATAATACTCATTTTTTTCTCTATTATCAAACAGTAGCTATGAATATAAAAGAAAAAGTAAAAGTGTGCACTTTTAAGTTATTTTCCACTTTTCTGTAAGCTAATTTGATAGTAAAACTTAATAAAAATAATAAACATTTTTATTTCAATAGTTTTATTTTCAATCAAAAATTAAAATCCGAGATTTTTAAAAATTTCGTTCAATCAGTCTTCTAAGCACAAAAGCAAAGTTTTTCATGCCATATATTTTTTTTCCGTCTTATTACGACCTAAACTACCGAAATTTAATGCTTTGCAATCAAAGTCAAATTTCATGTTGACCCGTGTAATCAAACTACCTTCATTTCTTGTGAAGAAATTGTTTTTTTCTTTATTTCTTACTAGTTTCGCCCCGCGGTCTTACCCGCGGTAGTTATTTGATCTTTCCATGGAAACAATTAAATTTTCCAGGATAAAAAGTTGAATAAGAATAAGAATAAGAAATATTTATTGGCCTTTAAATAACATTCGTTACAGGCAAGTCTTGTTACATTTTAATTATTAATTACTTTAAAAAGAAACTTAACTTATAAATACTTTTATAGTTCTAAGAACAAATAGTTATTATATTATACATTTACATTGTCATTTATTTCTTTACCTATTACTAACATTTTGTAATTGTTGTTCATCACACAAGAACGATGATTCCACAAGCTGCATTGACATATATTCACTGAGTTTATAAAAAGGATTTCTTTCAAAAAAATATTTTAATTTTTGTTTAAATATTTTAAAATTGAGTTCCATCACGCTATTTGGTAATTTATTGTACATTAATATTTTGGTGTAAAGTCCCTGTTTCTTACACTTAGATAATCTGTTGACAGGCAGGACTCGCCCTTTTTTATTATTACGTGAAATTCTTTTTTCCGGTATTTCCCTATCCTCGTGTACCTCTAATAAACTACTATAAATATAAAGTGATATAACTGTCATTATTTTATCATTTCTAAAGTGTATTCTCGCAGGACTACGTTTTTTCAAACCATTCATTGTTCTTATAGATTGTTTCTGACATTTTAAAACTTTTATGATATCTTTAGCGTTTCCCCAAACAGTTATAGCGTATCTTATTATAGAATGAACGTATGCATAATAGACAGAGATGAGTGACTTTTTATCTAATAATGGCTTGAGTTTAAATAAAGCATAATTACCACTTGCCATTTTGTTGCAAATTTTATCGATGTGAGATTTATGACTAATAGTGTTATCAATTGTATAACCTAGAAATATATTTGTTTTAGTAATAGAATTCCCAAAAATACCCAACCTTGACTGATACTGCATTGATATGGTTTTATCAGAGTTAAGAATAATACCATTTGCGTCAAACCATTCCTTTAACAATTCCATAACTGCATTAACTTTATCGTCTAAATTAAATTTACATTTGTCTCTGATACCCACATGTGTATCATCTGCAAATAAATTTATATGAGCCCAACTCGGCAATGCGTTGGTTATATCATTAATATAAATCAAAAACAAGACTGGCCCTAAAATAGAGCCCTGTGGTACACCAATTGACATCATACCCTCTGTAGAAGTTTCTTCATTTACAGAGACAATTTGACTACGGTTCTGTAAATAAGTTATCATCATATTTAATGCAGGGCCTTGAAATCCGTAATATTTCATTTTTAAAATCAATATATCATGCCTCAAACAATCAAAAGCTTTTGAAAGATCACAAAAGACACTGGCACATTTATTTGACTTATCCAAGGATTCAAGAATATAATATACCACTTTTCTTATAGCCATTTCTGTGGAGCGGCCTTTTCTGAATCCAAACTGTGACATTGTAAATAAATTATTTTTTTCAAAGTATTTGACAATTCTTGATTTAATAATAGATTCTAAAATTTTTGATAAAGCTGGCAAAATGCATACAGGTCTATAGTTACTAATATTATCGGTATCCCCTTTTTTAAAAAGTGGAATGACCCTACCCGGTTTCAATACGTCAGGAAATATTCAGTCCGTTAAACATGAATTTACGCAAATTAATATTAATTCGAATAAATTATCGTTGTTTATTATTAGATTTCGTAAAGTTTTAGTACTTATATCATAAATATCTAATGTAGGTTTTTGTTTCATGTTACCTACTACCTTTTTGAGCTCATTATAATCTACTGGTCCAAATGAGATAGATGTCAATGGCCTATTACCGTAATCTAAATACTTTTTGCAATTATCCCCGTCAATTTCTAGATTGGAAGTCAACTTATGAGCTATGTTGCAAAAAAAGTCATTAAAAATAGTAGCAATTTTTTTAGCTTCTGATACATCTTCTCCGCTTTCGTTTTTCACTGATTTTATTCTAGTACTTCTATCGCGTCGCTTATTTTGACCTGCCTGTTCATTAATAATAGTCCAAGATTCTTTAATTTTATTCTTTGACTTTTTAATTCTATCTCTATATTGTAATTTCTTTGCTACGACCATAGTTTTACGCAATATTTTCCTGTACCTCTTAATTTTTAATTTTCTCGTTGCGCTAGGGTCAAATTTTTGAAGAATTTCCATTTTAACTAAATTTTTCTTACTAAAATTGTTAACGTTGCATACGTGTTATAAGTTATGTTCGTGCCAAATTTTATGCAAATCCGTTTGAGCGTGAAAGAGGAACAAACAAACACGTGTGATTCTTATGCACATATTTTTAGTGTCGCTAACCTGATAGAGCATGAGTTCTTGTTCAGTAGCCATCATGAGTATAGTCTGTCCTCCTCTGTGTCCCAGACCGGCGACTAATAGTTCTCGAACATTCGCCGAGTTGGGACTCATCTTGTTGGTTTCTACGTCCGCGTCTTCTTCGGTGGGCAAGACTGGTACTGACTCTAAACTGTCTGCTAATATCTGGAAATTTCCAGAACGATTTAAATTTATGAAAAAAGCAAAAATATCGTATTTTCCAAAATTTGTTAGGATGCAAAACCCATATCGGTATAGAGGTGTGCGATTTATTTTTCTTATGATTTCGTAGTTCTTAATCACGCCCAGACATACCTAGAGTAATTCGGATTTTAACTAAGAAAAAAATATCAGTGTAATAATGTTTCAGTGTAACCCAGAATTCCTAAGTGTAACCAAGAATTGTCAAATATAACCCAACATTTTCAAGTATAACCACGAATTTCCAAGCGTAACTAAAACAATTCCAAGTGTAATCAAGAACTCTAAAGTGTAACCAAAACAATCCCAAGTGTAACCAAGAATTCCCAAGCGTAACCAAAAAATCCCAAGTGTAAACCAAAATTTTTCAGTATAACCGAGTTAAACTCTATATATCAACTCGCTCTATTCCCCGTGCAAGCGTCTCTGACCAACATAATGAGTTTCATCTCCGGCAGCGAGTATATCTCCAGGTTTCCGTTGCAACGTATCACAAACAACCAGTACGTGGGTTTGGGCTCTGTCAAGTACTTCTTCCACCAGCGGGACATGCGTCGAGGCACGCCAGAATTTTATTATACTTTCTTATGGGGGTATTCCCTTATTAAGAGTAGTATAAAGAATTCCCAAGTTTAACTAAGAATTCCCAAGCGTAAACAAAACAATCCCAAGTGTAACCAAAAAATCCCAAATATAACCAAAAAATCCAAAGTGTAACCAAAAACTTTCCAGTATAACTGTGTTAAACCCAGTATATAAACTCACTCTATTCCCCGTGCAAGCGTCTCTGACCAACATAGTGAGTTTCATCTCCGGCAGCGAGTATATCTCCAGGTTTCCGTTGCAACGTATCACAAACAACCAGTACGTGGGTTTGGGCTCTGTCAAGTACTTCTTCCACCAGCGGGACATGCGTCGAGGCACGCCAGGGTTTTTGGATTGCTCCGCTAACATTATCTGTAGAGTAATTAAACAAAATTTATGTTTTAAGTTGTTCATTAATATCGCAAATTAGTAATATCGCTGCGTAGATGAACCATTTGTCCCTACACGTTTAAAAACAATAAGAATATTTGTACTGTAACATTAACTGTTTAATATCCTAAATTTCGTATTTATATTGTGTTAGAGATGATGTATTCTGTGTGTAACTAAATGTATATTTAAATAACGTATTGCTTTTGTCCGTCCCGTATTGCTTAATGTTTAACTTTACTTAGTTTATTTTTGCTTTTCTATGTAAAAGAAATTATGTATTTCGATTGAGAAAATAAATAACTTAAAAACATAAATTTAATAACATAACGTAAACGTATCAACCCATAGCGTCACACTGCTGAGCATTGCTCTCCCCTACGAAGGTGGTGTAGTGTATAGTCCACCACGCTAGCCAAATTAAGAGTTGGAAATAACATACATAAACAGTAAAAAAAACCCTTACCATATTAAAGTAACATGGTCTTATAATAAATTGTGTAAGGAATTAAGTTTGTTTTCTGTTTTAAATTGATATTTTTTTATTTATTTCTACATGTTAGGTAAAATAAATATTTACATTAAAAATAGTACTAATATGTGAAAAAATATTTAAAAATTAAATGAATATTAGTTCTAGTGATTTAATAATAAAAATCAATTGCTGTTCGTTTGTCTCGCTGAAACTAGAGAACAGCCGGACCGAAATGTCTGTCGTACTCCAAGTAAGGCTTAAAACGTGAGAAACATAAATAAGTGTTAGGCGGTACGAAGTCCGCCGGGTCAGCTAGTATGTCAATAGTTACTCACTGAAGCCATAGAGGCAGGAGTTTGATCACCGCCGTACAACAGTTCGTCTTCGTCGTTCAGTTCGTACACGGCACCGGGTTTGAATCCCTCCGCTTTCACGTTGCCTTTCATTTTGCCAGTGAATTCACCTTTCACCTGAGGAAATAAGTAGTGCTTAGAAATATAAATAATAATTAACTTTTCATTCTTAAATTTTTCTTTCTTTCTTTCCTTTGTTCGGCTAAAGATAAATATTTCAGTTATTTTGAATTACAAACCAAATACCAGACTTATTTGGATTAAATTTTATTTGAGACAACCTGTTAATACAAAAGAAAGTTTACAGGAGATATTTAGTGATATTTAAAAAATATGATTTTTTTTTCATATCGCTTTTTCCAAATTCTTAGAAGTACGTGAACAAAAACATATAAATTCCAGCGAATAGAAAACGCCCTTAAATTTTTTTCAAAAGAGTCAAAAAAGTTCGGCCATACACATTGACTAAATTAAAAGTTCCTAAATTATACCTATCTCTTTTTCACTTTGGGAAACAAAAAGAGAGGAGACAATTTTAGAACTGTCAAATTAGGTTAGTTTAGTAAGATTGGCTTGTCCGAATCGGGGCTATATACCTTTACCAATACCTTTCAAGAATATATTGTTCTAAAGTTACCTGCACATTTTCATCCCCCGCTGCGAAAAGGCCACTGGTGTCTTTATACGGGGTAGCTCGGAGCAACGCGGGCCGCGCGGGCACCGCCTGCCTTGTGGGCGCTAGGCGGCCGGACTGAAACCGGACGTCAAAATATATGAATGAATGAATGAAAGTATATCAACACTAAGTAAAAAAAACACCTCTAAATATAAATGAATAGTTATGCAATCTGTTTACTTCGCAGCTAAAAATAATTATTAAAAAAATAATAATAAACGCAACTCTAACATGTTTTTGTAAGAAACTACTAACTGTATGAGGGTACCAAATTTGCAGCCAAAAATAAGAACCGCTTTTTTTTATAGTTTCGAAGACAGAGTAGCATTAATTATGTTTCGAAACTCGAGATCACATATTTTGCTGCTTTATTAAAAATACAACGAGGTCTAAACTCATCTATGTCTAACATATGACAGATATTTTTAATTTTCATAATTCTTATTTGAGATTGTGTTCAGGATGAAACCAAGAAGTATTATTGAAATCTGCTGGCAAATGACACTGCAGCAAACGTATGTTACAATTTTTTTTGAAGATATTATTTAGAAAATGCATGCCATCTATCGGCAAACACTATCAACTATTACACTTACCATCCCATCTGTCCCTCTAAATCTCCTCAGTGCTTTCCCACAAGTGGACAACATACGCACGCCATCTATCGGTGAAACTGTTTCACTCACCATGCCATCCTTCCCCCTGAACTCTCTCAGTGCCATCACCAGTGCTTTCCCACAAGTGGACAACATATGCACGCCATCTATCGGTGAAACTGTTTCACTCACCATGCCATCCTTCCCCCTGAACTCCCTCAGTGCCAGCACCAGTGCTTTCCCACAGGTGGACACGACACACAGGTATGGGTCGGCAGTGTTGGCGTACACTGCGACCCATTCCAGTTGTATCGATTGTAGTTGGACGCCATCTGTTGATGGGAAGTTAAAAGCAATTAAATCTAGTTGTTTCAGTACATTTATATCTAATTTACAAGCATCAGCAAATAACTTGTACCATGAATCAAAATAACAGATTTTCTTTAATAATCAGATAGTAACTTATTAACGGAAACCCATAAATATTTTGAAACTCCGGGTTAGCTCCCCCATGTCTGCCAAAATATATAAACAACTCACTTCTCAGCAGTCGTATGTTGGTGGTGGTGACTTGCACCATGAACCTGTTGTTTCCCAGATTGCCCGCGAACACCGTGGGGGCGCCGCACGCGAACCCACTGCTGTCCACTTCGTTAATCTCTTGACCAGTTTGCAACACCTAGGGATAAGTACAACGTTAATTAATAATATGATGATTTTGATTAGTTTTTTATATGTTATGTATTTCCATGCTCATATTTTGTATTGCGTGTTATATGTATTTATTTATCTGTGTATCCATTTGTATGTATAATTTGTTTATTTATCAAATATGTTTGTTTAATGTAATATTTTAAGGCCTCTCTAATTTTATATTATTAATTTACGTGCATGGTATCCTGGAAAAGGTCGCTTTGAGCGATAAGGCCGCCATTAAAAAACCTTGTGTATATTTGTAAGTTTTTATTTGTTGTATTTTTTTTTGTAAATTTGTTTTTTTTTCTATAAAGAGTTATCTTATGATGGCGAAAGCGAAAAGCAGAGAACAGTGGATAGCTCTAGAGGAGGCCTATACCCATCAGCGGTTCTCATCTCTTAGTCTTAGGAAAAAAAAAATCGGTAAAAAAAACACATGTAATAATTCTAAATTATATTACAATTGATTAATTGCTAACTAATACTCGTAGTTAACGAGTTAGTTAGCAATTAATCAATTGTAATATAATTTAAAATAATTATAAAACACAATAAAAATAATTACATTAAATGACTGGACATGTGCAAACTATATTTTTTGAGGAGATGTTAAATGGCTCTTTTATTTTATTTTATTATTTATGTAATTAATAACCGCCAAAAGTTCATGAAGAACAAGTTTTATACTTTCAAACAAGTGGTTAGAAGCGAGTTCGAAACAACCCGACTGCTAAATCGTTAAACCTGAGTATTATCCTTATATTTATTTTTAATTTTGATGTACCCAGTGTCACTCTCACGACTAAGACGAATCTATTGACACCACTCACATTAGAAAAATACGTTAAGCCTAAACGGCTCTTAATTTTTGAATTTAAATTGTAACTTTTGCCTGTCCAATTGCAATAAGTTTTTACTTACAATCGACTTCCCAAAAAGAAGGAGGCACTTCATTCGACGGGTAGGTTTTTTTTCATTTTAGTCTCGAATACGGTTGGAAAGATTCGAGAAAATATTTTTTGGTTTGGAAGGAACTTCTGGATTAACCGCATTAATTTTTTTCAATATATGTTCAGAGCTTTGATTTCTAAATCGATACAATTGAAAAGATCTCTCGGGGCTTGTATCGGAATGGAACTCGGTTATAGATTTTATTTAAACAGAACTCGTTTAAAGCCGCTCATTATGCTCATTGCTCATTGCACCAGCGGAAGACCAGCGCTGGTTGTTTACAACCAGCATTATGCTGAGTTGGAGCAGGTTTGCAACAAGAAACTTATATATTAATTATGAAGTCTCTGTTAGTACTAGTATATTTATTTTTCTTTAGTTATTATAATTTTTTATTTTATTTTGTGTGACGTATAAGTAATGCAACAATGAGATTGTAATTTTAAAATTTGTAGTTATTGATAATTTAATTTTATATTTTTATTTGTTAGAGTACAATTACGACCCTGAATTAATTAATGTAAACGCACTATAATGAGGCGTTTTAAATGATTAATAAATAAATAGATACAAATAAATTTCTTTGTTTGTTACTTTACTTTCGTTATTGCTTACCATGGTCGAGTCGTCTTGCGTAAGTAAGAGGTACGCGTGCGCCGCTTCAGAGTCTCTGACACCGTCCCCCCCCTCCCCGTACACTGTCCACATGTCGAAGCAACCTATCAAATACGTTATAATTTAATAAATTAACATTATATTAACATCGTTAGTGGTGTACTAAGCCAAAAAGAGTCTCTTTACTCAGCCTAAGGAACAACTTTTACTATGGGACCAACTCTGAAATCGAATTCATTAATTTTGTCGATGACCGATCAACGGTTTTTATTCTTATTTCAGAGTTGGCCCCATAGCGAAACTAGTTTCTTAAGCGAAGTATAACAACCCTCTTTCGGGTCAGTACACCCCTAACCGATAATCCTGTATTATTGTATAGATAGAATATTTTTAAACCTGTGGCATGTCTTTACGTGTTTTAAAATGAATGAATGGTATTTTCTTATTCATATTATGTTTGGTCTTCTTTAAGAAATTGTTATAATGTTACAGCATAAAGATACAGATACTTGCAGAATACCAAATAACTCCAGAGATTGTACTATTGTCTAGGTGTGCAAACAAATCTTGGGACTTTATATTCATTTTGGTCAAGTATGGTTATTAACCAGTTTGATTCCTGCAACCTATGTTTTCGAATTGCTCCTGCGATTCGTATACTGGTTATTGAATGATTTTTTTTTAAATTTCGATAGATCTTAAGATCTATCGAAATTTAAATGCCGATCTGGGGATTAATCCCTAGATCGGCATAATGGATTAAGCTCGCATATTGGAACCGGCCGTAAGCTAACTGACGGCTTAGTGTGGTGTTTGGCATATTTAGGTAGGACTTTGAATCGTTTTCCATTGTGATAAGGCGCAGCTACGCAGCGGCACGCGCGGGAACTGTATCGCGCGAAGAATTACCACAGTGAGTAAGTAAAGATTACCGCGAAAGATTACCCTGTGTCGGTGCTCCAACTCACCCGGTAAATCAAACGCAGTCACTAGATGTGGTGTGATGCTCCTCTGCAGCACAGTCAACGCTCCGTTCTTCCCTCGGCCGGAGCACGCTACTAACTCCACGTGTGGTGCTCCAGGGCTGGGAGGGGTGCTCCCGCTGCCTAGCTGCGGTTCGCCCATCGATATCGACCCGATAGGGCAGATGTTTAATAAGGAATCGCACACCTATGGGGTAGAAAAAAGCAGTGGATAAAGTAAAAGTCTAAGTAAAATTTTGTCTACCCTCAAGAGGATACACTTTTAAATAATTATATGCTTTATTTTTGACTGCCAAAGTGTTACTTTGGATAATTGGGACTGTGGTCTCTGTGGATTGTAAGTTCACAGTTTCGGTGCTATTTTTGCCGCGGCTTATGACTCTATACATATTCCTAGTATGATTTTTTCCCTTTTCCATTATTTTAGTCTCACAAAATTGTATTTTGTCTGTCAGTTTTTAAGTTAGAGTGTGTATGTATAGACGTTTACGGAGAAACACTCGTATTAGCGTATTATCGTAAATGTCTTAGTTTAAAACCAATCTTGACAAAACTTGGTATACAGTATGTTCTCATTGTTATGAAAACATTGGCAATGTTTTTAAATCGTAATATGCCGATATAGCTCGTAGGGTTTGCAAGCTGAAGTGGCAATGGGCTGGCCACATCGCTCGAAGAACCGTACACCGATGGGAAAGAAAGGTTCCTGAGTGGCAACCACGAATTGGAAGACACAGCGTAGGTAGGCCTCCCACTAGGTGGACCGACGACATAGTAAAAGTCACAAATAACCAGTGGATGCCATGGGCAGCTTGTCGTTCGGATTGGCGATCTAAGGGGGAGGCTTATGTTCAGCAGTGGTCGTCTTCGGGCTGATGATGATAATGAATATGATGGTGGTCTCAAGGTCAACCATTCGCAGAACTGTTACTTACCTCAAAAACATAGCTAGTGAGTTGCGTAGAGGTCCGTATATCGCTCCCGTACACCTCCAGTTCGTCACTGTCACTGATCTCAATGACGTTAGTGGCGACGCAATCGTTCAACGTGTCCATACGACGTTTCTTAGCGGCCGGATCTTCCTTCTGTTGATCTTTGTCTTTCTCTTTCTCCTTCTCTTTGTTTTGTTGTTCTGTTTATAGAGAAATTGACTGTTGAGATAGTGTATTGTTCATAGTGTAAGGGTTTCGGTAAGTTTACTCATTTTATGGGATTAAAGAGTTGTTTCAAAAATGCATTGAGTTCAAGCAAGGACGGTGTACATGATGCTATAAATACGTAAGTGGCTATTAATCTTTAGTATATCAACTAAATTCAAAATAACGTAAATCATCGCAGTGTACAAAATTAATTTCGAATCAAAATATTTCCATGCTATTTACGCAAAACGGTGATTTATGCGATTTAATTGTGTAAATCTTGACATTTGTGACGAGCGGTACGAATTGTAGACCGATGTGACTATTGGAGTCAACCAGGGATGCGTAAATCTTTAAGGGATGCCATAATTCCACTACAATTCACATAATTTAGATATCTATGTACACAATGAAGGAGGCGACTTATACTTTTGCCATTAATACACGATATTAACCATATCTTTAGGAATTTTTTGGCAGACATACACCGTTCTGGCCGAAAATGAAACAAGCTCATACGCAGAGGCCGCACTTTTGCGTTAGCGGCCGAAGCGAGCTGTCGTAGTGTAAGCTGACGATGATTGTACATTGGAAGAAATATATGTACTTATCTAATGAAAACCCTACCCTGTTTAATTATAAGCATCACCGGTGCCTGCTATATTCATAGGTCGTTTACAATAGGTATTCTATTGTAACACGCAGGTTGGTACATACAATCGCGCCGCACGTATACAACCGCCTGTCGCCTGATATGCGAGAAGGCTCTCCCTAAACTCTTTTAAACGTCGCGTCGTCTAAGGGGTTGGCTTATTGAACAGACATATTATAATTTGGATGACGTAATTCCGGTGAAATTACGTAATTGATATTTATTATTACTTACACTCATTGATCTTAGTTAATATTGTAATTATTTTATGAGTTTTTTTCAATGATTTTTTAAATATTATTTTTCCAAGTATTTTAAGATACTGTAACCATTATGTAACATTAATTTTGTTATCAATAAAAATGACTATGATATAAAATGTAATTAGATCTGAAAAGGGGGATATAACTGCCTGATAATCGCAAACGTTTTCCAATTTCCTAAATTTTCATACTCAAAAATGATCAGAAATTTGATGATCATCATTCAACATGATACTGGATCGACACATTTAAAAAGAAATTGCTTAATACTTTTGTTTCTTGGTCAATAAAAAATATGTTTTAGTATTTACTTACCGGACTCTTCGGTAAGGTCTATAGTAGCTTCCAAAGGTTTATCGACAGAGAACAACATGCGGTTCTCTCTCTCTGTCACACGCAGCAGCAGAGAGTTGCCGAGACGTGAGCCGAGGAATAGGAAATCCTCTTCTATCACACACATCTAGAAAGAGATGGTTAGCTGTTTAGCGATATCTTTATGTAGTCTAACTATACACTCAAGATAGAGATGGATAGTCGGGTTATACATTTTCAGTTTAAACTGGTTGTTCATATGAACAAACATTGAGGTTATCTCATTGTAAAATCATTATATAACAAAAACAAAGAAAAAAATTATTTAATTACTTTTATCTTATTCTGAGATGATCCCACAAAATAATAGCACTTAGCTTAGGATACTATCTCGATGGTTAGTAGCGAGGCGGCCATCTTGTTTCGCACACTTCTTGAAACGAGATCTTGACGTTGACAGAGCAAGTAGAGATATTGAAGAATCACCCATCATCTACGAATGTACGCTAACAGTGTCAGTACTTACAGTTAACCGCCTCTCAGTGACAGCGCTAGACGATTCTCAGCTAAAGGGGCACTATAGGTAAATAAATATAAGTTACTTGGGTAGTGAGCACCGAGGCAGCGGCGCGGTCCAAGTGGAAGCTCCTCACAGACCTCACAGAGTCCGCTAACAGTGTCAGCACGTACAGTTGACCGCCTCTCAGTGACAGCGCTAGACGATTCTCAGCTAAAGGGGCGACGCATGCCCCGTCTAGCGTTATGCATACTCCTTCTTGGATTCCTATCAACAAATACATTATATGCTTCTACTCCAGTTTTTATTTCGACATGAGAATAACACAGGCGTCTCTGTCTGTGTATTTATTTATTGCAGAACTAGTGAATCTGCTAGTTTGAATGTCCAATTGTGGTGGATTTTTAACCATTAATGTCTTGATTATGTGCACAAGTGTGGGCAAGCGATATAGATACGGAATAACGTGGGATTCGTGTTCGCGAGAAATTTCCATAGAAACCCTGGTAATGTCTCTATCGTTTTACGAAAACACGATGTGACTTAAACTTGATCACTACGACGTATTACTTAATATTTGACTCAAACAGATCGACTAATAACTTGAAAATTGATAAACTAGACGCTGGCAAATATACAAATAATATGGAGCCATATATACATAAAAAAAGAATAAAAGTTACTTAACGGACAGAGGTTAGCATTTTCGCTTTGCATAAAAGCAAAGAACATGTTTACTTTGGCGAGTAGCAAAGGCTTCATCAGATTGGTAACATATGTATCATGAAAGACTTATACAACTAAAAATTAACGCTTGCATAAAAAAATATAGCAAAAAACTCTTCCATGTAAAATGTTACTAACGTTAGTTAGCACAAACAAGCACTGACATTTTTAAAGTGCTTTTTATTCAATTAGTATTTTTCGTCATAAATAAATGTTTAGTACTATAGAATATTATTTGGTGTGTGTTAGTTGATGAGTCTATGTGGTGTCGCTGGCTAATTGAGGTGAGTATTCTATATGGGGTCATGTAATGCAGTTTAGGCTTTAAGAAATGCGCTATATTGGAGCGCCAGCGAAAGACTGGCCTGACGGTCCGTAAACCAATTACAAACTTAATATTATACATACTACTAAGTACAGTACTGATACAATAAATAAACTCTGTCGGGTGCAGTTACAATGTAGGAGAGGAAGATATTTATGTAACCCGACATATCATACACACAAATATAAGATAAAATAACACAACTCTTCATTAAAAACACTATTTATAAACCAACAATACTAAAAGTATGCTAGCTTTCTAATGGCGGTCTTATCGCTTAAAGCGATCTCTTCCAGGCAACCATGCACGTACAAGATAAGTTTTCACTTTTATAAAACGAGCGAGCGAGGCGTCTAAGCTTCGAGTCTGGGAGTTCATTCGTCTGTCAGTATTGTAAGTATGGATGTTTGTTCGCTACGGCGCCATTTTGCGGCCGAATTCAATAATATTTGGTATAGAATTATACAGAAAACAACATTAATTAAGATTACTAAAAAAAAGGGGCCCTTGGTTGTCGTTTTTTCACAAAGCAGTAATAAATATCGTGGTTATGAGATCATCAGTTCAAGGAACTACTATAGAGTACCATTAGTGTGCAAAGAATCATTAATAAATTAAATTAAATTGTTAAGAAATGAGCTCCGTACAAAAGGCTTATTATTACAAATAAAAAGAAATTCTTTTGTAAACGAAGATTCGAATAGCATGACTTAAAATATTCTTTGTATAATTTTTTAACTGTATAGTCTTCAAAAGAAATTTTGAAGGTGATTCTTTATTTGCATATAAAATTGAAGGTTGCATTAATTGAGACTGTGTCCAATTTATGCGCTGTACACAATATTTATGTTAAATAAAGATCCTGAAAAAAAAAAACAAGTGTGTAAAAAAGAATTACAGTTAAAACTTACTAAGAGGAAAGTTAGTGGTGTGTGTTGCGATGCTGTTGAGGGACACCCCGTAAGGAGGGACCGACTGGTTCAGGTATATGAGGGAGTTCACCGCCATTATTAGACAACCACCTGCGGACGGCACAGAGTATCATTAATTAACATTAAACATCTAAAAGACTTAGATACCTATATATAAGAATTCAAAGTTTTTTCCGGTGATCGACCCAAACAGGTGGCGCTGTGCAATTCAGTGCAAGTGCAAAGTGTAAAGAACACATGAACTAAGTGTCTTCCCCTTAATAGAGATTATAAGATACGTGTTTAATGGACACATTCTTAGAAATACTATTTTTGTAGAAGTTTAAGCTAAATTAAAATTACTTATTAGCCTTAGGCTAGATTGTAATATTATTAAGGGATAACTAGACGGTAATAGCCTTAATAAATAGAGAAAAAAAAGAAAACAACAGTGTATCACACAACTTAATAAAATTATTTAAACTTAATTATTGCTTTCTGTCACAAACCGGAACACACTTAACGTAATGCTGGCTGCAACTACTTTTTTTTATTGACTATTAGACCGCGCTGATCTTCCGTTGGAAGCGGGAGGTGACGTCACGCACGTCACAAGCATTTAAGAAAGGTTCCTATTTGTACTCACCAAGTGGTTTCTGTATAGGTATGGCCTGCAAGCAGTCGAAGGGCAGTCCACCCATCTGCCATATGACGGGGTGAACCCGAGCGCTCATGTTCAATGAAACGCCGGCCATGGCACAAGTGTCGCTCCGGACCGCTGTGCGTCTGACAATATTCAATGAATAAGTATAAGTAACTTACTTTTAGCTAAGTTAGCGGTAGCCTAGTCGGTAAACCCGTTGCCTCACAAGTGAAAGAGCGTGGGTTCAAATCCAGGTACAGGCATGCACCTCTGTGTTTTTAATTCATATGCATATTAGAATTAATTACCACATGCTTAAAACGGTGAAGGAAAACATCGTGAGGGAACGAGAAGTTGTCGGAGAAGGTTAATAATTTTCAAAGATAAGTGAAGTCCCCAACCTGCAATTGGGCTAGCGTGGTAGACTATGGCCTACGCTCCCTTCATAGGGGAGACTCGTGCCCAGCAGTGGCACGTTATGGGATGTAACATAACTTACTTTTACAGAAATCCGACCTCATTTTGGCAGGCGATTCTACAGTTATTTCGATTTATAAACCTAACTAATGGGTCGAATTTCATAAATTCTATATGGAATCTTTTAAACAAAAAAATATTTTTTAAATGGGTCTAGGAGACATTGGAGTACACACAATAAAAATGACCAAAGTATTGATAACCTTTTCTATTTGTAATGTTGAGTATATAATTAAAAAATGTGTCACACACTTATAGAATATGGTTGGTGATTGGTTGCTGAGGATATATTGTGTCGCTGGCTAATTGAAGTGAGTATTCTGTATGGGAGTCAATAAAATGCAGTTTAGGCTTTAAGACATGAGCTTTATTGCAGCGCCAGCGAGAGACTGGGTAACTAAGGCTAAGTATGTGTGTGATGTAGGCGTGTGCCGCCTGCCTTACACACTAATAGCTTTCGCCTATGATTTTATTTGTGTTGAAAATACTATAAAACATCTACAAACAAATTTTTTTTTCAATTTTTTCTCATCATTAGAAAATGATGTGTGATTTTAAGTGTGATTTTAAAATCCAAGATCTTGGATCTTAAAATCACATAAAAAAAAACAACAAATTGAAAACTCCTCCTGCTTGAAGTCTCTTAAAATTTGTTAATATATTTATTAATTTAATAATATGCGAGCAGCTTCAAGCTGATGTGCCTATTTGTCCAAATTGTCCTTTAAGGTTTGCAAGAGATAGCTGATTGTTGTATAGCCATTATTTATCCAGTTGTATTTTATAAGAATTTATGAAATGCCATCACTTACCCAGCAAATGTCCTTACGGGTTCGTACAATAGCAGCAGAGTGGGTTCATAGTATCCGTGCAAGAACTGTATGTCCAGAATATTGTCTATCTTCTCGTCCAGGTCTTTCAGAACTATCACGTAAGAGGCTAGAGTGGGCGCTCGGGTTATTTGTTGTGTTGGTTGCTGGTAATCAAAATATACTGTTTAATTGCTAACGTAACACAACATTTTATTGTATGAAAAACTTACATATTCGTTTAACTAGGCCTGTTCAAAAACTTATCCTAGAGGACATACATAAAATAACTCCAATGTGCTCGGTGATTAAATAAAATAGGTATAAAGTTTTTAAAGAGAATACTTTTGCATGAATTAATATAGAACAAAATAAAACTGCATTATTTTAAGACAGTTCTATAAAAAACATTTCTAAATCAATAATTAGTTACTGATCTATATTTCATAGTGAAATTATTCAAACAGAAATGTAAATTATTTTCTACATTATATTTTGTGATTATTACGCCCTTCACTTGTATATAAGGTCTGTTTGTAAGACAGAAAAATCAATTTTTTTTTTTATAGAGATGTTACATAGTACATATATATCATGCAATAACTCTGCAAATTAGTGATAAAAAATAATAAAAACCTTTTTAATCTCAACACAGCTAGGCATTTGACCACAAGCTCAAAAAACCATGGAAATCGTCAACACTGCAGCTCTAGATGGAGCATGCCTAGTCTGGAATATACATCTAAAAAAGTAGGCTTTGATTGCCAATTCAATTGTAATCAAGGCAAAGCCATAACTAACTGCAGAATCATGAAATATTGATCACTTATTTACTTTAAGATATGAGAGTACCAATGAATCAGATATTAATAATCTTTTTTCTTCTGTTATAATTTTTAATTATAAAATTCAAATCTAACTGTAATATGTACTGTGTATGTATGTGTGTAATATGTACAAGAACATTTACATTTTTCTTATTATCGGCAAAAGGTTTAGCATCCAGCGGGTCCCCATCTTCAGAAGTCAGATCTTTTCTGAATGGTATCACGGCAAGTTTCTTGCCGTAGAGAAGCATGACGGCACAGCGGCATTCCGGATCTACACGGATCCAAGGAATATGAGGATGGACTGTCCAACCACCCTAGAGAATAATAATAATAATAAAATATTCATTCCAGACAAAACATCCATAGTATTACACAATAAATAATAGCAATGGGAAATTATTACACACTCACGGACAGAAAAGATAATTTTTTGACTCAAAAGTTAATTCCAAAATTTAAAATCCACATCTCTATTTTCTTTTCCTAAAACATGGAAAAGAAAATAGAGATGTGGATTTTAAATTTTGGAATTAAAACCTTGGGCTTCATGTTTATTTACCTGTATGAATTTCAAACATAAATATGTGATAGAAATAAATAAAAATATGAGTGTAAAAAAATAGACAATTTGACCTTTCCATTTCTCATAAATGTAAATGCTATATGCTGTATGGGAAACTACAGCTTACCTTCATATCTTCTTCTTCAAAATAATGCATGCTCAATGTAATCATGTTATTTGTATGGAGGTCATACTGAAGCACAGATAGCTTGGCCTCCTTGAAGGAGACAAGCAGAAGGTCTCTGCCAGCACTTGGACATTTGACAGATGCCATTGACATCACATTGCCCCATAGAGTGTAGGTAGCCAGACATTCTAGCTTCATTTTAGGTGGGACTGGCTGGCCAGCTGAAAATAAATTTAAATTAGTATATAAGTAAAGATTTCTATGTTGTTCTATTACTATATTTACGAATGTATGTATAGGTATGTATTAACTATGTATATTGATTAATTTTAAAATATTTTTTTCTTGTTGTTTTTTCTGCGGAACAATATTTGTACTTGTATTTTTTTTTCTGTTTTTTCTATTAATGCATCACCGACGTGACTATTCTCACTTAGTCCGATCCATCCCAAGGTTGCCTGGAAGAAATTGCTTTAGGCGATAAGGCCGCCCAATGTACTACCGATGTTTTGTTCATACCTTTATCTTATTGTTTACTTTGTTTTTGGTGTGCAATAAAGAAATATTGTATTGTATTGTATTGTATATTTACTTCAGATTAATTAACTAAATACACAAATCTAATATTAATAATCATCAAACTAATCAGTTGACATGTAGTTCTACGTTATTATTATTAACCAAGAAATATGAAAACTTAGAGTGCACAGGAAATGTTAAGCATTTATTTCTCCCATTATCAGTATCATTGCACTAATATCCATTAAGTTTTATAGAGAAACAGCTAAGGTTTATAGAATTTTCGCGCTTTAAGTCCAAATTGGGTGAACTACTAAAAACTACAACTCTCACAATGCATAAAGGGCTGTAGTCAGGATGTCATGATCAGTCTTTATTTTATGTAAGGCCTTGTTTAAAATGGTATGTTTTGAGCATAATGAGGTCGCAATTAGAGGAGACGTTCATAAATATATTGGGCTCATAAATAAATATCTAATAATTACCGGCATTCACTTCTTTAGTTTGGCCCTCAGGGAGAAGTCTGAAGACTTTGATTATATTGGCTCCAGCGGTAACCAAACATACATCTTCGGTGTTGAAGAAACAGCAGCTGACGGCATGTTCAATACCCGTCGCCGGGTGGGTTTGACGACAAATAGAAAACATTTTATCCACACAAACACTTTTGTTTGTGCACCTTTGAGGTTAGGTTCTGCAAGCCGGAAATAATCGGCTGTTGTGAGAATTTGCTACGAAAGAAGCCGTTCTAAGCTCTTTCACGACATTATAGAATAATACTTATTGTAATTTCACACAATTTCAGGTAAATATCACTTATTTTGTAAACAATTAATTATAGAATCACAATCACGTCAGTACAAATTACTATTGACATGACATAAGCTAAGCAAAAACAAAATTAAGTCAAAGTCAATTGCATTTAAAAAAATATATAATAAGACCATAGACAATCCATAGTGTAAGCCAGCCAGCGTCACGTCAGATAAAAGTCAAGTCAGCCACCAAAACAAATATGTCCGCCTTTGACTTTGTGAATATCTGAATGTTACAAAACAAT
This sequence comes from Ligdia adustata, assembly GCA_947049295.1. Lineage (NCBI taxonomy): Eukaryota > Metazoa > Arthropoda > Insecta > Lepidoptera > Geometridae > Ligdia > Ligdia adustata. Next base: position 8,030,303 of record OX346237.1, read on the forward strand.
TTCCTAACGATATGATATCATTTTTCTCAAAACTTTCACTAAATAACACTCAGAAGCCTCCGTTGGAGTTCGCCCAGCCAGCTTATATGGACAAAAGTGCTACGTTACAGGAACTCGGATACAACGATGAAAACGACTTGAGAGAGACAATCTACGGTTTGTTTTGATGAAATGTTGGATTTTTATGGTCTGCTTGTGGACTGATTTGTTTTAATGTGTGCTGTGGTGTGTTCTAGACTTTTTGCGGACCATAAGAGATCCGGAAAAGCCGAGTACTCTTGAAGATCTGAAGGTTGTTTATGAAGAAGGGATCTTTGTGAAGGAACCCACTGCAGACAAAGTCCCCGTGATCAGGGTAGAGTACAATCCCACCGTGCCCCACTGCTCCCTGGCGACGCTCATTGGACTGTGCATAAGGATCAAAATTCAAAGGTCAATACATCACCCAGTGAAGCTAGATATCTTTATAAAGAAAGGAGCTCATACTACTGAAGATGAGAGTAAGTTTTAAATAGTCTTCGATTACATATTATACTACATATATTCATTAGTTAGCTTATGTGTTCTTTGGGAGACTCGAATATATTATTTGTTGACTAACCTTAGTAACTTACAAAATAATAAAAATAAATTACTTAATTTGTCCCATTCACTTCAACTGCACAAGGAATTGTTTGGAAAGGTATATATTAAAGTTACAATAGTAATGAAGTATTTATATTCCCAGTCATCTAAAGCAAGAAAAAAAAAGTTTGGAAACAAACTTTGGACTCCAGAATATTTATGATTATTCTGTTATCTCTATAGTGGTCTACAGATGCCTTTGTAGTATCAAAAATATCACTTTTGTTATAATAAATTATGCATAATATAACTCGTTTTGTGCATGTATTGTCCACCTTAGTTTAGGCTGCAACTTTTTGGGTTTGCCTAGCCCATCACTCTTATTTTATGTCCATAGTCTCTAAAATTCCTTGTACAATCTTAATATTAAAGAAATATGCTCAATATATGTCCTTTGTGTACATATAAGACATGCTATACCTGGCTTCTTGTTAAGAAATGAACTTCCTTGTGACACTAGAGGTATATTTGATGTTGGAGTGTCTGCAATAAAGAGTTAATTCATTCATTCATTCCTGTTTAAATAGTCATTGTCATCAACATGTTACCTTGTTTGTAATAAAATGCAAAGCTATGTTGATTCACTGATCTCCTAAACATTCTTATCGCACTGATAAATGTACTAGTCTATTTATAACTGATTAGTTTTAGAACTGTTATAGTCTAGTTTATTGGTTGGTAAAACTAATGAAAACAAAAACTAAATTTGACCATACGTTGAATATTTTTTTCTGGTTTATATAAACTGAGGGTCTCAGTCTTGCATCAGAGAGTTAAGACTGCCCAATGGCCTTGATTATAGGCACAGAAAAACATTAAATTAAATAAAAATAAATATAATTAAATTTTCTATCATGGTCACCCATTAAGAAGAGACCTGTTTTATTTTCTCCATTGTAGTGTAGCTATCTTAAGTAGTTAGTTAAGTATGCCTAGGTGATAAACATCTACCTAGATGATGAAATCTTACCACAAAGATTTGACCATACTTCAGACACATATTGAGCAAATTTTTAACTGGTCGATTGGTGCAGTTGGTAGCAACACTGCCTTCTGCGCCGCTAATCCTGGGTTCAATCCTCAGACAGGTCAAACATTTGTGTGCATGAACATGTCTGTTTGAAGTGTGTCTGGGTGTTCATAATATATATAAATATGTATTTATGCATATAAGTATGTATATCAGTCATCACATTACCACAGCACAGGCTTTGCCTAGTTTGGGACCTGAAGACCTTTGTGAAGATGTTATCCCATATTATTATATTATTATTAAATGTTTCTAAAATACTTGTTTAAATAGAAACACCTTATTGCTTAATGTTTAAGTTTAAACTTTTATATAAATACCTAACATTTTGGCAAATATGATAGTACATAAAGTAATAAACACTTGTAAAAATTTCCATCGTACTATTATCAAGTGTTAATATTAAAGTGACACAGTTAAACTATTAACTCTTTATCTAAACAGTTTCTTACTTCATAACTTTGAAAACAACGTGATTATTTATTCATTACCATTTTATGAAAGTTATCTTCAAGGGCGTATAAATAATATTGTTTTCATTCTCATTGCTGTTCTCTGAGATCTCATTGATACCATAAAACATATACAACAATAAAACAAAGATTTTCTACAATTGTAAAACTGGTGTAAGAATTAACTTTATACGTAAAATTTTACTGTGCAATCTACCAGGTTGTGAAATTTGCTCCCAGTTCTCTATTTCCTGATAGCTATAATGTTGGTTGGTCAGCACCCTCCTTTGTGTATGATGTCCATCATTCTCAACACTATGCCAAAGTAAATTGTGAGATACACAAATGATACATAATTTGACTTACATTTCCAAAAAAAAAAAACTATTTAAAAATCAATACAGTAACTTTTTTCAATATATTCCAATATTCCAATATAGGTTTGAATTTTGATACAAATTAATTGCTCATGTTTAATTCATAATATAGTTTCTATATCATAAATCATTATAGATATGTTCTCTGTGCTCACATTTGTTATTTGTTTGATAAGAGACCAGCTAATAAAATAGATTAGCTTACCTACTAACCTATAAATGATCTAAATATAGAACATGTTTATTATCCTTATATTCTGGGTTAGTTGGACTATTATTATCGATTCAGGGTGTACTCAGCTGAAAGGGGGATCATACAAAACATAACCGGGATGTCAGTGCTTATCGCCCCCACATCAAATAACTAAGATGGGGTCTACATTAGTAATAATTTGTACATGAATCTTTCGCCAAAACTTATATAACAGACATGATAATATTCTAAACGCTTACTAAAGTCACAGAATAAAGTAATAGTACTGACAAAGTGCGTCATTATTATCACAACCATATAAAATCAGCTTCCTCGAAATCAAAGGTTAAGTCTAATTTTAATGTTAAGTTCTGTATTGCAAGTCATGACAAAAATTCCACTGTTGTTGATCAAATTGGTTGTATGAAACCCATAAACAGTTTTTTTCTTAGATGTTTTGATTTCTTATAATTGAACAGTCTTTATTTTTAGTGTTTTTCTAGATTCTGTACTAGCATTGAACAATTACTTAGTGAGATTTTAAATGCAAGAGACAACTAATTTTTTTTCTAAACCTCTTATGTATACACCATTTGTTAATGTTATTGTACTCAATAATGAGTTTTTTTAGGTTTACTTTAATCTGAGATTTTTACTCTCTAAGAAGACACAAGATGATCAAAGTTGATAACCACGAAGTAATATTTGAAAGGAAGCTGAAACTGTCACGTGTTCTATTACGTAAAAACACATTAGTATTTCCGTAATGCCTTATCAAGTATGATAAGGTATTACGGAAATATCTCGACTAGTTTTACTCACGATAGAGTAATTTGGCGTAAAAAAGTAGAGGCTTACGCCCTGCAGTGGGTGATTAAGCCATGATGATGAAAAACACATTTATATAATTATTTTTCCGTCTGTTTCAGTCAACAAACAAATCAACGACAAAGAGCGCATTGCGGCCGCTATGGAGAATCCCAATTTGAGAAATCTTGTCGAAAACTGCATCGCTGACGAAGAATAAATCGAACAATCAAAATGGCGCCCGAAGTAGCATTCTCGAACATTAGCGACAAAAATGAATTTACCAAATTCACAAAGTTCTTAGCCTATAAAAGCGTACAAGTCATCGTAGAATCGAGGAAGGGAGTTAAAATCGAACCCTACAGCAAACCTTTAACGTCTGATACAGACTGGTTTAACTTACAGATACCGGATTCGTCTGAAGTGAATCAAGCTACGAAGAACGCTCTCCCATCAGACAAAGTACTCGAAACTATAAGATCGCAGCTTCACGTAGAAATATCCGTGCAAACTGAAGATGGAGACGAAATGGTACTAGAGTTGTGGACGCTTGAACTTGATGATACACAGTTTGATACATCACTAAAGGCTATGAACACGGTTTACTTTCGCATGGGGATTTTATTGAAATCTCTCATCACTATCACTCGCATAACACCGGCGTATCATTTATCAAGGAAACAGAGAACGGAATCTTTCACAATTTTCTATAGAGTTTACAATGGGGAACCTAAACTAAAAGCGCTCGGGGAATCGATCAAGAAGATACAAGCGGGCATGTTGAAGACTCCTTTGGGAGGAATTTGCTTCTCGGTTGCGTATAGGACAAACTTTTCCATATCGCCGAATAGAACGGACAAAACGAAAATCCTTTTACTAAAGAGCGATCACTTCGAATTGAGTCCCAAACACGTGATATTCGAATCCAAAAAAAAGAAAGAGCCCAAGGAAAAGGAAGACAAACCTGTCAAACCTGTCGATTTAAACAGACCGCTGAGATTAGCCGCGTTCGTCGACGAACTAGTTGTCCAACAAGCTTTCGACGACTTCTTTGCAAAGCTTCCAATACCCAAATGCAGATTTCGCACTAAGAGTCCCGCAAAAACTTGCATTCAAACGAAAAGCACGCAAGATTTAGACGTGACTATAATTTCCAAAAGTCCTACATCGTTGAACGAAATGCCTCCGAGAAAGTTTGCCGGATTCCGTCACGAAAATGAACCTCCGTTGAAATTGCTACACTTTCCATTTGCCGATAACCATCCGATAAGAGAATTGGCGGAGTTTTACAAGGAGTTTTTTAACGCGCCGCATTTGAAGCTAACAGACGAGATGTCTAAATCTAACAAAAGCGTTGATTCTATTAAGGATGAGGCGGAAATGTTTTGCGATGATTTGTCAAAAGATCTCGCTTTGCATGAAAGTTCGTTATTGGAGTTTGATCAACTTTTGGAGGAAATGTGTAGATCTGCAGAGTGGAGTGGCAACTAGACACACAGTGTTTCAGAACTATCAGCCTCATTAATAAACGCGTCTTAGCTTTAATTGTCATTTGTCTTGTTATGGCGCGGGACATTCTCCATTGGATAGAACAAGACAAAAGATGCTCCGCGTTTATTAATAAAGCTGTATATGTGCAACATAAGATATGTAGCCTTTGAGAGTGTCATAGCCGTGGTCATAAAGCATGCCCAGTGGGTATTAGATGTTTAGTTAACAAAACTTGGTAACGGAATGAAGCATTCTAATTGTCTGCTTTAAGAACGTGCATAATTCCTATTGGATAATTCAAGATGGCGCCGAGGTATTTGGATGAAACAAGATCGTGTGGAGCTCTCATTGGACTGTGGAATGTTTAGACTTATGAGTGTGAAGATTGTAAAAAAGGGAACAAAGCAAGTAATACTAGTAATGGGTAAAGACTGATTTGCTATTTGGGTGTGGTTGATAGTTGTGATTGATTTTGGACTGAACACAAATGATTTTTATTTACACTATAAATATATTACTGTTGTATGATAAATATGGTATTGAGTCAGTTACATTTCATCTTTTGATATGCTGGTTTTTATCTATATATACTATGTTACTGGTATTTATTTTAAAAACATTTTGAGGGTAGTTTTTAAGTGACCATAACTAGTTTTGCATCAATAAGGAAATTAATTCGCGAAAAATATGTATAATTCGGCCAAAACTTACATAAAACTTACATTACGGTCACCAGAAGACTATTTAAGAGGTTAATGAATATTACCAGCAACCTTATTTAATGTATTATAGTTGTTCCTTATCGATTTTAGTTTAAAATATTATTTTTATTTAATATCAATGTTTTATTTAATAAATAGCCACTATGTAATACAAATGTAAATAATTATGAAATAAAATTAAATGACCGAAGTAAATAAATGTTAAGGTAGGTATATAATAAAATAGGCAGTTTACCCCAGCACTATTGTTTTGTCTATTTATCTCGTTGGAAAGTTTAGAGCTGCGTATCTGGCACTGACAGTTGACATGTGACAGTTGTTTTTATATCGATTTATGCGCCTGCACCCAGATTCATAATGAGTTTCCGATCGGATTCGAAAATTTTGCATTACGAATAACGCAAAACTTGAATTAAAAGATCCTAAATTATTACTTTGAAAATCGATTCTAGATATAAACTAAAATATTTTTTTTTATATATCTTAGTTTACGTAACAAGTTTCGCGTAATTAGGTTGCAGTTTTCGAATCCGATCGGAAACTCATTGTGAACCTGAGTGCTGGTTGAGTACCGGGAACTCAAATGAAATATTATTTGAGATTGGTCTAAGTGGAAATTGGACCTTATACGTGAAGTTTACGTTATACTTCACTTAAACTGTGTCTATCTTGCCCATCAAAATCACTATAATTCTCTATGAATTATACTTAACTAGCTGACCCGCCGAACTTCGTACCGCCTAACAGTTATGTATGTTTCTCCCCTTCTAAACCATCCCTGGAGTACGACAATCATTTCAAGACTAAAATCAGCTAAATCGGCCCAGCCGTTCTAGAGTTTTAGTGAAACAAACGGATTCATTATATATATATATATATATTAATTTTTTCTGTCATAAGAACCTTCTGACAATAACGAACAAGTTTTTTTTTATTGAAATCGGTCCAGCCGTTCACGCGTGATGCGTGACCAAGGGATATAGGGATTCATTTTAATATATATAGATAGATAAGCTCGATCGGTTCGTCGTAAGATTTAGAATTAACAAGAAAACCACATTATTCTTTCTGACTATATATACTTGCCCACATTTGTGAGCATAAACGAATTTTTAATGTTCACCATTATTAAATATAAATGGATATTTGAAGAATCACTAACCTTTAATTAATTTATATCGCATAAAATGTACAAACGAAAATGCAGTTATTACCCGACTGCGAAAAAAGGAGGGTTGTTTTTCGTGTGTAGGGTAAGGTGGTGTAAGTTTGCGCAGTTTTGAATCAGTCGGTAATAAAAATTAAACATATTGAATAATCACAGGTTTCTTAATTTTTATTTATCTTATACCTTACTGGTAACAAATTAAAATACAAATTATTGAGCAAGCATAATCACATTTTTCTTAAAAATAAAAAACATAAGAGTCGAGACTTGCGCAATTTTACACACCATGGTGTGTAAAATTGCGCATCGGTGGGGATAACATTGCGCAGTCGAATTACTTGCATAAATCACATTTAAATGCACCGAAACCCAAGTAATCAGTACATTTTTCGTGCCACCACACCTGGCACATAACGCACTCGATCCAGTCTTCATTAATTGGTTCCATAAATATTTCAGTGCATCCTCCGCACCTCCATATTTTCTTTTTTGCTGACGTCTTTGGCTTTTTAAATACCTTCTTAACTCGTTTTGTATTTGTTTTTGGATTAGGCTTCTTTCTTTCGTCAATTTCTTTTTGTAGTTGGTTCTTGTAGGGTGAGCTGCTAATAATTTCAGCTTGTTTGTGCTTTCGATTTGTACTTCTCTTTGATTCTGACCTTGGAACTGGAACTATATCTCCAAGTGAAGGACTCATCTGCACGCTTAAATTCTCTTTATTAATCTTAATTCCAGAGCTCTGTGAAGTTGAGGCAGCCTGAGGTATTTCTGTAACTTCTTCCATTGGAGAGACTACTGGAATTTGTGCAATGCTTTCAGTCGCATCTTTTAGAGAATCTAGTTTTCGAGTTTTTAAATGACTGCTTGGCATGACTTCTGGTACATCCAACGGTACCTCTGGAGGAAAGTCATCATCGATATCGTTAGTATTGATTTCCGGATTCTCCCGTTCAGTGACACTGCTTGCCATAAAATCAGTATCATTGAAAACATCTGGATTCCATGGCCATATCCCAGTTGATCTGAAGCTCTCCACTCCACAAGCAACAGTCGCAGCTTTGTAAAATGCCGGTGCAAAGATCGATGTCAATTGAAATGTCGTTATTGATCTCCCTGGGTGATTTCTAAGCCATTTTTCGCACTCACTGGCATAGTATTTTTTTAAAGCACCATGGAAACCTCTGTCAAGGGGTTGCATCTTATGGCTGCAATGAGGTGGCAACGTCAATGCAACAATATTGTTTTGACGGTAGAAATCGATAGCTTTCAGCGAGCAATGTGATGTGTGATTATCTAGAATCAGCAAGACAGGCTGATCTTTAGATGGTTTGCTATGGTCTCTAAAATGTGACAACCAGTCGATAAAGAGATCCCCGTTGATGAAACTTGAGTCGGAAACCATTCCAATAGACCCAGCTGGTGCACCATCGATGAGTTCTGCTTTCATCCTCTTTCGTTTAAAAATGAAAGCCGGCGGAATGAAATGACCTGTTGCAGAAACCGCATTGACAGCAGTCACATTTAAGCCTCTCTCTGCGCTGGATATTTTATTAACAGCACGCTTTCCTGTGACAGAAAGCACTTTAGGTGGTCGGTTTGGTACAGTAGAAATTCCTGTCTCATCCATATTGTAGATGTATTGTGGGGGAAATTGATATTTATCCACCAAAGCGGACATTTTCAAATAAAAGCGTTCTACCTGTGGCCTGTTGTAGCCCATAGCTCGCGCAATACTCGTGGAAGTTGGCTGTCGCAGCGAAATCTCGGGATGACGCGTCATAAATCCTCGTAACCACTCTTTGCCCGCAGTTCTTGACTGTGTGTTAAAACGGTGTGGTATTTTATATTTTTCAGCGAACTCATATGCTGCACTTTTTAGTTGTTTCGCTGTCAGGCCAAAAAACATTTCATCCAGGTGTATTAAATGCTGACAAAAACCTTTTTCTATTTCTACACTAAATGTAGAGTCATATCTACCCAACTTTGTTGCACACTGTGGTTGCTGCAATCGATGCCTTAATGTTGACTCAGCCATTCCTAAAGACAAAGCCACTTGCCTCTTACTTTCTCCTTTTTCAATACGCTTACGAGCATCTTCGATGGTGGAAGGTAAGCAATTTTCGCGGTTTGTTTTGCGTGGCCGTCGTGACATTCTACAACAAAGCGAAACGCAAATTAATAAAATATACAATAGCTACTCATGGTTAAACAATAATACTACCCCGCTGCGTGTAACATTGCGCGCGCAATTTTATCCACCCCCTTTACTACTGCGCAAACTTACACACTTGGTCTTAAACGTAGTCATCAAGGTACTACTGCCATCTCTTAGAAGTTTATCAAACTAAATTGTCATTAGCCGAGATTTAGATGGTAAACACAAGTAAAACAATCAGAGAATCATTGTAAATATAACAGGTTTTTTGTCAGTTATACTTGTAAAATGTCAAAAAATTAGATCAGAATGCTATAAAAACTTTGAACTCACCTGTTGGTCAAGTCTGTTATTTGAATCGTCTCAGAATTACGATTGCATTGTACCAAAATGGCCGCTTTGTCACAGAATAAGCCACAGCTAGTATTAAACAAAATATATTTTTTAATACTAACTCTGATGTATTCTATGTCGAAACCGCCATTTTGGTACAACGCAATCGTAATTCTGAGACGATTCAAATAACAGACTTGACCAACAGGACTCCACGTTTTCATTCGTATCTAAATAATTTTACGGGAGCGCAGTCCGGCATGTAAACTGTTCAAAACACAACTGAAGTTAGCTGCGTATTTCACACCAGTGTCGTAGGATGACGTGTGCGCAATCTTATCGTCCGCGCAATCTTACACCACCCTACCCTATTTATGTATATTTGTTTGGCACGCCCTAGAGCCTAACCGGCTTGTCGTATTTTATGTGAGTGGTGTCAATTCGTCTTGGTCGTGAGAGTGACACTGGGTACATCAAAATTAAAAAAATATAGAAATTATGGATAATAAAAAACTTTGCCTGGCCGGTTGGCGCAGTTGGTAGCAAACCTGCCTTCTGCACCGCTGGTCCCGGGTTCGATCCCCGGACAAGTCAATCATTTGTGTGTATGAACATGTCTGTTTGACCTGTGTCTGGGTGTTTATTATATATATATTTGTATGTATTTATGTAAATAAGTATGTATATCAGTCATCAGGTTACCATAGCACAGGCCTTTGTTCCACACAAAGGCCTGTGTTGTACCATATTATTAAAAAGAAAGAAAGTAAAGTTCGCCGACACAAACTTAAGCCCTACTTAATATTATAAATGCCAAAGTAACTGTCTGTCTGGTACGCTCTCATGATATCCACTGAACCGATTTTGACGTAATTTGGTACAAAGATACACTAGACCTTGGGAAAAGACATAGGCTACCCTTTTATTGGGAAGAAAGACTTAGAAGGGTACAAAACTGCAATAGCAATGCCCATTGCAAAACCGATCGCTTACATAAAACGTTATGTACATTTTCATGAAAAAATCTTATTCTACGCGTATAAAGTCGCGGGCAACAGTTAGCACATTAATAACAGATAATAATTAATAAACTGTTAATAAATATCACTTTTATTTAGAAAACTAACGCGTGTTTGATTCATTTGGTTTAACATTACGGACTTTTACGCGTACCTGATTGTTAGAAAAGTGTAACTATAGTTTCGTTCACATTTGAACTTCATCAGGGATCAAGGAACGACTCATTTAATCCCTGATGAAGTTCGCCGAATGTGAACGAAACTTTAGTTGAACCTTTCCAACCATCGGGTAATCAAAACTCGCCTTAAACAAAATGAAAAATATCAGTCTAATACTTGTAGTTTTCTTTATTTACTAGTTATATATGTTAGTCTATAACTATCACATTTATTCCTATTTATGTACAAATCTATTCATATAGGTAACATGTAATAAAAAAAAGTAGTGTGCGGAAAGAGAACCGTCGAAAGATATGAGGGCGCCACTACGTTTGATTAACGTATTTGCTATATTAACAACACAGTTACGTCATCATAGCGCGACTAACTAATTATTTAATAATTTTACTTATTTAGTACTGATTATTTATTATTAATGTACCTACTAGGTAGGGGCTGTCCTGATTACCTATATCTACCAATCGAAATGAGCCTATTAAAGAACAAAATTTTGTAAAATTGTTAATTAAGTTGTTGTAAAACCCTTAGTTATTGTCACACCTTTCTGTTACACGTTGTAAGATCATAATGTTAGTTCCATTTTACGCCATGACGGTTCTCTCTCCGCACGGACTCAGTAGAGTTATAAACAATAGACTGTACCAAATATATTAATGAGGTTTTAGTTATAGATGATATTGACCCAGATTCCGTCTAGCTGCAATAAGCTAAGTTTTTTTAACAGTTGTTATTTCATTGTTTCTTGCGTGAATGGGGGTCTATATCGTAATATTTTGCTCATATTTTTTAGACTAGAGGCAGTAATAAAATTTTTCCTTTTCATTTAAAATTTGTTTTATATTAGTACCTTCTTCAAATATCATCGATAAGTTTATTATATAATAATATTGTGATGCTTGAAGAAATAGGTAAAAGTGGTGTCACCTATTTCGAATATCGCCTCAATACCCCTTCTCGCTTCTAATGTTGGCAGTCCCAGATTCAATTCCCGGCTGGAACAGGTGTTCTAACTAAGCTTTAGAATGTTTTTTCATATCTGAACCAGTTGAACAATATGTCTGTGAATGATGTATGGGATCCCGACATCAGAGAAATCGTAGTGTGGATCTACGTGTCGGAAACTTTATTTGATTGCTTTTATATACGATAGATAAAATCCCTTTTTTTAGATGTTCAGATGTTATCGGCCGGGGGTGTACCAAGCCGAAAGGTCTCTATACACACCCTAATGAACAACTTTCACTATGGGATCAACTCTAATTTCGAGAAAAAAATCTGTTGTTCCATAGAAAAAGTTTATCGGTCGTCGACAAAATGTACGAAACAGCTGTGCTTTTTTCTTAAATTTAGAGTTGGTTCTATAGTAAAAGTTCTTCATTAGAGTTAGTATAGTGATCCCCTTTCGGATTAATACACCCTTAGCCGATAACCCTGTATAGGAGTATATGATCGGTCCGCAACGTATCAATCAATCAATAGATACGGTGAGTTACTAACGACAATGGTGAACGTATGGATCTGATAATTCCATACCGAAAACTTCACGTATGTAGATCATTCCTAGATATATAAATTATTTTGTAAGTTTTCTAAGACCAATCATATTCTATTATTTATTCTTTATGAAACCTTTATCAAACATCTCGTCTCGTAGTCAATATCCCACATAAGCATTTCTACCAAGCAAGTAGGTATCTGGCAAAGCAGTTTCTAATATCCTGTGAAAACCTATCAAGGAATCGCTGCATAGGATATCCTTTAGTGCTAGAAAATAGCTTCCTTCTCTATGGTATGGTGTTGTTTATCTACGCATAAAAGAAATTGACTGTAAAGCAGGAAGTGTTTGCGGTAAAAGTATTTTACTACATGAATAAACGTGCTTATGGGGATATTTACCTGTGGGGAAATACGTGTGTCCTTGTTTTTAGTTTTGTACATAATAGCGTACCCAATATTCATGCAAATCAGGTACCTATATGTGAATTATGGTAACTTTCCATCTAATTTGATCGGATTGCATTCTGTCTTGGTTTGCTGCGAGCTATAATATAGTCTTGATATTGAATACCTAGATATAGGATAGTCCTTATAGAGATAGTACGAGTAGGTATAGTATTATCATAAGTACTTACTTTTTGTTAAAGCTCATAAGAAATATTAATGATATTAATGTAGATAATAACAATATTCATGTTCTTTAATGAAATACGGAGGTATTAAATAAAAAAACAGGACTATTAATATAATTATTCATATAGTTGTTGTCTTCTATGTAGCCAGCTAAGGTGCATTTTACGTAAAGTTAATACAAGTTATTGAACATTATGAAAAGCTCCCGACTTTTGTTGTGGCAGAAATCTTGGATTTGTAACTATCATAACGTAGGTAGGTAGAGTATATTACTATGGTCAAGCCCTTTTATTCGAAACCAATAAAGAAAAATTTGTGAAAAAATTGTAATCCGCCATTTAGCGGCATTTAGTTTGGCGGGTTACAATTTTTTTTCACAATTTTCATTAAACTTAACTAAGAACTCTTCCGACTAATACAAATAAAAAAAAAAACAAATAAAATTCAAATCGGTCTATGTATTCGAGAGCTACGATGCCACAGCACAGACAGACACACACACCCTCAAACTTATAACACCCCGTCTTTTTTGCGTTAGGGGCTTTTTTGAGTGACTTCGGATGACTGGCGGAAAGTTCGTCTTAACGTAACTATAGGTAGTAGGTAGATAATCCTATACCTACATATGAATTTGATCAGGACTTATATACATAGGTATAACATAAATCTAAACATGAAGTAGGCGAGCCGCTTGCCCATATTCTAACCTACACTAAAATACATCTAATTATACGTAAGGGACCGTACCCAGACCAGCCATTTTCTTCAAGTTTTTACGTACCTCCACCGTTGGTGACCACCCGCCATATATGAGAAGACTCCTTCCCCCACTACTTTCACGTAGTAAGTCTTTGCTTTTGAATCTTACAAAACACAAAAGCGCTAAATACTGTGAATTTATTTATTTATTTTATTTATTCATTTATATTGCTTTATATATTTATAGACTATTGACTACCGCGGCGAAATCCCAACCCCATGTGACCGAGGGTGGTATTATCAAGAACTTCCTCGAATGAATGGGCCACGTAGTACGTACGAGTATGTTTCCAAGCTATTACTTATTATATTGTATCAACGCACGCTCGAAAGAGGCAAACTGTTTAAACTACTATGTACATGTCATCCTATGTACACAGTTCTAAGCAATAAATTATTTATATTTCTATTTTACGTAACACTTCTGTGTAACAGCTGCGTAACATTTCACAATGTAGGACCACTGTTTGTTGATATCATTTAGTGCTGAACATGCATGCATTTGCCTGGTAGTCTATATATACACTGGTGTGTGTACATATGTATAATATTGTTACGCATCGCTGCGGTTCGAATTAATTACACTATGAATATTAATTGCTGTAGCTTCGGGGAAATGTGGAGCAAGTTATAAGCTCCTAGTTGTTACTACTAGAAATATAAATAGCTATACATTTTTACACTTCTTAAACTTTTAAATAAATTGACGTCTACCGCCTCAAGTGGCGGAATTTAAAATCGATATCTTTGAGGCAACCGTTAGATGAAGGCAACAGAGGAAGAAAAAAATGATAGTAAGCAGGGTACTAGTAGCCTTAAAGCTAGCTATCATCGTATTTATAAAACTAGGCATAGCCTATCCACCGGAAACTTATAGGAATTGAATTAATTGGCAAAAATCCTTTCATATTATATTTTATTAGGCTTACGATTGACCTTAACCAATGACATGCGGTCTAGGATGTAACGCGCTTGTCTAGAAGGAACTGATTCACTAGCGACTTGTAAAGACTTTAATCCTGCTAATCCTGCTATTAAGGACATGTTATAATTATTTAAAAGCTTCCTGTGCGTGCAGGGTTCCTGAAGGAAATCGACCAACAGAAGCCATTCATTGTTTTTTTTTCACCATACGATTTGTAGGTATATTTGCTAGCTTTAAGTTCTTAATCAATCAAGGTAAGTCAAATATCAAGACATTTTTTCAAAGAAATATTTTCAGTGCAGATTAGCCCGCTACTCTTCGTAACTGATACCAAAGAAAAATCAAACAAGAAAACCTCATCTAGAACCAACGTCAATGTTATTTTGGTAGCCTCAGAGGACAGATTTATACACGTGTCTATAAAGAGCCTATAAATTATCTACGAACTTAATTATAATGAATAACTGGTGCAAAGAAATTGTTCCATATTTATTGAGCTAGCGATGGAATGTAAGCTAATGGAGCTAGCGATGAATGGATGTAATAAACACTGAAACTGAAACGTCTCAGCTTTGATTGTGACATAATTTTGTCCGGGTGATATTACCTACCTACTCGTGTGCAGGTCGTAGTTTTCAATCAATCTTGACGAAAGTTGGTATTACCATTCTACGATTTTTATAAATGTTTATCTTGGGGGATTTTCTATTGCTGGAGTGTTTAACTTTCGACCGTCTTTCTAATATGAGGGAATATTTGCTATGCTTGCGGTGCTATTTACCGGCTAATTTTATAATACTTGCCCAAGACTTTGACAGAGATTCTAAATAAGCAAATAAATCGTCGTTTAATTGGTTCTAGATTTTTTTTAATAAAAATACTCATGGTCTTGAATGCATCAGTTTGCAGAACAACTAGATCACAGTATAACTACTTATCTAAATCTAAAAGAACAATCTTCATTGAGAACACAGTTTATAAATTAAGCACGTGAATGATTAAACCTCTTTGGTCAAAATCATCGATGGTTAATAAAACACGTTGATACCAAATTTTACGAACATGCAGCCTTGACACAATAAAATATGTATTTGTACAAGTTAAGACAGGTGTTGTGTTTCTTATCTATGTCTGAAGTTGGAGTTTGACAGTTCATTGATCCCTTATTTCTTTTATAACGTAATATCTGTTTAACTTCAATGATTTCACTGTCTTTAGTATTTGTCTTTTGCTCTTTTAAATAGTTAAACCGAGTCGGCACGTGCAGTTCAAAATGCTTATTATTTTTGGTACGTTTAACTTCCGAAAACCCTTTTTCCGAAGGAAACCAAACGAGCAACGGCTAACGGTTAACGATGAAAGCAGAGATTTGTAAACGTGTGTAGATAGATTTTTTTAAACTAAAGGCTTCTTAATGCCAAGTTGTACCTTTGCCAATGCTAAAACAAGGGGTTGGGAAAGGAGTGTCTACCCAATTTAAAGGGTGAGTCTGCGTCAAAGCTAAATTAGCATTTTCAAAAACTCTTGTCTTTGTATATATCGCATCGTCAATCTTTACATTAATTTATAAATTAACCGTATTAAATTTTTTGCTAAGTTATTAAAGTTATTATTAGTTATTATTATATAAGTTCGATGTACCAAGTCTTATAATTTTTTAAAGTTCATTTCACTAGACGCTCCCCTTAATAATTTGACGATCGAATTTAGTTCGACTGGCGATGGATCACTTTCAATATCTATGCTGAAGTTTAGTCAATGTTCTTATTCGTAGTATTTATTTCTATATAGTGCAATATTTTGCACTCAAATAAACATTACGCGTAAAGAAGACTTTGTGAAGTGAAAAATTTGTAAATGAAAATGTAATGGTCGTACAATTCTTACAATGGCTACTCTAACGAAAGCCAAGCAGCTCGTTCCAAGCTCTGGTCGTACGCTATAAGCCATGAAATTGGCTGCCAGTTCAGATTAAATTAGCCAGAACACGAAAACATTGAAGAACTTGAACATCAACGACCATCACAAGGCAAGTACGTAAAATATTATTAGACATAAAAGTCGACAAGTTTTTTCTTAAATAGAAGGTAATTAGGTAAAGACTTTCCTTATGCCACGCGGCAATAAAACTTTTTTTCAGTTATTTTGAATTAAAACAAAGCTCTGCTCTGGACCAATTGTTAAAAAAAAAATGCGCTACTCGAGAAGAGAATGCGCTAATCAAACAAAATAAAATAATTTCAAATCGGTATAGCTGTCTTCGAAAAAACAGGTAACAATTCAAATCAAATCAAATATTCTTTATTTTGAGAAACATGACCTAAAAATTTCAGTCTTACACTTAATTTTACACATTAGCCTAAGATAAAAGTCATTAAACACTAAATCAGTTGTTTACTACACTTATTGAAGTATACCCAAGGTAAGTTTCATCCAGTATCTTTGGATAGAACATTCACAAACATAAAAAATTAAAAAAAACATACAGTCGCATTGAGTACCTCCCCTTTTATGTTTTTTTTAGAAGTCCGTAGAAAAATAGAGCAGCGACCATTTCCATCGGTTTTAAGGTACCTAAAGGGTAAACCGGGACCCTCCTAACCCGACCAAGACTTCGCATCTGTTCATCCGTCCGTCTGTCGTATCTCATGAACTGTGATAGCTAAACAGTTGCAATTTTTATAGATTTCTGTTGCCGATATAACAAAAATACTAAAAACAGAATAAAATAAATATTTAAGGGGGCTCCCATTCAACAAATGTGATTTGAAGTGCATGAATAATGTCAACTACCAGCTTGCACAACTACGGAAGTCAGCGACACTGGCCTTAGATGAACAATCCCTAGTTTGGAATACACTGAATCTTAAAGAAAGTTGCTGGAACTCACGGTACTTGGGGAGAGATTTATCAACGTGAGGGTATTAGCTAGACTGGCGAGCGTTAGAAAACCCCTACCACCATGATATGGTTTCCTCACGATGTTTTCCTTCACCGGTAGCTCAGGCTATTTGGTATTTTTCGTGAACCTCGCATGACAATCGAACCCACAAACCACTCGACCATCATCACTACAAATTGGATACCTATAAGTCTAGCCGACTGGGTACCAGCCTGTCAAGTCTGGTATTTGAATTGTCTCAGAATTACAATTGCATTGTGCCAAAATGGCCTAATAATAAAATTGCAGCTGAATACAAACCTGTCATTATTACTTTTGAATATTATATTCTGTTGAATTCCGTTGTTTTTGCAATCTCTCGGAATCATACACACGATTTTGTATTGAATCAACTGCTCGAAGACCTGAATTTAAATCAAAATATTACGTACAAAGTGACTACGGTCAAATTTTTTATTCTATTTATATACACGAAAAACGTACCTACTTTGATAAGTTCTGCTATGCTGGGGACTTTATTAATTATGGCTTTAGGTAAGTTTTTTAAAGATTTTTATTCTACTTCCTACTATTCTACTTTCTACCATGTTGCTGTTTCACGCAAAAAACTGCTCAATCGATTTAGATAAAATTTGGAGATAGCTTACTGGATACTATGGAGATAGATTACTCGTATACCTCAGATTAACACAAGGGCTTTTTGTGCTGTATTAACGCAAGGAGCAGCTTGTCAATAAGTATATTAAAACATAGGTTAAGTATTACTACTAGTTAGAATATCTATTTAGGTTTTGGGTCCGTTGTGATGGCATCCTGGACATAGGAGAATTATTCCCACCTGCCACCACGATCGTACTCCATGCGGTGGCAGACGACACTCTCCTAAATTCGTAATGTTGTAATATTTTTTTAAAAATAATGCTATATCTAGTTTCTAACATTAATTATCATTGACCTTAGTACAATAACAATACTTAATATATAATTACTTTTCTTATCCTATCGTGGGAACGATTCAATACAACTTAAATTCATAATTATTATTCAATGACTGCGCCCTGCGGTGTTACCCGCATTAAAATTGGATAAAAAGTAGCCTTTGTGTTGTTCCAGGATCAAGAGTCTGAGCTATCTCGGTACCGAATTTAATCCAAATTGGTTCAGCAGTTTTTGCATACAACATGAACAAACATACAGACATGCATCCATACATTCTTACAAACTTTCTCGTATAATATTAGTACCTATGAAATTAATTTATTTTTGAAAAATTCAATTAATTTTTCTCATATAACAAGATACATTTAAAAAATTAACGCCTTGTTAACCCTCTTTTAGTCATTGCATATGTTTTGTAGTGTCATTAGTGAGTTCCTCAAATTTTCTAATGTCGTAAATGTTAATATAGCTTTGATACGCGCCTCTTAATATCCATAAAAGCCTCAGATATAATTATAACTTCCTCGTCATTTAATGGAAATTCATATATTTGTAGAATTAATTACCATTTACTTAACGGTGAAGGAAAATCATCGTGTAGAACAAATTGCTTGCCGGAGATGATAATAGTAATAGTTTTTATTTTCGAAGATAAATAAGGTCTTCAACTTGACCAGCGTGGTTCGCTATAGGTTATATTCATATTTCTTCTGATTTATTCGTTGATTTATGCAGAGTGGCTCATCCTAGTCAAAGTTTGCTCCATCTAGGGCTACAGTGTCGCTGAATTCCGTTGTAGTGCGGACTTGTGGACAAATGCCTAAATGTGTAGGATAAAAAAAATGTTTTAGTTCTCTCGAGAGCTTCTTGATCTGACCAACTGTAGGTCTTAAGTCATATCGCTCCCTCTATATGTTTTCTCTTTATGGTGTCGTAGTAAGAATTGATCGTCAAATAAGTAACCCTTTTCGCCTTAGCACAGTTCGAGCTGATATTTTTCATGTCGTATCAACCCATAGCGTCCCACTTCTGGGCACGGGTCTCCCCTAGAAAGGGGGTGAGGGCCATAGTCTACCACGCTGGCCAAATTGCGGGTTAGGGACTTCACTTATCATTGAAAGTTATTAACCTTCTCCGACAAGCAGGTTTTCCTCACGAAGTTTTCATTCACTGTTTAAGCACGTGGTACTTAATTAAATTCTAATATGCACATGAGTGAAAAACTCAGAGATGCATGCCTGTACCTGGATTTGAACCCACGCTCTTTTCCTTGTGAGGCAACGGGTTTACCGACTAGGCTACGACTAACTTCATTTTTGATGATATTTTTTAACCTATATCTGTAAAGCGCTCAACTAGCTCCTAACGCTGAATACAGATGCCAATTTAATTCTCCATACCTACAAAGGTGTGGAAGAGATCGCTTTATAGGGATAATACCGCAGTTTGTGCCTGTTATCTGTTGTATTTATTGTATGATCTGATTTTCTATTTTTCGTGGTGACAATAAAAAGTTTTGTAATTGCAATGCTGGACGAAAGGAAGAGAATATACAAAAAGGTGTGACAACACTAAACAGTGTTAGTCTACCCATCAAAGTGAACCCATTGTCAACAATATATTACAAAAATCGAGAAAAAAAATTTGCGTCCTCCATACAACTTGACTGATCACGTAACTAATTTTTTTATGGAAAACCTAGCATATATTTTTTTAATTTTGAAATTTTTTGTTCTCTTATAGGTTCACTTTGATGGCTAGACTAACACCCTGATGTTCTGTTACACGTTGTATAATAACGTATCTTTCCACACTTCACGGGATTCTGGACGGTTTATTCCTAAAGAACCGCCTAAACCATCAACCTAAGTAGGCAGTTGGGAATTTCGTTCTTATCAGACCAACAACTCTCCACCTGGATGATGGGTTTAGAAAACTTGAGTTAAACTTCAATGGCTAGGTCAACAGAGTTCAGTTTATTCATGAAAGTATGTTACAGGAAATCAAAGAGCATTATGAAAATGTAACTACGTACATAAAAAAATATACGTACGACATAAGAACGTCTTCCATTTTATCGTCGGTCAAAAAGATTTTATTGCAGTCTCATTAAATTTAGAGTATTCTTCAATAAGTTTCAAATCACAAGTGCCTATTTCCATAGACTATAGAGTGCATAAACTAAAAGGAATCCGGCGGTTAAAATTGGATTTTCGCTTTCTCGTTTTTCCGAACAGTGTTTGATGGGATTTTATACGGTCGAACTGTAAAAGGAAAGATTTTTATTCCAATACCGATTGATACGTTAATAAGTAACTTACAAATCAAAACAGAATTTACAAAAAAGTAAGAGTTCTTAATTCGATCCGCAGTAGAACCCAAACGAATTAACTGATTTTGATTTTTTTTAGAGACGAATTAGCTACGTCTGATGAAAATTGGTCTAAGATGGCCGTACGTGATCGGTGAAGTTATATGGAGGATGCAATTTGTTTTATATAGGTTTTTTTTTCTATAGTGGGTTCACTAAGACTAACACCCTTAAGCATTATCACACATTTATCTGTGAACATTTTATGACGGAATTCATATACTAAGATTAGAAATAAGCCTTTATTACCATAAAAAGAACTACAAATGGCTAACTACAAAAAAATAGCAAATAGACTGTAAACTATTTAAGATCTACAGATTATCCAAATGCTTCAACTCACCACCAGAGGGTAACGTAGCTATGAATGCTAGCCGTATTACCATGCTGAATGGCAATGCTTAAGCTTTGGGCGAGATAAGAACTGGCATTCTTGTCACGCGTCGAATCCATCAAACGCTCCGATAAGTTTTGGAAAATATGTTGAGCTCCCGGTCCCCACGGCCCTAAAGTCTCGACTTTAAATGCCTCAATAATAAAATCTCTACCGAGGCTAGCATATTTTGGCCGCTTGTGCTGTTCCACTGAATACTAAAGGTAAGAATAACCTGAATATTTAGGCTCAGATTAAACCTAAAAAAAAAAATTAAACTGACAAAATCATGACGTGGTTGGCATTAAAATATTGGAATTCATAAAATTAATAAAAGATATAGGAGTAGGTAAACCTTCTTTGTAGGCAAACAGTTGCGGTAGAATTCTTTGTTAGCGGACAAAATTGTAGGCCTTAACAGAGGCCTTTCGAGCGGTCTAGAAACACTGGCAAAAGACCAGTCGCTTTAGAATGTGACAAATTCGATGTGATTTTGAATAGTAATAAATAACTTAATATTTAAAAAAAACTCTTAAAACTATAATTCTAATCTTAATAAAATAATTAATAAATGTTTATACTTAGAAACAAAAATTTAATTTACAAATTATTTATCTTATTATTTTTCTCCGGTAATTAGATTTATTTTATATTTGATTATTAGAATACTGATTCCTTATTACTTTAAAATACTAGGTCGTCTTGATAACTTAGTTTCGCAACTGGTTGCAATGTATAGCTACCTTGTAGGCAACTAGTTGCGGTGAAATTCCTCGTTAGCAAACCTAACGTGTGAATGCGTAGTGTAATCTTCAATTGTGATAAATTTTCTTGACAATTAAATATCTAGGACTTAGGTATGCTATTCAGTGCTTATAAGGGATTTATAAAGTACACTTGGCTGCCATGTTGGTTTACTTTATTATATTTAATTTATTTAATTATTTTGGTAAGTTTTTATTTAAGTTTTAAATCGTCTCTTTCACTAAATATTAATTATATCCCATTAATAATATAAACGCGGAAGTTTGTATGTATGTTTGTTACGCTTTTCACACAAAAACTGCAGAACGGATTTGGATGACATTTGCCACTAAGATAGGTTTTTATGTCTTTGGAATTTGTCATCTAGGGGCCTGAGTTTGTTAATTAAATGGTTTCACAGTTACAATTGCATTGCATCAAAATGGTGTTTTTTGACAGATTTCGTAGTCTGTGAACAATAAGTTGAAAAATTTGTCGTCAAGCACTTAACGGTGTGTTTCGGCAGCCTTCCTTGAGAGACAGTGTATTCCATTCTAGGCATGCTCCATCTAGAGCTACAGTATCGCTGACTTCCATGGTTGTGCGAGCTTGTGGTCAAATGCCTAGCTGTGTAGGATAAAAAAAAGATATAGTCAAAGATATAGCCCGTATTTTCTATGAGTCTGGCTATATATCTTCGGTTGTGGGTGTGTTTGTGAGTGTTTGTTTGTGTATATTGGAATCCTCAACAGAACTTAAATTTGAAGGTGGAGTTAGGAGTGTGAGACGTTACAATACAAAAAAGTATTACTCAAAAATCAAAAGATCAAACAGTTAAAACAATAAATCAAGTTCTTTTGTGAAAGTGACTACCTATTTCCGGTGTTATTATAACTTTATCAGTTATTTCGATTCAAAAATCAAACCTTCTACTGGACCGATTATCATTCCTGGATACTTTTAAACAAATTTTCGGTACATCCCGCAGGTCTCACTGAAATCAGGTAACAGACATACAAAACGTAGCCGTCGAATTAAGTACCTCTTCATTTGTTGGCAAGTCGGTAGAAGAAACGAACTCTTACAGACAAACTTTTATTTTAATAATTTTTTTTATAGTATGCGCTTGACTGCGACTCAACCAAGTGACGATACGGTCTAGGATTTATATAGGATAAGATTTTGAGTATAAAATGTTATATTTTATTCTCAAAATCTTATCTTAGAGCTACATTTTGTCATTTTCATTTTTTGTCAATAATCATATTTTATTATATTGTTATTTTGTAGCAAATGCTTCTCAACAAGAAGCTGTACATCCCAAGGCAGGGATGTCCAGGGCCAGGAGTTTACCAGTGGTCGACGCCCTTATTTCTGGACTAGAGAATGCTCACTGGGACCCTGAAGATGGAGCCTGTCTCCAATCTACCCTGGAGATGTTGAACGGGGTGAAGAATAACACGCTCTGGGCTGTTTGGGGTAAGATAATACTATTTTTTACCCGACTGCGAAAGAAGGAGGGTTATGTTTTTCGAGTGTATGTATGCATGTAAGTATGTATGTATATTTGGCACGTCTTACAGTCTAAACGGTTTGTCGTATTATTATGTGAGTGGTGTCAATAGATTCGTCTTAATCGTGAGAGTGACAGTGTGTATATCAATTTAAAAATATATAAATATATTAAGGATAATACACTGGATTAAAGATTTAGCAGTCGGATTTTCGAACTCGCTTCTAACCAGTTGTTTTCATTTCAGTTTTTAGTATTTGTTGTTATTATTAGCATGTGTTGTTGTAAAAAGCGGCTACAAAAATACATCAGTTGTAAACATTTCAACTGCCTTGCTGTCATGGTCCATGAGATACAGACTGGTGACAGACGGACGGAGGGACTGACAGCGAGGTCTTACTATAGTAAAGAAATATTTATAGTAGGGGAGCCCAAGAGGGGATTTTGTGACATACTCGAGCGTGGCAGATTAACACATGGGAGATTCCTTAGGTCCTGTTGAGTGTATCTACCAAATATAAGCTCTCAATAAAGAGCCGAGCTAATAGAGCAGCCCGCAAAATATTAAAAAAAAACTTTTTTGCCTGAAATCATCAAATGTGTCAGATTAAGATACGGTAGGTTTATTACTAGCTAAACAGTGTGCATGTCAATAATTAAATGATTTGAATGGAATGTTAGGGAGTGGGGGGGATTTCTTTTTTCTTAACTATTTTCAACCTGTGTTGCCACCCCCACCATGCAAATTGTCAGTTTAACATATATCTGTTATCAGAAGCATGATGGAGCATAGAAAATATTATAATCTGACACGCTCGAACATTTACATGTTTTGATTTCCTTAGAAAAAAATGTATATCCTTCCAGATGCTTCCTCCACCACTAAAATGGTAAACACCTATAATATTTTCTACTTCCTATCATCCAAGCTTTGCAACGCAATACGTCTCTATGACGCTCGAGTAAATCCCCGTTTATCATCGTGGGCTCCCCTACTATTATTGAGATAACTAATGCGTGTTAGTTATCAGTAGAAACGTGCGTGTTAGCATTCGTTTATTAATAGGTAGTATACAATATTTTATGTTATTGAAATAAACAGTATATTTATTTGTAAGAGATGCGTGTTTGATTCATATTGTTTAAGAAAACAGGTTTTCACGCGTACCTCACTCTTGGTAAGACGACGACTGACTGACTGTTGGAGACGTGTCATCGTTGAAGACACGAACGGCTCATTTCATCCCTGATGAAGTTCACCGAATGTGAACGTAACTATAGTTGGACCTTTCCAACAGTCAAGTACGAGTGAAAACCCGTTTTTTTAAACAATATATTTATTGACCTTTAAAACTTTGTAACGTTTTCGTTACAGGCAAGTCTTATTACACTTGAATTAAAAATTACTTATAAATCTTATTTATTTACGAGTAGAGTAATATTAGTTCTTAGTTTAATAGTTCTCATGACAAATATTTACATTTTCATTGCTATGTTTAGTTATTAGTTAAATTTATTATGAGTGTTACAATAACGATAAGTATTAAGTAATAGGGTCCCGTTTTTAACTTTTGGTTACGGAGCCCTGGAAGGAGGCACATTGAGGGAATGGAGAGCAAAAACGATGGGGTGCAGTAAGTTTGACGTTTCATGCCGTGTGTGTGTGTGTGTTGTGTGAGTTTTTTATTTTATGATTTTTATATTTTGTTTGGATATTAAAGTAGTAGGGAGTGTTCTAAGCTGTTTGTTGAGAATTGGTCCAAGATGACCACCGCCACATAATAGCGAATGACATATTATTATCACAACTTTCTCAATATGGGTTTCAAATGAAAGGGCTTGACTAGTAAATAGTCCCTACATTACATACATTATGATAAATTTCAAATTCTATATAGCCGCCATCACAAAATGCTTATGTCGGGGGATTTGAAAAGTTAAATTTTTATTTGTATAAATTATCGTATTAAATAAGTTTTGTATTTTTATCGTTCTTATTATTTTAAGCAGGAGCTGTTGTTGAATATCTATAAAAAAATATCCGCTGTTCTGTCTTTTCATTATACATTTCTTTGATCTCGTAATATTATTATAATTAAATTCAAGGCTAATGACTAGAATTGATATGGACTTCCTACAACTAAAGACAATGGTTTTCCATTCACATGGCGCAATTATACAGTAGTAACTTTTTATCTATGAAACGCTTTTCTTAATTAATTACTAGTCTACTTTTTCTAATTAAATGAATGATTAATTATTATTAAAATTGCAATGGAGTTAGTAATTTTGTTATCGTTTTTAACCGACTTGAAAATGGAGGACGTTGTTTAATAATCGGAATCTTTTTTTATGTATAATCTTTGATGTCTCAGAGATGGCGGGACCTACCTACCTCAAAACATTTTTGTTAAGCCGGTATAAACGCTCATTCCGATCATTATCGAGGGCTTGATACACTGGATATAAAATTAAATATCGAACGCAACGACTCAAAAAACGTTAAACTGACGTTTGATGTCAAATAGAATTGATAGATTTCTAATCAAATAGACATCAATCAGTTATCGATGGCAAGATCCGTACTTTCATAGCGTAACGTTTTATACCGGCCGTAATTTAATTAATTTCATTTGATACCTATAGATCTGTATTTGCACTGCTGTCTTGAGTTATCGCTGACTAAATAAAAAGTACCACAAGTCCATAATCGTGAAAATAGTTTTTTAATTCCTGATATAAACCTTTTTTTGTTTATATGCATAAACCACTTATCTATTTTTATAAAACTTCGGGTTGAAGTTAAGGAAAAACTCCAAATACGGTGTAATTTAAAAAAAAATTACGCGACGATTGCTAGGTAATACTTAGATATTAAAAGAAAAACCAGGGAATATATCATTACGACGTAACTAGTGATGTAACCATACGACTCGGTACTCTATACTCACGATAAAATCAAGGATAAAAAGGCACATTTTGATTTATGAAACAGACATTGAATAAATTGAAAGAAAAAATAAAATAGTTATCTATTGTATACTGTTTAGTGGCATAGCTACAAAGAGAAGGCGTTGAAGTTGACATGAACTTTTTAAAACGCGAATTGCTGGAACTGGAATAAGGAAGTAAACATGCAAAACTAAAATATAATATTAAAGAATTTGCACTTCAGTATAGACAAAAAATTATAAGAAATGGCGTTCTTATCATTTTTTGTCTATACATGTATAATATTTTATTTTAGTTTTGCATGTTTACTTCCTTATTCCAGTTACAGCAATTCGCGTTTTAAAAATTTCAGTACCATTGTCAGGACATTGCTATTAAGTTGATCTGGGTTGAAGTCAGGATACACAGCACGCCACAATAAAAAGCCTCCATTCTTCACTAAGAGATTGATGACATTGCTGGAATAAGCTTGTGCCAAAATTACCAAAGAAGATTGGGCAAAGTAAGGCGCAGGCTGGACTTTATCGTGAGTATCGAGTACCGAGTCGTATGGTTTCATCACTAGTTACTACGCGATGACATATGTCAAAATGGGTTTTTTATTTTGGACACACTTTTAGCAATCTTTAAACAACTGTTCATTAATAACATTATTTACTGCGCTTTAACTTTCTACTTTATTTTAAGAAAATGGCCTACAGAGTAATACGATTATGACCAACTAACACGGATGAATTCATTTTCTAAATCTTCGTTGTTTTAGTGTGCCCCAAGAATCTGCCTCTTTTTTAAATGCTGCGATCTTCATTTGAAACTTATACAGGGCTAGACAGGTGAAATTTTCACAGATGATGTATTTTTGCTGCCGCTATAATAACAAATACTAAAAACAGATTAAAAAATAATTAAGGGGGCTTCCACACAACAAACGTGAATTTTTGCCGTTTTGTTGCTCGAAATCAATAACGATAATTGGTAGACGCTTAATATGTTCACAAAATATTTAGTTCCATATTCACTTTAAAAATAAATAAATATAAGTCAATATTAAATTATTATACTCATACTAAGGGGCTTCCGTACAACAAGCGTGATATTTGCCGATTTTTGGCTCGATATTATTAAAGACAACAGGTCAACAAAACTTGAACTAATGTTGAATAGATAACGAGTTTGAACTTTTGTTGTACTCAACCCTTAGTGCGTGAGTTCTACTCGCACTTGACTGATTTTATTCCTGGTTGGTTGCATTCAATACAATATACAATGTTCATAATATGCTTTGTCTTCCAGTATGGGATTCAATGCAATTACCAGTGGGTTCGATGTTCGGTGCTACCAGCTACTTGGGTAACTACGACCAGTGTCTCAAAGCTCCTTGGTCGTCCGACCGACGTTACGCTGGTCTTCGCACCCAATACTGTCTGGTGAAAGTTAACAGCCCAGGAGAGAAGCAGACCAGGAAACTTGACCCGTTCGACGCTGCTGAAGAGTATTATCGTGTTAGTTCCTGTTACTTACATTTATTTGTAAAAAATTGAGATTATTATCTACGATATTGAATACGATTTCTTATAACGAATCATAAAAGGAAGAAATATTCTGACTCTTTGGTAAAGCTGGTTGAAAATGTTTTCTAGTTTGGTTTAGCCGGAGCTGATCGTTCAAGTTTTCAAGTCTTATTTACGAGTGGAAATGTTCCCAAGATAATTATTAATAATAATAATATGGGACAACATCCACACAAAGGTGTTCAGGTCCCAAACTAGGCGAAGTCTGTGCTATGGTAACCTGATGTCTGATATACATACTTAAATACATACTCATATATATATATTGAACCCGGAACCAGACTATATATCAGGGATACGCATATTGGGGTACAACTGGGCTATGTAGGATTGTATATTAAATATCAATGCTTGAAGAAGGGCAACGGGATCTCCATTGAACGCTCCGATGGCCTGCTAGCACGAGCATTTGCACAACATGAGCCATGCACTTTGTCGTCTTTCTATAGGGTTCATGACGGACAGGTGACGTAAGCCCCAAGTCTATCCATCCTTGAGTCCAGAGGTCCCTTTTCAGTCGGCTGTTACGACAAGCAGGTATGATTTAAGAGTGTGAAAAGGAAAAGGTAAGGAAGGAAAAGATACAATATACTTTTTCTCTCAACAGACACCAACTAAGACCGGGCGTACCTTCAACCAGCATTTTTTCGGCGCCTGTCTTCCTGACATATGTTCTTCGTCATCAGTCTCCAAACTAGCAAAACATCTGATCTTTCTGACCCACCTGCCAGGAGATATGCTTGTGACGACCGCACACTGTGACGTGGCAGGCGAAAACTTGGGGTATTCTGCAGGGTTTTATGTGTTCTGGTAAGTTAACTAGTAAAAAAATAACAATCTTTTTCAATTTGACTAATAGTTATACAAATTTCTTAGACCAATTTTGATAACACATATTGGACCAACTAAGGAGTTGAGTCTTTGTTATTTATAAGTCCTAAGGGGTTTATGATCGCGAGGTCAATAGTTTGCAGAACTTGTTCTCAAAATCGGGTAGGGTAGCCAGTAAATATGCTAACTAAACTGGTCAGCCCCTTTGAACGCTTTTCTGAAGCTGAACTTGTACTACCTAACCCGCTAAACGTAAGTATCCACAAAAAGTTAAATAGTAAAAAAATATCCTCCGTGCTGTTACATTACAATTAGGCGTTTTATAACACATTTTCATAAAGTTGTAGGAGACAAGTTCTTAAAAAAAATTACTCTTTTCTATTACGGCATTCACCGATAGAATTTTGACAGTTGTTTAGATTTAATCAAACCTTTGGAACGATTTTGTAGTTTAATTTACTAAAGCGGCTTTAGGTACACATGATCCACGTATTTTTTTTATTTTGCAGGAGTTTTGTGGGCTTCCTTATTATGGTTACTACTTACTCAACCTTTGTTAATAAGACCAATCTAAAATCGAATGCACTTGGTAAGTAATAGAGTAAATTAAGTCAGTGACCGCGTTTTTCCTAGAAAAGCTTGGAAAAAAACCTAGAAAGAAAAGAATACAAATCTCTCAAACCTCAATATTTAAGAAATGTACCAGTTACTAGACTGTAATTTTAAAAATATAGCTCAATGATAGTCTAATGCTAACAAGCGACCTAAAGAGCCTTCGTAGAAATGGCAATTTAAATTTGATAATGGTTAAAAAACAAATATTGCTGTTTGTATTATAAGTGTATGAAAATGTCAGGCTTTGAAAATTAGGCGGGTGTACCCAGCAGTGGACTAAATAAAGTTAATCAATCAGGTGTATCATCCCACACAAGGAGGTCTGGTGAAATTCGCCCCACGAGTCAAAGCAGATCGAGAGCCACTTTCTAGTTATCAGCTCAAGCCGAAGTCCGAGCCGTCTTAGGTGCCCTCAAATTTGTCTCCCTCAAAAACTTGCGGCCCAACGTTAGTTTGAGCTTTTGGTTAAGCTGTAAAACGATTGCCTTTTTTCAACAGCTGCGTTTTTTCTAAAACAATAATAACTGGTAAACTGGTGACTAGTTTGTTAACCCGTTGATTCACTTCAATCCCAAGGTCAGGCATGAACCGCTGTGTTTTTCGCTCATGTCAATATTCTAATTAATTAGCACTTACTTTAAAGGTGAAGGAAGACATTGTAAGGAAACTTAGTTGTCGGAGAAAGTCAATAGGTTCGATGATAAGTGAAGTCCCCAACCCGCAATTTGGCCAACATCGTAGACTATGGTCTACTTCCTCTTTTAGAGTAGAGCCGAGCTCAGCTCCCTTATAGGTTGATACGTACTCGTATGTCTAAGATGAATAATAAAATTATAACTACTAATCTTGAACTTTTCCATAGCAACCATAACAGAGTGTTTCTGTATAGAAAAAAACTATCGCAGCTTATATTCAGTGAGCCGGGATGAAGTAAGGGTGATGCATGGAATGAGGTTCCTGACGGCTGCGATCATAGTGACCGTGCACGAGTTTTTCTACCATGCTTTATGTCCAGTCATTAACGGATTAGACTTTGATAAGGTAAGGTAAGACTTCTTCGAACAACCGTCTTTACAAAGAAGATATTACATACACTATAAGCACGTAATACATTTTACACATTTTGTTTTTGTTTAAGTTGTGTTTTCTGTTGCAAATAAATATATTTCTATTTCTATTATAAATAAATATATTATTATTTCTAACAGGGTTATTGGTTAGGGGTGTATTATGCTGAAAGGGGGTCATTATACTCTTCCTAAGAAACTACTTTTACTATGGGACCAACTCTGAATTCGAGAAAAAAACAGCTGTTCAATAAAATGTATGAAACAGCTGATTTGTTCTCTGATCTGACTTCCTCGACACGTCTTTAGTATTAGTACAAGGCATCCTCCAGAAGACTTTAACTCTTCAAGCGTTCGCTTATTATTGATGTTATACTCATGGCTTATTCGCCATGAGTATAACGTGTTATTTAAGTTTATTTAAGGCGGCAGATTGAGAAAACGAAAAGGGCAATAAATCCAACATTTTATGTTCTATTCCCAGATTATAAATTCTAAGCAAGGGCTGATGTTGATGCACGTAGAAGTGATCGTGGATACTTTCTTCGCGATGTCTGGTCTACTCATCGTCAGAGGACTGCTGCTGGGGAAGCAGAAGAATGTCTTATTTACATTGCTCAAACGATACTTGAGGTGAGTAACTCAGATTTTGAGGTTTTTTATTGACTGTAGTACCTCTTTAGGCCACAAGGTCGCACACAAGTAGACGATGTGGCCGAAGATGATAATGATAATTAATTCTAATATGCACATGAGAGAAAAACTCAGATCTGTATGCCAGCAATCAAACCCGCGCCCTCGTGCTTGGGAGGCGAGGTGTCCACCGACTAGGTCCTTCTGGGGGGCTATTGGCTATTTGTATTGCTTTCAAAGCTATGACGATGGCGATGTTTAGACTCAAAGCAGTAGTACTTACATCAATGATATGGAGTCATTGCAATCTTTTGTTCACTTATTGTTTTGAAAATTGTCATCGCTTTGCTGAAAGCTAGGGTCTCGCTTTCGTAGCTGATACGAAACTACAGTATTGCTTTCAAGACTATAGCAATACTGAAAGCAATACAGATAGCCGATAGCCCCCCAGGCCCTTAAAGTTGAATTTGGCAAAATGTTGAATACTACCACTGAATTCGCTCGTAAATTTTTAGATTAGTAGGACCGTACGCATTTTGTATGATCTATCTAATGACAACAGCTAGTCAAATGGAAAGCGGCCCTATCTGGAATATAGCTACTCGGGATGAGGAGGTAGTCTGTAAGGAATACTGGTGGAAGAGCCTGCTCATGGTCAATACTGATGTGGAGACGCTTGTAAGTTCTTGACTTCTTCTTACTAAATACTGGACGTTTCCAGCCTTGGAGATGTTAAATATATTAAACAAATTTTATATAAGGGAAAGTTTATATAAACATATACACGTGTGTATTTATTATCCTTCATGGTTCAACGGCTAAATGTATTCGAATGCTATTTGGTACGAAGTTAGCTTCTATTCCGGATTGGTTTCTTTTGATCCCGGATAAGTTCAGTGTTACCGCGGAATAGTTAAATATTCACTGAATGAGCGGAATTAGTATTAAAAAGCCACAGCCAAGTGGTTGTGGCGGTACCTTATCTTTTTTAATGCCTTTGATTTATTTATTTTTTAATTTTCTTGTAAAATAAGTTCTTATAAATTCTACTTATAACTAGCTATATAGATTGGCTAGTATCCTAGCTTCGTCAGATATGGGTGAAGCCAGAATACTATTACATGTACCTATATTCGGTTCTATACTCTGATTCTATCTTAAGGCCTCGTTCCATTCACACTTCATCAGAAGCTCTTGTCACATTTTTCACAATTAGATGAGTAAACTATTCCCACTAAATATTTTAGAACTCGTTTGTTGGAATGTGACCAGAACGAAGCCTCGTCATAGTGACAGGTTATTTCTTATTCACCGTATCGAATCAAGGGAACTGAGGAACCTCACATTTAATAGTTTTGTACCATATTCTTGCAGACAGCGATCGTTCTTCAAATACCAATATGATATTATGATATATAATATATATAATGAGTAACCAGTGATGCACTAACGGTTGGAGATACCGCTAAGGTTACTCAGGCAAAGTAATATTATAAAATTACACAATATATATTTCCTTCCAGTGTCACGTAGTCACGTGGTACATATCCTGCGACTTCCAACTGGCGGTTCTTGCTACTTGTTTGTTCTGCATCTATAGGAAGAACAGATTATGTGGCAATGTTGCATTTGTGATGATCTTTGTCATACTGTCGGCCAATTTGGGCTGGACTGTGTATTGGAGGCGGATGGATATTCTGCCGTTTAGTTATAAGTAAGTCCAATGACACTGTATTATACTTTGATATATGTAATGAGCCCTCGGGTATTTTTTGTGATTTTAATCTCGCTAACCTTTACACAACAACACATTCAAGACTTTAATATAGGTAAGCTTGAATGGTACCGCATGCTATTGCCACTGCGTTATCAATATGCAAGAAGAATAAGGAGGTTAACGACGTCGTTGCAAAGTTCCCATCATGTTGGTGGAGAAATAAATTCACATTAAAAATCTTCTGTTCTTCTTCAATTCTCACTATTATTTTTCTATTTTATATTCCATCTATCAATTTTACGTGAGTTTCAACATCTAGACAAACACTCTTACTTACAAATCTATTTGCAAGTTTTGCTTAGCGCTTGGAGCCTAGTTAGTCACCTTAGCAAAACCAACGTCGTACAATGTTCGCGGCCGCACTATGAGCTTGGTGCCTTGCCACTATGTTTCCTAGGACTGCAAGCCACTAGGCTGTAGGTACTTAGCAAGCCCCTGCCTTGTTTCCAGCCGCGAAATTTACGAATGCTCTCAGTAGAGAGCATTCGTAAATTTCGCAGCTGGCAGTATCTTAACGATAGCGGAATGGTCAAGGCATCTCTGAGTATGTTATCCAGTGGGATGTAGATTCTAATCTTGCCCGTCGTATTTTATTTTTATTTATATTTGATTATTACTTAAGCTTATAAGAGAACGATTTTCGTATTTTTTTCCAGATCAATAAACCTAAAGAGAAATTCTATCGATCTGAACTACACGTATAGCAAAAGCCACGTAAGAGCTGGTTCCTACCTAGTCGGTATGATGATGGGATACGTCATCACTACTTACAAACCTGCTAATTATAGAAAGGTTATTGGACAGGTAATTAATATTTAGCGGAGTAATAAAACTAATAATAAAGTAAATTTAATTACAAACGGTGGTCACGAGGTTCACAGTTTGTTGAATGGTTCGACGATGATTGCAAATTTAATCGAACCTCTTGACCAGTTTTTTTTTATGTTCACAACTTTTTTTAAGTAAGTATTCCGTATATTCCTGCCAAGTATTATTGAATTTGGCTGGTAAGTATGGCTTCCCACTTTTTTCTTCTCAATGTAAAATCCTTATCGATTAAATATATTGAAAATTTGTCGATACCTGTACCCAAACTTGTGGCAAGGTAACTCAGGAACTACATACAAAGAGACAAACCAAAGAAAAAAATTGCCAGACTTGTAGCCGACACTCTTCGATCGCTGAATTGACTTAGTCAATTATATTAATTTTACTAAACAAAAAATATTTCAGACTTGGTCCATTACCATCGCGGCAATCTCTCTACTCACAATGGTTGTAATGTTGAATGTAGGCGCCATATTCTCGGACAGAGCATACGACGCGGTAGAAGTAGCCCTGGTGGTGGCAACTAACAGAGTCTTCTGGGCGGTGGGAGTCTGTGCTCTAATTGGAGTGTGTGAATATGGAACGTTGCGTGAGTTATTCTGGCTGATTAATGATGATTAATAAAAGAATATTTGCACAATCTCTCGCAAATAACTAAACTGTGGTCTTAACTTAACCATTCTACGGTGGTGACCCCATCAGGTGCGCGGAAGGTAAGGAGAGCGACTTCTTTCCTGCCGCGGGCCCCTTTTTTGCAGACCGCCTCTTGCCTGTGGTGAACCTACCTGGTATAGCCGCTCCGACACAGGCTTAGAAGCCAAAACCAAGACAAAAAACGATTACAGCCTATTGTATTTTCTTCTCTAAATACAATCAAGCTAATTCAAGTACAATTTTTTATTTCAAATTTCAGCCGTGATACCCCACCTGCTAAGTTGGGACGGGTTCGTCCCGCTCAGCAAGCTGTCGTACTGTTTATACCTGATACATCCTCTGCTGATACAGCTGTACAAGTTCAACTTGAGAGCACCTATGCTTTACACTCCCTATACGATGGTAAATAATACTAATAATGTCACTTTTACAGATAAATGATTGGTCTAGTTGCGTTCGACTATATACCACCGTTTTATTTGCAAAATGCAACAACAAATATGACGTCAGCTGCTCCTGTCTGCTTTTGCTTTATCACTTGATTCAACAGCTTAGGAAATAATCGTGAGGAAACATCACAATCTAGCCAACGTGGTAAACTATAGCTTACTCCTCCTTCAAACGGGAAAGTCGTGCCCAGCAGTCTGACGCTATGGGTTGATACGACACGATTGTTAAAGATCTTTGTTTTTAGGTAGTATATGGTTGCGGTGTGATCGTGGTGGGATGCGCTGCCAGCCTGATACTTCACTTGATACTCGAAGCGCCTCTGATTAACATATCCAATAAGCTGTTTAGCGAAAAGTAAGTTGAAACCAAAAATCTGTAAAATTCAGTAGAATTACTTGTACATCTAACAAGTTGATAGAAGCGACTTCAGAAATACTTTGCTGCAACAACTTTAAACGACTGTATTTTAACTAGTGAAACCGAGGGATCGACTCAGTATAGCCTATGACTATGTGCAGATAAAGTCTTATCCAATGACACTTCGCACATCAAAATCGGTCCACCGAGTTAGACAAAGAGATATACACTCGAAAAAACCTTACTTTTAGACGGGTATTTGTGAAATTAAATATCCTTAAGATAGTCACCGAGGCGCGCTGATTTATAGTTTTATTTCATAGGAGTGTTAGCTGAAAATGGGTTATTGTACTAATTATGACATTCATCTTTCAGTATGGGACTAACCCAAAATCCAAAAAAAATATATCAACAACCTTATATTACAACCGACAATTTTAACATTTTCTAACAGGCTCTTTATGTATACACTTGAAATAAATTACTTTTATTTTATATATTTTCAGTGTAAAACCTCTGACTCCGAATGGAAATAAACAGCACTTAAACCACAACAATGCAGAAGTGATAGCACGGAATAACCAACAAGAAACCGATAAAACCAAACTGCTCTGATAACATAATACTAGATAAAGAAATATTTTTCCCTATATGTTTGTAGAAACAATATTTTTTAAACTTCTATGAAATAAAACACCCATGAAGAAATTAAAAACCACACTTTTGAATAAAAATATTAATTTATTTAGAAAACTAACACGTGTTCGATTCTTTTTGTTTGAGGAGACGGGTTCTCACGCGTACTTGATTGTTGTAAAGGTCTATAGATTCTTTCACATTCGGTGAACTTCATCGGTGATGAAATGAACAAACAGGTACGCGTGAAAACTTGTCTATAAACAAAATGACATTATTTTAGGTTTATTAACTTGGATCTATACAGTAACAATATTTGTTTAGATGTGGATCAGTATCTCTTATACATTTAGGTTCATCTCCATATTTATTAGCTCTTACTACATCCCAATCATTGATAAAAAACGCGTGTTGATTACCAATGTAATGAACATACCCTTCGAATACAGCCTCACCGGGATCCATTACTATCTTAGCCTGATAGTACGCCTCATTGGTAACCGTGACATTTTGTCTGTATACCCACTTTATAGAAAGAAGATGTCTTTCAGCACATTTTTCGCGTTTATCTTCAGTCATTCTGTTTACAAAGCGAGCTAGTTCCCAAGCGACTTTCGTGTGGACAACTTTGTCAGCAGAAACATTATGCCATTTCGTACAAGCACACCAATTGGTCAAAACGCCGGCTTCAGGACAGGAACGTGTCAAAGGTATCGGCTCCAAAAAACTCATCCCTCTCTCCAAACCCGCACCAGGTACTTTATACTTGTTCCTGTACTCTTTCAAATCAACAGCATCTAATATCGTTGTGTGGACATCAAAAGGCGTAGTCAGAACTTTAGAATTGGCCATCAAATTCTTCAATGCTTCAGGACGAGCCTTTTTCAGTTTCTCTGGTAAAACTACAGATACAAAAGGAAGAAGCTGCTCGATTTTGCCTTGGTTGGTGTTTCTTAAATATGTAAATCTTGGTCCGTGATCGCTCATCATAAAAAGAACGGTGTCATTCAAGTGTCCATCTTTTTTGAACTTGTAAAGAAACTGTGATAGTTCTTCATCAACTAAAGATATCGTATTTGCATCGAATTCGTGAGAGTACGTGACGCTGAATGTCAAGCAAAATTTATTTCCGTTCATTTTAAACATTTCAGCAGAATAATCAACCATGAATTTGAACTGCAGCTGAGATCCGAAGCAATATCGTCGTTTGTTGCCTGTCCACCATAAACCACTGTACCAATCGCACTCTTGAAACAAAACTCTCATGTAATGGTCCGTAGGCATTTTCTCAAAACCATTGTAACCAAAAGTGAAGGTACCAATATAAGGCATGTCCTCGTGATATGCGGTGCGATATCCATGCTCTTTCAAAACTGTGAAAATGAAAGGCTTAGGATCAACACGCCTCGAATTCTTAGACGTTTTTCTAAAATCAGTCATTTCGAAATCGTTGTGTCCAGTCAGTATTGGAAATAGAGCACTAGACGTTCCGTCTCCGACAATATTGTAGTTTTCCATCACTACAGCTTGCAACTCATCTTTTAGCATTTTATAACTGAGAGGCATTCGCCTTATAAAGTGATTCCTCGAAGCTGAGTCAATAAGAAGCATAAATACGTTAAAAGAATTGGGTGACGTCACCGGAAGTTTTACAGGTCGATATCCCGCTTTATAACCATGCCACGTCGACTTCATTAGACCACGACTGCCTATCGGAATCGCTGTACACGATACTCTAACGTAATCACTTATGTTTAAAGTATATTTCTCTATACCATATAGTTTAATAGCTTCTCCCAAATAATACTTATCATCGCTAACGTAGACTATGTCTTTGTATATACACGTTATATCTACCATTGTTTTTAGAATTTTGTCCGTTACATAGCATTCGGAGAAATGACATTCGACCCAGTCTTCACCATTAGTATCACATACCACACTTTCTACGTCTTTATCGAACTGTGTAGCTTCTGCTGAGAATGGGTCTAAATACGGCATCTTGCATCCTGTACCCTTTTCACGCACTACAAGTTCTTTCAGACGATTTTCTACTTCATTGAATATATCCTTATGATCTTTTGGTTCTGGAATTTGCCACCAATAATTATAGATTACATATATAGCAACAACCAATAAGATTAGCAGTTGAAACCTTCGAGATTTATGAAATCGGATGTTGTGATGTGGTTTTCTGATCCATCGCAATATTTGTCTGCAATTCGACTCTAGTGGCTTCATTTCTTTTCAAAGATGAGATTTCTTCATATATCTTGTCCTTTTTAGTATGTCACTCTAGTGAATAAGTTTAGAATAGTTAAAAAAGTACAGTATTTTCACACAGCAAGTTACCGCACATTATTACACTTTCGAAAACACCGAGACGAAAAATTACAATAACAAATTAACACTAGAGTATACATTATTTTCAAAGTTGACATATTAGTAGTAATCTGTGACAGAACAAACGTCTCTCTTCACAGAGTCACAACAACTTATTAAACCCAATTGACCGATACGACATAAGGAAAAATTTATGGTAAGAGACCTTCGAATTGAATTACGTTATGGGTTCCGTAATTAATGAACCATTTATTCATTCTATGACCTCCATAACTTTACTATTGAATGTAACTCTCAAGCCACGTTTGCTAATTGTCATTTTGTGTTCTGGTTTTAGAATTTTCGGTGCATTTAATTCAACAGCATATCTTTATTATATAAATAATGTATTCATGCGATTCTTTATCTCAGTCAGTTGTCATTATTATTAATTAGTATTTTTGGAGTACAAACGTTTACGTTTTGTGAAATTTAGTTTTTTCTATTCAGACGCATGTTATCTGGAAGAGATCGCTTTATCGCGATACAGCCACAACATTTGTTAATGTTTTATTTTTTTATACTTTAGAGGTGGTAATAAAGAGTTTGGGTTGTATTTTATTTGAAAGATTATAAGTTACAAAGCCATAAAAATATTATATTACTATTTCGAAACTTTAAGAATTTTGTTTTTAATCCATATATAAAGTAAAATGTAGAAAATGTAACACTTTAATTTCGTCTCTTCTTCTTTGTCATGTGACCCTCCAATTATTAAGAAACTATATAGGTACTTGAGTGAAAAAGACAGAGTTGTGACTATATAATTCAAATATTTGGACAAGGATATTTTAGCATGGAACTAAAATTCATTTTGTTTAAGAAGACGGGTTTTTGCGCGAAGGAAAGGCCCAACTATAGTTTCGTTAACCGAATGCGAACGCATTCGGTTAATTTCATCGTGGATGAAATGAATCTTTCGTGTCTTCAACAAAGACACGTCTCAAACTGCGCTCGGCCACTCGCCGGCTGTAGGGGTGAGGGGGCAATGCTGCTCCGTAACATTTTTGTGACATAACATTTAACATTTCCGTGATTCATGATCTCTAAAAATGGTGTTATTAATAAAATATTTTGTATTTGCAATGTTAGTTGATATTTAGAACCGTATTTGTTTCTCGATTAATCTCTACAATTGGTCCTCGTATTTATGATATGCTACCAGATGAGGTAAAAAGACCTATGCCAGATCTTAGAAGGAAAAATATTATGAAGACGTGGCTAGTTAAAATAGGCTTACCAAAATTAAAGGAGATTGCTTTTACTTTATGGGAATAGACATTTAGATATGTCTCAAATATAATATATTATGAAAAAGTTTTGTTTTCAGTTAGTTGATTATGTGTTTTACTCATTATGAACGATATGAATAATATTGGGTTATACAGATGTTATGCGTTTGTTTTGTAGGTATATTCAATTAATTCAACCAATTTGTTCACTAGACACTATGTTTGTTATGTTTGTCGCAACAGCAACTGTTGATATGTCAGAAGGTGCATGTGTTCGCGTGGGTATGGAGAGGGTTGATTAGTGGATCTCAATACGGGGCTACCTAGTGAGGACCACTGCGCAGATCTTCCTACTTTTTTAAATTTAATCTTAAATTACCTTTGTCGCGTTAATTTTCATTTTGTTTTAAGTACTACATTCGTTTTAGTTATATGTCTTCTTTATTTTTGTTTATATTTAACATGCTAATAAATAAAAAATTTAAAAATCTAAATTACTGACTTATTCGAGTTTGAAGATGCAATATGCCGAAGAACTAACAACCGATGGCGTTAACAAGTTCTCAAGGACCATGACCCAGCAAACCTACTAAGAAGCAAAGAGGTGCAAAAGAAGACAGCGGGCAGAGAGGGGAGACAAGAATCTCAGTATACTTCCGATTGACGTTCTTAGAAGAAACCTATACATCCTGCACTGTACCAGATAGATAATTATGATGAAATTACCATAGCAATAAACTAGTTTAAATTCTGAGAATTGTAGAGATATTATAGCATCCCTGGAAGATTTATGTATCCTTGGTTAACTTCACATTGGTCTATGAGTTGTACCGCCCTTCATAAATGTCAAAATTGATACAAAAATAAACGCATAAATCACCTTTTTGCGTAAATAGCGTGGCGATGTTTTGATTAGAAATTGATTTTGTACACTAGCATAAGTTACGCTATTTTGAATTAGGTTAATAGATTGAAGATTAATAATACCCAACGTATTTATTTTATCATGTAGACTGACCTGGATGGAGCTCCATGCATTTTTAAAACATCTCATTTGGATAGATATAAAAAAAATATTGTTGTATAAAATGTTATTGTGTTTATGTAATTAAAACACGCAACCCTAAAACACTGTGTCAAATGTGTCGATAGTCGATGCATTCTTATTTATATTTTTCCCTATAGATACCATGCCTAAGTATACATCACAAAGTAGTTTTTCCTCATCGATAGCGTCAAAGGCTATTAAAAATAATTTTGTTTCATATCACTCTGGCAAGTAATTGTGCGCCAAAAAGTATTGATGGTACCCATTTATTTTATTTAGTTATTTGTGCGAACCATAGAATCAGGAATGATTATAGTAATACACAGTAGGGTTAGGTACAAACCGATTAATAGGGTTGCGCTGATTTTTTTTCTCGATTTCAGGGTTGGTACCAAAGTAAAAGTTGTTTGTAATGATAAGTATAGTAATCCCGTTTCGGCTTAGCAAACCTAACCATACATAGTTCTAACACTAGTGCGTCCGCCACTTGCCTTAAGTATTAGTATGTAGTACTACGGCCTAAGATTTAGCACACTTGCTTTAAAAAAACCGATTAACTCGACACTGTTACTGTAGGCTTGAAACTGAAAATTATATTAAATCGGGAAAAACGAAGCTTAAGATTTTAACTGTAATGTTATTCTCGTACTATAACTTCATATGTCTACCTCTATAAAAAGGTCATTTCCAAGCTTCTAATCTTATAATAAGTATCTGGAAGTATGCAGGTTCTAATCCTGACCATAGTGATATTTTTAAGGTTATTATTCTCAATGCATTTCTTTGTGCAGTGAAATTAGAATTTTAGTGGAACGCCAGCTATTGTATTTAACGTTTCAAAATACAACCTTTTGTAATGTTATGGATAGATACGAGTATTATTATATATTTATGTTAGCAGTGAAGAACATACCTCACAGAATAATTGACAACGTTTCATTCTTGCAAAGTGATGGAAATTCGACAACCATTTCGAGAGTTCATACTAAAAATATTATGATTTTTTAAAAAATTATTTCCGAGCTATTTACAAAAAACTGACGAAAAAAATTCTCAATACGAGATTTTTTTTCGTGTTTATGCTAAGACCGTCAGTTGCCACCAATTAAAAATATTATTGTAACTGACATCTATGCACCGTTCCAAAACAAACAACAGAAATACAGATAACTAATGACATAATTTTTTTACGAGCTTTTGACGAGAATAACATTATGCTGAAATTTTCTTATATTTTCAAAAATCTCTATAAACACAATTATATATAATAATAATGAGATTATTATTTTTTCATTTGTCTTTCCTTTGTCGTTATAAAAATGGGGGGGGGGGGGTCAATAATTTTAAATGTTGTCAAAAAACCAATAACACTTCGCAGCGTGTCACAGTGAGTTACATGTACATACATACATACAAACAAACATACTTACTATTTTTGCGCAGTCGGGTGAAAAGAGTTACAACCTACTTAAATTCGGCATGCACATTTATACATTTTTAGTTATATTTATTTACAATCCTAACTAATCGACCGATTTTATAAGGAAATTAAAAGAATTTTTTTTTCAAACTAATAGTATAATTTCGATTCGTCGATTCGTATCCGAGAAACCGGTAAACATATATTAAAAATCCGACAAATTTAAAATATTCTTCTTTTTCAAAGTCACTTAAAATGGTTCAGCTCTCTCGGAAAAGCAAGTTACCTGACGATTCCACCACAGCTTATAAGGAAAGTGTTCCATGTCATGTAATACTTATGCAAACAAACAGACAGACAAAAGTGCACTTTAATTGCAGCTGTGTAATAACGGACGTGTATTCTACCGGAAGGTGACTTTACTAATGTGTGGAGTGACCAATGGTCTGGTAATTGGTGGGATATTTTCTTATAGGTACTTGCTTGGCTGAATTTCTAACTACAAATGCTATGTTTTGTGCTTAAGGGAGACACGTTAAGAGCCTTTCCTAGTAATATAACAATCTAGCCTAAGGCACATAAGTAATAAGAATAATCATTTAAATTAAAAATTCTATACAATACAAATAATGACCCCAATTCGTCCAATCACACTGACTAAACTTAAAGTTCCTAAAATTATTCCCATCTTTTTCTCACTTTTGGGAACAAAAAGAGAGGAGACAATTTTAGGACTATCAAATTAGGTTAGTTTTGTAAGTTACGAATTTGGAAAGTTCGGTCTGGCCGAATCGTGCTCATTGTCTCTTAAAAAATAGTCCATCGACATTTTTCTTATTGTTTTGTTAAGGAGATGTCACAGTTTTTCATGTGTCTTAGCACTTACACTATAATTTTTCATTATCACTAATTCTAACTCAAACGACACAAAGTTAAAAAAATAGTTTAAAGAACTGAAAAATGCGCGGTAATAGGTCAAACAATAAAAATGATGCATCATCGGTCCTTGTTAAGAGTGCACAGCTACACAGTCCTTGTTAAGAGTGCACAGCTACAAATTAATCCGACGTTTTGGAGAGTGAAAATCACGTTTTAAGGTTTTTTAAGTATTGCTTGTTCGTTTATCCGATCACTTCACTTCAATCATGTTCACTGTACTGTTCAAACAGCGCGTGGTTCGACTGACATTATTTCTAGACAATGCTAACTATCTCTAGTATTATTTGATACGATCTGATTTCAGTTAGGGCTTGCTGTCATAGCGGCAACGCTTCCTACATACACTGCGACAAGGATACTTCAATGTGTAGTTACTAGGTAAGATAGAGATATAACTCCTTATCCTATGTACACAAAGAATAAAACAAACATAAAATACTTATGACAGCAGTACAACAAGCGGTGGTCTTATTGCTAATAGCGACATCTTCCTCGCCATCTTTGGAAGGACAGAGTTCAAGCATAAGTCTGAAACAATGGTATCTTACTTTCTAAGCCGCCCCATACGTTTTACGTTTCAACCCATAACGTCTCACTGCTAGGCGCGGGTCTCCCCTATGTAGGCCATAGTTGGGGACTTCCTTTATCTTTAAAATTTATTAACCTTCTCCGATTAGCAGATTTCCTTACAATGTTTTTCTTCACTGTATTCAGCATGTGGTAATTAATTATAATATGCACATGAGTGAGAAACACAGAGGTTCATGCCTAAACCTGGGCATGAACCCGAGCCCTTTCGCTTGTGAGGCAACGGGTTTACCGACTAAGCTAGTACTAACTTAACTAGGCTATCACTGATTTACTAGGCTACCATTAACTTAACAAAGTTTCCCCCTCGTTAATAGAAAACGCCACCCGAAAGCCTCCATTATTACATAGGTACAATTTTTAACCTAAGTCAAATAAATGACACCTGCGGTTTAGCCTGAACATTCCATTAGAGTTAACCGGGTTCAATTTGGCAGGTTCCAGGATCCGCTACTGAAGCTGGCACGCTTGTGCTTCGATATTTCAATAAAGTCACACACACGTTTAAAACCTTGTTAAAGTATGCCAACAACTATAGCGAATCTCATTTCTAAATTTTAATGACATCATAATCAAATTAAATCATCTCGACTCGATC
Organism: Ligdia adustata; assembly: GCA_947049295.1. NCBI lineage: Eukaryota > Metazoa > Arthropoda > Insecta > Lepidoptera > Geometridae > Ligdia > Ligdia adustata. The sequence goes on from OX346237.1 coordinate 8,074,088, forward strand.
GTTGATCGAATAAAATTGATGTCAAAATGCAGCGTGACAACTAGGGTCGGACCTCGTCACTGGGTCGGTCGCAATTAGTTGTGCTTAGTCTTAGGCCAGACGCAGAAATAATACTTGTGACCTAAATATCACGTTCAAATAAAATTTTAACTGGTTATTTTAATTAACAAGTAAGATGATTTATAAACCAAATAGTGAAGATTTCGATCAAATTTATATCAGACGACACTGAAATACAAAACATTTTATATTTTCTTAATAGAAAAAATTACCAACTTTCTTTTGACTTAGAAATTAATTCCAAAGCAAAAATCGTTCATAATGATAAGTACAATGACCCGCACACACTGTATTGGCCATAAACACAATAGGTTATAAACACTCACACGCCAAATAAAATCTAATAAACTTATGCAAATAACATAATATTCCGGTTTTATTTTTATTTGCACAAGAAGATTGTTTTTAGATATGATACAATACAACTGAAACGGTTACAAGATCCCTGAGGAAAATAAAAATAAAAAGGAACACTGCATGAGGGAACTATTAAGGTAGCTCGTTTCGTGTGTAAATATGAATCTATTAATCTCACACCAGCCTCCCTAACATGGACGTCAAATCCGCGGGGAAAGGGAAATACACAAGTTATTTAAAAAAGTGATTAGCCCTTGAAGATTTTTATATCCTGGGTCGACTCCAATGGTCACATTGGTCTATCAATTGTACCATTCGTCGTTAAAATCGTATTTTTTTGCGTAAATAAGGCGGAAATATTTTGATTAGAAATAAATTTTGTACACTGCGATAAGTTACGTTATTTTGAATTTGGTTAAAGGGTCAATAATTAAAAATCCCTAACGTATTTATTGTATCATATACACTGTCCTGACCGGATCTCCATACTTTATTGTAACATCTCTTTTAAGTAGGACCATTAGAGAAGCATAATACTCTATCAAACAAAAAATAATCTTTCATATCGGTCCAGCCATCTCCGAGACATCAGGCAACAATCATTAAAAAAAACATGCTGTGCAATTTAGTAACTCTTATTTTTTGCTAGTCAGTAGAAAAGAGGATACGGCTAAATTGATATGTTACAACAACGCTTGCTCAGAGACGAAATGAATGACGTTTTAAATTAGAAGTATTTGAATATTTGATTGATTGATATTGATTGTTCGCAAAACGTAGCACCTTAAAAGGCTTAAGGTAACATACATAACATCGAAAGTGGGTTCCACTGTATCTCTCATATCTCTATTTTTTCCATCCGAGTCTTACGTTCAACATAGTTTCATTCAATTACTTAGAACGGAATGATCAAAAACGAATAAATAGAAATGGATATCGAAGTAGGAGTATTTGGTGAGATTTTAGATAAGTTTCCTGTACATTGATGCTTAAGTACACGTATCGATTAGTTTTGTTCGTGACCTACGATTTTGGAAACCTCTTGACATAATTTGTTAATATTCTTATCGAACGTACCTATTTATTGCTGGCTTTTGGCCGCAGCTTCGACCGTGTTACTTTTGTTTTCACGGGACAAAGCCTCGAAATATCTCCGTGCAAAAAATCGAGTCAAACCCTCACTAAGTTGCTGAGAAGAAGAAGCTAAAGAACCAACAAACACTTTTGCAATCGTAATAAATAATAATAACGACACGATCAAGATCTCCGCTACGAGTGAAATAACGGCTAATAGAAAATGTACCACGAAAACAAAAATGTGATAAATCTTGGTTTGAAAAATTACTACCGATACACGTTTATCAATATAGTACAAACATTTTAACGTACAAACCTACATACTGACAGATGAGAGCAAATTTTTTCAGATATTAATATTTTGAATCACTTGTCTTACACCCTGCTCTTAGGAAAGACCCGTGCATAAATGTGGGGCGCATATGCATCGACGCGTAACAAGCAATGTATTCTAAACAACTATTAGAGTTGCTGCATATGAAGACGATAGTAAAAGTATTCTATAGTGATATAACTATCCAGGCTAGAAATGTCTCTGTGATAGAGAAAGTCTGTAGAAGCCTGAGGTCTAGATTGGCTGGTAATTGATGTAGAACAAAAATAAAAGATCTGATTCGCACGTAAGCTCGTTGTTATTTTTAGGTTCCGTACAATTTTTTTTTTTTTGCAAAATAATAAGGAAATTTGTAAGGCCAAAACCTATTTTCGTAATGATACATCTTTATAGGTTTTTAGAACCCCATGAACGGCGATACTTTTTTTCTTAAGATGACAGTCAAACACCCTTGTATAAGGTTTTTTAACCGTAGTACTTTTTAATGATATGGATACTAGAATTTGGAAATAAAGTACAGATTTCGTTAATTTGAGTGAAACTTTTTAAACGAACGAGCTAGTTTTGAGTCGCTTCTCTCGACAAGTCAAAAAGTTCCCAAATATAATTGTGTGTGCATACAGGTTATCAGTGAGGGTATACTAAACCGAAACGTACTCACTCTCACTCGCTATAGTATTTACTATTAAACACAACTTTTACTATGGGACCAACTAGCAAATTGTAAAAATAAACCAGATGTTTCGAAAAATAAAATCGATCTGCTACAAAATAAAATAAAAGTTGTAGGCTATGATGAGTATAATGATCCCCTCTTGGTACACCTCCGCTAATAACCCTGTATACTATTAAAACAAATACTCGCTTGCCTTACTTCTTCTATTTGTAGTGCGACCGTTCCGAACTTATTCCACGGACCCCTAAAATCCCGTAGTACATCGTTCTGCCCTGTCACTTCACTATAAAACCGCTGGCAATTCCATTGTGACATCACTAGTACCTGTGTAAACTGCATCGAAATGTGTTCAGCAATTTCATATGTGAGTGTTCTTAGTAAACAATAATAAATTAATATTATTGTTTAAAATTGTTATTGGTGAAATAATAATGATAATGTGGTGAAAAATTTAAAATAATACACGAAATTCATAATATTATGTGTAGTGGATTAACTTATCACGTGTTTGTTAATTTTTTAAGCCAAGTAGTGGTATAAACATATTCGAGGGGAATCGAAAAAACGATGTTGACAAGACAAGTACTGTAGAAAAAAGTGAAAACCGTCTTAAATTTGGCAGAGTTTTAATTTAGTTATAATAGGATTTTGGATTTTTTAAGTTAAAAATAAAAAAAATATCCTAAGTCCGTCTCCTTGTTTTAAGCTACGTCCAGACTAATTTTCAGAAAAATCGTTTCAGCCGTTCTTGATTAAATAGTTCAACTAACACGACTATCTTTTATAATATATAAAAGATTATTTTATATAGATTATTTTACATAATCTTATATATCTTTACTCTAAACTACTGAACCGAAACATGTGAACTGAAATTTTTTTTTTAGAAATTCGACCCTTAAGGGGTTCAATTTGGGGTTCAAAGTTAAGATATTTTTATATTCCATTTTAGGCTGCGGGCTACGCCGCGGAGATAGCTACTAGTATACAATATTGTATTTACGAATGATTACAAAAACACGTCATAGAGCTTAAAAAATTAAGGATTCAGTATATCGAATGACGTTACAAAAAAAATCTGACATTATTACAAATAATAGATTTAAATGTATTAAACGCGGCGCGAATTTTTAAAATGTTTCATTTAAAAAAATACGAAATTGTGGAAAAATATCAAAAATTTTCTTAAATTTAAATTTCGACCTTTTTGTTTATTTTTTTATGTATTTACAAAAAAGTTTTTATTTTAATAAAAACTTTTTGTAAGACAATTTCGTCAGATTGTAAAGAAGAAACGCTTCGCTCGTTCTATCTTTGAACACACATGTGAAGTGTTTGAAATGCTAAAAAACACCAGAACGTGCCATCTAACCTATAGTTAAATGCGACTCTACCATCATGAACGTTGCTCAACTTCCGTGATCAATTAGAACCACTAGCCTGAGCTCCGACATCTAATACAATCACAACACTATCAAAAAGCGACTAGTAAAAATTGAATTAGATCAGGTTACATAACACTAGGTAACTGTGGTTTGCTTCAAGTTTTTCATGGTTTTTTTACCATTCACCGAATCTAGGCCGAATGAAATGTTACGTTTGATTTGATTTGCCTTATTTGTTAGCTTTTTTGTGGGGCTAAAAATATGTAAAGCGAATTATTGACCTATTAGAATGAAAAGCGTCTTTTATTTTTTAAGTCTAGTATTTTTTTTTGAAGAAGTGCCCAGATCGTAGTTTCCAACCAATTTTGACGAAACTTGGTACACTGGTTTTACAAATTAAGTATTAGTTTCTTTTTGTCTGCGGGGATTTTCAATTGGAATAGTATTTTGCCAACATAAAATAGAGGCTGATTGCGGAAAACAAGAGTACCTTCTATCGCTTTAAGCGATAAGGCCGCCATTTAAAAGCCTGTATATGTAAATAAGGTCTTCTTTAATCATATTTTATGTATTGTTGCTGGTTTTTAAATAAAGAGTTGTCTTGTCATGTCTACTAAATACAAAAATTAATATCGTCAAGAGGTACTTTTTTCTAAAGTAGTAAAGTTAAAACATTATATTATGCATAATATAGTATAGGCATACATTTCTATATTTTCCAACACGTGCTGGTTGTATTACAAACGAGCATTATGTCTCATCAATAAATTTCACACACTATTTCCCAATTTTCACCTATTTTAACTTCCCACCAGTCAAAACTTCTATCGGATCCCATAAAAATCGGGATTAAAAAGGTGAAACACATAAAAATCGTAATTCAGCGACAATATTGTGCCATCATATAACATTTATCATTTTGCGGTCGCACTAACGTAGCTCAAAAATATGGCCACCAGTAGTGCGAGTAGTGTGGCCATAAATAAGTGTATACACACTGGACAAAATCGTTTTTTTCCGGTTTTAAAGTGTCTCTTTTTGGCGGAGTTGTGCCACATAAATGACAACTAGTTTGACAATTGCAAACTGTGAATTGTGGCTGTTGACTTCGGAAAATTATTTTTGATTCGTTTCAATATTCAAGTGTATGTTAAATTGAAGATTAGTAGAGTGTATGCGAAAAAACATAAGGATCTTATGCTTCTGTAAGCAGAAAATGTTGTGTTGAGTATTTAGAAACGTTAGTCTATTATTGTTTTCTTTATAAATTACATCTAAGAACGAATATAAGAACTTGAGAACTGGCACAATACATAGAGTGTGGTGGCCAAACAAAACAGAATAAAAAATAAAAAAAGAAAGTAAGAAGAATAAAAAATAAGTAATCTAAGGGATACTTATTGGAATTATTTTTTTATTATGAGTAATACAATTTTTTTTCATTCGTGTTCATAAACACAGAAAGAGGTCATAAACCGAAAATATAGGAAAGATCAATTATGACGTATTTAAAAAATTAAGGCCAAAGAAGAGGTGTGTTCCAAATGTCCCCATTAACGCTATCCATATGACGTGGACAGCAAAAAGTGATAAGATGTCCTTTCTGTTATCCGTATAAGCCCAAATATACCTATTGCTGATGTTATGTATTATTTGTATACATTGTTTTTTTGGCCAACCTTAAAGTTATATTAGATAGAATTGAAATTTTATATAAAGCTCAAGCTCAGGAAGAAAAGACTATCCAATCATTCTACTACAGCCAATAAAATATGACTATGCGATACGTGTTGAAAATGTGAAAAATCGACCGCAAGATAAATGCAGTGTCTCGCACATCGCTCGTATGATAAACTGTTTTAAACTTCTTTACATACGGATTTATTCAAGCAGCAGATCATTCGAACAAGCAGATGTGACTTTGACATAACTTACTTCGAATTAGAATGTCGCACGTATGTCCCATAATTATTAAAGTAAAATAGTTACAACCGATTTAAAATTTATATGTAAAGATTTCGGTAGGTAGGTACTGGTACATTCATAAACATTGAAACTGTGTTTGGACGTGAGTGTGTGTGACTGACTCTTTTACGGTGAAACGGCTGAACAGATGTCAAGTTAATTTGGAAAAATGATAGCTTATGCATAAGAAAATCTTTCTGCTATATGTTTTGTTGTTATTGTAGTTAGTCATTTTGTTTATATTAATAAAGGCACTTAAGATTAACTTACAGCTCACACATTTGCACTAGCACATAGGTTTTACCACAACCCTCAATACGAATTGCTTAGAGCTGTTTGTTGAAAAAAAACCGCTTCATAGTCTACGTACGAGTATGTCCTGGGTTGTACATTCTAAGATTCAGCCACTTCTCTAGAACTTGAGCTAGACTTCATTTTACGACACTTGTTATGAACTAGTTTCAAATGATAGCTCACTGAGACATGTCTCACAAGAGAGATTTAAGGGAAATCTCTCTTTTGAACGAAACGTTTGAGACACTGATTATGTTAAACTTTCGGCATCAGATGATTTATTACAAAAAAGAAAGAGACACTGTTGATTCTTTATTTTTATTTGTTAACTGAACATTTTCCTGGCTTGCTATTATAATATGTTTCAAAATAATAAAATCAAAATTCCTCCGTTTCTTGATTCTTATTCTAGTACAAATCGTCTTAAATCACCATAAGCAGAACTAGTTTAAAATATATGTTTAAAAGAAACGGAACACAATATATCTATAAATCTCTAAAACTATGGTCTCTTTACACTTAACGGACCCTCAGCTACTTATTTACCGCCCCTCCGGCTTATCAACGCGACACATGGCTGGTCAGCGAGTGAGTGCCTTATTGATTGATGCAGGCAATATAAGCTACAAACATATCAACATTATAATAATTTTATAGAAAAAGAGAGATAAAAATGTTTTCACTAACAATATTTTGAATACGTAATATGAGTTTGGCTCGTCTGATATAAAACAACAATTTGGTTTAAGGTATTGTGCGCTTGCTTAAAAGTAAAAGATTCACTAGCGACTTGAATTAACTCCGTAAAAAAACTTTTAGGAAATCTACCGCGTCGTCAAAACAATGGTATTCATACACGTAACGGACCCACGGCTACTTATTTACCGCCCCTCCGGCTTATCAGCGCGACACATGGCTGGCCAGCGAGCGTGTGCCTGATTGAAGGCTGCGGCATTGCGAGCGTGATACGGGTGCTGACGGGGTTACGCGATAGGGCTTCAGCCTATAAATAACAATCTAAGTGTCTTTTGCTTCAATAACAATTTGAGTTATCTGACTTAGAAATCTGCCGTAGTTGTCGGTTCGTTTTAACTCGGAAGTGTAGAAGTTTGTTGTATGTGTCTAGGTAGTTTTTTGATTGTTATTTGTTGACTTACTTACTTTCCACCATTTTTTTTTCGTAGCTATTATTATACTTAATTCAAGAAAATCGACCCAGCTTTCCAAATAGTTGATTATTCTTTATTACGTCTTTTTTAGGTTCCGTAAGTAAAACAGGACCCTATCACTAAGACTCGCTGTCCGTCCGAATGTCTGTCACCAGGCTGTTTGTTGTATGGGAGTCTAATGAAGGCTCCCATATAACAAACTGGTGTTTTTGTTGTTATAACCACAACAAAGATACATAATCTATGAAAATTTCAAATGTCTAGGTATCACGATTCATGAGATACGAGTACAGCCTGGTGACAGACAGAAATGATTTTTGTAGTTTTTAGCTAGATATAAATAATGACAATAGGTAAAAACTTGAACTTATGTTGTATAGAAATTCATCAAACAAAAAATCGCGAGTGCGGTTTTTCTTTTTATAATTTTTATTATTAGTCTCAATTGTTAGTCAAATTAAATTTATTGTCAATAAGTAGATATTAGGTTAAACCACGGCGAAATTTTTATTATCTTTTATTCTAGTTTTACTATTCCATCCATCGTGTTTCTTTCAAGGGCTATAGGCCGATTAAATGGAATTATATTTCTGATCTATTTAATTTTATGTTATAGTTGTTACCGCTCCTCTTCGCCGCAGCATCAGCACAACAACCACAATGGACGCCCTACATGAACTTCCAGAATTTCCAAAATATCCAGAACATTCAAGATGCACAGACCTTCGTACAAGATCAGCAGGTTAGTTAGTAGAGAACCTGAATTATGGTCTCTATCCCACTTGTCCCATTTCTCGATGAGATAAGTGGGCCCGAGCACAAGTTTTTCCCATTGGCCCCACAAATAGCACTGCTTTATTGTGCCATTGTCAAATGGATGTGTTTACACCGATTTTGTGGTTAAATATTAACTCATTTAAATAGTCCTACGCGAGCACTCGTCTCTCTTGCCACTATAGTCTAAAGACAGCCAATTATGAGTTACATCTGTAAAAAAATCTTTCTAGTAAATATTCAAGGGGAATCTTACATGCAATTGATTTTGAGCTGTTCTTCACTCATTTTATATCGTCGTTTGGTATTAATTTATTTTTATTTAATTATCGATATTTTCCGCTACTCGGTGTTTTCTGACAGGCTCTTTGAGGTGCAATGTATTTCAGACTGAGCATGATCTAAATAGGGCCACAGTGTCGCTAACTTTCATGGTCGTGCGAGCTGTTTGTCAAATGCTTTACAGTCTTTAATAAATAAAAAAAAAATTAACCCCACGTGTCAATTATAGATTAAAAAGAACTCATAAATTACATTTCCTTCAAATATCTTTACAGTACTAAAATGAATAATATCAAGCTCCCATAAGACTGCGCCGTAAAGAAGTATGTATTTCCTTTTGTATGGAGTAAGGAGGTATATTAAAAAATTCAGATGACATAAATAGGCGCCCTTGCCGAATGTTATATGAAAAGCCCGGTGAAGAGTGAAGTGTTTCTACTATGTTTGGTTCCGTATAAAATTATGAATTAACTAATAATCCAATGTACTGGACCCCACCCTATAAACTCCCTGACAATAATTCCTCTATCGCTGAAATTTTCCAGTCTAATAGAATAATGTTTGACATACAGCTGAATTATTGAATTTTCAATTATTTTATTCAGAAGTTAGATAGTTGTACCTAAACATATAAATAACTTTTAGCTCTGGAAAATTCCACAATCAAGTGTACGTATCATGTATATCCGGCAAGTCTATATCAATATTTAGAGGTATGTCCAAGTATATTTCGAATTTAGAGGAGTAGAAACTTAAAAATATCTATTTGGTATCATTGATAAAATCCGGTAAATTATTGCGTATATATTTTTTGTTATTATAACATTATTCTACTAAACTGCAAAGTTTCAGCGACAGCTGATTGTTCTCATGTATAAATTCATCATTAATTGGTCTAAAACAAAATAATTCTTAAAAGACTATTCTTACAAAAATAATTTAAAAAGCCATGCAACTAATATCATGTTTCAGTCGTTGCAAGTCTAGACCTAATAAAGCTTATCTGCTTGGAATAACAATTAACTGAACATAAAATTAACTTAGCATCGTAATAAATAGATCTTAGCGTAAAGTCATTCGGCTGTGTACCTATCCAAATTAATCTAGTAACTTTTTGACTTGACAAGTATTTTCTTTGAAAAATATACTTCTAAACTTTGCAATGAGAAAATATGTGAAGTTTATTCAGCCACGAATTTCTGCTAAACTTCAAAGAAGTCGGCCATAGTGTTTTTTCCTGGTTTACTCTAAGCTTTAAATCTATTTTAGGAAAGATTTATTAATAGGGTTACTGAAGTTTTATACATTTGCATTAACGCGTTTCAAGTTTTAGTGTATTTTGCATTGATTTATTTGACGGAGTACGTAACGCGCTAAAACAAGACAAAATATGATTAAAGCTGAGATGCTTGAGTAAGGGTGTTTGTAAGCAACAGCTTATTAAAAAAAATATGTAGTTTAAAAGTAAAAATATTCTATGAAGTATTACATAATTTTTTTAGTTATATATTTATTTGATTTCATTATGTAACTGAAGCCTTCAAAGACAGTAAGTAATCTTTGGAAATACGTAGGTCGTCTCAGATCTCTCTCGTAGTGATATACAAGATCAGCGAACGATTTCCCTTCACAAATTTCGTCAAGGAACCCTGAACACTAAAAACGTTATGTTTTTTCGCTAACAGAAAATATAATGCGCAGTAAAAAGAGGTTACGACGTAGACTCACTTTATTGTGCCCCGGTATTGTAGGCTGGGAGAATGCAGGTGGTACCAAATCCTGATCTATGTATTTTCGGAGAGCTTGGTATGTCTAAACATAACCCTTAAGACTTTCAGTTAACCCTTGAGACCTATGAGTTCAATTTGGCACACACCTGTATATTTATTTAAAGAAAAAAATTAAGATTCGTAAAACTAACCGGAGACTTGAAAAGTATGCCTTTTTCATATAAATAAAGATCTAAATCGGTTTAGGAGTCTCTGAAAAATAGAGGAAAATATTTCAGAAAAAGTTTCTGCCTAATCTCGAATCAAATCAAATAGTAAAAGAAGTTCTTCTGTTTGATTTGGTTTTAATATTAGGAATAATTAGTAATAATTATTAATATATAATGTAAGGCAACGTTGTTCTATTTATGCAACAACAAAAAGAATGAAACACTTCTTGCAGTTGCATTTTACACTTGGAAATATTGATCCACATACCTTTGCCTATACCTGCGGTCTGGATACACGGATTGTTCATATTTAAAGGTGTACAATAAAGACATATTATATTTTTTTGAGTTTCAGAAAATGTCTAAATTAAAAACAATATAATTATACTATAACTACTGTTTAATTTTTAAATCGAAATTACTAGAAAAAAATTATCAGCGCCTGCTGTAATTGAAGTTACTAATAATTGTTTTTAAAGTATTTGTTTAACGTGCACTTTTTCGTAACATTAGATATTAAGAAATTTCATGGAATACGGTGAACTATTAGGTAAACAAAAATGAAAAGCTTCGGTTACTCGTTGTGCACTCACCGGAACTTGTTATGTTTTTTATCATGTCCTAACTTTAATGTACTCGTAGCACAAGAAAATGGTTCGATGCTTAAAGTAGGTTTTTTAACGTAAAAGTTTTTACATAAGTATTCCATCATGTTATAACTAATAGTCTAAAGCCGGCAAATGATGTTGTCTTATTTTTCTTGATGGCTTTTTTGTAATTTTACTTGATTGTAAGAGATAATAGTTGTCTATCGGTTGTATATTTAATTTTCATTCCGTAGTGCCTAAACGGCTTGTCGTATTTTATGTGAGTGGTGTCTATAGATTCGTCTTCACCTGCAGTTGGTCATAGGCTATACTAGTTGCATCTCGCGATTTCTCTTGTTAAGATACGTGGCTCTAAAGTTCTTGCAGTCGGATTTTTTGAAGTCACTTTTAACCACTTGTTTGGAGCAGGGTTTTGGTTGAGCTATACTGATACTTAAACAAATGACCCTTTCTTGAGAGCCAGTGTACTCCAGACTAGGCATGCTCCATCTAGGGTTACTGTATCGCTGAATTTCGTGGTCGTGCGCACTTGTGGTCAAATGCCTAGCTGTGTAGTATAAAAAAATTTGCGGAGACATATGTTACGTTACGTGATTTTTTATTTCTGCCGTATTTTTATTACAAATAGTTTCTAAATTTGGCTCATAATCTGTTTCAGCTCCAAGCCAGTGACTACTCCGGGGGTCATGACTTCGGTGGTTATGAAGAAAGCGACGGCGACGGTGGTCATGACTTCGGTGGTCATGGAGGCCACGATTTAAAAGCAGTCTCATACCCAGTCCACCAACACGTCCACGAAGAGAACCCAGAACCCATCAAACACTACAAAGAAGTGGTGGTCCCATTACCAAAGAACGTTGAATTCAAAATCCACCAGCCCGTCTTAATTCCTGTCCCGCATCCCGTCCCTATTCAAATCCCCGTCCCCAAAGCGGTTGTCATACCCATTATCAAAGAGGTTTCGATCCCCGTGGAAAAGTCAGTGCCTTACCCGGTACAGAAAGAGGTTAGAGTGCCTAAAATCAAGGAGGTACCGTTCGAGGTAATTAAGCACATCATTGTCCCAGTAGAAAAACCTTTCCCATTCAAAGTGCCCGTTTATGAAACTATTATTCACACTAAAAAGGGATCGCACAAGATATGATTGGGTTATAAATTTAAATAAATTATTTTTTCCTCTCTGCTGGTTACTAAACGTTTGCAATCAATTTACTAGATCATTGTAAACATGAAACGGCTTTAACAGTTACGTATAATACGAATCTATCATAAAATTTGTAAGTCTTTTGATATTTACAGTTATAAATATTGAAGGGTTGATTTCTTGTTAATACCCCACCTCGGTTAGTTATGGACTGTTCTGGCTGAGCGTTACTAAACTTTGGCGTCTTACCTTCCCACTTCTTTTTTTACTTTTTCGACTTCTTACGTAACTTCATCTGAATTTCAGAGTTGATTGGATTTGATGAACTCATTTTTTATAAAAAAAATAATCTCAACTTATCCTTTTTCCTTTGGAATTATTCGAATTAAGTAACTAAAATTTTCTAACCCATCCAAAATAATATGTTTCTGAAATATATTAATGTCCAATACTTAGTCCAGCTAATATAGTAAATTAGTTGTTCTCATACAAAAACAACCTACTTTTCTTGATGTTAAAATACATAGAACGCAAGTTTTCAAGGGTTCAACTAAGTATGTTTTGTTCTATTTTCTATTTATATTATGTTCTTGGCAAACTTAATTATTCTTGTTGTCTGATTGTGGTTTGTTCTTGTTGATTGTTGTGTGAATGAGCGTGTTTATTTTGTACATACTGTTGTTTAGTTTGTAAGATAATAAAGACTTTTCCCGTTATTAGTTATTTTTATTTAAATTATCTCTTTTTAAAAAAGGGCTCACACGGTATGTGATGATTATTCTTTTTGATTTTCGATTATTCTTGCATGTAAGTATGTACGTTCAACTCTTTGAGACCCCCTACAGCCTAAACGGATAGACCAATTTTTATGTGCCAGAAGTCGTTGGATTTATCTTCATCTTCAGATGGTCATAGATATATACTAGATGCAAGATTTAAGTTAAGTTTTTTTTAAAGACTTTTTCAAGTCTCTTTTTCGGTCTGAAGTTTTTGCAATCAGGTTATTTTAAGATTAACTATTTGCTAGCGACTCCTTACATTGACAACTAAACTGCCACGTTGACAACCAGTTTTAAGAGTGGAGGAGATTCTCAATTCGACAGCTTTTCTACCTACTTCTAAAAAGAGGTTTACTCAATTCAATTGTAGTTTTTGTTTAGTTACTTTTAATATTTGTTACCTGATTTCTGAAAAGAGACCGGTGTACCGACTTGATTTTTTTATGCTAGGTTATACGAGCATACATATAATACATACCAAATACACATCAAAATCACTCGAGACGTTTGATTTTTAAATCGAAATAACGGATAAAGTCTATCGGTTGCTGCCGACTTCCAAAATGGGGAGATACATAATTCGACAGTATTTTTTAATGTTGCTACCTGATTTCGGAGACTGGTGGACCAATTGGACAGGTAGGTGACCGATTTGATACCCATTTGTCCCAAACGAGTAGACTGGTTTTGATGAAATTAAAATGGAATTTTATCAAAATCAGCCAAGACAATACATTTTTAAATCGAAATAACTGGAAAAAATCTATCGGTACCTGGCGTAAAAAAGTCGGTAGCCACTTCTTAAAAAAAATATATTTATAAAGAATTATATTTATGTTACGGGGCCCGATTTCTCTGAGACGTCGGGACCGATTTGAAAAATTATACTTTGGTTGAAAGCGTATGCCTTACAAGCTTTCAGTTTCCATTAACAGTTCATCAAAATTCGTCCACGAGTTTGGTTTGTAAATAAAAATATCCAAAAAATATTTATAGGCGCCCGTTGAATTCAACTTGGTTAATTTTTAAACCTCCTATACAATCTTATCAACCTACTGCTGTGCACGAGTCTGCACTAAGACGTGTAAGGCGCCCGTAGTTTTTTTAGTTGGTGACTTTTGCTGCTTATAATTGAATGAATTTTGACCTCCGACACCTATATTTTGTATAAAATGTAGCATAATTCATTCAGTCATTGAGCATATTTTTCATAGTATTTACGCAAATAGAACGTTATAATGGAAACTCGACATCGCAAAAAACTACATTTATATTTGTAAAAACAAAAGAGTAATTAGTTCTTTCCCATATAAAAGATATGTAATTTTTTTATAACTCGCTATTTATAAGTTTTTACTCAGAGTTTTGAGTAATTTATTGCAGGTTTTTTTGTTAGTTTGCTGATGGTCGTATTCGTTTTATTCATTCGGGTTTTTCATAGGCTTCTAAAACTAGCGAGCAATACTTTTAAACAAGTAGTCAGAAGAGAATCAATCAACTTATCGCGAAGCCTATCAAAAGTTTTGAAAAAAGCTGAATGAAAGAAAGAGAAAATATTGTTTCAGAAAAGGTATCTTCAAAAAAACATGCAATAATTATATGTTATGGTTATGTATATCCTCTTTTAAGCTATAGGATTATTTTTTGGGGCAATTCTGCTGATGCATAATCCACATTTGTATTACAAAAAATGTCTTCCAGCTATTTTAACATGCATAACTCAGACAGTCTCCGTAACACTTTTAAAGGTCAGATTTGATCTCTTCAAGTGGAGGCGAGCTGTTCATAGAAATAATATCTCAGTTCTTCAAGCTAATAATACCTTGTACTAAAGAAACTCTTACTTCAAAACTTTTAACAAATTACCCATCGAAATTAAACATCTTGATATTGCTCGGTTTAAAAAAATGTTGAAATTGTGGTTGCTGTCAAAACAGTTTCTATAACTCTGGTGACTTTTTAGGCATTAACTGAGTTATAGGTTTAATATTTTTTCAAATTTCAATCAATAGTTTATTTAATACAAATCATCAAAATAAAATAAATTCACAAATAAATGCACGTCAGCAATTAAATAGCCCGCCTTTGATTGTACCTGGTGCAAAAGTGCCCATCACACTGGCTGCATTGCCCCTTTGGATAGCAACGTCAAGTAAAGACTTGACGTTGCTATCCAAAGGGGTGCAATCCTGGTGCAAAGGCACCAGGTACGAACCTGAGCGGGAGTTTCCAGATTTTCCCCTAATCCTGCGCCCTATTTCTGCCACATTTTTTTTTGTTTCACTGCCCCAACTGCCTATTGTCTCCACCGCAAATGGCTCAAATAAATACTGCATCCCTTAGGCCGCATACTTACTGCGCTTCTTCAGTAGCTGCGGCGGGAGAAAGGACAGCACGACCAAGACGTTCAAGGTTTAATTGTATATAATACTAGGTTATCGTACCGCCTAACAGTAGATTCTTTTTTTTAATAGTTATTCTGCTATTCGGGACGCCGGGTCAGCAAATATTGACATTAATATTTATACGACGCTGACGTCACTGACACAATAATAATAAAATTCGGCCAAGTTTGAGTCGGATTCGCGCTCTAAGGGTTCTGCGTGCATAAAAATCTGTATTTATCTGAATTACCTATCAATTTTTATCAATCATCATTTTGTGTGTTAAGAGGGCTTAATAATACATATTTGTTTTGATTGAATATACCTAATAAAACTTTTAATACATACATAACTCGACAACTAATAAATATTCTGTGAATATTAGAGCGTCAACCTGTTACTGTTATTAAAGTCAAGCAAGAAACGGCATAAAAAAAACTTTAAATATTTAATTAGCTCTATTGGCCATAAAAAAAATAATATCTGTAAAAATTTCAACTGTCTAGCTATCATGATTCTTGAGATTCAGCCTGGTGACACACGGACAGCGAAGTCTTAGTTACATGGTCCCGCTTTGACCGTTTGGGTACAGAACCTTAAAAAGTTAACAGGCACCTGTCGAATTAAAGCCGGTCTATCTTATAATATAGAGTAGTACTTTATGTATTATTTCTTTGTTTCTGTGCTTTGGTTTAGTAACTCTGTACTTATGCTATCCCACGTTATTATTACTCCAAGGTTTGTGAACTTCCATTGCGAAGCAGTTAGTATTTTGTTATATTTACAAATAGGTGCCGGTCTCATATGTGTCTGAACTTAAAAAATAAAAAATATTTATATTAACATTTAAAAAATATTTATTTTAACGTTTTTGAATTGAATCAAAAATGCTTTATTAAAGGCATTTTAGCAGATATATTTCGTCATTCTTTTTAACTGAAAATATGAAGTATCGCAGTATTGTGTGTGTCATTGTGATTTTTGGTAAGTGGAAACTTAATATTCTATAATACGAGTGTTAAAATGAATCGCTGAATGTGTTGCTAAGCGCAAATCTCGAACGCAGCTGAACCGATTTTGTTAATTCTTTTTATAATATTCCTTGAAGTACGAGGATGGTTCTTATGGAGAGAAAAATTGGAGAAATTGTCTAAAAAGGTCTAAAAACAACACTTTTCCCATACAACCTATTCGTAATAATACTTAAAAGTCAATTTGAACTTTAATAACACACAACAGTGTAAGTGTCAGTGGAGAGGTTGCGGGAAAGTAAAACAATTGAGTGACGTTAGTATCGTATAAATATTAATGTCAATATATATAAAATAAAAACATTATGATGACGATAAATCCTTACATAGCAGTCGTTGGCTAAAAGCATTTAAACAACGACAGTTCTAAAGAAGTCTATGGATCTAAAGTTAGCCCTTTCAAAATGTGCTAGGCATAACAAATGAGTCTTCAGTTAACTTAAAAAATATACATCACGTATCAACCCTAGCTCCCCACTGTTGGGCACGAGGTCCCCTATGAAGGGGCTGTAGGCCACAGTTCACCACGCTGGCTAAATTTGGGGGTTTGGGACTACACTTATTATTGAAAGCTGTTAATCTCCGAAAAGCAGGTTTCGTTGCGAGAAAACTTGCTTGTCAGCTTGTGGTAATTAATATGAGCATGAGTGAAAAACTCAGAGGTGCATGTCTAAACCTGGGATTGAAACTGTGCCCTAAGTCAGGAATCAAAACTCATTATTATAAAAATAAAATTATCATGTATTGTGTGTATGTGTATGGTGGAACGTACATAACACAGTGTTTTTTAGGGTTCCATAACTAAAGGAAAAAAGGGTACCCTATTACTAAGACTTACTTACGCTGTCCGTCCGTCTGTCACCAGGCTGTATCTCATGATCTGTGATGGTTAGACAGTTGATATTTTATGTCCTACTTCCTACTATATTATTATGAACGCGAAATTTTGTTAGAATGTATGTTGGTGACTCTTTCGCTGAAACTATTTGGATGAAATTTGGTACGGAGATGATTTTGACCCTGGATTACGAGTAGGCACAAGGCTACTTTATACCCTGCATTAACGCTTGTTACACCACGGGACGCAGATTGTTTAGTTATATATTTACTTTAAAAATAAATAATATATCATGATAAAAGAAGAATTTAAAGCGGGCTCCCATACAAAAAATGTATATATTGCCTTTTTTGCTCGATATGTATAACGGCAACAGGTAGAAATTGTGCCTAATGATATTTAGATATGATACAGAACACTTAGTGTGCGTTTTTTATGTAAAAATACACATCGATTTTTCAGCATTCGCTCATACATCTGCTAACAAAGCGAAGGTTTATAGAAATACAAAAACGTTTAGCAATTTTGATAGTCTTTCGGAGAGTTTGAAGTATGAAACGTGGGAGCAAGAAGAAGTCACCTGTCTCCGAGGAGTGGAAGCCATCCTGAATGGAGTGAGGAATAACACTTTGTGGGCTTCTTGGGGTAAGTGAAAATATAGAAAATCTATATATTTTCTACCGAATTCAAAAAACGAGGAGGTCAATTCGAATGTATTTCTTTCTATGTTTGTTACTTTTTCTTGGAAAAGGGGCGATGCGACAAATTATTTTTTCGTTCGGAACGTTGGCCCCATATAGATTATATCTTAATCTTTATTTAAGTTTAGTATTTATTTAAATCAATATAACTTTTAGTTTTCTTTGAGTATATATAGATGACATATCCGAATTAAACTCGGTTTTCAGTTTTATTCAATGTTTTCCTTGTTTCCTTACAGTATGGAACTCAATGCAGCTGCCCGTAGGGACTTTTTACGGGAGTCAGTATCATTTCGGTAACTTCGACCAATGTTTAAACGTTCCCTGGACTTCGGAGCCAGGACTTCAAACCCAGTACTGCCTGGTGGATGTCAAAATAACCAACTTGACCAAGTATGACGGGGAAAATGTCAACCCTTATGATGACGCTGCTAAATTTATTGGTGTAAGTATATTTTTTATTCCAATTCATCTAGCGGCTCATCCCGTCTTCTTGCTTGTGGGTATATGGGTATATTTTCTATTATCAATAGGTACTTTTCGCAGCGCATGCGATGAAATTATGGCAAATTATTTAACACGTTGGGTTGGTTTTAGAAAGAATTTCTAAAGATCCCTGTTTGTTTCTAGTAATAAATATAGCGTATGTTACATAAAATACGTTACATGGCAAATTTTTTACACATTGGGTTGGTTTTAGTTAGGATTTCTAAGAATTTCTAATATTTTCTTGTAATCAAAATAGCCTATGAAACATAGGCACACGACGTATATAAAAATACAAATCTATGTATCTTTCCTTTTTGTAATATTAGTGTATACATATTATTTAGGTTATCCTTGCATTTATTTATATGCATCACCTTTGGCATATAAAAATACGTTTATGTCTTCAAATTCATAACCTTACTCTCCAAATTTGGTTTTTGGGGCCTTGTTATCAAATTTTCAATCCTACGTGTGATGTAAATATATATTTTATGGATTATGGAGTCACTTCTTATATAGGTAACAGCTGATTTTGGAACGTCAATGACCGACATCTACCAAAAATAGTAGTATGAATCACGTTAAAACAGCTAGTGTTTTAGGGTTCCGTAATTTAAAAAAGAAAAAACGGATTCTTTTAGGATCAGATCGTTGTGCGTCTGTCTGTCAAGACCCTTATTCTCAGGCACGTCTGGAGGTAACAAGCTGAGATGAATTAATACTCCAACATATAGTTCGCAACTGATTTAATTGTACGATTCTAGTAAAAATGTAACTAACATGCGACAGATAAATATTAGGTATATTCTTAGCCGCACGTAGCCTTAGTAAACTATAATACAATAAACATAGGAAATGATTATTACACGTCTAACCTAAATAACATATTGTACTTTGTACGTTTGCTGTCTCTTGAAGCTGTGAAAAAATCAAACTTCTAAGCCAATGCAATCAAAAGATAGATGCTGTTTATGCTGTAAATTTTCGACACTCGTAAGGGAATCAAAACCTTCAGGGTACTTCCAGTAAACTCAGAATCTTGTAATTTGCTACTAAGCAACATCTTATAGTATAGATAAAGAAGAATTTGCGAAGAGCATTAACTTTTTATAAAAAAATTAGTTAATAAATGAATAAATATTATTAATAAATAAATTAGCATAAATTAGTTACATAAAATAATAAAAATATTTTTAATAATTCCAAAGTTTAATAATTACAGGTTTGTACTTATGTACAAACCTCGGTCCGACTCGTACTAGGCCGTTTGGTATATAATGCAGTTAAAATGGTTTGTTAAGATCAAGTTGTCATAGAAACGAATTAATAAGTTAGAGCTACCACTACAAGTTACTATAGCTGTCATAGGTAAATAACCTATTATCATAAAATTCTAAATACGAAACAATCTTAGGCGTATGTATGAACAAGTATGCATCTATTCATAATAGCTATCAAAAAACCTGTGCACATAGTGAAGCGAGTAATGTGTCTCTGGATCAAGTGTGGTAATATGCCAGATAAGCATGGGCGATTAATAATATAAAAGAAATAAATAAATTTATTTGTACCAAGAAACTACTAGTACTAACGAGACTTCATAATTAATATCTAAGTTTCTTCAATTCAGCATAATATGGTTTATTATCCATGGCAAAGATCCAAAAAATTAATAAAATCCTTCAAGAAGCCCAAGTCGACAAAGAGACGACCCAGGACAGAGATACTTGGAGACGCGTGATACGGAGGGCAGACCCCAAATGAAATGAGAAAGAGCCAGGCAGAGAGATCCATTGTAAAGATCCACTAATAGTTTTTCTAGGATTTTTTAATGAGCCATGCACGAGTATTTTATTAAGCTGTTGTAATGTTACAGGCAGAGTTTAAAAATGGACGACGTCTCAATTATCTTCATCTAGGAGTATGTCTTCCTAATTCTTGTAAACCAGATTCTATTGCTAAGATATCCAGTCACATCTTTAAACTGTCTCATCTACCATTCGAAGAAGTAACAGTAGATCCTAAGGATTGCCAAGTGGCTGGCATGACTACACGTAAACCTATGGGTTATTATATATTTTGGTAAGTTTTCTCATTGAATAAATCTAAATGCTAGAAAACTGAACAAGAACAACGTAAAAGATGCTAAGAGAAAAACTAGATAGCAGAATTGAAGTCAATTTGGCAGCTTCAATGGAACAGTTATTTTGTTTATGAAAGCAAACAATTGATCAGATTTCAATAAAATTTAGATGAGAGCGTCAAGAAAGCTTAGCCTAATAATATACATAAAGACATGATTTTTCAGGCGATTCAGATACTCGTATCTTTGCGAAATCAGATAGATATTAAAATTTGACAATTACTTTTCTGAAGTCTGTTTGGAATCATGCTGACACTGAGCAGTTTTTTAAAATGGTGTCATAGTGCCAAACACAGAAGAGATATATAATTTTTGTGTCACAACTCCATAAAATAAACAAATACAGCCAAATAACGTTTCTATTTTTGTGCTTAATGTATACGAGTATTTGAGCTGAATTTAATTACGAGTATAAAACATTTTATGTATGTAGGATATAAAATGAGCAAATAAAAAAATGTGGATATTTAACGTCTGCAGGCAATAATTTAAATCGTTGCCCTAATTGTATCGACTCGATATCGATTGGGGATGAGGAAAAACAAACAAAAGACTTTGATCCTACTTTTTTTTTGCAGGTTCATAATAATTTCACTACCGTCCATTTCAATATTCGTCTATATTTTTGGAAATATTTTGGAAACCGAAAATTCTACTGGTAAGAACTGGTGACTGGTGGTGGTAACTTGATTTTATTAATAATCATAGTAGACCTGACTCCATCACGCACACGTTACTTCGAATTTCAGCGTGATTAGGTATCTCAGTTGTGCAGTGAAATTGCATACTTTGATAATAAAAAAAAAATGTTGGTAGTTTGTAAAAAATTATGACGATACCAAGGAGGGATATGATTCTTTATATATCCATAGGTGGATCAAATGTGCTTCCCAGTGAAGCTAAGGACCCTTACGTTTTTTTCCTGTATTGTCTAAGCAGGTGCCACTTTATGATATCCTACATGAAAATGAGCGAAGACTTGACACGGGAATAAATGCTAAGTATTTTTTTTAAACTTACGTGTCTTTGATTCATTTTAAAATAGTAACACGTAATTTCACAACTGTCCTCGACGACGCGACGGCACGTCTTGCACTGCTCACACTGACCTTTACACCACATTAAAACCCTGATGAAGTTCACCGAATGTGAAGGAAACTATAGTCGAACATTTCCAATTTCCAACTTTTTATTTTATTTCATTTAATCAATTTTTTTTCTAATTTTAGTGTCAAAAATTTTACGTTGCTTCTGTCTGACGCGTAACTTTGAATCCCTGACGACGATCCGAAGAGATGAGGTGATGATGCTGCACGGAATGAGAGCCCTCACCAGTGGCTACGTAATTGCTATACATTTGTTCTTCATGACACAATTCGTAGCGGTCTTCAATAGACTGGATGCTGAAAAGGTGAGAAAAGCAGGAGAAAAGTATTTGTAATGAAAACATGGTTCTTAGTAACTGAGTTATAAGGCATGGAGAGTGAATAGTGGTTTTTTGCTTTCGAAGGTATATTACATTTACATTATAATAGTTACTTTATAGTAACTATTATAATGTAAATGTAATATATATATAAATAATTACTATAAAGTAACTACTAATAGTTACTATAAAATAACTATTATAATGTAAAAAAGTATTTTTGTGACGGTACTGATGAGAAAATCTTTCGTATCTTATAGATAAAATACAATATTTCTTTATTGCACGCCAAAAAATAATATAAACAATGAAAAATACAAACAAGAACAGAACATCGAACATGGATCGGACTAAGTGAGAATTTTTTTTTACTCCTGTTTTCCTTATTTTTTCTTTGTTATTGTCGTGTTGTTATTTTTTAGGAACATACCGATTCTTATATAAAACTGTTACGCCATACGGACCTGACTATTGACACGTTTTTCGTGATGTCAGGCCTACTTCAAACTAAGAGGCTAATGTCTAGCCAATCGATTACGCCCCTCAAAACAGTGCTGCAACGATATATTAGGTAAGTTCTAAAAAGTACTCAGTTGCAAGCATAACGATCGTATCGGTTAAGTTATCGGTTTGCGGTGTACTAAGTTCCCATCCTAAAGAAATTCAGTGTTGGTCCCATAGTGAAAGTTGTTCCTTAGGGTGTGTGTGGGGACCCCCCCCCCCTCGGCTTAGTACAATCCTACCAATTACCCTTTAGAAGTTGCAGTTTCCCTGGCAAGGGTTGCCATTTTTCCAGTTTCCTATACAAGATGACGACTTATAGAGAACTACTGAACAGATAATTTAAGTCCAAAACTGCATTATTGTAATAATTGACAACATTTCAAATTTTTAAATCCCCATATTTATTATGACAATGAAAAGATAAATGTAAAATAACGTACTTATCCCTACTTTTTATTTTACTCAGAATGTAATAATTACCATTTATGTGAGTTTTGAAAATCTAAGAAAAGTTCCGAATAATGTTATTCTCGTCAAAAAGTCGTAAAAATATGAGGAGACATTTTGTACTGTCGTTATTTCAGATTCCTGCTGCCACTGTATGCTCTAAGCCTCATGAATATGACGTATGTATTTCCCTTCATCGGCTCTGGTCCAGCTTGGCCGAGGCTATCGAGAATGTTCTCGGAGCCATGCATCAAAAGCTGGTGGAGGAATATACTAATGATCACCAATAGAGTTGATGAGAATGGTCATGTAAGTAGCAAGCAAGACCTTGCTGATAATCTTTTTTTGATATTGCTAGCAAGCGGTAGATCGATTTTTTTATTGATGAGTAGTTATGTAGTTACCAAGCTTATCACATTTCTTTTTTATCTCTGTTGAAATACAAGGGGTTCAACACAAATTAAAAAAAAAAACATTTAGTTAATAAATCATTCTACAACTGGGTTAGTAAGTTAGTGATAGCCTATCGGTTTTCGCGTTACCTCACAAGCAAAAGGGCGCGGGTTCTATCCCAGGTTCAGACATGCACCTATGACTGATTCATTTGTTTCCATATTATAGATAGATAGAACAATTCTTTATACCAGACACACAAAAAAAACAATACACAAGAGGTTTTTTTTTTACAAAACCCTAATTAATTACCACAAGCTTAAACTGTGAAGGAAAATATGGTTAGGAAACCTGCTTATCGGAGAAAGTTTAATAGCTTTCAAAGATAAGTGACGACCTCATCCCTCAATTTGGCCAGTGTAGTGGACTTTGTCTACACCTCTCTACATATGAGGAGACCGGAGCTCAGCAAGAAGACGTTATGAGTTGATACCATTTATTACGCCCCCATGAACGTCTCCCACTTGGTGGCAGACGGTAACACCTATGGCTATCGATCCCTACACACGAGAAATGGGGGCAGACAGCCATATTTTTTACCATCTGCCACTCGTAGGTACTACATGTAGGTACCGCTGACGTTTAGCTATTGTTTCAGTGCTTGGATATCAGTTGGTATTCTCATACAGACTTCCAGTTGACAGTCCTAGTGACTGCTTTGTTTATGGTGTATCGTCGGAGTAAGAAGACTGCTGTCGTTTTATGTGCCTTGACTTATATAGTGTCGGTGGTTGTGCCGGCAGTATGGACTTATGTTGAGGAACTGCCTGGCCTCTTGTTATATGATTTTGGGTAAGGCGTTTATAAAAATATTATATTTTGTCTCATTTTAAACCTTTCAGACCCAATGTGACCAAATGAGTAGACAAATATTTATTCATATTTTATATTTTTCCTTTGTATCATATTCAACTACAAAACACAGTGCTACAAGAAATAAATTTAATCAAGTCTGAAAGGGTTACCCTTATAGATAATACAGCTATGTGATAGTTTAAATAAATTCGTAAGTCCTAATGATCAATTACTAATTTCCATGGATATTATGAAATGAATGACATCGCTAAATCCTCTCTTAAATCTTGATCTATTGGAATATAGTTTTGATCATCATTATAATTATCATTATTGGTCATATGATTAAAAAAAATCTTTAAAAAATAAAAGCTTACAAATACTACATTTTTAGTAGTGGTTATTGCAATGATTATATACTTTGTCAATATATTTTTAAACTGTAGGTTGTTTTTTCCCCAGGGAGTCCAACGACTTCAGTAGAAACAGGGTCTATCTGACGGTATACCAGCCTGTGTATACGAGAGCCAGTGCCTATTTAATCGGCGTAGTGATGGGGTACATCACAACTTTTTATAAACCACAACACTATAGAAGAAGGATATCGAAGGTATTATGACAGTTATAGACTGCCAACTTGTCCGTACAATAAGATATAGCTCTTTCCTTTAATGTTGTCCGATTTCAGTGTTTTTTTTTTCACAAACCAGACACATTATTTAGTAGGCTTTGCGGTTTTTTTTCTGTCTTTTGTATCACTTTTTCAGCTTTCTAAGTAGTCATATTTTTGCGCTGATACGACGCCTATTAAAAACCTTTATTATGCAGAATTCAATAATTTTTTTCATAATATAAAAACGTTTAGGCTGTAAATACACCACAGTGAAGCGATTGACACGAATAACAAAACATTACGTCACAATTTAAGGGGTGAAAAGGAATTATTAGCGTCTGCCCCCATCTCTCGTATGTGGGGGCCGATAGCCATAGGACTTACCGTCTGCCACCACGTAGGGAAGGTTCGCAGTGGCAGACGGTAATAATTTGTGAAAAGAGGTACGCCCCGGAACGAAAATTCTATCAAAAACAGGATAACCGTGAAGGTGATCGAAGAGAAAAAGAAAGAGAATATTTATTTGAACCAGAAAAAATAACTCAATAACACAGTTTATAATCAGACTAAAGTTAGAAATTGCTGTTTTCTGTCACAAACCGGTCTAAGCTTAACATAACGCTGATTGAAACAACTAGCGTTGATCATCCGTTGGAACCGGGTGGTGACGTCACGCACGTCACATTCGTTTTACTTCATTCGGTATGGAAGACTTCTTTTTAAAACTAAATAAAGTAGCAACAACTGTATATGATTCGAATTGGAAATGTGTCTATGATTTAAATTCTCTATCTAATATTGGAGGCATGCCGTCTTTTTCGCACTAATATCATAAAATAAAAGAAAACCGTTTAATCCCGTTCTTACCAAAAATAATTTTCTTTTTTCGCACTATCTCAGATAAAGATGATGTTAATAAGTATTTCCTGTAAAACATGGGTACGATATGGTTATACAAATTATGTTTAGGTAATTTTTTTTATTTATGCTTCTGTTATTAAAGTGTTTTAATAATAAATAAGTTTATGTAATGTTAAAAAAAAAAGAGATAATTAAACTTATAAATATAGTTATACAATATATAAATTGTTGTCTTTTGTTCTTAGACAATTTCGGATTTTTGGTATTTCAGATCGTAATTATATCATTTCATGTATTTTGTCTGCTCTTTTGCTTTTCTCCCTTCTGCTCTTTGCTCTCTACAATAAGAAACAAAAAGTTAAAAATGACTTCATAAAACCCGACCGTAAGAGCTTTAGACTCACGTATTTTAACAAGTGACATTGCGGGATGCGGCTAGTATAAGTAGCCTATGACCATCTGCAGGTGAAGACGAATCTATTGACACTACTCACATAAAAATATAACACGCTGTTTAGGCTCTATGGCGTGCCAAAGAAATATACTTACATATATATACCTACCTACTGACTTACAAACATTCGAAAAACATAACCCACTTCGCAGTCGGGTAATAAAACAAAACCATCTCCAGTGTATTTAATCACTATATAATAACTGTAAATTCCAGTTTAACTGTGTTTTCCTATTAAATACACGAATAAAAACTGAATTTCCGTACTTTGTTCACATAAATTCTAATTATTACACGTGGTTTTTAATTTCGCCAACATTGGATAGGTATTATCTCTACGAACACATCACGAATTATATTATGAATAACGTGTGAAACGTTTATACAGGGCCAGTTGTTCAGTTGGGGGTGTACTAAGCCGAAAAGGGGTCATTTAGACTACCTTTAATTTGGTGTTTATTTATTGCGAGTATATTTAGGTATACAACGTGTAACATAAAGGTGTGACAATAATTAAGGGCGTTAGTCTACCTATCAAAGTTAACCCATTGTAGAAAAATTTTACTAAATTTAGTTCTACAATGGGTTTACTTTGTTGGGTAGACTACGAGTATCACCCTAAAGTATTGTCTCACCTTTCTGTTACACGGTGTATGATTTGATTAAAAAAACAGCCGTTTCATTCATTTTGTCGACGAACGATAAATCTTTTATATGATACAGCTGTTTTTTCTCGCCTTTTCAAGGTTTATTCTATTATGAAAGTTGTTCTTAATAATGAGTATAGCAACCACCATTCCGCTAAGTGCACTCCTAACTGTTAACCCCGCATTTTCTCATAATATTTCAGAACAACTCAATCTTTACATTCATCTTGGGAATCAGTCTAATGATATTATGTCTGTATTGTGGAGCTAAATCATTTAGAAAAGAATACAGTGTCATGGTTACAGCCATCTTGGCTGCGACTGACAGATCCATTTGGTCTTTGGGAATCTGCTTCGTTATAATTTCTTGTGAATATGGAACGCTGCGTATGTATTTTTTATTTATATTTTAGACTTAATTTTACGAGTAATAAGTTGTAGGTTTCTCACGGTGGAAGAAATACAATTGATTAGTTAGAGGCGACCCCGAAATAACTAAAATAATCTGACTGCAAAAAATTTCGACCACTCCAAGTACACATCGAAATCGGGGTTCGTTGCCACTAGAACCATTCACAGTTCCATGATGAACTACTGATAATAACTTACAACATTAGTTTCGTATCAAATAAGGAAACAAACATTATAAAATACGGTCGAAATAAGTAATCTTCGTATTTTGAAAATTCGATAAATTTACTAGAGATTTATTGGACAACATATATTTTACTAACATCGTTTTATATTTTCAGCAATTATAAATGACTTCCTAAGCAGCAAGGTATTCGTCCCGTTGAGCAAATTATCATACTGTAATTATTTACTACATACAATATTCATACATAGAAATATATGCTCACTACGGACTCCTGCGACTTACGACACCTTTGGCTTGGTAAAGTATTCGATATGCTTGTTTTTTAGTAAGTTTCAACCCACAACGTCTAACTGGGCTCGGGTCTCCCCTATGAAGGTGGTGTAGTATTGTCCACCACGCTGGCCAAATTGCGGGTTGAGGACTTCACATCTATTCAAAAGCTTCTCCGACAAATAGGTTTCCTTACGATGTTTTCTTTCACCGTTCAAGCTCTTGGTAATTAATTATAATATACACACTAGTGAAAATTCAGAGGTGCATGTCTAAACCTGAGATTGAACCCGTGCCTTTTCGTTTGTCATGCAAGGAGTTTACCGACTAGGATACCAATACAGTAAAATTAAAAAACTGTTACTGCTTAAAATATTGCGTTTTTATGCACCTATACTAATTTTAAACCTCCTTCACAATTCGTCAAAATCTATTTATATTTCTCAGAGAAGCTTAAACTGATTTGAAAAATTCATTGTTTTGTTTGTTTTTGAAGGCCTGATTATTTTGTCCACTATTTTTTTTTAATATATTATTTCGATGTGTAGTATTATTAGTATAGTTTACATTCGTCAATAAACTGATACTATTCTATTGTCTTCTATTGCTCGTCGCATTGAATTGTTTTAGGATGATTTTTTCGAAGCTATGCCAATGTCTATACAATTTATAATATTTGCCTTTTTTTAGATTACTAATGGTCTTGGATACGTCGTGATGTCATGTTCAGTTAGTTATCTCATTTGGCTCTTCATCGAAGCTCCGGCCACTAACTTCATAAATCTTTTGTTTGATTTTAAAGGGTAAGGAATGAAGCATCATTTATGTATATTTTATGGATTATATTATAGGTAGGAATTAGGAAACATATGAATTTTAACATTTACTTGTATTTTCAGCCATAAAAATTTAAGGACCATTAGTAATTTTAAGACTAATTAAGAAGGATAAGAAATAACGGTTTATTAAAATTTTAGGACTTATTTTAAAGGCTAGGGAACTAAGGATTTCCTATAATTTTAGGCTTTGAGTTATTTGGTTAATGTCCTTAACGTTCAGTTTTTTGACAGGTTTTATTCTTGATTAATGATTGAGTCTTAGATGGAAATTTCTCCTAATTTTGACTTTCAAAATTGTAATCATGACATTTGACAAAAACATGCCAATCTTCGATAGGATACCGTTATCAATAAAGTTCTGTAATTCAGTATATATATATTATGCATAATAAGACTAGTTTATTTCTGTTACAGAACTTCCAAAATACAGAACACAAATGGAGTCGTCCCAAAATCTGAAAAACATTTTAAGTGACTTATGAAGGCTCAAAAGAAAAAAAAGAATATCCAAAATATTAGAAGACTTAAGCAACGCTTGATATAATTATCTACTATCTACAAATGTTTAAATAATCTGTAGAAGCCCATTCACGTAATTCGATTTATATTATTAAGCATACTCTTCATCATTTTATTTCATTAAAATACAATAAAACATAGTAGATTATGCAAGAATATTCGTATATTATTTTGTCTTCTTATTTACACTGAATACGCTTGCGATTGACCGTGATACGCCTGATGGAAAAGTGATAGAAACCGCTTGATAGAAACCGCAGGCACTAAGAAAGTGTCCTGCCTTTGTGTTTCTGAAATTAGAAACCAGCAGCGTCTGGCTAATTTGATGTATTGTTTAAATAATGCACAAATAAACACGGTTTTTACTTGCATGTAGTTTTATTATCTATGGTTTTGTTGAAATTTTACAATTTCATGGCAAAAAATAACGTGAATATAATATATTAGGTGCTATTTATATAAATGTTATAGGTCACACAAAATAATCACAGTTCCGTAACAAATTCCCATGGGTAACTAACTAGGAACAACGAACACTATGTCACCATAGGACTAAGTTACAGAGTTTAATTTTAAACTGAAGCTAATATACGCTGTCATTATATTGTGCAGTTTGTTTAAGCTTTACATTTTGCACTAGCTGCGGGCCGTGGTGAGATTTGAATCATCATCATCAGCCAGAAGACGTCCACTGCTGAACATAGGCCTCCCCTTTAGAACGCCATTCCGAACGACAAGCTGCCAATTGAGATTTGAGTACGGAAATACTCCATTTTTCGGAATCGAAAGCTGCCAGTGTGTTAATATATTGTTCTTTAATTAAATCACCCGGGCGTATTGCACCTGGGTGATATCGTCCAATTACAATACGCCCAAGGAGAATTGAGGAGTGAGTACTCTATTATTACCACGTTCTTGACCCGGGTGATATCACCGAGATCACCAAAGTGGAATATATTATCAAAACGACTTTAAATGTAGCTTGGTTAGTAAATAAATCTATATTTTAAGAAGTACCTCATAATAATGATTAACAAAAATTAAGAGAAAGAAAAAGGGAAGAGCAAAGACATACAGAAGATAGCAGGCAGGAGGTGGAGACGAGAGGCTCAGGAAAGGGCCGAGTGGCGTGTCATGGGAGAGGCTTATGTCCAGATGATGATGAACAAAAATAAAGTAGGTAAAAATTAATGAGTATTGCTACCAACTCGACAACCATTAATCGATGACAATAAATCTATTAGCCAGAAAGCAATATAAAACCAAAGCGTCTGTCATCAAATGACCCATTGTCTAAATAACGCATCTATATTTGGTCGCCATAATGATCTATAGAATTAAATGACGATATACTAATATTGTAATGCATAGTGAATTGCAGTCCTGTGCCAGAATTTGTGTCAATAACATCCGATTAAATTGATCTGCGAAATAGTTTTGGGTGACCTGTGAAAATTACGCGAGTATATTTTAATAGAAAATACAGAAAAATACCACATAGTCAGCAGTAGATTTCTAACACAAAACAAAAATATTCCGTTAACATCGCCGGACATTGACTTGAAATATCTCATCAAGATGAAAATGAATATGAATATATCGTTAATGAAGTTAACAATACGGCTGCTATTGTTAATGATATTATGCGTATTATTATTTATGATATTGGGAGTATTATACAGCTCAAGATACTGGCCAGATGTGTATAGATATGTTAACGGAAATATCACAATCAAACGAATACCAACTTTATCGGAGCTTGAATTAACAATGCTAGAAGTTGATGGGACTACAGAGTATTATACGACAGCTGATGATTATACTGAATTGTCAACTGAAGGAAATAACTTTGAAGATGGTTTTACCAATTTTGATGAAGTATTAAACAGTAAAGATTCTTCTAAACCTAATAGAGTTAAGAGATATGCCCTAGAAGACTTTGCGAAAGATTACAGTGAAGTACCTAAAACAAATGTTATTGTAGATTACTTATTTCTAGAAGATACGACGACGGTTCATGAAGATATTTTTGTGACTAAAATTGTGAAGGATTTGATACACGATAGCAAATTGGTGCCCAAAAACTACGGCAATGTTGAAATCATGACCAGTTTGAACGAAGTCGATTCGGAGAAAATGGTAAGTAAAATATTTTGACTGTTCTGATTTAAATAGGATATAGAAAAGAAATATATAAAAAAGTATCTTAGAAAATTTAAATCAACATAACAAGTAGAACAGTCCTTTAAACCAGAAGTATAATAAATGACTATCATATATTTAATGTTATCACTCACTGACTGCAAACGACAGATCTTTCATCTTGGCTCCAATTATTTTTTTATAATAATAGTAGTCAATTTGTTTGGATTGTAATTATATTATTTATCTTCGAAACTTTAATCTTATTAAAGCTAGTAACCTTCTAGGTGACAAGCAGGTTTCCTCACAATGCTTTCTTTTACCGGTAAATCATCGTAATCAATTTCAGTATGACCATCTAATACAGGATAAATTGACTACTAGGTCACTCGCAATATTTTATCCAAGGAATATTTCAAGATATTTTTTTAGAACTATTTTAGAAATTTTGGTGGCATTTATGATTGACCTATAATTATTATGAGCCACTACATACAATCATAATTGTGAGGCAGTACTGCTGGGAATAGGCCTCCTCACTAGCTATGTAAGTATCGGAGACAATTCTTCACACAATTAGTTAAAATAAGGAGGACCTTTTCTATTAGGTACCTCCTTACATAATATGTAGAACGAGAATCGAGTACCTCAATGACCCTGCATAGATATCGGCTAGTATAGAGGCATGAAAGAGGTGAAAAGAAGAGGAAGCAGACTTGTTTTAGTGTTAACAGTTCGCCGCTTCAACGCTGTCAAAATTAAATTAAGCTTGCTTGCTCTTGTTTCCACATCCTTCATGCCTAACTCCAGCCGACAACCGTGCAGGTTGTCGTGAATATACTCGTTTAGTGAAAGTGTATAAACAGCTATCTTGCATTTGGAAAATTACGTCAGTTTTCGCAAAAACGTCATTTTGTAATCAGGTGAATACTCAAAATCTGACGGCATGTTCGTATTATCACATATTAATTAAATCAACGCACTCTGAGAATGAAAACCAGTTTAGAAACAATAAAGATTAGAATCTCCATCTCGACACCAACAATTAGACGATTTTTTATATCCTTAGCATACTTTATAACTGCTTATAATTGTACAGTATTCTATTCTAATGAATATATTTCAAGAAAAACTATAACTTGGGTCATAGACTGATTACTAACATATAGTTTTCCATATTGCAATGTAAGATTTGAAGAAATTATGATTACTTTTGTAATGACATTAACAGCATCATTTTGTAGTAAATAGGGTTATAAGAAGTTAGTAATGTATTCATTTGATGCTCGTAGTGCAATTTGTGTAATCAACGGTAAATCGCTTGATTCAATGTCCTTGATGAATAGATAGATAGATAAACATTCTATTTCACAAAATAATAATAATAATATAGGACATCATTCACACAAAGGTCTTCAGGTCCCAAACCAGGCAAAGCCTGTGCTTTGGTAACCTGATGACAGATATACATACTTATATACATAAATTCATACTTATATAAATATATAATAAACACCCAGACACAGGTCAAACAGACATGTTCATGTCACATAAATAACAAATGTTGTACATCATGTCAGTTAAATTCATTCTAGGTTTTAACTAAATTACATCGCTTACCAGTTCAAATATTACACAAATGCAGTATTTTTAATGATACCATAAACAAAATGTCTAATTCAGACACAGATTAACGGTTCTTAAACAAAATTGTTCAAATAGTTGTTGTGTAGGCTTTTACATAATTTATCGTTAAAAAAATTGTCTTTCTGGTTTCGCAATAACAATTTCTAGGGTCCGTTTGACGAGCAGTAAGAGCAAGGACCTCGTTGAGACGCGACCGGTGATTTATCAATTAGAAGTGCAACTGCGAGAACTCTCTCTTTTACGTCGCTTGTAGGTCAAGACGTTTGTCAGATTATACATCGCTGAAACCGCAATGACAATTTTGCCAGCGCCCTAATGCTGTGGTCTAATATTTTAAGGAGTTAGTTTGGCTGGGGTACTTTGGCGGTTAGAATTTCTCAACACCCAAGTGGGATGAATGCGGGAAATATAATAGATGATTCTTTCAGGATCACCGAAGTTAAAAAACGAACAAATTTCCCGTACAACACCTGTTTATGTATATAGTAAAGAAATAGCATATTTTGCACATAGACTACTTTTTGTCTGAAATAAGGTTTTAAAAATACAACACATTTAATACTAATATATTAATAAGAAACTAGACTTTAAAGGGTATAGAAATTAATAAGAAAATATAAGAAAATCCTCCACAAAAAAACAACAACCATTAATAGGATTAAATAGCGGCAAAAAAGAGTAGGTCTCACTCTGTTAACAAAATTCTCACAGCGTATATGTACAATCACTATACGTTACTAATCATGGGATCTAAATCTTCCTCACTCCCGATATACACAATTATTGACATCACAGTATACACAATGCGCTTAATTGGAACCACGAAACACCAATTATCAATTCTGTTGTCAAAGCTTCAAGCTTTGATGTCTATTACTCGTAATTGTCGAGACCATTCCTCAAAGTCAGCAAGACCACGAATTTTCAAGGCAAAAACATTAAGTTACCTAACAGAGTGAGCTAAAAACAGATGAGATCAACTTTGAATCTTAATCTGATAATAGTTGAGTTGAAATTGATGTGCGTGAAGCGTACTAATTGCAAGTGATATCGAAGAATCGTGCATTTATCTACGAACACACATCCAGTATCAACGTTTTTCAAGATGTACAAAAAAATTGTATTTTTTATTTGTGCTGTGTTTGTTTTAGAAGTCAAAAGTGATTGTGACGGTTATCTAGAATGTTTTAATAGTTTTTTCTCAAATTTCTTTCAAACTAAAAGTAATGCTGATATCGAATATATTAATACAACATCAAACAACTTACCCGAAGATTTTGTCCAAGTTAATAATTTGCAAATAAATGAGCTAAATAAAGTACTATCTGATATTTCAAGCTTTATACAGCAAGATATAACAGAACAATTAAAAACCAATTCGGATGCTGCCGTTTTTGAAAATGTCAATCCCAAAACAAAAGTTTACGTCAAGACTTTTACTTATAACAACCAAGGAAATGTATACATTCCTGATTTTGATAATGAGGACTTTGAACATGATATGTCTACTGAAAGTATTGTAAGAGATGTTACGCTTGAAGATAAATTGTCAGATATTTCGCCAGTACCACAAACGGCAGCCAAAAATGAAGAAAAGATATTAATTCCAAGTGAAAAAGATATTCGTGAGAATGAAATTCCTCAGTCTGACGATATCATCTCTTATTACGATTCTTTTGAAGATAATTCGACAGACTATCCTATCATTGACTACGTAGAGCTGTACAAAGATGTCACCAATGAAGAGAATGTATACAATTCTACAGAAGTTTCAATTCAAGATAGAATTCAAGAAAAAGTTTTAGAATATGTCGACAATTTGGACATAAGTGTAAGTTTCTTGTGAAATATAATTATGGTGTTTATATGGTCTGAGCTTTTATGTAGGTACGCTGCTAAACTGTCTAAAATTTCTATTGCTCTTTATTGATCCACTAGTAGCTGTCACCCTGAATGTTGCCTGAATTGTCCTGAACAAATTTAATATTAAAAAGTTCCAAACTTTTGAACGCCTAAGGGGTTGAATTTCCAAAAATCTTTTCTTAGTTCATGATATAATAAATACATTCTAAAAATTTAATGTCTCTAAGTTCACCAGCTTAGGCTCTTAGGTTGATTCCTAGAAAATAAGAGTCGGTCAGTCAGTCAGTCAGGACTACTCTCTTAGATATACAGATATTTAAACATGACTACTATTTTTTGTTATACCTAGTTAGTATAAATAATTATTAAGAATGATCGTTATTTTTAAATACTGTACTTGCCCCGAAATGTTCCATAGACTTATAATGTATATAATCCAGGCCAACCATTTCAAACTTTTTGATATTCTGTCAATCGCGTCTATTTGCTCACCAAAAAACATTTCATCAATTAGCAATCGCAAACAATAGGATTGAAAACATTTGTTTCCTGACTATTTAATCTAATTTTTCAAAACTAGCACAACATTTAGTTTAATCACTAACATACCGTAAAGCAATTTACACACGGACGGTTTAAACAAAAAGCGGGTGTTAAAAAACTCGTATGAAGCCGCGCATAAAACTGCGCTGTCGCTTCCGATAGAAAAATGTTTTTTCGGACATTTTTGGCGTATTTTCGCTACAGAACGTACAAAATGATTGATTCGAAAGCCCGACCGTTGTCCGCATTGAAGCGACGGACAGCTCACTCACAGCAAGCTAGGATGGCAAATTACGGAAATAATATGCGATGTATTTATTTTTAGAATAGTCATAAGTTATAAAAACTTTATCGACCGAATGAGCGAATAAAACGAAGCGTCTGTACTTCAAGTCTGGGAAATTTTATCTCGTCTGACAGTTTATATGTTTGTCTGAATGTTGGTACTTTGTGTCATCTTGACGAAACTTTATGCCAAATAATTATACAACATGAAATTTCAAATAGTTTTTTTTTTAGATTTTTGATTGGTGAAATATTCTATGGTGGGATTTATCGGTTCATTTCAATAGTTGGAGGCAATCGTGTAGAATAGTGACGATCATGCCATTCGAATTCGCAGAAATAACTGATACAGTTCAATTGATTTTATTTCCTAACCGTACCATAGTATTTCGAGACTCATAAGTGCAACATTTTAAAATAACGTTTTGAGATTGCTCATTAGGCATTCAACATTTTGTAAATATGACGCCAATGCTGCCAGACCTGTGCTAACCAAATAAATACGAAAAACGTGTGATTAGTTCGTTTGTTCGGAATATCTTTGCTCGCTAATTTTTACGTCAGTATTTCACTTAGCCTACGGATGCTTATAAAATGAATCTGTTATTATTTCAGCTGTGACGTTGTTATATTGTCATAATAATATAAAAAGATACGGAAATTGTTATGTTAATGGCTCGTTATAATAATATTTTTTCAAGTGTCATTAATAAGGACAATGTAGTAAAAATATCATCTGTATAATGAACAATGAATGAAGTAATTTATGGTAATTATACCTATTCTTAAATTTGAAAGCAGATATAAATATATACTAATTTTGTACTAAAGTATGCTTTAAATTCAAGGGACTTAGATTTAACGTCGCTATAGGTAAATGGTCGCTACAATCAAGGTCGTAATAAATGATATCCACTGTATTTATTTTATACCATAAAACATAATAACAAATTTGAAATTGACGCGTTCCAAATTTTTATATTTAATAATCATTGTTAGATAAGTATTTTATAAAAAAAATAGTTCTAAATATTAAAACTTCTATGACAACGCATCTTGGTGTTGGTCTAAGTTATTTCTGTCAGCTACTCTAATACTGTTACAGCTACTTACTCGTAGTACACTGTAGAGTGATGGATGAGCGGGTATCGCGTGATAATAGCTATCAAGTACTCACGCTATTTATTACGGTCCTCATATATTATATCTAGTGTATATATTGTATGTTACTAGGGCAAGTGCCTTTATTAACATTAACAAAATGACAAACTACGACGACAACAAAAAGTATAGCAGAAAGATTACCTATAGACCATTTAAGATCTACAGATAATAAAAATAAAAATAATAATAATAAATAAATCTACAGATAATCTATACGTTACTTGTATGTTATATGTACATAGTGGTGGACTATGGCCTATATACCCCCTTCATAGGGGAAATCCGCGCCCAGCTGTTACGTATATGTACAGAGTAGTATTGGGGAGAGAGTAGTGTGAAGTACCAATGGACTTTGTTTTTTTTTTAAGTTATCGTTGTTAAAAGCAACAATGTAAATGAAATAGTTTTTACTAACCTCAAAAGAAAAAGGAACGGTAAACAAGTAATTCAAAAAAAATAAAGAACACTTCCCTAACGGCGTCGTCGTTATAACGGCGCGTAACGTATCGTCGTTAACGATCGTTAATAATATTTAACGACTGACAACACTGTAACGAGCTGTAAAATACAGATGTAGGGAGATCTTATTACCCCTGTGTTTAGGGATAATTACCCCGTTGAATTTGTGGTGTAAACGATAAGGGTTGGATTGAGTGTTCAAAAGATTTGAAATAAAAATAGAAGGTTCATAATTTTTCTGTATTTTTGTGAATGTATGTACCGATAAGATTTTTTTTTATATCTAGTAGTTATATGGTATGTATAATTAATTCTTGAATACAGAAAAGTATGTAATTTGAATTTTGAAATGTGTTGTCATTTGTTTTTTTCCTTTGCTTTAATTTAAAGTGTGTATATGACATTAAAATCACAAAAAAATGTATAAATAATAGGTGCGACGTTTAACCTTATTTTTTTAAATAGCAGCTTTTTCTTGGTTCCTCAAAAATGCCAACAATATTTTTTTTGAGATTTGACATCTACATGCTGCAGATATTTAAAATGAAAGCTGAAAGCAGCAGCTTTGGCAGATTAACAATTATAAAATAAATATATATATTTTTACCTGACTGCGAAATAAGGAGGGATATGTTTTTCGAGTGTATGTATTTCTAGTATTGCCTTAACGGCTCGTCGTATGTGCGTAGTGTCAATAGATTTGTCTTCATTTGCAGATGGTCAAAGGCTTACTAGCTGCATCCCGCAATTTCACTTGTTGAGATACATACGTGGGTTAAAAGTTCTTGAAGTCGGGTTTCTTGAAGTCACTTCAGTATAAAATTTTAAGTTTTTGTTGAATCCTTGCTACACAATTTTATATATTGATTGTAATCATTTTAAACGGTCAAGAAACTTAATGCTTGTGCATTAAATGTAGTCTTAATTATATTTTCAGATGGATGATAACACAACCGACGTGTCTGCCGCGTTTTCCTGGATCTCCACGATATTTGTGAAAAACGATAGTAAAAGCAATCAATTTGAGTATTACTGCGACGGCGCGCTGTTGAATGAACGGCTTTTGATTACTGGTGAGTCATTAACATTAGCAGCTGTTAAGAAATTAATATAAATATATTTAATTTAAGAAAAAATGTTTAGAGACTTCCATTACGGCTGGCACCGATATAACTTTATCAGTTATTTTGATTCAAAAGTCAAACTTATGGAGCTATTTTGATCAAATTAAAATGGAACCATATGAGGGTATTACACGCTTTTAAACAATTCTTTTTTTCAAATCATTCCAGTGTAAACGACAAATCATGTATCAAAAATAAAAAACATACGGTCGAACTGCGTGCCAAAGAAATATACATAACTACTCGAACAAGTGGTTAGAAGCGAGTTTGAAAAAACCCGACTGCTAAATCGTTAAACCTGTGTATCATCCTTATTTTCTTTCTTTTTTATGTACCTAGTGTCACTCTCACGATAAATTGAGACAAATCTATTGACACTACTCACATCAAAATACGACAAGCCGTTTAGTTCTAGGACGTGCCAAAGAAATATACATAAATACACTCTTAAAACACAACCCTCCTTTCGCAGTCACGTAAAAATACGACATAATTTCTTGTTACATCCAGCTAAAAAAACATGTCTTTTCTTTGAACATTTGATGGAATATTTTCCAAGCGTTAGACCGTCTACTTTGATTTAAGGCCTTTTAATAAAGGCCCGTCTCTTAACAAGGTCCGTGCTTGAAAATTTTCTTCTTCGTTGGATTTGTTTGAATTATCCATTCAAATAATGATGAGAGAATGTTGAAGTGTCGGCCATTGTGTCCGGGTAAAAGGTGTTAAGTGTCCTTTTGGATTGTTAGGTGGATCTATGACGAGTGTACGAGTAGGTATATGTAAGGAGGAACTTGAAATGGCACATGTAATTATACCTAGTAAATAAACACCGCAATTAGATTGACTGTAACATTAGGTAAGAGAGAACTACTGTCTACAAACTGCTTTGTAGTTTGGCAGAAACGAAATTAAAGCCTATGTATTTTTATAATTATCAATAAACTAAAAATGTAACACGGGGGGCAAATTTAGCGTGTAGATAAAATAGGATAAATTCCATTTGTAACTTTGAATCAAATATGTAATTTATTTTAGCATCATTACTTTAGTACTGTTATTTTGCTATTATCTATATCTATTTTGATGTGGTTCGTTCAACAACTTGGGTTTGCGTTTTGTCGAAGTAGCTTTGTTTTTGTGCCAATCAATCAATTTAATTTCAATATAATTGACCATTATCTTATACATTGTTTATTATAGCTCTTGGATTTATGATCTAATGATCAAAACGCTTTTAAAATATAAACATATAATCATGTGAAAAAGATAATAAAATTTATTATATGGTCCGGAGAGGAAGTTTTTGGGTTTCCGTACTAAAGAATAAAAACGAGACTTCATTATTTCTTAGTAATTTCGCTGCCGTTTATCTATCTGTCCTCTCTGTCACCAAGTTGCATCTCATACCGCGATAACTTGAAATTTTCACAGATGATGATGTATTTAGACTAAAT
This sequence comes from Ligdia adustata, assembly GCA_947049295.1. Lineage (NCBI taxonomy): Eukaryota > Metazoa > Arthropoda > Insecta > Lepidoptera > Geometridae > Ligdia > Ligdia adustata. Next base: position 8,113,624 of record OX346237.1, read on the forward strand.
AGAAAATAAAACAATATAGTTTATATAACTTGTCTTAAATATGTATTATATTTAAGACAAGTTATATAAACTTCCGTACAAGAAACGTGTTGTAACGACAACAAGCAGAAATTTAAACTAATGTTGTAGGTAAACCGCGGTAGCGTGGTAGCGGTAAAGTGGTGGTAATGATATGGAAACCTTCGTTTGGGTCCGACTCGCACTTGGCCGCTTTTTTCATCGCTGACTCTATGCGATAACACAAGTGCATATTTATCTCGCTTCTATTCACATCGCTATCAGTATGTCTAACAACATTGCACCTTCACGCTTTCCCGCACGTAAATAACACCGAGATTCCGATAGTAACGCAACCATGCACATTTTATATCAACCGTTCTTATAATAACGTGTCCACTACATTCTTTACGACGCGTTCTATACAGGGTTATCAGTTAGAGGTGTATTAAACCGTAATTCATATAGGGAACAACTTTTACTAATTGATCAACTCTGAATTGGAGAAAAAAATCAGCTGTTTCATATCTGTTCATGTGTCGACGACCTGTGTACTTTTTTACTGAACAGTATTTTTTTTTTCACGAATTCAGAGTTGATATTATATTTAAAGTTGTTAATTAGGGTGTGTTTAGCGACCCCCTTTCGGTTTTGTACACCCTGACCAATAACCCTGTATTGTAACACAAATTATCTACCATTGTCAGGAGAAAGTTCCTGTCGATAAAATCCACTGTAACAAGACCTCCTTGTTAGACACAGGTAGGAAATAATTTCATTACTGACAACCCTGGTTCCTAGAGGAGATTAGGAAAAGGCAGATTGATAACGTGGCGCGGCAATGTAGTTTTGAAACTTAAAGCGTGGAAAAAGTTGCTGTAGCTTTGTTGTATTTTAGCGTGTTTTTTGATAGACTCCAACGACTAAAGCAGATATTTAGCTGTTCCATTTCAAAGAAGCAAGCAATAAGGTACCTACTCCACACACGTTCAAACTTATGTAAGTATTATATAAGGTAAATAACTGTTCTGCCTCACGTAAGAAGTACCTTGGAACGGAAACTTTTGTTGAGGAGGATATTTATTTTGCTGAGGGTGATGAGTGTTAGTGATATTTGCGTACAAGTAACATGTAATACTATCGATGACGCAGCCATTTGGAAAGTCGTCGCGCCTATTTGTAATAGGGTTTTTTATTTATTTTGATATACATTGTATGACTCCGACACTATATGATCCGGCGGGTGGTTTCCCTTGAGCCGGATTACGTTACGCTGTATTGAATGATTATTGTTGTTTCGTCAAAGCGGCTGAAAGGCGTGACGCCCAAATACAAACGGACGCATCGTCGATTCGCAATTTAAGAGTTTATTTTTTATTTATTTATTTGTATATTAAAATACATAAGCTCAAATTTCGTTTCTGCCAAACTGCAAAGCTGTTTGTAGGCAGTAGTTCTCTCTTACCTAATGTTAAAGTTAATCTTATTGCGGTGTTTATTTACTATATACATTATAATTATTATCAAAAATGCTTTGTAGCTATTACATATACAGTCGTTATTTAATACTTACTTAATTGATTCTAGGAACAATTTTTAAATAAATTTAAACAGTTTTTCGTATTCTTTATCTAATTTATCCTTGATTTATCCTAGCTGCTACGGACTCACCGTAGCAGCTAAACCCATTACTGATAATAGCGTCTACAAGTGCGTGGTACACACAATATAATGTGCCACGATTTAATACATATGACAGTTCATAGAATTTATTTAAAACTATTCTAAGTTTGTTACACACATTATTTATATGTATTTGCCATGAGAAACTGCTATCAATTGTGAGGCCCAAATATTTCATTTGATTTACATCTTCTAGGTAATCACATGTACAGTTATTTTCCTTCTTTATTTATTGGTCTAACGATGGCTAACTTTAGTTCATCTGGATATTTACCTCTCAAAATACTTAAGTTAATAAATTTTTTACAACTATATGACTGATTTGATCCTTGACAATCTTTATATGCTTCATTCTAATACCATCTGAACCCGGCGACTTGTTGCTATCCATGTTATTTATTACTTTCACAATATCTTTTGTATTCACTTTATTGTATAAGAATGTATTGTTGCTATCCGCCACATAGCTATATTTTTATTGTAAATTCATATTAGTTGGTTGTTGTTTCCAACGTTTAAAGAACCTAATAATAATAATAACAGCGTTTATATTTAAATATACGATTCAGCTAAAAGTTGGACGCCGCTTTGTAGAACGCGTCGCCATCGCAATCCAGCAGAACATGAATTAAATGAACATAAATCATTAGAATGGCATCGATTTACAATTCATCTGTTTATAACAAAAAAATCCAAACATCCAAATGCCAAATGGCTGCAAAATCGACTTTCGATGATCCTAATTCAGCCAGTTACACTAAAATAAAATATATCCATCCTTTTCTCACGCTTCGAGAAATAAGAGTAAATACAATTTTAAAACTGTCAAATTAGGCTGGTTTAGTAAATCGGGTTCATTGATTCCGATTCAGACAGGCCAAACTTACTAAACTTGTCTAATTTGACAGTTACAAAATTGTCTAAAAGCAAATTACTAACTGTACGAAAGCTTTATATAATACAGACAGTATTAAAAACTCATAAAACAATTGATTATAACCCAAACATCAATAGTAACAGAAGAAGAATGCAGTTGGCTGCACCGGTCAAAAAATACAAAACATATTTTGCTGGAAAGCAGTATGAGAGACAATCAGCGCGGCTGTACAACCGGCTAAACAATACTCTCAACATACACTCTATGACTCGCTATGAATGTAAAACAGCTGTTAGTGCTTGGATACTTACTAAATCTTACGAGGAGATTGAAGCACTAATAAGTATTAATAGATGAGTACAACTATAATTACCTACACTACTTAATATATCAATAACGCTTATGAAAGATACGGGATAGAGACTAATAAAATAAATATACAATCATTCACACACACATACACACCCTGATATTCAGAAAATCACACACATATATACACACGAGAGTCGAATATTTGTAATTAATGTATTGTCCTGTTATTTAGTTTACTTTTTTAAATTCTTATAATTAATTTATACACAATTGTGTTTTTGATAATATGTGAATAGATATGTATCGTATCGTATCGTATCGTGTGTCTTCTTCTCCCCCCATACGGGAGGAGTAGGGTACCATTTGAGGTAGCACCTCATCTTGGGGCTGGACGCGGGACACTCAGGTCCCCGGGAATTTCTCTTCTCTTCTCTTCTTCTTGCTTGGCGCTCAGGCGGAAGTTCTATGCCCACCCCCTTCCCCATTCTAACCCCCCCTTCCTTCCCCCTCACCCCTCCCCCTCCTCTACCAAGGGGGCCTAAGTGAATAGATATGGAAGAGCGGGACCCTCTGTCACAAGTATTTCTATACTTAAAAGAGGTTTTTACATATAATCAAGGTGGGGACCTTGATTATATGTAAAAACACTTTTAGTTACGGAAATAAAAACATTTTGATTTTTGATTTAATTTTTTTGTCTCCTTTCTTTTTGCATGTATATAATTTAACTTAACTTTTAGTTTAGTCAGTGTGTCTGGCCGAATTGGGTTATACTGTAGTTGTGCCTCTGAGTGTGTGTAATCTGTTGGTGGTAGTTCGTAGTTGCAATGATTGCGGGAGCGAGGTCGCTAATCGCATTAGCTGTCGTCGTTGGAAGGTTGCCTGCAATAATATATATTTAGCTATAGGTATAGGATGGGTTCTGTACAAAATTAAATTTATTCCGTACCCAATAACTTGAATTGCAATGCAATGAAACATAAACAATAGTCACTATCGCATTGATTCAAATTTTTACTTAATAATATATTGCAAATGAGAAATGTATGTGTGTTCTGGTTTCTTGTCTGTCGCCATGTGATATTTCCTAGGGGTCAAACAAGAATATAATTTCTTGTATGCTCCCCCATATGCATAAATATCGCACGAGCACAAATAGGAAAATAAAGTTGATGTCTGTCCCCTCACGGCAAAAAATGGACAGAAAGGAATTTTTATTCCTGTTTGTCACCTTGCAGTAAACAGATTGAGGTGGCCAACAAAAATAAATCTGTTATTATTGGTGCTAAAGTTTCGATTTTACATCTAATACAATACAATGCGTTTATTAAACATTAGCCGATAGAACTTTTTTATTTGTGTTTTATGACTTAAAAATAAAATATCTAATCCGATTCTTCAAACAAAAACAAAATAATTTTTAAAATCTGTTCCGCTCCTCCAAGAAATTAACACTTAAAATAACATATCCGTCGAATTGAGTTCTTCCTCATTTTTTTGGGAAGTCAATAAAAAGTACGTATTTCTTATTAGCTCACAGCTGGGCACGGGTCTTCTCTAAGAGAAAGGGTGTTTTCTCACAATGTTTTCCTATACTATTAAAGTAAATAGTAATTATTTCTAATCTAAACTAAACATTGTTGTACCTATTTTGATATCTATTTAGGAAACTTTTGTACCGTAGAAATCAATATATTCATAGTCTTTTGCACCTGAAACATCAATTAGCAATATTGTGTTATAAAAATAAAGACCATAATTTAATTTCTCAGGATTATGACGAGAAATATTAGAAGGGCAACACAGCAATTGAATAATAAAACAAATTGCTTTATTAGAGCTTCATAAACAAAATGTCAAGAAATAAATTACAAGGTTACAGTTTTATTATTTTATACTTTATCTATATTTTTATATTTTATACTCAGCTGAAATAATGACATGAAGTGATGGACCTTGTCCTAGAATATTCTACGTCTTGTCATGGTAATGTTAACTATGGTTAATTTTAATGACATGTCACGCAGCGTGAAGTGGATATCAAAATAACATATGACTACTATCGTGTCTAATATAGGCACATGCTAGGAAAACAAAGATAAATTGACATGATATGTACCTTACAAGTATATAGCAGAAAGATTAACTATAGACCATTTAAGATCTACAGATAATCCGAATGCTCCAACCCACCACCAGAGGGCCGCGTACTTACGCGCATTACCACGCTGAATGGCAATGCTTAGAAGTAATTTAAAATTAACTTAAAATTCTACACAATAAAAGAACTGACAAAAAAGCTTTAGTAGTCTTCTAAAATTTTGGAAATGTATTAGTATTATTGTTCTTGAGTTTTATTCGAGCTACGGTAGACCTCGCTTTGAGAGACAGTCCATGTATTACGTTATATTATTTTGTAAAGGTTTCTAACAATCTTATTTAACAAAGTTATATAGTACACAAAACACAAAACAAAAAGTAATTTATAAAAAAATTGTATTAGATATCATAGACGCTGAAGTTGAATAGACAGAGAAAAACTTTATTGAGTCCATCCCCACATATGTTATAAATGGGAAAATGTATGTTAGTTTGTATTTTTGGCACATAGATAGTTTGAAATCTGGAAACAACTGAAAAAGTTTTATCATATGTAAATAAACATTATCTTATCTATCTTATCTTATTTTTGTATTATCGAGTAGCTTACACCGCAAAATTGTGATGAAATTGAATCACTGCTACAGGTTCAATATGGTAAATGTAAATAGGCATACAAATTCTTGCGCACACATACATAAATAACCATACATGCTTGTACACTACAATAATGTTACTCTATATAATACAACAGCAGGGACTCCTAATACAGGCATGTTTTGCTTAAAAGGAATCTCCAGTCACTTAAAACTGTTTTTTTTTAATGGTGTACTGAAATAAATATTACTGATTACTGACTGATTGCTGTCCATAATTTAAAAAAAGAATTAACTTATTTTTATTACATTTCAAATATGTACTTCTTGACATTTACAATACGGAACCCTAAAAAGTTCGCCCTCCTTTGTCGTCACTTTAATTTCTTCGCCCCTGTTTTGTAAAGAACAATCTCGGTTGAGAGGTGGTCCGATTGTTTCTGAGCATTTTTTCTAGCAGCTCTTTTGTTCCAGCACTTACAGTCATTCCTAGGTATTGTAGCAACTCTAGGCGGTCTGTTTGATCTGGCAAATAAACATTATATAAGTAATGATTTTACAATTACAATTGTGGACTGACATTCAGAAAATGGGGAGGTTCTATATTCGTCTGCATGTTTTTTTTTTTGTGTATGTTCATCGCAATTTTCGACAACTTACAACCGATTAAAAAAAGAAAATAGTTCGAAAGAGGCCGTATACGCCCGAGGTACGTCATTAGATCCTGACCTGATCATAATGGGACTACATTATGATCAGGTCTTGATCTGATGACGTAATCTCAAGGAAATCAATAAAAAACTAATGTAACGTTGGGCGTGCCGAATTATCAATGTCTTTACTGGAGATATTGGTACCCATATTAATGTACATTAAAAATAATATTGTAAAAATTGTAAATAGTGAATTGTTTTCAAAAAGTTGCTTTTCTCTTTTTATAAAGTATCTTTTCTTGTATCAGTTATTTTCGAATCATATATTTTACTACTTGTACAGTCATCCAAGTAGAATCGAGTTATTGATGGTACTGTCTAAAGGGAGCACGGTAAACAAACGGTCACGATAGCGGCTCTTCTTGAGAACGATGATTCGGACAGAGTTTATTTTCAAATCGATTTTAAGCACTGATATAAGATAAAAAAGTCGTCGATAGTGTTAAGAAAATAATAGAAGGTTCTCAATTTCTTTATTTCGTATTTTAAACTCGGGTTATCACTTTTTAAAAGTATTACGTTTTTTTATACTTCGCAGCTAGGCATTTGACCACAAGTTCGCACGACCACAGAAGTCAGCGATAATGTAGCGCTAGATAGAGCATGCCTAGTCTGGAATGCACTGGCTCTCAATGAAAGCTGCCGGAATACACCGTTATTTGCTTGGCGACAGATTTTACAACTTGAGGGTGGAAGCTAGCCAGGCAAGCTATAGGAAGCGCTCTACCACCATGCTATGGTTTCCTCACGATGTTTTCCTTCACCGGTAGCTTAGGCTCTTTTCGCATGTTTCGTGGGATCTCGTACCTTTTGTCGTAGTCTACCCCACTAACCACTCAACCATCATCGCTACGATCACGTGTTTTACTAATAATTCTTAGTTAATATACTTGGCTGATTATTAAAAAATAGTATTATATTTTTAGCTGCAAGATGCGTGATGCAAGAGAATTCTACAGTAGATGTAGAGAGTCTCCTGGTGATCCTCGGGAAGAGATCCTTGCTCTCCATGAATGAAGAAGAACAGGCTATCAAGGTAATGACATACATAGAGGCATGACTATTTTATTTCTTAATATTGAAACCGACTTCATATAAGAACAAGTGGTTAGATGCGACGTCAAAAAACCCGACTGCTAAATCTTTTAACCTGTGTATTATCCTTTTTTTTTAACTTTAACGTACCTAGTGTCACGCTCACGACAGACGAAGCTATTGACACCACTCACGTAAAAATACTACTATACTAGAATACAAATATAGTGGGGTAAAAAGAAGAAGGATCTATGTCGGGATCTTCTTTCATTACGCATGCTAATAAAAATTATAAAAAAAGTAACCACATACTTTCAGTACGGCGGGCGCCTAAAGAACATTTACAGTTAGGTATTTCGATTTAATAATTGAACCTTGATAGATTTCAGTAAAATTAAAATAGAACCACATGGAAGGTATCTGTGTCTGGGTGTTTATTATATATATAAGTATGCAATTATGTACATAAGTATGTATATCAGTGATCAGGTTATCATAGCACAGGCTTTGCCTAGTTTGGGATCTGAACACCTTTGTGTGGATGTTGTCTCATATTACTCGTATTATATTATATTAAATAACAAAAGTTCTACTCCTCTCCTCTAATTATTTAAATACCATTAAAAATAAAAAGAATCCGACGAGTTGAGGACTCCCACTTTAGCAGAGACATAATAAAAAAAATTCTTAGTCATAGGTTCTATGTATTCACTAATGTTTCTTGTACAATTTCAGATAAAACAAATCATAATCCACGAGAACTTTACGAACGACAGTGGAAAGGTAGAAAACGACCTGGCTCTGCTTGTGATCGAAAACAATGTCATCTTCAACGAGTTAATACAAGTAGCCATTATAGGGAACGATACTGAGGAAGTCGACAAATCTTACGTGAGTACTAATCGAGATCACTTTAGGCGATATAGCTGCCCAGTGTTTTTTCTACTTATTTGTATAAAATTTTATTAAAGTGTTATAAAAAAAAAACATGATTGTTATCTCTGCAGGGTATCATTTATTGCTCTTTAAAGGTAATCCTCCACAATGAGCCGTAGTTTTTTTTGTCTAACCATACCATCTGTCGGAGGAGAGTGTAGTTGATTCATTATTTATAATAATTGAAGGCACGCATAAATTTAAATGCAAAAGAAAATTATCTATCTACATTTGTAACAAGCCGGGAATAATTTGTATGAAGTACTTAAACTTATTTACAACTATAGTTGGAAAAGTCCAACTATAGTTTTGTTCATATTCGGTGAACTTCATCAGGGATGAAATTAAGTCTTAAATGTGAGATTGTACTAACAAAGGATTTTTGGAAATTCAGCCTCTAAAAGGGTCAAATGGGGTTCAAAGTTTTATTTTCTGTTCAATGCCGTGTGTGACAGCTACTACGTAATAGCAATCCCGACCAAAGCGACCGTAGTGTCATTCTGACTTTCTGTGATATATTTCTTTAGCAAGAAACGTTGATTTAAAAAAACCTTACGTCGAGTTCCATTATACATAAAAATCGGTCCAAGATGGCTGGCGCCACAAAATGGCGGATCACTTCATATTTTTTCAAAACTCCCACAATATGGGTACCAATAAAAGGTCTAGACTAGTAGCATACAAGATGTTGATAAATTTTCAAATCCAATATGGCCTCGACCACATATTGACTATATCGGATAAATTTACTTTTTGAAAATAATTTCAGACAACAGCATGGAACCTCCAAGGTGATTTAGTTCCTGTGGCTGTAGAAAATAACGGAGTAGAGGCTTGCAGGAGTGACAGCGGGGAACATAAGTTCTGCGCTTCTTACGGACTAAGTAATAATAGTTAGAATTAATACCACCTCATATTAATTTTGTACTCTTATTATTACCCGACTGCGAAAGAAGGAGGTTATATTTTTCGAGCGTATGTATATATGCGTGTATGTATATGTCTTTACGGCTTAATCCTAAAGGGTTGTCGTGTTTTTAGGTGAGTGAAGTCAATAGATTCGTTTTAGTCGTGACACTGTTTACATAAAAAATTATAGACAGATTTAGCAGTAGGTTTGTTTGGATTCGCTTATAACCACTTGTTGTTTTCATTTCCGCCCCAATTACACTGTTCTTCTTTTGATGGTGGATTCCCAACCACTTATTTTTCCCATTGTATCAGACTGTTATTGGCTGAAACAATATTTGACTCTTAAACGAAGAGGTGTTATAAGTTTCATATGTGTCTGACTGTGACATCGTAGCTCCCGAACAGATAAACAAAATGAAAATCCCGAAAGCGATTTTCATTTTGTTTATTTTGTTTGAAAGGTGTTTTTTTGTTCGGGAGTGTACTTAGAAATGTTTGATGAAAATCGGTCTGATATGGCCGCCGCCATAATATGCCGGATTACTTATTTTTTCACAATAACTTCTATATGAGTATCAAATGAAAGGGCTTTACTAAAATAACTCTATACATTATGTTACATTTGTCTATACATTATGTTACATTTGAAATCCAAAATGGCCGCCACCGCAGAATGTTTATGACGCGGGTTTTTAATTAATTTGATTTTACTAGTTAGCTTAGATATTAATCTTAGTTATACTTTTTTTATATTAACATTAACAAAATGATTAACTACAATAACAAAAAAAAATATAGCAGAAAGATTACTTATAGACTATTTAAGATCTAAAGATAATCCCAATGCTTCAACCTACCACCAGAAGGCAGCGTGCCCAACATGCTAGCCGCAATACCACGCTGAATGGTAATGCTTATACGTTGGGCCAGATAAAAACCGGCATTCTGGTCTCGCGACGCTTCGATTAAACGCTCCGATAAGTTTTAGAAAATAAGATGAGCTTCCGGTCCGCACGGATTATACTTAAATTTTACTTGTTCATAAGCATATGTAGTGTTTTTTGTGTGTTCCAGACGTGGCTCTCTGCCCGAGCTACGGCGGTATCTTCGCTGGCTACCAGACAGAATGGAGGCTTTACGGCATTAGATCTGGCGACACCACTGACAGAGGCCTCTGTATACACAAAGACATCTGGTTTACTGACCTTCGATATTATGAGGATTGGATTGAACAGTATTTGGAATAAAGTGTTATACGATTAATTGGTATTTTATTAACCTTCATCATAATAAGAGTTTCGCAATTGGAATGTTTTAGTGTGTTTATTATTACCTATATCCATATTAAATTTTTATCAAAATTTAAACAGTGGTTTATTTATTAAATCAAAAAAGGCGTATCCTCAGCAAATGCTGTTCGTTTGTCTTGCAAAAACTCGAGAACGGCTGGGCCGATTTAGCTGACTTTGGTCCTGAAATGTTTGGCGAAGGTTTAAAAGGTGGGAAACATAAATAAATGTTAGGAGGTACGAAGTTCGCTGTGTCAGCTAGTTAGTTCATAAAATCACTAACAGATGTCACCTCGCTTCAGAACCTTAGATGACCTATAGACATTGGTCGAATTTGCAATTTCCATAATATACGAGTAGAAGAAGTTTGTCGTAGCTTCTTTTTAGTTGGCCAATCTTGTAAAAATTCATAAACAAGTTCTTCATTTCTTGGTAAAAATTTCTTTGTTCTCCATTTATCCACCTATTTTAATGTTATATACATACATATATATACATGCATTATGCAGTCTTTATTCTATATATCAAAAAAACCTTGAGGAACAAGTGGTTAGAAGCGAGGTTGAAAAGCCGGCTGCTAAATTGTTAAACCTGTGTATCATCTTTAATTTCCCTCTATTTTAATTGTGATGTACCCAGTGTCACGACAAAAACGAATCTATTGACACCACTCACACAAAAATACGACAAGCTGTTTAGGCTCTAGGGCGTGCCAAAGAAATAAACATACATACATAACATCGACTCGAAAACCAGCCCTGCTTCTTTCGCAGTCGGGTAAAAAGTGGTTGTGGTTTTTCTTTAAATAAGCACCTTAATATAAAACACTAAGTACTTGCACGTCAACAGTTCGCAGAGCTTAAGACCAGCGTGCTACCATAGACATACAAAACTATAGACAACCCATCTGTATGCAAATTCCAAGGGCGCCGCGTAGCGCGCGCGGGTTGCATAACAAATACTGGTTATTGTTTTTATGTGAGGAGATAATCAATCTGTATATACGCTATAAGGGACTGCATAGTTGGATGTGGTACTTAGTACTTGCGTAGTCTTAAAGAAGCTAGCACTATATAATTAAATAATCAACTGCTAATCACTTTTCGTAACGGGTTATTTTATCGTACCTGCATTTGACCACAAGTTCATAACCCCGGAAGTCAGTGATACTGTAGCCCTAGATGGAGCATTCCTAGTCTGGAATACACTAGCTCTCAAGGAAGGTTGACGGAACACGCCGTTAGGTGCTTGGTGACTGATTTTACAACTTAAGGGTGGTACTTTGCCAGGTGAGCGATAGGAAACGCCCTACCACTATGCAATTACCTAATAGGGCCGATAATGTTTAATACTTATAGCTTATAATACATTAGGCCACTCAAAGGCCTAAAAATTGCCTTTCAATATTGCCAATTAATTTTTTTACGTGTCTACACGTTTCAAATTATATTTATCTTAACAGTTATTTGTAATTTAATGTTTTTTTGTAACAATGTCTCAAAAACTACAAAGAGAAGATAGTCCCATTATCTGAGATCTGCTCACTAGGCACGCAAATCGATGTTCTATAGAGTTATTTTTCCAAGGAAGTAGGTTCTAGATTCAAAGGCAAGTGTGAGTCGGACACTCAAGTCCGAATCTGCATACGAATAGCTGTGGATACCATGCATCAGCGATCAATGGAGAGTAGACGTCTAAAGAAATAAAGTTGCAGACGGGCAACTTTACTGGTCGAGTATTATTATGTAGCGGCCATGACTCAAAGTCTAAATTGTTGGATGATGGTTTGACTCTTATCTAAGATAGCTTCTTCCAAGCACAGGTTTCTTCAGAATGTTTGTTTCACCGTATTTTATTTATTTCTAAAAAATAAAAATCATGATCATAGCCCGAACGATAACTCAAGTTGTTTTCAAAAAATATACAAAAATACAAATTATATTCTTCCCAGAAGATATAAAGTTTATTATAATGATAAATTCGGGTTTAGATCCTATCACTGATTGGAAATTTTCGATAAATTTCATGTCAAGTTATTACGAAGTCCAAGTAGTTCCTTTAGCTGTATACATAATCTTTGATTTGTTTCTTTATAGTGTTAACTTTATTGGGTTTATTCTTGCTTGCGTCTCAATCTGACCAAAAAAATTCCTTTTGTGCTCTAACGGCAAATAACACAGACAAAAAATATTTTTCCTGTTTTTATCTTTCCGATTTTATCAAGGCGACAAACTGGTTGCTTAAAATAAAGTGTTTATGTCGCTCGTCTGATCGCCCGTAATAGCTGAACAAAGCAATCGAAGACCATTTACGTCCGCGTTCGATTTAAAAACAATAGTGATTATAACACCGCCGGCTTCAGTCGCTCGTGCAAGCTGACTACTCATACAAAACTCCATACGAACTTCAGACATTTGTCAACCTGTATCGAAAATTTGGAGTTTGTGAAAAGAAAAAAATAATTATTTACATTTTCAAAACATGCTTTGAACAAGATACAGGAAGGTTATTAGCTGTTGATGTATTAGCAGTTAAATATAGTGAAGTTTTAAACGAAGATATAGTGGAAGTTGCAAATGAAATAATCAACAAGGAAATTGTTCTAGAAATAAATATAAAGTAAAATGACAATGGAAGTTGATGCAGATGCGTATATATATAGATACTAACATGGTATTTACAACGATCTGATTAACAGAAAAATAGACTGTCTAAGCTATTTAGATAGAAGTGCACTTGCGTCGAAGAAAGAAGAGGAAACAAAAAGAAAGATTGTAGGATAAATGTAATATATTCTATATGAGCAGCCAAAGATGTGGTGGAGATTTGTGATCTTTTGCGTGTTAGTGACAATAGTCCTCTTTATAGTGTTAAGTTGCATTCAAGGACGTCCAGTTCTACATTTATTCTTCCAGCGCTGTTGCGAAGAGAACATCGAAAACGATCAAGTCATTTTCGAAAACTTTGGCAATAACTTCCTAAGGGAAAGACTCGTCGGTGCAGATATCCTAGAAGTTGATAACGGAACTCTCTTCTCCGACGAAGGAGTAGAAGAAGTGATGGAGAAATTGAGAAAAGTGATGATAAATGCTCATGATCCCAGAAGTAGGAATCAGAGTGAAATATTGGGGACTTAGTGCAAATCAAGTGCAAAATGAGGACATTTTAACATGTTAAAGGAGATTCCAGTCATGGATGTAGTTTTAAAATGTACGACGAATTCAAAGTGTTTATTGCAATTTGTGCAAAGGAGTCTGTTTCCAATTTTGATTACAAGTTTATTATATTTACTTTAATATTTCAGTGAAATTTATCTACCAGTGCTACCATACCAAAGATTAATAATAATAATATTTTATACGTTATGGGATTTAGTGTTATCAGTAACAACATGTATCAATATGGTTCGATTGTTCCAGCATTTCGATATAGTATGATAATACAACTGTAACCAATCTATTTAAAAAAGATATTTAGATTGCTTTTGATATTGGTTACAGACATCGACGAGATAATGTTTTTTTTAATATTAACGTTAACTAAAGAAATATTAAAATCTTTGCTATCGTTATTTGAAAATATCCGGCTAATTGCAATCGATAAGGACGGTAAATCATAAAAAAATATAAAATTGATTCGTTTTAATGGCTTTGTTATTATTATGGTTTCTAAAATTAGTACCGGATTTTCACTATTATATAACGCCATTATGACCGGTCTGACATATTAGGTACCTGCTTCTGATATATAGAGAAATAATAATTGAACAGGTTGTATAATATAGAGAAAAATAAATTGGTAACTATGTATCAATATAAAGGATGTTCTATAAATAAGACGTTTTTCAAAGGTTGTATTGTGCAAAACATATGTGGGCTTTTGATGGGTTGTTATACGAAAGCAAACAGCCTTGGGACCTGTTTTTGAAACGTTCGAATAAATTAATCACTCTCTAATGACGTTACGAACTAAATTCAAAAACGTCGCATTCTTGAAAATTCATACCCTTCGCTGCCAATGCGAAATGAAATTCACCGGTGATTTCCTTTGCACGTGAATCTTGTAAGGACAATATTGTGTACGAGCGATCTCAAATCTAGGGGCTTATGATTTAACGAGTCATCAACAATACGGTAGAGTTCACAATGAATGAATTGTAAGTGCAAGTTAACTTGGTTTCATTTTGACAGCGTTGAATTGGCGAACCGTCAGATTTCAGATGTTATTGCTTCCATTGAGTCATTAAGATGTTAATGATATATAAGATAATAGTACAATGGACCCCGTCGGGTGCATCATATAAGTAGGCAGAAGGGAGGATATTTTATACAAACTGAAAATAAGCTCAAACATACTAAGTAATTAAATTTGAATATTAGTATCTGGAATTTCGTTTAAGTATTCGCCAATTGAGTTACTAGGCTTCGTTAATAAGAAACTGTTTAAAGGAACGCGTGAATTTAATGTCGTTTTCTATATATTTTATATCGTCAGGTAATTCATTGTATATATTTATGACCAATGACCATGGCCAATTCTAATTGCTGTTGTTTTAACCTCTTTCATGACTAACTTTGTTAAGGGCCTGATATGGCTTACTTATCATCAGTGATCGTTACAAGAGCTAAGCTAAACATTATAAAGAAGTTAAAACTTGTGAAAAGGATGGTACGACCGTGCTTTTGTTTGGCCGACTTGGCGGGGCCATGCCTTGCCTCCACCTGATATAAAAAAAAATTTAAGAATTTTAAATACTTTTTGACGTTGGCAAAAAATAATAATACCGTTGTTTCAGCTCAACTAGTAAGAAGGCACAAAATGACATCCTTCCTCCATCATCAATTAGTTGATCTTGGCTCGCCGATTTCCATTAAAAACAATATTTTATTTACTAAAGTAAATAAAATAAACTTGCTGTCAATAGATGAAACACGAGCTGCGTAGTAATTGGTACACGTCATTGAAGGAACGTACTACGTAGGTTTAGCTTAAGTACACGGTTTTCCTTGTTTTCTCTTAACTATTATTTTATTAATTGGCTTGTCAAGCTGGCAGCTTAATTACAGGTTACCTACGTATGTACAGGGTTATAGGTCACTATGAGACTATCTCTAAATTGGAGAAAAATCAGCTTCGGGAGCCTGCGGTTTGGGCTCGATTCCCAGTCAGGGCAGGTGTTCGAAAGATGAGTATGAATGTCTATCTTCGTGTTGTGCGTGTTATCTATTCGATTATATTTCCTCAGTTTTAGCTGTAGCATAACAATGGCTTATTCTCTTCCTAAATTACCTAATTTTAGGCTGACAGCCCTATATTTTAAGATTACCCAAAAACTTCATTTATTACTGAGAAACTTTATTTTCCACCGCCTTCTAAACAGAAGATATTCAATACAACTGTATTTTTTTTTTTGGTTACCTGATTCCTCGGTGGCGGGTGGAACAATGACATTTTTTTTTGATAGGCTATTTATACCTCCCGGGTGGTGGTTCCATGTTAATTATATCAACATCGGTTAAATTTGTTTCATGTTGGAGGTTGTTGTAATGGAAGTAAGTATTTACTTTTTTTTATAGAATTATTAATACAGTGTGTTCCAGCGGTCACCTTAAACATTGGCACGTGCCGCCTGTCTTAGTCATCTTTGGTGACCTGAGTCAATATAGGACGCTGCTAGGAACGGAAGTGTGCCTTTAGAATAATAATTTTATGACATTGAATCGTGTCATTGTCTTCGGCAAAGGAGTGGGCTTCAATACCTCTACCAATTTACAAATGTGAGGTGCTCTAAATAAAAAAAAGCGTAGTAGAATATCAAACAAGTGGTTAAAAGTGACTTCAAAAAACCCGACCGCAAGAATTTTAGTCCCATGTATCTTAACAAGTGAAATCGCGGGATGCAGCTACGAGTGAAGACGAATCTATTGACACCACTTACATAGAAATACAACAAGCCTTTAAGGCACTAGGACGTGCCAAATAAATATATCGAAAAATAATCCTTCTTCTTACGCAGTCGGGTAAAAACACCAAAAGTCATGTTTCTGGTATGGTAACCATACTTAATTTTTTTCATAGTAGTAGAAAAAAAAAACTCGATTGTGAAAACTCCAGCTCTATTTTATACTTTTCTTAGATTTTAATTGAAACAGTTTACAAGACTAAAAGAAATAATAACAACAACTGGGCAAATACAAAATAAAATGATTCATCGAAATATCTTGAGTAATTTAACTAAAAAAAATATCGCATGAAAATGCGCCATTTCTTCTATCTCCTTCTACATGTTGTTTCTGTCGTAAGTGTGAAAGAGACTGACTATATTGCCTAAGATTTCTCTTAAACTTAATTGTGCGGGACTAGACAGCTGAGAGCGTTTGGATTCTTAGCTTTACTTACTCCTATATTATTAGATTCCTATGTCTGCAGCCAGCTGCTAGCCTTTGATATTGCTCTTAGGAATGCCGTGGGAATCGCAAGAAGTAATACAATAACGGCACAAATGTAGAGTTTATTCTCCAAGATTAGAAAATGTACTTAATAATTATGATATTATTATCGAGACAGAAAACTAAGCTAGCTTAGTTTAGCTTCTCTTTGCTTTTTAGTTAGTTTAAACACAGAAAATGCACGTCTTACCTTGTTCGCACAATCTTAGAGATATGAAAACATTGAATTCTTTTGTTTTACTGTATGTTTAAAAAGTGTTGTGGCAGCACAATACGAAAGGATTTTGATAAAATAACACGTGGACAGTAGACGATATTTTTTATTTCGCTGAGACCATTCACGATAGTTGGTCAAGATTTTTAATGAAACATTCAGGTATAAGATAAAGTTACATGTGGTTTAAAATTTTCCAAAATCTTCAAAACTAACAGATCAGGGGTCACATTTTATTCTAATATCAAATCACAAAAAAATTGAGGATATGATCAGAAACGGGTGCTTTCAGTAAGGATTTTACTAAATCCAGTCCAAATGGAGAACCTTCACCATTCTGAAATCGATTAAGAGGTTCAGTTTTAATTGCCTACTTTCTGCTTCAAAAGAGTGCAGATTTAAAAAACCCAAAATCAGTCAGCTATTCTGAAGCCGGCAAACTCAAAGGTGATCCATTAAATCGGTATCCGTGACGTCACAAACGTACCTACCTCGCTCCCACGTCTAGTCGAGTCAGCCGTCGCCTATTTAAATGCAAAAGTCTTCCCTTTAGCTGTGGGGTAAAAAAGCCGGTCTTAGTGCCTAGGGACTCAATAGAATAGGGCAGGGACATTGTGAGACTTGAAACGTGGACTCATTCGTTTTATTATTATTTAACTTTAGAAATGTTTACTACGAGTATTATTTAGAAATGGCACGATACACATAGAATTATACTATTTTAAAATAGAATTTTTTTTTGGAATATTCGTCATGATCAGTTCATCATTTACGTTAAAGATGGACGAAAACTTCATTAACTGTAAATCATAAAATCTAGCTATGAGAACTGAAGAAACTTGTGTGACTAATATAGTTAAAGCTACAATTTATATTAGGTCTTAAAATTGTTGAATTAATAAAAAATTCAAATGAGACACAGTTTTCGAAGAAGAGCCTTCATTTCATAATTTATAAATCTAATATATACCTATATTTCAGTACCTACAAAATAACGTTGTCTAGAATAAATTTGGACAGCTTTTTAGTGATAAGACTTTTGTGCCTTTTAGTGTTGTATTTTTTCTGTTTAAGATAAATGAATGAATATATCTCTATTGATAACCATACAAATGAAATATATACGTATTGACAATGGTGTTATACTAGGTGGCTTTATGGTCTAAAGTGATTTCTTCCAAGCAACCTTAGGCTAAATAGAACTAATATTTTACAACAAGAAAAAATTGGTGCATCTAAGCCTATGAACAAAAAAAAAAATTAATAACTATACATTACATAAAACTAACTTAAATACAAAAAAAAAAGGTTATATCGATCGTGTTTTTTCCTCGCAAGACTCAAGACTACGTTGTCTCATGCCTATAGACATTTCAGTTCATCCCTAATAAGCCTGCTTGCTAAGATCTAAATGGATCTCTGCATAATAATGTGAGCCTTTATTTGTTACTTACCTCACTCTTTTTAAGGTGCTTTTTACCGATTTTGTGGGAAGGCGATTTATTCTCATGGATTATTTTATATCTCCGACTTAAGTATCAATGTCTTATAGACCATAATATTATACATGCGCAAGTGTGTCAGTTTGACTTCTCTTGTCTGACTTTATTTTCAGCAGAGATGTAACTTAAAGTCTGGGGAATGCCATATGCAATTTATTCGGTAAAATTTAAAGCAGGCGAAATTTTCTATGAAATTATACTTTAAAAAATCGATAATTCAATTGTCATATTGAGATATAGTCCAAAGGGCAGCTGAGTCTTTGTCACACTTGTCCCTAATTTTTAATATACCTAGTACTGTTTTTATTTACGCAGTACTTTTGTCACACATGTCCCCAGTTTTTTATTTACCCAGTACCTTTGTCACACATGTCCCCAGTTTTTTTATTTACCCAGTACTTTTGTCCCACTTGTATGGGACAAGTTTTGTTTCACGTGCTCCACTGTGTGTCTCTCTAAACAAATATAGTTTCTAGAGAGTGCCAATAAACAGCTAACAACGTGACTGCTACATATATTGTATTGTTTTAATAATGGTAGTCAAGCGAATCCGGACAATACAAATACTAAAGAATAGTACGTACAGAGAAGAATGTCAGTGAAACTGACGTACCATACAAAGTTCTGATATTAATATTATTTTTTAACGTTCAAAAAGAAAGGTTCTGGAGTGGCGACCATGGCGACCATGGCATGGACCATTACCAACTGGAAGACGCAGCGTAGGTAAGCCTTCCACTAGGTGGACCGACAATATAGTAAGTCACAAGTAACCAGTGGATGCAATTGGCTTGTCGTTCGGAATGGCGTTCTAAGGATAGGCCTATGTCAGCAGTGGACGTCGTCTGGCTAATGATGATGGTGTTGGTGGACCTCCAAAAAGGAAATGGTTCTCAATGCCATGCAATGTTTTTTTTTTCTCTTTTAGGGTTCCGCACCCAAAGGGTAAAAATGGGACCCTATTACTAAGACTTCACTGTCCGTCTGTCTGTAACCAGGCTGTACCTCGGTAGAATGTTAAAATTTTGTCAGTTGAAGAGAAATATTAAAAACAGAATAAAATAAATGTTTAAAGGGGCTACCAAACTAATTGTTTTTTTATGCTCGATATCAATAACGACAACTGAAAGAAACTTGAACTAATTTTGTTGTACATTTTTATAAAATTGCACCACTCGAGAACTAGTAAAAGTAAAGTAAAAGTAAAAGTAAAAAGTAAAAAAGCCATTTATTCAGTTACACATTAAAAATAAACTGAGAACTATATTCCCTTAAATAAAAAGTATCAGGCATTAAAATTAAAAAAATATATAAATAAATTAAACGAAAATATGAAAAACTAGTCATGATGTTAATGAAATATGATAGATATGTACTTTATCGCAAACCCTTTTAAGTTTTATATACACTACATTAGCAATACACCTCTGTATTCATGTTTATCTGCACACTAGTTACATGGCTTATATTTGCCCTCGCGGTTGAATCGACGCCATATTTATTAACCCCATTTCCGCATCCGGCGCGGGTGCTTGATTTAAACGCACATTTCCGGTGTATCACTTGACTGGCTTCCGGTTCACGTTTATTATATTAATAAATAGTATGTCGCCGCTTTTATGGGGGTTGTAAGAATAGTCGGGGGTCGGTATTACTGATTTGAAGTAGTAGTTTGTTTTGTGTTATAAAATTTACTCCGTTATAGGTTACGGTTAGGGATGTACTTAACTGACAAGAGGTAAACATCATGATGAGCTACTTCAAATATGAAAACAAACTAGATTTTGTTAAATAATATCATCTGTTTCATAGAAAAGTTCTTTAAAATAAGTGATTACGGTTTAAAAATGAAAAAAAAAAACAAGTCACTGGAGCGATTCGGTCTAGCCGTATCCGAGAAATCAGGTAACAGATTTTTTTTTAAAAAACCCGTCGAATTGAATACCTCCTCCTTTTTGCGAAATCGGTAAAAGTGATTATTTTATTCGTCAGCTGGTCGATAAAATTTTATGGAACAGCTATCTATTTTTTTTTCTAAGTCCTGTAAAAACTTCGAGTAATTGATCGCGCGATCACTAACTATTTCGCGATCAGCAGCCTTCTTGTAACAATCGTGACACCAGTAAACTCGTTCCCTTAAATTTTAAAGGGAACATTTTTCATAATATACATTTTGTTCTTCTGAAACTTTACGAACTTTACTCTATAAATAATGAGTAGGTAACATCTAAATTAAAATTCAGTCACTAAAAGATTGTAATACATATAGAGGTTAATTATATGACAGGTTATTATATACGAGTAGGTACATAAAAATAAAACAGCAAATCTTTTCATAAAATATTTATACCATTTGTTTCTCCCAACTATAAAACTAGGGACTAAAATGAAAATACAGAAAACTCGTGGTCGTGGCATTCACCCATTTATAGTTCTCCAGACAAATGGGGGAATGTGTCTTCCCCACTCGACAGGTGGGCAAAAATAGGGGGTAACTCAGTCGGAGATTCGCAAAGTTAGGAGCGGTTGCGAATTTCTCGAGATAGTTTTGAAAGTTTTACATTTCAAATATTCGTTTTGCAATCTTTGGTCAAGTGACAAACAGTATGTGAGATCAAGTAAAACTTTAAATGATTCTTTTGAATAAAAACTGACGACTTCCATTAAAAATCTAACATCATGACTGCCTTTGATAAAATTAAAATGAGACCACTCGTGAGGTATATGCTTGTCAAACAAAAAAAGAACTTCGAAGAAGTAATAAGGTAACAGATATGACTATATTATAATTAATATACATATATAGTCGAATCCATTACCTGTTTTGGTAGTTGCTGGAAAAATTTACAACCGATTTTTATGAGGAATACGCTTCTAAGATTCATCTGCTTACTTTGATTTACAGAGCGAATTATTGATAATAATTTATGAATAATAAGATAATAAAATAAAGAAATGGGTTCAAGATATAGTTAATGAGCATAAAATATAACTTTAATTTATTGCGTAAAACATGTTAAGATAACAACTAGATGAAAGCTAGTTAGGAAAATGTAACGTTTACTAGAAGATTCAAAATATAAGTTTTGTATAATTTTTACGAACAACAAGACAATTATTATAGTGTTCCTGAGAAATCACTAAAGTTAAGCTAAATTTTGCCTAGTCAAGTTTGCGATGGGTGACCGAGAAGTGTCATTTAAAAGCGTAACACGTCCTTCTGACACTTTATATTATTTGATAATAGGACACAAATAAATGTCATATAGGGCTTCGGGTAGCCTAAAAATCGGGACACTAAAACAAGCTACAAAAATGCAAAGAATAATATTATTCTTTATGTTGATAATATGCCGATAGCACTTCCGAATTATCATCAGAGGTTTCATCTTCCTCGTCTCTCTCTATCTTGACTTGGACACATTCGTTATTTATTCTATTTTTCATCGTATATTT
Source organism: Ligdia adustata (assembly GCA_947049295.1). Lineage (NCBI taxonomy): Eukaryota > Metazoa > Arthropoda > Insecta > Lepidoptera > Geometridae > Ligdia > Ligdia adustata. The sequence goes on from OX346237.1 coordinate 8,135,695, forward strand.
CTTCAATATACTTAATATTTCAATGTGAGCATCTATTTTCTTATCCGAAGCTATCATTTTTAGCATAGGAACTATTGATAACGCAAAATTGGTCTCAGGATCTGTCTCAAAAGTTTTTGGTCCGAATTCTTCGACTTCGTAACCTTTTGTTCTATCATTATCTGTCAATTCTTCTCTGAGCTTATCAATTGAACTTTTGACATATTCTTTGACATTCTTTTTTTTCTTTTTTGTTACTTTCTCGCAAGAGCTTTGGGGTTCTTCAACTTTTTTGGGTGTTTTTTTGGGTGTTTCCTCTTCTGTTTCTTCTTCGAAGTCTATTGAAGTATTGGTGTATATATATGTATTTTCTGTTTCAGTATTACTGATGCTGGTAGGATGAATCTCATCTAGAAGGAATAGAAGTTTGTCAAAGTAAATATATTTTCGACGTTTGTGGAATAGAGGGTCGCGCATGATTTTCAGTTCTCGAGAAAAGCAGGTGCGAAGATTACTCCAACGCTTTAATACTTCCATACCTGAAAATAAAAATAATAATAGTCAGGTCAAAAGGTACGGTAAGTTTAATATTATTGGCTGGCTGAACAATTATCCTCTTGGTTGTGAATAGAGTGTCTTGGCTTCGAGTCTACTTGGTATTTTTTTTCTCGCTGTCGGTTATTTTTTTTCAAGAAGGTAAGTAAGGCCTTTTTGCAAAAACGATATGACAGCAATATAAATAGCAGATGCAAAAAAAATATATATAAAAAACTTACTTATAGACCACTTAAGATATACTAACTTAACTTTTCATATAATTTTATTATAAGTTTGCTGTGAATGTGTTAATTTACAAATTTGTTAAATAACGTTAATGCTGTTGAGCTTTCCGAGAAACATTTCTTTGTAAACATTGCTTGTTACTGTCTTATATCATACGTTCATTTAAAACAACGAGAATAAAACTGTTATCTGTACTCTTGCTTGTTTACAACTGTTTTATATTAGAATCTAGTTACAATATCGCAAGCACAATATAAGTAAATGTATTACTCTTTCAAAATGTGCTATTATCGCGGGAAGACGTTCCCTCCCGGGATACAGATATTAATGTCAACAGATGTTCAATCAGATATTCCCAGACAACACATCCTGTCTATGTATAACTATTTACTATTACTTATTAGCTTATTATTTTTATATTAGAAATTATGTACCAATATTTTATCCTAATGAACGATTTTTGATTCATAATAATTATCATAATCATTTATTGCATATATGTACAGAAATTGGTTTTAATGTAGAATTCTTATCGTTTCAACAGTATTGTCCTTGCGAACATACAATAATTTTAGTATACTACTTACTTAAATCTAACATGCAAATTAGTATTGAGAAGGAAATTATGCTTATGTCCAGATAAAATAACATTTACAAATTACACCTTTACATTATAACTACTTTATCTTGCAGAAATTCTTTAACCGAATAGTAACCTTTAAATATCAAAAAATTAAATAATTGTCTTTTAAATAAATTGATATTCTCCGATTCAAGTAATTACGTAGGCAATTGGTTATAGATCATAGGTCCCATACCTAATACACTTTTCCTGAACAGTGCGGTTCTATGGCGGAGGGCACAAATTTTACGTTTATTAGTTTTGCGGTCACTATTATATCCCTCAAACATATTCATGTTAGTTCTCATAAAAACTGCGGTTTCGTATATTATTAACAAGGAAATGTCAGTATTTTATGTTTAAAAAAGTATTCTTTGCAAGAATCCGTCGATTTTAAATGACACACTGATCCAAGGCACTTTTTTTGAGCTCTATATATCGTGTCACGCATAGTACAGTTTCCCCAGAATATAATCCCGTATCTTAATTAATTTTTTTTTTTTTAGAATGGTCTGAGCTGCTGGTCGAACGCGACCTCGGACAGCTTGACCGGACGTTTGGCAAGCGCTGGTGCGCTGGGCCGCGGTTTTGGTTTTGGGTCGACAAGCACAAGGGCGCCTCAGACGGCACGAACAACGAACTGCCCTGGCAACACAGACGGGGAGTGCCTAGGGCCCTAGCCACTGGTGGCATCCTAGCTAAAACTTTTTAGAGCGAATTTGCCCAGACCTCCCTGAGGGGGAGGACAAATGAGCCCTATGAATCTGAGTGACTATTTGACCTGATTGCTCTGGAGCTCTGAGGCCAGAGTTCACGAGGACCCTACACTTGATTGGCATCTGAAGGACGCTTTTTGGAGAGAGGTGCCCTGGCCCGCGCCAGAGCCCCATCATTAGATCGACTTGTGTCCATGGCATCCCGGGGAGAGGCCTGGACCCTAAACCTAGCTAATTTAGGCAACTGATTTGATTATTTGACCGAACTGGCCTCCCAGACGGGGAAAGACCTAGGGCCCTATCAATCAACTGGGTGACCCTAAGGGTCGTAAGAGACCACGTCCTCGCCGGCAAGGACGCATTCTGTTTCGTCGGAATGGATGTCGAATCAGGTGGGCCGGGCGACCCCAGGGCGGCCGATATCCATCCAAGAAGTGTCTAGGACGCCTATGCAAGGAGGGCGGACCGTTCGGGTCACTTAATGTAGACGTCACGTACGCATGATATGATGTGAGTACTGCAGGTTGGTTTACGACTTTGATTAGCATATACAAGGCATACGAGTAACTGCTTAACTTAGAGCAAACGGTTCCGGCATGTTTACTCCAGTTTAGATCCGAGTCAACATATAAACCCAAAAATTTTATTACTGGAATGTCCTCAATTTCATTATCGTCATAAATAATTTTCGATGTCAATTTTTTATATTTGTAAAATGTCATTAAAATTCGTTTTTTCAAGATTAATTAATAGATTATTACATTTTAAATAGTCAATCACATTATTCAAAGTCATAGTAATTTCAGGTTCAATGGATCTATTTCTATCACCAGTAAAAACAATTGTGCTGTCATCAGCAAATAATATTATAGGGTGTTGAACGCTTTGGGGCAAGTCGTTTATATAAGTAATGAAAAGTAAAGGTCCAAAGACACTCCCCTGTGGAACTCCAAATGTAACGCGGCTCGTACGAGATGAATACTTTACTACAGTTCTGGAATTGGGACATATCTGTTCAATTTGAGTTTGTTGAAAACGATCAGTAAGATAAGATTTAATCAAGTTCAAAACGTTTCCTCTTACTCCGTACGCTTCCAGCTTATTGACCAAAATTTCATGATCGACGTAGTCAAATGCTTTAGTAAGGTCCATATAAATCGCAAATACTGGCAGTTTTCTATCACGCCCACTTATAACTTTTTTAAGAAAATTATAAATGGCAAGGTTAATAGATTTATTTTTTCGGAAACCAAGCTGTTCTTCAACAAGAATTTTATATTTTTCCATATACGAATAAAGACCGGAATGAATAAACTTTTCAAATACCTTTGAGAAAACTGGAACCAATGCTACTGGTCTATAGTTATTTAAAATATTTCTATCTTGTTTTTTAAAAAGTGGCTTTACGATTGTTAATTTTAATTTGTCTGGAATTTACCACAGGTTATACAAAGATTATTAATGTAGCTCAATACTGGGGATATAATGAGGGCGACGTCTTTTATTACCTTAGTTGTTATATCGTCATAGCCTGTACTCTGAGTATTTTTCAGTGAATATATGATTTTTAGAATCTCTTCCGGAGTCGATGGAGACATAAATATTTTTTTTAACAGGTATTTTTATTAATGAGATTAGAAAAGGCGACTTGATTGATATAAAAGTCATTGAATGCCTGCGCAATATCGTTTGGATCATTCAATATTTGATCGTTACATTTAATCTGTGTGATATTAGAATTAGGGGGCTTTTGGACAAAATTTTTATTTATGATATTCCATGTAGCATTAGATTTATTTGAAGCTATTTTAATTGCATAATTATTTCTTGATTTTTGTGTCAATCGCATTATATGTTTCAAACGTTTAGTGTTATTTTTAAATGCCATTTTATTTTCTATACTTGGGTTTTTCCTGTACTTCCAAAACATCATTCTTTTTTTCTTGGTACATATTCTTATGCCCTTTGATATCCACGATGGCTTTTTACAAATTGCTTGTCTACATTTCACTAAAGGAAATGAAAGGTCATATAGTAATTTAAATGTCTCATAGAAATAATTATATGCTTCATTAGGATCGCTGCTATTGTAAACTTTACTAAAAGTTAGATTACTTAAGTTTTTCTTAAATTTTCCATATTTTCTTTAGTATATTCACGTCGAAGTGAGAAGAATACTTCATTAGAAAATATTCTTTTACAGGACATTTAAAGTACTGTGCCGTATGATCAGACAAATCCAATTGCATTATCTCACAAGAAGAGCCGCGAACATTATGCAGGAAGTTATCTAGACAAGTTCCGCTATCAGGCCTAGTTGGTTTACGGAGCGATATTTTTAATTTATACTCATTGATGATATTTAGAAAAGTTGAGGTTGTATTATTTTTATCCAAAATATTAATGTTGAAGTCACCACAAACAATCACTTTCTTATATTTTGATAATAAACACATTCTATTCAATATATCGTAAAGACAATCATAAAATATATTATATTCAAATTGCCTTTTTTTAGGAGCTCTATATATACAAACAATTACAATATTATGTTCTATTAATTCTACTGCACAGCATTCTACATAATTAATCTTACTACATTTTACAACATTGGTAATCTCCCTAAATTATTGACTTCTATGTACTAATATGCAGGACCCACCCCTGCGAGATTTCCGACAACAGCTTGAAGCTAACATGAAATTTTCAATATTGAGATAGGCGGTATCACTGCTAAGCATATTATGCTCCGTAACACAAATAAAATCGATGAATCTTTTCTTCGTATTACGATCTTGAATCTGAACTGTAAATGACTCGGCTTTACTGATTAAACCATCGATGTTTTGGTGAAGTACACATATATCACGCTTAGGAACGAAAAAGATCTTTTTTAGTCGAACTGCAAGTTTTGTTACTAACTACCTGAGAATTCCCCGTACCAATAGACACATTTATGCCACTTGCTGCCTCCAGATTCCTAAGGTCACTGTAATATGCTACGTTACCTTCGATGACTTGTGCACATTTCACATAGCTAGAATCGGTTTGGGTTTTTATATGAACTACAGTAACAGGGTTTTTACATTTCATATTCAATTCACACTTTTTCTTCTATATTATATAGATTGGTAGTCACGTTTAGTCAATTCTCTCAAAATGGAGTTACAAATATTAATACGAACGGTATATTTATTTGGCACACGCCTAGTGTAATCCATGTCGATAAAGACAACATTCTGGAAACTCATACAAATGCACCTAATTTCATAATTTAATTTACATTCATTGAGTCACTTATTATATGGAACTTCGGTTACAATAATATTTGTGAAATTAAAATAATTTAAAAAGCTATTTAAGGTAAATTTAAAGTTTTCAGGATTACAGTCATTCATTCCACCTAAAATAATAATATAATCAGATTTATTTAAGGTCATCAACTCTTCCTTGTTTGAATTCAAAATATCGTCTATTTTCGCATTGGCCTTCCACAACGATTTGACTTCATAGTTGCAACCTACTAAATATTCTAATGATTTACGTAATCCAGCTCCGCGTTGATCTGCGAGAATAATTATCTATTTCTTTTTGTAATTTTTCTCTTCCTTGTTAATCATAGTTGAATACTCGTTACCCATTATTTTTCCTACTTGTTTATTTGTGTTTATATTGTCACGTGTTGTGTTGGATGTTCGTGATGATATCTCCTGTGGACCAAGTGCCATATCTAAATTTTCGTTAATATTCAGATTACATTGACTCTCTACGTGAGAATTTTGTTCGGATTGCAGTTCTTCTATTTTTCGTTGCAACTGTAAATTTTCATTCTTCACTTTTCTACATTGTTTTTCGAGCTTCATTATTTTTCGTGAGTATTTGCACTTCCCTGATAACGGCACTCTAGTTTTATTTTTCTTCGTAGCTAAGACTTTTTTGTTGATTTTTGATGATTTGTTTTTTTTTACTTTTTAATTTTTAACCATTGCTGAAGCTGTGTTATTCGCAAATTTATTTCATGTATATATTATTCTGTTGTCTTTCAAAAATACATTTTTGTTGGTCTGTATACGACGCTCCCGAAGTTGGAGTTCCTTCTGTTCCCACGGAAATACGAAGACGCTTTCTCTTCCGGCCGATGAACGGTGTGTTTTGAATGTCACCAAAATCTATTTTTTTATACATTTCTAAGATTTTAAATATTTTTTTTTGTTCTCTCTTTAGCTGTCCGTTTTCTAAGATCATATTTTCTATTTCATTTTCCGCGCACATAAGACGCTTTTCTAAATCATCTTTCATGTTTTGAACAGGAGTCTAATTCACTCAAGTCTGGATTTATTAGTGGAATGCTAATTCGAGTAGGCTCAAATATGGACGAGTCAGTTAGATTTCCTAAGGAGCTGGCACGCTGCCGTTGTCGTTTATTAAAATTTACGTTATTGATCTCCATGTCTACAAATTCTATTAATCTATCCATTTGTGTGGTTTAGTACCAAGTTATTTTTCACAAAAAAAATAAGAAAAAAAGTTTTTTTTGTTGCAAAACAAATTTTTGTGCAGTGGCTGGATTTGAAACCTATCACTGCTAAAAACCAGACCGATGTACTAGCTGTTGCGCTATATGATCACTTTAACATAAAGGCGAAATTGCGTATAAGGTTGTACGACTCAGTTTATATTCGTAGAATTGCGTGTTTAACATCGTTGCAATTTCTGAGTCACCGCACACTGCACTGTCACTTTTATTTCCAAATGAGGGTGATCGAAAATGAATGTTTAGTTCGTTTATTTTATAGATTTAACTTTAATTTTCGCACTGTTTCTTTAGACGATCTTTATTATTTAATAACTTCACACATTTTGGGAATAATTAGGTTATAGTCTGAACTAAGGTGTAGTTGAAAATCGCCCGATTTGGTAAATATATTAAATTTTTTGAGATTTTATAAATTTTCACTTAAATTTCGTGGGAGATAACGTTAACACTGGATATTTGTATATGAATTTACACGGTAAACTTGTTCAAATAACAATTACTTTAATAATAACATTTTTTTATGATTTCGTAACACTGAGTAGATACATTAGCGATGGCAGCGCCACGCCGAAAAAAATTTGAAAAAAATTTGATTTGATTTAAACTCATAATAAGAGAGCGTGCCCAGTTACTAGCGTTATTAAACCTAAAAACCATAATCGGATGTAATGATGTTTTTTTGCTTTTTTTGTCAATTTGTGGTCGAATGGTCAACAGTTTACAGAACAACTTTACAGTTACAATTCCATTAATTTACGTCAAACATTCATATTTCTTTTTCTAAACTGTATCCAAATAAATAAATATTTAGCTATGAATTTATTACTATTTTAGCTTGGTCAAACAAAACCGCTACATTATTGACTATAATCGCAATCGCACTAAAGTAAATACGATAGTTAATCAGAGTTTATCGCACTCTCAACTATCACTTCCGCCAAAACGCATCGACAAAACATCGTCCTCGATAAATAGACCGACCGCAATACAAGCGCGATAATCGTCCCCGACCGCACACGATATTCAACTCAACCGACATCGATCGATAACACTCAGCAGCTAGAGAACACATACGCAATAAGGTTTAAATTCGCTTACTCTTAGCCCGCCTTTGGTATTCAGTCATTGCGTCCCAGACATCGCCGTAGATTTTAGCACCGATTTCTTCCCACAGTACTTTCTTGAGTGCCACATCGCTGTATTCTTTAGAAGCTCGGTTGTACAACGCCGGTCGTTCTTTAACTTCTTGAATAAGTATTTCGTTGTCGATTTCTATATTGTGATAGCTAACGGATTCGGACATTTTGTCGGGAATCGGCCACGTTGATGTAGTTTGCGATGTATCGGGGTACTGATGTTAGTTGAAGGGCAAAAGTCGTGTCGTTTCGATCGGTGTGGCAACGTCGCATCGTGTTGGCGTTTGACGTCACGTCGCGTCGCTTGTAGTGAGCTGTTGTCAGTTCGTGCAACGTGTATTATTAGTTGGTTTCCGTGATCGGGTTCGATTTTAATTTGGTCGTTCATCTAGATGTAGGATAGGTTAGGATTTAGTAGAGTCGATTGTTTATTACGTTATAAGTAAGTTCCTCATAACTAATTTCTGTAGATCAAATTTCAATAAATATCTATTTAAACTATTGTAGATATATCAGTCCAAACTTACCACTAAGCATAGTTTCATTAAATAAGAGTTTCACAGGGGGCACTATCAAACCTATTATTTTATGGTATAGGTATGTATGTAACAACATTCTCTTTTCGAAGTGCAGCCACTAGACCATTTTCTATTTTATTTCTAAAGTCATAAGTGGCCATTATTTCAGCTATATTGCTGTTACAAATAAATCAGGCGTTGTGGGATGCTGCTTGAGAATTATGAGGCGCCATAAAATGTGCTGTTTTAAGTCGTGTATGATAGGTGGGTTTCGTAACTAGTTTAAGAAATATTTTGGAGCGAAATTGATATTTTTGAGACTAAAGTTTGATTTGAGATAAATATGTTAGGGCTATGAAAAACTACCGGCCAAGCGTGAGTCGGACTCGCGCACCAAGGATTCTGTACAAAAATATAAATCTTCATCTTCATAAAATCGATGGATTATAATTAATCAGAGTTCCGTTTATAGTTGTATCTAGAAGTAAAAGTGATAGTAATTTTATTGAAAGAAAGAAAGAAAAAGAAAGAAAAATATTTATTTGAAACAGAAAACAAACTCGATTACAGAATTTATAGTCAGACTGAAATTACAAATTACTGTTTTCTGTCACAAACCGGTCCCAACTCAACACAATGCTGGTTGAAACAACCAGCGCTGATCTTCCGTTGGAGCCGGGTGGTGACGTCACGCACGTCACATTCAGTAGGCACATTATTATGTAAATATATGTAGGTACACAATATTAAAATTAATAATCATATATAAAACTCACACAACATTTTAACAAGGATTAACAAAGAGTCGAATATAAACTTATGTAAAAATATAGTATCATGAGACTATCTTTGAAAAAATTTATTACAACAAATTTGACAAATATTTTATGACCAACAAACAGACGAGAACAATAAAATAGAGACAACGTTTAATACTTTTCGTATATATAAAAAGAGTGATAAGTCAACACTTTGAAGGCAAATTTAAAATTTAGAAGATAAGTGTTACATTTCATTACACATAATTTTAAATTGCACTTGTGTCATTAACTAACAGTTCTTCATTTTTTTGGTGTAGGAATATAAATTTCTTAAGTTTATTGCTTAAGTTTATTGTTTATTGCTTAATTATTAGATATTATATGATGTAAAAAAATTATGCTTTTCTCAATTTTTCTTTTTTCTGTTCTATAAGACGTAGCTTCGTATCAAATTTTAAGATTAAGAGTTCACGGGAAGTTTTTACCTTTTAGGTTCCCATGAGGGTGTCAAAAACTTACAGCAGAAACGGCGGTGTCATTTGATTGCATTGGATTAGAAGTTTGATTTGTTCACAGCTCCAAGGGACGTAAGTATTTGGTATAAATTTCAGCTTGACACCTCCAGGCGTTCCTAAAAAAAAGGATCTTTTTGGTCTGGAACTCAAATAAAGCAACAAAGTTTAAGTTAAAGTGTAAGTGTCGAGATCAGTTACCTGTAATGTAGTAGTCTTGCGAGTCGTGTAGCATTATATTAAGTATATTTTCATGAAGTTAATGCAGCAATTTCCAAACTTTTTTAAGGGCTCTAATAATTATATAATTTTTAATAAACATTGGTAACTTTATTAATTAATACACTAAACGCAAGCTACATTTGTGATTTTTACGCGTATCAGCAGACGCGAATTATAGGACGACCTGAAAGTACCTACATATTCTTCGGGCAAAACACTTAAAAAGATTTCGATGAATTGTAAAAACCTCCCCCTTTTTGAAGAGTTTAATAAAACAACGTCCAAAAATCCCAGATCAATATTTTATTATATCTCAAGTTCAAACCCAGAAACCGTCTGGATTTCCTGTACGGTTGCATTTTCAAGGTAAACCCATTACTTATACGAGGGATTCCACTTCATCTGGTATTTTTACCGTCAAAGGGTTCCCTGCTACAACTGTCGCTCGCAAATATATTGAGTTACCAGCACATAAGGTTTATACAACGTGTAACAGAAATGTGTGACAATACTTAAGTCTACCCATCAAAGTGAATCCATGGTAGATCAAAAGAAATATATATTGTGTCCTCCATACAACTTGGCTGATCACGTCACCAATTTTCGCATGGAGAACCTGATTATTTTTATTGAATTTTTGTTTTTTACTGCCGTTCGTCAGCTGAAAATGGACTACACTATGATTTCTCATTCTAGTGCATCATTTGTCTCTGAGCATGCTACTGCAGAAGTCTGCTATAGCGTCGGTTCTCAAACGTAATGCTATCGAACATTCTGGAGACTTCTCGCGTGACTTCTGAACTCTGACTCGGAATGTGAAGTTGACTTTAACTGCTTTTTATTGGGAAAATTACATAGACATCTTAAGAAGGCGTGTGCAATGAAATGTCTGTTTCCTTTACACTTAGTTGTATGACATATTGGTAATATACGGGGTGACTTGAAATTGACTGCGTTATATTTTTACCACGCAATCAGCATCGTTAATCTTCTTTTCCTTCTTCTTCTTATAGATAAAAATCAATTGCTGTTCGTTTGTCTCGCAAAAATTCGAGAACGGCTGGACTGATTTAGCTGAATTTGGTCTTGAAATGTTTGTAGTACTCCAGGGAAGGTTTACAAGGTGAGAAACTTTATAGATTCTGAGAAATCTTATACACCCCAATATTTTGAAGTTTTTTAAACAAAACATTCCTCCAAGAGAGGATACATAATTTTAAGGAACAAAAAAAATTACTTTCAAATTGATCCACGGCTTATTGTTTCACTACTTATAACAATATTGTCTAAATAGAAAAAAAAATCGAAAGGTTTTGTCCGAGTGAACTGTTTATATTAAAACTACATATGGCCTGCGGGTTCACCCGCGTAGTTCCCGTCAAATACCGAACCTCCTTTTTTGAACTCGGTTGAAAATAGATTAAAAAGCAAGGGAGAGTTAGGAGTCCTTTCCCGGGGTCCAATCTACCTGTGTACCAAATTTCATCCAGATCGGTTCAGTGGCATTGGCGTGAAAGCGAGACAGGCAGACAGAGTTACTTTCGTATTTATAATATTGGAGTTAGGATGTGTATAATAGTATTTATTTTGTGTTGTATTCTGGCCCAAATATTATTCGTCTCTGATGTAATTCATTTGCCTCCGTCTGAACAAGGTCATTCGCTACACTGATTTGTACATTACAATAATAAGTGGAGGAGGTAGTTTTTAAAAACTAATGTATTTTTCCTCTGAGGACAACTTGAAGGGACAAATAGGATTAAACCTAATAATCTACAATCGGACAAGGAGATAGATAAATAGAAGACACACAAAAAAAATACAAGAGAAAAATTCTTACAAAATATAGCGCTACAAGTGGCGGTATTATCGCTAAAAAGCGATCTTCCAGGCATACTTCAGCAGGAGTTCTATTTTGAACTAAATTCATCACTCGTTTATTAAGTCATTTACGAAGGACATGCAAAAACGTACCCTGTGACAACTAACAAATGGTATATAAAACAGTCGTATTTCCAATTCTGCTGATGAAAATTTGATCTTATGGAACAAACTGTATAAAATAACAATGTTTCCTGTTAACAATATAAATCCTATTATTATTATTCCTATTATTTTTACGTTCCGTTTGATTTACTTATTTATAAATTTCATACGTTAGATCTCAAAATGGTCCACATTAGATAAACTACGAGTATGAGACATACAGGTACAAATTAATATATAGATGAACTCAAATAGATGAATGAATTGTAGACACACAGAACATAAAAACAAAAAATATATAATTTTAGATGAACTGCCACAAGTGGCGGCCTTATCGCTGAAAGCGATATTTTCCAGACAATCTTTGGATGGAGATTATTATTAATCTAATAATAATATTGAGCTAGTTGCACACGTTATTTATTAACATGCTTTAAATTGACTTTGTCGATATTTCGACGCTTAAGTTATAAAGTGTTACTGGTAATCAACTAGAATTCTCGTAAACGTAGTTTCTAAAGATATTAACGATTTGGCCGCGTGTCAATATTTTTTTGTAAGGATCAGAATCTTCTAGTAAATTACGCCGTTGCAGATTTTCTTTACTAACCTCCCTAACTAAAGTACAATTTAATTATTTACGTGTCAAAGCATTTAACTAAATATTATATTTGCATATAAGCAAAATGTAAATTTCTTTTTGAAAAATAAAAAGTATTTGAACCGACTTTCATTATTTATATTAATTCTGTTCCATTCGATAGTATACTATGTATATACAATAAACTAACACATTTTTGTCCTTACAATAAACCTCATCATTTTTTATATTTCATAAAGTGAATTTATCTCTCCACTTTAAGCAAAAACCAATTTGCATACAATATAAAATACAACCCGTAGCCCGACACGTGCAAAACAGCTCACTTGTGCTAGCACTAGACGCCACCTCGGTCTAAACCGTACCATTCAAAATGAAATACAGGCGGAAGTTTGTTCTAGATCCAGACAAATGAGCGAACATCTAGTGCCAACGTCGCCGCCTCTAAAGTAGCTTAGGTTATCGCTCAACGTCCGTTGCTATGACAACCGATGTTCTGTACTTCTTATCAGTATGCGATTCTGGTTGGTTTTAGGCTTATTTGAATGGATTTGGGCTGCGGATTTATTGGTTTCCAGAGGTTGAGTTTGTAGGTCTTGTATAATTTAAAAAATAAGCTTTTAGGGCAGTCTGCAACCCCAATTTAGGGTATGGAATACTTAATAAACATTTGGAGTTAAATTAGACAAGATATTAAACGAATCAGTGGTAAAATAACCGAATTAATTTCGTTTTCTTCTCAGAAGCTTAAATTCTTGCCACGAGTTAGTCGCTCTCATATTAGTTTAGTTTAGTAATAGTAATTTTGTAAACGATCGACATAGCGAAAACGATATTTTTGCGACTTTATAAAAAAGGCGTCAATCAGTTGACCGACCTTTTTATTCAGAAATCTTTACTAATGTTGTGTTCCGCCTGTCCATACACACAGGCAGAGAGACGAACAACATAATTCCAAGACTCGAAATTGAGATGCTTAAATTTCTCGGTCAATCACAAATCCGACACAATAGGAATGGTAATATCTTATTATCAATTAATAGTTCCAGATTCTCAGACACGCCAAAGCATGTTGTTAAATATAAGTATATAATTATACAACGTGTCACAGAAAGGTGTGACAATACTTAAAGGTGTGACAATACTTAAAGGTGTGACAATACTTAACGGTGTTAGCCTACACATTAATATGAACCCATTGTAAAAGAAAATTTCGCAAAATTTAGGTTCTCCGTGAAAAAATTTATCACGTTATCGGTGAAGTTGTATGGAGGACGCAATATTTTTTTCTCGAATTTTGCAAATTTTCTCTTAATCTTATCTTAAGTTTTGTCACAACTTTCTTTTACTCTTTGTTTAACATACATATAAAACTTACTCATAAGTATTAAAGATTCAAAATATGTCAAAATAATAGTTATGGTCAATCCTCTGAAAAATCCCATGTAAAGTTAGAAATGGCAGTGTATAATAATATTATTTATAAAACCGCATTTTCAGCACAAAACCATTCGAAACTAATCTACTGCATAGAATGTCAGTAAACGCTGACTTGTCGAAAAGGAATGCGACAAAATTTTATGTCGCGTACAACATTACACGCAGTATGTGACCCCACGAGACATTAGTATGTGGGATATTTAATAATGGCAACCTAGTTTACATATTATTATAACATCATCATCATATAGCAAAATAAAATGACTGAGAAAAATAAAATAAGTGAGTTAACTCCTTGCCTTGTAAGCGAAAAGGCGCGGGTTTAAACCTAAGTTCAGGCATGCGCCTCTGAGTTTTTTACTTTGGTATGTGCATATTTTTACTAGCTTAAATGTTGAAGGAAAATATCGTAAGGAAACTGGCTTGTCGTTAGTTATAATGGCTTTCGAAGATAAGCGAAATCCGAAACCCGTAATTTGGCCAGCTTGATGGACTATGAACTGCTTTCCCTTCATATGGGCGACCCAAGCCCAATAGTGGGACGTTATGGGTTTATACGTATATGGGAAAAAAGCTTTTTTATTTAAATGTACATTACATTAAAGAAAGTTCTTTATTCGTCGGAATATTTTTTAAGAATGTGTTCTATTATCTTAGATACCTGCGCCTCGACTATCAATAAGTAGTAAGTTTGGTTTCTTATCGGATCAAAATATTTCTGTGGAGATAGTAGAGATACTGTCAGACACCACCGGTATATACTTCAATAAAGTCGTAGTGTACAAATGCTTTGCGTCTGTTTTTATTGTGCAAACTACCAGGCTGTGAAATTCGTTGCTGACTTCTCTATTTAACTATATATATTCAAATAGCGAGTGATTCAGTTCGTTCGTTAAGAGTATTAAATCGTAAGCCACATTGTCGCATTATGTCAGACGAGTCGCATGTAAAAATTTTGTAGAACATATTTTGTTAGGAGAATCAACTTATTGTCGCACAACTCCCAAAAATATTCATTGATATTATTATTCTATATTTACTACTTAAAAATAATGGTTCCCTAAAACTGTGAAATACCGTAATATTGAGTTAATTTCATTTAAAGATTGGAAAATCAAATATCATGATTTTAAAAAAACTCAACGTTTCACTCAAGTTGAACCTCTCTAAATGAGAATCTGAATTAGAGAAGAACCTCTATAATAATAATAATAATAAAATTTATTTATTTGGACAACATACAATCTATCTCTATGGGAGAGAAAAATAAAAAGATACTTTAGTTTCCCATATCTTGAGTTTTGACTACAACTGCTACATGATTGTTATTGATATCATTATATATCTTGGTAAATAACAGTAAATAACATATCTCTAACTTTCAACCTGACAGAAGAAAGAAAGAATTGACAACATTTAAAATTGTTACCCTCATTTTTATTTCGATAATGGAAAGACAAATGAAAAATAACGTACTCTTCTTTTTTATTTTTAATTTGACAAGAGTTTTTAGAAAATATAAGAAAAGTTCAGCATAATATTATTCTCGTCAAAAATGATGTTATGTATTTTAGTTGTTTGTGTATGTATTGTTCAAATATGACAGACACTATAATATTTTTTACTGGCGGCATCTGACTTAACATGAATACGAATTTTTTTTTCACCAGTTTTTTGGAATTAACTCATAAGAAAGTGGATATAAAAATCAGTTATTTTTAGTATAAACTCATCATTACATTATCTCAAAATGGTTTTCTAAATTCCATCACCTTGCAAAAATGAAATTGTCAATTGTCAGAGTTGAAGCAAAGACGCTTTGTTCTTCTGGACAATGAATCATGCAGCCTCTTTAACCGGCGGACTAAAAGTTCATCGAATACCATTCAAACTCATAGACAGAAGATAACCAAATTAGAGGAGGCGTTGAGAACTTCCGTCCGTTAGTTTTCCAGTACAACGCTTCCGCGGAGTAATTGTGAAGTTGGAACTATACACGGCAGCCTTTTCATTTGGACTCAGCTCTTCTGAATTGTGTAGCAGCTGGCTCGGAGGACCGAATATTTGAAAAAAAAAATACGATTTGAAAACAGATTTTCGGGTCATTACACATTACGGGGACATTAGGACCGGGAACTCCGGGAAAAAAACCTTTTTTAAGAATTTGTCTAAAGGACTCTGCGCTTGACAGAAATGCTGGCTTATATTTTGCCCAACTTATAAGTCCAGCGATCCAGCAGGGCAACGAATCCAGCATTTTAAACACGTTGCCAAAATTTGAAAAATCTGATGAATTATTTAAACTAAATAATTTTCTTTAAATTCTTGCTATAAGTTATCACCTTCAAGCCTTTATTTTGTTTTAATGCATAGGCATTAAAAAAAAGACTTGAAGCATAGGCTAGGTGTCATTATCATCAGAAAACTTTACATAACCCACTGCTGAGTGTCAGTCTTCTTTTGCGCTGCCTTCACCGGTCCAGTGCTTATGTAGTACAATATAACTATTTCGAAAACAATAATACTTTTCAAAAAGTAGTATTAAGTTTAACTAATTTAATTAAAAAAAGAACCTAAACTGTAAAAACAAAACAAAAAACAAAAGTCTGTAACACCTTGAAGAGACTTTTGATTTTGAATCAGCGCGTGAGTATACAATTTTTTTCAGATATTATGACAACTTATTACATATTTTCTATTCAACCAAAAAAAAATATTTTTCAAGCTGGTCCACGTATGTAAAAAATAAAATAACATACAAAAAATCAAAATCGGTCCATCCATTTGGGAGCTACGATGCCATAGACGCACACGCACACACACCCTGATCGGTCAAACTTATGACACCCCGTCGTTTTTGCTTCGGTGGTTTAAAATAGTCCAATGGAATATGAGTCTCTTCTGAAGTAGGTAAAAAAGTAAACTCAATTAATTTTTATATTTATTTCTTTGTGAGGCTTGCTATCTATAGGTACTATAACCCGTATTAGCATTGTACCGATATTTTCATTACCGCTTTGAGCGGTCTCGGTCCCTCATTGTTTTGAATTTTAAGTACAATTTGCAATTATTTAGGGTTGAGTGAAATTTCATTGTTGTTTCAGACTGCCGCCCGAGGCAAACATTTTAGTTGTTTTTTTCTTTTGGGATATACAAATAACCGGTTTATTTAAATTTATTTTTACCCCATCTAATCGGGTAAAGTATAACAAGATTTTGGAATATGTCACGGTTTTTGTAGATAAGAAAGTACATAAAATGATTTGAAGACTTAATCGAAAACCTTTAGATAAAGCAATTATTTTTAATCGTATTCGAAAAAAAGCTTCTGTTTTTCGAATGCGGTGAAAATTGTTTTCTTAGTGCGGATTCCATTTTGTAACGTACGGTTTGTGATCGCCCGTTGGTATTATTTTTCTAAAATCTCAAAGTTTTTCATTAGTTACAAAGCCCAGCAGAGGTGAAAGAAGTGTAAATGTCAGCGAACATCTTTTTGTTTTTACAGGGTTAAAGGGGCGAACTGTTAAAATTAAACCAAAATTGCTATCACTTGTTTCACTTCTTTCACCACTAACGTTACGAGTTACCACTCCAGCTATAAACGTAACGTGTGTGATAGCCTGGTGGGAGAGTGTTCGGCATTAGAGTGTTGTTTTAGCAGTGTTAGTTTATGTCAAGGGTCTTAAACTAGCACTACTAGTACTAGAGTCATAGTTTAAGTTGAAGTTAAACCACTGCACCACAGGGTTCGTATAAACAGTACCTAGTAATGCATGCCCCTCGTCCTTCTGCTCTGATGTAGAGAAGGCTTACTCAGCAGCACTTGCACTTCTGTGGAAAGCTGACTAAGGTGTCTCTTATCGGAACACCGAGTAGTATGTAAGCTAATGTTAATTTTATAATTGTTAGAATAATCATAAGTATTAAAACGTCCAAATCGGCTACACCTATTTTTAAGTAAGTTTCTATAAAACATAATTTAGTGCTCCCTAAATTTAGATACCAACCTAATACAAAAATTGACAGCAAATCAAACATACAGATTATATCGCATATAGCGATTTCTACCAGTGAACCCTTACCTCATCAATTACCAGTAAACCACTATATATAATAATAAATAGTAGCAAAAGATGCGTTATTAAAACCCACCACGGTACAAGGTAATGGCGGCAATATATCCACTGGGCTTATACCACGTAAATATTGCGAGAAAAATGACGTAAATATCTCGGGAATAAAGTTCATAAATACTAAGGGAAAAGTAGGTAAAAATAAACGGAAAAAAGTACGTAAAACATCATTGGTTTTGATTCGATTGATTGTTAGTTTTGGGAAATCGGAAGGCTTGTTTTGTGGTTTGTAATCAATCACATGGGCTTATAAATTACCTATGTAGCTACTAAGAACTTTTGGACTAAGGATTTGTCACGAAAATACACTTGCAACAATATTTCATGTAGGCGTACAACACTGGTTCGGTGCGCGGTGTGTATTGCTATAAAGAAATACGAAATGATTTATTCATGTTAAAAAATTACATATATGATGGAGCCATGGCCACCAAACATAGCCCTAGCCTATAGCCTGCCCTGTCAGTTAATTTGATTAACTAATAGCACATATAATATTATTTCCAACTTAATTATATTTTAATTTAATTTTAAAATTTCTTTATTATATCAATAAGTGTAAATGGAATGTATTATACTAGTGTACATAGAAATCCTAGCAAGAATAAAAATATATAATTATTTTACAAACACATGGCTTAACAAAAACTTATAACATATTCATTACGGATTATAAAATGATAAAAACTCAGTAATTGTGGCATAAAATAATTAATATTTCTACGTAAGCTATATCGAGCATATTTAACGCACGACGCGACGCGACCAATGAGCCGCGCGCATTTCTGTGTGCGACACGGCCTATTCATCGCACTCTAGGAACAGGTGATGAGGTAACTCGATTGTACTTATCGATAAATAGCAGATTTTTTTGCGAGTTTCCTATTGTTTCTATCAATTTATTTTTATTAACTGGGTTTGTGAGCAGATAAAACTTTTCGAAAAGTTTGTAAATATATGCGTCTATTTTAGGGAGGCTTAATTTATAAATGTAATTTTTGAAGGTTTGTTCGGAAAGAAGTGTTAAAGGCGTACTTGAGTACTTTATTTTGTACAACTTGTAATATGTTAATATTACTTTGGCATGTGCTGCTCCACACAGACACGCGTACGTGATACCGGGTCCGACCAGAGTGCGGTATATTCGTAGTTTGGTATGGCTACTGAGGTTGGAGCTCCTATTTAAAACCGGGTTTAGCCTTGAGACCTTTAATATGCAATTCAGAAATGTTTACTCGCCTTAACTTAATTAATTTAATTCAATTTGCAGTCATATTACCATGTCAATTTATAGATTTTATTATTATTTTTAAACTGTACTTACAATTATGATAGGCGTCATGGTAAGTATGTATACTTTCATCCCATATTTCAACTCTTTCAAGCGTTTCGTCGCAATAAAATGTAGGCAATGTCCATTCCTAAGATTAAGTCAATCTTTTTAGCAAAATTAATCAAAATTGTTTTGCTAGTTCAGGTGTGAAAACGTGGCAGATAGACAGAGTGTTAGTAGGACAGTATTGATATTTTATACTAACTAATAGTTCTGAATTATTATTTTTTTGGTTCAGCAAACATTTGCGAACGCATCCACAGTACTTTTGAACTTGAAACAAGTGGTTTGAAGCGAATTCAAATAAAACCCGGCTGCTAAATCGTTAAACCTGTGTATCATCCTTAATTAATTTATTTTTTAATTTTGATGTACCCAATGTCGTTGTCACCATTCACATCAAAATACGACAAGCCGTTTAGGCTCTAGGGCATACCAAAGAAATATACATACGTCATACATACATACATACACTCGAAAAACATAACCCCCATTCTTTCGTAGTCGGGTAAAAAGACAAGCTACGGTTCAAATTTACAAACATTCCAATTCCAAAAAGCGCACAACTGAAGAGCAGCGCATCCAGAATGCTGTAGCGGCTACAATGTCATATTTGAACAGTTTGAAATCGAGGCTTCCCATGGCCTCGGACAAATTTATAAGCGCTTGATTGTTGCAATGCGAGACCAGAATGATAGTATTTACTCGTATCTGGCTCAACGTAAAAATAAGCATTGCTATTCAGACTAATCAGCGTGTACATATAGGTTTGACTTTCATTAAAGATCACCTATTTCATTTTAAACGGCCATAAAAATTCAATTGTAGCCTTTTATGTAACTTACAGACCTATAAAATTAGTATATTAAATTTAATAAAGCGAAAAAACATAAAGTTCTTTCTCAAAATGCTTGGCAAGCGTCTAGCCCGATAGCTTAAGTTATATCTTTAGGTCTTTATTGCTTAGATGCCGTAAACAAAACAAATTAGGGCTGTAGTGTACTAAAGGAGTTCAGCAGTCAAGATATGGTTGCGATATCACTTCTTATCTGAGGTTATTCCAACAGATAGGTGGCCTAGAAGATGCTATGACGGGTGTTCTCAGTTTTCTAAAAAAATAAACTAGAAAACTTCATTTTCTTTGGCTTATAGACCTTGAATAAAACTCTTGAGATCAAATAATAACTTTTTTAAGTATCTCATTAAAGGTTATTTACCTATTTTTTAGAAATATAATGCTATGGAACCCTAGAAATTAAGAAATAGTTCTTTATTGCTAAGTTGTTTTTTTAATAAAGAGTTATTTTAAGCTTTTCAGAGCTCAGTGATCAAATGAGGACGAAAATATTGATGTACAGATTTTTTCACTTTGCCTAGTAAATATATATATGTATATATATCACAGTGATAAGCTGAAATATAATATGGATTAAAAAAAAATACTAACAACCTTACCCTTGACTCAATGACTACCTAGTCATTTTCATGCATGACTTATAGGTATTATAAGGCGCTTATCTTCCCCTAGTATCTTTTACTTCCAAAACAAACTCCCTTCCAAAAAAACACCAGCATCAATCAAGCTTATGCAAAAAACCATTTATAACAATAGCCTTATTAATCACGTTATATTTATTAGGGTGTTATTTTTCCTCGTCATTATCTGCTAATCACGGGCGTCGCTCATAATCATAGCGATCGATAAAATTAACGCTTCCTCATGGATTTAATTACGTACAGTTTGCCGGAAGTTTTATCATCCCTCTTTTATTTGGATTATGTGAGGAGAGGTGACGGTCAGCTTGAGTCAGCAGCGTTTTGTGGCGATTGAGTGTCTCAGGTAATTTTTATGTAATGCTTATCCTCCAGATATAATCCAACCAGATGGTCCCTATACGAGCGAAGGTTCAAGCCAAACCCCGAGCCATCTGAGGCACGATTGTGGTTGTTGTCTCCAAAAACCTCGGTGCAGCGCAATATGCGTTTTGCAACCATCGAGCGAAGTTGTAATGACCGCCTTCTGACAACCAAATAAGTAAACCTGATTTTTTTTAGAAATCCCTAACATTTGTTGTAGCAGGTATATTGAAAATTTTCATAATGTGTAGTATTTTACTAGTCAAGACCCTTTCATTTGATACCCATATTGAGAGAGTTGTGAAAAAAAATATGTTACTATTTTCTGGAGACGGCCGTCTTAAACCATTTTTTATAGAGTGTATAGAGTGTTCTTAGCTACAAAAAATTAGGTGATATGTCAGATCAGACAATCCGTTTGGAAGCTACGATGCCACAAACAGACACCCACACAGACACGTCAAATAATAACACCCCGTCGGTTGTGCGTCATGGGTTTTAAAGATTCCAACGTAGTGATAATCTCATTTTGAAGTCAGTTAAAAATAATTTTGTTTCTTCAATTATGTAATACTTACTTTTACCCGCGGCACACGCTTTTGAAGTTATATTATTATTTTTCAAATTCGATGAGATTAAAAATTACATATTTCTGGAGAATAAATCTGAAACTACCAACAAAAAACTTGAAATGTACGATAATAAGACGTTTACTGTCTAGCGAAGTATGTGATCGAGGTTTGTTTGATGCAAGTATTGATCTCTCAGCACTTCAAAGTTTTAATGTAAAACAATGTAATAATACAATGCTTTTTTGACCCTCTTATATACCCGCAGAAACTCATGTATGACTTTTGTATTAGTTCCGGGAAAAAAATGTCGGTCAAAGCGCTTGTTACCCACTCGTACCGAATATTACGTATTTGAATGGAAACTTTAATGTTTATATTACTCGTATTTTGATTTAACTATTTATTTATTTATTTATTTCGAAAATTTAACCTGTCTTACTATCACTGTTTCTGAGATACAGCCTGGTAACAGACTAACGGATGTTCATCCGTTTTGACAAAGGACAACAAAATCTTTGTATAATGGGGTCCAGTTTTGACCCTTAAGACTATTTCTAATTTAAGTTAAACTTGACCAGAGACACACTCATTGAGTCAATTACCGAAAATGAATTGCATCTTATTTTAATTAATCTATACCGGTTATCTTTAAAGAATCAGAAAACCACCTGTCTAAATATGTACTTACTCTTAAATTAACACCACAGCGACGGTTTGTTCAATCAGAAGCAGAAAATTATAATATATTACATTTCTTTTAATAAAAATGCGATATATCTAAAAATAATAAATTTTTTTAATATTTTTCCTCAATACATTATGATCTCTTTTAATTTTATTATAGAGACTCGATCTGTCAAGAATCCGAGATGTAAACTATTCTTATTTTTTCTTCTTTTTTTTAAGGGGTTTGGCTTTTACGGCTTATTTGTCATCTTCAAGTAAGTTTTTGGTAGTTTCATTAATACGACTAATGTTTTTCAAGATTTGTGACGATTATTACAAAAGATTGGAAACGTATATATCGCGAATAAAAAAAGATTTAATGATTGTTGTAGGAAAAATTCAAAGAAAAAAATTAACTATCAACGGGAAATCCCGTTGATAGTTCACAACAACGATGCTTCATTATTGGTATTATTCATTTTCACGTAATAGAGGACACGTCATGCATGTTTGTCAATTGAGCTGAAATGAACTGTCAACTACGGAATACGGATAATTAATATTACTTGAAAAAATATTGACAAATAAACTTTTTTTCATTGAATTATCCGATATTATAAATGCCTAGCACTCTCCGGGTCTTTAAATATCTCTGTGCAAAATATCAAGTCGATCTGATGCTCAGTTATTGAGGAGAAGACAAACAAACAAACCAACAAACATACTTTCACATTTATAAGAAGTGTGGGATAGGTAAGTACTTTTGTTAAGAACGCAAGCCCGCTTTAGTGTAATTTTTAGTACCGAAAATCTTTAATGCATATAAGCAATTTATTACTGTCACTATTAATTTTATCTAATAGTCCTGACACTACATTTGAATACATCAACTCAATATCAACATCACTGACAGTCTCAACGGAAGATCAGCGCGGGTTGTTTACAACCGGCATCATGCCAAGTTGAGATCGACGCGTGATAAAAAACATGCTTCCTTACTATTGTATTTTCCATTTTATGTTAAAAATGGCTTGTTGTTTTTTGTCACAAATAAGATAAGATAAGACAAAAAGAGAATACAAAATATATGCTGGATATTAAATGGATTTTTTGAATAAACCATATTCTATATTCTTAGTTAAACAGTCCGCCAGCTCTCCACGCTGGCCAACAGTAATGAAATCCGGAACTCCGGCCAACTCCTCGCAGGTACGAGTAGCTCTTATTAATTGTTAGAAGTTCTTCCTCTTGTTACAACGAGCTTGTTTTTGTTTTATTTATAAGTTGCCAGCTCCGGATACTCGGATAACTAAGATGTATTACGTGACGTATGTAGGCTCTATTGCTATGTAGTTTTTGACTGACTTCAAAAAAGAAGCAGGTTATCAATTCGTCCGGATAATTTTGTTTTATGGTATGTTCCCCGATAAAATATCTTAACTTAGAACCTGTACTGTTTAAAAAAATATTTTTTTAAAATGTTGTTTCTTTTATCTATTTTTTTAATTTAAACTTTAGAAATGATAGTCTCATATAGGTTTTAAATAAATCGGTTAATGGTTTAGTTATATAATAAGTAGCAGATGACGTAATCTTAATATATATAAATCTCGTGTCACAATGTTTGTCCTCAATGGACTCCTAAACCACTAAACCGATTATAATAAATTTCGCACACCATGTGCAGTTCGATCCAACTTGAGAGATAGGATAGTTTAAATCTCAAATTATAGTCGCAATTTTAATTTATTGCTAATTATTTGTCTGTTATTATTTGACAGTCACAATTATCTGTTAACTACAAATGATTCTAACAGATGTCGATACCTTTCAACTGGGTTGAGTAAGTAATCAATAGATGGCGCTGCTATGGTAAATCTACGAACGTGTCATATAAGCTACATTTTAACAGCATAATTACCACGTGTTGTTGACGCTATAAAATAGCCACAGCAACGCGTGGCCGGGTCAGCTAGTATAGAATATATGAATAAAGAAGTTTCAAGCTTTGAACTTCTTGTACTTTTATATTTTAATCAAGTGTAAGCGTTGATTGGTAGATTATAGTCGGAGAGGTTAAACACCAAAGCCTTGATCATAGTTGATAAGTGACCAGTCTATCAGTTTTGACCTGATACATTTTGGGGATGGTTCTTTGAAATTCCATTCCCATCCCCATTATGTAGTGTATGTAAGATCTCAGTGTCTTTCTTTACGCAAATGGCATTATTTTGTGAAAAAAAAAATTACGTCAAAATTACAGTGTGAAGACTTAGGTACGCCGTAGTAGTATTTGTTAGCGCATTTTACAAGTACGCCGGCTGCATCTAATTGATCGAGCGAGACCAATCATTTATCTACAGGTCTAAGTATAGTTTCGTTTGCATTCGGTGAACTTCATCGGGGCTGAAGAACTGAGTCGTTCGTGTCCACAACAATGGCACGTCCCGTCTGTAGGGATCCAGGGATTATTCTTGTAAATTATACAACACGTACTACTTTTACTCACTTATATTCAACATACACTATGAATGACAAAATGGAGAAATCAGGTTATAATATGTTAGTTGCACCAATAGACACTAGGGGCGCTGTATGCAAGGCGTTCGAATACACCTAATAGTTAATGTCATTTAAGTAAGTTGTTCGGATATACTCAACATCCCCCCCAATTTCAGAACTTCAACCCCATTTAATTTTTTACAAAATACGACTATTACTATAAGTTCAGAAATTGACAAATTCTGATTCTACATTGTATATAATTTTATATTATGCATTTTCTAGCTACATTCAAGTAAAAGCTAAAGATTAAATTCTTAAGCCCCTTCATGTTACATTTCTAGCTAAGATAACTTAATTAACATTTTTATTCATCAGTAAAGTATGACATAATTTAAGGATTTTCTATATAATTATTTATAAACAATTTAGTCCTTTTAATGAAAGAAACTAGTACGGTTTTAGTTAAGAATTAAGTTTCACGGAGTTTTAATTACATTTTATTTTCTAATATTACAAATAGGTAGCTAATTTTAGTAGTAAGTATTAGTTCATAACAATAAAAAAATAATAAGCAATAAAGCTTTCATTAGTTTACAGCAATACAGTTACAATAATGTACAATAATTATATAAAGTTCACCATAATAATGTACTACAAATAAGTATTAAGTTTAATGTCTCTAAACACATTTTAGTTTTATATTTTAGAGATAAAGTTTTTGTTGAAATTTTTTACTTAAATATATTTAAATTTTTTTTTTTTTTTTTTTTACAACAATTTAAGTTTTTCCAAAAAATACATATGTTTACACATTGGTAGAGCTTTTGTGAATATATCAGATACATTTTCACCTGATGGTACATAAGATACAGTTACAATTTTCTTACTAATTATGTCTTTGATAAAATGAGCTTTTATATCAATGTGCTTTGACCTCTTACTGTTTTCAAAACTTTCTATCATTTGTATGGCACTCTGGTTGTCAACTAATAAATGAGTCTCTATAGTGACTTGTGACATAGTCAGATCAGTTAAAATGCCTTTAAGATAAATAAGCTCACTTACTGCAACAGCCCCTGCAACATACTCAGCTTCTGCGGTGGAGAGGGCTACGGATGTCTGCTTCTTAGAAAACCAATGTATTGGATTACCATTGTAAAATATTATAGATCCGCTGGTACTTTTCCGGTCTGATTTATCCCCTGCCCAGTCTGCATCAGAGTAGCCAAGCAAACAGTGGTTGCTATTACTCTCGAAATATACTAAACCTTTGTCTTCAGTAGCCTTTAAATATCTTAGAATCCTCTTACCTGCTTTCCATAAGCTTGCTGTTGGTCTGTCCAGATACCTACTTAAGTATGAAACAGAGTAACAAATATCTGGGCGACTATTTGAAGAGATAAATAGTAAGCATCCAATTAGTTCTTTGAAAGGTACATTTATAACTTCTTCATTATTTTCTGGTGTAAAGTGAGACTCCATTGGTGTTGATACACCGTTGCATTCTTGCATATTAAATTTTTCTAAAGTTTTCTGAATCATGTTTTTTTTTTTTAATTACTATTGTATTATTTGTTCTAGATATCTCTAATCCTAAGTAGTCTTGAACTTCTCCTAGATCTTTTACTTTAAATTCCTTTTTCAGTTTCTCTAATATTTCTTTTTCTTCTCCCAGTATTAGAATATCATCCACGAATATTAGTAGTCTTGTGTTTTTGTTTTTGTAAAGACAAAAATCATGCTTTGATTGTTCAAATCCATTTTCTATCATAAATTGGTGGAATCTTAAATTCCAACATTTCGGTGCCTCTTTTAATCCGTACAGAGCCTTGTTTAGTTTTAGTACATTTCCTTTCTTTAGGTTTAAGCCCTTTGGACATTTTATGTAGATATCACCCTCCAATCGTCCGTTCAAAAATGCAGTTGGTACATCAAGTTGTCTGAGTTTAAGATTTTCTTGTACCGCATAACTTAATAAGGTTCTAATAGTTGACATTCTTGCTACTGGTGAATAGTATGTCTGTTCTTGTCTATTTTGTTGATATCCTCTGGCAACAATTCTAGCCTTTTTGATCCCATCTTGTTTTTGTCTGAAAATCCATTTGGTGTCTATAGCCTTAACACCTTCTGGTAAAGTAGCTTCACTCCAAGTTTCTAATTGTTTATGTGCATTTAATTCTTTATCAATAGCTTCTTTCCATTCTTTATTTACAATAGCTTCTTCAAAGTTTTGTGGTTCTCCTGTCAATAAGCAATAAGCAACATTAATATTGTGCTCTGCATTATAATTTAGAAAACGTGCTGGCTGTCTTACTTCTCTTCCTGACCTTGTTGTGTGTTTTTGTGTTGTCATTTGTTGTTCTTCTTCTTCATTATTATTTAACTCTTCCTCTTCATCTTCTATTTCCATTTGACTTTCTTCAAAGCATCTTTTTACATATATGTCTGTTTCCCTGTTAATTTGTTCATCTTGGTTAAAGTCTCCGCTTGTCTGATCATCATCAGTATTTGATTGATATTTTGATAAATTTTCAAAATCTTCTTTTCCTATTTTATATTTTATTTGGTTTTCATCAAATCTTACATCCCTTGAACATATGACTTTATCAGTTTCAGGGTCCCAAAGCCTATAACCATTTACTGTGTACCCCACAAATCTCATCTCCCTTGCTCGCTTTTCAAATTTATTTTGTTTAGGTAACTGTACTACCCATGCTTTTGACCCAAAAACTTTAAGTTTTGATAAATTGCTGTCTCCATATCTTATTTCAGCAGGAATTTTAAAATTTATAGCTGATGAAGGACATCTATTTATTTGGTAAACAGCGCATCTCACAGCTTCACCCCATAGATGCTTTGGCAGTTCAGTTTCAATCATGAGTGTTCTCGCTTTGTTATAAATAGTGCGATTCATCCGTTCAGCGACACCATTTGACTGTGGTGAGTAGGCATTTGTAAATTGCAAGTCTATACCCCTTTTCAAGCAGTATTCTATTAAAATTTGATTTTTAAACTCTCCTCCATTGTCACATCTTACTTTTCTTGTATTGTTTCCTGTTTGTGTTTCTAAAAACTGTATATATTTTATAATATTTTCTGCGGCTTCGCTCTTCTTTTTTAATAAATATACAACACAAAAATGACTGTAATCATCTATTATAGAATGAAAGTAAACCTCACCTTCTTTTGTAGGAGTTTTTACTGGTCCAGATAGATCCGTGTGTAATAATTCACCTATATAGCTGGATCTCGGCTGGCTCACCTGTTTAAAGGGTAGACGTGTAGACTTACCTTCCATACATGGTCCACATGGTGTGTTAGAGTAGGGCAGCTTTAGAATCGCTAAGTGCTTCCTGTTGGCATGACCTAACCTTTGATGCCACAAGTCATTACTATGAGAAGTTGAGAAACATCTATGTGATTTAAGTTTCAAATCCATAGTGTAAAGTTTTCCAGTCATGTGTCCACATATTTCATACAAATTGTTATAAATCTTAACAGAGTTGTTAGAAAATTTTACACTGAGTTTATTTTCAATTAATTTTTGTACTGACAAAAGATTGTGTGACAAGCCTTCTACAAATAGACCATTTATTTTGATATTTATACCATTTTGTTGAACAAAAAGGTTACCTCGTTTATTAGCTGTTAAGTACTGTCCATTTGCCACATAAATCTTAGTTTCACTATCTAAATTTTCTACATCTGTAGCACACAATAAATATTCACTTTTAATTAGGTGCTCTGTTGCTCCCGAGTCAACAACAAATCGAATGTCACCTTTTGATATATCTTTTCCTTCACTATTCACACTAAACGCAGTAAACAACATCTCATACTCACTAACTTCTTCTGCTGCATGGCCATAATGATGGCCCTGGTTCTGACCTCGATACCTGCTTCTGCCGCTTCCTCGTCCTCTGTATGTCCGCCCACTTTGATATTGAAATTCTCCTTGCCCTTGACATATCTGCCCGCGTCCTTGTCCTCGTCCATTGAAAGTATTATGGCCTCGTCCAGAGCTGTATGATTGGCCTCGACCTTGAAATGATTGCCTTGGTCCATGATTTCCAATCCATTGCCGCTGTTGTGCACAATTTGAAGCTTTGTGTCCTGGCATTCGACATGAGTAACAGATGAATGATGCTGCTATTGTCGGCTCACTTCGGGAATGGTTCACTTTAATTTCTGCATCCAGCAGTCTGGCTTTAGTAAATTCCAAAGATATTGTTTTGTCTGTAAAAATGGTTTCAATTGAGGTTATAATGTGTTCATACGTGGACGGCATGGCCGTAAGCAACTGGCAAATTATATCTTCTTCAAACATTTCGCATCCTGTTGCTTTAACTTCACTCACAGCAGCGTCAAATCTGGAAAAAAAATCTTGCAATTTTTCAGACTGACCGCATTTCATCGTAATCAATTTTTTCTTTAAATGTAGTTTGTTTAAAATACTCCTTCTTTCAAATGTTTCTCCAAGCTTATTCAGCATTTCTCTTGAAGTTGCGCATGCTTTGATTATTTCTAAATGTTTGTCGCTAAGGCATTGAACTATAATTGATCGTGCCTTCGCATCATCTTTCAAGTACTTAGCTTGGCCGCCATCTTCGACGTTTTCTGATAGCGTGTAGCTCACGCCTTTTTCTTCCAATATTAAGCACAATCTAAATTTCCAATTACTGAAGTTGGTTTTCTCGTTTAATCGCGGGAGTGTATCCTTATCTCCCATTATATTGCGAAGTGGAAGCGTTTGTAGGGATCCAGGGATTATTCTTGTAAATTATACAACACGTACTACTTTTACTCACTTATATTCAACATACACTATGAATGACAAAATGGAGAAATCAGGTTATAATATGTTAGTTGCACCAATAGACACTAGGGGCGCTGTATGCAAGGCGTTCGAATACACCTAATAGTTAATGTCATTTAAGTAAGTTGTTCGGATATACTCAACACCGTCCACTACGTGATGTGCCATCATTGTTAATGACTAAAATATTTATCTGAAAAATATCAAATACTCGTATCAATGAAGAGTTAAACTATATTATTAAAATCTATCTTTAACAGTAAAGTTCTGTTACAACATCTTTAAGATTTACTAAGATTCATTAACTTAATTAAAACGCTCAGATTTATACAAAATCATAATTCCAGCAACTATAAAAGTAACATAGCGTAAAGTTAAACAACAAACGCATAGAAAACAACAACAAAAATTTACGTAACTCCTTAGCAAAGCAAGTGCCGACGAAGATACGTCTTTGAGAACTTTCATTACGCCCTTCCCAAGGCTTTGTCGGTATCTACCAACTTAGAAACTACACTCCCATCCAACTCTAATCCATTGACTTACAGTTCAAAACTAAACTTTGTCAACTGCAAAGAAAACTTTGTATCTCTTCGTGATGAAAGGCTCTGCAACTTTAACTGTGCAGTCGTAATAAACTTTATCGTGGAAAGATGTAAGGTCAGTTTTGTTTGTTTTAGAGTCAGGAATCTTTGGTTTATAGAGCTAGATTAGGACTTAGAGGCTAGAAGACTAGCAGTAATCACTAACTATGTTGTATATGATGGAGATATAGAGTTTAGTAAGCGTGTTAGGTATATTTAGGTCATACAATTCAACAGCTGTGCATTTGTGTTTCAGAATTGTACCAGATGTATATTTAATTTATGTATTATGAAGTTCTGTTATATCATAATCCAGTTTTAGGTAGCATTTCCATATTAAAGGATAATTTAACTGAATATAATATCTGGGTGAAAATTCATGACAAAGCAATAATGAATAGGCACGCACTTTTTTAACTACAGGTGGCATATTTTTATAAATTTTTAAAATAATGAGATATTGAAATCGACTGTGTTTTGTATGTTTGTTACCTGATTTCTCAACACGGCTGGACTGATACTTTTCAGTTGGTCAAATATACTAATTAACATAACTGAAAACAAATATCTGCGGAATTGAGAGCGGTTTTTATATAATTTTTAAGTATTATTTCTATTTTTTAAGGTACTGTCTACCAAGTTCTGTAAATATAAAACTTAAAAAACTGCTTTCTGAATAAGAGTTTAAGCAGCCTTTAAGTTATTTGTACGTACGGAAAACCATAATTTAGTTGTGCTTGCGGTCGTTTATTTTTTGTATTAAGTCACACTGCTCAGAATAGGGCACATGTCATAAAGATGATCATTTTTAGTTTTTAAAACATTAATATTTTGCTAGTAGGTCAGCTTCCTTATTACCTTTTATACCAATATGTTTTGGTATCCATAGCAAATATTTTCACATAAACACAAAAAACCTTCACATCAAACTTTTCCATTCGTACAATTAACATTTGCGTCATATTAAACGCCGTTGGCACCTAAAATTTCATAACAGTAATACCTAGGTCTGAAATTAAACAATACTGTACAATTATTCCATTAAATTCGGTCTAAAATATTCCAATTCATGCAAATGAAAGGCCTGAATTTTCACGCAATCAAAACTAGAATAGTGAACCATTTTAAATGTTTACATTGCATATACACATATTTTATAGATAGCAGAACCTATTTTGTCGGGTACTCATTATAATGAATTAATTCAGTACAGAGTAACCGGTAATCAACTAACATTATCTAAAGAGTGGCTTTTGACGACCATTAGCAACAACTTTTATTCTACGACTTTTGAAAATTCGAAAGAAACAATAGTTCTTCCATACATTTGACCGCGTGTAAATGTTATTTAGTAATAACTACAGTACTAATTGCTACAATTTAATTTACGCTACAGTTATTAAAAATGTAATGTCAAGTGATCTCTCTGATACACTTGATAAATCAATCTTTATTGCTCTAATATTCAAATATTGTTAACATATATTTATTACTAGCTGACCCGGCCACGCGTTGCTGTGGCTATTTTATAGCGTCAACAACACGTGGTAATTATGCTGTTAAAATGTAGCTTATATGACACGTTCGTAAATTTACCATAGCAGCGCCATCTATTGATTACTTACTCAACCTAGTCGAAGGGTATCGACATCTGTTAGAATCATTTGGAGTTAACAGATAATTGTGACTGTCAAATAATAACAGACAAATAATTAGCAATAAATTAAAATTGCGACTATAATTTGAGATTTAAACTATCCTATCTCTCAAGTTGGATCGAACTGCACATGGTGTGCGAATTTTATTATAATCGGTTAAGTGGTTTAGGAGTCCATTGAGGACAAACATTGTGACACGAGATTTATATATATTAAAGAAGATATGCTGACATTGTTATGTTATTCTGTATAGTATTAGTGTAATAGTTTACATTAAAATATATACCAATGTCGAGGATGCGAAGATACCTTCATCACAGGCTCTGTCATAGCTTAGGTATCTGAGGCTAAGGATTGTCATAATTATTTTGTAATTAAGTTATTTCTTTCTTTTTATGTAACTAGGTAAAGTTTGACCACGATCTCACCTGATGGTAAGTGAAGATGTAATCGAAGATGTAGCACGTGTACCTAGTAAGAACCTATTCACCTTGCGCTTGAAAATACCCGGGTTGTATTTATCCGGAAACACAGACAAAGGCAGGTTATTCCAGTGTTTTGCAGTTCTTATTAAAAAGTTACCATAAGTGGAAGACGTCCAGCCGATCTTCTGGAAGTACGAAAGTGGAATGGTGAAGGAGGAATAAGATCAAACAGCTCTTGTGCGAACTCCCCGTGAAAAATTCGGTGAAAAGCAGTTAGACTTGCAACCTTACGTCGATGGTCCAGGCTATGAAGCTTTTTTTTTACTTACTTACTCCAAATAATGTTCAAGGGCCTGATCACCAGGACCCGCTATTTAGCAACATACGATTAAAATCCCATTAAGAGGCAGCGAGCGAGACAAAACGTCTCTCACGCTAGATGTCACCTGTTAAACCTCCGATAACTCAGCCCGCAAGAGTAGAACGCTATATAAGCCAGTACCAGGGCACCGGTTACACCGTAGTGTATCTTTTATTTTATTATATTTTATTTTGTCTCACCTTTTATATAAAATAGTCATGTGACGAACAAGTCAACGAGAATGGTGGTAAGTGATAGTGCATGCAAGGGGCGACCAAAGAACTCGTGGATGAGTTGTGTGAAGAGGGATATGTGTGAATAGGCGGAGTGAAGAGATGACCGTAGATAGAGTAGATTAGAAGAGATAGATGTACAGTGCATATCCCATGTAGAGGGATAAAGATAGGAAAATAATGATATTTTAACAAAATATTAACTTTTTCTGTGACATTTAAATTAATTAATTAATTTATTTACATTTAATATGGTATATCAACCCTAAAGCTTCCACACTAGCTGCTGTATAGTATAGCAGAAACAAGTGTCATCCTCCTCTTTCTTGATCTTTTTATACCTATACAAGCTACGCCCTGCGGTGTTACCCGCAGAAATTTATACATCATACATCACACGGGAATACTGTTTTATTCGGTATAGAAAGTAGCCTTTGTGTTAAATTCTGGATTGTTAATGCTTTTGCGAAATTTTTAAATAGCTTTTATATAATAATTATATAGTTTTGATTAAAGATATTTTTTGAATTAAACGTTTTAACCCAATTTTGGATAGACTTGCCAAATATCCCTATACAATTCTAAGTTTTAATTATCTTACAATTCTACATGACGGTGTAACATACTCCCTTATTGCCAGGTTTAAGCCCAGTTTTCGAACGCCCGCTAATCCGCGGTTCGTACTTCAGATCCTTCGATTTATTAGCGGATATCCGTGCATGTGCTGAGCAATTAACGGCCGGTTAACGCCCTCATTAGCGGAGCTAATTGGGCGTGAGGGCATACAAAACTGATGATTAATTTCGCTTTGGGTAAACTAAGATTGAAGTGCCAGCGAAATTTTGTGAATATATAAAAAATTGAACGAAAAGAACAAATCGTATTGCTATTGCGAGACGTGTCATCCCTGATGAAGTTCACCGAATGTGAACGAAACTATAGATGGACTTTTCCAACAGCCAGGTATGCTTGATAACCCGTCTTCTTAAACAATATGAACAAACGAGCGTTAGTTTTCTAAATGAAAAGAACAATTGCTATTCTTTTAGGAAATTATATAAATTTGAACCTTTTTAACCGAACTTCTAAAAAGAAAGGTTCTAACGATCTTTGTTAACAATACAATACAATATTTCTTTATTGCACACCAAAAACAAAATAAACAATAAGATAAAGGCATGAACAAAACATCGGTAGTACATTGGGCGGCCTTATCGCCTAAAGCAATTTCTTCCAGGCAACCTTGGGGTGGATCGGACTAAGTGAGAACAGTCACGTCGGTGATGCATCAATAGCAAAAAACAGAAAAAAAAATACAAGTACAAATATTGTACCGCAAAAAAAAACAAGAAAAAAATAATTAAATTAATCAATATACACAATTAATACATACCTATACATACATACATACATACATACATGTCATACTCGCAATAATCATTCGTAAATAAATGTTCGGTTTAATTTACGGAGAGATAATGATTTTTCAACAAATTTTTAAATATATATAGAGATTTAGCCTGCCTGATTGACAGGGGTAACATGTTCCATAGCAGGATAGCTTGCACAGTAAATGATGCTTGAAAAAAAGAGTTGGTTGAGGTGGAAGCTGGCAGCATAAGGCGAAGATCTCGTTTGTTAACCGTTGACATTGGCTTCGTTGACATCGGCGTTGACAGTCACTTTTTAATAATTGAAGTACCCATTGAAATAATTTAGTTAAACAACTTTAAAAAGGAGGAGATCCTCAATTCGTTGGAGTCTTTTTTGTAAACACATAATCCAAATACAGTCCTTGATTACTCAGAGTTGACTGGACTAATTTGAAAATTCTTTTTGTTTGAAAGAGTGTATACTTTCTTATATGTCCCGTATATTAACCATTTCAAAATCGGTTTAGTATGTTTTTTTCTTTGACAATACTATAATGACATAGATGACGTATCTTGTAACAAATCGAAGTCCTTTTTCACTTTTTAAAAAGTGTTATACAATTTCAAAATTATCCATAAAAATAGTTTTCCCTAGCTGCTGCATTACCGATTTCATTTCAATTTGGTAGTAGGTACAGCTACATTTAATTATGTTTAATAAAAGGTCCATTTATACCTGTAGCCAAATATCTGTAGACTTGTATCCTGATCGATTAACAATCGTTTAACGATTTCATTAGTTAATCGTTTGTTAGCGGGAAAAGAGTGACTGTTACACAATATTAGCAGGGGACCCCTGCTAATGATGAAAAACAATGCAAGGTTATCGGCTACGGGTTTACTTAGTAGAAAAGGGTTTACTACTTATACTCATCCATCATAGGAGCCAATTTTAATTTGAAAAACAAAAACAGCTGTTTCATATAAAAAGTTGACAGTTCGTCGACAAAATGTATAAACAGCTGATATTTTTCTCTAGAATTCAGAGTTGGTGCTATAGTGAAAGCTGTTCCTTAGGATGAGTATAGTAACCCCTGAATAAATCCTGATTACAATCGTTTTACAATATCATTAGTGACATATACATAAATACATACATTATTATAATAAACACCCAGACACAGGTAATACGTAGTTTATATACAGACTTCTTAATAAAAAGGCGATTCTCATTTCGACTTTTCCATACAAACTTCTTTTAAGACAAAAGAGAGGCAAGTCTTAAGAGGCACGCCTGCGTAAAAGGCAAATTAACATATACAGCTGAATGTGAAGAACTCACTACAAAAAGACAACAGAAATCTCATCGAATTTAGTATCAAAATAATATTTTTTTTACCGTGATTACAAATATATACATACATAACTAAATTATGTATGTATTTGTCTTATACTATGTTTTATTGGAGTTTGAAATAGGAAATGCTAAGTATGAGATGCACAGGTTTAAAAGTCAGTCGGGTATTTTTTCGAAGACACTTTTAAGCAGTTTTTGTTTTTTTTTAAACTTTAAAAATATTTCAAAAATATCGCATCGCGTTTCTGTAGATTCATTAATAGTATTTTGTAACGTCGTTCGATGTATCGAGACTTATTTCTTTTTAGTTCTATGACGCGTTTCAGCTGACGCGCAACTTATTGTATTGATTCAACTTCGAAAAAAACAAGTTCTTTATTTGTGTCACCTTTAAATAATTTTTATAAGTAGGTAATGGATCAAAGTGTTCAATTTGCTACTGCCAATATATTATCAGTGAATATAGTTATATACTTGAATGATTACATAAAGTCTATTTGGTTCAAAGATATGGGAATACGGTGAATCGGCAATCTGCTTAGAATGATTACTTTGAGATGGAATAAGATGGAGGATAATTTGAGAATCATTAGGAAAAGACTTCGCAATAACTTCAGCTTTGTATAATATAAGGTCATTAATAGCAAATTTCTAAATTAAAGTTTTGCAAAAACATCGTCAGTGTTTGATTTAACAAGTGGTTAAAAGGGACTTCAATAACTCGACTGCAAGAACTTTAGACCCGCGTACCTTAACAAGTGCAATCGCGGGATGCAGGTAGTATAAGCCTATGACCATCTGCAGGTGAAGACGAAACTATTGACACCACTCACATAAAAATACGACAAGCCGTTTAGGTTCTAGGACGTGCCAAAAAATATACATTCATAAATACTTAGGTAAATATATATATACATACATGCATACACTCGAATAACATAAGGCTCCTTCTTTTGCAGTAACATAAAAGACAATATAAAATTATCAGAATACAAGTAAAATTAAAAATAATAATTGCGGCATTAAAGAAAAATAAAATAAAAAATGCCTTTTTCTGGTGGCGTCCATCTTAGATTTAAAATACATTTTGTAGTGTATAGTGTTGTACTAGTCAAGCTTACATTTGAGGCTTGACTAGTAAAACACTACCCATATTGAGGTAGTTGTGGTAAAATATGTAATCCGCCATTTTATGGCGGCGGCCATCTTGGACGGATTCTCAAGTTTTTTTACGGTGTCATGTAGGTACTGGCTCATTTTAATAATATTTGGATATAGAGATACGCGCAACACAACACCCGTTCAGACTATGGTCTAGTGTCCAGAAATGTCCAGTGTGTTAAACCGTCTTAATATCAACTTTGTAAAGACTGATGACGTCCAGTCACCTAAACCGTCCAGTCCCAAATGATCCCATTCCGGAAATGTCCAGTACTATCAGTAGTCTAGTCTTAAATGGACAAGTGCTTAAAACTGTCTAATCTTACAATATAATACAATATTTCTTTATTGCACACCAAAAATAAAATATACTATAAGATAAATGTTCTGTTTAATTTACGAAGAGATAATGATTTTTCAACAAATTTTTAAATATATATAGAGATTTATGGGTAACATGTACCATAGCAGGATAGCTTGCACAGTAAATGATGCTTGAAAAAAAGAGTTGGTTAAGGTGGAAGCTGGCAGCATAAGGCGGAGATCTCGTAATCTCTTATTAAAACACAATATGATAATATCGGTCTTGTGCAGTTTTTTAAATAAAGAGTCAATAGATCTTGGGCAGTTCGAGAAACACTACTAGAATTAATAATTCTACGGCAAAGTCCAATCAAATTGATTGTCAACAGATATTAATCACTGTATTGAACAGGCTCACTGTTGACCCCGGGACATCTGGCTGTAATTACATTGATTGTCCCGGCAAACAGTTAGGTCAATTAATGACCGACAGGTTAGGTTAATAAGTTGACCTAAACCATTACGTGAATCAAACTGTGTTATTAGGATTTTAACCGATTTCAAAAAGAAAAAGGTTCGTATTTCGTCGAAATGTTTTATTTTTTGTAGGACTTACGATTTCAGCGTCTGTCGAATTGCAGTCGGCAATCACTTACCTGTGAGATTTTACTGTATCTGTTGCAGCAATAAGATTTAGGTTTTCAGGTACGAAAGTTATGAGCCCACAGTACTCTTGCCTTGCTTGTCGTTCGGAAGTGCGTTCTAAAGGGGAGGCCTATGTACAGCAGTGGACTTCTTCTGATTGACGATGATGATGACATTTGCCTACTGGTGGGGCTTGCCACCTTGGAGCTTTTATTCGGGTTTCTTCCCTGGTGATTGTGATTTAGTTTTTGACGCGCAGAATATTCGCCTTCATCCTAAATGGGGCATTCTTTGCGTAGAGGCTCTCATCACTTTCCAAGGCAAGTCCAAGACTGGAATCTATAGGACCGATGCAAGTCAGGCTGCCCTTAACAGACCTGGTGGCGCAAATAGTTGCAAAAGCCACAAACATTGGATGGATGTGTGCTGAGGTAAAGCGGAAAGCCCATGATAGAACAAAATGGAGGGTTGTTACATCTGCCTGCTGCCTTTATATTATAGGGACTTGGGAAAGTAGAAGAAGACTGTGTGAGATTTAAGTAAAAAAATCCTCGATCTACAATTATATTTTGTTTTTACTAGAATCGAAAACTGAAACAGTCGCTCAATTGGTTCTCAATTCTAGATTCCTTTTATTACTTACTATCTACTCTGTCGCAACTCTTTTGTCTTATATTTATGTTCATTATACATGCAGTTTCTCTATTTCCAAGTTCCAAGAATATTTCCTAGCGTAGAATAGAAGCAAGTCTTTATTGCACGAGATTCACAACAACTTGCACGGATATTTGTACTGTAATTTGCTATTTTCCATTTGAAACAGAGCACAGCCGGGCTGCATCCTTGTACTTATACGAAATATTCCTTCATTTGTATGAAATTCTTCGATTTTCATATCAGTAGGTATGCTGTTAAAATTCTTTATGCTGGTGTGTATTTTTTTATTGTCTAAGTTTCCTGTTTTTTTACCGATTTCCGAAAAGGAAGAGATACTTACGATAGCCTTCGATTCGATTTATTAAATTAGTTTGTTGCTTGATTTTTTGGAGAAGGCTGAATCATTTTTTTGTTTGAAGTGGCTATTGTTCTGGCATTGTCCTTGTATAGTCCCATAAATGCATTTTATCAGAATCGTTCCGGTAATTTACTTTTTTAATCTCAATAATTCCTGAATCCTAAATTTAATGGAGAATTTAAGATACGTGATAATATAAACATCCTTGCAAAAACTTTACTTAGGTGTTTAAAAATAGAAAAATGAATGAAAATTAAGTAGGTAGATAGCTATAACACTTTCAAATATTTATGAGTCTTTAGATAGATTATTAAAATTTTATCAAAGGCTGTTATTTACAGCAGGGCTGTGTTAGTAGCTTAGCTTAGTCGATTATCGGCTAGAGTTAGTCATAAAAAGAAGCGAAAACAAGAACAAGCAAACTGGCTTTCATTTTGACACCGTTTAAGTGGCGAACTGTAGAAACCATTTTTTTTATTAATAAGGACATGTAGTCGATGCAATTTTACTTATAATGATCTTGCGGTTAAAAATATGAAAGTGCGCAATAACGTATCCAGTTTTAAAACAAAACACCTAAACTTAGTAATAGAGTACACCGCGCTCTAAACGCGGGTAAGCACCTAATTTAAGAGCATCGTTAAGTCCTTTTACCGGCACTAGTTGTGCTCCATACTCATGCGGTCTAGCGACGCGATGTAAAGTAAAGCAAACATAATTATCACTTGCGTTGTGACGCGTTAAGATTTATAAGGATCAAACATCCGTGATATTTTACAATTAATTCTACGTATGGTTATTTTGATAAAAATTATAAGTCATACCTACTGTCACGGAATTGATGAATTAACTGGATATTCAACGCCGCTTTATATTCTGCAGGAAAGACTTGTCAACATCGACGATATAATATTTTTTGGCCCCTTTCATATTATATCAGTGCTTGACAAGAACATAACAAATCCATGAAGAATTTAATTTAAAATTTATTATTTATGTGCATTAACACTACAATTTACTTAATGCGTAATACTTTTATTGCCTTATCTTAGCTAGCGGCACAGATAATGAAAATAAATAAATATTAACATAGCCGTATGGTAATGACATCGTACGATTCCTTACTTAATTTAGGCATCGGAACCAAATCTTCTCCTGTTTCTACTTGAGACAAGGGAATACTACTAGTTTACTGAATATGAAATATGGATACTGTAAATGCGAGATGCATACATTCAGAAATGGATCTCAAAGCCTCAAAAAATATAAATCTATGTCAATGATATTTAATGAACTACAAAGTACTTTATTGATCTGCATAGTATCTCCTGCGCATTGCTCGAATCGCACGTGTGAGTGCAAACCTTGGACGCTTGCGGCGATTTAACGCCTCTCTAAACACTACGGGATGAGGAAGAATCGTATATTATACTAGGTACCTACTGCGCAGGTTATTTAGTGCGATGTAGGAATTAGAGTTCACAGATATGATTTACAGTTAATTTTAGAAAGAGGTTCTCTTTTCGTTGTAGCCTTTTTATCTGACTGCGAAAGAAGAAGGGTATGTTTTTCGAGAGTATGTTTATATCTGAGAGTATCTTTATATACAT
Organism: Ligdia adustata; assembly: GCA_947049295.1. NCBI lineage: Eukaryota > Metazoa > Arthropoda > Insecta > Lepidoptera > Geometridae > Ligdia > Ligdia adustata. Next base: position 8,176,115 of record OX346237.1, read on the forward strand.
AATTTTACAGTACGTTTGTAGGTCATTGAACTTCTTCTAAACGGCTGGACCGATTTGTATGATTTTTTTTGTATGCGTTTGGATGGCAACCTTGATGGCTTAGACTCACAAATCAGCCCGGTAGGTATCTAAGTTTTTTTTTGCAGGACGACGTGTGTCGGGTCCGTTAGTGTATGTATATTTCTTTGGCACGTCCTAGAACCTAAACGCCTTTTTGTATTTTTAGGAAAGCGGTGTCAACAGATTCGTTTTTACCTGTATATGGTCATAGGCTATATACTAGCTGCATCGCGCGATTTTTTGAGACGGAAAAAAATAAGACCAAAAGTTGTAACGATACTTTTTGCTATAGTTGTAAGCCGTGCGGCGTGCGCGTGTTTCTCTGTCTGTCTCTATCTCTCTCATAGAAAGCAAGCCAGTTATTTTCGTTTCGTCTTGATATTCTTTATATTTAATTTTAATACAGTTTCTTCACAAATTAATCGAAAGGAACTTCGTTCCATCCGGGTGTCCCTTGAAACTTCGCGAGTTTTTTTGATTAGAAACGTGGGGCTAAAGTCCTTGCAGTTGGGTTTTTGAAGTATATTTTAACCACTTGTCTATGTATGTTCTACGATTTCTCAGAGGATGTTGGACCGATTCTAATCTATCTTATTTGAGTGTACGTAGATGACATAACGTAAGTTTTGCGCGCCAAATTTAAGTTAGTTTTCACTTTTTAATAGTATTCCTTGCTAAGTCTAAATCTTCCCAACTCTACAAAAGAGTGGACCTACATACATGCATCGTATTTAACTTGAACCATTCGAGCCGATGCAGCGATTAATTAACTCGGTGTTTAGTTCACTCACTCACCCATACGTTCATTCGTTCCCGTCAATAGTCTAAGTCCTTGTTTTAACTTCAGATCATTCGTTTATTCGTTCACGTCAATAGTTTAAGTCCGTGTTTTCCATTTGACTAAGGTATAATCATTTCGCTGTACTAACAATGCTCTTGCTGTACTACCGATTTCAACAACTGATGATGATTCTAAGCCGATTTGGGCTTTGACATTCTTCTGTTAATGATGAGTCTTAATCCATAAGAACTGAACTTATCGACATAGCACATAGAGTTTGTAAGCTGAAGCGGCAATGGGTTGACCACATTGCACAAATAACCAATAACCGATGGGGAAAAAAGGTCTTCAGTGGCGTATTAAAAGTAAAAGTCGCAAATAATGAGTGAATGTAATTGGCAGCTTGTCGGTCGGAATAGCGTTCTAAGGAGCGCTCAATTTATTTCTCCTCGTGTTGAAATCAAAAGTTGTTTGTTTTTTGCAAGTAATTCTTTTTATCGAAAGATTGCCTGGAAGAAATTGCTTTAGGCGATAAGGCCGATGTAACATTGTCTTAGTCTATATTTTTTGGAATTTTTTTCTTTATTGGTTTGCAATAAAGTTAAAATCATTCATTCATTCATCTTCAAATCGGATTTCATATCCGATTAGCTAAATAACTATTAAATCTGAATTCTCATTTGTGTCTGCCTCTTACCTGGTAGGTATTAAGTGTATGAACGCCGACGCTGCGATAAAATATCACAGTGTTAGTTCCTCACTCACGCATACATTCATTCGTTCACTTGACGTTAGTTAGAAATCCCGGTTTTCATTCCAAACGTTTACTTCATTACTTTGTTTGTGCCGCCGATGTTTGCGATAGGTAAGTTATCACTAAACGTAGAGTATTTATATATTAGTAGCTGTCCCTGCGGCGTTGTCCGCGAAACAAAATGGAATTTAAAAACCCCTACATCCTATAATTAATACACCCTCCAAATTTCATGTTACTACTTTCGGCGGTTTAGGATCTACGTTGATTCCTAAAAAATATAAGTCAGTCAATCACGACTTACTCTTTATATATATATATATATATAACATAACAGGCATAATAATCATAAACAGAAATCTTAATATATATATATATTATTATGCATGTTATGTTTATCTTAATAGATACTTAGTGAGCAGTTATCAATGAAAAGTCTTAATTAATTAATTAATTAATTTAAGTTTTTTCTAAGACATTTAGGCTTTCGACCACCAGTTTGTCCGAATATGGAAGCTATTTTTTAGTGCTCTTGTTTTTTAAATAAAGCTACTGGACTGATTTTGATGAAAATTGCATAGGAGTGTTCTTATCCCCGGTTAAAAAAGCGGTATGTATCTTACCAATCCATTCCGAAACGGAGAAGTACCACATCTGCCTCTACGTACATTGCCAGAAGATTGGAATCCGAATATTTATGGGATTCTTGTACGCATGTAAATAAAATAAGAGATGGAAATTATTTAAAAGAAATATCTATAGACAATTTAAATTTTACTACTTCTGCGATAGCACACAACCTTGTTTGAGCACAAACATTATCATTGCAGTTAGCACTGTAAGGTTTCTTAGAAGTTAACTGATAGAATTATGCAAAATTTTATTTTTTATTTTATTAATATGTAGCTATTTGTAGATCTCACAAGACTGCCTTTGCTAAAATATAATATTTTTTTCAACGTTGATTTTGGATAAGTTTTCCAATACTCAAAAAATCCATGTGATGATTTCAATACCTGCTGTAAAAATTTTACGTTACAGGCTTGAGAAATCTGACATCCGCAAGACAAGGCAAGAGCTTATTTTTAAAAAAAATTCAGCAAGGCCTTTGACCACAAGATCGCACGACCACTCAAGGAATGCTGCCGGAACACACCATTAGGTGCTTGGAAATAAATTTTACAACATGACGGTGGTGGCAAGCCAGGCGAGCGACAGGAAACGCACTACCACCATGTTATGGTTTCCTCACGATGTTTTCCTTCGCCGGTAGCTCAGGTTTTTTTTTACATGATTCGTGCCTTTGAAGTCTTTGCACGGCAATCGACCCCACTAACCACTCGGCCATCATCGCTACAAAATTGCTATTGTATTAAAAGCACTTTTGCCGGAACTTTGAGGGGAAGCGTCACTAGCTTCTGCTTCGGTGAATAAACATACAAATGCCGAGTTTCTAGAAGATTCCATAGAAGAATATACTAGAAATCTTTTAAGATTTGTTTAAAATTCCACGACAGTGTCTTTTTTACACTTACAATATGAAACAATTATTATTTCTATCGATACTAGATTTGTAAATGTGAGTCCCATCTCTAATCTGTATAGTGAAAATTCGGTGCTAGTGAAAAATAACATGGATTCCAAATCAGAATAAGCTACGAGTATTTCAGAGAATGCTTAGGTCATACAGATAAGTTTTATTTATGTGTCCGCTGGAAATCAATGCGACATAAATTAGGATAACGGGTATTTTTTTTATAGTTTTTTGGGTTGTATTTCTAGTATTGTATTTTACATAAAAGTTATTGTCATCAGTAACTGATTTATGAAATTATATTTCTAAATAAATATTTATTTAGAAACATGTAGTTAAAAGTGACTTTATAAAACCGAAATGTAGACCCACGTATAACAAGTGAAAACGCGAAATGCAGGTAGGTAGAATATAGCCTATGCCCATTAGAAGACAAAGGCTTTATTTGTAAGTGTTCAACCAAACGACAGTTTTATAATTTTCATAACTCGCAGACCTCGCGAACTTTGTACCGCCTATCCTAATCATGTCATCAACGTACGTCGTTGATGGTAGGTTAGGTTGGATAGATATTTTCTATTATATTGTAGAATTTGTTTTTGATTTATCTTAATAATTTCCACAGCGCATGCGGTGAAAGACATTTTATGGCTAATTTTTTTTACACTTTGGGTTTAGTAGGGATTGTTATAGATCTCTTATTTTTATGACTAACAAATGTAAGCTATGTTGCTCAGCGATAATGTAGATTTCTAACGGCAAAATATTTTAAGGGTCCAATACTTTATAAAGTTTATTCGTTATAAGTACAGGGTTATCGGTTAGGGATGTAATATGCAAAAAGGGGGTCACTATACTCATCAATATAAACAACTGTCACTATGGAACCATTTCTGAAACCAAGAAAAAACCAGCTGTTAACAAAAAAATATGAAACCGCCGATTTCTTTCATAGTAAAAGTCTTTCTTTGGGATAAGTGAAGTAAACTCCTTTCGGCTTAGTACACCCCTGACGGATAACTTTGTAAACAAAAAAACATTTCTTTTCTCTTTATAATACTCGTATCAGAATAGATATCGTCATGTTATTTGAAATTGCTCTCTAAAGAGTAGGTAAGTATTTCCTATTTCGTGAAATTACACCAAAGATTTACTTTGAGAAGTGGTTCTAACAAAAATTTCAAAAGCTTTACTGCACAAAACGGATGTTCCGGTGTGAGACACAGTATGTGAGAACATGCAAAATGTAATATATCTACAGTAGTAAAATGCAGTAGTTTTAGAAAAATTCTTTGTAGGGTCTCCATTAAATTAGAATTGAATAATGTTTACCGATTTTCCTATGGTAATTGCATTATTTCATTGGAGCTCAATACTAACTATATTATATACTTATTGCTATATACTATATTCTTATACTAACGACGTCCTATAGTGTTACAATCGTTAAAACGGGATAAAAAGTAGCCAGTGTCAATAATACAGGGTGGATTATTCGTACCAAATTTCATCAAAACGGTTTATTCCTGTTTGTCACCTCAATCTGTCCCCGCAAGGTGACAAACAGGAATAAAAAATCCTTTCTGTCACCTTTTTTGTCATGAGGGGACAGAATGGAACTTTTTTCCTGTCTGTCCCCGTGCAGTATCTACAGGGTGACAAACAGGAATTTATATTCCTGTCTATTCCCGTGCAGTATCTACAGGGTGACAAACAGGAATTTATATTCCTGTTTGTCACCCTGTAGATACTGCACGGGAATTTATAGTCCTGTTTGTCCCTTCAGATATATCGCATGGGGACAGACAAGAAAAATAATTCTCCCCCATGTACGGCATATAAGGAACCATAACACAAACTTTTCTCGCAGTTTTTTCAAACTGACATCCACACATCCTTATATTCTTATAATCTTTCGTGTTTATAATATTAGTAGGAAGTAAGATAAAGGCACTTACCGACCATAAATCGTCTGTTTTCTGCTATTCTATTCTATTCTTAGGTTATGCCTCTGCGATGTAGTCGCAATTTGCCAATGTCGCGTGGCTATCTGTTTTCTGCTGTCTGTATTTATATAAATAATAGCTAAACAAAGCAATCATAATGTAAATATTTGTCAAGAGAACTGTTAAACTAAGAACTAATATTAAGTAATCGTATATGAATGAGATTTGTAAGTTAAATTATTTAAGTAATTCTTAATTCAAATGTAATAAGACTTGCCTGTAACGAACGTTATTTAAAGGTCAATAAATATTACTTTACTTTACTTTACTTTACTATATTCTTTGCATTGTTATGTAACAATATATTTTAGGAATTTAAATATTTTACCGGACAAAATTACTTCTCCTGTCACTGTTATTATTAGTAGTTTATTTATAGTACTATAAATTTTGATTTGTTAATATTCTTTATGGTATACCCCGTCCTAAACTGTTTTATTTTTTTGTAAATTGCCTCCATTATATAGCCTAAAATAGATCACTTTTCGCAATAAGGCCGCCACTTGTGACTCTAGATGTAAGATTTTTCCTGTATATTTGATGTTTGTGTGCTGCAATAAAGAGTTAAATAATTAATTAATTCATTTACTTCGCTAGTCGTTCATTTTACAAAGCCATAATCCTATATTATCCTAATATCACAGTCACCCTACACAAGTCAACTCACAAAGAAGCGCCGCACCGTCCGCGATATCGTGCATGCTTTAAAAAGCTTTTGTTTCGCAAATTTTCACAAAATACCCGCGTAGAATTCACAGTGCGAAAATAGAAGACGAACGTTTAGCCTTAATAAGAACCGGGTAGGTTTCCTGACTGAATTACAATGTTTAACTCCGAATTTTCAGGCTTAATTGTTCGGCAAGATTTTGGTTGTGATGATATAAATTTCTTTAAAAAAAAAAATTGGTATGGCTTACAATAACAAAACGATTGCAGATGGAATATCTATAGACCATTTAAGATCTAAAAATATCTTGTCAATCTATGATCTTGTCATTCTAAGATCTTGTCATTCTAAGGTCTTGTCATTCTAAGATCTTATCATTTTAAGATCTTGCCATTCTGAGTTGTTGGTATTATCAGACAGACTCATGCACATAAGATGCCATTGGTTAACACGATAATGAAATTATAGAGCCAGTCTCATAACGTATACATTCATTGAATCTGGATCGAGGCTTTGAGGTAGATCCAACTTTTATTAAATAATATCTAACCTATTTTCAATTCCCATATCTAAGACCTACACTCGACTCCAAACCCTTACAAAGGGCTACCTGGCTAGAACCGTTTCCATTGTAAAGGTATCTAGTTAGTTAGCTTCTGGAAGGATGTCTAAATAAACAACGACATTTGGGCTACGCATTCAAATGTAAATGAACCAGAAGTGAAACTGCGGAGCGTAGGTTTGGAAGTTACACCGAAGTGTTGGGACGTAACAAAACTTACTCTGAGGGGTATGAGCAGAATTAAAATAATTACCAAAAAAAAACTATCTTATCAGTAAGGCAGGCACCGATAGAATTTTTAAGTTATTTCTATCTAACCTGTATACCGAATTTGATAAAATGGAAACAAATGGAAAGTATATATTTTCAAACAAAAGAAAAAATTAAATCGTTGAATCGTTGCTGAGAAATCAAGTAAAACAAACATTAAAAAAATTCTGTCGAATTGATTACCTCCTCTTTTTGTAAGTCAGTCGGCAGAAAAAATATACTATAGCTATGATACAATGACGCTGTCGATCGTAGGCTCAATAGTATTACTGGCCAGTACCATTAGTTGTCTCAATGATACAACTTTATATTAAAAGTAGTCCTACTAGTAAACATACAAGCTAAGTGTTTCGCATGTATGAATCAATTATCATTGAAATCGGCCAGTAAAAGAAAGGGTAGAAAACTTCTACTTTTTGCGAGAAATACCCACCCACCTACCTCCTCCTGATCAATGTATAATTCCCGACGAAAAAAAATATCTAAGAACTCGTAGAACACATACACCAAGTTTGTCAAGATTGGTTGGAAAATACGAGCCGTAAAATATAACTGCCCCCATTTCTCGGAGGTGTTACGTCTACTACTGTAATAATTCGTACGCGAGTACAAATATTTGGTAGACATACAAACACAAACATCTAAACTGGCAGACAAAATCAAAAATTGCTAAAACCAAACCGAAGAAGCTTCGTTCATTTTACCATCCTATATGATTATAATTAATTTATTTACTTTTTAGTATACAAATGAACATAAAGTCTCAATTTTTTGTTCATAACTGTGTAATACGCAGTCAAAAGTTGAGCCCAACAAAGCAGAGTTGGACAAGCTTTGTACTGAGCTCCAGATAACCGGGCTGTATCCCAAATGACGGCTTACACGACATTTTGGGACCGGAGACATAGCGACAGATACACAGACTTATCTTTTCACTCGTATTGGTACAACTTATGTCCAAAACAGTAGGCGCCTATGTAGTTTGATTATGGTCATGTTATGTGAAGACGTTACTTAAGCAAGATAGTTTACTGAAAGTTTGACAATGCCATACAATTTGGCAACTTTGGGCATACATATTTAATTTTTATACAGGGTTATTGGTTAGGGGTTTACTAAGCCGAATGGGAGTTACTGTATCCATCCTATGGAACAACTTTCACTATGGGATCAACTCTGCAATAAACAAAGGAAAAAACAACAGCTGTTCCATACAAAAAGTCTATCGGTCGTTGACAAACGTATAAACAGCTGATTATTTTTTCTCGAATTCAGAGGTCCTATAGTGAAAGTTGTCCCTTTCGGCTTAGTACACCCCTAGGCGATAACCCTGTATACTAAATTGTTTGATCAGCAATTGGACTAGAAATTGGACTTTCGGCCAGGGCGGCGTACGTTTACCAAAAAATGCATAAAGATGTGGTTAATATTGTGAATTAATGAAACCTGCATCAGTTGCCTACTTCATTGTCTATAAAAATTGTAGGAATTGTATTAGAATTATAACATTCCTGGAAGGTTTTTGAATCCAAGTATGACTCAAATGCTCACATTGGTCTATGAAAATTGTCACAAATGTCAAAATTAACACAACAAAAACAAAAAATCGCATTTTTGAATAACCTTGAACTATTTTGATTCGGAATTTATTTTATACACTACTATAAGTTAATTATATTGAATTTGCTTGATATATTATTGATTAATAATCCTTAACGTATTTATAATAGCCGGAGGTCCATACATTTTTGAAACATCTCTTTTATCAGTATACCTATGTATTCTTGTAGTCAAGCCCTTTTATTAGGTACATCCGTTCATGAGCCACGATGCCACAGACACACAGACACGCCAAACTTATAGCACTCCTTCGTTTTTGCAAATCGGATGAACAAAGAATAATCGTATCGTAAACTTTGCTTTCTTACAATATTTTCAACTGTTAAAATAATCCAATCCAACGAGCCCATAGAAATCTCGGACCAAAATAACTGAGAGTTTATTACAAACAAAAGGATGAAATTGGATTAAATGTATCGAAAGAAGATTACGAATCCCATCGGGGACCGAATTTTAATGTTATTTAAGTCCGTAGGTATCTAAGTAATTTCGGAAAATTTTGAAGCCATTTGTTTGGTAGATAATTAAATTGTGTTTCGCTCGGGGAGTCGGGCTTTTATTCTGATGAATGTATAAAATATCGTAAAAAAATTGGTAACGAATAAACTTAGACCGGACTGGTTTCAACAAATCCGTAACCGTTAAAACAAAAAGTTACATACATTAATATTTGTAAGAAGTAAAAATTAGAGATTCTTACAAATCCAAACTAACACCAATTCAAGGTGTAAAACTCGTGCGAAGGGACAGACCGCTAGAAATATCTAAAATCTCGACGACAGACTCGTGGTCATAACAAACATTAATTTAGTATATTATTATAACTCGTCCCATATAAGTATAAATCATCCTTACGATACATGCTGTTATAATGTACATCAAAACAAAAGGAAATTAATGACGCTCAGCCAAAGATGGTAGCATGTATTCAGGGTTGCCATGTTTTATCTCTGCGTTCAGCTCTTACATTTAGACGTATATATAACTAAGATATTATATAGATAACATATAAGGTTAAATAGATATATAGGTCGGATCCTGCCGGTAAGCAGATTAGCAAAGTGTAAGAAACAGAAACTTTACAATAAAATATGAATGTAAAATAAATTACCCGATAGCATTATTGAACTCAATCTTACGCTAATCAAATCAAAAAGAAAAAAAAATCTTGAAAGATATCCTTTTTATAAACTCAGTAAATATATGTCAATGCAGCTTGTCGAATCATTACAAAATATTACATATATAAGAATGCCCTGATTTGAAAAAAAATATTTGAAAGGGTTATAATATATTTTATAAGGTATAAAGGTATATTTTTTGAGTGGTCTCATTAAAAGTTTACCAAAATCGGTCCAGGAGTTTAATATTAAAATCTCAATATCTAAAGAAGTTCTATCAGCGCCTGCCATTATATAAGTTGGTAATCACTTTTTTCCAAAGAACTTGTTAACGAGAAGTTTGGGCATCGTGTGAAAAGTTTAACAAGTAATTATTAAAATTATACAGACATAATTCAGGATTACGTAAAAGACACTTGTGACTTTGTACAGGATATATTTACAAACTCCTATTATTTTAGGATATACCAACGCGACTATAGGCCGGCTACCGCTGTTATAAGCGTATCTTAGCGTAAAATCTAAGATGATCATTATAGTGACGTGCCATTTTATGAATTGACAATTCTACAAATTTATCGATTAGGGGTGTACTAAGCTGATACGGGTTTGACATACACATAATAAGTAACAACTTTTTTTTTTAATTCAAAACTTATTATTAGTTTATTTTTACAAAAACAATTTTTAATCTATAATATAAAAATTTACCTAAACACTTAAATTAAAAAACCCCATCCAACTCACTGCCTTGTGGCAATGTTCCCAGGATGCTGGCAGCGTTACCTCGCTGAATAATTAAACTTAACTTTTGAGCAAAGTAAGTGCCAGCCCTGGGATCTCCCGAGGCAAGGACCAGTAACAACTTTTACTTTTTTGACCAATTCTGAATTCAAGAAAAGAAGTTTTTGCTTTATCGAGGATTGATTAACTTTTTCTACGGAACATATGTATTATTTTCTCGAATTCAAAGCTAGTTCCAGTGTAAAACGTATTCCTCAGGAGTAATATAGTGAACCCCTTTCGCATTAGTACAACCCTAGCAAATAACCCTGCATAATAACGTCACTGATATTGTCAATTACTATTCTAGCAAAATATACGTACATAATTATTATCTTAGTTACTGAACTCGCTGAATCGTAATTACTGAACTGACATTTGGTTTTACTAAGAATCTACTAAGCTTGTGGGGTATTTAGTATTCCAAATAGACAAAAACGTCAAAACTAAAACTTTTTCTTTTAATATATATATATTAAAAGAAAAAGTTTTAGTTTTACTAAAACTTTTTTAATATTCCAAATAGACAAAAACGTCAAAACTAAAACTTTTTTAATATATATATATTAAAAGAAAAAGTTTTAGTTTTGACGTTTTTGTCTATTTGGAATATTTAATACCCCACAAGCTTAGTAGATTCTTACGATTCAGCGAGTTCAGTAACTAAGATAATAATTATGTACGTATATTTTAATAAGTGATAATATATATATATATATATATATATATATATATATATATTATACTAGCAGTCTACACTTTTTTCTGTTGAACAAAACACCAAATTTCCATCTCACTACTTTTTCATTGTAATAGGCGCATGTATAAATTATATCAAATGTATCCTGGATATAATTACAGTATTATCACAGTATCCTTATTATTATGCCACCAACTTTCTGTTTTCATGCTTACGCTTACGCGGCGCAGTCGCTCATGTTTGACCGAAGTGTAAGCGCGCCAGTTTTAAATCTGAATTAAAACTTTGCATACCCTACCCTCATTACGCCTAAAAGATAACTTTGCTCATAAACAACAAGTTTTATGTTTAAAACAAAGTACAGTTAAAAAGACTACGACATAAAAGGGATCAAATTAATCACATTGTATGGGGAAGCTAAATAATTACTTATTTTTAGACGTTATTTATTGTTCTCAGGGATACTCTGCGCGTACAATATAACAATGTGTTCAGGATGATGTTGAAACTTCCTCGATTTTGCAGCGCCTCTGGTATGTTTGCTGATAATCACACCGATGACTTTCAAGCTATCATCAGAAAAAGGTAGCGTCTCTGGTTAGAAAACTTCGGGGCAGTGACAATAGCATCCTGAAAGTCATAGCGGATGACCCGCATGCTCCTCCTGTATTCAGGCATCTAATGCGAACCATGATTTCGCAAAAGGCACCTGCGAAATACATGACTCAATAAGTAATTGTACGAGTACATTATGATACAAGTGTGCAAAGTTGATCGAAAAATCAAAGCAAACGAGTGTCATACGACGTTTTTCAACACGTTTGCGAGTAAAAAAAATAAACACTCAATATCATTATATTTTAATTATTAAAAACAATTAATAAATGTTCTATTCAAAGAACAATATTTTTCCGTGCGCGTTATTTTTCTTATTACTTCATTCAGCTGCGCGCGCATATCAAAGAAGGCGCGAACGAAAGAGTTCTGTTACCAACCTTAAGAATAAATCTTATGTTTTTGTATTTCTTAGTTTTTGTGTAAACATAATAAGATAAAATGTAATTAATGTAGAATATAAAAAAAGTCACAAATAATTTTTCTCCATTAAACACTTAAGCACTTACTTAAGTAAGTGCAATTAATTCCTTAAAATATTTCAACTATTTGTCGCGGCATAAAAACTCATTAATGTGGCTTGTGCAATAATGGTTAAGTCAAAAAGGCGAATGTACGTAATGAGTTGCCTAAAATCGATACAATAAGAAGTCTGTTTCATACGTCTGAAGAAAAAAACTGTTTCTTTAATAATTACTAACTTTAGTTCTATTTTATTGTAAGATTTTATTTGTACTCAACAAATAAACACTTACAATAAAATAGAACTAAGAGTTACTAACAAAATATGGATCTTTATGTTGACCGCAAATTAAAAAAAAACACATTTTATTTTTATTTATTTTATCTAAAAAAAATTTGTTCTAAGATTTTCTGATGTTTTTGAAATTTTCGTATTTTTGGATACTTTTTGTAAGCTTTTAGTTACTTAATAGGTACAAATATATCCTGGCATTAATATGCCAGGATATACCCATTACACACAGTTAGAGTCTCTCCTAAGAATCTCCCCATATTTTTACATATTATAAATGTCTTACTTTCTTACATACATATTGAAATTAAACTCGAAGTCTTATCAGATCAGTTAAGGGATGCGTCTGCGTCAAAGCTACAAATTAAAAAAATTAGCAAATTTTTACAACTTAAGAAAATTTTAAGAATTTTCCTACTAGGTTTGGCGACAAAACAAAATATACACAATTAAGCAAGTGATTAAAAGGGACAATAAACCCGACTGCAAAATCTTTATACGTGTGTATCATCTTTAATTATTTTTTATATCACTTACATAACATAAAATACGACCGGTCGTTTAGGCTCTAGTGCCAAAGAAATATACCTACATACATACACTCGAAAAACATAACCCTTCTTAATTCGCAGCTGGATAAAAATACTGGTTTAAACAATTTTTTTTTTCACAAAAAACAGATTTTATAAAATTGAGCTTTTATTGAGAGAACATTAATCAAATTTACCAAAAACTACAAGCGTTGATTTTGACGGTTTTAGCCTATTATAATGACATCCGCCATAATCCCAAGCTACTCGTACAGCAACTTCTGTGTAGATGACTGCTAATTTTTTTATTAAACGGATCTTCGTGGTTAGTAACACAATTTTTCAAACTTGTCTGTGTAATTGGAACCTGAGGAAGTTCCCTCTCAAGGGAAAATGATTTTGTGGATATAAAACCAGAAATTCGCTAGTCATTTTCTGTTTTATCGTCTTTGATTTCGGTTTGAAAAGATACGTTTTTAAGAATTGTGGTTCGTTTTTTATCGTTTCGGTTCATTTTTGACATTAAAGGAGATGTATTTATTATAACTGGTTTGCTTAGTAACAAGAGTATAACCATATTTTTAGAGTACAAAAATGTATTTTTTATAAATGCCAAAATAAATTGACGTGTACAAACCATCGTGGTTTATTCTTAGAATTATTTTTGATAGTGGTATAATTGTATTAAATTGATGATATAATAAAATTATGGTCTTAAACTACAACATACTGATAATATTCTTATCGTGGCAAAACTCTGACGACCAAAAATGTACAAAAAATAATATACAAAAATAAAATAAAAACAACTAAATTTTTGGTCTACCGAGAAAGAGATTAAAAGCCTTTTCCGTATCTTGTAGTTTTACAGGCACATATATTTCACATTAAAATGATTTTATTATTGTAATAAACAATTTTAAGGTAAGAAATTAGCTCAGTTTCTACCATTAGCAACACAGACAATTTCATCTTCTATTTATTATTCAAAAACCAATGCAACCCCTATTTCTAAAGCAACCATTTTCATCAGTCCGAATAGCTAATCAATCCTGCAGACCACACTGATTTACTACATTGACCAAGGGCTTTATTTTTGAATCGCTCGTATGAATTCATCACTCGTCAATGACGTCAATTACGAAGGATGTGCAAAAAGACGCATTCTTCAAAAATCATACTCTATGGTAACTAACGAATGTTCTAAGTCATTTTATTTAGAAAACGTTGGATTCATATTGTTTAAGAAGACGGGTTTTCGCGCGTACCTGATTGTTGGAAAGGTCCAACTATAGCTTCGTTCACAATCGGTGAACTTCATCAGGGATGAAATGAGTCGTTCGTGTCTTCAACAATGGCACGTCTCGCACATTCACTACTGGTCATTGGTCTAAGTCACTCATATTTCGAAAGTTTGTCAGATGGTTAACCGTAAAAGTAAATAAAATCTTACTTTATTTCAATTTACGTAATTTTCAACGTTTCTAGTTTTACTTAAATTTTAAATTTAATGTCAAAATGTAAGTACTTAATTATGACTGACGTCATATTATTTCTGAATCAAATGTAAAAATGTTATCATAATAATGGTTCAAATTGCGCATAAACAGAACCTTTTGAAATTAAATTCACTGGTGTGTTTTTTGGCATCCAAAGCTGGAAATCATACGGGTGATCTCAAAAATAGGAGCCCAAATCTGACGCATCACGATTTGTGCTTTATGATTGTCAAATGCTTGACTATTTGTGGCTGTACAGGGTTTTGACTGCAATTTAAACATGGATAAATTGGCAGTTCTGTGATAGTTGACCTCTCGAGAATTAACGTTTTTGTGACCTTAAAGCAGGACTCCTTTTGGCCAATTTTGTGAAAATTTAGAATTTGTAACTAAAATTTGGGTACTGTATTCTTACCAAATACTATTGAAAGCTCAACATAGTGGGGTTCAGCAAGTTAATTAGGAATAATAACATTAGGTATAAACCGGGAAAGTGCTTGTTCACAAAAGTGCTTGTAAGTGGTTATTAACAAAATGCAATGACTGACTACAACAAAAAAAAGCAAATGGATTACCACACTGAATGGCAATGCTTATTTGTTTGCATGACCTGTGTCCGGGTGTTTATTATATATATGTATGTATATCAGTCATCAGGTTACCATAGCACAGACTTTGCCTAGTTTGTGTTGTCCCATATATATTATATTATTATTATACGTTAGGCCAGACATACACCGGCATTTTGGTCAGGCGTCGCATAAACCAAACGCTCCGATAAGTTTTGTAAAATACGAGTAAGATGAGCTCACGCTCCCCACGGCCTAAAGTCAAATGACTTCATATGGCTCAAAAATGTAACCTCTTTCGAGGCTAGAATATTTTCGCCGCTTATGCTGTTGCTTTAGGAATTTAACATTTAATAAATTTAACATAGTAGTCCTGACCGAAATCTTTAATAAATCGCCAGCAAGCAAAAATCTCCCATTTTGCCGACGAAAAATTAAATAAGTAATAAATTTGTGATGTAGCTACAGAAAACATAATATTTATTTTCTATCCTTCTTAAAGCAAACTCATCCGAGCAACGGCCTCATTCCACAGTAATAAAACATGAACAAACAGTACACTTACTACTCTTTCGAAAGCAGCCAAGAAAACTTTTCAAACAATTACTTTCCTCTCGGAAAATGGCTTTTATTAAATGTTTGCTTGTTTGCGTAAACAAATTGGTTTTTCTAATGAACAGATGTCTGTCGCAGGAGTTATTTTGTCGAGTGGGCTATGTGCACACTGTATGATAAATCTCTTGAATTAATATATTTTATTTTTCAATGTATCTTGGTTGGGCATTCCATCGAAAATCGTTATTTTTGCATTAGTAATGCTATTCTCTAGTTATTGTCAGTTTTTCATGGTGTTTAGATCACTTCCAAATAAAAAATAAGAACTGTAATTATAAGATATAAAGTTAATGTAGAGTATATTGAATAACAAAAGTTAATACTAAATATTCCAAAATATTTAATATTCCAAAGTTTTAAAAAATTGGGTGTCTGCTCCAAAGTTAGGTCAGCGGAATGGATGATGGCCAGATGATTATAGAAGAAACCGGTGTCGAGCCATGAGACTTAGGATTGATACCTATCTATTGAAACATCCTGTTTTTAACAGTCTTTAAAAATAGAGGAGATTATCAATTCGTCGAAATCTTTTTTGTGTATGTATCTCAATATTTTCGCATTGTTTAGACCAATATAATAATTTTGATTAAAATTTTAGTAGGTCAATAAATTAAAATACTTGAAAAATTGTGCCAGAAAATCGAGGTTGATTTTACAAAGGTACAAAACATAAACAAAAATATTTTAAAGTAAAGTAAAGTAATATTTATTGACCTTTAAATAACGTTCGTTACAGGCAAGTCTTATTACATTTGAATTAAGAATTACTTAAAAAATTTAACTTACAAATCTCATTCATATACGATTACTTAATATTAGCTCCTAGTTTAACAGTTCTCTTGACAAATATTTACATTATGATTGCTTTGTTTAGTTATTAGTGATATTTTATTATGGTTGTTTGTTACACAAGACCGATGATTCTACAAGCTGCATTGACATATATTCGCTGAGTTTATAAAAAGGATTGCTTTCAAAAAAATACTTCAATTTTTGTTTAATTAAAAATCTAACGCGTGTTTGATTTATTTTGTTTAAGAATACGGTAAGCTGGTAAGGTACAAATCGTTGGACCTTTCTAACTATCAGGTACGCAAACGAAACTATGTGTTTCGTTCACCTTCAGTGAACATCATCAGGAACGAAATGAGTAGTTCGTGTCTTCAACGATGACACGTCTCGCACGATCACGTATAGTTGGACTTTTCCAACAGTCAGATACGCGTGAAAACCCGTCTTCTTAAACAAAATGAAGAAATTATTTTAACCATTATGTATCCAACTTTATTACTTTACTTGATCGACGTTTGAGGACAATTCCTTTTTTATTATTTTGACATTTTTGCGTTTTCGATAACCGTTTTCTGTTTGCGACATTTTTCTAATAAACGCTTTATTTTCGTCCATTGTTGTTCATTTCGTTCAATGGATTCTTCTACAATTTCCGGAGTAACAATATTTACGTAATTTCAATAGCCTGAATTGTATAATATTTTAAACGGCTCCAATAAGAGAAGATGGTTTCAATACACCGGTTTTTATATGTATATTCCTTTAGTTAAAAATACGTTTGGAAGCCTGGAAGTTAGTTAATAATCTTTTTTTTTGTTTGAAAGGGCTTTGTTATACCTATAATAATTATAATCGATACACGTTTTATGTAAATCAGTCAATTAGTATGGTTTTAAAATTAAAATAACTCTACGGAAAATCTGGTTTTACAAATTTTATAATTTTATTTTCATTTAGCTTAGGAAAGTATTTGTTCCCAATATTGGGGGGGTTTGCTGCAGCGCCATTTGCGAGCTGATTTCAATAATATTTGGCAGAGAAACGTGAAACACAAACTCAAATAAGATATCTACTTATCTAAAAATCGGTTAAAAGTTTTTTCCTTTTTTATAGTTGCAAATTCATAGTGGTCGCTAAGTCAACAGTTCGCAGAATAGTAGTAGTTCTTCTAGTATTATAATGAATGTTTTGACCCGCAATCCTTTTCCAAAAATATAATGGTCAGTAAAGATGATATCTTCAAACTTACCGCGACATGAGAGTCTGAAAGGGAACTTCGGAACTAGTTACAAAGAGTATAACGCAGTGTACCAAGGAGGTTAGAGCCTAGCGCTTTGCTCTACTTGGAGTTCTATTCGTGTTAGATTAAGTACTGTTATAAATAAATCTATCTATCTTCTATATTATTTATAGAAGTAAGAATTCAAATTCGATTCGACGCGTGACCAGAATGCCGTTTTTTATCTGGCCCAACATTGTCATTCAGCGTGGTAATGCGGCTTCTCCGTTGGTATGGGTTGAAGGATTTGTATTATCTGTAGATCTTAAATGGTCTATTTTTTAATCTTTCTGCTAATTATTTTTTTGCTGTTGTAATTAGTAATATTATTTTTAGTAATCAAGGCACTTGCTCTGTAGGTTAGAACTTTAAAAAGAGTAAAAATATTTACCAATAAGGGACGTAGACTCTAAACCGCTGAACCTAGAGACATGAAATTTAGAGTGTATGGGTGAAGTAAGGAAGGATTTTTGGAAATTCAACCTAAGCGGCTCTAAGTTTTTTTTTATATTCCATGTCATGTCGCGGGCAACGTCGCAGGTAACAGCTAGTAAGGCTTGATATAATTATAAATAAAATAGTTAGATGTAATTTATTTTTTCATGACTTACTAAATGCAGGGGTATTTATATTTAATATAAAATAGAATATTTGGAAGAAAGAAACTTAAGTCAAACTTTTTTCACAAAAAAACACTCTTTTCTTTGTCAGTTTATTCAGTTGCATATCTCATCGTCAAAGACTCACGCTTGCATAGAAAAACGGTTTTATATTTGAAATTTTCCTTCCTTTCCTACATTTCAACGCATAACGTCCCACTGCTTGACAAGGGTCTCCCTTAGAAATGGGGTGTAGGCCATAGACCACCACGCTGACCAGATTACGGGATGAGGTCCCGTAATCTGGTCTGCGTGGTGGTCTTATTTTCGAAAGCTGCTTCGACAAGCAGGTTTCCTCACGATGTTTTGCTTAACCGTTTAAGTATGTGATAATTAATTAAAATATGTACTTGAGTGAAATCACAGGAGTGCATGCCTGAACATACCCGCGCCCCTCTGACCAATTATTATTACATACACATAATAATAAGATGAGACAACATCCACACAAAGGTCTTCAGGTCCCAAACTAGGCAAAGCCTGTGCTATGGTAACCTGATGACTGATATACATACTTAGAAATAAATATATACATACTTATATATATAGAAAACACCCAGACACAGGTTAAACAGACATGTTCATGCATACAAATTTTTGACCTGTCCGGGGATCGAACCCGGGACCAGCGGCGCAGAAGGCAGGGTTGCTACCAACTGCGTCAACCGGCCATTCAACTATTACTTGACAGGAATAAGAACACCAGATCTTATACCCTGAAGACACCCGCCACTTCTTATAATTCCGATCTATAAGTACATAACTTCTTATAAATCAGCGAGGGTACGACCGGAAGTGAGCTTCGTGGCCGCGTCACTTCCGGTGATTAACGACCCTAACCCAATTTCCTTTAAACTCTGAGGAAAATATTGGTCGTGGCTCAAGATGGAAGTTTCAGCTAAGTTTTTCGAATGACTTTTTCCTCCAATTAAGGAAGATGACCCGTACGATACGGTGCTGAGTTGCGATTGACTTTTGTTGAGTTAGTAGTGGAAGACTTTTATAGGTTAGTAAAATTGGGTTATAAAATTTGGGCTATTTTCTGTAATTCCGTTCTAACTTGATCAAATTATTAAAACGCGGACAAATTATAACTTGGTTTTATGTGTTATTTTTGTGTGATCCGTAGATAATTCGAGATCCAAGGATACAAATCCCTTTTTAGCTTATTCAATTTTTTTTCTTAATATCTTTATTTGATAATATTATCTTAGGACTATATTTTTATTTAAAAAAAAAGGTTATGTATTTAACATTAATTCAATAGTAGTGCTTTATTTAACGTAATAAAGTCATCAACTTAGACGGTTGTTTAACTTTTATACAAAATGAATATATCTTATCTTATTATGTCCGCTTTCTGAGAGATGTCAGGTCTCAAAAAAGGCATATTTTTTCTACTCTTTTTCCGCGTCTGTAAATTGATTCCAGTTGTAATGATTTATATCTATTATGCAGCTTACAGAGCTTGTATTCAAAAAAGTTTAAAACAATTAACAGTGTTTTTAAGCATGATAAACTGCTATATAATGACTTGCACAATTTTTATCTCTTAATTCTGAGCTTAAACCTAGATTTTCTTTTTTGCAAGTCACCCTTAGTTGCTTGATATAAAATCCGAGTAGGTATAAAATTGGAACCTTTATAGATAGATATACTTCAATAAGAGGTAGTTTGAGTTTTAGAGTCTAAAAGACTTTAAAGCAACTGTTAGCTGTTCATTTGTTTGTTAATGAGACGTTTTGGGTGGACAAAGAATGATTTATTTCTGTTTGTCACCTCAATCAGTCCCCGAGAGAGGTCACTAACTTTTTACTTTACGTGAATATGTCTTGGTAGAATAAAATTTATTTGACCAATTTTCATCATCAGCTTACTCTCGTACACTGCTGTATTAGAATCTCCCAAGGCGTGTCAAAAGGTCCTATTCTGGTCATGACGTCTCTATCCCCTGCCTGCTATCTTTTAAATTCTGATTGATTTATTTATTTTATTTTTAACTTTTATTTCTGTATAAACTTAACAAAGCAGTCTCCTATAACTTGTACCGTAGCAATGACTCATAGAACGCCTTCTCAATTGATATGATTTATTAACTAGGAATAGATCTTACACTCCTGCTTGTGATTTACAAGAAAATGCGCGCCATCTATTGTTAGACTTTATCAATGGATGGCCGATGAATAGTTTCGGAGCTTGAAGAGGCTAGAAACTTCTGCGTTGATTATATCCAATATAACGAATATGAATCGTAAGGGTTTTAGTGATTCAGTGGGAGAATTTTAATATTCTATAAATAAAAGTATAGATTGGCTTCAAATTAAACATGTAGATGTTATTTTTGGTTTTTGTTTCTGTGCTCGAGGTGACAGGCTGATTGGTTGTTTTTCTTCATAGTTATTGTTAAAGCATGCCTTGATTTACGATTAAATTAGAATAATTTATAAATAAATTGTCTATAATTTAGGATTTTAGATTGATTATATAATACAGATTAAAGTAAAATATAAGTAAATCTAGCAAACACATAAGCCAGTATTTTCCACTAAAATTACTATTTAAATTGCTGGCCTCGAACCTGACGTACTGATGTACTGTCTTTAAGAAGTTAGTTTCCATATAATGTTTTATAAGCAAACTGTTATTAATTCTTTTACCACTTTTACTAGCGAAATGACTGTTGCCGAACTATTGAATACTGCCGACGGATGTCAATGCGTCAGTGGATTTCAATCGGCCTGACCTGTATTGTCAAATCAGGCGTTAACGCGGTCGAGAGCAGGTCAAACCCACATCTTAGAGGCTTTGTACGTACCTACTATAGGTATACCATCGTATAGACAGTAGGATTCGTACGTACAGGGCTTTAAGATTGTCATAAACTTAATGTGTTAAAAGTTAGTACTTTTATGGTAGCATCGGTGAACCCCTAGGGCCGAGAGAGCGCAGGTTTGATCCCAGGTAAAGTTCCAATTTATAAGTTTCTCCGAGTTTTTCCCTCATTTAAAAATGAGAATACAATCATGTAACAAAGAGGACCATAAAAATTATGGTAAATGGTAGTTCCAAGAGAGAGCTTCCTAAGAAGACGTGGATGAGTTGTTTGAAGAGGGATATGTGTGAAAGGGGAGTGAATGAAGGGATGACTGCTGATGGGATAGAGTGGAAGAGGAAGATATGCTGTGCCAACTACAGGTAGTGTGATAAGATCAGAAAGATGAGATGATGATGTACATATTTATGAAAATTAATTAACACTTGCTTTAGCGGTGCAGGAACACGTCGTGAGGAAAACTGAATGTCGGAGAAGGTTAATTAATAGCTTACGATATTAAGTAAAATTCCCAACCCGTCAACCAACCTAGCATGGTGGGCTATGATCTACACCTCCTTTGTAAGGGAGAACCGAACGCTGCAGCGGGGCGTTATGTATTGAAACTTTTAATTCTAGTAATAAATTTTAATAACCCTGTAGGTTAGGAGTAGTAAATATATAGGTGTGCATATTGAATGGTCACCTTGCGGTTGATAGGGAAGCAATGGGGTATTCGTGTCTCGATAGCTACCTGAATAGTATAATACAGGTAGCTACATGTAGATTGAGTTCATGAACGATGGACATATTCCAGGGATTTAAAATAGAAGAAGGTTGTCAATTTGTCGGAAATTTAATACTGATTTCCCAAAAAAAAAGTACTCAATTTTTTTATGTTTGATAACTGATTCTTCGGAGACAACTTACCTATTTGAAAAGCTTTTTTTCTTTGAAACGGTCCCCATATAATTTTATCAAAATCTATCTAGAGAATGGATTTTTAAATTGTAAAATAGAAAAAGTTCTATAGTAGCTTTAAAAATATATATATTTTTTAAATTAGATTTGTGTTTGTTTGAAAGCGTTTATATTTCACGGGTAGTTACATCGGAAAGTACTTGGATTTATAACTTTTTGAAAATTGAAGAAGCAATCTGTCTTTTCACTTCCCCACATTCGAGTAATTTGCAGAAATGCCAGGCCTATAAATGACAGACATAGTTCTTAACATAATTAAAAAAATAGCTAATTTTATTATCAAAGGTAGTGGTAGCCTGGTCGGTAAAGCCCGTTGCCTCAGAAGCGAAAGCGCGCGGATTCAATCCCAGGTTCAGGCATGCACCTCATATATTTTACTCGTGTGCGTATTAGAATTAATTACTAAATAAAATTAATTAGAATTTTATAAATTAAAAAATTATTAATTTTTATTATATTAATTAATTAAACGGTGAAGGAAATCTTTGTGAGAAAACCTTCTTGTCAAAGAAAATTTATAGCTTTCGAACATAGATAAGCGAATTTAAGCAGCGTGCTACGCTTTGGGTACCTACATACAATATTTAAAAAAACGCATATATTTTCTAAAATGTCTGTATTGTATGGATTAGAAATCTGCTCAATAATTTTAGCAAATAATAAAGAATATGTAACTTTAATACTTTTACTCATAATTCCGTCATGAAAACTTACCAATCAAAATTACGAAATAATTTCTATTTATTTTATATTAAAGATTTTGCTTAGAAACCAGATCAAGAACCCAATTTTCATTAATCCGACACGGAAAAGAAAGTCAAAATTGCACAATAAATTTGATAATTGATTAAAAATTGCGGCAAAGTAAAATCATGGGGTCTATAATTGGGCGGCGCCGCCCGCCCTGCCTAAGATAATAAAAGGAACAAAACTGGGCGGAAATAATTATGATCAAAGGCAATCCGTGTGATTTAAAAATCGTTACTTGAACTGGTAAATTTCATTTTCAATTTCTTTACGTTTTAATTTATTAAATAGGCGATGTTCCATGGCAAATATAGTAAGTAATTAGACCATGGTTGCCTGAAAGAAATCACTTGGAGCGATAAGGCTGCCATTAGGAAACTAGAATATTTTTTGTATAATTTTTTTAAAAGTGATTATTTTAAAATTCCACGTAAAAACAGTTTTTAACTGTGGGGTGGACAAATTTCGTAATGTAAGTAGATGCGCACAGCCCTGGCGTACCTATCAAAGTAAATTTGGAGAAACTAAGCGCTGTTTTTGTGAAGAAATATAATTAAATCTTATAATATTTACGAATTTACTAATTTTTATAAGCTTTTTGCTAAAGATTTGTCTTATTGAACCTTAGACCGTACGAGTTGCAATCAGTATAGTAGCAATTTGAAGAATAATATTTATGAAGTTAAAAGTTTGTGTGTGTTTGTTTGTTACACCTTCGCGCTCAAACGGCTCAACGGATTTGGATGCAATTTCACAATAGGATAGCTTAGTTCCTGGATACTACTTTCTATAATCAAAATTTCGCGGGTGACACCGCGGGGCGCAGCTAGTCTGCAGATGAAAATCAATGACACTTTGCTCATAAAAATAAGTCTAACGGATTGGACCTGGTGTAGAGGGAAAGAGTTAACTGTATATTTATTACATAGATACATACTTACATACACTCGAAAAACATTATCCTCTTTTTGGACCGTCAGCTAAAAAAGTCATAAATGCAAACAAAAATGGAGGTCAGATGCTAATAAAAGTCGCACGAAGTAACTCAGATACACTAAATCAAACAGATCGGAAACTGAAATGGAAAAACTTCGATGGGTTTTGCTGATGCATTTTTATTTTCTATAACCTAATAATGTTGCAATACGAAACACTTTTAACTGACTTCAAAAACGAGGAATTTCTCGTGTCGACGGTTTTTTTACATTACATTACATTGGATTTTCTGCCTGAAATAATAACATTTATTATTATTATTACTTAAAGACACTAGACTGTTTTTTTTAAGTGCAAATATGGTGGTTTTATTATCAGTATTATTTTTGTAGTATGTGATCTTTTTGTTTCGGGGTGATTTTAATCAATGTTGTTGAAAACTTGCCATACAATATATATGAATTTTATGAATTCTTGAAAAGTCTGTGATTATTGATTGGGGAAAATTTTTCCCCAATAATTAGAGAAATATACAGCGGCGGGTCAAGAGTTTTAAATATGAGTAAATAAAAAAAAATGGGTCTAAATTATTTAGTACGAAAAAATTTTTTTACTACAACAGTTAAAATATAGATAGATTACCTATAGATCATTTAAGATCTATAGATAAACCAAATGCTCCAACCCACCACCAGAAAGCAGCGTGCTTTACCACGCTGAATGGCAAAGCTTATACGTTGGGTCAGATAAAAACCGGCATTCTGGTTACGCGTCGAATCGATCAAACGCTCCGATTAGTTTTGGAAAATGAAACGAGCTCCCGGTCCCCACGTGCCTAAAGTCTCGACTAAGTATGGCTCAAATATGTAACCTCTACCGAGGCAAATACTTTTTTGTGTATGTTTTTCTAGATCTCTTTTATTTGTATACTTTATTTTCTAATTTTTCGGCACTTTATTAATCGGCCAAAATGCTACTGCTCCCGCATTCTTCAACCGAAGCTAACATAATTTTTTTATTAAATAGAAATTATAAATCGTTTTACACCTTAATATTTAAAAGAATTATAATTAATAACACTATATTACCCCTTAACCCCTTCAAATAAATATGTTCATAGCAAAAAAAAATATATGTTACATCCTGCACGTGACTTTTGTTATTTTGAACAATTTCAAAAATACAGCAGGCAGATGACCCTTGAACAAAAGTCAAAAGCTCTTGTTCAAAATTCCTGGAAAACTCCAATTGGTCGTACCTACTACATTGCTATTCAATCTCGTGCCTTTTTGCACTCTGACCGATGATTTTTGCTGAAGATTGATGACTCGTATTAAACACTAAAGATAAAAGTTTAATTGCTCTAGCAATGCATGTTACATTAATTAATATGTCCAGTAAATGTTTGATGAGATTTTAACGTTTTTATCTAACGAAATAACATTATGTTTCCCTTTCTTATTCTGCAGCGCCAGAATAAGTATGAAATAAGTATGTAAGAAACCGTATCCACGATAAAATTGGTTTTTCCTAGACAAACGGCAAATATGATACTAAAAGTATCACACTTATCCAAGAGCTGGTGCAACCATACACAGCACAAGGCGGATTTGTACAGTGCCTTGAAAGATCCAAAATTAAGCCATCGCCTGGATGTATCTGTGACTCGGAAAAGGAAGAAACCAGCATCTACGCCATTGTCGACTGTCCTGTAAACATACTAAAATGGATTTTTTTTAAATGTTCATATAGATCATCTGTCGAGCATATGGTTTATAACACAAAAATAATTTTCCAAGTCGGTTCACTCGTTGCGGCGCCATACTACACGACACAAAGTAATTAAAAAAAAATTGAGCTCTTTTATTGAAGTCACTTAATATTATACAGGAATAAAAAATTGATAGTGATCAACACGAACAAACATTTGATGACGTGACATATCTATAAACGATATTTTATTATAAAATCATCGCATAAAGAGACATGGCAGGAAACGGAACCGAGGGAGAGGCATTGCTGTAAAACTGGAATGTTCAAAGTTATTTACGCACCAAGGCAACGAACGAACGTTTATTGCGAAATTTTGAACGTAACTCTTTTTTGTCCAAAAACGGCGATGCTTTTATTTACGAAATATAAAATTTAAATAAATATTTTTTTCGTATGCCACAATAACTTACCTACTACACAATATTACTCCACTAATTTCTCTAGACATCCGAATCGTTAAATTTTTAACAAATACACCTTTTTATACAACGTGTAACAAGAAGGTGTGACAATACTTAAGGGTGTTAGTCTACCCATCAAAATGAACCTACCTTGGAACAAAATTTAGCAAAATTCTAGAAAACATTATTGTGTTCTCCATATAACTTGACCAATCACGTAACTATTTTTTGTATGGAGAACATCATATATCTTTTTAATATTTTTTTTTTATTTTGTTTTGCTCGTACAATGGGTTCACCTTGATGGGTATAATAACAGCATTAAGTATTGTCACACCTTTCTATTACACGTTGCATATAGCTGCAACTAAATCACTACTAAATCTCAAAATTGAAATTAAACCCCAAGGTTTTGTTCATAATCGCAAAAATCACCGAAAAGTAACACGTATGTTCCTAAAATATTTAAAGGGCCAACCCCCAACTATTTACCACATAATTACACCTCCACCTACCCTGAGGTTACGCGCTATGTTTTTTGAAAAGTCTATAAAATCGGTTCGAGTCATAGAGCATGGAATTTGATATTTGGATCACCATAGACCGGCCGGCAATCTTGTAACAATAAAAGATATGAGCACTATGTAAATTGTGATCCACGTTTTAAAACTCACTCGCACATATTACATTGTATCATATAATATATATATATGTTTTCGTGTTTGTTTTTCTCTATAAATGTGTTTACTTAGTCCGAAAAATTAACTAGCGATATGGTATGGCATTTTAGTGACTTGTATTTAATGGTTCACGTAATTACGATCACTAAAATATTTGGTGTCTAAATGAAGTAAATTAACCAATAAATAATATTTTTAGGAGTTGTTTCATATTATGTGACAATTTGTTTTCTATTTTAGATAAGATTATAATGTAATGAAGTTCTATGAATAATTTCTTATTTAGTTGTTAATTTTAAATTACTTGTATATCATATTATGTTGCTGCAGCTTACAATAAGTAAGTAGAGTCAATTCACGATAAGAAACAAAAAGCAGCGATATTGATGAGATTATAACGAGATTCCTTGCTGAAAACGCGTGACATGCTTAACGTTATGTTGACTCAATATGTTATTTTGATCATATAAAACAAGCGCGTTCCGTGCCACGGTAAAATAAAAAATTTGATATTGACTTAGTAAACACTGTTCCACGTGATTTCTACAAGCTTAGAACGACGCAGCAGCGGCAGCGGTCTGGAAATGTTCAAATTGAATAAGGGCTATTCTACTTTGGATAACGAATCTATGGTTAGTGTGAAATTTACATTTAGATGGAAAAACTCTAGATTCGTTGGTTCACTTACTTTTATCGAATCTTACCAAGTCTGACCATACGTTGGCGGTCGCCACAGGTACTTTACAAAGTTTTAAACTTGAAAATTGCTCTTTTTAACATAAAAATGCTGCTATTTTATTGTTTGCTACAGTTCTTTCCATTTCTATTCATTTCTTTGTATGTTATGCCACGTTGACTGCAAAAATAACTATTACAATTGTAAGCTCTTGAAAATAATACTTCTTTCTACCTAACTGCCTAAAAGAAAGGTAATGTATGTCGATTGTATGTCTGTATGTATATTTAACTCTTTAGGACACTCTACAGCCTAAACTGGTAGTTTTATCGATTTAGATTTGCGAAGTGTCATTAGATTATTAATACAAATGTAACATCTTGCCTTGTAACATAAATAATTATTAACCTTTAAATAACTTTCGTACCAACATTATTTGAAGAATAAAAAAAATATTTTTTATGGTGGTAGGCGTTGCCTATCGCTCGCCTGGTTAGCTACAAGTTATAAAATCTGTCGCCAAGCACCTAACGGTGTGTTCCCGCAGCCTTCCTTGAGAGCTAGTGTATTCCAGACTAGTCATGCTCCATCTAGGGCTACGGTATCGCTGACTCTCGTGGTCGTGCGAACTTGTGGTCAAATGCCTAGCTGTGTAAAAAAAAATATTTATCAAGCTTACAAACATACTTTTTTCATTTATAATAAGTGTCAGTATAACCAGGTTTACGTGTCACAATACGTCAATACTATCATATTATTCTGTTTTGTGAAAGGTTCTATGCCATAATAATGGGAAACCAGAGAGACGGTACACTTCAAACGCCTATTTCTTGTGCAGTAACAAGATACGCTTCCACAAGTGCTTGGGGTGCTACTGCGGATGATTATTTCGGAAAAATATTTTTTGAAAATATTTACGTCTGACAAAAAAAAAACAGCTTATTTCAAACCTGACCCAAAATCCTAACTGTAGCGGGTTACGAGTACCTATACAGTTGAAGTTGGAGTTGAAAGTTGAAAAAAACTTGAGTTTTTTTTTATCATTCTAATGAACTTTCGTCCTAAACCATAGGTTGTGTCAAATTTTCGAAAATCTTTCATAAAATAGATTTTGATACAGGTTCTGAATAAACTGAAATTGTCTTTACCTTTATTATACCTATACCTTTATTTAACGAGCGAATCATTTCTGAATCAAGTCTAGCAATTATGTATGCTTGTTTGGTTGATGGCTTTGGTAGTATTTAAAAACTAATAGCTGTCACACTTCACACCAGTATAGCTGTCACCACAGAGTTGCTAGAGACTTAAATTGAAATAAAAAGAAATCTCAAACTCTAACATCTACATATTTGACTTCTTTCTTCTATCTCTTTTCTTTCATAGTGAACTCCTACAACCTAAAATAACTAATGGAGTATAATAATATACCCCAATTTCATATCTCTAGGTTCTGCGGTTTGGGCTCTGCGTTGATTTAAATCAGACGAGATGTGTTCGTATTATTCAATTAAAGGAAGTCAGACAGTGAGGTCTTACTTTACTTTCTTTTTTACATACTTAGATAGATAGGTTATTTTATTAGTTGTTATGCACCAGTAGTAGCTCCCCTCGTAGAGGCGGCAGTTCTTGGTGGTAGATCGCAGTGGCTAACGATCACTTGACTACCGCTCTGTGCTGTACCGGCGTTCTGAGAACTATGTTTGTCCTAGTACCTAAGGAAAGTAGTATACATGCTGCTTATCATTATTGTTTGTTAGTTGGTAGGAGGATTGGGAGAGAAAAGATATAACAATAATTAAAAAATAAATACATACCTCAGTAATTTATGAACTTAAAACAATGACTTCAATTTATTGTGTTACACTATTTACGAGAAAAGTAGCAGTTCTTATTTATTTTATTAAATAATGGCTTGCGCTTGACCGCGACTCGCCTCATGTGGAGCGACGATGTGGGCTAGGATGTGGCACGCTTGCCTAGAAGATGCATTCACTCGCGATTTGAAAAGGCCGAGATAGCCAACAAATTAAGATTATCTTGTCAACAAACTTAGTCACCCTGTTTAATAAATACAAGCCAGAAAGTAACGTATTTGACATAACGTATTAATTAAACAAATTACTTAGCCAGAAACATAATATCTATCTCACACGGTCGAGTCTCGCACGGTCTAGTGGGCCCACGTTAATGGAGTGGCTCACCACTGGGCCCAATTGGTAAGATGATATTCCGGGAGCGTCACGGGTTTTTCCTCCAAGCTTGGATTAGTTTGCCTTACATTGCTAACGAGGTGCTTCGAGATGTGAACTGAGAGCGATTTGATTTAGGTACTCAAAAAAAAAATAAGTTGTGAAATTATAACTATTTGACATTATTGAAGCTGGTTTAAAATTTATACGACTAAAGTTAAGAATAAATTTCAATAAACACCAGCTATCAAATTTATACTAGTTATGTCAATTAGCTGGTTTTACAATCGATTTTTCAAGAAATTAAATAATTTCACTTTAAATTTGGTGAAAAGTTTCTTAGAATCGCTGCAAAAAGCAAAGGCTGGGTCTCTCTAGAAACTTTTAGCGAAATCTGTCATCTAGTTGAAAGTTGCTACAACTATGTTAATTACTAAGTTAATTGTTTCCGCAACTAAAATTGCTCTGCATGCTAATCATCTTCAACTGGATGCTGGTCTATATACTAATCGAAGCACATCATCTTCTTGTGTATATCAATTGCTGTTCGTTCGTCTCGCAAAAACTTTTGAACGACTGTGCCGATTTAGCTGATTTTAGTTTTGAAATGTTTGTAAAAGTTTAGGGAAGGTTTAAACGGTGAGAAACATAACTGTTAGGCGGTACGAAGTTCGCCGGGTCAGCTAGTAATTAATAAAAAAAAAGTTTAAAAAAGTCTGCCTTCGTAAGCAGATCATGACCATAATTTGTGAATTCCATAACTTATACCAGACGCCCTCGTCGCTTATGTAATCAGAGCGGGCAGTGTGAAGGCAGAGCTCAGCTAAATTGTCAATTTACCGATGTTGCCACAACGGCGCTGCAATAGTTGCCGATCGCAGGTCGATTTGCTGGGTTATTACGTAACTCGCAACTACAATCATTGATTGATGGTTGCTGACAATATTTATTGAGAACACTTTATATTCAATGACCCCACATAGAATGTTGTCACGCTCTTCACGATTTTATAATCAAAAATCAGAGCTCAGTTATATTGTCAATTTACCAATGTCACGATGATCTCACGTCGATTTGCTGAATTATCCCGTAACCTGCAACCACAATCACGTATTAGTAGTAACTGAGATATGACAACTTTTTTCTAGTTAAAAAGTTGAAAATTCAGAGCCGATAAAATAAAAAAATACGCAGATACTTGCTGCGCCCCGTTACCCTCGAAAATTCGATTAAGTCACGGAATACTGCAGTTTTCCGGGATGAAAATTAACATATGATATCTGGCGATAAATTATCTTTAAATTCATTCAGCCGTTAGAGTGTGAAGGAATAAGAAACACACACAAACTTTCATCTTTATACTATTAGTGTGATGTTTACACATTGCTATGATAGTGTAATTGACTATGTTATTTCGACATTCTTGTAAGCGGAGTGGTTTGCCTTCATGTCAGAGTTTCTGCGGCTCCAGAAAACTAAGCTCTATGACCAGTATGTTTAAAATTAAACGACTCTTACACGATAAGTCTGTCGTGGTGTATTGCGTACGATCCGTAGCCAATATGTTAGATATCCTGGACTAAGTTCCACCAATATTGACCGAGTTCACACGCTGAGCCCTGGTTTAGCACAATGTTAATATGGCTGAAGCGTTTGATCTAGTTACATTGCCTGGATAGGCTGTGGGAATTAGATTGAATTAGGTAGGATGGGTCAAAAATGTAAGCTTCGATTACAAGCTCAGAGGAAACATAAAAAAACTCTTTAATGTCACCACAAAAATACATGTGTAAGATACTGAAATTATGTTTTAGGTACAATCAAATAATTTGTGGTAAGTCAATATGTTGCTCCAAAGACAATAGCACTATCTTCTCAAAGTCTTGACCAATTCAGTGCACTACGTTGGATAAAATGCGAGTTCGAGATTTCAATTTATCTTCGATGAGTTAAAGCCTGCTACAATAGTCAGATTTCATAAATATTTAGGGATTTTACCGATTAAATTATTAATCTATAGTGTCCCAGCGCTTGTGACCTCTTGAAATAGGTGTTGACAACGGTCAACTTATTTATTTATTAGTCTACTGTAAGTACTATTTTTTTTAATGAATGTTTATTTTTATTGCACAAACTTATAAAACATGATAAAAAAATTAGCTCAAACTATACTATATGTACAAAAGCAATACCCAAAAATTAAAACTAACTGAAAAGTACTATTGTATAATATTCAACAACACTGTTATTATTGATTAGATGGATGTAGAATTTTGCTTTGCATCTTCATCTAAATCTTCTACAGACACAGTAATTTTCCAGTAGGTAAAGTAAAACGAATAACGTTTTTCACAAGACATTGCGTATCAGCCCAATCCTTAGCTTTTCGTCTCCCTGCTTTAAGCTTTGTGTATATATATATCTTGTTTCATTTTGTTATTACACCAGCTAATTGCTTTTCTTATCATCTAGAAGCCATTCTCTATAAAATATAGCTCAAGAACAGCTTCAACGCATAAACTGTTGTGTATTATTTTGGCCCGAGAACAGCCAATAGAGGTAGAACCTTACTTATGCAGTCAGATCACGCACCGCAACTCTACCCTCTAACTAATGTTAAAGAACAATTTCCAAGTATTTTCCTCGTTTCGTAACAAAGTCAGTATCCGCATGTGGCATAGCTAGCCAGATAAGCAACGGACAGTGAAAAGTTTACTAATAATTGCCAACAATACGCCGGCCTGTTTTAACTTTTGCTTTCCGATTATTATGCTCGTCGGGGTGTTTGTTCTTCTTGTTTTAGTACTCTATGCACATGTGTGTGTATTTCTAATTTGTCGTAGATGTTTTGCAATGTTCAGTGTGGTTAGGTTACGGATTATGTTTGGCTTTGCTGGGTCGTGAGCCAACGGTCATCCACGGTAGGATTTTGCGGCTATGCGGCTACCGTGGATATGTAGGCATGCTAGGTTTCAGTTTTTTGTGCTAGCATCATATCTAAGGCCTTTGAAAAACTTAGAAAATAAATAAAATTGGTATAAGCTAAATTGATTATAAGATAGAGTAGCAGAAGACCCAAGTTCAAGATTTAATTAATGATTATACCATTAGCGATACAATTTTCTAATTTATATGAAAACTTATTAAAAAATATATTTTATAACAATTAGAGCTTATTGGTATTATATTATAAATAGTATTTACATATTGCATTGACATCTATAAATAATTTATTATACTTGAATATACATCAAAGTAGCTTATAAAGCATAATTACCTAACTACCGGACAAGTGCCTTTGTAGCGAAAAACTAAATCAGTAACTACCACAAAAAATCTAGCAGATAGATTACCTATAGACCATTTAAGATCTACGGATAATCCAAATACTCCAACCCACTATAAGAAGGCAGCGTGTCAAGAATGCTAGCCGCATTAATATACTATTATTTAATAAGAAAAAATAACAATCCTGAACTGTGATAGTAATTTTGATCATTTATTAATATTAATAAAGTATCATTTTGTTGATCGAAAAAATATATCACATTAGTTAATATTTTCCACATCACATTTTGGACTATTCCACATTATTTATGGACATTAACTCAAAATTCCTACGTCTTAAATTATTTATATGTATACATATTTAAGTGGCATGCGCTCTAAAATTTAAGGTCATTGCAAGTTATGCCAAATTCTCGTTCAGTATTCTTAAAGAAAGTGCGCAACGGGTCATTAAAAAAATAAGAGTACAATTCTTCAAATTAAAAAACAAATCATTGAAACTACTAACTACCGGCCAAGTAAATAGTAGCAAATACTCTTATTTAAAAACATGCAATGGACTAACTACAACAATTAATTAGCATTTGCTTGGATTACTTTTATACTACTTTGAATACGTATTTGATTCTAAGCTTACCAGTCATTATCTCATTCCACTTCACGACTGAAGTCGATAAAATAATTCGATCTCAATACCCAACTCAAACCCGTAGTAGTTCTAAGTTTCCCAAGTCAATATAGCCAACAACTTAGCGTCTGTCTGTTTGCTATAGTACTTTAACCAATGCAGACTGTGTAGACTCGGCTTAACTGGGCATACTCGATGTTTACGAGAGAGATTACGTGTGCAAGTATATCCGGGGAACTTTATAATGTCCATAATAAATGTCTCTTATGGCTACTCAAGTCTATATCACTCGGAAGAAACAATTGAACCTTCTATTAATTGTTCTTACGGCTTAGAGAAAGTCAAAATGTTCATTGCTTCCAATACTTGCATTATTCACGACATATTTTCATACCAATAACAAAATAACTTTAACGATACGTTGCTGCATGTGAGGCAATCTTGTGGTTATTCTTTCGCAAAAAACTTAACACTGTGTCAATAATCTGGTTTCTGGTTACTCATGGGTTAATCGTTTTCAATGTATAGTAGAGCAGAGTAATTTAAAGTATAAAGTTATGGCGCAGGCTAAACTTGGCTCATTTTATAGTATTGGGGATGAAACCTGAGGCAAATTAGCATCGAATTTTAACCGTCGAAGGCGGATAGAAACTATTTTGTCCACTGCCTATGTCAATCGGCACAGCCACTCTACTAGCACTCCTGATATAAATAAATAAAAGTTCTATAAAAAAACGGCTTTAAAAATTAAAGTGACCTCCATTATAGCAGGCACCAATAGAACATTTTCAGATATATCGATTTTGATAAAATGTAAATAGAACCACTTCAGAAGTATTTCTTTTAAAAAAATCATTTTTTCAAATCACCCAATTTTTTAGCCCTCAGCGTGAAATCAGCTAAGTAACAAATATTAAAAAAACCGTCGCATTGAGTACCACTTTTTTGTGAAGCTAAAAATCGATACTATCATAAATGTAAAATGTTGAAACTGTATAATATTTTATTCCCTAACTCATCTTATACAAAGTTGCGCTGTAGATGTATGATCTCCTCAAGTTCGCAAGTAGAAGTGTACAAAGTTGCCGCTTCACAAATAATGCCCGATGGTAGTTTACAGAACTGAATTAAAAGTTGGACCACGCAAGATCGGGGTAGGAATGCGGGAGCAGTAGCATTTTGGCCGATTAAAGAACTACTGACAAATTGGAAAATAAAGATTTAAAATGAAACAGATCAAGTAAAACATGTTAGCCTCGGAAGAGGTTACATATATGTGCCATTTGGAGTCGAGACTTTAGGGCCGTGGGGACCGTTAGCTCATATTATTTTACAAAACTTAGCATTTGATCGATTCGACGCGTGACCAGAATGCCGGTTTTTATCTGACCCAGCTTGGTAATGCGGCTAACAAGATTGTGATTACCTGTAGATTTTAAATGGTCTATAGGTCCATAATCCATCTACTATTATTTTTTCAACAAAACCACTCTCCCGGTGAAAAATAAAAGAAACCTGATAATTGGCTAGTCACGTTTGTCGAGTATTGAATGAGCTTTGGGCAAAAACCACGACTAAATGGCTTCCACCAATGACATAACCATGTGGAAGACCTTTTCAAAGACTAAAGCTAGACTATCATAGCACAAGACAGAAAAAGAAAGAATTTACGTTGGTTCTGTGTCCTGCAACAGGATGCTTTATTTATATTAATTTTATTTATCATCATTTTCAATCTGCAGCCATCCTCAGCTAAACATACTCGTAATCCACCCCTCTCATTCCATGCTAGCATTATCCGGAATAAACTAAAGAAATTGCCTATATCAAGACAAATTTATTCAAGAGTAATCTCATCCCTCGCAGCAGCGTCTCGTAACTTCCCGATGTTGAAGTTGCAGCTGTATCTAATTTTTAAATAGGTTAAGTATCTGCTCTTATTCAATTGAACCGACTTGAAAAGAACGCTTCTCCTTTTGTTGGGAGCGGTCTTCTGAAGTATTCTTTATGTTTGAGAAGCGCAGAACTTATGATACCTTGTCTATTTTGATCTTAATAACTTGTTATTAAGTTAAAAATACGAATTAAAGTTTACAAAACCTGGAGCTCGTATTATTTGAGAAAACATATCGGAGCGTTTTATCGATTCGACGCGTGACCAGAATGTCGGTTTTATGTGACCCAACGTATAATCGTTGCCATTTAGCGTAATAATGCACTTTTCACTGAGGATCTTTATTTAAATTATCAGCTCTAAAAGCGACTGACTTTTTGCAGTGTTATTAAAATGCTGCTGCTTCTTAACTTACAAAAGCAAGAGCACATTATCGAAGTTTTTTGACTAAGTGAAAATTCTACGTAGCAAGTCATATCCCATAGCAGAGAATTGCGATTAGAAATTCTCCTTTACCACCAATAAAGTATATGCTGAGATTATCTGGAATAGATCGTATTTAGTGGGATTGAATTAGGATAACGCTTAAATATATTTTATTAAGCCATCTTGTTTTATAAAGTAGATATCTCTATCTATGTAAATATAAAAAAAACACACTACATATTTAAGTAAGTATAGGTACAATTTCTTCCTTAACTAGCACTATACTGAGACCCAATAAGGAAGTCAACATAAAGTGCACTTAGAACGACATAGAGTATCCAAACTAATTCATCAGAGGGTGGGTTTAACTAAATTATTGGGGTCTAGTTCCATTATCGACCTAACTTGTGATTTTCCTTCGTTACCGAACGAGATCAAACTCTTTTTATAGGTCAAGAGGTAGATGCCATGATTACTGTACTACCTATAACTTTATCATTTGAAACTACTATTTATGCCATATCAGATCAGAGCCAAAGATGACAGAGCTCTTTTTTTTCTTCTGGCAACGGCTTGCAAAATTCAATCGCTAATACAGCCGGCCAATATGCTGCTTTAATATGTCATAACTTTTCACTTTCAAACGTCCCCATTATATTCATTTGTATTTTCTATCCATAATAACAATAGCAGTATTAAATTTCAAGGCCAAATAAACACGTCCTTACGTAATAATTTCCGTGAAGCACCGAACTGATTATTAATTAATAACAATGTTATCAAAATTAACCTTAAATAGATCAATCTCAACTCCCGGCCTATTCAAGGTGTTCAGGGAAACATATCACGTATCATACCAGAACACAACATATTGAATTTTGGTCACGTAAAATCTTTGTATTTTCTGTTATTCGTGTCTCTTTTAGGGATCCGTGGGATGGAAAAGCTTTATTTTACTCGATTTATGTGATAAAACGAAGCATTGTGATTGGTGACCTAGGTTTAAAGTGTCGGTAACTGCTGTTAGCGAGTTTTGGCTTCTCTACGAGCCAACGAACATACAAAAGTGAATTTACAATTTCAACTTGTTAAAGAATTAACTACCACTTGCTTTAACGGCTGATTCTGATGTATGGTAGTGAAACCTGGGCAATATTTTATTTATGTGTTGTTTTTTATTTTATTTTAATAGAATTTAATTGATTATGACTGACTATAATACCTATTGACATGTCATATAAGTTTGTATGAGTCCTGTTACTTGAAATTAATAAATAAACCGTAAGAGAAAAGAAAACATTCTAGCGTTCTCTTATTTCGAAGTCCAACATCCACTTTGGAAAGCTGCTCCAGCAGAGTAAGTTAGTAAGTGTTATGTACTAGCGAAAGAAAACATTAATAATATTAAGAGGGTTTAAGCTTTAAAAATAAGTTGACTCCCCAATCTGCAATTTGGTAAACGTGGAGAACTAAATCAAATCATATTCGATAAAAAGTTACCTATAAGAAACTATCAGTTAGGGAGTAAATCTACTAACATTCAGAACCCTAAGAGAAATAGTAACAACTCGTGCTTACTACGCAATAGAAGAACTTTCAAGGGTGTCTACAATGGAGATCCCTAAACAAAATTCCGTATAATAAGGATGACCCGATAGTCAACACCATTTGACTATATACAAATAAGTAGCCAATGATTTTTATAATGTCAAAGATAGCAAAATACGTTTTCTTGTACGTTTTCGCGACGACTTTCTTAAGACATTCATATTAAAGTAGTATTATTATTGCTTTTATTTAATAAGCTTGAATATTAGAATACTTAATAGTTTTAGAAAAGTGATAAACGACTTTAAAACGGCATGTTTTTTTTTTATTGATTAAATTTATTACCCAAAATTTTTATAGTAATTTCAATAAAATTTGTATGTTTAAATCTTTAATTTTTTTTTAATTTTCCCAAGTATCGCAAAAAATTAAGAAAACAAGACATCAAATTTAAAAAAAAAACAGTCGTATTGAGTACCTGTCTGAAAATGTCTGAAATGTTACAGTTTTACATGTATTACGCTGAAAGGCCCTACCTTGTTTGAAACAAAAATACTTATCTGAAAGTTTCGCTCAATTGATTAACGTTTCTATGTTTGAATAAAGAAAAATCTTTAGTAAAAACTTAAAATCTAATAACACACAGTGTCTGCCAGATAAGCAATTGCGAGCAAAATTCGCACATACGAGCATCGCAGCGTTTGAGCAATCAAGGAGTGAAGCGGCAGCAAATTGATATTGCTTGCCTTTTGCTAGTTAGCTGCTGCTTATGCTGTTACAGAAACGAGCTGGATTGAGCGAGCTTTTAGCTATATGTTTCAATTCACGAGAGGCTGCCAAAATAAATGTACTAGAAAGACACATGAATTTCTTTATATTCGATAGGCTTGCGCTTGACCGCAACTCACCTGATGTAAAGTAAGGATGCGGTCTAGGATGTAGCGCGCTTGCCTAGAAGAAACCGATTCATTCGCGATTTGAAGAGACTGAGATTATAGCTATAGCTACATTATTAATAATGCATTCCGCCCCTTCTCAAAACATGAAAACGGTAGCTACGTTTGGGTCTATCACAGATATTAACCTAACCAACTGATGTCGGACTCCGGGTGGGCTCCCGCCAGAAGCTCTAGCGGTCGCCCCTGAGTGGACCAAGCTAAGTGTTCCACTCAGGACCTCGCTTGAGCATCTGGCTATATATTCACTCTAGGGGTTGGGACCACAAGACTGCGTGGAGTCGGGGTGCTCTGTGTCGGATCTGTAACTCAATTCGACCTAATCTATCAGAGTCGGATCTACATCTCTACTCGACCTAAACTATCCAAATCGGATCTGTAACTCAACTCTTGACTAAAGTTAACATTTTGTTATAGTTGTGGTGGCGTACGTTTCGTTTTACGTATCGACGAAATGTCGTAACTTAGTAATCGTAATGTAATTCAATGAAAATACTTTTAATGTTAATAAGATTAATGGTGTTCGCGCGTATTACGGAATTTTTAATCTATATAGTCTGTGGTAATTGCTATGAAAGTTGTGGTAAATAATACAATTATACAATTTTCATAAATAATTATCTCAATAACTTTAAATATCCGCAAAAAATTACTTTTGATTAAGTGTTGTGATAATTAAAGGATTCTATAAAAAAAAATATGAACCTCGAACTCCGCGTCAGATATTGTAAAGTCAAGCCTTCCTTACTTACTACGGAACCGTAAATAAAAGCCAGAAAAAATATATATTTAAAAAAGTTAAATTGGTTCTCTGTGTAAAGAAAAGGGGTCAGTAATTTAGTTAACTAATAAAAAAAAACATTTTCCTGAAGAATTAAAGTCAGGTTTTTAAATACATAAGTATTTAAAGAAAATCTTTGAAATAATAAGCACATAAAGTACTGGTTCTAAAGCTCTAAAAGAATTACAACCTGTTTTTCCTGCCCTATCTGCTTATATCCACAATGTTCCGGGCCGGTAGGTATGGCTGCCGTCGGAAATTCTCACCCGTGATCCAGAATTGTCGGAGCGACAAATGTAAGGTCCGGAATTCTCACGCCGTACGTATTCCGTTTCGGAGACTGGGTGAAAAAGAAAAATGAACTACTGGGCAGGTTTTAAGTTCTTTCTTTGTGGAGAGATCGATTTAAATGTTGAAACTCTCCGAAGCTTCCTTATTATAAACTAATAATTTTTGATTAAGGTGAAATAGTAAAAACAATATAAATAAACGCCTTCCTCTGCTTATCTTCTGATTTTCGATCACGTGTTTGTACCCCAATCAGAGATTCGAAATAGTCATTCTGGTTTTGCTAATGTTGCTGCGAACCTGCGCAGTTAACAAGTTCAGTAGCAAGACCTGTATAATTCAATATGAATCAAACTATTGAATAAATTTGCACCATTCTACCAAGTTTCATTTTTATTTTCTTATAAATTAAGTAAAGATAAAGATAATCGATTTATTTGCTTGGGAACTACGAGTATGATGCCATAAACAAAATGCACGTAGAGGTAATAAAACCTTTTGTTTGGCTTCAGGAGCTCAAAATAGGGTTTTTTTATTCCTACAGTACCAGACAGATGTGCCATAGATTAAATAATAGCATATGTTGATTATACGCTCGAGTGATTCGGTTCACGGACCGTCTTTGGAGATGGGATGAGTGTTGGACAGAATATTTCATCGATATCGATATTAATTATCTATGATTAAAAATAATATTGTAAAGTCAAATATTATGTAGTGACATGTTGTCTGAAATTAATAAACCTCTGATATTTTTATGGTTTTAGAGTTAGCACACAGTAACATAGAGTAAAAAAAAAAATAAATATAGAATGGTTGGCTCAATGGATTCTTAAATGCAATTGAGTTTGAAATAAATTCAATATTCATGTATCTTCATTCGGTTCATTTTTTTTCATGATATAGGTGTCCGCAACACCTGATGTAATGTGACGATGCGGCCTAGGATGTAGCACGCTTGCCTAGAAGGGACCAATTCACTCGTGACTTAAAGATACCGCGATTATAGCTATTGGGAAATAGAAAACTTGAAAGCGATGCCGCAACATTGCAGTTCGCACAACAAAAGTAATCTAAGCGTTTTATGTGAGTCCATGGAATCTCTACCTTGATCTATCTCTCTCTATAATTATATAAACATCTAGAACTGAATTGATTAATCTCTATATTAAGTTTACGCATAAAACATTTCCTGTCATATTAGGATAAAATAATGGGTACATTAATATTCAATTCCTCTTTTCACAGGGTTTCCATTTCAATTAATGCATTTTCACAATAACTGATATTCAGTTTCGTATATAATAATAATGTTATCGAATCCCAATCAACCGTTTCGCAGACGTGTTTAACCGCCGGCTCATTATTTAAAACGAACTGTTGAAATTTTATCGACCTGTTTGATTGATAGAGATGTGCAACACAAACTTATTATGAAAACTTATGTCTAGTGATTCTAATTCAATTAGAAATGAACACAGGTATTCAAACTTATTGTTCAAACACCTAAACGGGAATCGAAGCAAAGACCGTCAAGATAGACCTAACTTAATTAATTTAGCGGCTATCAAACTAAACTACGTCTTCAAGGAAAAAATCCAAGCAAAGCTTTAATGTGATTGTGAGAGTCCAAGTTTCAGCACCGTATAGTGGCCAAACGGCGACTTTATATAACTGACATATTGACATCGCTCAAAGAAAAAGAAAGTGGAAGGAGGGAAAAGCCATTTTTTCCGATATATCAATATCATCTCTCCGGTCTTCGGGTGGGAAAAAGACATTCAGGCAATGGTATATTTTTGTAGAAACTATATACATACTAGTTAGTACAATTGATAAATGAACGCTTTATCGTAGACACCAAACAAAAAAATATATATAAAAAATATTTTTTTTAGTGACAATAATAATACAAATCGATTTTTTAAAAACACGGCAATTTTTGACATTATGTTACCGATACATATCGATATTGTTACAACCCTAGCCAGTCCAACCTCAAACGTATGGAAACTCTTTTCCATTCGCTAGACTGCACAGCACGGTAGATGCGTCAAACGATCGAGGTTCGTACCTACTGTGTATAGGTATATTTATGTACGTATGGTTTGCTGAGCTTTTAGCGGAGCGTGAATTTAACACTTCTTTGCATAAATGTAAGGTTTTTGAGCTGATGCAAAAATATATTTTTTACTATACGGATTTTTAAACGTACTTAATTGTTAAAAATGACCTTAGTATAGTTTTGTTCAGTTTTAGGAAAACGCGTATTTAAGAACAGAATTAAGACTTGATTTTTATCGTAATTTTTTTTATATACTGTTATATTATTTCGTCTGTCCTATTATTTGTGTAGGCTCTTTGGCTTCCAAGAAAGAAAAACACATAACTTTTATTCAAAAACTAAAGTGCTTCCCGCGGTTTTATCCGCAGTTATTAGGTATATGATGGCACCTAGAAAAGCTTAAATATACTGGAATAAAAATTAGGCTATTTGTCAATCCAGGGTCTTTGTGTATAATTTCATCCAAACCAGATCAGCCGTTTGATCATTGAAGGAGTAACAAACACACAAACAAATTTTGCCTCTATAAAATTAGTGTGATGTGATATATATTAGAACAATAATAAACACTATTTTAACATATAGAGGATTTTGGCAATAACGCTGATTGTTGAGGAAAACATCACTAAATGACAGATGGTCCTAAAATTTGTAAAATAATTTTATCGGTCGGCATATCCTAGGTTCCATTTAAACACTATAGTTTCGCTCTATCCGTCGGTATATTACAATCTTGTCTGCTCTGGATGCAAATTAAAAGTTATGGATAAAATGCGTGAAATTAGGGCCAGTAATAGCTTGCGCATACATCTTTCTACTGTATACGAATATACAGGGTCACTGGTAATCAACTAGCATCCTCTTAAGGCTTCTGGTTACTGATGATCATAAGAAACAACTATGTTCTACGACTTTCATCAATCCGCATCACAAAGATCTGCTAAATCTTTAGTAATCTTGGCATTTCCTATTCAAAACTCCAATAAATCATGTAAGTTATAAATGTACATATATTAACTGTTAAAAATATTTATTTTGATACCACACTCGATGTATTTTGAAAGATTTTTTTTGTGATTAATTTTTTAACCGAAAATCCTTAATTTTAAATTTAATTTTAATTTTTAATTTTAATGTACCAAGTGTCACTCAAGACAAATTTATTTGACACCACTTACATAAAAATACAACCAGCCGTTTAGGCTCTAGGAAAGAAATATACATATATACGTGCATACATAGATACACTCAAAAACATAACCCTCCTTCTTTCGCAGTCTGGTAAAAAAACAGTCTAAGCGTTCGGCATTTTACTGAATCGGATACCTTTGACGTAGCCACGGTTTTAAAGCTGCCTTCAAAGGAATTAAAATCGTGTTAAGAAATAACTCTGTTACGATTTCGAATGTAGAGCAAGCTCTAGACGTAAAACAAGCAGAGACGAATCTAGGGATATAATGTCTAAAAATTATACCTACATTAGGTAGATACAAAATCAACAGAATCATGACAGTAGAAGAAATAATTACAAAAACGATTCTATTTCATATAAACGTACAAAAGTATTAAATGTATACAAAAAAACTGAGGTCTCATAATTAATGATATTTATAGTATAAGTCAGACTGTCAGTAGCCTAGTTGATAAATAGCGAACCCTAAGCGAAAGGGTTCAGGCATGTACCTCTGACTTTTTCACCCATGTGTATATGATTACCACAAGCTTAAACGCTGAAAAAATAACATGGTGAGGATACCTGCTTGTTGGAGAGGGTTTTTTAAAAGTAATAAGCTTTCGAAGATTAGCGTACACCTCAATCCGCAATTTGGCCAGTGTGGATTATGGCCTTCACAGGAGAGGCCCGGGCCCAGCGTTATTGGTTGATACGTATTGTACAATACAATCTTTTTGTAATCTATCTATCTATACATATAAAATCAATTGCTGGCCTCCGATTCACTATGACCACTTAAAATTCTTAAAAAAACTAAATTTGTATGGAAAGATTTATAAATTTCTGACATGTTCGTGGTGCGATAGGTCAGCGTGGTGATTACGGCCTATAATGTATCACATGTTCATCAGGATATACTCTCATATGCTCCTCTGTAAGAGGGTTAAATGGACATATTTATTTTACAGATTATACATATTACAATGATTGATAACTATTTTTTTAGTTCATAAATAAATGCATCTTTAGCTCCATATTTTATTTAAATAAACGTAGCCTAAAATATGTACCTATCTAATGTACGAATGTATCCATTGATGTTTTTGTCATTGTTGAGTTTATCAGCAACTTTCGTTTGTCTCGCTAAAATTCGAGAACGGCTAGGCCGATTTAGGTGTATATAATTTTGGTTTTTAAATTATTGTGAAAATTCAGGGAAAGTTAAACGGTGAGAAACATATATATCAGTTAGGCGGTACGAAGTTCGCCGGTTCAGCTAGTTTGAAATATAAATCTGTAACTAAACTCTTGCAAAAACATTACAGTAAGAACGACAATTTTTCTAGCTTAACGTCTTTACCCCTTTAAATAAAACCTTGAGTGCACTCCTTCACCGAAGCGAATTCAAATGCCCTGGAATGGAACTTCAAAAGGTTTTTCGTGTGAGCTCAGACTAAAATGTTTAGTATAGGTATCGGACCAAGGAAGGGTATTAAATCGTAATTATATTCAGCAGGACTTAGAATTAGAATTAAATAATGATAAAACAACAAAGATTATTCTTGTGATTTTTTATGATTTAACGTTAACGTTTATTTATTGAAACAGCTGTTTCGTAGAAAAAGTGAATTGGTCATCGACAAAGTGTAAGAAAGTGTTTTTTTCCTCTTTTTCTCTTAACTTTAGAGTAGGTCCTATAGTGAAAGTTGTTTCTAAAGATGGGTATAGTAGCCTCTTTTTGGCTTATTATACCCTTAATAGGTAACCCTCTACAAAACAACAATTCTTTATTATCACCATCAAAATCAAATAACAAATACAAAACAAAAAACGGCACAAAAGACGGTCTTGTCGCTAAAGGACGATCTCTTTGAGACAATTTAAAATTATACAGAAGTACTCAGTCCTTGCGTATGTACTGTCGCTCTATGCTGAAACATTATCATATAATGAATATGTTAG
The DNA here is from genome assembly GCA_947049295.1 of Ligdia adustata. Classification (NCBI taxonomy): domain Eukaryota; kingdom Metazoa; phylum Arthropoda; class Insecta; order Lepidoptera; family Geometridae; genus Ligdia; species Ligdia adustata. Next base: position 8,220,493 of record OX346237.1, read on the forward strand.
CGTATAATATTATTATATATGCAAAGTTGTATGTCCTTGTGTTTGTATTAGACGGGAGACGCTCGGCTGCAGTTATATTAGACATTACGCTCCGAGTATGGTGTGCTCCATCAGCCTTATGTATAGACACAAAATAAATTAGTTGTTCTGCGAACAGAAAATATAAAACAATACGTATTAATTAATCATAATATTTTTTGTAGCGATGATAGTCGAGTGGTCAGTGGGGTCGATTGCCGTGCAAAAGATACGAGGTTCTATCTCACGAAACATGCGAAAAAAAGCCTGTGCTACCGGTGGCCATACCACCATGCTATGGTAACCATAGCATGGTGGTGGGGCGTTTCCTTTTGCTCGCCTAGCTAGCTACCACCCTCAAGTTGTAAAATCTGTCACCAAACACCAAACGGTGTGTTCCGTCAGCCTTCTTCGAGAGCCAGTGCTAAATCTAGGACTACAGTATTGTTGACTTCCGTGGTTGTACGAACTTTTGGTCAAATGTCTAGCTGTGTAGGATAAAAAAAACAACTCCATCAGGCGGGTTACCGTCAAACGCAAGCCTAACTTCTATAAAATATACAAAATACTAGATGTATTGTTGGATGAATCCTAACCATACCTCAGACAATATGGATAGTATTTCTCTCCAATACCCGTAGTCTCATTTGAGCTTAGTATAATATTTAGCGCAGCAAGTGACCCGAGTTTCAGAGATTTGAGGGTAAAGCAGACTGCATGCAGCACAGCGCAGCCCAGCACAGCACGGCTTATGACGTTGTAATGTAGGAAACATTATGGTAAAATAACACACCAAACACACTATGCTGTGCAACTACGCGCAACCACCGCAAGTCAAGCAAGACTTTGTACGCGCGACCTTTCAACATTACTTGACCTCAAAAAGTTTATAGTTTCTGTCCGAAGATACTTTATACGTCAGGCGAACAAAAAGGTCATGATGAACCTCCTTTTACCATAATACAAAATATATATTATATTTCATGAGAAACTTAAGTCTAAAGTAGATTTAAGTGGTGAATCCATAAAATAGCCGGCTTCAAGCAGACCCATCTACACATACGGGTCACGTAGTTATGCAAGGAATTCCAGAAAGTGGGACAAAGCATTTTTCATCTCTCGAACTTCAACCAAATGAAATTTCCCCCTCTTTGTGTGGGGGTCGCTTAGTGGCATTTATTAGTTCTAAGTTGTTTGGGTCAATAGCTGCTTCTATTTAAATATTTATGGCAACTCAGAGCAGACTTGAAGACGACTACTGAGGTTTTTAAATTTTATAGATAAAGAAAAGTGTGTTCAAGTAACATACATTTAATTTTGTGCTATGCGGGCTTATTTAATTCTGAGTATTTGGATACTGCTGCCAATTCTAATGGTTCAAACAAATGTTCTAACTTGAGCTAATCTCAAAGACTCATCTATTTGACTTGCCAAGATTGTCGGCAATCTTTAAAGAGTTTTGTTTAAGAAACGCCATGGTCTAGTGGCATGCTGCCTTCAAGATACGATAGTCCCAGGTTCGATTCACGGTCGGGACATTGTTCGAGTCTAGGTGTGTTGTCAGTGTGTTAGTGAATGTTCCATGGCATCTCCGATAAAGGAGAAATCCAAGTGAGGAGTTATGATGAGTGTAAGTGTGAAACATTTTAACACGAACACTTTATAATCGTAAATATTGTGTCAGTTGTTTAACACTTTATAATCTAACTATAAAGCAAAATATGTATTTTGCTTTATAGTTGGTGTTACACAACAGCGTTTGAATATATTTTTAAGTACTGCTAGATTAAAAAACCAGCCCGATTAATACAGAATGCATAACAATCATTCATGATTCAGCTCTAGGCAATGATGGTAGTGCTGAATTTCCTAGCTATTCTAGATTACGTTCTGTAAGCTCAGCAAATGTTTGAGCACAGTAACTAGCTAAGGGGCTGCGGTTTAGCAAAACTGAATATTTGCACAGTTCATTCTGAACTAATTGCACTCAGAGATTTATTTTAGAACTAGCTATACCCCGCGGATTTACCTCTTTCAAGACTTAAATTTTCCTGGATAAAAGTAGCCTAGATGTGTTAATCCAGGGTATAAGCTAAGCTCAAGCAAACTTAATACAAATCCGTTAAGCCGAGGAACAAACAAACACACTCTCATACACTATTAGTGTGATTTAGATGATTTTATGTTTTAGTCATTGAATCTGCAATTATGATAAGTTTTTGATGAGGTTCAATAAAGACGGATTTGACAATCACAACGACGAGATTATCTTGTTCAAGAATCTAACATGTTTTGATATACTTCAAAGTATTTGTGAAAGTACTAGGTTTATTTATGAACAACAACGAGAATTATACTTGGGGTGTTTCTAAAGATTGTTCGATCGGGCTTTCCTTAGTATGATGTCTAGAGAATTCCTTCAGCCCCCCGGCACCAGTCAAAACGCTACTACCTTTGAAATACAAACTTAATTTTGTCCCTGGCCTTCTTTAGAAAGTTTTATGATTCTTTGCGTGAACATTTAGTAATGACAAAGTATTCAATGGCTAGTATGCACTAGCATTCATAAATTTAGAGTGGTACCTAAATTGCTACTCACTCTCACCAATTTCCTGTGTCAACTAGCATGAGTTTAAATACCAGCATCTAAATATTTTTTGTCTAAACTATAAATAAATAAAAAAAACATTGCGCATCAAATACTATACTTACCTATACTTCTTCTATAAAATATTGCAAGACATTTTCGACAAAAGGCAATAAATTACGTTTTATAATAATTATTTATAATCCTATCATCAATTTTCTCCTCAAAAAGTGCACTTACTTGACATCGCTTCCAATCTGACAAGTCCTCCCTTCACGACTGTAGACAGCCAAAAAAACATTATAAAACACGTCGCACCAACAAAAACGAGTGCTAATGAATAAAAGCGCGATAAAACCCCTCAGATTTGAAACAAAAAACGTTGGTTTACCCCCCTGACCTAAGCTCTCTACGTTGGTACTAAGACTTTAAAAAAGTAGTAGACTCAAATTATGGGCAGTAAATTAATCAATCAATTGAATTGCAAATAAAAATTTGTGAACGGTAACATAAGACTTCCGTTTTCCAAGCCTTTATCTAGTACACATTTCTTCCACTGACATTTTCTAAGGTATTTTCAACATAAAGTCATATTATATCAAATTTATACGGTATTAGTGATAAAAGATAGTTCTTAACTAGACTAAATTTATTCGAAAAAGACCCATTTAATTTAAAAAACTTGAGGCCAGATGTTTCATTCATACACTTAAATCTAAGTATTAAATTGAAGTTGCTTCGTTTGCTAGATGACATGTTTCTCAATACAAAAAATTTTGTACTATGCTTTAAATACTTAATTAACAAACGAAAAAAAGTAATGCAAATATAATTGTTATTTTTTCTTTTAATTCAGTTAACTTTACGACATACCTTTAAGCTTATTTACCTAGCCCACTTTAAGTAGAGTAAAATCACAAATTGATAGCTCTATGGTCGTGCTTCGGCCTCCGTTGAGGGCAATTTATCATTTGGACAAATGTTCACTCGAGGCGCGTTGATACGTGAAACTGAAAGTTTTTCTCGCTAAGCGCTTGGTTTGATATCCGCGATTAACGCTTGACTTACCGATGTTCTGCAGGTCGAGGAGTCTTTTGTGATGTGAGCTGACTGGTTTAGCAAAGGGTAGAGATAACCGGGAAAGTTTTATAGGAACTGGTATGGGCAATGGATAACGTGGTTTGTATTTACCGATTATGTATTCGAATTTCAAATATAAATAAATAATAAACAAATGTATTTCGAGTTATAACTTAAAACGTACCGTTGTACCTCGAAACATATATAGTTATTTGTTTAACAGAGAGTGCAAAGTTACTTTTTAACCGCGTGTTCACTTTTGATGACCGAGCAAGCGAAGGATTCTAAAATTGGATTTCAAATATTAGAATCCTGAGCGTCAGCGAGGGAACTAAAAGAGCACAAGGTGAAAAATCTTTGCATTCGAGTGTAACAATTAACTTTTCTTCCCACTTCAGCGAGGAAATGACTAAATTCGAAAAATTAAAAAATTGAATTACTCATTCTAGTTTTTTCACTTATTTTTAACATAAGGTTTTAACAATATGACGTGAAAAGAAAATGGCGCGCGAAAAACAAATAAAAAAAAAGTACAGCAAAAAGGTTCCGAGTCTGAAAGCTTTTAACAAAATAAAAAAGGTTGTATGATGAATTCGGCACCATAGAAGTAGAAGAATAGGTTGAATGAGGTTTTTAATTCACAAACTTAGTGCACACGATATTCTTAATTTAAATTTAATTTATCCTCTAGCGGTTAAAAACTCAGATATCAAACAGCAAAAATACTCTTTCCGAGATGGTGGGATGAAAACGTTTTCTTTTTCTATTCGTTCTTGTATTTTTCTTTCCATAAGGATAAAGGCCAATGCTAGGCCAACTGTACCAAATCCAATAGATTATAAACGTATGGCTAAGAGATGTACTAGATAAGATATAAGAATAAAATAAGACTGAAATAATCACACAGTTAATCAAAGCCTCATTTTTTTATTTTTTTATGTACCGGTGATATTTCTAAAATAATGGGTTGACTGTTTTGTTGTTCATGAAGATACGAGTATGTGCAGCGACTTTATTTAGCTTAGTACTTACTGCCTTTACAGATAAGCTTTATCGATAATATAGTAGAACTTTATACAGTAGAAGTTTTTCAGAGTATAAGCCGTCTACCCTAGGGTAACGCCACTGCACCAAATCACAAAATCAACAACTTGATTTCAGAAACACAAAAAGTATTCAGTACAAAGCCTAGAAAGCACTAAACTTTAGACTGTTACAATAAAAATATATAAATAGCAGAGAGTATCCAAAACGAGTCGCGAATTCCGTTCAACATGAAAGTAGAGGCTAGTTAAACTTTGGCCTACTTCAGGGTGGTTATTTTTGACCACTTTAGTTAACCTAAAAAAACTGCCTCCGAAACTGCAAAAGCAAGCTCTAAAGGAAATAAAGGGCCGACATAACGGTCCACAAATATATTATTTTACGGATTTCCGGTCACCGGTAGCTATGGAAAGTTTTTGCGGAGGTTTTTGTCGTGACTTATTTTATTTGCTGCATTGCAGTTGATATTCAATTTCATCTTTAGTTATTACGAGCAAAAATTAGTGGTAGACTTTTAAGTGAACCCCTTGTTTCTTAAGCGAGAAGTCGCTGTTTTAGACAATAGAAGAAAAGAGAATTTTCTAATCTATTTTTTGGCCAGCGTGGTGATCTATGGCTTACATCCTCTTCATAAGGAGGTCTATGCCCATCATCGGTTAATAATAAGTATATTTAATTCAGTAAAACGCAGTCATAAAAAAAAAATACTAGCAAACTTAGAACCACTAACCTCGACCTTGACATTACCAAATTGTGGCTTTCGCGTTGGAAATGGTTCCGTTTCGTTCTGATTTGCATTCATTTCAATAACAGGATAAAAAGAGGGAACCCTGACCTTGCCCTTTAAAAAACAGGGACAAACAGCACCCACTTCCACGTTTCGCAAGTAAAATAATTAACTCTCTCAACAAAACAGGGCGTTAAATAAAAAGACCCGTCGCCTTACAAGCTTAACGAAAATTTTAATAACAGTTAAAAATAGGGTTGCGACACTGTTGTGTTTCGGTTTTATACCGAATTTCCATCCCTAAATACATATATTTTTTTTTATTCTTTCTTGATTGGCCACCACACTCTGTGTATTGTGCCAGTTCTCAAGTTATTGAATACATATTTTGTATACCTAACTGATTTACTTAAGTTTTTATTATACTCGTAAGCAAAATACATATTTTTTCTACACAGTATTTTTTATAAAATATATGTTTTTGTGAAATACTCAGTGCCAATAACAATGATTTTTCTATTTTTCTAAATAAATTATCATCAATGATGTACTTCTTCACGACCTACTTACAAACACAAATTGATTCAGAGTTCAGTAAAAGTTGTTATACCTATTCAAGCAAGTTAAATAGAGGTAAAATAGAAATCTAGTGCGTATTTATAAGCTTTTCTATGCTGTAGTTTTTTATTGAAATGCTAGTTTTTAATAAAATGATTGTTTACTTAAGGCGACGGGTAAAGACAAACGCAATTGAGAATTGAGCCACGGAATAAATAATAGTATGTACTGATACTTACCTATGCCATGCCATCTGTTTGATTCTGGGCGAAACAAATGAGCAGTCAGTTGACAAAATTATAGACAGCAGGCCTGTCTATAATTTTGTCAACTGTGTAGATAGATGGTGTCTTATGCACAGTTTGGATATTGACATAGAATAATGTAAGTTCAGAGAAATAACATCGTACTTTTCTGAAAGTAAGGTCTAAGATTACTATTGTACAGAAGGTGAAGTATGTAGTAATTACTCAATTCAAATATAACTTTACTCATTATCGAATAATAATAACACGATTTCATTAAACTTTTATAAAAATGATTTCTCGTACCTCGTAAAAACATAAAAAAAATTGAGTAAATTTCATAGAAACTATCGTTCGAGTTCGTTCGTTGAACATCGTGCGAGTTGCACCCTTAAAAATTCCGCCATCGTGAACAGTTGGCAGCTCATATCATTGATGACATTATTTATCAACAACGAGGTTCGCTGGGTTAGGTAAAACTTACTTCAAAAATTGTAAAAAAAAAAAAAAATATTTATAAATCTAACTATTTTGACCGATTTTTATCAAACTTATATGAATTAATTTTTCGTTAATTTTAGCGTCTCTAAGAAAACAGAAAAATACTTTAAAAAAACAATAACTGAAATAAAAGGTAAACAGTTACATATTTTTATTATGGCAGCTGCTCCTGACAGTGAAGAATATTTTTTTTATAAGATCTCTTCCCGTAGCAACCATCAGCTATAACATCTATGATGGCAATGCCGTTCGAATTCACCCTTCCGATTCAGATAAAAACAATTTTCTTTTTTTAGTACCTACATTTCAATTTCGCGAAATAAAATTTAGCATATGTATTAATCTAGAATATAAGCTATCTTCGTGCTAAATATCATTTAATTTAGTTAATCCGTTTGAGCGTGAAAGAGTTACATATAGACACATATAATACAAACTACACAATTTTTTTTTATCAAATTGAGATTTATATATTTTTTTTATCTTGAACAGCTAGGCATTTGACCACAAGTTCGCACGACCACGGAAGTCAGCGACACTGTAGCCCTAGATGAAGCATGCCTAGTCTGGAATACACTGGCTTTCAAAGAAGGCTGCCGGAACACACCGTTGCTTGGCGAGCGATACGAAACGTAGGATTAATTGATCAATACTCACTATATCTAAATCTAAACCGAAGAAGATATTTCTTTCAACTTACCGAAACTCGGCCAAACAATACCGAACAGCTCTTCATCATGCGCATCACTACGTAAGAGTCATTCTATAGAGGTGGCACGTAGACGCTAGTGACCCCGAAGCTTCAAAAATAAGCACTGTTAAATTACTTAAGAGCCACTCTTAATACCGTGTTAAGTGGCGTCATAACGAGGAACGTTCCTCAAAATTGCGTGATTTTTGAGTAGCATTTTTTAACTACCTACTTTTTTATTTGGCACTTTGTTTTCGTGATAATTGTTTGCTTGAATTACGTTTTTAATTTACATTTTACAGGAAATTATGACAGATTTATGAGACGAGATTTAAGTGACGTTAGAACGTTTTTGGATAAAAAATTGTTTACAGAACCTGTAGTAGAAAATTTTTAACATGTGGTAATATATTTTAAGAAATTGAATTACTAACTGAGGAGCAATCTCTAAACATTACTATAGACGACCGTCGTGAACTAAAAGTTAGCATAATACTCCGAGAATCAGCGGTCCCGGGTTAGAATCCCAGCCGAGGTAGATCTTTGAACGATGACATTAAATATCTCTTCTAGGGCCTGGATGTGTATCATATGCAGTTACGAGTGATACTGAATATAGTAACGATATTCATTTATCTGGTAAAATAAAATTATAACCTTTCCAAGTACACTCTTACAGTTACACCCTAAAATTAATATACCTTTCATGTTTCTAGGTGCCAAGGTTTAGGTTCCGCGTTGATTGTGACGATGATTTGTTATTGTTGATTGTGTTGATTGTCAGCCAGTGCATACTTTTTTATATAACTAGATTTACGTAGTTTTCCTTAAGAACTTGTATGTCTAAGAAGTATGCTTAAGTGACTTGTACCAATAAATTCCTCTCCCAATATACTGAAAAAGGCTTTAAGGCAAAAGATTTAAGGCATTTGGCTCTTGAAAACGGACATCCCTATATCGATACTTAAATAAAGAAAGCTATAAAACAAATTGCCGTTATTAAAATATACTATTAGGCAGTTTAACAATAACGTTGTATCTTTTAGTACGGCTGTATCGTGTAACTAGGGATATTTTATGACGGGGTTTTCTCTAAATTGGACGAAACGGGCGGGCCTAGGTTATAAATCATGTTGGAGTCGAGATAAGAGGGAGAATTAAGGTAGGGGAGGAAGCGGGAAAAACTTTACAACCCTTAAAACTTTTAAATTGTCGTAATTAGCTGAAATTTGTAGTCCAGATTTAACTTGTGAGAATTATCAGTCAGTGATGTCTTCTTAGATTTTGGGGATTGATACGGTTTAAGAAAGCGAATTTCGATTCTCGCATTCTGGCAGTATTATTCTATTACTTACTCAATTGTATTGTTGATAATGTCAGTAAATTGAAAGTTCAACAAATGTCTTTTATAACCAAAAACGATGTGGTGATAAGTCTGACGTGTCTGTGTGTGTGAGGGTATCTATTTGTAGAATTGTTCCTTGGAAACTTCCTTTTTTTTGTTTGAAAGGTGAATGAGCAAGGAGTGTTCTTAGCTATGTTTGATGAAAATCGGTCCAAGATGACCATCGCCACAAAATGGTGGACATATTTTCACAACTCCCTCAGTATGTATACAAATGAAACGGCTTGACTAAGTAGAATACTATAATAAATTTAAAGCCAAGAATTTTTACTTTACATTCTAGGTACTTGTTGTAAGGCACGACTTAGCAAAATCAACACAGAAATACACACAAAAATGGTTATTTCTCTCCAAAATACTGCAATGTTTAACATATAATAGGTATGCTTATCAATTTCTTCCCTATTTTGGGGGAAGTAACTAATCCCTGCTGACTAATAAATTAATACAAAAAAAAAACTGTAAAACAAGTGTTATGAATGTTTTAAAACTACGACCAATGCTCGAGTACCAACCACTAAACTAATATTATTACTACTAACGCTACTTTTCATACTTTGCTCCACATTTAAAAAGCATCGGAGACCTTGGGGATACAGCTAGGCGATATGACACGCGCGCTGCGGCGCCGGGTTACATTTCATGGGGTTTTCACGCCTACCACTATTTTTAGATCAAAACTAGCTGTTACTTGCGGAAATTTTATTATTCCACCACGATAAAATCCTGGATGAAATCTGGCAAATGTTTTAATTCAGGACTTAAGCTATCAGCTATCGTGATGCCAAATTTCACCAAAATCTATTTAGCAGTTTGAGTAACGAACAAATACACAAACTATCGCCTTTGTAATATTAATATTGTGGTAGTATGATAAAGATCTAACCTCCTTGTTTGCTTCTTTTGGGCTGAGAGTGCTTGACTATATCAATCAAATGAAAGGCTGGAACATAGACTCTGATGCGATACAGAGCAATTGTAGTTCTAGATACTATCATCTTATAGGCAACTATCAACTTTTCGTAAAAGTTTCCAGACGCAGCACCAAAAAGCCTGTCTGTTACCGCGATTCAAAAGAAACATTTCATTTGTCCAAAGTGAAATTGTTGAACATGATGCGATTGTAGATTGTGGAAACTTGCAACCGGACATAACAAGAATAAATTTGACAATTGTTAATAAAAAATCTGTTTTAGTCATCGAAACTCTATAGCAAACTACGGAAGTAGAGTTGCTATGCTTGCGCGATTTCATCTATATGTACTGCACCCTGCACAAATACATAAAACAGTAAGTCTTGGCGGCCTGATTAATATTCCCGAGAGACATTGAACCTAGAGACATGAAATTTGGAGTGTAAATAGTGTTATAAGGTGGGGTGTACTAAGCAAGGATTTTTACAAAAAATTCAACAACAAAGGGTGTCAAATGCGGGTAAAAATTAAAAGATGTTTACATCCTTTTAATGTCGTGTGCATCGTCGCGGTGACAGCGACTAGTTGAAAATAGATTTTTGCGAGCTATCTATTGTTAATAATTAAGACATTAAAATTGACTGTCTTCTTGCCACCTACTTACGTATCATGTAGCTTTTTGTTAGTCCCACGCAGTCGTAGCCAATTACTAACGCCTACGTAAGATAAAGATCACATGAATACATTCATGTTAACCACCAAAGTTACATCCAAACATTAATTACACCAAACCAACAAAGTTACACCAAAGTTACAGTAGTTATAAATTTTACATTTGACGAAAATATCTAGTAAATAACAAGACTAAAATTAGGCTAATTATCGTCATATTTGTACGAATTCCCAAAATATTGTAACACAAAAATCAACTCTCTAAATCATCTAAATAGAAAATCATATAACCATCTTTGCATTTGGTGGAGCGAAATTATACACAATATATCTTTTTTAAGACAGCTTGTATTTAGTAAGTTTAGTTTTGTTAATCTATGATTTATAGAGTAACCACATTATCATCACAACTTAAAATTAAAAATTTTGTCAATGTTTCTCTCTCTTCGCGTCTTTGGCAAATTTGAAAAATTCACTAGGTTTGGTACCACTACAATGATATAAAATTGCTAAAAAGATCGGTTTACAAAACGACGTTGAGCTTTTTAAATAGGTTTTTTTTGATATAAAATTAAAAGAAATTGACCTTTTAGAAAGTGTAGAATGTTCATTGTTTTTTTTTTTTATAAAAAAAAATGTTTCAAATATATCGCATCGCGGTCCTGTAGATCAATCTACTATTATTATTGAATATATATTTTAGTAACGTACATGTACCGGGTTATTCCTGTTTGTCACCCCGATCTGTCTCCGCAAGGTGATAAACAAGAATAAACCCATGTACCGACTTTTATGTTTTTTTTTTAAGTTCTCTGACTCATTTGATTAGACCTACCCTTTAAGCATATACCCAGTAAAATAACCATTATCATTATAAAACTGTCAACATACAAAACAAATAACGCCGGCTCTTTTCCATCAAAATTCAAAGAATATTTTAAATTATAATCCATCACTATATTATTATCCGGTACAAGGCGTGTTAAACAAAAAGAGCGCACAAATTATGCTAATTCGAACCGATCTAGAATCAGGCTTTACAAATGCTATTATTTATTCTGTGGCCTCACTAACAAGACTTATCTAGAACCTTAAAGCTCGGATACAGCTTGTTTTGTAACTCGGATGTCTTACTTACTTTAAGGGCATAAACTTACAAAGTTTTATGCTTCAAAGTTTACTAGAATTCTATCGTCATGTGTTTGTATAAATGTTTGACTAAAGCATTTGTTCCTGTTAAAGTGACCGTAGTGATATCGCATAACATATATTGTGTAATTATAAGTGTAAACCGGCTCTAGCAAACACTGTAACACTAAGTAGACTATCTAACCGTAGCATCCCACTGTTGGGAAATTGTCACCCTTATTAAGTGTGTAGGCCATAGTCCACCATACCGGCCCAATTGCGCGTTGGAAACATTACTTAGTTTCGAAAGCAACTAACCTTTTCTAACAAGCAAGACATGATGTTTTCCTTCAATTGTTAAGCAAGTGGTAATTATTAATTCTTACAGACATACCTGATAGATACTATCCCAACGACGATAATGACGTGACGAGAAGATTAATATAAAGAGATATACAACAATAAATATTACAAAAAAAAAACAAAATACTTAACAAAAATACCAACGACTTTCAGTACTGCAGGTGCCGATACAACTTTTTCAATAATTTCGATATAAGAATCAAACATATGTAGTGATTTCGATATAATTTAAATAAGGTCACTTCAACAGTAAGCCTATTCAAACAAAATAAATCACAAAGCGGGACAGCCGTCTCTGAGAAATCAGGTAACAAAACTTTTTACCAAAAAATTGCGTCAAATTACTCCCTTCTTTTTCAGAAGTCAGTGAAAACATGCATAATTTGCATCAAAATCGTAAGCAATACCAAATTATAAACGTTTTAATGAAAGTAAATTCTAAGAAACATGAATGTCAAATTACAGTATATGAACGTCTCTCAAAATTAATTACTACCTAGTGAGTTTTAACCACAGTTCTACAAAATATATTCAGCAGTTTGTGTCCTAAATTATATCCCCAATCTAAAAAACCGGGGCTAAGCTGAGCGCAGCTATAAATAAAATGTCAACTCTATATAGCACAATCTTAGAGGAGACTTACGGACACTGAGTTCGTTAGAAAAACAGTTATTATTATAATATTTATAAGAGTGCGAAAGAAAAAATTCACAACAGGCAGGATTCGAACCTGCATCGTCTGGGTAACACGCGTGGTAACCTGTGGGTGCTGCCTGTCAATAAACTGTTCGTTAATATATATCAATACTTGTAACAAAAAGTAGTAATTAATCTGTTTTATATTTAGCAAGATTACACAAAAAAAATATATAAAAAGGTTAAGAAAAAATTACAGGATGTTCAGGCTTCATGAATGAACATTATTGGGATTGAAGGACTATAACTTTACTAGCTGTTGCCCGCGGTTCCGTCTGCATTATGTTTGTTTTTCGAAAAAAGTCTCGCCTCTACGAATCTGTACGAGTAATTATCTCTGTGCAAAAAAATCGAGTGGATTCGTCGCTTGGTCGCAGAGGAAAAAACAAATAAGCAAACCACCTTCAGCATTTATATGTGTGGGAATTGCAAACCAAGTAAAAGACGCAAGTAATATTAATCTCGGGATGGTTAATAACGTCAATACTATATATCCTTAATCAAATCGGGTTTGTTTCCTGTTACTACTACTTAAAAATACTGTTATTTCAGCTAAATTTACGATATTACCGCGTCAAATTTTTATGACTCATATAGTCCGTGTATTTTCCGTGCTGCAGATGCATATCTTCGTCTAGTCTTAAGACATTGCCAGCTGACGGCAGTCATATCGTCTGCCAGATGGTTGACAGACGAAAGATTCGCAAGATTTTATATCGTCCAATAAAATGTGATTCGGAAATTCTCAGCTTCTTTGTCCAAGACTAGTCCCAGGAATTGATGAAAGGAGTTATAAAAAAATACGGCTAATTTTGAAGTGCTGTTCTTTTTTTCTAACTAGGCTACGTTTGACCACGATCTCACCTGGTAATAAGTGAAGATGCGATCGAACATGTAACACGTTTACGTTTTACTGTTTCGAAGAATATACTCGTAATACCTTTTAGAGTACATACGCAATAAACTTATTAGATCTCTTGATCGATGCGACGCGTGATCAGAATGAATCTGATCTTTAATGTAATATTTCATCTGCTGTAAATGTAATATCTTTTAAGCATTGCCATTAAGCATAGTAATGCCGCTAGCATTCTAGATAAATCTTGACCTGTCTATGTCTCAACTTCTTTGATGGGAAGTTGTACTACGTTTCACCCAAACAGACTTTGAAAAAACTATTTTCCCATCGGAACCGGGACCGGGAACAGGCCTAAAAGGTTTGTTCCGGCAGCCTTTCTCGAGAGCCAGTACATTCCAGACTAGGCATGCTTCATCTAGGGCAAAGGTGTCTCTGTCTTCCTTCATCGTGTGATCTGGTGGTCAAACGCCTAACTGTTTTGAATAAAGAACACAGACTCGATAGGAAGATCAGTTACAGTTGGGCATAAAAGAGAGAAAAACAAGAAAAAACAAGAGCAACAAGAGCAAGAGTTGGACAATTCTTTAGTCAGAGGCCCAATCGGCTAATATTAGGCATGAAAGAGGTGAAGACAATAGCAAGCAATGGCGTCGATATTTGACAGTTCGCCGCTTAACGCTGTCAAATATCGCTGCTATTGCTTCCTCTTAATAAGGGGGCTGATCCAAGTGTGTCCATAGGTCATTTTTTGCTTTGTAACGATCAAACTGCGGTCCCGTGAGTTTCCGACCCATATTCTACAGTTGAGCATTAATTTGAGCAGCAATTAAAACTTTTAGCAAGCTACGGTTTTTAGCGGTGAAAATATTCAGAGTCGAGTCAACCGGCTGGCTTAGATTTAAACATTTGTTTTAATAAGTACCCATCGGAAATATTAAACTGGGGATTAACATTTTTGGTGCTATTTCATGCTGTTAAAAATTGTTTTCAACTTTTGATAAATTGTTATATATCGGCCGAAGTCTGACTAGAAAATGGTACCATTATCCGCACAAATAAGTTCAACTTTCTACCAGTTCCCGTGATTAATATCAAGCAAAAACATGTTTGTTGTATGGGAGCCTCCTTAAATATTTATTTTATTATGTTTTAGCATTTGTTATAGTGGCAACAGAAATACTTCATCTGTAAAATCTTCAATTGTCTAGCTATCACGGTTCATGACATACAACCTGGTGACAGACAGATGGATGGACGGTCAGTCAAGTCTTAGTAATGCAGTCCCGTTTTTACCCGAATGCGAAAGAGGAAGGTGTCTTTCGAGTGTATGTATATTTTTTTAGCACGTTCTAGAGCCTAAATTGCTTGTTGCATTTCTATGTGATTAGTTTCAATAGATTTGTCTTCACCTGCAGATGGTGATCTCGCGATTTCACTTGTTGAGATACGTGAGTCTAAGGTTTTGCTGTCGGGTTTTTGAAGTAATTTTTAACTACTTGTTACCTTTGGGTACGGAGTCCTTAAAACAATCATTACACCTCCAATCAATAACCCTGCATGATCTAGCTTCAAGTATTAATGTGATATATCAAAATAATGAAAATTAATTTAAAAATTACCAAATTCAAAATCCGTTTAAAGATTGCTATATCAATGAACCGTAACAAATACGAAGAAGGCTTAGAAATTCTGAAGCTTTGAAATTCAACCGACAGCTGAGTTGGTAATCCGATAAGCATTTTCAAACTACTTTTAAAAAAGAGGATCAGTTTGTCAAAATACTTTGTAGCCGATTTCATAAAAGGAAGGTACGACGAAATAAATGATAATTTATTAGAGATCAGAGAAAAGAATCATATTTTTTTGCATGTACCCTGATTTGTTTAGACGCTTAGACCGATTTGAAAAAAATATGTTATCGTTCAAAAGGAAATATGTTCAAGTACAATCTAGATTTTATAAAAACCGGTCCAGCAGATTCCAAAAATTTGGAGACTGTATTTTACTTTCATTTGTTTAGTAACGAAATGTTCCTTGATATCTATTAACAGGCTTCTCTGAAAAATCGGATATTACACACTCTAAATGAGAATCTAAAGAAGAACTCTAAAAGAAGAAAAGAGGTTTTTATGAGACACAGCTGAACGGCTTTGATATGTTCTTTATCGTCCCATATACATTTTATAATAATTAGCGTAGTAGTTTCGTAATTAAATCGAAATAACAGAAAATATACAATTTTTTAAACTAATTATTTACATAATTAATTTTCCATTCAGCGCCTGCCGAATGAAAATGGAGTATATAGAAAATTTCAAAGATATAATAACATTTTTTAAGTCTTATTTTGAGTCGGCTATGAATCAAAGCAGTTTCCATTAAACAATACCCCATTCTACGTCATCATATACATAAGTAGAACAAATTGTCAAAACACCCCTCTTACCCTTCTCCATCTAACTACCCCCTCGTGGGTTTAATTACCAACGATCCATCATTACCGTGCGAGTGAATACGACGCTTCTGAAATTATATAATCAGCTAAGCAATTATCAAACTTGGTTAAGGCGAAGCTAGGTATAAAATTTTACAGTATTTTTATCAACACGTACGAGGTTTTCTGCTAGAGGTGAACGAAGGCGAAAGGGAGTCACCATACTCATTATTCTAAACAAATTTCATTAAAAGGAACAACCTGAATTCAATAGAAAGATCTGCAGTTTCTTATAAAAAGTTCATCGGTCGTCAACAAACTTTTTGAAACAACTGTTTTTTTATTCTTTAGGAGATTTTTCCTTAGGACATTAATTATTTATATTACGTTAGCATATAATAAGATATTATAGAGATAACCGAAAGAAAGTAAGAAATTTATTTGTAGTAAAAAACTACCTGCACTAAGCCCCTAAGGGCTTCATAATTAATATCTCACTTAGAGGCCGCTTCTTCCGGTTTAGTATATGCCTCACCTATATCCCTATAAATACGTCTCATTTCTAGACACGGGCTTGAAGTATATAAAAGAATTGATGAATTTATTTTGCAGATGTTTAGATCTTATATTACGTAAATGTTACCTACTAAACTAGGCGTTCCTGTCAGTAATTTTTTTTATGGAAGACAGCTAGATATTTGATCACCAGTGCGCACGACCACGGAAGTCAGCGACACTGTGGCCCTAGATGTAGCATGTCTAGTCTGGAATACACTGGCTCTCAAGGAAGGCTAAGTTACAAAACGCCCTAACAATAGGCAATAGTTTCCTCACGATGTCTTCCTTCACCGGTAGCTCAGGATCTTTTTGCGTATTCTGTGCAATCGAGCCTCGTACCTCTCGCACGGCAATCAACTCCATTATCCACTCGACCATCATCACTCTAACATTAAAGTAACTTTTATATATATATTTTTTGCTTATTACTTCGCAAAATAAGTTTTTAAGAAAGCTCGATTGAACCAAACCAGCATAATACGCATATAATTCTTAAAATAAATATCAGAAAAACCTTTCAAATTATCTACCAAAAGAAATATAAACCTTCACATAAGAGTAATCCTTTGAGGTTTGAAGTAGCTTAAAGAGAATGGAAATAAATCATCACATTATCAGGCAGATAAGGGCCAGTTAACGACTAAAGGGCTAGGGCTTAATTATTTCAGTGCTTAGCAGAGATTACCAATTCGATGGACACCAAAGTGGCCTTACTTTAATGTATTAATTTAATAGACAATTATTTCATGAAAAACTCTTGCTAATGGTGCAGCTCGACGAAAAACATTGGTTTTGATTGAAAAGTACATTAGTAGGGAGTGTTCTTAGCTATGTTTGATGGAAATCGGTCGAAGATAGCCGACGCCACAAAATGAATAACATATCTTTTCATAACTCACTCAATATGGGAATCGAATGAAAGGGCTTCACTAATAAAATAAATTATATTATTACACTACGATAAATTTCGAATCCAAGATGGCTGCCAATGTAAATTGGCGAAATCGGTGGTTAGTAAATTTAAATAATTAGTCGTTTTACTTCTCCTGGAAGAAATAACGAGCCAATCGAAAATCTCTTAAGACTAAAATGTCTAAGAGCTTATTGTCTGCAAAATTTGTCTGTTGAGATCGCTTATAAGCGGTGACAACTTCCTATGTTCCTATTTATGCTGTTTTTATTCTCTAATAGTCTGGTGAGGACAAATATTAATGCAAAACGTGATGAATTAATGTAGACCACTGTTAGGGCCTTATGCTAAAATGAGAGACTAGGTGGACTGTAACTGAATGATTATAATGCGCTGATAATACAAGAAAAGTTGACGTCTATTTTAGGTTAGAAGTGCGAAATCGATAGAAGTGCGAATGCTTCTCTGTCTTCGCCGCGTTCAGCCTTATATATGGCAGCCGCGGGGGATCGCGGGCCGCGGGCGGGTAAGGCGCCTCCCTGCACCTTATGTTGTCTCCGACATGCCTCCCCGGATTGCCTGGTCCACTGGAAGAGGGCAAATATTATTCCAGCCCCTACGTATAGTACCCTTGGCCGTGCGGACGTCTACCACACGTGGAATGTTGTCATGTCCAGGATGCACCTGAACCACCCTACCCAATAGCCATAGTAGTGGTGGCTGCGTCTTATCTTTCACCACTACTAATGAACCCAACTGTAACTGAGTGGGACTGGCGGTGGTCCATTTGGTTCTTTGTTGAAGAGTGTGAATGTATTCATTTGAAAATCTCCTCCAGAAATGATCTTTGATGAGGGCGACTCTCTTGTACCGCTGTATGCATGTTATGTTCGCGTCGGCCTGTACAAGCGGGTGACAAATGGATGTAAGTGGTCGACCGATAAGGAAGTGACCGGGAGTTAAGGCTGAGAAGTCGGAAGTGGAAGGAGAGAGTGGAGTTATTGGCCTGCTATTTAAAATAGATTCTATTTGAGCGAGGCAAGTGCTCATTTCTTCAAATGTGAAATGAGTCAAATTTAAAATTCTACGGAGATGATGTTTGGTGGAGCGGACAGCTGCTTCAGCTAATCCATTCATATGTGGTGAGTACGCTGGTACAAAATTAAACTTAATTCCTTCTAGGGATGGCAGGTGACTGATTTCGTTACTCAAACCTACAAAATTGGTGCCATTATCCGATGTCAATGAAGCTGGCTTTCCGCGTCGAGCAATAAATCGGTGTAAGGCTGATAAATAACTTTGACTTGATAGACTTTCTACAAGCTCAAGGTGAACGCATTTGACTGCAGCGCAGACAAAAATGGCCAGGTAAGACTTCAATAATTTACAACCTCTTCCTTTTCTGTCAGCTATCATAACCGGCCCTGCATAATCTACGTATGTGTGCAAAAATGGATACTCGAGGGAAGCTCTGGATTCTGGAACATGCCCTATGATGGGCTGTACAGTCTTCGCCTTATACCTAACGCATTTATAACAGTGATGTACCACATGCTTAGCAAGGTTACGACCACCCAGAGGCCAATACCTTTGACGAATATTTGCTAACAGTAAGAGTGGGCCTGCGTGAAATAACAATAAATGCTCAGCGCGAAAAATAAGCTTAGTTAGATGGTGCTTGCCGCATAACAGAATAGGATGCCTTTCATCATAACTGTAAGGAGAATTGTCGAGTCTACCTCTGACTCTAATAAGTTTATCATTAGAATCAAAAAATGGAGACCATGAAATAAGTCTATTTTTAGGAGGCAGAGGTTTTTCTACTGCGAGCAATGAATACTCTAAAGGAAACATTTCCGACTGTGCTTGCTTTAGTATGACATTACGGGAATTAAGAATTTCATCATTTGTAAGGTTACCTAATGTCTTATTTTGTTTGTTCCGGCAGTTAAATATGAACCTTAAAACGTAGGCAACTGCGTGTAATAAACGGTAATATTTACTGTGTTTATGAATAACTACAGAAATTGGATGCGTGCTTGGTGTAGGTGTGTCGTGTTGAGTGGCGTGGCATTGTATATCCGGCAAATCTTTTGTCTCATCAGAGTTAGGCATTTTAGGCCACAATTCTTCGCCATTTTGTAGAAACTGGGGTCCGTGCCACCAGAGGGCGCCGCTGACAACGTCAGCCTTCCCCGGGCGAGTCAAAAGATCAGCGGGATTGATAGTTCCTGGCACAAAGCTCCACTGCGACCCGGTAGTGGTTTCATTAATTTCATTGACGCGATTGCGAACGAATTGTTTTAAGGTAGGTACCGGTGTCGCTAGCCAGCCAAGTACTATCATGGAATCGCACCAGTATCTGCAACTGACAGCTAAGGTCATTGAACTTAGCACTTTAGCACACAGTCTTGTACCTAATAGGGCACCTAATAATTCTTTCCGCGGGATCGTCAGGGTAGGGTTCATAGAGCAAACTCTATTTTTCGACACTAGAAGTCTAGTGTGTATTGTGTAGTGAACCATTGTTATTTATAGATCTAGCATATATGCAACTTCCATATAAACGCTCTGAAGCGTCCGTAAATATATGGAGCTCAATTACTTTATAGTCGTCTTGTAAAACCCACCGCGGAATTTTAATGTTGTTTAATTGTGTAAATTTGATATAAATATCGACCATTGTTTTTTCATACTATCTGGTACTTCTGTATCCCAATTAATTTGTAAAAGCCATAGGTTTTGCATGATTATCTTTGCCTCGATAATCCATATTGAAAGAAGGCCGAGAGGGTCAAATATTTGATTAATGGCAGATAGAATTTGTCTTTTCGTGATATTCTCATGCAATTCGATGTCTATTGAAAACGACAATGTATCTGAATCGCATAACCAATGTAGACCAAGTGTTTTTGAGTTGGACGGGTCTGAGAGATCTTTGAGATTGTGTTTGTTTGTTTCAAAGATCTCACTCAACACCTCCGGACAGTTTGACTGAAATTTTCTTAAATTGAACTGTGCAGACGACAATATCGACAACACACCCTTACATGTGTCAATGACCTCCTCTTTACTACACCCACCACTAAGAAAATCGTCAACGTAGAAATCTCGCGATATGGCGAATTTTACCTTCTCGTCGTTAGTGTCGTTCGCGAGACTTGTGAGGCATTTAGTAGCAAGATAAGGCGCGGAAGCCATTCCATATGTAACGGTATTTAAGGTATATGTTTTAAGTGGTTCCGACTTGTCGTGTCTAAATATTATTTGTTGTAGAGGGCGCTGCGCAGGGTTCAAATTTATTGCTCTATACATTTTTTCGATGTCTGCTGAGACTACCACTTTATGTTGTCGGAAACGTAAAAGTATAGAGAGTAAGTCGTCTTGGACAGTAGGACCTACCATCTGCAGATTATTGAGCGATATCTTTGTTGAGGTATTTGCAGATGCGTCAAAAACGGTTCGTAAAGACACCGAAGTATTAGTTTTTCGAATGACCCCATGATGGGGAAGGTAATAATTTACTAACCCGTTATCGCTTGAATTAACTAGAGGTTTAATTACCTTGTTCTCGGTCATATGGCCTAGCTGTTCATATTCTTTTATACAATCTACGTACATTTGTTTATATGCAGGGTCTCGTTGAAACCTTTGTTCTAGTGATAGGAAACGACGCTTGGCCATATTGTACGAGTCACCTAACTCGTCGGGATCTCTTTTCAGAGGCATCGTGACGACAAACCGACCATCACTATCGCGGTATGTATTTTCAGAAAAACTTTCTTCACAAGCGCGTTCTTCAAATGATAGCGCGTGAGTAGATGGGATAGTATCGAGATCCCAAAATCTTGTCAAGCTTTCTTCTAGATTGAGAAAATGACAATGATGCACAGAGTTGTAAGCATGCTTTGGCATTGAAATTTGTCCAGAGACTAACCACCCAAGCTTTGTTTCATATAATTTGGGTTGGTTTTTACCTAAATCGATAGAATTGCTACCAATAATACTCCAAAATGTTTCCGCGCCTACCAAAATCTGAATCGCCGACGGTACATTGTACTTCGGATCGGCAAGCTCGAGACCGGTAGGTATATTAATGTGGTCGACATTAACGTACCGCGAAGGTAATGCTTTCGTTATTTGTTTCAGAGTTAAACATTGGAGATCGACCTTATAGTCATTATATAATGATTGTATTGTAAGAGCGCAAGACTGTGAACTAAAGCTAGCTTGGTTGCAGATACCAGATATCGTGGAGTGAGTACTGCGTGTCAATAGTCCCAGCCTGTCGCATAGCTCCTGCGTCACGAAATTGGCCGTGCTGCCATTATCCAGGAGGATTCTGGCGGTGTGTGTGTTGCCCTTGTTGTCGTAGACCTTCACCAACGCTGTCGATAGAAATATATGGGAGGATGTAGTGTGCTGATTGATGTCAGATGACAGAGCGACTTGATTGTTTAGTTGAGATGTATCTACGGGTAATGCCACTCTCTCGACTATAGGTGGTACTTTAACATCTTGTTTGTCCAAGTGCAAAAGAGTATTATGCTTAAATTTGCAGTATCTGCAATGTGACAGTTTGCACTTGGCTGCTAAATGCCCAATTTTGAGACAATTGGAACAGACCTTCAGATTTTTAACCTTTGCTATACGATTCTCTATCGATAAACCTTTAAACTTTTCACAGTTATGTAGGGCGTGCGCACCTTTACACATAGGACATTGCTGTGGTTTATCATTCGTCACAGTTAGATATGTAGATTTGCCTTGACTTGACTTGACCTCGGGGATCGGTTTGTTATTGAGTTCCTCGAGAGTCTCTAAGAGGTCTGCTCGACTTTGCAAAAATGAACAAAATATTTTTAATGTGGGAGCATCGGGTAATTTATTCCGTTCTTCCTCCCAGTGGCGGAATGTAACCGAATCTAATTTAGATGCCATCATATGAATAATAAGTGTGTCCCAATGCTCAGTAGGTTGTTTAAGAGTTGTCAGAGCTCTAATGTTTTTGTTTGTAGTATCTAAAAGTGTACGAATTGATTTACTAGACTCTTGAACAATAGGTTGCACATTAAATAGCATTTGAACGTGGTTATTGACCAGTAATCTATTGTTGTCATACCTTTCGCATAACGAATTCCACGCTGTGATATAATTTGCGGACGTAAAATCAATGTTAGCTACTACCACAGCGGCGCTGCCGACCAGAGCCGAACGTAAGTAGTGGAATTTACTCACATTATCTAATACCTCGTCTAAGTGTATAAGAGAACGAAATGTATCCCTAAACTCGAGCCAGTTTTGATAGCTACCATCGAAGGTCGAAATTTGAATTTTCGGAAGAGCAATTCGGTTGTTTTTATTGTGTTTGCACGTCTCACCTTCTGATTCCGATACAGAACCTGATCGACCATCTTTGTCCGAGCCTACAGCAAGAAGCTGGCGGGCACCTGCCACCAAAGAGAAGTACTGGTTCTCGTAATGAGCTCGTTCTGTGTATTGCTCGTCGGGCGGTTCGGACAACAACTCCAATTCGGTCTGTAAGGTATCGAAATCATTATATAGCTTCTCGATAACTGATAAGCGACAATCGAGCTCAGATGTATGTAATTTACTTAGGGATTCATAGCTTTGGGCTGTATTTAGATATATTTGGAACTGAGTAAGCTTAGCTTTCATGGACGCTCGAGTACGCTTTAGCTGCGTAATTCGTTTTACCGTTTCTTCTGTCATAATAACTAATTTGAACAAAAAATAGGAGTACCAATGAAATCTGAATTGGTAATGTGTTTTTAATCCGATAAAACTGACGTAAAATAGTCGTAAAAGTTAAATTATTACAGAGATAACCTCACGTTCACGTCCACGTTGCAACAAAGGAATGTTAGGTACTGGCTAACCGCATTCAACCCATTCAATAGGCGTCGATATTTACTGTTAAAGCCACACACTCTGAACACTTAATGAGTAAATAATGTTATAATAACCCAAATAAGTTTCAATCAGACGAAAAGAACACTTGCTTTCGCTCAAACTCACTGAAAATATGTAATTGCACGTGGGTCAGAAAAGGCAAATGGCGGGATAGTGATAGGATGGTCAAACTCACGGTCCCGATGGCAAACCACACATATTATAAGCACACGAAGTGAAGCCGGCGATTCTCCTTATCTACGATCGTTGTAGGTACAAAGCCTCGAGTGCATTCACCAGTCGACCTTGATCTTGACTTGCATGCGTTCCTTTCAATGCGCCTGCGCACATGTCCTTGGGTGGCGTAAATCTTTCCTTGTAGTTTCCTGAAGGACCACTTGTTAGGGCCTTATGCTAAAATGAGAGACTAGGTGGACTGTAACTGAATGATTATAATGCGCTGATAATACAAGAAAAGTTGACGTCTATTTTAGGTTAGAAGTGCGAAATCGATAGAAGTGCGAATGCTTCTCTGTCTTCGCCGCGTTCAGCCTTATATATGGCAGCCGCGGGGGATCGCGGGCCGCGGGCGGGTAAGGCGCCTCCCTGCACCTTATGTTGTCTCCGACACCACTGTATCTTAACAAATGAAACCGTAGTGATAGCCTAAGACCATCTGCAATTAAACACAAATCCAATAACACCTTACACATCAAAATCGGTCCACTGATTCAGCCTATAGAGGGTAACAAGATATACATTATACATACATAAAAACATACACCCAAAAATATTACCATTTTGAGCAGTGGGGTCAATAACGAAATTTCTAATTTGCGTTTTTTTCATGACATGCATGACATGTATATTCTTTTAACATCCCCAATTTTTATCGTGCTGTCATAAATTGACTTAGATTGCGGGTAGGTACGTGACGTCAATTATTTAAGCTACACAGTAACTGTGGCATATTCTGTGGCTCGGGTCATTATAAGGTTTTATGAAGGTTAACGATTACAGTAATAGCGGGGCTTGTGAACTTTATAGCCGTTTTGATAAAGGAAAAGATCAGTTTGGTAGTGTATAAAAATAGCTGCAATTGACGATAACCACTGAAGTCTATTTATGGACTAAATATTAAATGAAATGATCTGTCGATTCGAAGCGCCCCGTGTGGGTGGTACTAAAATTTAAATAATCCCATCACTAATATTAGTCACATGGACTCACACTCTATTGGCTGTAATTTGAAGTTCGAACACAGTTCAAATCGCTAAGTTCTATATTGCTCCACATAATACTGTACTAATAAAAAAGTGATTACCAATTTCCATTACGGTAGCTCCAATAGAACTTTTTCAGTATTCATATTGATCAAAAAATCTGGACCGATACCTTATTAAACAAAAAAGTTTTTTTATGAATCAGTTGAGGCATCTCTGAAAAATCAGGTAACAATAAAAAAAGGCTCCCAACACATAGGTTTATATCTAAATAATATTTTTCGCTGTTTACATGCACGTAAACAAATTTTAAACACATCTCTCTCCTTAACCCGTTTCGTTAACGCTTCATTACCAGACTCCGCTCGTTCAAAACAAGTGTAAAACGTCATGTTTCTTACTTTTTGTACAACAAGGGCTTCGTATACTTGCTAAATCACTCACGTTTATGTTTTGTAAGGAGTACTGGAAGTGGCTTACTTATTACCTGACTGGAAAAGAAGGAGGGTTATGTTTTTCGAGTGTATATATATGTAGTGTCACAGTTTTTTTTTAAGCCTTGACATTACCGGTAGTGTCTCGCTACCGTATAAGAAAAGGAAAGTAAAACTTCCATGACACTACTGGTAGTGCCAAGCAACGTTTCGGGCTCACAGACTAGCCTACCACGAACTTCAATAAATGACATTTTATCCTAACTAATATTATAAATTCGAAAGTAACTCTGTCTGTCTGTCTGTCTGTTACGCTTTCACGCCAAAAATTCTAAACCTAATCTAACTACCTAACTAATGAAATTTGGTGCACAGGTAGATTGGACCCTGGGAAAGGACATAGGATACTTTTTAACCGACTTCAAAAAAGTAGTTCCCCCATTATCTCGATAATCCAATGGGGAACTACGCGGGTGAAACCGCGGGGCACAGCTGATTTGACTATAAATACATAAGTCCGTACTTACTTTTAATACAGTTATTTTTTGTTTTTGTTGTTGAATCTAATATCATAGTAAAATTATGATTTCTATTTAGCGCTTCGTGGATTAGATCTCCGTTTGTTTGTTTCAGAATTTTATCATTGTAGGCCATAACAGAGGCTTTGGAAGGCCTAGTAACTAAGACCACTACATATAATTATGATAATGATGATGGGTCTTACTGCACAAAGGTTTTTTTTGGACACATAAACGGTAGAATATCTGGTCCAGATATATCTCGTTAATTATTGCCATGGTAACTTGAAATAAAATATGGAGGGTTTATTGCTTAGTTAAAATTATAATGTCTAGCTCCTTGTGTGGATTTGTTCATACTTGCATAATTATATTTCTGCTATTACTTTGCTTAACATCATTAGTAATCATGGTTCATCGTTTTGTTATTTTTTTTTGTGTCAATCCATATTGTGGCGCGGCGCCTAGGACATAGTCCAATACATTGACCAAATAAGTAAGTGAATCACTCAAGGTCGTTAAGCAGCGTTTGCTGCTTTGAAAACGACCTTCCGACCTTCGTAATATTTTTTGAAGTTAGCATAAAATCGTAAGCTTCGTAAAATATTTCCAACGCACATAAACAATTTATCGAAATGTCAATCTCCAGTCTACCTAAGAACGATTTATGCTACCTCAACCCTAAATCAGAGATGTGACATTCGAAAAAAGCCTTAAAATCCCCGAAAAAGGCGAAAACAAACATAGCAACTTATTATCGGTATCTTGAAAGATTAATCCCTTTTGCGGGTAGAAACAAGGGATGTAAACGATGCGAACGTGGGACAGGTGAAACGGGGTAGTGATGTGAAACGTAGATAAAGTATCTATATCGATGTTTCAACACAAACAAACAAATAAGAGATAATATGGAGGAAATAAAATTTATAGGCTATACATTTTTAAACGGCGTCGCTATCTCGAAGAATTAAAAAAAAATACAGAAAGAGACTTGCTCAGGAGTGGGATAGAACATGTTTATGAAAATGCACTATCACAGTAACATCCAAAGTCATAACAATGAATAAAAGTCATGACATCTTTAGAATAGAACAGGAATAAGAAAAATGATATTATTAAATGTATAGGTACTATACTAGAATGAATATGGTGTTATCGATATTTTTCAAAGCGAAATTCAATCACTAGTTATCTCAGATACTTAAAGAATGCGAACGAATATGCCCCTTCTCATTTGTAAAGCGTCAGTCACAAGATGCGGTATACTTAGCTTGTTTGGTACCCTGTCGCAGTAACTATCAGATAACTTTGTAGCGACGATGGTCGAGTGGTTAGTGGGGTTGATTGCCGTGTAAAAGGTACGAGGTCCGATCTCACGAAACATGCAACATGAAAACATTGTGAGGAAACCATAGTGTAAGGTGTAGGGATGGTCTTGAAGCAGGTTGGCGGATCAAAAACAAACGAATACGGCACTAGAAATGTTTTTATTGCTCACGAGTATACACGGTTTTAACAGTCTATTGAAAGGCAGTACGATACAAATATTGGCGCGGTCCTACCCTCAACCTAAGAAAAGCAAAATATTAATTGTAAAATAATGATGGTAGATAAATTATATTTGAGCTCGTCGCTAACACATAGCATGGTGGTATGGCGTTTCCTATCGTTCGCCTGGCTAGATAGTTGTAAAAATCTGTCGCCAAGCACCTTACAGTGTGTTCCGGCAGCCTTCCTTGAGAGCCAGTGTATTCCAGACTAGACATGTTCCATCGAATGCCTAGCTGTACAGGATTTAAAAAAAAAATTAACTTATTCTTACCGTGGGTGAAAATAGTTATTTAGATTTTCAAATTAAATATATATATGTGTTAGTGTATTATAAAAATAATTAATAATACACTAACACATATATATTTAGAGCGTGGTTGCCTGGAAGAGACAGACGGCTTTAAGCGACAAGCCCGCCATAAAAAACCTGATATATGTGTGTAAACTTTTCTTTTGTCATGTTTTATGTATTGTTTTTGATTTTTTTAAATCAAGATCATCACGTCTCGTCTCGTCTCGTATTACTCGTACTTTGTAGTCGTACTAGTAACTGTCGCTGCGGCGTCGCCCGCGCCATAAAATGCAATATTAACAAGTTTTAAATTTTGAACCCCCACTTGACCTCCTTAGGTTTTGAATTTCCAAAATATCTTTCTCAGTACATCCTTACATCCGATTATAAATACTCCTTGAAACTTTCATGCCTCTAGGCTCAGCGGTTTAGGTTCTGCGTTGATTCCTAGGGAATATCAGTCAGCCAGTCAAAACATACTCTTAGATACTAAAAAAGTTCCTATGAATAACCCACTCTTTTAAACGTTGGTTAAAAATAACCTTTATTGGTGATGACCGAATCAAAAATTAATTTAATATTTTTTTTTTAATGAAATTTATAATTCTAGTGAACATTTTACAAAACGTAAATCATCAGGTTTCACGGTTGTGACTACGCTATTTCTCAATGATTTAGAATAGACCCTTGAATGATTAAGAATAGAATAAAATTCATTTTATTTGCATTCGAAAACAACAGTGTAACACATAAATTAAAGTAATAAGAAATAAAATAAAACTTAATTAATGCTTTCTGTCATAAACCGACCCCAACTCAACATAATGCTGGCTGAAACAACCAGCGCTGATCTTCCGTTGGAGCATATTTAGGCATATTTTTCGTACTTAGAGTAAGTATTGTTTATTCAGAGACGTGGCTGATTAAGATCGAGTTTCAAGTATTAGGAGGCTTCGTAATGAATAATGTACCGAAGCGTAATTGTTAGAAATATTTACTTTGACGTCGATACCTTCGTTAATTTAATTTACGTTCAAATTCGTTGATATAATTTAACTTCATTTGAATTTATGTTCATGATATTATTTTAATTAAAGGTGGTATTTTATTTAAATGTGAGTGTTATTTTCGACATTTGGAGAGTGCTCTACCTGGGCGAAAGTTTCATGGCTAGGTTTTAACAAGATTTTTATTCAAAATTATTTCAATACTAAGAAAAAACAAAATTCTTTACATAGCAGAAATATGTGTAATGTGTGTGCCTTTTCCTATTTTGTGGCAGTGGTGCAAAAATATGTACTCATCCATTGTAAGACGGCGGCCATCTTGGATTGATTTTCAGCAAGGGTAGCTAGGAATACTCCAAACAAGCGAAACTCACGTTCAACTGTGGATGGACATGGACTCACGGAAACTAGACCACGGCGACGTCAAGAAGCATATCAATAGCGCTTAGATGAACATATTTCCCACTTTTTTGGAAACAAAAATTCAAAAAAATTTGGTATTTATTAGCGAAATATATTAGTTATGCTGGTGTGTGGTAAAAATATACGAAGTCTATTTAGAATCGCCCGTATGTTAGCAATTCATTAACTCAGCCATAAAACACAACCTCATTGCCAATTAAGTATTTACCGAATAACCTGTACACGCATTAGTAGATTACTCTCAATTAAATTTTTTAAATCACATCACAAAAATCTGTCGTCACAAATCCCTCTCAGTGCTCGCCTGTTCAATCGGTGATTACAGCTTTAAAGGCTTTTGAACACCACATCGGCTTAATATTTATAAAGCAAAAGCAGAGAAGAACTGATCATCGGATTTATTCCTATTTTTCACCCCAATCTGTCCCCGCAAGGTGATAAACAGGAATAACAATTCCTTTCTGTCTCCCTATGACTAGAATTGGGACAGAGAAGAATTTTTTTTTCATGTTTGTCACCATGCGATATTTTTATGGTGACAAACAGGATTTAGAACACTTTTCGGTCGCTTTTATTTTTACAAATTACTACGACTCATCTGTTACAGATTTATATTTTTGTTTAATTTTAAAATTATTCTTTCTTTATGACCTTTTGTGACACCTCGTATAGAAATAGCTGTGGTGACAATAAAAAAGCCGAGCATTGTTTCCGTTAATTGTCTTAATTCCTTTACGTATTACATGTCTTAAAATTATTTTTCTGTCTGTGTGCTTACAGTAAACGTCTTCATCTTTTCATTATGACATTTTATTTTGAAAAAAAAACCGCGCATACTGCTATGACAGATTACAGGAAGGAAAACTTACCTATTAATACTTCTCGGTTGCAAAGTCACGGGATACGGGCAAGCAAAATCTCTAACATCATGCTAATGCACCTACTTGATATGCCATCGGATCAACTATAGTAATCAATTTTAATAAGATACCTCTAAATCTCTTGCTACTATTAACGTCATTCTCTGACACTTTCTATACGACGAACGCCATAGACAAAGATTATTAGTTCGATCTTACTGTACACATTACATAATATTAAGTAAAATAGATTCCATTCGCAGGAGAGGCAGCTGGTTTGGTTACTGAAATAGTGTATTTTACTAGTTTAGAACCAGTTACACTTTATTTAACAAATTTTGCGTTTCTAACCGGTTTTCATAAAAGGTGTGTTTTGGTTACTGTAATATTGTATTTTACTAGTTCCGAACCAGTTACACTTTATTTAACAATTTTTGCGTTTATAACCGGTTTTCATAAAGGTGTGTTTTGGTTACTGTAATATTGTATTTTACTAGTTCCGAACCAGTTACACATTATTTAACAATTTTTGCGTTTATAACTGGTTTTCATAAAGGTGTGTTTTGGTTACTGTAATATTGTATTTTACTAGTTCCGAACCAGTTACACTTTAATTAACAATTTTTGCGTTTATAACCGGTTTTCATAAAGGTGTGTTTTGGTTACTGTAATATTGTATTTTACTAGTTCCGAACCAGTTACACTTTATTTAACAATTTTTGCGTTTATAACCGGTTTTCATAAAAGGTGTGTTTGTCCAACTTATTTAATTCTTAAATTTGGTACTTTTTCAAATGGTCGATTTAAAAATAGTCAATTTTGATTTATGTAAGTCAGTGTTGAGTTGAGTAGTTCGCGTGTGCTAAGACCATTCCTCCCATTCAAAAGTGTCGCGGGCTCTCTGACGGATTTATTCGTTTTATTTGTTTCGTTAATTGCTTATTCCGTTTTTGGTCCGTAAACCGTTAAATTACGAACAGTCATTTCCGTCTTGGAGATTGATTGGGGAGGTAATATAGAGCCGACGCGTTGCTTTTTACGAGTAACTCGAGAAGGTTGGGGTGTTGTTTTTAGTTATTACCTTGTTAGATTGCGAATTTAAACGACAATTAATTTAGAATTTTAGTAGTAGTGTAAGGCGCCACCGGTTCATGGTAGAAGTTCCACGGACTCGCACAAAACGCTTCGCATCTACATTTATTGTGCGGACTGCCAGGTTGTGGAATTCGCTGCCAAGTTCTCTATTTCCCGATAGCTATAATCTCGGTCGTCACTTTACATCAGGTGAGTTGCGGTCAAGCGCAAGCTTATCGACTATAAAAAAAAGTTATATAAAGGATATTTGGAAAATCGCAACTAAGGGATTTTTGTGATTAGTGCAGATATTATATCATCGTAATCTGGTTGTCATCAATATTTTAAAACTGGTCACAAAACTAATGCAGTTTTTCGATAAAACCGCACAATGTATACACGTATTTATTAGAAATGTTTTCCTTACTTTTATATTTTTAGAAGACCGCCATGGTCTAGTAGCTAACGTGCTTCCTTCGAGATCTGGCGGGCCCGGGTTCGATTCCCAGGCGGGGCAGGTGTCCGAAAGATATCTTTCTTCGAGTCTGGGTATGTTGTGCACTTGTTTATAAATGTTACATAGCACCCCAGAAACCATGATTTTAAAACAAAACGTTATTATTACTTATTTCATCAAACATTATATATATATATATATATATATATATATATAAGTATGTATATCAGTCATCAGGTTACTATAGCACAGGTTTTGCCTAGTTTGGGACCTGAAGACCTTTGTGTGGATGTTGTACCATATTATATACATCTATATTTTAGGATTACGATATTATTTATATAATAATATGAAATAAAGTTATTGCAAATATTAATAGTTATTCGTTCAAACAAGAAGTCGCAGGACCACTGGTTGTAATTGTATTATTTTTATGTCTCAAATAGATGTCATCATATAATATATTATTATGTTTATATGAATCTAATTTGGAATACAATGTTAGTCTAATAATCCGATTCGAATTTGGTGCAAAGGTGCCTTTGTCGTTAGCTGCGATACCGCGCTGGATGGCGATGGCCAATCTTTACAACACGGAGCCGGAACAAGAATTACCACATCTTTAAATTTTTCTTTGCCCAAACTACCTCAACTACTTTTATGCCTCACTGAACCAACTTATATATTATTATATTAGTTTTCTAAATAACCTTGCGAAGATGTTACTTGTCGGATCCTCGTTTTGTAACATAACAAAATCCTCGTAAGTAAGTACACGATAATTTGAGTGGCGCAGCGCGACCGCCGACCGCGGTCCGACCAAAATGTCCCGAATTCCCGACTCGACCTCAATATTCCAATTCAACACAAACGACTGCGGACCGATTCGACCATAGATAAGTAACGCTGCTACGGTTTGTTAGACTGGCCATTGTACTTTTTTTTTATCTAACACAGCTAGGCATTTGACCACAACCTCGCTCTACCACGGAAGTCAGCGAGACTGTAACCCCAGATGGAGCATGCCTAGTATGGAATACACTGGCTCTGCTGAGGTTTCAATTTGAGGTTGGTAACTAGCCAGGCGACCAGTAACAAACGCTGTTGAAGATGGAAACAAAGTCATGATTATTATTATGATCTTTGAAAACAATTACTTACAAATTGACCTTCATGTATTTTTTGAACTACTTTGCATGTGATTCATAGATTATATACCTACTTAAATAGTTATTTATATATAGTAGTAATAATAATGTCAAGTCAAAAATATTAGAAATGTACCTCAGTAAGTTTTTGTCACCAACGCGTACTTATACAAAGCAAAAAAGTAAAAAACTAACTGATACAGAGCTTTTATTATCTAACAACGAAATCCTAGATGAAAATTAGTGACGTGTTTAACGTAGCGTTGACGCAATATGTTATTCTGTTATTCTGATGCAAAGTGAGAGTACTACGTGCCACAGTACGATATGACATTGGCTTAATGAATACTGTTCCGCGTTAATACAGAAACCGCGTTACGTCGTAATGATCACGGTGAAGAAGAACCCAGGTCAGTGGTTGTTGCACTCCCGTAAAAGAGGTTACATAACAGCGTTTCCGATCTACCTAAAATACTTTTTCAAATCTGCTCCCAGCCCCAGTATACCGATTCATCCGGTATAACAGTTATTGCAATAACGTGTACTATCGCCACCGATATTTAACGCTGCGGTTCTCTAAATTACTCTACAATATAAATTCAGGATGAACATTAAAATTTGCTCACATATTAAAAGCGAAAAGATTTTTTGAAACCTTTAATTAAATTTAACACGATAGGAATTTAACATAGAAATAATGAAAGATGATTATTACTTTTTTTTAAGTTTGTTACCTGATTTGTAGAATAAATTTGAAAAAAAATATTTTTTGTTTGAAAGCTTTATTATACTTCTGGAGTAGTACTACTTCAAATTCATCAAAATCAGTGTAGTGGTTTGATTTTAAATCGATAAAACCTTAAATAATTGTGTACCGGCGCTTGCTGAAAACTAGTCGACAAGAACTTATTTTTTAAAGAATAATGTTTTCAAGCCACATGTCCGGCGGATGTCTAATGCGATATTTTTACTTGGCAATTCACCAAAAGTCAAATCGATCAGTTTCTGGTATCATGCCTTGTGACGCTGATCAAATTTTATCACGAGACTCATAAAACTGTTGCTTAAATAAAATTAGCTGTTTGATATCGTAGCGTGGGTTCACCCAAACATTGCAATCATTGCGTAAATATGAATGTGTCAACCTCTCATTTTATAAACAGGCAGTCTACGTTTTAGCAGTTCTAAACAGTTACACAAAGCAACCGATTTCCATAGAATGAACGCTGTTCATACCGAAAAACAACAATGTTTCCAGTTAACCAGTATCAAAAGTCTTCCCAACGAAACCCTACCGACAATAAACGCCAGAAACCGAAAATATAAAACTCGATAAACCGTAATTTTTCCCCAAAAATTGGTCCAGCTTTTTCCCTTTACCTCGGGTAAGTGAAACATCTTGAGTTTCATAAATATCGTGCCGATTTCCTCCCGCAGATTTCCGCCCATAAATTGGCGAGTAATTTATTAGTTTAAACAGAGAAATGCTTTAATCTGTGCGGAGGGAACGGCCCGATAGAGTCCGCTTGATTTATTCGGACCGGACCAATAAAGGCATTTAAGTTGGGGAGGGGAAAATTCAGTCTTGTTTTATAAAAACTGATAAAAGAGTTTTAAAGGATCGGTACTTTGAAAGACTTGATAAGTTCATCAGTAGCTTCGTGCATGTACGCGAGCTAATTTGAAATAGCAACCATCCGTTTCAATGGTTTTTAGTTTTTATTGCTTATTACAAACCGTTATTATATTTAAAATTTGTTTTTATTAAGATTACGCAATGAATCATTTATAAAAATTCTTAAAATTTACCATCATCAAGCTTACTTTAAAAAAGCTTCGTGGGCAGATAGAGTTTCCAACGAAAGGGTCTTTCTTGCAAATGGTGAATAAGAAAGTGAAAGGTTTTGAATACAGTCAAGGCACACAAACAGTAGTATCTGAGGCAATATATTCCAGCTCATTATTCAGAGAAAATTCCAATGGAAAATGACTACCAGAAAGAAAGCGTACCTTATGCCTCGTTGGACGTGGTTTAACCTAAGCACAAGATCCTTATTCCGCGCCGTTGTGTCCAAGACCTGTATTACTTGAATAGCCGAGCTACGGTAGAAGATGGCACCTTAAAAACAAGAAAAATAAGGCAAGTATACCCCTTCAAAGGATTTTCTTTTCTCAGGTCAGGCTTTTTTGAGTAGTTGGGATAAGTAAAAAGAAATACTCCGACGAATTTAGAATTTTTAACCTTTATTTTACATCAAGTTAAGAGGCCACTAGGAGGTCTAATATCAGGCTTCTAAATAATCTAACCAGACAGCCAAATAAATGTCTTCACTTACCAACGCTATATATCGTGATCATAATTGTGATAATCTTGAAAAAAGGACTCCACAAATTATTACCTCATTACTAAACCGACTCATTCCTATAACTTAATTGGCCCCAATCAAGGCGGAGATTTTTTCCTCAAACACAGTCAAGTAACTATCTGAGCAAACTAATTCTGGTAGTCCTAAACCAACATTGGGCTTAGATTTGAGGAAGTTTCGTATGTAAATCTAGTGAATAAATTATAATTTCAGCGCCAATGATTAGTAAAATAGTGATAGATACGGTATTTACCTTTTAAAATAAAGTTTAACTGCATAGTGATTATAGTAAAAAATCTATTTCTATTTTTCGCAGGTAAATAGGCAAGCCTATTTACCTGCGAAAAATAGATGTCGTAGTTTTAAATTCATTCATTGTATACACAAAATGAATTTAATTTGTATAATATAATATACATTTTAAATTCATTTTTTATACACAAAATGAATTTTAAATGAATCTGTCGCGTATATTTTACTAGCATGAAATTCAATTTGACGGTTATAAGTTTTTGAAACGTTGATATATAACTGTTAATTTTATAGATATCATTTTTTATATCTGATTGCATTAATTTAGTAAATCGTTATGTACGTAACTTCCATATCTACGTCATATGTGACGAACATAATCGTCGTATTTGCGTGAAAATCTTGTTAGTCGTTAACGAATCTACTCGTAGTTCTCCAAGTTCAGTTTGCGATGTTTATTTTAATTAAAGTTTCTTAGCAGTAAATATATATATTACTTCATTTTGTATAAGAAAAGAAAAGTTTTCACTCGTACCTGATTGTTGGAAAGGTCCAACTATTAGTTTCGTTCACATTCGATGAAATGAGCCGTTCGTGTCTTCAACGATGACACGTTACGTCTCGCACAATCAGGTACCTACGCGTGAAAACCCGTTTTCTTATACAATATGAATCAAACACGCGTTAGTTTCCTTAGTAAAATATATATATTACGTTTTAAGCTTTTTTAGACTCTGCATTTTTTATTACATAGACATTTACATAGACATAGACACACAACAAAAATTCATACTTGATACATGTTCATAATTGCTGAAGAAGAATATGAACGATGATAATACATAGAAATATTTTGTTTCATATATTTTGACTGTATACTTTATTGCACCTTGTAACTTAATAAGTAATTTGGTGACCTAGAAGTTACAATTATTTAACAATCGAAAGTATTATTTAAAAAAAAATTAATACTTATTTATTATGAAAATATTGAGTAAGTAATCCAAAAGGTTTTATTTTTCATATCTACCTCATTTTTATTCGTCTTGTTCTGTACGAATAAATCTAATCTACAATATTAGCTTAGATGTCTCAGCTAAATGTCAGATTGGAGCGTTGGAGTCTGTCGAAAGGAGAGCTAAGAGACTTATAGGCAACGATGATCTAGCCAACGCTAACCTTCAAAGCCTCGAGCGTCGTCGAAAAGTGTCTAGCCTATATGTTATTATAGGATACATTTCGGAGAGTGTGCCTTGGAATTACTTAATTTGATTCCCCCATCCCCTTTCTAAAATCGGACAAGTAGAGATACTGCAAGACACATCGGTACATGGTAGAGATTCCACGGACTCGCACAAAACGCTTTGCGTCTACTAAAAGTAGCGAACAGCTAGGTTGTGGAATTCACTGCCGAGTTCTCTATATCCCGATAACTATAGTCTCGATCTTTTCAAATTGTGAGTAACTCAGTTTCTTCTAGGCAAGCGTGCCACATCCTAGACTGCATCGTCGCTTTACATCAGGCGAGTGGCGGACAAACGCAAAAAAAAATAATAAAAAAAATGGGGTTTGATAAAATATCACAAAAATCTTTTAATCCAAACGCAATTAAGTAAAAGACTAAGCACTCATTTTACCAACTAAAATATATTCAAAAACACGCTTTTTCAATCAAGTGTTATATTTATCAAATAAACCTACCT
Organism: Ligdia adustata; assembly: GCA_947049295.1. Lineage (NCBI taxonomy): Eukaryota > Metazoa > Arthropoda > Insecta > Lepidoptera > Geometridae > Ligdia > Ligdia adustata. Next base: position 8,257,104 of record OX346237.1, read on the forward strand.
GCAATTCTCTTTTTGGAACAATAAACTTAGAAATGATCGTAAAGTGCCTAAAATTCTATTGAATCAAATAAACCAATAAATTCCTGAAGAGTGATTAAGTGATCAAATACGAGTACAAATGGCAAGTAGTCATTAAGTAAAGGAACGACCAATAAGATATAATGGAATTACTAAGAAAGTTTGATTTATATTATTATGTAAGATACTTGATGGGAGAAAGCGCTACTTACGTTCAATTAAAATGTATTGAACGTAACAAAATACAATGGTCTTTATTTTAACTTAATTTTATCAGAAATTTTGTCAAGTGATCATACCTATATTTTGAATGTTTCTAAACTTTCAGATCAGATTTTTTTTTTAAATATTCGTGAGATTGCTTCGTACAATAAATTGGCAGATATTAATAAATTTACAATTTGACTATAGTTTCAACTGTCGCTATATAGATATTGTTTCTTGGTTAATATAATTTAGATTATTGTTGACCTAAGCTTTGCTCCAATGATAAAGAAAATATTGTTAAATATCTGCTTTTCAGAGCTTTTAAGATTTTGAACGTAAGCTAAAAAAGGATAGAAATAAGAAATAAATTCACTAATTATTGTATAATTTCATAAATCACGGACGGAGCAAAGCGTCAGTAGGGTGGGGGAGTGTGATAAATATTAAAAAAAAATATAACATAAGAAAATTCCTTAACACAAGATTGACCAATGTAGAAGACAGACCTCTTCATACGAGAGATCTGGACAAAGAAAAAAGACGATATGAATTGAGACATACATACTTAATAATACAGGGTAATGGATTAGGTGTACTACGCCTACCTAAGCGGGTTACTTACTATACTTACTCATTATTACAAACAACTTTCATTTTCAAACTGATTTTTTTCTCGAATTTAGTGTTGGTCCCAAAGCAAAATATGTTTATTAGGGTGTGTATAGCGACCCAATTTTGGCTCAGTACACGCCTAGGCGATAATCCTGAATAAGACAGTAACTAATAGAAGCGATGTAGTATCTAGTAGGTATCCATCTAACAAGTGGCTAGAAGCGAGTTCGAAAAAACCCGACTGCTTTTAAACCTGCGTATTATCTTAAAAACTTTTATTTTTTTAATTTGCAGAGTCATTCTCACAACCAAGACAAATCTATTGACACCACTCACATAAAAATACGACGAGCCGTTTAGGCTCTAGAGCGTGCCAAAGAATTATACATACATACATACACTCGAAAAATAACCCTCATTAGTAAAAAAATAATTCAATATTCGTGTGTATTAAAGTGGAAGGACTTGGCTTCAATAAATACCTGGTAATACGAGCACATACAAGACCCAGACGACTTTTTGTTGTACTTAGGAAAAGTTACTTTTCTAGTAGATAGGATAAACTAGGATTAAGACGTGGAACATTTTTGTAGTTATTTTATCTTTTTGTGTCAAGAATCTTCCTTATAAAAACAAATGCTAAAAATGCGTTGCCCGGCAACCATTTATTTCGTTGACAAAATGTTGAAGCGCTAACATAAGCGATAGATTATTATTAAGAATAGTAATATTTTCATATTGTATTGTTAAATATATTATGTAAAAACTCTTGTCCAATTAAAATACCTATTTAGTCATACCCCACGCAATAGTTTTTGATGAAGAAGTAATCGGTCCATGAATATCAGGTTCTATAATAATAAACTTGCGTAGGCATCGACATGTCTTAAAAATGTAAAAGAAAATAATAATGTAGTAGGTAATTGCCAATAATATTTTAAATTGTGTTTAAGATGGTGGGTTTTTACACGCACCTGATTGTTGGAAAGGTGTCGTTTAAATTCTGTGAAATTCATCAGGGATGAAATTAGTCGTTCGTGTTCTCGACGATGGCACGTCTCGCACTGCGCTCTACAAATCCGAATCATACACGCGTTAGTTTTCTAAAAAAAAAAAAAAATCCATGTAATTTTTCACCTCGCAAAAATCTAAACAGGATATTTTAATATATACGTGTAATTTTGAGCACCTATTCTAATTATTCCCAACGTAAAAAACATGTTAGTTGTTATTTAGCCTAGAACTTTTGAAACGTCTACGTACCTTATTTCTTTACTTGCGTCCCAATTTCCGGATGGTTGCTCGTTTAATATATGTAAGTGACGGCTAAATATGAACGCGAGTATGTTTGGGCGGAATGTGGGGCGCGTGCTCACAGAATAAGAAAGAAGACGACACCCCTTGCCAAATATTCAGGGTAACTAGTGACATATTCAGGGTAACTGACTGAAGAGAAGGCGAGACATAGGCGAAATGAATGAGAAATTCACTTTTAAAGAAAAATGAAATGACTTCTACAACAAACACATTGCAGTTGAATTATCTATAGACAACTTAAGATCTACAGACGTTCCAAATGCTCCAATCCAGCACCAGAAGGCAGTAGTGCCTTTGCTGGATCAATAATCAGTAACAATTATCATAATTCAAAATAATAATAATAAGATTAATTTTTAAGCATTCTATTTACTGAACCTCGTTAAGCCATAATTTTATTTGATTTGCTTTTTCCTAGGGATAAACTAGTGCTATTTTATTTTTAGATTTTTATTTTTATCAAAAACTTACCAATTTGTACAAGATGTCTAGAACATCTTGTACAAATTGGTAAGTTTTTGATTTCAAAGTAGAGTTTGGATTATCTAAATTTTATGTCCTTGGATGTTTAAACTTTTTGAACGTTTTACTAAATGAAAATAATCGAGTTTGAAGCTGCGGGGAAAATGAAAGTAATTTTCACCTGTTTTTGGTAAAAATATTTTAGTTGAAAAATTATTTTGAATCAAAATGGACAGTAAGCTGGCACCTAGCACAAATAATAACGAATTTTCACATTTACTTTTACAATTTTTAAACCTGAAAGTTGTGTATATTATGCGCCTGTCGGATTGAAATCGTTTGTTTTTATATTAGTTTTACTTACTTGTTAGTACTTTCGAGAACTATTTTAGCTATTCTGTTTTACTACTTATAAACAAGTCGGCATAATCTAATCAAGCATCTGGTGTCTGCACAATAAACATGTCTGTGAGTGAATTGTATTATTAAGATATCATTATTTGACGGCATAAACATGGGTCTTTGACCGTAAGTTAAGGGTGATATTATTAAATTTCTCCTGTGGTTAAAAACTGATTGTGACAATCACTTCTCGAATTGAATAATATTTTTTATTTACTTCAATTAAAAAATATAGATATTCTGATGCAGAACTCACTATGAGTTCTGCATCAGAATATCTATCCTTTTTATATCCCGGGGACATTATAAACATATGTTTTTGTTTGATAGAACCATTTCTAATTACTTAGTCTCACTTTTGGCTCATTACACTCCTAACCGATATATTTGCTGTTATAGTTCGTGCAGGCAATTTTAATTTCTCGACTAACAGAGATATTGTGTGTCCAGCATATCTCCATTGAAATACCAAAAGGATTTTTTTTTAATAATTCAGAATCAAAGCTCAGACCTGGAAAGGATTCCTCAATTCCATTTACTGTCGCTCCTGTGTCAGATAACAGATATAGTGCCACGCCATTTGAGCGACATTAAATTAAAGTCAATGAATTACCGAGCTGATTGTACCAGAAATGAACTTGTTTTTGCAAAGCCATATTCATTTTAAAGTAAGATTTAAACGGGGATATTGACATCACTGAAAATACTATTAATTGTTTGAGCGAAGTGGACTGCTTTAATTTTGATTTTTTTCTTTCAGTAGGTTGACTGGGTGTTGGGGCTGGCTTACAGATTGTAGTTCCAAACTAATCTTAGTTATTCCCGCGTTTGCCGAAAAAATGGCGTATCTTTCTGTATTTAGTGGAATACTAATGATTCTTCAAGTATTGATGAGTAATAATAGAAGATGTAGAAAAGTCTGATGTATATTATAATCAAATTGCAACCAAATACATATTCTCTTATAAAAAGCTCTGGCTGCATATAATCAAATAATGGTTGACCAGGTCTCTCGTCGTGACATTTTCAAGATTCTCAACATATCAATAAATCTAAATTGGCTCTAGAATTTAAAAGATAATTATAATACATTCATATATAAGCGCCTTTATTTAGAATATGAAATGACTAACTATAACAAAAATTACAAATGCATTGCCTATAGTACCACTTAAGATCTACGCATAAGCCAAATGCTCACATAATCCACACCACCTGTGTGCCTAACTTGCTTGCGGTATAAACCACGCGGAATGACAATGCTTATTCATTTGGCCCGATAAAAAATAGTATAGAAAAGTATTATTAGAAGATAATAATAACACATTAATACATGAACCTTAGCAATATGAAAATCCCATTTTTGAGTAAAAATTACGCAAATAATTTAGATTCTCATGACGAAGATATATGAAAATCTTTTCAATGTTATATACGACCTAATAACCTTGTTAGCTAATGCATGGTCTGCAGAAAATTTTTCGAACAGTGGCAGCCCCGAACGAAGCTACCTTGATATAATATCTCGGCCATTGTCAAAAAGGTCCAAGCATAAGGAATTTCATTATAACTCTGCCATATAGCCCCAAATTGTGTGTCCGCCGCCCTTCTGAATTTTGATTAAATGTCGATGAAATTTGCTTGACGAACGTCCGATAAACCGTAAAACTTGAACTCTATTACCTTACACATAAAGTACACAATAAACACACACAGGAAAGTATTTAGCAAAAAGAAGTAATTTCAGAACGATGAGTGCATGTAGGTAGATTTTTTTCGTCAAAAGAGTTTTAGCAAACTGTCTAAAGCGAAATTAGATTTTTCATTATGCTGGCTTTATTGAGAATGCAACCTTTTCTTTTTACTCTTACTGTGCTGTGTAGGGAATTTTTTTCTCGGGAGTATAAAAGAAAAATGTTTTCTTACGAGAGATTGTCTGCTAAGTTTATTTTTGTAATATCTCATTTTTGCTGCCTTTTTCTGCCAACGTAATAATGTTAAGCTTATTAAGGAGTAGGCAAGTGTGCTTAACTATGTCAAGCGTTTATTAGGGGCTAGTAGATAGTCCGCCGGATTTCTCGGAAAGGTTTTTTCGTTGATGACACTTATTTTTGCAACATAGTCGTTTGAATTATGATTATGATTTATGTCACTTGTAAGTACATTATATCAGAAAGGTCTCCTTATTTTAAGTGATTTTATTTGACATCTGAATGACCAGATTACTAATACTCTTTCTGTTTCTTTGAATCTTCTTTCGCCGCTTCAACATTCAAAATAAAACCAAGTTTGCTTGATCTTATTTTGACTTTTTTCATGCTTAACTCTAACCAATAGCCCTGTGCACCTATTTGTGTATTCAAGCCGATTTTCATGTTCTTATGAGCCAATTTCAATATTTAATTAATTGTTCTTGCTAAATAATATAGATTTTCAGCTGTTCTTTGTTACTAACGGTTACCCTTTCCTTTTGAGCCAATTTTCGTGTTTTGATACTAATGAATTCATTTTAACTTTTAAAGTGCTTTGTATTTAATAGTAAAGTCACTCAATATTATTTATCAGGTATTAAACCTCGAACGTGTACAAATACGAGTATAAGTCATAGTCTGAAAGCTAATCCCGAATACAGTATTCTTGCGGCAGTGACAAATAAACACCTAGAGCTATACCTACATGAAGCCATAGTTTCTTGAAGTAGTACGCAATGTAAATACTCATCGTAAACATCGAAGTGAAAGCAAACATCCTGGCGTGCTCCAGAATATCAAAGTTTTCTTCCCTCATATCAGAAAACTAGCTTCAACTCTTCAAGACAAATCTCGAAAGTAAAACACGGAGCACGTTTTAGGTATCGCTCGCACTGATACGGCAGCTGAAACAAAGCAAAATATAAGTTAAATATATTTGCTATATTTTTATACTTTCTTTTCCATTTTTTATATTCCTCCGCCTTAGCGGGGCAGATCTCGCTACTGCAATAATTTAAATAAACGAATTGATTAATTGATAATTTTGCTTTTTTCATAAACAGACATCCTCTTCGCTATTTTTTTCATATTTAAAACTTTTCGTGCCAAACTTTTTGTTTTTCGTGCCTTGCTGTCCAAGAAGCTATCGCAATTAGTAAGCGACCGAATTTTAATAGAGACGGAGGATGACACTTACCACCTACATAGAGACCGTATCTCAGTAACGCTCGTGATAAGTTATGTGTGATAGGTAAGGACTTAGTGAGCTGTACGTGCTGGAGTAATCTTGGAGGAACCCAATGTGTCTTCAGCCGCGACGAACTCAAAGGCAAGCCGACGGAGCAGTACTGTCCACTAAATCCACCAACTTCTCCAACAACCAGGTACGCGTGAAGTAAAACCGTTATTTTAAACAATATGTAATGATGTAGGTAATTTGAAAAAAATTTTTTTGTTAGAGTATAATGACGACCCTGAATTAATTAATGTAAATGGACTACAATGTGCCGTCTTAATTAATTTGATAAATAAATAAATAATAAATAAATATGTACCAAACACGCGTAAGATTTTTAAATAAAATATAATTATTCAAGATTTTGTTCTGCATATCCCAGCCAAATATTATTAAAATGAGTTTAATTAATTTATTATAACGCGTTAAGTTTACCACTAATCACTCCACCTGACGAGTTACATACACGCCAAGCTCCCAGGTGGAACAACGACTTGTGGAAGGCCACTGGCAAGAATTTAAAGCGCAAAGCGATGATGGTGTTCTTTGAGAGACACCTATATGTACGTCCAGCAGTAGATTGATACGAAATAAACCGATGATGATTATTATTATTGATAAAGTCGACCCGTAGATACCCCGACCCGCCACAGCATATATCCACCGTTTTTACAAGAAATACTTCCTTTAATCAAATATTCCCTGCGACAAAATTTTCAAGAATTCATAGAACTTACGTACCATGTTTCGTATGTGCTGCAGTCGCCTTAGTGTGAGCAGTGTTTATAAAAGACACGTATAAATATAAGAGAGTAAGTAAAGAAGTAGACAACGGACGTGGAAATGATCGGGGCGTCGCAACTTTGTCAGATAGCAAATATGGACAAAAATACGTGGAGTAGAAAGAGTGTTTCAAAAATCTTTGGAGTCTTCTCTATAGAATTTACGAGTATCTCAGCTTATGGCCGAACAAATAAAAACTAATAAAAATTTCGTGAAAAAATCTGCTTGTCGTTGAAGCTTAATAGGTTTCGAGTATAAGTGAAGTTTTCAACCCACAATTTGGCCAGTGGTGGGCTGTGACAACCGATTGTAGCGAGGATGGTCGAGTTAATGGGGTCGATCGTCGAGCAAAAGGTATGAGGTTCGATCCAACGAAACATGCAAAAAGAGCCTGAGCTACCGGTGAAGAAAAACATCGTCAGAAAACCATAACATGCTAGTAGGGCGATAAAGTAAAGTAAAGTAAAGTAAAGTAATATTTATTGACCTTTAAATAACGTTCGTTACAGGCAAGTCTTATTACATTTGAATGAATAATCACTTAAAAAATTTAACTTACAAATCTCATTTATATACGATTACTTAATATTAGTTCTTAGTTTAATAGTTCTCATGACAAATATTTACATTAAAATTGCTTCGTTTAGTTATTATTAATATTTTATAATGGTTGTTTGTTACACAAGAACGATGATTCTACAAGCTGCATTGACATATATTCGCTGAGTTTATAAAAAGGATTGCAAAAAGGAGGCTGTAAACCATACAGCATCGCTACATGCGCTCACCACATGCAAAACTGCACTAAATATGAACCCACGCCACCTTGTGTGCAATCCTGTCGAGATGGATACGAAATCCCTTACAACAAAGATAAAAAACGAGGCAAGGAAATTCGTCATGTGATGGGTGAGAAGAATCTAATGGCTGAAATATATAGCAATGGACCTGTTGAAGTATCTTTCGTGGTATATGAAGACTTTGCTAATTATACAGGCGGCATTTACAAACATGAGTCAGGAGAAGAGATTTCTGGTCACGCAGTGAAAATGTTGGGCTGGGGCGTAGAAAACGGAACAAACGGATTCCTACCGCTTGCCTGGTTAGCTACCACTCTCAAGTTGTTAAATCTGTTGCCAAGTACCTAACAGTGTGTTCCGGCAGCCTTCCTTGAGAGCCAGTGTATTCCAAACTAGGCATGCTGCATCTAGGGCTACAGTATCACTGAATTCCATGGTTGTGCGAACTTGTGGTCAAATGCATAGCTGTGTAGGATAATAAAAAAAACCTAGGACATTCTAATATGGAATATTATTTTTTATTCAGAATTATATTAATCAAACTAAACTATTTTAACAATCATAATAATCGTAATTATAATTATTATTATTATCATTCAGTTATTAGCATGATAATAATTAATTATAATAATTATAATTAATATAATTGATAATAATTATCATTCAGTTATTAGCATTATATCAATAGATTATGAACCACAGCTTTATCAGCATGCTGTTTACTCATTACAGTAAATACTAAACTATTAATAATCAGTACGTTATTAAAATAAATTGGATTCCTTATCGCTTCAGGGTTGTTCCAAAATTTTAGGGTTCAATAGTATAAAAAAGACTCTTTGTTATATTTTGCTGTTCATTGATATCATCATCGTATAGGGAAATTGTAGACATCATTCAGCATTAGCATTGGCGTTTATCTTCGAGTAAAACTCTTTATGATTATGATCAAGGATGATGTACGTGGTTGTATCACAGAACCTTCTGCACCCGAAGTAGCAGGCAGCGGAACCACTAATAACTCTTAGTAGGAGGACTTCGGGCAATGGTCTTCAAGCAGGTTGCACATGTGTCTGACGAGGAAACATCAAACTTAGAGCAGTGGGCGGACAACGAAAAGACGTAGCGAGTCGCGTACGAGTGATCTAAGTTTCCGTATCCCGCCAGTAGGCAGCCCAGGAGTGAGAATAAAAAAGGATTTTGAATGGCCCTATCCATCTCTGTATAAAATAAATGTGCAAAAACCCGAGAACTGCTGAGCCCGTTTCACGCTTGTCCAATAAAATTTTCACGTATTGGTATAAATACTGACCACTGATTAGAACATTTAATTTTTCAATTGCTACAACAAATTAGAACAATGTTCTCGATACTTTTTGTCTGTTTGACGCTCATGTGCGGACTGATAGTGAGTGGAGCAAAACATGTCGAACCACTATTAAATTTTGACGATTTTATTGTCCAGGCTGGCGGAAAATTTCCTCCGGGCAAATCCATTGAAGATGCAAAGCGTCATGGAGGCATTCACATTAACCTCCACGATTTAAAGAAACTGCCAGTTGTAACCTACGATTCAGACGTCATTGATACCTTACCAGAGTCCTTCGACGCACGAGAGAAGTGGCCAAACTGTCCGTCTATTAATGAAATACGAGACCAGGGCCGGTGCGGGTCATGCTGGGCGTTTGGCACCGTCGAAACCTTAACAGATCGAGTCTGCACTTATACGAACGGGACTAAGCAATTCCATTTCTCCGCTGAAGACCTCATAACGTGTAACCCCGAACGCATGGGCTGTAATGGTGGCAGCCCACTCGACGCGTTGTACTATTGGCAAAACGAAGGATTGGTATCTGGTGGAAATTACAAGTCTAATGAAGGCTGTAAACCATACAGCATCGCTACATGCGCTCACCACATGCAAAACTGCACTAAATATGAACCCACGCCACATTGTGTGCAATCCTGTCGAGATGGATACGAAATCCCTTACAACAAAGATAAAAAACGAGGCAAGGAAATTCGTCATGTGATGGGTGAGAAGAATCTAATGGCTGAAATATATAGCAATGGACCTGTTGAAGTATCTTTCGTGGTATATGAAGACTTTGCTAATTATACAGGCGGCATTTACAAACATGAGTCAGGAGAAGATATTTCTGGTCACGCAGTGAAAATGTTGGGCTGGGGCGTAGAAAACGGAACAAAATACTGGCTCCTCGCTAACTCTTGGGGCAGAGATTTTGGTGAAAATGGATTCTTTAGGATGATCCGTGGAGTGAACGAATGCTACATAGAAATGATGGCAATAGCGGGGGAACCATTATTGGAAGATTACTAATGGCAAATATTATATACCATTATATATACCATTATCATATTTAATTATTACTGAAATCAAATTAAACATTTTTACAATTCTTTATTATTATTTTGTTAAATACACACCACATTTGCAGACAAGTATTAAGGTTTCCCAATGACAGTTTTGTATGTATTTCTGAATGATGCGTGGCATTACCGAGACGGGATACATTTTAGTGGGGAGCTATAAATGTGAAACCCGGAACCAAACTAACGTAGGTAAGCACATTATCAAAGCCGATCAGCAGCTCCTGTGCGTCGAATCCGTTATGTCTAGACGGAGGCTGGAGGGCAGGTTTACAGCCTGGTGTAAATTGTAAGTTCCAATATATATGATATATATTTTTGTATTTAATTTTTGTGACAGCAAGGATAGACGTAGGATAGACACAGGGCCAGAACACAGCAACTAGCTCCACATATCAATCCAAAATCCAAAATGTATTTCTATAGCCAAAAGCTTCTAAGGTATGCATATAATCTTTTGTGGTTGTGGAATGAAGCCGAAGTTGGAGCATTTAACATTTTTTTAGGAAGATATTTTTTTTAACAAGTGGTTAAAAGCGACATCAAAAAATCCAACTGGAAGAACTCCAGATCCACGTATCTTAACAAGTGAAATCGCGGAATGCAGCAGCTAGCCTATGACCATCTGCAGGTGAAGACGAATCTATTGACACCACTCACATAAAAATACGACAAGCCGTTTTAGCTCTAGGCCGTCATAAACAAATATACACACATACGTACACCCTTTCTTTCGCAGTCGGGTAAAAAGGTGAAATCATATAAATTCGGCAGACAACATTTCAATTATTTTGATGTAAAATCCAAACTACTGGAGCTATTTTGATTTTAATACATATAGAATCACTTCTGAAGTACCTCAGGTACTCAACCAAAGGAAATTTTATGAACAAGTGGTTTTGCTCAATCGTTACACCTGTATATCATGCTTAATTTCTTTTTTTTTTAATTTATTGTACCCAGTGTCTCCCTCACGACTAAGACGAATCTGTTGACACTCACATAAAAAAAGCTATTTAGGTTCTAGGTCGTGCCAAAGAAATATATATACATACATACATACATACAATCGAAAATAACCCTTCTTCTTTGCAAAAATCGGAGAACATTCATTAAAACAAAGATTCCGACCACTTGAGAACTTCCACCTTTTTGGAATCGGTTATAAATTAATTCTAAGATAGGAAATTTGCATGGCGCACACCATTAGGTAAGCATTGCTACTCGTATATTCACATACGGTAGGTAGTTTAATTTTGCATCTCCCGCGATTTACGCCTTGAAAGCGTTCTTTCATTTCCACATTCATTAAGGAACGTTTTGGTTGATATTTGAAAACCAAGGAGTCGCGGTCTTTAAGTCGTTCAGAACAGCAATTATGTGGAGATGACTTTGAATTACTTTCTTTAGGTATAGACATTTAAATCTTGTTCATGATTTGTATCATTTGCACGACAAGAGTCTTAATGACTGTTATTAATAAAAAAATATGGAACAATCTGTGATGATTATGATGATATGAATACTACTTACTCGTAACAAGTTTAATCCTAAGGAATTGTATTCAAGCAGAAAAACCCCTCATTGACCCAAGCGTCACGCACCTCAGAAACCGGCAAATATACTCGTAGCTACACCAGGTAATTGAATTGGGATCCTCCTTTTTTTAAAGTTGGTTGAAATACAAAGCCAGAAGTAGTTACAAGCAAATAGAGTAAATCCGGATAAATGCGAGTTGAACTAGCGCACTAAGGGTTCTGTATAACATTGACGAGCATCAAAGATTGCAAAGTATTTTACACTAGCTACTAATAAACATAGCTTATGTTAGGTACTCAGTGATAATGTAGCTTTCTAACGCAAACACAATTTGAATTTGATCGGCTTAGTATTTTTTTTTATTTTTTTTTAAATACAAATCTTTCCTCTTTATAATATTAGTGTAGGTATAAATTATTGCTCTAGCTAATAGATTCAATTTTTTTTTATTAACAAACGTGTCTTAAGCGTATTTTGTTTTTTTCTATCCGATGAAGAACGTCAGGTTATGTTATGCTTTATACAACGACAATATAAGTTATTATTTTTTCGTTGATAAGTTATAAAAATACCTTCATTTAAAACCACTCACTATTTGAGAAATACCACGCAATACAAAAATCCTTTATGCATTGTTATCAGATTCTAAAACGATTGTTTTTTTTTAGCCACGGATAACGTGATCGATGGACAAAATATAAATTTATTTTTCTGTGAAAAACGATTCACGTGGTCTCCAACCAACCATTCTGATCACGAGATCCGTGGATACAAGGCCAAGTTTCTAACCAAAAATTTACTCTAGTGTTAAAAACGTAATTGCGTTTCTTTTTAACTTTTTAGATGTGTTCTGTAAAACATTGTATGCCTTTCTATGAACTTTATTCAACAACTGCCTATAGCGTTAGAATTTCCTAGTAAGATCGCGATTTCAACTACTACGCGAAAATATGTGACATAAACGATCCCATCGTTGACTTTTCAAAGCTAAACGGGCAGAAACATCTAATTGCTAAATTAAACTAGGGATCTCGAAGTATACCTTAAATGCAACAACTAACGTGGCAATGCTTTCAGCATTTTTACCACGTTTCCCTTAGCTAACGGACTTTTTGACTAATTTTTTTTTTATTTTGATTTTAATGGTGAAAATTTGTACCAACGTGGTGATTTAGTTTAATTGTTGTGTTTGTGTTTTAATTACTGTTTTTTTAGTATTTGTCACAATATATAATATTTATTTAAAAACAAAAACAAAACTGAACAAAAGCTTACGAGATTTCTTGTTATATACCATCAGAAATAGTTAGCTTTTGTATATTATCCAGCCAGCGAAACCTGAAGCAAAAGGTCAGATCTATCTCGTACTAGAAGGCTCGCATAAATACACTGTGATATTTGAAGTGGGGGCCTTTCACTATATTATATAGGATTACACTGTCACGGGATCCCACCAACCCGAGCATTCACCTTGAGACGCTACACGGATGAAACTTCACAGATGTTTATTTTGGAGAACAATTATCGTTTTATATTAAAACACCTCTGAAGCTTATGGAATATAAAACTCATCTACAAGTGACGGTAACATTTGTGTTACTACACTCGTGACTCCATATGCTGAAGTAATGAAAGCGGGAGGTCCAGACTTTTGCAGACCGGACAGACAAGCTTGCTTGACTCCACTGCGACTCATCCAAACTGACTTTAAGCGTCTCTTCCCGGATTAGTTTCAGAACACCATCGAATCGCTGCACTGCCTCGGGTAACTTCCATGACGGAGATGTCCGAAGACATAAGTCAGCACACCATCAGCCCGTATTCCTAATGAACACCACCGAGCTCGATCTCCAGCTCGTTCCATCCAGTTTATGCCCGCCACCTGGCCAGCTGGCATCCTACATTACGTTTGCCTAAACGCGGTATCCACTTTAGAACTTGTTTACCTCAACGGTTGTCGGTTCTTCGGGATAAATGGCCAGCCCACTGCCACTTCATTTTGCTAATTCTTTGAGCTATGTCGGCTACCTTGGTTTTCCGTCGGATAACTATGTTGCGTTGAGAAACTCCGAGCATAGTTCTTTCCATAGCTCGCTGAGCGACTTTAAGCATGTGCTCTAGCTTCACCGTGAGTGTCCACATTTCGGCGGCGTAAGTTATAACCGGCTAAAAAAGTCAGCTTAGGCACTGCGAAACAGATCCTAAAGAGTGTCAACTAAAAACTAAATTATACAGTACTATATACTTATCAACCCATAACTTCTCAGTGTTGGACTTGGGTCTGCCCTATGAAGAGGGTTTAGTTCACCACGTGCTAAATTGCGGGTTAAAGACTTCACTTTATTTCGAAAGCTACTTTATTACGTTCTCACGATATTTTCCTTCACCGTATAAGCAAGTGGTAATTAATTATAATATGCACATGAGTGTAAAATCCAGATGTGCATGCCTGTACCTGATTGAACCCGCGCACTTTCGTTAGTGAGGCAAGTGCTTTAAAGATTAGGCTACCACAAACAAAATGACGCAGTGTATTATAATATTTCACTATCACATCGAATACGAAAAATAAAACCTTCATCATCTAGATGAAGGTTTTATTTTTCGATTCGAATGCTTTATTTTTTATGTGACTATTTGAACTTAGTTCGACAAATTTCTCTACCGTATGTTTAACATTCCAAAAGGGTTTAGTGTGTTACTCTATTCAGGTGGGGTTTTGGTGTAAATTAATTAACTGTTAGTGTTTACTAAATAACCTTAAAACGGGACGAGATGAGAGAGAGAACGGAGAATTAATTGATTCGTCTGAGTTTACATTTGGGAATATTCCGTTCTTTCGTACGTAGCGTAGGTGTCTTGTTAAAAGGGTGCCTCTGCGTATAATACGGTTAAGGGTAAAATAAAATATATCTAAGGTAATAACATACCTTGTTATTTTACATGTGTAATATTTTTTACAATGTATTTCTATGTTTTTGTTGGTTTTGGGTTTATAATGTGATAGAGTAATTCCCAGGAATTTCATTATATTTTTATTTTTCTTTCTTTTAATTTCTTTTAATACTCTTTATCGCCATTTTGATCTTCAATAATTCTAAAAATAAAAAAAAACTCTGTTCATTGAATATTTAGTAGGCGTAATATATGACAAAGTTACTTGTTTTTTTTTTGGTATATGTAATGGATGTATTTTTATATTGAGTACTGTTAGGCATTTGTTCAGCAGTTAGCACGACCACGGAAATCAGTGATACTGTAGCTCTAGATGGAGTAGGCCTAGTATAAAATACACTATCTCTCAAGGAAGGCTGCTGGAAAACATCGTAAGATGACGGGTATTAGATTTTTTAACTTAAAGATATTTAACTATGTAAGTATTAGGAAACGCCCTACCACCATGTGATTATTCCATCCAGGCTGGATGTTTACTAGTAGTTTAATTATCATTAGTCAAAAACTGTTTGGGCAGAAATATTTCAAATAATTAGACTGACTAACCACCATGCTATGGTAACATTGACGTGTGTAGTTGATGTCTGTCTGAAGCATCGTAGCTCTCGAAGGAGATGGTCGCGTAAATCCTTATTAATAGCAGTTATACGATCATTCAAAGAAAGTGACATCACTAATGAGTAGGGTACAGGGAAGCAACAACAGCATCCAGAAATCATCAGCTGAAGACACCAAAGAATCTCTACTGAGATGTTTCGTTAGGAACATGATTTCGGAGGCAATTCTTCGAAAATAAGTTGATCTTTATAATAAAAGCGTGTCAATTTGCGTTTTTTGTCCTGTTTTGTAAAGACCATAGACGCTTAAAGCTGATACGCGTTTATTAATCAGGCGGTAATTTGTTTAAGGAGGCCAAGATACAAAAATATATTGTGAAATTGTTGATTTTAAATAATTTTATAATTGATATCATGTAAAAATATATCTTTGACATTTAATGAAATAAAAATAACTACTATGTTATGAGTTCAAAAAGCTAGTCCTACGCATTTATGATTGAATTAACTATTACGCAAAGTAAAGTAACGTATTATTTTAACTTTAAATAACGTTCGTTACAGGCAAGTCTTATTACTTAACCGAAATAACTGAAAAAAATCTATCTACTATTATAGTTATTATAGTTATATACGTTTACCAAATCCTTTGGTTTTCATATAGCATTACGGCGTACCTTCAACGTTGAGCCGCCCTAGATTGACAGCGGCACCGCTTGACAATTATCCAAGTTACGAATTACAGCCTTCGGTTGAGGAGATAGGGCCACTGAGACCTTTAGTTTGAGCGATGTAGTTACACCTGACACAGTTACATATCTAACCTCTCGCTTCTAGTGGAAGATCAGCGCTGGTTGTTTCAGCCAGCATTATGTTGAGTTGGGGGCGGTTTGTGAAAAAAAGCAATAGCTTTTATTAGGTTAGTTTATTTCATATTTTTATTTGTAAAGTTGTGTGTTATATTGTAGTTTTCCGTTTCAAATAAAATGTATCCTATTTTTTTTTTCTATATCTTATACCTGATAATAGTAAGTAATGCTACCAAAGTTACAACTGCTGGCTCTCCAGTGATATCTTACTGACACTCAATTTCAGTGTACTTTAAAGTATATTTACTTTTTATTTGTACACATAAATTCTATCAAATAATTGATTATTTCTAGTGTACATAATTCTAGAAGAATTAGGAAATAATTATAACAAATAAACATTTTTCGAGCTACTGTTGCTCATATTATACTAATTTTATATGAGCAACAATAAGCTGACTCACACCAACATCATAATTATTAGGATTGCGCAAGGCGCCGCTATTTTGCTCGATGTAAAAACAAAAGGGTGTTGCAAGTTTGACGTTTGTGTGTGAGGGTGAGTGTGTGTGTACGTGCACACACACACAGAGGCTTACCGAACTGACGAAGGTGAATTAGTCGGAGTTTTCTTAGCTATTTGATGAAAATCGCTCAAAGATGACCTTCATAAAACGGCGATGTTTGAATTTTACACGAGTTATAAAAACGAAATAATACTAACACTGGTTTGACAATTTTCTTTATTATATCTTGTCTTTTTTTGGTCTTACTTTGGTACATACTTGTATTCCCTCTCGTATGATCTAACCTTGGTTACTGCGAACATAAGTTTAGTATAACAACCTAATGTGTAACTTGGTAACGCAGGTTTAATATTCAAACATGAGCCTAGTAGTTCAGAATTTAGCCAATTTCGCAACTTCAGCGTACTCGGGTCTTGGAAACAGAGACAGGGGTATTTTTTCGATGGTACATCAGTTCGAAGTGAAAAGGAATAATATTTTAATACACTTAATACTAAAAAATATGAAAACAGACTTGAATTCGTCAGTCAAATTTAAATTACAAAACAGAATGTCATCTTAGTATACCTCGAAAGTCGAAGATAAAAAGCTCGTGGATCGATTTTGATATAATAAGCCATTTAATCTGAAATCTTCTTCTTCAGGTTTCTATAAAATGTCTCTGATTTAAGAGTGCCTTTTGGTATAGGCCTCCTCCAACTCTATCCACTGTTGTCTATCCAGGGCTTCCTTCTCCAGTTGGGTACTAACTTCAAGTCATCTTCCCATCTCTTGAACTGTCCGCCTCTATTAAGATATCCATCCCTTGGGTACCATTCTGCGACTGCCTTGCACCATTTTCCTCCTGAGATCTCTTAACATATGGCCAGTCCATCTCCAAAATGTACCTATTGACCAGTTGAAAGGAAAAAATATTTCTTCAACTCGCTCCAGCCATTTTTGAGAAATTGGGGAACATAAATAAACAAATAAGATTTCGACGAATTAAGGACCTCCTTATTTTTGAAGTCGGTTAAGAAATGAAACTAACAATAAGAAATTAGATATATTAGTCCGAGCCTATTTAATTCAAACTAAAATCGTCTTTATTGGAGGAAGATAATGGCTTATCCCAAATAAATCTTATCGTCAATAACCTAAGCCCATTTCACACTAGTTACTTTTACCTAAACAAATAACACATAGCCTCGGACCCGGATAAGAAACACTCCTAATAACTTATACCCGGATAAAATGGCCTCCTGACAGAGAGCTAAAGTACGTACGCACTGTGTGCGATTATGAAATTAATCACAAATGCCATGCTCGTGGACTACCTATATTGAACACCTGGGCATACCAAAGTTAATTATTTTCTTCTCGTGGTCTACCTTTAAATAACTAGTGTACTTGGAGGTTAGTAGGTAATGAAATTCTAATCAGTAGGCTTAGTAAGTGACAGCACTAACTGGCTAAATTTGATTCAAATTAGTAAATCTTTTTAAAGGGTTTTCTACAAGGGTGAAGTTTTCTACAAAAAACCAGACAAATTTTGCATAGCCTACCAATTTCTGAAAGTATAATTTTTATGTTCATAACTACGTATAATTTAGTCCAGAAAGTAAATCTAACTATAAAAAATTTGCCTCATTCAAACTCATATATTTCATTTAGTTCCCAAACCGCTCGCATTTTTTGGAACACCGCAAGCCATTCTGATGGGAATTGATGCAAAATCACAAATTGTCTTATCGGTATTCAAATAGAGTAAAAATATTCAGGATTTCAAGTATAAGTTTTCAATTTAGGTCGCGGTATCAGTGCGTATGCATTAGCAACCTTACAGAAGCAAATCACGTAGGCTCTCTGAAGACATTTAGACATCGTATGAACGAGGAATGGGAAACGCGGTCTTTGTCTGCATCTGATGTGATGTATTTGTGGCTCACGAACGACTTGTTTGTTACAATCTTGGGAACCATTGCGTGTCTGCTGGTACCCTGTGAGGAAGGTAGCTTTGAGTATGTTTTGAAACTACGTAGGTATGTATCTTTGTAAAGATGAATATAACTCCATACAAAATAATTACAATACTACCTTTTTTTTATTAAAAATACTAATTAATTGATCTTAATTTTTTTGAGACTTTTTTTTGGATGTAATGATATTGATTCGAGTTAAAAATATTTTCCAATACAGATTATAGATTTTCCACATCAATGACATAATTGTCTGCTAGATGACGTTAGTCATATTATTAACGCCCCGGGAATTATACCCTGCTGTGTGCAAATAGTTTTTATGTAAAAGCCAGTAGTAAACTTAGTCTTGACTTTAATTTCGCATATTGTTTAAATAAATATAACTTGTGTTTTTTGTTTTTGTGTTTAAATTTTTATTTTGAAAAAGTTGCTTTGTGATATATATCTACAATATACTACAGGCAAGTCAAATATCTATCTTCAAACTAAGTAAAGCTATAAGTATGACAAACAAAAGGCATGTGAAAGCTTAGAATATAACCACATAGTATGAAGTAAACAGCAATATATTTTAGTCATAATAAAATGGTCTAAATTAATATGTACTGAAGGTCAAATTCTTAGCATTCTCCCAAGGCCTCGACTTCTATTGCCAACTTGCCAACAATTACAACGAACATTAGAGCAGAATCATTACATTAATGGGACGTAGGTCTCCACAATCACATCAAGTTAGTAATCTAACGGATAATACGCAATAACATCAAATATTATTTCCTTTCGCAAAACGGATTTGGCCCCGATAATAGAGGATTGCGTAGCGCAAAATATGTGGTATTGTATAAAGCTAAATGCTATAGAAGCATTATAAGCGTTAGCTCGTTCCGTACTACTATTGCGCAGGGCATGAGATACCTAACAACAGCTGCAGTAACAGGAACTTGATTTATACATGTAAAAGTGAAAGCTGACACTCACTTATCAAAACCTAAACTGCTCAAAAAGAAAAAGACGAAAAATTTAAGATTATTATTTTGTGGTATAAGTGAATAAAGTTTGTTTTTAATTTCAGTTCTTATCGATTTGCGAGTGCCACCGCTTAGACTTACCTATACAATAATTAAGTTTTTAAAATACATACCTAGATTAAAGTTTAGGGACGACAAGACATTAGCTACTTATACTATCAGCAAATAAATAAGCATACAAACGTCGTTTAGTAGACTACCTTCATCTCTCTCGGCCATTGAAAGATTACATGCAAAATTGCAACATCTCTAAAGCCTTACTTAATACACAAATATGACCGTATAGCTTTGACCGACCATTTCATTCAAGGAATGTGATTATCCTTGGCATATTGGTTTTGCCGAACTATATCCGGGTTTAAGTAATAAAATTGAAGATACCCTGCAGGTAAATATATCCGGATTATAAACGAACATAACGGATATATCTATTTGTATCCGTCTGGGTATGGTGAATGAACAGCGAGTAATGAAATTTGTGTGTATATGTCCCCTTTTGGGTGCAGATTTACTTGTCCAGGCAAAGGTTAATGGTATTCCGACTACAGTGGGCAGACTGACATACGAAACGGGCAAAGCCTAACGTATTTATACAATGGTAGAGCCGAATCTATTCAGATTTGTGCCGGAAAACTTGAAGCATAATAGATTTAGATATACAGTGCCACTGGTGGTACCTAATAAGTTTCAGTTAGCAATTTATAAAGTGTCTTCTAATTTTTGAAATAGCCTAAAAACTTATTTCTGCGTTTATCAAAATTCGGATTATAATATACATCTCATTATTACTCGACAAAAATGTGTAGAGCAAAATCAATCGCTAATTTAACCTTACAGCAGTTTAGTGAGATTTGTAATCGATACTATAACTACATTAATCTTACTAAAATAACTTAAACATGTGAACATCCTACTTTAATAAGCTAGTGTTTATCAAAAATTTTCAGTTAATATAATATATGTTAAACCAAAGTAAGGACTCGACGGATTTAGTTTTTTTTTGTGGCATGGCACTGATCAGTAAAATTACACGTATGTTATCATAGTAATAAATTTAATTCATTTCATTTCCAACAGATACAGTAGGTTATTATATGCTAGACTAACAAATCTTTGACTCACACACGATTGTTTCTTTTTTATCAAGATGTTTAACTGTATCCTTTTTAGAGATATTCTACACTGTTTGACACAGCTTCCAATAAAATATCCAGGCAACTTTAAATCCGGCTTTCCGAACAATTGAATTGCAAAGGACCCGGGTATAGAAATCCTGAATAGAAGCCTATTCATGCCTGGAGCTTTAAATCCGTAAGGACTAGAGTGAACTGAATATGCGAGGCTATTTACGCTTAAAGGATCTTAAATAGGTAACCGCTTTGAGTTACCATTGTAAGCTTAGTTTACCTACAGAAAAATACCGAATTTGTTTTAAAGGTCATAAAAGATTCCCATTATATTTTACCTACATATATTATACGAGTAGTTTGTATATCTAAGTAATTTACCGTCGTATTATTAAAATACCTACTACAAAAATTTTAGTAGAAATATAAACAAGTTTGTTTAATTCTACGACTTCCATCCTTATACAATAATTTCAGTTATTTCAATATAACAACCACATTACGGCACCGATTTAAAAAAAAATGGTATAACTTTGGATATATTTGTATTATAGGGTATACCTATAAAATATATTTGTTTTCTAACAAACAAATATATTTTACAAATCGGTCTAGCCGTCTCTGAGAAATTGAGGAACATAGGTACATGAATAAGAAGGGTCTGAAGAATTGAGAAACTTCTACTACTTCTACTTATTAGTCACAAATACAAAATTCGTCCCGTAGTCGTCAAACATTTAAGCTGGCATACCAAGCGTTTATGTTACCAAAATTAACTCCGGCAACGTACACAAAACTTTTATGTTTACTCTTACGTACCTACATCATACCCCTTTATGCCTACTTATATTTACCTGTTTTCTCAAACATTTATGTATTGTCTCAAAGGTTTGTTTTGAAGTACAGATTCTATGTTAAGAACGTTATTTACCATCGCCAAACTCTAAAACACAATATGAGGAACTGATTTTTTCCTAAATAATACAAACTATGTCAAATCAAATGTCGCAATTTTTCCGCGTCGCAAAACATTTTTACTGCAAGATACACATCATTATTCCGCGCACGCTTCGAAAATTTTACGCAACGGCAAAATTTGTGTGTATAAAAAAATGGCGAGAGCCCTCGTTCGTCTATTGTCACTGTAAATCAAAGTTACGAGTGTTACGCGCTGTATCTACCGGGTTTAGTAAACAAGCACGGGAACAAATGTTAAGTACTTGCACTTGTGGTTGCACGTAGGTTTGTAAACTAAGGGAGATAGGAAAAACTTTGGTAATGTTAATGCTTAGGTACGCCATGTCAGTGGAGCAGCCCTTTGATAATTCTTAAATAAAATCTATTTACAGAAATACTAGGGTTATGAACAACAAATATAGATAATTACAATTACCTACATCTTTAAAAAACGTTTACTTTTATTCGCTCTTATTCATGTTCCCCCTTAAGTTATATCTTACTTTACTAATAATGACCGAGCGGCCGAAGAAATTCTATACCAAAGATGCTGTCAAGATGTTATCTATAGTTAAGTTCAGAAATTAAACATTTCTCAAACGACTGCTTCTTCCAGCTGAAGTCGTCATCAACTTGTAACTGCGATGCGTAAAACAGTAACGCCAACAAAGTGTTATTGACTGCATTACGCTCATACATTTGTTCCCATAGCAGCTACTCTATGAAGCCGAATTCAACGAGTTCAATGTTCTATGGTAATGCTTGAAAATCTCGTTGTAAAAGTTTGCGCGTCACGGATTTTCCTGGTACAGGTTTTTTTTGGGTAAGTGCTCTTGTGTGTTACTGTGACGTGGTTACTTGTAAGTAGTTTTTTTTTATTAGTTTGTGTGATAACTGCAAGAGTTGATAGTGAACTTTTTTATTGCATATAAGTTTTATGACTTGTTAGACCACTGGTATATTTATATTATTTTTAGGCTTTTGTTTTATTAGACCGTTTGCTTTTGTTTTTTTTTTTGATTTCTAATAAAAAGCCTCGCCAATAATATAATTACGTTTCTAACGCTAGCTAGAAACAAACTAGCATGAGCGTTAGCTTATTTAAC
Organism: Ligdia adustata; assembly: GCA_947049295.1. Classification (NCBI taxonomy): domain Eukaryota; kingdom Metazoa; phylum Arthropoda; class Insecta; order Lepidoptera; family Geometridae; genus Ligdia; species Ligdia adustata. The sequence continues at coordinate 8,279,869 of OX346237.1, forward strand.
TTCCATACCGCAATACATTTTGTTGCAAATAAGATTACATAACTATCATTTAACTAAGCATTAGATTAAACCTTGTTTAAATTTTATCTGCTGTGAAATACAAATTAATTATTATTGATTACCTACCCGTTACTAATAGCGTAGTCAATAATAATGGTGCACTTCACACAAAATCGATTTGTTTAATTTCAGAAGAAAAAAAAAACAAATAAAAAAACCGGTCGCCATTTTACCCGGATTATAGCAGTGCGTATACACCTTAAGATCAGCCGGATGTAATCCAGCTTTCCAGCTTAGCCCAAGGTCAAATGTTTACTTTCACGGGATTTTTGGATTTAGCCGCTCAGCGCTGCAGAGCAATAATTTTTAGTAGGTACAGTCGTGAGAAAAAAATTTAAGACAATTGACTCACATTGTTAATACACCAGGTGGTCAAGTCTGTTATTTGAATTGTCTCAGAATTACAAATGGATTGTGCCAAAATGGCCGTGTCGACGTTGAATAGGCCACAGTTAGTATTGAACAAAACATAATTTTTAATACTTACTCTACTGATTTATTCTATGTCGAAACGGCCATTTTGGCACAATCTAATTGTAATTCTGAGACAATTCAAATAACTGACTTGACCACTTGAAGTTACAAGTAGGTATTATGTTAGGTACATTCGTATCACGGTAGCACTGAAATTCCGTTCTCCGGTCTGCCATCCAAGAAGATAGGATAAGGTGTATTATTTAGATGTGCAAAAGTACTTTTGCTCTATGACTTAATTCGTAGAAGGACTTTAAAAAACTCTTTTAACTGGCTTCAATACGTATGTAGTGTATAAAAAATCCTGGTACCTATCACTGAAAAATCGGGTGAGTTACATTAAAACATCGTCGAAGTGATAATTTCCTATAAATATATAGGTACCTATATACAGGCGCCGCGCCAGTAAAACTTTTTCAGTGAATAAGCCCACTGGAAAAGTATATACCCTATCAAACTAAAAATATTTTTTCAAATCTGTCCCGCCTCCAAGAAATCAAGTAACAAACATTAAAAAAAACATAGTGACGAATTGAATACCTTGCTTTTTTGAGAAGTCGTTAAAAAACTAGTGTTATACGAATTATGAAAAGTTTTTCAAGCAATAAAAATTTGCAATTATGCACTCTACTGTACATTTCAAGGAAAACTGAAGCTTTATTTGGATTATGGAAATTATTTAAAATTGAAGATTAAGGGTAGGTGAAAAATACTCATCATCATTATCAGATCGCATTCGTCCACTGCTTGACATAAGCCTCTCCTAATAAAGTAAAATATTACCAAACATCAAAATATACAGGATTATCGGCTAGGGGTGTACTAAGCCAAAAGAAGGTTACTGTACCCATCCTAAGGAACAACTTTCACTATGGGACCAACTCTGAATTATATCTGAAATATATTGAATATCATGTACTGAAACAAAACCAGTTTTGTGCTGTCAACCTAGCAAGTGAGTTGTGGTTAAGGTGATTTAATCGAAATAAGTGCTAATATAATAATTTGTATGTCTCTCTCTCAAATTTCGTAAAGATTGTAATGTCCAACCAATCATGATGAAACTTAGTACTAAGTAAGTACACATTTTCAGAATATTTTAATTGTCGGTAATGTTTTATTAGGAGGGTATTTGTCTCAAAAAGGGGGGAAGTTTGCTTTGGAGCGATATTTGTGGCCAAACGCACCATTAATTAAGATTTCTGTATATAAAAATAAAAGTCATGTAGTTGTTGTTTATTATAATCGGTCTAATTTAATCATAAATACAAAAAATTACGTCACAATTAATTACCTCTAATAAATAACCCACCCCTGACCGTTCCTGGTGCAAAAGTGCCCATTACACTCGCAGCATTGTCACGCTAAATAGCAATGGCCATCCTCTGCACCAGGAACGAAAAAGAGCGGGAGTCACCAGTTTTAACTTTGAGCTTATGCCCTACTTCGTTAATAAATAGCTTCAGAGCCCCAACAGCCCAGGGTTTCCACAGCAATTGGCACAAAGTGGTAAAGCGGTTCCATAGCGGCATACTTTAACCTCTTTTTCAAACTGGCATCCTCTGCGGCGGCTGCCGGGGAGCGAACGGTGCGACTCAGGTGACTGGTGGTTGTTGTTTTAAATATATGTAATTTTATTAATATATAATTTAATTTAATAGAGTGTAATTAACGAAGTAAAGTAAGATAAGACGACTTTTTATTAAATCCCAGTTTAACAATAAATAATTATAACAAGTAAAAGCTCGAGTCATTAATGAAGTGACTGGTGACTCCCACTGTGGTTCATTCTTGGTGCAAAAGATGGCCATTTCTATTCATTACGGTAAATTTGACAATATGTTATATAATTTAAGTTTTGACCACATATAAATAAATAAATATTTAATAGGTAATGAATATATAAATAAAATATTTTAGTTGCCATTGAGTGATCTTAAGTAAAACAATAAAAATGAATATAATTAATTTAATTTTATGTAAACTTTTAAAGCAAACTTTTTAAGTATACCGTTTTACGACTGGCCGAGTTAGGGTCATTGACAACAATTCGTACGGACTAAACTAAAAGTTCCTAAAATTATATCAATCTTTTTCTCACTTATGGAAACAAAAAGAGAGGAGACAACTGTCAAATTAGGTTAGTTTAGTAAGTTTGGCCTGACCGAATCGGGGTCAATACATATGCACATATTAGAATACTTTTGATGTGTAGTGGATAATACGCAAGAATTTGTAAAATTTTAAATTACCAAGCAACAGCAAAACACTTTCTAGGAGTATGGGAGTATGACTCGTTGACCAGGTTTTTTCCTATTTCAATCAATTAATTCCATGATGTACATAACTCTATGTAGACCAAGTTCTTGGTAATACCCCCAGGGCAGTTTGTACCGCTCAGGGCAGTTCGTATCGCTCAGGGCAGTTCGTTAGTCCATTGTGCTTGTGCTTGTCGCCCCAAAAACCAAACCGCGGCCCACAAACTTGCGCTTGCCAAACGTCCGGTCAAGCTGTCCGAGGTCGCGTTCAACCAGCAGCTCAGTCCTTTCTAAAATGGTATCATTTTTTCTTTATCAAACAAGCTTTTAAAGTGTGATATTTTTTTTAATGCTCAACATTATAAATTAACATAACAAAAAAGAGAAACAATTAGTAATTACATTAACTCAGCACCACGTCTTGTTTTACAATATGTAACATTGGCACTTATAAAAACTTTTTGCACTTTGCCTTGCAAATGTCTTGGGATGCCATGTTTATTCAGCATGTGCTTCTTAACTGTCTTCGCCAATGCATAGGAAGCATTGCAATGTTTACATGAGTAAAAATACTCCCTATTATGTTTACTGTTTTTATGCTCTAGTAAAGCACTTCGTACAAAGAATTTTCTAGGACACAAGTCACAAGATATAGTTGGTTCACCATGAAACCTAGTGTGTTTGTTGTACAAGGTTCTTCTTCGAAATGTTAGTCCACACTTTTCACAAGCGAAAGGTCGTTCACCTGTGTGTAAACGAATGTGTTCAACTAAATCAATTCGTCTATAGGCTCGGTAAGAACACATGTCACATTCGTACTGCGAACTGCAACCATGACTGTGTACTTGGTGGTTGACTAGTTCAGCGTTGATTGGATATCTTTTGCCGCATTGATCGCAGACAAATCGACAGCTGCCATGCCTTAGCATATGATGCTCCAATGTAGTTGGACTTGCTAAAACTTTTTGACAGATATTGCATGTGTAACCTTCATCAAGCTTTAACTTTTTCTTTGGTTTCGATTCTTCTTTTAGGTTTGTAGAGAAAATCCTTTCATTTTCCTTTTCTTTTTTCCTTTCTGGGTTTGAATCTTTAACTTGGAATAGTAGGTTTTTTATGGAGTTAATAAATATATCAACAATGTCAGTTTTATTTTGGGTTGTGTTCTGTATACTATCAGAACCAGTAAAATCAAAGAAAATGTCATCAATATGGTTGCTAGTGTTTACTGCCCGATTATCAGCTTCATTTGTAATATGTATACTTTTAGCTGTAAGGGTGTGAATTTCTGATGATTCTTCCATCGGTTGAGAAGTTCCTGGCTGGTCTAAAATAGTTTTAGAATCTAAATCACAACTCTGAGCGAATAAAACGTACTGGCAAACCACTTCGTTTACCATGGCACCATCCAAATCTTGATGTATGCAAAATTTTATAAGTTTTCTCAACTTTCTATCACTTGATTCACAAGTGACAATAAGTCTAGACACATCTTCAAGAGATTTCCGGCATCTTTCACATATATTCATTGGTATATATTTGTTTTGACATACAGGAATCTTGGTAATTTCTTCAAAGCATGATCCGTAAACGCTAAGGCCGGTTTCTTGGGATGTATCAATGAGGGACACCATTTTATCTTGGTCTTCGTGGCTGAGACACACGCGGCATATTGTGTTAAATGACTTATCTGGGCGTCCCATTATTGTTTAACACTAAAATAATTACAGAAAACAAGATCCTAGCGAAACTAAGCTTGTTTTGTTTTTACTTTATTTGTTAATTTAATATTTTAATTAATTTTATTTTACGGCAGACAAACAAAGCATTGTACAGCATTTGCTAGCTGTAAGAATTTACATTTTTGACTACATTTGTAGTGGCGTCATACGATTAAGATATTTGCTTATATCCAGTATTATTCTATTAATAATATTATTAGCTGTCCACATATACAATATGTGTTTAGTGGTGAAACATAAATGAGTAAGAAAACCTATCGTGTTACTCATGGGCTGGACATCCATAAACCCACTACGGTTGCCTGTCGTGTAATGGTTACGTATTTTTTTTATATGTAGGTACGCCTACCCATCATACAGTATTTTTGCGCTTTGATGCGTTTTCAGCGAATGACTTTATAAACAGGTCCTATCAAATCAACCTATTAATAGGAAAATTGATTCAAAATTTCGGTAACCGTTTGGTGATCTGGCAGGAACTAGAGACTACCGATCACGGATCCCTGGGCTTCGCGTGATTGCCCAGTAAGAAAGAGGGTCCTGCTCATAGGAGGAGTTTTAGTAGATACAATCTTAAATAGCCTTATCTAAATTTTCCAAAACAATAAATAAGTAGAAATCCAACTCAGTTTTTTACGCCAAGTACAAAATATAACCGGTCGATACAAATAAATATAACGACAGGAAGAAAATTTAAAGCTTTCGAGCATTTATGTTTTCTAAACAATTATTCATTATTTAAAATAGGGCAACCTAGTATCTACCTACGAACAATCACTATGATATCGTCTCAAGTGCTGGTAACACCAGATTATAATGAAAAGTCCAGTAGGTATAAACAAAGTTTAACTTCCACTTTTTATATTAGGTGGCTTCTGTGCCACAAATAAACAAAGTTCGATTTTCTACGTCGATACGTATAACGTCGAGACTTATGTTATAAACTATCAAACATATTATTTTCTTAAAAATACAACCATACTTACTATTGTTTTTTTATGTGCACACATTGTCAGAGCAAGAGAAATAAAAACGGAATAAAGTGGTTTTTGTGTTCGCTGGATTTCTTTACAGATACATTAGTAAAATCTCCACCGCCTAATTAGGGTACCTAAATGACGTGACTAGACCGCGACGCCGACTAATTACTTGACAGTTGTGTAGGTACATTCCTGTCATGCAAATTCAAATGTCTTCAAAACTGGCAAAATGCACAGAATGTGGTGGCCAAACAAAAAAAAACCTGTCATTGTCAATGTCAGGAAGTCCGTACATGTCTGTCTACCGAAAATCCCATTAACAAAAAAATACAATACAACTTGATTCTTTCTATCAATTCAATCTTATCATACATTGATAATATTTTATTCTGTCGTTTCGCAATGGGAAACTACGATAAAACATTCCAAACAATATGCCGGCTTTGCTTACAACACGACAAAACCGAAAACATGGTGTCTCTCATTGATAACTCCAGTGAAAAGGGCCTAAGTTTCTACGGTGCCACATTCGAAAAACTCATCAGGATATCTGTGAAGCAAAACGAATATTTACCATTGAAAATATGTAAGACATGCAAGAAATCACTAGAAGATCTTAAATTTTTCGTTTTGCAATGTCAAATAAACGACAAAAGGTTGTCCAAGTTGATCTCTTTTAGTTTAAGACAAGATCTTACGGGAGAGATGGTTAAAGAAGTGATCTGTCAATACACCCTATTCTGTCAGTATTTCCCTGAAGAATCGAAGCCTACAAGTAGCAGAGCTAGCACCTCTCGTTTCGAAGAAGATATGAAGCTGCTTACTGAAGAAAATCATTCAGACATTCTTGAATCAACTTCTAATGTTAAAGAAGAAGCTGATGCACATCACGGATCACAAGATCAAAGTGATAGTGAAGATGAAGTTCTTCAAAATGTTGCTACTAACAACGACCGAGCATCTCCAAGTGATTCTGACAATGTTGACATATTTCTGGACTCTATTGAAAAGCTGGTCTCTACAAAAATGAAGCATGAAGAAAAACACAAAGTAAAAAATGAATTATTACCCAAAAAAGGAGCATTACGTAATCTCAAATGTAATATATGCCATAAAACATTAGCAAACCCTTCTACGTATGATTATCACATGCAAAGACATGGAGTCTGCAGGTATATTTGTGATCAATGTGGTAAAGGTTTTCCAGTACTTGCTGAAATGACCCACCATCAAGTATACCGTCATGGAATTGGACCTTGTCTTGAATGTGATCACTGCTCATTCAAAACTGGACGACGAATTGAATTAATAGAGCATCTACGTTTACATACTGGAGAGAGACCTTTTACTTGCGAAAAGTGTGGTTTAAGCTTTCGTAGAAAAGCTATCTACACCAACCACTTAAAATGCCACAATGAGAAGAGCATACCTTGCAATTATTGTCCTAGGAAATTCTACCGTCGCAGTGAAATGCTGGCACACTCAAATAATGTCCACGATAGAATGTATTTGTACCTCTGTCGGATATGTAATGTCACTTACGCTAAAGCACAGACAGTCCGTAAACACATGTTAATAAAACATGGCATTCCGAGAGAGGTGCAAGGAAAAATTGTGCGGATCAACAAAAACTCAAACAGTTCATTGTTTAAAGACACAAAAACAGGAGGTAGTGAATTTAATTTGTAAGTTTAATAAAGTATCTTGTTATTATAGAGGTTACTATAAAAATGGTATTAAAAATGTCTAGTGCTATTTCAGTTACCTCTGCTTCCAAATTTCATCATAATGAGAACATCAATATTTCTGTATTCATCATCTAAACAATCAAATCTTCAGTAATAAATTAATTAATTTATTTATTCTAGAATAAAAACTTCCTTGTTAAGTCTAAGGTCAACTTTGAAGAATAAAATCAAATACTAATGCTGCTTAACTCTAAACTACTCTAAAAGAAGATTATTCCCATCCAGAAACTTTCAGGCTCAAATTTTTTAGTATTAAAAACTATAATATTTTGATTAAAGTTCAATAAAAAAATTGCGAGGAAACCTTTTTCTAAAGGAAGTAAAAGACGAGTGAAATCTTCAATCTGTAATATGCACAGTATAGTAGACTTTAGAAAACACCTTTGTAGTATAGACTCATACCTTGCAGTGCAGTGTTTCCAGTGTGAGTTTTATATGGACTGTGGTAAGAATAAAACTTTATTATATTTTACCATAATACTGTAGGTACAAAATGATTTAAATTTACTGTTAGTTTAATAACATGAATTACATGACTAGTATTAATGGCGTGATAAAATATTTAAAATATTTATGTTCAAAAGTCATTAAACCTATGAATTAAATCTCTTTTGTACTCAACAAAGAAAAGGATAGTCTCAGTAGTTCTTTTAATCCCTTTGAAGGGATATATAGAGACAAAAAAGCACAGTAACTCCTATAAGGGAACTACTAAAGGAGCTACTGAGAACAAATGAATTATTTTAAACTACTTAGGTCATTTTTATAGTTATTGGTAGCCTAGTGGTAGGTAAACCCCTTGCCTCACAAACAAATAGGCGAGGGTTTAATCCCAGGTACAGGCATGCACCTCTGTGTTTATCATTTATGTGCATAATTAGAATTACCATAAGCTTTAAATGAAGGAAAACATTAAAGATCTGCTTGTGTTTTAAAAGATAAGAGAAGCATAGTGGCCTACTATGGCCTAAACCCCCTTCACAGGAGAGACCCGAGCTCAGCAGTGGGACATTACGGGATAATAAGTAGATAAGTCATTTAAATATTTGAGTTACCTCGAACAAAAGAATTTCAAGACCTCCTAGATTCCTGAGGTGGACGAGTGCTACAGTCCTCCAGTTATCGATCGTGGAATTTTACTTACCCAACTAGCAAAATTGTCATATAATATAAATACTATACAACATTTGGTTTTATTGATATTATATAGTGGTATTTAAAATTTCGAGTGATTGTGTTACGGTGTTTTATATGAAAATTTAGTCGTATAATAATTTAGTCATTTAATTTAGTCAAAAAAACGTTTACACATTCAAATTTTATGAAAATCTTATAACGATCAAATTATTGACTTTTATATAACATTTTATACAACTCCATGCCGTTTAAAAGAAAATTATCTATTGTCTGTATTTACTTGTACGACCACTAAATGATAAACAGTCGAATTTTCGACATTTAAAAAATATTTTTATGCAACTCCATGTCATTTAAAAGATAATTATACAATTGACTTGTATTAGTCTGCTTTAAGACCACTAAATGATATTTTGATAATTAAACGACTCTTAAAAAATGAACGTATAATAGTCGAAACTATTTCTTCTTTACAATTATCTTGTAATTACGACTTAAAATCGCATAAATATAATTTATAATTTATTTTTATATTTTTTTTAATGGTTATGATTGCGATCACAACACAGCCTTTTGTCAGGAATATGACTTCCACATGACAGTCATAAGCACTTTGATTGTTTAACGGTTTTCTGTAGTTATTTTATAATATTTATCTTGGTTGTAACTATAATATGCAAACATTTTGATGAATAAGTCCATCTCAGTTATATGCCGGAATAAAATGAGTTATGAACCATGACCATATATAATTTTTTAGTAAATAAAATATCTACGTCATTATTGCATGTTGTGTGATATTAAAATAAATGTTGTGTTCTATGGGTTTTCACTTCTTATGCGATACCCTGAACATGGCGGACAGCAAATGAGTTAAAGTCGGGTAATATGACTTTCAGTCATAAAATAGTACATATAATGATTATGATCACGACATAAAATGGTGTTATTGTAATATTAAAAAAGAAACTGAAATAAAATATAATTCAATATGTTATTTTACGAGTACAATAATTTGAAGAGGGCATTAAAATTTTATGATAAATTAAATAAACGATTCTCAAGAAAATTAAATTATTAACCGATAAGTAGGTACAGAATAGTTATTAACACCAACTATAACATTACCTATAATAAACAACATTCTGTAATAAACATGTACATATAAGATTATAATGAATCTTATCTGATAGTCCCCATTATATAGTTTTGTCCACTGAACTGCGCTCACATTAAAACTGTCCGCGTAAAGATTATACCAATTTCTATTTCACAATGCTTGTTAAGTTATGTGACGTACTTATATACGATTATTATACGACTAAATGTCCCTATAATTATTATTTTTTAAGATTGCTATCCGAATTTTATATCGTATAAATGATACGTAAGTATAAGACTGTTATATTCCTAATAGTCATCAATACGACCTTAATACAATCTCTACAGGAATTGAAGTTATATATTTCCGCCTATTTTGCGTCGTACTCGTATATACGTTAACACGATTGTAATACGACCAAAATGATCCGACCTCAGGTTGTGCCAAAACGTTGTCTCAATAACTAAACGACCAAATTTTGTTAATGGGTAAGAGACCCGCTTAACCGCACACCTCCCCGCGGTGGAGCGGTATGGATGCAACACTTCTCCACGTAAAAAGTTTCTTGAGGTGTGCGGAAAGAAAACCGTGAAAAGATTGGAGGGTGCAACTGTGTTTATTTGACGTGCCAATTTGCAATTTATTTTTATATTGCTTTTAATTTTATTTTATGCTTTAATTGCAAATTGCAATTTGCAATTACCATCACTGTGACGTCATTATAGCGCGACTCAGTATCTAAACTACTTATTGTATTATTTAATTATATTACTTATTTAATACAAATTATTTATGTAGGTAGGTACTTGGTTGGGGCTGCCATAATGCTGCTTCCATTTTTACGCCATGACGCGACGGTTCTTATTCCGTACAGGCTTTAACTATAAACAGATATGTATGCTATGATGCGAATTTTCTTTAGCTACTAAGTATTTACAGTTCTCTAAGCCCAGCCTCAACGTAAAACCGTCATAATTCATCAAGTAAACCTTAATGCCGGTAAGTATTTGGGACAAACTCAACCCTTGTACTGTTCGGCAGTTGGCACAGTAATTTCATGTTGATATTATTTGCCTTTGTAAGGCCCGCAATGACCTTAAAGGGATTAGATCGTCGTAAACTTACCTTTACGCCATTTAAATTATGGCCTTCCTGGTAGTAAACTAATGCTCGAATCCAGTATGGGGGTTTGTTGAAGTGGTCTGTGTGAGCTTTTGGTATTTTTAACTGAATTCAAGAGAGAAAAAGTTCTTAATTCGTTGGGCTTTTAAGTAGGTATGTTCTCCAAATTCTCAAAAACGCTTGGACCGATTTAAATATAATTACAGTAGTTAGGTGTAGGTAGTATTTGTTTGTAATGTTTTCCCGAGTGATCTCATTTTATTTATCAATATAATTTTTAAATAATAGCATGTTGTTGTAAAAAAACATTTAAAACCATACATATTATTGACGACTGATATATCTTATTTTAGACGAAACAAATTATTTTTCTCAAATCCCGGGTTGTTAAAACTTGTTAACGATGACTTTGTTGAGTGGTCGTGTTTCTTCTCAATACATACTTATCCTAATTACCTCGATAACTATGTTGGAACCTATCTGTATTCCTTTGCCTCAAGCTTCCACATTTTCTCCTACCTTTATTTACTTACCTACCTACCTACCCACTAGTAATAGAATCGCAACCAGAAAGTCTCTCGATTTATTTCCTAGCTTATCTCACTACTTACTACAAAAGCAAACATTTCCCCGAGCATAAATAGAAATAAAAAGCAATTTGAATCCCTCCTGGGCCCGTAAGAGCTGGCCATTACCTAAAAACACCGGAACGACCATAGAATATCAAATCCGTGTACTTAGAAAGAACTTCTTGGGGAGTAGGTACTTACTTGCATTAAAGTAAATGATAAATGATTATATGGTTTTCAGATCGCTTAATGTCCGACATCCCCACACATAATGATTGTTCATAGGTTTACTTGTCCGTCTTTTCACCAGCAACAAGTAACGGATCGACTGTACATATGTTTGCACGGAGAAAGTTCATGTTCCAAAGAGTGCAATAGGTTATTTTACTTTAAAAAAAATTAACACCACGTGGTCAAAGCCGCAGGCGAATAAGTCAAGAGGCTCTCAGAAAGTAAGTACGAAGCTTTTGAAGATAAAGATGTGTAACTTCTGATCTATCTGTTTCTACAGTTCTATGGTTGAGACGGAAGGTAGATTTATCCTGGCATGGCATGGCAGGGACTGTTAGGGTCTACTGCCCTTGGGATTGGGGTCCTTTAAGAGTTAGTATCTATGTCAGTAGTGCAAGGATGGATTAAGGATAGTTTGACTATGTTTATTACTTGACGTATTTCAATGCGACACCTATTTATCGGTATACTAACGATAGGTAGAAACAGGAAAAAGTATTCATGGTATCTATAAAGAGTTTAATTGATTTCAATATTAAGAAATCCTGTAGCTTAAAAAACACTTTTGTTTTATAATGTAAGAGGATGGGTGATGAATCACATTGATTTGATACGTTTCCTGGAATGCTTTTAGGTAGGTAGGCTAATGCTTTTACCTACGTTATGTTATTTTTTACCCCATATCTGTAAATTAGTTCGTCTATTGTCGATGGTCAGATTGGTGTAACAGACTTAATATTTATGAAAACTGAACCTTAGGTAATTATATTATTAATAATAGTTATAAGATATAAAATCTTATAACTATTATTATAAAGAGGAAAGATTTATATAAATAGTTATAACGAATACACTCAAAAACTACATAGCCGATTTAAAAAAAAAACTTTTGCCGTTAGAAGGGTACATTATTACTGAGTAACCGCGGGTTGTAAATGAAATGTTAAATTCAAAACCATGCAATACCCAACAAAGTGGAAACCGTCGAAATTATTTCACACCAAAATGACTTTAATTATCAAAATGGCTGCGCATTACGTAAAACACCTCTGAGTCGCGTCGGCTTTTGATCTATATTACTTGAAGCATCCATCTAGTCGTTCGGGATCGCGTTTAACCCTTTTCTGACCTGACGTTCAGGTTCCGAGCCCAAGGGATGGCGGCGGTCCAAGGGATGGTTATAAAGCGATGATTATTAGTTACTTTACCTACTCGTACAATGTGATAACCGACTGCGTTCTTTTTTATTCTAGGCTGGTGTTTGACTGCAACTCGCTTAATATAATGAGACGATGCGGTCTAAAATGCACGCTTTTCGTAAAGAATTATAACTAGAAGCATTATAAAAAAAAAATTACTTAAGCTTTTGTAGTGATATGCAAGATCAAACATTTTTGTCATTATTTTCGTTTTTCCTACGAATTACTTAAATAAAGCCACTCTATGGAAAATTTATACTTAATATTGTTCATTGGTATTTCCTCTTAATATAGTGAATGTTTCAGAGTTATACTTGGCCCTTTAACCGACAGATGTTTAAAGGGAAATTATTTAAGACCCCGGTTTTACAGACAGATTTTTTGTACCTACCTGGCGGGATCGTCCCCGAAGACAGGTACCTACTTAATGCGACCTCTGGAAAGGCGGCTGGTTTTTCCTACTATCCTGGCTTAATCCCGGACGAATAATTTAGACCCAACTTAATTTTACAGAATTGTTTGAATCTCTCTCACTAGCACTTTTTAAAAATATAAAAAAAATAATTATGTAAGGTAAAACAAGAGAACTAGTCTAAAGTAAAGCTAAAATTTATAAAAGTCTTAGCGCAAAATGTGTTGCTTGTGATGATCAGTCTCTTTTGCTTATCAGTGACCCTGTACATATGTACTTAATATTAGAAATACTCGTAGTTGTATGCTTCGGCTGGTACTCCCTTTTTGTTTAATAAGACGGGTTTTCACGCGTACCTGATTGTTGTAAAGGTCCAACTATTCGTTCACATTCGGTGAACTTCATCAGGAACGTAATGAGTCGTTCGTGCCTCAACGATACCAACAGAAGATGAACTGATCCCGCTCTCAACTTATCCTGCGGGATGATTTGGGTATGCTAAGTAAGTTTGTCGTGTAATTTTTATATATAAAAGAGTAATCCTGACTGACTGATTGACGAACCTAAAACGCAGAACCTAAACACATGAATGAAAGGGAAATTTGACTCTTAAGGGGGTCAAAAGGTGTTCATAGTTTGAAACTTCTGTATATTCCATTTTATGCAGTTATGCACCGCGGGTGAAGGCTTCTATTTAAATATATTTTAATCTGATCTATTTATTCGTGTTATAAGAACAGCACCCGAAACCATATATCTACTACCACCTATTTGACAAAGCCTTTATATACATGTTCGCTATAATTACATTCTTGTTCCGCTAAAACAATGAAATTGAGCTAAAGTTACCATAAATAGCAATTTCGAGCATTGCCCTTTAAAGCCGCACGATCAGAAAAGTACCGCGACATTTTTATTAGAACCTCCCACGTTAAAATCAGTAGAGTTATACAATCGAGGGTGGATTGTAGAGTAACTCCCATGGGTACAAAATGTAATATAACTTGACTCTAGTACGTAGTTCCTAATTAATTTCAAACTCTATTGACTCGCCTCTTCGTTTGAGAGGCACATACGTAACGTACAATGTCGCAGATTATGATAAGAACAGATAGTTACTTCAAGTTAAACTTAGTTAATAGTTAAACTTAGTTAAAAGTTAAACTTAGTTAATAGTTAAACTTAGTTAAAAGTTAAACTTAGTTAATAATTAAACTTAGTTAATATTTAAAATTAATTCTTAGTTCATTTAACACTAATTCGTGTCACAGGATGATCGTAGATGCTACAAGGTCCGAAAGCCATGGAAGAGTAGTTTGCTTTTATCGAACCTAATGTCAAACCTTAAGCAAGCAATGGATAACGTAAAAAAATGTACTGATGTAGAATTTTGAAATTGATACGCCATAGTTTTTATTTGGTAACAATTTGTTTCAATATTTAATTTATTGACACATTATTAATTTATTTTTTTCGACTGAACTATGAAGTAGCTAGCAGAGCTTGGAGGAGTTACTTGTTACTTGGATGTAAACTTACCAACATCAGCTCTTATCTATCGACTTCCAAAAAGAGGTGATACTTACTCAATTAGACTGTATTGTTTTTTTATATTTTTTTATGTGATCTTTCGAAAACAAACTAAACTAAACAACTGTTTTTTTCCTTTTTTTTATTCTACACAGCTAGGCATTTGACTACAAGTTTGCACGAGCATGGAGGTCAGCGATACTGTAGCCCTAGATGGAGCATGCCTAGTCTGGAATACACTGGTTCTCAAGGAAGGCAGCCAGAACAGACTGTTAGGTGCTTGGCGACGGATTTTACAACTTGAGGGTGGTAGCTAGCCAGGCGAGCGACAGAAAACGTCCTACCACCATGCTATGGTTTCCTCACGATGTTTTCCCTCACTGGTAGCTCAGGCTCTTTTTGCATGTTTCGCAGGATCGAACCTCGTACCTTTTGCACGGAAATCGACCATCATCGCTACAAAGTTCTATCGGCGCCTGCCGCAATGGTAATCTCTAATCACTTTTTGAATAATTATATATTAAAATCGTTTAAATCGATTCATTTTAAAGAAATAAAAAAAATAAACTAGCACACATAAACACTATGTCCTCATGTTGATTCAAATATTAGTAGTTAATTTGTAAGATTTAATTTTTTGGATATTTTTTTTTTACAATGTCTTACCTATACAAAAGTAGTTCATTTGCTTTTCAATAATCTCATCTAACTTTAACAAATAATGTTTGAAGTCATACTTATTTACGTATCAGCCAAACTAATTAAAAGTTTTATGCTGTTCGCAAACAAAAACGTACTAATGGGGAAAATATTTCCATATATTTTACTAAGATATAAAGTTATCTGAGTAAAGAGAGAACTCATTTAAAATTAATAAACGAAATACGTTCCTCTTTATCCTTTTGAATGGAGCTAATTAAAGTATAAGTTTTCGTCTTTAACAATAACGTTTTACCTATTTAGGCGCTGGAGATAATCAAAAGTGGAAGTTATTAAGATAATTTCATGACAAATAGTTCTATAAGATATAAATGTTCTATTCCATAAATTGGGACATGGCAAAGTTATTGAAGCAATTAAAAAAAAAACATTAATAATATTAATTAATTAGTAATAAATTAATATAACCATTTTATATCCATAGATGATTGATATGGAATGGTTTTTGATATGTGAATCCTAAATAGTCTATAAGTAATCTATCTGCAATTTTTTTGTTGTTGTACCTAATTAGTCATTTCTTTTGATAATAAAGGATTGAAAAGAAATGAAAATTAAATACAATTCAAAAATTCTGTTTGAATATTTCCGTTCAACCACAAGATTAGAGGATCAAGCCTACCATCGCTCTACCAGTGAACCTATCGGTAGACTTACTGTTATCCTTAATCCTTGATCTTAGAAACTTATTTCACAATATAAATGTTGGTAACACAATTTTTTTTGCCTTTGCTTCTTTGTTCTTTGTAGCTAATTAAGTACTAAATGACAAGTTCGATCGTGCACGGAGTATAAAATCTACTGCTCATCTTTGGGATGACTGAGCTTAAACATTAGCTTGAAGCTTTAGAGGCTTTAGAAAGGAGAGCTAAAAGACTTTTATTTTGTAGGCAAACTTAATCTCCAAAGTATTGAACGTCGTCGCTAGGTGGTTAGCACATCGGTTTTTTATCGGATACATTTCGGGAGTTTCTCTAAAATTATGTAATTTAATAACAACATACCCTTTCTGCTATCGGACTAATAAAGACGCCACCGGTATATGGTAGAGATTCCATGGACTCACACTAATCGTCCGTTTTGCGGAAACTTATATTATGCGAACTGCCAGATTGTGGAGTTCTCTACTTTTCAACATAGAATATATAATTTCGGTCTTTTCAAATAGCAACAGAATCGTTTTTTCTAGGCAAGCATACTATACAGGGTTATGGGTTAGGGGTGTACTTAGCCGAAAGGGGGTTACTATAACTATCTATTTAAAAGGGTAACTCTAACTTTAACTCCAAATACGAGATAACACATCAGCTGTTCCATAGAAAAAGTTTATCGGTCGTCGACAAAATATATGAAACAGCTCTTTATTTTTTCTCGAATTCAAAGTTGGTCCAATGTATGACCTGTATTAGTTCGTAATTTAAGGCATTAAATGGAGGAATTCATTAAATTTTAAGAATTCTACATTAAGACCAATTTCTGTACAGTTATGCAATAAATGATTATGATTATGAATTCTTTGATCTTAAATGGTCTATATCTTCGTTCGTAGTAATTTCGTTTTAATTAATTAAAAAAAGATAATATAATATAAATAATAGCATTATTTAATAGAAAATACAGTTGGTGTCATCGGTCAATTATATTCTTCAATTTCCCGTACGGTCGAGGGAATTGTCATAATGAACAATAGTCCCGAATAGCGCAAAATGGCGTAATCGTATAATTTAATGTTAAGTGGTTTACCTTTTATTTTAGTCTCTTAAACCGTAAGAAATCTTTCCTCACGAACAAAAAACAAACATCTAAATATCTTTTTAACTAACCAATGGACAGAAACGCAAGTCAAATTAATATGCTTTCGGGGAAAGAATAAAAATGGCCGCCGGAAGTGGGGGAAGACCGACGCGACCGGAACCGGAAGTGAGGGTCAGTTTCGTTGAGTTCCTAATTAACTGGCACTGAATTTGAATTTCTGCTTCCAAATCGTATTGTTGCGAGTTGGGTAATTTATTTCGTTTGTGTTTTATGCGTTTGTGGTAGCAACTGGGGAATTTGTTTATAAACTTTTTGATATAAATATTTTAGTAAAATATGAAACACGTGCAGGCCTACATGGGTAGTGGACGCAACTGTCATTTCTTTTATATTTTAAAGATAACAATGGGAATACAAAAAATAGCTAGTTTTAAATAAAATGGATATTCATGTAGCTACAAAGCAATGTTTTATTTTATTAGCTGTATTATTTAGCTGACAAATTTTACTTAGCTTTTTCTTTCAGCAAAAATTTCGCTTTATTATTTATCACTTAATTATATTTTTATTGCAAATTCTAAAATATAATTAAACAAACTCGGGCAGGTGTAATTTTTCAACAGTATTAATTAGTAATGACATCGTATTTTTGCATAAGCCAAAGTCGATAATGCTAAAGTTATCAACTTTGGCGACCACCAAGCATAATTAAAAAAGAGAAGTACATACATGTGTTAGACTGTACTATTTATCTATTGTAATAATTATGAGTAGAATGGCTTTACATACTACAAACAAATCATTAGTTAATCCTAACATATTGAATCACTTCATTGGGTTATTCAATGGAAACGACCTTGGTTAAACAAACTTAGTACAAACTTGGCCCAAACATGAACAGATAAGTAGACACATTATCCTATTCTATGTAGACTTACTTAACTTAATATCATCTTGTTTACATAAGAGAACCTATACGTAAGTAGGCTAAGAGGGAATGTTTGTCTTCTGAACAGTAGTTGGTCAGAAAATATTGGAGTCAGTGTTAGGGGTTTTCAGCATTTTCGATTTGGCTCGTTTCTAGTGCAAAGGTTCTTTAACGTTATTGATAATGTAAAATGTATGCATGGAAACATTTTACATCCGCTAAAATCTACCACAGTTGCGCTTTTTGTGCCAACCTGCGTTTTAGAAGTTTTTTGGCATTTATTTGCTTTTACAAAAAATTAGACATGTAATTTTTTAATATATATGTGATTACATTTTGTGCCGGCGGCCATCTGGGTCTGATATACTGGGCCCTGTACTACTCGTGTTTATTTCTCGTGGTCGACCCTTCATCACTACATATATATACAATAAGTAGTTATTAAGTTACTGTCTCAAATTCCACAACACTAAATATAGGTCCACACAGATATTGTAATCGTAGATCGCCATTAGAGATCTATTTTGGCTAAGATCAGAATATTGTTTGTTTTACCTATTAAGGCTATTCCATCTCTGCGAGGATTTATATAATGATGACCAAGTTAGTAAGGAGACTTATAACGAACTTATAAGAATTTTTTAGATTTACTTACAAAATGAAAACGAGATTGAATACGCAGTATATGTGCCATTAAACTCTATAACCAACTTTAAAAAGTAGGAGGTTTGAAATTGATCGGAAAATAACGAGTATTTTTTATGTATGTATGTATGTACTCCGAAGTTGCGAAGACGCCTAGACTTGTCAAGTGGTCCCTTACATACATTTTATCCAAATTATTGGATGTTTAAGTATTTTTTTTTTTTTAAACCATTAAAGTGGTTTAGATAGTTAGTTTTAATTTTTGGATATTGCTTTTGTACACATAGCTCATAACTTTATTTTTTTGGATGTTTTAATTTAAGAACTAAACATTTTGTATTTTCGCCAGAAAAAAATATCTAAATTGACATTTCAGTTACGAGTATCACCTCATTAAATATATTCTTGTTATTTTAACACCTGCCTGACGATTTCGTAAAGCTAGTAAAATGTAAACAATATGGTTACCCATACTGTATACGTAAAACGTCATTGAAAACCTAATATATAAAATAGTAAGTCCTGACTGACTGATAGAACTGAACGCAGAGCCTAAACCCCTGATCCTGGAGATATGAAATTTGGAGTGTGTGTTCATTATAGAGTACGTACTGAGAATGGATTTTTGAGAACCTTTGGGGTTTAAAGTTTCAAAACTTTTTTTATTCCATTTTATATCGCGTGCAACGCCGTGGGTGACACAGTTACTAGTGTCTTATAAATAAGTAAGCAAAGACTTTCTATGCTAATATTTAAAAAAAAACTCTTAAGAAACATCAAAACTTGTGGTACTAAATTGTAATATTTCTCAAGTAGATTATCTTTGGCTTCAAAAGATCTCGTAAATTTAGCCTGAAGATATATTTCCCATTAAGATTATCCTCTTTCCTTCATTAATACACTTTCCTTGTAGTCTGTGGCCTCCAAAACAACTAAATAGAAGGAAAAAAACCCGAATGAGGATTCCCTTTTTACGCGGAGAATGCATTGTGGTTGGAATTCTGGAGTTGGGCGGGCATTTGTGAGGGCAAATTAGTTTTTGATGAACTGCTGAATGTAAGGTCGGACGTATTAGACGTGTTAGTGAGAGAGGAATGATGTTAGAGATTAGTGAAATGTTTGTGCGTGAGTGAGTGAATTGAGGAAAGTGATGTTTTGTTCGAGG
Organism: Ligdia adustata; assembly: GCA_947049295.1. Classification (NCBI taxonomy): domain Eukaryota; kingdom Metazoa; phylum Arthropoda; class Insecta; order Lepidoptera; family Geometridae; genus Ligdia; species Ligdia adustata. Next base: position 8,299,646 of record OX346237.1, read on the forward strand.
TTATGATATTTCACTTTGTGTCTACTCAGTACGTAGAAAAACTACATGAGTGAATAAATAGAAATATGGAGAACATTTTATAGCATACATACAAACATAATATATAAAAAAGTGATTATCGATTTCCAGAACGGCAGGTACATAAATATTTTTTTCGGTTAATTCAATTAAAAAATCAAATCACTTGACTGATTATGAAAAAAATTTAATGATACCACTACAGAAGTTTACTAGTTCAAACAAAAAAGAAATTTTCAAATCGGTATAGCCGTCTCCAATATGAGGTAAAAACAAATACTGTCCAATTAAATACATCGTCCTGTTTTGGGATTTTGCTAAAGAAATAATGTACATTTAACAAGTAGTTAAAGGTGATTTCAAAAAACCCGACTGCAAGAAGTTTAGACCCACGTATCTTAACAAGTGAAATCGCGGGATGCAGCTAGTATAAGCCTATGACCATATGCAGGTGAAGACAAATCTATAAACATTATTTACTCCAAGGGTTGCCTGGAAGAGACCGCTATTAGCGATAAGGCCGCCGCTTGTTGCACGTAATCATAAGTTTTATTAAGTTTATTGTATTATTTATATGTGCATGCAATAAAGAGTTTTCTATTCTATTCTATTCTTACATACAAAATACGACAAGCCGTTTAGACTCTAAGGCATACCAAAGAAATAAACATACAGTCAAATTAACAAACTCCTTCTTTCGCAGTCGGCTAAAAATACTTATCAATAGTACTGCAACAAGGCGTCAAAGAAATAGCTATTAGCGATCTATTCCAGGCAACTACTATACTTTGTACTGTTCGCTTATGCAGTCTCGAGTACAGAGAGTTTTAAGGCAAAACTTATTAATATCGCTTATGATTATAATAAGAAAAGAGAAAAATATTATATATTAAATCCTGACTTACATATTTTGATAAATATTTACTTACTTACTACGCTGGCGCAGCAATCCAAAGTGGGTCTTGACCTCCGAAACAAGAGAACGCCATTGGATATGATCCTGTTTCCCGTCAGTTGGCAATTTGGAGATTGCCAAGATCAGACTTTACGGCATGAAGCATCTATTCAGCGATATTGGCCGATAGGTAGAGAATTCCAAGATACGCTTTCCTGACATGTTCTCTTCCATTCTCTCTAGGTGGCATCATCTAGCGGAGAACGGGCTCTTGATTATTTCATGATGCAAGGTTCGGCTACCAAATCCTCAATATCCTGGTTCTTTCTGATCCTTCATCAACCATCTCGGTGCGTCGTTGGTGATCGGCTTGAGAATTTAAATTAACTGTGCTAAGAAGCACTATATCTTTGGTATGAATGGCTAAGGTTTTGCTACGCATCGCTATAGATTCCCTACGAAGCGCTACAGCTTTGCTACGGATTGCTACAGATTCCCTACGAAGCGCTACAGCTTTGCTATGAATTGCTACGGTTTTGCTACGAATCGCTACAGATTACCTACGAAGCGCTACAGCTTTGCTATGAATTGCTACGGTTTTGCTACGAATCGCTACAGATTACCTACGAAGCGCTACAGCTTTGCTATGAATTGCTACGGTTTTGCTGCAAAGCTTTACAGTTTTGATAAGATTTGCTATTAGCGCTAGATCTTTGCTACGAACGATAATCTATTTACGATTGAAAGTTTTACAAATATAGTTAAATTAGTGGTAGTAAGAATTTGAGCTTTGTTTTGGAGTATGGCAAATCACTTTATTAAGCGTGTGAATCTAAATGTTGATTACAAATTCAGTATTAAAGAAAGCTACATTTTAAATTTTGATTGTCTGGGACGCCCTGTCTGTCAATAGTTTTGCTACTAGCTATATGAGTCGCACAACGCACGAACCGGCCGCGGCAGCAGAAGATGCCTGGGCTAAAAAAAAGCATTTGAAATAAGCTTTAACATTGGGCGGTTGGGATTCTGAGGCATTAAATTTTGTTCGCGAGATAGGGCGCCGTATTAGAGATAGAGGTGAAGACTCCCGTTCAGGTTCGTTCTTGGTGCAAAGGTTGGCCATAGCCATTCAGCGCGGTAATGCAGCATGCTGCAAATGTGCCCATAAGGCATGCCTTATGGGCACATTTGCACTAGGAGCGATCAGTATGTTTGACTACACAATGTTGTGGCTTGCTCAATGATGTAAATGTAAACCATAAGTTACGTCTAATTTCTGAATAAAAATAATTTTACTTTTATTTTAATGTTAGTGGTATTTTTCGACCGGTTTGACTACGATGCCACATCATATTGCAACTATAGTAACTTACATCTCTGCGTAGAGGAGACCCAAACTCAGCAGTGGGACGTAACTATAATATTATTCTCCACAGGACGAGAAAAATAATTTTGATGGAGGTTTAGGATTACGCTCCTATAATATAGCATTTATTCGACACCTTCAGTTCAAAACTTACCTCAAGTCCGTTAAAATTTATAGTTTTATTATGCACTAACCTTATCTAATCCTGGACTTTTCTTAACTTGTAATTAAATAGATTAAAATTTACTAAAGTTTCTTTAATGATTTTGTAGAGCATAACCGTTGTGGGGACTGCAGTTTTAATATTAAACCTTGTGGTTAAAAAAATAGAGATATAAATGGATTGAAAGGGTGAGATTCTCCTTTGCCATCCGACCCCATGGATATTATCGTTAAATATTATGAGTTTTCCACAGAGACGCCTCGAGTCACAGCGTGGGGTCTGCAGAAGGTCACAATAAGGTTGTTACCAAAGGTTAAGTGGAAAGGCTAGGGTTACCTATTATATTATTTGGCTATTTTGAAATGGTTGCCTATATTACAATTCACAAGTTATATATACTAGTTAGTATTATACTGTGCTCCGCGGTTTAACCCGCGTAGTTCCCCTTTTTAGTATAGAGATAATGGGGAACTACTTTTTTGAAGTCGGTTAATAAGTATCCTATGTCCTTTCCCGGGGTCCAATCTATTGTTTACCAAATTTCATCCAGATTAGTTCAGTGGTTCTGGCGTGAAAGCGGGAAACGGATATAATTTTAGCAAGTTTCAGTTAAGTCAGTGTGAGTGGCCTAATTGGCGTTACTAACTAATACGTATTCTACTACTAGCTGTCAACTAATATTCAAACTTACCTCTCTTTAAACCTTTTCCACTGTGTCGAAAGCCTAGAGATGTGACGTGACAAGCCTCAGAGATAAGTCAGATCAATAAAGCCCCCTACAGAATCTAAGTTATGAATATTAAGCTATATCTGGCCATTAGCATAGGCCGCTAGCTGAATTCATATTGATAACTAAGCACCCAGAGATCCATTAAATAAATACTTAGTTGTCTATTAGAATATTATTAGGTATTCGAAATGTTATGATGGGTTAATTCAGGTTATTTTATTTTTTAGTGCTTTAAGTAAATTAATACTGTATATTGTTGTGTTTTTTATCTACTTCTTAGAGGTAATTACTAAAAAATGTAAAAATTACGTAGAACCTGTATAAAAGTTTACCGGTTAGGGGTGTACTAAGCCGAAACGAGGTTTATATACTCATTCTAAGGAATAACTTTCGCTATAGGAAAACTCTGAATTCGATAAAAAAATACTGTTTCATTCATTATGTCGACGACCGATAAACTTTTTGTTTGGAACAGCTGACTTTTTTAACAATTCAGGGTTGGTCCCGTGATGAGAATTGTTCGTAATGATGAGTATAGTGATCCACTTTCAGCTTATTGCACCCCTAATCGATAACCTAGAAATATAATTATGCTTTCTTTTTGCAGGTATGCTGGTATTTCTAAGTAATGTTTTCAAATCAATGCAAAGCCTTATCCTTTCCAATCAGGTATGCGTAAAAACCCGTTAAATCAAACACGCGTTAGTTATCTAAATAAATATTTTATCCAGCGGACCTTCAAATCTTTAGAACTTAAATACGTTCAGGTTCTCTGATAACTTAAGTTTCAAAGTCTTGCTTTAATAATTTCGAGCTATTTTTATTTGACATTTTTTTTTCAAATAATTAGAACTTATCATCAGTGAATACAGCCAGTAAATTATAAATTTAATGAAAACAACATTAATGTACGAGTAACCCGTTAAACTAGATTTATCTTCCCTCGAGTCAATAGCAAGCTTAATAAGTATGCCTTTTAAATTATACTTATTCGTATCAACTCATAACGTCCTACTGTTGGTCACGGGACTCCATTATGAACGGGATGCAAGCTATAGTACACCAAGTCGGCCAAATTGCGGGTTGAGGATTGAGCTAATCTTTGAATGTTATTATTAACCTTTCTCGACCAGTAGGTTTTCTCATAATGTTTTCCTTCACCGTTTACGCATCATTCGATAATGGTATGCATCGCGATGCATCGCATCGCATCATCTACCATTATCTTAGGTATCGCATTGCAGTTCAAAGGCCTTTCTACATTCTTTTCACAACTCTCTGTCTTGTGTTATCCTGTCTAGTCTTTTTTGTAAGAGTCAAGCTCGTTTCGCCATCTCTGTGGTGGTCTGCTGTTGTGTCCCAAGCCAGGTGGGAGCCATTCAGTCGTGGTTCTTGCCCACAGTTCATTCGACATTCGACACACGTCCCATTTATGCTGACTGGATTTATTCCCTACGTTGCCGATCTGAGTCTTGGAGCGCAGCATACTACAGTATGCTGCGCTCCGAAAAAGGATCGAAACAGGTCCTCAGAATGACAAACAAGATACTGCGCTCCATTGCTCGCTGACATATCAATGACATATTGATTTGTTGTTGTTTTGTTGATCTTGTAGATCAACAAAACAACAGGTAGATCAACGCTGGCTGTTTCAGCCGGCACTGTGTTGAGTTGGAACCGCTTTGTGACAGAGAGCATTTAGTAATACATATTACCTATGATTTGAGTTTTTGTCTAAGTGATGTTTTATGTTGAAAATAAATATATTTCTACTTCTATATCCCGACTGCGGCCTTCTGTGCTTTTTAAAAGGTAAAAGGTTTAAGCATGGCCACATGCTTAAACGTACCTTTTAAAAAGCACAGAAACACACACACACACACCTATCTACCAAGAATTATAATATGCACATGAACGTGAAAAACTCAGAGGTGCATGCTTTAACCTGGATTTGAACCCACGCATGTTTACTATTGACAGAAGGGGTTTACCGACTAGGCAACCACTAACTACATTTTACATGACATAGTGATAAAATTCACCAGTATCTCGTGAACTAGCTTTTGTGCAACAGTGCATGTATTGGCTCTGCCTTAATCCAAGCTTTTAGCTGATGAACTGTATCTGTTAGAGCTACTCTATCATGTTACCATAGTACAGGCTTTGTCTAGTTTTGGACCTGAAGACCCTTGTGTGGATGTTGTCCCATATTATTTTTCCATTAGGGCATGTCCGATAGAACTCTTTCAGTTATTTCGATTTATAAATCAAACTACCAGCTCTATTGTGATAAATTGTAAACTGGACCTATTGAGAAGTATGCCTGTTCCAAGACATAAATATTTATTTAAATCGGTCTAGCCAGTATCAGAGAAATTAGGTAACCAACATTTAAAAAAATCACACCGCCAAATTAGGTATCTTTTTATTTGGTCGGTAGTCAGGAAAAAACTACCGTATAGACATAGACATAGGAGCATTACTAATATAAAAAAAATACTTCTTCCTGTTGTACATAATATTATTTATTTTATTTTTGATATTATTATTTCATACGATAAGTTTGTTAGGAAATTATAAATAAAAACACCATAATAAACAGTAATTTTATATTTATGCCTCATAATTACGATTTACATGTGTATAGATAATAAATAATAATATTTACAAAACAACATAGACTTCCTCGTGAGCTATTTATTTTTATATCACAATGATATTTACTAATGTATATTTACAATGGTACGCATTTAAAGTGATTTATTTTTTCACTGAAACTTAACAGAACTGAGTGTTTTTAAACATTTTTTACACTACCTACTTTACATTAAAAAAAAATCAAATAAAATATTTATTATGCCTACTTAAAAATTATATGTACCAATAATTTAACTTTAAACAAATTAATTTACAAATATTAGTTATTTTGAAATAATAATAAAGATATAAATAGAGTTTTGCTTTTTACAATAACATTGGTGTTATCTGTGACACGATGTTTTTTTTAATGATTTTAGCATTACATACATTGAAATTATTTTTCTATTTATCAATACAAAACATACTTCCTCTTTCATACAACCTTTAAATTACAATGATTTTCTTGACTTAATAACTTATGTAGATTCGAATTGTGCGTGGCATTAAACGTTGACATTAAACCATATCTTAAAGTAAAATATCTTTGAAAACACTGAATAATGACAAATAACTCATAGATAAAAGTTTATGTTTAAGTGACACATGTTTTCAGGATTGCAAATTAGGAAATAAACTACTTTTAAAAATACAACGCAATTTTTTAAAAACGTTATTAAAAAAATGATCAAAAAAATTAACTCAAAACGCATATTCTGCAAAGTCTCAACATAAAATTCATCTGCAAAGACCCCTAAAGTAATTAACATAACATTTCACAAAATAAACCCAAGAAATTTCAAACTAATTCCTTGAAATGAACACACATTAACACGAAGCCTTAAAATAATTATATTCAAAGCTGAAACTTCCTTCCTTTTGTACAACGCTTCAGAATTAAACTCTAGACATATGAAACATTCAAAGTAAACGATTATACTCTAAGCTCGAGTGCTTAAAATAATCTTTAGCGAAAATGTAGCGTCATAGCTAATTTACATGTCACGCAAAATTCTTCCCTGAATCTTAGAATTTAGAGTACGTTTTTGGATGTAGTTTAATGTGTTGACGAGTAAACTACGAGACACGAAACGGTTGGAGCACTAACGTCTACCAATAATATGACTTAAGTTAGTAATGTCTGTAAATAACATTTAATTTAAAAAAAGTATTTATTAAAACACAATTGAATGTGGAATTTTTAATTTTGGTGCTTGAACTGACAATTAACAATGTTAGTTAAATTACAAGCAACCTGAAACAAACCCTACAGCTTACTACTCAAAGTGATTAAACGTTCAGACACCAAACCTGCTTATTGACAGTTGCGACTTTTGTGTCAATCTACATTTTTGGGATATTATAATGTATTATGCACCTGAATTATGTTTTGAAAATAACGTAGGTGAAAATCTTTTCTAGTTACTCAGTTTATGATCTTTCTATAATGTTATTCTAACGTAATGTATTTGCTTTTTACTGTCCAAACATAACGTAGACGTTTTTTAAAGAGATTCTTTTGAACATTGAACAAAGCAACAGTCTTCTTTTTAAAACTCATTCCCGAAATTAAACTCATCATATTTTTTTGGGATCTTAGTCCACTTAACAGATCGACTGAGAATGCAAATTAACACAATCTAAATAAAATTAAAAGTTAACAAACATGCAAAGATCATATTTAATATAATATAACATTATTTCAAATATATATTTTTAATGTTAATTTTCTTATAATGTTTTCACATGAGCTCCAACCACACGAATTCCATGTCCGTAAGTTTATTCTTCCTACGTCTAATTACTACAGTGATTATTTTAGGATGAATGTCACCGCATGATGTTGATTGTCAGGATCGGTAATAAATAGATGCAGTTGAAGTTAGTCGTCGGTGATGATGATTGCATTGCAGCGGGGTTCTCGCCTGTTGACAACAAAATATGCACCTGGTTAAAATCAACCTTACTAATTATAATGTAAAAAAGAAAGGTTTTCACGCGTACCTGATTGTTGGAAAGGTCCAAGTATAGTTTCACACACACATACGACGCGAGACGTGACGTGTGTGAAGTTCACCATATGTGAACGACACTGTAGTTAGACCTTTCCAACAATCAAGTACGCGTGAAAACCCGTCTTCTTAAACAATATGAATCAAATACGCGTTAGTTTTCTAAATAAACATACAATTTTTTTGCTAGACAATATAATATATGAAACCAGAGAGACGCATTAGATACGCTCTTCGGTCAGTTAATACTTAATTGATAACTAGCCATTTCACCCAAAATGACAATAAAACCCCTTTAAGCGGCACACAAAACAGCCTAAAGCTATATAATTTGGCAGCCTACACCCGCGGCGGGCTACGAAGGACCAAATGGAAGATATTGAGACCGGGCTCAAAGGATCCAGTCAATCAGGGGCTATTCAGCTGAAAATATTTTAAACATTTCTGGGAGTTGCTACGCACTGGGACGGTTGAACGGTGCGTTTTGTATAAACCGATAATTGATTAGAAGCTATTGGCCCAATTGAGGTGTTTTTGACAATTTTAAATATTTATAAACATTTGATATTTATGCTTACTATTACTTATAGATTTAGTGGGCAAACTTACACAGTCGACAGATGAAACTTCTCATTCTAAGGACAAGTGCCTATATTACCAAAAACAAAATGACGACAACAACAAAAAACTTATAGCAGATAGATTTCCTATAGACCATATAAAATCTACAGATAGTCCAAATTCCTAGCCAAATGGCTAGCCGCATTACCATTACAAAGTTCTCGTTCTTATTAGTTAATTTTTTTAAATTCATATGTGCCCATATGACTTTCAAATTCCCTTTTGTGTTTTTATGGAAGAGGCTCGGGACAAATGGAAATGAACCCAAGATTTTATAGACTATCAAACTAGTCATTAACGCCACGCTTTAAAAATGTACCTGTTAGTCCCAAAACAACATTTTAAAGCTCTATTGGAAGATGTATTTCTGCCTTCTTCAGCAATGCAGTGCGTAAGAAAATCTCACTTTGATTTTTCATAATATTCCGATTTGCCGTCAAAAGGGTCCTTTCTTATCGGCCCAGGGTTTTATTATGTCACTTTATATTGCTTTTCAATGGCGTCCTGAAGAAATATTATTTGGAAGGCACTTGGTCCTGTTGTTTGTTAAATAAGTTCGTTTTCGCTTATCTGCGCCAGTTTTTCTTTTTCGGGTAAACGGTTTTTTGCTAAGAAATTGACTTGGCAGAAGTTTTGTGCAGGCTGTTTCGGTGGTTCTATTGTTTGGGTATTCTAAAGAATTTTTGTTCGCTTGTTATTAGTTTTCAAGCGTTCGTGCTTATCATTTTCAGTAGCCATATTGAATTTAAAGGTGACGGTGAAATAACTTCAGAAAGTTTTAACGTTAAATCGGTTTTGGTGTCTTTCTTAAATACTTCAGGTATTTAAGAAAAGGGTTGCATTATATTTTTTGTGGTAATTCTATTATATGCCACGCTTATATATATATATAGAAGTAATAAATTAGCATGTTTATGTTTTCTATTACCATTTGACTCCGAGCTTGAATTGAATGAGAACGGATAAGAATTTGGGTTTCATTTGCCCCCATATTTAAAAGTAGGTGCAGATGAGAATCATTACTAGCAGCATTTTGGTATACAACGTGAAGTGCAAGTACTTCAAAACAAAATGAAATGTTTCATACAGCTATAAATAAACACTATAAAATCATAAAATGTTATTGAGGGCAAGAAATTTACCTATCTAGTTGCCGAGGAAATACCTAGTCATAAAAGCAAAAGTTCCAAACAATCTGATTATACGGTGTTACAAAAAAGTTTGTGCTCGCGATATCTGGGCACCATTCGCAGCCCCCGCATAAGTTTGACCGCAATATGTGTTTTTGAAACTGTAGCACATAATAGGGTGAGCCGTTTTTTTAGAAAGCAGATTTTTGTCTTTCTTTGACATTTTATCAAAACCGGTTCAGCCTTTTCAAAGTCATCCGCTCTTTTGTTAGCTGCTGTAGGGATAATGAATTGTGGAATTCTAATCTAATATATAAAAATCAATTGTTATTCGATGTCTCGCAAAAACTCGAGAATGGCTGGGCCATTTAGCTGATTTTGGTTTAGAAATGCTTGTAATAATTCAGGTAAGGTTTAAACGATGAGAAACATACAAAACAGTTAAGCGGTACGAAGTATGCCGAGACAGCCAATTAAAAAAAATATGCAATACTTGGTTTTTATAGTTGTTATTTTGAATATTGCGGCATGTTTTGCTTTTCTTAAAGATATTTGTATATTTACCAGGCACAAAAATAGTAATATCGTTACGTTATTTTTCTAGAACAAGTTGTTGGGTTATTTTGACAAGACAACAAGTCTAGACAATGGCGTGTATAAACATTTTATAGTACACTATACTGCGTATTGCCTGACGCAATCTACTTGTGTTTACCAGATGTGGAAAGCTCGTTACTCATGATACGGAGCGAAGCGAGCGAAGTCATTTTACTTCTGCTGTGTCTGGATAATTTTGCCCTCATCTGTACCAGCATCACCGGTAACTCGTTTACAGGGTATCCAAGATACTGGCCTTAGCCTTAGAATGTGTTAGTCTCTCTAGGGCTAATTAATATTACCCAGTAGTCGGGGTTTTAAATACTACTGCGGTATCCCTTGCTTGTTGCTTACAACAAACAAGAGATAGAGCCCTCCCTAGGGAAGGGGAGGAGGGTTTCAGTCATCTCGTAAGGCGACTGAAAGAGGACCTCTGGGCTCAAGGATGCTTAGAGTTTGTTAGAGTTGGGGGGTCACATTACCCATTCCACATGAGCCCTGGGAAGACAACAATGTGTGAAGCTCACGTTGAGTGAGGGTTTTTAAATTTTGAATTTAAAATTGTTGATCGCAAAGTTTATATATTCGCAAAGTCATAGTATAAATATGTTAAACATCGTCCATCTAGACAGTTCCAAACAGCCATCGCATGAGTAAGCAACCTAAAATGCCAAAGCTACAGTTGATCAGAAGGAATAGCCATCTTTTATTACTCCATTTATAAGGAAAGGTTTAAGTTGGCTTTTTAATAAATTACTTGGCTGGATGAATAACCAAATTTATTGGTAATTAGCGTTTTATAAAGAAAGAATCTTAATATTAGGGCCAACAATATTTTATCAAGATATTGTATTACCGAGGCTGTATTTTGTTTTTATGTACGAAATTAAAAAGAAGGTTCTCGATTGGTCGGTATATTACCGTTACCCAATATGTCAAAAACGCTTGAATCGATTACGAAAGCTCTTTTGTTTTGACAGGTTGTGTGGTTTATAGGTTGTAAAAATCAATTCTTTAGTTGAATATTTAAAGCAAAATATCTGAAAAGTGTGTTTAGTTTGCCTATCGATTGAAAAGCGGTTTTTAGGCTTTTCACTTATTTTGAAGTTTTACCAGTTACCAAATTACCATTGAATATTATATTCAACATTGATAGATAGGGCTAGCAGAAAAAATCAATTGTCTAAGGACATTTCCATACACTGCTATCAAGGTCAACTACTAATCCGAGCTATTTTAGCGAGTGTCATAGATGTACATATAAGCTTTAAGAATCTTTGATATAAGTAAGGACTGCGTAGTCAGGAACGCAGACAGCAGGTATGAGCTGATCTGACAGACGTAACATACATAGCAGACATTGATAGCTATTTTGTTTACTTACTTTGCTTTAAATCTCAGTTAATGAGCCGAATTATTTTACTATAATTCAAAACTAACCATTAAAAATATGGACGTATATACTAGCAGGGACTGCGTTGTTAGGAACGCAGATATAGTTCCCTGCGTGAGTGTCGTTGGTAACAGGTATGAGCATATGACATTGATACCTCTCCAATTACTCACTCTAATATAAAGCTGAGCTACAAGTACACGTCATTTTAGTAAGTTTTTAGTAACTTACCATTAAAAATATGGACGTATATACTCGCAGGGACTGCGTTGTTAGGAACGCAGGTATAGTTTCCCGCGTGAGTGACGCTGGCGGCTGGTATGAGCAGGTCTGAGAGACGTAACGCGGGATCAGTCGTCACGTTTATACCTCTTTCTACGTCATAGTTTATCATTCTGCTGTTGTGGTACCTGTAACAACGGAATAGAGTTAATTTTATTATTTTAAAATGTAGTTTTAAGTTAAACGTAGCCAAGTTGGAAAACCCCTTGTCTCACAAACGAAAAGGCGTGAGTTTAATTCCAGATTCGTGCAATGCATATCTCAGGTTTGAACTCTTATGCATATATAAAAAAAATACCAATTAAACGGTAAAAGAAAACAGTGAATAACTGCTTGTTACTCACAAAGAAGGCTTGTTAATATCTTGCTAAGATAAGTGAAGTCAGCGTGGTGGAATATATGGCCTACATCTTTTTATATGGAAGACCCATGCCCAGCAGTGAAACTCTTTAAGTTGATACGTATATAATGATTTATTGATCAGTTTTTGAGTTTGTTTATTGATTTGGAGGTCATTTATTAATAACTTCAAAAACATTAAAAGTTATATAACTGAACATATTACATCATGTTTAATTAGTGCAAAGATATTTATTACATTCAACTACAAGAATTGAATAACATAACCATGTAATCTTATCCTTTTTTAAAATCAATAAAAAACATTCTGGTTTACAATGATTGATCGCTTTTGTTATAAGTCGTTGGTGAAATTGACTGCAAACTTTATTATATACGAGTAACTTGTGGACTTTCACACGTTACAGATCATTGCTGTTTGTCGTAAACGATATTCCACGATCACCTATCCAAGATATAAACAGGATCGGCGTTGTCTAACTTCATAGATAGGTATTGAAAATACACTTCTATCTAAACGTATTTTATATTCCTACATCCATTTATCATCATGCGAGTACATTCTATAACACTAAACCATTTGTTTATTCTGTCTACATTTCATTTACTTTCTCGTAATACGATATTTTCCCAACAAAAAAGTATCGAAATCAAAAATACATTTCTCTTTCCTCGCCTAAATATCACTTAAAACGTGAAACAAAGCGGCCAAAGTGGAATAACTTGTTATTTCCCTTGAGAAGCGTGTCAAGTGATACTCGAGCCGTGGAGCGTTAGAATTGTATAGAACCGCCACTTTACATAGAGGAAATTGATACTCTAAAACTTCTACATCGAAACTCGACAATGTATTTTACTATATTTTAGCTAAGACTTGTTTATTGTTTGAGATGTAAGTAAATATTTTTATTTAGTTTAATGCGTAGATAAAGTATCTTCTATCTATAAATATATAAGAGTAAGTCCTCAGTGACTGACTGATATTTAACAGGGATTAACGCAGATTCTAAGCCGGTGAATCTAGAGACATACAATTCGGAAGTCTAAGAAGGTGAATTATCGAATAAACTTGGTCAGTATGAATTATATATTTTTAATTCTTACTCGCGGTTGAGACCTTGGGCAGTTGGGAAGCTGAGGCAAGATATAGGCCGTATAATCTGAGAAAGAGGTGGTGACTCCAGTTCTGGCCCTTTCTTGGATCAAAGCTTGGCCATAGCCACACAAGGCGGTAATGCTGCCAGTGTTGTAGGCACTCTTGCTCCGGGACTGAGTCAGAAAGGTTAATTTTGTTGTTAGTTTGATAGCTTACCTTTTTTGTAATTTATATTAAATTAATTAATTTATAATTCTGTTAAGTTTAACATAAAAATAAAAGTAGTACTAAACAATGCAGTTAAGTATTATATGTAAAACGATTCCAAACTCAAAACTTTATAAATTTTGATAAATATTTTGCCATATTACATTGCTCATAGTTTTGACTAACTACCTCACGCGTCCATTCTAATGTTTCTCTTATATCCGTTCAACTAAAACTGAGTTCGTACCGACGAAAACTTGAAAGTTTTAAACTAAATTGCTGATAGATAGAAGTGCCCCGTGAGTTGGGTGCCTTCAACAATTCAACAATTTACACTTATTGTATACCTACTAGGTAGTTCTCTAAAGCTAATTTAGTATTTACTACTTTGGAAAATTTGAAGAATATAAATTGGTTATAAGACTGGTCCGGTCCGATTGATAAGCAGGAACTCGTTCAGTTAATTTTAAATATGTTTTTAAGGAAAAAAATAAATTCATCTAAATTATTGAACTTAGACTTTTTTTTGGTTTTGGCCTATTTCCTTTTTTTTCTTTTACTAAAATATCGCGTCGCGTTCCTTTAGATTAATTTATTATAACGTAATTGGAATATATGTTTGTAACGTCATTTGATGTACCTACTGAGTCTAATTTTGTTTAAGTTCTATGACGGATTTCAGCTGACGCGCCGTTAGACTAGCATTTTAATATTTTAACTGAAAACGGTATAACAAATTTCTTAGAATACGTTATTTAACAAATTACGTTTTTTATTACGGTCATGTGTTGTCATAAGTTTAGCGTCTGTGCATGTGTCTTTATGTGGCATCGTAGCTCCAAAATGGATGAACAGAGTTTTATTTTCTGTTTACAAGCTGTATTAGTTGGGAGTGTTTCTCATTTTCCTTAATATGTGTATCAATGCAAGGGCTTGACTAGTAAAATACTATACATGTGAAGGATGGCGGGCCGAGACTGCTACGGCGAGTGGACTGTATGTGGCGTAGTAGATGAGGAACAGTCTGACCAGAGTCGCTCCACGGATGCTGGGGTTGTAGGAAGAACCAAGAAAAGATGATGTTGACTTTGGTGCGTCAATAATCTTAATCCCTTTGTCTCGCTTTCCGCCGTCCTATTGATGTAGGCCGTGTCAGTATTGTTTATTTTTAACTAATTCATAATATTATCTTAAGCTACCACCCAATATATGTACAATGCGACTTATGAAATAAACTTATCCTAACACCTGTACTATTTACAATTATACTACTAAGCTAGGCTATTGTGACGCCCGTCGTGAATAATACACAATGATATTTTTAAATCTAAGATGGCTGTCACTGCAAATATCGGGGGGTTTATTATACATATATAAGTATGTATTTATGTATATAAGTATGTGTATCAGTCATCAGGTTACCATAGCACAGGCTTTGTCTAGTTTGGGACCTGAAGACCTTTGTGTGGATGTTATATTAAATTTTAATTTTACTTATTTTATAAATATTATCGTAGTTAATAAGATCTTTATATTATTCAAGGTCAAGTGGTTAAGGTTGCATTAAACCGAAAAGTGGTCATTACACTCAAAGTTACAAACAACTTTGACTATAGGACCATCCTTTAATTTGAATTCAGATTTTGGTCCCATAGCAACGATATTCCTTAGAATGAGTATGATAACCCCCTTTTGGGTTTGTACACCCCTAACCAATAACTCTATAGATCGAATTGGCTGAACAACACGTACGCCATTGTATGTCTCGTTGTTTATTGCTGTCCGTAGGCTCTATTTTTGGACAACTGCGGAAAAAAGTTGAACTTTTTTAGGTTTCATGTACAGAAAAAATGGTGGTCCCTTTGTTCCAACGCAATTTTTCAACAACCGAAACAATTTGAATATATGTTGTAAAAATATTTTACCATATTGAGTTCAATAAACTTTTTCATTACTTAATTATTATCGACATTTTTTCAGTTATTACAATTTAAAAATCATATTCTGGACCAATTTTGATTAAATTTAAAGGAACTACTTGATAGATACAACCATAAAAAAAATAATTAAATAGGTCCAAGCGTCTTGGAGAAGTCAGAAAACAATCATAAATAAGGTCCTTTTTTGAGAAGTCAGTACGCCGTTTGTATGTACGCCGTAAGTATGAAGATTTGTTTTGTTTTGAGGAATCGTGTGTTTAATCTCCACATCTTTATATATATTCTTTATATATCTTTTGTATTTGTAAGTGTTTGTGAGCGTTTTTTAACTTAATTTAAATTTATTGTTTCTTTTTTGAACTTGTGTAATTTTGAATTTTGACTTTATTTTAAATTTAGTGTTTATACTGTATAATTGTTATAAATATATATATCTCGCCACATGCCTTGGCGTTGCCGTAAATGTGGGAGAATTGAATAAATATAATAAATAATAAATAAATATAATTCTAATGTACGTGTGTATGTCACATGACTGCTTTCAAACGGCTGGAACGATTTGAATGATTTCTTTTTATATGCCTTTGGGTGGCACGCTGGATGGTTTAGATTCACAAATCAGGCCGGCAGATGGCGCTGTAGTCGGTATCTAGGTGTTTGCAGGACAACGTCTGTGGAGTCCGCTAGTTTAACTATAAATACAAAAACGCGTTTGTTGGTTTATTAGTTTGTGTGTCATTGTTTTCCTAAGAGATATAGTGACCGATCGTCTTGATTTTTTGCACATAGGTAATCAATATCCGGAGAGGCTTCCAGACTATTCTCTTACCAACTGGCTTGGTTTTGTTTCTAAAACCACTCGTAAAAACTATTTTTAATTATTATTATTACTTGTATCGATTCATTTTTTCTCTCTCGTCCGTATGTAAGACGAAGGAAAAAAGCGAAAATACTTTAAAACTAAAATTATTGATTCATTTAAAGAAATTTAATTGAAAAAAAAACAATACGACACGTATTCAAAATAACATTATTATTATTATTTATTTAAATTATATTTAGATGATAGATATCTCGACTCGGTTTTTCATTGCTAAAATATTCACTCAATAGCCTACTAAAGCAATAAAGGAGATAGTCCACCTGCTTTTGCTACTTGTCTCACTAGCAAAAATGCAAAAGACTAGACCAAAATTGGATTACTGTATTGTGTTTTCTATACCTATGTTTGAATAGATATCAATAAACCATTGAATGGTATCACCAGTAAATCGGGCTTAAAGATATTTCGCCGAAACTTATTCGCTGAGATCTAAAAACAAGATCTTCTTAGAAAAAGTGATATTATGTATATTACATTACAGCAGGCGCCAATAGAACTTTTACAATAAATTCGATCTAAAAATCGAACCTTTGTACCCATGTTTTATTCATTTAAATTGGGCCACACGAGATATATATCTATGCATACAAAAAATAATTTTAAACCGAATAGAATACAGCTGAATTAAATACCTCCTCTTTTTTGAAAGAAGGAAGAACATATATAATACTCATCAATAAATCAATATAGCTAGTAAAATTTAAAGAGCACTAAACTTTCTTTTAAAAACTAAATTAAAATACTTGTAGCCGATTTGGAGGCTCTAGTGCTAATGATCTAATCTAATGATTATATTCTTAACATTAGCTTACATACTACTTGGTGTTCCGATAAGAGACACCTTAGTCATCTTTCCACAGATTATCTACATGCGAGGATGAGGAGGAGGACGAGGATGCAACTAGCTATCTAGAGCAGCCGATGTCTCGTAGCTTAGTTATATAGCTGTACCTTTCAACTCAACTTATTACGAAGACAAAGAAACAAAACAAATTGTCAAACAACTTCTGTAATAAGTTGTTTGCAATAAGTATAATATTAAATTCCAAAACTAGTAACAAGACTTCAGAAAATTTGTAACAAAGTATCAAAGATTCTACAAAGTTCAAGTGGCAGGGAGGTCAATTTATTGAACTTTGCGACTGGGATAATTTAAGATAAGATATATTTTAATTAAATAATATTAAAAGGCAGTTTTTTTTGTGACAAGCAGTTTTTTCATGATGTTTTTATAAACTGCTATAGAACGTGATAATTCTAAACTGAAAGTAAAGTAAAAGACTTAGTTACTGTATGCCTAGACCGAAATTTGACATCAAAATCTACGGAAAAGAAAAATTAAGTTGTAAAATGCAACATTTCTTAAAGTTTAGCATAGTTTATATAATAAATTTATCCTTATTTCAATAGCACTAGTGAAATATACTTTTTTTGAAGTTTTATTCGTTTGTGATTAAATGAGTGTTTTAATAAAACGATACATGGATCGACCAATTAAAGTTAAAATCACAGTCAAAACATTCATAATAGAGAATCAAAATTGTAGTTTCACTAATATTTTTCAAACGTTTTCAGAATAAATGGATTTATTTTTGTGTCACGAAAATTCCTAATAATTCCTCTATTGTTATGCTTTGAATTTTATCTTCAAATGTAAACCTGTTTAATAGACATGCCCGAATGTGTGTGCTGACATTTCAGTAATGTTTTTTTGTTATTGAAAGTTACTGACATGGTTTTTAGAGATAAAATATGATATGGCTGGATATGACAGAAAAATATTTTGTGTAGTATTTTTATTATTTTATGACGTTTATTGGTACATATACAGGGTTATCGGTTTGAGATGTCAATATATTCAAACAAAGACACAACTTTCACTATGGGACCAACTCCGACATTGCCAAAAAAACAACTATCGCATACAAAAAGAGCCTGAGCTATTGGTGAAGGAAAACATCGTGAAGAAACCATAGCATGGTGGTACGTTGCCTATCGCTCGCCTGGCTAGCTACCACCCTCAAGTTGTAAAATCTGTCACCAAGCACCTAATTGGCAGCCTTCCTTTAGAGCCAGTGTATTCCAGACTAGGTATGCTCCATCTAGGGCTACAGTATCGCTGACTTCAGTGGTCATGCGAAATTGTGGTAAAGTGCCTAACTGTGTTGGATAAAATAAAAATACAAAAAGTTTATAGGTCGTTGACAAAATGTATGGAACAGGTGGTTCTTTTTCTCGAATTCAGAGTTGGTATCATAGTGAAAGCTGTTTCTTAGGACGAGTATGGCAACCCCCTTTTGGCTTAGCCAAACCGATAACTATGTATAGGTAAGAAGTGTATGAAATAATAAGTTGCAGTAACGAAATGTTATCGCATGTTCTATGTGTGCTGTATTCATTGCAAAACTCTGTAACCTGGCACCACAAAAATAGAACAGCAGATAATAAATACAACAGGCATAACAGACGGTCAGTAATGAGTGATCTCTTCCAGACAAACTTTGTAGGTATGAAAAATTCATATTGTTTAAGAAGACGGGTTTTCACGCGTACCTGAATAAAAGTACGAAAAATTATGATTAGATTTGATGTAGAAGGAGCGGGACAATATAGCAAACTGAAATTAGTTTTGACTTTTTAAAAACTGATCCTTATACAAGGTTAGGTATCTGTTAAGTAGGTAATTACATCAGCCAAAATGTTCACTGCATCTATTTATCAATACAATATTTTTTTCCTGTATTTGAAAAAAAACCCAGATTAGTCAGTCAGTCTGGTTGGGTTGGATGGTATTAGTATTGTGACCCCCTTTAATTCTAGTTCATCCAATGAAATGAAATTATTTATTAGCCATATAGCCACTTAAGTTATACTAGGAAAGTCACATTACAATAATTCACATTACTTAATTCAATGCAATTCACTTAATTACAAAATTTAAATAGGATTATGTACTATCGATAAAATTACTGATATAATAATACTTCCAAAATAATTTACATTAATGTCAGTTGCATTCAATTGAAGTCAAAATATAATAACCTACTTAATTATATTTGAAGTGAAATTATGTTTGCTCATTCAAGAACGAATGTTCAGTCAGACTCATGTTCATAACCGATTCTTTAACCGAGTAAATTGGAGTGGACTCAAAAAACTGCTTTATCATAACTCTACATTATGTTATATAATATCACTACACCAGTAAAGAAGGTTTCTATCCCAAACACTCCATTGAAAGTCTAGTCTAGTCTGTAGCATATAAAACGGTTAAATCTGAAATTTCATTTTCTACTTTAAGCGCTGGCCGCCAATCTGCTGTCAATCTATGCGACGCGACGTCGCCATTTTGTGCATTCGCTAAAACTAACCGCTATAGCCACAGGAACCGATTTCGTTGAGCAAAATAATTTAATGGAAATATGAAAGGGACTTAACGCAACATTAATGGAGGGCCACTTAAGGATGTTTGATAAAAAAACCGCTTTATTGACTATAAATAATAAAAAAACAAATTTATTGTTAACTACAACAACTAAATGGCTCAAATATATAACCTCTACAGAGGCTAGCATATTTATGCCGAATATTTTTTTTAATGCTTATTAGATGATATAAGCCGCAATATTTTTTACTCGTATTAGTAAGCCGCTGGGCAAGTTTTTGATATATGAAAACCGTTACTTCAAAAAACTAAACCAGAGTCTACTTATCGGCTACCGACCGTAATACGAGTAATCCTAATAAGGACGAATTCAAAAGAAGTAATCTTATAACGAAAATGAAAAATTTTTATTTCGAGATCTAATGGCAGTCAATAAAAAACTTTACGAAGCAATGAATATTATCTGAGACTGAATGTGACCGCAAATATGTATATTAGTTTCTAATTTATGTTCATGGCATATTCTCGATGAATAATTAAAACAATGCATAACTCTTCACCGACATAGTTCGTAGGATTTGAAGCTGAAGTGACAATGGCTGGCCCCATTGCTCGAAGAACCGATAACCGATAGGGAAAAAAGGTTCTTGAGTGTTGACCACGAACCGGAAAACGCAGCCTAGGTAGCCCTCCCAACAGGTGGATCTACAACATGTTAACAACGACCGATCCACTTATTCTATGGAACAGCTGATTTAATTTTCTTGATTTCAAAGTTGGTTCTATAGTCATTAAGACGAGTACAGTGATCCCCTCTCGGCTTAGTACAGCCCTAGCCGATAGTCCTGTATAATATAGTATTCATTATAAAAACTCGTTTTACTTACCCGACTTTCATTTCATTTCATTTTATTTATTATCAGCTTGGGTACACAGAGTACACTTGCGAAAGTCAAAAAAAATACATGATTAATATTTCAAATTAACATTACAATCTATCTTATAAATAACTTAATAAATATTAATCTAAAATTTATACATTAGCACAATGAAATGTCAAAGCTTGGAGAGATTTTTTGTCTTCAATACATTCATCTACTTTATAGTAGGCTTTTTGTATCAATAAGTTGTCAGGTAACATATTATAAAAAAGAACACTGTTTTTTACAAATGAATCGCTAGTTTTAACTAATCTAGTCCTAGGTATTACAATATTTTGTTTTATTCCTAGTGTTATAATTATGTATACCACTAGCTTTGTTATATTTATTTAGGTTCTTACGAGCGTACATAATGCTTTGAAAAATATACAAACACGGCAAAGTCAAAATTTTCACCTGTGCAAAAATGTCTCTTAGTGATTCCCTAACTTTAAAACGGACCAAAAATATAAACAGCCTATACGAGTAAATGTCTGTCAGTAGTAAATAAACTACGCATTTTTTTACGATAATACAAAAAAGCCGTATCATTTAAACTCTCAATAAAAGCTGATTGGTATCGACGATTATATTGAAATTTGCGCGAATACAGAAGAAAATTGCATTTCGCACATTTCCAACGAAGCAAAAAGGTTTTTGCTGATTGGACGGACAAATCTCATCACGGATAGACGAATTATTATAGACTTTACGGATTTTATTGTTTAATACAATATACTTTCTTGCGAATTGAAGAGCAAATTGAATTCGTCTCTGATTTTTTCGTCAATAAACTATGAGTGGTTTATTAAATTCAATAAGTATAATTTGAATTATTCTGATCTGTCACCATGCTTTGTCCCAGAACGGACAAAAAGTTTGATCTGTCCACCTGTTACCCATAAGGGGACAGTTCGAATTTTATTCACCTCTTTAGTGTTTTATCTGTCCCCCTATCAGCATTAGGTGGTGAATAAAGTTAGAACTGTCTCGCTATGGGTAACAGATGGACAGATCAAACTTTTTTGTCCGTTCTGTCACGCAATGGGGAGAAAGAAGGGTGTCAGATCCTAATAATTCTATAATTGGGGTCTTATTAAGTTGCAAGTGGGTTTCTTCTAAGCAAACCTTCTAAATTTTAGGCCGCATTGTCGCGTTGCTTTCTATAAAACGAGTTATGGTGAAACGCAAGCGTATTGACTTAGCGAGCGAAGCGTCTTTGCTTCTTTTCAATATGGCAAAATGTTCGATGTATGGATGTTGGTCCGCAAGAAAGGTCGTAGTTTATATTCAATCCTGATGACACTTAGTATACAGATTCTACATATGTTTAGTTTTTGTTTTATCGTCGGTGTTTATTGATTAGAGATGTATTTCTTCCAAAAAACGGTGAAGTTTGCCTGTATTTACAAAAACACGACGGATCTGCAATAGTCGATTTTATTACTTGAGAAACAAGGTCTAAAATGCTGTGACAGGAATTACATAAATCGAAGATGTTTGTTTCTATTGTTAAGGTCCGTTATTCATTTCACGATGCAAATGATACTTTAGAAATTTTTTGAATGACATTTTTTTCCTGTATGTTATACCAGTTTTCAAGTTCTTTGAATTTGCAAGATATAAAATAATTAGATCGTAAAGTCGAGTCGTGTCAAGTAATAATTGTAATTGAAGTAGACATAACACTGTGTGTATTGCAGCCAACAAAACTACGATCAGTAATATTTTGTTGTTTTGAACCGTTAACCTGTTTTCTGCCTTCTTTACTACGATTGTTTTTTTGTCCTTTTCGTTAGTTCCGACGCTAATACTAAGTAGGTACTAAAACGAGTTTTATTATTAGTATATAATACCCACAGGTGTGTTATTCTTTTCATTTACTCTTGTTGGTTTTTGTGCATACGATTGTAAATGTCCTGCAATAAAAGTAGGTAGGTATATACTGTAATATTACTAAGATAGTTTTCTATTTGCCAGTTGTGTCATTGTTTGGTATTTAGAGCAAAGATGTATTTGACATAATTTTGATTTAGCTTACACCAAACTAGGAAGACACTAGTTTCCGTGAGACAGTTCTATGACTAGTGCGGAAGCCAGACAGTATTTTTTTCTTCTTCCCTCTTCGAGGGGTTTGGCTTTATACGGCTTGTGTATTTGCCATCTTCAAGTACATAAGTCATCGGTAGTTTAATAGTAGGTTTAAAGTTTGAGAATACAGATTTTGTGATAATATTTACTAAAGTTTGGGTAAAGTTTATCACGCAAAAAAAGATTAAACGATGTGCAATAATACAAAAGGATCAAGCGAGCATGAAAGAAGTCGATGAGTACAACAAAACTTATATAATACAAAAATGCAGGATGATATAATACATACATAGAATATATACGCGTATTTATTATGTACAATATTAACAATTTTGTGTTGTTCAAAGATAAGAACTCAGATAAACAATTATAAATAGAAAAAGTATTTCTATGCAAAAGTGTTTTTATATTCGTAGCAGAGGTTCTATACTACGTTAAATTATTAAATTGTGTCAAACAAATGATTGATTGATTGAATAAGACGTCGGCGTCAACTTAAAGTTAGTTTAGTAAGTGGAAGTACGTAAAGTAAGTACATGAGTAAGACTTAGTAGTTTGAAAAATATCTTGAGGCCGCAATTTTTTTATTTCTGGATCACAATGCTAAATTTTTGTGGTTGTTAGGTCAGCAATGTGCAAAATAACTACACAATTACTTAAAAAAAAAAAAAAAACAGTACTGTTTGGTATTGATAATTGAATTTCATTAAAGGGTGACCTACTGTCGTCTAGCGTGGACGTTTCTCCCCCGGGAAAAGAAAAAACAAAATAAAACACGGCTAAATTGGAATGTCACAACGTCGCATGCTCAAAGGCGAAATGAATGACGTTTTATATTAGAAGTATTCGAATGCCTTGAAAGCGGATAAAAATATTTTACTACAGGCTTCCAAAAATCGGTGAAAAAATTCACTGCGCTTTTTTATTTAGAAAACGAACTCGTGTTTGATTCATATTGTTTAAGACAGCTATAGACCGCCAACTTGTCCATACAATAAGTTATAGCTCTTTTCTACCTTATAATATTGACGGATTCCAGTGGTTTTTTTTAACATAGCTAACACTTACTAGGCTTAACCGTTTTATTTTTTTTCTGTATTTATATATCACTATAAAGTTACATTTTCATATCATATTATTATTAAAAACTTTTATTATGCAGAATTCAATAACTTTTTTCATAGTAATAAAACGTGGAGGCCTATATAATATAGATCACAGTGAAGTGATTGACGCCAATAACAAAAAAATACGTTACAATTTAGCGGATGAAAAGAGGTAAGCCCCGGAACGAAAATTCTATCAGAAACATGAAAACAGTGAAGGGTCGGTGATATTCTTAAGAAGAAGGGTGCGATTGTTAGAAAGATAAAACAATTAAATAGTTTCGTTCACATTCGGTGAACTTAATTAGGGATGAATTGAGTCGTTCGTGTCTTCAACGACCAATGCGCTGTCAACGTCTTCGATTCAAGTTTTTAGCGCAATTAGTACTCACCAGAAGACGAAAGCTGGTGCTTCCGTGGTCTGCACGACGGAGCACTGGAGCCGGAGTGTGGAGCCCGGCTTTAAGTACTTCTCAGTGGGGCCCGATATCTGTGCGCGGGCCTCTGTTCACAAACAAACACTTATTATTACCCCATATATATAAATATCTACTTAAGAATTCTAATAATTGTGGTAATGCGGCTAGCATGAGTGCAGATCATGCTAGCCGCAAATGCTGCTCTCATTTGTAGCATTTGTATTATCTATGTAGATCTTAAATGGCCCATCGGTAATCTTTCTGCTATATTTTTTTGTAGTTGTTGTTAGTCATTTTTTTTTGTTTGAATTATAACATTAACGATCTTATTAACGCTTATAAACTTTAAACATCTTTTGTCTTGTTTTGACGCGTGACGTTTTCCATCAGATCGGACAAGACAAAAGACGTTTAAAGTTAAGACGCGTATATTAATATGACCGTTAATGTCAAATTGTTAAACTACCAGCTTTTGTCCGTGACTATTTGAAAAAATAAAATCATTTTCCTCGTTTGATGTTTCTCTCAAAAACGTGTTAAGTTTGCGACAAAGCCGCAATGTTTATTTTTTAGGTGATTTTTATATTTTTGGCAGAAATACGCAGTACTCAATTTTGTGTTCGAAATTACAATCGGTTATAGGGCTATCAACATTTATGGCCACAAACTAGCGAGGTCAACTGTAAGCGGAACACTATTACTTGTATATTTATCTTCACAAAAAAATCTCTTCGGTATGCATATCTTTCACGGATCAGTTTAGTAACAATAAAACAAATAACTGCCGTTAAAAATATTTCATAAAAGGTTCAGTTTCATCAAACTATGGACTTCAATTTTTTTCAATAATAGCTTTATAGCTTTATTGAATATTAAAATGCTTTTTGAACGCATCAACACCCGTTTCATTGGTTAACTTTATTCGTAAAGTCTGGGATACACTAGCAACATAGCTATAGCATTTTTTTGTAAAAAAAAATCAAACTGCGTGTAGCTGACCCGGTGAACATAATTTTTGTGCATTTAAATGATTTTCCTGGGCTTTTTGTAGTCATTGGTGTTTTTTTATTGAGGCCGTATTACCAATTTATATGTATCGATAGATACATAAATGATTTATCGTAGACTCGAAAAATAAAAATTCTAAAGTATAGCTTTACATGTAGTGTCACAAGTGGTGGCCTTATTGCTAAAAGCTATATCTACCAGACAACCTTTGGATGGAGATTATTAACAAAAATAAAGTATAGGATGGGCTGTAGTCAAAAAAAATAAATAGAAGAAAATTTGCAAAGATATTTTTAATCAATTGATTACTATAACGTACGCCGGAGATATCTATAAAAAAGAAACAATAGCTAAGAGCCATCATCTATGGTTCACACTCAACGCGAAAATTAATTAATTATTAATTTTGTGAATGTATTTATTTACAAAAAATTTCTAAAGGTATTCATTGCCATCGGACGTGGAAATACTGCCAGGATTTTTGCCGCTTTATGCTCATTTTTGACTAGGTTTATATTTTGATTTAGAATTATACCTATATGTTTTAGTTGTCAATAGATTTAGTTTATTTTAGTAGTGTATTCAAAATGCTATTGATGATTATATAAATATTTATACTAAAAAGTATATAAATGATATTTTAAATATTTGGTAATATATATCTTATAGTTTACTACAATAATGAGTCAGGATTATAGCTTTATTCTTACCTGCACTCAGTGTAGCCCAAGCTCTAACCGTAAAGTTATATAACCTATTAAATTTTCTAGCAAAATATTAAAACGTATCATAAGATGGTATATACAAAATATTTAGTGTTTTTCCGCCTCGTCTTGATGTCAGCGTGAGAAATCGAAAAATATTTTTCAAGCGCTCGCTCGAAAGTGAAGAGAGCTCGCTTGAAGAGTCAACATCTCCTGAGAATGCCTTGTGCTAAGGCGAAACACGTGTCGAGGAAGTCGGATACTGAGAGAAAGAGAAATAATAAGGTGAGGTGTGGCGGTGGTGAGGAGGAACCACACCATAAAAACAAAAATATTTTTCGATTTCTATTTTTCGATATATAAATAGATTTCCGCAAAGTAACGCCTGACTCCATCAATTAAAACGTATCATTATAAACAACGAAATGTTCATAAAAATAACTTCACTGCCATTTTTAGACTAATATTTTAATAAAATATTGAGAATGGCTCAATTATTTTAGGGGTCGCGCACCGGTCGGCTTTTGTGGCCTGAAATGATATTTTATTTTTGTGATTAGGTATATTTTTGCACAATAAAATTGGTAGTTTAGGTTTTGGAATCTGTGTTGTTTGTTTTCTAGACATATTCTAGATTTTGATATTGTAAGTTTTTTTGTAACGTCTAATTAGTGAGACTCGTAGCATAATATTATTTAAAATAGGCTTCAACGTTATCTTGTTTGCGAAATAAACATTTAAAATTATATTTTCGACTGGTTTTATCTTCAAACTGGTGATTGTGTTGCTAATCATTTTCTAGATAAGGTAGATAAGGTGTTGCTAATCATTTTCTAGTAAAGTTTTGGGTATAAAAATATTTATTTAATACGAATTCTAAGAGATCAATTTTGTCATATTTGATGAATTTAAATATAATTTCTTGCAAAAAAAACTTATAAAAAGTCATACCGTTTCTGTAGACCAGTCTTTTTAACAATTGTAATATTTTAGTAGTACGCGCCCGTTAAGGTTATTTGCCTTTGTTAGAAAATAAAATTAAAACTCGATGCGTGTTCAACCACGCGTTTTCTCTAAATATTCCATCTCATATTACCTTCCTTCAATTGTAAAAGGTCGTTTAATAATTCCCGTGGCTTAAAGGTAGTGTTTTCATAAATAACATATTTATATGTAAATTTGGGACCTTTTGTCCCCACGGGCAAATAGCAGTGTCCTTTACAATGGGTACTTTTTGACCCGCGGCCGAGTTGCGGATATTTACCGTATTGTCGAATTTACCGTTTATTTGCTTGGGAAATAAGATAAAACTCTATTGGGTTTATAAAAACGTGTTTAAATTTTATTACACGATTGCCAAAGAGTGGAATGTTATGTTAAAGTTCAAGTAGAAACGAAGAGTGAAAAACGACGAACCAATTTAGATTTTTGACAATCGGACCGCGATGGCGGACGCCTCAAAATGGCGATTTACATATAATTCATATCTCGTTTAATATGGGAGGGATATCAAATGAAGCAGGAAAGGTAGCAGAATTGTACACAACGATAAATTTCAAATCCAATATGGTCGCCAAGACAAAATGGCATACCGGGGGTTTAATGATAAAAAAAACTTGTTACTTATTAAATAGCAAAACAAAATTTTTATAAATATATCTATTGATGATACTAGAGACTATTAGAACCAGCACAAAAATAATAAAACTATTTTTTTGTCCTCGATGTGAGGGCGCGGCGGAGCGCGGCGGAGGCTCTAACCATCACGATTGACCTAACATTGTATCAATGCATCTTTTTAACAATTACCTCAGAAACTCAGAAATCGTTTTATCTATTCTGTATCTCTGTATCATTCATCCTACTAATACTTATTATAAATGCCAAAGTTTGTATGTATGTTTGTTACTCTTTGACGCAAAAACTGTTTGACCGATTTGAATGAAATTTGGTACGAAGATCCTGAATGAACACATAGGCTACTTTTTATCGTGTATTAACACAGGTAATACCGCGAGATGCAGCTACGAGTAGTAAGCAAATGTATCTCCGAGCTACGAGCTCCTTTGTCCTAGTGTCGAGTTCACGCGCCCGACCGCGGTGTTGGTGCCTACGGAATAACGTCAGAAAATGCCTTAAAATTTGGTTTAAAAGTAAATAACGTTGGCTGTAATGAAGATTAAGCCCTGTTTAATTCTGTGAACTCAACCCTTCGAGGCGAGTGCTTAATTTTGTTTCAGGCCGGATAAATAAGGGTGCTGTGTTACACGTTAGAAACGTAGAGCAGGTACGGAGAAGAGATAGCTTATTAAGGAGCAATTCATTTTAGAAAGAAAATTGGGAATTCAACTTTCGTAGAATACACAAAGTAAGAATTAAACATTTTGGAAATCCGACAGTATAATAGGAATTCAACAGTGGTATTGAGGAAAATAATTACAGCTATAGAACATTTGTATTGACTGAACTCTTCAATGAAAAAATTGATAATTAATTTTCACGTCTCAATTGGTATGGCAAAATTTGGAGCAAAATATAAGGAACCCTATCGAAAATATACACTCCTCGGAAATAAAGGCATGTTTGGATTATAAAAAAGAGGAATATGCGCTGTTAAACTTGCTGCTTTCTTATTATACAGCGAAATTAGAGATAAATGATTTAAGTCTATTTTTGCAGTTTATGTTTATATTAAAACTTTATATAATATAGATATAAACTGTTAGTGGCAAGCACACAACGGACTTTTATTGAAAATTAGAACAGCTTTTCTATCTAATAATTCTTATTAAAACTTTGACATATATATATCATTGACATATATTCGTTAGCCATTTCGTGTTCAAAATAAGTTTCGACTTAATTATAGGTACAATATCCAAAAAAAGCCGTAGAACAGCCAATTTCACATGTATAACAGTGACGGAAAGAAAAGTATTTTCACACTGTATCAGTTCAAATACTCTACAAAACGTACACATGAATTGTCACTCTCTGCTTTGAGAAATATTTTTGATAGCTCTTTTATAGCCCTAAAATCTCTGGTTGATACTTATTTAGATTAACGTCACACTCATTTTCTTCCCGTATTGCAGTTAGCATTTACCACATCGGAAAATTCGAAAATTCACTTGTTTTGTGACTGACCTGTAGAAACGCGGTGTTTTTTTTTAAACTGACTTTAACAAAAATGTTGAAATAAAACTTTTAGAAACTGTGGATTTCGATGTTCTTGGCCAATTTTATTTTTTTTAAACATTAAAATTATATCAATAATTTGTATTGCGTTTCTGTAGATTTATCTATTACCTAACCGTATATAATATTTTTTTAACGTCATTCGATTTAAAATAAACTTAAGATTCTGACGCGTTTCAGTTGTGCCGGTTAATAGTATCAATTGTTAAAAATACTGTATTTATTTTGTAAATTGTCTCCACCTTAAGGTAGCCTGAAAGAGTTCGCTTTTAGCGATACTAGATGTAAGATTTTTCTCGTATATTTGATGTTTGTGTCTGCAATATGGAGTTAATTCATTCATTCATGTGCACACTAACTACACGCGCACTCCTCATTCTAGTATATCTAAGGCGCAAGGTTCCCGTAAGCTCGTTTCGTTCGTTGCGTGTAACGAAAGCGTGCCCGTTACGGTGTCGGAATTTGTATTGCTTCGTTACAGTTTCGGAGCGGGCGCTCTGAGATTTATAAAATGGTAGGTCGCTGTGGGTATAAGGTTTGAGATGGGATAATTAATTTTAGAAGATACGTTTTCGCTTTTAGATAAATGTACATCGAACAGATAAAATTGCGAATTTTATTAATGTTCGTTGAAATTGTATGATTATACGTATTCTTTTAAAAATGTAAAATACTAGCTTCACCCTGTGGTGTTATCCGCGTTAATACAGGATAAAAAGTAGCCTCTGTGTTAATCCAGGGTCTAAGCTATCTCCGTATCAAATTTTATCCAAATCGGTTCAGTAATTTCGGCGTGAAGGAGTAACAAACATAAACACATACATTATTACAAACTTTCACGTTTATAATATTAGTAGGACTAGTAGCTCTCGCGGTAATACTTATGACACAAAATATAATATAGACAAGTTTTAAAATTTGAACCCCTATATGACCCCCTTAGGGGTTGCATTTCCGAACAATCAACCTCTACGTTCTACAATGTAATACAACCTCCAAATATTATGTATAGGCTCAGCGCTTTGGGCTCTGCGTTGATTTCTTACAAATGTCAGTCAGTCAGTCAGTCAGGATTTACTCTTCTTCTGTACGAGTATATAACGATAGATAACGCTAATAAATACTTAAACAGCAAATTTATTTTTGAAAGCCATAAAAATATAGTTTTGATAAAGCATGAAAGTTGTTTTATGTGTTGATAATCTCTAGATAATACGTAGACGTGAAATATTGAAAAATGAAATTAAATTTAGCACGTTCTATGTCAAATTCCGATTGGACTCAAATTTGGTGTACTTATGCATATTCGGTAAAAACAAAATAATATTATGATACTATTGAGTTGGTGGATGATGGAGGTGGAATATGTCTGCAGAAACTTTTAAACTAAACTAGATAAACCCTTCGAATTTGGCCTCGGTTAATTAATTTTCACTTTATACTTTTGGTCCATGGTCCATGGGTACCAAAAAACAAATAAAAAACGTTTGTCCTAAACTTATCAATGCTACTTTGGACAAAAGAGCTGGCTTATTTCTTGCCCAAGGATTAAACGCGTGGCATGCTGCTGCATTCAATGCAGGAATGCTGCCAGAATTCTAGGGACTTTGCCACACGGACATCTGATCTTAATTTTTTATTGACAAAAGTTTCTGTATTTCTTTTTAATTAAATTATTATAATTTATCGTCCCAGATAAAATTTTGTTTGAGCTTTAAGTTTTACAATGTATTAAAATTGTTATTAATGATTTATTTGTTGTTTAACCATGTCACTCACCAACCACGTCGAGTCGTAGGAAGATGCTAGTGGGAGGATGCGAAGACACTTGGCACTCGTAGATGCCCGCGTCACGTTTCTGGACGAATCTCACTTTCAAGGTCCAATCCTGTAACGAAAATTATGGTCATAACTTTTCTACTGTTATATACTAATTTTAGCAAATTTTAGTACATTTTGATAAAACTAATATGAGGACAACAAGAAAGTACTCCTAAAAACATAAACTGGTCCAGGCTTTGAGAAATCAGATAACATAAAAATAATTTAGTATAAATTAAGAACTTTCTTTTTTTTAAGTCAGTTAACAGACAGTTGACAGGTATCAAAAATAATCAACCCATTATTCAGCCTACAACAATGACAGTTATAGAGAAGCAGACAAGTGACTCTCTAATAATATTGCTTTTATTATTTAAATATCTAGTATTTAATTATTGTATAAAAAGACGGCTTATCATGCGTACCTGATAGTTGGAAATGTCTAACTATAGTTTCATTCACATTCGGTGAACTTCATCAGGGATTAAATGAGTCGTTCGTGTCTTCAACGAGTGAGCGTTGAAGAGACAAACTAAAGCGTTAGTTTTCTACATAAAAATGTCTACACGAGTATACTGTACTAATCGAGCAAATCACCCCTGCCTGTTCCCGGCGCAAAGGTGCCCAAAATAGCCGCATTTAGTAACAAAAACATTCCAAAGCAAATTTCCCTATGACCCTGGCCATGGTTTCCACGGCAATAAAGTAGGTACTTATTTTTAAATATTTAATTCAATAATATCTTATTCTATACCTTTAAAACCTAATTCTAAAAAGATAAATATTCTTAAAAGCGCCGGGAGGGGGCGACCTAAAAAGATGTGGACGAATTGTGTGAAAGGGGAGTGAATGAAGACACGACGGCTGATAGAGTAGAATGAAAGAGGAAGACATGTTGTGCCGACCCCACGTAGTGAGATAAGGACAGGATGATGATGATAAATCTAAATTCTCACCAGCTTAGTCTCGTAGCAAGTATTAGCAAATATAAAAAGGCTAATCGATGCGAAAAACAAATAAACGCAATTCCAGCTGGCCATGCCACGCCGCAAGCAAAATGGCGACGGCGCAGCATTTACCAACTATGCAAAAGGCTGCTCCGAAAATACGAAAACGAATTTAGTAAACCTTTGCCCGCTCTGTGTCTTTTTGCTCAAATTGCTCGCAACTGCGACTTGGTTGTTTTGCTCGTTTTATGCCTTGCTGTAGTGTTTTTGATGTTTCATAGGCATCAGCGAATTGGAAGATAGGACGCGAGGGGTCACTGATGCGTTATTAGAAATGTCCAGTGGATTTCAAAGAACATGTAGGACAAAGTGAACTGAATTGACAATGATGAAAAAAGGCTCAGAGGGCGTGTTTAGCTATTTTTGATTTTCTTTTCAGTACCTATGTATGGCATATTTTACTAGGGAAACAGTAAAATCAACAAACCATGTCACTAGAAATGTTGTTTTTTTTATTCGATGTTATATGTTGCTTTGAGTATATTTTTGATAGAGGTTTTTAACTAATAAGGTTTGTTGACCGACGAAGTAGGGACTCATATGCCAGAATTTATTTTTTTATTAATCTGATTTGGCTGGACCGATTAAGAAAATCCTTTTTTTTTGTTTGAGAGGTTAATTCCTTTTTGTTAATATTAGTTTATTGATTTGTCGCTTTAAGACCAAAAAAAATAATTGAATAAATTATTCTAACTAGTACCAGACGTTACGTCAGTATAGCATAAAAATTCGTGGTAATGCCACTAGCACACTAGCCACGCTGCCCTGGTTATTGGGTTGGAACATTTGAAGTTTTTTAAGCTTATTAATCTTATTATAAATTATATTTTATGGAGTGTTTGGTCAGACATGACCATGCTACCCTCATTGGCATTACATCTGTTGATTCTTATGTGGACTCTACATATTCTATCAAATATTATATCAACTAATTTTCTTCTCGTAGCTTAGTCATTTAATTTTTCTTACTTAAGGCATTTGCTTCGTTAATATTAGTAGCAAAATGAATACCTCTGAGTGTTGTAAATGTATGGCCTGAAACCGCTGGTCGGAGCTATACGTTGTCAGTCCGACTGTCAACAGATGGTAGTCTTTTCTTCTTATCCACGATACCTGGAACAAAAATAATATAAGTTATATTTGACCAAGCGAATAAAGCAAGCGAAGTCTCTACTCTCTACTTAGGGTCTAGCAAAGTTTTAATATTTACTAGCTGCACCCCGCGGTTTTAGCCGCAGTAGATATTTAATCATCCTATGGGAACTCTTCGATTTTCCGGGATTAATAGCCAATGTGTTAATCCAGGCTATAAGCTATCTTCGGGACAAATTTCATGCAAATCTGTTAAGCTGTTTGAACGTGAAAGAAGAACAAACAAACAAACGCACTCACAAACAAACTTTCACCTTTATAATAATAGTGTGATATTTTTAAAGTTTTTATTTGTTTATAGGTATGGATGCCTGTCTGAAAATTTCGTACCGCATACAAACCGTGGTTTCTAACCAATATTAACAAAACTTTCCTTACTAAAGGTATCAAATAGGTTTTCCGATATATTGATTGTTTGGTCTTTGAGGATTTTTGATTCAGGGATGAATTCCTTATAATATGGTCGATATTTGCGCTGTCATTTCCGGGCCGATTTCAATAACATTTGGAAAGGGCATGCGGAACAACCTAAATAATAGTTCTAAATTTATGAAAAAAAAATAGTAGTCAAGACGTTGTCTCTTGTTTTTTTAGTTCGCAGAACTAGTACATATTATCAGTAAGTTTTCTCTTCTCGCATTTCGTATCACACCATACGAGAAAAGAAAACTTTTTTAATGGAACAGCTGAAATTTTTTCTAGATTTCAGGGTTGGTCCCAAAATGAAAGTCTTTCGTAATTATGAGTATAGTTACTCCTTTTCGGCTTAGTACACCCCTAACCAATAACCCTATATAAATTCTCTTGCTACTAAACATTAATAGTCAACAAAATTACCTCAAACGTACTCTACAAGAGCTTTTGACAAGCTATTCTCACTTTAACAACAACAACAAAGTCTCACTTTAAGAAATTAAATAATAAAGATCCACTTAAAAAACTAACAAAAAACTTAACTACAATTTGTTAATAGTTCAAAACTGTTTGTAATTCCAAGTTAATTATGCTGAAACTCAAACTGAAGCTCTTTTGCAGCAAGAACTTTAATAAATTGATAAAAGTTACGGTAAATGACGTTCACTTAAGGGCCCTCTTACAAAATACCGCGTAAATACGTAGGTTTTAGTGTTCAAAATGTATACTTGGCTATAATATATTTTATTAACAATAACTTGATAAAAGTAGTTTATATATTTTTCTCTGATAACAGTGTACGTATTTTAATTCTTTTACTTATTTAGAATTTCTTAATTATTTGCAATCAAGTTCATGTATTATTTGATCACAACTTTAATATCCAACATGTGCTCAATATATATATATATATATATATATTAATCAACTATAAAAAAGTACTATACTTTATATTTTAGTGCAACTGCAACAGGCGCTAAGTTTGTATGCTAAGTTTGTTTGTATCCGAAATATAAGAGGGACCTTAATACAATTCAGATCAATGTTTTTGAGTTCTTTTTATTTGGCCATAATACAATACAATACAATAATTATTTATTGTCACCACAAAAATACAACACAAAAAGAATACAACAAACAAATAACATGACACAAAAGGCGGTCTTATCGCTAAAAAGCGATCTCTTCCAGACAACCTTTATAGGAATGGAACATAATAATAAAATTTAGCGTAGACGATAGTGCAAAACAGATATGAGAAATTTAGATAACAAAAGTTTCCTAAGTTTCCTAAGTTCTTAACTTCAGTACTGTAAGGAACTGCTACACCGCCAAACGAAATTTTAGGCAGAGAACAGTAGTCAATACGAGTAGTCATGTAAGAACTACCGATTATGATGACTTGCGTCTTCGCAGGATTGACAGTTAGACATAAGACTTGCTCCAGGATTCTATACGTAATAAGTCACTGTTTGCAGCATCTACAGCCTTCCCCAAGCGACCAAGTGAAACTTGTGAGTATATTTGGAGATCGTCAGCATAGAGGTGGTAGGAAGAAGATATACCTATAAGATGTAATCGAAATTATATTTTTTTTTTATAACAGCAAATCATACCCACAACAATTATTTCACAATACCATATAACATTTTAATATTATAAAATTATTCTATTCTTATCTACGTGTAACTAATCATTCGTTCTTTTATTCATTCACTCTCTCGCGTATAAATTCGCTTCACTTTATCATGAGCTTACTCCTTAGTAAATAATAAGCTTTCATCAGCAGTGTAGAAAATTCTCATGACACTAGCAGTAGTGCCAGAGGTAATAATATCATTCGTTAACGTAGGCACTACTGTTTGACACTACTGGTAGTGTCATGGAACATTTTGCTTTCCCGAGACACTACCTCTAGTACCAAAATAATTAATAATATTATAGAACTCTTAAATGTTTCCCTTTCCTAAAAAATTTAACAATTTCTTTGCTAGTTGTGATTAAAAATTGCAACAAACGCAATGCAGTGCGCGTAAGTCAGTGCACTGAGTTTGCAGCCGAAATGACTCAATCTGGCAATTTGCCAGTTTCCTGGTAAAAAGTTCACTAATGACACTTTTATGACTACCGTATAATTAGGGAATAATTCTCAGGAAATACATTTTGGCAATGGAACATATGTATATGGGAAAGAGTATGTATGGTTTCGGTGTTTTTATTGGCCGAGCGAGCGAAGCGACTGTTTCTATAGGAATTCTATGTGTATATAAATATGTTCGTAACTTCGAGGATACATACACCCTCTCTCATACACCCTTACACCCTCTCTCACACACCCTTACACCCTCATACACACACAAAGGCTCGTTTAAATTATAACAATACATCGTTTTTGCGTCGAGCTTATTAAAAAAATTAAAGTAAATTAACAAGTAAGCAATTAACTTC
This sequence comes from Ligdia adustata, assembly GCA_947049295.1. Lineage (NCBI taxonomy): Eukaryota > Metazoa > Arthropoda > Insecta > Lepidoptera > Geometridae > Ligdia > Ligdia adustata. Next base: position 8,335,649 of record OX346237.1, read on the forward strand.
TGCTATTTTTGACAGAATAAGGAGTATTTATTTACCAACCTAACAAAACAGATTTCTTCATATAGCAACACAATGTGTTACGAAAACTCCATTTCTCCCTATATACGAGTATGTTTCCTCATACCCAAATTAATAGGCCATTTTTTTTCCTATCAACAACCCAAACTTTGGGGACACGAGTTTCGGATAAATTTCGTGTATCGACGTGGAAAATTCGAGAAAAATTGTAACAATGCTTCAAACGGAAGTCGTGAGAAGCGCAAAAAAGTCAATATAACTTTTTTATTGTTTCTCTCCTCTTACAGCGGACATTTTGTGTTGTTAAAAAATATTGTGTGTTTTTTCTGTTTCGTATAGTTTTTTGAGGGTTTTGTACGCGCTGGGTACAAACGGAACACTATTACTGAGACTTTGCTATTTGCCCGTCCGTCTGTCATCAGACTGTATCTCAGGAACCTTGCCATCGGCTTGTGACAAAAAAAACTTCCATACTTTTGGTTTTCTTTTAAAATTTTTGTTCAGAATTGTATGTTGTTTTTTTTTTTAAATAAACCCTTATTCTATACTATCTAGACTGTTGAATCGTTTACACATGATGCCGCTATAACAATAAATGGTAAAATTTTGTAAAACTTATATTAGAAGTTCCCATACAACAAACGTGATTTTTGTTCGTGATGAATAACGACAACTGGCAGGAAATTGAATTAATATGTGGTATAGATTATGGTGAGGAACCCTTAACGCGCGAGTACGACTCGATTTTTTATTCTATCTGATCTATTGGATTGAAAAGGTTATTTTTTCGTTTTTAAAGAGAATTTTCTTGTTTAGGTTTTACCTTTTCACGCTCTTTTAAGCTTTTCTCTTGATACAATAATATTGTTAATGGTGAAAAACCCAATTTTTGAGATGAATATTATTTTATGTAGATCAATTTTTCTTTGTATTCTATTACTTCAAAAGCAAAGGTTATCAATTCAGTTGAAGTCTCGCCTACAACAAATTCGCTAATTAACGCTATCAAATTATTATAATACGAGCTTTTGCTAGCGGCTTTGTTCACGTTATATTTCACATAGAAAAAAATGCACTAGAGTCTTTGACTCCAGACTTGTACTATCATTATCTTTATCATCAACCTTTACCTACCCACTGCTGAGTATAGGTCTCCTCTTGCGCGCGCCAACTTCCAACTCTCCAATTCCCGGTCAAGGATCTAACTCGGAGGCGACAAAGTCCCACCCTGTTTTACCACTTACTGTAATTCTCATTGACCTCTCTATCACACTACCGACTATCTTCTCTGCGCATGATATATCAAAACTTGCATGCGGTGTCAGTTAAAAACACGTTACTTTTCTACTGTTCAAGCTTAATTCTTGAAATCACATACAGAATATAAATCAAATTAACAAATTAATATATTTTCTTTTCATTATTTGCTCAAGTTACAGCTAAACATAATTTAAACACTTTTAATTTAAAGCAAACATCTATTAACAATAAAAACGTAAGTTGTAAAATAAACATTGTTCTAAAATACATAAGACAAATGTATTGCGTAGAAAATACCTTATACAGGGTTATCGGCTAGAGTGTACTAAACCGAAAGGGGGTCGCTGTTCCCATCCTAAGGAAGAACTTTCACTATGGGACCAACTCTGCATTCGAGATAAAAAAAAAACAGCGGTTTTATACATTTTGTCGATGACTGATCAACTTTTTGTATGGAACTGCTGTTTTTTTTCTATATTATTTACGTATTTTCATGTACTGAACAATTAAATTAAAAAAAAAATGTTTCAAATTTAAAACCTAAATCAGATAAATAATTGTGAATTTCTTTTTTTTCTCCTTACTTATTACCACCTTACTTTGCTCTGAATTAAATAAAAAAACAATACATATAAAATTGAATAGACGTGTATAACAACACACTTGATAAACCCTTCGTATTTGATTGCTATTCCCATATAATTCTGTACATAAAATATAGACAAGGGGAAGGTTCTAACCCTTATTAATTGTTCGCTTTAACGAGCCCAGACGAGCTAACGCGTTTATACTAGCGCGATAATCCTTTTATGTCGTATTTGTAATCATTCATAGTGTTAACTGCTTGTGTTGAGTTTAACGACTTCATTATCAAATGCTTATATATAATGGTCTTATTATTGCATAACGGGTATAATTAAGATGGTCACCAAAATATACCATATTTTTTGGTTCCCAAAATGGCTTCACGGTCACCAAATTATGACACTTCAAGTACTATCGGCAACAATTAGTTCCGCAGTAAGTTCAGGTCATTTTATATGACAATCCGAATACTTTCGGCAACAAGACCCACAGTAGGTTCAGGTTATTTTTTATGACATTCTGAATACTTTCGGCAACAAGGTCCGCAGTAGGTTCAGGTTATTTTTTATGACATTCTGAATACTTTCGGCAACAAGGTCCGCAGTAGGTTAGGTATTTTTTTTTGGTGACCATTTATCCATTTTGGTAACCGTTTAATATTAGTGCATTACTGCCGTGGTCTATAATAACTCCTAGCGATTATGATGCCCTGCTTAGCGCTCCTGGCCAGCATAGCGCGGTCAGCTTTTGGTGTCCAGGGGGGGAATAAGAGCCGAGACCGAGACTCGAAGCCGAATGCTGACCAAGCTTCAAGGCCGAGAGCATAGCTGGGCAGAGATTGATGCCATCATAGCATGGCTAGCAATGCATTGAAAAGTTCTTTTTTTTTAAAAGGTATACGTTCAACAAAAAGTCACCTTAATCTGTATTTATAAAAGAGTAACTACGAGTAAGTCCTGACTGTCTGATTTACTGAATGACTGACGGACACGTCATAATCAACGCAGGGCCTCTAAATAAACCACTGAACATAGATACATGAAAGGAATTGTTTCATTTTCGGCCAGGACTGTGTACGTCTATAAAAAATGCTTAAAGATGCCGAAGTCAGTATGTACAAAAATATCTAAATTCTGTGAATCGTAGTAAAATATGGCATCTCTATAAGTTTTTTGTATCTTAGATTTACTCAAATGGCCATATTGGTATATGAATTGTACCACCCGTCACAAATAACAAAATGGACACCACATAAACGTGTAAAAATATTTTGATTCTAGATTAACTTTGTACACTGCGATAAGTTGAGTTACTCGTATTTTAAATTTAGTTGATAGATTTATAATCCCTAACTTATTTATGGTATCATGTACCTGGCCGAAGCTGCATACATTTTTGAAACAAATCTTTTGGAGAGTGTATTCATTATTGTTTGTGGGATATTACTAAGAACAAATATTCGGAAATTCATCTCCTAGGGGATCAAATAAGGGTTTAATATTGGAAATTTCTCTATATTTCATTTTATGTCATAAACAACGCCGTGGGCAACTTGTCATCCATAAATGATCGAAGCTCTCTTATCAGTTCATTATATAAAATATATAGATGTCTTAATAGCCATAAAACGATCTACCTTTTTACCTTTGAGATATTAATATATCTTTACCAAAAATCATTAACAGCGAAGAGCTTTTCGAGCATCTTAAACCTGATTAATTAAGTTACTTTGGCTACGTTGATTTAAAGTCTACATTTGTTCAGATTAGAGGCTTAGTAAGAATTTAACGCAGTCGATTGAGAAGTAGGTACCTATTCGAGGCGTGTTTTCTAGTACTATTCGTATAACTATGAAAGCTTTAGTTTTATAGCTTTGCAGCAGCTTCTTAATATATGGTCTTGCAAATTCTTCTGAATCATAAATAATAAGAAAATAAATATATCAATATTTAAAATAAATTTAATACTATTAAAAATGTAACAAGCAACTTCCATTAGTAAGGCAAGTTTATCAAGTATTTTGGTAAGTCTGTGAGAAATTTTATCGGAATGAAATTATAATCTGGTCTCATTACTAATCTTATTTTATTGATATCAGCATTCCCAGTTATATATCTATATATATAAAAAGTAAGTCCTGCTTGACTGTCTGACTGATGTTTGCTAGAAATCAACGTAGAGCTTAAACCGTTCAGCCTAAAGACATACAATTTGGAGAGTGTATTCATATTAATGTGTGACCGTATTATAAAAGGTTTTTTGTAAAATCAACCTTTAATTCAACATTCACAAAGTCTCCTAGACCCGGAGACAAATGTTCATACCCATCATGCGAATACCTGCTCCGACCGGGACCGTTGGATCTCGAAGCAAGCAAGCCGCAAGACCACGGTGGCCGTCCAAATGAACGTTCAAAGTATTTTTTATATTTCATTTTGCAGCGGGCAACACCGCGGGCGACAGCTATATCGGTAGTATATATAATATAATATATAATAATATATTACAGCTATATACGTAGTATAGGATAAGAAAACTGTATAAATGGGTCAGAGACGTAAGTTTTTACGAGCACGACCCCGTAATCCTGCTATAGAAGATTTTATGGAAAAGCGTATTGTTTTATATCGTTTATTGCGACCTTTGGTCCTTGGAGCGTAACATAACGATATTACAACGATACACACGCTTAAAGTAAAGATTATTATTTACCTTATTTATTTATTATTTAAAATAAACTCTCTTTGTTGTACTTTCTATACTATTATCGATGCCTCTGGGTTGAAAGGTCGTAAAGGATTTATGGTCGTCAAAATAAGTTTGTATAAATGACCAACCGATCAAAGTGTCTTGGCTTAAAGTCTAGAAAAAAATGCATTCATCTGTCGATATGTTTGTTTGATTGGATCCAATTTGGCCAACAATTTTCAGAATTGTGTAATCTTTGCGGATTAGATGGGTATTTCTGTCATTAAAAAACAGGTTTTAGAAATGTATTAAATATGGCAAAAACTAGTGGTCACAAATTCAACAGCTAACTTCTAAAATCTGTTAAAAAACACTGCCCAGTTTTATTTTGATTGCAACAAATCTGTATAATTATCAAAATCATCCTTCTAATAGCAAAATTAAGCAATCGTATCTTTTATAATGCGGAAGACAAGAACAGTTCCAAAGGAAAAACCGTAAAAACGTAACGATGCCATACTAATGACGGTATTACCGACTGATCTAGCAGTAAGCAGTATCGTTTCTGATGGAGAAAACTCTTTGGGACTGACGTTCCAGTCGATAGAGATGTGCCTATACCATCCTTATCGATAAAAAAGTTACCAACGAAGGGTTTAAAATTTGAATTTTAATAAAATGGTGCATGCCAGACTTTTAGACCTAATTATCTGCTAATAATTCTTAAATGTAGGCAATTTAAAACTATTTAGTAGATTTTTATGTTAATTTATTACAAATCAACGGCCATCACTTGTTTAGCGATAATCACCCCGTTTAACTTTATGCTACCACAAACCTTGTTAATCCAGTGATAACCAATTTTGACATTCAATCCATATTTTGTTTTAGTATTTTTTTTTAAAGGTGTTACAATTTTAGACATTCCTTAGCATAATTGCAGTACAGCCTTATCAGAAGGGCGACCAAACTTAACCGAAGTATTAATGCGAAATTTTCTATAATCCATCAATATGAATGTATGTAAAAAAAATTTGGAGTCTCATTATTATTACCTAAACCACTTTTGTGCCAGTATTTTTTAAGGTGACAATAAGTATATTTAAGAGTTGTACTAATTTAAAATTAAACTTATCGATTTAAATGCCCCATCCCTAATTTCGAAATTAAGTTACGTAACTTTTGGCATACATGCAAATAAGTTTTTTTATTTGTTTGTTTTAGGCCGAAGTTTTCCTCGATGTAATGTTATTTGGGTGATTTTTCTGGCCAATTTGTTTGAAGTGGCTTCTTTAGCTCTTCTATTAGATATCTACGTATTTGAATAGCTTATTTATCTGTACACTTAGTATTGTAATGTTGTCGTAGATATTCATTTAGTGATTATATCTATCAAATGAAGTAATCAGTGTTTTTTGTGTTAATGCAAATATTTTTTGTACTTTATTTAATTACTTATAATAATGGTTCATAGCACAGTATTTTCAATATTTTTATAGTAGAAATTAAAAACGTTACCAGCTTTTTGTGCAGTCGGGTAATAATTGTGTGTTTGTGTAAATCCTGAATTATTTTCTTATTTATCGCGTATTTTGGACCTGACCTATATTTTGTCGTATATATCACATAAACTTCAAAATAATTAAATCTGAATGTTTCTGATACTTTGCAACTACAACTCTGCATTCTTTTGATTCGATATTTCTTACCAAAACCTTTTTTTTTTCGCTTAAGATAAAAGACTACTGCATTACCAATCGTTGGCCATAACAGAGGTCTTTAAGTGACCTAGAGAGTTATTTTGATACTAAAGTCAGTGGTGCGCTAAAAGAAGTGCCTACTTACCTACCCTTACTATGAAATCTGTGACATACTCGTATGAGAACATATTTAAATCTCAGTATAACAACCATTAAAAACTTTATCAACTATATTAAACACTTCTATTTCACGCAAAACTGTTTTTTAAAAATGTCAAATTGCAAAAGTTTACGCATGGAAAAACATAAAACCATTTTATTTGATTTACTCTGGAACTTTTACCGCGAACTTTGCTCGCTCACTGTCCGAAACCGAGGCTCGATTCTAAATGAATTCATGTCGCCGGGGGCCTTCGTAGAAACAGTATGGCCGAGTGGTATAAACACTTTGTTTATTTTATAAGTTAAAAAAACAGTGTTTGATTTATCCCTGTTTGTCATTTCAATTAATCTGCTAACGGGACTATTAGTTTACAATTTTCAAAAAACATGCCTTGTATGTATTATGTTTAAAAGTTGGACTGGATTTTTATTGGATTGTTCATCTATGAAACATTAATTTAAAATTTCGTCAGCCTAAAAAGCCTGATTTTTAATTACATTAAAATATAAATCCGCGGGTAAACTACATAGAAAGTTATTTTTTTGCATTTTCATGATGTAGGTTACATTTTTGTCTAAGAAAAAAAAAACTATCCAATATGGCTGACTAAACTGGTGCAGCACTTATTATATGAACATCAAAGGAAAGGTTTTGCTAATACAAGTTCGAACAAATCTATACCCAACTGCTTAATCGTTAAACCAGTATATCATCCTTAAATTTATTTTTTTAATTTACATGACCCCCCAGTGTCGCTCTCACGACTAACACGAATCTATTGACACCACTCACATAAAAATACGACAAGCCGTTTAGGCTCTAGGGCGTGCCAAAGAAATATACATACATATATACACTCGAAAACCCTAACCCGCCTTTCGCAGTCGGGTAAAAACATTATAATTATTACAATTATTATAATTAATTATCCATTTTCATACAATTTTACTTGTTTCGGTAGTTTGGTGAGCTGTTATAGTCCTTACTGTGCACAGGTTTGTCAGAGGGCAAAACGGTCAAACATAATTTCTGCTCTGAATGTAACTCGAGGGTACATTATTTCTATGGAAACTGTATTACCTACGCAGGCTGTTTGTGTCATTTAGAGGAAGACACTAGGCTGCTTATTGCATGTAGTATAAAATTTATAATATTTTATTCCGCAGACACACGCTCTCTAATAAAAAGACCCGTGCCCAGTAGTCACACGCATATTGATACAAAAATTAAATTTGTATTTTGGAATATTAGAAAAAATATAACTTCTTGACTGATTTTTCTCACAATCCTTAGAATACATATTCATGCTAACTTTGGGTGCGTACGATACCTAATATTCGTAACCTGAGTGCCAAGTTCTCTGTATCTCGATAGCTATAGCGATAGCTTTAATCTCGGTCTTTTCAAATCACGAGTGAATCGGTTTCTTCTAGACGAGCGTGCCATATTCTAGGCTGCGGGTTGTAGTCAAGCGCAAGTTTATCATTTATAAAAAGATATAAAGAGAAATTAAAAAATCTCTTAGTCCTAGAAACAAAACCAATTGCGATCAGAGATGTTTTTGCCCTTGTCTGACACTGGTTTCGACCGAAGAACTTACTACCTACTTATATTTAAGGAGCTTTCTTGGCAAAACACCATACTAGTATTCAATCTTGAGCTATTAGTTAAGTAAAATATAGCATATCTATATTAATAAAACTTCAAATACAATCAACTCACACTTATTAAATGTAACCCCACGTAATACGGCAGTAGGTATCGGCGTTCAAATTTTATACCTTGCTATATTATCCTTTATTTACTACTAGCTGACCAGGCGAAATTCGTACCGCGTAATGTGTTGGTTTTTAGGCCTTTTCATACAGTTTTTTAAATTGTTCTCTCCGTAAGAACCATCTCGTACTTCAAGGAATATTCTAAAAAAAAGAATGAGCAATATCGGTTCAGCTGCTCTCGAGATTTGCGCTTAGCAACACATTCAGCGATTCATTTTTATACACTCAATTTCTGTATTTTATTGGGTAAAAAATTCTTACAAATATCGTTACACAACGATTATTAATACTATTAATATTAATATTATCACTATTTAACTAACACGCTGATATTTTAATCTCTTAAATAAACAGGTATTACAACATTAAAATTTGTTACTTTAGTTAATATTACTTATTATAATTTAATTATTTAATAGTTGAAAATTAAGTCAGTTTTTTATATTATAGATTATTTGATAATAGTAGTTTTTATTCTTTTCTTTAATATTAATAAAGCTTATTTTAGATGTTTTGCTTATTTACTTAAAAATAACGATTTTCCCACTACATGGTAAAGTGAAACTTTGGGCAGAACCCATTTTCGAGTTCTAATTTGCAGATTCTGTTAAATACAATCCATAAAAAAATTGTCTTTGAAAATCATGGGCTACAATAATGATGAAACATATTTTCAATAGAGGCATTATACAACTTAGTAGATTTTTTGTCCTAATGCTTCGAAACAAGTATATGATTATATCTTTAAAACACAACTTTATTTTTACGAAATTTTGTACCAACATATGCCCAACATAATATATTTTTGAAATTGTTGACTATATTATGACGGTAACGTGCGCTCAGTTTGTATAGCCAAACCCAAATAAATAAGACAGGCCATAAAACTTGAAAATTTTACCTCTTAAACATAGCATGATAATTTAAGCTCATAAACATGAAGACAAGTACCTAATTAATCTCTTAAAGTAGAAACCAAGAGAGTTTCCACTCCTCACAACCTCTGAGTAACTCGAAACATAATGTCGCGAATAAATTTTTCATTTCCCCGACAAGAAAACATCAGACGTCTCCGGGTTAAGAAATACGACAAAAAATAATATCTCAAGTCCAGGATTTCTTGCAAAAAAATCTTAGCCACGAAGTCTTCAAAAGCTGAAGTTTTTTGTAGTGGTACTTCAATTTATTTTATTACTGTCTCTCCTCGCAGCTTTTCTGCTATAAAAACAAGATGACCCTAATTTACGTTGAGACTTTTAAATTAATCTGGCGTTCGTCGGAGTCTAAATAGTTTTTAATTGACTTTTGAGATGTCGCATAAAAAGAGCTTGGTGATTTAAAAGTAAAAAAATATAATTATGTACAGTGACATGCCTTGCTGCCCTGATTTAAGTATGTTGTCCTAAAATTAGCAACTAGACCTATATTTTTACAAACGGTAGCGTTTGGTTGTTAATACTTTTCCACGGTCACCCATCCACGATCTGAACGGGCTGAGGTTTGCTTAACTTCGGCCAGCGGTTAGGAATGCTTGGTCTAACTATGCTATGAACGTTTATTTATACCACAATCACAAATAACATGATTTAGTTGGGAACTCTTCACATTTTAAACCAGAAGACTTTATTTCCATTCCAGGATCGGGCACACACCTCAGTGTTCTTTAGTCAAGTGCATTATAATCAATTAAGTACCACTTTTTTTTTGTCGGACAAATATTTCACATATTGTATAAGTGAAGTCCCCAACTCTTAATTTTGCCAGCGTACTTAACAATGTCTAACACCTAATTCATAGGGGAGACACCCAGCACTGAGACGCTGTGGGTTATAAATATACAAATGAAATACTACTCACGATCCCATCTCCAATATTTCTAATGACACACGGCAGTAGAGCCGTGGATCCGGTCTGTGACGTCACTAGCGTGTTGTTTTCAGTCTGGAACTGCTTCTCAAGAGGTGCGCTGAAGATGTCTTCTAGAGGAGGGAACGAGACTGTCAGCTCGTTGTGTTCCGGTTTGACTGTCGGCGACCATGACGGGAGAGGTGACGTTGGACCTGAAAAAGAGATTTATGTTAAAACTAGTGATACCTAACTTCTAAGCAAGGGTTAGTTAAGTTAAAAGAGATAACCGCCTTCAATTTGATATGCAAATTATGCAAATTTCTTAGTCATTATAATTTGTAAACTTACAAACCAAACTATTTGAAGCCATTTTGATAAATATCATTTTTTGAGACTAGAAGCGGAGATTGTTCGCTTGTTCGGCCAATTAGATGAGTAAAATGTATGCAAGGTACTCATTCAAACAAAGAAGGGTTTATTCTAAATCGGTCCAGGAATCGCAAAGAAATGAAAAAAAAGTAAATGGGGGAAGAAAAGTACTGTCATTAAATGTCGTGAATTCGTCAAATTCTTTTTAGCCCCCGATGCAAAAACGTGTATATGTGGCATTGTAGTTCCCGCACGGATGAACCGATTTTGATTTTGTTTCTTTGTTTGAAAGGTGTAAAAGTCTCAAGTGCCAGCTATGTTTGATGAATATCGGTCCAAGATGGCGTCCGCTTCAAAATGGCGGATTAAATATTTACGACTCCTTCAATATTGGCTGTATTATAATACTATACATTATGATATCCAAGATGGCCACCACGAAATGGCGAATTATATTTATTTTATTTATTGACTGGAATTTTCAAAATATCTATGTGTAATTTATATTATGTTTATTTAATAGTATGCAGACATACCCCGTTAGATTTATATGTGGTGGTACCTATATCATATATCTAAATCTAACTACCGGGGAAATGCATTTAATGCAAAAAACGAAATTACAAAAAATATAGTAGATACATTATCCACAGACCACTTAAGATCTACAGATAATCCAAATGCTAAACCCACCTCCAGAGGGCAGCCCCAGCATGCCGCATTACCACGCTGAATGGCAATACCTATACGTCGGGCCAGATAAAAACCGGCATTTCGATCACGCGTTGAATAGATCAAACATTCCGCATAAATTCATATCGTACTAGCTAACCCGCCGAATTTCGAACCGCTTTACAGTTATGTATGTTTCTCACCTTTTAAACCTTCCCTGGAGTACAACAATCATTTCAAGACTAAATTTAGCTATATAGGCCCAGCCGTTCTCGAGTTTTAGTGAAACAAACAGTGGATTCATTTTTATATATATATATATTTATATATTATTTTTTTTCTGTCATAAGAACCTTCTCCTGACAATAACAAACACAGCAAAAAAATTGTGAAATCGGTCCAGCCGTTCACGCGTGATGGCGTGGCCAAGAGATATAGGGATTAATTTGTATATATATAGATAAGGTTATATTATAACATTTTAAGCCAACCTAATCTAAATCACATACCTGTAACTATTGTTTGACTTCAGACTGCAATTAAGGTAGTAAGTAAGTACCGTTAAAGGTCACTGTTGTCAGGAAACATTAATTCCTAAACACCCCTCGGCCTAAGCTCTTAAGGGCGTCGGTTTCAGAATGACCTTTGATGGGAACGGACTTTAGAGCCTAACGCGAAGTCTTCATTTTCTTAGGGACGATATTTTTGGTGCATAAATTACTTGCATATTATAATTATGCATGTTAGCAATTAATTATTTTTTTGGCTAATTTTAATTCATTTTTTTATTTTTTTTATTTTTTTTTTGCCAACTGTCGAACAAGAGAAGTTATTCAATTCGACTGTATTTATATTTTATGTTCGTTACCTTATTTCTGGACGATGGATTGACCGATTTGAATAATTCTTTTTTTGTTTGATAGAGAATATACTCGAACATGTAGTCCCATGTTAATAATATCAAAATCAGTTCTGAAGTTTAATTTTTAAATCGAAATAAAAGAACTTGAGAACTGGCACAATACACAGAGTGTGGTGGCCAATCAAGAAAGATTAAAAAAAAAACGAAATAACTCAAAAAAATCCTGCGCCTGCCGTAATTGAACTCGGTAATCTCTTTTCTGTAAAAAGAACTTGTTGACAAATGGTTTACTTAGTGGTTTTATACACGAAACAAAAATAACAGCCATTAATTGAGAGAAAATACCTGTAGTATGATTTTCTTTAGTATGCTGAGAAACAAATGGCAATAAATGTTCAACCAACTTCTTGATTTGTAGTAAAATCGAAAGAAAAACATGTAGAGTCATTATAAGTGTATGAAAATAAACACTGATATAACGCTAGGAAACCGTACAGTATGCGTAACTTGACGAAATAATAACATAGGTATTCCTTACCGTCTATTTGGCTGGTAAATTTATTAAAAAATAAATAAACCTTACTTAGATTACAACGAATTAAGTAAATTTTACTAAGCTTCATAATTTTTTTATTATTTTATCTCTTACTTATGTTTTTCCAATTATTTCAAATATTTTCTATTAAACTCATCTGAACTTAATGACAGTTTCATTTGAATTTTTCAACTTTCAAATTAATTCATGCTCTCATTAAACAAGCTCTTTAGAGTTTCCAGTCACGATATTAATGTTCTTTTTAATGGAGTATTAATAAAAATCAGTATCTAAATTAACTATTAAAGAAAGTAAATTTAAAAAGTTTAGACTCTAATAAAAATGCATGTCATTATGAAATTTCGATGACTTTAATAAATTAAAAGATATTTTTTAAGAAGCTGGGTAGTCTTTCTAGGATCCGTATTTTTTTAAATGTGTATTTATTTGACCGACCGAGCATGGCAGCGATTTGTCTGTGCTTAATTTCTAAAAAAAAATACTCTCATAAATATTTCCGTTCAAGGCAGAAGTTAGAACAACGAGTACGAATATTTATCATCGGGTTTCAGTATACTGTGCATGGCATCACGACACAGGAGAAATTCTACTAGGGAGTAATTAGGTATTACTATTTAACTAATTTATCTAAGACATATTAAACCTCATACTTTACCTAACCTTTCTAAGACATATTAAACCTCATACTCTTGTTATTTTTAGTTTAACATGTTGTAATCATGACGATTTGTGTAATTTTAACAACTGATTGAAGACTTGCAAATATTTCTAAAACTTGTGAAAAAAAGAACAAGAGAGAACAATGAACAGAACATTTTATTTTCATAACTACCAATTTAAATAAATTATGTTAAAATTTAATTAAGAATAGTTTTTTTTAATGCTAAAATTAGTCGGTTATCAGAATTGTATAAAACTACACTGTACAAATTATATTTTTGACAATACTCGATTTCCTACTATTTTGTATTTTTGACATTATCATTTCTGTGGTTATGACAGTGCCTACTTAATAGCAAGTTTCTATTAATAATGAAAAATATATAAAATAATTAAAATGTTAAAGTCTACTAAAATGAATGTCAAGTTACAAAATAGAGTTAAAACCTACCTTACGGCTCAGCAATAACACATATTCACACCATTTCAGCAAAAATACATCAGTACCTCAAACAAACTAATCTCCTACTTTTATCCTAAACCACTACTCCAACAGAATTTTGAGAACATTTTTCTATTAACCGTAACCGTCTTAAAAACTGGCTCTGAAAGCCAAATGCTGTCTCTTTCACTTACCCATATTTACTGCCTCGTACGAACGGGATGGAGTATATTAAATGGGATAGAGCATTTGTTTTTATTTACCCGGAAAACCTCTTTCTATGTTTATTGGAAGAGGTATTTTTAGAGGTTACAGTAGGTGATTTAAGCAGTAGTAATACTACGCACAAACAGAAAAAGAATAAATGTCTTGTGAAATGTTTGGTGCTTATTACCTTCTAGTAAATAGATCGATCGTGGTAATTAACATGTCTATAAATATAGCGACATATACACAGTTATAGAGGTGTACTGAACTGAAGGGAGGTCACAAAAAAGGCTGTTTCATTAATTCTTCTCGACTACCGATTTTTTTTTTTCTATGGGGCAGCTGATTTTTCTTCTTGTATTTAGGGTTGGCCCCGCATAAAAGATGTTCGTAATGAGGAGTAATATTACAACTCTTTTTGGCTTAATACATCCTAAGCGATAACCCTGTAAAAACTCAAGTTTAGTTGCAAAGTATTCAAAACTTTAACAAATAAGTGTTATTAATAATTAGAAGTCTGTTCTGCCAAAATACTAATTAATAATTGAAAAAATCTTTGCTTCCCAATTTTTCATCTCACTAATAATAAATTGCGAAAATAAGTAAAAATAAATTGTTTTTTTATTCTTAGCCGCCTTATCGGCTAACATTAGGCATGAATGAGGCGAAAACTATAGCAAGAAATGGCATCAATATTTGACAGAAATGTCAAATATCGAAGCCATACTCTAGTTTTCAACTCCATCATGCCTAACGTTACGCGAAAGGAACTGGTAACGAATAAAAAAAAATTAAGCATCAGCAGCGCTAGCATACATTTAGGTTAAAATGCTTAGCATCAATTTTCTCCTCATAACACGTCGTTCAAGGAAATGTTCTTTAATTAATAATCATTATTATTATTGTGTATTAAATTTTATCACAGCGCTTCTATCGCTTAAAACTATCCTAAATTTACACACAAGGCACATTTTTAACAGGTAACTTTAGAATTAAACTAGCTGCGCTCCGGGGTTTTACCGGTAAAATTTTATTTTATGCCACGCAAACACATTTTTTCTTTCCAAAATAAAAAATAAAAATGTTAATTTAGAACATAAAGTCATCTTGGTGCTAAATTTCATCAATATTCTTTCAACCGCTTGATCGTGAACGCGCAACAAACATAAACTATCGCCTAACAATATATTACAATTAAAATGTTATTTTACTGTACTACAACCCAGATCTTCATTAAAACAAATGATTAACAACTTCAAAAGCGTAGCAAATAATTTCGGTCACATTAGAGAGAGCATCGAGCGTTAATAATGACGTAAGCAGTAATCACAGAGAAACTACGTTATTAGTGAAATCGGTGAAAGGGTTTGTGGTTAACGAACTGAGACGATAGCGTCTTACAAAGCCTTTACTTTAAACTATTTAGGGTGAAACTGTTTGACGAATAAATCGAAGAGACGAGACAGAATTTGGAAATAGGCATTTCTAGTTAATAGAAATGCTTATTTTCGAATAAGAGGGTCAAAAGGATATTGAAGATAGCTTAACTTACAAGTAAAGTTGGATCTCTTCCAGGCATTCTAAATATTCCTACATGAAATAAAAAGTTTTGAATACCTATTTGAACGGTAAATTAATTATTAGGATAATTTCTCATATTTGAACCCCTATTTACACTCCCAGGGATTGCATTTCCAGAAATCTTTCCTACGTAGTATATTCTATAATGAATACATCCTCCAAATTTGATGTCTGTAGATTCAGCGGTTTAGGCTCTTAGTTGATTCCTAGCAAACTTCAGTTCGTCAATTAGAGGCATCACATTATGTAATCTCAATTGTGTCTATATATTATTATATATTATCCACTAGACTATCTAACGCTAGCTACATCTCCTCTTATAATTTAAAATAACAAATACTTATTAGTAATACCCCACGTACTTATTAGCCCTTTGATTATACTGTACATCATATTTTAAGGCTCGTTTCTAAAGCTGACTTATATATATATATATATATATATATATACTTGCGTGGGTTTACGAGTTATTGTGTTATATCAAACGGAATACAAAAATTGTAAAGATAAAACGTGGGGGTAGCTTTACTGTTGTTACCTGGTGCCTTTCTATTTTTAGATCAGGCAGAAATATACATTATTTGGAATAGTAGGATTTACACGTTCCTTTTTACGGCGTTACTAAGTAGTGTGCTCCAATTATATTTAAATCAAAGTAAATCAGGACCGAACTCTCTTTAATATCGGAGAATAACAATAAAAATATTCCTAAAAATTAAATGTTACCTAAAAAACGACAAATCGGCAAATTGTGTGTTATGTGAATAACGTACAACACAATTTTTGCGATCCAAGGACACAAAATTCGTTAAAAAGTCACCCATATTCACCTGGGTGTTTTAACTCCAAGGTAAAGAATTTCCACCCTTTTTGTCGCAAACGAACTCCTGGGTGATACCACCAGGCAAATCCAAGGTGGAATTTTGTGAAATCCAGGTGAATAAGGTGGAATTATCTACCTATATCTAGTATATAAATCCTGCCTGACCGACTGATATTCGCTAGGAGGCAACGCAGAGTATAAGCTGCTGAACCTAGATAACAATTGGAGAGTATGTTCCTTAGGGTCTATGAAAGGATTTTAAGACTTTCAAACTTTAAGGGGGTCAAACGGGGGCTCAAAGTTGAAACCTAAATTCTATTATAAATTGGAGGCAACGCCGTGGGAGACAGCTGCCACTGTATACCAATAAGAAGACTAAATAATTTATATTTCAAGTTTTCATAGAACTTAACTTACTGTTAGTAACATCACTCGTTGAAATGGCAAAGACATTTTCCCGCTAAAGTAGGATATTTATCACTGTGAGTGAAAAACACATTAGAAATTGTTTGATGAAAGAGCTCGCTGGTGGATTGAAATATCTTATCTACGTACTTTATTATAATAGACTTTAGTAAGATTGTTTAAAAAGAGTAACTTAAAATAATTGACTTATTAATTCGTCAAAAGTTTAAATTTAATACTTAACTTTTAGTTTAGTTTGTTTAAAGTACAAATAATCTTTATTATCACTACAAAACTACACTATCAAAGAACAAGCACAATAAATATTGACAAATAAAGCGGTCTTAGTGATCTCTTTGAGACAATTTTGTAGGAATGGAAAATTAAATCAAATTTAGCGGAGACAGTGGTGCAGAAACAAATGCCAAAATATGTACTAGAACCTAAACACAACTCCAGATTAAGCCCTAGAAAAAGGGTTTTTAGTTCTGTTTCTAACAAGCGTGCTACATCCTAGGCCGCATCGTCGCTTAATATCAAACTTATCTACATTAATACCATAAAGATTTTTGTTTTTGTATGCAACGAATAAACTTAAAAACTACAGGGCAAATTTTTAAAACTCTTTAGCCGTTGAAAAGCTATTTTATTACTGAGTAACATAGGTTATATTTATTACTAGATTAGTTAGAAATCCTTAGAAATCCTTACTAAAACCAACCCAAGGTGTAAAAATGGTATTAAATATCTTTCATCGCATGGGCAGCGGAAAGTATTGATGATAGAACAAAAAAATGTCCACCCGTGCGAAGCCGGGACGGACCGCTATTAAGCGATAAAAAAACTAGGCATTTAAACGAAAAACTCCACATCACAATTGCCCATATATTTTCCGCGTACCCTTCCCATATATCATAGCTAGCGCACTTCACAACCACACCCACTGAGTTACGCTGCCATCTGTCAAACTGAACGGGAAATATGAAACATAGCGCGTTGAATTTGCATTTACAATGTTACATTAGAATTGGAGGGTGGAAAGTGAATAGGGTGCGGAATCACGTGTTGAAAAATTATGCGCTATTTGTATGAAAATTGATTAGAAAAATGAGTAAGTGTTATGTGAAATGGTTTTTCTAAAATACAGTTTGATCAACTAGCAATCTCTTTAAGGTAGTTCTGATGACCATGAGCAACAGCTTTTATTCTAAGAGTTATGAAAATTAAAAAAAAATAGTTTTTACAAACAAAAAATAACAGAAGCTTGGCTATATGTATGAAACTTTTTTTATTTTGAATTTCCAAAAGACCTAAATCAAAAGTGGTTCCTTATGGTCTTTAGAAGGGTTTGCGATGCACGGATGTTAATTGATTACGAGACACCCTGTATATCGCTGGCAGTAAAGTCATAGTGATTATATAAATATTAGCTAAATTTTCCTATTAATACTAAAGCTTACCCTGAAATTACTTAAATTTGCTAAAATTCCTTATTAAGTTTTACCAAAAATATTCTGTCAGTAGCTATTAAGTCCACTGGCAAGTGCAAGTGACTGGACCAAAATTGGATCTCTCGTAAGTCGGGTTTAGAATATATTTCGCAGAAACACTGCGTTCCGAGCAGCGTTTTAGTGTAATTATGTATTTTATGAAATACTCTTCAGTAATTTTTTTTGCTTATCAGCAGATCTCAAAGAAATGATTATTTCTCGATAAGAGATATACCAATCAATGTTGTTTGAATACACATAGAAAACCCAATACATTGATTTAGTATTAGTCGAGTCAGTTG
Organism: Ligdia adustata; assembly: GCA_947049295.1. Classification (NCBI taxonomy): domain Eukaryota; kingdom Metazoa; phylum Arthropoda; class Insecta; order Lepidoptera; family Geometridae; genus Ligdia; species Ligdia adustata. Next base: position 8,354,058 of record OX346237.1, read on the forward strand.
CACTTTTGCCATTAACAAATTTAGTAAGAGTAAGACATAGTTAACAAATTAAAGAAGACAATTAGTTAATAGTAAGAGGTAAATCGTCTCTTTTGTACCCTAAATCAGGCCTAAGATGCATAATGTTTTAGATTTGAGATAGGTGACATTTAATTTCAAATTAGAAGATATACTACTGAAAGTAGTAAGCTTTGTAATTAAATGCATTTTACATCTCTCATATTCGGTAAGTTGGTCCTTATTACCCCCAAGTGGTGCTTGTAGGTGACCAATTAGCGCTCTAGGGTAATAATGTAGCTAGAAAAGCCCTAGGGAGGTACGTAATTAAAAAAAACTCCACTCTTTCAAAAAGTTCGCGTATAATTGTACATCTAACCATCATACTGGCAATAGACATCATGCATTCAACCCAATGACAAAAGAGGTCGCTTCGCTATTCAGCCTTGTCTTCGTATGAGTATAATAGTCATCAATTTTAAATATCGAACGGCGAAGCTCAATTTCGTTCTTGAAAAAAATAATTTAAAAAAAAGATGAAAAAATGTAATGCCGATTTTTTTGTCCACACTGCACAATCGAGATGTAAGGCAGAGTAGTTAGCCCGGGTGTAAGCATCAATTGCACCCTCGAACTATAGGCGAGCGCAGCGAGGGAACCTTAATATCTCGGGCTGCAATTAATGCCTTACAGCCCTTGGCTACTAATCTACTATTTTTCCTTTCGTTTGCTTAATATTTTGCGATTATTTTGTTGTTATTATAATTTTACTATATTTCTCGCCCATTAATATAATTATTAAATATGAAAACATAAATAATAAATAAAAATGTATTGTCAAAATAAACAAATAATTTTTGCTCCATATATTATAAGCAACGGAATTAAAAATAAGTTTGATAGACAATAAAGGTAGATAGACAACTCTTTATTCAAAAACCAGCTTAACAATATATAAACTATAACATAGAAAAACTAATTAGAAAAAAAAAACTAGTTTTTAAATGGCGACCTTATCGCATAAAGCGTTCTCTTCCAGGCAACCATATTACGTTTATTAAATTAAATAAATGTAAAAACATAAGATAACCATACATTTGTTCAAATTACTCTGTACATACTTAATGCTACTTTGTAGAATAAAAAGCTATTTACTTCACTTTATTTATACCTTATTGTAAAACTCAAGAGACCAAACTACTAAATTTAATCCAATAAATTCCAACGCCACTTATACATGCAAAAACACAAAGATTAATCTAGAGAAATTGCTCATATTTTTATCACTAAAACTTGGAGACCCCAAACGTCCCCCTAAGGGTACTAACAACAAGTACCATTCACTGAGCGCCCATAAAGAACAACTTTCAAAACAATTTCTGTAGTAAAACACCCAAATTGAGCATTTGAACCGAAGCGTTCTCAATTTGTTTTGCGAGAAAAAAAACTGTTTTGTGAGGTAGATTTTGCTATTATTTATTTTGACTCCTGACGCAAAAATAGAGGTTTACGAGTCTGAAAATTTTAAACACTAGACAATATTTTCGTCATAATCAGCATTAATTTCAAATGTTTTATTCGTCATGTCTCTGCCAAATATTGAAACAATTGGCCAAGAAAGGGCGCCGTAGCTTAGTAATTCTTTTTTGGAGTAATACAGCTTCTAAAGAAATCAATAATAATTTAAAATTGCGTAAAACTTATGGTATGGTATAACCAGATTCGAGTTTCCGTAAATCACAACCTGAACGCGTGTACCAACATAGATAAGTTAGTAGTAATAAACATAGGGACTTATGGAATATTTTTTGCTAGATTACAACATAGCTCGGTCAATTATTTACTAAAATCGATGTTCGCCTACTGGATAAAAGTCAGTTCAATGACATAAAATATATAATGGCAGAGCTATCTTAATTTTCATTTTGTATTTTACGTTTATTAGCTAATGCTTTATTTAAAACTTTCTGAATACCCGTAGGAAAAATATTATTCAGCAGGTAATAAGATTTATTCCTGTTTATCATCTCAATCTATCGGCTGTCATAACAACAAACCTGAATTATTTTTTCGCATAGCTTTAACTAAAAGAGATGATCTCATAATATAAAGAAAGAATATAAAGAAGAAAGATTTGTCTTTTTGTATGTAACAAATAAACTTTAAAACTATAACCGATTTAAAAAAAAATCACTACATTATCACTGAATAACATAGGCTTGTACAAAAAAGCTATATTTATTTCTAAAAGCGTACATGTATGTGAAACTAGAACGAGCCGCTAGTAATGAATAAGCAGAGCAATTCCTTAAACGTTAACTCCATTTGAAAGTTGAACATTTGCAAAAAGATTATCAAAGCGAAATCTACTATTACAGTGCAAACCGCAACGGCCTGCAAACAAGAAACTTAGCAGTAAACTGTCTATAAAAAACGAATAAATAGAAAGAAGAAAGTTTTTTCTGTCCCTTTTTCCACTATGTAACTACCACTGGAGTTAGTTTAAACAGTTTCAAAGGTTGTAAAAGCTTGTATAGACTTGCTATTAGAGTTTGAAATTCTGAAATCTAGCCTAACATTTCCAAGATTCTACCTATCGTTTTTAACGATAATACAATGAAGTAAAAACTTACACAGGTGAAAAAATTATTGATTTTTAAAGTTCTAAGTTCTTTTCGCTTCTGATATTGTACAATTAAAGGTCTTAATGGTAAAGATCTATAAATAACACTTATTAATAGATCTTTACCTAAATAGGCATGCGAAAAATATTTTGCACAGTGTAGATCTCTAATTATTATACAATATCAACTATTCAAATATGAAAATACGAGTAAATGAAACATTAATTCGTTTTCATCCTAATTATAAAATAGTAATTAAGTAGCCCAGAGAACATTTTTAACAGCTGCCTGTATCCATGTTTTATTTTTAGCGACAACTCAAAAAAAGTAGGAGGTATTGCATTGAACCGGACTTATCTTACTACCTCTGAAGGGGCATAATTAAACATTTCTCAAAACAGTTCATTAGATCAATTTGTTAATCGAAATAACCGAAAATAATGTAGTAATCGCTAATCACTTGTTTTTGAATTTTTTTTAAATAGAATTTGTTAGACAGGTAAATTTCTTTTGGAAAGATTTAAAATAAAATAAATAAATAAATAAATATTGGCGGACATGTTTCCCACAGCGCCATCTAGCCCCAAACTAAGCAGGACTTGTACTATGGGAACCAGATGGTTGATATATACTACATATACTATTTTTAAATACATACTTGTAGACAAAGTATGATACACATACTCTGTCTATGCTTATTTAAATGTACCGCCTATACATGTTTTGAATTTGCCGCGCTCACCGTTGTGAGCTTCAACGCTCACCGTTGTGAGGTTTGGAGGTTAGATTTTATTATGGAGAACAACGCATATAGTTTGAATGTGAATTGAGATTTATTTTAAAGATATTGATAAAATTAGTACTTTTACTTGTGGAGTAGTTACTTTGAATGTTGTTTCTCTATTATTTCAGGTGGGTTCATTTTGATAAGTGTAGTTTTTAAGTGTTCATAATGGTGTTTGAAATAGGTTAATATTTTATTAATAAATACTCTATTATTTCAGAACAACAACTTCAACTATTATTTCACCACAATACATAAACACAAACTATATAAGAAGGAACATAATTATAAAACAACATTCTTGTGGTTATAATCTACAATGGATAAGTTAAAGTTTGAATTTTTGATAAAAGCCAGTGAAGATACAAAGACCAATGTCATGTGTATTACTTCCATCACAAATACCAACGGACAAACCTATATAATTCCAGAGAAGCATCAATATGCCAAGCAGCATGACGCTATTTTAAAGACAGAGATTTACCAAAAAGTTAAAAATACACTTCAAAGAAGACACGAGAGAAGAAAAGTGTGGATTTCACTAACACCTGAATTAAGCAGTGCATATATGGATGAAGATGGAAACATGCAATTTAAAGGCTATTTACTAGAAGAGATCCAGTCTCCACATGGAGATACACCTACTGCAGAAACTTCAGAAGCTGCATTAACAAGAATTTTAGAAAATTTTGCTGAAGTGAAGATAGATAACCCTCAAAATGTGAAAAATATTTCAGAAAAGTTTGTTATTGAAAAATTTTGTTGTAAGAAAGTTACTAATGTGTCTCAGTGGATGTCAACATTTGAAGCTGAGTGTGCTCGGGTTGGAGTAGAAAAAGATACAAAAAAAATTGAGATTCTTCGGCTGTTTTTAGAAGATGGTTCTCTTGATTGGTACAGTGCTATGCTTATAAAACATACAATTGATTCTGAGTGGTCAACGTGGAAAAAAAGCTTTTGTGAAACTTATGCTGATAGAGGCTGGTCACCGGTGAGATATGCAATTCTATATAAATACCGACAAGGCACTTTGATTGAATATGCGTTAAAAAAACAAAAGCTATTACTAGAATTAAATGTATCTATGGACAATACCACTCTGATTGACCTAATTGCTACAGGGTTACCAAACTATATAGCTGATAAAATAAATAGAGAAAATCTTAAGAAATCTGAGGATTTGTTTAACAGTATCAGAGGCTTAGAACATTTAGTTAATAAAAGAAATTATGAGAAGAAGACAGGAAGCTATGAAAGCAGGATTAATGAAAAGAAATCTAACTACAAGCCGTGTCGAATTTGTGAAAAAGAGAACAAAGGAAATAGATATCATCCGGAATCAGAATGCTGGTTCAAGAGTAAAAATAATGACAATACAAGAAGGGAACCGACAAGGAATGTCAATAATTCTAAATTAGAAGTCGAGCTGAACGACTTTGATCCAAAAAACTAGTTACTCCGCCATTAATCAAAGTTAAGTTATTGATAAACAGCACTTTGAGTACTTCAGGAATTTATGATCCTGGCTCAGAAGTTTCTGTAATAAATGCAAAATTATTATCAATAAAACAGTGTCAAGAAAAAACTGTGAATAAAAGTGCAGGTTTAAAAACGATTAATGGTGTAAAAAGAACTAAAGGAATGACTGAGTTAAAAATCAAGATTTTCGATATTGAAAAAAACATAAATGTTTTTGTGGTAGATGAAGAAAATTTTGAAGATGACTTTTTGATCGGATTAGATTGCATACGAGATTTTCGTCTAGTTCAAAATGAGGAACTACAAATTACGCAGGTTCTTCCTAGACAGGAAAACAACACGGAAAAATATGAAAATAATATTCCCGGCTTAACGGGTAGCCATATAGGCAAACAGAGTTCAAGTAACACACAAATTGATGAATATAAAGTTAATTTTAATGAACATGTAAAGGAGACAAATTTCGATATTACGGTAAATAATCTAGACTACCAACAAAGATTGGAAATAGATAAATTAATATGCAAACATAAAACACTTTTTGCAAAAGATAAATACGACATAGGAACAGTATCCGGATATGAAGCACATATTGATCTGTTAGTGGATAAATATTGTAGTAAAAGGCCATACAGGTGTACTATACAGGATAAAAAAGAAATCGAACAACAAATATCAAAACTGTTAGAAAGAAAATTGATTGAAGAGTCTTATAGTCCCTTTGCAGCACCAGTCACACTTGCATTCAAGAAAGAAGAAGGGAAAAAGTCAAGACTATGCATAGATTTTCGTGATCTAAATAAGATTGTAGTGCCTCAATCACAGCCTTTCCCACTAATTGAGGACTTGATGGTAAAAACGAGAAACTGTAAGTACTTTTCTACACTTGATATTAATTCTGCTTTTTGGTCCATTCCCCTGAAAATTGAAGACAGGCAGAAAACTGCGTTTGTCACTCAGGAAGGCCATTACAACTGGACTTGTCTACCATATGGCTTGAAAACATCTCCGGCAATTTTTCAAAGGATACTGAGCAGCATCATAAGAAAACATAAACTAATGGATTTTACTGTAAATTTCATTGACGATATTTTGATTTATTCGGAAACGTTCGAGGAGCATATAAAACACTTGTCTCTTCTATTAGAAGCAATATCGAAAGAGGGCTTCAGACTGAAGTTTTCGAAATGTCACTTTGCCCAGGATTCCGTGAAGTATTTAGGCCACATAATAAGAGATAATACGATAACACCTTTAAAAGACAATTTGGTAGCCATCCAGGATTTCCCAATTCCCAAAACACAGAAAAATGTTCGGCAGTTTTTAGGAAAAATAAACTTTTATGGAAAATATGTCCAAAACATATCAATTATATTGAGCCCTTACACAAGTTATTAAGGAAAGGGCAGAAATTTATTTGGTCAACAGAAAGTCAAAAATCATTTGATACAATAAAAAGATTACTGTGCTCTAAACCCATATTAGCAATATTTGATCCTAATTTACCAGTACATATTTATACAGACGCCAGTATCCAAGGGCTTGGTGCCGTTCTAAAAGAACCTCAAGAGGATGGAACTGAAAAACCTTGTGCATACTTTTCAAGAAAATTAAATGATGCCCAAAAGAAGAAGAAAGCTATATATCTGGAATGCTTGGCGATAAAAGAAGCAGTAAAGTATTGGCAACATTGGTTAATGGGAAAAAAGTTTACTGTTTTTTCTGATCACAAACCTCTAGAAAAAATGAACATTAAAGCGAGAACAGACGAGGAATTAGGAGATCTCACCTATTATCTGTCCCAATATAATTTTGAAATTATATACTCACCAGGAAAATATAATTTGGAAGCAGATAGTTTGAGCAGAAACCCTGTATTGGGACCAAATGAAAATCAAGATGAGAGTTTCAAAATGATTAACTTCATTAAAATGGAAGATATAAAAAAAGATCAAGAAAGTAACAGAGATATACAACTTAACAAAAACAGCTTGAAACTAAAGGAAACAATTTATTATAAAATGGATAAGAAAAAGGAAAAAATTATACTAACTGAAGAGTTTAGTAAAAAGATTATAGAGAACATACACAAATACTTTTGTCACATAGGATCTCAACAGATACTACAAAAACTTAGACCGTTCTATACAGCGAAAAATTTGGCTACAAACATTAAAAAGATATGTGAGGATTGTGAGATCTGTATAAAAAATAAATTAAGACAAAAATGTAAATACGGGCTAATGTCTCATTTAGGCCCCGCAACTCGACCATTTGAAATAGTTTCCATTGATACTATTGGTGGATTCGGTGGTTCACGCTCAACAAAAACATACTTACACCTATTAGTTGACCATTTCACCCGATATGCTTGGATATTAACATCAAAAACTCAAAATTCAAATGATTTCATAAAATTGATACAGAGAGTGGTCCAATTAGATAAAATTGGCATGATTTTATCTGATCAATATCCAGGTATAAACTCAAAAGAGTTTAAAAACTACTTAGATAAAGAGAATATCCCTATTATTTTTACTGCTGTAAACGCACCATTTTCAAACGGTTTGAACGAACGACTGAACCAAACATTGGTCAATAAAATCAGATGCAGAGTTAATGAAAATAAAGGAAAATCAGCTTGGACGACTATCGCTCATGAATGCACTCAGAGATACAATGAAACAGAACATTCTGTGACGGGATTTTCTCCAAAATACTTAATGGATGGAACAAATATTGAGGCGGTACCAGAGGAATTAAGACCAAAATTAACCCGTACCAATTTAATACAAGATAGAAAAATAGCATTGGATAAGACTATCAAATCACATAATTATAACAAGAAGCTGTTTGATAAAAATAGGAAAGCATGTGAATTAGAAGAAGGAGATTATGTGTATGTTGAAAACGGAAATCGCTTAAATAGAAAAAAACTAGATGAATTGAAAATTGGTCCATTTAAAATTCTACAAAAACTGTCTAAATCGGTGTACATAGTAGACACTGGTCATAAAAAATGTGAATCTAACCATTTTCACATAACCAAACTTATACCTGTGAAAAAGTTATAAAAGTTTTTAAACTCCAGTTTAAAACTTCTTGGAGGAGGGGAGATGTAGACAAAGTATGATACACATACTCTGTCTATGCTTATTTAAATGTACCGCCTATACATGTTTTGAATTTGCCGCGCTCACCGTTGTGAGCTTCAACGCTCACCGTTGTGAGGTTTGGAGGTTAGATTTTATTATGGAGAACAACGCATATAGTTTGAATGTGAATTGAGATTTATTTTAAAGATATTGATAAAATTAGTACTTTTACTTGTGGAGTAGTTACTTTGAATGTTGTTTCTCTATTATTTCAGGTGGGTTCATTTTGATAAGTGTAGTTTTTAAGTGTTCATAATGGTGTTTGAAATAGGTTAATATTTTATTAATAAATACTCTATTATTTCAGAACAACAACTTCAACTATTATTTCACCACAGCCCTATATAAGAAGGAACATAATTATATACTTATTATACATAATGAACACCCAGACACAGAACAAACACCCGAGTTCATCACACAAATGTTTGTCCAGAGTGGGAATCGAACCCACGACCTTCAGCGCCGAAGTCAGGGGTACTAACCACTGCGCTGTGAGGCCAGTCTTCAAAAAAGGCTTCATAGAATGAAATTATGTATTATTAGTTAAATTTTAATAACGCAAAATATTAAGTTTCACTGTAGTTCAAACTTACTCACGATTTAGGAAGGCCACTTTGGACATCTCAAGGGCTAAGAGAATACCTACATTTCTGACGGCACTTCGAAGAAGTTGGAACTGGTAAATGGTAGCCTAAACTATTTAGAACGTTTTACAAGTTTTAAGATATTCAGAAACAAACCGTTAGGAAAATGAGAATTGAAGTTCAATCAGTAATAATCTTATCGTAGATCGAAAGTTTATTAGTCTATCAGAGGAAAAACAATCATAAAAATTTGTTATTATTTTATTTAAAGTATTTATGCTAACTCAATTAAATTTAATAGGTATCTAAATTTTTTAAATATATTCTAACAATCTGCTGAAAATCAGCAGGAATTTATACAACTTTTTAGTAATTTTGATTTTAAAACTAAAGCTAACGATCGATAAAAAATATATAAGACGTTTTATATGTAATCGTTCATTTAATGCATATTTTATACAAGATATTCCGGCACATTTAAGAACAATCTTTATTATTGACTTATATTATCCAATACCTTTTAAAATCAGGAGATGTTGATTCTTCAAGCACTCGTTTGAAAATGAGTTCAAGCGCATATCTGAGCTGTTTATTTAAAGTTAGTGAGAATTTATGCATTATGGTAGATATTTCGAATTTTCTTGTTGGCATTTAAACACAAGCTTAGTATTACCTTCCCCCGCGCCTCTGACGGTGTGTATGAGGAGCACCACGACGCACAGACAGCGCCCCCTGCCGACCTCCACCGGCATCGCGGGACACTACTCCACCTGGGGACAAACCACAACAAAAAGTTAAAACTAGTTTTAACTGCAAAAAGCAAAGACACAAACTGGCCAATGTCATTGCGCGCGGTAATGTGGCCAGTGTTACTAGTATGTTGTAAAAAAGTGAAAATCGACTTCAATTGGGCAGGCAACACTTTATTTTCATCCACCATCTCGAAAAGAGAATTTTTGCTATAAGATATCTGAGTGCAAAAGCCGTTTTTATCCGCTAGAGGATAAAGTAAATTTGAATTTAGAATATCGTGTGCACTAAGTTTGTGAATTAAAAACCTCATTCAACCTATTTACTTCTACCTCTATGGTGCCGAATTAATCATACAACCTTTTTTATTTTATTTTAATTTGTTTTGCGCGTGCCATTATCATTTTACGTCATATTGTTAAAACCTTATGTTAAAAGTAAGTGAATAAACTAAAATGAGTGATTCAATTTTTTTATTTTTCGTATGTAGTCATTTCCTTGCTGAGGTGGGATGAAAAGTTACGAGTTGCAATCGAGTGCAAAGCTTTTTCACCTTGTGCTCTTTTAATTCCCTCGCTAACGCTCAGGATTCTAATTTTTGAATCCTTCGCTTGCTCGGTCATCAAAAGTGAGCACGCGGTTAAAAAGCAACTTTGCACTCTTGTATAACAAATAACTATTTTCAGACTATCATATGTACCTATATGTTCGAAAAAATTCAAAGTTATTTAATTTGAAAATAAAAACTACTGGTCCCTGGACTAAGGATTTATTATGAAAATATAACGCTTTGTGTAAGCGTCCAATGAGTGGTGTGTTTTGCTTTTGAAATATTACCAGGCTTTTTTATAGGTATAGACACATCTATTTCAACATTTTCAAGCCTTTTTAAAAAGTAGTCTACATCCTTTTCCAAGTGGTACGCCATCTTTGTTTCTTTCCTTTCAAAAATTTATCATAATTGGTAAAATGACTTATGCGTGAAAGCGTTGCAGACATACACATACATATAGAGTTACTTTTGCATTTATTAAATTAGTAAGAATTATTTCAAGCATAGAGTAATAATATATATATTTTTTATATTAGAATGAAACCAATTATTTAACTTACATACGATGCCTTGATTTCGTAAAATTAACAAATTTCCTTCTTGTTTGAAGCCCGTTGAAAATTGTTTTATATATTATTTTCCTCTCTCACCTACAATAGTAATAGTAAGGGAGCACAAATTTGCGCGTTCCAAAGCTAATTATGCACCACCTAATTACACAGGGGTGCTGTTTGACAATAATTATAGACTTAATTAATTAACCCCCGGGTACCCCAGGCTGCTCCGGGCCCGGTGCTGTGCCAGCGAAAACAATCAACTTCGATAATTGCAAATTTTGCACGGTTAATTGTTATTTTTAGTAAATTTACATAAGGATAGATTTTCTGCTAGCTATTTATTTTTAAGCAAGGATATTAACCAGATCTTTGGCTCGCAATCAACAATCAAATGTCGTTTACAATTTAAAATTAAATATTTATAAATAAATAGATAATAAAACAAAAAGAAACGAAACAAGATAGAATAATTAAATATTACAGAAGTGTTTAAAGCAAGCGAAAATAATAAAAACTGTTGTCTACTCGTACATTATGTTTTACAAAAGTCTGGGCTAATTGGGAGTTTAGCTTTTTTGTTACAAATTACGAAGCTTATTATTAATATTTGTAAATATATATATAAATTTATAATTGAAAAAAATATGTACAAAAAATAAGAATTTGAAACTTAGAAGTTCTTATTAAACACTTAGATTCTTAGATTGGTACAATTACGAGTAATCATTTTTGAAAGTAAATAAATATCTGAATTCAGTCGGTATAAAAACGATTTAATCTATAAACCAAAAAAGCACCGATATTTACAAAAAAATCATGTACCTACTAGAAAATTGTGTTACTATATTAAATTAATCCGCTCATTTAGCTTAAAAACTAAACTACTGAAATGATGTTGATTAAAAGTAAATTGAAAACTATTAGAATTATAAGATTTTTTAAAATCGTTCCAAGCGTCGCTGAAAAATTAGAAAATCTCCTTCCTTTACAAAAGTCAGCTTAAATTCCTTTTAAGGCAATAAATTTACACCTTATCAAAATATTTGTAAAAAAACCTTTACAAACGCAACCCCCATAAAATAGGTCAATATCGCAAAATCGTTTTGATATTCTTTACAAAAGGGCATTTATATCTGAACGCCAGCGTTTTTGTAACAAAGCGAAAAGATTAATTGTTCCTAAAGGCTATCTTTTCAGTCCGCGAGTTCAGGGGCTCTATTTATAACATCGCTCGAATGAATTCAATATTTGCATGCTAAAGAAATCACCAACGGTGAATTTAATTTCAAATAGTACTGTTTTTGCGCACTGTTTATTAGTTACTAGTTGCGACCCGCGGTTTTACCCGCAGTAGATATTTGACCTTCGATTTTCTGGGATAAAAAGAAGACTATATGTATCAAGGTATAAGCTATCTGCGTGCCAAATATTATCTAAATCCATTCAGCCGTTTTAACGTGAAGGAGGAACAATAAACACATACATACAAACTTTTGCCTTTATAATATTAGTGTGATTTGTAATCCTAACTAATATTATAAATGCGAAAGTAACTCTGTCTGTCTGTCCGTTTTGCTTTCTCGTCAAAACCACTAAACCGTACTGGTTGAAATTTAGTGCACAGGTAGATTGGACCCCGGGAAAGGACATAAGATACTTTTTAACCGACTTCAAAAAAGTTGTTCCCCCATTATCTTGACAATACAAAGAGGAACTACGCGGGTGAAACCGCGGGGCACAGCTAGTGTTGTAATATTTTTGGATCAGTCAATAGCTGGGTTACTATTCTTTACAGCTTTATTTGAAATATTTCTTTTTACGCTGAAATGACATGTCGTTAGACAAAAACTTAGAACTTCGTAAGGAACGTAAAAATAAAAACAAGTACGTATATTTTCAATTTTCACGGTTAGCCAATTTCACTGCATCTGTCAAACATTCATCAGTAGAATTCGATATATAAGTGATTTATACCCAATCAATCACTATCATTACATAGTGCCAATAGATTCGTCTCAGTCGTGAGAGTGACACTGGGTACATAGAAAATTAAAATGAGGATGTTACTCAGGTTTAAAGATTTAGCAACCGGATTTTTTGAAATCGCTTCTAATCACTTGTTTTAGACCATTCATTAACGTAGGAATTTAAAAGAATGCATATTTTTTGGACATCCTTCATTAGCGAGTGATGAATTATTACGATCGGTAAAAAAATAGAGCCCCAGATTCGGATAAAACCCGGTTTTGCTGTTTTGGGTATATTTGCGATCGTTTATTTTGTGTGAGGGAACATCATTGTATTTATTACCTTGTACTGGCTATTAGAACACACGCAAAAGCAAAGTTAGTGTTTTTAAAGACTTAAAATGATAAAGGGGTTATCAATTCGACTGCTGCTTTATGAGTGTTCATTGATTTCTCAGAGACGCCTAGAGGCTAACGGTCCCATGTGGTTCCATAACATAAATTTTATCAAAATAGATCTAGATAGTTTGGTATTCCAACAAATAACTGAAAATATTGCACAGGCGTAGACTTCTGCCGATATTTTGACTTACAAACTAAACTACTGGAGCCATTTTAATTAAACTTTCGCATCGCCTTTTTAAACGAAAGAGAAGTATCTCCAAGCCCATCATCATCATCAGCTAGAAGACTGCTGAACATAGGCCTCCCCCTTAGCACGCCATTCTGAACGACAAGCTGCCAATTGCATCCTTAGTTACTTGTGACTTTTACTATGTCGTAGTTCTACCTAGTGGAAGGCCTACCTACGTTGCGTCTTCCAATTCATGGTTGCCACCCAAGAACCTTTTTTCCCCATCGGTTATCGCTTCTTCAAGCGATGTGGCCAGTCCATTGCCACTTCAGCTTGCAAATCCTAAGAGCTGTATCTAAGTAAATAAAAACTTGATTATAATAAAAAACAAAGATATCTCTACTTTTACAAAATTCGATTAAAAAACCTGTGTTTGAACTAAACAATCAAAGTCTATCTAACAAAAAGGAAGTTTTAATTTTATTGATAATTTTATATACGCCACTGATGAAAAGGTGTTCATAGCGATTTCAGGAATATGATCGCATTTTATATAATATATATGGTATCTTCAGCACCAGTATCATTAATTACTAAGTGGCAATTACGAGCAATTAAGTGCCATTGAATCTTCATTACTCTGCCATTTACCGTACAATGTCGCACTGTACTAAATCGATAATCAGTAATTGTGAGTCGAGTGCGATTTGCCGCGTCAACAGCGCAGAATGGCTCGAACGCCCTATTTAGCGATGTAAATACATTTCAATGTTGACGCGACGAGATATTTTGTAAAGCGCTCGTTTCGCTCGCTTCGCTCATTTCGCTCGAAGCGCTCATTTCGCTCCACGATTTAGATACGAGTATCGATTTTCTAGTGTCGCTTTGTTTTGCAGATATATTCTGGATTTTGTGAGCAGTGAGACAATGTAGATTCGTTGTGGATGAAGATATAAACATACAGTTTTAGCATTTTGTTGCTTGTCTGATTTTCGATATAAGTTTATGTTTTGAAACATAAACAGTCTGGAAGAGATTTTACAGTCATTGTTAAGTAACAACGGTCGTCAATTTTTGACAGCATAATAAGTTTAACTAATTCTGACATATATTAAAAAAAGATACAACCTACTTTGAAGATTTACTAACCAAACAACTTAACTGACTTCCATAAAGATCACACAAAAGGTAAGATTGTTTTTACAATCAAAAATAAGAAATCAAAATATATTAAAATAAAAAAGCATTATTCTACTTCCGATACTTTGCATATTTAATAAGCTTAATCTGAACTACTAACTTCAATCTACAATTTTAATAAAATATAACATTTATTCACAAATTAATAATTAAGTTTTATTTTATAATATATATTTTTTCTGTACAAGTCGCCTCCACGCTTAAAATCAAGAAAAATATCATAAAAAAGAGATACCGAAGAATTTAAGCTTCCTCTTTGAAGTTCATCATCCATTTCCCAGAAATTCCTTTAGCTCATTTCGAAATAGCAATACTTGGAACAACTCAAAGCCTCGGATTTAGATACCTAACTTTATAGTGCACCTAACAAAAGCTAGATCGTTAGGAACAATAGACATTTCATGTTTGGTAACTATTGTGGACTGTTGACTGCTATTGTGACTATGACTTAGACTGATGTGACTGATGGTTGTAGTGATGTGCTCGGCAGTAGTTTAGCCGGATAGTTTTTGCCGGTAACGTTAAAAGTTAATTGCTTAATGGTGATTGTCAAAATATACTAATAATCATTGATTTTGTTACAGCCTGTGTGTTTTATAACCTTACTTTTGTATAAAAATTAGCAGATATTATCTGGCTCAATTAAACCAATAGCTTAATTAATGGTCACTTTCAACGCAAAGTACTTATTAACCGCTGCACTTATGACATAATAAAAAAACGGAAAAAGATGACAATATATTTACTTTATAGTGTACTAGCTAGGCTTCGAGGTGTTACCCGCGGATCTCTATTTTTTTATCGCCTATGTTACTCAGTGATAAAGTAGCTTTTTAACGGTGAAAGAACTTTGGAAATCAGTTCAGTAGTTTCGGAGTCTGTAATGTAAAATAAAAATATATATATATATATCGGAGAACCATTATCCCTATCGACATCGTCATCAGTGGTTGCGGGCCTAGTGGGCGTCATGAGGGTAAAATGCGAGCACAAAACACAATGATCACAGTTTCACTATTTTAATTTAGATTAACACAATATTTCTTACACACACTTTACACTACTACACCTATTTATAAGTTGACAATAACTCCGAACGAAATATGAAGGTAGGACCGAGCAGTGGGTTCAGGGCACCGATCTTACTTTAACCAACGATCCTTTTTATTCTTTTACGCTTCCAGCGATCCACCTCGATCAGTGGCTATCTTTCAAATGTGTCGCGAAAAGTGTTCGCCTCCCTAAAGTGAAGATGGCGCCTCGACCCCACTCGAGGCACGTGCTCTGCTCTGATTGGTCGATGTTAAAAAACCATATTCATAACTTTTAATACATTGGTAAATATTATTTAGTGTTAGAAGATATAACAAATCAAATTAAATTAGATTATGAATTTTAAAAGAAATTAAAATGTAAACTAATAACATTATAAATAAAGCAATCAAGCAACAATCAACCCGACTCATAACTTCCTCCGACATACAAACAAATAAATAAATTATTAGTATAGAAAAGAGAATCTACGACGAAAGTATTTTTGACATACAAATAATCACGTGCAAGTTGAATAAAACAAGGGATATCTTACCATTTTTAACTTACTTGATATTCTCTATCCTCGCTTTGATTAATCTAACGTTTTAACTATAATATTTTAAGTGGGGTGTCACCTTAATTTATACTAACCAAAACGCAGTAGCGCTCTGTATGTGTCTTCATCTCTGTCATTCTTATTTAGAATACGAGTACAAGCAACTTTTCCAGGAGAACATAATTTAAATAAATTATTTTAGTTTACTAAATATGCTTAAATTTTATTATTATTATTATTATTTTGCAAAACTCCATAGTTTAATGTACTATACTAATGCAACAGTGTATAGCTATATCTATAATCTTTAATCTAAGAAATCTACCAAACACCCAAAACTCCTCTTACAAATACCATCAAATCCAAATTCACTAGAATTCCCAAAATATCCACCAAAATTTCTATCAGAATCAAAAGTTCACTCACCAAACTATGCATTACATTAAAGACAGGTGCACTCAAACTTTATGGAATTGGCTAAATTTGCGTCGTCGCCGTATCCGACCAAGTTTTCAAAATCGCTCATTAAGCTTTCGCCGAATCCGGCCAAAGTTTTCGATTTCCCTCATTACCTTAGAGCTTGTCAAAGGTAAAGTTTCCCGTATATGAATACGTACCGGGAATGGATTAGAGCGATTCTAATTACTAACGATCGTGGATTTAACGAAATATTCATCTGATATAAGTTTGGCGTAGAGTTCGATGTTTAGTTGAATCTAGAAACTTGAGAAGTGGATTTGTGAATATCATAAGTATTAAAATAATTAAAAAACGCCTGACATCGCCATTTTGTAATAACGGCCATCTTGGTTTTATAATATATCATAGTATATAGTAATATAGTCAAGCCATAGTCATGATTTGGATACCCATATTGAGAGAGTTGTGAACCGCCATATTTTTTTTAATTCACCTTTCGAACAAAAAGAAACAAAATCAAAATCGGTTCATCCATTTGGGAGCTATGACGCTACAGAGAGACAAAACATACACACAGACATCTCACACTTATAATAACCTGTCGTTTTTGTCCCGGGAAAAAGATATCAGGTATATATATGCTAGTATATTTATCTAAGCTCGGGGTCACACATATGATAAAAGTGACAAAACACTTTCTGTCTGTAGTATCGTAGCTCCCAAAGGTAGTGATTTTGATTTGGTTTTTTTTTTATTTGCAAAAGGTGTTTTTGTCGGGAGTGTTCTTAGCTATATTTGATAAGAATTTGTCCAAGATGGCCGCCACAACTCCCTCAATATGGGTATCATATGAAAGGGCTTGACTAGTAGAAAACTGTACATTATGATAACTTTAAATCCAAGATGGCTACAACAAATGTCGGGAGTATTTCGAAATTTTCAATTTTACTTGTTGTATGTAACGATTCGACTCAAAAATACTAAACCAATTTAACAATCTGTCGCCGTTAAAGAGTATTAATGATTTAATAAATAGAGATCCGCGGGTAACACCATTGCTTGTAGCTAGTAATCACAAAAACAACGTGTAACAAAAAGGTGTCATAATACTTAAGGGTGTAGTCTACCCATTAAAGTGAATCCAAGGTAAAAAAATACAAAAAAACTGCTTCCTTCTTACAACTTGGCCAATCACGTGACCATTTTTTGTATGGAGACCCTAATATATATATATATATATATATATTTAATTTTGATAAAATTTGTTCTGCGATGAGTTCACTTTGATGGTAGACTAACACCGTTAAGTATTATCTCACATATTTTGTTATACTTGGTATATGACTTACAATTTATTAGTAATTAACGATTATTTAGTTTATTTAAAAGAGTCAAAGAGTACGAATTACACTCCATTATTAAGTAGACTCGTTTTATTAACCGCATTACTTATCATTATTAAGTAGACTCGTTTTAATAACCGCATTACTAATCATTATTAAGTAGACTCGTTTTATTAACCGCATTACTTATCATTATTAAGTAGACTCGTTTTAATAACCGCATTACTTATCATTATTAAGTAGACTCGTTTTAATAACCGCATTACTAATCATTATTAAGTAGACTCGTTTTATTAACCGCATTACTTATCATTATTAAGTAGACTCGTTTTAATAACCGCATTACTTATCATTATTAAGTAGACTCGTTTTAATAACCGCATTACTAATCATTATTAAGTAGACTCGTTTTATTAACCGCATTACTTATCATTATTAAGTAGACTCGTTTTATTAACCGCATTACTAATAATTATTAAGTAGACTCGTTTTAATAACCGCATTACTTATCATTATTAAGTAGACTCGTTTTATTAACCGCATTACTTATCATTATTAAGAAGACTCGTTTTAATAACCGCATTACTAATAATTATTAAGTAGACTCGTTTTATTAACCGCATTACTTATCATTATTAAGTAGACTCGTTTTAATAACCGCATTACTAATCATTATTAAGTAGACTCGTTTTATTAACCGCATTACTTATTATTATTAAGTAGACTCGTTTTAATAACCGCATTACTTATCATTATTAAGTAGACTCGTTTTAATAACCGCATTACTAATCATTATTAAGTAGACTCGTTTTATTAACCGCATTACTTATCATTATTAAGTAGACTCGTTTTATTAACCGCATTACTAATAATTATTAAGTAGACTCGTTTTATTAACCGCTTTACTAATCATTATTAAGTAGACACGGTTTATTAACCGCATTAGTAATCATTTCCGCAAAATTTATAATTCAAAGTAATTAGCCTGAAAATTAGGTAACTATTAGCTAACAGTACGCCGCTAACTATAACACTATCAAAGTTGATTGAAATAATTTTTTTATTCAATTGATTATAATTCACCTGGCGGTGTGTAAATCAACATAGAAAAATGTAGAATGTGATTTTATATGAAAATATTAATAACTGATTAATAATGTCAGTCGAAAATCATTCAAATAAGAAGTACCCTTAATTAACGTCTACTTAATCAAATCAAATGCGTTAATTTGGCAAAAATACGTAGGTTACAAAATACAGTAGATGAATCCACTGACAAAACAAAACAAAAAAAAATTTGCTTTGTATTGTAGACTTCGCTTGCGTTCCTCGTTCAGCCATTTAGTATAAAACACTCTTAACCGTTTTCTTCTAGCCTTGATCCCCCAAAAAGTTTGCTCCTCATTCCGTTCAGCCACAGTATCCCAAATGAGTTTGTAATCTTGTTGCGTATACTAACTTTTATACCGGATGTGACGTCATCACTCGCTAGCTTATTGCCAGAGGAGAAAAATGGGTGTTTTACCAAGTTTTTTGGCAACGGTTAATGAAAATACTTGATAGTTATTTGTAGGTATTGATTTATAAGGGTTGTTTATGGGGTAGTTTATGAGATTAGTTGATGCGATAGGGAATTAGAGGATAAAATATTAAATAAATGATATTTACTACGGGAAGTGAGAATAACATATGAAGGTCACGTCCTTCGTATACTTAAATGCGACAAAATATATTCAATGCAATATATCTGTATAAGAATATAAACGGCAGCCGTGGTCTCGGGTTCAATTCCCGGTCGTGGCAGGTGTTCGAATGATGAGTTTGAACATTTGTCTTCGAGTCTGGGTGTTTCTTGTGTTTATCAATGTTACATGGCATCCCCGACACAGGAGAAATCCTAGTAGAGAGCTATGAATGTGAAACGTTTATATTTTTTTTTATATTTGTTGTTCACCAAAAATATATGCGATAAATAAAATAAATGGGCAGCCTTAACACCTAAAGGAGAATCGTCCAGTCAGCTTTTGGATGTAAATCTAATCTATAAAAGAGTAAGTTTCAACTCGCACGTGCATTTATTATTATAATAATATGAATCGCCACCGTAATAATATTTTGTACAACTCGTAGTAGCTGAAAAAAAATATATAAAAAAAAAACTTTTTTCAAATCCTGATTTGAGCCCCTAGAGGGTGAATTTCCAGAAGTCTTTCCTTAGCACACCTCTACACCCTACAACCAATACACCTCCCAAATTTTATATCTCTAGGTTCCGTTGTTTTTGGTTCTACATAAAAAATTACAGTCAGTCAAGACTTACATACTCTTTTATAAATATAAATAGATAGACTGTGTTTATCATTACACTAAATCTTTTATTAATTTCGTGCGATAACCTCACGTAGGTAATAAAAACCAAACTTTTGGATAACTCACAAAAGCAGAGTCAGCTTTCTACCGTTATACTATGCAATAAATTTAACCCTTTCTTTCTAAATAACAATCTTTACAGAGTTTGCACAAAATTACTTTAGAGATTCGAGCCTATACTCTGTTGCATTTCATTTGGCGGATAAAAGTAGAACTATTCTTAATTCGTGCCAAAATTCGACAAAATAATATGCAACGGTACGCGTGAAAACTCGTTTTCTAAAAAAATATGTATCAAACACTCGTTAGTTTTCTAAAATAACCAACTAGATTTTAGTTTTAGGCTACTGGATAATTCCTTTTAATGGTTGAGAAGATATGGACCTAATATCGTTTCAACTCCTGCTTGCAGTAATGGCCACATAAAAACACACATGCTGATTACGAGTAAACAAGTTCTATTTAGCTAAAATAATTTTATGCTTGAACTATTTTTGGGGCAACAAAATAGCGAGACTGCTTTGTATATTGTATAAGTAATATTGTTAGAGAAAAAATATTTAAGGCTAAAATAAGAAACTGAATAAATTATCGGCCGACAAATAAAAAATGTCGACTCCCTTAAGCTGTAGGTGCCTCAAACTAAACAAAATTGATTCCACTTTTTGTAACGTACCTAACTACTTTTTTTATTAAAATGTATAAAATTCAAAAACTTCAATGTAATTTTTCAGGTTTCGTTTAAATTGAAATTAACAATTGGAATTAAAATACTTCTATATTTTATACACATAAAAATGAGTCTGGTAATACAGCAATTAGATAACTGTAGCTCAAAATTACTTTACTTAATTTTCTACATTAAAAATAATTAATCGACTGCAGCGCCACATCTGCTCGCCAACTTACACCAAACTATCTCTACAATAGGCGTCGCTTTGACGAATTCTCTAATAAAGCACACATGTAAAAAGTTTACGACTAACACTAGAGCTGCGAATATGTGAGTGTTTATGTGTCTAATATAAGAAAAGCATGTTTGTTTTGGCACTGAGTACGCTTGGAGAAGTACTTACTTAGTCGTGGGCTTCGTAAGGAATGGAAGAGAAACGTTGCAGATTATAATCGACACGTAAAAAAAATAATACTTAGTAAAAAGCAAAGATAAAACATGGCAATCCTTTCCTTACTAGAAGGATAGTAGCAACCGATTCGGACTAGAAAAAAATTTAGTCAACTAATTTAATTTAACAGTTCTAAAATGGTCGCATCTCATTTTGTTTGTCATGAAAAAAGTTGAAAATAATTTTAGGAACTGTCAGTTTAGTTTTTGTAACTGTCCAAAATGAACCTCATTTTGGACAGTTACAAAAACTAAACTTTTCAACCTATTTACATTTTAGAGGTACTATGCAATTTGTCTTATAAGTCTTTATAAGGAGAAAGTATTAGGCCCCCTTTTTGAAGACTTTTTTTTTATTATCTCATGTATGTTCTCTAATTTCTCAGCGCGATGCTTAAACCGACCTAAACAATTCATTTTTTTGTTAAAAAAAATTACCTATTATATAATAGAAAGGGCGATATGGTCACACAGCGACAAAGCCCATAAATAAATTAAAAAAAATATATATATAATAGAAGGAAATACTCAGGTGACTCACGCGCCGGCTTTTACCTGTTTCAAATATTAGCTAATTGCTATTTAATAGCTATCTAAGTTGTGTTTGTTATTGTCCAGAAAAGGTTCTTATGACAGAATTCAATATATATATATATATATATACTAAATCTAATCCGTTTGTTTCACTAAACTCGAGAACGGCTGGGCCGATATGGTTGATTTTAGTCTTGTAATGATTGTCGTACTCCAGGGAAGGATTAAAAGAGGAGAAACATACAAAGCTGTTAGGCGGTACGAAGTTCGGCGGGTCAGCTAGTCTTATATATAAAAATCAATTGCTGTTCGTTAGTCTCGCAAAAACTCGAGAACAGCTGGGCTGATTTAGATGAATTTGGTCTTGAAATAATTGTCGTACTCCAGGGAAGGTTTAAAAGGTGAGAAACCTGAATAACTGTTGGGCAGTACGAAGTTTGCCATATCAGCTAGTTTCCAATAAATATCTATCAGTCTAATATTTTGAATTATATATCAACATAACTGAAAAATTGCAGAATATTATCAGTTTTTACATTTAATAAAAAATTATATTATATTTTATATCTTTGCTATAGAACTACTTGAAGTTATGTTTTGTGTTACTTTATATATTTTTTTATATTTATATTGTCCTGCGTTTGACTGCAATCCGCCCGCCTAAGATATAGCAGACCCATAATAGATATAATTAAGACCCATATTATGAGTATAACGAAAAATACAGAACCAGGCAACAAATTACTCAACCTAGCATCAATTCTATGAAAAAAATAATACAAGAGACTTTAGTTATGTACAAGAAAACACTGTGTTTTTCATAAAGCCAACAACGGAAGTAATTTAGCAAGTTAATTAAGGTTAGTGCAGCTGGCAAAACATACTTATACATATTTTACTTTGAGGTCGCCTTGCAGCGAGTAAATTACGGAAAACATGGTGTTTGTTATTTGTGAAAACTTAATGTCGTACTGCAAAAAGAGTTTTCAGCTACGCTCTCTCTCTTTCTGCATTTTAAAATGGAGTAAAACCTTATATAAATGAGCGCTGCTGCGAACAGTAAACTTAGTTTCTACGATTTTTTTTGCGATTAATTAAAAATCAACAACCAATTAATTGTTTTTTTACATCCAGGAGTATTAATAGATGTTGCGTGTCTTTACGAAGCGTTATTGAAATTAGTCATTAAATTGTACCTTAGTAAAATTACCTTTTTGGGGGAAATACCACCAACACCCACCGATCGAATACCCCTTTTAGGGGGAAATACCACCAACACCCACCGATCGGATACCCCTTTTAGGGGGAAATACCACCAACACCCACCGATCGAATACCCCTTTTGGGGGAAATACCACCAACACCCACCAATCGAATACCCCTTTTGGGGGAAATACCACCAACACCCACCAATCGAATACCCCTTTTTGGGGGAAATACCACCAACACCCACCGATCGAATACCCCTTTTAGGGGGAAATACCACCAACACCCACCGATCGGATACCCCTTTTAGGGGGAAATACCACCAACACCCACCGATCGAATACCCCTTTTGGGGGAAATACCACCAACACCCACCAATCGAATACCCCTTTTTGGGGGAAATACCACAAACACCCACCGATCGAATACCCCCTTTTTGGGGGAAATACCACCAACACCCACCGATCGAAAATCTCCGATGATTACTAGCTGCGGAAATTTGTAAAATCTGTATACCAAATATCATCAAGACGGGTTGGATTCAACGACTCTGTACGCAAGGACAAAATTTTAGGATATATACAAACATACTAATTTTTGACGGTTTTTGAAGAAATAATAGGTCAATCAAAAACCATCGACGACTAAAACATTCTTCAATTTCGTAAACAAAGCTTCGTCAAGTTTGGTTGGGAACTACAACTTGTACGCCAGATTGTTCCTTTTGTAAAATGTATTATTATTCTGTGACAGCCAAAATTATAGACACTTTTTTGAAAGTATTATATAGAAGAATTAAATACTTTCGAAATGTTCTTTTGTATATAATTATTTTATTAGGCTTGCGCTTTACCGCAACACATCTGATGAAAAACGACGAAGCGAGCTAAGATGTATGAATGCACTTGTCTAGAGAAAACCGATTCACGCGCGATTTAAAAGAACGAATATATAGCTATCGGGAAATAGAGAATTCGACAAAAAATTCCACAACCTGGCTGTTTGCACAATAAAAGTAGACGCAAAGCGTTAAGTGCGAGTCTCTAGAATCTCTACCATGTACTGGCGGCGTCTTACAGTTTCTCTACTAGTCCGATTATAGAAACTAGAAAGGGGAATGGAAACATGAAACTTCAAAGCACACTTCCCGAAATTGCTTGTATTATTACCACTCCATTGTGTTGTTATATCGACGCCATCTTGAACTACTCGCATGAGAAGTGTCAAGTACGTAAACATAAAACAGGAGTGAATTATGTTGTTTACGTTTCGCTTGTTATATTACTGTGCCGATGTGTTCTGAGCGTCAATGTCACTTTCAGTTGGAGAACTTCGCAGTGTAAGGCGGTTACTACGGTACTTACATAAAAAAATAACACTAAAACAAGTTAAAAATAATAATTACGGCGGGCGCCGATTAATTTTTTCAGTTATTTCCATGTAAAATCATCTGAATCGATTTTTTTTAAATTTAAATGAGACCACTCTACTACTCTACTCTTACATACTAAAAAGATTTTTTTTTTCAAATCAAAAAATCTACTGTCAGTAAAAAACCTAAATTCAGTAATGAATTCACAACTCTCTAACTTAATCTCGGTCTTTTCAAATTGCGAGTAAATCAGTTTCATCTAGACAAGCGTGCTGCATCCTATGCTAGATCGTCACCTTACATCAGGTGAGTTATGGTCAAGAGCAAGCCTGTGGTCTACATAAAACAAATAAAGATTATTGTGACTAAACTCAAACAGAATATTGACCATACATGCGTATGGTATAAGTTGTTTATTGCTCAATCGAAATACGTAATTTCTTTTACAGAGAAAAACAAAACTAAACTTAGTATAGTTAAACATTAAGCAATACGGGACGAACAAAAGTAATACGTTATTTAAATATACATTAAATATATTTACAGTCGAACCTGGATAAGCGAGAGTTCAAGGGAGCACAATCTCATTCTCGCTTATAGAGGTTTCTCACTAACCCGAGTTTCTCGCTAATGCAATAAACTGAGTAAGTCCCAAGGTACACAGGCACACGTGTCCATTCGAAAAGAATGCGAGAAAACAATACAAAAACAATGGTAGTAAGTTCCACGAATGAGTCATAAAATAGCAGATAATAAATTTGTTTTGTCATTTGTTACTGTACGTGTGTATCTTTTTGTATGTATTTTTATTGTAGCTATAGTTCCTCCTAAATAATATAAAGAAATAAAGCTCGACTGTCGCTTATAGAGGTATAGATAAGCAGCAGTCTCACTTACGGAGGTCCATGAGGGAAAAACGACTCTCTCTTACAGAGGTTTCTGTTTCTCGCTAATAGAGGTTTTGGGAGCTTAAAATGACGGGTCCTGGCTATTACTCTCACTTATAGAGTTTTCTCACTTATCCAGTTCTCGCTTATCCAGGTTTGACTGTACATGTTCAGTATGTATTTGATACTATTTATTAGCATATGTTAAAACACCACTACTTTATGTATAATTCCGTAATATTATATCTTTGATTAAGGTTTAATATAAGTAAATTTATTATTTTAGTCTAAAATAAGCTAAATTATCTAATAAAAAAATGATTAAGAAAATTAACAATATCTTACCTACCCACATAAAGCAGCATTCAATTCGCAATTCATCCGCAAATATATCATAATTCAGTCATAAAATTCAGCGGTTTGTTTGCCCGTTATTGTTCCTGCGGGCTCCCGTCTGCGTCTGGACAACCAGTTATCTGGACACAGATACGGGTAAAACAAACAGAAATTATAATAAAGCGACGAGCTTTCCTAAATTAGAAGCACCGTACAAAACAATCTCGGGAAGCGATTTGAATTGCGTGGTGGAAACGTACTGGCTGTTTATGTGATTTGACTTAGTAGGTTCGACATGACTCTACTTGCTATCCCAAGTTTTTGAGCTCCCTAATTTTTTTAGAATCGCTTAGAACGATTTGAACAAACTTTTTTGTTTGAAGGTTGAATTTTATTTTTCTCAAACTCGGATCATAATCCAGTCAAGATAGAAGAAGAAGAAGCTTGTGCACAAATGCAAACATGGCAAGGTTTATTAAATTTTCATAGAGCTAAAGCAAAGTTGCACGAATATGCGGAACTCCATTATAAATGATATGAGAAAAGTTTGGGCCTTTTGTCATTATTAATATCAAAATAAAAACGCTATAAAAATTAAAACGCTTACTTGCAATAGCGGCACAGAAATCCGTTATCTAAGAAAATTTCAACTTACTAATTATCTCGGTTGGTAGCAGACGGACGGATTGACAATTATGCCAATGCCTTAGAAAGGTCCTGTCTTTACCCTTTGGGACAGGAACGGCTTAAAATGGAGTGACGTAACGCGTGACGTGACGACAATACCAGTGCGGTTTCACCATTACCTTATACAAGTCGGCGTAGGTAGGTATTGTATTGTCTGCAATGGTTATGTCTAAACAATGCCACCAAATTGCTATTGTTCTGTTTTGAATTTAGAATGGTAATGGTGATTGAGTTACTGCTATTGGAAGAAGTGATTCAGTAATTTGGTTGGCATTATGTGGAACGGGGATAAAATCTAAAAGCTATGTAAGTATTATTAGTAAGTTTAACTATATTTCACTTAAGAGCCACTTCTAAATATAAAAAGGTTATTGCATTGGTCACAGTCTATTTTTTCTAATGTATTTTTGAATCACCACTAATAATAATATCATATAAATATAGTTAAATCGGTTCAATATTAGAAAATAAACTAATTTGTTTCAGGCGTAGGCAGGCGCTTGTCAATTCGAAGTCGGTTGTCTCTTTTCAAAGTTGGTACTTGTTTGAAATCCAAGAAAAGTTTTCTTATTCCAATCAAATTACAAGAATTTACCAATAAAAATGATGCAACTGAATTTAAATATATGTTTTCAGAGAAAAATTGTGAAAAAGGGAAGTGCCGGGGTGAGGAGACACCTTTGGCATGTAAACCAGCGGGAGTGGGTCGGCTGCAACAACACATCACTTTTTAGAATGGCAGCTTCTAAAGTTAGAATTTATGTGATACTTTCGACCTCTGTTTGAAGAATAAAAATAAAAAGAAATCAAATCAATTGAGACCAACTTATTTGAATTTGACAAGCTTGCAAAAAAAATATTGCTTTCAAAAATATTTATATGTTGTTAATTTCCGTGTATTTTAATACTAATATCAATGCATAACAAAACGCAAGAATTGTATTTTAGTGACAAAGATTGACAAAATACACAAAAATATTAAGTACATCGGTAATCAAATAATCCAACCCCTGCCCGTTCCCATTGCAAGGTGCCCATCACACTTGCTGCATTACCACGCTTTGCTTATGGTGGTTAAAGACAGATCAGATATCACAGATGATGTATTTCTGTTCTGATTAAAAATGTAATAATATAAATATGAAAAGGTTAAAACCAATTTTTTCTGTTTTTTGCTCCTAATTCATAACAGCAACAGGTAAGCGCTTGATTCACTGAATATTTAAATGTATAGTCACTTTAAATTTAAAAATGAATAATTAAGTCGAAATGATATAAATATAATAACATAATAATAATAGCGTTCACTTACAACGAGCGTGATTTTTGCCGTTTTTTGTAACAACAGGTAGAAACTTGAAACAATGTTGTATGGTAAGGTGTAGTACTTACCCTTAGTGAGCGAGTCTGACTCTCACTTGGCCAATTTAAAAATGCGTATATTTTTTACAATTTGTGTAAGTATATCAGAATTGTGCACGTATACAATATAAGTCTTACATATTATTATATAACGATATATATTTTGAATGTTCTTTTAAAAATGGCTAAAAACACGAAATTTTGCTACCGTCCCTCACATTATATCAAGCATAAGTGCGAAAGAATCCAACTATTGTCTGTAAGCGCTGTTTTTAAAAGAAATATATTTTCTTCTTCTCTATTTGTTGGCCATCACACTCTGTGTATTGTAGTTCATAGCACCAGTTCTCAAGTTGTATCAATTTTCAAGTTATAAAATAATCACAGTATTATGTCGTCTTGGTCAAGTGAAGGCAGGTCATGTATCGAAGTTAAGCGGTAGAGTCTTTTACTAGAGTTTCTATGGAGATTTCCCGCGAACACGAAAACCACGTTATTCCATCTTTATATATTTTACCCACACTTGTACAAACAAACAAGACATTATTAGTTAGTAATCCACTATTATTACGCAACAATACTTCAACAACCAGTTTTGCAATAAACATACGGTCAAAGACGCCATTTTTTCAGTGAACGCGAGTAAACTCCAAAAAAAAGGTGCTAATTTTCCCTTGAGCAGTTTAACACTGAAAAAGTCATTTGGCGCGGCGCCACCATCGCTACTCCCGGCGCGGGCGTGGTAGAGACACTACGAGTACAGCGAATTCGAAGTAAATTAGCCGATAAAATAGTACGTATCGACACATAGCCGTATTTGTGCCTGTTTTGTTGAAGTTTTGACCGACTTCAAAAAGGAGGGGACTCTCAATTTCTCACATTTTTTTAAATGTTACCCAATTTTCTAGAGGTAATTGAACCGATTTTTTTTGTTAAAAGTAAGTCCATTTGTTAATTTTTAAATCTATAAAACTTTCTGCTCCTGTCCAAATAACATCTTTGAATTTTCTGATGACATATTTTAGTGATGATAACAAATAGATTTGTAACTGTAATTTTAGAAACTGTTAAACACGTCTCTTCTATAAGTAGGAGGTGTAGAATTAGGATACCATACTGGCTAGATTGAGGGCTGGGAAACATATGATAGAAATGTATTAACCTTTTCCGATAAGCCTTGCTAAAAACTTAAAGCCGACAAAGTCTACAGTACAAAGAATCGCTAGTTAAAGTCCGATGTTACTATTAAATATACACTAATCCAAGTTCTATCTGACTTATAATCAGATAGAACTTGGAATAGTGTATAAAGATATAATACTAACAGAGGAGCTAGAATTTAGATAAAACTAGATGAGACCTAGTTTCATTAGAGATGCTCGCTAGATTTTATATTATAGTAAGGGAGCCCACGATGCCAAATGGGGATTTACTCGAGCGTCATAGAGACGTATTGCGTTGCAAAGCTCGGATGATAGGAAGTAGAAAATATTATAGGTGTTTACCATTTTAGTGATGGAGGAAGCATCTAGGAGGATATTATTTTTTTTTCTAAGGAAATCAAAACATGTAAATGTTCGAGCGTGTCAGATTATAATATTTTCTGTGCTCCATCATGCTTCTGATATCAAATATATGTTAAACTGACAATTTGCATGGTGGTGGTGGCCACACAGGTAGAAAATAGTTAAGAAAAAAGAAATCCCCCCACTCCCTAACATTCCATTCAAATCATTTAATTATTGACATGCACACTGTTTAGCTAGTAATAAGCCTACCGTATCTTAATCTGACGCATTTGATTATTTCAGGCAAACAAAGTTTTTTTTTTTATTTTGCGGGCTGCTCTATTAGCTCGGCTCTTTATTGAGAGCTTATATTTGGTAGATACACTCAACAGGACCTAAGGAATCTCCCATCTGTTAATCTGCTACGCTCGAGTATGTCACAAAATCCCCTCTTGGGCTCCCCTACTATTAAAAAACTAGGCGAGCGTAAAAGAAGCATTATTGATTACGCCATTATTTTATGTTTAGATAAAATGAAATATAATAACACAACTCTTTATTATATAATTATCAATCAATAATTATAATAAATAAAATCTTACAAATATGTACTAGGTTATTTAATGGCGGCCTTATCGCTTAAAGTGATATCTTCCAGTCATTCGTAAATGAATGACATAAAATTAGAGAGGCCTTAAAATATTACATATGTTTTTGTATATATTATGGAACGAAGGTTGTTCTGCTATTTCCAGTGCTTTTGAAATTATGTACAGTTTTTACCCGACTAGGAAAGAAGGAGGGTTATGTTTTTTGAGTGAATTTATGTTATTATTAAACATTTTGACAGCATACAATTGTTATTTATAGGTTTTGTAAATAATAAAGTTTTTATTACACATAATTAATATTTAAATAACGTTTCACACTCAAAGCTCCCTACTGGTATTTCTCTTGCGTCGGGAAGATTTAAATATTATCAATATATTTATACTAAAATAATAAAATGTCAGTACATACCTTAGTGCTAGAACTTATTTGCGTTAAGACTTCTGTACACATATATTCAGAAATAAACTGATTTTTGCAAACAAAATCAAAATTGATTACCGACTCAAGCATGAACGATTCAACGTCACGAAATCATAAACCATGAAGAATACATCGACTTTCTCATAAATAGTGAATAATCAACATCGATTATGCTAAACATCGTGATCTAAAGTTCTTTTTACCTTAAGTGATTACGCAGTCGTGAAGACGACTAACTGAAATAAACATAAATATAACAGAATAGAATAGAACAGAATATTTTTTTATTTCTAACAGAAAACAGTGTACACAACTTAAAAAAATATATTTAGATAACTTTAATCACTGCTTTCTGTAACAAACAGGTTCCGACTCAACATAATGCTGGCTGAAACAACCAGCGCTGATCTTCCGTTGGAGCCGGGAGGTGACGTAACAGTGAGGTTGACCGTGCGATCTCGGTAACAAAGTGGAAATTAAAGGCGCTGATAGAACTGTTCCAGTTATTTCAATACAAAAATCTAATCTCTTTACCATTTTTGATAACTACATTGGAACTACATATAAATATCATAAAGTAAGTAGGTAGCATTTTAATTTTATGAGTCTACCAACCCTATTGAATAGAATAGAAGTCCAGCCATCTCCGGGAAATCAAACAAAAATGAAAAATAAATGTTCGCATTGAGTACCTCCCTATTTTTGGGAAGTGAGTCGGTAGGAAATAGGAGTAATTTCTTCACCTCGGAATTATAATACCCAGGCGAATTATACCACGAGTTACCTAGAAATAAGCAGCAATATAACAGAGCGCACATCTCAATAGTTTTATTATGGTACATTAGCCATAAAACTGGCTTTCAACTGTCGATATTACCGTAAAAATGTATTTTATTATGCCGTAACAATACGTCCGGGCATCGTATACAATAAATCATATCAAATGTTTCCGCGCGGCGAGCTCGATGATTGATAGGTATGGAACTTTAGTTTTATCAACGTAGATACATAGGTGGGATATTTCCCTGTGGTATAGTTTTAACTGCCTTTAAAAATCGGCCAAGTGCAAGTCAGGCTCGCGTATTAACATTATTTGTATAATATTAGTTCAAGTTTCTACTTATAGCCGTTAATAATATCTCTTTATTATAATTTTTTTTTGCTGTATTTGTTATGGGATGAAATTTAATGACCACCAAAAAAACAATCGTTGCCCTAAACAGCCTTATCCTAAAAAGTAAAACATGTACAAATAAATGAAACCTGTAGCAAAATCTTTCGGGCTTTTAAGTCATGCCTGCACTTATTTAGGTTGGCACTTTACGTTTACTGGTGATAATTTCGTATTAAATAATAAATTAAATCCTGGTAAGTACTTACGAATTTTTGGGCGTAATATTTCATTATATCCGGTGAGTGCTTAAACCTAAGCCATTTGATATTATAGATGCAACAAAACAACGTGATTTATGAAAATGTAATTTCTAGCTATCAGAGTTGATGGGATACTGCCTGGTGACAGACGGATGGACAGCGAAGTCTTTGTAATAGGATCCCGTTTCACCTTTTTTTTACCTTTATAAAAGAGATGGTTCACATAGATACGAATATGTGAGGTATTTATTTCTTTTGCGCACACAGGAGAACTACAGTAAGCAAAAAGTACGGAATACATAAATGAAAAAAAATATAATTTATCTCGAGTTACAGTGTCCCGTGCGTCAAATAAGTCAACGATCAGCATGACATTATTAAGACATTACAAAAATAGACTGCACTTATTTTAATTCCAAAAAAGAAATTAAGCAAAAAAATAGCCAGTAAAATTATTCCAATCCAAATAAGGGAAAAATTGACAACAGAAATAAGGCTTTGCCAATAACACGTTGAGGAAAACGAGTGCAAAAAACGTCTATACTTCTTTCGCACTTACAGGGTGTCGTACAAACAAACAATTTCGTTCTGTCGTACCTCGCACTTAGTTTGTAAATATTATTTTTCCCAATAATTCCTTTTTGGCAATCTTTTTAACTGACTTCAGAAAATAGTAAAATTTTTCGTTACTGGAACGAATAAATAAAAGAATTTTATTGTACACCAAACAAAATACACATAAATAAGTATATAATTATAGACAATGGTAGTACAATACATAAATAAAATATAATAGTAGAATTATAAATCAAAATAACTTATTTCTGTCAAATTGGTGCTGAAACAGAAAAAAACTCTTAATTTTATTAAAATCGTTTATGTAGTTAAAATTAAATATAAAAAAGAAAACCCATTTGTAAAAACACCTGATGGATTTATTACATTTCCAAAATAATCATGTATTGCGTTAATTTTTGACAAAAAAACGTCACTTTTGACAACAACGTTTAATAAGAGAGTAGAGAAGTAGAGACTTTATTCCCTCAAACTTATGTAACTCTCACGATTTCAAAGTAAAACGTCTTCAAGATCAGCCATTCACGTAATGGCCGATTCAGAAGAAATTACCCGTTTAACACGCCACACCCTGTACGCGTTTCAATACCGCTATGTGCTGTACAATACCGCTTTTTGTAATACCGCTTTCCATTTACGTTGTCTCTGTAATTCCTTTCAATTTGCGGAGATCAGTACCTTTTCATTTTTGGTATTGCTCAGAGCGCAGAACATTTGAAGGGAGTGAAACAATTTTGTGGAGACGAAGTGTTTGACTAAGCGAGAACCAGAAATGGCCAGCGATAGAATATTGTACGTTGTTTTTCTTTGATTTTCTTTCTCAGGCGCTAGGTACGAGATTAAGAGTCCAATATTAAAGTTGTACCTTATACTTGCATAATATTGAACCATATTTGGAATATCTGTATTATATGAGAATAAACTTGTGACTAAGGTAAGATTTTACCTATATATTTGATGTTTGTGTGTCTACATAAATAGTTCATTCATTAATTTATTCAATTCCTGACAGACCGAGTCCACAATCAACGCAGAGCCTAAATCACAGAATTTAGAGACATGAAATTTGAAAGGTGTCATTAAACTATACTTAGAAATACTTTTTTAAATTTGTCATCCCTAAAGGGATCAAATGGGGGATCAAAGTTTGAAACTTGAGCTTTTTTATATTCCATTTTAAGTTACGTGCAATGCCGTGGGTGACAGCTACTGATTTTAACAGACTTCAAATGGTAAGGTTGTGAGGTGAAAATAGTATGTCATATTCTTTGTTTTAAGCGTGTGCTCCCCGATTTCTTAGAGACACCTGGGACAATAAAAATATTTTGATAAAAAGACTTAAATGGCCCCAAAAAAAATGTACAAAATTGGTTTAGAACTTTGAATAGAAAATCAAAATAACGAAAACATCGAAGAGGCACTTACCAAATTAAACTCGGTTGGTCATCTATCTAAAAATAGTACTTATTACAAGAACTTCATAAAATACCAAACTACAAAAGACTACATCCAGAACATAAGTCTTATAAGTCTGCTAAACCTTTAAGCCATTGCCATTCCGAACACAATACCTACTAAGAAGAAAATGAGAATAAAAAGAAGTGGTCGGTCAGCACATCCCTGGCGGCTTTCAGCGGAGTATCGATCTAATACGACAAACATAATAACGACCACGAAACTGGGTAACGGCTATTTGAAGGAGTTATGCGGTAGTGCCATCAAAATTAATAAGTTTAAACAACAAATATTGTTGCCTGCTGAATTAAAGTTGATTTTCATACTTACATTGAGCATTTACATATTTTATAGGAGAGCAAAAGAAAAGTACACAGAAATAATTTAATCTCTCCTTTGTTTTATTTCTCTAGCTAGATTTGGTTTGTTCATTTAACTAAATTAAACACATTTCTATTATACAAAAATACTCATTTTTGACCTTGTTTGCTTGATTCGATATATTGCTAGATTTAGCATCACTGTATTATATCTTCTTTGTCACACCATTACATTGATGAACCAAAAAAAAAATATTTTTAGTCTAAATTATAACTCTAAGTGTAAGATTTAAATCGTCGAAATTTTTGATAAGTAACTCATGTTAATTCATACTATGTCCTCCATAACGGAAAGCTCTGTTAAGTCATAAAACAGTTTAATTACTATCAGAACTGCAAGAATAGTAATTTTTGCCATTTATTTTAAATCGTATAATACCGTAAATGCGTATTTTAAGTGTATTCTAGATTTTAACGGTTACTAATCTTTACAAACACGTACCTCATTTATTATTGTATTGTATTATGTATTGTAGTATTTTATTATATTTATTCTTAGTCCCAAACTATTGCATAACACCATCCATCTCCCAATAAGTAGAGAGTTGAAAGTCGCACAGATTTATCAGAAGGTTTCTCGACCGCTGCCCTGTTTGTTTGCCCCTTTATTATGTGGATTTTTCTAGTTCATTACACTGATGAAAATTATCCTGGCTCAAAGGTACGACGAGTAGTCCAGGAGATATGAATTGTTTTTCGAAGCCAGCATATTGGGGAATTAATTTTATTGCAGGTAATAAAATTATATTTTATTTGCATTGCTTTTCTTTATATGCCTGTTGTAATTGGGATGTGGTGTGTCATGAAATAATAGCATAATAAATTAGTTGACATTTGTTATAATAATTCCTGAAGTACAAAGTTGCAGGTGAGGCTTGGAATTGAATATTATTTTACGTGATTTTATCATAGTAAAAAAATTAGCGCGCGCGGGAAGAAACCTATGCTCAGCATTGGATAGTTGAATGATGATGAAGATGAAGCAGTGATTACTCAGTGAGTTTAGTGACATACACACGTACAAGAGAATTATATATATGTTTTTCTTACCAAGTGATGTCAGAATCATTGATTACCTACTAAGTAATGAATTAATACTTGATGTCACAATTCTTGAAAGTCATTAATTTTATTTGGCCGATACCCGTGTTTCATTTCTAACTCTATGGACGCAGTACGGTCTAGTATAAAGCCAACCAATCAGGGACAGCCTTTGGACAGTTGACAAATTAACAATTTTAAGATTGTAATTTGACAGTTTCACTTCGATAGATTACAATCTACCGAATAATAATACGTTACATTGTAAGCAGTACGTTGAGGTTCACGAACTCTCGACAGTTTACAATCTCGCGAGACAGATTATAATCTAACGGTATTTACAATTTTACGGTGACATATATAAAGATTGACAAGTAACGAAACGCTGGTGGCGCCATACAAAGCTCAGTGTACGCGCAATCGCACCGAACTTCTAATCATGAGAGGGGTGATAACAAGAACAAGCAAACTGGTTTCATTTTGACAGCGCTCAAGCAGCGATCTGTCAAAACAAACCAAGTCCGCTTGTTCTTGTTTTTGCTTCTGTCATACCTAAATCTAGCCGATCGTCTCCCAAGTAACATACGAGCATGAAATAAAAACCTACATATTGAGAATCTTCTTCATTTTTTAAAAACTATTTTAAATTATGTGATATATTTTGTTGTCTAGTATTTTAGCAAATTCATTTGGTTGTGAAGTCTCGAAACAATTTTAAGACCAGAATATTTCTCGACGGGCTTTCGGGACGTTTCTCGACGAAACCATTTTCCTCTAAAGCATTTCCCGCAACAGTTTATCAACGTTGCTCAGTTCGTTTATCATTTGTCAAAAGTTACTTTGAATAAACTAAAATTGAAACAAATTCAATTTGAATACAAAATATAGTACTGAATAATGATACTGGAAGACGAAGGCAATTAATTTGTTGACGGTTTATTTGACAGAAGATGTTGTTTAATAGTAATTCAGCAATTACTTTACCAACACGCAATTTAGTCAGCGTTGTAGACTATACGGCCTACAACCCATTCAGAAGAAGAAGAAAAGACCCGTGCCCAGCCGTGGGATGCTATAGTAATTAGATTAGTGTTGGTTAGGTTAAGTTGAGCTATTTATCAAGGTGTTTAGAGTTTTTGACACTTGCGATTGGTTTAATTATTCTTTTGTGACTTAAGCGTGTTTATCTTTGTATTTATATAAAAATGAATCCCTATATTCTTTGGTCACGACATCACACGTGAACGACTGGACCGATTTCACAGTCTTTTTGTGTTTGTTATTGTCAGAAGGTTTTAATAAGAGAAAAATAAAAATAAATATATATATAAAAATGAATCCGTTTCTTTCACTAAAACTCGAGAACAGCTGGGCCGATATTGCTGATTTTAGTCTTGAAATGATTGTCGTACTCCAGGAAAGGTTTAAAAGGGGAGATACATAACATACGTAATTGTTAGGCGGTACGAAGTTCGGCGGGTTAGCTAGTAGTACCTATATAATAAATATAGCAGCTTCCGTTCCGCAGTACTACGAAAAATTATAACATACAAATATTCTTATAGTTTTACCCTGACTATTTAGTGTCCTTCTGTCTGTCTGTCCGTCTTAAGTTTGAACTTTGATCTTTCAAAATCTATATATCGCTTGGAGTCATCGCAGAGCCTATATAATCTGCTGAAACTAGAGACATCAAATTTTAAGACTTAAATTTTACTTTTTATTTTGTACTAAAAGAGGATATTCGGAAATTCTTCTTTAAGTTCCATTTTTTGTTCATATGCTGCTTTAAAAATGCCATTTTTGTCCTAAATAAGAGCCAACAATTTCGTTACATTTCGTTTCTACCAGACGTTCAAGTAGCAAAGTACTTAAAAAATTACCAAAACACTTATCAAACTTACAAAACAAATCTCTATAGAACATGAAAACTTTCATGTTAGATATTTTCGGCACATACCATTTTTATTACTTTATCATTTAAAATGTTCAAATCCAATATAAATAGATGTTTGTCACTGTCTAGGTCGCATCTGGCTAGGTCTATAACTGAATTATCCACAGACTAGATAAATGTGTGCGGCGAAAATATTATTCTGACTGAATGTGATATGAAATAGTTCTTTGCTCCGCTAAGCTGTGTAATTAGATTAGATCTTTTTTATCATGCTTTTGCAATATGAGGAGAACATTTGAGAAAAAAAAAACTTATTTTCTTGTATTATTATTCTTGTACTTATTGTATATTATTATTATGGGTATATTGTGACTTTAAAATGATCGTGAACAAACTTGCTTTGCAGAGAGGATACAGACGAAGAGGAGAGGCTTGCATTCGACCAGCGAGGTGATCCAGGGTCTATCAGCGGAACTTTATGGTTTGGTACAATAGATCAAACCGATTTAACATTTTTTTTCGATACAAAAAAAAACTAACGTCATTTTGTTTTGCCATTTTATCATGAACATTTATATAAATTTACAGATCACGAATCATATCTACATATTGTGTATGTTGATTAATTAATTGTAAAAAGGTGTGTAGTGTCGTAAATTTATAGTATTGCCAGATTTTATTTGGAATTAATATTGACATTTTTATACTTGCAACATTAAAATACACTTTTCATATTGGTCGATATAAAGACCAATCAAAAACGAGAGCCAATAGTGACGGTTCCCGGGATTTTTTATTAAAAAGGAGGGGGTAGTTAGAGTTTTCAAGAAAAGAAAATGTGTTGTCTGGCTTTGTCCATCTCCGAGCATCGTATCGAAACGTTCTTCCCCGACTTGTTTCCTGTATTATATCAACTTATGTATAGTTGAAAGTAATTATATGTGAATAAAAGTGATTAAATTTGTAACTGACTTTGAATTCATGTTATCAGTAAATTTAAAAAAAAAACTTACTTAATTATAATTAACTGTCTGGGCTCCGCGCTGTTACCCGCGGATCTCTAATTTTAGCCTATGTTACTCCGTAATAATGGCGAAAGAATTTTTTGATATTTGTCCAGTATGTTAGGAGTTTATACGTTACATGAAAAAATACAAAGATATAAGAATACAAGTGTTTCCTCTTCTACTATTATTTTAAACTATTGCATAGCTTTTATCGCCAGCTTTGAGCACGGTGACTGAATCAAGAAATTCCGTAACGAAAATAAACCTAACACTCGTCTAACGTTCAGTTAGACAGACTTCGTTTGTAACATATAATAAAAGCAATGAAGTAGATAAAGCTAATATTAATATATCTCCTCTATTTATTTTTATGTTGGCAGATAAACAAACCTACTATATATTCGGGAGACGTAGCTTTCCGTTTAGTCGTGTAAAAGATACATGATATCCCGGATTAACCTACTTTTTATAGGAAATAGTGTCCTTTTTAGAAGTATATATCTGCAGACAAAACTATCGATTTATTAATAGATTTAAAAAAATGAGGAGGTTTATATCAATTTGACGGTATTTTCCTACAAAGGACTTATGTTTGTGATTAATATTGTATATTAATGAGAAATGCATCACTCGCCTCCTTCATTATGTACAAAAATATCCAAATTCTTTTAATTGTAGTGGCACTATAACATCTCTGGATGATTAATGTATCCTAGGTAGGTCCAATGGTCACATTTGTCCAAAGGTGAATTGTACCGCCTGTCACAAATGTCAAAATTGAAACAATAAAAAAGCGTAAATCGCCTTCTTGCGTAAATAACATGGAAATATTTTGATTTGAAATTACGTTGGTACACTGCGATAAGTAACGTCATTTTGAATTCGGTTGATATATTAAAGATTAATAAATAGTCCCTAACGTATTTATGGTATCATGTACACTGTCCTGGCCGGAGCTCCATACATTTTTGAAACAATTCTTTTCCAAAAACACAGTAGTCAATTCTACAGTATTTTTTTGAGATTTGCAAAAATAGTAAGAACTTAATTCTGATGTATGTTAATTGACTTTTAGAAGATGCTTTATCGGGTTTGGTGAATTTCTTTTTTTGTTTGATATTACATTGCTACTGTTATCTCGAGTAAGTTTTATCAAAATCTCTCCCAGAACTTTAGTTTGGTTTAAAAACATACAGTCGCCAATTTAAATTACTAATTAATAGTCTGCGTCGTAAACTAGGTAAGTACCTGTTCAATTTAGTTTCATTATCGTAAAATTTAATTTGGGCTGGTATTTTTTTTTTACCTTAAAACTTGGTTTAGCTTTTTTTTGTTATTTTGATTCACAAACCAAGGCACTGGACTAATATGATTTGAAAATTAATGTGAATCGTCTCGTGAAGTATAAGTTTATTCTTTCAAGCAAATAAAAACAAAGTCCAAATCGAGGAACGTATACAGAAAACCAAAAAAATGCAAAACCTCATTATTTTGTGAAGACACTTAAAAACTTGACTTTACATGCTAATGTTATAAAATATTACCTGAAAAAATAGTAAATAATAATAAACATTTCACACTCAAAGCTCCCCACTAGGATTTCTCCTGTTCTACCTGGAATTGAACCCGGGACCGTCGAATCTCCAAGCAAGCATACTAGCCACTAGACCACGGCGGCCGTCCAAAATAGTGGGTCCACATCGGTATTAAATCATCAGTATCAAAGTCGGGAATCCTCGAGCAAAATTACGTCATGATCATTTTATAAATAAAATATTAGAAGGCTCTCGTGGAGAGGGTCTAGTAAAAATATAATAAATTACTTTTAACTTTTGCGGTAAAAATATTTTTTTACTAGGTGCACACCGCGTTGTTACCTACGAAGATTCGATTATCCCACGAAAACACTGCATTTTTCCGGGACAAAAATTAGCCTTAAGTTTAATCTAGGATGTAAGGAATCCTGATATGAAATTTTATACTAATTCGTTCAGCAGTTTGAGCATGAAGGAGTAACAAACAAACACACATACAAAGTTTCGCCATATACGAGTGATATGCTCAGTTTAGGTTTAGGTACTCATCTAAGAGTTAAAAACATTGTTCATATAGACAATTCTCTAATTGGAATACTATGGAACAATTAAAGGATTTAAAGAAATTGTATCCACGTTGTATTTTGAATTTAAGAGTATATTTTAGGGCAAATTTTCTACGTTGGGAAGTTATACTCTCGTTTCTATAAATTGATTACTAATAAAGGTAATTTAATATAATATATTTAGGATATGAATTTTTGTTTCACTAGTGATTTTCACTTGCGGTGTTGCCCGCTACATAAAATAGAATAAAATTAAGTTTCAAAATTTGAACCCTTGTTTGACCCTCGTTAGGGTTAATTTTCTAAAAATTATTCATTAATACTCCCTATAACAACATATAATGAATACACTCAAATGTCATGTCTTTACACTTGGTTCAGTGGTTTGGGCTTTGCGTTGAGTCCTAGCAAATATTTTTATTATTTTATATATAAATTTTAAAGCTCTTTTCAAAGCACATTCATAGCTAAGAACAAATTACTTAGCTAAAAAAAATACGCCAAGCAAATTTTTTAGTTATCTTGATTTGGAAAACAAACTTCTACTTTTGGTAAACAATTTTTACATCAAAGGATAATTTGTAGACTTCAACGAATTGAGAACTTTGTTCAATTTCGATTTCTGTTCAAGAAAAAGTGACACACCTTACTGTGTATAAATGTGGAGTGATAGAAGATGTTACTAGTGGAGTCTATCTGCTTCAATGAAATACTCTTGGATTGACTTACAGGTTGAATATGTAGGGCGATATAATAATAACCAGGCAGAACCCAGTTCCGATGCCGCGAAGGATTTATTCCACTATGTAAGTCATCTCAAATGACTGCGTATTAGTGCTACCAGTTAAAACATAATTCTTGGAATTATACACCAGTTACTGAATGCGATGAGATTGCCATATTAGCAATAAAAGCCCTAAAATTAATGTGGTAAAAATAAAAAATTATCCTTTTTAAAATAAATAAGAGACTATCACGACGACCATTACGTCACGTGCCGATAAAACTTCATCAGTTATTTCGATTTTATCTCTTGACCGATTTTAATCAAACTACAATGGGACCACAGGGAAAAATACCGTCTCAAACAATCAAAGTTCTTAAATTCAGTCCATCCGTCTCCAAGAATTAAGGTAAAAAAAGTCTAATCGAGTACCTCTAAATCGAATCTTAAAGCCTGTTAAAATAATGCAAGTCAAATTGCGTACCTCATTTTAT
The DNA here is from genome assembly GCA_947049295.1 of Ligdia adustata. Taxonomy (NCBI): domain Eukaryota; kingdom Metazoa; phylum Arthropoda; class Insecta; order Lepidoptera; family Geometridae; genus Ligdia; species Ligdia adustata. The sequence goes on from OX346237.1 coordinate 8,395,105, forward strand.
TTGGAAATCTGTAAAATAAAACGCAAACTTAGTAAACAGAACGCAATCTCAAACAATACAAAACAGCTGAAGTACACAAAAGAAACAAATAAAAGTGGCGTATTTCCAGTGACGACGTAAATCAGCGACGTTCATTGTTGATCGAACGACGCGCGTTCGATTGATGACGCGCTTCTATCTTATATTCTGCTCACTCTCCGAGACTGCCGGCATAGTAATAATATCTGTTAGAGGCTAAAAATCTACTGGGATTCTAGCTAAAAAGAAAATTTTAGTAAATATTACTAGAGCCAGCAGAATCAAACGTGTTCGTCTTTAAGACGTGTCGAACGTGCTCAAAACCCGGCTTTATAGATTCGTCTTACTATCTACTAAAATAAAGGCAAGATTTTAATTGTTGTATGTAACGAATACACTTAATAAGAACTGGACCGATTTCAAAAAATATTTTACGATTAGAAAGTTATATTATCACTGAGTAAAATAGGCTTTTTTTATTAATACAGTAAAGATCTTTCGAAATCCCTAGTAAGCTCTAATGTGTAACAAGTAAAAAAGATAATTTTGAAAATTCTCGACATTTGTTGTTGAAGACATTTTGGATTTGAAATTATCGTAGTGTATAGTATTCTACTAGTCAAGCCTATTTATTTGATATCCATATAAAGGGATTGGGAAATTCTACTTCTCCATTTTGTGGCGGCAGCCATGTTGGACCGACCATTTTGAACCAAATGAACACAATCGGTCCATACGTATGGGAGCTACGATGCCACAGACAGACACACACAGATACGTCATACTTATAAAACCCTTCGTTTTTGATCGAGGGTTAAAAATGACAATAAATTAATTGTCTTTCATCGCATGTGCTACTGAAATATCAATAAAGAAAAAAAATTATAATACTATAAAAGGTATCAATATCCACAAAAATATTCACCCGTGCGTAAATATAAAAAAATAAAAACGTACAATACAGATAATATAAATTGCATTGGGTTGCCTTATCACCTAAAGCGATTCTAATCTACTAGGCTCATCTTATCATACTACTTGATATTTATCTGCTATCTGTCATTGTAATAGAAAAAATAGCTAAGTCGTAAGTTTTTTTGGGTGCGAATTCTTGTTTATATAGGTAATTAGAATTTTGTCAGACGATTTTATCCGAGTGCGTTAATATCCTTGTTCCTTGAAACTCTTGATTGTAGTGTTCAGCAAACAGGACCGAATGAATGCCTTTAATCTGCAGATCGTCTATTAAATCCGGGACGACTGTTTCTTTGCAGAGAAAAGTACATTTCATTAAATATCGTATGCTTTGCTGAAATTGAGATTTAAAAAGAAAAACCTTTAATTCGGTGGCACATGTAGTTTACATTTATTTCGATTTTAAAATCTTACTACTAGTATATTTACTAGTAAGTCTAAACGGAAGCATCGGTAAGCAACTCCAACAACTAAACAAGTGGTTAAAAGTGACTATAATCAAGTGGTTAAAAGCGAGTTCGAAAAAACCGACTGTTGAATTGTTAAACCTGTGTATCATACTTAATTTATTTTTTTAAATTTATTTTTAGATTCAGATCATTCGTAGTCGGGTAAATTTTGAACGACATTCGTAGCAGAGTCACTGCGCTCGCCCGGTCATTAACTTCTGATTATAACGTCTTTATCTCATTCTTTATATTTACCTTAAGCTCATAATCAAGTAAAATAACTCTTCCAATAAATCTCAATTTGGTTTCAAAAGGCTTATAAATCAAGACGAAAATCCCACAAAAAGCTCAGAACTAGTAGTAACTCTTACTTAAACTGCAACACTGCATTGAGTTCATTTCGAATGAATGCACCTATTGAAAGCAAAGAGCTGGTCTTTAACTGAAATGGACAGCTCAGTTAACTCCAAGACCCCTGGTTCAGAATTTATTGCAGCGAGTGAATGGCCAATTTTCTAAGTACGAATTTTGCTTTGTAGATAATATTGTTAAAGTATATTTCTGCACTGGACAGCAATTACAGGCATAGAAGTTTATCCAAAGAAGAGATGTTTCAGAAATGTATGGAGCTTCGCTCAGGACAGTGTACAATACGAGTAGTGTACATGATACTATAAATACGTTTGGGATTATTAATCTTTAAATTATCAACCAAATTCAAAATAACGTAACATATCGCAGTGTACTACATTATTTTCTGTACACAATGAAGAAAACAACGTAAGTAGGTCTAATTAAAACCCAATATTCACCATATCTTTAAGAAGTTTTTGGTAGACGTACACCATTCTAGCCGAAAATAAATCAAGTCCTTTGAATAATAACGATAAAAGTAATCGAATAGAAAAAGAGTCTAACAGTAAAACAACAACCAAATTCGGATAAAAAACAGTCTCAAAATCATACTTACATTAGTCAAGTGGTAGTCAGCTTATTCACTCTAATATTATAAAGAAGAAAGATTTGTATATTTGTATGTAACGAATGAACATTTATAAATTGTCATCATATCAAAAAATCGCTGTTAATAATCTTCATTGTCACTTAGTAACATAAGCTATATTTATTACTAGAAAGTCAATTAGAGATCCGCTGGTAACACTGCGGAATGCAGCTATCTATTTATATATTAAAAAAATATCGTTATTAGATCTAGTTTTAATTTAGTTGCTTTGATTGTTTTTAGTAACATCTGGAGTATACTTTGCATCTATTGAACAGATGGGTTAAGGTCATTGTTAATCGTGTCTTCTATTAATATGCCGTGTTCTTATTAGGCTAAGTGTAAGCTGTTACCTGTTTGCTACTAGGTCGTTTATAATATTTAAAGGATATGCGCGTATTAACACATCAAGACTTAATTTTTAATTTGACGAATTTTTTCTCTATGATTTTTTATGTGTCTTCGGTTCTACGTCGGCCATTACTTTCGCCAATTTGATGAGGTTTGAAAAACGTTATATTGGCGAACACAAAACCAAAACTGAATAGGCCATCAAAATACTTAGAATGCACAGTCCCAAGATATTTGCTATGTAGCAAAGTGATGTGTTTGACGTAGGTGTAGGTCGCGCAGAAACACAAACATTTTTAGCAATAAAAACCGTTATCGGAACAATGCGCGAGAGCAGCGAGCGAGTTTTTTTTATGCTTGTATATCCCACAGGATCTCGTAATATTTCCGGGATGACTCATGTTCCGAAGAATAAAATGACAGTCGAAGCGCTTATTCCTCTATCGGTAAAAACGTAAAGTTTTTTGGTAGTTTATTGCTATCCTGCAGGAACCTGTTAGTATTTCGGGATAAAAACTGGAACAAACATACAAACTTTCGCATTTATAATATTAGTGTGAATAGTCAAGTAATAATAAAAATTCAGCTGGTTAGTAATCATTTATGATGATCTCGTTACCGATACATGTTGGAAAAGAGGGACTCTAGGGATCAAACTATACATTTTATAGGAAAAATATTTTTTCGAATATTATTGATAATTATCTTGAGATTAAGCAAAAACAGAAAAAGTTAGTAATACATTTTTGAGGATCATCAAATCGACATATTTAATGCTTGCTATTATTTCTCTGTTAGCTACCACAACCGAGAGTCATATACAGGATATAGTTGGGCGTTTCATCAAAATCAAGTTGCTCACGAAAAATTAGCTTGATAGCAATCAAAGTGCAAAAATATTCTAGGGATCCTGGACTATTTCTTCTCTCGCCTCGTCAAATTGTTAAACGTTAATGTAATATCAAGAAAATAATTAAAATCTACAAACTGATTTTTGATACAAGTCAAGCTTTTATTTCAAAGACTTTATTGTACGCATTTCGCAGTGTTCGCTTGCCGATTCATTCTTTTAGTGGCTGATTTGCAGCGAACAATATCTGCAATATGTAGAGATGACTTTTGAGACATGAGAGGGACTTTAAACGTCACCGGGATATTTTGCTAATGTGACATAAAATGTCGAAATGTTACATTATTTTTTCTATGCTGCTACGGCGTCGCGCTGCAATACGTTTTGCGTTCAGGCACTCACTGTACGCCTAATGGGGAGACGACCTTAGTGTTAATCTTACCTTAGATGTTAACATTTCTCTATCGTTAAAAAATTGACTTCGCTTAGTATCAGTTGATAGTAAATCAATTCATAGTGAAACTGGCCCAAGCGATTTCCCAATTACAAAACGAACGCCGTAAATACGTTTGTAGCGATGATGGTTGAGTGGTTAGTGGGGTCGATTGCCGTGTAAAAGGTACAAAGTTTGATCCCACAAAACATGCGAAAAAAGCCGGAGCTACCGGTGAAGGAAAACATCGTGAGGAAACCACAACATGGTGGTAAGGCGCTTCCTATCGCTCGCCTTAAGGTACCACCCTAAGGTTGTAATCTGTCGCCAAACACATATCGGTGGGTTCTTGCAGCCTTCCTTGAGAGCCAGTGTATTCCAGACTAGGCATGGTCCATCTAGGCATCGCTGACTTCCGTGGTTGTGCGAACTTATGGTCAAATGCCTAAAGGTGTAGGATAAAAAAAATACAAAAGAGTACCGAATTAAAACTTCCGTTCTGTCACATCTGGTACGAAATACACAATCTATTGAATAAACTTCGAACTGTTAACCTAAGTAAAACTAGCTTATTTTCACTTACCTACACCTTAGCTGCCACACGAGTCCATTCATTGCAGATTTTGTTTTTAAAAATGTTTTCGACGCGTTAGAATACGAGTAGTTCAGAGTGCATTCGAGCGTTTGGCGACCTTCCAACATTTGAGTTGAGGCTATTCAGGGTACCGTGTGACTTTACTACATATAATAGATATGCAGTGTGTGACTTTAGTTACATTTTATACCTAAGTTTTAGTGAGTTTGAGGGTGTTAGGTCGGAAATGTTATGATGGGTCGTGTTTTTGGATTTGTATGTATTTTATAAGTAACTACCGCTTTTTACCAACATCCTAAAATAGGAGAATATACTGATTTCGGCTGCATTTTTTTATATTTGTTATCAGATTTATCCGAGATGGTTGAACCGATTAAAAAAAACATTTTGTTTCAAAGGGTTTCCAAAGTAGACCAATTTAAATTTTAACAAAATGTTCACTGCCGAAATATATTATAAAATTGTAGCAATGCCTGCCTTTTAAGATGCTTTTTTTTAAGAATAATTGTGTTAGCTCAAAGCCTTTGGTAGTTACCAGCAACACTCATTTTCCACTACTTAAATCTTGAATTTTGAAGCAGTGTGACTTGACGACGTACAACCAATTAAATTTTATATCTAGGTTTAAGAACTAGACTTAAGTGTTATTAGTTTTTTAAATTTGGGTTTGAAATATTATGGTTGTAGCACCGTATTTGTTTTGATTGACGACAGGCATAGTGTGAGTGGTTATTGTATTTACCATACATACCAATCACTGAAAGCTTATATTGCTAGATTTTTAAAAGAGACGATTTGCTAGTACCAGTACAAAAGTTTATGTATTTTTTATAAATTACTCTAGTTATGGTAATTAAATTAATTTATTCAAATGTTTTGTCGTAAAATTGAGCGTTTAAAAAGTACTAGTAAACTGTTTTAACCGCTCAATTTTTAGACAAATTTCAGAGTAGTTTTGTTTTCAAAATTTAATCATTAAGATGAGTACAATAACCTCTCTTCGGTTTAGTACACCGCAAACTCAGCAAAAAAAGCATTAATTTTCTGTAAAAAAATCGCTATACAAAGTTCTACATCTTGTTTTTATTCACCTTTATACCTCAAATTGCCTTTTGAATAATTAACGTCAAATATCACGCTACGTTGCTAATACCTGCTAAATGCTTCGCAATAGCCTTTAACGTGTTTCGAAATACGCTATGTTACACCTTCGGAGTGCTATTTATTATTCAATGTACAACATCAAACACTGAATTAAGTTGTTTTTGCAATGCTAATTTTATTAGCAGTATAGCAGCTATGTGTTGTTATTTTCCTGTTTATGCTACTTTTATGGGATCAAGAGTGGTTTAAGGGTGCTTGATCGATCCTCTTATAACACTTGTATGAGACATCAAAATCTTGTGATCTGCGTTTTTGTAGATAATTCGAGCGCTACACGGACAAACCCTAATGTAATACTTGCTTGTTACTAGTATAATAGGCACTAGAGAACGAAACCATTCGAGTTAGTGTTGAGAAATAGTGCTAGTAATTAAAAATATAGTGTAAGAACACATGAAAAAAGTGCCTTCCTCTTAACAAAACGATAAGAAAAGTGTCGATGGACAAATTCTTAGGGACTTTATTGTGTAGAATTTCAAGTTACATTTAAATTACTTACTTTTTAGCCTTAGGCTAGATTGTAATACTTCTAGGAAGGCACTTAAAGGGTCTCCCTCAAGCACAAAATAAAATAAAAATAATAATATGATCATTCGATACTAAACTGTGCAATACTTAGAGAAGGGGAGCTGACGTTACACCCTGATATGATCCTATGAATTTAATATTAGCTAGGACTGTTAGTTATATATATATATATTTATTGAAACACTCATTATATTTAAAAGTTTTTAGATCATTATTAATATTAATATAAAATAAAGTTACTACGCAAGTAGCTTCTTAATAGGCACAGCCGTGTCAGTACGAGTAAGTGTGCTGCCTGTCCATCAAATCACTTGTAACTTTTAAAATGATTGTCTTAAATGCATAAAACCCAGAACAGTTAATGTTTGCGTGTATTTTTCATGTAAATACAAAAGTGAAATGGATCCACTTGTTACTTTTGCACACACCTACGTGTTTGAAACAAAATAAATACTCGTAAAAAATAATAAGTACAAAACCGCACAATATCATTTCTCACTTATTTCTGTAAGACTACAAAAACACCAAAAATAAATCAAAAAACGTGAAGTCTTAATAACCATAAACGTTATTATTTAAACTCAACATAAATTTTATCCGTTGTTTATTGTAACAATAATTTAAGTGACAACTTAATTTTCCCCTCGCCCCTTTTAAATTTAAAAATAAGAGAGGTCATATAAATCTCAGCTAGAATTGTTATTTCATTGTTTCTCGCGTTATTTTCGCTGTTAATTCAAGGGAATTTCTTTTTTATGGTAATTTCAGACGTTTGTACGCGAATGGAGCTCAAAACCTGCTTATAATTTTAACTTTAGAGTGTGAAAATGATTTGAAATAGAGATATATTTTTCTAAAATTTAGTGTTTGTTTTTCACTTTAAGTGTACGTAAAATCGTTGGAATAATTTACATTATCATTGAATAAATAACGTTAGATTAATTATATTTTCGAATATTTTTTTTGGCTGAGCGAATGAAGCATCCCCGCTACGGGAAAAAAATCTTTCGTTTCTTAATTTGTACGTTTGTATGTTTCTTTCTCGACTTACTTATTCGACTGTTTTTCTTTTTTATGTTATTACGCGATTACTCAGCCAATTAAAAACCGACTTTGATATTTTTTTCGTTTAGTAGCTAATACAATTAGGAGTACAAAATCAGGCTAGTGGAGGTAAGTACTCGTATTAGAGGTTTTTAGCATTTATAACCAAATAACTAAATAAAATTACATGTCTCTCTAAATATGAGGCTGATTGTTATTTTTATAGGTAGATATTATTTTATATAGTATATAGTTTGTCGAAGCGTTTGATTGATTTGACACGTGACCAGAATGCCGTTTTTTATCTGATCCGACGTTTAAGCATTGCCATTCAGCGTGGTAATGCGCCTAACAAACTAGGTACGCTGCCCTCTAGTGGTGGGTTGGAGCATTTGGATTATTTACAGATTTTAAAATGGTCTATAAGTAATCTTTCTGCTTATTTTTTCTTGTAGTTAGTCTATGTAACTAATTTAATTATATTAATGAAACATTTGGGTTAGTAAATCATTCATTATTTTTATTAGTATAAAATGTAATTCGTTCTATTTACAATATATTGCGTAATATTTATAAAATTTGTTATTAAATTGGCTTGTTTTGTTATCATCCGAAACACAAAACAGAAAGTTCAAAGACATGTAACTTTCATGTCTCTAAGTAATTCATAAAACCCCAACCGAAATCTCACTTAATTGTGGTAAACCCTGGGTTTCATTTGAAATCATATAAAATTCTACAATGAATTAAGACTAGGGTAGAACTTTAGATATTAATAAACAAGGTTACAAGAAATATAGACGATTACCTGGTAGAAATTCTTTTAGCAATAAGACGAATTGAGGAAGAGGTCAAATACTTTTTGGTATTTATGTGCCATAAAAACTTATCAATCAATACAATGAACTCAAAAGTACTGTCGTCAATGGAAAACGGTAGTGGCATTTGCAATTTTCATTTCACTGAATTTAAAGAACCTAATTGGTTCTTTAAATTTTTGTATTATTTTTATGAAATTTTCCGAGTGAATCGACTGAAAAAGAAATAAAATCATGTCAGCTAATCAATAATACAGAAATCTGAATGCTGGCTACAAGTTTGTATGTTGACTTTGCATGTCGCTTGTCGGCTAAGTACGTTATATATATTTGTATAAAGAATGAATGGAAATCACAGATGTTATATTTAAGTATTATAGACTTATGATAAAAAACTAATTTAATAATTTAATTTAGTTGGAAAACAAAAAGTTTCTACGATAGTTGCTGCATGAAAACCTCGATTTGAATGACCTAGCATTCTGTCAGCTAGGGTTAGGCACGAAAGAACTAATAACAAGAGTAAGCAAACTTGGTCTCATTTTGACTAAATTTGACATCGTAGAAGCTCATTATCAAATCTAATCGTATCATTTTGACATCGTAGAAGCGACGAACTCTCAAATTGACATACAGTTTGCTTGCTCATGTTTTCATTCTTCTCGCCTTACTCAAGCCGATTAGTCCCCGTCCTAAGTCGCTTCTTTGTAAAGTATTGTTTTACGAAATCAAAACAAAGATTGTATTTTAAGCGAGACATTCATGTAGCTCTAAGCCCAAACCTCACGCGGACTCAAGTGAAACGTTTTTGATGTAAACATTAAACAAACATCCTTTATATGCGTGAAGATGGACCGAAAATGAGGGTAGAGTAAACCTGACCGCAGACGCGTGCAAACGCGAGTCCATCTACTAACACACTCAGTACCTAAGATTTGATAGCCAGTGTATTCCAGACTAAGTGTAGGCATGTTTCGACTGACCGGTTGGCGCAGTTGGTAGCAATCCTGCTTTCTGCGCCGCTCTGGTCTCGGGTTTCATCCCCGGGCAGGTTAAATATTTCTGTTGTATGTATGTATATAAGTATTTTTATCAGTCATTAGGTTACTATAGTTTGCCTAGTTTTGGACTTGAAGACTTTTTTGTGGATGATATCCCATATTTTATCATATTATTATTATGTAGGAACATAGTATCTGACGAACGAAGTATTTCTATTTTTTACCCTAGCAAAATTGTATTGTATAATTTATTTATCATCAAGGATTGACGTTAGGATTAGGATCTAATTTAAAAAAAAATAGTCTAAAACGAAAATATCCAAAGGTATAATAGTATTTAGCAGTAGGATGTATTATTTTATGATATTAAATTTACCTTAGCTCTCATGAACTATGCTATGCGCTACACTGCTACACCATCATTCTGCTACGCACACTGCTACGTCATCAGTTACGCCATCTGCTATGTCATCTGCTACGCCATCTGCTACGTCATCTGCTACGCCATCTGCTACGTCATGTGCTATGCCATCTTTAATGCCATATTCTATGGCAAAATCTAAACTTATTGCTACGCAAATATCTACGTTCACTAACAACGTTTAACTACGTTTACTAAACATCACGAAGAAAAGAACTGAAATAGTGTTGTTACATAATTTCCCTTATGAAGATGCACGATACTTGAGCGTTTAGCAGTAATTGTTCAGAAATTGTAAATGTTTAGTAACTGACAACCTCTCTCGTAGCAGAGCAAAGAGTGTATTGTTAATAATAAAAGACATTACGGCTGGTAGTGTCCTTGCTAAATAATGCAAGTATATAGCAAGGACACTGCTAAATAATGCAAGTATGTCAAGGCAATCTAATCTTTATTATTACGTTTTGGAAATATATTTTATTATTCTCTCATCTCTCAAATTTTGCAACCTTAGCAACTGTTTCGTGTTGTATATTTTCTGCTTCAAACAATAAAGGCAAAGCAAATAGTCGAGGCTGGAATTTTTCAACGTTTCGTTTTAGAGAATTAGAGCGTTTTTCACGCACGAGGACACAGCTTTATTCCACTTATTCATTTATACTTGTGTGCAGAAAAATGTTTGGCATTTTATTATTTAACTTTAACTCTCGGAGGCCGCTAATTGTTTACGGTGCGTTTTACTTTGTTTCTAGAGCTGTGTGGGGATTCTAATTAAAAACTGTAGTAGAAATTAAATGGTATTGCATCGCTGAAAAAAATCCGGGCTTTTGACGTAATAAAATATTATATAAATAGATACAGCTTGGAAGTAAACACCGCAAAGTGCGAGTTTTATCCGTGTAGTTCAGTAGCGGCAGAATCAAGTGAAAGTTTAACATCACTAATCCCTGGACTAAGAATCGTGGATAGTAATTATTTGCAGCTACTTGGTTCGCCTATTTTCCCTGAGGCCTTAAAAGATAGTCTTGACTCAAAAGTGCAGACCCTGACATCACTGGCTGAACACTTCCGTCATCTTCCGGCACATGTGTCCTTAACACTTCTGAGGGCCTGTTTCGGGATGCCCAAGCTAACATATGTCATACGGACTGCACCAACTTGGAAACTCCCCGAGGAGGTAATCAATTTTGATAATACTCTTAGGGGTATTGTAGAAGAAATGTTGAATATCAGCCTTAGTGAAGCGCAGTGGTGTCAGGCTAGCCTGCCAGTTTGGGAGTGCGCCGCTTACAGGAAAGTGGCCCTATTGCTTTCCTCGCCTCGTCATATGGCGTTGCAGGCTTGGTCAAACGGTTGGTGTCGGATTTGGGAGAAGATACGAGCATTCCTTTTGTCAAGGAAGCTCAAAACGTGTGGGCTCAGTTATACCCGGACACTGATCTGCCCACAAAGCCTTGTGTACAAAGAAGTTGGGACGAGCTGGCTGGAGCGCACATACTCACTCATCTGCGCAGCAGTGCCTCAGGGGTTGAATTGGCACGTCTCAACGCCGTTTCTAAACCAGAGTTGGGCGCCTGGCTGCATGCCTTACCATCTCCTCACTTGGGCACGCTGTTGGACGACTTCTCTGTTAGAGTAGCTGCGGGACTCCAACTTGGCTGTGCTATTTGCGAACCCCACACGTGCGTTTGTGGCGTGCAAGTGGAGGCAAACGGCTTACATGCGTTAAGTTGCGCGAAGTGTGTTTGTCGAAGACCATGGCACCACGCTATTAATGAGCTTGTCCGGAGAGCTCTCGTCACGGCTGGCATTCCATGCGATTTGGAGCCCCCCGGCCTGTCGCGGTCAGATGGCAAACGCCCGGATGGACTCACTCTCGTTCCGTGGCAGAAAGGCCGATGTCTCATATGGGATGCCACTTGTGTAAGTACTTTTTCATCCTGTCATCTTTCTGCCACCCAAAGAACGGCGGGTGCAGGAGCAGAATCAGCCGCGTTGAGTAAACACAACAAGTATTCTGCTCTTGAAACCAGCTATGAGTTCATCCCTTTTGCTGTTGAGACAGCAGGTCCGTGGGGCTCTGAAGCGAAAAAGTTTGTTGCGGATCTGGGACATCGTTTGCGGAACTGTGAGCGCGATCCCCGTTCCGGTCAATTTTTAGCCCAACACATATCGTTGGCCATTCAGAGGGGGAACGCTGCTAGCCTGATGGGTACGTTTGGGCATGGGGACTCTTTAATGTTAACGTGACCTTATATGGGTCAAAATAATTTGTGACTTTAACTAGTATATTATATTTTATTTGTAGTACAAGTAAACTAAGTAATATGATCCACTTATAATTAAATTATTAATTATATAATTATATTAAATTATTTAATTGTATATTTACTTAAAAAATAAATAAGTTAATTACGAACTAATAAGATTTTTAAGTAATTATTAATTCAAATGTGAAACGAACGAACTGCAACGAACGTTATTTAAAGGTTAATAAATATTAGGTACTTTACTTAAACTAAATGAAGAGTAGACACACAAAATGATGTTTTAATAACAATAGATACAATTATTTTTTAACTTATTTATTTATATGAGTAGTACATAAAATATATAAAAAAATATTTTTCAAAAATTGTACCATAAATACGAATCATAAGGCACCCCCCCCCCCCCCCCCCCTCACGTACTCACGAATCTATGTTGCTTAAGATCATTGCAATAAATCATTTGAGTATTAATTATTGGATTATAACCGAATAAAAATTAAGATTTAAACTCGTACAAACACAGATGTTTTTTATACAAGATGATGTATAGCTATGAAATAAAACTGTCTTATACTCTCGCTCAAGAAACAACTATTTATATGTCCAATTTGAAAAATAATCAATTTTACGTTGCATCAAAATCTCAATTGCATCAAATTTGCTGTTCAAATTTCAACACAAGAAGCTTTAAAGTGAAATTCAGTCTTTATAGATATAACTTCATCTAATCCTGCAAGCTTTATTGTCTGTCCGTTCGTCCTGGGAATCTGGGAATCAGTTTAAGCGTTAATTAATGCAATTAACGTCAGTCTGGCAGTCCGGCCTGACAGTCTAACCCGAAGGCGATTGGGGAATTCGATCTATGTAGCATTCAGGAGCATTTCATCGTGATATCTATAACACATTAAGGCAGAACATTTCAGTTGCACTTTCTCGATATAACAGTACGTATTCTAACATAATTTTTTTTTTAGAAAATCGATGAGAGCGGTGTCTTAAATATTGGAATTGATGATTTGTAAATTTTTAGTTTAGTCCACAAAATTATTCATACTATACATACTTTTATTGTGATACACAAAATTATATAATCATGTATTTTCGCGAAAACTTGTTTAGAATAAAACTAAATAATACTTTAAAAAGTAATCACTAATTCTAACGAGTGAATTCATTTGAAAAAAATAAACTAATGCATTTATTTTCTTAAATTATTTATGGAACCGCCGAGGAATTATATTTTTAAGCAAACATTCTTTTTTTTTAATTCAATATTACTTCACAGACCTCGTACTTGTAGAATAGCTTATTAATTTGCATATATTGATTTTCTAGACTTAAAACATTTTTCAAGTAGACTGAAAAATATGAGCTAATTTGAAAAAAAAAATACATTATTGAAACTTTCAGAATAGTTTGTCAATTTACTTACATATTTTGGATTTCTAGGATTAACATCTCATTTTCAAGTCAACTGAAAAATACTAGGTAGGAATATGTATCGTTATAGCAAAGTCGCAGTAAACCCGGCTCAAAGACGTGCCAACTAAGGTTTGCGCCACGTTTGAAACCTTTGTTTCATTTCCTTTGTGGAGTTTCGGTTACAGTTGCTTTCCAACACAAAATAACCCTTTTCGCTTGTTCGTAAAATTCACTCCCTCTTGTTTTGCTGTCATCCACAAAACATAAGCCAGGAAATTGATGGAGACGAATAAGTTATTAGATATGAAAGAGCCTAGGGATTTTTATACATTTTAACTAAGATTTCGTTGGAGTTATCTAAAAACTTAAATTGCAACTTATATTCCTGGAACTTGTTCAATGAAAAAAAGTGTCGTCAAAGATACATTATTAATGAGTGGTTGATATATATATATATATTATATAATTTGTTTTGGTATCAAAATATTAATATATCTTTATTTCATTCCTTTACATATTAATATGTCCATTTATTTATTTTTGGTTACAAAAAGATATTTTAGCAAGTATTATTTATAACGTGTATAATACCAGTATCAGTTCAGCCCTTTTACAAGCAGTACCCGATCTCGAGTGGACGCATTTGTCAGACATCGCTCTTTTCGTTCATGCAGAGAATGGTCTAGTGTCCAGAAATGTACAGTGTGTTAAACCGTCTTAGTAGGTATCGACTTTTTAAAGACTGATTACGTCCAAACACCTAAACCGTCCAGTCCCAAATGGTCCCATTCCGGAAATGTCCAGTAGTATCAATCGTCAGGTTGTAGTCCTTAAAACTGTCTAGTCTTAAATTGTCTAGTCTGGAATTGTCCAACCTAACTTATTCAGGTCCACATGTCGAATTTCTATTACCTCCTACATTAGTAAAAAATGTGAGCATCGCAGAAACAAATGAAAATCATGGAACCAAATAAATATCGCAAAAGCAATTAATACAATTATATCAGCAGAAAATAAGTGAATACCGCAGAAAATAAATAAAAATCTCAGAAAATTAATGAGCATCACAAAAACAAATTGGCAATTACAGAATCTAAAGATTATTGTAAAAACAAAACAGAAGAAACAAAATTAATTTTCTTTATGGACTTAGTTGTGAGCGACCTAACTCCTTGTCTTTGCGATGAATAATGTATAAAAACAAAGGAAATTAAAAAATTACTCCATTAAGTCAGACAGGCATGGGTGAGAAAAGTTATATTAGACTTTATAGAGATCATTGGCCCACAATAAATAAAGAGCAAAATAGTAAATGTCGGTAAAGCCAAAATTTACAAAACCTATTTTATTTCTACTTGCAATAGTAAGACGGCATTTTAATAAAATGTTCAGTTATTACAAAGTAAATCTCAATTTTTTTAATTTAGCATTTTAATTTTTTCATTCACTTAATAATGACACCCATGTTGAAAGCAATGCTCTCTGTGACAACGATGCTCATTCCTTTCTGCGATGTTCACTTGTTTTCTGCGGTGTCTTTTTGTTTTCTGTGATTTTCACTTGTTTCAGCGAATTTCACTTGTTTCTGCGATTTTCATTTGTTTTTGTGATATTTACTTCTTTAGTATATATATAAAACCTGCCTTATTTTTTTTTACGTAACAAAATATTATTTTTAAAGTCCTGGATAAAATCAAACATTGGACAATGTAGGACTTCGAATTCTTGACAACTTGGGACCCTAGACCATTATAGATATTAGACGAATTTGTGCGACTGTTTAACACACTGGACATATCCGGACACTGGACAACGGCCTCTCTGCCTGATCGGCTCTTTTCAACCATATTCTATAAATAAATAGAAAAATATAAAGAAAGAGAGCTTACACGAAGCCGCCGCAAAAAAAAAGCTATCCGTATTCTACTGCAAGCATTTCTGTGACATGTCCCAGTATTATAACGTCCAAGTATATTACAGTCAGTAACAAGAGAAATGACTTATCTTATGATAGTCTGTTTTATTGTAATTACATTCGCAATTAAAATTTGACAAATGGAATTGGCCCATTGTAATTCCCGCCTTGTGAATGCTTAGATTTTAAATTAAAATACAAAAACGCATCTTGGTTTACATACATCTTCCAAAATGGAGGAAGTTCTATGTTCGTAAATGAGTGTGTAGTGATTATCGCAATTATATGCATTTATTACCAAAACCAAAATAACTAAGTAAAATAAAAAAAATATAGCAGAAAGATTACCTAGAGACCATTTAAAATGAACAGATAATCCAAATTCTTCAACACACTACCAGAGGGCAGCGTGCCCATCTTGCTAAACGCATTACCAAGATGAATGTCAATATTTATACGTTGGGCAAGATAAAAATGTACATTCTGGTCGCAATTATATCGCTTTTGATTGCATATTACTGGCTTTCAAGTCAGTTCAATCTGTTTTCAAAATTGTAGATATGTATAATCATAAATTCGAAAATAAAATTTTCAAAATAATACATGGTAGAGATGTATCGGACTCGATGCTTTGCGTCCACTTTTCAGCCAAGTTGTGCCTGATAACTCTATTTCCCGATAACTTTAATCTTGGAATTTTTAAATTGTGAGTGAATTGGTTTCTTCTAGGCAAGCATGCCACATTCTAGGCCGTATCTTCGCTTTACATTAGGAGTTGCGGTCGAGCGAAAGTCTATTATAACTAAGTTTATAAAAATATAGATATATTACTAGCTGATTTCGTACCGCTTAACAGTAATTTATGTTTCTCACATTTTAAACCTTCCCTGGATTACGACAAACATTTCAAAACCAACGCCAGCTAAATCGGCCCAGCCGTTTTTGACTTTTAGTGAGACAAAAATTCACAAGTATTTGAAAACCAAGATCAATTTAATCGGTCCAGTCGTTTTTGACTTTTAGTGAGACAAAAATTCACAAGTATTTGAAAACCAAGATCAATTTAACCGGTCCAGTCGTTCTCGAGTTTTAGCGAGACAAATGAACAGCAATTACTTTTTAAATATAAGAAAGAAGAAGATATAAATATAAAGATAGATTATAAAAGTGCTCATAATAAGTCAATTTTTCATGTGCTCTTTACGTACCTAAACAGCCGCAACCTCCTTATCACTGCGTTAGAAAGTGTGTTATCCACCATTTTGTGACGCCGGTCATCTTAAAGCTATTTTCATCAAGCATAGCTAACAACAATATTGACTAATTCATCTTTTATCCAAAAAAAAAAAGTCAAAGATAGACAGACACACAGAGACGTCAAACTTATAATACCCCATAGTTTTTGCATCGGGGATTTTGCTAACAATGCAAAATCGATGTTTAAATTAGTTTGACTACTGGTTATTAGAGTATTGCTTCAAGAGCCGACGATAGTCCTAAAGTGCATTATTGGCAGGCAGGAGTTAAAAAATGAGTTTAAATATTTTTAGCTGATGACGTGCGTGACGTCACCACCCTGTTTCAACGGAAGATCAGCGCTGGGCCGACTTGTGGCAGAAAGCAGTAATTAAGTTAATTTTTTTTCTTTAAGTTGTATACACTGTCGTTTTCCGTTACAGATAAAATTTTATTCTAAATTGGAAAACAGAGTAATATGTTTTATTTATTGTTAATAAACAAGTAGTATGTCAATTTCTTAAAAAAAATGCACAATGTATTGGACTGCGGCCTATACCCGCTTCATCGCGAGACCCGTGCCCAGCTGGGAGGGTTGATACAATGACAAAAAAATTACAGACTACTTCAGTTCGTTCGGCACGTGCAAATGATTTTTTATGTTTCAATTATTTTTTTTATAGGCTAGGCTTGCACTTGACCGTAACCACCTGATGTGCAGCGATGATGACCTAAGATGGCGCACGCTTGCCTAGAAGAAACTGAAGAATCAGCAAATAGAGAAACAGAGAAGCCGGCAGCGAGATCCACGATCTGGCAGTTCGCATAATAAAAGTAGTATTTTGTTCTAATTCATGGAAGCTCTTACATCTATTGGTAGCGTCTGGCCGTATTTCTACTTGACCAATATAACAGTGGCTACTACTAATGTGGTTCTACACAAATTAATTTAAAATTGCTCCAAAAGTTTGGTATTTAAGTTCGATGGTAATTGGTTGGTTTGTTTGTTGGTTAATTGATTTGGTAAGGCCACTATGTGACACTAGATGTAATATTTTTTCATCTATGTTTGTGTGTCTGCAATAAAGAGTTAATTCATTAATTAATTATTTAAATCAGAATAACTAGTAAGTTCTGACGGACTGATTGATATTTGCTGGGGATCAACGCAGAGCCTAAACTTCTTTATATTACATTATATGTCGCGGGTAACGCCGGGTGACCGCTACTAATAAAATAAAATCATTAAAAATTCGTTCTGTAAATATTAGCATACGATTTCTGCAAAAAAAATAATTTTAGTTGCTAATAGTAATATTTTTAGAAATGTGTTATCTAACAAGTGGTTAGATGCGATTTCAAAAAAATCCGACTGTTAAATTTTTAAACCTGTGTCATACTTATTTTTTATATATTTTTTTTTGTTTAGAAATACCAAGTGTCACTCTCACGACTAAGACAAATCTATTGACACCACTCACATAAAAATACGTCAAGCCGTTTAGGCTCTAGGGCGGGCCAAAAAAATATACATACATATATACACTCGAAGAACATAACCGCTCATTATTTCGCAGTCGAGCAAAAATAAAGACACACAATATAATAAAGTGGAAGTTATTGACCGAGCGAGCATATCGCTTATGCTTTGCATCTTATTTTTTTATATTTTGTCTGTCTAGATATTTTTTTATCTGGAATTTTTGTACTTGCGTCAGGTCAAATTTTCAACCAATCTAGAAAAGCTTGATATTGAATTTCTAAGGATTGTCAAAGTATTTTAGACTCTGTAGATTTATGATTGAGGAAGAATTTACTTTATAAATTTACTGCGACGCCATTTAACGGCTGACTTTTTCATCCAGGCCGATCTAACAATTTCAGGCAGAGACATGTTGAATAATCTTAAATAATAGTTTAAAATATGAAAATGATCGATAGAGGATGTTTTTTTTTAATTACTTAATTAATGTGGTTGTGAGCTCAATTACACAATTTCCAAAATTGCCGTCAAGCAATTAGTGTTCAATAAACATTTAAATGAAGCCAGTATTCCAGGAACTTGAATTACAATAGACACACCCTTTATTCCAAGCACATTGACTATTGCGCACGATTTTCCGGGATAAGAGTAAGTATAATTTTACCCTTGTAAGTGTTTCGCCAATTTTCCTCAGCTCTTTCGTGGCTCTTTCTTTTAATAAAGGCGTGTGCAAACGAAATAAGCTTGGTGTACAAATAAGCCAAAATTGAAAAAAAAATACATATCGCTAGAATATTATCAAATTAATATATTTTAAGTGAGTACAAAAACGTTTTTTACAAAAAAATTGAGCTCATGAATCATGCGGTGCATGAAAAACAGATTTTTGTCTTTCAATAGGTACTTTTTTTCGTATCAAAAATGTACCCTAGAAAACAGGCTTTACGTTCGTTTATTTGAATAAATTGAAGTATCAAGTCGAATAAACAAAAATAAATAAATTAGTAAATAGTATCTAATAAAGTAAATCTTTAAACTGCTGTTTATCAATCTTTATTATAGGTAGGCTGTTATTATGCTGGAATCTTATCACATTAATCTTAAACACAATAATATTTACTCGATAGGTGCAGCTTAATGGTATAATAATAATTTAGAGGGCCCTATAGGTCTACCAATATGCCATAAGAAATTCGCCTACACTAACTATTTATAGAGTGAAGGATTATTTTCCAACACATATTTTTTTATTGCAATTTTAAACTATAAACTAAAAATTTAATGAAATAATAATTTAATTTAATTTCTCTAAGAATTTTATGCAGTCGGATTTTTTTGAACTTGCATAGATGTATTCAGATGTCACTGTCTTACCTAAAAATTTTACGTCCCTAAATATTAGAAAATATAAACTCAAAATTTAACTCATGGTAAATACTGATATGAAAGACGTAAATAAGTTTACCGGCTTTAAAACTTCGTCATAGTTTATAATCACTGGGGCTAAGTTTTACAATTAAATTGATTATAATTTTTAAAATAGTTAATAATGATTGATGACTTTCCCTAAATGCGCATTTTTTTTATTTAACGTTATAATTTTTTTTTATTTAAAATTAATTTTATTCATATTTACGTTCGTCTAACAAAATTATTTAATAAAAACTTACCTCGTCTTATTTAACACACATTCCTCTCACTTCACTCACAATTTTTTTTTATATAGAACTTGGTTCACTCACTCACAGTTCGTTTCCATGCTATGCTATACTATAACGGTCACTCACTCACGATTTCTAAAATGGAAGGTTCCGGTAGACACGTCCAGCGCGGTCGGCTATCGCGGGATTGTAGCCCCCTCCCTAAGACTGGGGAGGTTAGTACATAACGCGCATGCGTGAAACATAAGGCGAATATAAATTCTGCGTATAAACGTGGATAATTTTTGCATTTGAGGCGTTTTGGCTAAGTTGGGATGATTAATTTTTTTAGAGTGCTCTATTAGGTGTTTTACTTATTTGTTGGGAACATTTTGTACGTAAAATTATTACGTGCATGTCTGTATTTAATCAGCTAATGTTTAGCGTTACCGTTTTAAATTTTTGCCATATTTTTTCGAAGTAAAACACGTCTTTATGAAGTATTCATTAATATATTTACATAAAATAGTAGGAATATTAGCTTAGAATCAAAGCAGAGCCTAAGCCCTTGAGCCTACAGACATATAATTTGGAGAGTGTTTTTCTTATAGAAAGTACTAAAAAGCTTTTTTGGATATTCAGCCCCAAGAGAGTTCAAATGGGGTTCAAAATTTGAAATTTTATTAAATAAATTTTCAAAGTCCATGAGGGGCTGTTACTAATTGAATATATACATTCAGTCTTATACCTAATTTTTTTTGTATACTCATGTTCACGTTGGTGCTGAATAGTTTTCTTTATGAACACAACCGATTCATTCTGCAAAAAGTACTGGATGAATTGACATTACTATTATTTATTTTATTAACATTATTATATTATCATGCATTTAACGTAATATTATCATTATATTCAGATACGTCCCAAGATAGTACACTCTAATAATTTAGTTTGATCAGCTAAAATTCCATACAAACATTTAGCAAATAATGTATAAAAGCCATCAGTTAGAATTAGATATGAAAGAGGTGAAAACAGGAGCAAAAAAACGTACTTTAGAAAAATTAAAAGTTTGCTTAACGAAACGTCTATTAAGAACATCGTTACTTTTTCATTATGTACACTTATGAACATAATTAGTAAAAATCGTATATATAAAAGTATTTTTATAAGGAATAAACTAAAATAATCTTCGACACAAAGCTATGAGTAAACAAACAAAAGATAAAGTTTTCCTAAACATATAAAAGTAAAAATGAAGTTATGAATGATAGTACTCGTAGGTAGTAATCGATAAAGGAATCATGAGTACCTAATGTCAATCTAATATGACACTTCACAATTAAGTGTCAATCTTATATGACACTCCACAATTAAGTGTCAATCTAATATGACACTTCACAATTAAGTGTCAATCTAATATGACACTTCACAATTAAGTGTCAATCTAATATGACACTTCACAATTAAGTGTCAATCTAATATGACACTTCACAATTAAGTGTCGATACTTAAAAGATTATAGGTTGGTATGCTAACAGAAAATAAATCACGGAGTTTGAAAGTCTTTAGAGTTAGCATGTGTGTAATTATACTCTCCCTCACATAATATTATTATTTTATTTATTTTTATGTTTAAGTGTCCAGGGCATTTTAAGAAATTGAGGATATCCTAAACAGACGTTTCGTTATATAGACCTGTTGATAGTTAGACGTTTTGCTAGATGGGCGATTAGCTAACTAGGCAGATTGCTTATAAGACGTTTCGCTTTGTTTGACGTTCCACTACTTAGACATTCCGATCAGGAGTCGACTATTTTATGATATTTTACTTTGTATAGTTTATTTTTTTGTCAATCTGTGGTTTTATTGTGTGAAAGTAGGAAACGACTGCCTTTTTAGTATGTACTTATCGATAAACCGCTATAATATTACCCAGTAGCCATAAATGAAAAGTACTTTAATATCTACACACCAAACAAAAGATAGAACAAAGTAAAGTAGTCAAATTTAGGAGTCAACATAATTTTATGTCGCTATTGCACAGCTTATATCGCGAGCGCGGCGACCGAATCAAGAAATTCCTTTTAAATTTAATTTACACGCTTCATTATGATCCGTTCACGTAATTAATTAAAGATAATAACGAATTATACAATTAATGTCGCATTATTAAATGGTTTCAATGTAAGTATGGGTATTCTGTATTTTGCGGTTTTTTGGTTAACCAAAATATGTAGGTATTTACTTTAGCGCTGGTTTGTTTGACGTGGCAAGTGCCTTTATCAAATATAATAAACAAAATGACTAACTACGACAACAAAAAAATATAGCAGAAAGATTACCTATAGACCATTTAAGAGCTACAGATAATCCAAATGCTCTAACCTACCTCAAGATTGCAGAAAAATTTTGAGGTTATATCCATATGAATTTCCAAATATCGTTTCTTAGTTTGTACTAACAAACGATTTTTGAAAATCCAAAGTCAAATGAGGGGTTTAAAGCTCTAAACTGTTTTTATTTCGTTTCATATCGCGTGTTACGTCGCGGGTAACAACCATTTGTCTATCTATTCATTATCTTGCCAATAATCTAGCTTGGACGCGGTTTGTACGATCTTTGCCAATTTGCTGGAACATGGTGACCGGATAACATACGGGGTCTGGCTAGTTGCTGGATCGTAACTCTTGCTGGAGCGAGCTACTGGCACAGGCGCACGATAGTAGCTGTCATTGGATGGAAGATGTTTACTAGGAATTATTTTCAAATTAACTCTATTTGCTAGGAACATGTCTATAAACACGTACAAGATCTTAAGGTAAGTAAGTGTGCAAATGTCCTTGCCTATCAGCATGCAAAATATGAATACTGAAACACAATTTACTAGCATTACATACCGCGATTCGGTCAGGTCAAACTTACTAAACTAACCTAATTCGACAGTTCTAAAATTGTCTCTTAAAGTGGCCTTATCGCTTAAAGCGATCTCTTCCAGGCAACCATGCACGTACAAGATTTCACAAAACTAGAGCGGCATTAGCGAGGTAAACATGTATAATAAACATAACTGGATATAGAACGAATACATACACAACGATATATTATTATAACATGAATACATACAATAATATAATAAATACATACTATTAAAAAAGCTGGCTTAATTTAAAAAATCGACAAAAAAAATATTGTATTTATTTTCCTGATTCTGAATTTGAACTTTTTTTTTTGTTTGTAAGGGTTCTTATCAACACGCACTAGTGTTTTGCTAAAATTTATTTTATTTTAACATACATTTGTGGCGAGCAGCATGTGTTGTAGCTTTGATATTGAAATAAAAAAATAGAAAACGTCTATCCTCTGCACTCGCACAGCCGAGACTGAATGAAACCGAATGCGATTAGCCGCCGTGCGTGCGCCACAGTACTGTTACTATGGGACACAAAAAACTGCGCGTTTTCAAACCGCGGTAAAAACGTAACAAGTTGCGTTTTCAAAATCAGTCACTGAAAAAAGTTACTAATGCGTGCGCTTGTATGGAAAGCTATTTGTAAAAATTTTTTGCGTCTTCAGACCTGCGGTTAAACGCGCTCGTTTAATCGCAGTGCGTGCTAAGCCAAATAACTGAAATAGTTCTATCAGCACTTGCTGAAATGGAAGTAACAAAAATATGGGACAACATCCACGCAAAGGTCTTCAGGTCCCAAACTAAGCAAAGCCTGTGCTGTGGTAACCTGATGACTAATAAACATAAACACCCAGTCGTTAGTCATATTTTAAAAAGAACTATCACTAACCAGACGCATTACGAAACCCCTACAAACCTAATCCATAATCCTACTGAAGTCTTATTTTTCTAGGCCAAGGGAAATAAAAAAATAGACCCATTTACGATCAATCACAGCTCCCTCTTGTGAGGGCTCGGAGGCCCTCAATTAATTTTCGGAGAGGAATTCCAATCTACTGCCATGCTTTTGATTGAGTATGCAGATATTAATTGACGTTCTGTATATTATCAATACAATTTTTTTATCTGTGTGAAATTTTACAGGATTATCATAGCATCCATGAAATTTGTAGCGATGATGGGCGAGTGGTTAGTGCGGTCGATTGCTGTGCAAAAGATACGGTTTTCGGGGCGAGCGAGAGCTCGTCCGGCTAGCTACCACCCTCAAGTTGTAAAATATGTTGCCAAGCACCTAATGGTGTGTTCCGGCAGACTTCCTTGAGAGCCAGTGTATTCCAGACTAGGCATGCTCCATCTAGGGTCGTGCGAACTACTGGTCAAATGCCTAGCAGTGTAAGATAAAAAAAATGCATCATACCATTTGATTTTCTGTAAGCCTGTAGCGGCGACTGGTGAAAAGAAGTTGATTGCAATTTATTTTAAGAATTCGTATCGATTAGAGCTGTATGAAGCCATAAGATGGGCAATGTATAAAAAAACACGTCAAAAATTAATAGTTCTTTATTTACTTACCAAAATAATGTTTCATTATTTCATAGCACGCTATTTTTAACCCCCGCTGCAAAACAACGGGGTGTTATAAGTTTGACGTGTCTCTGTGTGTATGTTCGGCATCGGCTCCCAAACGGATGGACAGATTCTGATATTGATTTTTTGTTTGGAAGGTGTATAAGTCCGTAGTGTCCTTAGCTATGATTAATGACAATTAGTCCAAAATGGCTGCCACCACAAAATGGCGGAGCACAATTTATGTCACAACTCCCTCAATATGGGTATTACATGAAAGAACTTTAATAGTAGAATATTGTACACTATGATGATTTCAAATCCAAGATGGCTGCCACAACAAAATTAAAATCGGGAGTTTTTCAAAATGTTCAATTTACTTTTTGTTGACCACAGACACATCAAGCGTATAACACAACTTAGTTTTTGCGTCGGAAGTTAAAAATTACGAATTTAATTTGTTAAAAAGAAACAGAGAACAGGAAATGAATACTAAACAATCTTGACATAATAACACGTCTGATCAGCAGAATCTAACAGTTCATTATGCTAATAGCTTGTCTGTTATACATCATGCTTTTAAACGTAAATCTTGTTAAATCAGTGTAGCCCTATTATCAAATAAATTTCCTACGACACTATTAAAAAAACAGCTCTAAATTTTACCTATACAAAGATAAACATGCTAAGAAAGGAAGTTTAAGCATTTATTTAAGTTTTTCTGATATTTTTGAAATATTTAAAAAAATTAGAATTAAAAGGAAAGATATTCTTTTAACTTTTTATTAAACAATTACGTCATTATTATTTTATATATTACCTGTTTTTTTATTTACTTGCAGATTTATATTTCCAAAATAAAATTTCGAAGCGTTTCAAAGATATTCGTCATACTTAGAGCGAAGGCGAATAATGGCAACGGCAGAAGTGATGACATATGTATGATAATTTTTGGCGTGTTATTTCCCCCAAGTATGTACTTATAATCTCCAAAAAACTCACCTCCCGAAACTTCTAAAGTTGATCAGAAAACTCCCAAGTTAGAAGGGAGTGCCCTCTACTGGTATCACTGCATTAAATATTCGTCATATTCAGAGCGACGGCGCGTAATAACGACGGCAGAAGTGTTTTATCAGATGACACAGGATAATTGTAGCGTAGAGCTTTGGACACATTAGTTAGTAAAATATTGTTGTAACTGACTGTTATTCCGACACAGCTAGGCATTTGACCACAAGTAAACGACCACGGAAGTCCTAGCCCTATTGTATATTGTAGCCCTAGATAGAGCATGCCTAGTCTGAAATACACTGGCCCTCAAAGGCTGAATTATTACTCTAAATGAATGTGCATCTGGCTGTTAGTAATATGTATTGTTAAAATATTATATTTAAAATATGGGTTCAATAGCTTGAAATAAATTAATTTTGAATTTTTAGGAAAAGATTTTATAACTTGAAGGTGGTAGGTAGCCAGACGAGCGATAGGAAATGCTCTACTACCATGCTATGGCTTCCTCGCGATGTTTTACTTCACCGGTAGCCAGGTTCTTCTTGCATGTTTTAATTGTTTTAAACAACATTTAAGCGTAGCAATTTGTACTATTATACTGCACCTGTCATACTGTCATCCCGACTTATTGACTGTTCGAGCGAAGCGTGTAAGTCTATGCTTGGTGTCTGGTAAAAATAACAGACTCAAAGCGATGACGGAGAAAAGAATAAAAATTCTTTTCATCCGTCATTTTGTATGTTTTTCTGAAAGCATTATCTCCAAAAACAAAAATTTATTCAGTGATCAATCAATTTCTTGAATATGTAAAATGGTGTTCTAATTATGCTAAAATAACGATCAGAAGGTTATCTTTTCATTTGGTGATTAAAATTATTAATTGAGTTTGCAGAACTACAAGTGACTTGGGTATTCTTTTAGCTCAGGTAGACCAATTTCGGAATATTAACGCCCATTACAGCGTTCAATGAAACATTGTTCCAAATATACAACTTACCTTAAGAAAGGACGCAGTTCAAAAACGGTTTCAGCGATTCCAATAAATATAAATCATATTATAATTAAATAAATTACTTCTTTTATAAATTCAATATTAGGGACATATGAAGGTGCAAAAAAACTTTCTTAACATTGGATGTAACTCTGCATTTTTATACTACACGATAGTATAAATAATATTAGTATAAAGAAAGAAAAGAAAGAAGGAAAGAAGGAAGGTATTCCATACAAATTATGTCATCTTTCTTAACTATTTTCATAGGGTTTAATGAATTTAGTGCACTTGTTAATTGACAACATATTATTTTGGAAAATGATGGAAATTCGAAAACCATTTCGAGATAATGTTATTAACAGTTCAAACTAAAATACCAGATTTTTATATATTTACTTTCGTCCGAGTAATTTACAAAAAACTGATAAAAAAAATATCTCGTATTATTCGAAGACCGTCTGATGCCACCAATAATAAATGTTTGTTACTGTCATCTGCGAAACGTACAAAACAAGCAACAAATATACAGATAATTAGCGGCATCATTTTCTACAAGTTATTGACGAGATTAACAACACATTAACAATATACTAAACTTTTCTTATATTTTAAAAAAATCACTATTATTCCATTTTAACCAGAATAAAATTTTAACGATAAAGTAAGTTATTTTTCTTTTCTCTTGCCACCATTATCGTAATAAAATGGGGGAGAAAAATTTGAAATGTTGTCAAACGCTTCGAGCACTTTTTTAAGAAGAGTGGAGATTTGACTTCATACAAGCTTGTCTTTTGAGAGTAAATTTTGACTTATACACATTTCTCAAGCGGCATTCATTACCCTATGATGCCCACGAGAGCTCATCTGACGTGTGATACGCTATCTCTGACGGTTTATTCGACTTTAAGTTTTATTACCCAAGTTTACGACGAATTTCTGGATTTCTGAAATGGATTTCATTGATGTTGAACTACGTACGTATAAGGTTGACGTAGGATAGTGTCGTAAAGTTGAAAGGTCGTTAAAGTATTGAAATAATTTATTTTAGAGAGAACGGAGGTGAAGTCAAGGTTTATGATAAAATATGTATGTTATTGAAACTTTAGCAACTTTCCAAAAACGAGAAAGTAATTTAATTTAAATACTCAATTTGACTGCGTTTTTTATATATTTTCTTTTTAATATTTGCTGTTGTACATTATAGTTTATAACTTTGTATAGTTTTAGTTGAAATTTTAGCATGTTTTATAAGTTTGTGCAATATTTCTTTTCTTAACTTTATATTTCTTATTATATTATTAGGAGACTAGTATTAATTTATTTATTTTTCTGTGAAAGAGTTTAGCTCCCGATGTAGTTTCACTTAAATTTTATCAAAATCGATCGAAGTAGTTCTTTGGTTTTAAATTGAAAAAAATTTACACCGTCTGCCCAAATAATGTCGGTCTTTTTTAATGATTTGTACTCATTTATTAAAACACAATAGCACTGGAAAATATTCACAATTATAAAAACTAATCTAATAATAAGTCCCTAGTAGAAGGGAAAGTTCCAAGAATGCTGGCACCATTGCCACGCTGAATGGCAATGATAATTTTCTGACCAAAATAAGAGCCAGCATTCTGGTCACATGTTGCTTCCACCCGACGTTTTGATATTTCAAGATATAATTTTAAGGATTTGTTATTAAACGACTACAAATAACAAAACGATCTTAATTCGTTCAAATCATCATTTACTCGTCATCAGTTCTGATAAACATTTATGTCATCATGTAGAAATATAAAATGTTTCATCATTGCAATGGTAAGTAATTAAAAAAGACGAGACGTTTTGAGTGAAAGTATAAAAATTTCATCACGGCAAGATGATTAAAAACCACTGCTGATTGTTTTTAGAAAATATTGAAGCAAAGGGAAAACAAGTTTAATAAGCATGGGATTTAATGTCGAAACTGTCCACAAGTGATTTTGGATTTAAATTAGTAGCTCTGAAAAATGTTGACTTTGCAAACAACAATTCTATTTTGAGTGAATATACAGGGTGATTCTAAATTAAGTGCGTATATTTGGTATCCTGAAAGAATATTGAAAAATAAAATAAGTATTTTTTTTCACCCACTTAAGCATAAAAATATTGAGAAAACGTCAATTGAAGTCATGCAAAATGAACGCAAAACTGATAGATAGAAGAAAAAGAAGAAGCTTCGGCGCGTCGTTCTGGTGCGAAACTAGGTCACGGAGAAGAAGACGCGTTTAAATGGTCTAGATTTATGTAATAGCGCTTAGGTGAACTTATTTCCCAGTTTTTATGTAAACAAAAATAAGACTTTTTTTGCTAAAATATGTTATACTAACGATGCTGATAAAAATATGCACAGACAATTTAGAATCACCCCATATTGCTACAAAAAATAATACAACCTCCGACAGATTTTTTCATATTTAGATCTCTTATTTTTGCATGTTACAAAATTTCCACAAAAATATCGATACAAATTAAATGACTGAAAAGTAAACTCTTCTTGACTTGACGTGAAAAGCAAAAAAGTTTTGCTCCGTTTATAAGTTGTCAAGCAAAATTAAGCATCCCCTGGAAACTATGACTAAACTGTGACCTCACACCCCTTAAATTATTTTTCCAATATATCCGGGAGACACCCGCTACCCCGGATGGGTCGAGGGATGTTTTGATGTATTTATCTCGAAAGATAAAGGACTTTTTTACGACAATGTTGACTACGAAGTAAAAATAATCTTAAGTACGAGTAGCTATCTAAAATATGTGCATAGTTTTATGTTAGACTCTACATAAAATTACATTCATACAATAACAATTTTTTATTCAGAAAACAGTTATTATTAACAACTTATTGCTAATGATGTTGTTTTTTAAACAGGCTTTCATTTATCTTTATAGCCCTTTAAAAAATAATGGAGTAAGAATATTTTCCTATCCTGTCCTTTAAATAGTTCTTCGTTGAAAGAAAAGAATCCCTCAAAATGTTCGATAAAATCGATCCAGTAGTCCTAAATCATTAATTATCCACGAAACTCATAATTTGTACTTGCTAATATGAAATATATATTTTCAATATTAGCTGCGCCCATTGGTTTTACTCGCGGATCTTCCCATGAGAACACTTCTGCCAAATGTCACCTAAATTCGTTCTGTTGTTTGAGCGTGAACGAGGAACAAACAAAAACACACACATACAAAGTTTTGCCTTTATAATATTAGTGTGATTAATACCATATTTTATAAATGCTACTTTATATTATATCTTAACAAACATACATACTCGTACATAGACGGATAATTATACCCTCCTTTTTGCCTAATCGGATACAAAGAAGCTCCCACTATCATAGGTGTTTTAGGAACGTGTAATAATCCAAAAAACACCATTTAACAAGATTATCTCCGATACAGGGTACACTAGCTGTACCCTGTATCGGAGATAATCTTAATAAGGGTTTTTTGTAGGGGTAAACTAAGCCAGAAGGGGTTCACAATTTTTATTAAGTATACTGTTCGTCAAAATGTTTGAAACAAGCTGTATATTTTTTCACAAATTCAGAGTTGGTCCTATAGTGAAAGTTGTGTGTAATGTTGAGTATAGTGACCCCCTTCTGGCTTAGTATTCCCCTAGAAAATAACCCTGTATATAATGTAATACAAAATAGTCAATGTTTTTTCACATAGTAAGTATCCGTGGAGCAAGTTGTGGAAGCCATATCAACGCAAATACAAGGCTAAGTTAGTGTTGAGGGGAGAACTTGAAATATGGTAGAGTTAAAAATGTCCTGACGATCTTAAGATTTCGAGATATGTTTACGTTTTATTTTTATTTCTGTTTTTGCCTTCTGCACCGCTGGTCCCGGGTCCGATTCCCGGACAGGTCAAACATGAACCTGTCTGTTTGACTGTGTCTGGGTGTTTATTACGTATATGTATATAAGTCATCAGGTTACCATAGCATAGGCTTTACCTTGTTTGGGACCTGAAGACCTTATGTGTCCCTTATTTATTTATAAAAGTATAGGTTTTATGATTATGTTCAGTATGAAAATAGTTACACACTGTAAATAAACTAATATACTAATAAGCCAGCTTTATTGAAGTTTTAAATAATGTGAAATATATATGAGAATCACAGAATATCAATTCACCGTCCTCTTTTATGATATCTATTTTATAAATCCTAAAACAAAAAGCAAGCATATTGCAATTAATGTCACAAGAAGTACTAATTTACACCTAAACTTAACACACAAAAATGTCCCGTAATTTTTTTACGTTTCCATTGTATTTCAAACTGAACATATAATGTGAAAAAGCTTATAACACACATTGAGTGTACAACAAATCGAATTCATTTTTGTAGTTCACTTATGGGATAAGGAAGTTGTAAAATTGTAAGCCTGCAGAGAGCGACCCTTTGAATGAGTGCAGCAGGATGGTCATGAGAAAGATGATGTGATATCGTAGAACTAATTACATCTGATCGCAATAATACATCATGATGATCTCAACTACGAGCGTTTAAACCGCAACGAAAGACAAGAGGTTGTAAAATTTTAAAATAATGAAACTTATTATGCAACGTGTAACAAAAGGTGTGAAAATACTTAAGGGTGTTAGTCTACCCATCAAGAACGTGCACGCATAAAGTGAACGCATTGAAGAACAAAATACTGCAAATTATCTAGATAAATCTCGCAAAGGTGTGATCAAGAATCCTGCAGTAAAAGAAAATGTCTTCTTAGGATATACTGTTGATCACACTATTAGTCATACAAACCACATAGGTAAACTGTGTAAGAAGTTAGCAAGTGCTAACTATGCGCTCATTAAACTAAGATCTGTATTAGATGTGAAAGATATGTTGTCAGTGTATTATGCATACGTACATTCCATGATAAGATATGCGATAACTGTATGGGGCAACGGGGCCGATATGATTAAAGTCCAAAGAGCCCAGAAGAAGGCCATAAGAATAGTATTTGGATTAAAAAAACGCACGTCAGCACGAAAATACTTTAAAAAACACAAAATAATGACAGCTGTATCCATGTATATTTATAATTGCCTCTTAGAAATTTTTGACGAGAAAGAAAATCTAATGATAAAACCGAATCACATACCATACAATCTTAGAGATCGCAATAGACCGGACGTACTTCTAACAAAACCAAAAGTTCGATTAGCCAAAGTAAAGAAACAAGGCATCTGGATTAAGATATGTATGTTCAATAAATTATCTCGTCCTGTAGCTAACTTACATGGCAATGATTTTAGGTGTAAATTAAAAAAATTCTTCGAATCCACTGCTTTTTACTCAATAAAAGAATTCTTACAAACTGATCTGACTGAATATTCATTCTCGAATTATTAATTAAAATGGATATTGACATTAAACAATACTTGACTTGTAATGTTACCGTACTGATATATAACTAAGTATTATGTATATAGTAATCAGACATCAATATTAAATTTAACATTATTATCTAGACACAAATTTATTCTTTTGATTTTTCTTTAAATTTTAACTCTTGTTTCGTCATAATATTATAATTCATTATTGTACGTATTGACTTGCCTAGTGTAACAAACGCAGTTATAAGGCCAATAAATGATTTGACTTTGACTTTGACTAAATAAATGCGTGCTCTATACAACTTAACCGATCACGTGACCCATTTTTTTATGGAGAACCTGATATTTTTTTTTATTTTCCAATATGTTCTGCAATGGATTCTCTTTGATAGGTTGACTAACAGCCTTAAGTATTATCAAACCTTTCTGTTACACGTTGTATACTGGCATAACGTCTCTTTACAAAATAACCACTCACTCACCAAACGTTCAACCGCTCTAGAAATTTACAAAAGTGTCATAAGTTCCAACTGTTTCCGCCACAACACTCATAATACTCCAAGATTTCGAGGCAAAATTAAAAACTTCCGCAACTGTGGAGTACCGCAATTACTGTTCATTTTTATTTTAATATCTTAGTACCTAACTGTTTGTGGTTAACTCTCTGTATATCTGGCAAGTGCCTTTATTAACATAAACAAAATGACTAACTACAATGACAAAAAATAATAGCAGAAAGATTACCTATAGACGATTTAAGATCTACAGATAATCCAAATGCTCCAATCCACCACCAGAAGACAGCGTGCCCAATATGCTAGCCGCATTACCACGCTGAATGGCAAAGCTCATACGTTGGGCTAGATAAAAACCGGCATATATTATTTGTAACCTCGTTTCTAACCGAATTTTAAGAAAGACGCTTAATAACGAATTCAAAAAAATAAAACAAAAAAATAATCTGTTATATTTTTATTTTTCAATTCGTCGAAATTGTTTTATGTCCGCTGATTTCTTAGAGACGCCTGGACCGATCTGCGAAATTGTTTTTTTTATTTTAAAAGAGTATCTTCTCGTGTGGTCTTATAATACATTTTATCCAAATCGGTCTAGTATATGGTTTAGAAATAACTTCGCCTGATATGCAGTTCAATGATAGGAATTTGGTTGTTATAAGTACGACTGACCAAACGGAGGGTAATGTTTTTGGGTATACATCAGCCTAAACCCGCGACGGACTCGTGGAAACCGATGGAACGATTTTGATGTGCAAAGTGTCATTGATTTTGTCTTCATCTGCAATAATTAGTTGCATCCCCAGGTTTCACTCGTTAAGGATACAGTGATCTCAAATGTTTTAGTCGGGTTTTTTGAAGTCACTTTTATGTTCTAACTACTGAACCCGCTATAATGTTTTTCTGGATTCGTGTAAACGACGTATTTTTATCTAATCCTAACAAAACTTTGTATGCATTACAAATTCTAAAAATACAAAGTTTTTGTTTGGCTGCGAATAATTTTGATTGTAAGAGCGATATTTTTCCCAAGAAAACCTCTCATATTTTTCTATCTCTACATCATTACTCCCTATCCAAACTACCTGCAAAAAGGAAATCTCTCTAATCTCTTAGAAAGAAGGCACTTAAAACACTAAAGCTAATTGTAAAAATGACATAATCTTGCGACAAAGTAGCGCGATAAGGACGTCTTCCGAAAGAGTACCTTAATTCAATACAGCCCGACACCTTACCTTGTAATTATGTCCTAATTCTTGGATTACCTATATCTTGTTACGATAAAGCTGGGTAACAGATAAGCGACGGAAAATATTTTTGATAAAAAAAAAAAAAAATAGATATAAGACCGCCCGAAAAGACCTGTTTTACTACCAAAGTCTAAATGATTAGGTACCAAATTGTCACAAATAAAATGGATAAATTGGTCACAGAAAAAAGTTGTTGCCGAAAGTGTTGAGAATATCATTAAAAAAAATAACCTGAACCTACTGCGGACCTTGTTGCCGAAAGTATTCGGAGTGTCATAAGTTAAGCCATTTTGGGAAATAAAAAATATTTTTGGTAACCGTTTAAATTATACCCATAGCTATACTAGCTACGACCGCGTTGTTACCTGCAAAAAAATGACTATCCCACAGGATTAATTTTGCTATCCCTTGTGCTAATTCAGGGCATGCTATGAGTATCACTGTGCCTCATCCAAATCCGTTCAGCAGTTATTGCGTAAAAGAGTAAGTAGTAAACATACGTACATACAAATTTTCGCGTTTTGATTATTAGTAGGATTTTAACATTCTCCTAATCGAATTACTAACACTAGTAGTTCAGTGAACTCTTGACACCGACACAAAAAAACTCGCGAAAAACTTTTTAACTTTCTTGCAATATTCACATTATTATTATAATCAATTTTTTTATAATCAATTTTTTTTGGATTTCTAGTAGAGCATTGATTTTCTTTACCAACCCTTTTTTGTTACCATTGCAGTATTTTTATATAGGTATCAAAAATAAACATATTTTTTTTCATATTCATAAAAAAGACGCAAGTGTATGGTGAGCCTTAACACATGGCGTGTGTAACGTAACGCGATGATATATTTTAGGAGCTCGCGATGGCTAATGAACGGTTTCATTAGTAACTCCACAATTTTACACCTTTATTAGGATTTAACGGAAAAATAATCGATATCATTGCAGATAATCGAATCGAAAAACAACTCAATATAGCTCGATTTGTGTAACAAAAAGTTTGCAGACCAATTCGATATTGTATTTTAGTGAACACATAATATTAAATGCGATAGTAATTTTCGTGGTTCATTGATTTGGTTGTCCTTCTCCTCCTCAGCAACAGAGTGACAGATACGAGTAGACTTGATTTTTAATCAACTATGAAAGAAGGAGGGTTTTGGTTTTCGAGTGTATATAGGTATGTATATAAGTTTGTATGAATATTTCTTTGGCACGCCCTAGAGTCTGAACGGCTTGTCGTATCTTTTAATGTAAGTGGTCTCAATAGATTTTTTTCTTATTTCTTTATTTGTCTTAATCATGAAGTGGGTACTGGATACATTAAAATAAAAAAAAGAAGTTGAGGATGAGACACAGATTTAACGATTTAGCAGTCGGGTTTTTTCGAACTAGCTTCTAACCACTTCTTTGTAGAGATAGTTCAAAATTCGTTAAATTTAATAGACTACTTTCTTCTCGATAAAAATTAACATAAAGCAAATGTAACCGTGTGATTTTTTTTTAATAAATTCTTTTTTTTTCTCATTTACTACTCATTCAAAATTAATAAAATTATCAAGAAATCAATAAAATATTATTTTTTTACCAAAACATGGACACCCTATCTTTCAAGCTTATCTTAACCTAACTACACTAACGCTTAACTACCTCGTTAGGACTATCTTCACATAATCACTTCCCGTGGTCACCTTACTTCTGTTCGGGCTGACGTTTACGCCCATTGCCACTGACACTTAGCTCCTTTAGCTGACACTTACGTATCTATTTCCTCCTTAATGAAAAAGTGTGGTCACAGTGTAATAGCGGTTAATTAATTGATACAAGTTTAAAAAGTAGAGTATTATTCCGTACCGTCTTATTGTTATGCTAAGAAAGACCCGAGTCGATCCCAACCAAAGTATAAGATAAGATAATATGAGATGAGATGAAACGAGATGAGATGAGATATGATAAGGCAAAGCGACGATGCGTTCTAGGATGTGGCACGCTATCCTAGAAGAAAATGATTCACTTGCGATCTGATAAGACCGAGATTATATCTATAGAGAAATATATTACTCTGCCGTGGACTTAACAACCTTTTAGTTCGCAAATAAAAGTCGTCGATACACGATAAAAAAAAACTAAATATAAATAATAGATAAAAAAGTCCGGATTGAATGATAATTCACAATCTACGTAAAGCCAAACCGGCTAA
Organism: Ligdia adustata; assembly: GCA_947049295.1. Classification (NCBI taxonomy): domain Eukaryota; kingdom Metazoa; phylum Arthropoda; class Insecta; order Lepidoptera; family Geometridae; genus Ligdia; species Ligdia adustata. Next base: position 8,430,554 of record OX346237.1, read on the forward strand.
ATCTAGGGACATGAAATTCAGATAGTGCACCTATTCAGTATAGGGAATGGCTAAGAAAATATTTTTGTGAATTCTACCCATAAGGTGATCAAATCGGGGTTCAAAGTTAGAAAAATTTTATATTAAATTTTTATGTCTTTATGTTCATATGAGTCTTCCTTTTCTTTTATAAAATCGGAGAAAAATAAGTCAGTTCGATATTCTCCTGTGGCACTGGGTCACTAGTCTTATCAGTTATTTTCCTTTCCGTTTACCAATTACTAGAATCGGTTCAGCAGTTTTTTGACGAAGGTTGCTAAGACCTTCCTTGCTAAAGTCTCTATATTTTATCTTTATTAGTAAAAATATAGTATTTAGCTTAATATTTATTTTAAAATATCCGAGTAAATTACAATTTTAAAAGGAACCCAGCTGGGTCAACTAAATACAGGTACCGCCATGATTGGTTAATTGAGACCCACAAGTACCTATTGAATTATGAATGAAATTTTTATTTCATCTAACACGCAAAAACAATATAACATTATTCACCATACCACATTATTATTTAACAGATATTGTAACGGGTTTAATGTACTGAGACAATTTATAATTATTTTGTACAAGCTTGTGGTTCGTAATTCTTATTACCTACTTCAAACCTACTTCAACCAAAAAACTTCAAATTGACACACAACTTTAATTTTTTCAACTACTTTGATTTTGCAAACAAAACTGTAGGATTAATTTTGTTAAAACTTATATAAATTAATGACTTAGAATGTTTGGGTCTTTTTTCAATCGAAAAATAAATTAGTACATCATGCGTCTTTGATTAATCCGGCAAATGCATAAAAGCAAGAAAATCAAATAAGGAAAACCGCATATTTTTTTAATAAGTTAGATATTTTCTGATATCAGAGAAGAAATTAAATTTGCGATACTTTTGTACAGATACTCAGTTCTTGTTTTTTTTTTGCAAAATTGCTTCATAAATTTTGTATTTTATTTTATCTTGTTCCGATTCGGTCCAGAGATTTGGTTTTTAAATCGATATAATCGAACGTGATCTATCGGCGCCCGGTCGGTAATCAATTATTTTTGAACGAATTATGTAATAAGAAACTGAAGCATGCTAGCCTATAAACATTAGAATCACTTTAATCACGACTTCAGAAGACCCAGATTCTATGCGAATAAATTTATCTATTAAATTCCATATTTATTGGGAATTTCCTATTCTAAGAGGCCATTTAACAAGGTAACCACTGATCACGCCCTCCCCTTAATTATTAAGATACGATATTGATTGCCAAATACTGTAGGGTCTTTAATTAATGTAACATCAAACGATTTAATATTTGCTTTGGAGATCAGTTACCTAGACACGAGTAGAAACGAGAGCGGATAAATTGTGTTTCATTAGCAAATTTCTAGTGACGCCGTGGTCTAGTGACTAGCATGCTTGCTTCGAGATCCAACAGTCCCGGATTCAATGGCAAATGTTCGAATGATGAGTTTAAACATTTGCCTTCGGGTCTGGCTGTCTTTGTGCGTATGTTTGTAAATGTTACATGGCATCCCCGACACAGGAGAAATCCTAGTGGGGAGATATGAGTGTGAAACATTTATTTATTTATTTTTATCTAGTTTCCTACAAGTTCTTTTTTACTAACTTCCCAAAAAAGACTCCGAAAGAGTCGAGTACCAACTTCGGTGCTAAATTTGAAGGGTGTTTTTCTTGTTACTAGATTTCTCGGAAACAACGGGACCGAATTCAAAATATATATATTTTTAGCATAATCCAATATATGCTATCTTGGCAAAAAAAAAAACATCTAAATCCGTTTAGCCGCTTGAGCGTGTAAGAGTTAAAAACACATACACAAACTCGTACAAACTTTTAGGTTTATTTTATTACTACGTTTTCTCGCGGCTTTGCTCCCATGACACTCTCCTTACCTCGAAATAATATATAAAAGTACTTTTGTTTCTAAGGTGTGGTTCCTCCTCACCACCTCCACACCTCACCTTATTGTTTCCCTTTTTCTCAGTATCTGACTTCCTGAACGCATGTCTCGACTTAGCACAAATAGTCAACTTATTGAGGATGCCTCAAAAAATATCTATAAATTTTAATTTTCAAAATCTTAGATTTTATTTAAATAAATTGACGTTTATTTTTCCGTTTTTATAACTTATTTCATTCTTGGATTTCATCAGCTTGGTAGGTACGTATCAAAATATAGTACAATAAAATTAATTGTACCATTAATTACTAAGTATCTCTTGAGTGGTCCCGATAAGGAAAAAAATTAGAAAATTCGATGAAGCGAAAAGTCGAGAAATGTAAGTAATTTTGACGACCTCTCATTTTTGAAGTGATTAAGTAATTACGTAGGTACAGGATCTAATAAATTAATGTCTCCTCAGTCTGTCTATTCAGAAACGCTTATAAAAATTAATAATAGAATTTACTGCTGGTTGAAAAATTAAGGAAGATTGAGCTCAATTTGTAAATTTCAAGGTCTTCTATATATTTTGATAATTATCATAATATTTTTTTGCTCTGAACTTCCCGCTACGATTTCTCCTGTCAATGCCATGCAATGTCACAAACAAATGAACGCCATAGCCAGACCTGAAGAAAGATATCCAAACTCAAAGTTGGAATTCTGCCTCGGTCGAGAATTGAACCCGATGTCGCCTGTTTCGGGGCTAGTTTGGTTCACACTAGGTTACAAATAGGTCCTAATAGGGATAAATTGCGAGGAGGATGGGGCCGCGGCGGGAGAAGACTGTCGGTATTGAGGTGGCCGCTCTCCCAACCTTCCGCGGCCCTGACGGGGTCACCACCGTAGAATGGTGCACGTGGGTGGGCCGCAGTGGTTTATCTGCTGTGGTCGTAGTGGCAGGCGGCGGGGCCACTAGGGTCTAGACACGGGGACGTCTGACGCCCACATGGTGGTATGGTCCTCGAGCTGGTTGCAGTGTGTCATGTGTCTGGCGTATCGCAATGGGGGGCAACCCCGAGGGATGGGTCCGGCAACGGACAGCCTTGGCGGGTCGCGGATGTGTGCTATAGCGTTCCCGTATCCCGCCAGTTATCAGCGGGGAGTGACACCGTGGAGTTTAAGTGGGTATGAGTCCCACATAGCCGCTCTGCCTCCCGTGGTGGAGCGGAATGCATATAGCATTTCTCCACGTCATAAAAAAAAATGTTACAAACAGGAATAGGCAGAGTGATTTCGTTTCTCAAAGATGCCTAGAACAGTTTGGTCTGTTTTCATTATATTTGAATGTACTTACCTATGTATTATAATGTATTTTTCAGGTACTCCTATATACATTCTATCCAATCAGCCCAGCGGATTAGTTTATCCATAAAAAAATGTATACTTGCCTGCCGAATAAGCAAACGTCAGTTGTCACTTTTTTAATAATAATTATTATTAAAACCAAAACATTAATATAAATAAATTACACCACTATAAAACGACATCCTAAAAAAGGAGTTACGGTATTTTTTTATATATTTGTTACATGATTTCCCTGTGACAACTGAAAGGATCTGATTTTTTTTTTTTTAAATAAAATCCATGTTTCCAAATAGTTCGATCCGTCAGTATAACAATTTGGAAAAAAACATCCAAACAGTTCGACTATCGAACTACTTACCAGTAGTTCGATAGTCGAACTGTTTGGATTGGACTGGATGGAATAAACGGAATTAAAATGGTTATTATATTATTATTTATTTATTACTTCGACTTTGAGCATTACATTACAATACTCCTTTACTGCCCAACGAGCGTTCGCGTATAATGTAACATTTAGTATAGAATTTGAATTTGCGCGCATTCTGATTTAGTTGTCTCCATAACATCAGAGGTCATTGTGCTGAGTGCGGCAATATTAATTCGACATTGTTATTTACTTAAAAAATTCAGTCATTTAACAATTCAAATAACATTGTATTATTACAAGGTGCGCACTGTAATGTTCAGTTCTCCCTCAAAAATGTAATACTCAACTCTGTAACGTTACATTGCTCCCGGTGAGGGAGCGGCTTTAAAATAACTTATTAAATATCATATCGCAGAATAAATTGAGAATTTTAAATTTTTACCACCACCTTAATATATATAGCAGTCACGTTTCTGAATGCACATCTGAATTCGAAAATGTGACAGAGATCTTTTATATCCGCAGCAATATGAGTATTCAACCCGTCAGGACAGTCATATTCATACCGGATCACGTACACCGATATACTGGACATGTGCCGGGACGATTTAGATGGATACAGTAAAGAAGATAGGTAGAAATGGCTCGCAATCTTCAAGGAATCTTAAGAATACAAACAGCCCCGAACTCTAAGTACGAGCTATCTTTTGAGAGCTAAAAGAAAAACTGCTTGTCAAATTTCGCGAGCTCTTTAAGCGAGTGTCAAATTCTATTTACCCGATTGCGAAAGAAGGTGGGTTATGTTTTCTAAGTGTCTATATGTATTTTTATGGCATGCCCTAAAGCTTAAACAACTTGTCGTATTTTTAGTGAGTGGTGTCAATAGATTCGTTTTAGTCGTGTGCGTGACACTGGGTACATCAAAATTACAAAAAAAATTAAAGATGATACATAGATTTAACAATTTAGCAGTCGAGTTTTTTCGAACTCGCTTCTAAGCACTTGTTTTTAAACTAAAATAAAGAACAATAGCAACACTTATTAGGTACCTAATCAGACTTTAAGCAGTCATGCTTATAAGTACCTCGTGCTTACCCTTTAGAACTTTGCCCTCTAGCGGCCTTAAGCAGTTGTCTCACTACGGACGAAACAGGACTTAGCTATCATTTATTTTCTAGGTCAAGAAACGGACAATAAATGCAGATTGCACGTTAAATAAATCATACACTTGTTATTTGTGTGTTTTACTATTTTGACGGACCACCTAGTGGAAGGCCTACCTACGCTGCGTCTTCCGGTAACCAGTGGATGTGGAATTTGTCGTTTGGAATTTCGCTCCACCGGTTGTACTTAACAACTCGCTTTAAAGACCAACGAAAGTACCATACAAACTAAACTCACTTCTCGCATTATAAAAAAAATATCTAATGAACATAAACTAAATGGCAATGACAAAAAAATTTAGCAGAAAGATTACCTATAGACCATTTAAGATCTACAGATAATCTAATTGATCTAAATATAAATTGTATTAGTCTCCGAAAAAAACAGGAGATACAAATAAAATAGATTCCGATGAATTGAACGCCTCTTCAATTTCGGAACTCATTTGAAAATACCTACATTTACAAACACTTAATCATACCACCGTTGTCTAAAGTTCCTCTACTGTCGTCCATAAGAACCGCGTCCTGAGTGCATTTGGCACCGAGTTAGGTATTAACATACGTGACACTACTGCTGAATATACAATATTGCAGCGTTGTTGAGCTTTTCTATGAATTTCTCTTAAGCATTTTGGATTTTGGCCGCGAACGTGAGCTGGTGGTAAAGTGGTGGATAGAGCGCAACTATACTGCGAATCAGCAAAACGAAAACGTTAACCCTTAACAGCAGGAGTAGCAAAAGAAGCATTTCTTTTATTGGCGTGATCCAGGAGACCCGTTCTTTTAAATTTAGAACGACAGCTGCTCTTATATTTGTATACGAACAAACTTTTGAGATCACTTACCAATCAATCTTTCTGTTGTGTTGATAGTGCGGCCTGACACAGGAAGAAGTATACGTAGTTATTTTTTTCATTTCTAAATAGTAATCATTGTTTTAAAGAAGCCTGAAACTACGAGTATGATTACGGACCTTAAAAGTTCAATGATGGCGATAACCGATAAAATCATTACCATGGAAGAAGAAAGATTAGTCAACTCTAAAATTTGTATGATGGAGTTGATTAGCATCTCGATTAATTAAAAAACAAGTAAAATTTATGAAATCTACACATTCCTATATCGTAGCCTCGGCTATAAGTCTCATGTACTATTCAAACAAAAAAAAAACAAAATCAGTTCATCCGTTACGTCACAGATACGTCAAATTAATAACAATTCGTCACTTCGGGGGTTAAAGACCTATAAATAATAATAGCTATTAATCTAAGAAGGTTACGTCCCGTTAGCGTGCTGGTCCATGGGAAGTGGCTCCCATGCATGCACTGTAAATCGTGTTAAATCTGCTATACGGTTTTTAGTTAATTGCTTGATACTCGTACTTAAAAACGAGAAGCGTTACACGATTTATACTTTTTAACATTGGACATGGATCTATTGGACGCACAACTACAGTTAAGGGTTAACAATGAAATCGTCTCAGTAAAGTGTAATGAAATAAACGGTTATTTATGCTTTTTTCATAATAAAATAATTTTGTCATGTGTAGGGTTTCATCAGAATTTTCCGAATCTTCAGATTTTTAAGAATCTTCCACTATGAGGCTAACCCAAGCAAAACAGCTCTTCACTCTTCTATAAAAAATATTCGGACAATCATAGATTGCTTAAATTGTTTAAACAAACCTAAAATAATAATAATTAAGAGCATATATTCATTTCTTTCTGTTTTGACAGACGTTATGATTGACAGCTGATTTTTTTACGACTTCCGGCTTTTGTTGCAGAATATAATGATCATCATGATAATTTCAGTGACCTATGATACAGTTAATTATGGTCCTGTATTTTTTTCTATTTTACCTACATACATTAGAAATGAAAAAGTGTGTTTGTTGGTTTGTTTTTCCATCAGCTTATAGCGACAAATCAATTAGGATTAATTTTTGCACAGGTGCCATGCTACTTTTTAACATGACAGAAGCCGTGGACAAAAGCTAGTTTGCCATATAAATTACTTAGTATCTTACTGCAAAGCTTAAACATTTTTCTTTTCTCCAAAGCATTTTGTACCGTGAAGCCATTAAACATTTTTATAGTCCTGCTATTGAATAAAACTTCTCGGCCGTTTCTTCCGGAATAATGTTACTTAGCATATTGCAACCGTTCGAAAATATACCATAATTTTTCTGTAAAGTTATCGGCTACCATCTACAAATCATTATGTACCTTATATTGATGTAAATAAGGGTAGAAATCGTTTGGATGTGATTATAAAAATGATGATGCTATGTTTTCATTGGCTTCTAACCTGCGATATAAGTTTCCAGTATAATATTTTTTAAAGATTTAGTCTAGCGTAGTTTCGTCGATAAGTATGTTTTGATTATGAATTTTGATGCTGTTGTAAAAATAAATGGATCTAAAATCACTACTCCGCGTTCTTATACGGTCAAATATTATGGCTAACTAAGCAAGTAATAAAACAAATAGCAAACAATACTTAATGCAAATACACTAGTAATAATTAAATATCCTCTTGTTAGTGACTTCTGATGACCAAAATAATAAAAGAAATAACTTATGTGTCAGTACTTTTGAAAAGTCACAAGAAAAAAATAGACGTTTCATAAAATTTATTTATTTTTTATTAAATTTATCGTTTAACGTAATTTGAAAGTTCATTTCAAAATTCTTATTTAGATTGTAATTTTATTTCTACTTCTAAATTTAAAGTCTAAGAAAACGAACGAATTGAATGTATAAAAAAAGTTCATACATTTTATATGGTCAATTATGGGCCCTGGAATTAAATTTTCATTTTAGCACCGGAAAGGTGCATAGCTCGCCTTTCAACCTCGCTTTATCATAAAACCTAACTGTATTTTTCCACAACTCCATCAATATGGGTGTCAAATGAAAAGGCTAAGGAAAAGGCATAAAATTCATATCCAAGAGAGCTGCCATCACATATTAAAGGCTAATAAATTTTTTTTTAGTGGTATCCTAAATTCTCATTTTTATTTGTAATTAATAAAGCTGTTAAAAAATTCATATAAATATTGTTACGGCCGTGCCCTATGTCTCACAGAATACGCAGTAGTTAGTGTGCCGGTGCCTTATGCACAGAATAAGACATAGTAATTGTCGCACGCGCTATTGTTTGTAACGCATAAAAAAAAGGATCTCTCTCGAACTCAAGTACCTTCTTACTTGTAAACATCTATTGTTCTCGGTGTCCAGCAATAAGCCGAATATTCTGGATAATTACAGAATAACGGCACTGAGGTATATAAAGGGACCGACTGTGGGTCCGGGGAGTCTTCTAGTCACTCAGATTCATAGGGCTCATTTGTCCTCCCCCTCAGGGAGGTCTGGGCAAATTCGCTCTAAAAAGTTTTAGCTAGGATGCCACCAGTGGCTAGGGCCCTAGGCACTCCCCGTCTGGGTTGCCAGGGCAGTTCGTTAGTCCAACTCTGGGCGACGGCTCAAGCCGAGGTTCGTGCCGTCTGAGGCGCCTTTGTGCTTGTCGCCCCAAAAACCAAAACCGCGGCCCAGCGCACCAGCGCTTGCCAAACGTCCGGTCAAGCTGTCCGAGGTCGTGTTCGACCAGCAGCTCAGTCCTTTCTAAAAAAAAAAGGTCCGGGGAGTCAGTTTATCGGAAGCTATAACCGCGAACAGTTCTAGTGCGAACCAAGTGCTAATCGAAGTGCTCAGTGTAGTGTGATTGTGAGTGAAAGTGTTTTGTAGTGTTTTTGTGTGACAGTTTCTGAGTGTTTGGAGGAATAAATCGTCATTGGTGTGAATTGGCATTTTTCTATTTTTATCCCGAACCCGTAGCTCGTAACATTTGGTGTCAGAAGTGGGATAAAAATAATGCCGAAGATACCGGAATACGATCAGATTCAGACCAGTAGCCAACGGCGGCGAGTAGAAGCAGGTGCCCAACGAGAGGATCAAGTTCCTTTACTGGCAGAGCAGCTTCGTCGGCTTGAGGAGAGGTTTTTCCGTGATAAAGGGGAAAATATTCGTCGACAAGTGGAACATGCCCGCTGGCAGAAGGAACAGAATCTACTTGTGAAAGACCTGCGTACAGCCTTGGATAAGGAAATTAATGACCTCAAGGAGAAGATGAATCAGCTTGAGAGTCGTATTGCCAAGACTGAAACAAGCATCACGAATATGAGGATGATGGTCGATACAGAAAAATCCGGAGGTTTCGAACAGCCAGTCTTCAGGGAAAACTCTTCGTGGGAAACCTTTAAGATACCAGTTCTGCCGAAGGATGACGGCACTCCCGTGCAAACCAGGAGTCAACGACAAAAAGAGATGGATCGGCGTCAGTTTGAAGAATCCTCTGAGGAAGATCAGCCGTCAATCGGAGGGCCATCGGAAAAACCTGCTGTTTTGACGGGACCAGCTGCAATTTCGTCGGAATTTGCGACTATCGCCGGGCCATCGGAAAAGCCTACTGTTTCGACGGGACCAGCTGCAATTTCGTCAGAATTTACGGTTATTATGAAAATTCTTCAGGAGCAGGCCAGGAAATAGGAAGAACAGACCGGTAAGCAAGAAAAGATTATGGCATTACTCCAGGAACAGTCCCAGGAACAAGCCCGTAAACAGGAAGAACAGACCGGTAAGCAAGAAAAGATTATGGCATTACTCCAGGAACGGTCCCAGGAACAAGCCCGTAAACAAGAAGAACAGACTCTTCTCTTACAAGATCTGCACAAGGTTTTCAGAAAAGAGTTGAAGGATTTTAAGGAACAAGTTGAGGGCCGCGTGGCGGAAGTAGAAACCCAGATCGCTGACATAAAAAAGGTTCTGCGCGTTCTTAAAGCGTCCGGTGTAACTGCTACTGTTACGACTTCTACACCGGGATTTAAAATGCCACCATTCGACGGATGCTCTTCCTAGCCAGCATATAGATTGCAGCATGAAGCCCTGGTTAAGGTCAATGGATGGAGTGAAGTACAAGCCAAAGCTGCTCTCATCATGAGTCTCCGAGGGCAGGCTCTGATTGTTTTGGAAGGCCTTGAGAAGGACGTCACTTACGAAAGTCTGCTGGGAATGCTGGAGTGTTATTTTGGGGATGCACATGAGGAATATGTGTATCGTGCTCAGTTAAAGGACAGGGTCCAGCGCAGAAATGAGGATCTGCGGGAGTGGGCTTTCCAAGTGCAAATGCTTGTGAGAAAGGCTTATCAATCTTTGCCTGAGCTCATCGATGTGAATGTGGTTCAGATATTCGTCGATGGTATACGTGACGTGGAAGTGAGAGCTGCAGTGAGACTTGGACATCACCGAACTATATCTGAAGCTTTGGCACATGCATTGGAAGTGGAAGCAGCTCGGTGGGATAGTCGAAAACAACAACCTGAAAATGCGGAACCGACAACAGTCCATTACGGTCGTCATAGTTTCAGCCCCAGATGCCATCGCTGCGGAGAAAAAGGACATCTTAAGTCTAGTTGCACTACACGTTTCCCACGAGGCTGCAACGGACCAATAATGATTGCTCAGTGTTGCTGTAGAAGTCGTTGCAATGAGGTGAATACTGTTTCAAGAAGACTACCACCTGACAACTGGAGAAATCGTGATAAACAAGTAGCCATAGAGACTGTTCGTATCGGAATGCTGGAAACGGGAGACGCTAAGATTATAAATGGACGTGGCAATGTCGGTACATCGGAAAGACGACAACGAATGATAGGACTGCCTGCGAGGATCAACTGGTGACATCACGAGACCGACGATGCTCGGGACGAGCATGTCTAAGGAGGGGGTAGTGTTACGGCCGTGCCCTATGTCTCACAGAATACGCAGTAGTTAGTGTGCCGGCGCCTTATGCACAGAATAAGACATAGTAATTGTCGCACGCGCTATTGTTTGTAACGCATAAAAAAAAGGATCTCTCTCGAACTCAAGTACCTTCTTACTTGTAAACATCTATTGTTCTCGGTGTCCAGCAATTAGACGAATATTCTGGATAATTACAGAATAACGGCACTGAGGTATATAAAGGGACCGACTGTGTGTCCGGGGAGTCAGTTTATCGGAAGCTATAACCGCGAACAGTTCTAGTGCGAACCTAGTGCTAATCGAAGTGCTCAGTGTAGTGTGATTGTGAGTGAAAGTGTTTTGTAGTGTTTTTGTGTGACAGTTTCTGAGTGTTTGGAGGAATAAATCGTCATTGGTGTGAATTGGCATTTTTCTATTTTTATCCCGAACCCGTAGCTCGTAACAATATATTACACTTAAACCTCTTTCCCCATACTTCTTAGCTTTATACCGGTTCATTAAAACTTAACATCCGCCTAAAACATTATAAAAAGTCAAACAAAAGGAAAAAGTCAAAGGCCCGAAGAGTCAATATATAACAAAGTATGAACCGACGTGTATAAAGGAGGGAGGTTATTTTACACTCCGTCACGCTTTGGGCCCAATCTATTGGAAAATGAGTCGATAACTCTACTGTGATACTCTTTAGAAGATATTGTGAGCAGAAAAGATAGTTTTTGATGTACTGTGTTTTCAACAGACTAAGAATAAGAAAGGAAGACGTTATCAATTGTTGCGATCATATTTTTGATGTGTATTCTTAAAACACTCACAAGCGTCTTACAAGACAAATAAAAAAAATATAGCTTAATTTAAAAACGAAGTAATTTTAATAGAGTAAAATAGTCAATCAAAATAGACTAGTTTATTTATGTTATTTATTATTATTTTGGTATTCATCACACATTTCAAGACATCTTCATTTTATTTATTCAACCATAAGTACTGCAAGATTTTGAATACCGATGCTAATTTCTTTGTTAAATTTTGTAAAACTGTTTTGCTTGTGGAGTAAACGTTTAAATTAAGTGTTTGAAAATCTGTTTATACTTATTGGCCTCAACCACACCAATAACTTCATTAAAAAGCACTGATAGAACTTTTAAAGTTAATTCAATGTATAAATCAAACCATTGAAGACGTTGGTGTCTGAACTATGTCGTGGTTTGAAGGAGAAAGAGCGTGATTCAAGTTCTAATCATTTTCTCGCCCAGCGCATTTCATTAGCGATTCAGCGTGGTAATGCCGCTAGCCTTATGGGGACGTGAGGACGAGGGGCTGATATAGGTTTAGATTTGAAACTTTATTATGTTAAACTAACATAATTGTAAATCTTAATGTTACATTATTTTAATTTTATCATGTGTGACTTCTAATATAATAATTGACTATGTAATGAATAATGAAAAAGTATTAATAAATAAAATATAACTTAATCAAACCTCTGACCTGATTTTAAATAAATTTGAGAAGTATTAAAACATAAATATTTTTTTTAATTTTTGTCTATCCGTCCTAAGAAATTAGTTGACAAACATAAGAATATTTAAAAAAACCGTCGTATTGAGTTTCTCCTTCTTTTATAGAAAGTCGGTAACAAGAGTACGAAACTGGTTTTTAAAATCTCGCCAGCTAGAAGTAGATAACTTGGTTGCCAAACAAAGGCTTATATTTTAACTCAGTCTTTACGATTTCCGTTGAGCTTCTAATATATTGCGAAACATGGAAAGTTTGGGAGATTAATAATTTTGGAAGCTTTTATACAATGGAGGAGTACTTGTTTGTGTTTGAGGAAAAATGAATAGGAAGAGGTTTATTATTTTTTAACTGATTTTAAAACAGAAGGAGATTTTTGTCATGTCAAAATTTTTGTTTATTAATTACAAGATTCTTATCACAATAAAATAGTATCAAATATAAAGTATTAAATAAAAAAAATATAGGTTTTTCAAAGACCCCTGGACTGTTTTGGATTGAAAGGGTATATTGATTAGGGGTGTATACTAAGCCGAAAAGGGGTCACCATAGTCATCCTAAGGAACAACTTTTACTATGGGACCAACACTGAACAGCCAAAAAACAGCTGTTTTGTCGTCATCTTGTCGACGACCGATAAAGTTTCTGTAGGGACAGCTGATTTTTATTTCTCGAATTCGGTGATGCTTCACGATTTTTTGACTTTTAAATTCACTTTTACAATTACAAAGCGAGGAATTTAAATTTCTTATAATTACGTTTACTAAAAAACGTATTTTATGAGCTAGCTGAATACTATATTAATCGAAATATAAAACAAGAAAATTTTTGATCTAAAGTCTCCACTATTTCACTTGAGTACTTACGACAAAAAAAGTATGACGGTAGGTATTCCCTTCAGCCATGCATTCTCGAATAAAATGTTAAAACATTTAATATTTTCCTACCTATATTTCCTTGTCGTACTAAGTCGCAATCAAATAAAAAAGTAAACCTGACAAAGCTCTTCACTAACTTGTCAAATCAACCACTCAATAATTCCCGCCTTTTAAAAAAGATACATGGCGGCCGCACTGCAAACTTTTTTACCGCCATTTTTGCCTGTCAATAGGTTTCGAGGCGTCGTCGGCGCCTGTCATGGGCTGGCCGATTATTGACAGATGGACTGACGTACTAAGAATGAGTGATCAAAACGTGTGGGGCAAAGTTTCGGGGTAAAAGCGGCGGTAGATTTTGTAACTTTTATCAAATATCTCTAGCACTCTCTTGATGTATTTATCAAAAGAAGAACAAAATTAACACTTTTTCTTTCATGACATAATACAATGCAATTCAGTGAGTAGTTTTAGAGCTTAGAAACCTATTGCAAACGTTGTAATGCATTGTTATAAGTAATTTATATTTATTAATTTATATTACAGAACATCCAACAATGTTTAATTCACAATAGAAAAAAGAAATAGACACATACAGCCAATTAACAATTAGTTATGAATACATAGAGGACAATACAATATTTAAATAACAATTAGACGCTAACAAAGGACCGGGTCCTGATGACATTCCACCTCTTCTAGTCAAGCGTTGCGGCTCTGCAATAGCACTTCCTCTTTCCCTAATATTTAACCGTTCTTTGTCCTTGGGGGAATTTCCCGATGAATGGAAAAAGGCGAAAATTATACCCATTCACAAAAAAGGCAACATTGACGACTTACAGAATTCCCATACCTATTTATATACCTATTTCAATTTTATCTTGTTTTTCCAAATTGTTTGAAGCACTCCTATGTCCGATAGCATCACAATATTCTTCTCACTTCCTATCGCAACATCAGCACGGTTTTAAAAAAGGCCGCTCTGTAGAAACAAATCTTGTTGGGTTTATTACTGATCTCACTGAAAATGTAGACAAGGGTGGTCAAATACACGCAGTTTAAACAGACTTTAGCAGTGCATTTGATAAAGTAAATCATGTTTTACTTGTCAAAAAGTTGAAGCGTATGGGCTTTTATGGCTCATTTTTAAAGTAGTTTTGGCCATATCTTACAAAAAGAAAACTGGTTGTTATGGCTAATGGATTCGAATCAGTGAAATATTTTGCGGAGTCTGGAGTTCCCCAGGGTTCCCACCTAGGTCCAATCCTTTTTTCTATCTTTATAAATGATATTACCATTCGTATAAAACATTGCAAATATAAATTATTTGCGGATGACCTAAAAATGTATAAAACAGTAAACAGCGACAGTGATATTAATCTTATACAAAATCACATAAATAATATTAGTGAATGGTGTGATATTAACTAAATGCATCTTAATGTTAAAAAATGTTTCTACATAAAATATACACGGAAAAAAAGAATCATAAATTCAACTTACACGCTTAATGATGAGTTGCTACAGGAGGTGCAAGAAATCCGAAATTTGGGAGTGCTGATAGACAGCCAATTATCTTTCAGATCTCAAATTGACTCAATAGTAAAAAAAGCAGCACAGCAACTCGGTTTTATAAGACGAAATTCTAAGAAATTCAAGTTGCACACTAAAATATTACTGTACAACTCTATGGTTCGTAGTTGTCTGGAGTTTTCGAGCGTCGTGTGGAGCCCCTTCTACTCTGTGCACTCGCAGCGCATTGAGAGCATCCAGAGAGCCTTCACTAGATCCTTGGCTTTTTCGTGCCAAGGTATCTCGCACAGAAGTCCATATCAGTCGTCAGTCGTCAGTGACAGCACCTCTCTGTGCTCTGTAATTATTCGTTTTATTTTTGCGGCCAAAGTATAGTAGTAACAGTAAAACTTATATTGTTGTGTAGCTAAAAGAAAAAGCTTTCTAGTAGTGGTTATTACGTCCCAATCTGACGAACGTTTCAAGAGAAATAAGCAAAATACTTTTTAAGATATTCCAACGGCAATGTGAATTGTAGCTTACTGCATCGTGAACGGCGATCGCAAGCGCTGAGTCACTGCGCTGCCCCGCACTACGCAGGGCTTCCCCCGCGGCCACCTGCCGCTGCACGCTGCTTGTGACTAGTGTGCACCCGTTGGCGCGTTTGCGACTTGCTGAGTTATCACTCACCTACATATTACTGCTGCCCGCTTTTTATCTTAAATTGTAACAATAATCAAATAATGATTTCTCCCACAACGATGAACTGCTCAGCGTATTGTAATGAAATAGCGGTTGGAGAAAAAGATTACTTGTGTTGCTCAGTGGAAAGCTGCAATAAGTGGTATCATCTTTTGTGTACGGGCAAAAAGAAACCGACACATTTAGCTGCGAAATCCTGGACTTGCCCCGAATGTTTTTGCGCCACGAAAAAAGGAGGAGACAACAGTCACACCCCTGTCGGTGTCTCTATGAAACGCGGCGAAGAGCAACATGTTACTATTAGAGATAAAAAGTTAGTACGTGTTCTCTCCGAAGAAGAGGAAGAAATGATCGGTAACCTCACATGCGAGGCTTATGAATTGCGGTGTGAGTTGTCGAAAACACGAAAAGAGATAGCACACTCGAATACGCTGATTTGTAGCTGTGAGACGAAACTTGGCCACGCCATCGATCTCATAGCCGACTACGATAAAAAGGTCAATAAGTGTATCCTGATAATTTCTGGCTATGAGAATAAGCTAGCTCAGTACTCAAATATTATCGCAACTTACGAGTCAAAACTACAAGATAATGTTTATCAAATAGAGAAATTGCTAAATAAACTAAACATGACAAGGATAACAGATCGTTCGGTGTGTTTTCAGTCTGAAGTGCTGGTTGCATCTGGTACGAATCCTGCAAAAGTGATAACTCCAAAGAAAACTGTCTGCAGTCGCGCTGTACCCACACAGCTACAACAATCAGCTGTACTCATGTCATCTGTTTTTCGTGCGGAGACCTCTACGATTAGCGTTGCATGCACTCAACTGAAAGCCAAATTGGCAGCTGATACAAGTAAGTCAAAAGTTGTGACAGAAATTCCTGAGTCACGTTCGACATTGCAGCAAATTCGGCCAATTTTAGAGCCTTCTGAAAATGCCAATCAGTCAACAGCTCACAAACCGAATGAGTGGGTTGAAGTAACGAAGAAATCTCGGCGGCCAGCATCCATATGTGGTACAGCGGGACCTTTGGTTACGTCACTTAAAGCAGTTGACGTTCGAAAATACCTACACTTATGAAATATGGCATCAGGCGTGGAGGAGGTGCGTGACTATCTGCAGCATCTCTGCAACGGTGAATCGTGCTCTGTGGATGAACTTACAGCAAAAGGAGAATACAAATCATACAAGTTAGGAGTTCCAGTTGCTTTTTATGATGTCTGTTTATCCACTGATGTGTGGCCATTTAATGCCAGAATTAAGCCGTGGATCAACTACCGACCAAAGACTAGTCGGTCTACGGATTCTTCTACCAGCCCACGGCCCTTTCGTAGTAAGCCAGCAGCCAGAATCGTACAATCGCAATAAAAATTGTAATTTATTTGTCTACTACCAGAACGTTCGTGGTCTCAAAGGCAAGCTAGAGAAGGACTGGCGGAAGAATCTACCCACTATGGAACATAATTTAGTGGCCTGCACTGAAACCTACTTAGACAAATCAGTCGAGGACTCGGAAGTTGTCACCAGTGGTTGGAGTGTTCTGCGACGGGATCGAAATACCCCTTGTGGAGGCGCGTTGTTAGCCGCACGCGCTCCTATCACGCTGTGTCGACGTCCGGAGCTGGAATCGGCTGGCGGTGGTGAAGACTTATGGGCGAGCTTTAAATGGCACGGCCACATAGTGTATGTATGCGTCTTTTATATAAAATCACATGGTCCAGACTTTTTTTACATGAAGTGGTTTACCAAAGTCGAAAGCTTTATTAAGGACTAGCTGTACCGGCGAACTTCGTACCGCCTAATAGTTATTTATGTTTCCCACCTTTTAAACCTTCCCTGAAGTACGACAAACAATTCAAGACCAAATTCAGCTAAATCGGCCCAGCCGCTCTCGAGTTTTTGCGAGACTAACGAACAGCATTTGATTTTTATATATAAGATTTGAAGGGAATAGTGTTGATTTTTGGTGATTTGAATTTAAATATCGCCTCGCAAAATGTAAACAATTACTGTAATTATTTCATGGCTTTTTGTAACTTAGATGATCATAATAATATACCAAACATTAACGGTAGAACTTTAGACGTAGTGTTAACCAGAAAGGACTCGTCAACTGATGTAACTGTACTAAGGGCTGACTGTCCATTGGTAAAGATAGATCCCCATCATCCACCTCTGGATATAACTGTGAATGTGGTGTCCTCTAAGGCTAATGACAGGATTGAACTTAGTAATATAGATGTAAGTAAAGATTGGAACTTTAAAATATGTGATCACGCTTTATTAATGGAAAAATTATTTGAGGTATCATGGGTTGATTTGTTCAATACTGATAAGGTCGTTTTAAGTACTGAGAACTTTTACAATGTTGTGTATCGGATTTTTGACATTTGCATATCAAGAAAGCGTCGCAGTGCGTCGACTGAGTCGAGGTATCCGGTCTGGTTCACTAGGGACATTGTAGACGACACTAAGCGTAAACTAAAACTACACCAGAGCTGGAAGCGAACGGGGTCTGAGGAGGCTTATGAGCTATTTTCTGCATTAAGGTCTGATCTGAAGGTTCGTGCCTCAAATGCGTATGTTCAATACATTGCAGATATAGAGCGTAATATCAAAGCAAATCCTCGAGAGTTTTGGAGTCATATGACTAGCCTACGTTCTAAGGGGGGTTTTGAGCCCTCAGTTACATACGAAGGTTGTACAGTAAGCGGGGTGCAGGCATCGGAGGCTTTCGCTGAGTTCTTTTCTAGTGTGTTCCTACCGGACGTCCCCGAGCTTGACGCAAGATTTATCTCAAGTAAAGATGTATCGAGTACAAGCAATTATATACACATTAGCGAAATTACACCTTGGGAGGTAGCAATGGCAATTCAGAATCTCAAACCTAATAGCTCTATAGGTCCAGACGGTATTCCTCCATGGTTTTTAAAAGAAGGTAAGAAGCACGTGGTATATCCTCTTTGTCACATGTTTAATCTCGCAATAAAAAATGGCACATATCCACTGGAGTGGAAGGTATCGCGCGTCACTCCTATTCCAAAAACCTCTAACAGGAGAGCCATCGAGGAGTATCGTCCAATTGCTATTTTGTCCACGGTTGCTAAAGTTTTCGAGCATGTTATCCACAATAAGCTTTACAAGCAAGTGGAACCATTTCTGTGTAATGAACAGCATGGATTCAGAAGTAAACGGTCTGTTAACACCAACTTGTTGACTCTTGTCGACTACATTTCATCCGGTTTAGATAGGAGAAGACAGGTTGATGTATTGTACTTTGATTTACGGAAGGCGTTTGACAGAGTGAATAATGACATACTGTTGGGAAAGCTCAGTGCTATAGGGTTTTCTCCAAGTCTACTTTCTTTGATGGCAGATTATCTGCGTGACCGCAAACAGTATGTCCGACTCGGTCTGTATGAGTCGCGTACATATCATACGCGTTCCGGAGTCAGCCAGGGATCAGTTCTGGGTCCTTTACTCTTCATATTAATGATAAACGACCTTCCTAGTGTTATCCGGCATTCTCAATGTCTTCTGTACGCTGATGACTTAAAGATCTATCTGGAAGTCAAAAATACAGATGACTGTTTACGGTTGCAGCAGGACATAGATGCAGTATATCAGTGGAGTGTCGATAACGGGATGGAGTTTAACATTGAAAAGTGTTCTGAGATGACGTTCGGTCGATTGCGCCACCCAATCGAATTTCACTATAAACTGGGTGATATTGTAATATCCCGTACTGATATCGTCAAAGATCTGGGCGTCACATTTGACCGAACTCTTACTTTTCATAACCATATATCGGCCGTTACCAAGGAATCTTTTCGGAGGCTGGGCTTTGTGCTTCGGAACTCTCGAGATTTTAATAATATGAGCGTGATTAAGTTAATATTTGGTGCACTGGTTAGAAGTTGGAGGCAAGTGCTTGTGTATGGCATCCTCATGAAAACACCTACACCTTAATGCTTGAGAAAGTCCAGAAGGCCTTCCTAAGATACCTTTATAAGCGCATACATGGTTACTACCCGTATTTTTATCCCACGAACTTTCTACTCGGTAGTCTGGGGTACAACTCTTTAGAAGTTTGGAGATCTCATGACCAGATAGCTATGATGTGTAAGATTCTCCGTGGTGGAGTTGACGCTCCAAGTCTTGGTGACCGCTTGTGTCGCCTGTTTGTTCCTGATCACTATGTACGCTCTGGGGGCAGGAGGCATAGACTATTCTCGATCCCGCGTTGTCGGACAGTTTCTCACAGGATGTTACCGATACCGCGCTCCCTCGACGCACTAAACGCAAAAATTGATGCAAATCCTGATATTGATATATTTAATGAATGTTGGAAAAAGCTTTTATTCGAATGCTTACAATATTGTGAACATGCCTGCTACAGAGACACAACAATTATTTGATTTTTATTTTAATATTGTATTTATCATGATATTTATATCTTACTTTATACCTTATGTGTTTGTTTTTTTCGAATATTGTGATTAACTTTTTATTCTTTTCTTTTGTTTAATTTAATTTTAATGTAATAGCAATTGACTTGATTTTTTTGTTTAATTATTATTTTTCCATTTTTGTGTTTTGACATCTTTGTTATCTATCATTAGTGTAATTCGCATGCGGTTCTAATTAGAATAAATAAATAAATAAATAAATATTCTAACCGCTTGTCCTTTTTAAAATAGATAAATTACGCGACCGTAGAAAAATTAGAAATCTCTCATTTCTGTATAAACAAATTCACAAACCGACTGTCCCATAATCTTGGAAGACATTTCTTTGAAAATTTCTGGCAATTACCCACGTGGTAGAATCTCTAAAATGCCAAAACCTCATGCCAAAACGAACTTAGCTCAAAAGTAGAGTGCGCCGTACTTATAATGAAATTAATTCCTCCGTGAAAGATCTTGATATCTTTCACGACTCTTTAAACATCTTTAACACATTAACCGCCGTGGGGGTCACAGGTGACCGGCACCATACCCTTCTCTCAGCGCCATGGGGGTCACCGGTGACCGGTAAGGAACACTAGTTTTTGAATCGTTGCTGAGAGCCGGCGGTCACTCGTAAATGGCGTTTTAACGTACGTTGTGACCCGCGCGGCGCCCAGGAACATTATTGAGCGCTTGGTTTCTAAATTTTTATAAGTTTTCAAGTAAATTTTCATAAAAATCAAATGGCAATAAATGAAAAATGTATTTTATTTTTATATATTTAATTAAGTTCTACGGAACCCTAAAAACGTTAACAATCATCTATAACGATGTTCCCTGTTGAAACAGCTCAAGCAATAATGTGGCTGTGATGGACAGTCGGAGCAAAAAGTGGCTACTTTTTTAGTTTTGTTTTTAGCAATGTTCCTGCCCATGTTTTGAACATTTATTTTGTAGCATCCTTGACACCATCTTCGTGTTGTACGAACTTTGCCTTCTTTAGTCTTTAGTTCGTGTTTTAATCGTTTTGGTCGTCTTGAAGCAATATCAGACATTTCATTTTCCTCATCAGCTTTTACAAGGTAGCTCACAATTGCTTTACGAAACTGAACGACAGAAATGTTCTTTTTCGTGGTTTGTTTATAAAGAACCATGGCATTTACCATCGCTGTGTTGAGTAGCAGTTCGCAAGCTAACTTTCGATACCACTTGACAGTTTTTCGTAATGGAGACGAATAAGCTGTCATTTGATCTGACAGGTCAACTGCAGATTTTGCCTTGTTATAGTCGACAACTATCTGTGGCTTTCTTTTTGATTGTCCTCTTTTATTTGTGGTAGTGACAAATTTTGCGGTATGTTTAGTAGACAACAAGGATACTTCTCTCTTATCACGCCATTTCATCACAGTGATCCCCTTGTCATTTTCAGCTGCACTGTATTCTCCTGCTTTTAATTTTGCATTCATAACATCTTTCGGTAATTTTTTTCTATTCTTGCGCAACGTTCCGACCAAATGCATTTCTTCCTGTAATAGTTTTTCAGCCAAATCGATACTAGTGTACTAATTATCCGTGTACAGTTCATGTCCTTTTTGGAACAAGTGTCGACAAAGTGACATTACAACCTGAGTTGGTGTAGTGTTTGTTGTATCGCAGTGTTTTCCAGCATAGACTTGAAGCTTGCACGTGTAACCCGGAACTGTACATAACTTAAATATTTTAATGCCGTACTTATGTCTTTTTTGTTTTAAATATTGTCTAAAAATTATTCTCCCGCGAAAAGGTATCATACTTTCATCAACACACAGGGAAATATCTGGAGTAAAATGTGCTCTAAAGTTCACATTCAGTTCGTCAACCAGGGATCTGATTTTGTACAAGCGGTCATGTGACGTAGCCTGGGTATTATCAGAAAAATGAAGCATGCGTAAAAGCAGTTCAAATCTATTACGGCTTATTATTTTTTTAGCGTATTGTTGACCAAACATATCGTCATTTGACCAATAGTCACTCAGTTTTGGTAGTCGCACAAGCCCCATGTACATGATGAGTCCAAACATTTTTTTTATTTCACTTTTGTTTGTGTCTGTCCAGTTTTTCAATCGCGAAACTCTTTTTATCGTGTCTTTCGATATAAGTTGTTGGGCATATAAGTTAGTTTCCCTCGCTATGCGTTCAAAAATATCGACAGGAACCATCAAGCTATAAAAATCACTTGGCCCAGAACACGACATGCTATGGCGTAAAGAAAAAGGCTTCAAACCTGGCGTTTCCGTAAAAGGTATTATTTTGGGTTGATTACCAGACGGAGAGTACCAGTTTCCTGAAGATGATGTAGAACCACGAGGCGACGGCTGTATTATTTCATCCTCACTTTCAGTTTCAGACAGGATGCGGCGACGTTTTCTATTACGCACTGGTTGTAGACAATCACCCGCACTATCAGAATCGGAACTAATATCAGAAATATATGGAAAAGCCATATCCACATCTTCACACCCAGTATGCGCCACAATATCGTCATTTTTCTTGGTAATTTCTAATTCCAAACGCTCCAAATACGACAGATCGTCCTGTGTCAACTCAAAGTTATCAAATTCCATTATACGGACATAAAACAGTAACTAAATATACTTGTAAAAGATAATTATTTATGCACTCGAAACAACACGCTTCACTTCCGTACACAAACTAAACAACAAAGGTCACGCGATCGCGCTAGCCGCTCCGTTCCGCCAATCAGAGAAAGGGGTGCGAAAGAGACAGGTGACCGGCGAAATGACCCGCGCGGCGCTGTGAAGCGAAATTCAATCTATACGCCGCGACGGCCACCGGTGACCGCAAACAAAAAAACCTTTATAATTTCTAAAATAAGCATATAATTTTAAAAAAAAATTGTGTACATACATACCAGAACATATACTATTTATATACCAAACGGCCTAAATTGAACATATAGGTCAAATTAGCTTGGCGGTTAATGTGTTAAGAACAAACTAGTAAGGTATTTAGATGGCTGATGTTCTGTCATTCTCTGTCATATAAGTGTTATAAGTATATTTAAAAGCACTTATATTTCATTAAATTATAGCGTTATTATTTTCAGTGCTTAAATATTATTTAAAATTTCTCAAAAAATATGTTCAAGTTGACTAATTGTATTGTTTAACGAGAATAATGTTCTACTGCTTCTAAGAATGTTGTAAACACTCATAAAGGGTATATATATATCAGAATCAATATTGGTTATCGTGTATTTTCAAATTTTGTAATATATATACTGTTGGTGTTTCGTGGTAAATAAATAAATAGAATGAAATTATAGGAAAATAATACCCGACGTCTGAAACTTGTATTTCAAAAGTTAGAAGTTTAGTTCCGGCAACATTTTGCGTAACCTAAATCGGAGCCGCTTCAAAAGCTTTGCGTGCTCGGTCAATCATCAAATAGTAAAACTATTGCCGATAGAAAAAAAAAATGCCGATTCAACATCATCATCCGCAGCCTTCTTTAGCCCATTGTTGGGTATAGGCTTCTCTCATTTTATACCATCTGCCTCGGTCCTGTGCTAATCTTAATAGACCCGCGACAGATTTTATGTCGTCAACCCATCTTGCTGATCGTCGACCGATCGAAGATTGGAAAAACCAAAAGAAAACAGCGTCTGCAATAGTAATTTTTAGAATATAATTTATTACACGTCCAGTTGTACTGTAATAAGCAACTTACATGAAACGTAGATTTACAACGTTTTAATCTCGCTGGTAGGTCACGCGTTGTTTTACGTTCTAAGTTGTGTTAAGGAAATTCTTTTACTCGTGAAAACTTTAGCTTTCAGCTTTTGAAAGTTTTAAGAGGCTTTTTCATAAATAAAATGGCAAGGACTTGTTTTCCTTTCGTGGTTTTTCTTTTCTTAGAACACACAAGGAAGTAGAGAGACAGTAAATTTTATTTTAATGGCGTTAAGTGCAGTGTATTTTTTTCAATGCAAATCCATTATTTGCATCGTAGCTGAAGTACGATGTTAAGGTATAAAAAGTGCTATGACGAGGTCTGCACTTTCTTTTTTAGGCACTACCGCATGGCACTACCAGTAGAATGAATGGAAATTTACCTTTCCTTGCTAGTACTATTCTTATTGACTGAATTAAAATTAAAATCTCTCGTGCAGGTCTTGGATAGGTAGAGGAATTCTTATGTTAAATTGTCGGGTCCGGTTGTCAATCGTAGGACACGTTGGAGGTCTAGAGGCGGCCTAGAAACTTTAACACTAGGATAAGATACTCCGCCTATTAAATTTCTGCGTTTTTTTTTTGTCGAATATTTTTCTATTTGTTCGAGTATGAAAATGTATTGTGCAGTTCATCTAACATACATTTATGTAAGAATCATAATGATTATTACTCTTCCAAATGTATCCAGTACTTTTTTTTCAATTACCCTTTTTATATATTAATTATTATTATTATATATTATTAATTTTAGATTTATTTTGTTTGTTTATTTCCGTATTTCAATATATGTTTTGTGTAATATCTACTGTTTTTTTTTGTAAGAAGTTTTTGGTTAGTGGCTTGTTGCCTACGTCGCACGTGCGTAATGTCACTGCCCGGTCCCAGCGGAAGACCAGCGCTGGCTGCTGCACCAGTTGCAGCTAGCATTTATGCTGATATGGGGTCGGGTTCCGACAAACACATTATAACTTTATCTGTTTAACTGTAGTGTATATGTTTTTAAATTGTTTTGTGTTATGACGAAATAAACTTTTCATTCATTTATTCATATTAATATAATTTTAATGTTTTAGTGTATTATAATTGGTTTTTACCAGAATGAGTGGTCATGGAAGTGGTATTTACGACTGTTAGGTCAGGTATGACAGACAGGCGCCTAGAGCCTAGCGGTCACATAGTAAAAAAAACATGCTACAATGTTCACGATCACTCGCACTTTTTTGCAAGTAAATGCGGTCTAACATGAGGAACGTTTGTTTAGAAGAAACAGATTCACTCATGCAAAACCGAGATCATAGCTAACAGGAAATAGAGAAGACGGCAGCGAGTACAATATTGTACCAGTTCGCACAATAAAGCAAGCGTTTCCTAGGAGCCCGTAGAACCTCCACCATATATCGGAAGCTTCGAGCTTGGCGCCTAGCCACCAAATATTTTAAGAATGAAACCCACTAGGGTGTAGGAGCTTAGCAATTCGCTTGCCTGTGTGAAGCTGGCCTTATACATTTCTTCTGTTCGTATTATAAAATAAGTTCGTGGCATTCGGGCGGCCTAAACTATAGCGAGACATTTAAGTACTAAAACAATATCTGTCGCTATTTCCTGATTGATATTAAAACTAACCATCTACGTCTGCTTCATTCCATAAACGGATTCGAAGTAACCAATTCCAAAATAATGCAAGCACTCAAAAATATTTTACAATTCATAAAAATATTATACATCCTACATCGATACCGTAACGGAGCGGAAAGGGGTATTCGTCGGAGAGCTTATAACAATATATCACTCTACCTAGGAACCCGTTTAGTAAAACACATAAACCGCACCGAGACGCGACGCGACGCGACGACACTCGAAGAGCATCGTAACGTCGCGAGGCGCATCGTAAAATCATAAAAAGCACAAGGCCTCGCTGTGTAAGGAGACGTCGCGGGGCGCTGTACTGCGTGGTGCAACGTATTCTGAATTCTCACAATGAAATGTGTATTTTTTTGTGACACTAAAGTAATTTTATTCTTATGTAAATTAGCTACAGCCGAGCAGTCGGGTTTCTTTGAAGGACAATGGACGGGAAATATTGTAAACATTTATTACCAGTAGAAGGACAACCTATCCGGTTCTATGTTATGCGTTGTGTGCACAATATTTAATGGTATCTAAGTTTCTGGCGGAAGTAATAAGGCCTATTTATTTTACAATATTCTTACACATTCAATGTATCAATTAATTGTAATAATTGAAAACCTGGTGGTGGGTTGAAGCATTTGTATTATCTGTAACTTTTAAATGGTCTATAGGCTGTACATCTTGTTTAATAATACATGTTTTCAGTTGTACCTGACTGATGGAAAGGTCCAGCTATAGTTTCGTTCACATTCAGTGAACTTAATCAGGGATGAAATGAGTCGTTCGTGTCTTCAACGATCACACGACTGGCGCATCTGCTATTTTTTTTTTGTTGTAGTTAGTTATCTCATTTTAATAAAGGCAATATTTGCCCGGTAAAAATATACTTATGACTTATTGTAAGATGTCTTGATATTTAGCAGTAGAAAAAGTAAAGTTTAACCAATTATTGATTGAGATCAAAAGAATGTTTAACTTGTGTAGTTAGAAATTAGAACGCTATATCAATAAGGATAATTATTATTATGACTTGTTTTGTAACGTTACTTTTATACTCATACTTAATTCATCTATCTCGTAAGAGAACATTTTGCCCTCATCTTTTGCTTAATAGTTATTAACTACGCTTTATTTCTAATCTAATACTTTTATAAGCTCCACGAAAAACTGTTATAACGCTATATTCTCGTTATATATTTCCGTTATACCGTCGTTAAATAACTTTATAGCATATCCCTTTTTATTTTCTTTCGGTTTCGGATTCGAAAGGGTATTTGAATCTATTTCACTAGAGTTATTAGGGAGATGAAATCTTATTATATCTCGACGGTGCTTTAACTGGGATGGTATCAGCTTTGGGGAGATATTTTGGTATATTATTTTTGTTTACTTTTAGAACTGAATAATATTAATACAGTTAGTTCATGGACTGTATTCTTTCGATAGTAGAGTTATAGGGCTTCACATATATAAAAAATATACTAATAAAAAGTCTCACGCGACTTCAATTAAACAGACACTCAAGAAATGTATTTAGCTATTTTGATTTACAAACCAAACTACCGATTTCAATAAAAATATGTATCTGGGACCACCTGAAATACTTTATCAAGCAAATAAAAAAAAAATATTGTACAGGCGTCTACGCGTTTCTGAACAATCTCTCTCCTTTTATAAAACTCCGTTAATATATTTTACAATTAGCGCTGCGCTAAAGTTTTGGCAAATAAACCTATCTTCCTCTTACTTTGAATTTAAGAAGAAGAGATTGTCTTTTTAGAATCGCAAAACTATTTTAATCTTGAGATCAACAGTTATCAGAACTACTAGTATAGTATCGCCAACAAATAATTTTACATAAATTCCTAATAAATTCTAAATATTCCCGATTCTCGACATACTTACCCTGATCTACCCCAACTAGCTATCCTTTAAATCCTGACAAACGTTAACAAATGGCATTACAAACTAAATTGGACCTTAAACCGTTGACCATTCGAACTAATTACATTCGCTATAAATTACTGTTCAGCTCGACACCAGTTTAATCGTGTATAGAACGTAAATCGTTCTAGTGGATGTTGCTAAATTAAATTACGGTATGGACAGATTGACTTACTTTATAAATGTTAAACTGATATTAAACAAGCTAGTTGAAAAGAAGTTATCAGAGGCACCGAATGAATTAATACTCCGACATACAGTTCGCAGTGGTTACCCATCATGCGGAAGATAAACATCACGTATCTTACTATCCACACACGCTATTAGTAAACTATGATAATACAATAAAAATAGGAAATTATATTACACGTCTAACCTAAATAATATATTGTACTTAGCACATCTTGGCCACTAATAAAGGAAACAATATTAAAGGGTTAAAAACTAACTAACCTAAACAACACACTGTACTTTGTACAGAAGTAATTACCGGCTTCCATCCGCCGATAAAAGTTTTTCAGTTGTTTTGATTTATAAACCAAACCACGCGATCGATTGAGATAAAATTTAAATGGGAGCTCGAATAAAAAAAACTCTTTTTTAACAAAATAACATGATAAGATCGGTCCAGCCGTCTCCGAGAAATAATGTAACAATTATAAATGAGCCAGATCCCTCGATTTGAGTACCTGCTGCTTTTATTAGGAAGTCATTAAACAGTGGATTATTATTGGATTAAGCGGAACAGTTTATAATGATGATTACCAGATTTGAAAAATTAACTTTGGAATTTTAATTTTGTGGGTAGTTTCAATAGTTAAATACTTATAAGTTCTTATTTTTGTTAGCAAGCGTTGCCTCACAAGCAAAAGGGTGTGGGTTCAATCCCAGGTTTTGGCATGCACCTGTGAGTTTTTCACTTATGTGCATATTATAATTAATTACCACAAGCCTAGACGATTAAGAAAAAAAACATGAAGAAACCTGCTTGTCGGAGAGCTTTCGAAGATAAGTGAAGTCCCAACTCGCAATTTGATTTACTATATGGCCTACACCTCTTCATAGAGGAGATCCGAACCCAGCTGTGGGGCTTTATGGGTTACGTACTTTACGTAGGTAATACCGACTTGCAAGGTTTCCATGCTCAGTCCATACTGCCTATAAAGGATATTGGCATGTGACACGCGACCCTGTAACTTCAGTTCAGACGGTGCGATAGGTATTTGCAACTGTTTACGACTGACTGTCAACTCGAACTGACGGATCGAGCTCTGAGTATCTAATGCCGGTATTATTAGATGTTTTGGGTAGAATGAGGTTAGGTTATAGATTTTAGGGAGAACGGTGTAACTCAGTGATCTATAAACTTTAATTGATGGTCGGAAATCGACTTGTCAACGGAGGTGTAATTGCTGAAATAGTTATTAAATTAATGTCACCCCTGGGTCTCAATTGCTTCCATTAGGTAATAACATAACTACGCACGGCAAGGCCTAAAAATTTTTTTGTAACTAAAGAAAGCGTGGCTTATTGGATGGAACAATTCTAAAATGTAGACTTGATAAAAGACATTTTGTGCCGGAGCTAACAAAAACTATTTTATGTATCCTGGATATTCTTATATCTGATACTATGTCCACGTTTTTAGTTAGTGCATTGAGATATCTGCCATCTCTATATAGTTTCCTAAGAACTACAACCTAGGTTTGTTCAAGATTTGCTTGAACAGGTATCTTCTAGAACTGCGTGCTTTATCTTCTGCCATATCGTCTTCTACGATGCTATGATGCAAACAAGGTTCAAATGTCATCAAAAAAATGAAGTAGTGAATAAACCTTATATTATCGCGCATTTAACTTTTACTTGCTACCCTTTAGTGATTATAGTTTCACGCACA
Organism: Ligdia adustata; assembly: GCA_947049295.1. NCBI lineage: Eukaryota > Metazoa > Arthropoda > Insecta > Lepidoptera > Geometridae > Ligdia > Ligdia adustata. Next base: position 8,459,448 of record OX346237.1, read on the forward strand.
AAAATTAGAAATTTCTGTTAGATCTAGATTATAATTTTCTAATACTAAAACATAAATGCAACAAGTCACAAACAATTTGTTCAAGTCAGCTCATTAGTCCACCTCAAACTTCAATAACAAAATCTCACACCGCAATACCTCATCCTTACATTTTTCCTCAACAAAATCCTTTTCACCCGAAGTAGTTCAGCAGAAACCTTTTACAAAAACCAGATTTCCTCACCATGCGAAATTTTGCTAAAGTATCGTATCTTAGAAAATTGCGCTAGAAAAATGCAGAGCGCATACGTCTACTTGAGTGAAGATTTTCGGTAAAGACGCGTGTGGTGGTGCGAGATGTAGCGGGGATAAGAAGTAGGAGGGATAAGTGAAAGAGGAAGAAAGTTAAATAGATATATATACGAAAATAGCGCTTTTTTTATAGCAGTTTTTTTATTGATGACAGGCATGTGACAAACAGATCGTGTTTTTACCACAAAAACTTAGACATAAGAACTTATTTAACTAACTTGAAACCTCATAATTAGTTAGTATTAATTTATAAGGCAACTTTTTAGTACAAAAAATCTTTACAAAAAAAGCTTATAAAATATAAAGAAGGATTTTGAATGACAATCTTATTACTTCTTCTCGTTTTCATCTTTTTTAGGTAACTTTGCTTGTAAATTAAATTTATGATACTAGTAAATATAATATAACTAAATATACATATAATTTTAAAAACATTTAATTTAACAGATACATGACGCTCGCTACCTCGCAAATGCATTTTCATATTAGAAACATAAAATGGCTCACTACACCAAAAAGTAAAAAATTAGAAGATCTACAGATAATTCAAACAAAATAGCAGAGCGCAGCAAATATAAAAGATTTATATAATAATTACAATGTTAAGATATTCTTCTTCATATTTTATTAATTCATTGTCCGAGCAAAAGAAATAACCCAACAACGACTACACAAAAGATTTCAACTGAATTAATGCTTATAATTTCTGAGTTTGGTAACAAAATATTTTTATACAACCCGCTTACCGCTACATTCCGTGCCACACCAGACGATTATGCAGCGCACCATCCCGGATTTATTCCCGGGTCGCCCCCGAGATCCACCCGGCACGTGATCGCCGCATGACCGACACCCACACGGTGAACTACATCACATACCTAGTTTTTAACCGACTATAAAAAATGAGAAGGTTGTAGTTTTGTCTGAATGTAATATTTTTCATTTTATTTATGTTTCTCAGATTTTTTAGCGACATACTACATTAAACAGCTTGACGTACTTCTACCTGGTCTGTTTTTATATATGTGTGTTTAAAGGCATCCTGATAATGGAGAAATCTTAGAAGGGAGCTAGCTACTGCTAATTTAAAGTATTACTTAGATATTAATTTAACTTTATTTTGTCTACTTTATATTCTTTACCTTAACTTAGTAGATGTGAAAACAGACCACTCAGAATACTTTACTTCAATTAAGCTCCAAAAACGCCTAAAATAAAAGTTTTACAAATTCCACACACTTTTCACTTTAAGTAAGTAATTGTATTTCAAACTAAATTTGGAGTAAATTGGAAAGTGGACCTTCAATAATTTACTAACTTTTTTGTGTAGATTTAGAACATAGTGTCAAATTTACTTCGGACTTTCTTTCGGACACTTTCTGTGCTTGGACAGAAAGAAAATTCAATCAACATATTTAGTACTAATTAGCTAGGCTTTTAGATAGAAAATCAGTTAAATGTTCAATAAATGAGTATTGTCATACATATTGTTTAAGAAGACGTGTTTTCACGCGTACCTGATTGTTGGAAGGTCCAACTATAGTTTCGTTCACATTGGCTGAAGTTCATCAGGGATGAAAAGAGTCATTCGTGTCCTCAAAGATAGCCGGTCGCCGCGCGCGCGTTGTCATCGTCGGCTGCAGGGGTGAGAGGGTTGGTAAACAGTACTGCTCCGTAGGTTCGCCTTCGAGTTCGTCGCTGCTAGAGACATGTTAGAATGACATGGCATAAGAATGTCATTTTTAGGACACGAACGACTCATTTAATCCCTGATGAAGTTCACTGAACGAAACTATAATTGGACCTTTCCAACAATCAGCTACGCGTGAAAACCTGTCTTCTTAAACAATATGTATCAAACACGCGTTAGTTTTCTAAATAAACATTATCAAACATTTTATACGACAAAAAAGCTGCCTACTTTATTTCTTTATCCACTCACCACAAGTACGATTCTCTAAAATCGATAATTTTATAATTCAAGCCGGTATTAACGCTCATGCCGATCATTATCGAGGGTTTAATAAACTTTATAAACTCAAACGCAATGACTCAAAAACTGTTAAACTGACGTTTGATGTCAAATGAATTGAATAGATTTCTAATCAAATTGACATCAATCAGTTATCGAGTGCAACGACTTTTCCACCCGTGATAAGTATACCTATAGTAGATACCTTGCATTGATTACGGTAGCTACCTCTAAAAACAATAAAAAAAAAGAAACTTAAAAAAAGAATTGGTGCATAAAAAACAATGAATAACGATAAGAACTTCGAAACGAAAAAAAAATCACGTTTATCACACTTATATTATAAAGACGAAAGTTTGAGTGTGTATTCGTTGATAACTCACGCTCAAACGACTGAATGGATTCGTATAAAATTACGCACCAAGATAGCTTACGTTCAGAATTAATCCATGGACATAGGCTACTTTTCAGCCCGAAAATGTGCAGTGTTCCGACTTACACCGCGGGTCGCAGTTAGTACAATGAATAATCTCTTTATATAGATATTTTTTTTATTTCTTAATAAACAATATAAAATCGTTCATTACAGGTTCATTACATTTATGTTAATGCTTTAAACCATTTAAGATCTACAGATAATACAAATGCTCCAACCAAATAACTGGTCTATAGGTAATATTTCTGCTATCATTTTTTTTTGTCGTAGTTAGTCATTATGCTAAAGTAAATAAAGGCACATACTTAAAAAAAAACTGATTTTTACTACTAATAAACATTAGTAATTATCGTTGAAAATAATTTTCCTGTTTTAGTCTGAAAATCACCTTACCCTTATTAATTGTGGTACAGCCCTCACTATCTGACCACTAAACTGACTAATACCAACACCCACAAAATAAATTCCTTCCCATAAATTCCTGGAATAAATTTAGTAAATTTAAGTCACAAATAACATATATCCTGGTAGGAGACAACTCTATCCTGTCGAACAGTAGACAAGCTATAAGTAGACAATTCACTATACAAAAACCAGCTTTACAATAACATATAATAACAGAAGAAAAACCTATAAACAATTACTAGTTTTTAAATGGCGGCCTTATAGCTTACAACGATTTCTTTCAGGCAACCACGTACTTACAAGATAATTACATAGTATAAAAGAGGCTTTATTTTTTTTTTTAAATGTAAGAACGATTTCCCGAACGGTAGATTAAACTTTTTCAGGTAATTCGATGTAAAAATCACAAATCTGAACCGATTTCGTTAAATTTAAATGAGACCACTCGAGATGTATAATACAATAATAAATATTCTTCAATATCATTTTTTTAAAATAGAAAATCAATTATTTTTTGCGAATTTTCAAAAGTCGCAGAACAAAACTTGACACAGTTGGTTATCAGAAGCACCCATTAAAATATGCTAATTTATTACCTACCAGTGACTTTGTATCTATGCTCAAATCATGCCACAGCTATATTTACTTTTTAAACGACTTTAAAAAGGAGGTTCTCTATTCGTCGAATTTTATATATTATATTGTTTTAAATTTCTGATTCTGCTTTCTGATCCGCAGTGCAAGTACGGTTTTATAGGTATATTTTTTAGAGCCGCTATAAAACGTTATGCTATAACATTTTTTGCAATCTTGCCATCGATAACTAATTAGTGTCAATTTAACATCAAACGTCAGTCTAATGGTTTTTGAGTCCTTGTATTCGATATTTATATACAGTGTATTTAAACTTCGATAATAATCGGAATGAGCGTCTATATCGACTCGAATTTCAAAACTAACTATTGATAGAAAACCAAACTTGCGGTGCCAATTTGAAAAGACCTTATTTTGATCAAAGAGTGCCCATCAAACACAATATATATAAAAAAAAATGTTACAATAAAAACAATTAAAACTTGAAGTCTGTTTTCCGCTTTTTTTCAAGAATTATTTCTTATTTCATTATGATATAATTAAAGCTTTACAACTGTATTTCACCGGACATCGTAGGAGAGTGTCGGGGCTTCTCGCACCATTGTAATGGAAAATAAGTTTATTTCACAAGATGACCTTTAGAAAGTAAAGTTAGAATTTTGTAACTTTTAGGGCTTTAATGAATTTTTCACTGGCTTCAAAACAAGGAGAGTTTTACAACAATTAGCAGCTATAGGACTTATCTTCTTATTTCTTTTTAATGGGTTAAATTGAGACCCTATTACTAAGATTTCATTGTCTGTCGGTCTATGTATCTATCATCAGGCTGTAATAATAATCCGTGATAGTTAGACAGTTGAATTTTTTATAAATATAGTATTTTTTGCTGCCATTATAACAAATACTAAAAATAGAATAAAATAAATATTTACGGGGGGCTGCCATAAAAAACCGTGATTTTTTTGCTCGATATTAATGACGACAACATGAGGACATTGGAACTACTATGTAATTTTATACTATAGGTGATGATACGAAACCCTTTGTGCTCGCGTATGACTCGCACTTGAACGTATTTTTATGTATGTTCCGTGATTTTCCCGCGACGTCGACATCTAGACATTTTTGAATTAATGGGGTCTAAGGATATTTATACAAGAAATAACATTCAAATACAGCCTTGGGATATGAGGTCACCACATCTAAATTTTATCAAAATTGGTTTAATACCTCTTATCCTTTTTCATAGGCCTTATAGTCGTTAGCGGTAAGAGATAAAAAAGTGACAGATATTTTGAGTCAAACTGAAATCGAGATTATATTTATATGTCAGATATTTCAATAACTTCATAATTTTAATTTTTGTTATAATAATTTTATCAACTAAGTAATGGTTAGAAGCAAGTTCGAAAAAACCTGACTGCTAAATCGTTAAACCTGTGTCTTATCCTTAATTCTTTTTTATTAACTTTTATGTATCCAACGTCACTCTCACGACTAAGACGAATCTATTGACACCACTCACATAAAAATACGACCAGCCGTTTAGGCTCTAGGGCGGGCTAGAGAAATATACATACACTCAAAAAAAAAACCCTCCTTCATTCGCAGTCGGGTAAAAATAGGCCAGTAGTTTAGTATTGGAATCAAAACAACTGAACATTAAAAACAAAAATATATGTTTTTTAAAGACTTGTTAAATTATGAAAGTGCCTTTACAAAATGACACATTTATACAACTTTCTCTTCAGTAGAATAACTCTTACTCACTCACACCTTTACAAATCCTCTATTATCTCGAAAATATGAAAGGAACCCTTCCTGATATTAGGGACGTGACTGAGCGAAGCGCCGGGTCGGCGATAAGTCAGACTAACTCGGAAATATTGTCAACTGAGATAGACCTCTCTCTTAGGAATGGTACACACTAATAGACGAGCAAGGCTAAGAAACGGTTCAATCAGAAAAAAAATACAGTATAAAACTTATAGGACGGAGTTTAATAATTATTAACCTAATTATTTATACATGCGATTTAAAATAGTGGTTGAACTTCCCATAGGTCTTTCATAAGACACATGTACATCTTATAATGCATATAAAGAATAGAAATAGAAATAAAAATAGAAATATATTAATTTGCCACAGAAAACACAACTTAAACAAAATATCTAACATGTAAATATTACAAAGTGCTTTCTGTCACAAACCCCCTCCCTCCATAATAATTTCTCTAGCTTTAGCGGTTAAGGCTTTTATTTTTTGATGGTGCAATAAGTCATATATCAAGTAATAAGTCATCGTGGTCAAGTTAAACTCATATCGTGTACCCTCGTAAAGCGGTGGAGACTACCAGGATTTCTATGTAGATTTCCCGCGAACACGAAAACCACTTTACTCCGTCTATATATCGCTTGCCCACACTTGTACATATAAACAAGACAATAATAGTTAATAATCCACCAATATTTTACTTTAAAGCTTCCAGTATCACTCGATTTGCAATAAATACACAGAACAAGACGTCATTTTTTCAGCGAACGCGGGAAATCTCTCCGGTTTAGTTCCTGTGTTATTTATTCATTGTCAGTCAGTCAGGAGTTGCTCATTTTATCTGACAGCGTTTCTTGAAAGTCAGTGTCACAGAGTTCAGTAAATATAATTATTCTAAGCGAATCAGCAAAAAAGACAGCAGATTCAATAGTAACTATCACTATTAACCATGAATGCTATGTGTCAATAGAAATTTTCCTTCGCTTCTACTGTTACAGCCACTAAAACCACATCACACGATTCCCTACAAAAAGTTTCGTCACTTTGTACCACTACTATTTTATAGATAGGGATTTTGCATCAAATAAATGAATTAACCTCAAAGTTTGTTTAGCACTTGATGTGCTAAACAATGTAAAAACCGGCCATACGCTACGGAACGAAAAATCGGTCGCTCTTTCTATTTCATTTCCATGGACATTATATATCTCATTTCATGTCATAGTGTAACTGAGATGGCATGTACCCGACGTCTATTTTTTTTGTGTCTACGGTCAGTGTAATCCAGACTAGCCATGCTCCATCTACATCGAAATAGGAAAAAACTATAGTATAGTAGTATTATGTTCTATTAAAAAAAGATGACGAAAAAAATATATTTTAGTCTTAGATAGACTAGTTAAGAGAAGGTTCAAATTCGAAGATAAGTGAAGTCGCCAACCCGAAATTTGGCCAACGTGGTGGATTATGGCTTACAGCCCTTTCATAGGGGAGACCCGAGCCCAGCAGTGGGACGTTATGGGTTGAAACGTTCGTACGTACGAATATAAATCTGTCGCCAAGCACCTAACGGTGTGTTCCGGCAGTCTTCCTTGAAAGCCAGTGTATACCAGACGAGACATGCTCCATCTAGTGCTACAGTATACGTGATACGGCCTAGCTGTATAGAGAAAAAAAATACAAAAAAAAATATTTGTCTAATTAAAATATTCTACGACATTTTTAGCATAAGACACTTCTCTTATAGTGGAAGACAACTTTTTCATGTTAGGCACCTACATTGTCTGTTGAGACAGTTGCCCCAAGATATAGAACGTCTCGAGATATTGTAACAGAAATGAAAGATATCTCTTCAAGTCCTACGATTTATTGAAAAAACTTAATATTTTTGGTTATAAATTCAACGAATTTAAGTTAGTTAAAATTGTTAGAATACTTATATTGACAAAATTAAACAGCTTTTTGCTGTCGCTTCGGGTTATTTATTTAATTTTATATTTATCTCGGGGTATTTCTGAGAAAAAAGTATGGCCAATGGCCTTTTTCGGACCTTGCCTCATTTCTAAAAAAAATAAATATATCCAACACTTTTTTGCTGGAGAATAAAAACAAGTAAACCAGCAGACACGCATTTATTATATGTGGGAGTAAGCTAGATTAAAATAAATATTGAATGTGTAGCACATTAGTAGTTGTACGTATTGTATTGGATCTTTATATCTCACTGATGAGTACGGGTCTCCCAGAGGAGGTGTAAGTCAGTCCACCACGCAGGCAAAATGTGTGTTAGGTACCTACTTCATTTATCCTTACATTCGATATTCATAGTCGGACTGAGTACTACTGCTATAGTTCTAGATTGCTTTCTTGCAAATTCCTAATGAAATAATTGGGATTTAAAAAAGATGTATGTAATGTAAGTAAGTAGATACCTAGGTATATTCGCAGATCATATGCTTTATTAAAACTAGATTTCGGTTCAAATAACATAGAAAAATAACCTACATAAGACGATTAAATCATTGATGTAACAGGGCAAACTTTCACGATTTAAGATGCTAGATCTTATATCTCAATTCAAACATTATCATATTTGAACTTCATGTTGAGTCCAATTGTTCGCAGAGCTTCTGAGTATTAAATCTGAATTCAGCTGATGCCAAAGCTTGTACCCTTAATGTACCTTTTTACAAGAATTCAACCTCAATATGAATATTTTCCCTGTAAAGCTTATTTTCAAAACTATCATTCATTTCTCAGAAACTGTTATAATTTTCTCAGAACGAAGCTACCAAGTGGCCTGAGGCAGGCTGATAGTTCCCACAATTATTTCTACTTATGGAAGATCGATTAGTTTCTAGAAAACGCGCTAGGGGGCGTTTAGCTTTAATAAATGAAAACTATAGTTGCGATTAGTAGCTATGCGATTTTCTACTAGATTAGTCTTTGTGACTGTTTCTAAATTAATTTGTTATTTTACCAGTAGCTGTCACACGCGGCGTTGCCCGCTATTTTTTGGATATACAGAGTTTTTATATATGAACCCACATTTCATCCTCTCAGGAGTTGAATTTCCAAAATGTTTTCTCAGTCTCAGCTCTCAAACTCAGCGGTTTAGCTTTACGACGATTCTTAGCAAATATCAGTCAGTCAATCAGGACTTACTCTATTATTTAATAAATATCGTATTAATCCAAAGCATCCCATTGCTGAGTACGGATCTTCACTATAAAAAAGGTGTGAGCCATAATTCAGCACAGATTTGTAGTTTTTTACACTAATAATAATAATTTTATAGCTACTCGTAAAATATTTTATACATTATTAATAGCAAACTAAGATTTGGAAAATAATACGCATAAAATGGGACAAGAGTTTTTGAGCTTATTTAAGTGTAGCTGAAATCTTAATAATCCATAAGTGGTTCATTGCTTTAGTAGTTCAATTAGTGGACTACTCAAGGATAACAAGGATATTAAGTACAAACAATAATTCAAACTTTTTTTATTTTTTATATATAGAAGATAGGCTTTCACTTGACTTCCACTCGCCTGATGTGAAGCGTTCTAAAATGGGACATGCTTGCCTAGAAGAAACCGATAAAAAAGTCCGTAGTTAATAAGGATATATTTCTTATAAATAAGGACAGTGACATAAAAATAACAGCAATAGAGATTATTTTCAGTCAATACTTTATCCTCCATCAACACATACCATTGAATTGAAATTGATAGAACGGAAATAATAAAGAACTTTTCAAACTAAATGCTTTTCAATGCTATTGGTATTATTGAAATAAAAACATAATTCATGAAATATAGTAGATATTAAAATTTCCAACATACACCTTGAACTTATTGCACTGGTGATTTGTGTCGCCAAATTTGTTTCTACTAGAGACCATGATATGTCAAGATATGGCCGATTATAGGCCACGAAATACAAATAATAGATAAAACTTGCTTGGTCTTTAGAAAACAAAGAATTATAAACCATTAAGAAGAATTGTGCGTTAGCAAAATTTTCTGCCTAATTAGTCAGAATATAAGACTTAAAAAGCACCTGGATATAGAAAACACATAATTATACTCTTAATATATAGCTATAATTATGTGTTTTACGTGTAATTATAGTTTCTTTTTAAATAAAGTCGCTCATACATTGTGTTGGGTTTTATACAACGGCCATTCTACGAAAACTAAACAAGCATATCATATCCTCGGCAACATGTACTAAATGCTGTCGTCTCTCGTCAACGAAAGATAGCGAAAAAAGCTCGTAAAATGTCACGAATATCTTTTAAGGATAAAAACCTACCACCTAAAACACGACATGCGAGAAAGTGAAAATTTCACAAAATTGAACTCTAATGAATTTGAGATAAGAGTGAAGTAGTTTTTTTGTAGATGTAAGTTTTCTGGTGTTTTTGATGTGTAATCCGAAATCAATAGCCTTGTAGTTTTGTACGTAGTGAAAATATATTGGTAGTGAGTTAGTTTTATCATTTTGTTTGTGTAACCATATACTGTTTCATGCATTTGTTTGTTTAGTTGTAAGTTGTTAGGTGTATTTATAACTAGGTGTATACAGGGTTATCGGTTAGAGGTGTACTAAGCCGAAAGGGAATCACTTTATTCATCCTAAGAAAGAACTTTCATCGTGGGACCAAAACTGAATTCGAGAACGAAAATCAGCTGTAACATACAAAAAGTTTATTGGTCGTTTACAAAATGTATATAAAGCTGTTTTTTTTCTCGCATGTAGATTCGGTGACATAGTAAAAGTTGTTTTTTTAGAATGAGTATAGTGCTCTCCTTTCGACCGGTGTGAAGTTGGCAGCCAAACTCAGCGGCCATATAATGCGACCAAATTAAGGAGGAAATTTTGTGAAGTTAGCGGCCAACAATATTCTAGTCTACTGGGATACTAAGCTTCTTCTTGTTATAGCTAATCAGGCTTAAACAAGTCTAATACTGCTCTACAAAACAAGGAGTAACGAAATACCGTGAAAATAAAAAATTTTTTTTTTTTCAATCAATTTGAAAAAAAAAAGCAGTTGTACCTTGGACGGCTGTTTTGGACTAACTCCGTATGTCAAAAAAAAGCTTGTATTTCATGCTATATACCTGTGAAATTTCAACGCGGCAGTCGTACTGTAAGTGGTAGAAAAAAAATATTCTTTTCTACCATTTTCAAATTTGAAAAAAATAACAAATGTACCTTGGACGGCTGTTTTGGAATAACGCGGTATGTCAAAAAAAAGCTTGTATTTTATGCTATATAACTGTGAAATTTCAACGCGGCAGTCGTACTGTAAGTAGTAGAAAAAAAAAATTCTTTTCTACCATTTTCAAATTAGAAAAAAAAAAACAAATGTACCTTGGACGGCTGTTTTGGACTAACTCCGTATGTCAAAAGAAAGCTTGTATTTTATGCTATATACTTGTGAAATTTCAACGCGGCAGTCGTACTGTAAGTAGTAGAAAAAAAAAATTCTTTTCTACCATTTTCAAATTAGAAAAAAAAAAACAAATGTACCTTGGACGGCTGTTTTGGACTAACTCCGTATGTCAAAAGAAAGCTTGTATTTTATGCTATATACTTGTGAAATTTCAACGCGGCAGTCGTACTGTAAGTAGTAGAAAAAAAATATTCTTTTCTACCATTTTCAAATTTGAAAAAAATAACAAATGTACCTTGGACGGCTGTTTTGGACTAACTCCGTATGTCAAAAGAAAGCTTGTATTTTATGCTATATATTTGTGAAATTTCAACGCGGCAGTCGTACTGTAAGTAGTAGAAAAAAAATATTCTTTTCTACCATTTTCAAATTAGAAAAAAAAAGACAAATGTACCTTGGACGGCTGTTTTGGACTAACTCCGTATGTCAAAAGAAAGCTTGTATTTTATGCTATATATTTGTGAAATTTCAACGCGGCAGTCGTACTGTAAGTAGTAGAAAAAAAAAATTCTTTTCTACCATTTTCAAATTAGAAAAAAAAAACAAATGTACCTTGGACGGCTGTTTTGGAATAACGCGGTATGTCAAAAGAAATCTTGTATTTCATTCTATATATTTGTGAAATTTCAACGCGGCAGTCGTACTGTAAGTAGTAGAAAAAAATATTCTTTTCTACCATTTTCAAATTAGAAAAAAAAACAAATGTACCTTGGACGGCTGTTTTGGACTAAATCCGTATGTCAAAAAAAAGCTTGTATTTCATGCTATATACTTGTGAAATTTCAACGCGGCAGTCGTACTGTAAGTAGAAGAAAAAAAATATTCTTTTCTACCATTTTCAAATTAGAAAAAAAAAAACAAATGTACCTTGGACGGCTGTTTTGGACTAACTCCGTATGTCAAAAGAAAGCTTGTATTTTATGCTATATACCTGTGAAATTTCAACGCGGCAGTCGTACTGTAAGTAGTAGAAAAAAAATATTCTTTTCTACCATTTTCAAATTAGAAAAAAAAAAACAAATGTACCTTGGACGGCTGTTTTGGACTAACGCGGTATTTAAAAAGAAATCTTGTATTTCATGCTATATATTTGTGAAATTTCAACGCGGCAGTCGTACTGTAAGTAGTTGAAAAAAAAAATATTCTTTTCTACCATTTTCAAATTAGAAAAAAAAAGACAAATGTACCTTGGACGGCTGTTTTGGACTAACTCCGTATGTCAAAAGAAAGCTTGTATTTTATGCTATATATTTGTGAAATTTCAACGCGGCAGTCGTACTGTAAGTAGTAGAAAAAAAATATTCTTTTCTACCATTTTCAAATTAGAAAAAAAAAAACAAATGTACCTTGGACGGCTGTTTTGGACTAACTCCGTATGTCAAAAGAAAGCTTGTATTTTATGCTATATACTTGTGAAATTTCAACGCGGCAGTCGTACTGTAAGTAGTAGAAAAAAAATATTCTTTTCTACCATTTTCAAATTTGAAAAAAATAACAAATGTACCTTGGACGGCTGTTTTGGACTAACTCCGTATGTCAAAAGAAAGCTTGTATTTTATGCTATATATTTGTGAAATTTCAACGCGGCAGTCGTACTGTAAGTAGTAGAAAAAAAATATTCTTTTCTACCATTTTCAAATTAGAAAAAAAAAGACAAATGTACCTTGGACGGCTGTTTTGGACTAACTCCGTATGTTAAAAGAAAGCATGTATTTTATGCTATATACTTGTGAAATTTCAACGCGGCAGTCGTACTGTAAGTAGTAGAAAAAAAAATATTCTTTTCTACCATTTTCAAATTTGAAAAAAATAACAAATGTACCTTGGACGGCTGTTTTGGACTAACTCCGTATGTTAAAAGAAAGCTTGTGTTTTATGCTATATACTTGTGAAATTTCAACGCGGCAGTCGTACTGTAAGTAGTAGAAAAAAAATATTCTTTTCTACCATTTTCAAATTTGAATAAAATAACAAATGTACCTTGGACGGCTGTTTTGGACTAACTTCGTATGTTAAAAGAAAGCTTGTATTTTATGCTATATACTTGTGAAATTTCAACGCGGCAGTCGTACTGTAAGTAGTAGAAAAAAAAATATTCTTTTCTACCATTTTTAAGTTTGAAAAAAAAAACAAATGTACCTTGGACGGCTGTTTTGGACTAACTCCGTATGTCAAAAGAAAGCTTGTATTTTATGCTATATATTTGTGAAATTTCAACGCGGCAGTCGTACTGTAAGTAGTAGAAAAAAAAAATTCTTTTCTACCATTTTCAAATTAGAAAAAAAAAGACAAATGTATCTTGGACGGCTGTTTTGGACTAACTCCGTATGTCAAAAGAAAGCTTGTATTTTATGCTATATATTTGTGAAATTTCAACGCGGCAGTCGTACTGTAAGTAGTAGAAAAAAAATATTCTTTTCTACCATTTTCAAATTAGAAAAAAAAAAACAAATGTACCTTGGACGGCTGTTTTGGACTAACTCCGTATGTCAAAAGAAAGCTTGTATTTTATGCTATATACTTGTGAAATTTCAACGCGGCAGTCGTACTGTAAGTAGTAGAAAAAAAATATTCTTTTCTACCATTTTCAAATTTGAAAAAAATAACAAATGTACCTTGGACGGCTGTTTTGGACTAACTCCGTATGTCAAAAGAAAGCTTGTATTTTATGCTATATATTTGTGAAATTTCAACGCGGCAGTCGTACTGTAAGTAGTAGAAAAAAAATATTCTTTTCTACCATTTTCAAATTAGAAAAAAAAAGACAAATGTACCTTGGACGGCTGTTTTGGACTAACTCCGTATGTTAAAAGAAAGCATGTATTTTATGCTATATACTTGTGAAATTTCAACGCGGCAGTCGTACTGTAAGTAGTAGAAAAAAAAATATTCTTTTCTACCATTTTCAAATTTGAAAAAAATAACAAATGTACCTTGGACGGCTGTTTTGGACTAACTCCGTATGTTAAAAGAAAGCTTGTGTTTTATGCTATATACTTGTGAAATTTCAACGCGGCAGTCGTACTGTAAGTAGTAGAAAAAAATATTCTTTTCTACCATTTTCAAATTAGAAAAAAATAACAAATGTACCTTGGACGGCTGTTTTGGACTAACTCCGTATGTTAAAAGAAAGCTTGTGTTTTATGCTATATACTTGTGAAATTTCAACGCGGCAGTCGTACTGTAAGTAGTAGAAAAAAATGTTCTTTTCTACCATTTTCAAATTTGAATAAAATAACAAATGTACCTTGGACGGCTGTTTTGGAATAACGCGGTATGTCAAAAGAAAGCTTGTATTTCATGCTATATACCTGTCAAATTTCAACGCGGCAGTCGTACTGTAAGTAGTAGAAAAAAATGTTCTTTTCTACCATTTTCAAATTTGAATAAAATAACAAATGTACCTTGGACGGCTGTTTTGGAATAACGCGGTATGTCAAAAGAAAGCTTGTATTTTATGCTATATACTTGTGAAATTTCAACGCGGCAGTCGTACTGTAAGTAGTAGAAAAAAAAATATTCTTTTCTCCTATTTTCAAGTTTGAAAAAAAAAACAAATGTACCTTGGACGGCTGTTTTGGACTAACTCCGTATGTTAAAAGAAAGCTTGTATTTTATGCTATATACTTGTGAAATTTCAACGCGGCAGTCGTACTGTAAGTAGTAGAAAAAAAAATTCTTTTCTACCATTTTCAAATTAGAAAAAAAATGACAAATGTACCTTGGATGGCTGCTTTGGAATAACGCGGTATGTCAAAAGAAATCTTGTATTTCATTCTATATATTTGTGAAATTTCAACGCGGCAGTCGTACTGTAAGTAGTAGAAAAAAAATATTCTTTTCTACCATTTTCAAATTAGAAAAAAAAAGACAAATGTACCTTGGACGGCTGTTTTGGACTAACTCCGTATGTCAAAAGAAAGCTTGTATTTTATGCTATATACTTGTGAAATTTCAACGCGGCAGTCGTACTGTAAGTAGTAGAAAAAAAATATTTTTTCTACCATTTTCAAATTAGAAAAAATAAGACAAATGTACCTTGGACGGCTGTTTTGGACTAACTCCGTATGTCAAAAGAAAGCTTGTATTTTATGCTATATACCTGTGAAATTTCAACGCGGCAGTCGTACTGTAAGTAGTAGAAAAAAAATATTCTTTTCTACCATTTTCAAGTTTGAAAAAAAAAACAAATGTACCTTGGACGGCTGCTTTGGAATAACGCGGTATGTCAAAAGAAAGCTTGTATTTTATGCTATATACTTGTGAAATTTCAACGCGGCAGTCGTACTGTAAGTAGTAGAAAAAAAATATTCTTTTCTACCATTTTCAAATTAGAAAAAAAAAGACAAATGTACCTTGGACGGCTGTTTTGGACTAACGCGGTATTTCAAAAGAAATCTTGTATTTCATTATATATATTTGTGAAATTTCAACGCGGCAGTCGTACTGTAAGTAGTAGAAAAAAAAAATTCTTTTCTACCATTTTCAAATTAGAAAAAAAAAGACAAATGTACCTTGGACGGCTGTTTTGGACTAACGCGGTATTTCAAAAGAAATCTTGTATTTCATTCTATATATTTGTGAAATTTCAACGCGGCAGTCGTACTGTAAGTAGTAGAAAAAAATATTCTTTTCTACCATTTTCAAATTAGAAAAAAAAAGACAAATGTACCTTGGACGGCTGTTTTGGACTAACTCCGTATGTCAAAAGAAAGCTTGTATTTTATGCTATATACTTGTGAAATTTCAACGCGGCAGTCGTACTGTAAGTAGTAGAAAAAAAAAATTCTTTTCTACCATTTTCAAATTAGAAAAAAAATGACAAATGTACCTTGGATGGCTGCTTTGGAATAACGCGGTATGTCAAAAGAAATCTTGTATTTCATTCTATATATTTGTGAAATTTCAACGCGGCAGTCGTACTGTAAGTAGTAGAAAAAAAATATTCTTTTCTACCATTTTCAAATTAGAAAAAAAAAGACAAATGTACCTTGGACGGCTGTTTTGGACTAACTCCGTATGTCAAAAGAAAGCTTGTATTTTATGCTATATACTTGTGAAAATTCAACGCGGCAGTCGTACTGTAAGTAGTAGAAAAAAAATATTTTTTCTACCATTTTCAAATTAGAAAAAAAAAAACAAATGTACCTTGGACGGCTGTTTTGGACTAACTCCGTATGTCAAAAAAAAGCTTGTATTTCATGCTATATACTTGTGAAATTTCAACGCGGCAGTCGTACTGTAAGTAGTAGAAAAAAAATATTCTTTTCTACCATTTTCAAATTAGAAAAAAAAAGACAAATGTACCTTGGACGGCTGTTTTGGACTAACTCCGTATGTCAAAAGAAAGCTTGTATTTTATGCTATATACCTGTGAAATTTCAACACGGTAGTCGTACTGTAAGTAGTAGAAAAAAAATATGATTTTTTACCATTTTCAAATTTGAAAAACATAACAAATGTACCTTGGACGGCTGTTTTGGAATAACTCGGTATGTCAAAAGAAAGCTTGTATTTTATGCTATATACCTGTGAAATTTCAACGCGGCAGTCGTACTGTAAGTAGTAGAAAAAAAAAATTCTTTTCTACCATTTTCAAATTAGAAAAAAAATGACAAATGTACCTTGGACGGCTGTTTTGGACTAACTCCGTATGTCAAAAGAAAGCTTGTATTTTATGCTATATATTTGTGAAATTCCAACGCGGCAGTCGTACTGTAAGTAGTAGAAAAAAAAAATTCTTTTCTACCATTTTCAAATTAGAAAAAAAATGACAAATGTACCTTGGACGGCTGTTTTGGAATAACGCGGTATGTCAAAAGAAAGCTTGTATTTTATGCTATATACTTGTGAAATTTCAACGCGGCAGTCGTACTGTAAGTAGTAGAAAAAAAATATTCTTTTCTACCATTTTCAAATTAGAAAAAAAAAGACAAATGTACCTTGGACGGCTGTTTTGGACTAACGCGGTATTTCAAAAGAAATCTTGTATTTCATTATATATATTTGTGAAATTTCAACGCGGCAGTCGTACTGTAAGTAGTAGAAAAAAAAAATTCTTTTCTACCATTTTCAAATTAGAAAAAAAAAAACAAATGTACCTTGGACGGCTGTTTTGGACTAACTCCGTATGTCAAAAGAAAGCTTATATTTTATGCTATATACTTGTGAAATTTCAACGCGGCAATCGTACTGTAAGTAGTAGAAAAAAAATATTCTTTTCTACCATTTTAAAATTTGAAAAAAAAAAAACAAATGTACCTTGGACGGCTGTTTTGGACTAAATCCGTATGTCAAAAAAAAGCTTGTATTTCATGCTATATACTTGTGAAATTTCAACGCGGCAGTCGTACTGTAAGTAGTAGAAAAAAAATATTCTTTTCTACCATTTTCAAATTAGAAAAAAAAAAACAAATGTACCTTGGACGGCTGTTTTGGACTAACTCCGTATGTCAAAAGAAAGCTTGTATTTTATGCTATATACCTGTGAAATTTCAACGCGGCAGTCGTACTGTAAGTAGTAGAAAAAAAATATTCTTTTCTACCATTTTCAAATTTGAAAAAAACAAAACAAATGTACCTTGGTTGGCTGTTTTGGACTAACGCGGTATGTCAAAAGAAAGCTTGTATTTTATGCTATATACCTGTGAAATTTTAACGCGGCAGTCGTACTGTAAGTAGTAGAAAAAAAAAATTCTATTCTACCATTTTCAAATTAGAAAAAAAAAAACAAATGTACCTTGGACGGCTGTTTTGGACTGACTCCGTATGTCAAAAGAAAGCTTGTATTTTATGCTATATACTTGTGAAATTTCAACGCGGCAGTCGTACTGTAAGTAGTAGAAAAAAAATATTCTTTTCTACCATTTTCAAATTTGAAAAAAAAAACAAATGTACCTTGGTTGGCTGTTTTGGACTAACTCAACGAATCACGGAATAGTTTTACATTTGTTATGAAAGATTGTGAGATTCCGGAAAAAGTAGTGGAGCCATTATTAAATTCGCCAGATAATACATTACTTGAAACTTCGGAACGATCTTTTCAAAATAAAATGCAACTAGAGATAGAGGATATTAGCGACATATTTCATAATACAAAATATGAGACTTTGGAATCATCCGAGATAACAGAAGATGCTTTAAGCAAATCTAGTGTTCAATCTTCAGACTCCTCAAGTTTGACAGATATAATGTTATCAGAAAAAAAACAGTTACTAATATTAATGGCAAGTATGTCAGTCCGGATGTCAAAAAGTCCCTAAATGTATTTTGAACATTTCGAGTGCCGACAATTCCAACATCATTTTACCCCTGGGCACAGAAAATGTTGTAAAACTAGATGAACATCAATCATTTTATTTGGAAGGCGAGTTTGATTTGGAGGACAAAGTCCTCCGGAAAATGTATAATGGGAAAAAACTTAACGTTAATATTTACCCATACGTCATTAGAAAAAAAATACAGTCTGAGGTCAACAACACCTGCCTCATTGTCTTCAAGTATGTTAAATATAATTCTTCAAATATTTTAATCGCTGCCAAATGTAAGCACATAAATTGCAAAAAATTTAAAGTTATATTAAAAAATAAGCACGTGTTTGTGTACAGCTCAGACAAAAACTTCTGTCATACACAACAATTGACATTGCCGGTGTCGAAAATTGAGAGGCAAATAATAAAACGTAAATTAGTTAGTCAAAAAGCCAAAATGTACAAAAATCAACAATTGTTGCATATAAACAGCGAAAAACTTAACAAAACCAAAAATTTTGACATGATAAAATCAGATGCAACTTTTCGAAAAATTCGATCAGAAGCTATATGCCATAACGATAGGTCTAAAAATGACGTAAATGATTTGCTCCTGTACTTTAAAGCACACGCGGATTTTATTCAGGAAATTAGTTTTCTCTTAAGCGTAAAAATGTATAGCGTAGAACAACTGGAGGTGTTAAAGAGAGTTGGCCCTGTACTACTTCACTTTGATGCTACGGGAAGTGTCGTTAGAAACTTAAAGGAGGAGAACGCTACAAAAAAACGAATTTTATACTACGCAGGAGTAGTATCAATTCCAAACGGTCGCGTTTTCCCTGTTTTGGCGATGCTATCCCAAAAACACGACAGCCACAGCATCGCCAAACTATTGAGTGACTTTCGCTATTTTTGCGAAACTAAAAGTCATTGGCCTGCATTTACAGGGGTCGTAACTGATATGGCTTTTGCGTCTATTAACGCTATTTGTAAATCTTTCAATATGTGCAATTTAACGCGATACTTAGCCAAATGTTACGACAGCTTAACAACAAATACACCGCTAGACAAAGATTTTATATTAATATTTCTATGCTGTGCACATTTGATAAAAATGATCACAAATGACGTTGAAAAAGCTTGTTCTGTAAAAAAAAATGAATACAAAGATATCTTGGCACAATTCACATTGTGCAGTACTCTGATAGAGTTTGATAAATTTGTAAAAAATTTATTTATTTTGACTAATTCGAAACTGACAAATGAAGAAACTGCTAATGCTTTAAAAAATCTTTGCTTTGCCAAGGTCAGTAGAACATTTGACCAATCTGCTTTGAATAAAACGTCAATAGAAGAATTAGAAACTACTGATTCTTCAGTACAATACCAAAGCAGCCCTTTCTATGAACGCTCCAAAAAGATTTGCTGCACGGTTAAACTGGAAGATTTAGGTGATTACGTTACGTCTGAAGATATTGTGACAAATGAGTTTTACTGTCCTGCAATTTGGAACATTTTACAGAAAAAATATTTGTGGCTTGCCCCTTTATGGTCAAATCTTATGAAACAAAATAGAACGAGCAATGCCCTTGTTGAAAACTATTTTGGCCAGCTTAAGACTTTGACTCTAAATGGGCAAAAAAATTTTAAATGCTCGCAGTTTATAAGAAAAATTAGATCAGAAGTGTTAGCTGTATCAAAAGAGATAATAAATGAAATACCTAAGAATAGACTAACCAAACAAAATCAAATCGAACCATGTGAAGAAGAGCAGTGGAAAAAAAGAACTAAAAAAAGTTTCAGCCATTTTGATGGTCGATATCTTAAAAAAAAGAAAGTATCTTATGACAAAGAAGCCAACGAGACATTGTTTCAGTGTGCTTATTGTGGCCATGGCTCATCAAAAGTTGAACTTACAACTATGTGGGTTGAATGTGATAGTTGTAATCGTTGGGTGCACAGCAAATGTATAGGAGCCACAAGTGATATCGATGAAATATTTGAGTGTCGTGTATGTGTTCGACTTTCACAACATTCTAATATGTTATGAAAGGCATGTAACCGATATTATCCACTTTAAATGCCTAAGATGTAGACGGTTAATACACAATGCTTGCCTGTACGATATAATCGAAACGAAAGATGTCTCAACCGATCAAAAACAAATATCTGTAACTGAAAAACAAATTTGTTATGTATGTGAATATAACAAAAATGACAAACGTGTCAAAAACAATAAAAACTGAATGTTTGCTTTCTTTTAAGTTGCAAATATGGTATTGAAAATTGAGTATCATTACATAAGCATTTTTTATTTATAAGATATAACTATAAATAAGAAAACGATTAATAGTAGATTAGTAGCCAAAGGCTGTAAGGCATTAATTGCAGCCCGAGATATTTAGGCGCACGAGCGCAGCGAAGGAGCTTATATTTCGAGGCTAGTTAGAGTTAGTAAATACTCGGCTTTACATCTCGATTGTGAGGTAAGTAGAAAAAATCCGGCATTCCATTTTCATTGAATCGGGAGTGCAGCTAATATCTTCATTACTTGCAGAACTCGTGTCTTTTTCCTAATTAGCATGTAATTATAAAAAAATAAAACAAAACAATATTTTAAGTAAAAAAATTCTATTCCCGCCTTTTTCATCTTTTTTAAATTATTTTGTCAAGTATGAAATTGAGCTTCGCCGATCGATATTTAAAATTAATGACTATTAAACACATACGAAGACAAGGCTGAATAGCGAAGCGACCTCTTTTGTCATTGAGCTGAATGCATGATGTCAATTGCCAGATGTACGCGAACTTTTTGAAAGAGTAAAGTTATTTTTTTTCTAATTTGAAAATGGTAGAAAAGAATATTTTTTTATCTACTACTTACAGTATGACTGCCGCGTTGAAATTTCACAAGTATATAGCATGAAATACAAGCTTTTTTTTGACATACCGCGTTAGTCCAAAACAGCCGTCCAAGATACATTTGTCTTTTTTTTTCTAATTTGAAAATGGTAGAAAAGAATTTTTTTTTTCTACTACTTACAGTACGACTGTCGCGTTGAAATTTCACAAGTATATAGCATGAAATACAAGCTTTCTTTTGACATACCGCGTTATTCCAAAACAGCCGTCCAAGGTACATTTGTTATTTTTTTCTAATTTGAAAATGGTAGAAAAGAACATATTTTTCTACTACTTACAGTACGACTGCCGCGTTGAAATTTGACAGGTATATAGCATGAAATACAAGCTTTCTTTTGACATACCGCGTTATTCCAAAACAGCCGTCCAAGGTACATTTGTTATTTTATTCAAATTTGAAAATGGTAGAAAAGAATATTTTTTTTCTACTACTTACAGTACGACTGCCGCGTTGAAATTTCACAAGTATATAGCATGAAATACAAGCTTTCTTTTAACATACGGAGTTAGTCCAAAACAGCCGTCCAAGGTACATTTGTTTTTTTTTTCAAATTTGAAAATGGTAGAAAAGAATATTTTTTTTCTTCTACTTACAGTACGACTGCCGCGTTGAAATTTCACAGGTAGCATGAAATACAAGCTTTCTTTTGACATACCGCGTTATTCCAAAACAGCCGTCCAAGGTACATTTGTTATTTTTTTCTAATTTGAAAATGGTAGAAAAGAACATATTTTTCTACTACTTACAGTACGACTGCCGCGTTGAAATTTGACAGGTATATAGCATGAAATACAAGCTTTCTTTTGACATACCGCGTTATTCCAAAACAGCCGTCCAAGGTACATTTGTTATTTTATTCAAATTTGAAAATGGTAGAAAAGAATATTTTTTTTCTACTACTTACAGTACGACTGCCGCGTTGAAATTTCACAAGTATATAGCATAAAACACAAGCTTTCTTTTAACATACGGAGTTAGTCCAAAACAGCCGTCCAAGGTACATTTGTTATTTTTTTCAAATTTGAAAATGGTAGAAAAGAATATTTTTTTTTCTACTACTTACAGTACGACTGCCGCGTTGAAATTTCACAAGTATATAGCATGAAATACAAGCTTTCTTTTGACATACCGCGTTTTTCCAAAACAGCCGTCCAAGGTACATTTGTTTTTTTTTTCAAATTTGAAAATGGTAGAAAAGAATATTTTTTTTCTTCTACTTACAGTACGACTGCCGCGTTGAAATTTCACAGGTAGCATGAAATACAAGCTTTCTTTTGACATACCGCGTTATTCCAAAACAGCCGTCCAAGGTACATTTGTTATTTTTTTCTAATTTGAAAATGGTAGAAAAGAATATTTTTTTTCTACTACTTACAGTACGACTGCCGCGTTGAAATTTCACAGGTATATAGCATGAAATACAAGCTTTCTTTTGACATACCGCGTTATTCCAAAACAGCCGTCCAAGGTACATTTGTTATTTTTTTCAAATTTGAAAATGGTAGAAAAGAATATTTTTTTTTTCTACTACTTACAGTACGACTGCCGCGTTGAAATTTCACAAGTATATAGCATAAAACACAAGCTTTCTTTTGACATACGGAGTTAGTCCAAAACAGCCGTCCAAGGTACATTTGTTATTTTTTTCAAATTTGAAAATGGTAGAAAAGAATATTTTTTTTTTCTACTACTTACAGTACGACTGCCGCGTTGAAATTTCACAGGTATATAGCATAAAACACAAGCTTTCTTTTGACATACGGAGTTAGTCCAAAACAGCCGTCCAAGGTACATTTGTTATTTTTTTCAAATTTGAAAATGGTAGAAAAGAATTTTTTTTTTTCTACTACTTACAGTACGACTGCCGCGTTGAAATTTCACAAGTATATAGCATAAAATACATGCTTTCTTTTAACATACGGAGTTAGTCCAAAACAGCCGTCCAAGGTACATTTGTTTTTTTTTTTCAAACTTGAAAATAGTAGAAAAGAATATTTTTTTTTCTACTACTTACAGTACGACTGCCGCGTTGAAATTTCACAAGTATATAGCATAAAACACAAGCTTTCTTTTGACATACGGAGTTAGTCCAAAACAGCCGTCCAAGGTACATTTGTTATTTTTTTCAAATTTGAAAATGGTAGAAAAGAATATTTTTTTTTTCTACTACTTACAGTACGACTGCCGCGTTGAAATTTCACAGGTATATAGCATAAAACACAAGCTTTCTTTTGACATACGGAGTTAGTCCAAAACAGCCGTCCAAGGTACATTTGTTATTTTTTTCAAATTTGAAAATGGTAGAAAAGAATTTTTTTTTTTCTACTACTTACAGTACGACTGCCGCGTTGAAATTTCACAAGTATATAGCATAAAATACATGCTTTCTTTTAACATACGGAGTTAGTCCAAAACAGCCGTCCAAGGTACATTTGTTTTTTTTTTCAAACTTAAAAATGGTAGAAAAGAATATTTTTTTTTCTACTACTTACAGTACGACTGCCGCGTTGAAATTTCACAAGTATATAGCATAAAATACAAGCTTTCTTTTAACATACGGAGTTAGTCCAAAACAGCCGTCCAAGGTACATTTGTTATTTTATTCAAATTTGAAAATGGTAGAAAAGAATATTTTTTTTCTACTACTTACAGTACGACTGCCGCGTTGAAATTTCACAAGTATATAGCATAAAATACAAGCTTTCTTTTAACATACGGAGTTAGTCCAAAACAGCCGTCCAAGGTACATTTGTTATTTTATTCAAATTTGAAAATGGTAGAAAAGAATATTTTTTTTCTACTACTTACAGTACGACTGCCGCGTTGAAATTTCACAAGTATATAGCATAAAACACAAGCTTTCTTTTAACATACGGAGTTAGTCCAAAACAGCCGTCCAAGGTACATTTGTTATTTTATTCAAATTTGAAAATGGTAGAAATGAATATTTTTTTTCTACTACTTACAGTACGACTGCCGCGTTGAAATTTCACAAGTATATAGCATAAAACACAAGCTTTCTTTTGACATACGGAGTTAGTCCAAAACAGCCGTCCAAGGTACATTTGTTATTTTTTTCAAATTTGAAAATGGTAGAAAAGAATATTTTTTTTTTCTACTACTTACAGTACGACTGCCGCGTTGAAATTTCACAGGTATATAGCATAAAACACAAGCTTTCTTTTGACATACGGAGTTAGTCCAAAACAGCCGTCCAAGGTACATTTGTTATTTTTTTCAAATTTGAAAATGGTAGAAAAGAATTTTTTTTTTTCTACTACTTACAGTACGACTGCCGCGTTGAAATTTCACAAGTATATAGCATAAAATACAAGCTTTCTTTTAACATACGGAGTTAGTCCAAAACAGCCGTCCAAGGTACATTTGTTTTTTTTTTCAAACTTAAAAATGGTAGAAAAGAATATTTTTTTTTCTACTACTTACAGTACGACTGCCGCGTTGAAATTTCACAGGTATATAGCATGAAATACAAGCTTTCTTTTGACATACCGCGTTATTCCAAAACAGCCGTCCAAGGTACATTTGTTATTTTATTCAAATTTGAAAATGGTAGAAAAGAACATTTTTTTCTACTACTTACAGTACGACTGCCGCGTTGAAATTTGACAGGTATATAGCATGAAATACAAGCTTTCTTTTGACATACCGCGTTATTCCAAAACAGCCGTCCAAGGTACATTTGTCATTTTTTTTCTAATTTGAAAATGGTAGAAAAGAATTTTTTTTTTCTACTACTTACAGTACGACTGCCGCGTTGAAATTTCACAAGTATATAGCATAAAACACAAGCTTTCTTTTAACATACGGAGTTAGTCCAAAACAGCCGTCCAAGGTACATTTGTTATTTTTTTCTAATTTGAAAATGGTAGAAAAGAATATTTTTTTCTACTACTTACAGTACGACTGCCGCGTTGAAATTTCACAAGTATATAGCATGAAATACAAGCTTTCTTTTGACATACCGCGTTATTCCAAAACAGCCGTCCAAGGTACATTTGTTATTTTTTTCTAATTTGAAAATGGTAGAAAGAATATTTTTTTCTACTACTTACAGTACGACTGCCGCGTTGAAATTTCACAAGTATATAGCATAAAATACAAGCTTTCTTTTAACATACGGAGTTAGTCCAAAACAGCCGTCCAAGGTACATTTGTTTTTTTTTTCAAACTTGAAAATGGTAGAAAAGAATATTTTTTTTTCTACTACTTACAGTACGACTGCCGCGTTGAAATTTTACAGGTATATAGCATAAAATACAAGCTTTTTTTTGACATACCGCGTTATTCCAAAACAGCCGTCCAAGGTACATTTGTTATTTTATTCAAATTTGAAAATGGTAGAAAAGAATATTTGTTTTCTACTACTTACAGTACGACTGCCGCGTTGAAATTTCACAAGTATATAGCATAAAATACATGCTTTCTTTTAACATACGGAGTTAGTCCAAAACAGCCGTCCAAGGTACATTTGTTTTTTTTTTCAAACTTAAAAATGGTAGAAAAGAATATTTTTTTTCTTCTACTTACAGTACGACTGCCGCGTTGAAATTTCACAGGTATATAGCATGAAATACAAGCTTTCTTTTGACATACCGCGTTATTCCAAAACAGCCGTCCAAGGTACATTTGTTTTTTTTTTTCAAATTTGAAAATGGTAGAAAAGAATATTTTTTTTTTCTACTACTTACAGTACGACTGCCGCGTTGAAATTTCACAAGTATATAGCATATAATACAAGCTTTCTTTTGACATACCGCGTTATTCCAAAACAGCCGTCCAAGGTACATTTGTTATTTTATTCAAATTTGAAAATGGTAGAAAAGAATTTTTTTTTTCTACTACTTACAGTACGACTGCCGCGTTGAAATTTCACAAGTATATAGCATAAAACACAAGCTTTCTTTTAACATACGGAGTTAGTCCAAAACAGCCGTCCAAGGTACATTTGTTATTTTTTTCAAATTTGAAAATGGTAGAAAAGAATATTTTTTTTCTACTACTTACAGTACGACTGCCGCGTTGAAATTTCACAAGTAGAAAGCATAAAATACAAGCTTTTTTTTGACATACCGCGTTATTCCAAAACAGCCGTCCAAGGTACATTTGTTATTTTTTTCTAATTTGAAAATGGTAGAAAAGAATATTTTTTTTCTACTACTTACAGTACGACTGCCGCGTTGAAATTTCACAGGTATATAGCATGAAATACAAGCTTTTTTTTGACATACCGCGTTATTCCAAAACAGCCGTCCAAGGTACATTTGTTATTTTTTTCTAATTTGAAAATGGTAGAAAGAATATTTTTTCTACTACTTACAGTACGACTGCCGCGTTGAAATTTCACAAGTATATAGCATAAAATACAAGCTTTCTTTTAACATACGGAGTTAGTCCAAAACAGCCGTCCAAGGTACATTTGTTATTTTATTCAAATTTGAAAATGGTAGAAAAGAATATTTTTTTTCTTCTACTTACAGTACGACTGCCGCGTTGAAATTTCACAGGTATATAGCATGAAATACAGGCTTTCTTTTGACATACCGCGTTATTCCAAAACAGCCGTCCAAGGTACATTTGTTTTTTTTTTTCAAATTTGAAAATGGTAGAAAAGAATATTTTTTTTTTCTACTACTTACAGTACGACTGCCGCGTTGAAATTTCACAAGTATATAGCATAAAATACAAGCTTTCTTTTAACATACGGAGTTAGTCCAAAACAGCCGTCCAAGGTACATTTGTTATTTTTTTCAAACTTGAAAATGGTAGAAAAGAATATTTTTTTTTCTACTACTTACAGTACGACTGCCGCGTTGAAATTTCACAGGTATATAGCATGAAATACAAGCTTTCTTTTGACATACCGCGTTTTTCCAAAACAGCCGTCCAAGGTACATTTGTTATTTTTTTCAAATTTGAAAATGGTAGAAAAGAATATTTTTTTTCTACTACTTACAGTACGACTGCCGCGTTGAAATTTCACAGGTATATAGCATGAAATACAGGCTTTCTTTTGACATACCGCGTTATTCCAAAACAGCCGTCCAAGGTACATTTGTTATTTTTTTCTAATTTGAAAATGGTAGAAAGAATATTTTTTTCTACTACTTACAGTACGACTGCCGCGTTGAAATTTCACAAGTATATAGCATAAAATACAAGCTTTCTTTTAACATACGGAGTTAGTCCAAAACAGCCGTCCAAGGTACATTTGTTTTTTTTTTCAAACTTGAAAATGGTAGAAAAGAATATTTTTTTTTCTACTACTTACAGTACGACTGCCGCGTTGAAATTTGACAAATATATAGCATAAAATACAAGCTTTCTTTTGACATACCGCGTTATTCCAAAACAGCCGTCCAAGGTACATTTGTTATTTTATTCAAATTTGAAAATGGTAGAAAAGAATATTTTTTTTCTTCTACTTACAGTACGACTGCCGCGTTGAAATTTCACAGGTATATAGCATGAAATACAGGCTTTCTTTTGACATACCGCGTTATTCCAAAACAGCCGTCCAAGGTACATTTGTTTTTTTTTTCAAATTTGAAAATGGTAGAAAAGAATATTTTTTTTTTCTACTACTTACAGTACGACTGCCGCGTTGAAATTTCACAAGTATATAGCATAAAATACAAGCTTTCTTTTAACATACGGAGTTAGTCCAAAACAGCCGTCCAAGGTACATTTGTTATTTTTTTCAAACTTGAAAATGGTAGAAAAGAATATTTTTTTTTCTACTACTTACAGTACGACTGCCGCGTTGAAATTTGACAAATATATAGCATAAAATACAAGCTTTCTTTTGACATACCGCGTTATTCCAAAACAGCCGTCCAAGGTACATTTGTTATTTTATTCAAATTTGAAAATGGTAGAAAAGAATATTTTTTTTCTTCTACTTACAGTACGACTGCCGCGTTGAAATTTCACAGGTATATAGCATGAAATACAGGCTTTCTTTTGACATACCGCGTTATTCCAAAACAGCCGTCCAAGGTACATTTGTTTTTTTTTTCAAATTTGAAAATGGTAGAAAAGAATATTTTTTTTTTCTACTACTTACAGTACGACTGCCGCGTTGAAATTTCACAAGTATATAGCATAAAATACAAGCTTTCTTTTAACATACGGAGTTAGTCCAAAACAGCCGTCCAAGGTACATTTGTTATTTTTTTCAAACTTGAAAATGGTAGAAAAGAATATTTTTTTTTCTACTACTTACAGTACGACTGCCGCGTTGAAATTTCACAGGTATATAGCATGAAATACAAGCTTTCTTTTGACATACCGCGTTATTCCAAAACAGCCGTCCAAGGTACATTTGTTTTTTTTTTTTTAATTTGAAAATGGTAGAAAAGAATATTTTTTTTCTACTACTTACAGTACGACTCCCGCGTTGAAATTTCACAAGTATATAGCATAAAATACAAGCTTTCTTTTGACATACCGCGTTATTCCAAAACAGCCGTCCAAGGTACATTTGTTATTTTTTTCAAACTTGAAAATGGTAGAAAAGAATATTTTTTTTTCTACTACTTACAGTACGACTGCCGCGTTGAAATTTGACAAATATATAGCATAAAATACAAGCTTTCTTTTGACATACGGAGTTAGTCCAAAACAGCCGTCCAAGGTACATTTGTCATTTTTTTTCTAATTTGAAAATGGTAGAAAAGAATTTTTTTTTTCTTCTACTTACAGTACGACTGCCGCGTTGAAATTTCACAGTTATATAGCATGAAATACAAGCTTTCTTTTGACATACCGCGTTTTTCCAAAACAGCCGTCCAAGGTACATTTGTTATTTTTTTCAAATTTGAAAATGGTAGAAAAGAATATTTTTTTTCTACCACTTACAGTACGACTGCCGCGTTGAAATTTCACAGGTATATAGCATAAAATACAAGCTTTCTTTTGACATACGGAGTTAGTCCAAAACAGCCGTCCAAGGTACAACTGTTTTTTTTCCAAATTGATTGAAAAAATTTTTCTTTTATTTTCACGGTATTTCGTTACTCCTTGTTTTGTAGAGCAGTATTAGACTTGTTTAAGCCTGATTAGCTATAACAAGAAGAAGCTTAGTATCCCAGTAGACTAGAATATTGTTGGCCGCTAACTTCACAAAATTTCCTCCTTAATTTGGTCGCATTATATGGCCGCTGAGTTTGGCTGCCAACTTCACACCGGTCTCCTTTCGGACACCTTTTTAGTACACCTTAACCGATATAGGAATATCTGTTAAGGTGTACTAATACAGGTGTATACAGAAATAGTTTTGCTAGTACCTCTACATTATTACTAAAGTATTATCAGTTTTGGTACAAATTAGAAAACCTTCCCATACTCGCTCATACTTTTTTGTTTTTTTTTTCCTTAATATATCGTGTCCCATTGTATGACAAAGGTCTCGCCCATGTCTAACTTTACTGAGGTAGCGAAAAAAATATCTAACCAAAAATAATTAATCTCGTAAAACTTTTTTTTTTAACACTTTATTTCACATTTTTTCTAACTACTACGTTTATGGAGTAGCACGCGTAGCAGACGCGTACCAAATAGAAATAGGCATGTGAATGGAGAGAGATTATAATATTATTATTTAAAAACATGACTATCAATTTATTCCTATAGGACTAGTGGATAGACGCAATTCGGCATGCGCCTATTTTTTTTTTAAAATCTAACGCAGCTAGGCATTTGACCACAAGCTTGCACGACCACGGAAATCAGTGACGCTGTAACCCTAGATGGAGCATGTCTTGTTTGAAATACACTGGCTCCTAACAAAGGCTGCCGTAATACGAGCACACCGTCAGATTTTCTATTTTAGTGTGGCTATCTGCCAGGCGAGCGTTAGACAACTTTCTACCACCATGCTTTGGTTTTCTCACGATGTTTTCTTTCACCAGTAGGTCAAGCTCAACAAAATTTCAATTATTTTTATTTACAAACAAACTATTAGACCGGTTTTAATTAGGTTTGTATGGAACTACCTGAGAAGTACACCCTTTAAAACAAAAAAACACTCCATTTCGATTTAGACGTTTTTGAGAAATCGGGTAATATAGGTTACTTACATAATATAAAACGATATAAGTGCTATGTGCAAAAAGTATAACACTGTTATAAAAGTGAGACTGGAACTTAGTCTACAAAAGATAATAGAAGTACGGGTTCCTCACGCAATGCGCTACTTAGAGTTTTAAAACTTTTAAAGTTTCAGTATTTTGAAATGACAAGCGTTTGGGAAAATGAGGATGAAAAATGAATTGTTTTATTAAGTTCCAGTGGATAATATAACCCTGTGTGCTCTTTACATCTACATTTTCGTATATTTGTAAAGTGAAACCCCAAATATTAAAGAACTACCCCCAATATTATAGAACTAAAGCGTCATTTCAAACAGTTAATATTAGAGCAAGTGGTTAGAAGCGAGTTCGAAAAAAACCCGACTGATATTTTTTTTGATTTAATGTACCCAGTGTCACTTTTACGACTAAGACAAATCTATTGACACCACTCACATAAAAATACGACAAGCTGTTTAGGCTCTAGGGCTTGCCATTTACGCTCCTTCTTTCGTAGTCGGGTAAAAAAAGATCATCTCATATTTGCAACAAACATTAAAACTATTTTACATCTCTCATATTCGGTAAGTAGGTCCATATTACCCCCAAATGGGGCTTGTAGGTGACCAATTAGCGCTCTAGGGTAATAATGTAGCTAGAAAAGCCCTAGGGCGGTAAATAATTAAAAAAAACTTCACTCTTTCAAGAATTTTGCGTACATCTAACCATCATACTGGCAAAAGACATCATGCATTCAGCCCAATGACAAAAGAGGTCGTTTCGCTATTCAGTCTTGTCTTCGTATGAGTATAATAGTCATCAATTTTAAATATCGAACGGCGAAGCTCAATTTCGTTCTTGAAAAAAAAGATGAAAAAGGCGGTAATAGTATAATAAACTTTTACTCTAAATATTGTTTGTTTTTGGGATTTTTTTATAATTACGTGCTAATTTGGAAAAAAACATGAGTTCTGCAAATGATGAAGATATAAGCTACACTCCCTATTGAATGAAAATGGAAACGCAACATTTAAAATGATTTATTATTGTAATGCCGGTTTTTTTCTACTTACCTCACAATTGAGATGTAAAGCAAAGTAGTTAGCTCGGGTGTAAGCATCAATTGTACCCTCGAACTATAGGCGCCCTCGCTGCGCTCGTGCGCTTAAATATCTCGGGCTGCAATGGATGTCTTACAGCCCTTGGCTACTAATCTACTATTTTTTCGCTGAAATGGTTCGTATACATCGATTAAATTGTTTAATTATCTATCTAGACATATCAAAATACCACATTTTAATTATTATAAAAGCTTTTATTTAAATTACTGACAAAAGCATTCTAAAAGAATATTTTGCTTGACTACCAAAAATATGTGTGTGTTTGTGTGAATCATAATTGTGAAAGTTATTTTAATTAATTTAATGTAATTTGTTATATAATTCAAATCATTTGATATTGTAAGACCGTTCATTAATATTGAATTGCACACCATGTTGGTATGTTACAAGTAGGACATAAGTTTAGTATTAAGATCTGCATTGTACCTTGTAATACTCGTAGCAATAAATATCAATTCACATTCAAAAATCCCAGACAGAACACGAAAACAAATTTTAAAATTCGTAGTACACATACACGAAGTTTTTTCAAGATTGGTTGGGAACTACTAAAACATAAAACGTAAAAAATATTGATAGACGTCCAACTATATCCTGTACCAGTATATGACTCTCAGTTGTGGTAGCTAACAGAGATAGCAAGCATGAAATTTGATTTGAATTTGAATTTGATGATTCTCAAATACGTATTTGTAACGGTTTCTTTTTTTGCTTAATCTCAAGATAATTATCAATATTAGGCACAAATTTTGAAACTTGTAACATACGTCAGTGAAGGCTATCCAGTAAGATATGGGCAAATTCAACTAGGCCATGGCTGCATCATTTGAATAAAAAAAAATTGTTTTATGTTAGTTATGCAAGCTGCTTACCTCTAGGCTTAGTAAGCCTGTGCATTTTCAGCGTACACTATTACTTCAGAATTAAAATTAGTTGCGTCATTATGTTTGTATTGACCATAGAATAGGTCAGAGTTGGTTTGAATTTAATTGTACTTAACAGACTACCAATTTGTCAAAAATACGATTGTAACGCAATGCGGTAATTCAAAATGAATCAACGAACAGACGCTATAAAAAAAAAACAATTTTGCTGCTTCTAAATTTTCTTAGAACACATGTGTGTAATATGTGTTTCTTCGAAAACGTAGCAAACCTGCTTTATTATGCTACTGCTGGAGACTATTAGTGAAATCCATAAAAAATAAGTAGGTAAATAGTATGGATTATGTTTAAATGTTTTCTATACAGAAGTGTGTAAATAATACATACAAAGCGATTGTGAATCTCAACATCGATTTGAGTATTTGGAACAACTATCGGATAGAATTGGATTTCGCCACATACCATTAAACTGGCAGTTTTACTAGTATATAAGAATTTTATAGAGTGGCCCTGTAGGATACTGAATGTATGAGCTTAATATTGTTCAGTTTTATATATTCAGCATTTTATGTGAGTGATGTCAATAGATTCGTCTTCACCTACCGAAGGTCATAGGTCGATTTCACTTGACGTGTCTTTAAAGTTCTTGCAGTCAGGTTTTTAAAAAATCACTTTTAACCACTTGTTTACAAATGTGTTTAACTTCATTGTGTCTTTTTATGTTGATACACAATACACAGATAACCAGGTATTATTGCATTTGTCGAGTAAGTCTCATATTTACAGTAAATAATACTTTTACTTGTAAGTTAAAAAAAATGATTGATGGTCTTATTTTTGAAAAGTTCGAATGAATTCATCGCTCGCTAGTAACGCCACTTACGAACGATAACGAGAAAGGCTTTTTGAATATCGTTCTTAAGTGACGTCATTAACGCGTGATGAATTCATTCGAACCTATCAAAATTAATGCACCTGTTCTATTTTAGTTTAAGTCTATGGTTTTACGTTTCAGGCAAGCCATTATCACTAGCTTTGGAAATGTTTGATTTCAGTAGTGGGGCGAATGCACGTAAATGTGATACTACAATGGGGTTGGTGATTGTAGTCAGTAGATTTTATTCTCCCGACGCAAATACGACGGGGTGTTATAAGTTTCATGCTTGTACCATCGTAGAACACGAATCCATGAACCGATTTTGATTTTGACGGTTAAAGGTGAATTTGTCGCTAGTTTTCTTAGCTTTTTTGATGAAAATCAGTCCAAAATGGCCGCAGACACAAAATGGCGAATTAAATATTTTTTACAACTCCCACAAAATTATAATAAAATATAATATGGGACAACTTCTACATAGAGGTATTCAAGTCCCAAACTATTCAAAGCCTGTACTATGGTAACCTGGTGACTGATATACATACATACATACTTATATATATAACAAACACCCAGACACAGGTATTTTAAAACTAATTTTATAACCGACCACCCTATTCTTAATATGTATTCTTTTACTTAAAGTAACTTATGGATGGATAGAGTATTTTATAAAAGTTGTTGTAAATCAAAGCGATTGCCGTTATTCATTAAATCACCATTACAAATTAAGGGTTCTACGTTTCTAATACCAATTAACATAATTGTGTAAAGATATAGCGCACCGATAAAATTGTGGAAGAGACTTATTTGGAAAAGAAAGAGGTAGAGTTTAAAGATACTTAAAGGTGTCTTACTTTAAAGTATCTTTAAAGGTAGTTCGCCACTAGTGGCACTTTATATGATGTAACAATGTATTTTATGTTTTTTGGGTTTGTAATAAAAAATAAGCTATTTAGATAATTTATCATTATAATTTAATTATTATTTTCATGTTTTGTCTTAAGTATTTTTTGTTATTAGTTATATTGTAATAATTTTATCTGTTTAATATGTATCCAGGTAAAATTGGAAAAATCGAAGGGACGTATAAGTATTTTTGAAAGTTCATTATTGCTAAGGTGGTTATTAAATAAAGCTGTAGTAAAATTGATGTTTTACTTTGTATCATAAAGTTTGTTATTTACTCGCAGATTATGAGTTAATAATAATAACAATAGTCAAATCCATTTTCTTTAGTAATACGTAAAATTTTGACCAGAGCCGAACTTGGCCAATATCTTACTAATCTGACAAACAATTATTTCTTGTATTTTCCCGTCTTTAACATTTTCCGTTGCCATTTTTCATTATCCATAAACACGAAAATATAAAAGTACCGACACGTACTTAGCATTTTGCGTACGGGAACGTAGTTTCGGCGCTGAGCACCGAATGCTTGCCAACTTTCGGTCTGGCACAGTTGGCCGGAATCGCGGTTTCCAGACAAATAAGTAATTTGAAAACTTTGGAATAAAACCTCAGGACTCTTTATTTTAATTTTACTTGTATTCTATATTTGTATTTATACTTTTGTAGCGATGATGGTCGAGTGGTTAGTGGTACGGGTTCGATCCCATGAAACATGCTAAAAGAGCCCGAGCTACTGATGAAGGAACTAAAGATTGCGAGGTAACCAAAGCATGGTGGTAGTGCGTTTCCTATCGCTCGCCTGGCTAGCTACCACCCTCAAGTTGTAAAATCTTTCGCCAAGCACCTAACGGTTTATTCCGGCAGCTTTCCTTCAGAGCCAGTGTATTTCAGACAAGGCATGCTGCATCTAGGGCTACAGTAACGCTGACTTTCGTGATCATGCAAACTTTGTGGTTAAATGCCTAGCTGTGTAGGATAAAAAAAATACATACTATAAATAAAAATCTGTCATTTGTTTATATTTTAGTTTTAAATAGATACATATATTTTATCGACACTGCTGAGCGCAAACCTCTCCTACGAAACCTCTTTCATAAGGGAAACCCTAGTCCACCACGCTGATCCACTAAAAGCTGGGGACTTTAATTATATTCGAAAGTTAGAATTACTATTACTATTAGAGAAGAATGGGTAGTATTACACCAGGTACCATCGAGGGTAAACTGACGCTGACCGATCGCTAATGAGCATTAATTTGAATGAATTAATATATGAATGATTTTGATTTGTAACACATACGACATATGATAAAACTTCATTTAAAATAATCACAGTAAATAATTTTTAGTTAGTGTTTGTCACAAATTCATCGTGCGTGTTTGTCTTTGTGATTTCATATTATTCTAACGATTTTCATCGAATAATAATAAAATTAGAGAAGTCTATTATCATCTATAGATCTTAAATGGTCTATAGGTAATCTTTTTGCTATATTTTTTTGTTATTGTCGTAACTAGTAATTTTGTTTATGTTAAGAAAGAAAAAAAACAATATGTTATATGTCTCCTAGCTACAAATTAACATCTGCTTTATATCCTCAAACGATCGTACTCATATAAAATCACGTAAATCGTAGTGCCATTTCTAGAAGGGCAATAGTCCCTCGGTAATCGAGTCACGCGCCCATCTAACGGCCTTCTCATTAAATGTCCTAAGGGCTCTGCGTACCTGTCATTGATCTATGTTAATTGTGCTACACCAGTAATGAACTGCTTGAAGCCTTGTTGCTTCGTCATTATACTCGGTGAAAAGCCTAGAAAAAAGGGCCTGTGGTAGCCTAGTCGGTAGTTTTGCCTAGCGAAAAGGCGCGGGTTCAAAACTAGATTTAGAATAGCATAGAATTAGTTTTAGGCATGCATCTCTGAGTTTTTTAAGAATGTGTAATATCAGAATTAATTACCACATGCTTAGACGGTGAAGGAAAATGTCTTAAGGAAACCGGCTCGTTGGAGAAGTTCTAATAACTTTCAAAGATAAATGAAATCACCTAAATCGCAATTAGGACAGTGTGGCGGACTATGGTCTACGCTCTTTTCATAATATGGGAGACTGTGCCCAACAGTGGGACGCTCTGGATTGATATGTTATTAATTATGCGAAGTAGTTTGAGCTATTGTCTAAGTTACTATTCTATCTGAAAAAATCCGAATTAACTTTTCTAATCACTTAGAAAATGACTTACTGCAATAAAATTGTGATTTGTTATACAAAATGCAAAGTTGCTTTTTAACCGGGTGCTCAGTTTTGATGACCGAGCAAGCGAAGGATTCTAAAATTTAGAATCCTGCAGTGCAATTCTGCAAACGTATCTGGCTTGCGTGACTCCCAAATCCGCGTCGAGATTTGCGATTGGTATTCCAAGAAAACCTCGGGCGTCACTAGCGCCACCCGAACGACCGTGCGTGCGAGAGACACTACATGTGAGTGATCAAATTTTAGACTTTGACGTTTCTTGGTATTCTGCGTCTGCTTATGACCTTCACCCAATTACTCACCTCACGCAAAAACTCGAATCCTAGTGTCAGATTAAAAGTTACTATTTTTCATGCGAGATTTGCGTGAAGTATATGGGAGATAGTAATTTTACTCCCTAAATAATTTATTTATCGTAATTAATAAGTTTGTCCATACAATTAGCATAAGGTAAGCTAGTGTAAAGTTGATATTTATATATCTAAAAAAATTCTATCAGTTAATGTCACAAATTATGTATCCTACCTAACTTATTGTTTAGTATCGTTGTTTTAGAATATGGTTCACTTTTTTCGCTGCTGACTAATTATGAAGAGCCCGAGGTTACTCATAGGCATTATATGATTGGCGTCGTCTGTATATATTCCGAGTGCATTGATTGGAAACAGCTGCGTTAGGTACCTTTAGAGACTTTCAGACTATTTAGTTGATAACGTAGATCACTGATTTGAGATTTTCCTTATAGTCTGAGACTTAGAATGACATCCTATCTACTAAGAAATTCAAGAAGTATCTGATTGAGGACAAAGTTATATATCCCAAATAGGACACTTTTGGTATATTAAATTCCGAAATAATGTACCTACTTAATAAAAAAAAACATTGTTTATTAATATAATCATCTATAGGCACACTATCATTTCTAACCACTAGAAGCTATTAAAATAAGTAGAGAGAAATGTATGTGCCTACATCTTCCAAGCATTAACATCACCCTGCATTTATAATGTTTGCAACCTTGCATTGTAAAAGATTATGATCTGCGCTGGTTGTTATTAGAAGCATTATGCTCAGTTTGTGCCGTTTTGTGCCAGGAAAATTTGTTGTGATATTTAAAATTAATTTAAACGTTTAATATTCTTAGGTTTCTTAGGTTCTGTGAAACAAAATAAATTCTCTTTCATTATATCTCAGAAGTGAGAGTACTATGTTGTATTGAAAAGTAACCCAATAATTTACAGATTTTTTGAGACGTTTCACAAACTGGGTGTACTGGCATGCATTGATGACATTGTGATTACCAAAGCTTACATTCTGAAAATCATGTTATTTCTATTTTAGAAAAGTATACCATGTCAGGAATGTCCTACTAGTAAGTTTTCCAGTACTATTGAGTTCAAATGATATTCTGAAAGATAATTATTATGTAATAAATACAAATATATTTTAATAATAAAAACTATTATTCTCTATACCAGTGACACAGTTAATATTATATTGTTACAGGTGCTGATTAATATCTTACAAGTAATGGCGGTGCCATGCACAACCATCAATATATGCTTTTCAAGAAATTCTATTAATATATTTCTATTAATATATTGATATATAGTATTAAGTTAGTTATGATTTCATCCCAATTACTTTATAATATTTGGAATAAATGATAAAATATACAATATTGAGAACTTTATTTGGATTTTATTACTAGATACAGTAATTTTGAAATCAAATCAGGGTTTTAATTACTGGGTTATTCACTACTCATAATTTAAAAAGCATTTATAAATAATTATGGTCAAGTATAGTATTTAATAAGCAGGATTAATTAACATTAAAAAGAAATGATTACAAAACACTTACATAGTAAATATAAATGAATGTCAACCCTATCTACTCGTAAAGTAGGTTATAAAATCATATTCGAAATCAATAATATATAACAATATAACACTACTATAATACTAAAACCAATATACACATCACAAGCACTTCAAAACAGCATGAAAAATCTTTTAGTAACGATTACTTTTATATTACAATACATTACATGCAATTGATAATGTATTGCATCACTCAATAGTTTAAAACCGTATATTTTCTGTGTTCACTGCCATCTCCTAATCATTCTTAGCATTTTATTGAGCTTATTACTCTACATGTTCTAGAACAGTTCTCAGGAGTGACGCATTCTTATCTTCGAGGTCTATCTGTCTCTCTTTTAGTCTCAGACATTTTTCTGTTATCGGAGCAAACTGATTCTGCGTTTGAGATGGTAAAGTCTGACCACGGATTCTATTTCTCCTTGTAATTTTGTGAAAAATGTATTACCATCAATAATTGTTTCCAACGTTCAGCGACATAATTTAATAGTAAGTAGCTGTATTTCTTGAACAAATTATATGGGCACTTTGCCACATTTTGCCAGTCTTTAGGATGTCCCACGCTTTATAATTATCCTAGTATCACCTGTAACTGAGCCGCTAATGGTTTCCAGAATGTTGAGGAGTATGGCTGTAATTGAAATATGTACATAAATATATGAGGACTATTGTAAATTTTTAATGAATAGTAATGTCCGTAAAGTAAAAGGTCGAGTTTTAAAGTAACTTAGAATGTTTACCTGATGTTGAAATATTGTCTATATTTAGTTTTGTTTATATAAAAGTATTCAACTGTATGCAGCAACACGACACAAGATGCAATCTCAACAGAATTCCTTAGAAACTCGACGAAGTTAAGGTTATCTTTATAAGTTCACATTTTGTTGGCATTTTGAGATCCCATCATTTATATTTAACAGAATTACAATCGGTTTTTAGTATATTTCTTTCGAATTCTACATTGACTTGATATTTTGTTTTGTTTACAAAAGTTTTTTCTACCACATGTGTCGGTTGTGGCAACATACGGTTATTATCATTCTGCCAGTATTTAAAAAAAGTTTTAAGCTTGATTTACCCCTAAATTAAGTCACGTTTTGTTGTTTAGTTGTAAAATATACTATATTATACTTTAATTTACTAAAAAAAATGCATTTAATGGCCGTAAACACGAAATAATGGAAAACCGGTAATGTCGATTCGGATCAAACTATGCGTGTCAATCCCTAGTAAAACTCCCTCAAGTTTTTTGATCACTCAATTATCACTTCACTACACCTATCAAATCGCTTGGTCACAGAATGCCAATTTAAGTGAAGCTGACGCCAGGATCGAAGGGAATGCCAATCACTCAAACTAGCTCCCGCAGGGAGGCATGTTACAGAGAATCGCACTGCTGAGCGTTAGCGAGGGAATAAAAAGAACACAAGGTGAAAAATCTTTGCACTCGAGTGCAACACGCAACTTTTCAACCCACCTCAGCGAGGAAATGACTACAAACGAAAATTAAAAATATTGAATCACTCATTTTAGTTTTTTCACCTATTTTTAACATAAAGCTTTAACAATATGACGTGAAAACACATTAAATAAAAAGTACATCAAAAAGGTTCCGAGTCTGAGTTTTTAACAAAATAAAAAAGGTTGTATGATGAATTCGGCAACATAGAGGTAAAAGTAAATAGGTTGAATGAGGTTTCTAATTCACAAACTTAGTGCACACGATTTCTAAATTCAAATTTACTTTATCTTTTAGCGGATAAAAACAGCTTTTGCACTCAGATATCGAATAGCAAAAATACTCTTTCCGAGATGGTGGGATGAAAATTAAATGACTAACTGCAACAAAAATGAATTGACTTATTATACGAGTAGCCAATAACTGCCATTGGATTACTTAAAGACCACTTAAAATCTACAAATAATTCAAATGACAGACAGAGGTCAGCATATCCAGTATACTAGCGGCATTACCACGCCGATATTACCGTGTTCTGCAACTAATAACACTATACAAACCTGATACTTGTATTAATATTATTTTACCCACGAATTACACAAAATACCTCAAAATATTTATTTCAGCTACCAGCGATATTTTTGATCAAAAACCAAAAGGGACCCAAGGCCGTCTTAAACAGTTTTCTCAGTAATGAAAATAAAATTCCGATTTCATAAAATATTCGGAGCACCGCTCGGTGTTTGACCCCAATACTTTGACCTTCCAAATCCCATGGATTCTTCATATTAGGACCACAGTGCGTCATGATTCAGTTGCGTTTCTATATTGTATTTTTGTAACTTTTTAAATTGTTAATACTGGATGGTTTCTATCCAAAGCTAGCCTAGAAGTAATAAATGCGTTTATATATTGAGCGTCTTTTTGATGACTTCTCAAAATATATGAAAAAAAGTTATCAACTTCCAATATGGCAGGCGCCAATTCAGTTATTTCGTTTTAAACATAAAACTTCGAAACCAATTATATAAAATTTAAATGGAGTACGAGAAGTATAGTATATTTACAAATAAGGATTTTTTCAAATCACATTATTCAAGCTGTCCCCAACGAATCAGGTAAAATCATTAAATGAAACATACTGTCGAAAGGAGTTCATTCCATTTTTAGACAGTCAGTAAAAATATTTCACTCGCTTGCGGTCAATTATTTACTTTCTCGCTTTTGGCAGAACTTCTTTTGTTAATCGGCCGAAGCCGATTACGCAGAAAGAAAAAAATTTTCGCTATTTTCTAGTGGTGGGGCTTATAGGGGAGTCCCCGATGGCCGAAA
Source organism: Ligdia adustata (assembly GCA_947049295.1). Taxonomy (NCBI): domain Eukaryota; kingdom Metazoa; phylum Arthropoda; class Insecta; order Lepidoptera; family Geometridae; genus Ligdia; species Ligdia adustata. The sequence continues at coordinate 8,500,363 of OX346237.1, forward strand.
ACCCGTTGGCAGCCTTAAGTGGAAGACTGACGTGACGAAAGATCTCTAAAAGCTCAAAGTTGATACCTGGCACGAGCTGGCAAAGGACAGAGAAGCTTTTGCCTTTTGGTATTGGAGGCCAAGACATGGCTGGGTCGTTGCGCCGACTACGTAAGTAACTAAGTTTTCTCGTGGACCAACTATTTTGTCCCACTGGTGGGTCCACGAGGAATAATATTTATCTGTAGACCCACTGCTTAAAAACCGACTAATTTGTCCCAATTATAAAAGAGTTATTTTACCTGTCTCTACTCGTCTCTTTCAGCTGCGCCAAACTCGTGGCTCGCATGAAATATATCCTCTCAGCCAAAACCGGTGATACAGCAAAAATCTCGGCCCGCTAAATGGATTGGCCCATACATTCATCTTTCGCATTTGGCACATGCTGTATAAAGATTGGCAAAGAAAATATGTAGATTGTATGATATTCGTGGATTTATTAAACACCCTTTTTCTGGATAAAAGTAGGGAAGAGTTCCTGTAACATTGATTTCTTGGGATCTGTCAACATTTATTTTTGCCTATTGAACGGGTAAATTAGGGACATTGACTTGAAAATAGAGAGCGTTGACTTTTTTGTAGCGTCAATAATATATTCAACTGCGTATTCCAGTTATTATAGATTAATAGGAATGAAAATTTCAGTTTTCTGGTTTTGGCAGATTTAACAAGCTCAGTGAAGTGAAGGGGTAAGATTTACTGACATAAATAAATTACAAGAAAGTTTATATGTTAATCAAGTGCAAAAATCCCTAATTTAAGTCTTAGTGCATTTATATTAGGGGTGTACAAACAAAAATATATGCATAAAATAAAAACCGGATTTTAAAAAAGAAACTTTAGTTGCCAATAGAAATGTTGACAATGGGCAAGTTTTAATATGATTCTCATCACACACTAACAAATTGCAAATAAATTTATTGACAAATACATTTGTTCACAGATATTGCCCTGGGAAAGGGAAAGAACCAGTTCGCTGCTAACCAATAAGTTAGAGGTTTTGTCGGCCAGCATTAAGTTGAGGTGAGGCAGGTCTTTGACAGAAAGCAGTTAGAAAATTAAAGTTAATTTTATAATCTGTTTCAAGTTAGTTTTATTCGTTGTGTCTTATACTGTTCTCTGAATTTCTTCAACATATTATTCTATTATATTCTACTGATGTAGCTTATGTGATAGCAAAAAATTAAATCGGTATTGCATCGCAACAGCGAAAGTAATGGTGTGAAAGAGAAAGTGGCTGATTGACACTGACGCGTCTCAATGCTGAGCGTATTTTTGGTGGAGACAAAAGATTGTTTGCTCTTGTTTACGCCTGCTTCATGTTTAATTCTAGCGGACAAGGTGGCATGGTCGAGACGGTAATGAAATTAAAAAATACGTTAGCTTCTGAACCGTTACCCGAAAACTCATTCTAATACAAATATTTCTTAGCAAGACAGTGAATTATGGTTAAAATGGGTGTTGAATTCAATTTTTACTGTGTATCGAAAACATCAAATATTCACTTCCAATAAATCACAAAGTAGTTAAGACTTAACAGAATAAACAGCGGCACAGAGATAACAAAATTCAACCGATTTCAAAGATTTATAATGAAAACAGGATCGGGTATAACGACAGTAACAATCGGATTTTTTACTTTTAAATATCTTTATTATGAATTTGCTAGAACCATTAAATATAGGTTATTTTTCTGTTTACCTGTGTCAATGTAAAATGTGGTAGAAAGAAGTAAAATGGAATCAAGATGTCAAAAACTAGAAATGCTTGGTCATTATGTAACCATGTAAAGTAGCAGTATTATCACTGGCATATATTTTTCAAGTTAAAATCATTTTTTTTATGAGATCCGTTTAATTAGCGACACAAATATAGCTGCAATATGTCAAATTATATTATTCATAATTAAAGTGATACAAATAAATTGTAAATGAATTCTTAAATATAACTTATGTATCACTATAAAATCATGTCTATGTCATATTCTACAGACAAAAGTCTGAATTAAGCATAATATTGCTTCCATTCACCGTTAAAATGTATATTAGCGATACAATGACGATGGTAAAACTGGTTATATTTGAATGTATAACCATTACAAATTGCGAAAATCATACACATGTACACACATGTAAATATACATGTTTTTGTTATTCTATCGAAGTTTAAGAGTGCAGACTACGAAATTCTAGAACTTTAACCTTTTTTTGTGACCACGTTAACAAATAAAATAGCAAAAAATTGCTCACACTTTTTGATCCAAAGGCCGCTCTATCAAAACGGAGAGTTACAATTCATTAGCATCGAGAAATTCAGCCAAATTGAATCGACACTCCAGAACCGAATGTTTAAATAAAATAAATCGAGTTCGAGCCTAAATCATTTCTTATCGAGACTTTGGGAGAAAGCAATTTAACTTTGTTTGCTTTCGAAAGAGTTATTTGACGGATGTGCGAAGAAAATGCCGTTCAAAATATTGGAAATTCCAAAATGGCAGTTTTATTGCAAATAAACCGATGAGAGGATTTTGGGACTTTTATTGAGGTTACATATAAGTTTGTGGATCATTGATTAATTATGAATTAGTATAATGTATGTTTGTTTATATACTGTGTTCGATTCTCGCTTGGGGTAGGTATTAAAATAATGGCTAATAATCGTCGAAAAGTGGTTAGCCTATCGGTCTTTTATCGGATACATTTCGGGGAGTGTGCCTTGGAATTGCATGAATTAATTCCCCCATCTCCATTCTACAATCGGACAAGTAGAGAGACTGTACGGCTCCACCGGTTCATGCTAGAGGTTCCACTTACTCGCACAAAACGCTTCGCGTCTACATTTATTGTGCGAACTACCAGGTTGTGTAATTCGCTGCCAAGTTCTCTATTTCCCGATAGCTATAACCTCGGTCTCTTCAAATCGCGACTGAATCGGTTTCTTCTAGGCAAGCGCGCTACATCCTAGACCACATCCTACTTTACATCAGGTGAGTTGCGATCAAGCACAAGCCTATCGACTATAAAAAAAATGGTTTTAAATGTGTTTTTCAGGTTTGGGTTAATGTGTCAAGACGTAATCTGTAGGGACCGAGGGATTATTCTTGTAAATTGTACAACACGTACTACTTCTACTCACTTATATTCAACACACACTGTGAATGACAAAATGGAGAAATCAGGTTATAATATATTACTTGCACCAATAGACACTAGGGGCGCTGTATGCAAGGCGTTCGAATACACCTAATAGTAAACGTCATTTAAGTAAGTTGTTCGGATATACTCAACATAATCAACACGGGAAAATTCCTTGACGGAAGATATACGAGTATATATGAAACGTAATTATTAATTTTCCCTATAGTTCAGAACATTACGTTTTATTCCTATGCTTTAAAAAAACAAGTTTGATATGGTTTTAAGTATTATTTTTCAAAAAACTGTTTACTGACTTCTATTACGACAGGCGATGTTCTATCAGCATCTGGCGTTATTTCTATTTAAAACAGGCGATGTTCTATCAACATCTGGCGTTATTTCTATTTAAAACAGGCGATGTTCTGTCAGCATCTGGCGTTATTTCTATTTAAAACAGGCGATGTTCTGTCAGCATCTGGCGTTATTTCTATTTAAAACAGGCGATGTTCTATCAGCATCTGGCGTTATTTCTATTTAAAACAGGCGATGTTCTATCAGCATCTGGCGTTATTTCTATTTAAAACAGGCGATGTTCTATCAGCATCTGGCGTTATTTCTATTTAAAACAGGCGATATTCTATCAGCATCTGGCGTTATTTCTATTTAAAACAGGCGATGTTCTGTCAGCATCTGGCGTTATTTCTATTTAAAACAGGCGATGTTCTATCAGCATCTGGCGTTATTTTTATTTAAAACAGGCGATGTTTTATCAGCATCTGGCGTTATTTCTATTTAAAACAGGCGATGTTCTGTCAGCATCTGGCGTTATTTCTATTTAAAACAGGCGATGTTCTATCAGCATCTGGCGTTATTTCTATTTAAAACAGGCGATGTTCTATCAGCATCTGGCGTTATTTCTATTTAAAACTCAAACCTCTGGAAGGATTTTGATATAATTTAAATAGGACCTCTTCAGAGTATATACCCTTTCAAACAATAAAATAACTCCTCAAATCGACCTAGCCGTCTCTGAGTAAGATAAGATAAGACAACTCTTTATTTAAAAACCAGCAACATAAAACATGACAAAAAAGCTTAGTGACTAATCGGGTAACAAAAAAAAAAAACATAAAACTCTGAATAACAATTAATACTAGAGACTTTGTTCTTTGGAAAAATACGAAGAAATCGTACGTGAGAATCATGAAAATTTATTGCATACATTTGATAAAATAAAAAAGAGATAAATCAATTAGTAAGCCTTTTACAGCCAGCTTCCACCTCAACCAACTCTTTTTTTTAAGCATCATTTACTGTGCAAGCTATCCTGCTATGGAACATGTTACCCCTGTCAACCAGGCAGGCTAAGTCTCTATACATATTTAAAAAATTGTTGAAAAATTATTATTTCTCAGTAAATTAACCGGAACATTTATTTATGAATGATTATTGCGAGTATGACATGTATGTATGTATAGGTATTGTATAGGTATGTATTAATTATGTGTATTGATTAATTTTAAAATATATTTTTCTTATAGTTTTTTTGCAGTACAGTATTTGTACCATGCCTTTTTTTCTATTTTTGCTATTGATGCACCACCAACGTGACTGTTCTCACTTAGTCCGATCCATCCCAAAGTTGCCTGGAAGAAATTACTTTAGGCGATATGACTGCCCAATGTACTACCGATTTTTTTGTTCTTGTTTATATCTTATTGTATATTTTGTTTTTGGTGTGCAATAAAGAAATATTGTATTGTATTGAAGAGCATTTCTTTTTTTCTAATTTTCAAAACCTTTGTTTTTATTTGTGCCTATAAATAAGCATTAACCTGCAACCAATCGTTTTTTTTATTGTATAAGTTAAGCATAGCCTTGCCAAAGGTTGCCTTTAAGCAATTGGTTTAGGAGATAAGGTCGTCTAATGTACTATTATTCTTTAAATGTACAGTCTTGCTGTATCTTTTTATCTTTAGTTTGGTGTACTATAAAGCTATATTCGTCCTTGCTACCTACAATATTTTATGGATTAACCTTTAACGTCGCGTGGGCTGATACACTTCCATTGGTTATATCTTTCCTGGTCCTGTTACAACATCACGATCTTATAAGAATTAAATTTCAGATTTTATTTACTGATATATATATATATATATATATATATATTATTTTTTAAATATTTTTTTAAATATTTAAATATTTTAAATATTGTAAGAATTGATATTGGGTTATATATGACTAAGTCAATGTATCTACAATTTGATCACTTGCTGTAGGATGTACCTAAGTTTAGGTACAACTAAAAAATTACTTTATACTATTATCCGCTGAATAAATATGCTAGCCTCGGCGGAGGTTACTTATTTGAGCTATTTGAGCTATTTAAGGGCTGGTAAGGAAGGAGAGCTCGTTAGAAAAATAATTTACTAAACTTATCAGAGCGTTTGATCGATGCGTGGCCCCAATGCCTGTGTTTATCTAGCACAACATATAAGCATTGCTATTCAGGATGGTGATATCAATAGTATTCTAGGCACGCTGCCCTCTGTTGTATATTAAGAGTGGCTTCTGATGATCATAAACATGACGATAACAACTTTTGTTCTAAGACTATTTAAGATTCAAAAGAAAAATAACAAATGCCTCGTACATTTGGCTGCGCGAGCAAAAAATTTTTCTCGACGATATATGGAAGAATTTACTTTAATCGCGAGGTTTCAAATTCTAGATCAAAAGTTGTTGTCATCAGAAGCCACTCAGAAGAGGATGCTAAGTTGATCACCAGTGATCCTGTAGGAATATTTTTACGAAATAACTAATCCTATCCAAAACTGTCATCAAGCAGTCTCTGATTGCAATTAAAACTTAATGTTAAACACAAACAAGTACAAAGCAAAAGTACAAGAGTACATTGTCCGAAATAGTTAGCGTTGTTTGGTCCAAACTGTGTGCGAAATTCCAGCTTTTTGTCGAGTTTTGTTCCGTTTTGGGACCGGGTTATTAAATGGGGTGTTAGGTTGTATACTTGGGTTAATTTCGCAATGTTTTTATAGCTTGTTAGTTCCAATATTTGCACGTAACAATTGGTGTTATATCAGCCACCTTATCAGTTAGTTAGTTGGCTGAAACCACCAGCGCTGATCTTCCATTGGAACCGGGAGGTGACGTCACGTACGTCAAGTTAAGCATGAAAGAGGTGAAAAAAAAACAACCGCCGTTTCGACAGTGTTGAAAAGGCGAACAGTCAAGTGAAACCAAGATTTCTTGCTCTTGTTATCACCTCTTTTATGTCTTACTCTAGCGGTTAGAGTAGCTAGTGCTAATGCCTTTACGGAATTTCTTTCTAGATAATCATTGAAATTCCTATGGTGTTTTTACTGTTTTTTTTTATTTTGTTGGTGTCAGAATCAGTGGCTTGAAAAAAGATTTGGTAAATGATAGCTTATCTAGTAAAAAATATATGGTTTATTCCTGTTTGTCACCTCAATCTTCCAGGCCCTTTATCAAGGTTCAATATGGTCTATAGGTAAATGTTAATTTTTTTACTCTCGCTAATTTTACATCATCAGAATAACTTATAAATAATGATAATATTATTACGTTAACTTTAAATAAGTCACCAGTTTTCGATAAGAAATCTCTTCATTTGTGTATAAGTAAGTGTATAAGTTTGAAGTGACTGTGTTTGTATGTATGTCTGTCTATGGCATTGTACATGTACATACGGATGAACCGATTTTGATATTTTGTATGAAAGGTGTATTTATTAGACGAGGGTGTTTTTGGTTCAAGTAGTAGTTGGCAAACTAAAAATTTTTTCTCAACCTCCTCAATATGTGTATTAAATATAAAAACTTGGCTAGTGGATTACTATATTTCATTATTATTCAATTCCAGGATGATTGCAACAACAAATGCCGGTAATATTTCATAATTTTAAATGTTACTCGTCGCCTTGTTATTACGACTTACCATAACTATAGTGTTCTTATGAGTTTAAATTAATGTGTTTCCTTCTTTCTTTATTTGTTAGAGAATAAGTTCCCAAAGGAACGTTGAATACATATTATTTCTGAAAATAGAAAATACCTGATAACGTACGGTAACGCAACCGTAACTAGAACGCTAACTAATTATGAAATGAATGTAAATTTAGCGGCGGTGGGTCGATTGAGCAAACTCACGGGACTGCGGAGATAACGGCGGAAGATTAGAGGAGAGCAGATAGATAACTTTAGAGGTCAATAGCCTAAGTAGGACTGTGTTTTAGACAAGTGAAATTAATAATGCGTTTTTAATTTACGTATGATTATTTGTCCGATTTGAGATTCAGGGGTGTACTAAGCCGAAAGGGGGTCACAATACTTATCCTAAGGAACAACTTTCGCTATGGGACCATCTCTGAATTTAAGTTTTAATTAATAATAATAATAATATGGTACAACATCCACACAAAGGTCTTCAAGTCCCAAACTAGGCAAAGCCTGTGCTATGGTAACCTGATTATCAGCTGTTTCATACATTTTGTCGACACCCGATCAACTTTTTGTCCGGAATAGCCGATTTTTTTTCTCCAATTCTGAGTTTGTCCCATAGTGAAAGTAGTTCAAGAGAGTGTGTATAGAGACCCCATTTTAGCTTAGTACATCCGTAGCCGATAACCCTTTATAAGCGCCCTTACCTTGACAATGCAAACATGGAGTTGCCGAAAGGCAATCCTATGCACTAGTTGACCACTGACATAATTTTAAATATTTATTATTTATAACTTTGTGTAAAAATATCTAAAAATTGTGAATTGCAGTCGACGATCCTTGCAGATGACTTGGCTAGGCTGTAGATTTGATTTCTTTTTCCCTTCAATAGGTTCTTTTATAAGGACATACAGAAAAAACCTATGCGTCCCCTTCTGGAAAGGAGAAGACTTGCGAGAATATTTTATCCTATTTATTTTTGGGGAACTGACAAAAATCAGTTACATTCCCTCTGTCTTCGTGCAATATGTGGTAGGTGAACGAGAGAGGGAATAGACTCGTCTGTCAGTTGGTATGTTTGTCCAAAAGACATTTCGTACTCACGTACAGGTCTTAGTTACCAACCAATCTCGACAAAACTTGGAGTATGGTTTCAAAATTATTTTTTGTCGTGGTGAATTTTCGTTTGTGTTTCTATTTTTCTCAAAAGGAGGAAGTTATATTTAAAATGCAAAAACCGCGACGATTCTATAAAAGTACATTTTATTTATCACGAAGTAAGGTCTAAAATACCGTAGCGAAATACACAAATCAAAGAAGTGAATATAAAGGTAGCCAAAGCTATATATATAAGCTATATATACAGCTACAAAGCTATATATATATATAGCGAGTATAAATGGTAGTTATTTCATTCTCATCGATATAGCAAATGCTATTTTTGACATTTTGGAAGCTAAAAATATATTTTTAATAGCAAACAAAGTGAGTAAGTAGTAAATAAATAACAAAAAAACTTATCGTAGCATTTGATCAATACGATGCGTGTCCAGAATGCCGGTTTTCATCTGGCCCAACGTATAATACGCTAGCCCTCTAGGCACGCTGCCCTCTGGTGGTGGGGTGGAGCATTTGGATTGTCTGTAGATCTTAAATAGTCTATAGTTAATCTTGTTGCTATATTTTTGTTGTGGTTGTAGTTAGTCATTTATTAAAGGCAGTTGCCCAGTAGTCTTTATTCTATTTGATACAAAATGGAAGGTCAAGTAGAGATACTGTAAGGCGCCACCGGTTCATGGTAGAGGTTTCACGGACTGGTACAAAACGCTTCGCATCTACATTTATAGTACGAACTGCCAGGTCATGGAATTCGCTGCCAAGTTCTCTATTTCCCGATGGCTATAATCTCGGTCTCTTCAAATCGCGAGTGAATCGGTTTCGCGCTACATCTTAGACCACATTGTTCTTTACATCAGGTGAGATGCGGGCAAGTGCAAGCCCATCGACTATTAAAAAAAAAGGTTATCCATCTGCATTTCCTATTGTGTGTATCAACCACTAATATTATGATAGCGAAGTTGGTTTGTTTGTTCCCGTACTGTTAGCTAATGGTGAAACAGATTTTGTTGGATGGTTATACGAATAAACATGAATGTCAGCCAATATTAAATACAGTTTCAGAATCAAATTACAAAGCTAAAATAAGTAGATTTGATTTTGCAATCGAAAATTTGTTTTATTTAATTTATCGTGGTTGTGATTTAATATTAGTGGGTTAGTAAAAAATTATACAATTGATTTCAAACTGTCGTCGCAAAAATTTAATTACAAAGAAAAATAAATATTGAAACATCAAACGTCCGTCTTATCACTAAAAAGCAAACTTTTTCACACAACCTTTGCAAGAGTATAAAATTTCATTGAATTTGGCGTAGAGGCCACCCTCTACGCCTCTGTAAATCAAAATAACTGAAAAAAAGCATGCGCCTGAGTATAAGTATAAGTATAAACCATTGCTGGTAGGTAATTGAAAATACATTTTATTTCAGTAAGTAAGACAGTTGAACACAAATTTAGTCAGACAATCCGCCCCGATTCGAAACTGGCGCAACGGTGCCCATGACGCTAGCTGCGTTACCGCGCTGAATGGCGATGGCTAACCTTTGCACCAGAAACGAGCCGGAGCGAGAGCCTAATTCATCATTCACTAATTCTAAGCCCTAACTCCCTAATAAATCTTATTGCCTCACTACCCCAACTGCCCATAGTCTCCACTGCAATGGGGACAAACAAACAATGTAGGTAATTGGCTAAACATATATAAGCTCCCATATTATATATAAAACAACGATGCTATCAAATATTCTTAAAATCCGAATTATCCGAAATATCCTCTAAACTCCGGTATTCCCATATATTGTGAACAAGTTCCGGGATAATCTGTCTTTATTGGGGAAATACCGGGAAATTGAATATTGGCGGAGCGAATATAATCCACCTTTTATGGACAATACGCCTTTACAATTTTCGGAATGGAAGCAAAGATACTTATAAAATTACATTTTAATAATTTAAGAATTAGCTGTAAGTATAGGTAGATAGACGAGTGATGTGAATCTGTTTTGTTGTCTGTACCGTAAGGTTGCTGGAGAGAGGTTGCTCTATGCGATAAGGCCGCTACCTGTATTTTGAGTTTTTGTAATAATCAGTTATACTTTTTATGGATATCTAATACATTTATTTTCGCTTTGTCCGTCTGTCTGCAAAAGTTAGGTTACTTCTAGTTAGTTATTGCGTGAGATTGGGAACAAGTTGTGTTCGTATACAGGGTTATCGTCTAAGGGTTGTACTAAGCCGAAAAGTAATCCTAAGGAAAAACTTTCACTATGGAACCTACTCTGAATTCGAGAAAATAATCTGCTATTTCATACATTTTGTCGACAACCCTGTATAGTTATAATCTTTGATGGACTACTTTGAGGTGTATAACGTCGGTAGTTATAAAATAGTAATATCAGGGTAGATTTGAATTAAACAGTTGTGTCGCCGACATTGCCTTTTATTTGCTCATCTGCTGATAAATATTGCGAATATTTAACTGACTTGTAAAGTTACATAAAAAAATATTCGTCATATAAGATTCGAAATATAAGTCAAACTCACACACTAAGGGCTTCGTACCATTATCAACATAATATTACTTCAAGTTTCTACCTTTTTTTTATCCTCAGCTAGGCATTTGACCACAAGTTTGCAAAACCACAGCAGTCAGCGATACTCCAGCCCTAGATGGAGCATGCCTAGTCTGGAATATACTGGCTCAAAGTTTGTTATTAGTATGGAGAAAATAACAACAAAAATAACGTTTGTTATATGAGATAATCACACCCTTTAAATGAACAGGTAAGGTATAATAAAAAACAAAAATCCAATAAAACTATAAATAATATCAAAGCTGAAGATGACAAAGATCTTACTGATCCTATACAAATAGCCGATGCATTTAATATTTTTTTCACACACATAGCTCACAAAGTAACGTGTAATACTAATACAGACACTGCCAAATGTATATCATATTTAGATGCTACAAAAAAAGCGCTATTAACAATTGTTAAAAATATGAAAGAAAAGTACACACCAGACATATACGATATGACTTCCAAGACATTGAAGAAACTTATTTTACAGAACGAATGCTTGGTAGAACTTTTACATTTCTTAATCAACGATTGCTTAGAAAAAGGAATATTTCCTGATTGTCTTAAGCTAGGTAGAGTTGTTCCGCTTTTTAAAAAGGGCGATTGTTCAGAACTAGGCAACTACAGACCAGTTTGCATACTGCCAACCATATCCAAAATTCTCGAAACGGTTATTAAATCTAGAATATTAAAATATTTTGAAGAAAATCATCTTTTTACAACTTCTCAGTATGGCTTTCGTAAAGGTCGATCGACGGAAATGTCAATTAGGAAAGTTCTTTACTATGTTTTGGATGCCTTAGATGGATCACAAAAGTGCGCTAGCATATACTGTGATCTATCTAAAGCATTTGATTGTTTAAGGCATGACATATTATTAATAAAACTACACCACTATGGTTTTTATGACTCTGAACTGAATATGATGCATACGTAGTCAGATTGTTTCTTTACATGGAGTAAATTCTAAAGTTGCTACTATAGATATAGGGGTACCACAAGGATCAGTATTAGGACCTGTTCTTTTCCTCATATATATTAATGACCTTGTCTGTGCCATGCCTGATTGGACTTATATCAGTTTATTTGCCGATGATACCCATGTAGGAATAAAGGATAAGCACAACGAGAAACTAGAAATATTTTAGAGGCAAAAAATATTCTCAAACAGTGGTTCATTGCTAATGGAATTAATTATATTAAATGCGGATAAAAGCATCGTTATGCAATATCAATCTCGCAAAGGTGTAATCAAGAATCCTGCAGTAAAAGAAAATGTCTTCTTAGGATATACTGTTGATCACACTATTAGTCATACAAACCACATAGGTAAACTGTGTAAGAAGTTAGCAAGTGCTAACTATGCGCTCATTAAACTAAGATCTGTATTAGATGTGAAAGATATGTTGTCAGTGTATTATGCATACGTACATTCCATGATAAGATATGCGATAACTGTATGGGGCAACGGGGCCGATATGATTAAAGTCCAAAGAGCCCAGAAGAAGGCCATAAGAATAGTATTTGGATTAAAAAAACGCACGTCAGGACGAAAATACTTTAAAAAACACAAAATAATGACAGCGGTATCCATGTATATTTATAATTGCCTCTTAGAAATTTTTGACGAGAAAGAAAATCTAATGATAAAACCGAATCACATACCATACAATCTTAGAGATCGCAATAGACCGGACGTACTTCTAACAAAACCAAAAGTTCGATTAGCCAAAGTAAAGAAACAAGGCATCTGGATTAAGATATGTATGTTCAATAAATGACCTCGTCCTGTAGCTAACTTACATGGCAATGATTTTAGGTGTAAATTAAAAAAATTCTTCGAATCCACTGCTTTTTACTCAGTAAAAGAATTCTTACAAACTGATCTGACTGAATATTCATTCTCGAATTATTAATTAAAATGGATATTGACATTAAAAAATACTTGACTTGTAATGTTACCGGACTGATATATAACTAAGTATTATGTATATAGTAATCTGACATCAATATTAAATTTAACATTATTATCTAGACACAAATTCATTCTTTCTAATTTTTCTTTAAATTTTAACTCTTGTTTCGTCATAATATTATAATTCATTATTGTACGTATTGACTTGCCTAGTGTAACAAACGCAGTTATAAGGCCAATAAATGATTTGACTTTGACTTTGACTTTGAATATTTATTTTAATATTGATTTCATTAATAACTTCTAAAGTGAATATACAACATAATATTTTTGGTAAATATTTTAAATGTCTACCCATTGCCGTTATGAATATTGATTAAAAACGGCATAAAAATCATATTTGTTGTATGGGAGCCCCCGTTAAATATTTATTTTACTCAGTTTTTTTTGTATTTGTTTTTATAGCGGCAGCAAAAATACATCAACTGTGAAAATTTCTGTCACGGTTCTTGAGATACAGCCAAGTCTTTTTTCCCATTGCACAAGGAAAATAAAAAGGCTTTCCTTGATATCAATACAATCTAGCCTAAACCTAAGGCTATTAAGTAATTTGAGTCAATCTCTCAATCAAGTCTCAATCGTCTACAAAATATGTCTCTATTGTTTCTTATTGGAGTTGGTGAGGCAAAAACACAAGTTCGTGTGTTCTTCAGACTTAGCACTTTCACTAATATATTTCACTATTTTACTTTTTTTAACACTATACTACAGCTTGGTAACACACGGACGTACAGCGGAGTCTTACTTAAAGGCTCTCGTTTTTAACTTTTTAGGTACGAAATCCTAAAAAAACTTTTTGAAAAAGTCTGTTTTTTTTATAGTCGATAGGCTTGCGCTTGACATCAACTCACCTGATGTAAAGTAACGATGCGGTCTAGGATGTAGCGCGCTTGCCTTGAAAAAACTGATTTACTCGCGATTTGAAGAGACCGAGATTATAGCTAAATAGAAAACTTGGCAGCGAATTACACAACCTGGCAGTTCGCACAATAAATGTAGACGCGAAGCGTTTTGTGCAAGTCTGTGGAACCTCTACCATGAACCGGTGGCGCCTTACAGTATCTCTACTTGTCCGATTGTAGAATGGAGATGGGGGAATTAATTCATGTAATTCCAAGGCACACTGCCCAAAAGATATCCGATAAAAGACAGATAGGCTAGCCACTTTTCGACGATGCTCAAGGCTTTGAAGTTTAACTTTGGCCAGAGCATCGTTACCTATAAGTTTTTTAGCTCGCCTTTCGACAGACTCCAACGCTTCAAGCTGGTATTTTGCTGATCCATCCCAAAGATGCGAGTAGTACTCCAAGAAGTCTGTGTGTGGTATGTATGTAAATATGTATGTGGCAACTCGAATCTAAATCAGAAGATCAAGTGACTTGTTCCTTAAAGCGATCAGGCACTCCATAAGGAAAAAGAAAATAGTTTTCAGGCAAAGTCTTTCTATTGCGTTTCCAAAAGGAAACTTACAAAAAAACAGCAGTAAGAGATTTTATTTACTTGCAAATAAGTTTTTTTTTCGTTAACTTTTTTAACGGTAAAGGATACATCGTGAGGAAAGGTGTTTGTCGGATGAGTTGAAACGTAATTATTTTAATGACTTACAAAGATTATTGAAGTCTTTAATCCGCAGTTTGGATAGCGTGGTTGACTACGGAATACATTCCATCATAGGGGAGACTCAAGTCCGGCAGAGGCACGTTATGGGATGTGTTTGCATTACAATGCGCATATTTTTATTGTTAAAATGTGTTATCTAATTTCTTATTTCTTTTAACTATTTTTCATATTATTATTATTACTAGTTATGTCACGCGATATCAGCCGCTTGATTTTGATCGCAATTTGATTATCCCAGCCTGAGTGTTATTGCACGGTATAAGCTATTTTCATTCCTAATTTCATCCAAACCCGTTCTGCCGTTTGAGCGTGAAGGAGTAAAAAACTAACACACTCACATACCAGCTGTTAAAAACCGAAATGTTGTCACTGAACACACCCTAATTAACAACATCCACTATGAGACCAACTGTGAATTCAAGAAAAGAAAGATGTTTCATACATTTTATCGACGGCCGATTATTTTTTTATATGTAACGGCTAATTTTATTTTATCGAATTCAGGGTTGTTTTTCGCATTTATGAGCTAAGTAACCCCTTTTCGACTTATTACACCCCTAACCGATAGACTTGGATAAATAAAAAAATATATATACAACTGCTCGGTTGTCCCGTTTTTTTGAAAGTGGGTCAATAAAAATATTATTTTAAAATTTCGCTCCCAGTTGCCCTTACTAGGCACGTTTACATATTATGTTATCGGTATGCCAAGTAGATTTTATCAGATCCAAACTGCATACAAGGCTGGGACCGAAAATGTTGAAATTGGTTAAGTCAACTCGGAATTTCAGCAGATTCGATTCTAGATTCCGATTCGATTCTAAGTTCTAACTGGGCTTTGAGCAAGTTAAGAAATACTGGAAAATAAGTCTAACATTGCGACATGCAGCACTTACTTGACAGAACAAAATGTCATCTATATTATGTAAATTAAATAAAATTAATAAATATTTATTTAAGAAAAAAACAAGACCGACTTTGATAAAAAAATTATGTGATAGGAAAGTATCTTTCTCGAAAAAAAAAGGATTTTGTAAATTAGGTCCAGCCATCCCTGTGAAATCGGTATAATATGAAAAAAAAACTACGAATTGTGAACCCCTTCCTTTGTAAAGTCGGTTCAATATCCATAAATGCGACAAGTCTTATCGCTAAGAGCAATTGCTTCTCTGTTTGCTGTTTCGTGTCCCACCGCAAGGCAAGGACTCAATCATATTTTTCTACTATAAGTCTACAACGCTGAAATTGCGTCATATTGAATTATTCAAAACTAGCTGCGCCCTGCGGTGCTACCCGCTTTATTACAGGATAAAAAGTATACAATACAATACAATATATCTTTATTGCACACCAAGAAAAATATATACAGCAAATATAATTATTATAAACAAAACATTGGTAGTACATTGGGCGGCCTTATCGCCTAAAGCGATTTCTTCCAGGCAACCTTTGGATGGATCGGACTAACTGCAAATAGTAACGTCGGTGGTGTACCAATAAAAAAAGGAAAAAAAAAAGAGATGGTACAAATTAAAAAAAATAACAGAAAATACATACATATATATATATATATATATATATATTTAGTAATATTAAGCACATACAACAGCTACATACGTCATACTCGTAATAATAATAATACCACACAAGATGTTCCACTTAATTAAGAGAAAGATAATGAATGTTCAGCAAGTTTTTGAATATAAAAAGGGATTTAGCCTGTCTGATTGACAAAGGCAGCGCGTTCCATAGAAGGATAGCTTGCACAGTAAATGATGCACGAAAGAAAGAGTTCGTTGAGGTAGAAGTAGGTAGGTAGGTAAGTAAGTATCTAAGTTATCTAAAGTGTCTAAGCTATCTCCGTACCAAATTTCAACCAAATCGGTTCAGTATTATCTAAAATTGAATTGGTACTATATTAGTAGATTAAGAAGGAAATAGGATTGAAAGTATAATAAATAAATATATATAAATCCACGTAATTATAAAATCAATATTTATAAAACAGTTAATTCTGACTGACTGAATGATACTAGCTAAGAATCAACTCAAGTCTAAACTGCTGAACCTAAGGACATGACATTTTCGGTGTGTCATAATTTAATTTATTTAAATCGATCTAGCCGTCAATGCGAAAACGTATAAAAAAATTCAGTCGAGTTGAATACCTCTTCCTTTTTTAAAGTCGGTTAAATATATAGTAACAAGTTCAGGACAGTTTTAGAAGGGAACACCAGGAAAGGTTGAACAGGGCCCTTAGGAGTCAAATGGGGATTCAAAGTTTATGATGGCTAATGTGATCTTTATTTAAAAAAAGATCTTGCCAATAAAGAAAAGATCTTACCCATAAAAAAAACGAATGTATTCTGGTAAATCCTCGCAAATAATCCATGTATATTTACTTGGTTAAACCGTATTGGATGAGATTTGCCGTGGCGAGGTATAAGCCGATAGGATTAACAATAAGATCTTTGCGGCTAGTTCGAGATTTCTACCAAAACATATTTTTACAACCATGTTATTTCATGAAGTATTTCATTTTATAAAAATGATTCTATGCATAATATTGAAAAATAGTTTAGGTGTTGATTTTAGCGCAGATTAAATAAATATAGGTAAAATTTTTATGCTCTAGATTACTCATAGACACATCAATCGATTTAGACAATAACTTTTTATGTCTGGGTGTGGGCTCTTTGTCTCTGGCATCGTAGCTCACGAAACGATTAACCAATTTTGATTTTGTTTTTATCTGCCGCAGATAGCTGCTATCAGTGTCAAATGAAAAGTGCTTGAGAAGAAGAGTACTAGACATTATGATAATCTCGATGTGCCCGCGTAGTGAATTATTTATTTGTTTATTTATTTATCTATGAAATCCCTTTTTATATTCAAAACTTGCTGACAATTTATTTCTTTTCTCTCATTTATTATCTTACTCTTAATTAATTGGAACATTTTGTGTTGTATTATTATTATTACGAATATGACGTATGTAGCTGTTTTATGTGCTTAATATTACTAAATATATATATGTATGTATTATGTGCTTAATATTACTAAATATATATATGTATGTATTTTCTGTTTTTTTTGGTACAGTATTTGAACCATCTCGTTATTTTTTTTTCTTTTTTTATTGGTACACCACCGACGTTACTATTTGCAGTTAGTCCGATCCATCCAAAGGTTGCCTGGAAGAAATCGCTTTAAGCGATAAGGCCTCCCCATGTACTACCAATGCTTTGTTTATAATATATTTGCTGTATATATTTTTCTTGGTGTGCAATAAAGATATATTGTATTGTAGTGAAATACTCTTTTTGTATTCGGTTAAAAGGTATTCTGTGTCCTTTCCCGGGGTTCAATCTACCTAAATTTCATCCAGATCGGTTCTGCGGTTTTGTCGAGATAGACAAACAGAGCTACTTTCGAATTTATCATATTAGTTTTAGGATTACAAACCCAACATGGCCGCCTCCACGAAATGGCAATTTGGGTACTATTTCACCTTACAAACATAATCAAAATTGCATGATCCGTTCAGGATCTATAATATCATATACAGCCATTGTAAGAATACTTAAAAGAACGAAACCTTTCGAATTAGTGTAGTAATAGTGAAATTTTGTGCAAGTGCAGAGTCTAAAGAACACATGAACAAAATGTCTTCCCCTTAGCTGCATATTCCAGACTAGGCATGCTCCATCTCGGGCTACAGTGTCGCTGACTTTCGTGGTCGTGCGAACTTGTGGTCAAATGCCTAGCTGTTCAGGATAAAAAAAAATAGAGATTTTAAGATACGTGTTAATGGACACTTTTATACAGACACTATTTCTGTAAAAGTTTAAGCTAAATTAAATTTACTTATAAGCCTCAGGCTAGATTGTAATATTATTAAGGGATAATTAGATGGTTATACCCTTAAGTAATAGAAAAAAAACCATACAGACACAATTGATACTTTGCGGAAATCCGTTTATAATAAGATGGTATGTAAAGAATATTTAGTGTTTTTCCGCCTCGTCTTGTTGTCAGCGTGAGGAATCGAAATTTTTTTTTGTTTTTATGGTGTAGTTCCTCATCACCACCGCCACACCTCACCTTATAATTTTTCTTTCTCTCAGTATCCGACTTTCTCGACACGTATTTCGCTTTAGCACAAGACATCCTCAGGAGATGTTTACTCTTCAAGCGCTCGATCGAATCGAATATCGATTTCTCACGCTGACATCAAGAGGAGGCGGGAAAAAACTAAATATTTTTTATATACCATCTTATTACATACGGACATGTCAAACTTATAACATCCCGTTGTTTTTGCCCCGAGGGTAAGTAACCATTTGCTTTGTAAGTACTTACTTACACTAACTTACATATAAATTATGAAGTCTCTGTTAGTACAAGCAGTTTTGTGGTACAAAAAATTTGTTTTATTTGTTCTAACTATTCAACTTGATGTTAATTTTCCGGGTCACTAGAACCCGGAGCGGACTGTAACCGCAAATAAAATCAATTAACCTTCGATAGTACATTCTTGGTCTGGTTCTGGTCATAGAGCAAAGATAACGAAGAGTTAGTGGCTGCGAGTTAGCACTGTAATGTTTAGTGAGGTTTAATGACGTATTGACTTGTAAAGAGGAGAGGTTCTGCATTCGTCAGTTTGTTTTTTTTTTTATTAACTGTTTTATGTATGTATGTAGAATAGAATAGAATATAATAAATTGAATTTGTAAAAAAACCATTTAACAAAATTATGAAAACTTAATTACTGCTATTATTTAATATTATTGTATATTTATAGAAATCTATGAGACTGGTTTAGTTTATTTGTTAGATCGCATATTTTTTGCGGGTCGCATATTAAAATCCAAATAAAGTTTTTCAAATCGGTTTCAGCGTGTTTGAGAAATAGGGAAGCAAATATAATATAAAAAAACGAAGAAATAAGATTTTCCTCTTTTATACCGACTTCGAGAAATAAAAGCTACTGAATTCGATGGGTATGTTTTTTTAACATTTGTTACCTGATTTCTCAGATGTTGTTGGACCGATTTGATAAATTATTTTCTGTTTGAAAGGGTATTTGCTTTGTAGTCTCATTTAAATGTTATCAAAATGGATCCAAAGGTTTGATACTTGAAGTTCTATCGGCACCTGCGTCTATAGGAGCAAATTATCTCTTTTTCACCCGACTGCGAAAGAAAGTAGCTTATGTTTTTTGAGTGTATGTATGTATATTTTTTTGGCCCGCTCTAGAGTCTAAACGGCTTTTCGTATTTTTATGTGAGTGGTGACAATAGATTTGTCTTAGTCGTGAGAGTGACACTGGGTACATCAGAAAAAAAAAACAAAATAAGGATACGCAGGTTTAAAGATTTAGCAGTCAGGTTTTTTCGAATCGCTTTTAACCACATGTTAAAAAGTTATTTTTAAAAGAACTCGTTGAACTAATACTAGTAACTAATACTACTCGTATCAAAAACTTTATCTTAAAATTCTTCGTCAAAAATAAATAATGTTAGAAATCGGTTTAAAATACAACAATAGTTAGGTAGGTAAGAAGCGTCTGGAGAATATATTAAAATTTAAAAAAAAATACAAAAAAAGTTAGGTACGTCAACTCCTGCTTTATATATCCTCTGAGCAAAACTGTAACAGTTGATATATAGAGCGTTAGTGTCCGATCGCAGTACCCTCGTTACTTGTTAGTGTCAGGAGGAACGCGGATTATTTGGATACCTCCGGGAATCATTTGGGACCGAAACAAATGACCGCAACTTCGACGTTACGAGACCTTGCGATGGACTGGCAATCTTTGTTTCCGTAGTACGTAGGTCACATTAAAAGTTTTGCGTAACTAAGAAAAACAACATGTTATAACCAAAATATTATAATCATTATTTTTCAAAATACTTTCTTTTGTATTCAAAATATTTTTTCATGCGTTGTAACCATTTTTTAAACAGGAGGACCACAGATCTTCCTCTTCGGAGTTAGTAAAAGTGAAACCTCTCATATCTTTAATTTTGAGGAAAATACAGAAATCTTTGGGTGGTAGTAGGTCGGAGCTATGTGCAGGGTGGGTGACGAGTTGTACTTATTAGGAAGCTAAAAATGACTAGTTGTCGTGATTTAGGAGAACGCGGCTTTTTGAACAGAAGAACATGAACGAACGTCTTTCGTGAACTGTTTCTAACATCCTGGGTAAACCAATGGTAGAAAACCATTCGGCCTTAACACTCTTTTGATCTACAAGTGGAATTCGGAAGATGTGACCCGTAGCTGAAAAAAAACGCGATCTTTTTTTAACAACGCTTTTCGCCTGCCTCACTTTTGTTGAGCAGTAGGGCGATTCAGGTAGTGTTTCCGACCGGATTCGAAAACTTTACACTCGAATTACGCAAAGTTTGTTAAAAAAATCCTGAATTATGACATTGAAAATCGATTGCAGATCTGTACAAGAGAAATAACCGCATTTAAAAGTTTGGGATTTTGTACCAAGAAATTCATGTGCAAAGTTTTCGAATCCGGTCGGAAACACTAAATGAATCGCCCTACTGTTCTCATTTTCAAACACCCATTCACAAGATTGCTGTTTTTTTTCTTGTTCAAAACAATAAATCCAAGTTTCGTCTCCTGTGACAATGTCATAAACAGCATTAGAATTTCCGTGGTAGCATCTGTAAGCCCCATTCCACGCGAGCCCGCTTCCGCTCCGCTGTCAGTTCATGAGAGATCCAACGACAACAAAGTTTCCGAACTTTCAGTTCTTCGTGTCAAATTTTCTAAATTTGGCTCATACCAATCCCCAATAGTCCTCGAATTGTCTCATAGGTAATCGGCGGGTTTTCTTTAATTAGCCCCTTAACAGTAGCCACGTTATTTTGTTTGACGGGAGTTGAAGGCCGCCCTTTACAAAATTCGTCATGTAAAGAAACCCTCAACTGCTCAAACAAGGTGCTTCTCTCCCAAAAGCATTTTGAAGATGAGCGGCACAGTCTTGCGGAGAAAGAGAACTTTTAAAATCATAAATATTTTTTTAAACTTAATTCCGTTTTCGTTGCGTACTTGATATGTGATAAAATATAGGGCGCGGTCAATTACTTTTGAAACCCGATTAAATACGTTATAATATACTTCGTCTAATTAAACCCTATTAGTTTATGATAGCCTAGTCAAAAAACACCTCACTTAATCGAAATGGGGTGGGTTCAATCCCAGGGTCAGGCATGCACGTCTGAATTTTTCACTCTCATTCTAATCTTTTATTTTCATATAAATAATAAGAATACCAAGTAGAACACCTACTATGGGCAAAATGTGGGAAAGATCTGGCAAGGGCAGTAGGATCTAGGTGGACGACATTAGCACAGGACTGGGAAGGATGGCGCGCGCAAGAGGAGACCAATACTCAGCAGAGGGTAAGTAAAGGTTTATGATGATGATGATGATGATAAATAATATACTTGCGCTTCACCGCAACTCCCTGATGTAAAGCGACGATGCGGTATAGGATGACATAGAAGAAATCGATTTACTCGCAATTTGAAAAGTTCGAAATTATAGCTATCGAAATAGAGAACTCAGCAATAGATAATATGCATAGAATTAATTACTGTTTGTTTGTTAAACATTAAAGGGAAACATCGTGAGAAAACCTTATTGTCGAAGAACGCTAATAAATAGCTATCCAAGACAATTATTGTTCCCAACCCACAATTTGGCTACCATGGCGGACTGTGGCCCTGCACCCCTTCATAGGGAAGACCCGTGCTCAACAGTGGGACGCTACGAGTTGATACGTAATTAGCCTCGCTTACTCTGGTACAAATTTCTTGAATAATGTAGCATCAATACATCGCTGGGATGATATTATACCGTTCAATATTTATGAGTGTTTTCTTTACTTTGTCACAACTTAGTTACATAGTAGCTACCTATATAATACAATGATATCTGCCGCAGAGCCACATTCCGTACATTTGGAGTTGATTCGATTTTTTTGACCGCCTTCTAAAGGGTGTCTTTCAATAAAATACATCAGATGTTTTTCTTATTTTTACATTTACTGGCTTATTTATTAGAGATCCCTGGACTGATTTAATTTTTAAAGGATGTACTCTTAAGGTCGATCGTATATAAAATTTAGTAAAATTGTTCCAGCTAAATCGAAAATCAAAATAACTGAAAAAATTGTATAGAATGGGGATTACTGTCTGATCTATTTTTTTTTTCGAATAAAAAAAATTTTTTTACAATCGGTGAAGGCTTCTTAGCGTAATAAGGGAACAAGCTAAAAAAAGATTATGCCGAATTGAGAATTTTAATTCAAATTCAAATTCAAAACCTCCTTTTATAGAAGTCTTATAATATATAACCTAATGATTACAATGACATCAGTTTAAATTTTATTTTCCCATACAATATAGCAAAGTATTCCTTCACCTGAATCCACTTACGATGTTTCTCTACACTGTAATCCATATAAAACATGAAACTTGCTCCGTACTTGATATTCAAGACACGTGTATTGTAACCCGCTTACCTAGCTTTACTTTGTCATTCAAGTGTTTGGTGTTATTACAGATTTTTAGGACGTGACACATGCTGTACCTATATAGGGTTATCGATGTACTAAGCCGAAAAGGAGGTCACTATACTCACCCTAAGTAAAAACTTTCAAAATCCAGATTTTATTGCTTCCATTGAGTCAAAAAGATATTGATACATAAAAAAAATAGTACACAAAAAGGACCCCGTCGGAAAATACTATTATATATATAGTATTCCCTATGGAACCGACTTTGTATCAAAAGAACAGTTTCATACATTTTGTCAACGACCGGCCGCTAACCGGCAAATGTAGTGTACGACCACAAAAGACAGATAGCACACAAGTGAAATACTACTGAGGTACTTACTTGTAATATTACTTCAATGTGAAATACATAATATGTAGACGGACTGATGGACGGACAGAGAAGTCTCAGTAATCCCCATTTTTACCCTTTGGGTAAAAGTCTTTTGGGGAACTTTAATAAAAGTTAGCATCCATTTACTTAATGCAAAATTTGTACTCATTCGCTTAAATAAAATCTTTGCATCACAAATAATCTTAAACGTTCGTTGTAGCATTCTATATTGTGCATGAATTTTATCAGAAAGTAACTGAGACGAAATATAATTGTTAGCTCGACCCAAAAGTTTAGATTGAAGCAAAAGTTGTATTTGTATTAGAAATTGATGCTTACTTCAATTTGTACTCGAATGAGAAAAAATATAAGTTCTTTTTACAATAAGAAATTTAGACTTCGATTATTATTCAGACGTTGTAATTTATTTAGGTAATGCAATTTAAAATCCTAGGTACTAGAAAGGCTTTGATAAAATTTAAATGGGTCACTTTTAAAGACAAATTGGTGTTTTTAAATCGGTCATGCTATCTCAGAGAAATCGTATAAAAATGTAGTCTAATTGAGTACCTCCTTCTTTTATGGGAAGTTGGTTTAATATATTATAGCAATTTCGTATATACAGGATCTTTGAAAATGTACTACGGAGTGTAATAAGTTATAGCAAGGTCTGGTATACAGGATCTTTGAAAATGTACTACGGAGTGTAATAAGTTATAGCAAGTTCGGATAAACAGGGTCTTTGAAAATGTACTCCGGAGTGTAATAAGTTATAGCAAGTTCGGATATACAGGATCTTTGAAAAAGTACTACGGAGTGTAATAAGTTATAGCAATTTCGGATATACAGGATCTTTGAAAATGTACTACGGAGTGTAATAAGTTATAGCAATTTTGGATATACAGAATCTTTGAAAATGTACTACGGAGTGTAATAAGTTATAGCAAGTTTGGATATACAGGATCTTTGAAAATGTACTACGGAGTGTAATAAGTTATAGCAATTTCGGATATACAGGATCTTTGAAAATGTACTACGGAGTGTAATAAGTTATAGCAATTTCGGATATACAGGATCTTTGAAAATGTACTACGTAGTGTAATAAGAAAACAGTTTTTGGAAATTTAACCTCTAACGTGGAGTCAAATAGAGGTTCAAAGTTTGAATATTCTTCTAGTTCAAAGTTTAAAAATTGAAAATATTGAAAAATTTCATCATTTAAGAAAATAATTTTTTGCTTTTTTGTTTCAAAATCTCTCAAAAGCTCTTTCTCCTAAGTGCGATAGTAGAACTGGTGAGAGTTTTTTGTAAAATAATTTCACGAGATTTTGTCTTCAATATGTTTGACAAGCTTAAATATATATATAATATAAAACAATTAATCTTAAGTAAACTGCTTTTAACTAATAATTTAAGAAATATTTCGAGATATTTATATTTATTGCATTCGAATTTATGATTCCAAGACATTTTATTTACTCGAGTGGATCGCTTCAACTTCAATTTTAATACATTTCAGGCACTTATAACTTTAGTTATGAAAAAGTTGGTATATGAAATGACTGCGAGACTTTTGGGTCATTATTTATAGAAATAAATGTTGTGCGTATTTTATTTGTTACTAGCTGCGCTCTGCGGTGTTAACCATTAACACAGGTTAAAAAATAGCCTGTGTTAATCCAGGGTCTAAGTTTTTATGCAAATCAGTTAAGCAGGTTTGCGTGAAAGAGTAATATACACATCCATCCTTACAAACTTTTGCGTTTATAGTATTAGTTGTACTAAAGTCGCCCTGCGGTGTTACCCGCGTTAAATACAGTATAAAAAGTAGCCTCAGTGTTAATCCAGGGTCTAAACTATCTCCGTACCAAATTTCATTCAAATCGGTTCAGCAGTTTTTGCGTAAAAGAGTTACAAATATCAGCATCCATTCTTTAAACCTTTCGCATTTATAATATTGGTAGGATTTTATTTGAAAATATTATACTTACTCTCGTAAAGGATCCTAACATGCCTTACACTTATTCGGGTTAACCTTATCAATAAAATTCACAAAAAATAATGAATATAGGTAATAATAATTACTTAAGCATCATAAGGTCTTCGGACAGTTGGCCATGTGTCTTTTTTGCGACATTATGAAATTAACAAGTGGTTAGAAGCAAATTCGATAAAACCCGACTGCTGAATCGTTAAACCAGTGTATAATTCTTTTTTTTTTCAATTTTGATATACCCAGTGTCACTCTCAGGACTAAGACATATCTATTGACATCACGCATATAAAAATAAGACAAGCCCTTTAGGCTCTCGGGTGTGCCTAAGAAATATTCATACATATAAAAATGAATACATACATACATACATACACTTTAATAACACAACCCTACTTATTTCGCAGTCGGGTAAAAAGAATGACTTAACCGATCATATTACGTAGAATAGTGTTCCTCAAGA
This sequence comes from Ligdia adustata, assembly GCA_947049295.1. Taxonomy (NCBI): domain Eukaryota; kingdom Metazoa; phylum Arthropoda; class Insecta; order Lepidoptera; family Geometridae; genus Ligdia; species Ligdia adustata. The sequence continues at coordinate 8,526,183 of OX346237.1, forward strand.
ACTTTGGGCAAATAATGTTTAATCGGCTGGTATTTTTTCTAAAAGTTTGTGAAATCTGCAAATATTTCATCAAAATTGGCGTAGTAAATTTTGACGTATATAAAGACTTTATCCATATGAAATGAAGGAAATTTTAGCCAAATATTTATATTTGGCGTATAGGCTTTTAGCTTATACGTATCGCTTGCGATAATTAGACGAAACTAATTTTTCTGGCGTACAAAAAGAGTAATTAAGGTAATAAAAATTCATATTTTCCTTGTCAACATCGCCCACAATATTGCTCGGTCAATCGTATGTCTTTTTAATTACGCATACAGCGCTCATAAAAATTCATATCACTACCCCGCACGTGGCGGGAAAAATTAATAATATTTTTTTTTTGTGTATTCATGACATCGTCGAGCAAATGACGGTTTTTGCTCTTATGATGTTTTTATAAGAATTTTTATTGCGCATTTCATTAGTTTGTTTTCTGTTCGAAATAATATTCTGCGTGTGAAATTAAAAGTGTGGTGTATGAGCGTTGGATTTCAAAAAAGTGGATGTATTTATGTGTATATTTTTTTGTGTATTTACATCGATATTTATACTAATTTTGAACCATTTAAAAAAACTGTTTTTAGTTCTAAAGATCGTACTCCCGAGGTAGTTCCATATAAATTTTATTAAAATCTGTAATGTAGTTTTTTTTTTATTAATTTTAAATTTTCTAAGTGATTATTAGTTATTAGTAACGTAAGTTTTGCGTGCCGAATGGAAGTAGGTTTTTACTTTTTTTTAATAAAATTTATAGTTGTAAGATATATTCCCCTTACTACAATCGGACGAGTAGAGATACGAGTGCAAGACGCCACCGGCACATGGTAGAGATTCCACTCACTCGCACTTTTGTGTACGAACAGCCAGGTTGTGCATTCCCTGCCGGATCCTCAATTTACCGCTAACTATAATCTCGATCTTATCAAATTGCGAGTAAATCGGTTTCTTCTAGGCAAGCGTGCCACATCGTCGCTTTACATCAGGCGAGTTGCAGTCAAACGCAAGGCTATTAATTATATAAAAAAATCTTAATGTATCCAAATTAAAATACAGAATTGCATTAATTAAATATATAGAGAAATTAAATATATTAATATTGATGTACATATATGACTTTCGCGGTATTGTTGAATGTACTGCCATCGATTATACATATTTTGCTTAGCGTATATTAAAATTACAATAAGAATCATAGAATCAGGAATACCTACTTCGTATTTAATCTGTGGTTAGGTAAACTTACTTCTTTTTTATTATGACATCATACGATTAGTGTATGTGCCATATTTAAAGTACAGTTCTGCAATCACCAGGTAAATATTAATAAAAATGCAATGGAAAAGCACCAAATAACAAAATCATCTAAAACTACATTTATTATTAAATTATACTTATCTGCAATGGGTTAAATTTTTTTTTAATCGAATTATGCAAAGCTCTTCACAAAATCAAAAATGCTTGAAAGTGATTAATATTTAAGTACAAATCTACTATTGATTTTGAATATCAAATATAGGATCTTTTTACAAGCTTTGCGTTATTCGTGATGCAAAGTTTTAGTGTCCTATCGGCAACTCATTGAATGAATAAATGAAGAATGAAAGAATTAAATGTTTATTTCGGATCATCATTGTGAATCCGGGCTGCTGAGTTTAATCTTATCACCCACTTCAGAATCATCGCCTCCCAAAGAACCTGTATTTTAGAAGCTTTGTGACGACTGATCGACAAACATACCTACACACAGAAATACAAAAGAATATTTTGCTACAATCAAAGCAGAGTTTCCGTTTGCTCCATCAGCCGAATTATTGTAGTAATATTATATCCAGCTAAAAATCTACCGTAAAACAAACCAACTCATTTATTAGCCTAAAAAGTATCTTGATTACTGTCTTTGTACAATGTTTTCATTTTAACAAATTAATTAGAATACTTCGCCACCAATTTGGGAAATTTCTAAGAAAACTTTCTCGAAACTGGGGTCCACGTGAAACCTCTTTGATTTGCGACTGAAAGGGTTCCGTGGAGTCCATTAAGCTGTAATGACGGACCGGAATTAGGGGCCAAAGGGAAGTCATTCGATTTCATACATTTTTTGTAAACCTTGTATGTATATAAGCATAGGGCTCATTTGTCTTCCCCCTCAGGGAGGTCTGGGCAAATTCACTCTAAAAGTTATAGCTAAGATGCCACTACCAGTGGCTAGGGCTCTAGGCACTCCCCGTCTGGGTTGCCAGGGCAATTCGTTAGTCCTTCTCTGGGTGACGGCTCAAGCCGAGGTCCGTGCCGTCTGAAGCGCCCTTGTGCTTGTCACTACTAAAGCAAACCAAAGTGCCCAGCGCACTTGCGCTTGCCAAACGTCCTATCAAGCTGTCCGAGGTCGAGTTCGAACAGCAGCTCAGTCCTTTCTACAAAAAATAAAGTATATCAGTCATCAGGTTACCATAGCACAGGCTTTGCCTAGTTTAGGACTTGAAGACCTTTTTAATTATTAATTACTGCACAACACCTGATAAAACTGTAAGTGTATTTATCTTATAAAATATTATATTCACTAAAATACTGATAAAAATATACAAAAGTGATATATGATTGCATCAAATTTAACTAGACCTACAGATTAATGATATGTAGAGTACATAAACATAGAAAATACACTTAATAAAGATAAAAAATACGTTCTTACTACAAAAATTAAAAAAACAAAAACGTTTTCATAATCTTGTACGGCGCGGTGTTGAAGCATTAATTTGCCATAGTTAAATTAAATGCTCATTCCAGAGCTAATATTTACATAAACTGTGTTTTGTATGAAAGATTCCAAAATTATGCGTACTGCATTTCAAAGGGTTACTGAACAACGGGGGAGAAAGTTAGAAACAAAGAAAGTTTGAGGCTTCTCAAGATTTCAACGTGTACACTGTAGCTAGAACTTTATATTATGACCATGCTACTGAGATGAGTTATTATTATATTAGAGACTTTAAGAAATAATAACTATTTCAATCACAAATTAATTCTGTAATAAGGCGAGTCGTTTTTTAATGTCATTATTGACATTCGGTTGATGCCGGTATTTTATTTTCAGTTATTTGTTTCAGACGGCTTTTGTTTTTTTACTTCACTTATTTTCTATAAGATAGCAAACTACGTTTGCCTTTTCAATTTATTTATTTTTTAATAATAATTGGTCCAGCTGTCTCTGAGTTATCCTGTCCTGTGCCTTGTCCAGGACCTGTCCTTTTTAGGTAGTCAGTATGAGTAAAACCATTTTTTGAGATACATAGTTCCCTTTTAAAAGATTTCCGAAATAAGAAGGATGTACTCAAAACGACGGGTATGTTATCAAATATTTTTTTTTTCAAAATCAGAATAGCGGTTTGATTATTAAATGAAAATTACTGAAAAATCTCTATACGTAAAAAAAATGGTAGTAGTAGATTCGAGAAAATAAGTTAGCGAAGGCGTTTCTAACTAATAATCAATTTTACGCAACGTTCAGCACAGTCATGTTTTGTGTGGGGGACCACTGAGTAACATTTACAAGGTTATCGGTCAAAGGTATACTACTAAGTCGAAAGGAAGGCACTAACCATACACACCTTAATGAACAACTTTCACTATAGGACCAACTCTAAATTCGAAAAAAAAATCAAATTCATTTTGTTAACGTCAGATGAACTGTTTTCTATAAACAGTTTCTTTTTTCATGATCTCAGGGTTGTTCCCTTAATAAAAGTTGTACGTAATGATGAGTATAATTACTCCGTTTCGACTCAGTACACTCCTGACTAATAATCCTGTATAACTGAGTTCTACAGCCAGCAGGATAACTCTATAAATTAAAGTATTTGTAAAAATAAGCTCCCAAACAGGTATGTAGTTTTAAAACTCAGTCATTGCAAAAATCTTTTCAGCAGAGCGAGCACGAGATCTATATGACGTGTAACAGAGAAGTGCGACAAAACTCAACGGTCAACCAATCAAATTAAAACATTGTTAAACTAAATATGCAAAATTCCAAAAAAAAAATGCGTCATTCATACTACTTGGCGGAACACGTCACCAATTTTTGTATCGAGAACCTAATATTTTTGTATCGAGAACCTAATATTTTTGTATCGAGAACCTAATATTTTCCTGCTGAATTTTGAAAAGGTTTGTTCTGCAATAGGTTCACATTGATGTGTTCACTTGAGTATTGTCACACCGTTTTGTTACATGTTGTATAAACATGATTGCTTAAGAACTGATTAGGTACCTTAAACAGTTTCGCTGTCGTTTTTTGTATTGCTCTAAAAAGTTTTGCTATAACGTCATCAAAAAAGCATCTGTCACTCGCTTTAAGAGCTCGTGGTACTAAATTTGACAAGGAGTTTTCCTTTCCGCTGTCAAAAGATAGCTCGTGCTCGGGGTACAGTAGTCTTATCGTATGCCTGTAAGTGTAAAGTAGGTACTGAATTCAGCGAAAACTCAATCATTTTCTAATATCAAAATATTCGTACTTGCTTAAAGAATCTCGATTTTCAGCATTTTGCCATTTACTGTGATATGAACATCTTTGCTCGTATTCCACTGTTTTCTATTCTTACAGGTAATTCTGCAAATATTTTATATTGTGAGGATAAATAAACAAGTTCTTTTTAAAAAACTTCCATTAGGACAAGCGCCAATAGAACTTTTTTAGTCAGCTCGAATATAAATTCATATTAACACTTGAGAAGTATACCATATAACACAAAAAAAAAATTATTTCAAATCAATTAAGCCGTTTATCAGACATTAAAAAAACATTCCCGTCTAATTAAGTACCTCTTACATTTTAGTCAGTATAAATATTTTCGTATGTACTTATTCAGAATAAATTTGACTCATTTCATTAATTCATTAATTTTCAGAACTGTTATATATATTATGTTCGGCATGTATATGTATATTATTTTCGTTGCTCTCACTATGTGCCTTCTGGGCCCCAAAAGCTCTAAATTGTGAACTGTGGAAAAATAATATGAGGCCATTGGCCTGTAGTAGGACAAACGCCTGATGAACTCGTATATAATCTATAAAATATTTTTGTAATAATTAAACAAAAAATGTTAATATTTGACCGATTTCACCGTGAAAACACGCGTCTCCATAAAGCGAAAATCTGCCAGATCATAGTTGTCAATCGACCTACTTAGCCCTTTCATTCGTTCCTTTGTGCCGAGGGTTCGGGGCACAATTTCCGTTTTGATAAATTGTTTATGCAAGTATTTCGAGAGGCTTTATTGTGTGTTTACGCGGTGTCACCGGACGTCCGCACCCTGCGGCGGGTTCCTGCATAATGAGACCGTACGGAGGAAAAGTCGAATAAAACCCGTATGATTTTTTCTTTTACCTTCAAATATCGAACTACCCGCATTGTTTCCGTTTATAGTGAACGGCGTTTGTAGCGTTTTATGATCAAGAGTTGGTTGTATGACTGTCTATTGTTATAAGCGTTGACGATTTATATATTGAAGATTTTGATTTTCGATTCCAGACTAGGCATGCTCCATCTAGAGCTACAGTATCGCTGACTTCCTTGGTCGTGCAAACTTCTAGTCAAATGCATAGCTGTGTAGGACAAAACATTGGTACAAAAAAATTTATGCATCAAAATGTCTGTGTTCTAATATTATAAAATGAAAAGATCAAAATTTGTAATTTGTATGTTAAGAATAAACTCAAAAACTACATTAAACTACATTATCACTGAGTTACATAAGCTATAAAAATTAGAGATCCGCGAATCTCAGCTCAAAATAAAGTTTTTGGATTATTTTCTTAGTGGGTTATTTTTAGTATAAATGTATATTTTTGTTTCTTAAAATATTTTCTTAAATGAAATAAACTATTCAAATATTTCATACCAATTAAGGCTGTAAATTGAATATTCAGATAACAGATGCGAGTACAAGAATAATCCCTAACTTCGAAAGGACTCAAGTTTTGTGTCCCGAATATTTCAATAAAGCCGTTATTCTGTCAGCAATAGCTATGTAAACCTCTATTTAAACTAATTCTACAAACTCATAATACAGACCCCAAACTGTAGACTTCGAGTGCTAAGAAAATGTCTTTATTATACAGAGACGTTGCAAGGATTTGTTTAGGGCCAAATGTGAAGTCAAAATTCCGTAGCCAAATGTGAAGTCAAAAAGAACTAGTTTTATAACTCTATTAATAACTTCGCCTATGCTTGCCGTACACATGTAGCTGAATCTTTGTACGTGTTACTACAATTTTTTTAGATATAAGGCATATTTGATTCTGAGAGTGTTTATCCCAAAAAAGCAGAATTTATAGTTGAAAATGCAAAAACTACGACCAGTCTATAATTATAGAGTTTTTTAGTCTTAAAACGAGGATTTAAATATTGTAGTTATCGAAAGGAAAAAGTGAAAAACACTAATCGAAGATGTTTGTCAATAATAGTAAGTAAGAACTGGAGAAGAAGTATCTCGGTTGGTAACAAAATTGACACAAGTGATAGTTTGATAATTAGTATATAAATAATACGAAATACTTGCGTGTGATAATTTTTAGATAGACAGTTCACAGTTACACGTTATTCACAATAAAACCTCTGCCCATAAAGATATAATGTCTATGTCCTCCGCAAAACAATTCAGCTGAAAATTATTGGGGAGATTACCCCAATTGCCCCATCCTTAACTCCGCCCACCCTATTAAACCTACCCCTTGGTCTTAGAGAATATGTTAGGGAAGTCCCATCATACTTTAAGTTAATTTCTCAAGAAAATGCGCACATTTAGGGAGTAAAGTCTACAAATTTCAGTAATGTCATAACACAGAAGCCAACAACTATGTGTCAAAGGAACCGCCTTTTGGGTTAAGTTTTAATTGAGAAGAGTTTTGAGTACTTATACTTGGCTTGAGACTAATGAGTATTAAAACTAATAAGACATTTCACTGATGTTCTTATTATAAGGAAAAGTATTTTTATGTCATTACTTTATCTGAGCATTAGATTAGAAGTGAATGCAATCTTTGAGTTTAAATACCAACTTATCCCCTATTTTCTTTCTCTAATTGTTACGCTTAGATTTAATGTTTTTTTCTAACTGAAAAAAAGAGGAGGATCGCTTTGCGAAAGTATTTTTCAAGTGTAAGTTTCTTTAGCTCTTCAAACGATAATATAATAAATTTTGGAACCAATCAATCTAGGCAAGTCTAACAAATAGGGGATTTGTGGGAATTGTTACAAAAATTATTATTTTAACGTTTGATAGGCAAAAAAATATTAAGAGGTGTTTTTTTTTCTCTAGTACATATTTTATCAAAATCCGTTTAGCTTGTAAAATTGAATCCGGGTTTTCACTTTTAAGTATATTTTTTTTCAACGAAAACAGTAGTTAGGAATAATAATTTACAAATAACGTAATAGCACTGCAGTTCACGCTAATATCTAAAACACATTCAGTACCTAGGTATATAATATATATACTCTGAATATTTAAATCAAATCAAAAATAAACTATATCAAGCCCATAAATCCATATACTAAATATTAGGTGCATAATTTACATTTCAACATAAAACTTCATTACGATTCAGTCAACGTATGTCAGATTAAAACTCAAAACATATAGTAGTGAGATTACTAGTAAATTTATGAGCACTATGCTCATATCTTCAGTACATCAGAGACACGACGAACAACTAATTCGTATGCTCCGAAATGCAGCCGCCGCGTCGTATATTACACTAAACTTGCTTTGCAATGAATATAAATAAACGAAAGGACAACTTTAGGACGTTTAGTTAGAAACGACTTAAAAAAACCCGACTGCTAAATCTTTTAACCTGTGTGTCATCCTCATTTATTTATTTTTTAATATTGATGTGTTTACGAATACTGTCACTCTCACGAATAAGACGAATCTATTGACACAACGCATATAAAATATGACAAGCCGTTTAGGCTCTAAGGCATGCCAAAGAAATATACATACAAACGTACTCACATACATACACTCGAAAAACATAACCCTCCTTCTTTCGTGGTCGGGTAAAAAGGCTCTTTATCTACAATTTTTTCTGATGTATGTTCCCAAATTTTTTAATGTCCTGGACCCATTATTTTTTTTTTTGTTATTATAAGAATACATTTTTCTGTTAGAATCAGAATCAAAATGGCCAGCAAATCATCAAAAATTAACATATAATTACAATATTGACATTACTACTTATTTTGTTTTTATAAGGATAGTTTTTATTTTTATGCTCATATCTTCAATAAATCAGAGTTATACGACGAACAACTAATTCGTACTCGTATGCTGCGAGATGAAGCCGCGACGTCGTATCACTGAAGATTTGAAAGATGATGTAGATATTGAAAGGGGGCGTAGAGCGCTAGCGGTAAGAGGAAATATGATAGCTCGTAGGTTTGCAAGTTGTTCGGTTGAAGTAAAAATCACTCTGTTCCGAACATATTGTCAATGCTTTTACACTGCCAACCTATGGGTTCATTATAATCAGAGATCCATCCAACCATCAGCGCTCTACGTTTCCAATACAACAATATCTTTAGGATGCTTTTGAGGCTGCCAAAATATTGCAGATCATCTGGTATGTTTGCAGAAGCCCGTGTGGATCGTTTTCATGCTGTAATACGAAAAAGAATTTTTTCGCTACTAAGTAGAGTGCGAAGCAGCCACTACAGCGACTTAATAAATTTAGCAGATAAATACGATCGTTCTTTACTGCAACATTTGGGTCAATGCTACGAGTATATACTATTGTAAATGATTAAGTTTTTAATTAAAAATAATGATTTTTTTTATAGGAGATAGGCTTGCGTTTGGCCGTAACTCACTTGATGTGAAGCGACGATACAGCCTTAGATGGGGCACGCCTGCCTAGAAGAAACCGATTCACTCTCGACTTGAAAAGACCCAGATTATAGTTATCAGGAAATAGAGAAGCCTAGAAAAATGTTTTCTAAATGTCACCCTGTATGGATTTCTGATCTCAAATAAAGATTTAACAATAATAATAAGTTTTTTGTTCTTGTTTTAATTTTTTTCATGTTACCTTGTGCAGTTCGGGTTGGTCGAAATTAAGGAATATAAACCAAACTGTTTTATTTATAGACGCCTGTAGAACTGAATTTGCTAGTATATAATAATAAAATTCGAGAGTATCTGTATTTATTATTCTCCATAATAATACGAACCAAATGTAAGCTGCGACGCTTTTTGAATATGTTACTAGTCATGACGCGGTTGCATTTTAATTCTCATACTAATGCCACTGAATGTTTTGAAAACTATTTGCAATTTACATGAATCTGTCCTATACAAAGCAAAGTTAATTTAGTGCATATTTTAAGTACTAATTATTATGTAATTTAATTTATTGACCTAAGTAAAATATATAAACAAAGAAAAAACTTTTAATAATTTGATTCCAGGGCTATCGGTAAAAGTTAGGCATAAAAAAGGTGAAATAAAAGACCGAACACACTTGGTTTCATTTTGACAGATCGCTTTTTCAATGCTGTCAAAATAAAATCAAGTTTGTTTAGTCTCGTTTTCACTTCTTTCATGTCTAATGCCGAAGGAAGGGCAGCATTATTTTGAGTTGAGGTCGAATCGTATAGAACGCAACTAAACAATTTTTCTTACTCGTTTTTTAAATATTTGTGATTTATAGTATTGCAAATCAATCTCGACTGTAAAAACTGTAATAGTTATACAAAATGAAACTATATTTCTACGAGTATAATTGATCCCAACGTTTAAATTTAAACATACTCACTTCTCGGAACAAAGTTACGACAGGTATAGTTTACGCCCAATAGCCGTAATTCCCGTGATCACCGCAACCGCAATTTTATTGATGAAGGGCGATGATGCGGTCTATTATGACACCCGAATTGGAAAGCCGAATATAAATTCATTGTCATTTTTATTGCGACATGAAAATAAAAGGTGTTTTGGTGGAACAGACCGCAAATATGCAATCAAGGTATTATTTACTTTATTTATTGCAGATAAAATAATGCAAACCATCCCAGGATACTTGTTAAACGTAACTAGACTTATGAACTACTGTCAATGTGTCAGCGAGAGTTTAATTTTGAGTACAGGAAATTAAAATCTTTTATTAATAAAAATTGTTATTGGTTGGACCGCCTAGGGGAGGTCCATGGCCAGCTGTGGTTGGCTTATAGGCTAACGTAATGAAGAAAACAAATAAATATATAAATCGTTAAAAAAATATAATTACGTGTGGTGCCCAGATTAGAGAAATAAAATAAAAATAAAAACTAGAAAAGTAAAGTAGAAAAACAGAAAAAAATAGAAATAGAAAAACACAGAATTCTTTTATCTGTTTTTATCCTACACACTTATGTATATTAAGAGAAGTTCGCACGGTCACGGAACTCATCGACTCTGTCTAGGGCTACAGTGTCGCTGAGTTCCGTCATGGAGCATGCCTTGGCTCTCAAGGAAGTCTGCTGAAACATACCTTTAGGTGCTTGGTGACAGATTGTACAACTTGAGGGTGGTAGCTAGCCAGGCGAAAGATAAAAAAAATAGTAGTAACTCATTTTACATATTTCGGGATCGAACCTCGTATCTTTTGCACGGCAATAGACCTCTTTGCAAATGAGAAAAATTTTAGTGTTCCCCCAACATGGGGGACAAAAAGGTTGTTTTTTTGTCTGTCCCCATGTGATATCTCTGAGGGAACAAACAGGAACATAAATTCTTCTTTGTCCTCATGTAAATATCGCACGGGGACCAAACAGGAAAAAAAGTTCCGTTCGAACTTCCATGACTAAAAAGGCGACAGAAAGGAATTTTTATTCCTGTTTGTCACTTTTATGGGGACAGATTGAGGTGACAAACACAACTCGACCATCATCGCTACATCTAAACGACTAAAGTACCAGGCAAACATAGTTCGCAAGTAGTAACTACACGAACCTCTTTGGTCAGTGATGTGAGTGGAATTAATTAAAATACTGGAGCTCATCCAAGCTGTGCTCTCGTTTCAATATAACCGAGCTCTAACTTTGAATGCATTGTTCAGGTTAGTTACAAACTGTCGGGAAAACCGGATTGAATATAATAATATTATGTATATAAAGCTAACTAAGCGATGTGCTCGTGATTTGCACTAATCTTCCAAGCTCAATACCGCTGGTTCAATCCCGCTTACTTTAACCAATTTCCAATACGGAAGGCACTGGCACCTGCAATACAGTTTCATTACTAGTGCGGGTGTCAGCCAGCTGTAAAACAGATATTTCAAACACTATAGTCAAGTATCTTAGATATAAACCATAGTTATACCTACTCCTAGTATAGTATAATTTAAGTTCCAATGTTTGAATGTCTAAGTGTGTATATGTAAAAAGTCAATAAACGTTTTGTATTTGTATTTATTTGTAATTTCCTGAGACATAATTGAATTCCGAGATTGAGTTTTTAAACAAATTTAAAATAGAAGAAGATTCTTGTATTATCGGGTTGATTTCTAGTAAATATGGTCCCCGATTTCCAATGTTCAAGGAAGGCCGTACCATAGTTGAATACGTCGTTAATTCATAAATTATAAGTTAAAATAACATAAAACACAACATCATTGCAGACTCGTAACTCGTAACCAGTAGTCTATTTATACGAATGATATATAAACTAGTAAGTCCTGACTGTCTGACGGATATTTTCTTCAATCAAAATGGAGCCTAAACTACTGAACTTAGAGACATGAAATTTGGAGGGTGTATTCATTATAGGGTGTAAAGGTTTTTTGGAAATAAACCCCTAAGGGGTGCAAATAGGGGTTCAAAAATTGAACCATTTTGATATTAAAATTTGACACGGGCGACGTCCCGGGAGACAGCTACTGGTAGATCATATATAAAGACGTGTATCAAATCTTTACAATAGAATATCGACTGTGGCCGAATGGTCCAGGCACAAAATGATGAACGTTTAAATCCTGCCTACCATGTATTTTTTCATAAGCTCTCGTAAAGCCAAGCTTTAAACTTTTTAAAAATAAAAAGGAAATTCATTCCTAATATTGCTAAAAATGCTGGCATCATTATCTCTAGACTTAATTCCCTTCTAACATACATCGTCTAGCTAGCTTAATAGCACTAGCTTGGCTCCGCGGTTATAATGCGCGGTTATAAATGCGCTATCCTAGACCATAATTTGTCTTGCGCCAAATTTGAGTGTGTCTGTTTGTATGCTATTTTGAAAATTAACGTTGTTTATCTTATCCAGTTCAACATTTTAAGATTCAACGTTTTTATGTTATCAACTTTATTAGAATTCAACATTTTGGCAAATTCAACTTTCTGGACCTGAAGGCTTGCATCGAATATGCACAACTTAAATTCTAGCAAAAATCTAATCCGCAATTTCATCAGTGTACTCCAAATTAATACACGTAACGACATACAGAGAGCATCAATTGAAAACAAACAAATCAAACACTACCAACCCAATACCAATGTGACAATAACAAGATTTTCTTTCATGTGAATATATTTATAGTTTACGATTCAATCAAACACTTTTATTTGTATTTACTTTGAAGTGAATAATGACGACAGCAACTGATATAAGATCAGTATGGACTTAACGTACTTTCACGTAAAAAAATACTATAAATAAATGAAACAAAATTGTTTGAGAAAACAGGTTTTCAAGCGTACGCGATTGTTGGAAAGGTCCAACTATAGTTTTGTTCACAATCCGTGAACTTCATAATGGATGAAATGAGTCGTTCGTGTCGTAAAAAAAAAAAACATATTTGTAATTTAACTAATGATAACTTATATTAAAATAGAATTAAGGTTAGTAATTATAAAAGAAACCACAATATCATTTATGCAAAAATAAATACAGAAACTATTTTAAAAAAAAATAAAAAAATTATGTTCGTGTGGAAAAAATTGCTGGCAGCATTCCAGCGTTGAATCGCCACTATAATCCCCAGCTCTCTTAAGAAAAAGTATTAAAATAAACAGTATTTTAATGACAAAATGAAATTAATAGTATATTCTTTTCTCTCGAATCCAGAGTTGGTCTCATAGTAAAAGTTGTTTATTATGGTGTAAGTAGTGACCCCCAGTCGGCTTAGTACAGCTAGCCCTATAACTTTATAAAGATTAAAGGTTTTTAATAGTTATGGTGTGATGTAGTAAAAAGAAAAATTAAACGATTTCATCAAAACAAAGAGGGAAAGCACAAAATATTCTTTTACATAACATATTTTTATAGATGGATTTCCGCAAAGTAACGTCTGACTCCATTAGTTATATTTAGTTTTGTTCGCTCATACTGTCATAACAGTATTTGCTTTAGTATGAAGCGTGCGTGTGACAGATAAAGCGGCCGTATTGACCGTCAGTACTGCGAATGGACACAAAAACGAGCTCGTCACCGGAAACTTTATAGTGCGGTGGTAGGCTTTCGTTATCGCACGGTGACACTTGACATTAACTTTTTTTTTAACCGTAATGGAAAGATCAAGTGAAAATAATGTATTATATTTTTTATTTTATACATAAATTATGTTTTTACAGCACACAAACAATAAAAATGCAGATTATTAATGACATCATTATGAACTTAGATAGCTTTAGAATAATATTATTCAGAAGTTTACTTACATCTTCAAAAAAACGTAGTTATTATTACATTTTGAGTAAAATAAAAAACAATGATACGTTATTTTTCATTTATCTCTCCATAATCGTAAAAAATGTGGGGTCGAAAATTTGAAATGTTGTCAATTGAGGCTCTTTTTTCGGTGACACAAGTAACTATTAGACGTTTTGACTGAGATATTATTAAATTGTTGATACATATCTTCTCACGAGGGCCCTAAAAATAAGCAAGGATGGCTTCTTGCTTATTTTTGCTCACCTTGGTAATACGGAACTTAAAATATAGTTTAAGATAAAACCCATTCTCGGAATGGACCATTAAAAAAAAAACCCAATTATAATCGGTTCTTCCATTCAGGATCTACGGTGCTACAGACAGACAAACACACACAGACACGTGAAACTTAACAAATATTATATTAATCCCAGACGCAAAATTTACAATGTGTGAAACTTGTAACACATGTATGTGAATGTAGTCGTTATTTTTTGATTTTTTGAGCATTTTGGTCTCTACCTAAGCCAAAGTAAAATATAGTTTAACTACCTAATAATAAATCTAACATTGTGATTTATTTCTATACAGATAAATTGTCTCTTGAGATGCAGTCTGATGTTATTAATATTCCCTTTATGGTTTTTATAAATACGTATTGGCTCTTGGTTAAAATAATCTGGGTACTAAGAGTATGGTTATAATCTAATATAAGATTTGTCGAAGATAAAACAGAACATTAAATTTGGGGGCTCGGCAGTGCCTCCGCCAAGCCGAGCAAAACAAACGCACGGCCGCTACCATCCTTTTCTCGCAGCGATTCGAGTAATTTTCGACGCCCCTGTGTCTTCGTTCTGGAAGAAACTAAAAACCCTAATTGTTACTCTAACATATACTTAACAGGCTTGTCACCAATTTTTTTTTGTCCATGCTACCTTGACATGTATAAAATCGTTTGAAAGAAAATTTGTAAGAATAAGTGTCTGTTACTCGTTCACGCAAAAACCGCTGAACCGATATGAATGAATTTTTTTTATGGAAATAAGACCCTGGGCTATACATAGGCTACTTTTTACCCTGTTTTAACGCGGGTAACACCGCAGAGCCCAGCTAGTGGTACAACCCTAATCTTAACTAATCCTCACTATTTAATTTAATATTATAAATGCCAAAGTAACTCTGTCTGTCTGTCTCGCTTTCACGCCATAACTACTGAACCGATATGGATGAAATTTGGTACACATATAGATAGGACCCCGGAAAAGAACATAGAATACTTTTTAATCGACATCAAAATTTTTCCCCATGGGATCAACGAGATAATAGGAAACCATTCGGGGCACAGCTAGTAAATTAAGGCTCGCAAGATAGTTTTCAGTCATTGTCAACTGACCTGCTTACTGTAGGTACTACTTTTAATAATTTTCGAAATATTTATTGAAAAATTTATTTAATAACAAATTCCAAAATATTAAATATCTTTTAACAGACACGAAAGGAAATTGAATGTATAAACTGCATCTAAGAAATGATAGAGAGGTCAGTGCAGGTCGTAAGTTCAAAGGCACGTCTTGAAGCTTAGTATTTATTTTATAGAAATGAATGGAGAAAATTATAATAACTTTAAGTGAATGCGTATTTTTGTAAATTCTGATACAAAATAGGGTTTTAGTTTAGAGGTGTACTGAGCTAAAAAGGTGTAAATGTGATGATCATTACTTTGTATTTGTGTAATTAAGAGTAGATTTATTTCTTTATTCCTATGCTGTATTTTTATCAATAATCTTCATCCATAGGTTGCTTGGAAGAGATCGCTTTTAGCAATAAGGCCGCCACTTGTGGCACAACATAACAAATTTTTTTTTTTTTTGTTTATTATTAACAATAAAGCGTTCATATATCTATCTTACTTCTGATATAAATTTTAATAATAACCTTGTATAATTTTATACAAGGTTATCGGTTAGGGGTGTACTAAGACGAATAGGGATCATTATATCAAAAGGATAACGGTAGGTTATATAAAACCATATGAGGCAGATGATATTTTTTGCTCGATTTCAGAGTTGGTCCCACAGTGAAAATTGTTGTTATTTATGAAAAATATAGCTACCCCTATTTGGCTAAATATACCCCTAACCGATAACCCTGTATACATATTGTCAGTGACCGACAAAAAAAAACGATGAAACAGTCTTCCTTTATTTATTTTTGACGAAAGGTGAAATAGTAAAAGATAAAAAACACTTTTTTTTAAATTGACAATCAATAATCGCGTAAGTACACATTTTTAAGATTTTAATTAGCAATTGTTATTTTCCTGTAGGCAACTAAATAATATAGCGACTTAATATATTTTTATTATTACAAATTTCAAATCAGACAAATTACAATTCGAGAACTAAAAATAATTATCATTTTTAAATAATAATTTACTAATTTCAATGCAGCTTAAGATACTTAAGCTATAAGATTAAGCAGCTAAATGCCGTCTATATCTGAGAAATTAATTTTCTCTAGTTATTATTTCTATAAATAACTAAAAAAGGTATCAACCTTTTAACGTAAGCTCTTTTAGCTTAAGCTCTGAGAGAAATACATCTATGTTTTATGTACATAATGTAATTAGCTTATTACTTTTTTTTTAAGTGTTTATGTGCCTTTATCTTGGCAAATACATAGTTATGTAAACTATTTAAGATATTTAAGATAAATATAGACTGTTAACGTGACACGAAACAAAGCTAAATAATGTTAGAATAAGTACATAGCTAAAATTGGTTTAACGTTTAAATAAGAATTCGTTATACGAGTATATGCCTACAATCTTACTGTTGGAACATTTATGAACATTCACGTGTACAAATTTTAATAACAAATTAGCTTAAAAATATTCAGTTATTATGATGTACAAAGTACTAGACCGATTTCAATATCATTTATTTGGTAAAAACATTAGACCGTTTTTATTTTGTTTTCTATAACCTTAATTAATGTTGTGTTCCGCATGTTTTTACCAAATATTATATTCTAATTGGTCAGTAAATAATAATAATAAATCATTAATTTCAGGCAACAGGGCCAATGTTTTTTAAGTAATTCACTTAAAAAACATTGGCCCATAGTATAAATACCTTACAGACTAACATACATATAAATTATACTTAGCAAACACTTAACTTAACACTATGGCTTAGGTTGCAAAATGGCACTATAGCAGACTTCTCCTGTTTTACTATTACAGAAAAATACTCGATTATTATCGTCGAAGATTTTTATTGGGAGTTTGGCCATATATCAAATATCGTCAAGACTGGTTGGAAACTACCACCTGTACGTGAGTACGAAGTTTCTTGCGGAGAAACACATACAGAAACTAACAGACGAAATAACATTTTGCCAGATTCTGCAGAGACGCTCCGTTCACTTTGCTCGCTCGGTAAATTACCTCTTTTTAGTCTTTAGAAACCAAAGAACATATAATAAAAAAAAGATTTTTACTTTTAACTTTTTTTATCCTACACATCTAGGCATTTGACCATAAGTTCGCGTGATCACGTAAGTCAGAGATACGAGTACTTTAGTCCTTGATGGAGCATGCCTTATCCGGAATACACTGGTTCTGAAGGAAGGCTGAAGAACACACCGTTAGGTGCTTGGCGATAGATTTTACAACTTAACTGAACCACAGTCGCAGTTTTTTCAACTTTTCTATCCTTACAAAAGAAATAGTACGAGAAAAATCTTCTTATACTCTTTCACAAATGGAAGTATCACATAACTTTTGATACAGTTAATAAGGGTAGAGGGTCAGGTTAAGGGCTAAATAGTGGCCGCAAATATCACCCGCACGGGAAGGGACTCTCGCAAAAAGGCTTATTTTATTCGTCGATTCGTTTATAAGGGCCGATAGAAAGTTAATTGGATAGTGATAAAGGATGGTTCGTTAAATATGTCATAGGGGGTATACATCGTTATGTATAGAACCTAATTCTATTATGTTCAGAATTCTTATCTAATTTTTGGACTAAAAAACGGACGATTCATTGGAATCTTTTTCTTTTTTACGTCTGTTTCATTTTGCAAAGACGTATACGTCTGGACCGATTTGGAAATTATTTGTTTATTTGAAAGAATATATTTGTTTCCATAGTCTTTTCATATATATTTTGACAAAATCGGTCCAGATGGTTTATAAAAATAAGTAACTAAAAAAATTTAAGTCTTTTTTTAATTTTTTTTAATATAAAGTTATTTTTTAATCTCTGTTTCGCATAGCTCTACGCAATATTATTAAGATTGGTAGTTGTTAACTTCCTAAATGGAGTTATTAATTATGTAACCAAAAAATTCAACGACTGTACCAAGTTTGATTAAGATCGTTTGATAACGTATACTTACTGACGAGTAACTATAAGCGAGTATTATAACATTTTCACACAATTAGAATAAGAAAATATTTATTGGCCTTAAAATAACATCCCTTACAGGCAAGTCTTGTTACAATTTAATTATTAATCACTTAAATAACTAAACTTAAAAAAACTTATTTATATACTTTTATAATAGTTCTAAGAACAAATAATTATTATATTATATATTTACATTGCGATTTATTTCTATAGTTATCAGTAACATTTTGTAAGAGTGACATACCAACATACTATATATATATATATATATATATATATTCGGCAAGATACGGATGAAAACCAGTTTGCAGGTTTGAGCCACACGCTTTTTTGTAAACCTTGTTTATGAATTAAATGAATTTTGAATTTTGAATAAGAGTACTGACCAATGACAGTAAATTTTGCCAGATTTAAACAGAAGCCAAACTACTTACAAGCAAAGACTCATTTGCTGGGTCAAATATATTAGGCGTAAACATACGAAATAAGCTAAACAAATGGCTACACAATTTTGTCATTAATCTTACTAAATTATATATATAAGCATTAAATTCCGCGTGTACATACACAATAGTAGTATTATATAGCTTATCCGGTTCAGCTGACGTCAGCTCGATAATACAGCCGGATGTCCGGATCTAACAATATCCGGTTCGCTAATTTAGTATCGGATCGGATGTCTGCCTCGTTTAACATTGTATTGCGGATTAGAATGTATCTTGAGCATTATCTATGTATCAGATATTGATAAATAATGTAGACTTGCCCTTAATGTTATTTCGGTGATGACAAACTGAACAGTACATAAATTTGTAGTGGGTTTACTACGCCATTACGAAATAGTTTTCAATTTGTTACATTTTGCTTATGTCATATCGAACCTTTAAGTAAACTGAAAGTAAAAATTTCTTTAAGTAAAACAACTCGTCATAGTACTTCAAAAAATATGAGTCTCGGTACATCGAATGGCATCACAAAATACGTACAACGTGTAACAGAAACGTGTGACAATACTTAACGGTGTTAGTCTACACATCAAAGTGAATCCATTGCAAAACAAAATTTAACAAAAATTTAAAAAAAATTTGAACCTAGTGAATTCTTTAAATACTCCAAAGTTGTTAATGCTACGATATATTTGACGCAGACGCGCCCCTAAGCCAATTGTTTATGCTATCGGCGGAAATTATTCCTCTTGTTTCCAAACGCATAGAAGCTCTAGTAGATTTTGATTTTTGATAACCCAACACTTATAACTATAATTATCCAAAACATATGATTTTTAACATAAGATGGTATATACAAAATATTTAGTGTTTTTCCGCCTCGTCTTGATGTCAGCGTGAAAAACCGAAAAATATTTTCGTTTTTATGGTGTGGTTCCTCCCCACCACCGAAACACCTCACCTTATTATTTCTCTGTCTCTCAGTATCCGACTTCCTCGACACGTGTTTCGCCTTAGCACAAGGCATCCTCAGGAGATGTTGACTCTTCAAGCGCTCGCTCGATGTTGAAGAGTCAACATCTCCTGAGGATGCCTTGTGCTAAGGCGAAACACGTGTCGAGGAAGTCGGATACTTTTTTTTTCTCATTTCATTTCTCACGCTGACATCAAGACGAGGCGGAAAAACACTAAAATTTTGTAAATACCATCTTATTATAAATGGATTTCCGCAAAGTAACGCCTGACTCCATCAATTATCTCAGTTTAGGTTTTTAACACTTGAACAATCATAATGTCAGTGACATTTACGAGTGAGTCACAAGTATTAATGTATAAATAAAATACTACTGGTTTCTGACACTCATATTTCTTTTAATTTTTTTTTATATTGATATCTAAAACTCACAAAGCTTTTAGTGACATTATCGTTCTTTTTTTATCAACAAACTAACAAATTTACTGTTTGCATAAAAGTCATAAAAATATTTGCAATGTCAAGATAAAAATATATTTGAAAATAAAATATCCGAGCAGACGTTTTAAAGGTACATTTTGACCTTTAAGTTGCCCGTAACGACAATGCGGTCAAATTTTATGAGGTCATTTAGCAACGCAGTTTGATCTACGAAGCGTTTTAGATTTAAAATTCTAAGTAATACTTCATTTTACTATGTAATTTTGGGCAGGCTTGCTCTCAATTAATATTTAAATTGTTCTTTAAAATTTTGTAACCGAGACAACATGAATTAAAGGATTTTAATGAGCAAAGCCAGCAAAGCGTCTCTATTTTAGATCTAGATTTTTTTATACTTGCAGTGCCTAACCTTCCTATTACCTATATTTGTGTGATTGTTTATTACGTATCAACATTATTTTTTAACCAGCGACGATTTTTTTATATGTAGAACAAGTGTTCATTAAAATATTTTTTTTATAGTGTAGTTCTTTTATATTTAGTTTAAGACGGGTACGTACGTTTCACGCGTACCTGATTGTAGGTCATCCTCGAAGACACGATTGACTCATTTAATCTCTTGGTACATAAGACACAACGATCTTCACCAGGACTTAAAAGTAGATTTCGTTGAACAAGTGATAAAAAAATACGCCGAAGCTCACCAAGACCGGCTTCACCTGAACCAACTAAAAGACTAAACTATTCGAGTTAATGTAGTGTTAAAAGTAAAATAGTGTAATATAATAGTGAAAGTGCTAAGACTTAAGAACACATGAACAAAGTGTTTTCGCCTTAACAACTGTAATAAGTAAAGTGCCGATGGACAAATTCTTAGAGACATTATTTTGTAGACGAATTAGTTTAACTAAAATTACTTATTAGCTTTGGCTTAGGCTAGATTGTAATAATATCAAGGAAAGTCATTACGGGTTTCCCTTGAGCAATAGGACAAAAAAAATCCTTGATGAAGTTCACCGGATGTGAACGAAACTATAGTATATCTTCCAACAATCACGTACGCATGAAAACCCGTTATCTTAAACAATATGAATTAAACACGCGTTAGTTTTCTAAATAAAATACTTCACAGTCGAATTCAATAAAAAATTGTAAAATGTTCACAACACATTTAGACCTCACGTATATGATTTTCCTATAAAAATTACCCACTACCATCATCTACCATTTGTAATAATCATAAGATGAAATATACAACGGGATCAATGCAATAAAATATTATAATATTCACAATGAAAACTTGAATATGCTTAGTACATTGAAGCATCACATCGCGCCATAACATAACCGGATCACGTAGAGCGCGCGAGATATGAATATTCAACTTATCCGGGTCGGTTATAATCAGCAGTTGTGGCTTGTTGTAGCTATAATTATTTAAATATATGTAACATAGATATAGATTGTTTAAGCATATAAGAATAATAATAATTATACTTTTATTAATAATTTTATTTATTATGTACCTACATAAGCTTTAAAAGAGGAGGTTTAAAATTGGACTGTATTTTCTATCGTTTTCCACTTAATTTAAAGATACTCAATTTAATGTCCTTTTTTATGTTTTTACGTGATTTCTCGGACACGCCTGAAAAGAAATCGGTAATCATATTTTTTTATATTTATACAGATAACCCTTCCGTCCTACCATCACACTGCGTGGTGTAGTGTGCGTGCGTAATCGGTAATGCACGGTTTCAGTTATTAAAGTGAAAATATATCTATTTTTACCAAAAACAAGTTACAACAAAAATTGACGTTGTCTTTTAATTTTTTTTTTAACCCGTTTGTAGCTCTTATTGTCCGACTATAATAATAAAAGTCAATGCTTGAGAGCTTACACTGTGATTTGGGAGCGCTCGAGAGAACCTAGACTTTACTCTTAACTAATTTACAATAAAATTTAATGGTGTTTACATTACTCCGATTCTTAGAGCCACTTATTATAAGTGGATAAAGATGCAGACATTTTACAACTCTAAGAATTTTCACGAGATAAAAAAATTTAAACTACCACGCTTTAACGGCGAAGGAAAACCTTATGATAAAATTTTATACTTAAATACTTGCAATTAAGTAAAGTTATAAAAGCTTCCGTAGATGAACCCTTTCCGATGTTTTTGTTGACTATTTTGTCTACGTTGCTCTTTGACTAGCTTGGTAGACTATGGCTTATAGCTCTTAAGGAAGACCCGTGCTCTGCAATGTGACTCTATGAGTTGATGAACACTACTGATTACTTATTTCAATATTTATAATTTTGTTGACATGTTTTGATAATTATTATTAGTGTAACTGGTGTATCCGAACTAATTGAAATAAATCATCATCTTCCTGACCTTATCCCACTACGTGGGGTTGGCACAGCATGTGTTCCTCTTCCATTTTACTCCATCAGCCGTCATCTCTTCATTCACTCCTATCCTTTCATAAATATCCACTTTCACACAATTCATCCACATCTTGTTTAAGAAAGCGGGTTTTCAATTGTACCTGATTGTTGGAAAGGTCCAACTAAATCATTGAAGACGCGAGCGAGTCATTTCATCCCTGATGAAGTTCACCGAATCTGAACAAAACTATAGTTGGACTTTTCCAACAATCAGGTACGCGTGAAAACCCGTTTTCTTAAACAACATGAATCAAACACGCGTTAGTTTTCTACATAAAATTGCAAACATCCACATATTCTTAGGTCGCCGCTCTCATACCCGTATTATATCGTTCACATATTT
The DNA here is from genome assembly GCA_947049295.1 of Ligdia adustata. NCBI lineage: Eukaryota > Metazoa > Arthropoda > Insecta > Lepidoptera > Geometridae > Ligdia > Ligdia adustata. The sequence goes on from OX346237.1 coordinate 8,548,977, forward strand.
ATTTCGTTTACTAATTGAAATAAATAAATATAATAAATATATGAACATAATTTATAAGGATTTTTACGCTAAAAACGATATTTTTTATCTATTGTGAAGATACACACGAGGTATACAATGTATCATGTATAATCAGAAAACTCGAACTGAACTTGTTTCAGTTCAGTTCAGTTTTCAGCTTACAAAATGAAAACCGCAATTAGGGCACCCTGTCAGTGCTGGCTATACAACCTGTATAGGCACCCAAACATTGTAAAGCCCTTCGTACGTAAGGCTTCACAAATACTCCACGATTTTAGTCTCTGAGTGACTAAAATATATTTTGTATTAGTAGCTATCACCCGCGGCGTTACCTGCGACAAAATTACACTTCACACTAATATTATAAAAGCGAAAGTTTGTATGTGTTTTTGTTTGTTCCTCCTTTACGCTGAAACGGCTAAGAGGATTTGGTAGAAATTTGGCACGAAGATAGCTTATACCTTGGATTAAAGAATATTTTTGATCCCGAAAACTGAAGTTCCGAAAACACGTATTACCATGGTTTGATTAAATATCTACCGCGGGGCTCAGCCAGTAAAAAATAAAGTTGTTACAACTTGAATCCCCATTTGTCCCCCTTAGGAGTTGTTATTCCAAAATCACAATCAAAATGAATACACTCTCTGTAATTTGATGTTTGTGTGTCTGAAATAAAGAGTTTATTCATTCATTCATTCATTCACTCTCTAAATGACATGTCTCTAGGTTCAGCAATCTTTGGCTCTACGTTGATTTTCAGAAAATATCAGCCAGACAGGACTAACACTTTTATATTATTTGCGGAAGTCGCTTGAAGACTAAAATTTGGCTATCGTTTGACAATACTTAAGGGTGTCTACTAAAATTTTGCAATATTCGAGAAAAAAATACTGTGTCCTCCATACAATTTGACCTATCACGTGACCAATTTTTGTATAGAGAACTTAATATTATTTTATCGAATTTTGCAAAAATTTCGTCTACAATGAGTTCACCTTGATTGGTAGAATAACACCCTTAGCCGCCCTTTTCTACCTTTTCATTAAAAGGTAGAAAAGAGCTATATCTTATTTATCTTCGGACAACATTTTGTCTCATTCCAGTGGTTTTTTTTCACATAGCTAACACTTTATTTACTGGGTACCGTTTTATTTTTATGTGTCCCTTATATCACTAAAAAGTTACAAGTTTCCTAAGCAGTCATAATTTTGCTGATACGATGCCTATTAAAAGCCTTTATTATGTAGAATAATAAAACATTTAGGCCTAAAATACATCATAGAGAAGCGATTGACACCAATAACAAAAAATTACGTTACAATTTAGGAGGTGAAAAGGCCCCTGAACGAAAATTCACTAAAAACACGAAAACAGTAAAGTGTCGGTGATCCTCTTGAGTATTGTCACACCTATCTGTTACTCATTGTATAAGTCTCTAAGAGACACAAATCGTCTGGTATAGGAGACTTACGTTACCTAGTGTATAAAAGGCCTAACTTTTACGACTACCTACCAAAACAGCACCGTTCTGATACAGATATGTGTTTTTGTTTCCACGAATATTATTACAGCCTAAAATTTTACCTTCCATCTGAAACATTTTCATTAAAAAACAAAACCTGAACTGAAATTATCCGTGCAATGTCTAGATTTTAGCAAAATTTTAATATTTTCATTACGCGAGGTGTTTCGTGAAAACACATAGGTACTTACACGGCTTTTATCTACGTGTTTCCTTTTAACCGCTTATTTATCAAAAAATATAAGTCTATTTGGTCTCATATTGAATGTTACTCAGTAAACGATGGCTCGGTATTTAATATTTTTCTATATTTTAATTAGTATATTACCTACATATTGTTTAAAAGTGTTAGTTCTGACTGACTGACTGAGAGATCATCATCAACGCAAAGCCTAACTGTTGGACCTAGAGACATGAAATTTAGAAGGTGTGTTCATTATAGGGTAAGGGTGTACGAAGAAAGGATTTTTGGAAATTAAATTCTTATGGGGTCAAATAGGGTTCAAAAGTTAAAACTACTTCGTAACAGTTACTAGTATTTAATATTTCTCGGCATTAGGCCTATATATATTATCTATCCATCTAATTCTATAGGGGTTATCAGCTAGGGGTGTACTAAGCCAAAAGGGGTCACTATATATCACTATGGGACCAACTATTAATTCGAGAAAAAAAAACTGCTGTTACATAAATTTTGTCGACGACGGATTAACTTTTTCTATGGAACAGCTGATTTATTTCTGATTCTTTTTCTTGATTTCATGGTTGGTCCCATGATGAAAGTGGTTCGTAATGATGAATATAGTTACCCCATTTTAGCTCAGTACACCCCTAATCGATAACCCTGTATAATGCCACAACCCGGTCCTAACGGAAGACCAGCGCTGGCTTCTGCTGTGCGTATTACATTGTACTTAGTCTTTTTAAACTATAATGTATATGTTTTTATAGTTTTTGTTATTGTGTGTTTGCCAAAAATAAAATATACATTAATTCCTTCATTCCGATAAATTCATAAAAAATATCTCTAAAAACATCACATAGCTTGTCTCATTCTCAAACGTGAGAGTACCTAAACTCTCCAATAGTGACTTCTGGCTTGCAGCCAGTTCTTCTGGTTACGGAATTATAAAGCGATGCCAACGTTTTTACTTACCTACCTACTTGCAGCTGCATTTGAAAGTGATTTAGTTTTAAAGTTACAAGTATGAGGTTTTTGGACGTCGGTAGTTACGATTCTCAAACTAGATGGCGCTACGTGTTTGTCTGATTTTGACGTTTTCACGGCGACGACGTCCTAAAAACAGGGTGTTATTAATAGTTTTACATATTATTTTATTACTATTTGTGTATGTATATTAAAATAAAACAAACTTTTTGCCTGACTGCGAAAGAAGGAGGGTTATGTTTTTCGAGTGTATGTGTGTATGTATATTTCTTTGGCACGTCCTAGAGCCTAAACGGCTTATCGTATTTTCATGTGAGTGGTGTCAATAGATTCTTCTTAGTCGTGAAAGTGACACTGCATCAAAAATATAAAGAAAGAAGAGACACAGGCTTACTTAGTAGTCGGGTTTTTTTGAACTCGCTTCTAACCTGTTTACATACCTAATATATAGTGACAATCAATGGATAATATGATGTTGTTTTACAAATATCTAGTGTTTTCCAGCTTCGTTTTTATGTCAGAGTGAGAAATATTTTTGTCATTATGGTGTGATTCCTTATCACCACCTCCACACCTCAACCTATTATTTATCCTTATTTATTTATTGTAAATTATTTACTTAAATTACATTAGATTAAAGGTGATTTTAGAAACTTATGGCTCGTTTTTTCGTATTTTTTTTTAATATAACAGTAGTGTTATAATAGCCCTTTTAAAAAATAAACCGGATTGATATTGACGTAAACGTCATGTTATCAGATGTCTTTTTAATAAAGATATTGCGCCAGCCTACATTATATAACAAATAGAAAATTACACATAAGTGACAAAGTGACTAAAGACATTCTTCAGTCTTTGAGAAAATTTAAAGATATTTAAGATTATACTTTGGCGGACACGACATAAAATAGCCGTACTTAGCCATCTGCACTGAAACAAGGTCTAAAGCCTTTTTATTCATGTATAAATTCTGTTAATAACTCAACCAGAACTCTCAATAACAGTAACTTTTGTAATAAAACTCAACAACAACTCGAAACCGCATAAGCAAAACAAAACAAGAAAAAATGGCCGCTCGAAAAACTGGCCCCGGACAGACCAGCTGCTCGCAAAACATAAACAGATGTTCGTCTATCAATTTTCTCCTGATAAAAATATATCCATAATGTTATGAAATAACCAGAGTAAAACATTAAGTAAAAACGTTTTATTTCCCGTTTGCTTTTTCACCTGCTGTGACTGCGGAAGCGCCCTACTACTTACCACGACGACAACACGAACCTTTTCGAACCATGAAACTTAAACCTGAATCAATCGCGGCCCATAGCGCAGAAAGCGCCCGCCTACAAAAAAAAACCCTGGCCTGATGGCCCAGCGTCCAGCCCGTGGAAATGGCATGAAACCCGGCCCCCGTACCTTATGCCTTGTTCCCGGGGGCATAAGACGCCCCGCGATCACCAATGCTAATACAGAGATCACAAAAACTACTTATCTAAAAATGACTATGAAATCAGTCTTCTGATTCCTCATTTATAGACATGTAGCTGTTGCAATTTTCACAATACGAAAACAAATGCTCTGGGCAGATATAAATATGGCAAGCATGACAAGTATGCGTTGTTTTCTTATCCTTTTAAGATGTGCATATCTGACATCTTTTACGTGCTTCTGGATTTTTTTGTGGTGGTTCTATGGATTAAGGTTCGGTGAAATGCGATCCTTTTACGTAATTGTCGAGGTAAATTCACACGTGCTTTTCGAATTTGTGTATGCAAATTTGTATATTTTTGTATTATATGCAGCATGTTGTAGGTAAGAAATAAATTCAAGTATTCTTGCTCAGTCTTGGCTCCTATAGCAACAGGTTTTACTTACATTTGGCCGTGGTGGTGGTTTTTGCCAAATAGTCCCGTCCCTTCCTTTGGAGTTTTGTCGTTGTTGATTTTGTGAGGTCAAAAGGTTGACATCATCTGAGTCACATCTGAGGATTCTGAGTCCGTATCTGTATTGTTTGCATCTTGTTCAGTATCGCTACTTTGGCTGCAGTTAGATACATGGTCATCCACTTCGACGTCTGAACCTGGATATGGATCACGATCATTTTCATCGGAGTCCGATTCTTCCAATATTCTTTATATATTCGCCAATATTCCTTCTGGATGAACCCTCAACGCCTTTTTTCTAAATAATCAAAAAAAATAAGGAAGAAAAATTAACAAATGATGTTTTCGTTACATACTTAAACTTCTTATTTAAGTATGTTACGAAAATATCACGCCAGATGACGATGACGCTGGGTTAAACTTACCTGTATTGCCGCAACATACGTCTATCTCGCTGCGCAGGCGGCGTCGCACTGACTACACACTGTAGGGATGGTGCGTATTTACGTGACCAGGTACCAGGTTTTTACTTGCAAGTACGCCGACCAAGTACCGCCCCGAAATACTTGCAAGGCTAAAAAGTCTTAAAAGCATTTACTTAATCTGTCCATCGCTAGTACATACGCGCATGCGCGGCGGACGCAATACTCGTGAGTCGGTTCTGTTCGGCTTCGGTCGGCCCGTTTCGTCCGCACTCAGTCGGACATCGTCTCATAATATCGCTCTCACTCAACCATGTTTGGTGTATGTATGGAGATACGCTTCTTGCAAAGTTTTGAAATTCATGAATGCAAATATGCTTCTTATTACAAGTAACACAATGAACAATTTCCTATGCAAGTATTTATTTACTTCCTATGCAAGTATTTTTTACTCGTTACGCGATTCTGCGCCTTATTTCTATTGTTGTACAATTCTGTTTTCTTTAACGAAAAATGAATACTTTTAAGGGTTTTGAATGCAAATATTTTTACTCGTCCTGCAATTCTGAGCCTTATGTTTATTGCAATACAATTTAGTTTTCTTTTTTACTATTTTTTACTGCGCATCTGCGCGGTATAAAAGACTGCGCGACAAGTACTTAACTATTTAACTAAGGGCTATTCTAAGGAGAGGGCAACATTGTTTATTTCTCTGTGGATATCTGTTCCAGTTTTTATCATCGTAAAAAAGTTTCCGCGCCCCATCGATCAGGGGAGGGCAAGAATCTTACACCACCTGGTGCCAGGGTAGCCGGCTGGACTGGGTATTAATCAAGTGGGAAAGCGATAGGTACTACTGGATAGATAGATGTGTAAAGATTTAAAAAAAAATTTAAAGTGAAGGATAAGATCGTGAGGAATCAATAGCGTGGTAGTAGAGCATTTCCTATCGCTCGCCAGGCCAGCTACCACCCTTAAATTGTAAAATCTGTCACGAAGCACTTAACGGTGTGTTCCGGCAGCCTTCCTTGCGAGCTAGTGTATTCCTGACTAGGCATGCTATATTTAGAGCTACAGTATCGCTGACTTCCGTGGTCGTGGTCGCCTTTACACAACCATATCCTACTGATACTAAACGCGAAATTATATCCAGACGGATATAATAATATTAATGTGATATATTTGTTACTCTTTCACGCAAACACTGTTAAACCGATTTGGATGAAATTTTGTACGGAGATAGCTCAGACTCTGGATTAACACAGAGGCTACTTTTCAGTACTTATAAGTGCATTTTACTAATTAACTTTAATTAAACTGATATAAAAATAGGTGAAAACCGTTCAGCGGCTAGAGTTAGGCATGAATAAGGTGAAACAAGAGCAAGCAAACTAGCTTTCATTTCGATAGCCTTGAAGCGGCAAACTAGTAAAACGAAACCAAGTTTACTTTCTTTTGTCTTCACCTCTTTCATCCTTAACTGTAGCCAATAAGTGGGCTGATCACAAGAAAGACATTTCTAACAGACAAACATCCATAACTACACCACACAATGAAAGAATATTTTGCTCTCTAAGCTCGCTCGTTCAATAATATGATAATCTCGTCCTAATTTTTACTAAAAACGCCCCATATTAAGTTGTTCCATCAAGTTATTTAACCTATAGTTAGGTTATTCACAATGACTTAAAAGAAAACAAATAACAAACCAGTCAAGCCAGTTCCCTTTGAGGAAAACTCGTCGACCAAGCACGCCAGAACGAAATCAAGTATCCAACAAGATACTCGCGATATTTGCTTCAATATATAAATGGGCTTTTTATCCTTGAATTAGAATGACTTCTAACAACTATTTAAATATATTAATTAAATAATATTTTTGATATTTTCACCTAAAATCAAAGTTGGTTTATTTGCTAGTGCAAGTGATTATTTAGTGAAGTGTAATAAGTAATAATGTATAGAAACTGTCAAGTAACTTCAACTCGATAGATGTCTAAATAAATTTACATTTAAAAATAACAATTTGGACAACGTGAGAAGCAGCCTTTGACAAATCGGGTTAAATACGTAATACATCAGAGTTAATTGAAAACCACAATAACAATTTTACTGGAGTGTTTAAAGTGTAGATGAAATTAATAAAAAATGATTATGCATTTATGACGCTTAATCTTGGCATTAAAACTATGCTGCTCAAAACGATAATCATCTTTACTGTACTTGGGATAGGATGCAATACAGAAGAAACAAGTTCCAAGAAAGGATGGGCATTTGTAGGAAATCCTTTAGCTTTTGCGAAACCTTGTAAAGGGAATGATGAAGTCACATTACAATATGAACCTGGTTTACCTCCAGGCGAAGAGAATCAGTATTATCTTTTTATATCAGATACTTTACCTATATCTAGTAAAGTGCTGTTAAAGTTTGATTCAGAAGCTACTGTGGCATTGGTGAGTATTAATTGACCGAGAGAGCAAAGCAAGCGAAACATCTCCATTTTGAGACTGGCAATTTTTGTTTCGTCTGTATGTAATATATATAATAATATTAATATTTTAGAATTTTTAAATCGTTAGTGATTTTTCATTAAAGTATATTATTACTTCCAAATAGTATAACTAAAAAGTTTGCTACGGCATCATGTAGTTCCAACATATTAGATTCAGAGGTGCGTAGTAGATACGACATTAATTCAGATTCCTGAATATAAGAAACGGCCAAGTGGCTGTCGTGGTCTCGAGGTTGACAGTTTACAGAACGACTAGTATTTCGAGTCTGGTGATATTTTCTTTCGTTTGTTACTTATTTTTATCCAAGTTTGATAATAATGTTGGCAAGAATACAAAAAAAGAAATAGAAATCAGAATAACATAGTTTAATCTATCATTTTTGTTAAGGAATATTGAAAATTTATTCACCCTTCAAAATAAATACTAGAAAAAATAGAACATTTCTAAAACTAGTTTAGAGTTATTATCAGGTAACTGGCAATTTCAAGTTCACCTAAGAACTTTAAATTTTACTCTTGTTTCATATTTTATTATTTTTAGCAGGTAACAAATATAAGCGCTTTACCTTTTTCTCGCCGAAATGTATTTTGTAAAATATACACAGTCATTTTGGTATCAGCTGTGATATTCGAGTGAGTGAATGTTCGACTTTCAAGCGTAAAGTCATGGGTTCAAACGCCAACCATGACCTCGCAGAGGGCACTCGTTTGTAAAGATACCTGCTTATAGAAGAAGCTTAGAAAGATAACTAAAGTTCTCAGTTGTCTTCCTGCAATTTACAGTTAACTATGTCCTATACCCTCTCTACATGGGAGAACAGCATCGTTATATATAGACCATCATCAGCGAGAAAACGTCTACTGCTGAATACAGGTCTCCCCCTTAGGACGCCTTTCCGAACGACAAGTCTATGTAGTCGGTCCACCTAGTGGAAAGCCTATACCTACGCTGCGTCTTCCAGCTCTTGGTCGCCACTCGATAACGTTTTTTCCCCATCATATGTTATAGATATATAAGTAAATAATTAATACTTTGCAGGCAGATAACTCTTCCGCACGAATTTCTACCCAAGGAAACACTTTTGTAATTCAGTTCTACAAAAGCGGTACACTAAACGTGCATGTGAAGGGGCCCGCAAATGGCGCTATACCCTACGTCAAAAGTATTGTTGTGAATACTTTACAGTATTGCGAAAACCCTGATACGGTAAGGCGATTTAATATCCATAGACAATAATAATTTTCTTATAATCAAATTCAAGGCTTTTAATTTTCAAGGCCATTGTAGTATTGGTAGGATTGTTTCTTATATTATTTTTAACTTAAAAAACAATTAAATATAAAATAACACTGGCAATACTCGTTTTTTTTGACAGTTTATTATCAATAAATATAAAAATCAATGCCACTTTTCGTTGTAATTTTATAACTAAAGAATGGGGTCTCTTATCCAAACCAAATGTTTTGGCTTTGTTCGGACTATTCAGTAGATAGTTCATGTGAAGTTTGCATAAAATAGGTCAAGCGGTTCTTTATTTATCACATTTTTATTATTTCACTTTATATGTAGCGAAGCACGTACCAGGCCGCTAGTTGCATATGAAATGAATACGCACTGATTAACCAATTTAATTAAGTTTAATTCTAGGGCTGTCAACACAATATTATGATAATATATGACGTGGTTTATGTATTCGTTTTTGCTAGCAAATTTGATAATATGGTTAAGACAAAATCTTTCAAAAAATTAATTAAGTAAAAAAAACGAAGCGGAAAACAACATTTATTTTTCGAAACGAATATCTAGTGTTTCCCTATTAGTTTTGATGTTAGCGTGGGAAAACAAACGTATTTTTTTTTACTTTATCGTGTGGTTCTTATTCACTACGCCTTTTTTGTCTTAGCACAAAGTATTCTGACAAGATGTTGTCTCTTTCAAAAGAAGAGTCAACATCTTCTGATAATGCTTTGCACTAAGGCAATATGCATGTCGAGGAAGTCAGATGGTGATAGGGCATTTCCTATCGCTCACTTGGCTAGCTACTACCCGCAAATCTATCTATTTAACAGTGTGTTCCGGCAGCCTTCCTTGAGAGCCAGTGTATTCCAGACAGGCAATTCGAACTTGTGGTCAAATGTCTAGCTATGTAGGATTAAAAAAAGGTTATGTTTAACTCTTTTGTTTGTGGTTAAATCATTTAACTATCAATTGTTGTTGTAAGATACCAGCTATTTCAGCTTGATACCTGCTCGTTAAATTTCCTTTCGTTACATGTAGTTTTTCTTAAAAACATACTGTTGTATATTACAGGGCTACCTAGACTCTCTTATTCTGGGCAATCGTGACATTGCGTCCGTGAGTCTTACAACCCCAGACGACAAATGTGGACGACGCAAGGTTGAGCATACGGAACTTATTGTGAATGGATTCCCGACCAAACCTGGCGACTGGCCGTGGCATGTAGCGTTGTATAGATTCAGCGGGTCTGGACTGCAGTATATCTGTGGAGGGACATTGATTTCGAAGATTTTGGTCTTGACTGGTACAATTTTTTTGCTATTTACTGCTGTGTATAAAATAACAATGTATAGGTCTACAAGAGCGTTTCCATCAAATGTAAGTAAAAGGATTGACTGGTTATGAGTCAACGAAGTTTTTGTTGATGAAAAATTCCACTTAGGGCACCCATCCGAATGGCATTGGCGTGAATAGCACCTAGCCTTGATGAGCTGTAGACAATAATTTATTATTATATGGAACTACTATTTGAACATAGGTCTAGTATATTAATTGGTGAAATTATGCCTCCATTTGCATTTTATATATCTTCAAAAATTGCGCAAATGCGACCGACGGGGTGAGTGTGTCGGTGTTAGTCTGTAGCATCGTAGCTTCCGAACGTATGAACAAAATTTGTAGTTTATATAAAAAAAAATGTGAGAAGTGTTCTTAGTTATGTTTGATGAAAGTTGGTTCAAAGTCGACGTCACCAAATTACGGATATCATATTTTTTTCTTACTTCCACAAAATGAGTATCAACTGGAAAGGCTTCAACAATAAAATACTTTACACTATGATAAATTTAAAAGCTAAGATGGCCGCCACCACGAAATGACGCGTGTAATATTTCTATAATATTGTGACGGAGGTTATTAATTTTTTTAATTTTACTTGTGTTACGTCCAATTAAGTCACCACAGACTAACAGTAAATTTGTCTAACATTCCAACATTAGATTCTTATCCATAAACAAGTGGTTAGAAGCAAGTTCGAAAAAACTCGACTGCTAAATCGTTAAACCTGTGTCATCCTTAATTTCTTTTTGTTTTATTTTGATGTACCCAGTGTCACTCTCACGACTAAGACAAATCTATTAACACCACTCACATAAAAATACGACAAGCCGTTAGGCTCTAGCTAGAGCGTGCCAAAGAAATATACATACATACATACACTTGAAAAACATACCCCTCCTTCTTTCACAGTCGGGTAAAAATCATGCCATCATCATCGTCTGATCAGCTTAATTTCATAATTATATTTTTTTCACAGCTGCTCACTGCGTAACATCTAGAGGAGCTCCGGTACTAACAGATACATTGAACGTTGTTTTGGGGAAGTACAATCTTGTTGGTGGTGATATATCGAGTGAAGAACGTCAGGTACACTTACTTATTATTTAGAAGTTACTGATGACCCTAAGGCCTCAGCCTCGAATTTAGCGGGCAGCGGGGCGGTGGTGGCGGTGGCGGCAGGATCTTATCCTTGAAATCAAATGGACCGGTTCTCAAAAACAGCGACGCGGAGCTGCGCGGGTCTACGTTGCCCGCGACGCCGCCGCTACCGCTCTGCTGCCCGCTAACTTAGAGGCTGAGGCTTAATTCCTACAGTGCCTGAGTGCCTGAGTGCCTGAAGACAAGTGTCTTCAATCAGTGTGTGTTGCCATGGAGTGACACTGAGACGTGATCTTTAACTGTTGGCTTGATAGATTAGCTCAACGATGCTCAGCAGGCTATGGAGAGAGCTATGCTTGGAGTGTCATTGCGCGATAGAATCCGTAATGAGGACATTCGCTGAAGAACCAGAGTTACCAACATAGCTCGTAGAATTTGCAAGCTGAAGTAGCAATGGGCTGACTACATCGCTTGAAGAAGAGGAGTAACGACAGAAAAACGAAAGACGCAGTGTATTTAGGCCTCTCACTAGGTGGACCGACGACATGTCGTTCGGAATGGAGTTCTAAGGTAGAGGCAAATTAGCCATCATCAGCCAGAATCATCATCATCATTAGCCAAAAGACGTCCACTGTTAAATACAATCAATGGACGTCTTCTGGCTGATGATGACGATGATGATTCAATTCAGCCTGTTAGTTACACTCTACAAACTGTCTATCAGCTCTTAAAATTATAGTTGTCCTTTTTTCAATCAGGAAAATGAAACTAGTATTCTCAAATTTGGCCAAATTTCTTCATTCTGGTCAGCCCGAATGATAATATGTCTATATTTTCTATTGCATTATTACATAATGATTGGTAAGTCTCGTTAAAAACATTACTTTACCCTTACTATTTCGCAACCGTGGAGGATCGTATAATTTAAAAATTACTTAAAGACACTTCAAATTTACAGGTTCACGAAATTGCAGTTCACGAGAATTACGATCATCGCCTTTTGAACAACGACATAGCAGTGTTAAAGCTAAAGTCTGAAGCGGTTTATAACGACTATATACAACCAGCTTGCCTCTGGACCAGCAACTCTAACAAGAACCTACCTCCGGGACAAGTATTCGGGACTGTGAGTCGTAAAAACAAATATTAAAGACGCGCTGTGTGAAATATACTTCCTAGGAAATTCTGTTTACTGACTCGTTGCGAAAGCTACTTATTGCAGCTGTAAACTCAGCTTACTGAAGTTGGTAAAAATACCGAACCTCCAACTTTTATATATTAACCGAATATATAAAAGTTGATTTCAAAAAAGGGAGAGACGCCTCTTTTTTTCAACGACGCCTATGAAAAATACAGTTTTTGTCCATGAGTGATGCTATATTTTTTATAATAATCAGTTTATTATTTAAAATCCAGATTCTTAAGAGTACAAAGTTTTTATGAAACTTTGCTCTGGAAACGTAACACTTAAAAAAAATCACAACTGTAACTGGGAACATATGTAAAAAAGGTCCTTATAAATTGAGAAAATCTTCTTTTTGTGAAGTAAACTGCAAAATATTTAACAACACTTTTAAACTACACTTGACGCTATGAGATTTATTTAAAAATATTTATTTCTAAACATTCTTACTTAGTCCAATCCATCCCAAGCTTGCCTGGAAAGAAATTGCTTTACGCGATAAGGCCACCCAATGTACTACCGATTTGTTCTTGTTCATATCTTATTGTATATTTTGTTTTTTGGTGTGCAATAAAGAAATATTGTATTGTATTTTATTCCAGGTAGTAGGTTGGGGTTTCGATCAAATGGACTCCCTATCAAGTCAGCTGCAACAAGCTACAATGCCGAAGATCTCCGATTCAACCTGTCTTAAAAGCAATCCAGTATTCTTCTCTAAATTACTGAGTGACTTCAAATTCTGCGCTGGATATCGTAACGGTAAGTTTTAAAGCGTCCGGTACCAAGTTCTGTTATTTGAATTGTTTCAACTTTTAGGTAATTTGAAATCGACTTAAATAACAGGCTCAGGCTCTTGACTGCTTAAGGATACAAAGAAATGGTGGAAAGCGCATAATTAAGTAAGGTACCTATGCATAATTTGTAATAACAATGTATCGAAACAATGACAAGTTCTCAATCCGTGAAGATTTAGGGTTGAAAGTTTTTATAGTCGAGTTTTTTATAATTCGCTCCTAACAACTTGTTTAAGGTACGAGTACCTATGTAACGTATTACAACAAGACCGATTTAGATACTTATTTTATCGTTTGTAATTGTAAGTTATCCTTACTTTACGTAAGGTAATTTTAAGTCCAGTATTAATTTATAAAAATATGTTCAATAGTTTCGTTTCTAAATGAAAATAACTGAAAAAATTTGCCAAACAAATTTAAGTTGGTTTTATTTTAAAAAAATCACATTACTTAGTTGATTTATTACCCGACTGCTAATGAAGGAGGGTTATGTTTTTTCAGTATATGTATGTATGTATATTTTTGGTACGCCCTAGAGCCTAAACAGCTTGTCGTATTTTTATGTGAGTGGTGTCAATAGATTTGTCTTAGTCGTGAGAATGACACTGACACAAAAAAAAAGAAGTTAAGTATGATTGATACACAGGTATAACGATTTAGCAGTCGGGTTTTTGTCAAACTCGCTTCTAAGCACTTGTTATTTCTTCGTCATGTGTCTAGGTACATCAGCATGTAATGGCGACAGCGGCGGTGGATTCCACGTGTTCGTGCCCGACACTGCGGGTGATTCCGCACTCAACGCGACAGGCACGTGGCACGTCCGCGGCATCGTGTCGTCTAGTGTCGCACGACACGACGCAGCTATCTGCGACCCGACGCACTTCGTACTCTTTACTGATGTCGCTAAGTATAATGGATGGATTACTAAGTTTATGACGTGATAATGTTTATTATACTTATTATAAGTTAATTTTAATAAATTAAATTTTTGCCATGTAGTTTTGTTCTGTTATTCCATTCCGATAAATCGATGAATTGTGATCCAAGCCTATCATGTGAATTATTTCAGAATTATAATTGTATTGCGTCATAAAGGTCACTTTGCCATAGAATAAGTCAGGGTTAGTTGAACTTAATGTCAACAGACTACCAAATCAGTCTTATACGACCATTATAAAGCAATGCAAATGTCATTCTGAAACGATTCAAATAACAGGCTTGAACCCCTGTTTATGCACAATAGAACTCTATGGAGGGTTTCATTACAATCTTACCAACTAGTTGATCCGAGATTTTTTTCTGAAAAATTGTTCTAGCCGGACCAACTAAATGAAATTGACAACAACAGCGAATCAGCTATCTTCCCTTCTCTGCGACATATTTTTTGAGTTGTGTAATTACCGCATCTTTAGATTACTGTCATCTACTGCTGGACATAAGCCTCTCTCAAGGTACTCCACTCAGCCCTACCCTGTGCTTCTCGTCTCCACCCCCTGCCTGCTATCTTCTGTATATCTTTGCTCCACCTAATCGTAGGGAATTTCTACACTACGTCTACCGGTTCGTGGTCTTCACTATGTTTCTAAAATATGTATAAATATTTTTCTAAAAGAAAGAGCGGGGCAAGTGCCTTTATTACCAAAATAAATAACAAAATAAATAACTACAATTACAAAAAAAATATATAGTAGAAAGATCACCTATAGAACATTTAAAATAATAATTTACCATAATTATGTTTATGCTTACTTAGCTATTGAACAACAACTCTAAGGATTAAAATAATTTTAGGGACTGAAAATAAAAAGATATTCATTGTATATAAATTCAACCAATACGGCGTTGAAAACATACAAAAAAACATATACTTATGAAAACAAAAATGTATGACTCAACTACTATTTTATTGTACTAAGTCATTTCAATTGCCGTTGTGAACAGCCCACTTAAACCCATGTTTGTAAGTTATTTAAGTAGATTTTTTTAAGTAATTCATAATTCTAAAAAAACAAGACTTGCCTGTAACGAACGTTATTCAAAGGCCAATAAAATTCTTCTTCCTATTACTACTAGTAAGAAATTCACAAAATATTTATTGCTAAAACTACTAAATTAATCAAAATCAAGTAATACAGAAAGAGCCAAAATATCCTATAAGGACTAAGTTAAATAAAAACCATAGTTGAAGCAGTGTTCCAGCAAACGCCTGAATCTCGCTCGGCGTTAATTGCGCCAACGTTCGGGCGTTTTGTGTCACTTTAAATTTCCTGAAGATTGTTCCACTGAAAAGTTTGTCGTGTGCGCTCGCAGATTAGTAAGGTGACTGCGTTCAATAGAATTTGTAGGATAAAATAATCGCTAAAATGTAAAAACAATAGTTTAGGGGTGTGCTAAGCCGAAAGGGGGTCACTGTAACCATCCCAAGGAAGAACTTTCACTATGGGACCAACTCTGAATTCGATAAAAAATTATTAGCTGTTTCATACATTTTATCGCTGTCCGATCAACTTTTTGTATGATACAGCATTTTTTTTCTCGAATTATGAATTGGTTTCATAATGAAAGTTGTTTCTTAGCATAGGTACAGTGATTCCCTTTTCGCTAAGTACACCTCTAGCCGATAACCATGTATAAAAGTAAGTCCTGACTGACTGACTGGTATTAGCTAGGAAACAACGTAGAGCCTAAACCGTTGTACCTAATGACATGAAATTTGCAGGATGTCTCGGAATCGAGTGTAGAGGTGTATTAAGAAAATATTTTTATAACTTTCTTTTTCTAAGGGGGTGAAATGGGGGTTTGAAGTTTCAAAATTTCTTTACATTTTGTATCGCGTTTAAAGCCAATTGCGATTAAAGGGTGAGCTATTAGTAAAACAATATTAAAATATTGTTCTTATGTATAAAGATATGGTTCTTATGATTATGCTTATTTACAATATCTTATACATAGGAAGATGATTGACTTCCAGCTTAAAAATGATCCTATCAAAGTGTGCCATCATAATTGTACCGTCAGTTAGTTTAGCAAAAAGTGCGTTATATTAAACCTGGAATAACGAAACTCATGTCTTTAGCTTTAATTTTAGAATGTCACTAGTCCATCTCTATATAACTTATATCATTTGTTATTCAAACAAAAAATATAAATTTTTAGTTGTTCTTCTAGCTTTTTTAGCTTTAAGACCAACAATTTCAAAGCAAGCAAAGGTAGGAATGTGTTATCTTAGAATTTTTTGTGGGCTTAGGATTAATACCTCTAAGGTAACCAAAAAAAACATGATGGATATGAATTTTAGGATTTTTTTTACCAAGGCTTACTAAATACGTGAATGGAAAAACACAGGTTAAGAAATTTGACCGTATTATCCTCTATTTTCAAGAGCCATTGTCACCCTAAGCGAGATACCATCATTCCTTGCAAGTTCACAAGACTTCCTCGTACCAACTTTTTTTAACTAGCAACCTTTTTCATTCTTTTACTTAATTTAGCACAATGATGGACATTTTTAGGGCGTCATTATTTCTTTTGAGACACGCTCTTTGATATGAAAACTGAATGGATTTTACTTTTTTGGGGTTTCGTACAGTAAATATGATGACCTATTATTTATTTTAATGAATTTTTTGAGTAATATATAGAATCATTTCTCAGACCCTTTTTGTTAAAAAAAAAACGCGACGAGGTAAGCTAAAGACCAGCTAGCGAAGGTACTATAACGACCATTTTGAAAAAAAGGCAGGTAATAGAAGCGTGAAAGACTGGTGAAACCGTTGTGCAGGAGTGGGCATGACAAATTAAAAAAATACTTAATTACTCAGATTTTTGTAAGTGGTTGTGATGTGGCTATAAAAAAGTTAACCCGTCCTCAGTTCACTGGGAGAAACTACCAGAGCAATCTTATCAAAATTTCTTTGAGAGCAATTAGAAAATATTTCCATTAACAATAATATATATATACTAGACTCTTTAGTCTCGAAAAAAAAATACTTAACATAATTATATTAAATTTTTAAAATTAAAATTTCTTACTAAAAAAAGTGTTTGCCGACTTCCATTACGGCAGGCCATACGAGTAGAACCTTTTCAGTTATTACGATTAAAAAATGAAACCTCTAAACCTATTTAAAAAAAAATTAAATGAGACCACTCTATAAGTATGAGGTTGATTGTTGTCTGAAACAGGGGGAAGTTTGCTACGGTCACATTTACTGATTTTGATAATACTTTGCTTAGACATGCGGAATACAGTATCGCTGACTTCTGTGGTCGTGCGAACTTGTGGTCAAATGCCTAGCTGTGCACGATAAAAAATATATAACTTAAATCAAGAATTCTAAGTAAGAAATAATTTATTTCAAAAAAATTAATAAGGCTTTATAACAACAAATATTCGTTTCAAAGCCAATAATCAAAATTGTATTAATATTATAAGCGCTCATCTATTTGAAGTCCGTGCCAAGACCTCTTAATAAAGACCTCTTTTTTGAAAGTCGGTAGAATATACGGAACCCTCTGTCTATTTGACACGCTTTGTGTCAGTAAATGTGGGTCTAGTGCAGGCTGTATATAATGGCTGCTCGTAATTAAACTCAGGCTTATCTTAATCAGATGGCTTTTATAATTTTGTTGGAAGCTTTTATTGTTAAGAATGAATTAAATTCAAGATACATTTCTGAAAAGAAAGTTTATAACATACTTTTTTTTAATCATATAATATATTATAAGTTTTTTTTTTTGTTTTTTTCTACTTTAACATTAAGTTGTAATTTCAGTCTGACTATAAATTCTGTAATCGAGTTTGTTTTCTGTTTCAAATAAATATTTTTCTTTCTTTCTTTCTTTCTTTCTTTCTTTCTTTCTTTACTTACTCTTTGAATATCACCGTAGCAAATTTCCTAAAATTTCAGACTAATACCTCAACAATCAAAAATACCGTCAACAAAACAAATAAGAAAAAATATAAAACCTATTTTCATACACTAATAATAAAAATTCGGACTGGTTGGAAACCACGACATGTCACACGAAAGAAAAATTGCATTTTTTTTTTAATTTTGATAGAGAATTTTCTAAGCAGAGAGGTTCTACACGATGCGCTCTGTCAAGACAATAAAAAATAATATAGACCATATTGTTTTTAATAACAGGAACATACAGGAACTATCACTACGAACAGAAATATGAAAAATATAATTTCACCGATTGCAACGCAGAAAAATCTATCAAACAAAATTATTACTGTACTTACAATTGAAAGTTTTCACTGAAATAGAAATGGAAGAACAAACAGAAAAGTTTCCATTCGGAGGAAACTTAAAATACGAGGATACTAAGTTATGACAGCTGGTGAGATTCTGAGTAGATACTTTGTATTGAACTTGTTTTATATTATTTTAGTAGCAGGAATGCACCCATTTCTTTCAAGAAAAAAATTTCTAAGCAAAATAAATAACTAAAAATGTTTCATTGTTAAGACTTCTCTTCGGAGATAAGAATTTAATATATCTTATAGAAATGAATGAATGAATGAATAAATAAACTCTTTATTGCAGACACACAAACATCAAATATACAGGAAAAATTCTTACATCTAGTGCCACAAGTGGCGGCCTTATCGCTAAAAGCGATCTCTTCCAGGCAACCTTAAGATGGAGATAATTTGCAAAATAAATATAGTACAGGACGGGGTATACAATAAAGAATATAAAAATGTGTAAGACTAAAAATAAACGATTAACAGCAGAAGAGAGAGAAAAAACAAAAAATAAATAAATACAGACAGCAGAAAACAGACGATCTTTGCTCAGATAGTAGCTAAATAGAACTTCTCCACCTTATTTTTAAAAATAGCGAGCGATGATGCTTTTTGAAATTACCATTTTGATCTCTGATTTTACGAATTAGAAATATTTTAGGGCTTGCCCTTGCAAAATATACATTTGCCTTCTTTATCGGTTAAAGTTGGGAATGATAGAGATGAAAAATAGAACAATTTTTTTTTTATTTTTAGTTTAAAAAAAAAGCTACTCAACTTCACCGGTATATTTTTTTTTAAGTTTGTTACCTGACCTGAATATCAAAATATCCAATCCAGATTCAGGTCCAGAGGTTTAATGACTTATTTAAAAAAAGATTACTTGTCTTGTCTGCGTTGAAGCGGTAACTTCCAAAAGAAAACCTTAAACCCTATAACAAAAATATGACGTAGAATTGAGACTAAGAATATATATTTTTTTTTATATTTCGTTAAAATTTAAAGCAAAATATAAGCGTAAATTATTAGCACGTACATTGGCGCGCATAAATTGCCTAATAATTGCGCACCAGTATTTAACTCCAGCACTTTAAACAATTGCGCACCAGTATTTAACTCCAGCACTTTAAACAATTGCGCACCAGTATTTAACTCCAGCACTTTAAACAATTGCGCACCAGTATTTAACTCCAGCACCTTAAACAATTGCGCACCAGTATCTAACTCCAGCACCTTAAACAATTGCGCACCAGTATCTAACTCCAGCATCTTAAACAATTGCGCACCAGTATCTAACTCCAGCATCTTAAACAATTGCGCACCAGTATCTAACTCCAGCATCTTAAAAAATTGCGCACCAGTATCTAACTCCAGCATCTTAAACAATTGCGCACCAGTATCTAACTCCAGCACCTTAAACAATTGCGAACCAGTATCTAACTCCAGCACCTTAAACAATTGCGCACCAGTATCTAACTCCAGCATCTTAAAAAATTGCGCACCAGTATCTAACTCCAGCATCTTAAACAATTGCGCACCAGTATCTAACTCCAGCACCTTAAACAATTGCGAACCAGTATCTAACTCCAGCACCTTAAACAATTGCGCACCAGTATTTAACTCCAGCATCTTAAACAATTGCGCACCAGTATCTAACTCCAGCACCTTAAACAATTGCGCACCAGTATTTAACTCCAGCATCTTAAACAATTGCGCACCAGTATCTAACTCCAGCACCTTAAACAATTGCGCACCAGTATCTAACGCCAGTACCGTAAAGCGAGCGCTCCGGCATCATCTGTTTATCTCATAGTATTGCCAATACAAAGTTATCCGCCCCTTTATGACACATGCTCCTTTACTTTATTATATTATATCTGATACTTGCCCTTTGTTTTCGCACGGTTCTTCCCAACCCTATGCCAGTAAGGTATGTTAGATTTACGTGTTTTTGTTTTTATAAAAGTCCTCTATAAATTATAAACACGTTAATAAAATAAAAACTAAATAAGTTGCAAAAAATTAAATCTATAAATTCAATTTGAAAATTGTCTAGTTAAATAACCCTGTTAATGTGAGCAGTTAATTAGATTAAGAGTAATAAAAAAACTATCGATATAAAAATGATGACTAGGTATAATATAATCAATTTATTGATTGATGTTCGATGCGACAACCATAACACTGATGTTTATGTATAAAAACGTTTTCTTTTTAAGTTAAAAGTTTTTTTAAAGTTAGTAAAGAAAAAATTAAAGTCAGAGAACCCCTTGCCATACAAACGAAAGGTTGCGGGTTCAAATCTAGGTTCAGACATGCACCTTTGTGTTTTTCATTCATGTGCATATTACACTTAATTACTATAAGCTTAAAAGTGTGAAGTGAGGGAAAACATCTTGAGAACAAAAAAAAATAAGATATGTACAGGTCAATAAGTTGCAGTTTTTTTTTTTTTTAATACGTTACTATTTTTTTTTCGGAATAGTTTTAATTGTTAGTTTAGAAACTTGATTCTAGTTTGATCTGACAGATCGATGGAAAAAATCTGGTAATGCGAAGGTAGGTAATGGAAAATTATATGTTCTTTTGATTCTATCTATACTGTGACAATTTATACGACAAAAATGTTATCGGAAGGAACGTTTTCATTATAGCGTAAGGGATCCCTTTATTTTCATACAAGGGAAGGAAAACATTTTGATTTTGTTTGCTGTCAATGCAGATTCGCGACGACCTTGTCTGGTTATTGCGAACATACGGATTTTATAGTAGGGAGATAGAATAACAGGTAAAAGTTTAGAAATAATTATATTTAGAAAGTTTATTATCGATTAAATAAAAAAAAATGAAATGTGCTCATCTAAATTATTTAGAATCAGTGCTATAAATAATAAAGCCAGTATATTTTTTTAAAATAAATATAAAATAATTTGTAGGGTTAAAAAACCTACTTTGTTTTGCTCTGCTTGCCCTATTTGTCGGTTTTCTTCTTTTTCTGTGACATCCATTAGTTCCATAGAACTATGACGTCAAATAGAACTGTTTAATATTTTGAAGTTATTTCCGTAGTTTTGTGATTAATGGTTTTCAACCGCGACTTTGTCCGCGTGAGCTAAGACGTTTTTCATGAAAATAAACTTGCTGTAACACTTTACTTAGTCGTGTAATGCTGTAAAAATCTGAGGCTTCATTATGAGTGTGGACACTTTGATCTCCGTTTGTAATCCTTTAAAGCCTTTTTATAAAAATATTAAATTTCATCAAAAAAATTCAAAAATAGTTCAGGAGTAAAAGTGTAACAGGAAGACCTCAAAGTTACTTTCGCAAAAAAACGGTCCATTACTTTTTAAGTGTATACGTTACATACAAAAATATGAATCTCTCCAATTTTTTATATTACTGTCGATGATGTGGATAAAGATTAATATAGTACAGATAAAGTATGTAAGTAGTATTTTCCTACAAAATATAAAAAAATAAAAGAGTGTAATATATAATATTTTCTTAAATATAAGTACTACAGAGAGAAATGCGATAAAAATAAACGACTCAGTAGAGTATCTACGCTTATATTTAATATTCATCTACAAAGTGCATGGAGTCGTTATAGAGACTACATTTCTACTGGATTTGTGACTGACTTAGCAGTGTGTAATAACTATATGCTCCTTTCAGGATCTGAAAAAAAGGATAATAATTAATTATTAAAAATAATAATACTTAGATTTAAATAAGCAGTTGAAAAAATCATTAAAATTATTATATACCTAGTAAACCAACGCGTGCTTGATTCATTTGTTTGAGATTTCAACGATGACGTGAGCGAGACGTGTCATCGTTGAAGATTCGAACGACTTATGTCATCCCTGATCAAGTTCACCGAATGTAAACAAAACTATAGTTGGACCTTTCCAACAATCAGGTGAACGCGTGAAAACCCGTCTTCTTAAACAAAATGATCGTTAAAATCATTGCATTGTTATTGGTTCTTTATAAGTTTCAAATCGATTCGATGTTTTAACGGAGGTGAAAATCACGTTCTATAACTCCGTTACATACATAAGTATGTACATACATACAGACGAAGCTTGTAAAATTGTTAAAACGCGGCCGCATTGTTCAACGTTTTTTTTGCCTCTTTGTCGAAAGGAAGTAAATTTAGAATTGTAATAAATTGACAGTGTATGAATTTGTTTGTAATATTTTGTTGAGATGGATTAATTATTGTCATTTATTATTACGAGCCCGTCCTGTCCCGTTGTTGGGCAAAAGCCTTCTTAACCTCTTTCCATTTATTTCTTTCTAGAACTATAATAGCCCAGCCCAATCTTTCTCGTGATCGGAGATGGATATTAGATATTAATTAATTTTAACGTACTTTTTTAATCAATGTGTAATTACATTATAATTACCGTGACTTTAATAATCCATGTTTTGCATAGTAAAATAAATTTAAATTGAAGGTTCTTTTGATTTTGATTTTTACTAGTAAATATAGGCTTTATTGTTCTTGATTAATATAGAACGTGTAACAGAAACTTGTGAAAATACTTGAGGGTGTTAGTCTACCTATCAATGTGAAACCATTGTAGAATTTTTTTTGTAACATTAATTTAATATATTTAGGTTTTACATACAAAAATTGATCACGTGATCAGTCAAGTTGTATGGAGGCCGCAATTTTTTTATTTAATAGAAATTTTCAAATTTTGATCTACAATGGGTTCACTTTGATGGATATAATAACACCCTTAAGTATACCTTTTTGTTACACGTTCTATATTTTTCAGTAAAAGTGAACCAATGGAAATTTTGTAAGATACGCTCTGATTTTGATCGTATTTTTTGTAGCAACTTTGTAATGATTACAGAGCAGAGTTATAATATGAAGCAGAGACCACGGTTTCTAACTTTAGTTTTTTTTGTATACAAACAAAAGATTAGCGTGATATTAGGTCAACAATTCGCAGAAGTTTTAGTATTAAAGGTTTACTTACACTAATAAAAGTATCCACGGTCAATTTTGCGAATGGTCCAGCAGAAAACACGATCTTCTTCTTATATTGAGCAATGAGAATGTATAAGTTCTTCCGGGAGCCCACTCCTCGAATGTACCACAGGCTTTCGTAAGGACCATGCATTAAATTTTGACTCTTAAAAATTCTAAAGTATTATAAACAAGATACGACAAATGCGAAAGTAATCGAGTGATCGACAGTAGCACAGGACCGAAAAGGATGGCCGCGCAAGAGGAGACTTATACTCAGCAGTGGGTGACTAAAAGTTCACAATGATGTAATAAGTTATAATTTAAAAGTAGTGGTTAGAAGCGAATTAAAAAAAACTGGACTACACACATTTTATACAATTACATTTAACGAGTGGAACCGCCTGATGTAATCAGTATTAAAAAAAATTTAATGTCATATTTTTTCCTTGCTATACAGGCTAAACAATAAGTGTGTTCAAAATTTGGAACATGTAGGTTTGCTAGAAATACCTTAGAATTCGTTATTATTTATTTATTATAATCATTAATGAATTGCTATAATTCTTAAAGTATGTACTGGTACTATTTCCATATAATTTAAATATATATATCTATAGATGTATTCCTTTATTAGTCACAAAAAATTTAGGTTTCTCGCTTCTCCCACAACGTTTCTTCAGGGGGGTCAAAAGCGGCTTGAACCGCTTCGAGAAAAGGATGGTACGGCTGTGCCTGTTTTGCTTGACTTGGCGGGGCACTATCGAGCCCCAGATAACCTATGGCTATCTGTAGATAAAAATAAATCCTATGACATCTCGCACATCAAAAATCGGTCCAGAGGCTTAGGCTGCAGAGAGTTATACATACATACAATTTTCTAAATATATAAATACGCAAACACACATTCGATAAGCATAACCCTCCATTTGAACAGTCACAGTAAAAATTTAACAGCCGTACGTTTTTAAAGTATTTTACATTACAAATGTTCCATTTACTTACTGCATATAAAACATCATTTCCATGCCAGCAGAATATAAACAGCTGTGCTACCCCAAATACCAGATATTCTGTCGTCAAAAATCTCTGCATCGGACTGGTTTCAATCTAAAAGACACATAAGCAGTACAGAATTCATTTGAATCCATACTAGAGGCATTAGGGTATCAAATTAAAAGAGATGCATAAGAATTCGTCACGAATCATGAAGTATCTAAATATATATAGTACCCAAATAATTTAGGTACTTTAATGATTTTTGATGTTTTTTTTTTTCACGAGAAATTAAATCTTCCCCTGTAAGTAGTAGTACATGGAAAGTTTGTAAAACGCATTTTATATCGTGGTACTCAGTTCGCGTTTCATGTTAGAAGTCTTAAAAACCCTAATGCCGTCTTCTACTAGACTTGTATAGGTCAAATTGAACATTGACTACTAAAATATACTCACAGTTATCTGATAAGCGGTGACACACAGCATGACCGAACATACAAACATGTAGAGAAGCATAATGGGTGACAAGCAAGCATCGAACACACGAGCGAATCTGAAAAGTTATTATGGCAACTGAGAGACTTTATATTTACACTATAGAAACGCCCAACTGCAGCTTTGTCCGCGACATCAAAGAGATTTAAAAAAAATTAATACTTTGAACCCTATTTGAACTCTTTAGGAGGTTGAATTTGTCAAAAACCTGGAGTTGCCGGCATAGCTCGCGGGATTTGCAAGCTGAAGTGGCAAGGCGACCACAAACTGGAAGACGCAGCGTAGGTAGGCCTTAAACCAGGAGATAGTAAAAGTCACTAGTAACCAGTGGATGCAATTTTCAGCTTGTCGTTCGGAATGGTGTTCTAAGAGGAATGCCTAAGTTCAGCAGTGGACGTCTTCTGGCTAATGATTATGAACTATTATGTTGAATTTTCTATAGTGAATATATGTATGAGAATAGTGAATTATGATACACCCTATAATGAATATATCTACTAAATTCATGTGTCTAAGTTCAGCTCTGCGTTGATTCATTAAATAATTACTCTTTTAAATAACATAGCTCATCTATGTTATATAAAAGAGTAATGAACATAATAAACCAAGTTACTTGAAATCGCTTCTAATCATTTGAATAAAATTAAAAACTTAAAATGAAATAATAATATGGGACAACATCCACACAAAGGTCTTCAGGTCCCAAACTAGACAAAGCCTGTGCTTTGGTAACCTGATGACTGATATACATACTTATATTCATAAATACATACTTATATATATAATAAACACCCAGACACAGGTCAAACAGACATATTCATGCACACAAATTTTTAACCTGTCTGGGGATCGAACAAATTAATTATTTAATTTTACTCAATTTTTTAAGGCACTAACAAATGGAAGGTGCAAAACAGAAGCTTTCTTAGCACTGGTTATAATCCGCAGTTTTATATTACACCAGTAAGAAGTCAGTAAGACCTACCAGTCGTATTTTAAACTACCTATTGCCTCTGCAACATACGAAACAAGCCTTTATTTCCTGTCTCAACTCCCAAATGTTAATCTCGAGTAAACTCATAAAGAAGTAAAGTTCTCCTAAGAATTTATCGCTAAACGTAACCGTTGAAGTTAGATTGACTTCTCGGTTGCTAATGGTCGTTTCTCACGTATGTATACACAAAGTTAACGGAAAAGGAATTTGACTAAAAATTTTCGTAGTGTCATTTTGGAGCTGCGAAGAATTATTTGTTGCGAATTTAGCAGTTCGAAATAATATGGTTATTTATATGGTTCTATAAGTATGTTAAGTTTGCTGTAGACCATTTTATTATGTGAAATCACATTTAATAATATAAATCAATGTAACATACTTATAAAAAGTGTGTCCATGGTTACACTTCGGTTAGTTATCGATTTACTTATTACTTTTCATAATTTAAAATATTAATATATCATTTAAAATATTTACTAAAAAAGAAGATTTACTGAGACAAAATATTTGAATTATTGCATTGCCATCGGTCTTCGATACGTATGCAAATTTTGAAATCAATCCGATGTTTTTAAAAATCTAAAATCACGTACAAAGATTTAATCGCATAGATACATATGCTAAATAAAAGTGATAACCATCTAGTCTGAAATAGACGCATTTTTTTTAACTTAGTGCAAATGAGGTAAGTATATATCAAAACATTTTTTAATAACAAGTATAGACTCTATATTATAATTACTAATATTTTCCATTCCCTGCCAGAATGGAACATTACTTTATTATGATATATTAGCTGCACCCTACAGTGTTTACCTCCGGAAATTTAATTACCTCACAGGAACCTGCATATTTTACCCTGATAAAAGCATTTTATGTATTAATCCAGAACATAAGCTGAATTTCATTCAAACCCGTTCAGTCGTTTTTGCGTGAAAGATTAACAAACTTACATCCATACTTACATTCTTAAAAATGTTCACGATAATAATTTTAGTATGATTAAAAGCTTCTAAGATTACATTTATTTTAAAACCCAACTTACTTCACCAACTCAACATGCCTTCTATGGCAATCCTTAAGCCTTTCCAAAGCTACTCCATCCGTAACTGGACTGGCAGCAGTTCCAAATATATCAGCTGAGTCAATCCTCAGAAGTTCCAGCTCAGTTCTGAAGAATACCATGATGACCATGGCATTGGTGTCGAAGGAAGTGATCCAACCTCCTCCGTAGATGGCTGCGTAGCTTTGGTAGGCGGAAGCAGCGAGGTAGCCAGAGAGGGAAGTCTTGCTGAACGGCACCCAGGAGCTGACGACCTGATGGTACAATATGGGGAAGGAGAAAGAATATTTTAAAGGTTTTCTTAGGTTTTCACTAGTGCAGATAATTTAGTATATTTAATATGTTATAAGTCTATTGTATATGAAGTGTACGTTGATAATTTGGAATTCGTATATCTTGAGCATAATAAATCAGCCGCGGATCAAGGAGCATCGTCTTCACTGATAACATGATTTTTTTCCTTGAGACAAACAAAACAAACATAAAAAACTTTAAGGGATGCCCTAATTCCATTACACTTCACAAAAATTAGATATTTTATATACATTTCATTAATACATAATATTTAACCACATCTTAAGGCATTTTTGGTAGACGTATACCGGCATGGTCGAAAATGAAACAAGACCGTCTTATCACGATATCCAAAGCTACTGGAAATAAACTATTTTTTTAAACTGATAACGGTGTACAAAGTATATATATTTTGAATTATGAAATTTAGAATATTGAACACAAACATTAAATAAAATATGACAAATAATAATAATACTTCACGCACATCTTTTTTATACTTCCGTATTTATATATCTTAGTTTTAATTGTAAAGGGCCTCCCTATGTTGGTTACGGATCCATTGATGCCTTAAAAAAGGTCCGGCTATAAGTCGTTATTGAAAAAATCTAATATAATAAATAATAATAATACCTCTAGATAAGCCCCAGTGCCATTCTTAACATTTTCCCGATAGCTCTCCGACGTGAAATACTTATACAGAGGCTGAGTCATCACGATCAGAACTGTGGTGTACATCAAAGACCAGTAGAGATACGTTATCTTCCTACAGTATCTGGTAGACTGACTGATTAATCCAATTTTCTGACGGTCTTCAGTACTCCTCTGATATAAATCAGCTCGTGTGACATAATCGATAACGGCCTTCCATTGTTTTTGCCAGTAAAGAAACGTGCTAACTTTACACACGCTTACTGTAGCAAGCATGGTTATTTTTAAGTTGTTAAGCAATAAATTCAAATCGGATTTCACGAACCAAACGTCTACATACTCCGTAGCGGTGAAGATAGTTACAGCGAAATGCATGAAGAGATAAAAGATTTTCAGTAGCACATTTTCGGGTAATATTAGACCCCAGAATTTTAGTGCTTTGATATTTGGACCTAGGAGAGGTCGCTTTGGGTTTTCTAATTTGGATAAAATTCGTTTCAACATTTTGTTAGCGTCAAGTCTGATAGTGAAAGCAGTGTGAAATTAATTCGTGAGTCGGAGTGGCGTGAAGAAATGATTTAATTAATCTGATGTTTTTAATTGATAGTGATGGGGTGACTTGGCACTTTATTTATGAATGTTTTTTCTTGCGTATTGTGTATAACGCTTTTGATTAATTAAGCCAATGTCGACCGCCATTATACCTTAAGCCAGCTGGCTTATCGGCTAAAGTTCAGCATAGAAGAGGTGAAAACAAGAGCAAGCAAGCTTGGTTTTGTTTAGACAGTTTGACGCTTCAACGACGACAAAATGATAGCAAGATTTTTTGCTTTTTGTTTTGACTTCTTTGTCCAATACTAGCCGGTAGCCTGCAGGTTTGCTTGAACTTACATTTTAATTTACTTTTAAATATCCAAAGTACGATGTAAGTGAAGCTTGTGGCACAATGTAATGTATCATTTTTTTATCACATTCGAGAGAAAAAATCAGCTGATTCATACATTTTGTCGACGTTTTAGCCTCAGATAAACATCCATCTTGTTCGTGGATGTGACTAATATTAGTCAGATTATTTACGTGCATGGTTGCCTGAAAAAGATCGTTTTAAACGATAAGTCTACCGTTTTAAAAGCTGATTTAATTATTTGTATAACAAGTTTCTGTTATTATTTCTGAAGTTGGTTTTCAAATAAAGAGTCATCTTACATTAATTTTCCCCATACGAGTATTCTTTCATTTTAAAATAATAGACAGTACAAAATAAAACAATTTTTATTTACCACACTTTTTTCGTCATTTTTTATATTTGTTCCCCACACTATCGACTGACATAAAAGAAAATTAAGTTATCACAGTTATAATTATTGTAAGGTGTTATTTCTTACACATTTCCATGTCTTAATTAAATTAATAATACGATATTATTCGAGTGAAATAATTATGAGGCATCTTTTACGTCAAAGAAACATTCACTAGATATTTAATTTACTTTATAATGATTATAATGACTTTAAACTGTGAAAACTGTGAATGTAAACGTCAGCTTCGGAATGCAAGCTCGAGTCAGGCTTAACTCGCCTTAACGCTGCCTGTATGCCAGAGTCTGGTGCTTGGTTGCATACCGTGCCTTCTCCTCATTGGGGCATGTTGCTGGACACCGACTCTCTTCGGGTGGGTAGCGGTAGGCTGTAGGCTGGGCTGTTCTGTGTGCGAACCCCACATGTGTGTTCGTGGTGCAAGAGTCGAGGCAAGGTGGCTTTCACTGCTTTATTTGGAACTGCTTGATTTGCTTTACTCAGCGGGAAGGTGGTACTGGCACGGAGGCAGTAGCTTCCGTTCGCCGCCGAGACGCCAGGATCGTGGGGCTCCGAAGCCAAGATGTTGGTGTCTGAACTGGGCCGTCGTTTGAAGGAGAAAGGGCGTGAACCACGTTCTTTTCATTTTCTCGCCCAGCGCATTTCAGCGTGGTAATGCCGCTAGTCTCGTGGGGACGTCTGGACGAGGGGCTTATATAGGTTTAGGTTTTAGACTATATTATGTTATACTAATATAATTGTAAGTGTAATTGTACGTCTACGACTACGACTTGTAATATATTTATGTAAAAAATTAGTTTGTTCTTAATATACAATTAGAATGACGTAAAATTAAATTCCTAATACATTTTTGATAAACACATAAAATACTACATCAATTCGACTGTATTTTTTTAAATTTATTGTATGTGAGTATGTTTAATTTTTTCAATCGGCAATACCTTATTTCTCGGAGACGGCTGAACGAGGGTGGGGTAAAAAAAATATTTTTTGATTGAAAGTTTATGTCTCTCATGTGGTCCAATTTTAATTTTAATCAAAATCGGCCAAGAGGTTTGATTTTGAAATCGAAATAACTGAAAAAATTAACTATCGCCACCTGACGCAATGGAAGTGTAAAAAAAGTCAATTATTTTGAAAATAAAAATACAAACAAAATAAAATAATTTACTAGTAAAACTATTATGTAGTATTGAACGATGTATGTTTCTTATATCCAAAATATTTAGCTCTGTTTTACGACCTTATATCTCGATAACCTCTTGACCGATTTTATTTATATTCTGTCAAACTTATATATCAAGTTGGTTTAACACTAATCAAAAACACGTCAGTTTTACGAGTATCTAAAATAATAAGTTTTATTTTTAAAAAATGAAATATTTTTATGGTTTTCGTTTTTTTTGTAGTTGATGTCTTTTCGGAACAAAACCCAGAACGAGAGAAGAAAATTGAGGACTTTATTGCTAAGGAAAATTACTCCGGTGATGGTTTTAATAAATACTTACAATTAAGCCTAGAATAAACTTCAAATGCGTGTCTAGCTTTTACATTTACTGTTTTTAGGCAAAAAATGTTTTCACTAATGACTTTTTAATTACTTTGCCTGGAATGTCTCAAAAACATCGGTCATTGTGTGATCAGGTCTAAGCTTTTGAGGTTATTAGAAATTGTTAGTGTTGGGTTATTCGTTCGCCGAATTTTGGCAAGATTTTGTTCTTAATTAATTGCCTATTAAATGTTTAGCCAGACTAAATAAAATAATTCTGTATCCAAAATAGGTTATTTTAACTAATTTGCTCCGTTGAAACTTCAAACTTTTTGGGCTGAATAATGATATGCAAGCAATTTGTGTACTTGCTGATCAAAAGCGCATACTTATGTTTAAATTTTACATGTAAAAAAAAAAGATAAAAATATATTAAAATCAAACAACCGGGCAAGTGACATTATTACAAAAAAACGAAATATCTTAAACACAACTAAAATAAATAAAAAGATGGATTACCTATCCAACAAACCACCAGAGAGCAGTTGCCCAACATGCTAGCCGCATTACCACGTTGAATGGCAATGCTTATACGTTAAGCCTGATAAAAATCGTCAACTGGTTTATAATAAAGCACATTATTATTTTTTTAACCTAAAAAAAAGGGAAGTTCTAAATTTTTTTAAATGTTTATCTCCCGAGTAACTCCTATACAAAAATGGAAAAATATTTTTTGTGCATTATATGTTTTATGTGAATTTTTCAGTAAATAAATTAAAATGACTGAACTACTTGCCTGTCAAATTGAATTTTTTTAAGGATTAAGTACTCCAAGGATTTTTTTATTTTTGTAGTGTGCCGAATACAATCCCGAAAATCTGTATATATAAATAATAGCCCATCTCTATACATTAACTTCGAGTAGTGAATTTAGTCCGTAACCTTTTACAGATAAAAGTAAAGATCAAAAAGATATTAGGGTTTTATATTAGAATCATGATTATTACAAAAGCCTTTTGTAGCGCACTCGTGTCTGTAGCCACAGAAAGCTTATTTTTAGACGAATGATGAAATTAATTTACGAGACAAATAATTGGTTCGAAAAAGAAAAATAAGCTTGGAGTTTTGTGATCGGCAAAATTGTATGGTTTCTGAGAAATGTTTGTACGTAAGAGAAATTTCTGAAATATTATTACATCGTGAGTTATATACGAGTATGTGTGTATGTATATATGAAATCAATAGGTACTTCAATGATTCGCATTGTTCAGTGATAGATTGCTTTTTACCCGACTGCGAAAGAAGGGGGGTTATGTTTTCGAGGATTTATATGTACGTGTGTATGTATTTATGTATGTATATTTCTTTGGCACGCCCTAGAGCCTAGACGGCTATTTTTATGTGAGTAGTATCAATAGATTTGCTTTAATCGTGGGAGTGACACTGGGTGCAACAAAATTAAAAAAAAATATATTAAGGATGATACACAAGTTTAACGATTTAGCAGTCGGGTTTTTTCGAACTCGCTTCTAATCACTTGTTAACGATAAAATCATGTGACAGTTATTTTTACAAACTTACTAGCTGCGTCTTGCGGTGTTACCTGCCTTAATACAGGTTAAAAAGTAGCCTCTGTGTTAATCCAGGTTCTAAGCTATCTCCGTACCAAATTTCATCCCAATCGGTTCAGCAGTTCTTGCGTAAAGAGTAACAAACATACATCCACACATTATTACAAACTCTCGCGTTTATAATATTAGTATTAAGGATAGTACGATATGAAAATATAATAATAATATAGGATGACATCCACACAGAGGTGTTCAGGTCCCAAACTAGGCAAAGCCTGTGCTTTGGTAACCTGATCACTGATATACATACTTATATATATAGTAAACACCCAGACACAGGTCAAACAGACATGTTCATGCACACAAATGTTTGACCTGTCCGGGGATCGAACCCGGGACCAGCGGCGCAGAAGGCAGTGTTGCTACCAACTGCGCCAACCAGCCAGTCAAACATTCTTTAATGTTTAATAAATTTAGCTGTAATTCGCGAAGTTGCCATAGTTAACTTTTCTACGTATTTTGAATGTCGATATGTTCTACGAATAAATACGTAAAATCGTAACGTTTGACTATTCCGCGAGCCATAGACATGACGTCACCAAAACTTAAAAATGGCAAATTTAATGGGTTAAATGCGAATGATTTTATGTTTATCAATGAATTCATGTCAATTTTAATTTATTTTATTCCTGCACCCAGATTTATAATGAGTTTCCGATCGGATTCGAAACCTTTGCATTACGAATTACGCAAAACTTATTAGAAGATCCTAAATTATTACTTTGAAAATGGATTCTAGATATAAACTAAAGTAAAAATCACTATTATATTTTAGCTCACGTAACAAGTTTTGCGTAATTGTGTTGCAAAGTTTTCGTTTCGAATCCGATCGGATACTCATTGTGAATCTGGGTGCTGAAATTCAAAGAATGTAAACAAAACTATAGTTGGACATTTCAAACAATCAAATTGTTTGTTTTGAAAACCCGTATTGGTAAACAAAATAATTCAACAATACGGCGTTAGACCGCGAGCGGAGTGCAAGACGTGTTATCATTGAAGACACGAACGACTCATTTCATCCCAAATGAAGTTCACCGAATGTGAACGAAACTATAGTAGGACTTTTCCAACAATCAAGTACACGTGAAAACCCGCCTTTTTAAACAAAATTAATTAATTAATTTTGTTTAAAGACCGTGTAACTAGAGTTTTACGTGCTATATTGCTTCCTAAACTATCCAAGTACCTTGCAAGAAAACAGCAACGCGTGCACATCGATGATACGTGAGTATTCGCCGGCGAGATGGCGGGAAGGAAGGACGCCCTGCGCGGGATTTCGGTAAGTTGCATTTTATTCCTTGTTTTACGGCTTATTTCTTTGTAATATCGTAGAATTCTATAAATAAAATAACCGGTAAGCCACTGGTAATGCTGTGATTGTTTTATTGTATTTGGTTTAGTTTTTGTGAAGCCCACAATATGTATGTCCAGTATACTTCCCGTCGTCGAATTATTAGTAAAGAAACAGCTAAATGCTATGTCTAGTATTTTTCCCCTTGTCGTAGTAGTAGAGAACTAAATAAAAAATCATATGTCTAGAATATTTCTTGTTGCCGTATATTTAGAAAATAAACTGTTGTACTTAGTTTCTTTTAATAATATTTTAGGGATCCACAAATCTTATGTTTCGTTACTAACTGATTAATTTTTGTTTTTCAGAACTTCAAATCTAGAAGACATCGCTTAGTAGCATTGGTGCCGCCTAAACATGCTCTTTCGGATATAGATACTAGTGGTTCTGAACCTGACAATGAAGAGGAAATTGCACATAGAACTGAAGAATTGTCCTCTTCACCGTGCCCTTCAATAGATTCATCTTTAGAGAGCATGAATTTATTAGATAGCTCCGAAAATGACACAAAAGACAATTCTTTAATCGACAGTGATGAGACTTATGTTGACGTTGATACTGTATTGGAGGTAGTCAACGAAAATCTTGATACACAGGTCTGCCCTAGCATCAATAATAGTGATAACAACCCTGTATTAGAAGTAGAAAAAAATTTGAACCATGATCGACCTCCGTTGACCCCTATTTTTAACAACGTGCTACCTCCAACTGGTGAAGTAAATTATAATGCTATACCAAGTGTAGCTTCATTATTGTCGAATCCGTCACCAAATGCTTCGTCCCTTATTAGCCCATCAACATCAAGAACGACCAGGCGTAAGAGAAATCTACCAGTACGACCTGTGCAAAACGTGCCTTCATGCTTTCCTATCTAGATTATTGGCGTTCAGAATTCAGGTATGGCCAAGTAGCTGACGTCATGCCATTGAAACGATTCGAGCAGATTCGGCGCAACATTCATTTTGTAGATAACATCAATTCAGATGAGGACAGATATTACAAGATACGACTATTTATTGAGAAAATAAGACAGAACTGCCTTGCAACAGAAGAAGAAACTAAGTTTAGCATAGATTAGATGACTATTCCATATAAGGGTACTAAAGCAGGTAACCGTAAACAGTATAATCCAATGAAACCTAATAAATGGGGATTTAAGAACATAGTACGCGCTGGTGGCGGCGACGACAATTTCGACGAGGAAGAGCAAATAACACTTGGTGTCAGAATGGTATTAGCCCTTTGCAAGACAATTCAGACTCCAGGATCTGCGGTTTACTTCGATAACTATTTCACTACGCTTGACTTGATTTGGTATCTACGTGAACTATGTGGGATTTTCAGTCTCGGGACCATACGGCAAAACAGACTGAAAGGTTGCACCAAAAAACTGTTAAGTGACAAAGAGCTGAAGAAACGAGGTAGAGTTTCATTTAGCCAAGTTGTAGACAACGACAAAAAGGTCTCCATTGTCAAATGGTATAACAATAAAGTTGTGACTTTGGCCTGCTCTTATGCAGATGCTTACCCAGTTCAAGAAATTAAGAGATGGAGCAAAGAACAGAAAAAGAAAATTAATGTCACATGTCCGCAGTTATTCCGACACTACAATCAACATATGGGAGGCGTTGATTTGTGCGATATGTTGATAGCTCTGCATAGAACTTCTTTTAAGAGCCGTCGTTGGTATATCTATATCTTTGGTCAAATGTTAGATATAGCGGTTAATAATGCTTGGCTGCTCTATAGGAGAAAATGCAACGCAAGGAGCCTGAAAAATATAAATATGAAAAAATTTAGACATAAGTTGGCAGTCGAATTGAGGCAAAAGGAAAGATCGATTGAAACTGAACCTGTACCGAAAAAAGCGCTGATTAAAACCCCAACTGCACCAAGGCCCTCAGTTTCTGTGCGTTATGATGGAAACAACCATTGGCTTCAATATACAACCTATGGACGTTGCAAGTTTTGCAAGAACAATAAAATGAACATACATTGTTCCAAATGCAAGCAGAGATTGTGCTTAGTGGCTAAAAGAAATTGTTTTTATAATTTCCACAATAAGTAAGAAGGCGGAAACCTTTTCGAAAGTTATACAAGGTTGAAAAACTTTAATAAGCAAAAGACTGATTGTTAATTAGTGTGATTATGACTGTGATTTGCATACGCTAAATATTGATTATTATGAGAATTTTATAGATACTTTATTCATTTGTTCATAATATAAGTGAGTTCTTTTTAGTTGTAAGTTTTTGGAGTTCCTATTAGTTTTAAACGTAAGCCAATGTTATTATGAGTCAAATTCTATAAATAATTTCCTACAGTACCACTTGTTGTTTTTATTCTTTCTCCTCGATAATGGGAGCTATTCTGCACATAGTTTGAGAACATCAGTTTTTTAAGTACTCGATAATGTCCAGTATAATGAACGTAGGTTTTTCAGGAAACTGAAACAGGTGGATTTTTTTAGGTATTTTTTATAGTGTCTCCTACCAGCTAACATCCAAAAACTGTTACGATTTAACAAATTTAATAGAAAAAAAATATCCGTCGAATTAAGGGTTAAACACGTGGTAATTTTGCTAAATAAAATATCGGTGTACCTAAACGCAATAAGAACCTTTTAAACTGCTAATTTTGTGTGCCTTAACAATTAAGCAAACTATAAATTTATAACCTTTGCAAACAAAAACAGTCTTCAAAGCCAGTCCAAACGTTTCTGATAAAATTTAGAAACATACACCAAAAGATTCCTCCTGTTCACTTAGATTAGTAGATTTCTGCTAAAAATGTCAAACAATCCAGGCTACGGATTCACGAACCATGTTATAAACGAGTATTTTTCGAAAGATCTAGTTTCCTAGTCAATTAATCTTTATCTATCAAGTCTGCTGACTGATCATTTTGTCAGTTGCTATATCAAGTTTCCGAGATTGTTCGAAGGGTCCTTATTTATTTGGCAAGTCGGTTTCTTGCTGAAGGCCTGTACGCTTTTTTGACAGTGTCAGTCGATCATTAACTCAGTAATCTGCTGTGTGACTATTTGCAAGCAAAGCAAGTAAAACACAATATTACCGGCATCACAACTTACCGGCAAAAATAATAAAAATATATAAATTTTAAAGAAACGAGTGGCAGTTCACTTTTATTGATAATGATAATTTTATTTCGTAAATATAACAATATTTCACGTCAGTATCTTTATGAATATATCGTATGTAGATCCGTCTACATGAATATAAATAATAATTGCATAGTAAATAATCAATACAACATAAAGTCTTCTAAACTAATACAATTGATAATTTATACATTTTGTACAAGTTTGGGATGAATGTCTCGACAGTGTAAGGCGCCATATCCGTCAAAAATGTTTTAAGTTTACATTGAAACGCTTCTGTGATTTAGAGTTGCGTATTATTTCCGGTAGATGATTATACATCGCTACAACACTAATTATCGTGATAAGAACAAGTGATAATAAGCGACTTTAAAATAACCCGATCTGCTAAATCTTTATACCTGTGTATCATTTTTTTAATTTTGATGTATTTATAGTATTACTCTCACGACCAAGACGAATCTATTGACATCACTTACATGACCAGCCGTTTAGACTCTAGGGCATGCCAAAGAAATATCCATACATAATATATACATACACTCGAAAAACATAACCCTCCTTCTTTCGTAGTCGGGTAAAAAAC
The DNA here is from genome assembly GCA_947049295.1 of Ligdia adustata. NCBI lineage: Eukaryota > Metazoa > Arthropoda > Insecta > Lepidoptera > Geometridae > Ligdia > Ligdia adustata. The sequence continues at coordinate 8,586,392 of OX346237.1, forward strand.
AAACTTTTATACCGATTTTCATATTACATCAAATAACGCTTATGGTAATGACTTAAAATATATCACCAAATATTCAATTGTTATTGGCAAAGTCATCGCGACACAAAACCAAAAAAGTGTGCGACTGAACCGTAAACCATTAATTAAAAAAACACCAAGATGAAAAATCTTGGTGTTTTTTTAATTAATGGTTTACGGTTCAGTCGCATACTTTTTTGGATCATTGGATGGATGGAATGGAATTGGACACATGGAATGATCATTATCATTATGTGTCTGTATTATAAAATATCACAATCAATTGCTTTGAAGATTATGTTTTTATTGAACTGTTCAAAAAAAAACTTATACAATTCAGATTGTATTTATCACGAAGCCCTTATTTTATTATTTTTTGCTGGGATTATGAAGTAAGCGCTAGAAGTAAAACCTCATCACTGAGTATTTCCATCAAGTTTATCTATAAATCCGTCCACGATTGCTCGATCCAATCACCAAAAAGCTGCGCAAAAATCGTAGAAAGCCTCCGGGATAATATAATCCCATTCAATTATTTTCACTTCAATTTAAGGAATTTCCTTTTTTCGTTGGAAAAATTGGCCCCCAATATGGTCAAGTTATTCTGTTAGCCAATTTCCTGTACCGGGTTTTCTTGCTTTAAAAGATTTTCTAGGTGACGTAAGGAGATAGATAATAGATAGATAGTTAGAGACGATGTATTTTCAAAGGTTTGTATTTTAGTGAATACATTATTATGATTATAATAAGATAATATTTATCATAAAAACATCATAGGTACTTAAATAATTGATATAACAGTACCACTGAGCCCAAATAAAAAATTGTTAGTAAATTAGTTTGCATAGAACTTAGTGGGTCTTATTATCCTTGTCAATATATGAAGATCATATCTAGTTAAAAAGTGGATGAGCAATCTTTTGATGACAGAATTATCCCTAATCAACTTAAAAAGCAATAGTATAACGTAATTTAATTAATTAAAAGGCAAAAAAACTAACGTAAATGACTATTGTCTCATTGATCTCTTGCCTTCTGCGTCTAAAGTGTTTGAAAAAGCAATGAGTAACCGGGTATATTCTTACTGCGAAAAATATAATATCTTTAACGAATGCCACACTAGCAGTCTATATTTTTTTTTGATAGGCTTGCACTTGACAGCAACTCACCTGATGTAAAGTGACGATGCGGTCTCAAATGTAGCGCGCTTGCCTAGAAGAAACCGATTCACTCGCGATTTGAAGAGACCGAGATTATAGCTATCGGGAAATAGAGAACTTGGCAGCGAATTCCACAACCTGTTAGTTCACACAATAAAAGTAGACGCGAAGCATTTTGTGCGAGTCCGTGGAACTTCTACCATGAACCGATGGCGCCTTACAGTATCTCTACTTGTCCGAAATATATACAAGAAGTACTAAATATAATGGACAGGAAAAAATATGTGGTAGGTATACTTTCAGATATGTCCAAAGTACAGTTCAGAATACTGTTGGACAAATTATACGGAGCATGGTTGGTTAATCATCAATCATGAATGGTTATTAAATCATATCTGAAATATCGAGAACAGCTTGTAGAAATAGTCCATTATAATTGTGGAAACAGATCCGTTGATACTATTCGCTCGGATACAAAAAGTATAAGAGCATCAATTCCCCAGGGGTCCATTTTGGGATGCCTTCTGTTTTTGATTTACATAAACGATCTACCGAAAATTATAACCGATCCATGTGTAGGTATGTTTCACAGACGATTTTTCTTTGCTGATCTCCGCAAATAATAGCTCAACTATAAATTCAAAACTCTTGAACTTAATTTAGCTAAAACTAAAATAACTACTTTCCATCCATACCAGAAACCCCCACTTCAATTTAAATATGCTTATCAAATTACAAATTACACTGAAATTGAAATTGTAAAAGAAGTCACACTGCTGGGTATAAAATATTGATACTCATATTAACTGGCAATCGCATGTTAGGAAAACTACAATCAAAACTTTTATCATTTACTTATGCACTCCGTTAATTAAAAACACGACTGACATAAAAACAGCAATCTGTTGTTATTTTTCTTTCGACCATTCCAGACTATCATGACATGGACTATTATGAGATCATCCTCTGGGGAGGTAGTAGTTCTGCATCTGATCTATTCACAATTCAGAAAAAAATTATACGTATAATTGCAAATATTGATCAATTAGATAGCTGTAAACCTTATTTTATAAAGTATAATATCCTTACAGCGACATCTCTTTACATACTTGAAATATGTAAATTTGTTCGTAACAATGCCCATCTACTTAAAACTGAACCTAATTTCACCAACTCGGAAACTGGTTAGCGCTCCTCGAGTATCGGATGATAAAGCTAAAGATGCACTCGTCTGCTACTATGGTCATGGTTATAAATATATACAATGAACTAAATGACGATATAAAATATACAGAAAATGACATTAAATTCACGCATTCTCTTAAACAGTTTCTAATTAACGAAGCCTAGTAAATCAATTGGCGAATACTGAAACGAGATACCAGATACTAATATTCAAATTTGATTACTTAGTATGGTTGACCTTATTTTTAGTTTGTTTAAAATATCCTCCTCTCTCCTACTTATAAGCTGTACCCGACGTGGTCCGTTGTACTAATCTTACGTATTATTAACATCTTAATGACTCAATGGAAGCAGTAAAATCTGAAATCATAGAGAAAATAACCTAGATCAGAAACTTAAAATATTATCTGATACATACACGATAGCAATTATTTTTAATTGCAGTTAAATCTACCTAAACAAAAAAAAAAGACAATAAAGCGAGATGAACCCTGCAAGAAACAGATGCACTGACGGCTTGAAGAGAGAAGAGATTTTAGCTATTGGAAATCGTTCGCAAATAAAATAATTAACACAGCTTTTCGTGCGAGTCCGTGAAGCCTCTACTATACATATCGGTGGCATCTTGTAGTATTACTAGTCTGTAGAATGGGGATGGGAGAATATTGTCTACAATTATAATCATACCATCCCACCCTCACATACTTTGACCATTCTGACAGATTCCCGATACAACAAAGTGATATTTCTACTTCGAATTTATTGGACAGGCTCTGACCCGTAACTTTGGCTAAACAAAACTAAACAGTACTTTAGCTTCCACAAGCTATCTCATTATAGTCACACCAACTACACAATTCGAATCCTAGACCTTATGTTCAGCACCTGTCAGTATTACTGCTGAGCTACGACTGCATAACTGAGTTGAGTTTTTACCGACTTCAAAAAAGGATGAAGTTCTCAATTTGTTAGAATCTGTTTTTAGGGTTCCGTATCCAAAGGGTAACGGGACCCTATTACTTAGAATTCACTGGTTGACCGTCTGTCTGTCACCAGGCTGTATCTCATGAACCGTGATAGACAATTAATTCTTTTATAAATAATGATGTCTAGTGCCGCTACAACAACATATACTAAAAACTGACACGCAATTTTTTCACATATTTTTTACGATATTCCAGAAATGCGTGACATACATAAAGTATTTTTGTTTATTAAGGCATATTTTAGTAAAGAAATAAAGATATAGAAAACGTATCTATGTAACTTGTTTTCTTAAAATTAATCTACTGTTATACAGGGCGTGTCGAGGTCTGAATTATATTTTTATCCGCAAATAAAAATTGAGGGTAGGCGTGAGATCATGCTCCATATTTACTGAGTCTGCTGTATCTTGTAGGACTTTATGAGGTTTGTATAACATAATTTGTATAGTACCTAATTGTATAAAATCTATATTTGTATTAACTCAGACTCTTCTTCTTCTTACATTTGAAAGAAAAAGTGAAAACCGAAATTAAATTTGTAAAGAACTGTTTGGTTTTTTTGTATATCATATAAATTTATTATTAGTAAAAAAACAATGATTATTGTCTAAATCATTATTATTTTACAAGGTCACTAGTAATCAATTAGTATCCTCAAAGACGTGGCTTTTGATGACCACAAGCAACAACCTAAGTAACTCTTGGAAATTCACAAAAAAATTCTTTTCCTTACAGAAAAAATTATTGACGAATTTTGAAAAGTACTAGAATAAAAGTTTTTGCTTATAATGATCAAAAGCCTCCTTTAAAGGAACCAGTCAATCTATACAACGTTTTTTAATCTAATTATTTACTTCATTTATTAAAACACGTTGTATTTCTTAGCTAAGCCAAACATTAGTTAGCTTTAAGTTGACTTCCACTCCATAAAACTCAAGAGGGTGACTATTCTAGGCTTAAATAATTTAGATTAAAATACAGCTTAGTCCCAGATTTTAGTTCTTGGCAACTATCCAGGACGTTTCTCAACAAAGTTAGCTCTAAATTCAACCTACGTAAACATGAAATGTTATAACCTAGTTATCCTTAAGGTGCAGAATTATACGCGTTCGCCCTTTAGCTTACTTTTTCTCAATTAATTATGAATATGTAATGATTATATTATTTCACTACTTAATGGCTTCGGCATCTTGTTAAAAAGTAAATACATACCACTCTTTTCTTATAAATGATAACGGTTTTTTGCCACTAGTACCATGGACAGTTCCATGGTGAAACTACTGAAATTACAACATTAGTTCCATTTAAATTATATCTCGACATAATGGAACTAGTACACATAAGGTTTGATACTTAGAAATTATACTGTTTGCATTATTTTGTTAATAGAATTTTTTATGAAGGAAAGAGAAATAAAATAATTAATATATTCGCCCTCTCGCTCGAGCTTTCCCACGAAAGTTTGGCGCCTGCCGATTTGAAGTGTGATATAATTTTGCTAGACTAAGTATTACTTAAAGTAACACTCGTCGTGGTGCACTTAGCACTTAATGCAATGACAATAGCTTGTCCGAGCAATGAGCTAGCTTATTTAAAATACGCATTACTGATTTTAAAACAATCCATTGTCATTGTGACCAAACAATTAATTTTATTCTCACTATAAATTCATTCTGAACCATTGATCCTGCTACGCTCATTGCTCACCCATTATGAAATTCCGCTGAAATAAATACCTATATTATGTTGATAATTTTCTGCATTTCCAACCACACTGTACCTATTTGGATATATTCCTATCTGTCACATAATATCGCAAAGAAAATACATGATAAAATAATACCTGCCTGTAGAATGACTCAAAAGGAGTTATCAGTCGTTCCCATCTGATCTACTGTTAACAGAAAGGTATTTTATTTCCTGTTTGTACCCTTAAGGGTAATATTGAGTTGATCAACAGGAATAAACCCTTATTTGATTTATGGCATCCATTTATAACTAACTTCAAAAAAGAGGAATATAGAAAATATAATCTGTTTTTTGAAATCGGTTTACTATAATTTTTTGTTTCTAAATTTCTCGATTACTTAAAAACGGTAATTTTGCTGTTGTCGTCTAAAATAACATTTGTCAAAATCGGTCAAGAATAGTTTAGTTCAATTCTAAATTTCAGTCGGTATAGTTAAGTTCAAATCTAAATTTCCAAAACGTTTTTTTAAAGGCGCTTACCGAAACGATATCCTTTTTTTTACATTTTAAGGTATTAAAATTCTTACTAAGCAGATTTTTAGTCCATATCTTTATACAAATCCGTAGCTAACAATTGTTTAGTGATAATTACCACGTTTAAGTTTATGCAACCACGAAACATTGTTTGACGACTGATTGTGACAATCGATCTCTAGTATTTTGTAGCAAACGTGAACTTAGGAACCATACTCAACAACTTATAACCCGAAAAGAGTTTAAATTTTCCCCATTCCTTAGTAAAATAATAGTTAAAACTATTTCCACAAATATTTTTATTGTTTTTATACCAAATTTCTAGTATAACATATTACAAATAATATATAATTTTAAAATATACATGACATGACTGCATGTTGTACATAACAGCTTCTATAACACAAATCATCAACCTATTCATAGTGGAAACCGTTCTCTCGGAGTTAAGAATTGGAGAACTCTGACCTAGGTATGATAACTTGGAATAGACAAAACTTTACTGGAACTCTATATTATATTTTACTTTATCTAATAACTTCATAAAATTGAATGTCATCAGTTAATTTAAATATAAAATTTGCAAAATATAATATTATGTCACATATAAACTTGAATTACGGGCAACGTGCACAAAATGCTGGCTGCGTTGCCCCGCTGGATTGCTAGACTTGTTTTTTGCGCAAAATATAAGCCAGCATTTTTTGTTACTTAGAAACTAATGCTGTCTATGTATTTTGCGCACCCCCATGCAAACGCGACAAGGTGTCATAAGTAAGACGTGGACGTCTGTGTATATCTGTGGCATCGTAGCTCTCGAACGGATGATTTAGATTCCCGAATTTATTTAATTTTTTTTTTGTAAAGTTAATTAGTCGGGAGTGTGCTTAGCTATTTTTCATGAAAAACGGGCCAAGATGACTGCCGCCGTAAAAGAGCGTACAACATGTTTTTTCAATTACTTCAATATGGGTATCAAATGAACTCGACTTGTAGAATACTACGAAATAGTATGATAAATTACAAAACTAAGATTACCATCACCTCAAAAAAATATTACATAACCCTAGAACCCTATTTGACATCAGCAGTGACAAATCACCCATTCTTCCTGTAATGAGAAAGTCGTGTACTTCATTATTTACCGAAACTTAATCCCTTATTTACGTCGTACTCGACGGCTGGTTTATTAGCTTCGCCATCGAAAATATTTTGAAAAATATAAACGAGATTGTTTAAGTTCGCACCTGATTTCTCAGATGGAGTGAACCGTTATCAGTTTTAAAGGGTATAGTTTAGACTTTTATATCAAAATAACTGAAAAAGTTATATCGGTGCCAGCCGTGGTGTTTTTTTTAATATTAATTCATGTACAAAATATTTGTATTTACCGTCTAAACATGTATATATATATGTTGGTATGCATAGGTACAACTATTTCTCCGGCTAAGAGTTTTAATCTCACAAATTCGTCGGTTTCGGTTCAGACATTGTTTGTTTAGTTACAATTTATGAGCGAAAGCGTTTTTACAAAATATCGTTCTTCCTACTAATATTATAAACGCGTAAATTTGAAATAATGTGTGAATGTATGGATGTACTTTTGTTATGTACTCTTTCACGCAATAACTGGTAAACCAATTTAGATGAAATTTGGTTACAATATAGTTTAGACCCTGGATTAACACGTAGGCTACTTTTTCCTCTATTAACGCGGGTAATATCGCAGCGCGCAGCTAGTACTTTAATAATGCGGAACTTTTTTAGTTCTGAAGTGAACATATGTATAGTCAACTTGAGAAGCTCTGTTGCATCAGAAAAGATAAGTACGTTATAAAACATACGTGTCTGTTTAAATTATTACATTACAGTATGTGGGCGTTATGTAACATGCGTATTTGACATATGGCCATCAATAGCCAATAAGTAATTCAGCTAAAAAAAAATTCGCTAATTGCCATATTGTCTTACAATTCACTTCGTGTCATAAAATGGCCAATAATGCTGATAGGTTGCCTTCAATTCGTCTTCACTGCGTTAAGAATGTTTAAGCAGTACATATTAAAGTTCTATATCAAAAGATCGTCAATGTCATTTCGGTACTTTGTTTTGATCAACAATTACACGATGATAGATGACTTTTTTAAGTCATTTCTTTGAGCCGTACTAACATTGTTTACTGTGTCAATAATCCAAGTTATTGTAAGATTGTCATTTGAACATCTTTCCCTTGTTAGCTAAGGATTATTATTTTTAAAATGTTTTTCGATACAAAGGTACTCTTCAGTTTTATGATTGGAATTTTCAATTTCAAGCCCATTTTACAATGTCTCGATTCAACTTAGAATTGAATAGAAACTCAGTTATACGACTACCGCTGGATTTAATAGATCCTGGTTTTTATTCATATTTTTTTCTAAATAAGTCCGTCGCTTCTGGCTTAGCCCACGCGCCTCACAGCAAAGACGGAGAGCGGTCCCCACATAACAATCGTAGCTATTTGACATTAACGAGCGAACTTCGACCATTAGACGAGATTACTCTAGTTAAAATACTTACACGCAGATATTCAGCTCCGACAAATTTAATTTGGTCACTTTACTTTTTATAGTGATTTGACGATTGGGGTGTTTGATGGAATTGTCGAAGATAAAGACTTATTCCTATATGTCCCCTCACAACTAAACCCCTGTTTACAGACAGAAAGCAATTTTTTTATTCCCGTTTGTCACCTTGTGGTGGCAAACAGGAATACATCAAGATATAATGGTATATATAAGTTAGTAACCTCTATTATTTTGACTACCCTGACGATTAAAGATGTAAATGTTCATATTATTATAATATTTTATTTCGTATAATTATTTGACAATCAGCTAGCTTTATGTAGAGTAAAATAGTTGGCGAAAATGTATAAGTCTAAACTTAAAAAAATTGGAAAATTGCTTAAAAATGTTTTTGATTATTAAATGTTATTATAATACATTCACAGCACCAAGCACCTGTACGTATGTTATTTCCAAGTTTTTGTAATTTTGAGTATTTAGTATTGGAAAAACAGCTAAACATACGAAAAAAACAGTGGTAGTATCGCGTAGAGATAGAAATGAACAAGCGTAAGCAATCATAGTTTTGTTTGACGGTTTGCACCAACTTTGTCAATAAACCAATAATTATTTCATTTGCATGAAAACAAGCTGAAAGCCTTGCTGCAAGAGCAGTTGTTTTACAAAATTGACGACTATTTGAATCAAATATCGGATTCTCAGTTATTGAGGAGAAGACGAACAAACAAACCAACAAACACACTTTCGAATTTATAATAAGTGTGGGAATTACAAAAAAAAACGATGCATGTCCGTCAGTTGGTCTGTGACTATCCTGGTAGTGAAAATAACAAATGCAAGCTGGTCATTAAAATAACAACTTTAAAAACTTACGAGAGACTTAAATTCTGTAATTTCATTTTGTATTTTGGTTGAAAAACCTACTACGAGGGTGATTTTGATAAAATGCGACCATCTGACATAAATTCAAATAAATTAAAAAACAGCCGTTTCTTAATATTGAAAGGACATCTTATAAAGGTTGTATTTTTATTACCAAATAAAAGATTCTTTTGTTTACTGAATAATTCTTTTATGTTGGTTAAAAGGGATCTTGTGCCGAGAATTAGTTTACTTTTTTTAATTATTGTTTCTAGCTTAGGCCATAAATAATACCAATTTACTTGCCTTAATAAGCATACCTAAAACTTTCTTGTACAATTAGGCATTGTTTGTACCCTTTATCTAAATTAGAACAGGCGCTTTGTATCAAGTTTCTTACTTAACAACTTAATTAGAGATTCAAGTCTAAGTTAATTCGTAGCACCTACTTAGCTGAGGTTGAAGTTAGTGTCGTTATGCTTAGAGTAAACTTGATGAAAATCTTTAATTGTAAACTTTTTATAATATATAAATAAATAAATGTATTTATTTATTAATATTTTTATTAATATATAAAAAATAAGTTCTTTTAAAACAACTTTAATAAAAAGTGATTCTCTACTCGCTTCCGGAATAGCAGGCGCCTATAAAAAATGTCAGTTGTTTTGATTTAAAAATGAAATCTTCATAATATATATATTAAAATAGATATAAATATAATAGATAAAATTTTAATGGGGCTACTACCCTTTTAATCAAAAAGGATTTTTCAAAATTGGCTGGTTCGAGTAGGGTATAATACAAAAATTATTAAAAAAAAATCAAAACCGATTTAAATTCCGCAGGCAAAACTTACATTGCAAACCATAATGTCCTCTATGTATGTACTTTTAAAGAAAATTTAAATTTAATTCACAAAAAAAAAATTACCAATAATGTCACAAAAATATTAATATCGTCCTTTTTTTTGTTTAAAGGGAAGAAAGATTAAATAATTCTATTGGAGTGATTTCGATAAAAGTTATATTTAATTCCAATTGGAAAGTATGCGTAGCCCTACCCGCACCCGCACCCTTGCTAACAAAAAAACAATGTTTTCAAATCGATCCAGCCATCTCTGTGAAATCGAAGAACACAGATAAAAAAAATATTCGTAAAACAATAAAAGAGATACTCTCCCATATTTGAAGTCGGTTACAACTTTACAGTATTTAGAAAATAGTTAAAATAAGTCTCCTAGCAACATTTCTATAAAAAAGTTCCCTAAAAATACTCGTCTAAACTCCGCAGTAGCTACACGTTCAATATTTTGTGATTTTTATATTAAATTCAGGAAATGTACTGACTCGTGATAAAATACGCTGACTCGAGATTTCGGCGGCAAATTTTGTCAATAGGCTGACAGTGATTCCAGTTTTCTGTGGAACACGTCCTCTTGTGCTGGAGGCCACAAAAAATATACTACTTACTAACTCCGCTGGCACCCCGTAGTGGATCCTCCGAGACAAGAGAACGTCATTGGATCCGATCCTGTGCAGTTTCCTGCCACTGGACAAAATTGAAACCACTTATATCGGATTTTACGGCGTCTACCTAGCGATATCTAAGACGGCCAAGTCGGCGGCCTTTTGGGATTAATGATTATAAAAATAAAATATACAAAATTACGGATAATAAAAATACGTTTTATATTCATAGCTTACGACTAAGATTGTCGAGGAAGATATGAAACAACAAACACACGCACAACACATGCCGACTTGAAGACAAATGTTTAAAACTCAAAGTTCGAACACATCAGGAATCGATATCGGGACCGATGGATCTCGAGACAAGCATGCTAGCCACTAGACTACTAGGGTCGTCGGAGACTGAGTGTACTAAAACGCGATGAATCTCATGCACCCAAATCTGTTTCGCGTCATGAAGGAATCACTACTACACCTGACCCTTGATTATTTATAGTAGGAGCGAAACTCCTAATGCTAAATAATTGCTCCGTTATTTTAAAGAGCTCGGCTGGTTGGTTTAAGCTGGCGGGGGAAATGCACAATACACCCCAAGCAGGACGTCAGTGCAGGACGTCAGTGCAGGACGTCAGTACAGGACGTCAGTGCAGGACATATCGCCTCCACCCAGGATAAGAATAAGTGTTTTAACTCGTTGAATTGTAGATCTCGGTGTATTGTCTTCGGACAACAACGGCCATGTCAGAAGCACTCGGGTGATTAAGAAATGTTGACGATACAGCAAACCACTTAACCTACACAAGAGAGAAGTTATCTAAGAATTTGATAAGTAGCTCGTAACAGTACTCGTATTTTTGCCCGACCACGAAAGACAAAGAACGAAAGAAGTCCAACCGTTTCGGAGAACTCAAGCAACAAACATGAAAAATGGGTCATACTGAATATGTACCTATTTCTTTTTTGTAATATTGGTAAAAAGTTGACAAAAAATTTACCCGCCCATTGCACACCCGCATACGTAAATCAGTTTTTTCACTTTTTGAAACTGTTGTGTTATTTTTATCCCCAAATATTGCAAGTTATGGACAGCGACGTCGTAACGCAGAAATCAGGCATCCAGCCTTTCGAACGTCGAAATTCAATAACTCCGTGTCTGCTCCAAGTCTACATATACTCTTACCTACGTTTCTACTTTCTATTTTACAAAAATTTAAGATATATTCAAAGTAGGAACAATTTTATTCAGAAAACTTACGTTTGATTCATTTTGATTAACATCATGAGATTTTTAAGCGTACCTGACTGTTGGAAACGTTTAACTATAGTTTCGTTTACATTCGGTGAACTTCATCAGAGATGCCGCACCGAGGTCACAATACTTATCATTATGAACAACTTTCACTATAAGACCAACCCTGAATTATTATTCGAGAAAAAAATCAGTTGTTACACTGAAAAAGTTAATCAGTCGTCGGCAAAATGTGTGAAACAGTTGGTTTTATCTTTACTCGAATTCAGAGTTGGTTATATAGATAAAACTATTTTTTTTTTGACCCCGTTTCGGCTTAGATCACTCCTAACTTTGTAGAAAAGCTATATAAATATATATTATACGCCTCTATTAGATTTTCATATTGAAAAATTAGTTTATCCGCGGGCTCGCTCACTTATTTTTCTCTCAAGACTAGAGTAGCCTACGGCACTTTCCCAACCTCTAGCTTCATGAAAGTTGCAAAGTTGCAAGAAAGAGAATAAGGACAAACGAACACGCATTTACTATAATTAGTATGGAAATGTTAATTTAGTCAAATCAAAACCCAAAGACGAATAACCTATCTAAATTCAAAAGAGAGAGCTACAGAGATTTTTCATACAAATTGGATATCTAGAATCCTGGAACGTTGTCATTTAAAGTCCCAGTTATTAACTAAGTCCCACGCGTCAAATAAAGGGGATGATTTAGATAAATCGCTCCACATATCACCGCGTCAGGGCTCCGGATACGGAAAAGGAAGCTGAGCTTATCTCCCGTCTTTCTGATGGGAGCGAGTGATGGACAAGAGGTGAGAGGTAGCGGATATCTTTTTTAATAGATTTGGATAATGTGGTTGGTCTTTTTAGTACATTTTTAGCTACAAGTCCACTTTAATTAGTTATTGGTAATAGTAGTTTTTTTTTTCTTAATTTTGATGACAGATTTTTTCGTTTGCATGTCCATATCAAATGTCTCGGCCGGTAAATGTTAGTTAGTTAGTTGAGCATTGTTTTCTTTGATGGTATGTACTTGTATGTGTAAACGACCTATGGATATTGCAGGCACAGGCGAAGGTTATAATTAAACAGGGTAGGTTTCCATTAGATAAGTACATATATTTATTCCAATGTACAATCACTGTAAGCTTAGACTACGACCGCTCGCTTCGGCCGCCAACGCAAAAGTGCGGCCTCGGCGTATGCCTCGCTTCGCGTTACCTCAGAGTTGCCAGTATGGCAATAGTAAAAATACCCATATTGATCCCATAAAATGAGTAAAATTACCGGAACCCCTACGTAAATTTTACGTTGCCTATTTAAAATTTTCATTGTCTTGTGTGCAATTCGCTTTCTACTTATTTAAATACCTCTTACCGCACGTGCTAGACCATGGTTATTTAACACGCTGTCGCTCGTCTCTTAGACCATAGACTTAACAACATTGTACACGCGTACGTTATACGAACTCCAGAAGCTATTTTATAACGTAATTATTAAGTCTTCAGGAAGATTGTTTGTTTATATTGCCTAATGTTATAGCGCGAGTTATGGCTTGTTATAAGAGATGAAATTCGAGTTTTGGTCGGAATTTCGGCGTTTTCTTCTTAGCACTTATAGAATAATACGTTTTCTTTAAAAAAAAACTATTAACAACTTCCATTACGGCAGGTGCCGATATGTATTTTTAGTTCTTTTGATTTCAAAATAAAACCTCTGAAACGATTTAGAAAAAAAAACAAAATAGACCACACACAGCCTTTCGAACACAAAAATATTCCAAATCGGTCCACCTGAGACATCAAGTAGGTAATAATTCGTCCAATGAAGTACTTGCCTATTCGTACCTGCTTTGCTGGAAGTCTGAAGAAAAAATAATTTTATTACATTTTACTTTCGAGTTAAGTTACATTTAGTATAGTATTATTTTTTGAAGTAAATGTATTTAACCTACTACCCCTCATTGATTATCCAAAAAAATTTTACACTTGTCAAAAGAATATAACTAACACACATTTGAAAATATAAGAGTTGCCACCTTTACCACTGTGCTGGCATGCCAGGTATAAATAAATAAGTAAATGAGTGAATTAATTTCATTTTTTCACAATTGTTTCCATCTTAAGGTTGCCTGGAAGAGATCGCTATTTAGCGATAAGGCCGCCATTAGTAGCACTATATTTTGTGAGAATTTTTCTCTTGTATTTTTTTTTGTGTGTCTGCAATAAACAATTGCTCTATCTATCTAATTGTTATTTATAATAGCCTCAGCAGTTAAATTATCTTTATTGTATAAAATGTCCAATGAAAGTTTATTTTATTCTTAATTTAACTGCATTATGCCTTATTAAAAACTTGATCTAGTACTGATGATATCTCATCTCTTTTTAGTCCGCCGTTACAACGAGGTTCGTGAAATTAAATAATTCAGAAATAATTCCCGAAAGAGTAGTAGTAAATATTTGAATAACTTTAAATAAATAACCTTCGCCTCAAGCTACTTTTTATCTCTAAGTATAATATAATTTGAATCTCTCAATATTAATAATTCTGCGAACTTATTATATAAGCTGAATTCATAGGATAGTACATAATTAAGTTCACAGTTTGGCTTCGGGGCATGATATTTACCTTGTATGGAAGGAATTTGAATATAATCATTATTAAAGAGCTACCTAGGAAGGTCTATATATAGACTACAGTATTGAAACGATATTAGATCATTACTAATTAGTTCTACGAGTAGTTAGTATAGTTTTGGTCTTTGCTTTATTTTCCTTATAACTGTTTGTGGAATAATTACGATAACTTTAAATTGTATTAATACCACTTTTTACCGAGCGAGCAAAGAAAAATGAAAAAAGTTATCATTATCAATATCGAGCAAAAAACGATAAAAAATACCCGTTTCTATTGAAGCCACTCATATTAATGTATTTTATTGTTTTCAGTATTGTTATAGCGAGAACACAAATACATCATCTGTGAAATTTCAACTGTCTAGCTATCACGATAAGTCAGATAATTGATTATTGACATACGGATAGACTAATGGATAGACGGACGGACAGCGAAGTATTAGTAATAAGGTCTCGTTTTTACCTTTAGATACGGAACCCTTAAAACACTTGCATAAATTATTCCTGAAACACCACACATTTTTCAGCGGAATATGCTGTGTTCAACTGTTCACGTGTGATAAATAAATCAGCACGGGTAATGCCGTGGGTCGTAACATGTTATGTTATAAAGAGGTTAAGTTTCTTATCGGAAGACCTCTTAAACTACTAAACCGATTATGAAAATTAATTCAGCAATGGATAGCGACAATATGTCAGTAGAACTGACATAGTAAATACAATAAATTAATTAATTTTGTCAAATTTAGGACCATAAGTACAGTAAGTGCATGGAAACTGCGTTATTTAATGAATTACCACATAAGTCTTGTCTCATAAGTGCTTCGTCTTCTGCCGGTATTGTTTTATTTTTCCCAGCTTAGGGAATACAAGATAATTTATTTCCGGTACAACGCGTAATGGAGGAGGTACTTATTGACAGTATGGACAAACTACAAAAACAGATTGTTGGAACTGACTTCAAAAACATTCGACCACTAAATCTTTAAACCACTGTATTTTAACGAGCGAAATAATGCAGCCCTGTGATCAAACCCTGCTAGTAGGAGAAAAATCTGAATTCTTTCGAAGAAATAAATAATCTGAATCTAATTACAAATAATAAATAAACGTTTCTCATTCATAGCTCCCCACTAGGATTTCTCCTGTATCGGGGATGCCATACCACATTCACAAACACACACACAACGACACCCAGACTCGAAGAAAGATGTTCAAACTCATCATTGATCATCTGCCCCAACCGGGAATTGTACCCGGAAACGTCGGATTTCGAAGCAAGCATGCTAGCAACTAGACTGAGGCGTCCGTCAAAAAAAAACTGTGGCACTCAGCGACTGACCCGGTAAAGTTATTGCATACGCATACGTCTAGTCGCACGCACACAAACACCGTGCCGAGTCTGCCTTCGGTCGGGTGGTGTCAGCGGTGCGGCCTCACCGCTGGTCCGCTGTGCCGGTCGGAGTGGGGGCGTTAGGTTTACTTTCGTTACGGAATTCCTCGATCCGGTCGCCGCGCTCAAAACCCGCGATTGAAGCTATGCAATAGCTTAAAACACATAATAAAGCCAATTTGGCCAGCTTGTTCGACTATGTAATACACCCACTTCGTACACATAAAAACTTGGAACGTTATGCGTCAGCTGCTATATTATTTAAACATACGTTACAAACCTTATTATTATAATTAATATTTTGGATTAAGGTTGCACTAAATTTCGTTGTATTGAGGTTTGTTAATTTGAGAATATAGTAATAATAATGTAGTAGAAATAGTGTTATAGCTAGAAAAGTATAAAAGAAACGTTATTTTGAAATGGTGTAAAAGAATAATACTTGAAAGTCAGATCTTATCAACAAACGCCTTCGCTTACTTTACACAACTCATGACGTAACACGGCTTAAGAGGCGCGCATGACGTCACTTCCCATCCCATCTCTCCGTCTCTCCAACGAGAGATCAACATTAGTTGTTTCAACTATGTTGATGTTGTTGGTGTTGGGGCCGGAGACAAAAATAGCAATTAACTCTCGATTGAATTTGTAAATTGTATTTAGTAGTGTTTCTTGCATACCTTTGAGTTCGTACCATGAGGTTGTACCATCAATGGTACCACGGTGTTTTTTATTGCCGTGGTACAATTACATCGGTGGTATGTAGCAAATTAGTAGTTTTTTATACTACCTATTTACCCGACGCCATAATGACTGAACTGAAGATGGGTACCTAATGTTTTTCGAGTGTAAGTATTGTCGTAAATTTGTAGTATTGCCATATTTCATTAGGAATTAATATTGCCATTTTTATACTTGCAACATTAAAATACATGTTTCTGATTGGCCGATATAAAGACCAATCAGAAATGAGAGCCAATAGTTACGGTTCCTGGAGTTTTTATTAAAAAGGAGGGGTAGTTAGAGCTTTTCAAAACAAAATATGTTGTCTGGCTCATTCCGTCTCCGACCATCGTATCGAAACGTTCTTCTCTGACTTGTTACCTGTATTATAATAACTTATGTATAGTTGAAAGTAATACCATGTGAATAAATGTGATTAAATTCATAACTGAGTTTGAATTCATCAAAATAGTGTATGTAACTATTTGTGACCCTATATAGCCTAAACTGGTGAACGGTTGTTTATCTTCATCTGCAGATAGTCATAGGCTATATATACTAGGTGCATACCGCGGTTTTAGTGGTAAGAAGTTTTTCAGTCGGATTTTTTAAAGTAACTTCTAACTACTTGTTATAATTCCAATACTGTTTATAATTGTATGGTCCCGTTCTGAAGTATTTCCCTGGAGTTATGTAAAATTTTGCTCGCGAGATGTTTTTTGCGAGACAACAGCTAGTGTTCTGTAATTTGTTGGAAAATATCCTGTTTTCTACTGAAATTGTTGTTTGAAGAGATTTTTATGGAAATTATTACTCATGTTTGTCCTGGGCTATCAATATTGGTTATGTATAACCAGGTGATTCTAAACTGAGTATCAACATAAAATTGACTGAAAGAATATCGAAAAATAAAGTATAAATGTTTTTGTCAAACTCACTTTAGTACAAAAATATTTAGAGAACTTCGATTGAAATCATCAAATTGAATGCGAAACTCATAACTACTCTAAGCCGTAGCCTGTTAAAAAGAAACTAATGTGAAACTAGATCACGGTGACGACACGCGGCTTCGCATGACCCAGATTTGTGTAATAGCGCTTAGGTGAGCATATTTCAAAAATGTGAAAAGTTTTTAACGAAGTATAATAAGTTAAGTAATAACTATGATCATGTAACTCACTACAAGTAACAATATTTTGACAAATGACAGAATTGGCGGGTGCCGTAACTCTTTCCATAGCCCAAATATTAAATATCAGCACTTACAATACTTTATTTTACAGTTATCGCCTTTTCCAATAGTTTAGTAATTTAAATGAATAAGTTATTTAATTGTAAAGGGCCTCTCAGTGTTGGCCTTCACTGATGCCTTAGTAAAAGCCAGCCCTAGCCCAGATCCGTGTTTAAAAATATAGTAATCAAATGATGCTTATAGACGCTTTCATTTTCGTTTCAAAGAATTTTCCAAATCCGCCTTAAGAAAAGATTTTTAAGGCAGATTGGCAGATTTAATTCAATAAATGTTCTTCTATTTATACATTTATTGTAGATGGTAGCGTCGAGAGCGGGCGACCTAAGAAGATGTGGATGAATGTGTGAAAATGGATATGTGAGAAACAGGAATGAATGAAAAGATGCGGGTAATAGAAAATATTGGAAGAGGAAGACTTGCTCTGCCGACCTCACGTAGTGCGATGAGCTTAGGAAAATGATGACCTAAGTATTAATGTCCCTAATGGGGTAAGGTTGCTTATATCGTACCCCCTAAGGAAATATTGCTCTAATTATCTCTGTATTTGAATAAAAACAAAATGTTTAGCATCTAAAAAACCTTTATTTATCTGACTTTCAATCAACAATCATAAAAAATGAAAACTTGTATATAGATAGTTATTTTAGCATAGGTACCTACTTCAAAAACATAAATCCGTTAAGATTAATGCGTTTTGCCTATTGCCATTTACTATCTTCGCATGATGCATATCTAGAATGATAATATTTTGTCTTTAAAACTAAAACTATTAATAGTAGATTAGTAGCCAAGGGCTGTAAGGCATCAATTGCAAGCCCGAGATATTTAGGCGCACGAGCGCAGCGAAGGCGCCTATAGTTCGAGGGTGCAATTAATGCTTACACCCGAGCTAACTACTCTGCTTTACATCTCGATTATGAGGTAAGTAGAAAAAACCGGCGTTACAATAATGAAAAATTTTAATTGCTGCTTCAGCTTCCATTTGCATTGAATCGGGAGTGCAGCTTATATCTTCACCACTTGCAGAACTCATGTATTTTCGTAATTAGCACGTAATTATAAAAAAATCCCAAAAACAAACAATATTTAAAGTAAAAGTTTTCTATTTCCGTCTTTTTTATTTTTTTTTTAAATTATTTTTTCAAGAACAAAATTGATCTGCGCCGTTTGATATTTAAAATTGATGACTATTATACTCATACGAAGTCAAGGCTGAATAGCGAAGCGACCTCTTTTGTCATTGGGCTGAATGCATGATGTCTATTGCTAGTATGATGATTAGATGTAAGCGAACTTTTTGAAAGGGTAAAGTTTTTTTTTTAATTACTTACCGCCCTAGGGCTTTTCTAGCTACATTATTACCCTAGAGCGCTAATTGGTCACCTACAAGCCCCATTTGGAGGTAATAAGGACCTACTTACCGAATATGAGAGATGTAAATGAAGATTGAGTGAGCTAACACGACTTTCCTCTAAAATATATACAGATTTAATGTTACAATCACGTTGTCAGTTATTGAAAGTTATTAATTTATTTCTTATCTTCATGAAAACAGAAAAATTGGGGAATATCCAGTAACAATAAATTAATTGCTTTGTGTAGGTATTTTCATAATTTCCTTAATATATTAATAACTATATATATATATTAATATTATATAAAGTATATATTATAATAATAAGTTTTATTTCAATAAGTCAGACAGTACATTTGGTACACAAATTTAATCTAATCCGGCTCGATTCGAACCTGGTGCAAACGTGCCCGTGACGCTAGATGCGTTACCGCGCTGGATGGCGATGGCTAACCTTTGCACCAGAAACGAGCCGGACAGGGACTATTAAAAATAATTTTACTAGCACAATAGTTATAGCAACGAACCGCAGTGACCATTGCTCTGATTCGGAAGCGTTGCTGTCAAGACAAGATTTACAGTCAGTCCCGGCGACCCCGGCGTATAACGGGACGTTTCAAACGGGACGTCCCCTTTAATTGTCCCCGTGGGAAATTTGTCCCGTGTTTTATTTGAATCCAGTTTAATCCCGGTTTTGGAAGCATCGGGATTGCCGATCGAATGCGAATTAGTACGTATTCTTTAGTGCTGTGAGGTTTTTTGCTAGTTCGTATTTAAAGTGTAGTAATTTTCGGTAGCAAATATAGTTAGACATATTTAATGTAATTTTTTAATGAATATTGTATTAATATTATTAGCAATTACATGTCAGTTTTTGGAAAATGATAATAATTAAATTGCAGTGAAATAATTATTTTTAGATATACAAACGATAAAAGTCGCGATTGAAAAAAATGTAAACCTACTTCCATTCTGCACGCAAAACTTACGTAATACTGATAATGTCCTCTTAGTAAATAAAAAGTTATATTGAATACCAACAAAATGTACTGGACTAATTTTGATGAAGTTTAAAATATATATATATATATATATTACATACACAAAAAATACATACAGACAAACATAGCATCACCTCCTTTTTGGAAGTCAGTAAAACTAAGCTATAACGTTCTTCTGCTGGGTACAATGCCTCCTCTATACTACAAATGTGAGACTTAGCTCAACACGTTAATCTAAATGAGGGAAAAAATCTAAAAATATATTTTCAGGTAGCAGATATATTTACTAACTTTTCTTATCTACCTACCGTTAAAGCACGTTATACTTATTTGGATATGATATGATCCGGGAATTGAATCCAATACCTTGACGCTCGAAAGTCAATCAGTCACCCTTAGATCTAAGCTATCCCAGTTCTGATAAATACATAGTTTTATACATTAAACACTTTTATTACCAACACCGCACTATCACTCCATCTTTACTTCAAATCCGAAGAAAAACGCCAACTTTAATACCTTCGACCAAAGTTTACCGATTTCACTGCACCTTCTATAGATTAAATCTCGATTGTGCCGTCTCGCTCTAATCATTAAAGTTAGAAAAGGACTTAAACCCTGGACTCGGCTCGCTCATTTACATGGGAACTTTTTAATACCTTTCCGCAAGTCACAAGATAATGTTCAAGTAAAGGCTTAGTGTTTGGCCATAGATTTGGCGGAGGGTGTACTCGGAGCAACAATCTTGTTTCTTATGGTAAACAAGTACCTATCCAAAAAAAAAACATTGTTATCGTCATTATGTGGTGGCGGCCATCTTGGATTTAAAATATAGCATGGTGTTATAGTATTCTACTAGTTAAGCTCTTTCACATAATTTCCAAATTGAGGGAGTTGTGAAAAGGTGTATCATCTTGGACCGATTTTTATCAAACATATCTAAAAAAATACCCGTCAATTTTTTATATTTTTTTATATGAAGGGCTGAGCAGACCTCCCTGAGGATGGAGACAAATGAGCCCTATGCATCTGAGTGACTATTTGACCTGATTGTCCTGGAACTCTGGGGACAGAGTTCGCGACGTCCACTTCGATGGCATCTGAAGAAATATACCCGACTAATTCTATTACATGCCTATACCTAGGTATTCAAAAATCAGAAACTTGCAAACCAAGGTTCTTTCAAGATCGGTTAGGAACCTGTACGAGTACTAATGTTCTAGACAAACATTCATACATGCAAATGGACAGACAAAAAGCGACGCTTTGAGCGTGGCAAAATTTTCTTTTATTTTTAACAAACTTTTGCAAAGGCGACTCTAAAAAATTAAATGAATATTTATTTCACAAAAAATATTGTAGAAATACAGATGGTTTGTAGAATTTTTTGTACAGCTTTATTTTGCCGAGACTCGACATGTCAAGATTTCAACACTGATTACATTAAAATTAAATGAATAATTACTAATAAAAAATTTAAATACAAAGACAAATCACAGTTATACGGACAAAACATTTTGAAACTGTCAAGTAGGTATGCCATAAGTCTAGAAAAAAGACACAAAACAAAAAACACAATAAGAATCGATTAAATTAATATTAAAAAAGAGGTTAAAAATTAAAAAAAAACGTTAGTAATAAATATTAAAACTTTACTCTATTTTCGTAGCCCCACGAACAATCTGCGGACTTTTCGTCTTAGCTCGGACTTAGGCTGAACTCAGAGTTCCAGACACGATAAGAGCGTGAACGGTAAAAACTGGAATTAAAAGTATTAGCCGAGAAATTTCTGGAACAATCAACGTAGTCGACTGATCTTATACAATCTTGTTGAAGTAAGCATTTTGTTATTAGCTTTTGTACATATAGTTAGAACATATATTTTTATCGTGTAAGTTTTAGTTAAATTTTTATTATGTTTTATAAGTTGTGAAGAGTAGACGAATAAGTACATATTTTTTTACCCGACTGCCCAAGAGAAGGTAGTAATGTTTTTCGAGTGTATGTTTGTAAACAGGTATGTGTGTCGGTGTTACCTGATTTTTTTGAAACGGCTGAAATGATTTTAAATATATTTTCTTGTCGAAACGAAATATTCTCATAAGGATTTTAGTAATATTGATTGTTTGGTCACTAAATCTGAATAACTGATGACTGTATCGATGCCTGATGAATTATGTTGTATACGTGCGACTAGACGTATGCGTATGCAATAGCTTTACCGCGGCAGTCCCCGAGTGTCACACGTATTTTTTCTTTTACAATGGGTTCACTTTGATGGGTAGACTAACACATTTAAGTATTGTCACACCTTTCTGTTACACGATGTATTATTCGCAAATAATTATCAACTGCCTCAAACTAAATATTAGACGTAGGAGATAGTTAATTTGCTTTATACATTGTAGCATATTATGTCGAATGTACTTACCTACTAGCTTTATAGGTAGGTATACCTAGTTAAGGCAAGCTCATCAATCTGAAGCATCAAAGTAGGTAAATAAATATCAGAATTCCAAATGAAGAGCTATCACGCACTGCGATCTATTTTCTCCAGATTTAATAGAAAGGGCTTGTTTCATTTTCGGCCAAATTTCGGGAAAATACCGAAACATACCGTAAGATGTGGTTAACATTATGTATTAATGAAACCTGCATCAATCACCTCCTTCATATTGTACAAAAATATCTAAACTGTGAATTATAGTGGAATTATGACATCATTGGAAGATTTATGTATCCTTGATTGATTTCAATGGTCACATTAGTCTATGAATTGTACCGCCCGTCACAAATATCAAAATTGACACAGTAAAAACGCGTAAATCACATTTTTGCAAAAATGGCGTGGAAATATTTTGATTCCAAATTTATTCTGTATACTGCGATAAGTTACTCTATCCTAAATTTGGTTGATAGATTAAGGATTAGTAGTCCCTAACGTATTTATGGTATCATGTACACTGTCCTGGCCCAGGCTCCATACATTATTGAAACATCTCTTTTAGTCAGCCGTCGTAACGCGTTAAACTTTTACCGTTCTTTGTCTTGTTTTGGCACGTGACGTTCTGCCGGAACACTGTTAGGTGCTTGGCAACATATTTTACAACTAAAGGGTTGTAGTTAGCCAAGCTAGCGATTGGAAACGCTCTACCACCATGCTATGGTTTCCTCACGATGATGTTTTCCTTCACCAGTAGCTCAGGCTCTTTTTGAATGTTTTGTGACCCTATGCATACCACACACACACCCCACATCATCGCTACATCGATTTTGATGATTATTTCTACTTTAGTTTTTTTTTACAACAATATTGCTTTAATAAATATACAACGTGTAACGGAGAGGTGTGACAATACTTAAGGTTGTTAGTCAAGTGATCAAGGTATTATGTATGGCAATTGAGAGAATACCAGCCCCAATCCGTAGCTAATTATTTTCCGATTTTGCGGGTAGTGCGTGGGAGGCCTAAGCGAGCTAATCCTACAATTTGGAGGCGTTCGTTTCGAAATGGCTCTTATTAACCACAAGATCAATTTAAACACCTTAAGCTACTCAACGATGAATATGAAAGCATCTTATGCTGAGAAAATAGAAAGAACAGATTTACAAATGACTGAGAAGTGAGACTTTTTGTATGAAACAGCTGTTTTTTTCTCTAATATAGAGTTGGTGCGGTAGTAAAACTTGTTTCCCAGGATGAGTATATTGACCTCCTTTCGACTTAGTACACCCCTAACTGGTAAAGGTCGGTTGAAGAAGAAATGACGTTTCATTTTCAAGGATGTGTTTCATAATGTGTATTAATGAAACCTGCAACAGCTGTTGCTTCCTTTATAGTGTACAAAAATATCTAAATTCTGTGAATTACAGTAGAATTATGGCATCCCTTGAAGAATGTTTGCATCCTACGTTGTCTCCAATGGTCTCATTGGTCTATGAATTGTAAAAGGTCAAAATTGATACAACGAATCACCTTTTTACCCGAATGCAAATAAAGAAGAGTTATTGCGTAAATGACGTGGAAATATTTAAGTGAATTTTATACACCGCGTTATTTTGAATTTTGGTTAATAGTTTATTGATTAATAAGCCCTGAAGTATGTATGGTTTCATGTATACTGTCCTGGCCGGAGCTCCATACATTTATAAAACTTTTCATTACTCGTAGAATCTATACCTAAATTATTCTGTGTCTTAAACGCTCAGATGTTTTATCACCGACAACCTCAGGACTGATACGGGAGATAATTAACTGGATAGCGAACGAACTATTGATATAATACTAAAGGAAATAGAACGTATAATATTACATTTGTGACACTAGATATAAGATTTTCCTTGTATATTTGATGTTTGTGTATCTGTAATAAAGGATTAGGTTATTGATTTATTGATTCATTCATATTGTTTCTTTTTTGCCTAAGAAATTACCTAAAACTCTGACATAGCGCTTGCAATCACAGATGTGTTTATGTGTTACGACACATACACTTTCTAATCATGAAGAAAGTGTATGTGTCGTAACACATAAATTGGTCAAACGCATGTCTGATACAGTCGAGTTTTGTATTTACACTCGATTTAATTCTCATGCAAATATCTTAGCTTTTACATATTTTCCAAATTTAGAAATTATAACTAGTACTTAGTAGCTATTTCAAAACTTTCTTTCTGATGCATCTAATTAACAGACTGCCTGATATTACCAAAAAAACTTTTAAACTTATAAACAAAAATAATATTACCTAAAAAACAGCCGAAAACTATACCTTTATAATATGTTTTATAGATTTGTAAATCAAAAGCTTTAAGTTTTTTATATTAGAAACTTTGTTAAACTTCCTCACCTACTAAGTATGTGACCATGTGACGTGTCAAATGACGTCAGACCTACTCACAGAAGTCAATGTGCTACTTCATACACTCTCTTTTCTTAGTTTTACATCTACGCATGAACGGATCTTACGCACATATATGTACTACTACAGTATTAAAGGTCACACCCGTTCACAAAACCATGAAAATTGAAAGTTGATTTAAAAAGACTAGCTTTACGTAATATAACATTTTTCAACGATCATGGTCACATACACGGATGTGTGACCGATATTTGTTTTATTTTTGTTTTTTTTTTTGTATTCTTAGCCTTTGTTCGACAAGATTATAAAAATTGTTATTTTTATCACATATACAATTCCTTCCGGTTAAAATTTAAGTCAATATTTAGGTCAGTCAATTCGATCAAGTCAGTGTCCATTTTAATATAGGTTTTTAGGGTTTCGTCCAAAGTAAGATTCGTTATTTTTTTTCCAATACAAAATCAATTTGACTGTTCCACCATGGTTTTATTAATATACCGTTATTTAATGTTAAATTACCAGCATTATTACTGAAATATTACATTTTAATTTTAAACATTTACGATTCTTATCCAAACGCATTTGTTATTTAAATTTCATTAACTTTATAATCTAACATTAACTTTATTTCTAACATAGTTAAATTTAGTTTAACTAAGTTATTGCAAAAACCAAACAAAGACATACTAAAGACGGTTATAACGCCTATTCTTAAATAATAAATTATGTGTATCACATCACACTAATATTATATAGGCGAAAGTTAATATGTTAAAGTTTATAATTATGTTTGTTTGTTCCTCCTTCACGCTCAAGCGGCTTAACGGATTTGAATTAAACACGAAGATAGCTTATGCCTTGTATTGACACAAAGGTTACTATTTATCCCGGAAAATAGAAGTGTTTCTATGGGATAATGAAATATCTAGCGCGTGTTAAACTGTGTAATTTTTTTATAACAGTAACGAAATTTGACTTCCTCACAAAATTACAAATGTTCATGTACTGCTTTCTACGGTAACATTATTACGTCATTCATCTCGCTCGGCAGCACTTTCTAATGCTGCGTCTCTGTCGCACGCGACCTTGAGGGAAACTGAGCGCCGCGCCGTTTTGTAAGATGGTGCAAGTGAAAGGAAAAAAGAGATTTAAGCAACGTAAGAATAAATTACAGTAGCCTTGTTATATATATACCTACTTAGCTAGAAATGAAAGGAATAAGTGTTTTTTTAAAGTAATTATTCTTATTTCTTTATTCAGATTACATTAAATTAAATTATAACTCGCGTGTAATGACCGTTATTATAAGTTAATAAAAGTTTGGTTTTTATCTTTGTCTTCTAAGGATAATTTGTAGAAATATACAAAATAGAAAAATTGTGTTTTTGGGTTAATTTATTTTTTAAGTTCTTAATTTACATTGACAATATAAAAAAAATGTATCAACGTCTAACTACTCAAGTAAATTTTCACCCAAAAGTGAATAATTTGTTGATTTAGTTAAGATTGATCAAATGCATTTGCATTTCATTTAGTGTAAGAAACATTGTTATATTCTTTTTATCACTAGCCATATCTGTTGTATATTAAAAATTGTTGCTAAACAGCAAAATTTGCATTTATCCTGTTATTATTTGTGTTAGTACCATTGGTTATTTATATGTTAAATAATCAAGGGTTAGTACCTACATAAAACGTATATTTGTCTGGAGGTTCATACGCAAGTACAGACCGTATCTATCTTCTAACAAATTTTGACTAAAGTTAGTAGGTATGAAATAAATATGATTATGTATCAGTTTTCAAATTTTATAAATAATATAAGAGAGTCGTAGATGTTTTACAAATACATTTTCCAAAAACGGAGAAAATTTGCTACAGTGCCACTTACCGGCCAATCCTAATCTAATCTTTGAATGAATATAATCTTTGAATGAATATAGCTTTATTGCACACCAAAAAAAAATATACAGCAAACATATCTATACAATGGTAGGTGTAATCTTTCTATCTTGTCTGTCGATATAATTACGTAGTCACAAAAAAGCTACTGCTCACGAGATCAGCTTTTCTCAGAATTACTAATTATTTAAAGTATAATTCAATCAATTAGTTCTAGGACGTCGCGTCGTTTGCGGAGCTGAGGGCGTGACCCTCGTTCGGGTCAATTTTTGCCCAACATATCTCGTTGGCCATTCAGATGGGGAACGCTGCTAGCCTGGTAAGTTTAGGCATGTGAACTCCTTGTTGTTAACGTGACCTTATAGGCCTAAAAAAAATTGTGACTTATTATTAGGTACATATTATAATTTGTTTTTTTATTTTAACAAAATACCAATAATGTTGACAATAGGGATGATTAGTAGGAGCCCCCCGCTTTTCCCTAGGTCAATTAGTTAAATTAATTATACATGAGTTGAACCAAATCGCTATTACCCAAGCTTTACGCCAGCTAGCAAGTATAATACTGCGGTCACAAATACCTTCTGAATTACCATCGCGGCTCGCAGTAACTCACGCGCTCGGTCAAGTTTAATGCGTTGACGTTTTGTTTACGTTCCTTACCGCACTGTTTATGAAAAGGCTTTTTAGGTGAAATGTTTAGGTGAACGATTAAGGATTTAGGGAGGAGAAAAATAAGCGGTAAATATAGGGAAATCGAATAGAAAAGAAATATATAAAATTTGTACCAAAAAATTTCTTGTACTAACAGAGACTTCATAATTAATATCTACGTTTCTTGTCATAGACCGGTCTTCCGTTGGTGCCGGCAGGCGACGTCACGCAGGCACAGAAGCTCGTACAATGTAGGTACATAACATTTGACGAGAAATAAAAAACTTTTATAATCTCAACTTTACATCATCATCTTCCTGACCCACTATGCAGCTATGTGGGGTCGGCACAGCATGTCTCCTTCATAATAATAATTTGACATTGGGAAAAAAATAAGTCGTACGGTGCAATAACTAATAATTTAAAAAAAAGACAAAAATTAAAAATTTACTTCTATTTAATTATTTGATCTTTGATTAAAGAAGTAAATTTTGCACTCTTACACTATCTAAGGGGAAAGATTTGTGATTTGTATGTAACCAATATACTTTAATCTACCTACTAAACTTAATTTTAAAAAGCTACATTATCACTGAATAGCATAGGTTATATTTCTTACAAAAAAAATAAGAGATCCCTAGAAATTGCTGGAAAATGTGTTTCATCGCATAAGCTGCGGTATGTATTGATGATAACACAAAAAGAATCTACAATATTATGGAACATGTCAATGTCTAGAAAAAACTGCACGAAACCATATGTCAAGCTCACGTGATTGACGGCATCATTCATCGACTGTTAAGCGGTACGAATTTTGTTAGGTAATAAAGATTAGATATAAGTATCATAGTTAGATTTAGCGTTAGTTTTTTTTTGGCTAATTTACTTAAATTATCCAAAAAAAACAAAACTAACAATTTTAATATTTTTATTTAATTTATTTTTATATTTTTTTGATCGATTCAACGCGTAACTAGAATGCAGGTTTTTATCTATCCCAACGTATAAATATTGCCATTCAGCGTGGTAATGCGGCTAGCATGTAGGCACGCTGCCCACGAGTGGAGCTTTTGGATTATCTGTAGATCTTAAATGGTCTATAGGTAATCTTATTGCTATATTTTTTGGTGTTGTAGTTAGCTATTTTGTTTTGGTATTAAAGGCACTTGCCCATAAAGCAGTGGAGTATTAGGAAGTTTTTGTCTACGAAGCAATAATCAGCTAGCTAATTTTATTACTAGTAGATTTCGCCCGCGGCGTTACCAGTAACAAAATGGAATATAAAAAAGTTTCGAACTTTGACCTATTTGACTCCCTTACGGTTGAATTTTCAAAAATCCTTTCTTACTACATCCCTATTTCCAAATTTCATGTCCCTAGGCTCAGCGGTCTACGCTGTACGTCAATTCCTAGAAAAAAAAAACAGTCAGTCAGGACTTACTCGTTTACATATAGATACGAGTAGATACTTGTATGTTTAGGGTGTACTAAGCCGAAAGAAGATCATTAAGAATTATGAACAACTTTCTCAAGAGAAGCGATATTCAAGATCTAATAATTGCTATATTCAGGTAAAAAGTTTGTTGGCCGTCGAGAATTCTTTTTCTCGAACTCTAGATTAGTTCCCATACTAAAAGTACTCAGGAAATACTCCGTTGTTTGAAATAAGTAATACTAATTCAATATAAATGATTCGGCAAAATTTTGAGTTGCCTTCAACATAGAAAATTTAAAATTTCGCTATGATGTAGAGTTCCTCTTCTAGACACGGGTCTTCCATATGAAGACCCGTGTCTAGCAGAGAAACTCTACCGCCTTGGCCAAAATCAGGTTGAAAAATGAAACGAGGGTCTTCCAAGATTTAACGACTAGGCTATTTAAAATTTTGACAAAGGCTTTTGAGAGAATTCAAAAAATAAAAGGTTTTCAATCTTTTGTTTTATTTGTGTTGTGTATTCCCTAATTTCTCAGAGATGCTTGTACCGATTAAAAAAGATATATTTTTGTTCGAAACAGTCATTCTTTAGTTGATCTGTCTTCCAATATTATCAAAAACGGGTTCAGTACTTTGGTTTACAAATCAAAGTTACTGAAAAATTTCAAAATAGGTAAATGAAAACTTTTAAGTCAAATTTTTCAAAGTTATTTTGCGTTTGATTTTTAATTTGTGTTAAATATTAACATATTCATAAATAACTTGGGGCAAAGCCATAATACTTGAAACAAATTAAGAATACCTGATACTTTGCTAACGTTACCTTCTACTAATTAATAGTTAGCTGTTTAATTATCTCACCATGTAATCGTGTGAAACGTAGAGAAATCAGCGGTTTGGATTTCCGCTAAATAGTGACGAGCTGTTAACTACTTATAATTTTTATAATTAGCTACCAAACAGCTTGTAAATTCATCATCATTATCGTCGGGAAGAAGACGTCCACTGCTGCATATAGACCTCCCTTTTACATGCCATTCCGAACATACCAATTGCATGCATTGGCTATTTGTGACCATGTCGTTGGTCCACCTAGTGGGAGGGCTACCTACGCTGCGTCTTCCGGTTCGTGGTCGCGACTCGAGAACCTGTCTTCCCCATCAACTATCGGTTCTTCGAGCGATGTGGCCAGCCCATTGCCGTTTCAGGTTGCAAATCATACGTGCTATTTCGGCAACTACGGCTCTTCGGCGAATTTCCTAATTACGGATTCTATCGCTCAAAGACACTCCAAGCTTAGCTCTCTCTAATACCCGCTAAGCAAATTTGAGCTTATCTAGCAAGCCAACAGTTAAAGACCACGGTATCTGTGCCATATGTCATTGCTGGCAACACACATTGGTTGAAGACCCTTGTCTTCAGGCACTGCGGGATTTTCGCTGAAAAGATATTATGACGTAATTTCCCAAACGCTGCCCATCCAAGTTGGATTCTTCAGGCGACCTCTTTGTCAAAGTTGGATCTGCCTAGTTAGTCCAGTTGGACTATCTGCCCGAGGTAGTTATCATCATCATCATTAATCTTTACCGACGCACTGCTTAGTATAGGTCTCCTCTTGCGCGCATCATCCTTTCCGGTCCTGTGCTAATGTCGTCCACCTATATCCGCCCCTGCCACATCTTTCGCCCAGCTAATAGGTGGTCTGCCTAGTAGTCTTTTCCCATTTCGCGGCCACCAATTTGTGACTGCTTTGGTCCACCTGCCGTCATCTCTTCTGAGCAAGGAAGAAGAGGTAGTTATCAACAACAACTAACAACTTCGAGAGTATCGTCTCCAACAACTATCGGTACGGGTACAAAATGGACACAGGACATTATCTTCGTTTTGTCCATGTTCATTTTAAGACCCACCTGTTGGGAAACATTACTTAGGTTGGTGAGCATAGCACTGAGGTTTCTTCATCGACTCTACCATGATGACTTCGGCAAAACGTGAACGAATTAAAAAATGCACTCAGTATGCTTCTTACTCGATCGCGATATAGATAGAAGATAAGATAAGACAACTCTTTATTGAAGACCAGCTTATTAACACTATTTTAAAAAAAAGTAATAAAACGTACTAAATTTCTAATAGCGGCCTTATCTCTTAAAGCGATCTCTTCAAGTCTACTATACACGTACAAGGTATTACAAAACTGAAGCGGCCTTAGCGAGGTAAAAATAATAATAAATAATAAACATAAATAAATAGATAAAAGTAGTTAACAAGATTTAGAACAAATACATACATAACGATTTATTATATATATAACAATAATACGAGTGTAATGAAGTATTGTACATAATTGACAATTAACAAATCAGTTGAAGGTGTCTTGATTTCATACAAAACTGAGTTAACGCAAACGAAGAATCTTGGCTGAATATGCTCCGAAATAAAATCAACATTTTATAAAGCTGATTACAATCCTACGTTAATCAAAGCAACGTCGCCCATGGAAAGACTGAGCATCGATTTCAAAGGTATCTTGTAAAACGAAAGAATAAATACATTTTGGCCGTAAGTGATGAATTTTCACGTTAACCATTTGCGTTAAGTACTGTGTTTTTTATTGTTTTCGAATTTAAATGAGATATGTATTCTAAATAGATGAAAACTTGCACTAAGCACTCAAATCGCGGACCAAAATTAAAAGAACCTCAGAAATATTTGTTAATTATTTATGAATCTTTCCTTACAATACAAACTTATATTCTTACGTACAAATAATGATTTAGCGTAAAAATGTTTGAACAAAAATATTTCGATATAACTTTGGACAAACATCTTCATAAAAACGACTAGGTCAAGCTTAAGCAAATAATCTTGCAAGAGAAAAGCACATACAGCATTTAGGATTTCAATGCCGTGTATTTTTAACCGACTGCAAAATAGGAAAAAATATTATTCCAACTGATGATGCCAATAAAAACTTATGGTATACAGCTTTGGGGCTGTACTGCTCAAAGTAATAGGCTCATGATCCAACGATTTCAAAATAAAGTACTGAGGGATATTACCGATGCACCTTGGTACATAAGAAACAACGATCTTCACTAGGACTTAAAAGTAGATTTCGTTGAACAAGTGATAAA
This sequence comes from Ligdia adustata, assembly GCA_947049295.1. Lineage (NCBI taxonomy): Eukaryota > Metazoa > Arthropoda > Insecta > Lepidoptera > Geometridae > Ligdia > Ligdia adustata. The sequence continues at coordinate 8,618,464 of OX346237.1, forward strand.
TAAATACGCCGAAGCTCACCAAAACCAGCTTCACCATCATGTCATAATTATTTGAAATAATAATTTTTTTCTTAAGTAATGACTATATGTTCTTCGATGTCACAGCAACGCCTAGCATAATTAGATTTTTTTTTGTACAAATCGTTTAGGTACTTTATATGTTTCACAATATTTTATCAAAATTTGTTCACAAATAAATCCGCTGAATTAAAGTCAGTTTTACATTCAGCATTTGATATGCTTAGAAATGAAAATAATGATTGCATTTTATCATAATTTTTTTTATAATATTTTCGACGTATAGCTCGTCTATATTGAAACTATTAGCAGTGCCTACAAAACAAATAGCTTACAATCATTATAGCTTAAGTCTAACCACAGAGTATGATTATGATTCCTAACAGCTCATAATAGTACTCTTGAATTTATTAGGAACAAGGTATTCCAAGCTGTTTCTTAGCCGTTCTCTTTAAGTAAATGCCACTGGTAAATTACGAAACTAAAATTATGACTTTAGCCTGTCACGATGCAATTTTACGATGAAATTATTGTTTTTGAGTGGTCGGTGGGCGCAGTTGGTAGCAACCCTGCCTTCTGCGCCGCTGGTCCCGGTTTCGATCCCCGGACAGGTTAGACATTTGTGTGCATGAACATATCTGTTTGACCTGTGTGACCTGTTTATTAAATATATATAAGTATGTATTTATGTATATAAGTATGTGTATCAGACATCAGGTTACCATAGCACAGACTTTGCCTAGTTCGGGACCTGAAGACCTTGTGTTGTCTCATATTATTATTATTTACTGAGCCCTTTTATCGGCTAGATTTAAACATGAAACAGGTGAAAACAAGCAAGCAAACTTGGTTTCGTTTCGACAGTTTGTCGCTGGCAAACGCTAGTTGGCCGGGGCTGTATTTATTTTCTTTCAAAAATTTCCATCATAAAATGAAAATTGATATTAGTAGACCGAGCAAAGTGTCTCTGCTTTAATTTTAGGAAAAAATTGCTTTAAGTAATAGTGTATACTTACTTTGCTCGTATTTTCAAACAGTGTTGCCGAAACTTGGTATAAGTCTGATACACGTCCAAAGTTTATTTTTAAATCACCAGATATCTATTATTCAAACGATGATAACTTTATTGTATTAATTACTTATTATTAGGTAGAAAGTCATTTCCAATAATAAAATTAATGAAGTCACGGGAAATCAACAAGTTTTAAGTCACATTTTGTTTAAAGTATGCTATGTAGATAACACAGGTACTATTATTTAGTTTATTCTTATTTTCTTTTTGTCTGTCTTATATTAAATTGAATAGTAATATATGAATGTATTTTATCCGACTCTATAGTTTTATTAGTATGTATGTATTGGCGTATATGTATATTATAATATTATGTATTATATATTATATTGGTATGTATATATATATATATAGTTAATGTAATAGAATGTAATTGTGTATATTTGTATGTGTTTTTAAGTATAGATTACTTTCTTTATTGTAAGTACATATCGTATAGGACGGGGGCGTCCTATACATATTTTTTTTCTCAAACGTTTCCATCCTAAGGTTGCCTGGAAGAGATCGCTTTTAGCGATAAGGCCGCCACTTGAAGCACTACATGTAAATTAATATTTTTGTATTGTTATATTTTGTGTGTCTACAATAAAGCGTTGATCTATCTATCTATCTTTATTAGGGAAATCGAAATGACTAACTACAACAACAAAATATAGCAGATGGATTACCTTTAGACCATTTAAGATCTACAGACAATCCAAATGCTCTAACCCACTACCAGAGGGCAGCGTGCCAAGCAGCTAGCCGCATTATCACGCTGAATAGCAATGCTTATATTTTAAATTAAACGTGGTTAGGTTAAACATTTATGATTTTACAAAATATCGTATACAATAAAAATCAGTGACCTTAATAAATTGTATTGATTGTTTCGTACATGATTCCCTTGTAGGAAGTTATTTGGAATAATAAAAAGGCTAAACTGTTATAAAAAACAATTACACAATAACTATTCGATAGTCATTGCTTAAGCATGATCAACAAATATTAGTAAAGCGCATTATTTTACTCGTTACGTGAATTCTTATATTCTCCGCTTAATGAACTTTTGCATAATGTTTTTTAAAACAAAATTAATAATAATAATATATAATATACATAAATAATTTTACTGTACGTCTACATTTATTGTGCGAACTGCCAAGTTGTGGAATTCGCTGCCAAGTTCTCTATTTCCCGATAGCTATAATCTCGGTCTCTTCAAGTCACGAGTGAATCGGTTTCTTCTAGGCAAGCGCGCTACATCCTAGGCCGCATCGTCACTTTACATCAGGTGAGTTGCGGTCAAGCGAAGGCCTATTGACTATAAAAAAATAACTGTACGCTTATATACTATATGGCGTAGGGGTATTCTATTAAAAGATTTTTGAAAATTCAACCACTAAGGGGTCAAATGGGGGTTCAAACTTTGAAAGTTCTTATATTCAATTTTTATGTAGTGAGCAACATAGATGACAGCTATAAGTTAGGCATGAAAGTGGTGAAAACAAGGGCAAGCAATGGGCCGATGTTTGACGGTTCGTCGCTTCAACGCTGTCAAATATCGACTCCATTGCTTGTTTTCACCTCTTTCTTGAATGAAGTTAGTCAATAAGGTCAATAAAGTCAATAAGGACCGGTATACATAAATGTATAAAAATCAAACTAACGGTATAACATACATTCCAACGACAACAGGAAGTGGAGACTTAATGTGTAATTGTTATCTTAAATTTAACTTTATAACGAAAAATAATTTTAAATTAAAATCACTTTAGATTTAAATTTAAATTTATTTTTGTTATTTATATTTTATTTATTTATAACATGATAATTTTTTATTTTATTTATTTTTTTGATATTCAAGATAACATACTATACGGGAATATTCAAATCAAAACAAGTTGTACAGAACACTTTAGAAATAACTATATTTGTGTTCCAATTGTATTCATACAATAAGCATATTAACAAACACGTTCTATCAAATCTAGAACTAGCTTATTAACTTAATTTATAATCTAGTACATATAAGCACAAGTCAGCTGTCTTGTTACATAATATACTGTAATAGTATAAAGCTATGAGTAACGAATTCTAAACGTAATGTAATGTAACTCTAGAATACATTATGTACTATGCCTTCACTTTTAAGAGATCGTAGATTATTATAACGGTTTTTAATCCCGGATGCAAAAACGACGGGGTGTTTAGTTTGTGTGTGTGTGGCATCGAAGCTCCCAACGGATTTTGATTTGTATTTTTTTGTACGATGTCGGGAGTGTTCTTGGCTTCATATTTGATGTAAATCGGTCTAAGATGGCCGCCACCACGATGTACAATTCCGATTGCCGTTGCCGATTTATTATTTTTTATGTTATAATCATCATCAGAAACCACCCTTAAAAGGAAAATAAATAAAATTACAGTTTGATGCGATTTATTATTTGATTCGTCTGTAATCAATTCAATCAAAAATGAAGCGAAATATTTGCAACAAATTTTATGTGATTTTTTAGCTATTATTAGCTTGAAGTTCACGTTATAATATGGATTGGTAATTTTTTCGTGATTTTTTAGCTATGAGTTCACGAAAAATTACCAATTTAATATACGAGTAAAATATCAAAATGTTTTATTTATTGCTTTTGTATGTTTTGTTTCATAATAAGAATAACACAAACATAATTGATAACCAATACATATAGATTAAGGCTGTATTAACCACTTTATGGTCAATAATTTAAATTGATAGCCATAAATTTATTTAATTCGGTCTTGGTCGATGGAGCCTGTTTTACCCACTTCCCAAAAAAAGAAGAGGTAATAAATATTTTATTATTGTTATGTGTGTTACCTGATGTCTCGGACACAGCTGGACCAGTTTGTTTTTCTATTTAGATTTCATCAAAATCGGTCCTGAGGTTTGATTTTTAAGTCGAAATTACTGAAAAGATCGGCGGATGCCATAATGGAAGTTAATAATTACTTATTTTTTTAAACTGTTTTCCTCATTTTTTGACTATTTATTCTGTGTAGTTGTGTGCTATTATTAATATTTCTTTACTATTTCTTATTTTCCTTAACATTATTTTCTTAAACCATATTTTTTGACCTCACTGTTGGCTTACTTCAAACTGCATGTCACAGAATTGACAAAACTTAGAGAATGGCAGTATGACAAGTATTAAATAAAATTTGGAACTGATTTTGATAAAATTTATACTACCTGAGAGATAGAATAATAAATACCCTTTCAAATTGGTATTTGATGTTAAGAACATATTATATAACATTATGAAAAAAGCGATTAGGCTAAAAATTACCATTAATCATCAAACCGCCTTTTGAAAACAAAATTAAATAAGAATCGGTGGCGTTGATTAGGAGAGGCTTTTTTATGTCCAAATAGCTAGCTGATAATGATGATGATGTATAATCAAATTCTATCAAAATTGTTATTGAAGTTTTAGCTATACAAAGTTAACGGCTTGGGGTGAACTAAGACAAAAGATTTCAACAACTTTCACCATAGGATCATATCTGAAAACTGAATTCGTGATAAGAAATCAGCTGCTTCACACATTTGTGAAAGCACTTACTCACGTTACATATTTTGTTTCTGTTTAAGTTGTGTTTTCTGTTACAAATATATATATTTCTATTTCTATTTCTACATTTTGTCGACGACATATTAACTTTTTGTACAGAACAGCTGGTTTTTTTTCTTAATTTCAGGTTTGATTCTACAATATAAGTTTTTCGTAAAGATGAGTAGGCTTAGTTACACTCTTTTGGATTAGACAAAGTAGAAGAAACAGGAAACTAACTTAATTACACAATTTATAATCAAACTAAAGTTACAAATTACTGTTTTCTGTCAAAGACATGTCCCAACTCAACATAATGCCGGTTGAAACAACCAGCGTTGATCTTCCGTTGGAACCGGGTGGTGACGTCACGCATGTCGGTTATTACACCCCTTACTGACAGCCCTGTATTAATAGCTGGAAAGGTTAGCTCATACATTTATTCCTATACCGGCCTTTCTATAACAAAGCGTTTTAAATTTAATGTTTCATGGACGCGGCCTAGAGTTACGAAAGTGTGAGACAGTACGTAGTCCGGTGTTCTATCAGTGACCAGTAGTGAAGTGCAGCGGTGATAGAGTAGTAGTGTGCAAGTGACGTCACAATGTGGTGGTTCTTTCTATTTTGTGTTGCCGATGTGCTGTGTCAAAATGTTTCGGAAGTTACAGGTATTGTTTCTTTTTTTTTATAAAAAAAATTGAATTTCTTCTTATTTAAGTAGCGGTACCTAATTTAAAAATAATATTAAGTAATAAAATAAAATTTCAGCAACTTCTATTGAAACTATAAACGCTGCAAGTTTGACGTTAAAGTAAACCTTGCATCGTCAGGGTGTAAAATCACCTTTTAAATTATTTTGGTCCACTAGTTTTTAAGCTAATTCGTTACAATATACAAAAATACAAATGAAGAAGTATACATTAAAAAAAATCGAAAAGTGTCGACAGCAGCAGGGCAAAGCCCTAGCTACCGTTGTTAGGGACTACGGAGGAACCTCCTGACAATACAGCCTACTGAAGGCAAGTAAATGCCATTCCGCATCTTATGCACTGATAGGATTCAGCCATGCAACATTAAATTATTTAATGAAAACCAGTTTATTCCTGTTTTCAGCTTGACTACTAAATTGGAAGATATTAATTTCAGTGTCGAATTTAGGGCTGTTCCAGAATTGTTGAGTCACAGGAAACCGACCCTGACGGAGCGCAGAAATGCCCAGATCAGAATAAATTTTCGAGTTATCCAGTACGCAATCGTATCAGACAATAGCACTCCACTGAGGGGGGATGAATAACCCCTATGAAGGGGTAACAGCTAGTAAATTAGCTACACAGAAACAGAATTGTCCTTTCAAACAAATAAGTATTTATTCCTATTTGTCATCACAACCTGTCCCCGTAAGGTGACAAGTAGGAGTTAAAATTACTTTATGTCCCCTTCTTAGTCTAGAGATGTCAAGAGCTTTTTTTATAAGTGACTTAACTCTAACATGTAAATATGATTGTACAAGTTCACATCTGACATTTTTATGCGCCGAAACTTTTGATTAGATGGCACTACTTTTTATACCTAAATAATGAGAAATACATTAATTTCAATATTATTACAAACTCGCAATACAAAGATGTAAAATCAAAAATTCTGATTTTATTCTACACTATAATATTATTAGTGTACATATAGATGTACATTAATAATATTATAAAGAGGAAAGATTCGTATGTAACGAATAAACTAAAAAACAACTAGACCTATTTCAAAAAATCTTTTTTCATTATAAATCTACCTACATTATTACTGAGTAACATCAGCTATAATTATTAAATATAATATGTGGTTAGAAGCAAGTTCGAAATAACCCGACTGCTAAATACTAAACCTGTGTATCAACCTAAATTTCTTATTTTTTTATTTTTGATATACCCAGTGTCACTCTCACGACTAAGACAAATCTATTGACACCACTTACATCAAAATACGACAAGATGTTTAGGCTTTAGGGCGTGACAAAGAAATATACATACATACACTCGAAAAACATAACTATCCTACTTTCGCAGTCAGGTACAAAGTATAACTAGGTCGACTAAAAAAAATTATGTCTCTTATATCAGTGGTACACTTTAAAAAGTCAACTCTTTCACCTATTTACGCAAGAAAATTCAAACTAGATTTTCTCAGTTGCAAAACTTAGTGCCGGCATCTCGTTCTAGAATTCATTTAGAATACCTAGAGACGTTAGTATATCTAGTTACTAGACTTGTGCAAGGATTGCGTTAGGAAACAGTAAGCAACAAGTTAAATACCTGTTTACTGGTTATAGTTAGGTTTAGGCTAAGTAAACAGGTACATTAGAGCTTGCTGAATATAGTTAAGATAATTTATTCATTCACATCGCACATTACAATTCACATAAAATTTATACATAACATTACCTTAATTTATAATTTAACTAAGTAAAATAATTAATAACAAATATTAAGCAATTTATGTTGTAGTTCATTATTTGATATTAATTAATAAGATCTCCATTTGTATAAAACCTTTGATTAATTCGTCTACAAATTACTTTTTAGTAGTTACGGAAGAAATAATGGACTGGAATAATTTATATTAGAGTTGAGTTATGATAACTCTTCATTAAAACTGCCTTAAATATATTATTAATTATAATTATTTATATTTTATATTTTATACTATTATGTTTTGTGTATAAATAAAGCGTTAATCTATCTATGTATTAAACAAAGAGGCATATAAATTTAAAACAAGTGGTTATAATTGACTTCAAATAAACCGACTGAAAGAAATTTACAAGTAGAATTGCGGGATGCAGCTAGTATAGTTTATGACAAACTGCAGCTGAAGACGAATCTATTGACACCACTCACATAAAAATACTACAAGCCGTTTAGGCTCTAGAGCGTGCCAAAGAAATATACATACAACCCTCATTTAAACAATTTTTTTGAATTATTTTAATAATATAAAAAAGCTAAATAAATAGACGAATACTTCACTATAGATACACAGAACATAATATACAAGAAGTGGTTAAAATGACTTCAAACGCGGCAACAAAAACTTCAGCCGACTGTTTCTCCACGAGTAAAACCGTGGGCTTCTGCAGCCTATAACCAGATGAAGACAAATCCAACAATCATATCTAGCACATCAAAATCGATCTACCCGTTGAGATTGTTGAGTATCGCAAAGAGTTGGACATTACATACAAATACGAGATAAAGATAAAGTGTAGTGCCTCACTCGAAAGATAAAGTGTAGTGCCTCAAGTAGCGGCCTTATCGCTGAAAGCGATCTCTATATGATAGACGTCTTTTGGGTGGAGACTATTGACTAGCCTTACTATTTTTATTATGGGAGCGCTTGATCGATACGACGCGTGACCAGAATGCCGGTTTTTATCTAGCCCAACGTATAAGCATTGCCATTCAGCGTGGTAATGCGGCTAGCATACTCGGCACACTGCTCTTTGGTAATAATAATGGGGAGAAAAATCAAAATCTCAATATCTACAGATAATTCAATTAGGATAATTCGTAGATTTTGAGTGGTCCATTGGTCTATCTATCTGTTATTTTGAGTGGTCCATTGGTCTATCTATCTGTTATTTTGAGTGGTCCATTGGTCTATCTATCTGTTATTGTGAGTGGTCCATTGGTCTATCTATCTGTTATTTTTTCGCTGTAGTAAGTAATTTTATTCCTCCTCAATATTAGTTTTGAGTAAAACTATACTATATTTTTCTACCGTTTTCCAAAAAAGAGGTAAATTCTACAGTATCTTTTTATCTTTGCTACCTGATTTCTTGAAGATGGGGAACTGATGTGACAAAATTTAATTATATAATATAATTTAAAAAATTGTTTGTAAAGGGTATACCTCTGACGTGGTCCCATTATAACAGTATTTATCGAAATCGGTCGAGAGCTTTGATTTTTAAATCGAAATAACTCAAACAGTTCTATCCGCGCCTGCCATAATAGAATCCGATAGCCAATTTATTCTTGAAAAAAAAAATTATCTTACGTATTTATTAACATCATTTTCTATATTATTTAGTATTAAATCATATTCTATTCTATTATCGCTCCACGCTGTCAAGTATTGAACGCAATCAAATAGCATTCGACTTATCATAATAGATATTTAAGAACAGTAATAATTTACAAAAGATTCAGTTTAACACTAGTTGCGTACTCCAGGATGTGATTATATATGTTTAGTCATGCATTGAACGGCTACTTCGTCAGCTAAGTGCAATAAGCAATATTGAATACCTTTACTTAGCAGTTAGGAAATACGTAAGTAGAGTCTGTGAGGAAAGAGAACCGTCGTAGCGAAAAACGGAACTAATACATGATTTTATATGAAGCCCTCATTCGACCACATAAATAATAAATTATTAATAAAATGATTACTAAATAAATAGTATTATAATATAAGAAATGATTATGAAATGGTACTTAAATATTAGCATAGCAGCTAGTTCGTTATAATGTGTACATATTTCCAGGGGGGCTATCGGCTATCTGTATTGCTTTCAGTATTGCTATAGTCTTGAAAGCAATACTGTAGTTTCGTATCGGCTACGAAAGCAAGACCCTAGTATTGCTTTCAGCAAAGCGATGACAATTTTCAAAACAATAAGTGAACAAAAGATTGCAATGACTCCATATATTTGACAGATATTGGCATCGCCTAGCACGATGTAAGTACTACTGCTTTGAGTCTAGACATCGCCATCGTCATAGCTTTGAAACAAATAGCCGATAGCTCTCCAGAATCTATTTGTATATCTAAACAGTGGTTAAGTCCCAATACATATTTCAAGTTCATGCCATAATACTGTCAAGAGCTTGTCCACATATTACAAGATATGATTGAGACGAGCTAGTTGACTATTAGGTAAGCCTAGTCGGTAAACCCGTTGCCTCACAAGCGAAATGAAAGTTCAATCCCAGGTACAGGCATGCACCCGTGTTTTTTCACTCATGTGCATATTATAATTAATTAATTACCACATGCTGAAATGATGAAGGAAAACATCGTGACGAAAACTGCTTATCGGGGAACTTTCAAAGATAAGTGAAATCCCGAACCCGCATAGGGGAGACCCATGCCCAGCAGTGAGACACTGTGTGTTGATACGAAGTTACTATTATAACGTTTATATTGCTTGTATTATAAAGTTCGTTGACTCGCGTACAGTACGAGGTCAGGGTCTTATGTAATTAATTTTGATAATTAATGCAATTTTTTTATGTACTAATATGTATTATGTATGTCTGATAATGACGTAGTTCAACGACATAAAGTTTTTTGTTTCTTGTAAATACTTCGACAACCTCTTGACCGATTGTAATAGATTCTATTCAGATAAATACCTATTCATAAAATTTTATTTGATAATGCGGAGATGATGTTTTGGTTACAGACTGATAAAGCCAGCTGTATGTAAAGATTTTTGGTGATTATTTTTTCTTGACAAACACGGTCTGTTTGATGATATTTACATTTTTAATGTTTTTTTGGGCACTTATTTAGTAATAATAATAATTTAATATTTGTCCATAGAGCCCCCCCAAGTATTCGACTACCATTCGATGCCGGTTCTATCAGAGCTGGACGACTTCGACCTGTGCCTGAAGAAGCCTGATGCCGTCTACTGCATCGTAGACATGGAGCTGATGGAGGATGATACTCCACTGTATCAGTTTATAAAGGTACTAGTAAAACAAAAAATAAGATAGAAACTTTTGGTCCATGGGGTCCTAGCATCAAGAGTGTCTTAAAAAATATGCACTAAACTCATAGATGCCAGTGGAGACAAGAGAGCTGGTTAATTTCTTGCTCAACTGATTTCTGTGGCATTTCAACGCGGGAATGCTGCCAGCGTTCTTGGGACTTTGCCACACGGACATATTTTTTTTCAGACTTTCAATCATTTTTACATTCTAGGTTCTTTTTAGGAGTGTTTTAGATTAGTGTTAGAGATTCTTGTCTTTTTTTAGTTTTTGTCAATAAATAGTTTATAGTACATACAAAAAAAAATTAAGATAAATTAAAAAAAAAGAAAAAAAAAATGAATTAATTTTTCTGTTTTGTGAGTCAACACTAAAGTTTTCATCTAGCTATCTATCTATTAGTAACAGAATCCTGGACTAATTGAACTAAGGATATTTAAGAGGAATTGTTACCGCCCCCGCGAACGTCCCCTACGTGATGGCAGTCGGGAACACATACGTATTGACTTTTTTTTATCCTACACAGCTAGGCATTTGACCACAAGTTTGCACGACTATTGAAGTCAGCGATACTGTAGTAAGGAAGGCTGCCGTTACACACCGTTAGGTGCTTGGAGACAGATTTTACAACTTGAGAGTGGTAGCTAGCCAATCGAGCGAAAGACAACGAACTACCACCATGCTATGGTTTCCGAACGATGTTTTACCGGTAGCTCAGGCTCTTTTTGCATGTTTAATATAACACACATTACTCTAAAACATTAACCTTCTTCTGGGCAGTCGGGTGACATATGACAATTTAAAATTGGCGGTAAAAAAAAATATCCGGACTAACTTTTTTCAATATCCGGCCATGACAAAAAAAATTGGATACATACAGAAATAACTAATATTTTCTTTCTTTTCGACAAATATCTTATACTTTTCATCCCACCATCTCGGAAAGAGTATTTTTGCTATTCGATATCTAGCTAGAAGATAAAATAAATTTGAATTTAGAATGTGCACTAAGTTTGTGAATTAAAAACCTCATTCAACCCATTTACTTCCTCTATGGTGCCGAATTCATCATACAACCTTTTTTAGTTTGTTAAAAACTCACACTCTGAACCTTTTGATGTACTTTTTTTTGATGCGCATTTATATTTTAACGTCATATTGTTAAAGCTTTATGTTAAAAATAGGTGAAAAAACTAAAATGACTATTTAATATTTTTAATTTTCGTTTGTAGTCATTTCCTTGCTGAGGTGGGTTGAAAAGTTGCGTGTTGCACTCGAGTGCAAAGATTTTTCAACTTGTGCTCTTTTAATTCCCTCACTAACGCTCAGGATTAAAATTTTTTAATTAGAATCCTGAGATCGCTGCGCTCGTGATTCAATTTTAGAATCCTTCACTTTCTCGGTCATCAAAAGTGAGCACGCGGTTAAAAAGCAACTTTGCACTCTTGTATAACAAATAACTATTTCCATTTTTAAATTGGTTCAATTATAAATAGTAAGATGAACATGCTATATATATATATATGATATAAACATACATTTATATAATAAAATAAACACAGCTGTAAACCTTGAAACACGATTATTTTTACGCTTAATTGAACGGAAGTAAGTAGTAAAAATATTCCCTACATTGAAGAATAACCTTCGCTTTCCAAATTCTTGTTCATTATGTTAGTAATGAAAAGTACTAAAAATAAACGTCTATAAGAATATCAACTTTAAATGACACAAACATTTATAAGCAAACTATAAAACTAAGTAAGGTTAAGCAAAAAAATATATTTGCACATTTTTATTTCTACAAAATGGTGCAAGCTGTGCAAATTATCTAATTATTGTCACCTTAGATTTTTTTCGTAATCGGAATTTTATTAATGGTAGCGTACCGCATTTCTTTATTTAAGTTAAAAAAATATTATTGCAAAATTAATTAACGAGATTAATGAAAAATAAATTTAAAATTTGCGAAAATATTTTGGTACCATAGACTGCATACACACGCTCCGCTAAATTATATACAAGACTGAGGATTATAATTGGCCATTATGTCTACTCGTAGCTTTCGTGTACTATGAAAAAGCCTTTGATTTAGTCGAAACCTGGGCTTTAAAGAATATAATTTAAACTGTGTCAAGTAATATTGAAAACAGAAGGTAAATGAAGCTGTATTAAAATGTATTTAATTTTATGACATAAACGTAATCTCTTCTTCTTCTCTTATACATAAAAAAAATCGATTGCTGTTCGTTTGTTTCGCTAAAACTCGAGAACGGCTGCGCTGCTTGATATAATTCAGGGTACATACATAACTGTTACGCGGTACGAAGTTTGCCGGGACATCTAGTAACAATATAACTATCGTCAATATCTCGATAAAAGAAGAAAAACACTAGGAAAGTACGATACTATTAAAAAAAAAATAGATCCCACTCATACATTATTTTCATTCTAAAACAAACCAAAATCCGGTTCCGAGAGCCAAAACTCCCGCTTGATTTATCTCAGCGCAACAAGATTGATCGCAATACGAAAATTGCACAAAGCATAGAGACTACTTATTGGTAGAATAGCCGACGGTAGAGCATGAGTATGAGCACAGAAAATGTTGACATGAGCGTAGCACATGGAAGAAGCTTCTGTCAGTTTATCCTACTTCCTACTATATCCTGTATTATCGTGGGTAACACCGCAGGTCGCAGCTAATATCCTTCTTCCTACTAATCTACTCCTACTATATATATCCTACTATCCTTCCTATCCTACTTATATTATAAACGCGAAAGTTTATAATAATGTGTTTGTTATTCTTTCACACAAAAACATCTGAACCGACTTGGATGAAAGTTGGTACGAATATAGTTTAGACCCTGAATTAATAAATTTTAGACTTCTTTTTATCTTGTATTAACGCGGGTAACACCGCAAGGCGCAGCTAGTATAATTTGGAAATTTTGTACTACAGGTCCGTAGTCTCCAGCTAATTGTTGTGAAACATGATTTATGGGTTCTTAGAATTAAAAAAAGCAGAAGATTATAATTATTTGGAACCATTTGTTACGGTCCATTGACTGGCCGATTAATAACATTTAGCACTGATATGAACACTATATTGATTTACAATCTAGAATATGAGAAAAACTGGTCAAGTGATTGTCTTTTTTATGAAGACACAAAAAACATCGTGGTTGTCAGTTCTACAATTAAAAATACTTTTTGTATAAAATAGGTAACAAACTTAGAAACATTAAGCTAATAACAGTTTTATGTTTGATTCATATTGTTTAAGAAGACGGGTTTTTTCACGCACCTGATTGTTGGAAAAGGTCCAACTATAGTTTACAACTGTTGGCGTTAATATAATCCGATCTATCATATTTCAACCTACGAAAATTGGCAACGTTGACCGAATACCGCGAAATTATCCGGAGGCGAACTCCTTGATTGATAACCTCATTGGATATACTTTAAACTCTAGTAGGGCCAGGGAATATAATATAATAGAGGTTTTATTCTATTGACTTATATATTATAGGTGTTTATTAACTATATATATATATATATACAAATAATACAAATAATATATATATACAAATAATATAATATATACAGTAACGTAAGTATATATTTATGTGTATAAGTATGTATATCAGTCATCAGGTTACCATAGCACAGGCTTTGCCTAGTTTGGGACCTTAATTTGATTTTGATTTGACTTTGAACGAAAATACTCGTATTGAACGGTCACAGCATCTCGAAAGGTTATACCAGAAAACAAAAAATACCCGACTTAATGGTTTATATCCAAAGATTGCGAGATCAAATTGGATTACTTGCAGATCACAGCCCGTTATCTTCACTGATAACGTGATCTGTTTTAGTCAGAGAAACATGCTAGCATGTTAGGCCCGCTGCTTTCTCGTAGTAGGTTGGAGCATCTGGATTATCTGTAGATCTTAAATGGTTTCTTAATAATCTATCTGCTATATCTTTTTGTGAAATGAAATGACTAATTACAAGTCATTACTTTTTTGCAATATAGGCACTTGCTCGGTAGATTTTTGGCAGAGAAAAGATTAGTATTTGTACCCGCTGATCACATGATCCATGTCGACAGGAATGTGTTGTAAGTGAATATTCTAATCAACATGTTTATGTGTTTATACTATAGAGATTTCTAAAATTCTTTAAATAAAAAATCCGTATATGTCGTAGTTTTCAAACTACGACATATACGGAAATAAAAAAAATCATAACACGAATTTCCAAACAAAGTTCCCAAAAATACACACAAACTAACAGACGAAGGGGAAAAATCAGTGTTAAAGCAGAGACATTTCGATCCCTCGGTCAAACATATCTACTAACAATAAAAATATTTATTTAATAATTCATTACCACACGCTTAAACGGCAAAGGAAGACATCGTAAGGAAACCTTATTGTCGGAGTAACTTTCATAAATAAGTGAAGTCCCAAACCCGCAATTTGTCCAGCGTGGTGGACTATGGCCGATACGAGACCCGTGCCAAGCAGTGGTATGCAATGGGTTGATGAGTATGCGTATACATAATAAAAATTATTAAAACAATATTAATAAAAAAGTTTTAATTGTTATTTAGTAACTTACAGCTTTTATAAAATTGTCTTTTTTAGTATAATATATGGTTTTAGTACCAGAATTATAGAAATTTATTATTACTTAAAGTAATTTTTATCCTTTTGATAAAATTGTTAACAGAATTTCTCATCGCTATCCTACAAAAACTACATGCACTCTAAGCTGCATCGCGGCGTATGTGCCAACGAGAAATGTGGCCTGGACGTAAGTCATGGAAACACGAGTGAAGCCACCGCGCAGGCTCTGAAGGAGTGCTTCAATAGAACCATACATGATGGATACGGACTACAGGTAATCTTTATTATCATCATCCACAACCTTCTTTATTCCACTAGCACCTTTCCCGTATGATGACATCTGCCTCGGTCCTCTGCCAATCGTAATTAAACCTGCTAGTTTTCATATGCTGGGCTATTTCTTGCTTAACCAAAAAGGGGTCAGGGGTCCGTCGCGACAAACAACTTTCAGTATTTGATCAATAGAGTTAAAATAGTTATTTTCAAGATTGTACATATTGCGTTTTAATTCATATTATGTGTACGTGTTATCGATAAAAAAAATATAGTTCAAGTTTGAATGACTAAATAAAATAAATGAATGAATGATGAATGAATGCAATGTTTATTTCGTGAAACACACAAATATAATAAAAACATATACACTATAGTTTCACAGATAAAGTACTATCTTATAATGTGTTTGTCCGTTTGTTTGGTTACACCAATCGTTTATATTTTTTGGAAAATCCAAAAGTAGCCTGACTAACTAAAACAGCAACAAAATTAGGAGATGGATAAGCTATAGAGCACTAAAAATCTTATATTTTCCGTTGTAGGTATCTTTTGTTCAATACACATTAATTCATTCAAGCAAAAGTGTGAAACGTGTTTATATTTGTTAAGAATAAAAATAAGAAATATTCATTGGCCTTTAAATAACGTTCATTACATTCAAGTCTTGTTGCATTTGAATTATTAATTACTTATAAATCTTATTTAAATACTTTATAGTTCTCAGAACAAATATTTAGTATATTATTATATTTACATTGTGATTTATTTCTTTACTTATTAGTAACATTTCGTCATTGTTGTTCATCACACAAGAACCATGATTCCACAAGCTGCATTGAGATATATTCACTGAGTTTATAAAAAGGATTTATTTCAAAAAATATTTTAATTTTTGTTATGTTATCAGGTGGAATCGCTATCAGTTCGATATTGTAAGACTCAGAATGACAGCGCTCCAGCAGACGCCCTGGATTTTACCATAGGAACCTTGCTTTTGATTCTCCTCCTGGTCAACCTTGGTTGTTCCGGCTATCACTTCTTCAGACCAGCAGAGGATGGCAATGGTAAAATCCTTTTTTTTTTATTCCATAAGTTCTCACCGACTTATCACAAATCGTGACACAGTTTGCGTAAGGGCATTCTTGGGAGTTTTGAAATTGTGACATTGTGGTGGTCGCTACATCAAAGTTCCAGTATTTAAATTATAATCTCAATTTGTGATTGTATTATCACAAATTAATGTTTTATTTTCTAATTATTGTTTGTGCAAGTATTTATTATTTTATTTATTTTTCCTGTAGGTAACCGGCTCTTGTTAGCTTTCTGTGTTCAGAAGAATTGGAAAGCTTTGAAATATGGAGGCAGCGCGGACGGTGGACTTTTCAAATGTTTTCAGGGCCTCAGGTAATATTTTTAACCAGTCCAAGATGAGAATTAGAGGCTTTTAAGTTGTCTATTTCTAGCTCTAAGGAGCTACTTTCTCTGGAAAGAATTGAAGTAAAAACGGGGTTACTATCGTAAAGAACTTGTGATACTTTATTAAAACACAGATGCAAAGGGAAAAAAAATATTCAGTTATAAAAACTAATCTAATAATAAACCCCCAGTAGAAGCGAAAGTTCCAAGAATGCTGGCAGAATTGCCACGTTGAATGGCAATGCTAATTTATTGACCAAAATAAGAGCCAGCATTCTGGTCACGTGTCCCTTTCACTTGTTATTTGTTACTATTGTTCATTTCTTTATAAACTATTTACTTTTCAAAGTTTTTATGTCTGAGTTTAACTATTGATTAATTGAAACATCTTGTCTAGTTATTTTTGTTGCGCCACATACATAAATTAAAAGGCAAAATATGAATGAAAATTGCTAATTTACTTACATCGCAGTAACTTAACCATACTGCAGTCTATACAATCAGTTGGTAGAAATTAGTACATTGACCTTGCTTAGTTCACGGCTCGAAAGAAGTCGACTTTTCTTCTAACCAATGAAACGCGAATGCTAAAAACGATAAATAAATGTATGTGTCTATACCGTTGTTATTTATAGTAATAACATAATGCCTAGAAGAGTAGGCTTTTAAGCGATAACCCCACCACTTATAGCACTATATTTTTTAAGAATTGTTCTCTTGTATTTTTTTTGTTTGTACCATAAAATTGATCTTTATATTTATCTACCTCAATAATCTTTGCGGCGTATCCTGTGACATATTATGTTTTTTTGAGTTTTCTGAGTTTTGAACGTGAACTCCCTATCGCGGCAGCGTTTGCGGTAGTGACCGCCGTCTTTAAGTAGTTGGTTTTGAGCATCTTAGCATAGCATGTTTAGCAAGGAGGCAATTCTTCTCTTAGACGTTCTCCTTCTTGACATTGAAGGCGGTCTACTACGAGTACAAGCCGTCCCAGTGGGATCTCTTTTAAAAATTAAGTCATTTTTGTTATTATGACAGATTCTACACAATGGTGATGATCCTTGGACTACATTCTATGATATTTATCGGTTACGGGTACACGGCTAATCCAGAATTCATCGAAAATGTAAGTCATATATGCCTCAAAATTTAATATTGCTTTACTCAGTTATTTTTGTAGCATTACCGAAAATCCGTAAAAGTTTTGTGTAAATTTGTAAGAAATTACTTTGGGTGATAATTCCCAAAATGCGATTATGTTATCTGCATTTAATATTACTATTGTAATTGAATGTTTTTCAACTTTTTTTTATTAGGTTCAATCAAATTGACTTGATTATTTGAGTTTTCATCCATATTTATTTAAAATTTTAATATTATAGTCCATTTCTATATTTTTTATTTAAGTTGAAATATTTTCCCGGAGCCCATATATACAAAATCTTGCAACTATATACACATCGTAAATAAAACTACTTAAACGAGCCATAAACGTATGTAGTATCACAGAATAAACAGTAGTTAGTAAACAAGTGGCGTGGTTTCGAAATATTTCGTGCAAACGCTAAGTTAACCAATTTAGATGCTTACTCAGAAGATTCTATCGCAGTTGCGAAGTTAGTGTTAAGTTCATTTAGATAGAATCAACTTGACAATGTTTATAGTCTGTTAACTTAAGTTATTATTAAAGTTTAAGTGTATACAATTAGTTTTATTGCTTGTAGGTAGGCAAGGGCTGTGTGAGTGGGAGAAAAGTTTACGGGAATTTCTTTCGGCCAGTTGCTCAAGCTTGAATGTTTAACCCGACATGTAGATTTAAATTAATTTGAAGACCAGCGTATAAAGATCTTAGAAATCACGCACGCATTTACTAATCAATAAGATCATCTAACATCTTGTAGAAAAAGTAAAAAAATATTAGTCTTTCTGCAGTGTCGACCTCACGACCAAGAAAATAATTGCGGCTTACTAAAAAAATTACAACCACTTGACCGATTTTTTAATATTCAGAATTCATTTATGTTGTGTTCCGTATTCACAAGTATTTTTTTTAAGTAAGTAAATTCTAAATATTCTATAACGCCTATTTTTTTTATTCTTTAACTGTAAGCGTAGTAAAGTAAAAATTCACATGAGACATATAAACATTCTCTAACGCACAAAACAAAAATTGCCAGATACGAAGCAGACACGTTTCGCTCGGCCGCTAAACAAATTCATAGCAGATAATCCACTGATTTCACCAACTCAAACTAGATATCGCAAGTGCACTCATTACCGAAGTCTTTCCGCTACGATGGAGCAAGTCTGAGCCCTAAAATAAACTAGAAGTATCGAGGCCATGACCGATGATATGTCGACAGGCTTTGTCAATTTATTTTATTTCATCTGTGGCATTGAACTGTAGAAAATCACTGCTGAAATTAGAAATTTTATTTACACAGTTTCTATATTTCGTAAAAAATATTTCTGAGTAATAGATGGTCACAATAGTGAAAGATCAAAAAAAATCTCTTATTTTGAAGCAACTTCAACAATTTGTGTTAAAAGTAAAAATAAGAGGTTTTCAAATCGACTGAATATATTTTTTCCAATACAATTTTTTTATCTATATTACCCGATTTCTCAAAGATGTAGAGACAGAATTGAAGACTCATAGAGGTAAACATTATCAGTGGCACAATTTCTATTAATAAATCAAAAATAAAACTGTAAAAAAATTAGGGACAATCTGTCAATCTTCAAGGTTTTCAGTTTAAGGGTATTAAGAACACTTCACTTCAAATTAAATTTCTAAATATATTTTCAAACATTGATTGGAGATAGCTTTATTTTATTTCTCAAATAAATGAGTAATCTGTAGTATTTAGGCCACCCAAAGGCCTTTGATACAATTAATAATATTTTAAGACCTTTGTCCTTTGTCTACAATTAATAATATTTTAAGACCGAATATCTTAATAAGGACCTAAAATTATACATACATGCCATTTAACCTGGCTCTACTCCTTATATACACATGCTTACTCCATGGTTACCTCTCCAAGTCCTGATTAAAGCGAAGTCCTAAAACAAAAATATTTTCGTTATGTCAGTTCTACGCTTCAACTTGTCAATATGGAACCACGGTAGTTTGATTTTGTTTTATTATTATTATTTAACCTCTGTTTTTCCTACGATAGTCAAGATAAAAAAAATAATTACTAACGTTTAAATAACATTGTGATACAGGCAATTCATGATAAATTTGAATTTAATTCTTACTTAAAAACTTTAATAACCTATATAGTTATCATGACATATTTCATATATTGATAAAATTGGGAGTTAGTCAATAGACCCATTGCCTCACAAGCCAAAAGGTGCGGGTTCAAGTCCAGGTTCAGGCCTGCACCTCTGTTTTTTCACTCGTGTGCATATTATAATTAATTACCACATGCTTAAACGACGAAGGAAAACATTGTGAGGAAACCTGCTTGTCGGAGAAGGTTAATAGCTTTTGAAGATAAGTGAAGTCCCCAACCCGCAATTTGGCCAGCGTGGTAGACTTATGCCTACACCTCCTTTATAGGAGAGACCCGTGCCCAGCAGTGGGACGCTATGGGTTAAAACGTAAAAGTGTGAGTTAAATATTTATTATTTTAACAATTAAGCATTAAAGTTTAACATCTGTATCTAGAATTTTTTTAACACTGAGGTCATCGGCACCTGTAGGTCAAGATCATTTTCTCGAGTCGAGGCTGATGTAGTTTTGTATTTACGTTGCTAGTTGTATGCACAGCCTTATAAAGGTAAATACAAGATATTGCAAGCTTCTGTTTGTTATGGTAAAAGCTAAACCATTGTGTCATTTACTAATTATGATGCTATTTATCGCGTAGTGGTAAAATGTTGATGGTCATAGCGGATAGTTGCTTTGGTCTAAGCTGTGCCGCGTTACATCGCATTTACGTTTAAAAATACTCTTATTGTTTACAATTACAAATAACAAAAAATTGTCAAGCAGTTACAATACAATATAATATATCTTTATTGCACACCAAAAACAAAATAAACCATAAGATACAGGCAAGAATCGCCTGAAGCAATTTCTTCCAGGCAACCTTGGGATGGATCGGACTAAGTGAGAACAGTCACGTCGGTGGTGCATCAAATATTTACAGTTAGTGTTTGAGAACCGAAACAGAGTTGAAAAGAGTTAAGAAATTTCAGTTGCTTTGTTGAGAATTGGCACAGTTTCAGTAAAAAATATAAAATATAAAAAAAATAATAAAAAAGATGAGACTTCATGTTGTAGTCGTAGTACATAATAAGCAAGAAAAAAAAACACAACTCAAAATGGTACAGGCGCCGACCAAATCTACTTTTTTTAAAAACATCAATAGTGATTAGTTCAATTGATAATTGTTTCCTAAGCTGGTAAACATTGGAATCGTTTTTTCGATTAAAATTGTGTATTACAATACTTATGAATAAAGTAATTTCATTTGACCGATTCTTGCCAACTGCCCAGCACTAAATTCAATTGCCTAAATGTACCGTTTAACCTCAAGCCGCAGCTGCTAATTATAACAAGCCTTAAGTAATAAATCTGTCACCAGTATTCAGATATAGACCTACTTTGTTACTCGTACTTACTAGGCATAAGAACGCCGCCTTAACAGGTAAATTTAGGCATAAAAGAGGTGAATATAAGAGCAAGCAAACTTCGTTTAATTTTGACGTAGTTGAAGTGGCGAACTTTCAAAATGATACCAGATATGCTTGCTCATATTTTCACCTTTCAGTGCCTAACTATAGACGATAGAATTAAATTACTATGAAATGACAAGTAACAGTAAGTAGTCTTTTTTTCGATTTCACGGTTTGCTGAACGGTTTGTTGGTTTCTGCTGGAATCGAGTGAACATTTTTTATGACACGATTAGAACTGACCATAGGTTGATGGTTGAGGTGCTCCGTTAGGAATAAACCGACTAGTATGGGCATTTATCCTCGAGGATAAGGAAACAAGCATTTGAAAATCCAAAAACGCTGACTTACAATTATTTTTAAAATTAGAAGTATAATTTAAAAATATTGTATCGTCTGTCTGTCATAAGAACATATACATTGAAGACACACAAATGAGACACACTTACATTCAAATATTTAAAACTAGCTGTGCACCGCGGTTTTACCCGCGGTAGATTTAGATCATCTCATCTCAACACTTCGATTTTCCGGGATATAAAGCAGTCTATGTGTTAATCCAGGATATAAGCTCGAGACAAGTTTCCTCCGAATCTGTTAAGCCGTTAGTACGTAAATGAAAAACAAACGAACACACACACATTATAAACTTTCGTCGTGTGAAGTGTGATACACACAAAATTCGAGCGAGCGCTTGTAGAGTCAACATCTCCTGAGGATGCCTTGTGCTAAGGTGAAACACGTGTCGAGGAAGTCGGATACTGAGAGAAAGAGAAATAATATGGTGAGGTGTGGCGGTGGTATACGGGTAACCACACCATAAAAACAAAAATATTTTTTTGATTTCTCACGCTGACATCAAGACGAGGCGGAAAAACACTAAATATCTTGTATATACCATCTTATTATTCCAAAATACTTTTTGATACTTCAATTTTGTATTTGTTTTCCAGTCTTACGATGACTTCTTCAAGAGTCTTCTGTTTAACGCGCGGGTGATAGTTCAAATATTCTTCGTGATGGGAGGCTTTCTCATGGCTTACAAGATGCTGGTGTATGCTGAAAACCATCCATTTACTTTGAAAACTGTGCCGATGGCTTTGGTGAATAGATGGCTGAGGTAACACGTTTTCCCATCTTATTTTTATTCATTTTTACCCCCAAAGCAAAAACGATGAAGTGTTATTAGTTTAACGTGTCAGGTGTTGTTTAAGAAGACTGGTTTTCACGCGTACCTGATTGTTGGAAAAGTCTAACTATAGTTTCGTTCACATTCGGTGAACTTCATCAGGGATGAAATGTGTCGTTCGTGTCTTCAACGATGACACGTCTCGCACCCTTCTTCAACAACATGAATCAAACACGCGTTAGTTTTCTAAATCGTCAGGGTCAGTATGTAAGTCTGACGGTGATATCGTAGCTCCCAAACGGATGAAGTGACCTGATTATAATTTATTTTTGTTTGGAAGGTAAATTAGTCGGGATTGTTCTTAGTAATGTTTGATAAAAAACAGAATATGGTAGATTATGTATATTTTGTAGTTAAATGCCTGGCTGTCACGGATTAACAAAAGCCATTTGATGGGCAATCATGCCCTGATATCAATAACAATCTCCATAATTCTAAGACAACTTTTAGCAATTCTAATGAAATAATATGAAATTCCAGACTGATCCCAGCAGTGCTAGTAGTCATGGGTCTAGCAATGACGTGGGTCCCGCACATGGGATCAGGTCCCATGTGGGATGCGGTGGTTGGACGAGAGCGGGAGATGTGCCGCGCTAACTGGTGGCAACTGGTGATTCTGATGCCGAATCTCTTCCCCTTTGAGCACCTCTGTCTGCCTCAGGCTTGGTGAGTCTTGAACTTGTATATTTATTAATCAAACTAAATGTAAGAAGCAGGGGCTTTATACCAAAATACTGATGTACAATAAATTACCTGATAGTAAATAATGGATCTTACTGGTGGACATTCAAATAAAACTCGAAGTAGTTTTTGAAAGCAAAGCAATCTTTTTGTTAAATTTATCGAATATACGTCAACGCAGCTTGTAGAATCATCGTTCTTGTGTAACGAACAACCATAATACAATATTACTAATAACTAATCAAAGTAATAATATAAATATATGTCATGAGAACTATTAAACTAAGAACTAATATTAACATATCTTGTATAAATTAGATTTATAAATTTATAGACGTTGCCTGTAACGAACGTTATTTAAAGGTCAATAAATATTACTTTACTTTATCAACTAAGGTACTTAATTCATCCAACTAAAAAAATAAGGTACTTAAAAATAAGGTACTTACTTAAGGTACTAAAAAGGATAAGGTACTTAATTCATCCAACGACATAGTAAAAGTCACAAGTAACTAGTGGATGCAATTGGCAGCTTGTCGTTGGGAATGGCGTTCTAAAGGGGACGCCTATGTTCAGCAGTGGACGTCTTCTGGCTGATGATGATAATTATGATGACTCAATTCATCTAAAACTCTTTTTATGTATGTAACGCGATTTTTTCAAATAAACTGACTAATTATTTTGGAGATTATATTTTCCAATAAATTTTTTATGATTTTTTGTAGTTGAAGTAGTTTTTGAGTTATCCAGATCCAGCTTATTTGGGGGTTTTATACGTTTAACGAAGAACACAGCAAACAAAAAGTTATAGAAGGAGATGTTGGCATCATTTCAAACTCATTTTTGTAATACCTTAACTTAAGTGAACATTCAGATTATCGTCAACATGACAAATTTACATATTACTTACCTCATTAGGTGTAAAAAAGTTACCTATCAATAGCAATTAATGATAAATAAATTATCAAATCATTTTCAAATATTAACAATCCTCAATAAGGAACCGGAAGTGTTTATTACAGTGATTAAAGATGCGTGAACGATTGCCAAAGGAACCCACAACGGATGTTGCAACGGAATTGCAGTTGCAACCATGCGTGCCATTACAATTTGGTATGCGTGTTATCGTAGTAAAATGAAATTTTAAAGCTATTTCTTAGCGAAAAATTGCACTTTTAAATTTAATAAAACTATGTGACATTTCGTTTGGGTCTCTTCTATTGAATAGTTTCCAGGCTTTTAGCCTACCTCGCTGACTAAATTACGAAAGTTTAGACTATATCGTTGAAGAAAGGCTGTTGCTAATCCGATTTTCATTATTATTTTCGATATTTATAGTACAGTGATGTTTCTACAAAATGCAAGTTTTAAAAAACCTTAGATTTCTGTTATTGTTCTCATTAGCTAACGTTGGATACTTTTTGATAAAAAAATGATTTATCTAGGGCTAATTATAATTTCAAAACTACTAAATAACTGCAGATTAAACTGACACAAAACGTAATAAAAATCTCTGTATATAAAAAGTAACATTAAGATGAGTGTAATAGTTAGTATTTACTACGAGATAAATAAATTTATGTTTCACTTTGGCTAAAATAACGACAAAAGACACTATTAAAGTGTTTCGGTAATGAAGTCAGTTGGTTGCTTAAACCATTATAATTTTATCATGTAAATCATGTTTATCATTGCACCTTAATTCAAAATACAGCTATAGATTTACATTTACACAAATATAAAACGAACCGTGACTTGAGCCCACAACTTTGAAGGAAGGTCACGCAGAGAAAATTCTTTCCGACTTATTAAAAATTCCAAAACCATAAACCGCACATAAAACAATCAAGATGTCCTCCTAACAGTTGCTTAACTGAGAAAACTGAACCAAGGCTCGTTGGAATCACTGCAAGAGCAAATGTCGTAATGTTGGTCTCTTGTCACGAAATAAACTCAAATATTTGCTGATTATGAAGGCTGATTTCTGAGGTTGGAAGGTTAATTTGTGTGTAAGTATTTGCATATACATACAGCGTTTATAGTTCTTATTTCAGGTGTATCATATTGATCATCAATGTTAACAAAGTGTCTTCCAAACTTCACAGATGATATATATTGCCATACACATTTTATCAGTGCCGTAGATTGATTTATAAATTAAATACTTCAAAGTAGTTAAATAACGTATAAAAAAACACAAACTACCTATACAAATAACTAAATTGTTAGCGGTTTTAATAAACATGTTAAGTTACAAATCAATTCTCGGTTTTTATGAGACAAATTATTACTGGTGTTGGTTGATTGTTAATACCGAATGTCACTGCTGTTATCACTTTTATGTAGTTCTACGTTAAAACGTTTCAACCCATAAAGTTCAGCTGCTGGGCTCGGGTCTCTCCTATGAAGGGGTGAAGACCATAGTCACTTATTTCTATAGCTATTAAACCTCCTGAGACTAGCAGCTTTTCTCAAAAGGTTTTCCATCACCGCTTAAGCATGTGGAAATGAATTATATAAAGATACTCAAGAAGATGTACGGACCCCTGAACTTGTAATTCAATTTTTTGAATTACAAGTTCATCAGTTTGATCGACTAAGCTACCAATAAGTTACTAGGCTACCAATAAGTTACTAGGCTACTAATAAGTTACTAAGCTATTACTGAGTTACTAGGCTACCATTGAGTTACTTAGCAACCACTAAGTTACTAGGCTACCACTAAGTTACTAGGCTAATACAAATTTACTAGGCTACCAATAAGTTACTAAACTACCAATAAGATACTAAGCTACCAATAAGTTACTAGGCTACCAATAATTTACTAAGCTACTACTGAGTTACTAGGCTACCACTGAGTTACTTAGCAACCACTAAGTTACTAGGCTACCACTAAATTACTAGGCTAATACAAATTTACTAGGCTACCAATAAGTTACTAGACTACCAATAAGATACTAAGCTACCAATAAGTTACTAGCTACTACTGACTTACTAGACTACCACTGAGTTACTTAGCAACCACTAAGTTACTAGGCTACCAATAAGTTACTAAGCTACTACTGAGTTACTAGACTAAAACTGAGTTACTTAGCAACCACTAAGTTACTAGGCTACCACTAAGTTACTAGGCTAATACAAATTTACTAGGCTACCAATAACTTACTAGACTACCAATAAGATACTAAGCTACCAATAAGTTACTAGGCTACCAATAATTTACTAAGCTACTACTGAGTTACTAGGCTACCACTGAGTTACTTAGCAACCACTAAGTTACTAGGCTACCACTAAATTACTAGGCTAATACAAATTTACTAGGCTACCAATAAGTTACTAGACTACCAATAAGATACTAAGCTACCAATAAGTTACTAGGCTGCCAATAAGTTACTAGCTACTACTGAGTTACTAGACTACCACTGAGTTACTTAGCAACCACTAAGTTACTAGGCTACCACTAAGTTACTAGGCTAATACAAATTTACTAGGCTACCAATAAATTACTAGGCTACCAATAAGATACTAGGCTTCCAATAAGTTACTAGGCTACCAATAATTTACTAAGCTACTACTGAGTTACTAGGCTACCACTAAGTTACTAGGCTACAAATAAGTTACTAGGCTACCAATAAGTTACTAAGCTACTACTGAGTTACTAGACTACCAATAAGTTACTAAGCTACTACTGAGTTACTAGGCTAACACTGAGCTACTAGGATACCACTGAGTTACTTAGCAACCACTAAGTTACTAGGCTAATACAAATTTACCAACATATCACTAACTTTGAGTTTGACTAGTACCAAATTAACTTATCAATTATAACGTTTCACTACACAGGTACCTCGGCACAGACACCCAGCTCTTCCTTATAACCCTGGTGGTGCTGCTCATCATCTGGCGCTGGCCTCGCAGTGCTGTTCCGGTCCTCTCCATCGTGATGGTGGTCAGTCTACTGATACCCTTCCTCCAGAGTTACTTGATGAAACTCATGCCAATACGTGTCAGCATCTTCCCAGAGTAAGTACTATTTACGGTTAAATTATACCAGATTTCTATCTCCTAATGTTTCAAGGCTTTCACGCTTTCGAAAATAGGGGATATTTTCAACAAAATGGGGAATATTTTGACAATCAAACAATAGTACATACTGAAATATTAAAGAAAGTCTCTAACTTAACTTACTACTTAATCAGGAGATAATTCCCTCGTTCCGTTAATAAATTAGGAAAATAAGGAAAAAAATAAGTGTTTATTTCAAATAAATATACTAGTAATAAAAAATTACAACAGTAAAACTACCATGAAAACATAAGCTAGTATATAGCTGGCAAAATCCTTTCACTTTTTGAAACCTACATAAATCTAAACGTAAACCTGTTTTTTATACTTTAAACCTGAGCCAGAGTGATCATAAACATCGCATGTGCAGACCCTATAAAGATTTTACCGACCAATATATATTTTATCCGATACTGGAGCGATTTTACAGGCTTTATTCACAGGGCGAGGCTTGAGCTGGATTAGATATTAGCAAACAGATTTTCTATTCGATTTGAACGACATTGGTCAAGTCTGAGATTCGTCAAACTGATTCGTTACACTATACCCTATATAAATAATCAATGACTATACGCAATACTTAAAAAGACTAATATTAAGCTATGTTATCAACAAAGTGTAAATAGATGTACTATTTATAAATTTATGCTATGAGTCTTTAACTGATTACTCAAATAACAAGATTATATTGAAAATTAAAAAAACTGCCGACATAAAATATATGTCAATAAACCATTTTGTGGTAGGGGTCATCTTGGATTTGAAATTTATGATAGTAATTAATTATAATTTATTTTATTATACTTTTTTTTTGTATTCTACATGACTCTTTTACCTGACACCCATATTGAGGAAGTTATGAGAAAATATGTATTCCACCACGCTTGTTTTACAACAAACATAGCTACACTTTCTACCGTAGAATGAAGGATCGCTATTACTCTTACTTAAACTAACTATATTCACGGCTAAAAACAAAAAAAAAACAAAATCATATGGAAAACGGATGACGTTTCATCCGTTTGGAAGCTATGACGCTACACACAGAGACATACACACAGGTGAAACTTATTTAACAGCTGGTTTAAAAGAGGCTTGGGCAGATTAACTAAAAAAAATGTTTGACGATTCGTTTGTTATTTACTTCTTCAATACCTTGGTAGGAGGGAATATAAAAAGTAAAAAATGCTAAATACATAAACGTCGCAGATTAAAATAAATTAACCATAGCACATCACATAGCACGTAATATTACGTGTATTCTTTATTATTAAGGTTGTTGCTATAAAATGTGATTAAAGACTTCAATTCAAATCAACTCAAATAATTTATTTTACAAAACAAGGGTATCACAACTACTATATTTACAAAATTGTTCCGAGGTGTCATTAGGTAGGGTACAAGTACTCCATGTTTTAGCCAACTGGCGTGTACATTTTTTGTACAAAACTAGTTACTACAATTTAAAACTCACACAAAATATTATTATACTCTGTGTGAGTTTTAAATTAATCAAAAACTCACACAAAATATTATTATACTCTGTGTGAGTTTTAAATTAATCAAAAACTCACACAAAATATTATTATACTCTGTGTGAGTTTTAAATTAATAAAAAACTCACACAAAATATAATAATATTTTGTGTTTGAGTCGAAAATTGTATGTACGATAAATGACAATCAGTTATTGAGAAAAAGGAGAAAGTGTGATGTTGATTTTGAAAGGACATACAAAAAGTATTTGAAGATACTGTTACGAAATGAAGTAACTCCATTAAACTTTCTAAGGAAAATTAAGAAAAGCTACTAAAGCAAACAAATGACTATTCTTTAAGAAAATACTTTTTAGTTAGAAGTAAATATTTTTTTTTTCTTTTTTTTTTCTTTAAGTTTAAAACATAGTTTAATATTAAAATACTTTTCCTAATTAATTACTTTCGAGTGTAGTTTGCCGGACATAAGGAATAGGGGACCGTTTGAGAAGTGGACCGATTGATACGTGGCCATTAAGTGGACCTATTGAGAAGTGGATGGTTAAAGAAGCGGGCCGATTGCGAAGTAGACTATATACGAAAGGGACCGATTGCTCATCTCCTACAAATAATTTTGGTGGACGGTTTGCTAAGTTGGCCATAAGCGAACAAATGAAAATATTTTTTTGAATAGGTTCAGCCAGCCATATTATCGATTTTTTGGAATCTTTTGTACATTCTTCAATTACTAATAAACTAATTTAATATATTCTTTCTGTGTTTTATGTTCTTAGTTCTGTTTCTTCTTATATGGTCTTGCATAAATTTCATCAAAATCAGTCCAGAAAATTAATGTATACGCATCTGTTGATTCGAAGTCGGTTGTAAATTTTTTAGGATTATTTCTGTATATCTATTGCAAGAAAAACCAGGCGATACTACTAGTTTATAAGTAATTAACGCAGTCTTAACCCTGTCTCGAAAGTTGTTAAAACTTTCCAAATATTGCATTTAATTAAAACAATTGAATTATATTCCTTTCTTTATCTTTGAAAAACAATGTTCTTTGTTTTGCTTGATTTACATCTATATATTTTTGACCCTTTAAAGTTTGTTTTGGATCAAAAAACTAGTTTTAATTTATAAATGCAGCTGTTTTTTTGCATTTTTAGTTCACTTTGCGTAGAAATATAGTAAAAAGCCGAGTGCTAAAGGTTTTAAACCACTGTACCTTAACGAATAGACCTTCGTGCAACTGTGATAAAGACAAATTTACTGGCATCTCGCACATTAAAATAAGTCTACAAGATTTAGACATAGCACGTAACGGTGTGTTCTGGCAGTTTTCTTTGCGAGCCAGTGCATTCCAGACTTGTGTCCAATGTTATTTTGTAGTCAATTTCTTAAGGTACCTATTATTTATGCAGTAGAGTCGCCATCCTTTGCTATTAAACACGCGAATTCAAAAGTTTATTACTCTTAGATTCCAAATTACGTTTGAAGTCAATTTATACCGATCTTTCAATTTGAAAACAGAAAATTATATTGAAAAAGTTTTTTATTCAAAAACTTCCAAGCTTCCAATGGATCGGTAACACTTTGATTCGAAAGCGTCAGCCCATGAATTATGTATGAAAATGAAAAATGTTTTTAATATCTAACATAGAGTCATCGTAGACTAAATATTGTTTGGTTTTCTTTTGATTGACAATTTTTATTTAAGAATCTAATGCTATCTGTTGTTATCTGTTTGTAAGTCATAAAGTTTCTCTGAATGTTAGTACTCTCGTGTAAAAGTCGTTTTTTCGATCAATTTTAATATAGTTTGGACTATATAGTTAGCTAGTTATTTTTTTAATTTTGTGTCGTCTTTACTGATTTCCCATAAAAAAGAAGATTTTTAAAATGTTCATTACCCGTCGAAGTCGGGTGGACCGATTATCTCATGTGAGTCCATTTTATTTTATCAAAATCGGTCTAGAGGAATGATTTGTAAACCGAAATACTTAAAAATATTTTCCTTTAATGGAAGACGGTCCCTTAAAAAATATATATATATATTTTATTTTGTTATTTTTTGAATACTTTTTATTTCACAAACTTATAAAACATAATATAAAATTCACTAAAACTTACACGATAAAAAGATATATTCTAACTATATGTACAAAAGTTGTAGTTGAATTAAAATTAACTTAAACTAAACTCACTAACTCATCCAAACCGCTGCCAGTTGGTAGAGTACCCAAAATGCGGGCTCCATTGCCACGTTGAATAGCAATGCTGATGCGCTGACCCAGGTAGAGACCACATAGTATTTTTTTTTTATTTATTTATATTTTATTTCCAGATCCATTAGAGACATATTCGGATACAACGAGACTTTCTACCACGCCTACGTGTCAGCGCAGGGCAACTGGGCAGGCTACCACCTCGGAGTGCTCACTGCATACTTCTATCACAGAGCGCAGGCTAACAAGTGGGACTTGGGAGAATCTCTGGTAAGTTCTCCTCTCTTTTCTCTCTCTCACGACGGGGTGTGTTTTATGTATTCAGTTCAATTGTTTTTTTTTTGCTGAGTGGTGAATTAATATAGAATGTTTTTAGGTATGTTTGATGAAAGCTGGTCAAAATTGGCCGCTGGCACAAAATTTGGAATTTAAATTTTTTACAACTCCCTCAGCTACGATAAATTTAAAATTTAAGGTGACTGTCACGAAAATGCGAAAATGGAGTTTTTATAATACTCTAATTGTTTATCTATCTCTATCTACCTTTATTATATATTTTGACTCACTGTCATCCGGCAATATCATTCCGTCCTTGATCACGAGATCGATTTCAGTTGTACTGGAACTGTTAGTACTAATTAGATTTATAACCAACTTAAAGCAAAAAATATATATTCGCAATCTTTTGTTTTGTATTTTAACCAATTTCATCTTGGCCGATTTTTATTTCTGATATGTTATAATTATTTAACAAGCGTTACTAAAAATATCAAAAATGTATTTTTTTTGGTAAATTTAAGTAACTGAAAAAATTACCTACCAAATTAAAGTCAATGTCATTAATTTATAAAGTATTAGCCGTAATTTATACTTTTTAAGTGAATTTTTTTGTGCGACAATGAAATGTTCAAGAATCTTGTTTTATATATTCTTGGTTTAGATTTTAAAATTAGAAACGATTTGAATAAAATGTCATTTGAAACAAATTTTGAATTAGCAGCTATAGAGTTAAGGTTGTCAAAAATAGTAATTATGGCTCTTTACCGTCCAGAATATGATATAGATTTTATTTTTTGAATTATTGACAAAACTGTCAAATAAACTTTGCAAAGAAAAGAAACAAATTATTATAGCAGGTGATTTCAATTTAAATGTATTAAAAGTAGATAAAAATATTAAGAAATTTGACGGTATACTAAAGAAATTTGATTGTAAATGGTTGTTAAATGAACCTACTAGAACCGAGACAAATAAAAGGAACCAAACCAGTTCCGCATGCATTGATAACTTTATTGTAAATTTTAGTGGTTGTAGAGGATCAGTTTTAGGATGTAAACTATCAGACCATAATGTAATTAAATTGGAATTGTTCAATACCAAAAATGTTAATAGTAAAAATACAGCCTATATGGCTCGAAATTTTTCAAAAAATAACCTTAATTATTTTAACTATTTGTTTAACAAAAATTATATGTCAATAAAAACAGAAATACTAATGACTAGTGACGCGAACGCAAGAACGAGGATTTTGCACGATGATTTGATATACTACTATAACATAGCTTTTCCAAAAATGAAAAAACAAGTAATAAATGTTCAGAAAAAATGGTCGACTTTAGGTATAGAAACTAGTAAGAAAAATTTAGCCAAAATGGAAATCCTTCAAGAGGTTGACCCTAGCGGAACAAGAAAATTAAACATTAAAAAGTATAGAAAAATATTACGTAAAACAATGGTCGTAGCAAAAAAAATACAGTATAGAGATAGAATAAAAAAATCAAAAAATAAAATTAAAGAATCTTGGAAAATTATAAACGAACAGTCAGGTCAAAATACGCGACGCAATACAAATAATAGAATAAAATCAGTAAAAACCGAAAGCGGAGCAAGTATTACAGAATCTAAAAAAATTGCTACTCTATTTAATAATTTTTTTCGCAACATAGCTCATACGTTAACTTGTAATCTAGAAATTGACGCAGATGATTGCAAAAAGTATTTAAATTACTGTAGTAAACCGTTGACATCTATTTCATTCGGACCAGTAGATTATACTGAGCTCAAAAAGGTAGTAGTTAACATGAAGCAAAAACCTACGTTAGATATTTATGATATGAGTACTAAGACTTTACGGAACTTAATAATAAATAACGATAATTTATTTGAATTAATATTAATTGTCTTAAACTCATGTTTAACTGACGGAATATTTCCCGACGTATTGAAACCGGGTAGGGTAATCCCACTTTTAAAAAAAGGGGATATAGAGGATATTAGTAATTATAGACCCGTTTGCATTTTGCCAACTTTATCAAAAATTTTAGAAGCTATTATTAAATCGAGAATTGTTAAATACTTTGAAGAAAATAATTTATTTACAATGTCACAGTTTGGATTCAGAAAAGGCCGCTCAACAGAAATGGCTATAAGAAAAGTAGTATATTACATTCTAGAATCCTTAGATACGTCAAATAAATGTGCAAGTATCTTTTGTGATCTTTCAAAAGCTTTTGATTGTTTGAGGCACGATATATTGATTTTAAAAATGCAATATTACGGATTTCAAGGTCATGAATTAAATATGATGATAACTTACTTACAGAACCGTAGTCAAATTGTCTCGATTAATGAACAAATTTCTACAGAAGGTAGGATGTCAATTGGAGTACCACAAGGCTCTATTTTAGGCCCAGTCTTATTTTTGATATATATTAATGATATTACCAATGCATTGCCAAGTTGGGCTCACATAAATTTATTCGCAGATGACACACATGTAGGTATCAGAGACAAATGTATACATAATTTAGAAAATAAAATTAGTATCGTTATGGAATTGTTAAAGGAATGGTTTGACGCAATTGGAATTGTTCTTAACTCTGATAAAACCATCTCTATGCAGTATCAGTCAAAGTTAGGTATTTTCGGGAATTCCATTAGTAAAACAAATGTATTTCTAGGTTATACAATAGATAATACAATTAGCCATAATGCGCACATCGATAAAATTTGCAAGAAAATGGCAAGTGGTAATTATGCTTTATTTAAACTTAAGCCATTACTAGATAAAAAGTCGCTCATCTCTGTCTATTATGCCTACGTGCATTCTATTATAAGATACGCTATTACTGTTTGGGGAAATGCTAAAGATATCATAAAAGTCTTAAAATGTCAAAAACAGTCTATAAGAACAATTAACGGTTTGAAAAAACGTAGTCCTGCGAGAAAACACTTTAAAAAAGATAAAATAATGACAGTTATATCACTTTATATTTATAGTTGTTTATTAGAAGTACACGAGGATAGGGAAATACCGGAAAAAAGAATTTCACGCAATAATAAAAAAGGGCGAATCCTACCAATAAATAGATTAGCTAAATGTAAGAAGCAGGGGCTTTATACTAAAATACTGATGTATAATAAATTACCTAATAGTGTAATGGATCTCAATTTTATTACATTCAAACAAAAATTGAAGTATTTTTTTGAAAGCAATCCTTTTTATAAACTCAGCGAATATATGTCAATGCAGCTTGTAGAATCATCGTTCTTGTGTAACAAACAACCATTATAAAATATTAATAATAACTAAACAAAGCAATTTTAATGTAAATATTTGTCATGAGAACTATTAAACTAAGAACTAATATTAAGTAATCGTATATAAATGAGATTTGTAAGTTAATTTTTTTAAGTAATTATTCATTCAAATGTAATAAGACTTGCCTGTAACGAACGTTATTTAAAGGTCAATAAATATTACTTTACTTTACTTTACTTAACAAAACAATAAATATAAGAGAATAATAAAAAAAGTTCTACACTTTTAGCTCCCCACTAGGATTACTCCTGTGTCAGGCATGCCATGTAACATTCACAAACACACGCACAAAGACACCCAGACTCGAAGACAAACGTTCAAACTCATTATTTAAACACCTGCCCTGACCAGGAATCGAACTCGGGACCGTCAGATCTCAAAGCAAGCATACCAGCTACTAGACCACGGCGGTCGTAAAACATTACTTATTTATTTATTCATTTAATAATAGGTCGTCCAACAGCTAAACGTATACCTTAAAGTATTCCTTATTCTTCTTCTTCTATCTGCCAGTTGATGAGACTCCTGTTCCTATCGTCCGTGCCGATAGCCGCCGGCACAGTGCTGATGGGCTGGGATCTACACCACAGGGAGGCGTCGGCCTTCGAGTCTGCTGTCTTCAACGCGCTCAACCAGAACTTCTTCGCTCTAGCCATCTGCGTCTTCATTGTGGGCTACTTCTATAGGTGTAACAGTAAGTAATCAAGGTCTATTCTGGTTATTTAATTTAATAAGACAAGCATGAGACTGCATGGGATAAATTATAAACTGCGGTTAAATGAAAGTTACTTGACCGACTCTATTTTGTCTTTCTTACAATGTTGCCTTTGTTTTTATAAATTAAATCAACGTATTAACTAAGGGTGTGTACAACCGTAAGGTAAATACTAGTAGATCTTTACTAGATAAACGTGCTATACCTTCAACTGCATCCTCATTTCTGGCCGGTTGGCGCAGTTGGTAGCAACCCTGCCTTCTGCGCCAATGGTCCCGGGTTCG
Organism: Ligdia adustata; assembly: GCA_947049295.1. NCBI lineage: Eukaryota > Metazoa > Arthropoda > Insecta > Lepidoptera > Geometridae > Ligdia > Ligdia adustata. Next base: position 8,654,151 of record OX346237.1, read on the forward strand.
ATCCCCGGACAAGTAAAACATTTGTGTGCTTGAACATGTATGTTATGTATTTATGTTTATCAGTCATCATGTTACCATAGTACAGGCTTTGCCTAGTTTTGGACCTGAAGACCTTGGTTTGGATGTTGTACCATATTATTATATATTATTTACCATCACGTGAAATTGTGGGCAAACGTTGCCTAGTCTGTTATAAAAATTCTGTATGCTTTTCCCCAGAAATCTACGTCGGCTCTGTAGAATGGGGTCCGCTGCAGCCTCTAGGCAGGCTGTCGTACTGCGCTATGTTACTCCACGCCACAGTTCTGAGGACCTACGGAGGACAGATGAGGAGGAGCTTCTACGCAACTGATTATACTGCTGTAAGTAGAACCAAGTATTACATAAACATTAGCAACAACAAGCAACAGTTTGGATAAAAGATTGAACGGTTGAAAAGGAAAGGAGAAATAAACGAGATGTAAAGCTTCTTCTAGTCCGACTCAGAAATTAGGATTGGACTTGTTTGTTTAACCTGTTTACAAGCCAGGAGTTTGTAATATAGTAATGAGGCAATAATGAATAATAATCTTACTGTAGATAAGTTCGGGAACACAAATAATATAAGCAAAAAAAATCAGATATTATTTTTTCATTACGGCAGGCACCAATAGATCTTTTTCGGTTCTTTTGATTAAAAAATCAATTTTGATCGATTTTGTAAAAATTAAAAATGAACTACTGACTATATGGTAGGTATACCCTTACTATCATAAAATATAATTTCAAATCGGTGCACCTGTCTCAGAGGAATCGGGTAACAAACCGTAGAAAAAGCATTCGAATTGAATACCTTATCTTTTTATTAGGAGTCTGTAGAAAAGAAGTAATTATGGCAGTCATTGTACCAGATACGTACACGTCGTATGGTCAATTGTTCTTTAGTATCACGTCAGAATTAATTAATAGTTGTGTTGATCTTTAAATAATAATATAACGCAGCCTGATACATAACATTTCCCATAAAATTGAAGTACTGAAATGTTTTTATTTGTAGCAATCACATACGACAACAAGAATTACGATAAAAAATCATTTAAAATAATTACAATTACTAATTTATGCGTAAGTGTTTGTCACAACTCGGCCCAACTCGAACATTACCTAACTGACAAAAAACGCCAAGAAAGTATACGATCGAAGGTCAAGCTTAGAAATTTGCTTTAGCATTTGAAACTATTATTAGGAAAACAAAATCTGTACAATTAATAAATATTTAAATAAGCGTATTATATCAGTAATTAAAACACTAAACTAACTAACTAAACTAAATCTACTTACAACAAGATAATCAGCTTAATTTGTTATATTTTTCTAATGACGCTTTCTTCATAATGGAGGCTGAGTTCCACATCTTCATTAATACTTACTCGAGCCCTAAATTTCTTCCAGATAATGCTGTACGCTGGTATAGTCACCTCTACTTACCTTCTATCTCTACCTCTCTACCTATTTGTGGAAGCCCCAGCTTGTGCTTTGCAGAAGGTTCTATTAGGCCCTAAGAGACGAGCACAGAAAGATAAAGAAGACTCTAACGCCAACCACGTACGAGCTGGCATTTCAACGGTTTCCGTATCAACTGTATCGACTCATATTTAAGAAAAACATAACAGTATTTTCAGTGTAGTTTTATAACGACTGAGGTTTGAGAAATAATATTATAGTTTTATGTAATTATTGAAGGGATATTTCGCCATTTTCGCTGGGTACAGACATTGGCAGTTACCTTTTGTATGTGTTAATCTGAATTTCAAAAAATCCTACGATGCATCTTGCAAATAGAAGCGCATCTATTTGATTCCACATGATTTTGTTAGTAACGTTTTTTATTTTTGGCTAAATTAATAAATGTTTTTGCATTAAAAAATCTCAAAATGCAGGAAAACAAGATTTGTAACCAGCAATGTCTACTACAGATAAAGCGATTAATGAGAGGATTACATATAAATACTTTTAAGAGTAGTAATAGTTTTTTCCGGTTCTTTCTGAAATGGTCGTAAATATTCTTGTATTTATATTTGCTTCCCCATTTCACAGTCTTGACTGTATAAATTAATTTAGATTTTAATTGAATATCAAAACTGAATGGTGTTTATTATATTTTAATTGACAATTAGGCGTATGACATAAAATTAAATTATAAATAAAATTGCTTAAATTTATCTAGCAAATAAAAGACGTCCAGACAAGAGATTAAAATAAGACGCTAATTATTTAAATTTATTGTTTTGCTTATATTTATTTTATTTTCTTATAATGCCAAAATTAATAATTTAATTTGGCGCAATATTGTAAAAGTTTTTTTTTTAAATAGGAAGTGCTTATTTTGCAATATAATAAATATTGTAAATATTTTAAAGTACACAATTGAGTCAAGAGCTTTAATACTAAGTTTATTTTTAAATAAATTAATGTAATCTTGTAAATAAATGTAATGTGTATAAAGTAATGGTAACGAGTGGTTCTTATAATAAACTTAATTATATCGAAATATATTATCTGTCTTTTATTTTAGAACTGAAACAAAAACTTTCATATATTAGCAATTATTTACTAAATTACATCAGATCTTATTGATTTTTAGATTTCAGAGATATTTGTCACGAGTATTAGGAATGTCAAAGTAATTTGTAATAGTGCGTGCGCAAAGCGATCAAACTTCTTTAGTTTCAAATCAAATAAAATTTGCTATCGTTTATTCGTTAATATTAATAACATTTTCAGTGGCATGATGGTACTACTTAGTAATAGCATAAGTTCCATTAAAATTATATTTAGATCTCGAAATAAAGTAACTAGTGTAAAATTTTGAGTTGACGCTAGCACGAGTACCAATACACAGTTTCGTTCATTAACCTGGTAATATTAAAATAACCTTTATTGCCCGTGGTCCCTGTGATAGTCCCTGAAAAGTACCACGGGAAGTATTTTTCCAGTGGTAACTGAATTGAGTATAATCCAACTAATTTAAAGAGGTAAGTATAATAACTTAACTGTATATTTTGTTGTTGCCTTTAATAATATACAGTTAAGTTATTATACTTACCTTTTTAAATTAGTTGGCTTATACTAAATTCAGGGACCACGGGTAAAATACTTCCCGTGGCGGTACCACGGGAAGTATTTTACCCGTGGTCCAGGGACAGGGACATGGACCACGAGCAATAAAGAAAATAAAAATAGCTCCATTATTTTTCGAAACTAAATGTTTATTGTGTTAAAAAATATTATCAATATATCCATCATAGAATTGTTAATATTACTAGTGTCATCTCAAAACTAACACACTTGTAGATGATAATTCATAGTATATATCCGTAATGTATTAAGATTTTAAAAGGATTGTTAACAAGTACTAGTCTTTTCTTTCCATTTTATTTTGTACGAGCTACCATTTCGTAAAATGGAAGCGAATATTCCTCTATACTCGAGCTCACTGAAATGCCTCATGAAATCATTTCGTATTCAGCATTTAGCAGAGATGGCGAAAATTGCAGTTTAGTCGGATATAATTGTCCGGATTATATGTCTTGATAATTCGTCTCGATTGGTGAATAATATTAATAATTACGTTTCATACTCATAGTTTCGCACTAGGACTTCTCCTGCAACACTCACAAACACACGCACAAGGGCACCCAGACTCGAACACTGGTGTTCAAACTCATCGTTCGAATACCAGCTTTGACCGGGAATTGAACTTGAGAACCAAGCATTTTAAAGTAAGCATGACCACGGCGGCCGCCAAAATGTACTGCAATAATACGATACTGACCCTAGATGGAGCACGCCTAGTCTGGAAGACACTGGCTTTCAAAGAAAGCTGCCGGATCCCTGTTGCTTGGTGACAGATTTTGTCAACTTGGCGGTGGCAGCTAGCCAGGCGTACGATACAAAACGTTTTACCACCATGTTGTGGTTTCCTTCATGGTAGCTCAGGTTCTTTTTGCGTCTTACGTAGGATCGAACTCGAGAGGTACGAGTACGGCAATTTACCATACTAACCACTCGGCATCATCGCTACATCTATATATACAAGCCGATTAGCGGCAAAGTAGTGCCGATCCGGAACAATCTAGTTGCAACCTCATCTCTATTCGATATCGATATAATCGTCGTCATAGCATCGAGTATCGAGTGACCACAGAATTTACATGTTGCACTGCGGGGAACCATTGAAGAGTAATCTGAGCTTTCGGGATGCGCTATGGGATTAGTGTAACCATGATTTATAAGGATTTCTCGTTCTACGCTAGACAGGGTTTAGGGAATTTGCTAGAAGCCTCAGGCTGGACTTTGTCGGGACTTTGTGAATATTTTGTTCTACTACGAAAAAGGTTAATATTTTTGTAACGAAAAATTATATTTTACAAATGCAATAATAAACAGAAATAACATTCATGCAATTTAAGTAAAATAAAAAGCCCAACTAGCTTAGATAATAAACAGAAAATAATAATTAGAATAGCCAACATCCAGAGTTTTCGAAGTAAAAGACGAAGTCTTGTAAGAAAATGTAGACCAAAGAAAAGTCGATAAGTGCTAATTAAGTGATTAGAAGTCCCTCAGAGAAAACAGCAATGGCTTCCCTGTCGTGACCAACAAAACAAGATCTCTTTTACAATTAAAAATAGGTTTTTAAATAAAAAAATGCAGGAGTTTTCAATTCGGCAGTTTTCGGTTGTTTTGATTGACATCTGAAAGCACAGAACTAATTTTGTTAAAAATAATTTGAGACTAACTAAAAAGCGTATTAGTAACATTATCAAAAAATAACTTTATTCATTAAAATCAGTTCAGTAATTTAGAGGCTGCGACTATACATTGACTGCCAAAAGGACACTGGACATTCTCTGCCTGAACGAACCTTTAGCCTTAATTTTGTTTTTGCCGTTTCATATCCAATAGACCTTCTACAATTGGCGCAAAAATCCAATATAAATGCCGAACTGATCAATACAGGCTGGAATCTGCATGGGGAAGCGCAGCTCATCCTACAATAGCGGGGCTTATATGGAGTAGAATTCTCAGTTTTAACTCCCGACTCAAGAACGAGCTGTGTTATAAGTTATACGAGTCTATATGTGTCTGTTTGTCTGTAGCATCTTAGCTCCCAAACGGATGAACCAATTTTTTTTTCTTTCTTTGTTTGTTAGGTACAATGCAGATACGTACAATCATACAAATTAAAAACGAAAGACAAAATTGTCAGACTCCAAGCAAAGAGTTTGGTGGCTCGATCAAACAAGTAAAATAAATAAAAAAACTCCATTTTGTGTTGGCAGACATCTTGGATTCGAAGTTTGTCATACTGAATACGTATAGTATTCTACTAGTAAATCCCTTTTATATGCTCATACTGAGGAAGGAAATAATAATCCTCCGTTTTATGGTGGCGACTATCTAGGATCAATTTACATAAAATATAGATGAGTAGGTACAGTCAAGGCTAATTCACATTTCAAAGAAAATCAACAATACCACAAATTCAAATATAACTTTATTGCACACCGATATATATATATTTATGTCTCTATGTAATATATATATATTACATCTTAAAACATTGGCAGTACATTGTTCGGCCTTATCGCCTAAAGCGACTTCAATCCTTTCGGGAACTATAAAGCCACAGTCAGACACGTTAGACTTATAACACCACATCGTTTTATTCGTTGGAAGTTACAACGTGGCAAAAGACGATCAAAGTTGAAACGTATTTGTTATGGGCGTATATTTGCAGTAGTATACGAAAAAATTAAAGTCCAGTTCTATACTATCACATCCATTCCGAGTTGAAGATAGCCGCATGAAGCACCATTACAGTCGACAGTCATTTTACTGGATTTAAAATCGTTTTGCGTGTATTTTGTCTGAAACGGATAGATAGGATAAGGAGAAAAATATTATTGAAAGCAACCCATGCTTGAATATTATTTTTATTTTAAATTTTACGTGGAGATCATTTGAGACAACAGATAATAGCAACGTTAAAAGTTTTATTTGGACATCGACATAATATTTTAATGTATATTTAAAATCGTTTTTTTATATTGTTCACACATACTATATTTATAGTATGTGTGAACAATATAAAAAAACTAAAATATATCTGGCGAATTGTTCGCTCATCATCTTCTGTGTCACTGTGTGACGCATCGAATGTATTTTTGCACTTTATTTTGGTAGAAGAGATTGACTGCGAAGGTAATAAATACAAGCACCTTAAGAATCACCTATTATTTGAAATGCGCCTTCATAGTATTGAGATGATTATTCATTATCCCCACAAAGGTTGGAAATGGGCATATTTTGCATGAAATCCTCATCATTGGGGATAAGATTTACAGAAAAAACCAAGAATTTGGAGAGTGGTAAAATATACTTTCTCCGAGAAAAACGAACATAAAGCAGGCGAATCCACAGGCAAGAGCTAATGTTAAAATATAATAAATGACAGTCGACGTAACAATAATGTCAATGTAAATTGTTGTTTTACTGAATTCATTCACGACTACAATCTTCAATGTCTTCGATCTGGTGGTGGTCTTCAATCTTCAGACTACCAAATCAAAATGATCAAATCATGAAAATTGATGATTGTGACGAAATGCAATTGTGATACTAAAACAATTCAAATCACACTTGTCTGTCCCAATGCGATATTTCTGAAGGGAAAATCAGGAAAGTAAATTCTTGTTTGTCCCCCTGTAAATATCGCACAGGGACAAACAGGAAAAAAAGTTCCGGTCTGTCCCACATGACTAAAAAAGAGACAGAAAGGAATTTTTACTTCTGTTTGTCACCTTGCGTGGACAGAGAAGTGACAAACAGAAATAAATCACAATCACCTTGGACCACTGTATCGGGTATAATTTCATCTCTAATCCCGCACTATCCCACTATATGCTCAAAACTATTATGTACATGTTTTATTTTAATTCCTTCTACTAGTTACTCACGATACATAAACTGAATTTATTTGCAGCGCGCATGGAAATGAGGTTGCAAGTTAGATTTACACTTTATTTCAGTTACTTAGTTTTACACAATTAAAATAAAAATTAATTCCAAAGGCTGGAACACACCGCACGCGTTGCGTTACAGCACATCGTGTTTTGTCTGAGCGCGTTGCGTAGAATGTCACACCGACCATTTTCGCCTGTTTTAATGTAGTCCATTGAAATGTTACAATTTAGGGACCTAATATTACATATTTTAGAGGACGCAATTTTATTTTTGGGATATTTGTAGGCAAAGCTATTTGATAGAAATTATGTTTTGACGAATATAGGGCGCATAGTTTCCGAGATATCGCGAAAAAGGGTTTTTGCTTTCAAACTTAAGGTAATATTTACCCCCATACTTGTCTCAAAAATAAAATTGAGTCGTTTAAAAATTGTAATGTAACATTTCAATGGACTAATGTTGCACTGCTGCAACGTTCTTGACATGTGTTATTTCTTTTTGACAATGTCAAACATGACTGACGTATGCCCGCGTAGTGACGTAGTCTGGCCTGACTTGCAGTGGCGCGTGTAGTTGCACAGCATCGTGTGTCAGGTGTATCATTCGCCACAATGTTTCCTACATTACAACGTCATCAACCATGCTGTGCTGGCCTGCGCCGTTCTGCGCTGCACTTGGTATGCTTTAGCCTTTAACGATCAAGCGAAGGAAGAGTCTCAGCTCCGATTCTGACAAGTTTTTCTATTCTTTGGCAGTTATTATGTGCAAGCAATGATTTCTTGGTCTCTTTGGCGGTCGGTGATTTGTCAATACGAAATGAGCATGCGCGAAAATACCCCATTACGTTGTTTTTAGTCCAGGAACATTGGCGGGCACTATTCACAGGTACCACATACTTGTGCACTGAAATATGAAACATTCAAAATTCTGAATCACAAAAAATCGTGACTTTCTTTTAAGAAGTCACAAAAATATAATGATTTCGAATTCGACAGATCGCAGAACTACTTTATTACTAATACTAAATTCTGTCAAAAAATTGACTTAAGTATTAAATTTACATAGAAATGTATAGCACATACACATACAGATAGTTTTTACAATTTCAAAAGCTTATATACTGTAAAAATATCGTATAGTGCGGTGCTTAGTCAAGTTAAATGCGCTGTGAATAATACAGAAGTTGTTTGCATGGATCTATGAGGTAGGTATTATATTTTACTAGACTGGAGCATATTACACCCTGAGCAACGGTCTGTTGACGAGTGAATGACACTATCAAGAAGAAACAATGCTATCGATGCGACGCGTTACTAAAGTATCTGGCCCAACATGTAGGCATTGCCATTCAGTGTAGTAATGCTAACATTTGGGCATGCTACCGCCTGGTGTTGGCTGTAGCATTAAGATTACATGTAGATCACAAGTGGCCTATTGCTAATCCATCTATTATTATTTTTTTTGTAATTTGTCATTTAATTTTTTTAATTAAGTTCCCGAATATCGAAAATAACAACGGAACAACAACGGAAAAAAACAACGGAACTCTAAAAATCATGACAGTAATGTCATGATTTTTAGAGTTCCGTTGTTTTTTTCCGTTGTTGTTCCCTTTCTGGTACCGTATTTAGCATCTTAAAGAAAAAAACATTTATTTTGTACACACTGGACACTACTACTACTACAACTAATTAAATAAGGGAGTCTGTAAGAATTATACGAGTTTCAGTATTAATGTTGGTCCTGATTTTATATAAATTTTTGAGTTTATAAAAGCAGTTCTTTACAATTTGATTAATATGTTCATTAAACTTAAATTGTTCACCTAAAATAAGACCAAGGTTCCGAGCTACGGAAACCCGCTCGATTAACTCACTACCTATGGTAAGAGTCGGGTTGGTCTGGGCAATTTTTTGCGTTTGATGTTGCGAGAATTTCAAGATAACTATCATTAATAGCATTTGCATTATCAAGATGGATCGGCAATTCGACAGATTTAGGAGGCAAAACTTTATTATATAATTCTTTCCATAACAATTTTGGGTATCTTAATTTTTTGTTTAAAGTAAGCTTGTTGTTCCGAGTCAAGTGCTATAGTGACATGTTCTTTTAAATCATTATAATATAGTTTTTGTCTATCTTGAGATAATATTAATTTTATATTTTAAGAGGTTTTCAAATTGGTCACCCTTATATTTTCAAACTAAGCTGAAGGTCTTGAAACACTCTTTAGGAAAATTGTTTTGAGCCCTATCAAATATTAGCTATACTTAATAGAAAATAACTTTTTTAACATCTTTTATCGACAGAGGCAAATCGTGATGTATGGAATATTACAACACTTACAAAAATATTGTAAATCTGTGTATGAAATAAAATTGTATATTCAGATTTTATTTTAAAGCTAAATAGGTAGGTACTATATTTTTCGCGTACGTACTTAATTATTTTGTGACTATAGATCAGTTTGCAGTTTCAATACTAACCCAGAGAACCGCTCAATGTTTAAATCTATTCATAACCATAAGTACAAAACGAGCCATTAAAATAAGTCTATTATAAATCCCAGCACTCTGTATAATTCACTAATTTTTCAGCTGTAACATCAACCGCAGGATATCAATTTAGTCCCAGATCTCATTAACAACAAGACACGAAATAAGCCCTAACGTTCTAATAAATCATAGCGTAATATTTCAGAAATCTTATCCTCACTTAAGGATGTACATCAAAAATTACCCGGCCATGTCTTAATAAAGGGGGGGTGCCCGTTATTTTTTTCGAGTACAGTTTGTTAGAAAAGTGTTCAAAATTATTTGTAACCAAAAATTTTTCTTCAACCCTATACCAAAACCTACTCAGTAATGAAAACTATTTTGGCGTTATACTTGATATTCAAGGGGAATTACATCGTGTTACAATAATTTATTCTTTATATAAATTAATTTTGTTTCCGAATACATTTACTTTTGGACAGACAAATTCTGAGGTACCAAAATGAAGGACCAGACCGACAAAAAGCATGCCTAACAACAAAACAAACCTATAGCTAATTAACACCGAATGGTACCAGTAAAATATTTAACTGTACCAAAAAACCTGCGGATAAAGTAAAGTAATAATTGGTCAAAATAAGATCATTTTATTGGTAAAACTTATGTTCAAAGCTATCAGACTTTGATACGGTTCTAAAAAAAACTTCATTACTTTCTATGTTAATAATGTTAGTTCTCTGTTCTGCTAATAATGTTAAACATTTCTCAAAAACTATTAATTATAAAAGCTTGTACTATAATCGATTTTATTCACGAGTGTACAAAGGAAAAAGGATAAATTGCGCGCCTTGCTCCTGACAGAGCAGTCGTTATGGTGGAGCTTTATGTGGCGCGCTTTATCACGGGATGAACGTGGAAGCGGGGGGTACTACGAGTTTTTGAACACCATTTCATATTATTTTGTATCTATCAATTGATTGTACCAATACTACTTAACATTCATGAGTTATGCAAATTAATCAGCTCATGTCACAATATCATTGGATTTTAGGACACAATTGCTTGGTACAAGTGATTCTTTTATCGTCATAGATGGCGGTACCGTTCGCTATAGAACTTGATAGTAGATTTTATCTGCAGTTAGCAATTTTACATTTATTGACTAGTCAGTTAAATGTCGGCTTTTGTTAATACCTATAAAGTTAAAGGTTCTACGAGTTCAGGAATATTTACTTACTTATTTACTTTGGCTGCCGTATTTATTTTGACAACTTCAAAACGGGAATTGTAAAAATAAAAATAAGGTTGTTTGGTCTTGTTTTTCACTTCTTTGATGCCTAACTCTAGCTGATAGCGCCGCTGCGTATGGGTGTGCAATATGGATAATTGCATTTCTAAAATATATGCTTTTTTACAAAAACGGAAATTTTTATGCAATGTTGAAAGTGTATTTTTGATTTTTTTTACCTTATTCACATTGAAAAATAGGAATCCTCAATTCGCTAATTGTTAACCCCATACAAATTAACATAGATTGAGTATGGTAAAAAGCCTTAGTCATTTTATAATTCCATCCAAACCAGTAGTAGTGCCACTTCAAAACGGATTGTTAAGGATTTTTTTCAGCCTTTTGTCAGATGACTTGAATAAATAAGGTTTGTACGTTGCTTACTTAGTGACCTGTTTGGAGTCAAAGGGAAATGGAGGAAGAATGCGAGTAACGAACTCATTTTATATGGGATTGGCCTTGCTGTTTAAGATTACGATGGAAATTGTCTTTTCAAGCGAAATTTGTAGGTAGTGTAATATTGTGCGGCATCATTTTGGCGAATGCCTAGCAGTAAAGCGAAGAATTTATTGATATTGATGGACTAAATCAGCTAATTATGCATTATAAACTACTACTAAGTACTTCTTGTTGAAGACGCTTAAAATTCTTCAAAAAAAACAGTCTTATACCTTGTTCTGATTAGAAGTTTGACTAATTCTGAGTTCAACGCTAATAATGGTCAATGCTTCGTGGGAAAAATTAGTACTCAACATAATTAATCAGAAGCTAGAGTAGCGAGCAATTAAGTCAGGGAGTGTTCCGATAAGATAAGTGTTCTGATGGCCATCAGACAAGTTGGTCTGATAACACATCTGAGCACAACTGCTTCTCTTCTTAATAATTGGCAATAATTGATTTTAATAACTATTTATAACCTTAGGAAGATCGGTCTTTATAAGGCTGCCTGGAAGAGATCGCTATTATCAATAAGGCTTTTTGTATGCATACAATAAAGAATTTTCTATCTATATCTATTAATCTATCTATAATGAGCTGTTATTAATTTTTTGAAAATAATCAGAAACAAATAATATAAAATAAAAAAACATAATTCTTGATTATATCAAGTGCCGCAAGTAGCACCCTTGTTGCTAAAAGCAATATCTTCCAGACAACATTAAGATATATAAAGTTTTTCAAAAATCAATAATGCATTGCATAGTCCTTGTCCCTACAAAATAGGCCGGCCAATACTAAGCGACCATCAGACCATCTGGTCTGATGGTTATGGCTATGGACTGGTCTGATGGTTATGGCTATGGACTGGTCTGATGGCCATCAGAACACTTATCTTAATTAATCCACAGAACATATTGGTATCGCTTGTGGTAGTAATATCCCAAACAAGCAGACAGCTTGACGTAACAACGCAAATTGATGGCGGAAACATGCACACTGTGACGGACTGAGACACTCGCGTCAATTTGGAGCTTAGAGGAGTAGTGGCCACACTTACACCGAAGTGTAACACTTTCAAAAATCATTCCATTGTTTATTTTATTGACATTTTTACATTGCACTTGAATCTGTTGGTATAACGCTTTCAACAATCATTTGATTATTTATTTTATTGTCATTTTTACACATAAGTCCTACGGACAATCGCATTCTTTTCTTTTCATATATTATTTAATGGGGTTTTGAATTCATTGATAATGCCACCCGGTAATGCTAAATATTAACTTTCTTATCTCATACATCAACAACACTACACATAAACTACACATAAATACTAAACATATTAATCTCCAACGGCGTTCTGGTCCCGCCCGTCGTCACATTCTAGTTATAGTATATCTCCTTCTTGAAAATTTTAAATTTAGCAGTTAACCTTGTATGGTTCTTAATATCGTTTCGATCTGTTCCGGCAGCCATCCTTGAGAGTCAGTGTATTCCAGACTAGGCATGCTCCACGTAGGGCTACAGTATCTGCGAACTTGTGGACAAATGCACATGTATGGGATAAATAACGTGTTTTTTGATAAAATTTGCTACCAAATTTTTGACCAAGCGACCAAAGTTTTATGGTAGTTTATCTGGATGAAACACAGTCAATCTAAACGAAACATTGATTACAGATTTACAAATTATTAAATGGGGCGAGCGTCGATTGGAGAAGCTCTACTGGAGGACTACTCAAATCTGGGAAAAAATTGCTACGGCGCTATTCACTGGCAATTTTATACGCGAAACCTAAGCGTTGTAAATGTTAAAAAAAACCTTGTCATTCAATTCAAAGCCTCTTTCAAAGATGGCCACCGTGGTCTAGTAGCTAGTATACTTACTTTGAGATCCAACGGTCCCGGGTTCAATTCCTGTACAGGGCAGGTGTTCGAATGATGTTTGATGTTTCGTGTTTTTATGAATGTTACATGGCATCCCCGACACAGGAGAAATCCTAGTAGGGAGCTATGAATGTGAAACGTTTATTTTGTTATGTTTATTTTCATTTAAAGTCCTACTTCGTTTTAATGTATTTATTTTAATTACACATCGGTGTAAATGAAACCAGATCACCCGTCTCCCGTCACACAGTCGACGACACATGCACTCTGAATTAGGGTAATCCCTTGTAAGTGTCGAGGCTGTCGATAATCGATATCGATACAAGGCAGTACATCACTATCTCTTCACACATACGATTACAAACTTTATTGTGAAGGAATAAGATTTATTTTTGTTGTTATGTTTTGTATAATAGGAAAGAAGATGGAAGGAAAATTATTTGTATTTTATCGCATGGATAAATTGCTGTAACGTGATATCAGTATGACCGGGTCGGAAATAATATTGTACAGTTTTATAAATACACCAACATGATTAGAAAGTAACAGATTTGCTTTAGGTTTTTTTAAAAAAAACTATTTGTTTAGTAATATTATGTTAACATGATTACAAAGGGTCATGAAATATATGGCTAAAATAGTAGTGGAGATTAATTGACTAAGTTTTGGCAGACCTATTTTGTAGGGACCGCCTAGGCAAAGACAATGCAGTATTTATTTATTTGTAAATTATCTTAAGCCTTATATTGTCTGGAAGGCATTGCCTGTAGCGACAAAGGCGCTACTTGCGGCATTAGATATAATTAAGGATTATCCTTTATATTTTATGGTAAAAAAAATTATAAACAGCTCGTTATAGATAGATTAATAGATATAGGTACTACTTATTGTATGTATACAAAATAATAATATAACAAATTTAAAAAAGAAATGCAACATTAAGCAGGCTTATTACTGACAGATATCTTTTCCAGGCATCCTCATAAATACCTATCTTCCTATGGTTATAAAGAGTTATTAAAATCAGACTATTGCCAATTATTTGGTAGAGAAGCATTTGTGCTCAGATATTTAAATTATTATTTTTCAGAAGGGCATATATTTATTTATTTATCAGAAGGTTTGTCGATATCTTCGTGCAACTCTAATAACCGCTATAAAACACTGCAGTACCTTTAAGTTCAAAAGTTTCAATGCCCGAGGTGGTACTGTAAAAGTCAAAAGTGTGGGCATGCTGTACCTCCAGTCTTATTACTTGCCAATTTTGAGATAGTTTTGTAAATGAAATGAATAAAAAGAAAATAAGCGTTTATTAAGTCAAATGAGACATTACAACTAGAGTAACTTCAAATATATATATTTAAAGTAATAAAAACATAACATCAAACGAACCAGTCCTTTTACTGTCGTTGTAGTGACAAAAAAAAGGTCACTGGCAGTAAGCAGCTATTATAAAAAATCTAAATAAATATTGATAGAAGCATTTCCAATAATTTCATCTTCTAATAAAGCCTTCAAACAGTTTTTTTTTATATTCACAAATTAAAGCCATGAATCACAAAAAAGCTTAGACAGACCTCAGAGCTACGGACAAAAGTAGAAAACTTTAATTTATACTTATTAAGACTGAGGCAGACCGCATGCAACGCAGCGCAGTCCAGCGCAGCACAGCTTCGTATCAACACATAGCGTCCTACTGCCGGGTCTCCCCTGTGAAAGAGGTGTAGGCCATAGTCTACCACGATCGCCATATTGTGGGTTGGGGACTTCACTTATCTTTGAAAGTTATTAACCTTCTCCGACAAGCAGGTTCCCTCACGAGGTGTTCCTTCACCGTTTAAGCATGTGATAATTAATTCTTAGAAGCACATGAGTGAAATACACAGAGGTGCATGCCTGAACCTGGATTTGAACCCGCGCCTTATCGTTTTTGACGCAACGGCAACCACTAACTTACACGGCTAATAACGTTGTAATCTTAGAATGTCACACCAAACGCCAGGCGCACGACGCTTTGCAGATGCTCCGCGTCGTGCGTCAGACTTCGTCACTACACACGTATCACTACACGTCAGTTATGTTAGACACTTTCAGAAGGAAATGGCATATCTCAACGTTGCGGCAGTGCAAACGACAAACAAAAATGGCCGGTGTGACATCCTACGCAACGCGCTGTAACACAATGCGTGCGGTCTGCTTCACCTTTTAACCTTCTCGGGATTTCACAGAAACTTTTCGAACTGCTCCATTTTTAATTATATCTCTATTACCATATTTCAAAATGAATGCTAGTTTTTGCGTTTGAAGTTATTTTATATATTTGTGGTCATGTATTTAATTCTTTATCTTATATGTATTTTATCTGTACATTATATTAATATCGGTCAGTCGGTCTTACTCTATTAGGTATATATATATATATAAGCATAAATAATATATATAAATATATAATATATATACCACCAAGACTTCGAAACTATCTGCCAGTAATAGCGTATATATTGTATATATGGACACAAAATTATAGCAAAATATACAAAATAAAAACTTATTTTTGTAAAACAGAACCAATGCTATCATTGATCAAACGATAGGTTTCAATAGTCTTCGGCTCTAGGTATTTCTTTTCTCGTTATTTCACAAGCTTTGTCTAAATTAAGTATCTACACAAAATAGATTAGGCAACGAAAATAGTTAGTACGTTCTAATTAGTTACAGAAATTCAATGATATCTGTTGGAGACAGCTTTAGTTAAAATACAGCTTAGTAATAAATTATTTAGATAATTTATCCCGTTGAAATCTGAAACCTAATTATCGCGTCTGACTGAAAATTATTAATTACTAAAATGTCTGAGCCCATTTGGAATGAATAAATCTTACGGGAAGTTGTTCACCTTGTCTTGACTTGCCAGCCGGGATTGTTTTAGCGAGGATAAACTTAATTAATATTAGACAAAAAAAATTGATGAAGTAAGCGATAGACATGTTTTTAAATATTAAGGATATAAAAAATATAATTAATTTTTTTTATATTCTACTCTTGATAGAACGTATTTGTTTTTGCTGTTTGGGGTAGAAACTTTAGGGCCGTGGGGACAGGAAGCTCTCACCATTTTTAAGAATTTTTCGATACGTCTGAAGGACTCCGTGCTTGACAAAATTGCTGGCTTATATTTTGACCATAAACTAAGTCTAGCAATCCAGCGTGGCAACGCAGCCAGCATTTTGAGCACGTTGCCAGAAATTCTATAATTTTTAAGTGATTTTTTTTTATAACATGCGTGTTAAGTTTTTTTTCTTAAATTTAGCTGAAATATATTCATACTTAATATTTTATTAGAAAAACTAAGGCAACTAAAATTTTTCCTCAAAATGGCCCAAAAAATCAAAAAAGTCCTTAGTGCGAATTATTGACTTACTTGATCGTACTGGCGTAAACTCAGTTTTGTATGGAATTAAGACAGCGCCCCATAGTTGTCAATGATTAACTGAATGTTTTTCCATACAAAAGTGACCTTATGCCCATTGACGTTTACGCCGGCTTACGCCAACGCGATCAAGCAAAAACTTACACACTGAAAACAAAGTTATATGAAAATATTATTATGCTGAAAACAATAACTCTACGCGAGTACCAACATTTGGCTGTAAATACCAGACTAGAGACAAAGACAACACAGGCAAAAAAAAACGTAAATTTGTTACATAAAACCTCGCATGTAATTTTTCATGTTCTTATTACAATTAATACAAGAAAAATTACGCCTGTAAATTAGACCTTTCTTGTAAATTTACTAACTTATAAGAAAGAATACACATGGGGGGTTTTAAATTTGCTACGACGATAAGACAAATTCATTATTAATATTTTTATTACAATACTACCGAGTAAAGAACATTAAAACTACAATTTTCTTGAAAATAGTAATTTTCATAAGCATCAATGGCAAGCAAACGTCGACTTTCTATAGAAGTAATATATATCTACTAATAAACTGAATAACTTTGTGCTGAAATTAAAGTATTCTTTCTCATGCACGCAGGACGCACTATACTCAATGCTATAATATACAGGGTCACTGTTAATCAACTAGTATCATTTTATAGGTGGCTTCTGATAACCATAAGTAACAACTTTTATTCTAGCACTTTTAAAAATACGATAGAAAAAAAATCAAATGTTCTATATATTTTGCCGCGCGTTAATGTTATTTTTATGGGATAGTTTTTTTGCAAGTTTTGCAAAGACCTAGAACAAAAGTTGTTGCTCATGGTCATCCAAGGCACTCTTAATGGGTAAAAAAAAACCAGTAAACCCTGTATAGCTAGTCGGTGTACGTCGCTTGTAATTTTGGTTATAACTTCATCAATCGTTGTCGTAAATCTAAAAATTTTGCCCTGATATCATGGATTCTTAGATCTATAAATTTTCATTCTCATAAAAACGTTATGAATCCTCATTGCGTCACCTCCCGGTTCCAACGGAAGCGCTGGTTGTTCAACCAGCGTTATGTTGAGTTGTGGCCGGTTAGGAACAGAAAGAAGTTATTGACTTTAGTTCGATCTTAGAATTTGGTTTGTTATAACACTATAACGCAATAAATAACAGAAACTTAATATATATTTATTTTGAACAAAAAATAACACTTTTTTCAGTTGAATATAATTATTTTTCTATACATGTTCACTTCACTAAAAATATCACTATCTACAGTATCGATTATACAAATAATTAATCTCAAATTAATATTAGCGATATTTTCCAGACAACCATTGTATGACACATTTAATTTTGTAATAATAACATACTTATTACGCATGCATGAGTAAAAACCCTCATCAGCAACTTCAGTTGACTAGATCGCAATAGCTTCAAGTCTCACCAAGATAATTACGGTTCAATAGAATTAAATTTCTGAGAAAATAATAAAAATAATCCTTTTGACATTTACTTTTACATTTCATAAATTCTGTAATTTTTTCTTTCGATGTAACCGCTATTTATTAAAAACTAGCTGTCCCGGTGAACTTCGTACCGCCTAACATTTATGTATGTTTCTCATCGTTTAAATCTTCCTTTACTGTTACAAGCATTTCAAAACCGTAAAATAGCTAAATCGAGTTTTAGCGAGACAAACGAACACCAGCGATTAATTTTTATAAATGTATAAGAAGATTTTACCTACTATCATAAACATATCAAATGTTTAATTGGTTACTTATAATTTGCTAGCCGACATCAGAAAAGGAGTCTTCTCTTTTATCTGATACATAAGATTTATAAAGACTAGCCGCATCGCGCGGTGTATCATTAGTGACCAGGTAAAAAATAAATTTCAAATCTACCTCAATGGCTAAGTAAAGTACTACAGAAAGTATCACTCGTTGCACATAGTACTCGATCATTTAAATACATAAAAAAATGCGTTGATATATCAAGCAAGTAGTGTTAATATGACTTGATCGAGAGATGGTTCTCGCGTGCAGGTTGAGAAATAGTCTCTATTTATAACTTACATAAATTCGGGCAGATATATATATATATAAATATATATTATTTGGTTGACCAACAGGCGTATTATATTTAGGATAAAAAGTCTGGCTAAGCTACGATAAATGTAGTTTGTTTAGTTAGTAAGTATAACAAGTTCGATCGACGATTGCCACTTAGAAGTCACTTGTATTAAAATCAATTATTTTTATATTTCCTTATCTAAAACTGGTAGTATTGTCGTTGAGATTATTTCGTGAAAACTACCCCTCAGAAATAACTTCGAATGAGTACACTAAAGGGAAGCAAGCTAGTTGAGGTGTGAAACCCAAGAAAAGTACGTATTTCCGGTCCAGTGACGTCAGACAGCTTCTTGTACCAGATGACGCCACTTGTGAACCACTGAGTTGAACTGCAGGATTCTTTGTTCTAGCTTTTTTGTTAAACCCTTGAAGAAATATACGTTGGAAACTTTTATTCCGATTTAATGTTTAGATTAACAAGCTATATTTTTATGTATTACAACTAAGTTTTATTTGGCAGGCGCCTATGCAATATCTTGAGTTATTTTAACTTGATTAAACTATTAGTTTGCTTTTGATAAAATTTATATGGAACTTAGTATATTGTAGCATAATAGAGCGTATTTTAAGCGAAGTCTGTCAACCCAATGACCACGTAACCGAACTTCTCGTCCAAAACCAATCCCCTCCCGCACTCACTACTTCAGCTCCGGACTCGATTAGACGAATTACCGATTATTATATTAGTCACTTACGATACCATAAACATTTGACATACCTAATTGTTACCTAATATATTTTTTTTTCAACTACTACATTCACATTCTGTTTTATATGTATAATCAGTTACGAAATGTTAAATTCACTATTTAAGTCGCCATTATAAATTTTTTACAATACAATAATTTTATCCGGCAAGTCATAATTTATGAGTTAAATTGAAGTTACTTATTTGCTGTAAGCTAGATTGTAATACGATGGAAGGATTATTATAGAAAAAAAGGTAAGTATGAAAAGTTATACAAAGATTGACCTAAAAACAACTCTAATAATATAAACATTTATAAAAACAAAAACATTAATGTATTATAAACAAAATTAATAATTTTTGGTACCCCGTACACAACTTGCAAGCTACCTAGATATAAATGTAGAATTTACTTAAAATTCTAAACTGGTCGTCGGATTCTACTCGCCATTATCAACCCGAGTATTAATTCGTAGAACGCGATATGAAAGATATTCGGACTGAATTACTACGACCGCAGAATGGACGCCCGGTCATTTGTGGACCTGCGTTCATACTGGACCATTAATTATTCTTGACACACGATTTCTTTTCCTTTGCATAAATTTTGCATAATAGATGCACCTTTAAAGTGTTTGCATTATTATTTTCGTGAGTTTGATATTACTAGATTGTAATTATTATGATGTAATTCCTAAGTCTTTTTAACAGACTTCTCAATTTTTTTTGCAAATAACGGGTATGTTTTTTTAATGTTTGTTAACTGATTTTTCGAAGACGACTGGATCGTTTTTTTTTAAAGTATTCTCGAGTGATGCCCTTAATTTTTGTCAAAATCAATCTTGAGGTTTCATTTTTAAATCGAAATAACTAAAAAAGGCCTGCGGGAATGGAAGTCAGTACTTAGTCATATCTTTTTAAGAAACTTTTTAGTTATTTTAGTCAGTTGCTGGATCAATCTCATCTATTGGGATTGTCCCTTGCTACGTCACGCCGGACACATGACGTACTATAATCACTTCGAGGACCTTACTAACACGTGGACGTCATTCAACCCATTTCTGGATAAATGTGTCTAAATATAACTTGGAAATTTCTTGATAAGAGATTATCATTCCGCCTCCAGTCATTTCTTCCGTAGAGTTTTTAGGTCACCCAAAGGCTTCTAAAATGGTTACTAAACCTGTCTAAAAAGAGTCAATGTGGACCTACATTTAACCTATTACATACATACATTTTACCCACTGTATTCCAGACTAAGCATGCTCCATCTAGGGCTACAGTATCGCTAACTTCCGTGGTCGTGCGAACTTCTGGTCAAATGCTAGGAAGAGAAGGATAAAAAATAAAATAAAATTAGCGTGTTTTTCGCCTCACGGTAGCGTTCACAGAGAGTTGATAGCCCTTGATGCCGATTTATTTTTCGCCGATGCCCACCGTGCACTTACCTTTACAACAGAACTATGATTTGTTCAATGGCTTCACTCCTAAACCTCTCACGTATGCCGTAATGAGCTCACGTCTGCGCACTCCATGAGACAAACTCGTGAACGATGATCGGTGAGTGTGAGCTACTGACTCTCAGACCTTGGACATGACGAGAGGCTTTTGCAGTGAATTGTGAAAATTAGCAGGTATTTTTACCGAATTCCCAAAATGGAAGAGGTATGTACTCAATTCAACTGCATTTTTTTTCTTTATAGGTAGTCTGAAAGTACTGGCTCTGGATGGCTTGCGGAACACACCGCATAGTGCTTGGTGACAGATTTTTCAACATGAGGATGGTAAGTAACCAGGCGAGCGATAGAAAACGCCTTACCACCATGCTTGGATGCAAACTTGATGTATATGGATTGGTACATACTTATTTGGAATATGAATTGAGTATTCCCGAAAGGATGTAGGTCATAATGCAGTGACTGTGGTTGGATACTTTATAGTAAGGTTACTGAGATTGAGATTATATTATACTGAGATTGCACATTCTGAGGCTTGTCAGCTTCACGATGTGTTTCGTCATCGTAAAACCAATTCAAATAAATGCTAAATACGAATTTTACGATATAACTCAATCATTTACTTAACAACGAAATAATTTAATTTTATTGACGATTAACAACTTAATTTTGACAAATCATGATTATTAAATTATTTTACGAGTACATTTTCTCTCATTTAACAATGTATTCCAATAATTTCACCATAATATTAATCTGTAAAAATTATTAATTAATCAATATTTACTGACAATATATATTTAATTTCACGAAAATGCTTGATTCAAGCGTGCAGCGTTGTACAACACGGGATCGCACTAGACATTACAATTGGAAATGCAGTTTGGACTTGCAACTAAATACTGATTATAAAATGCATACATGTACAACTTATAACGTTACCCCTTTTATCCAAAAAAGGGGCAAGGCTAATTAATAAAAAAAAAGAGAAGTTAGCTCCTACCTGACCCTACCAGTAGGACCCTAACTTTGGAGGAAAAGAAAGAAGAAAATATATACAAATTAATAGAAAATAAAGAAAATATATATAAAAAAGGGCTTTATAATATAATACAGTAGTATAATACAAATACTACAAACTTGCCTATCGTGAGTAGTTATTGGCTACTACTCAAGGTTTAAGGAGCTGCGTCAAAACTAAATTGGCATTTACAACTAAGTTTAGTGACTCTACTCGTACAAAAAATAAAATTGTTAAGAAGATTATTCTACTTAAAATATTTTAGAAAACGTCGATTTAGGTAAATTATTTTTTGTACTTATTTTTTTTCTATTGGTATGTATTTAAAAGTGTACTTGAATTTCTGCACCTTCATAATCTGCTGTAAAAGAGACGGTCTGCTTTAGCATAATTCCGTTATAAATGTTGGATCCAGTGCAGCTGATCTGAGCGGTTTGTGACCGGAGACTGCTACAGCCGGATGATAATTGTTTCTGAATAATATTACTACAGACAGGATAGTTTATGAATGGGTGTTCATTTCGTGCTTTGGTTCAATTCCTGCTTAGAAAATCAGCGCTGAGGAACAATCCCCAGCATCATGCTGAGCACTAATCTTTTTTGACGCACGGGACACTGCAACTCGACCTAATTTAATATTTTAAAGGTTTGTCTATTTTTATGTAATTAGTTATTGTATTAGTGTCCTGTGTGTACAAAATAAATGAGTTCTTTATTTCTTTCTTAGGCTTTATCGAATGTTTATTCGTGAAACGAAAGTTAGTGGTAGCCTAGTCGGTAAACCCCTTGCCTCACAAGTGAAAGGGCGCGGGTTCAAATCCAGGTTCAGGCATGCATCTCTGTGTATTACACTTATGTGCATATTATAACTAATTACCACATGCCTAAACGGTGAAGGAAAACTTCGTGAGCTGACACTGCTTGTCCGAGAAGGTTAATAACTTTCAAAGATACGAGTAAGTGAAGTCCCCCATTTATCCGCAATTTGACCAGCGTGGTGGACGATGGCCTACACCCAATTCATAGGGGAGACCCCTGCAAAGCCATCGGACAATATGAGTTGATACGTTATAAATATAAGTCGAAAGGGAGTCACGTTTAACAACCTAATAAACGACTTACACCATAGGAACAACTCTCGATTTGAGAAAAAATCCGCTATTTCATACGTTTTGTCGAAAAAATAGATTAATAAATTGTTTGAGTATTGGGTACTGACTATTTCTATGTTACAGCTGAGTTTTAGCCTAGAATTCAGTGTTGATTCTAAAATTAAAGATATTCGCAATGATGATTTTTGCTGACACCTGTCGGCCTAATACACCCTTAACTAATATACATGTACATCGTTTATTAAAGTTAATTATTAACAAGGTATTTTTATCAGTAGGTCACGATATAAACATCTTTTGTCTTTTTACATACCGCCAAAGGATTTTGATTGGTCTTAATATCGACCAATCAAATACATGTATTTTAATGTTGCAAGTATAAAAATGACAATATTAATTCCAAATAAAATCTCTTAATACAACAAATTTACGACAGTACTAATCTTGAGGATCGCGCTCGGTATAATTAATGATTAACCGAACTCACTGTATACATATAACACAAGTATACGCCATAGTTTCCAACTAAACTATCCGTCAGTAGTGTAAAATGGAAGGGTTTTTCCAAAAAGAGGGGAGGTTTTTAGTGTCATTTGTTAGACAATTTCAATAATATTGAGTGCAGACACGCGGAACACTACATTAATTATGTATTATGAAAGTGATACAATAAAATTATTTCTCTCAAGTTGTAAAAAGTATTGTGGTAACGAGGTTGACAGATGACAGAACTTCTTTTAAATTTTGGTCATTTTCCAACCACTTACAAAAAGAGAAGGTACTCAATTATTAATTATTATTTGAATTATTATTATTATTTTTGTGTAAGTTATGTTTTTTGTTGCAAATGAATATATTTTTATTTCACTGTCTTTTTTATGTCTGTTAACTGATCTTCCAAGGCGAACTCTTTTTTTAATCACCAAATTGATTGGAAAAAGTAATGATAACCTTAGTTAACCTTCTGTTAGTTTACCACGTGATGCATTCAACGCTCAATTTAATTTTTTACCGTGCAAAATTCAAGCTTTCAGTATTTAATGGCTTGCAAATTGGTCGGTGTGCAACCCTCATGATGCGGGTAATGCAAGTGACGATGAAAAATGGCGCTGGGATGATAAACTAGTCTGGTTTCGTCAAGGAATAAGTTTCATACTATAAAGAGGAAAGATTTATTTAGAAAAGTAACGAAAATTGGATTAATATTGTTTAAGAAGACGAGTTTTCACTCGTACCTGATTGTTGGAAAGGTCCAACTATAGTTTCGTTCGCAGGTACGCTTCAAAATCCGTCTTCTTAATATATATAACGAGGAAATATTTGTATTATTATATGTAAAGTAATGAGTAAAATTTAAAATTTTGAAAAACTTATGATATTTGTCAATATAACTTTCCAAGTTATATTGACATATACAACAGGCGAGTTGCGGTCAAACGCATGCCTAACTTTCTATATAAAAAAATACTTCAAGAATATCTTGCCTAATTTTTGCACAGTAACATTACTTCTTTGCTTCCCACACCAAGGCCCAAAACAAACTCAACCAAAACTCATAAACTTGAAAACTAAGCAAAAGCTGTAACCGATCCCCTACAAGTTACACGAATGAAAAGCCGTAAACTGCGAGGAAAACCGCTAAAAAGTGTAACAAAACCGGTTAGATCCTCGCAGAACCGGTTAGATCCGGTCGAAACCGGTTAGTTTTCCGGTCCGCTCCGGATTTATGGCTTGTGTTTAAACAGTGTTGCGTGATGCCGCGGATGTGAGAGTTAAATGCGCTACTTTAGAGTTATGTGCTTAATGTTACTTGGATTGCGGGTAGTTTAGATTTAGCACACGAACTAGTGTTACAATTGCATATTTTAGCATTTTTAAAGTCCCTTTATTACATAAAAGTATAAATACTTATAAGTTTCTAACAATATCTAAACAATTTTATTTAGAAAACTAACGCGTGTTTGATTCATATTATTTAAGAAGACGGGTTTTAACGCGTACTTTTGTTGGAAAAATCCAACTACTCGTATAGTCTCGTTCACATTCGGTGAACTTCTGATGAAATTAGTCGTTCGTGTCTTCGACGATGACACGTCTCGCATCATCTCATAGTTTGTCCTTTCCAACAATCAGGTACGCGTGAAAACCCGTCTTCTTAAACAATATATTTAAACAAATTAACCACTCACTCATAGTTATAGCTTTCGAAGGTAATTGAAGTCCGCAAACGGCAATTTGGCCAGCGTGGTGGACTATGGCCTGCACCTTCATAGGAGATACCTGAGCCCAGCAGTGGGACGTCATAGGTTGATGCATAAAGGCATTATGATATAATACTTAAAATTCAACTTTCATACTCCTATCAAGCTTTGAAAGGTTATTTTAAAATGAATGAATAGGCTAATGATGTTTTAGCATAAAATATCCTAATTTAAACCTAATCGTGTCCAATCCAATATGCTATTGAATTCTAGATTTAGAAGTTGATTACATTGAAAGTAAGTTTATTAATCTATAACTGGGCTGGTTTGTGGGTTAATTGAACTTTTCAGCCAATTAATGGCCCAATGTTGTTAGTTAGTTGGTTTTAGGTACACTTTGCTACAAAAGTCTAAATTATTATAATAATAATTTTTAGACATGTGCTTTTCCAACTTAAAAGATGTTTTTTAAGCAGAATCTTTTCTTTTTTTACTCTACTGCGAAAGAAGGAGGGTTATATTTTTCGAGTGTATGTACGTATATTTTTTTGGCACGCCCTAGAGCCTAAACGGCTGGTCGTATTTTTATGTGAGTGGTGTCGATAGATTCGTCTTAGTCTTGAAAGTTACACAGGGTAGGAAAATAAAAATAAAAAATAAATAATAAGATGAAACACAGGTATAAAGATTTAGCAATCGGGTTTTTTTGAAATCGTTCTAATCACTTGTTTGAGTAAAAGTTCTGCAATTTCACAGAGATAGCTAGAAATATCACAAAAAGTATTTTTTGTTCGAAAGATCCAGTCTATCCAGTCGTATAAATATTATCAAAATATTCCAGTAGTTTTGTTTCTTGGTTCCACAAAAAATTATCTCGATCCAGGTTTTTTGAGTTGTTAGGAACCATACAATCTGTTTATCAATAGTTAAAACAAATAAAGTATAATATCTTATCTAGTCGTAATACAAAAAGAGTATCAATGACAAAACACTTAACCAGATTCCCCGCGTCGTAAATATTCAAATGTATATAAAATAAAATGATAAACAGATCTGTTACCGAAGTAATAGCTTTTACCCCGACCTTAGGGGTAATCACTTAAACCTGCAGCCCTAAACGATGTCTTACGTTGTTTTTACCACCCCTTTTCTTGAGGTTTCTACGAGTTTGTTCTGTCGTAAATCTTGTTCGGCTAGAGTAAGTAGATCTGTCTAGTTTTGCTGATGAGTAGTTTGATTATATATAAATTATATGTAATAGACTTATTAACGTTTGACTTCGATCTAACTTGATGCTTAGTGAATATGCACTCAAAGATATTATTTTAAATTATATTGAGTCAAGGAAGCAAGCGAAGCGTTTCTCTCTGGTTCGGGCGGTATATGGCGGAATATATCTTCGACTGTTATGGATTATAGATATTTGTCTGACTGTGGGTACTCTCGTATAGTTTGATATTTTCTATAAATTTTAATGATAGTTGGTATTGATACCAATTTTTTTTTTATGATTTCGTACGATTTATTCTGTAAGTTTTTTTATAACAATATATTAGTGTGTAAATCTAAAAGGGCAACAGCCTTTATTATATTAAGTATGTACCAAAAACAAAATGACTAACTACAGCAATAAAAAAAAACTGTAGCAGAAAGATTACATATACACCATTTAAGTTCTACAGATAATCCAAACGCTCCAGCACCAGAGAGCAGCGTGCCTAGTAAGCTAGCCGCTTTACCACGCTGAATGGCAATGCTTTACTTGCTTGATTGGATTTACGAGACAGCTACTGTAATAAGTAGTGATTATTAGTCCGTAACTAAGTAGCTTCATCCTTACAGGCAGGCGACTCGAGTCCAGCTAGGCTCCACAGGAAAACTAACGTTGTACAATGTTCGCGAGAGCCGCACTGCGAGCTTAGCGCCACCATATGTCCTAGTAATGAAAGCCAGGCATTTACATATTACATAGCAAGTCTTTTCAAATTGCGAGTAAATCAGTTTTTGTCCTAGACCGCATCGTCGCTTTACATCAGGCGAGTTGCGGCGACCCTATTATATATAAAAACCACCTGTCTGTGAGTTCCAGTCTTAGCAACCGAGCCATCATTATTTCCCACTTGTTTAAGCTATACAATGTGTAAGGTGTATCAATAATTAAGGCTGTTAGTCTACCTATCACGGTGAACACTGCACAGAACAAAATTTTGAAAAAAAATATTAAAAAAATTATGTTCTCCATACAAAAATTGGTCACGTGATCTGTCAAGTGGTATGGAGGACGCTATATTTTTTCCCAAATTTTGCAATACTTTCTTCTACAATGGATTCACTTTGATGGCTAGGCTAAATACCCTTAAGTGATATCATACCTTTCTGTTACGCGTTGCATAAATCGAACCTTTTATTTGAGTTGTATATGTCGAACTTTTTTTATTTAAATTTTAACATACATAACAGCTGTCAAATTCAACTCCAAACAATCTAAGACCCGATGATGGCCGGCGCGTTCGGATCTTGCCCGGCGTTTTATTTTTAGTTCGCTCTCTTATAAGAATCAAAACCATTTCATATACAACTTATAAACTTACTCTCGTTCAAAATCCAAAGAGATTCACAATTTATTAGATACAAAGAATGAAATCGTTGTCCTCCTGCATCTTTATATACAAAGATGTATGCAACAATTTCGGTTTTATACTCAGAGTTCAACGTATTCTGGTCCCAAGCATGTTCCGTACCCAATCTTCTGATAGAACTGATATCGCGACGTTCAATGGAACTGTCGTGAGAGAAGTACATATACCTTGCGCTAGGAATGCAGGTTCGATCTGCAGGGCGATTCTGTAACCGTATCTCGTTTGCGTGAGCGCTGAATCCGCGCTGAGAAGTATGGAACTTACCGGAAATTCATCAATCACTCAATCCAGATACGTTTGCAGAAGACACACCATGATGCGATATTTGTGTGAATCGATACAAATTAATACGATTCACCCGATTTGTGTATCGATACAATGGCTTTCGATCCGTTAGTACGAGAGGATCGGATCGAATAATAGAGCGTATTTTCGTTGGTTAACCACACTTTAAATAAAAGCAGCAAACGCCTAGATTCTTAAATAGTAAGTAAAAGGTCGGTGGCTTTGTAACCAACAGATTTTTACCATGCGACAATACTCACGTTTTTAATTAATATAGTTATAACTGACAACTTTGAAGTGTGTTTATAGTATTATTTATATTTTAATATTGCATATACTTATAAAACATGATATACGCAATACAAAGTATGTATATATGTACAAAAGCAATACCTAATAATTAAAATTAACTTAAATCCTAACCTCTGCCAGTTGGTAGAGTACTCAAAATGCTGGCCCCATTGCCTCGTTGAATGCCAATGCTGATGCGCTGACCCAGGTAGACGCCAGCATTTAAATCTCATGTAAGCTCTGTTAATTCTTTGAAAAATATTTTTGGTTCGCTTCCCCAGGGCCCGAGAGTTTCAATCCCAAAAGGCTTACATATATAAACACAAAAAGATATTCTGTGACGTGAAAGTTAAAGGAAATACCACTGACTATTTAGATTTATTTTTTGCTCGGAATTTTTAGAATAAGGCAAGGCAAATACGTACATACACGAGTACAATCTGTGAAAATTATCAAGGTTTGGTCTGTTAAGTAATAAATTATAGTTTTTTTACTAAATAGTAACTACGCGGCAATTACCTTTATTACTAAAAACGAAAAGACTAATTACAACAACAAAATAATATAACAGATTATTTTTTTCTATCAGAGGTACCAAAAACATCTACATTTATTTAATAGTGAGTAATGTCACAAGACACAGCTAGTATTCATGCTAAAGAGATCGTTCCAATTTAAAAAATCTTTATTTGAAGAAACGGCAGATTTAAAATATTTATAGAACAGAACTTTGATACATATATCAGTATTAAAATAATAAGGCTTAAAATATGATGTTAATTTAAGTAACTGGGTAATTTTAGAAAAAGATTATATTGAAGCTCATAAACTAACAAGGAAAAACCGAAAAGATCGACCGTAAAGAACTCTAACCTTTATAAAAGCAGTTTTAGCTTAAATTTGAAAATTAAATATTTGTTTTACATAAAAAAAAAATTTCATATCTTTAAAACTATTTTTCTTCTTCATTTATATTTCAGAGAACAAGCTGGAGTGTTATAATGCTAAAAATTGCAAGTTAAACGCGTTCTTTGTTCATGTCAACTAGCCATTTGCCCACCTCGCACAGCTGCAGAAACTGGCAACACTGTGCCTCTATATGGATCATGTCTCGTCTAGATTACACTAGCTCTCAAGGAAGTTTGCGAAAACACACCGTTAGGTATTTGACGACAGAATTTTTCAACATAAGGGTTTGCGCCGTCTAGACGTGGGTTTAATAGCACACCTTACCACTAACCCACAGTTATCCGACTGGTTTGTTATAAAGCTCATACATTCATTCCTACAGCAGGTAAAAAAACTGAACAGAAAAGAAAAATGACAATATTTTAATTCTGTGGATAAAAACCCCACACTTCACAAGACCGGCGTCTACATTTCAAATGTGTTTACATTATGTATCCACCCCCCTCCCCTATTCACCCCTCCCTCCTGTACCCGGATGCTTTCTTTCCGTTGTTTCAGCAGCTTTAAAGAAAAATGGGTTTTTAAAAATGGGAAACATTGGAATGAAATACTGGTACATAACTCATTACTAACAACCGCTCGCTGTATTGTTCTACTTATGTGTTAATGTCGTAGTTTCAATGTTTTAAAGCATTTTTTTATATATATTGATAATCGAGTAGGGCAGGTGCCGCCACACAGAATTTATTTTGTTATTTCCATTAAAAATTAAACTTATGGACCGAATTGAACCAAATTTGAAGAGACCACCGTTTAAATCAAAACTCGTATTGTATAGCTCCTCCTATTTGAAAGTCGGTTGTACATACAAAAATATCGTTAGTCAAAATAAAAATACAATAACAACAAGAAAGTACAAATATAATTTAAATTATTGTCACAAAATAGATGGTTAAATTCAAAATAATCTTAGCAATGGCGAATTTTATCGCTAAAGACAACCTTCGTAGAGATGCAAAATTAAATAAAATGTAGAGTAAGCGTTTTAATTTGTATGTAGTTAACAGTCTATGTTTATGTCTTTTTACATTTGGGTTATACAGATTGATGCTAAATTTAGTGCATATTTGGTAACTAGTGCGAAACTAGGTCACGGCGACGACAAGCGAGCGTTCGCATGACCCAGTTTTGTGTAATCGCGCTTAAGTGAACAAACTTCCCATTCTTTTGTTAGCAAATATATAAAAAAAAAAAATATTGAAATATGTTATATTATCAATGCTGATTGCGTGGTAAAAACATACGCAGTCAATTTAAAATCACCCGTATACATAATTTAAACGGGTTTGATAAACGCGAATAATTTAATACACAGAAATAATACAGTTTCCTACTAATGTATCAACTTTTATAAACAGTTCTGAGATTCAAAAGATAACTATTTCCTTCAAACAAACATACAAACTTTTACCCCTATAATGATAAGTGTAGACATAATACAACGGTCTGCAATTATAAACCACGGTGTTTGTTTCTCAAAGCCTACCTTTGTTCTACTTATTATTACGTAAAACTCAGAGCTCGACTGGAAGGATTACTGGAAACATTTTTTGCATGTCAAAAATAATATAATTTTTTATGTTATTTTTCTAACAGTTTTAAAGATAAAAAAAAATAAATAAGAAAAAAGTTTAAAAAAATGTTTTTAAAGTTTTCTTTGTTTTTGGTTCTCTTTTTGAAATATCGGTAGGAAGTAATAAAGCATTTAAAAAGGGTGAATACTAAAATCGTCTGGATCTTTCTTCTTATTTTTTTATGTAGCCCTGGAGCTACATAAAAAAATAAAAATAAAGATTCAATATCCAAAGAGTACCTAATTTTAACTTTTATATCATAAATATCCCTATTTCTTTCAATAATTATAGCATTTTTCAAAGCAATATTCCAAATTAAATATAAATAGACTCAAAGCAGGAAGAGAACTCGACGAGTGCATTATCAAAGTAAGCAAATAAAATTCTTGGTAAGAATTTTGAGTGAACCGCAAACATCACGTGCTGGGTAAGGAGAGTGCATGAAAAATGTGAACATATAGAGGCATTGCTTGCGCAGACTTAAAATATCGGAAGATGCAGGATCTTGAATCACATGACACTAATATTATAAAGGCGAAGGTTTGTATTTGGGTATGTATGTGTGTTTGTTTGGTCCTCCTTCTCGTTCAAACGGATTTGAATACATTTTGGCACAAAAATAGCTTATACCGTGGATTAGCACATAGTCTACCAATGCTACCATAGACCCACGGGGTAATCGAATGTCTACTGCAGATAAAACCGCGGGGCCCAGATAGCAATAAATAAATTAAAAATTTATTACTCAAAACGCTAGGCACGCTGCTCTCTGGTGATAAGTTGGAGCATTTGGATTATCTGTAGGTCCTGATTTTTTTGTTGTTGTAATTAGTCACTTAAATTTTATTCACAAAGGTACTTTGCTAATAAATTAAAGTAAGATAAACAGAATTTTTAACTTGTATACAGGAGAAAACTTCACTAGGTTTTCTCCTGGATAGAGAAAACCACGCAACATTCACAAACACAGCCAAGAACAGATAGTCAGCATTCTAAAATCTGCCCTTCTGTGACCGGTGGACCTCAAAGCGAATGTGCTAACTAATAAGCCGAATATACGGTCTTATTAATAAACGCGTCTTAACTTTAAACGTCTTTAGTCTTGTTTTGACGCGTGACGTTCTCCATCGGAAAAAAACAAGACAAAAGACTTTCAAAGTTAAGACGCGTTTGTTAATAAGACCGATAGCATTTGTATAGTTTTACTTAATATCATATAAAAAGTAAATAAAATTTCTCTTAAAATTACGAGTCTCGCTCAAAATTTTAACCATGTCAATTCTCGTAACACTTTTTGTTACCGACAGGGCATCAACAATAAATTATTGCAATATAAAAAATAAAAACAATTAAATACATAAAAAGCAATACGTTGGTAGTCGTTATTGGACCAAGAGATTTAATCATAGTGAATATATTTATATTTAATAAATTTAACAATTTGATCATTTATCGAACCTCCTGTTTTATTCTTATCTCAAGTTGAAGATGCTTAAAATGTTTGACGGGACAGAGTAATTGGAAATTAATTTGCTTTGTCTATATACTTATATCTAAGCAAGTTAAGAATATGAGTAGAAATGTCAAATGCACTGGCCGAACAGAATACCTACGAGAAAGTCTCCAATGTAGGTCTCCTGAGGCTTTCCATGTTTATTTAATGGGAAGCATAAGTACCATTTCTGAAAACAAAATGGAATTTCCCGCAGAAATCTGGCAAGAGTCTGAAAATCGGATGGTAGCATAAGCATAAAAATAGGTGAATTGTAGAGTAGAAATAACGGAGAAAATTAAATCGTCAACAGAAACCAACTTTACTGCGACCAACTCCGAGAATATTTTTATACAATTTGTAAAATTATATTTTTTTATATAAAAAGTTATCGAGTCTATAAATTGTATTCTTTGACTTATATTCTTAAGTAAAATATATATATTTATTTTCGGTTTTTGGATTGGATTTGATGAGTACACGATTCCATATATAAAGCTTAGGCCAGAAACAAAGATAATCAGGTGTCATAAATAATCATCATTACATATGCGTGTAAGCGGGTATCAACGTTTTAGGCCGCCCAAAGACTAAAGCACGGAAATATACTCAGAACGGAAATAACCTTATTTCTAAGAAGTTTGTTTTACAAGAAGTCTGACGACTCGCAGTACGTACCTCTTAGCTGTAAATGCAACTAAGCTGTCACCCATTCTCATCCTGACAGGCTCAATAGTTCTTTAACATCGGGTATCAAATATAAATCTTTACCATTTATGCTACAAGTGCTACATAACAATTACAAAACTCTTTTGTCACCACAAACAAAAAATAAAACATCAGATACACAACTGAAAACAGGCACAAAAGGCAGTCTTATCGCTACAAAGCGAATCCATCAGACAACCTTGTTTCATAATCATAATCATTTATTTCTCTATAAATACATACGAATGATAAATAAAAATATAATTACACTAATTCATTACAATAATTATGTACCGAAACCTCGTCACAATGTACACACAGCACCTACACTAAGTAGCCTTGTGCAGTAGGTGCTGCTTCTCTTGAGGACTTAAACAATTCGTTCATAGGAGTGAATGATTTTATGATTAGTTAGTTAGTAAAATAGTTAACAATGTTCTTAAGTTAGCTTTAATTAAGAGAATGAAATTTAAACTAGTATTTTGTTTGATAAACTGATTAGAGTACATGTCAGTAAGGGTTGTTACGACGTCATATTAGATAATAAGCGGAAAAATATTTATAAGAAAAATGTGTGTGTGTTGCAATATTGGTCATACTTTTGTTTTAATCAATTCTTCCGTTTCGTCATAATTCTTGCTTTGTAGCCATTTAGTTAGTGCAAATTTTGCATCTCTTCTATTTAAAGTACGCAAGTTTTTAATTTCTTTACTGACGCTGTTGTATAAATAAGGTCCCAGGAATAGCAGATGTCGTTTAGCTAGTGCAGTCTTAATTTTAGGCAGAGCAAAGTTTTTGTCTTTTCGTCTACTATCATCATTATTATGTATCCCTAGACTTCTAATGAGGCGATGCTGAGTAAGTATAAGGTTTTTTAGGTGCAGTTGTCGGACAGTCAGTACTTTGCAGTCTCTATAAAGTTCTTCAGTAGGAAACCTGAAGTATTTAAAAGTTGCAACTTTTAAAACAGCCCTTTCAGCCCGTTCTAAATGCTTCATATGCGTCTTACAAGCCCCTCCCCACGAGCTATCGCAATAAGTTATGATGGACTCACATAATGCACCATAGATATTAAATATTAATTTTCTATTTGCAACTTCCCGAAGATGTTTAAATACAAAAATAAGCTTACGGACTCTTTTAACGAGCGCTATTATATGAGGTCTCCAACTGATATTTTTGTCGATAATTATTCCTAAGTATTTAATTCTAGGGACAGAATGCAATTTCGGGCAATTGCAATTATTGAACCCAGGGCATTTGTTGTGAATAACGAGATTAATGCGTGGAATTTGTCCATAGTTATTAGCAAATGCAATATATTTAGTTTTATCGACATTCAGTGTTAGCATATTATCAAACAACCATTTATTTATCATTTGAAGCCCAGATTGTGCGTGAGAACGAGCCTCATCTCAGCTTTTTCCGAAAAATATTTATGCTGTGTCATCAGCGTATGAAAAGATTTTACCGTTATTTAGTGACGCACTACAAAGATCATTTACATATACAAGGAAGAGACTCGGGCCCAAAACTCTACCCTGCGGCACTCCAAAAAATATTGCCTCTTCTTCACTAACTACACCGCCAATTTTCGTCCTCTGCGATCATCCTGTCAGATAGTTTTCATAAAGACTAAGTGCGGTATCGCGTATACCAATTCGCTATAACTTTTTTACTAGGATTGGTACGGAGACCGTATCGAAAGCCTTTGCAAGGTCCAGAAAAACTCCAACGACTTTTTGTTTAGTATCTAGCTTGTCTACTATAAAGCTAGTAAGTTCCGTTACTGCATTTTCAGTTGATCGGCCTACTCTAAATCCAAACTGCCGCGATGAAAGAATGTCATATCTGTTTAGGTATGATTTAAGGCGATTGTTCATAATTTTTTCTAATATTTTAGACATTATCGGGAGTATAAAAATAGGCCTATAATTTTCAACACGGTCTCTGGCCCCACCTTTATATATCGGAGAAATAACAGAAGTTTTAAATACAGTAGGAAATGTGCCTGAAGTTAAACTAAGATTACAAGTATAAGTAACAATCGGAAGTAGAGTCTTACCTACGTTAGCAAAGTAGCTGTTGACGTAGTTGACAGAATCGGTAGTGTTAGATTACTACCTTGGTATTTTTCGGTATATGTAATCTTCCTAACTGTTTCCCAAGTTTTCTTTATATTATTTTTATTTTTTTCAAGTTCTGTTCTACGATAATCAATTTTAAGTTTTTTCAATATGTTTGTACAAAAGTTTCTGTATCTCAAATAAGTTTTCTTTAAAATTTCGTTATTTGGTGTGTTTCTAAGGCGTCGATGCATATTGTCACGGTTTCAGATACAACGTAACAAACCAGGAGTTATCCAAGGTTTCATTATGCGCTTGCTACGAGGCGTATTGAAGTAATGTGTATTGGATTTAATTACTTCCGTAAGCTTATTGGTTAGGATTTCAGCTGCCAGGCTAGCATCCGATGTTTGCAAAACTTCATTAAACTAAAGGTCTTTTATTTGAAGATAAATTTTATCGTAATCTACTTTCATACAAACTTTTGTTGAAGGAAAACAGTTTATTAGTTTCTGCTTAGAAAACAGGGCGATGATCTGTTATAATTGTGTCAATTACAACAACGGTGTCTTGGTAGTTACTTTTTATCATTGTGTGATCCAAACAGTTATGTTGCCGGGTAGGAATACCATGACTGGCTAGAAGATCGAGATACTTTGCGGAATCCTTGTTTAAAATGGCGGAATTGATGTTAATGTTTACGTCACCTACTATTAAAATATTTTGGAGATTTTTGATTGTGCTCAAAAAGGC
Organism: Ligdia adustata; assembly: GCA_947049295.1. Taxonomy (NCBI): domain Eukaryota; kingdom Metazoa; phylum Arthropoda; class Insecta; order Lepidoptera; family Geometridae; genus Ligdia; species Ligdia adustata. The sequence continues at coordinate 8,690,101 of OX346237.1, forward strand.
GTTTAATGACTCTAAAAAGGATTTTTGTTTGAAAAAGAAGGCGATCTATACAAGGCTACTAAAGCCAATTTACCATCTAGTTTAATGAAGAGACAATTTGTTTCTACTACATGCGGTTCTATTTCTTCTGTCTAAGTTTTGTTTTGAGTATATTATTATACCCCCATTTTGATTTATGCAGTTTTTGGTATGACAAGCTTTATAATTACTAAGCGACGGATATGGTCTATTATTGTGAATCCAGCATTCAGTGAGTACAATAAGATCACACTCAAAACCCAGCCTTTGCAACATGAGTTCTAATTTAATAAAATTTTTGTTCACGCTTCTTATATTTAATGTCATAATTTTGATGTTATCTTGTTCTGATATATAAGATTGACATACTTCCGGTACACATAGTTTAGCTTTAGACTTAGAAAATTTATCAAGAAGATTGCACAATTTATTTTGCCTGTCCTCATCCATTATTAAGGAAGATATATATTAACAAAGTACAATACAATGACACTGTTTTATAATTGAAGAACTATAACGTATTAATTATGACATGCAGAGGCGGTGTGGAAGATATAGTTTTTGTTATATTAAAATCTAGAATTCCAATGAATAGGTAAGAGTCAGGGGTACCTAACAGAAGCGATTTGAGACAGGATAATAATATGACTTATGATAGCTCTTTGCTAGTGTAACAAAATTAGTAACGATATAAGCAGAGTTGATTAAACAGGGCCCTTTGTTGCAATAAGTGATTATGTATGTGTCTGGTATTTGCAGAATGTGTGTTTGTGTGAGTGTATATAGATACTTAAATTCTAATCTTTTTTCAATTATTATTATTTGACGAAGCTTTTTTAGGTCACCGTAGCAATATCCTAGTTTTTTAGTTTCAGGTCAGCCAGCTGCTTCTCAGTGGTGATCATTATTGGGGGCGAGCCCTCAGCCTTACGCATGAATATTCTACCATTAGCAGGCCAGCAGAAATGATATCCCAGAGTTTTCGAAGCTTCTCGTGCTAGAAAATATAGACGTTTAGCTTTTGGCGTCAAAAACTCCGTAACATACACTGGGGTTTTATCGCCTTCAATTCCTATTGCAATGATGTTTAACCTGTCCGTAGTATTCGATGCGTTATATTTTTTAACGGCTTGAAGTGTCGTCAACTTCGATATATTGGTAGTAAAATCGACCATAATAGGTCGTGGTTGTTGTTCTTTGTGGTTGTTACATTGTATGTATTCTTACCATAAAACGTCGTCTCAGCTTAACTCTTCGCCCTAAGGTTACCTTGAATAAATCTCTCTTAGCAATAAAATCATCTCTTGTGGTAGTATATCTTTCTGTAGGTTACAATAAAAAAAAATCTTGCAATCTATGTTTCCATCGCTAATGTTAAAACACGTGATCTTACTGAAAGTCTTATAATAATATCTCTTCAAATCGTTTTGATAAGAAAAGAGGTATTTTCCCCGCGTCCATACATTTTTCTTCTTATTCTAAAATGAAGAGTTTTTTCAGTGTTGAACCGTGAAATATTTAAATTGGGATGGAGGCGGCCGATAGCAGACGCGAAAAGGTAATACGGGTTTATGGTTTTAGAGTTCGGTCGGGACAAATATGAAACCTTTCGGGAGGTAGAATTTACGATAGGTAGATTTTTGACCGAAATAAGTGTATAAAATGATATTATTTCTAATATTTAAGAAAGAAATTAATATTATGAAATATAAAGGCTGTGTGAGTTAAGCTGGTCAATCCCAGAGAGCATTTAATATTAGTAGAACTAGGCGCTAAGCAATTATTATTTACGTTACATTTTTTGCGGTTTTGTTATGCTCGTGTTTTACATTTTAGTAAAATAAATTAGTATCTATATTTTTTCATATAATATTCCTTTACGAAGTAAACTACTATTGAAGAAACTTATTTTTATTCAAAATCTGGAATTCTTTACTGCAAAAACCTTTTTGTGCAAGCATGCACTAAAATCACAGTCATTTAATTTAAAAAAGTGTGCATACCTTGTCAAAATGTTTAAAAAAAAATATTTTAAATCACAGTTTAAAGTTTAATATAATACTTTAATTAATATTCGCATGAATGAAATGCTTAAAAAATTTTTTTATGAAAAATATTCTTCAAAGTTACGCACACTTTTTTAAATTAAATGACACAGTGACATAGAGTGATCCGAATAACCAAGTTTCAAGTTTAATATTAAGCTTAAATATTTATTCACCATATTCCATATAAAATATTATAAGGAAACCTATATCAGAAGAAGAACTAATTAAAAAACATTTTCATTGTCATTATTCACAATTTTTAATTGAATATTTTAATCGGCGCACACGTCACGTCAGTATCACACCAAGTCCCTATTCCGCAGTGAAGTTGGCGCTATTCCGATGACATTTTAGACCGCAGTGAAGTGAGCTGAACGCAGCACTAGCGCCACTCTCAGACACTCTTCCAATATATTATGTCCGGAACCCAATCTTTAAAAGCTATTTACACATTCTTTATTACTGGAAGCGTAAAATTGGTTTCTTTTTCTCTTCACCACTTCACGAGTTCTACGCCTTGAAGTTAAGTATACCTAAATGTTAAAAAAACCGTGGTAACTTGCAACTTATTTTTACCAAGATTGCAGTAAGTGGTGGAGTTTGGAACTCTTTAGAAGAGAAAAGTGTTGGGTTAAATACAGTTTGTGATACCTTGCAAGTTTAATAATACTATGATGTTGAATTGGAGTGGTAAGTAAGTTTGAAAAAAAGTTAGCACTTCGTCACCAATAAAGTTCGAAAATAATAGACAAGATGTGTTAGATTTAAGGAAGTTAGGTACGATATTAGTTTTCTTCATAATTATCAGCTTAATGACGTCCACTACTAAACAAGGGCAAATCGACAAGCCTGGGTGTGTGACTTTTTCTTTGTCTTCGGTCCACCTAGTGGAAAAACCTATCTTCGCTGCGTCTTCTGGACGGAAGGACTTTTTTTCATTTATTTTATTGACGAATTCCAAAAGTAAATCTTTTGGGCTTCAATTTTTAGCAAATTGAAGGCGATTTTTTCTTTATATTTTAATCTATATTTTGTATGCTTTTTTTTATCATTTTTTGTATCCATTAAAAATCTATTAATATTCGTGTAGAAATACAAAAACATCTTGCAGTCTAATATCTACGTTCCTCTTTTGCCCTCGCCCTTTAATCTACTCTCAAATTTATCACAAAACTTCGACTAAACCCGGAAACCTTCGACTATTCAGTGAAGCTGTCAAAAGTGACAGCTGCCCTACCTCGCCCACCCACGACGTTCTAGGTACCTGTCAGTTGCCCGCCCTTAAGAAGTGACTGTAGAACATAGATTTCATACAAATGCTGTTTTTATGTCGCATAGAAAGAATTATGTACTCGTAATTAATCGGAAAACTCTTGAAGACTTTTCAAGGATTATTTTATACCAAACAACCGAGCACTTTTGTATTAGGAATTCGAAAATTAGAACAAATACACTTTCCATACCATACTGGCCGCGCGTCGGTTAACTTTTCTATAGAAAACCTGTTTTTTTTTCCACGTTTTACATTTTGCAGTAATTTCTTGATCTTGAAATAATTTATTTTTAACTTTCTAGCGTAAATTTTCTGCAACCTGTTTATATTAGCTTTATGATTGTTTTGTAAAATTCCGTATGCATTTTAATGAAATAAGCAGAAAGCAGAAATGTGATTGAATTGAAAACCCCTATTAATATTGTCCATTTCATATTCTTTTCCATTTTAACGCACTGACAAATGGTGACGTAGAATAAAAAAAACTTATTTCCTACAAACTGGTCAAACCAGGTAAGTCTGTGTTTTTGATATAGTGATGATCTTGAAGTTGTCGATGAACTGCCGAAGGTGTTTTATATCGGGTTCGAAGGTGTATAAATAGACTAGATTTTCTTGATGATCACTTTATTTTTAAAATAATACAATTACAAATTCTGGAACCCTTATGCGCGTGAGCTCGTTGAAGGCGAAGTCCAAGTGAACGATGCCATAGACTTGCAATGTAGATGACAAATTATAACAATCGACCAAACCGAATAGAAAAACATGATAATCATCGATTAACAGTTTGTATGAGAGACATTAGAATCGGTAGTACTACATTTCTGTATGGTAACAACTGGTGAAATGTACAGCTTCACTGCCTCTCTACCGCGAGCCCTTTTGATAAGCAATGAAAAATTGCTGGACTTACAGTGACCATGATTTATTAAAATCTAAAACTTAGTTGTTATTTTTGAAAACCTTAGTAATAATTTAGTTGATGATTCATTTGCCTCTCAGATCTCGGTCTATATAATAGTAATCTTTGTCTCAGATCTCTCAGATGCCTCTGATCCTAGGTTCTGTCATGCGCCATTGAGTTTTCACACATTAATTAGCCAGTTAGTTCATAATTGCATCCAAATCTTAGTCTAAGTCCACATACTGAGATGCCTAAAACTAACATAAAGACCCTGCAAATTGAATGCAATTTACATAAAATTAATAAAATTGTAACATTGAAATAAATCTAATTGTACATTTAACAAACTATATTTTTTCGTTCATCATCATCCGCAACCTTCCCTATCCTATTGTTTAGTAGGTCTCTCTCATTTTGTACCATCTGCCTCTGTCCTGTGCTAATCTTGTCCAGGTTGGATCCGTGACAGATTTTATGTCGTTAACTCATATCGCTGGTGGTCGACCGACGTTTCGTTTTCCTAGTCTGGGCTACCATTCTGTCACAGCCTTACTCCACCTGTCGTCACATCGCCTCACTACGTGTCCTGCCCAACCTCATTTCAGATTCATTTTTTCGTTATAACTAAGTATGTATTAGTAGTAAATCATATTATTTTCATTCTTCTTGCATAAATTATTTGATAAACGTATATGCTTTTTGAATGAGGTAGGATTTTAATTGTATTCTAAATTTACTGTTGTTTTCTATATGTACTATTTTGTCGGGTAATTTATTGTATATCAAACTACAGATGTAGAGTGGACTGCTTCGAAATTCTCATTAACGTGTATGTTAGAATAATTTACCATAATTTACTAGTGAAAGAAAAATGCATGCTAGCGGCATTTCTACGTGGAATGTCAATGCTTACACGTTAGGCAAAATACGAGTAAAACAAACACAAAAACACTGGCACAATACTCACGCGTCGAATGAATCAAGAGTAAACTTGTTTATTTAGGTACAATAGCGTCCAAACCCATAGCGTCTCACTGCTGGGCTGAGATCTGCCCTATAAAGGGAGGACTTAAATTTTCTGCACTTTCTCCGACAATCAGGTTTCCTCATGATGTTTTCCTTCACCATTTAAGCATGTAGTCATCATTATCATCAACAGCTAGAAGACGTCCACTGCTGAACATAGGCCTCTCCCTTAGAACGCCATTCCGAACGACAAGCTGCCAATTGCATCCACAGGTTACTTGTGACTTTCACTATGTCGTCGGTCCACCTAGTGGAAGACATACGTGGTCGGTCTTCCAGTTCGTGGTCACCACTCAAGAACCTTTCTTCCCCTTCGGTTATCAGTTCTTCGAGCGATGTGGCCAGCCCATTGCCACTTCAGCTTGTAAATCCAACGAGCTATGTCGGCAACTCTAGTTCTTCGGTGAATATCCTCATTACGGATTCTATCGTGCAAAGATATTCCTAACATAGCTCTGTTCATTGCACGCTGAGCAACTTTGAGGTTATCTAGCAAGCCAACAGTTAAAGACCACGTCTCTGTGCCATATGTTATCACTGGCAACACACATTGGTTGAAGACCCTCGTCTTCAGGCACTGAAGGATTTCTGACGAGAAAATATGACGTAATTTCCCAAACGCTACCCATCCGAGTTGCATTCTTCGGACGACCTCTTTGTCGAAGTTGGATCTGCCTAACTGCACAATCTGTCCGAGGTAGTTATAGTGATCAACAACTTCGAGAGTATCGTTCCCAACAACTACCGGTACGGGTACAACATGCACATTGGACATAGCTTCGTTTTGTCCATATTCATTTTAAGACCCACCTGTTGGGAAACGTTACTTAGGTCACTGAGCATAGCTTTGAGCTTCTCCATCGACTCTGCCATGATGACTTTATCATCGGCAAAACTTAGGTGAGTAATGTATTCGCCATTAATATTGATGCCGTAGCCGTCCCAGTCCAAGAGCTTGAAAACGTATTCCAGCGCATTTGTGAAAAGTTTTTTCAAAAAAAAGGAGAGATTACATCTCCCTGTTTCACACCTTTCTGCAACCGGATTAGTTTCATGCTTTCATCCTGTAATCGGATCGATATGGCAGCGTTTCTATACAAACCCTTCAACACTTTGATATACCTAAAGTCAATACGACATCGCTGAAGGGATTGCAATACTGCCCAGGTTTCGATTGAATCGAAAGCTTTTTCGTAGTCTACAAACGCCAGACATAATGGCCGATTATATTCCTCAGTCTTCTGTATAATCTGGCAGAGCGTGTGAATGTGGTCTATGGTAGTACCAAAGCCTTTTCGGAAACCGGCTTGTTCGGGAGGCTGAAAGTCATCAAACCTGCGTTCGAGACGATTCACCCTCGAGAACAGCTTGTACACATGGCTCAGGAGTCAGATGGCTCTGTAATTCTTCAGTAAGGTGTTATCTCCATTTTTGAAGAAGAGTATCACCACACTCCTATGCTAGACTTTTGGCGTAGTAAGACGGAATTAAACAACTTCTGGAGGACTGAAAGTATGGATTTATTACCCGCTCTCAGAAGTTCTGCCGTAATTCCGTCCTCACCCGGCGCCTTCTTGTTCTTAAGCTGTTTGAGAGCCATTCTAATCTCGTACAAGCTGATGTCTAGGATGTCCTCAGTATAGTGTTGGGTCAGTTTAGCTCAGACGTCCTGAAATGTGCTACCGATAGCCTTACGCATCGAGGTGTACAACTGTCCGTAAAACCTCTCAAGCTCTCTCAGAATATCTTACTTCGACGAAATATTACTGCAGTCATCAGTCTCCAGCTTTGTCATTTGGCTTTCCCCAATAGATGAATTCTTTGCAAACACTTTCGAGCCTTGGTTCCGCTTAATTGCGTCCTCTATACATTTTGTATTAAAGGAGCGCAGATCGCGCCGCAAAGCTTTCGAGATTCGTCTATTGAGCTCTATATTCCGACATATCAGCTAAAGACTGCAGTCTCATCTCTCGCCGGTCATCCAACAATTTGATGGTTCTGTCTGAGAGCTTTTGAGGCTTTTTCCGGCGTTTTTTATAGAATTTAGATCTCACAGCTTGGACAGCTTCCACTAGCCCGTCGTTGATCTCATCCACAGTTTTATACTCGGCCAAGCACTGGAAGCGATTTTGTAGTTCGAGTTGAAAGCTTTTTGGGTCTTGGATTTGGGCAGGATTAGGTCAGACCGTGAACTTTACCAGACGTGACCATTCAAGTTTAACATTAATATTCAATGTGCTCCTAACAAAACGTTGATCGCTACCGGTATTCACCTTGGCGATCACGGAGACATCGTTAAATATACGCTTTTTGGTCGTCATGATGAAGTCGATCTTATTAATAGTTGAACCGTTGTTGCTTATCCACGTCCACTTCCAGAATTGTCGTTTCTGGAATAAGGAGTTCATCAAATAGAGTCCCTCCTTTTCCATGTAGTCGACCAGCCGCAGGCCCCTCTGGTTCCGCTGCTCATATCCGTATGACCCTACCATCATTTCATCACCATTCCGTGTGCCCACTTTTGCGTTGAAGCATGTGGTAATGAATAATAATTGTTAAAATGCTCATTATTATACAGGCACATATTTTAGTTTAATTAAAGTGAAATTAAAGAATTAAAATAATAAAGTGTGACTTACTAACTCACTGTCATCCTACTCCAAGATCTTTCCAAATGTTTCCAACGTTTATCTTAAAGGATTTTACGAAATAAAACTTGCGGAAAGTTCTATTTCTACAATAATTTCTTGCAGGAAATTTGCAAAACGAACGGGTTGAGAACTGCTTATGTTTGAGTTGGAAGTTTTGTTGCTTATATTATTATATTGTTTTCGTGAATATTGTTAAAGAAGTACCTAAAGTCATAGTTAGTTGAACAGTTTACCTCGAGAGTAAATTTTTATGAACTTATATGACTTCTACCGTGATCTTGAATAATTAAGTAGATAATGTTTAGAATTATTATTGGTTAATACAGTTATAGAAAAAGCCATGTTTTTTTTTGTACTTGGGGTCCTTAAAAGGAACTCTTTTAGTTTCGCTCAGTCAGTTCGTCTGTCCTGCGTGAAACTTATCCTTATTTATTACTTATTTACGGAGAGTATAAAATAGTTTGACGGATCTGTCGTATATAAAAAAAATTCTAGGGAGGAGGCCTTAGTTCAGCAGTGGCTGTCTTCTGGCTGATTATAATGATACAGTATTGAGATAAAGGTGACCGTTCTAGATATCCAAAGTGTATGGTATGCGAAAATATATCAAGAGGCGACTGGCACATGCGACCAAAGCGTCTGTGGCGTGTAAATCTATACTTATAATAAAACTGTAACAGGTCAAATTCTGTACATTGAATATATTTAAAAAAAATATATTAAGCGGGGGGGTGTTAGTAATGATACAGAACCCAAAACTGTTTTATTTTTTACAATGTTGTCTGTCTGTTTCTGGAATTTCCATAACTCCGAAACCGCTGGATGGATTCTAATGAAACTTGGTATGACTAAGGTTGTTGTCATGACGTAGGACCTTATTTACTTTTCATCCCGAAAATATGAAGGGACTCCCGTGGGAGGGGGGACGAAAGTCGTATTTAATTATAACTCAGGAACGCGTGCTTTGATTTGAATTATTCTTTTTTTGTTGGAAAGGACTAACTAAAATTAATGTTATTTAAAAAAATTGTGGAGATTCCCGCGGGAGGGGGGGATGAAAATTGTATTTAAGTATAACTCAATAACGCGTGCTTTGATTTGGATGATTCTTTTTTGTTAGGTATACCTCAAATGATCCCGAAAATAAGTCGCAGTTTTCGTGGGAGAGGGCATGAAAGTCGTATTTATATTTGTTTATTTTTATTTATTTGTATTTATTTATTTATTTATATTTATTTATTTATATTTATTTATTAATATTTATTTATTTATATATATTAATTTATATTTATTTATTTATATTTATATTATTATATAACTCGGTAACGGGTGCTTCAATTTAGATAATATTTTTTGTTAGTACTTATTAATTGCCAATCCAAAAAATAAGTGGAGTGAGAGATGGGATGAAATTCATTTTAACTATAACTCGGTAACGCGTGGTTTGATTTGGAATTAAAATATACCGCAAAAAACGTCATTGGTTTTGTAGTTTTTGTAAAAATATATTGGTAGACGCCTACATAAAACGTTATAGCAAGTATTTTTTGTTATAGCAAACAAATAAGGATATTAATATTTTTTGTTAGAAATGTCTAAGTAATTGATATATTGTATCCTAAAAGTAATATTCCTTCGGTTTTGTAGTTTCCACAAAAAACCTTTTATTGGACGCCCAGGTACATACAACGTTGTAGCAAGGAAGTTTTTTACTATTGCAATTTTATTTGCATAGTTATATATATTATTTTTGTTGAAACACTTACTTAAATTATTGTACCATAAAAAATTCGACATTGGTAGGTATTGTAGTTCATATTTTCGATGAACTATCGACAAGGGTTTTTAATAGAAATCTAAATAAAAATTTTCTTATAAATCTTACTGGTAACTTTACAATATTTATACGTATACCGCCACAAAATACTATAATCAGAGTTTATAGGTGCGGCATAGATTATGATTGAACGTGTATCAACACATAGCGTCCACAATTTTTTGTAGCGATGGCCACCAAGTAGATAAAAGGTGTAGACTGCCGTATGAGAGGTACGAGGTTTCATCTCAAGCAATACGCAAGCAGAGCTTGAGGTACCGTTTAAGGATAACACTTCAAGTTGAAAAATCTGTCGCCAAGCATCTAACGGTGTGTTTCGGCGGCCTTTTTTTCTCTCTTTTTATCAAATGCCTAGCTATGTTAAATAAAAAAATAAATAATCAATCAGGATACACATACATAAGTATAATTAACACCTATTCAATTAGCAAAATTAAATAGGAGTTAAGACTATGCAGAATCTGGTAAAAGATGCTTATGTTCTTAAAAAAACACCACTCGCGCTGAACATAATTGTACGAACTTCTTAGTTATATCGCTTTAATTAATCAAATGTACAGTTCAAAACACTGCTGTTTTATTGTATCTTTTACAATGATAAGACCTTCAGAATGAATTCTCATAATTTTTAAGTCCCACTGACGTAATTACGAAAGGTTAGCAAACGCTAACGAAGTCGCGGGTACAGCTAGTATTTATTTAAAAAAGATTTATAGTTTTTATCAGTATTGAAGTTATATATTTACCCAGCTTCCCTTACATACCCCATCTGGGTTAAGTTTCCATCTAGATTAGATAGGTACAGAAGGCGGGGTACAATTTACGGCGCGCAGTAAAAAGGAGTTACAACTAAGTTAAAGTGGTTAAGATTGCAATGAGACGCTCGAAACTCCTCGTTCTAGTATAAAGGAAACGTGCAATTTATTAACACTTTTTATAAAGGTGACTGTGAAATTCTAAAAAGGATAACCGTCTTACATTCGGCACATGCATATATTACACGTGTTTTATTTATTTTTATTTGCAGCTCATTTTTACTAATTTTTTTTTTGTTGGACTACCTGAAACGTACGTCCTTCCATTCAAAACTGCCGAATGTGTCGTGCGTGACGTCACCACCCGGTTCCAACGGAAGATCAACGCTGGTTGTGTCAACTAGCATTATGTTGAGTTGGGATGGGTTTGTTACCGAAAACAGTAATTTGTATTTTTAGTCTGATTATAAATTGTGTAATTAAGTTTGTTTTTTGAATCAAATAAATATTTTTCTATTTTTATTTTTTTTTCGAATCAAAAAAGGGGACTATTCTACACCACTTTTTGTACTATTTTGTACCTGTTGTTGTTATAAATATCGAGCAAAAATCACGTATATTGTATGAGAGCCCCCTTTAAATCATTATTTTATTATGACTATTCTTTACTTTTAATATAAATTTACAGCTAAATATTCTGTAAATATTTTCAGCGTCTATCAGTTGACGTTATTAATGTAGACCAAAAAAACGTAAAACAATTACGTTTCCTGTATGAGAGCCCACCTTAAATGTTTATTTTATTCTATTTTCAGTATTTTTTGTCATGGTGGCAACAGAAATACATCATCTGTAAAAATTTCAGCTGGACTGTTGAAATTTTTACCTATATTGTCACGTCCGTACGTCCGTCATCAGCCTGAATTACCGTGACAGTGAAGTGTGCCTACTGAATGAAGTAAAACTGCCGAATGTGACGTGCGTGACGTCACCACCCGGTTACAACGGAAGATCAACGCTGGTTGTTTCAACCGGCATTATGTTGAGTTGTGAGTGGTTTGTGACAGAAAACAGTAATTTGTAACTTCAATCCGACTATAAGTGTCGATAAATACCAAAATCGCCTAAGTCACGTCTAACAATTTTTTGGGAATTAACATTTTTTGAGTATTTTAAATTTTACCTATAGAACTCTAGAAATAATGTTCAGTGATGTTAATATTTAGTTGGCAATGCCAATTAAATACACAGCAAAAGAAATTCTCTACGAAAAACATTAAAAATTGATGAAATAAGTATGGACTTAGGCGGATATGATTTAACAGTAATGGATTTAGTCAGTTTTGATAAATAGGGCGTTGGACATAGGCGAGTATGAAATAGGATACTAGGACTTAGGCACGAATGATGTAATTTAATTGATCAGGGGACGAACTCAGGACATACAATGAAAACACATTAGAATTATATTATTTGGTCAGTTTATTTAGAAAATTAAGGTCAACAAAGAAAAAACGTCAAACAAAGTCAAATATCTCTTCCGGCTCGTCTGCTAGAGATTCTCCGTTATCCGAATTTTCGGTATCCTGATTAGGTGCAGACAGGACATTTTTGAAATATTGCAAATCTGAAATATCTCTCCACTGTTCACCAAAGTGCTTACTTAATAATTTACTTACGTCATCACGCTTTTCTTGTTTGATGGCAACTGTGCCCTGTAATCTTTCGGGTAATATTTGTAAAATCTTTTTCCGTCTTTTTGTAATTGGCAAGAGTTGCCCAATTTCATTTCGGTAAGACAATTCACCACGTACAAAAATATTTCTGGACTGTTTTTCAATTATATTTTTTTTACACTTGCTTATTTGAAAGTGCAGGCTCTGGGTATTTTTTAATACTCCTTTGCAAGCCTCCTTCCAGTCGAATACTGGCACTTCATCAACTAGACGAAAGATAGTCGCGTTAGATGACATTAAACTAATATAGTCATCTGGATTTAAAATGTTTTCTATTCGTCTAATTTTTTTTTCGGTTAGCGCAAAAACTCTGTCAGGAGGTATAAAGCTGTGGCCGGTTACTGGAAAAATTATCTCAACTTTAGAAATATCATACTGCGTGTCGTATAGCCATTTACAAACCATCCCAATTAATGTCGAGTTCTTATTCTGGCCACCACAGCCATCGGCCATAAGTCTGACGATTTTTTTCTCTTCCATATTCAATCGATTCAGGCAGTGATAAACGCAAGATGATATTTCGTTGGAACCTTTTAATGCCGTATCTTCAGTCCAAACATATGAGCTGACATTTTCACGTGTCAAACTAGATTTGGAGTTGCCCTCAACTATTGTAAAATTGTATATATATAACTGCCTCGAATAATAAGTAGATTGATCGGGCACTCTGGGCATTGGTAAGTTTTTTTGGCAATCGAATGATAAAATTAGTATTTCTGGGTCTTCATCTTTTAAAAGTTGGAAAAAGCATTTTGCTCGTGCTTTGTGAATTAGATATTGCGCACGTACGGTTTCTTTTTCTGCACTGTTTGGCATCCTTTTCAGTTTTTCCAAAAACTGCAGGCAATCGGAGCAAACATCTTGTCTGGGCGTTCCAAACCCGATGTTGAAAGTGGTATTGAAAACCTTTCTAAAATAAGATTTTGTTACTGAAAATCCGGGCATGGCTTGGTCTTCGTACATTTTGTACATTTTAGAAATGTTGAGACTCGGGTCGAGGTAAACTCTCTGTTTAATTCTGCCCCTGCAGTAATGTGAATCCAAAGGTTTGAATTTCTTGATAAATTTCTGAACTGACTCTAATTTTGATCTGAATGCAAATTTCTTGCGGTCTCCTCCTCTTCTCTCAGATGCACTGGTTCCAGTTTCAGCAAATCTTTTAGTGACGCCTTTTATTCTCCCCTGTTTTAGACATAGAATATCACAAAAGGCTTGCAGGCAGACGGGATTAAGTTCTTTATTCTTGTGGTCAGGAACAAAGAAATGGTTAGAAAAACAGTTTGGGAAAAACATTAGGTCTATCATTTTTTCTGGGTCGCTTTCGGAGCACTGGCTTTGTACTTATATATTTAATCAAAAAATTTTCTTGGTAATTTTTTTTGTTGCTGCTATAGAATTTTTTATGGAAATGGAAAATGCTATTAGAAGTTAAAGTGTCACATTTGTATTTGCCTTTTGTCGGGTGTTTACATGTGGGCTTTTTAGGTAAAGATTTTGCCGAGTACCTGTAAAAAAATGTACAATTTAGTACATTAGTAAAGAAAAACATACAAAATATGGTTGTAGACGATGAAGTTCCTATTTATTACGTTGGTAAGTAAGTAAGGTAAGTATTTTACCGGGGTTTAAAAGTAAAAAACGATGTAGGTAATTATTAGACAGTTACATTCATAATTGACCTAATAACGTACTTCAAAAATAAATAAGTACATTGGTATTTGTGTCACTAATTTAAAAAAGTCGTATGAACGAATAGCAATCTATTAATCCACACAACCAAAACAGTCCGGCCCTGTTCAACACCGTGACGTCATCGCTACTGTGGCTACTTCAACGTACTACTTCTAGAGAAAGAAAATCCGATTTCGTGCTTAAAACTTACCGTTTTTCTTTAATCTTTTGCTTCCTATTACTTTGGCTTTTCTGCTTCTTCCTTGCTAACTCTGGCGGCACAATATTTATTAGATTTTCCATTATTTGATTAAAAACACGAGGACGATGCAGTGACTCACATGACAATCAAACAGGAATGGTGGCCATGACAGTCTAGAGACGGCGTGTGATTGGTTCTAATGGACTTAGGCATGTATGATTTGGAATCTTTAAGCGACTTAGGCTGGATTGAAAAAATGTTTCGACTTTGACCCTTAATTTCTTCGTGAAGCCGTGGACATAGGTTAAATCGATTTTAGCACAAAAAACCGCCATATTTAGTTGAATTGAATGAACAAATAAAAGTTGAAATGAACGGAACTGGACTTAGGCAAGTTTGATATCTATCGACACATAAATTGTGTCATCAAGTTTGTTTTCTGTTTCATATAAATATATTTCTTTTTTTTTCTATCTTTTCTTTGAAGTCGAAGTCTCAGTAATAGTCCCAAGTTACCCTTTGGGTACGAAACTCTAGAAATATTCCGACAAAATTACAACATAAATTTATGAAGTTGATTAAATAAATAATTACAAATATCTATTTCATATTCAGTAAACCCAAGATGTGGATGTGGAATTTTGTGAAAGGCGAGTGAATGATGAGACGACGGCTGATAGAGTAGAACGGAAGAAGAAGACATGCTGTGCCGACCCCACGGAGTGGGATAAGGTCAGGAAGTTAATGATGATTTCATATTCATTAAAAATATGACTGATTATATTACCTACAAAGCGTAAACGTGTAAGCTATTGGGTAACTTACCTATAAGTACCTACTTTCGCAATAATGGTTACTTTACTAAACACTTGGTTCATTAAAATGTGTATATTTCTATAGAAAATCAGAGTTGGATTCAAGCCATTGTTGCAGCATTTCTTGTACATTTGCTGACTGCAGAAATACTGACAAATGTGATCCCTTTGCTCCACAAAGAAAAACGAGGACTTTTATCAATGCAGAGTAGACTTTAATTTTTAGGTTCAAGTTATTGTATCTAAGGTGCATTCATCAAATTGTAGATCTTGTAACTTATCATTCAGAACTGGTAATTTAATATCATTCCCCTAATTTATATTAAACATAATTTCTAAACGAAATATAAGAATTATATTATTGGCTGACTTGAAGACCTGTATGAAAAAAAATATTTGAAAACTATTAGGGAATCAATTGGCAAGATTTATTCCTGTCTGTGACTCCAGTCTACCGCCTTATTGGAAAATAAAATAAACTGTAACTGATATAGGAACAGACAGGATTTCATACTCTTGTTTCGCCTCTTAAAGGAACAAATTGATGGGAATAACATGAATAAATCATCTGCGATCACAATAAATAATGAATCTAAAGCAGTTCTACCCGAATTATAAATCTATGGCTCACTAAACAATGGAGTCTATTTAACGTTTAGAATTTATGGTTCCAATACAGTATATTTTGTTTTGTCGGTGCAACGTTGCTTGTATTTTGTTTCCTTTTGCTACAAAACAGTGAAGATTTCCTCTACACTGGAATACATTGCATTTTTTTACGATAAAGATATGGAAAATGATCTTTGGAAAGCGCAATCTACGTTATCTAGGTGAAAGTGACTTGGGAAATATTATGATTTAGATATGTTAATTAAGAGTTATGTTAAACCGTAAAATATTTTAAACGATTTCAAGTAAGAGGTACTCAATTTGTAGGAATCTACTTTTTTTTTTACACCATCTTCCAAAATAGAGCAGGTACTCAATTTTAGGGGTATGTTTTTTTCAAATGTTTGTTTCCTAATTTCTCGAAAACCGAACCGATTTGGTTTTTTTTTGTATAAAAGAATATATTCTTCTACTACATTTGAATTTTATGATTATCGATCGAAAGGTTACATTTTTGCATCGATATAACTGAAAAAGTTATATCGGCGGTGCCTTCCGTATCGGAAGTCGGGAATTCATAAATTTTTATTTGTAAAAAGAAGGAACTTCTTTATTAGAAATTTCTGCGAATCAAAGTCGGTTCATCACATAAATATAACTAGGTAGGGTTAATTTAAAATGACTATATTACAGTATTTATTACCATTCACCTAAATTTTTGCTATTGACAGAAGAAGTCGGGTTTCTACTGCTTCTTTCCTATCTGTGTAGCATATTTCAATAAAAATCTGACCAGCCATTATCTTGAATAAGCAGACTTATAAAAGTATAAATAAACGGTAGTAAGTACTGAAAATATTAGTGTGAATATAGTTTCTATTCAAATTACCATCAATGTTCAATCATCATAGAACTCTCGATGCCTAAAATCAATATTAAAATCTAAAACTAAGTACATAATACAATAAATAATTATAACTACATAATATTGTGTATATATATTAAACTTAATTAGATCTAAGACGCAATCTACCAGTTAAAAAAAATTCAAAATGCTGACCCCACACCTCGTTGAACAGATTTTTATACAACAAGACCGATTATTTCAGTCTTTGTCTACGTAAGTCGGTAAAACACTAAGCACTGTCTTATAAGACGAACAGGAAATCATTAGAACTAAGCTCCTCTGTACTTAACTACTTAAGAACGGAGGCATAACGAAGCAAATAAAACTTGTATCTCTACTTATTCATTACGACTAGCCATTTCACGGGAGGTAAACTTGACTGGTATCTAAGCTTAATCTAAAAGTCTGAACAAAGTGATTCCGCACAAAGTAAGAAGGAAGGCTAGAGCTGGTGTTAGCGTGTTTGAGTTGGTTTAGTTACTGGAATACGAATAATGGAAATTTAGTGGCTTTTAGGTGGTTTTAAACCAAATGTGGTTCGAATACATTTGAGCTGAGCTAGCCTATCCTGGTTATAAAGTTTTGAAAACAGATTACTATTAAACACTACACTATTAAAATAAAAAGTGATTACCGATTTATATAACGCAGGTGCCCGTAGAGCTTTTTAAGTTATTTTGATTTTTATAAATCAATCCTTAGGACCAATTTCGATAAAATTTAATTGGGATTAGCAAAAAAAGATTTTTCTTAAATCGGTTTAGCCTTCAATTCTGATAACAAACAAGAAACATACCCGTCGCATTGAGTAGCTTTTAATTTTTTGGGTTGTCGGTAATAACTAGTGACCCCCTGTTTATTGAGTATTACTATTTGGTTATGCTAAGTTAGTCGCACTTGTGATATAGCTGTCTATAGGCCTCTCGGAGATCTTTAACATATCCTAAAGTGGGTATTTTAAGACAAAGAACCAGGACATACAATTTCATCATCATTCATTATTATCTATTTTTTTTATGTAATTGCACCACAAATATAGTTATATAATGTAACTTATGTAAGACTAGGTATATAATAGTAATTAAGTACACCTTATAACATATTATGTTTCCCTAAATTCTGCACTAGGCGCACCTGTGTTGCAGAATTTAGTCTCTAACGTTTCTTATGCTTATTAACAATCTAGGGAAACACTCAGTTGCGAATAATTCATCACAGTTATATCGTATGATACTCGTATGCACCACACCGATATATTTTAAACGTTTAGTCTGCAGACTTCTAAAAACGAGAAGTTATTCAATTCGACGGTATTTTTTTTTACTTGGGTATAGCTTGCATATCTTTGATTTTTAGATAGAAATAACTGGTTTTTTTTATTTACCGTAATTAAAGTTGGTCGTCATTTTTTTTAAGAATTACTTAGTACACAGACAATTTATAGCACTAGAAATTACCTTTCACTAAATTAGAATATTTGTTAGACTTGACGTAGCATAGACTTTGAAAATACTGAATTGACGTTGTCAGCTTGAACGTTCAAGCCACTGGACTGTTGTGAACCCGCGTGTAAGTAAATAGCACAGTTTCATAGCACTATAAACGGTAAGGTAAGATAAAGTGTAAGTACGATGCAAGGAAGGTAGTTTGTTAATGAATGTTACTAGTATAAAGCTTCGAACACACTGCTCGTCTGACAGATGTAGGTTTGTAACCAGGGATCCAAGTCTGGATAAAAAAAAAAGTGAGCACGCGGTTAAAAAGCAACTTTTAATAAGCAACAATAACTATTTTCAAATAATATTCGAAAAAATAGAAAACACGTATTTTTAATATTATCATAAAATTTATGTATTATTATTGTATTTCGATCGGTTAACAAACATTTAAAAAATGTAGTTGAATTGAGTAGGTAGTACTTCCTAAATACTATAAGTATTTAGGAAGTTCTAAAAGGAATTTTGTACATACAGTCCTACAAGATACATAGACGGTCATTATACAATCCACCATTCAGCGTTGGTAAACAAACCGAAATTGTAAATACTTTTTTTTAATGAACTAATTACTGAACAAGTGTTTTTATTGCCAAAAATAAAAACGACTAGAACAACAAAAAAAAAACTTAAAAAAAAAAAAAAAATTAACATACATTCTTATTTTTTAAAATAATTAAATTTAAAGACTAAGGTCACGTCACAAAAACCTGTCTTTCTCAAAACTTGTTTTGTCTCTCTTGCCATATTTTATGTGCTAAATATTGCACACTGCAGTATTTTAAAGTCCACTAAGCTTAACAAGTAAAATACCTATCTGCCGTATCCCTACATACTTGCGATCAAATCAAGCGAACTCCAATTTGAATTCCCGCTTTGTGTACCACCGATCACCATGTTCTCAGTGTTAAAGCAGCTTTAATAGTTTGCAGCGCTTACCTAGTTAGATATACGAGTAGGGTTATCGTTTAGGGGTGTACTAATCCGAAAGTGCAGCATAGCTAAGTTAGGTGCTTCTAACAGATCACCAAAGTCAAGTAGATTTCAGCTGGACCAGGTCTTAGATCAGATAGACGTGAAGTGGCATGACAGATCTCAGAAACTGATTGGAGATATAGTGAGCGTACGAAGCAAGTGTCGCAGCAATTCTTATTACTGAAACTAGCAAAAGGCTAGTTTCAGTAATAACAGCTGATTTGTGTTCAGCGTAATTTAAGAACACGTCGTATTATTCCTTGATCATTTGAAAAAATGAACGTGAAATAAACCATTTAAGTCAAATGTAACCACTCCAAGCTACCATAGAAAAAATGTTTTAATATAATTAAGTACGTGGTGCTATGATTCTGTATAGTATGAGACGTTATGTCATAGGATAAATAAAAACAACCTTCGAAAAGTCCTGATAATAATTTAAACTAAAACTTCGTGCAAAATAGTTAAACTCAGCCTTCTAATGCGACACCAGTTTCTATACTCAACGCACGGGATAAGCTTCTCCAGATTTCTATGAGTGATACTCGTATTATTTCAATTAGGTCGTATGATGCCTTAAATTGTAGTTCCCTTATCTAAAGACGACAATGGAGAGTTCCTCAGACTGCCTCAAAATTTCTTGTTCATGGAAACAGGAATAAATATAGTGATGTGGACTCACTATAATGTAAATGTATAGTGAGTCCACATCAGGTTCATTACACTACACCTATACACGACAGCATCGTGTCTCGCAAACTTGTCCTTTACTATACAGTTAAAACTAGGAAAGTAAAGCAACTTTCCAATGATCGTATAAAAACAAAATATCATAATGATTACTAGTACTACCCAACGCACACATAGTGATAAAAACTAACGAGAAAAATATAAAATTTGCAGCTCTAAACGATCTAAAACGCTATACTAAGCTTTTGTAAAACCCACTTCGCAAAATTTTATTGCCTCAAAACTATTACAAACTATTCCATTTCAAGTTAAATAAAGTGGCGACAGTTTGGATAGCATCGTTGAAAACTGCATACAATCCACGTTATTACTTCTCTACGTTTTGTCTGAGCACCTCGTTACTATAAACTTGGATATTGAACCTTGCAATAATAGAATTAAACCTGGACTTAAATAATAATCTGCTGAGGTAGGTACTAGTTCTTTATTATTTTCTTGGTTGGTTTTCTAACTACAATCCGTTTAAAAAGTCGACGGGTAACATTTTTTTGGTCTATTATATATTAGTGGTTTAATCTTATAAGTTACAATTGAAGCTATAAATGCAATAACTTTGTAAAAGCGTACTTCACGTAAGATTTCATATCATCTTTTACGTAAATCAAGGCAATATAACGTCGTTTTAGAGTTATAGCGTCAGTAAATTGATAACATGTAGTGTATTTATAAGTAGATGACATGATAGATGGTTATAAAATAAAGAAATTATTAGTTTAAATCTGCTATAAGTAAAGTTAGGATACACAGGGTCAATTGCTCTTGGCGGCTTTTTCGGGGAGCGCCTAAATCTAAAAGGACAACTTTCTGTGCTAGAGGCTAACATCGAAATTGAACAATTCAAAATCCAAATCAAAAAGTCAGTTGTTTCATGTGAGAGTATGTAGGCCGATAACAAAATGAACGGATTTTTTTGCCTTTAATCCAGGTTGTGTCATCTACTATTTACTGTTCTATAAAGAAAACCCTATAATATATTATTAAATTTTAAAATTAAATAGCTCCTCATGTTGGGATCATCTGCAAATTATAGGGCGTCATTAAAAAGTTCCAACCCCATTCATAAAACCCGAACTGCCTATAAGTATTCACTTTTCAAAATCTCTGCGCCAACTGCCAAGATCAATTCAATTCCACAAAGAAATAAACGCCAAACAACTGAAAAGCAAAGTCACATAACATAGATTCTCATGTAATAGTAATGGATAAACGAAACGCCCCCAGGGTTCCTTAGAGAATCCCACTCCCTTAGCACTGTTTGCATAATAAATGTAGAAACGAAACGCTCTGTGCGTATTCGAGCTACTTATTTGAAAAAGGAAAATCGTTTTTGGGTCAACGTTTCGTTAGTTAACTGATAAAGTAAAATAAACTTTTCGTAAATATAAGAAGATAAATCAGTTGCATACACAAAAATAACTATATTTTTTTCGATACCCTCACATTCAGGGCAATGAAAAGGCGTGGCAAGTTAAAATATAAGTACAAAATTATTTTTTTGATATTTATAATACAAATTCAAATTAGAAAATGTAAAAACTATACAAAAAGTGAATATAAGAATCTTTACGTTGAATTAACAACTTATTTTTTAATAGAACCTGGTAGATAATACATTGCCGTTGTACAAAAAATCATTCGAATATATCCACCTAAGGAAAATGTTATTACAAATGCTAAAGATAACATTTTCCATTTAGTAATCCATTTGTTAATATGCCTTTTATGTGAGTAATGCTTACAATATTTAAGAATAAAAACCATCAAAATAGAATACGAGTACGAAGTACTACAGTTATTGCTGCTACTAAAATTTAATTTTGAATTCTTTGACAATTTGTCGTGCAAAGTGTGGAAGGGATGAGACTTTTAAACAAAGAACGTTTAACTTAAAACTTGATTTTCTTAAAATAAGAAAGCGTGAAGCAAAAATACTGTAAGACTAAAGAATAAAACATACACGAGATGCTTATGTTGTGACCGATACACAACAGTGGCACATTTTGTCCATATCTGGGGGCACAGCAGTCCTTCCGCCAAATCGAGAAAACATAACCATTACGAGTCTCCCATAATAAGGAGGTATAGGCCGCAGTCCACAACGCTGACAAAATTGCAGTTTAAGCATTTATTTGCGGGTTAAGGATATCCAGAGTCATTGATTATTCATGATAATATGATAAATCAAGGCCTGAGTGGAACTCTACTTAAGTTATTACCAGTGGTTCAGATGTTAAAGAAAAACAAATTCATAGAACATGCTTTTTGAGCGATTCTTCAAAAACGGGTAAATACCATCATTAATTAACAGCGTAGTGTCCAAAAGACTTCAATATATATAAGGAAATACCCAGGACACCGAAAATTTCGTCAAGAAATGCATATTTGACCAATCGGTTCAATTTATTCTAGGTACTCTTTTATTATTATCTTCCCTCTCCCACCGGAGTCTTTACTAATTTTCGGGATAACATCATTTCAGGTAGACTTTTCTAACAAAAAAAGAATCATCCAAATCGAAGCACGCGTTGGCGAGTTTTAAACTACTTCCATGCTCTCTTCCACGGGAGTCTTTACTTATTTTCGGGATAACATCATGTCAGGTACACGTTTTGAACAAAAAAATGAACATCCAAATAGAAGCATGCTTTTGCGAGTTTTACTTAAATATGACATTTAAAACCCTATCCCACGGGAACCCCCACAATTTTTTGGGGTAACATCATTTCAGTTAGACCTTTCCAACAAAAAAGAATTATGTAAATCAAAGCATGCGTTACCGAGTTTTAACTAAATACTACTATCTTCCCTCCCACGGAAACTCCCGCTAATTTTCGTAATAAAAAGTTGATAAGATCCTACATCATGGTATAAACTTTAAGCATACCAAATTTTATTAGAATCCATCCAGAAGTTTCGGAGTTATAGAAAGTCCAGAAATAGACAGACGAATAAAAATATATAGATTTAGGGTCTGTATCGTTAATGACACGCCCCTCAAAACAAATTATTAAAATATATTCAATGTAGAGAATTAGACCTGTTACAGTTTCATTATAAGTATAGATAAAACGATAATATGTTTCCTGTGTGTTTTAGTAAAAGTCACATTTGTAACAGTTTACGTTTTTTCATTCTTAGGTACTTATTTCTCTCAAACACTAAACGTTAAACACATACTCGAGTCACTAACTAAAATATATATTTTGAATATCATCATCATCATCATCATCAGCCAGAAGACGCCAGTGGGTCAGTGGGTTAGTGGCCTACCTACGCTTCGTCTTATAGTTAGTGGTCGCCACTCAAGAACCTTTCTTCCCCATCGGTTATCACTTCAACTATCACTGGCAAGTGGTAATTATGCCTTATTTAAACTCAAGCCATTATTAGATAAAAATTCACTCATCTCTGTCTATTATGCATACGTTCATTCTATAATAAGATACGCTATAACTGTTTGGGGAAACGCTAAAGATATCATAAAAGTTTTAAAATGTCAGAAACAATCTATAAGAACAATGAATGGTTTGAAAAAACCTGTAGTCCTGCGAGAATACACTTTAAAAATGATAAAATAATGACAGTTATATCACTTTATATTTATAGTAGTTTATTAGAGGTACACGAGGATACAGAAATACGGGAAAAAAGAATTTCACGTAATAATAAAAATAAGGGCGAGTCCTGCCTGTCAACAGATTATCTAAGTGTAAGAAACAGGGACTTTACACCAAAATATTAATGTACAATAAATTACCAAATAACGTGATGGAACACAATTTTAAAATATTTAAACAAAATTAAAATATTTTTTTTCAAGGAAATCCTTTTTATAAACTCAGTGAATATATGTCAATGCAGCTTGTGGAATCATCGTTCTTGTGTGATGAACAACAATTACAAAATGTTAGTAATAGGTAAAGAAATAAATGACAATGTAAATGTATAATATAATAACTATTTGTTCTTAGAACTATAAAGTATTTATAAGTTAAGTTTCTTTTTAAAGTAATTAATAATGAAAATGTAAGAAAACTTGCCTGTAACGAATGTTATTTAAAGGCCAATAAATATTTCTTATTCTTATTCTTATTCTAGCGATGTGGCCAGCCCATTGCCACTTCAGCTTGCAAATCCTACGAGCTATGTCGGCAACTATAGTTCTTCGGCGAATTACGGATTGAAAATCAAATCGTATACATATTTTTTCATATGTTTTCTTCATTACTGTTATTTCCTCTCACAATATTATTTCGTGTATTCTACTTTTTCTGCGAAAGCCCATCCGATTCTTAGCTTTTAATACAAAAACTCATATATTCGGTCAAACAAACATTTCGATTGTACGAATATGTACTAATGTAATGTCAAGGATCATAGAATCTTTTAGATTAGGCACCATAATATACCTGAATTGATAAAAGTATGAGCAATGTCCAGACTTTACTATTTTCTGTCTGTATTATCGAAAATACTATGTTAATATTATCGAATATGAAAATATTACCGAAATTGTTCGTTAAAATTGGTATTGCCGAATTTCATGGCGTGTCCTAACTGTACACAAAATTTATCCAAGTTCTTTCCAGGCTTGATAAGAATTAAAACTATTAAACTGAATCAGCTTCTTCTAGGCAAGCGTGCTCTACTTTAGACTACATCGTTGATTCAAAGAGGCCGTTTGGGCTTGTAATAAACTCGACCTACAGTCCCAGTCGCAGTAATTATTATTTAATTTTTTTTATTTTTCGGAATCTGGTCTGAATCAGGCGATTTGCGGTCAAACGCAAGCCTAGCTTCTACGAAAAAGAAATCAAACGTCAAAAGCTGTCCTATTCCAGTCACGTTATTAGAATTGACAAGTATATACTGCTCCTACCAGGTGCTATCTATCCAGGGAAAGAAGAGTCAACCGGAGAGGTTATTATTGGCGGAAGAAGCTGCGGAACTGGTTTGGCTGGATCATGACTGGGGTGCGTTCCGTGCATTCTAGGTGCAACTATTCTCTCGTTAGGGGTGTAAATAACAACTGACATACAAAAGACGCGTTTTGTACGACTATTTAACGATCTAAATAGCTCGGTAAAAAACACTGACGTTTATTTGACAGTTGACAATACGAGTACATGGATATAGGTAGCAATAAAGGCTTTTTCCCGTGAGTTGTGAGGTTGAATTGCTGTCAGTGTAAATATTCTCTAAAGCTTTCAGTACATAAGGGCAGAGTTTAAACAACGAAACAACTACACCCTGATGCAAGGAACGCATACCTAATGTTGTCCAAAACTTCGATTAGAATAGAGCAAGAAGAAGCTGGAAAATTATTGTTAAGGCGTATATATATATCATGTCATTTCCATCGAAACTTGATACTCTATGGTCCTACAACTGAAAGTCTGTTAGCCACAGATATATCTAAGAAAAATAAAGCCACTACAAGTTTTGGTATTAAACCCCTTTTTATTGGTTTGTGTAGACGAGAAGGTCATCTGTGTCCTTTGAGTATGTAAGCCCAAGTTATAAGCGATATGATATATATTTTTTAGCGATGATGGACGAAGGAAAAAAAAGAAAATACTTTGATATGCCGTGCAAAAGGTACGAGGTTTGATTACACGAAACATGCAAAAAGAGCCTGAGCTACCGGTGAAGGAAAACATAGTAAGGAAACCATAGCATGGCGTTAGGGTGTTTTTCTAACGCTCGCCTGACTAGATACCACCGTCAAGTTTAAAAGTCTGTATCCAAACACCTAACGGTGTGTTCCGGCAGCATACATTGAGAGCCAAAGTATTCAAGACTAGGCATGCATCATCTAGGGCCACAGTGTCGCTGACTACTGCAGTCGTGTAAGCTCGAAAACAAATGCCTAGCTATGTTGATTAAAAAAAATTAAGCGAGGAACTATGTTTGAAATGATACATAAAATCATTCGTATTTTATACTTTTATCGAAAATTATATAGAAACTATACTAGTTACTTTGACACCAGCGGGAATAGCATACATTTGTATGTTGATACTCTGTTTAGTTATAAGTTTTCTTTTTTGGAAGTAAATCATTATATTTATAATAGCGGTACTAGTAGAATAGTATAATAGGTGATGGTGATGTCTTGTGACTTGCACCACACCCTAAGGGCCAGCAACAGACAGTCCTCGTAAAACACAAGTCGGTTCTCGACAGTAAAGCGCAGACATACAGCGCCGTTGGTTTTTATTTGTATACTAGTGACACTTGTCTTGTATCGAGGGTGTATCCATGGCTTTTTAGGGTGTCGACTTATGGTGTTTGTTTGGTTAGCGATTTTTTTACGATTTCCTAAAAGTACAGGGTTACTGGTAGTAAATGAGGAACTCTTAAAAAGTTTCACTGGTAATCAACTAGCTTTGACAAACGGCGGGACGGGGCAGTCTTTTTGACCGTGAAGCAATACACTTATGACGCGGTTTTTGCGCTGTATTTGCGGTGGTATATATAGTAGGGCCAATATAACAGGTCACATAAAATTCAACAACGTCACATTGTAACGGCGGCATAAAATAATATTTCTTTTTTCGAAATTACAACTGCACATTTGCTTAACTTTTTTTCAAATAATGATTATGTACATATATACCATAAAAAGACCAAAAAATTCAATTTTACGATTTACTTTCACTAATAAACCGTTTTAAATATAAAAGACAATTTTTGCTCTAAAGAACTGAACGTCATTTCAATGTTGCGTCAGTGAACCCTCTTTTTTTTAATCTTAAGTGATGCGACTCTGAAGTCGACTGTTGATAAGTAGAATCGAATGCAATGATTACATTTTAATCAATATTTCGCCATAAATAATACATTGTGATTAAAATAAAACGTATTATTATCCTTTTAACTGTAAATGAATGAGTGCTGACAGCAGTGCAGTGATACAGATGACAATACAAGTTATAATTCGTTATAAGATGTTAGTATCTTACAAATAAGAATATCAATATTTGTCAATATTTATGTGATGGTAACATTACTCTTAACGAATCTACTGTTAGGCGGTACGAAGTTCGCCGGGTCAGCTAGTCTTCTTGTATATAAAAATCAATTGCTGTTTGTTTGTCTCGCAAACAACCTAGAACGGCTGGACCGATTTAGCTCATTTTAGTCTTGTCGTACTCGTCGTCCAGGGAAGGTTTAAAAGGTGAGAAACATAAATAATTGTTAGGCAGTAAGAAGTTCGCCGGGCTCAATTTCAAATACCTATTTATATTTTCTATAAATAGTTAAAGGATTCTAATGTCAATTTATAAAACAAAATCATAGTACCTATATGTAACTTTACAATAATAACTGAATTCAATACACATAGAAGTTCGTATCGATTTATTCGCTTTAATCGATGTTTTTAAGCATGTTACCTTACTATGAAGCTAAAACTTACAGATGTCAATTGTGATCTATTTAGTTGGCCCTACTATAGTATAGGATTCCCTTTGAGCTATCGTTAGAGGTGAAATAGAACTGACAGTAATTTAGTGCATCTTAGCATGTTATAGGTATTCCATTTGTTCACCTGAGATATCACACTACACACTAAGGTTTGATTGTTCCTTCTTCACGCTCAAAATGCCGAACGGATTCTGATGAAATTTGGCACTTAGATAGCTTATACCCTGCTTTAACGCGTAGGCATGAAAATTGATGTATTCTTATGGGATGAACAAATATCGAGTAAAACCACAGGCTGCAGCTTGTACATAATATATAGCAAAAGGAGCACCTCTAGGAATTTCCTTAAGAAAGCCTTACATAATTATAATTTCACGCTCCACATATTCGGTGACTTAAACATCCGTGTAAAAGAAATTAAAGAAGCTCATCAAATTTTCACTCCGCGTACAAAAAGCCAGTCTTTAAAAGCCACAAAAACAAGTGTTACATTAAACCCCCCAAATGAATGAACATCTATCATGGCTACTTTACAGCCGGCTTGTAAAACCGTCGCAAACAATCTATTTAACGTTATAAAATAACGTTTTATTATTGTTTTACAGCAACATTCTTGCAAATGACGGCTTTAACTGTCGTTATAGCAGCCGGCGGTGAATTGTACTTTGGCAGGTGCCTATTCTTGTTTATTAAGAGCGTTGAAGGGGACGGCTGAAGGCGATTGCAATAGGGGATTTAAGGGCAAAAAATAAAAAATACTAATCATTTATTTTAAATAAAAGTCTGCAAATAGTTGATATTGCTAGAATAAATATGTTTGAAACCAGAACTTTATTTGCCCCAAAGCCCCTTTCCAATTGCTTTCAATATTAATGTCGTAGACCTCATGTCTTTGTTAAAAATTTAAGTCGTCCTGATAATGGTGCTGTAGCAAAATTCAGTCTATTTTAGCGAAATACACTTTTCTATCCCATTCTCCGAAGACGTCAAAATTTTGGAGCATGCAAACATAAAGATTGTTGTGTGTGCATCATTATGTTTCCTTGAAAAATACGAAATGTGCTCACATTTCGTATTTTTCAAGGCCTAACATTATTCCAAACAATAACTACAATTAAGAACTAGGTTTTCCATGACGACGGTAGGCCAAATGTCTTATCAAATGAACTCATTTATTTCAGGCAAATTACACTCATATAAATTGGATCACATATAATAAACGAGCCACACACTATAATATATACATTTCATTACAATTCATTATAATTACAAAACCAATAAAATTTACTTAAAGTGTCATAAAAAGTCAAAAGGAAAGTAATTCTTAGTTCGTACCGTCAACGCCGATTAGATAAATAGAAAGTAGTATCAGACATTAAGTTTTTCGGCATTTTCAATGAAACTGAGACCATCATCTTTTAATCTTATCCCACTACGTGGGGTCGGCACAACATGTCTTCCTCTTCCTTTTTTTCTGTGACCGTCGGAAGATAAAGTTTCTTTCGAATCAAAATGTTTACCATAGCAATTATAACACTCTCTCCTGGATCTCATTTTGGAAGTACGCTCCTAGATACTCAATAACTGCTTATTTTACGCCGCAAAATTATTAACTTCGTCATCTTAATCTTAAGAGACTTCGGTCTCAAGGGGCAAATGCCCCTTTTCATTTTTCACTTAAGTCCGTTTAAGAAAATTGGGGCAAATAAAGGGGAATATTTACTCAAATTAAATAGAGTTTTATGATCATTGTATTACTTTGTCCGAGCTTTTACGTATTTTTAGATGATGTTATTTTGTTATTAGGTACTCTTTGTCGAGAGACTTGAGTATTTTAAGAGCTTTCATTTGAAGATACGATGGACAGTCAGTACAGTTTATTCTATTTACGTATTGTATAGGACGCAGTAAATTTTAGTGTCTATGTAAGTAATAAATGAACGCTATGGATAGTAATACCTATAGTGTTTTATTGCTTATACCTATGTCAGCTATGTCACATCGAATAAACATACGAATTGTAAAGTGGTTTTTAATTTTAAACAAACTACTTTAATGTAATTTATAGAATAAAGAAGCACAAACGCATGGAGTATATATCATGTTTTATCTTGTTGTTGCCTTTAATAATATACAGTTAAGTTATTATACTTAACTTTTTAAATTAGTTGGCTTATACTAAATTCAGGGAGCACGGGTGAAATACTTCCCGTGGTACCTTCCAGGGATAGGGACCACGGGCAATAAAGGATAATTGTAGCTCAAAAGCTGAATGAATCATATTATCAGATAACATTATTTTGTTATTTGAGAAAATATTTTTTTTTATTATCCATGAAAATCGGCTGAGTGCACACAGAAGAATAAAAAAACTTGAGTGGGCTTGAGGAACTATTTGTCAGGCCTTTTCTTTCATATAAATAGCCGTTGTACCATTAAAACCTTAATATTGACTAATCCGCCATCTATAGTCATTTTATGAAACTAAATTGCTAGCGCGTAAGGTAACTTAAGTCTAAATTATTTAAATAGCCACTCATCCATGTAAGTCATCCTACAAACCTTCTGCGTGATACTGCGTGATATTGCTAGATGGCGCTAATATTATTTTATAAAAACTAAATTAAAATTGCAAAAATACTGGTCTCGTTTTAAAAATCTAAGAATATAATTTGTTGTACTGATGACTTATTCGTAAGTGGTGGTCACGTTACGAATGTATTACCTAGTCATCATCAACATCAGCCGGAAGACGTCTACTGCTGAACATAGGCGTCCCCCTTAGAACGCTATTCCAAACGACAAGCTGCCAATTGCATCGTCTGGTTATTTGTTACTTACTATATAAATATAAATAAATATTGGCGGACATTTTTCACACAGCGCCATCTAGCCCCAAACTAAGCAGAGCTTGTACTATGGGAACCAGATGGTTGATATATACTACATATACTATTTTTAAATACATACTTATTATACATAATGAACACCCAGACACAGAACAAACACCCGAGTTCATCACACAAATGTTTGTCCAGAGTGGGAATCGAACCCACGACCTTCAGCGCCGAAGTCAGGGGTACTAACTAACCACTACGCTGTGAGGCCAGTCTATATATACTACTATATCTTATATCCACCTAGTGGAAGGCCTATCTAGGCTTCGTCTTCCGGTACGCCACTCAAGAACCTCTTCCCCATCGGTTGTCGGTTCTTGGAGCGATAAGACCAGCACATTGGCACTTCAGCTTCCAAATCCTTATTAGTACATCGTACGTATAGAAGAAAGCACAGGAATACGTATCTCCTTATTTCCTTTCACCACAATGCAATCCCCTTTAGAGTATTACCGACCTTCACTGTTTTCGTACTTCTGATAGAATTTTTGACCTACCACTTTTCACCCCCTAAAATGTAACGTATTTTTTGGTTATTGGTGGTTGATCATAAACACGTTTTTATTATTTTTAAAAAAGTTATTGAATACTGCATAATAAAGTATTTTAACTGGCATCGTATCAGTGCAAAAATATGACAGCTTAGAAAATTTGTATCTTTAGTTATACAAAAGACAAAAAAAACTGTCAAGTCTTAACTAAACTTACTTAACAGTTTTTTTCTGTCTTTTCATAATGTGTTAGCTATTTTGTGTGGAAAAAAAACCACTGAAATGGGACCATATCAAAAAATAGAAAAGAGCTATATGTTGTTGTATGGACAAGTTGGCGGCCTATAGCTGTCTTACTTAAGTTAATCCGCCACAGTGGCGAGAGACTCATGATCTCTCTATCACTACGTACAGTAAATACTATAAATACGTATCCCGATGCAAGATTACTCATAGAAGGATGAAGGCTTAACAGTTAGGGCTGCATTGGTTCGATATTCGGGGTCAAAGACCTCGTCCTCTGTCAACAGCACAGGGAAAACTGTGGAGTTGGTATTTGACTCGAATTATTTCTTTTAGGGTTTATGGTGCAAGAACTATTATATTGTGTTTACTTTGTGGTGTAGCTTAGCAAGCCAATTTGTAACATTGAGTGGTTAAAGCTTCGTATAATGGTGTTTTGAATATAAATATAAATATATGTCAGAATTATTTCATTGAGAAGCCAATTCTAAATACGTAATATTGTTATATATTATTTTCAATATAGTGAAATATAATATGTTGGCCTAATTTAAGAACACTCTTCAGAATATCACCGAAAAGGTCTTTTCATAGTGATCATTAAGATGAAGTGTAGGTTTCAATGAGAAAAACATATTTATACATACTTTACATCCATTAAATACAGGGGTCGGCACTCGAAGTGTTACCAATTCAAAATGCTGTAATTTTGTCAATTTTGTTTCTTTTTATTTATAAACTTCAATATATAGAAAAAAAACATTTAAATTAAAAAGAAAAAATATTGTTCGATGTGGCCACCTTTAGCGCGGATAACAGCATCGAGTCTGAGCAAATCGTTGGTCTAAATTGTCGTTTGATTTAGACTTTAACCATATGCGATCATTTTGTTTGTTCACATATTGCTGAACCGTAAAAAAATTTTCATCGGAAAATACCAAATTTTAAAGCTTGCTATCAACGTGCAACTGCTTAACTCCTTAGCTCTTTCTAGACGAACTGCCGTTTGTGCAAGTGTCAAGTCTTGCACTTTTTGTATTTTGTAAGGCTTCAGTTGTAGTTTATTTTTTAATATGCGTCCTATGCTCCGGGCAGATACATTAAGACTTTTCGCCAATTTAACTGCGCTTTGTCGTGGATTTCGTTCAATTCTAGCCTTTACCTTTCGAACCATTTCTGATGATGTTGCTGTTGTTGGATGTCCACCTCCATGGCATTTCTTGATGCTACCCGTATCATTGTAACGCGTGATGGTCCGATACACAAACATTTTATTCAGATGTAAATGTCGTAGCGCATTAACAATGGCTGGTTGCGATTTTCCAGCCAAATACAAAGTAATGACACTGTGGCGTTTGAATTCCATCTGGATAACTTTTTTTAGCAGCGACGAAAAACAATGAGCTTCTGTATGTTTAGGAACAATACAATAGACTTACGACTGTGAAAAATGGGCGCCATATTGTAAACAGTTTGGTTGCTATAGCAACTTAAAGTTGGTAACACTTCGAGTGCCTACCCCTATAATTAATATTCCATAAAAATATTATATTTAATCATAAATCCTTTATTTAAACTATACTTTAGAAAAATTTGCGCTTTATTCAGAAACGCATTTTAAGCATTAGTTCATTGTAAAAGTTACAAGCAGCTTTTTCAATTCTAATTTCTTCATATTTTTCATACCTAAAAAAACTATACATCGCTAATCCCTCGAGCCATTTCTGCTACACTGGTGGCAGGGTAAAACTGTGCTTCTTTTAAATAAATCGAGACTTCAAATTTTCCATCGTACGACATAAACGACGCCAAAAAAAACTAATCACACAAAAACGACTAATCAAACGCCCAGATATTTGAGTTTAAAGTGGCCAGTTCGGAAAAACGCCAATTTCAAATGTATAACTCTGCAACTTAGTATATAACTCCGCAAACTGCGAATATGGGTCATGTCAGCCCAAATAAAAAATCATTAGATTTTAATTTGATTTGATATAATGCTACTCCACCCCACTTCTGTCCAGCAAATATATTCCCCATAAGGCTGTATACTCATTACTGCGACCATACTGGCCGAAGTCCTGCAGCACGACCCCCGTACACAGAATATATCATACTTACTGCTAGACAACTAGACTTAACTAGCTGATCACTGCGACTTCACCCGCGTACTGATGACAACATTCATTGTGTATAAATTAATAGTCTGTTTTAGGAAATCCGTAACATTTTGTTTAACTAAAATCTATAGAATATATATCGTAAGTAAAAACAAATGTATATGTATATTATGCTGTAAATTAGTGCTTAAGTTATTAGTAATATTTTGAGCTATTGTATGTTCTAAAAAAAACAAAACTGTTGAAATTCTATATTTTTTTAAGTTTTACACGGTTTGATAATAAATACATTCTTATTTTTAAAATCTTAAACAAATGGTCAGAAGCGAGTTCGAAAAAACCCGACTGCTAAATCGTTAAACATGCGTATCATCCTTAATTTCTTTTTTTTTTAATATTGATGTACCCAGTGTCACTCACATGACTAAGACGAATCTATTGATACCACTCACATTAGAAAACGATAAACCGTTTAGGCTCTAAGGAGTGTCACAGAAAGATACATACATACACTCGAATAACATAACCTTCCTTCTTTTCTATTAAGGCAGGCACCGATAGACCTTTGTCAGTTATTCCTTTCAACCAAAAAATATATATTTCATATATAGGTCTAGCCGTCTTTGAGAAACCAGGTAAAAAATGTAGCGTTAAATTGAGTATCTCCTCCGTTTTTGGGAAGTCGTCGGTTATAATAATGACCAAGGTATCGTTGATAAAAAACTCTATTATGAGGAACTCTTTATTTTGGGGACCGAAAAATGGAGAAGGTACTTTTTAAGATTTATTCCTGTTTGCCACCTCAGTCTGTCCGCGCAAGGTGACAAACAGGAGTAAAATTTTCTTTCTGTCACCATTTTAGTCATAGGGGAACAGAAAAGAATTTTTATTCCTTTTTTAAATTAAGGAGACAATCAGGAATAAATCCTTAATACAACGGTATTTATTTTTGGTTACTACGTGATTTCTCGGACACAGCTAAACCGATTTAAATCGTTTTTGCTAGGTTTGAAAGGGTATACTTTTGAAGTAGTGCCATTATAATATTATCAAAATCGATGCAGAGGTTTGATTTTCAAATCGAAATAACTGATAAAGTTCCATCGGTTCCTGCCGTAACAAAGTCGGTAATTAATGTTTTTTTTTTAAACTTTAGTTTTAGGTTTAATGTAAGTTGTAATCACTTTAGAAACAATAATATTCTGAATACTCAGACTCGGTAATCACTTTTTCTTGAAAAATAACTTGTCATTATATGCTAGTAGCTAACGCACGCGTCATAAATGAAATATAAAGTAATATAAATAAAATAAACTTTTGAAACACATTTGGTTTCCTTAGGGTCCATTTTTAAAACTTGTTTCATAGTACAACCCTATACTTTATATAATGAATAAGTCTCCAAATAACAAGTCTTTAGGTTCAGCGGCTTAGAATCTACGTCAATTCATAGCAAATATCGATTTATTCCTGTTTTCACCCCAATCTGTCTACGCAAGGAAAGGGACAAACATAAAAATTAATTCCTGTTTGTCACCTTAAAAATATTGCATGATGACGAACAGGAACAAAAATTCCTGTCTGTGACTGCACTACTTCAATGGGTATATAAAGGAATTATTTTTCCTGTTTGTCCCCTTGCTATATTTTGAGGGGGTCAAAAAGGAATTCATTCTCCATTATGTCCCCTTGCAATTTTATAAGAAAACTAGAATAAAAAAGCGATCTCATCTTGTTGCGGACAAAGGGGTTTGGTAAAAAGTTACATTTATTTATCCTGTCCCTCCGTTAAAGATTCGAGCAAAATTTGTCAGTAACTTAGTACTGACTGACGACTGATATTTGCTACGAATCAACTTAAAATATATGTCAATGCAGCTTGTCGAATCATCGTTCTTGTGTGATGAACAACCATTACAAAATATCACTAATTAATAGAGAAATAAATCACAATGTAAATATAATAATAAACAAACTGTAGAAGTATTTAAATATGTTTTTAAGTTTTTTTTTTATGTAATTAATAATTCAAATGTAACAAGACTTACCTGTAACAAACTTTATTCAAAGGCCAATAAATGTTTTAAATTCTTTCTTTCTTATTCTGACTCTTTATAGATAGATAAGTTCCTCCTGAGCTTCCAGGAACAGTTTGTTTGAGCACAAAATTAGTCATCACCCTTGAACTTAGCCCTCCAACCCTGTCTTGACTACCGTACTTAAACTAATACCGTAGATAGAACAGACCTGCATTTAGGACGGGGGCGGGGGCGCACCTGTCTTCTAATCGGTGGCTCCCTTGCCCATCCTAGCCAATTCGATCCCAGGTTAACATCTCTATTGGCATTCATGCTATTTAGCATAACAACGAATACTTTTTAATTTCATTGGCACATTACAATTCATTTGTTTAGCGGTATAGAAAAACATGGTGAGGACGCCTGTTTGTCAGAGTAGCTTTCGAAGCACTCTAAACTTTCCAACCCGTAATTAAAAATTGTGGAAGGCCATAGCTTACTTAAACCCTTTTCATAAGGGAGAGCTGTAAACAGCAATGGGTTGATACTTATTTTCTACATTTATACAATACGAAGAAAGCTATCTACGCTAAGCTATGTTTTTTTATCCTACACATCTAGGCATTTGACCACAAGTTCGTACGACTCAGAAATCAGCGATACTGCAGTCTAAGATGGAGCATGCCTAGTCTTAAATAAATTTGTTGTCAAGGAAGACTGCCGGAACACACCATTAGGTTTTACAACTTTTAACGACGAAAATTTTACAACTTGAGGGTGATAGCTAGCCAGGCGAGCGATAGGAAACGCCCTACCAACATGCTATGGTTTCCTCACGATGTTTTCCTTCAGCAGTAGCTCAGGCTCTTTTTGCATGTTTCGTGGGATCGAACCTCGTACCTTTTGCACGGCCATCGACCCCACTAACCACTCGCGTTTAGTGGCTAGCATGCTCGTTTCTGTCGATCCCGGGTTCGATTTCGGGGCAGGTGTTCTTCTGTGTTAGACAGCTGTCGTTGCCTCAGGCATCCCCGACACTGATGAAACTCTAGCAAGAGATAAGTGTGAGACGTCAGGTATTCTTGTATTTTTTTTTTAATTCCGTAAAAGACTTTATACTATTACAATCTAGCCTAAGCCTAATAAGTAATTTTTGTTTAACTTAATCGTCTACAATTAAACTGTTATAATATAGGAAAAATATTTTAAGAATTGCTGCAAAAAGCAAGTAATTAAAGGATACTAGGAGTGTTTTAGTAGTATTGATCATTGTTACAAATCTTATTATAGTTTGCCAGGACGTTGGGGTACTCCAGGATTCTATCCAACGATACTACTCTATACCCATATACATATATATATACACCCACCCTCCACAATACTATTTTGGGAGAACAATTATGTCAATTAAAAAATTGTAATCAATAGTAAAAATACTTATGTATTATTATTATTAAGCCCCCAGTGGATACGAGTAGCCGGTACGTTCCGCGCAGTACTCTCTAGGTTCAAACACCGTACTTACTGCGTACTGTAATATGAACCAGTGGAGATGCATTGTGCACCGCAAATTGGGATCATTATTGACGCAGGATGGGTTGCCAGAATCATACCTAAACTTACTTTACTTTAAGAAATATGTAAACAGAAAACTTTTATAGCTAAGTTATTAACCTAGTGGTATTCATTTAAATATTTTTGGAACTATTCAAGATGATGGAGAGCCAGGAAACAAGGACTTCAGCAGGCGGCGTGTCATTATCTTACTAGACTGAATGGGACCTTTTTGTACGAGAACAAGTAATGGTCATCTGTGATTACTAAAAAAGAAAGAAATAAATTAATTTATTATTATCAAAACACAACTTGTAGTAAGAGACTCGATTCTCGAGAAAGATTTCTCGTAAAGTACGGAGTATACGTCCTGATATCACCATAATATATGATGACACTGCTAATTTTTACAGTGACCGTCCTGCCTGATATCACCAGTACCAAGCTAATAATATACTCGAATAAGTAATTACAATATTGTCGGTTCCAGTTATAGCCTAATATTAACTTATTTTAGACAGAGCAACCATTTTACGCTGACATACCGATAGTTTAATAAAACACAAAAAAAACTTGTACACCATGTAAATGTTTGTCTTCAGAGATTCTATTCCCATTGTTCCCTGAACTTCTATATCCGAATGCACACTAATGGGAATACAAATGTAATATGTCCCCAAAATGAAAAATGGTTATAAAAATAAAATCAACTCAAGTGGAAATAATCTTATATATTCGACAATCAAACATGTTTTAAAAGAAATACCGAAACTTTGTTAATAAAAAAATTTATAGACCAAAAAAATTTATGTCCGTGTCTCTGGCAGTCTCAAGAATGCTGGCAGCATTCCCGCACTGAAATGTCAAGATGTTTTGTAATTTGAATTTGTTAAATGAGATATGACAATTGAGATTAATTAATTCTAAGATATGGATGTTGCCCACCGTTATTGCGGGTTCCAATAATCCTACTTCGTCGGGCAAACAGAACATTTCAAACATGGCAACTCCCAACGCAATAGGGAAGTGAGTTATGGTTATGAACCAATATCTCGGTCTGGGAACTCGATAGAATTTCTAAAGGGATAACTGGACTGAATGAGAAGGCATATCACTCTGCTTATAGCAAGACTAGTATTATATTGCGTAGCTAACTGTATTATTACTGAGGGTTCTGTAGGGCAAAGCTTGAAAGCTCTATGGGAAGCCAAATGCTGTAACCCGTGCCTTTTCTCGTAACATAAAACTTTCAACTTCCATAAAATATTTAACTCCATATATATTAAACACATTCGACCTTGCATACTTGTATGTAAAACTCATCAACATCTTCCTGACCTTATCCCACTACGTGGAGTCGGCACGGCATGTCTTTCTCTTCCGTTCTACTCTATCAGCCGTCATCTCTTCGTTCACTACCCTTTCACAAAATTCATCCACGTCTTCTTAGGTCGCCCCCTCCCGGCGTTACAATCTCCAATGATTTTCATGGGCCTCTTCGTCACATGGATTTCTGTAAAACTCATGTTTATATAAATAAATAAATCATCTATTATGCCACTGTAATGATAACACACCCTTTAAATTTTGTTTATAATTTTAACGGTGAAGGCTCTGGTTGACCTGTCAGTCAGAGTCAGTCAGGATTACTCTTTTAAATATATATATATATACCTACTCGTAGACAGAAACTTTATTTTTCCCAATGATTTTGAAATAAATATGTAATCACAGAACATAAATTCCGACTACTTTAGTAACTCCTGGTTTAACAAAGTCAGTTCAAAAACCTAAGGCTCTTTATACATAGTTATGTAGAACAAGTAATTAGAAGTAACTTCAAGAAAATCCCACGGTGTTTCTCCCTAATTTTGTTTTTTAATTTTG
Source organism: Ligdia adustata (assembly GCA_947049295.1). Taxonomy (NCBI): domain Eukaryota; kingdom Metazoa; phylum Arthropoda; class Insecta; order Lepidoptera; family Geometridae; genus Ligdia; species Ligdia adustata. The sequence goes on from OX346237.1 coordinate 8,728,415, forward strand.
ATGTACCCAGTATCACTCACACGACTAGGACGAATCTATTGACACCACTCACATAAAAGCCGTTTAGGCTCTAGGGCGTGACAAAGAAATATACATACATACATACATACATACATACATACATACCTACATACATACATACACTCGAAAAACATAACCCTCCTATTGGTCTCTAAGTTTAGAAATACCTATTACTTATCACAAATATCGTTCCTAAGACATACTTGTAGTGTTTGATAACTTCGATACCTTGATATTGTAGGTAAGGTATGCAGCAAACTTAAAGAAACAAAGATTAAACTTTAACGGGGACACGATGGCACTTCCGTTTCCTGTTCGAAACTTTGAAATATCGTGGAAACTAGGTTTTCAAATGTTTTCCATACGAAAGTTAGTTGTTCGAGTTTGTTACTTTTAACTCTTTGTAGTTATTGGTTTCCCAACGTAGGTTTTATTTTCTTATTAAATGTCGTTGACTCTTGTAGGTAAATTACAATATGCATAACGCTTCGATTATTTGCCTAACACTTAATTTAAATAAGTTTTGGGAGGGCGTGTCAAAGAAATATACATACGTACACTCGAAATACCCTTCTTCTATCGCAGTCAGGTAAAAAGATGGCAGTCTTGAAGAAGAAACGATTCGTTCGTCAATAAATTTGCTTTTTAATAATGATTAACATTCCTTTATGAGCCTTCTTCAAACTTATTTCCTTACAGAAACGTGTTTCGACAACCTAAATTCTTTGGCCACAAAAGCGTAGGTAATAAATAGGTCCCAAGTTTTGTTACTTTTATTTATTTGGCTAACCTCATTCATTGTTACGGTAACCTTGTTATTAGTCTTAACAAAGGATTTAGAATACAGGTTTTATTTTGATTTTTTCGTGAGTAAAAGTCAAAAGTGGTCTGATGTGGAGCGGACTCTGAATTAAGTAAATTTATCAGGAAATTTTGCTTTTTTTAAGCAATTAAGAGAGGCAAAACTTTACTAATTAATATTCTGCAAATCGTATTTTTTATGTCTCTTTTGTCTTTATATCAAGTATCAAAAGTAAGAACAAATCAGAGAATTATAATATTCAGTCTAGTAAAAAAATGTTGAAAATGATTAATATTTTACTGCAAATGCTTCTAAAATTGCAATAATTAATATGACTTCTCAGTAAAACATTAAACACAGCACAAAGCTTTTCCAGCAAAAAGCCATTTTGCTCATTTGAGTAGAAAATTTGCAAATTTTAAAATGCCAAAGTTAAAGCTAAGCTAATGAATACCGAAATAACACAAAGGAATAAACCGTACATCTACGTAATTACCTATAATGAGGAGACACCAAAGTTTAACGAGAATAGGCAAGGAGCTACGGTTTTTTCTTGAGATTCTCAAGTCGACGAATTCTTTATTTGTATTACACCTATGTTCTTAATGACGCTGGAACGATCTCACTATTCTATCTTGATTTTTGGTGTAAGAGGACCGCCGCTACAAGATAACGTAATAATTTTTTCTACTGCCTAAAATCCAAGATGGCCGGCACCACAAAATGCGATCATGGTTTTTAAAAACTATAATTTTACTTATTAACCTACGCTCTCACACTCCTGAGCAAAAGTTTATCTCATTGTATTCACACCATTCACATAACAATACGACAAACCAATTAGGCTCTAGGGCGTGCTAAAGATATTTACATACATGCATACACTCGAAAACCTTTTTCTTTCGCAATCGGGTAAAAACAAAACATAGTCGTTACCTTTACTATAACAGCAGCCAGCTCCTAGACTACAATGTTAACCGCAGTAAGATCGCGTGACGAACCAAGGGGCGGCGGCTGGCATGGCCAATGTCATGGCACTAGTAATAACACTGAGTTACAGCGGGAAAGATGCGCGTGTTCATAAAGGCATGTGGAAATTTATACAATACTTTTCGAGCTGAAAGGTTGTGTTAGTAGACAAAACGTACCTTGAAAAATGTAGATACGATACTATTATTCTTTATGGTCACCACAAAAAGAATAAAAATAAACAAATAACATGGCACAAAAGGCGGTCTTATCGCTAAAAAGAGATTTCTTCCGGACAACCTTTATATGAATGGAACCTTTATAGATATTTCTATATAGGTATATCAAGTCGCAGGTTTTATATAAAATATATCTACGATTTTTTTATAGAAGACTAGTGGACCGTCCCTGTTTCGCACATTGGACATTTTAGGGTTCCGTTGCCACAGGGTAAAAACACGACCCTATTGCTGTGACTACGCTGTCCGTCCTTCCCTGCGTCCGTCCGTCCGTGTGTCCGTTTGTGCGTCCATCTGTCACTAGGCAGTATCTTTTGAAACGTGATAGACAGTTAACATTTCTGAAGCCCGGAGTGCTCGGAGTGAAATGTGTAGTTACTCAAGCGTCGTAGAGACCTATATCGTCTAGAAGGATATAAAATTTTACAGAAGGAAACCAAGACTCGAGCGATTTTATTTGGTAGATATTCTTTGCAGGATGTAAGCAACCTCCCATATTATAACATAATTTGATACGCTCGAGTAATTCATAATAGCTCTTCTTTATTCCAATACTATAACAAATAACAGAAATATAAATATAAAAAATATGTACTAAAATAGAAAATAAAAATTGAGAGAGCTCCCATACAACAAACGTGTTTCTTGCTCGATATCTAACAATGACAATAGGTAGAACCTTCACCAAATGTTATAAGGTACAGAACCCTATTGCGCAAGTTTTTCTCTATTTTAATAACAGCGACGGACAGACGTTAAAATATTAACATTATATTTAGTTCTATAATTACTTTAAAAATAAATAACAATATGAAAATAAAATGAATTTATGAGAGGGGCTGCCATACAGCAATCGTGATTTGTTGGTTGTTTTAACTCGATATAAATAACGACAACAGGTAGAAACTTGAACTAATGTTAAATAGATAATCGTATGGAACCCTTCGAGCGCGAGTCCGACTCGCACTTGCAGATTTTAATTTTTCAAACATTTCGGATGTGCACATCCCTCTCCTTGCACTCACTCTCACTTGCAGGTCGACGTATATTTTTTAACCAACTTCCAAAAGAAGAGGTTCTATGTTCGTCTGTATGTACATTTATATTTTTTTCATGTTCATTGATTATTGAATATTTTTGCCAATTGTGAACCGAATAAAAAAAACGTTTTTTGTTCGAAAATAATATACTTCCGAAGTGTTCCCATATAAAACTTATGAAAATCGGTCTAGCAGTTTTTTTTTATTCAATACAACTTTTAATTTTTTAAGAGGACATTATAGGCATTATACGTATAACGTAAGTTTCATGTGCCGAATAGAATCGATTTTACCTTTTTAAAGTAGATGATATTTTTTAATTTCTTAATATCTCTAGAACGGTATCTCCAATTTCTAGAATTCAAAAAGTAATCTACAGGTGTTGAAACAGATTTGAATATGAAATAATTTATTTTTCTAAACATTGATATAAGGGTATGGATAACATGGCCTGAGTTTGAGCGGCATTACTATAAATTTAAAATGTATAAAAGTAGTTACAGTGACATAACTATAATAGTTAGACATATGGTCTTGATAAGTTTTTTGTAGATATTGATATGTTCTATAATAATGTAGAACATTATTTTTTTCTATCATCAATACTTACCACAGCGCATGCAATGAAAGACATTTATTGGCAAAAAAGTTACACGTTGGGTTAGTTTTAGTAGAAATCTAAGGATCTCCAACTCTTTTTGGTAATAAGTATAGCCTATGTTACTCTTGGATAATGTAGCTTTCTTACATCAAATATTTTTTGAAATCGGTCCAGTAGTAACCTAACGATGTGTTCCGGCAGCCATCCTTGAGAGCCAGTGTGCCTTAGGCTACAGTATCGCTGGCTTCTGTAGTCGGCCGAACTTGTGTTCAAATGTCTAGCTGTGTAGTATAAAGAAATGTAGTTTTGGGGGTTTATTTGTTACATACATATATACAAATCTTTCCTCTTTATAATGAATGAATGAATAGAGCTTTATTGCACACCAAACAAAATGTCAAAAGATACAGCAATACAAATTATTTTTGCTATTAGTGTTGTCCTAAAGTTCGGTTTCGGTTTCGGCCGAGTTTCGGCCAAAAATCAAGTTTCAGCGGCAGTTTCGGTTTCTGATTTCGGAAGTTATAGTGCATGCTCGCCTAACTTCGTTTTTTCGCGGCAACGCTTTGTCGGACGCTGGCGGCTCTGTTCGTTGTTGTCGTGCTGCCGCGCCGCGCCGTTCGGATAGTTCCGTAGCAACAAAACTTAGTCAGTGCGTTATCGCTTAAGTTTGTTGAACAAATTCAACATACTGTGTTTTCATTTCACGTCCCAATTAATGCAGAATAATGGATAAAATGCACCAAATTTCAATATTTTAAGGAATTTTATACTTGACCATGTGAGTTTCGGTTTCGGCCGATGGTAGTAACATATATATTGGGCGGCCTTATCGTCTAAAGCAATTACTTCCAGGCAACCTTTGGTTGGATATAACTTATATATATATATATATATATATATATATATATATATATATATATAAAAACAAGTAAAATAAGTGTAGACAGGCTTGCGTTTGACCGCAACTCATCTGATGTGAAGCGACGTTGTGGCATTCGCTTAGAAGAAACCGATTTACTAGTGACATGAAAAAAAAAACAAATTATAGCTACCGGAGAAACTGGCATCGAGTTTCATAATCAAGCAGTTCGCACAATAAAAATAGAAGCGAAACGTTTCGTGTGAGCCCGAGAAACCACTACCATTATACTGGTGCCGTCTGGCTGTATCTCTACTAACCCGATGCTAAAATGGGGATGGGGGATTAAATTCTTTAATTCCAAGCCCTGTTCCCGAAATATGTCCGATATCAAAGTTTACTAGTTCTATTTTTTTATCTATTGCTATTATCATGTTTAACATAATAACTTGTATATAATATAACTTTTTCTATATTATCTTTCTATAATGATAACTAATGATTCTCTCGTTTTCCCCTTAACCAATGTTTCATAATCTTTATCCAAAAATCCAAAGGACCTCAAAATTCATTCCATCCTTTCATCCTTTGACAAGTAGACCCGAAGTAGAAAATGACCCGCCCCAGTGGTTCACATTTCAAAGAAAATTCCGAAGGACGCCGCTATAAAACCTTTTGAAACCAAACAAAGGTTTTCCCATGCGGCGAACATAAACGAATCCTATCCTACCTAATTAAATGGAGTAAAAAGTCGTATGCTATAAGGTTTTTGATTTGCTTATGGCTTTGATACCAGATATCTTTAAAAAAATAAGTTGCTAGCAGCTAACAATTAATTAATACTACTGCATATTTTTTTATCTATTCATCATGAAATAATTGATGCGGCAGGTCCTGGGTCATATTCCAAAGCGACTCTCATTTGAAAATCTGACGTAGTTAAAATCAATCTGTAGTTAAAAATACATTGTCAAGGCTTAGAATAAGTTATAGAAGCAATAAATTACTGAATCATACGTATACAAAAAAGAAATTGTGTCAAAGGTCTTAGAAATTTGCTGAAATTACCAAGATTTTAAAAGACAACCAAACTTTGATAATGAACTGAAATTCCAGGACTATTATGAATAGTAATTAGCTGGTGTCGTGACCCGGTGCTATTAACTTCGCTATAATGTTAGTTAAAGGAAAATTTTGCTGTAACTGTGTTTGCAGTGAGTTTTTAGAAGTCGGTAAAGCTGAGTAAGCATATTCTAGGTTTAAAAAATGTTAGTACTGATAATCAAAAATCTTTGCAGTCTTATCAAAAACTGTCAAGTAGTGCAAATAAACTAGGAGAAGCAAAAAGTTCCAGAAGTTACATGATGAAATCCAATCTGTTTGACCTGTGTCCGGGTGTTCATTGTATGTATATGTGTGTATTTATGTATCTAAGTATGTATATCAGGCATCAGGTTACCATAGCACAGACTTTGCCTAGTTTAGGACCTAAAGACCTCTGCGTGTGTGTTGTCCCATATAATAATAATAAATAAAATAAAATCATCCTAAACTCTTATACCAACTAAAAGTTTAAAACTTGTGTGACGTTTGAGGTAAAATTTTCTTCCTAGAAACAGGTTGTTTTGTTAGTATTGTGAATTTATAAAATTTATCCTATTTTTTTTCAGTTAGTAGTCCTATATATTACGTTTGCCTGAACGCGGTTTCCAAATTCGAATACTCCGTGACTTGTCTAACCCAGCAGTTATAAGTTCTTCGGGGTAGGCCAGCCCACTGCCACTCCAGTTTGCTAATGCTTCCTTACTGTACACAGTACTTCATCCCAAGAAAACTCTGAGCGCAGCTTAAAAATAAAACAGTTATCCCAAGTGAAATAAGTCTACGCCATCATAAATAAACATACCAAAAATATTGATTCCTAGGAAAGAAATCTTGGCACAAATAAATAGGTGGGTCCCTATCATAAACAAAACCTAATACATGCCATCAATATGTGAATGAATAGCCCAAAATAGATGATATTGATCTGAGGAGCCAACTGAACCGGATACCACCAAACTATATCCTCATAAATTTGCCACTTAATATCTGGAACACCTTAGCCATTCATGAAACTTTATATCCCAGAACAAAACTTCAATATTGAACCTTAGCAATACTCAGACAATGCATGGAAAGTACTCTATTTGAATTCGAAAGTATAATGAACAATATCTCTGATTTTTTTCAATCAAATTTAAATAAAATTATATGATTGTATAGACAATTTCATAAGCTTTAATTTCTTGTATATTTTTTTATATAATAATGTAAGATATTGCAAGAAATTAATATTTTTGCGAAGGCTGATAGCGATGACGAAATTTGAAACTATAGGGCTGAATTTCGAACTGCGCCTTTCGCCCTTGACAGAACCTTGGTAGAAGGAATACGTGTAACTACAAATAGACACGAAAGTTATAAAGGAGCATTGATTTAGTGACTATCGATATTTATATTTGTTGTGTGTTTACCAGAGTTTGGAATATAACTAGCACATTACTAGTCATAAATCAGCTGATTCACACAGTCCGCACACATATTGCAAATAGGAAAATGTATTTGTTAGTTTATTTGTCCTTCTCCTCAACAACTGAGTAGAGAATCGATCGGGAAAAACTGCTGTCTTCTATAATGGAAATATATCTCCCAAGTTTATAACAGCGGCTTCACCCATGTTATTGTTAATATATTTAACAGTGTAGGAAATACAATAGAGAACAAATATATATATATATATATTATATATTAATATATTATAATACAGAGAAAAGAAAAAAATCGTGAAAGTAGAGAGTTTATAACCAATATCTATACGATGAATGGTATCTAATCTTTGGCCTTGAAATTAGCTTAACGTCAAAATAAGTAGAAATGAAATAATTTCACGAATTTAGGATAACAATTACCTATTTAGCGCTGTGGGCGAAGATTTCATATTATCTACTTGGGAAAAAATGCTTTAGTATCATATGTCTGATAAAGTAACAAATACTATGTTAACCCCAATGTCATAGAAATCAGACAGCATCTTAAATAAAGTAATTTCCGGCTTCAATTTGGCAGGCGCTGATTTATTGTTAGTTTTGCGTATTTAGAAACTAAACAACCGAGCTGATTTTGGAAAAATTTAATGGAAACACAAAAAAAAAATATCCAATCAAACAAAAAAAAAAACAAATCAGTAAAGCTTGAGATATAAAGTACCCATAAACATAAAAAACAAAGTCAAATGGAGTACCTCTGTTTTGGAGATCGGTAAATTCTAGTATTTCAGTACTCAAGTAAATATTTTGGGCATATAGCCCTTACTGATCTTATCTGATTTCACCAGATTACCAATACGCATGATATTATATAGCTAGCCTATTAAATGACCAACGAAGCTACGAATAATCATGAAGTTGGTGATGACCCATTACAAACATCAAACAAGCGAAGGTCGCAGATAATGTGTTGACAACACGCCACGGCTGTGTCACACCCTGCCCTGCCCTGTGACGTCACGGGGTGCGGGGTAATTACAGTTTGATTAGCCAAGCAAAGGTGTTTGGCTAAAGCGAAGTTTACATTAGCTTAGCTGCAAGTTTTCCACGCACAACACAGACAGACTCCCAGGAGACCTAGCGTGGGGCACTCGCGAAGGGTCTTTATATTTAATTTATTCATTTCCATATTTAGTTACTATGCATGTACCCAACACCACTTTGTACATTAAAATATTTTATTATTCTTGTGTTTTCTTATTGGTTCTCTTTCTCCGATTGTTATCTCAATGTTCTGTAACGTGGAAGATCCTTAAGACCTTTTAAAGAAAACGAAGTGCATTGAACTTTGGCCCCAGATTGGTCGTTGCAGATATTAAAAGTCTTAGTGCAAATGATTTGACTGAAGGAGATTGATTGAACTACGGTCTAGTTCAGTAAATCCTCTTTCGTGGTGCTCTGGTGCTGCTTAATATACCATAGAGATGCTGGTTACGTACCTGCCTTTCTTCTTTCACTTTAAAAGTCTTTTCAGACAAACTTAGCCGTAACACCTGGCTTAGACATGGTAATATGTAATATGGAAACTTCTGGAAGATCCGGATCATTATCTCCAATACAGAACTGCTTTCAGATCTCCTGGTCTTTATCTAGCTTTGCAGGTCTGTAATCTTTGTTGGGTGTACTATATCTTTGGATTTCAAGCCATGGGTCCTCTACCTTTACTTCAAACGTAGTAATATTCAAGCTGACCATATGTTCAAGATACTACAATACTGTTGTAACCTAACGATCTTGAAAGCTCAGCCAGGTTATGACGTGTCTAGGAATATTTCATGAAGCGTTACAGCCAGGCAGGTAGCAAATTGTAAGGAAGTAATATCTAATAGAGCATAAGATCTTACAACCTCTTATTTTTTTCTGCACGTGGCAAACGTATGAAACAAACACGTTTGTCACATCCACTAGTAGTTTGTGACGTGGTGTAGGACATTCTAATCCATTTAATTTAAATCCAATTTTGGTAAGCCTATTGAAACCTGTAGTTTCACTTTCAACGATAAAGGGACTAGACACGTGTTCAAAACATGTGGTGTTACCTGATCCCAAAAATTTAAGTGGGCTGTAATAAAAAAGTTACTAACGTACTTCAAAAAACGAGGTGTTTCTCAATTTGATGGAACCTTTTAGTTTATGTATGTACCGTATTATGTCAGAGACGTCTGTATTGATTTCGATTGATTTTTCTTGTAGGTAGTTCTCTACAAGAAAAAAATCCAAATCAGTATGTTTGCATGCTCTTGATAGATTTCTTTATACAGATTAATAAAACTCTCTGTTGTCTCTTTTATTATTGATTGTGTTCTCAGTCATTAACAATTTTATTTATAGAGACAGATCTATTGTTATAAGGCGTTGTGGTATGAGTGGGTCATTTTCTGTGTCTGCTTTTATTTAGCTTTTAATGATGCTGAATGTTCTTCTTATATTCATGTTATGTTAACAGTATTTAAGGTTTATATCTTTTTAGATCACAATAAAGTTATATTTTAAATAAAAGTTTAGGATGGAGAGATGATCATCAGATAAACTTGATATTTATAATCTACAAGTGTTAGCTAAGTAAAGTTTATGTGATCATGTTAACTCTCCATCTACAACTTTAATTTCAAATGATGAGCATGATAAAGAGAAGGAAATACAGACAAAGAAAAATAAAGGTGAATTTCACACCATCCCATGTTTTTTAGAAAATAGACGATTATGATTATCGCTCATATAGCCCAGCTAGATGACCCCATGCAGGCGTGAGTAACTTTGGCTCTCAGGTTAGATGGAGATCTTATATGTATTCAAAATCTAGAGATCTTTCCGGCATAACACACGGCTTTACTTAGTAAGGTCCTAAACCTGTCCTGAAACCTAATAAACAAAATCAATAAGTATATGATTATCCAATAACTATATTTCAGACACTTCTAAGACTAAAAAAAAAACAATGAACAAGTATTATTTGGTAAAACTGGCCAATTACGTATTACATACCAGTAATTTAATACGATATTTTTACTGTTTTCGATCCCGGTATTACCAGTATTGAGTTCAAATACCGGTATTGAAATTGCTACCGGGATCCCGGTAATACCGGTATTGGCAATACCGGTATTCATGCCCTAGTGGTTAGTGGCAGCTGATGCTAGGTTAAGTTTTTATTTTAATGACTAGGCGAACGAATTGTCTCTGCTTCGGGGAAAATTTGAAATTTTATCTGTGCAAATGTTTGTCTGGATTTTATCACTCGCTTACAGGTCGTAGTACTCAACGAATTTTAATGAAAAAAAATATAAATGATTTACTGAAGAAATATTGTTTTGACATAAAATAAGAAAAAATATGCAGAAATCCACATAAATGAAAACTTATTTCGTCTAAAAGAAATTAGGTGATATAAAAAAAAAAAGTTTTTAAAGGTCTAAAGGCATTTTAAGTCGCGTGCGACACCACGGTATTAATAAAGATTTAAAAACAGTCTGTTTTTAAATCTTCGCTTAGTAGTGCTGAGTTTTACCCAAAGTCACATATTTGATTCCTTATTTATTCTTACTTTCCTACCGACTTCCAAAAAAGAGGGGTAACTCAAAAGTGCCGATGTACAAATTCTTAGAGACATTATTTTGTAGACAATTAAGTTAAACTAAAATTACTTATTAGCATTAGACTTAGGCTAGATTGTAATATTATCAAGGAAAGTCTTTACGGGTTCTCCTTATGCAGTAGAAAAAAAAAGTATTACCTATTGAAAAATAATTATTAAATTTAAAACAGCCTACTGTTTATGTAATAAAGGAAACACATATGTGTTTTATATATAGAAAGCTTTCTATATAGAAAGCTGACATAATCAATAAATCTGCCATAAACAATTCAGTGTTCTTAAACCGGCTGAGTTCAAAAACATTCTTCACAAAACCTTTAAAAATGTAAATATATTCAAATTTAAATAAAAAATGAAACTATGAGCGCCTGCATCCTTTTCCTGAAGAGAGAAAGAGACGTATGAATGCAAACTACAAGTAAGTTACGTAAAGGAAAGAAACGACTTATTTTTGTAAAGTCTGTCTAGAACATGTTAAATAGTTGGTGAAATTTAGTGATAGTATTTTAAAACAAATGTCTTTATTACGGAATATGAAATGGCTAACTACAAAAAAGTAGCTAAAGAATTACCTATAGACTTAAGATCTACAGATGATTCTAATACTCCAACCCAGCACCAGTTGACAGCTTGCCAAGTATGCTAGCAGGCAATACTTATACGATGGGCCTGATAAACACCGGCAGTCTTTTATCGATGATTTTAGATGATTTATTTTGTCATATTTGACGGAACCTTAATATTTATTTCCTTTATTAAGTGATCAGGTTATTAAAAATACATTAATTCAAGATAACATATCTTTATAAGAATTTAATGTATTCAATATCTCTTATTTTATTTTAACTACTTAGTTAATTAAGAACGGCAATGATTATTTAACTGTATTATATTTTTATTCGTTATAAACTTTACTTACGTCACAAAACGACTACTAATCTATTCCTCAAGATAATTTATAAATTATTCTACAGATACATCAATTATTTTAAACAACACCAAATTCGATATCGATTTAACTAACAAAATCATTATTTTTGCTTACGTTTTTATAAACGCCCGGGCCGATTTGAAAATATTTTTTTTTGAGTATGAATCTTAAAAAGTCAAAAAACAAAAAAAAAAGTCCCCAAAAAATACTCAATTAAATTTTATTTTTTTTTCTAAATTAAAGTCAAAATTACCTATAAATATTTTTTAAAGCATCCAAATATTATATTTTTATTTTCTATCTATCTTATATGTATATATGTATATAAGATACATAAGAAATAATTATTCCTATATACTTATACATACATAGGGGTTAAACGGATTAATCTGATATCCACAAATTTTTACGACCTTGTTAAAACAATTAACAAAATAAATTAAATCATCCGACAGAGAAAACAAACGTAAGAGTAAGATATTCGATATGCTATAATTCAATTTAAAATCTACTGTAACATAAATCTTTCTTTGTTTAATTTAAGCGATGCTCATCGGCGCCCATGTTCCGAATCGAGCTCCAATTAAAATGCAGTCATAATAAGGCTCTCTAAAGACTTAAACCGAATTCAAAAAAAGGAGGTTGCCCGTAAACGTGTTACTTTTACGTGTTTTTTAGGGTTCCGAACTCATAGCATAAAAACGGGACCACATTATCAAAACTTCACTGTCCGTCCGTCCGTCTGTCAGCAGGCTGTGATAGCTAGACAGTTGAAATTTTCACAGATGATGTATTTCAGTTGCCGCTATAATAACAAATACCTACTGAAAATTTAATTAAAAAATAGTTAAGGAGAGAGGACTCTCATACAACAAACATGATTTGCTGTTTTTTTTTACTTTTAATTAATAAACGCAACAGGCTGAAAATTTAGCTAATGTTGTACAGATAATGGTACGGAACTATTCGTGCGCGAGTCCGACTCGCACTTGGCTGATTTTGTTTATTGATAAAAGGCTTGTCTTTGACCGTATTACGCCTGATGTAAAGCGACGGATCGGCCCATGTTGTAGCGCGCTTGCCTAGAAGAAACCGATGCACTCTCGACTTAAAAGGCAGCTTATTTGTATAACTACTAAGCTTTGAATTATAAATATTTGTTGTTTATGTGTAGTTAGTTTTTTTTTTTCAAATTAGTTCGACTTTGCATTTGATCCGCCTCTAAGGTTACTCCTTACTATTTCGCATAACAATAACCCTTTCAAAATTGTACTTCGTATGAATAATCATATAGAATACATTATATGTATAATTTATATGTACTTTATAGAACAAACAATCCACACATCGCCTCTCATATCAAAATGCTAAAGTGTGTTTGTTGGTTTATGGGTTTGTTTGTCCTACTTATCTTAAGCAACGACATTCCGTTCCTGAATAATTCATTTGATTTTTGCACAGGGATATTATAGTTCCAATCCTTCGAGATAAGTATCATAAACTTACTGTATCTACTTCTTTCCTGACCACACAATAACGCGAGCGAAACCGCTAGCAACATATACTAAGTACATAATATTTCGCTCAGATTCAAATATGTCATATAATAAATAAACTTACGTAAATGTCATAATATTAATATATTAAAACCTTAAAACCTACATTGTACATAATTAACAAAATTACTTTCTTCCGTTTCAAATAAAATTAATGTAATCATTGCAATAACTTTACAAAGCATATACGAGTAAAAAAGCTAACATAACTTTTGTTACATTTCATGTTGAGCAAAAAGCGAGCTCCTTTTACGCTTGATTAATAACCCCTAATTCTGCACCCGTCGAGACTAAATCAATGCTTGCCAACCACAAGCATTTAATTTTAAAATAAATCAACAAAATAAACTAAATATTAATTACACCATTGGGAGAAAAAACAAAATAACACATTATTACGTGTCTGAGCGCAAGACCTTTTAAAAGTATTTTTTCAAGTGTGGGTTGAGACAAGCGTGTTGTAGAGTTCCGTCGCATTATATAAGATGTTATTTTCATACAATTATATTGATTTCATACACATATTTAGCGATAATAAAATAACGAAAAGAAATGAACTCTTAACTGTTTTTTTTTTTTAGTTTTTTAACTCTTAAGTTAAAAAACTCACCGACGTTTCTGACTTTTAAGGTTGGAAACTGAGAGCGACCAAATTCCAAACCTTTTTGTAATCGCTTAAAAATGCGGTACACGTTGTTAAACATTGATTTACATTAGGTACCTCGATATCAAAACATCTATTTGATCATCGTTTTCCTAAACCAATCACTACCTATCACTATGATAGCTCACAAGATATGCTTGGATGAACAAAATCTCACTTCACATATAATATTATCAGCTAAGGGTGTACTAAGGGTGTGCCGAAAGGATGTCACTTCCATATACAACTTTCACTTTAAACCCAATTTTAAGTTCGAGAAAAAACTCAGCTGTATCATACATTTTGTTGACGACCGATAAACTTTATGTATGGAACAGCTGGTTTTTTTTATCGATTTCAGGGTTGGTTGAAAGTTGTATGTGAATATTTTATTTTTTTTTGTTTTACACAGCTAGACATTTGACCACAACTTCGCACTACCACGGAAGCCAGCGATACTGTCCTGCCTAAGATGGAGCATGATGCATTTGTATTGTTATATTTTGTGTGTCTACAATAAAGCGTTGATCTATCTATCATGCCTAGTCTGGAATACGCTGGCTCTCAAGGAAGGCTGCCGGCACATACCGATTATAAGTATAGTTACCCCCTTTCGGTTTTGTATACCCCTAAATGATAACCCTGATAATAATAGAATCTACACTTAAACTTTAATAACTATAAAATTTTAAAGTTATTATTATTTCGAGGTATCAAAAACGAAATCTATTAAAATCGCCGAGTGCTGAGACGGCCAGAGCAAAATTATAAGGGTTCTTTGTAGTACTATGGATCTCTAAAAACAGATCGACACGTAAGCTTGGGTCGAAGTATTTCCTGTGAAGTTAAAAGATCTTCTTTTGTGCACATTACGTTTGCCCTTTTAAGGTAAATTATTGTAATGATCTTTTACACCAATTGAATGGTGTTAATTTTGTTAAGGATGTATACATTATTTATTTAACAAAATTGAAACACGTATTGTTTACCTATTGTTTAAGAAGACGGGTTTTCTCGCATACTCGTACCCGACAACATATTAAACAATATAAAAGCGTTAATTTTCTAAATAAAACCGCATTGAAAAATGTTTCGAGTGATCTCATCAAAATCGGTTAAAAACTTTGATTATTAAATCGAATTTTAAAAGAATTATTTAAAGTATTACTTGTCGCTTATGACCTTTTTCCCAGAACATTGTTTTTATTTTCCTTGTCTTTTGTATCACTTTGTAACAGGAGGCACCGATTCCCTTTTGGTATTTCTCGTGAGAATCTGACAACGAACATGTCTCTTTTATTGTATTTCCTGGAAATGTGACCAATCGCTTCAATACATACAAACTATAGGGGAATCAAATTAACCGATTTCAAAAAAGGAGGAGGTTCTCAATTCATCAGATTTTTTTAATGTTCCTTAATTTTTCAATTTTTTGGCCTGTTATACTCCCCCAATCAAATAATAAAACATAATTATCATGAATAATTATTGAAAACTAGAACCTGCACGTGATCGCAAACATACTGAGAGCCGAAATATTTTTTGCCAGATTCAACGATTCCAGACATAAATATTCCAGAGAGGCTTCGGTCCTTCGAACTATAAACGTGACAACAAAAGGAATTTAAAGTCAAATAAAGAATAAACCACAACACGATTTGAGATGTAGTTAACGTAGAAAGATTATTTAAGCTCTTGCAATCAAAACTTTTTGTTAGTGATGTAACACTAGGATTGCACAATTTGAGTAACCTCCTTCAATCACGACAAGGAAGTATTTGTCAAATTCTATGATTGCATCAATTATCGTACAATCTACGGCACAAGTAACGTTTTTAATCAAAGCAAATAAAAGTGTGATATGGGATAGGTATTGTACTTTAGTTTGGCTTTTAACAGACTTCATCATAAAAAATATTACTTGATTCTTCGGATGGTATTTTACTTTTTAGCCGTCTGAGAAAGGAGGAGGGTTATGTTTTTCGAGTGTATGTATGTATGTATATTTTTTGGGCCCTTAACCCTAAACGGCATGTCGTATTTATATGTGAGTGGTGTCAATATATTCGTTATAGTCGTGAAAATGACACTGGGTACATCAAAATTAAAAAATAAATAAAAATAAGGATGATACACAGGTTTAACCATTTAGCAGTCGGGTTTTTTCGAACTCGCTTCTAACCTATTCACTTGTTTAAGGCACCGATTTCTCACAGACATTTGATAGAGGATACCTACTTTGCAAGTACTTTTGTAGTAAATCGGAATGTAGTAAATCGGAATGGAAAAAAGGCATAAGCGACTGCAGATTTGAAAATGGTTGTCACTTTTAAAACTTACTTACCTACCTACTTAATTTAAGTGATATTTTTTTTATTATGTATACAACTTTCAGTAACTGCACTTGCTCATCCATAAATCCATTTCTTTCTTGCCACAATTTCTGCCATCTTTTAAGAATAAAAACCGACACTTCAAATTCCTATGATTATGAATGCGAATTATTTGTGAGTAGTATGTAGATGCAATAACTAAGGAATGATACGAGTTAGGAAAAGCCATTTTTTTATCATTATGAATATATGATCAATAACGATTTGTCATTATTAACTAAAATTTCATTCAACTTGCAAACATCAGACTAATCATTCCATTCTAAAAGCGATAACCGGATAAAATTATTCTTTACTTCTTAGTACTAAAGCTGCTGGATACTTCAATTCGATTCACGCACTCCGTGACAATGCAGCTCATTAGCACCCGCCTGCATTTCAGTCACCTCGCTAAACAAAAGATCCATCTCAAAGCTCACACGAACCCAAATGCAGTGAAGTACCGCCAGAATACAACCAAGTTGCTACGCGACTTGAAGAGAAAAAAACAACAACTTTTGCCCAAAGCAACCGGTCGCAACCAACTTCACTCCACCGCATTTGATTATGAAGGTCAGAGAACAGAATAACCAACCAAGTCACGTCAGATGCTTTACAACCGCCGCGCGAGACGCACGCCGCTCGTCGCTCCGACCAAATAACTTTTACGTCACTAAAAAACGAGACACAAGTTCTTTTTTACGGGTATTAATGTAAAGAAATACATATTGTGTTATTTGACTATAGAGTTATGTAATAAAAAGTCTTGTTTCAACCTGTTTTTCGACGTGCAAGCTCTTGATAGAAAGTTGTAACTTGACATATACTCTTGAGTGTTTGTATGTGTATCAGTTAGTGAATTTTGTGGGTTTTTTGAACTTTTCTCGCTGAAGGAACAGTTGGTTTCGCGTTGGGTAAGTCTAGAAACAATGTTTTTGAATGTCATGCAACTGGAGTTGAATAATGATTGCAATAGTTGCAGCGCTCGTGAGGTAACTCGATCTGACTATTTTCGCTTGTTGTATGTAGTACAGCCTTGGGCCGTAAGTGTAAGTCTGCTTTGACGTTTTATGCGACAAGTATTGTAAAAATGCATTTTAATACAAATGCATTTTCTTGCACTTGCTTGTTGCTTGAGTTTGTTACATTGATATTATAATTATTTTGTGTAAGTCTTGATGTTTGATAAATTGTTTTAGAATCTAGGTAAGTAATTAATGAAAAAAATTATAAGTATCATGAATTTTTGTAAAGTAGATATTAATATATCTATTATTATAATTTAGAGATAAAATTACTTAAATTGAAATATCAATTTCAAACTTAAAATAACATTAAGTATAAAGAGAGCTATAAATTATTATAGCTTTCTTTATACTTAATGTTTTTTTTTTGTTTTTTTTTACTTGTTTTGTCATGTTTTTGTCATGAACAATAGTATCAAAGCCATTATAGTAGACATTTTATTCGCTCTATCATTTACATGACCTGGGCAGAGAATTGTAGATCCATAATAATATCATAGGTATGTAAATTACGCCAGAATTCACAGCGCAGATAAACAGACTGATAATGATAAAATAAGTAAATATATAGTTTTAAATTTTATCTTGAATTTAAATAGTTTCCAACCGGAATAAATCTTAAACACCTTTTCACCGAAACTTTTGTTAAACTTACTTAGAATAAGATAGCCTTATATAAAGTTATAGGTATTAACTGAATCTATAGAACGCCATATCCTAGATCCTGATGCATTTGCAGATACTGAAGCCCCCATAAGAAATAATAAACCTTATGAACCTTTCGTTCGGCAAACCCGTAAAGAATTGATCGAAGATTACCTACATTAAGAAAATTTTGGTTTAGAACAATGCAGGATACATTTTAATACTCTCTCAGCCATCAAGCGTTTTGTTAACAATAAAACAAAAATATTCGATATCAACAAGATTCTAGAAAACTTATTAGATGGTCTCTTAACCTACTTACTTGCCTATTGAAATGTGTGATGATAAAATAAGACAATCAAGTTTTCCTTATATAAATTAATAAACATATAAATACCGTATCGTTACCATCAAAATCGGCAAAACCCTCGAAATCAAAAATTAAAGTGAAGCCAACATACTAAAGAACCCTAATAAGCTTGCAATTCATGCAAATTTTTCAACGCATTTTGAAACAAAAACTGGATAATTTAGCTTTATTCATTAAAATTTTAACCAAAGTAAAAGAAAATGCAACGCTCTAACGATAATCGTAAATAATCAAAGTAAAAGGATTAGTAAGATGCTAAATCAATCACAAAGGCCTAGACAACCACAGCGCAGGACAGGAAGTTAGGGCAAGAAAGTAGAGAGATTTTTCCCAGCATTGCACCAATAATGGATGAGAGTTTAATAATAATTTTAAACTAAAACAAAACAAGCTTCAATAGCTATGACCGTGATCAAGCATCCTGGACATAGACAATAAGATTTCTGTGATCCTAGAACATACTTTTCAGTTCCGCTGTTTACAAATATAAAAACTCTACGTCTAACTTTTCCAAAACTGTCTGCTAGACTATTTAAAACTTTAACATCGGTAAAATCTTCTTAATGGTCATCATTCAATTTTACAGTACAAAAATATTGCATGAAGTGAACTTGCTATAAATTTACGTTTTCTTAATCTTTTTCTTTTCTGTACGTAACAGTATCTAGTGGACGTAAGTTGAACATCGTAGTTTATATTATTTATCTATCGTATACTTTTTTGTTAGCATTATATTCTTACTAAAGCTCCGGATCTGTACATTTCTAACAGTGACACACATGGCTTAGAACCCAATATTAGACTCTAAATAGTTCATCTGTAGGCGTAGAAACTGTACAGATGATAGAAAACGGCAGAAGGATAACTTTTAATATTTCGATCCGACTTCATCTGCGAGTCGCCAAGTCAAAATGTGTAAAAAGATAACACAAAAAAACATCTGGAAATCAATTTTCTAAACTTATAACATAAAAATTGTCCATCAACTTAACTCTGTCAGGCAGTCTTTTGTCTATAGACATTGCTAGCATTCGATTACTTTAATTCGACTTACACGGCATGAAACTCTTGACTGGTCACCGCTGTTACTTGGACGTGCTGTGACGTTTATTTATATTTTCCAACGGATGATGCACTTTTTAGAAGGGGCGGCTTCGTGCAACGAATAAGTTCTTAATACTTAATTTATGTGGTTAGAGTCTCTCTATCCATTTATACATCAATCGCAGTGTTGCTTCACATCAGGCGAGTCCCGGTCACACGCAAGTCTTAACTTTCGTAAAAAAAACTAATAATTTTTTGGAGTAGTAAATAGTTATAAGTTTTGTATTTAGAATAGATAATAATAACATAACATCAATTTCAGGCAACTAAAGTTGAGGTAACCGTTAGTTGAGGGTATCGTGGCAAAAATACTGGCAGCATTGCCACGTTGGATAGCAATGGATAGATTCATTGACCAAAAAACAGTATTTTTGTCACCTGTACCGTCTACCAAATGCTTGGCCAAATCCCTATAAAATCTGAGAGCGGCCGGATTTTGATTTAAATTTAACGTCAGTATTAGTTATGTAGAAGTTGTCTCTCTGTTATCTCCTTTATCAGAGCTAACCACTTTCTCTCTATTGTGCTGTCTAGAGCTACCTCCGTTGGTTATTGATTACACTGATTGATTAATATAAAGTTTAATAAGCGTGTATTTGGATTCATTTATTTTTAATTCAATGAGAAGCGAAGAGAATTAATTCTATAAAGCTGACAGCGTATGGTCAATTATCTTAATATTATATTAGGAAAAGCTGTTGAACCTGTATATGTACATTTTATTTGTTCCATTTATAATTGTTTGTTATTATTGAGAGTTGTTTTTCATTAAGCAACTTCAAAAGGGGAGAACTTTTTAAATTCTTTTTGATTTTTTCTTGTTCTCCGACTTTTCAGAAACGTGTGAGACCGGTCTGCTATTTTTTTATATTTTTGTAGACGTAAAACTTCCCATATGGTCCAGTACAATCAAACGTGGTCCAGTTTGTTTGGTTTGTATACCAAAGTAGCTGAACGCTTTTTTTAATGTTCTAATTAAGTCGTAATTTTTTAAAAGTATTAATTGACTCGTATAGTTACTAAAGTTTTGCTAATAATTAATTAATATGACCCCCTTTCGGATACACACCTCTAACTGATATATCTTATATCAAGTACCCGCAATCTAATTGCGGTTACACAAGTGCATTATAAGGTCAGTGCACTAGTGATATAATATACGTATTAAAATAATTCTAAATTAATACTTGTTTGTCAAGTATTTGGAGTTAAAGATACGAGTAAAGAATGTGTAACTACAATAACTGCAAAATGATAATAAAATTCACCTTCTAACTAATTGAATAATCTTACTTAGCCAATTAGTATTAAGTATATGATAATTTAGTAATCTCGAGGAGAAAACTTTGATTCATATTTTATCAAGATTTGTTCCTGTTTGTCTTCTCAATGTAGCCCTATAAGTTGAAAACTATGAAAAAACATTTCTGCTTGGCCCGCTTATTTGACGTACAGGCTCTGTCCCTGTACGGTTATTTTTTCCTGCAAGTCTCCCAAGTAAGGGAAGGATTAAGGAGACAAACAGGAATTAACCATTATTATGTTATTCTATTTATGTCATAATAAATTTACCTACATATCACGTCTCATATTGATTTAATGATTTAAGTTCTGTATTTGGCTATTGAAGGTCGTGTGTAGGTTCCACTTGTGTCTTTTATACAAACGTGGTAAACTACCGATACGATTACTACATAAATGTACCAATTTTTTCATTTTATTAAATTATATACCGCAATTCTAATATTATATCTTCGTTCCAAAAAATTCGCTCAATTGTGATAGAACTTCGCTATAAGTAAGTTCGTTAATTCACCTATTGCATCAACTGCAATTATTAATTTTCACACAAAAAAATCTGGTCTTCTATAATTGAAGTACACATGAATATAAAACGTTGAATAAATAATAGTAAATTAAGTATTTAAATTGAAAGTAGGTCCTAACAAGCCGGTCACGAATTTTACGCTTATCAAATAAATATTTAAAATGGAAAGCAGAAAATTTATGATTTATCGTTGTAAATCTAAGTATTTTGGCATTGACCTGTTGATAAATTGTGTACGCGCATTTACTGATTGATTATCTGCAGGGAATAAGGTCAAGACTTTTTTATATATTTTCCTGTGTTTAGTTGGTACGTGCGTGGCGGAAAATTTACGAAATAAGAAAATGGTGACTTAATTATGGACGTTTAATGATTATGATCTTCCCATGAGAACTCTTTTATTTTCCGTGATGAAAAGAAGCCTATGTGTTAATCCAGGGTATAAGCTATCTTCACGCCAAAAGAGATAGTTGAATAATGTATGGAGCCCCGGCCAGGACAGTGTACATGATACCATAAACACGTTAGAGATTAATTATCATTAATCTATCAACCAAATTCAAAATAACGTAACTTATCGCAGTGTACGAAATTAATTTCGAATCAAAATAGTTCTACCGTATTGACGCAAATATTTGATTTTGACATTTGTGAAGGCTGGTACAATTGATAGACCAATGTAACCATTAGAATAAACTTAAAATATAAAAATCTTCAAGGGAGGCCATAATTTCGCTATGATTCAAAGAAATTAGATATTTTTGTACATAATGAAGTAGGCAACTAATGCAGGTTTAATTAATACATAATATTAACCACACCTTAAGGTACTTTTTGGTAGACGTACACCGTATTGGCCGAAAATGAAACGAGTCCTTTCATCCAAATCCGTTACGTTACATACAAACTTTTGCTGTATTAGTGTAATTTACATACTGTGCTCCGCGGTTTTACTCGCGGTGGTATCCTTTTATAGGAACACTTCATTACTGAGGCTTAAAAAAGAAAGTTGGACTAAACAAATTTTGTTGTGCGAGATTCATTAAGTTTCAATACAAATGGTTAAAGGCTGCTTGCATCCTGCGATTCGAGGTCTAAATATTTAGCTTTACTTTTGAAGTTACTTCTAACCACTTATCAGTAAAGGGTTCTAATATGCTCTGAAAATCAATTTCGTAAACATATTTTTATAAAACCACAATCCCAAATAGAGTAACGGAACTGAACAAGCTTTACCAATGCAATACAAAAATGTAATAGAAAAATTCTATTCAAAAACATATGTGTGTCAAAAGCGAACGCACGATATCAAAACTGTAGCGAATTTACATTTTGGACCGTGACGTTTCATACTTTGATTTTTGCATTTGCAAATTGCACGCTTTTCTTTGGGTTATGTAAAATGTGTAACTGTAAAGTTACTGTGTTGGAGCAGCGCCACCCAGAATGAAGAGAAGTAACGGGACAGGATACGATTTTGAGTGATGATTCGTAAGACCTTCTTGTTGTACACAGTTGTACGAGTATTACAGATTTTTGTATAAGTTTTAAAAGATTTTAAGTGTTTTTTGAAGACGGTTAGGCGTTTAACCAGCTCGGACTATTACGGAATGCAACTTTGTGGTCGCAGACGGAACATGCCCACTGCCCAGTCTGGAATACACCGTCTTACAAGGGAGACTGCTGGAACATACTGTTAGGTGCTTAGCGACTGATTTCTCAACTTGAGGGCACCTTACCACCATGCTATGGTTTCCTGATATTTTACTTTACCGGAAGCTCGGACACGTTTTGCGTATTTCGTGGATCGTTCCACTCTGCCATCATTCCTACTAAAACTTTCTTACGAAGGCCATTTATTACAGTAAAATTAAATAAAACTTACGCAACACAATTTCTCCGATCTGGCGTATTAGAAACTGTAGGCTGGAAAATAATAATCTGAAATGGCACATTGAATTGACTTATATCAGGTGGCCTAAAAACTTTTTTTAGTACTTTAACGGAGTCAAAATATTTCAATCAAATAACAAGTGGCTAGAAGCGACTTCGAAAAAAACCCAACTGATTTTACGCTCTAGAGTGTGCCAAAAAAATATACATACATACACTCGATAAACATATTTTTTCGCAGTCCGGTATATGTATATATTCAGTGTCTTCATAAAAATATAACAAAGGCTGACATTCAACCATGTCCATGACCTCCCTTAACAATTGAAATCGACACACATTTCAGTTAACGTAGCGGTATTTTTATAACCTTGCTAATTTTGAACACCCTGTATAATTTACACATAGGTGGCAAAACAGTTCGTCGTGATTCGTAATCCCCGAGAACCGTTGGCTGAGAACAATGCTTCGCCAAGTTTGCATAACACAATCATAATGGTAATGAATATGAATAATGCTATTGAATATACACAGATGTTTATTTTACTGCTCCATTCTAGATGACATTCTTTACTAGCAAAACATAAAATTACAAGTAATTTTTAATAGAATGATAAGAATGATTTGCTGACGATTCGGACACAAATTTATTACGGCAATTATGCTGAAATGACAATAGCGTGCTCATAGATCTCAGAAAGTAAAGAGAGATATT
Source organism: Ligdia adustata (assembly GCA_947049295.1). Classification (NCBI taxonomy): domain Eukaryota; kingdom Metazoa; phylum Arthropoda; class Insecta; order Lepidoptera; family Geometridae; genus Ligdia; species Ligdia adustata. Next base: position 8,752,214 of record OX346237.1, read on the forward strand.
TTAAAGGTAGGTACTAATGATACTGAGCAATGCTAAGCAAAATAATAAGCAATAATATTCAGGGTACTGGTAAATAACTAACATCCTTTTAAGGAAAGCTGCTGATAAGCAATTTTTGTATGGTAAAGTTTTTTTTTGCTCAGATATTGAAGAGCAAAAATACTCCTTCCGAGATTGGGCGATAAAAAGTTTCATACCTCCCCACTTATATTTCTCCTGTGTCTGACGCCATGCAATATTTGAAAACCCATACACAACTCTCAAAGACCTAAACTCGTCTTTCGAACTACGATTGCTGGCTAGGGAGGGTAACGGCCGGCCCTCGAAACAACTAAGCTTGCCAATGGCCACGGCGGTCGTCAAGTTGACTTCAGAAAATGACAATGAAACCATCAGCCTAAAGTGTAGTGTTTCATACATACATGAAGCCTTGGTCGATTGGTCTCGACTTACTTCCTAGCTTCGCTTTTAATTGTTCAAGTACCGTACGCACGCGCTAATTCAGAATGTAGCGGTTTAAACACGTCATCAATTATGCTGAAATTTATTTTATTTTGCACCCAGCAAAATAAAATAATGATTGCTAACATCACTTTCCATTATTTTTACCTGACATCAAAAAAAAAATAGTGAGGTTCTCAATTCGCTGCAAACATTTTTTGTGTCTGTTCTGAGATTTTTTAGCGCTGGACTGATAGGCAAAACTGTCACAAACGAAATTGAAACAGTTTCCTAACTTCACATATGGTCCCAAATAAAATCAATCAAGTTTTAGTTCGTAAATCAAATCAAATCAACTGATAAATCCACCTGCCGAATTGAAGTCAAACAAAAAAACCCTTACTTGCGTTTAGTAACGACTACTAGAAAAAAATGACGTAAGTATAAAATAGGAAATCTTATGCCAGGTATTCTTGACCTCAAATTTCTAGGTAGAATCGTGATTGAGAAATATTAGTCACTGAAAATTACGCATTGCGTTGATGAGTATCCAGAAATGCGGATCCGATAAGCAGATATCGTGATTTTATTGAATAAATTAAGTAAAATAATATTTGCATATATTAAATGAACTCCGCTAATTTATGTATTGTGCATCCGTTTTTATGGATAAGATTTTTATGAATAACAATTTTTTTTAAAGAATTGTTAGGTCAAGCTCGTTGTTCATAAATTTAGATAAGACAAATAGTGAAAGAAAAAATAACATGTTCGTATACCTATTTAAACTTAATTGGTGTATTTTTGCATTTTGCTGTGTCATTTATTATTATATTTTTAATTATTAATCGTCAGATTAAATTAAGTAATTTTTATTAATCATTCGGTCAAGATTAAAGTAATTAGATGCCAATGAACTAATTATTTGTTATTAATTAATAAATCAAATAAGGATTTAAGTAAATATTCTAAATGTATCCAATTCGATAAATCATAAATAAATTGTGAAATCTAAAGACAAGAGCTAATTATGTGAGCCAGTGTTTTGCAAACTTGTATATTTTTTTTATATATATAGACATAGCACAGCTCACCTGCTGCGACGCGACGATGTGACCTAATATGGAGCACGCTTGTCTAAAATAAACGAATTCATTCGTAGCTTGAAATTAACTATCATTCAGCTATCGGGAAATATACAAACTAGTAGCGGTTCTACAATCTGCCAGTTCGCACAATAAAAGCCGATTCAACTGCACTGTCTTTTTGTTTGTTTGTACAAGTCTTTGGTACTTGTACCTACCAAGCGGTAGCGTCTTATACGGTCTTACTTGTAGTATTGTAGAATGGGGATAGGAGAATTATATAATTTAATGCTTCATATAAATATCTCTAGCATAGACAACTAAAAACCTCACTAAATCATAAATAACTCAGCCAAAGAGATGTTAAAACAAATAACTTTCACTATATCTCACGCCATCGGCTATCGAGGTTCTATGTGTGCTGGCTAATGATTCGGCTTTCACTGATCATTTCAAATACTGGAGATATTTAGGAAAGCGAAAGTGGTGAGATTAGATGACATTTCTGTTTTGCTTTGTCGGCTGGCTTCCGCTGGTTACAATTTGTCGTTAAGGAGCTACCTGACTGTTTGCTGTGTTGTCGTGCTAAAAGTTTACGATATATATCTTAAATTCACAGAGACAGATACATACACTTTGGTTCTGTTCTACTCTAAGATATTGTCTAAAATGTTCAAAGGAAAATCGCAAAAATATTAAGTGCATTTCTTTCTATAGTCTATAAAGTTTGCTAAAGCGTTATTTTCCGGGCAATTACGGAAAGTAGGTAAAATATAATAGAAATAAAAAAAACATCCTCAAATCAGAAAATCGTCTGCCTATAAAATCCTTGTAAGAATACTAAGTAACTTGAAGGTTTGCTGGTAACTTCAACTCTACCCAACATCCATACAAAATCACAGTTTTTTTTTGATATCATCACAGATAGCAAATGGTAAATACAATATATGTATGACAGAAATCATCATGTTTGAATAGATGTGACTAATAAACGGCACAAGGCACAAGTATAGAAAAAACAGCTTGTATTATAATCTAATTGTAACTCTTTGTTTGAAAAATAATTATACTGCGTAATGAAAAGTCGATCGTGTCCTCAACGATGACATGTCTCGCACATCATCGTGGAGGACACGAACGACTCATTTCATCCCTGATGAAGAAACTATAGTTGGACCTTTCCAACAGGCATGCGTGAAACCCGTCTTCTTATACAATATGATTCAAACATGCGTTATTTTCTAAATAAAATACTAATTTTAGATACAAAAACTTAAGACAGCTTTAGACCGCCAACTTATCCATACAATAAGATATAGCTCTTTTCTACTTTTTACTAATATCCAATTCCAGTGTTTTTTTTCACATAGCAAACACATTACTTACTAGGTAGGTATACACATTTTAATTGTTTCTGTTTATAAATCACTTGAAAGTTACAAGCTTCCTAAGCATTCATATTTCTGCGCTGATACGATGCCAATTAAAGGCCTTAATAATACAGAATACAATAACTTTTTTCAAAATAATAAAACGTGTATATATAAAATACATTATAATAAAGCGATTGACATCAATAACAAAATATTACGGTACAGTTTTGGGGGTGAAAAGTGGTACGTCCCGGGACGAAAATTTTATGAGAAACACGAAAAAATTGAAAGGTCGGTGATCCTCTTAATGTCAGGGCGCAGGGCGATTTGGTGAATGGATCCGGTTTTCAAGTTTGCGATTCCTAATAGCAGCAGACATATTTGTCTCTCGGTCCTCGCATTTCCTGCATTTGATTCTGATCATCAGCAAACAGTAATAAAACAAATAACGAACGCATCGTTATTTACGTACTTTTTTGTTGATTCTACAATTTGAAATGCCACTAAGTCCGGAAACGCTTGGCCTTTGAGCTTCTCCCTCGTAAGGTCAAGACTCTTACAACTGTCTGTGTCAAATAAATGTTTTTAACTCTTAGACATCATTGGTTATACTTAATCTTTTTTACCAAGATAAAATAATTATTCCCCTTTGATTTTTGGATAATTTTGCCCAAATATAAACTGAATATTCAATTAGTAAAAGTATATACTCAATGTGTGAAGATATAAATTGAATATTCAGTTTTTTTTTAATTAATTATTAAATGTAATAATACATCGAAAGTAAAATATTTATTTATTTATTTATTTACAACGAAACACCAACAGTATATATATTACAAAATTTTAAAATACATGATAACCAATATTGATTCTGATATATATACCCTTTATGGGTGTTTACAACATTCTTAGACTCAGTAGAACATTATTCTCGTTGAACAATACAATTAGTCAACTTGAACATATTTATTGAGAAATTTTAAATAATATTTAAGCAAAAAAAAATAATAATAACGCTATAATTTAATAAAATATAAGTGATTTACAATATACTTATAATACTTATATGACAGAAAATGACAGAACATCATCCATCTAAATACCTTACTAGTTTGTTCTTAAAGATGTTTAAAGAGTCGTGAAAGATATCAAGATCTTTCACGGAGGCATTAATTTCATTATAAGTACGGCACATTCTAGGTATTGGGGAGTTTCGAGCTAAGTTCGTTTTGGCATGAGGAATATGAAAGATTTTAGAGATTCTACTACGTGGGTAATTGCCAGGAATTTTCAATGAAATGTCTTTCAAGATTATGGGACAGTCGGTTTGGAATATTGTACTTATTGTTTATACTTCGAAGCATTATCTAAAGAATTTATAAATTATTGTCTTTATTGTTTGATAAAACAATTAATTAAGTATATATATATATATATATCTCATTTTCATTATAATTTACCTAATATGTTATTAGACATAAGCATAAATAAAAAAATATGTTTCATCGAACGATTATTGGTTAAATTTATATACATTTGTTATGTATATTTGACCTCCAAACAATATTGCTCACAGAATCTTCTAACAAAATTTTGCGAATATCTGTCATACGTCATTTTGCCAACGAATTGCCGATAACTAGGTCAAGATCTACGTGATAAACTGATCGACGCCGCAATAATAACTGACGTACGGTTTTTTTACAGTAAATTCATCATTTCTAGCGAGACTTGAAATTTAAAACCTAGATTTCGATGTTCATATTTTTCGAATTGCTTTCATCTATACACTCAAACCGGAAAACAATGCTTGCTTGGCGTTTGAATAATAAAACTAATAAAACTACGAAGGTGATGGTAGTATCAAGAGCAAAACGACTAACATTGGCGCACCAAACCTGACAATTTACTATCCGGAAGAAAAGCCGTTTCAGGGCTTTAAGACAGTATGGATTGAAATAATTACGATAATCATATGTATGATACAATTCCGTTTTACCTACTCCTAGAACGTCTCCCCATTTACCACCAACTGACCAAATAATGAAAGATACCAGTAGAAGTCATCAAATCGTGATCGGAGCCACTGGAGTGGTAGCTTTAAATCTAGTTAGACATTGCAATAAACCGGACTTGAACATAAATATAGACATACACAATTACCGTTTTACCCGATAGTAAAAAAGGAGGGTAATGTTTTAATATAAATATTTTTTATTTTATGTTATCTTAATAAGTACAGTAACGGACATTATGCTATTGTTCACTTAACACATATTCACTATGAAAAATGAATCGTATATTAGGTATTAGTATATTATAGACATACAATTAAAAAAAAAATTAGAATTTTGGGAATTTAACAAATAAACAAATTTAGATTATTTTAAGTTAATTTAGAGCTAAGACATGATTGAAAAGACGAACAACTACAACCCAATAATTATGTCCTTGGAATATCTTATATTAGTTGATAAGTATATTGAGCGAGGGGGCAGAACCACCTAGGTTGTTCTTGGTTAGGAGTTATGCTGAGCCAAGTCAAAACTACTCAAGTAGAGACTTTAAAAAAATATTTTAAATAAAATATCAGAGTTATATTTAATCACTCAAATCCATGAATTATCATGAAAAATCGATAGATAAAAATAAATCGTAGTAATAATACATACGAGTATTAGAAGAAATATGTGTCACAACGATAACCTGATTCCGCACTGATAACTTATCAATAGCACTTGATGTGTGAAAGTTATTGGTAATGCTTGACCGAGATCGGATTTTAACAAATCTACTACGCAATCATTATATTGGGAATTCTACGCAATTAAATACTAGGTATCTAATAATAACAAGACTGAATACGCGATTAATTTAAAAATATTTTTGGGCGGAATTTGAATTTTCTCAACTGGTCTATTTTTCTACCGAATTCGTATGAGTTCGACGTTTGATCTCATTTTAAAGACATTGTAAAGACTTGTTCGATTAGCGCGCGCTGTAATGGAAGCCAGAGATCACTTCTTTTTTATAGAAATAGTTTTTTATTCTTAGTTAAAAGTGTTGTGATAAAATTTGTGCGTATAATGTCTGAACGGATTTTGATAGAACTCAAATCAGAGAATTAATAATATTGCCGCCGCTTAACACTATCTGCCTTATTAATAAACGTGTCTTAACTCAGAGCATCTTTTGTCTTGTTCTATCCAATGGAGAACGTCACGCGCCATAACAAGACATATGATGATTTAAGTTAAGACGCGTTTATTAATAAGTCTGTGTATGTATAGTCTTGTCCTCATATTACGCTGCTATTATTGCATCACATATTGTAACTCGCAAATAATTAAATATCCCAAGGAAACGCTGCATTGTCCCGGATGAAAAGTATCCTATGTGTTAATCCAGGACATAAGCTATCTTGTTGCCAAATTTCGTCGAAATCCTTTCAGCAGTGTTTGCGTGAATGAGTAACAAACATACATACATAAAAACTTTCGCGTTTATAATATTAGTAGATTTATTCCTGTTTGTCACCTCAATCTGTTTCCGCGAGGTGACGAAAGGAATAAAAAACTTTTTTCTCTTTGTCCCCGTGCGATATTTACACAAGAATTTGTATTCCTGTATGTCCTCTCAGAATAGGATGGTTGTAAAAATAAATTTATTTGATAAAACTGCAATGGTTTTCAATAGAACAGCTTATATCCTGGATCGTGAAAGATCCGCCATTACTTTCAACTTGCAAGTCACCGAGTTATTTGAGACATGTTATTTTCCATTCACTAAATGTTTCTCTCATATTTTTAACGGAGGTTTCTGTATTAGAAAATATAGGTAAAAAGTTGAACGAATAAGAATAAATGTAGTATTTCAGAAACCGGATAAGTGCGAGTCGGACTCGCGCACATGTAGGTATCGGTTCCTCACAAACTAAGTTAAGATTATCTAAAACACATTTTTATTAGATGTCGTCGTATGCTTTTTGCAATTTTCATAAATTTCTGAGTTACCGGGTCAGATCAGGCCATGCGTGGCAAAGCTATGAAAAAACATACATTAAAAAAAGTTTAGGCAATTCGAATTACATACCTGCTATTGAAGTTATTTAAAAAGAAACATAAATAAAACAAAAAAAATATTGTGGACCGGATTTTTTTATGTTTGTGATATAACACTTTATGACATAACACTTTGTAAAAAATCCGTAACATCTATAAATTATGGAAATCAGTATTCGTTCTCACTTTTTAAATTAATTAAATTTCTATCATCCTAGTTGCATATTAACTGACTTCAAAAACTATTTTTTATTTAGATCAAGTAAAATCTTTTTTTTGTCTCATAGTGCTTGAATACTTTTTAGTTGATTCCACATGACACTTGTTTTCTGTTCATTCGAAGCGCCCCCGTGTGTGTGTGTTTAGTACTAAAATTGACATTATTGACTTTTGTTGTAAATGACTATCTAATTGTGTCTCGTCACTGACATTAGTTCCATGGACGCACACACTGCCATCAGCGCCACAATGGCGAATATCAAGTGGATTTATTGTCACATCGACAATCTGAAGTCCAGCGTACTAAAACAATCGACTTCAATTTTCCATTCGCCTATGCAATGAATATTTTCGCATTCATTTAATTTCTTAAGTATAAGTTTTTTACAATACAAATTCAAAACAATAAATATCATAAAAAACTTAATCGTAGAGTGCCGCCAGCAGCGGAGTAGGAAGCTACCGGTGGTAGAGGTGGTATGATAAAAAGTATTTCTAAATCCATCTAAGCGTAGCTGTTAAATGTACGTTCCCCTATTAACATAAAACATATACTAACAAATTAAGCTACTCCTTATTTTTGAGCCCTGTTGAAAAGTATAATAATAACCCTGCAGAATCCTAGTATCTTGTTTAAGTCCTAAATCTAGATGCTCTATCGCCTCTATTTCGCCACAATGGGACCTAAAAAGCCATACACGACTTGTTTGACCTTTACCACCCATAATAAATCTTGAAGATAATCTTGAACAAAAAATACAACTATATCTGATATTGAAATCTCAAACGACGAAAGGTACTCTTGACTTTTAAATGTTGAAAAGAAAGATTGTATATACGATGTGTGGTAAATAAAACATAGTGAAGAGGTCGTAGCTCAGCAGCTTGTAACTGTTTCCTATTATCAATAGGGCATTGATATATAGGTAGCAATTTATATAGACACCAATATTCTATATAAGTCCTGAATGACTGACAGATATTCGCTGGGAATATTGTCTCGTAGAGTCAGGGTGTACACGTTTTCAATTAGTAATTCACAAAGCTTTACAACTATTCTAATTTTTGTGTACTCGTATCAATCCATCTATACATAATAGTAATATATAATTTGTAATAAATTACTTCAACGGCTTCGGGAAGACCCGTGCCCAGGCTCGGGATATATTATTTATTTATAAGAGTGAGTCTTGACTGACTGAGTGATTTTCTAGGAATAGATGTAGAGCCTAGCCAGTGAACCTAGACACATGAAATTTGGAGGGTGCATTTGTTATAGGTTAGTAGTGTACTAAAAATGGATTTTTTGAAAATTCAATCCAAAGCATGGATTCCAAAAACTTTTTTAAATTCCATATTGTCCCGGGCATCGCCGGGAGCGACAGCTGCTACATAGTATAAATATCCCGAGCCTGGGCACGGGTCTTTGTTGAGGTCATTTATTATCAATTATTACTAAAAAAGGTTCTGTTAAAACGATTAGATAATTGATTTAAATCTGCACATGACAGAAAACAACTCATTAGTGCCTGGGATCAGACCAGCGTATTCTCGTTTGAAAGGTAACTAGTACCCTAACTAACCTTAGAAGTACATATTTTGTTTAACTAGTCCATTTGAAGTAGCACAACACATCATATCATTTATACGATCTCTAAATTATTTTTATCATCTCATATAGAGGCCCAGTGAGATCATTTTCTATGTCATCAATCATTGTACATTTCGATACATCAATCAAATTTGTCTGTCTGTAACAATAACCTTGGTAATGAGGCTTTGTTACGCCTACTAAGTTTTTTTTTTATTTGGCGTTGTTTGATTTTTTCTAAATTAATTATTTAATTTAACATTAATTGTTTTCGGATCGTAATGGTTTGTTGGATAATTTGTTAGTTTATTAATTCTGTTTTTTTTTTGTTCATTGTTGTAGGTATATTTATTAAGAGTTTATTTTGTTTTTTTGTCTAAATGTATGATGATATTTTTTTAAACTTACTAAAAGGATTCTGGTAAAATGTAAAAACGATCAATAAAAAATCAACTAATATAAAAAATCAGAAAAACCGTTACATGTAAAAATCTACCATTCATTTCATACGTGCCTTTTTAAACTTGCCTATTTTATTTCGTTCTCGGAAAACCATCACCAGTACAATTTTCCCCAAAAATTTCACCACGAAAATTTCAAAGAACCATCGGGGCAAGGAAATGGAGAAGTGTCAAATGTCACAGCCTATTTCGAATAATTGGTGGTACGGAAGTCGAACCCAGTGCCCGGTATCTGCTGCCGTCTAACCGAAAGGTCATCGCTAGACCATTGTGAACGGCGCGACGTAGCATGAAGTAGGTTGTAGAAAGTGACATCGATAGGAGACTGTCACCATAGCTTTTGTTTTTGACTCTAGTAGACTACGTGTGACCAAATTGTACTTGCATTGAAATATTACATGAGCATAAAAAAAATGTTTAGAGTAATTTTCTCATTTTTTTTCTTAATAATTCTTGAATTTTAAATTTAGGGCAAACAATTATACGAACATATTTGTAGGTAAAGCAGCGAAAATGTTGTTTGCACCCATTTTATCAAGATGGCGGCTGGGGGACAAGGGTGGTAACCCTACACATGTCCAAAAAATAAAATAGTGTTTTGTTATACAAGAGTGCAAAGTTGCTTTTTAACCGCGTGCTCACTCTTGATGACCGAGCAAGCGAAGGATTCAAGAATTCAATCAAAAATTTTAATCCTGAGCGTTAGCGAGGGAATTAAAAGAACACAAGTTGAAAAATCTTTGCACTCGAGTGCAACACGTAACTTTTCATCCCACCTCAGCAAGGAAATGACTACATACGAAAAATAAAAATTTGAATCACTCATTTAAGTTTTTTCACTTAGTTTTAACATATTACATAAGGTTTTAACAATATGACATTAAAAAGATAATGGCGCGCTGAAATCAAATAAAAAAAAGTACAGCAAAAAAGTTTCGAGTCTGAGTTTCTAACAAAATAAAAAAGGTTGTATGATGGCACCAAAGAGGTAGAAGTAAATAGGTTGAATGAGGTTTTAATTCACAAACTCAGTGCACACGATATTATAAATTCAAATTTACTTTATTCTCTAGCGGATAAAAACTGCTTTTGCACTTTTTTTGATATCGAATATCAAAAATACTCTTTCCGAGATGGTGGGATGTAAAGGTTACTTTCCTGTTCTGTCATTATTCAAACTATGATAGCTATTTTTATTTAGAAAACTGACGCGTGCTTTAAAATTGATTAACTTATGAATAAAATTTTTCGTTAAATTATTATTCTACAACAAAACAATTTTCCATTTAAATATCGTCGGCGAACTGTTCAATTCTAAAGTTCAATTCGTTGCGTCGATAAAATCTGTACCATGGAATCTGTAATCTCTGATTTATTGAACTAAAATACAGATCTAACATTATATTTCACGGACGATTGATAGTTATTTGTACGGTCCATTTTGGAAATTTTTCGACACGGATTTTGATGCTGGCAACGTTTTATGGACCGAGCGAGTGAAGCGAGCAAAGCGACTCTGCTTTGAGTCTGGCTGAAAAGTATTAGATAATAATAAAAAAAATAAAAGCCGTTTATTTTGAGTATAAAATTAAGGTAATCTACATAAATCTTAGGTTAACTAGATTAAGTGTGAATTATTATGAACTATGTGCTAAATCCCCGTCTTATGCAAGACCCGTGTCCAACACTGGGATGCTATGAATTGATACTTACATAGACTACATAGACCTACTCCATAAATAAGACAAATATATTTTTTTGTTTTTATTCTTTCTTGATTGGCCACCACACTCTGTGTATTTTGGATTATTACATTTGCTCTCGCTTCTTTTTTTTTCTCTACCGTATATCAGTACTCTAATGCTCATAATTATACTTTAAGAGGATCACCGACCCCTCACCGTTTTCGTATTTCTGATACAATTTTCGTTCCGGGCCGACCTCTTTTTACCCCTAAACTGTAACGTAATTGTTTGTTATTGGTGTATCACTTCACTTTGATGTATTTTAGGCCTACACGTGTTATTATTTTGAAAAAAGTTATTGAATTCTGCATTATAAGTGTTTTAATAGACATCGTATCAGCGCAAAAATATGACTGCTTAGGAAGCTTGTAACTCTAAATTGATATAAAAGACAGAAAAAAATAAAACGTAAATAATGTGTTAGCTATGTGAAAAAAAAACCACTGTAAATCGGACAACAATAAAAGGTAGAAAAGATCTATATCTTATTGTATGGACAAGTAGGCGATGTATAGCTGTCTTAAGTTACGTAGCTCCGAGAATCTTGCTTTAGAACAGCAAAGAAAAAGTTTAATAAAATGAAGATTCCAAGGTCATCAAATAATCATTAAACAAAGTCAAATAAAGTAAAAACGAAACTGAAATTGGTAACAAAGCAACACATGTACAAGGTTATGTCATTCAATAGAAAATCAAAAGTTAATCTTTTAACGCATTAGTGTAAAAATAAGCTAGTGATGAGGTAAATGGGTAACTATTTGACCTTACTCTTTGTGAAGCTAATGATAGTGTTGTGCCTCTAATGGTGCTAAACGTTAAGGCTTTTGGGGAAGTTATTTTTTATTATATTGACAATTTTATTTGCGTCTAAGATTATACTAAGATGTTTATTACAATAACAATTTGTTTGTTGTCTCTGTTTTTAGGTAATAAATACTATACAAAACTAGCACAAAAGACGGTATTTTCACTTAAAGCAACTTCTTCCAAATAACCTTTGTTTTGTCGGTTTATTCAATACGTAAGATGTGCAAGTAAGTCGGACAGATTTGCGAATATCATGCCGAATAAATAAATCTCGAACGACCCGAGTTGATATGAATAAAGTAGTAGGTACCTATTAAATACATAGCAGTTGATTATGAACACTAACTAATTCAGTTTATAATATTTTTTCGGTTCGTTCGATTTAAAAAAATATATAGATTCACGTAAGAATTATTTTAACCCCATTAAACAATATAAATGTGTTTTTATATCGTTCTTAAGAAATCAGGGTCGCAATGAAAATCTTCTCACTCCTACTTTTTGATGAGTCGTTTATTTTTTTAATAGCATTCTAAGTTAATAAAAACAATTCGGATAAAAACAAAACCAATTATTAATTTCATTTTGTAAACTCACGATATAACAATCAAATGTTAGGAAATAATTAAGAAATATAATATATTTGTTAGTAATTATTTTTGATAAAAAATCCCTTTTACGTTTTTGTTCAAACATTTACGGTAGTGATTTTTTGCTCTGATGCGTGATGTATAATTTTTTTTTTTTGCAAATTTTAAATTAATAACACCACTTTGGTGTGTACACTACCGGATTGACTGATGACGTAACATGACATATAGAAATCAGGTATTATAATTATGTACCTACCAGTAGTTCTGCGGTTACTAGACTTCGCGAGTACTAACATTTTTGCAACTCACGCGGCACCCATTTTAGTAATCTTCTTTTTTTTTAACTGACTTCAAAAAAGATTTTCTGAGTAGGTATTTACAATTTAACAAAATATATACTTTTATATACCTATAGTGGTAAATATTATATCACATAAACTCAGGACTCCGTCAATTAGCGGCAGTAAAAATAACAATAGTTCAAACAACTCAGACGTATCTATAAAATTGCACAATGGCTCGTAACTAATAGTTGAAACGGATAAATTTGCTGTGGTTTTCAATATTCACTATAATTTAATAATAGTACGTAAAAAATGTACGGTAAAATTGTTATCCGACTGATAAATAATAATTTGTATCTTTAAAAAAGTGACAACAAACTTAAATTCGGCAGACGATTGTAGCAATTTTCCAGTTATTATGTTTTATATATTAAGCTACTGGACTAAATCTGAAGAAAAAGGCACCTGAAGAGTAAATTATACCAACAAATAATAATAATAATAATTTGACGCAAAAAGATGAGGTTTTTAACGTTATCTTGTTTTGAAGTCGGATAAAAACGCAACACCGCGTCGGATAGTAACATTTAGGTCAGCCTAACGTTTAAATAAGGCCGATAATGACGCTATATCTTTTATAGAATTCAATTTTTACAAACTGCACGCCTTACATCCGTAAACAACTACCATAGCATCACGACATCTATTCACTTTATAATTTACCGTGAAACGTTATAAAATTACGAGTTCACAGCCCGTGTGAAAAAAAAAACACTACCATGAAGGTCAAGAACCTTAACCTGTGAAATAATCTAATCGCTTTAAAAAAATTGACGCATGACTAAACGCGAAGAGTAACACATAAGGAAGTTATTATTTTAAATATCGAATCATCGTTCTGTGATGTCACTAATTGTCTGATGTTCACGCTTTATGTGGTAGTTCGTTAGTTATTGAATTAAGGGAGCACGATTTTATTCATCATAACTTTTTGTGAGTAAATAAGATTTTATCATTCTAGAAAAAAAATATGGCATCATCTTATGTAAATGCACATTTTAATCTTATCGAAGTTACAAGCTTTTTACAGTGAACATTCCCCGTTTTCGTATAGGTATAGTAACTCGACCAAGGGTCAAAATTCCCATGCCATACAAAATTCCCACATGGCCAAGTATTAAAAAAAATAAGGAAAATTAAAAATCCATTTGATTGTCATTCAAAATAATTATTATCTTTGTAATAATTTGTAATCTCACGACTGTATGTACTAGGATAGCACAACTCAAACGAAACATAAATAAAATTTACAATCAAATGTTTTATTTTGTCTTGTGAAATATAGTCCTCTTTTTGTTGTTTAATTATATTATTTAACTACGTAACAATTCGCAAATGTCTTAATGCTAATTTCAAGATTTCCAAAATGTCACCTGAGTCACAGAATAAATATAAATGTAGGTACATTCACTATGTTGAAGTCAAGATTTCAACTACTTTAAGTCATTAGTACTTTATCGAGGATGGGGAAATACCGCAAAAAAGAATTACACGCAATAATAAAGGGCTAACCCTATAAATAAACAGATCAGCTAAATGTAAGAAGCAGGGGCTTTATTTATACCAAAAAATACTGATGTACAATATATTACCTAATAGTAATCTCTCTGGGGATCTCAATTTTATTAAAATCAAACAAAAATTAAAGATTTTTTTTGTAAGCAATCTTTTTATAAACTCAGCGAATACTTATATGTGAATGCAGCTTGTAGAATCATCGTTCTTGTGTAACGAACAACCATTATAAAATATTAATAATAACTAAACAAAGCAATCAATTTAATAACTACTCGTAAATAAATAAGATTAATATTTTTTTATATAATTATTAATTCAAATGTAATATAACTTGCCTGTAACGTTATTTAAAGATCAATAAATATTACTTCACTGATCAAAGTACTCCTTTGGACCACTATATTCGTACCATAAATCAATATCAAAAGATTACCAAGTAAATGGTTTGTCACCTTTAATTCTGATGAAATCAAATCTTCTATTCAACCATATACCACGCACATCATCAATTCATTGTAATCAGAATGCTATCAAACCCTTGTTATGGGTCTTGACTTGTCTTGAGAAATGATTTCGATTGTTCTAATCCGCTGACCCACTACTTACTAGTTCCAGTGGAATGATTCTGATTAACTCGGTTTGGTACGATCGGAAGGCGAATTCGATATTGATATTTTGAAAGGTTCATGTTGATCACAGTCCCCGAAATCTTTGTGGATGTAGATATTTTAAGATGAACTTCGTGATATTTTCCTTCACACAAGCAAGTGGTAATGCATTATTATCTGCATATAAGATAAAAGCTTAGATGCGTGTGGTCAAGTCGATGTATACCAGGCATGTGACGCAAGAAAATATTTCTAAGAAAATAATCACGACCAAATATTCAAGGTTTTTGATTAATACCCGACTGCGAAAGAAGGAGGGTTATATTTTTCGAGTTTATGTATATTTATTTCTCGCGTCCTAGAGCCTAAACCGCTTTTCGTATTATCTGAGTGGTGTTAATAAATTCGTCGTAGTCGTGAAAATGACACGGGTTCATCAAAAAAAAATAAGGATGATGCACAGGTTTAACGATTTAGCAGTCGGGTTTTTTCGAACTCGCTTCTTGTTTTACATTTAGAGATGTAAAATAATCGAAATCGTAAACTTTCTGATTGAACTAGAATTGGACCAACGTTATCTTGTCTAGCTAGAAAGGGTTCAAAATGACAATGCGTGATGTTTGCGGCCTTGTGATTGGTCGATATTGGCACTTACGATGTCGAATTCGATTGCAATAGATAAGTGACGAGATGTTGTTAAACTTGACATTCTTATAATGAGAAGATACTATCAGATGTAAAATATATACGAGTAAAAGAAAAAGATTCAGTTTAAGATGCAGGTGACCGGAAACGCAGCAGCCGAAGGCGTCAAATTTCCAAACCAACTTTTTGTAGCGATGATGGTCGAGTGTTAGTGGGGTCGATTGCCGTGCAAGAGGTACGAGGTTCGATCCCACGAAACATGCAAAAAGAGCCTGAGCTAACGGTGAAGGAATACATCGTGAGGAAACCATAGCATTGTGGTAGGGCGTTTCCTATCACTCGTCTGGCTAGCTACCACTAAGAGTTCTGGTCTGTAGGTCCTGCATAGAAATGTTTCCCAGAGAAACTTTGAAATGCTTAGAATGACGTTTTAAATTACAAGTTTGTATTCAAATTTTAAAGTTTGTCCCTCGAAGTGGACATACATTTTTTTACCCACTGGCCAGCATTTTTTTATCTTATACAGCTAGGCATTTGACTACAAGTTGGCACGACCACGGAAATCGGCGATACTGTAGTCCTTTATGGAGCATGCCTAGTCTGGAATACACTGGTCTCAAGGAAGGCTGCCGGAGCACACCGTTAGGTGCTTGGCGACAGATTTTACAACTTGAGGGTGTTAGCTAGCCAGGTGAGCGATAGGAAACGCCCTGTCACTATGCATATATAGAGCACTTATAGAGAGGGTACAAATGACAATTCGTGCTGATTGTGACCTCGTGATTGGTCGATATTGGCACTTAGGATGTCGAATTTGATTGCAATAGAAAGGTGACTAGTGGTATCTCACTCTAATGGATCGATGTGCTCTCAAGTTCACTAACTAGTGATGAAACTTGCATAATTGGATCACACGAATCAAGATTATTCAAAAAATCGTATTATTTTTCATCAATTTTTAATGTATTACTTTTTTACTAAAATTATGCGTATTATTACCGTTAGAAGACCCCTGTCAATATATATTTAATAATATAATATATTTACCATTAATGCAAACGTTTATTTGTCGTAGCAGTCAAACCCAGAGTGTTTTTTATATTTCTTTAATTTTTTGATCATCTATCTCGATCGCTTCTTCCGATTATATAATCGGTTTATCTATTAAACTTAATAACCGTTTCTTAATCGTCATTTCTATTCTTTATCAAACCATTGCTGGATCTATCTCTTAAGTTTTTATGATTTTATTAATATTACTTTAAATATTTTTGTGTCTGACCGTACATTAGAAAGAAAATATGAATCTGACCAGTTATTAACAGCAGTTATTAAAACCGGCATTCAGGGCTGTAAGGTCGAAATTATTACAGGCCCATTCGCTGCAAGCCTCTGACAGTAATATTGATACAAAAAGTAAATTGATATTAAACAAGAACTACTTACTATACAAGTAAGTTAGAGTAGTGCATAAGTAGGCACTATTTATCCTTACTACCGGGTAGTGTTTCGGAGAATTCTAGAAGTCAACTTAATACTATTATTGTAAAACTATCTGTTGCACACTACTTTATCTGTGTTAACCGTTTATTTTTTACTAAAAAATACCACACAATATAACTTTTTTACGCAAATCACTTGCTATGAATATAGATAAAACAAGGTACTAGTAGGACAAAGGGCAGCCTGATGGCCTAAAGTTATTTCTACCAGACAACTTGGGATGAATGATAAAAATAATTTAGCAATAATTTGTATGTGTTATCAAAAATAATAACACCTCTGCCTACACAATAAAAGTTTCTTTTGGTAGTTAAATTTTCTTTACATCTAAGCGGCTTTTAGAAAATTCTGGAAGTATATTCTTAGTCTGGATTTATGCACATATACATACATATATGATTCATCTAAAAATCTGGTGGAAACGACTTGTAAACAGAATACTGGCCTTTTATTTTGGGCATAAATTATGATTGCCATTCAAACTCAAGAGTCTATTCAGATAAATAACAAAATTTGACTATGTAAACTCAACGCTCGGGATCAGTTCGAGTATTTCCTGTACGAGCCTCAGTGTAGGTTTTTTTTCTTATTACAAATAAACAAACAAAACAAACTTTCACATTGTAGTAATGAAATCAAGTTTAACACGATAATGGCGAGATTCCTTATACAAAGGTTCCGTGGGCGGGCTGGTTCTGAATACCTACTTGCTTCTTATAGCGGAGTAGGTATATTTACTTCTTGTGTTCCAAATGCCTTAGCATTGTGACGTTGATATTTTGTAAATGTTGATAGGGATTTTCTATTAAATCTAGGGACTTTAGACGAGTAGACGACGTAGTTTTTGGGAATTGAAAGAAATGGCTTACCAAGGTAACTCAATTCGTCCCGAATTTATTTTTGTTTGCAACCAAATGTCTCGGAGAGGCCTGAACCGATCATATTTTATTTTCGAGATTGAAAGCGTGTACTTCTAACATGGATTCTCCATTTAAAACACTATCAAAATTGTTCCATTGGTTTGATTTTAAAATCAAAATTTTAATAATATCGTATCGTATTGCCATTGCCGATATTTCACTACTCTGACCACCTTGCGATTGTTTTTATCTTCGAAATCTAATATCTTTATCCAACAGGCAGGTATCCTCACCATGTTTTTCTTCGTCGTTTGAAAGTGGTACATTATTGATTATAATATGTACACGATTGCAAACTTAAGACGAGTATGCCTGCCTGAACCCGGGATCAAACCCGCTGGAGCTTCCATTGAAAAGAAAACTTGCTCTCGGGTCAACAGCTCGCAAAATCACTGATATATAAAATACTGTACCTACATATTAATTGTGAACATGATACTCGTATTACTTTTACATGGACAACTGCCTTTATTACCAAAAACAAACTATAACAAAAAAAAAACAGAATATTTACCTATAGATCATTTAAAATCTACAGATAATCCAAATGCTCCAACCCTCTGCCAGAGGGCAACGTGCCCATCAGGCTAGCCGTATTACCACATTAAATGTTAACTAATAATGTAACAATTTAAAATTAATTACCATGTTAAATAGACATATAAACTGTCATTCTTGAATATATGAATACACAAAAGAAAATCCTTTAAACATGACTTGCTCTTCACCGTCAAGTCATTAGGTCACTCAAATAACTAGGTCCCGCCTACAAAGTAAAGACAAGACTTACATTAATGCAAACAGGTCACATTTTAAAGAGTGAAATTATTTTTACGACTATTTGATTTGAAATTGTCTAAACTGATTTTAAGAACGCTTAGAAGGTTTATATACTCAATTAGTTTATGGAGTTAACAGTGAATAGTATGTTTCCTGATTTCTTGGAGAGGGGTAGATCGATTTGAAAACAACTTATTTTGTTTGAAAGGATATACTTACCTCTCATGTACATACACAGTACAGTACATACAACTTTTTATTAAATTAGGTTACGAAGTGATTTTTAAATTCAAATAACTGAGAAGTTCTATCGGCGGCTGCCGAAAAGGAAGTGGTTAAAAAAAATTTGCTTGTTTAAACGTGATAGTTTTACAGATAGTTTTACAAACCTTGTTAAAAAAATTTGCTTGTTTAAACAGACTGAAGTACGCGTTAACAAGACTCAAATGAAGAATAAACCCGACCGAGGTTTAACCTTGACAGAGTTTTCTTATTTACGCCGTTTGCAGTAGAAACTTTGGGGACATGAGGACCGAGCACTTTAAAATTATATCTAGAAATATCAAAACGTCTGGTAGAAGCGACACGTGACCAGAATGCTGGCTGTTCTTTTGGTCAAAAAATTAGCATTGCCATTCAACGTGGCAATGCTGCCAGCATTCTGGGAACTTCCTCTTCTACTAAGAGTTTATTATTAGATTAGTTTTTTATAATTGTAAATATATTTTTTTCCTATGCTTTTGTGTTTTTTATTAAATGTATTAATGAAGAATAAAGTTATACAAAATTAAGGCCAAGTTTAGGCAATACGTCTGCTATTATCAATAGTCCGGGAACAACATTCAATAAAAGGTCTACAGTTTTTACATATTGTAAAATTATTTCAGTGCTGACGTATGTTTCAAATTTTTAGACGTCTGCCGAACTGAAGGCTGTTGTCACATACAAATCGAAAAAAAATAATTAAACTATATCTGCAAGATGTCAAGAAATAACTTGTTAGAACCACGAGCTACTTGATTAACTTTGAATACAATGCATTAAATTCTTGGACCTTCGAATGTGTCGTGACCTGTCATAACAAAACTGCAATAGTTATTCCAATGACTTAGTCCTAATAATGGCTTATTTTAATTCGTTTTTATTGTTCTGAATTAATTATATTATGTTTTATCTAATTGCTTAGTAAGCTGGCGGTAGGTGTGGTCAAATCAAGCTTTGCCCTTCAGGTTTACTCACGATTTATCTTTGACCGAGTAGCAAAGCGTATCTGCTTCGAGGCTAGCAAAATTTTCTTTCGTCTGTCTGTCTTGATGTTGGTACTCGCTGCGATAAGGCCGCCCAATGTACTACCAATGCTGTATATATTTTTCTTGGTGTGCAATAAAGATATATTGTATGGTATTGTATTGTACAGGTCGTAGATTCCAATCAATCTTGACAGAAACATTAACATTCAGCAAATGTTTAGAATTTGTTTAAATCGTGACGTACTTGTACGAACAATACTTTCAAAAAATAATAATCGGCTGCAAGTTCAGTTATTTTGATTTACTAAGACAAAGTATTAGAACTTGTAAAGTTCCAATTTGAAAGTATATATAGCTACCTAGTATATAACCTACCCTTTCGAACAAAAAGGGTACCTATTTCAAATGAGTTCAGATGTCTAAGAAATTGAGGGACGGACATAAAAAAAATCAATATAAACCGACACATTAAGAATCTCCATTTTGAAGTCTCATTAAAATATTGCTTAAATAAAAATAATAGATACGAAAGATTTGCTTGTTACCAAGTTTTTTTAGAAAAGTACTACTTACTTAAAGTAGGTAAGTTATTTTAGTTCTCTGATTACAAGTTTCGCGCCGGCTCCGAGGGAGAGATCATTATGTCAAGTTAACAAGCGGAAGTCACTTAAATGGCTATTAATACATAATGGTACTCATAGAAGTATGAGTTAAGAGGGCTTAGCAGGAATTTCACGCAGAAGCTAGCAAAAAGGAAGTCAAGTTTTAAAGATCTACCAATCTAAATTTCTGTACATCGCATATTTTATTGTAATATATTTATAACGCGTGATGGACTATATGGGCTACACCTCCTTTTGTAGTGGAGACCCGTGCCTAGTACTATGGGTTTAAAAGTATATATTAGTAAACAATACATTAATAAATTAAAAAAATTCTAGCAATAAACATCTGTTAATAGCTACATTCAACGTATTACTTGTTCCAAACACGTTGAAGGAAAACATCGCAAGGAAACCTGCTTGTTGGAGAAGGTTAATGGCTTTCGAGATAAGTGAAGTCCCCAACCCGCGATTTGGCCAGCAGCATGGTAGGTAATGGCCTACATCCCCTTCATAGGAAAGACCCGTGCCCAGCAGTGGGACATACGAATGAAGGTGACGTCTGTGTGAAATTTTAAGCTTACTAAATAAACTTAAAGCAACGAAACAAAATAATCTGTAATAACTTAATGAGGTGATAATAATAAGTAATTTTAGTATTTCGTAATACGAGTATTAACATCGTTATGTGGTTGAGAAACCTATTTGAAGTAGGTACGGTGTTCTTAATTGAGTTTTTTCGATGCAAGGCGGCGTGATATTATTGCTTAATTTGAAACTAAATTATTAAGTATTTAAATAATAATATAAGTTGATTTAAAGTTAAAATAATAAAATTGTTTTTTGATTTTATACATTTTCCATAACGCAGCTCCTTGTTTTTTTTTTCATATAAGAAAATAATCATGAGTAAGGAAATTATCTATATTTTTATCAGTACCTTCACAAGTTCTTAGGTAATTAGCATGATAATAAAATGGGTGAAATAGAAAGAAAAGAAAGAAAGAAATAGGAAGATGTTAACTCGCACGTTCGAGTGAGTCCCAGTAAGAGTTCGTAATAACCAACTTAATCCTAGTAAAATAATGTAAGTACTCAATTCTGATGATCATTTATTAAAACTGTTCCTATGTTGTGGCTACGACTTTTATCCAAATGAGTTGTCGGAAAGTGAACGTGTTACAATGACCGACATTTGATCTACAGAACGAGTATGTAGGTAATTATTATACCATGCTCTAGTTGAAATATTGGCTTTATTTTTACTAATACGATCAATATTAACATTGCATTTTATTTTATATCTATTAAAAATAAAGAATATACAATTATCGTATTCGCATGTTGTAAAAATATTCAATAACCTATTTTTTAATATTGTTTTCATTTTATTATGAGATGTACTTAATTTTTATTTAAAATACTGTTGCCGTAGACATATATTTTTAAATTTATAAATCTTCCAAATGTAAATTAACTTAATTAATTATGGCAAAATCACAATTTTGAATAAATCAGTTTGAAAAAACGACAAAAATATGATCCTCGTTGCGTTAATTTTCCAATCAATTTGGCTGTCTTATAAAGAATATAACTAAATAAAAATGCATCTAAGTAATCTATCATACAAACTTTTATCTTGACGGATGATATGCACCCAAGGATCTGACACCCGTAGCTTTAAAAGTTTGGGACCACACACGGAGAGTTTTGATAAGTAAAATATTTAATCTGGATGATATTGAAAGGAACAATATAAAAATATGTACAGAATTTTTTGTCCATTATAGTAATTAATAAAAAAACTGAAAAAAAAATATGTTCGCGTGACAAAATCAGTATAATATTTTATACCTATTCTTCTTTATTTTTAAATGTTTATATTACTTAGGAACTATTCCTATAAATCAATGTTATATTATTATGTAGTAGTAGAAGTGGAAGTAGTTTATGTGTTCGTCTTGCGGATTGTAGAACTCGTGACACCAAAATTTTTTGAATTTTATAAAACAATTACGCCAGCCACTTTACTATTTTCATATTTACTAAGAATTTGATTTCTTGATTTGATACCGGATTGGAAGTCCACACAGACAAGTAGCGTAAGACACACGCATGACTCAGGAATAATAACTTTTTGCTAACATGCTTTAACGCTTTTGACTGGTGCAAGAATTTTCAAACTTTATCAATTTACTTTTTTTAAGTGCAAGAATATACTTAGTACATCTAAAATTTTGCAAACTTTAACTAATATTAGTTAAACTTTTCAAAATGATCTAAATCACATCCATTCTTTATACATCGGTCATGAACAAATAATCAGTGAAACGACTGAGCTCAATATGTGGGCTATATTCGGACACCTGCCTGCAGCATGTAACCACAGAACGAGTATGTGCACACTAACACGATTTATTCATGATTTATTACACATACTGTTTATGTAACAGTAGTAAATAATAGCGGGTTAGTGCTTGTCGGTGATTTTGAATAAATATTTTGAGTAAAATATTTAACGAATAACTGATCTTTTTTCGAAAAGAATGAGGTGCTTGATTCATCGGTTTTTTAAATTCTAACATACTCCTGAACCGACATTTTTTCGTAAATGAATGCTATCGTAATATTTAATTTAATTATGATTTTCATATGTATTTGAATTGTATAATCTTCATCGAAATATGTCTACAGTTTCGTTTATACATCGAAATTACTGATTTTCCTTTCTCCTTTCCTTTCAGTCGAATTGAAGTGGAGTTTTCACTTGCTTTGCTTGTTAGGATACTCGTAATACAACAATTAAATTGTTTACATTAAAGCAGTCTTAGTGTCTGGGGTCAGATATAAAAATACAGTTTATTTGAGAGTAATCATCTGAATCCTACCATTAAATTATTTTTTTTTCTGTTCTAGGATTCGAACGATCATCCCTTCAAAGAGGTGAGCTAACAACATATTATTATTTTAATAATTTATTCTACATAGGTACTACAAACAATTTGTATAACAATCATCGTTTCAAACTATTCAAAAAGTGCGGGTTAGCAGAACTGGAACTAAAAACTTTGCATGTAAAACTGACAGCTGACCATCAAAACTCGCGACCGTGGCTCCCTCAAACAGCTCATAATTACGTTGGTACCTATAATTTGGGCAGATGGGTATCCTTTGTTAGGTTGGCAGGATTTTGATTAGGATGTTTCTCGTCAGGCGATGCAAATTAGTAGTTCAGAAAGAACGGGTTTTTTGATGGAAAAATTAAGAGGGTCTCAATATTTCTGACATTAATAAAGGGTATTATAGGTCAAAAGTCAAGCTATTGTTCTCAGTGTGTACCTAAGATGAGTTTGTATCCTGGTAATTTTTTCTGGCATATCATTATCATAAATATGACTCGCTAAAATTATCTCCTTCTATTATTGTAATTGAGTAAAAAATAGCCGCACAAATAATTAATTGTATCAAATATTACTGTAGGTACACTTTATAATGACGCAAGAAAATTGTTATTACCTTACCATATTAAATAAATAAATAAATTATCATCATCCTAAGGTTGCCTGGAAGAGATCGCTTTTAGCGACAAGGCCGCCACTTGTGACACTAGATGTAAGGTTTTTCCTGTATACTGGATGTTTGTGTGTCTGCAATAAAGATTTTATTCATTCATTCATTCATTCATATTGTATTGTGGTAAAGTTTATGTGTTTTTAGTAATGTAACGACACTCACTTTGTATTTTTAACCCCGGATGCAAAAATAACGGGGCGTTATAAATTTGGCGTGTCTGCCTGTGTATATCTGTGGCATCGTAGCTGTCGCGAAGTATATTTTTTTACAACACCCTTAATATGGGTATCAACTGATAGAGTATACATACATTATGATAATTTCATATCCAAGATGGCAACAACAACAAATGTCGGCGGTTGTTCTAAATTTTCAATCTTACTTGTTAACCCAATAATATATTTTTATATATGTCGAGGCAAGCGGTTGATCTTTAGAATTATCTCAAGTAGGCCGTAATTTAAACACATTTCTTTAACACTAAACATTATGCAAGTGTAAGTTCAGAGCTTTCCCATAAATATACTTTAATAACATTTATTTTTGGACATAATTTACTTTAATTATCAAGTTAATTTAGTTCAAAAATTATTGTTTAAATTAAAACTAATTGCCAATTACGAACTAAAACGTATTCTTTTACATCCATTTCTATTTCTCGTAATTGATGCGATTTTAATTGTTACAGTGAAAGTTTGTTTCGGGGCTTGATATTAAAAATACCCATTTTCTAAATATATTAAAATAAAGAAAATTGTTATGAAAAAACTATGTACGATTTTTTTATCATTCATGTAAGTATTGTATGAACAGAATTTTGTTATCTTTAATATCTTAAGATCTGTTCGATTTACCTTTAAATTACTATTTAAAAATTGACGACATAAGAACTGTCGCGGGTCCAGCCTGGACACGATTGGCACAGGACCGAGACAGATGGCATCATATGAGAGAGGCCT
Organism: Ligdia adustata; assembly: GCA_947049295.1. NCBI lineage: Eukaryota > Metazoa > Arthropoda > Insecta > Lepidoptera > Geometridae > Ligdia > Ligdia adustata. The sequence goes on from OX346237.1 coordinate 8,777,295, forward strand.
GTACCCAGCAGTGGGATAAGTGGATGATGATGATGATGAAATTACTATTAATGAATACGGAACTTTTCTTCCTAATTTCTTTGGAACTTACAAACAGATTTTATCTGCAAATAAAGGCACACTGAATTATATTATTTTGCGCAATGCAATGATGCAAATCTGTCTAGGGTCGTATTTTTTTTTTGTTCGGCATTGTCAAGAGACGTTGCGATGAAGTGACGAAACAATGGAGTCTGTAACGTGTCGAATGGAGGCGTGGATGTGTAATGATTTCAGAGAACAGCCACAGTGCGGAGTATAATCTGGGACTTTCATGAATTAACTGAGATTGCCACAAAATTTTCGTTATGTTTTGTGAATAGATGAAGAGATGAAATATTTTTCTTGCCGTTATAACAACAAATACTAGGAACAGACTAAATTTACTTCTTAAGGGGGACCCATACAACCTACGGGATTTTTGCCTATTTTTACTTGATATTAATAACGACAACTTAGTAGAGCTTAGGTAGAGCTTCAACTAATCTTGATATCTTGATATATAGAGAATGGTACAGAAACTTTAGTGTGCAATTTAGCAATAAGTCAAGAGTTTTATTTATAAGTATTCCGAAGTATTGGACGCATTTTAGTGAGAGTATTGCAAAAAAAAAATTCGTCGCCACATCAGGATCATTTTTTTTATGGAATCAGATCATTTTATTACTAATTTTGGTTCTGGAAAAATAAATTGTAATTTATTTCTGACAATAATAAGAAAAATATTGATTTGCAGACATAAACTATAAAATTCCTCAACAATAAATTCTGTTACAATTTATTTTCAGTTTACTTTTTAATAACAATCGAAGTTTCTAAAACCCTGCATTAAACATACTGTAAACAATAGAAAGTAGAAAGTGCTTCACCCAATTTATAAAATGATTGACTATATCACCAGACATTGCATAAATAATTAATCATAAACACTTCTAAAGTTGCTTGACAACTCTCCAAGGAGCTTGATCTGTCGACAACAATATCTATTCAGCGTTAATCAACATTCCAAATTCAAAATGCTAATTCTTGTTCCGAATTATTCGACCGCGCCCAAGACCCTTTGTGACAGTGACAGTTGACAGCTGGACAATGCAACGAAAGTGCGATTTCGCACTGCGCCCGTAACATTGCTCTGCATAACAATTATCTATATTATACCATTGTTTCTTATTCTAGAGAAAGGGCGTTTGTGTGAAAATTTGTAGGTGAAAGTTAAACATTTTGTAACTGAGATAGTAAAAGTGGTTTCCTCGTGTGTAATGGGATGCAATTTTGTGAATTACTGCGTTTAGAAATGTGATACGTGAGTGACATTTAAAATGAGCAGCCATGCAAGATGTTTCTTGAATGACTCATTGTATGCTGAGATGTTCCGGTGGGCTTAGTTGATGATTTTTAATAACAGATCTAAAGTAAATTCAAAATATTAAGTTTTCTAACAAGTTCAATTAATTAATAACAAATAATAATATAGGAAAACATCCACACAAAGGTCTTCAGGTCCTAAACTAGACGAAGCTTGTGCTATATATAACCTGATAACTGATATACTCGTACATACTTATATACACAAATCCATCAATTAATGTCTTTAAGCATCGAGTCATAGTCCATTACCTATCACTACAGCATTAAAATTTGTGTCTTCTTCTTTTAATTTGTAATTCATATATTATGTATTTCCATGCTCCTAATTTGTATCGTATGTTATACGAGTATGTATTTGTTTATCTGTGTATCCATTTGTGTGTATAATTTGTTCATTTATCTAATATGTTTGTTCAATGTATTATTTTAAGGCCTCTCTAATTTTATATTATTCATTTACGTGCATGGTTGCCTGGAAGAGATCGCTCTAAGCGATAAGACCGCCATCGAGAAACCTAGTATAAATAAATAATAAATAAATAAATATTGGCGGACATTATTTACACAGCATTATTATTTACATAGTATATATTGTAAGTTTTTATTTGTTATAATTTTTTATAATTAAGCTGGTTTTTTAATAAAGAGTTGTCTTATCTTATCTTATCTTACATAATAAACACCTAGACACAGGTCAAACAGACATGTTCATGCACACAAATGTTTGATCTGTCCGGGGTTTCAACCAGGGACCAGCGGCGCAGAAGGTAGGGTGGCTACCAGCCAGTCAATGAATGTTTTTAGCTGAAGTGTGGTGAGCCTAGAAAACAGATTAATAAGTTTTCTAATATTGGATAGAATTAAATATATATAGAAAAATACATATTAACTCCTAATAGAAACCACATTTCAAAGCTGTAAGTATTCCCATAAAAATAAAATTTAATTATTATCCACACTAATACTACTAAGGCGTAAGTTTGTTTGTTTGTTCATCTTTCAAGGTCTAACGTCTTAACGGATTTGAATGAAATTTGCAATGAGTATAGCTTATGCCTTAGACTAACACATTAGTTGCTATTTATCACGGAAAATGTAATTGTTCCCATGGGACGATCAACTACCGCTAGTATAAGATAAACGAATTTAAAAATAATAATAATAAGACTTTAGGACTTGGTGCGAAAGGATATTGGCAAGACTTGGAGCAACACGAAGTTAAAGATGGAAAGTAATTGAGACAAATAGTATTTGCGTACTGCCGCGAAGCCACAACTTAAAATCCGAATAAGAAAATAAAAAACACTAATGAAAACATTTCTTACTTCTTCATCATCATCATCCAGAAGACGTCCACTGCTGAACATAGGCTTCCGCATTAGAACGCTTACTATGTCGTCGGTCTACCTAGTGGAAGACTTACCTACGCTGCGTCTTCCAGATCGTGGTCGCCACTCAGGAACCTTTATTCCGCATCGGTTATCAGTTCTTCGAGCGATGTGTCCAGCCCATTGCCACTTCAGCTTGAAGATCCTATGTCGGCAACTTCAGTTATTCGGCGGATATTTTCATTACGGATTCTTTTGCTCAAAGACACTCCCAAGATAGCTCTTTCTATTGCACGCTTAGCAATTTAGAGTTTATCTAGCGAGTCAACAATTAAAGACCACGTCATACTTCTTATTATTAACCAAATTTGAAGTCTTGTTACTACAATTACATAACCTGAAGTACACAGTGAACGGTATAAACAAATGGTACGTCTTTGGACGCTCATCGATCTAAAGCTGGTTATACATCACATGACGTATTACACAAGTACTAAGTTCTTCACTCACACGTCAGTATGCGTAAGCGATCTATGTCTGCAATAGATTAAGGGTATCCGCTAAAAATCTAGCGCTAAACTAAACCGCTCAACCTAGAGATCTGATATGGGTTCAAAGTTTGAAACTTCTTTAGTATCCATTTTATTTCCCGCAAATTTATTTTATGTTATTATTACTCTTTCAGGCTGATTATAATGAAGCAATTATACGTCCAGCGGCGCCGCCATATTACAATCACTGTGATAAATTAATGCAACAAATTAGAGTACATATTTAAAAAAAAAGTTTATTTCAGGTTACTCAGAACAAATATTCAATTACAATTTCATATTAAAATACATTATAAATAAACAAACTGTACGAATTATTATAAAATTAAAAATGACAAAAATATTACAAAAATGCATTGAAAATTAAAATTAAGAATTAAATTGAAAATGAAAACATAAAACAAAAGGAACGATCAGTCAAAATTTCCGCACAAACGGCACTGCTGGAATATGCCTGTTACAGCAATGCCGCATGTAGGGGCAGTGCAGTTTGTCTGCAATCACTGCCACTACTGTGTTAGAGCTGGCCCGTACCACCAGCACCAGAGAGGCACTACGCTTGCGCATTGTAGTATAAAAGCAGGCGATGCGTGCCTCCGCAAACATACCTGAGGCGCTACAGAATAGGGGCATCCCCATTACAATCCGGAACGCATTGTTATAAAGAACACGGAGGTCACTGTAGGCCTTCTGTGTGTAATTAGCCCACATATTGCAGGTTTACAGCGACGCACAGAAAGCTCTAAAGAGAGTAGCTTTAACTTCTTTTGAACACCTAGCGAACCTACGAGCTATCGGGTTGGCTCTTATTGACAGTGGCCTCCGTTCTCTCTCTATGTCCTCATGGTCCTTGAGATCAGCGGTGAGTATATGCCCCAAATACTCGAATTTGTCCACTCAATTCTACTCAGTAATAAAACTCTTTTTTTAATACCTTTTTAATAAATTCCTCATCCGTACGTGTGACTGCGGCATTACATCATAAAAACCCGAGTACGCACAAATCACAAGAATATTTTGTCCCGACGCAAAAAACGAATATAACCTATGACTTCTTAAAATAGAATAAAGACAAGATGGCGTGAGAACCTGCCATAATTCTGACTAAAAGTGGGGGTGGCGGGTACAAGGGGGTAGTTTCCAAGTGTGTCAGGATAACTACTAAACTTTTGCCTCGTCGGCTTAAACTGACATAGGAGTTTTATAGTAGAAAGGTGCTTTTTAATCTGTGGTTAAATTTTAATGAAGAAAAATAGTAAATGGTTTTAAAAGTAAGTACGTTAAATCGTAAATTAATCAACCAGGAAATTATACAATGTATAAAAGACGAGCTAAAATTTTTGTGGTTCGAATTTGAAAATTATATTTACACGATGCATTGTGTAAAAAAAAATTATTCTACATTTGACCGTAATTTTGAACATGTTTAACAATGGTTTACTTATGTTATCTGAGAAATTATATTTTAATAGATATTAGAAAACAAGGACTAAATTATTTTCTTAGGTTGCAAGATTGCAGTGCTGGCTTCTACATTTTTATTCCATACAAAAATATGTGAGCAGCATCGGGAGTATAAAGTGAGATGAAATGCAACTTTTTATGTGGGACTTTGTGCGACGAATCGGGAGTTAACCCAATTAAATCGCTTAGTGAACAATTCAAGTTATTTTGAGTACAATGAGTTTTATAATTAGAGCGTAATATTATGCAGAATCCGTAACAGCTAAACTTGCTTTTTTTACTATTTACATAATGTAAAACTGCTCTTAAAAAGCTGTTAAAACATGTACATGATTGTTCAATCTCTGCCGCATACAAAACACAATTCAAACATCGATTCAATCGATCTCGTCTCGATTATTAACCATTCGAGTCATAATCGCGTAATAAGAGCTTGCTGAGCTTCTGTACAACACTATTTACAAACATCTTACCTGATGATTATTTCCATCTCTTTCTTTCTGCTACGGAGTGAGCAGGAGAGAGCAGCTTGCGATTTTGATGGAAATCACAAGTCGAGTCAAGTTTAAAGGTGCCTATTGACGATGTGTCCGGTCGGACTTGCGACCCTGGACTTGAGTATTTATTGATAATAATAAAAAGGTTAATAGTGCGTAAATTAATAGAAGAAATTGTTCATATTACTAGCTCGACATCTCGACTCGACTCGATAAACTCGAAAACAAGACAGGCACTGATACACATTTTTCGGTTATTTTGATTTAAAAACCAAACGACGGGGCCAATTTTTATTTAAAACTTATAAACATCGACATGGAAAGTATATATACCCTTTTAAAAAGAAAACATCATTAAATTCCGTTCAACAGAAAGGTAACCGAAAGGTAACAAAAAACGTTACATTTGTTACCTTTCATTGCAGAGATTGCAATGAAAGGTAACAAATGTAAAAAAAATACAAAAATAGATACTTTTAGTTTTATTAGAATGTATGTATGTATAAGTAGCTGTAGATTTATTTCTTTATTGTAAGTACACCCGGTCTTTTATATTTTTGATAATAGTCTCCATCCAAAATGTTACTGGAAGAGATCGCTTTTGGCGTAATTTTTGGCACTACAGGTAAAAGTATACTTTTGTATTTTTATATTTTGTGTGTCTACGATAAAGCGTTCATCTTTCTAGTGTTGGATTTTTTTAACAATTTTCAAATAGGACTTCTTGTTAGAATAATATGTCAAAATCAATCTGTCTCACTCTAACGTGTAGACGTTGTTAATGCTCTCTCCCGTTTCTCATGTCTCTCACGTTTACTTTATAATTAATAACAACAGGTTCTTTGTTCATACCGTTCTGATATTCTGAACTTCATTCAAACGTATACGGTCTTATCAATAAACGCCTCTAATTTTAAACGTATGTTGTCTTGTTTTATCCGATGGAGAATGTCTCGCGTCAAATTAAGACAAAAAACGTTTAAAGTTAAAACGCATTTATTAATAAAACCGATTGACTCTAGTACTAGTTAGTAGACCTTTGATGTTTCCGAAAGACGTAAGTAGTAAAGAAAGTAGAGAGTACTCACACCTCTCCTGACATTAGTAATATCGGTAATTAATGGTTATTTAATTGAAACCGATAAACAACGTCTTTCAGTGGCTACCATAAACCTAACACTTCCTATTTAGAAGTCGCTAGAAAACTCCGACACTTTGTCGCGACGTGAATAGCGTCTAAGACAAGAGTATAAGGAAGTAGTATGCAGTGTGTTGCACGGCTCGCATAATTAAAGGAGCTATGAAGCTTGCTCAAGTAATGACCGATCGAGAACTACACGTTTAGCTCTTATACTCTTTTAGCTAACTTTATGGTATTATGAAACTGTTGGCTTCCGTTTCGAGATGTTTTATTCAACTTAATAGCTTAGCTTTTAGGCTTTTTACTGGCGATTTAAACGCTTTGTCGGTTGGAATGGACGGTTTAGTTTTGCAGTATTTTCAATTATGAATACATTAAATGTACATTTGTGTCTCATTTTCTTGTTTATAGTCTTAATTCATTTTTATAGCCTAAGTAGACTCGCTTCGCTCCCACACTATACTTCTATATAGAAAAGTATACCTTACCCAAAGGGTAAAAACAGGGCCCTATTAATAAGACTTCGCTTTCCGTCCGTCTTTCTGTCATTAGGCTGTATCTATTGATTCGTAATAGCTAGATAGTTGAAATTTTCACATAAAATGGATTTCTGTTGCCTCTATCAGATACAATCTGCCATACAACAAACGTGTTAGGTTATGATAAATGGTGGCAACTAGTAAAATATTGAATGTTATAGGTGTGTAAAAATTTAATGTTAATGGTTAAACGGAACCTTTGAGTGCGAGTCTCACTCACAGTTGGTCGATTGTTAAGTACAGTACCTACTCATTACTTAGGAATATCTTTGTATTTGTTATGTAAGATGTCATACGGTTTTTGAAATTTTTAAAATTAAGTAATAAATATCAACTGATGTATTTTTAAAAAGCTTGTAGACGTAATGCTAACCAAGGTACAATATGAGTGTAGAACTTAAGGATACTGGGTACAACTTGAGGATACTAGGGTACAACTTGAGGGTACTAGGGTACAACTTGAGGGCACTAGGGTACAACTTGAGGGCACTAGGGTACAACTTGAGGGTACTAAGGTACAACGTGAGGCTACTCCTGAATTACTTTAGATTTTTACTATACTATAAATAGGCGTAGAACAAAAGTACTTGAAGTACCAGTCCCAAGTCTTAACGTTATACAATGTTGGCTTTTTAACTGATGATTCATCAGAAGAACCAACAAGATTATCTAAGTAGTCGAGAAACTGTAATTCATATTACATTATGCGGCGCCTACATTATAACCAGAGAGTAAGATCATTTCCCGTTACGGATTTAACATTGAACCATCAATCAACTATGTCAAGTGCAATAACTAGGTAGGATATCCATCAAATGGGAGCTGTAGATAATGTTAGTTCTCTTGAGATTACAAGTATTAACCATTTTCTATAGTAAACCAATATGAGTTTTGATAATTTGTTTTTTATCACGGGTTTTATAGGTACCCGAAGGTTGGACAGGTCCTACTATAGTTTCATTAACTCTCAGTGGACTTTATCAGGATTATAATAATGTGGTACCTGCCATATTGTAGTATTTTTTTATTTAGTTAAGGCAATTAACAAACTCACTACAAAATATAAATAATATTAGGTCCTTACATATAAAATTGGCGTTTTGTCGTACTGGCCACTTTGATCTCAAATATCTCTTCTTTGGTTAGGGATTCCAATTTCAAATTTATACAGCTATTTATTCATACATTTGTATTTCGAAAACCGTAATTCATTTGTTTTGTTCTCGTTTGGTTTTTTCTTTGCGTCACGCAGTTTACAAAATTGAAAACTTGAAATATCGCGTTAGTAGTTACACGTAAATTGTGACGTATATTTGTATTTTAAAAATTGAGTTAAACTTTAAAATAGAATATTAATGATTTCATATAACTGTTTTTTCACAACATACATATGTTTATATGTTTTATCAATGAAACGTACCTATACTTTTAAAGTTATTTTTCGAATGTATTTAAAAAAAACGGATAAATATTTAGAAAGGCAGAATCCAATAAAAAGTGCGTCAAATTTTAATACTTTTTAATGGTTTTCTCTAAACTTTGACATAACTTCGGCGGTGATAAAAAGTTTATTTACTTTTTGTATTGTTGTTTTTGACCTTTGACCTAAAAGTGGGTGTCATAAAAAAGTTTTGACTCCATTTTAAGGCTTTATAATGTTAAATTCTAGAAACTGTGTATCGTTAAATAGCGTCTTCTTCATATACCACCAGAAACATGTTATATTTAGTATGGAACTTATATGGGTTCGTAGGGTCTTCATGCTTATAACTGTTCTGAATTTTGATTTCATTGCTCTGTAACCTTTGAAATTTCACTTCTGTTATTAGATTTTTTTATCGACTTGCAAAAAACAGGAGTATGTCAATTAGACTGTCTTTTTTTAATGTATCACTTGATTTCTCGATGACGGGTGGCGATTGATCTTGTTTTGTTTTAAAAAAAATTAAATAGGATTTCTTTTATCAAAATCGGTGTAGATGTTTGATTTTAAAATCGAGATAAATGAAAAAAGTTCCATCGCCGCCTGCCGTAATGAAATTCGGTACCTAGTTTCTTTTTTTTAGCTTGCACTTGACCGCAACTTGATCGATTACGCCACTTTATCGATTACTCACTATATCAATAAAATTGGTATCTGTATAGAATCGTGATAGTTTTTACGCTGGGATGATATCATTCGTATTGTTGGGTTTATAAACAATTTGTAGGTCTTATTATATAATGGCTACTTTATTAATATGTGCTGTCTGTCCGTACTCGGCAAAAACAGAGGCAAAGAAAACTGGTATTGTGTGAGAAATCAGTTTCCTATTCTACCGACTGCATAAAAGAAAAGTACTCAATTCAATTTAAAATACATATATAAAAAATGTTTTTTTAAATGTTTGTTACCGCTAATACCTTTGGCCGATTTGAAAACATCTTTTTTTGTTGCAGGCATATCTCCCGTACGGTTCCATTTAATTTAACATATTCGGTACGGAGCTTTTATTTTTCAATCGAAGTAACTGAGAAAGTTATATCCGCGCCTCCCGTAATGAAACTCAGTAGTAACTTTTCTTTAAAAAAAATTATAACCATTTCGTTGCGGCGCACAATTATGAAAACCTTTCGCCATTTCTGTGAACAAATTTTATATGCCACGACTGGCGTGTCAAGCGCCATAGAAGATCTTCCTTGATTTCGGGGTGTTACAATCGATGAAAAAATGACACGCCAATCGTGTCATAAGCCACAAGTTAAAAAAAAAATGTCACGCTAGTAGTGCCATCAGCAACGAATCGGTATACCTACCGGCTGTTAAAAGATCCTCCTCTTTTTTCAAAGCCTTTTGATATTTCATACAGTTTGGGTCGGTTAGTCGTTTGTTCCTTGTTCAGTAATAATCTTGTTCTATGTGTCAATGTAACTGAATTCGAGCTTAACAATTGTCTACATTCCTGATAACCATCTACGAGTTACTAACAACTAACTGCATTGTATTTACTGCATTACTGAATGATTCATCGGTCAAACTGACCCCTTATCGGCTAAAATGAGGCATGAAAGAGGCGAAAAATAGAGCAAGCAACGCTGACAAATGGATGCTTTAGTTTCTTGTCTTTCCCCGATGGATCAATAGCTAGCATAGTTAATTGAAAATGAGTATTAGCTAAACTGATTAATTATATACTATTTTTACCATAATAATAATAAAAAATAATTACGCCTAACATAAATAACCCAAATTAAACAATAAATATATAAAATACAAGAAACTAAAGTGTAAAAAAATTTAAAGTTTGTTATAAATGGATTTACGTATGGCATTGTCCTAATAACGTTGGCTGCATTACCGCTGAAATTAATTTGAGCAAGAAATGAGCCAGCACTCTTGTTTGTCCCCAGTGGCATCGATCAAAGCTTAGGGAATATTGTTTTAAATATTTTTTTTGTTACTAGGACACCATGGACTATAAATATCTACGCCAGATAAAAAGCTAGATCTTCAGTAAGAATTAATTCTAGACAGAGAGTCGCCAAAACACTACAATCCTCACAAACATCACTTAGGCTCGTGCCAAATAAACTAATTTTATTATCCAGCTCACAAATAACTCTCGCTAAATAGATTACATCAATAATTCGCCCAATCTAGACCTTATCTCGCGACTAACAATTTGAATCACAGACCTTAATAGCAAAGGTTTGATAGAGTGGTCAATATATGAACTTAATGTCTGAGCAACGAACCAGATTTCGAAAAGCAGTTGTTTTACGCCGTATGTGTCGTAGATACTTTATTAATATAAATGTTTTAGGTTGTTTTATGAAGTCATCTCTGTTTATTCATTGTTGTGTTGTTTAATTAAAATATAACGTATTATTTAGTGATTGTTTTCCATGAATGTTAAATTTGCCTAAACTGGGCATGTTGTGTATGAGTTTATTGTCTGGCGTTTCGACAATTTTGTACCACCCGTTGTCACAGTGGTAAGAAAAAAAATATCTTTCGTTAATTTTCTTGCGCTTGCACAAATACTTAAATTTCTTGTCATATATATTCTTTTAATCTAGATAGAAACCTAGTTTATTTGCTAATGCAAGCCCTAGAAAAAGTATCTACCAAATAAATCAGTTTTGGAAAAATTTAAAACGACGTGTGTCTTTGAATTCCAGTTTGAAATCTGTTTCAGATTTCTGTTCTATGTTAACATTTGCTACAAATCTATGGTTCAAGTTATGCACAAGCGAACAAAACTTTATGTAAGTGTAACAAACTAACAAAGCAAGTCCTTTGTCAACAGTTGGAACGTTGCCCAATGTTTCCTACATTATTACTCACATCTCGCTAAGGACACCATGATTTATTGAGCACTCGGGATTAAGTCGAAACTTTCGAAACAAATTTACTGTAAAACAAAAATAAAATGATAAAACATGTAAAAACTAATAAATGTAGCTAGTTTTAAAGGTCACAAAACCAATTTGCGTTAGCAACCAGATGTTAGTTTTCATAATGAAACTAAAGAAATATGATAAATTATCCCTCACCATAGAAACTCACAACGCTTAACAGTGTGCTCACAAAATCTAATAAATAATCAAAAAAGTCGTCATTTTCATTGATATTTTGAGGAATCAACAGAATGCCAAGTAATTGGGTCACATACGATAATCAAACCCGTACGCGACGTTTCATCAAGGATTTTGTACTGAATGACGTCACGCAGTAAAAACATTTTTATTTTTTATTTATGTAAATTCATTTTAAACTAAATAAAAACTACCAACAATTTATAATACTCAAATCGTTAAATTTTTAAAATAAGTTAGATTGGTACTTTAAATACGATAATTAGATTTGTGTCACGCATTACAAATAATAGCGAAACATTCGTTTTTCTATTGAATATAAAATCTAATCTTAGATTAATTAAATCCGTGGTCACCCTTTATTGATATCGTCCACGGATAAATAAACAGAGATGTCTTATTTGCATTACATAATATTATCTCAGACGACCGGTCTATGTAATATTGAATTAATCTTGTTTTCTTATCTCCTGTTTGTCCTTTGTTTACAACTCTTGCGAAATGAGAAAACATGATAGAATTTGTAGGACTTGTGATTATAATAAAATATAATAATAATACAATGTAGTGCTTGAAGCACAAGTTTTTGTGTTTCTAAACTATAACCGATGTTAAGCAACGTTTGCCTCGGTCAGGTCGCGGATGGGTGTCCGTGGATTTGGTATACAATGTATCTTTATGCATATTTTTTTATTTGTAACTTTATGAGTGTGTATTTTCTACTACATAAATAGTTTACGAAATATTGCATGCCCTTACTAAACCACAATTAATGATTATTTTGGGATTCCTTACCTCAAAAGGTACAACGAATATTAATATCCACTTTTTTTTTTTTAACTCGCGTGGAATTGTCCAGAGCAAATTAAAACTCACAAATAGCTTAAAACATCTAAGTATTTTTCATCAATTCGTCAAATTCCACACAAGTCGTTAGCACTTAACACATTCGCGGTCCTGATGCGCGGTCACGTACGATGGGCGTCAATAAACGTATTGTGCACGTTACGGCACTCAATAGGTCAAGGAGCACAATCTTCAAGAATAGTGGACGACAATCTTTCTGTTAGCGTCTTTTTTTTATAGACAAAATCTTTTAGACTTTTGAAAAAAACTCAAGTTTGTCTGGATATTTTTCAGCGAATTTGAAACTTAGTATACAGTCGCTGCAAACTTTTAAGTCGATCGACTTTCAGTTAGGTTAGTTTTTTCATTTCTACCAATAATTGGGTTTGATACGATGCTACTTACCGGTTAATTTTGATGATTTTTATTCATTAATTTGTCAGCAAAAAGCAAAACAGAGCTTAAAATAATAATTCTAAGTATGGACAAACTTAGTTCCGCTCAATAAATTTTTGCCTTCATTGTACATATAGTTTACTCGTATATTTGATTTTACAAGATTAAGTATTCATATTGATTTAAAAGACGGGTTTTCACGCGTACCTGATTGTTGGAAAGGTCCAACTATAGTTTCGTTAACATTCATCATCATTCACACGTCTCGCTCTCAAAGATACGAACGACTCATTTCATCCCTATGAAGTATGTAACGAAACTATAGTTTCACCTTTCCAACAATCAAGTACGCGTGAAAACCCTTCTTCTTAAACAATATGAAACAAACACGCGTTAGTTTTCTACATAAGACTAAGTATTTTTAATAATCGCAAAATTATTATGTGTGTTAGGTCAACAGTTCGCAGAATTACTAGTTAAGCGCTACGCTACGACACAATAATATCTACATACATTCATACTAGCATAACTATCTCCTTTGCTATCGTCGGATAAAAACAGATTTCAATCTTCACCATTATCATTAATTCATAATTGGTTACAGTGTACATTATAATTATCTAAATATTAACAATAGTACAATATCTTATTGATTGTCAATCAATCGATTTGACACACTTCGGTCTTATGAATATTATTACATGCATTTTTTAGGGTTCCGTACCAAATGAAAATAAATTAAAACGTTAGCTTGGAAGCTATGAATGTAAAACTTCGTTATTCCGGCGTTCCTGGGTTCGATTACCGGCCGTATCAGTGAATGTAGAGTAGTACTCATATTTTTACAGTTTCTGGGTTGCATGACACTTCCCAACGGACCTTGACTCATCGTTCGACTTGAGGGGTACAGGCCTGAACCTGAAATCAAACTCGCACCATCCTGATTGAGAGGCGAGGAGTTCGCCAACAAGGCTTCCACTGATTACCGATACAAATAAATACCTGAGTAACACTACGGAACCCGCATGACATAACATGACATGGCCTTGTCAGGTTTTTGGGTGTTAATAAAATAGTATTGCAAAAGTCTGTCTGTTTATTTATTTTGATAACTTGGCGACCTTTAGATGAAACGAAATGAAAACTGTAAGTAATAACTTTCAAATAACTTGAGATGACCTCCTAATAACGGTGTTAAAAAAACTATATCGACTGTAATTTAGCAGACGGCTGTACCTACAAATTTTTAGTTATTTTGATTTAAGTACGAAACTAATTAATTTTGTGACTATACCTAATTATTGTGTCTACATTGAATTTGATTTTTTGCATTGATTATTTTGTTATGGACATGCTCTGAAGTAAATGAATTGATTGAAACCACTAGACACAAAAAAAAAATTATAAGCACCTGCTACATTTATTTTTTTTATTTATAAACAGACTTACCAACTTAAATTTCTATTTTTATACATACATTTTTTTAAGCGAAGGTATGTACCTATGTAATTTAAGAAGAAAACATTAAAAAAAATATATTTACATAAATTTATTCTAAGATATTAAATTAGCTTGGTTGCTTGGTTAGCTAACCAAAGGTACGTTAGTCTTCAACACAACTTATATATCAATACCTATTATTTTACACATAGAAGATAATTACTATAAATTGATTAACCTCTCAGTAAGTGTGTCAAAGATGAAGCGCGCGCGCCGATACCTCGCACGTGACCTACTTTCAAATAATTACCTACCAACACAAACACAACGACATATCACCACTTGTATACTTATTAATGTCTCCACTACGACAGCTCGCTTGTGCTGTATTGAAAGTGGTCAATACACACTAAGCGTCAAGATATACCTACAAGTTATGTTACAACTGTGAATGAATTGTGTGAATAGGGATATGTGGATGAATTGTGTGAAAAGGGATATGTGAATGAATTGTGTGAATAGGGATATGTGGATGAATTGTGTGAATAGGGATATGTGGATGAATTGCGTGAAAAGGGATATGTGAATGAATTGTGTGAATAGGGATATGTGGATGAATTGTGTGAAAAGGGATATGTGAATGAATTGTGTGAATAGGGATATGTGGATGAATTGCGTGAAAAGGAATATTTGAATGAATTGTGTGAAAAAGGATATGTGTAAAAGAAGAGTGAATGAAGAGATAACGGCTGATAGAGTAGAATGGCAAAAGGCAAAAGAAGACATGCTGTGCCGACCCCACAGAGTGGGGTAAGGTCAGGAAGATGATTATGAGGTTGTGTTACAACTATTAAACTTTAAAGCAAGCGCTTTTATATCTGGCGAGCTGCCAATGAAAAAATACTAACATTAAAGAAGTAATTGGTGGCCTAGTAGGTGAGCTACCCGTACCTTGAGCTAGAGAAATAATTCCAGGATCTGGCATGCACCGTTACATTTTTCCACTTATGTGCATATAACAAAGTAATACAAAGGTTTTCAGGTCCCAACCTAGGCAAAGCCTGTGCTTTGGGAACCTGATGACAGATATACCTACTTATATACATATAATAAACACTCACACACAGGTCAAACAGACATGTTCATGCACACAAATGTTTAACCTGCCCGGGGATCGAACCCGGGACCAGCGGCGCAAAAAGCAGTGTTGCTACCAACTGCGCCAACCAGCCAGCTTTACTAATTTTAATTTAGTGTCTAAAGTCTAGAAACTGCTTTGCTATTTAGAAAGTTACTCAGCGGCCAACATTTTGGGGACGATGGAGCAAGAAATTTAAAATTTAAGTACTATTTTTTTCATAATTAAATGAAAACATCGTCGTGAAGTGTTACCATACTTCACAGTACGTAATTAAATCAAATGCGCTTGTCAGAAGGCTTTAAAGTAGCGATTCTTTATGCCTTTGTCTTTTGCCTGTCAAAGAAAACTCTAGCACGCTTGCGAGCATCATTAGAATAATTGCTTTTATTATTTGTGCTTGATAAATACTCCGATCTACTTACGTCGTCTTAACTCTGACTTAAGCTAAGGCTTTACACAAATGATTCATGTTAAAAAGCTACTTATTTTATTTCGAAATGCAAAATAAGAAGGGAGTAGGAATCTTAAAGCTTGTCTTTTGGTAAACACTAGTATTTAACAAAAATGATTATTATTTTACCAAAAATTAATAAGATATCAATCGTATCGTTTATACCTTTAACGTCTCATTATTGGGTACGAGTCTCCTCTTGAAGCCCTAATTCCCAACAAAATAAAAATTTTTTTGTTCAGTTATTAAGTGGATTTTAAGAGTTCTAATTAATTGTTATCTACAAAAAAATATTCTTTTTATTCTCAAGATACCTACCTGTTTCATAATTATAACTTGATAACCGCCAAAAATATTTCTTCAGAGTGAAAGTTTCCATTACAACGTCTAAATCAACAAGTAGTTCCAGAAAGGTCGACTACTTATCAAATATTCCTTTGATTAACAACTTGAACATTTTGTATTATTTATACTAAAAGATTTTTTGATAACGTCGAGTTATAGCAGACTTAAAGAAACCGAAGTACGCAATTCGTCGTATTTCTCAGTTACCGATGCTTTTGCTTTTTTATTTGTTTTACACTCCTCATTTAAGAAAAGTATATTAGTTCTCATACATAGACACTTCGCTCGTTCGATCGATTAAAATAAATTAAAATTTCTTTTGCACTGAAATCATAGTGTGCGCCTGTTGATAAGGTTCGGTGTACACTGACTCTAGAAAGCGTTGAATCAGTTTAATCGCTGCTGATTTCACTCTCGTGTAAACGAGCCTTATTTAGGCTAAAGACTGATTAAGATAATGTGCTTTCTTTGCATTGTTATGTCAAGATTTCATCATAATTGTAATCTCTATTGCTTGTCGCATGCTGGAGATTGCATTTTACGAATGTACTTTTGTTAGTAGAGGTACTGTACTGTACAGGGCTATCGGTTAGGGTGATCTAGGCCAAAATGAGGTTACTTTACTCATCATTACGGAAATTTGTAATTGATGGCCAATTATAAACTTATAAACATTAAATTAATTGTTAATCACATTAAATCAAAATTATTTATCTGCACTATGTATAGGTGGACAGCAGATGGTTAGGCAATACGTTCGCAATACATAACCTAGTTAGGCGTACAAATTTTAAAAATTGGCAAGCAGAGAGAAACTTTCATCTCAGGTTCTCTAAGAGTACTAAAATAAAACACGTCAGTGTAGTCTATTCTCCAAAATTCCCCGAAAATCCTCAACATTATATTTTTGATATAAAATGATTTCACAATAATTTACTGTAATTTTCAACCGAATGCAAACTTTAAAAAAGTGATAGTAACAAATAAAAAGTTACAAAAACACAAGTTAAATTAACAAGTAGTTGAAAGCGACTTCATAAAAACCCGACTGCAAGAACTTTAGAGCCACGTATCTTAACAACGTGACATCGTGGGATGCAGCTAGTATAGCATATGTCCCTCTGCAGGTGAAGATGAATCTATTGACATCGCTCACATGAAATACGACAATGCTTTTAGGCTCTAAGGCGTGCTAAACAAATATACATACATATACTCTAAAATATAACCCTCCTTCTTTCTCAGTCTTGTAAAACGTAGCCACAGACAATATGGCAAGAGAAGGGAATTTCCATGACCGTCCGTTAAATCGATATATTAATCTAAACACGTATTCCAAAAGGATGGAATTCCGTCGATTGGACTCGACGCGGTGATTCATCACAATTTACATAAAACTCGTTAAATTTCATTATATTGCGCGTTGTAGAGCAAAACTTGAAGGAACTACAATAAAGTTGATAATCGGATAATTTAATTTCAGCGGGGTTGATGACTTGAGAGCTCTTACTATATTTCACAATAGTAAGCTGTTTATTACTATAGCAACGCTAAAATGCATAAATACGACCAGCGTACTTGGGACTATAATACACGATCATCATCATATATTTGATTTTTAATTTTCCTTCTTCTAAAGGTCTTAATAAAATTGTTGTTTAATTTTTTTAATTTTTGCAATTTATTTTCATTTATAGGGAAAATGTTACCTACATTAGGTGTAATAAATTTGGTTAGGAGTTTGTCTTGTACTCAGCTAAAAATCTATGAATGAAAAATTGTGTACTGTGTCTAATAATTCTGTTTATAAGACATCCAGCTCGAAATCTCTAAGTTCTTCCGATCAAGAAATGGAAACATTATGAGCATGTCAATTTACATTAAGTTTTATTTAGAAAAATGACGCGTGTTTGATTCATATTGTTTAAGAAGACGGGTTTAAACGCGTACCTAATTGTTGGAAAGGTCCAACTATAGTTTCGTTTACATTCGGAGAACTTGATCAGGGATAAAATGAGTCGAATGTGAACGAAACTATAGTTGGACCTTTACATTAAGTAACATATTACTATGTTTTATTATTATCTAATCTACACGTATACGTAGTACTTCTGACTCATGCAAACAAATGAGTATCCTTAATCATGCAACTGCTTAAATAGCATTCCCTAACAGGCATCCCCATTAAACTGTCGTTAGAGCAATACTTACATTTTAATCTGACGAGTTCTGAGCTACAGCATTTTTCACTTAAACACCGACATTACTAGTGATGGGAAATGCCTATTAAGATATCCTTTAAGGACTGTAATAACAGTATTTTATTGCTGGCAAATGTATAAATCTTAGTTGCAAAAGTATTAAAATGTTAATGTCCGTATAGATTGAAATAGCGGACAGGTTTTTCAGTTATTACAGAGAATATTATAGTCATTTCTGCTAGTTTCTAAACATTATACGTTAGCTTCGCCAAGAACTCACGCGATTCTTAAGTAGATGTAAAAAGTTTAACATATTATTTTAATAGCTATGTTTAGAGAGAGTCTACATATTAAGTAGCTTAGACTTGAAACTCGTGCTGTTACTAGTATTAAGCTTGAACTGTCTCTTGCTGATATCAATTTTTATTTTCACGGCGAGTTATTTTAAATTTAATATTTACAAACTATTCCTTACAAAATTTAGTGCTTTTAAGACTCGACTTATACTAAACCAGTTTCTGAATTGTAAAACTTTAGTCTAATGTTGAAGTTAAAAGACTATCTATAGCTAAGTTAAATTTCGGCACGTCGCAGGAATTACAAACATTAAATTCGAAAACACAATATCTCTAATTTAGAACATCACATTGCGCTCGAATGCAAATGTCGTTTTGTTATTACAAATTAGTCGTATTTGATTTTGTCATTGTCTTTCTCCGGGGGCAACGGCCGTGCCAGGTTTACAGTTCACCACCGGCGAGTTAACTCAAACAGGCTACCGGGAGAATTTTTGTAGTTATAATCTTACATAAAATCTTCAATCCTTCGTTGAGCTCCAATACAGTCTGGTGTCATATGAAGATTTCCAACTTGTAAACATAAGAATCTAAAATTTGACTAAATGTATGTTCCAAATATTCTGTTTGACCAAATGCATTCTGTTAAAGAAGAAACAATATTAAAGAAAAGAATCTAAATAAGCCCAGCAGTTCAAGACTCAGCGGTCGTGACAAGACTGGCTAGACATCCCATCACTAGTCAGTCTCGAGTCGAGTAGCCGTGACTGACTGTTCTGGCCGACAGACGCGGTCGGTTCCCGGCAAGCGCTAACTTCGTATAATGCATACAATTTACATGGTGAAGGGATTAACTCGGAACGAGCTATACAGGATGTTGGATAGAATATAGGACCTTTAGAAAACATATGGGCAAGTACTTATTACCAAAAACAAAATGACTAACTGCAACAACAACAAAAAATATAGAAGAAAGATTACGTATGGACCATATAAGATATACCGATATAATCCAAATGTTCCAACCCACCACCAGAGGGCAGCGTGCCCAGTACGACAATTACAATAAATCCTCTTGGCTTTAAGAAACACATAACAGCACTATATAGTGCTGTTATGTGTTTCTTGTATATAACAAGTGATTAGAAGTGAGTTCGACTGCTAAATCTATAAACTTGTGCATCCTTATATTTTTTAAATTTTGATATACCCAGTGTCGTCACTCTTACGTCTAAGGCGTATTTATTGAAACCACTCACATCAAAATACGACAAGTCGTTTAGACTCTAGGGAGTGTCAAAGAAATACAGGTACCTACATACAATATAACCTCGAAAAATATAACCCTCCTTCTTACGCAGTCGGGTAAAAACGGTCAAATTGTTGTCTTTTATACGAGAGAACAACGACCAATTAAATTTTTTTTAGTCCTTAAAGCATTATGACGATATGTCAACTGTTTTTTTTTTGTTAACCTACACTGTCCCACTGCTGGGCAAAGTCTTCCTCATATCCTTCCACATTTCACGTTAAAAACAGTTTTTACTACTACTATTTTTTTTATACCATATAGCACTATATTCAAGACCCCCCGTATATCAAAAGCAGAGAGTATCCTCGTATCGCTAGACTTCCTAATGGCACATTTTATGCAGTAATACGTTACGGCCACAACGTTGGACAGAAACCCGGGAAAATTAATTATTACCCATCTGTTAGGATAACGTTCTGAACGTATTTCTGAGTTTCTAGAGAAAAATATATTGTTGCAGCGAATGGGGTGTTTAGATATATATATATATATATATAGACAGGTCAGGCAGGACATTATTTTACTTCTTTTATTTTAGGATATATTCTAAGCAGAACTAATAGGATATATCCTAAAAAGAACTACTGGGACGCACCAATTTAACGTGCCATTCAAACTACGGCAGCTCTCAGTTTTTAATGTTAATTCTTACTTGCTGAAATTTACTCTAGACCTGACATAAACTGCTAATTTCGGAGATCGGAAACACCTAAGACAGCTGTGCTACAATCCTACATCCATCTAATAAAGAAAAGAAGAAGTCTGAAGAATCTAGTCTGAAGGACTCTGCATTTGAAGAAAATGCTGGCTTATATTTTGCACAAAAAATATGTCTGGCAATTCAGCGGGGCAACGCAGCCAGCATTTTGGGGCACTTTACTAGAAATTCAAAGTTTTTAAGTGACTAATTTATTCATAACATAAGTGTTAATCTAATAAAGTAATTTAATACGAACCAATAAACATAATCCAATAACTTTTTTCTTCGCTTAATTTGCTTTTTAAAACTGATTAATTCTCATCTTTTTACTTTCTCAGTGCAGTCAATGAAGTGTGTGCAATATATCGAATGACATCATGCGAACGGCCGGCATGGCTTCGGGAAATGCTATCACCTGCATAATTATGCTTCCCTGGTACTCGAAGTTCAAAGGTTTTTCTTTTGTTGGAAGCATAGGCTGATTCAGTTTTTAGAGTTTTTTGAATACCTTTAGGAGACAGGCTATTTTACTTGGATACGGCTATATCACTTGGTTTTCATGCTTCCCTGGTATTTAAATGACATATACTTAATAATGATATGTCCTATTTTTATTTGGCCCAACGTATAAGCATTGCCATTTAGCGTGGTAATGCGGCTAACATACTGGGCACGCTGCTCTCTGGTTGTGAGTTGGAGCTTCACTAGATCTTAAATGGTGTATAGGTTTATCTGCAATATTATTTTGATGTTGTAGTTAGTCATTTCGTTTTTGGTAATAAAGGCAGTTAGTCTTTTAGTTCATATTACTCTTAATAATTTTTTACTTTCTGCTTTCTAGTTCTGAAAAGTCTCTACTGCGCAAACAATTACTTATTTTATAGACTGATTCCTGCCATTCTCAAATACTTTTATGCGATCTTATAAGAATACACAATTGACACTAATTCTTATATAATTTCCAAAATTCTTGTTGAAAAGAAATCTGAGAAAACCTATAAAACAACACCTAGACAAACACACAAACTGATAGACGTAAGACCATTTGCCAGACTCGAAACAGTAAAGCTTTCCTCTTTCGGACAATAACCAAAGTCACGATTTCATTCAAACGGCAAGTCATTCCATTAGTCATTTTGTCTTCGGTGGTCTTTAGAACGCGTTGTTAAACTCCGACACACGTGTCACCGGGAAATGGTATGAAATGCTATCTCCTACTTAATATGCGTCCCTGGTACTTAAACAATAGGTACGATTGATTAGTATGCGCGCGGGTGCAACGCCATCTAGCGACGTGTGTGAACTGAACGTTTGAGGTTATGTAATGAATTAACAATGTTAATAAAGTAAAGTAAATTGACCTTTAAATAACGTTCGTTACAGGCAAGCCTTTTTACGCTTGAATTAAAAAATATTAAAAAAAATTATGTCATAATTCTTATGTTCTTAACTTATAAATATTAATTATATACGACAATATTAGTTGTTAGTTTAATAGTTCTCATGACATATATTTACATTTTGATTGCTATGTTTAGTTATTAGTAATATTTTACTATGGTTGTTCGTTACACAAGAACGAAGATTCTACAAGCTGCATTCACATAATATGTTCGCTGAGTTTATAAAAAGATTGCTTTCAAAAAAATAATTCATTTTTTGTTTGAACGTAGTAAAATTGAGATCCATTACACTATTAGGTAATTTATTGTACATCAGTACTGTGGTATAAATCCACTGCTTCTTACATTTAGCTAATCTGTTTATTGGTAGGATTACTAGTAGATACTTATGCTTTTGCCTATATGTATAAATTGGTAATCATGACACATCAAATATCATAGAAAACAGATGTTAATGACAGGCCTTAACCAAGGCTTATATGTCCCAACGCCATAGATTTTGAGTTTTAGACGTCGAAGATTTTTGACTTTGACAGTATATCTCTCAAAAATAGGGAATTTTCTAAACCGATTTTGATCACATTTGGTAGGTAAATGCGGAATACAAAACTTATAGATTCTTCCATTTTGTTATTAAACGTAATTTTTTTCTGCATATTGAAGTCGAAGAAGAAGAAGATGGATTATGTTTTTTGAGTGTATGTATGTATGTATATTTCTTTGGCACGACCTAGAGCCTAAACATCTTGTCGTATTTTTATGTGAGTGGTGTCATTAGATTGGTCTTAGTCGTGAGAGTGACAAGTGTACATCAAAATTAAAAAAAGGATAATACACAGGTTTAACGATTGCAGTCGGGTTTTTTCAAACTCGCTTTTAACCACTTGTTTTTAACTATTACTGGTTTGAAACTAAGAACTGCCTTTCACTGACAAAAAAACGACAATTAAACTTACAATGGTGGCTAAAGATGGCGTTCAACGAAGCTAACCAAATGTTGTTCAAACAGAAAGGTGTGGAATTCTCTTAGGAGGTGTTAGAAGTGGCGAGTTACGAGTAAAGACGCGCTCACACTATATTCTCGTATTTCTTGAGGAAGTTATTTCAATAAATAAAACTGTATATCCCCACACATAATATAAATGCGAATATGTGTTTGTTAGTTTATTGGTTTGTTTGTTTGGCTTCTCTTCAGTAACTTAGTGACTGATCGAATTGATTTTTAGCCGACTGCTAAAGAAGGAGAGTTATGATTTTCGAGTGTGTGAATGTATATTTCTAGAGCCTAGAGCCTAAACGGCTTGTCGTATTTTTATATGAGTGGTGTCAATAGATTTGTCTTAGTCGTGAGAGTGAAACAGGGTACATCAAAATTATAAAAAAAATATTTAAGGACGATACACAGGTTCAACGATTTTGCAGTTGGGTTTTTCGAACTCGCTTCTAACCACTTGTTTGCATAAATATATTTCGAGGTCTAGTTCCGTAGATTACTTTTTAGCCAGGAAAACAACAATGACGCGGTCGTAGTCGCGGGCATACTTAAAAAATATCAATAATTATCAATATCATCAGCGAGAAGACGTCTGCGGCAATACATAGGCCTCTCTCTTAGAACGCCATACCGAACGACAAGTTGCCAATTGCTTCCACTGGTTACTAAAAAATATGAATCTAGTAAGTTTGCCTTTTGAGTCTGTCCTAAAATTCCATACTCCCGTATACACTGAACAAAAAATGTTTTTGAAATATAAGTATGAATGCATCTTATGAGGTACTCTAAAAGTTCTTTCGTCTTCCACTTCATGTTTGTGTTGTTTATCGAACAAAGAACGCTTGTGTTCCGTACATTGTTTAAAGACGAAAGTGTTTTGACTCGAGAACTTACTAACTAATGTTTTTGGAGAAAGAGTGACGCAATCTTGTGTTTAGATTTACAAAAATATCTCTTTTGAGTTGCATCTTGTGCTAGTTTAGACATTCTACAACACAACACAATATTTCTTTATTGCACACCAAAAACAAAATATACAATAAGATATAAACAAGAACAACACATCGGTAGTACATAGTGCAGCCTTATCGCCTAAAGCAATTTCTTCCAGGCAACCTTGAGATGGATCGCATTAGATGAGAACAGTCGCGTCGGTGGTATATCAATAGCAAAAATAAAAAAAGGCATGGTACAAATACAAAAAAACCAGAAAAAAAAATATTTAAAAAATAATCAATACACACAATTAATACATACCTATACATACCTATACATACATGTCATACTCGAAATAATCATTCATAAATAAATGTTCCGGTTAATTTAAGGAGAGATACTCGTAATGATTAAATTATTGTGTTTTCTAATGTTACATAAATATATTACAAATACAGGCTGCTTAAATCAAGTGGGTTCATGTTGGAAAATTAAAACCAATGATTGTCAAAATATATCAAAGCTGGTTAAAAATAATACAAAACAGAAATTGATGATTTCATGATGACTTGATAGTTTTTTTCTCATATTTAACACGGACGAATTGCATTGCATTTTATTTTTGATGAATATTAATTTAAAATCATGTGGCCGACTATACAGATCAAATAAAATAATAAAATGTTTTCACACGGTACATCATTAAAATTCTAAATTGAGCGCAACACATCCTTTTTATGAGAGTACGGATATCCGTCGAGGCGAGCTGCACTCCGCACATATAAATATACAATTTAATACTAAATTACTTCATAACAATTATAGATTTTTTTTATTAACTATTCATTGTTTATTCATTGAAACTGAATTGGGTGTAGGTGGCCCGAGATCGTGAAATATGGAAGGATTTGGGGAAGACCTTTGCTCAGCAGTGAGACAGTATAGGTTAAAAAGTCATTGTATACATAGGAAAATATAGTTTACAGGTGAATAAAAACTTAATAAATAATAAAATTATGATTGATTAATGTTGAAGTAAAATTTTAATAATGAAAATACTTGAAATATTACGGAGTTCGACAGAAGACATGTTAGACCTATAGGGATAACTTGACAACCGGTGGTTTAGGTGCTAACAGATCCTGCTTCGAGATCCGTCGGTCCGGGTTCGATTCCCGGTCGTGGCAGTTGTATGAACGATGAGTTTGAACATCTGTCGAGTCTGGATGTCTTTGTGTGTTTGTTAATGTTGCATGGCTTCCCGTCACAGGAGAAATCCTAGTGGGGAGCTATGTGTGTGAAACGTAATAAATGTTTGTATAGTTGTTGGTGAGCCAAACAGGAATTAACCATATTTAAGGCGAAATCTCAGTTCCATTTTACTACTTCTCGGTATGTAATTTTGAATAAAATTAATATACGATTTTTTCTCAGCACATACAATACAATACAATAATTATTTACTGTCACAACAAAAATACGACATCAAAAGAATAAAAAACAAAGAACGTGGCACAATAAAGCAGTCTTATCGCTAAAAAGCAATATCTTCCAGACAACCACAGAAAAGAACACAGAAACTAATGAACATCACAGAAGCTTAATTATACGAGTATTTTTAACCGACTTTCCAAAAAAAGATTATAAGGTTATCACAGCGACGGCTGGACCGAGTTGATCAATTCTTTGTTTGTTCTAAGGGGTATTACAGAGCTATAAGCTAGAGGCGCACTTAGCCAAAAACAGTCCTACTGATCTACTTTCACTACGAAACCAACTCTAAATTCGAGAAATAAAAATCAGCTGCTTCACACATTGTGTCGACGACCGATAAACTTTTGTATGGAACCGTCGAATACATTTTTGGTCCCATAGCAAAAGTTATTTGTAATGATGAGTATAATTACTCTCTTTCGGCTCAGTATACCCCTAACCTATAGGTTTCTTACACCCCTAACCGTACCTTTATATACTTCACTTCACATAACGTGGTCTCGTTTTATTTTATCAAAACCGATCAGGAGTTTGTTTTATAAATGAAACTAAAAAAATGATTTGGCGAAAAATGAAAGTCGGTTAATCCTTTTTTTATATTAGACTTGTTATAAATCATATGCATAGTAGATTTTCAAGATTTGTAGGCGCGCGTTGAGTTCTTTTGCATGAGCCTTAATTGCTGTCAAGAACTGTTCATATAAAGGTAAAGCTTTTCTCTCTAAAGACTTTCAATTCGCTATTTGTATTTCCCCGCTTTCTGTTCAACAATGACGTCATTATTTCTATAAAAAAATGTATGTAACAAAAGAATTGATTATTAAGTATTTCTTGAACATAAAACTATAAAGTTAATAATACGCCTCTATAGAAGCGCTAGTAATGCATAAAATCTAATAAAGATTTTTATTTCTTTTCTTTTGCAACTCATAAATATAATCACCTTTCCACCACGCATACAATTTCTTTGCAAAAATATCTCACTTATATCATTTCGTTCCGGTATACTAAACTCGATTAAACTATCCAATCGATTTCACGTCTTAACATTAACGACATAGTGCTCAAATTATTTTATCACCTTCGGTAATTGTTTCGGTAAAAATCTTCAAGAGAATTTTAGCTTTAGGCAGCTTAGAAATAAGGATGTTTTTGTTCTGCTAAGGGCATGTTTTTAGTATAGGGTGTTCATCGGAGTGTGACGTCATTTAATTCGTTCTAAATGAAACATATGATGGAAGTGAGGTGAATGACCTTTGGAAATTGCATTGAATAACAAAGAGGTTTGTACGGCCTTGAACGTTGACGATTTGATGAATTTTATTCGCTAAATTAAGCATTTTGTGCTGAATTGATACATTTTTATCGAATTTTTGCATAATATACGAATTTCTAGTTTTAAATAACTGTTATGATCGTAAATTACAATAGAATTATAGTTGTATGTATTACTTATGTATAGATATTCCAATATAGACTTATTCGATTACGTACTATTTGATTTTTAATTGAGATGATTAACGACTGAAGCCAAAAACACTAGCCTATGTGTTATAATATCTCTTAAACTAGTTTTATGAAAAACTTAAGCGTAATTATTAACTTCAAACAATCAAAATCGGGCCTAAGATTATATACAGAATAAACCACATAATATATAGAATGTGTGAATATGTTTTAAGTTACAAACAACTGTTAAATATCTTGAATGATGGTCATCATTTTCTTTCTAGGCAATGGCAAATTACTAAATCGCTTTGTAAACTGCAAAATACGAGTACTAACTTCAGTAACTAATTTTGAAGCAAGTTTCATAATTTGTGTTTAAAATAATTTAATATTATTTATTTACTACTAAGCAAAGTGTAACTTAACTTTTTTCATAAAGTTGTATGTCTTATATTTTTTGTCTTTTCTGTTTCAGAGATCACCATCTGCCGCAAAACATCTTGAAGGTAATACAAAAATTATTTTAACGATTTATTCTGTGAGAGAATTATCTAAAAATCATTTACACTAATAAATTGCACTAGGGCTGCCACTTAGCTTATTCGGAGGAAGTACGTCATTATTGCATCGTATAATTTCCAGGATGATATCATTAATGTATCGATCCCTATAATATAATGTGCAATAATCAATCATAATGATTGCTAGTAATCAATGTTACCATTTTCTATTACTATTACCATTATTTCATGAGTTATTGTCTATATAAATTAATTTATGGCACATATAATAGAATATATTATAGAACATGATATGGGTACATAGTTTTTGCAACTTTAGAAATATTTATGTTTTCATACTGTTTCTTATAATATTATTATTTCATATATATATATATTTTTTATATTTACTAAAATATTTTATTGCTAATATTTCTTGAATCACGAAATATTTTATAAAAATACAATATATTTAAAAAATTACAGAGATCGTGCCATAGTTTGGTTTACACTTAGTGAACTTTATCAAGGTGTTTGTTATGAGGTGTTTGTGTTCTGAACGTTCGTCACCCACTCACAACAGAGTTTTCTAACGTGTGAAAGATTTCAATATAAAAACCAAAACATATCATTTATATTTTGTTAATTCGATACTTCTAATTATACTTCTAAACTATATATTTAAAAACCGTTACTAACTACGACTCCCATATTTCACTAAAACTGAATACTTTTATAAAACAGTTCTCAAAACTTCCGCATATTACTACTTTTGTTATTAGATATGTGCTGAGGAATTAACCCTGGAACCAGGGACACAAATTTCAGATTTAATTGCTTCCATTCAGTCATAAATATGTTATAAAACATAAGATCATAATACAATGGATCCCGTCGGGTGCGTCGGGTGCTTCGGGTGCATCAAATAGGAGAGAGGAGGATATATTATACAAATTAAAAATAAGCTTAAACATAAGTAAAAGTAATTTAATTAAACTAGAATATTATCTAGAATTTCGTTTCAATTTGAATAGTAGACTTGGTTAATTAGAAACTGTTTAAGAGAACGCGTGAATTTAATGTCATTTTCTGTATATTTTATATCGTCATTTAGTTCATTGTATATATTTATAGCCATGACCAAAGTAGCAGTGGTCGAAGCAGTAAAGTAGTAATAGGCAAGGTTCGCTGTCCCCCGGTCTGCGGTAACAAACGATTAAAACTGGGGTTCTCGTTTGGGGGTTGTTAGATTTGGTAACATGGTAACATAATATTTTGAAAAAAATGCCTTGGACATATCGCAAAGTTCAAGAGGGGCTCGTTAGGCCTTCGAAGTTATCACAGAAGCAGGCCATGTAAGGGGTTTTAAGGGGTGAATATTAAACATAACCCGGTATCCCAAAGCAACCGGGTATCTTGAGAAAATTTCCTCCCAGTAATAAAAACGGATACTAAAGTATATATATATATATATAAGAGTCTTGATTAATATATAGGTTATTTTTAATCCTGTTTGAGGCGGGTAACACCGCAGAGCGCAGCTAGTCGTGATATAACCCCAGGTGTCGGTGTTTCCTCTTAGCCAGGCATTACTAGACGATGTGTCGGTGAGTGGATGATGAGGCCCACGCAGATTCCTGCCGCTTCGTCACGCGCCCAATGACCTTGCCTTAGCCTGAATAGATGTAGACATAGTTCACACCTCGCATACCAGTATGGTCAAATTTGACCGACCGAGCGAAGCGCCTCTGCTTCTGGTGTGGCAAAGAAATCTTGACCCTGTCAGTGTGTTAAAAGTAAAGATTAACGAAATATTTATTGACCTCTAAATGACGTTCGTAAAACAGGTCATGTTATATTTAAATTAATAATAATGTTTAAAATAATCTGTTTTTATTTATTAAGTAAATACGAGTAGTTTAATATTCCTGTTTGCATTTGCTTACCTATAGTTCGTTATTTCTAATTTATTTTGACAAAAGTTTGAATATAAATTTAGAGAATTTTTATTTAAAAAATTTGTCGTTCTGTAATTATATGATAAATTTGCTACAGCGCTATTCACCGGCCGCTGTGATCCGTATATTTCTGCTACATATTATAAAATGAATTCCTTCAAAGGCATCCTTTTTTTAAATACATATCTTATTTTCCAACCTATGTCCAATCAAAACCAAAATTCATATTCTACGAATTCTTACATTTTAAGATGTCACAAATTAACTTCCATATTTTATTTATTTTTATTATTAATTTCTGCTAATTATCTACCATTGTAGATAATAAAACAAGCATTACATTTTACAGACCAATATAGCCAAATCATAAAATATCTTTGAAAACAACAAAGAGGCATATTAGCTATTAAACTCAGAGATTATACTTAAACCACTCATAATAATTGAACTTAAGCATTTACGATTTAATTTTTGTTTACAGACATGTTGTAAACTTAGTAAACATGTCTCTAGCGGAAAGCTTATACGATAGATTTGTCTTAATTTTTGCATTTTCTACTAAACTGCTCTCTTTTCTGAGAAAACGCCCCCTTCAAATAAATCTCGCAGTATAACAAAGAACCGTACAAGCAAGCATTACAGAAAGTTTCGTCAAGATTGGTTGGAAACTGCGAGCTCATGTATATCAAATCTTATTGTATTTCTTTTATAAAATCTTGATATGTTTTCTAAATTATTATCAACGCTAATTTCATTTGCAATTATGAAACAAAGATATATGCAAATAAACAAAAGCATATTAATTTTACTGACTATCCAAAAAGATAGGAAATACTCAATTCGACAGTATTTCTTGTATTTTTGTTATCTGATTTCTCGGAGATAGCTAGACCGATTTGTTTAAAGCGATATTTTTCAAAACACGACCAATTTGATTAAAATTTAAATGGTTTAGTTTGATTTTTAAATCGTAACAACTGAAATAGCTATATCAGCGCTTACAAAGTTATATGAGAAACAATATTGATCGCTGGCGCTTGCCCTAATAGAAGTCAGTAAACCTTTCTTAAAGAACTTGTTTCCAGAATTAAATATGTTCTATCGACCATCATGCGTCATAAATAGATGCAATGCCGTAATATTGAGATAAAGTAAATAAACGATGACATTGGCAGTGACCCAGTACTTAGCGCCGGCGAATTTATTCAAAACCGGATTTGGATCGAGATGTTTTGCTTTTTGTAGAAAAACGTCTTCTACTTATGGAGAAACGTATACGTCTATCTGTATCCTACTTCAGTAGTTTTATGTCTCCGATGAATTATAAAAGAAAATGCTCATATTTTAATCAAGAATAAGTATAGTTTAAGTTATGACTTAATTATTAGTTTTTAATACATACAGTATATCTTTTTATCGTGAAAATTGTTGTAGTTTTTTTTTTGTTAAACTTTCATCATGTTTTATAATTTTGTGAACTAAAAATGTGCCTAATTAAATGCAGAATTAGATGTAATTAAGTTAATTAATTTTCTCTGTGCTATATATTTTTTTGTTATAGTTAGACGTTTCGTTTTTAGTAATAACGTCACTTGTAGTTAGTATGAATACTGATTAGGTTATTATTTCTTATGACTACCACCTTAGTCTAGTGACTAGCATGCTGGCTTCGAGATCTCACGGTTCAGGGTTCATCAGAAAGTACCAACAAAATACAAAAATATTTTTAAAGATTTCCAAACGACGCTGAGAAATAAGAGAACACGTTAAGAAAAATCGACCAATTAAGAACCACCCAATTACAGTTTATCGGCTACGTACCCATCCAACTCTGAATATGAAAAAAACAGCTGTTCCATACAAAAAGATGATAGGTCGTCGACAAAATGTATGGAACAGCTTATTATTTTTTCTCGAATTCAGAGTTGGTTCCATAGTGAAAGTTGTTTCTTAGGATGGATACAGTGACCCTTTTCGACCCACACCCCTAGCATCGTCATCGTTTCACAAGCTTCAGCAGGTACCTCTTAGAAAATAACTGCTATCACCATTACCACTCTAAGTATCACTTATACAAGTGTTTCAAGTACCGTCTTCAATATGAGGTTTTAGACGCAGTTACTGGCCCGAGGGCTAATAGTCGCGAGGACGCTGCGGTGTGACCCGACCCGACCCCACGCTCCTACAGATTGATTCTACGTAATCTGTTACCTATCACTTATGACAGGGTTTAACATCTTACGGCACACTGAGGAATCGCTCTTGTAAACTTACTATTATGTAGAATCATCGGCAAACAATTTGCACCAATGACGTTGACTGGGCAGTGATCGTTTCTAAGTCTATGTCGAATCGTAGTATGCGGGATAAGATACTTTTCTTTATAGGAGGCTTGCGTTTGCCCCCAACTCGTCTGATTTGAAGCGACGATACGGCTAAGATGGGACACGCTTGCCTAGAAGAAACCGATTCACTTGTGAACAGCGAATTGAAAAGACCCAGATTATAGTTATTAGGAAATTGAGAAGAAGCCAGCGAGTTCGTTCCCTAATCTAGCACATACTCGTCGTAATCTTAGTCCTAACATCATCATCAGCTTAGTTTCATGGTCATAATCTTAGTTTCATCATCATCAGCTTAGTTTCATGGTCATAATCTTAGTTTCATCATTATCAGCTTAGTATGTTACTATTACTTCACTACCAACTATTGTATAAAATAACTGCATCAAAATAGATATTAATAACCTAATAAACCTGTAAAATCTAGTAATAACCGGTTATACAGCTCCTCCATTTTGTAGAATGCTATTAAATTACAGCGTATGAGAGTACTTCATCTCTATGACGACTTTTAAAACGATATATCTCCTCTACAACCCCACTGTAGAAAAAATATAAAATGTTTCGAACAGGCCTATTCTATACAGGGTGACCTTTTTGACATCAAACACTTGCAATGATTTTTTTTTAAAGAATAACCGACTAACAATTTCCATTACGGCAGGCACCGATAGCAATTTTTTTGTTATTTCGATTTAAAATCAAACCACTGGACCGATTTGGATATAATTTAAATGGGACCATATATGGAAGCTATAAAAACAAAAAAGGTTTTTTCAAAACGTTCTACCTTTCTTCGAGAAATCAGGTAACAAAAATTTTATAAAAAGCTGAATTAAGTACCTCCTCTTTTTGGAAATCGGTTGAAAAAAAAATAAGACGTTTATTGTTTAGATGTTTTTTAGGTATATGTTTTGTATTTTTGTTATTCCGTAAAAAACTTAATAATATTAGTATGGACGCGCTTGCCCGTACTTTATACAATTTTTTCAGCATAAACTTTAACGAAGATTTGTACTGTTGCTTATTGGAATTGGAGTTGATCGCCAAAGTTTTTAACCCCCGACGCAAAAACGACGGGATTTCATAAGTTTTAAGTGTCTGTGAGAAATGGTAGTTTACATATTTTTTCACAACTCCCTCAATAGGTTTATTTTCTATTTTCAATGCATATCATAAAACGGCTTGACCTGTAAAATACTCTATAATAAATGGCAGCCAAAACAAAATAGAGAATTCGATTTTTAAAATTGTTATTTTACTCGTAACCTCTAAGATATTACCTTGGATATTGTAATAAGTCAGCTAGGCACCCTGTATAGTGAAATAAAAAGTCCTGGATAAGGATGCGGGCGGTGGACAGATCGAGTTACCGGCCTCATAATGTGGACGGACGAGAAAAAAGTACGTAATGGCAATACATGTATTATTACCGAGAAAGTACTGTCGGGCGGGAAAGTGTTATCACTGTATTTATAATTAATTAAAGGTTTTATACAAACAGAAAAACTTATTAATTAATATCAAATAATTAACTATAACATAAATTGCTTAATATTTTTTATGCATTAACATACTTAGTTATATTACAAATTAATGTAATGTTATGTAAAAAAATAATGTCAATTGTAATGTGTGATGTGAATAAATAAATTATTTTATTTTAATTTCACTTGTGGCACTAGATGTAAGAAATTTCATCTGTTTCTAATCTTCTAAAGGTATTATTTTATTAACTAAATACAGTTCTTACAAAATAATAATTGAAATCATGTTAAGTTCGAAATCATCATCAGTCAGAAGACGTCTACTGCTGAACATAGTCCTTCTACGTAGCTATTCCGAACTACAAGCTGCCAATTGTATCCACGTGTCACTTGTGACGTTTACTATAAGCTGTGTTTAATGTTAACGTGTCCAAAATGAGCAGTTAATTCATTTATTATTCATCATCTAATCATCTACAGGCTTTTTTATTCCACTGCTGGGCCTCTTTCATGTAATGTCATCTGACTCGGTGCTGTACAAGTCATGTCCAGGTCAAGTCTGTTATTTGAATTGTATCAGAATTACAATTGCACTGTGCCAATATGGCCGTTTCGACATAGAAAGAGTTAGTATAAAAAATTATGTTTTGTTTAAAAGTAACTGTGGCCTATTCTTTGTCAGAATGGCCATTTTGGCACAACGCAATTCTAATTCTGAGACAATTAAAATAAAAGACTTAACCACTAGGTTAGATCCTGCGAAAGTTATATCGTTACCACGTCTTGCCCTCGGCCATCACTCCGGCCACTATAACATCTGAAAATTAATCTGCAGTTTAGGCTCTGCGTTGATTGTGAGCTGTCAGCCAGTCAGGACTTACTCTTTTAACTATACAGATTTTGACAAATCCAAGAGTCTTATTACAAAAACAAACTGAACAATAACAGTTTTGTTCACGAGTGTACTCACTTGATTAGAATTTAAGTACTTTAGCTATAAATATATGCACTGCCAATAATATGGTTAAGTTAGAATAATTGATGACTTGTACGGAGATATATTACATACTCATTGTATGAGCGTTGGTATTAATATTGAGGTCATATTTATCTTCATCAACATAGTTATTCTTGCAGCTCCCAACTAGGATTACTCCTTTATCGTGATGCAGTGCATCATGCACAACAAACACAGACCTTAGAACAGATATTCAGACTCATCATTCGAGCCGCCACTGCCGGGAATTGAATCTGGGACCACCTGCTTTCGAGCTTTTAGTGCTAGTACTTTTAGTCTCGAGATTTTAGTGCTTAAAATAAACCCTGAAGAAGTTCATCGAATGAGAACAGTATATTGTACTATAGTTAAACATTTTTTAAAATCAGATACGAGTTTAAAAGCCCCGTATATAAAACAAAATGTGTCTAACTAAATATGATAATATTAGTAATAGAAAATTCTAAAAAAATTTAAACACAAGTTTTACTATTTGTGAGCTCCCAGGTTGAATTTAAGTAATTGTCATACACCGTGTTAATGCGGCTAGCATGTTGGGCACGCCGCCCTCTGGCGGAGGGTTGGAACATTTGGATTATCTATAGATCTTTAATGATCTATATGTAATCTTTCTGCTATATTTTTTGTTGTTGTTATAGTTAGTTAGTAATTGTCTTTTTGGTAAAAAAAAAAAACAAATAAAGACTGAGTTACGTGGTTACCATTAAAATTAAATCAAGTTTCAAACGAACACAATTTTTTACTTAAAAAAAAAGAAACGTTAATCAATTATTAATAATCGAGTATCATATCTTAAAATTAACGACACAAAATTAGAGGTACATTCGAGTTTTAGTCCGCCAAAATAACGGTAGCATCGATTTAATAACATAACCGTACCGTCCACGTATCGATTCCGGGAAGGATCGATATCGATTCTAATCGAGTACCGAATATGGAATCGATTATCGAAACTTACGTGACTGCGAGTAGCTGAGTGGTCATTATGTAGGAGTAGGCTATCCCGTTTGCACATTATGACATTTTGAAGATGGTATTCAATACTACGTGGTGGTATTCAATTCAACAACTATATTAAAAAAAAGTACTTGCAAAATATTTCTAGACTTTAATTTAATTCAATTCAATTAATATGCGCTAAACTCATCGATACCATGAGGATAAGAGGAATGGCTCATTCCTTGCTCAAAGAATTCCAGTGGCAACTCAAGGCGGAATACAGGCAGCGTTGACTTTCCATTCTTGGGACTTTGCTACACGTACAATTTTTTTCACACTTTTAATCATATTTAAAGTTTAGGTTCTTTTTATTTTAATTTGTTTTTTAAATTTGACAAAAGTTTTAAACGTTGAATTCAATTTAATTTATATTGAAAGAAGGAAAACATGTAAAAGAACCCGCATGTTGGCGATGTTTAATAACGAAGAATGTTTAATTGGTCAGCGTTGTGGATTTGGCCTTTACCCTTCATAGGGTACCTCTTTACCTCTTCCTTACTAGTAGGGTGCTATGGATTCATGTGTATTAGGTATACGTAATTTAATTTAACGTTCGAACTACCATGATAATGATTAGTTGCTAATTCCATTCTCAGTTCACTCATCCAATGCAAGGTTTGATCGAATAAAGCCGGCTGATGCTAATTGTAGAATCATCGTTCTTGTGTAACGAAAAACCATTACAAAATGTTACCAATAAGTAAAGAAATAAATATGTAATAAACATGTATATTTTAATTAAATTTTCTCCTCATATGAAGTTTTAATTTAATTTATAAAGAATTAAATTAAAATTCATGTTAACTATTTATTTTTCTATGTAATGATATATTTACATTTGTTGCTCAATATATAATATAATACATATTTGTTCTTAGAACTGTAAAGTATTTAAATAAGTTAAAATAAGTTTAATTTTTTTGAATAATTAATAATTCGATTATATTAAAGGCCAATTATTATTTTTTATTGTTATTTTTATTCAAATTTAGTGCAAAGGTTTGATTTTGAAACCGATACAATTAAAAAAGATCTAATGACGCCTGCCGTAATGTAAGTACGTCATCACTTTTTTAAATTAGTATTGTTAAACTATAATTTGTTATAAAAGAACCATTTGTCACAAAAAAGCCATGAGTTTTATGCTCGTGTCTAACAATCAGTAGATAACCATGATTGAGCTAGCATTGTGCGAGCGTCACACAAACATTGCTAAATCTTTGACAATGGTCTTTGAGAATTGACGTAAATGACAATGGATTTTGTAAGTTATATTTTCATATGAGTTATAGGAACTTAAAAAAAGACAACCGACTGCAATTCTGCAGACGCATATTATACAAATTTATCAATTATTCCGATTTACCAATCAAACTACTGGATTATAAAAACGAATATTCCTATGTATTGAAATCTGCCTCCTTGTTTGCAGTCGGTTTATTTAGGAAGCCAACACTGGCAAAATAATCTTTTTAATTTATGGCGTTATATAATTACAAACCTAAATTTCTTGAAGTACGCATCAAAATAAAAAACTTTATCTAAGTTAATTTACCAAAGCTTTAGTTTTTTTTTACGTATAAGCTTTGTAATTGAGCGTGGTAATACGGATAGCATGCTGGGCACGCCTAGCTGTCATAAATAAAAACAACCCACTTAAAAAACAAGCTTAATTTAATAACCCTCCCCGAATCGAACCACGAAGGAAAGCTGCCCATGACGCAATATTAATATTTTTGTATTTCATGATTTAAAAGTATCAAAACGTCTGGTGGAAGCGACATGTGACCAGAGTGCTGACTCTTATTTTGTCAAAAATTTAGCATTGCCATTCTACGTGGCAATGCTGCCAACATTCTATGAACTTTCCCTTCTACTGGGGGTTTATTATTAGATTAGTTTTTATAGCTGTGAATGATTTTTCCTTTGCTTTTGTGTTTTATTAAACTAACTTGATAATTCTTTGGAATCTTTTTTTCAATGTTCTCGTATGTGAACTGATTTTATAAAGACGCCTGTACCGATTGGGATTTTGTTTTGTTAGAAAGAGTATACATTCGAATTGTTTCAACTTTTTTTTTCAAAATCAATTCGGAAGTCGTTTGGATTGGATAAACTTAATTTTTCGCACGGAGATAGTTAGTGATCAAGATAGCCATAGACAACTTTTTTTCGTGAAACAACACGAGCAAAGCATTACCTAGTAAAGATATATATTTATTGACTATAGTCAGTCAATTAAATCCAAATTCACTTCACTGTTAGCGAATCACTTAAATCACTATAGACCCACATAAATTATTTCGTAGAATTAGCCTAGAATAAAATAAACCTCATGAGTGCAAATAGCAAATCTTCAATGCGAGCATTAAATCCAAAAACTAATTAACTAAACAAAACACAATAAAATTTAGAAACAACAAGTTCCCTTCATAAATTAAAAGTAAATAAAACTCAATAGACGAAACAACTTCTAAGATAATGCTAAAATAATGGCCTATAACAAAGGTTTAACGTTAACTCATAAAAAGAGCCTAGGTAATGACTTAGGATAATGTCTTAAATAAGGATGTCAATAAAAGATAGGCAGATAGATAGACTTAGCTAGAGGAACATTATTTATTATGCTCACTCAAAACACAAAACAAACAACATAATGTACTCGTAGTTATTTTTCATAACATATTTATTAACAGTTTATTAAAACACAAAGGCAAAGGAAAAAAACATTCACAGTAATAAAAACTAATCTAAAAAAATAAACCACCTGTAGAAGGAAAAGTTCCAAGAATGCTGGCAGCATAATAGAACTAGGAACTTCATTCTTAAAATCGGATCAAAAGCGGTCTCAACAACCTTTTCAGGAACGAAAATATAAATTATTTTTAGCTAGTAATATAATTTATTCTCCCAGCAAATCCTTCTATTCAGCGATATTCTATTGTAGTTATGTACGTGGGATGTCACCCACGGTCCTGATTTACCTCCGGGCGCGATGGTAAATCTATCATGTTATCTATAAGATACGAGTACTACCTCTTCCGCGTGGTGGCCTTCTGAGATATAGCGGGGAAATTTGTAAGAATTTCTTGTGATTTGCATGTGTAGCTATTACATTCTGAGTAAAACAAAAAAATAGGGATACGTTATTTTCCACTCTTTAAATTATCGTAGTAAAAATGGGGGACTGAAAAATTGAAATGTTGTCTATTGTTGTAACCCCTTGTAAAGATAGAGCCAGCAGCCAGACCTATTAAACTTAGTTTCATTTTGACAACATTGAAACGGCGAACTTTAATAGGGAACTTAGTTTGCTTGCTCTGGTTTTCACCTTTTTCATACCTAATTATATATCCTATAAGGGGCTCTTTTAGGCTCAAAATCACTGTCTGCTTTGTAAAACTGTCATAACTGAACCCAATGTCGAGTTTTACCGTGTTCGCTGAAATAATGGCGTCTCTGTCTGTGTATTTCTTGCAAAACTAGTAATTCTGCAAGTTTTAATGTGTAATATTGGTGGATTATTAACGATTAATGTCTTGCTTATGTTCACAAATGTGGGCAAGCGATATAAAAACGGAATAACGTGTGAACTCTCTATAGAAACAATGGTAAAGTCTCTACCGCTTTCAGAGGGTACATGATGTGATATATTTAATTTAACTTGATTGATTAATAACATGACAATTGATAAACTTAACGCTGGCATATATACTAATCATATGGTGCCATATAACAAATGAAAAAAAACCTATGACTGTCACGACACGACCTTTGCGCCAAGTATTCCTCACTATGACATTCTAAGTCCATACCAACTTTATGATGTGTATGACAGCTCAAAGAACTCGCACAAAAAGCGCTCATCTCTGTCCAACTGACACAATTGCAGTGCAGTAAGTGTAAACAGTGGAATCCTTGACATTCAGACTCACAGAGAGTATTTAGGTTTCGTAAGTGCGAGGTATTAACAAGCGGATGGCTGGCCAGGGCCTTTGAACCGACCATTAGTGGTGCAAGTTAAAAGAGACAATAAAGAACTTGTTTCATTTTCGGCCAAGATACAGTACGTTTATTAATGAAAACTGTATCGGTTATCTTATTCATTGTGTACAAAAGTTTTTATTTTTTGTGAATTGTAGTAGATTTCTGGCATCCCTGAAAGATTTATATATCTTAGGTTGACTCTAATGGTCTACCAATCTAACGTACCACCCTTCACAAATGTCAAAATTGACACATCCAAAACGTGAAAATCGCCTTGTCGCGTACATAAGGGGGAAATATTTTGATTTGAAAATAATTTTGTACACCGCGATAAGTAACGTTATTTTGAATTTGGTTGATAGATTAAAGGTTAATAATCCCTTACGTATTTATGGTATCATGTACACTGTCCTGGCCGGGGCTCCATACATATCAACAACATATCTTTTAAGTTTCCTTGTTAAATTGCTGGTCGGATGTACTGGGATCTTAATGAGTATTACACGCAGGTAGGACAAAACTATTGTTTTATAGCATATTAAATGTACGTGTAACTAACTCGCCTGATGGTACAATTTTATAGTTCTGAGAACAAGAAATGATACAATGCCACAAAATTAGGCATAAAAACCGAAACCTTTCTAACGATATTCTTTTTAATTAGATATTTTATTTAATGTTTTGTTCCGCACGTCCCTGACAAATGTTACTAAAATCAACTGGTAAATGGCGCCGCAGCAACTTTCCCGACAAACATCATACGTAAAAAAATCTGGCCAGACTTGAAGAAAAGACGTTTTTCAATAAGAGAAACGTGAAGTAATCATAAAAATATGGCTAAGGGAAGAAAACATACGCCTTTTACAGCCAAATGAACCAACCACGCTGGCAAACAAATCCTGGAAAGAATGAAATCCTCTAGAAAATTCAATTGTTTTATGAACGCTCACGGGAACAAAATTGTAAAGGTTTTATGTAGCTAATTTCTCTAGTAGGGCTAGGTTAGCCTAAGGTACTTAACATGGGAACAAGGACTACGGACAGCGCTCGAATCCGTCTTATCAACTGAGACATTACCCGCTTCAGCTTATGCCTTAGATCTGGTTGGTATCTGACCGTCCCGTTACCGAGATACTGACCGATATGTAGGCGAAAGGTCGAGTGGTGTGGTACAAGGTACCTACCACACGGCGGGTTGCCAGCTAGCTGGTTATCCGGGATTGTGCTACTTTTAGCTATTTTCTGGGCATCTTAGCACTCTCGGTAGGTAGCATTTTTCTACCGACTTCGTAATGGAGGAGGTATTTAATTTAACTGTGTTCTATGTAGTATTTTTTACTCGATGGCGAAAGAAGGAGGGTTATGTTTTTCGAGTGTTTGTATGTATGTTTATTCTGTGGAACGTCCTAGAGCCTAAACGGCTTGACGTATTTTTATGTGAGTGGTATCAATAGATTTTGTCTTAGTCGTGAGAGTGACACATGGAACATCAAAATTAAAAATAATAATTGAGGATGATACACAGGTCGACAAACAATTTACAGGTACAATTTAACAGTCGAGTTTTTACAAACCCACTTCTAACCACATGATTTATAATTATTTGCGTGATGTCTCCTCATTTAAAAACTCGTTTCTGTTTCAAAGGCTATCCTTTATGTATTTTCAATACGATTCTATTTAAGTTTTACGAAAATTGCCTTAGTATTAGGGTTTGGTAATAATGACTAATTTTTTCACATCACAATACTGAAAAAATTTTTTCAGCATCTGCTAAATTGTACTAATTAATAAAAACAAATACATAAAGTAAAAATGCATGAAATACTTCAAGAAATGCCGACATCAGCAGGCAGCTATATGAAATTTTAATTTTTTTTAATTAATAAACTGCTGGACCGATTTAAATAAAATATATATTATAAAGTGATTTGATGGCAGCCCTGGCCCTAAGGGCTCGTGATGAACTCTGTCTTACTGCCGTATCTCCAGTAAGTAGGCCGCTCAAGAGACATTGAACTTGCGTTGATATACTTCTAATTATTCATTCCATTCTATAAAAGTTATCTAATTTGTTCGAACAACCGGTAACACTAATAACTTTCAGAGACCCGTAGTTTGACCCCCTTCATAGAAGAGGCCCTTGCCCTACACTAGGACGGTATGAGTTGATACGTACGTAACCAGGAAGATGGGTTAACGACTTAAAATCTGTAGTGGATCTAACCGACACATTATATGGCCGGTTGGCGCAGTTGGTAGCAACTAGTCCCGAGTTCGATCCCCGGACAGGTCAAACATTTGTGTGCATGAACATGTCTATTTAACTTGTGTCTAGGTGTTTATTATATATTTATATCAGTCATCAGGTTACCATAGCACAGGCTTTGTTTGGGACCTGAAGACCTCTGTGTGGATGTTGTCCAATATTATATGTCCTGGAGAAGATTGGCACAGGACTAAGACAGGTGGTATAAAATGAGGGAAGCCTTCACCCAATAGATGTATATGAGAGTCTGCCGATGATGATGTTAAATGAAGGATGTGTTGTTCTACTGCCTTACAAAAATCTCCTTCAATTTATTTTGATTTCTAGCATATTGTACCATTGACGAAAATAATTTAATACTATAAATATTTTACTACTAGCTGTGCCCCGCGGTTTCACCCGCGTAGTCTCCCATTCAGATCATCGAGATAATAAGAACTATTATTTTTGTCGTCGGTTAAAAAGTATCCTATGTTCTTTTCCGAGGTCCAATCTACCTGTGTACCAAATTTCATCCAGATCGGTTCAGTGACAGCGAGACAGACAGACAAAGTTACTTTCGCATTTGTAGTATTAGTTAGGATTATTTAGACTAGCATAACAAATGAGTCTTATAGTATATACTTAGGTTCATAAACATGTGGGAAATAAAATCCATCGGCCTCCATCGAATAAGCAATTGGAGTGTTTTTATTCACGTCTGTCTTATCGATGTGGCCACGGCAGATGGAAATAATAAAATCCCAAACAAAATTCTTAACCAGAAATAATTCACCAAAGCTTTATTTAAAACTCTCTATAGACCTTATGTTCTCGTTAAACGAAACCCGGTATCTGCCATTTTATAACACTGAATAAAAGTAAAACTGTCGCCCAGCGCGAGCGGTCCTCTCCCGGCGGTTTTACTGTCTAATAAATCGACCATTTAATATCATCTAGTACAAAGATTCTCAAGCTTTGGAGTTTGGTTTCTAACATTTATTGTCATGCATATTGCAGTGTTACTATTAGACTCCTACTTTTAGTGGCGTTTTAGATAAACAATATTTTAGTTAAAAAATTAAAAAAAACCTGCTTAGTGCGAGTCCCATTCTAACCTGTAAGTATGTAAGTAAAATAACTCTATGCGTTCATGGGGAAAGGGGTAGTAAGTTTAAATTTATTAAAAGTAATTTTATTATGTAATTAACCAAAAAAATCTAATTTTTGCAATTTTTCCTTTCTCTGTGCTATAAGACGTTGCTTCACATGTGCCCTGTATGTTTTGATTCCCTTGCGAGTGTTATAAGTTTGCAGCATAAACAGCTGTAGCTTCATCAAATCACTTATATCATTGTGTGTATATTCTAATATGGATTTGTTTTTACCTTGTCTATCATGCGCCTACAAAAAGATTGAAATAATCAGGCTTACCTATTGTGAAATGACCCTACAAGTCGTAAACGTAAATAAATCTAGGTTTTAATATGAGATATAGGCGGTGATATTGCGCGTTTATGTTAGGCTTTAAAATGGAGAAAGAACAACAAAATGTCACAATGGGTGGTCTCAGTTTTTAAATTGCCACTTACGTGGTTATGGATAAAGCATACATTAGGAATTGTTTGTTTGTTAGTAGGGAAAGTAAGTATAACTATTTACTAAGTTTTAGTGTGGGATCTGAGGTCTTCAATATTTGTTTCTTTTTAGCCCAATTTAAAAATAATATTTTCTGTATTTTTTTGTTTCTGTTCCTCCATTTATTCAAACATGAATAAACTGGTTTGAAAAATTCCATTGCATATATTTTTTTATCAAAATATTTAATAGTGGTTGAAACTACTTTACAGATTTTGATTAAAAAATATTTTATTTTGAAAATAAAGTATTTAGCGTGGAAATGCGGCTAGCAACTAGGCACGCTGCCCTCTGGTTGTGAGTTGGAGCATTTGTATGATCTGTAGATCTTAAATGTTTTAAACTTAATCAAACTGCTATATTTTTTGCATTTAGTCATTTCGTTTTTTGTAATAAAGTCATTTGCTCTAATATCAATCATTGGTAAAGTAAACATTAATTTCACGAATTCCGGATTTTCTGTCATGAAAATTGTTCATTATTTTATTATTTATTATTATATTATGAGTAGATTTACCCTTATTATTCTAATAAACCCTTATTCCTCTAATATTAATACTAATCTTTATTTAGAGATCATTATTAACGAGTAAGCAAAAAATCAATCATATTCTGCGAACCACTAAACCGGGTCAATGCCTACACTAAAGTGTTTAAGTACAACGCTACTTATTAACTTAACAAATTATTAATCTATACTTGATTAACCGTAACTTAGCACTTACTTATCTAGCGGAATTACTGTGTTAGTGTTTTTATATTAGCAAATATATAGTTTTATAATTAAATGAAGGTGTGAACTTGTTAGATACGATGTTTTTAATTATGAGCGAGCATGGAATTATCTCTTTTTACAGGCTTATCGGTTACAAGTGTACTAAGCCGAAAGGGGGTCACTATACTCATCCTAAGGAACAACTTTCACTATGGGACCAACTCTGAATTCAAGAAAAAATAAACAGCTGTTTCATACATTTTGTCGACGACCGATCAACTTTTTATATGAAAGAGTTAATTTTTTTTTCTCGACTTCAGAGTTGGTCTCATAGTAAAAATAGTTCCTTAGGATGAGTAAAGTGACACCCTTTCGGCTTACCTACACCCCTAGCCGATAGCCCTGTATATAACTATTATGCTATGGTA
This sequence comes from Ligdia adustata, assembly GCA_947049295.1. NCBI lineage: Eukaryota > Metazoa > Arthropoda > Insecta > Lepidoptera > Geometridae > Ligdia > Ligdia adustata. Next base: position 8,821,524 of record OX346237.1, read on the forward strand.
CAGCCGGGGTATATATAAAAAAAACATCACCTGTCCTGATTTGGTTCACCCCTAACGAAGAACTTGTTATAATGTTTATAACCATTATACATTTTAACTTTGAAACATTTTTTTACGGATTCAAATGTTTCTGAATAATTAAAAATTAAATTTGATATAACAAAAGAAATTTTTACATCGGTTCCACCGTTTCCGAGAAATCATGTAACTAACGACCAAAAAACTCGTTAGTCCATTTAGATAACTTATTTTGATAAAACAGATAAAGTAAATTAATTAAACACATTTATTCTTGTTTCAGATCAAATGTTCGGAGAAGTGGAATCTCTTGATTTATTCGTTTATAAGGTGAGCATTTAAAAGCGTCTGTTTCATCGTGACAAAAACGGAATTAATCAAGAAAATAAAAAAAAAAGATTTTTCAACTATATACCTACTGCAAAAACCTAAATATCAACTACAACGCCATCTGCCGGGCTGATTTGTGAATCTAAACCATCGGTGCCATCTTAAAGCATACAAAAAAATTCATTCAAATCGGTCTAGCCGTTTAGGAATTTAGAATTATATATATATAAAGATTTGGCTCAGAAACGAGCCAGTTATATGACGATGTGCGTAGATAGGTAATAATGATAAACGGTTGCTTTCTTAATAAATGATTTAAGTGTTGTTTTCGGTTTGAAAGATTAGGAAAATCTAAATCTAAGTTATCTATGAAATAAGTATGAAGTTTGTCTTACAAGCGAAAAGGCGCGAGTTCAATCCAGGTTCAAGCATGCAGCATTGAACTTTTCACTTACGCACATAATATTCACCATAAGCAAGTTTTAATTTATTTTAAACAAATGATAACGGTTTGAGGGAACCTGCTTGTCGAAGAACGGTAATAACCTTTTGTTAAAGTAAACTAGAGTTATATTTATTGACCTTTAAATAACGTTCGTTACAGGCAACGTCTTATTACACTTGAATTAATAATTACTTAACAATATTAAACTTATTAAAAAATATATTATAGCAAAACATATTATAAACAAAACATTGGTAGTACATTGGGCGGCCTTATCGTCTAAAGCGATTTCTTCCAGACAGCCTTTGGAAGTACCTTTTGGATGTTTTGATGAACCTTTTTCAGTTAGTTAGACTATTAGTCCTTAGTTGCAACTCACCTGATGTAAAGTGACGATGCGGTCTAGGATGTAGCGCGCTTGCCTAGAAGAAACCGATTCACTCGCGTTTTGTAGAGACCGAGATTATAGCTATCGGAAATAGAGAACTTGGCAGCGAATTACACAATCTGGCAGTTCGCACAATAAATGTATTTAAAACTAATGTAGAATTTTTTAAAAACTCGTCGATGTTAGGATCCAATAGTTTTAAATATGCTGGCCTCGGTAGGGGTTATATATTTGAGCCATTTGGAGTCGAGACTTTAGCGCCGTGGGCACCGGGAGCTCATCTTACTCGTATTTACCAAAACTTATCGGAGCGTTTGATTGATTCGACGCGTGACCAGAATGCCGGTTTTTATCTGGCCCAACGTATAAGCATTGCTGTTCAGCGTGGTAATGCGGCTAGCATCCGGGCACGCTGTCCTCTGGTGGTGGGTTTTAGCATTTGGATTATCTGTAGATTTTAAATGGTCTATAGGTATAGGTCTTTCTGCTATATTTTTTTATAAAGGCACTTTCTACCCCTTTCATAGTTTTATCCCTCGAAGTTGGATATCCACATGATAGGCTGCACATGCAGGTGTACTGCGCCGGGTCCATTAGAACCACACCGTTAAAACGACCAGAATTAACCGGGAATTAGATGGTCTCAATCAATTTCAAACCGTCTCTGAATACGGTACAAGTTAGGAACGAAAGCGATTTAACATCGCGATAAGATCAAATGCTAATTGTGCTATCCGTTTATGACTAAAGTCTTATTCGTTTTAAAACGCAAAATTTTTTTGGTGTCAGCTGATTTTAATTATGGAGGCAAATATGATAGTTAGTTTGATTTATTTTATTTTCACAGCTGTTTTCATTTATAAAGTAATCTTCTGGACTGATTTTGATTAAAATACGAGACCTGTATACTCCTGTATTTATGTAAAGTGGATATACTTTAAAGCGAGTGCAAATATAGTATTTTATCCTCATCGACTTTACAAAATAAGAGGTGGTTCTCAATTGAATCCTTGTTTTTATGTGTTTTTACCTAATATCTCACAGATTCTTGCTACCGGCTTCTCTATTTCCTGTTAGATATTATCAGGGTTTTTTGAAATCACGAGTGAATCGATTTCTCCTAGGTAAACGTGCTATAAAATATTGATGACGCAAACGCAAGCCAATTTAAAAAAGACGCCTAATGTGATAAGGAGTCTTTTTATACGATTATAGGCCTTGTAATTTCATATAAACTATATCAAAATCGATCAAATCGATCGATTGGTTTTTAAAATAAAGTACAAATATTCGTAAAAGCTTCTGCCTAATTCAAATAAGTATCCTCTCCTATATCAAACGAGGCCAATGCCTTTATTAACAAAATTACTAACTACAACAAAAAAGCAATAGTTGTCCCTTATTTTTCAAATAATTATATTCAGTTATGATCAAGTCGCTACAACTTATGACTTGTACCATACTAGGCACAGCAATACAGGAAGGTATTACGGCCCGCACTAGGCTAGTTCACTTGCATCAGATTGCCTCTAGGTGTTAAACTAGGACCTATTTTACTTACACATTTGTATGTTCTTATCCTTTTCCTCTCGTTTAGATTTAGGTTGTGGAGAAAGAGATAAAAATAACTGTTTATTTTCCGAGATAAAAATAACTGAATTCGGCATGCGTCCATATACATGTTTCAGGTATTTTGATAAAATTTATATGGTAGTTATATCCCTTCACAAAATACAATCGAATAACGAAACACCTTTGTTTTGAAGTCGGTTAAGAATAAGTGAACACCGCGTGTTACGATTAAAAAACAACAAACCACTGAAACCATCATAAACAATATATAGCATAACTTATACATAGGTACTACAAAGCAAATTAAAATTGTTCAATTTGCGTGATATTGAATTCTCAACGTAATAGTCTATGTAAATATGGTATATTTTAGAAAAATATACATAATATTTTAAATTCCAAATCGAGCAATAGTCGATCGTTTTCATAAAATATGCCTTTTCTATAAAAAACTAAGACAAAAATCCAGCAGTGAAATCTCGTAAGCCTGGTGGAATTTCCCTCTTCTTAAAAAGACCCGTTCTAAACACCGTGTCACGAGACTGATATGGAGTAGATCGGATCAGGCCATATCTACTGTTCAAATAAATATTAGAAAACAAAAACAAAGTAACGTTTTTTTTAACAAAAATAAAAATAAGAATAGTATATGATTATGTTCACTAACCAGTCACTGAGAGGAAGTATTGACAGTTTAAATTGTACGAATTTAACATTTACATTTTCAAAATAAATACATTTACAGTTAAATGTTATTTTTAAACTGACGAGCACTTAACGTGAACTTACGTAGCTGTACTTACTTAAGTAAGAATTTGTGTTAAATTAGGCCTCAAGTTTTACAGGACGTTCACCCTGACATCGGGTGCAAAAAGCCAATTGTGAACTGCGATACAAACTTAAATGCACATCTTCAATGCTGCGTAATGCTAAATATTATTATTTCTTCTGTTGTACAAATTCATCGGTCATCACTACTTCAGATTTTACAGATAATTTATAACTAATGAATCTGCCCGAAAACCTATTTTACTATTTTATTTAGGAAACTAACGCGTGTTTCATTCATATTGTTTAAGAAGACGGGTTTTCACTTGTACCTGATTGATTGAAAGGTTCAACTATAGTTTCGTTCACATTCGGTGAACTTCATCAGGCATACAATGAGTCGTTCGTGTCTGTTGTTGATTGCACGTCTCGGACGCGTGTGCGAGACGTGCCATTTAACAGGTAAGATATTTTACTACTTTATAATACGAGTAAAAAATCGTCTTAAAGTTGAAAACTACGACCTGTACGCGATTACGAACTTCTTGCCTGACCCGATGCAAAGGCGCTAGCTTCGCTTGCTCGGTCAATTAATAGCAGACATAAAAAATAGAGCGGCTTCTGAATTAGTCCGAATCATTTTTATTTCGTATCTATGATGCCCGACATCGCGTTTTTGTGGTGAAAAATAAGTCATCCGACTTATTTTTCACCACAAAAACTTCATATAATAATTATGTCTACCTGGAGTTTACCGTGTTCGCTGAAACAATGGCGTCTCTGTCTGTGTATTTATTGCAAAACTAGTGATTCTGCATTTTTAATGTGTAATATTGGTGGATTATTAACCATTAATATTTGACATAACTTGATTGATTAATAACTTGAAAATTCATAAACTTGACGCTGGCAAATATACAAGTCGTATGGTGCATATATATATATATATATAAACATAGGTCTACTGTAGATTTAATATGAAAAAAGACGAAGCGAACTAGCACAAGCCGGAAGAAACCTCAATCGTTACAATACATCCGTCAGCACTTTCAAACGCCAGATTGAAAGTTGAGAATGGAGGATTGCCAGATGAATTGATCAGAAGCTTATTGACAAAACTGTGTACATAGATGTTAAATATCAAGCCAAGTTTCAACAGTTTTACCCTTGTCGGGCGTACAATATCATGTGCAAGTTGGTACACATGCATAATGTTGCAAACGTAAAATGCATAAGACTTTTAATTTTATGCATTTTACATTTGAACTTTTAATGTTATATAATCCATTATATAAACCAAGTAGAATAGTAATATTAAATACTATCTATATTAATGCCTACATCAACAAGTGGTTAGAAACTACTAAATCTATAAACCTGTGTAACAATACCTTTATTTTTTTATTATTATTATTTTGATGTACCCAGTGTCACTCTCACGACTAAGACGAATATATTGCCACACTCACATAACAATACGATAAGCGGTTTAAGCTCTAGGGCGTGCCAAAGAAATATACATACATACATACACACGAAAAACATAACCCTCTTTCTTTCGTAGTCGTGTAAAAACTAGCACAAAAGTAATGCTAGCGCTAAAAGCGATCTTGTCTTGATCTTGTACGACACTTTTTCCATGTCTTATACTAACAATGACGCGTTAGTCCGGAACACGAGTAAGTAAATTAGGTACCTATTCAGTCAGTTAAAATGATAATATACAATACAATACAATATTACTTGATTGCACACCAAGAACAAAATAAACAATAAGTTACAGGCAAGAACAAAACATCGGTAGTACATTGGGCGGCCTTATCGCCTAAAGCAATTTCTTCCAGGCAACCTTGGGATGGATCGGACTAAGTGAGAACAGTCACGTCGGTGGTGAATCAATAGCAAAAATAGAAAAAAAAAATACAAGTGTAATAGTTTGAAGAGCAGCATTAACTTTCGGCTAACACTATACCTGTCAAGTTATAAATCCTTGTACACATCAACGAGTCAACCATAACGGTTACTGCCATTGCGGCACGTGCTTGCAAGTGTGCACGCGGCTTTATATCGCGTGATGGTATAAAAGAAAATGTTTCAATTCTTTTTCGTTGTAATTGTACTATAATTCAATTTAATATGACTGACTATAATACCTACTGACATGTTTTATAAGTTTATATGAGTCCCTGTTACTCGAAATAAAATAAAAAATTGCATGATAAGCTTCACTATTATAATATTTATTATTTATATACATTTATTTTAGACGAGTTCAAGCAAAGACGAGGCTTGTTTTTGATCGACTTAAAAAAAGAAAGAGGGTCTATGTTCGTGTGTATGAATTTTTTAAGGTTTGTTTTGATCGATATTCTTGATGATAGAAAAATTATTTTTAGTTCAATACTGTATAACCCAAAGGTTGTCACATGCAAGTTTTATCGTAATAGGTCAAGTAGGTTTTATAAATTCAATTTAAATTTATAATTTTTGAAGGGGACTTCATTAGTACTTAACTTAAGTTGTGAATGAAAGACGATTTTAACTTTTTTAAATTACGACTTGTGAAATCGAACAGCACATCACTCGTATTTTTCGTGTTATTTGGTAAAAATGTAAATAAAAAAATTGTTTTATGTACTATTATTCAACCTACTTCAAAGTAGAGGTTGAAATTCTGATTCAACTGAATTTTTTGTTTGTTTCCGATTCTTTAGAGACGCTTAGACCGATTCGATAAATTTAGACTGTTACTTCCTTCCAAGGTGTATAAAAAATCTTTTCTTTCGTTTTTTTTTGTAAGCAAAACCAACAAAATATTTCTTCAATAGCGCCTAATGGATTGAAATCAGTTAACGCAAGTAAAAAATACAGTACAATTTAATACGCCTATTTTTTTGAAGACGTAAAAAAATCATTCACTGACATCACTTCGGTGCTAATTCAAATCAAATCACTTTATTTCAGAAAATCTTTACAATAACCTTAATAGATAATAATGACAACTTAGTGACAGTACACATACAAATATAGGGAATAATTTCTTTATAAAAAAATATATTTTAATAGGTAAATGTGATACATCAATATGTCTAAAAAAATTGAGTTGCAACACTTTTCAAATCTTATTTTTTAATCTTTAAGGTTTCTGAACATACCTATTTCTGCATTCTTTATTATACCTCTTCGCCATAAACGCAATAAAATAAAGAACATATTAGCTATTCCGTTGGACAAGCCTCTATCCTGCTGAATCAAAATTAATATTCCTCCCGCATCGCTCCGGATGCAAAAATAATGGTTGCTCGCATAAAAATAATGCAAAAGCATATATGCTTTAGGGTTATTGCTCACCAGGCCGCGATTCACGTTTCATGTTGATAGCAATATATTAGCGTTTCACGTTGATAGCTAAAGTCCCAAAAATAAATGATATAAAAATTTAAATTAAAGAGTTCTCCGTTGTTTCGTAAAGTTGAGTTGACATACTAGCATACTTTTTAGGTTCTGTACCCAAAAAGTAAAAATGCAATCCTATTGCTAAGACTTCGCTGTCCGTCCGTCCGTCTGTTTGTTACCAGGCTGAATCTCAAGAACCGTGATAGCATATTAAATTTTGACAGATGACGTATTTCTGTTGTTTCGCTATGACAACAAATTCAAACAGAAGTAATTAAACATTTAAAGGGAGTACAACAAACGTGATATTTGCCGTTTGAACTCGATATTAATAACGACAACAGGTGGAAACTTGAACTAATGTTGAATAGATAATTGTACGGAACCTCTCGTCGTTGTCTTTAGCCTCATCTTTACTGTTGTAAAACGACTATGTGTCCTATAATTTAGCATTTAGCCTGGAAGAAACCGCTTCACTCACGTCTAGAAAAGACCTTGATTATTTGTATAATTACTAGGTACGTATATGAATAATTAATGCATATATTTTTAAAACGTTGCAAGCTTTAATGAAAGAAAACATCCGCAAACATGTGACACTATATAGATGTAAGATTTTTCGTGTATATTTGATGTTTATGTGTTTGCAATAAAGAGTTAATTCATTCATTCATTCACTCACAAAGTCTAAGCGACATATTTCACGTCGACACTAAAGCTTTAGCAAAATAATCCTAGTAAGGTTTTATCCTTAAAAATTATAAATAAGCATGTAGGTTCCCATTTTATGCAGAACAGGCGTTTTGTTTTGAATAATGCATTATAAAGTAATCATAGATTACAGGCCATCGCCGATATCCGATGAACTGTGACGGTCAAACTTTTGTTTGAGACAAAGACGCTCTCTACAGGATTTACGAGTAACATATGACTTCGACGACAAAACAAGTGGTTGGAAGCAACTTTAAAACAAACCCGACTGCTAAATCTTTAAACCTGTGTATCATGCTTATGTTTTTTTTTTATGTACCCAGTGTCACTCTCACGACTAAGATGAATCTATTGAAACCATTCACATAAAAATACGACAAGCCGTTTAGGCTCTAGGGCGTGCCAAAGAAATATACATACATACGTACTTACATACATACTTACATACACTTAAAAAACATAACTCTCTTTCTTTCGCAGTCGGGTAAAAATTTACTAACGATATTTTGAAACTTTGCAAGTGACCAGGGATCCTATATATAAGATCGATCGTATGAATACAAGAGTCACGTGCGAAAGAAATCGCCGGTGAATTCCATTTTGTATTGTTATCGGAGGGTATGAGTTTTCAAAAATGTGACTTTATTGCGTGAGTGACGTCATACACTAAAATAGAGTTATATCATACCCATTATTACTAGTTTTAAAAAAACTTACTTATTTAACTTATTATAATTTACCATACCTATGTAGGTTATCTGGACGAGATTGCTTTTTAGCGATAAAATCACCTTTTGTGCCTGTTTTCTGTTGTATTTATTATCTGATGTTCTAAGTTTATGTGGTGACAACAAAAAGATATCTAATTGTTTACCATAGTTAGAAACCCTTAAAGCAAAATAATAATTGAAGTAATTATACCATTAATAGCCGAGGGCTACAGGTTCAAAAGTTTGCCAACCGCTGACCTACCGTAATAAAATCGTTAATTCCCCGGGTGAGCTGGGCCGCGTCACTGGTACGTATTCTGTGTCGCGATGGGAAGGAAGATCGCAGTTTTTGTACTTTTTACTCATCGGGAACTCTAGCAAGACGGGTTTGGACCGTTACACTCGACAGTCCGACGTGGGAGGAGAGCTGCCGGACGATTTCAGTAACGTCGAAAATAATAATCTTTATTAATTTTGACAGTCGAGACATCATTATTTCAAAACTGGCCAGATTCACGATATAATTATTTTTGGTCCTATTTTTCAGGTTGGACATGAAATAGAATGAGTCTATTGAATATTGCTAATAACAATTGCAGCAGGTGTGAATTCTCGAAAATAATTTTGCGGTCTATTTATTATCGTCACAGTTCAAATAAAAATCAAATTACATAAAATACGCCCAAATCTTTGTGTAGGTATTATAGCACACTGGCTAGCACTCCGCTGGGACTTTATAACACAAAACATACTTAACATATTCCAAGAAAGAGTTAAATATAATAGTGAAGGTGCTAAGAACACACGAACAAAGTGTTTTCGCCTTAACAACTCCAATAAGAAAAATGCCGATGGACAAATTCTTATAGACATTATTTTGTAGACGATTAAGTTAAACTGAAATTACTTAATAGCCTTAGGCTTAGTCTAGATTGTAATAATATCAAAGAAAGTCTTTTACAGGTTTTCCTTGTGCAACAGAAAAAAAAAACAAATATTTCAATAAGCTTTATAAAAACCTCCACCGCCTCCTAGCCTAATATCGGTCAAGTCCGTGGACATGTTGTTTTTAATTACGACCAGTATGTGCAATAAAAGTGGCCAATCAACGTTAGGCCGTACCGTCCGTCGGCGTCCGCGTCGGTGGTAAATCTATCCGAGAGGTTAATCAGCCTAATCACTAATGTAAATGAAATCAAACATTTATAATGCGGTTGCTAATTAACTGCGGATTAAAGAATATTGTGTTTCTGATTTACACTTTAATGTTTATTTATTTTCTTTATGATACAAGTCATAAATGAATATATTTAAACCGAAGTTAAAGCAGTGGTTTGCTCGAGTCTTTGATTAATGTTAGGTATATTATTTTAAATTTTAAGTAACTCGCTTAGCTATACTCGTATTATACTTCTTTCAACATGTGCTAGAAACTAATTTGAAAATCCCTAACGAAACTAGTTTTGAGGAGTGTGTGAGAATAATTGGAAGTATGAGAGTCATAAGCTTACACGTTCAAAGCCATCAACATAGTGTTTAACAAAAGTTGAATATTGCATGAATTCGCCAATGGCGTAAATTCTTTTAGTTGTTCCATTATAATATAAAACTACAGATTAATTCATAGAAAAGTTTAACAGTTCTATGACTTAACAATTCCATATAAGTAACACATTTTTCATAAAAATATTAAATGCATACTATTCACTGTCTTCTTTCGCAGTTTGTGCACGTGGTTTTCCTTGAACTTTTTCGGGAACATATGAAACGTTTTCATTGTCACTTGTCCCTAATAATAAATTGGGGACATATGAAAATGACAATCGTATTCCAATCTGTCCTCATTATGAGAGAGGCACCAAGACAAATGGGAATAAAACTTACTAAGACATATTTTGAATCTTATAATAATATGACTCTACATATTAAATGGCTACGTCTAAAATATTTTTAAAATATAAGCTCAAATTAAAACCCGATACCGCAGTCGAGGCGTGAATTTATAAATTGGTAACATGATATGAAAACTTGCTGCTCGCTCAACCAAATAATAATATCATACTAAAATGAAAAACACGACAAAATCTCAAAATATTCATATCTGTTCATTTTATATCGAAGGTTACTTCGTAACTGGTTACATACGTTTATCTTTGTGGCTCTAGGGTGTTAGTCTACTCATTTCGAACGTCTTCCATACCACTTGACCGATCACGTGAACAAATTTTTTATGGAATATTTCGTAATTTTTTAGTTGTTCTTCTATGGGTTCACTTTGATGGGTAGACTAACATCCTTAAGTATTGTCACACCTTGTAGAGACTACTAATAGCGTAGATGGGTCATTTTGGAAAAGAGATCTAAACAAAAGCAAGTTAACTAGTTTCATTCTGACAACGTAGAAGCGGCAAATTGTCAAAACGAAACCAAGATTGATTGCTCTGGTTTTCACCTCTTTGAGGGAGCTGATAAAAACCAATTAGTACATATTTCTTTGTCTATAAAATTTCAAGTCTTCTAAGGAGTCATCAGTAGACCAAGACCAGTCATGACCAGTCATTTCTAAGCTGCCCTAATACTTAGGGCAGCTTAGAAACTGATACAAAATGCAGACTAAGCAAAGTTGAATTGTTAAAACATCAAATAATTTATTATTAACATATTTAGAACGAATGACATCAAGCTAAATTAAGAATTTAAAAAAAAAAATATTACGTAAAAGTGTACAATTTAAGCGAAATTTTTAAAGCGGAATTACAGTTATAAGTTCGTTTTGTACCGCAAAGACAATAAATCATTTCATTTCAATAGTCAAAAATCGAAGGACGTAGTTGAATGTAGCTTGATAAATGAAGTATGCATTTCCAGAAAACTTACGCGTGTTTGATTCATATTGTTTAAGAAGATGAGACGTGTTATCGTTGAAGACACGAAGGCCTCATTTCATGCCTGATGAAGTTCACCGAATATGAACGAAACTATAGTTGAACGTTTACAACAATCAGGTACGCGTGTAAAGCCGACTTCTTAAATAATATGCATATCCATTTATACCTCCTATAAAATTATTTTTTAAACTTCATTACCAATCTTAATTATTTTTAAGACGTCCAAATTAGGTAACAGGACAAAAATCAAGTGATTGTAAATCAGACTGCATGGGAACCGAGACAGCTTTGGATAGTTCGTAATTGTAGGGCCAGAGTTACAGTGGGAGCTTCAGCGGAGAGTAAGCGTGAGCGGAAATAGTAGATCGTTTGAAAAGCGTTTGAATGTTAGTATTAAGTACTTTTCGTATTGAGTTAGAAAAAAACAGAAGTATTAGTAAGAAAAGAAGTTAAAAATACGTGAGGCACTCTGCCGCGGTAAAGCTATTGCATACCCATACGTCTAGTCGCACGCACACAAACACCGTGCCGAAGTCTGCCGAACTGAAACGACGTTAGACGATGCACGGCTTTCAACGCCGCACCGCTGTGCCGGTCTTAGTGGGGGCTGTTAGGTTTATTTTCGTTACGGAATTTCTTGTTTCAGCCGCACTCAAAGCCCGCGATAAAAGCTATGCTTAAAAACCTACTTCTGTATTTGATAATCATCAACGCAGTGTTTAACTCATTTGAATTCCAAGGATTCATTTATTATTTACGATTTTCGTTTGTGTTTTTTATGCTATAATTTCTCTATTGAACGTATCGATAATAAGAAATTAATGTTAATTAATTCTTATTAGTAAGTTCAATATTGGTCCTGTTCTGTAAACTCGTTACACATAATGTTACTACTAACTAATATAATACCTACTAGCATCTTTAGTTTACTTTTGTAGTTAATATCTCATCGTTCTCATCTCAATTTTATCATTTTTAAACTTAAAATCCTTATTTTATTAATTATATTAAAACGTAAATACCGTTAGCTGCATGCGACGAAACCGTTCTTTTTATAGCCCAACGCTTCTCTCCTTATTTGTCTACAGACTATCTGATACAGTTAACTTTAATATTATATCAGCTTTAACAACTTACAGTCTTACTTTCGACTTTATTTGTGAGTAAACAAGGGCTAAAATCCCTTGTTTGTTATAAGCAATATTATTTAATCGTGCCTTAGCGTCGTGACGTCCCAAACACGAAGAACTGAGATGTCTATTGAAAAAATATTAGTATTTGGATGGTATAGAAAAAGCATTTTTCCTTATTCATTGACGCAGACTTAAAACGACTCGTGATAAGTTTAAATGGATAATTTTTGTAGATCTGCAAAGTTTGTTCTTACAAAATTACCACTAAAGATTAGGGATTCAGTCTTTTAGATTTTCAGTAGGATTTCTCCTATGTGTCAGATTCATTGCGACATTCACAAGCAAATTCACTTTGAGATTTCCGAAAAACACTATCTTACAGAATATTAAGTTTTCAAGCCTGCATTTCTATTATAAACCAGATTTTATTAATAAGTAGATTTCTCTGTGACCTCGACCGGATTTGAAATATGAAAAACAATACTTACCTACCACTTTTATTTTACCAACTCATTAAAATACAAAACTTACAAAGTAAAAAAAAATAAAGTGCAGTTAGCACCATCCTAAAAAAAGAAAATAAAAGTGTAAACCTACCTTTATAGGTTTACACTTTTATTTTATTTTATTAAGTTTATGTCAATAAATGTTATGAAAATCGTTATCTAATTTAATTTTTTAGTTCAAAATTCCTGAAAGTTTGTATAAACTCCTGCTGAATGAAACTCAGTATTTATCTTTTTTTCAAAGTAATAATTTTTGTTATTTTTGTTCACGCCGTTTTTAATTTGCGTGAGTAGACCACAATACCATTTAATAAAATAGTTCGTGATGGCGAATCTTCAGAGATGTTGTTTGCTTTGACTCCATCTGATAACGTTAAATAGATATTTATGTACTGATAGCGGTTTTATAAAGACTATTTGGAATGAGGAAGTATATACTGATGGGTTCTTAAGTTTAGAACTATGATAAAAGTAATATTTTAAATTGACTTCAAACCTACAAAACACAATGCAATTAAAAATCCTTGGAAGTTGGGTAGGATTCTTGTGTAGGACACGACATGCGTTTACACATTAGCGCCATTTCATCTTCCTTTGACACAGAGTAGGGCTGAAGCGGGCGGCTTATTCAGCCGAATAGCACAAGCGGATAAAATATGCTAGCCTCGGTAGAGGTTATATATTTGAGTCAGTTGGAGTCGAGACTTGTGGCCGTGGGGACCTTCTTATTTTCAAAAACTTAACGGGGCGTTTAATCGATTCGACGAGTGGCCAGAATGCCGGTTTTTATCTAGCCCAACATAATAAGCATTGCCATTCAGCGTGGTAATGCGGCTAGCATTCTTGGCACGCTGCCTTCTGGAGGTGGGTTGGAGCATTTGGATTATCTGTAAATAGGTATAGGTAATATTTCTGCTATATTTTTTATGCGCAGTAAAAAAATGTTGCTAAGACTTGAACTTGACTTGAAAATATAAATTGGTGTAGAATCAAAACCTAGGTACTCAATTTATAAGGGAACTATTGGAAATTACATCCTTTAATATCTCCTAAGTGGTCCCATATAAATTTAAATCAAAATCGGTCCACAATATTTTATTAAATTATATTTTCAGAACGCTATCATACGAGTAGCACAAAAATAAGTTTAATATTGAGTCCGGTAAGTGATATCGAAGTCAACGTCAGAAGCTTCATTACAATTTTATTATAAAAAAAAATAACTTTAAAAAAAGTAACCAAACTTAAACTTAAAAGATCCGTAATCACGTGTTGCCAACCGCAAAAATCACATTATGAAAGTCAATGCTACAAACATAATAAAAACCAAATTACTTAACGGATGTAAACCTCCACAGATAATACCGGCTAGTGTATCTGAGTTTACTTGTTTTATTATAAAGTCTTAACAACGTCCCACTACTAGGCACGGGTCTTCCATATGAAATGGGCAATAGGTGGGGCAATTTGTGGGATTCGAATTTCATAATCATCGTCATTTGTCTTATCTGCGAATGCTACGAAGAAACCTGGAAAGTAATTCTAAACTTTTTAAGCCTCAATAAAGCAACCCTCTCATTTGAGAGGCAATGGTTTCTGCTAATAGACTATCACTATTTTTGTTCTAAATATTGACGATAAATCTCGTCTTTTGATCCTGAAAACTGCAGTGTTCCAGTGGGATGATCATATATAATTCAGCCTGAGCTAGTATTAGATAACATTTTGTAAAATCTTTCTCCAACTGTGTTAATTAAGCTATTTAATATCTTACTAGCGCTTAAAATTTACACCAGTAAATTTTGCGTAATAAAACGTGAACTTACAGACAAACTGAGCAATTCCAAACGGCACTATGACCACGGCAAATGGGACTTTTGTAGAATATCGAACGAACTAAAATGACGTAACAAGAGTTATAACATATACGTGGAGTGTATCCCATCTGGCCCGGTGACTTGGCCCGGTACCGGGCCACATGGGAAAAAAAAGTTTTAACTGGCCCGGTGATATATTTATCGGGCCAGATGACACAAATCAAGTGCCATCGTCCCCGGTAACGGGAGATAAGAGGATACGCCTCGTAATTTGTGAAGTACTAACTACATGCATCTATGAAAGGGATTGAACTTATAAATCAAAATGCTGACTTTTAAACATTTTTTTTTTCTAATAATGAATTTTTAGTTACAAATAGGCTTGTAAAAAATCTTAAGATAAACCTTTTCTTCTGATTATTTTGGGTAAAAATTTCTATGGTAGGCAACCCCAACCGCCACTGCATGATTATGTGTTTATCTTTGTCTAATGTTGTGACAAAAGTACGGACACATATGAGGCGCTTTTTCATTTATTGAAAGCTCAAGTACCAGGCTGGACCCCAGAAACCTTTAAAACCGATTTTAAGATGGCCGTCATGAACGCTATTGTATCAGTGTTCCCTAATGTAATCACAAAATGTTGCTACTTCCATTATTCGCAAGCGGTGTGGAAGAAAGGGAAGGAGTTACAAACTCACCAAGTTAAAAACAACCCGCAGACAAGTAGCCCTCAGTGCTGTGCTACCCCTACTGCCGCAAAACGAAATTTTCATTGGCTGGTGGTATGTAGCTGCTCAAAGCCCCAATGATAAAAATAGCAAGATATTTCGTGATTATATGTTAAAACAGTGGTTGCGTGACGAGTTTATAAACGTGAGGTGCGTTCTCGGACATCGCCACCGTACGACAAATGCATTGGAAGCGTGGCACAGCAAGCTTAACAAGACAATTAAAAAAAGCAGCCCAATATGATCGAGATGTTAAAAGCGCTTTATACTGTCGCCTCTTATTACAAAACAAGATCAGTACAAATTGAAAATAAGATACCAAGTACTCCTCGACGCCATTCAAAGGAGGCCATGCTTCGAGAAGACTTTATTCAGGAGGCAACCATGGAGCTAGTGAAATTTCAAAATAACCGTCAGTCATTTTTTAGAAAAAAATGTGGTAGAGAATTGATTTTATTTAAAACACTTATCAATATTTGAAGCTGTGATAAAAGAAAGTTTTATAATTGTTATTGATATTGATTATACTCAACTACAATCGGTTGATTATTAACATTTGTGATATAAGTAATCATAAAAATTAGTTTGGTTGACAAGAGGTTTGTTATTTTTTCTGATTCTGGTAAATATACCATTTTAAATGTATATTGTTTATTTAAAAAAAAAACATGTTGAAGACTGTTTGTATGTTATAATAAGTATTTAAGATTATATATATAGTACGATACATAATAGTAAGAAGGTTTGTTGTTTGTTTGTTACCATTCTATATGTATGTATAAGTCTTTTTCATGTTGAGTTCTATAACACAACAAAAACTGATTATTGTATAGCACTAAGCATTTTGATTTATAAGTTCAATCCCTTTCATAGATGCATGTAGTTAATACTTTACAAATTACGAGGCGTATCCTCTATCTCCTCTTACCAGGGCCGATGGCACTTGATTTGTGTCATCTGGCCCGGTAAATATATCACCGGGCCAGTTAAAACTTTTTTTTCCCATGTGGCCCGGCACCGGGCCAAGTCACCGGGCCAGATGGGATACACTCTATACGTGTTGCTATTACGATGCTAAAAACTATAGTTTACAGGTTTGGCGCACACTGAGAGTTTTGTTTTGTCTTATCTCACTATATTATTATACTAGCTGTGCCCCGCAGTGTTACCCGCAGAAATTTGACTATCCCACGGGAACACCGCATTTTTTTGCGTTGTAAAGTATGTATTAATCCAGGACATAAGCTACTTGGTGCTAAGCTTCATCCAAATCCGAACAGTTTTTGCGTGAAAGAGTAACAAACATACACACATACATTCTTACAAACTTTCGCGTTTGTAATATTAGTAGGATAAGCGAAAGATTGTTATAAAGTGTGTTTGTTAGTATTTCACGGATTTAGATGAAATTTGACGCTATTCGCGGAAAAATGCAGTGTTTGCTAGGGATACTTAAATCTTCGCGGGTATGATTGCGGGAAGCAACTATTATGTGTGTTATGTGGTTTATACTTCATTGTACCAATAATATTTAGAAAGACGCGATAAATGGCGCTGTAGCATACTTCTATTTTTTTGAGGTAAAAGTATTCCGAGTATTCCTTGAAAAGTGTCCCACGACTTAAAATTCATAGAACGTGTAAACCTGTAAGTTTGTTGTCAAAATTGTTGACGAGTACCAACCAAACACCCTCAATACGAAAGACAGACAAAAGATAAAAAATGCCAGTCTCATTGTAAAGAGGCTTCTTCTCTCCTTTCGTTCACTCATTCAATAAATATACATATTTCATTCTGCCCTTGCACTCGGTGCATTACAACAGAAATCGGCGGCGCGTAACATGGCGTTACCGAAGTTACAAACACACACGTATTGTTCGTGTACGATGACCTTAAACTTGCAGTTACTTAATTGATACTATTGTTTCGTGTGCGCTTCACCTTAAACGGGTTAAAGGTTCCGTAGAGTTATGTGTATGAACGGATACGGGCTCATTGTTTAGAATTACGTTCTAGGTTGGAGATTATGCCAAATGTGAACAAATCACAGAGCAATATTTTACTTAAGTTTGTTTGATATCATTATATTTTATAGTATCTTCGTTGCGTTAAACAATATGTAACACTCTATTGTATAACTCTTAAAGTTCACATTTTTGCAACAACAAAAATAAACTGCAATCAAAACACTTGATCAACACTAATTGATTATTTTATTTAATACCATCGATTTTTTAGAATGTACTCGACATTTAAAAAAAATATTTCATTTCATTTCAAATGCTTGCAATGATCATAAATGTGTTTTTATATTAATAAAGAACTTTATTAATCAACCAAATCACTTCAATGATCATAAATAATGTATGTCCGCCAGAATGCTCGCTCTTCTCAATGATTCCTTATTGTAGTAACATTTCTGACTTATTTCTGTTTCTTGATTCCAGATGTGACTAACCCCGAAAATGGCAGCGACTGACGGACAGGTCCTAGTCGCCGCATCACGCTGGTCTGACGAGGGGAACTACCTTCGAGAGTTCGTCGGAAAGAACCGCCTACCAAACGTCGCCAAGATAATCAAAGGCCAGTATGGAGGCCTCGGAGTACCCACCCTACCCAGCCCTGGTCTTCAAAGCACTGCTCTTCTCATATCCGCTGGAAAAAGAAAAAAAATCATCGCTCAGGCCATCAAACTCAAAGAAGGGAGACGCATGGTATCCATAGGTCCTAGAATTGCCATACCAGAATCTTATAAAGGCTATTTTGAGTTGCTGAGCGAAGAAGGCAGAGCTGTAAGATGTATAGAATCAGTATCGGAACTGTCGAGAAGAAAATTAGACGATGGATGCTTAGTCAGAGAACCTGTTAGAGTAATTTGTGCTAAAATAGATCTAGATGGTAATATAACTGCGGATGGCGCGAGAAATCTGCCTGCAGGTGAAGTTATAATGCCTAAAGGAGAAACGTTTCTGGGCAAAAGTAAATACTTAAAATGTACTGACAGTAAAGGAGATATGGTTTTGTTGGGTTTGGATCAGAGAGGGAAGTTCTCAGCTATAGCTAAAGAAGAGAATATTAGTGGAGTTCATACAGCAAAGACTCTTCTGACTAAGAGGCTACCGATAACTGTAAGATTGGTTCATGGTACACCTCCTAGAGGACTGAAGAGCGCGAGTCATTTTGTTGCTGAACTAAGGTTGCTATCTATGTTTGAAGAAGATCATGTCTTTGCTCTACCTCTCCAAAAAGAAGGCAACGCTTTAATAGCTTTACCTCTAGCAGCACCTCTGAAAATGCAAAAGTGCAAAAACGAGGAGCAGATAAAAAATTTCATGGAATTTTCCAGACTAGTCGAAAAGTGCAATCGTTTGTTAGTAGACGTCGTTGATAGGATACAAGTATTAGATGGCAAATTGGGAGATCCAAAAAGACTCCTCAACGGTCCTTTGCATGCTCCACCTATAATCAAAACTGGATACTTTCTACGTCGAAGTGTGTCATCAGATGCAGCGAATCAGCACAAGCATATGTCAAGACACAACCATATATACAGTAGCCATAGAGACGACCATAGCATTCCCGATGAGTATGACGAAATCGATCAGATATACGACTACGTGAGAGGCTTCGCCCCACTACCTAAAAACATCAAAGCATCATACTCAAATGAACCAAGTTTGAAACACGAATCGGCGCCGGTATCTCCAGCAGCCACGCCGATTCACATGCCTCTCATTACAGAAATAAAGCCAGAACCTCCACCAATCGAGACCATACCTACCAAAAAACCTTTACACATCCAAAAAGCCGAGAAAAGAACTCGAAAAGCGCCTGTAAAAGAAACTCCCGTCACGGTCTACAAAGAAAAATGTTCCATAGCTCCGACACCGAACTTACCCAAGCTTTATATAAAGAACAGCATCAACAACAACAAGCCAAGGATGGTATTCAGACAGAATAGTGATTCTCCTACGAAAGAAACCCCTAGTCCTTTAGGTAGCCCAATAAAAGTGACGAAAGATGACTCTCCAATATTCAACATTAGGTATAAAAGCCTCAGTAACATCCACCAGGCGATGGAGCTAGATGGCACCTTGGACTCGAGTCATTCTGGCGGAAGAACATCTGGTGATTCTGGCAATGGTCCTAAACTACCGGAGAAGAGATCTAGAAAGTTGAGCAGGCCTAAGTCTTTGACGAATTTAGTGTGGGAGCTGAAAGGATGTCCAGTGGAAGCGGAGAAACCAAAAGTTAGGGTTAAAAATGAGGGATACAAGAAGCTGGGCTGCAAGCTGTCGCTCGGAGCTCAAAAGAGGGTGCCGACGCTTTATCTATAAACTTATTGGTGAGTATTTTTCCTATAATTAAAACTCCAAGATTTTTTCTTCGCTGGTATGATTTCACATACTAGAGTTTGACCCGAGTTTGACAAAAAAATTACTACTGGCAGATGTAACCATCACTTTGGAACATGAGGTGTGATTTGCTTTACAGAAATGGTTTAAAGTTTTCCTTCAAAGACAAGTGAAATACTTATCTGATTACTGATTGTCAAGCTTGGTGGACCAACCTGTAGGTATAGTGTACATCGCTTAGGGAAGCCTCTTGCCAATCTATAGTACGCATAAAGGATGAAACAGGAATTACTATGGAGCATAATACAATGTCGCAGCTATATTTTAAAAATTCACGAAAAATTATAGGTAAAATATTTATTAAAATTCAATAACACAAAAAGTAATTAAGCCTGCCCTTTTAACGTTTATTACAAATATTTTTTAATGAAAATTTAAATTTCTTGGCCGTTACTTGCCCATAGGTGACATTATATATAAACATATGACGTAGAGTCCTTTCAAGATTTGACTATAAAAGCCATTTATCGTCTTACCATAACCTACCCACTCTTAACTTAACCATAAACCTCTTTTATATCACATTCGATAAAATTCCCAGCTAGAGAAAAATTAACTTACAACCAACAAAATACCATTATACTTTTAAAACGTATACCAAAACATTCTTATCAGAATTGTTGTAGTATTTATCTGAAACACATTCTCCTTGCAACAATGTTTCATGAAAATAATGTGAATCATTAAAATAAAGAGGGTTTTATAGTCTGTAGTATAAAATGTTATCTCAAATTAGGACTTGATTATAAATTTACCAGCTTGCTTGTAGAGATAGCCGTGAATAGGTTGCTTTAAGCTGTATTCTTTACTATTTCGTATAGGGAAAACAAACAGTAATACAGATGGGAACAAGCCTTATGACGCAATGCAATTGTAATTCTGAAACAACTCAAACAATAAACTTGGCCCCCTACCTACTCCTTTATTTAGTTGTTATACTGATCAGTGTTTTATCAGATTGTGATTATATTTCAAATCATATCAATATATATCAAATACATTCTTAACCTTTACATTTTCACAATTTATAGAAAACTCAATGTTGCATTTAGCATACGTTTGGCATATCACGAAGTTAGCTCTAAAGTTGCGGAATCTAGGCAGATTCCACTTGCATTGCCTACTATACCTAGAAATTTACTAGGGAGGGGATAGGTAATCTTATGCCGGAATTTTGGCCGGAATAACCAGACAATAGTTAAAAAAAACAGTGAATTGATCTACTTTTCAGATAACTCAGTTTGTCATCTTGTGTACATATTATTTGAAATAAAAATAAGTAGGTAGGTAATAGTTGTTTATAAGTAACAAAAAGTACTTTATAAATTTTTAAAAAAACAAGAATTAAAGTGAGTTGTGTAAGATATGAATTGTAAACCTTAAATACCTACTACTAAAAATAATGGTGATTCGCAGCATTAACAAATATCTGTATAAATGTAAAAGTAGTAAAATAAATTCTTCACTTAAACAATTTTGAAATTCTGGCCAACGTGCTGACCGTACCCAAAATGCTGGTTGTGTTGCCCCGCTGGATTGCTAGACTTATTTTTAAGTAGGTTATTTGAAATAGATAAATTCACGAGGAAGTACTAAGCGTTATGATTGCACAAGAAAGGAGCGCAACAACATTTTTGCCGAATAGGCCTATCTACCAGTAGATGTAGAGTAGAGTATTATTACGTTTGCCAGTTTTTATATTCAGATAGATGTTTTGTGGATGTTAATTATCGGTTAAATCTTGGTTCAGATATTTTGTTTCGCCGTCACTTAATTTTTCACTCATTTGAAGATCATAATTTAACTACATGGTTAATAGTGAAGACTATTCCTTTCTAAAATAAGTCCCAATCAAGAACATTTTTTTAAAGATCCGTGCCCTTCAGTAGCACTTACCTATTAGGATATAATCTATCTATATAATCTCAGCTGATGATGTCATCAATAGGTATGGTTCTTTTGGCTGTACTGTGCAATGGTATATTTCTGCGCAGATTCATAATTCAAGTAACTCATGATTGACCGGACCGCTTTCTCATCTCTATTATTGAATGGTTCTGTAATACAAATGGTTTAAGGCATTTTCCTTATTTAGAAACAATAATCTTGCATCAAACATATCTAACCCTTACTTATAAATATAAACTCTAGCTCTGTGAGCTTGTTTCTGAAAAATCAACTTTCAATTCGGTACGCATAACTTACGTTACACAATATAATGCTGTATATGTATAGTCAAAGAAAATTAATTTGATATAAAAAGAAACGATATTGCACAAAAAATAGTTTACAAATCGGTCCAGACAGTTTTTTTTTAAACTTATATATTTCATTTTTACATTTTGAATATGATAATGAATCCTCTGGTTTCCGAACTAGTTAATACTGTGGTACAGAAACCAGGGTCATCTCAAAAGGGAACGTAATGATATACAATTGTGCATGTGTCAAAATATAACGTTGATGCAAAATATAAATCAAAATATCTAAAGTGAAGAAAATAATATTGAAATAAATAAAACAATATACATTTACATCAGCCTTAAAGATAATACGTAAATGAATTAGTATGTTATGTTTGTTGGTTGAAGTGTTTCTCTAAAATAAATTGTCAATACGAGCCCTGTATATTCTTGTGGTGATATACATCCTGTTGCTTCGATCGTTGACTTTAGCGAAACAAATATCGTATCGTAATATCTAAATATATTTATATGTAGGTACCTATATTTCGACTCCCTACTATCGATTCGGTATATTCTGTCAGTTCGAGATTCACGACCGAAGAGAATTATATTATTACTATTTATATAATAGTCATTCGTCATTCATAATATAATAGGTTATATTCATAATATAATTCATAATACAATAGTCATTCATAATATAATAGGTTTTCATTGTTAAAATGGTACTGGTGGTTATGCTAACTGTTGATCTCAAGTCAAAACAATTGCGTTCCGTTTTTGTTATACAAAAATTAACGTCGTCTGGTTTTTTTTTTACAATTAGTAGTATACGTGATTCGCTATGCTGTCCAACTTTAAGAGAGACAGTTCCGCAGCCAAACCTACTCGGTATCAAAAAAAATCATAGCGTACAAAGTGTCTTCAAGATTGATTGGATAGAACAAAAATTTAAATACAAAATTTAAAGATTAAAATACGTAATTCAAACAAAATTATATTCATTCATACATACTTACAAACTAAAGATATTTGTGTAACGTTACGGTTAAACATGACATCAAAAAACTCGACCGCAACAACTTAAACCCACGTATCTTAACAAGTGAAGACGAATCCATTGACACCACTCACATATAAATACGACAAGCCGTTTAGGCTCTTGGGCGTGACAAACAAATATACATACATACACTAGTTTGTATGTATATTTGTTACCTAACCCTCATTCTTTCGCAGTCGGGCAAAAAGCGGCTTCCTTATCACTAATAGCGATCTCTTTAAAACAATTTTAGATGGAGATAACCAAAGCTTAAGTAATGACCAAACAGTGAAACACAAAAATAATTTAGAAAATAAAATTCGTGTATTTAAAGTAGGTAATCGTTTTACAATTAATTTAATAAAAACTACTTTCTCCATACATTTTAATGATGGCAAATATGATCACATGCTACTGTGTTCAGTAAAACTCATAAAAGTAAACAACCAAAACCAGAATTAAGTAAGTAAAGCCTTGGGGCGCCCTAAGGCTTTACTTACTTAACTCTGGCCTCAACTATTACTGCATACTATTAGAACCTGTTTTAAATTAAATAGGCACAGCTTATGAACTTGTATTTTCAGCTACAAAGTATCATGTAATAATTTAAAGTATCCCAAATCTTAAAAGAATCAAATCGACTCCTACATGAAAGTGGCTTTAAAGCTTAGTTTAAAAATTACAAATTTGAAAAAAATATGGGCATTTCTAGAAGCTACTCGTATTATAAACTTTACGCAATTTTTTTTAGTTAACGACAAAATTTAGAAAATTTATTTTTTACCGATAAGTACAATAGATTGCTATTTTCGAGAAAATGAAACGAAAGGGAACTTATTTACCGATTTACAAAAAGAAGGATGAAAACCTCCTTCTTTTTTTTGACGTTTTTTTTTAATATTTATTATTTTTATTGCCTAATATCTCGAAGACGCGTGAACCGATTTTAAAATTCAGTTTTTGTTTGTAAATCAACAAACTCTAGTCAAGTCTCTCATTTTCGAGATCGGTCAAGAAATTTGATTAATAAATCGAAAAATTTCTATTAGCTCCTGTTGTAGTGAAAGATGGTTATCGCTTTTTTTAAGACAACGTGTACTAAAAAGTATCGTAATATCACAAATAAAGTGCATATTAAGTAATCAATCTGTAGAAAATTGCTTTTATAATTGTATTTCTACAAAAGTTTTATTTACTTAATTAACATAATTAAAATTACTAACTACAATAACAGAAAAAATATTGCAGAAAAATTACCTGTACATCATTTTTGATTATTGTAGTAAGTCATTTTGTTTATGTTAATTAAATAATTAAAACTTTTATATCCTACTTTACGGTTGTACAAAACAGCTTCAGTTCTTACAGTCAGACAGTTGTTCATAATGAGAGCGGTATCGAAAAGGATCATAGTCTCAATCACAGATATTCAAAAACAAAAACGACCAATTGGACAATCTCTGTAGATATACAAAATTCTGACTTAGCTAAGAGTAAAGACTTGGTTAAAAAATGGCTACTGTATATGTACTGAGGTATTCCTACCCCAGTAAACCTTATTGTAGATACCTAATCTAAGCAGGTATCATATGAGCATATAAGTGACTGGTACAGCTTGTATCACCTACTTCCAGCAGTCTATGAACTGCAAAACGAGCTTAATGCTTAGTTCCACTCTTCGATCTTTCCATATTAACACATCTTTCATACGCATACACCCTCGCATTCATATACATCCTTACACAGACTAACACACACTCAACTTACAAAGTTTGCATATTATCATTAGTATCTCATATATTTTTATTTTATTTTTTCATCCTTTAATCCATATGAACCTACATGTTCAACGTTTATGTCATTAGTCATTTAAAATTTTAGTATTGTAAATAATAACGTTTAGACATGCTAATGTGTACAACAGGCTAGCGTCTGTAAAGTCTGTTATTTATCAACTGTGTCCTGCCAGGGTGCCCAAGATACAGGCTTTGCCTAGTTTGGGGCCCGTTGCTAAGTCATACTCAATTGTAGATGTTACTTACTCTGTTTGTGTTAATCTCGGTTTAGTTTTAAGTTTTTTCCTTTGGCAATAAATCACAATTTCAATTTCAGTTCTTATAGAAAAATTGAAAACGTATATTAACCTTTTGCTACTATTTTTGCGCCTTTTCCTTAGAGAGCGGAACCGAGGTAAAGGCCTACGCCCTATTATACAGTAAGCCTAACCCTATACATAATTCAACGACTATTTATTTATAGACCGCGAGACCTACTGCTATACTGAGATAGCAGTATGGACTGTTGCTATCCCAAGTGGCTTATGAAACAGTTGACCTCGCGAAAACGAAGATTATTATAGCAATTGTTAAATTGTTAGAGGGAATTATTTTGTTATATTTTTACATTAATTTGATCTGTATATTTAATGTCAATGCGTGCAGTATGTCTAAGTAGAAGCATATATATAATATTATATTTTATAATGCTTTTGACCTATAATAATTACCATGAAATTAAAATCGATCCAGTAATTTCGTTTGTAAATCATAATTAGCTAATAAATGTGTTTAACGATTGCCGAATTGAAGTCGATTATAGGCAATTTTCAAAAAAGTACATCTGAACATGTTAATGTAGGTCAATTTCTAAATAAGCTTGGGAAACTGTGTACACATTATATTTTTATTTTTTATATTTCTATAATTCTTATAAATTATGATACTTTAACACTATATTAATTATTATTCAAAGTATCTTTTTTTTCCTATAAGTAATTCTTACAAATTATAATAGTTTCAACATTATTCCTCACACAGATTGGTCCCATACATTTAATCTTTGTCACCCATACTGCCTTTAAGTGGTTGATTCAGGTGCAGTAAAAAGTACAAGTCTAGAGTTTCTTGTTTTTGTACCACTTGTGCAATGTGAAAAGAAAGGTGAGCGTGGACATTGTACCTAATACATTTTATTGTTTTATGTATTGCCAGTAGTTTTGAAAAACAGACGATTCTCTAGACGGTTACTTTTTGCAATATTTCTGATCAGAGTCAGAGGCCTAGTCGGTAGACCCCTTGCCTCACAAACGGAAAGGGCGCGGGTTCAATTCCAGGTTCAGTTCAATCAAAAAAGACAGAGTGAAAAGAGTTAGTAGATATACATACATAATATTTACCTACATACAAAATTAACTCGGCTAACTTAACCCTCGTTTTAGACAGTAAAAATTACCTTTACGAGACTTTCTTTAATAATGCATTTAAAAACTATCATTAGTATGCAACATTTCAGATAAAGAAACCGAGAATTGGGACAAACTTTAACAGCTTCCTAGATCTCCTTGAGATCACACCATCAGATCCTGACTTGATGATAATGGTACATCTCAGGAGTATATCCTTTCGAACTAAAAAAGAACCTTAATCGGTTCACAATTGGCGAAAATAATTATGAAAGTAACCAAAAAAATACATACCTACAGATGAGATAAGAAAAAACACATTGAACTTCATTTAAATATAACTTTTATTCTGGATGCTATAATTGAGACATCACTGATTAGAAATATATCCTGTATTTCCTTAGCAACCATCATGTCGATAACTTACATTGTAACAGCATTGATTCGAAGAAAATATAAGCTCATCCTATTTCTATGGCTCATCCATACAATATTTATTAAATTTATGTGATTGGACACTTGATTTAGTTCAGCAATTCTTAAAAAATACCATAATATGTAATACTTTGAGCAGTTTAGATGATAATAAAGGAAAGAAAGAAGACGTTTACTTTATTTGTTTTACCGTAATATTTTACTCACACAAGACGCTACATCAATAGTCATAATTAAAACAAGGAATACTTAAAGTAAATAATTCAAATACAAAAGACAAAAAGATAGTTCTTCTCCAGGTGGCCTATACTATAGCCTTCTATAGAAACTTCTTCTAGTTTTTAATTAACTACGTAGCCTAGGTCATATTAGTAGCTATGTACAGTTCTGCAAGGACTGAATATAATTATGCAGATATAATTATATTATCAAGGGGCCCAGCAGTAATTATACGCACGAACTACCTACGAATTCTAAACTTAAGTAATTTGTTGTTTTAATTTGATGTTAAGTAGGTGGCAATGGTCATGCCACATACTCATAATTATTATTTCAGAAAATGGATGTTGTAATGAATGAAATGTTATTCCATATTATTGTATGTCAATTAAATTCAAATATAGAAATTAATAGTATCTCATGCCAAGAGATGAATTTCGCTACAGAGCTTTTTCTCAACAAGCCACATAAATATCATAGAATTATTGATAGCTGCGTCATGTTCGTGCTAGGCGCCTAGTTATAGTTTTAGCCTTGAGTTTAATATAAAAATAGTACGCTGTAGTTTCCCTGCGCTTCAATTTAAAATGCAAATCGATGTGTATTTACAAATTGGCTCCAATTGAGTATTATTACGAACTAATTTATATTCAGTAGATTATCCAAATTACTGGTTGATTCGATGCGAAATAACTAAATATTGCACAGGTAAATGAAAACAAATTGTTATTGGATTTCTATAGCGAAGTCTGATAAATATTGTAACTTCATTGAAGGTATTTATTTTCGCAATATGTACTTCTGTATCTAATATCTTCATAAAGGAAGTAATCAATACATAAACGTTCCAGTGCTGGGTAAAGCTTTCTCTATTATTTGTAATATTCTGATATACTATATTCTGTTTATAAAACATTTCATTTCATTAGACATATTAATATATATATATATGCATTCTGGGCACGCTGCCCTCTGGTGGTGGGTTGGATCATTTGGATTATCTTTAGATCTTAAATAGTCTATAGGTTATCATTCTGCTTTTTTTTGTCGTTGCTCATTTTGTTTTTGGTAATCTAAGTATTATACTGATATAATAAATTAGTTACCTGTTGTAGTGAAATTCGGACCTCGATTATTACAGAGTCTAATATAATAAAGTGTGCGATGCAAGTTTACGCTCAGTTGCCTTCCAAAGTCATCAATCTCATTCCCACATAGTATTCAAAACTACATTGAAAGCCCTTCAGCGGTTTTCTGTGAAAGGTATAAATAACACAAACAAACTTTTTAATATCATACTTAAGCCTCCGAACCCATAATTTATTTCTATGCCATTAGTTTCTTCGTAAATGCATTTTTTTTTATAAAGAAACTCTATTCGTGTTAACAGTCCTTTCTTTCTAGAAAATAGCGCCATTTTGCGATAAAATTGAGTCTTTCAGAAGCTAATTGAGTTTTTTACAACGCAATAAACTAATGGCTAGGTGTGGAGACACTCCCTTAGTCGCGGTATAAGTGCTAGTTACCACTCCTATATACTATTTATGCTAGCAATATAAAAGCGAATATTTTTGCTATTAATTGCATGCTGGAAGGAACAAGCTAGTTTAATTAGTAATTGACTAGATTTAACTAAACCCCTCAGTCACTGTAACGATGAAGGAACCTGCTTGTCAAGGCAGCTTATATATATTATTACGAGTACTATCTCTGTCATAGTAAATAAACGCCATCGATCGGTACATAGTAAAGATTTCACGGACTCGTACAAAATGCTTTGTGTCAACTTTTTTGCTATTGTTCAAACCACCAGATTGTGAAACAAAACAAACCTTTTTTCTGTAAGAAAAAAAAGTCCTCGCCATGGTCAGCGTATTCATTACTCCTTCTTATAGAGTAGACCTATACTTAGGAACTGGGACTACATGTCATGAATTAACTTTTGGTTCATCATACGCCGTAAGGTCCTTGGCGAAAGATTTTACAACCTGAGGGTGGAAGCTAGCCAGGCGAGCGATAGGACACGCTCTACCACCGTGCATAAAATTTGCTATAGAATTTATCTTTTCTTGAATGAGCATGTCATGAATGAATGAAATAATAAAGCCTTTTCCGCATTAATACTGAATAATTACTTAAGTAACTCAAATATATGGAAAATTAATTAAATTTTAATCCATTTGTCTTAATATGACAAAGACCTCATGTTTTAACAACTTCACAACTTCTTGTGTGTTTCTGTTCTTAGCTATTCTAGACCACAAATTACCAGCAATTATTTTGATATCGTGTTGGTATATTTTGTATTCGTCCTCGATTTAACTTTCAATTTGTTCATGAAAGGAAAAAAGGGGGTATGTCATAAGACTATTCAACTTTTTAGCTACTACTTAATCCTAAAATATAACGAAACTGTCATTAAAAATATTTAACACGTACCTACTTACTTAAGTGTCAATCACACCTTATTTTTTGCATTCAATGTTTCTATATTCAATGTTTCTATACAAGCGTAAAGAAAAGAATACTTCCTATAAATAAATCTCATTTTGCAAATTGACCGAAACTTTTTACACCTGAGGCAAGCACCTGTCGCATCATAAAATCAAAGATTTATTAAGTAGGTATGTATCGTCCACAAGTCTTCCGATGTAGCAAAAAGCTTTGAGGCACGCCAGAACTGCTCTAGAGGTAAGCGTGCACTATACTGTCTTAAAACCTTGATCAGCATCACTATTGTAATAATTAGTACTATGACTTAGCGATCAAAACCTTAATCTGTTTAGTTATCACGAAGACAGCTACTAGCTTGTGTCTTGAAAACCACTTAAACTCTCGCATGACTAAAAATGATTTTTTTCCGTTCTCCGTAGTTTAGTCGCATCGCTAACTCATAAGTATAAAAAACATCAGGCTTTCAATAATGTAAAATAAATGCTATGTATCTCGGAAAAGTAGTTTAAAATCAGTAAAACACAAAAAGGAGTTATTAATTAAGGGTTGCCAAATAGTATGTATGATGTAGTCATTGTTAAATTTATATATTATTTGTATCGTTGTTGTCTTAATTCAACTGTCTTAACAACTAAAGTCTTTTCATTCCCCGTTAACTCAATTCTGTCCTCACATTAAATACTGACCACATGCCTAGGCGTGTTCGTTATATTACATGTTAGATAAAATAACCTATTATTTTTCCGTGGTGAACGATAGTGCCAAAAAGACGAATGTAACTATTTTAAAAATATACCTACTATATATAAACGCACGCCACGCTTCCGTCGCATTCGTTGCGACCGTTGCGACGATAATCAAACTGTTGCGCGTCGCTTCGTTCTGCGAATCGAACTAATATATTACAGCGCATAAAATAATAGACGCTATAAAATAAAAAAAATAACGCATTGTTATAACACGTTGGCAATATATAGCCGTGTGTTGCGAACACTTTACACATGTCTGACAAGTGCAAAACGACCCTAAACCTTTCGATGTGTAACAAAAAGCGTACGAAAACAAAAAAGCCACGGTGCGGTTCAACGTCACTCTATCTGTAAACTAGATCACAACTGAAGGCTTGCGTAAGTGATGGACGAGATAAAGCTTTTGATCATCGCGGGTTAAGGTGCGACCATTGTAGTTTACTTTTTGAACGAATGGAAGCGGTTGAAATGTTAAAAGTGCATTGGGAATAAGTAAGCATGCTCCATCTAGGCCTATAATGTCGTTGACTTCCGGGGTCGTGCCCCATAAAAAAAATAATGACTGATGGTGAAATTGTTAATTTAGAGTAACTTGAGTAACGTTTGTCTTATGTGTCATATTGTAGATATATAGATAGAGCTTACACTAAGTAGGCTAAGTAGTAATAACTTGACTTTAAGATAATTATTTAATTAAATCAGGTATAACATAAATGATCCCTATGTTCGAATTGAACTAATTTAAATATGTACTTTAAAATTATTATGATACTGATACTGGCTAATATTATTTTACTTTGTTCTACAATTTCTCGTATTAATTATTAAGTACTATTTAAAATATATGTAATTTTTTTCGAGGTTTTAAAGCTTGATACAATTTTTCAATACAGAAAAAAAGCAAAATAATGCAACATTGATACATATGTCGATCCTTATGGCCTTTTAATTCTCGATCTAGATGATCCTTACATGATTCGAATTGAACTTACCCTATAATAAATAGCCATGGTAACACCGCTTTAGAAAGCAGTACGTGCTATCAAATCCATCAGAGCTGAAACACATCTTATATTTTTATGGGCGCCTGGTACTTTTGGTCAGCGGTCAGACGTACAAATGGCAAGTAACTGTTCTATGCGATGAACTAAAACTAGAACTGGGTCTAGTCTGCCTAGTTTGGGTTGAGTTATGTGGATGAAGATTAGTCTCACAGTTATTTTGCAAGGAAGAAGAGAATTTAGAATTATTAGGTTTGCGAGTCTACGAGCAGATGACCTCGCGACCTCTAAAATCTTTTTCCTCTAACAACTTCTGGTCTTAAGACTTTCCAGTAGTTAGTTTTTCTAAAATAATAAACTACTTTCCCAATTTGCCAATTTTCAAAAAACCTCATTTGAGTCAAAATTGGCCGGAAAACCGCAACATATTTGCTTCTTTAATAAAGTGTATTCATCGTTAGAAAAAATAGAGAAAACAAACCCACCGCTCTAAACGCCGACTGAATAATCGAGTAGAAAATTTTCCCATACTCAGAGATTATTGAGAGATGCTTTGCTCGCACGAACAATTACTTCAATCCATAACTACAAGTTTCGTAATATATTCTTTCAATAGCATCTCAATTTAATTGACATAACCATAATTATAATTGATATAATATTTGTATAGGTAGGCAGCTAGCTGTCTTATCATCGTTTTAATAACAATATAGCTTCACAGTATAAGTAAATATTTCCATCGAATCACGCTCGTAAATGATGATCGCGTTGCAACTATCATCTCAAAACGGTTGTTGACGTGATATCTCAACTTAGTAAATAAATACGAGTGAGTAGTTTGCTGTTACACTCGAGCTTGTAGGGTTGTCTCTCGCTTTACGAGTATTCCTTTGCTTTCTGCCTAAAACCGAACCGAATCGAGAACCTATTTCACAACGCAATGGTACAATTTGCAAAAGCTTTAGCAGTTTTTTTAACATGATCAAACAAGATCAGAAAAATCCGATTACGTTAGAATTATTATTCGTTTTTTTTTATGAGTTCTCGATTCTGGTTTATATATTCTCGTAATATAAATAATTACATAATATTGATTCGATTTTAAATAATTATTCCAAATATTAACTTCATATGTATACTACAGGAGTTGGTTGATTTAAGTGGTTCCTTAGGAATAAATTCGTTATTAAAATACTATGGCTTGTTGGTCAGCCCTACAGTTCCCTTAGAAGAGCAATGTTTACAAAATATAAGTAGAAAGCCTCTCGACTATGATAAGCCAGATTCGTTCGACCAAAAAAGGCAAAGGCGAGCGTACCGTTAGACACAACTCGTTATGTCTTACCATGCTCCAATGGAGTATCATGCCTTGTGCAACCAATGCTTATAAACTGCTGCGTATTTGTGAGAAAGCGAGCAAAAATAATCACAATGTGCAGGGTCAGGGTTGAACCTGCATCTCGCCGAATAAACACAACCAAGAGGCTCTATTTTGAAACAGTTCGAATGAATTCATTACACTCTAATGTTGGCACAAACATAGTATATGCTAAAAAAGTATTCTAAACAACTTACAGCTACGCTTACTAATGACTAGTATAAAGTATCATGTTTTAATTTTACTAATGTAAAATTTCATAGATGCGTAGAAAATATTTTTACATTCTTATTCATATCAAATTTAACATTATTTTATGTAAATCATTCAATTAGATTCCTATGATACATAATATTCGGTAACTGTTTATTTAATACGAGTTACAGAAAATTCACAATTACCTACTTGAAAAGTTTTGTTCGCTGGTGGCGCCATCTATTCATACAATTGGTCCATACAAACACTCATAAAGTAATTTTACAATAACAACATAACATCAGTGTTGTGTTTCAACTATAACTTATTTATTACCTTTCTATAAAGCCTTATAAAACATTTCACACTTAAAAGAACTATGAACTGGTTGGCTATATGTAAACTGCGTAGTACATATAGCCAACCTTATACATATGCTTCCTAATTGGTCGCCAATCAATAAATCCAGTCTACCCCATAAGTCGGCAGGGAAGTTCAACGGCTAAAAGCATATAATATGACCGACCCATTGCCTCTTCAGCTGCATTAAAGATGAATTTCTCTAGAACCACATCGTTTCTAATCCCTCAAATCTAATACTCATACAGGTTCCTATTTCTTTATTTGCTTCTCATATTTATTTATTTAACTAATCTTGGAACTTTTTCTTCATTCCAGATGCCGATTACAGAAGCAACGCGAAGAATCTGGAAACACAAGTCTCAACACAGAAAACCTTACACTAACAAAAACTAGTTAGTATGACAAACCTGACGCATGTCACATTACAAGTCGATGTTAAACATGTAACTCGTATTGGAAGCCTAGGAAGATGGTCGCTGGGAAACTATTGGAAACTATTTATTTCATACATTTATATGCAAGTGTCATTACTTCCAAAAAAATATAATTAACTATAACAGCAAAAAATATATAAAGCAGAAAGATAACCTATAGACCATTTAAGATCTACACATAATCGAAATGCTCCAACCCACCACCAGAAGGGAGCGTAGATTAATTGTATGGAAACAGGCGCTCTCTGTTGCCTTTTATTTGTTGACGATAGGAAATCTTCTAAAAGTTACCCCGCTGCGTTAGAGAGTAGCATGGTAAAGTAGCCTGTCTGAGCTTGATAGAGGACACTGGGATCTCTATTCGAAGTTTCCAGTGCTCTTCTTACATTATTCAGCACTTCTCTGGATACCTGGCTGTCTAGTTCGACGCCAACGTGAGCAACACGTGCTTACATCTTTCCAGGGCTTGTGTTCAGTGCCCTAACTGATCATCTTCAAGTCCAGCACACAGATTAACAATGAGCTTCCGATCGAATTCAAAAACTTTGCAACACGAATTACGCGAAGCTTGTTACGTAATCTAAAATATTAAATTGTGATTATTATTTTATTTTAGATCTAGAATAATTTTTCAAAATAATAAGTTAGGATCTTCTAATAAGTTCTGCGTAATTCGTGTTTCAAAGTTTTCGGATGCGACCGGAAAGTCATTGTGAATATTGGTGCGGAAGTCTCTTATTGGTCGCCTCTGTAGGCATTCAATGGAATTAACAGTTTTATGTTCTTTCCTAAATCTCTAGTGATTTTCTGCGTCACAAGGCTTTATTACTAAAAACTAAAAATGATGTCGTCGGCAAAGTCCCAAAAATTAAATA
This sequence comes from Ligdia adustata, assembly GCA_947049295.1. Taxonomy (NCBI): domain Eukaryota; kingdom Metazoa; phylum Arthropoda; class Insecta; order Lepidoptera; family Geometridae; genus Ligdia; species Ligdia adustata. The sequence continues at coordinate 8,855,864 of OX346237.1, forward strand.
TCGTAATTTTTCCATAGTTTCTGCGCAATATTCCTGAGGCTTTACGAGTAATTTATGATAACGTCGCATGGATTTCTCTCGCGAAAAAAAGTCACTGAACGAATCGTTGTAAGTAACGTCACTTTCGAACGAGAATTCATATGTGCTCTATATACCTAATTAAGTCTACAATACAATTCAGGCAAGTTTTTAAACTTACCCAATGGAATTAACTTAATTTTGATCTCTTATTGAATAATTATAAATGTTATATTTATGATTTGTAATGCCATATTAAGATGTAATTTTCTTTCTTGGTGTTCTTGTAGATTTTAAGTAAGATAAGGTTTGAGATAAGTTGCAATATTTTAGTGCTTTTTTCCATACATAATGAAAATAGTTTAATAATGTTCGATTCCGTAATTAAATTCAGATTTTAGCCAAAATATTAATGCTTGTGTGATAATGTACATTTGTAAGAAAATAATTAGTATGCTATTGAAAAAGGTTTTCATTGCTATTTTTTTTTTATGTAAACCAAAAACTTATGGTGCCTTAAAAGTTGATTCCAAAAGTAAACAAAAGCTTAATATATATCTTCTTCTTATACGATTATATACAAATCAATAGCTGTTCCTTTGTCTCGCAAGAACTCGAGAACGGCTGAGCTGATTTAGCTGATTTTAGTCTTGAAATGCTTGTAGAAATAACTGTTACGTACGAAGTACGCCGGGTCAGCTAGTAATCAGTCACAATTGTACTTTTATTTTAAATCAGGTGATAGTAAATAATCTAATGTTTTTCTTATATATACGTTACATCACTGCCAAATCTGTTAATTACTTTTTCGACAATTAAAATAATAATAAATAACAGAAAATTATTCATAAATATAGATTTTAAATTGTGCATTTATCTTTTTCTATTGTAGTAACAGTCATAGTGATTTTAGTCTTTTTAATTTTTAATTAAATATGTAATATTGGGTTTGTTTATTTTGCAAAAGTTCTGTATAAGAAAAGTAAAGAATGTGACGTCAATAGAAGTGAATTAATTAACGATCTTACAATCATTGAGTTTTATTTATTAATTTACTGACTGTAATAAACGAGAGTAATGTTATTCTAGTATGATTTTCAAATAATATATTTTTTCTTTGATATGGTACGAGTACAAACACCCACACAAAGGTGTTCAGCTCCCAAACTAGGCAAAGCCTTTGCTATGGTCATTTGATGCTTATACATGCTTATATATAATAAACACCTAGACACAAGTCAAATAGGCATGTTCATGCACACAAATGTTTGACCTGTCCGAGGATCGAACCCGGGACCAGCGGCGCAGAAGGCAGGGTTGCTATCAACTGCGCCAACTGGATGGTCGTTTTTTAATTATAATGTTTATATATTTGTATGTATGTGTGTATATATATGTGTAACAGTTTGTGATTTTCTACTAGACTGCCCTAAGCCTAACGCGTAGACTTATATTCATGTGCGAGGTGTCTTCATCTGCATATAATCATTGGCTATACTTTGTAGCGATGATGGTCGAGTGGTTAGTGGGGTCGATTGCAGTACAAAAGGTACGAGGTTCGATCCCACGAAGCATGCAAAAGTGCCTGAGCTAACGGTGAAGGAAAAAACATCGTGAGGAAACCATAGCATGGTGATAGGGCGTTTCCTATCGCTCGCCTGGTTGGCTACCACCCTCAAGCTGTAAAATCTGTCGCAAAGTACCTAACGGTATGTTCCGCAGCCTTCCTTGAGAGACAGTGTATTACAAACTAGGCATGCTCCATCTAGCGCTCCAGTATCGCAGACTTCCGCGGTCGTGCTAACTTGTAGTCAAAAGCCTAGCTGGGAAAATAATAAACAAAAATACAAGTTAGATCTCGCGGCTTCACTCATTAAGAATTACAGAGGTTTTAAGTTTTTACAGTCACTTTTTTTCATGAGATTGATTATTCTGAATATATATATATACTTATACAAAATAAACAAACCTAAATTCTGCAGTTAAATTTAAATAAGTGTTTGCTATTCTATCTAAATAAAGTAAGGACAGGTCACTCGGAGAACTAAAATACGATTATATTTTGGATCTTTGATTGATTTGTCGAATATCATTCAATTTAATACTTATTATACTCAATGCTTAGTCTTATAATTGTAAACATAACGGGATTGAAGTCATTCGTTTAATGGTTGGGAATTAGCATTATGACTTATTATGTAAATTAAAATAGTCATCCTAAATTCTAAATTATGTAATAAAATTAAGTTGGTTAAGATCATACGAGACCTGTGCTAACGTTCGATGTGAAAATTAATTAACTATATATTTAGCTAATTATTATTAATTTGCTGATTATTTTAATTCAGTGTGTAATTTTATATAACTACTTGATATTTTTTTTTACATATGCTCACTGTTTAAAGTTGTTTAATTACACAAATCCAGGCATTATCGGTTTTAAACTGAAAGTTCATAAATTAATTGTTTTTACAGTTTTTTTTTTAAATACATTATCTAACAAAAATAATAGATAAATAAACAGCAATTTTGTACTGTTTTCCATTAACCATTTAATTCTGTTTAGCTGTTAGTCCAAATTTGAGTAAAGATACGCTGGTTTTTCATGTGTTTTTACACTAATATTATACAGGGTTATCGGTTAGGGTTACAACCGCAAGGAGGGTCATTTTGCGCTTGTTATGACGAACAACTTCCACTGTTAGACCAAACCGGACTACTAATAAAAAAACAGGAAATCAGAAATCAGTGCAAAAGTTAATCTCACAATTATAAATATATACCAGAATTGTCCTTTAGCTCAATTTTCGTATTGGTCCCATAGTGAAATTACCTTGTCATAGTGAGTACTTCAGGCTTAGTACTTACTACTTAGTACCTTTACCTAATAAAACGAAACCCTGTTAGCAGGGTTGTTGGTTAAGGCAGTAAAGTAAGTCAAAAGAAAAGAGAGTTACTGTACTCATCGTAATGAACAACTTTCACTGAGGTATAGTACGCGGCAAATAACTAGAACTAAGATGGCGGCATCGTCCTTTTCACTCTCACGGGTAGTTTGGTAAGTGCGAACAGTACAACACGTCTCGCGCAAGCTCAACTTGTTTGCCGCTTACTCTACCTACTATAAATTTGATAAAAACAAGCAGCTGTAGCTCCTAGGTCGGTTAATGCAGGTTGTTCGTAATTATGAGTATTGTGCCTTTCGGCTTAGTTACACCCGTAACCGATAACCCTGTATCTATTTTTTTCTCCTTGACTACGTAAAAATATTATGTTTTTTATTATATTCTGGTTTTGTCGATAATATAAGCTAGACGTCCCAACTTGTGTCCTACGTTATGACTATGTAATCATGTTTTAGTTGTAAGTTTTCAATTCTCTCGTAAATAAATAAATGAAATTAAAGATATACTTGTTTTATTGTAGCACTTTTTCTTACAAATCACCGAAGTTAAGCAGGGTTCAGGTCGGCTCTGGTGGGTAACCATGGAATGGTGTTTACAAAAAAGCGCTGTCGCGGTTTGAATTAACGTTAAATTGTTGATTTCGTTCTATAAGGAACGTTTACTAAGGCCTTAGTCGCAAAAAATAAGAAAACGAAATTTAAAAGAAACGGATTGAATTTAGCTCCGACCTCATTTTTGCGAAGTTGGTAAAAATAATGACATTCAAAGTTATACTGTTATTTATAAACCAAACTATTAGACCGCTATCAATAAAAAATGATATCAGAGGAAACTTATAAATAAAAAAATTGAGGAAAACGAATCCCAAGCAATAGAAAAGTTCCATTTGTGAATTCGGTTAAAACCTCGAGTTTATCGAACAATCTCCTATTAGCGCCATCTATGATAAAAGTCAGACAATAATATTTAAATTAAATAGAGGGCGTTGTTTTCTATATAAAGTATAACTATCAAATAGCTAACAATGCTTCTAGAAACTTTTTGTAGGTGGCAGCACTTATCATATAAAATGGAAGAAATTTTAAGCCTCGGATAATAGCAGTATTATAGTTTTAAAAAGTGAAGCTTAAATATAACGTACTAATATTTCTTCTGTGGCTTTAACGATATTTTTTATTTCATGTTATTAATATTCTATTTAGTTTTGATAGGTCGTAGAAGGAATAGCATTGGAAAATATTTTCTATATCAACCATCATTGAAGACACCACTGGATTTAATTTTAAGTTCATAAGAGCCGGGCGGGGCGCTCTTGTGAATAATATCTATCACAGGGCTCTCTTGTGAAAAATATCCTCATTCATAATTCAGAGAACTGTTGAACGGCGTGGTCTATAGCTGTATCGTTAAAATACGATGTAAAAATAAAAAATAAACGGCAACCAAATGACCGTTTTTTTTTTCAATATCACAATTCTTATTGCATTACGCATGCCTGTCCAAATTTATATCGGCTAGTCAATGTTAAAAGTGATACCCCACCTCAATAAAAAAATCTCGGTAGCTAAAAGCTTCGACAAAATAGACGAGTGCCAACATCCATATAAACACACATACTACCTAACAGATAAAATTTCAACTGATTTAAAGCATAGATGCTTCGCTTTGCCTCAATTTTTTCCAGCACTTTTTCGTCATTCAAATCAAATGTATTGCAGTCAAGGCCAGACGATTAAAATATTAGTTATGCAAGTAGCGTCTGTAGCATACGAGTTTAGCGTAGAGAACAAGGTAATGCTTTCTATTTTGCATTTACTATACAAGATTATCGACTAGGGGTGTACTAAGCCAAAAGGAGGTCACTATAGTTTAAGAAGGCAACGTGTAGGCACACGTTGCCTTCGTAAACTACAGGGAGCTATATACTATATCTAGATACTTTATTTGTCTTGTTTACATACATTATTTATTTCAAAACTTTGGCTATAAATTAATGATCACTAAACTAGGGTAAATACGCGTTCAATCCACCAAGATGCCCTTCATCTCTTTGCCTCTGCTTCATCAGTCGCTCTTCATCATTACCATCAATTCCGAGTCCAAGTCTCTCTATTAATTTATCTCCTTTATCACCGTGCAGCTCTATAAAAGTTTTTCTTCTCTTCTGTGATACATCTGGGTCGAAAATCCACGCTTTTCGGTCGTGGATGACTGGATATCCAATTAGGTTAGTTCGGATGAACGCCGCCAGAGGTCCGGGGGCAGAGAGTACTTGCGAGGTGCTTTGTCGATAAAGCAGTGCAAGGATGAAGAGTGACAGCTAGAAAAGATAAAAATTTAATTCAATTTCGTAAACTTTATATTATTCGTAGGTATGTATCTAGGAACATTGAGAAGTATGTATACAGTAGTACAGTACATATAAATCTATGTCTAGGAAGATGTTCTCGGTTGGCAGGATCAATAAAAATGTTTACTGGGTAGGATTTTTTATTTATTATTGCCGATTACTCAGAAACGCCTGAATTAATTTAAAAAATCAATTTCAAAGGTCTTTGTCCATTCTTAACTATTCAAGTGGTCCCGTACACATTTTACAAAATCAATCCAGTAGCTTGAATTGTAAATCAAAAAAGCCAAAAAAAATTGTAAAAGCGCGTGCTGAATTTAAGTCGGCCATTACATTTTTTTAGTATTCATTATCATCATAGACAGCCCTATCCTATAATCCATCTATCTATACCCCTACCCACTGCAAACATAATCCTTCCCCTTCGTACACTAATTTACTGTATCTTGAGCCATACTTGTCCAAATATTTCCGCCAAACCTATTTCGTTTTCCATCGCGTGGAACATTACAAAATTACTTTCTTATACTGGTCTTATACAAATTACTGCTTTAAGTGACATAAATTCTAATGGCATACAATTATGAACTGTGACAAATGGCTGTATAACAAACATTTAACAACATAAAAACACATTTATTTATATGCTAGGGGGACAGATTTTGAATTGGCGAAAATTTATAATTGTTATAATTAAGACGTTATACGATCACTATAAAATGAGAATATCATGTCACACAATATTGATCAAGTAACAGTACCTAGTGGGTACGTAGGACAAGTCCTGGTAGACCTCAAGTTTAAAGTCATCTTTACAGGTATTCGAAATAGACAAGCGCCTAAAATACCTACCCTAACAAACTAAGGAAGGAAGTCAGATATTTTTTGTATTTGAAAACCTTGACCATTATTATCTACAAACAGAAACTGTTCCTACCTGTTGAGGAAGCAAACAAAATTTACATTAATTAACTTCAGACCAATTAGAGATATGTTTTGCTTATAGCTAGTAGAATTTCAGTTTGCTGTAAAACTTCACCAAGGCCAAATCTACTAAGTATATGTTATATTCTTACCTGATCACTATATCTTAATGAAACAAAATTAGATTTCTTATTTTTGTTGTTTATAATTTACATTAAAATTTTAACTTGTTTACCGACTTCCAAAAAAAGGAGGTACCTACTTAATTCGACTGTATGTTTTTTTGAAGTCTGTTACCTAATTTCTTAAGATCTTTTTTTATTTGATTAAACTTCTCGTGTGTTTGATTTTTAATTGAAATAACTGAAAAAGTTTTATCGGCACCCGGTCCCGCCGGAACGGAAGTTAGCAATCACATTTTTTTTAAGAGAATTACTGGTTTGGTGGTGCTCCATTTACAGCTGAGAGCTACCATGGGTCGGATGAATAACTCTGTAATCATAGAACAGCTATGGTATGTCAAATACCTTCATAAAACAATGGCAAATCACTTTGCTTAAGTACCTAAAGAAGAGGAGACAAGAGAGAAGAGAATACTTCTACACTAATATCAATTTCTTAATTGGAAAGATTTGTATTTTTGTATGTAACGAATTAACTTAAAACTATTGTGCCGTTAGAGAGCTACTGGTTTCAGATAGTGATAATGTATAACTGTGGTATTGAATATATTTATTTACTAGATAAATTAGATATCCATTACACCGCGGAGCGCAAAAAGTATTAAATAAAAAGAAAACTTGTCCTCTATATTTATATAAATTATTGTAGATTAGTACATATTCAAGGGAATTAATTATGTCCTTGACCATGGACCACTAATATAGTGTGCAACTATTTTATTTTATTCGTATTTTTTTTAACAAACTTTTGCTACCGTCTGTTGCTGAATTGTAAAAGAAATCAAACATATTAGTCGAAAAGTAACGGTATGAACTTACTATTAATATCCTCATGGTCAGTATTCACACAAAGATTATCCACACCAGAATCCAGAACCTCACTAATACCACTGATGTGTAACTATTAATTATTTTTTAAATAAAACTTTATTTAACGAATTTTAAATTTAAATAAGTAATGTGTAAACACACTGAGTTATACAACGTGACTACGCCACACTGCGGGTGACCGCCAACTTGTTTATTGCAACTTTTACATTTAAAGCAGTGCACGTTACTTAATACACCCGCCATTATCAATAGGGTTGCCATTTAAATTCAATTTCAATTTCTTTATTTATAAATAATACAGCATGGCAGTAAATATACTTCACCAAATCGCTACATTATTATAATTATGGGTACACATTGACGCAGTAAAAATACAAACATTACAAAAATAACTAATCGAAACTTACACCTACATGTAAATTTTGATCAGTTATTAATGTTTAGCATCTTGAAATAAGCCAACTAGACTCTTTAACTTAGTTCTCCTTATATAAGACGTTATTACATCTGAATAAAATATTACAAAACAAAATCGATAAGTACGAATAATGATATTTTTTTTAAATTAATTAATTACATTTATTGTTATTAATTTACGATTCAAAAGATGCGCCTAATGTTCCTTTTCTTATTATGTTAAAATTTTAACTCACTGTTAAAATTAAATAAGAAAAAAACAAGCACATTACGAATTTCGTAAAAACAAACTGTACCTATAAATTATTTTTTGGATCGTCCTAGTTTCAAAATTGGAAGCGCAATAATGGCCCAAAACATCTGACGAGTAGATACCATAACATTGAAGACACAATGGAAAAACTCGGACGTATCGCAAAAACAACAGTCAACGGAGTTCCAGGATGCGATAAAAAAATCTGGGTACCAATGTTAGAAACTTAGATGTGGATAGGGACACTGTCATTACCACTACAAATGAGACAGCCATAGACTTGAAGAAAGAAATGCGCATTTTAAGTTGGAAACGAGCTCATTGCAGTGTTGAACCTTTGACCTCTGACTCCTGTATGTTGCGCCGTTCACTGACACAGGCTCAACTAGAAATACTTTAGTTAAGAAATCCGTTAGGGTGTGGCGCAAAATTTTTAAAAAGATAACGACATCTGCAATTCATTAATTGCAATATAAATTATTTCTCTAAATCTAGCGGAAGAGAATGTGAGTTCTGTCAGTAATACCAATTTATTTTAATTCTTTGTGCGTTGATATTCTTACTTTGTTACTTTGCTATTTTATACTTTCTCAGTAAGGTACCTAATTTCCTTACCTTATTTGAGTAAAAATGATTGAGTGACAGCCCTAACGATACCCGCTACACGGCGCTATCAAGTCGTTACGACATGGGGTCGATGACGAACTCGACAAACGTCCTATTCAAAGAAATCAACTAACACTTTACGTATGGTTTTTTTGACATTTTGTCTAATAACCTTGTGCATTTTTCGTAACGTGAGTATTGAATTGTTTAGTGATTATGGTTAAAGTGTTAAAGAAATCGTATTTTATATGAAATTATGTCTTTGTGAGTTTTTGACATGACAAGTCCTAAATTAGCAGTGTTATTAGCTAACATTCTTAATTCATCGAAAGATGTCGAGATGTATTCTTTTAAATAGAATTCATAAGCAAACACTTGTAAAGTAATTGATACCTAACCAGAGTTATAATTTATGATCAAAATAAACTTAAATTACAACAGAATTAAGTTATTTTTATTAGGAAAATAAATAACGTTCGGTGCTTTTCTGGGGCGGGTTCATATTACTGTTGTACGAACACAACAACGTTTCAAATAAGGTTTATTTTACTGACTAAAGTTCTTTGACATCAACACTACCAAAGACAAAAGTTGGATTTTCTATTGATTCTTTTTTTCATTGCCCAAAGAAGTATACATCCCGCCAATTTTCTCATTGTTGCTCCCTTATTGGTTAAATTTTCACCCACGCTGTTTTACCGACAATCCAAGTGGCGCGCGCAGGAAAAATCAATACATTTCCCAAAGCAAAACTGACTGATAATACCTATTTGACGTTTCCAACTTTGTAAAATATTTTTTCTAATTTCGTGAATTTGTGAGTACATTTCCTATAAACGGCTCAAAAATGATGCAAGAATACGATGACGATTTCTTTTTCGAAGAGGACAAAATGTGCGTAGAGTTATAACTAGTTAGACGTCTGTTATCTGGCTTTACTTATCTATGTGTACTTCCGTTGCAGTTGATTACTCTGTGTTTGAGTTCGCCAGCTTTTAGTGTTTATTTTTTATGTTTCTGGTGAATTTTCGAAGCATGTGGAAGCATCAGGATTCATTGTTTTTGGAGTCCTTTATGCTCAGTGAGCCAAGATTGTACCCACAACATGGATCAAGTTCTCTCAATATGTTCAGTTTTGAAGACCGCATGTAATGTTTTTGTTTACTTTTTTCTATATTACTTGTATTTATGCATGTAATTTTTAATTTAAATAATTATTTGTTTTACACCGAAGACGTACAATTCAGTAGATACAACTATGTAGGTACCTATTTAATTATTTTGGGAATTTATCAAGATATGATTTAATTATTATAGATCAACCTACAGTAGTGCGCTAAGTACATAGGCACAAAACATAATCTTAGTTTATAATTAATTAATTTTTAAATAATTAGGTATTTTTTTATTTGGATAGTAGATTTGGGAATATTTTCCGTTAATAAATTGACTAATGACATAGATATATAAATTATCTAACCCTAATGTTACGTTTATTAGTTACTAACTGCAGCCTGCGGAGTTGCCAGCGATGTTTTATTAATTATTATTATCATAGTACCAAATTTCACTGAAATCCGTTCAGCCATTCGAGCGTAAATGAGGAACGGACAAGCATATGCACGCCCATACAAGTTTTCGTTTTTACTCGTTACTCGTTTAATAGATTATACCCCAAAACTTTACGCTAAATACCTACTAATCAAATTATAAAATTTTCCCATCACAAACTACTAAAACCGTCAGATCACTATTTAGATACCTGCCAATTAATGTAGTAGGACGCCTTTGTGTTGATACTTTACGTGATATATATTTGTAAAGGATATCGAAATCCGTCGCCAATTGTCTATAAACGTGTTTTAATTAATAAATTTAATTTAGCAACACGAATGATAATAAAATAGCGAGAAAATTACTGCTGCAAGTTGAAGAAAAGTAAGTTCATTTTAATTATCATATAAATCTGTTTATAACTTCTCGTACTACAAGAGTTTGATTATTTTTAGTGCATCAGTTTCATGTCAAGAATCAATAAAAGACGTACCAGATCTAATGGCGATTAATGAGTAAGTATTTATTAATATGTTATTTACATAATTGCGTACCTATCAATGTTCTTTTCATAACATCTTAACCCGATTTCAAATATGGATAGGGTTTTTAATTCGTCGGGTTGTTGTTTATTGTATGCTTCCCGATTTCTCATGTCAATTAAAGCTATCTAATAATAAAATCTTTTATACATTTTACCAAAATTGGCGCAGTAGGTCAGTTTATATGTCAATATAACTGAATGCCTGCCGAATCGCTTGTACTAAATTACCTTAAAAATACATTGAGACCGATTGTTCGCTATTAGACAGATTCTGGCTTTGACAGATTGGCTATTGGACAGAAACAGTAGGTAAGCTAAGAGCTCTACACAAAAGTATCAAGACAATAATAGTAGCAAGATCTTAGTATCATTATGTATGAGCAAGCGTTCTTACATAATTTGTCCCATAAACGCAACAAGAGCGTTATATATCTATTGTATTCAAAGTAGTAGCAGCAAAAAAAAAAAAATCCATAGTTTGAGTCGGCGAATGTTACTTCATACATACGATTTTTCTCACGTATAACATCTTTAACATGGAAACAAAATACCTCCTTGTAGAACTCCTCAAGTTTAATTATCCCAGAACATCTTTTTAGTATTTGTTTACTTCTAATATATTTGCAGTGTATATTTAGTTAGAAACAATGTTTTTGTTACCTAAAAAACTTCAGTCTTTATCTAGATCATTATTTGAATAAAGTGTAGGTACTTTTGGACAGAACTTTTTTTAAATTTAAGTTAAGTTAATTAGCTTTGCCTTACATTTTCATGCGTCTCTTTGTATAAACAGGAATCCAAAAGACGATAACCTTGAAAATGAAATTGTTGGATCAACTGAATGCATCTACAATGATCTTCGGAAAGAAAGATACATGATATATCATCAGGATTTGTTGTAAGCTTTAGAGTAGTTTGTATGGCACGATATAGGGTTATAGGCTAGAAGTGTAATGGGCGAAGAAGTTGTAGATAAGTTATCGCTATTATAAACAACTTTCACTATGAGACAAGTGAGAATTAGAGAAATAAATCATCTGTTTTACAAAAATCAGTTAATTCACTTTAGTCGACCATAAATGTTTGTTTGTTTTGTTAACAAACATTTGTTTCTTCAACCTGCTTCAAAAGATTAAGAGGTTCTCAATTTATCGGAATCCCTTTTATCCATGTTCCCCGAAAGGTTTCGATCACTATTTGGAATATTGTTTGATACTACGTTTTACATATTACGTTTTTAAATATAAAGAGTAAATGTTAAATCTGTCGTCTTTAATTTCGGCGTAGTACTCGTAGTAAAAGTTGTTCGTCATGCTGGCCACCTCTTCAATATACATTCAATCAATAAAGCTATATAATTCTAATTAGTTTTAATATAATAGGATTACTGCTAGTTTATAATACATTATGTGTTATTAAATAATTTGATTGTGTGATTTTTTTTAATAATTTTAAACAAAAATAGCTCTTATTATTCTTAAATTTTAGGTTATTTATTATCATCATTCCTGTAAATGCTATTTCTCTGATTATCTGACCATGCAAAAATCAGGCCTTAGGAAACTGAGGGCTGGTGCTATTTCAGTGTAATTTTTAATTTACGTGTAATATTTTTATTTCCAGGTCATTTCAGTAGCTGAAGCTAGAGCATTTTGAAATCCCATCACGTGTGTTTTGCGTTTTGCTAGTTTTGTTGCTTGTATAAATTCAATAAAGTATTTCAAAACCGTTTTATGTTTTTAATTGTCAATAAATTCGTATCGATTCGAATAGTGACATCCTTAGTCTTAACAAAATGTTACCAACATCGATCATAAATTTGGTTTTGGCTAAAGAATACGAGAACAAAGTGTCTTCTCCTTAATAAAACAGTAAAATATGAGCCGATGGTTCGTTCAGGACACAGTTTTGTAGAAGTTAGTTTAGATATATTACTACCTACTAGAATTAGTTTAGGATTGATTACAAGTTTTATTATAAGTATAGATATAATTAGATATAAAAAATAAAGTTTTCTGCTAGTTTCCTACTTTATACCTCATTTTAGTTGTATGTAAATTAGTCACGTTTTTGTGAGTAGCTTTTTTATAGTGTTTGTTTCAGTGCATTATTTTATTTCATTGTTGGTTTGCATATTTAATTAATAATTAAAATTTCAGGGGAATGACAGTAACATCAGGTAGTGTTGTTTTGAGCAAGGATGAAAAGAACTTAATAGGAATCAGCATCGGCGGGGGAGCACCGTTGTGCCCATGTCTTTATATTGTACAGGTAATACTTTAAAACATGACAACTGACTTCAATTCGAAGGGTGCCTGTACAAATTTTCCAGCTATTCTGATATCGAAACAAATTTGCGGACCGATTATGTAAAATGTATATGAGGCCACCTGGGCTTAGGAAATAACTATTTCAAACATGAAATTCGAGCATTCTCTTTTTCATCCTTTTCAGTCCAGGTGTTTTAGATAACATAACCTGACAAAAAGAAGAAAAAGAAAGAAAATTTTTGTTTGAAAAGATTCCGTAGAATAATAAGAAAATGAGAAGACGGCTTCTTATTTTCCTTCTTCTTTTTTGAAATCGCTTTTATAATATCGTTACTGTTTAACAATGCCCTCGGCATTATCATTACGTGAGCCCACTGTACCCAATTTACAGATTTTCGACAACACTCCTGCGTCCAAAGAAGGCACGTTACAGAGCGGCGATGAGCTGGTCGGAGTTAATGGACAGTCGGTCAAGGGGAAGACCAAGGTGGAAGTAGCTAAGATGATACAGAGCGCTATGGTATTCTTCTTCTATTATTACAGGTTAACTAATTTAATATAGCAAGTGGTTAAAGGCGACATCAAAAATAAATCCGACTGCAAATTTAGACCACATTATCTTAAGAGAGAAACCGCGGAATGTTACCAGTCATATGACCATCTTCAGTAAAGATTAATCCAATGGCACGTTTAAATCGGTCTACTATTTTAAGCTGGACAGGATCACTCATACAATTGAAAAACATTACCCTCTTTTTACCCGACTACGAAAGAAGGAGGGTTTTTATGTGAGTATGTATGTATATTTCTTTAGCACGCCCTAGAACCTAAATAGCTTGTCGAATGTTTGGGTGAGTCGCTTCTGACTACTCGTTAGTCAGTAAGGTAACAAAGCTGACAAAGAATGTGTTGTATCGATAGTTGAAAAAATTATCACACACAGTTTTCAGTAAAACTAAGCAATTTTACTAACTAAAAGCTAATTTATTTAGGATGAAGTGACAATAAATTACAACAAACTCCACGCGGACCCCAAGCAGGGCAAGACTTTGGACATCATTACCAAGAAGATGAAACACCGCCTCGTTGAGAATATGTCGTCAGGAGCTGCTGATGCCCTAGGTATATTTATTATTATCATCATCAACAGCTTACTGGACAACAGCTTGTCGCAAAACAAGCCTTTCGGGCATATCCGTGGGCTTCTTGTCTCCCACCCCCGTCTCTCTTGGTCGAAGAGTACTTACCAGCAGATTGGAATAAAACTTATGTCTAGTACAATCAGCGGCATATACTTGAACCAAATGACTTTGACAGCACAGTGACGATATTTAGCTCTTTTTATCGGTGAGTATTGTGCAAGACTTGTGGGGGCTCTATTTTAGAACTGCTCGTATGAATTTATCACTCGCTAATGACATCACAAACGTAGCATATTCCAAAAGACGCATTCTTGAAATATTGAATACTCGTATAGCTAATCGCTTCGCCTTCCACACTTTCTATCCATAGAATTCAAATAGACGAATCAATTTAGACTGCACCCAATGAAGATCATACTATATAAACTATACTATGCAGGGTTTTATTTTGTATAGACAAGATAAAGGCCATTCAGCTACCGCGCAGTTCAAATGCGGAATTCCGTACGTACCTATTAATTTTCAAACTTTCTCCGACAAGTAAGTTTTCTCACAATGTTTTCTGTCATTAAAATATGTGACAATTAAATGTAATTTTAATCTGTGCTTGAACGTAAAGATCTAAAGTGTAGACTTGGATAAAAATCTTAAATTGTTTTTCGTGTATCCACGTACCTAACAGTTTGAAAGTATTGGCCCACTAAGCTATAACAGCCTTAGATACTCGTAGGTAGTTTGAAATAGGTATGACGTTCGAATTAAATTTTACAGGAAAACAAAAAAGTTTCGCGTCGGGAAGTTTGCGCTACTGTGCATGCTATTATTATTAAATTTATGAAATTAACATTTAAATGAGTCTGCGGATTGCAACTACATTAAGTTATGAGGACATGGTTTTAAGAAATCTTAAATTATAATCTTGCTGCATCTCTGTTTCCATAACGAACATAGATACAGATAAAATGATGCAAAGCAATGAAGCAGTAAATTAGAAAAGAATTTTAAACTCATTAAATCTATACCTACATATAATAAAAATGTAGAGGTCGAATTTCTGTACAATGAAAAAATATGCTAAAACCGAGTCAGGGGAATGTAAGAAGTGAATTAGAACTAATTTACATATTTTTCAATTTTTCGTTCTTGTATTTGTTTGCACGCCCCAGTATCCGAAACGACTGGACCGATTTAAATGAAATTTTGAATGGTGGTTGCTTATAATACTGGTCAACATGTATGATACTTTTGATTCCGATATATAAAACAGAGGATATAATAGATACCACGCGGTCAACCGCGTGGTATCTATTGGTACTTTGAAGTCGCCCGCGACTTCAAAGTCGCGGGCATCAGCTAGTTCTTAATATTAAAAAACCGATCAAAAGATTGTTGTTTGTTTTAAAGTCACATAATTATTGCGCTAAGGGAAACAGTTCGCAGAAATATTATTCTGTAAATTATATATTTCGATAAATTTTAAATAAGCCAGTGCATGGACTTATTCTTATTAGGTAGAATTTATTCTCATGTTCCAGGTCTCTCCAGAGCGATACTATGCAACGATACTCTAGTAGCAAAGTTAGACGAATTGAAAGAAACTGAAACGGTTTATAAGAAACTGGTAGAACATGCTAAAAGGTAAGTTAATAATTATATATTCTATATATTCTCGTTGTTCTTCATAACTTACGTTAAAAATCCTCTAGATATTGCTTGCCATTTAGTCATTTCGAATACGCGATTAAAATTAATATTAGGTATCTTAAAAATGAAGTATTGGTGTGTAACATTTTTGCCTTTAACAGAGTTTTTAAAAACATGTCTCCGTTCATTAATTTTATTAATACACTAATTTAATAGGTAGGCTCGAATTTTTTTTCTCAACTAAGTGCTAAATTGTAATATCTTGAATTCATAATGACTTAAAACTGAACATTCATCACATCATACGTAGGTATTATTGACATCTTGACTATAATCTTTTTAACACATTTTTCTTGGTGTGTATGTTTGTCTGTATATACCTACCTAAAATAAACTTTAAACGTGATTTTTAATTTCGTTTTTAATTCTCTTAAAAACGTCGGATTTAAACTTTGCACACTTTAATTCTACAAGCGATAACAATGCAATATTTCAAATTGTGTTTTCAACTTTTTTATTGTAACTGCGTATTTTTTTGAACTATTAAATTAATTTACGCTTACCTGTTTCAGAATGTTAAAATCATATTTCGATGTACTACAAACCTACAAGTCACTGGGCGATATATTCGCGTCGATAGGCGTGCGCGAGCCTCAAGCGCGAGCTTCCGAGGCTTTCACCAAGTTCGGACAATACCACCGGATGTTGGAGAAAGATGGCATCAAAATGTTAAAAGCTTTAAAACCAGTAAGATTTTCAAATCTATACAATACAATACAATAATTCTTTATTGACACCACAAAAATACAAGACAAAAAGTATAAGAAAACAGATAACATGGCATAAAAGGCGGTCTTATCGCTAAAAAGCAATCTTTTCCAGACGACTTTCATAGAAATGGTATATAACAATAATATTTAGCGTAGACGGTGGTGCAAAACGATAAGAAAAATATAAGTAAAAATAGTGGTGAACACAACATACAATAATACATACATATAAAAACATCTAACTATTTATCATTAGTAGGTATTTAGATAAGGAATATTGAGACATTAAAAAAATAGAATGACAAAATATAAATTAGTGAACAATGCTTGAAAGGTAATATTTCTTAACCTGATATATCTTCTCTCTTAATCTGTCTTAGTTACCTTATATTTGTCTTATTGAACACTCCCAAGGAATTCGCGGAAACTTGTGACAGTTAGGATTTTAAACTTAGATCCATATGCCGCCAATATGGATCTAAGTTTAAAATCCTAACTTGTCCTAAAAAATATCAGACAAGTTTAAAACCTCTGCTCTTTTTTGTGTCGTAATCGACTCGTAATGGATAAAGAAAATAATACCATTTAGTAAAGGCTACTTTTACGTCTCTACTTATTGTTGCTCCAAAGTACCTTTCCTACAATCGTAAAACAAATAGGTACATCTAAGTATACTGATTTACAGATAATCTCATACAGAAGAAGGCTTCAACGAATTCACTTCACAACATAAACTTAGACTTTATGTATTGTAATGATCGGAATATGGATAAAATCCTAGTGTTATTGCAGTGGTTAAATAGTATTTACAAGTTACTTATTTTTATTCTTGAAGTCATTTTATACATTAGGTATTTTCTTTTATCCTAAATTAAAATTACGTTCACAAACAGTCTTTATCGATCATAAACAGATATTTTGAAAGTTACAGTAAATGTATAAATGTTATCAATGGCAAAAAAATATATTAAAAGACCTTTAAAACTCTTCGAAAGATTTCAAAGAGTTTTTCTTTTTGGAAATATATACTAAAATTACGTACTTTAAAATGGTCTATTTCCAGACTGACAGATTGTGATTAGAGTTGTATTTGACCCCAAACTGAAAAATCGAGGCTAATGAAAATAAAATTTATCCATCCAGAAATATATTTTTTAACAAATTAAGTTTACAAGCTGTTAAATTTAACATTTGATTTAATTTTATCAGTAGTAACAATACAGCAGTAATCAAACTCGGAACATGGAGAATCCAAGGATTTTTTCTACTTTCAGGCGTTCATGACTAATTATTTTTCTCTATTTATTCCATATGATAGAATAAAACCTCTTTTTTTACATTCGCAGATTCTAGCCGACCTCGGCACTTATCTCAACAAAGCCATACCGGACACAAAACTAACTATTCGTAAATATGCAGACACTAAGTTCGAATACCTCTCTTACTGTCTGAAGGTTAAAGAAATGGACGACGAAGAATATGGATACAATACTTTACAGGAACCGCTTTATAGAGTGGAAACTGGGAACTATGAATATAGGTAAGATTTACTAAAATTAAAAAAATATATCTCTCACAGCTCCTCACGAGGATTGCTTTTATGATAGGGATACCGGAAAATGCATTATGATTCTATAATAAAAACAAAATAAAAAAGCCTTTATTCTTGATTACATATTATACAAACTTAATTTAACTACCTACTAACATAAATTTACATTATACGAAATAGAATTAGTTTTCTAAAAAACAACTTTCTGTAGAAGTCGCCTCCACGGCATAGGCCTCCCCTAAACTTCTCTATTCCTCTCTATTCCTTGCTTTCGTCATCAAATCTGGTCCGACAATTTTCATAAAAATGCCTCTCCATTTTTTTCTCTGGCCTCCAGGTTTTCGCTTTCCGTCACGTGGAATCCACTCAGTGACTTTCTTAGTCCACCTGGAGTTTTCCAATCTACAGATGTGTTCTGCCCAATTCCATTTTAAACGTCTTATTCTTTGCGTGACATCTGATAATTTGGTTTTTGCTCTAATGATTTAGTTTGGTCCTCTGTCTGAAAGTTTTATACTCAGCATGCTTCTCTCCAACTTACGCTGGCAAATTGCTACTTTATCTTCGTCTTTAGTTCTCAATGCCCATGTTTGGCATGCATAAGTAAGATATGGTAAAATAAACTTTTCGTATACGCTCCTTTAATCGTTAGAATCCTTTCATTCATTATTACTTATTAGAATCCTTTAATTCATTATTAATTAATTGTTTTTAAAATCAATTCCGCCGTATCTGGTAAATCTGTTAAATCGTTGCAGACTCATTCTGCGTTGTCGTTCAGACGCGCGCGCACGCTTCGCTCGGCTACGATCCGACGTGCTCGTCAAACTGGAACTGTTGGAGAACAAAAAGACGCAAGACGTCGCCTACCAGCTGCGACGGTTCATCAACGGATTCGCTGCTTATCATGAGTAAGGTCTTATTTAGAAAACCATTACGAATTTGATTATCGGTCTAGTAGAGATACCTACTGCAAGACGCCACCGGTACACGGCTAGGTTGTGGAATTCCCTGCCGAGTTCTATATTTCCCGATAACTATAATCTCGATCTTTCAAAATTGCGAGTAAATCATTTTCTTATAAGCAAGCGTATACATGAGCATAGACCGCATCGTCGCTTTACATCAGGCGAATTGCGGTAAAACGCACGTCTATTATTTAAAAATACACATTGTTCTACAATACGAGTTTTCAGGAGTATTTGCGTCTAATTTTTGGTAAGGTGCGTATAGGTAACCCTGATTAAGTTCACGACAGTGAAGAAAATGATAGTAGGACCTTTCCAAATAACAATATTTAAAAAAAAATACGGACAAAGTAAAACTGTTAGTTAAACAAATACTTTCCCTATAGTAAATATACTCGTAGAAACCTGCTTATAGTATTTATTAATTCTTTTTAATTTTCACAAAGAAGAATTAATCCTGATAATAATTTTGGAAAATTAAGAATTAGGAACTAATTGTCGACACGGTCGAAAGTAATTCAGGAAGAAATCCTTCATTGTATCATTAGTATTAGAATTTTATCATAACTTACCTTTGAAATCTATCTTTACAATAAAATCCAAAGTAATATTTCTCTTTACAGAGTTACATTGAATCATCTGAAAGAAAACGAGTCTCTTTTCCCCATTGAAGTGGATCTATCACAGAACGCTTTCCAATACAAATCTACAGCTCAAATTTTGCAGGTAACTTATTTTTCTTATTGCTAATTATCTTTTAACGTTTTTTCTGTATGCAACAAATATGTATACATTTTTGCGTAAGTCAAGTACGATGTCAGAGATCCTTTTACGTAACGTAAACGGACATGACGTCGATTCAAGGTCATAGCTCCAATTACTTGACAATATTGTATAAAAATTGAAATTGTTGACTTAGTCAGCCTAAAATTTAAATTAAATTATAAGTGAAATAAACAATTTCCTCTTACAGGACAACGGTGAAGATGACGAGGAAATAGAATTTGGAGGAGAAATCAAGGAATACCACGATATAGTCGAAAGTGTAGATACCAAAACCCACAAAGTAGATAACCGTAGACCACCCAAAGAAATAGACACCACGGAATCATCTAAACAACTGTTACCAGACTTTGACACCATTGACAGTTCTATTGCCAAAACTGGTGACATTGACAAGAAAGAAAATATTGACAACCTGTCACTCTTGACAGAACTTGGTCTTGCAGATATGAATGATTTTGGAGATTTCCAAAATGGAATGGAAGATCTGATGAATAAAGATTCCCAAAGTACAGTGGATGATGTATTCGAGAAATTGCTAAGAGATTTATAAATCGTTCAATGAATTCAAGAATATTCTATACTATAAGTTTATAGAGTTTATATATTAATAAATACATTTACTTTTATAACATATAATCATTTTATAATATTGTAGGTGTATCAAAAGTATCAAATAAAAGTCATAAAAAATATTTGTTTGTTTATTTTACAAAAAGTGCACTTATAAATTATGTGTACTTATTTACAGTAATCTTTCACTCATTCCATGTAGAGAAGTATAATTGAAGAATTAAATAATAACAAAAATGATTTTGATTCCGTGATAAGAAAAATTTATCTTCCCAAGGCACTGACATTGTACGGTTCGTGCATTTGCCATCTTCAAATTGTTCTTAGATGCACGATGTACCTAGTAATTCTTATATTAATATTGTGTTTTAATAAAAAAAAACTTTACGAATTTTGGCAAAAATATCCTTCAGGCAGTGAATTTAAAACTTAACTCTCTAAAATGAGGTTATTTATTCGTAAATATATTCAATTCTTCTTCTAACAACTGGCCACGGGTATTCCCCGTCAAAAGCGAGCAAGAAGTCTTTACCTTTCATACTCTTTACACCTTTAACACTCTTCAGTACAAACTTCAGCTTATCCGCATGCGAAGGTAAATGCTTATGAGCTAATCTGTCGTGAACTCTTGGAACAATGTTTAGAAAGTCCAATTTCTTCAATTTATCATAGTCTATACTCTCAACGAATTCGTTGAGATTAGCTTTCGCATTTTCTTGTAGTTGTTTGAGGGTAGTTGTAGCTTTTTCTTTTAGATTTTGCAGTTTTTCAGAAGCAGTGTCAGATAGAGTGTGTAGTTTTGTAGAGGCTGTGTCAGTCAAGGTCTGCAGTATTGGTGTGGCTGTCTCTTTCAGCTTCTTCACGTCGATTGTAGCTGTCGCGGCGTGGATTGCGATGAGCAATGACACCTACGAATTAAAAATAACTTTTTCATTACTTATCATTCATCAGATCAGATATTGATTGGATTGTATGAAAGGAAAAATGATACCTACTATAAAAAAAACATTTTCTCTGTTATTTTGATTTATAAACCATGCTACTAGACCGATTTCGAATAAAAGTATAGGTATTATGGTAACACGCAATAAGAATCAAAAAAATATATTTGCAACTTGACCCAGGCGTTTCTAAGAAATCGGTCATGTACCTACGTGTAAAAACAGAATACCTATAATCGAATTAGGAACTTCCTGTTTTTAGAAGAAGTTTAAAAAGCACTAACCACGTAAATATCGTTTTCTCTGTCGACAACCCATATTCTTCCCGTAAATATAGTCTTAGTAACTTTCATCCAGGGGTTTGTCCATGTCTGCTACTTGAATATTTAGCGAATTTCTTATAGTTATTGGATAAAAGACCAATACCAAAGAAATACTTTCTCTGATTCTTATGTATAAAAATCAATCGCTGTTCGTTTGTCTCTCAAAAACTCGAGAACGGCAGGGCCGTTTCAGCTGATCTTGGTTTAGAAATGATTGTGAATGTTCAGGGAAGGTTTATACATATACTAGCTGTGCCCCGCGGTTTCACCCGCGTAGTTCCCCTTTGGATTGTCGAGATAATGGGGGAACTACTTTTTTGAAGTCGGTTAAAAAGTATGCTATGTCCTTTCACGGGGTCCAATCTACCTGTGCACCAAATTTCATCCAGATCAGGTTTTGGCGTGAAAGCGAAACAGACAGACAGACAGGGTTACTTTCGCATTTATAATATTAGTTAGCATAACTGTCAGGCGGTACGTAGTTCGCCGGGCCAGCTAGTCACTTATAAAAATAAAAACACTGAACTCACCAGTACAACAATCCCCTTCATGGTGGCTCGTTGAGTGTGGCGACTTGCGAGTGGCGACTGAACTGGCCGGGAACTATCACTCGATATAAACAATACATTGATGCAACCACGCATTTGGTCAGCGGACGTATTCTGAACGAATCACGATCGAAGGAGGTGCAAACATTAACGATAATGCTACAACAGCAAAGATTTGCGGTAGTACAATATTTTTTGTTAATTCATCATCATCAGCCAGAAGACGTCCACTGATGAACATAGGCCTCCACCTCAAAACGCCATTCCAAACGACAAGCTGACAATTGCATTGACTGTTTACTTGTGACCTTCACTACCTATGTCGTCGGTAATTTGAGTTAATTAATTTATCGCAAATTTGATATATTACAAAACAAGTAGTAAATAAAACTGCAGCTTTAAGAATTATTTTACAAAAAATGGGACGACTGATTCTCATTACGGGCTAATAAGTTTTTTAATTATTTGGATTTTAAACTCAAACCTCTTGGCGATTTTGATAAAATTAAATTGGGCCCACATAATATGAGGTAGAAAAAACCCCCTTCAAAAATATTTTTTTCACATCTGTCCACCCGTCTTCGAGATATCAAATATAATATCAGGTAACAAATATAAAACAGTAGAATTGAGTATCTCCTTTTTTTGTAGAAAATACTATAAATACTTAATCCAAATTAAAACTAAACTATATTAGGTATTTATATAAAGATACTTTAATAGCGAATCCTCAAAATATTGATTTTTATTTATTTATATTTATTTGAATTAGAAGAATACTTAAACTAGAGTAAGAAAAATATATAATAATAAAGACAAAAGACGCTGAACGTTAAAAAAAAACTTTTAGAGGTGTCAAGGGACACCCGGCTGGAACAAAGTTGATGGTTAGCACAATAGTAAAGAGATGTTATAATGCGTGTATAAAAATACATAAGCATTTATTAATGTTTGTATAAAATCTCTACTTAATTTACTCCATCAGCAATATCCTGAACTTGTGCAGAAACACTATCGGGATTCATTATTATTTACAAATATAAGAGAGTAACACGCGCACGCCGCAGGGCTTACAACTATGGCAAAAAATCTCGTTACAACTTATGACATTATTTTTTTCCGTCTAACCTCCTTTCGCAACGCGCGATACGGTACTTCCTTCCAAATACTCTTAAAATAAACATTATATTTATTTAGGCTCAAGGGCTTATTAAAATTAAAAACCAAACAAACGTATATGAGTCTCGATATCGAATCACAATCGAAACTTCAACCAGAATACTTCCCGAGAGAAAGTATTAAAATGTACATCAGGTTCCAATTTATCAAAATTCCGCACACAAACCAAAAACCACGCTTCCTGCATCACAAACTATGTTTGACATAAAGATTTATGTACCTACTTGGTTGTTATGTAATTAATCGTTTTGTAATTAGCACCTTATATGTTACAGGATATTGTGATGCTTATGGTTCCTACGTAGAAATGGTTCGCTAGTGAAACTTAGTGTGAAAGTTTACACACTGATTAGATCTTAGGCATACTTTAAAATTTAGTAGGTAGTGGCGAGTAGTGCGGTAAAGAAATAATATTCACTACGACACTACCTGTAGTGTGATTTGGTAGTGCGGGTGGTTGTGGTGTCCTCATTTACAGCTACAAGCTCCTTTTTTTAATTTATAAATTTATGTCAGTTTTCAATAAAATGCCGACTTCAATTCGGCGAGCAAGTTTTTCAGTAATTTTAATTCATAAACTTATCTGAAAAACGATATAGATAATATTTATATCGGATCAATTAGAAAGTTCTTTTGACTTTTAACAAAAGGATTTTCCTAATCAATTGCTGGAACCTTTTTTCATCAGCTTATTTCCGACCGAATTCGAAAACTGCTGTATGATACAAAATCTCAAACCTTGGGTTCTTTTTGTATGGATCTACGACCGATTTTCACATTAGATGGGGTCGGTCGGACTTATTATAAAAGACTGTTATCAATAGCGAGAGGCCTGGATTACGATAGTGACTGAGTGACTCGTGATTTAACTGTTGAATGTCAAACTGTAGTATTTTATTACATATTTTATTATAAAATTCAAATAGCGCCGGGAGGGGACGACCTATGGACATGTGGATGAATTGTGTGAAAAGGGATATGTGTACAGGGGGAGTGAATGAAGAGATGACGACTGATAGAGTAGATTGGAAGAGGTAGACATGCTGTGCCGACCCCACGTAGTAGGATAAGGTCAGGAAGACGATGGTTTTAAAATTCAAATAAAACAGCATTATCTTAAAATAAAAATATATTCAAATTAAAACGTAATATGCACAACTTGATGTTTTAGCTTATTAAAAACGTACGTTTAGGCGCTACCTTATTATATTAACAATACAGCTTAGATTTACATGACTTTTTTTGGATTATTGAGATATATATTTTTTGGTATGCAATAAGGTTAACTCTTTTTAAATACCAAAGCCTATCTAGAAATAAAAGCCTTTGTATTTACGATTTCAATGTACCTTTACGTAGTGATTTATCGTAAGACTTTTTAAATGGAGATAATTGACTCACTTTCGAGCGAGCGCTTGAAGAGTCAACATCTCCTGAGGATGCCTTGTGCTAAGGCGAAACACGTGTCGAGGAAGTCGGATACTGAGAGAAAGAGAAATAATAAGGTGAGGTGTGGCGGTGGTGAGGAGGAACAACACAACAAAAACAAAAATATTTTTCTTCTCACGCTGACATCAAGACGAGGCGGAAAAACACTAAATATTTTTTATATACCTTGTTACTATTTAAATGTAATAAAGCCTGGGACATAATAATAAAATTGACTTAGTAGCGACATAATGTAAGCTATCGTGAGCACTTGTCATTATCGATAGACGACTACCATGTCCCTTACTCTACACATACAAGGGCATTTGTCCACAAGTTCGCATGACCACGGAAGTCAGCGACACTGTAGCCCTAGATGGAATATTATATAATAAATTTCTTTCAAATCACTGGCATATGTCGCAATACTAATATCAGTGGACGCCACAGAGTTCAGTAAACAGAGTCATTCCAAGCGTGTCGGCAATAAGGACAGCAGATTCAATAGTAACTATCACTGTTAACTGTGGCTGCTATGTGTCAATAGTAACTACTGCAGCAGCTGTGGGAAAAATTTACTTCGCTTCTACTGTTACAGCCACTAAAACCATATCTCACGATTCCCTACAAAAAGTTTCGTTAGATCTTTACACTTTTTATCACTAAGGATTTTACACCAATTCGTTTGTAAACGTGTAAACCGGCCATACACTACGAAACAAAAAATCGGTCGCTCTGTTTGTTTCATTTCCGTGGACATTGTATATTATGTCCTTTTTTGTTATAGTGTGACTGAGACGGCATGTAATCGTCGTCTATATCTTTCTCTGTCTACAGTGGTCGCACACGCTGCCATCACCGCCAAAATGGCGAATATCAGTTGGATATTTTTTAATTCAAGAGTAATATGACTAGTCTGTAACGAACGTCAAAAAAGGTCAATAAATATTACTTTACTATAAAAAAAACGAGCTACTAAACGTCAATACGATTTTCTCGTATAAACTCTGACATAAAGATTTATCTCAAATAAGAATTAACCTTTATGCACACCGTGCGAATGTTAGTACCGCAAAGTATATGGAATTATATGATTTTCATTACTTAATGTTTTACAATTTAACTTAGTTAGGTAGCATTGGGCCAAATAGTGAAGGTTAAAATGACTGATATAAAATAAAATTTGCCGTCCCTTTCATATGAAAGAGACAGTCTTTATCACGATTAAGTTAGTTTAGAACAGTCATTAATAACTTACAGAATTGGCCCTGTTATGAAAAAAGTTAAGGACAAGGCGCGCACTAAACCGAAAGGAGGTCACAGTACTCATTATTACGATCAACTTTTAAAATGAAACCCTCAAATTCGAAAAATTAAGTGTTCTAGCTTTTCTATCTGGATTTTAATTTCCATAGTACCTAACCATGACTGCATAGCAAAAGTTGTTTACAATGAAAAGTATATTGACCCCCTCTGATTTAGTACGCCTCTAATCGACTTTTCGGTATGTGTAATGAACATGAACGATTATTTTTTTCACCAGCTATTCACATCGACAAAATGTTGTAACAGAGGAGACAAAAATAATAAATGCATCAAATATTTTCATACCAATTATGAATGAATGAATGAATGAATATAGTTTTACTGCACAACAAACAAACTACCTATAAAAAGATACAGCTAAACAAAACGGTAGTTGAGCGGCCTTATTGCCTAAAGAAATTTCTTCCAGGCAAAGGAAATTTCTTTACGTTGTAGTTATTAGACTTTCTTTTGCAAGTTGTTTTTTTTTTTATATTCGTATATAAGTAGTCTCTCCTTAATTTAGCCAGCATGACGAACTACAGCCTACACCTCCTTCATACGTGAGACCCGTGCCTAACAGTGTGACGCTATTCACATTAACTCGATAACGATCTATATCATTATTGCTGCCACCATTACAACATTTCGTCAATTTGTTTTTCCTCCCTAAATTACATTACTAAATTGAAACCTGTATACATACTAATAAGGTTCATTTTAGAACCGAAAAAGCCAAGTGTTTATTTATAACTACATAATTAATGATCCTCCTTCCGAACATTCCATCAATATTTTGACTATAAATATCAAATTGCTATTAAATTCAATATTAGATCATAAATAAGGCTTTAACGATACGCGACTGCAAATAAAAATCGAATAACACAAATATTCGATTAAAAAATGTAACTGTCTTTCATTTTTTTTCTATCCTTCTATTTTTTGGTTTACTGTAATGTGGTTAGTTTTAATTCGCGAATGTATCGGTTAATTTAATACACGCGTGCTACATCTTAGTGCATGTCCTCGCTTTTATTTAATTCATCAGGAAAGTTTTGTACCTACAACCCGGTCACAATATCTGTGCACGTGAGCTAGTGACGTCATATCGGCGGTGTGCTAACCGTACTGTCGCACCGGGGAGTGCGCGGAGAGGTGACAGGGGAAGCGGGAGAGGCGCTGCATTCCAGCGAGGTGCACAGATATTCTGACCGGGTTGTAAAAGTACGTTAAAGTTTTGAATTTGACAGATGATCGAATGATGTTTAGAATCGATTATTAATCTACTTTATTCGATTATTCGCAATCGCATATAACAATTACAAGTACACTAAACGATACATAAGAGAAGCTGTTGCTAACATTATATTATAATTAATTACATACATATTTATATATACATTTCGTCTTTTTAGGGAGGTACTTTGAAGGAAACTGATTTGCTGACATTTTGACATGTACAGGTAATGAAGAGATTCTTTAACTTAACTCGTTAAGACTTTACGGCGATGTTCAATAAATACATTTCATTAGGACCTCCTACTAATGAAATCATATTCTGTGATAACATTTAATAATATTTGCCGATAACAAGGCAGGAAAATTTGGAAATATGTTTGTTTGTAAAACATGCATTTATGTTAAAGTTCTACACTACTGGGAAAGAAGCAAAAAAGATAGCATAAAATAAATTAAAAAAATCTGATATAAACGAATTTGGCTGACATCATACATTGAACCGTCAGGATTGTTACAAACTTTCTAAATTTTTCCTAGCTATGTGTATATAAAAAAAATGTTATCTATTTTTTTTAAACTGACATTACTTTATACAAAGTGTAACAGAAAGGTGTGACAATACTTAAGACTGTCAGTCATCCGCCCATCAAAATAAACCCATAGTAGAATAAAATTTTTCAAAAATTTAAAAAAATGCGTTTCCCCATACAACTTTAGCGATCGCGTGATCAATTTTAGTATGTAGATCCTAATTTAATTATTTTTTATTTTACGAATTAGTTTTTCTAAAATGGGTACAATTTGATGTGCCGATCCTTGAGTATTGTCAAACCTCTCTGTTACACTTAGTACTATGTATCCTTCGAAAGTACCTCCCCAAAGTGACATTGACATAAGTATCACGAGCTGTCATAACAATACATACGCGGTGTGTATTTTGTGTATATATGTATCACAATGTGTGTAGTTTCGTCTATGTCGCCCACGAGGCGAGTTGGGCCAGTTCGTCGTCCTCTTCTGAAATTTACAAACAAGAATAAAGTTAATTTATTAACGCAGATATATAATACCTTTGTCAAGTGGATGTCGGGACATATATTTAATTATCTCCATCCTAGGGTTGCCTGGAAGAGATCGCTTTTTAGCGATAAGGCCGCCACTTGTAGCACTATATTTTGTAAGAAATTTTCTCCTGCATTATTATTTTATTTGTGTATGCAATAAAGAATTGATTTATCTATTTATATTTTAGTGTTCTGTAATGTTTGAGTTATTTTTATACTATTTTCTTATATAATATTAACTATATATATATATATCTGAAATAACTCAATACATTTTAAAGAATAATAAATAATAATTTATTATTTCTAAAAAATGTAGGTATTGTCTGATTTCGCTTTAAAACAATTATTCTCGAGAGATTTTTGAAAAGTAACTCTCAAAAAAATTACTACTTAAGCACACTATACTCAATTAATAATAAACACAAATAATAAAATTTTAAAAAACATCTGTCTTACACGTCGTATTTAACATCTATTATTCAGATATATGATTAGTGAAACATGTCAAAATTAAAATTATATAACAATAACACTTACAATTATGTTAGTGTTATTATTATATAACATCTTATATTATAAAGTATTAAGATATATGTATTGAATTAAATAATTAATAAGTGGTTAAAAGTGACTTCTAAAACCCGGCTGCAAGAACTTTAGAGCCACGTATCATAGCAAGTGAAATCGTGGGATGCAGCTAGTATAGCATATGTCCATCTGCAGGTGAAGACTCACATGAAAATACGACAAGCCGTTTAGGCTCTAGGGCATGCGAAACAAATATGCATACCCCTGAAAAACAAGCTTGTTTCATTTGCAGTAAGTAGGGTAATAAATAGAAGGGTTTTGCTTCTCCTCTAGTTTTCTATTAGTTTCCAGTAACTTCACAAAAATATACGATAAAAATCTATCTGTGAGTACATATTTATTTGTCCTACTTGTTCTATTAGTAGAACAGATGTGATTAATTTTTCTTATTTGTTCTACTGGTAGAACAAACATTAGAACAGGTGGTCAAGTCTGTTATTTGAATTGTCTCAGAATTACGATTGGTTTGTGCCAAAATGTCCGTTTCGACATAGAATAGGTCACAGTAAGTATTAAACAAAACACCAACTCTCGTCTATTTGTTATATAAGTTGAATGTGGCAAAATGTTGAATTCTCATAAGGTTGAAAACATCAAAACGTTTAATACTAAAATGTTGAACTGGTACAATATCGAATTTGTTGAAAGTTAAATATTCATGGAAGAACCGTCATGATATACTGACCAGTCTTAGACTTGCTGGGTTTGGGCTTGTCGCGCACGAGCTCTGCGGCCGGCACGTCGGGCAGGTTGTCCGTGGGGACGCTGATACCCAGCATCTCCTTGTCCAGGTCCTCCTGGACACAACCACCAAATCACATTAAACATTTACACACAATTATAATAATTAAAATAAAAAATAAGATGTTATATAATATATAGTTGTTTAGTTGTCAGCGAGAGAAATAGAAAAATATTTTTGTTTTTATGGTGTGATTCCTCGCCACCACCTCCACACCTCACCTTATTTCTCTTTATCTCAGTATCTGACTTCCTCGACACGTGTTTCGCGTTCATTATTAGGGAAATAGCAAAAAATTAGGGCAAGTGTGAGTCAGACTCGCGCACGATGGTTTCCATACCATTTATAGGTACAACATTATTACTAAACAGAAAAAAATACCTTGTTGTATGTAAGCCCCCCTTAAATATTTATTTTATTCTGTTTATTATATATCTTATAAGGTATATTTTTTATCCTATAAGACGGCAGAGAACCTTCGCTAGTGTTATGGGCACCTTCGCGCCTTTAAACAATTATTTATAATAACCACAAATAAACTAGGCAATTTTTTTTCATATTTATCTATTCGTCTCAGAGAAATAGAGGAATGTACATACAATCAGAAGTTCCTCCTTTTTGAATAGCGAGTAAAAAATTTATTGCAAACCCAACTGCCAAAGTGCACCATACACAGAATTGACATTTCACTTTTGCAAATTGATTTAAATTCGCAAACCATTTCGAGATAGTGTAATAAAGACTTCATACTAAAAATACCAGATTTTTATAACCACTTTCCTCCGAAATATTTTCAAAAAAGAAAATAAAAAAAAAAATCTCGTATTTATGTTAAAACCGTCAGATGCCACCAATAAAAAATATTATGTCATCTGTGGACCATACCAAAACAAATAACAAAAATACAGATAATTAATGACATCATTTTTACGAGCTTTTGGCGAGAATAACATTATGTTGAACTTTTCTTATATTTTCAAATATCTCTGAAAACGTTATTATTACATTCTGAATAAAAAAAATAGGAGTACGTCGTTTTTCGTTTGTTTTCCATTATCGTAATAAAAATGGGGTCACAAAAATTCGAAATGTTGTCACAAAAATGTAGTTGATAAAACCCCACTGACCTGTTCCAACTCTTCTAGCTCCTTCTCCAGTTCATCTTCATCTATATCGTTGGGGAAGGCGACATTGTTGCTGATAGCGTCCGTGATCTCGCGCGAGATGTCGTGCTGCTCCGCGATGTCGTCCATTATATCGTGTACCTTGTCTACATCGCTGTGGGACACAAATATTAAAAATTACCTTTTGTACACTCATACTGCATTGAGATTCTTATCTCCTGTATAGAAAGAAAAAAGGCTCGCATAAAGTTGCATCTTGCCATCTTCTACACATGCGCGCAATCATCTGAATTTGAGGCAGACCATAACCATTCAATAAGTTGTCTCGCCACAGGTTTTTTTGTAAACAACTAAACACATTGTACTTGTATAGGCGAGTGAATATTAAATGATGACAATGTTGACATGATCAAAAGTTGGTACTATATTAGGCAGCATTATCACCTAAATCAATTTCTTCCAAGCTTCAGATGGATCACACTAAGCAATCACAATTACGTCAGATGAAGATGACATAAATACATAAGCACTTACATATCCTTGTGCGCCAACTTCATAGCATTGGCAGCATCTCGCATAGTATTGAGTACTTGAGCATTAGTGTTAGCACCTTCCAGCGCTTCTCTCTGTGCTTCTATCTGTGTGAGCGTGCCGTCGATCTGGGTCAGCTGTTTCTCGTAGCGCTTCTTGCGCTTTAGGGCGGCAATCGCAGCTGGAACGTGGAATCAACACTACATTGGAAAAGGTTTAAACATCACCCAAAAAAAATCCTACTTCACAACCACAACAAATTCTAAACGGTTACAAAATGGATAAATAGTTACCAAAAAAGTTATTGCAAAAAAAGGAAAGTATTCAGAATGTCATAAATGACCTGAACCTAGAACCTATAATTTCAGCAACAAGGTCCCTGCAGTGTCATAATTTGGTGACTGTTAAGCCATTTTGGGAACCAAAAGATATTTTTGGAGACCGTTTAAATTATACTCATTGAAAAAGTATGACAAGATGAGCATAATATAGAGTTCTGTAAAATTATTACCCAGTTTATTTCCTACTACATTGACTTCATCGCATATAATGATGGGGGAAGAAGGTGACACAAGGGATGTGAAACGTCCATAATCTATACATTAAACTGTTAACCAAATACTTATTCTAAGTTTACATGTTTCATATAATGTCAAATTAATAGGGCAAGTGCCCTTATTAACATAAACAAAATGACTAACTACAACAACAAAAAAATATAGCAGAAAGATTACCTATAGACCATTTAAGATTCACAGATAATCCAAATCCTAACGTTTGAACATAAGATTTAAATTATTTCATTGCCAAGTATACAGTTGTGTCAAAACTACATGATTCCATTCTCAAATGCAGCAATATGCTCCAGACATAATTTTTTCTCACTATTTTTGTATGTGAAACATATTGTCTATAAGGGCTAATGTTAAACTGTAAGTTAAGTTATTTAAGTTCAGTATTATAATTCTCCAATTTGTTAAACCTCAACTATAACTAGGAATACAATTTGTTTTATTATTTCTTTACTATAAAAAACCTGCCTAACCTTATATAATATGAATAGTTGTTTAATTGACTGAATCGAACTTCACAGAGAATAATTAAACTGAATGACATGATAAATCAAGTCTGGTTCAAGACTTATAAGGATTAGACTTTGAGACTCTGTGAAGTGTTTGAAAATTAGGCAGTAAAATTAGTCAAATTTCAAGTTATGTGACAAATTCATTAAAAACCAATTTAATCATACTTCCTACTAATATTAAAAATTCTAGTTTGTAAGAATGTATGGATGTATGCTTATTGCTCTTTCAAACATAAAGTGCTGAATTGATTTGGATTTAATTTGGTTAGAATAACACATATAGACTACTTTTTAATCTATATTAACGCTGGTAGCACAGCAGGGCATAACTAATTAGTGAGTTAATGAACACTTCTAACACTAAGTCTGTTGTGTCTTGTAATAAAGTACAAACTATTCATATTAACTATAAAGATCGCAATCAACTGTATCAGCAAACATATGGCTATCATACTCTCTACCCTAAATAACTGAGGTGATGCCGGTGATTTAGCAGATATATTACATAATGTACCCACAATGATACATCACTTCAAGACTTATGTCCCAAATAGTGTATTAATCATATTTATGACTGATTATTGATATTTATCAATAATTCAAGAAGTTCTGGGTTTTCTAATTTAAGAAGCTAATGATCTAGCTAACATAACATATGCATTGCATCATACTACAAAGATGTGATGGTTGGGACAAATTATATATATTATTATCTATCTTTTATTTAAAATAGTCTGAATAAATAACTACAACTTAACTGAATACCAGGATCTGATTATGAGTAAACAGTAAGCTCATTAAATAATTACTTTTGTCTCTTGACCCACAATTTAAATGTCCAAGATTACATGACAAATTCCCAGTATGTCATAGGACCCAAATGGATTCATTGTAGCGAGAATCAAATTGCTTGGACTTAAAAAACAACAAGGTCATCACAACAACTGCGATATCACACATCATTGTAATGTTGTTACCAAATGGTGGACAAAAACTGAGAAGAAAATTACCTCTCTTGTTTTTTGTGCCATGTTTTCGTGCCGTCTGGATCTCTAATTCTACCTTCTTTTCCAAAAACTCCTGTTTTTTGACCAATAACTCCTCAGTTTCGCGTAATTTCTGAATAGCTTCGTGGGTTGATGGACCTTTTTCCTCCTTCTTGCCACCGAATATCTTGCCTAGAAAACTCATTTTAAGCTCTCTAATGTGTTCGGGTGGTTGTTGTACGATTTCAGATAACAAATTGTTTAGGAATTAAGCGTAAATCGCGAAAATTATTCAACACAAATTTTCTTTCTTTTTACAGAGTATGCGTCATCTGGGTAATGTTCTGAAACTGTAATAGTAATTGTGTTGAGTTTAATAAGGAACCGCATAGAGAAACTACACTTATTCACTGTTATATCATAAGTAAATCACTCACATCAGAACCTTATTTTCGGTTTAATTTTCGGTCTGGTTGCAATACTTCACAATATTGCAATAGCCATTTTTGGAAACACTGCACATATTTTTATTGTAAGTTGTTACCTATTTAGTTTTTTTTTTTATATATTTGAACGAATCTGAAACAATTTATTTTTCTTTATTGGCCATTACACTTTGCGTATTGTGCCAGTTTTTAAGTTCTTAAACGAAATGGCTGTCATGTCATGTCATGTCTGACAGCTAGGTGTTTTTTGTACATTAATTACAACTACATCTATTTGTCCCAATTTTATTTGAAAATGATAATGATAAATGATAAAAAATACATAGTAATTTAGCGACAGAAAAACAATACATAGTTTAACCTTCTATAATAGTTCTGTAGGGCAGGCTGCACACGCCTACATCACACATATACTTAGGCGTAGTTTGTTTGTATTAAGTTTGTGTTACGTTTCACGGACCGTCACGCCAGTCTCTCGCTGGCGCTCCAATAAAGCGCATGTCTTAAAGCCTAAACTGCATTTAATTGACCCCATATAGAATACTCACTTCAATTAGCCAGCGACACCACATAGACTCACCAACCAACACACACACCCAAATAATATTCTATAGTGGTGACCGTATTCTATAGTGGTGACCCCGACGTGATCACTCGCGATATTTTATAGCAGTGACTCGCGTTTAATTGAACACAAACTCAAACATCAGTTTAGTGCAAAAACAAAAGACAATCATCAGCGCTACAACCACAACCAACATGGAGGAGCTACACAAAATCATCATGGTTTCAGCAGCTTTCGCGGCAGACGCTTCTAATACGACACCGCCGCCAGCGCTCTCACAGCAGCCCAGCAGCAGCCACACCACAGCAGAAATGGCAGCCAGTGCCGTCACCTAGCAGACCCGTTTGTCCGATTTTTGGAAAAACCAGCCGCGCCTATGGTTTCTCCAATTCGAAGCCGTCATCGCAGCACAGAAGGCCGGAGACCTCTGCAAGTACCAACTGGTGGTAGCGAAGCTGGGACGAGACGAATTGAGTCAGGTAAGTGACATTCTTGAGAACCCACTCGAGTCAAATAAATACAGAACTTTAAAAAACCGTCTAATTAACGCATACGAGGAGTCTGAAACAATTCAACTGCACAAATTTCTCAACGAAGTAGAGCTCGGGGACCAGCGACCGTCACAACTGCTTCGGAAAATGAAAGAACTTGGCCGCAACAAAATCCAAGAAGAAACCATTAAACTGTTATGGCTCAAACGCCTACCCAGCACGGTGCGAGCGTTGATAACCGCCTGCAACAACGTACAGTTGGACGACATCGCCTAAATCGCGGATAAAATTATCGACACATCACGGTCCACTGAAGTCTGTAGCATAAATCCGTCGATCGACCAAAAGCTAGCAAAAGTTACTCAAGAAATCGCCGCCATGAACCGCAGGTTTGAACCATTGTTATCCTGGCGTGAGCAAAACAATCACACAAATAGATTTAGGTCACGCTCCAAATCACGCGCAAGGGAAAACCGCGTTAAATTCAGATCACAAAAAGCATAACCTGGCGACACCAATTTCAAGTGCTTTTATTACTATATTATATTTACGGGACGACGCAAAAAAATGCGGAGACGATAAATGTAGCAAAGCGTTAAACTAAAACCGACACCATCGTTGGTGAGCGTAGGTGTCGAATCATCTTATCGCCTATGCATCACGGATATGTCAAGTGGGATGCGTTTTCTCATAGACACCGGTGCGGATGTTTCCGTACTAGCCTGTAAAAAAAGTAACAAACAACCCACTGACTACACCTTATATGCAGCCAATAGCACACCCATCAAAACATACGGAGAAAAAACACTCACCTTGGACCTAGGCCTCCGGCGACCACTACGCTGGACATTCATAATGGCAGACGTTCAACGGTCAATCATCGGAGCTGACTTCTTAGCCAAAAACCAATTAATGGTTGATTTACACGGTAGGAAGTTAGTCGATAAAATCACAAAATTGCAAAAAATTCGCTGACTACCGAGCTATCTGATGCCACCATAAGAGCGGTCAACACGGCCGACCCATACCATCAGATTCTAGCCAAATACCCTGATATCACCAAACCAGAATCATTCAAAGATATCCCCAAACACAACGTGCAACACTACATATGCACGCGTGGACCACCAGTATATGAAAAACCACGACCACTAAACCCACAAAAATATAAGGCCGCCAAACAAGAGTTCGAACACATGATGGAACTAGGTATATGCAGACCTTCCTCGAGCCCTTGGGCCAACCCACTTCACGTCGTAAAAAAAAGAATGGGGAACTACGGCCATGCGGGGACTACAGACGTTTAAACGCTGTAACAGAACCTGATCGCTATCCCATCCCTAGACTTTTAGACTTCACGTATATACTAAAAGGCAAGACCATACTTTCAAAAATTGACATTCGTCGTGCATACCATCACATAGCAATCGCAAACGAAGACATTCCGAAAACCGCAATCGTCACACCATTCGGAAGCTTCGAGTTCTTAAAACTAAACTTCGGTATGCGTAACGCCGTACAAAGTTTTCAACGATTCATTAATGAAGTCCTCGAAACTACTGAAAACAAATTACTTTTCTCGACGACATTTTAATTGTTTCAGTAGATCATATCAGTCACCTTCGAGACCAAGAAGAGGTATTTATTTAAACGACTCAAAAAATACGGCATCACGATAAACACAAGTAAGTGTGAATTCGGCAAGCAAGAGCTCAAATTTCTCGGTTACCATGTGACGTGTGATGGCATAAGGCCGGACGGAGAAAAGGTCAAAGCTATCACCGACTATAAACAACCGGAAACAATAGAAGAATTGAGACGCTTTCTCGGCCTCATAAATTTTTACCGCAACAACCTGCCGAAAGCCGCCGACACACAAGCAATCCTCAACCAATACTTACACAATTCCAAGAAAAAAGACAAAACAAAAATAAAATGGACCAACGCAGCTGTCGAGGCATTCAACAAATGTAAACAAATGATAAGCGAGGCCACTTTGCTCGCACACCCGGACCCGCACGCGCCACTCGTCTTAATTACGGATGCATCAAGTACCTGCGTCGGAGCCGCACTACACCAATTGGTAGACAAAAAACTACAACCACTCGCATTCTACTCAAAAAAACTTAAGAACGCACAAACAAAGTATAGCACATATGATAGAGAACTACTGGCTATACACATGTCTATCAGACACTTTCGGAACCTAATCGAATCAAGAGACTTAACGGTTCTGACAGATCAAAAATCATTAAAATATGCACTCACAAAAAAAGAATCGAAGTCAGATGCACCACGTTTACGCCAACTCGACTTTATAGCGCAATTTTGTACCAAAATCGACTATATAGAAGGAGAGCTAAATAACGCAGCAGATATCTTATCAAGAATAGAAGAAATCCAACTACCACGATGTGGTAGTTGGTAGTCGAAGGTATGTGGTAACATACCTTCGACTACGAGCGACTTTTCAAGAGCCTAATTGAAGACATGGAGTTAGATACCTTACGGCAAAATCCAAACCTACAATTTAAATCATTCAACGTACCATGCACACAACATAAACTAACATTCGAAACATCTACTGATAAAGCCCGTCTATATCTACCTACTCAGTTTCGAGAACAAGCGATAAAAAGTACCCATACAATAAGCCACCCGGGCGCATCTGCAACACGACGACTTATCGCAGATAGGTAATTTTGGCCAGGTAAATGGGTTCAAAAACAAATGGGTTCTCGGGATGTAAATAAATGAGGTAACTTGTACGCTACTGGCGTGTGTATTTCTGGATCAGGAAATAAAGAGAGTAATTAGAGGAAATTGAGTTTAAAGGAGGACAATGGCGATTATAACGACAACACGGTTACCACCACTGGACAACAAGAGTACTAGGGTTGGTCTGTGCTATGTAAAATAGGCCTTGGGTATTATTTAAAATAATGTGGCTAAGAGCTATTAACAGATATGAATTATTTTTTTTAACCTGCACTGTCCCACTGCTGTCCAGTCCTGTTTAAATGCGTCGGGATCGCGACGCCAGCGAGTTCTAGGCCGTCCTCGTAAGTAAGTAGGCCATCAGGCTCCCACTGCGTCACGGTCTGAGCCCATCGGTTGGGGTGCATCCGCATAACGTGACCCAATCCCATTTAAGTCTTGCGGCTTTGTGGCCTACGTCAACAACACCTGTAATGGAACGCAGCGTGGTATTTCGAACTCTGGCTGTCTTTTTAGTACCGGGGATGCTGCGTTCCATGGCTCTTTGGCAAACCCCTAATTTGGACTTCTGATTATCGGTCATCGACCAAGTCTGAGCACTGTAGGTTAGGACGGGCAATATACATATGTTCATGAGTTTCCGTTTTAAAGATATCGGCAGGTTGCCCTTCATTAACTCTTTCATAGACCAGTCGCTCCTCCAGGCGTTTTCAACGCAGCGCTCAATATCCTTGTCTTGCCGGTTCTCGAATGATACTAACTGGCCTAGATATAAGTACTCATCAACATACTGTAGTGTTTGCCCGTCTACCTCGACCCTGCGTTTCCTGCTATTGGTCATGACTTGCGTTTTCGATTTTCTTACTAGTCTGTGGTCTTCGATCTATTCATCATACGTCCAACTTTGAGGCTTGCATTACTCAGTTCTTGGAGCATAATTTGTAATTCAGATGCCGTTGACGCAAAGAGAACGATGTCGTCCGAAAATCTAAGGTTTGCCAAGTTTTTTGTTGCCGACATCGATCCCTCTTGTCAACCAGAAGCTCGCCAAGGTCTTAAATACTTCTTCAAGTGTACTCGTGAATAATTTGGTAGAGTTGTAATTTGCGGATCACCTTGCTTAACACCCTTTTAACAGCTGCTGTACTACTGTTATAGATGGTTTTGATGAGATCTAAGTAGGTTTTGTTTAATTCCTGATTTTCTAATGCAGATTATTTTACTTTGTGTGTAATACTGTCAAAAGCCTTCGTATAATCGTTTCATCGTTTTCAGAGCATTATACACTTCAAAACCAGATATGTATGGTATGGAGTCGTGGCGTGAATACTCGATTTGTCTGGTGACTTTTTCTTGATTGCTGTACAAGGATTTGTAGAAATTTGTGTATAATACACAATTTCTAGAGATCCTATCTGATACTGCGTTTAACCATTCTATATATATTTCTACGTTCTATTGTTCCTATTTCATTCTACGTTCTATTAACATGATTGTTTTGTATTGTGTTTATCTCGTTTTAAGTTTTGCTACTTGTGTGTGTTGCTTTTATTATATTGTTATACTGGCTATCTACGTTTTCTTCACCATCTGTTTCAAGCACATCAAAGTAGTTTGATCAATGTGATTTATATTTGTCAGCATTGTTGATAAATGTATCTTTTTTAAACCAATTTGTTCTCTGTATTTTGAAGTCAAATCGTACTTTTGCTCTGACAGGCCTGTGGTCAGAATTGAAACTGATTCTGTTTATTATTATTTCCATTTTGGGAGACAAAATGTAATCTATTTCGTTTTTAGTTACGCCATTAAGACCTTTCCAAGTCCATCGGCGTTGAGGTTGTTTTGGGAAGAAACTGTTGGCTATTTTTAGATCTTGTCCAAAAGCAATCTGAAAAAATCTAGCACCTCGCTCATTGCGGTCTCCTAGACCAATAAGAATAAGAATAAGAAATATTTATTGACCTTTAAATAACATTCGTTACAGGCAAGTCTTCTTACATTTTAATTATTAATTTCTTTAAAAAGAAACTGAACTTATAAATACTTTTATAGAACTAAGAAACTAAGAACAAATAGTTATTATATTATACATTTACATTGTCATTTATTTCTTTACCTATTACTAACAATTTTAAATTGTTGTTCATCACACAAGAACGATGATTCCACAAGCTGCATTGACATATATTCACTGAGTTTGTAAAAATGATTTCTTTCAAAAAATATTTTAATTTTTGTTTAAATATTTTAAAATTGAGTTCCATCACGTTATTTGGTAATTACGTGAAATTATTTTTTCCTATATTTCCGTATCCTCGTGTACCTCTAATAAACTACTATAAATGTAAAGTGATATAACTGTCATTATTTTATCATTTTTAAAGTGTATTCTCACAGGACTACGTTTTTTCAAACCATTCATTGTTCTTATAGCTTGTTTAGCGTTTTCCCAATCAGTTATAACCATGTTTGCCTATAACTTCATCAGTATCCGATTGTTGCCTAATTCCAAGTTTGGCATTCAAATCGCCAATAACCATAGTCCATGTACCTCGTATCTCATCGCATATTTTGTTAAGGTGAAAATATTCAACGTCAGGATTTATATAGAGGCGGATGGAGCGTGAGCTTGTGAGAGTGTTTTATTGGGATTTAACTAAAATTTTTAGGATGCTATCCTTTCAGAATGACCTGTGAATTCAATGATATGGTTTTTCCACCTTTTAGCAACTAGAAAACCTACACTTAATCAACCTTGTGTTTCACCATAGTAAAAAAATATGAATTTGTTTAATTCTCTAATTTATTCGCCTACTCTTCTTACTTCTGCTAGACCGATAATATCCCAGCGTATATCTTTTATTGCATTTTTTATTTCAACGAGGCGATCGTCATCCATTCGTGTTCTAACGTTATATGTTATAATGTGTAGCAGATCGGTGTCCTTTATAGCTTTAGCTGTAATCGTTTGACGGGCAGGTGACCTCACCCGGAGATTCTTAGCACCCCTGACTCCAGTGCTCTGCTGGTAGCCGTCTCTACCAGCGCAGCTTCTAGAGTCGCTGGGAACTTGGGGCTTATTCCTGTTGTTACCATCAATCGTTTCTTTAAGGAGTGGAGGGGGGTTTAGACCGTTATTAAATTATAATCATTAAAAATAATTTATTTGTAATGTTTTTTTTTTTTTTATAGTCGATAGGCTTGCGCTTGACCGCAACTCACCTGATGTAAAGTAACGATGCGGTCTAGGATGTAGCGCGCTTGCCTATAATGTTATGTGTTGCTGAATATACGAATATAATTATATACCCAGTGCTTGTGGTCATTTTTGAGCCGCTGCTTGTCTGTCGAGATATCGAGAACGTCTTTCTGCGGCTTATAATAAATTTAAGTCCTGTATGTTTTGTTTGTTCGTTTTAATCCTTTAGTTTTTTTTGTTGTATTTATTTTGTACTTATCAGCCATCCCGCGTATCAGGCTTCAATCACCCAGTATAAATGAGTAACTTTGGACGTACGTAACGTAAAGTTACAAAGGAACAAAAACGGACAATTGACTTTGCCAAACTAGTGATTCTTCATGCTTGAATGTGTAATGCTGGTGGATTATTAACCATACATAAGTACTAGTTTATCTTCACAAGTGTGGGCAAAAGATATACAAGACTGAATAACGTGGTTTTCGTGTTCGCGGAAAACTTCCATAGAAACTTCTAGTAAAGTCTCCACCACTTTACTATGTCGAATGACATAAATTTACTTGATTACAACGACTTTTTGCTTGATATTTGACATTTACATTTGATTACTATATCTTCAAACCTGGCACAATACATAGAGTATAATGGCCAATCAATAAAGAACAAAAATATTTGAACTGTCAAACTAGGATGAAAAGTACGTAAACTGTTTTGTTTTGTTGTGTTCTGGGACCGCCTGGTTAAATTTTAAGTAAATTAACCTACTGAAAAGTTTTTATAACTTAATACACGTCTATTAATAAAGAGATAAATCCACAATAATGGTCCGTGTGATAACGCAGGAGACATACGATGAAGTGGTAAAGGAGAATATTAACGAATTCGAAATGTCTCCTCAGGAAGCTATTGACGATGCTGTAGCACAATTTGTAGCGCAGGTATTTAATAGATTATCTTTAAAATATACTGAGATAATCAATACTATTTCTTCACATAAAAGCTGTCTTAATCGGATTCGTTTATAAAGCAATAATATTAAGATAAAACCAGCCGAATTCAGTAAGGATATGTATTTTATTAGACCGTTACGTTTAGTGACTCACGTATTTTATTATTTACACTGATATAATGATCAATCTCG
This sequence comes from Ligdia adustata, assembly GCA_947049295.1. NCBI lineage: Eukaryota > Metazoa > Arthropoda > Insecta > Lepidoptera > Geometridae > Ligdia > Ligdia adustata. Next base: position 8,897,802 of record OX346237.1, read on the forward strand.
TATATTGGTACAGATAAGATCATCTCGTTGGGATAAAAAATATATATATTATTAACTTAAAAGCAAAACTTACAGAAAGTTATCTGCTATGTAAGCTCTCCCATTCAATTAATGGCTGGGCAAATTTTTGCGAAATTTAGTTGGACAGCCATATGATGACTGACTAGAAATACCAGATTGTAACACTGATGAGTCATATCTCAGCCATGCCAGTTATATATAACATACAGAAAATTATCCAAATTGTTCACTCTAGTAAGTAATGTTAGGTATGTGAACAGAACTTATTATACTAGTCTAACAACATTATTTTTTCAGGGTGTAGACCTATCAAATATAATAAAAGACTTGGCGCTGACTTCCACTGATAGTCATCTCGTTAGCTCATCTGTAGCTAGACTGAAGGTTCTCTGTAACGCTCCTAAGTTGGATGCAACAGCAGTAATGGATGAAGTGGACATTTTGAAGGTGATTTGCATTCTAATTTCAAATTTTTTTAGTTTTTGTTAGGGAAATAATTTGATACAATCATCTTATCGCTTGCACTTTTTCACTTTTTGAAAGATATATTGAAATAATATCTGCCTGGTTTTCACACGTACCTGACTGTTGGAAACATCTAACTATAGTTCACATTCGGTGAACTTCATCAGGGATGCCTGTCATGTTTATAAATTGTGTTTTCTATATTTTTCTTACTTAGACTAATAAAATATTTCCTATGTAGGTATATACTAAAAATATTTTGTTTTAAAAACAACTAAAGTATGTTAATAAAATTTATCCAAAATTAAGTATATTCATTAGTGAAAAACTATGAAGTTTATTTTAAAAATTGTTCTGAAATTCATCAAAGCATTGTGTGCAAAGAGAGTGCATTAGAAATTGTTATTGGTAAAAATATTGTCAGCATAGAATAAGAAGTTTACAGAATTCATCATCAACATCTTCCTGACTTTATCCCACTACTTCGGGTCGGCACAGCATGAAGAAGAAGCATAAGAAGTATAATAATGTTTGCATTTAACTATTCAGTACCTAATCTTTCATAGGTTAATAAATTAATAACATAATACATGATTTCAGTCTGAATGCAACAAGGACTTGGCTCGTAGAGTACGAGCAGGTAAAGATGGAGCTTATAAGGTGCTCCTAGACTTACTGCAATCCAAGCAGAGCAAATTACAACAAGAACTTAGCGACCGTGATGTAAAGTTCATAGAATGTATACTGAACTGTTTGGTAGCTTTAATGGACACACAGCCTGACTTGTTGGACAGCAGAGGAGTTGAGATTATTAAATGGTAAGTACTTAGTTTGCGTATTTTAGTATAGACTCAAAAAAAAAGAATCGTACTTCATATGACCGTTAAGTTTATTTTCATTGCCGATTTATGATTTGAAAAATTCTAGTTTTGTTTGTGAAAGTATTAATATTTGTTGAGTGGTCCCATTTATCTTTCATTGTATTTGATTCAGAGGTTAGATTTTTATTTAATTATAACTGAAAAATTCTAACGCGCATGCCTTAAGGAAAGTTGACAATTTAAATAACTTTAATAAAGCAAGCTTGATAAAAAAAAACCTTACGTTATACTAGTGCTTATTTTTATTTAAGTTTAATGAAAAATAAGCACAACGATAAATGATAATCAACGGTCTTTTTATGTATCTCCATATAGAAATAATTCCTATATTGTATTCTATTAATATTTCCAGTATACTAGATAATGTAGAAAACGAAGCGATTCTGATAGCGACTCTGCAGTGGACGTCTCACTGCTGCCTCAAACATGAAATGAACAGACAGAAGTTGTTTGCTAAAAACATCGCAGATAACTTGAAACTATTGCTCAATGTCAACGGCAATGAAAAGGTATGAAAATACGATTTAGATTTTTTATGAAAATGGTGGATTTTATTTACATTTTCTTCGAGGGCATAATATTATCGATATAGTCAAATTGTCGGAAATTTCCCGCGTTCCCTGAAGAAATGGCGTCTCTGTCTATGTTTTTATTGCAATCTAGTAATTCTACAAGCTTTAATGTGTAATATTGGTGGACTGTTAACCGATACTGTTTTGTTTATGTGTAAAAGTGTGGGCTAGTGATATAAAGACGGAATGACATGGTTTTCGAGTTAGCGGGAAATCTCCATAGAAGCTGTGGTAAAATCTTCACTGCTTTGCGACATTATGTTTAGCTTTAACTTGACAACGATAATGTATTACTTGATATTTGACTTAAATTGTTTGATAAATACTTGAAGATTGATAAACTTGAAGCTGACAAATGTTTGTCAGCTATATATATGGCTCTATACGATTAGTATGTACTAATCGTATAGAGCCATATATATAGTATAAAAAAATGACGTCAATCAATTATCAATGCCGGGATCGGTACTTGCAAAAAAGTATGACGTTTTATACCGCCCGTTATAATTACCGATATGGAACCGTATTTGCACTCCTGGGTTGCTGTGCCTTTAGCATACTAGGTACTAATTGTAATTATTGTAATATTCCAGCTGACAACTAATTGTAGTTCTTTTAATATTCCAGTTGACAAATAATTGCAATTACTGTAATATTCTAGTTGACAACTAATTGTAATTATTGTAATATTTCAGCTGTCAACTTATTGTAATTATTGTAATATTCCTGATGACAACTAATTGTAGTTATTGTAATATTCCAGCTGTCAACTAATTGTAATTACTGTAATATTACAGTTAACAGCTAATTGTAATTATTGTTATATTTCAGTTGACAACTTATTGTAATTATTGTAATATTCCAGTTGACAACTAATTGTAATTATTGTAATATTACAGCTGTCAACTAATTGTAATTACTGTAATATTACAGTTGACAACTAATTGTAATTATTGATATATTTCAGTTGACAACTAATTGTAATTATTGTAATATTCCAGTTGACAATTAATTGTTATTATTGTAATATTCCAGTTGACAACTAATTGTAATTATTATAATATTCCAGTTGACAACTAATTGTAATTACTGTAATATTACAGTTACTGACCGAGACGCTGCAAGTGATACGTAGGCTGACGTTAGATGACGACATACGTCATGAGTTCGGTAAGGCGCACGAACACTCGAGAGAGTTGGGCGCCATGATGATAGAACCTCTCAAGAACTTACTCAGAGGTATGTATACTTCTTTTGAAGCCAAATGTTCTTTTTTTCCACTGCAGAAGAAGGAAAGTTATGTTTTTCGAGTGTTGTATGTTTATCTCTTTGGCACGTTCTAGAGCCTAAACGACATGTTGTATTTGTTATGTGAGTGGTGTCCATAGATTCGTCTTCACTTCCAGATGATCATAGACTATACTAGCCGCATCTAGCTATTTCACTTGTTAGGATACGTGATTTCAAATAACCCGATTACAAGTTCATGTAGTCGGGTTTTTCGCAATCGGTTAAAAATATCTCTATTATTTATTTATTAATGTACAGAAAACACGGAACCTCCATTAGTATCGTCCCTACTGCTGACTGTCTCCTGCTTGCTGGTGAGGAACGAGCTGTGCGCGGCCGCGGGTGACTGCTCGCTGCTGGACGTGCTCGCCAAGAACCTAGAGCGAGCCAACACCGTGCAGCAGGCTGCTAAATTGTATGTATATATAGTGTTATAAAAAAATGTGGTTTTTGAATAAGATAGTAGTATTTTTTTCTGTTCAGTTCTGTTTTCTGTTCTCAGGGTGTCCATGAATTTCGCGTTCACTTTGCATGACTTCAATATTATTGTACTAAAGTGGGTTAAACAAAAAAAACACGGGTATTTTATCTTTACCCGTGTTTTTCTGCTGGTGGGTCCGGTACAACTAGTTTTGTTCACATTCGATGAACTTTCTTTAATCTATTAGCACAAGATGATTTATTCATTTATCTTTATTGAATAATTAATTAGACGGCTCACCAGCCAGTTACCATAATGAATGTGAGATTGCATTTTTGAATTATATTGCATTTGCATTTGCAAAACTGAAAACTAATTTAACAATCTATGCTCAAAAAATATATATTATAAAAGAACAGTACTTAAAATACTATTATATAATATAAGGACAAAACTCTGATATTTTATCTGACTTCAAATATGAAGGAGATTGTTAAATCGTCGCAATCTTTCGTCTCTCGGAATCGTGGTTATTATTGCATCTACTATCCATTTCGCCGACAGGTTTTGAATTACTTAATAACATCAACTCAATAAAAAAAAAATGAGTTAAATAATAATGAGTTCTACAATCCGACACGATTGATTGCTATCATAGCTACTGTTTCAATTTCGTCATAAAAAATAAAACACAAATTACAGTTAACCTTTATATATTCAGCTATACAATTAAAAGTACAACGATCCAGTTAATACATACTACTCTTTTATTCCAATCAAGTGTTGGGACTTTTGTTTTATATGCTACTTATTTAATAAGCTGTGCTGTATGTAATGTTAAACATAATCTAGCAAAAACAGTGTTAACTATTAAAAAATGTGACAATAAACACTAAAGAATGCAAACACACTCGTTAAAAATTACGTACGACAATTAAAATAAATAGTTAAACCATCAATAAAACGCTGCGTTTAGAACCCGCACATTTTCTCAGCGGACTGATAATGCGAGCGCAAAAACAAACACCTTTCGTTATCAATATGCAACGTTTTGTTCTTCACAATGATCTCGTTCTCCAACTGAGACCTTTCGTGAATCAACTCTGCACGCAATCTTTCTGTTTGCAACGATCTCTCCTGTAGCAAACTCATGCTGTCATTCAAATCTTTGACTTCTTCTATCAGCCCTACCAAAGAACCTTCCCTACAGTTTTCAACATTTGGTCGACAGTTTTTAGTATTCAATCTCGTCTGAGCTACTTGAATCCTCTGTGACACTTTGAGCATCTCTTCGTGAAGAGTTTCTAGTATGTTCTCCGTTTCGACTATCTTCTGTAACGTTAGACGCAGCTGGTTTTCTAGTTCTGTTTTCACTTGTTGAGTTCTCGCTATCCTTTCTGCTATAGCGTTGTTTACTTTGATGTCTTGTGAGCGTAAGTCTCTAGCTGTGTTTATGAGTGTCGCGTCTACTTTAGCTCTCAGTTCTTTGGAGCTTTCGATGGCATGCTTGAATTGTACTAATGCGTTGACAGTGTAATGTTCCCAAGATTGTACATCTGATTGTCCTTCGGATAGTTTGGTCGCTCCGGCCGATTCTTTGACGTTTTCAGCTTTGGTCTGCAGTTCGTGATTGAAAGTCTCGTATTTGAATGCTAAATATTTGTCGCTCCAATCGGTTTCTAAAGCGGTTTTCGCCGCTACGTTCCTTTGCATTTGATTCTCAATATCTCTGAGCATTTCCCTGTGCAGTCGTTTTACGTTTTCGATTAACGCGGATTCTGTAAACAGCTCTTCTTGCGGCATATCGTATATCAGATCTGATTGCATTCTCAATCGTCTCAAGTCTAGACATTCTTCGGTGATATATTCAGGTATCTTTAGCGTGTCCATTGCGTTTTTTACTTGCTGTCTTAGATTTTCTAGCACGATTATCTCAGCGTCGATGTCTCTTATTGCGCGTTCTAGTTCAGATTTCCAATAGTTGATATGTCTAGCTCTATGCTTGAGTTGGTCCGTTGAATCTGCGAAGTCACTGCAGGAGGTTTGGTTTACTTTGACGATAGAGTTCTTTGTGAGCGAAGTGTTATCGTCAGTGATGTGGATTATATCTCCTTTTAGAATTCGTTGGTTGTGTTCGTGCCATTTCTGTATGGTTGATAGTCCGTAGTTTCTGTCGCCGAACGAGAGATAGTCACCGTTTTCTGCTGTACTCATTTTTATAATATTTATTTTCTAATGTCGTTTAAAGAATGCTTCGTAAGTAGTTGATTTCAAATGCACGTGCAAAAAGTTATTTAGACTTGTACCAAGGTCTCGATTTTATAATCAAAGTTTGTTTTTTTATATACAAGACTGTTTTAGATATCTCTTATCAATTTTTCAGTTGGATTTTTGTTACAGTTTATTTATCGAATTGACAACTTTTTACTATGTTGAAGTTTTCGTTGTTCCGATGCTGTGCCCACGGTCAGACTGCCTCGTGATCTAATTCGCCCGGAACACATAACTGTCTATTGATTTTTCGTTGCCATAGAAATAAACTGCCTGATTTGTAGTATCGTTGCATATTTTCCGCGTCCTATATTCCCTTTAACAGGTCATGAGGCAGTCTTGTCACGCAAATATACTACTACATTATGATAATTCTGATTCGACTCGATTATATACGTAAATTGTTACTTATTCGTGAATGCATTAGTTATGTGGGGACTTACTTTGTATTTTCTATTTCTTAGAATCTAATATGATAATGGGACATGTTCTGATTGCTTTTACTTACCGTCTTAAATTAACTAAAGCATCATAAAGTCATCCCTGTTTAACTCGCCCAAAACGAAAGGAACGACAATCTTTTAAGTTATATAGAACTGTCATCACAACTTTAGAAATCGATACCACTGCAGGCTAACCCTTGTACTAAACCAAGAGGGGGTAACATTACTTGTCATAATCAATATCAATCGATAACCCTGTATAACAATTTCTCACCTTGAAATTCGGCAAATTGCATATTTCCGATGGTTAACAAGGTATTTCTTTTGGGCATGTGTCTCCCCTATGAAATTGGTGTAGTAATGAATATTAGCTTACGCTTATTTAAGGATTGAGGATTTAACTTATCTTCGCAAGCCGTTAAACAGGTTTCTTCAGGATGATTTCCTTCCATATGTACATGCGTTTAAAACTCAAAAATGATGATGCCTGACTGGGATAGAACCCGCGCTCTCTCGCCTGGAAGACTAGGAGGGGACTATGCTACCTGTGAGTTATCATCATCAGCCAGAAGACGTCCACTGCTAAACATAGGTCTCCCCCTTAGAACGCCATTCCGAACGACAAGCTGCCAATTGCATCCACTGGAACTTTTACTATGTCGTCGGTCCACCTACGCTGCGTTTTTCGGTTCGTTATCGATCGGTCTGTAAGTTATAATAATACTGTTTATTCTCAGAGTAACTGCTCTGGCCGGTAACGATGACGTCAAAAGAGATCTTATGAACAAAGGGATCGCACCAATGCTAGTGTTCGCGTTGAACAGACATGCCGTGAGTATTGATTCATTCATCAAAATTAAGTGGTGTAAATGAATAAGTTTGTATGTGTGTTCGTTAATTTGTTACTGACTGACAAAAAAAACAGTACTAAACCTTTCAGTTAAAAATTTAAATATATGTTAATAATTATTATTTTGAAAAAATAACAATACTTCAATTCTTATAAAAAGTATACAAACATTTTTCGGTATATTTATAATTTACGAACTATAAATTGCGAGGAATGTTTTGATATATTGATTCCAAACTCTGACCAATTAAGAATCTCCATCTATTTTAAATTCGTTTAAAATATACTTTTTCTCCCGAACGTTTTGATTAACCCATTGTTAAGCAAACGTCTCACACTCATGTCTTCACGCCTCGTGGTCAGCTCTCTATAGCCTCCCATAGAGTGACGTTCTTTGCCTTTCTAAATGCATGTGGACAACGTGCCCTATCCAGTTCTACGTCAGTTTGGCAGTCTGGTTCTTGATTGAGTTAGAAAAACTGAAAAAGAAATACACAATGTATAACAATTATATAATACACAATGTATAACAATTATATAATACACAATGTGTAACAATTATATAATACACAATGTATAACAATTATATAATACACAATGTATAACAATTATATAATACACAATGTGTAACAATTATATAATACACAATGTGTAACAATTATATAATACACAATATATAACAATTATATAATACACAATGTATAACAATTATATAATACACAATGTATAACAATTATATAATACACAATGAGTAACAATTATATAATACACAATGTGTAACAATTATATAATACACAATGTGTAACAATTATATAATACACAATGTGTAACAATTATATAATACACAATGTGTAACAATTATATAATACACAATGTATAACAATTATATAATACACAATGTATAACAATTATATAATACACAATGTATAACAATTATATAATACACAATGTGTAACAATTATATAATACACAATGTGTAACAATTATATAATACACAATGTGTAACAATTATATAATACACAATGTATAACAATTATATAATACACAATGTATAAAAAAAATAATACACAATGTCTAACAATTGCAGAGTGTTGCGGACACGTCAGCGGCTCTATTGAAGTGTATGGCGGCGCTGAGCCTCCGCGAGCCGACGCACAGCCAGCAGTTCTACGAGAACGGAGCGCCCGAGGCCATCGTCTCTGCCATCAAAATACACACGGACAATGCCACAGTACAGGTAACAAATACAAACAAACAAATCTTTCACACTCATAACTCCCCACTAGGATTTCTTCTGTCGGGGATGCCCATGCAACATGTTTTTTTTAATAGTCGATAGGCTTGCGCTTGACCGCAACTCACCTGATGTAAAGTAACGATGTGATCTAGGATGTAGCGCGCTTGCCTAGAAGAATCCGATTCACTCGCGATTTGAAGTGACCGAGATTATAGCTATCGGGAAATAGAGAACTTGGCAGCGAATTTGTGGAATTCGCTGCCAAGTTCTCTATTATTCTCTACCTGGCAGTTCGCACAATAAATGTAGACACGAAGCGTTTTGTGCGAGTCCGTGGAACCTCTACCATGAACCGGTGGCGCCTTACAGTATCTCTACTTGTCCGATTATAGAATGGAGATGGGGGAATTAATTCATGCAATTCCAAGGCACACTCCCCGAAATGTATCCGATAAAAGACCGATAGGCTAGCCACTTTTCGACGATGCTCGAGGCTTTGAAGTACAAACACACGCACAGATATACACAACGTGTAACAAATAGGTGTGACAATACTTAAGGGTGTTAGTCTACCAAGGCGAACCCTGCGTAGAAAATTTTTTTTTCAAAATTCTCTCTCCATACAAATATTGGTCACGTGATCGGTCAAGTTGTATGGAAAAAGTAATAATAGTTTTCTCGAATTTTTCAAAGGTTTTGTCCTTCGAAGAACTTAACATCCTTAAGTATTGTATAAGACAGTTATGTATTATACAGGGCTATCGTTTAAGGGTGTACTAAGTCGAAAGGGATCACTGTATTTGTCAACTTTCATAATGAGACGAAATCGGGACAAAAAAACAGCTGTCCGATTCCATCCATCCATATCCATTAAAAGTTCATCGCTCGCTACGTGTTGATATGCTCGTAATTAATAAGGGCTAAGATGGTTGGAACACTCACCCCGGCCGGGAATCGAACCCGGAACCGAAAGCTCTCTAAGCGAATGACGGACTTCCTATATCAATTTAATATTCGATACATTACAAATTCCTGTCTACCCTATGGGTACGTTTGGGAATGGGGACTCTTTAATGTTAACGTGGCCTTTATGGGTCAAAATAATTCGTGCATTTTGTAATGAAACAATGCGTAGAAACAATTGTTAGAAATATCTATTACATAAAATATCTAGTCTAAAATAAATTCCTGTCTCTAAAAGGATATTTAAAATCAAGAAGATTGTCGACAAGGATCATGAAAATATATTGCGTGGTCGATACGTACCAAACACTTGCTTTTATTGACCGAACGAGCGAAACGTTTCTCTGCTTGGGGACTAGTAAAATTAGTCTTGAGTTTGTCAGTTTGTTTGTACAGCTCGTAGTTTACAACTTGGTGTACCTATATAAGTACAATGAATTTTTTGTCATGTGAATATTTGTGGTTTCGTCCAGGAAGGGTTGGGCCGATTTCAATTAGTGCACTATTGGGCCGTATCAAACGACATTTTGGAATATATAAAAAAAAGCAAAAGTAATTGTGTTTTTTTTATAATAATTACCTACCAATAAATCTCGTATTCTCTAAGTTATAAGATATCACCTAATATTTATTTCTTTTTTATTCACAGAGAAACGCATGTTGGGCGGTACGTAACATGGTGGGCCGGTGTCGGGAACAGAACCCGCGCTACAAGGAGCTGGAGATAGAGCCGCTACTCAACGCTGCGTTCGACAAGTTTAAGGAACAATTCGGTTATGACATCAAGTCCGCGCTCAGCGACCTCGAATGTGACGTCACGTTAAACGAACAGTGGACCGGCAAAGGGGTGCAGATGCGACAGTAAACAATCATCACCTGAGTGATTATATATTGAGTGCGTATGTTACTAGTATACAGGGTTACTCATGAATTCGAGAAAAAACATTATACAGTTGATCGGTCGTCGACATAGTGTAAGAACAGCTGGATTTTTTCTCGAATTCAGAGTTGGTCCTATACTGAAAGTTGTTCTTTAGGATGAGTATAGTGACCCCCTTTCGGCTTAGTACACCCCTAGCCGATAGTCCTCATCGTTTTCGATAACTCTAAACTATTATATTCTAACTATTATTCGTTACGTGGCTCGCTAGACCGAGCTTTGCGTATATTTAGTATGCTGAGAGAATAATTAAAAATAAAAGGGTATAATTTAGGAGACCGACTAAATTATACCCTTTTATTTATATATATATATATATATATATATATATATAATATTTTTTGATTATTTTGATAATATATAATAGTATTTTTTGATTCCCAAAATGGCTTAACGTTCTTAACCAAATTATGTCACTCCGAATACTTTCGGCAACGGTCGGCAATAGGTTCAGCTCATTGTTTTTTTGATAATTTATCCATTTTTTTTTGTTGACCATTTATCCATTTTGGTAACCGTTTAAAAATTTCTTTGGTAGTTAAACAAAACTTTTTAGGGGCGGTGTTTAAACATGAGCCAAAACATAATGTCCGTGTTTTTTGTTTAACCCACTTTAGTAAGTACAAAATTACTGAGAAAACTTTAATTGAAGTCATGTATAGTGAACGTGAAATTCGTAGCACTAAACCGCGACGCTGCCCCGGTGCGAATCTAGTTTCGCACCGGGCGACGACAAGCGCGTTTACACGGCCCACATTTGTGTAGTCGCGCTAAGATGAACATATTTCCCAGTATTTTGTAAACAAAAATGAACAAACGGTGGCGCGGCGAGCGGCCGAGCGCAGAGCGAGACGTGTCAACGTTGAAGACACGAACGGCTCATTTCATCTTTGATGAAGTTCACCGAATGTGAACGAAACTATAGTTGGACCTTTCCAACAATCAGGTACAATTAAAACCCGCCCTCTTAAACAATATGAATCAAACACGCGTTAGTTTTCTAAATAAAACAAAAGGTGTTTTTTATAAGCGAAAATTGCGAGGTAAAAATATACGTTAGAATGAACCCGAATCAATATTAGTATTAACTTATATACATACCACAACACATACTTCTAATAGGTCCTACTAATATTATTAACGTTAAAGTTTGTATGTATGTATGTCTGTTACTATTTCACACAAAAAAATCTGAACGTTTTTCGATGGAATTTGGCACCTAGATAGCTTATGTCCTGGATCAAAACGTAGAATACTTTCATCTCAGCAAAATGCAATGTTACCGAGGGACAATCAAATTCCCTTTCAATGATTTACAATTTTTTTTTAAGAATGCACTTGATGTTATTATTAATATAGCTTGTAATTTTTTTTAAGGCTTAACTCGTAACAAAAAATAAACTGTTTAACTCGACAGTGCAAACGTGCTGCTGAATAATAAATAAATAAATATTTATACTAAAAAAAAACCATTGTTTGTTGTTAACTGCTCTAAATACTCATTTAAAAATCCAAAAACAAAAAACGCATTAAGTAAAATAACCATTTATTGATTACTTATTCACATTATTACATTTTTTTATAAACTAACTTACAGATAAATATCAAACAAAAACAAATGTAATAACACAGTGAAGCACTGTCATCGAAATTTTGTACCGTTGGGGGGAAGGGCAGGGGGGGGGGTGAAATAGTCATTTTAAATATAAAGTCTTAACTATACACCTAATACTTGTCATTATACCCGCCAGTGAATTTAGGACTAGCATGCTTCATCTAAGGCCAGTGTCGCTGACTTTTGTGGTCGTGCGAACTTGTGGTCAATGCCTAGCTGTCATAAATAAAAAAAAGAAGTATTAACATGGGACTCAGCCCTGTTTATTTTAAGATCTTTCGTTTGAATAAACCAGTTATCATTCTCGCAAACCGCTATTTAGAATAATATACTAAGCAGAATTATTTTTAATTATTTATATGTCTAAATAAATACCGAAAGCTTTAAACGGGTCGAAAAATATTGAGGTGAACAGCTCACCTCTAATACTTATCTATATTTTTTAATTTCATACAAACTTGTCCCTATTTCTATTGAAAACGTGCATTCACCGCTATCCCTAGCACGGGCTTTATATGAGACAAGGCAGGAAAGACAAAATAGAACTCGTCAAAATTTTAATGTCATAACGACGCTTGCTTAGTGGCGCAATGAGTTATGTTTTAAATTAGAAGTGTAATAACTTTTTTATCCACTACCAAGTGGAATGGTATTCACTAAGTCAATGACAAATTTTATACGGTGCCGTGGCAAGAAACGCGCTCGTCATGCAAATGTCAAAATATCGTATCGCGGAAGGAACCTCATTCTTTAGAGAATAAGGGCCTTGTTTGTTTCATTGAAATGCACTCTATTTACTCTTAGACAAATAAATCAGGGAATGATAGTTATTGTAATGTTATGACGTGGCTTCACAAAACATGATTTATAACTAATTTATCGAATTGTGGATCTTAAAGTAAGAATATTTTAAATGTTAAGATCTAACATTATACTTGTACCTCTGGTGTACATCATTTAGTAACTTAATAACAATGATCTCAAACATTGTGTCACTTTACAACAAAGAGACGTTTGTTTATCACAATACAAAGTAAACACATAATTTTACAATACTAAAGTTTAAACAAAATGTGAACTAATATGAGGTAATGAGTTTCTTAACAATATATTTGGACCGCAATAGTAATAATTTTAAGATAGGTACAATATTTAGTTAATTCATATCCTCGCTCGCTATTCTTAACCTACTTCAAAACGAAGAAAATTCTTGAAGACGTTCAAAGTATATTTGAATTTTCAGTCAAAACTATTGCAGATTTATATGTTGATATCAGTAAATAAAAAATGAAATGTTTTACATAAGCAAAATTTCCATCTGATGATGATATAAACTTATGAAAAAGCGAGCGAGATGGAATCTCACACTGTTTAAAAAACATGTATAAATACGATTCACAGCTAGCACGTAATCGTCTAACTACTACTACAAATAAAAAAGAAATGACAGTGATCTAAATATTAAGATTCAAACCACAAGAAATATAAAAATAAAAGTAAACACATTGTACTGTCATCTAAATTAGATGACATTACAAAAAAAAAACATATTGTATAAAGTCAAAGTATAGGAAGCAAGTAACATCAAACGGTGACTCGCTCTAAACACGACTCTAGTTGTTATTACAAAACGTTACCGTGGATTAGAAATTTGTGACAAAATATCACTCACTATATTTTATATTCGAAACAATATTTTCGTCAACTTGAGAAACTATTTCTGAAGTATTCTGAAATCGATTCTGGCAAAAAAAAATGTTATCTTTATTTTGAAAGTTATTTATAAAGACAGAAGACAGAGCTATGACGCGGTTATGAATAAACGCGTGTAAATGTGGAGCGAGTGGAGTGGAGTTATAAGTAACTCGTTTATTAATATGGAGGTAAGTAATTAAGCAGCCTCGCTGTATTGTTTAGCTCTTTCTACGAACTTCTCATACTTCCAATTCCTGTAGTTCATGATCTTCTTCCCGTTCATGATGGTGTGCACCATTATACGGTCATTGTACTCCAAGTTGGTGAGCAGCTGAAACAAACAACAACACTTTTAGTTCAGTTAAAGTCACAGGCTATTGTCTGCATGTATGTGTGTGAGTTTGTTTGTTACTCCTTCACGCTCAAACGGCCGAACGGTATTAGGTAAGGTAAGGCACCAGTATAGCTTATGTCTTGGATTGATCAGACCTACTTTTATTCTGGAAAATGAAGTTTTCTCGTATGATAGTAAGATTTCCTCGGGTTTAAAATCGCGCGGAAAACGATCCAACGATCGTTGAAACTCACAACTGTTACCTGCGATTGATTTGCTATGTTATCAAGTTATAATATGGAAGCAGCTAGGCAACTTTGATCTCCAAACTGTCCCGCCATTGTCCAGCCGTTGTCACAATCTGGACATCAAAGTTGAATCTGTGATTTCTCTAATGTTTTTGAATACATGAAAACATTAAGCCTCGAAATACCAACATGTTTGAATAGAAACGAACTGATCAATTAGAATAGCGGTAAAAAATTAAGTATAAATGCTTGTTATTATCATCACTGCTTGAAGTATATTTTGACATTAATATGTCAAAATTAATGTCAAAATTTACCCTAAAAAACCTAATGGTTATTTATTACCTTAGGTGTTAAGAGGAAGTACTGCGCGTTGTCTGTCTCTGTGGTGACCTTCACTAGCAGCTGGAACATCTTGCGCTCGTTGATGGGGTCCATGCCCTGGTTGATCTCGTCCACGCATCTGCGAATAATACACCATTATATGTGTTCTAGACCCTCTCGACTCAGCCCTGTCGCATAATCCGTTTATACGTGAACAAATCTGTAAATTATCTACCTTACAAATTGTAAATTGTCAAAAAATCAAGAAGCTCGAGATTTTTGGTTAAATTTGTGAGTGACCCTTCAATTTCATACAATCTTATACATTACTCCCTATGCTAATAATATGCTCAGATACATACATCATGTGGCCTACTTGTTTCACACTTCACCGACTGAAGACTAAGAAATACATTTAGTTAAAACACGCAGAACGATTACTAACAAATGCACTATTAATATAACGATGTTGATTTTATTGTAAAAATCATGTTTGAAAGCGTTTTTATTAGAAAATAATATTCAGTGATTTTATGTGCGAATAAAACACCAAAAAGTAAAGCGGACAAAAATTATATTAGCCAGTCAAAGCGATGCAAAGACGGCAAAATAGTGATAATTATGCGAATGAAGCGAGCACAAATTTATAAAATGAATACCTATTCGTATTATAAATACATGAAACTGAATTTCGACATGTAACTCTTACCCATCACGTGGCACTAAAATGACAAGTCAATTTCTTATGTGTAACAAACTGGAACAAAGATTCGTTAGCAGAATTAGGTATAGCTATCATTGTAAGTGCGTTATAGCTGCTTGTAGTTTACGCTCGCTTCGCTCGGGTTGCGGGTGCATGGTTGTGCGATGGGTTAGTCACGAATACGAGATACTCTACATTATCTCTTTACGAATATATTTTCTTGATGGTTTGTGTATCGTTTATCTGGGCGAATATACTACGATAATCTATTCTGTCAAGTCACTTGCTAGCCAAGTCTTTTTTTTCTCAATGGAATCTAGCGTTAATTTATTTTTGATGAGTCCTTACCAATATTTAATTGTTAGCCAAAACTAATCGGAAGAACACTAGGAATTTGTTGTGTGGTTCCTCCTAAGCTCACCTTATATTTGTCTCAAACTGTGTTTGCCCTAAATCCATGCAGGAGATGTTGACACTTCAAGCGCTCGCTCCCCTTTTCGCTTAAACTCGCTTGAGTGGCGTGATATCTCTTTCTGTGTAAAGTATATGTAGTGTGATCTCACCTGAAGGGCACGGTGCTGAGCGCCTGCAGAGCCATGAGGTAGACGGCGGTGGAGAGCGCGCGCTCGCCGCCGCTCTGTGCGTGCCGCGTCAGCTGCTGCAGCTGCTCCGACGTGCGGAAGCTCACGAGGATGCTGATGCCGTATTTGTCGTAGTCTTCCTGCCATTTGAAATCGTACGGATTGTGATTGGTATACGTAAACTTAGCCATTGAAACTAAAATATTAACGAATCTTTCCCCTGTTGTAATACAGTTATTTAAATTATATCTTGTTGTCGTTTCACACGCACGCTTCTGTCTTTACGACTGTCGACCGGCGGCAAGATGGGCCAACGACATAGAACTGTCGCGGGTCCAGCTCGGACACGATTGGCACAGGACCGAGGAAGATTGCATCGTATCAGAGAGTCATAGGCCTGAGTATAGACTTAACAAAAGGATAAGGAAGGCTGTGGATGATGTTGATGAAATCGAATATGACTAGGTACATGTGTAAAAACTACATACGTCACTAGCCGCCTTCTCGAGTTTGATCTCTCCAGCGCAGCCGAGCTTAGCGAACATGGAGCCGAAACTGCGGTCGATGTCGCGCAGCAGCGACTCGAGAGGGGGCAGCCATTGGTTGCTACGGGGGAGAAACAACACGTTCACGCGAGGAGTATAGAGCTATAGTTGGACCTCTCCAACAATCAGGTACGCGTGAAAAAATGACCCCAATTCGGCCAGTCACACTGACTAAACTAAAAGTTCCTAAAATTATATCACTGCTTTTCTCACTTTTGGAAACAAAAAGAGGAGAGACAAATTTAAAACTGTCAAATTAGGTTAGTTTAGTAAGTTTGGCCTGACAGAATCGGGGTTCCCGTCTTTTTAAACAATATGGTTTTGAGTTGTACGCATCAGTTGCGACAAATATCTACACAAGCTATGGACTTAGCGGTAAGGACTTACCGCTAAAAGGAACCAGTTTTTCTGTTAACTATATTGGGAAACCTGTAAATGTTTTCTCATTTGTTTCCATTGATGGAATTGGTCCAGTCATTTTTTTGACAATTGTTATTGAAAAGTCAAGCTATGGAATAGGAAAGTTTTATTTAAAAAAAAAGCATTACAAATAGGAGGTACTTACATTAATAAGTATGATAAAGTTATCAACACAGTGAGTAGTTTTAAGTCACAAAAGATCTCAACCCTTACAATGGCGATCATGGTCAGGCATAATGCTGGTTCTAAACAATCCGAGCCGATGTGACGTGTAACATGGCCCATACCCCCTTCATGGTGGAGACTCGTGCCCAGCAGCGGGACGATATTAGTAAGATGCGTGAAACTATTTTACCGTAGTGTAATCATCTTCTGTTCGAGCAGTTTGTTGTTATTGCTGGAGTTGTTCACGTCTGATTTGAGTTTCTCTATCGTTCTCTCACGTTCCTCATACTCTTTCATCACCTAGAACATTCATAAAAAAAATACCAAATTACCGCCTGTATTCTTGAAAAATCTGATTATTAATGTATACAGGATCACTGATAATCAACTAGGATAATCTTAATTGTAGCTTCTGATGACTGTACGCTTGTTGTTTATATTTCTTTGCTCCATTCCTTTCAAATTTTCATTAGTATAATAGTTCCTAGAATAACAGTTGTTGTTTTTTATAGAATCAGAAGTCGCTCTTGAGAGGATGCTAGTGGATTACCAGTCATCCTGTATAAATAATGGAGTATTTTTACCAGACTGCGAAAGAAGGAGGGTTATGTTTTTCGAGTGTATGTACGAGTATGTACGTATTTCTTTGGTACGCCCTAGAGCCAAAAGGGTTTGTCGTATTTTTATATAAGTGGTGTCAATAGATTCGTCTTAGTCGTGAGAGTGACACTGGGCTGGGTACATCAAAATTTAAAATAAAAGTTATAAAGGATGATACATAGGTTTAACGATGTAGCAGTCGGGGTTTTCGAACTCGCTTCTTACCACTTCTAACTTCTAGTCCCGGGACGGAAGCCAGCATATACTATTTTTTTAAACATTTTAAATTTTTTTTTCATACTGCTCATTTAGAAGAGTTGCTTCTACATGAAAATCAAATCAGAAAAGTTAAACACCCAATTAAGGAAACACACTATAATTTCTAATATTCCCAAAAACTTATTACCTGGTCGTCTCCTTGCTCCATGCAGTCCATCCTCGTCTGCAGCTCGTAGTAATGTTCCTGCAGCGCCGTCATGTCGGCTGGCAGTACTTCGAACTGCTCCTTGTAAGGGAAGTCCTCCTCCTGCGGCAGTTTGTTGTTGCAGCCGCGCTTGGCTTCCAGGAGCTTCTCTTTGGCGTTTGACTTGGCGCGCGTGAGAAGGTTCTCGATGTTTTCCAGAGTTGCCTGGTTTGGTAAGAGGAATTAGTACCTATTTGGTCCCGGTTCCAAAGGAAGATCAGCGCTGGCTGTTTCAGACAGCATTATGTTGAGTTGGGAACGGTTTGTTACAGAAAGCAGCAGTTAAGTATAAATATATTTTTTTAAGTTGTATACACTGTTGTTTTCAGTTACAAATAAAAATGTATTCTATTCTATTTCTTCACAGGCTCTATTTAACAATATTATAAGTTACGAATCTTTTGAAGGTTTCGTTTCGCATATCGTTCAATCGGTTTGTCGAGTGAGGAATTCGAACGAGAATTGAAACTTATAATATCCTGTTACTTTTACTCTTGCCGAAAAAGAAATAGTGATGTTGAGAAGGAAATGGAATTGTTGGAGATGAGATCGAGAAAATATATTAATGAATATGCGGAAGGCAATGCAATAGACTGACAGAAATGGAAATGAAGAGAGACGTTCGCCAAACATAACAATACAATATAGGCTGAAATGCATATCATCTAGTTATACATTATAATTAAATATACATTAGTGTTACCTGGACGTTGGTAAGTTCATTCTTCAGCTCTCTGATCTCAGCCTCTTGTTGTACTATGGAGTTTCTGCTGAAGTCTAGTTTAACCTGAAACAATGCAAATATGGCGATTTAGAGCTTATAATGTACTGATTCGTGTTATAACGTTTTTTATAGGAAATAACATTTTAGTGATTAAAGTTTCCTAATATCCTTCTTCCGAAAAGAGTAATAAAACTATTCTATATAAAAAAAAATCACAGTTTATCAGAATTTTACTATGAATTTAGTGAGAAAAAAATACTATAACTAAGTAAATAGTATGCAACCATTATTTACAGAGCAATGAAACCAGTTTGTCCGAGTGTAAACTTCGCAGACCAAATTTGCTTTAAAAATATTAACATAAATAGTCGATGATTAAATAAAATTTACCAAAAAATATATTTAACAGTTGTTATTTTTACAGATACAATATACTTTTCAGGCCAAAAATATTTTTTCACTATTTTCAATCTTGTTCATGGCGTCTCTGTCTGTGTATTTATTGCAAATCTAGTGATTTTGCAAGCCTTTATGTGTAATATTGGTGGATTATTAAACATTATTGTCTTGTTTATGTGCACAAGTGTGGACAATATATAGACGGAATAACGTGGGTTTCGTGTTCTTGGTAAATCTCCATAGAACCCTAGTAAATTCTCCACCGCATTACGAGGGTACATGATATGACTTTAACTTGACCACGATGACTTGTTACTTGATATATGACTTAAATTTATTGATTAATAAATCGAAAATTGAAACTTGATGCTGGCAAATATACAACTCGTACGATGCCATTAATCAAAAAGAAAAAAATATTTCCGTATGAATGTTTCATTGCGTTGTGTCAAATGTTTTGTCAAAATTAAACGTAAACTTTTTAAAAAAAGTGATCTCCGACTTCCGCATCGACAGCCAGTTTTTTTTCAGTTATTTCGTATTTAAAATCAAACCTTACACGATTATGATAATAATAACATGGGACTTCATGGGAATTCAAACATAATAATATTGTTCATATCGGTCCAGCCTCCACGAGTGAGCAGGCAACAAACAAAAAAAAAAAAAACAAACCATACTGACAAATTGAGCACGTCCTCCTTCTTTGGGAAGTTGGTAAAAAAGGTAGGTGTATTTTGTTTTGTCGCTGTTACCTGTATAGCTATATTTAAACGAAGGATTATCAGCGTGTGAAGTGGACACGGAGATAATGAATTAATATTATGTGTTAATTTGCACAACATTTTCAACCAATTAATTCAGTGTGAAATATACAGTTTACGATTTTAACAAGGACGCGGAGTTAACACGACCCGTATGTACTCCGATCGGCTATTTACTATATCATTTATGTAGTACTGTATCAACCGCGACGTTCGATGCAACATAAAACTTTGCCCCCTATTTGACTACATATGGAACATAGAAGATAGTTTGACGAGGAGCAGCAAGCTTTCCTATCTTAAAATTGATATTCACAATGGCAACTAATATGCTATTCAAGTGATTGAATTGTATCAATGGTGCTTGCTAGGTAATTAAGAAAGTACCAAGTAAGTTTTCTGTTATACTAAAATAACTCTGCATACAGCAATGTCTGTTTCAACAGTGCAATATCGTAACTGCATTCTTTGGACATGTTTCTAGGCGCGGCAACCACTTCATAGAACACTGAATGAATGAACGAATATAGCTTTATTGCGAACCAAACAAAAATAATATATACAGCAAGACAAATCTTTACAATGGTAGTACACTGGGCGGGCTTATCGCTTAAAGCAATTTCTTCCAGGCAACCTTTGGATGGCGAGAATTAATATCCTTGTCGTGTAGGGAAAGGTAAAATGTGGAAGGTTACCCGCACGATGGACTGATCATGCTAAATCTGCAGTGGACGGCCCTATAAATGATTGTAGCAGGATGACCACGAACAGAGGAAAATGGCGAGATATCCTGAGATGCATTACATCTGCCTGTAGTCCTACAGCATGATGATCAGGACTGCAAGCGTCAAGAGTGTTACGAAACAGAAGAAATGTCTATAATGAACAATTAATCATTTAAGCAAGCACCATTTATTAACACACCCCAGTCTACTCCCGTTCCAATTTAATGGCGTTAAATTAATTACATTCAAAGATAAAATACAATGTTGATATTTATTAACATTTAATTGAGATGTGACGGTGATGAACGTGTGAGTTTTCAAATTGCCTATACTTACGTAGATATATTTACGTCGATGTTTTTCCATCTTTACGAGTACGTCCGCGTTACTTTTATTAAAGAATAGATAATTACATAGAGTTGTATAAAAATACTTTTGTCATGAAATTAAGTCAATAGTGAAATAGGCTATATATCGTTGATAACGACAAAGTTCAGATGAATTTTCAGTAAATATATAAATATTGTACAACTAAAAATTGCCATTTATTCATCATCGAAAGGGGTAAATAAATTTCAATATTTCTCATGCTGTGTTTTAGTTTAGGAGCAACCATTGAGAGGCAAAACTGTCAACACATATAGATAATTGAAGGAGTAGATAATATAAACAGTGATTACTAGTCGAAGGTGAACTCGGTCAAGGCTTGCGTGAGGACAAAAACCAACACGAAAAGTGGTTATTATAAGTGACTTCAAATAACTTCAAAGCTACGTATCTTAACAAGTGATATCGCGGGCTACAGCTAGTATAGCCCAAGACCATCTGCAGGTGAAGACGAATCTATTGACACTACTCACATAAAAATACGACAAGCCGATTAGGCTCTAGGGCGTGCTAAAGAAATATATTACACATACATACACATGCATACACTCGAAAAACATAATACTCCAGTAACAGTCAGGTAAAAAGTACACTGACGTTTATTTGCAAAGAAAAATTAAGTAAAACAAGAACCAATTTTGAAACGGTAATAATTGCGAACGAAAAATAATATTTTTCCTACAAAATACCTTCTGCTATAAGCCGTAATTGTTTATCTTTGACATTTATTAATGTGCGAACGAACGGGTACACCTGTGGTTATTGTGTTTAAACAAAGTCTAGTTTAGTCAAAGTTTTGGATGAATCTACTTCGCAACCAACACTGTACATTATAATATTAGCACCTACCTATATTATCAATTAAATCCTACATCCAAAAACCTGTGTGTTTTAAACCTTCTTGAGAGATTGATTATCCGATAATTATCGTGCGTTCATGTGATTTAAAAAAGTTATGGTTTAATGTGGTTATGGAAGGTGCGTATATATATTTTTTAAATAGTTTTTTTAAGCTATTGTATGTATAGCTAAAAATTATGAGCGATTTTCAAATTACGTCGTTACATCGACTGTAATAATGGAGCAATTACTGATGTTTAACGCTAACCTAGAGGGAACGATCCACTCAACTCGCAACTTGAAAAGGGCGACCTATGATTAAATTATTAGGTAATGATAGATATAGTTTTTGGAAATCAGAAAAGCAAGTAAGTACTACATCTGTCATTTCGCAAAATAAACAAATTGTGACCAAAACAAAACCTCCTCCTTTTCTTTAGTCAATTAAAACATCAGTTGTTAGTGTCAGCTTATATATTTTTCTTGTTTTTTTTTTACAGACAATTTGTAATTATTTCAGGTATAAATGGATTTGAGCGTGTGTACGGCCGCTGCGAATATTTGTTAAGTCCAACACAAAGGCGTGGGATCATGACTATTTCGCCGTTTCTAAGACAAGTGAGTCATTCATATTATTTATTACTATGTTATGTCATTGGCTTTTTTAGAGAAATAGATTTATTTTTTTAAAGTAGAAGGTAACCAAGAAAGAAGTCCTCGAAGATAATATGGTCCATTATTGATTAATAACAAAGTAACTCAAACCAAAGTCGAAAATAAAACAAAATTCATACACCCGTGTAAACTCTATAATAAATTTCACAATCAGTCTCGGCGTCGCGTCGCAAAGAAATCGTGGAACACATATTAAGCCAGAGTATTAACAACCTGGTCAGCCTACCCGACCCCCTGCCCGGTCAGGCAGGCAGAAGCCCAGGATAAGGCTGAGTCATGTCATGGGAGAGGCTTATGTCCAGCGGTGGACAAGAAGAGTAAGCTGATGACGATGATTAACAACCACCTGCTTTTTTGAAGTCTGTTGTAAAATAATCGTGGGTCATGTTTCCAGCTACTGGTGGCTGGTTCTCCTCAGCTGGCCGCTCTGTCCGTGGGCGGCGCCGTGGGATACCCCAGCGTGCTGCTGGCGCAGTTCGCTTCCAACGACACCAGTTCCTCTGTACAACTCGACATCAACACCGCCTCGTGGATAGGTAACCGACATTTTTACCGACGATGCAGACCAAATGTGTAGCACGTAAATAGAAAAGATCGGCCAAGTACGAGTCGGACTCGCACACTTAGTGTTCCGTACAACATTAGCTTAAGTTTCAAGTATCAGTTGTCATTCATATCGAGCAAAAATCGGTAAAAATAACGTTTGTTGTATGAGAGTCGCAACTAAAAATTTTCTTTTAGGTACGCTACTCTAAAAACTGATTCGGTCGCGAATTGAAAAGAACGATATTACATTCGGGAAATATAAAACTCGCTAGCAAAATCCACAACCTGGCCGTCTGCACAATAAAAGTAGACGCAAAGCGTTTAGTGCGAGTCCGTAGCATCTCTACTATGTATCGATGGCGTCTTGCAGTATCTCTATTAGTCCGATTGTAGAAAAGGAATTATGGAATCGAATTATGCAATTATGATATTCAACAGTGAAATACGAATATAATAAGTATAATAAGCTGATAAAGATGTCTGAAAAAAATGTTTGCCTCAATTCATATGCAATTTTTACTTTCCTCAACCTGACTGAACTGTCGTTTGTAATTTTCGCTTGTCTTACTCGCGCATAATCAAATATACATTCATCGGATAAATATAGCTTCTGTTTTTCCATTTTATAATTCAAAACTGAACGTGTATTTTATATTCCAGGATCAATACACGGTCTCGCCGGTATACCGAGCATCGTTATGCCGACACTTATGCAATGGAAAGGCAGGAAGTTCGCTTTCATCATAGCGTGCCTCGTCAGCATCATAGGTTGGATCCTCGCCTTCACTGCCACAAGCTCTACCACGATACTCATCAGCGAATCCTTCCACGGTTTAGGCAACAACAGTCTCCTCGTAGTCAGTCTACTCAGCATGAGCGAGATGGTTGCTCCGCATATCAGAAATGTATCCATGGTCTCCTTCCATTTAGTCCAGACATTCGGAATGGCATTGGTGGGAATAATAGGAAGATATCTTCATTGGAAGACAGTCAGCTTGATCATGGGAACGCCGATAGCTGTCGCTATGTTGATAGGATTTATGTGGCCAGAATCGCCTTCTTGGTTAGCTTGTAAAGGAAAATTCGACAAATGCGAGAAAGCTTTCCTCTGGTTACGTGGGAACGATGACGATTCTAAAAAAGAGTTGCGAGATCTCATCACCGCGCAGAAGAAAAATTTGTTCGTCAACGACGAAATTATTAAAAAGCCTGTATTCAAACATTTCTGGGACACGCTTAAAAGCAGAGATTTTTACATACCGAGTATGCATATATTTGTTTTGCTCAATTTGACGTACTGGAGCGGAAGTTTAGTCATTTTGATATACTCTGTACAGATGATACAAGAAGCGACGCACAATGAGGATGCCGCGTTCTTTGGGGCCATCATCATGAATACCATTTTGTTCGTTTGTGTCGCCATAAGTGCTGGTCTTATTAGGCGATTTAACAACAAAACCGTTCTACTGGTCAGTACTTTGTGTACCACAATATGTTTGTTGTGTACGTCTGCGACAAACTATATGCAAACATCCGGCTGGATCTCGCAGGAATCGATGACAAGTTTATATTTGCTGATAGCGTATATGATCGCAACAAGTCTGGGTGTGCTACCGATAGTGTTCACTGTGGCTGCAGAATTAATGCCAGTCAAACACAGAGGTATAGGAGGAGCTCTCTATATTATATTTACATGTATTCTGCATTCGTCGTCCTTGAAATTGGCTCCCTATATGTTTGTATATTTTAATTTGTCGGGAACTTTGTTGATATACGGGTTGAATGCAATTGTCTGTGGCTTTCTTGTATGGAAGTTTGTACCAGAAACGAAAAGTAAGACGTTGCAACAAATCGAAGATTATTACATGTTAGGCAATGATGAAAAGCTAGATTATGAAAATGAATGTCAAGAAAAGAGGGTCTGGTTATTTGAAATGAATGAAATTAATAGTTAATTCACAGTCCGTACAAAGAATAAACATCAAAAAATCGTTTTTAATTCCTTTACACAACTAATTAGCGGGTAAAATGTCTTTCTGTTACAGAAACGGATCACAGTATATGTGGATACTAGTGGTTCCACAAACTGTTGACCTCACAGCCACGAATATTATTTTGCGACTTTATAAAAAAAATGAATTGTTCGCTTTAGGACAGATTCGCTTTATGACAGATTCGCTTTATGACAGATTCGCTTTATGACAGAATCGCTTTACGGCAGAAATTGTACAGTTAAGTACACTAAAATAGTGCTTAAGTAAAAAAAAGGTATAGGTTCAAACACGAGAGGTACAGACGTTCTTTAAATCTATATTAAACTCAATTCATGGAAACGTTTTAGCAGATTTGATCCTTACATTTCTGTTGCCCTGTTACTTTCTTTTCAATGAATAATAAAGAAATATTCCGAACGAATAACCCAGTTTAAGGGTGGCATGCCCGCTTTAAAAACAGAATTCCTGTAAAGCCACCGTTGTAATCGATTCATACAGTTACTCAAAAAGGAAGCCCAGTATCAAGACAGAAATCTAAGAAGGATAGAAACCTTTTGTAAAGGAAAACGGCGTAGTTTAAAGTTAAAGGAGAAGGATATTAAAATTGACCTGATTATTACTAGTGCACTGAAAAACGAAATTACCGTATTGGAAATGTTTAGAACGCTTGTGCAGGGTTAATTTAATACGTTGACTTGAACGTGCCAAGAAGCCTTTGTTTATTTTAATTTAATATCAATAAATGGTTCAATTAATTATTGTCGAGTTGTCTGTACTTTTGCCTTAAAGCGAATCTGTCATAAAGCGATTCTGCCATAAAGCGAATCTGTCATAAAACGAATCTGTCCTAAAGCGAACAATTCAAAAAAATGGCAACCACATGACCCACTTTTTTGTACTCAGGAATCTTAATTAATGTTGTGATCCGCAAGTCTGCTACAAACATTATTGAAATAGGCCTTTAAATAACACCGTAGCAAACTTCACCTCTTTTTTGGAAATATAAACCTCCAATCCAAAGCAATTATTAATAACCCAACTGATTTGTTAATAACGATGAAATTAAAATGAAAGCTAACCCTC
Organism: Ligdia adustata; assembly: GCA_947049295.1. Lineage (NCBI taxonomy): Eukaryota > Metazoa > Arthropoda > Insecta > Lepidoptera > Geometridae > Ligdia > Ligdia adustata. Next base: position 8,923,986 of record OX346237.1, read on the forward strand.
ACGTGACTTCATGCGCATACTGGGTCTGGCTCACTTGTTCCATCATGCTGCCCCATGATGAGCTGAAACTAGTATATCCAATGAAATATAAGAGACCAGAAATTGTTTCTCGTCGATGAGTGTATATGGGACGTACCATTAGAACTCATGTTATATCTAATGTTAATTGCTATTGACGGCGCAACACTTTATTCACGTCACACCTACCCTTAAAGCCTCATGTTATAGCTGCATCGACAAGAAAATAAATTTTAGTCTCTTGGTCCGGGGGGAGGGGTGGTGCGGCTTGTGGGAGGCGAGGTATAATACGAATATTTAAGACATTATATTTAATTTTCAATATGTTCGTACCTGTAAACCATTATTATTGATCGTTTAAATACTGACGTCAGACATCTGGAGATATTGAGTGATGGGAAAAAATATTCTTCGAATAAATCGATTAATTTTGTAACGTCACATTATACAACCGAAACTAAAAGTAAAAAATTCCTTCTTCGTCGTGTTACCATCTCGATCTAGTCGCACGTGAATAAATTATCATTTCTCGTCTTACCATTGAACGCAGATACATGCAGTGAAGGTAGCTTTACTTAATGTCCCTTATAATATGACTCTCTGAGTAAGTAATTGTGATATAGTCTTTAACTTAATTTTTGAACTACCATATTTGTTCAATTCAAATAACAAGTGACATAGTTATTTAATTAAAATAACTTTACAACATAGATGTTGTCGGCTAAAAAATATACAAATATTAGAACGAAAATGTGCTCGATATGTTTTTGTTTTTAAAATACTGAGATAATACTAAAAATATATAAATTGTTACTTTACATGTCTTTAGCGGAATATAAATATTAGCATGTCCTATTCTAGTCTGTTTAATAAGACAGAAATAAACGCAGAAAAAACAAACTCGTGCGGCGCTGTACCCTTACTAACGTTCCTCCTAGTCGCTTCCAACAAGGAAGTGTGTGTGCATGTGTTTTCCAAGCGGAAACGAGGAAAGTTCTCCCAATATGTAGTACTATTATATCTTCGTTGCATGCCTCAGCCTTCCTGTACCTATTTTTTTTATTCACCAAGCCATAGCTTCATGCTGCGTCAAGAGTCACCCAGCTAATATTTTTGATATGTATAAATAATTTTCAAAAAGCATAAACATCGATTTTCACTTCACTAGTGCTACACATCGCTGCTGGGTATGATGATACAGCACATTACTTGTGTCAAATGATTGTAACAAATATATTATTTTAGTAAATTACCTTTCTAAAATACAAAATGAATAATATTTAATATGTACCTTTAAATTATTTTTCTTTTTATTTTGAACCCTAATTGGAAATATTCTAAAATGTTATTTAAAAACTGCGTATATTACGAAATTGTTAAGTACTTAGAACTTCGTAAATTTATATAATCAATACAAAGAAAAGGGACTGAATGAAGAGGTGACGGACGATAGAGTAGAATGGAAGACCCCACGTAGTGGGATAAGGTCAGGAAGATGATGATGATGAATGATATCACAAAGAGAAATAGACGATAAAGAAATGTGCTTCATAACAAATGTATGCTCGAACGAGGCTCGGATTGAAATGTTTGTTTTTGTATTTGAGTCGCAAACTACAAAAAACGATATCATTGCATTTATGAATTAAAAGCTTTTTTGTATTATAAAATAAATAAAATATAGATTACATTTAATTAGTTCTGTATTGGAAAATTATAGAGTTATAGTATTCAATCATAGTTAGTTCAAAAGATCATCGAAATATTGCAGGGTTGGGTTTTCCCTGTCTTACTCTTTTAAAACATTTGCATATACATTACGTCATATTTGAAAGGAGGTATAAATTGCTAAAATTGACCAAAAACTCCCTCAATTGCTTATAATTGTCTCATCTCTATTGTCACTTGATTTGATATTGCGTGGCAAAGTGTGATAAATATTTTTAGTTATTTTTTTCTGTGACTGTATTGTATATTATTCTGTAATAATATTTTAAATTACAAATAACATAACAAAATCGTCAGGTCAGGTTTCAGCGTTAGTCCGTTCCAGAGTTTTATTTATAAATGCAACAAACGTGTTTTTAAACACAATAAATTTTGTAGCAATTTATATTTGCTAATAAAATAATATAATACATCATGTCTATGTATGTCACACGTAGATTCATTAATGCTGCAATCATTGACAGAAAAATTGGCACAAATCAAAACTCGTATGCCATTAATAGTTGAAGAGGTTCTTGATGACAGTTAAGTATTAAAAAATAAAGTATATACACATAGTATACAAAGTAGTGTACGTATGTATAGCTCTCATTAAGTAATATGTAGTTATTCAATGTTACGAAACGTTGTATCCTTGATAATAAGTATTATGAGTAATATTTAAAAAAATATGTGATTAAAAACACTTTTTTCTTGCGAGTAATTTCTTAATTAATCATAGATAGGGTAGGTAATTCATAATTCGAATTATTGAACTTCAAGATATTTTCTCGACTTTGATATCATGATACTTATAACAGGGGGTCTAAATGGCCGCTTTAGCTGAACCATAATAGGAAAATCTAGTGAATTGCTTAGCGAACCGTAAAATGGCCACATACCGGCAAATCATTTTATGAATTGTCTATGAATCAAATTTCGCAATTCATTCTTTTGACAGTTTTGTATGGATTTTCGTACAATGGCCGACAAGTATGAATTGCTAAACTGTCACTGAGCAGAATTGTTAGATGTTACGCAAAAGCAACATCTAGCAATTCATTTTGTTGTCTGTGTAGGAAAATAAAATAACTATGGCGGGTTTATAGGTTTAAAGTAAATTTTGTGCAGCATGCGGGAACCCTTCATGAACTAAATTATCACCGGCAAGTCTCAATTTCGAAAATAGGAAAATGCTTTCGAAATGCCGGGCCAAGGAAATTTTATACTGCCGGACTCCGAGAATGTTGCTATATACAGGTTTAACAAAAATTTGTGCAGTCAAGTGCACAATATTAATAGAATAATATTATGACGAATTAGCTGATGGAGAAGATGCATGTAATGTTCTATTGGAGCCGATGTGAGCAGCAACACATACTTTGTGATTCTGAATCACAAAGTATGTGTTGCTGCTTGAAAAAACTTCAGCTTTGTACGGCTTGTGCATTTACCATCTTCATGTAAGAAATATATTTTTGATGCCATATTAACTTAGCAGTTAAAAAAATGCATATCATATTTTAGCATTTATTTTATTGTATGTTTTAAAATAAGACCATTTCTAATAGCGATTATTGTTTTTTACACAAATACGTCATAATAATCACAAATTTAAAATTGTAATAGTAACAAAACTTATATTTGGTATTAACAGGTAATGTTACAGTTTTCGTGTTTATGACTTGTACTCGAAACATTAACACTAGGTAAATCCAGATCATCCGGTGAACTGAATTGAAAGCAATTCAGCAAGTAATTGTAAGATAATTGTATTGTGGTAAGGAGTTTACTTAGTGAATTGGATTTAGCTGAATTGCGTAAAGCGGCCATTTTAGACCCCCAGTTTAGTATCAGATAGACGAAAATTTACAAAAATGTAAAAATTTAGGAAAATGAACTTATTCTTAAAATGAAATATTCCTACTTGTTCTGTTGCATGTTTTTTTGCCATATTTTCAAGTTATCATCACACATTTTGTGCGAAAAAATGATTTTTGGTTCATTTTATGACACCAAATGTCACGATACAGTCATTGCCAAGGCTGAATACGAAATGACTTGGATTTGTGACGTCATCGCTTACTAGGTCCCAAAGGGAACGCGTTGTCGTTTTCCTGCGGTATAATTTAGGTCTGATCTAATACTATCCCATATCGATGTATCTGTCTTGAAACAGAGAAAATAGCAGAGAGTACCACAATCTTTTATTCACAAATGTAAAAAAAATTCTAAAAATAAAATACGGCAGCGTAAGTACTCGTAGTATGCATATTCTTAAGTAATTATGTTATAATTACCGCCGCATAAGTGACGTTCGAGTACCGATGCCTAAATAAGTTAGTCATTAATAAGGAAATTAATATACAAAAATCCTTTTTTTAATTACTTAATACAATTTGTCCATAAAAGTGTCTTCGCAGTCTCTAAAATTGCATTTGTCGGTTTGTAAGTCCGTCTCAATTCATTACTTAGATACGAATATGTATGTACAAGCGGCCATTTTAGACCCCCAGTTTAGTATCAGATAGACGAAAATTTACAAAAATGTAAAAATATTAGGAAAATGAACTTATTCTTAAAATGAAATATTCCTACTTGTTCTGTTGCATGTTTTTTTGCCATATTTTCAAGTTATCATCACACATTTTATGCGAAAAAATTATTTTTGGTTCATTTTATGACACCAAATGTCACGATACAGTCATTGCCAAGGCTGAACTTACAGCTTTAGGAACATTTAGGTACAGAGGGACTTAAAACATCAGCGAAGTAGCTTACATTAATGTCAGTTTCTGCCGCCTGCGGGTCATTTAGATTAGTATATATCAATGTAAATGACAAATGATCCGTTGGACAGAACGTGCTATATACTCCTATATGTATAAAACCAATTAATAATCGTTTATCGAGAACGGCTGGGCCGATATGGTTGATTTTGGTTTTGAAATGGTTGTGAAAGTTAAGGGTAGGATTGAACGGTGACAAAAATACAAAGCTGTCGGGCGGTATGAAGTTCTTAGGGTCAGCTAAAGTTTTATAAAAATAAAAACGAATTGGTCGACCGTGGTCGTCACTTTGAATATTCGCCTTAAGATATGTCGGAGCCGGCTGATGAATTGAAATATATTTATTCAGGTTTGAATTTGCTGTGGATCTATTTGTGAATGATGTAGGTACGCCATGCCCGATATAGGAGAAATCCTAGTAAAGAGACATGAATGTGAAATTAATGTTATTTCATCTACGAAATTCCGGAATTATGCGAAAATTGCAAGTAAAACCAAGTGACATGATATTTTACCAAATTCTTTAATTTATGAGTTAGGGCCACATAAAGTTTCAAGCACTTATCATGTAGTAAATCTTCATACAAATTACTCGGAACATGTTATGAATAACAACGTATAGGCACATAAATGAAAGAAAGAGCAGATATTTTTTATTGTGAGATAAAACAGTATATTATTGCGAATGAGTAGTGTTCTTTGATCATTTGGTTAATATTGACATAAAAATAACAGTGAAATTTATAATATTATATGAATATATCAAGTGAATTAAATAAATATACGTATCACCGACACAGGAAAATCGGTCAGTCGAGAAAAAAATCAGCTGTTCTGTTTTCCATGGAAAAAGTTTATTGGTCGTCGACAAACTGAATGAAACAGCAGTTTTTTTTCTGGTATTTAGAGTTGGCCTCAGAGTGAAAGTTGTTCCTTAGGATGAGTATATTGACCGCCCTTCGGCTTAGTACACCCCAAAGCGAAAATCCTGCATAGAAAATCTGATACACTAGCTTTTATCCACGGCGACAGCCGCATTATGTTTGTTTCCCCGGGACAAAAACAGGTCTATAGCACTTCCCGTAACCTTAAGTAATTTGTGCAAAAATCAATTCAATCCATCACTATATAACTGAAAAAAAGAATGATAAACAAACAAACAAACACTTTTCCGCATTTATAATATTTATGTGTGGGGAAGTATTCTTGATCTTCTATATATTATATAAAGAGTAAGTCCTGACTGGCTGACTAACTGATTGTATGATATTACTTTAGATTCAACGCAGTGCCTATGTAATAAACCGCTCTACCACGGGTGACATTTACCAGTGATCGTACATATTATATTACTATATACTATACTATAGGGGCTACTAATAACGAACGCCAAAACTCTTTAATTTTCAAAGCTAGTACAACAAGTCGCCAGTCCTGACATACGAGTAGCACAGCCTTCAAGTGGTTTTGCGTTAGTTTCCAGTAACCCCGCATATAATATTACGATTTGCTGTCACCCACGTCCTTGCCAGCAACATAAAATGGATTACAAAGAATATTTAACCCATTTATTTAAATTTATGATATTTATTTATGATTTAAATTTGAAGGGTTGAATTTCCAATAATCCTTTCTTAGTACACACCTACACGTTATAATGAATACACCTTCTAAATTTCTGTATCTAGGGTCAGAGTTTTAAGTTCTACATTTATTCCTAGCAAATGTCAGTCAGGACATATTTTGTCATATATATATATATATATCTATGTATATAGAAGATGCACCCCTTACCGTATACCTATAGATAACACCAAAATTTTGGTATAAAATTTAACGTTCATAATGTATTAACACATATACATGTTGTTGTAAATCTCAACATTCAACCGACAAAATTGCGTTTTTCGACCAAGCTGCAAAGAAAAACTGTTGCATACGTGTACTACTTAGTTTTTATGTGCAGACGTATTTTTATCTCTTGCAATAGAAGAGGAGAATCTCAACCATTAGGACGTTATTAAATTCTTTCGACTGTTTGAAGAGTCTACTTCCCAGGTGGTCTTCATATGGCAATTCAACTCGGCCGGGCTGCCTATCAAAATATATAATTAAATCATCAACTAAATCTATAATATATATACACTGATTGATTTAGTTAGCTTTTAGTTATATTAGATTTAGTTTTATTTTAAAATTTACTGGTGATTTTTACTCACCATTGCGAGGGCATGTAAACAATTTTTAGGACATGCCACGCATACAATGAATCTATGTGGTTGTCTAAGTTAATCAAGTACTAACACTAGGTTTATAGATTTTTTTTGTACTAACAACATAGATCCACAGTTGTCCGAAATAAAGAAATTTTGAATTGAATAAGAATATAGTAATAATTTCCTTTAAATCAAATTGGCCCATTTGTTATTCGGATATAGAAGAACCTACAAAAAAAAAACTTTATAATGAAATTTCTTTACTTGAACTCTGTTACAAAAGGTTTTAATAAAATCATTTTATGATAATCCCACGCAAATCTGCCACTACATAAAGTCACATGTCGGCGACGCGTGCGTGTGTATCAACCTGTACGAACGGTGTATTCCACTAGTTCACCAGGGTGTTATCACCTAGGTAAACAAAGTTAAAATTTTATTGCTGTAGTCGCGGGACTAAAGTCTTCGGGTATCGGATACTAATTATGTATCCTTGTGTACGAAAGCCTCAGACCGCAGATAATTTTGCTGCGATTTTGAGACCGCTTTATTATTACTGTATATTTACTATACTCGTATTCGATATCAAAAAGGTTATGTTACACTTCTTACAAAATGGATTCTATGAATTAAAAAATAATAATGAGAACATACCAGGAAAAACAAACAAAATAATATAATGAAGTACTTACGTCAGCGGCTTCAAAAATAACCTATCAAAATTTCGTTTGAAAAAGTATAATTATTAAACATTCTCAATTTTTCAAGCATTCGAGAAGCGGTAACGAGCAAATTATCAAATCAAATGGCAACATCACCAGTAATACGCCAAGTAAGTACTACAAAAGTCTACTTTTATATAGCTGAAGAATTTATTTTAATTTTAGAAAAAACTAATCGTCTTCTAACAGAAGGAGCTCCTCGAAAGAAAGAGGAAAAAACATTAATTGAGTCATTGGTAACCTTCTACCAGATTATTAGTCATTTGTTTCAGTCTTGTTCATATCAGACAGTGTTGGTAATAATTTAAAATGTATCGATATCGAACAAATAAAAAGTAGGACCAAAATGTATACGAATAAATGCAAGTTCAGTTTTATTTTAGAAAATATTTCATTTAAACACACATCCAAAGTTGAGACTGCGAGTGTCTGTTACTAGACTTACTTAGGACAACATAGTAACCTTATTTTGTTTTGCTTAGTTTTGATGAGTGGTATATTAAAAAAAAAATACCTGGCGACATGTCTGTAGAGCCGGATTCTGTAGGATTGTAACGATCATTATAATTCTATATATCTTTACATGTTTACAATAATTAGGAAAAACAATTTAAGCTGTTTTGAACTGCGTACAATTAGCGACAAACAAATGAATTCTCTTATAAGAATTAAAATTTCTACTGTTCAACACAATATCGTAAATTATGTGAAACTAGTAGTTTCCACCCGCGGCGTTGCAAGCGATATTTAATTAAATAGTTTTAAACTTAAATATTTTTTAATAGAAGTTTCATAACTTAAAATCTCATTTTGCCCCCTTAAGGATTGAATTTCCATAAATTATCTATCAGTACACATTCTATGATGAATACACTCTCTCTCCAAATTTCAGGTTTTTTTGCGTTGATTTCTAGCAAATATCAGTCGGTCAGTCAGGACTTACTGTTATATATATGTATAGAAAATGTAAGTTAAATAAAAATAGAAAAAACTTTACAACACTAGTTCATTAAAAAAGAAACAATATTGTCTTTAATAACGTACTCGTATGTATTTCAATGATTAATATAGGTATAAATACAATTTAACATTTCACTTTTTATCTGTGTTCTTTATATTTAAAATACAACAGCTATGTGCGTTTAGTTTGTGATATTATAGTGCTGGCTCAACATTAACATCAAGTCATGACATGACGCCGTTATTTTATCAGGTTATAATAAGACTTTATTTATTAAATTTGGGAAAATTGCATTAAATCATCTGAGCTGTACATCAACGCAATATTACTTGTAATATAAGAAATGTTTTATAAAAACAAATAAAGCAACTAATCATTTTTATGATAACAACATAATTTTTGTAATTTTACCAGAATTCTCGGGAGAGGTATTTCCGACAAAGAATAATGTTGGTAAATAAATGTGAATGATTTTTAGAATTTATAGAATTTATGTCATTTTAGTTCAGATCAGTAAGAGGTTGTCAAGATATAAATTAAGTTAGTCGAAGAACGGAAGAGTTTCGAATAAGAAAATGATTAAATAAATTCAGCAAAAACAATCGGTATTACTCAGTGTAGAAGTTCGTAAAATTTTATTTATAACAATACAATATGTGATGATATTCCAATTTATTAAGAGGATCACCGACCTTTCACTGTTTTCGTGTTTCTGATAGAATTTTCGTTCTGGAGCCTACCTCTTTTCACCCCCTAAATTATAACGTATTTTTTTGTTATTGATGTCAATCGCTTCGCTATGATGTATTTTAAACGTTTTATAAAAGTTATTGAATTCTGCATAATCAGCTTTCAGCTTACGGCTTTCAATAGGACAAAGGTTTGACTGCTTAGGAAGCTTGTAACTTCATAGTGATATTATAAAAAACTAAACATAAGAAAAAAATTAAACGGTAAAGCCTAGTAAATAATGTGTTAGCTATGTAATGTAACAAACCACTGGAATCGGACACCATTAAAAGGTAGAAAAGAGCTATATCTTATTATATGCACAAGTTGGCGGTCTATAAAAGTGGATTTTCATATACATGTGCCTTTAGCAGCTTTTAAAATAGCGGATGTTTGTTTTATATTTCAGCTGTGCATCTTGATCGCTACGCTATTCGCCTCATTTTCTGCGGGAGCAGGCATGGGCTTCCCCTCCATTCTACTCTACCAACTAAAGAGAAATGACACAGAGATTCAACTAGACTTGGACACTGCATCGTGGATTGGTAGGTAAAATATACATGATGAATAAATTAATGAACGAATTAGCTCTTTTTTGCAGCCACACAAACATCAAATATAGAGGAAAAATCTTACATTTAGTGGTATAAAATATGTGCTCGGTAATTATGTATATAAGAAACAATGAAAACAAATTCGCAAAGTATTCAATGTGCGTCATTAACCCCTCGACTCGGAATCCGTATGAATGTATACGCGTGACAGTTGGTAACGGTAGACTCGGAACACGTATTAATGTATACGGACACCCTACCAATTCAAAAAGGTCTTCGTAACGTATCTTTTTTAATCTGAAGGCGAATAGTTTGTATAGAAACAAAAGAGTAGAATACACCCTCTTTATTTTGGTGTATAATAACTATGGTCTTTTGTTATTGTTTCTTAGCATAGCAATTTTGAAAGTCGGCAGTTTTGTGGAAGTGAAGCCAAGTGTTAGTGCGTGTTTAAAAATTGTTTTCTCATAAAAGGTGAGTAAAAGCTATCATAATTCTGATCATGGCATATGTGGTGACCTTTACACTACAATAATGAAGCACTGAATACAATATTTAGTTAGTTTTTCGTCTAAAAATAAAGACGCGTCGAAATTGTTTCGTGCTTTGAGTATTTTGACGGGTGATTTTGAAGTCAAAATGTATTAGTGCATGATTTATGTACAGGAAAAATTGGAAATAACAATCACATAATTGTATTATTGACTATATTTCTGTTCAAGAAGTTCTAAAAAAGCTAAAAATACCATTTATTTTTGTCAATGTTCAAAATATCGGTTTTCTGTCCGCCATTTTGATTTGTTTGGCCTTAGAGCTGGCTATCGATCAATATGGCCTATATCGATAAAAATGTCGATAAATTTTGAAAGAAAAAAGTTTTTTATTATTTTTGTCTTGTTAACCCACTTCAAAGAAAGGAAGATGTTTTCAATTCGTTAGGGTCTTATTCTATTTTTTTTATTTTTCGTGGTTTAGATGTGGAATTCCGATAACGAGGCCCCCCAGCAATTTCTCGACCTTCTCAATGAAGAATATTTAGACTCGGATGACGACGCCATTGAAGAAGTCGAGGATGAGGGCAACGATTTGACGACGGAGCTGGAAAGCTTGAATGTTAGTTAAATTTTAAGGTTTTTTATATAATTTTATTCAAGATATTTTAAGATCACTTTAATCAACTTTAAAAAGTACCTTTTATTCTATAAGTTTATTTTATTTAGACTAAATGACACTTGTTCCCATTCAAATTGGTTCAGTTGATTACATTTTGTCATCAGTTAATTTTTTCAGTTGATTATATTTTGTCATCAGTTGTGTCTGTGGTGTGGTTTCTGTTGTTTTTTTTTCCGTAATATTTTCACCTAAAAACTTCACTTAAAATTCCATTTTATCGATATTTTGCTGTCGCACTTTTCTACGCATAATAATAACAATATTATATCGACATTTGTATGCGGTACTATTTTTTTCATTACACTTGCGAAATTTATCGATAGCATGGTACATCACTATTGGGCTTTGGTTTTTTCATAGAAATTTACTGTGGTTTTGGTTACAATTATCTTTTATTTTTTGTTAGGAACCAGCCATAAAAGAATAAAATTGAAATAAATATACATATTTAGCTATAATTTCCTTGTTTTATTTTATCCAAATATCCTTCCCATCATGAATAAATGGCAAATAGGATATCGAATACGAAGTTGATAGAATTTCCGGTAAATACCTATTACATCATTAATGTTGTATATTTTTGCAAAACAATGCATGTTATCACAAAATAAATAGATATATTTTTGAAATAATTAATCATTTGTAAATTTCGGCCAAAGATTATTGACTAATTGAGTATATAAATCTACATTCAATACGGCGGCAGCCGCAGCAGAGTTGACATATTGTAACGATATTATACCAGTTTTATCGTTTGATAAACAAAAACCTATTTTTGTAGGAGTATAACAATATATTAAATAATACATAAAACATCCAATCGCTTGTAAAAGTTACCTGCAATTTTGATAAAAAAATATAATTTCCACCAAGATACCTTTTTTTACCATATCTCCATTTTTTCCTAGAAATTAAGATTGTTTAAGATGTTATACGATGTTGAGTTTGAAAGAAAAATGTAACAGTGTTATCATATAATCGACTGTTTTTTACATCAATTAACAAAATTTGACAGTTTCTGAATAATCGTAATTTTTCTAAACGTCTGCTATGACAGCGCGCAAGCCGCCATTATGCGTGCGAGCTTACGGGTGTAGAGTTTGACAGGCGTCAATCGAGTCGAAGGGTTAATCTTGATCTTTTGTGTGTGCATACATTTGTATGTAGACTAGCTGTTACCCGCGATTTCATCCACGTGGACAAATGATTTTTTACCGACAGTGATGAGACGTAAATGAGTAAAAAAATCTCCTGTTGTCCCCGACTGGACATCCACAAACTGTTTCGAAATCCGTTTATAAAAGACATTAACTACGTCTTCTTGCCAAATTTCATTTCTGAATATTGAGCTGCTCTGGCGCAATATCCATTCTTGCTGACATCTTCTATCAAATAATTGGCCTGCTGCCAAAATTCAGCTTTTTGCATGTAGTTTTCGATATTAAGTATATTTAATCAGTGTGTGAATGAAGAGTTGATCTTTCACTTTTTGGGGAAGAATATTTTAATGTTACTCATGCGGTACACTTGTAAAACATATTTTATAAGATATATGTAACGAGAGATTTGATCGATTGTTCATTCTTAGTAAAACAGCAACAGAAATAACATTTCATGTAGGCGTCAACTTCCCACAATGTATTTACCTACTATGAACATTTTCAAGGCAGCATAATAAGTTTGGACTTTCATCCTCCTTACTTTCTATCTGAAAGGGTTATCCCTTTCAGATAGAAAGTAAGGTTGAGTCTATCATTATACCAAATTTCATAATAAATAATAAAATGTTTTAGTGACTCAAAATAAATACTTAGGTTTAAGACAAGAATGTATTAATTAATGTGTGAAAGCGTATTTAAGCTTTCGCATTTAAAATACTACGTAGGGATTTGGAAAAATTAAGTCCAAATATTTACATTTAAAGTTTTTCAGATCAGATTGTTCAATAATATACTGTTCATATTGAAGCAGATGCACTCATACAATCATCCAAGGCCTCTATTTCATTCACTAGCCACTGACGTCACTCACGAAGGATATGCAAAAAGACCATTCTAAATTAAATTCACCGGTGATCACTTTCACATACAGATAATAAATTCATGGTCTCTATTACATCCCATACGCCGGCAACCATTATTTGAATACAAAAGGATCAAACCTCGTTAGTCGTGCTTCATCTGCGGCCACATCGTCGTCTATACTCGTAGATGAGCTGATCATTTAGTCAATGACAAAAAACCTCAAATGTGTATCTCAATAAATGAGCAAGGTATAATTCACTAGAGATCACTAATTAAGAGGATTGCAATTTTATTTAGAAAACTAACGCGTGTTTGATTTATATTGTTTAAGAAGACGGGTTTTCACGCGTACCTGTAAGGTTCAACTATAGTTTCGTTCACATTCGGTAAACTTCATCAGGGATCAAATGAGTCGTTCGTGTCTTCAACGATAACACGTCTTCCACTCAAGACGTGTCGTTAGGTACGCGTGAAAACCCGTCTTCTTAAACAATATCACTTGAGAGCTTAGAAGTTTTGTTTGATTATAATCAATTGGTGCGCTAACAATTTTACTGTTTCATTTTACAGGTTCGATACATGGTCTAGCGGGGCTACCTGGCATCATAGCGCCGGTCGTAATGCAATGGAAGGGAAGAAAATTCACATTCATAGCTGCTTGTTTTGTAATCATCAGCGGTTGGGGAACTGGATACACAGCAAACAGTACAGCAATGATACTCGTGAGCGAAACGCTCCTCGGATTCAGTTCAAATGTTTTATTATCAGTCAGTTACGACTGCCTCAGTGAAATGATCACACCTAAGTACAGAAATGTGGCAGTACAATCTTACAACAATGTAAATATGATAGGTTTATGTATGCCAGGAGTCTTAGCAATGTTTGTACATTGGAGAATCCTATGTATCATAATGAGTTTGCCAATAGTTGTTGCAATAATTATGGCATGTTTTTGGCTTGAATCGCCTCTATGGTTGGCGTATATGGAAGATTTAGACAGATGTAAAAATAATTTTACTAAAATAAGGGGCTGTGATGAATGTTCTTCGAAAGAATTGCAGGAAGTGATGGCCGCACATAAGGAAAAATTGAGAACAAAACCGTCAAAACGGGAATCATTTTTAATACGTTATTGGCGACAGATTACTAGTAGAGACTTTATAAAACCAGCTCTTCATGTATTCATACTCTTGAATCATAGTTATTGGAGCGGTACTATTGTCATTTTATTATATTCTATCGAGCTGATAACAAACGCTACACAAAACGACACAGCTGCTTTCTTTGGCGGTATTATAATCAACTTAGTGTTAGTATTAGGTGCGTTTTTGAGTAGTATTATAATAAGATGTTGTAAAAATAAATCGGTGATAACCCTGAGTACTTGCGGTGCAACAGTTTGTCTACTTAGTGTATCTATAGTTACGTACCTACAGAGTATAGACATTTTGGATAAAAGGTCACTGCTTGTACTATATTTGCTTGTGGGTTTTATGTTGACATCCAGCTTAGGTCAGTCATCTGTTACGTTCACGATGACAGCAGAGTTGATGCCGGTCAAGCATAGAGGAATAGGAGGCGCTATATTTGTAATATATATGTGTTTACTGCACACAACCGCTTTGAAAATATCTCCGTACCTTTTCGTATACATTGGCATGTGGGGGACATTTTTTATTTACTCTCTTAATTCTATCACTTGTGGAATGTTAATATGGAAATATGTACCCGAAACCAAAGGAAAAACTTTGCCAGAAATAGAAAACTTTTACACACATGGAACATTTGAAATAAAAATACTAACAGACGAGACTGTTCCCTTTGACTTTGAAAAAGTTTGATGCATTAAAAAATATGATATATTAAGCTTATACTTGAGATTGTATCAAGTTGATATGTCCATGATAAGCATACGAATATTGTAGATGGTTAAGTTTATTTTTTGTTAGTTTATTTGCGTCTCTTTCGTAAAATACATCAGTCACCACTACACGGTTTCATTCCTACACATTAATTTAAATTTCTTATAATCAATTATTAATATTAATTTATTAACTAATTAATATGAATTGATCAATTTTGTTTTAATTTAATTAGAATAAGAAGAATAAGAAATATTTATTGGCCTTTAAATAACATTCGTTACAGGCAAGTCTTTTTACATTTTAATTATTAATTACTTTAAAAATAAACTTAACTTAATTTTAAACTTACATGAATTAAATTTCATTATTTTCAATATTAGCGAGAAGTGAAAAGACTACAACAACATATGAACAGTTGAATCAAGAACAATAGAAAAAACATTCAATCTGAATTCGAGAAAAAAACTCAGCTATTTCACACATTTTGTCGACGAACGATCATAACTTTTTGTACAAAAAAGCAGATTTGTTTTTCTCGATTTTAGATATGGCTCCATAGTGAAAGTTGTTCCTAAGAATGAGTATAGTGACCCCTTCACGGATTAATAAATAAAATAAAATAAAAAATAAAAAAGCCTTTTATTACCCTTAATTAAATTACACACAGAGTTTTTTTAATTGTTTTACTAATTTTGAAATCTATAATATAATAATCTATGTACAAGCTTAATATATATATTTTATAAGTTAGGTTGGGGCACCCAAGAACGGGTATCGGCCTCCTCCACGCTGCGCCATGTATTTCGATCACGCGCTAGTCCAGTCCATGTGATCCCTGCCATATCGACGATGTCATCTCGCCACCTCCTCTTTTGTCGTCCTCTCGCCCGCACGCCGTCTTTAGGGTACCAGTGAAGGACGCGCTCGCTCCACCGGCCGTCTGTCGCGCGTGCGAGGTGACCCGCCCATCTCCACTTCAGCTTGCTGAACATAGATAGTGCGTCTATGGCATTGGTCTTCTTCCTTATATCTTCGTTTCTGACCCTGTCTCTTAGTCTGAGCCCAAGTAAGGATCGCTCCGCTGCTCGTTGAAAAGTTGCAATTTTTTTGGCTAGTCTCTTAGTTAGTGCCCAAGATTGACATCCATAGAGCAGAGATGGTAGAATGGTGTTGTCCATTAATCGTTTTTTAAGATGGACTGGGATTTTACTTTTGAATACGTCTTTATTGGCCTAGTACTTTTTCCACGCTGTCGCTATTCTTCGATCAATCTCTTTGGTGGTAGAGTCCTGCATGGTTATCATTTGACCTAGGTAGATGTACTCATTTACATACTCAATGCTAACCTCGTTTAGTTTTATAGGCTCTCTATCTCCATTCGTCATGATTTTCGTTTTTGAAAGGTTCATGTGTAGTCCTATTTTTCTACTTTCAACGTCTAGAGCGCTTAGCATGAGTTGTAGGTCTCTATGGTTTTCTGCCAAAATAACGATGTCGTCCGCGAAACGAAGGTGCGTCAATCTTTCTCCGTTAATATTAAGGCCGTATGATGTCCAGTCCAGAGTCCGAAACATCGACTCTAGTATGGACGTAAATAATTTTGGTGAGACGGGGTCGCCCTGTTTTACTCCACGTTTTATTGGAAATGATGGTCCTACTGTTTCTGTCCTTAATTTGGCTTGGCAGTTACTGTAAATAACTTTCAAAATATTAATATATTTGTCATTTATTCCTTGAGCTTTTAGGCTGTCCCAAAGGTATTTATGTGAAATTGAATCGAACGCCTTGGTATAGTCTACGAATGCTAGAAAGATAGTTTTATTGTACTCGTTGTATCTTTCTATGCATTGTGTTAGTGTGAATATATGATCAATCGTGGAGTATCCTTTCCTGAAACCGGCTTGTTCCCGAGGCTGCTGTTCGTCTAAAGCTTGTGATATTCTAGTTAGTATAACAGATGAGAATAATTTATATATAGTTGGTAATAAACTTATTGGTCTGTAATTATCCATGTTGTGTGGGTCGCCTTTTTTATACAGTAGGGTAATTATTGAATGATGCCAGTCTTCGGGAATCTCTTCGTTTTCAATTATTTTATTAAATAAGTCAGTCAGTTGTAGCGCCAGTGGCTCTAGCATCGCAATTACAGTGTCTGTAGAGATGCCGTCACTTCCAGGGGCCTTATTCTTTTTTAAACGTTTGATTCCATACTCTAGCTCTTGTGTCAGTAGAAGAGGAACCGATTCTAATATTTTAGTGTGCGTTTCTTCCGTATCTTGACTAGAATAAAGAGATCACGGATTAGTATACCCCTAACCGATAATCAGCTTAGCTACATATACAGCTGAGTTCAACCTTATCAGAAATTTTCACCATAAGCACATTAATTACTCTTACAATACACTCACATAACGCTATTTACATAAGATAGACTGATGGTGTCCACAAGGAATCTAGCATAGCGATCATAGTCCATTGCTCTGATTAGATACGTTCTTGAAATAAATATAAATCATATTGAAATTAGTCTGAAACTATTTTAGTAGTGTTGGCCTCTTGTTATAAATATCGATATCGATAAAAACTTGCCAGATTTTTTTATTGTATGTATGAGTTATACGATTCATTGATAATATAAAGCTGACTTCAGTTGACCCTACTTCACGAATAATAAAATCTATTGCTAAAGATTTTTCGTGATGTGGGATCATCCCCATACTCATATCATCTATCTTTACTGAGTCAAAGACTCGTCCGAAAAAGTCATATTCGTAATCAGAAGCTCGAAAATCTGACTGAGAGAGATCGACATATAATGTCATTATCATCATTTCATCATCATATACATTCACTTACTCCACCGCTGAGTATAGATCTCCTCTTGCTCGCGCCATCCTTTCCGGTCCTGGAGCCTTATTTATTTCGTGTTGTACTCGAATTAATAATAATAACTACCTATACTACAACTAATACCAATATAGATACTAACCAAGCACAGAGCAGTTGGATCTACAACACCAATGAAGAAAGATAGTTTCTACCACTGCAAGGTTATATACAAGGTTATTGTGATATTTTATAATATGAGTAATACCTATTACGGGTTACATTTCTTACGAAAAAAAAACATCTTTAGAGAAGGAGAAAAGACATGAAAAAAAACAAACAAACGATTCCGTCAAATTAAAAACCTCCTCCTATTTTCTAATTTCATATTCAGTATTCAGTAGTTACTATAAACATGAATATATATATATATAAACGGTATGAATATATATATAAACAAATAACCTTTAGTTATTGGTGAAGCGCTTGTGTATCTATACGTATTCACTTATATATATTTTTCTAACGCAGCACTTTGTATGTGCTTATTTTCATTTTTGTTATCAAATGAACCGCATCCCATATGTCAGGGTTTAGATCTATGCAGATCTAAACTCAATCGCGAGGTTTTGATAAAGCCGACAGATGGCGCCACACGTCGGAAAAATGGCTTGTCATACCATTCTGACGTAGTCGTCCATGAGCTGACCTTGCAAAAGAGTTGCATCAAGGCCGTCACCGCGCTCGGTTGACTTTCTGCTGTTTTTTGTGCACCCTTCGCCGCGACACCCTTTTGTGTTTTATATGTGTTTTCGTGGATCATGGACTTTATGACTGTGATCTAATCAGCCCGTAATAGGCTGCCGCTCCGCGCACCTGGAATCTGAAACCCGTATCTTCAAGACGTAGTTCATCGGACGCTGCAGCTCATCAGGAGGCCCATTACCGCTCTGGTGGAATCGGGACTTACGTGGTTTGCAGGTTAGTGTCTGTGTGATCTTTACCTCGGCATTTGGGATCGGTTTATTTCATATTTCCTATAGGTACTTTTTAAACTTTTTTTCTAAGTGAGCAATCACACCCGGTTTGGGCTATTTACACGCTCAACCATATGTTGGTCCTTCATAGCCGGACACTGTCCAGTAACTTCATTAAATTTCACGTAAATTAATTGGTGAATTTTCATTTTTTTACACGTAATTTGGTGTTTTTTTTATTTTCCAACCCTCATTTTTTTTCGCCGCTTCTCTTCATTCTTCGGTCAGATTTACGTAATTATTGGTAAATTCTGTACTTCCTTACGCCCCAGAATCTACGTAATTATTGGTGGATTTCTGATACATAAATTCAATTAATTGTTGTTATTGAAAGTTACGTATTCATTGGTAAATTCTTTCATTTCATTCAATTAAATTGGGTTTTTCCATCTACCCTTATCTTTTTCTCGTTTCACCTACGCCTTGCCTCGCTTACGTGTTACGTTAATTCCGCCATTTCGCCTATTTTATTATTAAAATAAAAGGTAGTTAAAACTTTATTTTTGTGAATTGTGATTATTAATCTACAATTATGACGCAAGAACGCCAAGCGGAATGCGAAGCTAAATTAGCTATGCTTAATCAAAAGAAAGAATTATTATTTGGGCGGATTCAACGATTGTATAACGCATCGAAGAACATTTGTTCGTTCGAGTCGTCTTCACGGACAAATGAAGACTTTCTCGCTGATTCTGAGACAATAGACGAATTACGTGACAAGTTTGAATCATTAGTTGATAAGATAAATGACTTAAACCTAAAGTTAAAGCCTAAATTCAGTCCAGATTACGCATGTTTAGATTCCTTTGACGATCTATTTTCAAGGGTAAAACGAGTTCGTAATAAGTTAACAGTCACTGATAACGTGCCTCGTTTATCTCAGGCGAGTAACTTGAACGCCGCTCCCGCAGTAAAATTGCAACCGCTTGTAATTCCTAGTTTCGATGGACGCCCTGAGAACTGGAATGTATTCTACCAATCATTTAAGGCGAATATTCATTTAAATCAATCGTTAAGTGATTCGCAACGTATACAATATCTTATTTCGAAACTGACTCATGACGCTTTAAAATTCACTGCCGGTATTGTTCCGTCAGGTGAAACCTATAATCTTTTATGGGATAGTTTAGTGAAAAAATACGAAGACAAACGCGCCTGAGGAACATTTTATCTAAACTCGATCTTGGATATTAAGCCCAGCTCGCACAGTGCAAACGCACTCGATACTTTTATTAGTAAATACTCGGCGTCGATGTCGGCCGTAAAAGCGTTAGGTATTCAGGATTTGACTGACTTTATATTTATGCATTGTGCTTTGAGGAAGTTGGATCCCCAAACTATACAAGCGTTTGAACTTTCCGTTCGCGATGTTGAATTACCTACCACTAAACAGCTGATTGATTTTGTTCAAGTTCAGGCTAAAATATTAGAGCGGTCTAATCCACGCAGTTCAGTTTATAATAAGCAGCTCGCTAACTCGCCGCCTCCGTCACGCGATCGGAGACAGTATACTCCGCAACATATTGCTAAGTCGTTTGTTGCAAGTGATCATTATACGAATGCAGACACAAACGCATCTTCTATGACGTCATCACCTAGTGCCGTCGTCTCAAAGAGCTGTCGCTTATGCGGTGGTAATCACAGACAATTGTATAATTGTGATAAATTTAAGAATATGCGCGATGCAAGAACGCGTTATAATTATATCAAATCGATTAATGGCTGCGTTAATTGCCTTTCTACAACCCATATATTGCCGGAATGTGAAAGTACTTCCGTTTGTACTTGTCGAAAAAGGCATCATAAATTATTGCATTTTGAAAACTCTGATAAAAATAATAGAACACATAATGCGCACACACATAATGCCGTAATTAATACGGAAGTAAATACCGCTTATTTACCGTCGCCGTCGCCGCCGCCGCCGCTCGCCGCTCCCGCTCACGCTTGTGAATCGAGCGTTTCTTCCGCACCGAATGGTATGCCTACAGCGCCCACTACACAATCGCATTCTTATGCGGCTAGCTATAAGGGTGACATTCTTTTATCAACCGCTCAGGTGTATGCGAGCCCTAAAGGTACTTCAGGAAAGAAAAATATTATTCGGTGCCTACTAGATAATGGTTCACAAAATAATTTAATGACTCTGGAATGTTGTCGCTCATTAAATTTACCGATAACGCCTTTGAGTAATTCTTTTGTTAAAGGTGTCGGATCTACATCGCGTCCGATTATTGGATATGTCTATTTAGACATTGAATCTCGCATACAACCACAACATAAATACGCTATACACGCACTAGTCGTGGAGTGCATTACGGATCAATTACCGTCGCAGTTCATTGACTGTAGTGATTTAGATTTTTGTGATCTTAAGTTGGTGCATCCCGGGGAACATAGACCTCGTGATAGGTGCCCAGCTTTTCCCGTATATTTATTTAGGGGACAAGGTCGAGTGTGACCCGCGTATGCCACACGCCTTTTCTACTACATTAGGGTATGTACTCATGGGAGATTACCCGCGCAAAGATAACATGATATCTGACGCCGCTTCTTTTTCTGCACTCGCACTAAACGAACTAGTACAAAAATTCTGGGAACTCGAGGAAATACCTACGAAGCGCCTATTGTCACCGGAAGAAACAGAATGCGAAAATATTTTCACATCTACTGTGACACGTGATGACGTAGGTCGTTATACCGTTGCGTTACCTTTCGCAAAGGATCCCTCCGAACTTGGCAACTCGCACGCCGTCGCTTATCGCCGCTTTATGTCGCTCGAACGTAAATTTCGACAGTCACCGATGTTACGCGCAAATTATAATAAGGTGATACAAGACTATGTAAATAACGGCTATCTTAGTCCGGTCGATACATCGGAATTGTCTGATGGCGGTTACTACATACCGCATCATGCTGTCTGTCGACCTGACAAACCGATGCCTCGGGTTGTATTGGACGCGAGTGCTAAGACGCATACGGGACTATCGCTCAATGACGTATTACACATCGGGCCAAACTTACAGGCCGATCTGTTTCTACTTTTGTTGGATTTCCGATTATTTCCCGTCGCTATGAACGCTGATATTAAACAACATTATTTACGCATTGGTGTACCTCTTGACCAGCGTAAATACCTACGCATTTTATTCCGTTTTCACGAATTGGAACAAGTACGCACGTTTGCCTTTAATAGGCAACCGTTCGGTCTCAAGTCGAGCCCTTACATAGCTATGCGAACTATTCGACAGCTGGCTTCTGACATGAGTCCGCATTATCCCGAAGCCGCTAAGGTGGCCGAGACACACTTATATATGGATGACCTCGTTCATTCGGCTCCTGATGAGGAAACAGCCACACATCTAGCTGGTGACTTGATAAAGATGTTCAAATCGGGTGACTTCGATTTAGTGAAGTGGTCTAGTAATTCTCCCGCACTTCTCCAGTCACTTCCTGACTCGCACCTAAAGACAATCGCGTTCGATGTTGGCAACGATGCCTCTAAAGTGTTAGGTCTCTCGTGGGAACCGAGTGAAGATAATTTTTCCTTCACTTCCGCCGCAATCAAGGAAAAGTGCACGAAGCGAAATATTCTTTCGATAGTTGCACGTTTGTTCGACGTGCTCGGCCTCGTCGCGCCAGTAATACTTTATGCAAAGTTGTTAATCAAAGAACTTTGGCTCAATAAGAGTGACTGGGATGACGTCGCTCCAGAGCACATACGCACCCGCTTTTACGCTCTCGCGCAAGAGTTCCGCCTGCTTGATACATTACGGATTCCGCGTCATGTCGGTGTCGAAGTAGGTTGTGAGCTGCGTCTTGTCGCTTTTTGCGATGCCAGTTTGAATGGACTTGGTTGCGTCATCTACGCTCACTGTACCTACCCGTCCGGTATTCAAACGCGTATTCTTTGCGCTAAATCAAAAGTATCGCCGACTAAAATAACTACGCTCGCGCGTCTAGAATTATGCGCAATTTTGCTCATGACAAAGTTAATAAAAACTGTACGAGATACTTACTCTGTACGCATTCCTATTACAGGAATATACGCATTTTCTGATTCTACGATCGCTTTATCGTGGATTCATTCTTCACCACATCGTTGGTCGATTTTTGTTTCTAATCGTGTCGCTCAATGCCAGGAGATTTTAGATCCGAAGCATTTTTATCACGTCGCCGGAGTCATTAACCCGAGCGATTGTCTTTCTCGCGGTATGCTCCCTTCGCAACTTTTGAATCACGATTTGTGGTGGAACGGTCCAACGTGGATCCGCTGCGCTCATGAAGAATGGCCTATTCAACCATTCTCTCCCGCTGAATGTAGTGCACTGCCTGAACATAAGGCAAATGTGATGACTATCACTACTCACTCGGAACCGCCTTTGCTTTGCGCGTTAGCACGACGAGTCTCGTCATGGGAAAAGTTGCTACGTATCATTGCATATGTCCTTAAATTCGCGCGCCCGAAAGCCAAGATAGAACCTCGATCCGTGTCAGGATTAGCAACTGCTGAAAAAGCACTTATTCTGGCTACTCAATCCATCCATTTTTCTGAGGATATTAAATCTATCAAGGCTGGGAAGTTACCCGCAAAGAAGCTGCAAGGTCTCGCAGTCTTTCTTGATGAAGACGGAATTTTACGCATTGGAGGTAGACTTTCCAAATCAATGCTTCCTTATGAAGCTAAGCATCCTGTTCTTCTACCAAAACGCGAGCATATTGTTGACTTAATAATACAACATTTTCATATTGTGAACTGTCACACCGGACCTGGACTTTTAATGTCTATTATCCGGCAGCGCTTCTGGATATTAGATGCCAGAACTGTCATCAGATCAAAATTGCGAAAGTGCAACACATGTTTCAAGTTGAACCCTACGCATCCGACACCTAAAATGGGTGAAATACCAGCCTTTAGAATTTCGGAATCTTCGAAAGCATTCCCACATACTGGTGTTGACTACGCTGGTCCGATTCGAATAACGCTTTCACGTCGAAGAGGTCAGCACTCACAAAAGGCATATATTGTCCTTTTTATCTGTATGACGACTTCCGCCGTTCATATTGAACTGACGAGTAGTCTTACCTCAGACCACTTCCTAGACGCCTTCAAACGCTTTATTTCCCGCCGCGGTCCAGTTTCGTGCCTCTATTCCGATAACGGAACCACTTTCATTGGCGCAAAGGCACAATTAGATGAACTGTATTGTTTCTTATCGGGATCCAGCTTCAACACTGCGCTGTCAGACGAGCTGCTATCTCGACGCATAGACTGGAAAATGATTCCCCCTAGATCCCCACACTTTGGTGGAATGTGGGAAGGAAATATAAAGAGTATGAAAACGCATTTATACAGAGTAATTGGAACTCAATTACTCTCATACGAGGAGTTACAAACCGTTTTGACGCAAATAGAGAGTATTTTAAATAGTCGGCCTTTGGGGATTATATCCTCTGACTGGTATCCCGAGGTACTGACTCCCGCGCACTTTCTCATGTCTACTCCGCTGCAATACCTACCCGCTTCTGATCTTTCAGACCAACGCATTAGTCTGTTAGATCGTAAAAAACTGCTCGATAGTATGGTCCAATCTTTTTGGAAAAAATGGCATTTAGAGTATTTACACACGCTGCAGGTTAGGCAAAAATGGGCTACTCCCGACAAACCTGTAGAGATTGGTACGGTTGTTCTTATTGAGCAAGAGAATTGTTCTCCGCTACACTGGCCTTTGGGAGTAATTTCCGAAGTGTTCAGGGGCTCAGATAATATCATCCGTGTGGCTATGGTAAAAACGCAAACAGGAATTTACAAACGGTCTGTAACCAAGCTGTATCCTATTCCTACGCAGTAAATAAAATTCATTTAAATATGATTCATTAGTTTAAGTCGCTATTATTAAGATTTTATAACTTGTATTAATTCGCTATGTACCTACCTATTTTGCTCAGTTATAAAGTTTGTTTGTTTTGAAACATCTCCCGATGTTCCAAGGCGGGGTGCATGGTGAAGCGCTTGTGTATCTATACGTATTCACTTATATATATTTTTCTAACGCAGCACTTTGTATGTGCTTATTTTCATTTTTGTTATCAAATGAACCGCATCCCATATGTCAGGGTTTAGATCTATGCAGATCTAAACTCAATCGCGAGGTTTTGATAAAGCCGACAGATGGCGCCACACGTCGGAAAAATGGCTTGTCATACCATTCTGACGTAGTCGTCCATGAGCTGACCTTGCAAAAGAGTTGCATCAAGGCCGTCACCGCGCTCGGTTGACTTTCTGCTGTTTTTTGTGCACCCTTCGCCGCGACACCCTTTTGTGTTTTATATGTGTTTTCGTGGATCATGGACTTTATGACTGTGATCTAATCAGCCCGTAATAGGCTGCCGCTCCGCGCACCTGGAATCTGAAACCCGTATCTTCAAGACGTAGTTCATCGGACGCTGCAGCTCATCAGGAGGCCCATTACCGCTCTGGTGGAATCGGGACTTACGTGGTTTGCAGGTTAGTGTCTGTGTGATCTTTACCTCGGCATTTGGGATCGGTTTATTTCATATTTCCTATAGGTACTTTTTAAACTTTTTTTCTAAGTGAGCAATCACACCCGGTTTGGGCTATTTACACGCTCAACCAGTTATGTAGACAAGAACATAGTAATTATGAGCGTACCAAATTACATTTTCACTAATATAACAAGCAGATCTATCTTATATAGAAGAAGTATATACGGGTATAAAAATGAATCCCTATATCCCTTGGTCCCACCATCACGCGTGAACGGCTGGACCGATTTCACTAATTTTTTGTTGTTGTTATTGCCAGGAGATGGTTCTTATGACAGAAAAAAATTGTCGTACTCCAGGGAAAGTTTAAAAAGTGAGAAACATACATAACTGTAAGGCGGTACGAAGATCGGCGGGTCAGCTAGTAATTCAATAAAATAACACATATACGTTTTCTCCCGAATTCTAAGGACAACGTTCCACGAGAAAATTGTTTGTCACAATTAGACTTCCCTCTCTTCAGTTTATCACACACATGACTGATAACGCTGTGGAATTTTAGCAAATTATTTTTGAAAGGTATTTGTGTTCATGTAATCGGTTAACGAGTTCAGTTTGCTGTAGCTAGAACCAGTATCAATACCTGCCGAATAAACCGAAACCGAAGAAATGAAGCCATTAATTTACCAGGTGATTGACATTTACCGTTTATATATACGAATAATATAACGAGGAGAAATATTTTTTATTTTTGTGTGTAACGAATAAATTTTGTTCTAAAGGACTGATTTCAAAAATTATTTCGCCATTGGAAAGCTACATTATCACGGAGTAACATAGGCTGTAAATTAGAAGTCCGCAGGTAATATCTACAATGAATATACTATAACAAAATACTAGACATCAGATAACAAAACTAGTTGTGAGACACTTGTTAGAATATTTTGTTGGCATAAAATTAAAAGTCACTATATTTATAAAAGAAATAAATTAAAAATAAAATATTGCAATAAAATTTAATTAGCTAACAAGCAATGTATGAACTTATAACAAAGTGATTGGATAGTTGTTACTTTATATAGTTACGAGTAGATTGCTACTGAATTAACATTTGAATTCTCAGATTTTTTACGGCAGACAAAATAGAGAAAACGCTTCTGACGTATTTAAACCGAAATAGTGTTCCCAAATAATATGTCTTTAATATTTACATAGAAGTCTAGAGATATTGTAAACATCATTGTCTTTCTTTTCATTTATAGAAGTAGCAATGTAACAAGATCATTGTTAACATTTAAATAGACCTAAACGGATAATGTCATCACTTCCTAAATTATTTAAAACCTACGAGAGTTAACTATCACTGCGGAAGATGTAACTGGTTTATGTAATATTTAGTATTGTTTCGTGGTATAAATGTTTAGTGCAAGGTCCGTACGTTCCTGTAGGTCGCTACATGTGTTAGTGTGAGTGTGGTGAGCGCGCGCTGTGTGCGTGGCGCGGGTTGGCTCCCTCCGGCGGCGCTGCGAGACTTGTACATATTAAGTTTTTAATGATACCACACGTTTTCTTAGATAAACAATTCCTAACTATATTCTAAATGCGAAAGTTGTTTTATCTATCGACCTGTTACTAGTAAACAAAAAATAAAAATGATTTTTTGATAACGATTCAGATGTTTTCTAGACTAAAAAACAGTCAGTATGGACCGAGACAACGAAGAAAACGAAGCGTCTATATTTCGGGTTTGACAATATTTTGTAAGAAAATAAAGAATATAAAATGATGTATGTATGAATGTTTAACCGCAAGAAATTTCCTACTCGCGTACAGATTGCAATTCACAACCAATCTTGACGAAACTTGGTGTATGGGTTTAACGAATTATTTAGAATATTTAAGTAGTAGCACCTGAAGCTTCGTCGTGGGAGAAGCTAGAAATCCAGATATTTAGTGACTAAAATAGCGTAGCGATGGCTGTTCCGATAGAGATAGCGATTGCGAGTAAAACTCAGGTACAACGAAGGTACAACTCAGATACTACTAGAAAAATTACCTATAGACCATTTAAGATCTATAGATAATCCAAATGCTCAAAACCACTACCAGAGGGCAGCGTGCCCAGTTTGCAAAATTTATTTGCCGATGACACACAAATGTAATCGTACGTCTATTTTAGAAGATAAGGTTAATTTATAGAATTGTTTAAGAAATGGTTTGACGCAAATGGCATTCATTCTCAACTCTGACAAAACCATCTCAATAAAGAACCAGTCAAGGTAAGGTATTATTGGGAATTCTATTAGAAAAATAAATATATTTCTAGGTTATACAATAGATGACACAATACCCACACTTATTATAAATGCGAAAGTGTGTTTGTTGGTTTGTTTGTTCGTCTTCTCCACAAAAACTGAGCATCAGATCGACTTGATATTTTGCACAGAGATATTTAAAAACCCGAAGATAGGCTATTAAAATATCGGATAAATCAATGAAAAAAAGTTTATTTGTCAGTATTTTTACGTAATGTTAATTATCTTCTCCGCCATGTTCCACAGTTGACAGCAAAAGTAAAAGTAAAGGGTAAAAGAAAAAGTTTATTTTACAAGGAGTTCCATGCTCTTTGTGTATTACCTACTTAAAAAACCTTATGTCAGCGTCTAGCTGGGACATAATGTATGCTAAACATATGGAGACTTATATCACAACAAAAAGAAGACGAGTCATACGATGCACGGTCAAATAATTGCCGCTTAATTTTATACAACAAATACTTCGAAACCATTAACAATTGTGTCTATATTTCAAAAGTATAGGACGGCGTAAAGGATATGTAACTTAGAAATATATTACTAAATAAAATAAATATTTTATATGTGCCTTAAAACCCGGTAAAATCTGATATATTTTTTCTGTGGTAAAACAGAATGATCATTATTAATCGTACAATTTCGACTAACGGACGAAAATTCTACATTCTAATCCCACTTTGCGATAGGGAACTATGAATGCATCAACTTACTTCTTTTTGCACAAATTTGATGCCTGCCCTGTGGGCAATCTTACTAAAAATAGTATTTTTTTTTTATTGTTTATTGGCAAACTGTATACGAAGTTCTTAGTGCTTGACATGATAAAGGGAGTTTCTATTCTTATATTCTATTTTTTAATTGTGAAATTAAAAAAGCTTACGAAAAAGGAAAAAATAAATAAGAATAATTTACGTCACGGATTCTAGATAGAAAGAGTCTCTATAATTAACGGATATCATAATATATCTGAAAATAAAAGAAAAATTCGCATTTTTATTAACATGAATGTAGAATATTATAATCTTCTCCTTCTGATTGAATCGACCCCAATGCGAGACACGCCGCTGTGTGATTCAAGAATAGGCACAAATGTAGTTTTTTAGTAGGTGACTTTTTTGATGTATTAGGTGATTTAGTAGGTGATTTTCTGATTCTTTAGAGATAATCGGTATATATTAATCAAAATCTTAATAAACTGCAACTTATTTAGTTGAGCTTAAATAAGAAATAGGGTTTTTAGGGTAAAAACAATACCGCATTATACTAAAATTTTGCTGTCCTTTGTGAAAAGGATGGACATCGGTTCACCAGGCTGTATCTCATGAACAGTGATAGTTAAACAGATTAAATTTTCACTTATGATCTTTCATAATAAATTATACTAAAATCAGAATCATTATCATCGACACATTTTTGTCTTTGGTCAACAGTGATCAAATGCGGTACCATCTTTAAAAACAGCTTTCTCATAGTTAAATGCTCATGCAACATAAAGATATCACGTTATTTTGATATCAATGTCAGCTAACCACGCTTTTCAATAATTTTAAATGATTTTGTTAATTTTTTTGATGTTTTCTGGTGTTACCCCCTCATTAGGACTTCCACAGCGTTCTGCACTATCGGTCTCTCTACCACCCCGTTTGAAGTCGGCAGACCAACATTTACTGTTGTTTCTAATATAGCAGAGGCCTTACGACACTTTTCTAGCCATTGCTTTGCTTCAACGGTATTTTTGTATTTTTTTCAATCAAGAAGTAAAGTAAGTAAGTGTAAGTAGTAAGTAAATGTAAAATTTAAATACGAAGTTGTATATTTTCTTCTGTTTTAAAAATAACAAAACTATTGTCACTATTATCAATAACTCACAAACTTATGAGTGAAATATCCTTAATTTCAACAGCTTTATTTTATAGGTTAGTTCGAACTGAAAAAGTGGTAAATGCTATAAGACTAGCGACATCTATGTGTAAGGCCCGGTTTTTTCAGCCCATGTAATTTAGATAAGATAAAATAACTCTTTATTAAAAAATCAGCTTAACAATAAAAAATAACAAATAAAAACTTATAAATATATACTAAGTTTCTTAATGGCGGCCTTATCGCTTAAAGCGATCTCTTCTAGGCAACCATGCACGTAAATGAATAATATAAAATTAGAGAGGTCTTAAAATATTACTAATGAACAAATTATACATACAAATGGATACACAGATAAATAAATACATACTCGTATAACATACGATATAAATTAAGAGCATAAAAAAACATAATATATAAATTACAAATTAAAAGAAGAAGACACAAATTTTAACCCTGTAGTGATAGGTAATGAACTATGACTCGATGCTTAAATATATTATTTGATGGAGCACGCCTAATGTAAAGCGGTAGACTGTTCCACAACAAAACAGCGGTCATAGTGAAAGAGGACTTATAGGAAACTGTGCGATGTGGTGCGACTGACGACTTTAAGGTATAGGAATGCGTGGTGTGACAATATTTGAAATATTTATGAAGGTGCCGCAGAGAAAAAGGGTTAAATAATATAATATTATAAAGGAGAGATAGCATATGAACATCCCGGCGGCGGCGGATAGGGAGCCACATAAGCTTAGTGCGATATTTAGAGACATGGTCATATTTACGTAAACCAAATATAAAACATGTGCAGTAATTTTGGAGGCGCTCAAGTGTGTCGAACTGCTCCTGAGTTAGATCAAGGTAACAAACGTCAGCATAATCGAGAATCGGCAACAAGAGAGATTGTGCAAGCGCAGTTTGGCGGAAGGGTATCCCTGTCGATTTGACTTGTTTGGCGAGAACTACCTATAACGATCACCTGTATCTTCAAAGGATTCACGTTCAATCCGTAAGATTTACTCCCGTCCGAAATGCGACACAGATCCTAGTTAATTTCTTCTACCGCTTCGGCTAACCAACCAAGGGGAACTTGACAGTATAACTGCAAATCATCTGCGTAAAGGTGGTAGGACGAAGAGAGATAAAGTAAAATAGAGTTAATAACTATGAAAACAGTCAATCACCGTTGGAGATATGTTAATAGAGCGAAGTAAGGACAAGAGGATATCAAGGTCAATTGTCGAAAGTCCAAAAGCGTCAGAACGGTTAACTGACCATTGTCGATACCTAGACGTATATCTTCAGAGATTTGGACCAGAGCCGAGTAACCGTACTGTGCCAAGGACGAAAGCCGGACTGAAAATATTTTTAATAAGTGATCCTTAGTTAGGAACATATTCAGTTGATTGTAAACCAACCGCGCAAGGACCTTAGACAGAAAAGGTAATATAGAAATGGGCCGATATTCTGTAAAGGTTTTTGGATTAACCTTTTTTGGCAACGGAATGACTTGTGCATCTTTCCATAATGATGGAAAGATGCTATTAGAGACTGAGGAATTGAAAATATGACATAGAATAGGTAAAAGGCAATCAAGAATGGGTAACATCATATTACGACTAATCATGTCAACTCCAACAGCATTAGAAGATATTGAGAGAATGCTGTTTCTAACATCACAGGCGGCCAATTCACGAAATACAAAAGGAGGTAGGTCTGGAATTGAGAGACTAGAAAGACGTTGCAGAGAGCTGACTTTGGCAGCATTATCCATATAGACGTAGAAAAATGTTGATTAAGTAAATTAATATCTCAAGTTTTAGGAATAGTTTCTTGACGTGATTTTCCAACTCCTAGTGACCTAAGAAATTTCCAGACTCTTGCTGGATCATTGTCCTGAAACGACTTAAAATTATGGCGTCGCTGAGCT
This sequence comes from Ligdia adustata, assembly GCA_947049295.1. Lineage (NCBI taxonomy): Eukaryota > Metazoa > Arthropoda > Insecta > Lepidoptera > Geometridae > Ligdia > Ligdia adustata. The sequence continues at coordinate 8,955,222 of OX346237.1, forward strand.
GACATATCTTATTGCAGTGATTTTTCAGTTTAACATCTCGGACGTTAACGTAATAGTTATTATTAGTATAGCTGTAATCTTGTCTGTGTAACGAGGTATTAAATATTTTTTAAGTAGACTATGATTCTGGTTTCCTCGATCCAAGCTTGCTTAGTTAGGATATATAGTTTAATATAGTATTTTCCTCTTTTATGTAAAGTCTGTTTAATTTTACTAAATATAGTCTAAGTCTTGTTAACTCACCATGTTTTAAGCAGTAATAAATACATATTTTTTAAATTTTAAATATGGTAAACAAATATAATGTATATATAATCATTTTACATATGGATAATGTCAAGACGACTCTAAGTCCTTGCTTAAACATGTTTATGTTCACATTAACTTTCCTCTGGCTTCACTTCTGTTTTAAATATTCTTAACGAAATATTTTACGTTTTTTACAGCTGGTCATAGTAATTTCAACACTATCTGCCGCTTTTTCATCTGGAGGAAGTTTGGGCTACCCGAGCATCTTACTTTACCAACTAAAGAGAAACGACACTGAGATTCCTTTAGACTTGGACACTGCATCGTGGTTAGGTAAATCACATTAACCACTGATTTATTCCTAAAACAAAAATGATCTTAGAGCAACATATTAGGTCCTTACATATGAAATTGGCGTTTTGTCGTACTGGCCACTTTGATCTCAAATATCTCTTCTTTGGTTAGGGATTCCAATTTCAAATTTATACAGCTATTTATTCATACATTTGTATTTCGAAAACCGTAATTCATTTGTTTTGTCCTCGTTTGGTTTTTTCTTTGCGTCACGCAGTTTACAAAATGGAAAACTTGAAATATCGCGTTTTTTACGAGTACGAGTTCCACCGTGGTACCAGTGCTGCAGAAACGGCTCGAAGGATTTATGATGTGTATGGCGGCGGTGTCACAAAAGAAAACACAGTGCGTGTTTGGTTCCAACGTTTTCGTTCTGGAAATTTCAACCTGCAGAACAAGCCCCGTGGACGGCCGGAGACTAAAGTTGCTAATGAAGAATTGAAAGCTATTATGGAAGCAGATCCATTGCAAACCACGTCCGAGTTAGCTGCAGGCTGCGGTGTTTTCTTATCAATTTCATATGTAAGGACCTAATATAAAATGAAACAGCCGATTAGCTATACGGCTGTTAAAAAGGAAGCACAGAATTTCCAACGTTTAAAATAAATAATTATTATTTACACCTTCAGGTTCGATACATGGTCTGACCGGCTTGCCGGGCGTCATGGCGCCGCTCATAATGCAATGGAAGGGAAGAAAATTCACATTCATAGCTGCTTGTGTTGTAATCACTTGCGGTTGGGCAATCGGATACACAGCAAAAAGTATAGCAATGATATTTGTAAGTGAATCACTGTTCGGATTCAGTTCAAAAGTTTTTGTAACAGTGAGTTTCGATTATCTCAGTGAAATGATAACACCTACGTATAGAAATTTAGCCATGCTATCTTATAATACCGTAACCACTATAGGTTTTATCATCCCAGGAGTCTTAGCCATGTTAGTACACTGGAGAACATTAAGCCTTATATTGAGTATACCAGTAGTTATTAGTGTCTTGATGTCATTTTTCTGGCTTGAATCACCGCTCTGGTTGGTGTATATGGGAGATATAGACAAGGGTAAAAAGAATTTCATTAAAATAAGGGGTACTGATGAATTTTCACTTAAAGAGTTGCAAGAAGTATTGGCTGCACATAGAACAAAATTAAATACGACAAAAGATTTACATGCAGAATCTATGTTGAAACGTTATTGGCGCCAGATTAGCAACAAAGATTTTATAAAACCAGCTGTTCACGTATTCTTACTTATGAATCATTCATATTTTAGTGGTGTAATTGCTGTTATTTTATATTCTATAGAGTTGATATCAAATGTTACTCAAGATGAAAGCGCTGCTTTCATCGGCAATATTATCATTAATTTAGTGATTGTAATAGGATTAATAACGAGTAGCGTGCTAACTAAGCTTTTTAAGAACAAATCAGTCATACTGTTAAGCACTTGCGGTGCGACGATTTGCCTACTGAGTGCATCTATGGTTTTGTACTTACAGAATGTTGGATATTTGGATGAAAAATCTCTGCTAGTATTGTACTTCCTAGTTGGTTACATATTGATAGCCAGCTTGGGTCAGACGTCACTTGCGTTCTCAGTATCTGCAGAGTTAATGCCAGTCAAGCATAGAGGAATAGGAGGTGCTATATTTGTGATATATATGAGTATATTGCACACTACTTTAATGAAAATATCTCCGTACCTTTTCGTATACGTGGGGTTATGGGGAACATTTTTGATTTACTCTCTAAATTCAATTGTATGTGGATTTTTGATATTGAAATATGTTCCTGAAACTAAGGACAAAACTTTGGCGGAAATTGAAAACTTTTACGCGAATGGTACATTTGCTATCGATTTACTTCCAGAAGAGACAGAACTTATTAATGTGAAATATAATTAAGTAACACACTTGAGTTTTATTTTGCATCGTAAGTACATGTTTTATAGCTATTTCTAGTTTATTGCAGATAAGTTTTGTTCTGGGGCACAAATGTTTATATACTACAAATTGTCACTCAAAAGATGTGCAAAAAATTGCAATATGCATTTTTCTATAAAATTCTAGTAATGTTTTTATATTTTTGCCATATTGTAAAGCTGGTTTTTATTCAAGTATTCTAATCTTATAAAATTTCTAAATCTTTCAACAATCAACAACTACAATCTTAAAACATCGTAAAAATAGGTTTACGTATGCCAGGAATCTTAGCAATATTTCTACATTGGCGAATTCTTAGTATCATAATGAGTTTGCCAATAGTTGTTGCAATTATTATGGCATAGTTTTGGCTTGAATCGCCTTTATGGTTGGCGTATATGGAAGATTTAGACAGATGTAAAAATAATTTCACAAAAATAAGGGGCTGTGATGAATGTTCTTCGAAAGAATTGCAGGAAGTGATGGCCGCACATAAGGAAAAAATTAGAACAAAACCGTCAAAACGGGAATCATCTTTAATACGTAATTGGCGACAGATTACTAGTAGAGACTTTATAAAACCAGCTCTTCATGTATTCATACTCTTGAATCATAGTTATTGGAGCGGTACTATTGTCATTTTATTATATTCTATCGAGCTGATAACAAACGCTACACAAAACGACACAGCTGCTTTCTTTGGCGGTATTATAATCAACTTAGTGTTAGTATTAGGTGCGTTCTTGAGTAGTATTATAATAAGATATTGTAAAAATAAATCGGTGATAACCCTGAGTACTTGCGGTGCAACAGTTTGTCTACTTCGCCAGAAATAGAAAACTTTTATACAAACGGAACATTTGAAATCAAAATACTTCCAGACGAGACTGGTTGAACAAGTTTGATACATAAATAAATATTATATTGAGCTTATACTTGAGTTTGATTCAACTCTAAATGTCTATGATAAGCATACAAATACTGTAGATGATATACTTTTTGCCATTACTAACCTTCAACATATGATAATTCAGGATAGGAATTCATCTGTGCCAGTCACTAACTTAAAACCATGGAGTTTTTCTTTGCTATCTCGACATATTAAGCGAATGATCAGCAGCAAAAATCGCTTACGTCGGCTATCCGCAATCTGATCCTTCCTTGCATAGATTTCTAAATAATAAAGTAAACTACCTTAAGACTCAAATAAATTTAGCAATTAAAATAAATAAGGACAAGGAGTGGAACAAGAAACTTAGACGAGTCGATAAACCCGGTAATCATCTTTGGCGTTTGGTCAAAAGTCTACGCCCAGCTAAAGGAGTTACACTGTATTGGTTAGACCCAAAGAGATTAAAAAATACATCACCCGATTAAAGTCACGTAAAGCTCCCGCCCGGGTCTGACCAGATTACTAACCTGCTTATAAAAAATCTACCACAAAAAGCTATCGTTTTGCTTCCCAAGATCTTCAACGCCTGTCTGTTACTCAAATATTTCCCAGTTTCATGGAAAGCCGCTAAAGAGATTGCTATTCATAAGCCCGGCAAAGATACCGCTGATCATCTTACCGCCCAATCAGCCTGCTACCGTGCCTCGGGAAGGTCCTAGAAAAAATTATATATAGTCGACTGCTCAGACTATCAGGTAACCTTCTTATCAACGAACAATTTGGCTTTTGCCAGGGCCACTCCACTGTTCAACAGCTAGCTTGAGTGGCTGAAACCGTGTCACATAACCTCAATCTAAATAATTCCACTGGAATGTTCCTCCTAGATATTGAAAAGGCATTTGATACGGTTTGGCACAAAGCCCTTTTGTACAAGCTTATCAAATTAGATCTCCGTTTTCCCTTAATTCAGATGATTGAATCCTACCTCACAACACATACTTTTTGTGTCCACATAAAGGATTTAAGTTCGTCTCCTAATCCAGTACCCGCAGGTTTGCCACAGGGCTCGATTCTTGGCCCTTTTTTGTTCTTATTGTACCTAAATGATATACCTGTCCAGCCACGAACTAATATTGCCTGTTTTGCAGACGACACGGCATCATTCACTTCATCTCCTGATATTGACCTGGTGATCAGTCGACTCCAGCTATCCATTAACGGTCTTATAGAATATTTCAATAAATGTAAACTTAAAATAAATGCCTCTAAAACGGAGGCTATTATTTTCACCAGAAAACGCAAATGTCCTAAACGAACTCTTAATCCTGACGGCTTTACTATACCGTGGAGTAACACAGTTAAATACTTAGGCATAGTGTTAGACTCGAAGCTTAACTGGACTGAGAACTCCAATAAACTCCATCTCAAAGGTACCAAAGCCCTAAGTGCATTGAGCCCTATTCTGAATAAGCACTCCTGTCTTGGCAGCTACACCAAATTGCGCACGTACTGCACTCTGGTCCGCCCGTCCATCACATATGCATGTCCCGTGTGGAGTAGTACCTGTCAAACAAATATTAACAAACTACAAATACTTCAAAACAAAGCCTTAAAGCTTGCCTTTAGCACACCGTTTCGTACAAACCTCCACAGGCTGCACCTCAAAATTGGTCTCCCCAAAATTGATGTGTACATCTTATAAACTTTCAGAAAAATTTTATCTGGATAAAAATCCTCACAATATAAATGAAATAATTCAAAACATCTGTAGGACACGCAAAAGCAATTTAACTTTTATCGATAGTTATAATCGATATAAATTACCGCATCACTTGTTTCTCGTATGCTGTGAATAGACTACGTCGCTTATGCAGGCTTACTGCGTTTATACGAGCGCGAGCGCGCGCCATTCTCACCCGTATTACCAGCAAGTATCGGGTCAGGGTCGCGCGTGGTACGCGCTGGTGTAAGTAACCAATACGTGACGAGTCCCTGCCGCTTGTTGTTTACATTCGAGCGCTTTATCAACTCTTTTACTAATAATTTAACTAGCTCATATTAGGCAGGTATATGATGCAATACATGTAATAAAAGTATGCAATAAACTTAGTGCTTCTCCTAAAGCCTTTGTCACTATTAATTCTTTATATTATATTCTTATAAATATCATTAACCATTTAGTTAATAATCCATCATGTTAATAGTTTATATGATCCTGTGAGCTTGGCAAACAAGTTTTTAACCATTATACTACTTTACCGCTAGGTTAATTATACTAGTGATTGTATTTATGCTAATTATTATTATTAAATAAAGATATTTTAAAATTAAAAAATTGAATTAACTAGTTCACCAATAAAGAAAGATAAGTTTCTACCACTGCAAGGTTATATACAAGGTTATCGGTGATATTTTTGTAATAATACCTATTACGGGGGAAGTTACTTTTCTTACAAATAAAATATCTCTAGATCAGTCTAGTCGTCTTTAAAAAATAGGAAGAAAGACATGAAAAAAAAAAGATTCCGTCAAATTAAGAACCTCCTCCTATTTTCTAATTTCATATTCAGTGGGTATTCAGTACTATAAACTTTAATCTTCTTATATATCGTATATAAAAATCAATTGCTGTTCGTTTGTCTCGCAAATCTCGAGAACGGCTGGGCCGATTTAGCCGATATAGGTCTTGAAATGTTTGTTATACCCCAAGGAAGGCTCAAAAGGTGAGAAACATAAATAACTGTTAGGCGGTACGTAGTTCACCTGGTCAGCTAGTACGAAATAAATATACAACAAATAACCTATAATTATGTCACGATCATAGTAATTAAGAGCCTACTAAATTACATTGCCACTGAGAGAAAAACCAGATAATTCAATAAAATAACACATCTACGTATTCTCCCGAATTCTAAGGACAAAGTTCCACGAGGGAATTGTTCGTCACAATTAGACTTCCCTCTCTTCAGTTTATCATACCCATGACTGATAACCCTTTGGAGTTTTAGCAAATTATTTGAAAGGTATTTGTGTTCATGTAATCGGTAAACGAGTTCAGTTTTCTGCAGCTGGCACCAGTATCAATACCTGCCGAATAAACCGAAACCGAAGAAATGAAGCCATTAATTTACCAGGTGATCAGTTATATTTAACATTTAACGTTTATATATACAAATAATATGAAGACGAAATATTTGTATTTTTGTGTGTAACGAATAAACTTAAAATCTACTCATTTTAAACTCATATTAGAAATAATTTTGCCATTGGAAAGATACATTATCACGGAGTAACATAGGCTAGATAGATACGAGTAGATACGAGTATGTCGCTACTGAATTTACGTTTATATTGAAATGTAAATGCAGTATATAAGAATACTAATATAGAAAAGAGTACTTTAGTCGTCGGCGATTTTTGATTGGTTGGATATTTCTCTCAAAATTGAGGGAAGTTTTGTTTAAAATGCAAATACCACGACAATTTTATAAAAGTAGATTTTAATCCCGATGTAACAACGTCTAAAATAAAATGGCAAAATACACGAATGGATGAAATATGCATCCATGATAAACTAAGCTGTTATTTAATTCCCTTCAATATTGAAAATGTCAAAAGTGGCATCAGTCGAGCGGTAGATACTCGGAAGTTTAAAATGTTTTTAAAGCCGCAGAATTAATGTGCTAGCGAGGTCAACAGTTCACAGAACTGCTTGCCCCTAAATTTGTGACATTAGATGTAAGATATCTATATATATATATATAATAAAGTCGTGTTAGTTACACTATTTATAACTAAAGAACGGCTGAACCGATTTGGCTGAAAATTGGTGGGAATGTAGCTTAGAACCAGGAGGCGTACCTACAACTTTTAATGTTCCCGTGGGATAATTAAGTTACAGCGGGTAATACCGCGGGTTATCTATGGGAGAAACTTTCTTACAATTTATTCATAATAAAATCTCGTTTGTAAGCTAACACAATTCAATATTAATAATTTCTTTTATAAATATTGACTTGGCAATTGCGCACGGCTTAAGAATATCTACTGTTACAGTCCCACCCCATCCCACGTTATCTCTATGTATAATGGGCAACTGTTGGCGATGAACATAAAGTTATTTTGCATTATTTTCCAAAATTTTCTGCTCAACTGTAAAAGTAACTTTGTAATAACATACAATCTGATATAATTTATGTAGGATTACCAAGTTACTTATTCAGAATGTATATCTCGAAAACAGTAAAAACAGTAAATGTCAGTTTTCTAGTCTGAAAAATAACTGTTTTCAAACATTTGGAACTTGTAGGTTTGCTAGAAGTACCTTAGAATTCTGATGATCGGTGAGTCAGTGACAAAACTAAGGAACTTTCAATTGCTATAATTTTTAAAGTACTGATCCAATTTCGCTTTAGTTTTGAATATGCGAACACAATAACAACTGTTTTTTTTCAGTTGGTCATAGTTATTTCAACGCTATCTGCGGCGTTTTCATCTGGAGGAAGTTTGGGTTACCCGAGCATCTTACTTTACCAACTAAAGAGAAATGACACTGAGATTCCACTAGACTTGGACACTGCATCGTGGTTAGGTAAATCACATTAACCATTTAACCGTTTTAATCAAAAAACTAAAATAATCTTTGAGCTAAATATAAAATGAAATAGCCGATTAGCTTTTACGATTAGGTTATATAGGTGACTCCTTACTACTTTCCATCGTTTAAAATAAATAATTAGTATTTACATCTCCAGGTTCGATACATGGTCTGACCGGATTGCCGGGCGTCATTGCGCCGCTCATAATGCAATGGAAGGGAAGAAAGTTTACATTTATAGCTGCTTGTGTTGTAATCACTTGCGGTTGGGCAATCGGATACGCAGCAAAAAGTATAGCAATGATATTTGTAATTGAATCACTGTTCGGATTCAGTTCAAAAGTTTTTGTAACAGTAAGCTACGATTATCTCACTGAAATGATAACACCTACGTATAGAAATTTAGCCATACTATCTTATAATACCGTAGCCACTATAGGTTTTATCAGCCCAGGACTCTTAGCCATGTTTGTACACTGGAGAACATTAAGCCTTATATTGAGTATACCAGTAGTTCTTAGTGTCTTGATGTCATGTTTTTGGGTTGAATCACCGCTCTGGTTGGTTTACATGGGAGATATAGAAAAGGGTCAAAAGAATTTCATTAAAATAAGGGGTACTGACGAATTTTCACTTAAAGAGTTGCAAGAAGTATTGGCTGCACATAGAACAAAATTAAATACGACAAAAGCTTTACATGGGGTATCTATGTTGAAACGTTATTGGCGCCAGATTAATAACAAAGATTTTATAAAACCAGCTGTTCATGTATTCTTACTTATGAATCATTCATATTTTAGTGGTGCGATTGCTGTTATTTTATATTCTATGGAGTTGATATCAAATGTTACTCAGGATGAAAGCGCTGCTTTCACCGGCACTATTATCATTAATTTAGTGGTTTTGCTCGGATTAACAACGAGTAGTGTGCTAACAAAGCTTTTCAAGAACAAATCAGTCATACTTTTAAGCACTTGCGGTGCGACGATTTGCCTACTGAGTGCATCTATGGTTTTATACCTACAGAGTGTCGGATATTTGTATGAGAAATCTCTGCTAGTATTGTACTTGCTAGTTGGTTACATATTGATAGCCAGCATGGGTCAGACGTCACTTGCGTTCTCGGTATCTGCAGAGTTAATGCCAGTCAAGCATAGAGGTATAGGAGGTGCTATATTTGTGATATACATGAGTATATTGCACACTACCGTATTGAAAATATCTCCGTACTTTTTCGTATACGTGGGGTTATGGGGAACATTTTTGATATACGCTCTAAATTCAATTGTATGTGGATTTTTGATATGGAAATATGTTCCTGAAACTAAGGACAAAACTTTGGCGGAAATAGAAAACTTTTACTCAAATGGTACATTTGATATCAAGTTACTTCCAGAGGAGACAGAACTTATCAATGTGAAATATAAATAAATAACACACCTGAGTTTTATTTTGCCTCGTTTGTATTTCATAGCTATTTTTAGTTTAGTTAATTAATGTCGTGGACAAAAATGTTAAATTCACCAACTGAGTAATATTCTTTAACTATAGATAAAATGCTTCAAATATATAAATTGTCGTAATGTTTTTATAAATTTCTAACGTGGGTACCGTTTCGAAGTTTTCAAGTGATTTACATGAGGAGTCGTGTAGACCGAGAAGGACAAATTCAGCAAGTACCATGACTTAGCTCACGAGGTTACCGTTATGTAGGATGTTGATTCGACGATTATTGTTCCGATAGTCGTTTCGGCAATCGGCCTGATAGCTCTATGAAACAAGGGTCAAGTAATATAAAAAAACGGTGATTTTCGATACGGCACGTATTGTCAGGAGGTTCCCCTCGTAGGACTCAAGCTATCTCAAGCTACCGATAGCTTGAGTCCTAGTCCGTACTCCGCTGCTAGCGGCACTCTAGGTTTCAGTTATTTGTAATATTTATGTTTTATATTCAAGTTTGTAAAAAACTTAAATCCAAGAATTGAATAAATACGAAATATGCAGTACATATTAATTGTGTGTGTGTCAATAAGAGGACATCGAGGTAGAGTTTTAATAGGTATGTATTAGTTTCGTACTATATTTCCTCAGACAGTGACTACTCATCAAAATGTTCATACCGTAACATAATTAGTATTATTTATTTTTTTTGTTTATGGTTTATTTGGAATAATGCATTTCTGTAATTTTTAAACTAAGTAAGAGTAAGTAAGTTAATGTAAACCTAGTAGGTATTTATGTAACAAGTGTCATTTTTTTATTTTAGTATAATAACTGATAGTACTATTCTGTGAAATAAATCATTTGATCATTCAAAGCAGCCGATACACATTTTCGAGTTCGTTAGAATCTGCAATCATTATATTTACGAGCATTATACGACGTGATAACTACCAAATACACTTAGGATATAATTTGAATGACACGCGCGATACAGTTTTATTCACGTTGATTGCGAATTACAATACTACTCGTACATTTCAATGACGATGGTAACACCATAACATCCTGCATGACATCAACTCAATATATACTGATACAAATAAATATGGACTTATTTGTAACTTTATCTATTGAGTTGATGTCACTCAAGTAAGTTCAATAGGATGCTATACTTTCTAATTTACATGTCTATTACACACTATACACATTCAAGATATGTCCGTAACTTTTCGTATCAGACACTTAATATGGAAATGTGTACCCGAAACTGAATAAAAACCTGAAGCTTTACTGTAAGGTGTATTACACAGAAAAAATACAACAAACTAAACAAATATTCTAATTCTTGAGTATGGTGAGCGCCAATAATGTTATACGCACGCAAAATTATAATAAAATGCCTTTGACTATAAAATTAATAACAATAAAACTAAGACGCATTTTTAATAGTTAGGAATAGCATTTATTGGATTGACAGCAAAATTTATATTTATCAATAATCAAATATTTGACATATCAAAGCAAAAATTCTATTAGATGTTATAATGGACAATCAAATGCTTTTTTGTCTAGTAACTTCTGTCAAACGCCGCGTTTTTTTGTTTAAGATTGAAAAAATATTTTTTTGATGAGTGGCAATTTAATCTGTATTATATTCATTCTAAGCACCACATTGTTACAATAGTTTCGTAAATTTGACTGATTGAAGTTTATTTTAACGAACTTTTGATATCCAAGAAAATATTTTCTTTTCCTGTTTTTTCTCAACAATGTTATAAACCCTTTGTAAACCTACTCGTATGTAAATACTTTTTACAATTCACAGTTGGGGACTCTCATTTGTCAAGGAGATCAATCGTTAAGAACACACTTCATTGTTAAATGAAGTGTGTTCTTAACGATTCGTGAATAAATATTATCTCGCTCTTGCGTACAGTAAAACTGTATAATATGCATAATTGCAAATATTTCGCCCAAGTTTTGCGAAGCGATATTAACTTATACTTATATTAACTAATAGACGAAATAAGTTAAATTTAAATTTAATGTAAAATCTCTTATATGACTATTTTGTGGTGGCAGGCATTTTGGATTTTGAAGTTATCATAGTGTACAGGTATAGTATTTTAATTAATTAATTTTTATTTGATACCCATACTGAGGTAGTAATGAAGAAATATGCAGTTCGCCATTTCATGGCAGCGGCCATCTTAAAACAAAATTAAAATAGGTTCATCCGTTCATTAGTTTGTGAGTTTTGACTATAATTGTTTAGTTGGATTTGACAATATGTTATATAAATTAAGTATTAAAATTAAAATTATTAATAAGAAAAAACAATGATGATATGAATATATATGAATGATGTCTTATTAAAAATTTAGCTTTGGGATTGCTTTATTTAGTTATTTGTAAATTTTGGTTATGGTTGTCTGTTACACAAGAACGATGATTCCACAAGTTAAATTGACATATATTTGCTGAGTTTCTGCAAAGTATTGCTTTAGAAATAATACTTTAATTTTGTTATAAAATACCGAGGCAGTTGATAAAAAAATTGGTATTGTGAATATGGTTAACAAATATATCCAAAATAATTTGTCATATGGATAATGTCATCACGACTGTAAGTCTTTTTAAACACATGTTTTATATTCACATTCACTTTCCTCTGATTTCGCTTTAATTTTGAATATGCGAACGAAATAACAACTGTTACTGTTTTTTTTCAGTTGGTCATAGTTATTTCGACGCTATCTGCGGCGTTTTCATCTGGAGGAAGTTTGGGTTACCCGAGCATCTTACTTTACCAACTAAAGAGAAATGACACTGAGATTCCACTAGACTTGGACACTGCATCGTGGTTAGGTAAATCACATTAACCACTTAACTGTTTTAATCTAAAAACTAAAATAATCTTTGAGTTAAATATAAAATGAAACAGCCGATTAGCTTTTACGATTAGGTTATATAGGTGACTCCTCCTTACTACTTTCCATCGTTTAAAATAAATAATTAGTATTTACATCTCCAGGTTCGATACATGGTCTGACCGGATTGCCGGGCGTCATTGCGCCGCTCATAATGCAATGGAAGGGAAGAAAGTTTACATTCATAGCTGCTTGTGTTGTAATCACTTGCGGTTGGGCAATCGGATACGCAGCAAAAAGTATAGCAATGATATTTGTAAGTGAATCACTGTTCGGATTTAGTTCAAATGTTTTTGTAACAGTAAGCTACGATTATCTCACTGAAATGATAACACCTACGTATAGAAATTTAGCCATACTATCTTATAATACCGTAGCCACTATAGGTTTTATCAGCCCAGGAGTCTTAGCCATGTTTGTACACTGGAGAACATTAAGCCTTATATTGAGTATACCAGTAGTTATTAGTGTCTTGATGTCATGTTTTTGGGTTGAATCACCGCTCTGGTTGGTTTACATGGGAGATATAGAAAAGGGTCAAAAGAATTTCATTAAAATAAGGGGTACTGATGAATTTTCACTTAAAGAGTTACAAGAAGTATTGGCTGCACATAGAACAAAATTAAATACGACAAAAGCTTTACATGGGGTATCTATGTTGAAACGTTATTGGCGCCAGATTAATAACAAAGATTTTATAAAACCAGCTGTTCACGTATTCTTACTCATGAATCATTCATATTTTAGTGGTGCGATTGCTGTTATTTTATATTCTATGGAGTTGATATCAAATGTTACTCAGGATGAAAGCGCTGCTTTCACCGGCACTATTATCATTAATTTAGGGGTTTTGCTCGGATTTACAACGACTAGTGTGCTAACAAAGCTTTTCAAGAACAAATCAGTCATACTTTTAAGCACTTGCGGTGCGACGATTTGCCTACTGAGTGCATCTATGGTTTTATACCTACAGAGTATCGGATATTTGTATGAGAAATCTCTGCTAGTATTGTACTTGCTAGTTGGTTACATATTGATAGCCAGCATGGGTCAGACGTCACTTGCGTCCTCGGTATCTGCAGAGTTAATGCCAGTCAAGCATAGAGGTATAGGAGGTGCTATATTTGTGATATACATGAGTATATTGCACACTACCGTATTGAAAATATCTCCGTACTTTTTCGTATACGTAGGGTTATGGGGAACATTTTTGATATACTCTCTAAATTCAATTATATGTGGAATTTTGATATGGAAATATGTTCCTGAAACTAAGGACAAAACTTTGGCGGAAATAGAAAACTTTTACCCAAATGGTACATTTGATATCAAGTTACTTCCAGAGGAGACAGAACTTATCAATGTGAAATATAAATAAATAACACACCTGAGTTTTATTTTGCCTCGTTTGTATTTCATAGCTATTTTTAGTTTAGTTAATTAATGTCGTGGACAAAAATGTTAAATTCACCAACTGAGTTCTTTAACTATAGATAAAATGCTTCAAATATATAAATTGTCTTAATGTTTTAATAAATTTCTAACGTAGGTACCGTTTCGAAGTCTTCAAGTGATTTAGTGAACTGTTGTATGTATTAAGCCTGATATCGTGCTGGTAGACCGGTGGCATCACAGAGTGCTGCTTGACGACATCATCATCGTACATGACGAGTCGTGTAGACCGAGAAGGACAAATTCAGCAAGTACCATGACTTAGCTCACGAGGTTACCGTTATGTAGGATGTTGATTCGACGATTATTGTTCCGATAGTCGTTTCGGCAATCGGCCTGATAGCTCTATGAAACAAGGGTCAAGTAATATAAAAAAACGGTGATTTTCGATACGGCACGTATTGTCAGGAGGTTCCCCTCGTAGGACTCAAGCTATCTCAAGCTACCGATAGCTTGAGTCCTAGTCCGTACTCCGCTGCTAGCGGCACTCTAGGTTTCAGTTATTTGTAATATTTATGTTTTATATTCAAGTTTGTAAAAAACTTAAATCCAAGAATTGAATAAATACGAAATATGCAGTACATATTAATTGTGTGTGTGTCAATAAGAGGACATCGAGGTAGAGTTTTAATAGGTATGTATTAGTTTCGTACTATATTTCCTCAGACAGTGACTACTCATCAAAATGTTCATACCGTAACATAATTAGTATTATTTATTTTTTTTGTTTATGGTTTATTTGGAATAATGCATTTCTGTAATTTTTAAACTAAGTAAGAGTAAGTAAGTTAATGTAAACCTAGTAGGTATTTATGTAACAAGTGTCATTTTTTTATTTTAGTATAATGATAGTACTATTTGTGAAATTAATCATTTGATCATTCAAAGCAGCCGATACAGATTTTCGAGTTCGTTAGAATCTGCAATTATTATATGTACGAGCATTATACGACGTGATAACTACCAAATACACTTAGGATATAATTTGAATGACACGCGCGATACAGTTTTATTCACGTTGATTGCGAATTACGATACTACTCGTACATTTCAATGACGATGGTAACACCATAACATCCTGCATGACATCAACTCTATATATACTGATACAAATAAATATGGACTTATTTGTAACTTTATCTATTGAGTTGATGTCACTCAAGTAAGTTCAATAGGATGCTATACTTTCTAATTTACATGTCTATTACACACTATACACATTCAAGATATGTCCGTAACTTTTCGTATCAGACACTTAATATGGAAATGTGTACCCGAAACTGAATAAAAACCTGAAGCTTTACTGTAAGGTGTATTACACAGAAAAAATACAACAAACTAAACAAATATTCTAATTCTTGAGTATGGTGAGCGCCAATAATGTTATACGCACGCAAAATTATAATAAAATGCCTTTGACTATAAAATTAATAACAATAAAACTAAGACGCATTTTTAATAGTTAGGAATAGCATTTATTGGATTGACAGCAAAATTTATATTTATCAATAATCAAATATTTGACATATCAAAGCAAAAATTCTATTAGATGTTATAATGGACAATCAAATGCTTTTTTGTCTAGTAACTTCTGTCAAACGCCGCGTTTTTTGTTTAAGATTGAAAAAATTTTTTTTGATCAGTGGCAATTTAATCTGTATTATATTCATTCTAAGAACCACATTGTTACAATAGTTTCGTAAATTAGACTGATTGAAGTTTATTTTAACGAACTTTTGATATCCAAGAAAATATTTTCTTTTCCTGTTTTTTCTTAACAATGTTATAAACCCTTTGTAAACCTACTCGTATATAAATACTTTTCACAATTCGCAGTTGGGGACTCTCATTTGTCAAGGAGTAACAATGAAGTGTGCTCTTAACGATTCGTGAATAAATATTATCTCGCTCTTGCGTACAGTAAAACTGTATAATATGCATAATTGCAAATATTTCGCCCAAGTTTTGCGAAGCGATATTAACTTATACTTATATTAACTAATAGACGAAATAAGTTAAATTTAAATTTAATGTAAAATCTCTTATATGACTATTTTGTGGTGGCAGGCATTTTGGATTTTGAAGTTATCATAGTGTACAGGTATAGTATTTTAATTAATTAATTTTCATTTGATACCCATACTGAGGTAGTAATGAAGAAATATGCAGTTCGCCATTTCATGGCAGCGGCCATCTTAAAACAAATAAAATAGGTTCATCCGTTCAGGAGATACGAGTACGATGCCATAGACAGACACACGCACGGAAACGTAAACTATCGTCGTTTTCGCGTTGTGGGTTACTAAATTGAAAAATAGATAATCATTTATGAACTAGAAAGAACTGTTAAATAAATTTATTGCTTTGATAGCTATGAAGCGAATATTGAAGTAATAAAGAAACGGGCTTAAGTTAAGCCTGACATTACTAGTTTACAGTAATACAGAGTTATCGGTCTAATTTTTTTGTCTATAACATCACTTATTTTTATAAATTTACAAAAAACACGTCATTAAATCGTCGGTCACGATACTATCAGTTTAGTACAAAACTAAGACTAACGAAAATGTTTGGTGCCCTATTTTTGAGATCGCTAGTAAGAATTAAATATTCGCATACGAGAGAAATCACCCGGTAAGTTTAGACTATTCGAAAGCTGGGTAAACACTTTTTAAAGAAATATTTATAATACTTAATATCAAGCATATATAAGCACATAGCAATAGTATCTCGCTCCAGATTACTAATAATTTGCTCCAAAAGTCATAAAATATGTACCTTGTGTACATATGTGCGTACTGTGAATTTGATACACTTGAGACCATATTACGTTCAATGATTACCTAAAAGGTGAGAATCACAACTATTAGGAGTGTAATTCAGCTAAATTCACTAAGAGACCAACTAGGAAATTCAAGAAAACAACAGATTTTTCTTCAATTCAGAGGAAGAGGAGAATAAATACAGAGAGCCTTTTTTAGACTTAGTACAACTAATAACCCTGAATTAATTGAGCAAATTGTATTGAATATAAATTAATATAGTAATTGGTTAATTAGTTCAGTTTGTCGTAGCTGGAACTAGTATCCAATACCTGTTAATAAACCGAAGAAATGAAGCCATTTTTTTACCAGGTGATCAGTTGTTTGACTTTTTACGTTTATAACAATATAAAATAAATACGTACCTAATTCATAGTCAGTACTTGCCTTGTTTCATTCGTAATGAATGAAATAATAAGCTTGTAATTACGTTTCATCGTCGGTTTATGGAATTTTCACATAGGTAACATTTATATAAAGATGAAACAAGTTTTCTGTTTAATACTTCTGTGATTGCGAATGATGTATTCTCTCTAGTCATCGAAACTTACAACAGTAAGAAAACTTGTCTCTCAGAACATAACTTAGAAGTAAATGACGACGAAAATAAATTAATCCAATTCAAACCTCATCAAAGAAAACCGGTGAATTTAGATGCAATAACTAACAGTATAACTATAAAAGAGGTACTTAATACAATTTCTTTTACTATGACTAAACATAGACACACATTTGAATTGGAAGGGTCATATAGAATGTATTAAAACAAAACTATCACAGTTTACTTACGGATTAAATATTCGGAAAGAAAACACCAAACAAGAGTATGCTCTTGTTTGGTACGTACTATGCTCTACGCTTACGCACATTCCTGGCTCAGCTATGGCGTAATAAAGTGGGGTGAGAGTCCTGATGTCGGAGACTTAGTAATCGCGAAAAAAAAAATGTATACGCGTAACAATGAAAATAAAACCAAGAAAATCCTGAACCACACTTTATAAACCAAAAAATCCTAACAATACCATATATACGTTATTATTAACGTTATACTCGAAGTAGCTATGTTTGTTCACCACAATATCCTCGGTCAGTTTTCCTACAATACAAACATATGTCACAAAACAAAATTAGCCCTACCAGTTTCAAAACTCAAAAGGTTTCAAAGTAGTCCACTCTACCGCTGTTTTATGATATATAATAAATTATCCGACAAAATAGTGCATATAGAAAATAACAGTAAATTTACAGAACAATTAAAATATTACCTCATTTAAAAAGCATTACTCTATCAAAGTATTGGGTCCTTACATATGAAATTGGCGTTTCGTCGTACTGGCCACTTTGATCTCAAATATCTCTTCTTTGGTTAGGGATTCCAATTTCAAATTTATACAGCTATTTTTTCATACATTTGTATTTCGAAAACCGTAATTCATTTGTTTTGTCCTCGTTTGGTTTTTTCTTTGCGTCACGCAGTTTACAAAATGGAAAACTTGAAATATCGCGTTATTTACGAGTACGAGTTCCACCGTGGTACCAGTGCTGCAGAAACGGCTCGAAGGATTAATGATGTGTATTAACTATTTTATACTCGTAGAGGAAAAAAATATAGAATGTTTCTTTTACAATTACATTTATTACAAGTATTAAAACTCCTTATGTAAGTTTTAAGCTCCTCAGTATGTAAACTTAGACTCAGATTTGGATGCATTAAAAACTATAATTATAATAAAGAACAAAGATACATGAGATTTGACACAGTTTGCTTGAACATTTTATTCGTGACAGCATAAAATAAGCTCGTAACAGAGCCGCTTGGCCACTAAACTATCGCGGCAGTTAATAAAAAAAAATGTTTTATAAATAGTTACCAAATATATATAGAATAACTTTACACGTGGATAATGTCATCATAACTACTAGTTCTTGCTAAAGCATTTGTTTAACAATAACGTTAACGTTCATCTGGCACTCGTATATAGTATGAAAGGTACTATGCCAGCGAATACATTCTAAGATTTCAATTTTGAATATACCTAAAGCAAAATTTTACTGTTTTTTTTTTCAGCTGGTTATAGTAATTTCGACGCTATCTGCCGCGTTTTCAACGGGAGCAAGTTTGGGTTACCCGAGCATTTTACTTTATCAACTAAACAGAAATGATACTGAGATTCCACTAGACTTGGACACTGCATCGTGGTTAGGTAAATCACATTAACCATTCAACTTTTATTATAATATTATTCCAAAATTAAATAACCACTAAGGTAAAAATACGCAACAGAGATTACTTTGTAGCATTGCTTCTAATGATGACTAATAAAATAATTTCCATCGTTTAAAATAAATAATGCGTTTTTTCCACCACCAGGTTCGATACATGGTCTGGCCGGATTGCCAGGTATCATAGCGCCGCTTATAATGCAATGGAAGGGAAGAAAATTCACATTCATAGCTTCATGTCTTGTAATAATCAGCGGGTGGGGAACTGAATTTACAGCAAAGAGTATCAAAACGTTATTAGTAAGCGAATCATTGTTCGGATTCGGTACTAAAGTTTTTGTAACAGTCAGCTACGATTACCTTAGTGAAATGATTACACCCACGTATAGAAATTTAGCCATGCTATCTTACAGTACCCTTACTAATATAGGCTTTATCATCCCAGGAGTCTTGACCATGTTAGTACACTGGAGAACATTAAGCCTTATATTGAGTATACCAGTAGTTATTAGTGTCCTGATGTCATTTTTCTGGCTTGAATCGCCGCTTTGGTTGGTGTATATGGGAGATATAGACAAGGGTAAAAAGAATTTCATTAAAATAAGGGGTACTGATGAGTTTTCACTAAAAGAGTTACAAGAAGTAATGGCAGCACATAGAGCAAAATTAAATAGGACAAAAGTTTTAGATGAGGCATCCGTATTCAAACGTTATTGGCGCCAGATTAATAACAAAGATTTTATAAAACCTGCTATTCAAATATTCTTACTTATAAATCATTCATATTTTAGTGGTGTGCACGCTGTTATACTGCATTCTATGGAGTTGATATCAAATGTTACTCAAGATGAAAGCGCTGCTTTCACCGGCACTATTATCATCAATTTGATGGTTGTATTAGGATTGATAACGAGTAGTGTGATAACAAAGTTTTTTAAAAACAAATCAGTCATACTGTTAAGCACTTGCGGTGCGACGATTTGCCTACTGAGTGCATCTATGGTTTTGTACTTACAGAATGTCGGATATTTGTATGAAAAATCTCTGCTAGTATTGTACTTGCTAGTGGGTTTTGTGCTGATAGCCAGCATGGGTCAGACGTCACTTGCGTTCTCGGTATCCGCAGAGTTAATGCCAGTCAAGCATAGAGGAATAGGAGGTGCTTTATTTGTGATATATATGAGTATATTGCACGCTACTTTAATGAAAGTATCTCCGTACCTCTTCGTATACGTGGGGTTATGGGGAACATTTTTGATATACTCTTTAAATTCAATTGTATGTGGTTTTTTGATATGGAAATATGTTCCTGAAACTAAGGACAAAACTTTGGCGGAAATAGAAAACTTTTATTCAAATGGAACATTTGATATCGAGTTACTTACAGAAGAGACGGAACTTATTAATGTAAAATATAATTAAATACAACACTAACAAAATGACTATGTTTAATAGATATCTTTAGTTTTAGCGTTTGTCCTAGGGCAACAATGTTAACCTTTTACAAATTGTCACGGGTGTAATGAAAATCACAAGGCTCGCTTCGCCCGGTAATTTGTGAATTGTTATATTTTATATGCTTATATATTTTTATTTTTTTGTAGTATTATAAACCTGGTTTTTAATTTAGTGTAGCAATCTTATAGCTAGTTCAATTCAAAGTCTTTAATTCTCCATATGTAAGTAAATGTGTACATTAGTTTTGTTGTTCAGTAATATAAATCTTTGATTTTTTTTCGTCGTGCTGTATGTGTAGATTATACCTGTTTAGGCAATACAATTTACTACGTCATAGTTTTGATGAAGATAGTTATGACGAATAGAACACAAGGGCGCAGCCCTTTAAGTTGATTTTTACAACAAAATGCATATACCACGACAAATCTATAAATGCATTTCAGTAGATTTTATTCATTACTCGTTATACTAGGAGTAAAATGCTTAAGAGCATGCTGTTGCTGGCGATGGCACATTGTGACAGTGACAGGGCGTCCCAGAAACGATGTGCGTTTTACTTTCTTCCCTCTTGCGAGGGTTATGGCATTACACGGCTAGCGCATTTGCCATTTTCAAGGAAATTTTCGCTATAATTTTCATTGGTGTGACGATGGTTTTTGAAAAATGTTTATGTTTACGAGTATTAAAACTTTGGGAAACGTATATGTCGCGGACAAAATAAGATATAAATATTGTGATAGGATAGGATTAAAGGAACAGGTATGAAATATATTACAGGAACATATTTATATAATTATATTTACACACATTATTATGTACAATATTTACAGTTATATATATATATATATAATATTACATCACGATAAACTTCAGAACTGTACAGATGTCTATACAATATTTTTTGTCAGAGGAAGCACGTTCTTGCAAAACGTATCTTATTAACTGAAATTCGTTAATTTCATTGAACAACTTTGTGAAGGGTCGTCATTATTAATAGAATTGGATCTATCAAACATATCAAAGATAGGGGCAACGATGGTCGGTATTTTTATATTCAACTCAGTTATGGTATCGATAAGAAGCTGAATTATATCTGTAGATGACGTAGTTAATGGATCTCTTTTTAAAGCCCAGCCGTCTTGTGATGGCGGGGCATTAAACTAATAACTTTTTTAAGAGCCACACGATTGTACCCTATTACTGGTTTTGCAGCTGAATGACGGTTAGTAAAAGTTGTCTGTTTGTACGATGTTTGTTGAGGGCGCTGAATATTTGTAACCTTAGATGATGTATGTGAATTAGATAAATTGTTACTGGAAACAGAGCTAACAACGTCAGTATAAGACTTTGATGCTGGGGGAACTAGTTTAGCTGTTTCACCGTAAGATATGCTATTTTCAGCCATTGTTTTTGATACGTTATTGTCGCGCAAACTCAGGGCATGACTTGTTGATAGCAAAATGTGGCGCTGAACAGAGACAACATGATGTTTTGTTCATCGGCATTGCAGGTGTCACCGGTATGTTCACGACTACATCTAAAACGTCTAGATTTCGACCTCAATTGAAGTTTAGTATGGCCATAACGGCAGCAATTACAACACTGTATTGTAATCTTCTATCTATCTATCTATCTTCTATCTATTTCTATATTATATAAAGCGGGACGAAATTTTGGCTCCGGGGGTTTTAAGGGTCGCTGATTCCATTCCTGAAAAACGTTTTTAGTATTTCTTTTTTTTTAATAACTCCCATACAAACTTATGAGCAAGGTGGCGGACTGAGGCCGAAGGCCGAGCGAAGGCACCTTGCGAGTCCCCATCGCACCGGAGCGAGGCCGAAGGTCGAGCGACGGTTAGTAAGATTATTTCTCAAGGGTTCAAAGTGGGGTTCAAACGAGCAAGGTGTCGGAGTGAGGCCGAAGGCCGAGCGACGGCACCTTGCGAGTCTCATTATACCGGAGCAAGGCCGTAGGCCGAGCGACGGTTATTCTATGTGATCCCTGAGGATTCAAAGAAGGGATCAAATTTTATATTGGTCCGATTGCTATGAAATTTAAGATCTGAGGGTTTTCAAGGACTCATTTTGCATTGCATTTCTGAGGAAAGTTTTTGGAATTTCTATTTTTTTTAAACCCCTCATACATAATTATGAGTTCCTAAGTCACTTAAGCGAGGCCGCAGGCCGAGCTAATTATTTACTAGTGCCCGACAGTAAATCATACAAAAATTAAACGCTGTATGATTATCGTAGGAGGCCGAAGGCCGAGCTTCAGTGCCCTGTTGTCGATCATACAATGATGTATGGTTTTTCATACTTTTATGCAAAAAATATTTCTTTGGTAAGTTTTACAAAGTTTTCGACTGGACTTGAAAGTTTGTTTTTTTTTCAACCGAACTAAATTTATCAACCGTTTTTACACTGAATTTAAAATTTCTCTCACAGAATCCAAATTACGGAGTATTAATTATTATGTAGTATATATTTTAACACATTAATTAACAATTTATTATAAAAATATAATAGTGTATAAAACAAAGAACGAAGCATAAATATAAAAATTTACCTAAACACTTAAATTAAAAAACCCCATCCAACTCACTGCCTTGTAGCAAAGTTCCCAGGATGCTGGCAGCGTTACCTCGCTGAATAATCAATTGAATGAATAATATGAATCCAAATTTAAAATTTTTGAATTTTAATCTCCACCCAACTCCAGACTGAATTGGAGAAATCTACAACATTTCTTAATCAATTTCAAAGTTTTAAAGAAATAAACTGCAATGTGAATGTTTGTCCCAACCCTATAGGTAAAAGGATATTAACGCGGGCCGCATGCGGCCCGCGCAGCCACGCAAATACTAGTACAAGTATTAAGTTCAACAGGGAGTGAGTTGTAGCATATAAAAATCTACTAGGTAACACCTGCCTGTCAAATGTAACTACAATGTTCTGGGTAGGTTTCCAAACTGAAGAACCATCTACCAAGGTTTGAAAATTAATCCTTCACACTTTTAATATATTACCGCAACCAATGGGAACAGATATATTCTCAATAACCTCTTCAGGTGAACATTCCGAAGGAACATTCCGAAGGAACACCTCGAATCAGCCCCATATTGCATCGTTCAACGACACTTGTGTCGTTGAACGATGGAACAAACGCTTTATAATTATCATCTATAAAATTCAGCTACAAAGTAATGAATTAGCATCACCAAACTCTAAAAATGATAACTCAAATAGAGTTATCATTTCCTACCAATTCTTTTAACAGAACCGTCAATAATATTCTGAATACCGTTCTTCTTTAGAAACTTGCCGAAAGAGACTAGATGGATAATAATTCCATCAGATGACTTTACTCCACGTTGTACATGGATTTTAAATGGAGCTTTGTCAGTTGGTTGATACAATGTTCGAGCTATAGGGGAAACGAATTGGGGAGCCGGATTTTTGCTAGGTGGTGGGGGAGATATTTGTGATGGTATTTGGGATTGCAAAAGGTTTTCTAATATGTAGTTGTTTCTTTATTCGAGTCACCGCTATCCGTACAAAAAGAACCTGTTTTGCCATCTATAGCTTGAGCGTGCTCCTTCGTTTTTTTATTGCAATGCTTGCAAATCCTAGTATTTCGACTTCGCTTACGTTTATGAGCTTGGGTGGAAGATGTGTCTGTGTCCATTCCAGACTCATTAGAAATATACAGTTACGAAATTAGTTGCCAGGCCATCCCGCCCCCCGGATCTTGCAGGTCGGGCGGCTTGTTCATATCAAAATGATAAAAACTTACCGGTTCCGAGGAAAATATACAGTAACACTAAAATAGATACAATAATTACTAAAATTATGTACATTACACTTACCACTTATATGATCTTTTTACATATAAAATTAATGAAATGAAAATAAGCGTGAAAAAATACACCCGCCTAGTTCGACGTTTCCCGCGCTTTTTTTGACGATGTGCGTTGTCCATAAAATACATTATTAAGCTTAACTACTACACTTAGGCAACTAGAGTCGAAATTTATTTACTTGAGTTTCAAAGCAAGTACTTAATGTAAATTGGATTTTAAATAGTAAATTTATTTATTCCCGAGATGATTTGGACAAATTTAAATCATCTCGAGAATTAAACTAGTTTGTAATGAATGGATAGTTTAAAAAAAAACCTTTCTTACACTACAATACAATGTTTTGCATATACGAGTATTCAATCCAATTCAACTAAAGAATTCTTTATTGTCACCACAACATCAAACATATTAACAAAAGAACTGGTACAAAAGCCGGTGTTATTGCTAAAGAGCAATCTCTTTCAGACATTCTTTATAATAAAGGAAAATGAAAGAAAGAAGTAGTCAGTATTCAGCATTGTATTGTTTAATACTAACTCTGACCTGACTCTTACTATGTCGAAACGATCATTTTGACACAATGCCAATGCAATTGTAATTCTAAAACAAAATAATCCCAAGTCGTAGTTTTCAAGAAATCTTGACGCAGTATGGCGTATGGGTGCTACAATTTAGTGGAGACGATAGTCCCTATAGTCAAACAGCTGTAAAGGGATTGGTAAGTTTTTATAAGTCGCAAAAACTACTAGTAATTAATAACATAAAATTATTAAAATTATTCTAGAAATAACTTCGATGGCAAATGATGTTATGGCATATGATAATTACGGCTCACAATGACGATAACAAATGATGTTATTGAAATTGTCTTTATGGGAAACAAAGTTAATAGGACGTGATTAATATAATAAACAGTGAGAATGACATACTAAAATTATGAGAAACAATATTATGTCTATTGACTGTATGGAGACTGACTGACTGGTGAATGACTGATGGTAACTCATATGTGCACTAACTAATAAGCCTATTGTTAAAATGAGGGAAGTGTCATCTCGAGTGCCTAACAGCAAACATTAAGATTATCTAGGTTTAAGTTCAGAAATATATGTGTGAAAACATCTGTTTCTGAGTTTTGTCTTCATCCCGTCACACAAATCAAATATACGTTTCGAATGTTTAAAATTACAAAACACAACAGGTAACAACGCAGAAAAACATTCAGGAACAAGTAACAACAATAGCGTTGACTTTCAAACTAGGCGCGAACCTGTGTTGTGGGTTTCTGACTGCGAGTTTACTATTCCAAAATTAAGTAATATAGTATGAGGCTCGTGTTTAGTTATATTATTCTAATACAAAAAAAAACCAGTCAATGCCAAGTAGTAGTTACACCAATTTTTTATAAAGCAGCACAATGTACTGCCAATGTTTTATGATATCTGTTTGAAATGTATATGTATATTTTTGGTGTACAATAAAGTTATATTTGAATTTGATTGCGAAGTGAATGAGTATAACTTGCGCAGTATTTTAAACAGTTACGATATATACACTTTCAATCAAATACTAGGAAACATAAGAGTACAAATCAGTAAATCAATCAAGTTCAATAACATAATGTGTATATGTGTTCAGTGTGACAAGAAGAACTATTGTGTATTTTATGTGTAGATATATATGTATGGGTGATGCTAATAAGTGTGTGGATCTTAGCTATCAGAAACAACAATAAATAGGCAGTTCTTGGTTTGAATATTTGTGGAGGTAGGAAGAGAAACTGTTAATTCTTCAGTTTAATCGTATGAGTTTAAGCAGCCAATTTTTCACAGCTTTCTTACATTTTGCAGCTTACGATGACACATTCTCTGCAAATGGGGATGTGCATAATTGAGACTTCTTCGACCTAACAGGAATACCTTGGTGTCGGGACCCGGAAAACTCGATTTACCATTAACTGATCATTATCTTCATGATTTGTATGTGGTGGTCCAGCTTGGTCCAGCTGTGTGCTACCGCATCCCTGTAGCGAAGTGCACCTTTCACCACCGTTTTCAAGAACAGGCTGAGATCCTGCCTGCAAGAGCAGTTCTTTTATAACATGGACGACTATTTTAAATTTGATATATTATTGTAATCTAATTATGTTATCTAATGGTAATTTATTTAATTGCAATTTTTTTATGTAATTTAATTTACATTGACTGACTTGTAGCGTACGTCCTATGAATAAATAATTTGTATTTAAGATGTCTTTATGTGTTTTGACAATGGCGTTAATGATAAAATGTTGACGTACTCTGAGATCTTTTAACTGGTCAAATACACTATCCGTGGGGTATCTGTGAGAACGTCTCTGTTTGACTTTAATTAGCGCTCGCTAAGCAATTTCTACAGGTAGCATGTGAGTCTCACAAGTGCTGCCCCGGTCTGAAACACAGTACTGTACTATTGACTGACACAGAGGGAAATAAACAGATGTGATGATATATGACTTCCTTCTTCGTCGAGGTCTCCACTTACTGTATGAAAAATTATTGTGGTGTCATGGGCATATGTTCTTTGTCCGCTACAAAGTAAACAATTTACAATACCATTAATATAGAGCGTAAAAAGCATCGGATCAAATATACTCCTCTGCGGAACTTTGTATTTAATGTTCAGTTCCTTACTAGTGCAGCATTGCCATTCAACGTGGCAATGCTGCCAGCATTCTTGGAACTTTCGCTTCTACAGCGGGTTTATTATTAGATTAGTTTTTATAGCTGTGAATAAATAAAAACAATTCAGGCTACAATTATGCCCAATAAAGACATGATGATGAATCACAACTATAGAAGAGTATATGTTCACAACGAGCCCAACTAAGAAATTCAAGAAGAATACCTAACAGTATTTTGCAGTTTCACCTTGAATTTCATGGACGTCGTGAAAATCTTTGTAATGAAAAATACAGTAAGCCCTTCTTGGGCTTGGTACACATACAACTGATAACCCTGAATTAATTGAGCAAATTCTATTGAATATTAATTAATTGGTTAATTACTTCAGTTTGTCGTAGCTGGAACTAGTATCCAATACCTGTTAATGAACCGAAGAAATGAAGCCATTTTATCACCAGGTATCAATTATTTTATTTATTTATTTAATTTGACACTTACATTTTGAATATAACAATAAATCTTCCGGTTTTCTAACTAGTTAATACTACGGAAACCAGGGTCCTCCCAGTAGGGAACATATTAATTCAATTGTACAAGTATCGAAATATAACGAAGATGTTATGTAAATCAAAATATTTAAAATGAAAGAAAATATTAAAAAACAGACACAACGTACCTTACCCGCCTTAAAAAGAATACATTAACTACCGTTAATGTTTTGGAAACGCGAAAGGTAGTGCGAGTGTACGCCATGCTTCTTAGTGGCCCCGCGATACACAGGAATGTTGTATTTATAAAATGTAAGGAAGTGGTATAGTAGCAAAAGGGAAGTTCCGAAGTGCCAGTACATTACTATTTAACTAATGGACGTACATTAATGTGTGTGTAATTGTGTATAGATATGTCCGCATTATTCCCCGATATTAGGTTATTTTTAAACAGTATCAGCTAGAACAATATGTGATTGAGTGATTTAAGCTGAAGTTTCTCTCTACCTAATTATACACACTGAGATGAACACATACCAGTGTATATGATCTTATTAAAAGTGCGGTAAATACAGCAATAGTATAGTTTTATTTCTTAAAGTATAGCTTAGGCTAACATATCTTCAACATCATCGTAGTCGAATACATGTATGTCATCATGCATGTCATCGTATGTGTGCAATATATGTGCCTGATAACTATATCCGCCACAGATCACAAGCATACATTTTTCTTCACGGGACGGTGCCGCACTAAGCACCGTAAGTTTACGCCGATACACCTCGCCATGTGTGATCTCAACGCATTTCTAAGAATTTATTCCGACTGCGACATTTTTTGCGAAAAATTGTGTATAATTTATTAATTTATTATTTAAAGAAGCTTAGGTATTTAGTTTAATTAGTATTGAGAGATAAGAGTCTATCTTTAAGCCATAAGTTAAAAAAAAATCTTAGACCATGTTGAGAGAAAGGAAATGGGGCGATAGTTGGATTGCTTTTGTCACCAAAATACGTCATTCAAGCATTTTTTGGGATTATCCTGAATATTTACGAGAGTTAAAGATGCGTGCTGGTGGTATATGTAGGTACAAGCTCCCGTGTACCTACATCCACCACCACTCTAGACAGTTGAGATGTAGATGGAACACAATTAGGAGCATATACCAAAATCGTAACAGAAAAAACTTGAACCTAAACTCTTAGCACTAAGGGCAAACAGCATACCCGTTCGACGACTATTGACAAAATTCTATACGGTTTTGTAATACAAAAGGTTCATTGATTTGCTTATTTTAACAAACTTTCTCTACTTTTTAATTATTTTTATACATTTTTCTATGTGTAAATGATTACATCAATGCCGGTTGGTAAATAACCAAGCGCATCAAATTTTCTCTTTATGTGGGAGGAATATCCTCCCAATCACAAAACAGCCACGACTTAAAAATTCGGTAAAAAAATTAAGGAATCTGTTCAACAAATATCATCAAGATTGGTCAAAAAATGCGAAATGTAGAAGTGAACCAACAAAGTAAACAAATTCGGCGAGTCATAGCAAAGACGCTTCGATCGCTATCGCTCACTCTGTCAATTAACAATCACTTTTATCTGGTTCTTGTATATAATATAAGGTGCTGTGCCAGCTATTGTATTCTATAATTTCACTTCTGAATATGCTTAAACATTTTAATGTTTTTTTTCAGCTGGTCATAGTAATCTCTACGCTATCAGCCGCGATTTCAACAGGTGCAACTTTTGGTTACCCGAGCATCTTACTTTACCAACTAAACAGAAATGACACTGAGATTCCACTAGACTTGGACACTGCATCTTGGTTAGGTAAATCACGTTACACACTCGACTCTTTATACCAGAAACTCAACGAATATTAGGGTAATACTAGTATACTCGTATATAACAGCAAATTACTTTTTCACTCTCATAAATTTTTTTGTTCGAATGACTAATTAAAAACTGCCATCGTTTAAAATAAATAACTAGTATTTACATACGCAGGTTCGATACATGGTCTGGCCGGTTTGCCGGGTGTCATAGCGCCGCTCATAATGCAATGGAAGGGAAGAAAATTCACATTCATAGCTTCATAGCAAAAAGTATTGAAATGTTATTTGAAGGCGAATCATTGTTCGGATTTGGTTCAAAAGTTATTGTAATAGTCAGCTCCGATTATCTCAGTGAAATTATAACACCTACGTATAGAAATTTAGCCATGTTATCTTACAGCACCCTTACTATGATAGGCTTTATTATCCCAGAAGTCATGGGCATGATTATACACTGGAGAACATTAAGCCTCATATTGAGTATTCCAGTAGTTATTAGTGTCCTGATGTCATTTTTCTGGCTTGAATCACCGCTCTGGTTGGTGTATATGGGAGATATAGACAAGGGTAAAAAGAATTTCATTAAAATAAGGGGTACTGATGAGTTTTCACTAAAAGAGTTACAAGAAGTAATGGCAGCACATAGAGCAAAATTAAATAGGACAAAGGTTTTAGATGAGGAGTCTATGTTGATACGTTATTGGCGTCAGATTAGTAATAAAGATTTTATAAAACCTGCTCTTCACGTATTCTTATTTCTGAATCATTCATATTTTTGTGGGGTGTATGCTGTTATGGTGTATTCTATGGAGTTATTATCAAATATTACTCAAGATGAAAGCGCTCTTTTCACCATTACTGTCATTATGAATTTAGTAGTCGTATTAGGATTAATAGCGAGTAGTGTGTTAACAATTTTTTTTTTAAATAAGACTGTCATATTGCGACGATTTGGCTATTGAGCGCATCTATTGTGTACCTTCAGAATGATGGATTTATTTATAAAAAATCTTTGCTAACATTCTACTTCCTGGTTGGTTACATGTTGATAGCAAGCTTGGCTCAGACGTCACTTTCCTACTCAGTATCTGCAGAGTTAATGCCAGTCAAGCATAGAGGTATAGGAGGTGCTTTCTATGTGATATACATAAGTATATTGCACACTACCTCAATGAAAATATCTCCGTACCTCTTCGTATACGTGGGGTTATGGGGAACATTTTTGGTATACTCTCTAAATTCCGTTGTATGTGGATTTTTGATATGGAAATATGTTCCTGAAACTAAGAACAAAACTTTGGCGGAAATAGAAAACTTTTACGCGAATGGTACATTTGATATCGAGTTACTTACAGACGAGACAGAACTTATTGTTGTGAAATATAATTGAATACCACACTTGAGTTTTATTTTGCGTCGTTTATAATTGATATTTTATTTCGAACTCACTGCGGTTACTTTTTGTCATAGGGCAAAATATTTACCATTTATGGTCACTGGTGTAAAAAAATTTAATGCTCACTTCGCTCGATAACTAGTAATGTATTCCTTATACTTTATATGCACCTTCCGATAAAAATCTAGTATATATTTATAGTTTTTTGCAATATTATATTATATTTTTAATTAAGTGTTCTTACCTTATAGCTACTCGTAGTTTAAAATCTTTAATTTTACAAGTTTAAGTAACTACATGCATTAGTGTTGACAGCTAAACAATGTCTAAACTATTTTTTAAGAAAATATTTTTTTATGTTTGTGTATTGATACAGATTAAAATAAAGACAGTATTTACCTTGCTATGCAGATTCCAAAAGTTTTTGTTATAGTAAAATTGCCACAATTCTCTTATAGAAACTCAGCCTGCACGTGTATTTTTATGAGTGATGTTGTACACTGTTCTGTATCTCGAATACTGGCTAGGCTAACAGTTTTTACAGCTGCTACGAAATAGTAGGTATGTAGTTAAGCCCAGACCCGCCTAGCCCCTTCCCCACTTCTCAATGAATTACCTTTTGATGGACTAAAACTTTTCGTGTCGGATACTATAAAATTAGCCGAGCAATGTGGAAAGGAGTTGCAGCACATTCCACCATCGAAGACCCGCATGCACTAACCTACGCCTGCAAGAGGAATCCGGTGAGTCAGTCGCAAATTTCCCTCTTATCATTACCAATATAGTAAGTATAATTAACCATTACTAACTGAATTTATTATACTCGTAACCTATTTAAACTCGTATAATTATTAACCTTTCTTTTGAAATACTTCCTTATCATCTTTATTATTTATAAGTGTACAAAAATGTGTAACTTATGGATTATATGATATTTTGTTTATAAGTAAAGGTTTTCACGCGTACTTGATCTTTACCGTATCGGGTACTAAAGAACTGTAATTGGAATTTGCGAAGCAACAAGCTCAAAGACAAATGGGTAACGCCGTTGCAACGTCTAGCCAAATTTGAAAGATTAGGGCACATACTTGGTCCAGCTGTGTGCAACCGCATCCCTGTAGCCGTGCGAAGTGCACCTCCCAACGCCATTTTCAAGAACAGCCTGCCTGCAAGTGCAGTTGTTTTATAACATTGACGACTATTTAAAATTAGATATTGTATTGTAATCCAATTATGTTATGTAATGTCAATTTATTTAATTGCAATTTTTTATGTAATTTAATTTACATTGAATGACTCGTAACGTATGTCCTGTGAATGAACAATTTGTATTTGTATTTGACTTTAAGCAATTCATAGAAATCGGTTTTCATTCTACGAAGATATCACGTACCGTATAATATAAAAAATAACTTTCGGATGAAGAACCTTAAATATATTAAAACTGAATGATTTTACATCAACAACAAATGACAGTAAGTTCTTGGCTAAATAAAATGTAGCAATTGTTTAACACGTCAGCAGCGCAGGTACGGTCCTATGTCGCTAACAATAACTTTTCGATAAAACCGGTTTGCCTTACCGTTTTTTGCAACTACGGATCCTAGCATCGTTATTAGATTGACATCGATAACATCCGATACAACCGGCAGTTCCATATATTCTTAAAAATGAGAGAGGACAATTACAAAATGCACAAATGCAACTGATCACAGAAGAGATCACTGTTGGACGTATGTTAGATAACATATTATATTGCCTACAATGCTACTGATTTGTTATTGGACTAGTTAAACTAATTATTAAATTCAAAACCTATACAATAAAAAAACCTAATTAGTCTTTGATAGCGAGAAGCCTTTTTTATATAATTTTTATTTATTTATTAATTATATCCTGGACTGAAATTTGATAGGCAACTCATATACAATATATTTATTGTTATATTATATTTACCATGTTCAATGAATAATTTGTTTTATAACGTGATTTGGTATCAAATTACTGGCAGATATTTTTATCAAACTAGCTCTTTACATTTATACTAATGTAATATTCATATATATATATATATATATGTGTGTGTGTATCCGGCGCGGCACAAGTTTTGAGTTCATATGAATGACACAAAACGATCCTATCTATATATATCTATATATATATATATATATATATAAAAGTAAGTCCTGACTGATTCGACTGTATGGATGACAGACTTATATTTCATTTTATGCCGCGAGCAACGCCGCGGAGCTAGCTACTTGTATGAATATAATTGTCGCAATACCCACATTGCGACAATACGAACATTGCGTCCGTCACAACAAAACACAAAAATCCGTCTGTAACAGCATTTCGGCCGTAGCCGCGTAGCCAGGTTGCTGTCGCAGCTTTACAGTATGTTTCATGACTATTAATGTTCTTGTTGTTGAATTTATTTAGATTGTATAATATTTATTGTAGCATATAAAACATTTAAAAATATATGTACAAAAAAGCGTAGTGGGCTTTCATTGGTAGTACTATCATTCAGTTTGGACTATTTTTGACAAAATATGTTTGAAATTGTTTTTTTTATAAATAAATCTTGAACTGTATAAATTACAGTATAAATGGTTATCGGCTAGGATTTTCTTCGCCGAATTTGTTACTCCTTCACGCTGAAACGATTGAACGGGTTTGGATGAATTTTGGCATCAGGATAGCTTATGTCCTGAATCTTTACGCCCAGAAAAATACAGTGTTGTACGAACACTTACGGGTTAATCAAATATCCGCAGTTAACACAACGGGGCCCGCTAGTTAAATATAAATCATAATAATGAACGTCCTATTAGGTAATGGTTCATGATTCCAGATATTGATATGGGATATAAGATTTCTTCAAATGGTAATTTACCAACAGAGGAAACATATATGCAGTTAATGGAATATTAGCGAGAGACGTACCATTGTTGAAGACACGATCGACTCATTTCATCCCTGATGAAGTTCACCGAATGTTAACGAAACTATAGTTGGATCTTTTCAACGATCAGGTATGCGTGAAAACATGCATTGTTAAACAGTTTACATCAAACATGCGTTAGTTTTCCAAATAAAATTATGGAGGCTATACGAAAATCTCTGTTGGTATTGAACTAAACTTGTTTTAGGTAACACTATGACTTCCAGATTCAGGGACCTTAGATAACTTGTCTGCAGAGTTCATGTCAGTTGTTTTACAAATAAACAACGTTTTATATTTCTAGCTATCTATTTGGATTTCTCCTTGTCGGGGATGCCATGCAACATTCACAAAGTCACCCAGATTCGAAGGAAGGCGTTAAAATTCATCGGTTTTATACAGATTCGTGGTTTTCACTTGTTTAGAGAAAACTACCGATTTTATTAATGTTGATACAATCACATTATAAGTGTCTAACAACCAATGTTGACATTCAATGTTTATGGCTTTGTTGTATTCGTAGTATAATTTTAGAAAAGTGTTTGAATATTTAAAATATTATGTTCGAACTATTTCAAAGTATTTTTTGTGGTATGCCGTGGACTATAAGACATTCATAAAGCACGTCCTTTTAGGTAATGGTTCATGATTCTAGATATTCATATGGGATATAAGATTTATTTAAATGCCTTCGATGATGTTTCTTATAAAATTCCATGGAATAAAAATGTTAATCTTTATAATTATGGGAATGCGCGCGGAAAATTGACCTTCAGTCATATTTTATACATTAATAATTTTGTTACTCTCAAAACAAAGGTAAAGGAGCAGTATAGAGTAAAAAAAATTGTTAATAAGAAATAGTTATAAAAATTGTATTAGAAACAATGATAGAATTTATTTTTCAAGCTTATTAGATTTCACGATCAGATATAACGATTGACGTATGAATTTTTTAAATTATTGTTTACCTATTCATTACATCGTTTAAATAGTGATGTGCATGCTTTAAGGCTTAAATAAATGAGCGGAGACAAATAAATTAAATAAATGACAGTGTACCTGTGAATTTGCTGTTAGGGTTGAGAATGTCCAGGGTCTAGTGTGTTAAACAGACTAGTTTCAACTTTGTCTAGTCTAATACATCTAGCAACCTAAGCCGTCCAGTATCGGTAATCGCCCACTTCCGGATATATCCAGGGGCATAAATCGTCTAGTTTTAAATGTATAAACTACTATTTAAAGTCTAGTATTGTGTCAATCCAAACTTTTACAGGACCACTAAAATATTCGAACAATACAAACACATAGGATATAAAGTAAGAAATACATATCATGATGAATACAATGTTAAAATAAAAATCAAATAATTGTTGGGTCTCTGTAGCAGATACGTTAACAATATTGTAAGCATTCGAATAAAAGCTTCCTCCAACATTCATTAAATATATCAATATCGATGTAAGATCACATACAAAAACACATACAAATAGTAAAAATAACAACAAAACATGTAGGAATAATGTGATTGATTATTAGTATGTTATAGTAACTTAGATAGCACAATATTACTGTAATATGACACGTGACTTTTTTCGTTATATATACAAATGTATGTGTATTAGTAGATTACTGCCGCGGTCTATAATTACTGCATTGCTGGCGACAATTATGATGACTGACAGGGTTGGTTAGCGCAGGTCTAGGACATCATAGCTCGGTCAGCATGGCAGTTATTGAAGCTGGATTAAGGGCCAAGATCCGAAGGTCTTTTCAGCGCGGACAGCAAGAGCTGCAGTCCTGGCCAAGGGTGAAGGCCGAGAGTGTAGCAAAGCTAAGTTCGATGCCATCATAGCGTGGCTAGCAATGCAGTTATTGAAGCAGAACAAGGCATTGTATGTATAGTGCTTTACTCAAACTGAGTCAAGACTCCAACAAGTTCTGAATAAAATCTTTTTGGACGAGACTATTTGGAAACCAAACTCGAGAATAATGGATTTTTAAAGGAAATTGCCGGTGCCTCAAACTGGAGTAATATATTGCATACAATTTTGCTGGACACTATTGAAACAGACCAGTAACGACGAATTTGCTCAAAGAAGGTTGTCAAAATAATGACTACATTACATAACACCTTTGAGTACGAGTAAAGGCATATTATCTCTCTCCTGGACTTATCTCGCAAGAAAAGTACGTCAAAAACTTTTAGAACTGCCACAAATAACTTTGAGGATTGAACCCATTACGGATGACTGGATCACTAATCATATCGATCTTAGATAAAATTAATGATTTGCGGCTGCTATTGCATTGCTGTATAAGAATAAAAATTTAAACAATGAAGAGAAAAATAAAATTATTACACCAATTGTTTCAAACTAAGATAATTGAGTAGTGCTGGGGTAAGTACATAAAATAATGATATCGAAAGCAACGCAGTGGACGGAGAATTCAATAGAATTACGATATATATATACGTGATGATTGATTGACTAATCGAATGACGCCGGCTTAAATCAAATGTTTCTTTAAAACTAGGTGTTTTACAAAACTAAAATGCAAAAGATTAATTAAAATGGCAAGGAAAAATTCGGAACAATAATCATTGATACCGGTTCACTTTTACATCACGGGTATGTCCCGTAAAGTTATTAACAATCAAGGAACTCAAAGTTAATAAATGAATATTTTTATTAAAAAATGTAAATAATATAGACTATCAAGATTTGCATTTGCCACAAGAAATTAAGATATAAGCAATGGCATAAAACGTGTTCACAACACTTCTTTGTTATTAAAGAAGAATCCGTTTTCAGGACAAGGTTACAGGCATAGGTATATTAAAAATGTACGTGAATATACCATCATTATTTGAGCGCTCTTTTTTACGTATATATATATATATTAAAAACGCAACTGCTAAATGAGTTTAGTCAATTGGTGTTCACAGCTGGATCTATCTAAATCAAGAAACTCAAATGACGCCGTTATTTTACCAGGTTATATTCATATTATTATTTCAGTATCTGTACACAGTATAGCAATCCAATGAAGTATTGCGTTAGGTTAGAAATATTTATCTGATTCATGGTCGCACAAATTTCTTTCAGTTATTACTAATCCAGAAGCTATACAAGCAAAATATGTACTATTTATTGCTACTACCTAATTGCTTTTGATCGTATCAGACAAAACTTTTGCTTAACTATACCACCTTCTTGAATCACATTCTGCACATTTAATATAGAAAATAATTCTTTTTAAAAACAAGTGACTAATCAACTTTCATAACAATGAACTGTTCAATTAATTCAATTTTAAAATCCAATTGCTGATAAAATTAAAATAGGACCACAAGGAAGGTGTCCCTTTAAAACAAAAAATAATTTTTCTCAACGGTCTACCTGTCTTCGAGAAATCAGGTAACAAATACAAAGAAACAGTTACCTCATCTTTTTGGACGTCTGTAGAAAATAATTAGAAGGCAAAGCCCTACTTGTCATTTAAATTTGCTGATTTTATTTTAAATTTGTTTAACGGTATGGGACTGGGGAAAGAAGCCACATCATAGTAACAGCTTATTTCTTACTCACCGCGAAGAACCGAGATAGTGCTCTATAAAAACGAAACTATTCAATTTACATTCAATAGTTTCGTATCACATTCTCCTAGAAGTAAACAACGATTAAAGAGCAGTCGTTGTTTACGTTATAGTTACCAGCATATATTTCTGACTTTATTCAATGTATTATGCTAAGAAATCTGATTACATGATAATTATTTATTTCTTGTGTTAGGTAGTATTCTATGAAATATGACTTTCAAGCTGCGCGCATTGATTTCTCATTTTCAGGTATTCCGATATGTTATGGTAACCACGAGCAATACTGTGTTATGTATACCATACTATACATTTACAGTACATCACTGTAAAGTTATTAGGACTAATTTCTTAGTAACTTTTCAGCTGGGCATACTAATATCGACGCTGCTCGCCTCGTTTTCTGCGGGCGCTAGCGTGGGCTACCCGAGCATTCTACTGTACCAATTAAGAAGAAATGACACTGAGATTTCATTGGACTTGGATACAGCGTCGTGGATCGGTAAATAGTTCATCAAAATTACACTTACATAATTAGAAGTCAGTCAGAATCTTTTCGTCTGCAGCTTCCCTAAGAAGACTGCGTAATTTACTTCCGATTACTACTAAAACTGCACTTGTGAAATCTCTCCTTCTCCCGATATTAGATTACGCAGCCGCTTGCTATTTAGACTTAACAAAAAAGCGTCTACAAAATTTCTGCAATCGGTTTGTATTTGGATTACGCAAATATAACCATATCTCTGATTACCGTAAGAGGCTCAAATGGTTAGCTATTCGTCTTCGCCGTAATTCTCATATCCTGTCTTTTCTTTATAAAATACTATTCAATCCTACGACTCCCCCTTACATAAAATACAATTTTGTTTTTTTAACTGCTTCTTACCCTATTTTGTTGGGGCCATCACGTGATCTACGCCTTCTACCTCAACGTACTTTTTCTTTTACGCACCATTTACTATGCAAGCTATCCTTCTATGGAACGCGCTGCCTTTGTCAGTCCTTAGCTAAATCCCTTTTTACATTCAAAAACTTGCTAAACATTTATTATCTTTCACTTAATTAATTGGAATATTTTGTGTAGTATTATTATTACGATTATGATTAGTGATATGTGCTTAATATTACTAGATATATTTATATATTTCGTTACGACGTTACTATTTGCACTTAGCCCGATCCATCCAAAAGTTGTCTGGGAGATATCGCTTTAGGCAATAAGGCCGCCCAATGTACTACCAATGTTTTGTTTGTAATATTTTTGCTGTAAAAATAAAATACAATTGTTAATATTCAGCTAAACAATTATTAATATTATAAACGCGAAAGTTTGTACAAATGTGTGGATGTATGGATATATGTTTGTTACTCTTTCACGCAAAAACTGCTGAACCGAATTGGATGAAATAATAGTTAGTACATTCAAGATACCGTTATATAGATGGTCACTTAATTTTTTTTTAAAGTATGTGACGTGTTGACTGTCTGTATTGATGCACGTACTCGTACTATGTGATTCTTTGATTTTGACTTATAACAAATGATTGAGCATCATACAAATCAAATAA
This sequence comes from Ligdia adustata, assembly GCA_947049295.1. Taxonomy (NCBI): domain Eukaryota; kingdom Metazoa; phylum Arthropoda; class Insecta; order Lepidoptera; family Geometridae; genus Ligdia; species Ligdia adustata. Next base: position 8,993,931 of record OX346237.1, read on the forward strand.
ATCTAAATTTTCAGGTTCGATTCATGGTTTAGCCGGATTACCTGGGATCACAGCGCCAATCGTAATGCAATGGAAAGGAAGAAAATTCACATTTATAGCTGCATGTCTTGTAACCATCAGCGGTTGGGGAACTTTGTATACAGCAAAAAATGTATCAGCATTATTGTTGAGTGAAACTTTGCTCGGATTCGGTGCAAATGTTTTATTTTCAGTCAGCTACGATTGCCTCAGTGAAATGATAACACCCACGTATAGAAACGTAGCCCTAATATCTTACAATATCATCAATATTCTAGGCTTAGCTGTGCCGGGAGCCTTGCCCATGTTTGTACATTGGAGAACCTTAAGTTTAATGATGATTTTACCAATTTTAGTAGGAATGATAATGTCATTTTTTTGGCTTGAATCTCCGCTTTGGTTAGCTTACATGGAAGATTTAGACAAATGTAAACGCAATTTTACTAAAATTAGGGGCACAGATGTTTTTTCTCTAAAGGAATTGCAAGAAGTGAGGGCTGCACATATAGCAAAATTGAGCAGAAATAAGACAATAAATGAAGAATGTATTTTAAAATGTTTTTGGCGGCGGATTAGTAAGAAAGATTTTATAAAGCCTGCTCTTCACATTTTCTTACTCATGAATCATTCCTATTGGAGCGGTGTTGTAGTGGTTATATTATATTCTATGGAGTTGATATCAAAGGCTACACAAAATGAATACGCAGCTTTTATTGGCAGTATTATTATCAACTTTGTACTCGTTTTAGGAGTGACAATTTGTAGCGTTCTAATAAGGTTTTATAAAAATAAAACAGTAATTTTGTCAAGTACTTGTGGTGCTACAGTTTGTTTACTTAGTGTATCTATAGTAACGTATCTACAGAGTATAGCCTATTTGAATTCAAAATCTTTGTTGACATTGTATCTTCTAGTTGGTTACATGATGACATCCAGCTTGGGCCAGAGTTCACTTGTGTTCTCAGTATCTGCTGAGTTAATGCCAGTCAAGCATAGAGGAATAGGAGGTGCTATATTTGTAATTGCCATGAGTTGTTTGCACACTAGCGCATTAAAAATATCTCCGTACCTTTTTATACATATAGGGTTATGGGGAACATTCTTGGTATACTCTGTTAATTCTATTGTGTGTGGATTTTTGATATGGAAATATGTTCCGGAAACAAAAGACAAAACTTTGGCAGAAATAGAACATTTTTATAACACTGGAACTTATGAAATTGAGATACTAACAGACGAGACCGAAATCTTTGATCTAAAAAATCTATCAAACACAACATAAATTTTGTTTATTTTATAAATACTGTTCTAGTGTGTTTTATTTTTTCCCAAAACTACTACAATTCATGCACTAATTATGGAGTAAGCAATAAAGCAAGCAGCTAATTGTAGATGGACGTTATAATATGCAGTGCGTAGTTAAATAGCAGCTATTTTGGGAAACTCTACTCGTACTATCTACTAATTCAAGATAATAACATGGATTAATAACCTATTATATAATTCTACAACTATTAATGAAACTAAAGACGTAAGTTGTAAATAACTAATTCAGATTATTATTAAACTAAATATGTTTCTAATCTAAAAATATATTTAAAAAAATATATATCACAGGCTTAAGATCTGGAATAAATTGTAAATACTAGAAGAAAAGTGTTTCCTGGATATATAAAGGTACAAAGGCAAGGCTCTCACGGACATAATTACAGATGAGAAAATTTAGTGGGCACGTCTAGGGCCGATATAATAGTGATATCGAAATATTATACAATTAATGTAGGTATAATAATTCATTTAATTTTATCAAAAAAATTAAGGTAAACGATTACATTGCAATGAAATCTAAAGGATAGTAAGAAGTCATGAGAGTACGGAATATGCTTATTTTGATCTTATATTGAAATTTCATGAAGCTGGTTATGACTTGCCTTACACCAAACAGGCTCATTACGAGACGGCGCTACAAGACCACGCCTAAAAGGCAACATGGTGGACGCCTATCACTAAAGTTACAACCTTGACTTCCCGATTTACGTTCTCTGTTTTTGCCACAGGAGAATCAGGCGTAATAAGGAGGTCTCTTTCTAGCCCCCAGGGGATCAAGGTAGTGTGTTATCACAAACCGAAGTCAGGAACGTGGGGATACACATGCCTAGTGTGGCATCGGTAACAGTTAAAGAACTCGTATATGCAAACAGTAAAATACTGGTTGTTCGAACATGCATTCTACAAGTTTGATGATACCATTAATGATAATTAAGTCATGTAACATTGTACGTAGACTCATTTAAATTTTCAATTCTTGAAACTTCTTCAATTCGATAAACTTACATTTTCAATCAAGACAAGTCCTTAAAGAAATTTTTTTTCTTATTTTCGGCAGACGACGAGACATTTTTTTTGAGTTTGATTTAAAAACGAAAGTAATGGACCGATTTCGAAAATTAAATAATAAAATAGCACCACTTCGAGATATGTATAACCATTAAAAAAAGCCGTCTCCGATAAATCAGGCAATAAATTAAATATTGGTTATGCTTAGAGGCAACAAATAAGTAAAGTCATTCATGTCGTACAACCTTTTTATTAAAAATGTATTTAAACAGTTTTAAATTGCTAATTATACAACCAGTAAGTGGTTTTTTCAGAATAAACGATGCTTATCGTTTTAATTATTAACGTTACTTAGAATTCTGCTCACAATTACCTTGTACATATTATCACGTAATTTGGATAAAAAAATATATTTAAAGACTTTACAACATTGCAGATCTGATAAATGAATAAGCCGCCAGATGACATTATCTCCAGCAATTCGCCAAGTAAGTTTTACTGCATATCAATATAATATCAGAAATTCGAAAACGGTTTTTACTAGTAACAAATATATGTAACTCAGTGATAATGTAACTTTCTAACGGCAAAAGAGTTTACAAATCGGAAATTTTACCTTTTATGTTCACATTTTATATATTCCAGCTGAGCATAGTATTTGCGACGATGTTCGCTACGTTTTCGGCAGGTGCCGGTATGGGCTCCCCGAGCATTCTGCTGTATCAACTGAGGAGAAACGACACGGAGATACCGCTACACTTGAACACGGCATCTTGGATAGGTATGTGCATATGATTAAGCCAATAATTCTGAAATATCATAAAATCAACACCGACAAAGACACAATCGCTTTTCTAGGTTTTACACAACGAGCATGATTTGTAAGAATTTCTGAGAACACTCAATTTAGTAGACGAGCCATAAACTTTTGAATCTGCGAACTGTTAACGTTTCGTGTACAATTTTATCTTGCCATTCTATAAACAGTCTTCACAGTCTTCTAATGTTTATTTTAATATAGATGACATATTATGATTTGCAGGTTCAATACAAGGTCTAGCCGGTTTACCAGCCATCATAGCACCGATCTTAATGCAATGGAAAGGGAGAAAATTCACATTTCTTACTGCATGTCTTTTTGTTCTAACTGGCTGGGCGATAGCATATGCTGCAAACGACATAACAATGATACTCGCGAGCGAATCGCTGCACGGATTTGGCGCAAACGTTTTACTGACAGTCAGCTACGACTGTCTCAGTGAAATGATAACGCCAATATACAGGAACGTGTCTGTTCAATTATACATTATCACCAACGTTTTCGGCGTAGCTATGCCGGGAGTGTTGACAATGTTCGTGCATTGGCGGACCCTGTGTATGATAATGTGTGTGCCGGCAGTACTCGGTATTCTTATCTCTCTTTCTTGGCTTGAATCGCCACTTTGGTTGGCGTACAAACAAGATTACGGCAAATGTAAAAATAATTTCACAAAAATACGGGGCACAGACGATTTTTCAATGAAAGAACTGCAAGAGGTGATGGCCGCGCAGAGAGAAACACTGAGCAGAAAGAAGACATTAACTGCGGATAATATTTTAAAACATCACTGGCGGCAGATTACTAATAGAGATTTCATAAAACCAGCTCTTCATATATTAATTCTCCTGAATCATTCTTACTGGAGCGGGTTCACTGTTGTTTTGTTATATTCTATAGAATTGATATCAAAAGCTACGGACAACGAGAGAGCTGCTTTAATCGGAGCTATTATTATAAATTTAGTCCTCGTGTTGGGTGCAGCGATTAGTAGCATAGTAATAAGATTCTACAATAATAAACCGGTAATACTTTGTAGTACTGCTGGTACGACGACATTGATACTTAGCGTGTCTGTAGTTTCGTATCTACAAAGCGTAGGTGTTTTAGATCAAAAGTCTTTGTTAATGCTATATTTGCTAGTGGGTTATATGATGACGTCTAGCTTGGGTCAGTCGTCGGTTGTTTTTGCAATGTCTGCTGAGCTAATGCCTGTCAAACATAGAGGAATAGGTGGAGCACTACTCGTTATATACGCATGCGTGTTGCACGCTACCTCCTTGAAAATAGGACCATATTTATTCGTGTTTATTGACATATGGGGAACATTTTTAATATACGCTTGTAACTCCATTATATGCGGTGTATTGATATGGAAATATGTTCCGGAAACAAGAGGAAAAACTTTGTCGGAAATCGAAAATTATTATACAAATGGAACTTTTGAGATCAAGTTATTACCAGCCGAGGCAGGCCTACTTGACAAATAAAGACTTACTTAATTTTAACATAGACTAAGGAGTAGTGTATATAAATGTATATAATTAAGTTTCTAAACAATATTAGAATCACAATGTCTTCTTTACAAATAAATAAAAATTATGCCAAGTCTGATTGACAAACGCTGGGATATTTGTTTTACGGTATAGGTTTGTATTAAGGATTTTCGAATATTCAACTAAATTAGGGGTCACATTACGTCGCTGGTAAAGCCGAGATGAAAGCTAGTGTTTAGGCTATAGTCCATCATTCGATACATTATTGTACGCGGTTGAACAATCATTTACAATGTCACATTTAGAATAACAATATTGACTACGGCTAAAAGATCTTACAATAATAATTAAATTTAGAAAGCACAATATTATAGTTAATATTTCCCTACACGATGGAAAACGAAATCGGGGCAGACAAATATATATAGATCGATCGCTAGATCGATGTCATACTCGTAGTTGAGTTTGCGGAATCATTTGGACAAGACAGGGTAAATTGACGTCAGAGAGAGGAGGCTTATGTCCTGCAGTAGGTACACTGAGCTGCTCATAATGATGATGATAACTAGAGACTATTTATTAGAAGCTTGCGTGTGATTCGGAGAAGTTATTTATCTAAATATCATATACTTCGAAGTGTATAAATTAATTTCATAATGAGAAATATATACAGAATATAGCAGGCATGTGGTGGAGACAAGAAGCCTGAAATAGTCAAGTGGCATGCCATTGGAGAATTTTAGTCCGGCAGTGGACGAGAGTAAGCTCATGATGAGTGATGATCATATGAAATTAATTCACCGTTAAATTTTAATGTTGTTTCATTACCAATACTCAAGTTATAAGAATGATCTTTATTGTGAATCAGAAAACATGTAATTAAAATAGGTAACTGAAGCAAATATTTGTCGTCTGGCTGTGAAATAACTATATATATGTATGTACCGAAATTTATTCAATGGATAATTTGCAACAGTAACGAAACGTGAATAAGTTTACGCGCTCATCCACTGGGATTTGTCCTTTATTGGAGTATAATGGGATGAAACAAAACACCGGACCGGTCAAAGTAATAAAGAAAAAGTTCTCCTAACTTCACTCAATTCAATTTTACGTTGCCTAGTGGTTATAGTAGATACGAGTATCAGGTTGGACTCACGGCTGAGGCGAATAACATTAATGTTGAATTGAAATAATTCCATCGCGCATCAGTGTTATAGAGTAAAAAATACGTGACTTTGTTTGTGTTACGGTATTCCCAACACAAGAGAAATCTCGTGAGGAAATGTGAATGTATATGTAATTATTTATGTCTACTTTTTCGCTACGCTTTAGTATCAATCAGCCGAACAATTTGTACTCAGATTTACTATCCCTAGAACGAGAGAGTTTTTATAGGTTGACCCGGAATATTCCCCGCAACATCTCCACTTACTTATTTCATGGGTTTTTTTGACCTAAACTAAAAAAAGTTTTGCAGCGATAGATTAGTGATTAGACTTATACATAAATATGCAAATTCTGATGGCTGCATTAAAAACCAGTGTGTCAAAGCAATTTAATTGCATCTTTACCTTCGTAACAAAATATATTAAATTATCATTGTTTATGTAGTAGCCGTGTTTCTTTTGTCTTTGATAATTTAACACAATATTTTAATTATTTTTAGTTTAAAAAAGTGCGTTATAATGTCTGCACGTATTTATTAAACAGCTTTACAATGTCAGTGTCACCTTTTATGAGACAAGTAAGTACTGTAATGTACATGTGTAAGAACTATAATTATCTTCATGAACAAAATAATTTGATAGACATTCGTAAGAACTCATATACAAAGAAATTTATTCCAGGTGCAAAGACGCTTCGCTCAAACGATCAGTAATTAAGTGTATCTATGTATGTGTTTTCAGCTGGCTATAGTGGTAGGGACGCTGCTCGCTTCGCTGTCCGCCGGTGCTGGCAATGGCTTCCCGACCATTCTACTGCACCAGCTCGGGAAATCCGATAGCGAGATCAAACTAGACCTGGATACTTCTTCATGGATAGGTTATTTTTTTGTTATTTTCACTCTACTTTGAAATAGAATACAATTAACATAAAAATAAAATAACAATAAACAAAACAAATAACAATACATATAATACATTTAACGAGTTTGGTACCTAATGAAACATTTTTGGAGGTCAGAAACGCCGGTTTCGTGATTTCTGAACCGTGACTCCTCGGAAATTAATATAAAAAATACATATAAATTATCACGTTGTTATTGTGATGGCGAAAGATTGTGATTGTGTGTGTTAGTGTGTGAGTTTATTACGACGAAGTTTGTTTATGTCGACACGACTGTAAGAATTTAGATATAATTACAAATTTAATTTTAAGTTTGAATTGATGGAAGCGCCGGGAGGGGCGACCTAGAAAGACGTGGATGAGTTGTGTAAAAAGGGATATGTGTAATAGGGAAGTGAATAAAGAGATGACAGAAGATGGACTAGAATGGAAGAGGAAGACATGCTGTAGCGACCCTTAGTAGTGGGATAAGATCAGGAAAATGATGATGAATTGGATTGCAACCCTTGAATTTTTATCACTATAGCCAAGCTTCATTAGAACGCGGACGAAACTTCGGTACTCTACGACTATCTTTATCTCAAATGAGTTTTATCAAGGACGTCACTTCTTAAATTTTAGAGGAAACTGTTATCTACCCTTACTGATCGATCAGAATGTAAATGTATTTGGTGTTGTTTTGTACCTACATTAAAATAATTACCTAAAATTATAATTTATATTTAAATTTACGACGATGTCGATAACGTTGGATTTCTCAACATTGCTATTGTAATTTTGTCTAAGTCTTGCTAATTGTCTAAGTCTTGCTATCGCTTCGTATAAGTTGAAACATTCCATTCCAACAGAATGAATTAAATCATTTGCGTGAATAACTAAGGATACGACGCCGACAACTGCTACCTTATCAGTCCATGTCGTGGTATTGAAATTAAAATATACACACTCAGACCAAACTGGTACATTCAAAATACCATGACGGCGTAAGTTCATGAAAGATAAGTTAATAGCAGAAGATGTTCAATATTATATTGTATATTTTCAGGCTCAATACACGGTCTCGCGGGCTTGCTCGGGATCGTATCTCCTGTAGTGATGCAATGGAAGGGAAGAAAGTTTACATTCATGTCAGGATGTCTCCTGATCATCTGCGGTTGGATGACTGGATACGCAGCAAACAGCATAGCTATGATATTCGTGAGCGAAATTCTACAAGGATTTGGCGCTAACGTTCTAATCACCGTCAGCTACGATTGTCTGAGTGAAATGATCACACCCACTTACAGAAATGTCGCCATACAGATCTACGGTATCGTCTACATTCTAGGCATAGGCATTCCGGGTGTGTGCAACACATTCGTGCATTGGCGTATATTTTGTATAATATCCTGTATACCAGCAATATTTGCAATCGTCATATCTTGTTTTTGGCTCGAATCGCCGCTTTGGTTGGCGTACAAAGAAAATTTGGATCGATGCAAAACTAACTTCACTAAACTTCGGGGTACCGATGACTTTTCGATCAAGGAATTGAAGGAAGTTATGGCCACACATGAAGAAAAAACTTTAAGAAATAAGGCGTTGAAAGCAGATCCTACTCTAAAACGTTATTGGAAACAGGTTTCTTGCAGAGATTTCGTTATACCCGCTCTTCATATTATTCTTCTATTGAACCACATTTACTGGAGCGGTTCTAGTGTCATACTGATATATTCTATACAATTAATATCAAAATCGACTCAGAGCGAGAGAGTTGCAGTTATAGGTGGCATTATGATCAGCTTCAGCTACATCATCGGAGCTACAATAAGCACGGCATGTGTAAGATTTTTTAGTAACAAACCAGTTTTACTGTTGAGTACATTTGCAGCAACACTATGTTTAGTCGGTGTGTCTACAGTTTTCTATCTGCAAAACTTGGGAATATTGCATGAAAATTCTCTGCTTATGTTGTATCTGCTTTTAGGCCATATGATTACTTCAGGCTTGGGGCAGACGTCAGTTGTATATACGGTAACTTCTGAATTAATGCCCGTCAAGCACAGAGGTATAGGTGGCGCCGTGTTTGTTGTAGCCGCGTGCTCTCTAAACGCATCTTCTTTAAAAATATCTCCTTACCTTTTTATATATATGGGGTTGGGCGGAACATTCATATTATATACTGTAAACTCGATAATTTGTGCATTTTTGATATGGAAATATGTTCCCGAGACGAAAGGGAAAACATTGGCGGAAATAGAAAATTTTTATACTAATGGAACATTTGAGATAAAGTTATTGTCCGAAGAAGCGGAGCTTATCGACGTACAACATTGAATTTACATTACTGAGCGATTTAAACGAATTAATATATACAAATACTCACAGCAATTAGCAATTCAAAGAATTCTAAGTTCTTTAACACCCTAACAAGACGAAAAGCAGACAGCGACTATAGAGTATATGTATTCCTATATAATCTATATATGTATCCAGTTTTAGTTCGTTTTTAAACTTACGTATATTATTTTTATGTGTGTGAACACATCTGCCCAGCGTCTATATTGTCTGCCTCTGTTCCTTTTATCACACAAAGACACGGACAGGGATGGATGAGGATTGCGAGAGATAGGGAGTTATGGAAACGGCTAGGGGAAGCCTACGCCAAAGAGGCGATATTTACACACAAACCTGAAGATTTGACTGAAAAAATAGATACAGAAAAAAATATATCATAATCATAAAAAGAAAAATAAATCTTTTGGTTAAAACAACTATTTAGCATGCAATTTATTTTTTAATGTGTAACTGAATAAATGGCTTTTTTACTTTTACTTTTACTATATTATTTTTATAATTTATATATATTGGTTTCATTCTTTGTTATATTATGTATCTTGTAATAATTTGGTAATAAATTGATGTATAGTTAAATATTAGGTCCTTACATATGAAATTGGCGTTTTGTCGTACTGGCCACTTTGATCTCAAATATCTCTTCTTTGGTTAGGGATTCAAATTTCAAATTTATACAGCTATTTATTCATACATTTGTATTTCGAAAACTGTAATTCATTTGAGGACAAAACAAATGCTGTAATAGGCCTATGTGTGTACCTATTTCAAACGCTTCAGTTTTTTTCTTTTAATTTGACAATGAAGCCATCCTTGGCCGAATAGTTGTAGTTCTGAATAAAATCTTTTTGGACTTCCAAAAGAAAATAGCTGGCGCCTAAGACACACGACAGTGATGAAATTCCATACCATTTTGCTGGTCGCTTTTGAAATACACCAGCAACGACGACTTTGCTTAAAGGTCGTCAAAATAATAACCACATTACATAGCATGAAAGTAAGTAAAGTTTATTTATCGAAATATATGTAGTTACTTACATAGTACGAGTATTTATTTCCAAATACTAGTTGGTGGGTTACAGGGTAGTATAATTGGTCGGTTTTTATACGTCCTTGAAGTATCACCACTTATGTAATTGTCCACCGACTTACAAAAAAAGGGAGGTACTCAATTGTTTGTTTTTTTTTTTAGTTAGATACTTGATTTCTCGGAAGCGGATGGAACTATTTAAAATTTTTGTTTTTGTTTGAATGGTTACACTTCTGGAGATGTTCCATTTAAATTTTATCAGATTCGGTCTAGACAGGTTTGAATTTAAAACAGAAAAAAAAAATAAAAAAAATCTATGAGCGCCTGCCGCAATGGAAGTATTTAATCAATATATTTTTTTAATATTTATATATACATTTAATGAACTCCTTAAAACAATGGTTTAGTAAACAGACAATAAAAAACATCTTGTTACATTACAAAGACAGTACATAAGTATTGATAATTAGTGTAAGTCGTGTGAACCCGACAATGGTGGGACCGGTCTTCAGACAAGTAATAAAATATATTTTTTATTCAAATATTTGACAAAATTATTAAGTGCACTGTTTTTCCACTGTATCCACTACATAGGTTTGTTGTAGTATTCGCATTATTTTTTGTGGATTTTTTGTGAATAAATCGTCGTCAATTTCAATAGGACATAGTTGTTTTTCTCCACTGCTCAAAAGGAGGGTAATGTTTTTCAGTGTGCATAACTAATTTCAATCAGAATCGGCAAATAGAATATCATCTGAAAGTCTCAGATGGCTAAAGTCTCTCAGTTCTACTTTACGTTCACCTACTCGTGCTCCCTTCTCTTGCCGATTGTGGTTCCGGAATAATTGTTTCAATACAGGTATTTTCTTTTTGGAAAAATGTCTCACCTTGACGGATACCTATGTTTTTGTATATATTTGTATGTACGAGTGAGTATGTATGTATGTATGTCTTACTCTTTGTGACTTCTACAGCCTAATTAGGTTGCCCGTTCTTGTTGAGCGAAATATCTTTATACTTGTCTTCATCTGCAGATGGATATTGGTTATAATACTAATTTAATTTAATTGTGTTTATTAGAACAAAAACTACGGGGTTTCACTCGTTAAAATACAGTGGTCTAAATTTTTACAGTCGGGTTTTTTTAAGTCCCTTCTTACCAGTCGTTATTGTCACAAGATACTCATATATTCATAGTTTTGCCGATAAAAGTCGTGACTACCAAACTAGGATGATACATTCAAAACGAACACAAGAATTTGTAGCCGTAGGTATCATACGACGAAAAATTATTTTGTTGTAGGTCGATAAACTTTATGTGTACTAATCTTTTTCAAAACGTGCTGCGTTATAAAGTTACTGCCACTAACACGTATGCTACCACGTCATATAGGTACATTTTTTTTAAACTAACCCCATCATGTACTTGTTTTTTTCGACCGACTTTTTTATATCCAGAAATCTTAACTATTGTTGTGTTTCGCATGTCTGTACGGAACATCATTGAAATCGGCAAGTAAATTGCGCCGTAGTAAAATACTGCATCTATTTGGGAGAAATACTCATTAAAAAATACCCGACGAGTTAATTTTTTTAAATCTTTGAACCCATACACCAAGCCTCCTCAACATTGGCTGGAAACTACTGCATGTCTGTACGCGAGTGCAAAATTTTCAAGAGATATTCAAACGTACAAACTAACAGACGAAAAAATAAATTAGCCACATTGTGATTCGATACATAAACGTACGTTATACTTCGCTCGCTCGGTCAATTATAATAGCCTAATGTTATTTATTTTATATTGACTGAATTCCCAAAAAGTTAAAATGTATTTTTTAACCTCTCATGTGTTTCTATTATTTATTTTCAAAATCAGTTTGGTGTTCGATTCGAAGTACCCATGCCAAGAAAATTGAGCCGGCGCACTACCCACTGACCTGAATTATAAAAGTACGCTAGATTTCAGATTGCCAAAATGACAATGAATTTATTTGATTTCCACCATTTTGTCGTTGATGGCAGAATGTGACTCCAGTGTAAGTCCATGGAACTAATATTAGTACTGGGATAATGTCAATTTTAATTCTCGATACTCACACCAGGCTATTCTAATTGACATAAAAACAGCTGTCATTACTTAGTGAATTTTCAGTTATATATATACGTGTTAGTCTGCCGACTTCACTTTAGCTTGTTGCCAATTCGGTCAGTCACACTGACTTCGTTAAAAGTTCCTAAAATTATACCCATCCTTTTCGCACTTTTGGAAACAAAAAGGGAGGACACAATTTTAGAAATGTCAAATTAGGTTAGTTTAGTAAGTTTGGCCTGACCGAATCGGGGTCCTTGTTTTGTTCCAGATGATAGTGGTTGTATCGTCTCAACTGGCCGCGATATCCGTGGGCGGCGCCGTTACATATCCCACTTTACTGATGGAAACCTTCAGGACCGGTGGAAACGGTACTGACATACAACTGAACTTGGACACCAAGTCCTGGATAGGTATCTTACGTATATAATACTAAATTAAAATAATAAGGAAAAAATTATATCTAACAAAAATGTATGAATTGTCAATGCAAACTATAGTTTCGAGTAGATTTTGCATGGTGGTAAGGCGTTTCCTATGCCTAGCGGTTCAGATGATTGGCTACAGTGTAACTTGTTTGAATAAACTTTAAGTATAAAAATCATAAAATAAAAAAGTTGTTCCTTTTCAGACAGTACGCTGAATGTTGATAAAACGTATCATTTTCACGCAAAATATGCTCTTCCGATATAAAAATATTTTTTACATTATTTTATTTTCGTAGTTTAGGCTAATAAAATTAAAATTTAAAGTAAGTTTATCAGTTTAACTAATTTTTAGATACATAGTATTGATATATTCTGCATCTATTATATTTATTTTACAATATTACAAATAAATTAGTGTATTATTGATTTCACAGTAATATTTACGTCACATGTCCAATAAGTTTATTGATGTATCGAAACAATCAATTAATAGATAAATCGTTAATGTCTAAAAGATGCGACCTTAATTCACATAATTGGATTTTACACAAAATGCTACGATTCTATTTATATATTATTAATACAACCCATGAGCTTTTGAATACAATTTCAAAAACTCATGGGTTGTATTAATTAATTCTACAGATATTATTTAATTCTACAGATTAAGATGTAATTTAAGGCCGCTCCATGTATTGCCAAGGTTTTTATTTTATAAGTTATAATTGAATTTGAATCCTCTGGTAAATAGCAGGGAAACAACATCAATCGAAACAACTTCGCAGCGACAAAAATGTGAAAAAATCGTAGAACCTGTATACCGAACTTCGTCAAGATTGTTGAAACTACGAGCTGTACGCAAGTACATACTAACATCAGAACATAGACACACGAAAAAACTTTTTGCCAGACTCGAAGCAGACATATTTCGCTCGCTCAGTCAATAATAGTAATGTTAATGTTTTCAGGTTCAATATACGGCTTGGCGGGCATACCGGCAATCCTGATGCCGATTTTAACTCAGAAGATCGGCCGGAAGCTTGGGTACATCATCACATGTTTCTTTCTCATAGTGGGATGGATCTTAGCATTTAAAGCGACCACTATAACAGAGTTACTCGTCAGCGAATGTTTCCACGGGCTGAGCACAAATAGTTTACTGCCAGTCACGTTTCTAGGCCTGACGGAAATGCTTCCACCGAAGTACAGAGGGCCTTCCATACAAACATTTGGAATCGCTCAGGGAATAGGCATGGCATCATGTGGAATACTCGGTAGATATTTGCCATACCACATCATCGCAATGATAATGCTAGTGCCGATAGTGATTGCCACAGCAATAGCAATAATGTGGCCCGAATCTCCTTCTTGGTTCGCTTATAAAGGAAGATTTAACAAATGTGAACAAGCTTTCGTAAAATTAAGAGGTACTGACGAAATGTCCAAGAAAGAATTGCTAGAACTTATAACTGCACAGAGATATAGTGTTACCTCTGAACAACGTAAAACTATTTCGTTGAGAAACTTCTGGAAGAGAATTTCGAGTAGAGACTTCTACATGCCAAGTTTTGATACTTTCGTCTTGTTTTTGGCAATGTATTGGAGCGGATGCGACGTCATTTACATTTACTTTATAGAAATCGTTGCTGAAACTACAAACTTCGAAGACGCCGCCTTCTACGTCGGTATCGCTATGTACATCATTGTTCTCAGTGGATTGATTATAACAAATATTTTATTGAGGAAATTCCAGAACAAGACAGTTGTTATATTTAGCGCCTGTTGTGTGATAGTGTGTTTGTTCGTTTCTAGTTTAATTTCGGGACTTCAGACTTTAGGTTTGATGGCAAAAGGATCATCGTTACTAATGTATTGTCTCATAGGATACATGGCAAGCGCAAGTTTAGGCTTGAATGGTGTAGTGTTTCTAATATCATCGGAATTAATGCCTGTAAAACATAGAAGCTTAGGAGGAGCTTTGTACATCATTGTTAACTGCGCTTTATATGCATCTTCGCAAAAGCTATCCCCTTATATAACTTTACGTGTAGGTTTGTGGTTTACATTTCTTATTTTCGCTTGTAACGGCTCGGTATGTTTATGGTATATTTGGAAACGTGTGCCTGAAACTAGTGGAAGGAGTTTACAAGAAATCGAAGATTTCTATACGTTAGGCAGTTTTAAACAGAGGCGTGTTGAAATCGATTCATGCGATCAGATGGTAGTACCTTCAATTAAATAAACTTTACTTGACTGTTAAAGTAGTAGTAGTGGAGTTCAGGTGGTTTAGCACAGATTTCGAAAATTAATAGTGAAACATTTTCAAATGTTCAATTCTCGATAGGAATTGTCTGCTTAGAATATTATAATTATTTTATCACTTTACCACAACGTAAAATACACTTTATAGACGTAAAATACACTTCTATAAATGTCAAAACTACTAAACCGGATTCCGCAAATAGGGACAGAGTTCGGCAGGATGGCTCCTGTGACGAGAGCAATGCACTTGCTAAATTGTAAACAGGAACGGAGTCATGATCTGGGTCTTTTTATTTGTAAGGAAACTGAGCTGCGTAAAATGATAATAGAATTGTACGACATAGTTAAGGTTAAGCCTGAACAGTAAAGTTAGTTATTTAATATCGGCAATGTAGTGAGCAATGTTTGTTAAAAGTGATTTTTTTTAAATATTATATTATTGTTTTTTGTTTAAGTAATAGTTTTAAGAACCGTGGGTAGGCGCATTGGGAATACATTATGTAATGCTTATCCAATGGTATGTAAATAAATAAATAAACCTTTTCATTATGCATGCAGTATCAGTAATAGATGCTTGCCGATAGTAGCATTTGAACAAAATGCTGTTATACTCGTATGATAGTTATTCGGTTCATTTTCCTAGGATGATATCATGTTAGTAGAAGAGATTTGACGTGTTAGTTGTTGCATGTTAGTTGAAGAGATGATATCATGTTAGTAGAAGAGATTTGACGTGTTAGTTGTTGCATGTTACTTGAAGAGATGATATCATGTTAGTAGAAGAGATTTGATGTGTTAGTTGTTGCATGTTAGTTGAAGAGATGATATCATGTTAGTAGAAGAGATTTGATGTGTTAGTTGTTGCATGTTAGTTGAAGAGATGATATCATGTTAGTAGAAGAGATTTGACGTGTTAGTTGTTGCATGTTAGTTGAAGAGATGATATCATGTTAGTAGAAGAGATTTGACGTGTTAGTTGTTGCATGTTAGTTGAAGAGATGATATCATGTTAGTAGAAGAGATTTGACGTGTTAGTTGTTGCATGTTAGTTGAAGAGATGATATCATGTTAGTAGAAGAGATTTGACGTGTTAGTTGTTGCATGTTAGTTGAAGAGATGATATCATGTTAGTAGAAGAGATTTGATGTGTTAGTTGTTGCATGTTAGTTGAAGAGATGATATCATGTTAGTAGAAGAGATTTGATGTGTTAGTTGTTGCATGTTAGTTGAAGAGATGATATCATGTTAGTAGAAGATTTTTTTGCGATCTTATATAATTTAACATTCTCTTGGTCGACTTTGTTCATATTCGTGGAGCCTCCGTTATCTTACTAATATTTTGATAGACTGGAAGCAGAGAAGCTATGCCTGTCCACTGTTCAGTCAAAAAACCGAAAACTAAAACATAAACTCGGTATCGTATATCATCTATACATGTTTTATTTACCAATGCTGTTGAATCCAAAGTCTGTGCATTGAATAGAAATAAAATTAATGACTTTGAACATCCCCAAAACTCTATTATAATGTATACAAATAGCAATAAATTACGTACAGGTGCATTATGCAGACATTACGCGTTACATAGTTTAAATATGATATCTAGTGACAACTGTTACTTAGTAGTGTTATAGAAGGGTATGGTTCAGAGTATAACATATAAGTTTAAAGTGTACTTATAATAAGAATGAAATATTCAAAACGGCAACGTTGTCACCAACATCTTCCAAAGTATTAGCAATCTATTGTTTAACATAACGATACAAACCTAATTGAATTGTAATTCACAACTAGAGAAGGTGTGCCAGAAGTCTGAAGCTACTCTTTAGTGCGCAAGCTCCGAGAAATCGCGGGCTGAAGAGCGGGAGCGTTGCGGCCCGCCCGACCGTCGCTTTATACCCTGCACCCAGGGCTCTCATTCTCTAACGGACAACAAGATTCACTGCTGAAAACGTGTGACTTGTTTACCATTATAATGACGCAATGCGTTATTTTAATGATGCAAAACGAGCGCGTTGCGTGCCACGGCACTTTATAAAACTTGATATTGGCTTAGTAAATATCGTTCTTCGTGAATTCTATGCGCTTAAAATATCACGGCCGTTACCAGTTGAAATGTTGAAGGGCCCAGTACATGAGTAGAAGCAAGATACGCTGATCGAGTTTTGTTGTTAAGTTTGGTAGTAGACCTTTTTATAATCAAGGATTTCTCAGATTTTGCGCGTGGAATAAAAAGCCTACCATCACAACTTATTCATCACCATTTTCATTGTTCTTTTCGTCGCAAGATTAATTTCAATATAGGAGTGTAGGTACGAGAATTAAAGTAATAAATGCAAAAACTTCACAAGCCATTTATAAAACGTTGTCTTATCTAAATTACTTTTTAAATTTTGAGATAGTGTAAAGGAAGACAATGACAGAGACTTGCATTACTTCGCATTTAAACAGACCCTTCATTTATCATCAGCGTTGTTGTATTCCCAACTGTGTTCTAGAATATATATATATATATATATTCTAGAACACTATATATATATATATATATATATATATATATATATACGAGTATATGACAATTATAACAAATTTAATTGTTATACTTACCATAGATCATAAAATAGACATTTAATGTGCCTTTGTGTTCAAAAATTGTTACGAGTATCTGTGAATTTAGCTGCAATTAAC
Source organism: Ligdia adustata (assembly GCA_947049295.1). Classification (NCBI taxonomy): domain Eukaryota; kingdom Metazoa; phylum Arthropoda; class Insecta; order Lepidoptera; family Geometridae; genus Ligdia; species Ligdia adustata. The sequence continues at coordinate 9,011,503 of OX346237.1, forward strand.
TTTTAATATTATGATATTCTCACTTTTGTTCACTCAAGTTGCTTTTTTTGTGTACTTACTACGTTTTGATTAGTATTATACGTCTAAGAGTACATGAAATTTGGAAAATTATTCAGAAAAATACAACTTATAAAATAAAATAGTGTAAAAGAAAATGATACCGGTGTTACGGCAAGTAAGTAGACAAATTCCTGTATTTTTTATGCCAAACGCTGCAGCGAAATACTTTGTTATATATTTTTTTGTTTCTTCTATTAGTTCTGTATATATGTTAGTCTGGATGCTGGTACTCGCATACAGGATGTAGGATCTAACCAATATTGAACAAGTTATAATGTTTAAGGTAAACGATACAGATATTATCATATATTAGGTCATTACATATGAAATTGGCGTTTTGTAAGGGAGGAACATAAAGTCTTTTTTTATAATAATATATTTATTAAATCAAAGTATGTACCATTGCTATCTATGCACTTTTGCCATCTCATAGGTAGTTCATTGATCCCTTTACTAAAAAAAAACATTAGTACGAGAATCAATGAAATCTTTGAAAGCGCTTTGGACTGCCCCATCGGAGTTGAATTTTTTCCCTTGCAAGAAGTTATCCAAATTTCGAAAAAAAATGGTAATCTGTTGGAGCCAGGTCCGGGGAGTACGGTGGATGTCTTAGACATTCCAATTGAAGCTCCTCTAATTTGGCAGCCGTCTGTTGTGCAGTGTGTGGTCTAGCGTTGTCCTCAAGCAGCAGTGGCCTAGAGCGATTGACCAACCTCGGTTGTTTAGCAGCTAGCTTTTCCATCATGGTTTGCAGTTGCTGACAATAGATATCCGCTGTAATCGTCTGGCCAGATTTAAGAAAGCTGATCAAGTAACTTTTTTTGAGTCAATTTTCGCTTGGGGCAGGGTTTGGCTGGTTCGCCAGGATTCAGCCATTGCGATGAGCGTTTCCGATTATCGTACAAGATCCACTTTTTATCACTAACACCGCAGCCTGCAGCTAACTCGGACGTGGTTTGCGATGGATCTGCTTCCACAATAGCTTTCAATTCTTCATTACCAACTTTAGTCTCCGGCTGTCCACGGGGCTTGTTCTGCAGGTCGAAATTTCCAGAACGAAAACGTTGGAACCAAAAACGCACTGTGTTTTCTTTTGCGACACCGCCGCCATACACATCATTAATCCTTCGAGCCGTTTCTGCAGCACTGATACCACGGTGGAACTCGTACTCGTAAATAACGCGATATTTCAAGTTTTCCATTTTGTAAACTGCGTGACGCAAAGAAAAAACCAAACGAGGACAAAACAAATGAATTACGGTTTTTGAAATACAAATATATGAATAAATAGCTGTATAAATTTGAAATTGGAATCCCTAACCAAAGAAGAGATTTTTGGATCAAAGTGGCCAGTACGACAAAACGCCAATTTCATATGTAAGGACCTAATATTAAATTTCATTATTTTTATCATCGGGGTTATTTCATTAGTGGAATTCTAATAAAATAAGGAAGATTTCAGCTGCACCTTTTATCGGCCGATTGGAATAACATCCGGCAGAGACGAGGTGTCTTATCTTTAATCATCCTTAATAAAAACTTTGATTATCAATCAATCAATCGTTTATTGCAGACAACATTATTCCATACCTAATAGAGAGACAAAAATCTAATAATAATAAACAAAAAGGCGAATCAATTCGGAAAATCAGCAATATTATGAAAAGGTCAGTCACGTAGTTATCTTGTAGTTATGAAATATTGTAGTCACGTAATAATGTTTCGCAAAACTACTATTTCTGTTTATTTAATGACTGTTTTCTTCGGAAAACTATCATGACTAATTCAGAGGTGTTCGGGCGGCCTAGAAACTTTTACACTAGGGAGAGCCACTATGACGAAGACGACTAACTTGTTTCAAACCAACTATATTATGTTAGAACCTTGACTTGCAATTACTTTTCAAGTTTTAAAATTAAATGAAATGATTTATTGTTCTGTGAGACTATTTAATTACAATAACAGTTGCTTCTAATTTAAATAAAAGTTCTCTAGCTCCACTCTCAGGTACAGGTTAACTTCGCGTTTTCATTTACGATTAGTAGTATAAAAACCTAACAATAAATTTTAATGCTTTTCATTATGTAACGATAAAATTATGCTAAATTTACAACTCGGCTTCTAAATACTACTTTAAGACTAGACTACTTTTCCTAGACCGCATCATCGCTTGACATCAGGCGAGTTGCGGTCAAACGCAAGTTATTATTTGTATAAAAAAATATTATAAATAGTTTTAAAACTAAAGTCCTCGTTATTCTTAGCTCTCTATTGTGCTTCCTTATAGCAGGGTGTCTGCAGGACTTTCAATCAATGTAAAATGTGAAGAGTGAAGCTGGTTTTTATACGAAGAGAGCTGTGCTCGGAGTTACTTATAGGAAAAAAATCATAACGAAATGTTTCAACATAGAACTAAGGTATACGACATAGGTCATATAATTAGCAAATCAAAATGGCAGTGGGAGACCGCGTTAATGCTAAAATAAGGTAAGAAGTCAGCCAGTCAGGTAAACTTACTGAAAGCGCAGCGTTAAATTGTAAAATTATAATTTTATACATTACTCGTAATACCTAAAGTAAACGAATAGTTTCAGCAGAAAAAAACATTTAAGTTTAGCAGTGCGTATACCGATATCTCAGGCATATCTCTAAAAGATGCTATTTATTTTTGATCGACAGCTACTCGTGGCGTTATCACCGCAACTGGCTGCACTCTCAGTGGGCGGCTCCCTCGCGTACCCCACACAACTGCTGCAGCAACTGAAGGCCAACGACACCAACATACATTTGGACATGAACACTTCTTCGTGGATCGGTAAGACTAACATCTATACATATATAGGCTTTAATTTTGAAGTGAATATCCCAAACTCAGTGGCCTACAATCCACTTTGTAGGAGAAATCTGTGACTAGCAGTGGGACATTATGGAAATTGTACCCAACAGTGGGATGCTTAGGGTTGATACGATACAAAGGTTTTTATGGAATGCATATAAACCAGGGAGAACACTTTGGAATTACAAATTTTAATTCCAGTATATGTTACCAGTATGGTGACCTTGCATTGATGTTATATTCTTGTTTCGTTTATACCATTATGCAAAAAGATCTCTAATTATCAAATGATGTTTATGATTTCAGGATCCATATACGGTTTGGCTGGCATACCCGTGATATTTCTACCAATGTTCATGCAATGGAGAGGACGAAAACCAGCCTTTATTATCACTTGCATATTTGTCATAATCGGCTGGGTACTTTCATTCGTCGGGAATAGCACCGCTGTGCTCCTGACAAGCGAAGCGTTCCAAGGTCTAGGCACGAATAGCCTGATGCCCGTCAGTTGTCTAAGCATGACCGAAATGCTGGCACCAAAATACAGATTCACATCCATGCAATTATTTGGCTTCAATATGAGTATAGGCATGATGATCGTGGGGATATTGGGAAGATTCGTCCACATCAGAATCATTAGTGTCATCATGCTGATCCCGGTCGTCCTGGCTGTTGTTATAGCGTTCATTTGGCCCGAATCACCTTCGTGGCTCGCGTGCAGAGGAGAATTTGATAAATGCGAACAAGCTTTTATTTGGCTGAGAGGAGTCGACAACCAAACAAAGTTGGAACTAGAAGAACTGATCGCTGCTCAGAGGGAAAATTTAACAATTAAATCTAAAACGACAATGACATTACAAGGTTTTTGGAACAAGATCACGAGTAGAGATTTTTACATGCCGAGCTTACACATTTTTATTCTAATGAATATGTTATATGGAAGTGGCGGTGACGTTGTCTTGGTGTATTTTTTGGAACTGGTAGAAACATCTACGCAGAATCAAGATGCAGTCTTCTACGCTGGAATCATTTTATACGTGATCATTACATCCGGATGTATCATAACACATTTCACCGTCAGGCGTTTCAAAAACAAAACTGTTCTTCTATCGAGTACTTCAGGCGTCATACTCAGTTTAGTTTGTATATGTATAGTGACATACTTACAGAGTGTCGGGATCCTCGCTAAGGATTCGTTTCTTTGCATGTACTGCCTGATTGGTTTCATGTCGTTCAACAGCCTAGGATTGAGTTCTCTCGTATTTTATATAGGAGCAGAGCTAATGCCAGTTAGACATAGAAACATCGGTGGCGCTATTTACATTATCATCAATTGTGGATTGTACGCTTTTACGTTAAAAATATCACCGTATATGATAGCGTATATTGGAATGTGTGGAACGTTTTTAATATTTACTGTAAATGCTATTATTTGTTCTTTGTATGTTTGGAAATACGTTCCCGAAACAAAAGGGATAACTCTGCAAGAACTGGAAGATTATTATATGTTCGGAAAGTATATAAAGAGAACGGATGCACATAAATCTTTAACCTTATCAGAATGTTAATAATTAAGTAATGGTGCCTTCCTTTAAATACCCATACTTATTTCAGCATTTTTATGAGTATTATAGAAGTGTTTATCTGTGTTTCTATGTCTTATTATTAATAATTATACTAAAATTAAACCGGATTTTATTATTTACTTTTTAATTAACTAAAATTTTGGAGATGTCGGACCCAGCGAATTAAACGTCTCTGCTCTTAGTCAAATTTTTTTTTAATCGTTAGTATGTAAGTGAGTTTGTGTGGGTGTAGCAATATATCTTTTTCTTTTTATGCACCATACGATTTGTATATTTGCCAGCGGCATTATTCAAATAAAATATGATCCAGTAACCAAATAGCCGTGGTCAAGTTGCGGTCACGCTATGTACCCTAGTAAAACGATGGGGAATTTACAATAGCCTCAATGGAGATTTTCGCTTTATATCTGTTACTCGTACCCACGCTAGTGTTCATAAACAAGACATAATTAGTTAATACCGTACCATTATTACTAATAATACTTGAAGAATTGCAATAAATATGCAGTCGAACACGACATTATTTCTGCAAACAAATAATTATAAGATAATTCCTTATAGTATTTTGATATATTTAACAATCATGGTATAATTGCTATCGTGTTTTGTTTAGGAGCTGAGTAGGAGCCAGACCAAACAAGATTAATTACAATGCCAGTAGCTTCTTAAATATATGGCATGGCTGTAAGCGCTGACATGAGTACTACTCCCTTCAAGATCTTCCATTCTTTTGTAATGGAATAACTTTACCAGATAACATAATTATTAAGTTTAGGATGTGGCTGATGTTAATGCATGCTATGGTTAGCATAAACTATTTTTATCTTACGAGATGTAGACGACAAAAACTAACGTGAGAATAGCGGCCTCATTTATGAAACGCTAGAATGACTTAATCACTCGCTAATGAAGTCACTTACGAAAGATAACAGAGCAATATTTTGGTATATCAATCGTAAGTGACGTCATTAGCTAATGAAAAATAAGGCCATGTAGCATTTGCTTTTTGTCGACCGTGCGAGCGCAAACTTTTCCTTGCTCCTTGACATCCATATTTAGATTTGATTGATGTTTTGACATCTACAGTTCGCAACTTAAACCGATACCCGTAATTTTTTCAAGATGGTGTCGCCATGGGAGTTAACAACTTAGAAAAGATCATTTTAAAGCCAGCTTACACGTACATACTAGAAGTCAGTGAATAATAATTATTAAGTTAACGTTAGTGTTTGAAGTTATTATTAGCATTTTTTTCATACATTATACTAAGTATGTGAAAAATAGTATCTTAAGAATATAATTGTGTTATGCAAGGTCAAATAACTTGTATTGTGTGTTGCGGATTTAAAAGATGTGATGCAATACTAACATGACAAGTATCATCATCATCATCAGCTAACTTTAGCCTACAGCTCTCCCGCGGCCACTCGGACCTATCCTAAGCTTTTCGTTTCCACCCCCTGCCTGTTATACTTTCTATATATATGCTCCACCGCTCCAGTCGCTGAGCATCTTACTCTACGTTTGCTTCTGATAATATCAACTAAATAGATTACGAACGAGCGCTTGAAGAGTCAACATCTCCTGAGGATGCCTAGTGTTAACGCAAAACATGTGTCGAGGAAGTCGGATACTGAGAGAAAGAGAAATAATAAGGTGAGATGTGGCGGTGATGAGGAGGAACCACAACATAAAAACAAAAATAAAATAAAAGAAATAATTCACAGAAAAATCGACTGAGGCCTGATAAGGAACAAGATGATTTTGTCCTTCGTGTGCAGTTGGTGAAAGGACAAATAACTGTACCACATATATAAGCCAACATGTTATCGGAAAAATGATAACATGTTAGTTTATATTCGATAATAGTGCACTGCCTTTTTGTTTTAAAGGTATTTCAGTTCACATAGAGTTTTTTTTTTTTTTATAATAATTTCGTTAACTGTATTCAACTTATTTTATTTATACGTTATAGTAGGTATCATTAAGATTCTGGTAATACTCGCAATGGAACATACATGCTTATTAATCACATATCTTGCAATATAACTAATTGGATAAAAGGGTCCAGTTAGTTACATTAATTAAAAAATATAAAATAATGGAACTATTTGGACAAAAGAGTCCAACTAGGTATTAGTCGGCACAAATTTATCGTGATATATCTTCGAGTACCTACAACGCACGCAGATGTTAAAACATAACTGCGAACTATATTTAACTGCATAGTAAATACTCGTACAGTGGAAAAGACAATTAATCAATCAATGACTAGATTATGGCAAATACGTGGAAAAGATTTAATAGGGAATCGAATACTCGTTACTGATACGCATTTTTCACAACATCTACGTTGTGAAAAATTCGTAGCAGTAATATTTACACCAATATGTCAAGTTCTGCCAAAAGCACTCAGTACCGAGGCTCGTGTAACAGAAAATATGTAACCATACATACCTACTTGCCGACCGACTAACTTCGTGCCGCTTAAAAGTCGATAAATGTCGGCAAATACATGAGCTTTCAAGTGAGCAAGATGGCAGGTTGTAGAAACCCAATCTCAATAAATAAATACTTTCTAATTCTTTACTAAATTATTAGTACACAGGGTTATCGCTTGAGGTGTACTTAGCCGAGAGAGGGTTACTATACTCGTAATTAAAAATAACATTTTCAACCATAACACCAACTCTTGAATTCAAGAAAAAATATCAGCTCTATCATAGAGAACTAGAAGCCATAACTATCATTCATACGTTCAGCTAAAGACGCTGTTGATAGCAGAAGGACAAAAAAACTTACGGACGGGTTAGATCAAGACTGATAAATTATTGCTTAATTAATACGAGAACTTAAAGACGTATCAGTGACAATAACTTAATTCAGATATATCTCCGATATACGAAATCTGGTCCACGTAAATTGTGTCGAACATCACATCTAGCCTTCATGGTTTTGTAGAAACTAAAAGGGTGCATATAATAAGAAGCCTAGCAGCTTAAAAATTAGTAGATACGTTATATGTCTGCCTGTGTAAAACTTTAATTGGTTTTATTATTATTGGTGTTCTACTCGTATTACTATCGTTAATTTATTCTAAAGGTCGTTTAAAATTCTTATTATTCAATTACTTTACATACAACTAGTCGCTTGTCTATTTTTAAATCACCTTAAAGAATACTTCAAATACATTAATTTTTATATTCTCGTATATTTTCGTATATTATACATTTTTTTAGGGTAATAAAGATTTACAACTCTACAAAATGTTCTTGTCATATCACTTATAGATTCGTTTCATGGATTCGGTCGTATTGTTGCAGAAATAAAATATTAAATTTTTAATGCAATTAAACGATGTACAATTAGTTTCATTGGCATTTTTAAAAAGTGACAACCAACTTCAATTTTATTCAGCCCTCACATACAGATCTTACAATTATTTTCATTTGAAAACCAAACTACGAATATTTTTTCAATAAAATGTATACAGAACTAACGTTGCAGTACTCGTATGTCCCACCGATCAAAAGAATTATCAAATTCGATTCATCAATAGCGGAGTTATCGCGTAACAATCATTCAATAAATTAACAAAATTCAGTTGAATTGAGAACCTCCTAAAATATATTCTTAGTACACTCTGTAATGAATCCACCAACGAAATGTAATGTCTCTAAATTCAGCGGTCTAAGCTCTGTATTGATTCTTAGCAAATATCGTGCGTTATCGTTTAAGGTTGTTGAACAAACTTAATTAATATACTGTGTTTTCAATTCATGCCCCCAATTAATGCAGAATAATGGCTAAAATGCATCAAATTTTAGTATTTTAAGGAATTTAACTTGACCACGTGAGTTTTGGTTTCAGTTTCGGTTTCGGCCGGAAAACCAGTTTCGGTCGGACTCTACAGATAAGTGCCATCGTTGTAGACGCGAACGACTCCTTTTATCTCTGATAAAGTTCAACGAATTTGTACAAAACTATAGTTGCCTTACCTTACCTACCCATAGTTGCCTTCCTTAGTTATTTTTTTAAAAACAATATAATTTGATTTGGTGTTTTAGTCAATGTAATAAAATTAAGGCAAAGCGAATACAAATAAACAAGTTTTCTTTACCTATAAAAAAACAATATCAAATATATAAAGATATATATAAAGGTTAGTAGTTATTTTAAATTTTAGTATATTTTATGTAATCCTTGATATTGTTTCTGAATACTTTACACAATGGATTCCAAAAACACAGACATATATATAGATACACACTTGCCATTATTTAACACAAAAAAACGTTTTACGATCATAATGAGTATTAACTGTTCGTCAACAATTCACAATCGAAACAATAGAGAGCTCGTCATTTCTGTAAGTCCTTTGCAAAAGGTGGCTGTATTGAAGTTTCATACAAAGAAAAGTGCATTTAAGTTTAACATTCTTTATTCAACGTGAATAAACATGTGATTATATATCTAAAACGTTTAGGAAAGTTATTGCTATAGTCTAAAAATACACAGTAACTATGTTCAAAACGCCAATTTTGAGACAGGTATGTGTTTTAATATTTAAAAAAAATGTGTATTTTCTGATACAAAACGGTGCAGGTGTACGCTTTAAATATGTATGATCAATGTACGAGTACTGTAACGTCATCACGTCATTTTGAAAACAATAAAAATGTAAAACGAAATGACTGTTATTAATTTTTTTTTTTAAATTGCCACTCGAATATGGAGTCATAATAATTCAGCATTTCTAAGTTAGTGGCAGCCTAGTCAAGTTAGTGGTAGTCTAGTCGGTGAGGCCGGTACAAGCGAAAGGGCACGGGTTCAAATCCAGGTTCAGGCATGCAACTCTGAGTTATTCACTCTGCATATTGGAATTAATGACCACTCGCTTAAACGGTGAAGGAAAACATCGTGAGGAAAACCTGCTTGTCGTAGAAGGTTAATAACTTCAAAGATAAGTGAATTCCTCAACCCGCAATTTGACCAGCGTGGTGGACTACGGCCTTACAGCCCCTTCATGAGGAGACCCATAGACCCAGGGAGCAATGGGACGCTATTGGTTGGTACGTTTATGTGAATAATTAACTTACCCTAACACACTAAAATTACTACAAAATAATAATATGCTAAGTTATAAGTGCGTGGCGCGTAGCTCATTAGAGTTTTGCGTTAGAGGCTATGACGTCACCAAAATGTAGAATAATGATTTTAGCATACTACACTAGCAAATTAGGTTAGAAGTGTACAAAAACGAAGCTGGGTCATCGTACTCCTTAAAACATAGAAGTGTATCCACTGTAGAACATATTTTTGCAAAATTCTAAAAAAATAATATTGTGTCCGCCATACAATTTCACTTATCACGTGAGCAATTTTTGTATGGAGAATATAACATTATTTTCAGAAATTTTGCAGTTTTCATCTACAATGGGTTCACCTTGATTGGTAGACCAACACCCTAAGTATTGTCACGCCAATCTGTAACACGTTGTATATATGGCTGCCAGTAAATGAATTTATAATAGGTACACGACTATTAATTTTGCTAAATGTACTCGTATATTGTCTGCTGATTTTTTGTCGAATTAAATGTTGGTTCCCATAGTGAAAGTTTCAAGTCACGATAACTAGAATGGCCTCTTTCCACTCTGACCACCCCTAAACCCTCACCATGTATCATTAAATGCTACTGAAGCGACTGAAATACATACTAAGTTTTAACATATAATAAATAAGAAGTTTGTAGCGATGGTGGCCAAGTGGTTAGTGGAGTCGATTGCCGTGCAAGAGGTATGAGGTTAGATCTCACGAAATATGCAAAAAAATAGAGCCTGAGGTACCGGTGGAGGAAAACATCGTGAAGAAACCAAATCATGGTGGTAGAGCGTTTTCTAACGCTCACCTGGCTAGCTACCACCCTCAAGTTGATAAACCTGTCGCCAAGCACCTAACGGTGTGTTCCGGCAGCCTTCCTTCAGATCTAGTGTATTCCAAGATTAGACATGCTCCATTTAGGATGACAGCGCGTCACTTACATCTATGCTCGTGCGAGCTGGTGGTCGAATGCCTGGCTGTCATGGATAGAAAAAAAAGTAAAACAAAATTGGGTAGGTGCATGAATAGTAAATAAATAATAATTAATAACGCAAATAAAACAAAACTATAAGAAGATTTACATTCAGCAGAACGTATCATATAAGTTAGCACGACAAGAATGTGAAAATTCATTAAACTGCAGTCATCATCTAAACTAATGCAATGGATTCGATCATTTATTGTCCAATACAAAATATTACAATGAAATATTATTTATGATTGATTTATGATAATGAGTGAAAAGTAATGACACAAAGTCGCGCTGAGCCTACTCATACACAATAATAATTATATTACCTAACTGTTTAATATTAATTGTTAGTAATTAAATTATTTCAGTCAATTATTTTTAACATTACTTTACATAACCTAAGGCTAATTAATTATTAATCGAATGCAGTTTTCTTAATTAGGTACATAACAACTTGAAAATATATAACTAATAATACTTAACTTATATCTGGAAATATCAAAACATCGTCTGGTGGAAGCGTCCTGTGACCAGAATGCTGGTTCTTATTTTGGTCAGAAAATTAGCATTACCATTCAACGCGGCAATGCAGCCAGCATTCATGGAACTTTCCCTTCTACTGGGATTTATTTATTAGTAGATTAGTTTTTATAGCTGTGAATGTTTTTATTTTTTCTTTTACTTTTGTGTTTTATTAAACTTGTTTTGAGAACTTGCTGAAAAGTGTACCTATCTTTCTCTATATCAAAATATTACTTTAATAAAACAAACTAATAAAGTTAGGTAAGGAGAGACAGATTATACTTTTAACCCCTTATTAGAAAGGAATACTTTTTATGTATTGTATCCCGTTATAAGCGCGATATAATGTGACTGTATGTATTTATACAAAATAAATATAATAATACTACTTAGCCAAGAGGGTCGTTTTACCTACATCAACGAACAACTTTCACTGTGGGATCAACTCTAAATTCGAGAAAAACTTTAAATGCCGATGAACTTTAAATGAACCAGTTGTTTGTTTTGTCGAATTTCAGGTAACATATACTTTTACTCAATTAAAAACTTAAATATATAATTCTAATACAAAAACTAACTTAAAAGAACCTACGCTGTAAAAATCTTTGCTGACCGCAAACCTTGGGAGTAGAATATATGTAGCAGTAGACTACAGACCAGTTAGCTGGTGATGATCCTTAATACGTGAGGAATATTAGTGTGGAGCTACGAATCAAGAACGTAATGTACTACAACTGTCTTAGTATAGAAACGCGTTTCAACTTTGAGCATCTTTTGTCTCTTTTTATCTGATATTATGATTATTACATAGTATCAAAATTTTTATGAATTTTTAACTAACCACTTTTCTCAATATCAGCAATCGTTGAGTAGTTTCGTTCAGTGGTACGAATCGACCACAACGTACATAGGGCTTTTCGCACCGCTCGAATCACTGCGGTGTGAATGGTCCCATTCAAGAACAGTACTTGGGCGATTCGCACCGCGCTTCGAATCGCTCATGGTACGAAACGAATAATGACACACATCATACGCTAAAACAACACAATTGACGCTGAACATTCAGACGCGTTTATAAATAAGGCCGTAAGTATTTGACTTTGTAGTAACTCTAAGGCAAAACACGAGCAAATAAACCAGGTCTGGCAAATACTGCTTCGTCTTATTCAAATTGCTTGTGACAAAGCTCTGACGTTTTAGTTTTTAGAATTACATTATTAACTTTCAGTGGCTTTGTGAGCTGTACTAATCTCATACCTGTATTTGCTGAAATATTATTTCCCGTTTTTATCTCCACAGCTCAGTCAATTTGAAAATTTTACAAATATTGTGAAGAAGGAAAAATTATCATATAATTATTGAACTTGTTCACAAAATTTTACGATAATCGGTCGAGGAATGCGACGTATAAAGGATAACAACCAAACAACCGAACATCCGGACCGATATACAACAGCATTATTGTAACTTAAACAAAAACCTTCGCTAATTCAAGGTCATCGACGAGAAAACATTTTATTCTATCCAATATCGATGTTCACGGTGAATTAATTACAAATTCGGTGGCTCATAACATTAAACAGGGACAACATGGGAGGCATACCCATTATTACCCATGCCTTATAAAAATCGATCATGAAGCTTGATTTTGAAGTTGATGTAACTGAAATAGTTCTATCTATTTTCAAACATAATAACATTATATATCTAATCTGTTCACCGTTATTTAAAAAAAATGTAACAAACATGTAAAAAAAATTACATTCAAATTCAGTAATTCTTTTTTTTTTTTTGAAGTTTATAAAAAAAAACATGGAATAATAGATACAACATATTTTTAAATTGGTGAAAAATGAAGTGTAATCTATGTGTAACATTATAATCTGCAAGCGCGCAAGTACAAGATTCAGAACGTAAATAACATCTATGTATATTATTGTTGCAGCTTATTGTCGCCGTGTCACCCCAGCTGGCAGCACTGTCTGCAGGTAATATTATAAATTATCTTTTTGTTATACGCTTTTTAATTGTTATCTTATGATGCTACTTCGATAATGTATTGTGCTCTCTACGGAAAACAATGTAAATTATGTATTACTCTCGGTAACCAAGTCCAGTCATCCTAGTAAGTTAATTTAATTTTTTAGTCTCATCTTGGACCTTAGATTTTAAGTCGCGGACGTCACGGATATGTAGATTTTGAGTCAACTTTAGGATGTCCAAATAAATATTCATACGATTTTATGTGGTGGGTATCTCAAATTCCGAGATACTAACCCAATTTTGATTGATATAAGTCGACTAATGGACTGGACGTGTGATTAGACATCATAGGAAATTGGACGATCGCCGTACCACATTGGTTATGCTTGCTTCAAGAACTGGCGGTCTCGGTTTCGATTGCCCGGTAATCTAAGTGTGGAGCTATAAGTATGCGAGGTTCTTTTGTCCGATATAATTGAAAATACAACAATAAAAATCAATGGATGGATCTAAGAATGAATTTAGATAAAATTTCGATGGGACCTTGTGCCTTATCAAACAAAGAGATATGTTTTAAATCGGTTCAGCTGTATCTAATGACTAAGGTGACCATTAAAAAACGGAGCACCTTCTTCTTTTTTTTTGAGACGTCGGTTAAAAATTACGTCAAGCTCAATAATTAGAACGAAATTTTTATCCCAAATCCAGCAGATAACGCAAGAGGTTCCAATCCAAAAAATATTTTATATAAATGTAATTTATGGAATAGTTTTGTCAGTTTGTTAGAGTATAGTGCATTTGTAATTCCAGGTGGTGCAGTAACGTATCCAGCAGTGCTGCTGCAGCAGCTGGGAGCTAACGACACATCCATTGAGCTGGACATGAACACCGCATCTTGGATCGGTAAGAATACGTGTAGTTATAACTTTAAACAAATTGAAAAGGATGGCCATTGCAATTAAATGGAACTATTTAAACTTAGATCTGTTTTTCTGTATGTATTTATTTCTCGCTTTATTCGTTTATCATGAAACAATATATCTTAAGTACGTAGTTAAATAGTTTACTATGACATAATTTATACAGGTAATTGAGTGTAATAACTAACTAGTAATATTGGACCGTTTTTGATAAAATGTATACACGGCTCTACACAAGAAGCTATAAACAGATTTTTTATAACCGGTCTATGAAACTCCGAGTTATCAGGTAAAAATTAACAATATTAACATCTTCAGTAGTAATCTCTCGTATAGGTCATAATCTACTCGTGAATTGCCAAAATTTACTAAAGCGAAACGAAGATACTTGATATTAGTGGCAAGCGCTAGAGAATTTATGTACCTATGAATAGTTAATTTACGGTTACTGGAAATGATTAGACGTTAATAATAAAAAACGTAATGCAAATGAAGAGTCCGTTTTTACTTTTTAAGTAAATTATTATGCAGTTTTTAACGATATTAATTGAATTTTTATGCATCATTTACTGCACTAAAATTACACAATCTCTCAATTTACCAACTTGTGTGAAATGTCAGCGTGCGTACTTGAAAGTCTGAAGTAAGATTAACAGGAAAATTGGCAAGCAAATAGCAATTTTACACAAAAACACAACATTTGATAAATTGTATGTTAGGTTTGTTCTAATTTCAAAAAAACCGCGTATAATTGCGTGTGCTTTATAAAAAGTTTGATACCTACAGCTAATTAATTATACGAGGGCGGAGGGTTAAGTCTGGTATAAATAAAACAAGGAGTGATATTTATTTAAAAATTACTATTTATTTTTCAACGTAGTTTGCTTCTAACTCAATGCACTTCATCTAGCGTGTCTCTAACTTTTCGATCCCCTCCTAGATCCTTTATTATAATAAGACTTAGGCAACCCTTAGAAATAGGCGGTGGTTTCATGCATGATTGCTTCATTGGAGCTAAATCTTTTTCCACCAAGCCATTTCTTTAAATTCGGAAACAAAAAATAATCGCAAGGGGCTAAATCTGGCGAATATGGTGGATGAGAAAGCAACTCATAGCGTAACTCATGAAATTTGGCCATGGCAATCGCGCAGATGTGCACTCTTGCGTTGTCTTGGTGAAAGAGGATTTCCTTCTTTGCCAAATGCGGTCATTTTTCAGCTAAAATTCTGTGAAATTGTTCTAATAAATTGGCATAATAAGCGCCATTAATCGATTCACCCTTCTCTAAGTAGTCAATATGGATCCACGGACTCCACGGGCATCCCAGAAAACTGTAGCCATAACTTTATTGGCCGATAAAACTGCTTTGGCCTTCTTCGGAGGTGGTTCACCCGCAGCAATCCACTGTTTCGATTGTTGTTTGGTTTCGGGTGTATGGTGATGGATCCATGTTTCCTGTACAGTTGCAAAACGTCGCAAGAATTCCGTCTTATTCTGTAGAAACAACGCCAAACCTGCTTCCGAAGTGTCACACGCACGCGTTTTTGATCAAAATTCAGTAGGTAATCGCGGCACCCATCTCGCGGAGAGCTTCCTCATATCTAAATGTTAGTGTAAGATATTGCGCACACGTTCGTCTGAGATGCCTACTACCTCAACTATCTCGCGCACTTTTACTCTTCGGTCGTTTAACACTATGTCATGGATTTAAGCGATCATTTCTGGAGTAGTGACCTCAACCGGGCGTCCTGGACGTTCGGCATCACTTGTGCTTGTACGACCACATTTAAATCAGTAAACCACTTATGAATCATTTTACTTGACGGAGCGGAGTCGCCGTAATATTTATCAAGCTCTTGTTTTGTTTCTGTAATTGTTTTTTTTCTCAAAAAGTAATGTTTAATTAACACACGAAATTCACTTTTCTCCATCTTTGCGAAAATGCGTTAAATTGTTTTATTTAATGGCTGTTAAAAAAAACCGGCGGTACTGGCTGAAATTTTTAATTTCGTCTTTCAAAAAAGAGTTTAACATGGAGGTTTTATGCAATTTGCGATAACTTTATTCCAAAATATTTTTTTACCAGACTTATTACTCCGCCCTCGTATAAGTTTAAGGCAAGTTACATGTTGATAATTACTTTTAAACAAATATGTTAATTTTCAGGTTCAATACACGGAATAGCAGGCATCCCCAGCATACTCCTCCCGGCAGTGATGCAGTGGAGAGGGAGAAAGTTCGCTTTCATGTTCGCATGTCTTGTACTCATCGCCGGGTGGGTGGCGGCATTCACAGCGCATACCACCACATCCATATTAATCAGCGAATCTATACACGGATTAGGCACAAACAGTTTGCTAGCCGTTAGCCTCCTCAGCTTGAGTGAAATGGTCGCGCCGAGATATAGAAATGTATCCATGCAAATGTTCGGCATAGTCCAATCCCTAGGAATGGCAATCGGTGGTATCATGGCCCGATTGGTCCATTGGAGGACTGTCAGCATAATCATGTGCTCACCGGCTGTCGTAGCTTTGATTATAGCCTGCATGTGGCCCGAGTCACCTTCTTGGCTTGCGTGCAAAGGGAAATTCGACAAATGCGAAAAAGCATTCAATTGGTTGAGAGGAACGGACGAAATATCACAGAGGGAATTGCGAAGTCTCATCACGGCACAACGGCAACACTTACACAGCACGAAGAGCAACAAAGAAAGGAGCATCAGAAGCTTTATGATGAGAGTCAGAAGCAGAGATTTCTATTTGCCGAGTTTGCACATATTTCTACTTATTAACATGATGTACTGGAGCGGGAGCGCTGTCGTTTTGATATATTGCATGGACATGATAAAGAGAGCTACTCAAAACGACGATGCGGCTTTCTACGGTGGCATAGCAATTAATGCTATCTTATTTGTCGGAGTGACGATTTCGGGTATTTTAATAAGATACTTCAACAACAAAACTGTGTTGTTATGCAGCACTTTTGCAGCCTCTTTGTGCTTGATGAGCGTTTCTTTGGCTTCTTTACTGCAGTGGTTAGAAATGTTACCTAAAGACTCGTTACTATGTTCATACTTTCTAATAGCGTTCATGATACCGAATTGTTTGGGGTTGAATTCTATAGTGTTTGTGATTGGAGCAGAATTAATGCCTGTGAGGCATAGGAGTATCGGAGGAGCGTTGTATGTGATATACAACTGTGCGTTACTAGCCACTTCACTGAAGATATCTCCATATTTGATGTACTATTTAGATCTATGGGGGACGTTCTCAATATATGCGTCGAACGCAACCATTTGCGGTTTGCTTGTGTGGCGATATGTACCAGAAACGAAGGGGAGAACTCTGCAAGAGATAGAAGATTATTATACTGATGGAAAATTCGGGAAGATGCGTGATAATGTAGACTTCAACTCGGACCAACCATTAGCATGTTAAACATCAGCTTATATCTTTTTGGCTTTTGCAATTATTTATTTATAATCAGATATCAATCCTGATTTACCGTTCATGCTTTACTAATAAATTATGTACGTTGCATATGTTGTACTCAGATTTATTTATCATTGTCGCATAATATTAATATAATATTAACTCTAACAAGTGCCATCGAAAAAGTAAATTATTACACTCTCATTGATTATTGTTGTAATAAACGGTTGAGAAAATTAGATAAGTATATCTAA
Source organism: Ligdia adustata (assembly GCA_947049295.1). Taxonomy (NCBI): domain Eukaryota; kingdom Metazoa; phylum Arthropoda; class Insecta; order Lepidoptera; family Geometridae; genus Ligdia; species Ligdia adustata. Next base: position 9,029,172 of record OX346237.1, read on the forward strand.
TACCTGGTAGGAATAATATTCATATAATGAAATAACAAATACCGTCAAACGCGTACAACTGCTCTTCTCTTCTACATTATGATTTTGTTTATGAAAGGGAAATCTATCTAATATACCTAGTTGTAACGACATTTGCAGCACCATCATCAGCTTGACCTTGTCAATCTGAAAATCTAGCCCAACTACAAGCATAGCCAGTAGTTTCACCAGAAACTGGTGAGTAGTTCTATAGTGTGATTCCTGAGTTTTTAAGAAATAAGACGGTTGGTTGGGCATGACCGGAAGAAGACAAGAGATGAAGAAGTTGGAAAACAAGACAACAAAAACACTACAACACAACACAAAAACAACTAAACACAACAATAAAAAACTAAGGATACTACTACCGAGTTGCGTGTATTGGCAGAGACCTATGTCTAGCAGTAGATGAGAGTAAGCAGATGACGCGATAAAGAAATTAGACGGCCACCTGGTTATTTCTTTGAAACTAGCGTGATTACCACTGCCAATTCACAATATTATTATTTTTTGTATGGCGATTCCTAAATGTCACTTTGTTTAAGCGTTACGTAAGTAATACATTCATCCGCTAAACATACGTCCAAATTATTTCGACGTAAGCGATCTTTATTTTTGTGCTACACTTTTTTATCGCCTCATGCGCAAAAACTGCATCGTTCACTTGTTCTCATTTATTTTATTAGCATAAAAACCGAACGTTTCCTTTTCGAGTCGTCATTCCTATTATATATATAATTCAGTTTTTTTTATAGTCGATAGAGTCCTTGCCCTTGACCGCATCTCACCTGATGTAAAGTAACGATGTGGTCTAGGATGTAGCGCGCTTGCCTAGAAGAAACCGATTCACTCGCGATTTGAAGAGACCGAGATTATAGCTATCGGGAAATACAGAACTTGGCAGCGAATTCCACAACCTGGCAGTTCGTACAATAAATGTAGACGCGAAGCGTTTTGTGCGAGTCCGTGGAACCTCTACCATGAACCGGTGGCGCCTTACAGTATCTCTACTCGTCCGATTGTAGAATGGAGATGGAGGAATTAATTCATGCAATTCCAAGGCACACTCCCCGAAATGTATCCGATAAAAGACCGATAGGACCGATAGATACCGTCACTTTTCGACGATGCTCGAGGCTTTGAAGTTTAAATTTGGCCAGAGCATCGTTACCTATAAGTTTTTAGCTCGCCTTTCGACAGACTCCAACGCTTCAAGCTGATATTTTGCTGATCCATCACAAAAATGCGAGCAGTACTCCATACACGATCGAACTTGTGCTTTATACAGAGTGAGCAACTGTTCCGACGTGAAGTACCGCCGCACCTTTGAGAGGATACCCAGCTTTTTGGCAGCTAACTGAGCTTTGGACTCAATATACACGCCAAAATTGAGCGTTGAAGTCAGCGTGACACCTAAGAGCACAACGTGGTCGGTTAGGGGAACGGATACATCTCGGAAAGTAGGGGCCAGCTGGAATGGCCTCTTTTTGGCGGAGAACAGACACGCCTGCGTCTTAGCAGCATTGAACCTGACCAGATTGGCATCGCCCCAATCAGAGACTGCCCTGAGGGACAAGTTCAATCGCTCGACCATAGCTTCTCTAAGTAACTGAACTGCAGCCGCACTGGCACGTGGGAAAGAAATGTCAGTTGTCATAATATAGTGAATCGTCAAATTTAAAAAAAATTATAAATATAAAATACCATACTATTTATAATAGTTAATTAACAAAACAATACGAAAATGCAATTTTCGCTTTTTATAAGACAAGTAATTAAGTAACTGATTAATCAACTAATATCGATTTTTATTAAAATTAGAATAAAAAGCTGGATTTAATAATGTTTGGGTAGTTGTCTTATCTGATGAAAAACAATTAAATAAAGTTTAATTCTTCTTTCCAGCTTTTCGTGGCGTTATCTCTGTTTTTGGCAGGTTTATCGTCAGGCGGTGCTGTCACATACCCCACAGTCCTGCTATAACTGCTCAGGGAAAACGGCACAAGTATGGAGATAGATTTTGAAACCTCTACTTGGATGGGTATTACATAATTTAATCCCCCCATACCTTTTCTACAATCGCACTAGTAAATATAATGCAAGACGCCACCGGTACATGGTAGATTCCACAGACTCGCACTAAACGCTTTGCTTCAACGTTTACTCGTATTAAACAAACAGCCAAGTGGTGGAATTTCCTTTCGAGTTCTCTATTTCCCGATAGCTATAATCTCGGTATTTTTTAATCGCGAGTGAATTGGTTTCTTGAAGTATTTTCATTCCACCACTAATGCAATAGCAGGGAAGGAAATTCGTCTTTATCGACTTGTCTTGTAACCATTACCGGTTGGATCCTCGCCTACTTCGTTACCAGCTCTACCGTACTACTTCTCAGCGAATAATTCCATGGCTTAGTCACCAGCAGCATGCTTGCTGTTACTTGTCTAACGATCACGGAAATTATATCACCTAAATACAGAGACAAATTCAATAGTCGAAACTATTGGTATGGCCACAGACGGCTTACTCATGCAATACTGCCATTGAAAAAGTATTAGCATCATAATGCTTATACCAATGGTAATAAGAGTGTTAGTCGCCATCATAGTACCTGAACCCCCGTATTGGCTGGTTTATAAAGGCGATTTTGACAAGTGCGAGAGAAATTTCGTATGGCTCAGAGGGTCATATTGATTCTAAGAAAGAATTGAAAGACTTGACGAATGATCAAAAAGATGTTGATAATAAGTTTGGCGTCAAATCTATTAACTAATTTTGGGCAACGTTAATATCTAGAGACTTTTATGTTCCAGCTTTGCATATTTGTATTATTCAGTTTCTGATATACGGCAGCGGAAGTATAGTTACTTTAGTGAATTCGATTGAATTGCTCAAGAAGGTCACGTATGTTCATGGTATTTCTTATTTTGGCGGGTTCATTATGAATGTTTTGCTGTGTTTGGGAATGTGTTTCGGTATTTTGTTGGATAAGTATTTTACTAAAAAGTCAGTGTTGCTATGGAGCGCTTTATGCGCTGCATTATATCTAATCATTTGCAGTGTATTTTCGTATTGTCAATCTATTGGACTATGGCCTCGTGCTTCTTAAGTAGGTTTATTCTGTCTTTCGGGCTTTATGTTTTCTAATAACGCAAGTATTTTATGATCTGTATATCCATTAGCGGGAGCATTAATACCAATAAAGAATAGAGGATTGGGAGGGGCTCTGATGTTGATCAATACAGGAGTGTTTCATACAATTCGTTTAGTTTAGTTCAGCTCCTTCGGAATGCTCACATCCTTGCTCTTGTATATAACATCTTATTCAATCCCACTACACCACAATATTTAAAAGAGTGTTTCTCTTATTTTCACAATACCCACTCTTTGCCTCTTCGGTCATCGGAAAATCTTACTCTAAAGATGCCAACGCACTGCAAAACATTCTTTAAATACTCTTTCACCGTCCAGCCAGACTTGCTTTGGAATGCTTTACCTCTGGATATAAGAAAAGCCTTGAGTAGCTTCAAGGATAAGGTAATTAAGTTTAATCTGTCATCTGTGTGATCGTAAGTTTTCTGTTGTATGTATTATTGTCTACGTTGCTTATTTGTTTAATTACTATGATATATTATTATACTGTTTAGTAGATGTATTGTATGTATTAATTATAATATTTTGTGTATTAAGTTAATTAAGTATATTCTTTATTGTATACACCGTCCTATTTCATTTAAGTTTTTTCACAATGGTCTCCATCCTAAGGTTGCCTAGAAGAGATCGCCTTTTAGCGATAAGGCCGCCACTTGTAACACTATATTTTGTGTGTCTGCAATAACGAATTGATCTATCTATCTCCTTAGATGTTCTTTTATTTACAAATGTGGGGTACCTATACTCGTTCAGGCAGAGAATGTCCAGTGCGTTAAAGAGTCCCATTTCAACTCTGTAAAGTCTGATTAAGTCTCGTGATTGTTTATGACTAGTGTCCATATATGTGTAACGCACCAACTCGTCTAATATCTATAACGGTCTAGTGTCCAAAGTTGTCAAGTAGGTATTTGAAATCCTACATTATCCAATGTTTGATATTGTTCAGTTCTTGAAAAATAACGTTTTAATAAATTGTTTTAATAAGTAACTAAAATCAGCAGGGCTTTATGTATATTTTAAAGAAGTGAATGTTGAATCACATGTTTTTCAAAAATTTTATATCGTAGGAAGTAATAGAAATTCAACATGTGGTCTTGAATAAGTTAGGCTGAACAATTCCAGACTAAACAATTTAAGACTAGACAGTTTTAAGCACGTGTCTATTTAAGACTAGACGATTGATACCACTGGACATTTCCGGAATGGAACCATTTGATACTAGACGGTTTAGGTGACTGGACGTAATCAGTCTTTACAAAGTTGACATTAAGACGGTTTAACACACTGGACGTTTCTGGACACCAGACCATTATCTGCCTAAACGCCTATACTGTGTATGCAGGTTTAACTATATGTTGTACTCTTTTAATATACAGATATGTTCCCGAGACAAAGGAGCGTAGTTTGAAAGAAATAGCGATATTACGTACAGTGATTATCAGGAAAAACTTGAATGTTATAATTATGGAAATAAATTCGATGCCTCTGTGCTGATACAGAGATAAAAGGTTCATGTTATTAATTTAATTTAGATATTTAAAATAACTAAGTAATTAGTAATAAAGAAGTAATACAATTATTTATCTACACAAAGGCGAAATAACGAAAAAAATATTTGATTTCCACGGAAAAGATGTGACTACAAATAACTTACAACAGTAGTGACTACAAGTAGAACACTGTTCATAAGAACAGTGTTCTACTTGTAGTCACTACTGGTCTACTGGATGTCAAAACATGTTTTCGAATTTTATATAGTAAATTCTTACTTGTATATAATGTTTTGAGTGACTGAATTTGAGTCACCCATTCAGTCACGAATAGATAGGTATAAATAACATAAAGTAAACATCTTTTTAGCTATGAAAAGAAAAGAGTTTTTTACCTCTATTTACTAAATTTTATGTTGAGTTAATAAGAATAAATTATACAGAAACAATATATTAGAAGATAAACTGTGAATATTTTAACCAAATAGCAGTAGTAATAATCATGGGAATAGTTATGTATAAATTGTAGTGATGTTTTGACGTAGTTAATTTTGATAATTTATCTTATAAATTATGTTAATAGTTATAACGTAAACCTTACTAAGTCAAGAAAAAAAAACTCTTTATTATTTATACTCATTAATAATTAAAGGTCTTTGTACTGATTCTGAACCTTAGCAAAAAATGTGGAGGTTTAGAACTCGTCAGAATCTTTGTTCCCTAATTTCTTACAATTCCTAGATCTATTTGGAAAATTATTCATATGTTCAATTAAAAGGGTATAGATAGATAGATAGACAACTCTTTATTCAAAAACAAGCTTAACAATAAATAAATAACAGAGACAAAATTGTAAACATATTCTAGTTTTTAAATGGCGGCCTTATCGCTTAAAGCGATCTCTTCCAGGCAACCAAGCACGTACAAGATAATTACATAATATTAAAGAGGCCTTAAAATATAACACTAACAACTTAAAAACTCTCAATACAAATATATAAATATAATACATACATATATTAATACAATACATACATATATAAATACAATACATACAAATGCATATACAATACAATACTAGACATGGAAATAAATGGACAAATTCTCTAGTAATAATTAGATGAAACAAATATTAGTGCTATAGCGACAGATAATGAACTATGACTCGATGCTTAAAAACGTTTAATGAAGGAGCACGTCTAATATCAAGGGGAAGACTGTTCCATAGCAAGACAGCTTTCACAGTAAAAGAGGACTTAAAGAAAGTGGTGGAATGTGAAGGAATTGATAATTTAAGATTTTCAGATGATTTTAAGGTATAGGAATGGGTAGTGTGACAATACTTGAAACATTTCTGCCAGCGTTCTTGGGACTTTGCCACACGGACATCAATGTTTTTTCAGACTTTTAATCATTTTTACAGTTAAGGTTATTTTTAAGTTACTTTGTATATAGTTTAGTTTGAGTGTTTTAATTCCTGTTTTTTTTTTAGCTTTTGTTAATAAAAAATGGTACAACTTTATTTAACTTAGGTATAACTTCCCATTTAATTTAGTTTTTTTTTAATTATTTTTTTAAATATATACACAAAAAACTCTCTTTGCATAGTCAGGTAAAAAAGTGACAAGCGACTTTAATTCGACAGGTGTCTATACATTTTTTCTGTTATTTTGATTTACAAACTACGTTACTAATTATGATAAAATTTAATAAAAACATATATATATATATATGTGTGTGTGTGTGTGTGTATGTATATAGACCGAATTCGATGTGCAAGGTATCATTGGTTTGGTCTTTATCTGTAGATGTTCAAAGGCTATACTAGTTATGTCCCGCGGCTTCACTCGTTAACAAACTGATCACGTTTTCAGTCGGGTTTGTATGTGGCCTGACCACTTGTTTAAAAAAGTTATCGCTTGTTTATATTTGCGATAATCATCATCAGGTCATGTTTATCTGATATATTATATTATATTATAATATATATATATATGTATATATATATTAATAATATATAATCATCACCCCAGCTGGAGTTAGCTGCTCTCAATGGACGTCACGAGCTCGGGCCCTGCTCGTCTTACCAGTTCATGCGCTGATTTTAGCAAGTCATATTAAATAATAATATTTTACATTTATTTTTTCTAATATTATTACTCGTACAAAGAGAAAATATTTGTATTTTTGTATGTAATTAATAAATTTAAAAACTAATACGATCAATTTTAAAAATTCTTTTGCCGTTAGAGAGTTGCATTAACAATGAGTAACATAGGCTATATCTATTATTAGAAAAAAATGGAGGTCCTTAGAAATCCATACTAAAACTAACCCGAAGATATAAAAGAAATAACCATAAAATGTCTTTAAACGCATGCTCTGAAAGTATTGATGATAGAACAAAAATACGTCCACCTGTGCGAAGCCGTAATAAAGTAGTTTTCACACCCAGCCTGCACGATCAAATAGTCCTCTACGCCGTAACCACCTAACTGTATCAGAATAAACATGCTGGAGAAGCTCATCTTCAGCTGTGATAACATTAATACCACAATTAACTCTCTTAAGACAGCTATAGACCGCCAACTTGCCATACAATAAGATATACGAGTAGCTCTTTTCTACCTTTTATTGTTGTCCGATTCCAATGTTTTTTTTTCACATAGCTAACTCATTATTTACTAATCTTTACTGCTTTATTTTTTTCTGCCTTTTATATCACTTTAAGCTTCCTAAGCAGTCATATTTCTGCGTTGATACGATGCCAATTAAATGCCTTAATAATACAGAATCCATTAAAAAAAAAATCAAAATACGAGTAATAAAACGTGCATACCTAAAACACATTATAATGAAACGATTGACACCAATAATAAAACATTACGTTACAGTTTATGGGGTGAAAAGAGGTTCGCTCCGGAACTAAAATTGTATGAAAAACACGAAAACAGTGAAGGGTCGGTGATACTCTTAAGTCCAAGGCAAACGCCTGGTTCAAACTAAAGGAGACGATTAGGATCCGATTCTTGCTTGATAAAATTCATGTTTTTAAAAAAAGTGATTGAGTACTTCATTTCGGCAGGCGCCGAGAATTTTTTTTAATTACGTATTTCGAAATAAAAAATTAAACCTCAGGACTAATTATGACAAAATTTTAATGAGACCACTCATAAATAGAATTCTAACAATTCAATTGATTATTCCCTTTTTTAGCAATTTGGTAAAAAGTAGAAAAACAAAAGTTAGTTAAGGTAATGTCACTAGTTCGTAATAAACCTGCAAAGATATAAAATAACGTAATTTAAATACACCGTATATTATTTTGAACATTTGCGATTTTTTGAGTCAGACACATGTGTGAATTTTTGTATGCACAAGTTCAAAAAACAAAAATCAGAGATCAAAAGATAACATTTTACACATATATTTATTTTAATACTCGTATTCGAAATAATTTAAACTATATTATAATATTTTTGTGTTTCATTCAGAATAGTTTCAGTGGATCGTTCAGACGTACTCGTTCGAGTCAATACAATGCGCTTTTCACCACTCATGAGACAGGTGAGTTGGTAAAATAAATGAATCGGTAATAATTTTTTGGTTATTATTTTTTTAAGAATTATGACAAGAACAACTTGTAGTTCATAAATGGTGTAAATATGCTAAATTTATTCGTTTTAAGTCACGTGTCTGAACCGATTGGTGAGGCACTTCAGCACTCTTCGGACTGCGAACTATCTCTGTGCAAAAAATAAAGTTGAGTCTACTCAGTTGCTGAGAGAAAAGACAGTTCTTTATAAGTTTATGTATTTTTTGCATATGCAATATTCTGTATGTATGTATATGTAACATTCAAGGTAAGTTTCAAATATGTCGCTGCAAATATTGACAATAATGCTTTTCTTGTATATATGTCGTTCTGACTTTGAAGCTGTAAGACATGAACGTACGTACGTTTACATACGTTTCGATGCCGACAATTACGACTAGAGCCGAGTAACTCCGAACCATTTTGCTACTAGTTATACATCGTATTGTGTCTTACATGCATGATTAAAATTTTCTGTCTCATTTTCTCAAACACAACGATTTAAACAAAATATTTTTTAGAACATAAGTAATAAAACTCTAAATACTTTGATTCCTATTTTTTTAAATATTATTTGAGTTTTATAACATTATTTTAGCCAACTAAGAAGGTCTCAATATACGACAAATTGCTCCCATAGATGGAAAGATACTAAATTAACCGACTTGGGTTACATTCGATTTCAAATTTTCTACGGCAGAACGAAAAGCGCTGCGAGACTTGTGCATTTTTGTACATGTTGTGTTTTAGACGGGATATTTATTACTAGATTCGTTAAATCATGTGTTAATACACAAGAAGACATAATAATTATGTTTTTTATTAATATTTTCCAAAAAATATGTCCTAATGCCAATTAGACATCTAAGTGATCGGTCGGTGTGGTTCTAGAACGACTGAAGCCGTTGTGACGGTTAGGCTTAGTTGGGTAGGTGCAGCTTTAGGTACGAAGACTGATCTCCCTCTATCTATGGACTAGAAATAAAGTTTCATCTATCAACTAATGAGATGAAACCAAGACGGTAGAAGTAAACTTGTTATTCATACAACACTGGTTAAAATTAATCATGTTCTTTCATCCCACAATATTGATACTTAATTCCTAACTAGTTTTAGGCACATTTAGATCTGCTGGTACACAATTCTACCTATATCTTACTCGTATATACATTTCAGCTGTACGTAGCGTTATCACCGTTCTTCGCTGGTATATCAGTGGGTGGAGCAGTTTGCTATCCAACAGTACTCCTTCAGCAGCTCAGGAGCAATGAGACAATAATAGAGTTGGATTTCGAAACGGCGTCATGGATGGGTGTGTACTATTACAAGAAGTTGCTTTCACCCGCTGACATTTGTTTATCCCACGAACACTGCATTTCATTTGCCGGGATGAAAAGTATCCTTGGTGTTAATCCTAGACGTGAACTATACTTTTACTTGTGTTGAATTTCATCTAACTCTGTTCAGCAGTTTTGACGTGATAAAATAATAAACTTAAATACATTCATACATACAAATATTCGCGTTTAAAATATTAGTGGGATGAAAATACGATAAATAATAAATACAATAAAAAATATCGTAGATGAATATGTAGCTATGTCCGCACAATTAGCTGCGGTGTTACAACCGATCACTGATGTTAAGCAACGTTTAGTCCGGTCCTGACCAGACTAAACGTTATTTTATCCACAACCTGTTGCGGATGGGTGTCCGTAGAGATTTATTTACAACTAAGCGCTGCTGTAAGTCGAATGTAACATTTTAATTATAGGCCCCAGTAGTTTGTTTTAGGATAATAATCGTAGGTCATATCAGAGGCTTTGGAGTGGCCTAGAAACTAACAAGCCTAGCCTAGCTTCGTCTACGAAGAATATAGAGGCTTGCTCGAACAGCTGAGTAGATTTGGATGAAATTTAATCCAAGAAAGCTTATTTGAACAATATTATTATTAAAATTATAAGCAACTGTAAATGCCAACCTAAGGGAAGTTTCCGTGGGATACTCGCAAGTATCAAATATTCGCAAGTAACACCACCAGGCGCTGCTAGTTATTAAATATATGATTTATCATTGACCCCGCAGTTAAAGTGTTTATGTGTTAAGTAGCTACATAAGTACAATGACCTTCTTTCGGCTTAGCTCAAGTGCACCCCTAACTGATAAACCTGAAGGTTAGGTACTAATTTTTCATAATTTCAATTATAACAACAAATTCTTTGTTTTTGAAAAATAAACCGCTTTTGTCATTTAATATGTAAATTTTGACTCGCAGCATTTTGATATAAAATTTACTAACACCACGACGCAGATCGAAAAAGTCAAAATGCGAAATATCTTTTCGCCGCCACACTTCTATACTAATATTAGTAGAGTAAAGTAAAGAAGAAAGATTGTAGTTTCGTATATAACCAATTACCTTTAAAACTACTGGACTGGTTTCAAAAATTCTTTTGCCGTTGCAAAGCTACATATTTACTTAGTGACGTAGGCTATATTTATTACTGAAACAAAAAATTTAGAGAACAGCTAGTGCGTTATAATTTTACTAGGCTATTAGATGTAACTCATGTTTCCTACAGGGCTGAGATACATACATAATGTAATGCGAGACAACAGAGAATTATAAAACGAGACAGATTACATCCCATTCGCGACGGAGCTCATGAAAATGTTGTGCTATTCCAGACGCTTTCAGTGATATGTGGTACCTACCATTAACACTTAATGTGGTATGATATTTCAATCCCAATTTCTTATTTCACACCTTAGATTGGAAAGAACATCCTGAACCAAGTTGCTAATTTATTCTCTTGTATATTTTATTTCAGGATCAATCCACGGCCTCGCCGGCATACCGAGTATCTTCATGCCAACACTGATGCAGTGGAGAGGCAGAAAGTTCGTGTTCATCCTCACTTGCGTCATAACCATCATCGGTTGGGTGGTAGCATACTTCGCGACCAGCGCCACCGCTCTACTCATCAGCGAATCTATCCACGGCTTCGGAACCAACGGCCTCATCGCCGTCAGCTGCCTCACTATGACTGAAATGATGTCTCCCAAATACAGAGACACTTTCATGCACTCACTCTACATCATACAAAACGTGGGCATGGCTACAGAAGGACTCTTGTCTCAGTACTATCACTGGAAAACGATCAGCATTATAATGCTTGTGCCTATGGTAATCAGTGTCATAGTCGCTTGTACACTCCCCGAATCTCCGTATTGGTTAGCGTATAAGGGAAACTTCACCAAATGTGAGAAGAATTTCATATGGCTCAGAGGAACCGACGCAGATTCTAAGAAAGAATTGAAAGAGTTGACTCACGGGACGTTGGAGCATACCGACTCGTTCGGCATCGAATCTATGAAACATTTTACGGAGAAGATCTTCAGTAGAGATTTCTATGTGCCCGCTTTGCACATTTGTGTTTTACAATTTATTATTTACGGCAGCGGGAGCATTGTCACGTTAATATACCCTGTCGTGATACTGAACAAAGTAACGAATAACGATAATATATCTTCCTTCGGTGGATTTATAATGAACGCTATGCTCTGTGTGGGAATGTGTTTAAGCATCATCATGGATAAGTTTTTTAATAAGAAAGTTGTTTTGCTATGGAGCGTTGCTTTCGCTGTTCTATGTATGTTAACCGCTAGTGTTTTTTCTTTTTGTCAAAGTATTGGTATATGGCCTGGAGAATCGTTAGTAGGTTTATACTGTTTATCAGGGTTTATGTTATTCAGTAGCGTGGGTATTGTAGGTTCGCCGTATTCTATAGCTGCAGCACTAATGCCTGTTAAGAATAGAGGTCTAGGTGGAGCATTAATTTTGATAAACACTGGAGTATTTCATACTGTGACTTTGAAATCAGCACCTTACATGTTCTTATATCTGGAAATGTGGGGTACGTATTTAGTATATTCAAGTGTATCGATTTGTTGTGCACTTTTGATCTGGAGATACGTGCCAGAGACAAAAGGCCGAAGTTTACAAGAAATAGAGAATTTCTACAACTATGGTTCGTATACAAAGGTTGAAGAATTTGAAGTGGATTCTACGGAAATGATAACTAAGAATGAATGTCAAATTGAATTAGACGATGATGACTTAAATTTGTAAATAATTAATGCGTCTACAGAACTAAATAGTAATAGTTATATTTAAGCTTATAATTTTTCAAGGTAAATTAACCAAGCATTTAACGTGATTTTTGATAGTATAATATTGTTCTTATAATACGTGATATAAAATTGATCTATACCGACTAAGCTTTATTTTGCTAGTATTTATTAATAATGTTATATAACATTTAAAATACTCGTAATAAAGAGATTTTGTACCTTATTGCTTGTTTTTAATTTTTTAACCCGTGCCTATAGTGGTCATTCACACTTTATTTTTTCTTCCGATATTGCATTCTTACTATTCCTTAGCTCAGGTATCTGGATGTTTACCTTTTACAACAAAATAGATATAATAAAGTTAAAATAAAATATTTTATTTCGAAAAACCAATGGTCTAATACGTAGAAAAACTTGAGCTATAACCCCTACTCAATCTAGCCAGACTAACAAATCAAATTGCAGTGTTTCAAAATATTTGCCTCCTAAATTTCGCTTCCAGACATGCGAAAATGATGGTTATACGAACAATAAATTAAGTTAATTTGATATGCCAGAATAGAAGCTGAGTTAATATCAAACTGAAACTATCATTATAATATAGAAGCATAATATAATCGAAATATGATACGTAATCAATGATTTGCTTAGTTCTCACGTAAATAACATATAACTAGACGTTTACAAAGTAACGTCTCATTTAGAATACAGACTATTTCATCATAATAATTCTAGAACAAGATGCTCAACAAAACTTACAGTTGGTAAACAAGAATGCAAGAATTACTTACAACAACGGTCTTATTAATAAACGCGTTTTAACTTTAAACGTCTTTTGTCTTGCTTTGACGAGACGTTCTCCATCAGATAAAACAAGACAACAGACGTTTAAAGTTAAGACGCGTTTATTAATAAGACCGTAAGTAGCTTACTAACCTAACTAGATATTTCGTAGGTTATAAGCTGTGAGACGCTATTTCTTTTTTATGGGCAATATTGACCGCAACTCAACTGATGTAATGCGACGATGCAGACTAGGGTGTAGCACGCTCTCATAGAAGAAACCTATTCACTCTCGACTAGATTAGTAGTTACGTGTCTTACATTATAAAACAAAATGTAAATAGTCAATTAACGTATTAACGTTAATTGACTATTTACATTTTGACTGGCGCAGCTGGTAGCAACCCTGCCTTCTGCGCCGCTGGTCCCGGATTCGATCCCCGGACAGGTTAAACATTTGTGTGCATGAACATGTCTGTTTGACTTATGTCTGGGTGTTTTTTTTATATATATAATATGTATTTAGGTATATAAGTATGTATATCAGTCATCAGGTTACCATAGCACAGGCTTTGCCTAGTTTAAGACCCCTGAAGACCTTTGTGTTGATGTTGTCCCATATTATTATTTTACACACTTAGTCATACAAACATTCGAACTTAAATTATACTATGATTTATATCTAAGATACATGACTATATTATCTGATATATCTGTCTTACAACTGGTTAGCACCCGTACTAGTAATAAAACTGGAAAAATCCCCCCAAAAACAAACGCTGATTTTCTTAATTAGCAATGGAACCCTAAAATTAGACTAACCTAGATAACTAACTGAAGAATAGTAGACGTTCACAAACAATAAACATGCATAATAACTCTATACAGGGTGCGCGTCTGGAGCTTTAGAGCAAGAAAAGTCTATATTGTTTGAAGATGGGGTTTCACGCGCACCTGATTGTAGGAAAGGTCCAACTATAGTTTCATTCACATTTGGTGAACTTCATCATGGATGCGCAACAATCAGGTACGCATGAAAACCGATCTTTTTAAACAACATGAATCAAACACGCGTGGTTTTCTAAACAAGGAAAGTCTGTCTAAATAAAGGAGTCAATATTGTGATATCAGATAAATATGCAGAATCCGATGGCAATTTTTTAATATAATTCAGACAATAGTTTTTTTTTATACTTCGTTTAAAATAAATGACATGACTTTTATACATCAAACTCGACTAATAATTATAAAATTAACAAAATATTAATGACGTCAGTAAAGTATTTTAGAACAAGGAAGGCCTTACTCGTACAACAGGGAATTACACTCTAGTTAGATAAAAGATTTAATTTTTTACACAGCTTAATGCGGGACCTTTATTACTGGTAGGCATACATGGTCCCAAAACCAACTTGCAGAGGTTTTGGGACTAGGAAAATTTACAAATTACACATGTATTAAATATAAAAATTACTAAGAGTTAAAAGGGGCGAGTAAAAATCCGGACTATTGTAATGAATTTAAACAATTACTTTATTATTTATATTGTCAAGAAGACACACCGTATATAAGTACCTACTGCACATTTAATGTGTGTGACTGAACTACTCGTATATAATATTCAACAATGATGTTGCTATATCTTATTTCTATTCTCATGCATATTCGCTTCGAATGCATTGTTGCAATTAAAATAGTTTACTTGACAACTTCAACGTTAGGTATCGTTTAATAAAAAAATAACCTTAGCTGTATTTTAGTTTTATATAATTACACATTGAACGGATGCTTGGAAAGAATATAATGCCATAAATTGATCAGAAACTACGTTTACACGGTTGTTAACTGTCGAGAACAGATGCGGAGTAATGATAAATGTCGTTTGTAATTTGTTGACTCTGTGAAGATTGGTTTGGTTTTAAGTGAGTTTGTTTTTAGAAATGAACGTGTCTCCGTTTTTGAGGCAGGTGAGTGATGAAATTTATATATATATATATATATATATGATATAGTGCGAGCGAGAGGGTAAATTCATACACATACGAGTACACCCTTATTAATAAACGCGACTAACTTCAATCGTCATTTGTCTTGTTTTAGCGCGTGACGTTCTCCATTGGATAGAACAAGACAAAGATGCTCTAAGTTAAGACGCGTTTATTAATAAGGCAGCAAATGTATAGACATATATTTTTTTGTATTTACTACGTAGTGATTATCAATATATCTACGTTTTCCGAGTTTTTAATAACAGTGGTAATCTTATGAAGACGGGTTTTCACTTGAACCTGATTGTTGGAAAGGTCCAACTATAGTTTCGTTCACATTCGGTGAACTTCATCTGGGATAAAATGAATGATGAATGAGAATTAATTCATATGAAACAAACACGCGTTAGTTTTCTAAATAACAGTGGTTATGTTATTAATTTTAGCTGTTCGTTGCCGGTTCCCCCCTCCTAGCCAGCCTGTCTGTGGGGGGTGCGGTATCCTACCCGACGGTATTGCTCCATCAGCTCAAAATGAACGACACAACTATAAAGCTGGACTTCGAAACGGCATCATGGATTGGTGAGAAACTTTGAAATAAAAAAACTTTTGGAGAAAATTCTGAACTAGTTTTTTTTTAAGTTTTAGTATTATTGAATACGTTCTTACACGCACTTATAAACTTAACTCAAAAATACAGAAAATAATACAGAAAGAGGGTTAGAAAAGTATATTAGCATTATAATAGCAATAAATCATTTTAAAGAATGATATCATTTTAAAGAACGTTTAACTGCGTAATAAGAATTCTTACTTTGAAAAATAGATGACCCCATCTTTTGTCTTCTGTCTAATAAGAAAGGAGTTCATTTTCCAAGAAGTCCAACGCTCTGCTCTTTAGTCTTTGGTCTTAAGCTTTGACTAGTTTTAAAGCGGTAACGCTTTATACAAGTAGGAACAGCACCTACTGTCATCAAAATTAAAGAAAAAAAACTAATTTCGAAAAGTAGGTGAACAATGGCTAGTCTTAAAGCATGTTGTTTTTATTATAAATACTAAACCTATGACGATAATCATTATGATAACTAAAATACCAAACGTTTCATTCAAGATAAATAATTTTCGCAAGGGAAATAGAATTTGCGTAATATTATGCGTACATTCTTCAAAAAAAAAAAAACTTAAATAGCACGTATTGACGTCATGTTGATTATTTATTATCGTAGGAATAGTTTTTATGAGCTTCTCTCCAGTAATAATTATAGAACAAACCACTACAAATATAATATAAACATAAATACACACCAAAAACAATACGCAATGAAAACATCGTGTGAATAAAATTGTAACAATAAAAAAATAGTAAACGACAGTCTACAAATTAAAACATATAATTTTATAAAAAACACGTGAAAAACTAAGAAACAATCGCAAATCATGTTCAAAGAATTAAATTTAATAATCGTAAATTTTTACAGGTGGCAAACAACACCTGTGTTACCTGAATCGTTGAAATATGTGCATCATAATTCTTATAAACATTGTAATTGCTTAACTGTAATGAAATATCATGTCAACTGTATGTTTATATATATAAACGATTCTAATTCATTCAAAAATATTTAAAATTATCTCGAATCTACGAATGACGGCGTCACTAACTAAGCGTCCTAGGTTTCCGGACACGATTTTTTACTCTTTAAACAACTTATTCAATATGGGCAATGGTGACCCAGTGTTTGTCGCATGAGACTAGGTCTTAGCGCCACCTTTACCTGAGCCGACCACGTGGTCGTATTGGTGTAGGCCATGTTGTGCTGACTTTTGCCCAGTGATCGCCTGACATTCGACAGACATGACCTGCTCAGTCCTATTACACGAACTTTTTTTTGGAGCTCAATATGATTTGCAGTCTATTAATTTGACTCAGAACGCTGCCCTCCATTGCGCACTGGTAAAATCCGAGGCCGGTATTTTGCTTTTTCGTCAGAGACCTCTTCCCCGTCCTTTACTAGTATTATAAAAATAAACTTTAATGTTTCAGGAGCAATACACGGTCTAGCCGGAATACCCAGCATACTGATGCCCACAATAATGCAGTGGAGAGGAAGAAAATTCGCCTTTATCCTTGCCTGCATAGTATCGATATTCGGTTGGATCCTGGCTTACTTTGCTAACAGCGTCTCAGTTATACTAGCTAGCGAGTCGTTCCACGGATTTGGAAGCAACAGTATATACGCAGTCACTTGTTTGAGTATAACAGAAATGATGGCGCCAAAGTATAGAGACGTCTTCATACAACTTTATTACATTTTGCTTTCTGTGACTATGGCATTGAATGGTTTGTTGACGCAGTATATACATTGGAAGACTATAAGTATAATTATGTGTGTGCCGATGATTCTAGCTATGTCGATAGCTTTCATGTGGCCCGAATCTCCGTACTGGCTAGCATGTAGAGGCGAATTTGTAAAATGCGAGAAAGCTTTCAAATGGCTAAGAGGTACAGATGACTCGGCGAATCAAGAGCTGAAAGAACTAATAAATGCGCATAAGGAAAATCTTATTCGAGCAAAGAGAAGCAAAGGAACGAATTATAATAAGTTCTGGAGAAAAATCTCTGGCAGAGATTTTTATTTGCCCTTGGTTCATATATTTGTTTTAGAATATCTAGTTCAAGGCATAGGTTGTATTATAATTTTGATATATTCCATAGAGTTGTTCCAAAAAGCGTCCAGTGATCAACATATAGCTGCTTTAGGTGGCTTTATAGTCAACACAATACAACTGTCAGGCGTCGCCGTGACTATATTCTTAAGCAGATACTTTGGCAAAAAAACTATGCTTCTGTTTAGTATATTTGGAGCGACTGCATCTTTGATGTGTGCTAGTGCGGTGTCATACTTCCAAGTAATAGGTTACTTTTCAAAAGACACGTTGTTGTGCGTATATTGTTTAATAGCTTATATGATATGTATATGCCTAGGAGTTATACCTATGGCGTATCCCATTGCCTCAGCACTGATGTCTGTAAGACACCGAGGAATAGGCGGAGTAATTTATGTAACAAACACTTGCTTATTGCATACGATAGCTTTAAAATTAGCCCCATATTTGTTCAAATATATCGATCTATGGGGGACGTTTCTCGGCTTTGCTGTTAATGGAATAATCTGTGGTATTATTATTTGGAAATTCGTTCCCGAAACTAAAGGCAAGACGTTACAACAGATAGAAGATTATTATACTTACGGTAGGTATGTTAATAAACGTAATATAGATAAGCTTGGCGATGTATCAGAACTTATGTTTACGAATGTTGAACTTAAAGAGTATAATAACAAAATTTGTTTAGAAGATTAAGGAGCCCGTCTGCGTCAAAGATAAATCAGCGTTTAGACTTTGAAAAATTAAAAAATTCATTAGGTTTTGTGGCTCTACGAAAAATAAATACAATTGCTAAAAAGACTGGTCTACAGAAACGCGTTGAGTTTTTTTAAATAAACCTTTTTTTGAGAGAAATATAAATTGAATTCATCAAGAAATTTCGAACTAGAACTGTGAAAGTAAAAGTGTCGATTTCGAAGTTTGTGGCCAATATCGTTATTTCTTTTTCAAAAATATTGCATTGCATTTTTGTAGAATAGTCTATTACCTAACCGTATATATTTTTGTAACGTCGTCCGATGCATTGAATTATTTAATTTTTTTGCCACGTTTCAGGAGACCTAACTTTTTGTTGAAGACTGTCAAAAGATATTTTCCAAGAGTTCTATGAGATTAAATTTAAGAAAAATATTTAAAACGAGGTTTTATTACTACGATATACTCCTGTGATGTGTTCGCTTTTATATCATTTTTAAATTAAAAGCAAAAAAAGTAAAACTATTTTATTTTAATTATGTATATTTCAATCAGGCGGGTAGATAAAACGATGATTCGACCTAAGATAGAGCACGCTTGCCACAACGGATACACTGTATCTTTTCAAGTCAATTTTATAAAGTCAAGTTGTAGCTACATCGAAATCGATCCAATACTTTAAGAATAATTAAGTATTTAAAATTTCATTATATTATTTATTTTATACGATTAGGAAAAATAGAAATGGCAGGAGCTCAAACGTTACAAAAATTAATTTACCCTGTTATTATGTACCTATACCGTCATATGTACATGTATACTACATAGGTATGCGTAATTACAAAAAAAAATTTCAATTCAGTTACTAATCCTATCGTTATAGTGAAACTTATAAATATTGCATAAGTACTTCTCTGGTAATAAGCATTTTTAATTAACAATGAATTTTGGCAAAATTTTATTATTTAATGAGTTCACTTTGATGTGTTTGACTAACACTTTTGAGTATTATCACACCTTTCTGTTGCACGTTGTATATGTAATAAGCATTACCTTAAAACTATTTAAATCCCTACGTTATTTGCAGTACAAATATTTTCGTTTCTATACGGAACGTTAACCCTTAGACCATCCATGTAATGGTACTATCTAATGGTACCACTGCCAAGCAATGTAACCACTTGACAGTTTCAAATTAAAGTGCATCGCAAGTCCAGGCTTAATTAAGCAAATCTAAATATTTCCCAAAGCTAATAATATCTAACCTTTACGTCATTGCTTATTTGCGGTATCGAGTATGACGCACCGCGCTTAGTAAGAGGTTCCGTACGAATTACTTTACTTTTCAACGACTAGCTGATTAATCTAACTACATATTATTAACTTTTGATAACTGTCATTAATAATCGGAATATTTTCATGCAATATTGTTAGGTAACTGACGCCATGACCTTGAATCAACGTTATATTCTTTCGGATTATGCAGAAAGAAGTCTGAAATTTTACGTGTGGTACCTATGTTAATGCAAGATTCTTGCATACAAATACTTGTGGCTCTGCAAGCAGTACACCTCGCGTATTATTTAGTGGAATATAATATTAGATTAACGGTTGGACTAAAAGGCTAGTTACGCTATAACGTTTTTTGCAATTACGGAACCTGGTATCGATAACTAATAGACGTCAATTTGATTAGACATCAAATGTCAGCATAACGGTTTATAAGTTCTTTAGTTCGGTATTTCATCGTGCCGTCGATAATTATTGGTTTACACTGGCTCAAATTTTCAAAACTAATGATCACTATCGAACTGTATTTGCGGTGTTGTAGGCCTAGCATGGGCTTTAGATAAATGGTTTTTATTCAGCTTCCAGACAAAAAATAAATAAACAAATAATAAATTCGAAAATATACTTTTCAATGAGAACGGTTTTTATTAATTAATTACGCTCCACAGTAAAAAAAAATTCAAGTGGCGATTTCCGTTTCCACTTCAACTTTTCGCGAAACCCTATAAACACACATTAATTGTACTCTTCTACTACATCGTTTGTTTTGTATTTACACATAATTTGTTGCATTGTTTTTCGCAGTATCCGAGATACCGTTTGTCTGATTATACAAGGTTTTTTATATAAATTTTAACATTTTGCATTATTCTACGAAATATAACGAGTTTGCGTTTAGTGATGACGTTTACACATGGATATAGACAAGTAAGTGTCTTTTAAATCGACCGAGCAAGTGAGCGAAGTGTCTAGAAATTTTACTTACGTCTCTCAATTGTGTATGAAATATATAGAAAGAAAGAAAATTCATCTGCAACAAAAAACTTATGAATAAATGACAACATAAAATAGATTAAAAATTCAAATTCAAAGCACTTAGGCGAAATATAAATGCGAAAGCAACTCATATGCTCATATCTGTCTGATACGTAATCACGCCTGAATCACTTCACTGATTAAGATGAAATTTAACATAAAGACAGATCCGATCTTGGGAAAGGAAACGGGTTATTTTTTCTTGCTAAAGTTGAAATACCAATGGATAACTAAACTCATTATAGCGTCCCAAAAAATAGACCTAAGAGCAACATGATGGTAGAGAGTGTATGTGTCCTTCTGATAGACGAATCAGAGGTCGGGTCTCGACAGTACCTAGTCTTCTATAATATAAAAATGAATCGCTTAATGTGTTGCTAAGCGGAAATTTCGAGAGCAGCTGAACCGATTTTGCTAATTCTTTTATCAGAATATTCCTTGAAGTACGATGGTTCTTTAGGAAATAATAAATAAAAAATTGTCTGTAAATGTCTAAAGACAACACTTTTCTATACTCCCACACAATCGATTCGTAATAGTACTTAAAAGTCAATTTGAACTTTAATACCATACCATAAAGTTTAAGTGTCAATGGAGAGATTAATAATAGATGAATCAATATTTGCTGACCCGGCGTCCCGAATAGCAGAATAAGTATTAAAAAATAATTAAAGAATCGACTGTTAGGTGTACGAAGTTCCCCGGGTCAGCTAGTTATTAATATTTTTGTGCCATTTCTATTATAGCTGTTGGTAGCGGGCGCTCCCCAGCTAGCCGCGCTGTCAGTGGGCGGGGCGGTGGGCTACCCCGGAGTGCTGCTCCACCAGTTCCGAGACAACCACACCACGATACACCTCGATCTGCATACTGCCTCCTGGATAGGTAAGCTTTACTTTTACTGAGCGACAGAATTATAATAATAATACTTGCTCTTCAATACGACCTTGTCGATACCGAACTTCCGTACTATCACCATATATACCATGTAGGCACCATTGCCAGTTCTTGAAAATCTATCATCACGGACAGGACTATTGTTTACAATAAGCCTGATATCGTGCTGGTAGATCGTTCCCAGCGCAAAGCAGTGTTCGTGGACATCACCATCCCGCATGATGAGAAACTCGTGAAGGCCGAAAAAAATAAGGTCAGCAATCACCTTGACTTGGCTCACGAGGTTAGCGCCATGTGGGATATTGATTCGACGATCATTGTTGCGATTGTCGTTTCGGCAAACGCCCTGATATAACTAAGACTAAGAGTAAGAACTAAGAGTCTCGACAAACATCTTAAGAGATCGTTGGATCAAGGGTCGGATATAGAGAGCAGTGGTCCTGGATACAGCACGTATTGTCGGAAGGCTCCTCTCTGTATAGTCCCTACCACCGGTAGCTTGAGTCCTATCCTAACTCCACTGCTGGCGGCACTCTAGGTTTCAGTGTTTTATAATATTTATGTTTTATATTTATATTGTAAAAAACTCAGATTTATGAAATAAAACGAATGCAAAAATAATATGGGACAGCATCCATACAAAGGTCTTCAAGTCCCAAACTAGGCAAAGCATGTGCTATGGTAGCCTGATAACTGATATACATACTTAGAAGTCTCTCTTCAAGCCTCACAATTTATTTATTTTTTGCTGATGTGCTACGACTGCCTTTTTTTCTTGTGGAAAGTTTGGTTCAAAAAATCG
Source organism: Ligdia adustata (assembly GCA_947049295.1). Lineage (NCBI taxonomy): Eukaryota > Metazoa > Arthropoda > Insecta > Lepidoptera > Geometridae > Ligdia > Ligdia adustata. The sequence continues at coordinate 9,051,717 of OX346237.1, forward strand.
ATGGCACGTCTCGTGGTCATAAATGCCCCATTGCATCCCTGATAAGGTTTACCGAATGTTTACGAAACTATAGTTAGAACTTTAAACAATCTGATACACGTGAGAATTTGTATTTTCAAACATGATGTGTTAGTTTTCTTAATTTAAAATTGACGCCTAAATGCGAAAAAAACCTAAAATGCGATTTTTTATGAGTAACGAATGAGCAATCGGTATTAAAACGATTTCATCAAGACCTATCTATATCATGTATTTCTGCAAACGAGAAAAAAAATCAGCTGTTTCATTCATTTTCTCGACGAGCGATAAACTTTTTACAAGAAACAAATTCACAATTACCTTCCTTTTTTCTTGAATTCAGTGTTGGTCCTAATCAAAGTTATTCGTAATAATGACTATAGTGACTGTTTCGTGATTAATGACTATAATGACTATAATGAATAGAGTGAGTGTTTCGGCTTGTATATTTTGTGCTAAAGCTATATTTATGATCAGGTTCATAATATCCTTTCGCACAAATGATTGTACGCTAACTCAAAATTATATATCCCACCAAACAAGCAAATTGAAAAAATAATCAAATCCGGATAGGCTCAAAAACGAATAGCTAACCACTAGGCCTCGGCCAACGTAAAAAAATGGTTAGCACAATCAAAAAATCTATAAACATAGTCAAGCTTTTTTTATTAATGAAAAAACTTATGTTTCGCGAAAAAAAATTAGAGACCGTAGATAACTAAAAATATATTTCTAATCCTAAAAGGCTCGTTTGTAACAAAGGGTAATTGATTCACACGACTTATTCGTCAACACGACTAAGTTTAAGCAACGTGACTGATCTCACACATCATATTAAATACAGGATTACACGCGGTAAAGAAATGTATCTTTACTACCCGCTAGCCACACTTAATTTTAGAAAATCATAGAACCTGCATACTAATTTTCATCAAGATTGGTTGGAAACTACGACCTCGGGCTAGGGATGCACAAGTCGTACAAAGCTAAACCACTTGCAAAAGGGAAACAGAAAATAAAATATAACATCTAACCTCAAAAGATACTCTTTAATTAACGATTATTTATTACTAATTTACTTATTGAGTAATAGCTGCGCCCTGCGGTTTTACCCGTCTAAGCTATCTCCGTACCAAATTTTATCCAAATCTGTTAAAAAGTCGGGTGCGTGCTGCACAAAACGTACCTACGAATATAAACCCGCAATAATAACTTTATTTTCCTTCACAAACAACAAATTGATAGATGTTGCTTTTAAGTAACATCAAAAATTCTGTGAAAAGTGACAATTAAGCAATTCATAGTTGGCGGCCATTTTTCCAAATAATAATTTACCTGTATGTTGGCATTTTACGGTGCGCTAAGCAATTCTTTAGAATTTCCTATTGAGATTCAGCTAAGGCAGCCAATTTCATTTCATATTATTGTATATATTTTATTGTGAGTTTTATATTAACAAAACTTATATTTGATATTTACAGATAATTTTTCGATTTTCGTTTTTGCGACTTGCAACATTAACACTAAATCCATCTGGTGAACTGAATTGAAAGCAATGCATTATTGACGACACAAAATGAATTGTAAGACCATGTGGCAATTAGTTCATCTCGTGAATTGGATTTAGTGCCATCTTTGGGCCTCCTGTATGCGAGTAGATATTTCCAGACAAACAACCATAAATACAAACTAACAGACGAAAGAGAGCTGAACTAGACTGGGTCAGTTCTATATCTCTGTCAAATATTATAATACGAGTAACACCAATAGCCCAGTAGAAATGTAAGCTAGAAGGTAAGTTTAGTTTATGTTTTATAAGGTAGAAATAGATTACTTATGGTCATTTTTCAGGTTCCCTGCACGGTCTGGCCGGCATCCCGAGCGTATTGATGCCGCTAATAATGCAATGGAAAGGACGAAAATTAGCTTTCATAGCAGCTTGCACACTCATAATCACAGGCTGGGCATTAGCCTACGCTGCGAGTGACATTGGCATGATCCTAGCCAGCGAAGGATTCCACGGATTGGGGACTAACAGCATTTTAGCTGTTAGCATGTCTACTCTAGGTGAAATGGTCACACCGAGATATAGAAACGTATCATTACTATCGTTCCCGATCGTGCAATCATTAGGTATGGCGTTAGTTGCGATTACATCCAGATTTTTGCACTGGAAAACGATTAGCATAGTCATGTGCATCCCTATTATTATTGCTTTGGTTATAGCTTGTCTATGGCCCGAATCGCCATCTTGGTTAGCTTGCAAAGGAGAATTCGATAAGTGCGAACGCGCGTTCAAATGGTTGAGAGGCAGCGATGACGCATCCAACACAGAATTAGAACAATTAATAAATGCTCAAAAAGAAATTTTAAAATCCACACGGTATATCAATAGAAACAGATCGTTTTTTAAAGAGTGCTGGATCAAGATTAGAAGTAAAGATTTCTACATACCAGGCTTACACATGTTCGTTTTGCTTAACACTATGTATTGGAGTGGGATTATGGTCATACTGATATATTCTATAGAGATGATCGAGAAGGTGACTTCTAGCGAGAACGTCGCTTTTACAGGCGCGATCACAATGAACTGTATTCTATTCGTAGGTTTTGCCATGGCCGGAGTATTGATTGGACGATTTAATAATAAACCTGTTTTGTTGCTGAGTATTTTAGGTACAGCGTTAAGTTTGCTTTGCGCGTCTATAGTGGCGTATATGCAAACTGTTGAGTTTCTAGCGAAGGATTCTCTGCTTTGTTTGTATTGTTTGCTAGCTTGTATGGTATGCGCCAGTCTAGGTTTGAATCCTATAGTTTTCGCTGTAGCTGCCGAATTGATGCCGGTCAAGCATAGAGGATTAGGCGGCGCATTATACATCATATGGGCTTGTATATTACATACATCCTCGCTCAAACTCTCTCCGTATTTATTCCTATACCTCAACATGTGGGGAACGTTTCTGGTGTATACGTTAAACGCCATCTTATGCGGTTTATTTATATGGAAGTTTGTGCCCGAGACTAAAGGCAGGACTTTGCAGGAGATCGAAGATTTTTATATGTACGGAAAGTTTGTAAGATGTAGAGTTAGAAAGGATAGAGGAGAGAGTTTTATTATGAGCGGTTAAATGTAAACTTTACATTTCTAAGATCAATAGGTACCTCATATCAAAAATATATATATATATTTTAACGATCATTGTGTCGCTAATAACAATCGATATTCGAAATCTTTCCTATCAATCGATAGGAAAAATTTCATATGAATAGTGGTGATTTAGATTTCGTTGCGTATTATTTCCTTATTGGTAAATATACTTTGTATTTTTGATAAATTTGTGTAATAAAGCAACAAGTGAAAACTAAAAATATAAAAAATACTGCTTAAATTTAATTAATTTGCCCCCCTATTAACTTATTGAAAAATAAGAAATTCTATCGAGTAATTAAAAGCTTATTTCCAAATTATCTCTTCTTTTATTTCATGTCAGATTATTGTTAAGAAAATTAAAAAAAATGCTAATATTTTGTCTCTTTCCTAGAATTTAATAAACGCAGTCACAAAAGAAATAAACTTAAAATAAATTATTTTTTTATTGATAACAGGTAATTAACATCTAAGATCTATCTAAACTCCTATTTCCCATAGCGTTAAATCATGCCAAAATATCCTTTTCTATATAAATATAACCACTTACCTTATATATTAGATCTCCGTCCGTCTGCTTGTCTTGCAACTGTTGCATGTTAGTGGTAGCCTAGTCGGTAAACCACTTGTCTCACGAGCGCAAGGATGCGGGTTCAATCCCAGGTATGCACCTGTGTTTTTCACTTAGTGCAATCACCACATGCTTAAACGATGAAGGAAAACATCGTGAGAAAACTTGTTTGTCGGAGAAGGTTAGTAGCTGCTGAAGTGCCGAACCCGCAATGTTGACAGCGCTGAGTACTATATGGTCTACACCCCTTTCATGAGGGAGACTCGTACCAAACAGTGAGACGTTATGGGTTGATACGTTGCATTTTTGTAAGACGACGTTTCTGTTAAGCTTTCTATATAAGCAAATACTTCTTATCAGTTACTATTGTATTGGTGTTGAGATAGTAGAATTGCTTTTTTAATGGCATCATACGCGTTGTACATTTGCCAGTATCAAATATAAGTATGTTTGTATTTTTTTAATTATTTATTTTGTATACGAGTAACTTGAGATTTGATTGTCAAATATCAATATGAAATCAGATTATTACGATTTATTTATTGATTACCATTTACATTTATTTTCTTTTTTTTAAAAAGCTTCATAATTTTAGTATATTTGCCTGTATCAAGTATTAAATTAAATGTTTTGTAATATTATGTTTTAATGTCATTTAATGTTTGAATAATTAGCGTTTTTTTTTCTATTTTCTACTTATAATTCACTGACCTTCCATATATCCCCGTCCATTTGCTTGCTCTGCAACTGTCGCAGTATGTCGCACAGCTGACGCTGCATATTGCATTGTTGTACGACAATGTTTCTCTGTTGTCTCCGCGCTTTCTCCTCCTCTACCCGCACATCGAATGTTGGTTCGTTTTCAATATCTTGTATTTTCTTAGCTTGGAGACGTATTTGAGCGCTTAATGTACGCACCTGGAATTATTTTATTCGAGTTTTGGGTGATTTTTCCAAAATTTACAACATTTCATTTTTGTAAAGTAATGGAAATTCGAAAACCATTTCGAGATAGTGTAATGAAGGGTTAATACTAAAAATAGGTACCAGATTTTCGTATCCACTTTCTTCCGTGTTATTTACAAAAATCATATGAACAAAACTCTTGTATTTATGTTAAGACAGTCAGATGCTACCTATAAAATATATTATTGTATCTGTCATCTGTGAACCATTCTAAAACAAACAAACAATAAAAATACAGATAATCATGACATCGTTTCTTACCAGCCTTTGACGAGAATAGCATTACGTGGAACACTCCATATATTTTCAAAATCTCTAAGAACATCATTATTACATTCTAAATACAATACGAGTACGAAATTTTTAATTTGTCTGTCCATTATATCGTAATTATAATGGGGGTTCGAAAATGTTGAATGTTGTCAATTGTGAAGTAAATTTAAAACTGGATAAAATAACAAAATGTACCTACGTAAATAAACGAAGTAATAATTCTTACACTTAAAACATCCTCTGCATGTATTTGAGGAAACGATTGCTTTACTTTTTTTATAAATAAATATTGAGATAAACCTCACTTGAATAAAAAGATGAGGTCAGGTAGCCATCTTGGATTTGTGATTTATCATATAAAGTATTTCACTAGACAAGCACATTCATTTTATAGCCATATTATCAAACAAACTCCTTAGTTGTGAAAAAATATGTAATCGGGCATTTAATGGTGGCGGCCATTTTGTACCGATTTCATTATCCATAGACAAGAACACACCCAACTAATCATTACCCTTTTAAAATCAAATAAAAAACAAAATCACAATCGGTTCATCCATTCAGAGTTGTCTATCTATCTATCAAATAAAAATAAAATAAAACAAATCTATACAATGGTAATACACCGAGCGGCCTTATCGCCTAAAGCAATTTCTTCTAGGCAATTTCTGGATGGAGAGAACTAATATTATAACAAAAAAACGATTGACAATCAAACCAATACTAATGGAAAAAAAGTAACCATACATGAAACAAAACATAATAAAGCGAATAAAATATATTTAAACTTGAAAATAAGCTATAATATTGTATGCCAGGGGGCTATCGGCTATCTGTATTGCTTTCAAAGATATGACGGTGGCGATGTCTAGACTCAAAGCAGTAGTACTTACATCGATGCCAATATCTGTCAAATGTAAGGAGTCATTGCATTCTTTTGTTCAGTTATTGTTTTGAAAATTGTTATCGCTTTGCTGTAAACAATAGTAGGGTCTTGCTTTCGTAGCCGATACGAAACTACAGTATTGTTTGCAATACTGAAAGCAATACAGCAATACTGTTCTATTTATAATGTTGTAAATATAACCAATACCGATTGATACTAGGACAAATAATGACTGAATACCAAGTCCTGAAATGTAGGAAGGGATTTCGTCTGCCTGATGGACAATAGCAGTACATTCCATCAATTGATAGCCTGCACAGTAAAAGTCCTCTTTTACTGATAGTAAATGTTAAACATATGTTACCTTTTCGACGCCATCATTAATAGTCTTCCTCCTGGTGTTGAGTTCGTTCATACTGTCCTCGAACGTAGATATCTTGTGTCCCAATTCTTGCATGCGCGCTCTGTGAGTTTGGGCTTTGTTTTCGAAGTTTGACAATCTGGTATCGAAAAAAATAAGTATTTGATTTTTTTTTATAGTCATTAGGCCTGTGCTTGACCACAACTCACCTGATGTAAAGTGACGATGCGGTCTAGGATGTAGCGCGCTTGCCTAGAAGAAACCGATTCACTCGCGATTTGAACAGACCGTACACCTAATCTTTTATATATATATATATATATAAAAAAGAGTAAATCCTGCCTGACTGATATTTGCTAAGAACTTGAAGACATTTAAAACTTCATTATAATCTATTTTGTCGCGGGTGACAGCTGCTAGTAATTTTATAAAAGGTCACGACCGACATTCAACCGGCAGAAAAGTTACCATACATTTTTATAATTATTTGATATACAAACCAAACTACTGGAACGAATTTAATAAAGCGTACCACAATATAATATACAGAACCAATAAAAAGTATACCCTGTGTAACAAAAAATAATTTTCCAATACACAAGCAACACTGATAAATGTATGAAAAACATGTCATTTTATTATCACTTGGATTTCCATATTGTTGGCTAAATTACTATAAAGGAACAGCTGTTAAAGTAAACAAACAATGAAGCGATTTAATGTCTCTATCCATTACAAGTGTCAGTAAAGAATGATTGTATTGTATGTTCGTATACTGACTGCGTGTTGCTGGTGTCCAGTTGTTCCTTGTCCACGGTGTTGGCGAGCAGTCTGGCTGGACGTATCTCTATAGTGGAGGAAGACTTAGCGCCGCTGTATGCTGACACGCGTACCGTGAACCTGTGCTTCTCTACAACGGACAGTAAACAAATCAATATTTATAAACGACTAGGTGACCTGAACAACTTTGTACCGCCTAATGATGTCAAAGATGTGAGTCAATTGCGCAAGATGGCAAAGCTAGGATAAACTCAATTTGATATTCTATGTGCCAATGGAGCCGACATTTTGAGAAAGATATTCACCTACGTCGAGGTGTGAAGCAAGTGGATGTAATATCTCCGAAATTATTTTCAAACGCGATGAAGGATATGTCTACAAGAGAACCAGCAGACGAAAGATATTCACTTGCATCGAGGAGTGAGACAATAGGGATGTAATATCTCCGAAATTGTTCTCAAACGCACTGGAGGATATGCTTAGAAGTCATCCGCCAGAGAACTAGAGTTACGCATTAATAAACTGAAGTGACAGTGGGCTGAAGTGGAAGTCATATTTCCCGCAGAATATAGAACTGCTGGGGTAAGCAACTTCTAGAATGAACACTGAACCGGCAAACGTAGTATAGAATGTCTTAAAGACTGCAGGCAGAGATTGGAAACGAGAAGCCTAGCATCGGACTGAGTGGCGTGCCTTGGGAGAGGCTTACATCCAATTAATATAAAAAGTTTCACCTGCTACCCTCAACCAAAAGAAAAGAAATATCTGATATACTGTTGTTATTCAAAGTAAGTAATAACTCCATTGACTGCCCTGAACTTGTCGAAGGATTAGTGTTGAACTGTAACCCTTTCCGGGGACGGTTCAATCCTCTTATTTATGTTCCATTCAAACACACGAATTATTCGAGCAATACCTATATAGTGAGATCGAGTAGTAGTTATAACGCAGCAGACAACAGACTTGGGTTGGATCTCTTTTCTACAAGTGTTGCATTGGCGAGGCGGCGGCTGAGCACAGAATTTTTTGTTTAGACTTTGGTTTACTTTATTTATAATGTCTTAGTTATTTTTTTTTCAGTAGTTATTGGAGCATATGTTTTTGTTTCGTTGTTGTTTGTTGTTTGTAGTTGTTTCTATTTCCCTATTATTTGTTAGTACTCGTGTTGCCATGTAACTGGCTCTCTATTTCTATTTATGTACCTATAAGTATAAGTATAACTGTTGGGCGACCTATTATTAAATAAATAAATTGTGGATAAGTTGATGATGATGATGACACGATATGGTGTCCGCTAGGTAGTCGTCTGACAGCTAACAGTGACGTCACTCACCTGTATAGAAGTAGGTGATGTTGGCCGGCACTCGTCCGCTGTTATTGTAAGTGTGTTGATTGCCGATGGGTATCTTGTGTATGTTGTACTGACGGCACAGGTAGCGCAGGATCGCGTCCGGACACGATATGGTGTCCGCTAGGTACGTGTAGAAACCGAGGTAGCTACAAAATATGTATAAACTTTACTGATAATTCATCTGGCAAGGGGTTTTACACGCCTAAGGTGTAAAACACCGAAAAGGGACCAAAAATGCTGAAAAGAGAAATAAATTTCCGAAAAGGGTTAAAATTTTTATGTGGGGATACGATATGGTGTTCATTGGGTATGTATAGAAGCCGAGGTAGCTAAAATATGTATAAAAGCTTGGCTGACAACTCATCTTACTAAGGGTTCAAGACTTAGGGGTATAAAACGCCGAAAAGGGATCAAAAATGCTGAAAAGGGATTCAAAATTAAGACGATAATTTAGCTAGTACATAATATTTCAAGGACACAGGTATCATTATAAAAAATGCAAATACCAATTGACAACGTGCAAAGCTCGCAATGATATGATCAATTATGTGTATTTTTGTTGATGGTTTGTTTTTTTTTTGCTAGCTTTGTACGAGAATAACATTTTGCGGAACTTTACTTACATTTTCAAACATCTCTAAAAACGTAAGTATTACATTCTGATTAAAAGAAAAAAAAATACACGTTATTTTTAATTTATCTTTCATTATTATCGTAATAAAAATGGGGAGTCAATAAATTTTAAATGTTGTCAATTACCAACATGGTGTTGTACCACAACGATGTTAATGTGTGCACAAGACAGTTTCAGCTGAACGCAGCTCAGTACTGAAGAACCTTCATTACTCAACTTATAGTTGCTACGCGCGTAGAGTCGTAGGGTAGAGTGGCCATTGACCCAGTAGCAGGGGTTTAAGAATACTGCTTCAGTATCCCCTGCCTATCGTAAGAGGCGACTGAAAGGGGACCTCTGGGCTCAAGGGTGATTAGAGTTGGGACTCACATCACCCGTCTGACATAAGCCCTGGGAAAACGATAACGTGCGTAGCTCACGTTGTCGTAAGAGGCAGTGCTACGTAGTAGGAGGGCCAAATGCACGTGCTAGGAGGGCACCGGTGCGTTCTACGCAGATCCCGGTGCCCTCCGTCAAACACTGAGGCAGGCTACGGGGGGGTATAAGTTGGAACAATCCTACATAACCCGGTTGTACCCCAATACAAATGGGTATCTTACAAAGATTTCCCCCTCGTTAAAAAAAAGGGTAGAGTGGCCATAATTGATGTCATCTTCTAGACCGTAGCCTAAGTTAAAATGTCAATCAATTTTATTACAATTTTGATCGAGAATCATGTACCTACGACAGTACCTACATTGTACCTAAATAACAATAAAAAAGTATCATCGAACTTGTTTTTTTTTTTACAAAAACTTACCTCAAATCTTTAATATTATTAGTCTGCACATTAAAAGCGCCTCCTTGACTGCAGATAGCGTTGACTCTCTTTAGGCCTCCCTCCGTGCGTACTTTCCGCAGAAACAAGTTCATATCGGAGGTGGATTCAAATGTGAATGCGATGAGATCCCGGGCGGGGATCGTGGATTCTAAATAGGGAGCGAATTTGGGGTCCGTGAAGTTTATCTGTAGGATAAAAAAATAAAGTAACTGGTTATATTATTTATTTATAATAAAAGAAGAATTGTTCAGACTGGTCACAGGTGTCTCGGGGAAAACACACATTTGTTTTACAATTGCAATATTTATTTACTGACTTCCCAAAAAAGAAGAGGAAAAGAAAGGGTTTTTTCAAGTCGCGAGTGAATCGGTTTCTTTGAGGTAAGCGTGCCCCATCTTAGGCCATATCGCCCCATCTTAGCTTCATCGGGCGAGTTGCGACCAAACTCAAGCCTCCTCCATCTCCTATAAAAAAATGTATTCAATTCGATCGACGGTACTTTTTTCACTGTTTCTTATCTAGTTTCTCTAAGAAGCTGTACCGATTAAAAAATAAATATCATGTATATATATATTATTTTTTTTTCATTTTTTTTTATTTACAAGATCCCATTTAAATTTCATCAAAATTGCAGAGCTTTTAGAGTTCACGTGTTATCTTATGAGCAGCTGTAGTACCAAGACCACTTACCTCCAGCATCATAGGCTCGTGTACAGGGTGCTGGAACATGTCTCTGTTCTCACGGAGCCACATCACCGCCTTGTAGCAGTCCTCGTTGTACGAACGGAGAGCTTCTAGACGCTTAGAGTTCACATCCTGTAAACTCTTTATTCTGGAAATAATAATAATAATTGATTTTAATATATATATATATATATATATATATACATATATATATTAAAATCAATTCTCCTTCCCGTTGTAATTTTATTTTTTTATTTAACTCAAGAACGGGCTCACTTATCCAAACTAAATGTTTAGGCTTTGTTCGGACTATTCAGTAGTTGGTTTATGTGAAGTTTGCACAAAATCGGTCGAGCGGTCCTTCCTTTATCACATTTTTATTATTTCACATTATACATAGTGAAGACATACCCACTCGCTAGTATAATATGAGACAACATCCACACAAAGGTGTTCAGGTCCCAAACTAGGCAAAGCCTGTGCTGTGGTAACCTGATCACTGATATACATACATACATACTTATATTTATAATAAACACCCAGACATAAGTCAAAAAGACAAGTTCGCGCACATAAATGTTTGAATTGTCCGGGGAACGAACCCGGGACCAGCGGCGCAGAAAGCAGGGTTGCTACCAACTGCGCTAACCGACCAGTCAATTAACAAAATAATTAAAAATGATACCTGCCGAGAAAAGTCTGAGTGAGTTAACTAGCACTATTATATCTGTTACCAACTTTAAAAAACAATGTTATTTTTAAGTGCCACGTTATGGCAACACCTTTCGTCATCTTGTTTTTCTCTCTCTCGTCAAATCTCTATATACACGACAGTATCTACTAATCGACTAAATCGACCGGTTCGCGCAGTTGGTAGTAACCCTGCCTTCTGCGCCGCTGGTCCGGGTTCGATCCCCGGACGGGTCAAACATTTGTGTGCATGAACATGTCTGTTTGACCTGTGTCTGGGTGTTTATTATATAAATAAGTATGTATTTATGTATATCAGTTACCTAGTTTGGGACCTGAATACCTTTGTGTGGATGTTGTCCCATATTATATTATATTATTATAGTAAAGCTGTACCTGTTTTGATAAAGTCTTATTTGCGGTATAATGTTGTTCTCTAAGTCGTACTGGATCTGTAACTGTTGTTTCTTCAAGGCGTCCATTCCCGCGTTGCACTTCGCTATAGCTCGCACTATATTATCTATATCCATTTTCACACTCGCCTCTGAAAATAATATTGGATTGATTATTACTATAGGTTATCGGTAAGGGGTGTACTGAGCTAAAAGGGGGTCACTACACTCATCCCAAGGAACAACTATCACTATGGGACAAAATGTGAATTGGAGAAAAAAATATCAGCTACTCCATACAAAAAGTTGATCGATCGTCGACATAATGTATGGAACAGTTCTTTTTCTTGAATTCAGAGTTAGTCCCATTGTGAAAGTTGTTCCCTAGGATGTGTATAGTGACCCCCTTTCTGCTTATTACACCCCTAACCAATAACCTTGTATAACTTTGGTTCGCCAACATAAGTTCTAGCTTTTTGTGCCGCAGTCGTTGTTTTTCCCCCGCAAGCTCTCTATTATCGTATACTCGCTGTTGCATAATTAAAAAAGTATCTCAACAAGGGGAGCTACTATGCCTATAATTGTTCATAATGTTTACCATAGAGACAGTGAGTCAATATAGAAAAAAAAACCCAGCTCTCATACAATTTATCTACACCCAACTGCGAAAGAAGGGGGCTTATGTCATTTAAGTGTATGTACGTATATTTCTTTATCACGCCCTAGAGCCTAAACGGCTTGTCGTATTTTTAAGTAAGTAGTGTCAATAGATCCGTCTTAGTCGTGCGAGTGACACTGGGTATATTAAAAATAATAAAGGATTTTTGGCGCCAATAAGTAATCTCAAAAAAAAAACCTTTCAAAATACATCAAGTGTAGTATCAGAATAAAGATTACGATATTTTTAACGTGTGATTACGAATATACATATATATATATATATATATATAACTTATATGTTTTATTGTAGTCTTGAATAGGAAACATGTGTTTTAAGATTTAGCAGTCAGTTTTTTTGAAGTCGTTTCTAACCATTTGTTTTGTTTATTGTTACCGTCTCTCAGGTTGTTCTGCAGCTCTCATATATTTTATTGATATCTGATCAATATATATTTTTTTTGTATATTCTTACCGTCTCCCAGGTTATCTTGCATCAGTGCCCGGTCATTGGTGAACTTGTCCAGCTTGGCTCGTGCCTCCACTAGCTCCCGCTCTCTGTACTGCAGCCGTTCACTCTTCTCCCTCAAAGAGGCGCTAATGTCCTTTATCGTATACTCGTGGTTGCGAACACCTGTTAGCAGCTCGTTGGCTTTGTCTTTGAAACTGTGGATTTCGCGGTTCTGAAATAAAAGTAAAATTCATTTTTGTAGTTTGATTTGACTCAACATGTTAAATTACGACCTGAATGACAATATGATATAGGCAATTTTATTTAGAAAACCAACGCGTGTTCTATTCATAGTCGTTCGTGTCTTCAATGATGACACGTCTCGTTCAATCATCGTTGAAGATACGAACGACTCATTTCATCCGTGATGAAGTTCACCTAATGTGAACGACACTATAGTTGGACCTTTCCAACAATCAGGTACAACTGAAAACCGACGGGTTTTCTTAAACAATATGATATAGGCAGATCAGTTTGAAGCTACTCACCTACTATTAAATAAATAAATAACTCAATTATTACGCATACACTTAAACTTTACAGAAGCCAGTTTAAAAAACAAATCTATAAGAAGCGATTCAGCTTGGTACATTTTTTACCGAAAAAAGCAGTGATACTTAATTCAACTGAATTTCTTTAATAATGTTTCTTGATTTCTCGGCTGACAATTTCAAAACATAGACGAATGAATCCAGTAGTTATGTTCTGACATTGAACTAACCGAAAGAAAAATATCGACGCCTACAGAATTAAAGTTGGCAATAACTTTTTTTAAACTTGTCTACTCGTACCTACTACGTAAGTATTATTTAGGTGAAGTCTCTCGCTCAAGTAACCAAGTTATTTTAGCTTATATTAAAACATAGTCTATTTAATGAACATGCTAATATTGACTCACAGCTTTCAATTTCTGCTGTTCTAACTTGCTGATCCCACTTTTTGCTTTCTCTATGACTTTCTGTAATGGTTCCAATTTGCTTTTGTGTGTGTTCACCAGTTTGACGGCTTGTTTCTTATCATTAGTGTATTCTATCACCTGAAAAACTCAAAGCAGTTAAGAATTATATCAACAAATAATAATTAAAAATATGTACTTTCTTGCTAAATTTATTAATTTATAGTTGTATTATTTTATTGATTAAATACGCATGACTGCAGTTACGTATACAATAATTTGCAAATATTATGTTATGTCACTTGTAACTTTAGGGTTATTAAAATGTTTTGTATTGTATTGTATTGCTATTTATATCTTAGAACATTAATAAACGCTGATAAGTTTATAGCTGTTAGTAAATATTTTTATCAAGCATGTATCTAATAACGATTTTAATTATAGCTTCACTAATTATTAGTCAAATAACTAATAGGTTTTTAATAGAACATATTTATGCTAGCTTTTGAATGTAACTAGCCTGATGTAAGTACACAATAAATTACCAGACAAAATAATGCAACAGACAGAAATGACTAAGAAAAATATTTATTTCTTTATATTTAAAATATTACTAGATAAGTGCTACTATAGTGTTGAAGAATATTTAAACGATAAAACTTTAAAATGAAATAAATCAGTGCACTCCACTCAACATATTGCCATACCCCAGTAGGGTTAAAATTAGATATATAAGTACTTATTGCTTTATGTTAAGATCTGCTTGTAATATCTAGTTTAGCGATAAATATATAGAATATTGAAAAATATCTTAATCTGACTTAAAAAGTTAAAATTGGAATTGGAGATAGAAAAATGTGGGTAGTTCCAAAACAGGTGTTTTTAAGTACAGTCATAAGGTTTACTTGTCAAAAAGAACAAGGATTGGAAGTTCACCTTTTCTCGTAGTTCCTGATATTCGAGCCATAGTTTTTTCTTTTCACAGATTTCTATTTGGTTTTCAATGTCCTTTCGTTGTTGCATAGCGTCTATTGTGAGTTTTAACCTGAAAATTTTAATTTTAAATTTATATACATGAGTTCATCTTCTAGTCCACCTTTCTCTTAGCTTTTGTTCAATGATTTTTATAATCAATTGCCACTTGTTTTAATAGTCAAAAAGAAGAGCATGGGGAATCATCATGCTGTTTTCTTACAACATCACAGTTTGTAGTAATTCATTCTAATCTGTATGTGATTGAAAAACTCAGAGATTTATGCGGCAAGACAAAGTCTTTTTTAAACATAAATTCTTAGAAGTTATCTATTATCACCAAGTTTCGTGAACAGGTTGGAAATTGGCGCACAATATGTAATAAAGTAAGTAAATAAATCAATTTTCTCGGTATCCAATAAATCAGCTTGTACCAAATTTGGAAGTTTAATAAAATGAACTTAAACAAATTATGTTGTTTTTCTATTAATGCAATATTAATGCTGTGCTCCCCATTTTCCTTTTTTTATTATAGTCGATAGGCTTGTGCTTGACCGCAACTCACCTGATGTAAAGTAACGATGCGGTCTGGGATGTAGCGCGCTTGCCTAGAAGAAACCGATTCACTCGCGATTTGAAGAGACCGAGATTAAATATATTTTCTGATAAATAAATATATTTTTATCATTGTTAATTCTTTTTTTTTTGACCAATCAGCTTGTATGCTAATACTAAATTTCTAGGCAAACATACTAGCAGACAAAAGAAAAAGTTGCCACTCGAAACACAAATGCTTCACCAGCTCGGTCAATAATAATAACCTTTCATTCAACTGTATCTGTTCTTGCAATAGCTGAGTGTTATTAACAAGTTTAGTGTTCAATCCTCGTTGCTGATTCCTTGTCTCAATCAGTTCATCCAATTGTTGAACACTCTCTGCTCCTCCCACCGCGGAGAGGGTGCTCCGCAGTAGCTGTTGTGGATCCATCTTAGAGAAGTCTTGAACGCGGTCTTGTGGAAGAAGTTGGCAGAGATTGTCCACCTGGTAATTTTAACAAACTTTGGACATTTAATTGCATTCCATTCAAAAATAAGTTGCAGTTATGAGTCTTAGTAACCTGTCGCTTTAATCAAAGTCGAATTATATTTAACGTGGTTTAATCATATGTATATTAAACTTATGCAAAATTTATTTATCAGGACAAAGATAATTAAATCATCTTTAGAATGCTAAGTAAACAATGTAATATGAATCAACCAGTGCTGCCTTTTGGTGCTTATACTATTAAGTATGAAGAAGTGGGCTATATTATTTAGATAATTTATGTGTCATTCATTTAGTGTTAATGTAGGGGGGTTTCTGTTCACAAGCTTGACACAAAATGAATTACACATTAGCCTTATTATAGTTATAATAAATTCTACTGAATGTGGATGGTATAGTTGGACCTTTATAACTATTAGAAAGGTATATATTAAAAAAAAATGCAATAGGCAATATTTTTAGAACTTTTGATAGTGTTGCATGCTTAAATTGTAGTCAATATTTTCCATTTACAAGACACTATGAGACCCTTCACTAACAGAATCAATAAGGACATAACACATTCATTTTCAATTCTCACTTTTACAACTGACCTGTATGTTCAAGGAGGCTATAAGATCTTGCACTTGCTTCTCTCTTACAGTCTTGTGATCTATGGACCAGGTGGAGACGTCACTTAGATTGAAGCTGCGAGTTACGATCACATTACGCTGACCTGGCTTTTGATACAGTTCTATTTCTATGGTAGCCTGCTGGCATCCACTTCTAACATATTCTGAAATCTAATATAAAACATAAGTAAAATGTATATCATAATGAGATTCAGACTACCACTGTTTTTCTGAATTGTTGACTAAGCGACAAAGTAAACTTAAAATAAGACATCATAGAATATTGTTCAGAGGAATATGTATCTGTTCTTGGTTACCACAAACTTAATCTACAGTACATCTTTGGAAATAACGCGAATACAGCTACAGAACGTACTTTCTTAGCTCTCCCGATGACACTGGTTTTGCCGCATAGACCAAGAATAATGGCACATACAAACGTCGACTTTCCAGTACCATTAGGGCCTATTATCATATTCAACGAAGGTCCTGGCAGGAGAACCACTTGTTTATACGTCCTAAAAGCAATCAAAAAACATTAAGTAAGCAGTTTTAAATACAATATAAGCAAAGAAAACAGCCGGTGGCAACCGGCAGCAGCAGAGGAACTTACACAAAGTTTTCAAGCGCGATTCGATAAATACAGCCAGGCTTTACACCCGCGTCGTTTAATATCTTAGACATGATTGATTACATCAATCAGCTACCAAAAACTGTCTGTAAATACTGTATAAAGAATCTAAACTTTAAAAACAAGATAGTATAATTTCGAAAATAAAATCGCGCAATTTCTGATCCATTCCATAGACAACTGACAATGACAGTTACATTGACATAGAAACTTTATTGACATCTCTAGTGCTGCACTGGATAATGTAAAAAATTCGATTGCTTCAAATGAAAATACAGTGAGAATGATATGACAGTGAATATAGTCCGATATAGCTGGCCGACGTCGCTTTCGACCAAAAGTTTGTCATGTAAAAAAGAAGCAAGTGCAAGATCTAATAGCTTCCATGAACATATAGGTCAGTATTAAATGCGACATGAAAATCAACACGAACAAAGCCTTATTGCTGCGTTCATGCTTGACGTGGAACGGGATTCCTGATAACGTTTTGATTAGTATAAAAAGAGTATTACCGCGTTGGCTGAAAAAATTATGTCTCTGTCTGTGTATTTATTGCAAAACTAGGGATTCAGCAAAATTTAATGTTTCATATTGCTGGACTATTAATAGTTGATGTCATGTTTATATTCACATATGTGGGCAATCGATGTATGACAGAATAACGTGGTTTTCGTGTTGGCGGGAAATCTGCATAGAAACCCTGGTAAAGTTTCCACAAGATGTAACTATAACTTCACTACGATGACTTCTTACCTAATATTTGACTAAACTTGATTGATCGAAAAAATATGAAATTGACGTTTGAAAATATACAGATCGAAATGGGCCCAACATCAAACATTATCAGTGCGCTGGCTGGTATCCACTTGCCTCGAGTTCTGTCTTTGCTGTAGGTACTCATTTTGTATAAGTCATCAGCATCTGCCTCTAGAGATGATGAAGACTATAGTTGTCCCAATTGTTATAAACAAGACCAGAGATATTTCTAATACGGTTAATTATAGGCCTATTTCCTCAGCAACAACATCAGCGAAAGTCCTTGACAGTTTGCTTAGTGGTCGACTTGGTAAGAACGTTGCATTGAATGATGCCTAGACCAGATGAACAAAAGTAGATATATTTCTAATACAGATAATTATAGGCCTATTTAGTCAGCAACAACATACGCAAAAATAGTGATAGTGAAACCCAATATAGTGCTATAGCATATAAGAGTGTTAGTATAGGAAACGTAGTATTTTGTGTAATCATAGGTATATGTATAACCTTGATAATGTGTAAAAGTACAATTAATAAATTGTGTATTCGAGATAATCCTCATCTTTCGGATAATCTCGAACTTGCGGAGGGAGGAGTCATGCCATCAGCGTCTGTCTTTTGACCCTTGTTTAAATCTAAGTAATAGATACATTGTCATCATGTTTAGTCTACGTGCCCACGCAATAACATACGATGGGAATTACTGGAACGCTGAGATGACAAATCTCCTCGTTAGCTTAGCTCTAGCCTTAAGAATATTAATCACTCTATAGTCAGACTTCATTGAGGTCACATGTATTAATTAAATAATTTAAATCAATCAAATTGCTTTTTAAAAACATCATCACGCGCTTCCCGAACAAGTCTACATAATAAATATTCGTGTATCATATTTAAAAATAATTGTCAGCCTCATACTCTATTACGTTGCAACTGAGTTTTTGTTACTGTTATAACGATCTTATGGTTACTACCTGTCAAATCATTTTTTATTATAAGTTTGCCAACTGTGCAGGCTTAAACTTTTGTGGTAATATACCTGTGGTGTTGTATTGATACTCTTTATACGTATTGTCGATGATGTAAATAGTTTATGGCAAGTTATAAGGCTTGACTGACGTTGTCATTGTTACTACAGATTTTAATGTAATAAAACCATACTAATGGTTTCTTTCGTTTCTTTTGTATCCTACAATAGCCTTACTTTCTTATTCATATGGTGTAGTCTTAGACTCCTGAATAGCCAAATTTCTCTGACACGGCTTACTATTATTAACTAAAGACATCATACTAACGGGGCCATACCTTCAACTTCAACTTTTATATTAGATGGCTTCTGTGGTGGTGCCACAATTTCGCCAATGTCACGTGTGGGCAGAACGTAAAACAAGCGACGGAAATTGATCAGTTTATTTTGATTGACCTGTAGGTACATCAGAGATCTGAAAAACAAAGACTAAAGACAACACAATACACAGACACAGGACAATACAAAACAGCACCAATATGAATGAATATCATATCTTTGATATATATATTAAATAGAATATACCATAGTAATTATATCTATTATATCTATGTCAAACAATAATTATATCTATATTAATATAAATTACAACCTAATATTATTAATAACAATAAATTTACTAAGGGTGTTAAGGAAAGGAGTGAAAACTAAGGTGAGCAGATAACCAATATTAGTAGGGCGAGGAATTTCAGGAGGGAGGATATCATATAAGGAGCATCGAAGATTAACACATTCAAAGAAAATGTGTTCCAGTGTACCATCATCAAGTCCACATTCACAGAGAGAAGTGTCCCGAATTCTTATCTTGGCCAAAAAAACAGGCGAGCAACAGTGACCCAGCCTCAGGCGACAAATAGTTGAAGCCGTTTTTTTATTTACATTCTTAAATTTGTAAAACCATGGTTTACGAGGGATGGAGTTTTGGAGTTGACCATAAAATTTTCCTTTAGTCTTTTTAGACTCTTGCCACAGCGCATCCCAGTTCTGTAACATTAAAGGCTGACAGACAGTAACCAGATCATGTGTGTACACTCTAAAATAGTCACCATTACCAATTAAAGCAGCTTGTTTAGCACATGAGTCGGCTGATTCATTCCCTGGTATACCTGTGTGACCTGGTATCCATGCCAGTATTGTACTCAACCCAAGTTGGGAACATTTGTATAACGCCTCCTTTATTTTAAGAACAACAGGAAACTTAGTTTTACTTCTAAACTGATTAGACACTATAGCTTGCAGACAGCTTTTACAATCTGTAAAAATAATTGATTTAGCAATTTTATGCGAGACTACATATAGAATTGCTTCTAAAATAGCGATTGATTCTCCAGTAAAAACTGAAGAAATATCCGGGCATTTATAACTAAGAATTATTTTGTATCTGGGGATCCATACTGCCGCACCCACATAACTATGAGACGATAATTTAGAAGCATCAGTAAAAATTGTTAGCCAGTCATTACCTAAGCTATTAATTTTTTCATTGAATATTGCAACTGGTTCTATAGAATTTTTATCAACGCCGAAATCTAGAATGATATTTGGTTGGTATATCAAAGCATTGTAATTGGTGGAGAAGAGGGGATTTAAGTGAAATTGGCCAATTGGGTAAGTAAGTTGAGAAAATTTTAAATAGCTCCGAACAACACAAGGTAATCTATCTTCCGAGATGTATCCCTGGGACCTAATAAGTTCCAACAGCCTTTCTAGTTTAGGTAAAAGAGGGTGCTGTGAGTTTTGTGCCAATTTAAATAGGAACCTGTCACTAAGAAGCTGCCTACGCAGATGCAGAGGGGCTTCAACGCATTCTACCTGCATGGCATTTATTGGAGTAGATTTCATAGCACCAAGTATAACACGGAGACATTTGGACTGAATTTTAGACAATTTATCGATTGCGGATTTATTAGCTGGGTCTAGCAAGAAGGTTCCATAGTCTAGATGGCTACGGATAATTGCATTGTACAATAATTTTTGACAGAAAGGGTGGGATCCCCACCAAACACCAGAAAGAGCACGAAGGATATTAAAATTTTTTTCGCATTTTCCCAAAACATATTCATAGTGTGTGACCCCAGAAAGTTTCCTGTCTAACTTAATTCCCAAAAATTTTGTAAACTCTTTTTTGGGGATAGACTCATCTCTGTATTTTAGAGTGTAATCTGGGCTAGTACGGTTTATTCTAAAGGCTACCGAGCAGCTCTTTGAAGCAGACACAGATAAACCATGGTCAACAAGCCAATCATCTAAATACGCAAGGGCTTTGTTTAATCTTTCCTCAATTTCTGGGACGCATTTTGCTGAATGGTATAAAACTAGGTCATCTGCATATTGTAAAACTTGGCAGAATGAGCTCACAGATAGATCTAAGTCATATGTGTATAGACTATACAGTAGAGGACTCAGAACAGAGCCCTGGGGGAGACCTTTCCAGACTGTTCTTGGAGAGAGTGTAGTACCTTGAGTTCTTATAAGGACGATTCGTTGCATAAGGAAACAGCAGATAAAGCGAACTAACCTCACAGGGATACTCAGCTGCAACAGTTTGTTTCTGAGTTCCGGAAGTAGTACATTATCATATGCAGCTGTAATATCTAGGAATACTCCTATAAGGATATCTTTGTTCCTTAAAGCAAATTGAATGTCTGTAGTCAAGATACTGATGTTATCAATGGTACTCATCCCTTTCCGAAATCCAAATTGTGATTTTGCAAGGATTTCTCTGTTTTCTACCAGCCATTCTAAACGGTTTTTAATTAAATGTTCAGAGATTTTAGCTAAGACGCTAGACATAGCAATAGGTCGTCGAGAGTTGGGGTCTGATGGGTTTTTACCCGGTTTTAATAAAGGAATGACTACTTGTGTTGTCCAAGAGTCTGGGACTATTCCTTCATCGTAGAAAGGGGCCATACCTACTGTTTGCTAATGTTGACAGGTGACATTACCTCATAAATATTTTGGCCATAACTTTAGTTTGTCACTAAAACATCAAACTAAATTTACGCTGTCAATGTAACAACCACAAAATAGCAATTATACGTGCACAACATCGTTAGACATCTACGTTCTATTCACTCAACAATATTAATGTTCATTATTCGTACATCACTAGCTACTATGTTTCTGGCAGCTGGCAGCCCAATTGTCAACCAATCACACTTCAAGACCAAAAAGTTAAACCATAACCATAGATTCTTACTCGCGTTTTTTTTCCGCAAACCGAACTCGGCCGATGCTCGATGTGCTTGTCTGTCGCTGTAAATAACACCCGTTGAGATTTTTCAGGCGATGGTTTGTTTTGAGTACGAAAAATAGTGAAATATCAGATATCTTGAATGAATGTGTAGCTAAAATCATTTTTAATTTAAGTCGCCCAAACAATAGTAAATATATTATGTGAAATAGTGTTGGTGCGCCAATATTATCTATGTCGCGCTTACATGGAGGGTATTCATGTTTGTAAATATTGATTTGTTGTATGCTGTGGTTTTCGTACATTTCTACTGTGCTTTATGACATAAAATGATATGTAGATAATCGAAAATATATTTAGGTCATCGAAAAATATTGTGAAAATGCCTCTGATGCCGAAGAAAAATACTGTAATGGCGCGATTTCGCGTGTGATTGTGTATAGTTTGATCTTGTTTTTCGGTGTTTGTGTTGTGATAATTTGACAATGGAGGGGACTACGGAGAAGGATTGTTCACCGTTATGGAATCTGTACCAGCAGATCGTGTCGGACATGAAGGTAGGTCAAGTAATTTTTTGTTTGCATTCACGATGCGATGTTTCGCTTGGTCCGGTCCGTACGGCCCACATTTCCTGCGATATCGTCCCTAAAAACCGCTGGCGTCGAACGAAACATCGCGATCGTCCGCTCCGGTGACCGCTCGTTGATCTTAAACTGGCAATAAAATTATTCGTGGTTTTTAGCATTTTATACTCCTAAGCCAGTTTGAAATAAAGCATCTCCTATGTAACTCTAGACCTAGGTTCTGCATAGGTTTCATACATACTTTTTTAAGATAGCAAAATATCTGATAGCAGTTGTTGCTGATATGGCTATGGCCAAGACAAATATTGATTTAAAATAAGTTTCTACTGGTAGTCATACTGACTTTCTTTATCTACAAATTACTTCTTCTATTCTTTTATTAACTTTTCCAGCAATTTTATTAAAATACCATTATTTATCTGTAACATAATGTGTGTATGTCAGGCAAGAACTCATGTAATAAATACACTAAAACTAAATCTATATACTCACTAACAACTTTATAAAATATAAAAACTTTACAGTATGGATGTCTTTTGGTTACTAAATTCCAGTATTTTTGCCACATACAATCCCACCCTTCAAACACTTGGCCTGGTCTCTGATTGGGAAAGGCTGACCCCTACAGAATCAATAAATTAGTGTTTCTTCTTTATTTGTGTAGTTAAAGGTTGTCTGGAGAAGATCGCTTTTTAGCGATAAGATCTCCTTTTGAGGCTGTTTTCTTTATAAATAATAAAGAGTTATGTAATTGTATATGAACATTTAGCAGTAAGTCTGAGCTTACTTCTTACACTATTGTAATTAACTAGCTGTGCTCTGCGGTATTACCCGTGGTCGCTATTTTTATCTATTTATAAATATGGCCTATGTTACTAGGTGATAATGTGTCTTTCTAACAGCATTTTTTTTTAATCAGTAGTTTTTTGTTATAAATACTATCTTTCCCTGTGATAAGTGTAGATACATTTTGTTAGCACATGGTTAAATTCATCTTTTACTGTACCCTGTAGACAAATATTAATCACTAAAGTATTCATTGAAACCTCCTTGTTATTCAGAGACATAGTAAATACCTATACACTCTGTTAAATTATTGAAAGCATGGTTCTTCCTCATTAGGTTCAACTTACGCAATGTGCATAGTTTATACTTAATACAAAACCTGTTTCACTTACTGCTGACAAACACATCCTTCCTAAGACCTAATACAAGATCCTTCCTAATATTTTAGTCACAAGCAAATAAAGCTGTGCACTTATATTTTATCAACTCACTAGTAACTGTCACCTGCCGTGTTGATTGTCATATAAAATTGAATATTAAGAAGTTTCAAATTTTGATACCCCATTTAATTGTTTGAATTTCCAATGACTCTTGAATACATACTACCTACACTTCATAATTAATACACTCTCGAAATTCTTGCCTCTAGGATCAGCGGTTTAGGCTCTTGTGATTCCTAGCGAATATCAGTCAGTCAGTACTTACTCCTCTATATAATATAGATTGACATATATCCCACTGCTAGGGACAGGTACCCTGAAGAGGTGTAGGTGATTTATTGTTTTCGAAGTGTTCTAGCCCTCTGTTTTGGATACAGCTTTCCCGATAATTTTACCCTGTACCAAACAAACAATTATTAATAAATTCTTATTCATTAATGAAAACCTCTGAGGTTCATCATAGACCTTTCTTTTACATGCATCCATTTCTTATGAAATATAACAAATATCTTTTCACTTGAATGGAGAGTAATTACCCAACTAGACTATCACTGCTACATGAGTGATTAAATGTGTGTCTTTTGACTTTGTTTATGCAAATTATCTCTGACTTCAGCATTGTGTTATAGTACTCTAGCTATGAATGATAGGATATATAAATTATCCTACCTACTGCATATTGCATTCTCAAATACATTCAACAGCCACACACTCTGCATAAGCAATATATCTCCAAGGCTGAGATAAAACACTAAATGATTATGCATAACTTAGATTGAATATTCAAACCAAACACTATGATATCAGACCTTTGTCCGTAACTTTTATATTTAGACATTTGCAAATAACATTATGTCATTGGTGATGTGGTGTCTCTAAAGGTCATTTCGTGAGAGGTTTTTATTTTCATAATGACACAAAGTAAAAAAATCTTTAAAGCTCTTTTATGTGAGTTGATTGAAGTGGACAACAAATTGTCTGGAATATCTAAATATATTCAGTTGAAGAAATACTCATGACTAAAGTCTATTGCTGTGATATTGATTAAACACTCATGGGAGTTGTGGGTGAATGCTCTGCTAAGTCTTTTCCCTTACATGCATATTAGAATGAATTATCACCAGCTTTAGTTAAAATGATAATATCTAGGAATTAATGCTAAATTACGGTGATTATGCCAAGTTGATCTCTTTGGTCCACCTTGATATCCATTATCAAAAATAGTTTTTTTTTTCAATATGAAGATAATGGTTGGTTGGGGAAGGTTAACAGCTTTCTAAGATACATGTCGTCCCCAAGCCCCAATTTAACCTGCACGTTCGACAATTGCCAGCACTACTCCTTTAAAGGAGAGATCCGTGCCCAGCCAGTGGACACATTAACTCATCAAAAACTTACCTACTTAATTAAGAATGGTATAGGAAGTTCTTTATTGACGTCATCTAATATGTTGTTCTTAATTGTGCAATTAAGATATGATACAGCAGATATGTGCAGTTTGTTCACAGTCTGCTTGGCTCGTGAGTACGGGATCCTATATATCCGCGTGTACTAACTAAGCGAGATAATGTGAGTTATGGCAGCTTATACATGAGTTGTGGATGTTACAGTTTCTACATCATGAAGTTTCTGGGTTGGGATAATGAGCTTGACTAACAACTAATTGCAGTCACGCAGGATTCGAATTTACGGTCACGTGATTTAATTGAGTAGGTATTTATTATAAGTCCTGACTGACGTTCGCTAGGAATCAATGTAGAGCCTAAACCGCTTAACCTAGAGACATAACATTGGAGGGTGTTATTCATTATATGTATAATGTAATACATATGTAAAGAGAAATGAAATATCCTTTCTCAATACACCCCTGTATCTGGGTGTATTGAGAAAGGATATTTCGAAATTCATCCCCTAAAGGGATATGATATGAAGAGGCTATCGGACTGTTAGCTAATTCATTCCCCGGTATTATATTTTTATTAAATTACCATACTTTCTTATTCTAGCAAAGGTTTTAATTTTGTTGATCTGTGACTGTTGAAGTCTGTTGTCTTTATGGCGTACTAGCTGCGCCCCGCGGTGTTACCCGCGAAAATTTCATTATCTCACGAGAATACTGCATTTTCCCATGATGAAAAGTATTCTATGTGTTAATTTGTTCAGCGATTTTTGCGTAAAACAAACGTACGTAAACGTATATGTATATATATCATACATACAAACTTTCACGTTTATAATATTAGTAGGATTAAGCATTTAGAACGATAAAAGTAAATAAAAAAACATTTTTCAAAGTACGTAAGTAGGTACGTTTTTTACCTTCTTACGCGTATCAAGCAAGTTTATCTAACACGATTGCGTCTCCACCATAATTATCGTCAGTTATTAGGTATATAAGTTAATTGATTACAAGTCGAGTATAACAACTCGCACTGAGCTGGACTGTGAAGTGCACGCTCTATTTACTTTGTAAAGCCAGCATAACGCAACAGATTTTTGAGCTACGAGTAAGATCAGATTTTTAACCTTACCCGCAAAATAGAGGTGCCACATCCTAGGCCGCATCGTTGCTTTACATCAGACGAGTTGCGGATCGCTTGCGGTCAAACGCAAGCCTATAAAGTATAATCTGTGGCATATTTTAGCTACTACCTTAAACATTGTCAATCTTTGGTTACCGCATGAATAAAATTGGCAAAGGATTTTAGCAGCGGGATATGTATATTATAAGCACCAGGTCCAATCCGTTTCCTGTTAGGTCAGTAATTTCTTTTAATTTGTTAACGGACTTCAAAAAGTAGCTTCTCATTTCGTCGAAGCTTTTTTCCTTCTTGAGATAAGATAAGACAACTCTTTATTAAAAAACCAGTTTAACAATAAATAATTATAACAAATACAAAGCAACAAAAGCTTTTTAAACTAGGGTTTTTAATAGGCTTTGTCGCTTCTTTATGTGTGGTTGTATTTCTCAGAGATGACTGATTTTTATTTGAAAGTATATGTTCCAATTGGTCTTATAAAATATTAAAATTATGTAGTCCATTACTTTTTTTTTAAACAATAATTTTTGTCTGACTATATGTACATAAATGTCATTTTTGTAATGTATTTTTTTGCGTAACGAATTGAAGTTGGATTTCGCTTTTTTAAAGTATTTTATTTCACATCGCTATAGTATATTTGTGTTCGGCAATAACGTAAAATCTGTATTCTATTAGGAGACATTACACGGTATACCGTGTAATGTCTCCTTGTTCGACCTCCAGACAGCTTATGCCTACTCTGGATCCACTTTCAAAAGGGATCCATATGTCTAAATATCGCTCTAGTCGCCCGTTCATTTTTAGCTTACTTTCTAAGAGGGTTCAACTTATTACTGGCAATATTTTATTTTTATAAGCAAGTAGGCACCTACTTGCGTTTTTGAACGTACCTGATCGTTAGAAGTCCATCTGTGGTATTTTTCACATTAGGTGAACATTGCCAGCATTGCACAACATACAAGAACAGATATAATAATATCATATATAAAATAACAACTATTTATACATACAGCATTTTACTGAGTTGGGGTCAGGTTTGCGACACACACATTGTTTTTTTTTAATTTATTTGTACCTAAGTATAATCTTGTTTAGTTACAGTGATGTGATGTGCACAAATAAAAACATTATTTATTTATTCATCAGGATATTTATTTTGAGGCAAACGTGAAGGAAAGTAGTTTTAATGGGGCCGATGGAAATATTTCGTAATCTTTTGCCTACATCCTCTTCTTCTTCTGCTCTTACAAGACATGCCTGTAACGAACGTTATTTAGAGGTCAATATATATTACTTTACTATATATTGCCCCATGTTATCTTTTACGTCTTGTCTCCTTGACCTAGACGATAGCGCGTAAAGGTCACGATTTATTGACTTTTCTATACAATACCGACCTCCGGCGCTTGTAATCTGTCTTACATAATTACATCTGTCTGAAGATATTATTGTGTAATATTGTGCACTAATGAAACCTGCATCACTTGCCTCCTTCGTTGTGTACAAAAATATCTAAATTATGCGGATTTTAATAGAATTCAGTACCTATCCCTGAAAAAATTAAATATCCTAGGTGGACTTCAATGGTCACGATGGTCTAGTAATTGTACCGCCAGCTACAAATATTGAAATTGACACAACAAGAACGCGCTTGTAATCTGTCTTACATAATGAAATCTGTAGGCTATTGTATACGAGATATCTTTTAGTATATTTTATTTATTTATATTACCCCTCTTACCCGTGGCATTAGCGTTATTGTATGTTGATTTTTTCGGATCGTCAGTCAGCTGTTGAAGAAAAGATAGACAAACAAACACACTTTCGCATGCCCGCTTCATAATATGTGATGGGATAGGCTTTCATTTGATCGCAATTCACGTGATGAAGAGCGACGATGCGGCCTAAGATGAATCACGTTTACTTAGAAGTAACTGACTTATTCGAAATTTTACAATACGGCCGCAACTTCCACAATTTAGCATATCGAATATAATTTATTCAATGCCTTATTTTTTCAAGGAAGTGAACTTTCATAATATCCACCTGAATAATTTGTCAATTTCATTGATAAAAAAACCAAACAGCTAAAAAATCAAAGTGAATCTATTCTAAACTCACGATATCTGTGAGCCGTCTGTCCGTCCGTCAGATAGTAAACGGAAACGCCATACGTTTACGTGTTGATACTAATAATATACCGCGGAAGTCCTTCTCTTGCATGATAAAATCAGTAAGGGCAAAAATCTAATTCAAGTTTATGGACGTCTAATGTATTAATATTGTATTATTTTAGTGTTTTTAATTATCTTTTTTATGTCATGTTTTGTGCAATATGTATCATTCAAACCGGTCAGGTCTTGGCAATGGCATTTTTCCTTCTGTCAGTTTGTATGTCTGGCGGAAAAATTCGTACTCGTACAGGAACTTCGCACGTAGTGTGCAACCAATAATTGAATTTGTAGATCTTTTTAGTCATTGAAGATTATTTTTTATTGACAGAGTATTTTTCCCAATTATCTACTTATTTAATGGTTATTTTATTATTAAGTCAAGTGGTTGTTGTAGTTTGTGTGAGATGCTCATACTAATCCTATATCGTAGTGTGCCATGACACAGTTGGGTTGTTATAATAGATGGAATGGAATGCCTCTCTCCATAAACAAATGCATCGCTGCATGTCAAAGGGACGACTTTGTTATAGTTTTTTAGGTAAATCTAGCAGTTTTATCCGCAGCTTTACCCGCTATATAAAATAGAATTTAAATAATCTTCAAACACCCCTATACACACTCTATAATGAATACACCTTCAATTTCATGTCTCTAGGTTTATTCACTTGGATGATTTTAGCTCTCTTCAGCAGTTCGTATGGTCCGCACATTACGACAGATTTTAATTTTGTCAAGATGCGACCAGTGATTATCGATTAATTCGAGGAGTACTCGTGTGGACTTTCTCGCTCCATGTCACTTTTAGATGAAAATGTTTGCCGGGTATGATTATTTATGGCATAATGTGACCCTTATTAACGCACGGGCTAACTGGGAAACTACAAGCTTCCTACTACAAAATAACTGTTCAGGTACCGTCGTCAGTGTTATTGTTGAGCAAAACAAATGACTAACTCGTCCTGTATCACACTCGCTCCCTAACTCTGTGCCAATTAATTATTGAAACTGCTTCAGCACTCTAACTGTGAAACTCGATTCGTCTAGCTAGAACTTTGTTATACGGCGGATGGAAGGAACCGGTGTTTTGTTGTTGGAAGCGTTAAGTAAAGCTGTTGCAACAATATGTTGTGTCATTTGAACAACGAACTTTGGACGAGTTGAAATGGTTTAACAATGTTTTGGATTTGTTTATATTGAGTTTAGTATTAGTAAGGTCGGTTGACTATACTTTAACAGACTTCAAAGAGAGATGAGGTTTAATTCATCAGTGTATTGTTTTTCAAGTTTCGCACCCAGGGGATAAAAACGGGATCCCATTACTAAGAATTCGCTGTTCTCCTCAATTCCTATCTCTCATGAAGCGTGATAGTAAGACAGTTGAAATTTTTACGCAAAATGTTTACAAACCTGTTTTATTTACTGTTTTTTGCTCGATATTGATAACGACAACTGGTAGGAACTTGAATTTACTTGTACGGATCCCTTAGTGGGCGAGTCCAACTCGCACTTTGCTGATTTTTTTATGTATTTTCTCAGCGACGCCTGAAACGATTCAAAAGGAAATTAAGTATTGGTAAGTTAGTACCTACCTATTATTAACTGTAAAAGAAGTAAAATGATTATTTTACTAGCATCATATAATATGCACCTGAAACAGAATATGACTAGAACCTTTACAATTGTGTGAGAGGCGGGTAGACATCGCGGCGCTTTATATAATTGTATTGCTCGAACCAGACCTCTAAACTAGTTCTACACACCAGTCTTCAAGCTACTGTACTAAATAAATTACATAGAATACACACTACTACTGAAACAGCAGTATTTTTCTAGGGTATAAAACCAGTCAACAATATTAAAGTGTAGATTGCTACAAATTAAATTGTATAAATCAATTGTTCTAAATTAATCTGCTCCTGATAACTTATTTTAATGTTTGAATAAAACTCGGGCCTGAATCAGATTTTAAAGATCTTCTTTTTTTGTCGCAAACACCGTGTAGAGTTTATTTAAATTGTTACCTACATTTTTCTGATGGAAACTAGCAATAAAAAACAGTAAACAAATGTAAGATGTAAATATTTAATACCATTTCTATGTGGATTTTATCGAAAATTTAAATCAAGAAGATATGTAAGTTTTAAAGGAAAACTTTCTAGGCGTGGATGATTCGTTTGTATTGTAATTAATCATGTCAATAATTATAGACTTGTTCAAACTAATTACGTACCGTGAGTGAACCTTATACCCTGCCTGTCTGTTGTCGATATCTGACCGTTCCCATTAGTTTTACTCTTCAATGTATTCTGTCAGGTAGAACAGATACCGCGGCTTCGTTCACAACTCGTTCTCGAGATATCACAGTGTTCTAAAGATCCCACTCTGCCGATGCGAAAGGGAAGATGACAAGATTAGATTAAATGCCTATCATTATAATATAATTCGGCGATTGGTCATCAGTTGAGTAAAAAAAAATTCTAGAAAATTTTTGTACCAGCACGCATACCGTCAACTTTTTTGAAACCTGATGCAGAAACGGTCGTTCTAAAAACTCTACCACAAAAAAGTAGCAAAATAAAATTCAAGAGTACCGGTTCTAATAATGAATGTAACACTCACGTATCATGTAATATCTGAGGTAATGTATGATGTTATGTTTGTGTTTGTACATTTAGCATTACATGACACACGTCCTCCAAATCGTTTCGCCGCGCTTTGCGTTTTCATCCGGCAGATAAATCGTTTCTTATGATATCTTGACATCGCTACGTTTCTGCGAAGAGAATGATTATGTTTTCTTTGTGTTCGTTTAGTTGTTGTCGCTTTTGTATTAGTAAAACAATCGGCAATATTTACATGGTGTAAATATTGTTCACATTTTAACTTAGTTCGTAATAAGTGCATCCTGGAACTTATTACATAAGGTATCCCGAAATTATCAAGGGTTCCTGTGAAACGGTAAACAATATATCTTCTCAAATGTATTTGTTACTGATTACAAATTATTATTAAATATATAGTGATTAAGAAATTCATTTAAGTAAACATTCAGCATCTTCTTTTATTTTATGAACGACACTTGTTTCTATAAACAAAATGGAAATGAGAAATTGTCCGTTAAGCTCGTTAATCTTTGTCAAAGAAAACGTCACATAATTATCATCAATTACTTAAGTATTTTCTTTTGTTTTCAACTTTTTACCAGTTCGCAGTGAACTGAACAGTTACACGTAACTTGATTGCAAAAGAACCTGTAATACGGTTAATGCGAACAAAAAGGCGATACTAGTTTTTATCATCCGCACAGCACCGGATATTTCGGCAAACCGGCTTCAGAATTACGACTTTGTTAATACTAATTGCAAGATTAAACACACGAAAGTTTGAGTTGAAGAATTTGACGATTCATTTAATCGAGTTTGAAAATAGTTAGATAAAATAATGATTATAATGTTGTAATCGTTTTTATGTTAAATAAGTAATCGAGCGAAATTCTGCATGCGTGAAGCTTAATGTCTTTTTTATGCTTAAGACCTCCAAAATTGCGAATTAGAGTATTACTTTTGTACAATAATTAACCTCCAGTTAGAAGTAATATGTTTCGTTTCTGGTTTAATTCAGTAGGTAATTATTTTTGTAACTTCCTTTTACACTACGTATTGAGATTTGTTTAATTTCCCGATCGCGTGCCGTTCCGAATCACGTCATAATTATGAAATCATCAATATGTACAACAAAGATAAAAAAATTGAAATAATTCAGATTTTTTTCGCAGTTCATGGCTTGATCCGTTTACATTATTGATTTGTTCCAATTACAGCTAATTCTGATATCAATTTACTGAATATAAGCGAAGTGGGATAAGTATTTCTATCTGCATATCAGCTTAACACCATTCAACGTAACATTGGTGAAATAAGAACTTGTCAAAAGAATACTACGAGTAAGTACGGAATTGCTTGTTGTATTTAAATATCCATCAGAAATCGTTGCTTAGAATAGTTTAAAGTTCAGAGTAGAAGAAACGTAATTTAGGAATATTATACCTAAGGTAGAGCAAAAATGCAAGGACTGCAGTCACAGGTAAAGAACTAAAAGCCCAGGATCAGGCTGAGTACCGTGCCTTGAAAGGGGCTTACGATTATGATTAAATTATGACTATAAAGATAACTTTAGATTCTTTCTTTTCACATTAAATCATTAAGTGTACTTTTATATTATTATATGTATCATTAATTCTGTTATAATAAGCATTATGAGGCTGACCACTACAATGAAAAGTGATGACTGCAGTAATAAGAAAGTTAAAAAAGTCACTCAATATAAAATGAAACGTCCATAGCCAGTTTCCTTGATGTCTCCTCACTGTGTTACCCATTGTACTAATAACTACGACGGACCCCGGTTTAGGGTGAATATAAGAGGGTGAGCATATCGATCTCTTTATTACAAGGTTAGGGTTACGAAAGTTGCGACTCCAGGGATCGCTACCGATTGTAAATGTGAAAGTTGATATTTTGAAAACAATGGTTTTTAACTAAACAACGATATTATCGACAACCACTACTTAATGCTTGTTGAACGTCACTAAACTTTGCAATTTTAAGAAATTCGTTTTTTAGATAATGTTTTGCTGGACTTCCCTATTAATGTGACTTATGATTAAAATCGTGTAAAACGTGTAAAAACATATATTTATACACAAGAGGGTTGCGCTGAAGTCTCATAATAATAAATTTCTTAAGTAAAATAACTCGTTATCACAATCCGTCAAGCTATATTACCTAAGAGCGCGTGTTTGTTCCACAGCAGTTAATGACTTGCCCAGAAAGCGTGAAGCGTTGGATTCACCTAATCTAAACATCATTTAAATTATAATATTCATATTGTATTTTATACATATATATTATAAACATCTAACATGATGTATGTGTTATGAAAGTATATAATATAAGAAAATAAAAGCATTTTTAATATAATAACACATATCAATACAGATAATCTATGTTTTAGGGAAGCTACTTAGACGTTATATTCTTTAGAGGAATCGCTCACGACCTATATCTTATTAATTATCCATACACGCATGTTCGAAAACAGTACATGGTTGTTAAGAACCGTACCTTAGCTATGTTGATTGTTGACTTCATACATGTTATCACCTTGTGAATGTTATACGAGTTCATACCTACTGTGGATGT
Organism: Ligdia adustata; assembly: GCA_947049295.1. Taxonomy (NCBI): domain Eukaryota; kingdom Metazoa; phylum Arthropoda; class Insecta; order Lepidoptera; family Geometridae; genus Ligdia; species Ligdia adustata. The sequence goes on from OX346237.1 coordinate 9,085,320, forward strand.
GGTTGTGGACATAATACTCATATATTATGCTGAATACTATTATAATTACTAGATACTTACGAAAGTGTGAACATTTTTGGAAATTAAAGTATTTTAAATACCATTTTCGTAAATTGGTATTGACTCTCTCGCGGAGAATGTTTTAAAACTTCGTTATAATTAGAATAATAAAATAAATTACTAGATTAACCACTATTACGACTACATATTTACTGGATTTAACATAATATTTAAAAAGTTGGTATAGTGCTATAAATATTTTATATTTTTGCGTTTCAACATTTTTGAAATTGCGTTCTATAAAGTCAGATTTTGAATTTATCAATTGCATTTCTATCTTTATTATTGTAAAACTTTAATCCAGTGCTGTTCAAGACAAATGCGACATATCACTACAGTCTAGGACTGCGTGCTTCATCATCGTCCACTACGTACCAAATATTAGAGTAATCATAATAATTCGTAAACGTATAAAAGTTCCATCACCTAGTGAAGTCAGATTTCAAATATTGTTCAAGTTGTACACATGCTCTACTCCCATACTTCCAATAAATGACGCAGCGTGCGTCTTGTAATGGGTAACCATTACCATACGAACGACTGGTGCGCGTGACTTGATAGTTAAACTATACTGAGTACTCAATGTTTGTGCTCGTACTCGTAATTACACACGTACATCTAGTGTACGGGTTTGGTTTAGTTCTTTTACTCTAGCAGAAACTATAGTTTTAACATTGATTCATCGTTAACAGCTTCCATTACTGTAAAGGTTGCCTGGACAAGATCGCTAGCGGGCAATAATACTTACTTACCGCCTTTTGTGCCAGTTTCTTTTTTATTTGTCTTTTGATGTTATATATTTGTGGTGGCATAAAAAATCTTGTATTGTATTGTATTTTTTACTACCTGACTAATCCTAAAATCGAGTAAAACAATCGATAATTAATTGTTTCATAGAAAATCTTTATCGATCGCTGACAAGGATGTTCCTAACTCTTCTTATGACGTCTCATCCTACGTTATATATTTTCTTAATTCATCCTATTACAATTCCATTAATTCATTACTCAATTCTATCAAGTTTACATTTTAATGATAATTTCTTTTCATAGATTTTTATAGACTTTAGACATGACTTTTCATTTCTCATTTAAATAAATACATGTATGTAATTAGTCACGTTGAGTACAATGGTCTTTTTTGTTAACTGCATTTTATTTCAAGGATTTAATATTTTATTTTAGTGATTATTTAAAAATCCATCAGCAAACTATGCATATATTATATAACTATATGCCTTAGTGATATTTGATCGTGCCACGGTTTCAGTAATTATTTTAATAAATAAAATAATTTTGAATCAGGCCACCTGCCGTCCCCTCTTGTGTTCCGTATAGAGAATTCTATTTTGTGTAGTGCATTGTGAATAGAGAGCGCCGATTTCATTTCATTTTATTTAATCTGCATTGAATTTATTAGTACAATAAAACAAGACAGTTTTTCACTGTACATACTAGCCAAAAACAGTTGCAGATGAAATGAGTCCAAAAGAAATAAAGGTGAAATCTTGTACGATGAATCTTCTTCAATTAGGCAGAGTGACTCTGACTGATGAGTTCCTAAGATTCCATTTGATACTTTTAGAATCTGCAGCTAACGAAATTTAAAGCAGACACAAGCGACAGCTAATACTTACAAGGTCTTTGTGGTGACTTTCTTATAACTTACATGCGTCCAAGCTTACATACATGTAGTTAAGTCGAGACAAGGAACAGTGTGTTCTCAATGCATAAAATATGAAAGTCACTATGATGTCAAGATAATAACATAATAGTGTCGTTTACGAGAGGTTTACAAACTCTTGAGCTATTGAGAAAGAATGGGCATTTATTTAGTAACTTCGCTGTTGTAATGTACTGGTTATTATTTGAATGATGTGCATGCAAATTATTATGGAGCACATACATTATCTTCCTGAAGATATCTATAGCAATGCGGATGGGAGTTGCTCATCATCATTATTACGCTAATATGTATTATGTAAACAAAATCTTAACGAAGGTAAAACAACGCGAGACTAGTTTTTTAATATTCAAGACTGAACATGACAAAAATTAATTGATCGCAGTATTTTTGGTAACGTCACCTTTTTAAGCGATTGTAAAATGGGGTGGGGTTCTTATCTTAATTTATTTTTATATTAATCTGGAAACAAAAATAATTCGAATGTTGTTAATAAATCAACAAAAGAAATGAAGGATTTGTCTACGGAATTGAAGTCAAATTTACCTTGATTTTCTACAAGATCATATGATGTTTGTAATTATTTAGGTCACAACATGTCCTCAGACGAAAATTTGCCAACGAAATTTCTTTAACCATCTTAAATAGTATAGTATAATAGTTCCTCTATGTGTATGTATAGGCGTTACAATGCCGCCATAGAGAGCTATCTCATACGTGCATTCGATATGATGCTGATCACTTTCAGCTTCATTCTCATCTCTGATGTCATCTGATATTATTTATTAAGTTCTTTTTTAGGGTTCCGTACCCAAAGGGTAACACGGGACCGTCTGTCACCAGGCTGTATCTCATGAACCGTAATAATTGGCAGTTGAAATTTTCACACATGATATATTTCTGTTACAACAAGTACTGAAAACAATTAAAATTAATATTACCATAATTAACAAACTTGTTTTTTCTCAATATTAATAGCTGCAACCGGTAGACGTTTGAAATATTCACATAATGTTAATTTAATATAAATATTTAAGGGGACTCCAATACAACGAATGTGATTTATTGGCTTTTTTGCTCGATATTAATATTGATAACAGGTGAAAAATTTAATGAATGTGGCAATTGGCCAATATTAAATTTATCATTATATCAATATCAAATTTATTTCTTCATTTATAAACATAAATCCTTGATCGCTCTCAGTGCAAAGGTGCCCATGACCAGAGAAGATACAATAGTCACCATGATGCCAGCATTACCGCGCTGGAAAGCTATGGCCAACCTTAGCACCAGTAGGAGCCGAAACGGGAATTCATACCTAACTACCACCTAAGCTTTCAATATTACTGCATTCGATAACACAACTATATTAATTTGACTGGCCGGTTGGCGCAGTTGGTAGCAACCTTGCTTTCTGCGCCGCTGGTCCCGGGTTCGATCCCGGGCAGGTTCATTATTTGTGTGCACGAACATGTCTGTTTGACCTGTGTCTGGGTATTTATTATATAAACATAAGTATGTATATCAGTCATCAGGTTACCTTAACACAGGCTTTGCCTAGTTTGGGACCCGAAGACTATTGTGTGAAAAAAGAATGTGTTTCGGTCATATTGTCTTCAGATGAAAATTAGGCATACTCGTAGAATAACCTTAGGTATTGCAAATACTTATGATTATAGTAAGATCTTCTATGGGTTGATGTTACATACAATAGCTCCGTAGACAGCTATCTACTCTAGTAATAATATCGTGCATTCATATTGTGTTGATCGCTTTCACTCTCATTATGATTTCTGATACTAGATATTACGTTTCGAGTACATAGGTATGAGAATTATTGATGGAGATAGATTTATCACGACTATACCTACTAACCTTCCAAGTCATACCCTTTCGTAGTCTTTTTTCAGCCCCTTTTTCTTGCTTTCTTTTACTCTGAATGTTTTTTGTTCCTTTTGATTTTGTGTTTTCTATTTTAAACATATTTTTTTTTAGTTTATTTGCATTTACGAACCAAACTGGGCCGGGTTTGTTAAGTTTGTTAAAAGTTTATATGAGACCACATTAGAAGTATATGACAGGATACCTACTCTTTCAAAGTAATTGATACTCTTCAATAAAAAAAAAAACCAAATCGGTTTCAAATCCCGAGACTATTAGTAAAAAAATTTTTGAAGTCTTTACGACTTCAAAAAAGGGGAGGTTCCATTGGCGAAATTTTTAACTTACTAAATGTACGTCACTTACATCACTTACTAAATTATGAGATTTCCAGATGAAGACATATAGGGGTCATTCCAATCGTAGCTATTCTCATGACCTATGCATGGAAGGGGATTGATAAGAAAATTGCTTTAAAATTGGGAGCTAACAGATAGCTGTCTTAAGTAGCCTTCTCATTGCGATGTACCTATAGACAGTGATAGATAGATAAATCAATTCTTTATTCCAGAAACACAAAAAAATACAAGAGAAAAATTGTTACAAAAAATGGTGCTACAAGTTGCAATCGCTAAAAAGCCAGTGCCATATAGTAACAAGCTAATACAACTGCAAATAGAAGGCATTTCTATAAGAGTTCAAGCTAAAAATAGGGTTTTGGTTTAATTCGACGGCTTTTTTTAAGTATTACTCACAGACAACTAGATCGTTAATTTTTTTGGTTTTCTAATACTCGTATATACTTCTCTAAACCCATACATTGCATGAAAACTGTTCCATTCATTTGATTTCTAAAATCATACCAAAAATATCGTATATGGCTGCCAGCCAAATAGAAGCCGGTTGATATACCAGGTCCCGTTTGTACTTTTTGGGTACGGAACTCTAAAAACAAGGAATTCACTTAGCATGAAATTTGGTTTCAAATTGTTTTAGCAAATACCATAAAGGAGCAATAACGAAGTGTTTGCGAAACAGTAATTCAACGTTTATCATTCATGAGTCGAGTCGTTAGCAGGTTGTTGATAAGTTGTTTGATGTGAATATATGGAGGTGTTACATATGGACTGTTTGACGACAAAAGTTTCATACAACGACAATTTTATTAATGATAAGAAGAAGTTAGAGTATATTATCGTGTAAGGCTCTTTCGGAGTTATTAAACGAAAATAATTGTAGCTACATACTATGTTTGTAAAAAACTATATTTACAGTAAATGATTAGTTCAATTGTATTAAAGGAATAATAAATATGTAAAATTAATAATTTTAGTTACCCTCGCTATTTTGTAGTGGCGGCCATCTTCTACAGTATGTACTACAGTAAAAAATAAAAATAAACTTACATTGGGGACAATAAAAAGACAGGTTCTGTAATTTTAGTTAATATGAATTTTGATATACTTAATACGCATAAAGAGGTCTCGCTTTGCTATTGTAGGCTAACGATTTTATTGATTTATTCAATATTTAAGCAATGTCGGCTTAATTCCAATTTTCCCAATAACAAAACTAATGACAAACAAAAAAACATCGAAAACCGACATCAATCACGTCACGTGTAGTGCAGGCTGTTCCCCATCGGCCAACCAGTCCACTGCAAGTCCCCGTTAGGCGGATAACATTACATAGCGGTAATTAGCAACAACGGCGGGCTGCCACTAATGTGGTGCCTTGTGAGGTGCTATGACTTATTGTTCAAATTAACATTACTTTTCACTTCATTTTACTATCGGACTAGTATAGGTACCTACTGCTTGACGCCATCGGTATATGGTAGTGGATTTTACTCGAACTAAACTTGAACAAATGCCTAGGATATCTAATGTAAGGTGTCTATTTAATTTACTCGAAAAATAGTAAACATGAGGTAATTAATGCAGTCAGGCGTTACTTTGCGGAAATCCATTTATAGTAAGAAGTTGTTTAAAGAATATCTAGTGTTTGCCTGCTTTGTTTTGATGACGGCGTTAGAAATCGGCATCGGACTTTCTCGACGTGTTACGCCTTAGCACAAAGCATCCTCAGGAGATGTTGACTTTCGAGCGAGCGCTTGAAGAGTCAACGTCTAATAAGTAACGTTAAAAATAATCTAGACGTTGTATTATTTTTGAAAGTCGCAATATTATTATTGCTATTGGTTGCTAGTGTAATTGTGAACCAGTATCCAATAATTTAGCTTAGAACCGCGTTGACCTCAGTAAAATCACTAATGACAAAGAAGCGGTAAATTGTGAAGCGGTGTACAACGGTACGTCCGATATCCCACGCACTTTTATTCAGAGAGAGAATGACAGGTCATTAGAAATGGATCCAGAACGAAAGGTCACGGCTCTTACCGACGATTTTGGGGTGGAAACGTGTGGGATAATCCCATTTGTGGAGGTGGAAATAAATTACGCAATTATTCTAATCCACGCGCGCGATTTGTGGACTTGAAATAATATGGTTCGGTGCTCCAGAGACGTGAACATTTTACGTAGATCGTAATAGTTTATTTACCAAATTTTAGTTGGGTTTTTCTCATATTTTGGAACTACACCTGTAATAGATAGAGATAAAAAGTAAGAATAGAGGGTAATAAACCCTTAGCAAGTGAAATCGCGGGGTGCAGCTAATGTAGCCTATGACCGTCTACAGGAGAAGAGGAATCTGTTCACACCATTCACATAAAATACGACAAGCCGTTAGGCTCTAGGACGTGCCAAAGAAATATAATTACATACACCCTAAAAATAACCCTCATTCTTTCGCAGTCGGGTAAAAATACCGCTGATGGCAAAGTTACTAGGCCGCCCGGAGGCCTCTGATTCTGTTCCCATTATAATAATATATTCGGTCTCTCTATCTACCATCATCTCGGTCTCTTCAAGTTGCGAGTGAATCAGTGTCTTTAAGCAAGCGCGCTACGTCTTAGGCTGCATCATCGCATCTTTACATCAGGCGGGTTGCGGTCAAGCGCTGGCCTATTGTCTATTTTAAAGTATATATTGCTATCCGAAGACGAACAACCGGGACCTATAATTAAACACTTAATCCGATAAATTCTAATAATTTATGTAAAACGTTGCAATGTATACTCTACAATTAAAATTATATTCAAATTGACTTTCGTATTTTTAGCTATCTTAAGCGAGCTCCATTTGATTGTTATTTGATTTGGAAACGACTTCTTCATGTACTAAAATAAACGCTCAATTCGTATCAACACCTACGCTCTGTCTTCCTAAGAAAAGTTGTTTATATTTAGGCCTTCCATATAAAGTCGCCGAATCTTCGATTTAGACGTTAAAGTGAATAGTTTATTGGTTTAGATTTATTTGGCAATTCAAGTTTTGCAATTATCGTTAAATTCTGTTAGTCATCTTGAAGGTTAATGGCATTGGGATTAGAAGTGTAATTTGTTAATACAAACATTGCAATTTTTTAAATGAAGTTGCGTAGGATACCGAAATGTTAGTGTTTGTTTAAGAATGTGAAATACTGGGTGTAGTCTAACGACTGAATTCTTGTCTACAAGGAGGTCGTCTAAAGTTGGTTGTCTCGATACAGTAGGTAGGTACATAAAAAGGAAACATGAATATAATATCAAATACTCTTTAAAAAAAAACTGGCCGGTTTCATAAGTCCAACTGTACCTACTAACCACTCCATCATAATATATTTGACCTGGAATCCCATCGCGGAGTAATAAACCCAATCACGTCAAGTGGCAGTATCGATTCCAGTTTAATTGCGGATCGAAAACATGCTCTCACTCATGTTGCGTATTGGATGCTAATAGTTTTTGAAATACACAGGGTTACCAATACCGAAAGGTAGCATGCCTGCCCGTTCATAGTATACTTTACGGAAAATTTGCTCAAGATTAAATGATCTCTGTTTTAATTGCAAGCCGAGTAGGAAGTAGGCATTGTACAATTCCTATATTGTGGACATTCCAACAAGGTTCAATTCAATTCATGAACTACTAGACCTAGACTTGTTTAATCTATAGAATTCCAAAGATCGCAGAGGAGCACGTAGTAGTCTTCACATACTAATAACTAAATGACACGACACGACTTAAATTAGTATGGTATAGTTTTGTTCGCTAAATTCAACAACAGCGCCTCTATTACAATGTCACTGATACGGCAAAAAAGGCAAGGTTTTATGGTGGATCCGATCCGACTTCCTCCCCTTGTCTTACTAGATGTTGCCACGTTATATTTATATTTTTTATTTCTTTAGCCGTCCTCTTCTTTATCTTTATACTATATCCTTCAAAACTGTGTTACTTATCATACTATTTTAGTATCATCCCATTATCATAAAACAGATATATCTTTTAAATTTATATCTCATTATGCACGCCTCGTTGGCATTTCCGATTTAATTTCCCCATATATTTTTGGCCGAAATCTTGTTCCACCCACTTTGCTTTAACGCGGGGCGACCCAAAATCACGTATTATGAAATTGGTTGACGCCACGCCTGAAGCCAAATCTAATTTAGGGATTTAGTACAACAACTCCTCGGGTAATTCCAAAGTTAGCTAGCTTCATATAAGTGCGTCGACGGCATAACAAGCAACAAATATACGAGTAATACCACTTAATACTCAAAAAAAACTAAATGACCGACTTTCCTTAGCAAGGGATTTTTTTCAAATCAGTCGTTTTGATTTATAGACCATAAAATTACCTGAACGACTATGACTTATCAAAAATAAAAAAAATTGGTTATAGCATCGCTCAGACATCGGTAGGTATACATAATTACGTAAAAACATATTCTAACGAATTGAGAACCTCCTAATTTTTTAACGACGGTTAAAAAAACTGACGCAATTACTTCGAAGTCCTAGTTTTGCTCTCCTAAATAAAAAACTTCGAAATACATCTCCAGATATATTTCGAAGTTTTTTATTCCAGGTTGAATTTTAGTTGATATTGAATGCTGAGCCTCGTTACATTCAGCAGGTCGTAGTATAATCTGATGGCATTAAGTCGACAGCAGTGAATTTGAGCTGCGAGTAGCTTCATTCATTCCGCTCGCACTGCTATCTCATGGAGCTGTTTACATATTAAAAATGCGAAAGTGTGTTTATTGGTTTGTTTGTCTTTCTTGTCAACAACAAGTGACGGATCGGATCGACATGATTTTTTGCAAAGAGATAGGGGTGCGTTTCGTTCCTACACTCTAGGTGCAACTATTCGCGTTCGCGGCCTCAGTGTAAATAACAAATGGCATGCAACTGACGCGTTCGAAGCATCCGTTAGGTGCAACGATTTAACGATAAAAATAGCTCGGTAAAAACACTCTGACGTTTATCTGACAGTTGACAATACAAGGCTATAACAATAAAAGCTATTTTCCTGTGAAGTGTGATTTTGAGTTGCTGCCAGTGTGAATATTCTACTAACGCGTTCAGTTCCTAGGGGTAGGGTAAAAAACAACGAAACAATACACGCTGAGGCACGGAACGCATCCTAACTAATTTGAAGTCCGGATAGCGCCAAAGGCTATTATTTCCATGAAATGTAAACATAACGTGAGCGTAGCCGCGGGGAAAAGTTATATAATTGTTTAATCTGTGCGATTCTGTCAAGAATGAACTTACACAGCATTCTAATAGTGATATCACTTTCCATTGTTTAGTCTCAGTCTTTGATTACTTATAAACATGCCGATGTCGCAGTATTATAGGCTAGATAATAGATAAGAATGTGTGTGAGTCGACTTCAGTACAAACGTACTAGTACTTAAACTACTAACGTAAACGTACGTAGTCTTCAGGGTTCTATTATTTCCTTTGTTCTTCAAGTAGATTTTGGTCGAAGATCATGGTTGCAAAATCATCTTTAAAGTTTTAAAAGGATTAGTTTGTCTCGTTCATCGAGCGAGCGTAGTGTCTCTGCTTTGATTCTAACAAGTTTTTTTTCGTTTGTCAGTTCATTCACATTGTCAGCAAATATTAAATTAAAATTATGACTCCATCAATAATAAGTAAGATTTCCGAGTATACTTTTTTCATATACTATCAGCACAGTAATTTCAAGGAGGCAACAGTGACTCGGTGGGTTGAATTGTTCTGACTGTGATGTAAAAGGTATCACTCCTTTGACATACATGGTTCCAAAACGCGGAAATCCAATAGAGTCCGCGTGACCGCATTATGTGACGTCACGTTGTCACGTGAGACGGCTCAATAAGAACCTCACTCGTCAGGTCGCCGCACTGGATGTAGGTCGAGAGGGCACTGGGAGACAGTGGGGGAACATACTCACAGCCTGGAAGAGACACTTTACATAACAGTCCAAACAACGACAGTTTTCATGACAAACCAAGCTGGCATAGCAAGCCAGTGTACAAGTGGTTAAAAGTAACTTTAAAAGAATAACCCGACTGCGAGAACTTAAGACCCACGTATTTTAACAAGTGAAATCACGGGATGCAGCCAGTATAGCCTATGATCATCTGCAGGTGAAGACGAATCTATTGAAACCACTCACATAAAAATATGACAAGCCGTTTAGGCTCTAGGGCGGGCCAAAGAAATATACATACATAAAACCCAAGGAGGGTTTTGTTTTTCGAGTGTATTTTTTCGCATTCGCAGTTGGGCGAAAAGGTAGGCAAATATCGGCATTTTATGCAGTGACGAATTTAGTGATAGGTAGTCTAGTAAGTTAGTGGTAGCTTAGTCGGTAAACCCGTTGCCTCACAAGCGAGAGGGCGCGGGTTCAATCCCAAGAATAGACATGCACTACTGGGTTTTTCACTCATATGCATATTAGAATTTATCACAACATTCTTAAACGTTGAAGGAAAACATCGTGAGGAAACCTGTAACTAACAAAGACAAGTGAAGTCCCCAATCCGCAATTTGGCCAGCGTGTGGACTATGGCCTACACTCCCTTCATAGGGGAGACCTGTGGGACCACGGGTCTGCTAAGCACGATCAGCAGTGGGACATTATGCGTTGATATGTATACAATGACTAGTATAGAATAGTAGTGCATCGTTTACATTGATGTTGAAAATTATATTTGTCACTACGGACGGAGTGACAATCGTTTTTGATAAATATGTAATACAAGTTCCACAAATACAGCTCCTGCATTTTATTGCAGAGGCCCTTCGTTTTCTACCTCTATATTAAGTTCGGAAAACGTCACGGACTCTTTTTTTAGAATTCTCCTTATCTAAACATAAAGATGTATTATGCATACTTATGGTATATGCATATCAATCTTATCATTACGAAGCATCATCATGCCAGTTTTACATCCATTACCTGCAACATAGCAGTTTCTGTAATGTGAAATGAGAATGGGATCTTTAGGTCATTGACTCAGAACTAGGTCGAGAACATTGCGGATGCCGCTTCCGCTCACAGACCAGCTGATCCAGGGAACTTCACAACTTGTCTAAGTTGAAAGCTTGCTACTTACAGTTTTTCCTTGCGATAGTCCTGGATTACGTTTCGATAGCATACAGGTTTTGTACAAACGGGAGCAAACGTGCCTGTGTTTTATTTACGAGTAAATTTAAGGTTGTTTTTATAGGTTTACTTTTGACCACTACTCACCGAATGAATAGCGACGATGTGGCCTAAGATGTAATCCTCTTCCTTAGAAGATACACTGGTGACTTGAAATACGTAAATTATAGTTATCGACGTCATTAATTTAATTGTGTATAGAACCAAAAAATAAATTAGAAATGAGATAGGACAATCCCCCCCGCAGATACAGAATTTGCTCAGTAAGTCTGATTATTTTTAAAGTCACATTCTTAGGCTGCCTGGAAAAGGTCGGTTTTGTGATAAGGCTGCCGTTATCAAAGATGAAATTTTTTAAACACTACTTAAATGAGGTTAACAGTAGTAACAAATTGAATATCTGTTAATCTTATACCGTGTCTCATCCTGGAAATAATAAGTCTCATCCTGGAAAAAATAAGTTTGATTGAGAAAGGATATAAATGTGATCGTAAATACAATTTATTTATTGGCACTAAAAATCGATATTAATCGTCGAAAATGGGTTTCAGAAACCATTATTACTGCGGTTTCATTTAGCACTTATCAAATTGAACCATCCTCGCATTTTATCTTTCTACCTTCCAGTAATAAATGGGACAGTTTTGCTGTAACAAGTAATTCAAGTTCTTTAAAAAATTGATTACCGACTCTTATTCGGCTACATTTCTTACAGTTATTTCGATTTTAAAACCACTTCTGGATCGATTGTGATAAATAAAATTTAAATAAGACTACAAAGAAAGAATACCCATTCAAACAAAAAAAAGAATATTTCAAATTAGGTTAGCCGTCTCTAGGAAATCAGGTAAATCGTAAAAAATACAGTCGATTTGAGTTCTTTCTCTTTTTTGGACGTCGCTAGTGTCGTGAATTAAATTCGTAACTGAGTTTTATTTTCATCAAACTAGAAAATAGTAAATTTTTAGTAGTTTGTAAAAAGGTTGACAACCGATCTCTATTCGTTTGGCGCCTACACAGTTTTTTTGTTATTTTGATTTACATAACTTCCTTTAAACTCGTATAACTTTTCTACTTACAACGGGTAATACCCAAGAAGCCTCAGTAAACGAGATTTTTATCTTGCGACATTTCGAGTCTGAGTAAAATTCTTTCCACAAAAGTAATTGCTGGGCGCTTTGACTTCCAACTGAAATCTGAGAAGATTACCTATGTTAAGTCTCAGAATGAAGTCTTTTGTGAACTTTGTGTGTAAAAACGCGGGATTAATTAACTGCACGACGTGGATTGATTGTTTTTTTGAGATTTAAAGTTTAGTCATTTTCAGGCTAAATTTGTTGCCGTTAGTTGCCATTAGCGATCATGGGGTTTGTAATTGACTGTGCGAGCGAAGCTTCGCGTCGCTGCAAATATTTCTTACGTTTGTTTGTATGCGTGTGTTGTATTTACCTACCAATCTTGACGATTCTACGAGTTAGAATTTTTAAGTCCTAGATTCACTGTGGTTGTTATATCGACAATTTGCAGAAGTACTAGATACGATGCAACTATAGAAGAACACACTTGTCTTAAAAATCTACAAGAAAAAGTAATAAACTGAATTCACGTCCCACTTTACCTCTACCATTGATCACTCCAAAAACTTACAGAATGTTTCGAAGAATTATCGAGGTTAAAATGGCTTTCCTTATTGCCTTCCTTATGAGAAATGTCGCAGTATAATAAATAAGGGTGTGTTACCTGTAGTTTCATGAAATGCAGAGGTTCGGGTGCTTGAGAACAGCGCAGGTGATCTGGTTTGAACCTTACTGATAGGGCGTTTACGATACGTCACAGTATAGCAAATTATAGCTTGTTCGATCACTCTACTTTATACTAATTGGATTTTTATCACTCGAAAGCCTGATCATACAGTACGACCATGAAGGAATTAAGTACCTACTTAGTTGAAATGAATCGATAGTAATTTGATAGATTATACAATACTTTAACATGCAATTAATACGGGCGCGCTCCATCAGTCTAAGCCGGAATATACTCGTATTTAGAGGGGGCGCTTTAAAGCAAACGCATGAATTACTCAAAGGACGAGTATGACTCTATGTCAAAGTCGCGTCGTCTAGATTTCTTTAAAAGAGCACCATTAGAAGTTTATTATCATTCTTGGGTTCTTTTAAAAATAGTTGAATAAAGAGTTGATGTCTTATCTTATGTCCGAACACAAATTTCCTTGAAATCTCTACTAATACCGTACAGTGTAACGTAGTTGTAGTCTAAGCTATAGTTAATCCTCTGTCGCTCGGGAACACGGTAAGCCTTACTAATTGTCTTCCGCAGTGACGAGGAACAAGGAATTGGTACCCAACAGGAAACTTGGAAGAAACACCAACTTATAAGTACTACACAACTCGTAGTTACACCATGTTCTTAATCCTGATTTGTTTGTGCTTTGATCTGGATTAGATAAGATTTTATTTGTACGCCAACTTTTCTTCAATTCTTTTTGCGTCTTTTGTGGAATCAAACCTTGTTCTCTCTTATTTTAAATTTCGCATATTTTGCCCGCGGCTTTGCCCGCGTTATGTGTGTTTTCCTAGGAAAAAGTCTATGGCAGTATCCGGATTTCGAAACGTCTGTGCAAATAATTAAGTTGATCCGTAAATAATTTAACAAATCTTTACATTTATAATTGTAAAATATTCAGGAATACGGGAATACTTTGAGGAATATTAAAACACTCTGTCGACTGATCGCAACTAAAGGAATCAAGTACAATTCCTACCTTCAATATTCGCATGGATATTATTTGAGCTGTCGAATACCTTCAATATATTACAATAATATATTTCCACATTTATAATATGTGTAGAGATGTAGATACATAAAGTAATGTTTATGCAAACAGTGTGTATAGTTTACCAATAGCCCTACAGAATGGTGCGGTGAGTGCTGTGCGACGCTGAAATTGCTCTATTATTGCATTAGATGCGCCGCCATGGTGTCTGCAAACCATGCGATTTGGATTAGCTCTGCTGTGAGAATGTTTTTGTTTTTAAATTAACTAGATAGTTATGATTATGGTGGTTTTGCGACTTGGACTATGTAGTGTCTATGGTCACAGAGTGATTTTTATTTAAAAAGCTAAAGTATGTTTGATTGTATATTGTTTTATAAACAATCGCATTCCTGACGGTCTGAACTTTGTGAGACGCTGTGACTTGTGATATCTTCGGAAACGCAATCGACTCATTATAATCTCCCTGATAAAGTTCACTGAATGTAATTCACAAAATATGTATAATAACTAATGAGCTTTATTAATAAAAAATCGTATGAAATTTGTACAGCTAGACGTGTAGATGAAGAAATAATTAGTGCACATGCCATTATCTCGTACTTACAATTGTTATAACTAAGGACGAAAAGCACATAAGCTACGGATTTTTTTTTGCTTTGCTTTGAATGACGTGAAATCAATTAGTTTACTTAAATTTGCTTTCTCTGTTCAATTTAGATAAGTTTATTGATACAGTTTCAGTACAGTTTCGAAACAGTTTTATGTCAATATCAAAGTTTTAACTAGATATGCTTATTCTTATCCAACTTGTCCCTATTCTCTTCAATAAGTTTGGTCGTGGACACCCTATGAAGACAGCAGTTTGCCGGCAAATGGATTTGCGGTGGCGCAGCTTAGTAATTCACTTACAACGGTGAATCTAACTCTAGGCTGAACAGGAAGAACCTCACATTTCAGGATAGATCAAAACTACGGACATTTGTCTTCGAGCGAGACCATTTGATTTGTAGGTTTATTTATAAACTTTGTTGCTTGTTTTTTTTGACTTTGAACGAGCTAAGCGTCTTTGCTTCGAATCTGGCAAATTTTTGTTACCTCTGTTAGTTAATGGGTGGTTTGCCTGGAAATTTCGTTTTCGCATACGGATCGAAATTTCCGATAAATCTTGATGAAAATTGGTATACAGGTTCTATGAATTTTTTAAACTTTTTAATTCATCGGGGGTTTTTTATTGTGAATATTTTATTACAGGTAAAAATTAGTTTGTATTAAAGGTTCCTGTTTTGTACCTTGTATGTAAGTGAGACGAGGTACACCCACTTGCCAGAATTTCATTTGCCATAATCAACCTAGATAATCATAATCTTCATAAATAATTCATCTGCTATGCTAGTTAGTCAATAGACATAATATTGTTTCTCATAATTTTATTATGACATATTCATTGTTTACTATATTAAACACGTGCTAGAAACTTTGTTTCCTATCAAGTCAATTACAATAACATCATTTTTTATCATCATTGTAACCATAACATCATTTGCCATCGAAATTACTTCTAGAAAAAAATCCTAAAATCGGTTTAAACTAAACGATTACTAGGTTTAGGTTAGGTTAGAGCATGAAAAACAACGCACGAGCCGAGCGACCGAAGCGAGCGTGCGTTCTAGAAAGGTTTGGATGTGTTTGAGATTAATTTAGTATGGCGTTATTAAATAATATTGATTCAACACATTGAACATGAAAAACAAGGATTTTGACGAGCTCTATTAATTTAGTATGGCGCTGAAATATTCTGTTAAATAATATTATTGCAAATAATAAATTGGATAACAATACGTATGGCACTCGTATCACAATGGAATATTATATAGGTCACTGAAACAAAAGAATGTAACATGAATTTTATGGTAAACAAACAATTCTGGCAAATGAAATTCGGGTATATGAGTATTATTGCTTATACCTTTCGGGCAAACAATAGACAACCTAAGTAAGACCATGACAGAGGACATTAGATAGCTAAGAAACTCAAACTCATGGCGAGCCAGTCTATACTACAGTGACGATGACCTGAATATCCTGTTAGCCTTCAGAGGTTTATCCTCGTGTCATTCAATAAGTAGGATACAAACATAGCAAAGGTGCGTGACACGAGCATTACAAGACAATGATACAACTTCCGTAAAGGTTTTTCAACTAAATACATTATTTTGAAACATGGCTAGATAAAAGTGAGCTTAGTAGATTGATGGAATGGTCATGACGTGCCGCTTTCGATGGAATCGATGGACTCCAGGCAACCGAAAACAGATTAACTATTAATGATGTTACATTTAACGATTTTAATGGAACCCTCGATTTGACTGATTTAATCGATAAACTCTGTTAAAGGCACGTTAACTGTTCGGAATTTTGACTGAATTCTGAATTTACCAACTGATTCTGAATTTGCAGGCTGATAATTCTTGTACACATATTAGAATTTTCTTTTCATAATATTGATAGGACATTATGTCGCACGTTCATCTATGATGAAATTTACTTCAATATTGAATGTAGGGATCAAGAGATGGGACTAGAATGGCTTGCCAAGAAAATCAATAGCTATCATGCGTATAAAAATTCCATATGTCTCTTATTCTCACTATTCTCTTAAAAGCTCCTCTCCCCAATAAAACTTTCATCTCGTTCATAAAAAGGAATGCTTTTGCTAATACTATACGACAGATAGCAGAAGGCTCACCTATTTTGGGAAAGTTGAACTGTAAGTTAAACACCAGTCGCGTTAACTTCCGGTACGAGGTTCATAAATCTGTTAAATTATAATTTTGTATTCACAGTGCTGACAGGTCTGCTTTGTGTTCTGTTACGTGCAAGCTGGTGTTATGGTGTTACGACATTCTCTACGGGTTTGGATTGTTTGGAAGTCCAAACAAACTGGGTGTAGGTGTAGGCCTAGCCACGTTAGTAGATTGGTTGTTTTTTCGACTTCACTTCTCTTCTCAGCTTCTCAATCGCAAAACTGAAAAATATAGGCTTTGTTTCTGGCGGATTATAAAAGCGTAAACATTGTTTTGCGAGACAACTGGAAAGCTCAATTGGTCTGGCATATTTTGGTAGAATCAACTATCAAAAAAGAGAAAAGTTTTGTTTAAAAATGCAAAAACTACGACGATTCTAAAAAAGTAAATATTATTGCTCTCGTGAAACAAGGTATAAAATACTGTTGCAGTGACACGAATCGAACATGTTAGTTTCTAGCTGAAAATCTTAGTCGCATTATTTATTATTTTACCAATATCGTGCATGACACTTGATATTTTTAAAAACCATTCGGAAGCTCACAGCAATATAACTCTGTAACAGAAAATTTGTTTTTTTACCTATAAGGTCATTATTCTGGTCTTTTCAACCATTAGTACTTATAATGATAGTACAGTTTTTCTCTTTGTTAAGGCTAAGTGTCTCGTTGTAGTCTAAGTTTGTGAGCCGCCTGGAAGCCTCATATATGGTCTTCTTGGGGAACCCGCCCCATCATTAAAATAGTCATATAATATTTTTATATTATATGACTATTTTAATGATGGGGCGGGTTGTGAATCGCCTCAACGTCAACAGGATTAATAGCTACCACAAAACTTTATTCAGATTAATGTTCTTCTTTTATATTTCGCCTCCCTGCTTTCGCGTCTAATAGCCTCTAATATACTCCATTAACCGAACCACCCTGACCTATATATTCCATAATTACCGTAAGATTAATTCCTCCCTCCGGTATCTTCCCTGCGAAACCTGATCACTTTAAATTTCTCATTTGACGCGATAGAGTGCCAGTTTCAATATAATTACCGGCACAATTTTGCAGACAAGGTAAAGTGGTACAGGGATGCGTTGAATGATAATTATTTTGATATTACATCAAGACCGGAGAAAGATATCCGAGGTTTGATGTAGGGGAAATGGCAACTTTATCTCTTCATCTATCTTATTAAGAAATATTGGACATTGGAAGTTTTGTAGTGGTTTAAATAGCGACTAGATTAAAGCGCCTATTATATCTGCTGCGCTTATTCATAATATGGTATCTTATTATCTTATAGTTTTACTTGTCAGGAGTCTTCCGTCAGCTTAGAAAGGGCTGACTCGGCAAAATATAGTATTTTTTAGTACAGATAAACCGTCACTCTCATGACTTACAATTTTTATTCCAAAACAATCTCTGGCATACTTAAATTATCTCTAAAAAACTAAATAGAGGTTTTTATCGAATGGATAATGTTTGTCTTACTAACAACAATGTTATGAATAAGGTTAAAAGTTTGATTAATAATAGATACTTACGTAATTTTCGCGCTTATCTCATCATTCAAACATTTTGTACTCAAATCAATTTGCCACACGGTCACAAAACTCAACTGCCTAGTTCATTTCAATATGAATAAGTGTCATTTGATCATGGTATCAAATTCCGTCATCCTTCAAGACCTATTTAATCAATGATAACGATTCTGTGTATAGTGTCAATTGTACCACTTGTAACTAACTATTCGTTTCAATCATAGCA
This sequence comes from Ligdia adustata, assembly GCA_947049295.1. Lineage (NCBI taxonomy): Eukaryota > Metazoa > Arthropoda > Insecta > Lepidoptera > Geometridae > Ligdia > Ligdia adustata. The sequence goes on from OX346237.1 coordinate 9,103,861, forward strand.
ATTAGAATAGTATTTTATGCGTGAATTAACAGTTGTTGAATTGTGAGTTGCCTCCTGTTTGTCCCAATCCATGGAGACAGTCTGTCTCCTTAAAGGGTTAGGGGACAAACAATAAAAAAAATCGTTTGTGTGCCAATGATATACTGTTGCCATAAACTTCTCGAACACAATTATGTTGAATGCAAATAATGTACCCCAAAGTAGACAGATCAATAGAATAAATCGAATAAAGATTGCTTCTAAATCTACATTCAGAAAGCAGTGTAAAAAGTAACGCCCGTCGGACGATTAGAAACTCCTCGCTCGAATACATCCCAATATTGGTTTAAAGCTACTATATTTTGCCAGAATCCTAACAGACACGCTTCGCTCGCTCAGTCAATTAAAGCAAAATGTTATTGATATGGTATATATAAAACTTGACTTACAGAACCGCATAAAATTAACTGGAAAGTCGAGAACAAAAACAATGCACGTCAAATAAATACACCCAACAATAAGCCATAAAAAACTGAAGGCGAAAGTAAATCGGGACAAGACAATAACCGTTCAAATATCAACTTCAGATAGCAATCTAATATGTGTTGTTGATGGTGTATACTTTAGAGAAACTATTTTTAGATTTTAAAGCAGCGAAAATGATTATATTGCGTCTCCAATAAAAGAATATAGGCAGTTAAGAGTTAAAACAAATATATACTTTTAACGTCTATATCGACACTCCAAAAGTCGTTCTTGACGTATCTGATCAGTTTAATTATTATTATTCTGAAAAACAACGTGTGAATTCAAAAATATCAAGGCATATATCTAAATCTGCTTAAATCTGCTAAGCAATTTTAATTTTTAGTTAATGTGATATCTATATTTATTTTAAAACACCTACTGCCTTGTTCTTGGATGCGTGTTGTGTGCCATCTAATATCCCATCTTTAAATGAGTCAAATTAATAATATTGAATTATAATTACTTTGCATATTTTGCAATGCACACTTGTTATTTCAAAAATATTCAGTATTTGTCAGTCAACATTTCAGTTGAACTTAGCTTTGGTTTAAATTTATTATTTGCTCTGTGTATATTTATTTCTAATAATATTTCACTTTTGTTACAGGTAATTTTAGTACTTTCAAGATGCAAAGATTGGATACACGGTATTGACTTATCTTTTAATCGTAAGTGACACTATCTTAAATAAAAATAAAAACTTCATACTATATAATCTTTTAACCAACCTTTCAACGAGATTTTTCAATTAAATTAATATTAATTGCAGTTTAACTTTTTTAACACAATCCAAAATATCACTGCGGATAAGCCATGTTAATTCAAGTCTCATCAAAAAGAAAACAAATGTTCAACGAGGGAAGGATAATTGAAGTGGGTGAGTCACACGGTTCCCACGGTTGAAGTTTTTTTATTCATCCGTGATAGCTTCATCTGCCCTCTCGTCTGGTTCTTGTGCACCTTTCATCTCGCTTATGATGGTTGTGTTGTGATGACTGTTATTAGACGGCAAAAATTGAGAGCTTCTGAGTTGACATACTTTTGGCACAGATTTATGTTTTGGTAGGTACTTGAGATTTTCTTTACTTTGTGGGCCTACTGTTGGGGCTTATCACCAGGATAAAGGACAAAAAATATTACTGTCACTTGAAATGTTTAAAATTAATGCCTTTTGTTGTGCTTTGTGGAGCAATGAATGACGTTTTTATGGAAGTATAATCGAATCCCTTATTTTGCCGAAGGTGGACAACAGAAATTTTACCACTGGTCAGATTAGCTACCCTGATATGTATTATCTTAAACCTGTTTTGTAAGGTTTTTTAGACTGTGTTTTGTGTCTCTATTACAAACAATATTATATCTGTTAAAAATAATGTTCACTATTGTATTCACAACATTTTGCAATAATTGCTCCAACTCAGCATACTACATTATAACGTCAGGTAGTTTTTCAAAGTTAACGGGCGTTTCAGACTTTGAAGCTAATTAGTTTTCTTTTAACAGGATTCAGTTCTTTTCTTGTTTACCAACACAGTTTTTAGTAAGTAATTAAAAATGTTTGCGAGCTCATAATTTTACTTTGGTTAACATTTTCCCGATTCTTTTTACCTTACTTTCAATAATTATGATTGGACTTTTAGGAGTTGAATAAGGTTACTGTTAAAGCTATTGTACTAGGCCGTTATAAATGCCTGTCATTTTTCCCTTTTTTTTCTATAGTATGTTTGCGATTGCGCCTGATGTAAAGCGACGATGCGGTCAAGGTCGCTTGCTTAGAAAAACTCAGTGAAAACTAGGAAATCGCCGGACTGTGCAATTGAACGTTTATTATTTTCGTATATTGTATTTCTCACACGCAGCTCTCACACATCATTCTGAGTGACAGTATTGAAAGTACTTAAAATTTAGTCTAACTCCTTTAGCTTTTACCTTTACTAAATCACAGACTTTCTCCCGTACTCACAAACCATTCATCAACTACACGTTCCGCTAGTAAACATATCGTATTATCGACCGCAATCGCAATAAAAGCTCTATCTGTACAGAATTATCCGCTCCCAATACATGTTATAAAATGTAACGCCTACATGACAAATTTATTTAGCGTCTATACTATACTTTTAGAGTAAGTTTGAACTTGCTATATTGAGTTCAAGAAATGGGTTTATTCGAAAAAAATACCACACGTACATTTTGAACCATACATCAAAGCCTTAACAGCATATGAAAGTCGTAGTATGGTTTAAGACAGCCGTAGTATGGTTTTAGATTTACGCCCTATATTTTAGTACTAATCCATTGGAAAGTCATTTGAATTCCAGCTTCAACTCCCTATAACTTTCCCTAACACACAAATAAAACCAAATTGCAACCATATAGGGACAGAGGTGATAGCGAGCAGCCCCTTTAAATCTGTGAGACAATTTATCACCCCACGCGCGCTTCGGATTCATTTCCTTACGACGCGACGACGGCGCGCTTTCCCTACTCTCATCGAATTACCAATCAAGGAAAGTGGGCCCTGAGATACTCCTTGCACTGATCGAAGATATTTTAAACTCTTGAGTCTTATTCCCTTGACAATAGAGTTTAAATCCTACACAGGATGTCTACATTTAAAGTTTGGATAGCATGAAAAGCTTCGGATCACGATATATGAGTAAAGTGGATACGAAATGGATGTGCTGATGCTTTGCGATGATCTGTTAAGTCCAGTTAAGGTTCTGTTTTTAAATGATTGGAAAAGGAGTTTCTTTTTAATTCTCAGAATCCTGATCTCACTTAATGGAGTTGTTATCTGATTTGCTTTTTCTTTTTATCATTTATCACATTCGCATCTTTATATGTCGCTCTCCCGCAGAATTGAAAATCATCATATTAGTCATAGAGAAGTAGATACCTAAGCTTTAGAACATATAAAAAACAGAAAAACAAATGATAAATGTAACGCCACAAATGGCGGCGATCTTATCGCTAGAAAGCGATCTCTTCCAAGCGACCCTTAAGATTCACAAAAATTAAAGAATGGGTTTCATAACATTCATTCTGGAATACCAACAATAGTAATTTTAATAAAAATAAATCTCACGAATGATTAAACTAACATTTTCACTAACGAAATTATTGCGGTAACGCCACAGTAACATTTAGGTTATTCATATCGAATTCTAAAACACGCGTAGCAATCGCATAGTAATTAGGACCAGTCTAAAGCACACTTTGCTAATTCAATCCATTGTTCCACTAATTAATGAAAACGTTATTTTCTTGAGAGTTTTACAGGTCATTAAACATTTCGTACGTTGGATATTCAGTTCGTATGAAACTAAATATCCGTAACTACTCGCTGTTGGTATATGTGTTGTTAACCGCAACTAGTCCAACTATATCCTGGTTGTTTCTTCATAATTATAATAGCTATGCTATGTGACCTGACGAAGAAGTTATCATAATTAGATTTAGAAGACCTTACTTTACCCATTTTGTATTCTGTCTCTCGGTATAGGATATTTGTTTCGTTAACAAGACTTATCTCCATGCTTGTTTAAGTACTATTTTAATTAGAGAGGCGATAGGTTAATATCCAAATAGCGTTATCACCAGGTTTAGGGGTGGGATCTATCTAAATTTTAAGAACTAGAGTTTTACAACCATTCCCCTTCTTGTTTCCATATTATAAATTTTACTTATATGAATCTAATAAAACCAATACATCAGTAGATTCCATTACATCTCCTCAAACAGGCGTTTCTCTATCCGTCTATTGTTTTACGGACACAAGCTGTTAAATCTTGTAATAAAAGACACGTCGTATCACAGTGTTTTCAAACTCAGCATCGTGTGAGGCAGATTGTAAATCTACGACGAAACGTAATGTATTTTGGTATTCTCTTTTAATTGCAACTAGAAAGATCTAAGATGCTATATGTGCATCGATGGGATATTTACGTTTAATTTATTCATTTGTTTTGTCATTTGTTCATATTGTATGTATTGCGTCTGCGTAATTTGTTTAGGTATATGTTATTTGTTATAGAATTCAACATGATCTACGAGTTTAAATATACCGTAGGTATTCATCGAAATTGATAATACTCGTATGTTGAATTGAGACATAGGCAAATATATTTCCTAGTTTTAAGGTAGTTCATAATATTTAAAACACAATTATTCTGAAAAGCTTTTAAACGGTAGCAGTAAACTCCATTTGAAATATCTTCGTCTCATTCCTTTGAAAATGTCCTGACGAGGGTAATAAGTAAGTGGTCTCAAAAACGTACTTACAGCGCTTCTTTTCTTTTCCACAACTCGCTCGTCTTCAATGATTTCCACTTAAACCGAATTTATAAAGAGGTAAACATTTTTGGTTAGGAGGCAAATATTTTTTTAATTGTTTATTATTAAGTAAGATTACTTATTGAAAACAAATTTAAATATTTTACTCATATAATAGAACTAAATACTTATGATAAGCAAGAAAAAATAAGCAGATAAACATAAATACTGCAAAGCCGTTCAATTTTAGCTTTCTTTTAAGAAAATGGATGGGACTCAAAATATTAAAAAATTGTATTTGTTTGTGCATACTGAATGCTTGTTAAAATGATCTTACTTTCTTTTGTTAGGTTGAAATAATATTGTCGCTCAGTAAAATATGTATTATAAGGTGCCACTTTTACTGAATATTGTTTCTCCACCCTCTTCCTGGAGGCACATTTTTGTTTTTACATGACCGTTTTATGTTAATTCTGGGGTGCCATTGCATACAGACACATTGCTTGCTTGAGTTTTGGGACACTCTGCAAGTCCTGTGTTTTGGTGGAATGGGTGTTTTTACCGTTTAACCGTTTTTTCATAGCGTTTTATACAATAGTTCTGCAAATATGTAAGTTCGTACCTATAATGAATTCATCTTAAGTGATTTAGGGTAGCAATTTAATATTCGAATTAAGAACATTTTTGTTCCTCAACTTTAGATTTAAACTTGGTTAATCTGCTGGTGTAAGCAGCTCTCGGATGTATAACCTCAAAAATGTCTTGAAATCTGATAGTTTTTATCAAAATTAGCAAAAGTAACCGTAAATTCATTTGTATCTTAACACCGTGATTAATAATATATATCATGTATCACAGAAGAACAGTTAGATTCATCAGTCTACAATCATATTTCGTTTACGTAAACAAGATAATTTAATATCACAGGATCATTTAACGGTATCTGCTGGAATTTGAGTAATTAACTGAGCTTGGGTACTTTGATGCGTTTATACATTTTGTATTTGAATTGTTTGATGTGATGTGACCAAGTACTCGCGGTGGAAGTTATTAATGACATACTTGAATGTTCGGATATATATATAATGTGGTAATAATTAAAGATTACACTTATTTCTTTTATCGTTTTGCACTGCTCAAAATTAAATCAACATGACCATGTTGATAGTTATTTACTAAATGTTATTTTCTACTTTTAGATTAATTTCTATTATCAGTGTAGGTCAAGTCTTCAAAACTGATATAATATGTATTTTAATTATTACATTAAAATAATGCGCATTTGTTCTTATACTTTGATCTCTTCCACGTTAAAACCCATTATCAATAATATTATCTTGGACCCATTGGTTTGCTGCTAACGCAATATTATTATTATGATTCAGTATTCTATTCCCAATTTTATAATTTAATTAAGTATTTAGCACACGTCTGTTTCTTGCGTGAACAATAGCATTAATAAACAACAGTTTCCATTCATAAATTCTCTCGGCAAACGTTATCGCATATGTAACTATGTCAAGAATGAGGAAGTGTTATTGAGTCCCGTTTTTGTTCATTGAATCGGCGCTTGCGATTTAATAAAGGAAGGCAGATGTATCCCTTTATTAAATAATTAAATTTCGCGAAGGGTGTATCAGAGGAAAATTATAAATATTCCTATTAAGTTTTTATTTTATATGGTAACATTTTGTAATAGAATTTGGCTTGCGTCTGACCGCGTCTTGCCTAATGCTTGCTTAAAAGAAACCGATTAGATAGAAACATGGAAAATACTTCAGTTGCTACAAATTAGTGCTAAAAATCGAATGGTAGATGTATTTTACGAACTAGACTAAATTATATTGATTTTATTCTATAATTTTATTTGTGATGTAATATCCTAAACTGAATATTAATGTATAAAATTATTTTTATTGTTATTTTTCATCTCATTTTGAACCTTTTTATTGTCTATGTATATTTATTAGAAATTCTTTGAAATAGTTTCGGCTCTGTAAGTTATTAATTATTGTTTCAATAATTTCAGTGCTTAATTTAAGTAATTTACGATTAAATGTTGCATTATGTACTCGTAGAATATATATCTTATGATTATATAGACGTTTCCATCGGCATCATAATTTGATGCTTAAAGAAATATGGCGATGTCTTTCATATAGATACACCCATAACATGAGTGTCAGCATCTCATTAAATAGCAGGAAGCGTCTCGCGGGTCGCGGCAAAAACTATAGTCCGCGGTGTCAATGATCCCTTGACGGCACGTCTGTTAGTGATGTACCTACTCTACTCACGATAGAGAATCACTAGATTAATGGTATGGATTGTTCATAATGGCAATAAATAAAATTTTACTAGGGCAAAAATGCAATAAGTAAGCTATATAAATAAATATTTTACACTGAATATTTTCACACTCATAGCTGCACACCAGGGTTTCTCCTGTGGCATAGAACCATGCAAAATTCCCAGTCACAAGCACAACATACCTAAACCTGATAACAGATATTCAAACTCCACGTTCGACTTTTAATCGAATTGAGTATCAACTTTACCATTAAATTTTCATATTCGGTCGGACAACTGCATACCTAAGTATTAATGCTGCCCCATTTTTTCTGATATTACTACATTTATTTTCTCTATATTAAATGTATCGATACTTTTTATGACATCACTAGGAACCAGCAAGGCGTGACGACGCAGCTCACGATCCTAACACACCGGCATGTTTCTACGCTACAACTCTTATCTAGCACTAGTTAGGTAAATAGTAAACAAAACTTTTATTTGTAGGATCTCTATCTAGATATAATTGATATAATTTGATATAATTACCAATATCAAGGTAAGGTAAGGTTAGTAAGCGTTCAGCCAAGTCCAGAAAACTTAGTCGATATTGAAAATTTAAAAGATACGAGTAAAATACAGGCGCCATATTACTGTGGCGCCGTGAAAATACAGGGGTCGGCACTCGAAGTGTTACCAATTCAAAATGCTGTAATTTTGACAATTTTGTTTCTTTTTATTTATAAACTTCAATATATAGAAAAAAAAACATTTAAAATTAAAAAGAAAAAAATATTGTTCGATGTGGCCACCTTTAGCGCGGATAACAGCATCGAGTCTGTCCGAGAAGGCTTCACACGCTGCACGAATGTGGTCTGCTGATATTTTGTTCCATTCTCGGCGAAGAGCAATCTTTAAGGCGTCGACTGTCTCATATTTTTTTGCTGACACTTTGGCCTCTAGAATTGACCATATGGAAAAATCCATTGGGTTTAAGTCCGGCGAATATGGCGGCCATTGTTGCGAAGAAATGAAGCTCGGAACTTTTTCTTGCAAAAAAATTTGGGTTTCACGGGCTTTGTGGGATGGTGCCGAGTCTTGCTGAAACGTCCAATGGTTTCTACCGAATTTCTTATGTGCCCAAGGTAACAAAGCATCGTTTAAAATCTTTTCACGGTAGATTTGCTGGTTTATCTTTGCACCCTTCTCAATGAAAACGAGAGGTGAACGTCCCGTAGCAGTTACCGCGGCCCAAACCATCACTGATGCTGGTGCTTGCTTTCGCAGAGCAATTCGTTGGTCTAAATTGTCGTTTGATTTAGACTTTAACCATACGCGATCATTTCGTTTGTTCACATATTACTGAACCGTAAAAAATTTTTCATCGGAAAATACCAAATTTTCAAGCTTGCTATCAACGTGCAACTGCTTAACTCCTTAGCTCTTTCTAGGCGAACTGCCTTTTGTGCAAGTGTCAAGTCTTGCACTTTTTGTATTTTGTAAGACTTCAGTTGTAGTTTATTTTTTAATATGCGTCCTATGTTCCGGGCAGATACATTAAGACTTTTCGCCAATTTAACTGCGCTTTGTCGTGGATTTCGTTCAATTCTAGCCTTTACCTTTCGAATTATTTCTGATGTTGTTGCTGTTGTTGGATCTCCACCTCCATGGCGTTTCTTGATGCTACCCGTATCATTGTAACGCGTGATGGTCCGATACACAAACATTTTATTCAGATGTAAATGTCGTAGCGCATAAACAATGGCTGGTTGCGATTTTCCAGCCAAATACAAAGTAATGACACTGTGGCGTTTGAATTCCATCTGGATAACTTTTTTTAGCAGCGACGAAAAACAATGAGCTTCTGTATGTTTAAGAACAATACAATAGACTTACGACTGTGAAAAAATGGGCGCCATATTGTAAACAGTTTGGTTGCTATAGCAACTTAAAGTTGGTAACACTTCGAGTGCCTACCCCTGTAAGTGTTTGAGTTTTCATTATAAAACTGAAGAAAAGAAGTATGAGTGAAACAATCGCTTTTGTTTGTTATTTCATATTTCTCTTAGTTTTTCTATTACTATTTTTTTTCTGTCGCTTTACTTCTATTTCCTTAATCCATTTTTTTCTTTATGTATTATTCTAATACACCTGTCCTTGAACTCTTTTCCAAAGTATTTCCGGACTGAAAGAAAATATTCACATTTACTTGTTTGTCCGAGTAATCATTACAGATATTTTGATTTAATGGACTTCGAATAAGGGAGAAGCCGCTCAATTCCTCGGAAACTTTTTTTTAGTAGTACTTACTTTTAAGGAATATCGGAAAAAGTTGAAACTAATAGTAATTGTAACCTATACAACTTATTGTTTTAAACTTGTATTTTGTCCCCCATCCGAACTAATCGCTAGTTTCGAGTCCATTGAATTTTTCCATACCGAAAAATCTATTCACACCAATATAAAAGCTATACAGAATATAATGTACGGGTGTGTCTGCACATACCGAAACATAGAAGGGGGATGGGACAATAGGGGAAATATGGGAACCTTTTGTGAAGCATTGGACTGCATTGGGCCTTTTGTTTTGGATGCCAGTTGCAGTGAATGCACGGACTTCCCAGACGACCAATTTGTTGGAATGGTCTGGAATGTCAATAAAAACTTCAATACTTTTAAGAAAACGTAATAAAAATGAATCTATTTCTATTTACGCCTTTCAAAAAAAAAAGTTTATTACCTGATTTCTGGACCGATTTGTTTTTTTATTAATAAGTATTTTTTAGAGTGATTCTATTCATTTATTTTTAAAAAATGGGTCAAAAGGTTTGTTTTAAATAGGAATAACTGAAATGTTCTATCGCCGCGCCGTAACAGAACTTGATAGTAATTTTTTTGAAGAGAACTGGTTGTGGCGTCTATATAGATTCTTATAATTGTAATATAAGACACGCTGGATTTAATCATCCTTCATGAAACATTTAGATTAACACTTAAAAAATAACTAATATAAAAGTGTTGCTTGCTAGTCTTACGAATAGCATTAAAATGACAGCATCGATAAGGTGACCTAGAGTTGGATGACGCTATAATGAAATCACCAAGGCGAGTAATGAACAACCCATAATTTTGCCAGGAAGGTGAAGTTCTTGACCTGGACTTCCGGGATTGCTAGCTTTAGCGTAGCATACACAAGGCTGTTGCTGCACAAACGTATACGTACGTATTTTAAACAGACTACTATAAATGAAAAGGGTTTTATATACGGAATATTTTTATATATACATATGTACCCCGATTTCTAAGAGACACTGGACGAATGTAAAGTCCTGATCTGATTAAAAGCCATAATACATTATGGCTTTTAATCAAAATCGACCTAGTAGTTCAGATTGTAAATTGAAGTAGCTATTGTATTAAATTTATTATTCTTACAAAAGAATTGTTGATTGTTGAGTTATATCGCTCTCACTGTGCCTGCACTGACCTTCCGCCTTTACCATAACGAGCATTGGGGCTAACATGATCAAAATGTATTAGCTGCATTAAAACGCGTTATGCCATTTACGCTTCCAGCATCATGACATAATTCTACCAGTTATTGCCATGGACTAATGAACCAATAGACTGTTCACTTTGAACATACCTAGTTACATTGTGGAAATAATTTTGTAGATCGTTTGTAGTAGTTACAGTGGGTTGCCTGTTAGTATAAAATGTTCGGTTCCCGAGCGTTGAGGCATGCATCTTAAAGTTTTTTTTCATTCGTCGACGTAAAATTAAGGTTATTTTTTTACTTGCTCTCCCAGTACAGTAAAAACATCGTAATAAAACATGCTTGTAGGAGAAATGAATCTAAAGTCACTGATGGACCGATGGCCTCGCGTCACTTTTACTATAAGCTGCCTTCGGGCGGCTTCCAATCTCTACTACTAGGGCGAACCACTCCGCCTAGTCATATAAAGAAGACTATACAATTAACTATTGCTAAAGCCTTAACTTTGCCTCATCTATATAATTTCTATTAAGTTTCACGTGTCGGGGTGTGTGTGTTTGTCTGTCAGTGGCATCGTAGACCGATTATGATTTTGTTTTTCTCTTTCAAAGTTAAATTAGTCGGCAACGTTATGTTTGATGGAAATCTGTCCAAGATGGCCGCCGCCACAAAATGACGAAATACATTTTGTTTTCAAGACTCCCTCGGTATGTGTATCAAATGAAAGCTTGCCTAGTAAATATCCATGATCCGAGATGAATGCCCCCAATATCGGTTTTTGTTTTATAATTTTACTTGTTTAGACATGCGGTGTCCAGTTTACAACATGTATGTTCAATCGACACATAAGTCATCCTATGACAGTTGAATGAAACCCTGCATTGTATTGAAGTAAAAAAGGGCCTTGTTCGCCTGTGACGTTGTTATTTATGTGAGTCTCCAGTAATACTCGTAACCATTACTGGAGACGTTCAGCTGTTCGTAAGCTATTGTACTAATTAATATTATCGAAGTAATAGTGCAATATCGGGTGGTTTTGGGATTATTATGTGCTATGCATATTTAATGTCACATCTTATCTCTAATATCCATCTTTTTTCCTATGTTTTTAACCACCTTCCCATTAGAGGAGGTACTCAATTCGACTGTATTTTTATTTTTTATCTGGTTTCTCGGAGACGACTGGACCGATATGATTTCTTTTTGTTTGAAAGAGTACCTTTACTTCCAAAGTTGTCTGCCTTTATAAATCAAAATAACTGAAAAAGTTCTATCGGCGCATGTTGTAAAAGAAGTCTCTAATAAGATAACTTGTTATTGCTAGATAGATAGCGGCAAATTTGGGAAGTGGGACGTTTGTACGAGTATCTAAAGTTTGTGCAAGTCAGCTCTAAATTCAGCTAAGGTGACGTAAATAACTGTGTGTTGCGTTCATACATGGTATGATTATCGTTTCGCGCACCCTCGCAGTGCGTTCACCCACACTCGTCACTTGACACGCTGCCAACCGTTTAGGCCTCCACTCTGACGTCACGCGAGAACGTAATGCCACAAAGGGCACAGAAAAGTCGATTATTAGAGTTTTTGACAGAAACGTAAAAGAGTTAGAGTTAAACATACATACTTGTACACACTTACATACATTCAAAACATTACTTTCTAGTCAGCTACAAATAGAACTTGCAAGGGGCGCAAGCAATCGTAAAAAAAGACAAATACTTACAGTGGTGTAGGTTAAAAATTATAAGAATTTACTTACGCAAAATATGATTGATTATGATATATTATGACGCTGGACAAGAAGTAGCAGAAAAGTGAAGCTCAATGGTTTTTCCGACTTCATGACTAGTAACTAACAGGGACAAATTCAATGCCTTATCGATCTATCTATAGGATAAGAATGCGACCAAATATTATTAATAGTCTTTAAAACGTATATTCTACCAGCTTTTTTTATTTTTTTGGCTTTAATAGTCAACTCTACAAAGACTTCACACTTGCACAATTTGTCCTTGCGAGTTCTTTTTCGAAGTTGTATTTCTGAAGCAAAATCTACTCACCGTTTAGGATCAGGTTTTACATCACAATACGACTCTCAGCAGTCCCAAGTGTGCGTTGTGCTATGGAGTCAGTAGCATAGAGGATGTATGGGTAACGAGAGGCGCGGACGAGGACGGAAATGGTGCTCTCGAGTCGTTCGTCTAATTGGATTCATCACGTTTTGTGGCCGCTAGAGGGTTCTGAAGTTGGGAATTGCCACGGTCGAGTTAAAGAGGTTTTCTTTGCAAAGGTTTACTTGTGCTTCTATAGATTACATGTTCTTAAGGATTTAGTGAAACGTATGTTGTGTGCAAGGCTAGGATTTATTCTCTGAGACGCCTGAACTGATAAAAAAAGAAACGGTAATTTTATTATCTCAATATAGCTTTTAATTGTCTTTGAGTATACATATATAATATATGTATACATAGATGACTTTCATGAAACCGTATGAATTAGAGTCGGTTTTAACTTTTTTGAAGCATTACTTGTTGTTTACAGAGAACGTTATGTGCAGATACTATAAGATATGTTTAATAAATTCGTTTCAAATTCTATGCATAAGTACTTGCCAATTTTGGAGTTGGTTTTTAGTCGGGGATAGTTGAAGTCTTTCTATTATCGTATCTGTGGATGTTTTACAATAAACGTTTTTATTTTTTTATTACGATCTATTGGCCAGTTTGGAAGTATGTAATATTCGTGCTTGTCAATTCCCATATGGGTAGGTTGACACTCTATACGTATGCTAGTTAGGGTTCTCGTACGTAATGCACCAGAACTGCGTTGTTCAGCATCGAGCCGGTAACTGACCTACATATCGGTGACGTCACCAACGAAACTAAAGGAGTTGGCAACTTGTCAAGAGAAGTTGAACACCCCCACCAGCCTTGTTACGAGGGTAGTTCACACTTGCCAAAAAACTCGCTAAAGTATCATATATTACTAGCTTACTATCTAATTAAAGTGTTAAATTATGTCCATAATTTGGTTTTGTTAGACATGCATCAGTTTTATCTACATATGCGGTCTTTCGCGTGTGACATACTTAAATGATGTATTACTAATTAAAGTGACTAGTCCTACGCTTAAGATTTTAGCAGTCTCTGCAGAGAACGCGCGGTCAACCGATACTTGGAAATGTAAAAAAATAATATGTCCAATACTTATTACCTTTAAATATAAAATCAATGTAGGCACAATTTAAATAGTCGCAAGTGAAAAATGAAAGCGATCGTACGTAAAATTACGGTCACTGCTATGTAAAACATTGACCGTGATCTTGACATTATCGCGTGCATTACACGTAACATTGCCAAGCAACTACCAACTTTAGTTCCTATTATTAGAGTTTATAAACTAACGAATAAATGTTGTAAACAAATCAAGATATTAGCACTACTTGTGTATTCAGGAGACCGCGCGCGATGTGTGCAAAACGTATGTAGGGGAACGTCTGACGTGAATTCAAATTGATCGTCGCAAGAACCCTTTTGTGTGTCTATTTGTAGCTGGCTCTTGTGCCAAATGATCATGAAAATGAGAAGTGAATGTGGAGACAAGGTGCTCAGTATCGGGATCCTTGTTGGTGTACCGGTGCACCCGTTTCGGTGATCGGATTGGGTATTCCGTCCGGTATCCGGTTGTTTCCATTTCACAGAGAATGCTATGGTTTGAATTGAAGTTAGCGGATCCATTGTAAGAAAAGTATGTTGCTTTTGACATAGTTTTTGAAATTCGTTTATACGTTAGCTGTTTTTAATAAGGTTACTATACTGTTTGTTTTTTATGTTTTATGATTGTCAAAGCACATGATATTTGTAGGGAGAAACTGTTTTGTTAGGGGGCCTGCAATCAACAGAATCTGAAAAATTGGGCTAGACAATGAAGTCTGCACGAGTTTATTTTTCGAGTACAGGGAAAAATATATATTTTTATACAAATAAGAAAACAAAATTAAAATAAAAATCAAGATTATTGAAGAAGAGAAAACAAACTACTTTTATTGAGTTATTGCAAATAAAAAAAACTATGTTAAAATATACAAATTGAACGCGGAAAACTACGTATAATTACGTGGTATTTTGTAAAATGGGCCTGAATAAGGTTAGCAGTTTCCTCCAAAAAATCCTATAATCACAAATATAAGAATTTAAGTTTGGTAATTCTGACTATTTATTATTATTTTTACGCATTTATTCCTTGTTCTGTTTAAGCACTAGAAGCAGTTGTGACTTGTTAGCTTTCATTAGACTATCAAGAGATTGATATCAAATTGCTATGCAAATTAACGTAAATTGCCAATAATTGACACCGCGTGCGCTTTTGTGAAATTGGATCAATTTGTTTTCCACACTACTAACTAAAAGTCAAATTTATTCCAGCGATGCGATGACACCAACTCACATAACTCAATTTTCATAATTTCTATATTCGTCATATTGTTCTGTGAAAATTAAACTGAACATAAATTGGTCAATTAATTTCATCATTATGGATAATTCCGTTGTCGTCATCGACATCTAAGGCTTCTCTATTACAGCAAGGTCAATGTCCTGCAATATAGCATTAATCGAACACAAGGTAATATTTATAGGTACTTGCTTGTCGTAAATCTCCAAAAACCTAATGATTGATGTCATTTCGCTTGTGGACGATATATTTTGATTTACTAATATGGTCTGATCAACGGCATAATATTGAATAAAGTTTGCTCAATTTGGATGATCAGTTAAATGTATGAACTAAGTTAAACTACGATTAATAAATGAAACCTCAATTATTGGAAATATTTTCATATAATTAAACATCGTCATAAGAACCCATCCCAAATCCTTATTTAGTCCGAGATCAACTTCCAGAGAAGCGCAACAATCGTTCACAGTGACCCTGAGCACAATGTCTATTGTCTAGACACACTTAATTACGATTAACATTTCGCGTCCACAAATGCAGTACATACCATATTCATTGACAGTACAATAGGCCATGTGTTAATATTGAACACTGACTTCTATTTACGCCGTACTGGCTATCGACAATAATCGTAAAGAAGATTGCCAATTTGACGTTGAAAGTCACACGTCAGCATTGGACGTCCGCGAAACTTCAGTCTTAGAAACTTCATACGGCTGTCGGGCTATCAAGTGAATTTCCAGATCCGAAATTTACACGATCAGTACTTTATTATATGGAGTGGTGGTTCATATCCTTCTAATTTACATTAATTAGTCTTTTATGACAATTTAGCTACAGCGATAATTTTAATAAGCATAAAATACAAATATTACATTAAATGGCATACTTCTGCGTAGATTACTTAGGTACACTAGTTAGATTTTATAATGAATCACAATATTATGGTTGTCTATATCATCTTATTAGGTCTCGCGAGGTTCACGTGAAGGCATTTTTATGGGTTTAGGATTTGGTTTAAGTATTCAGGAATGTTTTTAAAGGACTTCCTTTGTCCTTGTCAGTTTAACGTTACTCTCTATTGAACTCTCTCTTTTATGATATTATATTGATTGACGGTCTGAGGTCTATTATTTTGAGTTATATTACTCGACTTCGAGACTATCTGTTATTTAGTAGATACATAGTTATAAAATTACGTCTTGATTTTTCCAGAGTGTTGCCCGTTTCTGTAAACTTTTTCAATGCTTTGCTCACATGCCTAAATGGCTAGTTAAAACTTATATTTTATAAGGTATTTAATTTATGGCTAACATTCCGCCTACACAAGGAGGAGGCCTATATTCAGCAGTGGGCTGATGATTATGATGATTCCGAACACTTCGTACACCAAGCTTTGACACGCGACTGACAAAGCAGTTTTTAGATTTAATTTGCAGGAGGTTTAAAGTACTCGTAGAATTAGAGTTAAGTTTACATCAGCAATCAGATAATTATTATTGATAAGCTAGACGTTCATATTTTCTGACATCAAATATCACCGAGTTTAATATCCTTAAACGTGCACTTTTAACGAATGGCTTCGTATAGCATTAAAAACAAACAAGGTTAGAACAGCTTCCATATTTGGCGACCTACCACGAAGATCACTAGATTGCTCTCGTATTTCTAAATTCTATCCTTGTTGACTAAAGCAGGCGTTTGAACTAACAACTTCTTTGAGTGTGTGCATGTGTGTGATGTTAATTTTAAATGTGTTAGTTTAGAATTTTAACTTAATTTGCTTTTTCTCGTGTTTTGATGTTTCACAAAAAATACATCACATGTATACTGAACTGGTTTACGAAATTACTTGTTATCTTGTAACTGCAGTCTTCAGTTTCTTGTATATTTATAAGTTAGATTGAGTACTCATTTAATTCAATTTCATTTATTTCGATATTATAATCATATTGTAGTTACAAAAATAAAAAAGATAAGATAGTCAGTCAGGCATAAAACATCAAGGGATACATTTAAAATTTTACATTCTTGTTTAATTCCTTGTTTGTCAGTATGTGAACCATACAGCAATGATTCACATTCTGACAGTCAAATCTAGTTGCAAATGCACTTAGGATGATGTTAGAACTGTCCCGAACCCTGCGATACAGGGATGTACACCACTAATATTACTTATTAATTGATAAAATGTATTTAAATAAAATTGGTTTTTTCTTTGCAACAGTTTTCAATGTTCATATTCTTTTGGTTATGTACATACAAGTATTTAGTCACGGTGTAATTTATGGTGTTTATTATCATGAATATTTCTTATTATAAGGTTTTTTTGAAAGTTACTTTTGAAACTTAAAAACATTGATAACAAAATCACTCTAGCATTAAAAGGTTTCTTTTGAATTTCAAAGCTATATCTATCACCATCCAGCATCTGGTGCAGAACTTGAACAATAAATCATCGAAAATTCGATGAGAATCCAAAAACTAACCGACGTTCTTCGGTCGGCCGCTCGTCTACGAAGAAATTCAAACAATTGCTCAGCGTAAATCTTCGCCACTAAGATTTATATCGGGCGGTTTGATCGACATGGTTATCAGTCACGAAACTTAACTTTAATACCAAACACTTATCAGTACAAGTGTAAAGCTAAATCGTCTTTATTATTAAAATAATCAACAAATCGACCGATACCCACCCATAATTACTTGTATAGCATCGCTTCACGGTATCGCTCATTACGGTATAATTTTGAGGTGTGTTATGTAACAGCTAAGTCTAAGCTAGCCTAGCTAGATTTGTAGCAAATTATCGTTCATGGACTGCGGATAGAGCACCGGCTGTGTTGCGCAACTACCTGGCGCGTTGCATAGGTAGTCTAATCGAATTTTTTAGTACCTACCTATAGTTTAATACATGACTTAGAATATCTGTAAAAGTTCATTAACATGATGTCTCGTTTACTCGTAATCATACAGATGGTAATTCTGCGCAATGTTCACATCGTGACAGTAATCTTTTTGATAAATGGGCAGCATACTCCCCTCTCCATCTCCATTTTTGAAGGGCATAATTATATCCTAATTGTTAAGTGCCCGAAGATAAAAGACATAGAGTTTTTATATTCACCTAGACAATCATACATACTGACATAGAAAAGAAAATTAAGCTTGACTCCAAGCTTTTGATTTTCTCTCGCTTGGCTTTAAATATTAATTGCCGGTGACTCTTACGGACGTCCCTTCAGAGCTCGTCCGAAACGTGCCATTGAGTCGACGGATTGCATAACGTCCGACCAACAGTGTAACAGTATCGTCGTTCGCGTCTCATTATCTTTAGCTGCGGTGGCGCCGCCGCGGCTGACGTAGCGGTACTGTGACCCTTTGTGTTTGCCGCAAGTTATACGAATCGACGGAATTGTATCGTGCTACCTAAAATATTTGATGCTAATATTATAATATAATATGGAATAACATCCACACAAAGGTCTTCCGGTCCCAAACTAGGCAAAGCCCGTGCTATGCTAACCTGATGTCTGATATACATACATACTTACTTATATATACAGACATGTTCATGCCCACAAATGTTTTACCTGTCCGGGGATCGAACCCGGGACCAGCGGCGCAGAAGGCAGAGTTGCTACTAATTGCGCCAACCGACCAGTCAAAATCACGGTCGTACTCGTGATGACGTTTCAATCTCGGTTCAGGATTGATTCTTGTAACATTCACTCGTAGTGTAGATTGATAAGTGATATTATCTCCGTCACAAATAAGTGAAATCCACAACTTAAAATTGATCATCATGGTAAACCATAGCTCAGACCAGTTACTTCCTTAATAATACAGATTCAGGCTCTGTCGTCGTTAGTATTCTTGAAATTTATATGATCTTACGAGTATTACGTATCACTTGGACCAGTTGTATACACAATGTGTGTGTGCTTAATTCGCGGTCTCATAACGAGTATCGGTTATTTTGTGCTGACGTTGTGCGTGCGAATGAACAGTTTGTATAATATAACAATTCACCCTGGAAACACAAACAAACAAATATTCTATGTATGGTTAATATAGGTACTGTTTTTCTGTTTAATGTTCATCTTTGAGAATTGTATCATTTCCTAAAGTGTCCAAGTTTTTTGCCGTTTTACTTATTTTGCTCCCTTGATGATGATGACTTAATTATTATCAACAGGACTTACTCTGTATGAGTAGTTTTCAAAACATGTTAGTCTCTTCGTTCCTAAATTAACTGTTTAAAATTCTAATCTGAACTGTAAACGTCAAATTCGAACTCAAAATTAATTACCTTATTCATTTGAAATAATTATATTATTGAAACAGCCAAACTATCCTAACATGAACAAATAAATCGTTTCTAGAAAACTAGTCCAGATTCCCTAAAACCAGGCTTAATTTTAGGAAGATTCACACACTAGTCTGACTCTACATTTCAGGCTTTCAATAACTGAATATTTGAAGTTCCAAGACACAAAATCAAGTATTAAGTTCATACTAATTCCTCAGACAAATAATGATGAAAATCTGGAGAACCTATTAAATATTTATAAATAGTTGAATGCGAAATGGCGTCAAACCTCATCTAACATTCATGGAGGAAACCTAAGAAACTGAATGTACTCGTACCTGCTGCTCTGGATTCATGACTGACATCTACATATTCAATATCGACATTTCTCACACTTATTTTTAGACACAATTTATTAGTTCTTCTGTTTTATACCTGTATTCGATTAGGTACAATGTGTATAGTTGGAGTATGTTAATAATAACCGAGCAATATAAGCGTCTCTTTGAGTCTGGCAAATGTTTATTTTGTCAGCCATTTTGTGTGTGTGTGTGTGTGTATACATAGATATTTGTCTATTACGAAATATTATTTACGCGTGTACGAAAATTCATAACCGCGTACAGGTCGTAGTTTTGGGTCTTCCAGGACCTACCACGCATAGATAAAGGACTTATCGACGTATAGCTAATTTAATACTCAATTTTACCCGCGGCTTCGGCTTTGCGTTCGCTTCCCGGAAAAAAAGGAGCTTATAACGTTATCCACACCTCGAACCACCTGTGTGCAAAATATCAAGTCGTAGAAAAAGTACAAACAAACCAACAAATACACCTTTATTTATAATATGTGTGGGGTTTTAATTTGAGATGAAGTAAACGGTAGACGTTTGAACCCATGTAGGATGTAGAGCGTGTAGGGTGGGCGTGTCTGTTGATGCAGTATCCTTTGATCAATGCCCGGGGGTACATGTTTATTGGTACGTGATTTACTCGCTGTGCTGATAGCAAATTAATTTACCAGCTGTATTGGTTTAGACGTAATTTTACTTATGTATATGCTAAAGTTTAGTCAGATGCTATACTAGTAATACATATTTATTGAATTTCTAAAAAATAAATTATTTGAAAATGTCACAATATTATCCAGTCACAATATAGAGCTGACTTCGACCTATATGCTGCGGAAAAAATAATTTATTATTGTTTAAAAAGAAATTTCAACAAGATAACAAAGTTTAAAATCTTGTCTCTCCGTCCTTCTCTTGTTTTGTTAGATGTTTAAGTTATCCCAGACACGGTCGATCAACATTCTCTCGAGCCTCTGAATCGAGACCACCAAAACTCCTGGCACCTCCGGGAATGCCAGCCAGCCGTATCGAACCCTATAGCTGCACCGAGGTCCATTGTCTCGGGACAATAGACCAGAAAACCGTACGACAAAGTGAATGTATGAATATGCATTGGCAGGTGCTGTGCTAGGGGCTACTTTACTAACTCTGGCGCTGGCTGCGATGTTAAGGAACCGTTTGGAATTTTTGAATTTAACTGATGAGAATTGTGGTTTGAGTGTAGACTTTGCATTACCTAGGCACGAACTTTGATTTCAAGAATTAGCAATCGTAAATTTTAAAATACGATTTCGATTCACCAACGGTCAGCATGCACCTCACGCGATTTCTAAGCTAAGTTTCGTCACAGAATAAATATTAGTACAAACATAATAGTTCCGAGTTGAAGGATCTTATTACAGCGGGATAGATCGCGCTAAGATAGCCGTAGTATTATTATTTTTTCTGTGGCCATAGTAGGGCTCCTAACATGAACTATTTCTTACGTAACTATTGAAACAGTTGTTCGAATGGGTTATTGTGTTTTGGTAGAGCGATGTCTCGCTGGTTCCATGTACTAAGAAATAGTTACAATTCTATTACCAAGTTTGCTTGTATAGTTTCTTACGTAGTTTTGTCGCGGATATTGTTCGGTAACTTTGTATTGAGGCATGTGTGGTAAATTGAGAGTTACCAAATTCGTATAAAATAAGATTGATGATGATATGAAGGAGGTAAAAATTGCGGTAAATTTTTACCTCCTTCACCTAGAGCAAAGCGTGCTTCGAGTAAGGCTAATTATTATTTCAGATGTCAGTTTATATGAAATGAAATGAAATTATTTGTTGGCCTATAACCATTTATATACTAAGCAAGTCACATTACACATTAATAAATGTCAAATGTACCTATGTCAAAAGTTATACAAATCACTTCATTACAAAATTTAAATAGGATTATGTACTACCGATAAATTACTGATATAATAAAGTATGTGAGGACGATTATCTAAAATGTCTTACAAAATAATGTCTCTAAAAATGTACTTTCAACGATCGTTTATGAAATGGTTGTTATTAATTAAAATCGTTTCTCAGCCACTCTTGTTAATTACGAATAGTAAGAGTGAGCGTGTTTGTATCAGTGCTGATATTAAGTAGTGACAATGATTCTAGCTAAGGTAATTAAACAAGACCGATTGTTGTATGTACCAGATAATATTTACAGGGTTATCAGTTAGGATTACAAAACCGAAAGGGAGTCACAATACTCTTTCTTAGGATCAATTTTTACTACGGTACCAACTCATAAGAGGTAACCCTGCGCTAATTCAGCCTCGAATAAATTGAAAGAAAAAAATAACAATAACATCATAATTTTTGTCGACGACCGATAAACTTTTTCTATGGAATATCCCGATTATAATTTTTCTCGAATTCTGTGTTAAAGAATACTAAACAAATGTTAAAAAGCTTTCAGTGCTACTCCCTACCAACCCTGTAAAGTACTACTAAGTAACTAATGTTGTATAGAAATGTGTACATGCTCCTTTAAAACAATTTAGTTCTTATTTCCCCACCTGTTTCAATATTTTTATGAGTATGACAATCTTATAAGCGTGTTTAAAATTGTCAAAGTTTACACAGATGCGAACACAAACACATTACAAATTGTTATATGTAGAGTCGTTATTACGTGTGCGCTTATTGCAATCAAGTTCAATTATTATGTCTTTGATACACCAACTGCACTTCAATACTGCAGTATTATGATTATGTCTGTGTTGTCGTGCTGGTTTACATGAATAGCAAAATACATTTATGAACTTTCTACATACATAAGAATTTTGAAGTATTTTCTATCACTTTGGCATGTATCATGCATGTCCATATTATGATCAATGGTTGCTTGAAAGAAATTGATTTAATCTTTCGCCAACGTCTTAATATTTTCTTAATTTTAATTGTATCGTTTGTTTATTGTGTAATAATGAACAGAAAAGAGTAAGTCCTGACTGACTGACTGATTCGCTAGGAAGAGCCTAAACTGCTGAACCTAGAAATATGACATTAGGAGGAGCTACTCATTATAAGGTACAAGGGTGTACTAAGACAGGCTTTTTGGAAATTCAGTGGGTCAAATGGGTTTTCAATGTTTGAAACTTCTTTATACAGGGTTCTCGGCTAGAGGTATCCTAAGCTGAAAGGGGTCACTGTACCCATCCTAAAGAACAATTTTTACTGGGACCAAATTTGAATTCGAGAAAATGATCAGCTGTTTCATACATTTTGACAACGACCGATAATTTTTTTTTTATGGAACAGCTGTTTCATAAAAAAAAAATCTGTTTTTTCTCGATAGCCGATAACTCTGTATTCCATTGTATGTCGCGTGTAAAGCCGATTAAGACTACTAGTTTTCTAAAAATGAAATGTCTCTAATTGTTCTGGATTAAAAAACTAATAAAGCAAAGTAAAACTAGTAAAAGAAACTACTTAAGGCGATAAGGCCACCCAATGCACTACCGATGTTTTGTTCTTGTTTATATCTTATTGTGTATTTTGTTTTTGGTGTGCAATAAAGAAATATTGTGTTATATTTGAAATACAGTGTTATCAAATCTTATATATATATATATATATATATCTTACTAACACGACTTTATAAATATATATATATAAAGTCGTGTTAGTTACATTATTTATAACTAAAGAACGGCTGAACCGATTTGGCTGAAAATTGTTGGCGAGGTAGCTTAGAACCAGGAGAAGGACATGGGATACTTTTTAACCGACTTCAAAATAAGTAGTGCGAAGTTAGTTTTAGTTTTAGTAGAACTACGCGGGTGAAACCGCGGGGCACAGCTAGCAATTCATAAAATGAGTTAAAATAATCAGCAGTTTAAATACTATGTTCTACCGGATTTATATGTACATATATTATATGTGTATATATATCCACATTGTTAATCAAATTGCAATGTTGAAGGAAAGAACGCCTTCCGTTCTGATGAAATGCCAAACGGAACGCGATCGCAGGAAACTGATTTAGAAGTAATTGATTAAATTAATTGACAGATTCCTTCAAGTAATGCGTGAACGTAAGGAAACGGATCAGTGAAATCGAATTGTGAAAGATTAACATACTGAAATAGATAGCCCCAATCTTAATTATGAAGACGAACCAACGGTTTTGTTGTTTTCTATAATTTTCAGCACAATTAATAATATGTGATCGATCGTGATTGCCGTTTACGTACGTATGTATCTACCAATAGCGTCCTACGGATGGGCACAGGTCTCCCAGATGAAAGCCCAAATCAACCACGCCCGGTCAATTTGCGGATTGGGGACGGTGAATTTGATTGTAGTTAATCTGCCGTTAGGTGAGCCATTCTTCCTAAACGATGAAAGAATTTTTACACATGAAATTAGTTTAAGTTTCATCAAATCGCAGCTAACTTTAATTACTTGTTGCTCATTTATGTCTATCAGAATTTTACACCACCACAGTTAAACCCAACCTTAAAATGTAACTAAATTTTAGTTTTTACTTCCAAGGTAAATACTATAAAACAAACCTTAAACTAGCAGCCTCGTGCGTTACCACGCATTTACCTAAGTGGGTGACGCAGTAAAGCACTCTTGCAGAAATGTCGCGTCGTTAGGAGAATCCTTTGGAAAACATTATTACAGGCGTGTTAGTGGGTACCAAGTTTAAAAGTTTTCATATTCATGTCAGGCTCGTAAGAGTTTGTTGGGTGAAGTAGAATGAAAGTGCTCCCCGAGGATGCAGAGTACGTGGCGAGATGATTTCACATTTAGTAAAATGTTCATGCTATATTTTATAAGGCGCATAATCTGGTTTGAAGTTTGGTTGAATACGCTGAAATATCTTAGTTACAGCGACTGTTTTTATGATTTTGCAAAGATTTTTTTATTGAAATTATTGTAGTATATTTAGGTAAATATAAGATAAATATAGGTATTGTAGTGAACAAAATGATACAGTAAATTATGGTGTAATAAGCTGCCTTATCACAGCTTGCGATCTCTTCTAGGCAAAATCTTAACTAAACAAGAAAGATTCGTGAATTTATAAATTTCACATATGATGAAAACAAACTTTGTGTTAATTTTATTTCCTTACTACTTCATCTAAAGCTTTACGCAATCTCAGTTTTATTAACACTCCGGCTGTTCATTAGATCCGCACTATTTACATCCTATCTAAATTTATTTATACAAAAAAAACTATGGCGAAGGCAATCTACGTTTTCGTCTTTCCACGCTTCACAAAAATGTCTGTATAATTTATAACGACGAACTATAGCAACGACATCAGTATCAAAGCTTTCTATAACATTCATCGGTACAAAACAGAAGGCTTTCTTATCTATTAAGTGTCAATGTCAGTAAAAAAATTAGAATGTTAGTTGACGGAGCGGGGAAAGCAAACCAAAAAATTTGCTTTCGTGTATCAAAAAATTGTAGTTGCTAGGTCTACACTATACAGAACTACAACTCGTAGTAAGTGTTAAGAAATAAATTTGTGTTTATCAACTCATCTTGTATGAGTTTCAAAAATTACTAGGGACACACCCTAGTAATCTTTGTAACTTTGTTGTGTGCGTATGTCTATCTCAGGCACTTCTACATTGCGTACGCGCACTTGGCATCTCTCCAAACTGCACAAGGTCTCTGAGGAAGTTGTCAACGGAGTCTGAGCTGGGATCTGTTACACTATCTGTGACTGGCACGTCTGGTTTATTGCTGTTACACTAGACATTATGTTAATGGGTGAAGTTAAACTACATATGTTCAATCCCCACCCATGTTATAAATGCGATAGTGCGTTTGCTTGTCCTTCTTCTCCTCACCAACTGAGTGATGGATCGGCTTGATTTTTTGCATATAGATAGTTTTAAATCGGGATTTTTCATTCAACACTACATTACGCGGGCAAAAGGTAGTTAGGAATAAATGTTTTAGTATACGAGTATAGTGATCATAATTATGTTTTCCTTAGAAGACGAAGATAATTTGTATTTATTGGTTATTGTATACTAATGAAAGGAACACATACGATGAACTCATGCTAACATACTTTTGATACGTCATGGCTCTCAAAATTTCTAGTTGGTAGTCTGTCAAGAGAATTAATACTTTAAAAATATTGACACTTACGTCTTCAAATCCATTAAAAAATATCTATGACGATTTTTTGACGTGCGTTTAGTTAATTTTTTTTGATGCCTCACATATTTTGCAATCGCAAATACTGAAGAGAGATTGGCTCGATTCATATTCTATGCAACCCATATTTTACGCACCATTATAAAACCCACTCATATTTACTTTGGCTAAGTTGCATTCAAAAATTCAAACAACGTTACGACATCGTACATCCGACAAGTCTCAACAACCAGTAGCGAAACATAAATCAAACTCACGCAAAAATGCGTAGGAGTTTGCTCCCAAACCGTTCAAGGTCGGGTGAAAGAAAGTGGGACAGAAAGACTAAACTATGTCGTAATGTGATTAGCTGATAATGTACTTGAGCTCGTTAAACATGATGCAAATTGAGATTGTGATCATATTTAGAACATATGGTGAGGTAGGATTATGAAAAGTAGTGATGTTTCGAAACATATCTGCATCAGATGTGATTGTAAGTTTGGTCGCACAAATAATAATGATACTTAGGTACTTACAAATAAAGAGGATCATATTTGACGTTCCATTTTGGAAATCGGTAGCAACTTTACATGTAATTAGAAAAACAGGACTGTTGTCTTTATTCCTTCAGTTGTTAATGTTGATGGAAACATCTAAAAATTCTATAGGATTAAAAAAAATATTGTAGATAATAATCTAACCATTGCTTTTAAGTCTCTGAATTGTATGACTCGCTTAATGTTGGTATTAAGATATTTCACTTAGATACCTTTGTTACAAAAATTGGAGTATACTTCAGCAGTGCCATTAGTTTATCCCATGATGGGACTGCTGAGACTATTACATATATCCCACTTAAAAACATATTTTTTAATATGATAGCCATTTTATACCTCGCATTCTTGAGCTAATTTAATGTCAAGTTGTGGCGATATTTACTTAGATGTCTTGACTTAGATTGTGATGAACTATCACGACAAAAGTAAGCTTTAAGACAAAAGTAACAAAACCACATTGTACTAGAACTACTCGTAGTAGCCTCGTAGCAAATCGACTCCTAGGCTGGTTAAAGCGGTTGGCAAATATTTCAGTTTATTTAATTTTAAACCTACTACCTACCTACTTAGACCACTCGATTATAATTTTGTATGGAAACAATTGGAAAGTGTACTCTTTCTGAAGTCGTTACAGATAAATCGAGGAACATTTATTAAAAAAAAATATTCAGACCAATGGAGAACCTCGTACTTTATGAAGCCGGTAAATTGGGTTAGTAAACAGTCCTATGTCTTTCGTATACTTAACAATTTATTTTTCCTGCTAAATATCTACTAACTATTCTTTCCAGGAAAGTCTTGTACGCTCAAGGATATTATTTTTCCAAGAAAAGTTCGTCATCCCTTATTGTGTTATAGAATTTATTTCTTGTATTTTCATTACAGTACTTGCAGATAATTAAAAAACTTTCAATGTAAACATTTCATTTAGCCGTGACCTGCTTCTGTTGTCTCTTTTATTATTTTTTTAAAAAGGAAAATAAGCTATTGGAATTTTCTGAAATGAAATATCTGATTTCTGGAAACTCCAATTGTCATAGTTGGTGTCTCTGTAGAGAATAAGATAAATATTGCAAAATTGAACTTAAATAAACGGTCTGTTGGGAAAGCTACATATTTACTATGCGGGTTCAATCTACTCATAATTGTGAATAACCCTTAACATACAGTATGACTAAAACCATTAAATATTGGTTAATAAAATTAAAGATATGTGTGAAATCAACCTTCATATAAATTAGCACATTATAATTTTTCATACCTGTTATTTTGTCGTTCAACGGAAATCCTATCAAACGAAAAATCAATGTTAGCTATAATGATCTTCTCTTAAAGTAATGATAAAGAAAAGATTTCTCACATTACGTTACTCTTATTTGTGTTAAATTAGTAGAGTAAGGAAATGAAAATTATACACATACATGACTCGGTCCTTCATCTTCATCTTCTGTTACTCGAACCTTCAAATTACACTACCTTGTTACATCATTAACACACTGAAGCCTGAGCATAACGAGAACCCAACAAAGGCATTTCTAAAATCATCTCAAATTTGGAAAGAGTAAGATTTAAATCGTGTTACGTTTCACGCCAATCAGGAAATGTCTTTTAATAAGCTGCGATCTGAAACATTCTTATTTTATCAGAATGAATGTTTATATAGCTTTCGTCTTTTTCTATCTTAGAGTAATAACTTATGTGTGAAAGAGCCTAGTTTGGCCAGTATCTGGAAATGGCATGTGAAACGTGAAGCTTCGTGGTTGCTAAATAAGGGTTAACCGTTTGATCAGTGAAGGTGTATACTAATTTCTCAATCCACGACCTACGCTCTGTTGTGTCAGAGGATAGGGAAGGTATTATTGTTTTCGATATTGTATACTATGAACAAAGGAACATGTTTAATTTCGCAGTGTTTTATTATTGTTCTAGTTGCGCCCAGCGGTATTACCCGCGTTAATAAAGGATAAAAAGTAGCCTATATGTTAATCCAGGGTATATGCTAATCGTATATCCGTACCAAATTTCATCCAAATCGGTTCAGCAGTTTTTGGGTGAAAGAGTAACATATCTATACATTCTTACAAACTTTCGCGTTTCTAATATTAGTAGGATAAATAGGATAGGAAATATGATGTAATAAATGTTTCTAAAATTGGTTCAGTTAGTGTATAAATGCCAAGTATACGCAATTATTTATTGCCGTCATTTCTGACAGCTACCGGTAGAGGCCGTCACTTGGCTTGCTAGTTTGTTTATACTGAAAATATATTTTATGTTCATTCTAGGGTCAAAAGCATGAGCTACTCCACATAAACTGGAAAATGTTTTGTCAAACATCGTTTTCTTATTGACAAATCAAATAACTTTCGAAATCACATTGTCTCGCGATTCGTTTCTCGTAATAAACTACTCTATTTACAGTTAACTAAATAAACTCCGTCTAGATTCCGCGCACGAAAAACGTGTCAGCTCAGATCCGAAACGAATGCCAAATTATTATCGATATTGCAGTCACGTTCACATCACTACGCGGCGCAGCCTACGTTACGTATTCGGGTAAAATCTATTTTAGACTTTATTAACATCCAAATTGAGAATAATACAAGATATTTTTGTTTAACGGATATTGCTTTCTAGCACCCACTGTAAACCGCAATACACTATTATGTCGATAATTTGACTTTTTGAATTTGTCTTACGGCAGATACTCGTATTACGGTACGACAAATGTATATTATAAAGTTAAGGATAACAATGGTGGGCTATGCTTGTTGCCGGAGCGAGTTATTGCGCCTAACGATGATGAATATCCAATTTGTCTTACGATGTATTCTTTATCTTACTTAAATATACTTTTATTATTTGGATCAAATAGTGTAAAGAAATTTCTATCACCATTAAGTAATAAATATGTAAACGCATTGGAAAGGATCCAAAATAATTGTTCTAAATCTGTTAATACAATTAACAAGCTTGTGATTGAGATAAAAATAAAAATGAAGGTGGTTGATGACCCTTGATTTTGTCTAATGTCTATTTAAAATTAAAGATGGATATAATAATTGAAAAACCCTTGTTTGTTATAAATAGTAAATGATGTAATAATATTGTAAATACGAGTAGAATGATGAAAATACGTCAGAGTGGTAACACAAAGATGAAACCCTGAAACTTCGTGACCTTGTTGACGGGTCAGGCCGCCTTTAGTACTACGAGAACCAGCTCGCACTCGTCTGCAGGGAGGTTTCTAATGTACCTATTATATATTACGTCACAATAATATTATAAAGTCGAAAGTTTGTATGTATGTGTGTTTTACTTCTTCACGCTACAACAACTCAACGAATTTGGGTGAAATTTAGCACTAGGATAGTATAAGTCCTAACACTTAAGCCTCGGAGCCGGAGACAGAGCCTGCTGGTTTTCCGAGATTAAAAATAGCCTTTCGCTTTTATAATATTAGTGTGACTGTCTGCCTAGTTTAAATAAGGAAGAGTACTTGGAAAAAAAATGTCTCTTAAAAATACCTGGTTTTAGGTTAGACAAGAGATCAAGAACCAAAGTACGAATGGAGATCCTCTATACTCATCTTATGAATTATGTTTTGTTTTAATTGACTCTATATTTAAGTAATCTCTATTATAGAGGTCAAGGATCGATATTGTCTTCTCTGAAAAGATGTCGGATATTAGACCTAAATTGAATTGTAAATCAAGAAACCCAAAACACTAAAATAAGTACCATATGGAACTAAGTAACTGCCAGGAAATATATATAAAAAATAAACACCTAATTTGATTTTACTGATAAAAACACGCGAATAAAGGTAACTATTCATCAAAATTAAATTATTAAGGTGCCCATTACTTTGTAAAAAATGTCCTATTGCCCAAAACAGTATCCAAATTGATTTCACTGGCGCGTCACTTTCGTTATGTCAACTTTACCGTGAGCATTACTGTTTTCGTTTTAAATTGGAAACCGGGATTACAATTCCGTCATGAAACCTCTGACGTCGTTAAACTAAATGAGGTCATTTGGGATTACGTGGTAGTGGATTAAATTCAAACAGGACTACATAAAGGTTAAAGGCTCAGACCCCAGACTTAGTGGAGATGCGAGTATTAAACATAGGTTTGTTAATCACAGGGAATATGGTTATCCGAAATATGAGTATAATGATAATATGTTCGTTATTAGAGATTACTAAATTACTCAGTGGTCATTGATTAGGCACATGATTTTAGTTGACCATAATATCATGTAGGTTATAGGTATTATAAAATCCTGAATTTGTATATTATATTCCAGTTTTGCAACAATGTATCCACGACCTGCCTACAAGCAATCATGCCGAGTAACTCGGTAGAATGCAGTTTTGAGACCTAGATGTGTTGATTGTTTCGTTAGCTTTTTTAAAAGTTTTTCAAACTCCAGAATTGTTATAAATTTTTGAAGATAAATTACATTCTAGTCTGTTACGAGTAGTCCGTATTCAACCAGTAAATAATGCAATTAACTCTTTCCTGTTAGTTTATACTTATATCTATCCTCCATTTATGCAACCTGAAATCTTTTGGCGTCTGAGTCCGCAGAACTAGTGCAACAGTTAATTCCTAATAGTGTTTTCCTTCTCTACTAATTAATACTATTCTATTATTTCTCCTAAGCCTTGATGTTATAGTTTCTAGGCCGCCTAAACAAGACCTTTACGAGCAAGATATAATCGTTACTAAGTAAGCAAGCAGTAAACGTCTCAGCGATTCCATCCACTAAATCTTATTCGTCATCATCAACCGTCTCACTTAAAAGCGTCTATAAAATATTCCCAATTTCACGTTTGATGTTTTTATTCCCCTCATCCGCGGGCGTCGTATCAAAATTCAAATATATAATATGATCCACCAGATGATTGCCTCATATTTGTCGTAAAAACTCCGCCTAAATGGGCGCATAGGGCTCGAATAAGCTTCGATGTATGCAAATACATTTAAGGGGCACGTGATATGTATTAATTTCATTCTATTTAAAGGCTTTTGAAAAAAAAGCATACATATATGGTGTTTAATCGACAGATTTCAGAGTTTGGAAATAAACGTACGTACGAGTATGTAGGTATGAGGAAAGGAATATCACGTCATGACGTCTTACAGGTGAATAGTAAATGATTGTTGCAGAGGAGAACAGTGAAATGTGTAAATTATTATTCTTATAATCAGGGACCATTGTTAGGATTCATCAGGTTAGGTCAAGCTAAAATTGAAGGCTCTTTATGAGATCATGTTTATCGGTTTAGAAACTTTTACTATAATGAGCCATACCTCCCAAAAGTGTAAGTGTTCAAAGTAAAAACAAAATATGGATACCACAAATAACAAGTACCATTAGGTATATTACGAGTTGTACCTCAAGACCTGAAAAAATTTATGCCGCTGGTAATTTAGCAATTTCGTTTGTCAGATTGGCTCCTTCCTTACACATTCCATTTTTGCATACTTACTACAGGAAATAGATTCGGAAATTAGGAGAAGAATTCGGATTAGAAAACATCGAGGCAACAAAAGGAAATTGTGTCATTTAAAATAAATTGTTTGCTTTTGGTTAATCGTGTTTTTGTTTACATTTCTCCAAAAAATCTTTTTGCGAACTTCTGGTATGGTCATAACCGGAATACCAATTCAGTGAAGTTTTGTTAACAAGTTCTTTTTTAAGTAATTACCGACTTCCATTAGTGCAGGCGTGGATACAACTTTTTCAAGTATTACGAATAAAGATCATAATTCTCGACCGACTTTGATAAAATTTTAATAGGACCGAGAAGTTATAACCTATCAAACAAAAAAAAGTTTTTACATATCGGTCACATTCAGATAATCGTACGTACTGGCAAATAAAATAAAATGTTAGCTACATTTAAAGTATAGGCAGTTTGGTCAAACGCCACAAAAAAAAATGTATAGAAAATAAACCTAAAAAGAAAAACACAAAACACGCTAAGCTCCAATCCATTCCTTATCTTGTCCCAAGTCGATTGATTACAAAAAGCGACGCTTTGCAATACTCGTACCTTATCGCTCAGATGCCCGAGATTAGAATAATGGATGGGGACCTACTCGTAACTGAGCGAAACGAGCTGACCCGATTTAATTCCATCGCAAGTTTCACAGCTAGCGTTTAACCCACTTTTCCATTCTATTCCATGTGGCTGAAAGTAAACACGTACGTTATTTAATTCCAGAAATAAGGAAACTTTTGCACGTTTTAGAAGTTTGTCTTAAGAGTTTATTTTTTTATGATTACTTGGTTAGGAAGATAGATTGTGTTAGCTGTAGAAGTCATTTACTCTTTTGTCATAAACATTTTGATAGACCTTGAACGACAAAATGAACATCAAATCGCCGTTTTACTCCCACCAGACGTTACTAAAAATTAATTGTTACACATTTATCTTCCCTTCATAATTTAAATCACTGCGCATCCATTTTCTACTTTACATAATGTTTTCTGAAAATAAAATCTTAATATTGTTCGCTAATTTTAAATCGGTCCGGGCTTCGCTTGGTCAGACATTTCCTAATTATCTCCGTCTGAAATACAGCCGTCTAGCCGACGAGGGATCGGAGAATAATATTTTTTTATATTTAAAAATAAAACGTCTCACGATGACGTAGTCATTATGTCACTAGTGTGTAATTCGTTTTATTTGTATCTACCCACAAATTTAAATACCGATTTTGTAAGATGTTCCAGTTATTAGTTTCAAAATGGTTTGCATGTGACGTAACCGTTATTTGGGGTTCGATATATAATATATTTTTTTAATTTATAAATTAAAATAGAATTAAGAAAACTAGAAGACTGTTGGATGAATTAGTATTTTTTTTATTTTGAAATGTATTCGATTTTATTAGTCGCTTATGTAAGTTATCAAAATGGACCCAGTAGTTTTCTTCGATCAAAATAAAAACAAAAATTAATTTTCTTTGAGTATACAAATATAGATGACGTTTTTGTAACGAATATTTTGCGTGCCGATTGGAAGTATTATTTTATAGTATTACTTGTTTTGTTGTTAATTTGGATATCTCTTTGTTTCAGGTTGGTATTGGAGGAACAAACGGCAAAACAGTAAGAGTATCTAACGATTCACCGTACAATGGAACCTCACAATGTAGAGCAAGCTTTTGAAATGTATTAGGCGACCATCTTGTACATTGTGATTAACAAATAAAGTAAAGATACAGGTTCACAACGACAAGTTGCAATTGCATACACTGTTTACTTGTGACTCTTACTATGTCGTCGATTCATCTACTGGGAGGCCTACCTATTCGCTGTAGTCCGAAATACACCATATGATTGTATCAGCGGATGGTTGACTGACCTACACTGACCGAGGTTTAATCTCAGAAACTGAAACCGATATTTCTATCGAGTGCTTAATAAAGTTAAAGTGCCTCCGAGCGAGCTATCCATCAGTTTCCCCACTTCTCATCTGAACCCCATTCTGTAGATTAGCCGGCAATAGCCGAGCCGAGGTCGGGTCGTCGACTGCGATAACCTCTTGGCCTTGAGCCTATTGAGATCGAACACTCGTGCGTTTTGTGTGTGTGCTTTGGGGAAAAGTTATTATACAGTTGATAAGGTCTTGGGTCAAGCAAGAGGCAGATTATTGCTAATGACCGACAGAACGAGGCGTCTCTGGTTTTGTCTGTCAGTAATCTCGTGAACAAGTCGTTATTAACAACTTTACTTGTATGTGTGACGAAACAGTATAGGAAAAATAGCTTTATATTTGCACTGCAGAAAATAATAACTGCTATCTTATTTTTTGTACAAGGTTTAAACGCTTGCGTTGCGTTTTTGGGTGTAGGTGTACTCGTACGTGCGGCTTAGGTGTGGATAGATTCCCATTCCAATAAGCTGTTCTCCTGACAACTTTGCTTTCGTTGACTTGGATTAATAATAATTAATTATGTCTTATGATTTTTCTATCAAAACAAATAAACAAGGAGTATTGTTATTTTTGAGAGATGACTTTACCTATTGTAAAGTCGTCTCTCAAAACTGCTAATATAAAATTGTACTTTTAAATTCGATGATATGCGATGCGTTTGGAGGTTCAATTTAATTCTCGTATACCTAGTATGTACTGTAATTTTTAACTGTTAATACGAGGGCAGGGCAGGCGTAACGACATTCAGAAAAACACACAGCCTGAAAGATAATGTTGCCAGACTAGAAGCCGAGACTCTTCGCTCGCCTGGTGCGCTGGTGGTGCACGAGGCTCGTCCGGTGTATGGGTCCACGAGACTCGTCCGGTGTATGGGTCCACGAGGCTCGCCCGTTGAATGGGTCCACGAGGCTTGCCCGGTGTATGGCTCCACGAGGCTTGCCCGGTGTATGGGTTCACGAGGCTCGCCCGGTGTATGGCTCCACGAGGCTCGCCCGGTGTGTGGGTCCGGCCAAATTGTCACGTCCGGGTTACGTCCGCGACCACTCGACCGTCATAATGCCGGTGCCACATGGATGTTCTGCTACCGTTTACAATCTACGATATTGATGTTAGCCTTATTTAAAAATTAATAAAGTGTTAAAGGATTCTATCTGATGTAAGAAATTAAATTTTACTCGTCATAAACATTTTACTGTCCTGCATAGAAAACTAGTCTCACATCTTTGTAAATGTTTTTGTGTTAAACAAGAGGTTTAATTATAATTACTATTCATCCCCTCAACTTGCAGTAAGGGGGCAGATACGATTTCTGTTTTCTCAAAGAGGTAACTCATTTTTAGAATCGAGTATTGAGACATACACTTCGTCCCAACATTGAATAGAATAAAACAGTTCTTTGACGATTCTACTCAAAAGCAAAATGTCCATATCGTATCGTAACGTATAAAACGCACACCGAGAGAAGGTTCAATGACCCGGCGTGTGCCTTGTTAGGGTGGGAAAAGCGGTAACAGTTTCCCGGTTATATTTCGCAAACTAGAGCCCACATGTGATACCTATTCGTGTGGCCGACACGCGTTCGCGTCGTGATGACGTGGAATTAGGCCGCTTGCACTGGGTACGTGACCTCTTTTCCACGGTTTGTATCTTAACAATGGGTTAAAATTGGTTGAAGATCTAGATATTAACAGAAAATACTTTCTCTTAACAAATGTTCTGTAAATTTTGTCTGCTTACAACATGAATATATGCACTATAGTAATTTCCAGGACCTAATAGAACGGTGACAATTATGTCGATTAAGTCTGAAAAAGAATAATCTGATGGCAATCGATGTAAGTGTGTATGTATAGTGTTTGTTTCCCAATGGACAGGTCTATTGAATTGTAGCAAAAAAGTACGTTTGTGTGGAAACTAAATGCGACCGAGCAACTTTAACTTCAAAATAATTATCTGTTTAAAAATAGGATCCTATTTCTCAACACCTCGCCTTATCTACAACATTTCCAAACCCCAAGCTCTAAATTCCCAAAATAACATCGCAAATGTAAACAAATGTTCATTCACCTGCAGCCACCGTGAGATAAAGAAAAATAAGACAAGTTTGGTAATACGCGTTTAAAGCTTGAAAACGGTGGAAAGTTAGTTTTATTTTTCTGATAACTAATTTGGAATTGAAAGATCTATATAAAGATCTTCCGTAACCTTGTAGCTTGTAAATGTTGTTTGTTTTTAAAAGTTTTAGGACTTAGGTAAATCAAAGCATCTGGGCAAAATAAAGCAAATCTGGGTCTTTTCAAGTTTTTTGCTAATGAATCGGCATATTTGGCTAGCGTGTTCCATGTTATCGTTTCACATCAGGCGAGTTGTGGTAAAATACAAGCCTTTTCTTCTTCTTCTATCTTTATAAAAGAGGAAAACAACAACAAACTTCAAATTATTTATTAGCGAAAAGCTAAATGTCCAGTTTAAGAATAGCCAGTTTGCCTTAATGTCAAAATCATGACACGTTGTCAAAGAGCTGTCAAATGCAAGCAACTGACAATGTGTTGGAAGTTGTTTGGCAATAACTGAACTTCATTTACTCGTTCCAAACATATCAGACGCTCTCCTATTAATTGTCAAAATGTACTTACTTTGCAGCTTGATTCAGATAGCGTTTCCAACCGGAAACCGAAAACTTTACAACTCGAATTATGCAAAGCTTGTTGGAAGATTCTAAATTATGTCATCGAAAATCGATCGAAATATTTAATCACATTAAAAAGTGTTAGATTTTGTACCCAGCTTGTGATTCGTGGTGCAGTTATCGAATGTGGACAGAAACACTACTTGAATCAGGCTTTAGGACTGCTATGTTACACGGTGACTTCGTGAGTGGGATACTTGTAACATTTATGGGAGGTTGTTGTAGAACACGTTAATAACATGAGCTTTAAGGTCCCCGTGGGAGA
Source organism: Ligdia adustata (assembly GCA_947049295.1). Lineage (NCBI taxonomy): Eukaryota > Metazoa > Arthropoda > Insecta > Lepidoptera > Geometridae > Ligdia > Ligdia adustata. The sequence continues at coordinate 9,140,672 of OX346237.1, forward strand.
TGACCTTGGCTGGCTCTATTAACAACAAATAGGACCTTTCCATTAACACGTGCTGAATATTTGATGACCAATCGATAAATACGTGCCATGTCTAATATAATGGTAGACTTAATACAGTCTGACGTACGATCAAAATACTAGATGTTTAATATATATGTATAATAAGCAAGTAACATTTTATCTATTTTGTAAGTTATCACTGTTTTTACCTAAACTACTTACACTTTGTATGTACGGCAAATTGTTTGTAATATCTTGTGATTTCCTTGCTCTTTCAGGAATTATACACCTTTCCAGATAACATTTCTGAAAGTATAACTTTTTTATTAAGAACATGTTGTTTTTGTATCTTCAAAAATACTAGATTACGATAGAGTAATCACTTTCTTACAGAAATATTAAAGAAATGTTAAATCTCCACAGGATTATCACTTTTCAAGTCTTGCCATTTATTCAGAATATCCGCTCGGAACTCGCTTTAACTTTGTTCACATTTCCTGTGAGTTTAGCATAGTCCATAAAGTAAGTCTTCCAAGGTGTCCAAGGCACAGTCTTGGGAACACAAATCAATAGTTTTGAACAATATAAAAAAAAATACAAATCGGTACTGAAAGCTAGGGAAGGCGGAGCGTTGGTTGGCGGCGGCAAATTGGGTCAACGACGTAAAAACTGTCGCGGGTCCAGCCTGGACGAATGGCACAGGACCGAGGCAGATAACATCATATGAGATAGGCCTATACCCAGCAGTGGGACAAAAAAAAGCTCTGGATGACGATGCCGATGGTACTAGATAGACTAGATTTACGTTACTTACCTTGTCAGTTGCAATGTAAACTCCTTGACATTTACTTAAAGATTGTGTTAACAATTTTAGAAGATTTATGTTCCTGCCGATTAGATAAAGCAGTTGTAATAATTTAAAATAGCTTGAGCTTGAATTGTTTGATCGATTTAAATAATGACTCATTAATTTTATTATCCGATACATTAAAATAATTGTCAATGACCGAATCAATAAAAATGTAATTTATATGTAGCTGCTGACAGGAAATGAGTTTAGTTTTTTTATCTTATTGCCTTCTGATGTTTTTGTCAATTAAATACTTCAAATAATAATTTTGGTGATATAACTTTTTGTAGACATGTTAAATTAATGACTAGCAATTTCTTTACAAATGTTTGATTTATTTTCGATCAAAGGCTTCAAACCTTGGAATTGTATTTCATGCTGCCTCACAACATTGTAACTATGGTAAAAACAGAATTGATTGAGTTCATGAAGTGAATTTGAATAAGGGAAAATGATATACATACTGTGCCAAATCCGATAGGTACTAAAAAACGATTATGATTGGTTCGAGCTAGGCCTTACGCCGTTTGCCGCCAGCATTTTGCGGACTTTTCCCTTATTAAATAGATGTTTAAGATAAATTTTTAGTTGTTTATTTAATTTATTTAATATATATTTTTATCAAGTTCTTTTGAATACTCTACTTATTCGTATTGTAGACACTAGACATAAAATACATTTGATAACATCTATAATAATTATAATAAAACTGTAATAGGTCAAATTCTGTACATTAAATATATTAAAAAAAACTATTGCTAACGATATAGAACCCAAATGTATATTTTTTTTAATTTTTGTCTGTATATCTGTCTGTCTGTCTGTTTCTGGACTTTCGATAACTTTGGAACTGCTCGATGGATTCTTATGAAACTTGGTATGCTTAAGGTTTATACTATGAGGTAGGATCTTATCTACTTTTTATCCCGAAACTCAAAAGAGGTTCCCGTTGGATGAAAGTCTCATTTAATTATAGCTCAGTAACGCGTGCTTTGATTTGGATGATTCTTTTTTATTAAAAAGATCTAATTATAATCAATGTTATCCCAAAAATTTGAGGGGTTCCCGTGGGAGGGGTGATGAAAATTATATATTATGGGGACGTATTTAACTAGAACTCAGTAACGCGTGCTTTGTTTAGGATTATTCTTGTTTTATTCCAAAAGTGTAACTGAAATGATGTTATCCGAAAATTAGTAGGGTTTCCCGTGGGACGCATGAGAGTCGTATTTAACTATAAGTCGGTGACGCGTGCTTCGATTTGGATAATTTTTTTTTGTTAGATAGTTGGACCTGAAATGATGTTATCCGAAAAATTAGGGGGGGTACCCGTGAGAGAGGAGATAAACGTCATATTTGACTATAACTTGCTAACGCGTACTCAAATTATTGTACCCAAAAAATACTACTTCATTTTTGTAGTTGTAATAAAATATATTTTATTGGACGCCTACATAAAAAGTTGTAGCAATGAAGTAATTTTAAATCTATTGAAATTTAATTCGCATAGTTATTTTTTAGAAAGGATTATCTGAAATTATTGTACTACAAAAAAATACGACGTTGGTATTGTAGTTCTTTATTGTTATTATTATTTTTGAGTTTATAGCTGCGGCATAGATTTTGATTGTACATATGTTTATTTTTTTAAACTACACAACTAGGCATTTGATCACAAGTTTACACGACCACGAAAATCAGCGATACTGAGCCCTAGATGAAACACGTAGCACACATTTGAGACATATGTGTCAACACATAGGGTGCACAATTTTTTATAGCGATAGTGACCGAGTATTTAAAGGGGGTGGATTACCGTGCGGAAAGTACGATGTTCGATCACACTAAATACGCAAGAAGAACCTGAGCTACCGGTGAAGGATGACATCGTGTGGAAACCATAGCATGGTGAAAGGGCAATCTTAATACTTGCCTGACTAACTAGCTAGCCCTCAAGTTGAAAAATTCTGTCGCCAAACAGCTAATGGTGTGTTGCGGCGGGCTTTTTTGTGAGAACCAGTGTATTCCAGACTAGGCATGCTTAATCTAGGGGTCACAGTGTCGCTGGTTCCTGTAGTCGTGCGAGCTGGTTGTCAAATGCCTAGCTGTCTTGAATAAAATATAAATAGGCAATCGGGTTACATACATTGGCAAAATAAAATCCTACTGGTTAAAATAAGTACAGAATTCGTAAAATTAAATAGGCGTTTATGATAATTTAAAACACTGCTATCTTATTGAATCTTTTACAATGATAAGATTTAAGACGGACCACTGAAATTCTTTCTCTCATTTTTAAGTCCCACTGACATAATAATGAAAGGTTAGCAACCGCGAACTTAGTCGCGGGTACTTCTTTGCTTCTATTGCTTGTTTCAAGCATTTTGTTTCTATAACTTCCATGGAGGGCTTGGTTTACAACATCTTTATTAATACTACAATCTTAATTCAACATTGTTATATTCTTTCCCTCCACATAGTCAAGGTCATCATCATTATGTTTAGCGGTCATCATTGCAGTAATTGGGCGGCAGTCGGCAATCATTTCGGTAACGGTTCGTGTTGCTCAATTGAAATCCGAGGAAATCATTTTGGCGGAATATGCTAGGAGAACTTGAGTGGTACCTATTGCTTCTGCGTATGTCTGCATTTTTATAGACAACTAGCTGGTCTCCGCGGTGTCACTCGCCGATCTCTAATTTTGTATTGTTACTTATCGATAATGCGGCTTTCAGAATTTTTGAAATCGGTCTAGTAGTTTGTGAGTTTATTCGTTACTTACAAAAATAATAATCTTTCCCATTATAATATTAGTGTAGCTAAGGCTTGCGATTGCGTATACATTGTATATAATGTTTTTTTTTAATATAAAAGATTTTTCTTCTTCTTATGATTTTAAACTTCTTACTAAATGTTGCTATTTATGATCTTCAGAAGCCACTGTTTCACTGTCATACTGTCTCCTTTTGATTTCTCCTGTGCCAGAGATACCGAGCAATTTTTGCAAACATATGCACTACCCACCCAGTTTCATAAACAGATATTTAAACACATTTTGAATTTCCAACAATCGCCCCGTCCGGAATCGACCCGGAACCACCACCAGCCCTTGAAGCGTGTTAACTACTAGGTCACGGGGGTCGTTCATAATAGTAAGAAATGCTACAAGTATACCATAACAGGTGCAGGAAACAATTCACTGCTCCATAGAAATAGAACGAGACCATACTAATAACATCATCAAATTTAAACCCTTTATACAACTGTTAAACAAATGAGATCCGCTGTTACCATTGAAAGAACATTTTGAAATTGAATCCTATTCTTACCCATTTAAGGATTAAAATTAGGCAGTATAACAAAAACTATTTAAAGAAGAACCCTCCAAATTGTTATAGATATATCTGATGGTCATAAAGACCCTCCTAATGTCATAATGTGTCATGGCGGCGAGACACACAAAGGGTTGGAATGTTTCAAGTTTACCGCCGCGCTAGAGATTCTTTGCCACGTATTTTACATTATGTTTTACGGCTAGATGAGATGAGATTATGTTGAAAGCATATGAAAGCTGCAGACATCAGGCAAGTGTTGATCTGTTAAATCTGGCTGACCTCATCAGCACAATTATTTTTGCGACCATATTTTTTGATAATCTCTGGACCAATAGGATTCTTATTAAAAAGTCAGCACGACCGTACTGACTTTTTAATGATCGCTAATGAGATAAGACGGAATGCGTCGGTAAGTGATCCATACCGAATCTCCATTTTACACAATATATGACTGAAAGTTGAAAAAAAAAGGAAAAATTGTATACCAGCTTTAGTCGTAACAAAGGCCAAATAAAATATCGCTAGAACGAATCAAAGACGCTTCGCTCGGTCGGTCCATATGAATTGAATATAGTGGTCCTGAAAAGATTTTAAAAACGTTATAGAAATGTCTATATAATATTTTTCACTTGTAGTCATTATGATTGAACTTTTTCGGTCATTTTGTAGACTATTCATAGGCGACGGAAATCTTAAGGGATTGAAAACATACGTACGGACAAGAACACTTTATCTATCATCGTCAACGTTCAGGTGGATGAAATTGGACACACGTAATTGTATCCTACACACGTATCTCTACTAGAAGAGAACATATAGCACTGCATCTCAATCACATAAGAACGATTACTTCGTAAAATCTATTTCATTAGAATTTTTACAAATTAACCAGGAAATTAACACGTGTTTAAATGGGAGTTTTCCTAAGACGTTTGGTTCAAACCAATCTTACCGCCCACTCTACTGAAGCTGAAATTATTTAACGGGCGCGTCTGCATCTTAGCTAGATAGGCATTGACGTTTTTGGAAATTTTGAAGAATTCACTAGGATTGGAGACACTATAAAAATATACATTTACTTAGACGATTGGTGTATAGGAACACGTCGAGTTTCTAAAACACATATTTTCTTGAAGAAAAAATTGTTTACATAGTTACTCATCAATAATCACAATATTTAATTTTTAGAAAGAGTAGTTTTAGAAGTTATTCTCTTATTTTATTTGACTCGTTTAAACAGACGCGCCACTTCAAAGTTATGACTTCTTCCTTTAATCTTTAATAGAGTACGTACTTACTTTAATCTTTAATCTATTGCCATTTCAGTTTGATAGCTGCAGCCGCTGCAAAAGAAGTCGGTTTCTATGCCAACTTTATTACTCACTGAATACTGATACTTACTGAGAGGAGCCCTTCGGTCACATATCTGATATTTTAGATTGTGTGCGAACAATCGCCACTTTGCAGCAAATTTCGACAAATTATATAATTTGTAATGTATTTTTTTCCGCTTGTCCACAGAACAGTGCTCCGATGTGGGAGGAGTTCATATCGAAGGCTACCAAACTACATTCCGCGCTGAAGTAAGTGTTACCCAACGTATCCACTCGTCAGTCAGCTGGAACGGACTGGATGTGTGCTAGTGCGAAATCTTTTGTCATTGTTTTGGTTCGACCACTGTAGTATTTGATAGTAACTCGCCTGATGTAAAACGACAATGCTGCCCAAAATGAACTACGCTTGCCTAGGACAAACGGGTCAAACGGGACAAATCTGACTTTTTTATCGGGAAATAGAAAAACCTATTGCGAGTTCCACAATCTGCCAACTAGCAAAGTAAAAGTAAGCTCGAAACCTTTCGCTTTCGTGCGCGTCTGCGAAACCTTGGTAAAACCTATAAAAAATCTGGTCCATTCCTAGACTGAAATTGTAATTTGACGAATCATATTTTACCTAAACGTAATTAGAGCTGTATAGGAATAAATCTTCTAAATGACCAAATGTATTAGGAGACAAACGTGACTAACATTTTTCGAGGTCTCGCAATTTTTTGCAAATCATACGTCAAAATCAGTGAAATAGAAAAAGGATTATCAATTGCATCGCCAATTCCAATTAGCCTCTTTTCATAAATAAACTCAATTCATATTCGGTCAATATCGTCACGATGCCATTGATAGTGTCATCGCGTCCGACGTATTATACAAGGCTATCTACTTACCTTAACGCAAAGCTGTCAGATATTGACATTAGAAAAAGAGGCTGGCACATACTACACAAGGTTGTATTACCGTTTAACTATTTGTATGCAACAGCTGTATTTTACTCAACTACGGTAATACCAAATGGTTAAGTACTCGTATATGGCTTTCTAAATATTGACACTAGAAGCTGTCACATTTTTTCACTTGTTTCTAAAAATCTTATACTAATTAGCTTAGTAGCCTAGCATTATGATCAATACGTCGTCTCTATACATACTAGTAGGTATGTGAGATGTAGCCTTTTCGAGCCTGGATTTGCTAAAATATGTAGTTTTACGTTTTAACGCCTATGGCTCTTGCATTTTGATAAACTACTCAAAACTTAATTGAAAATTTGACTTTTTAGTTGAAATTCGAAAACGATTTTGAGATAATGTAATGAAGAGTTTATACTAAAAATATCGGATATTTATATTCACATTCTTCCGAATTATTTACAAAAAACTGATGGAAAAAATTCTCGTATTTATGTTAAGACCGTGAGATACCCACTAAAGGCGTTTAATAATAGATTTTTAGCCCAAGTTAAGCATGGACGCTTCGCTAACACAAAGTTAATTGTATAAGTAAGCCTATAACCCTGTACAGTGCAAGCAATTGTCGCTAAACGAACGCGATTGTTGTCGCCCCGGTCTCGTCTCCGTCAATTTACGATGCACTATTTGCACTTGATGCTTGTCACTCGATATATTAAATTTCTACTCGATTGTCGTAAAATGTAATTGTAATAAAAGTGCCCGGGCGAGTTATCGAGTTTCAATTACAATCTTCAATTTTAAAATGTCTTTGTTGAAATAAGTAAATAACAATATGTATATACTAGTGTATATAGAAAAGAGTTATCGAGTAGAACGAACGCTTTCCGTATGCTTTTGTTATCTTTACCCCGATAACTAAAATCTGGGCTAACTTTTCAAGACGTGAGTTAGATCTGGCGTTATGCCTTCAAATGCAAGCTTTAGCCACCCATAAAAAATAATTATAGTATTCATTGGCATATATTACTGGTGTTTTTAGGATTCTGTATTATTGTTAGATAACCATAGTTTTGCTCTGTCTTGTTAGTTTGGGTTTGACTGAACCTCTGACAAAAACAGCGAAATCGAATTTCATTACACTGTGTTCTTCAGTCAGGTATACGATATATTCGTATATTTTTCTCGTACTGTTTTTAAAAATACAACAAATAAAACGAAAGTGTCGTTTTCTGCGTTTTTGGAGATGTGGCCTTTAAGTATGGCTCTTATACAATAGTACCTATGTAAATAAGGAATGATATTTACAACTATAGTTGGAAAGTTTTGTTCATGTAGCTTTGGCCCCTACAATTATAAAATAGGCATATCAATAGTGATTCAGAGTATTGCTCTGAGAAATTGTCAGGCGCTTGCCTCCACCTCCGATATAAAATAAAGTTTTTACCTATAAAAATGCATGTATATTTTCATTACGACTATCTGATTGATAGAAGATAACGCAAGAATTGTAATTTTATGTACCAAAAACTTATCTACTAAAAATGTACCTACTTACCTACCTATTCGTAATGCTTTAGTACAGGTTTATTGGTAATGAATTAGCATCCAGTCAAGGATGAAATTTGATGATCATTAGCAAGAACTTTTGTTCGAGGATTTTTTGAAGTTCGCATAAGAAAAAATAATTCATACGTGTGGCTGCGTGGAATAGTATTTTTTTTTTCTAGCGAATGTTAAATAACTCTAGAACAACATTTATAGCTTATGGTCGCCAGAGGCTACCTTCATAGAGAATACAAATTTATTTCCAGTGACCCTAACTGTATAAATTTTTGCCAAACTTAATAGCCAAGTTCGTTCGTTATATGCAAGACGCCATCTGTAGGTACAGAGTAGAGATTCCACGGACTCGCATTAAATGTTTTGCAACTACTATTTATTGTACGAACTGCCAGTTTGTGAAGTTCTCTGCCGAGTTCTCTATTTTCAGAGATATTTAAAGACCCAAAGAGTGCTATAGTTTATTAAAATATCGGAAAATTCAATGAAAAAAGGGATTTTCTGTCTTTATTTTTTTACGTCATATTAATTATCTCTTCCGCCATGTTCCGCAATTGACAGCTCTAGTTATTATTAAATAAAAAAATGTCCACAGGTCGGCGCTAGTGGCGATAGCAGCTTTCCTGGACGCCTTCCAGAAAATTGCAGACGCCGCCACCAACGCCAGGGGTGAGTTATATTTATAATCTTCGTAACTTACAATATTCGATTTAATTTACTTATATGGCTTGATAGAAACTAAAAGATTAAAATGCGTACAAGAAAATAGAGTAATAGGTATTACTACAATTTAAAAAGACACGATTTGTTTATATTCACAGCCATAATATGACACTTAATATTATAAAGTCGAAACGTAGAGCGCGTTTGTCACTCTATCACTCTCAAACTGCCGAATGGATTTGGATTAAATATCGCTATTTGTTGTCCTGTATTGAAACCTTACTCAGACTAGTTGACTCAGCTGTGTATGACATATTATATGAGTTTAGTTAATTGTAGTGCTATTTTTAATATATTTTTTTGAGAGGCAAATAATAATTCATATTGCTAATGCAGACGCATAGGTCATGCAAAAATATAGTTTCTCTAAGGAAAGTTTCCTTCGCGTGCAGTTTAATCGATAATTTAGCAACGTTTGCCTTGCAATTTGCATGATCAAATATATCTTAAGGATTCAGGCCACGATATACTCGTATAGGTGACCTACATAACATTGGGTTTTTGAACTAGTCAATACGATTTAAAAAAAGATTGCAGTGAAATACAATTATAACAAAAATGCTAAAAAGTAGATATTATCGAGTCAAACACTCCTAGAGCCGTTGACCGAGGATAGCACAAATTGTTTTTTTTTTAGTCAAAAACAATAAATAGCTTTAGTTAGTTTCTATAAATTCGAAATGCCTTCCTTTCAAATAACGTTCTAATGGTTTTCTTTCTTTATCTATGTACATAGGACTACGAATAATTATTTAGACTCATATCAACGCAGAGCCTAGACAGGATGGTGTATTAATTAGAAAATGTAGAAGTGTAATAGGAAAGGATTTTAGGATATTCAACTCTTAAAAATTAATTGGGGGTTGGAAGTTTGCAACTTCTTATGTACTCGTATATCTTAAGCTAAATATGTTTGAAATGTAGAAACCGTATTTATTATTTAAACAATGTTTTATTGTTTGAAAAATAATGTTTTAAAATGTTTAGCAAGCTGTTTTAAGTAGATAGTATTCAAAAGTGGAAACAATGTTTGAGTTCATGGTTTCAAAACATTTGTTTAACGCAAGTATAAAACAATTAATCTACGATCACGCTCTTAATCCAATCGATGTAGTTAAAGACTTTAGTAAAGACACGGGTAGAATTAGGATTGCCACAAAGCGCCGGCTCGGAGCTAGCCACTCCGATCAACTCTAAGGTTAGTCCGTTAGACATCATCAGAGGACCTCCGGAGTCTCCTACGCAAGAGTCTTCCGATACGCTGCCGGCGCATACATGACCCGATGTTAGTTCTAAGCTTGTGCCGTTGGATTCATATCTCAGTTTGCATATCTGAAATAAATTGTATGATGTTATGAAAACATTTCCGAAAAAAAAATATAAGCTACATCACCTTCATAGATATCCTTAAGGGTAGTTGCGGTGTAAATTGTCAGTACTAGTACCCCTTAAGGGTAGTAGTGATACTACTTCTGCTCAGTAGTGGAACATTATGAATTGACACTACTACTAATTTTATGAAAGCCTTATGACCGTTGATAAATTAGCAGTTAGCAGTGAATCTTAGAATGCCAATATCGGGAAGAGGTTATTGCAGTAATCTGGTAATCTACAGGCTAATGATTTGGTACTATAACTATTAGAAAATATATATTTACATCGTTGTCCACGAATTTTAAGTTAACTTCTGTTTTGACGTTGCTTGTTGCCTGGGAATTGGGCTCCACTCCCCAGCCAGCTACGGGCATATTAAACACATTGGCATACGACGGGATCGTCAAGTCTTGGAACGGCAAACAGATTGGACGGATGAAATCTGTAATTTAGAAAATTATGTCTGTAATGGAAAGGTTATAGAAATTATATTTGCTGTATTTTTATGTACTATCTCACATAACAGGTTAAATAAATATAAAAACACGCAAATGACAGACAATATAGAAAATAGGTTAATATGAATAGCGACACTGTGCGATAGATAAAATTCGCCACTAACATCCGAGTTCAAAGATGTGGGCTTAAAAATTAAGTAAAAAATATTTTTTAAGATCTTTAAAAAATATTTTTTAATTAATTGTGTTTTAGTTTTTCTGGATGAAAAGCGAATTGTCTGACACACCATACTATGGTTGATGTGGAATTTATATTACTAGGGCGACCTGACAGCTACAAGTGTGGCTTGATGAATACTGGTGTTACCTACTTGCTTTAAAAAGGAAATAAAAGTCTTATGTTATGTTATGTCTTATGTTTCATTCTCACCTGTGAAAGGAGCAGTTTGTTGAAGCCTGATGAGTGCTATATCATTGGGAGCATTTTTCAGATGAGCGTTGTAGTCAGGATGCGGAATTGTTTGGTGTATAGGTATGAGGATTGTTCCATCGTTGCAGTCTCCACCATTATCAACGCGGACGCAGTCCTGGCCCTTGTTTATCGTGTCGTACTCCCCGAGGCGGATGTTTTTACTGGAAAAGAGAATAGTTTTGGGCTGGAATCTCTGTTCCTTTGACTTAGCCACTAAGTCAAGGTCTTCGGTCAGATTATGCTATTGTTATTTTACTTACGGAGTACCAGTCACCAATATGTCTCCAGCTACGCAGTGTGCTGCTGTGAGAACATATCGGCCGCTAATGAGGGAACCACCACACAGCAGCTTCACGTCACTTTCCTGGTTGTACTCTATCAGCGCCAGCCACGGGTGCTGCTCAACTTTTGAGCTCTTTTTTGTTTCACCTGAAAAGTTCGTCGATGTCATAAGTATTTTACGATAGTACTCTAATCCCATCGATTGTATTTGAAATATACTTCAAAAAGCTGCTTTTATCATACTTTTCTTCTTCCGACTTTTAGGTATTGCTGACTTATTCCGCTTTAATACAGTACAGTAAATCGGTTTGAATTTTTGTAAATATAGAATATGCTGGAGACGTTTAAAAGTATCCTGAGGAAAATTATAATAGGCTTTTAAAATTCGCCCCTCACTAGATAATAAGCTTGTAAATGGCTCAGATATATAAAGATGAACACATATAATTATTTAAAGACAAGTGAAGGCAACGAAGGAAGAAGCCGGAAAAGACCATTCAGCCATCTTTAAGCAGCTTGATGCATTTAATCGCATTCAAGTTGCGCTATGTTATAGTTGTTAGAAGTTGTACGTACCTATACTAACGTCCGTATTGCTCGCGTCAGCTCCGCAACATCCGGTCCAAGCCTTCGGTGGGAAAGCCGATACGGTTTTGTCGCAATTGCCCCGCTCAGCAGGGTGGTGGGTTGGACCGCAGCAAACGTTGTAGCCGGCATCGGTGTCGGGGCATCTGTTGATAATATTGATTAAATAAGCTTCCATGAAACTGGTATAGTGTAGAAGACGAAGACTCATTTTCAAGCTTGCATTTGCTAATTTAGATCTGCACTCCTAGAAAGAGATGAGAGACACGAAGAAAAAATCTGCTAGTATGCACTTGTGTTTTGAAAATACTCTTAAATAGACAGATTGTATTCCAGTACTGGATACCTTTCCTCTAGTCTACAAGTTTTGTAGACTAGAGCCTACGTTGTAGAGCTGATCTGTACCCGTGCCTAGCTTTTAAACGTATATCTAATAAGCTTCGATAGCTTAAATAGCTTAAATTTAAGTAATAATACTCTTATCTAAGAATTATTTTCTTGTTATAAATCAGAAAACGTATGACCACAGTACAATAAACAATATGGCACCTATGCATTCATGTTTTAAAAAAATGCAATGTATACGAGGTAGTGTACCTTAAGAAATGTTCTCTTGTCTGTGTAAAGAAATATTATCAACCACTCACTTGGAGTCGAGGACGCTGAACACGATCCATTGATGTCTTCTAACTCCGATCGGTCTTTTTAACAAATGCTCGTGTTGTGGGCACTCGTAGATGCTGGCGCACGAGCTCTCTTCACCTTGTGGGGTGAGGCAGGATGTTGAGTTGTTCGATAGATCAGCACCTGTATGTAGTACATATATAATATTGCAGTCGCATAGGAGAAGGGAACGACTGAAGAAGGTAGAGAACAGAAAGAGCATGTGAATGGAAATGTGTGAAAAGTAAGGTGAAATTAAAATTATGTAGTTTTTATTTTTAATATCAGCATCAAAATAAAAACTAATGGTATTTAACGGCTCAACTGATTTTAAAAATCTTGGCCATTGCCTGATTGTGGCTATATTTTTGAAAATATGTAAATCGTAATCAGTTCAACTTTTTTATGTTACAATGGCATTTTGGTAAAGATAAATGTATTTGAAAATCACGACTGATAGAACTAAATAATACAAAAACTGGACTTGGACAAAATAACTGGCTTTCAGACCCCACACCAATTGGATAAGGCAAAATTAAATATAATGTACATATACGAGTACACGATAGCACTTCAGTACGTATAAAATTTGTAACCGAAGATTTTGAATCAAACGTTTGGTTCTCAAAAGATATTATTGAAACCTTCGATATCCTAAAAGCTAACTCTCGGTGTGAATTTGTAATCTGCCAATATATGATTTAATTACCCAAAGGTTTTGTCAATACAATACACAAATATGAAGCGAAGGACGCGAGAGATAATATATGACGAGTCATTTTGAAATCCTATACCAGAAACACACAACACTTATTTTTTTAAAACACGATGGTATTCTGAAAGGTTCAGATGAACATTGCTTTGGAACTCGGAGAGCACTCGCTTAAGAATGGATATATATACTCCTATTGGAAGCGTAAACCAGTTCGGTATTATTGGCTATAACTTCATATTTTGCATGTCATATCATGACGAATATTACAATGCATTTTGATTCATAATGCATTTGCAGTTTAATATAGAAGACCTCTTCTACCAAACTACGTGAGTACGTCCTCATAAACAGATTATGTTACGTTTTGTGTGAAAGAGCTAATGTTTGCATATTCAATACCATAATGCTCAGATTTGCACGTACCTCACAATATGTAACCTGATGTTAATTAATGCAGACTGATGCGTTGAGGAAAACAGTGGGTATACCCAGCCGGTAAAAAGGGGCTGGATATACTGGTAAGGGAAAATGATAGACTTGTCATGTAAGTGTTTTCTTTTTTGTTTCATTTGATGTTTTAAATGGCAATAAATAATAATTGAATTAAATGTACTAATTGTTAATTTTATAAACATGAGCTTTGTGAAGTCAAATGATTTCACACTGATGCAAAATAATAGTTATGATCTAAATAAAATAAATGCATTGATGTTGCGAACAAGAGCTTTTGAAAAGAGAACCATGAAAATATAATAATATTTTCTTTTTCTCTCTCCGGCACCAAAACGAAGCGGGTAAACACTAGCGACCCAGTAAATAACGGCTTATAAAGAGTAAATTTCCGCAAAGTATAGCGCCTGATTAAATAAATATCTTGTTGCATACAGTTATAACATTTTAGAAATAAACCACTTGGTTCCTAAATATTGAAAAATTAACATGCTTGATTAAGCAGAATGTAGATAAATTGAAAGTTTTTTGAACTACATAAAATCGGTGGATAAATAGTTTTATTCCCACCTGTTCTGTAAAGTTCTGTTGACGGAAATCAATTTCCAATAATTCTTATCACATTGTTTCCGCATAGTTTGACATAATCATCAAGTAGTTATTGGCCACTTTATGTGTATGATTAAAAACAAGTAACATTTTAAGAATTTACAACTGATCTAAATACAGGTGGCAAATTTTTCATTTATCTTGTTTATTAACTGACAACGTTAACCAATGCTAACCAAACTAGTAAACCGTGTTTGATGAAATATGTACGGAACCAATCAACCTGTGAAGTTTTATAAGAATTCGTCGAATTGAGAACCTCCTAAGTTTTTAGGCCGGTAAAGAAAACGATATCGTGGAGATGAGAAAGTGTTTAATCTCGTATGTAAAATATACTACTCTACTATCTATATAAATTCTTCATATAGGGACATAAAGTACTCTATAAAATATCCACTTTTGATGCAATATCGTTACTTATTCAGACGCGTATTAAAAATATAATTTTAGGATTTCACTGAGACAAATGTCATAAGTGAATATAAAAACGGTTCATTGTATAATAACGCTCCTAATCCAATCGTTGTATTTGTGCACTTTAGTATATACTCCGGGCACGTTAGGCAGGCCGCAGGGCGATGGGTCAAAGCTGCTTACTCCTATCACCTCCCAAGTTCTTCCGTTTTTGAACATCAGAGGACCTCCAGAGTCGCTTTTGCACGAGTCTTTGCCAGGAACCCCTCCTACACATATTTGATCCGCTGCAAGACTGAAGTCTCTTCCGTCTGGTTTATAACCTTGTTCACATTTCTGAAAAAAAGGGTGTTGGTAAAACATGCGTTGCACTTAGTTATTGTGACGTTTCTTTAGGTTTTAATCCATGTTATCCATACACCATCTACACAATACATCTCTTCGTTCCTGTAGCGTCAGAAGGTTCAATATGCTTTCATATTTTATATTATATTTAAAAAATCAGTAGAACGATTTATGAATATGGGTTGAGATTTTTTCTTATAAAAGATGAGACGTCATGGCATGAGTATAAGGGATAACTAACCTTCCCTGTACTTAATGCACGTAACATTTGATCATATCAATCAAAGAGCGTTGAACTTCTTGTAAAAGAAACTTCGTTGACTTATGAAGCCAAGTTATTTTTCTGAGACATGATTGATATTTACATTTTTCTCCACGAACGACAGAAAGACTTCAATTTTGACGTCACTCGATGGTTGCGAGACGGACGCGGCTCCCCAGCCGGCGACGGACAAGCTGAAGTACTTAGGAGGCGTCAGCGTCAGGTCCATCATCGGCAGGCAGATTGGTCTGATGAAGTCTGAATACATTGAAATCATTATTATTTTCATAAAGTTTGAAACTTAATCCTCTCCTCGAAATTAAAAAATTATCACTTCTGAGATCTGTATTTCAAAAGCATCTTACTGATTTTTACTCGATAGCTTCTATTTATTAGTTTATTCGCTCAGCTCAGCTCAGCTCAGGTGTTATTCGTGTTAACCTCATTAAATATTTTAGAAAAACTAATGTCTTGTAATTTTTTTTTTGTTTTATTTGCATAGATAGTTGTAATGCACTGGCTATTGTGTATTTTGTTAGTATTTATTGGTACACCACCGACGTTATCGCTTTAGGCGATAATGTCGCCCAATGTATTGCCAATATTTTTTGAGAAGTTTGTATTTAATTTATATTTATTGTTTGGTGTACAATAAAGCTATATTTGAAATTGAATCTCGTCTCACCTGTGTAAGGAGCAGTTTGCTGGAGCTTGACCAGCGCTATATCATTGGAAGAATGCTTGATGTTGGTGTTGTAGTCAGGATGCGGAATCGTGCTCTCTATAGGAATGAGTATCACGCCTTCTGTGCAGTCTTCGCCGCCGCCATCAACGGTGACGCAGTCCTGGCCATCATGCTTGGTGTTATACTCTCCCAGGCGGACGTTTTTACTTGTAATCAGAGAAGTATTTGTTTGAGGGAATAGTTTTATTTTTATTAAAAGGTTCGTGAAGTTAAAAAAAACTGCCAATAAAATATTACTACTGCAATTGCTTAAATTTACTAATTATAGCATAGTATTTATATTAATATAGTTAGTATATATATTTTCTAATATTATGATAATATTATGATATCTAATATGTATGATTGGTCAACATGTCAAAATTAAAATTATATAATAATAACACTTACAATTATGGTACAATGGCATAATATAGTCAAAAATCTAAACCTATATCAGTCCCTCGTCCAAACGTCCCCATAGACTAGCGGCATTACCACGCTGAATAGCTAATGAAATGCGCTGGGCGAGAAAAAGACCAGAACGTGGATCACGCCCTTTTCTCCTTCAGACGCCGACCCAGTTCAGATACCAATCAGATCGTGATCGTGGGGCTTCAGAGCTCCACGATCCCGCCGTCTCGATGGCGAACGAAACGAACTCGTACTATGGCTCAAAGCAGGCGTACTTAAGCCGCTTAGCTCTGGCCGCTGCCTCCGCGCCAGCACCACCTTCCCGCTGAGTAGCCACCACATGGCACGCAGCAAATGTACTAATGCACGTGGAGTCCTCAACCAAATCAAACAGCGGCCTCTACGCCATGGTACCAAAGTGAGTCCGTCCGATCGCTTACCATCAGAACGCGACAGACCGGGAGGCTCCAACACACAGGGAATTTCTCCATCCACCATGGCACGTCTGAAGATCTTGTTAAGAGCGTGGTGTCTGGGTCTGCGTCCAGCGCACTTCAAACAGCTTAAACCGTGAAAGCCATCTGCCCCGACTATCGACCTCGTTAGTATATGTTTTTTTATATCTAACCTACTATATGGATAAATCCGTGATGTATTTTATCGGATGATAGTATGAGGACTAAGTAACATGAAGATATGTGTTAGTTTAGTTAACTCACGGCGTGCCAATGTCGAGTACTTGTCCAGCCACGCAGTGTGCTGCCGTGAGTACATGTCGTCCGCTGATGAGGGAACCTCCGCACACCAGCTGCACGTCACCACCCTTGATGTGCTCTATCAGCGCCAGCCACGGGTGCTGGTCAATTACTGTCGCTTCACCATCTAACAATATCGACACGGACTTTCTTATGATATTTATTGTACTATTAAGTTTTTACTGGACAAAAGAGCCTTTAATAATAAATTGACTGCAACGACAAATTATGAACAGTGGGATTATTTGTGTGTCATTTCCATTTTACATTCAGCCCTGTTATACGTCTTTTTACTGGTTTTGTTTACTGCCCAACAAGCTTTTGGAAAGCTCGTTGGGCAGATCGTTGTAGAAGTGGTTATGGAGAATTTACACACGTACCCATTATTACACATCTACAAATAAGGTGCCTACCCATGAAGTTGTTGGAACCTTATTTGTTTGTATCTATGTATGTTCCCTGATTTCTAAGAGATGCTTGAACTGATTTTGTTTTTTTTTTTGTGTACTTTATGGTCTATAAATTTATTATAATCGGTCAGGTGAATCTAAATAACTGAAAAATTTGGACAGGTGCTTTGCGAATTCAAGTCGATCGTAATTTTTTCCCGATTACCCAAAAAAAGAAGAGTGCTCAATTCGACGGGTATGTTTTTTTAATCTATGATACCTGATTCTTATGTGATGGCTGGACCAAATTTGGTTTAGAAAAATATTTTTTGTTTGAATAGGTTCAATTTTTAAATCGTACTTACTGAATAAGTTCTATGGGCGCCTGCCGTAATGGAAGACGGTAATGTCTCTTTTTTTAAATAACTTGTTTAGTAAAGTATTAGTTGTTTTCTTTCTAAACACGTGTCATAGAGCTAGAACATACCTACGGGTACGGCTGCAATTTTGTTACCGCTGCTATGAAGTCCGCAGCATTCAGTGTCAGCATCAGGCGGGGTCGTGAAGTCGACCAGCGAGGCGCACTTGCCTGCAGAGATCGTCGCGGGGCCGCAACACACGCTCATTTCGCCTTTCTTCCCGCACCTGTGTCGTAATAATAACTAGTACTAGTTCTGCCAACAGTTGCCCTCGTAAGCAAACCTTTTTATCGATGTTAAATCTCAGCAAACTTTGGAAAGATTATGTTCATACTCAGAGTTCTTACTTTATTGCTATAGATAATTTTATAGGAAATGCCTTCCTTATTGAAAATTTGCAACTAGGTACTTTAAAAATGGGACACTATTTTTACCAAGTTTAATAAAACCTGTTTGCGAGTACAAGACATACGTTTTGAGACGCTTCGCTCGCTCGGTCAATAAAGAAGTAAGATTCGTCTCCAGTACTCAATTATTCAGAAACATATTTTTAAGCGAATACTACTATGGTGTTTCTTCGAACAATTTTCCTGTTGTGAATCCGGATTGATACATACGATGGGCAAAATTATATCTTAGAGCATGATATGTGCAGAGCTGATATTTTGTGCTAATACCTCGCGTTCGTTTTTTTTCCATAAATATAATTCCTATACTACTATGAATTGAAATTATTACAGTAAAATAATAATGATCTTTTCATCCTTATTCAGTTGCATTAGTAGGATTCTATCATCTTTGCCTGCTCTCTCTAGGGTTAAAGAAAGAAGCTTCTATTACAAGGAGTCCATCGCTCTGCGCGAGACCATCGGCATCGGTTAAAACGAGACAAAGTGCACTCAAAGTAGAGACGCGATTATAAATAAGACAGTTTTTGGTCAACAGGTGGTTAAGATTACTTACCTAGAGTTAGCTACGTATTGGACATTTTTCTTTGCGGTCGGTGACGTCAGCAGCCCGACGATATGTGGACAGGAGTAAATGTTGACACACATGCCTTTAGCACCTTCAGGAGTGTAGCACGGCTCTGGACAGTTCACCTGGAGTACGATGATTACATACAGAGCTAACCAGCCAGCACTTGACAAACATACTGAGGTAATGATAATAGAAGATAAAAGAAATAAAACCAGGCACGATCAACTTTTTTTGGTTAGTCTTCATAACATCATATTGATGTACTCATATAAACCAATTTGCCAAATGCGTACGTACGCATATTGTATGGTTTCGTAGTGTTATATCCGAGCTTATATTCATACAATTATTCTGAATAAAAAGTCTTTATTGTTTACTAATTTACCGCTAAGTTTGGAATGCATCGGTTTTTGTCTTTCGTCGCTGATTCGCCAATCAGGTCTTAAGTCTCAAAATTATAGTAATCGAGAGGTTAACAGTTAGCATAACTATATACTACTTATCCATATCCATTGTAAAGTTTTAGTTAATTCTTACCTTAGGAATCTTCCCCTCGTAACCGCACTTCGAGTTCCTTAGAAAGTCAATATCTGCCTGAGTTTTATCTGGCTTTTTGAATACATTCAGTACAGTTTCACATTCGTACAAGGATTTACAGATGCCGCTGCTGTTTCCGCTATTTGTTGTGTTACTGACGGATTCTAGTCATAATAAAGAAGAATAATGTAGTACTTCTTCGATAGTAAGAGCTCTAACCTATAGTGTTATACATATTTAAATATAAATGTACTAAATATTGACGCTATGCTGGACACTTTGACAAATTGATGGTTGGAAACTATACTTATTTTCGTAAGCTTCTAACCCTTTCCAGCACGTAGGTCTTTCTTTACCAAAAATTACGCGATGATTAAATTTCCGCGTGAAATAAAGATTGAGAGGTACAAGCCTGAACCGGAATATGAATCCACCAACTTCAGCTTCAAAATGTCTTAAAATTTTTAACACAGCTTTTCATTTCACATATCTTACAAACATTAATGTATTAGTTTATGATACTCACATTGGGTGTAAAGATATCATGCTTCCTTATTAATCTCTTCTTAAAAGGTTTTAGAATTACTTATTCAGACATGCATATATATTCAGAATTTGATTAAATTATAAATTATACTTACGCCCATTGACAAAGAAGAAATTCGTGGCGAAGATTGACAAAAATAATGTTACGAAAAACATTGCAGAATTTTATCACATACACGTAGTACATAAACACGTCTGTTTGTCTCAAGAGTATGTTGCTCTCTGCTTTAATTGCTTGGCATATATTCGTGGTCGATGCGGTTGTGCACAAGTACAGTTCATAGTTACCTGCTCTACTTGTACTGTCATCAGCATCATAGTCTTCATTATACTTTTTATAAACAATATTTTGTTACGGCTAACAGGTTGTTCCACAATATTATCGCTTTATTATCAACCTAGGGATCTCCAGCCTTACTCATAAATAGCTTTGGTAGGTTGTTTTTAAAACTAAACTAGTTTTAGCGCAGAGCGTTGACTTGCGCCTTGTGTCCTGTGAATGATAAGCTGGAAAAAGGCTTGTGCTATATGAATTAAATTTTTGGCGGAGGTAATGCTTAATATTCATTTTGTTAACTGATGATGTAATTTAGAGGTTTACTTGAGGATTATAATTTATATTTTCTTATGATGATACGATTTAGAATATAAACGATAAGTAATATTTGTTTGTACTATCTCTCTCTATGTCTCTTAGCTTTATATTAAAATAAATATCATTGGTTTTTTCCAACATGCAAAAAAAGGAGGTCCATAGGTTTCTCGGATTTCTCGGAGACGGTACCTGATTTTTTCTTATTTTGGTCAGAAGGTCATTATATCAGTTATTTTGGTTAAATTTTATTAAAAACGGTGTAGTGCTCTGTTTTTAAAATCAAAGTAACTGAAATAGTAGATTAGTAGCCAAGGGCTGTAAAGCATCAATTGCAGCCCGAGATATTTAGGCGCACGAGCGCAGCGAGGGCGCCTATAGTTCGAGGGTGCAATTGATGCTTACACCCGAGCTAACTACTCTGCTTTACATCTCGATTGTGAGGTAAGTAGAAAAAAACCGGCATTATAATAATAAAACATCACAGCTTCCATTTTCATTGAATCTTGAGTGCATCTTATATCTTCATCACTTGCAGAACTCATGTTTTTTTCCTAATTAGCACGTAATTATAAAAAAAACCCAAAAACAAACAATATACAAAGTAAAAGTTTTCTATTCCCGCCTTTTTTTGAATTATTTTTCTCAAGAACGTAATTGAGCTTCGCCGTTTGATATTTAAAATTGATGACTATTATAATCATACGAAGACAAGGCTGAATAGCGAAGCGACCTCTTTTGTCATTGGGCTGAATGCATGATGTCTATTGCCAGTATGATGGTTAGATGTACGCGAAATTTTTGAAAGTGTGAAGTTTTTTTTTTAATTACTTACCGCCCTAGAGCTTTTCTAGCTACATTAATACCCTAGAGCGCTAATTGGTCACCTACAGGCCCCATTTGGGGGTAATAAGGACCTACTTACCGAATATGAGAGATGTAAAATGTATTAGCGCCTGCCGAAGTCAATTCGATACTAATAAAATAAAAATTGTATCGAATAGTAATAACAAGTACTTGTTAGCTGTAATGTGACCTTCATAATGTTATTGATTATAAAGATTGAAAAACGATCTTTGTATAAAAGTATGAAAGTGTTTAATCTTAAAAAATCTATCTACGGTCTAGCAAATCAGATCTAATCTCGTTCTGAGATCTTATAACAATATAATATAATAAATTGTATAGTTATTTTCTTGCATTTTTCAGTTCCAAGATTTCGTAAGATTCTTAATTTGTATTGCTATTAATTCCCAGCTGTGCGAGAAAATGTACGAGTCAAAACTTAATTCTCCTATCAATTTATACATTGTGTCAACATATTTGTACAGACATAGTATTTCGATCACTGACATTGATTGTTTAATAAAACGGCAATATTTTTTCTATATCTAAGCTACAATAACGCTCCTGATCCAATCATTATACTCGTACACTTTAGTATATACTCCGGGCACGTTAGGGAGGCCGCATGGCGTCGGTCCGAAACTGACCACTCCTATCACTTCCCAAGTCCTTCCGTTCTCGAACATCAGAGGACCTCCGGAGTCTCCCTTGCACGAGTCTTTGCCAGGGATACCTCCCGCGCAAATCTGTCCCGACGTCAGCTTGAGGTTCCTACCACCAGACTTGTAAGCAGGTTCACATACCTGAAAATAGTTGAAGGTGTCATGTTTTATGAATTCAACCGATAAAAACTCGTTTACATAATGATATTCGATAAAACTCGATAAACGGTTGCTTAGTCCGCAGTCCGTAATTTTGCCAGCTTGGTGGACTATGACCTACACCTACACCTACTTCATAGGAGAGACCCGAGCCTAACAAACCACTTTATGGAAAAAAACGTGCTCGAGAATACTCGAGGAACGGTTGTTAATCGTTAAATATTAATTCTAGTTGGTCATAAACGGATTTTTACTACAATTTGTTGTCATAAAATATATAATTTATTTTACTGCGCCACTGGTCCCGGGATCGATCCCCGGATATGTCAAAGATTTGTGTGCATGAACAATTGAACATGTCTGCTTGACCTGTGTCTGGGTGTTTATCTATTTATATAAAAATGAATCCCTTTATCCTTTGGTCACGCTATCACGCGTGAACGGGTGCACCGATTACACTATTTTTTTGTTGTGTTTGTTATTGCCAGGAGAAAGATCTTAAGACAGAAAAAAATAAATATATATATACAAAAATTAATCCGTGTTTCACTAAAACTCGAGAACGGCTGGGCCGATATAGCTGATTTTAGTCCTTAAATGATTGTCGTACTCTAGGGAGGGTTAAAAAGGTGAGAAACATAT
Source organism: Ligdia adustata (assembly GCA_947049295.1). Taxonomy (NCBI): domain Eukaryota; kingdom Metazoa; phylum Arthropoda; class Insecta; order Lepidoptera; family Geometridae; genus Ligdia; species Ligdia adustata. The sequence continues at coordinate 9,163,674 of OX346237.1, forward strand.
ATAACTGTACGAAGGCGGTACGAAGTTCGGCGGGTCAGCTAGTTTTATTATATATATAAGTCTGTATATCAGTCATCAGGTTACCCTAGCATAGGCTTTGCGTAGTTTGGGACCTGAAGACCTTTGTGTAGAATATATAATCCTTACATTTTTGCCGACGAAAGGCAAGTCCACGTGCAGTTTGACATCGCTAGTAGGCTGCGTGGTGGAGACGGCGCCCCACCCGGCGGCGAACATTGTGAAGTTAGAGGGAGGAGAGACAGTCAGGTCCTGTGTCGGCAGGCAGATCGGACGGATGAAGTCTGGAAACCATTACTAATTCAATATCATGCAATATCTTTCCAAATTTCTTCTTAATAATTTTTCTTGGTGCCAGTTTACTTTAATCCATTGATAATCTAATCTATAACTATGTAACTTGTGAAATTCCGGGTGTTTATTACTGGTTTTCTTGCCTTGTTGCCAGTAATGTAACTCTCAACGAGGCAAGACAAACTTAAATACTGCGTTGAAGTCGTGATTATATAATTGGTTAACAGATATAATGAACTTTATAGAAAAATAGGCTTGCCTTTGACAGCTACTCGACCGACTTCATGCGATGACGCGCCTTAAGATGTAGCTGAGGTGTAAGTGATGAAGATTCAAAAAACCTCGTCTCAATTCTCACCAGTAAAGGGAGCAAGTTGCTGGAGCCTGATAAGCGCTATATCATTAGGCGACTGTTTCCTGGTGGTGCTGTAGCCGGGGTGGGCGATGGTGCGCTCTATGGGGATGATGATCATCCCGTCGGTGCAGTCCTCGCCGCCAGCCTCCACCGGCGCGCAGTCTTTGCCGTCGTTCTGGGTGTTGTACTCACCGAGCCGGACGTTTTTACTGTAAACATATATGTTGTTCAACTAATATCGCTAATTACTAGAAGTATAGCAACTCCGGTATGGTCAAGTTTCTAAGTGCATTTCATTATTTTCATTCATCGTGTCCTGCAACTTTCATTAGCTTGTTCTGTTTAGGTTTTTGTAATCTAAACCGTTCTTTGGATCAGACTTCAACTATAATCTATGTTTTTTTCCGGTCTATGGAAGAACTTTTAGAAGGACATAAGTATTTATACTTTAGACAAGTTGTGTTCACAATAAATAAATAGGATTCAGTCAAAAAGTAGCTGTGATATGCTGTGTCACTTCAATAAAGTTATACAATTCTTCCTGGTAAATCTCGTCTCCATTTAACCACAACCGCTTATCTTCGTTATATCCTTCGTGAAAAATAAACTGTAGTAATACTTACGGAGTGCCAACCTTCAGCACATCTCCAGCCACGCAGTGTCCCGCCGTCAGCACGTAGCGGCCGCTGATAAGAGCTCCTCCACACAGCAGCTTGATCCTCCCCGCCTGGATGTACTCTATAATCACCAGCCACGGGTACTGGTCTACTGTCGTCGCGTTACCACCTGTCATTCAACGTTTTTAATTGCTATTAACAATACTGATAAACCCGTGTAAGATTGTGACATACAGTAACTTTTTATTTTTATGGAATAAAAGCACTGTCTTTTTAGCGTACTACATATCAAAGATTATTACAGTATACATATATGTAATAATGATATATACTCGTAGTAGTGTTTGGATCTCAATAATCAGTCGCTTGGCATTGAGTAGCTTTATCAAAAACGCAAGTACTAAAAAACAGTAAAACATTCGCTATCTGTTGTGACCTCCTGCTCCCGTTTGTAACACGTTTATTAATATCTTAAGAACAAACTGAATATAAGGAAACCGTGTATTTTTTATTTCTGTGTCAGTTTCCTTCTGGAATTATTTTTGTCTAGCTTTCGATTCGAGTAAACTGATCTTGACGATAACAACTAGACTGAAACTATTATTGCCTATAATGATAAATTTTTCTCAAGTAATTGACTAGAGTGAGCTTGCAACTGATTATTGATAATATTGTATTATATTGCAATTTGCTATTGATTCCGTTGCAAGCTGTACTAGGGTTTCGCCTAAACGTAGATGCTGTCGCCGCATAGTTTTCGGAATCGCCGCCGCCGCACAATTGCTTTTAGGGATTATTTAATGCCTTTTAGTAGACTAGCAAATCATCATAAGTTCACTTATAATGATTTAAAACACTGTTTCTCCATATCGTTTATTTTATTTCCGACTCTGCTGTCGACTCCGGAGAATTCCGTTTTGAGGTTAGGCGGAAAATCGGATACTGCCGCAGTACCGAGTGCCGTTCTCATCAGGGTTTGTTATATGCCGTAGATTAGAATTTAATAATATAAAACTTAGTTTGTTCATACCGTGTATCTTGTTGCCGACTCTGCTGTCGACTCCGCAACACTCTGTGCTAGGGTTAGGCGGGAATGCAGACACTGTCGCTGCGCAGTTGCCTTCAGGGATTGCAACGCCGGTGTCACGCGCAGGGCCGCAGCATACGCTGTATTGCTCTTTGCCGGTGCATCTGTTTGTCATATTGATTTAGTGAACATATTCAATTATTCAGGTCATAAAAAAGTGTCTTCGCTTTAGTAACATTACTAAGAAACATGCAGACGGATAAATTGTTAGAGACATTATTTTGTAGACGATTATCTTACGCTAAAATTACTCATTAGGCTGAGGTTAGATTAAAACAATATAATGGAAAACAGTTTACTGGTTTCCTTGTGCAATACGAATATAATATGCAGGCAATTAGTAATTTATAAATTACAATATTTTTATTCATAATTAAAATCAGAAAATAATACACTTAAAACGGGGTGGTTATATCTAAACTAGCCGCGGTTTTGTACAAAGAAATTAACAGAAATATCTGCTCATTATTCTTGTCCAAATCTTTTGTGGTAATGGTAAGACGGTAGATGTCGAAATAATTTTAGAGAAACTTGTATCGATTTGAATTACAACTATCCAGGATTTGGTTAATTTCGAGTTGTCGTGCCATTTGTGCGTGAAAGAGTAACAAACACACAAATCTTCGCGTAATAAATATTATATTGATGTGTGGTTAGTAATACGAGTATTATGTATCTAAAGATTGTCAGGAACACAATAAATATGACCATTTATAAAATGATAACTGTCGAGCTAGAATTATCGCATTTCTTCTCATTTACTTTTATAAATGCACAGTTATTGGCAACGGAAACAATCGTGGGTTTTTGCGCTACCTATAATTAAAAACTCCCAATTCTCAAATCCATCACATTCATCGAGCCTAATGGCATTCAATTTACAAGTTTACCTCTATCATTTTGTAGCTACGAGCTGTGATTAAATGTACTCATATTTTGTTAAAGAATTTATCCTGTTATGACATCAAGTTAGCCAACACGCATACAATTAGCTAAGCGAAGCTTATGATGCAATTGATTTACTTTTGTCTGTTGCCTACTCGTACACTGCCTCAAATTGTTTTGAATGTGATACAAGCATTGCAAGATGACTCTTTCTTTCTTCATCAGACCAATATGAAGAAATTAAGAAAGAAAGATAATCTTAAAACTCCTAAGTCAAAAAAGGATAGGCGCTGTATCAGAAATTAGTTTATGTATAAGAACATGTGAATATAATGCAGATCGTACCTTATAACCTTGACATTTCGCGAAACAGGTTTTCTTTTACCTGTTCTTGACGATGCACTGATGGCTGCATGTCACGTTATATATGAATAACATTAATATACACATCTTAGCAAATAATACTTATTATTGAGATGCTTATTCGTAGGTCATGGAAATGTGGTTGTTGCCATAAGGTAAATGATAAGGAGGAGAGGTCGTGTGCAAGTGAATACCTGATGTGCCTTTACCAATAAGTACACACTTAAAACTACTGATTCATTTTTAAAGGAAATCTGAGATTTTTTGTCCTATTTTATAATTTACCGAACTAGCAAAGCGTCTCAAAAATCTTTCGAATTTGGTAAAATTTGTTTAATCTGGCAGTATGTTAAAAGGTTCGTACTCGCGTAGAGGTCGTAATTTTCAAGCAATAAGTACGATTACAAACTTTAGTCTAACAGACTACCAGCGGATTTGTTTTGAATCAAAACGAGGATTTTTAGTACCAATTCAAACCTAGTTCCTGTGTGTTACTCACTTAGAGTTCTGTACGTATTGCATGTTTTCCTTGGAGACTGGTGGTTTGAGCAGCGCGGCGAGCGTCGCGCACGAGTATATGCTCACACATTGACCACTCTTACCGTCGGGCGTGCGGCACGGATTCGGACAGCATACCTGGAATATAGAGAACACTCCAATCTGTACTAGAGACTCGTTTGAAATTGTTAAGGAGGCAGTGGATGAAGCTGGTACAGGCCCTAGTAAAATTTCATTTAACGTAGAAAGGTTCATTGGGTGTTCAACGGAGGATGTGGCTGATAGATATATATTAGTAAGAAATAAGCGATATGATAGATAAATAAATTAAAACTAGGCGTAGACTAAAACTAATAAGATCATTGTACACATTGTGAAAACGTTAAATCTATTGCAATTCATGAATAAATTATATTACATTTTTCCAGTAAGATGAGGTATTGCAGCTGATGCAAAAGAAAAACGACGTCATAGCACAAATGCTATGCCTATCACAACATTCAGGCAACTGTGCAAAAGCGTACTTCAACAAACTTGTATAACTTCCGGGTTTAAAAAGGGTGATATGTGTGCGTTTGTGTGTGTGCTGTGTATTCCGGCAGCCTTCCCTGAGAGCCAGTGAATTCCATTCTAGGCGTGCTCCATCTAGGGCTACAGTATCGATGTCTTTCGTGATAGGGCGAACTTGTTATCAAATGCCTAGCTGTGTAGGATAAAAAAATGAAACAAATAATGTTTCTTATCAAGCAGATTTTCTTCTTTATTTGTAAATTCGAAAGATTGGTTCGTTTTATCGTTAGAGTATCTAAGCGGCTGCTGCTTCTGACATCAAATGCAATTGATATTCTAGTATTCGTTTGATTTTTATACCCGTACCTTAGGCGTGTTCCCCTGGAAGCCGCATTTCGATTTGGTGAGAAGGTCTATGTCTGCCTGAGTTTTGGCCGGCTTTTTCACTATCTCCAACATGGGTTCACACTCGTACAGCGACTTGCAGGTGCCCACCTCACCGCCCGGTGTGTTACACTGTGATTCTGTCAGTGTTACAATGTTATGTATTGAATGACTAATAACTGAACAAAGCAATCATAATGTAAATATTTGTCATGAGAACTATTAAACTAACAACTAATATTAAAGTAATCGTATATAAATGAGACTTATAAGTTATTTTTTAAGAAATTAATAATTCAATTTCAAGACTTGCCTGTAACGATTTAAAGGTCAATTAATATTACTTTACTTTATTATTGGTAAATACAAGTCCAGGTTATAATTAGAAAGAGTTCAAGACGATGTTCACTTTAATTAAGAGTTAGTAAAAGTGAACATCGTTTTGCTTGACACTCACCTATTTACTACTTGGAAAAGTAAAGAAAGATTTATCTATTAGATTACTTCATGTGTCGGAGATGTAAGATGCGAGGTGAATAGATTATTTGAATTGAATTGCAGTACGATATTTACAAACATATCCAAGCAAGTGCTTACCACTAGGTCACCTTTTATTATACTCGTATATATAACAATATATGTATAGGATTCATCATGACGTTTCACAAATAAAAGTTATTTCGGAAATTCTATAATGATATCTACCATCATATGATGTCCCTCTTTAAACTGTAGTACGCAGAGTTATGACTGACTTGGTAGTTACACTACGGCTTAAAGAAACTTAGAATTAGTGTTAGATTAGAACTTACATAAGGGTTATTCACTTGTGCAAGAAAGCGACTATTAGTGACGTAATTATTGGTAAAACCTTTGACTGTGATAGAGTAGGAAGTGAAATCATTTTCTTTCCAGATCCATAAGTGCAGAAAACAATAAGCTTCCATTTGACTAACTGTTCATATGTATGTTATGATTTTTGTCGTATGTTGTAGTCTCATTATTACAAGTATAGCCTTATCCTGCCGTCGAATTGGAAGCAATTCAGAGTTATAAATACTATGCAAAGCGATATTTTAGACATCAGAAAACACACTTTTGACGTGAACCACATTACTTCTCTCGATTTTCGGTCTGAGGTACGTCGTATCTTCAAAATGTATGGCGTCTTCAACTAATCCTGTGACAAAACGTAATGGAATTTTGAATTTTGCAGCATACAATATCTCTATTATCGATAGACAATTTTGATAGCCAATCAAATATTACTAATTGGTATTTGTACAGGCAGATCATGAGTCATTTCCACGAAATGGTAAAAAGCAGGCAGTGCCACCAGTAAAGGCAACCTGCCTAATGCTTATGGTTATATGATTTTGATTGATATATGGCCAGATCAGAGTTTTTATGACTCCGGTCTAAAGCGTCAGATGGGTTATCTTCTTTTAAGTCGTTGCGTCTCGTTGAGTGAGCACATAGTAATGTGCCTCAGGATATTTAGCAGATTTTTCTCAAATGATTTTCTGGTCAACTATATTAATTGATTTGTTAAATCGTAGCTTGGTGGACCATCTGGCTTAACTATGACAAGCAATCCTTTTCCACCTGTACCACGTGGTTAAATTCGTTTGAATAGGAATAGGAGTTTCAAATTATATTTATTGTACTGTATTATTGTAATGGATTATTATAATAACTATAGAGGTACTAATGATATTCGTCGGATGCCAACATTATGCAAAATGTTTTCCTCTTACGGTTCGACGCTCTTTGTAAATATAAATGGATATAAATCATTCGCGCTGTCTTAAATTTGTGTATTAATTTAGATGATGATTATCATATTTTGATTAAATACGTTTGATTATAAGCAACTCTTGCTTCTAAGAATTTAGATATATTTCTATTTAGTTTCTTTTTCACTAGTTCATTTGATGTCTTCATGATATTGTTTTTATTTATGTAATTTTTTTGGATATCTTTCGTTATATTTATTTATTTTCTTATTATGTGATTGATTACAAGTTTTATACGGTACAGTGCCGTTTAAACAAGATAATTAGTTGATTGACTCATATTGTTAATTGCATACCTGAAGGTTTTCCGCTAAGTTTGTAACACGTCATACCTCGTATTTGATCACATAACTTGTCTTGGGGGATTTTTTCTTTTGTAATTTTTTGTACCGGCTAATTTATGCACTTTTGTCATATTATCTACCTTCAATAATTTAATGTCTTTGTTTTGATATATATTCAGCCTGATAGTCTTTTCTATTTGCCTTATATTATTGCATTGCTTTAGCGTGCTGTGTATTTTTAGCTGCCTTTCTATGATTTGCCTTTGAATAAAGATATAAATAAAGTGATTTTGACTACGCTAACGTGTTAAATAATTTCATTCGTGCGTTTGTGCTTTAGTTCATCATATTTGCAATATATTAGTTTGCTACTCGTAGTACCTTCTTTCGGTTGTGGAGGCGTATTGTGACCGAGTCTATTGCCTTCATAATTATCTTCGTTATCAGGATTGGGAATACTCTCATCTTGCAGCAACGACAATGCAATCCTGCAAGCTGTCGTCAGATTTCTTTTAAACTACTGACATATAACTAAAATAATTTCTACCAAATACCTCAAAATGTTAAAATGTATTATTAATTTATGACTAGCCAAAAAGTTTGAACCTTGAATTTTCATTATTATTTTCCATTATATGCATTACTAGTTGTTTAAGCTACTTGAAATTCTAGGTTTTCATTAATATTTTTAAATACACCAGACTTGACCTGTGATACCAATAATTTTAAAAAGTCGTCAATCTAGTATTGCTTAACCTTTGCAATTCGCAATGACTCGGGTATTTCCCAAAATACATCATTTATAGTCGTTTTATTTTATTCAAATAATGAAATTGTCCTTAACATTTTACTAACACCAATTTCATTTAAGTTTCGTTATTAAACTTAAGTTTGAGATTTCTTCGTACTTTCCTTCCTTAGTAGTAAGTGTGTGTTTATATATTGCGCTACTCCTACACATTTCATTTGCACTATCAGCGTCAGCATGTAGCATAAGAAGTACTGTGTTTAAATACTTGTTCTGCTCTTTTACTTCCCTGATGACTTTCGTTGACTACTAACTCGTAACTGACAGTTTGATTGTTATTAAAAACGTTAAATGATGATCGTCATCAGTGGCTGATGTGTCAATATATTCAGATATCTATTGACCAATTTTATATGTTCTATTTTATTAAATAAAAACAAATAACTAACTGGTCTTGCGAATCTTGTTTCTCGTTTAACCGGTGTTATGACTGCCTCCTTGATAGTTCGTTGTACTCATGAAGTTAGTTCATTAGATTTCTTTTCTTCTTCTGTTCTCATAATATTGATCTTGTTCTCGTAATACTTTGACTTTGCAATTAATTTTAATATCCTTATATTTATTTTAAGTACCGCATCAAGCTATATTTATATACACTGCAACTATGTGTTTTAGACCAATATTATTAGTAATAATTTTAATTTCTAAACTTGCTTTTGCACTCAGTTTTCTTCTTCTTCCACTCCAAATAATATAGTCATGTATAATATAGTACTTCTACCAGAGATATAACATGGAATACTATTAATAGCGAACGTGGAAGTGTTCTATTAATTGCTTACGATTTCAAATTAATAACTCGACCAATGACCCTTGCTATGACAGTTTAGAATGATGATTTATTTATTATATTCCTATAGATGAATTGGTACAAAATAAGATGTTTGATAATGTTCTAACGTTTTCTTTATGCCGTTCTTTGTTAGTGTCAACGCGTCTTTGTTAATTTTGTTGTAGAAAATCTGGTTATTGGCTATATAATATTATGAACTAACTAAACTATAACACGTTCTAAATTAAATTGATAAACAAAAATATCTTGCAACTATTTATTGGTAAACTTTAGATGAATCAGAACAAATAGGTAATGTATGTACATATTTCAGATTTAAGTTGACTTTATAGCGTGTAGTTCTGTCAACGCTACTGAATAGCTCTTTATAGTACACTATTTTTAGTTAAGAAGTTATTAAGTAGCGTTAATTTAACCGTTTTAATTTTAACATTTGGTGATGAAATATACCCTGAACTAAGAGATTTTAAGTGTTATTAAATAAAATAGAAATTGATTGTATGAAAACGAAGTTTGATGTATGATAGAGCAAGGTAAAGACAGAACATTGTTGATATGTTGTTAAGGTACAGGCGACTGAGAGTTAACGAGTATACGAAGATTATAAATCAGTTTTAAATAAATGAATAAATAAGAACCTACGTCGTTCCTTCATCACAACCATTAAACATAGATACAATCTAGACTAGATGTTTGTAACACATCATCTTAAAAAACAAAATAGAGGAACATAAACAAAGCCGGTACTTTCAAGGTCTTCCAAACGACCGATATCCTGTAGTTGCTCCAAATTAAACGAATATTAATATCAAGATACACTTACGGCCATTTGTGAAACAGATGTATGTGGCTATAATAGTGAATAATATCATAGGGGGAGCCATTGTAAAACTCTATGATATGACACCATCTATCACTAAATACACTGATTTAGGAACACACGACCACTCGCCGCAACATTCAGCCGCACTCTGGCAAGATAAACACAAACAGGCCAGTTTTTACTGACCACAAGTTCAGGCCATCTTCTACAATCCATATGTACATAAAATACAATCCTATTATTTACATTCATAGGGTTCAATTTGCTGTATCTTTATATTCATTTAAGTCATTTTGATAACATGTTGTTATATGTCCATTTAGAACGGATTTATTTGATAGTGCTTAGTTTTGCACGAATCTTTGTAGGTAAATTCAATATAAGTAAAACAGGTGATAAGGAAACTAAACTCGTAGAATCTTGTAATAAAGTTGTAATTCGCATATTAAATTGATCAAACAGTCAAGTTTGTAAATTTGGGATTGCCCATCATATCTTTTGTATTGTTTTGTATTATCTCTACATATCTTACAGAAAGGTACAACATAATACTGGATGACAATGATATTGACGATGTTTCCATGAACTTTCTTATCTACCGACAAGAAGACAATTTATTGTCTTCCGTGCATGATTGATTAGTGTGAAAAATAGTTTTGATTATAAAATTCATTTTAATTCTTATATAAATAATATTAGCGCGGCATCTCGAAAATTTAAAAAAATTAACATTAATAGATGCCGAGTATTGATTGATAAAGAAGCTTTTACAAATAAAATAATATTTTAGTAAGTTTCTGGGCTAGGCCCCTAGGCTAGGTACCATCTATGGTTAGAGAGAATCAATCAGGATGAGGGTCACTTATAATTACATCCTTTTCAATGAATTATTAATTAATTAGTGATTTATTGAATCCTACAAACACAATAACAACTATAAAACGTGTTCATGAAAATTTAACATATTACTCGTATATGTACATATAAAAATATCTTAGCTCACTATTTTTATAGCGTTACTCAGTGATGGGCCCAGTACTTTTTAAGTTTATTCGTTACAAACAAACTTTTTACCTTTTTACAATATTGCTATAGATACATGCTATCATTTGTTTGTCGAAACCCGACCCCAAATATTTTTGTCGGAACTCGACCCCAACTTTGCAATGATGCTGGCTGCAGAAGGTAACGCTGGTCATACGCTGGTAGCGAGCAGTGACCGCACGGTCATCTTGTGGGTCTTGATTCTGTGAAAACTTCGTAGCAGTTTAATTGTGATGTTGAGGCTGAACTTTTATGAAAGAACTACTAAGTAGAACGTGCTGAAAATCTACTCAGTCGTAGCTTTAAGTTCTAAGGAAACGTAGACTAGTAATAGTCTAAAGTAGTAGGATAACGCCACTATTTCTAGCTTTATTTAGTTATGTTACGCTTTTTATATATTGTGTGTTGTGCGTAATACCATAATACCATAAATACCATTAATCAACTGCTCAGCTATAAATACTAAACATACTAGTCTAGTACGAGCATTATTTATTTATCTTCTCTGCTTTAAGGATGTTTTTCACCATGTCGACTTGCAGTTTAAAATGTCAACAGCCCGCTGATTGTTGTTTGTTCTATTACCTTAAGCCTCTCGTAGCAGTAGTCTATACAACTAGTTCAAATTATGTTGTTGCTTGTTTCAGGAGCAACAAAAGAGATCGGCACGGCGCTCACGAGAGTATGTCTTCGGCACCGAGCTATAGAATCCAGAATGAAAACTTTTATCGGGCAAGTACCTAATTCGTGTTGTTCCACTGACGTGCATGAAGTAGTGTGGGCCACCACGTTGAAAGGTAATATCTCACGATGACAAGCAAAAGAAACGAGTGAATATATCATAAAATAATAAAAAAACAAACTAAAGTATCAAATGACCTTTGACGGGTTGTTACCGACTAAATGGTTTTAAAAGAGATTTGACAGAGTGAACGATTTTCTCATTCATCTCATTCTCCAGAATGTGAGAGAAAAGAGTGCACAGGTGTTTAGAAAAAAAACAAAATAGAAATTCTTAACTAAGAAAATTTTTGTTGATTAAATATACTATCATATTACAGGCTTAGTGTGAATAATATTTGACATCCGATAAAGATAAGATTTTATGTTTAATATTAAAATCATGACTTACATAAAAAAGTTTGCATTAAGAATTATGCATTATGAAATTATTCTTTATTGTTATTTTGCCTTTTGGTTTACATTTCTCTCAAAGCTACCGATATCAAGTAGTTTATTGGAACAAGGGTTCGACAGTTCTGCGTTCTCCCCTCTACTCTTCTCTATTTGCACCAGTAATATTCATTGTACATTTTAGTATGTAATGGAACCGCAAAGGCATCATCGTCACTGGTCATTACGTCACTGATAAACATATCGCGTTGCACCCTGTGATACTTTGTCCTCTTATTTAATTGGTAGTTTATATACGTTGACATTTCCTCAAGGAAAATATCATGTAAGTATGATATAGTTCTGTGTTGCACATACATATATGTATCGTTATCTATATACATACATGGACATTAAACACAGCTTTCCTTAGCATTTGTATATTATGAGTCATTGGATGGATGTGGATGATATGTAACCGAGCGGTTGATTCGAAACATTTTCAGATCGAATTTTGCCTACTTAATAAGGCGTACGTTTGTGTGTGAAAGAGAGAGAAACAAATAGAGTTTGCTTTGGAATAACTTTGTATTGGCCACAATTTTTCGCAGGTAGTATCGCGGGACGCAATTATTTTTTATGTATATACATATTTATGCTAAACAGTTTATTAAACATATACGAATTATACTTTTTTTTTTCAAGTGATATTGTCCCTTATTTCTGAGATATATCCGTCTGTCAACTTCTAGCCGTGAATTCCTGCCTGTCTCTACAGTTTCTCAAGGATATGAACTCTAAAGAGAGGCATTTCAAACTTTAATTTCAATTTATCAATAAAAACTTGTCCTGGTCTTTCCAAGAAATTATTATTTGAGTAAAATAGTAACAAATAATTTCAACTATCGACTACCTTGTTAATTTCTCTTTTAATGTTTTAATAATTGATTTTCAGCGTACTAATGGACACCCTGATCAGTCCGCTATCGGAGCGAGCTGACGAGTGGCGTCGCGGCGGGTGCGCCACGGGGGCGCTGAGTCGCGACCACGCCAGAGAGTGCAAGAGGGCGAGGACGGAGCTCAGGAGGCGGGTGGCAGACGCGCAGAGGCAGGCCAGGAAAGCGAGGAGACAGCCTACCGATGCCAAGAGGCGGGCTGATGTTAGCATGCAGGTAACATGTGACTGGCATGGCATTTTCAAGAGTTTGATTATTGCGAGATTCTAACGACGCCGAAAGATGAGCTAATATTAGCATACAGATTGCATTGTAGCAAAACGATTGGATTTCTTTGCAAGTTTTTTTAGGATATCCTTCCTGGGAATATTATAGTGTTAGTGTTAGTTTAGGAAACACGGGTCAGCAACTTGCTAGGAGAACTTTGCGAAAGTTCTAATATCTACTAAACACACTAGTCTTATTTGAACCTAGAAAATATAGTACTCGTAGCAGTTGTTTTATGATATAATCTTTCGACAATAAAACAGGCAGAACAGTGTACATCGCAGATTAAAATGATTCGACACATAAATAAACACAACTATTAATTATTCCAGGATGTTCAAGAACGAAAGCAACAATTGGAGGAAATGGAAGAGAAAGCCGTGAAAGCGGCTCTCATCGAAGAGCGCAGCCGCTTCTGTCACTTCGTATCCCTGCTGAATACAGTGGTGGTGAGTCAAAGTTGCTTTCTGGGACAATTCTGAAGGCTTAAGCTCATAGATAAAAACCCTAAAGCTTCAGGCTCTATATTGTTATACAAGTTTATAAACCAAAAATAAATGTCATCATTGACTTGAAAAATGTCTCCTCGAAAAAAGACTGTAAATATTACGTCGTAGGCCATAAGAGTATTAGCGGTCTTATACTTTGATGGCACTAATTATGCTACAAAAATTTTAGCAGCCCTGAAGTTCAATAAATTAATCAAGTTATTTAATAAGACAATTAATCGTTTAAGTCTTAGCAAAAACACACCGCGCGCATTTGCTCTTTTTTACTAGCGGTAATTCATCCATCGCTATATAAAACCATTTAATTCAATGTTCTTCGTATACCTAATTAAAATTTCGGCTTTCCATTGTATATTTTTTTTAGATATGTCATTTTAAGTGCTTCTTGAATCAGTCTTGTCTCGCGCTCGTCGTACCGTGTTCAAACCGCTTTGACTTTATTTTGTTGTCCTCGTAAGATGAACCACAAGTTTATCATAGAATGTCGTTATGTTTATCTATCAATCAAGTTGTGTACGGTTTTCATTGGAAGTAAATTTATAGTGTTCTTTTCCGTTTCCTTTTCAAAGCTATGTTAATATGTTTGTAACTTATTCTTATTATTATACTTGTTGCCATAGCACACGCTTTGCCTAGTTTGGGACCAGAAGCCAAACTAGGCAAAGCCTGTGCTATGTCTTATTTGATTCAAGTTCAGGTTTGGTGTGCGAACCTTTGTGTGGATGTTGTCTGGATGTTAAATGTCTGTAACCTGTACCTACCTAAATATAAATAAAGTAAAAATGTGTGTAGGAGAGTGAAGTGGCAATGCTAGCGGAGGTGGGACACCTGCAGGAGGGCAGCGAGCAGCTCGTGCGCCAGACCGCCGAGCCGAGGACGCTGCCGGCGGCCAGCTTGCAGGTTAACAACATTATCTTTTACTCTTAATACTTTAGTCCGGTAATGTTATGGATGAGTATACGTGGCTTGACGACAGTTTGATACTAATAACTCTACAGTGTAGCCAAATTACCTCTTCAAATAAGTACCATTTGATATTCCCTAAATATTTTTGTATTTACGAAGGCTTAATTCGCAAACAATAAAAGTCAAAAAATATTTAAGTAATAAATTTGTACGCTCGTTTAGTTCGAATGACGACGCGTGGTAAGCTAAGTGACCTCATTCTGAGTGATCGTTATTGTTGACGATTGACGGGTTCATGACTTTTGTACATTCCCATGATGTTGATATCAAATGAAAGAGTTTGTTGATAACAATCCACTGGAGAAGCTAAACCCTTAACCGCTGGCACAGGAGCTGGCTAGGTAGCTCACCGCCCTCACAACGAATATTAATGCGATGAAATCTTGATCCAAGAAGCGATTTTTACTAACTTTTGTGTACGTTGCAGGTGATCTGCGACATCAAGTCGTGCTACAGCGGCTGGGCGGAGAGTGGCTCCGCGCCGCACTCTCCCACCGCGTCTCGCCTCGGCAGCCGCAAGTCCAGCCTCACGTCCATCTGCAGCGTCACCAGCCATTGCTCCGACCTGCAACTAGGTACACGACACACATTTAGCGACACTATAATACCAACCTGCAGCTATACGATAACGCCTAGCTTACCACTTTGTACAAACAGCGGCAAACAACTCAGCCTTGATCCAGTGAACTTGGTTGCGCATTCATATATCATTCCTGAAGGTCTTTAAGTCTCTTTGGCGCACCGTAGTCTGCGGTCCTTCTTCGAGACGCGACTGGTGATTTGTCTTATTCGTTTCGTTTAAAAGTTCATATGCGCCAAATGTTGCCTACTACGTCGCCTTTTTAGAAGATGTTTTCCGGCCAATTTTACACTGTGATTAGTCGAGCTTACTTTCTTGTATAGTTGCACGGTTTTATCGCTCATTTGTATTTTTTGTAGGCAAGCGTGCGAGATATTAGGCCGCAAACGTATTTTTTATTTCGACTCTAAACAGCGGCGAAGACATTACAGACACAGAAGATTTCCGATGAGATGACCTCCAATATAAACGGATTTATATTTTTGTATATTAACATGTTTGTGTTGTTATTTGTCAGGTGTGTCGGGATCGACAGTGAGCTGTTCGACCCCCGTGTCGAACGCTTCCTCCGCCGGCACCATACCCACCCCCAATAACGACAACCAGCTCGGCTTGTCGCAGGTAACCATATATATATTTACAAAGATTGCAACATTTGCAACTGAGCGTGACCGAAGGCGACAACCTCTAAAAAATTTAAATTATTTAATAATTATTTATTGAGATATTAAACAGTATATGTCAGTAAAAAACAATAGCATGCACAAAAAGAAATAAACATTAAACAAAATATCAAATAACCACTACCACCACTAGTCGCCACCCAAAGTTAGAAGTGGTTACTTATGGTCAGTGGTAGACACTCGCAATCAGTGTGGTCGCTGTAACGACAAATACTAAAAATGGAATAAAATAAATATTTAAAAGGGGTTCCCATATGGGGGGGGGGGGGGGGGGGGGGTGTTTTGTCGCTGTGGGTTGTCGGCTGTTTGTCACACTCAGTGTTGTCCACAATACGAGTACACTACGATCCATATCTCGCATGTTTAGATTTTATTGTTGTTACGAGTAGATACGAGATGCTAGATGGTTTTATAGTTTTATTTTAATGACGTTTGTTGAAGATTTTTGTTGTTAGCTTGCAGTATTTTGTAATTTACATATTATTATATTTATTTATTTTTAAATTTTTTTACGATATTTTCCAAAGGAAAGCAATAAAAAGCGTTTTATAATTTATTTAGTGTTTCGATTGCTTCGATTCCGACGAGTTTTATTCAATTTTGCAGTTTTTCTTTTTATAAGCAGACCTGAAAAAACTTTTACTCTTTTTTTAATTCGTTTTTTATTTTGTGTATTTTTGGCTTATATTATTATTTTGCACTTTTGTTATGTTACCGTGTAGCAGTCGGCGCGCGTGAGTGGCGCGTGCAGCGCGGACTCGGGGTTCCGCTCGCAGGACGCGCTGCTGAGACGTTCGCTCTACGCTGAACATGTAATATTAATATACACATACTACATTATTTAGAAAACTAACGCGTGTTTGATTCATATTATTTATTATTCAAACTATTAGTTGGACCCATCTAACGATCAAGTACGCGTGGAAACCTGTCTTCTTAAACAATATGACATCTATAATTATTACTAACTTACACTATTAATACTAGATAATTAATTGATGTAGTCAGGCGTTACTTTGCCGAAATCCGTAAATAGAAGAAATTAATTAGAATAAACAAGAAGAGAGAAATAATAAGGTGAGGTGTGGAGGTGGTGAGGAGGAACCACACCATAAAAACAAAAATATTTTTCGATTCTCACAATTACATGAAGACAAAGCGGGTAAACAGTAGATATTCTTTTTATAAATATCTTACTATAAAATTAAAATAACGAATCAAGTAATACTTAAAAAAAGTTAAAACAGACTGTAATTTTTGTCACTCAAAACGTAGTTATACATAATGTCATCGATGACGTCAACAAAAAAAAAGTTATTTTGATTGGCAAAGCTAACTGTGATTTTCATGAAATTAATTTAAGATAAATTATTTGGAAGTATGAGTATTAATTTGTCTCTAAGAAACAAATCCCGACCGAAAAATAATACCAATTAAAGAAAGATTTATATATTTATAGACTACATAAATCTTTCTTATTTGTTTCCTCGTTTGATCGAAATCCATAAATTTACGTCAAAATAATATTGAGAAGTTAAATATTTGCTTGTTATTATTTGTTTGCTCATTATAGTATTTAGTTGCTAGTACTCGTATTATATGTATTATAATTTTGAGTTATATAAATTGGCTGGTATATGTTGTAGATCTACTGCTTTGTATGGTTTTAAATGAATACTAGAATTACTAGAAATGAATTTTTATTGAAGCTGAGCTAATTATTACTCTATTAAAGGGCATTATATGACGCTGAAAGGAGGTTAAGTTAGAGAAGGAGGGTTATGTTTTTCGAGTGCATCTATGTACACATTTCTTTGGCACGCCCTAGAGCCTAAACGGCTTGTCGTATTTTGATGCGAGTGTCAATAGATTCGTCCTAGTCGAGAAACTGACACTGGGTACATCAACGTTAATTTTTTTTCGAATTCGCTTTTAAGTACTTGTTACAATTAGTATAATTATATATATAATTTTATACTTCAATATTTAATATACAGGGGTCGGCACTCGAAGTGTTACCAATTCAAAATGCTGTAATTTTGTCAATTTTGTTCCTTTTTATTTATAAACTTCAATATATAGAAAAAAAACATTTTAAATTAAAAAGAAAAAAATATTGTTCGATGTGGCCACCTTTAGCGCGGATAACAGCATCGAGTCTGTCCGAGAAGGCTTCACACGCTGCACGAATGTGGTCTGCTGATATTTTGTTCCATTCTCGGCGAAGAGCAATCTTTAAGGCGTCGACTGTCTCATATTTTTTTTTGCTGACACTTTGGACCATATGGAAAAATCCATTGGGTTTAAGTCCGACGAATATGGTGGCCATTGTTGCGAAGAAATGAAGCTCGGAACTTTTTATTGCAAAAAAATTTGGGTTTCAAGGGCTTTGTGGCATGGCGCCGAGTCTTGCTGAAACGTCCAATGGTTTCTACAGAATTTCTTACGTGCCCAAGGTAACAAAGCATCGTTTAAAATCTTTTCACGGTAGATTTGCTGGTTTATCTTTGCACCCTGCTCAATGAAAACGAGAGTTGAACGTCCCGTAGCAGTTACCGCGGCCCAAACCATCACTGATGCTGGTGCTTGCTTTCGCAGAGCAATTCGTTGGTCTAAATTGTAGTTTGATTTAGACTTTAACCATACGCGATCATTTCGTTTGTTCACATATTGCTGAACCGTAAAAAATTTTTCATCGGAAAATACCAAATTTTCAAGCTTGCTATCAACGTGCAGCTGCTTAACTCCTTAGCTCTTTCTAGACGAACTGCCTTTTGTGCAAGTGTCAAGTCTTGCACTTTTTGTATTTTGTAAGGCTTCAGTTGTAGTTTATTTTTTAATATGCGTCCTATGCTCCGGGCAGATACATTAAGACTTTTCGCCAATTTAACTGCGCTTTGTCGTGGATTTCGTTCAATTCTAGCCTTTACCTTTCGAACCATTTCTGATGATGTTGCTGTTGTTAGATGTCCACCTCCATGGCGTTTCTTGATGCTACCCGTATCATTGTAACGCGTGATGGTCCGATACACAAACATTTTATTCAGATGTAATTGTCGTAGCGCATTAACAATGGCTGGTTGCGATTTTCCAGCCAAATACAAAGTAATGACACTGTGGCGTTTGAATTCCATCTGGATAACATTTTTTAGCAGCGACGGTGAACAATGAGCTTCTGTATGTTTAGGAACAATACAATAGACTTACGACTGTGAAAAAATGGGCGCCATATTGTAAACAGTTTGGTTGCTATAGCAACTTAAAGTTGGTAACACTTCGAGTGCCTACCCCTGTATATATATATATATATATTATAAAATTTTGAATTCGCAATATTGCGCAGTAGGGTCAACGTTGCGTAAGATGGCTAAGGGTGTGCTCTCAACACTTCTTAGAAGTATGTATGTATTATTATTATTATGCATGTATATGTTCGTCAGGGTTCAGATAACCAGAGCGTGAGCAGCGAATGTATGACTCCCGCCAAGAGCAACATCGACGCAGATAATGTGGACGAATCGGATTCTGATATTATGGAGAATGCAGGTAAGGGCATATTATATAATATTAATAAATGAATTATAAAAAAATACTATATCGTTGCTAAGTTCGCCTATTTTGACAGATAATGGCTATATTCAGTACTGAGAGAATACATTCAGTTCAGTAATGTACGCGAGTACCAATATCCAGACAAACGTACTAATGTACCAACACGTACCTATATATTATGTTTACTAATTGAATGCCAATTTGCTGGACTTGATGCAGAAACACTCCACTCAACAATAATATATAGCGACAGATTATTCCTTATCTTACAAGGTTTTGTTACGATGTTTTTCTTCACCGTTAAAGCAACTGATAATTAATGACATGATCAGAAAACTCATACTGTATACTTGAACCTGGGATCGAACCCGCGTTCTCTCGCTTGAGAGACAGGAAGTTCACCGAGTTGTCTAGCAGGTTGTCTATGTCTACGTGTAGTATCGTGAAGACATCTTTCTGTTACTTGTAAAAACCCACTGAGTATATTTATTATGTTTTACTAACAAAATGTTTACGATGAGTTCCAGCGAGCGCGACGTGGCCGGACCTGAAGGATACGGCGCAGTTCGAGCGAGCTGCGTCCGCCATCATGGGCCGCCCGCATACTATATCCGCTGGTATGTACTTGTTATACGATACTACTTGGTAAATATATTCCTATTTGTCCCTGAGCCTCTGTACCCGATCAACGACGGGCATACAGGTGTCATATACCTCTGATCAGATGAGAATAAAAGGTGTTATCGGTCTCCGAATCGACTATCGGGTCACATGACACTAGTATCCACCATTTTTTTCCGATCAGGGATACAGGCTCGGGGGCAAATGGAAATGAACCTTGGTGAGGATATACGCCGAAGAACCAGAGTTGCTGCCATTACTCATAAGATTTGCAATCTGGCTGCAACGGTAAAGTGTAAGCGTAGTTGAGAGACGTAAGAGAGAGTAAGTTATGTTTGCTTTGAACCAAATTTTAAATAAAATAAATTTTTACCACAGTAAATAATACGACCGTCGTAAGCCAAATTTTATAAAAGTTGTAAATCATCAATAAATAAGTTTTCTTTCAAACAAGATGAAATCATCCCTGGAATTTGACGAACATTTCAAGATCAAAATCAGCTAAATCAGCCCAGCCGTTCTAGAGTTTTAGCGAGACAAACGAACAACTATTGATATTCATATATAAGAAGAAGATTAAGCTTCCATTGTTGCATGTTTACGGAGTTTGTGCAAAGTTCGAAATTTATTGAACTAATTATAATTTAAGAATAATACGACCAATCGTTCAAGTAATTAGCAGTACTAAGCGACTGTTAACTGCGGCCAACTAATATTGATTGTAATGCAGCGTACGAGCGCGGCCACCCGCGCGCGGCGCTTAGCGTGCACACGTTCGCTCACTCGGAGCAGCAGGGGGCGCACGCGAAGGACGCGGGGGGCTACGCGCGACCGCCGCTGCCTACTGTGAGTGCACTACAACACATATATAATAGCTCCCTAACTAACAGCAAGGGGGTCACTATACTCAACCTAAGGAACAACTTTCACTATGGGGTCAACTCTGAATACAAGAACAAAAAACAGCTGTTCCGTACCGATTAACTTTTTGTATGCTACAGCTGTTTTTTCTCTCTTGAATTTAGAGTTGGTCCCAGAGAGAAAATTGTTTCTTAGGATGAGTATAGTGACCACTTTTCGGCTTGGTACACCCTTAACCGATAGGCCTGTATATAGCTACATACACCCAAGGTCGTAAGTCCTACACCCCACTCATATTCACAGATTCTCACCACTTTAGATCAGACAACACAGTCTATAAAGCTTTGCTAATTACAAGTTAAAAAGTGAGTTAGTTTTGAGCACAGGTCGATGGCATAACCCGACATACTTCTGTAGAACATACTTCGGTAGAGGTCATAGCCCTCATTTCGATCAGTAGAAATGGGTTTCACCCGTTACAGTGATCATTTTAAAAGTTCGTCAACAGTAATAACTACCATAATAAACAATAATCATGACGAAGATTTTACTGAATGTTAACAAAACTGTTGTAAAATCTGAGTGTATCCAACGATTATTATTTTTTTTTTATAAATAAACCAAAACTACAAATTTTCCGGCAATCTTCTTGAATTAGAAGTGACGTAAGGGATATTTCTACGTGTGTGCACTTCTTATTGACGAATCATCAATCACGTCGTGGTGAAAACCCTGTCAAGCACTCTACGCCACGTCAAAGAAATCTTAAAAAGTTGGACCTATGACCTTGAGTGCAGTAAAACACACCCAAGGTCATTGGTCCACGTTGTTTATTTCGAAACCTGTAATGAATGTATACATGGGTATAAGTGTGTGTTTGTGCAGCGTTGTTCGTCGCTGGAGCGTCCGTCGGTCCCCGCCAAGTCCGGCAACGCTAACACCGGCCAGCAGGAGTTCAAGCCGGGCAAGCCTTCCTCGCTGCCGCCACACCTCACTAAAGGTACCAACAATTTTTTATCCATATTGTTATACAATAAATACTTAACTTCAAATTATATCAACCCGTTAAGTCCCTCTGTTGGACATGGATCTCCACTATGAAGGGAATAAATTTTGTAGTTCACAACGCCAAATTTCGTATTGAGGACTTTACTTATCTTCAAAAGCTATTAATTTCAAACATAAAAGGTTGTTTTGGCGTTGTCAGAAGTAAAACAAGTGTAAGCTAAAGTATTGATATTGTTAGAGCGGCGAACTGTCAGAAAGAAATTTAGATTGCTGACTCTTCTTTCATTTCTTTAATAACTGACTCTATGCTATAGCAGTACATATTTCCGCGCGGCGTTTGCCTTTAACGTTAAAGCAAGTGGTAATTAATATGCACATGAGTGAAAGACTTAGAGGTAAATACCAGCGCGCGCCCTCTAGCTTTAATGAAATGAAAATAAAAGAAGAACCTTTGAAATAAATATATTTTGTATTCCTTACGTAATGTTTATAAAATAAAGTTTCAATGGGTTCACCGACCAGGCTACCAGTGACTTTACTACCGTTACTGAAAGTAGTTCGTCCGATTGTGTTCGTTTCAGACATGCCTCAAGCGTTGTACGTGAATATGTCGGAGCTGGCGACTCTGGCCGCCTCCCGCGCGCACCAACAGCAACAACAACACAACTCTGAACATCCGCATCAGGAGAAAGTGAGTATTTACTTACTTACTTTTACTTTTTGACTGTAGTAATCCTGCCTTCTTCGCCGCTGGTCCCGAGCTCAATCCCTGGACAGATTAAACAATATGTCTGTTTGACCTGTGTCTGGGTGTTTACTACATATATAAATATGTATATCAATTATAGGTATAATAATATGTATATCCTGAAGACCTTTGTGTGGATGTTGTCCCATATTATTATTACTTATACTGCAGCCCGGTATCAGGGAAAAAAATCGTCATAAGACACCTGCAGCAGTGTTTGGGTGTAGCCGAGTTATGTGGGTTTAAATCCACTAAAATTCCTTCAGTAGCCTGTCCCTATATTTGATGAGGATTATGGGATCTCCATAAGAACTAACTGCAGCACTGATGCACTTAGCGGATTCACGCTCTGGGATTCATGGTCTCATTTCAAATACAACAACGCTGTTGTCCTGAATGTGACCAACTGAAGAGCCAAAGTCCACATTTCAATCAGCTCTAAAAAGAGGCAAAGGATACTGCAGCCGCTTTTAGGATTCCGGTTCCATACGTTGAAGATATTACAGCATATGACATTACATTCTATAATAATGTATAAATAGTAAAACTCGAAACGTGTGGAACAACAGTAATTTTATAGTTAAATTAAAAAATGGCGACTAATACAAACTGTTACAGTTACGTGTAGAAGTGAATCAAAACATTCATACTCAATCAAACATATTCCTAGCAAATGAATTTGCTTATCAACTTCAAACCTTTGGCTGTAATACAATAAAATTAATCGATTTACTATACAAAGAAAATATGTTTTCATAGTCAACTTGAATTAACGTTCAGTTTGAATAGAAGATCCATTTACTGAATGTTTTAAGTTCAATCAACCAAAGATACAAAATTGGTATGAAATTAAAAAACTTGTGTTTTTACGAAGGTTCTATGTCAAAATATAAAACCTATAAAAATGCAGTTTTTGGCAGCCTGTATATATATATTCAATGTTACCTCCCTTTTAAATCTTAACGGAATCATTTGAAAAAACTTAAATTTAGATCTTCATAAAAAATATAACATTATTAGTATATGTAAAAAAAATATAATCGAAAAGATCTGTTGATAAATAAATATCATAAAGCAGCAAACTCATGAGTTAATCTAAATGCAATACCACCATTAGTCTACTGCGTAGTTTGTCTATGTCTACGTGTCGTATCGTGAAGAAATCTTTCAGTTGGTTGTAAAAACCCTCATGTTTGTGCTCTGATCGAGGCGGTAGGACGGTGCTCGCTTCTGACGCCCAGATCTGGAAAGTCAAAAGATCATATTACTAACTTGTGACATTTATTACAGATAATGAATAAGAATTATTGCTTGACAGCCGAATGCTCAGATTTCTAGCTGCATGTCGAAGGTTCAAATCCCTATTTAGACCTGTACACCTGTGTGTCATTTCAATCACGTGCGAATTAGAATAATTATCACGTGATGTTACGGTGAATGTTTTATATTTAGAGTTTCTATCAAAGTAATCAAATTGACTTCAAATCATACACAGAAACGCTTTGTTAGTTAAATTTAATCCACGCCGTTAAATTGTACGTGTCAATCGGACGGTAACTGAACCTTCAAAACAAAATTAGGCTTCACAGACTATGAGTATTAATTATAAATCATTTTCACTATCGTTTCACTATGTGCGCTATTTACACAGGGCGCAGTAAGAACTGATTCGCCCTCAAGTGGCCTTCATAGTTCATTTGTTGTGATGAAGTCGGTACTTACAACTTTTCCCAATGGAACTTGGCGGCGAGCGTCTCTGAGATCTGTCCTTCTTTTAGCTGCTTCTTGAGAACCCGTTCCAGCATTCGCAAAGAAGAAAACAGGTTCTGTGTTGATTGCGGCTGTCGGTTGCGGGACGTCGTCTGTAAAAAATAAACTTCCATTTATGTATCATGTATCTACATGTGAAGATTTTCATAATTATATTAAAACAAAACGTGGTTGATGCGTTATTATAAGCGTGTGATACAGATTGAAGGATAAGAATCTCAATCGAAGCTAGCCCAAGAAAATCGCAAACGTGGTTGGCTCACGTTGATGTGAAGCTCGATTATCCGGAACTAGAAAAGGCGGATTCTCATCTAGCACTGGCCAAGTGCCGGCTTCTATATGTGGGGTGCGGTGTCTCAAGTGCGGTGTGCCGAGAGGGCATGGACTCTATGAAAAGGAACAACTTCACTTTTGCAACTTTACACAAAATTTCTAATAAACGCTGACTATTATAGGCCAAGTTCGAGCTTCTAATGTTAAATGCATGTAGGATCTTTATGGAAATAGGCAAGCCCACAGCTGCTAACCTCAACGGACTTAGTAAGCATAAAAGTGATATTAATTTTGCTGAGACACTTACCATAATTTCAATAGTATCAAACAGTTTCTTCAACTCCTTCCTCTCTCTGTCATCCAAGTGGACGGTGTCCTGATCGAAGATGCCTTTCTGTTTGAGCTTCGACTTGATTACGTCCAAAGTGATGGGAGTCGCTTGTTCGGATGTCTCACCGGATTTGTATGCGGCTTTTAAATCGTCTGGGTCCCTGCTTGGGCTGAAATTAGAACAGTATATTTATTACCTTTTAAGTTTTTGGGTTGAAATTTGGCTTTTTTTTTGCCAAGTGACCTTCATACAAATGCAAGACAACTCAGTGACAGATACACTTGATTATTTGCACAGAAATCGTTCAAGTATCGGAGAGTGCTATAGACTACTTTCAATATACTTTTACTGGGAAATCAAATATAACGTAGGCAACTTATAGATTATAATTTTAGCAAATTTTCTGTAAGAGGTAAACAATACCATAAATAAATCTTACCATTGTATAGTGGAGTGCACATTCAAAACAAACCTGTAACAAGATTACAAGCGTATTATTGTACTGCACAATCGTAAACCTAGTTTGTGTTATCGCAAATCATCTATGAATGGAATTTCCATTTTAATCAAATCAATTTCTCTTTCCATTATGCTGTTATGTGAGGGAAATTTAACAAGAATTATTGTGTTACATAAATTACGACAATACTACAGACAATATATATCATGGAACCTTGGTAAAATAAGGTCAAAAATAATAAAATTTTAATATATTTGTGTTGGTATTGAGCGTTCGATATATGAACGATTGTCATTTTTAGGGAGTCATTCTACTCAAAGAATATGTTTTTATTTTTTGTTATGTTCACTGTCCCATCTATTTTCCAAAATAACATCAACGGTGATTGTCCCATAGCATTTGTGAAATTTCTCTTTACTATTGTATGTTTGTGGCCACTATCACAAATCGTCCACCGACAACTTTTTTATATAAAATAGGCTTATGATAACATCTTGCCTGAAGTGAACTTTGCCAGTTGCCGATGACGCCATTTATAGGTCGATTTCAATAATAATTTGGCAAGGACAACTTACAAAATCCTCAGCCAGAAAATCACTTGACTCGACATGACTGTCTCCGCGACCGTTCACTACAATATCGCGCACAAATGAGAAACAATATCGATCAGCGAGAGTTCTCCTCGAAGGTTATACACCTACTGATGTGATTCGTAACGGCAGGTGCAGTGAGCCGTTATATGCGACGTGATGCCTCTTAACGTGGTACAACTTATTGAGTACAAAGGGTTTTGATACTTCATTGAAAATTGCAATAGAAAAATGTTTTTCTTTGTAATTTCTTTAGGTATCAACAAGAAATACAAAAACTATTGTCAATATAAAAATATAATCTGAAATAAAATTATGTCCGTAAGACAAAGTTCCAAGTGCTGGCAGCACTCCCGCGTTGAATTGCCACAGAAATCCTTTGAGTAAGGAATGAGCCAGCTCTCTTGTCCCCAGTAGCATCAATAAGTTAGGACAAATGTTTTTAAAGAAATTTCTGGAGAACCATAACGCCAAGCGGTACGAAAATATAGTATCCTGAATGAGACATATATTTCCCCCGCTTGGCAACTTCAGCAGCCTTCGCCAAATAATTTATTGGCATTAACTAATTTTTTACATCAAAAAGTTGCAACTCTAGCTTATATATATGTATATATACCTGTTGTTTAATCTATCTTTCAAGTCTTTTCGAGCTCGCACTTTCCTTATTTTATTAGGTTGTTAAATTGATGTTTTTTACAAAATAGTTTTTCTTTGCGTCTCTTCTGAAGAAAAAAAACATTTAATCAAGAAAAAAGTTTCATTCTAAAAATGGTACATTTAATATTTTATAGTAATTTTTTTTTGTGTATAAAAATTTCTTTAAGTCAGAAATTATTTCAATGACACTGTAATATATGATAGTTCAAAAGTGAAAATAGTCAAATTCTGTCTTCCAAGCGTATGTACATTAAATGAAGTATCAAAACTGATTTGTTACCGCTCATTGTATTTAGCATAACTGCCAAAACATCACATTACATAACCTCATTGTTTCAACGTCTGCTATGTGTTCATTGTAACATATAGCGATATACATATATATATAATTAATAACAGATATACGAGTATACATACATCGTGGTAGTTACCTTAATATACATAGTTATAATGTTTCCAATAACCATTGTTATACGTACAAATGAATGAATTTTCTTTGAATGAAAGATCTCTTTGTCTTACTTATTATGATTTCCGACAATCAAGTTATACATACACTAAGAGCAACCAGATTACCATGCAGAGAATGCGTGGAGGAGATCGTTCTTAGCGATTAGGTCAACACGACGCGTGTTAGATGTAAAAAAATATTTTTAATTTAATACCTTGTGTGTCTGAAATAAAGCGTCTATTGTTCAGTTTCACACCATGTGAATTTGAGTAGGAGCATTCTCAACGCAGTAGTTTGAGCGGTACGAATAGCCCAATATATAGTTTGGAGTCGGTCTATTCGAGACCACATAGCGAAATGACTTAATACTCGGATTCTATCCATATATATCATTTGCTCTATAATACGTAAAAAGGTATATTTTTTGTCAAATTCTTATAAAAATTTAAAGTATGATATGTATATTTATAGGAGGTCAAATAGCTCTTCTAATTCTTGAGTTTCGCGATAAAAAAACTATTTTTGTGTGTATAGAATGGAATATACTAGCGAGTAAAAATTAACATAAATAGTTGGGGTTTTTATACGCCTGGCCCCAGCGCCATTCATCTGACATGAGGATTTGCTGCTGAGTTGTCTATTTTCAGATCTATAATCTGGGTATTTTTTAAGTCGTAAGTGTAAGTAAGGTCGCATCGTCGCTCTCCATAAGGAGAGTTACAGACAAGTGTAAGCCTGGTGCCTATAATAAATCCTACACAAAAGTGTGATATATGACATTAAATTATTTTTTAAGTTTGCTACATTTGCGTGTAAAATGTTCCAGGTGTGTTCAGAGAGCAGCGCCAGCGAGTCTTCCCTGGAATCGTCCAGCGGGTACGGAAGTCAAGGCGCGTTCGCGGCCGAAGACCAAGCGCTTCAACACCAACTACAACAAGCGGACGGTATGAGCTTTATATACAACTACATAAGGACTATTTTCGAGTGACATGTTTCGTTTTGTGGCTTTGTAAAAGCACATCAAATGAATTGCAATATGCAGACGCTATGTACTTTAATTGTTAAGGTATATGGTTAAGTTTAGAGCGTAATGTTTCACTGTTGTTGTTTGTGGATGTTTGTTTGTGTTGCAGTTGTGTGAGTGAGTGTTTTTGTGTGATATATGTGTTCTTTTTCATTTTTTTTTTGTTTTGTAAATATGCTATATGTAAATAAAAAAATCAAAATATATCTTTATGCGAAAAGAAATATCACAATTGGTACATGTGTAAATAGCATTTTTTTGTTTATTTATTACTAGCTGGGTCTGCGGTATTACCCGCGGATCTCTAATTTTATATAGCCTCTATTACTCCGTGATAATGCAGCTTTCTAACGGTGAAAGAATTTTTGAAATCGGTCCAGTAGTTTTTCAATTTATTCGACAAATGTTTTTCATGTATAATATCATTATAGTTTCTTGTGTCCTGACTACCTTTAATTTAACCTCACTTAGAGCCTTGAGACAGCGTCTGTCTGTCTTAAACATATTTTATTTTCTATAGAAATTAAATTAATTGCAATTTAGTGTGAATGAGTGTATGATTAGAAGCTTTATCTCAATTATCATTTTGTTTATTGCACACGCAATAGCTGTAACAATCCTTATGCATTAGTTTAGTTTTGCTTGTGTAATGTTTATTTTTGATTTTCATGACTGATTTTACTGTACATTATAACTACTTCTGATCTAAATATAAAAAAAATAATCTATGTGAATAGGCTCATTATTATTATTTGGATCAACCTTTTTTGTTTGTTTTGCATACATATACTTCAAGTCCTTTTTTGTATGCAAAATAATTGAAAACAGGTTTTTTTTTATAAAATCGGTCACGTTCCACGTTATTATTTTGTGTTGTGATTTTTATGTTTGGTTTCGCTTCGCATGCTCGGCTGTAGTCGATTGCGAGATCGTGACCCTCCGTCGAGACAGCGATGTATCTATATCAGCGGCGCGAGAGAGTTTCTCAATATCGCTGGGCAGCCTGGAGGAGGCGGTCAGGTCTTTGGACGAAGCGACGGAAACCCCGTCCTTTGCTACTATTGGGAAAAAACCGGCCGTGCCTAAGAGGCGGCCGCTTTCTATGAACGGTTAGTAGCTGTTTGAAGTTATCGGTAAAGTGATGATGGATATGTAAGAATCGTAGATATTTTCTTCTCAAGTGTATGAACCTGTTAACAGATTCAGGGTATAAGTAATAATAAAAGATTCGGGCGATGTAATATTGTAATGCCCTCTTATTTGAAGTCAGCTAATTAATATATTCTAGCTTGTAAACAACCCTGAAATGCCGAATGAATACCAGGCAATCATGAACGTCTAAGTGAGCGTCGAACCAGCCAGCGCCGCGTGCGACGTTCTTCCCTCAAAGTACCTGATTTACTTGCATAATATATATGCTTGTTCTTATTCTGGTCAAAAAATTAGCATCGCCATTCAACGTGGCAATGCAGCCAGCTGGGGACTTTCCGTTCTGCTGGGGTTTCAATATTAGATTAATTTTTATAACTGTGAATGTTTTTTATCCTTCGCTTCTGTGTTTTAATCAAATATAACATACATAATTATGTCACGTAGATCGTCTACTTTATCGTTAACTTCCTGGCAAGTTTCTTTATTACCGAAAACGAACTACTACATTTGTCTACTTGATATTCTACATATATCATATACGCCGTATATTAGTCCGTCCAGAGTACCAGGCGATCATAATCGTAGAGCACGTACGTTGTGTACATTGCAGCGAGCGTGTGGTCGCGCCGCGGCTCGTCCAGCTCCGTGGGCAAGCCTCCGCCCCCCGTGCGTCGCTCCTCCTCTATATCGAGGCCGCAGCGATCGCCTTACAACCAGAATCAGGTAACCTATTCACATACATCACTACGAATAATAAACCATTGGATAAATACATTATATTTCTTTTTTGACTAGAGACTTCCATTATAGCAGGCGCCGAAAGAATTTATACCAGTTATTTTAATTTAAAAATCTTTCTTTTTGTGATTTTTGTGGACATTTTTTATCATTGTTAATGGGATTACTTGAGAAGTATTATTAATTTAAAAAAAAAATTCAATTGGTATAGCCTTTTCCGAATAATATCATATATATAGTCGATTCGGGTACGTCCTCGTTTTTAACTAAATCTGTAAAAACAAGAAGTTTTCGACCTATATATTGTGATCACACTAATATG
Source organism: Ligdia adustata (assembly GCA_947049295.1). NCBI lineage: Eukaryota > Metazoa > Arthropoda > Insecta > Lepidoptera > Geometridae > Ligdia > Ligdia adustata. The sequence continues at coordinate 9,193,868 of OX346237.1, forward strand.
TACTACCCATGACGTCCCACTGCTGGGCCCATGAGTGGGGTGTAGGCTATATCCTACACCCCCTTCATGGATCCGTTGCAGTCCACCATGTTGACCAAATTGCGGATTGGGTACTTCACTTATTTTTGAAAGTTATTAACCTTCTCCGACAAGTAAGTTTTCTGATGCAGTTACCTTCACCGTTTCATTTCGTATAATAGTTTGTGTATAATAGTAGTAAACATATTGTATACATCAGGTGAACAAGCAGAGTCCCGTGTCGGGTCCCAGTGACGTGGACAATCTGCCTCCGCCGCCTGCCTTCCTGCTGCAGCCCGACACCAGCGACACCTCCGCGACAGGTACTTGCTATACATCAGGTGAACAAGCAGACTCGAGTTCCTTAAAAGAGGGAATAAAAATATAGATTACGTCAAGGATTCTTGGCAGAACAAGTCAGAACAAGTAATTAAAGGACTGCATTATGTGGTCGCGAAAAATATTAAAAAAAGTTTATTATTTTTAGAAACATTTGCATTCTTTAAAGATGAGCGGTATAGATTAATCAATATCTTAATAGGCTGCAATTTATTTGAGATAATTGACACAATGAGTGTGCTCTGATCAATTTGAGCTTAAAAAAATTGGGTTTAAATTGGGTCAAAACTGGACCCCATAACTAATATTTAGCTGTCCTTTGTGAAAATGGATAGACATACGTCCATCTGACACCAGGCTGTGTCTCATGTACAGTGATTGTTAGACAGGTTAAGTTTTCACAAATGATGTTTCAATTGACGCTATCATAATAAAAAAATACTCAAATTAGAATGAAATAAATATTTTAGGGCTTCCATTCAAAACAGTGATATTGCCGTTTTTAGCTCGATATCAATAACGGCAGCGCGTAGACGCCTGAAATATTCAAAGAATATTTCATTGTATATTCATCAAATAAGAAATAAATAGTTAAATCAAAATAAATAAGTTTCCATTCATCAAACGTAATATTCAGTACTAGGATATCTTATTGCTTGCATTAACACCATACACTACTTTTATCCCGAAACACCAACAGGTTCTTGCATCATAGCAATAAACAACCGAAAAACTTCATATTTTTACAAGCGCTTCGACCGTTTTTTTTCTTCTTCCCGGATCAAGAGTCATGACTTCCTGAGATATAAAAATTAAATAAAAAAATATTATATTGTTTTACATTAAAACTTTTAATTGCTGCGCGATCTATAGGTACCCGAGTCAAACAAACCTCGAGATCACATACTCCGCTAGACAGCTAACGTCTTAATACTGTGCATATCATGGTTTTTTTATCATTACGGGGCGTCTCGTGGCCCCTGTGGGGAGGGTACAAGGTACGGGGGTCGAGCCATCTTGCTATTTCCCCGGGCTGGACGCTGGGGCCGGTTGGCCCCAGGGAATTTATATTCTGGGGCGCTTTCTGCGCCCGGGGTCCGTGACTGATGATTGTTTTAATTTCCACTCATTGCATGCTACTCGCTGGTCCATCTTGTGTGGCGTCTGCGTGGAGACATCCGCAGTCAGCATGTGGTAGTGATGGTGAGGGGAGGCTCCTGGAGGGCCACTATCCGTAGTAGTACTGGATAGCGGCCAGTCCCCTCTGTGCTGCCTGTCGCAGATCCTCTCAGGGCGCCCACCAGTGAAGCGATGGGTACCTGGCCAGGGACGTCAGTCGCCGGTCTGGAGAGTGGATGGTGTTGGTCGTGAGGCCGATATGATAGTCCCGGTAGTGGTGGGGGTGGTCCAGATGTAGGGCCGCTTCCTGTGGCTTTTTGCTCCGTGGTGGGGTATAGGGTAGGGGGCTGGTTCTCTTCCCTTCCCCCTCATCGTCTTTTAACCCTGCGACTTCTACGCTGGGGCGCGTTGGCGGTAATTGTGTGAGGATGTTGGTCGACCCTCTCTACTGGGACCCGCCGGTCTCTGATAGGCTCCAGGTGGCAAAAGGCCGAGTGTGGGCGGAATTGTACGAGGCTGCGGGGTGGAGATTGTAATAGGGCGCCCTCTCGCCGCTCCACCTCCTCTACCCGGTCTTCTTTCTGGTCTCGCACCTTCGCCGGGCATGTTTGCCGGCGGCCGCAGTGTCGTGGGAATCTGCTGTTGATTGTACGCGGCCGCGCACCAGGCTGTTGGCTGAGCCCTTGAGGGTAAGACATGAGCTGGCTTCTGTGAGGGCCGCTGTGGGATGGCAGTTCTTTCTTACGCGTGGGGGGCTGGTGGCACGCCCCTCCTCGCCGCTGGTGCCGCAGTATTGTCGTGCGCCCCTTCCATGCCTCGAACATCACTCGAGGCATGCTCTGTTGTGCTGAACAGTCTCTCCAGCTGGTCAGCTTCTCGGTCGGGAGCGCGTAGCAGTACCAGGAAAGGTGGGGCGTCCTGAACTGGTCCTCGGTGAAGTACCTCTGGATGATTCGAAATTCTTCCGCCGACTTGGGCCGGAACCTGAAGCCCTCATCCAGAGGCTTGACATTTGGTGGGTGGCCCAGGCGGCTTTTGAGTATCCCCAAATGCCTGGGCCAGTCGGGCAGCTCCTCGTGGCGATCGGGAGGTAAGACCCCCCGGTGTTTTTTTTAGTAGTTATAGAATTATTTTCCAGAAATACTTCCTTGCTAATCTTATCGAATTTTTAAAATATTAATAGAACGGCAATAGTTTATGCCGCGGGCAACGCCGCGGGTAAAGGCTAGTAATTAAATAAACAGCAATATCAATAACTTTAAAGTATATAAAATAGTAATAAGAGCGGAGATATTTCCGAATATCTGGATTCGTACTTACATAAATCATAATTCGATGCTTAAAATAATAAATATATATATGTTTTGTCAATTAGTGAATTGAGGAAACTTTAATTTCCACTATATTCACCCAGGTGATATCACAAAGTGGAATCATTATCATCATCGTTTTGTTGACCTTATCCTAGACATTCGTTGAACAAGCTAACGATTATACATAATAATCACTTCAAAAGTTAAATTGAATTGAATTAAAAAAGATTCCCCTCCCCAGGTATAAACGTAGCGGAGACCGTGAAACAACTGACCGAGCTGAAGCACATGCCCGCGTCCCCCGGCCTGGTCCGCCGCAGCGTGCAACACTTGCAGAACCACTCCAACGCTAACACTAACACCAACACCAACACGTCGCCCACGCAGATGTCTAGCTTCCACCAGAGCAAGACCAACTGGTGCTCTGTCACCAGTATTAACAGCACCGGAAACGTCAACCCGATATACGGACAGACGGGTCAACGGCTGGTGGCCTTCGAGAACTCCGTTTACGGAAGGAAGAACAGCCTGAATAGCTCGAGCTCTGATTTGAATATGGGTAAGTGTCTCACGAAATTATTAGTGGTAGTGGGTAAACTACTTATCTCACAAGTGAAAAGGCGCGGGTTCAATCACAGGGTCAGGCATGCGTATCTGTGTTTTATACTCGTATTTTATAATTAATTACCACATGCTTAAACGGTGAATAAAAAACACGACGATCCGTTTGTCGGAGAAGCAAGTTAAGAACGCTTCTACCTAAGTTAAACCAAATTGTGTTCTTTGATTACTATAAATAGCAACGCCAGTGTGAATCCGATATATTGACAGATGGATCAGAGGCTGGCAGCTTTTCAAAATTCTGTGTACATAAGAAAGGGCAGTCTAAATAATTCGGATTTGAATATATAGGAAAGTGAAGTGTACGTTATTTAAAGGCATCAGAAATTTGGTCCTTAAGTAGACATTAACTGATAATTTTAACCTTAGTATTATCATACTGTTCTATCTCATTGAACTTAGGTAGACAGAGGAGAGTATATTTTGGACATTTTACAAATGGTATCCACGAGTATGAATAGTACAATACCAAAAACATAGTTGTATAATCTGTTGCTTGCTAGAATCGTTGTTTGTACTATTGCTTAATTCTAAAGCTTTATATTTTGATATCTGTAAAAAAAAATGCAGTTACCTCAATTTGGCCACTCACACTGACTAAACTAAAAGTTCTAAAAATTATATCCATTCTTTCCTCACTTTGGAAACAAAGTTTTGTCAGCCCTAATTGGGGTCAGTATCAAACGCCTTCTCTCACTTTTTACCAAAAGTACATAGACTTGTATGTTCTGTTGTAGATCTAAACTTGTATCTGTGTGTGTATTCAATTTCAATTTTCAATTCACAAGTAGATTGAACAATAACAAAAGAAATCCATATTAAGCCTTACAGCATGCATTACATTATAAATAAAGATAAATCATGCACTTACAATACTTTAACTAAAATACATTATGTTGTTTCCATTTAGTTGTGACAGAACATCAACTACAGACGGCGCAGCAAACAAACATTACACAGAACGAGATATATGTGATTATTACATAAAGACAACAAACAATAAACGCTGAGTTTTTAACACAAATAATTGACATGCCAAAGAATTAGAAATCCCTACAACACATTAACTTCACTTTAATCTGTGGACAAAACTGTAATTTTTTAATATAAAGAATACTATTCATTGCCTAACCATATGACAGTTATAAAAGTAACATTTATTCCAAAACATTTAAGTCATACTCGTAATTGATTGAACATTCTATTTCTATGTCAATATAAAAAGCAAATTAGTAAATAAGTCAAAGTAATACAAATCAACGTCAAATTTAAATTTATCAGTCAAAAATTCATCTACGGTGTAATAAACCTTTTCTAGCAGTAAACACTTTAATTTATGCTTAAAAATATGAGTCACAACTGTCTCTGTTATATTTTTTGGTACGTGATTATATATTATACTCGAAGGTGCCATACCAATGACACTGTTATGCAGTAATGCTGTATTCATTCTTGACAACTTTACAACGTGTTTATAGAGTTCACTCTGTACGTTCTCAAATAGTCTCATGTTATTTCTACAAACACTGCACACTCGAAGATGTATAAGCAAGTAAGTGTTAAAATTTTAAGGCATTAAAATATGGTTTACAGCAATATTAATTGTTTCCAGGTGGTATATACGAGTCCCGCGGCTCCCCGCACGGGTCGAGTCCCTCCACTCCCAGCTACACGGACAACAACTCGTTCTCGAGCTTCGGACCGCGACTCACTAACGACTCGCATTACGGACAGACTGGTGAGAATCTAGTTTTTATAAACATACGTAATGCGGGTATAAGAGGGATTTTAGAAACTTGGGTGTAGGAGGAATTTTAGAAACGTGGCTGTAGGAGGGTTTTAGAAACGTGGGCATATGTGTGATTATAGAATCTTCGGTGTAGGTGGGGTTTTAGAAACGTGGGCATATGTGTGATTATAGAATCTTCGGTGTAGGTGGGGTTTTAGAAACGTGGGCATATGTGGGATTATAGAATCTTCGGTGTAGGTGGGGTTTTAGAAACGTGGGCATATGTGGGATTTAAAAACCTGGGTGTTGGTGGGGTTTTAAAAACCTGGGCATATGTGGAATATTAGAAACTTGGGTGTAGGTGGGGTTTTAGAAACGTGGGCATATGTGGAATTTTAGAAACGTGGGTGTAGGTGAGATATTAGAAACATGGGCATAGGTGGGATATTAAAAATGTAGGTATGAGTATAAGTTACGTAGGCAGGAGCATATGTTGTAAAGGGCTTATTCCATAAACCCGCTTAGAGGATCCCCTGCGCAGAGATTGTTTAAAGGGATTTATGGTCATTGTGTCCACAAATCCTCTTCTGCAATACCACAGGGTATATCTGGACAAAAAATACACAATTCCCCTTGATCATTATTAACATACTTTTAAAATATTGGTGCATCCAAAGTTTTTTATTTATTGTAAATCAATTTGGTGGTTAAATAAACAAAAATTGGATCGGATTATCAAATATGATGTGTATAATCGTGTGTTCAGGTTTCAAACTGCAACAAGAGAAGAAGTACGGCGGTGCGAACACGATATACGCGCAGCCGTCGCAGGTGATGGGGCTCAACAACTCCGGTGTTAACAACCACGCGCTCAGTCCGCTCGCGCTCAGGAAGAACATAGCGGCGCGCTCGCACAGCGCCGACAGACATCATATGGAACGTGAGTCGACATCTACATGCCACTTTTGACTGACACGTTGGCGCAGTTAAGAGCAACCCTGCCTTCTGCGCCGCTGGTCCTCGTTCGATCTCGGACAGGTCTAACATTTGTGTTCATGAACATGTCAGTTTGACCTGTGTCTGGGTGTTTATTTTATAAGTATGTATTTATGTATATCAGTCATCAGGTTACCGTAGCACACGCTTTGCCTAGATTGGGAGTTGAAGACCTTTGTGTGAATTTTCTCCCGTATTATTATTATTAATTGAGTGACTTTTTGTAGAGAGCGGTCTGATAGCGAGCCTGAGCGCCAAGCTAGCGCCGCAGCTGTCCCCGCGGAGCGCGCGTCGACCCGCCCCCGCCCCCGCGACCACCACCACACAGCAGCCCCCGCTGGACACCGCGCACAAGCCTAAAGGTAACCGTTCATCACCACCACATTTATTTACTAGCTGTTATCTGCTAGATAAATGTAAGGACATATAATCTTATTGGTCGAGGGAAAGAAGCTTTTGAGTCTTGCGAAATTTCCATTTTACTCGCGTTCAAGACTTCCACTTTTTCCACTCGTAATGTTGTCATCAATTATAATTATATATTATAGTTATTTTTTACGAGCTTTGTACGAGAATAACATTATTGGACTTATTTACTATAACTTTACTTAGATTAAAAAAAAAAAACTTCATTATTACATTATTAATAAAATAAAAAGAAAACAGAGATATGTCATTTTTCATTTATCTTCCCATTATCGTAATGAATATGGGTGGACAATAAATTTGAATTGTGCTCAATTTAGTGAGTTTATAGTAGTAGTATGGATACGGATAGGATAAATAAATATATATTATACATATGAGCCATTTGGAGTCGAAACTTTAGTGCCGCGGGGACCGGGAGCTCATATTATTTTACAAAACTTATCGGAGCGTTTGATCGATTCCACGCGTGACCAGAATGCCGGTTTCTATCTGGCCCAACGTATATAAGCATTGCCATTCAGCGTGGTAATGCGGCTAGCATCCGGGCACGCTGTCCTCTAGTTGGGTTGGAGCATTTGGATTGTCTGTAGATCTTAAATGGTGTATAGATAATCTTTCTGCTATATGTTTTTTGATGTTGTAGTTAGTAATTTTGTTAATGTTACTAAGGCACTTGTCCCGAGGAAATTAAGTATAATGTTTGTGTGATACTGTCAGGGTGTGTGGGCGCGGCGGTGCAGCCTGCCTTCCTGGACAAGTTGTCTGCGACGCTGCAGGCGCGCCGCCGTCAGCTGTCCCCGCACCACACCGACCGCAACACCAACCAGCCGCAGGTAATGTATAACATTGTAAAGTTTGAAACACACACACATTCTCCGAAGCGATCGGATCAATCTCTGTAGATCCAATGTCCAGATCCATCATGGGTCTAGTGAGAATTTCTTATCCTTAATAGTTTAATTTTGTAGTAGTGTTGGATCTACGGAGAAGTATATTTCTCGGTGATCTACCGACATTCTATTCTAGGACAGGTTTATTAAGTGTAAGTAGTATGTCGAACATTATGAGCGAGTCCAGCGTGGACCGAGACAAATGGCATCATACGATAGAGGCCTGTACCCAGCAGTGGGATAAGGACGACTGCGGATGATGATAATGATGTCAATAATTTAAAAGTCGTACTTATAAAACATTATATAGTAATGTATCCAATGGAACAGCTGATGTTTGTGAGCGTATTTCTTAAATATATAGCTTATGTCGATGATCTGCCAAAACTTTTCATACATATGAATTTACTTATTAATGAAATGATATGATGATATTAATTTCAAAATTGTTAAATAAAAATATTTGTATATAATAATGTCAAATAAAAATAAAAATTGATGCAATAATATTTTAAAGCTGCTTCAGATGGTAAAATTTTTTTATTTAGAAATTAAATACAAAAATCTTATCAGATTAATTTTTAATCCAATTCCACGACCAAATCTTTTTTTTTTTCAAAAACTTCTTCTTATATGAATCGGACATACTGATATCTTATTATAAATTGATAGACGACGCGCGACGTATACTGAAATCTCCCAATAGTACCTGTATATACAGTTGTCATATTTTACAGTTAATTCTGACAGGTTAATATGTATATAAGACAAATTGTCAATATGTTTGTTTGTTAGTACTCTATCACCATGTTTTTGAGGAAAACATTAAAACGCGGTTTTACCAAATATGTGCGCATACGCAAATGGTTGGTTTTTCTAAAACTTATTATTTATATTTTTCAAATTATTACATAATAGTTGAAGAATGCATTTTTTAAATAAATAGCCTTGTGTTTGACCACATCTTGTCTGATACGAGTATATGCGGTCTAAGATGTAGCACCGAACCATTTCACTTCGCGATTTGATTACTTCCGACTTGAACCTAGATTAATCTATCGGGAAAGAAGATGAAGTGATTTCAAAGTGAAATCTATATTTACATAAAAGAGTAAGTCCTGTCTGACTGACTGACAGACTGACTGCTCGCAGAACCTAGAGACATGAAATTTAGAGGGTATACTCATTAAGAGTAAAAGGTAGAACTTTAAGAAAGGATTTTGGATTTCAACACCTATGGGAGTCAAATGGGATTTATTGGGGGCTTATTCTAATATTACCGCGTCCTCATGGGCCCATAATGAAATGTAATTGTTCCATTATTGTCATCTTTATGGACGAGATAAACACTATTGGGTTCAAACTTTGGAATTTTTTAAATATTCCATTACATCCACACAATCTCGCTTGTGAGTGAGTCAGACTAGGTAGTGTCTGAATATCTCAAGTTGTAACAGAAAGGTGTGACAATACTTAAGGGTGTTAGTGTACCCATCAAAGTGAACTTATTGTTGAACTAAATTTTGGAAAATTCGAGAGAAAATTATTGCGTCCTCCATACACTTGACCGATCACGTGACTAGTGTTTGTATTGAGAACCTAGTTTTTTTTTCGTATTTGCAAAATGTTCTACTACGAGTATAATAGGTTCACTTTGATGTGTACACTAACACCGTTATGTATTCTCTCACTTTTCTGTTACACCTTGTATATATAATATACCTGCATCTTCTTAGAGAAAACGTACATACACCCTTAATTTTGTAATAATGTCACCAATGTACAGGGTTATTAACAAACGCGTTATAAGTTTAATCGTCAGTTGTTTTGTTTTGGCGCGTGAAGTTCTCCATTGGAGAGAACAAGACAAAAGTTGCTTCAAGTTAAGACGCGTTTATTAAAAAGGCAGGTAATTAGTAGCAGGTAGGTGTTCTGTAGGTGCCAACTCGCGCGTTCCAGCGAGTTCTGAGCGCGCCAGTTGTCTAATCAGTTCTTTTGCACATTATATATTTTAAAACCTGGGCCCATATTCACTCTGAACTTTTATAAAACGTAACGCGGATGCGTTATTTTGTTGCAATGATGCAGTGCTCGTCGACATCACCATCCCGCATGATGAGAACCTCCGGAAAGCTGAAAAGGACAAGGTCAGCGAGTACCTTGACTTGGCTCACGAGGTTACCGTCATGTGGGATGTTGATTCGACGATCATTGTTCCGATAGTCGTTTCGGCAAACGGTCTGATAGCGAAATGCCTCAACCAACATCTTAAGAGGCTCTCGCTAGACGGTTGGATGAAGGGTCAGATACAGAAGGCGGTGACCCTCGATACAGCACGTATTGTAAGGAGGTTCCTCTCTCTGTAGTCCCTACCACCGGTAGCTTGGCTCCTACCCCGCTGCCCGCTGCTGGCGGCACTCTGGGTTTAAGTTTTTTATAATATTTATTGTTTTATATGTAAGAAATAAAATGAATACGTAAATGTGTTTAAATAAATTTGATGATCATTTGTGCATAGATACCTAGTTGCGATGAGTTATAATACTTACGTTAGTTTTATTCCTGTTGTCGATTTCTCTAGCAACAACGCTTTGTAAAAATATTAAATTCCTATGTTTTATCTTATTTCCCATATTCCTTTCTAGTTGGGTAAAACAGCCGGAGTAAAATCCTAAAATGACTTCCTGTTTCTGGTGTACTCGAATTGAAATTATACAACTCAATTGTGCGTCTAAATGTTTATACGAGTATGTACTAACAACCCAATCTAATAATAATTTACAGTTTCTGAGAATTACTGATTGATTTATCCGCTTGTATAAATACCAATTTGATAAATTAATGTAGTTCCCATTAACGATACGAAGCTAATATTAATATCTTGCACTAATTAGCTTGAAACACGTCATTCTGAATTGAGGATATGTAGACCTTTACCTGTTTGTGTTAACTGACTTCAAACGAGGTTAGAAGGGACTTCAAGACGCCCGACTGCAAGCCACGTATCTTAAGAAGTGAAATCGCGGGATTCAGCTAGTATAGTCTATGACCATCTGCAGGTGAATACGAATCTATTGACACCACTCACATAACAAATACGACAAGCCGTTTAGGCTTTAGGGAGTGCTAAAGAATTATGCATACATACAATCGAAAAACATAACCCTCCTTCTTTCGCAGCCGAGTAAAAGAAAGACGTTTCTCAATCCTTCTGATTTTCTTTATATTTATGTATGTGTTTCTATTTCTCAGCGTCGGTCTAAAAATCCATAAAAAAGGTTTAAATAATAATTTTTTGTTTCAGAGTGTTGTCACATACATCTTATCGTTAATTAATAAATAGAAAAAAAAACACTTTTTTATTAGTCACCTTGAAAGCCTCAAACACGCTGGCGAAGTGACCTAAAGAAGTTTGAAAGGAATTAGAAAGAACTGACTTATGATAAGATGTGGAGGGAATTAAGGTAGACCTTTGCCCAGCAGAGGAACAACACTGATTTAAATTCCTTTTATTTTTAATATTATTGTATCAAAATATCCGGTTAGATACGAATACGAATAGATTTTGGTTAAACGTTATAGGGAAGTAAACAATCTACGTATACATACAAGAGCTTATCAACGGTCCTCGGTTGTAGATTCCGTGAATTGACGTTCTGAGAATTCACACAATTTAGGAAATTCAGTGTGAATAATCAGTCGATCCAATTAATTACCCATTGTTGCTATACGTTGATAAAATTAATTCATTTATTTAGTAGATTAACTTAGCCTATAAAAAATGACGCTGTGAATTTACGGTAATTCTGCAATTACATCGGGAGAGTTTTTAAATCGTGATTAGAATTATAAGAATTACGAATTTCTACACATTTTACATGTCACGACTCGATTTTTTGCACGGTGATATTTTAAGGTCCGTAGAGTGCCATATGCTATTTTTGCACGGTAATATTTTGAAGTCAGAAGAGTGCCATAGGCTATTTTATGCACGGTGATATTTTAAGGTTCTAAGAGTGCCATATGCTATTTTATGCACGGTGATATTTTAAGGTTCTAAGAGTGCCATTGGCTATTTTATGCACGGTGATATTTTGAGGTCAGAAGAGTGCCATAGGCTATTTTATGCACGGTGATATTTTAAGGTTCTAAGAGTGCCATAGGCTATTTTATGCACGGTGATATTTTGAGGTCAGAAGAGTGCCATAGGCTATTATATGCACGGTGATATTTTAAGGTTCTAAGAGTGCCATATGCTATTTTTTTCACGGTGATTTTTTGAGGTCCGAAGAGTTCCATAGGCTATTTTTTTCACGGAGATATTTTGATGTCCGAAGGGTGCCATAGGCTTTTGTTTGCACGGTGAAATTTAAGATTCGAAGAGTACTTTAGGCTAATTTTTCCTGGGAAACAAAAATAACGTGGGCGAAGCCGCGGGTGTAAGCTGGTCGAATAGTTAATATAATAAAATTAGTTACTAAAGGCGGTGTTATAATGTGTGCCTACTATATACAATTGTCAACACATACTTGAGTCTGTGAATGTGTACAAACACACATTCACAAACTCACCCTCACCCTTACCCAATGTAGTAAGTCAGTAATTGATATATACTCCTATTTCTTTTAGTTTATATTATTATTAAATTGTTATAATTAAGTTTTAACAATTAACTGGTCGACGAGACAAAAATGCCTCTATCTGGGTCAGCGCATCAGCATTGCCATACAACGAGGCAATAAGGTCAGCATTTTAAATACTCCACCAACCGCTGCGGTTTGGATTTAAGTTTTAATTATTAGGTATTGCTTTGGTAGAGTATAACTTTAATCGTCTAAGTTTTAGTTTAACTTTATAATGTTTTATAAATTTGTGAAATAAAACTATAGTCATCAATCAAACTCTAGAAAAAAGTTGTAACAAAACTTTATTTATTATGCAATGGATGTGGAAGAGCGGTGCCCTCTGTCGCCCTCTGTGTGAGGTTCATTCATTGCTACACAAAAAACAAAAGAAAAAAAAACATTCATCGTTATAAAAACGAATGTAATAATAAACCCTCAGTAGAAGGGAAAGTTCCGAGAATGCATTGCCACGTTGAATAGCGATGCTAATATTTTGAACAAAATAAAAGCAATAATTAAATATATAAATAAATGAATGTATAAATACTTAGTCGCTAGTATTTATATATTTAAAAGAGAGTCCACTTGTATGCATGTACGTAAAAAAACATTTTGATTTAGTCTTTGTGTATTGCAGGCAGATCAGCGAGCGTGCCACACGTCGCTGATGGAGCAAATCAAGCGCGGCGCCACGCTGCGTCGGAACAAACAGTGCAACGATCGATCCGCGCCTAAGATACGATAAACACACACACGCACACGTATACTGTATGTATATTCATATCGTTCACTCGATACACATATTGTTTGACTTATTTTTATTCAACATGTCCGTGAGATTAAGACACAGTTGACACAAACGGGCAAATTCACGAATAAACGCGTCTTAACTTTAATCGTCATATATGTTGTTTGGGTGCGTGACGTTCTCCATTGGATAGAACAAGACAAAAGATGCTCTAAGTTAAGATGCGTTTATTAATAAAGCAGTAACTGTCTAGTCACTTATTAGATCGTGATTGGATGCAAAATCTACAAAAGATCATCAATAACTCTCACTAATTACCATTCAGTACAGTTCCCGAACAAACAACTTGGATCAATGACCTTGAGTAGATGTAGATCTCATTGACACGGCGCAGGGAGGTCGGCGGTACCCGGTTGCCAATAACTACGTATATCAAATTAAATAGATTTATCGCCACATTGACAATATTAACCAGATTTCTGTCTTGTTTAGTTTGGTTCCAAATGCTTTTTTATTTTCCCATACGGCGGCACAACCGTATTGATGTCGACTCGGTCGAGTGTGTGTGGTTACTGTGTGACTTTTTATCATCTATTTGTACGGCGATAGACTGGAGAGTTGACTTGTGAAGATCATATGTAACAACGTTTAAATAAATAAAAAAATAAATAATAATAAATGTTCAGTTTGTCGATTTGAAGTGCATCAAGTCGAAAGGGGGCTACTAAAGTCATTCTAATAAACAACTCCATTTCGAGAAAAATACCAATTGTTTCATACATTTTCGATCAATTTTTTTCCGGATTCAATGTTTTATAAGAAAAGTTTTTCGTAATTATGAGTATAGTGACCTTTTTTCGGCTTAGTCCACCCCTAATCAGCAACACTGTATAATATATTGTGTTTATGTAAATTTACAATGGTCATTGCCTTTGTATGTTTAATCAATATTGAGCTTTTTTGTCTCGACAAAGAACTAAAACAAGACGGAGATAATTGAAGTTTGAGACGCGTTCATAATACAGAGGACAAAGAGTCGTACTATCACCACTGTCTTGCGATTCATTTTAAGCAGTAGAAAGATTCAACTCGTAGTTCGGATGATGTTGTCGTTCAGCCGCGGCGCTGCGCTCGCATATTTTATATGACACTTGAAAACCGATCTTTGAAAATTAACAACGCTGAGATCATCCGACCTCATAGGGAGTTTATGTGAAATGAATTACAGAAATTTAATATTAAAACACAAACTTTAGGTATGTAACTGCTTTTTTTATTAATGTTGAAAGATTGAGAAAAATATATTTCTTACCGATTGTGATTGTAAGATTGATTTAACAATATTGCATTATTTATTTATAGTTGTCAGACTTTGCGTGTGATAGATAATTTCGTTTATAATTTGTTACTCGTCAATTAAGTGATCCAGTCTATCTTCCTTGGGCAGTTGTTTTTCCATATTGGAATATGTTATGTCTCCATATTTGTTTTCTTGAATTTAAATACGTTGTAATTTTTATATGAAAATTTCTTTTATTATAACACGTCTACATTTCATTGACCGTCGATAAAATTTATCAACCGTTAAATAAATCGCTAACTCTAAATTTATATTGATTTGTTAAATGACTACAATCGACGTCATCTTCTTTGGCTATTTGTAAAAATACGTCTGTAATAGTTTATGATGTACGCTTGTTCAAAGTTCTTGCGTTTTTTCGTGTATAACTTTAATTGAGAACTATTACATTAGGTAGGTATACTTCAATTCCCAAAAATAACAAAATTTCAGTATGTGACTTTCTAATCGAAACACAAATGAACACTTGGTAACATATTGAGGTAAAAACTTAACCAAAACTCATAAGATTTCTTCGAAATTGGTAACTTGCTTAAACTCTTTGTTAAGCCGTTTGTGACGTCACAAACCACAGCTGTTACGTCACAGGTGCCTTGTTCCAATATGAAACATGTCTGAGGAGACACGAGCACGAGCACAGACACATCACGTGAACACATACACAAAGTAAACGTACCGACTAAGGAAAATATACATATTGTTTACTATACATATAACTGTGGATTTATATATGTAAATAGATCGTTGGTCGGAAAGCTTCTTTGATTTTTATGGGTTTTTTTTTTCCGGGGAAGACTTGTGACGGTTGTAAATATAATACAAAGATGAGTGCGTTGCTACGTATATTCTACAATATTTGTTATGCGGAAGAGAAAAGTAAAACGAGTCTAAAGATTGATGCACAAATGTCAGCCTTGTCGCTACAAAGCGCTCTCATCCTGACATATCATGTTCTTAATAGCGTGGATTATTTTAGTAAAGTTTTCTAAAGAGTTTTTCAGAATTGTGAACTTGTATTAACTGAAGCAATAAATTATATTAACACTATGTAGCTTAAACTACGTTATTGCTTTTTGGGTATATGAGTTAAACATTTTGATAATGTCCTTTTTTTACCAAATTTGATTGGACTACGACACGGATGGATTAGGATATTATTTTTTTAAATAATCTCATATAGTCAGTAAGGAAGAACATATGTCCCAAATGTTACATATTCAAAACGTACATTTCAGAAATGATAATTATTTGCTGAATATATGAAAAATTATTGTGTATCGATATTACTAATTAAACATACATATAAGGTGTTCTCGGTGTTGCAATGTTGTGTAGAAATTGTAGGCAGCTGTTTTGGAATCTGGCAATAACGCGAATTTAGATATATATAACTAACTATACATTCAATAATAAAAAAAAACTGTTTACCACATTTTTAAGACAAATATGTCTAAATTTGTATTTTAAATTTAGTCAAATCTTAATTACTGACATCTCGAAACCGTCATGTTGACACGATCGAAATGTCAAAGTGACGTTTCTAGCTGTCAGATTGCTACGTCATAATAGTTTTGATCGAGTCGTTGAAGTGAGTTATCACAGAATGAGGGTAGTCTCGAATTTTTAATCGTGTGAGAAAAGTTTTATGTAATGCCACATATCTAGGAGCGGTTTTACGAACGATTTTCTATATTTAACACTCACACATAATTATATATATAATTATACGTCAACATCGTCTGTACGTACCTACTATATGTGAGTATTAAAAATATATTCTTGTATATCTCAGTAGAGTTAGTATTTGATACGTAAGCTTCGTAACTGAAATATATATATCGACTGTCGTATATTTATATACAATTATATATAAATATATATATACATATTAAAGTTTTGTAAGCATAGATTTTGTTAGGTAGACGCGCTAACTATTTTATTATTATTATTATTATTTTATAATAAAAGCCTGTATTTAGATTTAGATAAATATACGAGTAAAAACACGTTCGTTCCTTTGTCAACTTCTGTCAGATAAATATATATACATAATTACATATTTTGTATTTTTTGGTTTGTTGTTAATTTAATAAATATTTTTTTCCGTACTGATGCTTTCTAATGTTTAATTATCATGATTTTAGATATTAAGAGTGTTTAAATAAACGATTGTGTATGTAGGATCGATGTTGTCGACATATCTGATTAATAATAATAAACAAAACGTACATATTAGCATGACGTCCAATATTTCATGTTTACGAATTTGATAAAATTTCGAAAATATATATATATATATATGTGTAAATTATTTTATTACTGGAACGTGCCTACTGTGTTTTTTTTTTAGTATCTGCAAAGATAAAGATTATGTTAATTCGTACAACTAGTTAATCACAATGCGATTTTTTTTAACAATACTTATTTTCCACGTACCTGATTGTTGGAAAGCTCCAACTATAGTTTCGTTCACATTCAGTGAACTTCGTCAGGGATGAAATGAGGCGTTCGTGTCTACAACGATGGCACGTCTTGCTAACGATGAGGTAAGCTTGGAAACTGGTATATTTAAAAAAAAAACTAAATTTGAATTCTTCAGTCTCATCGGAAACTAATAAACATACAGACATGAAAACATGGTAACAGTATTTTATTTATTTTACTCTTTTCGAATCAATATTGATAATTTCACTCAGTTTTTTAATTTTTTAAATTATTTGGTTTTGAATTATTTTGCGTATGAAAGGAAAATCAAGAACTAGTGACTAGAATTTAACCTTGTCTATTATATTTTAGATTTATCGCAGTTTTGGTTATATTTGGACGAATTTTTTAAAACTAATGGTTAAATTATTATTTGTTCAAATAACTAACTACATATATATAAATAGTAGGCATGTTTTTTATAATAAGAAAATGTACACAAAATCCTTTAACTTCCGATTTACGTTACTAAACCTTGCATTAGATAAGAAGAGAATGTGTATTGTCATTGATTTTGTCAAATAAATCGATATCATGTCATCTTCGTGTTTGTTTCATTTTTATCAAAAACATTATATGTAACATGTATAAGAATAATAATAAAGATAAATGGAATAACGTGTGTACTGCTTTTCAAAATTATCCCATCATATTGTGGCGAAAAATAACGCAGTCGCCGCCAGCAATGGAAATAGTGGGATACACCCAGAATGCCGGTATAGGTATCTGTCCCAATTATAAACATTGCCATTCACCGTGGTTATACTATCCAGCCTCGGAACTATTCGAGATCTTATTCTCCGTACTTACTAACATGAAGTTTCCAGGCAAAACACATTTTCAGCATACTGTACCTCCCTCAAACAAATGGCTCAATGGAACCACTCCACGCAACACTTCGCGACCACATTTCTATCAGAACTAAACACTTACACGCGAATCGCCGTGGTAGTGTTTCAATCATATCTTAGATACTGTAAGTTCTCCTAAAAATGTGGAAAAATTCAAGACATTCTAACTTACTCCAAATATACGCTTTTTGTTAACGCAAAATAATATAATAAATAAAT
This sequence comes from Ligdia adustata, assembly GCA_947049295.1. NCBI lineage: Eukaryota > Metazoa > Arthropoda > Insecta > Lepidoptera > Geometridae > Ligdia > Ligdia adustata. The sequence continues at coordinate 9,211,609 of OX346237.1, forward strand.
ACAAAATTTAAAAGATATGACTGTTCAAAAACAGTAGATCACTGATATCAACAGTAATATAAAGCCTGGGTAAGCTGATCATAATTTTACAATTTATTATTTATTAATTATATTCAATTTATTAATCTAAAACAGTTGTGATTTTATTACTAGCTGTGCCCCGCGGTGTTACCCGCGGGAATTTGATTATTCCATGGGAACACTGTATATTTCCAAATGATAAGTATCCAATGTGTTAATCCAGGACATAAGCTACCTTGGTGCCAAACTGCATCCAAATCCGTTTAGCAGTTTTTACGTGAAAGAGTAACAAACATAGACACATACATTGTTACAAACTTTCGCGTTTATTATGTTAGTAGGATAATTATGTCGTTATTTGTCTGCGCGGATACAGAACCGTCGCGTCGTGGCGTAATATAGAACTAGCATTATGATTTTATATAACAACCCCAACTTAGAACATGAATACTATATTAGTAAAATGATTAGGTAATAGATCATTAGTTTACTGAGGCGGGTTATGACAATATTGTTAAGATCTTTCTAAGGAAGAGAGTGATGCCCACGACACGGGCCCTAGTGTGGGTTTAAGAGCTCTACTTATTGTACCTACACTTTATCTAGTTAACTTAAGATTTAAATACGTTTTTATTTTTATTACTTATTATTTTTATAACGTAACTGTGTTATTTATGTAGTATATACGTTAAATAAACACAATGGCGCCCACGTATTCACGACGTTTCTTTTTCCACACAGCGTAGTACATATAAATATAAAAATCGACAATATTTATAATAGATACTTACATAAAGTATTATTATGGTATTTACCTCGTGCAGTTATTATACGAAATGTCTGATCTCTGATCGTACAATACATTGCTGAGGAATTTACTACGTCATCACTTACGCTTACGTTTAGTGTGACGTCATTTTATTATGTCACTCACAATGTTTGTGTAGTTACGCCTAAATTTTCTTGTAAAGCTTCTATGTGATTAATTGAATATAGGTAACTTTATTGCACACCAGACATAATATACTCGTACAGCAAGAAATCATCGCTTGCCAGCCACCACGTTTAGATTATAATATGTGGTGGCTGGCAAGCGATGATATTGAATATAAATTTATTTAAGATTTTTTTTCTCTTCTGTAATCGCGGTGAAAAAACACGTAGGTACTACTTAAGATTATTCTGAAAGTTTTACATGCAAATTTATTTTAATAATTTATAAATACTTACTAATGTTATAAACAAGTGACTGTTTGTTTGTTAGAAATAGCCTATATACCTACAACGCTATCGGCTAGATGAATGCTAAGCCAAAGGGGTGTTACTATGTTCATCCTACTCAATATAGAACTAATTATTAAATTCCGCTAATAATTAAATTCCGCTTCGAGAAATAAATAAGCATTTTCATACGTTTTGTCGACGACTGATCAACTTTTTGTATGGAACGACACACTTTTTCCAATTTAGGGTTAATCCCATAATGAAAGTTGTTCGTAAAAAAAATTGTTCGTAATGATGAGTACCTATAATCACCATATTTTGGCTTTTATTATTATGTAAAAATAATATAAAAAATATATATTTATGTCATTCAATTAGTTTTTTGAGAAGTTCATCGTCAATAAATAATTTAAGTTTAATCAGTTTATTTGAAGTTAGATTAAATCCTCACTTTAAAATATTTACAACATTTCTACGGCTGCCGTTATCCTTATCCTTCGATGATTCAACCATCAAATACTATCCGAATATATTATTTGTCAACGGAATTTAGTCTCGTGGTTAACTCAATATTATGACGAATTTTCTAACTGAAATACCAACATGCAATACTAGTCAATGTGTCATAATATTTGGCATGGAGTGAATTCTGCCGAAGGGACGAGAATAAATGATATCTGGAACTTTTCGAAATAAAAAAAGAAAAAAATTGTTATAAAAACAATACAAAACAAATAAATTTTCTTGATGTTAAACAAGACACTAGGGCCTTTATTATAAAAAAGACTTACTATAACAGCAAAAAAAATTGCAGAAAGTTTACCAAAAACCATTATCTACAGATAATCCAAATGCAATTGGCAAATCCAAATGGCACGCTGCCATCTGGTGGTAGGTTAGAACCTACCACCAGATGGCAGCGTGCCGAGTAGGCTAGCTGCATTACCACGATAAATAAATTAATAATATGAATTAATATTAGTTCCTATATTACAGTTTTTTTCGAAATCATCACTCCATCGGTCTCGCATAAATTGCTTAACGGAGAAATGCCAGATAGCAGTCACTGTTTATTTCCCGATAACCATAATTTAATCGTGACTTGAATGGTTTCAACAAATTCGTTCTAGAAAAGTGTGTATTTATAATTATAGGCTTAGACTGCATTGACGGAAATCGCAGTCAAAAATAGTTGAAAAAAAATTGACGTCTATCACACTAATATTATAGAGGCGAAGGTGTTTGTGTGTTTGTTTGTTCTTCCTTCGCACTCAAACGGCTGAACGAATTGTTTTTGATAAAATTTATCCCCAATCCGATAATATTCGTTTTCTAGTTGACCTGGCCAACTCCATATCGCCTAATAGTAATTTTATTTATATGAATGTTGGGCGACATAAAGTTCGCCGGGTACCTAAGCTGCCGCAAAGATGCTTATAAAAGCTATAGTTAACAGGTTCTGAAAATTAAAAACAGGCTGTATTAATCATGTCAAAGTTCGAAAATTAAACCATAAACAAGTACCCAATATTTGTCATTATGATTATAGATGACGAGGCATATGACGTCGAAATTTACATACATATAAATATATTATTATGGGATATATATATTATACTGGTATTTCTAGCCAGGTAATAAACAATGATGTAGGTACTTAGGTATGTTAGTTAAGTGCCTACGTAAGTATATTCTCTGCCTATAATACTCGTGCCTGATAAAAAATAATACAACTGGGTTTGTATTATTTTTTATCAGGGGACTGAAATAGATTGACATTGTGCGTGATATTAATAAATTTACTTTAAGAATTTAATTACTATTTAATACAATTATTTTGATGAAGAGTTTGTATTCGTATAATATTATTTAATTAGGTAAATTATTCTCGCAGATTGTCGTTTTAATGTCAAATAAGTTTCCTACGGCGACGTCGCAGTTTTGCGAGCCTTTTCAATAATATTCAGCATAGTCATGCAGTAGATACTCAATTTTGAATAAAAAATCTAAATATAGTTGAAAACAGTAAAACCTTAGTCGTTTTTAACCGACTGCGAAAGAAGGAGGGTTATATACTTTTCGAGTCTATGTATGTATATTTCTTTGGCCCGCCCTAGATGCCTAATCGGCTTGTCGTATTTTTCGATTGGTCTCAGTCGTGGAAGTGAAACTGGTTACATAGGTTTAACGTTTTAGCAGTCGGGTTTTTTCAAATCATTTGTCTAAAATCGTGTTAAATATTTTTGCGTTTTTAACAGATTGCAGAACTTGAGCTACGTAATATTTAGTAGATTATTTAGAGTAATAAGGGACTATAGGCTAAATACACTCACAAAATTGTAGACACTTACATAATGTATGAGTGTAGACGTGCATTAGGTATATCGTACTATGATTTATTATCAAACTGTCATTGGAATGCAAAGACCGCCAAACCACTGAACTATCGACTGCAACGTCATTGTCATACGTACGAGTAGGCACAGGATTCGCATACTTTAACACTGTTTTAGGCTTGATTTAGTAACACTTTTATGTCATGAGTTAGCACTAGGTTATCTACCTGTAGTTGTATGTCACGTATGTACTATTTAGTATCTCTAGCTCCTGGCAAACATCTTCAGCTAAGAAAATCCTATAAATCGGCGCAGCTAAATTCATTGGTTCAAGTAGTTCGCCGATGATTGCATGTCTAAACTTTCAGGTAAGTACCTATATTAGTATAGAAGTGGTCGGTACACGACCGGCACATTCGACGTCCACTCATTGTGGACAGTTAGTATACACAATAGGGACAATATCACAAGCAAACCTAGCATGGTTAACGACCGTATTTTGCATTGTCAGATAGTGTATACAGCGTCTTCATTGATTGTACCTACTTCGCGTTGCTGGATAGTGTATATACTGCGTGGTCAACGACTGTACTTCGCGTTGTCAAGTAGTATATACCGCGTGGTCAACGACTGTACTTCACGTTGTCAGATAGTGTATACCGCGTGGTCAACGACTGTACTTCGCGTTGTCAGATAGTGTATACCGCGTGGTCAACGACTGTACTTCGCGTTGTCAGATAGTGTATACCGCGTGGTCAACGACTGTACTTCGCGTTGTCAGATAGTGTATACCGCGTGGTCAACGACTGTACTTCGCGTTGTCAGATAGTGTAGACCGCTTCAACGTTTGGACGTCGCGTGTACCTATACTCAACAACAACTTTCACTATGGGACGAACTTTGAATTCGAGAAAAATATCAGCTGTTCCGTACATTTTGTCGATCAGAATTGATCCCATACTGAAAGTTCTTCCGTACTATTAAATATTAAGAATAAAAAGAAAAAAGTTGTCCTTAAGGATGAGTATTGTGACCAACTTTCGGCTTAGTACGCTCCTATTACTGATAACCCTGAATTAAGTTTATAATTCATATTAGTAAGTCAGTTTCTAACGCTGTCGATTTTAATGTTTGGTAAGTGAGTTTCACATTGGTAATATTCATGGAAATAGTTTCGGTCGAAGGCGTGAAACATTCAGTGATTGCAGTCTTTTTTCTCATTTAGGTATCGTGTGGTCAAATATATATTATGGAAAAAACGTTAAGCTTACTAACTTAAATTACCAACTTATTTCATCATATTTCACGGCGTATAAAGTATCTGTGGCAAAAACCAAATCGTCAGTTTACGAAACAAAACCTACCTGGATCGTATAAAATACTATTATTGGTATCAGGAACATATTAAACACGTAGCAAGCAGCAAATGCACGGATTTTATACGACAGAACGGCAGAGGAAGGAAAAACTGTAAGTATTTATTTCGTATTATTAAACTTCCATATAACAGGAATGAGTGGTCAGCTATTCCCTCATTCGTGGCTGGTCCAGCTTTCAGAACGGTCAACTATAGCAAGGCTCTGCCTTGTAGTTGTACCGACTTCGTCCTTATATCCTTACTATTAAGGTTCAGGATTTGCGCGCGCTCTTTTAACCAAATTAGTTTAACAAAATGTGTTTCAGTTGGCTAGTGATTTTGGTGGCAGTGTTGGCTTCAGTGGAGTGCCTGCCTTTGACGGAAACTGGTAAGTTACAAACGCAATGATTAATGCTTACTTCTTTACCTACTGTATTATTGGTTGATTGCATCTCAACATTGACCATCATTTGTCCCGTTTTATCTGATAGAGACCGTCATACGTCAATGCAAGACAGAAGATTTTCAAAATTGACTTTCGAGACGGCTGCCGTTATTGGTATCTGTTTTGCTCTATGATTGATTTAAGATTGTTTATCACCATTCAAAATTGAAAATTCTGTCTCTTGTAAAGATAATTCAAGGATACTTTGCTTAGACTTTTAATTTTTGACTTAAGGCTTATTTTTTTGAATTTGACCTAGTTTATTTAAGTTAGTAATATGCAAAGTAGTAAACTTTCTTTCTGGTACTTTCTAACAAAATTATTCTTAACTATTTAACATTCCACTTTGTAATTTGTTTTTTGTCTAGTCATCACAAATTACTTTACTTCATTTTGGTATACCATCGCCAATTTGTAAGAAGTGTTATTTCCGCCCGCCCATAGTTTACACTTGCCGCTTTAAGCTCGGTCTCATCTTATTTTGCCGCCCCTCAATAATGGGTACGCTTCCAGTAACCGCCCTCGCGCTTGTTGTTCGAAATAGATACAAAGATAAGCGAAAGACGACTGCAAGAAATAAATAATATATTTGTTCACTATTTTTTATGTATAATTCATTCGTGGAGTTCAGATTCGACTAACGATCACTTTTGTTTTAAGTTATACATATAGAAAGGTGTAGATACTTTTGAGTGATAAATCTTATCTTTCCATTATCTACGTAATTCTATCATCTTTGCATATGTCTTATTTTATGTACTTACCTACGTAATCTATTATTTTTGACCTGTATGCTCACAATAGCATATATTTTTCATTAATGTGTTAATAAAAAAAGATGATGCCGTCTTATAAAATAAATGGAGGGAAACGTGACACTAAGTTATAAAAATATAATATCGCATTTTTTAACATATTGCAAATATATCAAATAACATCCCAAGTTTAACTTTAGAGCTATGATAGTCTCTCATTTCTTAAATAAGGAACAATAAAAACTTTTGTGAACTTCTATCATAAAATAGAAATATGTACTTATATATCCTAAAGTCCCTACCTAGATATACTGCTGATTCATGTACATTGATCTCTCTTACAAATGAGACGTCATCATTTGAATTTCTCATCGTCACGATTCACGGAATACTCAATAGTATTAACTCGTTAATAAAATAGTAGTGTTTATTAGTTAGATGAATAGCAAATTATTATTGCTAGAAGTAAAGAACAAAGAACAACAATATAATTTCATACGTATTCCCATGAATAGGCTCGTGCGCTAACCGAGTTACCAACCGCAAGACATTCTAGTTTAAACGCAATCATGTTTAAATTTCTTTCTTAAAAAATATAATCAGAACGTTCTGATTATATTTTTTATAATTAGACTGCAGCTAAAAAAACTTACTGTAATTGTCGACTTCAATTCGCCAGCCAATACCATTTTTTCGGTGAATTAATTTTGATTTTATTTATTTATTTAAAACAAATTTAAAACAAGCCCTTTTCACCAAAAAAATAATTTGCTTAATCGGTTCAAGTAACTGTAGGTAACGTCGAGCCTTCTCTTTTTTGAAGTCGGTTAGCGACTAACGTTTTTAAAGCTAAATAACAAAATAATAAAATATATATAGGTGCCTGTCGAGGCGGTTGTTAACTTTTATTTGAAGGATATTTTTTTAGGAAGCCTGTAACAAACAAGTCCGTCACAAAATTATAATTTAGTAGCAATATGACAAGGTTGTTTGTTAGCTCTATCGTTAACATTCCTATGTATTATTGTATCCTGTCATGAATGAAATACCAAGTCTATCACCTATCACCTACGTCAAACTCGTCAAAGTACGTCTCGTCGTTGCTTTGATTATTATTTCCCATACATTAATTGAATAATTATTATATAGGTATTTTAGTATTTACCTCATAAATGTATCAGTTTCCTTATTTGCTGTAGCTGTCGATATATTTATGCTAAATAATATAGTTATAGTTAAATAACATGGTTGATGTGACGAAATGGGAACAGCTAATACTCGTAGTGATGATGAAATAACATTCCATGACAATAAAAAGCTATGCATTTGGTTCGCTTGACTTGGTCTGATAATTAAAAAATAATGAGATATACAAAGTTAGTACATTATTAATATTGTAAAAAACTATGTTCTTTAAGGCTAAACTTTATTGAATAATATTTCAAAAGAACATCTAAGAGTAAGAGTTTTTCTTCCAAAGAAAATATTAATTTGATTCACTACTCGTACTACAGTATACATTGTACCTACTGTAGACTACGCTTTTGACAGACGCAGAAACTTACTTATGATGTGGGTGACATCCGTGTAATCAAATTAAAGAAACAAACAACAAAAGAAACATGCGTGTATGTACTATACATTTTCATGATGGTTCATGTCATTCCGTCTACGCCTATACAAATATATAATAATAATCACATCTCAGTCAAGCCATTCTTAGAGTTCTTATGTTTTTAAATCCAGTCTTTTCAGAGGTTAATTTAAATCAGACCTCAATTGTGCCATTGTATGCAAAATGTATCTTTTTATGTATCTGTAACGAACTATCTCTTCTTGAACTATCTAACCATTGACGTTTCTCTGGTAGGTCACAAGTGTGGTGTGGTAGCGAGCCCCAACGTCCTTCACCAGAACCCTTGGGCGGTGTTCCTGGAGTACTTGCAGGATGGTCAGCTGACTCGCACGCGCTGCGGCGGAACCCTCATCGACAGCACACATGTCATCACCGCTGCACACTGCATGAAGCATCCTAACTTTGATACGTGAGCACCACAAAAAGTACTTTTCTCGTGGAAATTGACAATTTTGAATTATGGAGTGCAGTTTAATCGAGAATATAAAATTATTTTTACAATAGGCAATGTTCAAAATTGCGTTCACAACACATGCACGAGTAACAACCGTCGTTAATTCGAATCTCTTTTTATTTATATATATATATATATATTTAAATGAACTAATACGTAAAATATACAACATACACCTATACGTACGAATACACTGCATTGTTACCGAAAAGTATTCAATGAAAACTTACGAATGACTCATAGAGGAACATTATATTTAGATATATAACTATACTATTATGCAACACTTCTCAGAAGCTGTTTGAAGTTATTGCCAAGGCTCAGGTCTAACTCTCAAAAGCTCACTTCAAAGTTTATCTTTCTAGAAAGAAAGAAACTTATTTCAACTTTCAAGAAACGAATTACTACGTGCTTAACTGTAAACCTACAGAAATTTAACAGCAGAAGCATCTTCCACAGTTTGAAAGTCCGCCTCGGAGAGTACGACATTGAGAATGGGATCGACTGCATTGACAATGTCTGCACGGAGCGAATCACAACCATCAAAGTCAAGGCAGTCTCGGTTCACCCCGGGTATAATGGGAAAGATAACGATATCGCCATCCTAACGCTAGAGGAAGATGCTCCTTACACTGGTAAGCTTTCATCGTCATATTTTAATAGATAAGTAGCTACTATAGTTTTACTGGAACTGAAACTAATTTTTTAACAGCCGTTGTACGAAATATTTCGTGCTGTGGTCGTACCGCGTAATAAGTAACTCTACGCAGTGAAACAAGTTCAACAAATGTAAGCAATTTAGTTTCGTTTTGACAGTTCGCCGCTTTAACTCTGCCAAAAAAGAAGGCAATGGTTTTTAAACATGTTTCACTTCTTTCAACATTAACTCTAAGAGTTCATGTACCACCACCACCATCACTGTTTATCCATTTGAATACTAAAATTTAAATAATAAATCAAAGCTTAGCGTAATGATTTCTTGCTCTCCTTAATTTAGACATCAATGGGAATTACTTGACTTTGTAGTAAGATAATTGAATACTCGTGTTATTATTTATTGGTTTATTCACTACTATTACACATGCTCAAAGCTTATATTCCTGACGAGTCATGAGTAGGTATATTGCCATTAGTTCTTCCCCACACCAATTAAAGGGTCAACGTTTATACTAAACTCGGGGAAAGAACCCACCGGTTACTCAGAATAGTTGTTATATTACTCACACCTGATGTAGAAAGAAAGGAAGCGGAATACCTGATTTATATGACGTGTAGAACAATACTAACCTGAATAATGTGTTGAGTCGTTTTGATGTGTGTGTGTTGTTCACAGAATGATAAATCCAAAAATAAATGTTTGAAATTCGGGTTTGGGCAGCCACTGCATTTACCTTTAGAGGCTTGAGTAGTTCATACCATCAGATTAACCCTCAGATCAGACCCTCATGTTTGACTACAAAATTATGAATCAAGCAACGTGTCCCCATTCTTTTACCGTGACTTACCAGTAATTTCTCTTCAACAGATTTCATCCGACCGGCTTGTCTGCCGACTGGCGAACTCGAAGGCGATGTCAAATTCATCGCCGCCGGATGGGGCGTCATTCCAAGAGTCGGCGACTACAGTTCTATCAAGAAGTCTATCCACTTACCACTCTTCAGCACTGATAAATGCCAAGAAGCGTACGGTAAAACGCCATTGCCAAGAACTGTCATCTGCGCGGGTGGAGAACCCAGTATCGATACTTGCAGTGGAGACTCCGGAGGTCCTCTGGTGTGGATGAAAGCACAGGGGGAGTTGTGGGGGGTGATCAGCTCTGGATCTGTCCACTGCGGAACCACCGGCATCCCCGGGATCTACACCAAAGTGGTGGACTATTTGGAGTGGATCAATGTTGTGACCAGTGACAAGGCTGTGTAAAGTATAATGAAGTGACAGATTTTTTTGCAAAAAGTGATTCGTTAGACGATCTTGAAAGTGATAGAGACCCATCGCAAATAACGAGGACTTGTAATTAGTGACAATCGTAGTGCTCGTGGGAAATATTCAAAACATTTATTATTTTAATTTACCTATATGTTTCGGATGTAAATATTCGCTTATAAATAGCCTTTCGATATAAATGTAATGCATGTTCGCGTGGCTGTGTTGCGAATATGAAATCTGAAATATTGTTCTATTAGTAAGTAATACCGTTGTTGGCAGGTTCCAAAGCAGTTATGATTTGAGTACTTATTTAGAGTTTAAGAGGACAAATCGGCACGACTCATGGATTCTCTTTTTATTTTGTACGAAAAACGTAGTATGTACGTATCTATGTGTATCTGTTAGACGTCAAGTACGCATTGACTTAAAAAAGAAAAATAAAATGCTAAATGTGTAATCGTTTATTTATTGATAGGTATCTCTTTATGATAACGTTAAATATACTTTGATGCTATAAAGTGCCTGTTGCAAAAAATACTAAATATCTTTGGTAAACATGTTCCTGTTTGATTGGATAAAACATAAAATATTATAAGTGAAGCGGCAAATACGTGTAGTATAGTTCCTCGACAATTTATGTGTGATGACGGAAAATATGTAAGTTAAAAAACGTTAAAACCAAAAACAGAAATTGCAAATTGGAATATATTTTTATACAAATCTTGTTATAATATTTCCACATATCGAATGAATCCTAAACATGAACTCATTCTAATATGTAGGAAGGTGTTTTTATATCGGATAATATGATGAATATTTATTATATAAGTTACTCTTATATTGATTATAATCATTATGTAAAATTACTAACAACTTTTGTATCCAAGTTCTACATTAACTAGGTACCTAAGTACAAACGATATAATAATGTATTGCAAAAAACATTTATAAATCACAAATATCTACATACTTACCGTGAAATATAATACCAACAAAGTGATTTTAAATGTGACAAAAAGAAATCCATGAATAAAAAATATATATATTTGAAACCATTTTTTTCTTTTTTTGCCCTCGTTATTTTTTATTTTTTGTAAATAAAAACTGGAATGTAGAGGTTTCACTGATCTAGCCTGTGTCACAGTGATTTAATCGATGCCTACTGGATCGGATAGCTCAGTAGTAAGTGTGGTAGAACTAAACCCTAGTAGTCTAAACATAAATACTAGACATCGTATGTCAAAATTGTTTGTTAGACACTGGTTAAACAAGGTTTTGTGGTTGAGTAAACTTAAAAGGGATAGTCACAGATTTCTAGTAAGAAATAAACCGAAACATCTGCTCAATACTTGTCAAAGGCATGTCTTAATCTTTTGTGCTAAAACGTTATATAGTTGGCTGATGCCCATCAAATAGGAAAAAATAAATAACTTTCTTTTCGTTGTAACGAATTATAAATGCGTTATAAAAATGTATTCAAGTAAAAGTTTGAGTAGCGTTCTTGGTGGTCCCAAATAATACAAATTTAATTAGGCTGACCATGTCTTATGTCTACAGTAATAGTGCTCTCATAGAAATTATGTTCAATGATCATCAAAAATATAGATATGATCCAATTTTTTTACGAGTACAAATGCTATATATGCAATACTCATTACACATGATGCACTGTAACCAGCTCGAGGAGCATACTACCGTGCGGGCGCTAGACGACCTCGTGTCTAGACGCTCGTGGTTCTCCTGCGGCAGATAATTATAACCCAACGGCACTTGCCATTTTTTCCTGCGGCCTCACTTAGCGCATTATCTGACGGTGGTGTCCACGTTGAGGCTGCTGCAGGTAGGGAGAGTAGCAAATGCATACCGGCACTCCTCCTTCTCTCCCGCCGCGGCCCCATCCCTCAGCTGTCATCCCTACCTTAGTTGTGTTGACCCTGAAAACACTTTCCAACTTTCTTCTGCAGCCGCACAACCTAATTTTAGAGGCCAAAACCTAGTAGTGCGGCCAGGTGCCTTTTAGCTTCACCGTGGTCGATCAAGCTAAGATTACTAAGCTACCAATGCAGGCAGGCATCCTTAAGGGGGAAGAAATGGTCCCTTTCTCTGTATAATTATATTGCAGGGTCACTTACTTTCAATCAATGTATGAAAAATGTTAGTGAGTTGATGTTATCTCATAAAAATATTTTTGTCTCCCTACGGCTTACACAATTTATTTTGCTTATATTAAAAGAACATTATTTTTAAATAAAACCATCAAATACTTTCTCTAACATTTATTTAATCATATCTAGATCAAAAATGTATAGAAACTGAACAACAATTGTTTAAGATGAATATAATCAGTCTTTTTTAGATATAATAATTAGCATAAATCCGCTACGAGTACTAACTAGCTTACGAACATCTTAAATAACTAAAACACAAATATTTACAGAATAATATTATTTTATTATAAGTTATGCTTATTACGGCTTCATTATATCTTTTACTCTACAGCGTTACTAACAATCTGGTAGAGAAACTCTTAACGGCAGTTTTCTGAAGTCTAAAGTAAGACGGTTAATATTAGTGCAATTTATTAAGTTTTAAGTTAAATTCTAAGTTAAGGGGCCGTCTGAGTCTTTCAGTTTTGTTAATACGAAGTAAATAGTTATATACAATTCATAGTAATAATAAAAATTTAATAAACAAAACAACTTAGACTGTAAAAAAAATTAAAAGTATTTGATGTCCGTTTGTCAATGATCCAAGAACGCTCTGGCTAAATTCCCGCGTTGCATTGCCACTAGAATTATATGAGCAAGGCAATTTGGCTTTCAATATTTTATGGTACTAGTAACCAATGGACCAAAAGTTTCTTCGCCAAGCAGTACGAAAATATACTTTCCTGAAAGAGACGTAAATATTCACCGAGCAACTTTTGTTTTGTCCACGACTTTTAGAAATTCTCAAACAATATCAATAATATTTAAATTATGTCGCAAGAAGTTGCTCTATAAGGTTGGTCGTAGTTTTTGAATCAGTGAAATGAAAAGATTCAGTAAATATTATGAATATTCAAATATTCAAAAAGTGTAATAATATGTAATAGGCACATAAAAGTCGTCCAGTTACGCTCAAAATTACGATATTGATGGCACCTGAATACTTCATTATTACTTACTAAGGTATATAAACCCAATTTAATATTGTTAGGTACAATTCCCTTAACAAGAACAATAAATAGGCTATGTAAAATTCCCGTAGGAAATAAAATAGATAAAACCAAATAATGAAACGTTTTTTTCACATATTTAGACAAATCTGAGTAAATAAAATATTGAAACGTGTGTGTTTTAATATTTTATATCCTGATATTTTTTATGATGAACAGCTAGGCATTTGACCACAAGTTTGCACGACCACGGAAGTCAGCGACACTGTAGCCCTAGATGGAGCATGCCTAGTAAGGAATATATACCAAATAATGTTATTGCTAAGTTATACTAAGCATTTACTAGACAGCGGGCTAATACTTCATGTGACCCCACTCAAACTGAACCCGCGGGATCAGTAACCAGTTGACTTAGTACATATTTAAATCGGTTGACTGATTCCGCTATTGGTACCTAGATACAGTCACGGAGTTAATTAAAAATTTAATAAAATGTGCGACCCCACGATACAATGTTTTTTAAGTAACTCCAAATAAGGAGGAGGTTTTTTTAGGATTTATTTTGAGAGAGACGGTTATTTCGAAATAATAGCAACCCCCCTTCATTTATATGGTATGATTTCGTTCTATTGGACTTTGGTATATGCAGGGCTATCTGCTAGCGGCGTTATCTACATATAACAATAATATTATACACACAAGCTATGACCAGTAAATGTTTTATTTGGTAATTAAAACATTTTCTGAGGGTATTGAAGAGGCGAACTGTCACAAGCAAACCAAGTTTAATTGCGGTTTTTTTTCTCCTATTTTACGCCTAATTTTAGCAGATAGCCCTTTACTGGTTCCATTAGTAGAATAGCATTTCAGTAATATCGTCAGAAAATGATTTATTAACATTTATTAACAAATACATACTGGCTAAAGCTTAATTCACATATGTACCTATAATATCATTGTTATATACGGATAACATGTAATTAAACAACTCGGATTTACCGAACTCACTATTACTTATGTGAGGAAATAACAAACGCATAAGTAGTATAATGAAAATAGAAATAAGTAAAGCTATGGCAAAATAACACGAGATCCTTTTTAGAGTGGTAATCCCAAGACGATCACATACATGGAAGGTGAAAAATAGTTTCGAGGCTTCATACTGTGGCAGGATATAATTAGCTTTTAAGTAAATGTAACACATAAGCTTTTTAACACAGATATGTATTTTAGTACATGAGAGATAACCACACGTCATGATTAAATACAAATATGGCAGCAATAGTTGAATAATTAAATATATTAAATAAACATAATAACTAGACTGGCCGGTTGGCGCAGTTAGTGGCAACCTTGCCTTCTGCGCCGCTGGTCCCGGGTTCGATCCTCGGACATGTCAAACATTTGTGTGCATGAACATGCCTGTTTGACCTGTGTCTGGGTGTTTAATATATTACATATATATATATGTATGTATGTATGTATATCAGTCATCAGGTTACCATAGCACAGGCTTTGTTTAGTTTGGGATCTGAAGTGAAGTGAGTGGATGTTCCACTTTTTCATGTTAAATAAAAACTATCATCAGTAACTAACCACTTAATATTCTTACAATATCATATCAGTTTACAGCTAAAACGTTAACAAAACATATTTTTTGGTAAAAAAAAGTATATAACCCAAAACTACTGAAATCGGTCGCTTTTTGTAAGTAATTTTTACTTTAGCTACGAGTAGCTAACTAAAGTAAAAAACACTTAGGTACTAAGCAATCGCATCACGACCAATCACATAAAGTATTGAAGAAAGACTAAGTCTTCTGACTTCTGACTGACGAAATCCGACGAACATGTCTGAAGGCGCGAAAGTAGAAGAAGTGAAACTGTATCTAGATAGCAGACGGAGTATATCTTCTGTAATTTTATAATTATTTGTACTTATATAATACTCCATGATCACAATCAGTGACCGTGTAAAAAATAAAAGCATAACTAATAAAACCTCAGTGAAGTTTTGTGGCGAGACTTTATGAAATGCGCGCGGGTTTTGTCAGCGAGGAAGATGAAAATATCATTTTACACGCGTGTATCGAGCTCTTGATGATTATAATAAATTATTTTAATCACCTTTATTATTTATTTATATATAAATAATCAAATCTATTTCAGGCAACTAGGACCGGCCCATACAATAAATACCTTAAAGCCTAACATACATATTAACACATAAAAATAACACGTAAACAAAAATAATATTATGTTAAGGTTTGGAATTTAATTTAATATAACTTTGCAAGTACTAAGCTAGTCTATTAGTGTGTTTGTGTCGTTTAATTGAATGTAAATCGTCACTCGTCACAGGCAAATACAAAGAAAGTATCGAATGTTTTGTACAAAGATGATAAATATACCACAAAGTTCTCGGTAGTGTATAAATTTGCTTATATATTACCATAAGAATTGTTAGTTTACTGAAATTGTGTCAATTTGCAGTATTTTATGACTTCAAAATTTCTTTCAAAATTGTATAACTCAGTATTTAATTATTTCAGTGAGAGTCCGGTCGAGTCTCGCACTATCATTAATATGACCTTTACGTAAAATAAACTTTAGTGGGATATAACAAAGTAAATTTCTCGAATAGAAATATATCTGTTTCTATCATTTTAGCCAGAGCCATGGCAGTATAAAATAAAAAATATGAATATTAAAATGTCGGTAAAGTGGTTATGGGTATTCAAATGAATGAATGCAAAAATTGCACATCAAACAAAAGACATAGCAAAAAATATAAATATAGATAGGGGTAGTATATTAGGCGGGATAATCGCTTGAAGAGATTTCTTTTAGAAAACCTTTAGATGGACAGAACTAATATTAAACAAAAAAACTTTTCATAGTCGCGTTTTATTGTGCTTGCGTGATCAATAGCTGGTAGAATAACTGATGCACTTGGTAACGAAAGTGAGCGAAAAGACTCATCTTTAGAAAGATATTAATTACTGATAGTTCTTGCATATTAATATTTTTTTAACGTGGCAAGTGCCTTTATTAACATTAACAAAATGACTAACTAAGACAACAAAAAATTATAATCCAAATGCTCCAACCCACCACCAGAGAGCAGCTTGCCGAGAATGCTAGCCGCATTACCACGCTTAATGGCAATGCTTATACGTTGGGCCAGATAAAAACCGGCATTCTGGTCACGCGTCGAATCGATCAAACTCTCGAAAAAATAAATTGAGCTCCCGGTCCCCACGGCCCTAAAGTTTCGACTCCAAATGGCTTAATATATTTATAACCTTAACCGAGGCTAGCATATTTTCGCCGTTTGTGCTGTTAGGCTGAATAAGCCGCCACCTTGGCCTACTCTATGTCAAAGAAAGATGAGATGGCGCTGATGTGTCAACGCATGTCGCGTCCCACACAAGAGGCCTACCCAACTTCCAAGGCACGAGCGTCATTCCGTCAGGTTTTTTTCCTTCGTCACGCGCAAGACAGCTCGGTTCGAGCTAGCTGCAATATTGGCGGTAGAAAAAGCCCGGCGAATAATATCATTCAGGCTAGCGTGGCGACATATTCTGCTAGCACTTTTAGAACAAGACAGAGCATGGTGACCGAGTTCATCGACTGCGGTACCACACTGGCAGCGATGGGCCTCATAACACCTCGCACCCAAACGTAAGCTGATAGCGAGACGAAATAATTTAAAAATTTAGTTTAACTCAAACATTAGGTACAATGCATCCGACGCCCTGCATCAGTCATTGTATTGGCATGCGTGGGATAACTTACTTGTTTATATTATTACCTACTCGTAATATGATTCACTAAATTTAATGTAATCTTACGTTTAATATATTGTTCCTAGTAAATTGTAAATTACCTATTAATCTATATACATAGACTCAGTTAACTGTCTTGCTCATACACATGAATCCAGTTCTTGACGTAGACCTGTTTAGTCATATCTTTCCTATACTAAGCATTAAAGAGAACAAAGTTCAAAGTAGCAAGAGTTTTCTAGGAATAAAAACAATATAAAAAAAACAAATTTATGACCTTAAATTAAATTCTACTTCGAGTCAAATAAATAAAAATTACCTATTATAAAATCAGAACTTAGCACATCATCTGATGATGTAATAGTAACACTCTTATATTATAAATCAAAATACAAAGATGTTTTTGCTGTAATTAGTCAATTCATTTTTCTTAAAAAGGTATTAGCCCTTTACCACAATAAAAAATTAAATAAACGGAGATTTTAGATACTTATGTAACACTAAGGAGATAGTTCGTTTTTAGTTTATTGTTTAGATTTGAATTGATTGATCGGGTTTTGTTCTACTTAGTTTTAAAACAATAAAGTATTTTAATAAAACTTAAAAGTAATATAAGTAGCTTAGTAATAAATCTGTCGAAATATGTATCCCAGATAAAAACAATAACTGGACAATTAGGTAATTCTTTGATTTTATCATTACAGAGATCATTTGAGATTCACATGGTTATCACAATAATTTTTAATGTTTTTTTTTACAATTTACAATAGTTTTACAAACACGATGTGTTCAATTCACATCAAAAAGGGCAGTGGTCCATCGAAATAATTAGCAAATACTAAAATGTCAATTAAATTGCGTTGGTTACCTATGATGCGGCGTCCGGCACACTTCTGAAAAATAAAAAATATATATTAAGATCTTAAATGATATGTAGGTAATGTACGTGCTATATTTTTTGGTAATTATAATAAGTGCCCGTAAGTTTGTTTCCTAATTATTGTAAGGAAAAGAAGAGGCATTTTCATTTTTATTATCACAAAAGAATTTAGACAAAACTATTTTGATAAATACCTAACTAAACGCACGGTAAACGCTTTATTATTGACCCACGAAACAAAAATACAAAATATAAATTTACGTGTAGTGCCACAAGTGGCAGCCTTATCGCTAAAAATATTTTGCAGGAAAACTTTGCCACTAAACAACAAACAAATTACTACCATTGAGGTAATCATTTTAGGATTTATAAAATTAAGGACAAAATTGAATGTAATTGCATTATTGTCAGTCGATATGCTGTCTATAATTAATAAAATTATCTCTAAATGTACATTTAATAACCATATATTACGTTGATGCTAATCAAAGTTGTTCCTTACTTATCCCATGACGTCTCATCCTTGGTCTTTTTTATTTATATTCAACATTCCTATTCGATTACTGTACTTACTTCTTGGCACACTCTTTAGTGTGGATTTAGATATGCTATCGCTGTCTTCAGATTCCGAACATACTTGAAAACTGGTTTCTGAAAAAGAATCATACAATTATATTACACTAATAATAAACGTCCTATTTTGAAGTTGGTTAATTGGTTGGTTTGTGATGCCTGTCTTTGGGGATAAAGCATGCATGGTAGACTTATATATTTTTATAGATCTTACAAAAAAAAATGTTGGTATTAAAAACTTTTTTGTAAACTCCCTCAAATAAGAATTTAACTCACTTTAAAAAAGAAGGATGGTCTCAATTGGTCAAATTCGTTTTTTAATAACTCCGATTTCTCATTCACCCTTAGACTGATTTGAAAAAACTTTTTGTTTTAGAGAATATATTTTCTAATTAATCAAAAGTAGTTTTCATCACAGCCAGTCAAGTAATTTAGTTAGTAAGCAAAGTAAATTACTAGTAATAACTGCTCTGACGTAGCATTTGTGGTTAGTGAGGTCGATTACCGCGCGAGAGGTACGATGTTCGATGTAATGAAAGACGAAAAACGAGTCAACATCGTGAGTAAACCATTATAGTATAGTGTTGTTTCTAATACTGGCCTTGCTAACTACCACCCTCAAGTTGATAAAATCTATCTGCAAGCACGTTACCGTGTGTTCCGGTAGCTTTCCTTCGAAGCCAATGTATTCTAGATTAGGTATGCTTTATCTAGCGACGTAGTGTCGCTGACTTTTTTTTATCCTGCACAGCTAAGCATTTGATCACAAGTTCGCACGACCACGGAAGTCAGCGTTACTGTAGCCCTAGATGTAGTATGCCTAGTCTGGAATACACGGGATCTCAAGGAAGGCTGCCGGAACACACCGTTGGGTGCTTGGCGATAGATTTTACAACTTGCAATGTTTTCTAAGGTTTCCTCACGATGTTTTCCTCTTTTTTTTGTTTTGTTGGTGCGAATCTGGTACCTTTTGATCACTCGACCACCATCGCTACGAAACATATGTTATATCTTACCAGTATCGTATCTCTGCTTGTGGTTGTGGTGTCTGGGAGGCATGTCCTGGTTCTCCACGTGACCGAACGTACGGAACCCTACCGCGAACTGCGCGTATGGAGATATCTCGTACAGCTCTGGAGGACAAATAATCAAATGCTTAATGCCACAAGCTGACTAGGTACGCTGCACTCTGGTGGTGGGATAGAGTATTTTTATGATGTTTAATTTGATTAGTTAAAACGAGTATGCGAAGCAAGAGCACGGGAAAGGTTAATATTATAGAATAAAAAAAAAATATGAATATAAAAAAATAAACAGATTAAGCTTGAAGTAAAAACGGAAATCGCTCTTGCTCGCAAAGACTTTTTTGCACAAGGCGGCCACTTGGTAGATAGAGACGGTCAAACGCATGACATCACAAACGAATTCGCCGCTCTATTACGAGTATCACTCAAATGTATGGTCTTATCATAGCCGAAGTACTAACCATCCGAGGCTGCCTTGGCCAAAACTCTCGGAACACCGCACTTGCACTTGCCTACCATCCGGTGATACTGCCGAGTCCGGCATCGGTCAACAGCTGCATTATTATTAATACAGTTATATAATTAATGTGTTACCATGTTTGCTGTTGTTTCTCAAGTGAATTGGCGCGCTGTAGATTCTGTTCTGTGCGTTGATATTGTTCTCCTTTACGTTGAGGTTGGTATGCGAAGTGTTTGCCGTTAGGTTGCCACTCTCAGACTTGTTGTCTACAGTGATGGAGTCGCGGTACTCCGTCAGGTTGCCGCTTCTGAAAGTAATTTTAATTAACTTTTTGCTGTAAGCGTACACTACAAAAGAAAAATGTTATATGTAGCGTCACAAAAAGCGATCTATTTCATAAAACTTAGAAGATTGCAGCATAATAATTAGGATTTTAGTAAATAATTATATTTTCAAAATTTATTAGTAAATATAATTTTTCACCCTTAATTAAGCTAGTTTTAATCCTGTACAGCTCATCTAAGAAAAATATCGACAATATCGGTTTCATCAAGTTTGAGCATAGTTGTATCTGCGGCAATTCTTTAAATTATATTAGGACATGATATGGGCAAACGAATGAAATGTAATTGTTTTGTATGTTAACAATAACCAAGCTTGCACCCAGTAGATAGCATCCGTTCCTTACATTTGACACAAACACTTTATGGATTCGTAATCAAGCCGAGTTCTAAATTGAAAAGTGGCGGAAACATACACATGACGTCACTGCATCCAAGGACTAAGCTAGTATTGTATATATTACCTTTGTCTTTTGACGAGTATGTAAATGCAGGTCATCAAGCACAGCGCAAGAAGGATGGAGCTACAGATGATAACCACCATGTTGATGTCGAAGAACTCTGATGGTGGACCAACTTCCGCTGAAAATAAACATATTTAAGAACATTAAATGTATGTGCTTAAATTAACTTCCAAAATTTAAGAGATTAATCTCTTTCTAGCAATGTAAAAAAGATACGGCGATTGTTTTTTTTTAAATATCAGTAAAATGTAAGTCATCCACCAAAGGACCTTATTAAATTGTAGAGTCCAGTTTTAATCTCACGTCTTGTTAGAGGCTATTCTATGTAGAGTAGCTTAGCGTAAAATTTAACGCCATGTTAAATGCAATAAAGGAGCCAACAAACTCTAAATTAATCTAAATTCCAAGCATGAAAAAGTTGCTAAACCGTCATATATTCGCAAATAATTCTAGGCTTTATTAAATATAGCAGATCGAAGAACTTACTGCCATCCTCATTCTTAGTAGCAAAGCTATAAACCGTGGTGACGCTCCCCGCATCGTTAGTAGCAGTGACTCGGACCTGGTACCAGGTGCCTGGCGCCAGCTCGGATATAGAGAAGGAGCCGGTGCGGTAGCTCTTGGACTGGTAAGGCTGCTGCCAGGACGGCAGCTCCGTGTAGGTTTGCTGAGAGACAAAGCGAAATAATACGTCAAGCTTTTACATCAAGAAGATACTAAAGTTTTTCTTTGAGGAGTCACCATTTTACTCTTTAAAATAATTTGAGACAATACCGTTGACAAATCTTCTTTCTTGAATGAAATAAATACAAGTAAACAAAATGACTAACTACAAAATAAAAAAAAAAACACATTAGCGCCATCTCATCTTTTTTTGACACAGAGTAAGGCTGGGCTTATTCAACCGAACAGCACAAGCGGTGAAAATATGCTAGCCTCGGTAGTGTTTATATATTTTAGCCATTTGGAGTCGAGACATTAGGGTAACAATTTAAAATTAGTGTACATTTTTGTATGGTGTTTGTCACAAGCCGGTCCCAACTCAGCTGCGTGCTAGTTGCTATACAGCAGTCAGCGCTGGTCCTCCGCTGACATCGAGAAGTGACGAATATGAGAGATAATAATAATTCTGGTGCAAAGGTTGTCAATCACTATTTATTCATCACATTATAACAGCGTTGCAATGCGGCCAGTAGTATAGGTACTTTTGCGCCAGGAACAGTCAGGGGTGGTTTGCTCGACTAAACCACCAGTTATAAATGTGACATTAAATATATGTAATAATTTAGCAATTAATTAGATAATAATAATATAATTGTGTAGATATAAGGCCATGGACTTATATCAGTAATAATGTATGTTATCTTACACATGCAATAAACTATTTCTATTTCATTCAAGCTTACAATATTCAATTTAGTTACGATTACATGTCTTATTTTTTTGGAAATACAAATGTTTATTTGGCATATTAATTAGATTAGTCTATTATCCGTATCAAAAAATATTTTTAGTGTTTAGTTTAGCAACGTAAGTGAATTTATTCAGAATTCCAGTTGTTTATATTAAAATATTTATTCATAAGTAACGTGAAACATTGAACATTTACAACTTTAATAATGTCACAACTAAATTTTCTTTCATTCACTGAAAATTTAAGGAAAATCAACTTCAGAATTAAGGAAATTTACGTAACATGCAATACGTGGGTAACTTATTAATTTATTTATTTTATCAACAAAACATTCAGATCTAGATATGGGAATACTTGTCAAAAAAAAGGTAATTTGCGTAACATACAAAACGTAACTTGTTAATTTATTTATTTTATCAACAAAATATACAGGCAAATCAAGAAATGGGAATACTTGTCATATGAGAATGATTTTACGGGATAATTAAAATCATTAAGTAGAAAATCTCACCCCAGTGTCCTTAGGGCGCAGCCAGGCGCGCGCCCCGAGCGGCCGGTAGTCCACCCCCCACCCCCGCAGCGTGCACCCCCCATCGTCCCACCCCGCCAGTTGAATCAGCAAGTGGCTGCTGTTGCTCCAGAACCACTCGTTTGTCGACGGTGCTATTGGTGCTGAAAAATAAAATTCTATGATGTTTAGAAAAATCTGATTATTTACTTACGACTTGAAATGATCAAGATTTTAAATATCGGATATTAAGATTAATTCCTTGGTAGTTTTTTACATTTGCATAAATATGGAAACTTTCATTTTTCACTTATCCAAAGTAGGAAATCTTTTTTTTTAGAAAATATTGCTGTTGTCACAATTAAGAGCCTGCTGTGTCCCGTTGTCGGTGAAGGCGTCCCAACTGCTTTTCTATTAACCACAGATTATTCAAAACAGCAAAGTTACACGTAAAAAAAACAAAATTATACATCAACCAGTAGATATGATTCAGTCAAGAGCAATAAACTGGACTGGATCAATTTTTCTTGTCATTGTTGAGGTGGAGCCTGCATTACATGCTTTGCATTGTTTAAATGATCGATAACTTCTTACCTCCTCCTAAAGTGCTGATATCCATGTAAGCAGGTTGCGAGGTCCCCACTCTGTTAGTCGCTGTGATCCTTAACGAATACTTAGTTCCGCATTTAAGGCCAGTCAACACATGTTTTTGCACGCCAGATAAATTCGCCAGCTTGCTCGCCATTTTGCTGGCAGGCCACGCTTCTTGCCACGGACCGTTGGATTCTTTCCAGGTCAAGCTGTAGGCTGGAAGAGTACAAAATATTTCCTTATTTTTACTGATTCGAAAGTGTAAAACACAGGCTTGTCTTTGAAGCAGGAAAAAATTTGATCAATGGAAAATGATATAATAAAAATTTGGCCTAAAATCTTGTTCAAGAAATCTTCTGCAAACTAAAGCATCATAGGCCGTCTCAAAAACCTATTATGCAGAAAAACCCCCTTACAAAATTCATGAAGCAACAGGCTATACCGATTAACTATTAGTGAAATAACTTGAGTTCAAACTAATTGCCACTAAAATACCACAAGAAATACTCACTAATCTTCTGGCTGGAGCTCTTATTACCAATACTGTAGTAGGGCTGCTCCCACTCCACCAGTATAGAGTCCTTGTAAGGCGTGCTCCTCAACACCGGAGCCTCAGGCAGCGGCAGGACAATCACCACATACTCCACGGAGTCAGACCCATACAGATTCTTCGCTAAGCATGTGTAGTTGCCGCTCAATGACTGATCTATGTCTGAGGGACAAATAAAATATTCTATTTATTTTTAGGCCGATAATAAGTTAAAGTGATGAGAGATGGTTTGAGATTAGCTGATGTATGACCACGGATACAAAAGAGTGTCTGTGGTCAGATCAATCTACCTAACCGATCTGACCACGGATACCTAACGTCTGATTCTCATAAAATAAGCACCTTCCGGCAGCCTTCCTTGAGAAGAGCCAGTGCATTCCAGACCAGGCTTGCTCTATCTAGAGCCAGAGATCCTAGAGAGAGCTTGTGATTAGTTGTGTTTGTTAAAAAAAAGTAAGGTATTAAGTCCATCAAAGTACTACACTTTGGCCGGCTAGCTTGCAGAGCTAAATAGCCTTGTTTATGTCGGTTTTTGGGCGTTTTACAATAGATTTGAGTACGTTTTCTCTTTGACACTTGTCTTGGTGCCAAATCTTATATTTCAATACATAAAACGGACTTGAACGCCTGTGTACAATTTTAACTAGGACTAAACTAAGCTTAAACTTAATACTCTTAGTATTAAGATTAAGCTTAGTGTAGAGGCCACTCCAATAAACTTTTTTTGCGAATATAGTGTATTCTTTCCTCGTTTTAGTATTAAATTGAGATACGTTTGAGAGAACAGCTTACCATAAAAGCATTTCCGCAAAGTCTGATAATTCGGGAAAAGACTACTTCAATTACGACCGATAGAATTTTTCAGTTTATAAATTGGTAATCGTAAACCGGACCGATTTCCATAAAGTTAAAATGGGAAAACAAGTAAAATATTCCCGTTAAAATAATATTGGTCCAGCTGTCCGCTATAAATCAAGTTCCAAACATTAAAAAACATACAGGTAAATTGAGTACGTATATTTTTTGGAAAGGTAGTAAATATAATCAGCCAGCGTCTACTTAGACTACTTACTGTTGATGAGCAGGCTGTCATCATGGTTCCTGGTGAACCTCGGATGGTGAGTGATGATGTTGTGCTTGTGGTACCACACGGTGCGGGGTGAGGGGACCCCCACGCACTCACACACCAGGAGCAGGGAGCTGCCCACTCCAACCGATACTGTGCCTCCGAGGGAAGCTACTCCGGCTACCACTGCGATAAATATTTGATGAACTTAAATATATTTTTTTAGCTATTAAGAAAATTATATTGATTATCATTTGTGCTTTTTGATAACCATTTAAAACCAGCCATGGAAAAGGTGAATGACAAAAGCATGCTTGGTTTCATTGGTTGCATTTTGACAACGTTGAAGCGGAATGACTGTCATAACGTAGCCAAGTTTGCTTAAGTCTAGCCGAGAGGAGAGCAAGACAGAGTTAACTCCTACCAACCTCTCTCTCTAGGAGTCTGTGTGAGTCGTCTGCTAGCGGCTCCTTCTCCCGCTGCAGTGCCAGCAGTGACCCAGGCCTCGTACGTGACTCCGCTGGTCAGCCCCACCAGCTCTGCCGAGGTGCGGGTAGAGGACGCGCGGTGCGGCTGTGGTATACCAGCGCTGTAGATGCAAGGTAAACAAACTAAGTATTATCGGTCTTAGATTTACAAAGCCGAAATAAAGTTACTTTTTTCATCATGAAGATTATATCTTTAACAATTGGATTTAACTATAATTTGATGAAATAACAAATATTAAATTCATTTTCTCGCTGACCAATATTTTTTAATCATATACCTTTTGTATCCTCAAATTACGGATTGGCTTATGCCTCTATGGTTCATGGTGACTTCAATGATTTACTTAGTCGGCTTCATCATATCATATTACAGCGTTTTAATACTGGGAACCGGTCTCCCGTGTGTCAGTGATTATAGAGGCCATACTCGTACTGAGTATGGCCTCTGACCCGTTTTATTTAGTACACCCCTAACCGATTGATATAACCTTATAATCTTGGCCCTAAACCTACCTACCTTCCGTAATCTAGAACAGCTTAGCAGAATACTTACCTAGAAGTAGGCTTTACGTAGACAGTGTAATGTAATATCTCTCCATTAGGATGCTCCGGTCTTTTCCAGCTGACGAGGAGCGAAGTTGAAGATAGCACTAGTACTTTTATATCTGCTGGAGCTCCGGGCACTGAGGAGGAGTAAACCAAAATTTTTGTTAACTATAAGGTTTACTATGGTCAGGCAGTAAATCTATAAATATATAAAAATGAATCCCTATATCCCTTGGTCACGCCATCACGCGTGAACGGCTGGACCGATTTCACATTTTTTTTTGTTGTGTTTGTTATTTTCAGGCGAAGGTTCTTGTTCTTATGACAGTTTTTTTTAAATATATATAAAAATGAATCCGTTTGTTACACTAAAACTCGAGAACGGCTAGGCTGGTCTTGAAATGATTGTCGTACTCCAGGGAAGGTTTAAAAGGTGAGAAACATACATAACTGTTAGGCGGTACGAAGTTCGGTGGGTCAGCTAGTAATGTATAATTTAATCGCAGAAGTCTCAATCACTTGAAAAATTGGTTTATTCTTGTTTATTTTCTATTAAAAAGTAGAATATTAGCTCTAAAGATAGATGAGGGGTGAAGGTGGCCAATATACTAATATCAGTACCGAGATAACATTGTATTTAAATTTCTCTCCGGAAACTACTATTTTAATAATAGGTACAATTTTTTAAAATCCTATACTGCTAGGCATTTGACCACAAGTTCGCACGACCACGGAAGTCAGCGATACTGTAGCCCTAGATGGAGCATGCCTAATCTGGAATACACTGGCTCTCAAGGAAGGCTGTCGGAACACACCATTAGGTTAGGTTAGGTTAGCTTGGCACCATTTTCTAAACACGACTTTATAACTTAGAGTATATATTTTATAGCAATATAGTAGAGTTAGAATGCTGTTGATTAAATATTTGCTTCCATTGACTAGTAAAAATAAGTTACCATCTTGTAAAGTAGCGCACACGATGGGGTAAGAGTAAGGTCCAACCCCGAAATTAGAGAAGCCAGCCACTTTGACCGTGTAGTTGGAATACTTCAGCAACCCTTGGAGATACTGCTCTATGTGGAAAGAGGTTTGATTCTGCCAGGCACCTTCTGAAAATAATTACACCGAGGCTTGTTCATTAGACCTGGTATGATGCTTACATCTTCTTATTCAGTTTTCTTCTATTTATAGAGACAGACGCAATATTAGCCTTGGAAGTGTACGAAATACATAAAATGGAGGATGACACAAGAAGAGTGATTTTTAATAATAACTTTAATCCATCCAGTAAAAACTTGACTCGTGCGATGCAAGTTAGGGACAGTTATTAGTTATTGACTGTGGCCTTTTGAATGAAATTGCGCAATTTTGTCGCTTTTTGGTCCCACAGTCGAGAATCTAGCCAACTTATAATTCTGACATGAAATTGCGAAATTTCTCGTTTTTTGATGCTACAGTGGAGACTTGCCAACTTATAGACCTGAAATTGCGCAATTTTCTCGCTTTTTGCTGCAAATTAAGCCACTAAATAAAAAAAAATTGTATGAGGCTCTACGGAAACTAATTTTGCATTTTCCAATTGCGATTTTTATAATTTACCTTCGGTTGCATAAAGTATGGTGTATCCGACGAGAGAATTGCCCTGTCCAGGTAAGACTATTGGCTGCCACCCCACCCGGAGGGACGTGGACGAGACGGCTGTACATTCTACTGACGATGGTGCTTGTTCAGGCGCTGGAATCAATATTAACGGCTTATTTAAACATGGATGTGGTCAAAATCCATTAAGTATAGAGATATGTAAGTTAGTGCCTTAGTACAAGCTAAAAAAGTTAGTCAATTGATTGTTAGGTAATTTTATTGTGAACTTACTTACCATTATAAGCCGCGCGAAGACCGCTGATACGTTCTACGATTGTTATTTAAAGATAAACAAAGTTAGGTGGTTTGTGGCTTAAAGTGATATTGTAATTTAGAAATTGAAATCTTACGAGTATGTTACCGATATTTGAAAGTTTTTAGAATATGTGTGTAATTAATTTAAAAAAATAGTTGTTTGACTATCTACAGATAATCTAAAAGTATACCTCCTTCTCTTGTATCTTGAAACACTGGTAAAGAGAAAGGTCCTGAACCAGCATTTGTGTAAGCGGAGACGGAAACAGCGTATCTGAAACACAAAACCATTAGTATAAGTTTCAATGCAGTTAGATTAATATTTATCTACTAAAATATCTACAATAAATTGATTATAGTAACATACCTAGTATTTTTTAAAAGTCCACTAAGCAGGGTTTCCTGCTTGCCGGATGTTTGGGAAACTTTTACTGTTCGTGTGTCTGTGTCTTCTGAAACTTAAACAAATTCTTCGTCAGTCGATTTGACGGAAATCTTTGTCTTTTCTGGTGTTGTTAGCAAAGGTTTCGATTATTTTTGTAATTGGTAATGTCGTAAAGTAATCTACGATAAGATCAAGTGTTATTACTTTCAGGGCAGAACATATATTTTTCATCCCACCATCTCGGAAAGAGTATTTTTTCCATTCGATATCTGAGTGCTATAGCACTTTTTATCCGCTAGAGGATAAAGTAAATTTGAATTAAGAATATCGTGTGCACTAAGTTTATTGAATTAAAAATCTATTTACCTTTGGTGCCGAATTCATCATACAACCATTTTTATTTTGTTAAAAACTCAGACTCGGAACCTTTTTGCTGCACTTTTTTTTAATTTGTTTTGCGCGCGCCATTATCTTTTCACGTCATATTGTTTAAACCTTATGTTAAAAATAAGTGAAAAAACTAAAACGAGTGATTCAATTTTTCTATTTTTCGTATGTAGTCATTTCCTCGCTAAGGTGGGATGAAAAGTTACGTGTTGAACTCGAGTGCAAAGATTTGAGTCATATAAAAGCAAAGGTAGCAACATCCATGCTTGCTTAATGGGGGAATTAAAAGAATTAAGGGAATTAAAAGAGCACAAGGTGAAAAATTTTTTCACCTTGTGCTTTTTTAATTCCCTCGCTAACGCTCAGGATTCTAATTTTTAATTTTCAATTTTAGAATTCTACGCTTGCTCGGTTATCAAAAGTGAGCACGCGGTTAAAAAGCAACTTTGCACTCTTGTATAACAAATAACTATTTACCCTCACAAATTGTCTCAGGTTACTTAAATTAGAGTTAATATTTGAAAGTTTTGTTAATCAATTTTTACAAAGTTCCAATGTATGTGATTGGGTTACACACATTTCCCTTCTTTATATTAGTTTTTGAATTTCTTGACCCGTTTTTTTTCTTAGCACAAATCACTTGAAACTACTTTTGTATCTAAAGCATATAAACGTTGATTTTTTTTCTTAAAGATTGTCAGCTTTTCGCATCTCAATTACTAACCAGTCCCAATGTTCTGCGGTACAGCCCTCACATGGTACCCGAGCAGCACTCCGTTGTGGAAGTCCTTGAGTGGCGCGCTCCACGACACCTGCAGCTCGCCGGGCCGCTCCGTCGCTTCTACTTGCAGGTTCACTGGCGCTGATGATGGAGCTGGGAGACAGAAGATTTGTATTAACATCTTTAGAAAATCAATTGTTTCTCTTAGAAAAGAGACAACCGATTTCAAATATACCCATTATTGGTATTATAGGAAAAAAAAGTATTCATAAATTGAGAACCTCCTCCCGTTTTGATGTCACTTAAAAGCATCGATAATCTAAACATGATGTACATGCATTTAGAAAAGCTCTGAAAATCAGGCATGTGACGCCTCTACGACTAAGAAGACACATTAATGACTGACCTTCCTCATGGGTAGTGAAGTGTACCGGGGGAGTGTAGACGCTGACACCGACTTGGTTCCCCGTGGCCACTCGCACTGCGTACGACGAGGCTGGACGCAGGTTCTGCAGCTCGAAGGTCTGACGGAGATCGTTGTCTTTTCTGGAGTTGAGAACAAAGGTGTTGCGCTCGGTAATATCGTGAAGCAATATATGGTAAGTCCTGGATGATATGCCTGATGCTATATTTGGTAAAACTAACTAACTCTTTTAAAATATGTATTTAACGACATATCTTGCAACTTATATTGAAGTTTAGGACAGAAAAGTTTAGCTTAGAAAAATCACAAGTGAAGCTTAATTTATTTGGACAGGGATTTCGCACAGACGCGCCTACGTTGCTCTTATTTCAGGAAAAGTTTTGGGCACTATAACGTATATATACGTTTCAACCCATAACGTGCACGTTGCAGGGCTCGGGTCTCTCCAATGATTAAGGCGTATGCCATAGTCCACCATACTGTTCATATATGTTTAAATTTTAACGCAGATGTCTTCATATGCTCCTTCACCGTTTAAGCTTATTGTAATTAATTATACCATGCACTTACGTGAAAAACACAGAGGTACTTGCCTTTACCTGGGATTGAGCATACGCCTTTTTGCTTGTGAGACAAGAAGTTCACCTAATAAACTGCCACTAACTTTATAACTATTTGGCTAGGCGTTACTGTCAGGATAGCAATAAGTTATTTATGATATTTTTGTACTTCTAATGATGGATATTACTAGTCTCCACTAGCAAAATATGTCACCTGGTAACGTTGAGCAGCACAGCATGCTCCCAGTTGTCAGTGAAGTGTGTATGCGAGTACTGGAGCGTGTAGTGCCTGGAGTGGGCTCGTAGCGTGTCACGCCAGGAAATAGTGCAGGTACGTGACCGGACTGACTCCACTCTGAGATCAGCTGGTGGTGTGGGGGGCTCTGAAAACCAATAGCGTATGGTATGGGGTATTGATACAGACGCACGAGGTCACTCATAAAGTTATGACACTTTAGCTAACGGTCTAAGACCACAAACAAGCTTGCGGAAATGGCGGCTCAGTAACCATGGTTTGCACAGTAAAGCCAAGAAAATGTTCCCTATTCCTCAACTCCTAAGAAGCGAGACATATTATCAGTCACTCGCCATTGGAGGATTAAAAGCACTTTGACACTGGATGATCCGATACACACAAGGTATTATTAATAAATAAATACTAAATTAATTTATTTCAGGCAACAAGGCACGTACAATAAATAATTTAAAATACATATTAACACATGGAGCAAGTACGACTGGAAGTTAGGCTTCCCAAAACTTGACTCCAAGCACTGCAGCTTCCCCCAGGCTCTTCTCCACGTAGGTCAGCATTTGAGCTCCTGATATACTTGGATCCACACGTGATAGGTACAAGAGAAACGTTGGTTCTATTGCTTTCAGGTCAGTTCCTCGTTTGTTGAGATGGGGGGTACTACGACGTCGTTTACATTTCTCGACAAGTGTAAAGCCATCACTGTCCACTTTCCTCGTATCCAGAGCGGACTACGTCTTGGTCCGTTGCGCCTTCGTCTTATGATGCATTCATCAGAAGGCATACCAATCACAGGGATAGGTTTAGTAACAAACAGCTGCGGCAAGTCCTGGATAAACGCAATCGCTTACCCCAAATTTGCGCTTGTCGCCAATACTCCGCTACTATAAAAAAGTCTGGTAGAAAGATAAGTCTGACAAATAGCAGAGTATAAATGAGTCAGTTACCCAAAATAGTAAGATGCAAATTGAAGGCAGCAGTTCCGTAAGGGTTGGAGGCGCGGCACTGGTACACCCCCGCATCGCTGCTCTCAGAGTACTGCAGGCTGACCCTACTCACAGGACCTAAGGGTGTCTTACTCTCTGACACCTTCACTCTGGAATATCCAAAAAAATAATTTTTTTTAAAGGAACGAATTAAATGTTTGTTTGTGAAAAAACACAAGTACGCTGTCAGTTCGAAAGACTAATCAATCAAATGAAAATCAATAAAATGTTTGTACTCTGGTACAAAAATTCATTGCTTTTTATGCGTATGCCCCTAATCAGAAAAATATTGTCTGCAACAACTAGCGCTACATTTCTCGGGTCTAGTGACCTCACGCACTTTAAGTTAGGCTGATTTTGAACATATAGGACGCTACTTTAAAATACAAGGCTTTGTTTAAAAATTATGTTGGCCAACGGATATGAGCTAATCGAATGTTGATGAATTGTTACTCAGTCCGGGATAATGTCTGCCGGATGCTTCCGATGTATTAAATTTTCAGCTCTACCTCGTGGGCGATCTGTTGTTTGTTAGTAACAAGTTTTAGCTCCTAGACGCTTTATTTACCTCTGTCCCTGCGAGTCTAATGGAACTCCGTCGTGCGTCCACGTCATCCTGATGGGTTCGTCTCCCAACGGTCGACACTCTAGTGCTATAGGGTGTCCTAGCCGTGACGTCACATTCGACGATGAAGCCTCGAAGTGTACAGGTTCTGAAATTCATAATTGTTTTATTTTTTGGACAAGCCAATACACAAAGCGAGGGAAGAGTGTGAGCTTTGAATCTGGTAAAAGTCGTCCGTCAGTTCTCGTTTGTATCTAGAAATTTGTACACGCGTAGATGTCAAATTCCAACCCAACCTATCTCGCTATGGGGGAAACTCGGAAATCAAAGATTTATAAAGTGCTTTTTTTATTTGCTAAGCCTCCAGTTAACGGCTGAAAATTCAATAATATATGTATATAATATGCGAAATATAACTTTAACAAATTATTTTCAATAAGAGAGAACAGTAAATAGCTGTATTTAAAAAAAGTACTGTGATTCGTCAAGAACTTCACTCGGTAAATATTTGTGGTCATATAATCAACATCTACTTAATCATCTTAAAAAAGAATCCGTGGTCTCTAAGTTAATTCTATTTTAAGCAATAGAATTAACGAAAAGGAACAAAATCTCAGCGGCGATTGTCGATAAGTTTCAAATTCCTCAAAGTACCTAACATTAAAGTAGGTGCGAGTATCCCAAAGCCACTTTCAAAGGATAAATCTGCGACAAGTTACCGTGTCTCAGTTGTCTGCCCGTTTACAGCTTTGCTGGCCAGACAAACTTTGAATAAGCTGCTACCTTCCTAAATTTAAAGCGGAGAGTTGCCAGTTTTATGTTGAGTTGTTTAAATTACTTTCGTGGAATAATGGTCGGGTGAACGTTTCGAAGTTCCAGGAACTGTGTTTGTGACTGGTGTTTTATATAATTACTGTTACAGATTATTTTGAATCGTAGCTACTGTACAGCTTTTCATTAGTTTACGAAATTATTTAATGGGGTTTTTGAAAAGTTTATTTTTGTGTGTTTTCGTATCGATTTATAGCATACAAATAAATTTAAATTTCATACAATATTGACTGAAGATTAAAAGCTATAGTTGGTAAGACAGATCATAACTAGATATAATATGACGAATTATTAGGAATATAGAAAGTAAAGTATTAATGTATTATAAAGCATTCAAGTAAGAAAGTTAAGTCCCGGTATAACATTGCTAAAAACTCTTACCCTAAGATTGATTACAAACATCGTAAAGAAGTTTTGATAGACTTAAAAAATAAAATCTCCGCCATTTGCAAACCACTTTCTTTTGTAAGTAAAATAACATTTCAAAAGTATCGCCTGCTCTTAGTATTTTCTGAGTTCACTTGATTTATGAACCAGCTTTGATAGTAAATAGGTAGCATTGTTGTATCGTCTGTTATTAATCAAGTAACTATGAAATAGTTAAAAGTAGAAGTTAAGTATCTCTTTACTTACTCTTACTCTCTTTTGTCTATTATGCATCCATTATAATACTCGTATCACCCCATTTGAAATAAGGCTCAGCGATACTTCGAATCTATCGGTAACTCACAATCACAATCACACGCCCTCACACACACACTTAACATGCATTAGTGTCTAGATAACAAATACCTAACTGTAAGAGTTTTACTTGTAGTTTGTAGAATCATAATAATGTTAAGACCTTTTTAAGGAAGAGACTGGAGTCACCCTTTTTTATTGACGAGGGGGAAATCTTCTACTAGATACCCGACTACATTAGGGTGCAGCCGGGTTATGTAGGATTGTACCTACTAAAACCCCTAATTTTTTGTGAGTTTTCAGTTTGTTCAATTTAACAGTACTTCAAAAGGCTGTAAATATAGGCGAATTGCGATCAAGTGCAAGCATCCTAGTGACAGGACCAGTGATAGTAGAACTAAGACGACTTAAATTTTTTTTGCTATTTTTTTACCGTCCAAAAATAGTAAAGCTATCTCTATTGAATTTATACGAGGATTACAGCAAAAACAAACATTTAAAAGTAATTTTTTATATTCAACAGTACGACATTTTTCTATATCTATTTACAGACAGACAGCGTCAGCTAATATTATTTTCTCCATTAAAAAATCACAACATTATTCTTTTAATCAAACTACTACGGAGGTAGATATCATCACCTATTTACTTTACAGTTCTTTAACATCTCTATAATATTAGTATAGATACTTACTGTTAACACTCATCCACACAGTCTTGCTGAGCGGCTGCCCCACTCCGTTCTCCACGTTGCAGGAGTAGAGGCCCTCATCTCCGAGGGACACCTCCTCGATAACAAGGGTGCCGTTAGGGAGGCTCAGGATGCCGCCGCCGGCCAGCTCGAGCACTGGCTGCCAGGTGCCGAGGAGTGCTGAGGAACCAAAAAAAGTATTGTGACAACCATAATAACAAAATCTGATAGGTAATAATAATGAAGCTAATGAAAGATGTTATACTTTTTTATAATATTATCATAAAGTATTGTTGTTAACTGTTTGTAGATTATTTGATAATCAAACCTAAATTATTAATGTTTAAAAATAAAGAATTGTTCCACAACTGAATTTATATGTAAATACTATTTTGTTGATTTGCCGTCTTTTAAATAAACCATAACCAATACGACTTCAAATTTAATTTATTTTTGGTACTTTTGTTTTACCATCTTTCTTCATCCAATGGACCTGTGGTTGGGGGTATCCACTGGCACTGCAGGACACAGTTCCTTTCCTCCCCAGAAGCAGAGACGAGTTAGACGGTTCTTCCAACCATTTCGGAGCGACTAAATAAAGAAGAAATATCAACGGATTAGTTAAAAAGTTGGGTAAAATCGTTTAAAATATTTGATGCTCATTACTATCTACAATGGACAAAGAAAACTATAGAATGGATACCAAGATCAGTCAAAGACTAGGACAGGAGTGGAGAAGGGTTGCAAGAGATAGGAAAATATGGAATACACTGGGGGAGGCCTACGCCAAAGAGGCGACATCTGCATAAATAACAAAACAATTTGACATACTAAAATGTGTAATTGACTAATTTAATTAAACAATAATAATTATTAATACTTAGTTAGAAGAATGTAGGTTTAAGTAATTTGACATATAATTCAGTTTAATTTATAATATAATGAAATGCTAGATTTGTAAATAACATTACATGCATGCAGATGAATAAATGGCTTTATTACTATTTTTTATATTTTTACTTTTACTATCTACAACTTTTTCACCTAACACAGGGGCCTAAGAAATAGGGCAGATGAAAATAATTGTTTTCAATTGGTTAATTGACTGAAAAATATAACAGAAAAAAAATCTTTCTCTTTTTATGAACACTCAACCAGATTTAAATTCAACTTGGCGTAAATATGAGTAACACACACTCTCGATTATTAGGTTAATTTTCTCCATCAAATTCCTTAAACTATCACAATTAACATTAAACCACGACTGCTAAGTTTCCAACTACCATTACCTTTGATGTAAAGTTCGGTGGATCGATTAACCTTCGCCACGTGGTTGGAAGCCACGCAGGTGTAGGTGCCGCAGTGTTCCAGGGAAACTTTCTTGATTACTAAAGCGCTGAATAGTTCGGAATTCCTTTCAACTACCTGCAACGTTGATTTGCTATTTATTTGAATAGATTGATAAAGACAATAAGGAAAACAACCATCATTAGAAACGTTGAAATGATTATTAAAGACATTTGTATTTGAATTAATAAATTATATATGGGACAACATCCACATGAAGGTCTTTGGGTCCCAAACTAGGCAAAGAATAATAATCACTGACTGTATATTCCAATTTATATTTCCTATCTTAAAAGCTTGAGTCTCAAATTAGTATAAAACACAGCCATCGTTAGTCAAACCAACCTTTAAATTAGGAGGAATCCTTTTCCCATCTTTCAGCCATTCAAAATGAATCGGCAAGTCACCAGTTCTCACATTGCAATAAATATTAGCTACTTGCCCTTCTTGCAGATTACTTCCTAATAAGAGATCATCTAAAACTGGTGCTTCTATGACTTGAATCTCAAACGCCCTTCTGGCCATTTCTCCACTTGGACTAGTAACTATACAAGTGTATATAGCTCCATTCAGCTCTTTAGTGACCTCAGTGATGGATAAAATTCCGTTAAGGTTGATGCTCGGTGCATCTCGTCTCGATTTTCTATTTGGATGTAAGTTTCTCTTGTATCGCGATGAGAAAAGACTGTTGCTGTTTAAAGTCTTTCCTTGATATTCCCAGTCTATTTTACTGCAAAAAAATAACAAACATCTTTCTTAGATAACTCATTCCGTTGCATGTCGAAATTGTGACATTACGTTATTTACCTATTTATATGTATTAGCAGCGTTATTTATTTGTATACGGACTTTAATAATTTTGATATCACTATATTTAATATAAATCTAAACAAGAGTCAAGGCTTTTTTTACCTTATTGGATAACCATAAAACGGACATCGTAAGCTGAGTGCATCACCACTTTGTACCTTTATCGGTGGCAGAGCCCTGATGTACGGAGGACCTGGAATCATCAACATCTGTTACTTTATGAATAATAATTCATACTAATTTTTCAGGCGTTTTGCTGAGATTTGATTGTTAATAAGATGTGTTTTTACACATAAGCAATAAATTATGCATTCATAAATTTAAGAAGGTAGTTGATAAGTTTTTAAATTAAAAAAAAAAAAAAGAAAGCAAAAACACATTTATTCTGTACACACAGGACACCTAATACTACTACAACTAATTACTTAAAAGTAAACAAACATTTAAAATAATAAAGTAGGTCGAGTCGCAGTGTCCCGTGCGACACAAAAGGTCAGCGCTCAGCATGATGCTGGAGATTGCTCTTCAGCGCTGATTTGACCCTTTAAAACAAATATTATTGTTATTGTTTATTCATAAATTCATTTATAAAGAGCAGAAAAAAATTATCTGAATTTTTTATGGGATATTTATCTGTGATATTTAGTAGACATAAATATCCCGAATAAAAATTAAAACACGTTATATGATGTTTAATGTTAAGTATGGATGGATGGTTGTCTAGAACTACCAACGATAACATAAGTAGAAAAATGTCTTTACCATAAACATCAAGTCTATTTTCGTGAGTGGCGGTATGGTCTCCTTCCTTCGCAATGCAAGAGTAAAGTCCACCGTCTTCGACCCTCACTCGGGTAATATTTAGTTGAGCGACCACCGAGTTATCTGACGTCATCACTTGACCTAATGCATACCTGAAAAATTTGCTGATCATAGTAACTCATGCTATTAGATTGCTTTTATTTGTAATAATGCATGGACATAAAGTAATTTATTCGTTAGTTTTGTCTATTAGTTAGTTATATGAGATATCAAAAAAAATCTAAACGGTTACCAAAATAGATAAATGTTCACCAAAAAAAGTTTGTTCACCAAAAAAAGTTGTTGCTGAAAGTATTTAGAATGTAAAAAAAAATAACCTGAACTTACTGCAAAATTTGTTGAAGAAAGTATTCGGAGTGTTATAATTAATTAGGTGACCGTTGAGCCATAATGGGCACCAAAAAAAATTATTGGTGTCTTTTCAAATTATACCCTTGCAAAAGTTGCCTTTCCTCATAAAATCATATTAAAATTGTTCCTTTTTGTTAGTTAATTTGTTAAAGCTATTACATGTCACATATTTTTCAATTGCATTAGGTCTAAATTATTGAAAAATGTGTTGGAAAGTATGGATGTACCTTGGGTCAGTATTACTGGTAACAATGGTACCGTCTCGTTCCCATATGAACTGTGGAGGTCTGTCACCGGCGGCGGAACACTGCATGCTGATCTGAACAATTGAAAACAAATAACCTCTTGATAATAATATGGGACAACATCCACACAAAGGTCTTCAGTTGCTATGGTAACCTGATGACTGATATACATACTTATTTATACGAGTATAGTAAACACCCAGATACATGTATAACAGACATGTTTAACAAAAAATTTAACGTGTCCGGAGATCGAACCCGGGACCAGCGGCGCAGAAGCAAGGTTGCTACCAGCCAGTCAATAGAACGTAGTATATTGAAATAACTTTAAACTAATCTTTTGAACTAATTTCAACAAAGGAGATAGCTTACAACTCGTCCGAAACCCATTTGTAAAATCCTGTTTTTTGTTCATAACGGTATTATTTTAGGTGGTCTCAATTAAATTGAATCAAACCAGTCCAGTAGTCCAACAAAAAAAAGTAACTATTAGATAATTAATAAAATATTATTTGTATAATTACTTAATTATTAGATTACATGAAAGTAACTATTACAGAGGTAAAAAAAACCTATTTTTTTGTATACCTTAAATAGAAGTCTGTCTTTAGTTTCTAAAAGTTCTACTTCATAAGTACTTGGGAGTTACGTTAGAGAGAAAAATAAATCCACTCACATCACCGCCAGGAGTGACTGTCCTCTCAGTAAAGTGCTGCGTGATCATCACCCGACCATCCGACATTCTTTTTCTTCTATCCAAACCTGCAACAATGTATAACTACTTTAAGCAGAGTTCAAACAAGTGGTTAAAAGTGATTTCGAAAACTCCGACTGCAAGAATTTAAACACACATATCTTAAACAGAGAAATCGCGGGATGCAGCTACGTATAGCCTATGACCATCTGCAGGTGCAGACGAATATAATGACACCGCTCACATAAAAATGCGACAAGCCGTTTAGGCTCTAGGGCGTGCTAGCGAAATACATACATACACTCGAAAAATATAAGCCTACTTCTTTCGCAGTCGTTTAATTTTTTTTTTATTTTGTTTCTAGATTCTTTAGAGCGAAAGATCGATTTATTTCTTCATAAGATCTAGCTTCATAATTATGATCCTATCTCAAACAAAGATGGTAGTGGTATTTCTATCTAGCTCTCAAATGGATAGGTTCGAAGCGTTGCTAGGCAACGTGACGTCACCAACATGGCGGCATAGATATTCAGCAAGGTGGTAGACCGTAAAAGCGTTGATTGGAGCACTCACTGCGCTAACTAGGTCTTCGATGTACGTACAATACGTTGCAACATTTAATGCAGGCACGAGTACATAATATATATTCACATAAGGACATATAATTATGCAGACATTAATATTAGCAACAACTTCGAAACTAATCATCATACAATTTAGTTCTCCAGAGGCTAGATTTCTAACTTTAAGCTGTAAAATATCCTATCAACTATAACAAAAACATACGAGTATAACATACATTTTTATTTCTAAGCCATGATTGGGTGTTTCGTAGATTTTGGCAGGATTCGAACATTATATGAGGTTGTAGAGCTATTCTTGTAGTTATTTGCCTTTTAATTCGAGCTGGAGCGATAATTAAGAATGTATCATGAATGTATTTTGTATTGATAAACTAAGTAAAACATAGCATATTTACATTAGCGCATATTTTTAATTAACAATTAAAATGTCAAATTTACAAAATATGCTATTGTAGTACGTCAATAAGAAATAATTATTCGTTACCTTAACCTTGCTCTTGAAGTGTACGCATACTGAGTCGAACATTAATTTGGCAGCAAATCTGCCTGCAGCGTCCCATCAATTACTTGCATCCTTGATGAGGTCTCATGATGCAGTTCTACAGTACCTGCTCCGTATACACTATTACTATTTCTAATTGGTAATATCTGTCGATCAATTTCAGTAGATCCATTGTCCAGATCCATCATGGATCTAGTGAGAATTTCTTTTTCTTAATAGTTATTTTCTTTAATAGCGTGGTTATAAGGAGAAGTTTTCTCGCTAGATTTGTAAACAGATCCAATTTGTATATCGTGTCAGACCTCATATCTGTGAGCGTCAGCCTCAAATATAGCGAAAGAAATATACATATATGCACTCGTAAAAACTAACCCACTTTCTTTCGCAGTCTGGTAGATACGAGTAGGCTAAGAAACAGGAGTGTGGCAACAAAGATACGTATTGTTATTATGTTAGAGCAGCTCTAACCATCATTATTTATGAAATCATATTTATATTTAGGAGTCTTACGGAATATTCTCCTAGATATTTAATAATAATATTTTTATTATAATCCACTAAAGACTAAAGCAGTACATAACATTTTAAAACGAATTTATAAGCAACGTGTTTTGAAACTAACTTTGTTGAATGGGAGCCTGAATTTCCACACTAGGATAATTCCTGTGTTGTGTAAAACAGTATTGTGAATATTATGAGGGATGTGTGCTGAATTATCTCAACCTTCTTTTAATCAGGCTGGACGGTCTTAACTGCGAACTTGCGTTCGCCTTATCCTGCACTACTCTCAGATCTTCCGTAATACATAAATGATAGTGAAATGTAGATAGATAGAAAGATAGATCAACGCTTTATTGTAGACAAACAAAACATAACAATACGAAAATATAAAATTACTTTATTTATTGGTGGCCTTAGCGCTAAAAATGATCTCTTCCAGGCTACTTTGGATGGAATCTGAAAAAATTTATAGGACGAGGGTGTATTGTGGTGCAAATTCTTCGTAATTTTATTTAGCAGAAGTTCAAAATAGTATTATTTAACTATAAGCTCGGTTTCATTTGAGTGTTATTAAGATAAGTGGAATTTTTAGCGTATGAAAAATAATTGACCCGATCGTATCAA
Source organism: Ligdia adustata (assembly GCA_947049295.1). Taxonomy (NCBI): domain Eukaryota; kingdom Metazoa; phylum Arthropoda; class Insecta; order Lepidoptera; family Geometridae; genus Ligdia; species Ligdia adustata. Next base: position 9,252,473 of record OX346237.1, read on the forward strand.
GATTAGAAAGGTGCAGTATAAATCTAGAACCTTCTTTGCACGGTGGTGTAGAAATACTTAACTGGGTAATGATAACACTAACCCTCGCGGACGTCCGTCTCGATTTGCCCGTAGATTGCTTCGGAATTGAAGCAAATTGGAATCAGACGCGCCTTTGCCTTGCAGGTGGGGGCTAGTTGAGAAGCAATTTCAAGGGGTAACAGATATTTGAATAATTTGCATTTTGAGTAGACGTGTGAAAACATGTGTTTGAGAAATAGGAACTCGTTCCTTGCTTACATTTTCAAAAATAAAGTATTTGTTCTTTTGCGATGTCAAGATTATAAAAGCATGCTCAACTATAATTAATATCAGAAAAATATAATGTAATTATCCATGCCTTCCTAAGTGTTTTTAAGGAGGTTCACTTATCTTCAATAACTTTGCGAATTGTATCCATTAGGTACCTACAAATGAAATTCTTGATCATTACTATTGGCTTAGTGATAAATGTCAGGGAAGTATTGTAAACGACATAGAAAAAATACTATTTTATTTTTTCTACATTCTAGTATGTTTTCTATGTTTATTTCGTATAGTTTTTTCTTTTCAATTCAGTATAGATTGGGGTCACCGTTATATGCGCTTAATTTTTTCTGGATTTATACTCGTAGTATGTACACTTTTTTTTAGAAAAGTAACGCGTGTTTGATTAATTTTTAAGGGTTAAAAAGACGAGCTATGCGTGTACCTGATTGTTGGAAAAGCTCAACTATAGTTTAGTTCACATTCGGTGAGCTTCATCAGGGAAGAAATGAGTTGTTCGTGTCCTCAATGATATTACGTCTCGCACTGCGCTTGGCCGCTCGCCGCGCACGATGGCATTGCCGGCTGCAGGTGTTGGGTTAGCAGACAGTACACTCTTGTTTCTAAGCCATTCTGATATCTGGCGCATTTTGATAGGACCAACTTAAGGCTCCAAGTGTCTTGTATCTATAGAAGCGTCATTAGTCTTCGATTATAATTTTATCTACACACAAACACACCTCTATGCCGCTGTATACATATGCACATGCAGTCGGACGTATAGTATGGTAATCAAACGCCATAATTGAAGTTGCGGTGCGTCACACACACGAATGGTCGCAATGATAGGTTGGTGACGTCAACTGTACCGCGGATGAAGCTTATTAAGAGGGGTATTACAGAATACCGCGTAAATGCGTAGTTTTCCGCGTTCAAATTGTGTACTTGGCCATAGTTTATTTTGTTTGCAATAGCTCAATAAGTGAGTTTTGTTAAAACTATAATACCGATGTCGTATTTTTTTGCAGTACAATAATTTCAGTTAGCCCTTTCTGACAAAAAAAAAATAATCATAAAAAAACTCGCTCGATCGGTCAGTAAAATATAATACACTATGGATCAAGAAGGTTTTAGTAGTCACGCCCGCATCTCTCTGGTGCGAGCGGGTAGTAAGGTCTGAATGAAGGTATCGGTTGCGTAGCTCGCCGACATTCTCGGAGCGTAAAATACCTAAACTTGAGCAGCGTCCAAACGTTAGTGCGCTCTTATATGTGGTATGTTTTAATCTTTAAAGAAATAATTAATTTGAAGATCTTGCTAACTACACTTGCAAACTTTCCTATCTCGTATTCCATTGTTTGCGTATATGTGAATTGATTTGGCATTATGCGTATTGCATTTTTTGCGTGTGTGTCAAAATGCGCATATAAAATTAGTCAAAATTCGCGTTGGTCTTTATGCGTCCGAACGTATATAGATACATAGGAAATAATTTATTTAAGTACGTGGAAAACCATATTGGACTTAAAGCACTCTAGTGGAGGAAAATTTTGGTAATATGGTCGCCCAAGAGCTTAAATCGTTACTGTACAGCCAAAGTCATTGGTTCAAGTATTTTACCAAGTATTGCATGCTTCAATCACTTTGAAGTGATATGGTAGCGAGGGTCCAGTCTCCGTTTTTCTTAATTTCCTGTTTGTTTTTACGATTCATCATTTCATCACGCTAATATCAAAAAAGTGAAATTTATGCGTGTGCATGCTTGTTGCTCTTTCACGTTAAAACAGTTATACTGATTTGGATGAAATTTTGAACTCGGATAGCTTATATACTTACCTCGATAAGCAAAATCTCGTGTGCCACACCTATTTTAGTGGTTGTGTAGTTTACATTCCGTCTAAAATGTCTACTGCATGGCCTACATTCGTAGGCTGTACGCTTTGATCAAATGGGTTGTCTATCAGCTTTGTTTACTCTCTGGTTCCTCCTATGACCAGTAAATTGGAATCGAATCGGGGCAGAGCGGCTGAATCCATATAAGAAATAGCTATATGTATGTACTGTACACAGTTAGAGTGATTAGAAGACTGAATTTTAGTGCTTTGCACACTGGCCATCAGACCGATTCCTCATACTTACTTATGTTTTTTAAACAATGGTAAATCCTACGCAAAGAACAATACCACCTTCCGAAAACAGACATACAAATTTTTTAGCATTGTATTACAATTTTAAATTCATTTTTAATTTCAAAAAGGATGACGTTCTCAATATGTCAGGGACTTTTTACCATTATGATTAATGAGTCAAATAAAAAATTTAATTAAATTAAATAAATTAATTATAATTTAATTTAAATTATTAATTAAAATTTAATTTAAATTATTAATTAATTAATCGCCCGATTTCTCAGACATGGCTGGACTGATTTAAAAATGATTTTATCCAATTGGGCTCATGTAAATTTTATTAAGTAGTTTTTTTATAATCAATACAACTTAAAATTTTTGAGTATAACACAAATGGTAATGAGGCACATGTCTTAGAACTGAACGTACCGAACTGATAATAGTATATAATTTTATGACATTTTTGTACGAGTAACGTATGTTTTGCTGGCGATTTGAAGATAATTTTCACTTTTGTTGAAATATTACCTGTAACGTAACTTAAAAAGAACGGCTGTAAGGGTTTCAATCTTTCAATGTCTTTAATAAACAGAAATCGGCGATTTGAGCGAATGGTAACCAAAGTTAGGACCCACCTTTCATCTTGATAATTGCACCAGGGATGATACCCGTCCTTAGCAGAAGTAAGGTTTTCTGACTCATAGCCCAGCTCATGATAAAGAAGGGTGTGGATGATAATGAAAGCCAAACAAATATTCTGCTAAAAATGTACTAATTGCTCCCTAAACGTTATCCACAGTCAGCACAAAGCAAACCCGTTAAAATACTCATTTGTCAACAAAAAACACTCACACAAATAACACAACACAGAATAGAAGATCATAAAAAGCCCTAAAAACCTCCCATTCACACACTACTTATCAGTAAAGGTAAGAACGCATTAGGACGGAATGAAAAGTAGGCATGCATATTTTTATGCCACATCCTAAATTATTAAATTTAGTTAAAGACATGTTTTAGAAATGTATGGTGCTCCGGCTAGGACAGTGTACGTGGTACTATAAATAGTTTAGAGATTATTAATCTTTAATCTATCAACCCAATTCAAAATAACAAAAGTTATCGTACTGTAAGAGAAGATAAGATAAGATAAGTTTATTACACAAAAAAAATAATTACAAACAGATTTAACGATATAGGTATTAAGTAGTTACGAAATTACAAGTTGTAATAACAGTGAGTCCCAAACTAAGCACAAGCTTGTATCTTGGGACTCTGTGCGAAATACTAGGTACTACTTTATACAGTTTGATTAGTTCACAGCAAACATGAAGGAAAATAAAAACAATAAACAATTTCTGGGTTTACTAAATAACCTGGTGTGAATTGTGAAAGATTTAACTATAGATTTAAAACCAATGAGGAGAATGATATTTGTTCTACTAAGTACAGGTATGTAGGTATATTGTAATTAAGCTAACTAGTGTAGGATGAAGTTGTGAGGGGATGGAGGGAAAAATATTGTGAGGTTGTAATTGTAAATTATTCGAACGGCCTCTAGTCTTTATAAATATTTCCTATCAAGATTTCAGTCTCGTCGTAAGACAAAGAAAGAAACCAGGTTGTCCGAGTTTTCTTGTATTCGAACTTAGAAATATTGCTGATGTCTATATCGGCTTGCCTGCAAATCGTGTTAAACGTGCAAGGAAAAGAATATGTTGGACTTCGTCTACCAATCAGTGAACCAACGCAGGGAACTGGGATTCTGTAGCCTCTTCTGTGCATTATTAAATCAAAGTCATGGCGCTGGCTTAGACTGTGCGAACCCGCAGCACCTTGAAATCCTTGTAAAGAGTGTCTGTCGAGTATCGAAAAGGTTTACGAAGAATGACTTTAATTAGTGCTCTTTGCGACCTTTCTACGGTTATAAAAACTGTCTTACCTACACTGCCCCAAACTGAGATGCAGTATTGAATAATAGGCTGACACAGTGCAAGATAAATTTGTCTCAAAAGTGTGATAGGAGCACAGTCACGGAGGTTCTTCATGATGTATGTTAGTTTGCGGGTACGAGATGATACGTCCAAAATGTGACGTTTGTATGAGAGATTCTGGTCGATGGTAACTCCTAAATATTTTATGCTGCTGGTTCGACTGATACAGCTACATGAGCAACATAAGTTTTGTAAGGGATTATTTTTACAATGGTGTATTTTTAATACTTTACTAACAGGTGGTTGAAATACACACGTTTTGGAGAAGGTAACGTATTTCGTTTTGGAAGTATTTAAAGTTAATAAATTTCTATCTAAAGTTTTGGAAACCGTGGTTAAGCCATTTTCAGCGACTTTAAATACTTCTTCCCAGGTGTCCCCATGAAATATTATGGCAGAATCGTCCGCGTAAGTAATTATTTCTGCGTTAACTATTTTTGGTGATAATATTTCATTGATATACATTAAAAATAGCGTAGGACCAAGTATACTACCCTGCGGGACTCCATAAATGATTGGCAGGATGTCGCTAATATGGTTACCAACTTTGACGTGTTGCTGTCGATTTGAAAAGTAGCTTTCAAACCATTGCAACGCAACCCCTCTGACTCCAAATGAGTCCAGTTTCTTCAGAAGGAGTCCAACTGAGACAAAATCGAATGCTTTAGCCAGATCTAGGAATGCACCAATACACCTTTTGCCTTTATCAACTTTGGAAGAAATTAAATTTACCACAAGCGTCACAGCGTCCTCAGTAGACCTGCCGCGCCGAAAGCCAAACTGTTTATCCGATAAAAGATTGTGCTTTTCTAAGTAACTTACTAGTCTGGTATTAACGAGTTTTTCTAGAACCTTAGAAACAACACTAAGTAGCGCAATAGGCCTATAGTTATCAGGAGAGCTTTTCGAACCACTTTTGTGAATAGGAGACACAGCAGCTACTTTCCAGCAATTTGGATAATAACCGGTTTCTAAACTTATAGAATAGACTTAATTGTATGCTTGAGTAATTTAATCGAAATATTGTCAGGACCGGAGGCACTATCAGTGTTGAAGCTTGCAATTACATTGGCTATTTCGCTAGGTTTTGTAGGACAAAAGAAAAGTGAGTGTAAGCAAGCAGTGTCAGGTCTATGAGATTGAATAAGGAGCTCCTCTGATTTCTTTAGTTTCTCCATGATAGCGCTGGCAAGCTTGTTACCTACCGAAACAAAGTGATGGTTACAGTGGTTAAGAGCGTTACTTGGGTTCTTACCTAAAACTAGTTCAGTGGGCATGTTGGGTTGTTTTGATTTATAACAGATATTTTTATTGTCTTCCAGAGCCGTTTAGGGTCATTTTTGTTAGCTTCGAGTAAATTGCTGTGATAATCAGCCTTAATTTTTCGCAAAAGTTTATTACAGTAGTTTCTATATCTGACGTAAATTATTCGGCTTGGAATATCATTGGGGTGGTTACTGTAATCAAGATGAAGTTTGTCTCTGTGACGCATACACCTTATTAAGCCAGGAGTTATCCAGGGCTTTAAAGGTGCCAATTTCCTGCTCACTGTTACATTTTTTGTATGCTTGGACAAGACAGCTGTGACAATGCTATTAAAGACACCAACAGCAGTGTTGACACAAGGGCTACAAGTTACTGCGGACCAATCAGTACTATTTAGTTCAGACACAGCGTGATTAAAATTTATTTTAGGTTTAAATTGCAATTTTCTACTATCTTTTTGAGATGGCTGGCAGACACCTAATAAGGCAATTGAATGGTCAGTAACTGATGTCTTGCAGATCAGACCGTACGCTTCTGATTTGGACTTTACAAAGATGTGGTCCAAGCATGACTCGAGTCTGGTTGGTTGGGTAATAGTAGGAAGCAGCCCGTGAGATGCCGTTATACAGAGATAAACAAGGACTTGCTTGTTCAGCGGATCACAAGTATTTATGTTACAGTCCCCAGCAAGTATTAAGAAGCGTTGTTTTTGTAAGCTCTTTAAAACGTTGTATAACGAATCAAGAAATGGATCGAGGTCTACTATTGAAGGTGAGCGATATATTCCCAGAAAAGTAAACTTATTATTAACTTCCAAAATTACTGAATCAGCATCAACAATTTTCGACTCTTGGACAGTAGCCTGATATTCTGATTTCAAATAAATAATGACTCCACCGTTTTTATTGAGCTGCCTATTTGAGCGAAAATATTGGAAGCCAGGTAAAGGTTGTATAATTGTCCCTTCAGTGAGCTAGCATTCTGATAAAATAATAGCATCAACCTCTGTATTAAATCGCTTCAGTGAAACAATAAAGTTATCAAAGTTTTTGTTATAACATCTAATATTAAAAGCCACTACTTTGAAGTTATTTTCATGATTATCAGCCATGAATGATCTGCATAATTCTACCGACGTGAACGTATGACATTTTATCGAGACTACGTCTTCTATGTCGTTGGTAACACTAATTGAAGCCATTTATATAAAACAAAAAGTTAGTTTTGTTTAAAAATGTTCCATAATAAGCTTGATATAAATAAGCATTTCATCATAACTGAAAGTATACAAAATAGTCAAAAATGAATTTGATGCAATATTCAGAAAGATGCTAAAGGTCAGGTTTGGGATATAAGGGAGTAAGAATCGTGTATGAGTTGGTGAGTTTGTGAGTGAGGTACGTATGAGGAGCATGTATAATAGTACTGATACAAGATAATGGTTACAGTAGGATGCATGGCATTTTAGCTGATTAGTATGCGAGAAGCCAGGCAATTGTTTATGCGATAGGAGCCGGTAGCTGAGGAGCTCTGTAAGATAGCACGCTAACCAAATCTTCTGTCGATTTGATAGCAATCGCCGGGTTACCTTCTTGTTTACGCACGTGAATAGTTCCGTTTCTAATCCAGCAGAATTTGAAACCAATCTCAGATACTCGTTTTCTAGTAGCACGAAATAAATGCCTGTTTTCCTGCGTTAAACGTTCATCAAAATACAATTTTCTACTCGGTCCTTCAACACCAATGTCCGAGCTGGATAGGTTTCGTCGGGTTTGGCAGCTCTTATAAAATCTTCGCGTACGTGGCGGCGGACGAAACGAACAACCAGTGGCCGAGGTAATGTGGACGATCCGGAGGTGACTTTACTGCCATCAATATGACGGGGTCCTACTCTCATCACGTAGTCAATCTCGGAGTCATCAATAGTAACCCCTATTTTTTGCGCTGTTACGCGTACAATATGGATCGGGTTTTCATTACCGTTTTCGGATATACCTGAGATTTCGACCTCGTTCTTAAGGCTGGCTTGCGCCCGTGCAGAGAGTTGATTACGGAAGTCTGCGACGGTAGATTTGAGGGAGCAAAGCTCAGCCTCCCTCGCAAAGTCGCGTTTCTCGAGCTCGAAGCATTTTGTGCAAATTTTATCAAGTCGAGAAGCAATATTATCCGAGAGGTACTTCATTTCGGATTTCATGTCTCTCATATCCTTCCGCATCAGTTTTATTTCGGATACCAGACAAGCTAACTGCTCCGATTTGGTGCTGATGGAGGGCGACAGGCACGGAGGGGTTGGCGCGGGCGGCTCCAGCGAAGCGATCACTTGACGGTCGTGGTCACTCGCAGTCTCAGGCTGCAAGATAACCGACGCGGATGCCGCCGCGCGCACCGGAGTGTTAGAATTATCTGACTTGGGCGTTTTATTTTTACAGAGAGGGCACACGTAGTTAGCCCGAGTATCCTCGGAAATTTTTCGCATGTCGCTTATGTTTAGGCAAACTGCGTGGTATGTACTAGAGCAGCGGGAACATTGCATGCATTGCGTCGAGCGAATCGCCTTCGTACACGCTGCACAAGAGTTGCTAATTGTTTTGCTCGCCGTGGTCGACATATTATACAAATTGGCAGCTAATATAATATTCCAACTCACAAAAGCGTAATACGCTCGGCAGGCGCGTGGCGCGCAAAGCTCGTAGGTATAGTAGCGTTGAAACCGGTCGCTCCTTCTCACTCTCACAGCCGTTGTGTGACAAAGACGAATTATTTTAGGTGCGAATTTTTTTTTGTACACAATAGAGTAGGCAACTGATGCAGGTTACATTAATACATAATATTCACCAAATCTTTAGTCATTTTGGTAGAACTCCGCCGTCCTGGCCGAAAACTAAACAAGTCCTTCGTCTGGATATAAAAACGTAACATTAATTCGTGAGTACCCGACAACCACTATGATGATCTAATTCTTATACAATTTATGCCGTAATTGTTAGTTTAATCATTCTTCTATAAGTTTTCAAAAGCTAAGCTTGTTAACATTTATATTTAAACTCAAAATGTATTTGTCCCTCTCGGATTATGAACGTACAACAGAGATCATGTTATTTAAATTTTATAGAAAATAAAGATAATTTTGAAACAAAACCCCACAGCCAAGTACGAGTCTCCTCTATGGAGAGGGCGTTTACCATTATCCATCAGGCGCAGGTCGAATGCGTGACTTGCTTGTATCTTCTAAAGTATTTAGTATTTACGATTATTTGATATCATCGTTAAAGCAAGAGACAATTAATTTGACTCTATAGTCAGTAGTACCAGTCGGTAGAACCAAGTTATAAGAAAAAAGAGGAAGTACATCGATTTTCCATTGGTAATTCCTCAAAATCAAAATTGAATGGAGCAGAATATTCACTTTCACAAATACTCTTAGTAGTATAATTATATGGATCAATTATTTCCAAGATAGATGCAAAATGTTAATATGGGAAAACGTATACCGTATCACATCCTTATCTCGTTGTTTAACTTCAGTAAAATAAAAAACAAGTTGAAGTGGAAAACAGTTATAACATAAAGCATGTCTCGGTTTTTGCACAGACCATGTGTCCAGACATAATATAGCTAAAACGTAAATTGTTTTAATGTGAACCACGAGGCTGACACTGTTAGGTAAGATATTGTAAACAAGCAAACATAATAGAGGTCCTTGTATTTGTGTATAAAACTAAAACTTTTACTGTGAGACCCCAAAATCATAGTTAAGTACAAATAAAACAGTAAGGAATAATGGGTTTTTCTCTATTCTTCTAACTTAACTAAGTTTGTTAACTAAATAACTAACTAAAGTTTGTATTTGTTTCACTTAAGCGTCATCCCATGGCAATCGCGACTAGAACAATGAGTAAATTCTCAGTTCATTATTATCATTAAAATGATTAAGAATATTTAGGTTGTTTTTATATTAAATACTTATGGTCGTACAAGATATACATAGTAAAAGATTCAAATTTATAACTTGTGCTACAAAAAAATTGGTTTTCTGTAAATTCGGTTTACTTACGATAGTTGAACGTGATAACGTCATAAGAAAATACTGATGGAATGGTTTCATTTTTCAAAAGAAAATTTTAATTTTATTTGTTTGATAGACATTTTGTATCGAAAGAATCATTTACCTTTATCGCCGCAATGATCGTTGCTATAAACAATTGACACCACATTCACTGTTCTCTGCACTTCATACTTGACGGAAACATGTAAATGTATTATTGTATTGATATACAATAATACATTTACATGCTGTCCACGCGGACACATCGCTCACTCAAGTAGGGGAGAGACAGATGTAGAACGCTGCCGAACGCGGAGGCCGATTGTGCCTCTTTGTAGCTCGTTTCGCGCTCTTGCTTGCACTTCAAGTCTTAAATGGAACGCCTCAGAGCGAGATAACGCCGTATGAGTCATGTTTTTTCGTGCGTTCAGCCGGCTCCATCGAATTATAGGACGTTGTCACGTCAACAAGATTAAATTAAAATTTACAAAAACTCCCGATAAATATTATGTAATTTTTTTCGTGTCTATTTTGTGTCGGTTGTCATCTTGGACCGATTTTCATCAAACATATATATCGGTTCAAGATAGACGAAGCCATCATATTTTTTTTATATTTTTAATTTAACTTATTTATTAGTGAATTATGTGGTGGTGAAGGATCCTAGCGACATACAAGCAGGCGTGGCGATTCAGAAGGCAGATAAATAACAGCGATAAATAATCTGTTGGTGACGCGCCGCCGGCCGAGTGCCCCTTATGTCGGGGACATGGCTGTCGTACACACCGTACTGTAATGTTAGCAGTAAGGCAACTTACAGTACTTACTATTTATTAATACTAGCATGGCCAGTTACGTTCCAAACCATAACGTCTCACTACTGGGCTCGGGTCTCTCCTATACAGGAGGTGTAGGCCATAAGTTCACCACGCTGGCCGAATTGTGGGTTCGGGACTTCACTTATCTTCGAAAGCTATTGACCTTCTCCCTCAAGCAGGTTTCCTCACGATGTTTTCCGTCACCGTTTAATCAAGTGGTAATTGATTATAATATGCACTTGAGTGACTAAGCTGCTGAACAGATATTGATAGAATTCGTAAGATTTATCTGAAAAGTATTATTATTAGTAGTAATTTTCAATGACTACGGTGTGATATGCCGCCATGTTTTATTGGAATGCCCTTTGTTGGTGGTAGCGTGGATTACGGTTGTTTTGTTCACAATGCCGCTACTAACGATTATTAAAACATTATATAATATACCTACATACTGGGCAACTGTCTCCTCAAGAGGTGTAGGTAGTCCACAGAGTCATATAAATTTTGGGCTAGGCAGTTAACAATCTTGGAAAAAGTAATAGGATTTGGAATAATTAGTCTGCCAAGTATAAACGGCATGCACCTTTGTGTTTTTTCACTCAAGTGATATCGCAATCAATAACCACTTGCTTAAACCTCGAAGGGAAAAATCGCGAGGAAACTGCTTATCGGAGGAGGCTTAATAACTTTCAAATATGAGTGAAGTATTCAACCCACAATTAGGCCAACGTAATGGACTATGGCCTACACCCCTTCATAGGCAAGACCCGTGCATAGCAGTGGGACGCTATCGGTTAAATGAATGTATTAATGAATTAACTCTTTATATTTTTATTCCAGGCAACCTTAAGACTCAGGTTGATACGGCAACTTGAATATTTAGTCTAGCTATGATTCTTTCCAGCAAAATATTTTTCTTTTAGCCGTCACACGTGATACTTAACATGAATATTACTACTAAGATTAAGGTTAAATTATATGACTATATTTCAGTATATAACAGTTTTATTATTAGTATGAAACAGAGCATGAGATGAGATGTGATTTCTGATAAAATTTCAGCCTCGTTCCGTCGTCTTGTATCTCGTGAAATATCTTCACCTTCCGAATCAATAAGCCGAGATACAGAGAGATGTGCTCACGTTTGTTATATTTGATAAAGTATTTTGGGAACGGTATTGGAATTATTGAATTTATAATGTTTTATTGAAGAACATATAGATATTTTGTAACATCTTTAACTAATAATGATTAGAATTTGGAGCTGTGTCTCCGAAGTGTTCGTGTCTGACTTGACGATAGAATATTATACAAGTAAAAAATATCTTAATATATATAAATCTCGTGTCACAATGTTTGTCCTCAATGGACTCCTAAACCACTTAACCGATTATAATAAAATTCGCACACCATGTGCAGTTCGATCCAAATTGAGAGATAGGATAGTTTAAATCTCAAATTATAGTCGCAATTTTAATTTATTGCTAATTATTTGTCTGTTATTATTTGACAGTCACAATTATCTGTTAACTCCAAATGATTCTAACAGAAGTCGATACCTTTCGACTGGGTTGAGTAAGTAATCAATAGATGGCGCTGCTATGGTAAATCTACTAAAAACTTTAGCCACAGCAACGCGTGGCCGGGTCAGCTAGTATTTTTATATATTAAAAGCCGACATGCCATCAATTCGGCAGGTAAACTGGAAAGTTAGTGAAAATTGACTTGTAAGATTTAATTCCACTGTTGGTTAGTTTTTCTTCGACTTCTTTGAGATTCTATCATCAGATCCTGACTTGCTGGTAATGGGATGTCAGGAGTACGCCCTTTCGAACTAAAAAAGTGATTTTATAATCGGTTCACAATAGGTGAAAATGTATCGATGAACAGACACAATAAAGTACATACAGACGAACAAATAATTTGATAGAATATTTTTTTCTCGAAATTAGCTAAATTTTCTTCTACGCAGGGTTCACCTTGATTGGTAAACTGACACCCTTAAGTATTGTCACACCTTTCTGTTACACGTTGTCTACTTAATCTATTGTTTATTAGTTTAGACATTTACTTGCTATAACATTTCGTGCAGGCGTTCTACTTCTCAGTGTGTATTGTTATTAAAATATTGCCAGGCGTGTCGATAACTATGTACACTTTCATACCCTGTGTAAACGTTCTCAAGTATTTTTTGGCAATAAAAAGTAGTATGTACTATCCCAAGATTTAGTCACCCTCGCACAAGAGAGGCATGGACAATAGTGTCCCCCTGTCTCCTAACTGGGAGAAAAGTAGACAACATATACAAATATTATAAAATAAGAATGACGGATCGACTTAACTTTTTGCATACCTTTAAGCAAAAAGTTAAGTCAACGAAAAAAAAGAAAGAAGTCCGTAGAGTGCTTTAGATTTTTTCCCCGGGAAAACAAACATATTCGGCCAAAGCTAGTATTACATAAACAAATAACAATATTTTGTAACTGTATTATTATCATGAAATATTATTATACAATAACCATTGTTTTCATACTCGTAGTTATATCAAAGATCTGTCAATATCAATACAGAATGATGACAAGTGCGGAGAGACACGGCTCGACAGTGACACGAGTCATAACATTACGCGCGAGTGCACCCGACTGCCGCGCTCTGTTGTGTTTGTCTACTCTTGTTTACTCTTATTTTTATACGTATAAAGAGTGACTGTTCATGAATCACAGTATTTAATCACATTGTTGGTATTTTTAAGATCATTAATGTGATGTTGAAAAATAAAATTATAAGAAACACCGGTAATCAACAACTATACGGTATCATGTTTCAACAAAGAAAAATATGTGGGAAAATAGCGTTCGTTCTAAATTGAGGATTTTAATGACATCTGTGACGGTAGAATTCGTTCTTAAAATTACTAAGATTATGTTTTACCGATAGAACGCTATGTCGAGAAATGTTACCATTGTAAATATTATTTGTAAGTCCAACCTAGAATTATCCAAGTAATATAACTAGGATAACTCTAATATAATATTATAAACGCGAAAGTTTGTAAGAATTTGTGCGTATGTTTGTTATTCTTTCACGCCGAAACTACTCAACCGATTTGGATAAAATTTGGTACGGATAAGCTCAGACCCTGGATTAACATATAAGCTACTTTTTCTGTAATAACGCGAGTAACACCGCAGAGCGCAGCTAGCATTATATAAAATGGAATTAAAAAAAGTATATCAATAATATTTCCGTATAAATTACTAAAAATCAAAACTAATAAAAATCGTAGTTTAAATTTGTATTGAGACACAGCGTGAAGGATGGATGTCTTAGTTTGAGACTCGCGCTGTATTGCGATTAACAACGCAGTTAGGTAAAATACACAAGGACATGTTTCTATCATAATTTATTTTGATAAACAACTTGGTAAAACAGTAGAATTAAAAATTTGAAAATCCCGACATTTTGTATCAGCCATCTTGGATTCAATATTATCATTGAGTATTCTACTAGTCAAGCCCTTTCATTTAATACCAATGTTGATGGAGTTGTGATAAAATTGTATTCCGCCATTTTATAGCGGCGGCCATCTTGAACCGAAGGTCATCAAACATAGCTAAGAACACTACCGACTAATAACACCCTTCATACGAAAAAAACAAAATCGGTACACATACACATAGACTTGTCAAACATATAAATCCCGTCGTTTTGCATCGGGGTTATTTTTTCATCGTACACATTTGACCACAAGTTCGCACGACCACGGAAGCCAGCGATATTTTAGCTCGAGGAAGGCTGCCGGAACACACCGTTAGGTGTTTGGCGTTTGTTAAAACAAATTACCCTTCAAACATAGAAGACATTCATCCAGACACCCTGTATGAACATAGTGGGTAGAAGATAATATCTGAAATGAGAGGATGTTATGTTTGTAGAGGACAGGATATTATTTCTTTGTTCTACGGAGTAACTTGTATTGAAACTACGAACGAATTTATATTCTAGAATTGTAAAAACTCTAGCATTTGTTATCGTACGCAGTCCTCCACTACAATTTAAACTTTGTTAAGCTACGAAAGTTACGTTTTTATGTTGTAATTTTTTTTCTACAACTTATTTTTGCGAGATTTTTTCAAAATAAGCCAGCATTATTTATTACGAACTTTGTAGTTTAGAAACAAATAAATTAAAGAAATATTAGGCGAATTATATAAAACGTAGTTAAATTTAGGGAGCACGAAACTTTCTTTTTAAAAACTAAATTAAAATACTTTTAGCCGATACTGAGGCTTTAATAATAACTTAAAATACGTTTAGCCGATATGGAGGCTCTAGAACTAATTAAACTACGTGTAGCCGATTTGAAGGCTCTAAAACTAATGATCATACAAAGGATTATATTCTTAACATTAACTTACATACTACTCGGTGGTCCGATAAGAGACACCTTAGTCAGCTTTACACAGAAGTGCAAGTACTGCTGAGTAAGCCGTCTCTACATCAGAGCAGAAGGGCGAGGGGGATGCATAACTACGTATCATTTAGATTTTTCAGTCAACTGTTGCAATAAATCAGTGCATCAGTATATACATGTATTGCATCAGTGTATTGTATAAAAGTAGAGGATATTGAGGAATCAAGAGTGTTATTTTGGTCTTTTGATCAAATTAGTTTCGTACTAATATTATTATATTTTATTTTCATATTAGGTCCCCACTGGAATTTCTCATGTGTCCAGAACATCATGTAACATTAACAAACAATGTCATGAATAAAACATTTTAACCTGAAAATTGGTAAATTCATTAAAAAGAAACTGCTTCGGTCGGTTATTGAATCCTGGACAGTAGCGGTTTTTTTTAATTAATGAAATATACTTCTGATCCTAAATGATCGCTTTGCAATAATCACTTTTTAAGTGTAGTGTAGGATTATTCTATTCTCAATTAAACTGTATTTTTTTATATTTCTTATGTATTACCTTTAATTCTTTTAGAATTGACTTATTTTTTTTTGTTTGATATAGTATATCTCCCATTTTAACAAAATCGGTTTAGAAGTTTGATTTTCAAATCGAAATAACTAAAAAACATGTCTGTAGAGAATGGAAGGCGTTAGGTGAATTTTGAATCATAGTTAATGTTTAAGCAATTCATCTTTTTAATCCCAAGATTGTCAATTACCTATTTCTGTTGTGCCTATCAAAACTTTTGCCAAAAATATGGCAGTGCCAATGGGCATTTCTGAGAAAAAACGACCTTTTGGGTTGAGCTTGGAGTAAAAAGTCAAGATTTGAGAAGGGTCCTCGGGATTTACATAAAATAATAGACATTCGGCTGAAATCATGATAAATATGCTTGAGTGCGTATTGAGGTAAGTACCTACTTTTTTCAGTTATTTCGGCAAAAATATGATATTTTCTTGGAAATAAATTTTATGAGAATGGAAATAGTCTAATTACAGCTCGCATATCAAAATGGGTCAACTGGTTTACATACATACATACATACAAACAAAAAGTGAAATTCATTGTTAAGCGTACCCAAAAATATCATAAGTAATTTTGTAAGTTCATTACGCAAATTCTAAATAAGTAAATTTCAAATTACAAAATTTAACGTATGATAGATACCTCAGTAAAATATGTGAGTTACCTAAATTCCAAAAAACACCAAACTTTATCAACACAAAGGAACAAAATTTCCAAATAAAACGAAACTTACAAGATACAATACATCACCTTTTGTATATTTATTATTTCATTATTTTTCAGGTCGCTGAGCAGACAAAACATGGAACTACACGGCCAGTTACACAAGAGCCGTGAGAGATATCGATATCTGGAAACATCCGAGATGTTTCAATCAAAGTTCGACGGCGAGAGGTCAACTTATGTTTGTGATGTATAATATTTTTCTTGTGACGTTTTTTCTGGTGGAAATGTCTCCGAGGCGTCGAATGTGCTCAATATTTTATGCAATACTAGTAATATTCTGCGGGTTCTTTCATATAATGTCTGTATTTTTGCTCGTGTAAGATATCTTTTGACGTCGGGTGGATTTTCGCTAGATTTAGAAGGAAATATACAGCTGGTAAGAGTCAGTTCGTTGTGCATGTTAGGTTTTGTCTCACGCTTATTATTATATTATTACAATCTAACTTAAGCCTAAGGCTACTAAGTAATTTTAGTTTAACTTAATCGTCAAACAAATAATGTCTCTAAGAATTTGTCCATCGGCACTTTTCTTATTGGAGTTGTTAATAAAATGGCGAACATATTCTTACTGTTTTTAATTATAAACACATTAATTCAACAGTATTTTAGAATAACGATAATAAATTAACATTTTGAGAATCCAAAATATCAAAAAATCAACAGAAAGGTAGAACAATCATAACATTTAATCTCGGCCGAACAAAATAACAAGCAGAAAATGGGGTTCAAAAGACAAATTATGAAAACAACCTCGTTTTCAGGTTACAATGACAGTTCTATAGAGGGAGATCAGTGACTTCGGACCTTAAACTGATCCTGAGAAAGTGTGCCGACCGTCACAGTTAAGCTGTCACGTTATAGGGAAACCAAGAGTAGGTTTTATTAAATTAGGAATAACGAAACTCATGTTTCGAGCTTTAAACGTGGAACATCACTTGTCTACCACTATATGACTATCATTTGCAGATTGTGGGGGTAATCTGGCGAAAGCCTGAAACCTCCCGTGGTTGGTTACTGAATAATTCATTATTGGGTACGTCTGCGAGCTGAGGAGATGATGTCGAGTGCATGGAAGTAAGGTGAAAAATTGGAAAAATGCTGAAAATAGTACAAATCTCATTTTTTATTTTGATACAATAATGCTATATCGAAATAGTGGATTTGTGTTTTGTATAACTGTAACAAGAAATGTTATTAAAGAGTAACAACTAACTTCAATACAGGCAGAAGTATATAAAAATATATAAATGGACTTATTATGATAAAAGCTGTAACTTAGGAGATTTTTAGATATTTGTTTGCTGTCGCCGAAACGTCAGAGACATATATAACAAACAAGTAGTTAGAGGCGAGTTTAAAAAAAACCCGCATGATATATCGTTAAACCTGTGTATCATCCTTAATTACTATTTTTATTTCGATGTACTCAGTGTCACTCTCACGACTATGACGAATCTAATAACGTGGATTTGGCCCTTGAAAAAATTTTATATTAAAAAGTTTTAAACTTTCAACCCTTATCTGAACCCGTTAGGGGTTAAATTTCCAAAAATCCTTTCTTAATACATCCCTACACCCTATAATAAATACAGCCTCCAAATTTCATGTCTTTAGGCTCTTCGTTGATTCGTAGAAAATATCAGTCAGTCAGTCAGGACTTACTGTATTTTATATATATACTTGCTGACCCGGCGAACTTCGTACCGCCTAAGAGTTCTTTAAGAGTAATGTTAACATCGTATCAATATTGACATTAATATTTATACGATACTAACGTCACTCAATTGTTTTGCCTTCCCGGAACCTCTCCACTAACACTTCAACTTTATGGTATGGTATTAAAGTTCAAATTGACTTTTAAGTATTATTACGAATTGATTGTATGGGAGTACAGAAAAGTGTTGTTTTTAGACCTTTACAGGCAATTTTTTAATTTTTCTCTCCTTAAGAATCCATCCTTGTACTTCAAGAAATACAATATTCTATAAAAAGAAATAGCAATATCTGTTCAGCCGCTCTCGAGATTTGCGCTTGGCAACACATTCAGCGACTCATTTTTATATTATAGAAGATATAGGTAAACAATATTTTCAATATACACAGTAAGTATGTTTTCTATTTCAGTAAATGTTATAAAAAGTTAACATAATTTCAGTAAGAAATTGTTAGATCTCGCTCGCTCGTCTCTAATACGATCTCAAATATAGAATCAGCGAAGCAGATCTGGCGGCGTAGTGTTTATTTTACATGTTGGGCTCGCTGCTCTCTGGTGGTGGGTTGGAGCATTTGGATTATCTGTAGATCTTAAATGGTGTATAGGTAATATTTCTGCTATAATTTTTAGTTAGCGTAGTTAGTCAGTTTATGTTAATAAAGGCACTTGTCAAGATTTGTTTATTGATATATTTAAATATTCTTTACAAATCGAAGTGAGCTGCACTAAAAGAAAGTCAATGTTAAGATAGCTATGAAAAAGAAGAAAATAAGAATAAAAGTGTCGTCTGTGCAGTTTGGTCAGCGTATGAACTTCTTATATCCATAACTTAATTACGGACGAGGCTGAAACCTGTCAAACTTTATCATGATCCGAAGGCTGAAAACAGATAAACGTACTATTTGGACTGAAAACCTAAGACAAGTTTCAGCCGGATTGATTGGAATCTACGATTCATACGCGAGTACTAATAGCCAAACAAACACATAAACTGAAGAACAATTTACCAGACTCGAGACACAAGCACTTCGCTCGATCAATTAATACAAAATAAAGGCTCGATAAATTAATACAAAAAAGTACCTATTTCACTACCAAAAAAAATCTAAACGGTTACCAAAATGGATGAATGGTCACCAAATTACGTTTCCCAAAACGGAGCTGGTTGCCGAAAGTAATCAGAATGACATAAAAAAATAACCTGAACCTACTGCAGACCTTGTTGCCTAAAGAATTCCGACAGCCATAGTTTGGTGACCGTTAAGCCATTTTAGGAACCAAAAATAATATTTGGTGAAAACTCAAATTAATATTTAGTTGCAGAACTCTGTTTTCGTACGATACATTAAATAAAAGCTCTCGAAGAAAACCAACATGAAGTATTGGAGTCACATCACATTTTCCCGCCTTCCACATCGATGCGTCAACCTCATACTCTACTGGCTCCCGATATACAGGGTGACTAGGTCAATACAAGCTACAGCTTCATAGACCAACTAATCATTTAGAATTTTCGGAAGTCATTATTACATATATGCAGATTTTTTATACAAAATATTTTCGGAAACTTTATCCACAACTTATACTTTTAATTATTTTTTTTACTTTCAGTTCTACGGCGTTTTTAGGCGTATTTTTAAAAAAAGGATTGTACTTTACCGCACTCAACTTGTAAAATCAGCCGCCAAGAACCTAACGGTGTGTTCCGGCAACCTTCTTTGAGAGCCAGCGTATTCCAGACTAAGCATGCATGATAAAAAAAAACTATCCCAATGCAAAAAATACAGTTGATTCGCCATTTGTTAAGGAGAAGATGGACAAACAAATCAATAAACAAACAATGTTTCGAGATTAAAATTTTAATCGTGTTATTGTTACCACAAAAACAGAATATAAAATAAAATAAATACAACAGAAAACAGGCAAAAAGGTGGTCTAATCACTAGAGTGCGATCTTGTAGACAACCTTAGTTACCTAGCAGGAGATGTAGGATTATATAAAAATAAGAAATATTTATTGGCCTTTAAATAACGTTCATCACAGACAAGTCTTGTTACATTACAATTATTAATTACTTTAAAAAAATCAACTTAAAAAACTTATTATACATTACATCTGATCTTGAATATTGGTTTCCTTGAATAGATCGTGCAATTATTCAAACACTCAGCCTGTATACTCGTATAACCTACTCGGTGCATTTTTTCAGCTTTCGGATTTACTATATTACTTACAATTCACTGATGCTGGTCTGAAGGGGGTCATTTTAGAATAATGACATTTTTCTCCGATTATAAATGAAAAAATATATTTCATTTCCTTCACCTCAGCGAGGAAATGATCACATACGAAAAATAAAAAAATGGAATCAGTTTAGTTGTTCACTTAATTCTAACATAAGGTTTTAACAATATGACGTGAAAAGATAAAAGCGCGCGAAAACATATTAAAAAAGAAATGTAAGCGAAAAGGTTCCGAGTCTGAGTTTTGAACAGAATAAAAAAGGTCGTATGATGAATGCGGCACCATAGAGGTAGAAGTAAATAGGTTGAATGAGGTTTTTAATTCACAAACTTAGTGCACACGAAATTCTAATTTCAAATTTACTTTAAAAACGGCTTTTGCACTTAGATATCGAATAGCAAAATTACTCTTTCTGCTATGGTGGGATGAAAAATATATTGTTATACATAATTTATATGAAACCTATATAATTATATATACAGGGTTATCGGCAAGGGGTGTGCTAAGAAGAAAAAGGGTCACTATATTCATCCTAAGAAACAACTTTCACTATTTACACAACTTTGAATTCGAGAACATCATGGTACATGGTAGAAGTTCCATGGACTCGCACAAAACGTTTTATTGTGCGAACTGCCAGGTTGTGGAATCCTCCCCCAAGTTCTCTATTTCCCGATAGCTATAATCTTGGTCTGTTTAAGTTGCGAGTGAATCGGTTTCTTTTAGGTAAGCGCGATACATCCTAAGCCGCATCGTCACTTCACATAAGGTTAGTTGCGGTTAAGCGTAAGCCTATTGACTATTTTCTCAAAGACCATAAACGAAGAATCGAGGATAAAAAAAAAACTATGGAACAGCTGGTATTTTTTCTCGAATTCATTGTTGATCCTATAAGATAAGATAAGATAAGACAACTCTTTATTAAAAAAACAGCTTATAACACTATTTAAAAACAAAAAATACAAAAAACATGCTAGCTCTCTAATGGCAGCCTTATCGCTTAAAGCGATCTCTTCTGGGCAACAATGCACGTACAAGATATTACAAAACTAGAGTGGCTTTAGCGAGATAAACGTAATAATATATAATAAACATAACTAGAGAGATAAAAGTACAATATATAAAACAAACACATGTACGTGTAATAAAATTTAAAAAAAATTAGATTTATAATAATTTTTACAGTTAAGGTTTTTTTAAGATTACTCTAGTTTAGATAGAGTTTTTAATTTTTGTTTTTTTTTTTAGTTTTGTCACAAAAATCGCTATTTCGATGACATAACGTATTGATATACGACGTCGTTCCAATGCAGTTTTCCTAGATATCTCTACTTAGAGTAGATATACATTACGAGTACCAATCCGTATCTCATACTCTGTCGATTCGAGATAATTGCTTGTTAGGCTATTCTCGAACCAATACTCCTTCCTATTTATTACTGGAATAGGTATCGATACTCAGAATACTCGAATACTGAGAATACTAACTGAGTATCTGGTATCAGTTATAAATTGTATATGTACGCTTTCGTTACCTATTCAAATTTAGTAAAGAAAGAAAAATATTATTGTAGGGTCGTATTAAAATATCAGAACGTCGGCGTGATAAATACGTGCCATCGTTAAAGACACGAACGACTCATTTCAGCCCAGATGAAGTTCACCGAATGTGAACGAAACTATAGTTGGACCTTTCCAACAATCAGGTACGCGTAAAAACCCGTCTTCTTAAACAAAATGAATCAAACACGCGTTAGTTTTTTTTATTACATTTGACAATGTTTATAAGAATATTTTTATAATATTTATTCAGTATTTTCCCGTTCTAAAATAACTCCTAAAAATATATCTCTATTATTTTTTACTATAATAACAGTTAACAGTTTTTATTTTTCTGTTTTATTACAGTTAAATATATCTCAAGTGACTTGTTTGCTTAACCTCATTTATAAACTAAGTTATTAAAAATACAATGAAGAAGAAAAGTTTCACTTTGGCAAAGTCCTCCCTAAAGCTTTGTTTAGATCGGGCTAGTATTTAGTAGAAGTGTTGGTCGAGTTCATTAGTTGTCGATGCCGAAGTATTTTAGAACTCTCTTATGACGCCTCGAATGACGCCTGATAACGTTGACAGCCGTAAGCTCGGGCGCTGTCATAGCGGCGCGATCAATTATTTACCGATGTTTAGAAAAATGCCGATTACGCTAAAACTAACTAACATTTTTAGTTAATATAAAAAGAAAACTGTTATATGATAATGCCGTGTTGGTTTATTCTTAGAATATGTGTACGCGTTCCGAGTTTACCGTAGCATAGAGTGTTGCGTACAAATGTGTACGCGTTCCGAGCCGAAGAGATAAATACTAATTATTTTAGTTTACAAGTTGTGGCTTTAATTTTTCTGTCTGTCACAATATCTGTCTATTTTCATAAAAGATTTTCAAGTAATTGACTTCGTACCGGCGTGATATTCGTTTGCATTATGTAATGAGATATATTTTTCTATTAATATGTAGCTTGTTCATTTAGAATCTTCAAAACACCATTTACTTGTAATTAAGTAAATAACACAATATGATATTTTGAGCCAGTAAGGACTGTATACTCGCTGAAATACTCGCCACTCGACTAAATCACTAACTTATTCTGAATAACGTTTAAGGAGCGCATCTGCTCAAACGCGTCATAGAATTGAACAGTATATCAGTCTTGGTACATTGAATTAAGGTAAAAAAATAATATACGTTTAGGTAATAGACTAATCTACAGAAACACGATGCGATATTTTGGAAATACTTTACCTATTAAATACCAGCTATACATTTAATACAAAAATTTACGTCACAAAATAAATTACCCCTACATAAAATAACCCACCTGTCAATCAAATAACATTGATGACTTTCACGCAACTATTTCCACGTATTTAATTCGTAATTTTTATGTATTAAAATAAATACTTGATTGATTGATTAATAATTTTTTTTATAAAAAATTTAAATACAACGCTTTTCTGTGGAACATATTTTTCAGCAGCTGTATTTATTATATTTTGTATTGTCTAAAAAATTATAGTGAAAACTTTAAACTTTCCAAAGACGTAAATGCTAATTTAGCTTTGACGGAGCGCTGCCCTTAAGCTACTTAGCAAAGAAATGAGACACCTAGTTTAACTAACAAAGATTTAGTGCGCCACTAAGAATTCTCAAGAAGGAAAGTGCATTTAGAGTGCTTAATATTAATATCCGAGCAGGTTGACGCTTCTAAGAGATTACTGACTCGGGAAAATGCTTAAAGTAAATTTACTAACTCACTAAGAAATATGTATAGAATCTGGAGCAGAAAGAATTTTATTTGCTGGCGTTATGTATGTTTTTTGCAAATAGTTTTATTCATGTTTGTCGTTCTCAGATCTAATATTAAATTTTATATGTCTTACCTACTCATAGTTTAGATTGGAAAGTATCTCGAAGTTTTTTTTGCTCTCATATTAATTACTATATACATATGCAGTTTTATTAATAAGTCACGCGTGAAAACAAGACAAAAGATGTTAAATTTAATGTTAAGACGCGTTTATTAATAAGACCGATAGAATACAGATAGCTATGCCATACAATGGCCAATTTTTACCTGATTTTTGATTTCCTTACAGCTCTTGTCGAGTTCAATGATTGTTATTTCCTTGTTCTGGTTAGCTAACTAATCACCGTGTCAAGTATAAGTTCAAGCTGGGTGTTGGTTATAATTTGCAGCGAGTTGTCACCTCTTTGGCGTGGGCCTCCCCAGTATAGTTCAGTTTTTCCTGTCTTTTGCAACCCTTCTGTCCTAGTCTTTGGGTAAATGCATATTCCATCTTCTATATGTTTTTACTCTATTTCTCTTGTAGATGGGAATATGTTGGAACCCAGTAGGCATAATATAATATACCAACTACAGGACGAGGAGGACAGAACAATTCAGGACGTTAAATTTTAATATTGTAACTTTATAGTAAAACTTTTAATTTCTTAAAAGTAGCTCATTTCAAACAGTACTTTACGAGTAAACAGCATCTGGCATCTTAACACCGCGCTAAACTTTGATTATTAAAAACGTAGGTTCTCTTTAATATAACATGAGCCCCATAATATGATTCCGCGACCGTTAAACAGACTTATAACTTTCAAAAACAAAATATTGTGTACCACAAAACATTTTACAGAAGCAATCAAAACACTCCCAAAAATCTACAAGTTAAATTCAATACACAATACGTACTTCGCCAAAACCCATTGACCCAAACCCCTATTTGATAAATCATACCGGGGACCACGCCAAAAAGTCTTAATTTGAAAAGTTTCTACATTATTAAAAGTCTATTCATCGCAATAGCTCGAAAACTCGCGAAAAGGTGTTCGAATGAAGGAATGAGTGGACCAGAGGTCCCGAATAGGGTTCGCACCCTTTTGGAATAGTTGAAAAACAATGTTAGAATTAGATGTGTGGATGTGTGAGTTATAAGGATTGTATTGCACAGTTAGAGTGAGTGTGTGTGTTGAATTCTTCATGCCTCAATTAGATTGAAATATGTGGAAATTATGAAATTGTTTATTGAGGCGCTGGTTTTTATGATTTGACATTATTTTATTCGACATGAGTCCAAATTTATAAAGAATTAACAATAAGTGTTCGATATTATGGCCTATATTGGAATCATCTTATTCAAGGCAGGTTATCTGACTTCAAATAAATCAATATAGCACAGTTTTTTCCCCATTTTTAATTGACTGTCTTATTAATAAACAAGTCTTAACATTAATCATGTCTTGTCTTGCTCTCGCCATTAGATAGTACGAGACAAAGTACGCTTAAAATTGAGTACAAAGACACGTTAATTAATTAGACGACATAATTATGTTCAAATGCTTATTAGTGCAAGCATTTTCGTGCTATTATTCATTCCATGGCTCTAAAGAGCTTAAACATTTAGTAAAAAAAACAAACCTAAGTTGTCTAATTTGCAGAAAACTGGTGGTGTCTTTTTGTATTTAGCTACATTTTTAAGATACCGTGTTTGGATCATATAATCACTTATTTACTTTGAAATTTATTAAAACACTAAAATAAAGGAAAAAAAAACATTCACAGTTATAAAAACTAATCTAATAATAAACCCCCAGTAGAAAGAAAAGTGCCAAGAATGCTGGCAGCATTGCCACGTTGAATGGCAATGTTTTTGGTCACATGCCGCTTCCAGCAGACGTTTTGATATTTCTAGATATAATTTTAAAGCGCTCGGTCCCCATGTCCCATAATTTTCTACAAAGTTTCACTTTGACTGCATTATAAAATCAAAAACAATACAGAGAAATACCAAATTAGTAACCTCTTGCCTATGTTTCAGTCTTCTACGAGTGAGTCTAAATTAGGGTCAAACTTGCTTACCTAATAAAATAGGGCAAAATAAACACCCCTACTAGGGATAACATAAAGTAAGCCGTATTAAACTTTCCTTATTATAGTGCATTGTCGCTAAACAAGCTGGAAGTGGGAAGTGGGCGGCTTGTCGCTCGCGGCCTCTCATTTTGTTACGAGAAAATAAGGTTGAAATTTTAAGGATTTGCTGATGACATTTTGTAAGAGGTGTATTTTCAAAAAGCGATTACGGATTTTTTATAATTTAAAGTATGTACAGTTTAAGAATGAGATATAGAATATTCTCGAAGCATTCAGAAACTGTGTTCGCCTTTCTGTCGCATAATGGCCAACATGAACTTAATTACAATCGCATAATTTTTTATCATACCTATAATAACGAATTCGCAAAACTGAAAAGCTGAAGTAGTTCGAATGCTAGACTTATAGGCTTTTTAACCAGTGCTACTTTATTAAATTATTGGCCAATTGAAAGTTTACACGACGTGATAAATTGAGTTGCTTCGTCAATTAGGTACTTGAATGAAATTTGAAATATTGACAGAAATAATTATTTCTGTTATTTTAGCATTGGAACGATGATAGTCAGTCGGAGCGAGTCTGTTTTGACTGGTTTATTTCATTTTGGCTAATTAATGTGTCCTCATATGACGGTAAACGGAAAAAAAACCTTCGGAAAATAAAGGAATAGAAAGTCGTTAAGTACTTATTCCAACTAATTGTATGAACACCAGCCAAAGTAATGGATCGAAATTGGGACCGATAGCTTTAAAATTAAAATCGGCCAAGTGTTAGTTGGGTTTGGGTATTAAGAAGTATCTATTCAACATTAGCTCAAGTAACAAACGGCGAAAAAATTACGTTTGTTGTATCGAAGCCTCCATTAAATATTAATGTTATTCTGTTTTCAGTATTTGTTGTTACGAGTATAACAGCAAAAGTAAGACATCAGGATAATTATCACGGTTCATGAGAATCCTGGTGACAGGCCGACGGACGAATGGACAGAGAAGTCTTAGAATAGGGCCCCGATTTTTCCCTTTGTGTACGAAACCAACAAGTATGCTATGTTCTATACCACGGCACTTAGATCAAATTGCACTCTCCCATATAATCCGTCGTGCACAGATTGTCCGAGAGCGTTACATATTTGATGGCTGCCATCAGCACAAACGGAATACTATAGCGCGACTGCTCGCTCTGCTCTCGATGTCACACGAGCTTTATAATTCCGTTTCAAAGGGAATATTAAATAATAAATAAATATGGTTATGATACAATAACTTTGAGCTTTAGCAAGAAATACTATAACATAAAAAAACCCATGACATGTAACAAGTCAAGTGATTATAATTTTTTCAGGCAAATTTTGCAGTTGCGAGTACTTTGTTACCTAACGACTGCACCAATTTTGTAAAAACATATATTGTACTAAGTCTGTTAGGTATTAATTCTATCAGCTGATCTGAAATAACAGATACCACCGCTTAAGTTAATGCCAAACTACTCGGCATTCGACTCTAATTGAGGAATTTGTAGTGGAACAACAAAATAAAAGATCACTTACTACCCACTATAAATTAGATTAAGCAATCCTCTAGTAACAAGTATTTAAAAGGGTAATAAAAAAAACCGACTGCTAAATCTTCAAACCTGAGTATCATCTTTAATTATTATTTTTTAATTTTAATTTATTCAGTGCCACTCTCACGACTAAGATGAATCTATTGACACTACTCACATAAAAATACGACCAGCCATTTAGGCTCTAGAGCGTGCCAATGAAATATACATACGAGTACATACCTACACTCGAAAAACATAACTCTATTTCTTGCGCAGTCAGATTAAAATATATTTATGCGTTAATTAATAATACTGTACTTTAAAAAAATTAACTTGTTATTTTAGTTTCTTTTAAAATTGGACAAATATATTAAAGCCGCGAGGTTAAGAGGATCATCGACCCTTCCCTGTTTTCATGTTTCTGATACAATTTTCGTTCCAAGGCCTACATCTTTTTACCCCCTAAATTGTAACGTAAGTTTTTCTTATTGGTGTATCACTTCACTATGATATATTTTGGGCCTACACGTTTTATTATTTTGTAAAAAGTTATTGAACTCTGAATAATAAATGCTTTTAATAGGCATTTTATCAGCGCAGATTAGGAACAGATTAGGAAACTTGCAACTTTGAAGTGATATAAAAAACAGAAAAAAAAAAAAACGGTAAAGCCTAGTAAATAATGTGTTAGCTATGTCAAAAAAAAACAGTGGAATCGGACAACAATAAAAGGTAGAAAAGAGCTTATTGTATGGACAAGCTAGCGGTCTATAGCCGTCTTTATAGCCAACGGAACTACTACTTGTGATCATTATGGATGATACCTTTATCGTACATCATGGCACAAACATCCATTTATCAGATTCCACCACTCGATAGCTATCAATATCACGATACAAGAGATCATGATCTATCAATTCACCTCAAATGATGAGTCATTGTGACAAATAAGCGTTGGTTTTTACCCGACTGCGAAAAAGAAGGGTTTTGTTTTTTGAGTGTATGTATGTATGTATATTTACTTGGCAAGCCCTAGGGCCTTAACGGCTTGTCGTATTTTTTAGTGAGTGGTGTCAATAGATTCGACGTAGTCGTGAGTATGACACTGGGTACATCAAAATCAAATTAAAAAGGAATTTAGCATGATACACAGGTTTAACGATTTAGCAGTCGGGTTTTTTGAACTCGTTTCTAACCACTTATTCCTCTCTTGTCTCTTATAAACGTAGTTTAGAAAAAAATACAGGGGTGTATGATATGCGTTGGGATAGTGGTAGCCTAGTCGGTTATCCCCTTGTTTCTCGAGCCAGAGAGAGATTCGAGTCCAGGTACAGGTAAAAAACGTGAGGAAACCTTTTAATCAGACAAGGTAATACTTTAATGCAAGTATTTGCAGTTATTAATGTTTTATCTCCAAGTAAACTAGAAGATTTCAGTTTGTATGATACGAGTAAATAATGAAAATCCTTGTTAGAGGCAGGTGTTTGCAGGTGAACGAATCTATTCATACCACTCACATAAAATACGACAAGCCGTTAAGGTTCTAGAGCGTGCTAAAGAAATATTAATATACAATAAACATTCATACATACACTCAAAAAACATAACCCTCCTTATTTCGCAGTCGGGTAATAAATCCAGGAAAAGTAGCTTAATTTTGACATCTACAGATAATTCACATGTAAGGATATGAAGATCGGCGGTAAGGTAATTATGGGATACCTGTTTTTAAGCCGCAATAAAGTGAAAATTCCATTGAGTTTAATATGAGAAGAAATGATTTACTTATTTATATCGAGGTACTGTCATTTGAGTAGATAAATAACATTACGCGGCTCAGCGGAGCTGAAAATTGTTCGTGGCAAGCGTGGGGCCATAGTGCAAGCGGGGAGCGGAGCGGTAACCGATAGCAAGGAAAAAACCGATAGATGGCGCTATTTACATGAATTTGTTTGCAATATTTTATTGAGATGGATATTAAATATTAAATATGTAAATACGTCATATTTTTCATACTGTTAAAACATGGCGTAAGTACATTTTAAAACCATTACTTTAACAACTCATGTTGCGTAATAAAATAAATTGAAATTGAATTGAAGTTTGTTAATTTGTCTTTCTTGCGTTAAACTGGCGTTACAAAAAGTGATTTCCTGTCAACGATTCCGCTAAGCTCCAAAATGCTTGAACCGTCTTCAAGTTGTAAAAATGTTTTTGTAAGGTTATTTGGTAGATATCCGGTTGCTCTCCATTCAATGAGATTGTTTTTGTTAAAAATATTATGTTTCAACACATACATACATGACTGACATCTTCAGCTCTCACAACCACTAGTTTAATTTATTTGGGCAACGGAGCTGCCATCGATTGAAGCTGAGTATCATTTTTCTAGGTATGTATGAGTCTTTGGAACCTACTATAAATATCTGTGTCACAATAAAAATTATTTATTACTTCGCGCAGTTCGTTACAATGATGTGCCTTTGTGTCATAACGTCATAAGTTAGCATCATTAATCTCTAATACGCTATAACTGTGACCATACCTTGTTGTTGGAAGCTTTCTGAGTTTCGTTTGCAAATAATCTTTTCGGTTTTATTATGGCCTCTGGGATACCGAATGAAATTGTGTCGTTCCGGCCGCTCAATCTTTTTTTTCGTCCGCCGCGATTTGACAAAGTAGCTTTATAATTAATAACGATGAAAGTGCTTTACTTGTGTAGACATTTCTAGTAATAATATTGAATAGTCTCGTTAGATAAATTTATGTTATGGTTATGGTTAATTAATATATCTAAGGCTATAGGACGAATCGACACAATCCCTATACATATATTATTATAAACGCGAAGGTGTGTATGTTGGTTTGCTTGTTCTTTTTGTTTGTCATTCTCCTCTGCAACCGTTCGAAGTTTAGGAACCATTGACGTAAAAACGACGGGGTGTTGTTTGCTGACGTGTCTTTGTGTGTATGTCTGTATGTAGCATCCAAGCTCTCGAATGGATAAACTAATTTTGATGTACCTACTTTTTTGTTTTGAATTTGCATTAATTAATTCCCCCATCTCCATTCTACAATCGGACAAGTAGAGATACTGTAAGGCGCCACCGGTTCATCGCGTCTACATTTATTGTGCGAACTGCCAGGTTGTGGAATTCGCTGCCAAGTTCTCTATTTCCCGATAGCTATAATCTCGGTCTCTTCAAATCGCGAGTGAATCGGTTTTTTCTAGGCAAGCGCGCTACATCCGTCTACGTCTCCGTGATATCGCTACATACGTCACTTTACATCAGGTGAGTTGCGGTCAAGCGCAAGACTACAAAAAAAATCGGGAATGTTCTTATGTTAACTATGACAAACATCGATCTAAGGTGGCTGTCGTCACAAAATGGCAAATTACTTATTTTTCACAACTCGCTCAATATTGGTAATATACTGGCTTGACTGGAGCATTTAATTTTACATGCTTATAAGTATTGTATGTATTGTACGACTTTGATTGATAGAATTTTGATGATAGCTGCTTAGAAATTTTAAATCGCTATAAACTTCTTATTCAGCAAAAAGCCGCTTAGTTTAACGTATGCCATTTGCGAAACTACTACGTCTTCCAAAATACGCAAAAAGCAGGACATTATGCAGAATATAAATACCGGCCAGAGTCATTATGTCGTAATTACAAGTTACTCGCTACGCCAAAATGGTAGTAAACTACAGGCAGTTAGGAGTGAATTTCCCTTGTGGCTTTAGTAAGACATTTGTCTATACTAAACAGATGTGCGCCTCCCAAACTTAGTTGCAGTATTTTTAGGGACAGTTCGTCATATTTTTACAACAAGTGGTTAGAAGCGATTTCACAAGAAAACAGACAGCTATAGCTTTAAAACTGTGTATCAACCTTAGTTTTGGTTTTTTTTTGTTGTACCCAGTGTCACTCTCACGACTATGACGCATCTATTGTCATCATTCACATAAAATACAAAAAGTCGTTTAGGCTTTAGGGCGTGCCAAAAAAATAAATATGCATATACATACACTCAAAAAACGTAACTCTCTTTCATTCGCAGTCCGGTAAAAACTAAAGTAAAGTGGCCAGCAATCTTCTTAAACCAAAATCAACGTATTGGTGAGTGAGGGGATTTGCGCCGCTTAGTGAATTGGCTTAGCGTTGTTAATCACTGTTTATCATCCATTGCATTAGATATAGGAGTTATTGTTCGTATTTTGACTATGTTCTTGACCGCAATTTAAAATCCGTCGGACAATTAAGTCTTAGTAATAGGCTTTTTTACCTGTTGTGGTAGGAACTCAAAATAACGGAAAACCATGGCCAAGGCTCACTAGCGGCTCTAAAACTATGACATGAGGTGACCATTTTCGCACATGAAGAAAAGATAATTAGAAACTAAAACAAAAATCTTAAAGAAAATTTAAACATATAAATAAATAAAACAAGTAATTCTTTTAAAAAGTGATTGAGAGCCTGGCGTAATGAAAGTAACCGACATTCATTACTCCAGACGCCGATTTAAAAATCAAATATTTGGACCGATTATGATTTAATTTTATTGGTCTACTTCAGAGGTATAACTTTTCCAACAAAACATTTTTCAAATCTTTCTAGATTAGGGAATACACAAATTATAAATACCGTAATGGGACTCCTCCTCTTTTTTTTGGAAACCGGTAAAAAGCTACACGAAATGTTGTAACAAGCTTAGTCACTGGTTAAACGGGGTAACTGTGATTTGGTTGGTATAAAGGGTGGAAGAGATATTGCGGGGCGAATGTGAGACGACAGCTCCGTTGTTTGCCCGCCAAATGTAAGGTGCTGTCTCAAGTAATAGCAGATGCGTTCTTTTCAAGAAAATCGTATTACAGTAGAGGTTTCTTTTATCAAACAGTGCCAACAATTTATGTTATTTATTCGATCTGACTGTGATTTAATTTAATTATAAGTAATACTTTACGTAGAAGGAAACTAGAAGTTTCCGAAATTATATATGGAAAAAAGTATGCTGAATATATAAAAAAAACTGATATAGGTTAAAAGTGACTTAAAAAAGCCCGAATAAAAGCAAGAACTTTAGCTCCACGTATCTTGACAAGTGAAATAGCAAGATGAAGCTAGTATCTATTGAGACCACTGACATAAAAATACGATAAGCCTTTTAGGCTCTAGAGCGTGCCAAAGAAATTTGTATACGTCCATACGTACACTGGAAAAACATGACCAGTCGGGTAAAAATTCGAAGGCCATTAGTTAGAGGCTTAAATAAAAAACAGACATTTTACTTATACAATAAGGAAGAATAAATGGAGATGGACAGGACACACTTCCAGATGGCTGAGAAATGGAGCAAAACATTCATGAAAACTGGTACCCAATATACTAAAATCGAGTATGACGATATAAAAGATGGGAAGACTATATTAAAACAATTGCTCATACTTGTGGTACAGAACAGCTAAAAACATGGAGTAGAAGAAGATGGAAGAAACTTTTGTGAAATAAGGACAAATGGATTAAAATATGATCATTGTATTATTTTTATCTTAATTATATTAGTTAATTTACGGTATTTTTCCGAAACAAAATAAACCAAGATATATGAATAGATGAACGCTTTATTATAGACACACAAAACATAATAGGTAACAAAAAATATAAATTTACATGTGTTGCCATATGGCGGCCTTATCGCTAATACAATCTCTTCCAGGCAACCAATGTAGGCTATTGACAAAAAATAATGTATAGGACGGAGTGTACTTATAATAAAAAAATAAATCTAATCTTAATTACACATACATTCTAATAATTTTAGCTTATATTTTCAGCTTAACATTGTTCATTTATCTACTAGGTACTATTGAATTCTATCCATCTATATATTATGTAACCGATACCTACGCAATAATCGCGTATAATCCGAAATAATATTATTGTTATATTTGCAGTCAAACATCGGATATTAGTCTCAGAACAAACAAGGGCTCATCCTGCCCACCAGTACCAGTACCAGCACAGTCCTACTGGGAAATTAAGATAATGTGAATAGGGAATGTATGTTTGTTAATGTTTATATATTGATTGGGTACGTATGGATATGGGATGATATTGGATTGAGGATGAGATATGTATTAATATTTGTTTTACGTGATTATTATGTGTCTTTGTGTTACTCATACTTGCTAGAGAAGTAGTGAAGTTGAAATAGTGATGCGATTGAATGAGCATACAATGAGTTACACGAAGACGTCACGTAAGCGCTGAAACAAAGTCCAACCTACCTACATACTATACCAACTATTAACAGATATAGGTACAGCAGTTTTTTTTAACTAACTACTCTTTATTTAAAAACCAGTTTAACAACAAATAGTTATTACGAATTATCGCTTTAAGCGTTCTCTTCCAAGCAACCGTGCACGTAAATGAATGAAATTGGAGAGGCTTAAAAATATTAGATTGATAAACATTTTAAATATTACATACAAAATATTTCATACTCTTTCGTCCTGATTCACCTATAACTATGTTCTAAGTAACTTTGTAGTTTATGGCTGAGCAAATTTTGGTAATGTATAATTTTCAGAATAACAGAATATCTATTTTAATTTCGGTAAATGTAAATAATATATTAGTGAGTGTTAGGCGACACAAAGTTTTCCAGGTCAGCTAATAGTAGTCAGCTAGTCAGGCTCGTATTTAGCAAATTCTTTGATTTTCATACTTCTTGACGATTGAAAATTATAACTTATTAGCGTGCTCTGTGTTAGTAGGGGGCCAGTAACAGCAAAATATGATAAATAATATTATTAAATGTATTTAAACATTATTATAACATCTAGCGGAAAACCCAACGGCATAGTCTAACCTCAGGTGGCGCGGTACCCAAAGCTTGTAAAGAAACAAGTGAGTATTAGTGGTGGGTTGGACAATTTGGATTATCTGAAGATCTTAAATGGTCTACGGGCACGAATAATCTTTCTGCTACATTTTTTTGTTGTCGTAGTTAGTCATTTTGTTTATGCTAATAAAGGCACTTGCCCGTTGATTACTATTATGACCTAGATGAGTTTTTAGTTTTGCTGCGCTCGATCGAAGCTATGATGATTGGACCAATAAAATGTTGTCTACCTATTATTTTTGTTATGGTATGTTGTTATCATTCTCACACAGGAGGATATTATCTCGTGAAATTATATAATGTGGAGTCAAACATTCAGTAGACTAATTTTTTATATGCTCTGGTGAGCAAACCCAAATTTCATCAAAATACCGTATGCAAAGAATTACTTAATAATTTAAAATAAAATTCAATGAAGTAAAAAAAACCACCGTGTTGTCTACAATAATAAACAAAATACTAAAATTAAAACACACCAAAATAGGCATGCAAATACTTCAATTCCAAAAATGCGTCGTTTCCCATTGTCTCCTTTTTAAAATGGCGTTCAAAATTTCAGGAACCACTTACGGACGTGAATTTTTCATCACTTACTTACAGAGATGTACGAAGGAACACCTGTCGTAAATACAGTACCAGAGGAGGATAATGTGCCACTAGATGGGGTAACGATGGCTGGGAATTGGGTCAAAAGGTTGTCAAATTACTTACATCACTCACATGTTTCTTTACGAGCTTTGGGTACTACGCCATCGGAGGTTAGACAATGCCGTTGGGTTTTCCGTTACAGGTTTTTTTTTATCATTTAGGTAATGATAGTAAACAGATAGATAGTCTAGATAGTAAAGAACGGAGTGTACATGAGAGGGCTAAATAATTAAATATAATTATTATGAACTAATTTGATCCAGTCAATTCTGATACCATGGACGTGACAAAAATCTTTCTATACATGTTTAGATTAGTTGTGAGATTCGTATAGGTTGGATATACATCAGTAAAAATTATATTGTAAAGGCTTATTCTCATTTGTTGTTTTTTTACTATTCTTTCTTTCATAGGTATATATTTCGATAGGAAGAGTATTAAGGAAGATCCTTCCAGCGCTGTGTATCTTTAGAGACAGTAGGTCGAGCCTGCAATCACCTAAAGTGCCTTCCCACAAGGCGGCGTGCTGCGGTGGCCATGGCTTATGTTTAAGTTAGGATAAACCAGATAATAATATTGCTCACTTAAAATTTATGACTTTGTGAATGCAAATAAAACACCACAGACTAGAGGTCCGTGCAATTCTTTTATTGTATACAATTACAATTTTTTTTACTTAGAAAAAATATACGTCTTGGTCAATGTTTTAAGCTTCTTGAAGCATGATTTGTGGAGATTTGATTCCGTTTTATATTAATATGTATGTAGACAAAGACAAAATTATTTTTAAATATTTTTGATAGGGGCCAGAATATGACAGAATGTGACAAAGACGGTGATGGATTAATTATATGATAAAAGAGGCTACAGTACATAGTCAAAATTAAAAAAAAAATAAAAATCGAAATATGGCATTTGTTTTATTAGAATGCGTAGAGATTTGGTTGCTATGGCAGTAAGACAATGATTTTTGTGATTTATTTGGTAGATTAGATATATTTAAGAGTTAGTTTCGTATAAGTTTTCTTAAAATTTATGATACAAATTTTTATGAAAAATTGACGACATAAAAGATTCATTCGCAAATCGCTAAAGTTTTAATTTGTAGTTCCTTATAGCAAAATCATGGATAACCAACTTAATATTCATAATCATACTTTGACGATTGATAAAATCATATAATTTTACTCACTATTACTTGGCAAATTGTAGTCTGTCATAATTGTCAAGAAAATACCAACGTATCCACATATCATTGTCACTCTACAAGCCTCGGCAGCACGCTCCCGAGTGATAAATGCGTGACATTCCGCGAAACATCCGTTACCATTACGTAAGCGTTACCTGCTACGGCTGATGTTATTAATTGATTTACGCGCGCAGTTACGTTATATGTCTGTGACGTAGTTTTGAATAGTAACGAACGTTTTGTTGCGACGATTTGAATGTTTCTGAAGTTTCTGTAAATTAGCCTAAGTAGCACCAGGGCCATCAGGGCCTCTTCGCCAGAACAACCTATATTGCTCTTACATACTTGACGCCCGCCGTTGAAAACATTTCCTTTATGCCATACCATCAAATAATAGGACTACAAATCTGAGAAAAAATAAATCAGCTGATTCAAACATTTTATCGACGATCGATCAACTTTTTGTATGGAACAGCATTTTTTTTCTCGAGTTCAAGTTGGTTGGTTGGTAAAAGTTGTTCTTTAGAATCATTATAATGACCCTTTTTAGCTTAGTACACCCCTAGCCGATAACCCTGTTTAGTTTAATCTTGTACCTAAAATAATAATCGTGTTTTCAAATATTGACCTCAATTATTTAAAATTATTTAATTCAATTTTGTTAAAAGGTTACAATCAAAAGCTGGGTTCAGGAAATTTAATTAAGTTGTTATTTAGTTAGTAAGTTACCGTAAAATTTTAACAGCAATTTTCATTTTATATAATAGTTAAACAGAATATGTAGTCTTACAGCATTTCAAAAGTGGAACCAGCTTATAGTACTTCTGCACTGAAACATCTTGAAATATTACAACTATACATATAATTTTATATTCTTTTTAGCCGACTGCGAAATGAGTAGGGTTATGTATTTCGAATGTATGTATGAATATATTCATGTTTATAAAACGGCTTGTCGTATTTTTATGTGAGTGGTGTCAATAGATTTGTTTTAGTCGTGAAAGATACACTGGGCTAATCAAAATTAAAGAAAAAAAAACAAGGATAATACACAGGTTTAAAGATATAGCAGTCGAATTTTTTTATGTCGCTACTAATTATTTATTTAATATACAGAAAAAGGCCTGACTGACTAGTTCACAATCAACGCAGATCTTAAATCACTGAATCTAGAACAAAGAAATTTGGAAAGTTCAAAGGGAAAGAAGAAAGAAAATAATGTAATTTTTTTCTTTGAAATAATTTTTGTACATTCAAACGCAGACCCTAAGGGGGCCAAATGGGGGGAGTTTGAAACTTCTTTGAATTCCATTTCAAGTCACGTGTAACATCGCGGGGACATAATCTAAAAATGAAAATCTGTTTTATTTGATAGAAACACGTTAATTTTGGTACAAGATCTTGTTGTAGTTTAGGGCATAAGTGTCCTTGTCTAGTTATTCATGCAAAATATTAAAATTAGCCGTGTAGTTTTATTTATAGCAAACAAAGAAAACCAAAGTACCAATCGTAAAGTTACATAATTCTGAACAATAGAACACAATTGCATTACAATAGGAGAATTGAAAAAACACTCAGCAATACAAAGCATGAAAACTTAAAACCTTAGTTTATTTACAGAAAACAGAAAAACTAGAATACGCAATGAGAAAATAACAAAAAATAAAACAAAACGTAGTGGTAGTTTAACATGTTCTTGGAATTAAAAACAAAATGTTTACTGGCCTCAGATAATACTTCAGCTAATAGTTTAAAAATTACTTAGTAAAAGAAAGTTTCTAAGTTAGGAAGAAAATAGTTCTAGATCTGTTACTTTAATGTTGATTTGTAATCGGTCTGTATTTGTAGCTTGCTACGCGGATGCTCTACGAGCGTAGCATGCTACGACATCTACGCCGTAGCAATCCAGCGAAGCTTGAACAGAGTTTTTTTAACGAGCATACACTGACTTAGTCTTCAAGATAAACTTATATTTTTATTTACTCCCTTACTAATTTTGATCTTAGAATAAATATTCTATCTATGTTAGAAATCTACAAAAAACCATTTGGCATATTTTCTCAAATTTGATTGAAGTAAAAATTACATCAAAAATACTTTAATCATGTTTTTGATTATCAAATTATTTTGCATTACCGAATGTGAAAACTGTAGTTCAACTGTAGAACAAAATGAGAATAAATCGTATCACTTTTTTGTAAATACTCCTAACAATTAGAAAAAAAGTTGCGTTAGTTTGTTAGACTTTGTCACAAATGTATGCGAAAAACACGTCATTGGTACGAGTAACATAAATGTGCTCTTCTAGTTAAACAAACACATCGTTTATTATTAATCACAAATTGTAAATACGCGAGAATTTTCCGTGAATTCTAAAATAACCAATGCACGAACGAGCATGAATAAATCATTTCTCACATATAAAAGATTAAAAACTACATTTTCCGTACATGTAGTGTTGTTAAAATGAATTTTTAATTGAAAACCCTCACATCGTGGCGTTTATTGGATGTTTTGTGGCTGGCGCGGAAACTGGCGCGTTGTTTGAATAAACTTGACGTAAATTTCGATCTGACTGCGCAAGAAGGGTTATGATTGTGCAATTAGTGACACATTTGTTTAGTGAAAAAAAATGGTAATTAATCGTATTACTATTAGCAATATTTAGATTTTGACTAATATGATATAATATTAGAAATTCACTAATTTAATTAAACAATAATAATTATTAATACTTAGTTAGAAGAATGTAGGTTTAAGTAACTTGACATGTAATTCAGTTTAATTTATAATATAATGTAATTATAGATTTTATTGTAAATAACATTACTTACGTTTGATGCATGCAGATGAATAAATGGCTTTTTTAGTTTTATTTTACTTTTACTATCAGAAATAGTTAAATATGATGCCGTACAATAAATATTTTGAAAGCTGTCGCAACGCAGCTAGCATCATGATTCTTTTGCACCAGGAACATACAGGGGAGATTTGCTTGATAAATATATGTTATGTGAATTTTTGTATTTCAGATAATATGTAGTATATTACAAAAAAATAAAAAAACCTTATAGTACCCTAAGAACTTTCATATCGCACCTATTGCTTGTTGCTTATATTTTTGTCGTCAAGTCAAATTATAAATAGAAAAAAAACATTGATAGTCACAAAAAGATATTAACTTAAATGCTGTATACATTGACTGTTTTGCTTAGTCCAATATCTGTCAGTCAAAACATGTTGTTAGTACAATACATTGTCCAACTTGCAAATCGAGGAAATCTTACTAATAATACTTATTTTAGAGTATGAGTTGGCAAAATTAATGGCCTTTTTACATAAAAATGTTAAATTAATTCAATTAAATTTGAGAGAGTTAAAAGCTTTTTTTACGTCGAGTCAGTTTTGAGTTTCAACATTGTACTAAAGTTGGTCTGGAAATGTCAATAAGATACTTCAATGACCCCAATTCGGCCAGCCACACTGACTTAACTAAAAGTTCCTAAAATTATATGCATCTTTTTCTCACTTTTGGAAACAAAAAGAGAGGAGGCAATTTTAGAACTGTCAAATTGGGTTAGTTTAGTTAGTTAGGCCTACTTGAATCGGAGTCAATTACTATTTTTTCTATCCTCCGACGCAAATGATGAAATGTTATGAGTTAGACGTCTGAATGTGTGTCCGTCTGTCTGTAGCATCGTAGCTCCCGAATGGATGAACCGATATAAATATTGTTTTTTTTGTTTGAAAGGTGAACTAATTAGGAAGATCCAAGATGGTCGCTGCCACAAAATGGCGGATGAGGTTATTTCACAACTCTCTTAATATTATGAATTTCAAATCCAAGATGGACGTCATTACCGAATAGAGAATCACATTTATTCTTATAAATATTGTAATTTTTGAAATCTTCAGTATTTATCTAAAACGTTTTTATAATGGTTATATTCCACTTTATGCACAAAGGTGAATCAAGTGGAAATTAAAGTGTCTTCAATTCACCTTGAATGTTTGCACCTGGGTGATACTCGTATCGCCCAAGAGAGCTGTGGCGACAAAAAAGGTGTAATTTGTTTACGTGCAAGTCTTTGGCAGAAACAGCCGTAACTTAATCAAGAATAAGACCATATTTGACAAAAACAAACACAATTTGAGTGACAAATTGACTGGCCAGTTTGCGCAGTTAGTAGCAACCCTGCCTTCTGCGCCTGTCCCGGGTTCGATCCCCGGACGGGTCAAACATTTGTGTGCATGAACATGTCTGTTTGACCTGTGTCTAGGTGTTTATTATAAATATAAGTATGTATATATGTATTTCTAAGTATGTATATCAGTCAGGTTACCATAGCACAGGCTTTGCCTAGTTTGGGACCTGAACACCTCTGTGTGGATGTTGTCCCATATTAAAAAAAAAACTTATATAATCAGTCATATAAGCCGCACGGAAAATTTATT
The DNA here is from genome assembly GCA_947049295.1 of Ligdia adustata. NCBI lineage: Eukaryota > Metazoa > Arthropoda > Insecta > Lepidoptera > Geometridae > Ligdia > Ligdia adustata. Next base: position 9,292,874 of record OX346237.1, read on the forward strand.
GGTACAGCAATGACGTCATCGATGCAAAAAAAGATTTTGCTCTTGAGGTCATTCGTCAAAACTACTATATACTAATGATCATTATTTCAAACTCTCAAACCTCAACATTAACTAAAATTAATTAAGTAAAACTATTTGCTTTCCTCGCACAGTAGCACATCCAGTGAAACTTTACCTCCTCAAATTTAGCGTGGAATATTGAAATTTCCGGCAAGTTTCCGCGCTCGGTCCCGCGTGACGTTTGACAGTGGCGGGAGATAATTACAAATGATTTTCAAATGGCTTTCATTTGGGCGTGTGGATGGAAATATCGACAGATATGTGACGCTGATTGTGTGGGTATTATGTGGTCTATTTTGATATCACTCTCATCGAAAAAGTTTTTTAAAAACAAAAGTTGTTACAGTCTCAATTAAGGCAGGCGCCGATAGCACTTTTTCAGTTGTTTTGATTTGAAAATCAAATATAAAGACTGACTTTGATAACATTTAAATAAGACCACTCGAAAAGTAAGCCCTTTAAAAATTGTTTTTTCAAATTGTTCCAGTAATCTAAGAAAAATCATGTAACAAACATTTAAAAGAATCTGTTGAATTAGAAGTAAGTACAATGGTTTGTGAAAATAGTTTAAATGATAATTATGTAAACGTTGGTGAAGTAAACTCATGCAACTATCATATAGTGTTTAATTTTTTACGAAACAATATGTAGTTCATTTTACAGATAGAACATATATTATCTAAATCTAAGTTCAAGCTGTATTAAACCGAAAAGGGGTCACTGTACTCATTGAAATAATTAACTTTCACCATAGGACGGACCAGGATAATCGAATAAAAAGTAATAAAAATAGAAAAGTTTCCCCAAAACTCGAGTTTTCAAATGTAAATAGCAATCGTAATTTCAACCGAAAAAGCATAAAACTGTCAATAAAATAAAATAAAAACCCTCGTCAATAAGGCTGAGCATTCTGACAGGTCGAAATTTACAATTTCGATTTCGCCTTTAGGCAGATCGTAATCATTGATATTGAATAGGAGGTTTTTGTCATTACACTCGATATTCATTTTTGAAGTTAAGTAGAAAAAATTGATATTGACGTTTTGAGGTGACCTGGCTTTAGAAAGTTCAATCCTTGAAATGTTCAATGAATTTAATTCATGATTTTGGAAACGCATAAAATTTACGTTACAATTTGTATGCAATGCGGTGATAACACTAGTTGTAAACCTATTGCTTTTCAAGCGGGAAGACGCCGGTTTGATCTTCGGTTCAGACATTCGGTTTAGACTCTGAGTTTGTACAAGTGACAACATTTAAAAATTTTAGACCCTGCCATTTTGTTGCCATAATGGAAATATAAATAAAATAATAACGTGAATATTACTATTTTTTTTAATTTATTTGGATTTATTCAGAACTATTTTTAGATTTTCAAAAATCTCAAAAAATGTAATTTTTACATTCTGAATACAAGAAAAAAATCTTCTCTATCTTTATCTTTCCATTATCGTAATAAATATGAGGGATCAAAAATTTTAAATGTTTTCAATCATGTGCAGATTATAATTTTATTACCTGCTAATGTTTTAATAGTACCTCGAAGGTCCCCAATTAGCATCTGGTAGACGTGGCGGAATATACCTAGCTTAAACCTTTTAGGGAGACTCGAGCCCAGAAATGTTAAGAATTAGCTTGAATATTAATGAATATATCTATACTAATCTTACTAAGAATAAAAAATTGCATTTTTGTATATAAGGAACAAACTTAATAACTACTGGACCGATTTCAAAAACTCTTTTGCCGTTACACATTGACACTGAGTAAAAAAAATTTGAGACTCGTAAGTAACACCGCGGATCCCAGTTAATGTGTTATAAATATTAAATACTAGCTGGCCCGGCAAATTTCGTACCGCCCAACAGTCGATTCTTTAAGAGTTAACACTAACAGTGACTAACACTCAACCTTTATGGTATAGTATTAAAGTTCAAATTGACTTTTAAGTAATATTACGAATTGATTATATAGGAGTATAGAAAAGTAACGTGTTGTCTTAGACCTTTTCAAGCAGTTTTTTTAATTTTTCTCTCCGTAAGAACCATCCTCTTACTTCAAGTAACATTCTAAAAAATAATTAGCAAAATCGGTTCAGTTGCTCTCGAGGTTTACGCTTAGCAACACAATCAGTGGTTTATTTTAATATTATAGAAGAAGATATATGTACACATGTGTTGATACGATACGAAACTTCTATATTTAGAACTTGTTATAAATATTATTGACCTAGATCTGCAGCACGTAAAATATCATGCCAGTAATGTAAAGTTCCAAAGTATTTTTGTTGTAATTTTGTTCTATATTTGATATACAACGTCTGTTCCTAATTCTGTGAGTATGTTTACAATGGCTCCAAGTGTAAGTATCTCGTTTAGGAGGGTTTGCTGAAGGAAAGTTGTTTTTCTTCATTGAGGCCCAATTTGAGCCCCTTTTGTCTCGACCAGAGCTAGCACTTCTGATGATAGCTTTCGTATAATTACAAACAGTACTTAATGTCAGCACGCTTTGAAAATTGTCTCTTAAGGTAGCAATTTTTCCATTATTCTATAAGGACCCTCGCATCCTACTATAATATAATACAGAATATCGGCTAAGGGTATATATACTAAGTCAAAAGGCCACTATAGGGAACGATACTATGGACTTTTTTTTTATATGGGGCCAACTCTAAATTCAAGAAAAATAAACCGCTCCATAGAAACTGATATTAATCGTTGACAAAACATAAGAAGCAGTTAATTTTGTTTCACGAATTCAGAGCTGGCCTCGTACTAAAAATTCTTTTAGATGAGTATAGTGTAGAGGTGTACTAAATCAAAAAGGGGACTTTTTGATTTAGTACACCTCTAGCAAGAAATCCTTCATTGAATTACATTTTGAGTAAAATAACATTTCATCGTTTCGTCAAGAATCATTTGTACTTGAGGCAATCGTGATTCCAATATGCCCATATATTACATTTGGTTTTATATCTGTTGTAATTTTTTATACGTATTTAAATACTTACCGCGCCCCGGGGTGTTAGCTATACATACATATATACATATATTTAGCGTATCTTTTGTTAATATAAAACATAAGCTATTATGGTGCGATATTTCATCTGAATCCTTTCAGCCGATTTTGCGTTAAAGTTCAGTACAGACCATTTATTCAGATAGATACAATAATACAAACAACAATAATAACAAACAAATTGTACAATTAGATATATATGTTACTCGCAGTATAAATAAATCATTCCTTAATGTAAATTACATAGAGAATTCTTATCACTTATAAATTCTTCCACACTGTAATAAGCTTTCTGAAAGAGTAACAAATATACATCCATATATACTATCATTCGTGTTTATGATATTAAAGTAGGAATATGTGATATTGTTGAAGGTTTAGTTACTGTTTTCTTATTATATGTTTCTCCCTCAGGCATTTGTTCGAGTAATCGTCGATACAAGGCGTAAGAGCTGTCTAACTACTTTATGAGTAAGGATCGCATTCGAGGGCAATTACTATTAGTTCTCAAGTAAACACTGCTCCGATAGGTATTTCACTTTTTGTTATTTTAACTTACTATCTTTGTTGTCTTTGGTGGATTCGGTATTTTTTACTATTTTTTGGTAGGTTTGATAGATTAATTGTGACATTTAAGTAATAAAATGAGTATTTTATACAAAATAAAAGACATGTAATACTAAAAACTCTATAGGATTAGTAGTTTAGTGTACATTTTTTGAGTTCGCTCCGTACGAACCTTTTTTTGTCTCAACCAATTTTGTACGCATTCTAATTTGTTACTTGAGATTGTGTTTCGCATTTGTCTGTTAAATATTATGAAACCAGCTGGTAAATGGCGCCGTACTCTACTAGCACATTAGTTCCACATGACAATTTTAGTGTTCGGAATTAGAAAGAACTTACTAGAAAATAAACATGTCAATAATGGTTCCCATGCCGTCTGCGATGCGAAACCCTAATAAATTGCTCAAGCCATTACAACTCCAATTCTGAAAACGCAGTCATCTAGAAAAAAATTACCCAACTTCCGTTTCCTCCGACAAAGGTGAGACGTCAGAGGAAGAAAAATATTGCGTACGGTTTCAAAAGATTCTATTACTTTTATTTTCTTGGTACAGTTTTGTATCTGTTTACTTTTGGTAACGACATCCTTTACTTTGAGGACGAGTTTCTTTTGAATTCGATATGTTGTGTTTATTTAGTTTTTGGTTTGGTATTGTGTCTGAACATACATATGTACACGCGGACTGCTTCATCATACGAGTATTACCATTTTAGTATGTCGATGTTAGTAGCAAAATGAACAAAGTATATTCGGTTTTGGAGGGTGTGTCACAAAATGCTCAAATTTAGGGTGTTAGTAAATCAGTTATTGCAAACTACATAATTTGTAGCGAAATAATGACATAGTAAATTAGTCGGTAAATTCGTTGCCTCGCAAACGATTAAGCGCGGGTTCAATTATGATTTACGAAAAAAAAATTACAATTAATCAGGTACAATTAATCAGTAATTGTAATTACTTTAAAATTGGTAATTTTAATATTTGATATTAAGTGTGGGTTTATTAAACTACTAGTTAAATAAAATATATTTTCAGTACTAATAGTTTGTTTCAATTAAAATTCATTTCTTCATTCAGTTCTTAACAACGTTATACGTTATTGTAAATTGAGTGGTGTCTTATTGAACACTCCCTTGAGAACGTATCTCTTCTCTCTATTAGATATATCTACGATTCGTGACATCTATTGTTCTTTGTTTGCAACTGGTTATGTTATGGCGGCTTTTAAGAGTGTCCAAATAGTTTTACGTTCTAAAAATGTTAGTATAGTTTTTCTTTTTAGTTTTTTATTTTAATTTTTGTATGCAGCTACATTTATACAACTAGTGCAGTTCAGTGATGCAAACCAATGGCGTTAATGACTTAACAATATATATTAAAATAATATGAATATATATATATATATACAGGGGTCGGCACTCGAAGTGTTATTAATTCAAAATGCTGTAATTTTGTCAATTTTGTTTATTTAAAAAAAACATTTCAAATTAAATAGAAAAAAATATTGTTCGACGTGGCCACCTTTAGCGCGGATAACAGCATCGAGTCTGTCCGAGAAGGCTTCACACGCTGCACGAATGTGGTCTACTGATATTTTGTTCCATTCTCGGCGAAGAGCAATCTTTAAGGCGTCGACTGTCTCATATTTTTTTTGCTGACACTTTGACCTCTAGAATTGACCATATGGAAAAATCCATTGGGTTTAAGTCCGGCGAATATGGTGGCCATTGTTGCGAAGAAATGAAGCTCGGAACTTTTTCTTGCAAAAAAATTTGGGTTTCACGGGCTTTGTGGCATGGTGCCGAGTCTTGCTGAAACGTCCAATGGTTTCTACCGAATTTCTTACGTGCCCAAGGTAACAAAGCATCGTTTAAAATCTTTTCACGGTAGATTTGCTGGTTTATCTTTGCACCCTGCTCAATGAAAACGAGAGGTGAACGTCCCGTAGCAGTTACCGCGGCCCAAACCATCACTGATGCTGGTGCTTGCTTTCGCAGAGCAATTCGTTGGTCTAAATTGTCGTTTGATTTAGACTTTAACCATACGCGATCATTTTGTTTGTTCACATATTGCTGAACCGTAAAAATTTATTCATCGGAAAATATCAAATTTTCAAGCTTTCTATCAACGTGGAACTGCTATAACTCCTTAGCTCTTTCTAGGCGAACTGCCTTTTGTGCAAGTGTCAAGTCTTGCACTTTTTGTATTTTGTAAGGATTCAGTTGTAGTTTATTTTTTGATATGTGTCCTATGCTCCGGGCAGATACATTAAGACTTTTCGCCAATTTAACTGCGCTTTGTCGTGGATTTCGTTCAATTCTAGCCTTTACCTTTCGAACCATTTCTGATGATGTTGCTGTTGTTGGATGTCCACCTCCATGGCGTTTCTTGATGCTACCCGTATCATTGTAACGCGTGATGGTCCGATACACAAACATTTTATTCAGATGTAAATGTCGTAGCGCATTAACAATGGCTGGTTGCGATTTTCCAGCCAAATACAAAGTAATGACACTGTGGCGTTTGAATTCCATCTGGATAACTTTTTTTAGCAGCGACGAAAAACAATGAGCCTCTGTATGTTTAGGAACAATACAATAGACTTACGACTGTGAAAAAATGGGCGCCATATTGTAAACAGTTTGGTTGCTATAGCAACTTAAAGTTGGTAACACTTCGAGTGCCTACCCCTGTATATATATATATATATATATATTTTGCCACTTGCCTCCTATATTTCCTTCTTGCCTGACTAGAACTGTATTTACAGTATTTTCAGTAGCCCATAGTCTTGTTTGCATCTCGTTAGTAATTTAATCTATGGATTAATTATGAACTCTTTATTGAAAATACAGATAGATTTAATATCGAAAGAAAAATGTTAGTAAATGCATATTACGTATTATATATATATATATATATATATATATATATATATATATATATATATATATATATATATATATATATATATATATATATATATATATATTTTCTAGTCAAGCAAGAAGGAAATATAGGAGGCAAGTGGCAAAATATCAGTCTCGTTAAACAATGATATATATGTCAGAAAATACGGCGCAGCCTAGGGCGGGAAAAGATTGCCTCTGAGGAAGCGAGGTCCAGGATAATAATAAAATGTAAGTAGGAGTCCATTTTGTTACATTGTACTCGTACATAGGTACTAATATTATACGCTGACTGCTTCATTAATAAACGCGCCTTAACTTAGAGCATCTTTTGTCTTGTTCTATCTAATGGAGAACGTCACGCGCCAAAACAAGGCAAATGACGATTAAAGTTAAGACGTTTTTATTAATAACGCTGTTAATCCTAAACTAGATTATTGATATATTAGTAGATTTTCTAATGATTACAAAAACTAGCTGCGCCTATATCCATTTGGGGACACTTACGTTTTCCGGGATAGGTAGCCTGTGTGTGGCCTTATAAATAATCAAGATCCAGGGTAAAAGCTCTCTTCGTGCCACATTTCATCCGAATCCAACGAACAAACAAACACACACATACAAACTTTCGTATTTATAATATTAGTGTGATAATAAATAACTTATAATTGGAACGTTTAAGTAGAAATATGTAAATAAAAAATATTATTAGGTAAGTGATGTGTGAGTTTTTACATGCGAGTGTTTTGATTATGATAATACGAGTAAAATAACTAATAAGAATATTAAGAATATCGTTAAATATTTTTCTCGTAACATTCTAAACTTAAAACAAACCTCTAAAACGATCATCTAAAACTGTCAACCGTAACTTATATACATTGAAAAATAAGTCCTGACTGACTGTTATCTATTCTATCTATATTATATAAAGCTAAACTACCACTCACTGACTGATTGACAGAATTGTTCTCCTAGAAGGAGTATTGTGGGGGGTTGGCGAGTGGTACTCCTGGATAGGGGAGGGGTATGTGACCTAGGGAAAAATCCGAAAAGTTGCAAAAGTGGAAAAGACCTTGGAGTACCCCAACGTCCTGGCTAAACTATAACACTTGGAACCCCCCTTTTTGAACAAAAGTTGTAGGGAACTATGAGTCCCTCCCAAAAAATAAAAAAAAAATTGGGGTCACAAACAAAAAAACATCGATCCCATACAAAGTTTGACCGTTAATAACTTCGGAACGGTAAACTTTTTTTAATTAGTGTTCGACCAAATGTCATAGGGAATCGTAAGCGCTACCAAACTAAAATGGTCTGATTGATCCCCTGGGGGTTCAAGTGAGGGATCAAATTTCAAAATGGTCCGAGCGAGACAAAATTTCGGCTCCGGGGGTTTTTGGGGTTGCTGAATTCATTTCTGAAAAAAAATTTTGGAATTTCTTTTTTTTTTAATAGCTCCCATACAAACTTACGAGCAAGGTGGCGGAGTGAGGCCGAAGGCCGAACGACGGCACCTTGCGAGTCTCCCATCACACCGGAGCGAGGCCGAAGGCCGAGCGACAGTTTTTGAGATTTGTTCTGAAGGGTTCAAAGTGGGGTTCAAACGAGCAAGGTGTCGGAGCGAGGCCGGAGGCCGAGCGACGACACCTTGCGAGTCTCTTCATACCGGAGCGAGGCCGTAGGCCGAGCGACGGTTATTCATTATGATCCCTGAGGATTCAAAGAAGGGATCAAATTTTATATTGGTGCGATTGCGATGAAATTAAAGATCTGGGGGTTTTCAATGACACTGATTTCATTTCTGATGAATGTTTTAGGAATTTCTTATTTTTTTTAAACCTCTCATACATATTTACGAGCAAGGTGTCGGAGTGAGGCCGAAGGCCGAACGACGGCACCATGCGAGTTCTTAAGTCACTAAAGCGAGGCCGCAGGCCGAGCTAATGTTTGACGAGCAAGGTGTCATAGCGAGGCCGGAGGCCGAGCTATGACACCTAGCGAGTTTTCAAGTAACTAAAGCGAGGCCGTAGGCCGAGCTAACGTTTGACGAGCAAGGAGTCATAGTGAGGCCGGAGGCCGAGCTATGACACCTTGCGAGTCCTCAAGTAGCTCAAGCGAGGCCGTAGGCCGACCTAATGTTTGACGAGCAAGGTGTCATAGTGAGGCCGAAGGCCGAGCTATGGCACCTTGCGAGTCCGGAGGGCATTGAAGTGAGGCCGCAGGCCGAACTTCAGTGCCCGACAGTAAATCAAACAAAAATTAAATACTGTTTGATTATCGTGGGTGCTGAAGCGAGGCCGTAGGCCGAGCTTCAGTGCCCGTTGCCAACCGTACAATGATGTATGGTTTTCATACATTCATATAAAAAATATTTCTTTGGTAAGTTTTACCAACTTTTCGACTGGACTTGAAAGTTTGACTAATTTTTTCAACTGAACTAAATTTATCTACCTATTTTGAACTGAATTTAAATTTCTCTCACAGAATCCAAATTTAAAATTTTAGAATTTCTATCTCCACCCAACTCCAGACTGAATTGGAGAAATCTACAACATTTCTTAATCAATTTCAAAGTTTTAAAGAAGCCAACTGCAAAACAAATACCTGCCCCACCCAAAAGGTTAAAGGATATAAACGCGGGCCGCATGCGGCCCGCGCAGCCACGCAAATACTAGTTCGATATTCTAAACCTCTTAACCTAGAAACATGAAATTTGGAAGGTGTATTCAGAATAGGGATAGAAAAGTTTTTTTTAATCCACATCTAAGTGACTCCCTCAATAGGGTCAAATAAGTTTGATCTTTATTTATATTCCGTTTTATGTCGTGAGTAATACCGCGGATGACAGCTACTATACTAACTCAATATCTCAAAAATATTAAATAAATAAATATGCACACTACATACTATCATACGAAGTGGAACTATAGTAATGGGTTAAAATCTAAATGTTCTTGAAATTAATGCGAATGAATTAGAAAAATTAAGGGCGTTTGTAAACAAGTGGTTAGAAGTGAGTTCGAAAAAATCCGACTGTTAAATCTGTGTATCATCCTTAATTTACTTTTTTCTTAATTTTGATGCACCCATGTCGATCTCGCGACTAAAAAAATCTATTGACATCACTCATATAAAAATACGACAAGCCGTTTAGGATCTAGGATGTGCCAAAGAAATTTGAAGAAATATACTCCTTTCACAGTCGAGTAAAAATAATTATCATCACAAAATTTAACAAAACAGTATAATAAAAGTTCTATTACTACGAGTAGTTTTCTATCTGAGAGTATTCAATTTCCTAGTCATTTCCGTCCAGTTCTGTCCCTGACAATGGGTTTGCATTCTGTAGATAAATGGATTTTTCTATGAAGAAAATATGCATGGAGTGTAAACCAAGCGCTGCCATGCTTATCGGATAAAAAATCTTATTCACAACATAAATGGGACAATACAGAAGAGGAAATGTTAATAGTCTGATGGCTGAGCAAAGCGCTCAAATTAAATGTATGTAGGTACAAAAATGTGAATTTGTATTGCATGTATAAAATTATATAAATCAGAAATATAAATTTTATGTAGTTTATTTTAGAGTGAAAAATAATAGTAGATTAGTAGCCAAGGGCTGTAAGGCATCAATTGCAGCCCGAGATATTTAGGCGCACGAGCGCAGCGAGTTTTAGTTCGAGGGTGTAATTGATGCTTGTACCCGAGCTAACTACTCTGCTTTACATCTCGATTGTGAGGTAAGTAGAAAAAAACCGGCATTACAATAATAAAATATTTTAATTGCTGCTTCAGCTTCCATTTTCAATGAATCGGGAGTGCAGCTTATATCTTCATCACTTGCAGAACTCATGTTTTTTTCCTAATTGGCACGTAATTATAAAAAATCCCAAAAACAAACAATATTTAATTTTTTTTTCATTTTTTTTCATCTTTTTTTTAATTATTTTTTTCAGAAACGAAATTGAATTTCGCCGTTCGATATTTAAAATTGATGTCTATTATACTCATACGAAGACAAGGCTGAATAGACCTCTTTTGTCATTGGGCTGAATGCATGATGTCTATTGCCAGTATGATGGTTAGATGTACGCGAACTTTTGAAAGAGTAAAGTTTTTTTTAACTACTTACAGCCCTAGGGCTTTTCTAGCTACATTATTACCCTAGAGCGCTAATGGGGAAAAAATCATCAGATGCAGGCGATGACTGTTGAGAACTACACACTGGCGACTTGTTTTAACCGAATATTTTTTGATCATGGCGGGACCGCGATATATGTTAAAAATGGTTTAGATTTTAAAGTTAGAAACGATTTGAATAAAATGTCATTTGAAACAAACTTTGAATTAGCAGCAATAGAGTTAAGATTTTCAAAAATAGTAATTATGGCTCTTTACCGTCCGGAATACGATATGAATTTATTTTTTGAATTATTAACAAAACTACTAGATAAACTTTGCAAAGAAAAGAAACAAATTGTTATAGCAGGTGATTTCAATCTAAATGTATTAAAAATAGACAAAAATATAAAGAAACTTGACGGAATATTAAAGAAATTTAATTGTAAATGGTTGTTAAATGAGCCTACTAGAACTGAGACAAATAAAAGGAACCAAACCAGTTCTACGTGCATTGATAACTTTATTGTAAATTTTAGCGGTGGTAGAGGATCAGTTTTAGGTTATAAACTTTCCGACCATAATGTCATTAAATTAGAATTGTTCAATACAAAAAATGTTAATAGTAAAAATACTCCCTATATGGCTAGAAATTTTTCAAAAAATAATCTAAATTATTTTAACCATTTGTTTAACAAAGATTATATGGAAATAAAAGCAGAAATACTAATGACTAGTAACGCAGACGCAAGAACGAGGATTTTACATGATGCTTTGATATATTATTACAACATAGCTTTTCCAAAAATAAGAAAACAAGTAAAAAATATTCAAAAACAATGGTCAACTGTAGGTATAGAAAATAGTAAGAAAAATTTAGTTAAAATGGAAATTCTTCAAGAATTAGACCCTAGCGCAACGAGAAAATTAAAAATTAAGAAGTACAGGAAAATATTGCGTAAAACTATGGTCGTAGCAAAGAAATTACAATATAGAGATAGAATTAAAAAGTCAAAGAATAAAATTAAAGAATCTTGGACTATTATTAATGAACAGGCAGGTCAAAATAAGCGACGCGATAGAAGTACTAGAATAAAATCAGTGAAAAACGAAAGCGGAGAAGATGTATCAGAAGCTAAAAAAATAGCTACTATTTTTAATGACTTTTTTCGCAACATAGCTCATAAGTTGACTTCCAATCTAGAAATTGACGGGGATAATTGCAAAAAATATTTAGATTACGGTAATAAGCCATTGACATCTATCTCATTTGGACCAGTAGATTATAATGAGCTCAAAAAGGTAGTAGGTAACTTGAAACAAAAACCCACATTAGATATTTATGATATAAGTACTAAAACTTTACGAAATCTAATAATAAACAACGATAATTTATTCGAATTAATATTCATTTGCGTAAATTCATGTTTGACGGACGGAATATTTCCTGACGTATTAAAACCGGGTAGGGTCATTCCACTTTTTAAAAAAGGGGATACCGATAATATTAGTAACTATAGACCTGTGTGCATTTTGCCAGCTTTATCAAAAATTTTAGAATCTATTATTAAATCAAGAATTGTCAAATACTTTGAAAAAAATAATTTATTTACAATGTCACAGTTTGGATTCAGAAAAGGCCGCTCCACAGAAATGGCTATAAGAAAAGTGGTATATTATATTCTTGAATCCTTGGATAAGTCAAATAAATGTGCCAGTGTCTTTTGTGATCTTTCAAAAGCTTTTGATTGTTTGAGGCATGATATATTGATTTTAAAAATGAAATATTACGGATTTCAAGGCCCTGCATTAAATATGATGATAACTTATTTACAGAACCGTAGTCAAATTGTCTCTGTAAATGAAGAAACTTCTACAGAGGGTACGATGTCAATTGGTGTACCACAGGGCTCTATTTTAGGGCCAGTCTTGTTTTTGATTTATATTAATGATATAACCAACGCATTGCCGAGTTGGGCTCACATAAATTTATTTGCAGATGATACACATGTGGGTATCAGAGACAAATGTAAATTTAATTTAGACGATAAAGTTAATGCAGTTATGGAATTGTTAAAGGAATGGTTTGACGCAAATGGTATTATTCTTAACTCTGATAAAACCATATCAATGCAGTATCAGTCAAGGTTGGGTATTTTTGGGAATTCTATTACTAAAACAAATATATTTCTAGGTTATACAATTGATAACACAATTAGTCATAAATCTCACATCGATAAAATTTGCAACAAAATGGCAAGTGGTAATTATGCTTTATTTAAACTCAAGCCATTATTAGATAAAAAGTCACTCATCTCTGTCTATTATGCATACGTTCATTCTATAATAAGATACGCTATAACTGTTTGGGGAAACGCTAAAGATATCATAAAAGTTTTAAAATGTCAGAAACAATCTATAAGAACAATGAATGGTTTGAAAAAACGTAGTCCTGCGAGAATACACTTTAGAAATGATAAAATAATGACAGTTATATCACTTTATATTTATAGTAGTTTATTAGAGGTACACGAGGATACGGAAATACCGGAAAAAAGAATTTCACGTAATAATAAAAAAGGGCGAGTCCTGCCTGTCAACAGATTATCTAAGTGTAAGAAACAGGGACTTTACACCAAAATATTAATGTACAATAAATTACCAAATAGCGTGATGGAACTCAATTTTAAAATATTTAAACAAAAATTTAAATATTTTTTTGAAAGAAATCCTTTTTATAAACTCAGTGAATATATGTCAATGCAGCTTGTGGAATCATCGTTCTTGTGTGATGAACAACAATTACAAAATGTTAGTAATAGGTAAAGAAATAAATGGCAATGTAAATGTATTGTTGTAATTATTTGCCTATTTTATAAAATATTAAAAATATTATTATTATTTATTAAACGATTTATACGAATATCAAAACACTGCTTTATTATCATTGTAAAAGCAGTGTTTTGACTTCGGTGGTAAAGGGCGACTGACTTGATTTGACTCGACCAATCACAGCCGGCGCTACTGTCGCCAACTTTGATTGGAGGGGCGGACCGCTCCGAACAATCTGAGCGCGGGCAGTCAGTTCAGTTGTGCTTTGCTCTTCGATGGAATAAGACCTCTAAATAAATGAATCCTACTAATTAGTGATATTTGTAAACTGGTGATAATTGTATTTTGTGAATCTGGATTATAAAGAAGTTAATACGAAATGTAAGTACAGTTTTATTTCTTTAGATTTAGCTACCCTTAAGTCTTAGCTAACGAAAGGGTAACGTTGGTCGTAGAATGGGCCAACACATCAGAAGCGGGATTCGAACTCAGAAAAGTAACAGTTTTTTTTTAATTTATTTTTTCTAATGTTTATTAAAACGGAAAAGAAAAATAACTGTTACCTACGTTGTTTAGAGTTCCTACCACGTTGGCCAGATATAGGGTATTGTTCTGAAAAGGCAGATTTTACTGCATTTCTATTCGCTTTAGCTGTTTAAAAGGCATGATTATACTGCATGCCCAGTTTATACAACAAATAAAACTGGAAGTTCTAACACTTGTGACAGATAGGTGTCGTTCTTAACATTATTATCAGTCCACTACTGGACATAGGCCTTCCCTAATGACCAATGTCGCGCCCTAACTCCTTCTTGCCTAAGCTTAGTTAAATTATTATTTTACCTATAGAGGAATGCTCGACCGTGTAAAAAAAAAATATACTGTGCGTGTGTCTTTTCTTTATTTTTTTCATAACGCTCAAATGGAAAGAGCAAATTGATCACCGGGGCGTATATTACACACGCCACCAATGAGCCCTACGCTTCCGGGTCCATATGTACTTCAGCATCAATCTCGGAGCACCACGGGAACGCTTGCAAGTGGCAGACCGAGGCTTCGTTCTCCCAGCCGCTCCAGTCATCGCAGCGTTCAGCGCGTTTCGAGCCGCGACAGCCATCGCAGTGCTCAGCGCGCTGCTGGCTGCGACAGCCATCGCAGCGTTCAGCGCGCTTCCAGCCGCGACAGCCTTCGCCGCGCTCAGCGAGCTGCCAGCCGCAACAACCATCGCAGCGTTCAGCGCGCTTCGAGCCGCGACAGCCATCGCTGCGCTCAGCGCGCTGCCAGCCGCGACAGTCATCGCAGCGTTCAGCGCGCTTCCAGCCGCGACAACCATCGCAGCGTTCAGCGCGCTTCGAGCCGTGACAGCCATCACAACGCTCAGCACGCTGCCAGCCACGACAGCCATCGCAGCGCTCAGCGCGCTGCCAGCCGCGACAGCCATCGTAGCGCTCAACGCGCTACCAGCCGCACCAGCCAGTGCGCCAATCCGCAAAGCAGCAGCGGCGACCATCAAAGCTCCTGTCAGCGAGCCAACTGCCATGTCAACCACCGCACCAACAGCTACACTAGCCAACGCGCCAACAGCGATCCAGAAGTTGTACCAAGAGACACGTTAGCAGTCACAGATCACGAAGCCCACATCAACGCAGCAGGGAAGGTGAGTACCTACGTAATAGTTCCCCAGTTGCTCGGGCGTCTCACTCTTCATATACTAAAACGGACGAGCTCCATCACAAACCTCTAAATCCAACACAAAATAGCAACCAATGTCTTACCGATCTTGTGACACTTCTGAAATCTATGTCCAATAACAGCTTAGACAGGTTAGGTTCTATGAAAAATACTGTCCCCGAGTTTGACCCATCTGTTAAGGAACAGACAATGGCCATGTGGATTCACAAGGTC
Source organism: Ligdia adustata (assembly GCA_947049295.1). NCBI lineage: Eukaryota > Metazoa > Arthropoda > Insecta > Lepidoptera > Geometridae > Ligdia > Ligdia adustata. The sequence continues at coordinate 9,308,288 of OX346237.1, forward strand.
AACGAATGTGCTACCATTTATGGTTGGACAGAAAAACAAATTATTCACTTTGCATTACCAAAGCTGAAAGGAGTTGCTCAGCGTTGGTATGAAGGTCTTCCGTCGGTCTTGTTTACGTGGGCAGAATGGCAAGTCAAGCTTTCAGCTGCATTTCCTTCGGGGGAAAATTACGGACAAATGTTGAGTGATATGCTTGTAAAACGAGCTCGCTTTACAGACTCGCTGGAGGAATATTATTATGAAAAGTTAGCTCTAATCAATAGGTGTAGCATTTCTGGCAAACGTGCAGTTGAATGTATCCTGCATGGTATTGACGATCGTTCGGTTCGACTGGGAGCCGAAGCTGCTCAATTCGACGATCCTAATAAGTTGTTGTCATTCTTGCGTATCGCTCGAAATATAAAACCAAACTCTGATCGTAGGTCTGACCGTAAAGGTTTACTCCCAAAACAACAGACTAACCAACCATCTAAGACTCCTCGTTGCTCGAATTGCAAGAAAGACTGTCACTTTACATCTCAATGCACCCAACCAATTAAAAAATGTACTAGGTGTAATAGGGTTGGTCACGAAATAGAACAATGCTATGCTAAGGTTCAGCAAAATGAGAAAACTGTTATGCGTGTAGGCTTGAACGACGAACTTTCTTCTGTCTCGTCTCTGTCTTCCTCTCATACCACATATCCTCCCAAAATGACATCCACTGACTCGGAGCCTAATCAGAAATTTTATAAAAACTATCAACGGGTACACAACTACGGCTTATGTTGACTTTGGAAGCGAGAGCTCTATGATGCGTGAGTCTGAATTCAAAAATGTCGGCACTAACTATGCGGTTGACAATCTTCCAATCCTTCGGGGTTTTGGCAATTCTGTCGTTAAATGTCTTGGCAAACAAATAGTTCAAATTAGTATCGATGGAGTTGAGGCGAACTTGAACCTGTTGATCGTCCCAGACGATGCTATGCATGTGCCGTTATTGGTTGGGCAAACTTTTACAGAACAACCGCACGTAGTTGTACAAAAAACCAGTGACAGTTTGGAAATCTCTCAGCTTGATCATCTAGACGTTGTCACTAGCTCCAAGTCCTTAACCGAACCCGATGTCAGTATGAGAAACACTCCAACATCCGAGCCGAAAGCGTAACTTCTGTGTCTGCTAAATAAACACAGCAAATGCTTCGCTTTCTCGTTATCCGAGCTAGGAAGTACGAAAGTCGGGAATATGTCGATCGATCTCTATGATAATGAGCCTGTTGTCTACAGATCTTACCGTCTTCCTTTCACTGAGAAAGAAAAGGTAAGAGGAATGATATCCGAGCTGTTAGAGAATAACATTATTCGTCCATCAACCTCCCCTTATGCTAGTCCCATTGTAGTTTTGAGAAAAAAAAACCGGCGAACTTAGGCTATGTATTGATTACCGCGCACTAAATAAGAAAACCATAAAAGAGAATTACCCGATGCCACTTATTGACGACCAGTTAGATGTCCTCTCAGGAAATAAATTCTATACTACCTTGGATCTAGCTTCAAGATATTATCAGATACCGATCAATGAGGCTGATAAGCCTAAGACTGGGTTCGTAACGCCGGATGGACACTACGAATTCAATCGTATGCCATTCGGTCTTGCGAACGCACCAGCCACATTCCAAAGGATAATGAATGATGTACTAGGACCTCTGCGACACAAGGAAGCTTTGGCTTACCTTGATGATATTCTCTGCACATCTTTTGACGAAGGAATGGAAAGATTGGACACAGTAATGGTCCTCTTCTCCCAAGCAGGTCTTACACTGAAATTATCTAAATGTGTTTTCTTTGGTTCTTGTGTGGAGTATTTAGGTTTTAAGGTCTCTTCTGAGGGCATTCGCCCTGGTACTAAGAAGATAGAGGCCGTTGAACGGTTTCCAATACCCCAAAACCAGCACAACGTACGACAATTCCTTGGGCTTGCAAGTTTCTTCCGCAGATTTGTTCCCCAGTTTTCGGTAATAGCAAAACCTTTGACACATCTGTTAAAAAAGACTCAAAGTGGGTCTGGGATAGAGATCAAGAGAACTCATTCCGTCAACTCCAAAAGTTGCTCTCTCAGAGACCAACGTTGGCGTTGTATAACCCTTAGGGCTATACAGAGCTTCACATTGATGCGTGTAAAATTGGCGTAGCCGGTATTTTGCTCCAAAAGGACGATAATTATGTTCTTAAGCCAGTTGCCTATTTAAGCAGACAAACCACACCAGAGGAACAGAATTATACGTCCTATGACTTGAAAACTCTTGCTGTGGTAGCGTCCTTGCAAAAATTTTGCGTGTGCCTCATCGGTGTCTCATTCAAAGTTATTACGGATTGTAACTCTCTGCGTGCTACATTCCAAAAGAGAGATATGATTCCTCGTGTGGCTAGGTGGTGGGAGCAAATGCAGGAATTCAACTTTAGCATTGAGTACAGGGCAGGTCAACACATGGCTCACGTTGACGCCCTGAGTCGCAATCCGATCCAGGATACTCATATGGTTCTTGCAGTTACTGATGCAGATTGGCTAAGCACTGTTCAGAGTGCTGACGACGAAATACAAAGGATTATAAGTATTTTAAAAGACCCTGATATGGACAATGTTGTTGACATAAAAACTAATTTTAAAGTCAAAAACAAAAAGCTTTTTCGAATTACTCTTGAGGGCGATAGGTGGGTCGTACCCAAAGGCGTCCGCTGGCAGATTTTGAAACAAAACCACGACGACATAGGTCATTTTGCTCTTGATAAAACTTTAGATCGAATTAAAGCCACTTTCTGGTTTTCAAAGATGCGAAAATTTGTAAAAAAATATGTTAGTTCTTGTCTTCAGTGCGCCTATGCAAAATCTGCCAGTGGTAAAAAGCCTGGTTTGCTTCACCCGATCGAGAAAATAGATATCCCCTTTGATACAGTCCATGCCGACCATGTAGGCCCTTTTGTTCGCAGTACAAGAGGGAATATGTATGTATTAGCTTTAATAGATGGATTTACCCGTTACATATTTCTAAAACCGGTAAAGAAAACTAAATCCCAAACCACTATTTGGGTTTTTAGGGAGTACTTTGGAATTTTTGGAGTTCCTCGTAGGATTGTCACTGACCGCGGTACGTCCTTTACAAGTGAATCGTTTAAGAACTTTGTTAATGAGCGAAATATCAAACATGTCCTTAATGCTGTTTCAACCCCTAGAGCAAACGGGCAGGTGGAATGTTACAACAGGACCCTTGTAGAATCTTTAACTGCCAAGTGCATAGGCTCAGCAAAAAACAAATGGGATGAACACCTGCCCAATGTGCAATGGGGGTTGAACAACACTTTCAACAGAGGTATAAATCGTACTCCGTCCGAAGCGCTATTCGGAACTAGACCATATGGCACGAACGATAGTCGAATCAGAGCGGAGTTGGCAGATGATGTCACGAACTCTTCTGACCAGGGCTTGCAGAATATAAGAGAACAAATAAATGATCATGTAAAATCGTACCAAGAAGCTCAAAAAAAAGCGTACGACGAGAAACATCGTCAAGCTCCAAAATATGAGACAGGTATCAGATCGAGGATACACCTCTTACCAAAAAGGGTAACAGGCTGTATTCTACTGTTGTTGCTGTAGACAAAATTAAGCCGTGGCTTAACTTTAAAAGACCGCATGACTCCTCTTCTAGCGACGGTGAATGAAGCCTTTTACCTATTAGCACCTGCCAGATTACCACCTGAGTAAGTCGTACCTAAATAGTGCTTGTAATTAACAATACATTTGGTAAGCTGATATTTTTATAATTCATCACATTAATTTTGTTCAACTAAAACAATATCCTTAAACTTTATACCCTCTAGACTTGTTCTGGCGTTGGTATATCTATCTAAAAGTACCCTCTAGACTTGTTCTGGCGTTGGTACTATTTTATTGAAACCCTCTAGACTTGTTCTGGCGTTGGTATATCTATCTAAAAGTACCCTCTAGACTTGTTCTGGCGTTGGTATATCTATCTAAAAGTACCCTCTAGACTTGTTCTGGCGTTGGTATATCTATCTAAAAGTACCCTCTAGATTTGTTCTGGCGTTGGTACTATTTTATAAAAACCCTCTAGACATTGTTCTGGCGTTGGTTGATACTATTTATCAAAAACCCTCTGGACATGGTCCAGCGTTGGTACTCATATAAAAAAAATTGTAATTAATTAATTTAATATTTCATTTGATGACTAGTAATTTAATTGATCATTCATGTATGTTTTAATCAAAATGAATTGTTTCTACTTTTATATAAATTAGATTTCACATAATTTTAGCATTGCTATGTATTTATGATAGTTTCAAACATAATTAATTTAGTTCTCTTTTTCATATTAAAAGCATGAGGTCACACTTTGATATTTGGATGGCCGACTGTTGTAATTATTTGCCTATTTTATAAAATATTAAAAATATTATTATTATTTATTAAACGATTTATACGAATATCAAAACACTGCTTTATTATCATTGTAAAAGCAGTGTTTTGACTTCGGTGGTAAAGGGCGACTGACTTGATTTGACTCGACCAATCACAGCCGGCGCTACTGTCGCCAACTTTGATTGGAGGGGCGGACCGCTCCGAACAATCTGAGCGCGGGCAGTCAGTTCAGTTGTGCTTTGCTCTTCGATGGAATAAGACCTCTAAATAAATGAATCCTACTAATTAGTGATATTTGTAAACTGGTGATAATTGTATTTTGTGAATCTGGATTATAAAGAAGTTAATACGAAATGCAAGTACAGTTTTATTTCTTTAGATTTAGCTACCCTTAAGTCTTAGCTAACGAAAGGGTAACGTTGGTCGTAGAATGGGCCAACAGTATAATATAATAACTATTTGTTCTTAGAACTATAAAAGTATTTATAAGTTAAGTTTCTTTTTAAAGTAATTAATAATTAAAATGTAACAAGACTTGCCTGTAACGAATGTTATTTAAAGGCCAATAAATATTTCTTATTCTTATTCTTATTGGTCACCTACAAGCCATTTGAGGGTAATAAGGACCTACTTACCGAATATGAGAGATGTAAATGTTATTATGTATACGTTGTTTATGAATTTAGGAAATTCGTATGTTATTAAAGCACAACATTTTTCTGATCTAAATAAGAGCCAGCATTCTGGTCACATGTTCGCTCTTAGTTGTTTATTAGTTGTACGCTGTAAAATAAGAGTAACATAATATGTATAATACATAACAAAACACCCTACTACCTCAAAGTGTATAAAAAATAAAAAAAACAAAGCGTCTCAAAACCGATCCAGTAGTTTAGTTGACAAACCAAAATAACTGAAATAAATTACCGAAGTTAGTGAGAAGTTGAAGTCTGTTTATAAGTATTAATTGTCGTCCCATACGACTTTTATATAATATTTATAAAAAAAAAACTTCAACCTTTAAAATAACAAACTTTTTCAACCAATCCTCGTTAAATCGATCCTCGCATAATAAAAAAAATGTTCAAATCCTGTACCGCTCTTTGCTATTTCTCTTCATGTTTATTCATTACGCCAAAGCTTAATTAGTGCTCAGGTATATAAATAAAACGTCAAGCGTCCCTTAAGTATTAAATTTGAGCGAAATAGGCAGGTGTTTCTAACAAAAAAGCTGCTAAAAGCTTTCAAAAGCGCTTTGTCACGCTAGCGCGCTGTTTTTATAAGAGGCTCCCATCACAATAGTGTTAAAGTTTCAGCGTTTCAGTCACTCTACCTGAAAACAGGTGTTAGAGGCGTGGAGTTTAAAAAACTAAATAGATAGAAAATGCGAACAAGTACGTAGTTGCCCTTGTTACAAAATTTTATACGGGAATATAAAACATATGCAGGCATTTGTTCTAAGGTAAGTATTGATTTTATTAATATTGACTAAATCATGTAGCAAAGTAAACGAAATTGCTTTTAATTGAAGAAACAAATCCCGATATCGTAGGTTTGAATCATAATGGTTTTTTACTGATAATTTTGTAAGTATTATCTTATTACGAGTTTCTGTTATTTATAAGTACGTATATATAGTTAATACTAGAAATACTATATATCGTGTCTTTTATAATATATTTTGAAAGAGGAGATTATCAATTCCTCGGAAACTTTTGAACATTACACAACATAAATAACATAATTATGCCCATATCAACTTGTGACCTAGTTTGCCAAAATGTCAGATAACATGAAGTTATTTGACGTTTTCCCAGTGCTACTCTTTTCAGTTGCGAACCATCCAGATAGTGCTGACCAATACTTTTCCAAGTCTATGTTTTCAGCTAGTCCAGCTGAAAACAGCTGTAACTCGTATACCTGAACTTGTATAAATACAGGCAGAGGGAGTTGTACCACGGTGTTCGTAGTTTTATTGTTAAACTTTCACGTGAACATGTAACGTTAGTTTTAAATGGACTTGTTCGGTATTATTTTGTTAGAACTGTTTAAATACTGAAGAAGTTTGTTGTTAATTCATTTTAAATAATTCAAATTCAGAAAATTGTATTTCAAAATTTCATTTTAAAATGATTTAAAATCTCTCTTATACTGTTGGCTTTCTGGAAATGAATGGAATAGAATTTGGAGTGAAGTCAGTATATCGAAATCAACGAATATCATTAGACGTAAACTTCGGATAGTTCAGACTAATCGTCAGAAGCATTACTGCAAAAAAATATGATTTAAGAAAGGCATAATTTAAATTGTTGTCATAACTTATTAAGAGTATAAAAAGATTTGATTCCAGAGTTTTTATGATTATGATGATGATTATGACCCGTAGTATTATACTAACTAATACATCAAAAAGCTTCGAATGCGGAGCGCATTCGAAGCCTTTTGATCCGTTGTACCTCATTATAACATACAATGCGTCCACTAATGACGTAGGCGTTCACGATTGTTCTATGTTGGTACAAAACCTAACCAAATTTAAAGCGCATCCACATCTAATAGGTATATTAAACCTGTTTGATATACCTTTTACATTAGATATCGTTCAGTCAATATTGGAGTTACATGAAAAATACATTGACATATTGTTCATAAATAAAAATGAAGGAAGGATGAAAGAGTGGTATTTTGTTATAAAAACTTTGAGCATAAACGGGAAACAAGATTGATAGTTTATTAATATAACGATTTACGGATTATATAATTATGAAATAAAATAATTACGCTATTATCGTAAAATATTTTTTTCTTATTATTTTTCTTATTATAATTATATATATATATATAAGTTATTAATTAAAAAATATGTATGTTTATTTATAATTAATTCCAACGATAGTTTAGGTTTATTATTAAACTGAACAATAGTTGCATTTAACAGAATAATTGAGATACTATTTAAACTACTATTATTTATATCTATGAACGTCGTTAGCGCATAGTCATGTAGCTATATAATAAAATCTTAGACCATTATGTAACTCTATGCTATTCGGATCTCAAAAAGACCTCGATGTTTTGTATGAGTTTTTTTAGTAATCTTTATTATAAGACGTGTCTTTAACTCGAAAATACACTGTACCTACCTCCGAACCTAGAATAATGAGAGCGTATGTGATATCCTTTTGGTCCCTTCGTTCCCATTTTTAGTCTGTCCCAGCACATTCTTCCGTCAAAGACTTTGAAATTCAGGATATTTCTGTAACGTGTCGTTATCAAGGTTTTAACGTGAATTTTGTGAAAGTTTTATCGTACACTTTTTTTTTGGATACGAATGCAGAAATTTTAATAATAGCGACTTTGCAGAAAAGTTAAAGTTTAATAAATTCGCAGTAACCGAGTGAATAATAATGTGTTGCTGATAGCTATAGTTAGAAAATTTCTTATATCTGAGAGATGCTTCAAAAATGTATAGAGCTTTGGCCAAGACAGTGCAAATGATACCAAAAATACGTTAAGGATCATTATTATCTTTAATCTATCAACCAAATTTTCAAAATAACGTAACATATCGCAGTGTACAACATTAATTTGGAATCAAAATATTTTATTTTACGTAATTTATGCAAAAAGACGAATTGCGCGTTTTTGTTAAAAAAAAATTGACACATATGACGGGTGGTACGATTCATAGACCAATGTGACTATTGGAGTCAACCTAAGATACCAAAATCTCCGGGGGATGCCGTAATTCCACTAAATATCACAGAATTTAGATATTTTTGTTCCTGATGAAGTTTAAAATTATACACAATATTGACCACAACTTTAGGCATTTTTTGGTAGACGAACACCGTCCTGGCCAAAAAAAACAAGTCTTTTGTAAATTTCACACAATAAATGACTATTAATCAGAATTACTGGTAAGTGAACAATTATGTTTACCTGTTTAATTATATGAAAAGCTTCTAAAGAAATATGGCAGAAAATATCTGAATAAATAGTAAGGTTTTGAAATAATATCCATGCAGTTTAAATTGTGTAATAAATTCGAAATGTGTTCACTAACTTCCTTATTTATTTTCCAGTAAGTTTGCTTTTACATAGTCAGGTAATTGTCGTTATTTGCGTCTTTATTTGCACACTTTAAATATACATATAGATGCCCGAAGATTCAACTTTAGATTACTTGGAATTGTCTAAAACAAACTTAGTACATGAATCGATAAATCCAATCGAGAAGACGTAATCAAAATCGGACCCCAACGATCCCATTCGCCAAAACTCGGGAGATTGGTCTAACTCTGAACAATATCTGAACTAGTAACCACTTACACACACATACAAACACACAACACACACATAACACGTATAAGAAGCCCTTAATTAGTAAAGTTTAGACCGCGGTACCCATGTAGGGTCAGAGCCAGGGATACAATACAGTGAAGAGGTGGAAAAAGCAACTGTGCACAAAGATTATTCAATTTGGTTGGAAAAAACAAAACAGGCGCAACGTAGGTGGTTGTTTTAAAGTAGCTGAAGACGGAGACGGGTTGAGGAGAAGTAAATGAGACACATTAGCTAGTTAGCCATTACTAGTTCACTTAGATATCCACATGCATAAATAATATTTATATATATATAGCTAGTTATAAATCTTTAAATTTTTTTGCAGTATAATAAAGTACAATGATCGGCTTTTGTCTAAGACACAAACAAGCATTGTAACACAAATAATTTCATTAATAGGGTTTGAAACCAGTGTTTTGAACCACAAAAGGCATTATTATGTCAGTGCAATGACTGAAGATAATAATAATTTATTGCTGTTCAGATTCCTATAACTATTCAAGTCTCGCCACGATTTGCCTTAAATTATTACAAAGATGGCTAATGCGGTCATTAACAATACCTAACGTGTTATAAAAAAATCTATAGTGAATCTATGAATGCTACTGTTTGTAAATTATCTGTGGTCGTTCCAACTAAGGGTCAAACCGAGTTGTGTACTTATCTGGATTATATAGGCTCCGCTAAGTGATCAAGTTTACTTGACACGGGTGTTAGGTTAGTGTAAAGCTCTATACCTATCACATAACTACTCTGAGGGCTTTAGGCTATTCCTTTAGGTATTTTAATGATACCGTTGCGTCGGTTTGTTTCAGTTATTTCAAAAGTAAAATGTTTAAGGGACTATATATATAAAGAGGGTTTATTTAGAACTAGAGATGACAGTTTATTCTGGTAGCAACTATACGGAGCATAAAGCACAAAGTGTGAACAAATAAAATCAAAATAAAAAACCTTTTTATTTCCTAATCTTAAATGCCACTGTGTAATGTGAATACCATTTATTGGCAAAATTCAATGTCAGTAAACTATATTTACCCAGTGCATTATTCTTTGAATCAATTCTAAAATGTAACTATGTATATTTTTTGTCCGTTTCAAATGTATTGTTTCTTCTTCAGAGTCGTTATATATTGTAAACGAGCCCGCCTGTATCATCTGTAGTCAACATGTTAATAACACAATAGTATCGAGAATGCAAATGCATAGAACTGACTGCTGTTAACAAAAAAACGAAACCAGAAAACACAAAATATAAAACTATGAAATAAACATTGAAATAAATAGCAAAATATTACTAAAATACGTATAAAATAACGCATTTTTTATTTTATTTACTTTTACCGATTAATGTGACAGGTTCATAAATCAGACGTAAAATATGATTTGTAAAACTTTTAACGTTGCGAGCTACTCTTGAAACACGATAGTGTCAAAAACTTGCTCCAGAAATAAAGTAGCAGAACCAAGCAAGCAAGCCCAAGTAAAACTAAACAGGCTTCAGATAACATCCCAAGTTAGATCGCTACAAACTGCGTCGCGGATGAAACTTTAACTTCAATCTAACAAAACAGAAGTGGCACTTAGTGCTGCAGTAAACTCCGAGTTGGTATATAAGACCTTGTATCTACCGCTTTAGGAAAACATTGCGAAATTCGGTCTAAAGTTTTTTTCACGTCTTCGTCATATGGCAATTTTTTTACGAATGGTATGGGCATCCATACCATCTAGCACTTCTTCACTTCTCAATCAGTGGAGCTACTATTTAACTTAAACCACATTAATGACCGAAATATATTTCTGATATTCATTATGTTTTATTTTTAAAAAGGGATTACTTACAAAGGCTTCTAATCACCAATGATAATGTAAAACCAAATCCAAAAAACCGCTCTCAATTTATTCAACACAAAATAACCGTTTCAGTTCTCAAAGTAATCGTTCGGCGAAATAATTTATCACAAAATCTCCAAACAATTTGTACTGCCAGGGGAATGTTTAGGCAAGTATTCGGCCTATCCGCTCGGTTGTCCTTTGATCTCGGGATTCTACCCTATTATCGGGATACGGGTTGAATTTCGCCGATAGGCTGTAAAGCCTTAAAGTTTAAGGTCTCGACTTTAGTACTTCGATCTCTTACAAATGTAGAACTAATAACTCTTGATGAGTAGACAAATGCTTATCTGGTGGATGGTTTGGGTTTTAGTTTTGAAAGGAGGAGGAAGAGTTCTTGTAAAAAAATATAAATACATTTTTTTAAGAATACGTTTACTTCTAGTCTATCTACCTCTACCGAATCGGAAATTTGTCGTTTAGTAAAGTACTGACGTATTCTAGTGAGACAAATCATAAGCAAAAGATTAAAAATCGGTCTGCTTTCAACTTAGGTAAAGCTCATCTAGATATGGATAAAGTTTGCGCCGTTCGATTGGCTTTTTTGATTGAATAAATGTCTTAGAAGCTTAGAAGAATAGTGGTAGCCTGTAAAAATACAGGCTACCACTATTAGCTAGTGATATAAAAATAAATATAGTAATAATATTAATACAAAGTTACTGTGGTGAATAAAAATAAACTGAAATATTGTACCTATTCAAAATTTATAATGCCAAAAAAATTTAACACTAAGCCAAAATAAGTTGTACTAAAGTGGCTAGTAATCAACATAACCCTCAAAAGCGGTCTAGGAATAGATTGTTTCAGCTAGTTCGGATACAAGGACTAAAGAGGAATTCGATTTAGCAGTGGTGACATTTGGAAACTATTTGTATTGTTATGTCCGACTGCACAAGCCCAGTAGCTGTGGTTCTACTATTGGAATATTTCAACAACTAGTGTGGAGGTGAAAGGTTGAATGGACTTTTGGGAACTAAGCCTTTACGCGATTACGAGTAAAGCAGCGATCATTTATCGCGTTAGCATATAATTGTGGTAAAAGATTTACATATTTTTGAAGAAGTTTTATTATTTATCTATCTAAATTTAAGAATATAAATAGGTGGTATATTTCAAATCAATGACTCCCCAATTCACTTAGAAAAATGTATCGTTACTAAAAATCCGCCTCACGCTGAAACTAAAGACGTTAGAAGGAACTTTGTTTTGTAACAGTAATATTTTACATTCAAATGTCAACTAACCGTCGATCTTTCTATCGCTATATCATATAGAAGATACCTTCAAAGAATAGAAATACAAATAAATATTAGCGAGTGAATTTTTGGATTAAACAAATTTTAAACTCCTTACACAAAACAACGGGGTGTTATAAGTATGATGTATCTTTGTGTGTGTGTATGTCTGTCTGTGGATGGATTGGTTTTGTTTTTGATTTTTTTGTATGAAATTACATTAGTCTCTAGTGTTCTATGTCATCTTTGTTGAAAATCGCCGTCACAAAATGGTGAATTCTAAATTTTTACACAACTTCGCTAGTAAAATACTATAACGACATCATTATGATAATATCGTATCCGAGGTGCCTGCCGCAGCAAATGCCAAGGTTTTTTCAAAATTGTCTTGTAATAAAATGTATGTTTTATTTAAATAGTTGCCATAATATTATAATAATATAACCTGCAACAGCCACTAAAAAGTTCTCATCAAAAAAACTCCTTGAATAACTTCCACATGAAATTCTTACCGGACTCTCCGTAAGATTACCCATAACTTTCCAATAAACAAGGCCGTCTCACCAAGTTCCGCGAATCAATGTAGCTCGTCTCCAGACACCCTCTGGGAAATAAGCAAAGTTTGAACTACCGAATTGAGTCGCGAGTGGGACGAATATCGCCGGGTATGCACAGACACTACTTGTATTGGTTCTGGAGATATCCTATTGAACATTCATCAACGTTGATTAGGCTGGAGTAAACTCGTTGATGGAGCAAAGCGTTGATTTTTTTTGTAATACAGCAATTCAGCTGGATCCAGCGCCTTTTTAAACATGCGGGATCCAGCATACAGTGCTGAAACCAGCGATGAGGATCCGCAAACGTATCAATTTCCATTGTTTAGTTTTGAGTTGCCGCCATTTTCAAAATTAATAAACATAAGCCAAGTCGTCAAATAGATTACGAAAAGGTCCTGAAAAAAGAAATGAGCGTTTATGAGACCGAAGGAGTGCGAGGTGAACATTTATCTATGGCTTATGAGTACTTAATTACCTTAAAACGAGTGTAAATGCCGAAAGGGCATTTTCAGCACCCGGCTACATATGCAGTTCTGTGCGAAGCAGATTGGGAGATAAGACTATAGATAAAATTTGTTTTCTAAGGTCTTACTTTCAGAAAATTTCAAAAAAAGAAATAGTCAGTCTCTTATCGTCAGATATTAAACTGCCTAATTATTAACGATTAACGAGTGGAGAGAAGATTATTTCGGAGCTTTTTTTTATACAAATAATTGATTGAAGACCTAATTAGTAAATTTAAAATAGTATTATTATTACGGTACTTTTATATAGTTAACTTTAAAAGAATCTGTAAGACTGATTGCTACTGATTAGCCATCATATCATTAAACATAAACGATAAAGATAGTGACACATTTTTCTGGATCCGCACTACACCCAGCTGGATTCAGGTCTATCCAGCAAGAATCCAGCTAGATTGAAAACGCCGCTGGATTGCAATCCCTACTTCTTACACAATACTAAGAGTTAATGCTTCAAGTTTGATAATACGAGTATTTCATTTTGGCGGTTATAGTTGTATCACTAATACATAGAACAATATTTTTTCTCGTCGATTGTTATGTAGATGGATAAATGAACAATTTATTGTAGACAGACAAAAGATAAATAAATTATAATTTTACACAAGTGGCGGACTATCGCTAAAAGCGATCTCTTCCAGCTAACCTTTCAATAGATAATTAACTAGCAAAAAATTTATAACGTTAGTATGTTTGTTTGAATGTTAGTCTGAATGTTTATACTCTTGTACAGATTACAGTTACCAGTTAATATTGGCTGAACTTAGTATACACATTCTACGAATTCTTAGATATTTGATTGTGTCAAAAAATGAGAATAAGTTTGCTATGGGACATTTGCTGACCAATTACAATAAAAATAGTCAAATGCATAGGAGTACGACACTTAACCTTAAATAAGAATTCTGAACATAATTAAGAGATTATCAAAATAACCAAATATTAACCTCGTAAACGCAGAAATACTAGTTTAATTATTTTATTTTTAAACCACGGACAAATTAAGACTCTTGTAAGATTATTTCCCCCCTCCACTCCCTGTCACCAAAGTATCACGTCTCCCCACTTCGCTTTTGTAACGAAACACAATCTCTGCTTATCAAAACTCTTGTTTGCACTTTGTTAACAACTTTCTGGAACTCGTTAAATAGACATGTCTTTGTTGTTCTCTGTTTTGTTCGGAAATGAGCGACGGCTCTCACATATTTCTCTTTCGATGTTTTTTGTTTAGATACGAGGATCACTTGTTGGTTTCTGATTGAAAACAGTTTTTTTACACATGCAATTTTTTTTTAAATACAATATTGAGAGTTATTGATAAAGCGTGTAATAAGCTAAAAGGGGGTCATTGCGAGACTTTCGAAGAAAACGAGACGAGGGAGTCCTACTAAAACGGTGTCATTCCCGTGTGGGAATCATTAGTGGCCCTGCTGCCTACCACTTTTGCCGCAGCAGATTTACAACACTGTGACATTGCCACGTCCACGTATCATGCGGTTGTAACCTTGTTGTGGCCGCGGAAGGTAGCGAGAACGACACGCCTCTCCACTCTCCGGCCCCATGCTTCACTTCGGGAAATAGCAGCCCGCCTCAATTGCAATGTTTCCATAAAAGACCGTAATCTACCTCCTATAGCAGCTTTGACACGTGGCTCTAACATGAGCTTAGAGACCTAAATCTGGTGGAATGGCCCATTCCACCCGGGATTGCCTTCTGGACTTAACCGAAGGTAGCTATGCCACGGTTACGTACCGAACCCCACCGCATCGATAATGCACCCTTGGGGTATTGTACCTGAGATCTAAAGCTTAATCGCTTTTATCACTCTTTGTAATTGTAGGTTTCTAGAGGTGACAAAATTTAATTTACTTATGATACGAGTATTAAGTGGCTCGGGCGCTCCTACTTACATTACATCACACCAATATTACATAGGCGAAAGTTTGCAACTGTTTGTGTTTTTGTTTGTTCCCTCTTCACGCTCTAACGGCTAAACGGATTTGGATGAAAAGAGATGTTTCAATAATGTATAGAGCACCGGCCAGGACAGTGTACGTGATACCGTATATACATTAGGGGTTGTTAATCTACCAAATTCAAAACGTCGTAAGTAACGCAGTGCACAAAATTATGTTTTGCGATGTTGTGGTTTCAATTTTTACATTTTGTGACGGATGGTTCTATTGATAGACTAATGTGACCATTGGATTGGACCTGGGATATAAAAAAATATTTTGCAGGGATGCCATAACTCCACCACAATTCACAGAAGTTAGATACGTTTTACATTGTACGCAATGAGGTAAGCAACTGATGCATGTTTAATTAGTAAATAATATTAACCACGTTAGACAAATTTTGGTAGACGTCTTGACGACACTGTCTTGGCCGAACATTAAACAAGTCCTTTGCCACGAAGGCAGCTTTTATTAACACATATTTTTCTTTTTATCAAGGAAAATGTATGGGATGATGGGATGATCAAATATCTATTGCGGGTGAAACCGTGGGGCGCAGATACTTGTACATAAAACAATCGACCAATCTGTCTTTTGAATAAAACCTACATCGCAAAGCTGAATTTTTCCGCAACCGAAATATCTAGAGCAATAAATCTTCGTACACCTATATCATTCAGGAAACTGTACCTTTCTAATTTCAGTTTGAGACCATCCACCGAAATAAATTCCCAAAGTAGCTGTCACATAAAGTAACGTAACCAATAAACTTTGTGCTGAGACGCTAAAATGGAAATCAAAAGCTGATTTGGAGATTGCTTTCGATGATTGCTTGCATGATAAGAAATAAAAAAAATATTTAAAAAAGTTAAGCTTATTCAATTTGGTTTTTACATCTCATTTTGTCAGGCAATGAGTATATTCGCTAGTGTCAAGTAAGAAGGGATAAAATTAAGTTATCACATATCGGTTAAGTAATGGTAGATAATAAGACGAGTCATAGTAAACATCAGCTATACAATCATTATGGTTAATTAATTAGCAAAGTTACTTTTTCTACTAAGAAATGAAACACTTTAACAGAAGTTTTTAAAGATTTCCCGCAAACATAAAAACTATATGTGTTTTAGTATAAATATATTTCTAACTTCATATAACTGGCCTGCACTTGTGCACATAATCAATACATTAGTAGTAAATAATCATATATTATTATTTCTCGGTTTTACGGTTTTTTTAAATATATAAAAAATTAAAAACTCCATCTTTTTCCGCTTACGCTATCTTTTATAGGCATGCCTGGATTTTATAATTTAAATATTTATTCCGCACAAATACACTAAAACCTTCAGTGAGAAAATTTACTCCATTAGAGGTATTCGTAGGTAGGTAATACGTGTGGCTCCTCATTAAATATGCAGAGTGGCAGCTTCCGAGCTCGTACGTGAACCGACCATGCCTCAAACTGCTCCTTACACGTGTACACTTGAGGTCATGATGTAAGTCAATTTATAAAAAGTTACTTAGTTACTTGAAAGAAATGATGATCGTCGATAAGAGAAAAATTGTTGGTCGAGATATATTCTATTTCATAAAACGAACTCATCAATATTTGCACCATTATTTTAGCATTTTGTACACGTTGCCATTTATTTTATAACATATGTATCAAGTTTTCATTTGTATTACTAAGTTTATTTAACAATTAACTACAAAATCGTTATAGCACTTGGGACTCGAGATCAGCTGAACCAAATATTTTAATTATCTACGAAGTTTGCCATAATCTATCATTAAGTCATAATGTGATAATAAACGAATCAAAAATTATCATGTAATTTTTTTTGTCTCACGCACTAGGAAAGCTCTGTCGCAGGGTTCACGGCGGAGGATTCATTATTGTGCAACAATTTTAGTTAATTTATTTAGAGCAGTATACGATTTACCATACTATACTTCCGCTAATATTCACGCGCAAATAATGGGAATGAACGTGAAATATCTCGTTCACTCACATGATTTCTCATTAAGCACAGAGAGTTTTAATTTAATATAGGAGTACATTACAGTTATTACATTTCTCAAATAGTAATTTCGTAGTAGTAGCTTCCAATCTGCAGCTTCATGACGTCACTCTAACTGACAAAACTTCTAACTTTAGTAAAACTACATCCTAGCCTAAATACCTTCACAAATATAATTAAAAAATTACCTCCTTGATATTCTATCCTTCCGTATATCCTGAATAAATCATGTATTCTCCGTTCGGTACAATTAACGGCGACTAAAATTCATTAGCAAATTGGAGATCACACATAAATATTTAGGTACGGATCTAATACATTAGGCGGCAGACGAAGCACGTGAATTATGTATGTATCTGAGGATGGTCCAAGAGCTAATGTATGGATTCATAAATTAGACGTTTTTTTAACCTAAAAACACTTTCACATAGATAACTTTTTCAAAAAAGTATGAAACAAGTTAATTTATGTATTAACTATGAAAAACAATCGACTACACATATAAATAATATTATATTATTATTTATATGAGTAGTCGATTGTTAAATAATAATATATTATTATTTATATGAGTAGTCGATTGTTAAATAATAATATATTATTGTTTATATGAGTAGTCGATTGTTAAATAATATTATATTATTATTTATATGAGTAGTCGATTGTTAAATAATATTATATTATTTATATTTGTGTGGTCTGAATATTGAAGACAAATAAAATCAGACGTTGTTATTATCTAGTCGTGAGAGCACGGATTGGGGAAGGTTCAGTGCGCTTCTAGGTTTGCAAATAAGTTTATACGCGTGAGATCTAATTCTTTCTTAAGTCAAATAAGTGGTTAGACTTGATGTACGATAGTCACGTATTAAAAGTTATTCTTTAGTTATCTATAATGTACAAAAAACTGATTTTAAGAAGAATCTATACAAACTCTAATTAATATTGTAAAATACAGAAGCAAATTATCCAAGATATCTAGATCTCATATTGTTTAAGAAGACGGGCTTTCACGCGTACCTGATTGTTGCAAAGATCCAACTATAGTTTCGTTTACATTCAGTGAACTTCAACAGGAATGAATTGAGTCGTTCGGGTCTTCAACGATGACATGTCACGTCTCGGTGTGCGTGAAATCTCGTCTTCTTAAACAACAACACTCAAACACGCGTTATTTTCCTAAATAAAATATTGGTTGACCAGTTGATCAGTTGCCGCATGTTCCAGCCATCGCTCTCCTCAACTTTATTCGCTTAAACCTTATACCTTGAACCATATATTTGAACATGTTACTTTTACATACGATGAATAAAATATGTCGTTATTTTGTCAGTAAATAAAACAAGCCAGACTCCCACGTAATTGTGATCGAAGGCGCTCCGGAAATTTTCAGTTTATCATTACTTTGTTAGCTTTGGATTTCGATATAAGAAAGTGAAATGAGTTTTCTTATCTGTTTATTTATTTTGCAATTGAAGTGCTCAGTAAGCTTCACATAGATTGATGTTGTTGGTAAATAATTGTACAGGTTTATTGGTAATTATTTATTAGACAAACAGCTTATGGGCATATAAAGGAAGTTTTTTATTGGCAATGCCATTTTTTGATAATACAGAATTTTCTTTGACCAAAACTCACACGCTTGCTTAAGAGAAAACGATTCACTCGTGACTTGAGGTTTTTTTAAAGCAACGAATAAACCTTTATAGTAATACTAGCTGCGCCCCGCGGTTTGCCCGCGGTAGATATTTGGTCATCAAATGGGAACCCTTGAATTTTCCGGGATAAAAAGTATGCGTTAATCCAGGGTATAAGCTATCCTGGTACCAAGTTTCATCCAAATCCGTTCAGCCGTTTGAACGTGAAGGAGGTACAAACATACAAACTTTCGCGTTTATAATATTAGTGTGATGTGATATCTCGAGGCTCATCGAAGTACAGCTATATTATAGAACGATTACGAAATATTTTTATAGAAATAAATTAAAAGCTATTATGTACTATCTATGTACTTATAATTTTATGTATAAAAAAGCGAAAGATTTTTTCTTACTGAGACTTTTTGATTCTTGACACATATTCTAGTCTTATGTATCTGAAATATCGTATATAGTACTGAAATTTGCTATTAAAAGGCAGATGGTTTAACCTATATTGTCCAATGCTCCATCAATACACATGACGTATAGATTGTGTCGATATATATGTGTATATATATATATATATACTGACGGGCTAAGCCTGGAGTTTAGTGCTACTCGTAAACCCCGATATATCATATTGACACATTGACAGTTTTGTCTACATTTAATACAGAGTTATCGGTAAAGGGTGTACTAAGCCTAAAGGGGGCGACTAAACTCATCCTAAGCAACAACGTTCACTATGGGACCAACTATGAATTGGAGAAAAAATTGCTGTTTAAACATTAATTTATCGACGACCGATTAACTCATTTTTTTTTGTTACGTTGTTAACGCCACGGGTGATACTAGTGTCGTAAATTTTGAGTATTGCCAGATTTTATTTGGAATTAATATTGTTGCAACATTAAAATACATGTTTCTGATTGGTCGATATTAAGACCAATCAGAAACAAGAGTCAATAGTGACGGTTCCCGGGGTTTTTATTAAAAATGAGGGGGTAGTTAGAGTTTACAAGAAAAGAAAATGTGTTTTCTGGCTCATTCCGTCTCCGATCATCGTATCGAAACGTTCTTCCCCGACTTGTTACCTATATTATATCAGCTTATGTATAGTTGAAAGTAATTCTATGAGAATAAAAGTGATTAAATTCATAACTGAGTTTGAATTCATCAAACTAGTGTTTTCATAATTTTCTGTTAATTTTTTTACATTACTTTTGGCCTATAGCAAAGGCGATAAAGTGACCAAACGATACTGTGACTGGACTATACTGTGATCAAACAATACAATGACCGAACCAAACTGTGACCAAATCCAAGTAGATAGGTACACAAATGTATGTATTAGATTGTAAATTCCCTTATTACTGTAATTTACATGTGTATCATCTGTAAGCTATATATAGGTTTCCCAATAAGCCGACCTGACACACTGGAACAGGTAAAGACGCGTTTATAATAATCTTAAAAAATAAAATAAATTTATCTTAGTTACTTTGACATGTGATTTCGAATCATCTCCATCCAAAGTTGAGCGTCTGTTGTATTTTTAATATAACCTCTCAAATCTAAAATCTCCACATTTTTTTTATAGAAATTGTATACCAACTTTGGCAAGATTTTTTAGAAACTACGAACAAAACCGAGTACAAAGTTTCTGTACAAGCTGCCATCTATAAAAAAATTTAACTGACATATGAAAGAAAAATGCAAACCAAACAACTGTACAGATTTTGATTTCAGAAATTACCCTCTTTCAAAAAAAGAAAAAAAAAAGATTTTCCCTAATCAGTCCAAATCAGTTGAACCTCCTTTTTTAAAAGTTAGTCAACGAAATAAAATAACTGTGTATTATATAATTATAAAATTTATTTAAAACTAAAGCGTATTTCATTAATTTTGTTTAATAATACGAGTTTTCAGCGCGAGACGTGCCTTCATCGTTGTGAACACGAACGACTCATTTCATCACCGAAGAAGTTCACTGAATGCGAACAAAACTATAGTTGGACCTTTTCAACATTCAGCTACTTGTCATACCCGTATTGAAAACAAAATATTGTAATCAATAAATTACAACAATATTTTTTTTTATCTGGTCCAACGTATTAGCATTACCATTCAGCGTGGTAATGCAATTAGCATAATAAGCACGCTGCCTTCTGGTGGTGGGTTGGAGCATTTAGATTATCTGTAGATCTTAAATGGTCTATAGGTAGTGTTCCTGCTATATCATTTTGTTTCAGGTGATAAAAGCGTTATCCAATTGTAATTAAAAAAATAATAAAACGAAGTGATTCGAGAACGCGGCCTAAGATTGGTCCTATTAGGCTCGAGAGATACGGGTCCGATTTCACTGACATTTTGTATCTAATGAGCGAGTTATGGAACCGATGTTTATTTTATCTCGTTTTATATTTACTGGGATAATGTTACATAATCCTGTTGTTATATTCGGATTTTAGGATTTGGCGTAGGTTTAAGTGTGATAGACGTTTTAAAACTTTGGAAAGAAGGAAGGTTGGTTGGTGAAGGATTTCTTATGGGATGGGCTTTCTTCCAGCATTAAAGAACTATATTTGTAACATACAGGCATTCAGTAAGTGATATAGAATGAGTATCATTTATGTCTTTACTAAGTTATCCGCTTATTTATTTAATTCTACGATGTTTAGGCGAAAAAAAAGATGAATATTGTATAAACCTTTTTTTTTTTTATAAAAGTTATGCTCTACAAGATCAAAACTATTGTATATTAATAATATTTTTGTTCATATTCCTTCAAATTATTTTAATTCCATTTAATACAGCTTTTTCAGAAAATAACCAAAAAAATGTTACAAAAATAAAACAGAAAACACGTGTAAGAACAAACCAAATCCTTTTCCTTATTGCGTCGCACAAAAACCTCGCGAAATATCACAATATGTTTCGTGAACCAAATCATAATAATTCGTTCAAGTGACGCGGTGGGCGATCAGCCCGTCTGTCAGGCTTGACTGACGGTAAGCTTGACGTGCAGGCTTGTAGTAAAGTCTGACTGACAAACGTTAGCTGGCGTGATGTGGGTTATGGCAGTGGAATATGGACCTCAAATAATTTAGGTATTTAGTCGGAATTATAGCTGAGATGAATCAGCAATTCCTTTGTTCGTTAGCCTCTCGCCTCAGTTCAACTATCAGTATATTATTGTAAAGTTGAAATCACAGTAATAGCTGCTGAGGACACCGAGGAGTGTGTATATATATATATATATATATTTCTGGCTTCTATATTTTGGTACTATTTGGAAACATATATACAAACCCAAAAGCAAAGGAAAAAAAACATAGCTATAACTAATCTAATAATAAACCCCCAGGAGAAGCGAAGGTTCCCAGAATGCTGGCTGCATGGTAATGGCAATGATAATTTTCTGACCAAAATAAGAGCCAGCATTCTGGTCACATGTCGCTTCCATCAGACATTTAATTGTTTTCACATTTCGCTTCTTTTTTAATTTTCTTTCGTACGACTTAGCGTAGAAATGTAAGTCCGTTAGGTACTAGTAAAAAACTGGTTAAAGCGCTGAGGATCAGAGCTAATTCTTCGGTCATAGAGGTTCAAAATCAGCTCAACTGCCACACTACCATCAAAAGAACTTGTTTTATTTTCGGCCAGGACGGTGTACGTCTACCAAAAATGCCTATTGATGTAGCTAATATTGTGTATTAATGAATCATATGAGTTGCATATGTCACTGAGTACAAAAATATCTGAATTCCGTGAATGTGTGTAGTGGAGTTATGCTTCCCTGTAAGGTTATTGTATCCTAGGTTAACTTCATTGGTCTATGAATAGTACCGAATGTAACTAATGTCAAAATTAACACAACCAAAATGGATTGGATATGAATATGGTTGATATATTCAAGATAAATCTCAAACTTAAATCTATCGACGATGTCCAGAATACCAAACTTATTTATGGTATCATGTACACTGTCCTGGCCGGAGCTCCATACATTTTGGAAACAACTATTATAATCAATTTTTGATTTTTTACTCCGCTAGATCTTTTTGTGTCTTTTCCAAGTAGTTCTATTTAAATTAAGAGTTATTTTCCGGAAGTGTTTTAAGTATTTATAATAATATACAGCATATTTTTTTACTATAAAAACAGCTACAAATACAGTGGCCTCGTAAATTGATATTCTTGTGAATACGAAAAAGATTAAATTTTTACCCGCACTAAGAAAAAAATCTTTTAAAATCCTTCTTACTCACTTTTCAGCTTCAAAAACCGTAGAAATCTCGAGTAGTACAATAGTGTGTGTGTGTGTGTGTGTTATACATACATACATACATAAAGTATTGTGTATGTATGTGCGGTGTATCTGCATACTGTTCGCGAGAGCTACGCAATAATGTTGAGTGCTTCTTACTTACTGTAAGATGGAGGATACACTTGATTCGTTTTGGTGAAATTTTCATTTGCTGGTACTGCTTATATTTGAAACCTATCTATTAAATCTAAGCTATCCAGTAACCCATTGTCTATAAAGCATAAAAAATAGGAAATAGAAAAATATTTATTCGAAACAGAAAACAAACTTAATTACACATTTTATAATCAGACTCAAGTTAAAAATGACTGTTTTCTGTCACAAACCACTATCAACTCAACATAATTGAAACGACCAGCGTTGATCTTCCGTTGGAACCGGGTGGTGACGTCACGCACATCACATTCGGCAGTCTTACGTCATTTGGTTATTACATTACATTATTATGAAAAAAATATGTAGGTACACAATATAAAAAATTAATAATTATATATAAATACTTACATAACATTTTAATAAGTATTAAAAGTAAAAAAAATAAAATAAACTGAAGCAAAAAATAAGGATAGTGGCTTTGGGCATTTTGGAAGAATACTTCAACGCCGCTTATTTTTGTTAACGTATTAAATCTACCTAGTGATAGTCTACGAGTATACAGTGAAACCCTTACTTTTAACTAAAAAGAGTTTCGGTTGGATCGTAAGTTCAGGCATGCACCTCTGAGTATTACAATCACGTGCGTATTAAAATTAATTACTACTTGCTGTGAAGGTAAAGAAAATCATCGTGAGGATGCATGTTTAGCGGAGAAGGTAATGCGAGAGAAGCCGCAAAATGATCAGCATAGGACCTATGAAGGGGGTCTCCTGTGTGGGGACAGCTGTGGAACGTCACCAAAAATCTGCGCAATAATCATCGCATACATCTTCAGGACTTTTTTTAAGAAATTGTATGGATAAATTTTACCAAACCTAGCAAGACAGATCATAACATGAAGTCTCCTTTATTCCTCGTGTGAGATATCCCGCGAATCCAAGTTTATAGTTGGAGCGAACATAAAATGAGGTTCACTCCTAGTGTCAGAATATTCCGCGGAGAATACATTTGTGTCTAGAGTTATTCCAGATATTTCTGTGAGACACTTTTCAACGACAAGATTTTTGACAAAAATATATTCTTCTCACCGACATTGTGAAGCTGAAATTGTTAAAAATCTTTGAATATTACTCGCTTACTTTAGAACAAAATCCTTAGATTTATTTGGCAATATTTTTTTGATGCAGCGGATGTACTATAAAATTCTGGTCTTAATTTTGTTTGAAAGGGCTTTTTTATGGTCTCTTATAATTTTTTTACAAACTATATGAGACAAAATATTAAGGTAAGTAACAAAAAAATTGTGGTATGCATTTTTTTTTTATTTTGATATTACTTACATGTGATACAAAATAAAATAAAAATTTTAACTTATCAGACCAAATCGCAAAAAGCAACTAGTATCCGCTCACCTGATATAAATACCATTAAAATACAAAACAAACACTGTCTCGCGCCACATCGGGAGTGGAATTTATGGTTTTACTTTAAAAGTATGAAACTGCGGCCGACACTTACACCGAACATATAACTTGACACTTGTATTATAAACCTTTAGATATTGTAACTATGTCATTTGTCTAACAATGTGCAGAATTGAGATATGTTTTTTAGGTTTTAGATTACTAAGACTTCACTGGTTATCCGTCCGTCCGTCTGTCTGTCACAAGGCTGTATCTCATGAACCGTTATATCTAGACTGTAGAAATTTTTACAGATGATGTATTGCTGTTGCCGCTGTAGCAACAAATAAACAGTTTTATTTATCTGTAATGTATACTCTACAGAGTTGTGATCCGAGCTATTTTTTAACTTCCCTTCTTAACTAGATTTTTTTGAGTTTCTAGGTTTAGTCATATGAGAGATTCTTTCATATAAGTCTTAATAAAATCTAATTAATGGGTTAGGGATTTATGAACTTGAAGGCGTTCTTGAACAATACAAAAACATATTTTTTTATGTATTGTAATGCACCAAAGTTAAAACTATGTCCAAATTTAATACTAATAGACACAATGGGTCAAACACGTTCCGAAAATTTACAAATCTCGGAGACGTTTTTACCGATTTTTGTTTAAGGGTACATAGAGTACGACGAGCAGTCAGAGGTTTGATTTTATTGGCGCCTACCGTAATAGAATTCTATAATAACTTTTCATTTAAAAAGAACTTGTATAATGCCAACACACTTTGTTACAATACTGTGTAAATGCGACCCTCACCTGTACCACGGCGGCACATCGAATACATAAACACATCTCGCGGACTCGTAAACATATCAGTTGGGATTCCACAAGAAACTACTAGAACATACTCCTACTTACTACACTGTCGGAGAAAGGATACTTTGTTGCATGAACATTCAAACGTGTTAGTAGATAGGATAGAATTCATTCTGACGCATAACTTTCAATACGTGTTTTGACATCATTACAAGCAAAATACATACATACACGACATAGTGAAAGTAACCAGTGGATGCAATTAAATGACGTTCTAAGGGGGAGGCCTATGTTCAGCAGTGGACGTCTGGCTAATGATGATGATGACGATGATAAGCAAAATGATTGCAGATGATAACGCTGGGAGGAAGCTACCTAAGAAGATGTGGATAAATTGTGTGAAAGGGGAGTGAATGAAGAGAAACACAAGTTGAGCCGACTATCAAAAATTACGTCTAAAGTAACAAACATAAGAAAGACTCTATTTACTCTATGCGTGAATTATTCAACATTGTATAGATCCCAAGTCTTGGCATATCCACTTAAGCTACATTAGAGGCTACTAATGAATGCTATATAACCGTAGCTTAGTTAAATGTCTGTTGAGAACTAACTTGCCTCGCAATTTAGGTCTTTCCTTAGAAAGTTCGCAGGTTCTGCGTTAAATGATCACTGTTTGCTGCAGACTCTGTTTGCGACGGTCTTTATTGTATGCGACGGCTTTTGTACAAAATGTTTTAGAGTTGTAAGATACAGGTTTTGTTTGAGAGGGAGTTTTTTTGTTTGGTTGAGATTTTTGCTGCTTTAGAAAATTATATAGTTTTATAGCAAATTAATTATTATATTTGAATATTCCAAGGAAGTCTGAGAGAGCAATCTCTTCAATTCTAAGTAATTGAATATTTTTATTCCTTACACTTTTCATATCAAATCTAAGTAACATTTTTTTCACTAAAAGGGCAAGTGCCGTTATTACCAAAAAACGAAATGACTAACTACAACAACAAAAAAAAAAATATAGCAGAAAGATTACCTATAGAGCATTTAAGATGTACAGACAATTCAAATGCTTCAACCCACCACCAGAGGGCAGCGTGCCTAGATACTAGCCGCATCACCACGCTAATTAGGAAATAACGTTTTTGATGTCCATGAAGAAATAGATAAAAATAACTTCTACCTGTAAAGTAAACAATATCTCAGGTACGTTTAAAAGCAAGCAAGTAACGGTAAATCATAATACTCACGGACAACTAAAGTCATATTTTTACATTAGTGCCTTCATCCGGTCTACACGGAACTTTACTCAAACATGCATTCATTTTTATATAAATTACGTGCAAAATGCACGCGAAGAAAAATGTTCGTAATAGTTTCGTGAGTGAAATTTAATATTGTAAAGTTTTTGACAACTGGTTAGAAGCAACTTGAAGAATACCTGAAAGTAAAGTTTTTTGACATCTATATCTTAACGAGTGAAACTACTGGTTTCAACTAATATAGCCTATAACCATCTGCAGATGAAAACTAATCCATTGACAACTTGTTGGTCAACTGGTTAAGACTGTGAAGAGTTCACAAAGAGTTTGACATACACTGCAAAAAGATGACCGTCTTGGGCTGTCGGGCAAAAATAAACTAGTCAGCAATTTTCTTGATCTCGTGCCTCTTCTGTTCCTAAGTGTATTTTCTGAAGTCTTTGCTCCTTATAAAATATTTACTTTTATAAATGTTTCAAACATTAAAAAGAATGACAAGCTGTTTAAATATTAAGAGATAAACTTTATAAAATATAAAACTGTATTATGTATCTATAACATATATTTATAAAAGAACAGCAAAAAACAACAAGTAACAAGGTAGACAACGCAGAACCTAAACCGCTGAACCTAGAAATATGAAAGTTGGTGGGTGCATCATAAGGTGTAGGGGTGTACTAAAAAAATAACATCTAAGAGTTAAATAGAGGTTCAAAGTTGGAATTTTTTATATTGTATATTGTGGCAAGCAAAGTCGCGTGTGACTAAGCTATCTAACAATATTAACCCTAGATACGTATTTACAAAATAAAGTCTGTGTACGCTAGGTTTAACTTAGCTCCGTACAAAGCCTCAATACAAATGTACTGTAATTAAAAAGAAAGTAAAGCTGCCTTTGCCATTTTGTGGCCGAATAGTCTAACAAAAATATTATTATTTTATTACATTTATTTACTAATCCTAGAAACAGAACTAGTAATAGTTGCTTCGTAAGCCGAGACCTACAAACCTAGGTTCACGTAATATTAGGGAGAAACCTCACTAAACAGTTTGCCTAGCGCTTGAAATTAATGACTCATTTGACTAGCGCATTTGTTTTGTATGGCTTAGTCAGAAATTAAACACAATAAAATATCCTATCTTTATATATATATAAAATAATTACTGTACGTGTGTTTGTCAATGAACTCCTCCAAAACGGCTAGATCGATTGGAATATTATTTTTTGTATGCGTTTAGGTGGCACCCTGGATGGTTTATATTCACAAACCAGTCCGGCAGATGGCGATATCTAGGTTTTTGCAAAACAACATCTGTCGGGTACGCTACTAACAATATAAAGAGCTTGAGATTATAACTGTAATATGTATTAATCTAAGTGAAAAACACTCAAAATTATGAAAACCTAGAGTGTTGTTTGACTCAATTCAATACTATCAAATGAAATGAAATGTGTTTATTGGAATAAGTAACTCTGAATCAATAATGAAGTTACAAAATACAGCAAATAAATCCACTGACATCCAACTAGTCTCTCGGTAGTCAATCTCTGTGTCTCGGTAGTCAGTGGCTTCTCCCTTATATAGAAATGTTATGATATATGCCCATGAGTATAATATAAATAAATAGGATTAACAATTATACTAACCTAAAATTTAATATTTATAATTAAGGTGTTTATTTAGTGCGTAATTCAATACTAGCGCTTGGCCTGCAGTTTCACTCACGACGTAAATGCTTCAAATGTCCACAAATAATTATACCTTCACACCTTAAAAAATAATATATTCATTAAATTTCATGTCTTCAGGTCCAGCTGTTTGAACACTGTGTGGATTATGAATTGTCCGACCTAAGACAATAGCAAAGTCTTCACCCCGCTAGCCTAAATTCCCCACCGCAGTGCAGTCTCACCTCTTCCCACCCAGTTACACAACATCCCAATGCTACAATTCCAGGGTAATCCTACCTGCAGCTGCGCTCCCATCCGCCCGGGATCCGATTGCATTTGCCTAATTCCCGGCCGTTGTGGTCGGATTAAAGTAATATATTTGACCGGATGTTGTTGCGTTGGAACTTCTACTGATTCTATGATAAAACGAAACTCTGTTAGTTATATTTTTAGGCATACAATACTTGCACAATATTTTTTTATAGTCATTACAATGATACACCATACAAAAAACATAACAACATAATACAACAATAAAACTGGCAGAAAAGACGGTCTTATCTGTAATGTATTGGCGCGTAATTAATATTAGGTTGAGGGTAAGCGCTGTTACTAAGTATTAACCACCGTCATTGCAAGAATAAAAACCAGTCTCGATAAAGACGTCTTTCATTTCGCATCTAATATTTACGGTTGCGACGATTATTGAGTTTTTAGTACGATGCCTTTCAGAAAGCTGCAAGAATTTGACCTTGGGGAGGGACATAATTAGTCAGCATATGTGCGTTTGGTAAAACAGTTTATTTTGTTAAACGAAATTAAAACCGAGTTGCACGTGGCAACGTTGGTGACGCATGTCGGTGCGCCAACATACCAGTTGATGTGTGATCTGTGCGCGCCAGATAACCCTGAGGACAAGACCTTCAATCGACTCGTCGAACTCGTAACCGGCTACCTAGAACCCAAAAGATCAGAGATTGCGGAAAGACACACCTTCCGCTTGCGACGGCAAGCCGAGGGCGAATCTGTCAGCGTGTTTCTGCAGAACCTGAAGCACCTGGCGCGGCACTGCAATTTTGGAACGACACTGGAGGTGAACATTCGCGACCAGTTCGCATCGGGGTTGCGCAGTGACGACATGCGCTCGCGGCTGTTTGCGGAGCCATCGCTGGATTACAGGAAGACAGTGGAGCTAGCGATAAAACAATCTTTGTGTAATACAGAACAGTCATCCTTTATGCAGGTTTATTGGCTAGGGGTGAACTAAGCCAAAAAAAGGTCACTGTACCCATCCTAATGAACAACTTTCACTATTAGACCAACTCTGAATTCGAGAAAAGACATCAGTTGTTCCATACAAAAAGTTCCCATAGTGAAAGTTGTTTCTTAAGATGGGTACTGTGGCCCCTTTCGGTTTAGTATACACCTAGCCGATAAGTATTTTATAATATGGGAAAATTACACAACTTGGTCTTTTAATATAATGTTTTATAGTTATTAGTAAATAACGTTAATATAAATAATATTGAATCATGCGGAAGCTAATATAATATATTAGCTGCCATTTTAACATACTATATTATTACAAAGCTGTGTAATTTTAAAATAACTTTCCATTTCTTCCAAATTACCTATTTCTCTTTCTTTTCATTGATCTATTTACTCGTATTTAACATCAGCTGCGGCAACCGTTATGTACCAACTTCGATTATATAGTTAAATATACAATTATAAATTTAATACAGAATTATGTCCCCGGTCATTTGGATGCGATTGCATTTGAATTATTTCCACTATAGTGTTGCTGACGTCACCACCGCGACGTCACATAGATTTATGCATCCCACTATATCTGACACGCGCTAAATGAGACAGGACACGTGACAGCGTGAGTGGAGGGTTTAATATGTTAGTGACGTATGTACCACCTTAAATTATGGACCATTGTTTTGTAATACCAGTGGTATTTATTTTCGTATCATATCGCTAATCAAATTGCCCAATAATAAATTTTATGCAGAATTGTAACAGTAGTTAGCTAAAGAAAGTTTTTGCACGGTGAAAAACTTCCTTCACAAGTCATCGTGTCGTTTTTATATCTACTCCTACATTAGAAAGTATCCAAATTAAAATGTAAACCGTGTCAAATTAACCGTTTGAAATTAGAATAACTAATCATTAATTATTATTTAAGTACATACAATAATATATATTTTTTTTAATTTGACATATCAATTGACAATCTAAATAATTAACTTTACTTTAAAGCTTAGCTTTTAAACATATTTACATGCCTAGCTCAGGCGGAATACTCAGAACTGTTTAATTATATAAGATCTGTACTATACCTTAATTTGGTGAATAAATTACTTGAATTTGAATTTAATTTCTTAAGTATAAGTTTTTTACGATACAAATTCAAAACAATAAATATGGATTAATTTTATATTTGTAAGTTCATAAAAATGTTTACAAGTAATGATATCTCCAGAGAATTATTGCTCTTAAATTTCGCAACCATCTGTGTTGGAAATTCCAAAATGTTTTATTTTTATAAATTTTTAATCTCCTACAGAATTTTATTTTACTGATATTTTATATTAAATTTAATTTAACTATATATATGAAATAGAAATACAACTTACATAAATAGGTAAGCATGTTAACTAAATTACCCGTTCTGACTCAGTCCTGGAGCAAAGGTGCCCATAACACTGGCGGCATTACCGCGCTGTATGGCTATGGCCAACCTTTGAACCAAAAAAGAGCCAGAACGGGAGTCACCACCTCTTTCTCTGATTCTACGGCCTATATCTTGTACCAACTGCTTAGCCTCAGCACCCCAACTGCCCAAGGTCTCAACCGCAATAGGCACAAAGTGATACTGTTCTTTCATGACCGCATATTTCATATGTTTTTTAGCTGCAGCGTCTTCTGCGGCAGCCGCTGGTGAAAGTGTTGAGCGGCCCAGATGGCTAAGAGCCACAGTATTGACGCATGTTGCGTCCCAGACGAGGCACTTGCCATTTTTCCATGGGACCAACGTTAGCTCGTCCGGCCTTTTGCCATCGGACCTGATTAAACCTGGCGGCTCCAACATGCACAGGGTACATTGGCTGAAATTAGGGCTCTGCGGACTATTTCGTTGAGAGCATGGTGTCGCGGAAACCTCCCTGCGCAGCGACGACAACTCAAAACGTGATGCCCATTGGCTTCCACCATGGAACCGCAGATGCAAATATGAGGTTCGCACACCTTACATCCCAGGCGGAAAGCCACCGCCACACGCAGAGAGTCATCGTCTAGCAATGTGCCCAGGTGAGGCGAAGGAAGCGCTTGTAGCCATGCCCCTGCTTCTGACCGCGAAATAGCCATGAGCCTAGCCAAATCCGCCCCCGCAGCATTTTGCACTATGTCGCCTTGAACTTTCTTAACCCCACATTCATCCCAAGCGCGTTGGGCATACATAGTCACCGGGAATGATGCGCCTGAATTGCGATCAGACCAGCCTGACAGCGCGTCAGACACATAAGGTATGCTCGCCTTATCACCATTGGAGTTAAGAATGATAGTGACAAGGTCCGCTACCCCATGTGCCGATGCCAAAAAAGCCGGTAGACCAATATCAGAAGCGCACCGCACCCCTAGACCACCATACCGTATCGGTAAAGAAGCCTGACGCCATTGGGACTCATTTAAGGAAACATTTAAGATCGACTCCACTGTGCATTTTAGAGTGTTGTCGAATGCGTTAATTTCTTCAGGGCAAAGCCAGGTTGGAGTAGTCCGCAATAGATATGTCATTTTAGGTATAGCAAAACACATCGGTAGCAACACCAAAGCAACATGAGCGGATAGGTCCTTTAAACGTTTTTGAGCATCAAGGAAAAGTTGTTGACGAGAAATAATAGCCTCAGGGACAGCATTTAAAAAAATAGGAGAACCTAAAAGGTTAAAAGAAGAAGGACAATTTTCCCTAAGACCTGGCAATGAAATAGCGAAGTTAGTGAAGTTTTTACGAGCGTCCATAGAGCAGGGGAAATACTCACATTTTGAGGGGTTTACTTCCAACCCAAGCTCTTTAAGGCGTGGAATCAAAGCTTCTAAATCCTGGCACACGTCTTTTGGATCTCCCCCCAAAGTGGCGTCGTCCAGGTACCATAAATTTAGAGAGGACCTAAGTTCCAAAATGACTTTATGGATGGCTAGGCTAAAGACGAGCGGCCCCAGCGGATCCCTCTGCTGGGCTCCCACTTGCGAAAGAATAAGTTTGTTGTTGTAGAAAAGATTTGAAGGAAAACGGTAAACCTGATGAAGAAACGGAAAAAGGGAAGGAATTTTATCCTTGACTGCGCTCAAAAGGACGTCCCTCTCGAGAGTGTTAAACGCGTTCCGTATATCAAGCTTCAGCACCACACAGTTAGAATTCTCTGGAGCCATTACGAAAGCACGCACGGCATGAATGGCTGCTTCACACCCCCGACGCGTACCAAAGCCTAGTTGGTGCGGTTGCAAGTACGCGGACATCACCTC
Organism: Ligdia adustata; assembly: GCA_947049295.1. Classification (NCBI taxonomy): domain Eukaryota; kingdom Metazoa; phylum Arthropoda; class Insecta; order Lepidoptera; family Geometridae; genus Ligdia; species Ligdia adustata. The sequence continues at coordinate 9,341,001 of OX346237.1, forward strand.
CCTAACGGCTCTACATGCTAACTTTGCAGTTAATCGACGAAATACAAATGGCGATGGGTCTGACTCCGCCATCTTTCTTTGACAAAGCACAAAGAGAGGCACCATACAGATATGGACATACCTCACAATTCAGCTGACCACTGAGCAGGAAATTTGAAAGTCTGGTTAGAGATTCCAAAAGACGGTGTCTGTTCTCGCCAGCTGACCCTGATGTGAGCTCTTTTAAATGTCCCGGCCTGATCCCGTCCAAACCCGCTGCAGAGCCACTATAAAAAGAGCTAAGCGCCAGCATCACATCTTCAACTGTCACCGAAATCGCAGCATACGATATGTCTGGTGCTGGCGGAAAGCTAAGTGGACGCGACGGATCCGGGTGCTTAACTTTAAGAGCAGCGAGAGTGTCAGGACCCTGCTCCGCAAATGTATCATTACTAACCAGTAACCGAACAGCCCCCCTTAAGTCCCCTTCGAAAACCTTTGACTCGATTCTTTGATGCACTGATCTCAACCTAGTTGAAGTCACTCTACTTTCACCAAACTCGTCATCGGGCTGGAACGAACCAGAGGACTGAACATTTGCTTTCACCTTGGCAGTCATATTGCCGTGTAACTCCCTCGACGGTACCTTCAAAGCAGTATAGGCAAAAGAGAGAAGCGTACTCCAGTCCTCAAGCCCATTACTGTCCACACACTTGTTAATTATGTCACAGAGCTTGCCGGCCGCTTGGTTTTGAGCTCCCTTAGGAATATGACAAAGCACTGGTGTGGCAGCTTTAAGAGATGCTAACCTTTCTAATGGACATTGGCAAGGTGGCGCCGCCTTGTGCAGCTGCTGGGTAACTGTAGCGGCCGATGAGCTCTGCGACGGAAAACTCTGATGAAGCACCTCTTTGTGCATGCGACCTATGTGCACTCTAAGCCCATGTACGCTGAAAACCCGCGTAGACCCTGAACAGTGAGGACATGTTAAAGACGCTGAAGTAGTACTCATTGTGAAATGGTACTATGTAAATAGTGCGTAGAATCAGAGCCTGAGTACCTAATATAATATTAAATAAGTACTATCAAAATTATAAAACACTTCGACATACAGAACAACAAACATTTATGTGAAAATTATACGAAACAAAAACAATAATGATTTAAAATTAAAAAGAAAGGGTACCTTCGTAGGTAGGTTGGTAACTATTGATCAAGCAGATAGATAGATGAATTAAATAAAATGTTAATAATATCAAAACAATAATTCCAGACAAAACCGGTAGGTACTGAGGTTTTACTATAAACAAAAAACAAAAACTAAAACAACAAATTGTATAAAAACTTTTTAGTCTTAACAGTTATAGAGAATCAATAAATATTATAAAAAACTTAAACCGAGAGTTTCGCCAGCAGCGGGATAGGACGCTAGCTACCGGTGGTAGGGACTACAGAGAGAGGAACCTCCTGACAATACGTGCCGTATTGAGAATCACCGCTCTTTGTATCCAACTCTTGATCCAACCATCTAGCGAGAGTCTCCTAAGACGTTGGTTGAGGCTTCTCGCTATCAGGCCGTTTGCCATTTATTTTTATTATTAATCATTTATTTAAGAAATGTATCAAACCCATATTTAAATACTAACTTAACTATGAATAATTCAAAATATCAATTCATTAGATAATACGAATGTATAAGAGTTCAAAATTGTTTTAAAATTTTTTGTTATTGGATGTATAAAATTTACTAGAAACTACAAAAAATACTCAAAACGAATTATAAAAATACCAATAACTATATGATTCGTGTTTACATTAATCAATTGCGTCTCAAACGTGTCTCACCTAAGAAGGAGGTGTAACTACGTTGACCAAATCGCGGGATGGAAACTTTACTCGTATTCCTCACAATGTTTCGTTCACCGTTAAAGCTAGTGACAATTAATTGTAAATGTACACGAGTGGAAGAAACTTTTTGTATATAAAGTCGAAAAAAAGAAAATTAGTAAATAAACTATTTGTATGAACGAGATATCTTTTTTTTTTGTAAAGCTGTGATGTGGGCTAAGATAAAGTACGCCTGCCTAGAAGAAATCAATTCAGTTGCGAATTGAAAAGAACCAGATTTTAGCTATCGGAAAATAGAGAAGCTGGTAATGAGTTCCATAGTCTTGCAGTTCGTACAATAAATGTTTACCGAAGGCGTTTTAATGTCATACAATCCTCATCCGTGCATTCAATATGCGTTGATATGAGGAAGAAGTGTCGGTATGAGCTTGGCTTAAGAACCTGCGGAAGTAATTCTGCTGCAGCACCATGTCAGTCTGCAGGTCTTCAAAATTGCCCTAATGCTTTCCAACCTCCAATAGAAGAGGAACAAGAAGAAGACCAAGTTTATTTTTCTATCAACTTCTCAAAAAAAAAGTCGATACTCAATTCGACGGCAGGTTTATTTTTAAATGTCTGTTGCCTGATTTCTTGGAGACGGCTAGACCGGTGATATTTTAATGTTCGAATAATTTTCGAGTGGTCTCATTTAATTTTTATCAAAATTCAACTAGAGGTTCGATTTTCAAGTCAAAGTTACTGTAATAACTTTTTTACTACATGGATTTATATATATATATGTATATATACTTTATGTGTATTAATAAAAATTTAATTTCCCGTGACTCATAACAAACAAATGTACCATCTTGATATAAATTTTGCAAACGGCAACCTTTATATCAAAGCATCTGACCTCCGAATAAAATGGTCATTAACATGATTAACAGTTTCCCGCCGAGATCACGACCAAGATTGTGGGGGGTCATCAGCGGGAGGTCTGTGGAGGTGTTTCATTTCTGGAAACGTTTTGTGGATTTTGTAATCTAAGGTATTATTTTGGCCACGGGATTTGCATTAAAGAGGATTGCTGGTAATTAGTCGTTCTCTGTCCTCTTAGAGCGCAGAATTTGTAGTATCATGCAATACGTATTGTAAAAGATTTTAATTTTAAAATGTCCGCTGGGCAAATAACACCTAAGCTTAATTAGATACGTCCTCGTGGTCAACACAGACAAAGATGGTGAAAAAAGACCTAGAGCCTTACGACAAGCACTAAGCTACCAAAGCTGAAGAGCAGACTGTCTGGAAGGAGGGAAGGAAGGCAGTTGCCCAGCTATTGGACAGTACAAGTTGAAATAATTTCTATTAAAACCATAATAAATATAGATATATAAATGATCTGCAATGTAAAAAATAGGAAGTAAAGATCCTAAAGTAAAGCGTCTAAAACGCGAAAAAAAATATATATTTTTCTTCTTCTTCTTCTTCTTCAAAAAAGCATTTATTAATAAGTTTAATCCCAACTAACTGCATCCGCCCAGTTTGAACAAGTTAAATCCGGATTTATGCAGTTTATAACGCACAAAGCGCTTTACGCTTTGTATCCTGTAAATTATTTGTTTGTGAATAAAACATTTGTGAAACAATTACCACTTCAAAAAGATTTTTTTGACATTTATTTCGTACAACGTCGCCGTTGGACGCAGCAAGAGTATTGCCTCTGCTTCAAATTTGTTAAAATCTTTTCTTTCATACGGCTGCCTGTCTGGTTAGTACTTACAAAGCATAATATACAAGGTTCACGATTTTTTTATCGAGAAATAATCAATTTCTTCCAAAGATGAATATTTTTGCTATGATGTGATTTACCGACTATATAACCGATTTTAATAATACTCGTATTTGGCAGACAGATGAGTTACTCAGCTTTAAATGTAAATTCTAAGTATTAAAAATATCGCCCGAATGTTAAAAAACTTATTTAAAATTAAATTATTACATAGACAGCCAAATTGACTCTTACAGTCGATGATACTTATAAGTACCATTCTATCTATCTATATATACCTAGATATACCTCAACCTCTTTGTTTCAAACTAATTAACGCTAAATGCTCATAAATATGAAGCTAAGTCTAAAGCTCTCAATCTTTATAAACGGAGAAGACTGTTTTCGTAATAAGAGTCCGCATTTCTCCGCTGATCACTCAGTCTAAACCCCGAGCCGCACTTACCGCTCCGTACTGGTTTAAACCGGCTGAATCCGCACCGCGTCGGATAAAACCAGATTTATGCAGCACCCAGCCAGCCAGAGACGGGGAAAATGCAAATGCGTCCTCGAATCGAGATCAAACGGAAAATTGTCCGACTTTTCGTGACTTTAATTAAGATTTATTCTTTTTTCTGTTGTACAGGGTTATAATACGATGGCTTTTGCTTTATGTAGTAGAATGCATGTTTTTGCTGTAGTAAGTAATGGCAAGAATTAGAATTATTTGACAGATATGGTTTTTTCTGTCACTGTCACTAACTAGCTCAGCCTATGCTCCTGCTCCTGGAGGAATCTTCCGTTTGCTACCTCAGTCTTCGATTAATAGATTCGTTACCCGCCTCAGCTGTAACGAATCATCGAGAGCTCTACTTACGGCTTTTTCACTGCAATGCTTTCCCATCCCTTCCGAATTCCCGAGTAAGAGGAACCGATGCAATATAACCATGTTAAAACGTAAATACACACATCTAGACTAGTAAATCTATAACTCTGAATAAAGTTTGTAATGAATATTAATTAATTTTACCACTTGAATGGAGACGCGCCGTGGACTAAATATTCGTTACGGTCAAAATGCTTGCGAAAATTCGTTTCGTTTCGTTACGTTTTCCGCCTTGTTTACGAAGTTTATCAACTGCTTTGATTAACATAATAATGCTCATTTTAATTCTAATCTTACCTTCAAATGGGTTCATCTGGTGTGATCTGCAACAAAAATATTAACTAAGTAAATTATATGGAACTAATGCATACGTATCAAATATTAACTAAACTAATATTAATAAAGCTTTTTTTTTTATCCTGCACAGCTAGGCATTTCACCACAAGTTCGCACGACCACGGAAGTCAGCGATTCTGTAGCCCTAGATGGAGCATGACTAGTCTGGAATACACTGACTCTAAAGGAACTAATGCATACGTATCAAATATTTAAAACGCGTATAGCTTCATTTTATTTTTCTCATAAATTTAAAGCTACTTTCCTGATAGTGTTCCTAATAAACTAAAGCTGGACTTAGATGTTAGCTGTCCAAACAAACAAGCGGCCGGTACGAAGCTAGATCCTATTACGGACCGTCTACTTTCCGAGTTTTTCCAATCCGCTTATATTAGACCGAGAGTTGAAAATAAGCTGTAGTACGACAGCTTTTATAGGATATGATTCTGTTGGTCTGAAAAATGTATTTTCTGTTTATTGTCTTTCAATAGCTTAAACTTAATTTTATTTTAAACTAATTCTTGCTGAGGGCTTTGCACACGTTATACTTCATTAGAAAAAATACGTCTATGGCATTATCCAGGTTTCAAACTATTTAGGTGCAAAAAAAACATGTCCATCCGTCACTAAGTTGCAAAGAAGAAGACGTACAAATAAACCAACAAAGACACGCATTTATATGTGTGGATATGAAGAAGAAGAAATGAAACGAGTGTGGCGGAATAAACGATAGAAAATTTCATTGATTTAGTAGGTATATGAATATTTTATAGAAATTTTTGGCTTACATTAATTGGCTTAAATAAAATTCAACAAACGCAAGCTGTCGATTCTTAGCTAGCTCCTATGGACTGGTCTTGTCTGCGAGTTTTTCCAATCGGATTATATTAGACTGAGAGTCGAGGGTAAGCTGTAGTAGGACAGTTTCTCTTAGGACACATTGGCAACTGAGATTTGTAACCAGTTGCTAAAAAAAAATACGTTCTTGCTTCCTAGTCAGTTGCCAAAAACGATAGTCTATTTTGTATAATTTTGCTCTTTAGCACTTAAAAAAAGCACTTAGTGTTTATTGATAAAACAAAAGCTTCTCTGCTATAATCTTGTTTTTTTTTTTCATTTTCATTATGTATGTTTGTGTGGATATTGGTACTCGCGCATAATATTTTTTTTAACATTTCTCTACTTTTGGCTGTCGGCTAACAAAAAGTTACATCTAGAAAAGTTCTATGCATAGAAATATATAAAGACTCTTTCCTAATCATTAAATCGGTTTCATATGTGTTATTGTTTGGAAAATGTCACTTTTTAACGATATGACCGCCATCTATATTTGTTTTTTTTTTTTTTAATTTATGTTTTGTGAGTCTACAATAAAGAATCTTTTGAGTTGATCTATCTATCGTTTATCATTCTTTTTACTACCAATTTTCATTTCGGCAGGCGCCAATAGAAGATTTCAGGTATTTTAATTTAAAAATTCAATCCTTTTTGAAACCCCTTAAAAATTCAAGACCAATATTTGATAATACTAAACACGGGAAGGTTTAAAAATGCTTTTTTTTCATTTATGTTCAAATCTTGTTTTCATATCAAAGATTTTGGAATTAGGTAGAAATAGAAAGTCTACAGGACAGAAAGTCTTCCTTTGACATAAACTAAAACTGATTTTCCTATTTGTAATATAAGCAAAAGCAAAAAAGCTGAGTGTTCTTTTAATTTGATATTATCCTCTATAGTTAAACAGAAACAAGATAAAATGTAGGTTACAAAACACGTCTCAAAAGACATTCTATAAGAAAAGAATTTTATCTAACTTCTTTTGTTCGAAAGGTCAAAAGCTCAGAAAAATGTTTCAAAAGAATTCTCTACTTTTTGTTTCAAAATTTTATACATTTATCTTTTTGAAATGATGAAAGTGCTTAGATGTGATGATTTATTGCCAAAGGAAGAAAACTTAAAACTAAATCGAGATTAACACAAACAGAGTAAGTAACATCTACAATTGAGATGGATTTGATTAATTTATTCATTATGAAATATAATATCAAATATAAGTATTTTTTTATTTTATGACGTGACAACGTCTTATAATTCGATGGAGTCGGTTGAACACACGAAAGAACATGACTCATGCAGTGTTACCTCGCTCTGAGGCGTTCTATTTAAGGCTTGAAGTGCAAGCGAGAGCGCGGAACGAACGACAAAGAGGCACAATCGGCCTCCGCGTTCGGCAGCGTTCTACATCTGTCTCTCTCCTACTGGAGTGAGCGATGCGTCCGCGTGGACAGCTGCTATACAATAACACATTTACTTGTTTCCGTCAAGTCTGAAGTGCAGTGTAAAATGAATGTGGTGTCAATTGTTTATAGCAATGATAATTTCGGCGATAAAGGTAATGACTCTTTCAATACAAAATGTCTATCAAACAAATAAAATTAAAATTTTCTCAGAAATAGAAAAAGAAAAATTAATTTTGAAAAATATTTTGAAACAGAAATTACAATAGTAGGAACGGCTTTAGTTGTTTTAGTTCAATAGTTAGAATGCTGATTACAAATGTTAAGATCTTATTTTTACTGACTTTTAAAAAAGATGAGGCACTCAATTCAACTGTATGTTTCTTTTGAGGTTTCTGTTTTTTTGAAGGCGTCAGGGCCGAAATAAAAAAATTATCTTAAATTAAATAACTGAAACAGTTCTGAAAAAGCCTGTCGTAATAAGTCGGAAGTTGGTTGTCAGTTTTTTTAAATATTTTTTTTGTACATAACTACCAAATGTCAAGATAAATAAAAAAGGAATATGTATAATGTAGTAATGCCAGTATAATTAACAGACAGGTCTTGTTGTATATTGTAGTTAAATTTAGAAAAATGTCGAAATATTTCTTAGATCAGAGTAATAAAATACCGTCCCACACTTTTACCAAGTGACATAAAAAATATACCTATTTTGAATTTCAAACAGACCTTTCACATGCAGCGGCATCCCTTACGTCGCTTCACATCCTCATTATAATATTAAAACTACCCTACAAACTTACTTCAATCCAAAACCAACCTTATAACTTTTAAGACACGTAATAAAATCGATTGGCATAACACCAACAAAAGAACGAAGGAGTTATATCTCTCCACTGCTAAACAAAACTCAATCTTACTTGAACAAGTATAGAGTTTAAAGTCGATTAACTCTATCTGTGATATAAGAAAATAAGCAAAGAATACGATTAGTTCTTGCTATTCCAATCTAAGTTTTAACTATTACATGTTAAAGTTGAAACTTACGTTGCAGAGTCCCCGGAGCGCATGTCAACATCAGATGTGAGCTTGCCATAGACAAGAAGAGTACCTGTAAACAGACGGAATGCTGTTATGTCTCTTATGGTGATAAGGTCTATGATGGTCTATGGAGAGTTTTCTTTGTGCTGTTGTTTTTGAAAGAAGGATAATATAAATGTAGTTTGTGAGTTGGTAGAAGAACAAGTTCTTATTCAAAAGTGAAACCGCTTCTAATAGGATCCCTTTTTTACCTGACCGCGAAAGAAGGAGGGTGGTGTTTTTCGAGTGTATGTATGTATTTATGTACGTACGTATGTATATTTCTTTGGCACGCCCTAGACCCTAAACGACTTGTCGTATTTTTAACTGAGTCGTGTCAATAGAATCGTATTAGCCCTGAGAGTGACACTGAGTAAATCAAAATTAAAAAAAAGAATTAAGCATGATACACAGGTTTAACGATTTAGTAGTCGGCTTGTTTCGAACTCGCTTCTAACCACTTGTTACATTTTATGTACGATACCCCAAAAATGTTGTAGATACGTAGCACCATGCTACGACATGTCTATGCGTCGTAGCACCAGCTACAAAGCTCTACGCTTACTGTTGAATGAATGAATTAATGAATGTAGCTTTAATGCACACCAAACCAAATATACAAAGATACAGCAAGACAAATCTATACAATGATAGTACATTGGGCGGCCTTATCGCCTAAAGCAATCTCTTCTAGACAACCTTTGGATGGACAGAACTTATATTATACAAAAAAAAAGTTGGTGTTACCAAACATAGTAATAAAAAATATAATAAGTAACTTTACAAACGAAACGAACTAATAAGAAATAAGCTGTAAAATTGTATACCTGTTACATTAATAATGTTGTAAATATACCTATACTATACTTAATATACTAGGAGAAATAATTACTGAACACTCGTACCAAGTCCTGAAAAATAGAAAAGGATTTTGCCTGCCTAAGACAGTGTGACAATAGTTATAAAGCTTACTCCAAAACTGGGGCAAGAAAGGTATTTGTTCTCATCATGATGAAAAACTTTCATTGCTGATATATTTGAACCTGGAATTTGAGAACAAAAACTATTGTTTCATACATATCTTGAAAGCTATTAAAATTTCTGCGAAGTAACAGACATACTATTTTTCATATTTAAAGTACAAAGTAAAACTTGTCCATCATGGTAAGTACAGTAGATTCTAGTATATTGTACATAGTAGATGAAATATTGCTATGAAAGTTTCAGTGTTTCAGCTGCAGAAGTGAGCACGGCCAATAATCGGCTTACCAGCCAGCGGCAACTCTACTAACAAGCAAAGTTAGTAATCCGCATCCAAAACCAAAGGGAGACATATTTCCAAGGGGACTAGATAAACCGATGGATGCCAGACACTAGACAAGGGGTTCACCGGCTAGGCTACCTTTGATTTTGTAGCGAAGCTAGCCGAGTGGTTTGTGGGGTCAATTGCCATGCAAGAGGTACGAGGTTCGATCCCACAAAACATGCAAAAAGAGCCTGAGCTACCGTTGAAGGAAAACATCGTGAGAATACTATGGTATGGTGGTAGGGCGTTTAATACAGAATATATATATATCTATTTTCTATCGCACAAAGAGAACCTGTAAAGACTTTCCTTGATAATATTACAATCTAGCCTAAGTCTAAGGCTAATAAGTAATTTTAGTTTAACTTAATCGTCCACAAAAAATGTGTCTAAGAATTTGTCCATCGGCACTTTTCTTATTACAGTTGTTAAGGCGAAAACACTTTGTTCATGTGTTCTTAAGTCTTAGCACTTTCACTATTATATTTCACTATTTTACTTTTAACACTACACTTACTCGAACGGTTTAGTTCTTTTTAGTCTTCTAGTTATGTCAGTGTGGTCGAGAAGCTGGATAGCCTCGACATTGACATGATGGTAAAGCCGGTTTTGGCGAGCTACGGCGTATTTTTTTTTCACTTGTTCAACGAATTCTTCTTTTAAATCCTGGTGATGATCGTTGTTTCTTATGTACCAAGGTGCATCGGTAATATCCCTCAGTACTTTATTCTGGAATCTTTGGATCATGAGCCTATCACTTTGAGCGGTACAGCCCACAGCTGTATACCATAAGTCCATATTGGCATCAGGACTTGTTTATACACTAGCAGTTTGTTATATATTGACAGCGGAGAATTTCTTCCAAGCAACCAATACATTTCTCTATAGCGTAAATCCAGCTGCTCTTTTTTCTTCTTGACGTGTTCTTTTCAGCAAAGCTTCACGTCAAGGGTCATGCCTAGATATTTTACTGTATTCTCATATGGTATTACTTGACTGTTGATGTAAACTGGAGAATACTTGTGTTGTTTATAATAAAGTCTATGTGAATTGATTTGGATTCATTTAATTTTATTCACAGCCATTTGAACTTTTTCTGCAGCTTCTTCATGAGTATTTCCTACGGCCATGATTGCAATATCGTCAGCAAAAGTTGCGATGGTGTTATTTTCTGGCTGTGGTATATTACATGTGTATAACAGGTACAGGACCGGACCTAATACACTTCCTTGTGGTACACCGGCTTTTATATTTTTTAGATCTGAATAGGCATCTTCATGTCTTATTCTAAATACTCTATTTGTGATATATGATTCCAGAATATCCACGTACGATTTTTTTAGCATGTTTCGCAGTTTCACTATCAAACCTTCGTGCCAAACTTTATCAAATGCTTGCGCCACATCTAAAAACACTGACGAGCAGACTTTATCTTCCTCAAGGCTTTTCTCAATCATGGACGTTATTCTGTGCACCTGGTCTATTGTTGAGTGCTTTTCAACAATACAGAATATGAATAAAAAAAAGTCAAGGGGCTGTCGTATTTTTTGCAACAACGTAAAAAACTATCGCGTCTAACCAAACACAACTACTAATTATTTAAAAAAAAACTGTTCAAATAAAAATGACATTTACATCACCAACTCAAAGCGCGAAGCTCGTTACTCGCAAAAAAATCTCTTATTCATTCGCCTTTCCTCGTCTCTTTTCATTGACGATACAAAAATAGTTTTTCCATGGCGAAATACAAACAAAAAGGGACATAAAAATGTCGACCAGCGCAATGCATTCACCCTGATGTTTGCATACAGGCATACGGACGCTTTCTGTTCATTAAAATGCATGAAGTTTCGAGAGAGTGCCAAAGAATATGGGCTACAGAATGGAAAATAGTCGTACTTTGCCTAGATTTAATGTGCTTCTGTGAAACACGCCAGTTGTACCAGTTGTGATGTTTGTCATCCAGTACTCTTCTACAACTTATATTGAATACATCCTAAAATTCAATGTTTCTAGGTTCAGCAATTGAGCTAAGAGCCTCAATTTCTTGATTTCTTGAAAATAAAAGTCAGTCTGGACTTAATCATTCATTTATTATTTATTTTAAGGTGAATTTATTTATTTATTTGGAAACAGTTTAAATACTTTTTATTACAAAATGCAAGTCACAAATTATTTTGACCCATTTAAGATAATGTTAACATTAAAGAGTCCCCATTTCCAGGCTAGCAGCGCAGCGTTCCCCCTCTGAATGGCCAACGATATATGTTGAGCTAAAAAATGACCAGAATGGGGATCACGCCCACAGTTCCACAAACGATATCCCAGATCCGCAACAAACTTTAAAAGTTGCGCCTATTACTGACAAAAGACCACAAAAAACCGCCTCCGTTGGTATGGCCACGTAAAAAGAAGAGATGATGAGCACGTAGTAAATATTGCCCTAAACATACCAAAAAAAAGAGAGGAAGAGGCCGCCACTGACCTGGTAGTCAAATATAAACAGAGACCTCAAAAAAGCCAAAATTACTGACATGACAATCCAAGACCGCTGGTCTTGGCGCAGGAAAATGAGGAGACCCGACCCCAAATAATGGGATAAGGAAAGAATAAGAGGAAGATTATATCATTTATTTGCATAAAATAGCACGTATTTTTTTGAACTTTTTAGTAACTTTCAAATTGGGCTTAATGTAATTCCTTCTAGTATGTTGTAGCTTCTAGACAAGTTTAATCTACATGACTATTATTTTTTTATGTGAGTTCCGTCACTGTCCGTGTCCCGAGTTCAAAATGATGTTCTTTTGCGAAACTTTTAATTTTGAAGTCAGAATTTTTATTTTGGTAAAAAACTCATCTATCTTTTATTAAACAACGTGTAACAGAAAGGTGTGATAATGACAATACTTAAGGGTGTTAGTCTATGAATCAAAATGAACTCATAGAACAAAATTTAGCAAAATTAAAAATACAATCTCTTGATTCAAAAATTGGTCACGTGATCGATCAAGTTGATGGATAACGTAAATTTTGTAAAAAAAAATTTACAATGGGTTCACTTTGATGGGTGGACTAACAAACTTAAGTATCAGATTTTCTGTTACAAGTTGTATATCAGCAGAAGAAGTAAAAACTTAATAAAACTAAACTAGTTATTATATACCAATAAACCACAATATTAACAGCCAAATTAAAAACAAAAAACTCTATCTATGCCAAAAAAGATTGAAATTGGTCAGTAATTGTAACCGTGGCAAATTTCCTTGCTTTTTATCCGACTGCGAAAGAAGAATGGTTGTTTTTCGAGTGTATGTATGGATGTAAATTTCTTTGACACGCCCTAGAGCCTAAACAGCTGTTCGTATTTATATGTGAGTGGTGTCAATAGATTCGTCTTAGTCGTGAGAGTGTCACTGGGTACATCAAAATTACAAAAAAATAATTAAAGATGTTACACAGGTATAAAGACTAACAGTCAGATTTTTTAGAAATCGCTTCTAATCACTTGTTGCTGAACTCTTCTCGAGACCAAAACCAAACATTTCTTAGACGCGTCTGGTTTTTTTAAAAACATATTTTAAACGATACCCGATCATCAATAACCCAGGCTTTAAATTTGTTTAGAGGTTATTTACAGGGTGTTACCAAAACATATACGCTCTCATATGTCACTGTCAGAGGAGCCTCGAGGAATATGTCGAGGCATTGATATGAAATATGTTGGACATATATCATAAAATGACCTATTATGTTTTTGGGAACACGCTGTATGAAGTATTTATGGGGTCGAAGATGAAATGAAATATGTCATGTGCTTAGTTTTACGACGTACTATTAATTTTATTGCTTTTTCAGGGTTTTTATGGGGATAATTTCATCTACTGGTTTTGAATTTCTTTAATACTTAAACGATGGCTTCCGATAAATATAAGCAACTACTTTCGCCATAAGAAATCTAAAAATATACAAAAAATGTTGCTTTTCCATTTATAAAAAAATCATTAACGCGCGGCCAAATCTATAGATTTCTTCAAAAAAATAAATTTGACACATAACATCGGTCTTTTATAGTATTGTTTTATAAAGCCGCAAGAATGTATTCACGTTATTAGTTCCCGTAACTTAGTAGTTCTACAAGCCCATAGATCAGACCTCCTCTTTTTTAAAGCCGGCTAAATATTTAAAATGTCGCTGTTATTCGCCAAATTTTCATAATAAACGAGCAAATAGAAGCTAAATGACTAATAATATCTCAGAAAGCCAGTAACAAGATTGCCAGAGTAAAGCTACATCTCGAACGCTGCTCAGCCTGCTTCTCTTTCTCTATGTCTTTACCGCTACTAATTATGCATCAAAGGATTTTGTGCGAAAATTATGTTTCATCTTTAGCCAAATATAAACCGTTTGTTCTTCGTAATAACATATTTACTTGTTTACTTTATCAGTGGTGTGTACATTTTTAGAGCAGATTTAACTAAAAGATGAAATATTGCTTTTAAATATCTACCAGTCATGTTTTCATCCAAACAAAAGCTCGTGTTGTTATAAGAGGATTCGTAGTCTAAGCGTTGCTTAGCGGACTGAGTCGGTTAAAAATCCGCAAAAAACACTTTTACGTCAGCAATTTTGCGAATTCATAACCGACAGAGTCCGTTAAGCAACGCTCTGACCGCAAATACCCTCACAATAACAACTATGACGCACACACGTGCCTTTGATTTTAAATAAATAAATATATAGGGTAGTTTTATATAGTAGATAGGTTAGGGGTGTACTCAGCCGAAAGGAAGTCACTATACTCATCATTACAAACAACTTCCACTATGGGGCTCGATTTCAGAGTTGGTCCCCTAGTGGAAGTTGTTCCTTAGGATGAGTATATTGATCCCTTTCGGTTAAACTTTTCCGAAATGCCTATTTATACACATAGTTTTCTTCTTCATGAAGGCGGAGTGGTTTGCCTAGGCCACCCAGAGGCCTGTGATATGAAGGCGGAGTGGTCTAGGCCGCCCAGAGGCCTGTGATATGGCCTACGATTGTTGTCAGAAGAAAATCAGCTGGACCTACGATTTAATTTTATTTAGTATTTCCATAGAATATATTTTATATTCCGTCAAAGATGTCTTATAGTATTTATCATTATACGGACAACACACTCATTACTAAACATCGCAATAATGAAACTTTTTGAACAATTTTGTAAATTTTATTTGTTGATCTATTTCTGAATTATTTTTTTATTTTTTAGCTATTCCGTTGCTTTTATCGCGAGTTTGAGCGCGGCGACCGAATAAAGAAATGCCGTAGCGAAAATAAACCTATCACCCCCGACACCGACCAGCACAGCGGTACGGTGTTGAAAGCCGTGCATCGTCTACAGTCGTTTCAGACTTCGGCGCGGTGTTTGTGTGCGTGCGACTAGACGTATGCGTATGCAATAGCTTAACCGCGGCAGTCTTCGAGTGCCACACGTATTTTTTGTTTATGGTATAGTTGAATTACTGCATTTCTGTAATTTTTGAGCAAAGTAAGAAAGTTAATTTAAACCTAGTAGGTATTCATGTAAAAAGTGACATTTTATTATTTAAGTATAATAACTGATAGTACTCATTCATTCATTCATCTGCCTCGATTCAGAATCAAACTTAGGAGCTAAAGCTTTAGAAATGTTGAAAATTATTAGACATGGCAATATTCATGTCCTCTAATCTTAGATTTCTTAACTCTGATACTGACACAAACAGTCATTATACTAAACTTTAAGATACGTATACAGAGTGACTGGTTTAATACTCGCAGCATGTAAGGTAAGTAAGTTCAGTACGTAATCGAAATAATTTCGATATATTTATATATTGAAATGAGTGAATGCGGATCTCAAACTGGTCCTACCGAAGTGCGCCGGTCATCATAGTGGAGCCGTCAGTTTACTACTGATCTTTACCTTATTTTATCAAATTGGGAATAACGAAGCTAATATTTTTTGGCTTTAAAATTATAACGTTACCTTATGTTGTGATTTATTAATATTTGCTGTGATTTTCTAAACACTTGTGAAAATCAATATATTCTCAGTTTATTAACAATTTGGTGTTATAGAACAGTTAAGATAAAGAATTCTATAAAGGTAATCTGGAAGAAATTGCTTTTTAGCGATAAAACCGACTGTTGTGCCATGTTGTTTGTTTTTTATTCATTTTGTGTTGTATTTATGTGGTGACAATAAAAAAATATTGTACTGTAATCCCTAGTCTTGGTGTATCATACCATATACTTGAATATTGCTATGATATACCAGTCACTCTGTATACATACATAACAACACAGGCGTTCGTATATTCATCAAAGGACGCTTTCAAGTCGGCTGAGCCCTTTACTTCGTGCCCTATTAATTATTTTAGTAAATTAATACTGTTATATCGGCCTTTGAGTTAATGACTCTGAGGTATAATGCTTATATTATATATCACATCATATTATATACAGGGTTATCAAAATAGGGTTACTATACTCACCATTGCAAACAACTTTCATTATGGAACCAACGATGAATTCTAGAAAAAAATATCAGTTGTTCCATACAAAACGTTTGTCGGCCGTTGACAAAATGTATGAATTTTTTCTCGGCTTCAGGGTTGGTCCCCCCATAGTGAAACTTGTTTAGTAGTATGAGTATACTGACCCATTTTCGGCTTAGTACACCTCTAGCCGATAACCCTGTATATTAGAGAGACCTATACATATACGATCTCTGCGATTCATTAATCAAATGCTCTGTTGTTTGCAATAATCTAAATTTAAATTCTAAATCAATGAAGGGTTCTAATTAACGTGAAGTTTATTAGTTTATTTATTAGTGTCGTTTTGTCTAAGATGTTAACTGACTTCGCATCAGCCTATAATGTTTCACTGCTGGGCACTGGTCTTCCCTATGGAATGTAGGCCATTGTTCACCACAATACAATACAATACAATACAATACAATTTTTTTTAATAACTCCACAGTTACAAGTCACATAACGTAATATTGCAAATTATTGTATACTTAACTACAGTTAAACGTATATAATCGATATAATAATACAACTGTAAATTATTATAATAGGTACAATATTAAAAACAATAATAAGTATCTACTAATGATACTCATACATTTATAACAATAAAATAATAATAAATTATATATTCTCTTTTAGTTTCATATAATCGTCAATGCTGTAGAAAAGTTGTTCATTTAACCAAATTCTCAATTTGGACTTAAAGCACGCCGTAGAAGCTACATCTCGCACGGAAGCAGGTATGCGGTTGTAAATCGCGGGACCTAATATATACACTGACCTCTCCGACTTAGCGAGATGATGCACCGGTGTAGCCCATTGCTTCGCCCTAGCATTGCTGCGCAAGTTCCACCTGGTGTTGACCCCTCTCTGTCGAAACTGATCCAGGTGTGTGTGGGTAAACAGTGCCGTTTGATAAATAAGCTCGCATGGCATGGGTAGTATTTGGAGCTCTTTGAACAGCTCCACGCATGAGACGTCATCTGGAACTCCAAAAATAGCGCGCACGGCACGTTTCTGCATGACGAAGGCCCTATTGCGATCGGCAGCACGGCCCCACAACTCCAACCCGTACGTTATATTACTATGGACAGTTGCAAAGTAGCAGGAGCGCACAACGCTTCGGTTGGCGGTACTTGCGAGCCGCCGGAGTGCGAAGCACGACCGGCTCAGCTTACCACAGATCTCGTTTATGTGCAACTCCCACGAGAGCGCGCCGTCCATATTAAAACCTAGTAACTTCGTACTATGGACTTGTTGGATTGCGGTATTGCCGACTGCTACCGAATAGGTCCTCGCTGAACTGCCATTGAAGTTAAACGTCAAGAAGCAAGTCTTGTCCTTATTCAGCGCTAACCCGTTTGACCTGAACCAACCGCTGAGCTTGTTCACTATCAAGTTTAACTCGGACTCCAACTGACGGCACGTCGGTGCAGTGACAACTGCAGCGACGTCGTCAGCGTACATATATATGTCCGCGTTTTCGATGGCGTCAGGTAGGTCATTCAGGAGTACGCTGAACAGGGTGTTCGACAGACAAGAACCCTGAGGGACACCCATCTCGTTTTCTGCCTCAGATGATACGACACGACCTCTGTCACCCACGACGACCTGCGTTCGATTTGACATAAACGATGTCACTAAGGAGAGAGCCTATATAAAAATTAAGCTTTCTTGCTAGAAGGCTGTGATCGGCAGTATCAAACGCTCGTGATAGGTCACAGCAGAGCAATGCAACTTGCTGCTTAGCCTCGCGCGCGAGTAGCACTCGCCATATCACTTCGCGTACTAAATCAGTCGTACCGCGACCAGCTCGGTAAGCGTATTGTCTATCAGATAGAATGCCGCAGTCTACGATGAAGTTAAGGAGCCTTCTATTAAGGCCAACTTCGAACACATTGCTAACAGCAGGAACGAGGGAGATAGGGCGGTAAGATTTTGGGTCAGCTTTTTTGCCCTTGCCTTTGTACAGTAGGCAAATTTTGACCTTTTTTAATGCTGAAGGATATGTCCCTTTCTGGATGCATAGGCTAAACAAATGACTCAGGGCGACCGCTATCGGCTCTATAGCAGTACTTAATAAATTAGCAGATAAACCGTAGCAATCGGTACTTTTTTGGGTTTGATACGCTTTTTTGCTATTGTAAGAACTTCGAAAGGCGTGAAAGGCTCAAGTCTGATGGATACGTTGCAAGCTGCTGCTTCATTTCCGAGCGCGGCCAGCGCGCGAATGCCGTCAGCTGCGGGTGTGCCGCACCTACCTGCAGCCACACTAGCTAGATCTATTTTCATCGATTACGAAAAAAAATTGGCTGAATTCATCAGCAGAAATATCGGCTAGAATTAGGCTTAAAAAAGTGAAAAGAAGAGCAAGCAAACTTGATTTGATTTTGACAGCGTCTGTCAAAACATAATCAAGTTGTTTGCTTTTATTCACCTCTTTTTGTCAATTTCAATAGTCCTAGAATGAAGACTTCGTAATGACATAGACCTCGATTCTGTCTTTAGAAATAAAATCAAACAGCTACTAAAAACTTGTTAAATCAAGAACCAAACTGATACAAAAAAACTCATTTGTCTGTCCGTAATGATATTAAAAAAAATATTCCCTGTTTTCATTTTGTACTTGTAAAACATTTGTAGAAGCATCGGGCTGAGCAAATTTTAATGAGTCCGCCACTACAGAGGTCTGTCTCTTTTTTATTTTCCGCTTTTTTGTATTTATTTTTTTGCGATTCGCCCGGCAGCGTAGATATTATGTGGTTCTTAAATTATGGTTCTTTGAACATTGAAGTTTTGTGCGTGATATTTTTTGTTGACTACATTCCGAAAGAGTGGCGATCTCAGGCCGGTTGGAAAATATATGAAAATTAGACGGAAATAGTTGATGAAGTATGTACGTTGGAACGCTTACGCTTAGGTCGTACTTCAAATATTTTTTTCGGCAAAGCTTGTTTTGATTAAGTTTCAATAAGAACGCCGAATATTAATGTAATCGGTCAAAAGGTTATTGAGTTATGAGCATAGGTATAGAAGGGTAAAAGTAATAGTAGGGTACTATTGCAATTTATGTCTTGCAAGAAGGATTATTAGACTTGTTTTAAGAATTACAAAAGAAAAAAAAAACTTGAGGAAACCTGCTTTTTCGGAGACGGTTCCGATTAAAAATAAAAATCACAACCCGCAATTTGTCCAGCGCGGTAGACTATACCCTCGTCGTTGTGTTGGCCCGTGCCATGCAGTGAGATGCTATCAGGTAGGTATTGGATAACGGTAGGTGGTCAGTGTTAAAAGTAAAAGTGCCATAACTCCAATCCAGCGCCAACTTTTGCTGTCAAAGTTTTAATTACTCTGCAAATTAATACGGAATT
This sequence comes from Ligdia adustata, assembly GCA_947049295.1. Taxonomy (NCBI): domain Eukaryota; kingdom Metazoa; phylum Arthropoda; class Insecta; order Lepidoptera; family Geometridae; genus Ligdia; species Ligdia adustata. Next base: position 9,360,351 of record OX346237.1, read on the forward strand.
AAGTTTAAGCTTATCCCGCGGGGCTTGTTGGGTAAGTATTGTTACAGAAATGTTGACTGTTGATGCATTTAAATTGGGTTTTTAACGAGGGAATTATGTTAACTGGTGTTTGATTGGACGACTTCGTATTGGTCTATTAGCATATTATATGGTATAAAGCAGTTCATACTCATTATGACTATTGTACATATAGTTAGAATATATCTTTCTATCGTGTAAGTTATAGTTTTTAATTTACATAAAAATAATATTTTAATATATACAAAAGTTATTAATATATATATATAAATCGTAAATAACGCGATATTTCAAGTTTTCCATTTTGTAAACTGCGTGACGCAAAGAAAAAACCAAACGAGGACAAAACAAATGAATTACGGTTTTCGAAATACAAATGTATGAATAAATAGCTGTATAAATTTGAAATTGGAATCCCTAACCAAAGAAGAGATATTTGAGATCAAAGTGGCCAGTACGACAAAACGCCAATTTCATATGTAAGGACCTAATATATCAGTCACTTAGCTATGGTTAAATTTGTATTTAAGTTTTGTTAACTGATATTATGATTTGTAGTGTTAAAATTATTGAAGTAAAATTATTTTAGGTAACTGAATCTGTTTAATTTTGTAGATAATTGAGTGTTTTAAAATTTAGTTACCAGAAATAGCATTTGATGTTTAGAATTTATCACATAATTTTTAAAACGCAAGGCTATATAGTTTAAGCCAAATTAAGGACAGAAACAGTAGGACCATCATTTCCAATAAAACGTGGAGTAAAACAGGGCGACCCCGTCTCACCAAAATTATTTACGTCCATACTAGAGTCGATGTTTCGGACTCTGGACTGGACATCATACGGCCTTAATATTAACGGAGAAAGATTGACGCACCTTCGTTTCGCGGACGACATCGTTATTTTGGCAGAAAACCATAGAGACCTACAACTCATGCTAAGCGCTCTAGATGTTGAAAGTAGAAAAATACACATGAACCTTTCAAAAACGAAAATCATGACGAATGGAGATAGAGAGCCTATAAAACTAAACGAGGTTAGCATTGAGTATGTAAATGAGTACATCTACCTAGGTCAAATGATAACCATGCAGGACTCTACCACCAAAGAGATTGATCGAAGAATAGCGACAGCGTGGAAAAAGTACTGGGCCAATAAAGACGTATTCAAAAGTAAAATCCCAGTCCATCTTAAAAAACGATTAATGGACAACACCATTCTACCATCTCTGCTCTATGGATGTCAATCTTGGGCACTAACTAAGAGACTAGCCAAAAAAATTGCAACTTTTCAACGAGCAGCGGAGCGATCCTTACTTGGGCTCAGACTAAGAGACAGGGTCAGAAACGAAGATATAAGGAAGAAGACCAATGTCATAGACGCACTATCTATGTTCAGCAAGCTGAAGTGGAGATGGGCGGGTCACCTCGCACGCGCGACAGACGGCCGGTGGAGCGAGCGCGTCCTTCACTGGTACCCTAAAGACGGCGTGCGCCCGCACGCCGTCGTCCGAGAGGACGACAAAAGAGGAGGTGGCGAGATGACATCGTCGATATGGCAGGGATCACATGGACTGGACTAGCGCGTGATCGAAATACATGGCGCAGCATGGAGGAGGCCTATACCCGTTCTTGGGTGCCCCAACCTAACTTATAAAATATATATATTAAGCTTGTACATAGATTATTATATTATAGATTTCAAAATTAGTAAAACAATTAAAAAAACTCTGTGTGTAATTTAATTAAGGGTAATAAAAGGCTTTTTTATTTTATTTTATTTTATTTATTTTATTTATTTTATTATATAGTTTAACAAATATAAATCATAGCTGATATAACTGTTAAAAATTATTTTTGCTTTTTTGTGTCTCTGCACATATGCCTTTATGCAAATCTGTTCCTTATAATCTGGTGTTTTGCTTTTCCGAGATGTTATCGTATTTGTCTTTCTGCTGTAGAATTTTTTCTTGCTTTTTCTCAAATTAGCTTTACTAAAATACTCACCAATGTTGAGTGCCGATATGGAAGTAAATATGACAAGCATCCGACCAAACATTGTCATTGTTCCTGAAAAGATACAAAAACTTCATTAATACTATATATAACTTGAGGCTGTTAATAATACGACATGAATAAATTCAATATAAAGTTATTTTATCAAAATTGCTACATCAATTTTTTTTATTTTACTTTTTTAGAAAAGCAACTGGACCACGTTTGATAAAAATGTTAATGAGACCTACTAGAAAGTACACTCATGTAAACCAAAAGTAGTTTTCTAAATTGGTGTCTATGCCTAGTAATTGAAAGTTGGTTATCTTGATATTAAATATATATTTATCAAGGTTTATACATCCAATCCAGAGCCACATATATCAAATTAAATTAAAATAAATCAAAAGTTACGGACAAATTATAGAAAAAATTGACAGACCGAAGCAGAGAAGTTTCGCTCGCTTGATCAGTAATAAAATGATACTACTCGTGGTTATTTTTTACAAAATGTTGTAAAAATTAGAGGCTATTTTAAAATGAGACTGATTGGAGGCATGGCCATGTAGTTAGAAGCGAGTTCGAAAAAACCCGACTGCTAAATCTTTAAACCTATGTATCAAACTTTTTTTTTTAAATTTTGATGAATCTAGTGTCACTCTCACGACTAAGATTAATTTATTGACACCATCAATTATTGACACCATTTACATAAAATACGACAAGCCGTTTAGGCTATAGAGCATGCCAGAAAAATACATACATACACTCGAAAAACATAACTTTCGCAGTCAGTTAAAAAGAATCAAAATATTTGTTTTTTTTTTAAATAAATATCGCAAATAAATGTTTTTATAGAAAAAAAATATTTGCTCTACTTTATTTCGGAAATAGCAGTATACTAACTTAAAAACGGTTTGTATAGTGCCTCCAGTATTGTTACCATAAATCAAATTTAAAAATAATTATTACATTCGGCCTTGCATAGATTTCAATAGTTAGTTATACCATCGATCAGGTAGTCTGGAAAAAAATATTCAAGACTAAGCATGCTCCATCTAGGGCTACAGTGTCGTTGACTTCCGAGGTCAAGCGAACTTGTGGTCAAATGCCTAGCTGTTCAGGATAAAAAATATACAATTATATTGTACAAATAAGTTGCTTTCAAATTAAAAAAAATCGTATATTATCCGTTATGTAAATCGCAATTTCTGGTACTACTTATGAAATTAGAATACATGACTCTATGAAGTGCTAGTATAAAAAAAAAGTCCTAAAAGTGGTAGCAAGAACGCAAGTATTTAATTTCATCTTGTCTCACGTTCAATAGCCAAAATCTGAAGCAAGCCCTAAAGCACCACTTCAGACTTCTCTCTTACAAAAAAGACTCGATAAACCATCGAACCGTAGCACTCCATAATCCCCCACCCTACTCTATGCCGGAATATTAAAAACTCAGCGTCAAAGTATGAAAGTAAACAAACATCTTCAGAAATTGTAGAGTTAAAAAAGTTTAAGTGAGGATCGCGCCGTCTTAAGTAGAACTTAACACGCACTTAAGAGTACGCTTTGCCTGGCGATGCTTTAAGATCTTCTGTAGGGTTGGTGCTAGACTTGTGTAAAGTTATGATCAGCTTTACTTAAAAAAACTAACGCGTGATTTGATTAATTTTGTTTAAAAATACTGGTTTTCACACGTACCTGATTGTTGGAAATGTCCAACTAAAGTTTCAGTCAAGCTAATAAAAACACTCTTTTTTCATATAAATTTACAAAAATATACTAGACATTCGACATTTCAATATATCTATTATACAGGGCTATTAGTTAAGGGTGTACTAAGCCGAAAAGGGGTCACTATAATCATCCTAAGGAACAACTTTCACGAAGGGACCAACTCTGAATTCGAGAAAAAAAAATCAGCTCACACCACCACATTCAATCACACTGCATCTGATCAGAAACGCATTGTCTATCCGGCTGTTATTTTATTTTCAAGTTAGCAAAATATTAGACAACCTAAGTGTTTTTATCAAATAGTTCACGTCACAACCCTACAGAGGGCAAGGATTCTCAGAATAAACTTGACTTAACGTCGGACAAGATTTTTTTGTGCCCTTTACTTAGTAGACGAGAAAATCTGCTGAGAAATTTAAAATTTAATAAGGCAATAGGCAAGAGTCAGGCGAATTACCACCCTGGCTGGGGTTTTAATTATTTTTCCTAATAAGGAAGGGAAATAGACGAACCGTGAAGAAAAAAGGAATATAATATTCTGGACACACTTAAACGGACGATGCGATGACGTTACGGAATATTAAAAATTATTATTATTTTATTAACAAATAAAATTCTTTTAAATTATCATTAATATTTTTATTTAAAACAATTTGTTAACAGCAAAAATAATGATTTGTTATTTTTATAAATAATAGCTTGCGCTTTACATCAGGCGAGTTGCGATCATTTGATCGCAACTCGCCTGATGTAAATGAAACGAATGAAAGCGACGATGCGACCTAGGATGTGGTACGCTTGCCTAGAAGAAACCGATTTACTCGTAATTTGAAATGATCGAGATTATAGTTATCGAGAAATTGAGAACTCGGCAGGGAATTCCACAACCTAGCTGTTCGCACAATAAAAGTAGACACAAAGCGTTTTGTGCTATTCCGTGGTATCTCTACCATTATCTCTATCATATTTTGCTTTATGTAATAAAAAAGTAACATACGATACCATAAGGTTTTGTTACTCTGAATATAAAAAAAAACATCACAATATTTATTTCACAATGAATCAAGCTTATAATTTTAACTTAAAGCTATTGTAAATGGATAGAAATAGTAAAATAATAGACATGTTTAGTCCTCATACCATATATCTTAAAACTTAAATGACAATAACAACCCAAACAAATGATGACAACCCTGGATATCGCGACTATACATTAATTTGATTCTGTATATATTACAACGCAAAATTGCTATCTGATTAATATTATTAAAGCAATAAGCATTCTTAATATCAATATTTAAAAGCATTAAATAAACTATCAGCCGAGCAAAAATAAACAAAGTTTTGATATAATAATATACTTCATGATAAAAATATATTTTTCCATTGCATTCGCAACCATCGCCCAAGTTTGACTCATGATGAAACCGTAGACGAAAATACGAGTAAGATTGAAACATTTTGTAATTTCATTTCAGCGCTAAGAATTAATGTCGTTTTAATAACAAATTTAGATAACTTTTGCAAAAAATCTAACTTTTGATAAAATAAAACTTAATGTCTTGAGCTAAAATGATATTGGATTTGAAATGGTTGTATCGCGTACTTGACCTTTTAATCTGTGTTAGGCGTGGACCACAAAATCTAAATATTAACCATGGTTAAGACAGATGAACCAAGGTAGACCACGGAATAAATGTATTCTTCTTGGTATACCTAGTTATTTTGAGGTGGAACACGGATAGAAAAAAATGAAACTGGTACACCTAGGTGAACAGTGTTCGAACTTCATTAGGGTCATTATGACGATCACTTTCCCAACCAATTCACCTCACGCAATGATTCCTTACAAACCTCCAAAAAATTAGGAGATCTTTCATTCATCAGAAGCACTAAATTTTGTAGATAATACATTGCACGTACATTTTAGTTTAGCAGCTGGATTTGCATTGATTTAATTAGTAAGTTATTATTTTCAAATTAGTTTATTCGTAAAAATAAAATGATTAAGTATCAAAATTTTTTATTCTTTACATTTTCTATTCTCTTTGTCGAGAGAGAAATCTTCTTCATGATATCCGACTGCATTAGGGTGCAAACCCTTCAGTGAACTGTCTCAGTGCTTTATGGTGGACTCCAGGATCCAGGAACTAATCATCATAATCGTAAATTTTATTTTTGCATCCAAAATTTGCTTTTTGAACTCACCGGTGGCAGTGCCATCTTTTAACAATGATTCAGCACCTACCAGACAGCTAGCTGTCCTTAACATGAATGCGAGCCTCACGCGTTTCCGTTTTCTCTTAGCTTATGCAGATAGATGTTCAGTGCCCTTACTCTGATTACTCTTAAGTCCAGTGTTCCCCTTTTAGTCACCTCTTACTTACTTAGGTAGGTGATATCGGGGCAATATTCTTGAACGACTGCAACAGGGTTAAACACTCGATACATCGACCGCAAGGGTCACCCAACCTAGACCTGACCGGACTAAACGTAGCTTAACTTCAGTGATAAATTAAAAATATAAGAGCAAATCAGTTACCAAATTCGAATATTATTCAGCCATTACACCATGAATAACAATAACACATACACACAAATTAGATACATTTGATATATTAGTGTGTATATATTAGATTCCAAAATACGAATACAGGTCTACTCGTTAGTAGTACTTCAATGAATTCTGAATGAAACCGCACATCGTAAAAGTAACATTTTGGAAATGACCAACATCAATCTTTATTGCATTTTGTACCCTAAAACAACCATAAATTCAAAGTTTAGCAATATTTTTATGAATACTTTCTTTGATCAAAGTTTAAAATAAACCAAATTTTATGACCACACCCGCTGTTCAGGCTTTCATTTATATATACTTAAGTATATGTATACATAATATATTTTACCAGTATATTTTGAACCTACATTTACGTGTATTTACAAGCGAAAAATGGGTCTAGTTATGTTGGATATACGCGTTAGTATTTTGCAAAAGTTTTGATAGTTCTACTATAGCAAAAAGGTGGTTTAAAACTTTCGTATCTTCTGTTAATTTATACAGGGTTACAACTATAGAGCAACATATTGATGTTACTATACATGAGCAATATTCTATTTATTTAAGGCATAGTTCCCAAACCAACTCGGATGTATAAATTAGTCGTTTAGGAAACCAGTTTCCAAACTCCGATCTTCTAGATGGCTGAAATGGATTATGTTCATATTTATATGGAACTGTCTAGAAAGAAAATCATACAAACTGGTCTAGGCGTATCAAAGTAAGGGTGGAACGTATGTGCATTATAAAATGGAGAGAGAGAAAGTTTTTCGCTGAAATAAGAACTCAATATTTTTTTTGTCGTTTATAAAGTAAAGTAATATTGTTTATAGTATTAGTGTTGAATCACTGATATAGCGGACTTAAAAAAGTAGAAGGTTCTCAATTTGTCGGAATCTTTTTTTGATGTATGTTCCCCAATTTTTTAGAGATGGCTATACCGATATCAAAAATATTTTTTTATCGAAAGAGTTTTACTTTCCAATTTTTCTCTAATAAATGTTAGTAAAACCAGTGTAGTTTTTTATTTTGTTTGCCTATCTATACACAGTCTATACATACATGACATTCTTTTTTGTAGCGGATAATTTGTCTGCAGAATTGAACACGCTTTTCACTTTTTTTGACACTATTTAAATTTGTTGCTTTACATATCAAAGCGGGACTCTGAGAAGTTGCTCATATGTTACCAATAACTCAGTAAACTTATTGCAATACACTCTATTATTTCAAAGCTCTGTCTAGTCTCATGTTGTAAGTGTAAAATGTATTATATTAAATACGATTTTAAGATAAACGCGTCTATTCTATTTAACAATATTCTTTAAGAACTTTATTTGTACGTTAGTAAGAATGCTTATATTTAGAATTTTTATTACACTCATTAATTGTACTAGAAGTAGTTATATAAATTAGAATATAATGTCTCATTGTATTTTTTTACTTTTATCCGCCTCTAACACAATAGTACATAAGCCAGTAAAGATTTCATCAATTTTAATTGTAATACCCTGTATTAATTGCATTATTATTATTTTCCCTCTAATTGACGGAGTCAGGCGTTACTTTGCTTAAATCCATTTATAATAAGATGGTATATAAAAAATAAGATGGTATATAAGACACGACTTGAGGATGCCTTGTGCTAAGGCTTTCGCCTTAGCACAAGGCATCCTCAAGTCGTGTCGTGAGATGTTGACTTTTCAAGCGCTCGCTCGAAAATGAGCATTTGCGCCTCTGCGATCTCTTTATATAGCGGCTGGATTTTGTTTTTGCTGTAAAAAATGTTTTTTTTTATATAAACTCAAAATAATTCTAACAGGTAGTACCGCAGTACGTTATTTAGATTTAAAACCAACGTGATTACGTTAAAACCCGTTTCACGGTACGCGTGAAAACCCGTCTTCTTATACAATATTCACACTACTTGTTTATTAGTTCAATGCTTTTAATTAAACAACTGTCCTGTTAAATCCATTGTCCAATTACAAATATTTATATCAAAGCAATCGTAATAATAAAAACATAACACTATATGAGAAAGGGAACACCACACACAAGAGGTTCCCATAAAATCCCGCCCGGGATCATATAACCCGGTTTATGTATTATGAGATGACATAGTTTTATGCGCCGGCCAACTGCGGGTGACGGGTGGGAAATAGGATCTGGATCTTATGTTTTTTTTTTTTGATATTTTAGCGCAAAGTTGTTGTAATAAAGTCGCGGTTTTATAGGTAGGTTTGATGACCGCAAAACTTTTTTGACGGTTTTGTAAAATATTGATAACATTGGTAGAAATTTATTTGAGTAGTGAAGTATCGTAAGTCTCGTTACAAATTTTTGGAAACAGTTTTAAAGCTTTTTTTATGTTTATAATGAATCGCAAATAATATATTTTAAATTATAACCAGTCTAATAATATAACAACCAACTATTCCTAAATACTTACTCGCTCATATGTCCTAAGGCTTGGCATACACGGTAAGGTATAAATTGTGGCAATTTGACAACAATTAGGCTTTATAGAACCCACGTGATATTACATAGATTGCAACTTGATTGGCATTAAAGTAACGTTTTCTATATAAATTTACAGGCCTTGTAACACATAATTTGATGAATACGCCATCTGCTGGCAGTTTAAGAATTTTAATTAGAAATAAAATTTTCAAATTAGTTGGATAGCCGCGTTTTGTTCTTACGTTTTTTCCTTCATAAATATTTGATTTGTCAATAATGTTTTATTTTATGGGATTTTCTATGTACTTATGAATACAGTTTTTTAAATAAAATACTTATCTGCATAATACGTGCTAAATGGCCTAATTTCAGTGATTTTACATCATACAGATATTAAACAAATTGCGATAAAGCACGATTAAATTCTGTCCCTTCAATACTTTGCATATACATTCTTCAAAACTTGTTACGTTATCAATAATTACTTAACTAACTTAACTTATTCAGTTTAAAACATCAAGTTACTATTCAGTCTGGTTTGTCAAGTCTCGTTCACCGTGTGTGCCGGACCTTACGTTTCCCCGATGGTTTGCTAATCGCCGACGCCACGGGTTATTGATGACGGCAATTAATCTTAATCACTCCTTTCACTTAGCGACCGTTTGTTTTTCTATGAGAGCTGATTGGAACGAGGCTTTTGGGAGTTTTTTCGGAGGTTATTAGGGTAAAGTAAAACTTTTGAGAGAAAACGCTGTAATAGATTGAACAGAAATGTTACTGCATAAAGTCAAAAGTTTTAAAGAAGATAAAATATATTTATCATCCCACCATCTCGGAAAGAGTATTTTTGCTATTCGATATTTGAGTGCAAAAACCGTTTTTATTCGCTAGAGGATAAAGTTAATTTGACTTTACAATATCGTGTGCACTAAGTTTGTGAATTAAAAATGTCTTTCAACCTATTTACTTCAACCTCTATGGTGCCGAATTCATCATACAACCTTTTTATTTTGCTGAATAATTCAGACTCGAAACCTTTTAATTGTACTTTTTTATATTTGTTTTGCGCGCGCCATTATTTTTTCATGTCATATTGTTAAAACCGTATGTTAAAAATAGTAAAAAATTATGAAAAAACTAAAATGAGTTATTATTTTTTTTATTTTTCGTATGTATTCATTTCCTCGCTGAGGTGGGATGAAAAGTTACGTGTTGTACTCGACTGCAAAGATTTTCACCTTCAGCTATTTTAATTCCCTCGCTAACACTCAGGATTCTTATTTTAGAATCCTTCGCTTGCTCGGTCATCAAAAGTGAGCTCGCGGTTAAAAAGCAACTTTGCACTCTTGTATAACAAATAACTATTTTACTTTAAAGATGATTATTTACTAAATATAAATTAGTCAAAGTCGTCTTCAAATAGTAGGCAATTTGTTACGTCTCGTTTTTAAAATGTTCTTAAACCATTTTTGTAAAAAATATGAAATAAATAGTGATTGTCGCTGTAATTAGCAAATAATTAACAATTAGTAAGAACATTAAAAGATAATCTTAGTTGGAAATGACAACACTCTTTATCTCTTGGCTAGCTGTTACCCGCGAATTCATCCGCGTGGACATTATTTTTTTTTGTACAAAATAGTTTTTTTATTGTCATATAAGGTATCCCATGTTACTTCTAATACCTCCATGAATACATGTAAAAAGTTTCATTATGATCAGTGAAGTAGTTTTCGCGAGAAATATTAACAAACAAATTTACCTTGATATTCAACCTAACAATTCAAATTGATTAATTTCCTGAATTAAATTCAGTAAACAACATTTTAAAAGTCGAATATTTATGTTGAAATTCTAAAACCTCGACCTACAAAAGCTAGTTCAATTGTTATCGCAATCGTAATATTTCAAAATTACTTTCGCTCGTGTACATTTTATTTTCTCCGGATTGCGTTCAAAAACACATCAGTGGGCCGCCATCATTTCGAACACATTATCGACACGCGTTCGTTTTTGAACGAACGTATACTTACTCTCTGCGGGATCCGCGGAATGCATCGATGGCTTTCTATTAATATTCCGAGTGATATGACTAGAGTTGTGGTATCGGTGGTGATTAGTATCGATATTTTGTTTTCGAATTAAAACGTAATGTTTAAATCGAGTTAGTTACTTGTTTCCTGCCTTTGGATTTAAATGTCGTACTATGGCACTTTCTAGAAGAAGGTATTTTTCATCCATAGAAAAATTCGAACTTACGCCAGTTAGGTTTCAATCTAACGGATCAACCAGTTATTCCAATTTTAAAGCAATCCCTGAATCAAATTGCTCCCGGCGCAAATATGCTATATGCTATATTCGCAACGAAATAATAATAATCTTAACTTCGGCCTGATGTCTAAGAGCCTCGAATAACATTTTAAGAGTGTACATACGGCACATAATACGGCACATATCGTCATAATGTTACTCTTTCTCTGTGTAGTCTTTACCACTGGTATCATGGGTCCTTTTCCCGCTGGTGGCGGCACTCTAAGTTACAGTTCTATTATATAATAGTTTGAAACGAACTCAAATTTCAGAAATAAAATTTATCCAGATATATGAATATCTTTTTATTTGAAAACCAGAAACAATACATAAAACTATAACAACCTTAAGCATTTTGCGATCATCGATAAGTGTCGATATGTCTGTATGCACATCTCTAGTCCGCAGCTCAGGACGCGATGTCATTTGTTTGAGAGCTCCACGCCCGACTGAGTTCAGGATAAGCAGGCGTATGTCGTTGTTTTGAGATTGCTCACTGGGTCATATTGAAATGTTTATTTTATTCCTTCGCTGGGAGAAACGCATTTAGGTAATTACTGCAAGGAAATAATAAGGCTAATAAGTAAAGCGTCTGATTAATTTACCTCAAGGGAAATACGATAAATATGCCTTTGCTTGTAATTAATTTCTTCTTCACGAGAAATGTTTTTACTGTTTTTTTTTGTCGTAAAGCAACTCTATGCCATTATTTGTCCGGGCTTATAAGCTGAATTTGTTAGTAAACTCTAGAAAAAAATTCACTAGTAACGTAGCAGCTCATCCTAGTGTAAAGTATTATTTGAAACAATTTTCTTTTCCTGTTGAATAGTATGTACCTATATCAATACCTAAAAATACTTATTTTGCAAGATTTTTTGAATGTTTAAATGTGTGTTTGTTGGTAGGTTTGTTTGTCCTTCTCTAACCTGTCAGCAACTGACTGACAGCACTCAGATAGCTGTTCAAAATCCGGAAAGTGGACTTTTTATATATATATATAGGCTACTTTTCTCCCGGGAAAACAAAAAAAACGCGGGCGAGACCACGGGTAAATCTAGCTATAATAAAATAGGTAATATTCTGATTCCACCAAGCACGTAATATCCAAGGTTTGGTTAAGTTCCCGTCATCCGACGAGTCTCTGACGGTTTTCGTCCGATATTTAGCCGAAACTTTGCTAATTACCAAAGTTCGTGATACAACCCACACATCTGCGACTAATAGTTTTGCTTAGTGATGGGATAGACAACAAAAAATAATCTTGGTCTTCAAAAATAAAATATGTCATTTTTCAATATGTCAAATAAAATATGAAGATCAAAGTCTTTTTATTATTTTTAAGACTGTTTGCTATTTACGAGCTATGAATGAGTTATATTTATAAATACTTATTATACATGCGTATCTTAGGTAATAGCCGAAGAAAAAGTATTTTTATTGATTTGCATGGCTTTATAACATATTGCCAAGGACATGTCCTTGATATTACGTTATTTTTAATATTGTATTTTGTTGTAAATCTAATAATTATTTATTTTTAGGAATGTGTACTACTTGAGATATCTTAATATATTCAATAGCAATAATGTTTATATGCGTCGTAAAGCAGTCGTGATCTGTTATGCCTGCCGACTCACATCTAGAACGTAATACAATAAACTCTGCAATAAACTCCGTAATGAATAGTGGACCCATTTTGGTAATAAACAAGATATTGTTAGTACGCTATATGATAACTAAAGGGTTTATTTATAAACATAATGTACAATACTAAAATATCTACCTTATGCAAAACCTCGACTTGTTGTGGTATTTTTTATTGAAAAAATTAAAAGTTCCTAGCAATTTTATAAATGTGAAATTTTGCAAGAATGGATGTATCTAATATATATTAACTATGTATGAAATTTGAACTAAATTGTTTTGTTGTTTATGATAGTAAATGCTACTTTAAGATTAAAGCATGTCGAAAGCTTCCAGTAGAGCTCGCCTCATAAACTTTATCGAATATTAATATCACCTCTGGTCGTAAAATGTTCTGTTATTAACAGTCAAGTATATTCTATATTTTTTTATATTGATTACTATTAAAAGTAGTAATAAAATGTGACTTATTTGGGCATCTTTTTCAAGGCTAAATTCCATACCAATTTCAGGTTTCTAAGACTGAGTTAATTACGTTCTTTTTGTCCCATCACTAGCAAGCCACATTTAGTTCAGGAACTCGGATATAACTTAAAGTTTGTGCACATATTTACCCGGAACAGTTTTATACGTCACGGTTCGTGAAACAAAGAATTTAGTGCGAACTCGCGCTATATGCATTGGAAGTTTGCTTTAAAAATAGCGATCGTAAAAGTCTTTTAAATTTATTTAGCAAAAAATCTATAGCATAAAAATGAATAGCTGAATGTGTTGCTAAGCGCATATCTCGAGATCAGCTGAACCGATTTTGCTAATTCTTATTTTAGAATATTCCTTCAAGTACGAGGATAGTTTTTACGGGGAGAAAAATTTAATAAATTGCCTGAAAAGGTCTAAAAACAACACTATTTTATACTCCCATACAATAGATTCGTAATAATACTTGAAAGTAAATTTGAACTTTAATACCATATCACAATGTTTATATGTTAGTGGAGAGGTTCCGGGAAGGCAAAACAATTGAGTGACGTTAGTATCGTATAAATATTAATGTCAATATTATACGACGGTAACATTGCTCTTAAATAATCGACTGTTAGGCGGTACGAAGTTCGCCCCGTCAGCTAGTTATAAAATAATTTTAAATCATAATGCAGTCGTTCATTAATCTAGTTTCATAAGATTTAACTGACTCCAGAAACTAAGAATTTCTTCCATATGTTTGTTGGTCGATTAACCCGTCAATCTCTTCAAGCGACCCCTGTGAAGCATTTATAAGAGTGTGATCAAATTCGGCAATTTAGGTAGGATTCGAACCTGTACCCTTCTGGGCAATATGCCTCATAAACATCATTCATCATAAATATTCAGTCATCTGAAATTTCTATCCCTCTTAAAATATAATGACAGCATTAGTAAAATATTATATCTTACAAAAACCTAACTTTTAACCCACCTAATAATTTCTTTACCCAATTTTTAACTTATTCCTTTTTCTGTTACCATAAAAATACTTTTTAATATTAATCCAAAGAAGAATATATTACTCTGCCATCAATTTTCGAACTTTTAACTTGAGAATAAAAAGGCCCAAGTCAATAGACGTACGAAAGTTTCTTTTCATTCACTCTTCTTTTTGTTTGAAACGACCTACAATTGATGTTTTTCTAAGACTTACTTACTGACTTTATTTTTACGAGATTTCGGTAAGCTGTTCAAAAATTATCGGGATAAATTTGTTCGAGATTGAGTAAATTAATTAATTTATTTTGCTCGCCATATAGCGACTATACATATATGTATTTTGAATGAATAAATGAATGTAGTATCTTTATTGCACACCAAACAAAAATAATTGACATCCAAATAAATAATATACTGACAATCAAAAAAAAATGTGATGTAATTTAAACGAAGACGATTTTGTTCACTTACATATAAAAAACTGAAGAAATCTATAACGGTGTTCCAAATTCAAGCCCACATCTCTCTGAGTAACAAGCAGACGATTTAATACTACTAGGGCAGTCAGATCCCTTCCGTGGGTACTCGAGGCGGAGGGCTCAGTAACCGTGGCCTTGCTACCCACGGTGAAACAAAGAGGCACCCGGGATGGGCCGCCCCACATATACCGCCTATACAGTTTAAGCAAATGTTCAACCAAACAATATCTCCGAATTTGTGTTGGAGGAATAAGTGGAGAAAAACAAAGCCTCATTGGAGCGGCTATTGGAGGTAGGTTGCGGTGTTTTTTGGGGATATCGCAACTGAGGCGGGCTGCATTTGGAAAGGATGGGGCCACCGCTCCTACCTTCCGCTACCACAGCGGGTTTACCACTGCATGATGTTGGAGTGGCGGTCCGCAGTGGTGTAGATATGCTGCGGCTGAAGTGGCAGGCGGCGGCGCCACTAATGACCCGTCGCAGGAAGTCCTCTGGCATCTAGACACGGAGTCGTCTGACGCCCACATGGTGGTATGGTCCTCGAACTGCTTGCGGTGCGTCATGTGTCTGGAGTACCGCAACGGAGGGTAACCCTGTGGGATGGGAACAACTGACAGACGTGGCAGGTCGCTGATAAATATGACAACGTACCCGTGTCTCGCCAGTTAGCAGCCAGGAATGACACTGTTTTAGTGGGTAAGAGCTCCACATAACCACTCTGCTTCAATGTGGTGGAGCGGTATGCATGCAGCATTTCTCCGCGTTAAAAAAGGTAGTCTGATAAAAAGAAAATAATTATGTGTTATTCAGATAATGCCGCGTTGTTCATTCTCATATATATTCGCTGAAAAACTTATTAAGGCAATAAAGAAGACTGTCCTTCTCCTTTAGCTATTTGCCCCACTAGCAAAAGTGCAATTGCTAAAATCTGTATTATAGGACATTTTATACAATACTTAGCACATTCAAACTCACGTCTCATCGCTTAAGATTCTGCGATACATCCTTTAAACCCGGCTTTCCATAAATATCAATCAATGTTGTTTAAATAGATATAGAGTACCCAATACAGTGATCCGATTTTGGTCGAGCTTCTTGCACTTTTACTATTGAAGCAAGTAGCCAAAGGAGGTTGGCTCCTTCATTACTTCAATGAACTATTCAGCAAATATCTTAAGCAATAAAAAACCATGCCTAAATAAAACATCAATCCAAACACAAAAAGTAAATCAAAGTTAGCGAAGCAGCCATAAAAAGTACTTTCAAATATGCTAACAACAATTTCGGTGGCGTATTTAAAAGAGCTCGAACAAACAGAGATCTTATTCGAGACGACTGAGAAGTTTCTCGGCAGTAAACATCGCAGTCGAGTACATTCACTATAATAAACACTAACAGTAAGGATATTCTTGTATCACATTATTATAAACAACTTCAAAAAATCGAGTGAGTTTGTAATACTTGGGATAATATTTTTTGTGATACACTTTGTATTGAACAGATACAGAGGTTTACTTCTTAGGTAAGTGCTACATCCTAGGCTTCATCGTCGGCTTACAACAGGCGTCTTATAAAAATATCAGCACGCATTGACCAGGTTTATCAGTTTCTTGAGAGCAAAACCAAATTAATTACTACAGTATACACTTTCGTCATAATGGCGAACACGGAATTCGAGATAAAAGTAAAACTAACACTAAGTTACTTTTTTATACATAATTTTTTACACCTATTAAACGGAACGAAAGATTGATAAAATCTATAACATTGTATATTTATTAAGTACTATAAATATATATATATGAATATAAGTACTACATATATGAGTAATAAATAACCTTACCTTATCCGCGCGTCCTATACCTGCCTCTTCGATAGACCAAAATAAATTTAATTACAAATCGGTAAGCAATTAAATTTAAGAAGCACTGAAATATGTTTGTAAAAACTAAATTAAAAATACTAGTAGCCGATTTGGAGGCTTTAATACTAATGAATATTCTAACGATTATATTCTTAATATTAACTTACATACTACTCGGTGGTCAGATAAAAGGCACCTTAGTCAGCTTTTCACAGAAGTGCAGGTACTGCTGAGTAAGCCGTCTCTATCAGAGCAGAAGGGCGAGGGAAATGCATAATTAAGTACTTTTTTGCGTGGAGACATTATTTCTATAAATACACAGATATAAATATCGATGGATAACGAAGTAAAATTCAATAGTAGTGCTACTGTATTGTATGTGTAGATCTACTTCGTAGTAAAGTTCCGTTTCTCGCGGTCCCAACTTGCGGAGCCGTCGCAAGTATTAATTGCGCAACTTTGCTGTTTATTACTCTTATATTTTTTTTTTATAATAAGTGTTTATCTTGTAAGCCAGATTTGTGCTTAGGCTGTTATAATAAGTAACTGACTTTGGAATTGCACGAGTTTTTCAAATTGACCCATTTTTTTATTTAGATTATTTTATTTTTTAATTTGTCACACAGCAATTTTGAAAATATTATTTATCCGTTTGGTTTCTAAATCAAAACGACTACAAAAATCTAACAAGTGAGAGATTATCAGCGCACAAAATCCGTATCATTATAAAGTTTCAACCTTGTTGTCGTTTGTGGTATGGGAGTGAAAATTTAAGCTATCACGGTTCATGAGATACAGCCTGGTGGCACACAGACATTTTCAGTGATTACGATTTAAAAATTAAACCTCTAGGACCTATTTTGAGAAAATGTTAATGGTACCACTTATAACATATAGTACCTACCCTATTAAACAAAAAATAATATTTGAAATAGGTCCGTTCCTTTCCGAGAAATCGGGTAACAAACATTTTAGATAAAAGTTGTCGAATGTATCCAAATTTTTTGGAAAGCCGGTATAAGAACCGACGTAACGAATTTCACGCATGTGTTGTAGTCTCCCTCTAAGAAACGCACGTCGCATCAAATTCTCAGGCGCACTGTTAATCTGCTAAAAGCCGACACGTCGCGTTGAACGACACATTTGAACTGTCAACATATTTTCCTTTGATTATACTACGATATATTATAATTACACAAAGCGCACTCAATCAATCATTTATTTACTAAAAGTACATTACAAACAAATTGTATCACTATACCGTATCTGGTATCTTGGTGTTTAGCCCTTCCAGGTGTTAAATTGTTCTTGTTTTTTATTCCTGATATAAATTTTAAATCAATGTGTCAGTACAGTCTGACGAATATATTTAAATTACAGTTATTAGAATGTACCAGTATTCGTCAGATCTAACTTTGTCCAATATGTCGCCACTGCAGCTAACTACCCCACTTTGTCATCAAACACCGACCACGCTAAATAACTTTCATATCTAGTTAAGGGACGCAGTAAAAGCTGGTTGATGCATCCTATATGAAGTTTCAAACTCATTATCTAGGTTGAAGGTCGATGAGAACAAGAATAATGAAGATACAGATGCACCTACAATTTTCATTATATTGACTAAGTATTTTATGCGTTATTTTAATCGATCGGATAGTATTTGATAGCACGTGAATAACGGCGGTAGCCGGATAAAATCATAGCGAAAAATAAAAAAGAATTTTAACTATTCTAAGTTAGTGGTAGCTTACTCGTTAAATCCTTTGCCTCATAAGCGAAAAGGCGCGGTTTCAATCGCAGGTTCAGGAATTAGCTCTTAGTTTTTCACTTATGTGCTTTTATGAGGCGCTTCCATTGCACTATCTATTAAGTTTCAGGTACTTTAACCATCTTCATAATCTAATCATTGTTACCCATCTGTGTTACTAATCTAGTGTCACGGATTATGGTACAAAGTGTACCTAATTGTCACAGCATACAGCATAGTATGTACTGACTGCTACCAGTTTAATTAAACTAGGTACTTTAAGTTTCATAGACGAAGCTTTACCGTGAATATTATCTGATGTAGATTACGTGAGACTTATAATGAAAAACCTCGTAATTGTGTTCTGCGCTTCATTAAGCTTATGCTGGGAGAGTTAGATTTTGGGATGGAATGGATTTTGTGTAAATTTATTAAGGTATCTTACATAATGGTCTACTTTATGCTCTGCAAAGTTTTGACCACGTGAACATAATAATTTGATGTGGAAAAAAAAAATACGCACTTCACCAAATGTTGATCACATCTGAAATCTTCTTTTATAGATTGAGTATTGTATATTTGTGTTAAATTTGATTATAATCAACCATTGTAGTAAAATAAATTTAATTTATTTGGAAGGAAATATTTTCCTAATCTAAAATCTTAGAAATTTGAAAAACTATTTAAATTTGTATAGTCTTTATACCATGTTTGGTTATGATTACACGATATGTAAGCGAGTATAAAAAATTCTTGACAGACTGTAAAACCGATCGACAAAAACATGTGGTAAAAGATAGGGACCCAAGTCTTCAATTTTATTTGTTTCAAAATTACAATTGCATTGCGACATAATGATCGATATGACATAGCATATGTCAGAGTTAGTTTTAAACTTAGTGATAACAGACTAATAAATATGTCAAAAACGACCATTGTAAATAAATGCAATCATTATTCTGAAACAATTGATCAAATTGTAGAATACGCCCCTGTTTTAAAGTTCACTAACAATAATTATGAATTATGAATCTTCCAGGAGGTTGTCGAAATATCACCTAAAATATGGTGGTTACTTTAAATATAAATTCATCAGTTTCTAGAACTTAGTAATAGTTTGTGGTCTATTTTATAATTACAATATAATAGGCTTGCGCTTGCCCGCGACTCGCCTGATGTAAAGGATACGGCCTAGGATGAGGCACGCTTACCTAGAAGAAACCGATTCACTAGCAACTTGAAGACATTGAGATTATAGCTATCCGAATATAGAGAAATCGACCGCAAATTACACAACCTAGGAGTTCGTACAATAAAATTAAACGCAAAGCATTTTGAACCATAAGTCTTTTTTATTAAATTTTTACTCTGTTATTACGACTAATCCTGTCAATAATCATCTGTAGTTCTTTGTTAGTTAAAATATATATGCTTTTTATTTTTTATTTTATATATAGTAGGAAAAGCAGTTTCTTTCCGTAATTTCTATATAAGACAATATTATTCAGATTCCAATTAGTAAATTAATCTTTAATATACAAAAGTTTACGAATGTTTTCATATAACTTATGTGTGTGTGTGTGTAGCAGAAAGTCAGAGATGTTAGATTACCTTCAAAAGCATGCAAATTTCGGGACGTACCAAATTACAAATTCAAGCCGCGGAGCTAAACAAATTTTCGTGAAACTTTTGCCCCTGTTTGTATTTACTGATGCGTGTCTGATTTAAATAACATGAAACTTTTGTGGAAAGACATTTGCTTGAATTTACATTTATTTTTCTAGCTGTACAAATTACTCTGAGTAAAAGAGTGTGTTACGATTTCAGTTAAAATTTGCTTTTTTTTTCGTTATTCTAAACTAGCTACAACCCTTGGTTTTACCCGCGGTAATATTTGATCATCCCATGGGAAAACTTAATGTTCCGGGATAAAAAATAGATGTGTTAATACAGAGTATCTTATCTTTTTCTCTTCTTGTCAAATTTTATCCCAATCCGTAAAAACGTTTGAGCAAAAGCGAAAGCGTTTGAGTTAGAGTTTGAACAAAAAAACACACACACAGACTTTCGCCTTTGTATTATTAGTGTAAATAATAACTAGACGCGTATTTGGAAAGGTTTTTTTTTATTTCAAAATAAAATAAATACTTTGTAAAGTATTTGATGACAAAATTAATTTTATTAACAAACAATGGTACTTTATTTTACGATTATCAATCAATTTAAACTTGAAATAAGCAATTTATCGTAGGAAAAAATGCTTACCAAGAAAACAAAGTCATTGTGGACTCATAGTCTAGCTAACCAATTTATTTTCACATTACCAGTTCCAAATTACCATAATAATATCCTTAAGGGAACTAAGCTTAAACGAGTTTCTTTACCATAACGTATGAAATATATGAACAACACTTTTGTCTCAAACGACTAACATCACGGCAAACTCTGAAATAATCAAATTCTGTACAAAAGTTTTCGCTAATATATACAGCGTTTTCAACGTGCGTAGTTTCTTATTTGCGTCAGTACATATTTTCCAAATAAAACTTTTGTCTCACATCCAATCGAATACGAAAGGCCATATCAATAAAGGAAGTTTGTAGGCAGCTCTAGAGTAAGCATTATACTCTGGGGAAAGAGAAACGATAAAAAGTTACAAGACTAATTTGAAATGACGCAGGACATTCGCATTGAGGCGCAATGAATGACGTTTTTATTTGGAAGGATGTTATCAAAAAAATACTTCCAAATAAAAACGTCATTCTTAAATACTCTAAAAGCTAAAAACCGATTTGACAATATTTACATTTATGTACATGTGAAAGTAATTTATTCATTTTCAGACACTAATTAATTTTAAATTAATTAAAACTGTTTATTTTGCACAATCTGGTTTTTGCAAATGGTCAACTTGATACTAGTTACCTAAAAATTTCAATATTGTACTAACTACCTACATTTTTTTAGTTTCTAGGATTTTTTTTACTTTCTAGGTGGTCCATATAAATTTTATCACAATCACCTTATTAGTTTCGATTTCCAATCAAAATATTGCGTGGAATTAATATTGGTTGTGACTTTTTATCAAAACTAATAATATCATTCTTAATCTGCATGTTACGAGTGAATTTTAAAACGGCAAAACTTCATTTTAGCCAAAAAGTAAGTCAGCATAACCGACCAGATTCACCTCTTAAGAAGCTAAGAGCAGACAATACTCGGCAGATGTAACTTTTCTCCTTCCCCCGCATTTAAATCGGGGTTTTATTGAGATAATCGCCCTCCGAAGAATCGGTCTTGAACAAACAGAGGTACAAGCGGCGCGGGCGGTTGGAAATGCAAAAACCGAAATAAATCTTGGAACGAGACGTCAGACCGATTCTGAAACGTTTCTCATTTAAAATTCCAGTCCGTGGCGTAATTCGAAGCGGGTCTGGAGAGGTACTGAGGTTTTTAAGTAATTATTTACTGACCTCAAAAAAAGGATGAGGTTGACAATTTGAACAATTTTTTTTATTTTTCTTTTTCTTTTATTTCACTGAGTAATCAATTTTTTTTGTTATAAAAGCTTAAGAGTGGTTTATTATCTGTGTATATTTGATTTATGAAAAACGTACTCTCAAAAAACCCAAGTGATACGATTTATCACGTAAATTCCAACGATGATATCATGATATCGCGAAGATAAAGCGAAGAAAAAAGTGAAAGCAGCTTAGTGTCGTTTTGACAGAGTTGTAGCGGAGAACTGTTTTAACAAAACAGAGATTGATATCAGTTATTTGTTTTTTTTTTCCTCGTTTTCATCGATTACTTTACACAATACTTTATTACCAATGTTTAGTAATGAAATGTCGTGTTAATAATTAGAAAACTGAAGCTGCCTTATACGAGATAAGACACCTACTTATAAATATAAAATCTGGTATTACGGTAGAGTTTACTATTCTATGGTAATCGTCATAAAAACGTACATTAAATTTTACTGAGAACCTTCTCTCGAAAAAACCATAATATCTATCAATAACAGCTCAGCCTTCGACTTGCTACGTTATCAAAACCAGGTAATCAAGTTTATTATTTAAATTCAAATATAAAGTTACAAAATAACTCCTCAAGCAGGTGGTCAAATCTGTTATTTGAATTGTCTCAGAATTACAATTGGATTGTGCCAGAATGGCCGTTTTGATATAGAATAGACCACAATTGGTATTATTTTCATACTAACTCTGATTTATTCTATGCCGAAACGGCAATTTTGGCACAATCCAATTGTAATTCTGAGACAATTCAAATAACAGACTTGACCACTTGCTTGAGGAGTTATTTTGTAACTTTATATTTGAGACCGTGAGTACCCCCCCTTGGTTCATTTGAATTCCGTCGCGCTATTTGAATTGGAGATTTTACTGGCTTTAATCTAAAACCGACGTCGGATGATGCTGGGAACGTGTGCTGCCACTCGCTAATTATCAGGACCTAGCCTCCGTGGAGAGGATGGGGAAGGGTGGGTTTTCTTGCATATGCAAATTTTTTTATATGTATAGGACAAGGACTAACTACTAGGTTCAGTCACTTAGAAAAGCCATTATCGAGCGGTTGAACTTGTCCCTCAAAGCAGTTTCCGTTTGGGGCGATGCTAATCTGGTCAAATTCAATGCAGCTAAGACGCAGGCGTGTCTTTTTTCCGCCAAAAAGAGGCCATTCCAGCTGGCCCCTACTTTCCGTGATGTGTCCGTTCCACTTATAGACCACCTTGGGCTACTAGGTGTCACGATGACTTCAACGCTCAGTTTTGGCACGTAAATTGAGTCTTAAGCTCAACTAGATGCCAAAAAACCTGGTGTTCTCTCGAAGGTGCGGCGGTACTACACGTCGAAACAGTTGCTCACTCTGTATAAAGCACAAGTTCGATCGTGCGTGGAGTACTGCTCGCATCTTTGGGATGGCTCAGCTAGATATCAGCTTGAAGCATTAGAGTCTGTCGAGAGAAGAGCTAAGAGATTTATAGGCAACGATGCTCTAGCCAAAGCTAACCTTCAAAGCCACGAGTATCGTCGAAAACTGGCTAGCTTATCTGTTTTTTATCGGATACATTTCGGAGAGTGTGTCTTGGAATCACATAATTTGATTCCCCTATCCCCTTTCTACAATCAGAGAAGTAGGGATACTGCAAGATACCACCCCGGTACGTGGTAGAGATTCCACTCACTCGCACAAAACGCTTTGTGTCTACTTTTATTGTGCGTACAGCTAGGTTGTGGAATTCCCTTCCGAGTTCTCTATTTCACGATAATAATAATTTCGATCTCTTCAAATTGCGAGTAAATTGGTTTCTTCTAGGCAAGCGTGCCACATCCTAGATCACATCGTCGCTTTACTTTGCGCTTCGAGTTGTGATCTAACGCAAGCCTATTATTTATAAAAAAGGTAAGTGTCAAATTATAAAAGAAACATGGATGTTACTACAAAAAAAATGCAGTTGTATTACCTGTTAACCTTTATAAATCTACATGTAATTCAAATGCTCAAAACCACATCCCAGCATGCGTCACAATAGTGTGACGCATGCTGGGATGTGGTTTTGATGCCGCCGTAGGAGTGCTACGCGTGCTACGCGGTAGCAAAGCTACACGTGCTACGCCGTAGCGATACTTTATGTGGTACCCCGTAGAAACCCTACGCGTGCTACGCTATAGTAATGCTACACGTAAGTGCTACGGCCGCCACTGTGCTGTGCAAAAATAAAATCTGTACGCAAGTATAACATCAAAACAAACATACTTTGGGAAGACTGAATAACTCTGATTACCTTAAAACAGATAAGTACGTTTTTCTCTGTCGTTTAAAATAACTTTACCATCCATCTTGTCACTAACGAGAGTAATTAGGTTTTAGGCACATACATAGCTTGAAGTTTTCCTGGAAGACATCCGTACCCAACGCAAAGGTAACATTTGCACGCGACGATAAACATATATAATATACGGCCCAACCTAAATAAATAATGATGTTTCCTGCTAATCGTGTACTTAGATTAAAATTAAGATTAAATCATGTTTCGTTGCTGAGGGACTTGAGATTGAGTGGTTGGTGGTTGAGATTTACCTTTACACAATTTTCACTCCAACTGACAACCAGTTTTAAATTAAGGCTCTGTCCTATTATATTTATTATTTTTTTTTATTTAAGGTGAATATAATGTAGGGCTTTATAAAGGATTTTCAAGTGTATTAATAAGTACTTGACAAGTTAGTAATAAGTTTATAGATAACGGTAGTCTTGACGGAGAACCTATTGCCTCTCAAGCGGGAAGGCGATGGTTAGATTTCAGGTTCTAAAATCTTAGTTTTTCGGAAATATTGATCACTCGATTGTGATCAAAATTTCCGAAACTCTCAAATCAAACTACTCAAAATAATTAATTGAAATATAAACCAAAAATTCACAAAATTAAGAATAACCTCAGGCATCGACTTATCTGTAACTCGTTTTTCCGCGCGGCTGGATAAACTTTTGTTGAATTCGGCATAAAATGGAGAAAATTAATTATTAATTTTCCAAACTTATATAACGATTCGTCCACTCGTTTATATTATATTAACATAGCTGTTAAATTAAATTAAACTGCTCCACCGTTTTAAAATAATAGTTTACTTAAAGACATTGAAGGTATTGAAAAAGCTATAAAGCTCTATGGGCTAAGTTTGCTTGAACATCAATAATGTCTATACACTCTTCTTCTTATTGAATTATACAGTGTTTAAATATTATAGAGTTCTAACACCAAAGGTATTTAGTTGTATTTTAAAATATATAAATTATTTACACTAATTTAAACTCCTATACTACAATATTATAAGGACGGAAGATTTGTATTTCGTATGTAATAAATTAACTCTATAACTGCGTGACCGACTTTAATTCTTACGTAGTTATAAAGCTACATTATCACTGATATTGTAGCTTTATAACAAATACAAAGTCTAAATTTATTGCCAAAAAAAAAATACCCGATGGACGGGTGTTTTTTTTTTATTTTTAGTTGTTTTTTCTGTCCACTAGTGCAAAGCCAAGACCGTCTACTAGTTAACATTTTTTATGTCAAGGACAGCTAGTAAACTATCATATAAACATATTTTTTCAAGTCGGTTTAGGTGTTACAGGAATCGAATTATGACAAAAGGTTATTCTTGCTAAAATTGGTTTTTAATATTCAACAGTACATTTGTTTCATTACCTAGTACATTTTATGAATTTGCTTAACTTCATCATGTGATCTATTCTATCATTTTTAACCTGTATAGGTACGCCAATATACAACCACATAAATAATAATTCTAATACTGACACAAGAACAATTTTTGCTTTACTTTGCTTAGAAGTGCTCGACAAAGGAACAGTGATAAAAACACAAATACTCGTGTATAGTTAATATAACTAGAAGGTAAAAAATGTAATATAACATATTACATTTTCATTTTTTTTATTAAATTATAGGCTTATAAAAGAAGACCATATATTTTTGCTATTTAAACCTCAATAATAAAATTACAAAAAAAATAAAAATTAAACCGGCTAAGTAGTTTTATTTCTCATAACAATCAGATTGTTTTTTTATTTTAAGTGTACAGTTATTTATATTACAATAGAATATAATCAGGCAGTTTGTAGATTTTTGATATCAATAGGTCAAGCGTTTATAGTTATTTATGGTCTTATTATTTACAAACGGATTTCAATGTACGGAGTATTTTGTCTTATATTTGTTAACAGAAAATAAAAATTAATCGTTTCTGCATAAAATAAAACTGCTTCTAGATTAAAGTATCAGTATAAAAAAACTTTACGTCACAATTTTATGTTCTTACCCATCGACTAACAGTCGGCGAATTCCCACAACACATCAATCCACTTCAAAAGTACCGATCACATGAATATTTCACAAAACGTCCAACAAAAACATTTCCAACTTTTCAAATATCGAACTCCGCGACAAAGTTAGCTGTTAGAGCGAAAACGTCCTCTCGATTCGACGTCCAGAATACAACTGAATGGGATGAGGGAGGATTCAGAACTACCAAGATACATTTTCACACAGCAAATCCACACACACAAGAAATTCTCAACTTTGTACTTTCAGAATAAAGGTGAAATTTCTTTGATAGTGGTTAGAAATGTGTAACATACAAGAGTGATTTTCGGTACGTAAGAAATAATGTTGGTAGCAACTTATGTTATGTGTCACATTTAATGGAAGCGAGTTAGAAATATGTTTTAATATTTAATGTAGGCACTCTCTGCTCTTGTATTTAGGTGTTGGGCTTAATTACGTTTTCATGAATCTCTATTTGTGTTAAAGAGGTGAAACTTTAAAGTGATGTGTTCTTAGGATTTCACGAATCATTAATATTGAAATTTGTATCCATTTTGAACAATTTTGATACAAATTATACAGGACTAAATAAATAAAACTATCAAATAATAAATGAATTTATTTTTTGACTTTTAAGTAGGTACATTAAAAATGATATTTACCATAAAATCGTATATAAGAATATATATATAGGTATTACATGTACATTTTTTAATTTTTATATCTAAACTTGAACCAATAAATAAATAAATAAAAGTATACTGTATAAAATAGAAAAAACAGTGCAGGCGTCTAATCAGAAATCGAGACCATATATTAAAAACAAAAAAAAGCGACTAATTAAGAACCTCCATTTTTAATCCGGTTAAAAACTAACATTTATCACATCAACTGTGTAGTTAACATTAATGAAATCACGTCGAAAACATAAGTAGCAAATAAAACCGCAAAATGTAAACCCGCCATTACACCGCAGATAGGAAGGTCCACTTTATGGCCTGTTTACACGAGTCACGTGATATAGTGACACTGTATATAAAAGTTTAACGACTCTGAGTTAGCTGTTTGAGCTTTTGAAGTTTTTACTACGAACCTGGACTTGGTTTAATAAAGTCTGTTTCAATGCTACAGAAACAGGTTACTGAAGTACGGTTATATAACTAGCAATATTAATATTTCATCTACGACACTATATTATGCAACAAGTAACTTTTAAAAAACTTATACCATTTTTCGATATTTTTTATTTACTTATTGAATAGGCGGCGAGCAGCTTCAAGCTGATGTGCCTGTATCATATTGTGTTGAATACATTAATTGTCCAATGCATTGCACAACATTGTACTTAAAGGTTTGCAAGAGATAGTTGATTGTCGTATAGCCATTTATCCAGTTGATTTTTAATAAAGTTTATAAAATAAATGACGGGACTGATTTTGATAAAAATTATAAATTCAGAAAAAAATATCCGTCTATTTACCTTCCATTGTACTTTTGCGGTAAAAATAATTGTTCAAATCGGTCTTGGGTTCTCTGAGAAATTAGTGGACGTAAATTAAAAATGAATGACACATTGGGAAAATCGGTTTCTAAATAGGCAAAAAAAAAAATTGACTCAAGGGGCATTGTTATATAATTTTATGTTAGAATTCACACAAGTTTATAAAACCTATTTTAGACAGATACTGCAACATTTTGATTCAAGCTAACTATCTAATAGATCTACAATTTTGTATTATAAATTTATTCAATTTAATATAAAATTATAAATAGAATAAATTATATTATTTAACGATAATAGATAAGCGTAGTTACGTATTTTATATTTTGAACCATGCCATACTTCTCGATAGTTAACATTGTAAAATTCCTGCTTAGCCCCCAATACCCAAACTATAATATCTGCTTAATACTAAACTACGTACCTTTCCGCCCGGTTTCCCCCACCCGCCGTAAAATGACGTCACCGCTACATGTCCTGTTCCGTAATGATTCCACAAATAAATGGCGCGTTCTCAACTGCCTTGCATATAGAAATTGCCAGACACAGTACAGGCAATGGCAGTATAGACAGTTATATGATCTCATCACTGCTTACGATTGTGTTCTTCAATAAAAAATCCAATTATAAACTGTTTTTATTGAGTCTATGTATTATTTCAGTCTATACAAATGTATATAGAACCATCATCGGTGAGTGAGCTCAACGCAGTCAGTGCTTCTTTATTCAAGACATTCAGTCACTAGTTCGCAATGACCACTGAAGTTAACGACACTGGGACTCTAGATAGGCTGGTTCTTATGAAAGGCTGTTGATCACACCTTTAGGTGCTTGGCGAGAGATTTGTTTATCTTGAGGGTAGTGTCTAGCCAGGCGAGAGTTAGTGAAACGCTCTACTGCTACGTTGCGGTTTCCTCACGAAATTTTCATTGAACAAGCAACCGTACCTCTCGCACGGCATTCGACTCCCACTTAACACTTGGTCATAATTGCTACAAAATCATCATTGCATCAAAAAATATGAGGTTCTACATTCGTTTATTTAGATATCGAGGATTTGATATATCCTTACTGTTTTTAGTGTTTCTACAAAATGAGTTGTTACTGTAAGGCCTCTACGCGAATATTACGAGAAGTTTACTGGTATTTTTATATTATCCCTTTTGAAGCTGAAATTTTGGTGAAAAAGCAAATGAGCTTTAGATTGAAAACGTGTTTCCATTTTGTAGTTCATTTCAAGGAGCAAGAATTATAATATTTGGAAGAAAATTGAATTTTTGAAATGGGAAAATAATTTTAGATGCACGTTTCGAGGATATACTCGTATCACTAGCATAGTATAACCGCCCTTTAGTTGCTTGCTACACTATAAAAAAACCTTTTTAATTGCTAAAGTCATGTTTCATGAGTTCTGTTGAATCAGAAAAATGCTTAATTTGGATATATAGACGGTAACAAATGTGACTATGTTAACGAATTTGCTTATTTGCATCATACCATCTCCATATCCTATATAATATCATTAAATACAGGGCTATTGATTTGTAATGTTCTAAGGTCACCCTTTCGGCTATACTATCCTTATCTTTAGAACCTACTTTCGTTATGGGATATACTTAGCTCTTTCAAACCTTCTTTTTGTACGAAACAGCTGGTTTATTTCTCTCTAGTTCAGAGTTCGTCCCATACTGATAGCCGTTCGTATTAACGAGTTAACTGACTTCTTTTTGCCTTAGCGTTAAATAAAAAATACTTATTTACAGATAAGGGGGCGAGTCATATATACGAAAAATTAAATAATAATAAAAATAAGAGAATTAAACATTTTATTAACTTTATACGGACGCAAGAATAAATTAATCATTCGTGCTTTAAAAAAATCCTACATCAACAGTATTTTTACTGTTAATGTAGGGTTTTTTGAGACAAATAGACACAAAAATGCACATTATTTAATTGGCCATGCACGTTTGAAAATAATTCCAATAATATATTTATATATTTAAAGCAAAGCCAAAATTCTGAAAGCCACTGAAACCAAGCGGCTCCATTCTAGAACAAGTTACCTTCGGCATGCAATCTCGTCGAGTCGTGGAACAATGCCACTACAGACACCATCATTTACAACATTTATTTTGAACCCCCTTCATTTTTATTGCAGAGACTTAGGAGAGACTTATTTTAAGCAGGCAGCGGTGGATTATGTTAATCCAGTGATGAGACATGATTTAGATACATAAATATCTGTTAAATATTATACAAAAAAGAACATGGTCCAGCTGATATTGAAATACTATCAAATGACGTAAGTTATACAGTTTGGGTAACATAATTTGTATTTAAGTATGTATCCAGTCATTTGAACGCGTTTAGCTACTTCCAATAGTTTAGCAGTTCTGCAATTTTCAATTGTTTCTGCTATGTACACTTTGTTATATGATTTTTAGTTGTTATTGTGAAGTTGTGAGTTCTCAGGCAATGTGACAACGTTTTTATGTGAACTTATATATCGAAAACAGATTTGGATGAACTGAACGTATTTGACAAGTTACTGAGCGTAGATTTGACCAGTATAGTTTTATAGTAAAGCCCATACTTGCTAAAGTTATATTTAAATATAACTGACGTACCTAAAGAAAGATTTGTTTATGCACTAGCAGTCTTATTAATAAACGCGTCTTAACTTTAAACATCTTTTGTCTTGTTTTGACGTTTAACGTTCTCCTTCGGATAAAACAAGACAAAAGACGTTTAAATTTAAGACGCATTTATTGATAAGACAGTCGATTTGAGAGAGTTAGTCAAAGATCGAGAAATCTCAACTATTTCTATCACATGGTGCCCCTACACTCGATGGCATCTAACATACTATCGGTTGCCGAGACGTGATGTTATTAGCCCACTGCCAAAACGATAGTGGAAAGTAGGTTTTGGTAGGAAGTGGCGGTAGATGATTATGTGATACTTTTGCAAATTTAAAATTTAGTAATTAGATATAAGTCTTTGTAATTAAAGGAAAATAAATGTTTACATTTTACTTCTCTAATGATTAAAAGAAAGTTAGTTTATTTCTAAAACATTAATGCAAATGAAAAAATCATTCACAATTACAAAAACTAATCTAGTAATAAACTGCTAGTAGAAGGAAAAGATCCAAAAATGCTGGCAGCATTGCCACATTGAACGGGATACCAATTTTTTTTTAAAAAAGTTATCAAATAGAGTATAGAACATACTGTGGAATAATATTGCAAGCAAAAAAATTGCGGCTCCCAACTCGGAATGATCGGTCTTTTAAGCTACTTTCCTAGAGTTAGTTCTTAAATTTATACATATTTATAATAATGTAATTTGCAAAGATACGGGGAGAACTTTGCTCAGCAGTGAAATAGTATAGGTTAAAATATTATATTATTGTATATAAATGTTTTGCATAAAGTTTATAGCTAAAGAGAAGCTTCAAGTTCAACTGAAGCTGCAATACAATTAATAATAATTGATGGCTTATAATGAGATATATTTTTAAGTATGTTTACCAAACATTATTGAACAACCATTACTACACTAAAAATTAATTATATTAAGCACTAAAAATTAATTATATTAAGCACTAAAAATTAATTATATTAAGCACTAAAAATTAATTATATTAAGCACTAAAAATTATTTATATTAAGCACTAAAAATTAATTATATTAAGCACTAAAAATTATTTATATTAAGCACTAAAAATTATTTATATTAAGCACTAAAAATTATACAAATTAGTAGTATATATATTTGTCAAGTCTTCTTAGAAATGAACACCCGAGCACAAATTAACGAACAAAAAAATTACTTGCCATACGCAAAAATGAGCGTTCATAGAGCAAAATTATACACATATTAGACTTACTTACTACTTTCAAAACTGTTCTAACCTCAAACTCAAGTTTTCAAAGAATCATCGAAGTATTCAACTTGAAGCTAATTTCAGAGCGATCAAAAATCTGAGCGCATTCCTTGGGAATGAAGTTAGCAAAGTACTAGAATGAAGTTAGTAAAGTATTTCCTAAGTTAGAGAGAAGTGAAGATTTGTGCCGATGAAGTTTACATGTTTGGTTACTATATGTTAGAGAATATGTTTGAAATCTTGTCTAAATATTTAATAATTTGGTAAACTTATGTAAATTATAATTTACAACTTTAAAACAGTGGATATGGGCTTCGATTCGTTTAAGTATTTTTTTTTATATTTGCGTTTGCTACCAGCTTTAACCCTTCGTGTTTTTGACGTTTAGACAAATTGGAACTACCAAGTAGTTCAAATATGACCAATTAAAAAAACTGCATTAAAACACGAAAAACTCTACTGATTTCATTGATGATAAAAAAATTCAGTTGAGATTTTGTTTTTGACATTATTAACCATTGTTTGTTAATAATTGGAAGTCGTTAAAGCGAATCATCTCTCAATTATTCCAACTAATACTCGTGTCTTACAAAATTGTTTGCAAAATCATTTAACCAGTACCTTTCCAAATTACTGTTCAAATACTCTACAATGAAGCTTCAAGACGCCTATCCAAACTTATTCGATTATTCGAGTGCAAATCGAATAATCGTACAAGTTTATTATCGTAATCGATTCCCGATTAATTCGAGTTGAAATCGAGAGCTCTCGTACCGTTGTTAGGCGTTACGTATATTTGTAAGGATTTAATGATTTGTCTAAGCTTTACTCTGATTTATTTATACAGATGTGGGTTATTTGGGATTTAGAGAGAATTTAATGTGCGCACAATCGTGTTTTTATTTGAAAAAACCTAAAAAAATTTTGGAATTCATTAGCTTTGGCAGGTTCTCTTCTATTTTAGAGAGGATATTAAAGTGTATGTTATACTGTAAGGTACGAACTTTATTATAATTTTTTTACGGTACTTTAAGGTGTTACATCATAATTTAAAAAAATGGATTGTGTTGTAGAAATAAAAAATATCAAAACCCTTTTGTTATTCCTTTGTACGTTTAATTTTCTTATTTAATACCGATCTGTGCTAATATGCGTTTCAATAACAGCCACGGGTATCCTAAGAGAGAGGAGCACTTATCACAAAAAAAAATGTGGTGCGTGATGTGGTGTAGTAGTGTGATAGTGTGTAAGTAATCTTTATTTGATTTCTCAGATATTCAGGTTTTATATTAAAGAAAAAAATATCGTGATTTTAATATTTTAGGGCCTGTGTTCAATATTGAAAAAAAAAAACCCTTTAAGAAATTATTATATCCACTATAAAACACAGGTCGTTTTAAACGGATTTTTATGAAATATTGTCGACAGGCCATATTAATATTTTCTTATCATTCTTTTTATGAAATATTGTCGACAGGCCATATTAATATTTTCTTATCATTATTTTTTTATGTTCGTTTTTGAATTTTTTATTAATTTAGAGCTTGGTCTGGCTACTGGAAGACTGGAAAGATCAGTTCACAAATTCTCAAGTTGCTTAGTATTATGAAAAATAATTCATTGATTACTTAGTTATATTAATAGTATTAAAACAAAGCATTTCAATACTGGGCGTGCATCTTCCCGATGATTAGGTTTTCACCACGCGATGAGATCGCCTAATGTACTGTCATTGTCCATATATTTTGATAAATTTTTGAGAATATGGAGTGCAGTAAAGTTATAATGACTGATTCATTTATTCATGCCGATATTCGATTGACTTATTTAATTGTAATATAAAAACATTACAACACGTTCAATAGCATAGTATCGCTTATATCTCTTGCATGAGTAAACAGTATCCAGCAAAACGATCGCTCGACAGTTCCATTGTAGGCAATTTTCTATAATATCGGAAATCAGTCGTGCGAAATACGCGCGTTTACAAGGAGACGACTAGACGATAGCATCAGGGTGGGAAGGAATAGTTTTTGCCGGACTACAGGATAACAGATATTTAATAGTTCACCTATTCCAATACAATCTCTTACTTCGACTATAGAATCGATTGATTTAATGCGTGACGGCAGTAAAAATCCTGATGGCCTTACTTCAAGTAAATCTGGCTTCAATATAGTATCCTATTTGTAAATTTTCAATTCAAAACTATATTTTGTTTATTATTGGATATTGCAGATTTATTTTGAAAATAATCAAAATTGTTTATTGTTTATAAAATAGGTTTTTTCGTGTAGACTGTAATTATATTGGCTATAATTGTCGGCCAAATTGAAGCCGGTTACCGTTTTGTACCGTCAAAATGTTTGTTATAAAGTCAGGTAAAATCCGGCTAAAACATTCTATGACAGTACTAAATATACTGTTCCCTAAAAATTTTCGTCCAAACACATTTTTTCGATATAATACCGAATTATTTTTCCTTTCATTGGTCGGACAACGCGGACCATAAAGTTTTATGGAGACGGGTCCGATGCTACCACCACCGGTTAGGGTCCGGATGTGATGTTTAACGGTTGATTAAAATAACGGTTTATGTTCCGTGTCAAGATGGCTAAATAGGATTTGAACGTGGCTGTGTTTTGAAAGATTTTTGTTTCTAAAACGTTGAAAATATTATTTTATACCACTTTTTATAAAAGTGGTCTTATGTTTGGATTGGAATATATTTCCCGCGTGGTCACATGTATTTCTGTTGCTGCTTTAACTTTAAATATGCATAATTAATTTAAATTTATTTTAAGAGGGGTTTCTATCCAAAAAAATGATTATTTGTCGTTTTTACCAGACTGCGAAGGAATGAGGGTTATGTTCTTCGAGTGTATATATATATCTATATATAACGTGACGCATTCGGCCAATTTTCTAACAGCTAGTTAGCATTAGCTTCTCAAAGCCAGCCCTTTAATACAAAGGCTTATAACCGATCGTCTCCCATACCGGATTAGTGCGGGGAGCACTTAAGATTTTATTTTTCGTCATTTCTTTCTACTCGTAAAGACCGTACGTGCCACGGGCCGGCTTTGTGCTGAGTTATGGCTGTGTTATGAGTCTATTATTAAACTAAGTTATATTAGACATCAGCTTAAACTCTAGATTATTATTTTAGGGTTTTTTCAGTGAAATTGTAACCGCAATAAGAGTAATTGAATTGTTTGCTATCACAGACACAAAATAAGAGTGTAAGTATTATTAAAGACTACTAATTGGAAAATCTAAGTAGTGGAACGTCAAACAAAGCGAAACGTCTTATGAGCAATCTGCCTAGTTAGCTAATCGCCCATCTAGCAAAACGTCTAACTATCAACAGGTCTATATAACGAAACGTCTGTTTAGAATATCGTCAATTTCTTAAAATGCCTGTACACTTAAAGATAAAAATTAATAAAAGAGTAATATTATGTGAGGGAGAGTATTACATGCAAACTCTAAAGACTTTTAAACTTCGTGATTTGTTTTCTGTAAAACAACTATAAGCTTACAAAGCAACAATAATTTAAGCATATCAGATAAGTATTAAATTGAATTAAAAAAAAAATATTGCTTTTGAGAAAAAAAACAATTATAAGCGAAGAGTTCTAATTAATTTATCGTATGGTAACACCAATTTATTATTAGCACTGCATTCAATTAATGTCTAAATCTGAAATCGTATAATCAATTTTAATCTCTGTGAAGAGACCGTCAATGGTGGATTGTAACTTTAGCCAAACTAAGTTTAAAAATAACATCCTTATCTGTTATATTTGATTACGTTTTTATGATCTCAGTCTTTTCAAATGGTAACTAAACTGGTTTCATCTAGGCAGGCGTGCCACATACTAAACCATATCACCTGTTTATATCAGACGAGTTGCGGTCAAATACAAGCCTATAAGTTATAAAAAAATATATATCATTCTATTTTTACTCTTTAATTCTTTGTAGATTTTTTAAATCGTCATAAAATGTAAAACCAACCCTAACTTTTAACCATCGTTAAATTACAACCAACAACAAAATTCAAAGCTTCTTAATCCAACAGCTGTCTTCAAATTAAACTGTACACAATGCATAATTGTGGTGCATTTGAGTGCACTCGGCGGCGCAGTGTTGGACCCTTGCCAATATATACCTCACTTAGGTATCTACTGTTCCTTGCTATAATTGTTTCGAATCAGCCGTTTAAATATTGGCTGATTCTGAAAGCTTTGTTTGATAAATCTACATATATTTTATATGATAAAGTGTGTTTAACCGCATTATCCTCTGCAATCAAATTTGGAAGGCATATTCATTATAGGGTGTAAAGAGGTGTATTAAATGAGATTTTTGGAAATTGAACCCTAAGACAGTCAAATTGGAGTTCAAAGTTCTTAACTTCTTTATATTCCATATTACGTCGCAAGCAAAGCCGCGGGTGACAGCTACTAAATACCTATAAGGAAATAGTAATTCTGTTTAGTATTTCAATTTCTGTACATAAAGAGTTTCATTGAATATCCTTTCAATCTGCGTGCTTTTGAAAAGTTATTTTATATTTAAAGCTGCGAGTTGAAGTGCAAGCGTCTGACAATGAATAGGACATCATTAGGACGGTCGGCAGACAGCGGGGCTTTACTTAGTACAACTTAACTCACATTTATGTTAAAGATATTGTTTTAGAAATTCCGACAGTTAAGTACATGAATATTAGTGAGTGTATGTCCTTACTTGTTTCCTGCTCGTTTGTTTCTGCGATGCACAGAAACATGTCGTCAGTAAAAAAAAAACTTAGACCGAATGGCATCAAAGTAAAACGTATTTGATTTATTCAATATTATTTCAAATAAACTATAGTACAAATGAGTTTAGGGAAATATGAAGTGAAGGGATAAACATGTGTTTAATTATTTTTTTTAATAAATATTTAAACAAAATAGATTTCAAGTTTTGTTTAGTTCTAATGTAATAAGGTAAAACGTACGTTACGTAGTGAACCCGACTTTTTCTTGCAAATACAATTCAATATTATATTGTTTGTTAAGTTGGTGTTGTAGTTATTCTTAGTATTATTTTGATTATTTGTTTGAGTTTTATTCGTTAAGTTGGGTGTTGTAGTTATTCTTAGTATTATTTTGATTATTTGTTTGAGTTTTATTCGTTAAGTTGGTGTTGTAGTTATTCTTAGTATTATTTTGATTATTTGTTTGAGTTTTATTCGTTAAGTTGGGTGTTGTAGTTATTCTTAGTATTATTTTGATTATTTGTTTGAGTTTTATTCGTTGTCAGTTGTACTGTTTCTTTTAGAGTACATTGTATGATTATATATTTTTTTAAGTTAATAAAAAAAACACTTGTAATTGCCTCAATAGTATTCAAAATTAAATATATCTTTATTCAATCAAAACCACGTAAAGAATAAAATTCAAACTAAAACGTGGTACGTATATTTAATTTAAAATTAAGCTGTGTTTTTCTGAAATATACTAAATACTAAAATACTTTTATAAACTTACAATGGACTAGAATTAACACCTGAATTAACAAATGACACCAATACATTTCTGTCAGGTAATTTGATTAATAAATCAACCTACTGGAACAATTTCGATGAGATTTATGTAAGACAAATTAAAAAGTATAAGTAAGTAGATAGATAGATAGAATAATTATAAATAATTTGATTTTTATTAAATATTAATAAAATTTATAAGTTTACAAAATTGTTATAATATAAATTTGTTAAAATTTAACTATTTTGGCAGAAAAATGTAATGATTTTAGAATTCATGAATATATAATATTATTAATTATATAAATAGTATTGTTTAATAATGATATTATTTTAATTATTATTGGTTTATTAATTTTAATTTTAGGTATTTTAATTGGAGTTGCATTTTTAACTTTGCTAGAACGTAAAGTTTTAGGTTATATTCAAATTCGAAAAGGTCCTAATAGACAGGCCTAGTACACAGGTCCTAGTAGACAGGCACCTTCATATTTTTATAAATACTTGCTAATAAAAAAGTGGAAATAATTAATTTCAATAAATTACAAAAAAAACCTATTTGAGTTATGAATTAAGCAATATAATTTCAGCTAAACAAAATTAACTATTTCAGCCGAGCACCGAACTAGGAAAGCCAGGTATCTTGGGACTCTGGTAATGAGTTTCCATTAACATAATTACGCTAACAAAGTAATGTACTTATTTAAATATTTACAAATTTATCTAATTACTTATTTAAATAACAACTAAATACTATGAACGAACATTACACAAGTAATCCTTAAAAGCAAATACTTAAAAAGAGATAAAATACCACATTTAATTTCACCAGATAAATTAAATAAAAATTACCACTATTTAATTAAATTAAAAAATTAAAATCAATTTAAATACAAAAAGCCGTCAATTTCTTTGGTTTTCAATTTGATAAAATTGGTAATGGTACTACTACGGATGTATGTATACCCTTGAACTCTAAAAATATTTTTACAAATCCGTTCACCCGTCTCACGAACATATGTAAGCGCGCAAAAATGATTCGAATTGTATAACAATTCGCCCTTTTTTTAGGAGACAGTAAATAAGTGAAGAATGTACTTTGATTCGACAGGCTGACTTTTTAGTAATTGTAATAAATATTGAATAATAATAATAATACCTGTTAAAAAGATTTAATATATAGATAAACAAAGAAATATTTTTTCTAATCAATCCAGACGTTTCGAAACATCAGGGAACATGCATAAAAATACACTTTCCATTAAAAACCTTCTTACAATTTCAAGTCAGTTAATATATGTAAAAAAAATACGTATTTCCTACTTTTGCTCATTATAAACATTATGTGATGACACGATGTAGCCAGCCGAGTACCGGCCTCATGTAACCGAGCCGCACCTTAACCTACATACAACGGAATGGGGCCTTATTCACCAAGACTTTAAATAATACGATATTATACTGGCAGTGGGAGTTATTTTTCTAAAACTTCTCAGAGCGCTTTATTGATGCGACGAGTGGCTTTAATGCTGGTTGAATCAAATAAACATCTTACCTAACGTATAGGTTTTAACATCTACTCTGTCTCTAAAAATTCTAAATTTATTTAACTCAAATTCAGGTCTTAAAGTCAAGACTACCAGGCAGACCACCTACTAGCTGGGCGAAAGATATGGCAAGGGCGGTTGGATATAGGTGGACTACATTAGCACAGGACCGGAAAGGATGGTGCGCGCAAGAGGAGACCTAAACTCAGCAGTAGGTAGGTAAAGGTTGATGATGTTGATGAAAGTTAAATTTAAAATTGGTTATTACTGAAAATCGGCTTACAGTTGATCTTCTGACCTTTCTGACGCGCTTGTTACTACAGCAATAGTAAATCACAGTTTCCTTGTTTGTATGAATTAATTACTTTAAATGTTATTTGTTTTTATTTTTTTATTATTGTTGTGATGTCTAATGTGCCTTTATATTTTTTTACTGATATTTTACGTAGTAATACGTCTATGTACGCTGCTTTTTGGTTATAGATCGGAGTACCTATCATTTGATATTTAGTGGTCTTACGATGATTTAAAGGCGCAGGTTTTGTTTAATTTTCTTTAGTAGAGAAAGTCACTTGCCCAGTAGTTTTTGTTATAATGGATAAGACAAACTTTATGCCGGCTTTATTTATTTATTTATTCTCCCAATTTTCATTTTTGTGTTGACCATAAAGACTTGTAATTGTAATGATTTTTAGATAAAAATGGCGCTCTTACCAAAACGATCTTATTTATGAATAGGTACCTTTTTATCAAATGTCACAATAGCAATAACGTACAAAGTTACAGTTGTATAAGGATCGTCAATTTAAATGCTAAACTAAAATTGATGCTACAATCAGTCGGCTATCTGCGCAGCCAGCTGGGTCGCACTAATTCGCACTGGCGGATCTCGGTCATGCCTCGTTTACATCATCACCATTATATCCCCTTTGAAATTAAGAGCATTAAATTTGCAAGACGTTAAAATAACACGTATGAAGCTCTAGGGAATAAGATAGTTCAATTTACGGATCAAATCTAAATTATTTTTAATGTAATAGTTTTAAAATATAAAGGATTATAAACAAAACTAAGTGGGTTTCGCTTTAAATAAAATTATTTTCCTTTTTTTAAGTGGTTTCCTATTTTCTATTAATTACATACTATTGAGAACTACATAATGGCATTTACGTAATATTACAATACAATGAAAGTAAAATTCACACTCAGCGGCGAACAAAATCTAAGGAATAGATTCCAACACTGTAACGTTTGCAATAATACAATATTAAAACTTATATTATTTAATAATTCAGGTTTTTACGCGAGTATTGTGAAATTAAATTTAATTCACGCATTAATTTTCTAGATAAAATTATTATCTAATTGTGTTTAAACGCGTACCTGAATGTTACAAAGATCAAACTATACTTTCATTCACAATATGAATCAAACGCTCGTTAGTTTTATAAATACAATTTTCCGTGTTCTAGCTTCACCACTATCTCAATTCCAACGCAGCATGCCTCCTAAGCCGAAATTCATATGTGGCTTGCAGCCCCATATTGTCCGCTGCACTGTCACGAGCCAGCGATCGCAACCGAATTAATGCGTTATGCTTTTTACAACGTTTTTTCAACATTTCTCCGGTGCAACTGACAACGGTTGTTTCCTACATTTTCCGCGTGTTCATGTAGAAAGGTAGATTTTTGTGTTTTTTTTTTGGTATTGTTTAAGAAGACGTTTTTTCACGCGTAAGTGATTGTTGGAAAGGTCAAACTATAGTTTCTTTCACATTCGGTGAACTTCATCAGATAATACAGCGTATTTCTTTTTGAACTAGTCTGGACGGGAAATACGGGAAAATTATATTGATATATAATTTATATAATATTCGTTTATGGACGATTCATGTCCTAAATAATTGCATGACTCTGTTGAGTAAATTTTTAAGAAAAAAAGATCTTTTTATCTTATAATAAAGATAGATTAAATGTTAATTTGCTACAAAGTAGTAAACATGATTAATTATTAATATTATATTTTTTTATTTATTTAATGCCTTTAATAAATAAAAAAAGTACCTATATTAAAAAAAAAATATAACGTCACGTTTAATTTGCATGCAAAATGCTATTTCTAAGTAATTTTCATAACTAAAAGTAAGAGCAGAGTATGAGCCTGAAGACACATAATTACTACGAAAGAAATTCATCTGTGTAAGATGACTATTATAAAACTTGAAAATTTTACTATCACATTAATAACGCGTTAGCACGCTTGTGTTCATCAAAATTACTACTAATAGCCTCTCTAGAGAAAAATAATCAACAACATCAATTCTGTGGTATTTCATTGCTTTCCCTCTGTATGCCAACGTTTTTTTTTCGGATTTTGTACCGTTTTTTGGACAGTTGGCGCGGTTTTTTCAACAGCGTCCCGCGGTTTTGCGGTTTTTGGGGTCTCTAGTACGAATTAATTGGGTGACTTGAATTGGGTTTATGTTGGAAAATACAGAAATAATGAGCTACGAGTTTAGTGAAAGGATTTAATAAAGTTGCTACGGAGGGAAGTAATTAGAGCAAGTGCATGCGTCTGGTCTCTTTGACTATAAATGTTGTTAGAGCTTTAGTTTTTATAGTAAAGATTAAAAATATCATATACATTATTGTAATTTTTAAGCATTTATTTTTTATTTAATACCTACAATTTGTACCGGCTTTAAAAATGAAGTTCTCAATGAATCGCTTATTATGAACCTATGTCCTCTGATTTTTAGAGAAAGCTAGACTGAGAAGATATACTTTCTTGGTCTCATATAATTCTTATGTAACTTTTAATTTTCTTTGCCCTACATATACGATATTCTTGTAACGTAAGTCTTTTCCTGGAATACACATTCATAACCTATCTTTGATAAGCAGAACACCAGTGATAGGAGGATGCAAAGATCACTAATTATATATTAAGTTATTTTTTCTCCATCTGTATTACTAGCAAGTAAATAAATCTCATTATCACTTATTAAAGTGATTTCTTACTTAGGCCTCTTAGGGTTTCTCCTAATTCTGCCATCTTGATTAATTGATAACCCACGTCATGAACGACATCATGAATTGGCAGTAAGGTGGTGTGACTGTTATGCGGTACGAAATACACCGGGCCAGCTAGTAATATATATTTATAACGAAGTTTTTACCAGGAATCGGGTACAATAAATAATAAAATAAAGCTAGGTGTAAGCAATACGATAACAGAATATGTTACTATCCCCACACATATTAAAAATGCGGTAGTGCATTTGTTGGTTTATTTGTTCTTCTCCTACTCAGAAACTGAGTGACTAATTAATTGACTTGGTTTTTTTGCAGAGAGTTTCATTGAGTACTATAGAGTTTCCTCGGAAAAAACAAACATGACTCGAGCGGAGCCACGGGGAAGAGCTAGTTACAAATAATCCTGAATATATATTAAATCGGTATTTATATATTTACAACATTATAAATAGAACAGGTATATAATATTATAGCTTATTTTCAAGTTTTAATATATTTTATTGTATTCGTTTTAGTTCGTTTTGGTTCATGTTTGGTTATTTTTTTTATTAGTATCAGTTTGTCGTCAATCGTTTTTTATAGTATTAGTTCTCACCATCCAAAGGTTGCCTGGAAAAAAAATCTTTAGGCGATAAGGCCGCCCAGTGTTTAGATTTGTCTTGCTGCATACTTTATTTTTGTTTAGTGTGCAATAAAGCTGTATTCATTCATTCATTTATAAATGTGCTTGTAAATATTATTCTTAGCATTACCAACACAACTATAGATACATTCAGTAATATTACCATTCGCATACGCCACCTGGTGGCGGCGGTGAGCAGCTCTCGTACAATTTGCATGTATAGAGGGTGATTCCGACACTAACACTAACACTAACACATGTTACAGCCGCTTCACTACCAGTATTGAATCAGCATTAGTTTGTGCTGTTTAAGTCTACTAATTTTTCGGAAATAGCGAAAGTTTCATTTACAATATCCGTGTTATTTGTTATTTCAATAAATCTTGACAAAATTTGGTACATTTCAGCTTCCACTAACTTTTAGATTTTCTTAGCTGTTGTAGTTTTTTGATTGGGATTCATTTATCTGTATCTGACGATGTCTTTATAATGTGAAAGTGATTTTTTAATTTTATAAAATTAAGGCCTCATGGGGAGACCCGTGCCCAGCAGTGGGACGATATGGATTGATACGTATATAATATAATACGTATAAGATTTAGGCCCGATTAAAATTCTAAAAATATTCGTTCAATAGCAACGAATATTCCTTAGTATGACTTATTAGTGCGAGACGTGACATCGTTACAGACACGAGCGCTTCAGTTCACCCGTAATGAAGTTTACCATATATGAACGAAACTATAAGTACGCGTAAAAACCCGTATCGATAATCAAAATGAAATATGATAGGTAAAAAAAATGTCCTCACTTGATCGCATGGGGTGCGAAAAGGGTATCAAGGCAATAAAGGAGACATCCCACCTCCATTAACTACTTCTTCTATCGTAGAATTGAACTATATACTTTTATATAACTGAAAGTCGCAAAACGAAATTGGATCACTGTTTTATATTTTTTATATCTAATTAATTATCTATTCAAAAATGGGTTCTTATCTCAAGTATGTCGAGTATAAAAGATATTTCTGAAAAACTCAAACGTTGAAACCTTTGTCCATTTTGGTCAAGTCACTTTTTCTAGTGGAGCAAGTAGCCAATGAAGGTCAACCGTCTAATTTATTGTCTTAATAAGCTATTGAGCGAGTTTTTTAGCGATTAAAAATATTGCCTAAAGCTTTCACGTTTAAAATACTCCTTTGAAATTATGTCAAAATGGATGTAGTAAAAAATTTGCGATGCTATTCAATTTATACAAATAAATTTATTATTTTGTTGTTTTACTCTTTTTTTATCTAAAGTAACAATTTGTGTTTTATAAGTCATAGCTGTGCCCCGCGGTATCACTCGCGTAGTTCTACTAAAACTAATACCGAACTGCTTTTTATAAAGTCGGTTAAAACAGTCATATCCCATGTCCTTCCCCTGGTTCTAAGTTACCTCCCCAACAATTTTCAGCCAAATTGGTTCAGCCGTTCTTGAGTTATAAATAGTGTAACTAACACGACTTTCTTTTATATATATATATATATAGATTTACAAAAAAAACTCGACACCATATGCAAACAAAATAAATACCGTAGAACTAGACCAGTATGAGGTAGGTTCTCATTTGCGCCACTTCACCCTTGCCAGCGAACAGATGTATCCAATTTGCATCCAAACAACTCTCGATACGAGTACGAGCCGTTCTACTGTATTGGAGGAGAACTTCTCAACCTAGCTGCTGAAATATATAGAAAACCCTTTTACTAGATATCTCTACACATTTTTTTTATTTATAGTGACATTAACTAAAGAAATCAATGACAATTATCACAAGAAAACAAAATAAAATCACCATCTTCATTATCATTGGCCTTGTTAGCCAACTGGTCTAAATGATTTTCAGAGTAAGACACAATGTCTACAGAAATAATAGCCTTGTAGCAACCTTGTAACATCTATTAATGAAATGGGTAAGTATATTTGTTAGTAAGCTTGTCTTTTTTCTCCTCAGCAACTGTATCAAGTGTCGGAACAACTAGATTTTTGCCCAGCAATAGTTCCAGTTTGGACCTAGGTACAAAAAGCTTACTTTTACTCTCAAAAAGAAACTAAAACAAGTGAGCAAAGCTGCGGGCGAAGCTAGTAAAGATGTAAAACCTTACAACTAAGGAAATGAAAATTTGACGAATGTAGATGGGATTTT
Organism: Ligdia adustata; assembly: GCA_947049295.1. Lineage (NCBI taxonomy): Eukaryota > Metazoa > Arthropoda > Insecta > Lepidoptera > Geometridae > Ligdia > Ligdia adustata. The sequence continues at coordinate 9,404,827 of OX346237.1, forward strand.
GGAATTCCATAATCGAGATCGAATATTGATAAAATACAGACAGATGTTTCGTAATTTCAGTTTAAGATCATGACGTATTCAGACTCTGAATGGAAACGTAATATTAAGAAAACAGTTTAGTTTATAAGAATATAGGTACGATAAAATATGATTTAATTTTATTCAGAAACTATTATTTCTAACGCAAACAATCAACCCCAAAGGGATTTTGATTTCGACGGTCACCAAAAAATATTTTTGGTTCCTAAAATGGCTTAACGGTCACCAAATTATGACAATCAGAATACTTTCAGCAACAAGGTCCGCAGTAGGTTCAGGTTATTTTTAAGTAGGGCTTTGAGCGCGGCGACCGAATCAAGAAATTCCGTAACGAAAATAAACCTAACACCCACTCCTGCCGGTACAGCGGTGCGGCGTTGAAAGCCGTGCATCGTCTAACGTCGTTTCAGTTCAGCAGACTTCGGCACGGTGTTTGTGTGGTGCGACTAGACGTATGCGTATGCAATAGCTTTACCGCGGCAGTCCCCGAGTGCCACACGTATTTTTTTATAACATTCTGAATACGGCAACAAGGTCCGTTTTAGGAAACGTAATTTGGTGAGCTTTTAAACCTTTTGGTAAACGTTTAGATTTTTTTAAATACTAAAATAGGTATTGGGCGGTGTTTAAACACGAGCCCAACCCAAATCTATCGTATTTAAAACCCAATCAGTGCTGTAGCGCTTTTCGAAAGCTGACCAGCATTGCAATAAAGCGCAACGCAGCGCTGCCGTGTGATTCCGCTAACCGAATCGACGCCGTATCGCGATGCGGGTGCCCGATATTACCAATGATATCGCTTCAAGCGATACGAACAGCGTTTAGATGGAGATAGTCACTGGAAACATTTAATAATATGGTCATATTATTAAATGTTTCCAGTCCAGTCCAGCCCACAAAAAAAAAAAAACATAAAGTGCGCCAAAACACTAGAAATTATTACCGATTAAATACTTCAAACACAACTATCTAGACTCTTAGTGCCATCGGTTGTCTAATTTACAGCAAACTATTTTTTTTTGTTGATGACATATTTCTAGAATTCTTGACGCTTTATTTTAACTACTTTACAATCTAAAATACTTTTTCACGAGTTCTTATTCCAGCAGCTATATCCACTAACTGTTCCAAACTATCGTTCCTCCAGCTGTACCAACATGTTATCTACGCGCGCGGTCGGGCGTCCGCATCGGAATGAATTTCTACCAGAACAGCACGAGTATTACCCCTAGCAAACCTTTATAATACATACACAACACTTTACTATGTTATTCCCATAACTATGTTTAAAACACTGGCTACCGAGGCACAGTGCGAATTAGTAAGAAGCCAGTGGATTTAATATAATCTTGTTCCGATCTTAATATGATCTTAACTTAAAATTGGATTTGTAATTTATTAAATACTAGTTATAACCCGGCGAACTTTTTTTTTTTTTCTCACCTTTTAAAACTTCCTTAGAGTACGACAAACATTTCAAGGCCAAAATCAGCTAAATCGGCCCAGGCGTGTCGAGTTTTCGCGAGACATACGAATAGCAATTGATTTTTATATATAAGAAGTTATATCTATGTGTAAAAAAATATATTATAAACATAGGTTTTGATTTTTTTCATATCACATATAGCAATTTCTTCCGGGCTGCAATATTGAGCACGCACGTTTGATATGAGTGTATAAAACGTGCTTGAAGATTTAGAATTTAAATTTAAAAGTATTTCCCAATTTAAATGATAATTAATTATAATAAACTGATTAGGCACGTTTCTTTTCACGTTAAATATGAGTACAACCAAGGTTACGAGTGATTTTTTTAGTTAATATCTCGGAAACGTATCTTAGGATCTTAGGCTGCATTATTGCTCTACATCGAGTAAGTTGTGGTGAAACGCAAGTCTATTCAAAGTTTTTTTTTGATAATTTTTTTACTAACTTTGTGTAGCAAATTTTTAGATATTCAGAGTCTAAAACTTACTACTAGACTGATTTTCAGGGTTCTGCACCCAAAGAGTAATCCGGACCCTATTACTAAGTTTACGATGTTCGTCCGTCCGATCTGTATCTCATGAACCGTCAGAGCTAGACAATTCCAATTTTCACAGATAACGAATTAGTTTTTTTGTTGCGGTTCTAACAACAAATACTAACAACAGAATTAGATTAATATTTAGGGGGACTTCAAGAAACATGATTTTTGTTGTTATGTAGTTCATGTAATTATAATTATTAAGTACATTAATAAGTAATGGTACGCAAACTCTCGTGCAAGAGTCAAATATGCACGTGATTTTAAAAAAATAATATAATGTAACTTAACTATAAGTATTCCAAAAAATATTTCCCTAAATCAGTAAGTCTCTGAGAAATCAAATAAAAAAATACAGCTGAATTTATTACACTGTAAAATTAAAGATGGTTAAAATAATAATTATCAGCAATCACCAAATCAAAATATTTTGCTATTTAGATAATATGATAATAATGACAGGTTTATTTTTACATATTTAAAGTTTTTTTTATTTTTTAAGTATTAGTTTACTAGGCCGGTGTTCAAAGTGGAATACGCCGGCAAACCAGTGCGGGGCCGGCCGATGGAAACTACAGTATCTGATGGATTTAGGAGCTAGACTTTTGGAAATACACGGAAATATTGCTTTAAAATTGAAATTGGATTAGGAACTATTATATTGATCCTTTAATTTAATTATCATTATCAGTTTCGCATTTGCAATAACTTTCGCATACATTTAAAAATTAGTACTGTCCATACTGCCTATATGATATACAGGGTTAACGACAGAGGGTGCACTGAGCCACAAGGGGGTCACTATACTCATTAATACGAACAACTTTTATTACGAGACCGAGCCTGAATTTGATAGAAAAAATGAAAATATTAAAAATAAATACTCATCGGCTATCTACAAAAAGTATGAGAAAGTTTTTAATTTTTAATGTCATTGCAAATCGTTTTTTATTTTTTTATATATTATTATTTATGGCACCGTACGATGTAGCCTATATTACTCAGTTATAATGTAACTTTGTAACGGCATTTTTTTTAAATCTTTACATTCGTTGTTTAGTTTGTTCTATGCATGCAACGATACAAAAATACAAATCTCACTTTATAGTATTAAGTATAGAAATGTTGATAGTGTAGATGGATGGAACTTATTTAACATTTCATTTAACTTAGTAAAAGCCTCGGACCGACAGTAGTATTGTTAAGAATAATGAATAAAATACAAAAACTTGACAGTAATGGAGGATACAGAATCATCATTATTAATCAAGCTAATCATTTTGGCAAACTTATTATATCTTTTTCACCTTATCCTAACGATTATTCAAGAATATATTCCTATTGCCTCGTATCAAATAAATACAATCTTAATTATATCATCACAGTAATTTAATTCGGACTTGACGGTTTACCGTAAAAATAAAGAATGGTTATGTTTTTCCTTTTGTACTCGAGAAATGGAATCACCAAAACCATAGACAATATTTACGACAACAGAATAAAAATTGGCACGATAAAGTCAGCAATATGTACGGACGCAGGTACATGGACACCCAAAAACTCGGTCTTAATTAAGTTCTGTGAAACTGAAACCTGATAGGAAAATTCCAACGACGTAGCAAACCAAGAAAAATATAAGCTTAGATAGGAACTACACTTTAAATTCAGATTTCCACTTACAGGCCAACTGGGCGAACTTTTTTTAATCAGTTATGGTGGACATTTGTTAGTATTTTTTAACCGAGTTCAAAGGAAGAGGTTCTCAATTTTATTACGTGTTCTTTTTTATCTTAGATATTATCTTATAAATCATGTTAATTTTTTAATAAATAATAAAAATTAACATGATTTATTATTTTATATAACTATTTTATTTGAAATAAAATTTATATATAAAATAAATGGTATACCACCTAAATCATTGTAAAAGTTTGGATAGCTTCCGTGAACGACGAATGGCAATCCTTGTAAAAAACAGCAACAAAAACATAAAAACCCCGTCATTTTAATCAAGCGCTCCAATGAGATTTTAAAAATATATGTTTTTATTTACAACATTATTTATTTATAGCTTACGTAGCAATAAGTTTCCTTTTCTTGCAGCTGGCATATGTCGAAAAGATTTTTCTCTCGTTAACAAAAAACAAACCCTGGAATTCGGTTCCTAAAAAACCAACAAAAATTTCAGGCAGAGTCGCAAGGGATGTAAAATCTAGTATTCAAAGCTGGATAAAGAGGCTTTTGTAGGCAAAAACTAGGTCATCCTGTGTCAGATGTACAAACCGGGACGTAGAAAATGTACACCCGTTATATGCTTTAATTGGGATGTTATGCTGTCGGATTGTAAAGTCTTGTTTTATACTTTAGTAGGTTTTGTGTTAGTGAGCTTTTAAACTGGCTGGTGTTTTTGTCTATTCATTATTTTGCTTTATTCATACTATTGATTTTGCTTTATAGAGCCTGTGTAATGTTTATATGGCGGAGGTTTTAGTAATTTGAACTCTGGTGAATTGATATCGTGAAGAAGTTACTTTGTACGTTTTTGGTACTTATTTTTTCGCTAAGTTATCATACGGGTAATCTTATCCAGCAAAACATTTCATTCAAGAGCATTCTACATCATACTCGTACTGCTATTAAGATCAGTGAGAGGTATTTTTTCAACCGATCACCAACATTGAGGACGGGTGACCGGCGAAAGGTTAATTACATACATGAGCGTTACGTGAATCAGATGTAAATTATAGCGCCATACTTCCGGGTCGCCCGAAAACCCTAACAGCGGGACGTTACGTACGGCGTGACTAGCAAAGCACCCTTTACAGAGAGATCTGTAGCTGCCTTCCAATGTGGCTTCATAATTGACTTGCGTAAATTTTTAAGAAAGCTATTGAGTAAATATAAAACCTCTCATGTCACGAGCGTTGTCCCGAAGTGCACGTCACGCCGTCCGTCCGTGGACGCAGTTTCCAATTATCCCGCAGCTTTGGTTGTCACGCTGCAAGTGTCGTGTTTGGGACTCGACGTGTTTTTATGTCATTTTTGATGCTACGACTATAATTAAGTATTGATTGGTTTTATTTTGTGTAATGTTAGAATACCTACTAACTGGTAATCATAATTGTAGGCTTTGTATGAAGTTAGCTGATATTTTCATATTTATTTCGTTTTACAGGCGTAATTACCAGCCTGGCTCAACGAATTGATTTGTAAATAGGTTTGTGTAATTTCTGTCTTGGGATAATAAACAAACTTTTTTATCTACATTGAAATCCATCATGCCATTGATTACGCAGTTTCTCCTTAATCATCGATGCCGCTGACTTATTAAGTTGGGAATTAAACTGGAAAGTTTGTGTCTCATTACTTATGCAAGGTACCTAAACAATGTTATACGATAAATTATAATTTTGTTTAAAATGAACAGCTGGCTTTAATTCGGGTTTATTGTTTTTAAATATGGGACTCTTATAAAGTATGCAAGTTAGTAAGTAAGTAAACGTTTTAAGTGATTTTCATGAATAGAGTAGAGTTATAATACCAGTTAAACTTAATGACAAGAAGAGCTTCATGCTTTTCTTCTTGCGAATTAGAGTTTACCAACAGAAAATAAGATGATTTTTATATGTGTACTAGGTATATCATATTGCACTAGACTCACTTAAATTTATTGAATACTACATTCAAACGTAAATCGATACAATATAACAGTCGAAAAAAAACCCCTAACCAAAATCAGGGAAGCTTGATTCGCTTCTAGAGACTAATTTTTAAATATGCCAAAAAACTTTTTTAAGTTAGTATGTACCGAAGTCTAGATATAAAAGGATATTTATATCCAAAGATTTCCAATAGACCATTTAAGATCTATAGATAATCCAAATGCTCCACCACCAGAGGGCAACGTGCCTAGAATGCTAGCTGCATTACCACGCTGAATGACAAAGCTTATACGTCGTGCCAGATAAAAACCGGCAATCTAGTCAGGCGTCGTATCGTTCAAACGCTTCGATAAATTTTAGAAAATATGATGAGCTCCCGGTCCCCACGGCCCTAAAGTCACGACTCCAAATGCCTCAAATATATATCTTCTACCGAGGCTAGCATATTTTCGCCGCTTGTGCTGTAATAGAACCGTAGCTTTCTGCTTCCATAGTCTTAATTACGGAGATACAACGAGTAGTAAGCAAATCGTGTTTCACCAGACCACTACGTTTCACATTTAAATTCTTGCATCTACCCACATTTTCCTTGTGATGATAGTAGGAGAGTTAACGGCTATTTTTTAGGTAAAATTATCGGAGCGGGTTATATTGGAGATTTGTTTACCTATTGTAAATGTTTTGACGTGGTTTATGAGTTATAAAAAAAACCTCGATTAAATTGCAATATTTGGATATATATTCAGATATTGAAAGCATTTATATTACATTACAAGCTGTACCCGCGACTTCGTTCGCAGTTGCTAACCTTTCATTATTATGTCAGTGGGACTTAAAATTCTAAAAATAATTTCAGTGGTCCGTCTTATCATTGTAAAAGATACAATAAGATGCAGTGTTTTAAACTATAAATTTTACCAATTAAAGCGATACAGAGATGTTCGCACAATTATGTTCAGCATGATAAGATTCTGCATGTCATAAACGCCTATCTAATTATACGAATTCTGCACTTATTTTAACCCGTAGGATTTTGTTTTTCTAATGTATGTATCCCGATTGCCTATTTATATTTTATTCAAGACAGCTAGGCATTTGACAACCAGCTCGCACGACTACAGGAACCAGCGACACTGTGACCCCTAGATGAAGCATGCCTAGTCTGGAATACTCTGGTTCTCAAAAAAGGCCAACCCAACACTCCATTAGCTGTTTGGTGAAGGATTTTTCAACTTGAGGGCTAGCTAGCTAGTTAGCCAGGCAAGTATTAAGATTGCCCTTCCACCATGCTATGGTTTCTACACGATGTTATCCTTTACGGGTAGCTCAGGTTCTTGCGTATTTCATGGGATCGAACCCGTACCTCTCGCACGGCAGTCTACCCCCTTTACCTACTCGGTCACCATTGCTACATAAAATTGTGGACGCTAGGTGTTGCCACATATGTATCATATGTGTGCTATGTGTTCCATCTAGAGCTACAGTATCGATTTCCTTGGTCGTGCAAACTCGTGGTCAAATGCCTAATTGTGTAGTCTAAAAAAATACATATATGTACAATCATAATCTATGCACCAGCTATAAACCAAAAATATAAAAAATAATAATGAACTACAATACCGATGTCGTCTTTTTTTGCAGTACAATAATTTCAGAAAAATAACTATGCAATTTAAATTTCAATAGTAAAAACTTTCTTACTACAACTTTTTATGTAGGCGTTCAATAAAAGATTCTACCTCATGGTATAAACCTTAATCATACCAAGTCTTATTAGAATCAATGTAGCAGTTCCGAAGTTACGGAAAGTCCAGAAACAGACAGACAGACAGATAGACAGACAAAAATTAAGAAAAATATACAATTGGGGTTTATATTGTTAATAACACGCAAAAGCAAAAGTTTTTTTTTTAATATATTCAATTTACAGAAATTGACCTGTTACAGTTTTATTATAAGTATAGATTTTTTTTTTATTTAAGGACTGTGGATTTAGTTGAATAAATAAAATAAAATAAATTAATAAAAAATTATTTGAAAATGTGCCACATTTATATGAAGCTGCCTCAACGTCGAAAACGTTGTTTTCTGTTATCATGCAATTTATCGTGTATTATCTTCGGCAGAATTTTAGAAAAACTTTTTTGTAAACTTCTATCAAAGCAAATATAGCTATAAAATATTACAAAATCTCAAAAATAATAGTAACCCCAAAAATATCTTAACCATGTACATCAAAGACTATTGCAATTAGGACAAGTTGCTATCATATTTATTATTTATTTTTACATTAATAAAAAAAATACCCAAACGCCTCCCCTTTACTTCACGCCAAAATTTTAATCGCCTCTATGAACAGTAGGCTATTAAAAACAACCCGCACCTCCTGGTCTATCACCCACATTTTCATAGCAATGTTTGGCCGTGAGCCAAATGGCATTGGTTTTTAAATTTTTAACTCGTTCGTGAGGTAAAGCGGACAGAATTGATGGCAACATTAATATTTCATTCCGTGTCCGTGCGTTGAAAACTACACTGTTTCAGTGTTGCCAGGTTTTTGGGGTAAATGTTTGCTCTTAAATTGATTTATTACAGATCTGTTAGTTATTTGATGTGGTTGTGTTTGATTGAACTTCTGTTTTATTTGGTGCCAAGCTTAAATTGTATCTAATACGAAACATTTTACCCATAAAGTAATATTAAATTGAATACCAAAGTTATTACCAATATGTTTACAAATCGGTGGAGCATGCCTAGTCTGAATTTCACTGACTATCAGGAAAGGCTGCCGGAACACACCGTTAAGTCCTTGGCGACAGATTTTTGAAATTGAGGATGGTAGCTAGTCAGGCAAGCGTTAGAAAACGCCCTACCACCATGCTATGGTATCCTCACGATGTTTTTCTTCACCGGTAGCTCAGACTCTTATTGTATATTTCGTGGAATCGACCCCACTCGGCCATCATAGCTACAAAACTACAGAGACTAGACATACTCTATCAAGGGCTACAGTGACGCTGATTTCCCTGCTCGTGCGAGCTCTTTGTCAAATGTATAGCTATGTTAGATAAGGAAAAAACACAGTATAAAAGAGACAGTCTAATTTAAATCCCCCTCCTATTAAAAGTAATTTTGAATGCTTTGTGTGGAACTCTTCAAGTCCTTTTTTCTATTTCCCGATAGCTATAGTTTAGGTCATTTCGTAGGTGCTAGATCTTAGGCCGCATTGTCGCTTTACATCAAGCGAGTTGCAGTCGAGTGCAAAGCTACTATTAATAACAAAAAGTTCTTCTTGTATAAGCTCCCTTTATAAAGCATGTAAGACACTTACTCCTAACATAATATATAACTGAACGAGAGTGTAACCAGACCACTTAGTTTCTAACCAGATCATAAAGTCTAGATAAAATTAGGTTTGTTTAACGAACCTCAGTAGAAAATTAACATGAGTGTACCATTGAACTGTTACGAAGATATAGTACGTATCGTCACTTATTTCACAAAATCAAAAAACTAATTATATTAAAGTAATGTCAACAGCCATAACTTACTATTATTATTATTATTATCTTACACAGCTAGGCATCTGACCACAAGTTCGCAAGTTAGCGACACTGTACCCCTAGATGGAGCATGCCTAGTCTGGAATACACTGGCTATCAAAAAAGGCGACTGGCGACTTATTTTACAACTTATACCATAACATAGAACATGAGCTGTTGATCACCGAGCATCAGAACTGATATTGTTTTATAAATAACATATCCAGCAATTTAGCTCCGAAATCAAAAGTGGTTAGAAGCGACTTCTATAAAACCCAACTGCAAAAACTTTAAATCACTGTATTTTAACGAGTGAAACCACGGGATGCAATTAGTATAATTAGCATAAACATAGAAATCAGTCTTACGGTTTAGGCTCTAAAGGGTCACGAAGATTTAGACATACATACACACAACTTTTGCTGAGTTGGAGTCGGGTTGTGATAAATATTTCATTACTTTTAATTTATTTATTATTATATATAGTTTGGTTGTAATAATATGTGTAATGTTGTAATTATCGCAATTAAACTATTCATTCATTCATTCATTCATTCATTCATTCAACTATACAAACATACTCTCTAAAAACGATACTCACCTTTAGGACAGCTGGGTAAAAAGCGCATTAAAATCGGTTCATTTTTTTAGGAGCTATCTGTTTAGAAGATATTTATTATTAGTGGTAAACCTCTGGATCTTTTTACACCACAGAATACTTAATAAGAATAGTTATGAACGAGAATTATGCCTGCAAGCACGGAGTGTAGCATTGCCGCTGACTTCCAACCTAACTTTGCAACGCAGTGCAAAGTTTCTTATATTCCATCCTTTTCGTAATGTTTCTATGTTTTATACTTAGTAGTTGCTTGTCTAATTTGTTATACGAATTTAGCTCAAATTGAGATGGTTCAGTTTACTGTTAGTGGAAAATATTTAATTGATAAGTTCCTAACTTATTAGATAAGCTCTAATAAGTTAGGAACTTATCAATTAAATATTAATTGATAAGTTCCTAACTCAATAAAATATTTAATTGATAAGTTCCTAACTTATTAGATAAGCTCTAATAAGTTAGGAACTTATCAATTAAATATTTTTCAAGAATTACTTATTGTTTATAGATAAATAGACATATATTTGTGTGTAGTGTCTTTTAAAAATATATAACGTTAATACATTTAAGTATGAGTCTTTTTTGAGTTAATCGTAGTGACTCACCCTAGTACCTAGAATCTATATTCTAAGCCGCTTGTTATCCTAAGACTGGCTAGAATTAGGACATTAGAAAAAGAGGTTTTCATTAGTAATCATTTTTCTTTTCTTCCTTATTACAGCCATACTCGTATAAGTGTACTTATGTTCTCTTATTTCTCAGAGTGCTCTGAGACTGAGTTGGATAATTTTATTCGAAAGCTTGTAAATATACTGGTAGGTCATAAAAAAATATTAATTGTTCTTATAAAAAAACATAAACTCAAAAATATATAGGTGCATGCCTAATTAAAGTTGATTATAAACTTTTAATTATTTCACCTGTCCCATTGTTTGTAATCAAGTCTAGCGAGCTACGTCACAAGCACTTCCTTGTTGGACTCTAATTTGGTGCACTTACCTAGCTTCGGTGACAATACAATATGGTATCATGGAGCTGATCTGATGATGGAGAAGGAAGTTAGAAATATTTATTTCTTGCTTCAGGTCCTGGCCAGGCTCCTGCATCAAGTCTCCTAGCCGAAGTTAGGCCAGCGTGGTGGACTATGGCCTACACATATCTTATTGTGGGAGACCTATGCCCAGCTGTTGGACGCTATAGATTGAAACATAGGTATTACTTGTTCAAAAGTGTTAGTAACTAGCTGTTGACAAAGAGCTAGTAATGTCGACGTATAATCGTTGCCATTTAGCGTGGTAATGCCGCTAGTATACTATACACGCTGCATTTGGATTATTTGTAGATATTTATTGGTTTGGAGGTAATCCATATTTTTTGTTGTTGTAGTAAATCACTATTTTTCATAATAAAGGCAGGTGTGGTTTTAATTCTGCGACAGACTGAACAGTAGGTCGGTACTTTACGTTAATTGGGTGTATCGCATTTAGAATTCATTGAAGCGGCCATGTTGGCTCCCGGGATCCACGCAATCTAAACTACTACGTTACACGATACAAAGGCCTTCCTTATTAGTTTCAGTTTAATGTGTAGATTATCGTGGATTAAATCGTTATGTTCGCTAGGTATATAACATTATTACTTACTTATTATGTAGTTAATTACTATATTATTATTGTATTTACATCCGAACATTTATTACCTCTGGTACTATTGCTTGACACTACTGGTAGTGTCAGGGAAATTTTATTTTTCTATGATAAAAAATAGAGGAAACAAAAAAAATAAAAAAAATACTTATGGACAAGGTTGCAAGTGACATATTAGCTAGTCCGAGAAATAAGAAGATTTAAAAAAACAAAAGACAGCCGTAAATTACTCGTGCCAAGGGAAATTCATTTTCCCTATACACTACTAGCGACACTGTAGCATCTTGTGAAATTAACACTACCTACCGGTAGTGTCACGGGAAAGTAAAACTTTCCATAACACTGCCAGTAGTATAAATCAGTAGTGTCTAAGGTAATATATGTATCCGACATAGATACCCTCGTTAAATATCGCGAAGATATAACATTCGTGACGTATTCCGAAAGTCCTATCGTCTCTACATCATTAGTTTTGATTAACTTCCAAATTATATTAAATTTTCATTAAATTGTAATTTGTAAAATATTATTGATATTTTAATATAACTGTCTATTTATTGTATCTTATTTAATTTTGACTATTGAATAAAATACTTTCTCAAATAATTTGGTACAAATTGCTTAATACTTGTACGCCTTGCATCATCTGCATGCATCTTATCCCCTAGCATCTTACCGGTACCCTAGGGACCTAGGGTACTGATAGGATGCATTTTATTCTTTTGTTGTTTGAATTAAAGTACTTCCACTTAGAACCTACTTTACTTTATACCTTTAAACTGTATTAGTAATAACAATTTCGTACCAGATGTTCACCCAGGTGAATAAAGTGGAAATTAAAGTTACACAAAAAATGCCGATTTAAACAATACAATTCTTGTACTATAAGTCAATAAAACGAGTCGCTTATAAATGTTTATATTTTTAAGTTCTTTATACATATTTTTGCGAAAGGATATTCAGTTATTAAAATATCCGCAACATAAAATTTTACTACACCAAGTATATTGATCACGTCTTTCTCATTGTTTCAGAATTATATCATTCTTGTCACCATCACAAGTGAAATGGTGTCTTCATTTTCAATATGTACTCTCCAAAGTGCCGAACTTCGCGCTCGATATGCATAGAAACATCTAGAAGAACACAGCAAAGCTCTTAATGCGCGGTTTAAATTCCATCGCATCGTCGGTAAGCAGCAATAAAATTGGCACTGAAACGTCAAGCGATATGGTAATGCGAGTCTCTTTGCATTCGGCGCGCGCCACCGATATTTCACGGGCAGATCTGAGAGGATTCAGATAAAGTGGATCTCATAGTAAGGAAAAGGTTTCGATGACGTCAAACTCGCTGTCAATCCTAAAACCATTAGATTTGTTGATGTAATTTAGTTACCTACTTTGCAAAAGTAATCTTGTCTATGTATTTCATAGACAACATGTTGGTTGATTTTAATATTTTAAAATGGTAATACATTATAAATGATACCCATTACTAATATTCAAGAGGATTGACAGCGAGATTCACAAACCATGTACTTTATTTAAGTAGTCACAAAGCTGTAGAGTAGTTTCACACTAAACGTCAAATGATTGCTAGTGTCAGAAATTAAATGCATGAAAAATTGTGAGTATCAGTTTTTTCTAGACAAGCGTGCTACATTTTAGGTCACGTCGTCACTTCATCTCGCGAGTTAAGGTCAAATGCAAACACTTCTAGAAATATAACTATAAACCGAAAATAAAAAAAACAACGCTGCTGAATACTATTGCTATCGTAAAATTTTTGATATAACTGTTGTCATGGCTAATTGATACACTTATTGTTTTCTTGATCCTGGAATGCCGATTGATGACATCAAACCTCGCCTAGAATGAAAACTGATATCAGACACAATCCTTCATATTAGCAAAAATATTATGTATTTTCAAAAGCCTGTTCCATATTCGCCTATCATTCATACCACCTGAGTGTCGGCAGATTGCGGCTTACACTTACACCAAGCGTTCCGCTTATACTACGCCTCGCTGAACCCACCCCGTACTCTAATCTACACCTTAACTACCCCCGAATAAAGCCTACACTCCCATAAATTCAAACCTATCTCTGCGACTCCAAAGCTACATTTGTCAAGCAAATAGACGCCCTATGATAAGGCAAGAAAGAGTAGGAGAAATACGATTTGAAGTCGAGACGTATTGCCATTGAAATGTAGATTTCATTGAAAATATGATTTGATAATGTGGAATGGGAAATTCGTAAATGGAATTCCGGAAGTCGGTACGTTTCTGAAATCTTTGATCTTGAGTTGGGATGGTCGATAATGTGAAGAATTATAGTTCTCAAGACTTTTCTTAGTAAGACTAATTGCTCTACATGAATTTCCCTTTAAATGCAAACAAAATTCTCCGATTTAGAGTTTCTTTTTGGGATACTATCTTAAAAGATAAGGTAGTATTAAATATACCATAAAAATAGAATTGTGACATAATCATGTATGAAAGTTCAGAAATAATCTCAAAATTGTAGAAGTAATGAAATTGTTTAGATTTTTTATTCTTTCAAGACAATATCGGCTTTTCTTTTTGGGAGATACTGTCAAGTTTTTATGCCACTTTATTTCTAATGGAAGCGTGCGTAATCATTCATCTAATATTAGTAATGGGACACATGACAGTCACTTGCAACAAATGTCATTAACGTCGAATTTAATACCAAAGACGCAAAAGGAATCGACAGTAAAACAACTGTCATTACCTAGTAAATATTCAGTCCAAATACTTCCAAAATAGACCAGCAAACTTTCGTACTCGAAAACTGAAAAGAGAAACTATTGACTACTCCCAAAACAGTTTTAGTAAACTCCTAAAAGTTTAGCCATCTGGCAAGTCTTGAACATAATCCTTAGCTAGCTTTTCAGACTTTCACGAAGCTTAGAAGCTATTTGCAATTTTACTTTCTAGAAAATTTTACTATTTCCTCAACAAAAAGCAAACAGTTGAGAACAAATAAGTGCAAAATGCAGTTTTCTAGAAATTTTATTTGTTTGGTCTATAAGAAAGTTCTAAATCTTTGTTTTTAGAAGAATGACTTTACCTTTATTTTCTGTCACTTTAAAACATATTTGTAAAACAAATCAAAAGTATAGTAAATGTTTTAGTACAGCGAGAAAAAATACCTTGACAAAGTACATAGAAAACATAGACGATGATAGTTTGATCGTTGTAGAAAAAGTTACATTAAACTCTGTCAAAACGAAACTAAAATCGATTTCACATGATTTAATTTTTTCGCTCTTACCTCAACAATGTAACCATTACCAAATTCAATGCGCGTGTTAGTATAAGTAAAAATGTGTGAAAATAAAAATTACAATGATTTCTACTGTACAATATATGTACGAATACAAAAAGATACTAAAATCAAACGGCTAAATTCAATAGGTTCTTGCCTAAAACTTCCATTGAATCCAAATTTAAATGCCTTTCAAGTTGTGCTCGTAGCAGTAAAGCTGGATATAAACATTAAAGGATGCTGGTATCCAATTCAGGGCAAATTAGTCGAGGTGACACCGGTTGGATCTGTTACTAACGCCTTATCCAACTAACCCGCCGTACTAAACACACGAAAAAACTAATGAATGATTTAACTCTTTATTACAGACACAGAAATATCAAATATACAGAAAAAAAAACAAATTAATAATATTTTTTTCTGGGTGAGAAGACAATTTGCACATTGATATATGGCATACTGTATTCTACTATTTTAAATTATAAGAAGCAAATTAAATGATTTGACTTATAAAATATAATATAAAAATCGGAGTTTATATTTTTTTTAAATTTAATGTTTAATAAAGACAATAAAATTCTAAACATAGACTCCCGAACTAAAAACATTAAACGTTGCAGCTATCCAATCCGGCTGAATGTAAATAGGTCTGTACAGGATAAAACAGAATTTCGTTTGAGTCCGCGTTGAAAAAACGCTGAGCTAAGCGCCGCAGCTCAGACTCAGACAAAAACTGAGGCGGCTACGGCGAATTGCTTTGTGACACACAGACTCTAAGACTTTATACGTAATTAAATAATATAGAGCTAATTAATAGCAAATATACAAAAATAGTGATTGATTTAGAGACAGCATAGTTAACATTCAAAGTTAGTGAAAGTGTTGTGATTAAATTACATATCAACAAAATTTCTTCCGCTTAGTAGAAATTGATATTTCTACTATTGATATTTCTACTATTGCTATTTCTTAGTTAAGTTCAAATTACTTGTTTATTATCTCTTGGCTAGATAGTAATAGTTTTAAGGGACATCTTGTACGGGTGACCCTTATATCAGAGAGAGAAAAAAGACTGTAGAGAAGCTTCCTCGGCAAACCAAGCGAATTTATATTTTTTTAAACGTACAAAACTGACATAGTTTTGTACGTTACAAGATTTGTGTGTATGGGTATTTCATAATATAGACAAAGCTTGGTATATTGGTTCTGCGATATTAAGAAGTTTTTAGTCTTTGTAGATATTTGACTTTGAGAGAATTTTCCCCTAAAATAAGAGACATTAGGTGCACGCCATTAACCATATAAAAATATTTGGCATTTATTTGGAATAAAAACAATATGGCCACGAGACCTTGGTCTATTTCATTAAAGTAACATAATAACATGCACGTCAAAGTACTCATGTCTATAATGATTGATTAGTGTGTCTGTGTGTATCGCGCGAGGCAAGCTTCAATTAAAATAAGTCCGTCTCAATATTCTGTCTTTGCCGTAACTTTATATAGCCTCCGGTCGTCGTCCCTTTACTGCGATATAATTGTTAAAACTTACAACCACTGTCTTTAATTAAATATCTTTATTAATGTAATATCACTGAAATTAGCGACGATTGCGTCTAAACTTGAAAATCTTATCTTGCCCTTTTAAGAAGTTATGGATATTTTTTCTCAGGGTTTTGTAGATAGTGTCCTGCTAATTAGGTCTAAGAAGTTTTCTAATAATAAAATAAAAAAAAAACTCTGAAAAATACTTTCAAAAATAATCGTTGATAAATATAATAAATGATCTTCAGTAAAAGAAAAGAATGATACCGGATATGACGACTTTTTATTTACATATAATAGAATATATATATATATATATATTTATTTATTTATTTCACAAATGCGTTACCTACTTAATTATGTCCAATTAGATAGTTTGTATTTTTGTAATATGTATAACTTTAAGATAAATTATTAACCGATTTTCTACGATATAGGTTAACAATTTATCTTTACTTACCGAGTCGGCGCAACGACCCAACCGTGTCTTGGCCTCCGATACTAAAAGGCGCTACCCCTCTCTGTCCTTTGCCAGCTCGTGCCAGCTATCGGCCCCGAGCTTTTGGAGATCTTTCGTCACCTCAGTCTTCCACTTATGATATAGGTAAAATTTCTTTACCTCTGGTTTGTACTATATTTGCTCCATTCATATTAACTACTTGTTTTAGCTAGTTTTTTATGATTGATATTATTGTTTTTATTTTTAATCGACTGCTAAAAAAGGTTATGTTTTTCGAGTATATGCATGTATATTTCTTTGGCACGCTCTAGAGCCAAAGAAATATACATGCATGCACATGAAAGAAAATAAGCCAAGCCGTTCAGGCTTGGCTTATTTTTATGTGAGTGGTGTCAATAGATTCGTCTTAGTCATAAGAGTGACACTGGATACATAAAAATAAAAATAAAGATAATACGCAAGTTTAACGATTTAGCAAACGCGTTTTTTGAACTCACTTCTAGCAGCAAAGACATGAAAATTTATAAATGGATTTATTAAAAATACTGTTGTATCCTAACACAAATCGCATGTTCAATAAGCTACAAATCACACAATCAGTCTAACATTATAAAAGCAAAAGATTGTATGTGTGTAAGTATGATTGCTTGTTTTTTCCTTCACGCTTAAGCGGCTTTGAATGAAATTTGGCACGAAGTTATTGATACACAGGCAGCTTTTTATCCTGAAAAATGTAGGTGTTCCCATGAGATGATTAAATATCTACCGCGGGTAAAACCGCCGGGCGTAGCTAATAAGTAAATAAACTAACGAACAGAAAGAATGTCTCAAACATAGTTAACTATATACATGTGACAGTAGGTACATAATTATACTGAATCAGAAGGTAAAGTAGAACTCGCCTGCCTTCAGATCGCAGCCGGAATATATTACACCTGGGATGATGGAGGGTTAAAACTTATACATCATTTGGATGTGGTTTTTATTGTACAGTTACAATTTTTGAAATCACGTAACTAGGTAACTATGGACAAACATGGGCAAAGTTTTCAGAAAGGACCATACTCTACGATTCATCTAAGGTTCTATTTTATTTTAACTCAATATATTGATGAATTAAAATTTACGATTCATCTAAGTTTTATGTTTTCTTTAGAAAAATTAAGAAAAATTAAATGTCTAACTACAAATTGTTTAACAATATATATGTGTATAATGAAAAAAAAGCTATTTATCTATCTTTGAATGAAACAAGTTAGCGTGAACAGAATTCTAGCGGCATTACTCGTACTACTCTGACTGGCGATGCGTATACTTTGGGTCTATTAATTTATTTATTTGTACAAAGTATAAGCACAATTTTATATCCTTCTATAGTAAAAATGCGAAATTTTGTGTGTGTGGATGTATGTTTGTTACTGTTTCACGCAAAAATCGCTAAACCGATTTGGTTTCAAAGTAAAAGTTCTTAAGTGTAGCAGAAAGGTGTGACAAACAAGGTGTAACAGAAAGGTGTGACAATACATGTATATGTAATACTTAAGGGTGACCTACCTGTCAAAGTGTAGAACAAAGTTTTACAAAATTCGAGAATAAAATTATTAGTTTCTCCATGAAAAAATGCCATACTCGTACTAGGCCAGGACATGCATTCTCTAAATTACAATCAAGATGTATAAGAATAACCGTGTTTCTAGCAAATAAAACAAATTTTGACTGTACAACAAAGCAGTATCCAAGCTTCACTACAAACTATTTATATGCCAACTTTTATAAGTTTGTATCAACCAAGAACAGAAACACAATCTACGTATGTACAATATAATCTGCAGCAATTAGCATGGTTTGTCTATGAATCTTACGCCGCGTATAAATTACCCTCTCCAAAGCCCTGGCATCTGTCCTACCCCCCTACCCCCTACTTACATAGTGCCTACCGCCAGCTTAATCTGCATATCGTTACGTGTCGCAACTCATCCATAATAAGTAATGAGACGGTGGAGCAAGAAGGGAGGCGATTGAGGTTTCTTGAGTATGTATTAATAATTAGACAGATTTGAATTTACCTACTTTTTATTCGACTGCCAAAGAATTAAAAAGGTTTATGTTTTTCGAGTGTTATATTTGTATATTTGTTAAGCTCGCTCTACATCCCCAAACGGCTTGTCGTAATTTTACGAGAGTGGTGTCAATAGATTTGTCTTCATCGAATCGGTGATAGGCTATACTAGCTGCGTCTCGCTATTTCACTTGCTAAGATACCCGGCTCTAAAGTTCTGCCAGTCGGCATCTGCCACTGCTCTTGCCTTAAAGTATATACTTTTATTAACTTGATATAAAATCGATTCAATTGCATCTTTAATTATGTAGTTGCTTAATTAGATTGCATATTATTCTTATATAATGATGGTTACACGATAGTGCTGTGCTATAAACTTTATAAAATATTTTTTTTTTATGTTTCATTAAAGTTATGATAAGTCGTAATAACAAGACAAAAAGAACAAAGAAAAACCTTACATCATAGTCCCGTGCGTTAAGAAAAAAAATTACAGATTCTATAAAATTATATTATATCATATGGTTCCTAAAACAAAATAATCTCGTGCCTTTTGAATCGACAATATAATATTTTCAGTGTTTGATATTTTATTTTAAAATGTTTAATTATTCAAAATGTTGGACTGTAAAGTATTTCAACATTATTTTTTTAATTCAGTTTGTTTCGAAGCACATAAGATAAATATGAGATATGCTGGCATTCGTAAAATGCATATATTATTCAAAGGAAATATCTGATATACTTACCAGCTTACATCTTCTGTAACAAAAACATATTTTCTTCATTAATTACACGTGATAAATATTATTTTAGCGATTCAAATATTTTTTTAACTGCACTGTTTAAATTGGTCCCGAATTTTGCAACTTTGAATCAATGTTATCAGTATAGTCTTTATTCAGGCGTGATAAGATTGAAAATGGTAATTTTGGTAAGTATAACGAGAATATTTTGGCAATTCATCTAAGACCCAAATTTGTCAAGTTTGCTTTTAATGTTGATATTTCATATTCTAAGCCTTTAATGGGCCGTATGTTTGTGTAGCGAGATTTGTTTGACTTGATGTAATTTTGTTAACAATTTATAAATGTTTGGGTTGTCGCTTGATTTCGTTCACTTGGGATCTCGAGTGTAAAAGGAAACTGGTGTAATTATGATAAAGTAGCATTCACCAGACTAACTGACTTATAAAATTAGGAGGTTTTAAAGTCGTCATATATGTTATTTTTAGGTATGATTTGCCCTGACTTCTCAGCAAAGAGTAAAAACTTATCTGACGTAAAACTAAGTCAAAGTCAAAGTCAAAGTCAAATCATTTATTGGCCTTATAACTGCGTTTGTTACACTACGAGTAGGCAAGTCAATACGTACAATAATGAATTATAATATTATGACGAAACAAGAGTTAAAATTTAAAGAAAAATCAAAAGAATAAATTTGTGTCTAGATAATAATGTTAAATTTAATATTGAAGTCTGATTACTATATACATAATACTTAGTTATATATCAGTCCGGTAACATTACAAGTCAAGTATTGTTTAATGTCAATATCCATTTTAATTAATAATTCGAGAATGAATATTCAGTCAGATCAGTTTGTAAGAATTCTTTTACTGAGTAAAAAGCAGTGGATTCGAAGAATTTTTTTTAATTTACACCTAAAATCATTGCCATGTAAGTTAGCTACAGGACGAGGTAATTTATTGAACATAAATATCTTAATCCAGATGCCTTGTTTCTTTACTTTGGCTAATCGAACTTTTGGTTTTGTTAGAAGTACGTCCGGTCTATTGCGATCTCTAAGATTGTATGGTATGTGATTCGGTTTTATCATTAGATTTTCTTTCTCGTCAAAAATTTCTAAGAGGCAATTATAAATATACATGGATACCGCTGTCACTTATTAGTAGAAAAATATTCATGTGTTTTGAATATCGTCATTTTAAGAATCTCGGCTTAGTTACACCTCTTAAAACTCAAGAACGGCTGAATCAATATTAGTGATCTATGACTTAAAGGATTTGTCTCTATGACCAGTAATAACAGCAGAATATAACTATTATAATATCGAATAATGGCAAAACAAACTATATTTTTTTACAAAACTATGTTTCATAGTATTTCGCCATCTTCCGCAATTGACAGCTCATGTCATTGACGATCACCGACGTAGACATCGCTTTGAAGTTCAACATGAATGCACTGAATATTGGAAATATTTACTACTTTGATATATCGTATTGAAAACTGACTTTAGTTTTTGCCATTAATTTGGCGCACAGACATAAGTTTTGGGAAAAAGATATTATAAAATAC
Source organism: Ligdia adustata (assembly GCA_947049295.1). Lineage (NCBI taxonomy): Eukaryota > Metazoa > Arthropoda > Insecta > Lepidoptera > Geometridae > Ligdia > Ligdia adustata. The sequence continues at coordinate 9,426,036 of OX346237.1, forward strand.
TAGATATGACCGTTTTATGTTTATATTGCAGATAGTTTTGTAACAACTTTTAGATCTACGAGCTCGAGTGAATGTCATTCACCTTTATCACAAAGTTTATCTCAAGAACATTACCTAGCAATCTAGAACAAGCTGAACTGTTGTATATTTGTATAGATTTTAAAGCTGAGTTTATACTTCAAGCGTGTGCAATTTTTTAATGGTTTATCATAAACTGATATAAAAATCTACTAAATCCAACACTTTTTTTTTGTTCGAGGGCAAAATCTTCTATGTGATATCCGAAATGAATAGGGTGCAACCGGTTTGTGTAGTGTTGTCACTTTGCAATACTCTGATATAGGACACATTCGTGCATATCGATGGATTCGGGCTTCTTGGGGCTTGTTTGAACGGCTGTTGAGTACCCTAACCCTGATCACCCTCATGCAGGAAGGTTTTTAGTAGCCTTTTACGACAGATAGAGGATACTGCTGCAGTATTTTAAAACCCCTGAAATAGAGTTATCATCCCAGGATCTAAGACAGCATAAAATATATAGCTAGGTATTAATTAGAGTCGAGATTTGACACGTCTCGCATCGGCTGCTCGCCGCGCGCGCGATGTATGGTTGAAGACACGAACGACGAAAGTTTACCGAATGTGAACGAAACTATAGTAGGACCTTTCCAACAATCGGGCACGCGTGAAACCTCGTCTTCTTAAACAATATGACTAGAACAGTAATAAAAATAATTTAGCATGGCATATCTATCATGGGCATGGCTATCCCCAGCCTTACTCCTCCGTCGAGCAACGCTCGGCTCTCATCCCAAAGGGAATTCTCAATGAAACAGACTACGCGGAACGTACTGCTAACTACATTACATATTCTGATTGTAGCCAACTATCTACCACATGTGGAATAGTACACAATATTACAGAATATCCTGATCACTAGCTTTACGTAAAGACTAATCACGAGTATATGTTACGAACATAGATGTTCACGGTAAATTAAAACTGAGCCCTTATTCACGATGCATATTTCAACATGTAACAGCCGCGTTATTTTTATTCGCGTGAACTGTTTTACTATGCCAAATTTCATTTGTTATGTTGTGCCGTGGCACGAAACGCGCTCGCTTTGGATCGGCAGAATAACGTATTGCGTCAACATAACGTTATTATAACACCGGTTTACCGTAAAGGATCTCGTTTTCGTTGGAGAATAAGGGCCCAGATCAATACTAAACGAGTACTACCTTTAGTTGAGAAAGAAAAAGATATCTGCAATCATTTTGTATCAATGAATAAAGATTTATTTTTACAAACAGAATAAAAACGAAAAAATATACATTTGAGAGTCGGACTTGATCAGTGGTGGTCGAAACTAATCTTGACCTGATTCTTATTCAGGAAAAATGCTAGCTGCAGGAGTCAGCGCTGGTCTCTCGTGAGAAGACCTCACGCAGGTCTCACATAAGTAAAAATATGTTTTGAATTATTTTGCATGTTTAGCAACTTCTCAAAAAGATAAAAGTACTGAATTCAACTCGTGTGTTTTTTTGTAGTTGTGTTTGTTGCGCGATTTCTCTAAAACGGTTACACTGATTTGAAATATTATTTTTTTTTGAAAGGGTTTCACAAATGTGCCCAGTTCAATTTTATTAAAATCGATCCAGATGTTTGATTTCAAATCGAAATAGCTGACAAAGTTCTTTCGCCTACCGTGACGGAATTCTTTAGTATTTTTTTAAGAACTTGTTTATTTTTTTATAACAAAGCAGTTTTGCAGGGAGAGAAGAAATAACATGTACTCGTATGTGCAATCTAAGTGATATCTTGTATTAGACATACGGCAAAGAGACCTTACAAACTGAACGAAAATGCTACGAAATAATCCACACTTGAAACAGACATTTTCTAACGGTGAGATATATGTTGCTGGAAGGGATATCTAATGCAGAGTTTTTTTTTGTGACTTAACGTTATTTTTTGGAGCTTTCCTAGAGAGCCAGTGTATTCCAGACTAGATATGCTGGAGCATATCTAGTCTGGAATACAATAGTTTAGTATACTGGAATATAACAGTATAGTGAAACTGTAGCTCAAGATGGATCTTGAGCTACAGTTTCACTGACTTGCGTGGTCGTGCAAGCTTGTGGTAAAATACTTAGCTGTCTTCGTTAAAAAAATATTTACTTACTTTTTTCACATTTTATGCACATAATTAAAAGTTTATGTGCAATTTTAAGATAATGTGCGTAACTAAATACGATTCAAACGGAGGTTTAGTTTGAAAAAGATTTTTTAATTAATATTACAGGAGAAATAGAAATAATGACCATCAATATAATATAATTTAATTATTTAGGGTTATCAGCTGAATTCGAGAGAAAATAGTCAGCTGTTTCATACAAAAAGTTCTTTCAACCATAATAAAATATCACTAATAACTAAACAAAGCAATCATAATGTAAATATTTGTCAAGAGAACTGTTAAACTAGGAACTAATATTAAGTAATCGTATATGAATGAGATTTGTAAGTTAAATTTTTAAAGTAATTCTTAATTCAAATGTTTAAAGGTTTAAAGGTCAATAAATATTACTTTACTTTACTTTGCTCGTCGACAAAATGTATGAAACAGCTGTTTTTTTTTAATTCGGAGTTGGTCCCATATTGAAAGTTGTTCCTAAAGATGAGTATAGTGACCCCCTTTCGGCTTAGTACACCCCTAGCTGATAACCCTGTAGATACACATTGCTGTAGATACAACGGCTTTAAATAAACATTGTAAACCCAAACTGTTATAAGCAGTAGTTTTATCGCTAAAACCAAAGTAAATTTGTTGGGAAATGTCAGATATTTGTCTTTTTAGGAAGTGGATTGAAGCGAGATTGGACAAACCCGACAGCCAAATCGTTAAACTTGTGTATCATCCTTAATTATTTTTTATAAACCCAGTGACACTCTCACGACTAAAACGAATCTATTGACACCACTCACATAAAATATAACAAGCCGTTAAGACTAGAGCGTGCCAAAGAAATATACATACACTCGATAAACATAACCCTCCTTCTTTCGCAGTCGATAAAAAAAAATCTAACACTATCTTCAGTTTACGTAATGATCATACACTAGTTTTTAATAAGGTTTTACGTTTTGCATACTTTCCAACGTCCATGATCACAGTACGACTGGCAATCTTAGTAAAGTTTCACAATTTCTTTTTAATTATTGCATTTTTTTCATTTGATTATTGGCATAATTTTAAAGGTATCTTTTCTTGCGTGTCTATATCCTCCCGACCTACATAAGGTGCCGTTTAGCAGGTGTGTGTAATAGCCCCCTTAATAGCTGTCTGCAATATTGTTCCATCATATTGTTTTCTTACGAGCGTGTTATTAAAACTACGAGGTTTATGATCTGATAATATGAGAAATTTTATTAATATTGCTCATATATTATTATTTGTAAGATTCATATACAAATCAAATATCAAATTATAATACTTCGTCGTTTTTTCGTCTGGGATTAAAAACCAATTGGCACACTAACTATGTACATCCGTTAATCCAATCAGCTCAGATTAAACTGGCAAATTTCCCAGCCAAAAACTTCGTGCAAGGAACATAGAATAAAATTTCAGAAAAACATTTGAAATCAACCAACACAAGTCTCGATGTTTCTTTACGAAGAGAAAATGCAAATTCACCTAAGGACTGAAATCAGCAAAGTTAAATTTACAACTAGTTTACATAAAATAAGCTTTATGGTTCAGATAATATAGTTCAGGAAAAACGCACTGTAAAATTGGTTTCATCTTCAACTTAAATACTGTTGTTATGCAAACAAGATGCAATTTGAGAAACGTTCAAAGTAGTGAATTTTTACTGAAGATTGCTGTAAGCGCTGAAATATAGATTGGATATTACAATATGCTAAGTGATTGGAATTCTAAAGATTAATACTTTATCTTCTTATATAAAAAAATCAATTCCTGTTCGTTTGTCTTGCCAAAACAAAAGAACGGCTGCTCCGATTTTGCTGATTTAGAATATTTGTCGTACTCCAGAGAACGTTTAAAAGGTAACAAACATAAATAACTGTTATGCGGTACGAAGTTCGCCGGCTCAGATAGTTGCTATTATTTTGTATCAGTAGAAGTGGGGAGACTCTATTTACAATTTGCATCCACAACCTGGCAGTTCACATAAAAAATTGGTATTAATGTAAAATTAGCCTAGATTTGGTAGTTTTATACGTGTTATGTTATGTTATATGTAAGTGATAAAAATCACAAAATTCATTTAAAAGTAAGTAAATCATACCAATATTGTTGTCACAAATCACTGGTGTAAAAAACTATTTAGATTTTACGAAATATATCTATTTATTTACCTTTTTGTGAATCTATTTGACGAAATAAAACCTATGTGACGAAATAAAGAAAATTTAGTTTTCTTCTTCTTTTTTTTTCTTGTATTTCTTCTATACAGAAGAAATAAATAGTATCTAACTAGTATCAACTAAATTTTCTTTATTTCGTCACATAGGTTCTTAAGATATAAGAATGGTCATGCTTAAAGCTTTGATGATTTTCATTTGTGTAAAATTTTCAGGTAACTTATATTATAAGAATTAAACAAAACCAAAGTATTCAAAATAAGACCAGGCATAACAAAGATTTCAAAGAATTGAAAAGAAACCTGTTCTATTTTTGAAGTCAGTTATGAATTATTTTCTGTACTAATACTTTTCCCCTATATTTATTTGCGTTTTATCCCTTAACGAAGCTTGTTTGTACGTTTGTTTCCGCGCATATAGTTTTCTCATTTGCGATGTTGATTATACTCTGAAGAGTTATCAAAACTTGCGAACAGATCGAGAGGTAAGGCGGAGGATATACTTGATACCTTCGTAATGAGGCTGTCTCATCATCATCAGCCAGAAATCGTCCGATTTGTTTCAACAAGCTGTCTGGGATTATTATATTATTAGTGTGTAGACGACCACGATATAATTCTTTAACATAGTTGACTAACTAAGCATTTTAAAGCATCTCTAAACTGAAATATTTCTCATTGCTCGTATGATTATATAGGTTGATATAGGTGATCAAAGTACACAAAAATCATTAAAAAGGCGCCCTTATTCACTTGCGTTATGTAAGCAAAAACGCGGTACAGACTAGGTGAGACCAGCCAGAGACATAAATAAAATAAAATTATAAAATAATGACAGCTATATCAATTTATATTTATAGTAGTTTATTAGAGGTACACGAGAATACGGAAATACAGGAAAAAAGAATTTCACGTAATAATAAAAAAGGGCGAGTCCTGCCTGTCAACAGATTATCTAAGTGTAAGAAACAGGGACTTTACACCAAAATATTAATGTACAATAAATTACCAAATAACGTGATGGAACTCAATTTTAAAATATTTAAACAAAAAATATATTTTTTTAAATAAATCTATTTTATAAACTTAGTGAATATATGTGAATGCAGCTTGTGGAATCATCGTTCTTGTGTAACGAACAACAATTACAAAATGTTAGTAATAGGTAAAGAAATAAATGACAATGTAAATGTATAATATAATTATAATAACTATTTGTTCTTAGAACTATAAAAGTATTTATAAGTTAAGTTTCTTTTTAAAGTAATTAATAATGAAAATGTAACAAGACTTGCCTGTAACGAATGTTATTTAAAGGCCAACAAATATTTCTTATTCTTATCCTTATAAACATGTAGATCATTGCGGAAGGCCTACGTCAAAGAGGCGTCTGCTACAAAACGACAAAACTAATTATTAAGCTGACCAAAAAATTACCAATACAATATTTAATTAATAATAACATATATTTTTTGTTTTATTTATTTTGATGGAATTCAATTAAATACGAAACGATAGATATTTAAATTATAGTAAATGTAAATAAGTACAATACATGTAACAGTAGAGGTGAATGATGGCCGCTACACCAACATTTATATACTCGTACCAATAATAAGTGACGCTGTAGCGGAAATAAATGGATTTTCTATTTTATTTTAATTTTAACTATATTATTCACTTAGGTTATGTAATTTTAAGGCATACAAATTATTAGCAGGCGAGTTACGGCCAAACGCAAGCTTATCTTCTGTATAAAAAATAAACTAATTATGTCATAAACCATGTGAGTGCAATATGTCCAAGATGAAGTACGGACGCTTTGAGTTACACTTTGTTCACCCAGGTGAACAACTAGCAGTAGAAACTAGCAGTAGGTTCTCAAATAATATTTATCAGCGACGCCCGGGTGGGATCATCTATTTGGATTTTTGTTGCATGTTCATAAATTAGTCTAAGCACCGGTGAGAAATCGGGGAAGAGTTAGAAACTAATGATTACTGCGAACCTGTTGCCTTTTTTAAGTCTATTTAAAATAATTTTTCTCAAACCTAATTATCTTTTTCATCGGAAACTGTCTAACGCATAGCTACGCGTCAGCTAAACATTCCGCCGAGGACGCAGCCTTACTCTGAGAAAAACTTATCCAAGTTAGATTAGTCTGTCTGTTTGTAACTACAGTCATTGCCGACTACTACTGGAACGAATATATACGAGTATATACGAGTAAAACATAGGCAGGGTTCATTAGTAGTATTTTTTTTATTATAAAGTGTGTATGTCTCCAACCCGGGAGACATACACACTTAGGGGAGACCCGCACCTAACATTAGGAAGTTGTAAGTTACCTCGTAAAAATAACATTTTACAAAAGAATTGAGCTTAAACAGAAATATATTTGCTACAAGTAGAACTATAAAAAATGGCAATTGACTTCATTTCGACACGCGTCTAGAACATTTTTTGAGTTAAAAAACTATAACACTAATGTAAATAAAACTAATGAACTCTACCAAGTACGACTGATCTGATTTACCAGCTCTGAGAGAAGACCTAACAATTAAAAAAAAACAATTATCAAAATCGATTTAAAATTGGCGGACGAATCGTAAAAGTTGCCAAATTGTATCTTCGTAACAAACAAACAATCCGCCGAATTAAGAACCTCTTCCATTTTAAAGTCGTATTTTTTTTTCTGCTTCGAATAGCAAGAAAAGTCTGTAATAACGAGTGAAAAAATAAATTATAAAATGTTGGATCATAGAGAAAACAAAAAGCCAAGATAAAAAGTCTCATCAAAGCGCAGCAGATGCAAGTTTAATTTACATTTTATTTTAGAAAGTGCAATCAGTGCATCCGCGACGCCATCTGCACTGCAAACGTGAACTCGCATTCCGCACATCTTCGCAGGTTTAGAATTTTTTTAGCTTATGAGTAGATCGGAAATACAGACAGTGGATACAGATATTAAAAAAATTGCATCTATCTTCCACTATAACCGGGCAATAACTTCTGTTTATTCTTTCGTACCTGCTGAATGATTTTTAGGACACAAAATTTTAGTGCAGCCGTCTCGATTAATTTTCTTACTCATATTTTAGTTATGTACATGGTAGAGATTCCACAGAATCGCATTAAAAGCTTTGCATCTTCTTTTGTTGTGCAAACAGTTAGGTTGAAGTTCGCTGCAGAGTTCTCTTTTTACATGTAGTTATTCTGGTATTTTCAAATTGCGAGTAAATTAATTTCCTTGGGTAAGCGTGTCACCTCCTAGGCCGCATCGTTTGCTTTACATCGGGCGAGTTGCGATCAAACAAAAGCCATATTAATAAAAAAAAATATAAGAAAAAAGTTAAGGTATATTATGTCAGTCTGACCCTTTTCTTCTTATTGCTGTTATCAAACAATTAACTTTTTTAAAGACGAGTGTGTAATAAATATCCGTTGTAGGTTTTAATGTTCGCTGATAAGAAGTAAATTTTGGTTTTTATTGCTAATTTTTCTAAATTTTTTGATTCACTTATTATCTCACATTTTTTTTTCACATAGACATAATAGAAATAAGCGCTGTTACTGGTTTTTCACCAATAGGTGGTGAAAAACCAGTAACAGCGCTCATACATTTGTTTCTTCTAACAATTTTTGCATTGTAAAGCGACTGCAGCTAAAAGTATTCTCTGGAATGTCCTAATTCCGAAACTAGCAATTAGGTTGCTGCTACTGTTTCAAAATAAAAGGATAATATTATTATTTTAGAACGTGAACTAAATAAAAGTAATGTATTATAAGGATTGCAAGAGTATTTAGTTTAGTTCGTGTTTGTGTTAGATTTGAGAATTTCATTATATGACGAGCTATTATAGTATTTATAGAAGAACCATATGTAATCTGCCACGTCACACGCATTAAATATGTTTGTGTTCACGAGAAAGAAGTGATTAGAAGCGAGTTAGTAAAAACCCGACTGCTAAATCGTTAAACCTGTATATTATCGTTAATTTTCTTTTTTTAGATTGATGTACCCAGCGTCACTCTCACGAATAAAACGAATCTATGGCGTTCCAAAGAAATAAACATACATACACTTGAAAAACATAACCCTTATTCTTTCGCAGTCTGATAAAAACCTATCGCAATCTCCGAACCTAAAACTCCTTGTGCAAAAATCTAGTGACTCTATGATGAAATGCACAGAAACAAAATGAAATCTGTTGAAAGTAAGACCAAAAATAACAAAAACATTTTCGCAGATATTATATATGTGAGGGCATTATATACACCAGGTTGTATAACAGAAAATAATACCTAAACTTCGCACAACTCACGTCACACAGCGCGTCACACGCACAGCTTCTGTACCTACTACAATGGGCATCAGATGCAAACTTTTTGCTATTTTTATTGCGAAAACAAAACCATTGTTTTCGGCTTCATTGCGAATATTTTCAGCCTTTTTTTAAGTTAGTGTTTTGTTTTTGAAATTGATAATAGTTGGTTCTGTTCCGTTGAGCTGTGATTATTTTTTTCATTGAGTTTGTTCACAATGGCTGGTTTTGTGTGATTGGATAGTTTCGTCTACACAAATAAGTCATCTACTTTTGAACTATTTAATTCTAATACACAATATATAATTCTAATACACAAACTAACTTAAAAAGAACCTAAACTGTAAAAATGATTAAAAGTCTGAAAAACATTGATGTCCGTGTGGCAGAGTCCCAAGAACGCTGGCAGCATTCCCGCGTTGAATTGACACAGAAATCCTTTGAACAAGGAATGAGCCAGCTCTCTTGTCACCAGTGGCATCTATGAGTTTAGTGTATGCATATTGTTTAAAGAAACTCTTGGTTTGAGGATCCATGAACCAAAAGTTTCTACAGCAAGTGGGACGAAAATATAGTCTTCTGGAAGAGTCGTATATTTCCACCGCTTGGTATCTGCAGCAGCGTATTTTAACTATTTTGTATTATTTTTATTAAAATTTTTTAACACACTTTTAATCCTTAATTTTATAAGAAGCTACTTAAGGATCCGGTTATATTTTTAAGACAAATTACAGTTACTAGATTGATTGATTTTAGAGTTTTAGAGAATTGATTAAAGATCTACTTTAATTTGGCAGATCTACCTTAATTTCCAAAAAAACAGAAAGAACGATTCTACAAATCAAAATTTTATCCATTTTGAAAAGTCGAATAAAAAGGAAAGAAAATTATTTTACCTACTCAATTCTTTTATGCATTTTATATCACTATAAAATATATTTTTCACTCCGCCACAATATGTTCAATCCGACTTGTCTTAGTAGATACATAAAGGTCCCATATTCTACTCGTCCCGGATATGACGTCATGTAGAGTTAGGTAATGACGTCATATACGAACCCCCTTCCGTCGGTAGCGTTGTTAAATTTAATTACACCGTCGAGTAGGTATGACGCACTTTTATTAGCATTATGTTCGGTATAATGTAATTTTGGATTTTAATTTAAATTTTGTTGATGTTGGAGATACCTTCACCGTTAGTACGATTAAGACAAAAGCTATTCATAAAACGATGGTAACTATTTGAATGTAGGCAAATTGTCTCGTTTAAATGTAATAAATAACTTAGAAATAGTAATGAATTAATAATTAAAGTTGTGGTCGAGCGTGAGATAATCTAAACCTATTACTAAAGAACGTCCCAGGGGCTTTTTAAGTATACCTTTATTGCCATTAAAAATTATGTCACAATATTTAGCAAAAATTAAAATGTGGACATAATAAATAACCAAGAAAAATTTTTTGACGAGCCATAAATTTAAATACAACTTTTTCTCTCGTATTAAGTAATATAAAAATAATAAAGTAATAAAGTATGAAATAATTCGATACCACTAATTGAAATTTCATGAGAAGTACGCATCAACAGTGAACCGGCATACATTCTTCGGCGTCGGTGACAAGCGGCAGGCCTCAGGGTGGGTGGCCTGGCAGCATACGTGCGGGGTACACGTGCAAGTCTCGAACTGAAACAAGTAATACTTTTTTTATTTATAAACTCGTAGATCGATTTTAACAAAAAATTTTAAGTGTTAATGATTGAATTAAAAACTCTTAGTTAAACTACTGCTGCTACCGATTTTGATATAGTTAAAATGTTACCAATTCAAAATATACCTACCCTATTCGAAAATCGTTCGAAAAATTGGGGAACGTGCATTAAAAGATTAATTCCTATTTGTCACCCTAATCTGTCTCCGTAAGGTGACAAACAGGAATAAAAAGGTTCCAGCAAATAACTGAGAACCTCTTTTTTGAAGTTTGTTGAAAACAATAATTTAGAAAATTCTTATTTTCAACCAATCCGGTCCACTTTTCACTTTAACAATCCATTAACATACAGAAAATGAATAAATAAAAAAAAGAATTTACAACGAATTAAAAATCTCCTCCTTTTCTTAAGTCTGTTGAACTACCTTGACTTTTTTCCTCCGACTGGCAGTTGATCTCCGTATCTTCAGCCACCTGGGTCTTCTGCTAGCACATCTGCACCGCACGTTCCGTCGCCGCCTGGCTGACTCCTGCAGGTGACTCCTCAGGTCAGTCCAGGATCCACGATAGCAGGGAGTACCGCATGAACATGTGGTACCTACTTTCATAGATTTCATCATCAGATAAAAAGAGAAATACTCAATTTAACAGTATATGTTTATTACCTGATTTATTAGTGACGGCTAGACCTATTAAATACGACCGATCTTATACTTTCGATACGTTTTTTTATAAATTTTATCCTTTACGATCTAGCGATTTGATTTTAAATCAAAATAACTGAAAAGTTCTATCGACGCCTGCAGTAATGAAAGTCTGTAATCAATTATTTTTTTCAAAAATAACTTGTAATAATGCTAAATCATGTTATCATTCCGGCACCCAGATTCATAATGAGTTTCCGCTCGGATTCGAAAACTTTTCAACACGAATTACGCGAAGCTTGTTACGTAATCTAAAATATTAAATACTGATTATTATTTTAAGTTTCGATCATAACTTAGGATTTTCTAACAACTTTTGCATAATTCATGTAGCAGAATTTCGAATCCGAGCGGAAACTCTTTGTGAATTTGGCTCTGATCCGCTTATACACGTATACTAACAAAGCATTTTAAAGCCTTCACTCATTACCTCTTCATTTCTTCTTCTCATCGATCCTCGCTGTATCTTTTAACCTTAGAAGAACTACTACTTTTTAGTATATATCTTTCTAAGCCTAGGTAAGCCTTACCATGGGGCCGCATTGCATGTTATATAATTCACTTGGCTTAAATATTTATAATTTAACTCAAAGCAGCAGTTACTATTAAAATTCAAACTAGAAGAGCATTATTCAGCCCGGTCAGGCTTTAGATGGGTGATTGTAGAGTGGATTTTACTAATTAGTTGGTACTGTGGGAACGATGACTCAAAAGATGTGAATCTATCTCTGTACGGCGGTTTTCTGATTTTTTGTAAAAGCAAAAATTAAAAAAATACCATAAATGTACATCGAAACACACACACACACACTACTATTCTAGATTTACTAAGTTAACTGATTGATATAAATGTATATGTATTGTTCTTGATTTCAATCTTGTAACTTGATTTTCTTAAACTTTGAATGATCATAATATTAACGTGAAAATAGCTTACCCATTTTATTCGAGAAAATGTTAACAAATTAAACGTCATGTCCTTGTCGCAGCCATCTTGATATTGTGGTACCTACCTACATACGTATTTAAACGGGTTATGTCTACGTGTACATAATACACGTATGGTATTTTTTTCTTATGTTCCACTTGAACTAAATATCGAGTTCCATTCCGCACAAAAAGCTTGTCGGTAGCTGACGATGCGGAATGGAACTATACAAAAGGCCAAAGTCTCAATTTAATACTAAATTCCAGTTTAAGTAACTGATTGATCATTTATTCATATTCATAGATCATTATAGCCGATCTGACATTAAACATAATAAGTCATTTTTTTATCAAGACAGCTAAGTATTTGTTCACCAGCTTGCTCAACCACAAAAATCAGCAACAACTATGGCTCTAGCATGTATTGTTAAGTCATATTAATGCACTGGCTCGCAAGGAAGACTGCCAGAACACACCGTTAGGTGCTTATCGACACCTTGTTTAAATCAACTATTACATTATCCATTATCTAGCAAAATTGTGAAAGGGTCATTAGGTTTTGGTTCAGCTCTAGATCAAAAATTAAATTATATAATACAAATCCACTTTAAACCCTCCTCATATCGACTTTAAATAGGCATAAAAGAAGTGATAACAAAAGCAAGCAAACTTAGTTTCGTTCTGTTCACCGCTCCAAAGCTGTCAGAACAAAGCAAAGTTAGCTTGCTCTTATTTTCCCTTCTTTTATGCCTAACTCTAGCAGATAGAAGGGCTTTAAATATATTTGTTGTTATACAATCAAAGCCCTAAATCACAGATCCACCAACACTCCAATAAACCTACAGAGTCGTACATCAAAGTTACGTTCAGTAGAAATACCAAACTACAAGAGCAACTCAAATAAGCAATTAAACTATAGCCCCACGGATTAATTATTTGTTTGCAGACAACTCGACGATGTTTGGTTTGATCTAACTAATGTAACTCGAAAGCTTTTCTAACTTGATTATAATGACTTCCAAAAAAGGACGTAGGACATACGCAATACGACACAAATTTTTATTGATATCTCAAAGACGGCTCAAAAGATTTGAAAATCTTTTTGCCAAAGCTAAAAAATTTGCATCGGTGCTTGGCGATTCGAAGTCGTTAGTATTTTTTTTTTTTATTAAATTGGCTGGGCTGGACTTTTCGTTTGCGGGCGTGTCGCAGCCCACCTGTTACCCCAGCCCTCAATTTCTGTCTGTATTCTTAATGGTAACTTCCTCATACTCTAGTGAGCATGACAGACACAAATAAATATTGAAAAAACGAATAAACATTTTAAAAATAAATTAAAACCGTGTAACAAATGAATTTCACAGAAATAAATGAATACTGCAAACACAAATGAATAAACTAAAATCGTGTAAACAAATGAACATCTCAGAATAAATGAATACTGCAAATACAAATGAATAAACTAAAATCGTGTAAACAAATGAACATCTCAGAATAAATGAATACTGCAAATACAAATGAATAAACTAAAATCGTGTAAACAAATGAACATCTCAGAATAAATGAATACTGCAAATACAAATGAATAAACTAAAATCGTGTAAACAAATGAACATCTCAGAATAAATGAATACTGCAAATACAAATGAATAAACTAAAATCGTGTAAACAAATGAACATCTCAGAATAAATGAATACTGCAAATACAAATGAATAAACTAAAATCGTGTAAACAAATGAACATCTCAGAATAAATGAATACTGCAAATACAAATGAATAAACTAAAATCGTGTAAACAAATGAACATCTCAGAATAAATGAATACTGCAAATACAAATGAATAAACTAAAATCGTGTAAACAAATGAACATCTCAGAATAAATGAATACTGCAAATACAAATGAATAAACTAAAATCGTGTAAACAAATGAACATCTCAGAAATAAATGAATACTGCAAACACAAATGAACATCACAAAATCGCAGAGACAAGACTTGTTTCCAAAGACTTATGCGACAACAACCATTTGTTTCTGCGATGATTATTTGTGAGCATAGTCTATTTTGTTTTGGTGTCGAGAAAGATTAGTAATATAGTTCTGCCGCTGCCTTGATACGAGTACAAATAACTCCCGCCGTGAAGTTTATTAACGTAGTAGTTGTAAGTTCCCGCGGTCGCACCTCGTCGGTACTCAGTACGTATTTTCACTTGAATGGCCGCCATTTTAATGCACAGATTTATTGTCGATAACAATATAACTTTTGAAATGAAAATGAAAGTAACAAAGACTTACTTTTTTTCCTTTATTACGAAAAAAAAAAAAAAAAATATAAACCATTTAAGATCTAAAAATAATCCAAACGATTCAACCACTGACGGTCTTAACACAAATACGAGAAATTTTTGATATTTTTTTTATAAATAACTCGGAAGAGAGTGGATATAAAAATATGGTATTTTTAATATGAATGGTTACATTATCTCGAAATGGTATTCGAATTTCTATCACTTTGCAAAAATTAAATGTTGTCAATTAAGACAATTTTAACTTTCAGCTCAGCATTCACCGAAAATAATCTTATTTACGTATTTAATATTCAAACTTTACCTACTAGGACTTATTACTACTTTTAAGTGTTGATCAATAAATTTATTGGTAAAGCTGTTAACTAAATGAACATTTTTTTCTTGTTTTTTTTTTTTGGATTGGCCATAAAATATTTATTATGATGATTACAGCGACCTCTATTCAGCTCAGTACACTACTGTTCAATAACTCTGTATAAATATTCATTGTATGGAAGTGAATCTCAATAACTTAGTCAAATAAAACAATTTTTTAGTTCGCGCGCGATCGGTCGAGTGTGAAATTGGATTTGTCCATATCTCACAGCTAACAACTGTCACTCAACGTTTATAGAGTGGATATAGATAGGACAAAAAGTATGAGCTGGTGTTCATACTCAACATATTTTTTCTACTGATAATAAAAAATAAACAAACTTGATATATGCTACGAGTACAAAGTCGGTTAAGTACGCATTTTTTTAAGTACATTTGTAGTAAAAATAATAGAATAGAATATGGTTTATTTGTGACAAAAAACAACAAACAATTATGAAAAAAAATTAGTAAGGAAGCATGTTTTTTGTCACAAGCCGAACAACAATTAACAATTAACAAAACGAATTAGTACAACTTTGTACTATTTCTTTTTATGATTATGATTGAAATTAGGTAAGTTGTAGCATATACCAAGTCTAATTTTGTTTGTAAAGTTTTGGACTCTGTCAAAGGTCAGAAGAATTTATTTTATTCTTATTTGTCTCTATTACTTACGATTCCGATTCTTTCCCGTGGGCTACTCAAAACGTGGTACTCCCTGTTATTTTGAGGTAGACAACTGGTAGAAAATATTGCCCCTGATACACCCAGGTGAATATTTCAGGTGATGTACGGACCCACTCAATTTGGAGAAAAATTTAATGGGAGATGACTCAAAATTCGTGGTGTGATATATATACATACATAAAAACTTTCGTATTAATAATATTAGTAAGTTTCTGTGCTGAAAATCTTCTAAGTTATAACATAATATTGCTAAAATTATCCCAACCACTACTGTAACCCTTTTGTATGGATAGGGCGATGAATTAATGTCATATCCCCGTACGTCCGTTCTATCTTTTGCTTATACAAATCTTCGGTTAGGATCGATGACCTAATTTGAACAGGGTTGGATTTATTGTTCTGGAATGTTCCTCTCTCAAGTGTCAGTGTGGAGCCCTGATAGGGATTCCATTTTCACTTGCGCGTACATTTGTTATCGGGATTGGGTATAGTTGGTTTCAATTCTATTCTAGTTTAGGTCCCTACTAATTTAAGAAAGGGGTTAAAACAAGAGCCAGTTAACTTGGTATCATATTAAGGGAGCAAACTTAAAGGGTTGGGTTAAAACTCAGTCAAAATGAAACCAAGCTTGCTGTCACTTGTTTCAACTGTTTCGCCGCTAACGTAACGCCATACCACATGTGTATGATTTAGCTATAGCTATTTGTTTAAAATTTCAATCTATATAATAGAAAATCATTCGTTCAGATTTTCGTCTTCAACAGAAGAGTGAACATAACGACGCATAGCATCCCTACACACCATACTCGTATTGAAGCGATTACGAGCCTCAATGTACCTAGCTTTTTTAATGTCACTGGGACGTACCTTGTATCTGGTTTTGGCGATTGCTTTTTTGCGCATAAGGGCTTTTATGTCATTAGTGAGCCAAGGTGCCGGGACATGTTTTATTTTAATAGTACGTAGGGGTGCATGGGTGTCATATAGTTGAGTGACAATTGAATTAAATATTGCAACCTGATCATCTACTGACTCAGCACTAAAAGCAGGACTCCAGTCAATGCTGTTTGCATCTTCAAGCAAGGCTTCCCGATCCATGCCACTAAAGTTTCGATGCAGAATTATTTGGGGATTAGGTATAAGGTCTAATTCTGAAATTTAATTTTACTATTTATTACTCTGTAGTTGTTTTTTTTTGAAAACTTTGAAACTAGAAAGAGCGAGAGATTGCCGAAAAAAGCTTAAGCTGATCAATCTTTTTTATAATTTCATAACTCTGTATGCAACAACTTTGCATGAGCGTATCTCACGTACGATTTCAGATAATAAGTTAACATAACGCATAGGAATATAACGTCAAGTCTAGTTAGTACTATTTATAAGGGCAAGAATTTAACAATATCATAAGAAAATTGACAGATTTTAAATTAACATCTGTCAAAAGTAACTAAGTTGTAACTAAGTATATTTGTTATGGATTAAAAATTAAGTAAATAAAACTCACGAAGTCGATTTCTATCATTAAATTTTATTTATTAATGTTGAAATTATATACATCATTTCCTAAGTAAATCAAGGACTTACAAGTTTATTCAATATTTAAAACAAACATTAAATAATCAGTCTTTTAGAAGATAATTTCAAATTTGGCTACTTCGATATAATTGTCACATATTGACTTCTATTAACAAGTACGTTAAAAATTTCTACATATTTTTTGGAATACCCAGAATTTACAATAATGATATGAAAATCAATATTTATATGTAATACAATGTATAAATTTTTTATATAATATTTATTATTTACGGCAGAAATGTTTGAATATAATTGATATGAGTTCAAATGATTGGCCCACAATGAACCTGATTTAGAAAAATAATAATTAACTCAATAATATATTGTAAACTAAGACTATTAATAAATTTCGAATGAATAAAACCAAAGAATTAGACAGGATTCAAACCTGTATCCCCTAACTCAGTTATTAAGAATTGTATGCGAAAGAACGTAGGTTCTAATCCTGTCCGCTTTGATTCGTTCGTTTGCTTTTTTATTAGTGAACTCATACAAGATTATCGGTTAGTTGTACTAAGCCGAAAGTAGGTAACTGTATTCGTCATTACGAACAACTTACATAATGGAACCAACCCAGAAATTGAGAACAAAAACTGATGTTTCATAGATAAAACGGATAACACAGCAGTTTTTTTTTTGGTTTTCTGAGTTGGTCCCATAGTGAAATTTGCTTATTTGGGTATGTATATTGACCCCCTTTCGGTAAAGTACAGTCTAGACGATAGCTCTTTAAATTGTTACTGAACTTCACGCCTCAAATAAATGATCAGTAAACCATAACACAACCATTGTAAGATATTTGACTAGATATTTTATATTACTCATGTTGGTAACTATGGTTCTTTAGCTACCTATGATGTGGTATTCTGCATGCTTCTGAAAAAAAAGGAAAAATATTGTGTTAGTATATTAGATTCAAGAGGCAGCGGTCCCTGGTTTGATTCCTGGCCGAGGCAAGTGTTTGTTCGATGAGTTTGCATACATGTATTTGGTTTTGAGTGAGCTATACAACGTGTGACAAAAAGCTTTGATAAAGTACTTAAGAGTGTTAGTCTGCCCAACAAAGTGAACCCATCGCACAAGAAATATTTACAAAATTTAAAAAAAAAACATTTGGGTTTTCCATACAAAAATTGATGACGTCATCGGTCAAGTTGATTGGTCATTTTTTTTTAATTTGTTTAAGTTAAGTATTATCAGACCTTTCTGTTACACGTTGTATATTACGCGTTTGTAAGTGTCTCAGTCATTACTAAGATAGGAGAAATCCTAGTTGGGAGCTGTAGATGTGAAACGTTATTTACAAACCTCATTTAAAACTTACCTCATTATTGTACCCTACTTGTAACATCTTCACAAAACCATCCCTCTATGAGATTTTTTCTGGTTTGTCCCAGATTACACAAGGTGAGAAACATACGAGTAATTCCTTTCTAGCACTTTTCTAGTCATAGGGAAAATTTATTCATATATATATCATGTATAAGATAGACCGGCAACTTGTTTCTCTTTTTTATTTTTCAACGGCTCTTTTCTACCTTTATATTGTCCAATTTCAGTGTTTTTTTTTCATATAGCTAACTTTACACATTAGTTACCTTTATATCACGTTAAAACTTCCTAAGCAGTTAGGGAGTGAAGCGGTAGGCCCCGGAACGAAAATTCTATCAGAAACACGAAAACAGTGAAGAGTCGGTGATGCTCTTAAGTGGATAAATTGAGGTGACAAACAGAAATAAATCCTCTATGAGTAGGTACGAGTACTTACTTTTCGGCACGCTTTTCAGTGTGGTCGTCCTCGACATACAGTCGCTCTCTTCTGACTCTGATCTCATTTGAAAACTAGTTTCTGTAAGTAACACAGATAAATCTTAGAAAGTAATTTTATGTAATTCAATTTTAATTACTTACTTTATTTTATAATTTAATCATAGGGTTGAGATGTTTTATATTAATATTTGTATCAATAAGGCCGTAACCGACATTGAGAGGCCTTTTGCAATATTTTTAAGTAGCATTGCCATTCAACGTGGCAATGCTGCCAGCATTTTTGGAACTTTCCCTTCTACTGGGCGTTTGTTAGACTAGTTTTTATTGCTGTGAATTGATTTTTTTTCCTTGGCTTTTGTGTTTTAATAAATAAAAATATTACAACTAAACTAAATCTACTTTTTTATTATAATTAGGATATTTTAAAAGGATAACGTTTTTTTGGAAAAATGGGCTATTTTTAGGAATTTTCGATGACTGATGATCTGGGCTGTGGGTAAGTACGGCATCTGCCGATTCTGCCTCTTTAAATAATGCGGTGGGTGGTGACTTGCCACAATGATGTTTTATTTGGTTTATCGGTCACCGATTAGGAACAACTTTCAATGTATAATACCCAGAATTCTGAAAGAAAAAGCTGTTTATCAACAGCTACAATCACTACTTCAATCATACTTTGTTGACAAAAATGTATGAAACGGCTGATTTTATGATCTCGAATTCCCATAGTGAAAGCCGTTACTTACGATGAGTAAAATAACACCCTTTCGTCTTACATAATAGCATAAAACTAACCAGTGTCGTATCTAGACGTACTGTTCCCGGGCAGGTGAAGCCGGGTGGGCGCTTCCTGGTTGTCCTGGTGACCGAACGTACGGAATCCTAGCGCGAACTGCGCGTACGGACTTATTTCATATAACTCTGGAACAAATTAACATATTAGAGTCACGTATTTACAAGAATCTAAGACATATAAGTATTGACAAGAATCTAAGACATATACGTATTGACCAGAATCTAAGACATATGAGTATTGACCAGAATCTAAGACATATTAGTATTGACAGAATTTAAGACATATACGTATTGACCAGAATCTAAGACATATTAGTATTGATAAGAATCTAACACATATACGTATTGACCAGAATCTAAGACATAAGAGTATTGACAAGAATCTAAGACATATACGTATTGACAAGAATCTAAGACATATACGTATTGACCAGAATCTAAGATATAAGAGTATTGACAAGAATCTAAGACATATACGTATTGACCAGAATCTAAGACATAAGAGTATTGACAAGAATCTAAAACATATACGTATTGACAAGACTAAGAGAAAGCTATGAGCAAGATACGTTTGTTAAGTCGTATTTCCAGCCATTCTTCCAGGCATCGATCCAGGATTTCACTTTGAGGGGGGAAAATAGGGGGAGGAGTCATTTTGACACACTTAAAAAATCACATATTAACTAAAATTTTGCGATATTCTTTTGAATTTTTTTATTGATTAATATACTGCTAAATGTGCTGTTTAAGGTGCCCCTGAATTGAATTAAAAAGTTAAATCGAAAGTATGCCACACTAAGTCTGTAGTGCCTTTGTTTTGATTACAATTAAATGATTAAATACAAACAAAAAGTGAGACGTTTTTTAAACCACTAATCTTGATCATATTTATGATATTTTTTGCTTTGAAATACAAACTAATTCTATATTTAGTTAAATTAAAACGCAAGTCTACCAAGTTTATTGTTAGTTACACTCATTACTTGGTTTGTGACAAAAGCAGTTAAGTATCAACTTTAGCTTGATTTTATAAATCGCGTGATAAAATAAGTTTCATGTCTCGAATAATCATTTTTTTTATTCTACTATATTAATTTTGTGAAACACGTAATGTGAAATTTATTCTCGATTCTTTCTTTAGTTACGCTCATTCTCTGTGACACCCATTCGTAGTTACACTCATTCTCAATTACACTCATTCTTAGTTAAATTCATTTTTACTTAAACTCATTCGTAGTTACACTCATTCTCATTTACACCCACTTTAGTTACACTCATTCTCAGTTACACTCACCGTGTTTAGCGTCGTGAGTCAAATGTACCGGAGTGCTATACACTCGACTAGTGATATCCTGCGGCGCCCCTTGCGGAGTGTTCGCAGTGTTGTTGCTCCTCTCTGATTTACACTCGGTCGTTAGGCTGTTGCGATATTCAGTCAGGTGTTGGTGACTGGAATCAAATATAATATTATGTTTGACAATGATGTAGGGCCAGCTGCACACGCATTCCCTTGTAGAACATATATTTATAAAAATTAAAAAAAGAAACATGATCTTCATACAAAATTGGCCACGTGATCGGTCTAGTTGTATGGAGGACGCATTATTTTTAATAGAAATGTTTAATAATTTAGTTCTACAAATGGTTCACTTTGATGGGTACACTAACACTCTTAAATATTATCAAATCTTTCACACATATAAAGGCGTAGTTTTGTTTATATTGAGTTAGTGTTAGGTTTCACGGACCGTCAGAGCAGTCGTGTCTTCAAGCATAAACTGCATTTCATTGACCCTACATAAAATACTCACATAAATTAGCAAGACACAATATAGACTCATCAAACAACAAACCAACAGTATCTTATAATGAGTCCTTGAAAACAAATCTTGCTTCAAATAACTTGGAAGTGGTTTCAGCAAATAGGGTAATTGCGGCAAAATTAAAAGTCTCTGATAACAAAAATCTGAAAAATAGTAGATCCAATGCCACGTTCTTTCAAAATACAGCAATTAATGAAATACACAAACACAGGTTATTTCGGAAAAGGAAATTTTGTACCACTATTCTATGTATGGGGTAGTCTTATACTCGGTTAGCGCTTCTTCTACTCAATATCACGAATAACTTTCTTAAAGGACAAACTGGTCGTCGATTAAATGTAAACAGCACAACAATGATTTTTTTCTCGAATTCAGAGTTTGTATATAGTGATAGTAATTTCTTAGGATGAATATAGTTACTCCCTTTCGGCTTAGTACACCTCTAACCGATAGCCTTGAATAGAGGAAGAATTTATATTTTCGTATTAACGAATTACGAGTAACTTAAAACCTACGAAACCGATTACAAAAATTCTATTACCATTAAAAAGCTACATTATCACAAAGTAACAAAGGCTCCTATTACTAGAAAAAATAGAGATCCGCGGGTAACACCACAGAAGGCAAGCCGCGAAAAGAAGTAAGTCGTATATGTCGGAGGGATACTCCAATGTTTATTTTGGTGGTTGTTTTATTTAACTCAATGGTAACACGGTATATATTATACATAGATAACGATGAATATAGTCTGTAGCACGAATAGTTTGATGTTGTCTACGCTCGCCTACGTCACGTCTGTCAGTAATCTGTTATAGACCTATTTTAAAAATAACCGTTCATTCGAGGCTTCCTTCTTAAAACTCTATACAGCGCCTGCGCCAGCGGTTGTGCGCGCTGACTTACAAAGAAAAAATAATGGCAAATGGAAATAGTATACAAGTGAAATTAAATCCGTCAAATTCCGCGACATAAGTATATACTTTGCAGTGTCCTCACTTGTGTCGTTTGACGAGTATATAGACGCAGGTGAGTGAGCACAGCATTAACAGGACAGAGCTGCAGATGATCACCACCATATTGATGTCGAAGAAATCCGATGGTGGGCCGATGCTCTCTGAAAATTATAAAAAAAACTCTTAGCAATAATATGAAAAAATTACTAGTAGGTACGCCATATTGGAGCTACCGCCATATTGAATTTAGAGTGAAGTCACTTAGCTAACAATATCTGTTAATGTCGTTGATGCAAACAAACTGCTTGTAAGACTATTTCTATATATGAAACCCACGTAGCGGTGGAATAGTTCCTATGTAATAGGTTACTTTAATTGCAGAAAATCCCATCCTGGATCAACCTTTCTCATTTAAAAGCCGGAACTCGCACTAAACGTTTTGACTCAACTTAAATGTAGTGCAAACTGCCTGGTTGTGTAATTCAATGTTTCCCTTCTGTTTCCGGATATAGTTATAGGGAAACAGAAAACCGTGAATTATAGTTAATCAGACCAGGGTCTGTCAAATCGCGAGTGCATTAGTTTCTTCTAGGCAAGCGTGCTACATAGACCGCATCTTTGCTTTACATCATGAGAATTACGGTTTAGCGCAAGCACTAAAAAACTCAGCAAAGCCACGTGAACATTTTTTTAAGAGGATCATCACTATTTTCGGGTTTTTAATAAAATTTTCGTTCCGGGGTCTACTTCTTTTCACCCCCTAAATTGTAACGTATTTTTTAGAATTTATGAATTCTGCATAATAAAGCCATCGTATCAGCGCAAAAATATGACTGCTTAGGAGGCTTGTAACTTTAAAGTGATATAAAAGACAGAAAAAATAAAACGGTAAAGCCTAGTAAATAATGTGTTAGCTATGTGAAAAAAACCCACTGGAATCGGCCTACATTAAAAGGTAGAAAAGTGCTATATCTTATTGTATGAACAAGTTGGCGGTCTATAGCGTCTATTAACGCCATATTACCTCCTAATGTGGTGGTGGTGGCGATGTTAAAAGTGGTGATGTCCTGACCAGCAGAATTGGACACCGTGACCCGCAGCTGGTACCACTGGGCTGGGGTCAGGGGCCCCACGGCAAACGAAGATGGGGGCCCCGAGGGGTAAGGGGGCCATTGGTGGGCTGATTGTGTCTGGAATAGATGATGCAATTCTGATAATCTTTTGGGTAGATCGAGAAGCGATAGAGTCATTGTTCATTATTTTGTATATGGCCCAAGATTGCTACATGATGATGTATAAC
Organism: Ligdia adustata; assembly: GCA_947049295.1. NCBI lineage: Eukaryota > Metazoa > Arthropoda > Insecta > Lepidoptera > Geometridae > Ligdia > Ligdia adustata. The sequence goes on from OX346237.1 coordinate 9,449,668, forward strand.
CATGGATAAAACGACACTATGTACACGCTATGTAAGCGACACTATGTGATAAGCTTACACTATGTAATACTTATCCCGTGCATTCTACAGAAATTTTATCGAAGTAGAGTAACACGGAAAAATTGAGTCGAACGAAGCAAAAATATAACGTGATACACGGAATATATTGTTTAAGAAGATGGGTATTCACGTGTACCTGATTCGAAACGTGTCATCGTTGAGGACACGGACGACTCATTTCATATTTCATCCCTGATAAAGTGCCACAGAATGAAGTGCCATCGAAGTCACCGAATATGCACGAAACTATAGTTGGACCTTTCGAACAATCAGGTACAAGTGAAAACCCATCTTTTTACACAATATGAATCAAATACGCGTTAATTTTCTAAATACACGAAAAACATTTAGGTAAATTCTATACTAAACTTACAAATTTATTGTCCGCTTTTTTCCAGCTCTTAGTTCCGTATTCCCTATAGTCTACCTCCACGGATGTAAGTTCACATCCGTTATCGTCCCACCCGCTCAGCTGAATGTAGATGTGGGTCGCGTTACTCCACAACCACTCTGTCGTGCTGGGAGCTATGGGGGCTGCGAATATAATAATCATATTTAATATTAGACTAGCCCCCTATCGGTCAGATTAAGGCATGAAAGAGGTGAAAATAAAAGCAAGCAAACTTGTATTCGTTTTGACAGTTTGTTGCTTTAACGCTCTCAAAATTAAACAAAGTTTGCTTGCTTTTTCATGTCTTGCTTGCTTAACTCTAGGCGATATGGAGCGATTCTAGTAAATGAATTATTTGCTTAGTTAAGATAGTGTTGTAGCAAACACATATTTGGTGTAATTTTGTGTAGTTATTTTGTATGTATTTTATAATGACACAATATTTACAAAATAATGATAGGCTTTTATTCAAGGACGTTACAATCACCTGCAAATAACTTGAGTCAATGAAATTGACTGCGCTGGCTGTGACAAATTATGTATCTTCCATGGATTTCATCGAGTCACGACACATGATTCGGAGAAGCGCACAAATTTCTGTCAAACACGTCGCTATTCATAATTAACAACAAATTTCAAATTATTTCCCTCCCATTTTTATTACGATAATGGAAAGATAAATGAAAAATAACGTATATCTGTTTTTTTTTTAATTTTACTTACAACGTAATAATTACGCTTTAGGAAATTTTTGATAATCTAATTAAAGTTCCGAATAATGTTATTATCGTACGAAGCTCGTGATGTTGTTATCAATGATATGTATTTTTGTTGTTTGTTACTTCTATACGAGCTTTGTACGAGAATAACATTTTTCGGAAATTTACTGAGATTTTCAAAAATCTCTAATAGCGTAATTATTACATTGTGAGTAAAATAAAAAAAAGGATATGTTATTTTTACTTCATTTTTCCATTATGGTTATAAAAGTGGGTCAATAGATTTGAAATGTTGTTTGTTGCTGTGCGTTGTAATAGAAATATAAGAAATTCTCAGAAAGTTGAAAGTTGTCGTGCCCACCTCCTCCAAGAGTAGCGATGTCTATATAGGCCGGTGCCGACGGCCCCACCGCATTGACAGCTGTCATCCGCACAGAATATTTAGTGCCACATTTCAACCCTTGAAGTGTGTACTCCTGCACCCCATGGACTGTGCTCTCCTTGTTGTTCCAGGTATCTTGCCACGAGCCGGTGCTCTCTTTCCAGGTTAAGTTGTACGCTGAAGATAGCAACATCATAGTCATGAGTGACAATAATCGACAACATTTCTTATTCAGAAAGTGATGGCAATTCGAAAATTTCGAGATAAAGTAACGAAGAGTTCATACTAAAAATACCACATTTTTCTATTCACTTCTGATGAGTTATTTACAAACTACTGAAAAAAAAACTCGTATTTATCCAAATATTATTGTAACTGTCACCTGTGAACCGTATCAAAACAAACAACAAAAAAAACAGATAATTAATGACATAATTTTTTACGAGCTTTTGACGAGAATAACATTACGCTGAAGTTTTCTTATATTTTTTAAATATAAAAAAATAAGAGTAAGTAATTTTTCATTTGTCTTTCCATTATCGTAATAAAATGCCTTGACTTTTTTTAACATTTTTCCTGAGAAAAACAGCTACGTGCCTATGGATGAGACACGCTCATTTAGTAGAAACGGATTCACTCATTTCTTGACATTGGGTTGAGGGATGGAACTTAACATTAATACCTTGTTATCATAGTAAGATTTTTGTACCATTCTATAATAAAAACCTACAATGAACTTTTGACATGTAGGACTATGTAGCAGTACAAAGTGTATTATATTTCTACTTTATTTTATCAAGAACTTACAAATCTTTTTGTTGTTCTGCGTCGGTGGCTCCCACTGCAAGTGTATGGAGTGTTTACTGGGAGTTGCCGCGAGCGCGGGGGGCGCTGGCGTCGCTAAAACTAAACACATAAACATAATTAATTACACCAAGTATTTCTATTTTCTTATATGAAAACCTTGACAGAGGTTTCATATTTGCCTCGTTTGCAGAAGAAACTTTGAAGACATGGAGACCGAGCGCTTCAAAAATATTTTTAGAAATATCAAAACGTTTAGTGGAAGCGACATGTGACCAGAATGCTGGCTCTTATTTTGGTCAAAACATTAGCATTGCCATTTATCGTGGCAATGCAGCCAGCATTCTTGGAACTTTCCCTTCTACTTGGGGTTTATTATTAGATTAGTTTTTGTAACTGAGAATGTTTATTTTTCTTTTGCTTCTTTCAATATTTTTTTTTTCGTAAGCTAAAAAGTCTTTCTAGCTTAAGATAAGGAAGCGAAGCGTTGGTCGTCCGACGGTAAGTGGGGTCTATGACATATGAACTGTTGCAGATCCAGCATGGACACGATTAGCACAGGAGGCAGATGGCATCATATTTTATGAGAGAGGCCTATACCCAGCAGTAGCATAAATATAGCTAGGAGAAGGCTAGATGGAAACTAACATAATAGCGTTTATTATAATAAAATCTAATGTCCTATATTTCAAATGATATCAATGTTTGAGTTGCCGACAGTTAATTATACAGACAGATAATTTCTGAACTTCTCATTATGAGTCAAATAAAAAAAAGATCAGTCATTTTTCATTCACCATTATTATCGTAATAAAAATTGGGGGTCAAATAATTTGATATTGTCAATAGAAAAAAAGCTTTATAAATTGGCACACTTAGCACAGCAATTCATAAAATAGAGTTACTTAATATTTATTTTGATTAAATTTGAAAGTGTTTACCTGACACTGTGTACGATACGGAATCAGAGCCGTACAGGTTCTTTGCCAAGCAAGTGTAGTTACCGCTCAACGATTGATCTATATCTGTAAAGATAGCAAAATAGTTAATTAGTTAATTAGGAAGGTAGGGAGAATTGTGCTCGATGACAAGCCGTATACAAAAACATCAAGGCTACTAATGTAATGTTACATTTAGCATTAAATAATAAATACACAAAACTTCCTTAAAAATGTACTACTTAGATTAATATTTAGAACTTGTAAATTAAGTATATCAATAGACTAAGGTTTAATGAATGATATTGATTTGATTTTATAAGAATAACAATGTCAAGATATTTTTATATAAGTATTCTCCACCGATGAACAGCAGATCTCCTCGTCACCTTTGTCACGCCATTAGCAATCAATAGCAGGATCAATTACATATTCTTAATCTGAATAAAGACACAAGCTCATTGATATTTAATTAATATTTTCCACTGATTTTGATATGTAGGTAGTCTCCCAATAATTATTAAAGTGCACTGTTTTTGTCAATATGCCGCTTGTGTATCACTGCTAATGCACCGAGACTGATTGTTGTGTTTTATTGAATTTATTTTGTGATTATTCACAAAGTAAATTTAATAAAACACAACCTTAGTTAATCTCTTCTCTTCTCAAAATTTCTAGTAAATTCAGTACGTGTATAAAGCGTACACTAATATTATAAAGAGGAAAGATTTGTTTTTTTGTAAGTAACGAAGTAACGAATGAACTTAAAAACTACTTTACCAATTTCAAAAATTCATTTCATTCAAAATAGGCGATTTATTCCTGTTTGTCACCTTAATCTGTACCCGCTAGGAAACAAACAGGAATATAAATTCCTTTCTGTCACCCTTTTTGTCATGAGGGGACAGACGGGAACTTTTTTTGTTTGATATATTTTCAGGAGGACAAGCAGGAATATAAATTCTTGTTTGTCTCCCTGTAAATATAGATACCTGTCTGTCACTGCAGAAATATTGCATGGTGACAACCAGGAATAAATAATTCCTTTCCGTCACCAATTTAGTCACAGGGAGACAGAAAGGAATTTTTATTCCAAATTTAAGTGGAAAAATCGAGGTGACAAACAATAATAAATCTCACTAAGCAATTTATTGCTATATTTATTACCAGTAAAACATAAGAGAAGACATTGCAACAAGCACTTACTATTTATAAGTAAGCTGTCATCATGGTTCCTGGTGAACCTCGGATGGTGAGTGATGATGTTGTGCTTGTGATACCACACGGTGCGGGGGGAGGGGATCCCCACGCACTCACACACCAGCAGCAGGGAGCTGCCCACTGCGACCGACACTGGACCTCCTAGTGACGATATACCTGCCACCACTGATGACGACAATCATAAGTAATTTACAAACTTCTGTGACATTAGTGGTGGTTTTGAAGATTAATATCAGGCAACACACGAAAGTTTAGCTCTCTAACAAGTCGCTAGATGGCGTTGTCATTAATATGTCATGGTGGTTGGTAAATACCGTGAAGTTATTCGTCTCATCCTTAACTTTTAACAACTCTCTCCCAATCAAATTGCTACGCGAACTTATACGTCAATTGGCATAGTTAAACTTACAAGTGATTTTAAACTATGATTTATTTGGACTGTAATTTAGTAAATTTAATTTAAGTAATATAATATAATTGACTAGGATAAATGTCTTGCATGTAAAATGAGACATGCATAATATACCTACAATCTTTATTGTAAATATAATAATAATCTAATTATGGTATTATGCAAAATAAATTATCCATCATAGTATTAGCACTGTGGTAAGTAGGTAAGTAGTTATTCCTCCGTTGATACCGTAAAGCTATTCTACTCATTCTTTAACATTTCGCAAAGTTCGTCAACTGAATCATAAAAGTCATGGAACGTACACAAATCTATTGACAGATGTTGAAGTCACAATTCTTTGCCGGTTGGTTTTGCAACATTAATAATATTATTCTAAGCATTTATTTATTTATTTATAATGGTACAGTCATACACAAAAAGTTATATATTTATACGCGGTATCATAAATAAAGAATCACTTTAAACTTATAGTCTAATTACGACTTTACACAACTTATCTATATTAAAAGCTCATTAAAGATAAGCCTTGAAAGAAGAAACTAACCTCTATCAGTGAGTGTGGCAGTGTTTGCGCTACAAGTGGCGCCCTCCCCGGCCGTCGTGTGCGCCGCCACTGACACTTCGTACTGTCGTCCCGTCAGTCCTGTCAGTGGGAATGTCAGCTGGCGGCTGTCAGTTGCTTCCACGCGGTAGCTTTGCGGAACACTCGAGCTGATGAGGAAATATTTAAACTGTCGTCATCTTACTGGGATGTAAGCTACAGACTTAAATGGGTATAACAAAAATAAAATTGCCATGATTTTGGTATCACCTACGCAGAATAATTCTTTTCATGTGTGGATAGATTTTGAAGTCCTCGCTCGAATGTATGATAGCTTACGTCATATCATTGTAAAGCATTATATTGTAGGTGGACCAGTCGCATATAATAACAATAGAAATAGCTTCCATACTTTTCAAAAAGAAAACAACAAAAAATTTTTGCCTTACAAATTAAGTCTCTGTCCTCTGTTCTGCAATTTCTAATGCTTTTGACATATTTCTCATTCACCTAGGAGTATAATATAGCCGTCAACAAAAATATTTTTTGGTTCCTAAAATGGCTTAGCGGGCACCAAATTATGACATTCTCAATACATTCGGCAACAATGTCCGCAGTAGGTTCAGGTCATTATTTTATGACAATCTGACTACTTTCGGCAACATGGTCCACATATTTATTTTAAAATATTTTAGAAACGTAATTTGGTGACCATTTATCCATTTTGGTAAACGTTTGGAAATGTTTCGGTAGTAAAATAGGTACTTATGAGCATGATATGCTGAGTTTATAACCTTTTTTGGGGCATTCGTCACTACAGTGATAGTAAAACACGGCTTAATGTTATGCGTTAATGTCGTTATGTATTATTTGTCTTATCTTTGTTGTAGTGTCTTGTGCGTTTAATAAACGTCTTTTTTCTTTCTTACTTTTGAAGGCGGTGTTTAAACACGAGCTTTTACCTAGAGACAGGTTTGACGTAGAGCGTGTAGTGAGTAACCTCTCCGTTAGGTTGGTCGGGTCTCTTCCAGCTCACTATCAGCGATGTAGCCGATGACACCACCACTTTGATAGCCGATGGAGGGCCTGGTACTGAAAATATTAGAGTCAAATCAATTTACAAACTAATTTTAAGGTGACACGCAAGGCAGGAATGAAATGAATAAAAACACGCAGATATCACCTATGATTAGCAAAGGATGTCTTCTGGCTGATGATGGTGATTATGATGAGCCCAAAGCTGCTGTCTATTTGGACTACCCTCTTCCGCACTTCATATTTTTTTCCTTACTTACCGTCTTGTAAAGTTGGGCAGACGATGGGGTAAGAAAAAGGTCCCATGCCGTAGTTAGAGAAGCCAGCCACCTTGATAGTGTAGTTGGTGTACTTGAGTAGAGCTTGCAAGTAGATCTCCGTGTGAGGTGAACTTATGTTTTGTTGTGGGCCATCTGAAAAGTTTAGCTAAATATTAAGTAATACTTTAAAAAAACCTTATAATTAGAATTTATTGCAACCTAATCTAACAAAAACCTTGCAGGCAAATTCGTACAATCCTTTGACCAGTTTTAAATTATGGAGCAAACTTTGTCTGGGTGACTTAAGTTACAAAAGGCGTGCTAGGCCGTCAATTAATGCTACTCGCCGTGTTATGTTATTTATGAAGTTTATACACCTTAAAATGGCAATAAAAGCAAGCCAGGGGACAATGGGTTTCATTTATTTATGATTCTCTAATAGCCCGATAGGTTTGGGGTGCTGTCACACATCAAACCACAAAGTCTTATCTGCGAAATGAATTATTATTTTAGTACAAGTGGTTCTCTGACCATCAGTGGCATAGTAGACGGAGTAGCCCAGCAGTGAGGTCCCGTGCGAGTCGATGGGCTGCCAGGACACTCGGAGCGACGTTGAAGATACTCCTCTACACTCCACTGCCGAAGGTGGCTGTTCTGGCGCTGGAGGAAACACGATCATGACTTTTCAAAAACTTATTAATTGTATTATTGCGAATGTTATATACTGTGTACCTATGTCATTTTGGAAAATTTGGTAACATCCATAGCGGGTCACTCCTGGGCAAGGGATTTAGAGTTTAAGGGTCAATGATTAAGTAAAAAAATAATTATTATTATCATCTTTTTTTAAAGTCTACCACGGTCTACCACATTGGCCAAACTGCAGGTCAAGTACTTCGTTTATCTTTAAAAGCTCCTCTGACAAGTAGTTTTTCATACGAATACTTTCACCGTTAAAGCAAGTGTCAATTAATTCCAACATGCACACGGGTGAAATATTCAGTAGATCATACCTCTTGTTTGAGACGCAAATAGTTTACCAACTAGGCTATCACTAACTTTTTAATAAATTAAAATGTTTGATTGTTGGGGTATTAAAGTTTAGATTACCTCCTTCTCTAGTCGTCTGGTACACAGGCAGGGAGAACGGACCATCACCGGCCGAGTTGAACGCGCTCACTGATACGGCGTACCTGGAAACATCACATAGGTACGCATACTTAGAAATATTGTAAGGGCTGAGAATGGAGGACGGATAAAGTAGGACGGAGGATATTATCTGCAACGGAAATCGCACAAAGTTACAGAGGCACACACATTTTAAAAAAGAAAAACCTATCTAAACATAATATCTTTAATATTAGGTTCCAGTAAAACATATTTGTCAAACACGTACCTTGTGTTCTTCAAAAGTCCAGTGAGTACGGTCTCTTGCTTGCCTGCTCTCGACGAAACTTTCACAGTCTTTATCTGTGTGTCGTTTGGACCTGCCGAATTGAACTGCCATTACAAATATATAAAAATTTGAATTAATATATACTTTAATTATTATTTACCATCTATATGTAACACTCTACCTCACTCTAACATTTAAGTGTAATATTGGGGGTTCATTTGAGGGACTTTTGAATTTAATAAATTAATTATATAGTTCTTTTATCATAAAAGAAAACTATAAATATCGTGAATAGTTTGTAGCTTTGGTCAGAGTCATAGACAGTTGCCAATACAACATTTATACAGAATACCCAGTAGGGTAGTGGGACATGCCAGCTTCATTCGATATAAACTACTTAAATAACATGTGAATCACACAATTGGAATAAATGGTAAATAGCCAGGATGCCGGTTTTATCTGGCCCAACGTATAAGCATTTCCATTCAGCGTGGTAACGCGGCTAACAACTAGGCACGCTGCCCTCTAGTGGTGGGTTCGAGCATTTGGATTATCTGTAGATATTAAATAGTCTATAGGTAATCTTTCTGCTATATTTTTTGACTGTTGTAGTTAGTAATTTTGTTTTTGGTAATAAAAGCACTTGTACGGTAGTTAATGGTAAATACCAATAGCTCAGTAATAAATTGTGAATTTAAATCAAGAGTAATTAGACGCCGTGGAAGTAATTAAAAGCTTATACATTAGTTAAAACTTTATAAAAACCATTTCGGTCTTATCCTAAGAATAAGAAATGTTTATTGGCCTATGAATAACGGTCGTTACAGGCAACGTCTAATCTTGTTACATTTGAATTAAAAAACTTATTTAAATACTTTCATAGTTCCAAGAACAAATATTTATTACAATATATATTTACATTATGATTTATTTCTTTGCTTATTAGTAACATTTTGTAATGGTTTTTCCCTACACAAAAACGATGATTCCACAAGTTGCATTTACATATATTCACAGAGTTTATAAAAAAATATTTCTTTGTAATAAGTACGTACCAGGTGCGACATCTCTGGCAGGCGTGGCTCTCACCCGGTAGCCCCGCACGGCTGTCCCCCCGGGGGAGCTGCTCCACCGCACGGACAGCGACCCCGCGTCCGCTGTCTGTTCCACCTGCACGTTCACCGGGGGGGAGGAAGGCGCTGGAATACATAAACAGATAAACATTATTTATTACTCAACTTATTTATTGCTAAATTAGACGTTACATGCAGATCTGTACATAACGCAATAAGTACTTATATATATATCTAATATTAACCCTACATGGGTATGTCAATACGAGTATGGCGATTTATTTCATTTCATAATATTTCAAAGTTTTATCGTTCAAATATTCTTCAACACTGTAATAGCACTTTTCTAGTAATACATTTTTTAAAGATTTTTCGAAGTCATTACTATCTGTTGCATATTTTATTTTGTCTGGTAATTTATTGTAGAAATTGATGGCCATTGAGTTAGGACCTGAAGTGTGCATGACGAGTCTTGAGTCGGTGGAAGTATATGCTCGATAATTCTTAATTAATTACATGAATTATTTACAAATTTGCTTATTTCAGTAAATACAAGAGATACAATGAAGTAAGTCGGTACAGAATTAACCACTGGTTTATTGACTGTAAAGATTGTGACACAACTGTCGAGTTTAGCTGTGTAATCTATCTTCTAATATATGAAAATCAATTGCTGTTCGTTTGTCTCGCAAAAACTCGAGAACGGCTCCGGTGATTTTTGTTATGAAAGTTCAGGGAAGGTTTAAACGATGAGAAACATGCACAACTGTTAGGCGGTACGAAATTCGCCGGATCGGCTAGTTTTGTTATAATTTTTTGATTCAGTAATTGACTACCGAAATTTGTATTTTATTTATAACGAGTCTATGTTACTTGATAATTAAATGCTTTGATTTAAATATTTTTACGAGCAACTCACACTCGTGCGCCTCAGAGATCTTCACTCATGTCCATGTTAATTAAATAAAATTAGTCAATATTTGCTTTAATAATAAATAAAGTGAGAATTGAGAATTGATTGAAATTGAGAATATAAAGTGATTTGAAACCCGACTGTGAATGCTGAAAACTTTTAAAAATATGTAATTTCTGTATTCGCCAGCAATATATTCAGCGTGGTGGATTTATGGCCTGGACCCCGTTTATAGAGGAGACTCGTGATTGAAATTAGATAAATATACTCGTACCTTCTTCTTGAGTAGTGAACCGCGCAGGCTGTGTGTACGCACTAAGCGCGACCTGGTTCCCTGCCGAGACTCGAACCCGGTACTCTGTGGACGGCTGCAAGTCTCGGAGCTCGCCCGTTTGATGGATCTCGTTCATTCTTCTGGAAACCATAATATTCGTCTGCTCACCAGTATCCAAGTGCCGGTTAAAGTTTCGAGGTTATATTCCTAAGTGTATATTGCCAGTAAGTTTCACAAAACTAGATAATATGTTAATTATTTAAGATAAAAAATTGATAGAGCTCTCTGATCAGATGTTTACGCGGCTGGGGTTGCCAGCAACTTACACACTTTATAATCAGACAAAAGTAACAAATGATTGTTTTCTGTCACAAATCACACACAATTTAACATAATGCTGGTTGAAACAACCAGCGTTGATCTTCCGTTGGAACCAGCTGGTGACGTCACGCACGTCACATTCGGCAGTTCTACTTCATTCGTTAGGCACATTATTGTGAAAAAATATGTTGGTACACAATATATATATATATAGGATCAGGAGCCGACATTGTTTTTTTTAAAGAAAAATATCAAAATCACAACCTAATCACTTTATTATTTTTAATTAATTCACATTTATTACGACAGATAACTGAATCTATAACTTTTATAATAAACACGGCCGTTGGTACAACGTGTGCACCGGGCGATGGTCGACTGGCGAATGGGCTCTCCACTGGCGAGCGCCGCCTTTTATACTGTTGAGTAGTGGGGTGAGTGTTGACGTCACGCCCGTTGCACTCGCTGTTTATAAACATTGACGGTGGCGCCGTCACGGCCATACTGACGAGCGTACGTCCTCGTACGCGTCTTCGTCACTCGTCACTCATCTGAGGACAAAGAAAACAAACTGCTCGATCATCCTGGCATGTTCCAGGTACTTGACTAAATTCTCTTAAATCACTAAAAATCTTAACTTAAACCTATCAAGTCTGGTCCGGTCTACATCGACCCTTCAGAATATGCTGGACCGGTCTATAGACCCTTCAGTTTATTCCTTCACTATAAATTATATAAACGGTTGTGCTAGACCGGATATTGATCGCTATAGCAAGCTAGACCGGATATTGATCCCTATAGCATGCTAGACTAGATCAATTCCCTGTAGCTTTCAATGCTAGACCAGGTGTATGTCCCTTTAGCTGTTATTGCTAGCCCAGACAAACACCCCTTTAGCCGAGTCATTGGACCGGTTAAGCCCTACAATGACTCTTTTACACTTTTTTTTTTTTTTTTTCATTTCAAAACTTCTTTTTTTTGTACAAATTTACTATTCTTATCTTAATTTTTTCTTATTCTCTATGATGATGAATTTCAGCATTTGTTACAACAATAGCAGAATGTGCGTCTGACAATGAACTGTCTTCGGAGTTAGTGCGAGATCTTCCCAGGTTTACATAATTAGTATTACTAACGACAGACAAGGTATCACTATTCAAAGAATTATTATCACTAAGTGCAATTACATCATCAGTATGACGATTAGTTTCATGAACAAGATTATCGTCCTCACACGCCGTCACGGCATCATCAGTATCGAGATTCTCAGAAACTTCTAACAAACCTAAAGGACCACGAGGTACTTCTCGCAAATGTTCGTGTGCGTATTTGTATATTCGGTTTGAACCATTAATGTGTCTTAGTTCATACCTATCATTTTCGAGAACTGCACTGATTTTGAAGGGGCCTTTATATTTTCGATCTAACTTCGTTTGATGCCTTTCCTCACTTTTAACAAAAACAAAGTCACCGACAGAAAAAGGCTTTACCTTTGCTTTTCCTCGATTGAAGCGTAGAGTATCCGATTCAGCTGCTTTTTTTATACTATCAGAAGCATTAGAGCGTGCTGTTTCGATATCTAACCTAGTTGGATCGTTGGTATTTGACGATATTCTGGCTATTTCTAACGAACTGCCTTGTATGCCGAACATTAATTCTATTGGAGTAAATCCTGTCACTCTAGAATGCGTACTATTCAGAGCAAGTTGTATATCACCCAACTGCTCCTGCCACGACTGATCGGAGCTACACTCAGCTATGGTTAGTAAACCCTTCAATGTACGCATCACGCGCTCTACCTGTCCGTTGGCTCTACTAGACCCAGTGGCAATAAGATGCAATTCAATATTGTTGCTTTCACAAAATTCTTTAAAATCCGAATTGTCATATGAACGTCCGCGATCAGCAATTATCCTTTTCGGAGCGCCAAACAAATGTACAGATTCTTTAACAGCTTTAATAGCATTAGCCGAATTTAGCGCAGTTGTATGTTTTAGAAGGACAAACTTTGTAAAAGCATCAACAATTACGGAACAGTATTCTTTGCGGTCGCTCTTACCACTCAGCTTGCCCGTCAGATCGAGATGTAATGTGTGCCAGGGAACCGCCGGTTTTGGAATAGGATGCAATCGGACCTGCTGAGCACCTGAAGGACCCTTTGATGATTTACAGATCACGCAGGAGTCTACAATTTTTTTTACGTTACGGGACATGTTTTGGAACCAATAAAGCTCGTACATCTTATCGAGAGTTTTTTCATAGCCTAAATGTTTGATTTCAGCATGCACGTGACTTATAAGAGACCAAATCAATGAATGTGGTAAGATAGGCAGCCACTTTGTAGTTTTTCCGCGCTCAATCTTACGAAACAATATACCCTGCCTAATATCATATGTGCGCGATATTTCGGGAGGTAACTCATTTAATTGTATCTTATTGATTATATCTGAGATTTCGCTATCTCGCTGTTGTTCTACAGATAGCCAACCCTTTTCCAGTTCTGAGAAATTCACTATCTTCGATTTCGACTGAAGGTCTTGCGAATCCGGGGGAGAGTTACGGGACAAAAAATCAGCATGAGCCATGTTTTTGCCTTCTTTGTAAACTACGTCAAAATCGTAAGATTGCAATATTGCCCACCATCGATGTACCCTAGGGGTTAAGTCTTTTTTTGAGTGCGAGGATTTTAACGCGTTGCAGTCTGTAAAGACTGTAAACTTTCGCCCATAGAGGTAGTGACGGAAATGTTCTATCGATTTAACAACGGCTAGCGTTTCCAGCTCATAAGAATGATAGCGGCTCTCCGCATCACTGGTTTTGCGGCTGAAATAAGCCACTACATGCGGCAGACCGTCATACTTTTGGATTAAGACGGCACCATAACCGTCACTGCTGGCGTCGGTGTGCAACTCTATAGGTAACGATGGGTCGAATATTTTCAGAACTGGCTCGGTCACTAGATGTTTAACAATTTCGTCGTGAACTCTATCGTGTTCAGTGGTCCAGACGATAGGCCCTTTTCCTGACGTTAGTGGGTAAAGTGGTCTGAGCAATTTTGAATAAGAATAAGAATAAGAATAAGAAATATTTATTGGCCTTTAAATAACATTCGTTACAGGCAAGTCTTGTTACATTTTAATTATTAATTACTTTAAAAAGAAACTTAACTTATAAATACTTTTATAGTTCTAAGAACAAATAGTTATTATATTATACATTTACATTGTCATTTATTTCTTTACCTATTACTAACATTTTGTAATTGTTGTTCATCACACAAGAACGATGATTCCACAAGCTGCATTGACATATATTCACTGAGTTTATAAAAAGGATTTCTTTCAAAAAAATATTTTAATTTTTGTTTAAATATTTTAAAATTGAGTTCCATCACGCTATTTGGTAATTTATTGTACATTAATATTTTGGTGTAAAGTCCCTGTTTCTTACACTTAGATAATCTGTTGACAGGCAGGACTCGCCCTTTTTTATTATTACGTGAAATTCTTTTTTCCGGTATTTCCCTATCCTCGTGTACCTCTAATAAACTACTATAAATATAAAGTGATATAACTGTCATTATTTTATCATTTCTAAAGTGTATTCTCGCAGGACTACGTTTTTTCAAACCATTCATTGTTCTTATAGATTGTTTCTGACATTTTAAAACTTTTATGATATCTTTAGCGTTTCCCCAAACAGTTATAGCGTATCTTATTATAGAATGAACGTATGCATAATAGACAGAGATGAGTGACTTTTTATCTAATAATGGCTTGAGTTTAAATAAAGCATAATTACCACTTGCCATTTTGTTGCAAATTTTATCGATGTGAGATTTATGACTAATAGTGTTATCAATTGTATAACCTAGAAATATATTTGTTTTACTAATAGAATTCCCAAAAATACCCAACCTTGACTGATACTGCATTGATATGGTTTTATCAGAGTTAAGAATAATACCATTTGCGTCAAACCATTCCTTTAACAATTCCATAACTGCATTAACTTTATCGTCTAAATTAAATTTACATTTGTCTCTGATACCCACATGTGTATCATCTGCAAATAAATTTATATGAGCCCAACTCGGCAATGCGTTGGTTATATCATTAATATAAATCAAAAACAAGACTGGCCCTAAAATAGAGCCCTGTGGTACACCAATTGACATCATACCCTCTGTAGAAGTTTCTTCATTTACAGAGACAATTTGACTACGGTTCTGTAAATAAGTTATCATCATATTTAATGCAGGGCCTTGAAATCCGTAATATTTCATTTTTAAAATCAATATATCATGCCTCAAACAATCAAAAGCTTTTGAAAGATCACAAAAGACACTGGCACATTTATTTGACTTATCCAAGGATTCAAGAATATAATATACCACTTTTCTTATAGCCATTTCTGTGGAGCGGCCTTTTCTGAATCCAAACTGTGACATTGTAAATAAATTATTTTTTTCAAAGTATTTGACAATTCTTGATTTAATAATAGATTCTAAAATTTTTGATAAAGCTGGCAAAATGCATACAGGTCTATAGTTACTAATATTATCGGTATCCCCTTTTTTAAAAAGTGGAATGACCCTACCCGGTTTCAATACGTCAGGAAATATTCCGTCCGTTAAACATGAATTTACGCAAATGAATATTAATTCGAATAAATTATCGTTGTTTATTATTAGATTTCGTAAAGTTTTAGTACTTATATCATAAATATCTAATGTAGGTTTTTGTTTCATGTTACCTACTACCTTTTTGAGCTCATTATAATCTACTGGTCCAAATGAGATAGATGTCAATGGCCTATTACCGTAATCTAAATACTTTTTGCAATTATCCCCGTCAATTTCTAGATTGGAAGTCAACTTATGAGCTATGTTGCGAAAAAAGTCATTGAAAATAGTAGCAATTTTTTTAGCTTCTGATACATCTTCTCCGCTTTCGTTTTTCACTGATTTTATTCTAGTACTTCTATCGCGTCGCTTATTTTGACCTGCCTGTTCATTAATAATAGTCCAAGATTCTTTAATTTTATTCTTTGACTTTTTAATTCTATCTCTATATTGTAATTTCTTTGCTACGACCATAGTTTTACGCAATATTTTCCTGTACCTCTTAATTTTTAATTTTCTCGTTGCGCTAGGGTCAAATTCTTGAAGAATTTCCATTTTAACTAAATTTTTCTTACTATTTTCTATACCTACAGTTGACCATTGTTTTTGAATGTTTTTTACTTGTTTTCTTATTTTTGGAAAAGCTATGTTGTAATAATATATCAAAGCATCATGTAAAATCCTCGTTCTTGCGTCTGCGTTACTAGTCATTAGTATTTCTGCTTTTATTTTCATATGATCTTTGTTAAACAAATGGTTAAAATAATTTAGATTATTTTTTGAAAAATTTCTAGCCATATAGGGAGTATTTTTACTATTAACATTTTTTGTATTGAACAATTCTAATTTAATGACATTATGGTCGGAAAGTTTATAACCTAAAACTGATCCTCTACCACCGCTAAAATTTACAATAAAATTATCAATGCACGTAGAACTGGTTTGGTTCCTTTTATTTGTCTCAGTTCTAGTAGGCTCATTTAACAACCATTTACAATTAAATTTCTTTAATATTCCGTCAAGTTTCTTTATATTTTTGTCTACTTTTAATACATTTAGATTGAAATCACCTGCTATAACAATTTGTTTCTTTTCTTTGCAAAGTTTATCTAGTAGTTTTGTTAATAATTCAAAAAATAAATTCATATCGTATTCCGGACGGTAAAGAGCCATAATTACTATTTTTGAAAATCTTAATTCTATTGCTGCTAATTCAAAGTTTGTTTCAAATGACATTTTATTCAAATCGTTTCTAACTTTAAAATCTAAACCATTTTTAACATATATCGCGGTCCCGCCATGATCAAAAAATATTCGGTTAAAACAAGTCGCCAGTGTGTAGTTCTCAACAGTCATCGCCTGCATCTGATGATTTTTTCCCCAGGTCTCTGTCAAGCACAACACATCACAATCTTGCTCATTTGAAAAGTTAGGAATGAACTGCCTGAAATATGTCGCTAACCCTATTAACTGCCTGACTTGCTTAACGTTGCTAGGTTTTGGAGCATTTTGTAGAGCATGAACTTTGCGAGGATTCGGTTTGAGCTCACCACAGGAAATGACATAGCCTAAATATTCGACTTCTTTTTTCATAAACTTGCATTTCTTGAAATTAAATGAAAATCCGGCATTAGACAAAGTTTCTAATAGCTTGTCCAAACGGAAAAGGCCTTCATCTACAGTTTCAGATACAGAGAGAACATCGTCCATGTAGACCAATATTCTATCATCATGAAGGGGTTTTAATGCGGAGTTAATCGCTCTTTGAAAGACCTGTGGTGCGTTCCTTAGCCCGAATGGCATAGTAAGGTATTCGTATTGTCCAGTCGGGGTAACAAAAGCAGTCTTTTCGACGGAGTCGTCATGAACTTTGATTTGATGGAATCCTGAAGCCATGTCGATGCTACAGAAGAATGTAGCTCCATTTAATTTGTCAATTTGGTCGCTAATCAACGGGAGTGGGTAGCTATCCGGGCGCGTGTTACTGTTAAGTTCTCTGTAATCTACACATAAACGATCGCTACCATCTTTTTTCTTAACTAAAAGAATGGGACTCGCAAATGGTGATGTACTTTCCCTGATTATGTTCGCGTCTAATAGTTCCTGAACCTTTTTGTTAACGACGGTAAGCTCTGTCGGGGATAACCTGTAGGGTCTACGATGAACAGTTTTCGTTGGATCAATCAAATTGATTTTTAGCTCACCTGTCGAAATTTTTGTGGTAGGTAGTTTTTGAATAAAGTTACTGGAATATTTTTCGAGAATTATGAATAACCGTTCCCTATCCTTTCCCTGAAGATCAGTGTCGACAGTTGTCTCATCAAAAATATTCGAAAACGTGCAGCAATTTGCATTTTTGGTCTTAATGAAAGTTAATCCGTCATCACCAAGAACTACAGACACACCGGCATCCAAAATGTCAC
The DNA here is from genome assembly GCA_947049295.1 of Ligdia adustata. Classification (NCBI taxonomy): domain Eukaryota; kingdom Metazoa; phylum Arthropoda; class Insecta; order Lepidoptera; family Geometridae; genus Ligdia; species Ligdia adustata. The sequence goes on from OX346237.1 coordinate 9,467,458, forward strand.
GTCCTAACAGTACATCATCGCTAAGGTTATCATTGGGCAACACGTGATACATAACCTCTAAGTTAAGACCCTGAACTTCAGTGGGACACTTAATTTGCGTATTAGAGATCACGCTACTACCGCCTAACCCTTTTAGGGACACTTGTTCATGAAACCACTCGCCTTTCAAAGATTCAATACAACTCTGTTTAATCAGACTACATTCGGAACCCGAGTCAAATATAAAGGGTAACTGAATTCCACTTATCTGTAAAACTCCGTGAGAAGTCCTGGTACACACGTTGACCTGCTTGGAGCTCGCGGAGACGGCACCCTGAGCGCCATCTTCCTTCTTCTTGTAGCGCATGGGGCAGCCGGAGACCACGTGGCCGGGGTCTCCACACACGTAGCAGCTGACAGCAGGTCGGAAACCAGCTACCGACGGCCGTGGTGGTTCAAACTTGGATGTAGTTGGAGATGACTTTGAGATAAGCCTGTTTTTGTCACGACACTCGTGACCACGATGCCCTGGTCTTCCGCAATAGTTGCAGTTACCACGAAACGGAGTGATTCGGAATCGTTTCGTATCAGACTCTGTCGAAACTGGATCTTCATTTTGACGTTTCAGGTTGAAGCTTCGTAGTGTACGGAATAGTTGATTTTTATCGTTGATAACCACAGAATTTAACTCGCGGCGAATTTTGTCGTCACACTGCGATAAAACAGATATTGCAAATCCGGTGATAACTTTCTCAGGCATATTTGAGTCGGGAATTTTCTCTATTAGTTGCCACAATCTCATGCCTGCTTCGGCTGGGCTCTCCTTGACATCGATGCGAAACTTAATAACTTGGTCGAAGTGATCTTGCATCATCATAGGCTTCGCAAATCTTGATATGAGGATCTCCTTGATTGCGGGCCATGATATGTTATCAACCGGTATTTTAGTCAGACACATTGCGGCGCGGCCCTTGAGTGAATGTGTTAGAGCCAGAATCAAATCAACTCCTTCGAGGTTCTTTTTTTCGATTATGAGCTCGCTCAATGTACACCAATTGACGATATCTGCTTCCTTCTCGTCGGGGTCGAAGTTGATTAACTTTGGCAATGATGTTTGAGCGGCTTGGCGGGTAGTCAAGTTGTCAGCGATTTTCTGGAAGATTGCTTCCATTCCCGAAGAAAACACTGCCATTTGCTCCGTTACACTTGAAGGTGGAGGTGGATCCGTAACTTCTGATATAGGATCAGGAGCCGACATTGTTTTTTTTAAAGAAAAATATCAAAATCACAACCTAATCACTTTATTATTTTTAATTAATTCACATTTATTACGACAGATAACTGAATCTATAACTTTTATAATAAACACGGCCGTTGGTACAACGTGTGCACCGGGCGATGGTCGACTGGCGAATGGGCTCTCCACTTTTTTTTTTTTTTTTTTTTTTAGAAAGGACTGAGCTGCTGGTCGAACGCGACCTCGGACAGCTTGACCGGACGTTTGGCAAGCGCTAGTGCGCTGGGCCGCGGTTTTGGTTTTGGGGCGACAAGCACAAGGGCGCCTCAGACGGCACGAACCTCGGCTTGAGCCGTCGCCCAGAGTTGGACTAACGAACTGCCCTGGCAACCCAGACGGGGAGTGCCTAGGGCCCTAGCCACTGGTGGCATCCTAGCTAAAACTTTTAGAGCGAATTTGCCCAGACCTCCCTGAGGGGAAGGACAAATGAGCCCTATGAATCTGAGTGACTATTTGACCTGATTGTCCTGGAGCTCTGAGGCCAGAGTTCACGAGGACCCTACACTTGATTGGCATCTGAAGGACAAGGGCTCTCCACTGGCGAGCGCCGCCTTTTATACTGTTGAGTAGTGGGGTGAGTGTTGACGTCACGCCCGTTGCACTCGCTGTTTATAAACATTGACGGTGGCGCCGTCATATACACAAAAAATAAATGATTATATTTTTTTTTTATCCTGAAAAGCTAGGCATTGGACCACAAGTTCGCACGACCAGGAAGTCAGCGATACTGTAGCCCTAGATGGAGCATGCCTAGTCTGAAATACACGGGATCTCAAGGAAGGCTGCCGGAACACACCGTTAGGTGCTTGGCGATAGATTTTACAACTTGAGGGTGGTAGCTAGCCAGGCGAGCGATAGGAAACGTCCTCCATGCCATAGTTTCCTCACGATGATTATATATAAAAACAAACACAACATTTTAACAAGTTTCAAAAATAAAAAATCGAATATAAACTACAACAAAAAAGTTTAATGACATTATTTATTATATTGATTACAATTAATTTATTATAGAGTAAAAATAATGACTCGTATAAAGTCTGGTAAAAATCTTGAACTAAAAACGACGTGGTTCGGATGGGCAAGACACTTGGTCGTAAGGAACAATGGCACGTGGACTAAAGCAGTCATAGAATGGTGGCCACACAACGGGACTCAACCAGGCAGACCACCTACTAGCTGAGCGAAAGTGGTGGGAATGGAAGTAAGGTCAAGTAAATAAGATTAGCACAAGATCAGAAAGAATTGCGTGTGCATGAAAATACACAAGCTGTAGCCAAATAAAGACTGATAATGATGATGATGACAGGGCCAAAATTTTTACTTATTATTATTTTGAGTAGGTTTTTATAATTGTTATTTAAAGAAATCAAACTAGAAAATAAAATGAATTCCCGAATTCCTGAGTTCACGAACACTGCAAAGTAATCGGAAAGCTATAAATTATGTGAGCTACACGCGATGCATCTTGCGTAGCTACTTGTATCCTAGTAGACAGTCATAAATACAGACGTTGTATGGAAGATGGAGAAACAAGTGCGCATGTGCTGGTGAAGAGCGAGGACCGTCCAGGAGGTCTATGCCGGTGTAAGCTAAGCTACTGGCTTTCTTAGACGAGATTGACTGACGTGCAAACCATCCAAACTTATGCAAAAGAGGGTCATCATAAGGACCTAGTTGTGGACAAGTAAAGTAATAGTCCGCACACCAAGTAAAGTAATATAATAGTTCCGAAGCTAATTGGCTCAGATCTACCCAAAGAAGAGGATGATTAGCCCAATGCATCCGAGTGCTTATTTGGTCGAGCTGTCATTTAAACTATTCTTCTATACCTGGTGACATTGACAGCTGCTGGCGCCTCCCACATCTGGTAGTCGTTGCTGGTGTACTGCACCGTGTAGTACTGTGAGTGTACTCCACTGTCTCTCCACGTCACTCGCGCGGAGTTACTCGTGATGGACTCTATTTGTAGATCGTGAGGTGGTGTCGGTGGCTCTGAAATAATATAAACCAAAATAATAGTATAACTTGGACCTTAGATTTCTTTCCTTTTATTTGTCTTTGATGAGAAATTTATTTTAATCTGACGTCTCCTACTAGTAATGTTCTTACTTGCCAAATATCAGCACGATAAGTCAAGTAGTTTTTTTTGTTCGAGAATCTGATTGGATGACCTAGCGACGATCTTTTTTACAAGTGCTTTTCACAAAAAATATGGCAGCCTTGTCTACCGACAACTTTGAGTTTTGAAATGACATTAACATACTGATCACCCACGCACAGGCATGTTTATCATCATCATTGTCTTCAGTGTGTGTAGTATCAGTGTGTGTAGTATCAGTGTATCTTTAAGAAAGGAATTTAGCAAATTCAGCCTGCCCTTGAGCTTCTCGTTTCTAATCTTTGCTGCAGACTTTAGTTTGTCTTTGCTCTATATGTACTCAAAGTCAGTTGGGTTTGGCGGCCTGTGTTAGGCCGGGAAACCTTCGGAACCTATGCCCATTACCATGGAGGTCAGAATCTTGGGTCTCCTTTCTATAGTATGTAGCTAGTTAGAATGGGAGATATAATTACGCTGCATGAAGCGTTTCTGCATCGGGTCTGGTATTTTCTTTTCCTTTGTTTCAGTTAACATGGGTGTGTATTTGTAAGTTTTTTGAAAATTAAGTACTCAAGTACAGATCGTAGTTTCCAACCAATCTTTACGAAATTTGGTTCTACGATTTAGAATTTTCGAGTCTAGTCGAGGATATAAATTTTATTCTCCCTCGAAGGCGGGAAGTTTGCTAGTCATTTACTAGCAAATTTCAATAATATTTGATACAACATCAACAATGATTTCTGAATACAAAAAAATATCATTCAAGCGGCGGTTTTCTTTATTAATTCGCAAAATATCGTAATTAGCGGAACTACTAGTACATATTAGCCGCTGGTCCCGGGTTCGACCCCGGACAGGTTAAACATTTGTGTGCATGAACATGTCTGTTTGATCTGTGTTTGTTTATTATAAATATAAGTATGTATTTATGTATAAGCATGTATATCAGTCATCTGGTTACCATAACACAGGCTTTGCCTAGTTTGGGACCTGAACACCTTCGTTTGGATGTTGTCCTATATATTATTATATTATGTTTATCTTACCGAGTATATTAAGATGTACATTAAAGGCTGCTACTCCGTAGGGGTTGCTCGCGCGACACTCGTAGCTACCCCCGTCTCTCGTCTCCACGTAGCTGATGTGTATAACGCTGTTCACCCCATTGTGGGAGAGAGTTTCTGATATAGTTATTCTGAAAAAAAAAACAAATATTATGTAAATCAGGCGTTAGTTACGGCTAACTTTAACAAATACATTTTTTATGAAGATGACGCTACGTGAACCTGGTACGAGCTGAAACGCGTATCAACATTTTCATACATTTCAAATAAATGTCCCTCATACTAACAGACCAATCCAAAAAGAGGCAGAATTCGCGAAAGCCGTACCTCTTTCCATAGTCCATTACCAAGCCATCGAAAATACAAAATGACAGCCCAGTTATTCAAAAACACATAGCTCACAATAGTTTAAATTTTTTTATTCATCCTTTTTTTATATTTCTGTAGTTTATACCAATTAAATTTAGAAAAAATAACGCGTGTTTGATTCATATTGTTTAAGATGAAATGAGTCGTTGGTGTCTTTAACGAGACGTCATCGTTGAAGAGATGAACAACTCATTTCATCCCTGATGAAGTTCACCGAATGTGAACGAAACTATAGTTGGACCTTTACAACAATCAGTTGCAAGTGAAAAACCGTCTTTTTAAACAATATATAGCGATTTATATTGTAAAAGGCCTCTCAGTGTTGGCCAAGGACGTGTTTGTCAATGAATAGAATAACTATTGAATTGTCTTTATTATATGGGTTGGCCTCATATAAAAGCAATTCAATTGTAAAAACTCATACTCAACTCAAACTCATACACTCAAAAAACAAGAATAAATTTTGAGATGTTAACTAAATTTTGACTGATATTATTAATTGAATGAACTAATTATTGACGTTATTTACATGTATCATATAAAAAAATTGAATTATAGTAATAATGTGCGTCCTCCTCTCTCTTAATTTTGCTATTTCCGACATGTGTGGGTCTACTGGACATTTTACTCGGATTTATTTGTTAACATCGTGTACTGTATGGAAGCAATAAAAGATCTGCATCTGAACTCATCAATCGTTCGTTACCTAGAGGAAGCGAAGTCTATGAGTTTCCCCTCATGTGTCCATTTGACTCGTATAGGGTTGTCACCGCGCGGCCGACACGGGAGCTCCACTGACAGCCCTGCCTTGGTGGTCAGGTTCACACTCATCGTTTCGAAATGTACAGGTTCTGGAAATATAATATCAAGTATATTAAAAATTAAAATAGCTGGCCTCTACCTGGATCAGCGCATCAGCATTGCCATTCAACGTGGCAATGTGGCCAGCATTTAGGTAGATACTCTACCAATTGGCAGCGGTTTGGATTTAAGTCAAAGTCAAAGTCAAATCATTTATTGGCCTTATAACTGCGTTTGTTACACCACGAGTAGGCAACTCAATACGTACAATAATGAATTATAATATTATGACGAAACAAGAGTTAAAATTTAAAGAAAAATTAGAAAAAATAAATTTATGTCTAGATAAAATGTTAAATGTAATATTGATGTCAGATTACTATATACATAATACTTAGTTATATATCAGTCCGGTAACATTACAAGTCAAGTATTGTTTAATGTCAATATCCATTTTTAATTAATTCGAGAACGAATATTCGTTATATGTAGTTTTAATTATTAGCTTTTGCTTTTGTACATATAATTAGAGTACAACTTTTTATCGTGGTTTTATGACTTTGTGAAATATGCCATTATTATTTAAGAATTTAATGAAAATAATTATTTAATAATTAATTTAATTTATTAATAATCCTTAGCAATAAAAAAATTGAGTCTTTTAATTGCGTATTATTAATAATTGATTTATAACTTATTATTTTTTTGTGTAATTATTTTCATATGGCAGAATCGTTACGTAAGCGAATCTAGAAATGTGTATTATTTAATCGTATATTTGTGATTAAGTAAGCGAAGCATCTTTAAATAGGTCTGGTTTATAGAATATATGATATTTCGGAAAATTTACGAATCGTCGGGGTCTTTGAGAAGGGAAAAATTTATTCCAAATGCAAAGTGTAACAGAAAGGTGTTACAATACTTAAGGATGTTAGTCTAGAGATCAAAGTGAACCCTGCGTAGAACAAAGTTATGCGAAATTCTACAAAAATATTGCGTCCTTCTTGACTGATCATGTGACCCATTTTTGTATGAAGAACTTAATTTTTTTTTCCAGAATATTACTAAATTTACTTCTACAATGGGTTTACCGTGATTTGTACACAAACGGTGTGTGTTTAAGTATTATCAAAACTTTCTGTTACACGTTGTATATGGAACACACATCCTTAAACAATAATTAATCAGTCAATACCAACAAAATCAGTCAAAACGTTATTTTCTTTTTCTCGTTGCATAATTTTCTGTTAATCCCATCAGATATCGTTGGTGTTCCGTTCGACAAACTCACGACACCAGGTCAACCGTTCACAGACTTCTAGTTCACTCACTATTGACAGCTATCCAGACGTTAGCAGTGAGAGCGTCGCCGACACCGTTGTCTGCGTGACACGCGTATATCCCCTCGTCGGAGAGCGACACCACCTCGATGAGCAGCGTGCCGTTAGACAAGCTCATCACCCCGCCGCCGGCCAGGTCCAGCACAGGACGCCATATACCAAGAGCAGCTGGAATGGGACAATTTAAATTAACTCCATTTTTTGCACCTACTAAACCCATCGTTTCCAAACCATCAGAAATCAAACCCGTAACCGTCTCGATCTCGAAGAAGCCACTCGACTACGATGATTGACATTATTTCTCAAAAAGCTGCGAATACTCTTCGCGTCCAATACAACAATTCGTTTAGGATAGTGTTGGGGCTGGCGCACTTCTGCAGCGCCTCAGGAATGTTTGCCGAGGCACGTGTAGATGGTTTTCAGACAATTATGCGTAAAAGAGTGGCCTCGCTGATGGGGCAGATTCGCGGCAGTGCAAACACCTACATAAACGTAATTGCAGAAAGGAATGACGGACCTTTTTTATGCCATCATAATAAACACATGTCCTTCACTGTACTAAATAATGTTAATTTTGAGGAATGATTATGTTGACTGAATTTTATGTGTTTGTGTTTGTAATTAATGGATTTTTAAATCTGAAATAAATGATTGATTGATTAATAACCTTGAGACTCTTTAGTAAATTGTTACTTGTGAATTCAACTGTGTACAGAACTAATAGATGATGCTAAGTTAGGGCGTTTTCTACTATGAGTATACGCACGCCAGTCACATCTATAGGGAAGTCACACGTGGCTTGCATGGATATGCGCTTGCCGTTTCTTTCGACATATTGAACTCTTTTCATAGGGTCTACCATGATAGTTTTGGCAGCAAACATCCCAACATAACGACTTGCCGCTAAGTTCTGTGGTTAGATGTCGAAATTTCTGAGGAATTGGGCAATACAAGTAGTCATCGATGGTAGATCGTCTGAAGAAATTGCTATAAAGGTCCAACTATAGTTTTATTTACATACGGTGAACTTCATTAGGGATGTAATGAGTCGTTCATGTCTTCAACGATGTCAAACTGTAGTTGGACCTTTCCAATAATCAGTTACCTACGCATGAAACCCGTCTTCATAAACAATATGAATCAAACACGCGTTTGATTCATATTCAGTTTTCTAAATAAAATTGCCATAAATGACGGAGTCCATAGTCATCGGTGATATCAGCAACACTTATTTGCTGTACGGATTATAGTGCGGTATTTGTGGCCACATTGTCGTCTTACATCAATCAATCGAGTTGCGATCAAACGCAAACTCATTTTACATGTCTATGAAAGAAACACAACTTACTATCTTTTTTCATCCAGTGTATTTGAGGAGATGGGTAGCCGTTAGCATTGCAGTATACGACGCCTCTCTGTCCTAGAAGCAATGATGCGTTCTGCGGTTCTTCCATCCACTTCGGCGCCACTGTAAATATACAACAACACAAATATTCAGTAATAAATCATTATTATTATATGCACCTAAAACAAACAGTAACTTTTTGCGTGAGTCTACAAACGTTAATAAACGTTGGAACTTTTTTTTTTAAATCCGACCGACGTAGATGACTATGTGCTCTAGTAGCTAGCGCTTGCTTTCAGATCCGCTGATTTTAAGTCTGATTTCTGGTCAGGGCAGGTATTCGAAGCATTCGTTTTTTAAACTTTTTCTTCCAATAACATGTTCTCAGTTTTATACTTATAATAATTCTACATATATCCTCACACACACACACACACACACAACATTTTTCACACATCATTGTACTACTAAAGATCTTCTCTCGTCTACTTTCATAAAACCGAAAAAATATGGTATTTTGGATCCGCATTGAGCCTTTTAAAAATCATATTGCTGATCTTGACCTAGCACCCAAAATAATAAAAGTAGACGTAACAGATAAAAGATTGTAATCACCATTGATATAAAGGTCTGCGGTCTGGTTGACCTTCCCCACGTGGTTGGTTGCAATGCACGTATACTTCCCACAGTGTTCTAAAGATACCCTCTTTATTATCAACACGCTGAATAAGTCTGAACTGCGCTCTGTTATCTGAAAAGTAAGGATACATTATCTTAAACAAAATGATGGTGATATTGAGACATAATTCGCACAAACTGGCAAAAAGCCAACGTTTACAAATGAAAACCATGGAGTAGAGCTTTTTCCCACGCACGAACGCGGCGTATCCTATTTTGTATTTTATGTTTTGTGTGTTTATAACAAAGATTACTTCAATTTATTTCCTCTCATATATGTCCACAACTTTGGTTTGAATATCAGAATACCTGACGGAAAAATTTGCCACAAAAATTGAAATCAATAGTCACTTTTTGAGAGTATTACTCATTTAAACTTATCACTTGTAGATTGGTCTGACTACATGACGTACCTTCAAACTGCTCGGCATCTTCTTCCCGTCTTTAAGCCAGGAGAAGTATATCGGCGGGTCTCCACTAATGATATTACAAGTGATCTGCACGATCTGCCCTTCCTTTAGTCCAGTGCCTACTCGGAGCTCGTCTAATTCAGGCGCTTCTACCACTTGGATCTCGAATGATCTGGAAAATGCATAATAGTTATAATCAACGGCAAAACAATTTGGACCACCCCCCTTGGCAGCAACCAAGCACAGGAAACAACATGGACCAATGACCTTGGCAGCAACCAAGTGCGACAAGCAACTTAAACCAATGACCTTGGCAGCAACCAAGCGTGGCAAAAACTTGAACCAATGACATTGGCAGCAACCAAGCGCAACAAACAATTTAAACCAATTCAAGTGTACCCATACCCAACCCACTCATTATTATAAATGCGAAAGTGTGTTAGTTATTGTGTTATTTTTTCTTTTTCTCCCGAGTGATGGAACGACTTGAATTTTTGCATAAGAATATTTTAAAAGCCTGTGAGTCTTAGGCTACTTTTTTTTTGTAAAACCAAAATAATACAGGCAAAGCCACAGGCAAAAACTAGGCTAGCTAGTATATAAGAGTAAAGACTAAAGGATCTTGAATACCATACCTCCTAGCCATTTCTCCATTGCTAGTATAAACTACACAAGTGTATGTATCTGTTGTTACTTTATCCACGGCTGATATATGCAACACGCCGTCTCCCTCTGGTGTATAGAGCTGTCTCTTTCTCCTCAAGTACCGCTTGTATCGCAGATGTTGCTGTAGTGTTGTGCTGATGATCTTCTTTCCTCTGTGCTCCCATTCTAGTTTGCTGTAAATAAATGATTTATAGAAATATATAAGTAGTAAGACTATGTATATTATATTATTTATTAATGAATATTTATTAATTCTCTAACATATTATTAACATTATTATTATTTGCTATTTAAATGCAAGTAGGTTTTTATGTTTAGCTTCCCCGTCATTACTTATGCTTTAGTTCTCTCCATCCAAAGGTTGCCCGGATGAGATTTCTATTAGCGATAAGGCCAAATGTTGCAAGTAATCATAAGTTTTATTAAGTTTATTGTGTTATTTTTGTGTGCACAATAAAGAGTTTTCTATCTATCTACCTACCCTAACTAATAATATTATAAATGCGAAAGTCTGTCTGTCTGTTACGCTTTCATGCCAAAACGACTAAACCGATCTGAATGAAATTTGGTTCACAGATAGATTGGACCCCGGGAAAAGACATAAGATACTTTTTAACCGACTTCAAAAGTAGTTAGTTCCCCCATTATCTCGACAATCCAATGGGGAACTACGCGGGTAAAACCGCGGGGCATAGCTAGTATTTTATATATGCAGGCGCATTAAAGGGACTAGTTTTTTTAAGGTTGCTACTTTATTCAAATCAATTTATCAAACATTAAGATTATAAGGGGCAGTCGAAATATAAGCATCGATAAAGCAACGTAGTTATGGATGCCTTAGGGAGCCAATTCGTACGGATCGTACGGACTTACAAATCTAGATCTTCCCACGAATAACAAGGCAGGGCATTAACAAGGCAGGGCTGCTCACTGCTCAGGAACCAAGGCCTGGACACCCGTGGTGAAGCTAAGACGCGTCCAGAATGGACCACTTACTTATTGGTCTCTTAGTTCGAGCGACTCAAGAGATAAGTTTTGGTGATTAATATTGTATAAGAAGACGGGTTTTCACGCGTACCTGATTGTTGGAAAGGTCCAACTATAGTTTCTTTCACATTCGGTGAACTTCATCAGGGATAAAACGAGTCATTCGTGTCTTCAACGATGACACGTCTTGAGTGCAAGACATGTCATCGTTGAAGACAAAGAAACACGCGTTAGTTTTCTAAATAAAATTGTGGTGATTTATATACAACAGAGATTACAATTTTACAAATTAAGTTGTAAAGTGATTATCATTTGCAGAATGTTACCTTATTGGATATCCGTAGTAAGGACACCTTAGTTTTAACGGTTCTCCGCTCTGTACTTTTATTGGAGGCAACGTTCTGATGTATGGTGGACCTGGAAACAAACATCATATATCCAAAACGCAGTAAGTAAAAATGTATATAAATCAGTTCAGAAGTTTGATTTGTAAATCGAACTTCCGGATCGATTCTACTCGTCATAAAATTTAAATGCAGAAGACAAACAAGACCTGGCAAACAAAATAAGATTTTTTCAAATGGGTTTAGCCGTCTTAAAAATCAGGTAGGTACCAAAAAAAATCATACAATCAAATTAAGTACATCCTCTTTATTTGGAAAGTTGGTAAAAAAACTTTGTTTTTATCCTACACAACTAGGCATTTGACCACAAGTTCACTCGAACACGGAAGTCAGCGATACTGTAGCCCTAGATGGGGCATGCTTAGTTTGGAATACACTGGCTCTCAAGTAAGGCTGCCGGAATGCACCGTTAGGCAGATTTTTACAAGTTGATGGTGGTAGCTAGATAGGCGAGCAATTTGAAACGCCCTACCACCATGCTAAGGTTTCTTCACGATGTTTTCGGAACTCACCGTATACATCGATCCTAGCCATATGTCTGGTGGACTGCTCGCCCTCCACCGCTATGCAGGAGTACAGTCCTCCGTCCTCCACCCTGGACCTCGATATATTGAGATGACTCACCACCCCCACACCTGATGCTGACATCATCTGCCCTAGGGTGTACCTGGAACATACAGGGTGTGTTTTTTCCTTCTGAAACAGTTTTTTTTTATACATTACCATAATCGTAAAGTAATCTGAAAGACAACACATTTAGTGTTAAATAAAACTGTTAAATATTGTGTTGTGTTTTATGTTTTGTGTATACACAATAAAGATTGTAGATATTAGACGACTTTGTGCGTTAGACATATATGGACACAAGTTATAAACAGTCACTAGACTTAATCAAACTTTACAAAGTTTAAAATATATTTTAAAACACTGGACATTTCTGGACACTGGACATTCTCAGCCTGAACGAGAATAACCAACTAATCACACAAACTTAATCGTAGAAGACTAAAAGACTATATTGGTTGACCTTTTTTATATATATTTATGATTAGTGTTTACGTATAGTTTTACCACCTTCTCTTATGAAGTAATTTTTTATTTATATATTCCCCAATTTTTGCGATATTTATGATAATTCGAAAAAAATACATATATTTTATTTTAAGTTTAATGTTATGAGTTTCATGCGATTGTTATCTGAAGACAATGAAACGTGGCATCAATCAATTAAACGTAAAATTAAATAAATAAATAAAATTTTAATCCATATTAAATTAATCAGTTAGTTATTTATCCATCTCACGGTAGCGCTCACTTGCAAAAATAAACCACTCATCGGTCATCCATCCACAATCAGTCCGGGCAGCCATCTTATCAGCTAACGTTAGGCATGAAAACGGAAAAACAAGAGCTCATGTTTCACCTATTTCATGGCTAACGTTAGCCGATCAGTTAACTGATAGAAAACATTCCTGGCATCCAAAAAGTTCTTAGTATATCTTCTCACCTGGGGTCCGTATTAGATGATATGACCACTCCATCTCTTTCCCATACGAACCTCGGAGGTCTGTCCCCTGAAGCACTGCATTGTAGACTAACCTGAAAACATTTTACAAACCTCCCTCAATGACAGTACTATAGAAAGGAGACAAGTGACTCCAAGCCTAATGCTATTTTTGAATATCATTAAAATAGGTTAATAAATATCAACGTAGCAAACTTTACCTGATTATATAAGATTCCTCTTATCAAAATATCATTGACCAAAAAGATTTATTCAGCAGCAAAATACTACATATTAACCGACACACAAAAAAAGAAAAGGTTCTCATTTTGTCGGTATTTTACTAAGGTATTTTACTCGATTTCTCAGACAAGCTTCAACCGTATTCAAAATATATTTTGCTCGAAAGTGTTTACTTTCAATTTGGTCCAAAATAGATTGTCGCAGTTGGTCGAGTCGTTTGGTTCATTAATCAATTTAAAATTTGATTTAAAATTATTTTCAAATGAAATACTTACATCTTCCCCCGGAGTAAGAACCTTATCATTAAAGTGATGTGTGATCATTATATTACTTGTACCCAGGTCTCTCTTATTTCTAATAAAGCTAGCATCTGAAACAGAAAATGCTCATAACAATTCATCTGTATTATAAAATCATTCCGTCAGGACTTACTTGAAAGAGTAAGAATCTATGCGGAGCCTAAAGCTCTGCACCTAGACTTTAATGGAAGTACTAAGAAGAGATTTTTGTAAATTTATCCCCTAAGTTAGTCAAATGGGAGTTCATATCGTATAATAAATACTGAGGGTTATATATAGCTATTAATTAGATTAATATAAATGGGTACATATTTTTAGGTTACTAAAGCAGAACATTAGTGAGAAAATTTATCGGGAGAAAAGAAAAGCCCTATAGTTATTGATGAAGTAATGGAGTTGATGCTTTAATTATATAAATAAAATAAAAATAAGTGTGGCACTCGGGGAGCATAGCTTTTATCACTGGCTTATCGCTAGCTGGAAAATAAACCTAACACTCGTCTAACGTCGTTTCAGTTCGGCAGACTTCGGCACGGTGTTTGTGTTATGCGTGTGCAATAGCTTTACCACGGCAGTCCCCGAGTGCCACACGTATTTTTTTCTTTTCATTGAATTTAATCTCTAATTGTAGTTTTATTTTGTTTGGGCAAATCCCTGAGCATCTCCTTTCTACAATCGGACTAGTAAAGATACTGCATGACGCCACCCCGGTACATAATAGCGATTCCACGGACTCGCACAAAACGCTTTGTGTCTACTTTTATTGTGCGTACAGCTAGGTTTTGGAATTCCCTTAGGAGTTCTCTATTTCCCAATAACTATAATCTCGATCTTTTCAAATTGCGAGTAAATCGGTTTCTTCTAGACAAGCGTGCCACATCCTAGACCGCATCGTCGCTTTACATCAGGCGAGTTGCGGTCAAACGCAAGCATATTATTTGTAAAAAAAGAACAATAAAAAAATTATATTTTATAATAATAAAGTATTGGTTAACAATATACCTATCATGTTAGTTTCATAAATATAATTCTCCCTCCTTTTCGTTTTCCTGTGTGGTACTGACCTGTAACAGAATGATTAATGAAATTAAAATAAATCGTTACATTTAAAGTGTTCTAAAATTTTATATCTGATAAATTCAATTTACTTATTGCAGTAATCATGGCGTGTATCGAGTTATGGTTATCAATGTTAAACTTAGAATAGTAGTAGTAAAATTATTTTTCCATAAATATATCTGTATTACACATAATCTTCTCACAAGTCTACTCGTACCTACTCTTATGATAATGTTAACATATTTTTTTTATTTTAGATAAAACAGTGCATTAGCTTAAAACGACATCTAGCTAGATATGATTGAACTTGCTGAGTTTCTATAACGATGTCCTGTCTCATAGGTTACCTGCATATTATGATGTACCGAACGTCTAAAAAGTTTTATAGGCTTTTCTCAACTACTTATCTAGATGGCGCTAAAATCAATTTTATTACCAACACAAACAAATTAAAAATGATGACAGTTATGTAGTTAAGAAGCTAGGGAAATAAATTTTCTTGTTCGTCGAAAATATGACGTCTTCGTTTTTGTATTTAATGAAAAAAACCCCCTGGTCAGATCTTTCGGTTTTACTAGTTTCACCTATAGTGTTGTAAAAAAATATGCGGTTTTTTTAACTCTCTTCTAACCACGTATTTGTTTACAAAAGCCCATCCAACCCAACATTTGGCAAACGCCTTCAGCGTCCGTGCAGTAAAGGCAACTTCAAACTTCCATTACCCTATCTCCAATCTTCAGCGTCTGTACATTAAGGCGTGTTCATAAAGCATGCTCTCCCATCAAGCAGAGTAAACCAACACGGTAAGCTCGCGAGTCATAAATTCAAATCGGACATTATGCGGCGGCATGAGTCGGGCAGGCGCGCGCGTAATTTCATTAATCTGCCTAATTTATGCGACTAACTGACGGTTAGCTGAGATTGTAGCTGCTCTGGACTGGATGACGCGTATGTGAACCGACGTGGGACACTTACGACATTCACTATGAACATATATATAATAACATAACATAATAATCGACCCGTAACACGGCCGCCTTATTTTAAGCGCGTAGAATTCATGTGGAACGTGTTCACTAAGAAATTAATTAGAAATTTTATATCGCGCCGTGGCGCGGAATGCACTCGTTTGCATCATCAGAATAACGTATTGTGTCAACATAACGTTAAACACGTCATGCGTTTTCAGCAAGGAATTTCTTTGTTCGTTAGAGAATAAGGGCCCTGACTTAAGAAGTTATCTTAGGTAAAAAGTTGGTCTTTTACACAATTACGGCTGAAATAAAAAGTCGTAAGAGACAGAAAACCCAGTTTGCAAGCTTTTTATCATATACTTAGTAGATTTGGATTCAAAATAATGTGTTTTTAAATAGGAAATGTTTTAGCTATTGCACACATAACTAAAACATTTCTTATTTAATTGTAATTTTTTTAGCAATACACCACCTTTTGATAATAATAAAAACCCCATATTACCAAAAACTATGTGTAAAAATTGCAGTCAATTATTGTACCACGCGCTTAAACGGTGAAGGAAAACATCGTGAGAGAACCTGCTTGTCGGAGAAGGTTAATAACTCAACATTCATAGTGAAGTCCCCAACCCGCAATTTGGGCAACAAGGTGGACTATGGCCTACACCCTCTTCATAGGGGAGACCCGTGCCCAGTTATGCTATAGCGCTATGGGTTGAAAACAAAAGTTACAAATTACTGTTTTGAGTAGAGAAGCGTTCAGTTCCCTCCGACCTCATCATAAACTTAACCGTTGTTCAAAAATATTAATAGGTACCGTAAAGTTTCTCCAAAGCTATATAAAGTGAGATAGGAAACTTTGTTAAAAATATCGCCTACACTGGCGCGGTTGACGCGGCGCTTGAGTTTCGACACGCTTGTCTTAGCGGGAAATAAGTTCGTGAACAGAGAAATAAGTAGAGTTATAAGTAGACCTAGATAGAGCAAATAATATCGGAATTTTAGTTCATTCGTATTTAGCAAATAACTTTTCATCATCAACATCATCAGCCAAAAAACGTACACTGTTAAACACAGATCTTAAACCCTTAAAACGCCATTTTGGACCACAAACTGCCAATGGGATCCACTGGTTGTGCTTTTTACTATGTCGTCAATAACTTATAACCGATATCGAAAAAAGGAAAAGATTCTAAGTTTAATTGTGTGTTAAGCGATTACGTCGCCAGTAATTCGTTGATTATAATTTTTGTTTAATAGAATGTGTTTCTGAAATGATGCCATAATAGCACAAAACAAAATAACGTTTTAGAAAAAATCTAAATGTCGAACCAAAAAAAAAATCTTATCGAATTAAAGTCGGTTTTGAAGTCGGATGTCACTTAGGAAGTCATTTGATTATTATTGAAAAACTGAATCTTCAAGGACCGCGCGGCAGTCGTATTAATATGGACATTCCTTGGCTTAAACATAAGTTATAATTTTTACAGGAGGTTTTCATGCTAGAAATAAACTTACTTAGTTGAGTGCCTTGTTCTACCAGCTCGGTAGGAAATACCTGGAAAGAAAATAAAAGTTAAAACTTTATGTACAAGACGTGCCATCGTCGTGGCCACTAACTACTTATTTAATTCCTGATGAAGTTAACCGATTATGAACGTACCAACAATTAGACACGCTTGACGATAATGTTATCATTATGTCATTTTGTGGCGGCAGCCGAATTTCATTAAACTCTACTAACAAATTTACCTTCTAACAAAAGAAAACAATATCAAAATCTGTTCTTCCGTTCGGGAACTAAGATGAAACACACACACAGATAGACAGAGACAGGTTAAACTTACAACCACCCGTCATTACTGCGTCTGGAGTTCAAAAGCTATGTCCAAGTCTTAAATCTCAACGTCCTACAACAATCACTAAACTTAGTTCAAAAGCACTCAACGTAATTTACTTTGGAATGAAAATTGAACCCTTTGAATACCATTAGGTATTAAAAACAAAATAAAACTCCCCCGTGCAGTTGTAAGGGAGTTGTCGAGAACTATTTAAAACGCGGATCTCGTTCCCGCTTCACTACACTTCACTACACTACTCTACACTACGGCACTACTCCAATACAAACTTTAGCACTGAGCTTACACTGCGAACTCCAAGTATATTAACTATAGGTAGTACATTAACTCAATGCTTTTAAGGGTATAATTTAAACCAAACATATTACACTAAAATAAAATTTTTTGGTTCCTAAAATGGTTTAACGGTCACCAAATTATGATACTCCAAATACTTTCGGCAACAACGTCCGCAGTAGGTTCATGTTATTTTCTTATGACATTCTGAATACTTTCGGCAACAACGTCCGCAGTAGGTTCATGTTATTTTCTTATGACATTTTGAATACTTTCGGCAACAAGTTACGCAGATTTAATTCATAATATTTTATGAAACGTAATTTGGTGACCATTTATCCATTTTGGTAAACGTTTAGAATTTTTTTGTTAGTAAAATAGGTGCTTTTTTGGGTGGTGTTTGAACACGAGCTTTTAATCAATCAAACGACAGCAAAATATGCGAACATAAAATCTAATTAGTAAAAGTTGTTACGCCTTTATTCTCTAACGAACAACGAAAGATTTCTTGTTGAAAACGCGAGACGTGTTTAACGTTATACTCGTATTGGCGCAATACGTTATTCTGATGATGCAAAACGAACGCGTTGATATGCAGTTTGATATTGGCTTAGTGAATACGCATTACGTGTTGAAATGTTCATATAAAATTCAAATCAGTTATTATTCTTTTTATCGGCTGCATTCGCTCCGTAACTGCCTTGTTATTTAATATCTCACAAACCCAGAAAAAAACATTATAAATCGTTTGTACCAAGTTTCATTATAAATAGTATGTAAACGACCTATACTAACTCAACTCTTTACACATTACCTTGGCTAGATAATAAATAAGTAAAATAAATAAATAATTGCTTTTTTGACATATGAAATAATTTAATCTTAAACTTACATCGAGTTACAATATAAGTTGACATAATTGTAAGAATAATGCGTACAGACGTTAGTCGCGGCTTCCAAACTCGGCTCAGCTGGTATCTTGGATACCCATTATACCACTTACTAATTCAACTGTATACGCGCACATAAAAAAAATAAATTACATATTGCATTTAAAATAATTGCTAATCACGTTAGTGATCCGAGGAAAATAGTATAAGTACTAGGATATTTTTACGATATAGCCAACGAAGCAGTTGGTTATTTCATACAGTTTACAAAACTAAAAAAAGTAAAAACGTATTTATTTTAAATAGAAATGGTACAAAGATAAGTTACTGCTTTCAAGTGCACGTCGAACTGTGGTCAAAAGTTTCTCGGCTCCTCGCCACTAATCTATATCGAACTTTCCTAATAAACCATGCCAACTTCAACTTTAATACGAAGCAATAAGCCGCAATTTCGTGTAAGCTACCAACTTGAAGAACTGCTAAAAAGTTGGTTGGATTTTCAAAAGCGTCCTTTAAAAAACGGAATTTGAAAAATACAAACTTTTTCGTTAAGCATCGCTTATCCGTCGAGGTTTAACAAGTTGTTTATTTACGAAGCCATCTTAATATTTAAATCTCGCATTTTAAACTAAATACTTAACCTTGGTTAAAATTACTGTACAAAAAATTCTCGGCTTCTATTTCTAGGATATTTTTAATTGTTTGCAAATTAGCGCTAAGGTACAATAATTTACTTAATATTCTCAGATAAGTACTCATTTTACACAAAATATCTTATATCTATCGAACAGATAGCTCGAGGTTGCGAATTACTTTACTTTTTTTTTTCTGTTATTTACATAAATAATACTGCCTACCTTATTTTATGTTTTACATTTTTAAAATGCGTTATTGAATATTTGTTTTGACAATGAATTTTAAAAATGATTATTATTTTATTGCTTATCCAATAGTATAAAAAGTATAAAATCAGTGTATTAAATAATGTATCATCAACTACATTTTTTATTTGTGTAAAGGAGTTATTCCAGATTCTTCGAATTCCGCCTACAAACGAATGTGTAAAATAACTCGATAAGTTCAACTTACGTCCATCTTGTGAGTTATTTATCGATATTTTTCCGATTTAAGTGGATTTTCCGCTTTATCATGTTGGTAAAAGTTGTTCAGAGGATAGCTAGAAACTTTTCTGATAGAGTGAAATCAATTTCAATCAACATAATCACACTTCAGGCGTAATATCATTAGTAAATAAACAAGGCACTCATTACTGTGTACCTACATATCAACGCCGCGTTATTTAACTGCGTACCACTCGTGTGGAATGTTATTCACTAAGTCAAATTTAATATCGTGCCGTAGCACGGAACTAGTTTGTATTCCATCATCAGAATAACGTGTTACAACAACATAATGTTAAATACGTAACGCGTATAAATCAAAGAAGGAATCTTTATTGTTTTTATTCACGATAACTAGGCATTTAACCAACAGCTTGCATTACCATTAGCAACATTGTGGCCTTAGATGAAGCATGCATAATCTGAAGTACACTCGCTCTCAAGGAAGGCTTCCAGAACACAACGTTATGAGCTTGGTGACAGATTTTAAAATTCGAGGAAGGTCTCGTTGTTCTTTAGGCCACGGTAGTTTTTTTTTGCAATATTTCGATTAGATAAAGCTAAGATATCATTATTAAAAGTCAAAATAAGAATATTTTTATGGACTAGAAAAAATTAAAATTTTGATAAAAAATCAGCAGTTCCAAGTATGCAAAAAGTTTATCGGTCGTCAACAAAAGTATGAAACAGCTTTTTTTTTTAATATTTGGAGTTGGTTCTACAGGGAATGTTGTTTATAATGATGAGTGTATGGACCTTCTTTCGGCTAATCACATCCGTAATCTAAATACATAATAAAATACACTTAAAACATTAAAACTCTTTCACAAAACAGTTATTGTTCTGAGCTTTTTGAATAGTGCATATTTTGCTTATAATTAATTAAAAGTTGTAAAAATTCAGTAGAAGGCAAATTTCCGAACAATCTAGTTCACAACTCAATGCGCGCCCGAGGCTCAACTTTTAATACAGTTTAGGTAGACAACTAACAAACAGTACCTAAGATATAGCATAGTAGACCGAGCGAACGAAGCGAATCCGCATCAATATTGGCAAAATCTTATTTTAGTCATCTGTAAAGCTAGAATAAACACTTCTACCAGAACAACGTGCTATATCTTCGACTACAGAAAGTGTGTTTGTTGGTCTTCTTATTATTTTTATAAATTAACATCTCATATAAATTCATAAATTGCTAATGACGTCACTTTCAAAGGATACGCAATACGCAATTCGACTGGTCGGTTGGCGCAGTTAGTAGCAACCATGCCTTCTGCGCCGCTGGTCTCGGGTTCGATCCCCGGACAGGTCAAACATTTGTGTGCATGAAAATGTCGGTTTGACCTGTGTCTGGGTGTTTATTATATATATAAGTATGTATATATGTATTTCTAAGTATGTATATCAGTCATGTGTACACCTTTGTGTGGATGTTGTCCCATATTATTATTATTCTTAAAATATTGCGAGACGTCATACTATTTTTGCGTGAAATTAAGTACTTCAAATATTTCTGCAAGATGTGGTAATGCGGCTTTCAATTGGTCTCAAAAATAAGCATATAAACAGTAACAATCGAAATTATATTCACTGATGATTTCTTTCGCATGCGAATATTGAAATTGTAGCGTTGATGGCCGGGTGGTTAGTGGGGTCGATGGCCGTGCAAAAGGTACGAGGTTCGATACCACGAAACATGCAAAAAGAGCCTGAGCTACCTGAAACACCTAACGGTGTGTTTCGGCAGCCTTCCCTGAGAACTAGTGTATTCCAGACTAGACATGCTAGATCTAGGGCTACAGTATCGCTGACTTCCGTGCTCGTGCGAGCTTGTGATCAAATACCTAGCTGCATTGGATAAAAAAAACATACGATCTCAAGAATAGGGCTCCTGAAATGAAAATACAGAACTTTTTATACTGTAATTCTATTACCATAATCAAGCATGCGCACGGAACAAGTTTCGTTCGGCACAATGGCGGACAATCTAAGTTATAACATTATTTATTACACCATTAAATGTTTATTAGGTCGGTACAAGTCAGTGAAATATTACTACATCCCGTGAATTTGGTTAATGGTCTGTTTTAAGTTATTTATCGGACTTAGGAGCGGTTAAGTTGATAGATTGGCATGACTTTGCTTTTATTATTTGTAAGAATAACGGCTACGAGACTTTCAAAACGCAGTAACTTTCATAGCAACGCTGTATTCTAATAATGTTAAATTAATTTCAGTATATAACCTCTTTTTCTTTTCCAAATCTTCATAAATTACTACTAAGTTCCATCGGTCAAAAAATAACACCCGTTTCTCCCCTTGAACCCCTCTTACTCGTATCCAATCCGATTCAAATTATACGTGTTTTTTTTACTTATATATGTATTTTCCGTAGTATTATCTTTACATTTATAAGGCCATCAACTTGTTCAAGCTGAAAATGTCTAATAGAATAGTTTAAAAAATTAATATTCTTAGATCTAAATTGTTCACTGTGATAAGTTCTTTATTTCTAATTTGCCTATAAAGTATTTGTTAGTTAAATTAACATTTGATTATTTACTGTGTAAAATATTGAAAAATGTTTCATAACAATATATTTCTATCAGGTATATAACTCGACTTATCTAGTATATTTATTTTTTACTTTAACATTTTTAAATACTTCTTATTAAAAAAGTGCAAGTCACAAATTATTTTGACCCATTTATGGTCACGTTAACATTAAAGAGTCCCCATGCCCAAAGGTACCCATTAGGCTAGCAGCGTTCCCCCTCTGAATGGCCTACGAGATACGTTGGGCTAAAAATTGACCGGAACGGGGATCGCGCCCACAGTTCCGCAAACGATGTCCCAGATTCGAAACAAACTTTTTCGCTTCAGAGCCCCACGGACCTGCTGTCTCAACAGCAAAAGGGATGAACTCATAGCTCGTTTCAAGAGCAGAATACTTGTTGTGTTTACTCAACGCGGCTGATTCTGCTCCTGCACTTGCCGTTCTTTGGGTGGCAGAAAGATGACAGGATGAAAAGTACTTACACAAATGGCATCCCATATGAGACATCGGCCTTTCTGCCACGGAACGAGAGTGAGTCCATCCGGGCGTCTAATATATTGTATACGTTCGTTGTTTTTTAAGCCAATAAATACTTTCAATTTATTTCATATTCAAAGAATTGTAAAAGCATATATACTCGTATTCCGCCTCATACATTTCTCATCCCCACGTTCACAATGCAAACAAACTTTCTACTGCCAACCTGCATGGTTTTCAGTTCATTTCCTGAACAGATACGGCTATCGGAAAATATTGGAAGAGTAAAGCAATCTCTTGTGAAAGTTATTGATAAATAAAAGGCATAAAATCTTCATACATACCTATACAAAAGTTATTGACAATGTACCTACCTAATACTGATGCAGGGAAATATTTTGATTCATTGTTTTGTAACGCGATGTGTCTAAGAAGAATAGAGCTACATATTATGTTGAAATGAATTATAATTTCACTTATGTGATTTTTATCTCATAAAGAAAAAAAATTAAAGAATTTCTGAAAGTTTTACAAATCAAATAAAATCATTTATTCACCAAAATAGAGTAAAGTACATATCTTACATAATTTAACAGTTCTGCCTATTTTGCCTGAGATAGCTAAGCTAAGCTTAAAAGTAAAATTATTTAAATTGTCAATTAATATGTCAAATTTAATTAAATATATTATTGTATGTACGTCAATAATAATTAATTATTAGTTATTTTAATTAAAAACGTACACAATCAAAATACATTTTAATATGGATATTAGATATTTTAATATGGTTGTCTGCAAAGAAAATTAACTCTTTCATAGCAACGAGGTTTATTGAAATTTACCTTGTTGGCAACTAGTTGCCATAAAGGACTAATAAAAGTATATTCGTTGAGAACTGGTTGAGAAACACAGTTGCGATGGCGGCTGTAAGGTTTTTTTTAATACAAGTTTAATTATTTATTAACATCGCTCAACAAATATAACAAAAATTAAAAGCTCTCAATTTGTAATGCGTTCTTTATGTAATTAAAAATGTTAGT
The DNA here is from genome assembly GCA_947049295.1 of Ligdia adustata. NCBI lineage: Eukaryota > Metazoa > Arthropoda > Insecta > Lepidoptera > Geometridae > Ligdia > Ligdia adustata. The sequence goes on from OX346237.1 coordinate 9,491,198, forward strand.
CCACTTATAGAAGTAAAACGTTGACAAAATTCAAAAACAAAATTGTGTCTTCCAAGAAAACTACAATAAGAAAAAAACTATTCATATACGTGCATGGTTGCCTGGAAGATATCGCTTTTAGCGATAAGGCCGCCATTAAAAACCTAGTATATATTTGTAAGTTTTTATTTGTTATAATTATTTATTGTTAAACTGGCTTTTTAATAAATAAATGACTTATCTTTCTTATAATATAAGATTTAAGAAACTGCAACTACTAAAATTGGCTATCAATTAAGTTAACGCAGTGGGACCGATGTACTTGGCTTCAACGATTAAAAACAAAACATACCTACATGTGTAGTGCTTTTCAAAATATGTATATAAATAACCTTATATACTTAGGTAAAACATTAAAACTTTTTGAACGCACCGCCATTTTAACAAAATTCGTCCGCGGAGACAAAAACTAAACGTGCGCACGGAAAATGTGAAATACATTTCATTTTCCACGAAACAACGTTCAATTTAACAACTTGTCAAATTTATTTGCAACAAGTTTCACAACACAGAGGTGAGAGAAAATACAGAGAAACATGGGACGTAGCATGAATATGACGCAGAATCTATGAAGATAATTAAATAATTAAGTATTGTTTAAGAAGACGGGTTTTCTCGAGTACCTGATTGTTGGATAGGTCTAAGTATAGTTTCGTTCACATTTGTTGAACTTCATCAGGGATGAAATGAGTCGTTCGTGTCTTCAAAGATAACACGTTTCGCACTGATAAGATAATTAATCAATTAATTGTCTAAGTTTGGAAAACACAGTAATTAGGTCACTAGCTCGGGCCTAGCAAGCGAGTTCGAGATTCTGGCAGTCGTATCTTACGTTTATTAGTTTGTTTGTCTGGAACTGTTGTATTCGCGTACAGATCGTAGTTTTTAACCAATCTTGATGAAACTTGGTATAGGTTACACAAATTTTGGACTATGAGGGATTATTTGAATTAACGGAGTTTTAAGCCAAAGTGGGTAAAATTACTGTGATTACCACTTATTAGCCGATTTCAATAATATTTAGCATAAAATTGCTGTAAACGGCTTTAACTTATAGATCTAAATATTTTAAAAATCGGCCAATGGATTGTCTTTTGTCTTAATTCAATTTCGTCTCTCAGTCAACAGTTGGCAGGCATCAGACATCCTCAGGAGTTTTATCTTTGAAATCTTTGAAATGTGAGAATGCTTTTTGCTTAGAATAACAAACACATTTAATAGTTTGAGATTTTGTGACAGTTTTGGCAATATTTTCGAATTAGATCAGAAACGCATTGTAGATCGAGCTGCGGGAATCGAATTCACGCCTCACTAATAATTAATACTACCTTTCTACTAAGCCAACACAATAAACAAACAAAGCTAATAGACACTCCAACATACCGGGGTAGCGTGTGAAGTCTCCAGGGACTCCGGGTTGCTCCTCGCTTCTGCAACAAAGGTACTAGTTAATTATGAAGGGTGTAATCAACAGAGATCATGTTACGGGGTGGGAGGGTTTATTGGATGAATAGAGGCTTGGACGTGACAGTTGCGAAATATCTGTGGAATTTTTATATAATGATAAGAACAATAATTTAAGTAGTGAGTCACTTCGTTTTTCTTAATAAAAGCAGTTGTCCATCATACTTTATAGTTAATAACAAAAAAAGATTATTTTGAAATAAAATAACAGACCTTTAATCTTTCTAAATAACTGACCACGTTCTATATTGCTACAACGATCAGTTTAGAACATTAACGTCAATCAACAAGTCATTCATTCATTCATTCACTCAAAAGAGTCAACGTCACTTGCTACGATTCGTAGCTTTCGTAGGCACTCAGCTATTCCGGACACGCTTCACATTTATGCTGTTATTTAATAATCTAATAATAATATACGCTTAAAAAATGCATCACTATTCCATGTTTTTTTTAAATGGGTTTTTAACCGTCTTTAAAAAAGAAACAGTTTTCGATTAATCTCCATTTTTATAAAAACCGTTCCAGTAGTTTTTTGTTCCATAAAAAAAATACCGGAAAAAAATTGTATTGCAGATGCCCAAATTGAAGTCAGCTGACATTTTTTTATTATTAATTGTATTAAATACAATTGATAATCAAAAAAACGTAAAAAAACGTTTACGTTTATTATCTTATCAAATTTATAAGCATTCCATGTCTTGCAATTTATTCAGTCAATTCAGTCCTAACATAATCCTTATTCCAGGCGGTATAAACATGACGGCAGCTAATTCTGCGGTAGAATATTATGACTAAATGTTTTTGTCACTAGAAATTGAGGTGTTTCTACAAAGTGTCGAAATTAAGCACCATTTGTAAGCTTACGGGCACGTGTAGAATTTCTGTTAATTGATTACCTAGGTGCTAAAAGTGCGGTCTGTGAAGTAAAGTGTTTTTGTTAGGTAGTAGGAGTTGTTTGTGAAAACTATGATGAATATTCCACTGTTTTGCTAAAATAAGCCTCTAAGAGAGTTTATGTTGTCCCATATTATATTAAATTATTATTATTTTTTAATGTCACTGTTGGCCTCAAGGGTAACTAAATTAGTTAGTTAGTTAACACAAAGGTCTTTAGGTCCCAAAGTAGGCAAAGCCTGTGCTATGGTATCCTGATGACTGATATGCATACTTATATACATAGATATATACTTTTATATACAATAATCACCCAGACGTAAGTCAAACAGACATGCTCATGCACACAAATATTTGACCTGTCCGGGGATCAAACTGGGGATCAACTGCGCCAACCGGCCAGTCAAAAACACGCATACAATAGGTCGCTCGCTGAGTAATTTATGTTTCAATATTTTACGCTCACAGCTCCCGACTAGGATTTCTCCCTAGTATACCTATTCAATAAAAAAGTGTCGCTATAGATTTGTCGTATATACCTTCCGTCGTACGACATTTTAATACCGTTCTCTCAATTTAACATTTCAACGGTTTACTAGCCTGTTACTTTGTCAGTCGCGCTCGTAAATGTTCAAGTTGGGGGTGCAGTGAGATGGGAGTTTAATTAAATATATTTAATTTTTAATCAGTTTAAGTACTCTTAGAATCTTATTCAAAAAATGTTAACTAAATTCTGTTTAAACACTTTATTATAGATGATTTTTTTAAATAATCATGTGGTCATAAACTATCATGTAATGGTTTGTCTCTTTGGGCGAATTCGTGTTGTAATGAGTTTATTGACCACGCAAATGCAGTAAAAAAAGCATCACTACCTCAAGTCTGTCATAATTTTTTTCCATCTGTCCATATTTGCTTAGTTTATTTCTTTGACTTACATACAGGTAAGCGTTTTTTTTTGTACAGAATAACCATATATAGTACGACTTTACCACAATATCTTTTACTATTTTAAGAGGCAAGTGCAGAAGTGCATTCAGAAATACGAAATGACTAACTAAAACAATAAAAACAGTAGATGGATTGCCTATAGACCAATTATGATTATCTACAGATAATCCTAAAACCAATAACTAGAGAGCCGCGTGCCCAGGTGCTTGCGGCATTACTACGCTGAATGGCAATGCTTTAGCTTAAAATTAAGACATCTAGATATTGATAACCTTTATGTACATTATAGACAGCTAGATATTTATTAAATTAGTCAAGAGGTCCTTCACAACACTACTAATAATATGTTGCAATTCTTGACAGTGTATTATTTTACTACCAGTATATTCTGCAAAGAAAAATAGCACAAAGAAAAACTCACTGTACCTCCGCCTTTACGAGTACATTCGCTGTCATAAAACTTTAAAGCCAATAAAACGGGGACCATCTCCGAAACAGCTGATAAGCGCTTTTTTATTTAACTGTACTTTGGCCGCGTTCGCTTCACGATTTACATTTTTCAAGTGAATTTCAGGAGTGTCCTGAATTTTACCTACCTACCTACCTACCTACCTACCTACCTACCTACTTGGGTACTTCAGGACTTTTTCGATTAGTCCTCTTTGGGTGGTTTACGTTTCGGAATGGGAAGAAATTTAAGTCAATGGACTGAATAGGGTTCAGTGATAACAACTTAGATAATTCACTATAGAACGGTAACATGCAGATTTTATTAGAATTAGATTTATCTTAGAATCTTGGGCCACAGTTACGTAAAGTCAAGTAACACAGCTAGTTTGTCAAGTCACTATTTATAAAGACATAAATAATAATGAGTTATTAATTTACAACTGAATGGTTAAATCGTTGCTCTCATAGATAGATAGCTACTGATGTCACCGACTTTTATAGTTTATGTTTGATTTCACTACTTAATAACGGCAGAAAAACTGCGCTGCGAAACTTGTATTTTTACGCTTAATAACTACCGCACTACCAGAACACACTACCGATAGTGGGTAATATGTGAAAGATTTTATCGATAAAAAAAAATATTTTTTGACGAAATTGATTTTCATAATAAGTACCTAGTGAAACATTTTAATGTTAAAATAAATATGTTATAAAAAACCAAAACCAAAAGTTAACTGCAACCTGTAAATGTATGAGTTTGTTACAAAAAATATTTACCTGTATAATTTTAAATTTATCTGGTTTCCGTTATCGTTTACTTCAGTTGTGCTCGCCGCGTCTGAAACAAGACAAAAGCGAAACTTAAAATGATTGCCAAAAACTTAATTAGTTAGTTATATACAATTACAACTTTTGATTAATTAAAACATTAATTTTATTGTTTAAGAAGACGGGTTTTCACGCGTACCTGATTGTTGGAAAGGTCCAACTATAGTTTCGTGAACCTGTCTTCTTAAACAATATGAATCAAACACGCGTTGGTTTTCTATATAAACCATTATTTATTGTTTTTATTTTAATCATTAACTTTTTTGTTTAGTTTGCTAAACGCGTTCAATTTGGCAGGAGTTGATTAAAGTTTTTAAGTTTTTTTTTTTTTTAATTTATCAACTTAATAACTGAAATGATTCTGATCTTAACTATTATTAGATTTTAATGCATACTCGTACGATTTACAAAACCTGAGTTATCATCATAATCGGGTCATTATTGGCGGATTGATAGCATAACAAACATACAAAGATAAAGCTTTATAAAAAAACATTCTCAAAATTTGCATTTGTCATTGTTATTAAATAATAATTTGAACTAAAAGTATTCCAAATGAAATTCAATATATTTTTAATATTACAAAAGACCGCTGCGTATGTACGAACATTTTATATGGGATTTTGGATTTTGAACTAGAGCAGGAGGCATCAACAATATTACTACAAAAATGATTAAATATTAGTGTTCTATCAATTTTCTTCTTCTTTCTTACATATAAAAATCAATTGCTGTTCGTTTGTCTTGCTAAAACTCGAAAACGGCTGGGCCGATTTAGGTGATATTGGTTTTGAAATTGTTGTGAAAGTTCATGGAAGGTTTAAACGGTGAGAAACGTACATAACTGTTAGGCGGTACGAAACTCGCCGGGTCAGCTATTACTGTACATAAAAGAGAAAGTCCTGACTTATATTCACTAGGAACTAACGTAGAGCCTAAACCGCTGAATCTAGAGACATGAAATTTGGAGGGTGTATTCATTCAGGTGTGTACTATGATAGAAATTCTGGAAATTCAACCTCAAAAAGGGTCAAAAGAGGATTCAAAGTTTGAACCTTCTACGTATTTCATTTGATGTCGCGGTTGATAGCTACCACTTGTTAGATAACACGTTCATATAAACACAATAGTTATAGAAACGTACAAACTTTCCAAAACTCATAAATTGCTCTCTATTATGAGCACAATAGAGCCCAAATGTAGGGCGCAGAGACAGGTTCTCAATACAAGTTGTTACTGGCGCTGGTGCCGACGAAATTTGTAAATTTCAGTAAATTTCCACGGCATTTCTGTGAATGGCGCCTCATTAAACGGAGGTAAAGCCGCAAATTGGGATTTATTGTACTGAAATGACATAAATTTGTTTGAAAATGTTTATTCCGAACGCTCTTCGAAGGTTTCTGTACATTTATATTATATAAAGATATAATATAGGTATTCTTATCAATATGATAGCCAATGATTTTATTATTAACTAGCTGTGCTCTGCTATGTTATGTTAAAACAGGATAAAATGTAGCCGATGACTTAATCCAGAGTCTAAGCTTTTACCGTACCGTATTTCATCCAAATCAGATCAGCAGTTTTTGCGTGATAGAGTAACGTACATACATCCATACACTCTTACAAACATTCACGTTCATAATGTTAGTAGGAAGTAGGATAGGACGCAGGAGTTAAGATTACTTGTGCATTCATTGGGTTACCTGTCCAAACAAACACACTTAATTATGTATTTTCATATATTATCATTATTCTTAATTTATATAAATGTGTATATGTAAAAATGAATTGTTGTTTGTTTGTATCGCTAAAACTCAAGAACGGCTCAACCGATTTGGCTAGTTTTGGAATATTCGAAGAAGTTCAGGAAAGATTGAACGGTGACAAACATAATTAATATTACGTCAAAAAAATACTAAATAAGTAATAAATAAACGTTTCACACTCATAGCTCTCTACTAGGATTTCTCTTGTGTCAGGGATGTCGTGCAACATTCACAGACACACGCACAAAGACACCCAGACTCTAAGACAAATGACAAATACTAAAAATCACAATTTAATTTTCCAACTCTCTTGACTGTGGATGTCTTTTGCCTCAAATGTCAGTTGCTTGTCAAGTCTTTATATATTTTATCTAAATTGACTTTTTCCAAACTCCGTTATTTTGCGCAGTTGACAGCTCACGTGTTTAACGACGTCATTAATCGGCTGTTAGGCGGTACGAAGTTCGCCGGGACAGCTTACAATAAAAATGTAAACATGATATTAAATTTGACAAAACTATTTTGATTGTTTGAGAAAGTATTTTGGCACAAATTTAATTATCAACAAATAAAAAATGTGAAATTGCTGGTCGCAAATAATTTGGAAATGTCAGTACTTTCGTTTGTTTTACAACCTTCGGGATGGAAGCTAATTTGTTTTATGGTCCACAAACTTTAATTACATTACGCTTGAACGAGCTCAAGCTTGAGTTTGTGTAAATGATTAGTTTATACATTAAGTATTTGTGCAATTTGTTATACTTACGACCGGTAGTGGTAGACTACAGATTTTGTTTTATATTTTTTCTAATCTTTGCTCGCGGCACGCGTTATGTTAGATTATCATGAAAAAATAACAGCCATAAAAATTATAACTAGAATAATTATATTAAAAACTCGCCGGACCTACAACTACGAGTATCACTATGCGTAAACCAGTAAAATTTAAATTTATAAATCTCTGCCTTCGCCATTTTGAGGTAGCAGCCATCTTAGATTTAAAAGTTACAATATCTACAGCTCTAGTAAGGCCCTTTCATTTGATACTCATGTTGAGGGAGTTGTGAAAAATATGTAACTCCATGCCATTTTACGGCAGTGGCCATGTTGGACCGATTTCAACATAGCTAACAACACTCCCTATTAATTCACCTTTCAAAAAAAAAACAATATGAATATCGGTTTGATCAAAAATTTAAATCAGACAGATATTACACACATGTGCGGCTAAAACTGAAGTTGAACTTACACTTAGCAACTGCTGAGGAAAAAAAGGCAAACACTAGATATCTCATTTATATTATTTGTGGGGATGCCTGATGGTAAGCGGAAATGTGGCAGATAATGAAGCACGTAGATCTAGTATAAATCAGCTCAGTTCGCTCAAACCGATATGACATTTATATTCGGTTCAAAACTCACATACACATTTATTAAAATCGTTATTAATAAGTAAAAGTTTATTCATAAATTCAATATATGTTAGATTTTTAATAAATATAATTTCATTTTCTAACTTACAAAAATAGGTTAAGCCTATCAACAAAATTTCCCGCTCCGAATCAATCTCGGTGCAAAGGTCCATAACACTAGCACATTACTTTTTTATTTGACTATGGTCAACTTTTGATACATATAAGGAGCCAGAATGGGAGTCACCACCTCTTTCTTTGATTCTACGGGCCATCTCTTATACCAACTCCTTTTTTTGTCTGCTTATTTATGTAGGGACTTATAATTTAAAGATCGTGTTAGCCCCATAGGCTTCACAATTGAAAATACCTATAGCACATTTTTCAATAAGCCATAGGAAATTGTAGGAGTAACAAACACTTCAGAAATTCTAATGTTCAATACGTAAGTACACAGATTTTTGTTACAGAACGATGTACCAGCTCCTTAGCCTCTTATCAATTTCAAATCCAAATAACTGTAACATATGTCCGGTGAATTGAAGCCTGTCGTTTTTAATAGTATGCTACTGCTGACAAATAATTTTGTATGAAATCATGATTCACTTTAATCATAGCACATCTCTATGCAGATTTGGGTAAGGTGGGGTAGGGTAGGGTAAGGCAAGGTACGGCAGGGTAACGTAGGGTAAGGTTCTTGAGGCAGTAATCTCAATCCCGACGCAGTGACGTAAAGTAACTGCCACACCGCAGACGAGCGAGTGCGTGTAATGAGACTGTAGCTCAACGTCATCGCGCGCGGGGACGCAGTGTGCGCGATTTGTCGAGCGGAACGATTTTTACATAATAATATACATTTTTATGAGTTTCTCCAAATAGAAAAATCTTTTTAATTCGTTGGAACTGTTTTTTTGTGTATGATACCCGATTTCTCGAAGACTCATGAACTAATTAGAGTCTTTTTTTTAGAATAGAATAGGTAGAATATAAATAATAATTTAGAATATTTTTTTATTTGTAACAGAAAACAGTATACACATAGAAAAATAAAAATATATTTAACCTTAATTACTGCTTTCTGTCATAAAATGTTTTACATATAAAATACTCGTAATAACATTTTAGTTTGTGAGATAATACTTCTTTAGTTCTATATACATTTAATATTCTCCGCTCATGTGAGGATCTAGTAAACAAGATAAGTTAAGCGGAGCGAGTTTACTCTCAAAAGAATATAATAATAAACTGCGAACTGTTGATATCGCGAAAACTATAATTTAGAGACTTAAAATAAATGGGACTGGGCCTATGAAAAAAAAACTTAGTTTTAAACAAATCTACAAACAAATAAAACTAAGATTTTTTCTTAAGCATATTCCAGCCAAATATTAGTGCAGTCAGCCGGTAAATGACACAACATGAAATTTCACTTCATTTTAAGAGAATACCCATAAGTACGTTCTCCTCCGCTAGCGCTCTTTGCCCCGCTTGTGCTAATCGCTCCGCTCGTCGCTCTCAGTACGGCCACAGCTGCAAGAAGCAGTAGTGGCTAATGGTGCGGAAGACATTAGGACAGTGTAGTTAGGACGGAGGACTTTGGCCGGATGTATCAGGTTTTTATGCAAGAAATGTCTTGATGTGCGTTTGTAAGATAGAGATCTGTCAGTTAGATTGAAAATGTATTATATATATGTATTATATGCAAAAAAATTAAACTTAAAACTGGTTTCTGTCACAAACCAGCCCCAACTCAACATAACGCTGGCTGAAATAACCAGCGCTGATCTTCTTTAGTTATTTAACAAAAACAATAATGCCTAAATAAAAATCCTATTAACATACATATTATAAGGTAAGCACGAGTATAATACTTAAAATATTATTAGATCCTAAATCATAAAACCACTTCACAGCATGTAACACCATTTTGAGACCACGGATTCTAAAGAACTCTAACAACGTAAAACAAACGCGATAAATCTAATTTGATTTCAATGTATAATCAACAAAAAAAAGTTATTTGATAATCAAAAATGTTATGATTTTTATAATGATGTGAGAGCACTGTACGCTGAAACACAAGCGAATAGCCTAGTTCGGCAACGGACGCACTATCCGTACCTATCGATAAGAAATTAGCCGAAATTATTATGTTAACGAACATGCGGCAATTTATGGATTAGTACGAGTATAATATTATGAAATGAAATGAAATGAAATGAAATGAAATTATTTATTGGCCTTATAACCACTTATGTTATACTAGGCAAGTCACATTACAATATTTCACACAATACTTAATTTAGTAAATTTTAAAATGTACCTATGTCAAAAACTTTACAATTCACTTAATTACAAAATTTAAATAAGATTATGTAGTATAGATTAATAGATATATTACTGATATAATAATACTTCTAAAATAGTTTACATTATCTTTATATTATACATAAATTATAGTTTATATTAAACAGTCATTATATGTAAGGATTGAACCGTTATCTATCTAGGTATGTACATGTCCAGAGAAGAGATAATGTGGCCCACTAATGTGCGTGCAGCTCGTTAGATACATATGTTACATTAGGGAGGGATACGAGTACCTATAACGCGCCCTCAGATGGCCAGTGCGCTGTTTACACGCCATTGTGTATCATTGCTTTGTTTGTCAATTATTATGTTACGGTTTGGTTTGGTTCAGTGTTGTGTTTTTTACTTTATTTTTAACCATTAAGAACATATAACATTTAATTTTCTTTGAGTAGCTTTACAAAGTTGAAATTTTTCTAATGTAATTTTTGCTTGTCAAATTTAAGTGTTGCGAATCTATACAATACAAGTTAAGGTATTTACTTAAAAAAAAAATTATGATTAAGCTGAGTTTTGTGCAAATTAAGTCAGTCAAAATATTTATATATCGATATGTTGCTTTAAAGTCGTATTTTTTAATCGATCTTGACAAAATAAAGCATCGAAAAATTCTACATACATTTTGTTGAAATTTGTAATGTTATTAGTTTATGAAGACGATTAAAGAAGTTTAAGAGGTTATAGTTGCATTTGTATAATCCGAGTAGGTATATAATTTTTTTTACAGCAATCTATCATATAGTCAGTAACCTCTTCATCAGTCCGGCCAAACTTCATAAACTAACCTAATTTGACAGTTCTAAAATTGTCTCCTCTCTTTTTGTTTTCAAAGGTGAAAAAAGGATGGATATAATTTTAGGAATTTTTAGTTTAGTCAGCGTGACTGGCTGAATTGGGGTCTGTGTTTAACTCACTCGACCACAATACCTAATAATTAATTCAAATAACCCGAGTAATCATCAGACCTACATTAATTATAATGTTGTACGTAATTAGTAACGAAGCATCCTCTTAATGACCACGTAACGTTAGAAGGGGGTCCATGAGGCAGGAATTTCATGGGGCATTGTATTTTAACGTTACATTAAAAGGTGTGTCCTTTCTTTAGTTTGTATTAGGGACAATGAAATGTCACTACCTGTTTGACTGGTGAGCGAAGCATCTCTGCTTGGAGTTAGACTAGTCTTTTCTTGAGTGAGTTATCTTGTATGTATCTTTTTAATGGATGTTTGTACTCGCGTATAAGTGGTAATTTCCAATCACTCTATCAATTATCGATATATAATGATTGTAGAGCGTTTCCTATCGCTCGCCTGGCTAGCTACCACCCTCAACTTGTAAAATCTGTAGGTAAGCACCTAACGGTGTGTTCCAGCAGCCTTCCTTGACAGGCAGTGTACTCCAGACTAGGTATACTCCATCTAGGGCTACAACATCGCTGACTTCCGAGGTCGTACGCAATTGTGGTCAAATGCCTAGCTGTGTGGGATATAAAAATTGACTTCACTCGTTATATTATAACCCCCGCCCTCCCGACAATGCGAGGACCTCGTGCAGGCACGGGGTCTTCTGACGCCCACATGGTGGTATGGTCCTCGCAATGCATCTGTTTTACATTTTCTCGACGGCCATAATCTGAGTCTTTTAAAATCGCAAGTCGCTTTCTATCAGAAGTGATGCGCTCGAATTGCAAGAGTTTTTTATCCGGCTTCAAAAAAAAAAAAACTTTTTTAAGTATATTTATATATATACCTGCGGTGTTAAATAATAATAATAATAATTAAATACCGAATATAAAATCGTTTATGTAATCCAGGGTTGAGCTACCTCCGTATCAAATTCCGTCTAAATCGGTTTAGCAGTATTAGCGAAAAAGTAAGAAACATACACTTTCGCGTTTATAATATTAATAGGAAGGATATCGTTATTAATATTTATTTCATTTTGCTATTTAATTAAAAACATTTTTGCTAGAAAGTATATACTTTCCTTACTATCCCATGTAAATGCTATCAAAATCAATTACCTACGTAGTTTCTATTTTAAATAAAAAAGTAACTGTAGCACATGCTCACTGTAAAAAAAGTCAGTCAAACACTCTGTAAATAATTAACTATAAAATAAAATTAATAAGTATGTTTATCATGGTCACCCTACATTGGTAATGTTACTGTGTTCAAACAACATAGTACGTAGATAACACTACGTTGTTACGTTACGTACTAATGCACGGGGATACTCGTTAACGTAGTATGTTACGTGATATCAAATTATACACACACATTACATTCAGGTCAGTGAGTTTTGTACTTGAAATACTTAGTTATAAAATGATGTTAGGGTTATATTCGGATGAATTTTGGAAGTTAAGGTGACAGTAAAAGGAGTTGGAGCTATGCATCATCATTATAATCAGCTGTATTTGTCCACGGCTGGACTTAGGCATCTCGTAATGAAAGTCTCCGACTCGATCGCCAGTTCTTTACATCCAGAGCGCTTATTCACTATTACACGTTTTATGCGGCCACGAATTCACATATTTAATTCAATGACAATATTATAGTTTAACAAAGGCAAGCTATCAAATTTAATAATTCACAGATCTAGAAGTTTTTCATAAGTTAATATAATGTAAGTATTTTTTAAAGCAATCCTTTTTATAAATTCAGCGAATACTATGTCGAATGCAGCTTGTACGAGTAGAATCATCGTTCTTGTGTAACGAACAATCATAATAAAATATCACTAATAACTAAACAAAGCAATCATAATGTAAATATTTGTCATGAGAACTATTCAACTAAGAACTAATATTAAGTAATCGTATATAAATGAGATTTGTAAGTTAAATGTTTTTAAGTAATTATTCATTCAAATGTAATAAGACTTGCCTGTAACGAACGTTATTTAAAGGTCAATAAATATTACTTTTAGTACTACATTCATATACTTCAAAAGAAGTACAGAAGTCCATTTGAAGTAAAATCTAGCTAGAAAGCTGTATTAAGCCACTTGGATAATTACCCCTACGAGGTTTCAAAATACTTCACATTTTGCACAGCACATTACATATCTACAGTTACGTAAGTATGTATGTTCAGTCAGTAAGGCACGAGATATTTTCAAAATGTGACATTTTGAAACAAATTGAAAACTGAAACGTGAAAAACCGACTTTAATCTTATATATAAAAATCAAATGCTGTTTGTTAGTCCCGGTAAGAAACGGTAAAAGATGAGAAACATGCATAGCTGTTAGGCAGTACGATGTTCGCCGCGTCAGCTAGTTATTAATAAAATTTACGTTTCAGACCATAACGTCAGCTTTGTAAATCAATGAAAGTTCAAATTTGTTATTAGGCTCTGACGAATGACAACCTTCTTTTTTTAAAGCTTAAAAAACGTGACAGCCAAAATTATATTGGCAGACATCATTTTTCTTTCTTTTTATTCACAAATAGCAATACTCGGCGGACACAGTAAAAAAAAATTGGACTTGAACGATCCTTACAAAACAAATGGTCAGAAGCGAGTTCGAAAAAACTCGACTGCTAAATTGTTAAGCCTGTGTACTCATCATCCTTAATTTCTTTTCTTTTTTAATTTTTATGTACCCCGTGTCACTCTCACGACCAAAACGAATCTATTGACACCAGTCACATAAAAATACGACAAGCCGTTTAGGCTCTAGGACGTGCCAATGAAATTAACATACGTACATAAACTCGAAAAACATAACTCTCCTTCTTTCGCAGTCTGGTAAAAAACAACTTAATCCATAAAATACGGGGAATAAATTACAACCTCTCTTTTTAAATTGATTAAAAAGCTATAATATTGTAAAGTGGTATGTCTCTTACTGTTTTCACAACTTGCCATACAGTAACTAGCCGGCCACAAAAAAGAAAAGCAGAAAAAGCATTAGGTAACGGCGCGTTAGATCGAGCGAAACATCGAGTCATTAGCTTAATTACCTAGACGTAGGCTTTGCAAGCTTTTTGCGCTTCATAGAGGGCGCTTAATGTATGAAATATTACGGAAACTTAGCAAAAGACTAGTTAGAGCACAATCTTTTTTTTTATAAACTACTAAAAAATATTTTCTAAAATTGCTGTTACGGTTGTTTTTTTATATATCTCCACAAATAAACAACATCAAAGAGTAATTAAAGTAACAAAATGTGGTCTTTTCACTCACTTACAGACAACGTACAAATAAAAAATGAAATACGTCAATACTGTAAAACAACTTTTAAGTAATTTTTTATTGATTTCAAAAACAAACAGGTGCTCATACCTAAACATATTTTTTATGTAATTTTCGCCTATTTCTCAAAGACGCCTGTATCGCTGTACAACATCACTTTCAAATAATTGTTTACTCACTTAAAAAACGATTATTTGTAAGATTTTTTTTTCTAAAAGACGCCTGTCTCGATTATAACTTTTTGGTATGAAAATCCTTTCTAATTGTACCCATTGTTTCCAGTTGGTACCTTATAAATTTTATCAAATTAATCTAGTGTTTAAATATCAAAATAACTGAAAATAAATAAATGTCGGCTAAAGTGAATAAATTTTTAAATGAAAAGCTTTATTTTTAATGCCTCGCTCTATATAAACCATACTATTTTTGTTGTTAGGGTAAGTCACTCCCCAAAACATCAACCCTCAATGAATACATATATATTATCTGCCACAATTTGCTAGTAACGAAGCTTCTCGGTTCCAATATGGCGGCGCTTCCGTTTCCTGTCACATTAACATCCACTCGCGATATTGCGCGCCATTTTACAAAACATGCTGTCACATCGTATAGGTAATAACGTTCGGTGTTTCCCCGTGGTCCAACCAATGTGACCTACTAGGGGGGCCACGAGGAAACCATGTTCTTTGTAGTCAAACTGCGAAATTTATTATTAAATGGCATACCCAGGTAGGAAGGTGACGTCAGTGATATTTAAGCGATATTTCTTGATACATAAATTATATGTACTATATGCAATACTTAAACGAAATTGACAAGACAACTGACTTTAATATTCGCAAGTTTTACTCTGATTTACAAACTATGTATATACGAGACCTCATTCTGACAAGATTTATAATATAGAACCACGAGTGGTATTACCGAAGAAATACAATCCTGATTCCGAAGACTCTGAATCTCGCGAAATCTCGTGGTATATTTGAGATCAATCCTGAAGCATAATATGACGAGATCTCACTAGAATTTGACAAAACTGGCCAGCAGCTAAATCTTCTGAGCCGGCTGTAGGTAGGTATTTGCTTCATTTATTCATTCTTACTTAAAGTAATCAGATCTAAGCAAGACGTTGATTATTTGTATTTGTTAGTCAAGAATTAGAGGATTTCCGAGCCGTAGCGTAATGTTCCGATATAAACCAGAAATAACCGGAATTAACTGGAATCAACCAGATTGAACAAGATTGTGAGTGAAATTGCTGGCGAGGATTGGGCCGCAATCTGAGATTTTGTTACGTGGGACGCTAATGAGAGTTCTTGTGGATGCGGCATTTGGTTTTTTGGTAGGAAAGTATTTCTGATTAGTTTCCTTGATTGCTAAGTAATTGTCTACAGTAAACTGCTTGTTTGAGTTTGCGTATCGTCTTTTCGTTATTTTTTATACTATTGTAGTTTATCTGACTTATATGTTTGGCTGGTTGTTATTGTTTTTTTTTTAAACTGTTCACGATAATTTAAAATAAGTAGTAACGAACTTGTGGGCATTTTGTTAGTTTTAAATTATTAAGCTTATACAGCTTCATGATTTGTAGAACGCAAAGCTCAAAATGCTCAGTTACTTATTGACGTTTCATAAAGTGTGTCATAAAGTACTAAGAAATTGGTATAAACAGCCATGTTTTTATTGAAAAATAAATACCAATAACAAAAAAAAAAAATAGCAGATGGATTACCCGTACACCACTTGAGATCTACAGATACTACACAAAAAACAGAACGAAAGAACAGCGTGCTTGCATTACCTACCACATTGATTTAGTAAAGAAATTAAACTGAATATAATTACTGCTAAAGCCACTTACTTTGTGATTTTATGAATGAATAAACTCTTTATTGCAGACACACAAACATCAAATATAGAAGGAAAATCTTACATCACAGTGTCACAAGTGTATTTGTGTTGTAATAGTTACCACATCCAATAAACACGTTAGATATATAATCAACGGCGGCATGAGTCGAGTTCGCTATCTTCTTACATTTCAATTATCTACAACTGTCTTTATTTCCCGCCGAGAAAATTTGATAATATCTCAGTGGGAAATAATGAGAGTTTGCTTCAATTACATCAGTAACAATCTGCCGTCGAGGGACGCGGGGTTTGTGTAGCATTGTTTGTGTGGGAAGCTTCGGGTAAGGATTACTTGAGGCAAGTTTAAGATTGTAATTTAATCCAGCCAATAATATTATCTATTTCCCGATACGAGTAGCTATAATATCGGTCTCTTCAATTCGCGAATGAACCAGTTTCTTCTAGGCAAGCGTGCCACAACCTAGACCGCGTCCTCACTTTACATCAGGTGAGATGCGGTCAAGCGCAAGCGAAGCTTCCAAATAGAGAAACTATTTTTCTATCTTAGCTATATTTAGAGAAAAACATTTCTTCGTCGCCGCTACATAATTTTCATATAGCGAACTACATAATTTTCACAACTCCTTTAATATAGGTATCAAATGAATGAGCTTGACTAGTAGAATATCATACTATGATGAATTTCGAATCCAAGATAGCCGCCAACACAAAATGACGATTTTGGGACTTTTTAAATTTTAGTTTTTACTTGTTACAGTAAAGCGTCGATTATCCGCACGTCAACAGTCAATCGCTTAACCAAATTACTCGCTCAAAGTCGCTCTCTCTCCCACGGTTGTTACCAGAATTAACATGTTTTTAAGCTATATTAAATCCATTACGCGGTTTTACCTGTTAAGATACAGTGGTCTTAAGTTTTTGCAGTTGACT
The DNA here is from genome assembly GCA_947049295.1 of Ligdia adustata. Taxonomy (NCBI): domain Eukaryota; kingdom Metazoa; phylum Arthropoda; class Insecta; order Lepidoptera; family Geometridae; genus Ligdia; species Ligdia adustata. The sequence goes on from OX346237.1 coordinate 9,508,388, forward strand.
TTTACTTCTAATCACTTAAATATATTAATCCTACTCAATTTCCCATTTTACAGTTTTACCTTCTCATCAAATACCGACATAGAATATTTTGAGCATTTTTTTCATAACATTATCAAGAAAAGAAAAATGTTTCAAAAAATATAGCGCGAACCATAGAGTTTTATGTACAAATTAACTTTGCGGATTAAAAAAATGTGGTGCAAAATTCTCGCTCCGGGAACATTTGATGAAATCGGTATATACTCGTGCTCGTGCTCGTATGTAGAGGCGTGGCTGAGAAATATTTTGTTACGTGGTTTTTTGAAGGCAGAGTTTATTAAAGCTAGAACATTGGTTTAGTTTTACTTGCATATTATGTAATAAAATTTAATATATAATGCGAAAATTATCTCCTAAAGAGTTATTGATAAGGGTTTGCTAAGCTGAAAAGAGGTTACTGTACTTATTGTAACAAACAACTTTCAAATTCAAAAAAAATCAAAAATCGACTGTTTCATAGAAAACAATAATTGGTTACCAACAATTTATGAAATGTCAACAAGACTATTTACCCACTCCCAAAAACTGAGAAGTTACTCAATTCGGCTGCATTTTTTCAAATGTTTATCGACCTATTACTCCGAGTAAGCCATAAGTAACGATTTGAAATTTTTGTTTTGTTTGACTATTAAATTATAATTCTGTAAGTGTAAATTTAATCAATAGATCTTGAACTTTGATTTATTTAATCAAATCGTCTAAAAAATATGTAAGCAATTGTCAAACTAAAGACGATTGTCACTTCTTTTTAAGAAAAAATAATTATAATTCATCAAAATACTTTAAACAAAACCACCCTCTCTCCATCGTCTTTTCATTTCTTTATTCATTCTGTAGTTGCGCGGTATGCTCCTAAGTGCTCGGAATGCTCAAAGTGGTTTCGACAATAAAAAAGGCTATTATTGCCTCCCCGCTATCTACCACCGTTCGCGGTAACGGCGATCGCTTAACGGCGTTACTTCTAACTGTTGAAGAAAACGGTTTCTAGACAAGTATTTAGCTTTTATTACTATTATTTTTATCGCGTGCAAATAATCGGAAACCAAAAAAAATTAAAGCGAACCCTGATATCACGATTGCTTGCACCAAGTAAACCCAAAACCCGACTGAAATATAAAATTAAGCAGCTATCGTTTTTATAATTCAGAATGTATTACATACACTCCACGCTAGTGTCGCTGTATTAGACATGTTTTCCTATGTTTGCTTTAAAATATCCTGCATTACGCATTATATACGTATCTAATGTAATATTTTAATCTCTAAACACTCATGAACTTATTCCGAATATACTTCACATAAAAAAATCTTTAGTTTTCATTATACACCACTAGAATATAAGATTAAAAACTAAGATCCCTTAAATCACATTGTTCTATGAAATTCAATAATCAATTTATTGTTAAATTAAATACACGGTCTTATCACAAGTATAGACAATTGACAACATTTCATTTTAGGAAAGTAATGAAACTTCGAAAACCATTTCGAAATAACGTAACATACTAAAAATACTAGCTTCTTACATCCATTTTCTTCAGAGTTATTTAAAAAACTGATAAAAGATCTCGTATTAATGCTAAGACCGTCAGATGCCACCAATAAAAAATATTATTGTAACTGTCATCTGTGATACCTAAACAAAAATACTGATAATTCACGACATATTTTTTTTACAAGCTTTTGACGAGAATAACATTATGCTAAACTATTCTTACATTTTCAAAAATCTCCATAAACGTCCTGAAAAAATAGGAGTACGTTATTTTTTATTTGTTTTTCCCTTGTCGTAATAAAAATAGGAGGACAGAAATTTGAAATGTTGTCAATTATTTACTTTAAGTAAGTTTTTAGAAAATTTATTTATCAGACATTTATGATGACAAATCCTCACACTAGATATAGTCAGCTTAGATGACAAACAAACAAACAGTACGTGTGTAACCATAGATCCGGGCACAGCCGCACCCGGGCCGCGTCACAATGTCCAGTAAATCATAGACCACACAACGCATTGTCTAGCTTTCGTGTCACTGCGCTGGGAAAATAACTGCTAGAACGTCTATTCTTATGTACCACTCGATAAACGTTCCTATCATTCGAAATATATTATTAAAGATTCTTCATATCAACAAGTTTAAAAAATTGGAATTCGCTAATCACATTAGCGAATTCCATTATGGCAGGCGCCAGGAACTGATTCAGTTTTATTTCCATTTAAATATCAAACCTCTGGACTGGTTTTGATAAAAATTAAATGAGAAAACTCAAGAACTACAACCCTTTCAAACCAAAAAAATATGTTTCAAACTTAAGTCATTTTAAGAAATAATTGAGAGAAAAGAAAGAGGATAAATAATAAATGAATTGTGTTTTTATAGCAGACAAATAATCATCAGGTAAGTACAGAAAAATAATTACTTATTTTAGTTTGTTTATCTGTCAAATCACTTTTTGAAAAGAACGCGTTAAGTTATAGGTAACTGAAATATATTGTACCAAAATTTCAAAACAAGACTTGTAGTTGTAAAAATACATAAAAATACGAGTATCATTCACATTAACAATTTTCTATCACTAGTGAAAGAGTCATATGTATTTAATGGACCTGAAAATATCGTACGACATCAGAATATTCATCTCTACATTAAAAACGATAGCCTTTACGTGCAGCGGGAATTTTAGCAGTTTATAGTATTTGGAGGCACGAATGCGATTTAATGGTTTGTAAATAAGCGATGGAGGAGTACAGGGTTATCAGCTGGGAGTAAATTTACACAGAAAATATATACGAGTAATTCACCATGTGATAATAAATTTCTTCAAAATACTTAAGATATTAATGTAGTTGCAATATTGTTTATAATATAGGTAAACTTGAAGTTGCCGCGACGTTGCTCGTGACTGAAATGGAATACACAGAAATTTCAATCTTTGAACCCCCATTTTGAGTTGAATTTCCAAAACCCCTTTGGAGTTGAATTTCCAAAAGTCCTTACATCCTAGCATGAATGCACCCTCCAAATTAGCGTTCCTCTAAAGCCTATGTACGAGTAACAATCTAATCAATTAATTGTTCCTATTTATTACATTTACATTGTTTTTTATATCATATTTTATCAATATTGTTTAAAGTTTATATAAGCCTAAGAGCTGGGAGAATGAAGTTTTTTAAATACTGTTGCTCTTATGTACTGCTTTATGCAATACTAGTGATTGTGCAAAGATATTTTAAAATTGAAAATTGAATTGACTCTTCTATAATAGCGCATTAATGAACAAATTTCACTAAAGGAGCAACTTTAAGAAAAATAAAAAACATAAATTAAAATTAATTCGCACATTTTGTTGACATTTGATAAACATTATCTATGCAACAACTGATTTATTTCTCTATTTCAGGGTTGGTCTCGTATTGATAATCGTTCGGAATATAGTTACCCCCTTTCGGATAAGTACCCCTTTAACCGCTAACCCTGTATCTAGAAGATAGATTCAGTTAGAAAATATGGTATATTATTAATTTCGATGTAAATTTCTTTGGAGAAATAAAAGTATTTAAATACTTTTATTTCTCCAAAGAAATTTACATTTCACTTAATTGAGAATATAATATTTAAATAAATCTAAGCTACGACACAATTCAAAGTACCTAGTTTTTATATTACGCTACATATTAACGCACTAAGTAAAACCTTAGCAACGTTTTAACATCTAAATATGTTATTTCACATTTTAACATCCAAATATGTCATTTCACATTTTAACATCTAAATATGTCATTTCACATTTTAACATCTAAATATGTCATCTCACATTTTAACAACTAAATATGTCATTTCACATTTTAACATCTAAATATGTCATTTCACATTTTAACATCTAAATATGTCATCTCACATTTTAACATCTAAATATGTCATTTTACATTTTAACATCTAAATATGTCATTTCACATTTTAACTTCTAAATATGTCATTTCACATATTAACATCTAAATAAGTCATTTCACATTTTAACATCTAAATATGTCATTTCACATTTTAACCAGCGACGCAAAAAATATAGTAAGTGGAGTAGGTAAGTTTAATATGTCCATCAGTTAAAAAAGAAAAAGAGAAAACTTTATCCCGTCTTTTTGGTTGACAGTACTTGTTTAAGTTTTTACACACGCTTTACATTTACTGCCGCGTAGCGAACCGTAGCACGTAGTTGCTACGAAACAGCTACGCCATAGCACTTCGTAGCCGCGATACACAGACTAGAAAAAGTTGGTAATAGAAAAAGTTCCACGTGCAAAGTTGTATTCAGTTTCCATACAATGGACTTTAAACTGTGGCTTTAAACTTTTGTACGGAACAATACTGTCGGCGATTGTTGAAGTTTTTATTTATTTTATTTCTATAGGCTTTTATAAACTGCTCGTGTGTAGAATATAGTTTAGAGAGATTAATTTTATATGAAACTAATGTTATTTTCTGAAGTATGATAGTTAATACAAAATAATTCTTAGTCCGATTAATACTAAGAAACTAGTTATAAAAGAAAATTGTGCTTACCAACCAGGCGCTGATTGAATTTTTCAGTTTTTTTGATTTAAAAAACAAACTTATAGAATGACTTTGATAAAATTTAAATAGTACCATTTAAAATAAATATATTTTTTTAAATCGATACGAGTACATATGGTCCGAAAAATCAGATAACGAACATGAAAAAAAAATCATTTAATTAATTTAAAAAAACTAGCGAAACGATTTTAAGCAAATGAATACAGACCCAACTGGAAAGTATATAAATGTTTATACTTTATATATAAAAAATACTAACCAATTAAAAACCTCCTCATTTTTGAAGTCTGTTGGTTATAAATAAGCTGTAACTTTTTCAACTAAGGCAAGCTCATGACGCTAATAAAAAGCTAGCATGTTTTTAGTATTGTTTGTTTTTAAATAATGAGTTGTCTTATCTTATATTGTCCCGTCTCGTCTCGTCTCGTCTCGTCTCGTCTCGTCTCGTCTCGTCTCGTCTCATCTCGTCTCATCTCATCTCATATTATCTTGTTTTATCTTATCTTATCTTATCTTATCTTACAAAGATTATTTATATTGATAAGAATAATTTTAATTTTAAATGTACAAATGACATTACATGTAGTTCGGGACAATACCTGGTGATGACGTAGCGTCCATCAATATTCGTGCATTAGTAGTAACGTACATGACACTCCGATAATTGGATATCGACCGACCGACCAACACACTAACACATACATATTATTACTAATTACTACCAATATAGTGTATACTAGCTTGTACCCGCGGCTTTGCTCGCGTTATATATAATATAATTTCAAGATAAAAGTAGCCTACACTACCTTCATACAAAGTATATAAAAGTATTTAAATAAGTTTTTTAAGTAATTAATAATTCAAATGTAACAAGACGTTGCCTGTAATGAACGTTATTGAAAGACTAAAAATTACTCCTTACTTTACTCGAACGATCTGTGCTAAATATGCTAAAATTCAAGCCGATTTGTAAGTCAGTTGCTAATGAGAAGACAAACAAACAAACCAACAAACACATTTTCGCATTATATGTGTGGCAATTTGTGATTTGCAAGAGGTAGAAGACTTTTTTCTTTTGGGCAATATTTTGAGTACGATTTGGATGTAGTCATTTAAGACCGAGTTGAAAATATTGTCTCTTAAACTAAATATTTTTACAAATTGTTCAATTCAATAAGTATTTCAAATAATTCCTATGAATTGAGAACATTTTTTTTCTTGTTTTAGGATCTCTGTAGTAGGTCCAACTAGGAAACTAATAACACCGAATTATGGCAGATAACGTTAACGAAGAGGCCTATAGCCAGCGGGGGATGATAACTATGTGGATAACGTTTAAAGTTTTTTACTTATAATAAACTTGCGCTGATGTAAAGCGATGATGCGGCCCAGAATGTGACACGCTTGCCTAAAAGAAATTGATTCACTCTCGATTTAGCTACCGGAAAACAGAGAACTCAGCAATACAGGTAAATGAAATCAGTGAGCTCCACAACCTAGTAGTTTGCACAGTAAAAGACACAGCGTTTAACTCAAGTCCGTAGAATATCTAATGAACCAAAAATACTTTTAAAAAAAAGTTTATCTGAATTTATTTTAAAAATTACACATTAATTACTTATGGCTATTAAATTATTCATTACATTTTAGCAATTCCATCATACACTGTATTTATTTTGTAAATTATATCCATCCTAAAGTTGCCTAGAAGAGATCACTTTTACCGATAAGTAAATATGTGACAGTAGATGTAATATTTTCCCTAATATCATTCATTTATTCAATTACTTACTATATTTTTTGATTAGTAGTTATTAAGGGTTGCATTTCCAAAACTACTTTCTTATAACACACCTACACCCTACAATGAATACACTCTCGAAATTTCTCGGTTTAGGCTCTGCGTTGATACCAAGCAAATATCAGTCAGCCATGACTTACTTTTTTATATGTACACTAGCTGACCCGGTGAACTTCGTACCGCCTAACAGTCGATTCTTTAAGAGTAATGTTACTATTGTATAAATATTGACATTAATATTTATACGATACTTCACTCAATTGTTTCACCTTCCCGGAACCTCTCCACTAACACTTCAACTTTATGGTATGGTATTAAAGTCCAAATTGGCTTTTAAGTAATATTACGAATCGATTGAACGGAAGAATAGAAAAGTGTTGTTTTTAGATCTTTACAGGCAATTTTTTTTTTCTCTCCGTAAGAACCATCCTCGTTCTTCAAGGAATATTCTAAAAAAATAATTAGCAATATTGGTTCAGCTGCTCTCGAGATTTGCGCTTAGAAACGCATTCAGCGATTCATTTTTATATTATAGGTAGAAGTTATATAGATACACGCTTAAATGTCATGACTTGTGGCACACACCACACATAACAGCGTTGTTACCACAAACCACAATACAAGCGCTGCACAAAATTATAATTAGTATTCCATAATTACATCTCAGCTACATACATACTTTATGTATGGACAGTGACAGCATTTCATACATAAACTGATAAATTATAAATCCATTCTTGAATATGGCTAACCAGAATTACGTGAAATCTTTTTGTTATTAATAGACAAAACAAGTGAAGCGAGTTCGAAAAAATCGTTAAACTTGTGTATCATCCCTAATTTCCTTTTTTTATTTAAATTTTGATGTACCCTGTTTCACTCTCACGGCTTAGACAAATCTATTGACAACACTCACATAAAAGCACTACAAGCCGTTTAGGCTCTAGAGCGTGTCAAAGACATATACATACGTAAGTACATACACACATAATAATATACTCGAAAACCATAACCCTCCTTCTTTTGCAGTCGGGTAATATACAAAAAAAGTTTCTAGTAATCACCGGCTCATAAATAGCATTCATATAACAATTAAATCGATTAATATTAACTAAAAACTTTATCAGGATACAATAACTTTGCCGACACGCAACGATTGTTTCTCGAATACAATTCAAAATGTAATATAATTCGAGTATGAATTAAATAAAACACGTCTACATGCAATTATTCACGTCCGTAATCATTGACATTACAATTTACGAACCAACATAGGTACATATATTTTGCGATGATTTATCTATGATGATGCATGGAATTGAAAGTTTTGTTTTTAGAAGAACGGCCGCGTGGATATGAATGTATGAGCTTGGTTATTATCTGAGATACAACTTGATGGTCTTATAATGTGCTGAAAATGTTATTATAGCGTGTCTTAATTGATGGTAAACTATAACAAGTTGTGAAAATTCTCTGAAGTTGTAAAATCCGTCGCCAAGTATCTAACGGTGTGTTCCGACAGCCTGTCTTTAGAACTATTGTATTTTAGACTAGGCATGCTACATCTAGGATTTATTCCTGTTTGTCACCTCAATTGATTTATCCCTTAAGGGGATAAGGCTACAGTATCGCTGATTTTCGTGGTCGTACAAACCTGTAGTCAAATGCCTAGGTATCCAGGATAAAAAAAGTAGCCAACATAATCAAAACAAGCAATTTCAAAATTTTCCGTTCTTTTTATCAATTAATATCGACGGCAATCATTAAAATTTACGAACGTCGCGTCCAATATTGCAATGATTTATGGACAGCGCGCAATGTGCTGCTCCGGTCAGGAGGAAATGACGTTTTTATGACGTCATTTAGCTTTACACGTCATATATGTGCGTACTACCGCTTCAACGATACTTCATGGATGCTGTAAGCCCTCACCGGGCAATAGTTGGTTTTTATCATAAAATAGGATTAAATACCTCATGTCCATAATATTTTAAGACTTAAAAATAACAAGATCTTGGGCGTTCTTTTAACACTTAAAATCCATTCTTTGAGATAGTATAACGCAAATCTTTTTTTAAATAACATCGCAGTAAAACTCTTAAATTTTATAAGAGCTACTCCAACTTTTTCGATTGAAAAAAACAATTATGGATAATACTCAGGTTTAACAATTCAGCAGTCGGGTTTTTCCCAACTCGCTTCTAACCACATGTTTAATAAGTAGGATTCTATTAAATTATCGTGTCATTCCAGTTTCTTTAATTCCAGTTTCTTACTCGTATATATAATTTCTGAAATATCGACTGACAGTCCTCATTGATGTCGATTTTTAGAAAAATATTATCAGGCCCAGTTTAAAGTTAAATATTAGTAATTTGGTGGTTTTAATAAAGATCATCATCATCATCATAATCATTTATTGCATAACTGTACAGAAATTGGTCTTAATGTAGAATTCATGATGTAATGTTTGTCTGCAGTGCATGCATATGTTTTTACAAAATGTACGCTGACTATAACTGAAGTAAATAATATTAAAAAAAATCTTCATCACTCGCTATTTTTAACGATACGGTTCTATTTAGCTTCTCTCTGGCCATAGATTGTCTGTCTTCTGCTATCTGTATTTATTTATTTTGATTTTTTTTCTCTCTTCCGCTGTTAGTCTTTTATTTATAATATAATAAATTTTGATTAGTTAATATTCTTTATTGTATACGTCCGTCCTATACTGTATTTATTTTGTAAATTGCCTCAATCCTAAAGTTGCCTGGGAGGGCTCGCTTTTAGCAATAAGGCCGTAACTAGTGACACTAGATGTAAGATTTTTCCTGTATATTGTGTGTCTGTAATAAAGAGTTTATTCATTAATTATTAAAAGTTGCCCCTTTTTGAATATTCTAATTACACTTAAATCCCAACAGTTTGTTCGAAGCTTAAAAATAGTATGTCATGTCCCATTTCTCTGGACAATCATCGCAGCATGGGTCTCCCTTAAGACCCCTTGTGTTAAAACGTTAATAATTATCACAATAGCTACAAAATATTTCCATATAAACAGATAGTTACCGAAATATCTCACAACACCATTCATTAGAGACGCATTTAGTTGAATACCCCCGAAAATTATGACTTTCGGAAATGTACTAACAAACACTCAATTATCTACCTTACTCCCTTATATTAAGTATCAATTTAGCTTGATAACCGAGCTTTGTTAAGGCTTCAAAATGATATCGTGAATTAGGTTGTATTCGATGGCAATTAGGTATAAATTTAAATGATAATACAAGCAGTATCATTCACAGAATTGTGAACCATAAGCTTTCGCATTACAGGTCTATTTAGCTTATTTATTTTAGGGTACTTAAAGCGACTTCCAGTCTAAGTTGCTTTGCTATTTTAAATCCTATTGTTTATGTTTTAGAGTTTAATTTACTTTGTGATAATTATCGTTTCGTTTTGCCATTAAAATTCGTGATTCATTTGTCTGTCTGATGCAGTAGGTTTGTTTGTAAAAGTAAGTACTCGCGTTGTGTTTGAGTTTGAAGTTGTTACTTCATAACGGGTAGAAATGAGTAAATAGAGTAAACGAAGGCTTTTTAAAGCTAACAATCATATCGTTGTTAATTTATCGTTTGAAGTTTGTAGTGTAGAAGTGATGCTGGGAATGAAAAAGTGGTTAGAAAAAACTTTAAAAAACTCGACTGCTGAAATAAAAAACTGATTTAAAATTGTGTAACCTTAATATTTTTTTATTTTGTTGTATCTAGTGACACTATCGATTAAAAAGAATCTATTGACACCACTCACATAAAAATACGACGAGCCGTTTAGGCTCTAGGGCGGGACAAACAAATATACATACATATATACACGCGATACATACATATAAACATAACCCTCCTTCTTTAGCAGTTGGATAAAAAGGTTATAACTACGAAAGGGGATTCTGTTCAATATGGTAAAGTACAAAGATAGCAACGATAAATTTAATTGTCTCGGTACAAAAGTTGCATACAAAAGATTATAAAAGTAAGATGACGCTTTATGGTGCTGATTTTTTTTCTATGGTATTTTTGGTAATTATTTTTCATGTTTTGTATGTTTACAATAATAGTATATTATAGTAGAATATATATAATTATTTACAAGCATTTGTGATGAAAGTGTCTAAAATGGCAGAAAAGGCATTTTTTTAGATTTGCCTTTTCTTCCCTTTCTGCTTCTTTATTGTCTGGAACTCTTCCAGACATTTATAGAATAGTAATTTTTATCTAAAAATATGTGTGTTAATGTGATGAAAGACTATACCCCTTATAGGGGAGACTCCTGTACAGTAGTGGAACGCTATGGGTTAATAATATAATCACCATAACACCTCGCCAACCACTACAAAATAATCAAAATAAAAATTATCATTTTTTTTAAATGTTTTCTTGTATTGTTTTGTTTTTTTTGTTTTATTATTTACTTAGTAACGAATTTATGATTATAATTATATTTATTTATGGTGTACATCTAAACACATGTTTTTTTTGTAATTCAGACTTTTTTAATGGAACTCTCGAACTGCCAATTGTGTTCGTGCCAATAAATGCAATATCAGTAGAACAATATGTTTCATCGCAGGTTTATGAACGATACTCGTATATACGATAAATCACTAGATATTTAATGTTTTAAATTCCTTGCAATTTTTGTTATGGTTGATTTTATGTTAGCATGATATTTATGTAAGTTATTCAGGAAACGTGTTTTAGTATAAAAATAACTATATAAAGAAATCAGGTTATGTTGTCATTCTATGGACTTTAACTATACTATTGAAAGCTAAAAAAATTAACTACCTAAATTGTCTTGTTAAAAACTACCTAAGTGAAGCCGTGGTTAAATGCTAGTGTACTCTGAATGTGAACGAAACTATAGCTGGATAGTAGAACCTTCCAGCAGTCAGATACGCGTGGAAATCAGTTTAGTTAGTCAAAATGAACCAAGAACGCGTTATATTTCTTTACGTTCCATATAATGTCGCGTCGTCCATGTACTATTACAAATAGGACAAGGGCTTTTTACCAAAAACAAAATGACCAACTACAACAACAAAAAAATATACCTAGCAGAGCGATTACCATTTAGACCATTTAAAATCAATAGATAATACAAATGCTCCAACGCACCACCAGAGAGCAGCGTGCTTAGCATGCTAGCCGCATTACAACGCTGAATGGTAGATCTTATACGTTGGGCCAGATAAAAACCGGCATTCTGGTCACGCGTCGAATCGATCAAACTCTCCGATAACTTTTGAAAAATAAAATAAACTCTCGATCCCCACGGCCGCGGCCCCAAAGTAATTTATATACATACATATAACTATACATATAAAAATGTAAACAGCGATGATGTAAACATAGACATATAACGACAGGAAGCGACCGTGCGCAGGTTCCGTTGCTTTGAGATACCGTAATGGTGGTAGATGTACTCGGAGGCTTTCTGGGAGATGTATTGTGTCTAATGGAGGCAGCGTGTACGAGAAAAATACTTCACAATTTTGTGTTCTAGCATTTTGTAGATTTTTTGATAAAAGCTAGACTTCGTTGTAATTGTAAAACGTTTTTAACCTTTCTAAATCAGGGGGTTATGTTAGAGTCTTTTTATGTAAGTATGATAGTCAATTTTTGTTCGAAATGAAACTTTTTAGTTGATAATATTATAGTTAAATTATTTTAGTAGTTTGGTTTGTAAATCAAAATAACTGAAAATATTGTAAAAGTCGGTTGTCACTTTTTACCCGACTACCCGAAATGGGCTAATGATTTTCGGGTGTGTGTTTGTATGTAAGTAAGTGTATGTCAAACTGTTTGTGACAACTTGCCTTTGCCTTTAACTATACATTAACGAAAATTTAAATTAGAGTTAAAGTCAAATCTAAAAACACAAGACATCAAAAAATTTTTTTTGAGTATTTTTTTTAACTACTGCATATACATGTTGCATCCTGCTGTTTTACTTGTTAAGATGCATTGGTCTACAAGAATGCAGTCGGATATTTTTAGATTCGCCATTAAGCGTTAGTATTATAAAAATTATTTCTTGGATACTAGATCAATCTCAAGAGGTGTAAAGTAAGTACGAAGAACGTAATAGCTAATTAATATTTTATGACTAAAATATAAAGCAATTCTTTAAATAAAATAATATAAAATATATATATACAGACATGAACTCAAAACACATTTTTTTTTTTTAAACGATTTTTGTGTAATTATTGCTCTTGTTAATTTTTCAAGGGTATAATAGCCGGAGGAAGATTTTTGGACTTCTACACGGAAGTAATGTATGAATCATAACAACGCAAACATTTAAAATTATAACTTTAACGCCCGACGCAAACCCGATAGGGTGTTATAAGTTGACATGTCTGTGTTTGTGTCTGTATGTGTGGCATTGTAGCTCTCAAACGGATGGACTGATTATGTTTTTTGTGTTGAAAGGTGTGTTAGTCGGGAGTGTTGCTAGCTATAGACAATCGGTCCAAGATGGCCGCTGCTACAAAATGGCGGAGTACAATTTTTTTCACAACTCCCTCAATATGGGTATCAACTGAAAAGGCTTGACTAGTAGAATACTAAATTTCGTATCTAAAATAAACCTAAAACTCGTCTAACGTCGTTTAAGTTCGGCAGACTTCGGCACGACGTATGCGTATGCAATAGCTTTACCATGGCAGTCCCCGAGTGACACATGTATTTTTTTTACTTCTCAAATGGTCACTTTTAAATGTTCCCAGAATCAACACAGAACGTTTGATTCTAAAATAGAAATAACTGAGAAACCGTATCATTTTTTTATGAATTTGTTAGTTATAAGGAATACAATATCCAAATTTGCATAAAGTAGTGTGAAGTTCAACACTACTGGTAGTGTTGAACCGTGACAAGTCTCATCCCATGAATATTAACACATCTGCCACACGGACTCTTGTACACAGTATCACATTAACTGAAGGACCTTGTTCCACGGTAGGGGAAACTCTTGCATTGTGACGTTGCTTTAAAAATCATTTTAGCCGTGCACATAATTATCACAAAACCGACAGACAGACAGACAGTAGAAAATAAAATAATAATTGGGCACTATGACCAAATTTTTTTTTTAAGTGACTTATTTATTTTAGTACATAATTAAATATTACGTAGTTTGCCGTAGTAAGGCAAACTTTGTTTGCCGTATGTAAATACATACGGCAAACTTTGTTTGCCGTATGTATTTACATACGTATAACTACATACATACGTATACTAAATACATACGGCAAACTTTGTTTGCCGTATGTATTTAGTACCATCAATGGTACTACGGTATTTTTTAATGCCGTGGTACCTTAATGGTAGAATCTAATGGTTTTATTATTTTGCTATAAGCCAAGCTTGTCAACTTAATTTTATGTTTTTTAGTTTTTTTTTATTTGGATTAATTTATCTATGGGAATAATAGAAAATCAAAATAAATATTTTCATATAGTTCTATGTATCTCTGACAAAAAAGGACTTAAATATCACTAACATCTTGGCACGGTGCCCTCCGTTGGTAAGAGTTATGTACGTACTATTTTCAAAAGAATTATCTAAATTCGCCTACATTCTGCTCGGAGTTATTTAAACAATTGCTTAGAAACGAGTTCAAAGCCTCGACTGCTAAATCGTTAAAACTGTGTACTTATCATGCTTAATTTAATTTTTTCTTATAATTTTAATGTAGTGTCACTCGCACGACTAACACGAATCTATTGACACCAGTGTCATAAAAATACGACAAGCCGTTTAAGCTCTAGGGCGTGCCAAAGAAATATACATACATACATACACTCGAAAGACATAATCCTCATTATTGCACAGTTGGATAAAAAAATATTGGTTCAGCCGTCTCAGAGAAAACAGGTACAAAACATTTAAAAAAAAAAAAACAGTAAATCCTCATTTTTGGGAAGATACTAAAAAAAGAATAAAAAATTCGACAATTGAGAACCTCTTTTTTTTAAACGTTTGAAATAAGTAGACATTTCCACAATCAAAATTATGTCAAATTGACATTATTTGTATTTTGAAAAATGTCAAATGTATTGACATTATTTTGACTGTAGATATAGAATGCGTCCTATTTATATAAGTCATGTATTCGTTTATATTGCGAGATTTATATAGGATAGGGAACTGATGACCCCGATGCTGATAAGGACGAATGACGGGAGATACGATGCTAGGGGGACCATGAAGTTAAATAAAGTAATATTTATTGACGTTTGAATTAATTATTCTTTTGAATTGACTCTTATTACATTTGAATTAATAATTACTTATTTATATACATTAATTTATTTATATACAACCTGCAACGTCACCAGCGTAGTTAAAAAACTACGCTGGTGACATTGCAGGTAAAAAAAAAGTAACTAAAAAGTTACTTTTTTTTTAAGTCGGTTAAAATGTATCGTATGTCCTTTCCCTTTGTATTGTATTGTATGGTATTGTAAATAACATTAACTGATTACAAAATTAGAGAATAAGCAACTTAACAAACTGAAATGAAGTGCCTCGAGCCGTACGAGTACACGTCATTGAAGTTTTGAAGTTACTTTATGTCTAAACTTTATAGAACTTTGGAAAAAAACATTTATGACGATGTTTGATGTACCTAGTACTGAGATGGTCATATATATACATATATGGTAATATTTGAGGTTCCGAACGTTTGTTTTGTTGCTATGGAGGTAATTAAATGATAAATATATTATATATAATCACTATCTGTGCCCCGCTGTTTCACCCCCATTGGATTATCGAGATAATGGGGAACTAATTTTTTTTTAAAGTCCGTTAATTAGTATTCCCAGGGCTCAATCTACCTGTGTCCCAAATTTCATCCAGACTGGTTTAGTGGTTGTTGCGTGAAAGCGAGACAGACAGACATAGTTACTTTAGCATTTATAATATTGATTGATGAAAACTGATTTCAAATAAACACGAGTAAGTACTACATATTAATTTACTTCTGATTGTTTCACATTTATGTAATTTTCATCAGGTACTCATTTCTGAAACGTTCGAATGTATTCATCACTCGCTAATGACGTCACTTACGAAAGCTGCATTGTTTTTGTTCATAAGTGACAGCAACAACGAGTGGCGAATTCATGAGAACGTTTCAAAAATAACGCCTCAGAGCTTAGGTACTTTACATTTGTTACATTCAAAGTTCTGTAGTAAAACGGGAAACCTTAGCAGTTTATTTTAGTCCGTTTATTTGCCACTTTTTATTTTTTCACCAATACACCTAACGAGTGATGAATTCATTCGAACGTTTCAAAAATAAGGCCCTAGAGTTTAATTATTTTTTCAATTTTAGAATTCCGTAGTACAATAAGAAACATTTCCAGTTTAGTTTTTTTCGTTTATTTATACAATAACGAACCTAATCGCGTGAGCTATAATGCCATTATGATATGACATATTGTAGAAACATATAGAAAAATATAAACTTTTTAAATTGTCTGTAAATGAAATATTTTTGCAAGAAATACAAAAATTAAATATTCTGTGTATCCTCAAAAATAATACAAAATCCATGGACACCTCAGTCAGCTTTTTCACAAAATATAAGAGCCTTTTTACATTTAGTAAATGTTTTTTTTTTTGTAAATATAAGATGATGTTTTTTGTTGTGTATCCTCAAAAATAAAACTAAACCCATGAACACCTCAGCCAGCCTTCTTACAAAATGTAAGAGCCGGTCCCGCCTCTATCGGGTAATGAAGTAAATAGCTCGCGGCGAATCTCTTTGTGTTGGAGAATCATGGTCACTGTACATACATACATACATACCTATATACATACTCCATGTATCAACTTTGTGGTTTTTGATAACATCCCGCATAAACTACCCTTGGTGAATAGATAGGTAAGCAGTGTTTGTTTCGGGGTAGTTTTGTAATATTTTTTGAGAAGATATTTTCTTTAATTATACCGTTCTAAATAAATAATAATTAAAAAAAAATTATAATCAGTGTACTTACTACTCTTACATCTTTATGGGACACCGGTTTGATTCACAGGTTGGGGTTTCCATCTCTGAGTTTTTGTGAATAAACACGTCCACTTTGTTTCAGCAATGAAAGAATACCTCTACAATGTACTAGCTGAGCCGGCACATTTCGTGCCGCCTAACAGTTATTTATGTTTCTCACCGTTTAAACTGCTAAATAAGACCAGTCAGCAAACAAACAGCAATTGATTTTTATGTATAAGAGATATTCTAAATCTGTTCAGACGTGGTCTCTACATTGAGAAATATGCAAAAAAAATCACCATTCCGACGAATTGAAACCCTTTTATATTATTTGAATTCGGTTCAAAAGTATACTTAATATCTTAACACAACAAGTTTTAGATTGTGAGGTTGTCTGTTTGTTGTGACTCTCGATCAATGCTATCAGCAGTAGGCTGAATATTGGCTTTACATATTAATGGAGGAGGTCTCAGCTCAGCACACGGACGTCGGAACGTTATACAAGTTTATAAGACGGGGAAGATTATAGGTGATGTTAGTTTTTGTATGGAAGGTGGTTTCGGTTTATTTAGTTTACACTGATAAAACGTTTACTGCCGTATGGTATAAAAAATGCGGAATGCTAAGGAAGATTTTCACGTCCATTTGTCCGTAATTTTGTAATTAATAAAAAAGCAATACAGGCAATACTAAACATGGCAACTCTTGGCAAACTGATCAAAACAGAACATCTTATCATATATAATAATATCAATCAATCGTTTCTTTACGTAGTTTTGGCCTTGCTCATTATTATCGTACATTTTCAAGAAATTTTCGCCGAAGGGGTTTGATTTTAAAATACAATCAAACTGAAACAGTTCTGCCGTATAGGAAAAGCTATTTTTTTGTTTTTAATTACTTGTTTGAAAACAGATAATTGCTAAAACTCTAAATAACAACGCGTCGCTCGCTAAGTCAATAAATCCCTTTGAATAATGACCTTAAAAGGTCCTGATACCCTGTTAACACAACTCAGTAGTAAAGACCAGGGTCTTTAAGAGGTATAAACTGGAAGCTATGTGTTTGATCTTTGTTTCCAATGACAATGGGTCTTACCTTAAGAGGATACACAAACTTTAATCTATAACTAGCCGCGCCCAGCGACGTTACGTTAATCTTAAAATTTAATTTTGCTGTAAATAAAGTAGTATATAGTATGTAGGCATAGCTATCCTGCTGTGAAATTACATCCAAATCTATTTAGTCGTTTGAACGTAAAGGAGTAACAAACAAACACACACATACGCACGTACAAATTTTCGTATGAGCTCAAGTCAGTCAAGTGTCACACTAGTGTGATTGGCACTTGACCGATTTGAACTGATGTAAAGTGAGGATGCGGTCTAGGATATAAGTACATATCATTCCTTTTTTGTTTTTAAATTAAATATTATATCTATTAAGAAAACTAACCAAACTAAACCAGAGTTGTAAGATAACGGCTGTTATTATTTCGCAAAAGACTTGTTTAATTTTCGGCCATGACGCCTACGTCTACCAAAAAATGCCTAAAGATGTCGTTAATACTGTGTATTAATGAAAAATGCTTCAATCGCCTCCTTCATTGAGTTCAAAACTATCCAAATTTTGTGAATAGTAGTGGAATTATTCCATCCATGGAAGATTTATGTATCCTAGGTTGACTGAAATGGTCACATTGGTCTATAAACCGCTGGTCTATATACCGCCCATCACAAATGTCACAATAAAACACGTAAATCACGTTTTTGCGTAAATAACATGGAAATATTTTTATTTGAAATTAATTTTGCACACTTCGATACTCGAATGATATTTTGAATTTGGTTGATGTTTTAAAGATTAATAGTCGCTAACGTATCATGTACACTGTCCTGGCCGGAGCTCCATATATTTGTGAAACAACTCTTTTGGTATATACTAATAATTTTCAAAAGTCAATAAAATTTAAAATATAAAATAAACTTATTAATCTCAGCATTTTCCTTAATAGATTCAATAGATAAAAAGTTTTTACTTAGAATAATTAATTAAAAATATTTCACGTATTAATAATTAAAATTCTATTAAATTCTATAATTTCGTCAAATTTAAAAAAAAAAAATAAAAAATAAAATTTATTTTAATATCAATATTTTTATTTTAGAGACCACTTCCTAGATAAGTCAGCGTTTCGCATCAGAAGCATCGTTCATATCTTCGGCAACCTATTGTAAAGGAACAGAACAGAAAATCATTCATGGTTGGTGTTTCCTCTTAATAGTACTAGTAAATATAATAGGAGCCAGAATTAATTCCAAATTATCAGGGTTACTGTCTCTATTCACATTTTGTTGACTAGAACGTTACGATTCAGTTCCACGTCAATAATTTCCATATTAATTAAACGTATTTTATTTAATATCCAAACGTTTGGTAGAAGCGATGTGGCCAGAATGCTGGCTCTTATTGCGGTCTGAAAATTAGCATTGCCATTCAACGTGGCAATGCTGCCAGCATTCTTGGAACTTTCCCTTTTACTGGGCGATTATTATTAGATTAGAATTTTATAGCTGTGAATGTTTATTTTCCTTTACTTTTGTGTGTTAATAAAGCGTGGTTTATATATTGTAGTACAAGTAATGATAAACCAACTACAAGGCGTCTACGAAAAAAAGAGTGAAATGGTTTACAAACACAACTTCTGGAGCTATTCTGATACAATTTATATTACACCAATTGTAAAGCTCTAAACGAAAAAAATATATATCATATTTGCATCCCTATGTAATCGGGAAACATGCCCAAATAAAAAAATATATATCATATTTGCATCCATATGTAATCGGGAAACATGCCCAAATAAAAAAATATATATCATATTTGCATCCATATGTAATCGGGAAACATGCCCAAATAAAAAAATATATATCATATTTGCATCCATATGTAATCGGGAAACATGCCCAAATAAAAAAATATATATCATATTTGCATCCATATGTAATCGGGAAACATGCCCAAATAAAAAAATATATATCATATTTGCATCCATATGTAATCGGGAAACATGCCCAAATAAAAAAATATATATCATATTTGCATCCCTATGTAATCGGGAAACATGCCCAAATTAAAAAAATATATATCGTTTTTGCATCCCTATGTAATCGGGAAACATGCCCAAATAAAAAAATATATATCATATTTGCATCCCTATGTAATCGGGAAACATGCCCAAATAAAAAAAAAACTTTTTAGAGAACCTCTTATTAAAATTGGAAAAAAACTAAGATATATCTATCACGTCGCATGCAAACTGGGGCCAGGGCAGTTTGAAATGTTCGAACGATTGCATGACGTCACTTTCGAACGATATGAATGCGACTTTTTTAAACATCGATCGTAAGTGACGTCATTAGCGAGTGATGAGTTCATTCGAACGTTTCAAAAATAAGGTCCCTGAGAGTAAAACTTTCCAAAAAAATCAGTCAAAAACTCGATTGTAAATGCAATAATTCTCCCACGTGAAGCGCGTGTCACAAATGTTAATGAAACCAAATGATGAATTAATTATACAAGAGTTCTTCAGGCGGTAATTGTTTCGCCTTTGATTATTTATATGTGTAGACTAGCTACGCCTTACAATGTTACCCGTGGAGAGTTGATCGTCCAACTTAATAACTTCATTTAAAAAAGTGAAGGGTGTTCGCATTTGACATTTGTGTGTATCTGTTTGTGGCATCGTAATTCGCGAACGTTATTCCCTTGGGTTTCAAACCTAAGATGGCCGCCACCACAAAATGACGGGTTACATATTTTTAGTCGAAGTTCACGTTTATATTCGTTGGACGTTGGATAAACTTTTGCATTTTAAATATTAGGTAATGCGATGGAGTGAGATGATAGAGCGACGCGCTTAAAGAAAAATATCAACATTGTTAAGGTAAATAGTGTGTGTCAAAAATATGAAATATGATAGCGCTACGTCACTCTGCCTGTCGTAGTGTGCGTACGTGATTTTAATGCAAGATGTCATTACATCAGTTAATGTACCTATATGAAAAGAACGCTATAATTTAAAAGAAACAAAATAATAGTTAATGCAAACAAGATATGCCTATAGATAATAGTGGTTAACAGTTCACCTCTATTTTTTCTTCACGTTTGAAGAATTTTGTATTTATTTTATCTATCTAGACATATAAATAATCAAATGTTACAGCATTCGCTGTTGGATAATGCCTTTTATTATGATTATGAAGGAAATTGCCGTGATTAATAATGTATAAAGATTTGGGTAAATAGAAATAGTCTTTAATATTCCTCATAAAACTACAGCAAAAAAAAACAGGTTACTATTATTATTCAACGAGCGAATAATCTAGTAAAAAGTCTCTGGTTCGATTCTAGCGATATTTTTTTATTTTGGTTTATTTACTATAGTAACCTATAGGTACATATTTTTCAAATAATCATGTGCCTACCGGATGAAGTAAAACTGCCGAATGTGACGTGCGTGACGTCATCACCCGGTTCCAACAAAATATCAACGCAGGTTTTTCCAACCAGCATTGTCTTGAGTTGGGACCGGTTTGTGACAGAAAACATTCATTCGTAACTTTAATCTAAATATAAATTGTGTAATTAAGTTTGTTTTGTGTCACAAATAAATATTTTTGTTTCTTTCTTTCGTTATTTGTATGTTAGTATAGATATTTGTCTAAAAAAGTTCGTACTCGCGAACAGACAGTGGTTTCCAAACAATCCCGACGAAAATTTATATACACGTTCTTCATAAGTTTTTCGTCCTAAGGGATTTTTGATGGGAGTATTTCACCCAATAATAGAGATATTCGTTTTGTTACGGCACAATTTACTGAGTTTTTGTAATATTTGACAGGTATGCGAAATTTCATCTTAAATGAATGAATTGTATATATTTATTAAAGAATTTTTTGGTCATAGTATGTATTTAATATTAACTATACCTAACGCATTAAGTATAAAATAAAATAAGTTAGAAATGATAGAAAAAAAAACGACCTCTCTTTAAAGTATCAAAAATTCTAGCCAGCTAAGTCAACAGTTCGCGGAACTAGGAAGTATTTTTGTTTTTTATGGTACTTCACGGTACGGTTTTTTATCCTACATAGCCAGGCATTTAAATACAAGTTCGCACGACCAATATCAGCGATACTGTAGCCCTAGATGATGAATGCCTCGTCTGTATTACACTTTCTCACAAGGAAGGCTGCCGGAACACACAATTCCGTTTACAACTTGAGGGTACTTGATAGCTACTCTGTAGATAGCCAGGCGAGCGATAGAAAACGCCCTACTGTGGGTAGTGGGAGATATGTATGTGAATAATGTAGGGTTTATAAATATATTTGAATAAACCAGTCGATATCTTGCATTTGCTTGTGTCATTACGCTCCCTCAAGTAACATATTTTACACCTACCACCATGCGAAATTCATAATCAAAACATTATAAAAAATTATACGATAAATTACATAAAATTCTCTCCTACCCGCAAATCTCTCGTTGCGTAGAATCAAATGGCCCGTATGATGAGCCCGTAATGAGCGACTGAGCGACGCCGCCTTGATCTCTATTTATAGAGGGGTCCCTACACAAAGTCAAGTAACTAATTAAATACGCCCTCGACTGCTTACACTCAGGTTTTATATTTAATTTTGTTGTATTATGTTAGGAAATTAAATTGCTGAGGGATTAAGATTTTTGTAGCCAATTTAAAAAAAGTGATTTTGTTATATGTAGTAACTTTGTATGTGAAGTTTTTATTATTAATTTGGATTTTTTATGTACGTTTTCTGATAATTTAGAAAATTATGGACGATTTTGTTTTTTATTTGGTTAATGTATTAAAAAAAAATCCTAAATTGCGTTATAAAATGAGTCTGATAAATATGGGTTGTAAATACAATTCCAAAAAAGTGTCCTTTAAGTAGTTATTGTAAATCTAAGTTTCCTATACAATACAATTAATTTCAAACCAAATATCTTTTCTTGTCAAAAACTTGCGGCATTTTTTGACGTCGGTTAATTAGGCCCAAAGTAGTAGTATTGGGAAATGTAGCACAGTTTAATAGTCGAGGATGCAGTTAGTGAGTACTATAACTAACTTACTAACTAACTAACTTAGCACCCGCTCTTCGCCGGCTAACTTTATCACTCACTAATTGAATATCGTGATTCCGGAATATCGTGGACATACAGATTATAGAAGTGACATTTATTTACTAGCTTATTGTACTTATTGAATCGGGGCGGATTATTTGACCAAATTTCAGTTCCAAATGAACCTGTTGTCTGACTTATTGTAAAAGAATAAAAAAAAAACAAACATTAACCGATTACAATCATTTTGGCAATTTTTTTCTGTTATTTTGAAATATGAGCTAAACAACTTAGACCGGTTTTGATGAAATACATTTATAAGTAACAATAAAGTGTATTCTTTTAAATTAAATAAGAATGTTCCTTATCAGTGTCGGCGTTTTTGAGATATCAGGTAACAAATATAAATATAGATATCAGGTAACAAATATAAACATAGATATCAGGTAACAAATATAAATAAAGATACAGTCAAATTGAGAATCTCCTTTTTTAAAATTAAAATAAAACCGGTTTTTTTTCATTTACAAACCGAACTATGTTATAATTTTTTGCAAAACGGAGGAAAATTTGCAAAAAAACTCTTTCAAACAAAAAATAATAATTTTAATCTAAAAGTTTCGTCACAATCGGGCAACATACATAGAAAAATAAAAAAGTTCTGTTCTGAATTGAGTCGTTTCCCTTTTTCGGAGTCTATTAAAACTGATAAAATACATGTTCATATGATTCCCATTGACGGACGCCGTGGTTTGGTGGCTAGCATACTTGCTTCGAGATCCGACGATCCTGGGTTCAATTCCCGGTCGAGGCAGCTGTTCTAATGATGAGTTTCAACATTTGTCTTCGAGTGTGGGTGCCTTTGTACATCCCCGACACAGGAGAAATCCTAGTGGGGAGCTATGAGTATAAAACGTTACTTATTTATAAAGTTATTATTTATGAAACGTTTTTTTTACATGCAATCGCAAATTTCATATTATTTGTCTCATCTAGAAACTGTAAGGGATTGTTAAAAGTTTGTATTGGTTCTCTAGAGCTCTAGCTGCTTACTCCAAACTCAACATTAAACTAATAATTGCCTATCAATTGCTGCAACGGTAGAGTTTTTGCGTCTTTTTTTCTAGTGCGAACTGCCAGGATGCGGAATCTGCTGCTGAGTTCTTTATTTCCCGATAGCTATATTATAGCTATATTATATATTATAATTTGGCAAGGCTTTATCGGACAAATTAAAAAAATATATTTGAATTAAAAAAGCCTACGCAAAGGTTGCGATATCATTTTCAAAAACAGTATAATCATATAAATTTCTTCTCCATTAACAAAAAATCTTCCAAAATTGTACGTCCCACTAAATATATCCACAAAAAACTTCGTGCCCAAACATATGAACGGTCAAAGTAAGTTGTAAGTTACCGACTATCATCACATGAGAGGGTTCCGTACTAAATATATCCACAAAAAACTTCGTGCCCAAACATATGAACGGTCAAAGTAAGTTGTAAGTTACCGACTATCATCACAACAGAGGGTTCCGTACAAAATTAACATAGGCTTGAAACTTTTGAGGTAGCAACCCTGTTTGAGGGTAGAACGTTCGTACTTACTTGGTTGGAAAAGACTTTCACAATCATGCCTTTAAGCAAAATTAATGCTTCAGTTATAAAATGAATCAGATATAAAACATGAAAAGATTTTCAAAAATTGAATCCTTTAGAGATTTAACCTCCAATATTTTATTCTTAGGACACCAGAATTTCAAGTGCAGGTTTAGGCTCTACGTTAAACCTAGCCAATATTAGTCAGTCAGTCAGTCTGAACTTACTCTTTTATATATATTTATAGGAGAAAGATTATCTAAACAAAAAATCAGCCAAGTGCGAGTCAGATTCGCGCACTAAGGGTTCCGTACGATTATCTGTACAACATTAGTTCTACCTGTTGTCGAACAGAAAACGTAAAAAATCACGTTTTTAAATGCGAGTCTCTCTTACATAGGTATTTATTTATTATATTTTTAATATTCGTTGTTACAGCGGCAACAGAAATACATAATCTGTGAAAGTTTTAACTGTTTAGCTGTCACGGTTCATAAAATACAGCTTGGTGAAAGACATACGTACAGCGAAGTCTTATTAATAAGATCCCGTTTTAACGTTTTGGGTACAGAACCCTAAAAAGTATTTAACAAAAAGCTGCTAATTCACAATATTCAGGTCAGATCGAGTAGGACTCGCAATGAATTCTCGATATATGTGACCGGAACTAAAGCATCGAGCGCTCTGACTCACACAAAAGGCTTTAACGAAGTCTCTTCATTTATGTGAATGCGAGAGAAAATACTTATATACAAAGGTTACTAAGAAATTTGGGGATAGTTTATACATTGGGATCTCGATAAGAAATGTTCTATATATGGAGTATCATGCCATTCTTTGGTCACTTATCCAGAGACTGATCGACCAACATATTGCTTACTTGCTGGTTTCAAAAAAGGTCTTTGAGGAAAAAATTTATTGCCGTCTTAAATAACGAGTACTTACGGCAGGCGCTTTTAGATCTTTTTAATTATTTCCATTTAAAAATCAAACCTACAACGATTTTGAAAAATTTTAAAGACGGACTTCATTATTTGGTGAACTCATTTTCTTTTAAGCGCAAATACAATAAAAATATAAATTGAGAATATCTTTCTTGGACTCGTGGTGACAGATAAACAAATAAAAATTAATTTATCTTCAAAGTCGTTGACATCCTCGCAAGAATTTGAAAAGAAGCTTGTAAATGAAAAAAATATTCTTAATTTCTTTCTAACATTTCTATTAACGAGTAAAAATGTCCGAAATGGCAGTAAATCTGCTAGGTTTAAAGTAAAGTAAGTTCGTTAGTGCCCTTTTGTGGGCTGCAAATGGCGTCCCACGTACTTCCGGCGGACATTTTGGATTCACCCGCCGCACGCCGACCCGGATGTGGTTTTAATGTTTTTATTATAAACTCGTTGGAGTCTTACTTTACTTAGACATACGATGTATCGTATCGTCTTCCAAACTGCAGCACCGGTAGTACTTAGCTTACTAAGCAATTAGCACTTGTACCTGATTGTTGGAAAGGCCCAACTATAGTTTCGCTCACATTCGGTGAACTTCATCAGGGATGAAATGTATTGTGTTGAATTTTCTACTGAGTTCTCTATTATCCAATCTAAGTTATTCTCGATAGTAATTTTGGTCTCTTTCAATTGTGAGCGAATCGGTTTATTTTAGGCAAGCGCGCTACGCCCTTCATAAAAAACCATTTTACTTAGGATGGTATATACAAGATATTTGAGGATTACTTTCATTTTTGTAATCCAGATATAAAAATGATGTTTTTTTTCTTAGTTTTATTCTGGTATATTGATATGGCTCGTGTTTCAATACCGCCCAAAAAGGTACCTATTTTTTTACCATAAAAACTCTAAATGGTTACCAAAATGGATAAATAGTCACCAAATTACGTTTCCTAACTACGCGGACCTCAAGCGCTCGCTCGAAAGAAGCTCGCTTGAAGAGTCAACATCTCCTGAGGATGCCTTGTGCTAAGGCGAAACACGTGTCGAGGTAATCGGATACTGAGAGAAAGAGAAATAATAAGGTGAGGTGTGGCGGTGGTGAGGAGGACCCACACCATAAAAACAAAAATATTTTTCGATTTCTCACGCTGACATCAAGACGAGGCGGAAAAACACTAAATATCTTGTATTTACCATCTTATTATGAATGGATTTCCTCTAAGTAACGCCTGACTCCATCAATTATCTCCATTTTACTTACTTAAACTTCTTGCTTGTATTACCATAACTTTTTGTAACGTTATAAATAACAATGCTCAAGTATATCAAGTATATTCTATTATTCCCTTCTTATTCAAAAAAATAATAAATTGACAATTATTTCCACAGAACTCGGAAATTGAATGCCAAAGACGAAGGCAAATTATTAGAGAATTAAAGAAAAAAAACAGAACTGCAACGACAAATAATATTAACAGGTCTCGATGCAAATTAACTGAACGATTCAAAGAACGGAAGAACGAACGAAATGAATTAATGAGTGAATGCAATCAGTGCAAGACGCGACGGTTTCTTAGAATTTTCTAGAAAGCAATTTATGCTGAATCGAATTGCTTTTTCGCTTGTACTCCTATTTTAGAATGGGTGCAGATTTGTATTTGCTTTTTGTATAGCAAATGTTAATTTACTGTGAATAGCTCAGGAATTTTGACTATCATAATTTTACTAAAGACTTATCATTAGACCTGCATGGCTCAAATTTTGTCCATTACATTCATCATTCGTAACTCGAACCAAATTTTGTTTTTCACTAAAACTGTATTAAAATATTAGTTTTAAATAAAATTACAGTTATTTATTATTTAGGTTCTGTATGTATGAGAAAATAAGCAAAATCAAAATAGGATAAAATACTCTTATAATCTTGGATACCTATTAAGATACCTAAAACCTGTAAAATGAATGTTTTCTACACGTGTAACTCAAACTTTTCGTTCACAAACGGACTAAGGGCCCTCGGGATATCATTATTGAATATAGAAAACTTAAATACTTGGAACTATTCAAGAAAATAACGTTAGTTAAAACAAGACTTTACATATGGCCTATGACAATCTGCAAAAAAGGCGAATCTTGCACATCAAGATCATTTTCCTGATCAAGACTCTAGAGAAGGCCAAAAAGATTAAGGCAACATTCATATAAATAAACATACAATCGAAAAACATTACCCTCCTTCTGACTTGTCGGTCGAAATAAGCGTTCGTTAGAACCATACCCAAAACAATATTCGGGTCTGGGTTTTTTTTAATCTCATTTATTTTTGGGACTTTTGTTCTAAACCTTCGGGTATGGATATGATATGCACATTAGAGATAGCCTAGTCAGCAAGCCCCTTAACAGAAACGTTTCGCTCGCCTTATCAATAGGGTATAATTTAGACGGTATTTTTTTATGACACTCCGAATATTTTCGGTAACAAGGTCCGCGTAGTTAGGAAACGTAATTTGGTGACTATTTATCCACTTTGGTAACCATTTAGAGTTTTTTTGGTAAAAAATAGATACCTTTTTGGGCGGTATTGAAACACGAGCCATATCAATAAACCAGAATAAAACTAAGAAAAAACAAGAAGAAACATCATTTTTATATCTGGATTACAAAAATGAAAGTCATATTTCACAGACAAATGACTACCCGCCTCAACCTTATTTTTAATAAAGTCTTTTCAGAACATCCCCCAAAAGTTTCCCTTAGCCTCATCAAGTTGAATTCAAGTTAATTTTCTAAAGGAAAATCACGCAGTTTTTTCTTCACTTGGAAATATTATTTGAGATGAAGTTAGTAAAAACATTCTAACGTATGGTATGTTTAGTAGTTCAATTAAACTGTTCACACTCAGAGCTCCCCACTAGGATTTCCCTTTTGTCGCGGTTGCCACAGATATTCCAACTCAGTTTTTGATCTTGCCGGTAATCGAATCCAGGACTGCTGGCTCTCGAAGAAAAAACTATTAGGCCACAGCAGTCGTCAGATAAACCGATTTAAATTCCTTTTTTTATATCCAACTGCGCAAGATTGAGGGTTATGTTTTTGAGTGTATGTGTGTATGTATATTTCTTTGGCAAGCACCAGAGCCATAACGGCTTGTCGTATTTTTATGTGAGTGGTGTCAATAGATTCGTCTTAGTCGTGAGAGTGACACTGAGTACATCAAAATTTAAAAAAAAATTGATGATACACAGGTTTTTCGATTTAGCATTTATTGAACTCGCTTTTAACCACTTGTTTTATCGAAAGGTGTATTAGTGAGGAGTTCCTAGGTATGTTTGACGAAATTCGATGTCAGTTTCTTATATTTCATTATATTTTATTTTAGCTTAATTGCCGGAGTAAGTAATAGTTATTTGTTATACAAGAGTGCAAAGTTGCTTTTTAACCGCGTGCTCACTTTTGATGACCGAGCAAGCGAAGGACTTTAAAATTTATTAAACTAGAATCCTGAGCGTTAGCGAGGGAATTATTAGTGCACAAGGTGAAAAATCTCTGCACTCGAGTGCAACACGTAACTTTTCATCCCACCTCAGCGAGGAAATGACAACATATGAAAAATAAAAAAATTGAATCACTCATTATAGTTTTTACACTTATTTTTAACATAAGGTTTTAACAATATGCGCGCGCAAAACAAATTAAAAAAAAAGTAAGTATAGCAAAAAGGTTCCGAGTCTGAGTTTTTAACAAAATAAAAAGGTTGTATGATGAATTCGGCACCATAGAGGTAGAAGTAAATAGGTTGAATGACATTTTTAATTCACAAACTTAGTGCACACGATATTGTTAAGTCAAATTTACTTTATCCTCTAGCGAATAAAAACGGTTTTTGCACTCAGATATCGAATAGCAAAAATACTCTTTCCGAGATGGTGGGATGAAACAGTATATTTAAGAATCCTGTGACACACAGATGATTCTGAGAGAGACAACAGATTATTCTATTTTGTTATATTCTATACTAAAATATGTTATAAAATATAATTTGTAAATGGTCTTACACTCGACTGCTGAACGGTTTTCAATAAAATATGAAACAAACAGCGGTATTAATAAAGTATTTAGATGTTTGAATATAAATCGACTATACTTAACTTATCTACTAAGCGTTAGTTTTTTTTATATCAATAAATTCATCAGTATATCAGGCTATGTATACATTACTTGTTTTACAGCAGCTAGTACGAGTACAGACTAGCTGAGCCTTGCGATGTAACATTACTATTTATATAAGGATTCAAAACATCAAAACTGACCTTAGTTAAAAGGCCGTGAAATGCTGAAAATTAAGATAATAATAAAGTAAATAAAATATTATTATTGATCCTCGATACAGCACGTATTGTCAGGAGGTTCCTCTCTCTGTAGTCCCTACCACCGGTACCTTGGCTCCTACCCCGCTGCCCGCTGCTGGCGGCACTCTAGGTTTCAGTTTTGTACAATATGTATTGTTTAGACTGAAGAAATTTAATTAATACGAAAATAGAAATAATTAATTATATAAAATATTTTTTATTCACTTAGTTTTTGTAAAGTCATCAATCATAGCTATTAATCTAACTTGACTATCTGATTTCACTATTGCAGCGTTAAGTTCGCTCGCTAGAGGGCAAAGTTGTCCAGAGCGGTGTGAAATTTGTGCCAGTTGCTCTTCTACATAATGAAGTGAGAGGAGAGTTGCTGGATCATATTACTCGACCTATTACTGGAGACATCGGATGTTAATTATAAGGTAGACTAGATTCAGATTCATTTATTAATAAATATATACATATACAGGTCAATATATTATTTTTGTACATTAGTACATTTGTAGTGTTTACAGATAAACTAAATTGTTAAAATATCGAAATAATACAATTAAATTAAATTATCATAATGTCACAGTAATTATTCCAGTTTAAATGTCGTAAACTCAATAAGCCACCTTTTTACTTGGTTCTTGAAACTCTGCAGAGTTTTAGCTGCAGAGATCTCTTCTGGCAAGTTATTATCAACATTCGGTCCCATGACGTGCGTCTACTTGGTGGACTTCGTGAGATTACGCGCTGGACTAGATAATATTAATTTTCAAGACCATTATTATTTTATTAAGTTTTATATTTATTTAATTACGTATTTTAATTTTTTTTTTTTTTATTACTTCATACATATTATTCGCATAATGTTTTTAAAAGCCTGAACACTGCAAATAAATAACATATTATTTTTTAAATTGTATTATTATTTACATTTGTATAATTTATTGAATAAATAAATACGCGTAACTGTAGGTAAATATATAATAATTTGCGAATACTCGAATCATGTATGTAATTGTAAAAGTATATACAGCATGTTCTAAAACATTAACTGATTGCAAAATAACAGGATGTGCAACTTAACAAACTGTAATAAAGTGCTTTGGGCGGTACACGTCGCTCACTGAAGTTTTAAAGTTACTTCATGTCGAGACTTTATACAACTTTGTAAGAATATGTTTGAGGTAGTACTGAACGTATGGTTTGTTTAATATTAAATACAGGGTTATAGGCTAGGGGTGTATTAAGCTGAAAGGTATAACGTTACCCCTTTTATCCAAAGAGGCAAGGCTATAATTAATATAAAGAAAAAAAGAAGAAGTTAGCTCCTACCTGACCCTACCAGTAGGACCCTAACTTTGGAGGAAAAGAAAGAAGAAAATATGTACAAATGAATATTTAATTTACTAATTACAAACTGCAAAAAGATTAAAATTAAAAATACTACCTTATAACTAAAGAACTTAAAAATTACTCCTATTTTAAACGGCCGGTCACAATACTCTGGTGGTAGATCACAGACGGAGGGGGTAGTTCATAGACCGAGAGGTAGTTTTCAGATGAAGGTGACAGTCCTCAGATGAAGGTGGCAATTCACAGATGAGGGTGGCAGCTCGAAGATACGAAGGTGGCAGCTCCAGTATCGTAACGATGAATATAATATATCAGGTTGCACCGACCTTAACTTTAAGGAATGCTCCATCCATCCAAATGTATACTGTGTGTCTATGTCTCATTATCCACATTCCCTTATATTCCTGAGAACTTGTGATGGTTTGATGAAAAAATTCACTTTAAAATAAAACTGGTCGCGCCAACAGAATTCCCAGGCCTGCCTGGCCCGGGTGTGGCCGTAGTACGTAGTTGAAAGAAAACTTGAGCAGAACTGTCCAGGAGAATGCCTCGCGACGTCTTATATAGTCGCGAGCCCGTTTCCTAAAATCTATATTTTTAAATTTAAATATTATAAATGGCCAATACAAAAATAAGTAAAACTAGACTATTTAACATAAAACCTTACACGTTCTCATAGAAAAAAAATACAACTTTTGAAAGATATGACGTGAAATGAAAATTATTGACGTTGTCAACAATATGTAAACAAACAAATTTAGATATAAAAACGACAATTAATACATTTAAAAGTAATATTTTCAGCACCAAAAGTATAACGAAATCATCAGAAAATTATTGCGGATATATTGACCAGGTTTTTACAAAGATAAATGAGAAAATTATACAGTATGAAAAAACGTTAGTAAAAAAAGGCTTTATAATAACAGTAGTATAATACAAATACTACAAAGGGGGTAACTATACTTATCATTTCGAACATTTTTCATTATGAGATCAACACATAAATCGAGAAAAAAAATCAGCTGTTTTAAAAAAAGTTTATCCGTCGACGACAAAATGTATGAAAAGAAACAGTTTTTTTTCTCTTATTCAGAGTTGGTCCCATAGGGAAAGTTGTTCATTATGGTGTGTATAGTGACACACTTTCGGCTCAGTACACTCCTAGCAGATAACTCTAGAACAAAATGACTAAATACAACAACAACAAAAAATATAGCAGAAAAATTATATATAGATCATTTAGTATCTACAGATAATCCAAATGCTCCAACCCACCACCAGAGGGCAGCGTGCCTAGTCATGCTAGCCGCATTACCACACTGGATGGCAATGGTGATATGTTAGAATCCGGCACGGAATAATTAAAAAATGACAAATTTTTAGAAACAAACAAAATGTCATTTAAAAATTTAAATATAAACCTCTGGACCGTTTTTGTTATAATTTAAATGTGATCACTCGAGAAGTAATATCCTTACAAGAAAATAAATTCATATCCGTGTAGCGAACTCCAAAAACTCAAGTGACAATATAAAAAAAACATACCATTGAACTGAGTACCGCCTTCTTTTTTGATGAGTCGGTAATTATTGATACGCCAATAAATAAGAACGAAAACCGTAAAAAACCACTCATTCAAACCATCAATAAAAATTAAACAAAATACAAAAAGTGACTAGATTTTGTTCCAAAAATGTACAGTAAAATAACATATATTTTTCTAGATAAAAGCATGTTTTTTTTGCAAAACTATGCTTATTACATATAAACATATATATTACATAACAAGTGTTTAGAAGCGAGTTCGAATAAAAACCCGACAACTAAATCGTTAAACCTGTGTAGGTATCATCTTTAATTATTTTTTCAATTTTGATGTATACATATATGTACCCAATGACACTCTCACGACTGAGATGAATCTATTGACACCACTCACATAAATATACGACAGGCCGTTAAGGCTGTAGGGTGTGTCAAAGAAAATGTCATACGTACATATATAATTATTTACATAATGACATATATATTAAACACGAGTGTCAGACAGTAAGGCATTTCGAATACAAATTCAGTCAAACAATCCGCCCCGATTCGAACCTGGTGCTATACGTACATATATATACAATCGAAAAAATTACCCTCTATCTTTCGTAATCGGGTAAAAAGAACAAAGTATGACATACATAGCTTTGACTAAAAACGCATTAATTTAGATTGCACTATCCCATACTTATTTACTAAGGCGAAATCCATATAAGCGCTTGATAGTAAAATTATAGCTTCGCTCGTTGGGTCAATTAACTAGGTATATTCATTCGGAAATCACGAGCAGCGCTTAAATCAGAAGCAAAAAGCTCGTGAATATGGCGACTAAATGCATTTATATTCAAGCTATGAACCGAGCATGAATACAGCTAACTATCTGGGTCAGTTCGTTACAGATACATTGTTGCTTCTGACAACCCTTAAATTATGACTAGATATATATTGTAGTATGAAATACTTCATGACATTGGTGAATGACCTTGAGTTATTATTTAATATCAAAAAAGATATTCTCAATGTCACAGAATTGTTTTTAAAATTGGCGACATAAGATTGATCAGAAACGCGGTGACAAATTTGTAAGTATTATATTTTTGTTCGAAGGAGTTCTTCTTTACAATCCGTCTCATATAATTTTTATCAGAAATGTTTCAGTAGTACATTACTTTTACTTATTCATTGACAAACGCGACCAAAAACCAGACCTTTATTGAAGCATCAGTGGGGCCGTGGCCAACACGGAGAGTTAATTTACGATATAAATATGTAGAATATTTAAAAGAAGGGAGAATAAAAATGTAACTACGGTAAGTGGGTCAAAAGGAGGTCACTTTATTCATCCTAAGGAACAACTTTCACAATGGTACTAATTATACATTCTAAAAAAAATATTAACTGTTACATATATTTTGTCGATGACCAATAAATTGTTCCTTAGGATGAATATAGTTCCCCTTTCGATTTAGTTCACCCCTAACCCCGGTATATGTTTTGCAAAGAAGAAAAATCCAAGATAAATCCAACTCCAGTCTCAAAAAGGATGAGAATACTATAAAATGTAATACCTACATAATACGTTCTCAGACAATACAACCATTTAACAAAAAGAACAGAGTCCTCTCATTAACCTCGGATACGGAGAAGGGTCACGAGCATCCCAAATTCTTTTCAATTCCCAGATTTTATTGTGACGAAATTCACTGCTCATTATACGTAATGAAATCTGGAATACCCGTGCTTTGTGCTGTGTACGGGAATGAATGAATGAATGTGAACTAACGAACGAACGAGCGAGTGAATGGGGAAGAGTGAATGAAGGGTGGTGATGCATGTATGCGATTATTTCTGTGTTTTTGCTTTTTACTTGGAGCGTAAAATATTTTCTGATGGGTCGTTTTGTGAGCTTGCGGAGTTTTTAGCATGTTTAAATGTGTATTTTTCTCGTGAATTAAGAAATGAAACTAAACTAAATGCATGATGAACTGAAGTTTGTATTGTAGCGATTTGAAAATTTCAGTAGGTATAGTAAAAAAATTATGTTAATACTTAGTAATTTAACAAAAAAATTTCTTAAAAAAAACTTTCGTTAAAACGAAGCGTTTTGCTCCAGAGTAATTTGTTTTCCACTCAAAATAATTTTTCGTACTGTTGACTATTATCATTGCGACAGACAGACATACCAATACAATAATAGACCGAGATAAATGTAAGAAGAGAAGAGAAGTCATTACCCACAATATGGCCAAATAATAATCATTTTAGAGGCCTACAATTATAGATAAAACTGATAAAATATTTATTTTATTTTTCACGAACTGTAAGACGAAGCATAGGTAGGCCTTCACCTAGGTGGACCGACGACATAGTAAAAATCACAAAAATCTAGTGGACTAAAACTATAAGGCAATAAATAAGTTAACGCACTATGCGTTAACTTCTTTATTGCCTTATAGTTTCAGTAAGCAATGCAAGTCATCAGCCAAAAGACGTCCACTGCTGAAAATAGGCCTCCCCTTAGAACACCATTTCAAACAAACTGATTTTTGTGAATTTTACTATGTCGTCGGTCCACCTAGGTAAAGGCCTACCTACGCTGCGTCTTACAGTTCGTGGTCACCACTCAAGAACCTGACTTCTCCATCGATTATCGGCTTCGAGCAATGTGGCCAGTCCATTGCCACTTCAGCTAATAAAACCCACGAGCTATGTCGGCGACTCAGGTTCTTCGGAGAAAATATTCTCATTGCGGATTGTATCGCGCAAGTAATCAGTTAGTTCCAGTACTAAAGCTAAAAGGTTCAGCTAAAAGGAACAAGTAAATAAAACAATGTAAATGTCAACCAACATTACATATCAAACCTACGAGTACTATATCGGTAACATAATACGATGTCTACATGACAAAGATTATACAATATCAAATAGACAAGTTTAATAAAGCATAACATTTTTTTTTACGTCACATTTAATAATCCCTAATCAAATAACCCACCCCTGACCGTTCCTGGTGCAAAAGTACCCATTACACTTGCAGCATTGCCACTTTGAATAGCAATAGCCATCCTCGGCACCAGGAACGAACCGGAGCGAGAGTCACCAGTCTTAACTTTGATCCTATGCCCTACTTCGTTAATAAATGCCCTAGCCTCAGAGCCCCAACAGCCCAGGGTTTCCACAGCAATTGGCACAAAGTGGTAAAGCGGTTCCATAGCGGCATACTTTAACCTCTAACTAACTAAAACTCATAACTAAATTGAATAAACTACTATTATGTTAATTTCGTTTTTTTGCAATGTTACATGTAAACAATCTCTAGACTGATTGTTTTATAATAATATATTATGGGACAACATCCACACAAAAATCTTCTTTCTATAATTGAGAACTCTTTTTAAATAACACCCAAAAAGAAGATTCCCAATTTTCACGATTATTCATAGACCCCTGGCATGTTTAGAAAAAAATTCTTCTGTTTATAAATCTTCTTTGGTTTGTTTCCAGATAATGTCATTTAACTTATCAGTCATTAGACTGTTTAGTAATTACATCATATAACTAAACCATTTATTTGTCTACGCGTCTAACGAATTGAAATCTTTTGTCACAACTTGTTGTAAATGTGGTTCACTTGTTATCCTTTGAGTTCGACAAGTTGTCTATTTGCACTTTCATAATCTGCATTAATATCGCGTTAATATCAAGTGGAGTCAGGCTGAAATTAGTAGCCCGGGGCGATATGTGTATGAAATTCTGTCCGTCGAAGGTACGCCATGTTTGTTTGTGTGTGGGAGATGAGAGGTGAAATTTGTGTATGTATGTGTGAGTGGGTTGTACTGTGAGTTAATTAATATTATAATAAGCATAATGTTACAATACAAATGGAAACGAAAAATGATTGTAAGCGGTAGTGCCGGGAGGAGGCGAACAAAGAAGACGTGGAAGAGTTGTGTGAAGAGGGATTTATGTGAAAGGGCAGTAAATGAAGAGATGATATCTGATAGAGTAGAATGGAAGAGGAAGTTGTCATAAGATATGCGATAACTGTATGGGGCAACGGGGCCGATATGATTAAAGTCCAAAGAGCCCAGAAGAAGGCCATAAGAATAGTATTTGTGTTAAAAAAACGCACGTCAGCACGAAAATACTTTAAAAAACACAAAATAATGACAGCGGTATCCATGTATATTTATAATTGTCTCTTAGAAATTATTGACGAGAAAGAAAATCTAATGATAAAACCGAATCACATACCATACAATCTTAGAGATCGCAATAGACCGGACGTACTTCTAACAAAACCAAAAGTTCGATTAGCCAAAGTAAAGAAACAAGGCATCTGGATTAAGATATGTATGTTCAATAAATTACCTCGTCCTGTAGCTAACTTACGTGGCAATGATTTTAGGTGTAAATTAAAAGAATTCTTCGAATCCACTGCTTTTTACTCAGTAAAAGAATTCTTACAACAGATCTGACTGAATATTCATTCTCGAATTATTAATTAAAATGGATATTGACATTAAACAATACTTGACTTGTAATGTTACCGGACTGATATATAACTAAGTATTATGTATATAGTAATCAGACATCAATATTAAATTTAACATTTTTATCTAGACACAAATTTATTCTTTCTAATTTTTCTTTATATTTTAACTCTTGTTTCGTCATAATATTATAATTAATTATTGTACGTATTGAGTTGCCTACTCGTGGTGTAACAAACGCAGTTATAAGGCCAATAAATGATTTGACTTTGACTTTGACTTTAAAGATATGCTGTACACCTCTTATGCTACGATGATATTGATAGCAGACAAGTTATTCTTCGTGGAGTTCTTCGCGGAATAAAAGTAGCTTGTTCATTGAATCTGATCATAAGCCACCATCTCCGAATTGAATTGGGTAATTTTTCTAGTTGTAAATCAAATATCAATATAATATTTTCTAGAAGAAATTTCTTACTCGTGTAACAGTCGTAGTTCTCAACCAATTTTGATAATAATGGGTTTTACGAAATTTTTGATTTTATATCTTTTTCATAATATCTCTTCTTATATTTCATAGAAAAATTAGGAAAATTTGCTACAGCGATTTTTACACGAATTCAATCATATTCAGCTAGGAGCAAAACATTAAATAAGATATCTAAATGAGTTTGAAAATTGTTTTTTTTTAAATCACTAAATCATTTTTAATCATAGTTTGCTGAGCAACTAATTGTGTAAGTTTATATATTTAAGCTGGACATTATGTGAACTGTTGTAATCTTTACATATAATTATATATCTATTATTGAAGGTGTTAGTCTTAAATTCTAATTACGAGTACTTACATGTGTGTAAAAATACGGCGGCTATCGCGAATATCCAAACGTTCTTCATATTCTTGGATATTCTGAAACAAATCAACCAGAAATTGAAATGTATACAATTATAATAACCTCCAGTATTAAAGGAAATATTAAAACTAGAATAGAAAAGATATTTGATCATACTTATATTTAAAGTTATAATCCGCAATATAATAAATTATAATATAAGCGATAATCTCAGCGGATTAATGCGAAATAACTGTTCAAATCATCACATGAACATATTAAAAGTCACGCATAACGCAACTACAGAGCATCTGTATTTATTTCTTTCTACTCATATTACAGGTATGTTATATATAATATTGCATTGTGTATGTATTTGTATGTATTATATTTATATTTGTATTGTGTATTCATATAGGTATTGGTTGTACTTAAAGCTGTTTAGTTGACGGTGTAATATTTTAAGGCCTGTTTAATATTATGTAATTATCTTGTACGTGCAAGGTTGCCTGGAAAAGACCGCTTTAAGCGATAAGGCCGCCATTTAAAAACTAGTATATGTTTACAATTTTATCTATGTTATAGTTTATTTATTGATCAGCTGGTTTTTGAATAAAGAGTTGTCTATCTATAAATTTTATATTGCGGATTATAACTTTATATATAAGTAAGATTAATTGGTGTTATTTAGTATTTGATTCCTATGATATCATAGGAATCAAATATGTAGTAAGTGACACCATAGCAAACTTCCCATCTTTTGAACAAAATACTGCATGATGAAAACGCTGTCGATTCAGAAAAAAAACGAAAAACAAATGATAATACTAAGTTTTGACAAGATTAGTATGAATCTACAACCCCTACGCGAGTACCAACAGCCACATTATCATACACACATATAACGACAAACAGTGACTACATATTCAGTTAAATTATATTTCTAAAACTATTATTTAACAAAAAATATAATTAGAAAATATTTTTAATTCAACATTTCCGTTGAATTGTATCGCACAAATTTACCAGCTTTTCTGAACCTATATACTCTTGAGCGCGTAGAATTCCCGCTGACGTATTCAGGCCAGCGTTGTTTCCAATCTGGAAACTTTCTGGAAACGTTTCAATTAAAACCTCCGACGTGGAATGTTCTGGAACGTTCCGGAAAGTGCCGGCATGTTCTGGAGAGTGCAGAGGAACTTGGGATTCCGCTTCATGGTAAGTTTTCATTCTGGAGTCATTCAATTTCAATTACTGTTAAGTTTATATTGGTCACGTAAAAGTTTTAGTGCAGTTTGCTACTTCAAGTTTACTTTTAGTGAAATTTGCATATTTAGAAAAGTTATTTTTAATTAGGGCGCCTTAAATGGTGTCAGAAGAATAAAAGCCTGATTTTGCTCGATAATATTAGTAAGGCGTGATAAGAATTTCAGCCAATTTTGGAAAAAGTCGGCAAAGCTTAGTAAAACTAAACAGGATGCTCCAGTTTCGGTGGATGGTATGAGTAACTGTAAATTAATAGCCGAGAATTTTAAACAGAGCTTTTTGGTTGTTGCTTCTCGCACGTCGATGAATAGAGTATTTTTGACACTATCAGAAAGCTGCCAATGCAGAAAGCGACGGGCCATGATCAAATTACTATTGAGCATCCACGCTTTCAACAACCCAAGGGTCTCCCCTTGGGTTTTCGTTTTTCTGTCTGCCTTCATTAATTCATCTTTTAGGCACTCATATTTACCACCTGACCTTCAAAAGTCTGTTGTTTCGCCAATATTAAAAAGTAAAGCTACCAGCGCGTCATTAGGGGAAATCGTAGTAGAGAGCTATCAGCGTGGAACGTTATTTATTTACAGTCATATTAATAAACGCGTCTCAACATTAAAAGTTTTTTGTCTTGCATTGGCGCGAGACGATCTTCATCCGATGCAACAAGACAAAAGTAGCTAAGATAGACAAGAAGAGAAGAAAAAAAGGATGCTTAAAGTAAAGGCGTCTCAGCGCGTTTATTAATAAGACAGTTTATGTTTGAAAAGACATAGAAGATATGAATGGATTTAGTTTAATTGATTTCTTAATTGTTTATAGGCAATTGTTTATCTAGGTTAGAAATCTTCCTATAGGTACCAAAAGTCTAATTAGTTATGTAAACGAAATTTTGTCTTAAATAAAATATTTTGTATTTGTAGTTTAGGACAGACTGTAGACAGTCGACCAGGGAGAGGTATTTACAAGTGAGCGATACTGTGGATCGTGTGACACATTAGTTTACTACGGACTGTAGACAGATCGTGTGACACATTAGTTTAGGACAGACTGTAGACAGTCGACCAGGGAGAGGTATTTACAAGTGAGCGATACTGTGGATCGTGTGACACATTAGTTTACTACGGACTGTAGACAGATCGTGTGAAACATTAGTTTAGGACAGACTGTAGACAGTCGACCAGGGAGAGGTATTTACAAGTGAGCGATACTGTGGATCGTGTGACACATTAGTTTACTACGGACTGTAGACAGATCGTGTGACACATTAGTTTAGGACAGACTGTAGACAGTCGACCAGGGAGAGGTATTTACAAGTAAGCGATACCGTGGATCGTGTGACACATTAGTTTACTACGGACTGTAGACAGATCGTGTGACACATTAGTTTAGGACAGACTGTAGACAGTCGACCAGGAAGAAGTATTTACAAGTGAGCGATACCGTGGAACGTGTGACACATTAGTTTTTGTGTTGTCGTTTCTTTTAGTGTGGCAATGACACTTTAAGGCGGCCTGAAGCTGCGTTTGGTGACCTAAAGCTCTGATAATAATAAGAGCCATTTCGCCTTCACGAAAATAATAAGTTCACTTTTGAAAGAAAAGTTATCCTTTCCTACTTTAAAAATGACAATTAAAATACTGGAATGAAATTATTTTATACTTGAATTGAGAAATGAAATGCGAGTGTATTTTATTTCGCAATTCATAGTGTATTCAATAAAACATCTACGTATGACGTCACTGTTTATTGGTATTCTCACATTTCCGCAAGTTTTTATTACGTTATACGATATTTTTTCAGCTTTTACAGAAGTGGTTTCAGCTTTTATAGATATAACGATTTACTACCGACTTACTAAGCGTAAGACTGCCTTATTGATATATTTCACAATTTAAAGGGTTCTGTACCCAAAGGATAAAAACAGGACTGAGGGTTTGGTGTCCGTCAGTCTGTCTTTTACCAGGCTGTATCGAGTGAACTGTTATAGCTAGACAGTTGATTTTTTTAGAGCTATCACCACAAATACTGAAAACGGAATAAATACATGATTAACTGATAGCGTAATTTTTGCTGTTTTTGCTCGGTGTTATAACGTTAACAGGCAAAAAACTTGACCACCGGTGCGTTCTCGGTCGGGACCTCCGTTAAGCACTGAGGCAGTCTACCGAGGGGTTTAATAGGTACAATCCTACATAACCCGGTTGTACCCCAATACAACCAGGTATCAGGTATTTTCACGATTTGAGTGCTGATAGTGAAGATTATGTTTCTATACCATCCTCTGATTGTAGTAGCTGCAGTGACAGTTTTATAAGTATCCCGACCCTTTCCGAATCCTTAGAATCCCAGTTCTCTGATGTGCCAAGGAATTTAAATCTAATTCATATTAACGTACAGAGCATACCTGGGCATATTTCGGATATGCAAGCATCACTGGATGTTAATAATATTCATGGGATAGTAGTCTCCGAAACCTGGCTTCAAAACTCTTTACCGTCTTCTTCTTTTAGCTTACCTGGCTTTCATCTTATCCGCAATGATCGCGTAGGACGTATTGGTAGAGGTGTAGCTATCTACCTACGTTCTCATATTCCTTTTTCTGTAATTAGCACATCTTCACAGCCACCGCCCGATCAAGCTGGTGAACATCTCTTTATTGAGATTATTTTATCAAGTACCAAAATTCTTCTCGGAGTCTACTACAGCAATTCTTGTCATAACAATTACTTCTCTTCTTTCGGAAGTATTCTTGAAGATCTTACACCTTCTTACAGCCATTGCATAATTATGGGCGACTTCAATACCTGTCTCTTGAAGAATAATTATCGCTCTCGTAAATTGCATAGTGCGGTACAGTCCTGCAACATGCATATTCTCCCTCTCAGTGCTACTCATCACTTTTCTAACTCAACTCCATCTCTCCTTGACCTTGCAATAGTATCTTCTCCATGTTGTAAAGCATGGACAGCTATCTGCTGATTTTTCAAATCACGATCTCGTGTTCTTGTCCTATAAAGTCCGTCCTCCTAAAGCTAAGCCCACAGTTATTCTGCAACGTAATTTCAGTGGTATGGATCATGAAAAATTTATGAGCGATGTCAATGACATTGATTGGATGCCTGTGTTGAATGCTTGCTCGGTCGATGAGCAGGTAGAAGTATTCAACTCTATTCTCACGAATCTGTACAACGTTCATGCGCCCTTGCGGGCTATCAAAATAAAGCATAGTCCTGCACCTTGGCTCAATGAAGAGATTAAACTATTAATGCATAAAAAAGCGGTGGCTAAGACTAAATATAAAATTCGCCCCGATGATCATAATAGGATCCGGTACATTAGACTGAGGAATCACTGCAACAAGGCATGTAGAGACGCCCAACGACGCCATATCTTTAAGTCTGTTCAAGACACTGACCCAGCAAGAGTCTGGAAATCCCTTCGATCACTAGGAGTTGGAAAGTCGCGACAAAAAACTATTCCTGAAGCTTTAGACATAAATCTACTAAATCAGCACTTTTCAGCGTCTCTTAATATGGATATTGATACAAAAACCTGCTCTCTGCAGCGCCTTTCAAATTTCTCAACTTTAGATCTACCCCACTTTACATTTCGTAAATTTACCAGTTGTGATGTTAGGAAGAGCATTCTATCAATATCATCTAATGCTGTCGGTTTAGACATGATTAGCCGTAATATGATAATTCCTATTCTTGATTACCTGATACCTACCCTTTGTCACATTTTCAATTCCTCTGTTTCAAATGGCATTTTTCCGTCATCATGGAAAGATGCCCAAGTTATTCCATTGCCAAAAAAGGCTAACCCAAAATCCTTTGCTGAATATCGGCCCATTTCTATTTTACCCTTTCCTTCTAAGGTTCTTGAGCGGTTGGTCCATAGTCAACTTAATATTTTCCTTACCAAAAATTACCTATTAAATCCATTTCAGTCTGGCTTTCGCCCTGGGCACAGTACGGTTACTGCACTAGTTAAAATTACTGATGATATACGTCTGGGGATGGACAATGATCAGTTAACCGTTTTGTCGCTTTTGGACTTTAGCAATGCTTTTAATTCTGTTGACCTTGATATTCTTCTGGCTTTACTTCGCTCTTTTAACATATCTCCAACGGTAATCGACTGGTTTCATAATTACCTGTTCGGGCGACGGCAGAAGGTTCGCTTTGGGAATCTTTTTCTTCGTGGTGTGACCTATCTGCCGGAGTTCCTCAGGGTGGCGTCTTAATCTCTATTTCACTTTATCTCTCTTCGTCCTACCACCTTCATGCAG
Source organism: Ligdia adustata (assembly GCA_947049295.1). Classification (NCBI taxonomy): domain Eukaryota; kingdom Metazoa; phylum Arthropoda; class Insecta; order Lepidoptera; family Geometridae; genus Ligdia; species Ligdia adustata. Next base: position 9,551,710 of record OX346237.1, read on the forward strand.
ATGATTTGCAGTTATACTGTCAGGTTCTTCACAGTTGGATAGCCGAAGCAATAGAGGAAATGAATCAGGACCTCTGTCGCATTTCTGACTGGAGTAAATCCTACGGACTGAAAGTCAATCCACTGAAAACTCAGGTCATTATCATAGGGAGTTCTCGTCAGACATCTCAGATAGACTGGGACACACTGCCGCGAGTAGTTTTTGATGGCGTCACAATCCCATTTAGCGATACCGTGAAAAATCTAGGAATAACATTTGATAGCAACATGTCATCGGATGCGCAACTAACAGAAGTTAGCCGCAAAATGTTTGCTTCCGCAGGCTCTTTATGTAGGTTACGCAATTTTCTACCCATTACCACTAAAACTGCGCTTGCACAATCTCTTTTACTTCCAATTCTTGACTATGCTGATGTTTGTTACCTTGATCTCACCCAGGAGCAGTTCGATAAACTTGAGCGCCTTCAGAATTTTTGCATAAGGTTCATATTTGGTTTACGCAAATATGACCACGTCTCCGAATATCGCACTAAGCTCAAGTGGCTCCCTATTCGCCGTCGCCGGGATGTTCATATACTTTCCCTTCTTCAAAATGTATTGTTTAACCTTTCTTCTCCGCGGTACCTTCAGAAAGAAGTGTTTGTCATACTACCCATTCCTATACCTAAAAATCATCTGAAAATCTCAAGTTATCTATTCCATCACATTCTACTACTTTTTATAAGTCGTCATTCACTGTAAAAGCTATTTTGTTGTGGAACAGTCTTCCCGTTGACATTAGGCGTGCTCCTTCGTTGAACGTTTTTAAGCAGAGAGTCATAATACATTATCTATCGCTATAGCACTAAAATTTGTTTCTTATAATTATTATTTCTTATAATTTGTCTATTTATTTCCATGCATATATGTATTTATATATGTATTTGTGTAGTTATATTAGTATTGATTGTATTTATTATTATTTATTATAGCTGTTTAGGTGATAGTGTAATATTTTAAGGCCTCTTTAATATAAGTTATTATCATTTACGTGCATGGTTGCCTGGAAGAGATGGCTTTAAGCGATAAGGCCGCCATTTAAAAGCCTGTATATGTAGATAAGGTTTTCTTTAGTCATATTTTATGTATTTTTGCTGGTTTTTAAATAAAGAGTTGTCTTATCTTATCTTATCTTACAAGATTTCCTCCTCGTTATAAAATGAAAAATTTGAACTGATGTTGTATGGATAGATTGCAGAGATATGTCTTTGCCAATCCTCAAACATCAACATTTAACAAGTGATACACGAAAGAAAAAAATTGCCAGATGCGAAGAAGATAAGCTTTTCTGGTACGGTCAACGAGAATTTGGATTAGAATAAAATCCGGTCACGCTTGGATGTGAACACAAATTATAATTGACATGTACCCGATAAAGGATTTACTTTTACTAGGGAAAGTAATGATTTTGTTTTATTTATAAACTATATTATATGAACATATGTATTATAATGTTCTTTAGTTATTTTATTTGTGATCATTTCAGTTATGTATCAAATTCCTCTAGTACTTTTTAAGAAAATATAACGTATAGTTGAGTTTTTCTTTTGAAAGATTTACCAGTCTAGCGTACCAACATAAGATATCGTTGCAGTATTACAGAAGGAAGTCTATTGGCGGTTTCGAGAAATCTATGAATAAATTGTCGATATTTATTTTACAAGAAACTATTTTCGTAGAGTGTGCGACCGAGGCATCACTATAGTTTAATTCTTGACATAAATTTTGTTAAAATGTTTGCAAATTTGTTTTGGAAGATAGGGATTTTCAATTGGTGTGTAGCGCTATTAAAGAGCCGATTTCAATATTATTTTGTAGACATCTCAATAGAGATAATATTAAAATAAATTCTGAATAAATTCTGAATAGAGATAATATTCGTCAAGTGGTTGTTATTTTATTTTAGTACCGTATATCTATCTACTGCATCCTATTACTGGGCAAGGGTCTCCCTGGGCGGGTGAAGCAAGCATTGCTAACCAAGACAAGATAAAAACTTCTCTAAAAAATTTATTTTTAAATTTGCAGTGGCGATGTCATCAGGTCACAGATATAGTTTACATAGTAAATGCCAACTCAATTTAGATCTAATTTTTCCACGTACACTCCAAAATCCATTAGGTGACAACGTTTCCAATGTAATACCTAAATTCTCATAATCATTATGAAAGCGGAAACTTGTGGAACAAAGCCGGGAAATACCTTCTACTTGTAGCATAATAATAATTACAGCATCGGAACCAGAGATGATTAGACAGATCGCTGGCTCTTAATTACATTTCATTTTTGATGAATATTGTTTGATAAAATTTATCTTTAGCATAATTTTATTACAGCAGTTTTAAATTGAATATAATTGGCATTGGGTTAAGATAGATGTCATAATTTTTCTGTAAAGCTGTAATATGATATTTCTTGTTGGTGTAAACATAAGCAAAATGCTGAATTAATCTTAACTAATATTAATCACTATAACGAAAAAAATCTTTTATTTTTCATATAAAACAAAAGAAATTAAGATGATATTATCTATTGGCTATTATTTAGTGTTATCGGCAAGGGGTGTATCAAGCCGAAAGGAGGTAAATATACTCATTTCAGGGACCAACTTTTACTATGACACCAAATCTGAATACCTGACCGGTCTTGTTAATAGGGCAAAAAGTTGTTGATTCCTGCTAAAAGTTATAATAAAAAAAGTCATCATCAGCTAGAAGACGTCCACTGCTGAACATAGGCCTCCCCCTTAGCAAGCCATTCCAAACGACAAGCTGCCAATTGCATTCACTGGTTACTTGTGACTACGCTGCGTCTTCCAGTAAAAAAAGTATCACACATTAACATGACAATTTAAAAAAAGTAAGGAACGCTGACTTTGACATCTTCAAAGCGAAATAGAGTCATCAGTGTTGCCTCTTCAATACCAAACAATAATTTTCGTCGACATAGAAAATAGCTTATCACGATGACCCATCTTTACTTCAAAATCCTGTCGTCTTTTCATTTTAATATAGACTCTATTGCTCAGTAAATAAGAACTTTAAAAGGAGAAAGAGTCCCAGTTCTGTAGTTATGTAATTTTATTGCCAAAATTTCGAGAAAAGCTCGAAAAGAAATAAGCTGAATAAGAAATAAAGGAACTCTTCACAAAATTGTACTGAAAAGTTACATCCACAATTCACAGTTATTACTAGACTTTTTTTATCCATTTGATCTAGTTTTTTTAGACATTACAATATTTCAATTATTAGTCGACTGCGAAAGAAGGAGGGTTATATTTTTGAGTGTATGTACTCGTATGTATATTTCTTTGGCACGCTCTAGAGCCTAAATGGCTTGTCGTATTTTTACGTGAATGGTGTCAATAGATTCTACTTAGTCGTGAGAGTGGCACTGGGTACACTAAAATTAAGAAAAAAAGAATCGTAGGATGATGCATAGGTTTAACGATTTAGCAGGCGGGTTTTTTCGAACTCGCTTCTACTTGTTTTATGTGTAGAGTTTCATAGACAACGTTTCAGGCTTACAACTCCCCACTAAGGTTTTTCCTGTGTCGGAGATGTCATACAACGTTGACAATACACCAAAAACTAAATATAAATTTTTGAACAAGTGCCAAGGCTGGGAATCGAACCTGATACCGTTGGATTTCGAAACAAGTATGCTAACTACTAAGCCGCAGCAGTCGTCAAATCTTTGTAACCCATCACTACAATTATTATTTATTTTATCACTTAAAAAAGGTACTTTATAACACTCAAAACATATTTTTTTATATATTTTACTGTTATAAAATATTGTCTAATATGATTTTGTAACGGATTTACGAACTAAGTTTAGAAGTAATATTAGGTCCTTACATATGAAATTGGCGTTTTGTCGTACTGGCCACTTTGATCTCAAATATCTCTTCTTTGGTTAGGGATTCCAATTTCAAATTTATACAGCTATTTATTCATATATTTGTATTTCGAAAACCGTAATTCATTTGTTTTGTCCTCGTTTGGTTTTTTCTTTGCGTCACGCAGTTTACAAAATGGAAAACTTGAAATATCGCGTTATTTACGAGTACGAGTTCCACCGTGGTACCAGTGCTGCAGAAACGGCTCGAAGGATTAATGATGTGTATGGCGGCGGTGTCGCAAAAGAAAACACAGGGCGTTTTAGGTTCCAACGTTTTCGTTCTGGAAATTTCGACATGCAGAACAAGCCCCGTGGACGGCCGGAGACTAAAGTTGCTAATGAAGAATTGAAAGCTATTGTGGAAGCAGATCCATCGCAAACCACGTCCAAGTTAGCTGCAGGCTGCGGTGTTAGTGATAAAACTGTTTTAATCCACTTGAAGCAAATTTGAAAGGTGAAAAAGCTTGAAAGGTGGGTACCTCATGAATTGAGTGCAGCAAACCGACAAACGCGCGTCAACTGCTGCGTTACATTACTCAACCGGCGCAATAATGAAAAGATTTTAAATCAGATCATTACCTGTGATGAAAAGTGGATCCTGTACGATAATCGGAAACGCTCATTGCAATAGCTGAATCCTGGCGAACCAGCCAAACCCTGCCCCAAGCGAAAATTGACTCAAAAAAGTTACTTGTGAGCGTTTGGTGGACTAGTGCCGGTGTCGTTCACTACAGCTTTCTTAAATCTGGCCAGACGATTACAGCAGATATCTATTGTCAGCAACTGCAAACCATGATGGAAAAGCTAGCTGCTAAACAACCGAGGTTGGTCAATCGCTCTAGGCCACTGCTGCTTCAGGACATCGCTAGACCACACACTGCACAACAGACGGCTGCCAAATTAGAGGAGCTTCAATTGGAATGTCTAAGACATCCACTGTACTCCCCGGACCTGGCTCCAACAGATTACCATTTTTTTCGAAATTTGGATAACTTCTTGCAAGGGAAAAAATTCAACTCCGATGGGGCAGTCCCAAGCGCCTTCAAAGATTTCATTGATTCTCGTCCTAATGGTTTTTTTAGTAAAGGGATCAATGAACTACCTATGAGATGGCAAACGTGCATAGATAGCAATGGTACATACTTTTATTAAATAAATATATTATTATAAAAAAAGACTTTATGTTCCTCCCTTACAAAACGCCAATTTCATATGTAATGACCTAATATATTTCAACTTTCATTCATTTCATTATACAACGTGTAACAATACTTAAGGATGTTAGTCTACCGATCGATCCATTCAAAAATGAATCCATTTGCAAAATTCGATAAAAAAATATTGTGTCCTCTCTACAACTTGACTGATTACGTGACCAATTATTGTATGGAGAAAATAATTTCGATCGAATTCTGTAAAAAACAAATCTAGGTTCAATGTGTCTTGATTGTTAGGCTACTTTTTGTTACGCGTCGTAGAGTTAGTGTTCCCTTGATGGGTAAGTGAAGACACTTATAAATCTATATTATAGATAGTAAATAAGATTTATATAACATATATAACATTTTTTTTAACATACTCAGCTAGACATTTGACTACAAGTTCGCACGACCACGGAAGTCAGCGTACTGTAGCCTTAGATAGAGCATGCCTAGTCTGGAATACACTGGCTCTCAAGGAAGGCTGCCGGAACACACTTATAAAAATAAAACCTACAAGTGATAATACTCGTAAGTGAAATATTCACCACATTAGTTATTGTCAAGTTAATATACATCATCTCAGATTTAATATTTATATACTTAGCTTATTTATAAATACAGATATTAAACCACCAAAAAACCTTTTTTTTTCTTTAGAAACATTTTCCGCAATAGATATTATTCTTTAGAAATCCAACTCGATAACATTTTTCAGATAAACAATCTGTCAGAATGTATGTCAAATATCACTAAGCTCTTTCGCTAAAATTATGAGACATAATTTGTTTTTATTGGATATATAGGATAGGATAGGCTTGCGTTTGGCCGCAACTCGCCTGATGTGAAACGACGATACGGCCTAGGATGGGACACGCTTGCCTAGAAAAAGGATATACTCGTCAAATTCATTTTATTTTATTTTGTCTCTTAAAAGTATTTACTACATTACTTCACATTTGAAGGTATCCGTGTAAATAAACATCATACATAAAAGAATAAGTCCTGTCAAACTAACGAATGATAAGATGTTTTCTAATAACATTTTTATTCATATTTCAAAACATTGATCATTATATAATTTACACAATTAAAATAAATAGAGTCATCAAATAGTGCATCATTTATGTCGTAAAGTTGAATCCGTCTCATAATGACAATATTTTAGTAGCGAAATGACAAGGTTGTAAATTGATCAGTTTTGCTTTATAGCATTAAGCCTATCCTCGGTGGCTATCAACCCTAATTCGTCTTCACCCATATCAAAAATGTGACAAGTGACAAACCTACAAATTGGGACAAAAATAATAAACCTGACATTTTTTTTTAATATTCGGAGCTTAACGAGGAACCTTTTGTGCGTATGTTTTGATGAAAATAAAGAAATTCCAAATAAAAAAGTATGTAACAATATATTTCGTGAATGGAAGCGTTTATTTGATATTGCCTTATTTGGTTATAACGTTGGTAGCTCTGAATTCTGACGTTCATTTGACGGTGGGTATTTGAAGCGAGATTTGTTATGTTGGTATTAAAGTTATTTGTAGACGCGGAAATTGCTTTTTCTCTGTCATATTAAGTCTTATTATATACTAGCTGTTGCCCGCAGCTTTACCCGTAACGATATTTTTTTTTCGGCGAAAACAGTGGACTTATAGAACTCTTCATACCTTGTATAAAATTATAACTGTTATATTAAAAATAAATAAAAAAAATAAACAACATTAATTACGTCATGATCAGCCGCACAGCTGCTGAGGATAAAGAGGATAAATCAACTAACAACCACACTCTTGCAATTATGATAAATTCGAGTATGTGGTTTTATTAGTATTTTTTGTAAACCTCATGATTTATTACAAACACCTGAAAGGTTTGTTATTAAAAATTGAAACAAGTTAAGCACAATTTTTTTTTTCAATTTTTTTTTTGTAATCACTAATAGAGAAGAGTTTATTCATAATAATAACTCTGTGTAGCTTACAAAATAAACATATATTAAGCAAGATGCCGTTTGAATAATCTTCATTCAGCGTTTTGTTCAAAGCGTTCGTTCTTTCGACTGAGAGTTTTGACAGTCAACATCTCTGAGGACAAATCTCCTAAAGATGCCTTGTGGTAAGGAAAAATACGGGTGGAGAAAGTCAGATACTGAGAAAAGGAGAAATAATAAGGTGAAGTGTGGAGTAGGTGAGGAGGAACCACAACATAAATACTGAAGAAAAATTTGATATCTTGCGCTGACACTAGAAGTAAATGGAAAAACATTAGCGGCTACTTAAAGAATATCTTATTAAGTAACGGCTGACTTAATTAAAATAAACATTAAGACCGATTTCTATTCGGCAAGGACCGATATAGTTTTTTCAGTTTATTCGATTTAAAAACCAAACTTTTAAACCGATTTTGTTAATTAGGACCACGTCGGACGTATGTCTAAATAAATAAAAAACCTTTCAAATAAATATAAGAGATTACAGAATTAATAATAGAGATTATAAGATACCTGTTAATGGACACATTCTTTGAGACACTATTTTTGTAGAAGTTTAAGCTAAATTAAAATTACTTATTAGCCTTAGGCTAGATTGTAATATTATTAAGGCATACTTAGATGGTTATACCCTTAATCAATAGGAAAAAAAGTTATTTTAAAACCGGCTGAGCCGCCAAGAAAACAGGTAAAAAACATAAAAAAGCAGTCTTAAGTACCTTTTTTTGTATTTGTAAGGTCGGTAAAATACCAACAAACAGTCTTAGCATCATTTATCACAGCACCAACTGATAGTAAACTGTCAGTTAGAGACAGGATGACACTAAAGTGTTGGGAGAGCGACGCGGGCGGGCCCGGGGGAAATCACTAGTACACGACTGAGGAGGGGATGATTTACTGCCCCTACCGCCCGGGGTGGCTTGCAGGTGTTTATGATGACAGGTTGGGAAAATATTGAGAATAGTAAAATAGTTTATGTCATTAATACATCAAGTTAACAACTAATAGTTTTTGGTAACAAGTAATTAAAAGCGAGTTCGAAAAAAGTCGACTGCTAAATCGTTAAACCTGTGTATCATCCTTATTTATTTTTTTAAGTTTAATGTACCCAGTGCTACTAAGACGAATCTATTGACAGCACTCACATAAAAATATAACAAGCCGTGTAGGCTCTAGGGCGTGCTAAAGAAATATAATTACATCGAAAAACATAACCCTCCTTCTTTTGCAGTCGAGTAAAAAGCGACTTTAATTCGGCAATTATTTTCACATATTTAGATTTACAAAATAAAATACCTTTGAATTTGTTTGTCCGTTCAAAGTAAATGATAAGTTTTCAAATTGATCTAAAAGTATATATAAGAAGAATAAAAAATCGGCGAAGTGCGATAGTTCAAGTTTCTTGACATGTCGTCGTTATAAATTAAGAGCAAAAAATAGCAAAAAAACACGTTTGTTGTATGGGATCTAACAATATTTATTCTATAATGTTTTTAATAAAAGCAACAGATCTTACATCATCTGTAAAAATTTCAACTGTTTTGGTATCACGATTCATGAGATACAGCCTGGTGATAGATTGACAGGTGAACGTACAGCTAAGTCTTAGTCATGAGTCATCAAAATATAACAAAAATGAACAATAAAACAGTTACTATTCGAAACGCAACTCCGGGGACAATCCCATATTTATTTAACAAAATACATTTGTCTCTTCTCGAAAAACAAACGACTGTTAACCTAAATAGTGGAAGGATATAAAAAAAATGTCCCGCACCAATTATCAAACCAGGCATAATTCCTTATTATTTCAGATGCACAAAATGCAACCAAAACAACAGCATTTCAAACAGTAACTGCAAAAAGTTTCGATCACAGCAGTAACGAAAATAGTTTTAAACTTATTCATTTAAATGCGCGTAGCTTAAGAAAAAAACTTGATGAGATAGATATTGTTGCAAATGAACAGAACTTTGATGTCTGTTGTTTCTCTGAAACATTTTACAGGGAAGAAGAAATTGACTTTAGGCACATACCTAGGTGGCTACTCAAATGCTACTCACTTTTGTAGAAAAACAAACTTCAAGGAAGGGTTTAGATTTATGTTAAAAAATCCATTAATTACACTAAAATTAATTGGATGACAGATATGTCTATCGAAAGTCATTTCGAATGCTGTGGAGTTAAAATACAAGAGCTAAATTTCATCATTATTTGTCTGTACCCAATCTCTAAAAGCGATATCAATCTTTTTATTGAATCTTTAGAATCATTGCTTCATAAATTATCAATTAATTCCAGAAATAATAAAAAAAATATTCTTAGAGACTTTAATATTATCTTATTAAAAAAAAAAAAATGAAAACATTCCTTGAAATACTGGCTTCGTTTATAATCTATATCCAACAGTTTCAAAAGCAAATTGTCCTACCTCCCATTCTCAGACATGCATAGATAACATTATTACAAATGTAAAAAAAAATCAAAACAAAAGTTTTAGACTTTGTTTTGATTGTGGGTTCCGACCATACTGCACAACTGATAGAAGTCGCGGCTAGTTTAAGTTTCCAAGAGAAATTCTGGTTTGTGGAGAAAAGATACGTAGATGACAATCACCCATTTTTCTTAAATACATATCCCAGATAAATTTATGTTACGATTACACTAAACACGATCCAAATGAAGCATACCAAAGTTTTATCGAAAGATTTAGTCTAATATTCAACTTGTGCATTCCATTACGCAAAATAATAATGAGGCATTTAAAGAAGCTTAACTGGACAACTAAAGTTATTTAGAAATCAAGTAGAAACAAACGATGTATCTTCTATGAAGCTTATTCTGATGGGTGCTTCAATAATTTAGGGAAATATAAAAAATACTCCAAATTAATAAAAAAAGTTATTCGCCAAAAAGAAATAGCTAATATACGATACATAGACAATAGTGCAAACAAAACAAAGGCAACATGGGGAATAATTAAACAACACACCTCTTGCAAAAATAGCATAAAAACCAAAATACATAAATTAAAAATAAATAATAATAGTACTGAATGACCGAAAATCATTTCAGAAGCGTTTAATAATTTATTTCTGAAAATAAACCAAAGTCAACCATCAAGTGTTCAAAATATATCAAACATAAGACATATAACACACCTGAATTCCAAATCCATATATCATTACCCAGTCGATATCTATGAAGTTAGAAAAGTAGTAAAAAGTCTGAAAAATAAAAAAGCAACGAAGCACGATGAAATACCGATCCAAGTGATTAAAGAAAGCATTGATTTCTTAGTTGAACCTCTTGTCTTTATAATTAATTTAACTCTAACTGGAATTTACCGAGACAATTTAAAGAAAGTGATAATAAAGCCATTGCATAAAAAAGATAGCAAGTATGATATCAATAATTATAGGCCAATTTTTCAAAAAAATTTGATAAAATAATATACAACAGACATATCCTTTCTAAATTTTAATAGGTAATATACTGAGTGACAATCAGTATGGATTTCAAAAGGGCAAGGGAAAACATCATTAGGAATTATCAAAATGTGACAATCAGGTTTGAGATCAGATAAATTCAAAAACCACAGGAGTCGCTCTGCTGTTAGATATTTCCAAAGCTTTTGACTGCGTCGAACACACAGGAATACGAGGCCGGCCCTTCAACTTATTGAATCATATTTACGTAATAGAACTCAGGCAATCATGGTAGAATATTACAACAAACAAACTAAAACAATTGACAAAGTTTACTCCTCAATTAAACATCCGTTATTAGGCGTACCACAAGGTAGTATCCTTGGGCCACTACCTTGTGGTACACCTAATGTACATATGAAATATGCCTCTCTGTAAATAACAATCGCACTTTATTTAACTCATCAAGCCGAGTTGACATATTGCGATCAAAATATTTTAGTTCCTCAAGCAAATAACCCTTTATATCATAGAAACTAATACTATACAGCAATTAAATTTTTTAACAAATTACCGTCTGATAATAAACAACTTTCTGGTGTCAAGTTTAATAAGCATCTTAAAAAATGGTTGCTCTCTAAATGTTTGTACGACAAGAAAAGTTCTATAACGATGGCAATGATGAGTTCATTTACTTTACTTTACAAAAATTACATTCAAATCATAAGTCAAAATTATACTTAAGCAACCCAGAATGAATATTTTACAAGCGTAAATCATTCTAAATGAACTTTTCAAATGTACTTCGCACCATTAGCACAAACGTACATAATTTCTTATTACAAAACGGAAGAGGTATCTCATGAATAAGCCCATTGCTAACTGCAGGAATTATCTGAAACCTCGCACTCTATGAATGCAGTAAGAGAATTCTCCTTTCAATGAATACTCCTAGAGATAAAAATATGCGAGGTTTGCATTATATCTAATCATAGATTCCCAATTATACGAGTAGGCACGAGTGTACAATCATTACAAAATAATATAATCACAATAATATAATACTAGAGAAATAAATCACTATGTAAATATATAATATAATAAATATATGTTATAAGAACTATAAAACTATGTATATAAGTTTTAAATTTTATTATTAAAGTTAAAACTAAAAATATTTTACTAACTATTTGTAGTTTTTTTTTTTTTTTTTATCTGGCCCAATGTATAATAAGCATTGCCATTCTGCGTGGTAATGCGGCTAGCACTGGGCACGCTGCCCTCTAGTGGCGGGTTGGAGCATTTGAATTATCTGTAGATCTTAAATGATCTATAGGTACGAATAATCTTTCTGCTATAATTTTTTGTTGTCGTAGTTAGTCATTTTGTTTATGTTAATAAAGCCACTTACCATTTTTACTTTAAAAAAATATTTTTTTAAGATAAAGATTTTTAAATAATTCATTGTTCAAAATGTTATTTAAAGGCCAATAAATATTTGTTATTCTTATTCTAGCTCATTAAATCTTGTCCATCACAATTCCTCAAAGAAAAAGGAAAAAGTGACCACTTGATTGTCACACGATGTTTTCCTTCGACGTATAATAAGCAACTCGTAAATTATTAATCAATATATTAACGCGATATAATAAATCTAAGAATATAATTACTATAGTATTATTATTTTTCTATCTAGTGGTATAGTATTTTTAACGTAAAAAGATAGTTATGTGACGAATAACGAGAGTGATGGTAAGTGGTAGTCACGGGGGGCTATCTAAGAAGACTTGGATGAGTTGTGTAAAAAGAGATATGTATGAGTGAATGAAGAAATGACGGCTGATAGAGTGAACGAAAGAACAGACATGCTGGGATAAGGATAGGTAGATGTTGATAACAAATGCCTAAACATCCCTTACTGTTTATATTCTCCCTCCAATATGCAACCGTCGGGCATTGGACCCTTCCGGAGAAGGTCCACTACGAATGAATTTTACAAAAGAGTTGCCATATTTTTAGGCATTTCGCTCATTTTCTCTTCAGATTCGTTTCTCGCGTGTTAATATTTAAATAGCTCTTCCCGGTAATGTTGGAAGTTTTTACAGAAACTTGGAAAGATTACAGCCTCTTACATTTTATGTTTGTTTGTCCTGTTTTTGTTTTTCTATGTATTTATTTCGAATATCATTGCGTTTAACAAATCTTTTTCTGTAAATATTATTTGTTTTGTTTGCCCCTGATGGAATTTGTTTTAGTTAATGTACCTAATTTTATTTTGGCATTTACAACTCATTGATAGTCTCCATGCAAACGTTGACTGGAAAAAAATGCTTTAAGCGATAAAGCCGCCACTAAAACTTATAATAATAATTTTATGTTTAGTGTGTTTAAATAAAGCGTTCATCTATCATAAAAATCGAGATGGTACGTTTGCTAAATTGACGTTATTCAAAACTATCTAAATTGTAGTATTTTTAATGCTAAATACTTTGTAGTTTGCACAAAAAAATGTAGTCGCAGTGTGTTTTGAACTACCCTGACCCGACCCGTCGGCCGCCTTAAGTCCAAGTGGAAGACTGAGGTGATAAAAGATCCAAAAGCTAGAGGTTGATAGCTGGCACGAGCTGGCAAAGAAAGAGAGGTGACGCTTGTTGGTATCAGGAGCCAAGACACTGTTGGGTCGTTCGCCGACTAAGTATGTAGTAGTGTTTTGAACGAGCGGAAACCCGTGGAACATCTAGCTAATATGTTTTGTCATGAAAAAAATACCTGATACGTCAGTCTTAGTTTTCATTGTTTTCTTTGTGTTTTTTGTTAAATGAAAACGATATCTACAGCTTCATTGGACGTAGGTGTGATAAAATATCGCACACGATTTAGAAAATATCATAACTAAATAATTTGTCTCATTATTTATTTTATTATTATATTAGATCTAATTGCAATAATGCTTAACAAGCTGCGCCCTGCGGTATTGTCTGCGGAAATTTGATTGAATGTATTTTTCTGGGATAAAATTAGCCTTTGTGTCCAGGACATAGCTATCCTGGCTCCTAATTTTATCCAAATAGTTAGAGCAGTGAGGAAGTAACAAACATACACACACACAAACTTTCGCCTAGTGCGAGTAGTATGATGATCATTTAGAGGTTTTAACTTTTTTTAAGTGAGTACTTACTTCCTTACTACTACTGAAGACAGCGATACTTTAGCTCTAGATGGAGAATGTCCAGTCTGGAATACACTAGCTCTCAAGGAATGCAGCCAGAACACATCGTTAGGTGCTTGGTGACAGATCTTACAACTTGAGGGTGGTAGCTAGCCAGGCGAGCGATGGGAAAAGCCCTACTACCATGCTATGAGTTTCCTAACGAAGATGTGTTCCTTCACCGGTAGCTTAGCTTAGTAGGCTTTTTTTGCATGTTTCGTGGGATCGAACCTCGTACCTATCGCTAGAAAACTGTACAAGATTTATAACTTAAATTTTCAGTCGAAATAAAATTAAAATAGTCAACATTTCGTGCAGAAGCAAGATAATCTCCAGTAGAAATGAGATTTAGAAAGGAAACTAGGAAACAATCTTGATGAAACATCTAAGACTTCACCCTCGTCAAGGGAAAACGTCAGGAGTATAACTTGACGGTTCCTTGTCAGAAGATACATACATACGTAAGGCAAATTTCGAGAAGATTCTTTATAAAGATACATACCTACGTGTAAATCTGTGTATTTATGTATGTGCTTAATATTATTGTCACTTTAAAAAAAAATATGATTAAAAACAACAACAAAAAAATATAGCAGAAATACTACACCTATAGACCATACAAGTTCAGATACTGCAAAAAAAAGTGGCTAAAAATGACGAAATCAGCATTTTCTAAAAAGTTTAATTTCAACATTTTTGAGGAGTTTAATTAATTCATGCATAAAAAAATTATATATTTATGTAGACCAAACTTTTTAGCTACTGGATATTTTTTGTAGTATTACCAAACCTAGATTTTTCAAATTTCCAAAGTCTTAAACGCTAATTTGGCTTTGAGACAAACACACCCCTTAATTATTAACTTAACTTACCAAAATAGAACAACAAGCAAAACTCACCTAAAAAAATCCAATCCGAGCCACTTATTTAATACACACTCTAAATAAACATCGACGTACGATCACAAAAAAGTTTAAAAACAAAACTACGTTCGAAAAAAGAACTGTCAGATTTCCCGCCGAAGTCAAAGAGTGCGAGACGTGTGTCCTTCGCGAGGGTTAGAGCGGTACTGAATCTCTGGGGTTGATTTGTGCCGGGTGGGCGACTCTGGGGGTGGATGGAAGCTGCAAATGATAGCGATGTTCCAAGTTTGAAAGTTAGGGGGTGGTTGGTTTATAGGGGAGGCGATTGGAAAATTGTTGGTAGATTGGTTGTAGTACGGAGTGTTAGTTATTTCGGCGTGGAGTTACTTTGATACATGGAACGGGGGAAATATCGGGAAACATAGCTGAAATACAAAGGGGTGTTCGAGTTACAGCAGCTTTTGCTTTTTTAAATCTACATCCTGGTCGTTATGAGTTGCTTTTATAATAATATTGACAAAATATCGATTGTAGCGATGATGGTCGAGTGGTTAGTGGGGTCGATTGCCGTGCAAAAGATACTAGGAAGAAGAGGTTCGATCCCACGAAACATGCAAAAACAGTCTGAGCTACTGGTGAAGGAAAACATCGTGAGGAAACCATAGCACGGTGTTAGGTCGTTTTCTATCGCTCGCCTGGCTAGCTACCACCCAAGTTGTCAAGTTGCTAAAAACTGTAACCAACCTAACGGTGTTTTTCGGCAGCCTTCTTTGAGAGACAGAGTTATCCAGACAAGACATGCTCTATCTAGGACTACAGTATCTCTGACTTCCGTGCTCGTGCGAACTTGTAGTCAAATGCCTAGCTGTATAGGATAAAAAAAAGGAAAAATAAATCAATTTTAAAGGTCATAACAAAAATATACCTAGAAAGCTAACGCATGTTTGATTCATATTGTTTAAGAAAACGGGTTTTCACGTACCTGATTGTTGGAAAGGTCCTACTATAGTTTCGTTCACATTCGGTGAACTTCATCAGGGATGAAATGAGCTATGTATATATCATCAAATGAAATGTATAGTGCAGCTGACTGTTTTTGTGATTATTATATTACAATGACAATGATCAAAATTCAAAATTCTAAGAAAAAGTCAGTGGTGCTAATTCTGCAGCTATCACTATCGACGACAACGCTATAATCTACTACTTCACTCACACAAATTGGGCACATTTTATTTGTGAGCCTCGAAACTAGCTGCGATCCGCGGTGTTACCTGTACATGTTTTGCAAAACTCAAGGAAACACGGGTTTTTTCGGAATTCAAATTAGCTTGTGTGTCAATCCAGGATAATGTCTGATTTGATGAAATTTAATACCATCCTGGTATCAAAAAGAAGTTTCAATAATGTATAGAGCTTCGGCCAGGACAGTGTACATGTAATATGTTAGGAGCTATTAACCTTTAATATATTAACCAATTTAAAAATAACGTAACTTATCGCAGTGTACATAATTAATTATAATCAAATTATTTCCCCCATATTTATGCAAAAAGGCGATTTTAACATTTTTGTCGTGTCAATTTTGACATATGTTACAGATGGAACAATTAGTAGACCAATGAGACCATTGGAGTCACTTAGGATACGAAAACCTTCCAGGGATACCAGAATTTCACCACAACTCATAGAACTTATATATTTTTGTACACAATGAAATAGGCAACCGATGCAGGATTCGTTAAAACGCATTATTAACCATTATTTAGGCATTTTCTGGTAAACGTACAACGTCTTAACCGAAAATGAAACAAATCTTTTCATTAAATCCATGTAGCTGTCTGTCAGAAGGAGTAACAAACACACACACAAGCTTTCGTTTTTAATATATTTGTGTTATTGGTTGTCTAGCATAATGTCTCAGTTTGACCCAAGGAGCATAATGCCCTGTGGCAAACTGAGTTCTGAACCAACTAACTGTATTCACTGATCAAGGCATTTGAACACAAGTTCGCACGACGACTGAAGTCAGCGATACTGTAGTCCTAGATGGAGCATGCCTGATTTGGAATACTTTGGCTCTCAAGGAAGGATCCCGGACCACAACGTAGAGGTACTTGGCGACAGATTTTACAACTTGAGGTTGGTAGCTAGCACTATGCAGCGTACATAGTGTATAAAGGATCTGATTGATGATGAATTATTATATTAATAATAAATCGCTTACTCTCATCACCCCGCCCTCGGCCGGAGACCACGTGACCGCTGTAGGTCTCGCGCCCGAACACAGTTATTGAGTTATGAATTTTGGAGACAATTTATTTCCAATTTAGTAGATTTATAGCATTCAACATTATCTGTTACCGACGTGGAAGAATATGGCTTCCGGTGTAAAGGTTAATTGATTATAAATTACGTTCTAACGTCTAGTTTCTGCGGAAAATTAAAGGACTTGTTTCATTCTCGGCTAAGACGATGTAAGTTTACCAAAAAATGCCTTAAGATGTAGTTAATATTATGTATTAATGGAACCTGCATCAGTTGTCTACTTCGTGGTGTAAAAATATATAATTTTGTTAAACTATAGTTGAATAAGGGCATCTCTTGACGATTTTTATATTCTGTGCCACTCGTCACAAATGTCAAAATTCGAACTTGGCCTTTATGCGTTAATAAGTTGGAAATATTTCGTTTCGAAAATAATTTTGTATACTGCGGTAAGTTACGTTATTTTTAATTTGGTTGATCCTTCATAATTCCTACCGTATTTGTGGTATCCTGCACATTATCCTGGCCGGGGCTCCATACATTGTTTAAACATATCTTTTGATAATTGTGTATTGTGATCATATTATGCGTTACTACCACCTTAGTCGATCTTGTAAGTGACTCTTTATTTACAATTGAGCTTTTATTACAACTCATGTGCCCCACTGTTGGGCAGGGGTCTCCCAACAGTGGGGCACATGAAGAGGGTGTAGCCCACAGTTCACTATGCTGATCAAATTACGGGTTAAAAAACTTCACCAACTTAACCGCGAAAGCTAAATAACTTTCTCTAATAATCGGGTTTCCTAAGATTTTTCTTTTACTTTAAAAGCAATTATTTTATTGAATTCCTTACAATAATTCATTATTTTACAACATACATTCGACAAATATAATATTAAATATTATTATTTATATTATTTGAGTATGATAATATTCATAAAACTAATAAGATATTAAATAAAATAAAAGCGAAATAAATAATTAATTGTGTTAGTCACTTACTTATATGATGGTCAAATATTAGAACTGTAAAAGGCAAGAAGCAAACTCAAAACCCAAGTTCGACTTCGCTCAAGAACTCATTATGAAGATTTCGTAAACTTTAATTGACTTCCCTTGTCATTAAAACCAAATTAAATCTACAATGAAATCCAGTTAATCATTCTATTATGTACTTTAAGTATGTTGGGTTAAGGTCCTTATATTTTTGTGTAGAATTGATACAAAAGTTGTGAATTTAAATTAGGTACAAACGGATCAATGGTATTGATTATGAGTTAAGACAGGATGTGTCCTGAGTTCAAAGGGTGTGATTAATTGGTAAAATAATTGCTAATAATATATAACATTATCGTCATGGTAATTAATTTGTGTTTTTAAGCTATTGCATAGCTTTTATCGCGGGCTTTGAGCACGGCGACCGAATCAAGGAATTCCGTACCTAAAGAAAATAAACCTAACACTCGTCTGACGTCGTTTCAGTTCGGCAGACTTCGGCACGATGTTTGTGTGCGTGCGACTAGACGTATGCGTATGCAATAGCTTTACCGCGGAAGCCCCCGAGTGCCACACATTTTTTTTTCATTATAATTTGACCGAGCGAGGGTAGCGTCTTTACTTTGAGTCTGGTAAAATGTTATTTCGTCTGTCAGTTTGTATGCATAGATGTTTGTCAGTAAGAAATTTCTTTATTTCATTTCGTACTCGCGTTCAGGTCGTAGTTTCCAACCAATCATGACAAACTGCATGTATGCGTTTCACATTTTTTAATAAATTTAGTCATCGAGGATTTTTGATTGGGTGGTAATTCTCCGAATTTCCGAACAGAAGGGAAGTTTTGTTTTAACTGGCCGATTACAATGATACTCGCATTTAGTAAAAACATTCAAAACACAACGTTAATTGAGATTCCTATATATAAAAGAAATCGGTCAAGTTGTTGTCGTTTTTTTTTAAATATTGCGAAAAATATTGTAATCATGAGATCGAAAATTTTCGGAACTACCAACTTGCGGAAATATTAGTCATTTATTTATTACCACATACAAAAAAAATATTACATATATATATATATTATAATTAAATGTACATAACGTATGTTAAATATCACTAAGTTTAATTATTTGCACTCCAAATATCTTCAACTCTGTCTTCACAAGATTTTTGTAGTAATAGTTAGTTATTTAAGTTACCCTCGCCATAGGGGAGGCCCGAGCCCAGCAGTGGAACGGTATGGGTCGATACGTAATATAATATTAACATCTATCTAATATTGCTTTTTAAATTATATATAGAAATATCAAAACGTCTTGTGGAAGTGACATGTGACCAGAATGCTGGCTCTTATTTTGGTCAGAAAATCAGCATTGCCATTCAACGTGGCAATGCTGCTAGCATTCTTGGAACTTTCCCTATTACTGGGAGATTATTATAAGATTAGATTTTATAGTTGTGAATGTTTTTTTTTCTTTGCTTTTGTGTTTTAATAAATAAAGGCTATATATTGTGTTCATATGACAAATCGTCAACAATTTAATGTATACATATGCCGATTAGTTCTTTCTCGAAAACTCTAAATTGGTCCCATGGTAAGAATAGTTCATTAAGCTGAATAAAATCAACACATTTTGTTATCAAGACAGTTAGGCATTTGGCCACCAGTTTGCACGATCACGGAAGTCAGCGACACTGTGACCTTTAATAGAAAATTCCAGTCTGGAATGAACTGGCTCTCAATGAAGGCAGCCGAAACACACAGTAAGATACTTAGCAAAAGATTTTGTAACTTGAAGGTGGTAGCTAGCAAGCAATTAGCCATTTTTGCATTCGTTTTTGCCTAGCGAGTATTAAACAACTTCCTACCACCTTGCTTTGGTTTCTTAACAATGTTTTTCTTTAGCGGTAGCTCAGGCTCCATTTCCGTATTTTGTAAGATCGAACCTAGTGCCCTTTGCACGGCAATAAGCCCCACTAACCACTAGGGTGGTCCAAAAATATTTTTTTTTAATTTTTCGTATGGCCACCTCGTAAATTTGTTACACATTATTATAGTAATAACATATCAAAATTTCAGCCTGAAAGCTCAAGCAGAAAGGAGTGCTCAATTGAGGGTTGCTTTTGTTATTTCTGTGTAAAATGCTTAAGTATTAATAAACCTCAAATTACGTGTTTTACCTAAAATCCTGGAAACTTCTAATTCGATGAGCACCCCCTTGTATATAAGACAGAGGGCTGAAACTTTGCACATATAATAGGAATGATAGGCGTAACAAATCAAGGGGGTGGCGTCACCTACGTTTAAATATATTTTTTTCGCCATATCGGACTGGACCACCCTAATGTACACCCACTAACTAGCCTACCGACAGAATAAGAATAAGAAATATTTATTGGTCTTTCAATAATGTTCGTTAAATGCCAGTCACGTTATATTTTAATTATTAATTACTTGAAAAACTTATTTAAATACTTTTATAGTTCATATAACATATATTGTTATGTTACATGTCATTTATTTATTTAGTAATTAGCAATATTTTGTAATGGTTGTTCGGTGACACAAGAACGATGATTCGACAAGCTGCATTCATATATTCACTGAGTTAATAAAAACGATTTCTTTCAAAAAAAATATTTTAATTATTGTTTCATTATCATCATCACCAGCCAGAAAACATCCACTACTGAACATAGTCCACCTTATTAGAACACCATTACGAACGACAAGCTGTCAATTGCATCCACTGGTTACTTGTACCATTTCCTGTCATGTCGTCGCGTCGGTCCACCTAGTGGGAGGCCTACATACGCTGCGTCTTCCAGTTCGTGGTCGCCACTCAAGAACCTGTCTTCGCCATCGGAAGTTTTATTTAAAATATTTTAAAATTCCCTTATATCTCGATTCCTCTCAGATAGTTATATTGACACCTTTGCACTGCACACGGTATAGGTAGGTAGGTAAATAAACAGTCTTCTAAAACGTCAGAAGTTGTTCATATGGATGGCGCTCGGGTGCGGTTAAATATTTGATTTGCACAGAGATGAGATGTAATGCGGCTGCGAATTATAACCCGCTCGATGAGATCTGCAAGGTACGGGATGCTATGAGAAATTAAAGCGAGTAAGAGTTTTCACGCAGAAGACAAGAGACTTGGGTTGGATCTCTTTTCTACAAGTGTTGTATTGGTGGCTGAGCACAGAAATGTTTGTTAAGACTTAAGTTTATTTTATTGATTATGTTTTAATTACAATTTTATTTTCATTATATTATGAGAGCATGTGTTTTTGTTTGTGTGGTCTGTATTGTTTGTAGTTATTTCTGTTTTCCTATTATTTGTTAGTACTCGTGTTGCCCTTTAACTGGCTCTCTATTCCTATTTATGTACCTATTAGGGTAAGTATAGCTGTTGGGCGACCTATCATTGAATAAATAATTTTTGTTTATTTATTTAATAACATTGGGATTTAAAGAAGATAAGAATTTTAAACTTAAAATTTTATAATGTCTAAAAATAGTAGAAAGCTCTATTTGTTTTTTTGTATATGTTACCCGATATTGAACGGACATTTTCAGAGATTTGTAAAATTTCTAAATGACCCAGCAACAAAGCGTTTTTGCTACGGGTTTGTAAAAATGTTCTTTTGCCTGTTAGTTTGTATACTTTCTGTCTTATTTTCCAAACAATCTTGACAATATATGTATATCCTAATTTCTCCCAAGAAAGGAGGAAGTTTCGTTTGGAAACTAAAAGATTTTGGCAAATCTGTAAACATAGATTTTATTGCTTTTGGAACCAGGTGTTATATACTCGTTCTATGGCAATAGCATCAAATCATAAAATGATAATATCATAAACACGAATCGAAGACGTTTATCGTAACCGTGGAAACTGATGAGGAAGTAGAGTCAAATGGTGATCATTGACACAGTTTGAGTGGGGAGTGGAGTGTTTGAGATCAACAGTTGACAGAACGACTAGCTTTATTAT
Organism: Ligdia adustata; assembly: GCA_947049295.1. Lineage (NCBI taxonomy): Eukaryota > Metazoa > Arthropoda > Insecta > Lepidoptera > Geometridae > Ligdia > Ligdia adustata. The sequence continues at coordinate 9,573,601 of OX346237.1, forward strand.
TTTTGTTTTAGTAAAACAAAAGGTTAGAAGCGAGTTCGATAAAACCTAACTGTTAAATTGTTAAACATCCTTTATTGCTTTTTTATATTTTTTATGTACCAAATCTATTGACACCACTTACATAAAAATACTACAAGTCGTTTAGGCTCTAGGGCGCGCCAAAGAAATCTACATACATACACTCGAAAACATAACCCTCCATCTTTCGCAGTCGAGTGAAAATTGATAAAATCAGTTTTATCTTTCTCTCTTTCGTTTAACCTGAGATTTTTTTAAACCCATTATACCTAATAATACTCATTTTGTAGGTATTAAAATGGAATATTCCTGTAACCATGTCACAGTGTGGTGCATCACCTGCCTTATTGGAGGGAGACGTAACATATTACGGTTCTAATCCCAACTCGAGACGTATATTTAGTTTGATTTCCAAACCTATCTCATTTGAATACGTCCATTGCAGATCATAATCTCGTTATATATTATACAGGGTTATCAGCAGGTGACAGCGTTCGTGTCACAGTTGGTGTGTTTGTGTTTCTATTACATACATATATATATATATATATATGAGACAACAATCACACAAAGGTCTTCAGGTCCCAATCTAGGCAAAGCCTGTGCTATGGTAACCTGATGACTGATAAACATACATATTGTTTTCTGAGTTTTTCACCAGAGATTTCTGTTGGCTGTGAAAAACAAAATCATTATTATTTTGTTAATCTATGCAGGGTTATCGGATCCCAATCAGATAACTCTGCATAAATACTACGGCCTGCTCAAATAAACCGAAAGAGGTCTCCCCTTCGGCTGAGTACACCCTACAACGAAAGCCTTATATATTTAAAAAAAATATGTTAATTTTGTCAAGTATATTTTGTCAAAATTGAATATTATGTTTAAAATAATTATTTATGAAGTTAGGTTGAATAAACAACTCTATTCGCACTGCAATAAAATTCATTTTGAATGTTGAAAAGATACTTAAAAGTACTCTAAATTTGTGTATATACAAGTGCTTGTGTGTGTGAGTGTGTGTTTGTGCTCGCCATAATGCTCTGAAAATATTAATTTCTGCGCGTTGACTTCTGTCATACGAGTATATATATATATATTAATGCAAGTAACATTGAATTTGATAAACCCCCAATAGTTGTTGTGGCAGCCATCTTGGATTTGAAATTATCGTAATGTTAGTATTGTACTAGTCAAGCGCTTTCATTTGATACACATATTGCAGGCGTGTGGTTGGTGAATGTCCCACAGCATACCTGACACAGGAGAAATCCTAGTGAGGAGCTATCGGTGTTAAAGGATTATTATATTTGCTGACCTTCTTATATATATTACAAATTACCCTGTATGTTGCCTTCAGAACCCGACGTAGTTAGTATGCAGCTTGCGATTGTCTGATTCAAATAAATCTGCTATATATATGAAACATTTCATCAACATCATTATTGTTTGCTTAATTTGCTTAAATATTAATAAAAAAGAAATTAAGTTTACTTCAAGATAACCTTTTGTATCTTGTTATTTATTTTATTTATAAGTATGTAAAATGTTAATTCATTAATATTTTATTTTGTAATAAATGCGCAAGTGCATTTGGAGCCTTATTGTAATTTTTCTTAGCAGTTTTGTTAAACTAGATGGCTTGTACGTGATTACTAACATTCAAACAAACGTAACTGACAATTTTCCAGTCGGTTGATGAATATCGAACGTCATATCGTCTTGCCGCCTATTTTTTCATATAATTTGATTCCGATTTCCAAAATGAAATTCCAAAATCCAACTTCTTTTTTCATAAAATTTAATTGTTATATACAACACTGACAAAATACTAAAAAATAAATACTAAAATATTCAAAGAATTAATAAACCTTTTTTTTCTATTATTTAGATATTAGAAAAAAAAATGCTAATATATTTTTTAGACTAATAACGTCCCTTACGAACAATATGCATGCGACTTTTTGAATATCGTTCGTAAGTGACGTCATTAGTGGGTGATGAATTCGTTCGAACGGTTCAAAAATGAGGCCCTAACACTAGCCTCATGTAAAGCAAAGATGGAATTGGCCAGTGGATGCAATTGGCAGCCTGTCGTTCGGAATACCGTTCTAAGGAATAGATCTAATGTTCAGCAGGACTTCTTCTGTCTGATGATGATGAAAGCGAAGATGCGGCCTAGAATGTAGCACGCTTGCCTAGAAAAAACCTATTCACTCGCGATTTAAAGAAACTGAGATTATGTCTATCGGAAAATAGAGAAATACATATAAAAAAGGTAACAATGTACCGAAGAGCCCTTTTTTTGAATTTGGTTAAAAAAAGATACCATAAAAGAGGCGTATTATATTTAATTACTACGTATGTATGTTTAAAAAGGGGGTACCATAGAAAGGCACAATTTTATTATTCCTAAGTATGTACTTGATTTTAATCAATGAAACTTTCAAAGTATGCCGGCCGGAGCGATATAATATCTGAAGCAAGATAAAGTTTCGAGGCTTTGTAATTTTGAGTACGATACTCGTTCATAATTTACCAGATTTTTGGAAACTTGCTGTAGGTAAATTAGAAGTATCAACCTGTTCAAAACTTTTCGTATACTCGTAGGTATACCAGACTGTGGAAAATTTACATTCTTGAAATCGCCTGTAAATCAAATTCTGTTAAACTAATGAAGCATTTTTTATATATTACCTGCCTATATAATAACTTGTTTTTATTGCTCGACGCAGAAGTGACGGGGTGTTAAATGTTGACGTTCCTGTGTGTATATATGTATGTCGTAGCTCCCAAACGGATGAACTGAGTTTAATGCCCCCCCCCCCCCCCCCCCGGATTGTACATGGTGGTATATACTAAAAATATGAGCACGTTAAATTAAGTCATTATATCATATTCATGTATTCTTAAATTTTCTCTAGACTTTTCCTGTAAACAATGGAGTGAAATTGGCAGCCAAATTAAGGAGGTTATTTTTGTGAAGTTAGCGGCCAACGATATTCTAGTCTACTGGGATACTAAACGTCTTCTTGTTATAGCTAATCACGCTTAAACAAGGTTAAAACTGCTCTACAAAACAAGGAGTAACGAAATAGCGTACATATAAAAAATATATTTTTTGAAATATTTTCTCGGATATTTATTTTTTGTGCACCTTGGACGGTTAATTTGGAATAATGTGATATGTCAAAAGAAAGCTTGTATTTCAAGCTATAATCTTGTAAAATTTCAACGCGGCAGTAGAGTCATAGAAAAAAATATTAACTACCAATTCCGAATGTGAAAATAAAATTCGTTGTGCCTATGTTTTGTAGAGGAGTTTTTACCTTGTTTAAGCGTGATTAGCTATAACAAGAAGACGCTTAGTATCCCAGTAGACTAGAATATCCTTGGCCGCTAACTTCACAAAAATATCCTCCTTAATTTGGTCGCATTATATGACCGCTGAGTTTGGCTAACTTCACACCGGTCCTAAAAACTACGTCTAAGTAAGCTCTGAACACTTAATTATAATATTCATTATCTAGCAAATTAGTTGTTAAGATATTCTTAAGCATCTCCGTGACCGTAAGATTTGTAATTCATGAATTATATTACCAAGTTCTGGACAAAGTTAAATTGGATTCTCGTGTCGTTTCATCAGACCCGCCGCCGTCGCTGAGAATCTGACGATTTCTTATAAGTGCTGCGGACATTTTGATGGAACAACTTTTTTATTTTTAAAAAAGTTTGTTCGGACCTAATTTTGCTTAGGAATTATGCATTAGTGAATAGGTTGATTATTTTTAAGAGAATTCGAAATGTAGGATAGTATTTGTGATTTATGTATACAAAAGTTATGTGATTACAAAAGGTCTGTAATTTTTTTAAATATTATAAATAAATTTAGTTTATGAAATTTCTAATTAATTCACAAATATTTCAAACATTTTTTTTTTAATATTAACACCTAACACAGTCGCAATCATATCAAAATGTTTTATATAACGTAATTCTTTCTTCGACATAAAGCTAAAAAAGTACCACTCTCTCATTTCATTCGTTTTCATGGAATTAAAAGTATATAGGATTATCTATGGTAGGATTTATTTAGCAATTAATTGTTCAATTATTACAAATATTACTAGCGCTTACATAATATAACTATTCATCAAAATCATCATGAAGAACAGAAATTTCGAATTCACTATAATCTGTAGCCTGGTTACTACTACCAAAGTTATAAGCATCTTCAATCTCTTGCAAAGTTTTACCTTTCGTTTCTGGTACAATCTTCCATATTAATATCAGTCCTACAATAGCTACCACAGCAAATATTATAAATGTTCCAGATAAGCCTATAGATTTAAAAAGATAAGGCGATATCTTCAATGAACCAGAATGAAATAAACAACCTATAATAATATATATTGATCCGCCCAACCCTCGATGTTTGACAGGTATAAGTTCTGTTGACATATTAAAAGTCAAATAACAACTCCCAAACACGTTACAAAACAGATTTGCCAGAACACAAACAAGAAGACCTGGTACTGGAACAATTATATCAAAATCTTTACAATAGATCACAACGCTTGATAAAAGTAAGAAAAAACCTGAGCCGACATAACTGAAAATCAATACGGTTTTATTGTTGAAATATTTCAACAAAACAAAGCCGACAATAGAACCTAATACTATAACAACGTCAATGTAGAAGAAACAAGTGAAATCAAACCTACCAGTGGTGCTAGCAATAATCTCTACCATATACGTAAACGTTACGATGGGACCGCTAAAATAAAACGTAAACATTATGATTATCATATAAACGATGGGTTTACGGAAGTCTTTTCTTTTCAATCTTATCCAGACATCTTCACAAACAGATCCTTTTATAGACTCCTGTCGAAATATCTCATGCTGAGCTTTAAGTAGTTTCTTCAGTTCTTTGGTTGCTTCTTTACCAGTACCACGTAACTGAATGAACGCTTCTTCACACTTCTGGAAATGTCCTTGGCAAGCTAACCAGGAAGGAGATTCTGGCCAGACTATCACCAACAGTAGAGCTATAAATACAGGTGTGGCAAATATCAAAGAAACTGTTTTCCAGTGAAAGAAGTACCCTGATATCGTGACTACCACTAACCCCATCATTTCAATGACGCCAAACAGCACCATAGAAGTGCTTCTGTATTTGGGATCGATCATTTCGCTGATGGCGATAAGGCTGACTGCATTGAGACTCTTCGCTCCGAAGCCCTGGAAGCATTCTCCGATGAGAATAGTTGAGACGGTTGTGGAGAAATAGATGAGGATCCAGCCGAGGAAGATGCTGAGGCAGGTGGTGATGAATGCAAATCTTCTTCCCTTCCACTGCATCAGCGTCGGAATGAAGATACTCGGAATACCAGCCAAGCCATGAATAGATGCTGGAAAAAAGTGGTAATTAATAAACACAATATCTATATATTGAAATTTAAATTAAACTTTTTTTTAAATGTCAAGCCTGGAATGGTTTAATTGCCTTGATTTATCTTTGGTTTTAAATTAAAAATTAACGCTTTTTCTTTATATTTCTTACGTCATATATATGGCAACATATTTGGATGCTAGATGCTAGTTCACATGTAGCTACGACTATTGTTAACCGACTTTAAGAAAGGAGGAGGTATCGACTATATTTTTTTTATGTACAGTCCTCGATTTCTCAGTAACGACGCGACGAGACAAAATTGGAAAATTCATTTATGTTTGATTTCTCAGATCTCCCCGTATAAATATTATCAACATCGACATAGCAGTTTATTAGGCGCGTCTGCGTCAAAGCTAAATTAGAATTTACGACTTTAGAAAGTTTGAAGAATTCAATAGGTTTGGTGACAATATTAAAATTATACAATTGCTAAAAAGACTATTCTGGTCAATCAGATCATTTTTGATGAAAATTCAATTAAATTCATCAAAAGTGTCCAAATTAAAATTTTCACAGTGTCTATTTCGATATTTTCGGCCAATTTATTTATTTATTTTTTAAATGAAAATTCAAAAATATTTTTAAAGCACTATACTATGTGTGTCTTGTTACGTTACATTTGCTCAACGTCATTCGATGTACTGAGTTTTATTATTATTTTTAAGTTCTCTGACGCGTTTCCGCTGACGTAACCCTTAATTTTAATTAAAAATAATTAAAATGTCATGACAAAGTCGGTTGTTACTTTTTTACAACAACTATTGTATGACGAATGTCTATAGTTTTCTACTGATTTTCAAAAAAGAGAAAGTACTCAATTCGTACGTATGTTTTGTTTATAACCTATTCGAATAAATATTCTTGTTTGATAGGATTATATTTTTCGAGTAGTTTCGTTTATAGGAGTTGTTTCATTTTCGGCCAGGACGAAAGAAACAAAGTTCTAGTACTCCGTCTACATTTTTTGGTAGACGGAGTACTAGAATTTTGGTTTATTGTGTTAAATATCAAATTTATTTCAATAGCACCACGAGCTAGAGATTTTTTTTTGAGGGGAGACCGCAAATTATCATAGAATCTACCAATATATCTTCCATTACACCAAAAGCCACAGAAAAAAATATTTGGTAAAAACTAATTTAGAGAATTATAGGTAAAGTTGCTAATGGAAAGTGAAGATGCCACTGTTGACGGTACGAGGATTTTTTATGGAAAGAAAATTTCATAAAGTGCCTGAAAAAGTCTAAAAACAACACTTTTCTATACTCCTATACAATCGATTCGTAATAATACTTAAAAGTACATTTGAATATAGTTACATAAAGTTACGTGTTAGTGGAGTGGTTCCGGGAAGGCAAAACAATTGAGTGACGTTAGTTAGTAATGTTTAAATATTAATGTCAATATTTGCTGACCCGGAGTCCCGAATAATAGAATAAGTATTGAAAGAATTGAAGAATCAAGAAAAAGAAGAAGAAAAGAAGTATTCGATAGTTTCTATATGTATTAGTACGAGTATATGAAATGTCGTGTGCTTACCAACCCACGAGGACGAGTCCAGGTCCATGGCTATCGAGCTGTCGTTAGTGTTGAGCTGTGATAACAGCACTGCTGGATATCCGTTCAGCCCTCCGAGGGACAGGGCAGCCAGTTGTGGGGAACTGGCTACTATCAGCTGGAAATAAACTATATTATTGTAAATTCCATACCCGAAGGGTAAAACAACGAATCCCTGAGCGATAGAAAACGCCTTACTACCATACTATGGTTTCCTCACGATGTGTTCCTTCACCGGTATGTTTCGTGGGATCGAACCTCGTACCTTTTGCACGGCAATCGACACTTCACTAACCACTCGATCATCGTCGCTACAAATTGCTTCGGTGTCCGTCCCTGTCTGTCTGTCTCCAGGCTATATCTTGCTCAACATGACGTCTTGTCATTTCAGTTGTTTTCCAAATTTATGTTAAATTTCAATTTCTGACGGTTATATAATAAGTTGTTTTGCTTTAGTGACGATCCACTTATACATTTTACTAAATTGTCCGTCTGACTCTTCCAAAGAGAAAGGTAGTCAATTTGATGGTACATTTTTTATGCTTGGTTACCTGATTTCTCTGAGACAGCTAAACCAATTTGAAAAAATCTTTTTTTGTTGAAGGACCTCCGTGTGGGTTCATTTTTTTTTTTATATTATATATTTACATTGTGATTAGGTATATATATTTACATGTTTTAGGTACCCTTCTCGACCCCAGTTGTCTTCGCGTAGCAGCAGGATTGCGACTGGGTATAAAACTATGCGAGCCTCATCGCTGCCAATGCGGCCGGGGCGTGGACAAGCTTGGACGACACGGGCTTTCTTGCGTGAAGAGTGCCGGTCGGATCTATCGACATTGGGCTATTAATGATTTAGTCCATCGGGCACTCTCCACAGCATCCGTACCCTCAGCACTGGAGCCGTGCGGTTTGTCGAGGGACGACGGAAAGCGGCCAGACGGTGCCACTTTAGTACCGTGGTGTCTCGGGAGAACCTTAGTTTGGGACGCCACGTGTGTGGACACGCTCGCGCCGTCGCATGTCGCCAATTCCGCTCTTAGCGCTGGGGCCGCGGCAGAACAGGCACAATTTTTAAAAAAGCGCAAATATTCAAACATTTGCGCAAATCACGAGTTCGTTGCTCTGGCTGTAGAAACGATGGGCCCATGGTCGTCCGATATGAAAAAATTTTGTAAAGAATTATCTCTGAGACTGGTCCTCGCCTCGGGAGATCCCAGGGCTAACATTTACTTTGCTCAAAAGTTAAGTTTAATTATTCAGCGAGGTAACGCTGCCAGCATCCTGGGAACATTGCCACAAGGCAGTGAGTTGGATGGGGTTTTTTAATTTAAGTGTTTAGGTAAATTTTTATATTATAGATTAAAAATTGTTTTTTTACTAGTATACCGGTTCATTTTAATTTTATAAAAATCGGTCGTATGGTTTGATTTTTCGATCGAAATAAATGAAAAGATTTTTTTTAAAGAAAATTTGTAAATTATCAGCTACGGGTCAATTTTGACATTTCTTTACTTAAATGCCCACAACACACTTTTTTGTAGATACACTGTTGTAATAAGAAAACCTATTCTTACCTGCCTCGAAAATGGAGACAAAAAATTCATTATTTATAAAACCAACACAAAGTCCTCAGTGAGCGAGCTGTCGATTATAGAATTATACAAAGACTATTCTATTCATTGAATTTTAAATTAAACTTGTATAAAAAACATATTTATGTGTTTTATGCGGTGTTAAGTCTCTCGTCACGAGACGTGATTGCGAATCAGAATTACTCACAATTAAATGTCTTATAAAAATATTACGTAATAATATGTGGAAAATGGAAAGCATGTGCAAACAAACACTTTGCGTCAACTTCTTTTGTTCTAACTGCCAGATTGGAGAGCTCGCCACCGGCTTCTCTATTTTTCGATAGCTATATCTAATTTTTGTCTTGAAAAATTTTTAGTATTTAGAAGTTTGTTTCTTATCAAGGTTCTAGTTTTATTTTTTAGATTTCATCGGGCGAGTTGCAGACAACCGCAACTCAAATATGGCAAATAAATAAAGTTCTTTTAAAAAAAGGGATCCCGTGTAGAGTTGGACGTAGAATCAGAGAAAGAGACGATGACTCCCGTTCTTTCTTGGATCAAAGGTTGGCCATATAGCCAAACATCGCAGTGTTGCCGTCGAAAAAAAAACATAACAAACAGACTAACAAACAAACAAACAAACTAATAAACAAACAAACAAACAACGGTGCCGCCGTCTTTGAGAAATCAGGCAACAAAAAAAGCCGTTGAAATATGATTTGTTGTTGTATTCACCTTCTTTATGGGAAATTGATGTAAAAGCTTAGAAACCCCAGTTTAGAAAATTGTACAGAACGTTTGCCTAAATATCTAAGGTATGCAAATATACCTTATTTAGTCAACAATCTAAAAGCCATATTTCACTAAATACTCCAATGCGGAGATAAGTTTCGTTATCTCGGCTTTATAACAGACGCTCCCGTAAATTCCTGGCTTAATTTCAACGACAATATTGTAAAGGACAAAATTCCTTTAGTTAAGGATAAATATTCATAAATTTATAATCTTCAAGATTTACAAAATCCCCACACTCTTTGTACGAGTAAATGCGAAAGTGTGTTTGTTGGTTCGTTTGTTCGGCTTCTCTACAATGTCTGAGTATTAAATAGACTTGATCTTTTGCACAGAGATAGTTGGAAGTTCGAAGAGTGCTATAGGCTATCAAAATATCGGAAAATTCGATTAAGTTTATCTGTAAAAAAAATCTGTAATAAATAATAATATGTAAATATTAATTATTTTCTTCACCATCTCCCGCAATTAAAATGCAACCATGATATATTTAAACACGATTATATTTCTTGACCAGATATATCATAATATATTCAAGAAAGAGTTTGTCTATGAATCTTTGTCCAGAATGGTTAAGAAAATGATTGATCGTAATTGTATAAACAAGATGAATTAATGTAGCTGATAAAAACATAAATAGCATAGATGGTCGCTATTAAAAAACTTATAATTTAAATATATATACGTATATATATTATCGAGTCAAAATAATAATTTATTGTTCATAAAAATATTTTTCTATTAAATCATTGTTATTAGCTATTATTTGACATGAATTAGCTTTGTCTATGTGCATTTCTTTGTTTAGTGTTTTTCCAACGAGGTTTATCTCGACTAGCATTGTTCCAGCTCATCATGGTTAAGTTGCTATGGCGTCCGCCAAGAACAAACTTTTTTACTGCTACATAAAATAGACGTTGTCATGTAATTTAGGATAGAATAGAATGCATTTTATTTCAACAGAATACAACAGTAGAACACACAACAAAAAAACTAAACTAAATTACTACTTTCTGTCACAAACCACTCACAAGTTGTGACTGATTTGTGACAGAAAGCATAATACTGGCTGAAACATCCAGCTCTGATCTTCCGTTCGAACCAGGAGGTACCAACTTTACGAGACTTTTGGTTTAGGCGCAATTAGATAATATTCATGTAACTTTATGAGTACGAGTATGTTTTAGTGTCAGCAAGATTTATTAAATTTTGTAAGAATTGTTATTGCTATGTAAATAAATTAGGCGTTGCTGATAAACGCACTGCCTATAATTATATGTATTATGTTTTTCATAGGAAATAGGTTTGTATTTGACTGCATCTCATGTTTTTATGCTTCCTTGCTTAAAATGCCTTTTGAGACTTACCTAGATTGGTATAGAGAAGCTGATAACGTTTTCAAAGTCTGGCAGTTCATAAAATAAAAGTAGACGCGGTGCGTTTTGTTCGAACCCGTGAACCTCCTATATACCGGTAGCGTCTTACAGTATCTCTGCCATCTCACTGTTTTTATATTTGTCAGGCGCTTCAAAATTGTTAGTAGTTCTTTGTTAAAATCTTCATGTTAGTCAAAAATCATGAATGATACTAAAATATTAAGATTTGCAATCAATATCAATAACACTTGTGCCATATATTAATCAATGTATTGATTCCGTAATATTTTACAACGATACATTTATTAATATACCTATGTATATATTTTTTTTAAATATCTATTATTATTATTTTTCCAATGTATATATGCGGTTATTCTTACCAGCAGCAGCAGGGAAAGCTAATTTCATATGGCAAACCAATGAAGGCAACACGTCAAATCTGGGCGGATTAACCCAGGAGCCATCTTACACCTACAGGTTTGAAATGCCGGCTCCCTACTAGGATTTCTCCGGTGTCGGGAATGCCATGATATTACAATATAATATGTTTTCGGTTTTGAGTGTGTTATGATGGTGTTTTGAAGTGCATGTTGCAATAAATACATCCCTAGCACATGATAAATCCTAGTGGGGAGCTATTTATTAGATGTACACTTCGGTTTTGAGTGTGTTATAACGGTGTTTTGAAGTGCATGTTGCAATAAATACATCCCTAGCACATGATAAATCCTAGTGGGGAGCTATTTATTAGATGTACACTCAATATTATACCAACCGCCTCCAGAGACACGTTCTGAATCCGTCGCCCCATTCACTTACCTTGATACAAGTGACATATCAAATATAGATGCAGTAAGAGCTCACGCTACGCCATGCCAGCCTGGCTGCCTAGCTCGTGATACTTTAACACCGACTTTAAAATAAGAGGAGGTTCTCAATTTAACTGTATTTTTATGTATCATGCCCGCTTTCACAGAGAGACTTAGACTATACTGTATATTTTTTTTACATATGGTTTACATATTCAGTGGTATGTACATACTACTGCCACACATTTGGTCCATGTAAATTTGACTCAGTCCGTGCAGGAGCTTGATTTTAAATGAAAATAACTAAAACAAGTATTTGTAATAATGAAGCTGGTTGTTTCTTATTAAGGTTTGTGCGCAAGAAAGAACATTTTAATAACGCTGTGTCGGCCATTTGTAACTTTTACGTTTTTGTGCCGAAAATATATTTTATTTTGCTATTTTAAAGTTTTTCGACTTGCAAAGTTAACATACTTATGTATACAGGGCTATCGGCTAGGGGTGTACTAAGCCGAAATGGGGTCACTATACCCATCCTAAGGAACTACTTTCACTACGAGACCAACTCTGAATTCAAGAAAAAAAAACAGCTGTTTCATACATTTCATCTCTTCATTCTCGAGTTCAGAAATGGTCCCATAGTAAAGGTTGTTCCATAAGATGCGTACAATGATCTTCTTTCGGCTTAGTACATCCCTAACTGATAAACCTGTATAATACGAGCTTAAATGTAATGCTAGTAGGTTTGCATTTTCGACACGCATTTGACGAAATCCAGTCATACGAAATCATTACTTCTTTTTTTTACATGTCAATAAAATACAAAAATCTAAAGTCCATACTGTTTCCCTTCTGTACTTTTGACATGCTAGGTTATTGACAAGTTGGATAGACGCTGTGTTCATTTGGGGATTGTAAGTCTTCCTCACAGTTGTTTATCTGAAAGTGATATCATATTTACAATATCATTAGTAGTAATTAGAGCAGGCTTGGAAAATAACAAATTATATGTTCAAAACTTAGGGGATTTATTTTAGTAGTGCCCTGTCTTATTTATCTATAGCCCACAGAGGCTGCTGTCCAAGCTGCCCTCTGTTGATGTGTTGGAGCATTTAGATTTTCTATAGATCATAAGTGGTCTATAGGTAATCCATCTGCTATTGTTTTGTTATAGTTAGATTTTATTGTTCTTAATATAGGCAATAATCATTTTCTCAAATATTTAGATCGTGAACACACAGAAATGACTTATATTATTTTGATATTAATGACAGTTTTTTTTTTGTAAAAATAATACAAATATATATAAAAATATGTAGTTACAGGTTGTTTACATATTGTATTTAGTATTATTCTCAGTGGAAATTAACTATATAATTATGCAAATTTGAGAAAAACGTACAGTAAAAATGAATGTTATCATCTCATGAATCGCATTTGCATTTAGTAATTGCCAAACACATTGGGAATTTATTCAATAAAATCATCATTAACGACAGTGATTTCAAATGGTATGTTTTGGAAGCCATCATTACTATTGTAATTATAAAAGTCTTCAATTTCTTGTAATGTTTTACCTTTCGTTTCAGGAACATACTTCCAAATCAATACAACACCAAGAAGTAAAACGGCAGCAAAAAACATAAAGGTCCCTGATATGTCAATAGATTCGAATAAATAAGGAGATATTTTCAAAGAACCAGAGTGAAATAAACAAGATACGATAATATATAAAGCACCTCCTAATCCTCTGTGTTTTACAGGAATCAACTCTGTAGACAAATTGAAAGTTAAATAAGAACTGCCAAATACACAACAAAATATATAACCTAACACACATACTAGTAACGAATGTTCTGGAAATATATTGAAATGCTTACAGTACATAATAATACTAGCAACAACTAAGAACACACTAGACCCAAAGTAACTCGCCAGTATTACAGGTTTGTTATTAAAATGCCTGATTAATACAATACCCACAAATGATCCCAACATAGTGACGATATCGATGTAGATGAAGCAAATAAAATCAGAGTTGTTAGTAGTATTTGCAATAATATCGACTGCGTAAGTAAATATAACTAGAGGACCGCTGAAATAAAACGTAAACATGATAAGGATAAGATACAAGATAGGCACAAAAAAATCTCTTCTGGTTAATCTCGACCAGACATCTTGAAACACAGAATCGCTCAGAGACTTATCTAAAGATAATTGTCGTAGTGACTCCTTTTGCGCTCGAAGTAATTCTGTTAATTCTTTCGTAGCTTCTTTACCGGTTCCTCTAAGCAAGAGAAATGCTTCTTCGCATTTCTTGAATTCTCCTTTGCAGGCGAGCCATGATGGAGATTCTGGCCAAACTAATACTAGAAGTAAAGCTATTAATGTTGGCACGCCCATTACAATGCTGACGGTTTTCCAATGAAGGAAATATCCAGCAAAAGTTACAAGGACTAATCCGAACATTTGAGTTATGCCAAACATCAGCATAGATGTGCTTCTGAATCTTGGATCGACCATTTCACTTATAGTTATCAGACTGACAGCGATCAGACTGTTTCCACCAAAGCCGTGGAATGATTCTCCGATTAGGATAGTCGTGATATCCGTTGCGCAGTATGTTAGGATCCAGCCAATGAGGGTACTAAGACAAGCAGCGATGAAAGCAAATTTTCTGCCTTTCCACTGCATCACCGTCGGTATTATTATGCTCGGGATACCAGCCAGACCATGAATTGATGCTGGAAAATAAATTTCAGTTAAAGTCTTATTTATTTTCAACAATAAGGTTACGTTTTAGTAGTTAACGAAACTGCCATGAAAAATACAGGCAACATCTAATTTGATGCGTGTCATATTATTTTTCGATGATGTAATATCAATTGCGTTATTTAGTTTTTACAAGAATCTAAATTATTAGTATTCTCAACCAAATCAAAATAATAAGAAATTTATTGAACCAGACTAATGAAATAACCCACCTTAGCAAATGTGGCCTAGCTGTTCTGCCGCACAAAAGATAACCACAGTAAGTACGATTTTTTGCGGTATTGAGTTATATATATATTCGAAATCAGCACAAAAAGATCTATATTTCTGTGTATTCAGAGTTTGCAAATGTAGCTTATAACCTCCTGTTTGACTAAGCAAAACTACAGTAAGTCTTGTTTGGTGGTATGGAATTCTTAATATATTCATAGTAAGTAAACATACGGTTAATTGTGTTATTTTATTTTAATTAAATCCTAATTATTTTTGTAGTAGGTTATTTTGCCCTCATTAAGATAGGTTACGGACATTTCATATTTCACACTTTACCAAACATATGTAGAGTAAGAAAGACTTACTTTAAATATGCCTTGGCATCAGTTTTAAAATAATGTATTACCCCTTATTTGTATCACAGTAAGCGTTTTTACTATATTTATGCTTGGGATAACTTTACAGTTTTTACTTAATTTTACCTATAAAAAAACAAGTAACATTCTACTTACTGTAATAATGCCTTAGCATTATTAGTACTGCATAGCGGGGGCTGTGCGGGGTGAAGTGAGTTAAGTTTGTTAATGGGACAGTTGTACGGCAATGTATGCCAATGGTTAACTATACAATCTTTTTTTGTTGATACAGTTCTCTTTCAGATTACCTTAATTAGAATGAATTATTTTATTTATCCTAATATGCCATCTTCAACACAATAAACTTCATTCATAACATTTTCTACATGAGAGAACCCTATTTATGTCAAGCTCTTTTTTAACCTTTTTTCATATCAGTTAACTTCAAGCTCTAGTCCTATTTGCTTTGATTTAACGTTAAGTGTTTACCAACCAATCCACGACGAGGAGTCCAGGTCCAGGTGTATAGTGGTTCCATTACCCTTGAGCTGGTTGAGCAGAACTGCTGGGTATCCCGTCAGACCTCCCACTGATAGAGCCGCCAGTTGGGGAGAACTGGCTACCACTAGCTAAAAATAATATACGTTACTGTATAATAGTTATAATCAGCGCTGAGGAACAATCCCCAGCTTCATGCTGAGCGCTGACCTTCTTTTGTAGTACGGGACTCTTAAATTTTTTTCTCATCGCTTATGTATGTATAATTGTTCTTTTAGTCTTGCTTTCTTTTTTATATATTTAAACGTATTCATTTATCTATTTTTATAAAAGTTTAAGTCCTGTACAGAACCTAAACTACTGAATCTATAGACATGAAATTTGGCAGTACACACTAAAATAAAAATAAAAATTAATAATGACTTCAATTTAACAGATTAATTACATTGATGTATCAAGAGGCATAAGTATTTAGAAGACATAAATTTTTGTTAAAATAAACACTATTTTCTAAAATGAAATCGAGGATGAGAAACTCTATTTTTGAAGTTGATTTAAAAATATAAATTTTGTAAATGAACATCCACGTAAACTTATTAGTAACGTAAACTAAGTAGAAAACGCGATCAAAATGAGACGAGCCATAACAAAAATAATTACGTTAATGTTTCTCTATCGTGCATTCCCAGTTCATTTACTGAAAGAGTCATGCAAGGTGGACTGTCTTCTCTTATCTAATACGTTATAAATTATACCGGTATTCTTATACCGGTAGGTAATTAAACTAAGATGTAGTATTTATATAACCATATTTGTTTTGCCTTTTACCATTAACTAAGGTTTTATACAATATTCACCTGTCGGGCCAGTGGAGGCAATAAATCCATTTTTAATTAAATTAATACGTTTGAATGGTTTATGAAAAACCTAATAATTCATTATAACTAAATTTTATTACACTTTAACATTTAATAGTAGTAACATTAAATATGCATCAAAACACCATACACAGTGTGCTTCGCGTGAGAACTTACTGAAAATTAAGAAATAACATGTTTTTGATGAAATTACAAAGAGATGCATTGTGTCATTTTAATAACATTATGCAAATTGCTACGGTAATTAAGTATTATTTTTTTCGTAATTTGCGTGAATTTCCATAAAACGAAGGTTATTATAACATTGAAAATATAATCAGCGGTATCAGTGAAGGGTGAACTAAGCCGTAAGGGAGTCACTATACTCATCCTGAGGAACAACTTTCACTACGAGACTAACACCCAAATCGAGAAAAAAATGCTGTTTGATACATTTTGTTGACAATCGATCAACTTTTTGTATTGAACAGTTGATTGTGTACTGTAAAAATGGTTCTTTACGATGAGTATACTGACTCCTTTTCGATTTATTATACCCCTAGCCGATAACCCTGTGTTGTGAATCTTTATCTGTTATTACGGACTTCGTTTTAAGATTTTACATTAAATATATTTATTAACGAATGGTTGTAAATTGTTAAAATATTATGCTGGTGTGATATCTCTGTCGTAGTTAACAAATAATAATAATTTATACCATATAACTGGGGTTCCTACGATCACGACATTTGTAGGGTTCTTCACTAGACGATCCACTGGCTAAAATAAACCTTAGCTTTAAGATTAGACGGTGTTAGGAATAAAGTAGCAGAAATAAACAATAATAACACTAGGCAGGTAAACGATTAGTATTCATTTACATCAAGACATAATATTTATAGGTTAGGTCAATATTTATAATATAGCCATAATATTTATTAAATAGGTATATAATATAAATATATATAAAGGTACATATAATATAAAATATTTATAAGATGTATTATTAGGCAATATTATTATTTAGGTAGGTTTATTATTTATTTACGTATTTAGTTATATTTACATGTTTGGTAAGGTACACGGCGAACTTCGTACCGCCTAATAGTAGATTCTTTATGAGCAATATACTATATTGATATTAATATTTATACGATACTTACGTCACTCAATTTTGTCCCGGAACCTCTCCACTAACACTTAAACTTTAATGTATGGTATTAAAGTTTAAATTGACTTTTAAGTATTATTACGAACGATTGAAAAAAAAATTCTCTCCTTTGAACCATCCTCGTACTTCAAGGAAAATTCTAAAAGAAGAATTAGCAAAATCGCATCAGCTGCTCTCGAGTTTTTCGCTTAGCGCTTCGCTTATTCATCGATTCATTTTTATATTATAGAGAAGATTATGAGTACCATTCATTATCAGGTACCGTATATAATCGATACCAACTAGCTAATACAAAGTACGTGATAGATGTCCGAGCCTCGCATTTAGCGCGAAATAACCGGACACTGTGTCCGCGCCGGCGGAAAATTATCAGAATTACTATTGTACTCGTACTTACAGCGATACTGAGGCGCTGGAAGTGTCTAGTTATAAATAAATAAATAAAATAAAATGTTTTTATATGTGGACAACAAAAAGATCCATATTTTGTAAGTAATTCATTTGATTAATAACATCATACAATAAAATAGAACTCAGGTTAGTAATTTTAAAAGAAACAGTATTTTATTTCGCAGGCATACATTGCGAAATTATGATTCGCACTAGATGTCTGAATACAGGAGCATGCGGGTCAACCTCTATGACTTCAAGGATGCTATTGTCACTCACCCGAAGCCTTTTCTGGGTAGAACGCTACCTTTTTTCTGATGTTGGCAAACAATTCACGGTGTGGTTTTCAGCAAACATACCAGAAGCGCTGCAAAATCGGGGAAGTTTATGTGTTTCATCCTAGTTTTATCCGAATCATTAGACACACCTAGAGAGATATGTTTTTTTTAATGTCTCGCAGCGGGTTCCGTATAAATTATATCAACACCAGTTAAGTAGTTAGATTTATAAATGAAACTAATAGAATAATATATACCATCAAAAAAAATGTAGATACAAATATGTACAAGTCTCGTTGTGCAGTTTTTCTGCCGTAAAAAGTTGTGAAATTTCCCATCTGGCCCAGAATCTTCCCCATTCGGCAGGGCAGAAGGATTTTTTTCCGTCTGCCCCATTACTGTGACTACAGACAAAATCGTGACAAATATTTAGTTTTCAAATACCACTTCCATGTAATGAATTCCTTTATATCAACGTTTGTGCAAAGTTATTTGACCACAAACTGAAAATTAATGAATACGTATAATACGATACTGTATATATATATATATTTATATATACCGACCGACCGACCGACACTCACAATTGAATTGTTCTATTTAGATATCCGTAACAAATGGTACAGCAATACAATCACTCACTGAACACTAACAGCTAATGGAATTCATTTCATAAATACGAGCACAGCTCAAATGTATTGCAAATAAATACAGATTAGTTACTTGGGTCTTTGACTTGACTTTGTCAGTAATAAATACGGATTAGTTACTTGGGTCTTTGACTTGACTTTGTCAGTAATAAATATGGATTAGTTACTTGGGTCTTTGACTTGACTTTGTCAGTAATAAATACGGATTAGTTACTTGGGTCTTTGACTTGACTTTGTCAGTAATAAATACGGATTAGTTACTTGGGTCTTTGACTTGACTTTGTCAGTAATAAATACGGATTAGTTACTTGGGTCTTTGACTTGACTTTGTCAGTAATAAGCATTCATTTAAGTTAGTTATTTACAATATAAGTATAAAATAAATATATAAAAAATAACTGAAATTTAATTTCCTATACGTACTTGTTTTATAGGTATTAGGTTAGGTATTTTACTTAGACCTTTATTGTCTTATTCGGCAAAATCCTTTTCCTATTCGTTCAGTTTCCTTTGTCTATTACATTGGTCTAGGAGTAGTAGTAAGTAAAATTTATTTAATGACATATATAACTTATATTTATGAAAGAAAGAAAATAAAGAAAAGAAACATAAATATTTATTGGAAACAGAAAACAAACTTGATTACACAATGTATAGTCAGACCGAATGACTGAAGTTACAAATGACTGTTTGTCTGTCACATCTAGTCTATTATTTACAAGTTACGAATATGCAGTTATGTAAAATATTTAAATAATATTATATTTTAGCATAATCACCATTCGACATGTTTTTTCTAAAGAGATTATAATTTCATAAATATAGCTGAACTGGATAAAATAATTACGGATCATTTAGTTTGATCTCCGAATTAAAATTTGAAAACAAACTAAAGTTTCAGTACTAAAATAATAATCTAGCTAATTCTTACAAAGGAAAGCTGACTGGGCTACGAGTATCGTGGAAGAATGTTCCATCATTTTCTGACATCTACTTTATAGATTTAATAAAATAAGCGAGACATCTCTGAGGCACTTACACAGATTTGAAAAACTATTTATTTGTTTCAAAGGGTACACACACACACACACAACCTCATATTATTACGGCTTATATATATATATATATATATTCCCATAATAAATACTCGTAGTATCAAAATAGGTCCAGGACTTTTGTACATAAATCAAAATAAGGGAAAAAATCGTAAATGCGACATTATAATAAATGATTTTGATCACTACATGGGGCTAATTATGTCATTGTCGACAAAGTTAGATTTGTAACTACAAATAATAATGCCACTATGACCAGCCCTGAGCCCCAAGACAAAGTAACATTCCATTAGCGATATCGCTGATGGAAAAGTCCCATAATGTATAGAATTGACATAAGTTAGCGATATGTCACGTGAGCTATCTAAAACGAAACGAAAATTGTTAGACAATGTAACATTGTTTCTATTCCATCGACGGAATCGGTATCGTCGATCATGTTATCCCATACAAATGCCTAGCCAAGTGGCACTTTTGACAATCGCTTTCGCTGAGTTGGCGATTCCATGGATGGAAGAGTTAGCGAAAGATTAGACCCTGTAGATATAGGGACAAAATGGCGGTTTTGGTATCACCTGACAGTGTAATGCTATAGAAAGATTTGTTTTCGTATTGTTTTTTTAGGTTTTTGATAGAACAACGCATTCTCAGGGTGGTTTTTTGTAACAGCTAACATCGTGTAGGCGCTGTGTGTGCTGGTGCCGCCTACTTTGACGGTAAATGAATACATCGTGAACAAGCCTACCTACTTGTCGAAGAAGATCAATAGTTGTCTCTATTTTGATCAGCGTTGTGGACTATTGCCTAGATTTTATTTCCAAGGAAGACCCATGCTCAGCAGTTTCATACGAGGCAAATAAAATAATAACAAAGTCTCTTGTTTGTTATAAATGCCTGTTAATTCTGGCTACTCGTATAGACGAGTAGCACGATAATTACGCTGCTCGAATTAGCAGTTTGCGTTTTCGTCAACCAGTGGTCAATAACTACTTTATTATAAAGCATTGTTTGCTCTTCAAACGAGTAAAATAGCTTTTGCTTAAAATTTATACCGTGTCTACTCTACAAATAGGCATACATAGTAAAAATAACAAATCTTTTAATATTTAATATATTTTAATGAATGCAATATGTATATTTTAGTGACATCACAGTGACATTTGACGTTTCATTTCGATGATCCATAGACAACATGTAGGAATTGGCGAATCTGAGGATAGCCGTGGCGATCGCAAAATATATCTTATTTGGCTACCAATCTAACTTTGCTATTGTCAAGGCGTTAACGTAATTAGACATGGAATCGATCCCGAGCGTTTGCCACTTGTCTAGGCCCACAGTATCATAAAACTCTGTATAAGAGTTAATAAGAAATTTAATATCACCCCTTCACAAATGCGCGATCAACTAACGCAAAACTGCCATAAGCGACAGCCTCATCGCTTAAGGCAATCTCTTCCAGACAGTATACCTTTATCCTGGTAGTCAAAGCCCCTAGATACGTTAGTCAGATGCCGGAACTCCAAGTTTGAAGCTTATCACCAACTGTCCAACTTTGGCGCCAAGCGTCGAGCGGCGGAGAGATTATACTGGAACAGAACATTACGAGTACGACTGTAAACCTAAATATTGGCATAACGTGGCCGTGCGAAGAGAACATCTCATTTAGATCTATTGGCAATAGATTGGTAGCCAATTGATGATTAACGCTGTTGGGGGCGGTTTGTAACAGAGAGCAATTTGTATGAATATTTTTGTTGCGGACGCCGAGCCCAATACCTGCACAGGGCGACGGAGGGACGCGGCGCGGGGCGAGACGGGGGCGGGGACGCGCAGGTGCGCGCCGAGTGCAAGCGCGGTGTCTTAGTGACTAAGTGAAATAGCGTGCCGACCGTATAGATATAAGTGTTTTTTGTAAATAAATGTCTGCGTCGTTCAGATGCCAATCAAGTGTAGGGTCCTCGTGAACTCTGGACTCAGAGCTCCAGGACAATCAGGTCAAATAGTCACTCAGATTCATAGGGCTCATTTGTCCTCCCCCTCAGGGAGGTCTGGGCAAATTCGCTCTAAAAAGTTTTAGCTAGGATGCCACCAGTGGCTAGGGCCCTAGGCACTCCCCGTCTGGGTTGCCAGGGCAGTTCGTTAGTCCAACTCTGGGCGACGGCTCAAGCCGAGGTTCGTGCCGTCTGAGGCGCCCTTGTGCTTGTCGCCCCAAAACCAAAACCGCGGCCCAGCGCACTAGCGCTTGCCAAACGTCCGGTCAAGCTGTCCGAGGTCGTGTTCGACCAGCAGCTCAGTCCTTTCTAAAAAAAAAAAAAAAAAAAAAAAATAAATAAATGTCATTTTTCTGCTCCGAACTTTCGTTCTGAACAGATGTCCGCTTAGCTCCCTAAGCCGTCCCTTCCCATTGTGTCTGAGCTTGCTCCACTGGGTTTCCTTTGTGTCGAGCGCCGCTCCACTTAGGACGCTTCTTCCGAGAAGTTAAACGGCTACCTGCTAGCCGGCCACCTGCGGGGCAACCCGCATTCCGTACGTGGGGCGACTGTAAAGTTAGTTACGTATATTTTATACGTAATTGCATACAGTCGTGCACACGGGGATCTCACGCATCGTTCACGGGCCGATTGTAAAGTAGTTGCGTGTTTTATACACAAAACTGCATACAGTCGTGCACGCTGCGAGTGCGTGGATTCGCAACCGCTCTTCTCAGAGCGCTCTAGTTCTTCGAAAGGCGTTCTCGCAAGAGAGCGCTTTTCCGTAGAGGGCACACAAGTCACTTGCCACCTTCAGTGGAGATCGGTGGAAACCTACGGTGCCAACGAAGCCGATCGACGCAGCCCCGGAGCGTCCGCTTTCCTCCCTCAGGGGAACGCGCAATTCGGACGGGCCTGGTACCACCGACCTTGGGGGGTGCTCCTAGTCGACGCCAGGTATCTCCCTCCCACCCTACCCTTACCCTTTTCCTATTCCTCGGGTGTGTGTTTGGCTTGGAGGATCGGGCTTGCCCGGACTCTCTGTCTCTCCCCCGCAGGCAGCTAGGGACTGTAGGTACTCACCCGTCGCACATTAAGATTGGCGACGGTACATCGCTTAGGGCACACCTAGGCACTCACCCTCCTGCCTATACCCGGCAGGGGGACCGCGCTTTATCGTAACCTTTTGGTTGGAGGTGTCCCCCTCCATCCATCGACTCTTTCTCCGCCAGTTGTCCGCCTCCGTCACACGATGGCCGAGGCGTTCAACGCTTTCGTTTCTTCGAGGAAAAATGAACTCCTCGAGCAGTTCTTCTGCTCCCCCGCGGGAGCAAACCTCTCCCCCGCCGAAAAGAACGCCCTTTTGGGCATCCCGCCACCTCCACCCGCTCCTACACCGTCGACCTCCCTCCGCCCGGCGACCAAGCCCTCTAAGCTGGTCGCCATGTCCCAGCGCAAACCGCGCAAAAACCGCTCCAAATCCCCCTACCCTACAAGGGACAGATCCCCGGTATCTGCCCTCACTCCGGCCTTTGCACGCTCGCGCTCGCGCTCGCCATCGGCATCGGGCCACACGCGCCAGCGTTCCCCACCCCCTTCCTCTTCCATACCCGACTCTCCCATGTCCCCCGCACCTGCCGACCAGGCAGGCGTCCCACTATCCATGGATGACGACGGCTTCATCGTCGTCACCCGCAAACGCCCGGCGGCTTCCGAGCCTCCTAAACCTCCCGCCAAGACCGCTTGCCCCGAGGCAGGCACCGACGCCCTCTCTTCACGTACCATCCCTGGTACCAAGCCTCCCCCACCAATCTTTGTCAAAGACAAGGAAAGGTGGAACGCCCTTGCCAAGTCTTTCGCAGACAGAGGCATTGACTTCTCCGCCCGCAGCACCCAGCAGGGTATTAAGGTGGTCATCAAGTCCACCGACGGCTACCGAGCCATCACACAATACCTCCGCGACCGGGGCGTGGGCTTCCACACCTTCGCCTTGGAAGAGGAGAAATTGCTCCGCGTTGTAATACGCAATGTCCCCAAGGAGATCCCCGCGACTGAGGTCAAGGAGGATCTCCTCCGTCAAAACCTCCCCGTTCTAGAAGTCCACCGCCTCACCGGCGGCAGGACCAAGACCCCATTTGACCTCGTCCTTGTGGTGCTCGAACGGACCCCCGCTGGCAAAGCCATCTTCCAAGTGAAGACGGTCTGCGCCCTGTCGGGAGTCACGGTCGAGACTCCGCACAAGAGGACTGGACCTTCGCAGTGTCACCGCTGCCAGTGCTACGGGCACGCGGCCCGTCACTGCAACTCCCGTCCCCGTTGCGTCAAGTGCACGGGTGACCATGGGACCGCCGACTGCACTAGGCAGAAGGACGATCCCACCCCGCCCTCCTGCACCCTGTGCGGAACCGTCGGGCATACCGCGAACTATCGCGGCTGCCCCAAAGCCCCCCGATTCCCCAAACCCTCCGCCTCCAGGCCTGCCGGTCAGGCTTCCCACCCAAAACCTAAGCCAGCTAAGGCCAAACCCTCCGGGGCTAGGTCGAAGCCGGCACCTGCCCTACCTTCATTGATCCCGGAACCACCCGTCCTACCCACACCTGGCTCACAGCCGATCACTCCCTCAACCCGCCCGACCTCGTATGCCACGGCTACATCCCAGCCGCGTCATATCGCTTCCCCTCCTGCTCCCCGTCAGGTAACCCTTCATCCTTCGCACTTTGCGGACGATGAATGCATTAACGCAGTCCTAGGTATCTCCGCCCAGCTCCCACTGGGCGATTGCATCAATTTAGGTCGTCAGATCCTGAGCAACCGCGAACCGGCGGCGATTTTACGCATTCTTGCGCAAAATCAGGCCACCGTCGCGGCCATCCAGGCCTTCCTCGCCGCGACCCCGACCCGTCATGGATAGTTCAACCAAACGTATTAGGCCCCGATCGATCAAACTGGCATGGTTTAATGCCAACGGACTTCTTAAGGAAACGAGTGACGGAGGAAGCCAAGTGCCACTCATCGAACAATTCCTCCACGACCACCAAATCGACGTCCTACTAGTAAACGAGACCTTCTTAAAACCGGGCAAAAGGGATCCCAGGATCGCCAACTTTTGCCTGTTCCGTAATGATAGGCTCCACTCTGCCAAAGGGGGGACGCTTATCTATTACAGACGATCCCTTCACTGCATTCCTCTCGACACGCCTTCGCTTCGTTATCTCGAAGCTTCCGTATGCCGGATCGCTCTAACTGGCCATCAGCCTATCACACTCGCGGCCTGCTACCACTCTGGTAACAGGCGTTTCGATCAGAATGACTACGAGAAACTATTCGCCTTAGGGACATCCGTTATCCTCGCCGGCGACTTCAACGCCAAGACCCTCGAGTGGGGTTGCAACGAAACAAATAGCCACGGCAGCAAACTATTTAGTTTAGCGGATGACATTAATTTTGATGTCATTTCGCCCTCCACGCACACTTACTTCCCTCCTAAGGTAGGCTACCGCTCCGACGTACTTGACATAGCACTCCTAAAAGGCGTAACACTCCAGTTGCGCTCTTTAGAAGTGCTCCACGAACTTAACTCCGACCACAGACCAGTGCTCATGCATCTAGGCCCCGACCCGACGGACAGACCGACCGCGACTAGGACAGTAGTGAACTGGAACCATCTAGGGACAGCCCTTAATGACATCAGCTCACCCGAACTCGACCCAATACCGGATGATATCCAATCCCCCCAGGACGTCGAAAGATCGATCGACTCCCTCACTAACCACCTCCGCACCGCCATAGGCAAGTCGTCGCGGCAAGTACCAGTAGAAGATTCCCGTCGGCTGGTCTTGCCCGAGGACGCGAGGGAGTTACTGAGAGAGAAACACAGAGCCACTAGGGCATTCGGTAGATGCCCCACCGATGAGAACAGAGCTACCTTGCGGCGTTACGAGCGCCTCGTAAAGGCCCGCATTCAGGAGCTCCGGGATCAAAAGTGGGATGACACACTCGCAGATCTCGCGCCTACGCACCAGGCTTACTGGCAGCTGGCGCGCAACCTAAAGTCAGACAAAACGGTCACCATGCCCCCCCTGAATCGCCCCGGTCAGCCCCCCGCGTTCGATGACGACGAGAAGGCAGAATGCCTAGCAGAGAGTCTCGAGGCTCAATGCGCTCCGTCGCTCAGTTCGGTCCCCGCTTCCCATCTTACTATGGTGGACAGAGAGATCGAACATCGTAGCACCATTCCCCCCTCGATCCCCCTCGACCCTATCACGACTAGGGAAGTTGCGCTTATTATCCACCGCCTCCGCGATAGGAAAGCTCCCGGTGCCGACGGCATCAGTAACAAAGTGCTCAAGCACCTTCCCCCCGCCCTGATCCACCTCCTAGTTAGCATTTTTAATGCTGCCATGAGCAACGGCATGTTTCCATCCGCTTGGAAAACTGCCGATGTCATCGGCATTCACAAACCAGGCAAGAAGGCGTCAGAGCCCTCTAGCTACCGCCCCATTAGTCTCCTTAGTTCTCAGGGTAAAATTTACGAGCGACTTCTACTGAATCGCATGTGGGCCCACGTCACGGCCAACAACCTCCTTCCCAACGAGCAGTTCGGCTTCAGAGCCCGACACTCTTGCGTCCAACAAGTACACCGCCTCACGGAGTACATCCTAGAGGGTTTCAACACGAAACCCAAACACTTTGGCAACCCCCAGGGGACCGTAGCGGTCTTCCTGGACGTGGCCAAAGCCTTCGATAAAGTCTGGCATAACGGGTTGATATACAAGTTGTATCAATTCGGCCTGCCAGACCGTCTTGTCCACATCATCCAGGACTTTCTCCGCGACAGAAGCTTCCGCTTCAAACACGAGGGTGAACGTTCACCTCCACACCCCATCAGAGCGGGGGTCCCCCAGGGCTCAGCCCTGTCCCCGCTGCTCTTTTCACTCTACACGAGCGATATCCCCCGCTACCCGGGGGTAGAGCTCTCCCTTTTCGCCGACGACACCGCCCTCTACGCCAGAGGGTGGCACGTGACTCGACAAATAGCTCTCGTCAACCGAGCGCTCCTCTCCTTGGGTAAATGGTTCCGCATGTGGGCCATTACCGTTAATCCAGAGAAAAGTGCAGCCGTGTACTTCACTCCGCGTAAAAAACTCCCGAATAGGTCCCTACGCCTCCATGGCCAGCCCATCTCTTGGGCCTCCTCGACCAAATACCTAGGTGTTACCCTGGATAATAGGCTCAACTTCGAAAAACACATCACCACGGTGCGTAACCGCGCGGCCTTCTTTCTAGGCCGTCTCTCCCCCCTCCTGTGCGCGAGAAGTAAAATGTCCCTTAGAAATAAGGTGACACTTTACAAGACCGTGATCCGCCCCGTCATGACTTACGCCTCTGTTGTCTTCGCACACGCGCCCTCTTATCAACTGGATAAACTCCAAGTCATTCAAAACCGCTTCATCCGTAGAGCGGTAGACGCGCAATGGTATATGCGCAACTCGGACCTCCACTGCGACCTCGAGCTCCCCTCCATCCGTCAATTTATGAAGGATGCCTCGCGTAGGTACTTCGACTCTGCTCCCCACCACCCGAACCCGCTCGTGGTTCAAGCGGCGGACTATTCGACTGACCCGAACGGTCCGCCCCCCTTGCATAGGCGTCCTAGACACTTCTTGGATGATCCGGACGACCCCATTGCAGCCGTAGTATCGGCCGCCCTGGGGTCGCCCGGCCCACCTGACTCGTCTCCTAACACACATCCCGTTTTTGGTACTGGTCCGGGCCACCAGATTCGACATCCATTCCGACGATACAGAATGCGTCCTCGCCGGCGAGGACGTGGTCTCTTAGGACCCTTAGGGTCACCCAGTTGATTGATAGGGCCCTAGGTCTTTCCCCGTCTGGGAGGCCAGGGCAATTCGGTCAAATAATCAAACCAGTTGCCTAAATTAGCTAGGTTTAGGGTCCAGGCCTCTCCCCGGGATGCCATGGACACAAGTCGATCTAATGATAGGGCTCTGGCGCGGGCCAGGGCACCTCTCTCCAAAAAGCGTCGTTCAGATGCCAATCAAGTGTAGGGTCCTCGTGAACTCTGGACTCAGAGCTCCAGGACAATCAGGTCAAATAGTCACTCAGATTCATAGGGCTCATTTGTCCTTCCCCTCAGGGAGGTCTGGGCAAATTCGCTCTAAAAAGTTTTAGCTAGGATGCCACCAGTGGCTAGGGCCCTAGGCACTCCCCGTCTGGGTTGCCAGGGCAGTTCGTTAGTCCAACTCTGGGCGACGGCTCAAGCCGAGGTTCGTGCCGTCTGAGGCGCCCTTGTGCTTGTCGCCCCAAAACCAAAACCGCGGCCCAGCGCACTAGCGCTTGCCAAACGTCCGGTCAAGCTGTCCGAGGTCGTGTTCGACCAGCAGCTCAGTCCTTTCTAAAAAAAAAAAAAAATAAATAAATGTCATTTTTCTGCTCCGAACTTTCGTTCTGAACAGATGTCCGCTTAGCTCCCTAAGCCGTCCCTTCCCATTGTGTCTGAGCTTGCTCCACTGGGTTTCCTTTGTGTCGAGCGCCGCTCCACTTAGGACGCTTCTTCCGAGAAGTTAAACGGCTACCTGCTAGCCGGCCACCTGCGGGGCAACCCGCATTCCGTACGTGGGGCGACTGTAAAGTTAGTTACGTATATTTTATACGTAATTGCATACAGTCGTGCACACGGGGATCTCACGCATCGTTCACGGGCCGATTGTAAAGTAGTTGCGTGTTTTATACACAAAACTGCATACAGTCGTGCACGCTGCGAGTGCGTGGATTCGCAACCGCTCTTCTCAGAGCGCTCTAGTTCTTCGAAAGGCGTTCTCGCAAGAGAGCGCTTTTCCGTAGAGGGCACACAAGTCACTTGCCACCTTCAGTGGAGATCGGTGGAAACCTACGGTGCCAACGAAGCCGATCGACGCAGCCCCGGAGCGTCCGCTTTCCTCCCTCAGGGGAACGCGCAATTCGGACGGGCCTGGTACCACCGACCTTGGGGGGTGCTCCTAGTCGACGCCAGGTATCTCCCTCCCACCCTACCCTTACCCTTTTCCTATTCCTCGGGTGTGTGTTTGGCTTGGAGGATCGGGCTTGCCCGGACTCTCTGTCTCTCCCCCGCAGGCAGCTAGGGACTGTAGGTACTCACCCGTCGCACATTAAGATTGGCGACGGTACATCGCTTAGGGCACACCTAGGCACTCACCCTCCTGCCTATACCCGGCAGGGGGACCGCGCTTTATCGTAACCTTTTGGTTGGAGGTGTCCCCCTCCATCCATCGACTCTTTCTCCGCCAGTTGTCCGCCTCCGTCACACGATGGCCGAGGCGTTCAACGCTTTCGTTTCTTCGAGGAAAAATGAACTCCTCGAGCAGTTCTTCTGCTCCCCCGCGGGAGCAAACCTCTCCCCCGCCGAAAAGAACGCCCTTTTGGGCATCCCGCCACCTCCACCCGCTCCTACACCGTCGACCTCCCTCCGCCCGGCGACCAAGCCCTCTAAGCTGGTCGCCATGTCCCAGCGCAAACCGCGCAAAAACCGCTCCAAATCCCCCTACCCTACAAGGGACAGATCCCCGGTATCTGCCCTCACTCCGGCCTTTGCACGCTCGCGCTCGCGCTCGCCATCGGCATCGGGCCACACGCGCCAGCGTTCCCCACCCCCTTCCTCTTCCATACCCGACTCTCCCATGTCCCCCGCACCTGCCGACCAGGCAGGCGTCCCACTATCCATGGATGACGACGGCTTCATCGTCGTCACCCGCAAACGCCCGGCGGCTTCCGAGCCTCCTAAACCTCCCGCCAAGACCGCTTGCCCCGAGGCAGGCACCGACGCCCTCTCTTCACGTACCATCCCTGGTACCAAGCCTCCCCCACCAATCTTTGTCAAAGACAAGGAAAGGTGGAACGCCCTTGCCAAGTCTTTCGCAGACAGAGGCATTGACTTCTCCGCCCGCAGCACCCAGCAGGGTATTAAGGTGGTCATCAAGTCCACCGACGGCTACCGAGCCATCACACAATACCTCCGCGACCGGGGCGTGGGCTTCCACACCTTCGCCTTGGAAGAGGAGAAATTGCTCCGCGTTGTAATACGCAATGTCCCCAAGGAGATCCCCGCGACTGAGGTCAAGGAGGATCTCCTCCGTCAAAACCTCCCCGTTCTAGAAGTCCACCGCCTCACCGGCGGCAGGACCAAGACCCCATTTGACCTCGTCCTTGTGGTGCTCGAACGGACCCCCGCTGGCAAAGCCATCTTCCAAGTGAAGACGGTCTGCGCCCTGTCGGGAGTCACGGTCGAGACTCCGCACAAGAGGACTGGACCTTCGCAGTGTCACCGCTGCCAGTGCTACGGGCACGCGGCCCGTCACTGCAACTCCCGTCCCCGTTGCGTCAAGTGCACGGGTGACCATGGGACCGCCGACTGCACTAGGCAGAAGGACGATCCCACCCCGCCCTCCTGCACCCTGTGCGGAACCGTCGGGCATACCGCGAACTATCGCGGCTGCCCCAAAGCCCCCCGATTCCCCAAACCCTCCGCCTCCAGGCCTGCCGGTCAGGCTTCCCACCCAAAACCTAAGCCAGCTAAGGCCAAACCCTCCGGGGCTAGGTCGAAGCCGGCACCTGCCCTACCTTCATTGATCCCGGAACCACCCGTCCTACCCACACCTGGCTCACAGCCGATCACTCCCTCAACCCGCCCGACCTCGTATGCCACGGCTACATCCCAGCCGCGTCATATCGCTTCCCCTCCTGCTCCCCGTCAGGTAACCCTTCATCCTTCGCACTTTGCGGACGATGAATGCATTAACGCAGTCCTAGGTATCTCCGCCCAGCTCCCACTGGGCGATTGCATCAATTTAGGTCGTCAGATCCTGAGCAACCGCGAACCGGCGGCAATTTTACGCATTCTTGCGCAAAATCAGGCCACCGTCGCGGCCATCCAGGCCTTCCTCGCCGCGACCCCGACCCGTCATGGATAGTTCAACCAAACGTATTAGGCCCCGATCGATCAAACTGGCATGGTTTAATGCCAACGGACTTCTTAAGGAAACGAGTGACGGAGGAAGCCAAGTGCCACTCATCGAACAATTCCTCCACGACCACCAAATCGACGTCCTACTAGTAAACGAGACCTTCTTAAAACCGGGCAAAAGGGATCCCAGGATCGCCAACTTTTGCCTGTTCCGTAATGATAGGCTCCACTCTGCCAAAGGGGGGACGCTTATCTATTACAGACGATCCCTTCACTGCATTCCTCTCGACACGCCTTCGCTTCGTTATCTCGAAGCTTCCGTATGCCGGATCGCTCTAACTGGCCATCAGCCTATCACACTCGCGGCCTGCTACCACTCTGGTAACAGGCGTTTCGATCAGAATGACTACGAGAAACTATTCGCCTTAGGGACATCCGTTATCCTCGCCGGCGACTTCAACGCCAAGACCCTCGAGTGGGGTTGCAACGAAACAAATAGCCACGGCAGCAAACTATTTAGTTTAGCGGATGACATTAATTTTGATGTCATTTCACCCTCCACGCACACTTACTTCCCTCCTAAGGTAGGCTACCGCTCCGACGTACTTGACATAGCACTCCTAAAAGGCGTAACACTCCAGTTGCGCTCTTTAGAAGTGCTCCACGAACTTAACTCCGACCACAGACCAGTGCTCATGCACCTAGGCCCCGACCCGACGGACAGACCGACCGCGACTAGGACAGTAGTGAACTGGAACCATCTAGGGACAGCCCTTAATGACATCAGCTCACCCGAACTCGACCCAATACCGGATGATATCCAATCCCCCCAGGACGTCGAAAGATCGATCGACTCCCTCACTAACCACCTCCGCACCGCCATAGGCAAGTCGTCGCGGCAAGTACCAGTCGAAGATTCCCGTCGGCTGGTCTTGCCCGAGGACGCGAGGGAGTTACTGAGAGAGAAACACAGAGCCACTAGGGCATTCGGTAGATGCCCCACCGATGAGAACAGAGCTACCTTGCGGCGTTACGAGCGCCTCGTAAAGGCCCGCATTCAGGAGCTCCGGGATCAAAAGTGGGATGACACACTCGCAGATCTCGCGCCTACGCACCAGGCTTACTGGCAGCTGGCGCGCAACCTAAAGTCAGACAAAACGGTCACCATGCCCCCCCTGAATCGCCCCGGTCAGCCCCCCGCGTTCGATGACGACGAGAAGGCAGAATGCCTAGCAGAGAGTCTCGAGGCTCAATGCGCTCCGTCGCTCAGTTCGGTCCCCGCTTCCCATCTTACTATGGTGGACAGAGAGATCGAACATCGTAGCACCATTCCCCCCTCGATCCCCCTCGACCCTATCACGACTAGGGAAGTTGCGCTTATTATCCACCGCCTCCGCGATAGGAAAGCTCCCGGTGCCGACGGCATCAGTAACAAAGTGCTCAAGCACCTTCCCCCCGCCCTGATCCACCTCCTAGTTAGCATTTTTAATGCTGCCATGAGCAACGGCATGTTTCCATCCGCTTGGAAAACTGCCGATGTCATCGGCATTCACAAACCAGGCAAGAAGGCGTCAGAGCCCTCTAGCTACCGCCCCATTAGTCTCCTTAGTTCCCAGGGTAAAATTTACGAGCGACTTCTACTGAATCGCATGTGGGCCCACGTCACGGCCAACAACCTCCTTCCCAACGAGCAGTTCGGCTTCAGAGCCCGACACTCTTGCGTCCAACAAGTACACCGCCTCACGGAGTACATCCTAGAGGGTTTCAACACGAAACCCAAACACTTTGGCAACCCCCAGGGGACCGTAGCGGTCTTCCTGGACGTGGCCAAAGCCTTCGATAAAGTCTGGCATAACGGGTTGATATACAAGTTGTATCAATTCGGTCTGCCAGACCGTCTTGTCCACATCATCCAGGACTTTCTCCGCGACAGAAGCTTCCGCTTCAAACACGAGGGTGAACGTTCACCTCCACACCCCATCAGAGCGGGGGTCCCCCAGGGCTCAGCCCTGTCCCCGCTGCTCTTTTCACTTTACACGAGCGATATCCCCCGCTACCCGGGGGTAGAGCTCTCCCTTTTCGCCGACGACACCGCCCTCTACGCCAGAGGGTGGCACGTGACTCGACAAATAGCTCTCGTCAACCGAGCGCTCCTCTCCTTGGGTAAATGGTTCCGCATGTGGGCCATTACCGTTAATCCAGAGAAAAGTGCAGCCGTGTACTTCACTCCGCGTAAAAAACTCCCGAATAGGTCCCTACGCCTCCATGGCCAGCCCATCTCTTGGGCCTCCTCGACCAAATACCTAGGTGTTACCCTGGATAATAGGCTCAACTTCGAAAAACACATCACCACGGTGCGTAACCGCGCGGCCTTCTTTCTAGGCCGTCTCTCCCCCCTCCTGTGCGCGAGAAGTAAAATGTCCCTTAGAAATAAGGTGACACTTTACAAGACCGTGATCCGCCCCGTCATGACTTACGCCTCTGTTGTCTTCGCACACGCGCCCTCTTATCAACTGGATAAACTCCAAGTCATTCAAAACCGCTTCATCCGTAGAGCGGTAGACGCGCAATGGTATATGCGCAACTCGGACCTCCACTGCGACCTCGAGCTCCCCTCCATCCGTCAATTTATGAAGGATGCCTCGCGTAGGTACTTCGACTCTGCTCCCCACCACCCGAACCCGCTCGTGGTTCAAGCGGCGGACTATTCGACTGACCCGAACGGTCCGCCCCCCTTGCATAGGCGTCCTAGACACTTCTTGGATGATCCGGACGACCCCATTGCAGCCGTAGTATCGGCCGCCCTGGGGTCGCCCGGCCCACCTGACTCGTCTCCTAACACACATCCCGTTTTTGGTACTGGTCCGGGCCACCAGATTCGACATCCATTCCGACGATACAGAATGCGTCCTCGCCGGCGAGGACGTGGTCTCTTAGGACCCTTAGGGTCACCCAGTTGATTGATAGGGCCCTAGGTCTTTCCCCGTCTGGGAGGCCAGGGCAATTCGGTCAAATAATCAAACCAGTTGCCTAAATTAGCTAGGTTTAGGGTCCAGGCCTCTCCCCGGGATGCCATGGACACAAGTCGATCTAATGATAGGGCTCTGGCGCGGGCCAGGGCACCTCTCTCCAAAAAGCGTCGTTCAGATGCCAATCAAGTGTAGGGTCCTCGTGAACTCTGGACTCAGAGCTCCAGGACAATCAGGTCAAATAGTCACTCAGATTCATAGGGCTCATTTGTCCTCCCCCTCAGGGAGGTCTGGGCAAATTCGCTCTAAAAAGTTTTAGCTAGGATGCCACCAGTGGCTAGGGCCCTAGGCACTCCCCGTCTGGGTTGCCAGGGCAGTTCGTTAGTCCAACTCTGGGCGACGGCTCAAGCCGAGGTTCGTGCCGTCTGAGGCGCCCTTGTGCTTGTCGCCCCAAAACCAAAACCGCGGCCCAGCGCACTAGCGCTTGCCAAACGTCCGGTCAAGCTGTCCGAGGTCGTGTTCGACCAGCAGCTCAGTCCTTTCTAAAAAAAAAAAAAAAAAAAAAAAAAAAAAAAAAAAAAAAAAAATATAAATGTAGTACGCATCTGGAGCTTGAACTGAACACACGTCTTTTGATTTTGCCTGACCATCCCTAAGAACGAGCCAATATACAGTCCACTAAGAAGATAGAAGAACAGAACATTCCTGAACCGTCGAAGTGCCGGATTTGCAGAGAACCACAATATTTCTGGTCCTTCGACGTCGGATCTGAGGAACAACCATAACATTTCTGGTCCTTCGACGTCGGATCTGACGAAGAACCATGGTGGTCACAAGATCGGAAGCGGAAAAACTGAGCGCTGAAGAGCTCTTGCGTATCGAGGAAGAGAGGCAGCGGAGGCAAAGCCGATTCCCGCCTGCATCACCTTCAGCAAGAACGGGAGAGGAGATGCTGGATCAAGGCCCATCGACCCGGCCAAGCGGAGCAACGGCTATCACCATCGCCGCCAGGATGGAGGAGCGACCCAGCTCGCCGCAGCCTTCTAACCACTCGCATCGATCGCGGCGTACGACGAACTCGACGCTGCAAGTGCGATTGGCTGAACTAGAAGCTGCTGAGAAACTCTCCGCCATCAAACACAAGCAACTGGAAATAGAAGCGGATCTCGTCAAGAGGAAACTCGCCGCCCAGATCGCCGCGGCCGAAGCCGAAGACGAAGCGGAGAGAAGCTTGAGAGATGAACCTACTACGAACCCAGAAGAACGACGTCAGCGTATCAACGAGTGGTTACGCGTTACCACCATACGGGGGGAGCAAGAGGAACCATCGCGCCTGAACGAACATCGACCATCGCGTCCAGCAGTGCACGAAGTCCCACAGCGTGAGCGGCGAGAACGATCGATCACTCCCGGTCACACACGCAGCTACGGACCTCAGATCGCGGAAGCATTGGACCGAATGTCGAGACCTCAGCGGCGATATAACTGTGATTTACCTAAGTTTAGTGGCAACCCGTGTGAGTGGATAAGATTCAAGGCAGCAATGAAGGAATCGACAGAACTATTCAGAATCCCGCCCGCCGAGAACGTGTTGCGCCTGCAAGCTGCACTTACCGGAGAAGCACTCGAAGCCGTCGCCTCTCGCCTTATGTCGGACAAGAACCCCGACCAGATCATGAAGGCGCTGGAGCAGAGTTTCGGGTCACCGGAGGTGATAATTGATAAGATAACTGAAGACATCAGAAGAGTGCCGAAACTTGGAACATCGGCGAACGAACTCAACAAATTCGCAGTGAAAGTGGACAACGCCGTGGCCGCGCTTCAGTGCATGGATCGTCGTGGTGTTTTGTTCGACCAGTGCCTTATAAGAGAAATCATGTCGAAGCTCACACCGACACTGCGAAATAAGTGGTACGAGTACGCGCATGTGAACGACGGCACCCGTGAAGCGGACATAGTGATGTTGTCGGAGTTCCTGATGCGAGAGGCCACCATCGCGCTTCGTTACGCCTACGAGCAGCGGGCCGTCGGGACTCCGAAAACCGAAGTGAAGCCGAACGCGAGTGCAGTTCCGAAGAGAAGACCAGCCGTCTACAACACCGAGCAAGAAAACAGTGAACAACTCGACCAGTGTGTGAAGTGCAGTGGACATCACAAGTTACCACAGTGCCCACAATACCGTGCGCTAGTGACTGAGCGGCGGTGGGAGTTTGTGAAAGAAAAAGGACTATGTTTTCGGTGCATCGTGAAAAAGCATCGACGAGCTTTCTGCAAGGGAAAACTGTGCGGCGTCAACAAGTGCAGCCGCCCACATCACCCGACGTTGCATCAAGAGGGACCTGCGCCGGCCTCACCCGAACGTGCCGCGCAGTCGAACGAATCAGCAAAAACAAGTCACGACGGAGTGGTACTGTCTGTAGCCGCATCAAACGCTACTGCCGGCCCGCGAGAAATACTGCTCAAGGTATGTCCCGTCATTGTCTCTGGTCCCAAAGGCGAAGTGGACTCCTACGCGTTGTTGGATGAAGGCGCTACTATAACTCTGATCGACCACGAGTTAGCTGCGAGCATCGGCGCCGACGGACCAAATCAACCACTGAAAATGAGCGGAGTCAACATGTCTCAACGAGAGCGAGATAGCAAGCTCGTGACCATTCGCCTCAAGGGAAGAAACGAGACGGAGCAATACACAATCAAGGCCCGGACCGTGCGTGATCTGCGACTCCGAGAACAAACGACGCCGCAGTCACTCCTTCAACATCGACATCTGCGAGATCTGGAACACGAAGTCTGCTACGATCGAGCGCGCCCGCTCATCTTAGTTGGTGCCGACTACTGGGAGCTCATCGTGTCCCGAGAGCTACGCATCGGTGCGCCCAACGAACCGGCCGCATCACGGACACAGCTGGGATGGGTGGTGCACGGAACCGCGCCGCGCAGCTTCATATACAAGAACGAGAGTGTGTTACACATATACGCACCGGACCAGCGTGTACGTGAAAGCGAGACACACGACCAACGGCTTCATGCATTAGTGGAAGACTACTTCAAGATTGAATCCCTGGGCATATCACTCAAACCTCGAGTGAGTGAAGCAGATGAACGAGCACAGGAGATTTTCCAGAACACAATCAAGAAGATCGACGGCGCGTATGAAGTGGGACTACCGTGGCGCAGTGATGACGTCGCCATGCCTGCTAGCTACGGCGCCGCCCTGAACCGTCTGAAGGGGATCGAAAAGAAGATGGACCAAGACCCGAGCTTCGCGGCAGAGTACAGCGCGCAGATCAACAACCTGCTGTCCAAGGGCTACGCGACACCGTGTGACGGCACCGAGAGACAGAGCGCCGTCAGCTGGTTCTTGCCTCACTTCGCCGTTAAGAACCCGAACAAGCCCGACAAGCGACGTCTAGTGTTCGACGCTGCGCACCGAAGCAACAACGTCTGTCTGAACGATCGACTTCTGGAAGGCCCCGATCTACTGCTATCGCTGCCGGGAATCATCTTTCGTTTTCGAGAGAAACCTATTGCTGTGACCGCCGATATTCAAGAGATGTTTCTACGAGTCAAGATACGACCCGACGACCAGCCAGCGCAGCAGTTCCTGTGGCGAGGAGACGACCGAACGAGCCCGCCGCGCGCCTACAAGATGACGAGCATGATCTTCGGCGCAGCTAGCTCTCCCTTCCTCGCGCACAGTGTCCGGAATTACAACGCAAGTGTGCACGCACGAACACACCCGCGGGCACACGCCGCGATAACGAAGAGTCATTATATGGACGACTACGTCGACAGCTACGACGATGAAGATGAAGCTCGCAACACTATTCGAGAAGTGCAAGACGTACACGCCGCGGCAGGCTTCACGCTACGAGGGTGGAGTTCGAACGCGCCGGCGGTGTTGAGCTGCGTCCCGGACACACTGCGAGCGAACGCGCCTACTCTACTGGGGGGAGCCGCGAGTTACAAAATACTCGGGCTCTTCTGGAACGCCGAACAGGACGAGCTAGACTTCAACACGAGCATGCATCGCGTCCCGGAGGAGGTGCGCACTCAAGCCCGCGCGCCGACGAAGCGGGAAGCCCTGAGCGCCGTGATGTCGCTGTACGACCCGATCGGTCTCGCGGCGATCTACATGATCCGAGGGCGCATACTCCTGCAAGCTCTGTGGCAAGAGCGAATCCAGTGGGACGATCAAATACCCGACGAGCACGCCGAACGCTTCACCGTGTGGCTACGACAGCTACGCAACGTAGAGGACCTGCGACTACGACGCAGCTACGCGGTGGAGACGTGCAGGAACCTAGAGCTACACATCATGTGCGACGCGAGCGAGGAGGCATACGCGGCCGTCGCCTACTGGCGGGGAACGCGGTTGGACGGCACAATCGTCGTGTCGCAAGTCGCCGGGAAGGCGAAGGTGGCTCCGCGACGAACACAGAGCATCCCTCGACTCGAGCTGCAGGCCGCCGTCATCGGAACGAGACTGGCAGCCATGATCCTGGAAGAACATCGCCTGAAGCCCGCACGAACAATCTACTGGACAGATTCAACGACGGTGCTTCACTGGATACGAAATGACCGAAGACGCTACACGCCTTTCGTCGCTCACCGCCTCGGTGAGATCGCCGAGACATCGGAAAAGGCGCAGTGGAGATGGGTGCCTACAGCAGAGAACGCCGCTGACGATGCGACAAGGTTTTCGAGCAACGACATCGCCTGTGAAGACCGCTGGTTCCGCGGACCGAGTTTTCTACATACGCCCGAGACTCAATGGCCCGCCGAACGCCTTGGGAACGAAATTGAGGAAGAGGTTCTACACACCACCGAGACCGTCGAGGCGAACTACCACTGGCTGCCCGCACCCGATCGTCATTCACGCTACGAGACGCTAGTACGCACGGTTGGACGCGTGCTAGCATTCATCGACATGTGTCGGCGCCGATCTACGCGCCTGGAGCTACGACACATTGAACGAGCAGAGGAACTTTTAGTGCAACAAGCGCACTGTGCCGCCGGCCACGAGAATCGCGAACGTGTCACAAACGATCTGCGACAGTGATACTGGGTGCTTCATCTGCGGCTTACGGTACGAGCAATCGAACATCGATGCAAGATCTGCCACGTGAGAAAAGCAAGACCGAACGCGCCGACGATCTACCACGGGCTCGTCCGGCGGCCTGCCGACGACCGGACCATGCAGCGAAGCCGACCGACGAACGTGGCGCGCCAGACAGGCGCTCGCCGACATCTTTTGGAAGCGATGGGTACGGGAGTACCTGCCGACGCTCACCGCGAGAGGGGAAGCAGCCGGGAGCAACAAAAACATCGAGGCCGGAGACGTCGTCGTGGTCGTCGACCGAGCGCTGCCGCGGAACGTGTGGCCGATGGGAATCGTCCAGCGCACTTTCACCGGACCCGATGGCGAAGTACGCATTGCAGACATCCGCACGAAGACTGGAATTTTCCGCCGTCCCTGCTACAAGCTCGCCGTCCTCGAGAGGATTCCCGAGGAGGGCTCCGCGAGCTGCGCCGGGGGGAGGATGTTGCGGACGCCGAGCCCGATACCTGCACAGGGCGACGGAGGGACGCGGCGCGGGGCGAGACGGGGGCGGGGACGCGCAGGTGCGCGCCGAGTGCAAGCGCGGTGTCTTAGTGACTAAGTGAAATAGCGTGCCGACCGTATAGATATAAGTGTTTTTTGTAAATAAATGTCTGCGTCGTTCAGATGCCAATCAAGTGTAGGGTCCTCGTGAACTCTGGACTCAGAGCTCCAGGACAATCAGGTCAAATAGTCACTCAGATTCATAGGGCTCATTTGTCCTTCCCCTCAGGGAGGTCTGGGCAAATTCGCTCTAAAAGTTTTAGCTAGGATGCCACCAGTGGCTAGGGCCCTAGGCACTCCCCGTCTGGGTTGCCAGGGCAGTTCGTTAGTCCAACTCTGGGCGACGGCTCAAGCCGAGGTTCGTGCCGTCTGAGGCGCCCTTGTGCTTGTCGCCCCAAAACCAAAACCGCGGCCCAGCGCACTAGCGCTTGCCAAACGTCCGGTCAAGCTGTCCGAGGTCGTGTTCGACCAGCAGCTCAGTCCTTTATAAAAAAAAAAAAAAAAAAAAAAAAAAAAAAAAAATAAATAAATGTAGTACGCATCTGGAGCTTGAACTGAACACACGTCTTTTGATTTTGCCTGACCATCCCTAAGAACGAGCCAATATACAGTCCACTAAGAAGATAGAAGAACAGAACATTCCTGAACCGTCGAAGTGCCGGATTTGCAGAGAACCACAATATTTCTGGTCCTTCGACGTCGGATCTGAGGAACAACCATAACAATTTTAATGGCTTTTCTTTTTGCAAATAAATTTTGTCATTTTTTATGATCAGTTTGTTCAGAGTTTTTGAAAGGGAGAGTAAAGCGTCTATTTCAGTTCGATAGCATGTTAATTAAATTTCATTACACTGCCTCTGGATCAGCATCAGCATTGAGGCAGTTGGGATTTTTTATCCCTGGCTTTCCCATTGATGTGGTCACATCCCCGTGTCTCCACCGTGATGAATATTTCTTTTCCAACTGCCTCGTTGTCATAGGTTACGGTTGCAAATAAGAACATAAGTCTCTGTAGCAAAACGACAGATAAGGAAAATCCCAAAAAAATAAAATCCGAAATTAGCAACAAAACAGATTCTCATAATGGCAGAAGAACACCCCCCACCCCCACCCACACTGAAAACAAAAATAAAATTTAGAAGTTAATTACAATTTAATTTGAAAATACATTAAGACGAATTAATCTAAATTTACTTTAAATATTAGCATGTAACTACGTTTAATTATAATATACAGGTTCTTATGGTATACTAATGATAAACTTTTCAAGGTTAGCTTTGTTAGATAAAGACAAACATTTTTTTTATAATTTTTACCAGACTGCAAAAGAAGGAGAGTT
Organism: Ligdia adustata; assembly: GCA_947049295.1. Taxonomy (NCBI): domain Eukaryota; kingdom Metazoa; phylum Arthropoda; class Insecta; order Lepidoptera; family Geometridae; genus Ligdia; species Ligdia adustata. Next base: position 9,614,297 of record OX346237.1, read on the forward strand.
ATGTTTTTCGAGTGTATGTATGATATGTATATTTCTTTGGCACGCCCTTGTATAAACGGCGTATTTTGATGTTAGTGGTGTCAATAGATTTGTCTTAGTCGTGAGACTGACACTGGATACATTAAAATTAAAAAATAATAATTAAGTAACACAGGCTTAACGATATAGTAGTCATCTTCGATAACATATTCACTAACCATCAGTGAGATCGTGTACAAACGTTGCCTAGTCAGTTGTAAAAAAATGTTTTTTTTTTTTAAATCGCTTCTAACAACTTGTTAGAAATGAAACGTTAGATATCTCATAGTCTAAATTTACAAAAAGTTGGTTAACGCGTCAAGAAACATAATTTTGTTTCTATGATAGAATAAAGATAAATAGAACGATATTGATAAAATTTCAAACCCGTTAAACAAGTTTATGACTAAGTTAACCTTTTTAAATAAACTCAGAAAATTTATCGTCTTATATGAGTGAAATCATTACACTTTTTAATACTTTACATTTGCCAAGCATTCAGAAGTAAAACGAACCGTAAAATTTCCCCGAAAACTATAACAATCTCACCCCAGCACTTAAAACTAACTTAAAACAAACGTTTAGAACCTTTTATCCAAATTGCCACCAGTTCGCAGTACGAATAACCACTTGCTCCATCTTATCAGTTAGAAATAGACGTAAGTCTGCTACATTTAGCAAAAACATCCGCCTTTTTATTTTCCATTAAATAATATAGCTTCGTAATAAAATGATGAGTATTTTCAACTCTATTCCACATACAGACATAGAGTTGAGTATCTCGGTTCAGGAAATATCTTTCGCGATAGATTCAATATTTGCTAAAGATGATGGAATAATGGTCTGGCAAGCATTCTTGTTCAGTGAAAAACATTGGAACGTAATGGAGTTATATATCAGCATAATGCGAATCAGAAATCAAAGTTGCAACTGAAATCAAATTAGGATGTTTCAAGAAATATTTCAGAATCATTTTACATATAACAGGAACCCTTTGTTTATCGAAGGAGTATTTTTATTGTGGCCTCTAGATTTTTAGTTTTAGAAATGTTGGCTACAGTTGGAGATATGTTAGAGGAAAATATATACAAAATAATTCAACTGACTTGATTTGGCAGGATTCTATACAATTATTTTTACTTATTTTAGTTTCTAACCCAATCCGTAGACTAAATTTGGTACCGTATACCAAATTTTTGAAAAAATAAATAAGGTCACTAAATTATGTTTATTCAACCAACTATAATTATCCTAACTATATAATATTATAAATGAGAAAGTAACTCTGTATGTTGTCTCGCTTTCACGCCAAAACCACTGAATCGATCTGGATGAAATTTGGTATACAGGTAGATTGGACCCCGGGAAAGGATATAGGATACTTTTTAATCGACTTCAAAAAAGTAGTTCCCATTATCTCGACAATCCAAAGGGGAACTACGCGGGTGAAACCGCGGGGCACAGCTAGTAACCAATAAATCTGAATTAATTATTGGCCAAATAATTCTGTAACAAACATTAAGTTCATGATAGTTTAGAAGTTCTATTCCTTTAAAATCGGTCAATAAGAGAAAGCAAACATTTGCGACGAAGAGTTTAAAAAAGTCAGTACTCACGAGCTACTATTAGCTAAATTACCAGTATTTATATTAATTGCCTCACAAAGCGCCTCCTACAGGGATGGAACTAGTCTCCGATGGCGAATGATGAAAGCGATACAAATGATCTGATGCCTACTGAGCACCGGCCTATCACAATAGCCTATTGTCTCATCTTTGATATCTACTAATGCACCGCTTTTATAGTTCATACGCTTAAATGCAGTGCGATATCGATGATTCCTTATTTGTACTAAGTCGACTTCGAATACATACCTACCTACTAATAGTTTAAAACGTTGTAAAATAAATATCGTTATTTTATTAAAGTATGTGACGTTGCGTCTAGGCGACGTCACCTCGATTTTAAAATATTTAAGTTCCTGCTATGTATGCGATAGCAAAGCGACTCGGAGTGAGCGCGTAGCGAAATTTCGCATTGGCTAACCGAACCTCGTGCTTTCTTTTATTACCGAACGCTGTCGCGAATAGACGTTCAGCTTAAACTAATACTATAATAATTCTGAATTTGATAGATCCCGCTGGGGTAAGTTTTTATTAACATTTATCTATCACTGCCTGCCATTGAAATGTGCGGCAAACAATAAGTAAAGGACAAACATAAACAAGTGTGTTTTACTTACGGCCTAGCCGGTCACTGTAGTCCACCTACCTACCTGCGGGCTGTAGAGTAGAAACCTTCACGCCGCAAGTATATACCTAAAGTGATTGTTCTTAAAATTATATACATATTTTTCACCAACCGACTACGGCAGGCGCTGATAGAACTCTATCAGTTATTTCCATTTAAAAATCATATATAAAAATCACGTCTAAGTTTCTTGGTGCAAACCGGCTCCAACTCAGCATTATGCTGGTTGTAAACAACCAGCGCTGGTTTTCCTTTGGTGCTGGCTGATGACATTTAAAGTAAACGAGGTGAAAATAAGAGCAAGCAGATTTGCATTGACAATGTTAAAGCAACGAACTGTCAAAACGAAAACCAATTTATTTACTTTTATAATTCACCTCATGCATATTTGATTTAAAAACTCAACACCTACACCGAGACCGTCGGCTGTTGAGAAAGTGTGCCAACTACTACACTATATAGGTCGTCAAAGGTGCAAAAATACCACATCAATCAATGAAATACAAATCTATTCAAAAAATAAACATCACACCATAATAAAGCGTATTGTGTTTACCTCCCGACCGCTAAGGGGGTTGAATGAATGAATGAATGAGCGACGCGGTAAGAGATGGTAAGAGCTATATTGTGTAAGGGATGAAAACTTGGGGATGAGGAACAAATAGCTATTGTTTTACATCCCTCTTGTTGCAGTGTAGTGTGAGACAGAGGGTAATGTGACGCACTCTTGAAATTTCAAAACATACTAAAAAAAATTGCAATTTTTTTATAAATAATAGGCTTGCGTTTGACCGCAACTCGCCTGATGTAAAGCGACGATGCGGTCTAGGATGTGGCACGCTTGCCTAGAAGAAACCGATATACTCGCAATTTGAAAAGATCGAATTGAATTGAATAAAGATTGAATTTTTACCCGACTACAAAGAAGGAGGGTTATGTTTTTCGAGTGTATGTATATATAGTAACGTGCCCAACAAATATACATACATACTATGTATATTTGTTGGGCACGTTCTAGAACCTAAAAGGTCTGTCGTATTTTTGTGAGTGGTGTCAATAGATTCGGCTTAGTCGTGAGATTGACACTGAATACATCAAAATAAGCAAAAATAAAAAATTAGGATGATACACAGCTGGTTTAAAGATGTTTTTCAAATTCGCTTCCAACTTCTTGTTATTAATAAGGACTTTATTTATGATATATGTTTTGTTATATTCGTCTTCTTTTTTTTATAGATAATGTTAATAGTCTTGCGCTTGACCGCAACTCACCTGATGTAAAGTGACGACGCGGCCGGGGATGAAGGATGCACGCTTGTCTAGAAGAAACCGAAGTCTCAGTTCCGAATAGCAAAACAACTATACATTTAAATAACATATCGAAATATTCAATAAAATAAGTAAAAGCAAAATATATTTCCTTCTGATAAATAGTATTTCTCCAAACACCGCCATTTTGCACAGTTGACAGCTCACGTCATTGATGACATCATTCATCGACTGTTAGGCGGTACGAAATTTTCATTTTAAAAAGTCGTTTATTACCAAAAGTGAAATGACTAACTACAACAACAAAAAAATATAACAGAAAGATTACCTATAGACCATTTAAAATCTACAGATAATCCAAATGCTCCAACCCACTACTAGAGGGCAGCGTGCCCAGTATGCAGAAATAAAAACGGTATTTTTATTTGGCTTATTTTATTTTCAAGACGCTGTAAGTTATCCTACTGATGTTTTTCCTCTGTGTGTATAAGTTTGTAGGAACGATTCATGCTTGACGACTACTATAGGTACCTACTACGGTAGTATCCGTTGCTGGTAATTAGCTGTCTTTACTTATTTCTTTTTATCTTTATAAATAAAACAAACTTTTATTTGCGGCTATGCCCGAGTTTTTGTTTTCCCGGGATAAAAAGTTTTTGACACTTACCAGATCTCGAATTATATTCGCGTAATGAATCAAGTCAATCCGTAAGTCAAAAGAAAAATTTAAAAATATTTAAAAAGTATAAATCCAACCAACAAGCACTTTTAGTGAAAAACATTTAAAATCAAACAAAAAATTCGAAACAAATATCTTTAATAGTTCTTCCATAACGTGCTTTAGAAATAAATAACTAACAGAGTTTAATTTAGTTTTTTTAACTAAACAAGACAAATATTCCCCATTTTGTAGTGATAGCCATCCTTGGCCGGATTTTCATGTTTTCATCAAACAGAGCTAAGAACACTTAGAACGTTCTGATAGACGTTTTTATTTAAATCTTGTTAATTTCATTCTGAACCTTTTTTAGTAAATTTAACAACTTCCTCTTATTTGTAGAGCTTAAATAACGGGTTTTAAGATTTTAAGATTAGATGGATTTGTCCTTAAATTTCGTATTATGGTGACGCCAAAAATAAAACATTAGCAATTCTTGCCTTTGCGTGAAAGTCAGTGTCAAGAGAAATTATTTATGAAATAGCAAAAAAATATATAAAATCAGTTGTTACATTTAAGTGTTTAATATCTTAGTGCTCAATAAATTCACTAAAAACTTCACACGTTCAATAAATCGTACAGAAAACAAACACATTTACCAAACTCTACGGACAAACTTAACAAAGTGAAGTGAGTAACAGAACAATCACAACTGACTTAACTCCTGTAAATCCTTTCCAACTAGTACCCTGTACTTGACATGGAATTGAAAATTGTAGCGTTCAATATAGAGAAGCCTTTTAAGAGATCCGCCGCACAAAAAAATAGAGTAATGCGTGAAAAAGGTAAAAAAATGCAAGGAAACTTGATTTCGTTATTGGAAAGGTCCAACTATAGTTTCGTTCACATTCGATGAACTTCATCAGGAATGAAATGAGTCGTTCGTGTCTTCAACGATGACACGTCTCGCACTGCGCTCGGCCGCTCGCCATCATGTCATCGTCGACTGCAAGGCTATCAAACACGCGTTAGTTTTCTAAATAAAATTGATTTCGTATTGACAGTGTTCATGTGGCGAACTGTCAAAATGTTAACAAATTAGCTTGCTCCTGTTATAGTTGATTGATAAAACCTGTTTCAAGCCTGACTCTGTGGTCAACATGCGGAATAATACAAGTAAACATTAAACAATATATATAAATAGAAACCACACGGAATTTAGGAAAATTTTGTTCTATGCAGAGTTCACTTTAATGGGTGGAGTAATATACTTAAGTATTGTCACACCTTTCTATTACACGTTGTAAATAATAATGTTCCGATTTTTCTAAGTCTATCTGTTTTGTTTTTGTTCGCATGGCTTGTTTTTGCACTTGAATTATAATAACATAAAATAATCCAACTTAAAAATCTATCTTAATATTTTTTTAGGGTTATCTGTATATCTAAGAGTTATTAAAAATAAAATAAATTACTAGTCACCTAAAAACATTTTGAATTTCGGGCTAAGTGCCCAAAATGCTGGCTGCGTTGCCCCGCCGAATTGCAAGACTTATTTTTTGAGCAAAATATAAAAAATAATATTAAAAATATAATATAAATAATAATGATATATTTCTAAATAATTTTATAGTTCTTCATAACAGATATTTATTGTGACATATACTTAAAAACAATAATTAAAATAATAACGAAACTAAATCTACGAAAAAGTAAAAAAAGGAGAAAACTAGTCGAAAAATCCGTTACTTGAGGGAAAGGTATCAAAAATGCTGTCAGCATTGCCACGTTGGATGGCACTGGAGATTCTTTGACACAAAAAAAACAGCATTTTTGTCACCTGTACAGTGTACCAAACGCTTGTCCAAGTCCCTATAAAGGCCTGAGAGCGGCCGGTCCCCACGGACCCATGGTTTCCATATATTTTAACAAAATTGGCCAAGTAAAAAAAATTAAACTCGTATATTGTAACTGCCTAACTGAAGTTGGTTGTTACTTTTTCCATACTATTATTTGTTATTTTTTAGGAAAGTTCAGAAAGAGAAGAAAAATACCTAAATTATTATTATTTTCACAATTTCTTATATCAGCTTTAGTTTGTTCAAATCACTGTTCCTCTATGGTTAGTAAACTCGTCATTTAATTTCGAAAGTAAGTTCAGCATTCTATTCACGTACGAACCGAACTCTATCGAGCTACGTGTGTGTTGTGAATACTACGCTTTATAACTGTGTACCTACGAATATGTCGTCTTTTTGTTGACTACCTTCGTTTTTCTAAAAACAGTAGAACTGAAAGAAGGGTTTGCCTATTTTCATAACGAAATTTAAACTTATTCATTGTCATCTCACAAACTTAACAGAAAAAAAAACGTATTTATTACCTCGATAATTATGTTTTACCGAAGTATTTTACTCTATTTATTTACTAGCTTTTGACGAAAATAATATTATTCTGAACTTATCCTAGATTTTCAAAAAATCTCTACAAACGTAATTATTACATTCTGAGTAAAATAAAAAATAAGTATACGTTATTTTTCTGTTATCGTTATCGTAATAAAAATGCGGGAAATTTTTTAATACTAATGTTGTTAATTATTTATTTCAAATATTTTCCCCAACGGGTAATACTCGCTATTAAGGCTAACTGTCTCCATTGGGACCAGTGTAGAGCGTATTGAGTAGCGACTTTACATAGAATATTCTTTTTTTAGTATCCTGTTTTTTATTCACTATTGCATTTGAATACTTCATTACTATCATCCATAGCTTCCTTTATCCGACAGTATTATAGAATCATCTTTCTTACTCGTATATTATCTTCTTCGATCCTAAGTTACCCTGCTTTTGGTTTTGACTCACGGTTTTCATTAATTATCTGGGGACGATTTTGGTACGAGTCAGGAAAAAATTGGGATCGAGTAGGGGACGAGTTGGAGTTGAGTTGGGTACCAGTTTGTTTCAAGCTAAGATCGAATCGAGTTGAGTTAAGGAAACGACCGAAAAACAAACCCGGCACCGTGTTCAGACTTAATACTACAAGAAATAATACTCCAAAAACATGGAAATGTACCTGCAAAAAGTAATGAGATCCCATCAAAAACATAACATGTACATAGATGCACTAGTGTCGCAGTCAGTGCAGCTGTTCTGCCGTAATAGGTTGTGAAATCGAATGTAAACCAAGTCAGTTCATTCAATGCCTATTTGTCTTTGAGAGCAAATATCCTAACATATTTTAATATACCTAAATTGTATTAGCAAATACAATTTTGTAGTAACCATATAAATACTATTGTTCTTTTTTTCTTTAATAAATATAGTGACTGAGCAAGGCTTTTGACGGGATTAATATTTACCGTATTTACCTTTCGATTGTATATACACTATATCTGTGATTATTTCTTCACAGAAGCTATTATTTAACATACATTGTGAATAAGATGTTAGGTGAAGAATATTTAGTGTTTTCCCGCTTTGTTTTGATGTTAGCCTGAGAAATCGAGCTCGTTCGCTCAAGTGAGTGCTTGAAGAGTCAACATCTCCTGAGAATGCTTTGTGCTAAGGCGAAACACGTATTGAGAAAGTCAGATGCTGAGAGAAAAAGAAATAATAAGGCGAGGTGTGGAGGTGGTGAGGAGGAACCATCAAAATATTTTTGGTTTTTCACACTGACATCAAAACAAAGCGGGAAAACATTGCATATTGTTTATATAACATCTTATTTAAAATGAATTTACGCAAAGTAACGTCTGGATCCATTATTTATACATTGTGAATAAAGCTTCGTTCAGATACTCTTTGTAATTACACTGCAAGGACATTATGCATACAACTGTAACGTGCAATTATTTACAATAAGTAATGTAACATTGACTTCCATTACACACAATGTACCTTATTGTTAATACAGTCCATTGTCCAGGATAGTTGAAACAGTGATGGTTTTTTCATGTGGTGGTCAGCAGAAATCATAAACACGGGCTAGAGGAAATATAATAATAATACTCAAAAAAATAGCAGGTGGATAGACCATTTAAGGTGGTGCACATTTAATCCAAATTCTCCAACCGACCCCCAGAAGACAGCGTGTCTAGTATGATAGCCGCATTACCACGCTGAATGACAATGCTTATACTTAATCATTGGTCAGGCGTCGCATCAAACGCTCCGATAAGTTTTGGAAAGAAATCTTTGCTTATTAAACATTCTGTGATTTGTAGGACCTTTTTAATTCGCTCTCTAAGCTAAAATATAGATGGTCAACATTATATTTGTATGTCTAGAAAGTGAAGATACCATAATGCAATTTAATTATAAACTTCAACTGACCCCCCAAGATCCCTCCCCTGAAAATATCGCAGACATGAGCTATGTTTTCTTTTTACTGATTTACTGGCAATTTGAAAAGAGATTTCTTTCGTGAAATAAAAACTCAGCATTGAATTCCACAACCTAGCTGTTCGCACAATAAAAGTAGACGCGGTGCGTTTAGTCCGAATCCGTGAAATCTCTACCATGATGTACCGATGGCATCTTGCAGTATCTCTACATGTCCGATTGTATTTAGAAAGGGGATGCTGCAATTAAATTATGTAATTCCAATTCTATTGCGCTTATGTCTTCCAGAATGTCAAAGACTTCACCAAAACTTTCGGCAATAACTCCTGAATATCACATGACAGGAGTACTAGCCGAACTGCTGAGCTTGACCAGGTTCTATGGCGTAGCTCCACTTAAGTTTGTCAAAGATGGCGATGGCTGGCAAGTTAGCATATCTACGAATTATACTGCTTATATCGCTGTTACTATCGGCAGTAAGTTAATTATAACTATGTCTGTGGTAGTAATGGAAACAGTTGACCTTTTCTGTTATCGAGGTGGAAATCTTCACAAGATATCCAGCTGTATTAGGGTACAACCCAAATTCTATGATAGGCAAGTTTCGAACCTGCATGTTCCGGGTAACACGCCCAACCTTGACCAAGACCAAGAGGCCAATGTCGATGAACTGCCAGCTGGGAAAGGATCATGGCGCCATCTGTTATGTTAGAATCAGTCAATACTGCCTGGTGCCTTATAGAGATCACGATATCATTACGACAAGATATGTTTCTTAGCAATTTTATTACTCATTTTTACAAGTAAATTACACGAAGATGTTATATAGTAACAACAGCATGTTCTTCTACGTCCTCAGATCTGTTCATCTCTTGTGCTTACCTGTCTGGTGAAGCGTTCCTGAAGCCGGACAGTATTTTAGTGGTAACGAGGAATGTGACATGGTTGTTGGAAGTCATCTGCATCGCAGTGACTGCCTCAATCACGGTGCTCGGAGCTGGTTGTCGCTGGAGACCCTTGCTGGCGGAACTGTCTCAGTTACAGCAGGTACTGTGCGATATATTAAGTTAGAAACGTCTTATAGCAGTGATCGCCAAATGGTGGACCGCGGTCCTCATCTACACCGTCGAACCATTTTGTACGGACCGCAAGAACATAGCAACTTGTACTACAGAATACCTTATTTAATAACATATATCTGAGCCGCTGGTCCTAAGTTCGATCCCCGGACAGGTTAAACATTTGTGTGCATGAACATGACTGTTTGATCTGTGTCTGGGTGTTTAGTATTTATATAAGTATGTATTTTAGTATATAAGTATGTATATTAGTCATCAGGTTACCATAGCACAGGCTTTGCCTAGTTTGGGAGCTGAAGACCTTTGTGTGGATGTTGTCCCATATTATTTATTTTATATTCTTCGTATTAGTTTGGTTGACATCAAATAGAATTCGGCCGGGTAAAGTTACGAGCTAGCGAGTGAGAAAGAGTTCGCGGATTGATCGTTGCGGTATAGAAGAGCACGGGGCGACGCGAGTCTGAAAATGAGCAAAACAATCATTTTTAATCACTGATATGAAAAAAATATCTTTGTTATTTCCGTAATAACATTTGTTATCAATAAAAACAAAACACATGTTTTTAATGAACTTAAATGAATTTAACTATGTTTCCAGCAGAAACTAATTACTAAGCTAGACTAGCATTTTGATAAATAAGATTATTAAAGATAAGTAACTTTGTGGAATATTGAAGAGAGTAAAATTACTAGATGTCTAGATCAATTGTTTAGCAGTGGGGATGAAAGCTATAGGTTTACAAGATTCCTCGCTCTCGGGAGAGGTGAGAGCGGCGGTAGCCCGTCCCCTCACCTCTATCAGTCCCCGCAATTGTCCTACCCCGTGCCCCATTGACGCCGCCCCGGTAATGTATTCGGAGAGCTGACTGTATTGCCTAAAATAATTCAAGGATTTTCTGAAATCGCCTAAATGATAAGTATCATAGTTCGCATTCAACTGACGCTTAGAAAATTCAAAATAATTAACCTCAGACAAATTTTTGGCCTAAAAACAACAGCTTCGTGAATGCGACAACTTATCATTGTAGTATGTGTTCCAGTCTCCTTATTATTTCTTGTTGTATTATTTAGACATTAACTGCCATTTTAATTCGTATGATGCCCAAAGATTTAATATTCAGACTCAGCTACGCCGACTTCGGCGTCGTATTACCGCATTTTACAAATTCGACGGCGATATCAAGACCAATAGTAGGTTTATTGTAATATAAGTAATTAACACATTTCTATATTTTCAGATAAAAACCAAATTAGTGGTGAACGTTTGGCATACCATTGGCAATAGGAAGAAGATACGATTGTTCGTTATAATATATTCATTAATATTTATCACACTAGTTGTCACAACGACGGCCAGTCATATGGCTGACGCACCACGTAAGTCATGGATATAACAAAAACTCGGAAAATAACTGAATTCCTCAAATATAAACCGAATATAATAACCCATTTCTTTCTACATAATGTTTATTTTTAAATAGATGATCCTTTTTTCCAGTTTAAAATAACATATATTTTTCTATATAATGCAAAAAATATTCGAATCTGCTAAATTGAAGTTCGTTATCAGTATTATTTTAATAAGTTTAAAAAAAATCGTAGGAAATCCTTAGCATTTTTATTAACTTTAAAGAGACGTTTGTTTGTTATGTTCTCAGCAATAGTGTTATTCGTCGTTTTGATAATTATCACATACTTCTGGATCGTACACTTGCATATGATGCAGTTTTTGTTTATCGTTCTACACGTTCACGCCACATTTGCTGCCGTCAACAACTCTTTAAGGAGATTGCAAAAAGGTATCTAGGTACACAGGATTAACTTTGTATTAAATCGAATGGAGCTCATAGTGACCCTTCGACTTAGTACACCCCTAACCGATATCCTGTAGATTAAAAAGAATTAGCAATTTATATATTTATTGCGTGTACAAAAAAACAACTTATAACAAAGTGGTGTACTAAATACGAGTACTAAATTTTAAGGCAGAATTTTTCTGAACCTCTTTGAGTTTTGGAAAATATTATTATAACAATTTGATTTGAGGTCCTGAGAGATTCACTTCTAAGAGGCTCCACAGCCTTCGCCAAGCAGTATAAGGTTCTAAGATTAAAGTTTAAATTAGGGATTCTGTCTCTTGATACTCAGTTACTACGAGTATAAATTTATCTTGTACCACATCCTCGGGAATATTAGACGTATAGTAGTCGAATGCAATCCTATTTTTCATATTAAAAAGTTAGTTTATTTTGTCCACGCTGTTAACAGATATTACAGAAGAAAAACCAGTACTTCTTGGATACAACAGCCTTTATCAAGCAAATAATGCTTACAAGAAAAACATTTACCACAACCGGTCGAGGCTCACCGACTTCAAGCAAATACGTTCTCGTAAGTGTCTAATAATCTACTTTTCGTTTTATTCTTATGTCCATGTCTTTGTTTTTTATTATTTTCTTAAATGCCCAGTAAGTTTGTCCGTGCTAAACCTATGAGTGATGGCATTTTGACGTGGTCATACTTCCAGCTTTTAAAATATAGATATCAAACTTGGTCGCTTAAAAAAGAAGACGACAACAGGTTAGCAGAATGTCAAAGAAAGATAGAGAGAAGCGTTCTGGGCATAAAACTATCAGATAAAATAAACAATCACGAGATAAGACAGAAAACAAAAGTAAAAGATATAATAAGACTATACGAGCTCTTCAATGTGTTTGGGCAAAGCGTATTTGCAGAATGGAGAACGATAGAAGGACAAAGAAAGGTATATAATGGATACCGAGATCAGACAAAAGAAGCAGAGAAAACCCATATAGAAGATGAGAAGATGCATTTACCCAAAGACTAGGACAGGAGTGGAGAAGAGTTATAAAAGATACGAAAATATAGCATACACTGTGGGAGGCGTACGCCAAGGAGGACATCTGCATAAATAATATATTAAATTAGTTATATAAAAAAAAACGCCTGACGCAATTGGTTTTCATACCTGACTTCCCAAAAAAAAAGTAACACAATCCCACTTTACAAATATTCCCATTAAAATTTTAACAATAACTGACTAAGTTCATCGGCGACTGCCGTGATGGAACTAAACATCTTTATTATAAACTTGTTATTTTCTTATAGTTTTGTCTCATTTAATTATTTTTTTATTTCTTCAGATAACTTTTTTACAACATCAAGTCGTCACGAGACAGTTCGGGAAGCATTACTGGTGTACTTGTCTTGTTGTGACGTGGTGGACACATTGGATCAATTTTATGGACTCACCTTGTTCATGTTCTTGGGATTGCTCTTTCTTTGTATGGTCACTAAGCCTTACTACTTCATTGTCAGTATTAGTAAGTATATTGCAAGTGTTCCTGTGAATTGTTGACCTTCACACCACAATAATTTGGCGCCTTTTCTATAGACTTACAAAAAGAAGATTCGATTGTAACCTAAATTCTCGGAGACAGGAAGACCGATTTAAAAAAAAAAATTGTTTTGTTTGAAAAGTATACTTTTCAAGTAATCCATCTACTTTTCTTTATCTTTATTTTCAAAATTAGTCTAGTTTTGATAATATTTAAATGAGACTACTCGAAATATACTCTTTCAAATAAATTAAAAGGTTCTATCAGCGCCTGCAGTAGTGGGAGTTAGTAATTGCTTTTTGAAAAAAGAAAATATATCAAAAAAAATATAAAATAAAAACCGCTTCACTGAGGGTTTTATATTTAAAGTTATTTTCAAGCAAACTTTCCTTTATTTTTTGGACAAATGCTCCAGTCCAGTCGTAGAAATCTGAAAATTAATAGAACCTGCATAACAAGCTTCATCAAGGACATAAATTTCCCTAAACCCTACGTATAATTTATAAACCTCATACTGCTAGCTCTACTTTGGTTACATGTATATGGGACCTATTAGAAAGAATAGATTTAAATGCAAAAGTTTGTTTGTTATTCTCCCTCCTCTCCCACATGATTTTTTGCACAAGGTCAAAAGAGTGCCATTGACGTATTTTTCCCTTTTTTCCTCAAAAATCAAACATAATGCGAGCAAAACCACAGGTTAAAGCTAGTCTGTATAATAACTTCGAAATCTTAATATATTATATGAACAGTTATTGCTGATTTAATTATTTTCAGTGAATGAATCATTCACGAGCGATCGTCCAACGAACTTGTTCAGGAGATATCTCGACGCGTGTTGGTGGCTCCTCTGCTCCATCTCTCTGATCATGATCGTAGAGCCGTTTCATTTGGTTGAAACGGAAGTAAGTGCTAACTTACTTGATATCTTATATTTACTTGCATGCATCTGAGATCCACTTGCATATTACAATGTGTAACATAAAGGTGTGACAATAGGTATTTGAGTGTCAGTCTATCAATCAACCCATTGTAAAACAAATCTTAACAAAATTCAAATAATGTATATTAGATTCTCCATACAAATATTTGTCACGTGATCGGTCAAGTATACTCAAGGGGACTCAAGGTCTTTATAGAACTTTGTTCTACTATTAGTTCGCTTTGATAGGTAGCCTAACAACTTTAAGTATTGTCACACCTTTCTGTTACACATTGTATATTTACCCGTCTGCCCAAAAGTTGGTTAAGTTTTTCGATGAGTGTGTATGTATGAACGTCTAACATGAAAAACCATTTTTGGTAAAAAAAAACTGATACTTACAATGTAGACTATTTATAATAAACACTAAATCAGCTCCAACTCAGTATAGCGCTGGTCTTCTTTACTTGTGACCTTCTATTAGAAAAACCTAAGATCATGATAATATATAATTTTTTTTTTGTCATAACTGGTACTTACATCGATTTTGATATAAAAGCTGTCGTTTGATATTTCTTTATCTGCAGATAGTCATAAGTTATACTGGTTACATCCCGCGGTTCCAATCGTTAAGATACAATGCTCTAAAGTTTTTGCAGTCGGAGTTTCCTGAAGTCGCTTAAAGCCACTTGTTACCCGACTGCGACTGCGTATATTTCTTTGGTACGCCCCAAGCACTAAACGGCTTATCGTATTTTGATGTGAGAGGTGTCAATAGATTCGTGTTAGTCCTGAGAGTGACACTGGGTACAACAATAAATATATACACAGGTTTAACGATTTAGCAGTCGGGTTTTTTGTTTTAGTATAACTTTTGTAAAATACCATGTGTCCATTAAAGATGAGTCAGACCCACCAGCTAGTCAGCCAGCTGCTTCGCCGCACAAACTCCGCGTACGAGCCGCTCGCGGTTCAGCTGCAGCTGTTCTACAACATACTCAATATGAGGGATGCTAGTTTCAAGCCTTTGGACTTGGTTACAATGTCTAGGAGGTTGATCTTTGCGGTGAGTTATGCGGTGATTCCTGATAGCTTTTGACCCCAATTCGGCAGTCACACTGACTAAACTAAAAGTTTCTAAAATTATACTCATCTTTGTCTCACTTGTGGGAACAAAATGAGAGGAGACAATTTTAGAACTGCCAAATTAGGTTAGTTTAGTAAGTTTGGCCTGACAGAATCGGGGTCATAATTTTCTTTTTCAAGTCGCTTGTGATTCAGTTAATTCTATCCAAGCGACCTGCATCTACGCCGCATCGTCGCTTTACATCAGGCTAGTTGCGGTCAAACGCATTTGAGGGTCGAACAGACCGCATGCAGTGCAACGCAGTACAGTTCAGCACAGCATGGCTTGTGATGTTTTAATGTAGGAAATATTATAGGAAATGACATACCTAACGCACGATTCTGTGCAACGCTGTTTGTCACTGCAAGTCTAGCCAGACTACGTCACTTAACCGCGTATTCGTGCAGCAATGTCCAAAACACTTGCAATGTAAAATGGCAGATGTCAAGTACGTTGCGGCACTGCACAATACGACAAATAAAAATAGCCAGTGTGACATCCTACGCAACGCGGTGCGACACAACGCGATGCGCTGAGCCGTCTGCTCCACCCTTTATGCCTATTACTTAATAAAAGAAGTTAAAATTATTTCAAATTTGAAATGAAATATTGTTATAAAAATTACACAAGCATGATATGTACGCTGCCTTCAGTTAATCGGAGCATTTGGATTATTTGAAGATCTTTAGTTGTATGTTAGGTATAAAGAATCTAACTGTTAAACCATGGTGTAGTTAGTCGTATTAATCTTCTTGATACTTAGGCACTTGCTTTTTGGGGTCCCGCACCCAAAGTATAACAACGAGACCCTATTACTAAGACTTGATACTGCTATAGCTAGACAATTGAAATTTTCAATGAATATGTATTCAGCCGCTGTAACAACAAATATTTAAAAATAATAAAACAAATATTAAAATAATAAAACAAATATTAAAATAATAAAACAAATATTAAAAATAATTAAACGAAAATAAAATAATAAAACAAATATTAAAATAATAAAACAAATATTAAAAATAATAAAACAAATATTAAAATAATAAAACAAATATTAAAAGAGTTTAAACAAATATTAAAAGAGTTTAAACAAATATTAAAAGAGTTTAAACAAATATTAAAAGAGTTTAAACAAATATTAAAAGAGTTAAAACAAGCGAGGTTATTGCCGTATTTGCTCGATATTAATTACGATAACATATAACAATTTGAACTACTTCTAATGTTGCGATTAAATGGCGAAAGTTTGTGAATAAGTTATAATTAGAGATTGTTCGAAATAAAAAAAAACAAATGCAACATGGATGAAGTCACGGGTAACAAGTAGTCTGTCTAGTAATACGAGTAGAGCAAAGCAGAACCAATTCTCAAATCAAATATTAAACTTTATGATATTTAATTTAAAATAGTTTTCCCGGCGAACTTCGTACCGCCTAACAGTTATGAATTATTCTCATCGTTTAAACCACCCCTGAACATTCGCAAGCATTTCAAAATCATAATCAGCTAAATCGGAAAAGCCGTTCTCGAGTTTTAGCAAGACAAACGAACAGCGATTGATTTTATATATAAGAGAAGAGAGAAGATTATGGAATTTGTGAAATTATATGAGAAAATATATGTTGGTAATTATTATTCATATACGAGTATCTTAATTTAAAAATATAGGTGAATAAATTAATCGATTAATTAATTTAATTAAATGTTCATCTTACCATCTCGTATTGGATAAAATAAATATTAGAAGAAAGAGTAATTTTTGCTAGTAGATATCCGAGTGCTAAAGCAGTTTTTATCCGCTAGAGGATAAAGTAAATTTGAATTTAGAATATCGTGTGCACTAAGTTTGTGAATTAAAAACCTCATTTAACCTATTTACTTCTACCTCTATGGTGCCGAAATCATCATACAACCTTTTTTATTTTGTTAAAAACTCATACTCGGAACCTTTTTGCTGTACATTTTTTAATTTGTTTTGCACGCGCCATTACCTTTCACGTCATATTGTTAAAACCTTATGTTAAAAATAAGTGTAAAAACTGAAATGTGTGATTAATTTTTTTTATTTTTGTATGTAGTCATTTCCTCGCTGAGGTGAGATAACAAGTTACGTGTTGCTTTCGAGTGCAAATATTTTTCACCTTGTGCTCTTTTAATTCCCTCGCTAACGCTCATGATTCTAATTTTAGAATCCTTCGCTTGCTCGGTCATCAAAAGTAAGCTCGCGGTTAAAAAGCAACTTTGCACTCTTGTATAACAAATAACTATTATTATGGTGGTAAAGAAATAGATAAAGTTGAAAATCACTGACTTTATATTTTATGTTTCAGATTTTTGGAAACATTTCAACTTACCTGGTCATACTGGTTAATATTAAATAAGTAGTTCTACAATAGAATCGGTAATAGTTAGAGTTGCCAGGTGTCCCGATTTGCACGAAACGTCCCAATTTCTTAGGGGGTAGACAAAGACATATCCGGATTTGCACCTGATATATTAAAAACTTAGAAAATCACTCTTTCCATGTACTGCTCTAGGTTTTTATCAAAATACGATTACACTTTCTAGAATGCAGAAAGTGTGGCTGATGTAGTAGGTACTTGTTTTAGTTACGAAATGCAATAAATAAATAAACATTTATCTGAAATACCTGTACTTTTTAGTTCTGATCTAGAATTCAACCTCCCAATTTATTTTACTCTGTGTACCGATTTAAAACATATTAGACCTAACAACACCAGCCCACCGTTCACGGTTTCATTTAACTACTTGAAAAAAAAAGTGCAAGTGAACACAAAAAACAGTGCAAGTGCCTCGACCAAAATTATGTCATTGTATTGGGCACGAAACCAATCGAGTTGCAGAAAGGTGTGAGACAGGGTGATTTAATTTCTCCGAAACTGTTCAAAAATGCGTCGGTAGACGTTTTCAAGTTCTTGGACTGGGACAGATGCGGCATGAACATCAATGGCGAATACATCACTCTCCTACGTTTTGCCGATGATATAGTCATAATGGCAGAGTTGATGGAGAACCACAATACTATGCTCAGCGGCCTAAGTAATGTTTCCCAACAGGCGGGTCTTAAAATGAACATGAACAAGACGAAGATTATGTCCAATGTGCATGTTGTACCCGTACCGGTAGTTGTTGGGAACTAAACTCTCAAAGTCCTAAAAAAAACTACCGCGGATAGCTTGTGCAGTTAGGCAGATCCAACTTCGACAAAGAGGTCGCCCGAAGAATCCAACTCGGATGGGCAGCGTTTGGGAAATTACGTCATTTTTTCTCGTCGAAAATCCCGCAGTGCCTGAAGACATTGGTCTTCAACCAATGTGTGTTGCCAGTGATGACATATGTCACAGAGACGTGGTCTTTAACTGTTGGCTTGCTAGATAAGCTCAAAATTATACAATGGAAAATCTATGTTGGGAGTGTGTTTGCGCGATAGAACCCAGAATGAGGATATCTACCGAAGAACTGGAGTTCCCGACATAGCTCGTAGGATTTGCAAGCTGAAGTAGCAATGGGCTGGCCACATCGTTCGAAGAACCAATAACCGACGGGGAAGAGAGTTTGAGTATTGAGTAGCGTAGTTAGGCCTTTCACTAGGTGGACCGACGACATAGTAAAAAGTCATAAGTAACTAGTGGATGCAATTGGCAGCTTGTCGTTCGGAATGGCGTTCTAAAAGGGAGGCCTATGTTCAGCAGTGTACGTCTTCTGGCTGACGATGATGATGTTATTGATGATGTTATAACTATTTAAACACCATTGGTCTTAATTGAGAGTTTTTCTTTACTTAACCTATTTTGTCCCATTGTTGGGCAAAGATCTTTTTCATATCTCTCCACGCATCTCTATCTCCTAATTTAATAAACAAGTTCGGGCTAATTATTGGCCGGGTTGGAATTATCACAGATCGTCACGCAACATTTTACAACATGCCTTGCCTAGTCCTACTTGAGCTGGCAGTATCAGTACCTTACATCGACAGTCCTGTTTCTAAAAATAACATAAAAATATTAAATTTAGATGAGTCGATGACAGTTTAGTTTTTTTTTATTAAATAATTATTTTAAAAAATATAAATAATAGTAGGTATCAGTTATTTTTATGTTTGTCTTCATTTAGCCATTTTGTGGTTGCAGCCATATTGGACTGATTTTGACCAAACATAGCTACAACGCACACACACACACTCACACATCAAACTATCACACTCCGTCGTTGTTGCGTCAGAGGTCAAAATAACAATGTATTCTTTGCTAGACAAATATCAGTACATTTATACCAATTTACCGCGCACCATCGTTCTGTAAGATTTACTTTAAGCAATAAGTCTTCACTAGAACTCTTCATAAGACCAGGAGCTCTATTTTTGAACCCCTCTTATGGATTCATCACTCGCTAATGACGTCACAAACGTAGTATGTACCTACAAAAAGACGCATATAGAAAAAACAAATGTGTATCAAAACATAACGTGCGACTCCTGGGCTCGGATCTCCGCTATGAAGAGGTTATAGGCCATAGTCCACATAGTTTTTCAACATATTGTTTTTACCTGACTGCGAAAGATGGGAGGTTATGTTTTTCGAATGTATTACGCCCTAGAGCCGAAATGGCTTATCGTATTTTTATGTGAGTGGTATTTAGATTCGTCTTAGTCGTGAGAGTGACACTGGGTATATCAAAATTAAAAAATAAGAAATTAAGGATGAAAAACTTCTAAGCACTTGTTTGAATTCACTTTTAACCGCTTGATTTTCTTATTTTTTTGTTCAGTGTGCAATAAACTTATATTCATTCGATTTATCTATTTATTTAAACATGTGTCATGGAAGCTTTATCGGTACCTTGTAAACTCCCGCCTTACCATCTCAAACCTCTCGCTACAAATCGAATAAGCGACGGAGCGCCTCATTCGAATACATTCGAGTAGAGCCGGATTCGATTCGTTTGCGATTCGATTTCAAACGATGTTTTTCAAATACAAGTGCTTCGTTATGCACTCAATCTACCTTATATTAAGCTTATACTCTTATATTAGCGATAAGACCGCCATTAGAAATCTAGCATGTCTTTGTATTGTTTTTTTTAAATAGTGTTATAAGCTGGTTTTTAATAAAGAGTTATCTTATATATTAACCCGACTGTCCAAAAATAGGGTAATGTTTTTTCATGTTAAATTTGTGTGTATTTCCAACACTTTGTAACCCCCTAAAACCTAAACCGGTAGACCAATTTTGATGTGCGCGTTCACATTGGATTCATCTTTACCTATATACACCTAGATGTATACTGGCTAAACTAATTGCATCCTGCTGTTTCACTGGTTCAAATATAGTTATTTTTCCTTGATTGCTGACTATTAAAACTTCAATAAATCGCGTCACTTTAGCAATTGACTAATATTACATAAATTCTTTTTTTTTTCATACAAGAGTAAAACAATCTTTTTACAAACACAGCCAGGCTGTGGTCAAATGACCACAAGCTCGCACGATTACAGAAGTCTGCGACACTGTGGCCCTAGATGGAGCATGCCTAGTCTGGCTCTCATGGAAGGCTGCCGGAACATACCGTTAGGTGCTTGGCGACAGATTTATCAACTTGAGAGTGGTGTCAGGCGAGTATTATAAAACGTCCTAACACCGTGCTATGGTTTCTTCAAGATGTTTTCCTTCACCGGTAGCTCAGACTCTTTTTAAATGTTTCGTGGGATCGAACCTCGTACCTTTTGCACGGCAATCGACCCCACTAACCACTCGACCATCATAGCTACAAACATATAACTGACGTAATAACCAATTCGGTATTTAAACTGAATTGGTTATTACGTCAATAAAATTAGGTAAAACAATAAAATTAGGTTATGTGAAGGTAGACATGTAAATATTATCTACGTGTTCTAAAACCCGACCGCAGCACTGAAACTAAAATTTTATTCCCTCATACGAGTTGACTTGCAAAAACAGATCCTAAAGCTTCAATGATGCATCCTTAACAATCGTTCCGTCTCTCTCTGGCTCGTTGGAGATGCGGGTGCGAGTGGGATGAGCGATGGTTATAATCTGTCAACAAGTACACGCTAATTGCACACTCGGGGTTGGGTTTCAGGGTGGCCATGGTTTAGGAAAAATCAACAAAATTTGTTTTTTATCCGATTGCAAAAGAAGAAGGGTGTATGCATGTATATTTTTTTGGCATTCCCTAGAGCCTAAACAGCTTGTTATTTTTATGTGAGTGATGTCAATAGATTCGTCTTAGTTGTGAGAGTGATACTGGGTACAAAAAAAAAACAAATTTAAGGGTTTTTTTTCCAAAAAAATTAAGACATCGAGCGAGAATATAACTTGTATGTTTTAGTGCAGTTTGTAATAGGAAATGCTAAGTTTAAGATTAACACAGGTTTAAAGATTTTTTGAAGTCACTTCTAACCACTTGTTTTTCTGACTAATAGTCTAAAAGAAAATTTATCGCATAAAGTAAAGTAAAGTAAAGTAATATTTATTGACCTTTAAATAACGTTCGTTACAGGCAACGTCTTGATACATTTGAACTAATAATTACTTAAAAACATTTAACTTACAAATCTCATTTATATACGATTACTTAATATTAGTTGTTAGTTTAATAGTTCTCATGACAAATATTTACATTATGATTGCTTTGTTTAGTTATTATTAATATTTTATAATGGTTGTTTGTTACACAAGAACGATGATTCTACTCGTACAAGCTGCATTCACATATATTCGCTGAGTTTATAAAAAGGATTGCTTTCAAAAAAATACTTCAATTTTTGTTTAAATGTAATAAAATTGAGATCCATTACACTATTAGGTAATTTATTATACATCAGTATTTTGGTATAAAGCCCCTGCTTCTTACATTTAGCTAATCTATTTATTGGTAGGATTCGCCCTTTTTTATTATTGCGTGAAATTCTTTTCTATAAATAAATATGAAAGTTTCATTAACATGTAATATTAGAAAAGTGAATATTTGACTACAAGCAATTTTATCTGGTCACTGGAGCACCGGTGTGAACTTGGCAGCCATACCCAGCAGCCTATAACCCGACCAATTTAAGATGGTATTTTTTGTGAACTTGGCAGCCAACGAATTTCTAATTTAATGGATTAAGATACGACTTACAGCTACATACAGTACATCGAACTAAAAACAAGCGAAAAGATGCCGTAAATCGAATAAATACTAAAATCCATTCCAGTGGACCGACTTTGATTAAATAGTTCAACAAAAAAGTACATATTGCAAATAAGAAATATTTTTATATTGGCCCAGGTTTTTAACTCATTTCAAGTAAGTTTGACGTTAAGAGACAAACAAGTTTGCGTCATAGAGTTGACATGGTTTTGAAGCCACAAAAACAGCGTGTAACAGAACAATGACATAATACTTAAGAGTATTTTTCTATTCAATAAAATGAGACAACACAAAATGACTAATATTTTTATGAGATAAATTTCGTATAGGAATCATTTTTTTCACGTTAAGCTATTTTTACACTTGACATCAAACAATTTAAAGAACATCAAGTAAATTTTGTAAGTAATAAACATCGAAGAGAAGAGATATTAATAATAATAATAATAATATGGGACAACATCAACACAAAGGTCTTCAGCTCCCAAACTAGGCAAAGCCTGTGCTATGGTAACCTAATGACCTGACATACTTATATATAAAATAAACACTCAGACACAGGTCAAACGTACATGTTCATGCACACAAATATTTAAACTGTCCGGGGATCGAACCAGGAACCAGCGGCGCAGAAAGCAGGGTTGCTGCCAACTGCGCCAACCGACCAGTCAAAAAAATTGGAAAGTCATAACCAAACCAAACCCGTCAGTCGTAAGTATGTCCTCTTTTTTTCCAAAAGCATAGTCACTCAAGCTTGCTGCTCTCGTGAATGTTGGTCGGTAATTAGTCAGTTTATTAGAGATACAAGTGTTGTACAGAACCCGCGCGGATACACTAGTCTAGTCGAGGCCGAGGCTGCTCTTTATTTTGTTAATTCATTTAAAACGTATATTCATGGAACTGTACATTTTTATGACGATACGGTGGAATAGAGGTTTACTTATTTGACTATGTGACTCACCTCGGATGAATTACCTTACCAGTATATTTTAAACCAGTGTCAGACGATGGGACATGTTTACAACAAAAGTCCACAAAAATGAATAGGATTATGTTTAAGGCATATTTTTCATAATTTTTAATCAATATGCCAATACTACTGGTACAAAACACTCGCATCAGGTCAGTTCTACTAATGGCACTCATACAACTGACACTGACACCGAAAAACAAAAGAAATAATTATAATATTCATAATAATTTAAGAAATGTACAGATACATTAGTTTATATAAGTTATTATTATCCTTTTGGCAGATAGTTAAAATTAGTTCTTTAAAGTTTTACAATATTTTTATGGGTGACCAATGAAATATTTTCATAAAGACAGGATTTTCTTAAATAATTATTTAAATATATATAATGAATTAATATTATTAATTACCTACTTAATATATATATTAATAATACACATAATTAAATTAATTAATTAATTAATATAAATAATTATGTATATTCCCAGATTTCTAAATCGTCTAGACCAGTTGAAATTTATCTTTTTTCGTTTAATGTATTTCACAGGTGGTTCCATTATTATATTTTTGACCTATTTGAAATATTCATTTGTTTAAGGGTAAATTTTTAAAGGCTCCATTTAAACTATATCAATATCGATCCAGAGGTTTGATCATTAAATCGAAATCACTGAACAGTTCTCCCGGAGCGGCGCGGAGCGGCGCGGAGCGGCGCCTGCTGTAATGGAAACCGTTTTATTTTTTAAAGAAATAAGTATATTTTACTGTATTCGTTATTACTGGTATTATTTTGACATTATTTATGACTTTTTAAAATTAATTAAAATTAACTAGCGATGGTACAACCACGGCTAATAATGCTGATTTTATTAAAAGCAGTTCACAAGTTAGTTTTGCTTAGCTTTAAGAAACTAATTGGCTTACAGCCTTTACTTAGCTTCCGAAGCTAAGTAACTCTCCAAACTCGACACTTAGATCCAAGTAAAGCAGTAAAACTAAGTACAGTACTGCACTTAGTTGGAAAACTGGCTTCTACGAATAACTTGAATTGGTTGCTGTAGTAGGGATGGAAGATTCAAGTAATTACTTAATAAAAAATATGCTTATCTGATTGACAGATAATTATATTAATTTTTTAAGTAGCATAACAAGATTGGGACTTCCTGGAAAGTACCTTTTAACTTTTATACTCAATCATTTATATGCTTTATGGTATATTACAGCTGCGGCGTTGCAAAAATAAAAATGTCGTAAAAATAAAATAATAATTTATTATAAAATAATAATTTCAATTATTTTCGTAAAATGGAATATAAAGAAATTTCAAAGCTTGAATCCACATTCAACCTCTTTAGGGGTTGAATTTCTGAAAATCCTTTCTTAGACATCTCTATACCTTATGACGAATACACCCTCCTTTCGTATCTTCAGATTTAACGGTTTAGGCTCTACGTTGATTCCTAGCGGATATAAGTCAGTCAGTCAGTCAAGACTTGATCATTTAATGATTTGCAGACTCTTATTCAAAACCTGTTCACTACCATCGCGGCCATGAGTCTCCCCTACCTAAAGTAACTCCTAAAGTTAATGTAAGTCTACCGCGCCATATTGCGGTTTGAAAATTTTACTTATTTTCGAAAGTTTCTCAGATAAACAGGTTTCTTCACGATATTTTCCTTTACCGCTAAAGCAAGTCATAATTAATCATAATACACACATGAGAACCACATGTGAAAGCCTATACCTGGGATCGAACCTGTGCTATATCAGAGAGAGGCAAGTGGTTCAACCAGTCAACCTTTACCTTAAGATACTTAAGACATCATAACCAGCCAGAACACGTCCACTGTTGAACATAGGCCTATCGACGTCATTCCAAACGACAAGACTACCACTAACTTTGTAATACGAAACCTGTCTAATTAGGAGCTCTGTAGTTAGTAAGTTTGCATGAGTCACCCCTAATCCTCTGCTAATTGGTAGCAGTCAGGTTCTCCCAAGTTCCCCCTAGTTGCGAATCTGCCCACTTCAGAAATCTGTACTAGTTTACCCCCCGATGAGTGCGATTGAATATAGATTTTGATTGCAGTTGGGGTTTACTTCGTTTTAGATTTATGTTTATGTCTATAAATCTAATGTCATAGCATAAGTTAGGGGAGTAGCTGAAATATCGTTATTACATTTACTTACTAAGTAATTAATAAATTAATAATCATAACTAATAAGTAATATCAATTAATACTTAATTTTTGTAATTGGATTAGCAAGAAATTAAAAAAAGACAAAAAAAAAACAAATCAGTCTATGTGACTGTGACTGTGACTGTGTCGGGAAACATACATAAAAAACATACGCAAGCACGCAGATTGAAAATCATTTTTGCGGAATTCGGTTAATATAGGAAATTAGTAATGACATGATTAGAAGACATTTAACGTCATTTAATTTACTTACAATTTTCTTTATCAATATAGTTGTAGATAATTTTTATCTATGTCAAATCTACAGGGCTATCGGCTATGTACTAAACCTAAAGTGGGTCACTTTACTCATCCTAATAAACTACTTTACGTTTCACTATAGAATCAACTCTGAATTAGGGAAAAAAATCAACTGTTCCATACAAAAAGTTGTTCGGTCATCGACAAAATGTATGAAACAGCAGATTTTATCTTAATTTTGATTTAGGCTCCATACTCGTAGTAAACGTTGTTATTTAGGATGTTTATGTACAGACCGAATTTAACCGATAAACCTGTGCGCTACCCCATTTTTTCCATAACTAAAAGCTATATCAAGTCAGCTATTTTCCAAACTCTGCTAAGCGTTTAAAAATATATTCCCAACTGGCCCAGTGGAAACAGTAATGAGGCAGAAGGGAATAAAAAATTCCCATCTGCCCCATTAATGGGAAATAATGGGGCCGATGGGAATATACAAATTTTTCCTTCACAACCACAAATCTTAAAACCATCCAAAAATACTCATTTATTTCTTGGCAACAGCCTACAAAGTAAATCAAATCCACGTTTGGCGCAGTAAGGGAAGCTCTCAGTGTAAAACTGGTGAAATGGCTGAGCTTCAATTCAGATAAAAGGCTTCGATACTTCGATCCAGATGTCTTTGTTCTCCTCGATAATATATTGGGGATAAGAAAACGGTTTCAATGTAGAGATTCAACTCTTTGGTGGGTTGTTCTAGAGTTGTTGTTCGACGGGATACGAATAGATACACTTGTGAGTATATTTGTATAGATATTATATTATTTTGTCGTCTGAATTCATTTTGAATTTTGTTTGAAACTGTTTCGATGAAACGCATACAAATATCAAAATTAGTTCTATAGTTTGGTTCTAAAATCAAAACAATTGACCACATTTCAAATTTTTTACCCCCAAATTTTATTACGATATTTAAAAAAATAAACTAAAAATAGTATACTCCTATTTTTTTTATTCAGTATATAATAATTACGTTATTAGAAATTTTAAAAAATATATGAAAACTTCAGCATAATGTTATTCTCGTCGAAAGCTCGTGAGAAATTATGTCATTAATAATCTGTATTTTTGTTGTTTGTTTGGTACGGTTCACAGATGACAGTTACAATAATATTTTTTATTGGTGGCATCTGACGGTATTAGTATTAATACGAAATGTTTTTTCATCAGTTTTTTGGAAATAACTCGGAAGAAAGCAGATACAAAAATCTGGTATATTTAGCATAAACTCCTCACCACATTACCCCAAAATGGTTTTTGAATTTCCTTCACTTTGCAAAAACTAATCAATTGTCAATTTTTACGAATTAAAATGGGTTGTTACAATTTTAAAGGAATCATTGTTCGTTGAGATGGCTTGGAGAAGTACAATAAGGTTTTTAGATATTTCTGTGAAGGCAGTAAAATACAAAGTCAAGATATTGTGTTCAAATAGATATTATATTCCTGCTAAATGCAGTATATATAAATACCAACCAGTATTTACAAACTGATATAGACTGACTTATGAACGATATTTGTTAAAAGAAGAAGGAAAAGGGAATTTATTATAGCTGTTTAGTTGATAGTGTAATATTTTAAGGCCTCTTTAATATAAGTTATTATCATTTACGTGCATGGTTGTCTGGAAGAGATGGCTTTAAGCGATAAGGCTGCCATTTAAAAGCCTGTATATGTGTATAAGGTTTTCTTAATCATATTTTATGTATTGTTGCTGGTTTTTAAATTAAGAGTTGTCTTATCTTAAAAGGGAAGAAGAAGAAACAGGGACACTTCTGTCGCTCGTTCGGTTAACACTGCAGCAGAAGTAATCAGGGCGCCGCAATTAGTAAAATCTAATAAAATAATCCTTCAACCAGTTACTTAATTAACACGACACTTCCTACCCTATCTTATTTACTTTAGACAAGTGTAGCGTGATGGCGGTTAGTTGGTGCTGCTGGAGTTACTCCTACAAATATTATTTCACCGAAAGGTATGTGATTTTATAAAAATATAAATTTACATAAAAATAATAATTTATAATAACCCATGGCCATAAAGACTGGCAGGTTGGCGCGACTGGCTGGTTGGCACAGTTGGTGGCAACCCTGCCTTCTGCGCCGCTGGTTCCGGGTTCGATCCCCGGACAGGTCAAACATTTGTGTGCATGAACATGTCTCTTTGACCTGTGTCTGGGTGTTTATTATATATATATATATATATAAGTATATATATCAGCCATCAGGGTACCATAGCACAGCATAGCAGTTTGGGACCTGAACACCTTTGTGTGGATGTTGTCCATTATTATTTTATGTCTGTAATTTAGATTGACAGTTATTAGTATATATATATATATATATATATATACAGTTATTAGTATATATATATATATATATATATAGAACGTAACAATAACATCTAATATTAAACCTGTACAGCGACAAAGTAAGACGTCTTGATCTGGCATTTAGTGTGTTGTTTAAAACTTAGAATGTTTACAAATTCTAATGTGAAAACCAAAACATACACTTTTCTAACGGTTTTCAACGAGTGACGTCATGACCTCGCTTACAGAAGGAAAATAATGCCTTTGACATTATTTTATGTAGATGACCTTTTCTTGAATCCGTTCGTATTAAAAGCTTTCTATACAGTTATAACAAGACAGGCTTCAAGCTTTTCAACGTCGCGTTGTAGGACAGGATTATCTGTACATTTTAGTATAAATGTTCTATTGGTAAGCTATTTTTCTGTTGTAGTTAGTTTTTTTCTTACTAAAATCACTTGCTCAGTCGTTAGCTAAAGTGGAGTCAAAACATGACCACTGCAGAACAAATATTGTTCTCAAAACTGTATGCATTCATGAAATAATGAAGTATTGTTCTCAAAACTGTATGCATTCATGAAATAATGAAGTAAGCTTAGAATGCGTTATGTATCTAAACTAAACAGAATTCTACTAAGAAAGGTGTGACAATACTTCAACGAACGACAAAATTATTATAATAACTTACAAACTTAGTATCTTGCATTGTATCGAGGCCTACCTAATTGAAGGCGGAAGTCACATTACGAGAATTAATACTTACTTTTGATTCTGGTTAATTTCGTTACAGTGGAGTACGATTTATTAATGACTATAGTAAGGCATCCGTAAATTACTTAGCACGAGATCTAGGTTCGAATCACAACGGGGGAATATTTTTCATACAAACGCAAAAATTCCGATTTTCGTAATTTCAACTATGTTATATTTATTTATCTTTATAACCATAGACTATCGATTTTTTTTCTCAGATTAATTTTGTCTCTGGAACATTTAAAGTTTTTATCAGTAGTGTAAATTACCATCGAACGATATTCGTCCCGCTCCCGTCACAATTCATGTCAGTAATTTAGACTAAAGTTAGACTTTACTGATATACGAGTAGACGCTAGATTCTCTCTCCCCTAACTAACTCAATTGTCATGCATGGAGTATACCTCACTGCTGTTGTGTATTCTGTGACGCCGCGTGACGAATTACCAACAACACCTCCTTCTAATTAACTGGATTACATATAAACACACTCGAACAGGGCCGGACTCAGTATTCAAATAACTTGGAGGCTAAACTAACTTACTGCCGCACTTAGAAACATTAATGGTTAAAACCATCACTAGTAAGGATTTCAAAAAGTTCTCAAATTAGTTTTGAGTAGGCCTTCTAACAAATCATAAAGCGACTTTGCATGGCAACTTTTTGAAATCTTTACTTAGTGATGTAAGTTACCATTAACGTCTCTATGTGCGGCTGTTAGCCTTGTTACACTGCATCTGGTAATCAGTAAGCATTCTCTTTTAGTTGGCTTTTGATGATCGTAAGCAACAGCTTATGTTCTAGAATTTCTGATAGATCTGAACATAAAAATTAACAACATACGTTTCTTTCTGGTTCTTACAAAAATAACATTGACTGCCGCCATGGCAGGAACATATATTCATGGCAGGAACATATTCTTTTTTCGGCAAAAGTTGTTGCTTTGTCAACAAAAGTCACCGTAGTGCCAGTTGTCCCGTGGAACACGTTTTAGTCTCAATGATACTAGTGGGATAGAGCCCACCCTTGACTTTTGAAATCGTGATTGAATCGCTTTTAGGCAAGCGTGTCGCGTCCTAGGCCGCGTCTTCGCGCAGGACTATTATTTAAAAAAGAGATGAACCCGCCCCTGCCAACTTCAGTCCTTAAGTACGTTACTATCCAATGAACACACGAATGAACACTGAGTGAGGACAAACTTTAAGGACGTGTTGATTTGATTTAATATTAGATACTTGTTTATAAAGCGTTGTTATATATTTCGCTAGTCAATGAATAATGAACGAGTCGCCTGCTAGAATGAAGGGACGTGAGTTAATTTTCAATTGAAAATTTACATATATGTATTATAATATATATGGCCTGGCCAAGCGTTTGATGGAGACGACAAGTGACAAAAATGCTGGATATATTATGGAGTTAAAAAATCACCATTGCCATCAAACGTGGCAATGCTGCCAGCATTTTCGCCAGCTTTACACCAATAAACTTTTTGACAGCAATCGAATTTTGGACTTGTTTTATTTAATAGTTGTAAATAGATGTAGTAGTTAAAATATTTTAATAGTGTTTTTTTTTTAGTTTTTGTCAATAAATATATTTTTATATAATAAAAAGCCACGTGATCTTTGTGTTATGAATAGTTTATGAATAGTTTAATTGCGATAATTACAACATTACACATATTATTACAACCAAACTATATATAATAATAAATAAATTAAAGTAATGAAATATTTATCACAACCCGACTCCAACTCAGCAAAATGCTGGTTGTAACAACCAGCGCTGGTCTTCCGCTGGAGCCGGCAAGTGACCTCACGCACGCATTACTTGACAGTTAACAGCAAAATTAACATTAGTAACTATAAAACAAAACAATATAAAATTTAAACTAATTTTAAAACATCATACATATATATATCATCAAAGTTACGAAGTTGTGTAGGTCTACAACCGTTGCGTATGAGTACACGATCATGATGTTTTTTAATTAAGTACTATATTTTAAGGATACACATAAAATGTAATAATTTGTCATAGTCAATATGCTAGTATGCTTAATAACACGCTGAATGGCAATGTTTATACGTTGGGCCAGATAAAAACTGACATTATGGTCACGCGTCGAATCGATTAAACTCCCCGATAAGTTTTATAAAAAAAGGTTAGCTCTCGGCCCACACGGCCCTAAAGTCAAGACTACAAAAATGACACTCTTCCAACAAACAAACAAACAAACAAACAGTGAATGGTTAAAGAAGCCGCAATGCTACTGACAGACAAACACACGGAC
Organism: Ligdia adustata; assembly: GCA_947049295.1. Taxonomy (NCBI): domain Eukaryota; kingdom Metazoa; phylum Arthropoda; class Insecta; order Lepidoptera; family Geometridae; genus Ligdia; species Ligdia adustata. The sequence goes on from OX346237.1 coordinate 9,645,331, forward strand.
ACGACAAACTTTTAACATCCTGTCGTTTATGCGTCGAGAGTTAAAAAAGCTTTCACTAAAAGAAACAACATAAATAAACGCAGCTTTTTAAGTTATTCTTCAAATATTGAGATATAATGTATGAACGCGTATCGCTATTTATCAATAAATTTACATGCGAGTATGTTTACCTACTGGTGTATGAACGTTGATATTGAACGCGATGGAATATGTAATGAGTCTGTGTTCCGGATACGTGCAGCTATCGCTTTATACATCACATATATTGAACTATTATAAATATTATATTTCCTTATTTTGGGGAACTTAAAAAAATCAGACGGCAATAACTTGAATGTGCTAAGCATAAGCATAAGCTATTGCATCCCGGGATGCAATAGCTTATGATCAACTGCAAGAAAAACCAAGGATTTTTTATTAAGCAACAAGTGCGTGTTTGATTCATATTGCTTAAGAAGACACGAACGACTCATTTCATCCCTGATGAAGTTCACGAAACTATAGTTGGACCTTTCCAACAATCAAACTCGTCTTCTTAACATTTCTTCTTAACATTTCTCACATGTCAAATTCAGTTTAGCAGCTCAGGCTGTAGAGGGTCACAAACAGTCAAACGTACATTCTATACAAATATATACTCAAAAAATATTATCTTTCTTTAGGTCAGACGGAAAAAAAGCTATAAGTTTTCTATAACTTGTATACATGACTAGCCGCGCCCTGCGGCGTTACCCCCTAATACAGGACAAAAAGTAGCCCCTATGTGTTAATCCAGGGTCTAAGCTGTCTCAGTACCAAATTTCATTTAATACGGTTCAGCAGTTTTTGCGTGAAAGAGCAACAAAAATACATCCATTCCTTCAAACTTTCGCGTTTATAATATTTGTAGGATACAGAACGCAAGAACATCAACGCGAAATCAGTTCCCTATCTCAGTAAATTGCCATGCCTTGTCATTAAGCTGTGGATTTACGGATTACAGAGAAACGATACTACACACCCTCTCACACACATACACGCATATGTACCGTCTACATGTTATATACAACGTGACGTAAAAATTTCAGTCTAGTTTTATGATTCGTTAAAAAAACTAATTACTTAACTTAGTTTTGATTAGGTAATTAAGCTTCGTTAAATTTCAAAAAGAATTTAACACTGATTATAGGATTTTTAGCAAAAAAGAAAGCTTTATAGCGATTTGGTTAGCCTCATGAATTCTATATAGCGGTGTTCCACTTATAAACACACAAAACACTAGTAACGCCTAAGTTAACCCTCAATTGGGCGCGCCTAAAAAGTTGCATAAGCGGTCGCGTGGGGTGTTTGGCACCCCAGATTTAGGAAATTAAATAAAATACGAAATACATGCAAAATCAGACTTTTATTAATTAGAAATTTGAACTTACATATTAATCAACTTTTAAACGTATTTTAACTTTTACTTTAACTTTCTGTTAAATATGAAAAATATTTTTTTTACTACACCTAGTTTTTATCGTCACAATTTTGACATACTATGTTCATATGGTCATTGCACACATGTTTTTGGCATTTCGAACATTCAGTTTTTGTTTTCCTGTCCTTAGTTCTTGGACATACATGGCACCTTTTGTATGATTGCGATCGGCCTGCTTCAGAAATAGATTCTTGGTCCTGAATTCCATGTTGTGTTTTTAGTCGTTTTTGCAGCGGTCATGGTAGTGTGGGTATGCTGGTTCTTGATAATTGGTGAGGTTTGACTAAATCAACAGCCAGTCGCTTTAAAAATACTCTTCGGGATATATTAGCGTCAATTTTAGATTTGTATATGACATAGGAATTGATACCTGTGATATTGAAAATATGAAAAAATATCACCATCGGCCATCTTTTGGTTCGTCTTCCTACATTATAACTGGCGCACATTTGGTCGTTTGTATCAACTCCCCCTTTCGTTTTATTATAGAAATGAATAATTTCGGGCTTTCTTTTCTCACCCTCAACATTATCATCGTGGTGCATTGTCGATAAAAGCAGAACTGCTTTTCTTGGTTTCGGTACATATGAGCACAAAGTCATATCTTTTTGGAAACCAAATATGCTAGAAGTCGCCTCTCGTGTTTTATCCGGTAAGAAACAGTTTGGTATTTCGGGCTTGTTTTTTCTTAGTGTGCCCACCATGGTAAGTTTATGTTCTTCTAAAAGCGATTTGGCCAGTGGGACACTAGTGAACCAGTTGTCCATGGTCACAGTTCCGGAAATAGGTTCTATCAATCGTTTTACTAGACTTTTGGTATCAGAGGGCAGTTGGAATGGTCCATCAGGTTGCACTCCAACGTAAACTTCAAATTTTTGGAGATAGTATGTTGCGGAGTCCACGAGAGCAAAATGTTTGATCCCATATTTGGTGGGTTTGCTAGGCATATACACGACGCCACAGAATCTTCCTCGGAACGCAGGTCATCTCATCAATAGTTACATTCTCAGACATACTATAACATTTTTGGAAATTGTCATTCATCAAATTGCAGAAGTCCCTGATAGCCGCCAGTTTATCCAATGATTGTCTCACTTCCCATGTTGTTCGTCTATCAAACCGTAAACTCTTGAGAATAAAAAGGAATCTTTTGCAACTCATTGTGTTCGAAAAAAATTCGATTCCTGTGCCGTCAGTAGCCCATAAATTTTGATAATTCTTAACATTTATTACTTGTCAAATTACAATGTTTTAAAACGGATATAATGAAATTAACAATCATCCACTACCTCGGAATTTACATCACACAAACAGTCGCCTGGGGTGTCGTGCACCCCAAACACGCTCTCCGAGCCCAACCGTCCACAACAGAGCGTCGCTCGCAACTGAATCGTGTACGTTTTACGTGTTTACGAAGCTACCTAGAAAGCCAACGCGCTAAATTCAAATTTTAAAAAGTTGTGAGCCTGGAAACCGGCTCTGGGGTGCATGACACCCCACGCGACCAATTAAGGGTTAATATGACTTTAAAAATATATTAATTCTGTCTTCGAATCAGGATATGGTTATAAAGCTATTGCATAGCTTTTATCGCAGGCTTTGAGCGCCACGACCGAATCATGAAATTACGTAACGAAAATAAACCTAACACTCGTCTAACGTCGTTTCAGTTCGGCAGACTTCGGCACGGTATTTGTGTGCGTGCTACTAGACGTATGCGTATGCAATAACTTTGCCGTGGCAGTCCCCGAGTGCCACACGTATATTTTTTATTTAAAATATACCCCTAGAGTCTAAAATCTACCCACGGGATGTCAGACAGGAAGACCGTATTCAAGTTTTGTCACAGTAAAATATTCCTATCAAAAAAAACTTTCTAAATAGATAGGTACAGACATTTCTGAGAAATCTGTGAAAACACCTGCATGGCAATAACACCCCAACGATTTAAAAACATTTAGTAGAAGTAGGTAAAAGAATAGGTTTCATTTAAAAAATGCAAATCAAAGCTGAGTCTCCCTTAATGAGGCGAACTGATCTCCACCACTCGACTGTCTGAATAATCCTCAAACAAGGATCAACGATCCTTGTTTGAGGATTATTCAGAGATTATTCTCTAACGAGAATTATTCTCTAACGAGAGAGTTATAATTTAGTAAATTAATTCGATGTCATTTTTCAGATGTCTTTCTAAAATCTTGTAAGGCGGTAAAGATGAAATAACGTGGAGCGATAATTAATGGATAAGGCGAATTTTATAAAAATCCTAAACTAATTCCTGCTTCGCAAAGGTAGACATCTTTTGTAAAAATATAGCCTACTAACTGCGCTCCGCGACTTCACGTAGTTCCCTATTTTACTGTCGAGATAATCCAATGGAGAACTACTTTATTTCGTCTTAAGTCGGTTAAAAAGTATCCTATGTCCTTTCCCGCGGTCCAATCTACCTGTGTACCAAATTTCATCCAGATCGATTCAGTGGTTTTGGCGTGAAAGCGAGACAACATACAGAGTTACTTTCTCACTTATAATATTATAGTTAGGATGTTACTCAGTGATGATATATACAGTTTTCTAACGGTAAAATAATTATAGAAATCGGTCCAATATGATAAAGCAGTTCGTATATTTGACAGAAGTGCATTAATTCTATTAATAGCTTTATTATGTAAATAAATAACATACATTACATAAGATACCTATATTGTTATATCATCATGTGAAATACGAAATGTATGAGACAGTCAGATTTTAAATTTGGCTGCAGATGTCATCGCCGAAATAGCTCAGTTGGGAGAGCGTTAGACTGAAGATCTAAAGGTCCCCGGTTCAATCCCGGGTTTCGGCATATGTTTTTATGCCCCTTTTTTTCTTTAATTTGACCGTTTTATTTTTGAACTCTGTGTGCTATTGTTGCGCAGTATGTTATGATAAGTTTAAGAAGCTTCAAAACATATAACTAATTTGAAATTAAAAATTAGATTTCTGACATTGAGATTATTATAACGGTTTTCAACTCGTTCGCAAGTTTCTTACATAATTAATCTACTCTGTATTTTTGTAAGATGGCGTAGTACGTAAATTAAATCAAAATGTGAATGACAACAATTGATTGCGAATTTAAAAAAAAAATAAGTCGCTTGGCGTCACTTTGACTTTCGAATCGATTGGTTTAATGTGAGACGACGGTAAAAGGCCCAATGGAATGACACTCATTCCTTGGAAGTTGGGGCGGCCTCTAGTTTGGGATGCAACTTGTGTAGATACCGTGGCGCCCTCTCAGGAACATTTGTACAAGCTGGTGGTGCCGTCATAAAAGCAGAATTTATAAAGCGTAAATATGTAAACCTTGACAGAGGATTCATATTTGTGCCGTTTGCAGTAGAAACTATAGGGACATGGGGAGCTATTTAGAAACTAGCTGTACCCGCGACTTCGTTCGCGGTTGCTAACCTTTTATTATTATGTCAGTGGGACTTAAATATTAGAGAAATAAAATAAATTCAGTGGTCCATATTAAATCTTATCATTGTAAAAGATACAATAAGATGCAGTGTTTTAAACTATAAATTTTACCAATTAAAGCGATACAGAGAAGCACGATTATGTTCAGCATGTTAAGATTCTGCATGTCTTAAACGTCTATTTAATTTTACGAATTCTGCACTCATTTTAACAAGTAGGATTTTGTTTTGCTAATGTATGTATCCCGATTGCCTATTTATTTTTTTATTCAAGATAGCTAGGCAAATTCCTAGCTGTCTTGACAACCAGCACGCACGACTACAGAAACCAGTGACAATGTAACTCCTAGATGAAGCATGCCTAGTCTGGAATACACTGGTTAGCTGTTTGGTGACAGATTTTCAACTTGAGGGCTAGCTAGTTAGCCAGACAAGTATTAGGTAAGATTGTCCTTCCACCATGCTAGGGTTTCCACACGATGTTATCCTTCACCGGTAGCTCAGGTTCTTCTTGCGTATTTAGCGGGATCGAACCTCGTACCTCTCGCACGGCAATCTACCCCCTTTAACTACTCGGTCGCCATCGCTACAAAAAATTGTGGACGCTATGTGTTGACACATATGTCTCATATGTGTGCTATGTGTTCCATCTAGGGCTACAGTATCGCTGGTGGTCGTGCGAACTTGTGGTCAAATGCCTAGTTGTGTAGTATAAAAAAATAAACATATGTACAATCATAATCTATGCCGCAGCTGTAAACTCAAAAATAATAATAACAATAAAGAACTACAATACCAACGTCGTATTTTTTTGCAGTACAATAATTTCGGATAATCCTTTCTAAAAAAATAACTATGCAAATTACATTTCAATAGTAAAAACTTTCTTACTACAACTTTTTACAACTTTTTTTTTGTAGGCGTCCAATATTTTTTTTTTTTTACAACTACAAAAATGAAGTAGTATTTTTTTGGGTACGTCAACAGTGGCAATTTCACTTTCCATTAGCAACTTTACCTATAATTCCCTAAATTAGTTTATACCAAATATATTTTTATCTGTGGCTTTTGGTGTAATGGTAGATATATATATTGACAGATTCTATGATAATTTGCGGTCCCCTCAAAAAAAATATCTCTAGCTGGTAACTGCTCGTGGTGCTATTGAAATAAATTTGATATTTAACACAATAAACCAAAGTTCTGGTACTTGGTTGGTCTATATTGAATTGCATAGAATATATCCTCATATGATTTTGTTGTAATGATTCAACGCAATGTAACGTCTATTTTTTGAGTTATGGGAAAAGGTAATGTTGTTCGTGGTTCGGTAAAGTTGCCTCTCCAAGCACGAAGGCAATTAAGAATTGTGCAACCAACACTAAGGTAAAGTTGCCCCAAAAAAATGATTTTTTCGTAGAAACAGGTTGATGTCGTCAGGGTTGTCAATACTGAATAGTTTTTATCGCAAAAAATATTAGCTGCAAAGATTTGTTTGTAGTCTACTGGACGTATTGTGTGTAAACTGTAGGCATTGTAAAGTTACCTAGAACGTGTCAACTTTACCTACTGCACATTTTCAAATATTCTAAGCATTCTATGCAAGATTTAGCAAAATTCAATCGCTGAACCATTACAAAAAGTTCTTAACAGAATGTATCTATTAAAAACTTTCTAACAAACTCCATGTTGGATTAATGTGACAAATTTTAAAAAATATGGTAATATTGCCACAGTTGACCAATAATTTGAGTTAGTCATAACTTACATAAAAAAACATCCTTACCGAAGCACGCGTTAGCAAGTTATAGTTAAATATGACTTTTACCCCCTCTCTCACCGGTACCCCCTAATTTTCGGGATAACATAATTTCAGTTTTGGAATAAAAAAAGAATCATTTAAATCAAAGCACGCGTTACCGAGTTTTAATTAAATAAGACTTTCATCCCCCTTCCCACGAGAACCCCTACTAATTTTCGGGATAAAAAGTAGATGAGATCCTACCTCATGGTATAAACCTTAGGCATACCAAGTTTCATTAGAATCCATCTAGCAGTTCCGAAGTTATGGAAAGTCCAGAAACAGACAGACAGACAAAAATTAAGAAAAATATAGATTTGGGGTCTATATCGTTAATAACACTATTAACGATATAGACCCCAAATCTATATCTTAAAGATATAGACCCCAAATCTATATCGTTAATAACACTATTAACGATATAGACCCCAAATCTATATCGTTAATAACACTATTAACGATATAGACCCCAAATCTATATTTTTCTTATTTTTTGTCTGTCTGTCTGTTTCTGGACTTTCCCCCGCAAAATATTTTTTTGATTATATTAAATGTACAGAATTTGAGCTCTTACAGTTTTATTCGAGTATAAGTATAGATATCAAAACGTCTGGTGGAAGCGACGTGTGCTGGCTCTTATTTTAGTCAAAAAATGAGCATTTCCATTCAACGTTGCAATGCTGCCAGCATTCTTAAAACTTCTCCTTTTACTAGGGGTTTATTATTAGCTTAGTTTTAATAACTGTTAACATTTTTATTTAATAAAAAGCCAAATATACGACACGCGTTAATTATCAAACTATGTTTTGTATATGTGATTAACCCTGCTGAGTCCGTAGCAGGGTCTGTTAGACCTGAGTCCATTCTCAACCTTGAGGTAGACTTTTGTCCAAAGTATTCATTTGTAAATTGATAGTATACGTGTTTAAAAAAATAGGTTATTAAACTCAAAACATACAAAATAGAGCCCCTTTTGAATCACAAGACAATATAATTAGGTTCCTTGACAAAGAAGTTAAAGTTACATTTAATGAAATAAATATAAATGTTATGGCATAGGTAAAGAATATAATTAAGAAAATACAAGAATAATAATTTAAAAAAATGTACAACTAATTAAGGATCAGTAATACTACCACTTTTAACCCTGTTCCAGGGGTCTTAGAATACGGTGTCCCCTGCCGGTCGTATGAGGCCTAAAGGGACCTCTGAATTGAGGGTGATTAGTGTTAGGGTGCTGAACACAAGCATCGGGATTCAATACGCATAGTGGTAAGGCGTTTTATAGCCCGCCTGGCTAACTACCCCCTTCAAGTTGTAAAATCTCTCGCCAAGCATCTAACGGGGTGTTCCGACAGCCTTCCTTGAGAGCCAGTGTATAGCAGACTAGGCATGCTCCATCTAGGGCTACAGTATCGCCGACTTCCGTGGTCGTGAAAACATGTGGTGAAATGTCTAGCTGTGTAGGTTAATAAAAAGCGTGGACTGCGTTGGATGAGTCAGCCATCTACCCAGGGAGATGCTGAGGCATTGTGCAAGGAGAGCACCGGTGATTCCGGAACTCTCCATCAAGAACTGAAATAGGCCACCGAGGGATTTCAGTACCAACATACAATCCTACCTAGTAATAACTCGACTGCACCCTAAAGTAATTACTTTATAAATTCAACTGACATTAATGTTAATTATTTTGGAAGTATTTTTAATCAGTTATTTAATCTATAGTACATATCACACAATCCTATTTAAATTTAGTAATTAAATGACTTGTATAATTTTTGACATAGGTGCATTTGACATTTATTAAATTAATGTGAAATATTGTATAAGGCATATAAATAATTTCATTTTATTTTCACTACAATCCTACATAACTTGACTGCACCCTAATATAGCCATATAACTATATAAAATATTCTCTTGTAAATCGGTTTTTATCTAAAACTCAATGCTCATCCAAATGTTATGAAGCCTTGTGAAATTATGACGGTGAGGAAACTTGCAAGCAAGAAGGATTACCGCGTCATTTGTACCGCGCGGCTCTCGGCTAGGGTTTATTTAAATTGTACTTCTGTACATAGCTTTACTGCGGTACAGCGCACGTACACTGCAATCACAGTAAGGACATTCTTAGCCGCATATAATTATACCACCAAATACACGAACAATAAAAATAAGAAATATTTATTGGCCTTTGAGCAACGTTCGTTACAGGCAACGTCTATAAGTTAAGAAACTTATTTAAATACACTTATAGTTTTTATAACATATATATGTTATGTTATATATGTATATTGTTATTTATTTCTCTAGTTATTCTAATATTTTGTAATGGTTGTTTGTTACACAAGAACGATGATTATCTATATGTCTATATTAATAAAGTTATCGACAAGGGTGTAATGATTATGCTACTAAGCCAGAAGGTGACCCCCTTTATGGCTTTGTAGTATAAACACATCATTATGAAGAACTTTCACTTTTAGACCAACTCTGAATTCCAGAAATAGACAGCTGTAATATACAAAAATTTTATTAGTCGCCGACAAATTCTTTGAAATAGCTAATTTTATTCTCAAATACAGAGTTGGTCCTTCATTTTGAAAGTTGCTCCTTGATGATGAGCATAGTGACCTCTTTTTAGCTTAGTAAACCGCTAGCCTTGTATTATGTTAAGTTATCATACTGCGAGTATTCTGTAGGTTCACTCGAAGTTTGTTGATGGACTTTGAAACTGGATCCCACTCTTTTTATCCACTTTTTTATTTACGTCGTTGAATTTTATCGAGTTTGCGAAATATGAGCAATATTATTTAGATCGAATGGATGAACTTTGTATATTTAGCCTTTACTCAAATATGTTTGTTGTTCTTAGTTTGCAGAACTATTTAAAGTATATTAATGTAACAACTACGAGTAGGTACTAAGTATTTTATAGTAAACTTGTGGTGAATGAAGTGTACTTAGCAGAAATGTATTCTTAGTAAGATGATAAATACAAAAATATGTAATTATTGAAGACAGGAGTTAGTTTGGGTGTTGGTTGGTTGGTTTTTGTTTGGCTGGGGGACTGGGGGTACATGTGGTTGGTCGCTGTATATATGAGTTTATTCCGCTTTTCGCGTAAATCATTGTGTGGTACAATGGATGTCCAATAATCACCAAATTTTCGAGGTAATTTTTTTCACTCTTATTTTTAGTTTTTTCTTTATCAATGTGTTCAGTATCGAAAATAGATAATGCTGTTAAAATTGAGTTCATTTGAAAAAGGAGTGGTGTATAAAGTCAAAAATAATGCATATATTTACACAGCAAGTATTCTTTTGCAAATGTATTTCTTAAAACACAATGTTCCGCGTTATTCCGTGGAAAGGAAGTAAACTCAATGATTCCCATTAGTCACAGCGAGGGAAGTAGGAAACATAGAGCATGGAACTTAATATACACTATACTTAGATTAGACTCTTGTTACAGCCAACTACTGACATGTACTCGTATTGATTCTGTCGTATGTGTTACTCTGATATATGTAATAACTTCACTCTATTTAGATAAACCTTATTATAAAACGCGTCTTAACTTAGAGCATCTTTTGTCTTGTTCTATCCAATGGAGAACATCACGCGCGAAAACAAGATTAATGACGATTAAAGTTAAGAGGCGTTTATTAATAAGGCTGTAGGTGTACGTAGCAGTAACTGCTTTGCTATTTATTATGTTGCTGTCCGTGATGTATTTTAATTGCCTGTATGTATCTATTACTTTTACTCTATTTTGTGAGTATAACGCTGATGGATGTTCTATGAAATAAATAATTAAATTAATTAAATATTCACTAGGAAATCACATTTGATTTTATTTGACATTATCCCATCACAAATAATAGTTCCATGATCCCACTCTGGACGTCACTCTGGCGCCAAATAGTGGAAATTAAAAAACATTCTTGTAATCTGACAATAAAATTGTAACAATGACACTCTGAAGTCATGAGTACTTCTATAATTCAGGCAACTGAGGACAACCTAAGAAATCTGATCTTTTTTGTTATTTACAAAATACAATTCAAGGTCGTTCGGTGAGCGGTTCTATACTGCTTTACGATTTGCGTTAACTTTTATTGTACAAATTGACAGATTATCGTTACCGGCTTCTTTATTTCTTTTCAAGTCACGATTGAATAGGCCATTTTGTATTATAAATCGCAATATTTCTTCGAAGAACGATAATCATAGGCTATATAAGAGTTTTTAGGTGGTGTAAAAACGTTCAAAACCTTGAAACTTGGTCTTAAATTACAATATTAAGACAAAGTGACCAGGACTTATAAAAGCTTTCAATCAATCTAACACTTGGTACAAGTTCGGCGGCGAGGAGTAGCGCGAGACAAAACATCTGTTTTGCAATTCAAACCGAAGCACGCCTCATTTGACTGGCAAATACTTGTGAATCTGAGGCTCACGGCGCGCCCGAGTCCTACTGCGATGTAGGTACACCATCGAGTACACCATCGCTGTTAATATAACCAGGCATAACTATAGCAAATAACTAATTTCTCAATCAGTGTAGGAAACAACATAACATATCTTCCTCAGTATATTCATCGACAGACATAGGGAGAAACACGAACGAAACATTAAAAAACTATGAAGATTCCGACTAGAGTAAGTACTAAAAATAGAAATAAAAATGCGGCGCGAAATCGAGTCAGTGCAGCGGAATCGAGTTAAACCGAGCAACTCTACGTGGTCGGCGGGAGAGATCTGGATTTTAGAGTCTCGCACCACAGCGGGGATAAAGAAACCCTAATATTTAGACTGTAGCAAATATTGATTTCCTTTCACCTTTGTTAGTTTGAGTAAAATATGCGGATTTATTTTTGTAGGGTATACTAAAAATAATGTATAAATATATATGTACATACTTATGAAAATAATGTGAATGTCAAACTATAAAACCACAAAACTAACCGATGACTTCTTGATCAATTTGAAAGCAGAAATTTAAACACCCTTCAGTAAAATTTATTGATGGGTATTTAAATTTTTGCTTTCAAATCGGTCAAGAAGTCGTCGATAAATGTTTTTAGACCTTTCGCGGCCTATCGCTTGTATTTAGGTTACCTTGTTTAAGTAACATACGATCTTAACCTTCGATCTCTACTATATATTATTAACAAACTAGAGATCGAAGTTCAAAAATCACATAAACTTGTATTTAGGTAACCACCTTGTTTATGCAACCACAAAATCTTGTTTGTCTTGTCTATTAAAATATGAACCAAAACTTCTGCACAATATGCACGTCCAAGTGTTTTATGGTAGAAAGACTAATGTTGCTTCGTTTTACTATCAGTTAAAAAATTATAAAAATTAATTTAATTGAGGCTTCTGCTCACCACCTTCATACCTCATTTGTCATTATCAAAGAATAGTCAGACATCTGGTCTTACCAAGATAATGTGTGTTCTAATCCCCCCCTTCGTATTATTGTCGCTCGCTCTGCTATATATTTCATAAAGGTGTTATGATACGAAACACTCTATAAAATTCTGCGCCACCCACTGTGCCAGTTTATAATTTTTTCAACTTTGTATAAGTTACAAACGTAGTCTGACCTTGTTTTCTGTTAGCATTAACCGAGCAAAAGCTTCAATCCACAACTGCATTAACTAGAACTTTCCAGATTACTATTTAGCTCATAGATTTTGTAATTAGCTGTATTGACTGACGAAAATGTATCTCGAATTCAATTACGCTGTTGTTTATTTAGAAAATTAGTACGTGAATAGATAGGGTTTGTTTGTTTAGACGTGTTGATTAATTTTCTATTTTACTAACATGGTTATATTTACGTCTAACTAATACTGTGGGCAATTGTTTATTCAAAAACTAATTTTGACATCAATTTCAGTTCGGTTAATCCAGTTTTCTAATGTGTTAAGATTTCAAGTGACAGGTTTTTTTTGATTACCATTTTCAAATGACTTTAAGAGATACAGTTGGGCGAGTTACTCATTGGGAATAATCCAGTTTAGTACCCTATTTATGATAATAATACAATGCAGTTTACCTATATCTAGTATTTTTGTTGCAATATTAAGGTGGGCACTTGGGCAGGCTATCTGGAAAGGTTGCCACCACACTGAGGCTACTGAGGCACCGATACAAAAGCACTCCTAAGAAGAGATTGGTTTTAAATCTTTGAAAGAAGAGAGATTCACAGTTTGTGAGTCTGAGACAATGAGAGGCATAAACATATGAGCCATTGACACAGATTTTAAGAAAAAATATAAAACATAAGTGTATAAAAAAAAACCTTAAAATATTTTGCATTAACGGTAATTGTTTCAATGTACCATTCGAATATTTCTCAGTAAAACCCAAACCGTACTACCGTTTGATGTTACTCGTACATACGACGCGGGCGTACCTCCATATCGCGATCAAAGAGAAATCTGCCTCATTGCCTTTCAATCATAGATTCATCGAATACGAAAAACAAATCGTAAACAACTCGAGTCGAGTTGTAATCGCTTGCCATCGAGTCAGCATCGGCAAATCGAATTATACGGACACCGACTTTAGCGCCGTCCCAGAACTCCATTACCCCAGCTCAGGAGAAAACCTTCAAAAACTCATTAGAAACCCTATACTTGCTAATTGAAATTTGACCAAAATCGAAGCCATACAAATTACGAACGAACTCGTCTAAATATTACCAATTTTTGTTGTGAATTTTGTCAGTTTTAGCAGTTTAAAATCTTGTTACACGTAATGTGAATTCCGGGACGCGCGTTAACTTGGTCCGCAACTTCGCATGCCTAGTTTTAAGTTTTTATTTGTGAGGATTTTCGTTGCGTTTCTTTTTCAAAAATATCCCGCCGGCGCCGGCGGACTGGGGGTTTGAAATGTCAGGTTATCTCTCCCGCGCTCGTAAGAGTTATGTTCGTGAGTCTATTTTCATTTACAAGCCTTTATTTTTTCATTACTTTGTATTGTCAGTAGCTACTCGTACTTCAATGACGTGCCCGTGGCGCCTGCGAGAAAAGTTATTGAGTTGATCGGATAAAATACTATATTATATTAGTTTTTTTTTTATAAATTATTATTGTTTTATTAAATAATAAAGTAAAACATACTAAAAAAATAATTTAATTTATTATTTTACTTTAACACCATCCAGCTTTAGATATGATAAAAACTGACCGAAGTCGTGACGATACAATGATTACAATATTTGTTCAAACGTGACCCCACTTAGTGGGATTTGCTAGCTAAACTAAACTAACAAAATGAAAAATCAAAATCATCACACAAATTATATTCACAAAGATAAAAAACAACGCATTCCGTATCCAAACTATCACTTTCTAAATTTAATAAACGTACTGACGGCCCTGAAGACATCTTCGGCGAAGGTCTTGGGCCTCTCGAACGCTGCGAAGTGTCCTCCGCTGTCCAGGTTGGTGGAGCCCACCAGGTTGGGGTACTTCCAGCTGAGGATGTAGTCGGAGTGCTGGATGGATTCGAACTTCAATCGGAGCGCCCAGGTTGGAACTGGTGTGGGGATCCTGGAAAACGTGTTTTCATATACAGTACAAATATTTCTACTTTGCACTCCAAAAACATGTAAAGAATAGGATCACTAACACGAATCATTTTTGTTTTTACCTACTCGTATACGAGAACGTTTATTCCGAAAGTAAATGAAGTAAATTATCTCATCAATTGTATTTATTTGATAATCTGTTGTTTATTTATGTTAATCAACGACCTCGTTAAAAACGAATACTGACTTAGTGATTTGAAATTGTATGTCTGTCATGAAGAAAACTAAGGAAATATTTTCCTAGCTGTAAAGTACTTTAGGCTATATATATATATATATATATCAGCCTAAAGTACAGTTTGTCGAAATCTTTCTTTTGAAATGTAATCTCTCATTTCCCAGAGATGCTTGGACCTCATTGTAAAAATATCATTTTATTCGTAAAGGTACATCATTTCAATAGAGTTCATATAAGTTTAATCTAAATCGCTCCAGTAATTTGAATAATAAATCAAAATAACTGATATGTTTAACGAATTAGTAATTTCGGATTTAAGTTCCTGAAAAAGGAGGAGGTACTCATTTCGACGCTATTTTCTTAAAGTTCTTTTTTGGCTGAACCGATTTAAAAAAGTATTTTTGTTTGAAGACATACGAGTATACTTCTTAAGTAAAATCAGATGTTTGAATTTTAAAGGAATAACTCAAAAAGATAAATATTTATTTTTTTATAATAAGGTGAGTACAGAGTTCCATTACAGCAAGCGCCTATAGAACTTTATCAGTTATTTCGATTCAAAAATCAGACGTCTTGATAGATTTTGATTAAAAAAAAATGGGACCACACATTTAAAACCAAATCTTTTTCAAATTGGTCTACCTGTCTCCTATAAATCAGGTGATGAACATAAAAAATTCAGCCGAATTGATAACCTCCTCTTTTTCGTTAGTTATACTTACTGTGCCAATGCCTGTTGCACCTCCCCAGCCCTGATGGTCTCTTTGAACAGTCTGAGAGCCGTAGTGATACTCTTGCTGTCCCAGTACAGCATGATGTTATCGAACAGCTTCTCCAAGCTGTAGTGCTTGTTGAGACCACCCATGGGCTTCTTGCGGTTCTTAGGGTCCGTGAGGATCATGAACCTGTCCACCATGTACGCGGCCAGACCTACTGGGGAGTCTTGAAGAGCTATACCTGGGAAGATTAAAAGGTAATTTAATGAATATCTTAAATAACTAAATAACACTGCTAGGCAGAGGTGTCCCCTACAAAGGCAGTGCAAACCATAGTAAAACTTGGTAAAATGAACCATGTTCAGCTTACCAATAGTGTCAGGCTTGGTTGCTTGCAGGTGGAAGTAGCCAGACTCTGACATGAGGTACTTGGCTCTCTTGGCTAGCGGGTACATCCTGCTCTCCAGACCTCCAGCTATGTGGCTCGGGAACAGACTGCCCAGCACCCACAGCCAGGTGGCGCCCTTCGAGAAACTAGCTGCGAAGTAGACACGAAAAGTTACGAATCACGGCAAATGGTAGAAGTTCCAGGAATCGGTATGATAATGGATAGCGTCAACTTTTATTTTGAGAACTGCTAACTTTAGCAAAATGATTGTGACATAAGTTCATACATTTTTGGTTATTTAACTGATTCCCGTTAAACATCAATTTTGTGTTGCTGGAATATTTGTACACCTTTACATTTCCTTGTAATAACAAAGTATCTTAAACTTAATCGTTTCTGCTTCAAGTTTGGTCAAACTTACTTTTGTTTATGATACGAGTAGTAGTTACTTTCAATTTGTATTCCTAAAGCGAGTTATTAGACAAACGACAAAGACCATACCTGGAAAGTTGGTGTGGTATCCCAAAACTTCGTCAGGGAAGATGGTAGCCATGTGGGAGCCAATGACGTGTCCGAAGTCTCCGCCTTGCACGTAGTACCTGGTGTGTCCGATCCTGTGCATCAGGTTCCTTATGATCACTGCCATCTTGTCCGGAGACATGCCAGGTCTGCTCGCAGCCTTGAAAATAACACGTGATGGTTAGATTATGAAGGTTGTTATAAAATCAATAGAATATAATTGGGTGAGACGTTATTTTGCGAAATATACATACTCTTAATAAACATACATGTATATAATTAAATCTGCGTTTTGTTATCGAACAAAGAAATATAAGTCGGAGATTAGAAAGAAAAAGAGACGATAAAAAGAGTAAGAATGGGAAGATAAAAGAGAGATTAATCAAGATAATTAGAGAAAGAGTGATAACAAATGAGGTGTAGAGATGGCAAAGAGGGATCACAAACCCGAATATATTTTTTACTTTTCTCTATTTGATTATAAAAACAACAAATAAAAGCTTACAATATCTATTCTACTATATATAATGGTGGCCTTATAGTTTAAAGCCATCTCTTTAAGGCAAATGATAAATGCAAATAAATGTAAATGCACGTAAATGATAATAATACTCTATATATTACTATGTTTATAATTTAATACTTTATTTCGTAAGAAGCCTGTTAGTTACTAACTAAAATAAATAAGTACCTCAGAATAAATGAAGCCAGGTAAGCTGGGCACGATGACTTCGAACACAAAGTCATATCCTTGCTTCACGTTGGTCAGCTGGGGTATGGTCTCGTAGAACTCCCGAATGGACCCCGGCCACCCGTGGAGCAGAACTAACGGTAGGATCTGTAAACGTAACAAAGTACATCAAACTAATATTATAAAGGCGAAAGTTTGTATATGTGTGTTTGTTTGTTTGTTCTTCACACTAAAACGTCTGAACGGATTTGGATAGAATTTGGCACGAAGATAGCTTATAGCCTGTAGTAACAAATACTAGGTACTACTTTTTATCTCGGATAATTGCAGTTCCCAGGAGATCATCAAATATCTACCGCGGGCAAGACCACGGGGCACACCTAATCATTATTATCATTCCTAAATAGACAACTCAATTAGATTGCTTTTCTTTCCTTTTTTATTTTTTTCTAGAGGATGAGGAGACTGTGTCTTATTCGCGCGAGAGGCGGAATAAGAGTAAAGTGGTGGTTAAGTAAAAATAAAGTGATGATCACTTTTGTTACTTCATTTTTCATACATTATTGGACGGATTGGAATAATTATATTTGTTTGAAAAGGTAACAGGAAATTATTATTAAATTCGATCCATACTTTGGTTTTTAAATGGCTGTTTTTTTTTTAAATTTATGTAATTTTTTAACGATGCTTGCCATATTGAAGTCAGTTAATGTAAATTTAACACGAAAGATTTGTAGTTTTGTATGTTACAAATAAACGTAAAGTACTGAACCAATTTCAAAAATTGGTTTTGCTGTTAATAAGCTATGTATTCTTGAGGACTACAGAGAGAGGAACCTCTACACAATACGTGTCGTATCGAGGATCACCGCCCTTTGTATCTGACGCTTGATCCAACCATCTGGAGAGAGTCTCTTAAGACATTGGTTGAGGCTTCTCGCTATCAGGCCGTTTGCCGAAACGACTATCGGAACAATGATCGTCGAATCAACATCCATCATGGCGGTAACCTCGTGAGCCAAGTCAAGATACTTGACCTTGACCTTGACTTTTTCAGCCTGCACGTGGTTCTCATCATTCGGGATGATGATAGCGACGAGCACTACTATCATTAATAGTAATAGTTTAATAGTTTCTTACTTAATAAGTATTATTAAGTAAGAAACAAACAAAAAATTAGAGAACTTTATAAATCTCTACTAGAACCAACATAAGGTGTAAAAAAATATCCGTAAAGAGTTTTTATAAGTATCGTAAGTATGAATTAATTAATTAACTTTTATTGAAAACACAAACAAACATCAAATAAACAGGAAAAATCTTACATGTAGTGTCACAACATGCAGCCTTATCGCTAAAAGCGATCTCTTCAAGTACCTATTGATGATAGAACAAAAATATTTCCACCCGTGCGAAGCCGGGACGGGCCACTGGCCACAAACACATGCATTCTGTATAAAACTACAACTAACCTTAACATTTTTATCTTGCACTTTAGGTTTAACATGCATATAGTGCAGATCCAAGCCCTGGACGCGAGTCCTGAAGTGATCGAACTTGTTCAGAAACTTGCAGCGCTCGCGGAAGCTGTAATCGAAGATCCATTTGGTCATGAACTCTGCGAAGTCGGTAGAGTTGACGCCGTAAGTCCACGCTGACTTTTCCAGGCTTACCACCTGGGTGTTGCGCCGGTACAGCTCGAATAGAGTGCGAATTTCTTCTTGCATCTGGAAAAAATTGTACAATTATATAATCTTCTTCTTCTTATTGTTCTCTTCTCATCGGAGATTAAACAATATCACAATAGCGACAACCTTTAAACTTAAACAGCCCTGTTGAAGTTCACCAAATGTGAACGAAACTATAGTTGGACCTTTCCAACAATCAGGTACGCGTGATAACCCGTCTTCTTAAACAATATCAAATAACCCGTTTGAAGTTTAAAAGTTGTCGCTCTGAAGAGCTATAAGCGCGGGCCAAATTGTGGGTTGAGGACTTCAGTAATCATCGAAAGCTATTAACCTTCTCCGACAAGCAGGTTTCCTCAAAATGTTTTCCTTCGCCGCTTAAGAAAATGTCAATCACACCAATAATATAAATGCGAATGTTTGTATGTGTGTTACTCAAAGGATTTGGTTGAACTTTTGGCTCGAAGATAACTTATACTCTGGATAAAAGATTTTTCCACTTTGAAGTAAACCAAGGTTCGGAAACTGGTTTCTAAACCCTGGTTTCCTTGAAGGTTGAACTCGATCTTTCAGTTTCCCCGCTAGTGCGTAGGTTATATAGGCTAAAGCAGAAATTCTGACCACTACTATTAATCAAACTAGATTGATGGAAAAGTACAATAGAGTAACTGTTCATTAAAATCACGGGATGAAACCGGAAATTAAGCCTGTATCAGTTTTTTCAGAAATTGCACTCGCTCTGAATAAACTGTTCTGTTGATTTAAAAACAAAAACGTACTGCGGACTCGTAGGAAAAGTCATGAAAAATCAACCAAGTGCGAGTCAGACCCGCGTACTGAAGGTTCCTACCTGTTGTCGTTGCTAATATCAAGCAAAAAATTACGTTTATTCTGTGGGAGCTGTTATCTAATATTTATTTTATTCTGTTTTTTTTTATCCTACACAGCTAGGCAGTTGACCTCAAATTCGTACGATCACGGAAATCAGCGATACTGTAGAACCAGATGGAGCTTACATAGTCTGGAATACGCCGGCTCTCAAGGAAGGCCGGTTTTAGTATTTGTTGTTATATTGGCAACAGAAATACATAATCTGTGCAAATTTCAACTGTCTAGCTGTCACGGTTCGTGAGGTATAGCCTGGTGACAGACGGACAGACGGACAGCGCAGCCTTAACCCTTATTTATTATACTCTTATATTTATAGACGTTTATTACGAGACAAATACGATGTAATATTACGTTAGTATGCATTTAAGGGTTGATAATAGGGTCCCGTTTTTAACCTTTAAACCCTAATAACTCATCGCATATCGTAGATGGATTATTGGATTTTCTTATCTTTTTTACTCGCTTTGTTTAGCTTGCTATGTTATATTAATATAGTAGCTGTTCCCCGCGATGTTACTCGTCGCAAATATTCGTCTAACCCACTAGAAGACTGTATTTTCCGAGATCAAAAGTAGCCTGTGAATCCAAAATATGTCCATGCTTATTCCATATTTCATTCAAATCCGTTTAGCCGTTTGTTTGTTATTCTTTCAGGCTCACACAATCCTTAATTTTGTGATGAAATTACTAATGTTGCCCACTTGTAAAGGACAGACGTAAATAAAATAAGAAATTTAAATAGTTTTTGCCGTAAAAATTTAATTTTTTGATTTAAAAAGATATGTTTTCTGATTTAGCACATTAAGGTACGTTCACAGTATAGACTCGTAATCAATAAGTTATTTATAAATTTCGTACCAAGCTGAGCTCAATTAATATTTTTGTCAAAGCGATAACAAAAAGAGAAACATGATTAGAATCCGTGTTGCCACATACAGACACATAAAACAGTACTGCTTTTTTTATATATAATAATAATATTTGTAAAAAAACACTAAATGAAATAATAATACTTATTTTTAATTTAGTATTAAACAGCGTGTAACAAAAAGGTGTATCAATTTTTTACTACCAATTCAAGAAGACAATTTTGAGGAGGAAAAAATTAGGTTATCCATTCAATAATTGGTCACGTGATCGGTCAATTTGTGTGAAGGACGCATTCATTTTTTCTCGAATTATGCAATATTTAGTTTTGCAACGGGTTCACTTGGATGTGTAGACTAACACAATATTTTCATACCATTGTTATCCGTTGCTTATAAAAAAATGAAAAAAAATTTTTCGTTGAAAAAATTCAGTACAGGCAGTACAGGACTCGAACCTGCAACTTCTGAATGATACGCCAAGATGCCTCGACCATTAGGTTGTTGCCGATATTCTGCCAGCCGCGAAATTCACGAGTTACGGTACTTATGTGTTAAAACTACTTATAACACTTCTCTTTTTACATCAAATCACATAACAAGTGGTTAGAAGCGAGTTCAAAAATACCCGACAGCTAAATCGTTGAACCTACGTATCATATACTTAATTACCTTTCTTTTAATTTTGATGTATCTAGTGTCACTCTCACGACTAAGACAAATCCCACACCACTCACATAAAAATACGACAAGTCGTTTAGGCTGTAGAGCGTGCCAGGGAAATATAACCATCTTTTTGGGAAAAAAAATACTCACAGATTCAGTAAAGACGATCCTATAAGGTCTTATAGCGGTATCTTCTAGTCTGACTCCTTCTGGTCCCCAATACTCCTGAAGGTCTATCTCGGGCATGGGAGGCACGTGGCTGATTACCGCGTATACTTGATACGCTGCCATCGCAACCAGAGCCGTGGATACTGACGTCACTATTACTAACTGGAAGTCGAATTAAAGAAGAATTTATTATTCAAATAGGTTATTAATTAATAAAAAAAAATTAGTGGTAGCCTAGTCGGTGAACCAATTACCTTACAAACTAAAGAGCGCGGGTTCAATCCCAGGCAAAGGCATGCAACTCTGATGAAAACCGCTTGTCTTAGAAGGGTAAGCTCTCAAAGAAAAGTCTGTAAGAGATCTGTGCTCAGCATTCGGACGCTATGGGTTGTTACGATTGCAAAGCACGCCAGGAGGGCACCGGTGGGTTATTCGGAGTTCCCCGGTGCATTCCGTCAAGCACCAGGCAGACCACCGGGGGTTTTAATAATTGTAATCCTATTTGGCCATACATTTGAACGTGAACATACATTTGAGCTAGATATTTTTTTTTAATATTTAGATTATAAATTTATGTTGTTTACTGTAATTCAAAATTTATAATTCAGTTAAATTTATAGCTGTACGAATGGATGATGACGTCCGTTACGTTACTTCCCGGTTCCAACGGAAAATCAATGCTGGTTGTTACAACCGGCATTACGTTGAGTTGGGATTGGTTTGTGACCGAAAACATTTACTAGCAGACTAGATAATTTGTGTTTGATAATGTTTTTGACTATAGAAGATTTATATCAGTGCCATTATAACTTATTTCGTGTATCCTGAAAGTGGATAAAAACAATTTATCCACCTTCGGAGATAAATAGAGGATTTATATGGATAAATTTCTTCATTCCTTTAGTTATGCTAGCCCTATAATAGTGTTTCTTTATAAACCGAACCACTAAATCGGGGAGAGCCTATCTGTTGCACGAGTACATATCGCATCAAAATAACTTTATCATAATTATGTAGGACACGTCAGCTTATATAAATAATATAATTAGGACCATATCATTAAAAATATTACTGATAACGAACTGGATTGATTTGTGTTCATCAAAAAGATTATAGTTAGTTAGTATAGAAATGCACTTTATACATTTGAAAATTATAAGAGGAGTTTGGGGTTAGTACGAATGGTAGACTAACTTAAGTTATATGTATCCATCCTAGTCTAGTTTAGATATAATTAGATCAAACCTTAACGTCCTACTGCTGGGCACTAATCTCCCCTAGAAGGTGTAGGCCATAATCTACCACTAATGTTTTACTTCTCCAATTAAGCAAGACACGAATAATAAACATAGAGGTACATGCCAGGACCTGATATTGAACCCGCGCCCGTTAGCTGGAGAGACAACGAGTCTACCGACTAGAATACCAATAACTTATATACAAAACAAAAAAACTGTATATAGTACATTACATAATAATACGAGTATAAAAGAACATTTGCAAAAATAATATTGAAATCGAGTTGCCTTCCAGTGTTGTTATCAATGCATATTAGTAGTGGATACTTACATCTGAGTAATAAACGTATTTTTAATTTTTACTATTTGAATAACATAAATTAATTATATCTTGTTTATTATCTTTTAAAAGAAATTAACAAATGAGTACTGTTTGCGAAACAATATGACATTTCACAAAAAAAGACATTGGGGGCCAGTATATGAATTTTACTTAAAAAAAAAAACGTTTTAAACCTTGTATTGTAGAACAAGTGTGCTTTAATCAAAAAAAGAAGTAAATAGATCACGTCATTGTTTAGTTAGGAGCAACCCAATCTACTCGGTGCAACTAATATAACAACCACAAGCAACAAACCAAGAACAAGACTTCACTGGGCTGATAAACATTAACACTGTTAAAGAAAATCGCAGCCAACCGGGCAACACGCGCTAAACATTTCTTCCATAGAAAATTACATAAGTACGTACGTTTGACCGCATCTCGACTGATGTAAAGAGATGAGGCACTCTAACTACCACCTTGTAAAGAATTAACTGACTAACACACGATTTGAAAAGTCCTCAGTTTAATAACGAAGCAATTATTTTCCACTTGTAATTTCCATGCTAAAACTCGGCAATAATTTAACAATAAACATAATTAATAGCCATACATAAATAACAAATAGCAGCTAGACACAATCATACGCCGCATGCTACTTCAAATATTACTTAGGTTTAAAGACAAAAAATAAATGTTCAGAAAGTAAAACAATAAACTAATTCAGTCCATCAATGTAATTATATATTCTCGTTCTGCCTTCTTGTTATTTACAATTTAACAAATATTTTATTCTCGTATTATTACTTGTTTATTATTATTATTGTTTAATTGTTCACAAGTGGCTATTGCCCGCGTTTATGCAGATGAACCCCTAATTTGAAATTCATATATAATTTATAATTAATTTCTACTTACACATTTAAATATACTCCCACACGTGCTGTTGCTTTTCTTTTCATTTTGAACATTACTTTCCTTGACTTTCTCTTTTTTATCTATTTTTGCTTCATTTTCTGTATTATTGCCTTTCTTAGCCATATTTATTTACTTGACACTAGTTAATTTATTGTCTCCACCGACAGGACTGCAATCCGTGATATGTGTTGTATAAATCTTATCAATTATCGTACTATTATCTGTCAGTTATGTGATTAATATATCTTTATCTTTGTTTATGTCATTTTTAATCCATTGATAATGGGTTAAAAATTGAACGATTTCTTCGATCCGTTGTACGAGTGACGTGGTTTTTTACGAGCGAAAATTATATCAAATTGATTTACAAACTTAGCCATATAAGTTGATTTAAAAACTTAAAATCTCCTAATTATATTGTGTCTAATCATTTAAATTATTGCATTGTCATCGGTCCTTGATAAGTGTGCGAAGTTTAAAATCTTTTCGAATCTTTCTTTTTTTCTTTCTTCTCAATCTTAATCTTTCTTATTAAGTGGGTGAAAACGACGTTAAAAGTTTACGTTACATAGTTTCATAGATGCATAGACACGTACAAAGCTAATAAAAAGTAAAATTGAAAATTAATTAAACCCCCAACACTGTTGCCATTTTGTGGTGGCGGCCATTTTGGATTTGGTATTTATAAATAATATACACGTTATAGAATCTATATATTTTATTATACACATGTACGTA
This sequence comes from Ligdia adustata, assembly GCA_947049295.1. Lineage (NCBI taxonomy): Eukaryota > Metazoa > Arthropoda > Insecta > Lepidoptera > Geometridae > Ligdia > Ligdia adustata. Next base: position 9,669,653 of record OX346237.1, read on the forward strand.
TAGTAATTATAGTAATCTACTAAGCCTTTTCATTTAATACCCATATGCATGTATAATGAAAAGGCTTGAGAATTAATATGTAAACCACCATTTTGTGGTAGCGGCCATCTTGAACTATTTTCATCAAATATAGCTAAGACTCCTGACTAATTAAACTTTCAAACAAAAAAACAACAAAATCTGAGTTGTTCATCCGTTCAACTGCTCCAAGATACCAAACACAGATATTTCTTTATAACCACCAAGTCGTTTTTCGTTTGCTAAAAAGACGATAATCCTATTTTTAATCAAAGTATGTAAAGGCTCTCACCACTATATGCATAGTTTGTTGACGTCAGAAGCCAGGAGCTAGGGGTGTGTGCATACAGTTCAGGTTTCATTTTAAGATAACAGTATGTAGGTCAGACGCTTCGTGTGGTGAAGTGCAACGCCGTCAAAGGCGGCCCTAGAGGGCGGCCATGTAATGGGACTTTCTGGATATTCTCATTTTGGTTACTGATTCGAAAATGGTTTAGCATCAAGGGCGTAAACAGCAGATTAGTAGGAGCCAAGTCGAGAAACGCTTGCCTTGCAAGCTGACATAGAATCATAAAGTTTATGGAATTTATAAATGTTAAACGCGGATTTTTGTAAATTGTTGTAATGTTTATCAAATTTCTTGATTTTTACTTAGTTGCGACATTTTTGACATTCAAAGTCAAATATTGCTTTTTAACACACTTGGTTATAACCTCAACGCTTAATTTAATTTCAATACATTGCATATAAGTTATAATGAATGTGACAATCAGGATTTAGTCAGCACAGCACTCTCTCCATAAGAAAGCACAGTTTTACGTCAAAGATATTTAAATTAGGATTGTATCCACGGATCGCGTGATCAGACTGAATTATCCACGGATCACAGATCACTACACCGATAACGTTACGATACGTTTCCGGCAGAATAACAAACGTATATCGTGTCCGCTGACGACATTATCAGTGGCTACACGAAACAATATAAAATAATATAGACATAACGTACAAGCCTTGCCATTCTGTTTTTTTTTTTCTGTATTTGATTTTTATTTTAAATCCTTTTTTATGTAATTATGATAATTATTTTTGTTTTTTTTTCTTTGTTAACTGGTGGTTTTTTTACGTTCTAAATAAATAAAATAAAAGTGGTAATGTAGATAGCATCTGGGCAAGCTGCCTTCTGGTGGTAGGTTGGAGCATTTGGATTATCTGTAGATCTTAAATGGTCTGTAAGTAATCTATTTGCTACATTTTATGTTGTAGAAGTTACTTTTTATAATATTGAAATAGATTGATGTGAATGTCCTACAATATGCTGTACCAGAGAGTCACACTACTCAGTCCCGCGTCTTCACTTACACGTAATAACAGCGAGCTTTCACTACATCCCGACTAAATCGCAATCTTCTTACGATGCTTCTTTGTACTATAGTATCTACTCGTAGGAGCGTCCTTGGCCTTTTTATAATCTGCCTCGCAAAACAAACAATTGTAATACGACTATATCCCATTATTTTCGAATGTTTTGTTTCTTCCATCTATAGGTTTATTAAGTATGTGTAGGATAAATCAAATTTGTCTAGGAATTAGTATATTTGGCATGTTGAAATCATATCTAGGAGTCTGAATGCGCTTGTAAAGTTGTATTTTAAGATTGACTGACAGATTGGCGCAGTTGATAGCAACCCTGTTCTGTGCCGCTGGTCCCGGGTTCGATCCCCGGAGAGGTCAAACACTTGTGTGCATGAACATGTCTGTTTGACCTGTGTCTGGGTGTTTATTATATATATACTTACATAAGTATGTATTTATGTATATCAGGTTACATGCTACCATAGCACAGGCTTTGCCTACTCTCGGACCTGTAGACCCTTGTGTAGATGTTGTCCCATATTATTATTGTAAGATTATGTTTATTTATTCAAGTGATTATGTTGCTAGGTTTATAATGTATCTCATCTCACTTGGCAATCCGCAAATTGTTGCGTTTGACAACACTCAACCTTACTTACAGGATTAGTTTGACGTTAACTAAGATACGAGTAATATTACCAAGGAGTGTTTCGGTTGTCATTTTGTAATATTTGTATAAATAGCTCCTAAATTATTGAAACAATCTTGAACTAGTTTTTAACTTCTAAAATGAGGTGGATCTATGTTGGCAGATATTTTTATGGATGTTTCCTGATTTCCCAGAGACTAGACGCCTAGACCGGTTTGGGTTTAGTTCTTTAAAAGAGTGTACTTTCTTTTATGGTATAAATATATGACCCCCCGAAAATAAAATGGTTGAATGTGTGCGGTTGTTGTAACAAATCTTTATAACTAAACGATTTATATCAGCAGGACTATCACCTAGAGTTTACCAAATTTGCTTGGTCTTTTTTCAACTCTTTTATGCCTAACTCTAGCCTAATAGCCTAACGTTTATAATTTATTTAAGTTTGACTAAAAATTTTATATTCACACACTAGAGCTACTACATTTTGAGGAAAACTAAATATTGATTATTATATGTTTTTTTTTTAATGTATTTTAATGTGAAATTGTAATTGAACACGGCTCTCACTAACCTCAAATATATTTTAATAAACATTTATGAACACATGTACCTTTACTAAATCAATCGATTCGATAAAGTAAAACATTGTACAGAAGCCCTGAAGCCGTAAAATAACAAGAAAACTTTCCATCAATCAATCGTCGCCTCCGGCGCGGGCGCGGGAGCCGGTGTACCGATAGGAAACCTACGATTCCCAAATAATTATGGTCTATTTCAACTTTCTTTGCAAGAATTACTTACTTCTCTATTGTAATGTCATGGAATTAAAACGACTGGTAGATCGGTAACTACAGCGTTGAGTAACTGAGCTAATCTGTGGACAAATCAGTGATACTTTGCTATTCCGACTTTCATTCGGCACCCAAAACTTACGTTACTAATAATGTCCTCTCAGAAAATTTCAAGTTGTGTTGATAAAATAATAACTGGACAGAAATTTTATAAATAATTTTATCAAATTTCTGTCCAGTTTGAGGTTTGCGACCACACTTTCAAACTAAATTGTATTTTTTAATCGGTTCACAATTGCTGAAAATAACAATGAAAATGCATAATAAAATAGATACACACAAAGATAGAAGTTCCTCTTTTTTGGAAATCGGTTAAAAACAGATAATACTTCGTATAGAGGAAGGCATATGATTGCCTTTCTTTCTTCTTATTTCATCACGAAGTAATCAAATAATACATTAACATAAATTGATTTGTCATTCAAAATTTTAGTAGGGTATATAAGTTAAGATTATAAAAGTTAATAATATATATTTCTCGTTACCTGTTATGTACATTGCACGAGCTTGTTTGTACGCGTGACGTCACCTGCCGGCACCATCGGAAGACCAGCGCAGAAAACCATCATTATGCTGAGTTGGAGCCGGTTTGCACCAAGAAACTTAGATATTTATTTCCTCAACCAGCATTTTATTCGCTAAAATATATATTTCATTCAGATGGGTGAAAGTGGATGATGCTTGAGATCCTCTACTACAAATGCGACGGAAGAATTAACTTGGTGATGTCACGCTCATACATTAGTTCCAATTACGGCCACTTTACTGCGATCAAATAGGTAAATAATTCACAACGCAGAATGGTTTTTGATAATGGCCGCTGCTGGGTCGCAGAAGTTTTAACAAGGAGTCTTGATAAAGAAGGCTGCAATTAAAATGAACCAACGTTTGGAAAGCTACAGATTTTCCACAAGTTTTTGAATATAAAATAGCTGTAGTTCTTTGAGAGAACATATTTGGGGTTAAATTCGGATTAACTTAACTTCTCCTTATTCTGGAAAAATGCTTGCAAATCGAAAATCCAGGTATAAGTAGGTATATCTTAAAAAAAAACGATTGTTCTAAGTTTCAGTTTAAGTTCATAGCTTATTGGTATATACAATATTTCAATGCTCCTGGGTTGTCACGTCAGCAAGTTCAGGATAAGTTACAGGAAAAACTCATACATAAATATTAATTGCATCTGGGTGATTTGTGGCAATAATGTCGATGTAATTTTATTGACAACATGCATGGGTTATCACGAGTACCTGATAGTTGGTAAGGTCCTATTTAATATACACATTCTGTAAACATTATTACTTTTTGAGAATAAAATAAATTCGATGGAATTTTTTTAACTTATAAAATAAAAACACCCAGTTAAATATTCCATCTGTTTTTGTAGTAAGACTAAATAACATAATCTACAAATTGTATTTATCATAATAGTTATAATGATATAAGTAACTTAATTATAACTGTTCCATTCTCATCGTCTGAGCGCGCAGCAAACGATTCTTTCGTTGTCGATACATTGTCCAATGCTCTCGAGAGAATCTACTGCACAGAGTCACAAGTGTCATTGGAACTACTTGGTGTGACAACAATATATCTATTATTAAATATATATACAACTTAAGTTCTATATCTAAACTGTCAAGCAATAGATAAACTAGAACAAAAATATCACACAGAATAGTGACACCAATGAGTGATATAAAATGACTTACAGACGATTTAGTCAAAGAACAAAATTTAGCTGAAATAATTAATTTTACAAATAAACATATCGATATAGTGATAATAGTGACAAGCAGTAACAATAAACTGTGACCGTATACATGACTGTTTATTCTATTTAGTTCATTCACGTTTAAATAGTAACAAAGCTGTTGCAAAGCTAACACGACTGCTGCCACGCCTAATGTCAAAACAGTCACTCTTCGTTTTTCGTAACTTTTGACCAATCTCACATTTTTTCCGCTGAACACTAAAAGAAAGTGTCTTATATATGCAATAGCTACAGCATTCAATGAAGAACAAATACCTACTATTAAAGAAACGTGAGTTAAAATGTTTAATAAGTACATATGTATCGTCTTGAAGTTGATGAAACGAAACGCACAAGGCGAAAGTCGATCGACATATTATTTGATTGATAATGATGTAGTTTTGCAACGATCTCCATTGTGGCAGTAGACACCATGTAAGAATCACCAATACACTACACATTATTGATGCGATGCTTCCTGATGCAAATATGAAGAAATTGAATTGGTAGTACACGGTGTAGTACAGAGTTTCATTCATTTTTAATGCTCATTATTTCTTCTTTGCTTTCGCTGAAGGTAATTTATTTATTAGTTAAATTTCTTCTAGAAGCGCAAGACTCGGGACTTTTACATCAAAAACATTTGAATACGTATGAGCGGTGTTTGATATCTGCTTTTAGAACAATATCGTAATTCATGTAACTTTAATTCCCAAATGTATTTTAATAATTTAAATAATTATATTTGGAGTAATTATAACCAAAATATCTAACGAAATAATAACAAACCAACTAACAAGCTGATTAGTGACGTGCACTTGCAAACATTCATTAAAAATAATGGTGTTGATAAACATACTGAAAATAAAATTACAAGGCAAGCTGCACTTTGTCCCAAGTTTACTTGTATAGTCAACCATGTTGGAATAATTAATATGGTTAAGAAAGCCAAATCCAAATCTCATAGTTTTCTTCTTATTTCCATTCAACTTAGGTAGTAAAATCATATTAACTCTGCTTTATTGGCAAAATGAACAAAATATAAAACTTTAACATAGTCTGAGTAGAATACCCAAAGAATAATAGCATGACGAATGTATTTTGATAAATAAATTCATATATTATAGTCGAGCTCCCACACTCAGGACATAACATTTGCTTGCGTGTTGAAGAAATGCATTAAATACAAGATACGCTTAAATGTCAGAATACTACTAAACTGAAACAAAAGTAAAGATATTCTGCTCTGTATTTCGAGCACTTTATCTGTTACTAGACTGATATCGCATGATCCTTGTTTGTGAATTGTGATATTTTGATATACCTTACTATCAATAAATAAATAAAAGTGCATGCGAGAACTTATTTCTATATCCGTAGATTCGATAATGATCTAATTAGTTTGTTATTTACTAACCAACAATCATCAAACAAAAACAATCATTTGTTCTACTCTCAAGTTCATGATACAGCTGTACTGTGACTTTTAATAGTGATATAATATTAATTTATTCCATAAATCAGCATGTATTATACAATAACATTGACAATAGCCGTGATCTCAGGATCTTTAGTGTCAATATTGTGTTCGTCAATTTTGATGACAGCATGGTTTTTAATGCCACATTGGAGATCCTTACAGAACTACATAAGTATAAACCAAGTGCTCTTCGGAACTCTACATCTGTGTTGGTTTGCTTCAAGCTTTACGCTTTCTCTATATCACTTTTATCCGGATTTATTTTATACAATAAATATTAGCCTTTTCATCGTGACGGTTTGCTGGTCTCTGAACGCAACAATTCTTGCATACATCAGACTTGTGTTAGTGTTGAACCAGAAAATGAGTTATGAAAAGAGATGGGCGACTATTTCTACTTTCCTGATGGCAGGAACACTGGTGGTTTTATCTGAGATTAACTGCAGCATCTACGATAAAAACATTAGATTTCTCAGCAGTAGTCTTTCTGTTTGTATCCTGATGACTCTTTCATTGGTGCTGTTTGGAAAAATTGTGAAGTCAGTAATGTCTTGCGGTAAAACTAGTATCTCCAAACGGCGACTTAGCCACATCACTTCCTTGATTGGTGTCGCTGTCATCTGTGATGGCTTTACTATTTGTTATTACTTCTGTGCTATGTTTTCGATTAAATCAGATAGGTTTTACTCTATATTGTTAGATTCATTGTTTGCGTATCGTGTAGTTCCTCAAACAATAGTCATATTATATAATAAAGTGACAAGAGAACATTGGTTAAAATATAAACATAGAAGAGACCGTTTGCTTCGCGCTGAACGAATGGAGCTGTGAGATGCTTCAAACTTCAACAAAAAATTAATTATACCACGTTATAATAATATTAAAAAACTGCCTACTCTTTTTATGTTGAGCATTTACTTGCCAGCAATACTATATTCTGTCAATATTACAAAAAGTTCGATGCCAATTAGCTTGTTCATTTAATTAATATTAATCTCTGTTTTTGGTTAATTAGTCTTCAAAATTGTTGATTTGCTAGTTGTGTAGTATATTTATTGTTTTGTTGTAGCTCATAGCGTACTTGTATCAGAAAGAGAATTTTAAAATATGTTTTTAAGAGTTTACTAAGATTGTAACAAATAACTGCGTGAATAATATATTGTTTCTAATATTTTAGTTCAGATAAACTTTTTAATGTCACGATTTGGGAAAGAATAACTGATAAATAGCAAAAGAAGAACCATCATAATTTTGTTCTAAATTATGAAAGAAACCTAATATCATAACTGATAAATCACATTCAGCAATGGGAGAAAGCCATGTAAATATCGAAGACATTTACGATATAATCAATACTGTGATTTATATATCTGGATTTATATCTTCGATATTATGCTGCCTATTAGTAGTGACAGCCTGGTATTTAATGCCACCATGGAGAACATTGCAAAATTATATCATTTTAAATCAAATATTTCTTCGGTTTACCTATATGCTGTTCGTATTGCTTCATTCTATCTATCCCACAATAAGTATTAACTTCGCTGTTGAAGGATGTCATGTCATTTATATAACAGGTATTTCTTGGACTTTTAATGCAGTAGTTCTCGCATATCTGAGGCAGTTTATATTAGTATTCAATGGAAAAACGATGAGGCTAGGGAAAAGTTACGAGAAAAGAAGTGTTACTTTGTCAACATTTGGAATAGCAGCCATTTTGTTTATTTTGCATAAAACTATTGTAAAAATATACGAAATATTTTTATACGATAGTTCTCCATCAAATGTTTTATTAGGATTTATTTGTACGTTAGTAATGAGTGCATCATTATTCCTATTTATAAAACTGTTATAAACTTTAATAAAATCTCAACGAATTGTTATGATTTGTTTCATCTATTTTTTTAATAAACATTTATGAACACATGTACCTTTACTAAATCAATCGTTTCGATAAAGTAAAACATTGTACAGAAGCCCTGAAGCCGTAAAATAACAAGAAAACTTTCCATCAATCAATCGTCGCCTCCGGCGCGGGCGCGGGAGCCGGTGTACCGACAGGAAACCTACGATTCCCAAATAATTATGGTCTACTTCAACTTTCTTTGCAAGACCTACTTACTTCTCCATTATAATGTCATGGAATTAAAACGACTGGTAGATAGAACGGTAATTACAGCATTGAGTAACTGAGCTAATCTGTGGACAAATCAGTGTGGACAATCTTTCATTCGGCACCCAAAACTTGCGTTACCAATAATGTCCTCTCAGAAAATTTCAAGTTGTGTTGATAAAATAATAACTGGACAGAAATTTTATAAATAATTTTATCAAATTTGTGTCCAGTTTGAGGATTGCGACCACACTTTCAAACTATTTTTGTATTTTTTAATCAGTTTACAATTGCTAAAAATTACAATGAAAATGCATAATAAAATAAATACACACAAAGATAGAACTTCCTCTTTTTACTTCGTATAGAGGAAGACATATGATTGCCTTTCTTTCTTCTTATTTCATCACGAAGTAAACAATAATACATTGACATAAATTAATTTGTCATTCAAAATTTTATTAGTTATATAAGTTAAGATTATAAAAGTTAATAATATATATTTCTCGTTACCTGTTATGTACATTGCACGAGCTTGTTTGTACGCTTGACGTCACCTGTCGGCACTATAGGAAGACCAGCGCAGAAAACCATCATTATGCTGAGTTGGAGCCGGTTTGCACCAAGAAACTTAGATATTTATTCCCTCAACCAGCATTTTATTCGCTAAAATATATATTTCATTCAGATGGGTGAAAGTGGATGATACTTGAGATCCTCTACTACAAATGCGACGGAAGAATTAACTTGGTGATGTCACGCTCATACATTAGTTCCAATTACGGCCACTTTACTGCGATCAAAGAGGTAAATAATTCACAACGCAGAATGGTTTTTGATAATGGCCGCTGCTGGGTCGCAGAAGTTTTAACAAGGAGTCTTGATAAAGAAGGCTGCAATTAAAATGAACCAAAGTTTGGAAAGCTACAGATTTTCCACAAGTTTTTGAATATAAAATAGCTGTAGTTCTTTGAGAGAACATATTTGGGGTTAAATTTGGATTAAATCTGGAATAATTTTGTTCATATTCAGAATTGAGACATAGTCATTTCTAAATGGTATTTAAGCACAAAATATTTAACTACTTCTCCTTATTCTGGAAAAATGCTTGCAAATCGAAAATCCAGGTATAAATATATCTTTAAAAAAAAACGATTGTTCTAAGTTTCAGTTTAAGTTCATAGCTTATTGGTATATACAATATTTCAATGCTCCTGGGTTGTCACGTCAGCAAGTTCAGGATAAGTTACAGGAAAAACTCATACATAAATATTAATTGCATCTGGGTGATTTGTGGTAATAATGTCGATGTAATTTTATTGACAACATGCATGGGTTATCACGAGTACCTGATAGTTGGTAAGGTCCAATTTAATATAGTATCGTTCACATTCAGTAAACATTATTACTTTTTAAGAATAAAATAAAATCGATGGAATTTTTTCACCTATGAAATAAAAACACCCAGTTAAATATTATTTATTATTACTTTTTAATGATTATTGTATACTCAGATCACCCACATAAAACTTTGGTACATTCCACTTTGTTTATCCAGGTGATCACAATAGAATACCAAATTTTACACTCAGTTATAGCTCATCCAGATATTCCATCTGTTTTTGTAGTAAGACTAAATAACATAATCTACAAATTGTATTTATCATAATAGTTATAATGATATAAGTAACTTTATTATAACTGTTCCATTCTCATCGTCTGAGCGCGCAGCAAACGATTCTTTCGTTGTCGATACATTGTCCAATGCTCTCGAGAGAATCTACTGCACAGAGTCACAAGTGTCATTGGAACTACTTGGTGTGACAACAATATATCTATTATTAAATATATATACAACTTAAGTTCTATATCTAAACTGTCAAGCAATAGATAAACTAGAACAAAAATATCACACAGAATAGTGACAAAAATGAGTGATATAAAATGACTTAGAGACGATTTAGTCAAAGAACAAAATTTAGCTGAAATAATTAATTTTACAAATAAACATATCGATATAGTGATAATAGTGACAAGCAGTAACAATAAACTGTGACCGTATACATGACTGTTTATTCTATTTAATTCATTCACGTTTAAATAGTAACAAAGCTGTTGCAAAGCTAACACGACTGCTGCCACGCCTAATGTCAAAACAGTCACTCTTCGTTTTTCGTAACTTTTGACCAATCTCACATTTTTTCCGCTGAACACTAAAAGAAACTGTTTTATATATGCAATACGAGTAGCTTCAGCATTCAATGAAGAACAAATACCTACTATTAAAGAAACGTGAGTTAAAATGTTTAAGACATATATATCGTCTTGAAGTTAATGAAACGAAACGCACAAGCTGAATGTCGATCGACATATTATTTGATTGATAATGATGTAGTTTTGCAACGATCTCCATTGTGGCAGTAGACACCATGTTAGAATCACCAATACACTACACATTATTGATGCGATGCTTCCTGATGCAAATATTAAGAAATTAAATCGGTAGTGCTTTTTTTTCTTATTTGATTTCGCTGAAGGTAATTAGTGAAATTTCTTCTAGAAGCGCAAGACTCGGGACTTTTACATCAAAAACATTCGAATACGTATGAACGGTGTTTGATATCTGCTTCTAGAACAATATCGTAATTCATGTAACTTTAATTCCCAAATGTATTTTAATAATTTAAATAATTATATGTGGAGTAATTATAACCAAAATATCTAACGAAATAACAACAAACCCTAACAAGCTGATTAGTGACGTGCAATTGCAAACATTCATTAAAAATAATGGTGTTGATTACAAGGCAAGCTGCACTTTGTCCCAAGTTTACTTGTATAGTCAACCATGTTGGAATAATTAATATGGTTAAGAAAGCCAAATCCAAATCTCATAGTTTATTTCCATTCAACTTATGTAGTAAAATCATATTAACTCTGCTTTATTGGCAAAACGAACAAAATATAAAACTTTAACATAGTCTGAGTAGAATACCCAAAGAATAATAGCATGACGAATGTATTTTGATAAATAAATTCATATATTATAGTCGAGCTTCCACACTCAGGACATAACATTTGCTTGCGTGTTGAAGAAATGCATTAAATACAAGATACGCTTAAATGTCAGAATACTACTAAACTGAAACAAAAGTAAAGATATTCTGCTCTGTATTTTGAGCACTTTATCTGTTACTAGACTGATATCGCATGATCCTTGTTTGTGAATTGTGATATTTTGATATACCTTACTATCAATAAATAAATAAAAGTGCATGCGAAAACTTATTTCTATATGCGTAGATTCGATAATGATCTAATTAGTTTCTTATTTACTAACCAACAATCATCAAACAAAAACAATCATTTGTTCTACTCTCAAGTATATGATACAGCTGCACTGTGACTTTCATACTGATTTAATATTAATTTATTCCATAAATCAGCATGTATTATACAATAACATTGACAATAGTCGTGATCTCAGGATCTTTAGTGTCAATATTGTGTTCGTCAATATTGATGACAGCATGGTTTTTAATGCCACATTGGAGATCCTTACAGAACTACATAAGTATATACCAAGTGCTCTTCGGAACTCTACATCTGTGTTGGTTTGCTTCTAACTATACGCTTTCTCTATACCACTCTTATCCGGATTTATTTTATAAAATAAGTACTAGCCTTTTCATCGTGACGGTTTGCTGGTCTCTAAACGCAACAATTCTTGCATACATCAGGCTTGTGTTAGTGTTGAACCAGAAAATGAGTTATGAAAAGAGATGGGCGACTATTTCTACTTTCCTGATGGCAGGAACACTGGTGGTTTTAGTTGAGATTAACTGCAGCATCTACGGTGAAAAAATTAGATTTCACAGCAGTAGTCTCTCTGTTTGTATCTTGATGACTCTTTCATTGGTGCTGTTTGGAAAAATTGTGAAGTCAGTAATGTCTTGCGGTAAAACTAGTATCTCCAAACGGCGACTTAGCTACATCACTTCCTTGATTGGTGTCGCTGTCATCTGTGATGGCTTTACTATTTGTTATTACTTCTGTGCTATGTTTTCGATTAAATCAGATAGGTTTTACTCTATATTGTTAGATTCATTGTTTGCGTATCGTGTAGTTCCTCAAACAATAGTCATATTATATAATAAAGTGACAAGAGAACATTGGTTAAAATATAAACATAGAAGAGACCGTTTGCTTCGCGCTGAACGAATGGAGCTGTGAGATGCTTCAAACTTCAACAAAAAATTAATTATACCACGTTATAATAATATTAAAAAACTGCCTACTCTTTTTATGTTGAGCATTTACTTGCCAGCAATACTATATTCTGTCAATATTACAAAAAGTTCGATGCCAATTAGCTTGTTCATTTAATTAATATTAATCTCTGTTTTTGGTTAATTAGTCCTCAAAATTGTTGATTTGCTAGTTGTGTAGTATATTTATTGTTTTGTTGTAGCTCATAGCGTACTTGTATCAGAAAGAGAATTTTAAAATATGTTTTTAAGAGTTTACTAAGATTGTAACAAATAACTGCGTGAATAATATATTGTTTCTAATATTTTAGTTTAAATAATAATAATAATATTTTAGATAAACTTTTTAATGTCACGATTTGGGAAAGAATAACTGATAAATAGCAAAAGAAGAACCATCATAATTTTGTTCTTAATTATGAAAGAAACCTAATATCATAACTGATAAATCACATTCAGCAATGGGAGAAAGCCATGTTAATATCGAAGACATTTACGATATGATCAATACTGTGATTTATATATCTGGATTTATATCTTCGATATTATGCTGCTAGTAGTGACAGCCTGGTATTTAATGCCACCATGGAGAACATTGCAAAATTATATCATTTTAAATCAAATATTTCTTCGGTTTACCTATATGCTGTTGGTATTGCTTCATTCTATCTATCCCATAATAAGTATTAACTTCGCTGTTGAAGGATGCCATGTCATTTATATAACAGGTATCTCTTGGACTTTTAATGCAGTAGTTCTCGCATATCTGAGGCAGTTTATATTAGTATTCAATGGAAAAACGATGAGGCTAGGGAAAAGTTACGAGAAAAGAAGTGTTACTTTGTCAACATTTGGAATAGCAGCCATTTTGTTTATTTTGCATAAAACTATTGTAAAAATATACGAAATATTATTATACGATAGTTCTCCATCAAATGTCGTATTAGGATTTATTTGTACGTTAGTAATGAGTGCAACATTATTCCTATTTATAAAACTGTTATAAACTTTAATAAAATCTCAACGAATTGTTATGATTTGTTTCATCTATTTTTTTAATAAACATTTATGAACACATGTACCTTTACTAAATCAATCGTTTCGATAAAGTAAAACATTGTACAGAAGCCCTGAAGCCGTAAAATAACAAGAAAACTTTCCATCAATCAATCGTCGCCTCCGGCGCGGGCGCGGGAGCCGGTGTACCGATAGGAAACCTACGATTCCCAAATAATTATGGTCTACTTCAACTTTCTTTGCAAGACCTACTTACTTCTCCATTATAATGTCATGGAATTAAAACGACTGGTAGATAGAACGGTAATTACAGCATTGAGTAACTGAGCTAATCTGTGGACAAATCAGTGTGGACAATCTTTCATTCGGCACCCAAAACTTGCGTTACCAATAATGTCCTCTCAGAAAATTTCAAGTTGTGTTGATAAAATAATAACTGGACAGAAATTTTATAAATAATTTTATCAAATTTCTGTCCAGTTTGAGGATTGCGACCACACTTTCAAACTAAATTGTATTTTTTAATCAGTTTACAATTGCTAAAAATTACAATGAAAATGCATAATAAATACACACAAAGATAGAACTTCCTCTTTTTACTTCGTATAGAGGAAGACATATGATTGCCTTTCTTTCTTCTTATTTCATCACGAAGTAAACAATAATACATTGACATAAATTAATTTGTCATTCAAAATTTTATTAGTTATATAAGTTAAGATTATAAAAGTTAATAATATATATTTCTCGTTAACTGTTTTGTACATTGCACGAGCTTGTTTGTATGCGTGACGTCACCTGCCGGCACCATCGGAAGACCAGCGCAGAAAACCATCATTATGCTGAGTTGGAGCCGGTTTGCACCAAGAAACTTAGATATTTATTCCCTCAACCAGCATTTTATTCGCTAAAATATATATTTCATTCAGATGGGTGAAAGTGGATGATACTTGAGATCCTCTACTACAAATGCGACGGAAGAATTAACTGGGTGATGTCACGCTCATACATTAGTTCCAATTACGGCCACTTTACTGGGATCAAAGACGTAGATAATTCACAACGCAGTATGGTTTTTGATAATGGCCGCTGCTGGGTCGCAGAAGTTTTAACAAGGAGTCTTGATAAAGAAGGCTGCAATTAAAATGAACCAAAGTTTGGAAAGCTACAGATTTTCCACAAGTTTTTGAATATAAAATAGCTGTAGTTCTTTGAGAGAACATATTTGGGGTTAAATTTGGATTAAATCTGGAATTATTTTGTTCATATTCAGAATTGAGACATAGTCATTTCTAAATGGTATTTAAGCACAAAATATTTAACTACTTCTCCTTATTCTGGAAAAATGCTTGCAAATCGAAAATCCAGATATAAGTAGGTATATCTTAAAAAAAAAACGATTGTTCTAAGTTTCAGTTTAAGTTCATAGCTTATTGGTATATACAATATTTCAATGTTCCTGGGTTGTCACGTCAGCAAGTTCAGGATAAGTTACAGGAAAAACTCATACATAAATATTAATTGCATCTGGGTGATTTGTGGTAATAATGTCGATGTAATTTTATTGACAACATGCATGGGTTATCACGAGTACCTGATAGTTGGTAAGGTCCAATTTAATATAGTATCGTTCACATTCAGTAAACATTATTACTTTTTAAGAATAAAATAAAATCGATGGAATTTTTTCACCTATGAAATAAAAACACCCAATTAAATATTATTTATTATTACTTTTTAATGATTATTGTATACTCAGATCACCCACATAAAATTTTGGTACATTCCACTTTGTTTATCCAGGTGATCACAATAGAATACCAAATTTTACACTCAGTTATAGCTCATCCAGATATTCCATCTGTTTTTGTAGTAAGACTAAATAACATAATCTACAAATTGTATTTATCATAATAATATAATGATATAAGTAACTTTATTATAATTGTTCCATTCTCATCGTCTGAGCGCGCAGCAAACGATTCTTTCGTTGTCGATACATTGTCCAATGCTGTCGAGAGAATCTACTGCACAGAGTCACAAGTGTCATTGGAACTACTTGGTGTGACAACAATATATCTATTATTAAAAATATATACAACTTAAATTCTATATCTAAACTGTCAAGCAATAGATAGACTAGAACAAAAATATCACACAGAATAGTGACACCAATAAGTGATATAAAATGACTTACAGACGATTTAGTCAAAGAACAAAATTTAGCTGAAATAATTAATTTTACAAATAAACATATCGATATAGTGATAATAGTGACAAGCAGTAACAATAAACTGTGACCGTATACATGACTGTTTATTCTATTTAATTCATTCACGTTTAAATAGTAACAAAGCTGTTGCAAAGCTAACACGACTGCTGCCAGGCCTAATGTCAAAACAGTCACTCTTCGTTTTTCGTAACTTTTGACCAATCTCACATTTTTTCCGCTGAACACTAAAAGAAAGTGTCTTATATATGCAATAGCTACAGCATTCAATGAAGAACAAATACCTACTATTAGAGAAACGTGAGTTAAAATGTTTAATACATATGTATCGTCTTGAAGTTGATGAAACGAAACGCACAAGGTGAATGTCGATCGACATATTATTTGATTGATAATGATGTAGTTTTGCAACGATCTCCATTGTGGCAGTAGACACCATGTAAGAATCACCAATACACTACACATTATTGATGCGATGCTTCCTGATGCAAATATGAAGAAATTGAATTTGTAGTACACGGTGTAGTACAGAGTTTCATTCATTTTTAATGCTCATTATTTCTTCTTTGCTTTCGCTGAAGGTAATTAGTTAAATTTTTTCTAGAAGCGCAAGACTCGGGACTTTCACATCAAAAACATTTGAATACGTATGAGCGGTGTTTGATATCTCCTTCTAGAACAATATCGTAATTCATGTAACTTTAATTCCCAAATGTATTTTAATAATTTAAATAATTATTATATGTGGAGTAATTATAACCAAAATATCTAACGAAATAACAACAAACCAACTAACAAGCTGATTAGTGACGTGCAATTGCAAACATTCATTAAAAATAATGGTGTTGATAAACATACTGAAAATAAAATTACAAGGCAAGCTGCACTTTGTCCCAAGTTTACTTGTATAGTCAACCATGTTGGAATAATTAATATGGTTAAGAAAGCCAAATCCAAATCTCATAGTTTATTTCCATTCAACTTATGTAGTAAAATCATATTAACTCTGCTTTATTGGCAAAATGAACAAACACAAGACACAACAGTCAATCAATCAATGAATCAAATATTTATTGACGATTAAATTTAATACGCTTCAGTGTCACAATACTACTAAACTGAAACAAAAGTAAAGATATTCTGCTCTGTTTTTTGAGCACTTTATCTGTTACTAGACTGATATCGCGTGATCCTTGTTTGTGAATTGTGATATTTTGATAAACCTTACTATCAATAAATAAATAAATAAATAAAAGTGCATGCGCGAACTTATTTCTATATGCGTAGATTCGATAATGATCTAATTAGTTTGTTATTTACTAACCAACAATCATCAAACAAAAACAATCATTTGTTCTACTCTCAAGTATATGATACAGCTGTACTGTGACTTTCATACTGATTTAATATTAATTTATTCCATAAATCAGCATGTATTATACAATAACATTGACAATAGTCGTAATCTCAGGATCTTTAGTGTCAATATTGTGTTCGTCAATATTGATGACAGCATGGTTTTTAATGCCAAATTGGAGAACCTTACAGAACTACATAAGTATCAACCAAGTGCTCTTCGGAACTCTACATCTGTGTTGGTTTGCTTCTAACTATACGCTTTCTCTATACCACTCTTATCCGGATTTATTTTATAAAATAAGTACTAGCCTTTTTATCGTGACGGTTTGCTGGTCTCTGAACGCAACAATTCTTGCATACATCAGGCTTGTGTTTGTGTTGAACCAGAAAATGAGTTATGAAAAGAGATGGGCGACTATTTCTACTTTCCTGATGGCAGGAACACTGGTGGTTTTAGTTGAGATTAACTGCAGCATTTACGGTGAAAAAATTAGATTTCACAGCAGTAGTCTCTCTGTTTGTATCTTGATGACTCTTTCATTGGTGCTGTTTGGAAAAATTGTAAAGTCAGTAATGTCTTGCGGTAAAACTAGTATTTCCAAACGGCGACTTAGCCACATAACTTCCTTGATTGGTGTCGCTGTCATCTGTGATGGCTTTACTATTTGTTATTTCTTCTGTGCTATGTTTTCGACTAAATCAGATAGGTTTTACGCTATATTGTTAGATTCATTGTTTGCGTATCGTGTAGTTCCTCAAACTATAGTCATATTATTTAATAAAGTGACAAGAGAACGTTGGCTAAAATATAAACATAGAAGAGACCGTTTGCTTCGCGCTGAACGAATGGAGCTGTGATTTGCTTCAAACTGAAATATATATTATAATATATATTTCAGTTTGTTATAATGATATTAAAAAAATGCGTGCTCTTTTTATGTTGAGCAATACTATGTTCAGTCAATATTATAAAATGTTCGTTTCCAATTAGCTTGTTCATTTAATTAATATTAATTTCTGTTTTTGGTTAATTAGTCTTCAAAATTGTTGATTTGCTAGTTATGTATATGACGGCGCGTTTAAATCATCGAGAGTGAACGGCAAGGACGGCTGTTAGTTGTCAGCGTCAGTGAGAGCGAGATGTCATTGCCGTTGACTCTGACGCAACACCAAGCACTAGCGCAGCGTGGAGGAACCCGAACTATCACGGTATTACAAGACGGCAATCGGTTTGCATCGCATACGTGTGTTACGTGTTTGGTGGAGTGTCGGCTGACTAAGCGAAAATAGTGATTGGACAATACTTCCGAAACATCTTTTGTGTCGATTACTGTATTGAGTAGAAAATTATAACGAATTACTACACGTCTTGGTTTTACTCTCCTCGCCCGACTACCCGCGCCCGGCCGTAGTGAAATACACGATGACAGACACATCTGATAAAGAGGGCCCCCCCCTATATATATCAGAAGTGGGATTCGAAGGGCAAGCCTCGGGAGAGTTGAACGATGATCGCGAACAAGTCTCACACGGTTTTTTGCGTAATATGGAGATTCTGCTATCCCGACTTCTGAAGACGACACAATCCCCTTCAACTTCAAATAATACGGCAGCAAAACTTATTCGCTTCGATCCAGACGAAAATGATGCAGATATAGAAGGTTGGTGCAGAGTGACGGAGATAATCGTGGAAAGTAGAAAATTAGAAGGTGCAGAGCTTTTGTTAGCGCTTACACATGCTCTTCAAGGACGTGCAGCTATGTGTTTGACAAAATTGCAAACATCACGTTTGACATGGAGCCAGATAAAAGAGGTACTCCTTGCAAAATTTGGAAAACCGATTACTTCGACGAAATACTGAGATTCCAAGTTAACCCGAAGGAAACAGCTTGTGAAGCGGCAACGCGACTTTGGACATTGGTAGAGCAGATTCCTCGCACTGAAATGCCAGAAGATGTCATCACGGGGTTTGTGTGTTCCGTTTTATGTCAAAAAGATGCCATTATGCGTCGTGAGCTACACTCTTGCAATGTGACTACTAGAAGCCAACTGTTCCGAGTATTAAGGGGCATCTCTTCAAAACGGAAACATGAAGGACAAGACAGTAATGACAACGAAGCAAAGAAAAGTCGATTCAACGAGCCACGCTTCATGGGAGCGTGTCATCGGTGTGGTCTGCAGGGCCATAGACAGGCAGACTGCCGCAGACGTCGTGAAGACCTCAACGACAAGGCCATTGCGAAAACAACTGACCATCCTCAAAAGCAGCAGACCCCCTCGCGGCCTCTTACCTGCTTCGTGTGCGGACAACAGGGCCACGTGGTGTCAACGTGTCCACATCGCAAGGGGCCGAACGAGCGGTTGGCAGTCAAAGAAGTCCACCTGTGCGAGAGAAGACCGGCAGCTGGCACCCTAACTACATCCTCCGGTGAGCCCGTTTCTTTTCTCTTTGACAGTGGTTCCGCCTGCTCGCTAGTAACTTGTAGTTTAGCTGATAGACTGACGGGCACTAAGCGTAACGATTCGGTGTACCTCACGGGTATAGAAAAAAACAACGTCGTGAAATGTTGCTCCCAGATTCTCAGTCCCATCGATATTCAGGGTATCCCACTAACAGTTTTATTCCATGTAGTTCCCGATGCGGCTATTAGCAAAAAGGTGATTATAGTCGAAGTAAGCAACGATCGAATTCTTTTCTCTTTGCGTAAAGAAGTTGATATGGTAGAAAAAACGAGTCAGATTGATTTTAATAACATCGAAACTGATTTACATGGCGAAGATAGGACAGCTCTCATCAAAATATTACAAAAATACCGTGACTTCTTCACGGATGGTATACCCACGCGCCGCGTCACTACCGGTTATATGCGCATAGAGCCGATAGACCCAAACAAAACCGTACAACGACGTCCTTACAGATTGTCCCCCGCAGAAAAAGAAGTAGTTAGGGATAAAATAGATAATCTTCTCAAGGCAGGTGTCATTCGAGAGAGTACATCAACCTTCGCTAGCCCTATACTACTTGTGAAAAAAAAGGATGGCTCGGATAGAATGTGTGTCGACTATCGCGAACTAAATTCCAACACTCGCCCTGAACATTACCCCTTGCCCATAATTGATGAGCAAATAGATCGACTTCATGGTGCGTGCTTCTTCTCCACTCTAGATATGGCATCAGGCTATCATCAGATCTTGATAGATCCAGAGGGCGATAGCATAGCTCGCACGGCGTTTGTGACCCCTGAAGGTCAATACGAATACCTGGCTATGCCGTTTGGGTTGCGTAATGCAGCTCCAAAGGTGCATTAACAAAGCGCTAGGTGCCTTAAAAGACACTGTGACCCTGGCTTACATGGACGATGTCCTCTGCTATTCCAATGACGTCACACAAGGATTGGATCGGCTAGACCATACTCTAAAGGCCCTATCTGAAGCAGGTTTTACATTAAACATACGTAAATGTAAATTCATGAAGAGTGAGGTAAACTACCTAGGCTATGTAATAAAATCTGGCGAGATCACCCCAAATCCTGAAAAAATAAAAGCTCTGGCGAATGCTCCTGCTCCCCGAACCGTGACTCAGGTTCGTCAATTTTTAGGTTTAGCGTCATATTTTCGGCGATTCATCCCAAGTTACACTAGCCTGGTAGGCCCGTTATACCCGTTGACGAAACTGAAAGGGCCAATAACATGGACAGGTGTACATGACGCCGTTCACAAAAAAATAATCGGCATGCTAACCGCGGAGCCAGTACTAACGATTTTTGACCCGAAATTACCGGTAGAACTTCACACAGACGCGAGCTCCGAAGGTTATGGCGCAATACTTATTCAAAAACGGGGCAATTTACCTCATGTAATATCTTACTTCAGCCGCCGAACAACAGATGCCGAATCTCGCTATCATTCGTACGAGCTAGAAGCCCTAGCGGTCGTTCGCGCTGTCGAACACTTCAGGCACTACTTGTACGGGCAGCATTTCACAATCTTCACGGACTGCAACTCGCTAAAAGCATCAAAATCCAAAACCGACCTGACCCCCCGCGTTCACCGTTGGTGGGCCTTTCTCCAGGCCTACGATTTTGACATAATTCACAAACAAGGCAGCAGCATGGGGCACGCCGACTTTCTTTCCAGGAATCCAACAGCCGAATCTTCGAGAGAGTGTCATGAAGCTGACTCTTCCGTAAAGACTAAACTCGTCCGGTTCGTAGAACTTCATCAGGACTGGTTAACGGTCGAACAAAAGAGGGATAGTGAGATTCAAGATTTAGTCGAAAAGCACAAAAACAAAGAACTTCCTGAGACTATATCTCACACATATGACGTTCGAAGTGGTATACTATACCGAAAAATTGAACGAAACAAAAACAGTTACCGGCTCCCCGTTGTTCCGCGTTCTCTCACGTGGACTTTGATCAATCACGTTCACTCAGAGATAAAGCACTTAGGCGCGGAAAAAACCCTAGATAAGCTCTATGAGCAATACTGGTTTCCACAGATGTCAAAGTCGGTTCGCAAATTTGTGGATTCCTGTATAGTGTGCAAAGCGTCTAAAGGCCCATCCGGCGCTAGTCAGATGAGACTTCACCCGATCCCAAAAGTCTCTACCCCATGGCATACTATACACATCGATATCACCGGTAAACTAAGTGGCAAAAGTGACCAAAAAGAATATGCTTCAGTGATCATCAATGCTTTTACTAAGTATACCCTCCTCGAGTATACCTCTTCCCTAGACTCGGCAAGCGCAGTCAAAGCGCTGAAAAAGGCTGTGTGTCTTTTTGGAGCGCCAAAACGCATCATAACCGATCAAGGTAGATGCTACGTAAGTTCCGAGTTTAGAGAATTTTGCAGCGTCCATTCTATAGAAATTCACCTCATCGCCACTGGCTCTAGTAGAGCAAACGGTCAGGTGGAACGAGTTATGCGCACCCTTAAAAGCTTACTCACCATTGTCGAGAACGACCCCAGTAAAGTATGGCGTGATGAACTCCTTGATGTGCAGTTAGCTTTGAATAGTACAAGATCCCGAGTCACGGGTTACACACCCACGGAACTCATGTTCGGAATAACAGCTCAATCTCTAGGTATAGCCCAAATATCCCCCAGCTCTGAACTTGCCCCTCGTTCCGACCTAGACACAATAAGACAAAATGCAGCTGATAACATAGCAAAAGCAGCAACGTCTGAAGTAAGTCGGTTCAATGTAGGCAAAGCTGCGGTAAAACCATTCCTCAAAGGCGAATACGTCTTTATAAAAAATAATGAGCGCAACCAAACCAAACTTAATAGAAAATTTAAAGGTCCTTTTCTCATTACCAAAGTGTTAGAAAATGATAGGTACGAACTAAAAAATATTGACGGGTCTAATAGAACCTACAAATTTGCACATGAGAATTTGCGTTTAGTGCCTAGAGGTCTTGACGGCTTGCAAGAAGTAGCTACTATTGTAACATATGATATCGGTGAGGCGGCCGAGACGGCGGGTCAGGGTCAGACAGATGGAGCGGTATCATCAGACGATGATTATGATATGATATCGATCTCTAGTTCACATACTGCAATCGCTAGCTCGGCTACCCTTTCAGCTTCAGAGTGTGAAGATTTCTAAAATGTAAGTAAGCCATGCATGTGTCTATCTAAATCAAGAGTTCGGTCAAACTGTTCTTTGGTCGTCTGTTTATAGCTGCAACCATCATATGAGATGATGTGTTTTTGAGTTACGAGGCCGTCCGGTCCAGGTCGTCATATGAGATAATGAGTTGGTCGTAGGGACACCTCTGTTGAGTTTTATTTGCATGAGGCCAAATACCACAATACGTGTACCAGGAATAGCTGCGAGGCCGTCCGGTCCATGTCGTTATAGGAGATGACGGGTCATGGTCGAAGGGACACCTCGAGCTAGTCTCATTTGCGTGAGGTCAAATGATGAGTGTATCCATTCGGGAGTATACACATGTGTGAAATTATATCTTGTATGTCAGGACAGGACGAGCTAAGTGAATGTGGTGACCCAAGCGATTTCTTTTCGATTGTTGCAGATTAACTGAACGTTGAGCAAGGCTGAGGCGAAAAGCGTACGAGGACGTGCGCTAGTCAGTCTGGCCGTGACGGCGCGTTTAAATCATCGAGAGTGAACGGCAAGAACGGCTGTTAGTTGTCAGCGTCAGTGAGAGCGAGATGTCATTGCCGTTGACTCTGACGCAACACCAAGCACTAGCGCAGCGTGGAGGAACCCGAACCATCACGGTATTACGAGACGGCAATCGGTTTGCATCGCATACGTGTGTTACGTGTTTGGTGGAGTGTCGGCTGATTAAGCGATAATAGTGATTGGACAATACATTCCGAAACATATTTTGTGTCGATTAATGTATTGAGTTGAAAATTATAACGAATTACCACACGTCTTGGTTTTATTCTCCTCGCCGACTACCCGCGCACGCCCGTAGTGAAATACACGATGACAGACACATCTCATAAAGAGGGCCCCCCTGGCGTTCCTATATATATTTATTGTTTTGTTGTAGCTCATAGCGTACTTGTATCAGAAAGAGAATTTTAAAATATGTTTTTAAGAGTTTACTAAAAATTGTAACAAATAACTGCGTGAATAATATATTGTTTCTAATATTTTGGTTCAGATAAACTTTTTCATGTCACGATTTAGAAAGAATAACTGATAAATAGCAAAAGAAAAATCATCATAATTTTGTTATAAATTATAAAAGAAACCTAATATCATAACTGATAAATCACATTCAGCAATGGGAGAAAGCCATGTAAATATCGAAGACATTTACGATATGATCAATACTGTGATTTATATATCTGGATTTATATCTTCGATATTATGCTGCCTATCAGTAGTGACAGCCCGGTATTTAATGCCACTATGGAGAACATTGCAAAATTATATCATTTTAAATCAAATATTTCTTCGGTTTACCTATATGCTGTTGGTATTGCTTCATTCTATCTATCCCATAATAAGTATTAACTTCGCTGTTGAAGGATGTCATGTCATTTATATAACAGGTATCTCTTGGACTTTTAATGCAGTAGTTCTCGCATATCTGAGGCAGGTTATATTAGTATTCAATGGAAAAATTATGAGGCCAGGGAAAAGTTACGAGAAAAGAAGTGTTACTTTGTCAACATTTGGAATAGCAGCCATTTTGTTTATTTTGCATAAAACTATTGTAAAAATATACGAAATATTATTATACGATAGTTCTCCATCAAATGTCGTATTAGGATTTATTTGTACGTTAGTAATGAGTGCAACATTATCCCTGTTTATGAAACTGTTATAAACTTTAGTAAAATCTCAACGAATTGTTATGATTTGTTTCATCTATTTTTTAATAAACATTTATGAACACTTGTACCTTTACTAAATAAATCGTTTCGATAAAGCAAAACATTGTACAGAAGCCCTGAAGCCGTAGAATAACAAGAAAACTTTCCATCAATCAATCGTCGCCTCCGGCGCGGGCGCGGGCGCGGGCGCGGGTGCCGGTGTACCGATAGGAAACCTACGATTCCCAAATAATTATGGTCTACTTCAACTTTCTTTGCAAGACCTAATTACTTCTTCGTTGTAATGTCATGTAATTAAAACGACTGGTAGATCGGTAACTACAGCGTTGAGTAACTGAGCTAATCTGTGGACAAATCAGTGATACTTTGCAATTCCGACTTTCATTCGGCACCCAAAACTTACGTTACCAATAATGTCCTCTCAGAAAATTTACAGTTATGTTGATAAAATAATAACTGGACAGAAATTTTATAAAATTAGATTTAAGGTTTGGGACCAGCCTTTCAAACTAAATTATATTTTTTAATCTTTCACAATTGCTGAAAATAACAATAAAATGAACAAAATTAAATAAATACACACAAAGATCTTCCTTCCTTCCTCTTATTTGGAAATCGGTTAAAAACAGATATTACTTCCTATAGAGGTGGCATATGATTGCCTTCCTTTCTTCTTATTTCATCACGAAGTAAACAAATAAATACATTGACATAAAAATTTTATTATGTGAAATGTCACTATGACACTGACACCGCAGAAATTAGATTTGTCTATCCAAATGTTTTTTATTTTATTTTATTAGTTATATAAGTTAAGATTATAAAAGTTAATAATATATATTTCTCGTTAATTGTTATGTACATTGCACGAGCTTGTTTGTACGCTTGACGTTACCTGCCGGCGCCATCGGAAGATCAGCGCGGAAAACCATCATTATGCTGAGTTGGAGCCGGTTTGCACCAAGAAACTTAGATATTTATATCCTCAACCAGCATTTTATTCGCTAAAATATATATTTCATTCAGATGGGTGAAAGTGAATGAAACTTGAGATCCTCTACTACAAATGCGACGGAAGAATTAACTGGGTGATGTCACGCTCATACATTAGTTCCAATTACGGCCACTTTACTGGGATCAAAGACGTAGATAATTCACAACGCAGTATGGTTTTTGATAATGGCCGCTGCTGGGTCGCAGAAGTTTTAACAAGGAGTCTTGATAAAGAAGGCTGCAATTAAAATGAACCAACGTTTGGAAAGCTACAGATTTTCCACAAGTTTTTGAATATAAAATAGCTGTAGTTCTTTGAGAGAACATATATGGGGTTATATTTGGATTAAATCTGGAATTATTTTGTTCATATTCAGAATTGAGGCAGTCATTTCTAAATGCTATTAATAGCACAAAAGATTTAACTAACTTATCCTTATTCTGGAAAAATGCTTGCAAATCGAAAATCCAGGTATAAGTAGGTATA
This sequence comes from Ligdia adustata, assembly GCA_947049295.1. Taxonomy (NCBI): domain Eukaryota; kingdom Metazoa; phylum Arthropoda; class Insecta; order Lepidoptera; family Geometridae; genus Ligdia; species Ligdia adustata. The sequence continues at coordinate 9,695,553 of OX346237.1, forward strand.
TCTTTAAAAAAAAACGATTGTTCTAAGTTTCAGTTTAAGTTCATAGCTTATTGGTATACAAAATATTTCAATGCTCCTGGGTTGTCACGTCAGCAAGTTCAGGATAAGTTACAGAAAAAACTCATAAATAAAATGCTTTCTATTAATTGCATCTGGGTGATTTGTGGCAATAAAGTCGATAGAATTTTATTGACAACATGCATGGGGTCACGAGTACCTGATAGTTGGTAAGGTTCAATTTAATATACTTAGTATCGTTCACATTCGGTAAACATCATTACTTTTTAATAATTAAATAACACCGATGGAACTGTTTCACCTATGAATTTAAAACAGCCAGTTAAATAGAGGCGATTTTTTAATGATTGCTGTACACTCAGATCACCCACATAAAATTTTGGAATACTCCACTTTGTTTATCTCGAGATAAACATTAGAATACCAAATTTTACACTCAGTTATAGCTCATCCAGATATTCCATCTGTTTTTTGTAATGAGAGAAATAATATAATCTTAAAATTTTATTCAGCATAATAGTTATAATGATATAAGTAACTTAATTATAATTGTTCCATTCTCATCGTCTGAGCACACAACAAACTTTGGAACTAATTAGAGTGATAACAATATATCTAATATAAAATATATATACAACTTAAATTCTATATCTAAACTGTCAAGCAAAAGATAAACTAGAACATAAATATCACAAAGAATAGTGACACCAATAAGTGATATAAAATGACTTACAGATGATTTAGTCAAAGAACAAAATTTTGCTAGAATACTCGTATTTTAATAATTTCAATAATTATTATATGTGGAGTAATTATAACCAAAATATCTAACGAAATAACAACAAACCAACTAACAAGCTGATTAGTGACGTGCAATTGCAAACATTCATTAAAAATAATGGTGTTGATAAACATACTGAAAATAAAATTACAAGGCAAGCTGCACTTTGTCCCAAGTTTACTTGTATAGTCAACCATGTTGGAATGATTAATATGGTTAAGAAAGCCAAATCCAAATCTCATAGTTTTCTTCTTATTTCCATTCAACTTAGGTAGTAAAATCATATTAACTCTGCTTTATTGGCAAAACGAACAAAATATAAAACTTTAACATAGTCTGAGTAGAATATCCAAAGAATAATAGCATGACGAATGTATTTTGATAAATAAATTCATATATTATTAGTCGAGCTCCCAAACTTAGGACATAACATTTTCTTGCGTGTTGAAGAAATGCATTAAATACAAAATACGCTTAAATGTCACAATACTACTAAACTGAAACAAAAGTAAAGATATTCTGCTCTGTATTTTGAGCACTTTATCTGTTACTAGACTGATATCGCGTGATCCTTGTTTGTGAATTGTGATATTTTGATGTACCTTACTATCAATAAATAAATAAAAGTGCATGCGAGAACTTATTTCTATATGCGTAGATTCGATAATGATCTAATTAGTTTGTTATTTACTAACCAACAATCATCAAACAAAAACAATCATTTGTTCTACTCTCAAGTTCATGATACAGCTGCACTGTGACTTTCATACTGATTTAATATTAATTTATTTCATAAATCAGCATGTATCATACAATAACATTGACAATAGCCGTGATCTCAGGGTCTTTAGTGTCAATATTGTGTTCGTCAATTTTGATGACAGCATGGTTTTTAATGCCACATTGGAGATCCTTACAGAACTACATAAGTATCAACCAAGTGCTTTTCGGAACTCTACATTTGTGTTGGTTTGCTTCTAACTATACGCTTTCTCTATACCACTCTTATCCGGATTTATTTTATAAAATAAGTACTAGCCTTTTCATCGTGACGGTTTGCTGGTCTCTGAACGCAACAATTCTTGCATATATCAGACTTGTGTTAGTGTTGAACCAGAAAATGAGTTATGAAAAGAGATGGACGACTATTTCTACTTTCCTGATGGCAGGAACACTGGTGGTTTTATCTGAGATTAACTGCAGCATCTACGGTGAAAAAATTAGATTTCACAGTAGTAGTCTCTCTGTTTGTTTGTATCTTGATGACTCTTTCATTGGTGCTGTTTGGAAAAATTGTGAAGTCAGTAATGTCTTGCGGTAAAACTAGTATCTCCAAACGGCGACTTAGCTACATCAGTTCCTTGATTGGTGTCGCTGTCATCTGTGATGGCTTTACTATTTGTTATTTCTTCTGTGCTATGTTTTCGACTAAATCAGATAGGTTTTACGCTATATTGTTAGATTCATTGTTTGCGTATCGTGTAGTTCCTCAAACTATAGTCATATTATTTAATAAAGTGACAAGGGAACATTGGTTAAAATATAAACATAGAAGAGACCGCTTGCTTCGCGCTGAACGAATGGAGCTGTGATTTGCTTCAAACTGAAATATATATTATAATATATATTTCAGTTTGTTATAATGATATTAAAAAAATGCGTGCTCTTTTTATGTTGAGCAATACTATGTTCAGTCAATATTATAAAATGTTCGTTTCCAATTAGCTTGTTCATTTAATTAATATTAATTTCTGTTTTTGGTTAATTAGTCTTCAAAATTGTTGATTTGCTAGTTATGTATATGACGGCGCGTTTAAATCATCGAGAGTGAACGGCAAGGACGGCTGTTAGTTGTCAGCGTCAGTGGGAGCGAGATGTCATTGCCGTTGACTCTGACGCAACACCAAGCACTAGCGCAGCGTGGAGGAACCCGAACTATCACGGTATTACGAGACGGCAATCGGTTTGCATCGCATACGTGTGTTACGTGTTTGGTGGAGTGTCGGCTGATTAAGCGAAAATAGTGATTGGACAATACTTCCGAAACATCTTTTGTGTCGATTACTGTATTGAGTAGAAAATTATAACGAATTACTACACGTCTTGGTTTTACTCTCCTCGCCCGACTACCCGCGCCCAGCCGTAGTGAAATACACGATGACAGATACATCTGATAAAGAGGGCCCCCCCCTATATATATCAGAAGTGGGATTCGAAGGGCAAGCCTCGGGAGAGTTGAACGATGATCGCGAACAAGTCTCACACGGTTTTTTGCGTAATATGGAGATTCTGCTATCCCGACTTCTGAAGACGACACAATCCCCTTCAACTTCAAATAATACGGCAGCAAAACTTATTCGCTTCGATCCAGACGAAAATGATGCAGATATAGAAGGTTGGTGCAGAGTGACGGAGATAATCGTGGAAAGTAGAAAATTAGAAGGTGCAGAGCTTTTGTTAGCGCTTACACATGCTCTTCAAGGACGTGCAGCTATGTGTTTGACAAAATTGCAAACATCACGTTTGACATGGAGCCAGATAAAAGAGGTACTCCTTGCAAAATTTGGAAAACCGATTACTTCGACGAAATACTGAGATTCCAAGTTAACCCGAAGGAAACAGCTTGTGAAGCGGCAACGCGACTTTGGACATTGGTAGAGCAGATTCCTCGCACTGAAATGCCAGAAGATGTCATCACGGGGTTTGTGTGTTCCGTTTTATGTCAAAAAGATGCCATTATGCGTCGTGAGCTACACTCTTGCAATGTGACTACTAGAAGCCAACTGTTCCGAGTATTAAGGGGCATCTCTTCAAAACGGAAACATGAAGGACAAGACAGTAATGACAACGAAGCAAAGAAAAGTCGATTCAACGAGCCACGCTTCATGGGAGCGTGTCATCGGTGTGGTCTGCAGGGCCATAGACAGGCAGACTGCCGCAGACGTCGTGAAGACCTCAACGACAAGGCCATTGCGAAAACAACTGACCATCCTCAAAAGCAGCAGACCCCCTCGCGGCCTCTTACCTGCTTCGTGTGCGGACAACAGGGCCACGTGGTGTCAACGTGTCCACATCGCAAGGGGCCGAACGAGCGGTTGGCAGTCAAAGAAGTCCACCTGTGCGAGAGAAGACCGGCAGCTGGCACCCTAACTACATCCTCCGGTGAGCCCGTTTCTTTTCTCTTTGACAGTGGTTCCGCCTGCTCGCTAGTAACTTGTAGTTTAGCTGATAGACTGACGGGCACTAAGCGTAACGATTCGGTGTACCTCACGGGTATAGAAAAAAACAACGTCGTGAAATGTTGCTCCCAGATTCTCAGTCCCATCGATATTCAGGGTATCCCACTAACAGTTTTATTCCATGTAGTTCCCGATGCGGCTATTAGCAAAAAGGTGATTATAGTCGAAGTAAGCAACGATCGAATTCTTTTCTCTTTGCGTAAAGAAGTTGATATGGTAGAAAAAACGAGTCAGATTGATTTTAATAACATCGAAACTGATTTACATGGCGAAGATAGGACAGCTCTCATCAAAATATTACAAAAATACCGTGACTTCTTCACGGATGGTATACCCACGCGCCGCGTCACTACCGGTTATATGCGCATAGAGCCGATAGACCCAAACAAAACCGTACAACGACGTCCTTACAGATTGTCCCCCGCAGAAAAAGAAGTAGTTAGGGATAAAATAGATAATCTTCTCAAGGCAGGTGTCATTCGAGAGAGTACATCAACCTTCGCTAGCCCTATACTACTTGTGAAAAAAAAGGATGGCTCGGATAGAATGTGTGTCGACTATCGCGAACTAAATTCCAACACTCGCCCTGAACATTACCCCTTGCCCATAATTGATGAGCAAATAGATCGACTTCATGGTGCGTGCTTCTTCTCCACTCTAGATATGGCATCAGGCTATCATCAGATCTTGATAGATCCAGAGGGCGATAGCATAGCTCGCACGGCGTTTGTGACCCCTGAAGGTCAATACGAATACCTGGCTATGCCGTTTGGGTTGCGTAATGCAGCTCCAAAGGTGCATTAACAAAGCGCTAGGTGCCTTAAAAGACACTGTGACCCTGGCTTACATGGACGATGTCCTCTGCTATTCCAATGACGTCACACAAGGATTGGATCGGCTAGACCATACTCTAAAGGCCCTATCTGAAGCAGGTTTTACATTAAACATACGTAAATGTAAATTCATGAAGAGTGAGGTAAACTACCTAGGCTATGTAATAAAATCTGGCGAGATCACCCCAAATCCTGAAAAAATAAAAGCTCTGGCGAATGCTCCTGCTCCCCGAACCGTGACTCAGGTTCGTCAATTTTTAGGTTTAGCGTCATATTTTCGGCGATTCATCCCAAGTTACACTAGCCTGGTAGGCCCGTTATACCCGTTGACGAAACTGAAAGGGCCAATAACATGGACAGGTGTACATGACGCCGTTCACAAAAAAATAATCGGCATGCTAACCGCGGAGCCAGTACTAACGATTTTTGACCCGAAATTACCGGTAGAACTTCACACAGACGCGAGCTCCGAAGGTTATGGCGCAATACTTATTCAAAAACGGGGCAATTTACCTCATGTAATATCTTACTTCAGCCGCCGAACAACAGATGCCGAATCTCGCTATCATTCGTACGAGCTAGAAGCCCTAGCGGTCGTTCGCGCTGTCGAACACTTCAGGCACTACTTGTACGGGCAGCATTTCACAATCTTCACGGACTGCAACTCGCTAAAAGCATCAAAATCCAAAACCGACCTGACCCCCCGCGTTCACCGTTGGTGGGCCTTTCTCCAGGCCTACGATTTTGACATAATTCACAAACAAGGCAGCAGCATGGGGCACGCCGACTTTCTTTCCAGGAATCCAACAGCCGAATCTTCGAGAGAGTGTCATGAAGCTGACTCTTCCGTAAAGACTAAACTCGTCCGGTTCGTAGAACTTCATCAGGACTGGTTAACGGTCGAACAAAAGAGGGATAGTGAGATTCAAGATTTAGTCGAAAAGCACAAAAACAAAGAACTTCCTGAGACTATATCTCACACATATGACGTTCGAAGTGGTATACTATACCGAAAAATTGAACGAAACAAAAACAGTTACCGGCTCCCCGTTGTTCCGCGTTCTCTCACGTGGACTTTGATCAATCACGTTCACTCAGAGATAAAGCACTTAGGCGCGGAAAAAACCCTAGATAAGCTCTATGAGCAATACTGGTTTCCACAGATGTCAAAGTCGGTTCGCAAATTTGTGGATTCCTGTATAGTGTGCAAAGCGTCTAAAGGCCCATCCGGCGCTAGTCAGATGAGACTTCACCCGATCCCAAAAGTCTCTACCCCATGGCATACTATACACATCGATATCACCGGTAAACTAAGTGGCAAAAGTGACCAAAAAGAATATGCTTCAGTGATCATCAATGCTTTTACTAAGTATACCCTCCTCGAGTATACCTCTTCCCTAGACTCGGCAAGCGCAGTCAAAGCGCTGAAAAAGGCTGTGTGTCTTTTTGGAGCGCCAAAACGCATCATAACCGATCAAGGTAGATGCTACGTAAGTTCCGAGTTTAGAGAATTTTGCAGCGTCCATTCTATAGAAATTCACCTCATCGCCACTGGCTCTAGTAGAGCAAACGGTCAGGTGGAACGAGTTATGCGCACCCTTAAAAGCTTACTCACCATTGTCGAGAACGACCCCAGTAAAGTATGGCGTGATGAACTCCTTGATGTGCAGTTAGCTTTGAATAGTACAAGATCCCGAGTCACGGGTTACACACCCACGGAACTCATGTTCGGAATAACAGCTCAATCTCTAGGTATAGCCCAAATATCCCCCAGCTCTGAACTTGCCCCTCGTTCCGACCTAGACACAATAAGACAAAATGCAGCTGATAACATAGCAAAAGCAGCAACGTCTGAAGTAAGTCGGTTCAATGTAGGCAAAGCTGCGGTAAAACCATTCCTCAAAGGCGAATACGTCTTTATAAAAAATAATGAGCGCAACCAAACCAAACTTAATAGAAAATTTAAAGGTCCTTTTCTCATTACCAAAGTGTTAGAAAATGATAGGTACGAACTAAAAAATATTGACGGGTCTAATAGAACCTACAAATTTGCACATGAGAATTTGCGTTTAGTGCCTAGAGGTCTTGACGGCTTGCAAGAAGTAGCTACTATTGTAACATATGATATCGGTGAGGCGGCCGAGACGGCGGGTCAGGGTCAGACAGATGGAGCGGTATCATCAGACGATGATTATGATATGATATCGATCTCTAGTTCACATACTGCAATCGCTAGCTCGGCTACCCTTTCAGCTTCAGAGTGTGAAGATTTCTAAAATGTAAGTAAGCCATGCATGTGTCTATCTAAATCAAGAGTTCGGTCAAACTGTTCTTTGGTCGTCTGTTTATAGCTGCAACCATCATATGAGATGATGTGTTTTTGAGTTACGAGGCCGTCCGGTCCAGGTCGTCATATGAGATAATGAGTTGGTCGTAGGGACACCTCTGTTGAGTTTTATTTGCATGAGGCCAAATACCACAATACGTGTACCAGGAATAGCTGCGAGGCCGTCCGGTCCATGTCGTTATAGGAGATGACGGGTCATGGTCGAAGGGACACCTCGAGCTAGTCTCATTTGCGTGAGGTCAAATGATGAGTGTATCCATTCGGGAGTATACACATGTGTGAAATTATATCTTGTATGTCAGGACAGGACGAGCTAAGTGAATGTGGTGACCCAAGCGATTTCTTTTCGATTGTTGCAGATTAACTGAACGTTGAGCAAGGCTGAGGCGAAAAGCGTACGAGGACGTGCGCTAGTCAGTCTGGCCGTGACGGCGCGTTTAAATCATCGAGAGTGAACGGCAAGAACGGCTGTTAGTTGTCAGCGTCAGTGAGAGCGAGATGTCATTGCCGTTGACTCTGACGCAACACCAAGCACTAGCGCAGCGTGGAGGAACCCGAACCATCACGGTATTACGAGACGGCAATCGGTTTGCATCGCATACGTGTGTTACGTGTTTGGTGGAGTGTCGGCTGATTAAGCGATAATAGTGATTGGACAATACATTCCGAAACATATTTTGTGTCGATTAATGTATTGAGTTGAAAATTATAACGAATTACCACACGTCTTGGTTTTATTCTCCTCGCCGACTACCCGCGCACGCCCGTAGTGAAATACACGATGACAGACACATCTCATAAAGAGGGCCCCCCTGGCGTTCCTATATATATTTATTGTTTTGTTGTAGCTCATAGCGTACTTGTATCAGAAAGAGAATTTTAAAATATGTTTTTAAGAGTTTACTAAAAATTGTAACAAATAACTGCGTGAATAATATATTGTTTCTAATATTTTGGTTCAGATAAACTTTTTCATGTCACGATTTAGAAAGAATAACTGATAAATAGCAAAAGAAAAATCATCATAATTTTGTTATAAATTATAAAAGAAACCTAATATCATAACTGATAAATCACATTCAGCAATGGGAGAAAGCCATGTAAATATCGAAGACATTTACGATATGATCAATACTGTGATTTATATATCTGGATTTATATCTTCGATATTATGCTGCCTATCAGTAGTGACAGCCCGGTATTTAATGCCACTATGGAGAACATTGCAAAATTATATCATTTTAAATCAAATATTTCTTCGGTTTACCTATATGCTGTTGGTATTGCTTCATTCTATCTATCCCATAATAAGTATTAACTTCGCTGTTGAAGGATGTCATGTCATTTATATAACAGGTATCTCTTGGACTTTTAATGCAGTAGTTCTCGCATATCTGAGGCAGGTTATATTAGTATTCAATGGAAAAATTATGAGGCCAGGGAAAAGTTACGAGAAAAGAAGTGTTACTTTGTCAACATTTGGAATAGCAGCCATTTTGTTTATTTTGCATAAAACTATTGTAAAAATATACGAAATATTATTATACGATAGTTCTCCATCAAATGTCGTATTAGGATTTATTTGTACGTTAGTAATGAGTGCAACATTATCCCTGTTTATGAAACTGTTATAAACTTTAGTAAAATCTCAACGAATTGTTATGATTTGTTTCATCTATTTTTTAATAAACATTTATGAACACTTGTACCTTTACTAAATAAATCGTTTCGATAAAGCAAAACATTGTACAGAAGCCCTGAAGCCGTAGAATAACAAGAAAACTTTCCATCAATCAATCGTCGCCTCCGGCGCGGGCGCGGGCGCGGGCGCGGGTGCCGGTGTACCGATAGGAAACCTACGATTCCCAAATAATTATGGTCTACTTCAACTTTCTTTGCAAGACCTAATTACTTCTTCGTTGTAATGTCATGTAATTAAAACGACTGGTAGATCGGTAACTACAGCGTTGAGTAACTGAGCTAATCTGTGGACAAATCAGTGATACTTTGCAATTCCGACTTTCATTCGGCACCCAAAACTTACGTTACCAATAATGTCCTCTCAGAAAATTTACAGTTATGTTGATAAAATAATAACTGGACAGAAATTTTATAAAATTAGATTTAAGGTTTGGGACCAGCCTTTCAAACTAAATTATATTTTTTAATCTTTCACAATTGCTGAAAATAACAATAAAATGAACAAAATTAAATAAATACACACAAAGATCTTTCTTCCTTCCTCTTATTTGGAAATCGGTTAAAAACAGATATTACTTCCTATAGAGGTGGCATATGATTGCCTTCCTTTCTTCTTATTTCATCACGAAGTAAACAAATAAATACATTGACATAAAAATTTTATTATGTGAAATGTCACTATGACACTGACACCGCAGAAATTAGATTTGTCTATCCAAATGTTTTTTATTTTATTTTATTAGTTATATAAGTTAAGATTATAAAAGTTAATAATATATATTTCTCGTTAATTGTTATGTACATTGCACGAGCTTGTTTGTACGCTTGACGTTACCTGCCGGCGCCATCGGAAGATCAGCGCGGAAAACCATCATTATGCTGAGTTGGAGCCGGTTTGCACCAAGAAACTTAGATATTTATATCCTCAACCAGCATTTTATTCGCTAAAATATATATTTCATTCAGATGGGTGAAAGTGAATGAAACTTGAGATCCTCTACTACAAATGCGACGGAAGAATTAACTGGGTGATGTCACGCTCATACATTAGTTCCAATTACGGCCACTTTACTGTGATCAAAGACGTAGATAATTCACAACGCAGTATGGTTTTTGATAATGGCCGCTGCTGGGTCGCAGAAGTTTTAACAAGGAGTCTTGATAAAGAAGGCTGCAATTAAAATGAACCAACGTTTGGAAAGCTACAGATTTTCCACAAGTTTTTGAATATAAAATAGCTGTAGTTCTTTGAGAGAACATATATGGGGTTATATTTGGATTAAATCTGGAATTATTTTGTTCATATTCAGAATTGAGGCAGTCATTTCTAAATGCTATTAATAGCACAAAAGATTTAACTAACTTATCCTTATTCTGGAAAAATGCTTGCAAATCGAAAATCCAGGTATAAGTAGGTATATCTTTAAAAAAAAACGATTGTTCTAAGTTTCAGTTTAAGTTCATAGCTTATTGGTATACAAAATATTTCAATGCTCCTGGGTTGTCACGTCAGCAAGTTCAGGATAAGTTACAGAAAAAACTCATAAATAAAATGCTTTCTATTAATTGCATCTGGGTGATTTGTGGCAATAAAGTCGATAGAATTTTATTGACAACATGCATGGGGTCACGAGTACCTGATAGTTGGTAAGGTTCAATTTAATATACTTAGTATCGTTCACATTCGGTAAACATCATTACTTTTTAATAATTAAATAACACCGATGGAACTGTTTCACCTATGAATTTAAAACAGCCAGTTAAATAGAGGCGATTTTTTAATGATTGCTGTACACTCAGATCACCCACATAAAATTTTGGAATACTCCACTTTGTTTATCTCGAGATAAACATTAGAATACCAAATTTTACACTCAGTTATAGCTCATCCAGATATTCCATCTGTTTTTTGTAATGAGAGAAATAATATAATCTTAAAATTTTATTCAGCATAATAGTTATAATGATATAAGTAACTTAATTATAATTGTTCCATTCTCATCGTCTGAGCACACAACAAACTTTGGAACTAATTGGAGTGATAACAATATATCTAATATAAAATATATATACAACTTAAATTCTATATCTAAACTGTCAAGCAAAAGATAAACTAGAACATAAATATCACAAAGAATAGTGACACCAATAAGTGATATAAAATGACTTACAGATGATTTAGTCAAAGAACAAAATTTTGCTAGAATACTCGTATTTTAATAATTTCAATAATTATTATATGTGGAGTAATTATAACCAAAATATCTAACGAAATAACAACAAACCAACTAACAAGCTGATTAGTGACGTGCAATTGCAAACATTCATTAAAAATAATGGTGTTGATAAACATACTGAAAATAAAATTACAAGGCAAGCTGCACTTTGTCCCAAGTTTACTTGTATAGTCAACCATGTTGGAATGATTAATATGGTTAAGAAAGCCAAATCCAAATCTCATAGTTTTCTTCTTATTTCCATTCAACTTAGGTAGTAAAATCATATTAACTCTGCTTTATTGGCAAAACGAACAAAATATAAAACTTTAACATAGTCTGAGTAGAATATCCAAAGAATAATAGCATGACGAATGTATTTTGATAAATAAATTCATATATTATTAGTCGAGCTCCCAAACTTAGGACATAACATTTTCTTGCGTGTTGAAGAAATGCATTAAATACAAAATACGCTTAAATGTCACAATACTACTAAACTGAAACAAAAGTAAAGATATTCTGCTCTGTATTTTGAGCACTTTATCTGTTACTAGACTGATATCGCGTGATCCTTGTTTGTGAATTGTGATATTTTGATGTACCTTACTATCAATAAATAAATAAAAGTGCATGCGAGAACTTATTTCTATATGCGTAGATTCGATAATGATCTAATTAGTTTGTTATTTACTAACCAACAATCATCAAACAAAAACAATCATTTGTTCTACTCTCAAGTTCATGATACAGCTGCACTGTGACTTTCATACTGATTTAATATTAATTTATTTCATAAATCAGCATGTATCATACAATAACATTGACAATAGCCGTGATCTCAGGGTCTTTAGTGTCAATATTGTGTTCGTCAATTTTGATGACAGCATGGTTTTTAATGCCACATTGGAGATCCTTACAGAACTACATAAGTATCAACCAAGTGCTTTTCGGAACTCTACATTTGTGTTGGTTTGCTTCTAACTATACGCTTTCTCTATACCACTCTTATCCGGATTTATTTTATAAAATAAGTACTAGCCTTTTCATCGTGACGGTTTGCTGGTCTCTGAACGCAACAATTCTTGCATATATCAGACTTGTGTTTGTGTTGAACCAGAAAATGAGTTATGAAAAGAGATGGGCGACTATTTCTACTTTCCTGATGGCAGGAACACTGGTGGTTTTATCTGAGATTAACTGCAGCATCTACGGTGAAAAAATTAGATTTCACAGTAGTAGTCTCTCTGTTTGTATCTTGATGACTCTTTCATTGGTGCTGTTTGGAAAAATTGTGAAGTCAGTAATGTCTTGCGGTAAAACTAGTATCTCCAAACGGCGACTTAGCTACATCAGTTCCTTGATTGGTGTCGCTGTCATCTGTGATGGCTTTACTATTTGTTATTTCTTCTGTGCTATGTTTTCGACTAAATCAGATAGGTTTTACGCTATATTGTTAGATTCATTGTTTGCGTATCGTGTAGTTCCTCAAACTATAGTCATATTATTTAATAAAGTGACAAGGGAACATTGGTTAAAATATAAACATAGAAGAGACCGCTTGCTTCGCGCTGAACGAATGGAGCTGTGATTTGCTTCAAACTGAAATATATATTATAATATATATTTCAGTTTGTTATAATGATATTAAAAAAATGCGTGCTCTTTTTATGTTGAGCAATACTATGTTCAGTCAATATTATAAAATGTTCGTTTCCAATTAGCTTGTTCATTTAATTAATATTAATTTCTGTTTTTGGTTAATTAGTCTTCAAAATTGTTGATTTGCTAGTTATGTATATGACGGCGCGTTTAAATCATCGAGAGTGAACGGCAAGGACGGCTGTTAGTTGTCAGCGTCAGTGGGAGCGAGATGTCATTGCCGTTGACTCTGACGCAACACCAAGCACTAGCGCAGCGTGGAGGAACCCGAACTATCACGGTATTACGAGACGGCAATCGGTTTGCATCGCATACGTGTGTTACGTGTTTGGTGGAGTGTCGGCTGATTAAGCGAAAATAGTGATTGGATAATACTTCCGAAACATCTTTTGTGTCGATTACTGTATTGAGTAGAAAATTATAACGAATTACTACACGTCTTGGTTTTACTCTCCTCGCCCGACTACCCGCGCCCAGCCGTAGTGAAATACACGATGACAGATACATCTGATAAAGAGGGCCCCCCCCTATATATATCAGAAGTGGGATTCGAAGGGCAAGCCTCGGGAGAGTTGAACGATGATCGCGAACAAGTCTCACACGGTTTTTTGCGTAATATGGAGATTCTGCTATCCCGACTTCTGAAGACGACACAATCCCCTTCAACTTCAAATAATACGGCAGCAAAACTTATTCGCTTCGATCCAGACGAAAATGATGCAGATATAGAAGGTTGGTGCAGAGTGACGGAGATAATCGTGGAAAGTAGAAAATTAGAAGGTGCAGAGCTTTTGTTAGCGCTTACACATGCTCTTCAAGGACGTGCAGCTATGTGTTTGACAAAATTGCAAACATCACGTTTGACATGGAGCCAGATAAAAGAGGTACTCCTTGCAAAATTTGGAAAACCGATTACTTCGACGAAATACTGAGATTCCAAGTTAACCCGAAGGAAACAGCTTGTGAAGCGGCAACGCGACTTTGGACATTGGTAGAGCAGATTCCTCGCACTGAAATGCCAGAAGATGTCATCACGGGGTTTGTGTGTTCCGTTTTATGTCAAAAAGATGCCATTATGCGTCGTGAGCTACACTCTTGCAATGTGACTACTAGAAGCCAACTGTTCCGAGTATTAAGGGGCATCTCTTCAAAACGGAAACATGAAGGACAAGACAGTAATGACAACGAAGCAAAGAAAAGTCGATTCAACGAGCCACGCTTCATGGGAGCGTGTCATCGGTGTGGTCTGCAGGGCCATAGACAGGCAGACTGCCGCAGACGTCGTGAAGACCTCAACGACAAGGCCATTGCGAAAACAACTGACCATCCTCAAAAGCAGCAGACCCCCTCGCGGCCTCTTACCTGCTTCGTGTGCGGACAACAGGGCCACGTGGTGTCAACGTGTCCACATCGCAAGGGGCCGAACGAGCGGTTGGCAGTCAAAGAAGTCCACCTGTGCGAGAGAAGACCGGCAGCTGGCACCCTAACTACATCCTCCGGTGAGCCCGTTTCTTTTCTCTTTGACAGTGGTTCCGCCTGCTCGCTAGTAACTTGTAGTTTAGCTGATAGACTGACGGGCACTAAGCGTAACGATTCGGTGTACCTCACGGGTATAGAAAAAAACAACGTCGTGAAATGTTGCTCCCAGATTCTCAGTCCCATCGATATTCAGGGTATCCCACTAACAGTTTTATTCCATGTAGTTCCCGATGCGGCTATTAGCAAAAAGGTGATTATAGTCGAAGTAAGCAACGATCGAATTCTTTTCTCTTTGCGTAAAGAAGTTGATATGGTAGAAAAAACGAGTCAGATTGATTTTAATAACATCGAAACTGATTTACATGGCGAAGATAGGACAGCTCTCATCAAAATATTACAAAAATACCGTGACTTCTTCACGGATGGTATACCCACGCGCCGCGTCACTACCGGTTATATGCGCATAGAGCCGATAGACCCAAACAAAACCGTACAACGACGTCCTTACAGATTGTCCCCCGCAGAAAAAGAAGTAGTTAGGGATAAAATAGATAATCTTCTCAAGGCAGGTGTCATTCGAGAGAGTACATCAACCTTCGCTAGCCCTATACTACTTGTGAAAAAAAAGGATGGCTCGGATAGAATGTGTGTCGACTATCGCGAACTAAATTCCAACACTCGCCCTGAACATTACCCCTTGCCCATAATTGATGAGCAAATAGATCGACTTCATGGTGCGTGCTTCTTCTCCACTCTAGATATGGCATCAGGCTATCATCAGATCTTGATAGATCCAGAGGGCGATAGCATAGCTCGCACGGCGTTTGTGACCCCTGAAGGTCAATACGAATACCTGGCTATGCCGTTTGGGTTGCGTAATGCAGCTCCAAAGGTGCATTAACAAAGCGCTAGGTGCCTTAAAAGACACTGTGACCCTGGCTTACATGGACGATGTCCTCTGCTATTCCAATGACGTCACACAAGGATTGGATCGGCTAGACCATACTCTAAAGGCCCTATCTGAAGCAGGTTTTACATTAAACATACGTAAATGTAAATTCATGAAGAGTGAGGTAAACTACCTAGGCTATGTAATAAAATCTGGCGAGATCACCCCAAATCCTGAAAAAATAAAAGCTCTGGCGAATGCTCCTGCTCCCCGAACCGTGACTCAGGTTCGTCAATTTTTAGGTTTAGCGTCATATTTTCGGCGATTCATCCCAAGTTACACTAGCCTGGTAGGCCCGTTATACCCGTTGACGAAACTGAAAGGGCCAATAACATGGACAGGTGTACATGACGCCGTTCACAAAAAAATAATCGGCATGCTAACCGCGGAGCCAGTACTAACGATTTTTGACCCGAAATTACCGGTAGAACTTCACACAGACGCGAGCTCCGAAGGTTATGGCGCAATACTTATTCAAAAACGGGGCAATTTACCTCATGTAATATCTTACTTCAGCCGCCGAACAACAGATGCCGAATCTCGCTATCATTCGTACGAGCTAGAAGCCCTAGCGGTCGTTCGCGCTGTCGAACACTTCAGGCACTACTTGTACGGGCAGCATTTCACAATCTTCACGGACTGCAACTCGCTAAAAGCATCAAAATCCAAAACCGACCTGACCCCCCGCGTTCACCGTTGGTGGGCCTTTCTCCAGGCCTACGATTTTGACATAATTCACAAACAAGGCAGCAGCATGGGGCACGCCGACTTTCTTTCCAGGAATCCAACAGCCGAATCTTCGAGAGAGTGTCATGAAGCTGACTCTTCCGTAAAGACTAAACTCGTCCGGTTCGTAGAACTTCATCAGGACTGGTTAACGGTCGAACAAAAGAGGGATAGTGAGATTCAAGATTTAGTCGAAAAGCACAAAAACAAAGAACTTCCTGAGACTATATCTCACACATATGACGTTCGAAGTGGTATACTATACCGAAAAATTGAACGAAACAAAAACAGTTACCGGCTCCCCGTTGTTCCGCGTTCTCTCACGTGGACTTTGATCAATCACGTTCACTCAGAGATAAAGCACTTAGGCGCGGAAAAAACCCTAGATAAGCTCTATGAGCAATACTGGTTTCCACAGATGTCAAAGTCGGTTCGCAAATTTGTGGATTCCTGTATAGTGTGCAAAGCGTCTAAAGGCCCATCCGGCGCTAGTCAGATGAGACTTCACCCGATCCCAAAAGTCTCTACCCCATGGCATACTATACACATCGATATCACCGGTAAACTAAGTGGCAAAAGTGACCAAAAAGAATATGCTTCAGTGATCATCAATGCTTTTACTAAGTATACCCTCCTCGAGTATACCTCTTCCCTAGACTCGGCAAGCGCAGTCAAAGCGCTGAAAAAGGCTGTGTGTCTTTTTGGAGCGCCAAAACGCATCATAACCGATCAAGGTAGATGCTACGTAAGTTCCGAGTTTAGAGAATTTTGCAGCGTCCATTCTATAGAAATTCACCTCATCGCCACTGGCTCTAGTAGAGCAAACGGTCAGGTGGAACGAGTTATGCGCACCCTTAAAAGCTTACTCACCATTGTCGAGAACGACCCCAGTAAAGTATGGCGTGATGAACTCCTTGATGTGCAGTTAGCTTTGAATAGTACAAGATCCCGAGTCACGGGTTACACACCCACGGAACTCATGTTCGGAATAACAGCTCAATCTCTAGGTATAGCCCAAATATCCCCCAGCTCTGAACTTGCCCCTCGTTCCGACCTAGACACAATAAGACAAAATGCAGCTGATAACATAGCAAAAGCAGCAACGTCTGAAGTAAGTCGGTTCAATGTAGGCAAAGCTGCGGTAAAACCATTCCTCAAAGGCGAATACGTCTTTATAAAAAATAATGAGCGCAACCAAACCAAACTTAATAGAAAATTTAAAGGTCCTTTTCTCATTACCAAAGTGTTAGAAAATGATAGGTACGAACTAAAAAATATTGACGGGTCTAATAGAACCTACAAATTTGCACATGAGAATTTGCGTTTAGTGCCTAGAGGTCTTGACGGCTTGCAAGAAGTAGCTACTATTGTAACATATGATATCGGTGAGGCGGCCGAGACGGCGGGTCAGGGTCAGACAGATGGAGCGGTATCATCAGACGATGATTATGATATGATATCGATCTCTAGTTCACATACTGCAATCGCTAGCTCGGCTACCCTTTCAGCTTCAGAGTGTGAAGATTTCTAAAATGTAAGTAAGCCATGCATGTGTCTATCTAAATCAAGAGTTCGGTCAAACTGTTCTTTGGTCGTCTGTTTATAGCTGCAACCATCATATGAGATGATGTGTTTTTGAGTTACGAGGCCGTCCGGTCCAGGTCGTCATATGAGATAATGAGTTGGTCGTAGGGACACCTCTGTTGAGTTTTATTTGCATGAGGCCAAATACCACAATACGTGTACCAGGAATAGCTGCGAGGCCGTCCGGTCCATGTCGTTATAGGAGATGACGGGTCATGGTCGAAGGGACACCTCGAGCTAGTCTCATTTGCGTGAGGTCAAATGATGAGTGTATCCATTCGGGAGTATACACATGTGTGAAATTATATCTTGTATGTCAGGACAGGACGAGCTAAGTGAATGTGGTGACCCAAGCGATTTCTTTTCGATTGTTGCAGATTAACTGAACGTTGAGCAAGGCTGAGGCGAAAAGCGTACGAGGACGTGCGCTAGTCAGTCTGGCCGTGACGGCGCGTTTAAATCATCGAGAGTGAACGGCAAGAACGGCTGTTAGTTGTCAGCGTCAGTGAGAGCGAGATGTCATTGCCGTTGACTCTGACGCAACACCAAGCACTAGCGCAGCGTGGAGGAACCCGAACCATCACGGTATTACGAGACGGCAATCGGTTTGCATCGCATACGTGTGTTACGTGTTTGGTGGAGTGTCGGCTGATTAAGCGATAATAGTGATTGGACAATACATTCCGAAACATATTTTGTGTCGATTAATGTATTGAGTTGAAAATTATAACGAATTACCACACGTCTTGGTTTTATTCTCCTCGCCGACTACCCGCGCACGCCCGTAGTGAAATACACGATGACAGACACATCTCATAAAGAGGGCCCCCCTGGCGTTCCTATATATATTTATTGTTTTGTTGTAGCTCATAGCGTACTTGTATCAGAAAGAGAATTTTAAAATATGTTTTTAAGAGTTTACTAAAAATTGTAACAAATAACTGCGTGAATAATATATTGTTTCTAATATTTTGGTTCAGATAAACTTTTTCATGTCACGATTTAGAAAGAATAACTGATAAATAGCAAAAGAAAAATCATCATAATTTTGTTATAAATTATAAAAGAAACCTAATATCATAACTGATAAATCACATTCAGCAATGGGAGAAAGCCATGTAAATATCGAAGACATTTACGATATGATCAATACTGTGATTTATATATCTGGATTTATATCTTCGATATTATGCTGCCTATCAGTAGTGACAGCCCGGTATTTAATGCCACTATGGAGAACATTGCAAAATTATATCATTTTAAATCAAATATTTCTTCGGTTTACCTATATGCTGTTGGTATTGCTTCATTCTATCTATCCCATAATAAGTATTAACTTCGCTGTTGAAGGATGTCATGTCATTTATATAACAGGTATCTCTTGGACTTTTAATGCAGTAGTTCTCGCATATCTGAGGCAGGTTATATTAGTATTCAATGGAAAAATTATGAGGCCAGGGAAAAGTTACGAGAAAAGAAGTGTTACTTTGTCAACATTTGGAATAGCAGCCATTTTGTTTATTTTGCATAAAACTATTGTAAAAATATACGAAATATTATTATACGATAGTTCTCCATCAAATGTCGTATTAGGATTTATTTGTACGTTAGTAATGAGTGCAACATTATCCCTGTTTATGAAACTGTTATAAACTTTAGTAAAATCTCAACGAATTGTTATGATTTGTTTCATCTATTTTTTAATAAACATTTATGAACACTTGTACCTTTACTAAATAAATCGTTTCGATAAAGCAAAACATTGTACAGAAGCCCTGAAGCCGTAGAATAACAAGAAAACTTTCCATCAATCAATCGTCGCCTCCGGCGCGGGCGCGGGCGCGGGCGCGGGTGCCGGTGTACCGATAGGAAACCTACGATTCCCAAATAATTATGGTCTACTTCAACTTTCTTTGCAAGACCTAATTACTTCTTCGTTGTAATGTCATGTAATTAAAACGACTGGTAGATCGGTAACTACAGCGTTGAGTAACTGAGCTAATCTGTGGACAAATCAGTGATACTTTGCAATTCCGACTTTCATTCGGCACCCAAAACTTACGTTACCAATAATGTCCTCTCAGAAAATTTACAGTTATGTTGATAAAATAATAACTGGACAGAAATTTTATAAAATTAGATTTAAGGTTTGGGACCAGCCTTTCAAACTAAATTATATTTTTTAATCTTTCACAATTGCTGAAAATAACAATAAAATGAACAAAATTAAATAAATACACACAAAGATCTTCCTTCCTTCCTCTTATTTGGAAATCGGTTAAAAACAGATATTACTTCCTATAGAGGTGGCATATGATTGCCTTCCTTTCTTCTTATTTCATCACGAAGTAAACAAATAAATACATTGACATAAAAATTTTATTATGTGAAATGTCACTATGACACTGACACCGCAGAAATTAGATTTGTCTATCCAAATGTTTTTTATTTTATTTTATTAGTTATATAAGTTAAGATTATAAAAGTTAATAATATATATTTCTCGTTAATTGTTATGTACATTGCACGAGCTTGTTTGTACGCTTGACGTTACCTGCCGGCGCCATCGGAAGATCAGCGCGGAAAACCATCATTATGCTGAGTTGGAGCCGGTTTGCACCAAGAAACTTAGATATTTATATCCTCAACCAGCATTTTATTCGCTAAAATATATATTTCATTCAGATGGGTGAAAGTGAATGAAACTTGAGATCCTCTACTACAAATGCGACGGAAGAATTAACTGGGTGATGTCACGCTCATACATTAGTTCCAATTACGGCCACTTTACTGTGATCAAAGACGTAGATAATTCACAACGCAGTATGGTTTTTGATAATGGCCGCTGCTGGGTCGCAGAAGTTTTAACAAGGAGTCTTGATAAAGAAGGCTGCAATTAAAATGAACCAACGTTTGGAAAGCTACAGATTTTCCACAAGTTTTTGAATATAAAATAGCTGTAGTTCTTTGAGAGAACATATATGGGGTTATATTTGGATTAAATCTGGAATTATTTTGTTCATATTCAGAATTGAGGCAGTCATTTCTAAATGCTATTAATAGCACAAAAGATTTAACTAACTTATCCTTATTCTGGAAAAATGCTTGCAAATCGAAAATCCAGGTATAAGTAGGTATATCTTTAAAAAAAAAACGATTGTTCTAAGTTTCAGTTTAAGTTCATAGCTTATTGGTATACAAAATATTTCAATGCTCCTGGGTTGTCACGTCAGCAAGTTCAGGATAAGTTACAGAAAAAACTCATAAATAAAATGCTTTCTATTAATTGCATCTGGGTGATTTGTGGCAATAAAGTCGATAGAATTTTATTGACAACATGCATGGGGTCACGAGTACCTGATAGTTGGTAAGGTTCAATTTAATATACTTAGTATCGTTCACATTCGGTAAACATCATTACTTTTTAATAATTAAATAACACCGATGGAACTGTTTCACCTATGAATTTAAAACAGCCAGTTAAATAGAGGCGATTTTTTAATGATTGCTGTACACTCAGATCACCCACATAAAATTTTGGAATACTCCACTTTGTTTATCTCGAGATAAACATTAGAATACCAAATTTTACACTCAGTTATAGCTCATCCAGATATTCCATCTGTTTTTTGTAATGAGAGAAATAATATAATCTTAAAATTTTATTCAGCATAATAGTTATAATGATATAAGTAACTTAATTATAATTGTTCCATTCTCATCGTCTGAGCACACAACAAACTTTGGAACTAATTGGAGTGATAACAATATATCTAATATAAAATATATATACAACTTAAATTCTATATCTAAACTGTCAAGCAAAAGATAAACTAGAACATAAATATCACAAAGAATAGTGACACCAATAAGTGATATAAAATGACTTACAGATGATTTAGTCAAAGAACAAAATTTTGCTAGAATACTCGTATTTTAATAATTTCAATAATTATTATATGTGGAGTAATTATAACCAAAATATCTAACGAAATAACAACAAACCAACTAACAAGCTGATTAGTGACGTGCAATTGCAAACATTCATTAAAAATAATGGTGTTGATAAACATACTGAAAATAAAATTACAAGGCAAGCTGCACTTTGTCCCAAGTTTACTTGTATAGTCAACCATGTTGGAATGATTAATATGGTTAAGAAAGCCAAATCCAAATCTCATAGTTTTCTTCTTATTTCCATTCAACTTAGGTAGTAAAATCATATTAACTCTGCTTTATTGGCAAAACGAACAAAATATAAAACTTTAACATAGTCTGAGTAGAATATCCAAAGAATAATAGCATGACGAATGTATTTTGATAAATAAATTCATATATTATTAGTCGAGCTCCCAAACTTAGGACATAACATTTTCTTGCGTGTTGAAGAAATGCATTAAATACAAAATACGCTTAAATGTCACAATACTACTAAACTGAAACAAAAGTAAAGATATTCTGCTCTGTATTTTGAGCACTTTATCTGTTACTAGACTGATATCGCGTGATCCTTGTTTGTGAATTGTGATATTTTGATGTACCTTACTATCAATAAATAAATAAAAGTGCATGCGAGAACTTATTTCTATATGCGTAGATTCGATAATGATCTAATTAGTTTGTTATTTACTAACCAACAATCATCAAACAAAAACAATCATTTGTTCTACTCTCAAGTTCATGATACAGCTGCACTGTGACTTTCATACTGATTTAATATTAATTTATTTCATAAATCAGCATGTATCATACAATAACATTGACAATAGCCGTGATCTCAGGGTCTTTAGTGTCAATATTGTGTTCGTCAATTTTGATGACAGCATGGTTTTTAATGCCACATTGGAGATCCTTACAGAACTACATAAGTATCAACCAAGTGCTTTTCGGAACTCTACATTTGTGTTGGTTTGCTTCTAACTATACGCTTTCTCTATACCACTCTTATCCGGATTTATTTTATAAAATAAGTACTAGCCTTTTCATCGTGACGGTTTGCTGGTCTCTGAACGCAACAATTCTTGCATATATCAGACTTGTGTTAGTGTTGAACCAGAAAATGAGTTATGAAAAGAGATGGGCGACTATTTCTACTTTCCTGATGGCAGGAACACTGGTGGTTTTATCTGAGATTAACTGCAGCATCTACGGTGAAAAAATTAGATTTCACAGTAGTAGTCTCTCTGTTTGTATCTTGATGACTCTTTCATTGGTGCTGTTTGGAAAAATTGTGAAGTCAGTAATGTCTTGCGGTAAAACTAGTATCTCCAAACGGCGACTTAGCTACATCAGTTCCTTGATTGGTGTCGCTGTCATCTGTGATGGCTTTACTATTTGTTATTTCTTCTGTGCTATGTTTTCGACTAAATCAGATAGGTTTTACGCTATATTGTTAGATTCATTGTTTGCGTATCGTGTAGTTCCTCAAACTATAGTCATATTATTTAATAAAGTGACAAGGGAACATTGGTTAAAATATAAACATAGAAGAGACCGCTTGCTTCGCGCTGAACGAATGGAGCTGTGATTTGCTTCAAACTGAAATATATATTATAATATATATTTCAGTTTGTTATAATGATATTAAAAAAATGCGTGCTCTTTTTATGTTGAGCAATACTATGTTCAGTCAATATTATAAAATGTTCGTTTCCAATTAGCTTGTTCATTTAATTAATATTAATTTCTGTTTTTGGTTAATTAGTCTTCAAAATTGTTGATTTGCTAGTTATGTATATGACGGCGCGTTTAAATCATCGAGAGTGAACGGCAAGGACGGCTGTTAGTTGTCAGCGTCAGTGGGAGCGAGATGTCATTGCCGTTGACTCTGACGCAACACCAAGCACTAGCGCAGCGTGGAGGAACCCGAACCATCACGGTATTACGAGACGGCAATCGGTTTGCATCGCATACGTGTGTTACGTGTTTGGTGGAGTGTCGGCTGATTAAGCGAAAATAGTGATTGGATAATACTTCCGAAACATCTTTTGTGTCGATTACTGTATTGAGTAGAAAATTATAACGAATTACTACACGTCTTGGTTTTACTCTCCTCGCCCGACTACCCGCGCCCAGCCGTAGTGAAATACACGATGACAGATACATCTGATAAAGAGGGCCCCCCCCTATATATATCAGAAGTGGGATTCGAAGGGCAAGCCTCGGGAGAGTTGAACGATGATCGCGAACAAGTCTCACACGGTTTTTTGCGTAATATGGAGATTCTGCTATCCCGACTTCTGAAGACGACACAATCCCCTTCAACTTCAAATAATACGGCAGCAAAACTTATTCGCTTCGATCCAGACGAAAATGATGCAGATATAGAAGGTTGGTGCAGAGTGACGGAGATAATCGTGGAAAGTAGAAAATTAGAAGGTGCAGAGCTTTTGTTAGCGCTTACACATGCTCTTCAAGGACGTGCAGCTATGTGTTTGACAAAATTGCAAACATCACGTTTGACATGGAGCCAGATAAAAGAGGTACTCCTTGCAAAATTTGGAAAACCGATTACTTCGACGAAATACTGAGATTCCAAGTTAACCCGAAGGAAACAGCTTGTGAAGCGGCAACGCGACTTTGGACATTGGTAGAGCAGATTCCTCGCACTGAAATGCCAGAAGATGTCATCACGGGGTTTGTGTGTTCCGTTTTATGTCAAAAAGATGCCATTATGCGTCGTGAGCTACACTCTTGCAATGTGACTACTAGAAGCCAACTGTTCCGAGTATTAAGGGGCATCTCTTCAAAACGGAAACATGAAGGACAAGACAGTAATGACAACGAAGCAAAGAAAAGTCGATTCAACGAGCCACGCTTCATGGGAGCGTGTCATCGGTGTGGTCTGCAGGGCCATAGACAGGCAGACTGCCGCAGACGTCGTGAAGACCTCAACGACAAGGCCATTGCGAAAACAACTGACCATCCTCAAAAGCAGCAGACCCCCTCGCGGCCTCTTACCTGCTTCGTGTGCGGACAACAGGGCCACGTGGTGTCAACGTGTCCACATCGCAAGGGGCCGAACGAGCGGTTGGCAGTCAAAGAAGTCCACCTGTGCGAGAGAAGACCGGCAGCTGGCACCCTAACTACATCCTCCGGTGAGCCCGTTTCTTTTCTCTTTGACAGTGGTTCCGCCTGCTCGCTAGTAACTTGTAGTTTAGCTGATAGACTGACGGGCACTAAGCGTAACGATTCGGTGTACCTCACGGGTATAGAAAAAAACAACGTCGTGAAATGTTGCTCCCAGATTCTCAGTCCCATCGATATTCAGGGTATCCCACTAACAGTTTTATTCCATGTAGTTCCCGATGCGGCTATTAGCAAAAAGGTGATTATAGTCGAAGTAAGCAACGATCGAATTCTTTTCTCTTTGCGTAAAGAAGTTGATATGGTAGAAAAAACGAGTCAGATTGATTTTAATAACATCGAAACTGATTTACATGGCGAAGATAGGACAGCTCTCATCAAAATATTACAAAAATACCGTGACTTCTTCACGGATGGTATACCCACGCGCCGCGTCACTACCGGTTATATGCGCATAGAGCCGATAGACCCAAACAAAACCGTACAACGACGTCCTTACAGATTGTCCCCCGCAGAAAAAGAAGTAGTTAGGGATAAAATAGATAATCTTCTCAAGGCAGGTGTCATTCGAGAGAGTACATCAACCTTCGCTAGCCCTATACTACTTGTGAAAAAAAAGGATGGCTCGGATAGAATGTGTGTCGACTATCGCGAACTAAATTCCAACACTCGCCCTGAACATTACCCCTTGCCCATAATTGATGAGCAAATAGATCGACTTCATGGTGCGTGCTTCTTCTCCACTCTAGATATGGCATCAGGCTATCATCAGATCTTGATAGATCCAGAGGGCGATAGCATAGCTCGCACGGCGTTTGTGACCCCTGAAGGTCAATACGAATACCTGGCTATGCCGTTTGGGTTGCGTAATGCAGCTCCAAAGGTGCATTAACAAAGCGCTAGGTGCCTTAAAAGACACTGTGACCCTGGCTTACATGGACGATGTCCTCTGCTATTCCAATGACGTCACACAAGGATTGGATCGGCTAGACCATACTCTAAAGGCCCTATCTGAAGCAGGTTTTACATTAAACATACGTAAATGTAAATTCATGAAGAGTGAGGTAAACTACCTAGGCTATGTAATAAAATCTGGCGAGATCACCCCAAATCCTGAAAAAATAAAAGCTCTGGCGAATGCTCCTGCTCCCCGAACCGTGACTCAGGTTCGTCAATTTTTAGGTTTAGCGTCATATTTTCGGCGATTCATCCCAAGTTACACTAGCCTGGTAGGCCCGTTATACCCGTTGACGAAACTGAAAGGGCCAATAACATGGACAGGTGTACATGACGCCGTTCACAAAAAAATAATCGGCATGCTAACCGCGGAGCCAGTACTAACGATTTTTGACCCGAAATTACCGGTAGAACTTCACACAGACGCGAGCTCCGAAGGTTATGGCGCAATACTTATTCAAAAACGGGGCAATTTACCTCATGTAATATCTTACTTCAGCCGCCGAACAACAGATGCCGAATCTCGCTATCATTCGTACGAGCTAGAAGCCCTAGCGGTCGTTCGCGCTGTCGAACACTTCAGGCACTACTTGTACGGGCAGCATTTCACAATCTTCACGGACTGCAACTCGCTAAAAGCATCAAAATCCAAAACCGACCTGACCCCCCGCGTTCACCGTTGGTGGGCCTTTCTCCAGGCCTACGATTTTGACATAATTCACAAACAAGGCAGCAGCATGGGGCACGCCGACTTTCTTTCCAGGAATCCAACAGCCGAATCTTCGAGAGAGTGTCATGAAGCTGACTCTTCCGTAAAGACTAAACTCGTCCGGTTCGTAGAACTTCATCAGGACTGGTTAACGGTCGAACAAAAGAGGGATAGTGAGATTCAAGATTTAGTCGAAAAGCACAAAAACAAAGAACTTCCTGAGACTATATCTCACACATATGACGTTCGAAGTGGTATACTATACCGAAAAATTGAACGAAACAAAAACAGTTACCGGCTCCCCGTTGTTCCGCGTTCTCTCACGTGGACTTTGATCAATCACGTTCACTCAGAGATAAAGCACTTAGGCGCGGAAAAAACCCTAGATAAGCTCTATGAGCAATACTGGTTTCCACAGATGTCAAAGTCGGTTCGCAAATTTGTGGATTCCTGTATAGTGTGCAAAGCGTCTAAAGGCCCATCCGGCGCTAGTCAGATGAGACTTCACCCGATCCCAAAAGTCTCTACCCCATGGCATACTATACACATCGATATCACCGGTAAACTAAGTGGCAAAAGTGACCAAAAAGAATATGCTTCAGTGATCATCAATGCTTTTACTAAGTATACCCTCCTCGAGTATACCTCTTCCCTAGACTCGGCAAGCGCAGTCAAAGCGCTGAAAAAGGCTGTGTGTCTTTTTGGAGCGCCAAAACGCATCATAACCGATCAAGGTAGATGCTACGTAAGTTCCGAGTTTAGAGAATTTTGCAGCGTCCATTCTATAGAAATTCACCTCATCGCCACTGGCTCTAGTAGAGCAAACGGTCAGGTGGAACGAGTTATGCGCACCCTTAAAAGCTTACTCACCATTGTCGAGAACGACCCCAGTAAAGTATGGCGTGATGAACTCCTTGATGTGCAGTTAGCTTTGAATAGTACAAGATCCCGAGTCACGGGTTACACACCCACGGAACTCATGTTCGGAATAACAGCTCAATCTCTAGGTATAGCCCAAATATCCCCCAGCTCTGAACTTGCCCCTCGTTCCGACCTAGACACAATAAGACAAAATGCAGCTGATAACATAGCAAAAGCAGCAACGTCTGAAGTAAGTCGGTTCAATGTAGGCAAAGCTGCGGTAAAACCATTCCTCAAAGGCGAATACGTCTTTATAAAAAATAATGAGCGCAACCAAACCAAACTTAATAGAAAATTTAAAGGTCCTTTTCTCATTACCAAAGTGTTAGAAAATGATAGGTACGAACTAAAAAATATTGACGGGTCTAATAGAACCTACAAATTTGCACATGAGAATTTGCGTTTAGTGCCTAGAGGTCTTGACGGCTTGCAAGAAGTAGCTACTATTGTAACATATGATATCGGTGAGGCGGCCGAGACGGCGGGTCAGGGTCAGACAGATGGAGCGGTATCATCAGACGATGATTATGATATGATATCGATCTCTAGTTCACATACTGCAATCGCTAGCTCGGCTACCCTTTCAGCTTCAGAGTGTGAAGATTTCTAAAATGTAAGTAAGCCATGCATGTGTCTATCTAAATCAAGAGTTCGGTCAAACTGTTCTTTGGTCGTCTGTTTATAGCTGCAACCATCATATGAGATGATGTGTTTTTGAGTTACGAGGCCGTCCGGTCCAGGTCGTCATATGAGATAATGAGTTGGTCGTAGGGACACCTCTGTTGAGTTTTATTTGCATGAGGCCAAATACCACAATACGTGTACCAGGAATAGCTGCGAGGCCGTCCGGTCCATGTCGTTATAGGAGATGACGGGTCATGGTCGAAGGGACACCTCGAGCTAGTCTCATTTGCGTGAGGTCAAATGATGAGTGTATCCATTCGGGAGTATACACATGTGTGAAATTATATCTTGTATGTCAGGACAGGACGAGCTAAGTGAATGTGGTGACCCAAGCGATTTCTTTTCGATTGTTGCAGATTAACTGAACGTTGAGCAAGGCTGAGGCGAAAAGCGTACGAGGACGTGCGCTAGTCAGTCTGGCCGTGACGGCGCGTTTAAATCATCGAGAGTGAACGGCAAGAACGGCTGTTAGTTGTCAGCGTCAGTGAGAGCGAGATGTCATTGCCGTTGACTCTGACGCAACACCAAGCACTAGCGCAGCGTGGAGGAACCCGAACCATCACGGTATTACGAGACGGCAATCGGTTTGCATCGCATACGTGTGTTACGTGTTTGGTGGAGTGTCGGCTGATTAAGCGATAATAGTGATTGGACAATACATTCCGAAACATATTTTGTGTCGATTAATGTATTGAGTTGAAAATTATAACGAATTACCACACGTCTTGGTTTTACTCTCCTCGCCCGACTACCCGCGCCCGCCCGTAGTGAAATACACGATGACAGATACATCTGATAAAGAGGGCCTCCTGGCGTTCCTATATATACTTATTGTTTTGTTGTAGCTCATAGCGTACTTGTATCAGAAAGAGAATTTTAAAATATGTTTTTAAGAGTTTACTAAAAACTGTAACAAATAACTGCGTGAATAATATATTGTTTCTAATATTTTGGTTCAGATAAACTTTTTGATGCCACGATTTAGAAAGAATAACTGATAAATAGCAAAAGAAGAACCATCATAATTTTGTTATAAATTATGAAAAGAAACCTAATATCATAACTGATAAATCACATTCAGCAATGGGAGAAAGCCATGTAAATATCGAAGACATTTACGATATAATCAATACTGTGATTTATATATCTGGATTTATATCTTCGATATTATGCTGCCTATTAGTAGTGACAGCCTGGTATTTAATGCCACTATGGAGAACATTGCAAAATTATATCATTTTAAATCAAATATTTCTTCGGTTTACCTATATGCTGTTCGTATTGCTTCATTCTATCTATCCCACAATAAGTATTAACTTCGCTGTTGAAGGATGCCATGTCATTTATATAACAGGTATTTCTTGGACTTTTAATGCAGTAATTCTCGCATATCTGAGGCAATTTATATTAGTATTCAATGGAAAAATTATGAGGCTAGGGAAAAGTTACGAGAAAAGAAGTGTTACTTTGTCAACATTTGGAATAGCACCATTTTGTTTATTTTGCATAAAACTATTGTTAAAATATACGAAATATTATTATACGATATTTCTCCATCAAATGTCTTATTAGGATTTATTTGTACGTCAGTAATGAGTGCAACATTATTTCTATTTATAAAACTGTTATAAACTTTAATAAAATCTCAACAAGTTGTTATGATTTGTTTCATCTATTTTTTTAATAAATATTTATGAATACTTGTACTTTTACTAAATAAATCGTTTTGATAAAGCAAAACATTGTACAGAAGCCCTGAAGCCGTAAAATAACAAGAAAACTTTCCATCAATCAATCGTCGCCTCCGGCGCGGGCACGGGCTCGGGCACGGACGCGGGCGCGGGCTCGGGCGCTCGCGCGGGTGTACCATAAGGAAACCTACAATTCCCAAATAATTATGGTCTACTTCAACTTTCTTTGCAAGACCTACTTACTTCTCCATTGTAATGTCATGGAATTAAAACGACTGATAGATCAGTAACTACAGCGTTGAGTAACTGAGCTAATCTGTGGACAAATCAGTGACACTTTGCAATTCCGACTTTCATTCGGCACCCAAAACTTACGTTACCAATAATGTCCTCTCAGAAAATTTAAAGTTATGTTGATAAAATAATAACTGGACAGAAATTTTATAAAATTAGATTTAAGGTTTGGGACCAGCCTTTCAAACTAAATTATATTTTTTAATCATTCACAATTGCTGAAAATAACAATGAAAATGCACAATTAAATAAATACACACAAAGATCTTCCTTCCTTCCTCTTATTTGGAAATCGGTTAAAAACAGATAATACTTCGTATAGAGGTGGCATATGATTGCCTTTCTTTCTTCTTATTTCATCACGAAGTAAACAAATAATACATTGACATAAAAATTTCATTATGTGAAATGTCACTATGACACTGACACCGCAATATTTTGATTTGTCTATCCAAATGTTTTTTATTTTATTTTATTAGTTATATAAGTTAAGATTATAAAAGTTAATAATATATATTTCTCGTTAATTGTTATGTACATTGCACGAGCTTGTTTGTACGCTTGACGTCACCTGCCGGCGCCATCGGAAGACCAGCGCAGAAAACCATCATTATGCTGAGTTGGAGCCGGTTTGCACCAAGAAACTTAGATATTTATTCCCTCAACCAGCATTTTATTCGCTAAAATATATATATTTCATTCAGATGGGTGAAAGTGGATGATACTTGAGATCCTCTACTACAAATGCGACGGAAGAATTAATTTGGTGATATCACGCTCATACATAAGTTCTGATTACGGCCACTTTACTGCGATCAAAGAGGTAAATAATTCACAAAAGTAAGTAAGTAAGAACACTAAAAGAAAGTGTCTTATATATGCAATAGCTACAGCATTTAATGAAGAACAAATACCTACTATTAGAGAAACGTGAGTTAAAATGTTTAATACATATGTATCGTCTTGAAGTTGATGAAACGAAACGCACAAGGCGAATGTCGATCGACATATTATTTGATTGATAATGATGTAGTTTTGCAACGATCTCCATTGTGGCAGTAGACACCATGTAAGAATCACCAATACACTACACATTATTGATGCGATGCTTCCTGATGCAAATATGAAGAAATTGAATTTGTAGTACACGGTGTAGTACAGAGTTTCATTCATTTTTAATGCTCATTATTTCTTCTTTGCTTTCGCTGAAGGTAATTAGTTAAATTTCTTCTAGAAGCGCAAGACTCGGGACTTTTACATCAAAAACATTTGAATACGTATGAACGGTGTTTGATATCTGCTTCTAGAACAATATCGTAATTCATGTAACTTTAATTCCCAAATGTGTTTTAATAATTTAAATAATTATATATTATATATGGAGTAATAATAACCAAAATATCTAACGAAATAACAACAAACCAACTAACAAGCTGATTAGTGACGTGCAATTGCAAACATTCATTAAAAATAATGGTGTTGATAAACATACTGAAAATAAAATTACAAGGCAAGCTGCACTTTGTCCCAAGTTTACTTGTATAGTCAACCATGTTGGAATGATTAATATGGTTAAGAAAGCCAAATCCAAATCTCATAGTATATTTCCATTCAACTTATGTAGTAAAATCATATTAACTCTGCTTTATTGGCAAAATGAACAAAATATAAAACTTTAACATAGTCTGAGTAGAATACCCAAAGAAAAATAGCATGACGAATGTATTTTGTTAAATAAATTCATATATTATAGTCGAGCTCCCACACTCAGGACATAACATTTGCTTGCGTGTTGAAGAAATGCATTAAATACAAGATACGCTTAAATGTCACAATACTACTAAACTAAAACAAAAGTAAAGATATTCTGCTCTGTATTTTGAGCACTTTATCTGTTACTTGACTGATATCGCGTGATCCTTGTTTGTGAATTGTGATATTTTGATGTACCTTACTATCAATAAATAAATAAAAGTGCATGCGAGAACTTATTTCTATATGCGTAGATTCGATAATGATCTAATTAGTTTGTTATTTACTAACCAACAATCATCAAACAAAAACAATCATTTGTTCTACTCTCAAGTTCATGATACAGCTGTACTGTGACTTTCATACTGATTTAATATTAATTTATTCCATAAATCAGCATGTATTATACAATAACATTGACAATAGTCGTGATCTCAGGATCTTTAGTGTCAATATTGTGTTCGTCAATTTTGATGACAGCATGGTTTTTAATGCCACATTGGAGATCCTTACAGAACTACATAAGTATAAACCAAGTGCTTTTTGGAACTCTACATCTTTGTTGGTTTGCTTCAAGCTATACGCTTTCTCTAGATCACTCTCATCCGGATTTATTTTATAAAACAAGTACTAGCCTTTTCATCGTGACGGTTTGCTGGTCTCTGAACGCAACAATTCTTGCATACATCAGACTTGTGTTTGTGTTGAACCAGAAAATGAGTTATGAAAAGAGATGCGTGACTATTTCTACTTTCCTGATGGCAGGAACACTGGTGGTTTTATCTGAGATTAACTGCAGCATCTACGGTAAAAACATAAGATTTCTCAGCAGTAGTCTTTCTGTCTGTATCTTCATGACTCTTTCATTGGTGCTGTTTGGAAAAATTGTGAAGTCAGTAATGTCTTGCGGTAAAACTAGTATCTCCAAACGGCGACTTAGCCACATCACTTCCTTGATTGGTGTCGCTGTCATCTGTGATGGCTTTACTATTTGTTATTTCTTCTGTGCTATGTTTTTGACTAATTTAGATAGGTTTTACGCTATATTGTTAGATTCATTGTTTGCGTATCGTGTAGTTCCTCAAACTATAGTCATATTATTTAATAAAGTGACAAGAGAACGTTGGCAGAAATATAAACATAGAAGAGACCGCTTGCTTCGCGCTGAACGAATGGAGCTGTGATTTGCTTCAAACTGAAATATATATTATACCACGTTATAATGATATTAAAAAAATGCGTGCTCTTTTTATGTTGAGCATTTACTTGCCAACAATACTATATTCTGTCAATATTACAAAAAGTTCGTTGCCAATTAGCTTGTTCATTTAATTAATATTAATCTCTGTTTTTGGTTAATTAGTCTTCAAAATTGTTGATTTGCTAGTTATGTATACTTATTGTTT
This sequence comes from Ligdia adustata, assembly GCA_947049295.1. NCBI lineage: Eukaryota > Metazoa > Arthropoda > Insecta > Lepidoptera > Geometridae > Ligdia > Ligdia adustata. The sequence goes on from OX346237.1 coordinate 9,728,588, forward strand.
TGTTGTAGCTCATAGCGTACTTGTATCAGAAAGAGAATTTTAAAATATGTAATTAAGAGTTTACTAAAAACTGTAACAAATAACTGCGTGAATAATATATTGTTTCTAATATTTTGGTTCAGATAAACTTTTTAATGTCACGATTTTGAAAAGAAAAACTGATAAATAGCAAAAGAAGAACCATCATAATTTTGTTATTAATTATGAAAAGAAACCTAATATCATAACTGATAAATCACATTCAGCAATGGGAGAAAGCCATGTAAATATCGAAGACATTTACGATATAATCAATACTGTGATTTATATATCTGGATTTATATCTTCGATATTATGCTGCCTAATAGTAGTGACAGCCTGGTATTTAATGCCACTATGGAGAACATTGCAAAATTATATCATTTTAAATCAAATATTTCTTCGGTTTACCTATATGCTGTTGGTATTGCTTCATTCTATCTATCCCACAATAAGTATTAACTTCGCTGTTGAAGGATGTCATGTCATTTATATAACAGGTATTTCTTGGACTTTTAATGCAGTAATTCTCGCATATCTGAGGCAGTTTATATTACTATTCAATGGAAAAATTATGAGGCTGGGGAAAAGTTACGAGAAAAGAAGTGTTACTTTGTCAACATTTGGAATAGCAGCCATTTTGTTTATTTTGCATAAAACTATTGTTAAAATATACGAAATATTATTATACGATATTTCTCCATCGAATTTCTTATTAGGATTTATTTGTACGTTAGTAATGAGTGCAACATTATCCCTGTTTATAAAACTGATATTACCAGTTGCGCCATGTACTAAAAGTAGAACTAAATTGATTCATACATTTAGCCACTTAAGTTCAGTTCTCGGCGTTACCATCTTGTGTGATTTTTTTGTTGTTGTTTACGTCTTGCTTGGAACTTTGGAGATATCATTTAAACAGAACGTTTTTGTAGTACTTAATGTTTGTTTGATGTTTCAAATAGTTCCATTAACGTTTGTAACTTTGCTTAGTAGATTTTCACGGGAACATTGGAAGAGGTATCGACAACGAAGGAATCGCCTTCAGCTTGCACAACAAATAGAAATGGAACTATTGTAAACTATTGTGACTTGTTAATATTATACACAAAGTGGAACACGTTATGTTCGTATATTATTTTCTGTCTATATAACATTATGTTTTTAATTATATCATTAATGTAAATGAATTATAGTTACCTATCTTACAAAAAATATTGCACCTTATTTATTATTTTCAATTCAAAGAAAATGGCTAGACACGATGTATCTCGACATTTATCTTTTTGCTAACGGAAATACAAAGGAAGCAGAGCAGCAATCAATAAATAATTATGCTCATTAAAGACTATCGTCCAATTGCTTTAACGGGATTGTTCATACTAAAATATTCCAATGTTGAACTCATAATTAAATAAACTCTCAATTGGAGGATCGGTGTTACAAAATAGAAAAACTTGAGATAGATTGTCACATAACTAACAAAACACTGGTAATAAACACCAGTTAGATTGCAGAAGACATCCAGCGATCATCGCAAATGCGCTCGAAACTCGACTAAACAATTCTAGTATTTATTTTTTATAGTTTTTGTTAGCTTTGTATAAATTAGAAATATTTAATCTCAGAAATATCAAAAATACTTATGTAGTTAAACATATTTATGTTGTTTTGTACACATATAAAATTGAAACTGTATTTTAAGATAATTTTAGTAATATCTCAACGTATTGTTATGATTTGTTTCATCTCCTTAACTGGTCTGCCGTTCAAGAGAACATAATTAATTCAACATAATTACAATTATTTTTTTTAACAGCAGATAAATGATTATGGTTGTCATATTAGATTTATTCACAACATATCATTATTTTATTTAATGAACATGCGCAACAGCATGGCACTAATCAACACATTGTTAACTAATTGTTTGTAAGCAATGTAGTTGATAAAGCTATCGAATACTCGTATTGAATAACAATTTAGACACGAATCGTATTCCAATATTGCAGACAAATCAAACAGTTTTATTTGTTTATAATATCTTTACTAAAGACAAAATCTGACGAATATTGAAACTCGTATTTAATATAGTTACTAGCAGGCAGACAAAGAAAAACTAAAAGCTGTATCAAGGATGAATTACGACTATGAAGAATATCGGAACATCACTGTCTTTACGAACTCTACGGATGTTGAGAACAATAATAATTGGAAGTTGATTTTGGGCAATCCGCAAATTGTTGCGTTTGACAACACTCAACCTTACTTACAGGATTAGTTTGACGTTAACTAAGATACGAGTAATATTACCAAGGAGTGTTTCGGTTGTCATTTTGTAATATTTGTATAATAGCTCCTAAATTATTGAAACAATCTTGAACTAGTTTTTAACTTCTAAAATGAGGTGGATCTCTGTTGGCAGATATTTTTATGGATGTTTCCTGATTTCCCAGAGACTAGAGACTAGACGCCTAGACCGGTTTGGGTTTAGTTCTTTAAAAGAGTGTACTTTCTTTTATGGAATAAATATATGACCCCCGAAAATAAAACGGTTGAATGTGTGCGGTTGTTGTAACAAATCTTTATAACTAAATGATTTATATCAGCAGGACTATCACCTAGAGTTTACCAAATTTGCTTGGTTTTTTTTTCACCTCTTTTATGCCTAACTCTAGCCTAATAGAGTAACGTTTATAATTTATTTGAGTTCGACTAAAACTTTTATATTCACACACTAGAGCTACTAAATTTTGAGGAAAACTAAATATTAATTATTATATGTTTTTTTTTTAATGTATTTTAATGTGAAATTGCAATTGAACACGGCTCTTATTAACCTCAAATATATTTTAATAAACATTTATGAACACATGTACCTTTACTAAATCAATCGATTCGATAAAGTAAAACATTGTACAGAAGCCCTGAAGCCGTTAAATAACAAGAAAACTTTCCATCAATCAATCGTCGCCTCCGGCGCGGACTCGGGCGCGGGCGCGGGAGCCGGTGTACCGATAGGAAACCTACGATTCCCAAATAATTATGGTCTACTTCAACTTTCTTTGCAAGACCTACTTACTTCTCCATTGTAATGTCATGGAATTAAAACGACTAGTAGAACGGTAACTACAGCGTTGAGTAACTGAGCTAATCTGTGGACAAATCAGGGACGCTTTACAACTCCGACTTTCATTCGGCACCCAAAACTTACGTTACTAATAATGTCCTCTCAGAAAATTTCAAGTTGTGTTGATAAAATAATAACTGGACAGAAATTTTATAAATAATTTTATCAAATTTCTGTCCAGTTTGAGGTTTGCGACCACACTTTCAAACTAAATTGTATTTTTTAATCGGTTCACAATTGCTGAAAATAACAATGAAAATGCATAATAAAATAGATAAACACAAAGATAGAACTTCCTCTTTTTACTTCGTATAGAGGAAGACATATGATTGCCTTTCTTTCTTCTTATTTCATCACGAAGTAAACAATAATACATTGACATAAATTAATTTGTCATTCAAAATTTTATTAGTTATATAAGTTAAGATTATAAAAGTTAATAATATATATTTCTCATTAACTGTTATGTACATTGCACGAGCTTGTTTGTATGCGTGACGTCACCTGCCGGCACTATCGGAAGACCAGCGCAGAAAACCATCATTATGCTGAGTTGGAGCCGGTTTGCACCAAGAAACTTAGATATTTATTTCCTCAACCAGCATTTTATTCGCTAAAATATATATATTTCATTCAGATGGGTGAAAGTGGATGATACTTGAGATCCTCTACTACAAATGCGACGGAAGAATTAACTTGGTGATGTCACGCTCATACAATTAGTTCCAATTACGGCCACTTTACTGTGATCAAAGAGGTAAATAATTCACAACGCAGAATGGTTTTTGATAATGGCCGCTGCTGGGTCGCAGAAGTTTTAACAAGGAGTCTTGATAAAGAAGGCTGCAATTAAAATGAACCAACGTTTGGAAAGCTACAGATTTTCCACAAGTTTTTGAATATAAAATATCTGTAGTTCTTTGAGAGAACATATTTGGGGTTAAATTTGGATTAAATCTGGAATTATTTTGTTCATATTCAGAATTGAGACATAGTCATTTCTAAATGGTATTATAAGCACAAAATATTTAACTACTTCTTCTTATTCTGGAAAATGCTTGCAAATCGAAAATCCAGGTATAAATATATCTTTAAAAAAAACGATTGTTCTAAGTTTCAGTTTAAGTTCATAGCTTATTGGTATATACAATATTTCAATGTTCCTGGGTTATCACGTCAGCAAGTACAGGATAAGTTACAGGAAAAACTCATACATAAATATTAATTGCATCTGGGTGATTTGTGGTAATAATATCGATGTAATTTTATTGACAACATGCATGGGTTATCACGAGTACCTGATTGTTGGTAAGGTCCAATTTAATATAGTATCGTTCACATTCAGTAAACATTATTACTTTTTGAGAATAAAATAAATTCGATGGAATTTTTTCACCTATGAAATAAAAACACCCAGTTAAATATTATTTATTATTACTTTTTAATGATTATTGTATACTCAGATCACCCACATAAAACTTTGGTACATTCCACTTTGTTTATCCAGGTGATCACAATAGAATACCAAATTTTACACTCAGTTATAACTCATCCAGATATTCCATCTGTTTTTGTAGTAAGACTAAATAACATAATCTACAAATTGTATTTATCATAATAATATAATGATATAAGTAACTTTATTATAACTGTTCCATTCTCATCGTCTGAGCGCGCAGCAAACGATTCTTTCGTTGTCGATACATTGTCCAATGCTGTCGAGAGAATCTACTGCACAGAGTCACAAGTGTCATTGGAACTACTTGGTGTGACAACAATATATCTATTATTAAAAATATATACAACTTAAATTCTATATCTAAACTGTCAAGCAATAGATAAACTAGAACAAAAATATCACACAGAATAGTGACACCAATAAGTGATATAAAATGACTTACAGACGATTTAGTCAAAGAACAAAATTTAGCTGAAATAATTAATTTTACAAATAAACATATCGATATAGTGATAATAGTGACAAGCAGTAACAATAAACTGTGACCGTATACATGACTGTTTATTCTATTTAATTCATTCACGTTTAAATAGTAACAAAGCTGTTGCAAAGCTAACACGACTGCTGCCAGGCCTAATGTCAAAACAGTCACTCTTCGTTTTTCGTAACTTTTGACCAATCTCACATTTTTTCCGCTGAACACTAAAAGAAAGTGTCTTATATATGCAATAGCTACAGCATTCAATGAAGAACAAATACCTACTATTAGAGAAACGTGAGTTAAAATGTTTAATACATATGTATCGTCTTGAAGTTGATGAAACGAAACGCACAAGGTGAATGTCGATCGACATATTATTTGATTGATAATGATGTAGTTTTGCAACGATCTCCATTGTGGCAGTAGACACCATGTAAGAATCACCAATACACTACACATTATTGATGCGATGCTTCCTGATGCAAATATGAAGAAATTGAATTTGTAGTACACGGTGTAGTACAGAGTTTCATTCATTTTTAATGCTCATTATTTCTTCTTTGCTTTCGCTGAAGGTAATTAGTTAAATTTTTTCTAGAAGCGCAAGACTCGGGACTTTCACATCAAAAACATTTGAATACGTATGAGCGGTGTTTGATATCTCCTTCTAGAACAATATCGTAATTCATGTAACTTTAATTCCCAAATGTCTTTTAATAATTTGAATAATTATTATATGTGGAGTAATAATAACCAAAATATCTAACGAAATAACAACAAACCAACTAACAAGCTGATTAGTGACGTGCAATTGCAAACATTCATTAAAAATAATGGTGTTGATAAACATACTGAAAATAAAATTACAAGGCAAGCTGCACTTTGTCCCAAGTTTACTTGTATAGTCAACCATGTTGGAATGATTAATATGGTTAAGAAAGCCAAATCCAAATCTCATAGTTTATTTCCATTCAATTTATGTAGTAAAATCATATTAACTCTGCTTTATTGGCAAAACGAACAAACACAAGACACAAGAGTCAATCAATCAATGAATCAAATATTTATTGACGATTAAATTTAATACGCTTAAATGTCACAATACTACTAAACTGAAACAAAAGTAAAGATATTCTGCTCTGTATTTTGAGCACTTTATCTGTTACTAGACTGATATCGCGTGATCCTTGTTTGTGAATTTTGATATTTTGATAAACCTTACTATCAATAAATAAATAAAAGTGCATGCGAGAACTTATTTCTATATGCGTAGATTCGATAATGATCTAATTAGTTTGTTATTTACTAACCAACAATCATCAAACAAAAACAATCATTTGTTCTACTCTCAAGTATATGATACAGCTGTACTGTGACTTTCATACTGATTTAATATTAATTTATTCCATAAATCAGCATGTATTATACAATAACATTGACAATAGTCGTGATCTCAGGATCTTTAGTGTCAATATTGTGTTCGTCAATATTGATGACAGCATGGTTTTTAATGCCAAATTGGAGAACCTTACAGAACTACATAAGTATAAACCAAGTGCTCTTCGGAACTCTACATCTGTGTTGGTTTGCTTCTAACTATACGCTTTCTCTATACCACTCTTATCCGGATTTATTTTATAAAATAAGTACTAGCCTTTTCATCGTGACGGTTTGCTGGTCTCTGAACGCAACAATTCTTGCATACATCAGACTTGTGTTAGTGTTGAACCAGAAAATGAGTTATGAAAAGAGATGGGCGACTATTTCTACTTTCCTGATGGCAGGAACACTGGTGGTTTTATTTGAGATTAACTGCAGCATCTACGGTGAAAAAATTAGATTTCACAGTAGTAGTCTCTCTGTTTGTATCTTGATGACTCTTTCATTGGTGCTGTTTGGAAAAATTGTGAAGTCAGTAATGTCTTGCGGTAAAACTAGTATTTCCAAACGGCGACTTAGCTACATCAGTTCCTTGATTGGTGTCGCTGTCATCTGTGATGGCTTTACTATTTGTTATTTCTTCTGTGCTATGTTTTCGACTAAATCAGATAGGTTTTACGCTATATTGTTAGATTCATTGTTTGCGTATCGTGTAGTTCCTCAAACTATAGTCATATTATTTAATAAAGTGACAAGAGAACATTTGCTAAAATATAAACATAGAAGAGACCGCTTGCTTCGCGCTGAACGAATGGAGCTGTGATTTGCTTCAAACTGAAATATATATTACAATATATATTTCAGTTTGTTATAATGATATTAAAAAAATGCGTGCTCTTTTTATGTTGAGCAATACTATGTTCAGTCAATATTATAAAATGTTCGTTGCCAATTAGCTTGTTCATTTAATTAATATTAATTTCTGTTTTTGGTAAATTAGTCTTCAAAATTGTTGATTTGCTAGTTATGTATATGACGGCGCGTTTAAATCATCGAGAGTGAACGGCAAGGACGGCTGTTAGTTGTCAGCGTCAGTGGGAGCGAGATGTCATTGCCGTTGACTCTGACGCAACACCAAGCACTAGCGCAGCGTGGAGGAACCCGAACCATCACGGTATTACGAGACGGCAATCGGTTTGCATCGCATACGTGTGTTACGTGTTTGGTGGAGTGTCGGCTGATTAAGCGATAATAGTGATTGGACAATACATTCCGAAACATATTTTGTGTCGATTAATGTATTGAGTTGAAAATTATAACGAATTACCACACGTCTTGGTTTTATTCTCCTCGCCGACTACCCGCGCCCGCCCGTAGTGAAATACACGATGACAGACACATCTCATAAAGAGGGCCCCCCTGGCGTTCCTATATATATTTATTGTTTTGTTGTAGCTCATAGCGTACTTGTATCAGAAAGAAAATTTTAAAATATGTTTTTAAGAGTTTACTAAAAATTGTAACAAATAACTGCGTGAATAATACTAGTATATTGTTTCTAATATTTTGGTTCAGATAAACTTTTTAATGTCACGATTTAGAAAGAATAAATGATAAATAACAAAAGACGAACCATCATAATTTTGTTATAAATTATAAAAGAAACCTAATATCATAACTGATAAATCACATTCAGCAATGGGAGAAAGCCATGTAAATATCGAAGACATTTACGATATGATCAATACTGTGATTTATATATCTGGATTTATATCTTCGATATTATGCTGCCTATCAGTAGTGACAGCCCGGTATTTAATGCCACTATGGAGAACATTGCAAAATTATATCATTTTAAATCAAATATTTCTTCGGTTTACCTATATGCTGTTGGTATTGCTTCATTCTATCTATCCCATAATAAGTATTAACTTCGCTGTTGAAGGATGTCATGTCATTTATATAACAGGTATCTCTTGGACTTTTAATGCAGTAGTTCTCGCATATCTGAGGCAGGTTATATTAGTATTCAATGGAAAAATTATGAGGCTAGGGAAAATTACGAGAAAAGAAGTGTTACTTTGTCAACATTTGGAATAGCAGCCATTTTGTTTATTTTGCATAAAACTATTGTAAAAATATACGAAATATTATTATACGATAGTTCTCCATCAAATGTCGTATTAGGATTTATTTGTACGTTAGTAATGAGTGCAACATTATCCCTGTTTATAAAACTGATTTTACCAGTTGTGCCATGTACTAAAAGTAGAAATACATTTATTCATACATTTAGTCACTTAAGTTCAGTTCTCGGCGTTACCATCTTGTGTGATTTTTTTGTTGTTGTTTACATCTTGCTTGGAACTTTGGAGATATCATTTAAACAGAACGTTTTTGTAGTACTTAATGTTTGTTTGATGTTTCAAATAGTTCCATTAACGTTTGTAACTTTGCTTAGTAGATTTTCACGGGAACATTGGAAGAGGTATCGACAACGAAGGAATCGCCTTCAGCTTGCACAACAAATAGAAATGGAACTATTGTAAACTATTGTGACTTGTTAATATTATACACAAAGTGGAACACGTTATGTTCGTATATTATTTTCTGTCTATATAACATTATGTTTTTAATTATATCATTAATGTAAATGAATTATAGTTACCTATCTTACAAAAAATATTGCACCTTATTTATTATTTTCAATTCAAAGAAAATGGCTAGACACGATGTATCTCGACATTTATCTTTTTGCTAACGGAAATACAAAGGAAGCAGAGCAGCAATCAATAAATAATTATGCTCATTAAAGACTATCGTCCAATTGCTTTAACGGGATTGTTCATACTAAAATATTCCAATGTTGAACTCATAATAAAATAAACTCTCAATTGGAGGATCGGTGTTACAAAATAGAAAAACTTGAGATAGATTGTCACATAACTAACAAAACACTGGTAATAAACACCAGTTAGATTGCAGAAGACATCCAGCGATCATCGCAAATGCGCTCGAAACTCGACTAAACAATTCTAGTATTTATTTTTTATAGTTTTTGTTAGCTTTGTATAAATTAGAAATATTTAATCTCAGAAATATCAAAAATACTTATGTAGTTAAACATATTTATGTTGTTTTGTACACATATAAAATTGAAACTGTATTTTAAGATAATTTTAGTAATATCTCAACGTATTGTTATGATTTGTTTCATCTCCTTAACTGGTCTGCCGTTCAAGAGAACATAATTAATTCAACATAATTACAATTATTTTTTTTAACAGCAGATAAATGATTATGGTTGTCATATTAGATTTATTCACAACATATCATTATTTTATTTAATGAACATGCGCAACAGCATGGCACTAATCAACTCATTGTTAAGTAATTGTTTGTAAGCAATGTAGTTATAAAGCTATCGAATACTCGTATTGAATAACAATTTAGACACGAATCGTATTCCAATATTGCAGACAAATCAAACAGTTTTATTTGTTTATATCTTTACTAAAGACAAAATCTGACGAATATTGAAACTCGTATTTAATATAGTTACTAGCAGGCAGACAAAGAAAAACTAAAAGCTGTATCAAGGATGAATTACGACTATGAAGAATATCGGAACATCACTGTCTTTACGAACTATACGGATGTTGAGAACAATAATCATTGGAAGTTGATTTTGGGCAATCCGCAAATTGTTGCGTTTGACAACACTCAACCTTACTTACACGATTACTTTGACGTTAGCTAAGATACGAGTAATATCACCGAGGAGTGTTTTGGTTGTCATTTTGTAATATTTGTATAATAGCTCCTAAATTATTGAAACAATCTTGAACTTGTTTTTAACTTCTAAAATGAGGTGGATCTCTGTTGGCAGATATTTTTATGAATGTTTCCTGATTTCCCAGAGACTAGACGCCTAGACCGGTTTGGGTTCAGTTCTTTAAAAGAGTGTACTTTCTTTTATGGAATAAATATATGACCCCCGAAAATAAAATGGTTGAATGTGTGCGGTTGTTGTAAAAAATCTTTACAACTAAAGGATTTATATCAGCAAGACTATCACCTAGAGTTTACCAAATTTGCTTGGTCTTTTTTTCACCTCTTTTATGCCTAACTCTACCCTAATAGAGAAACATTTATAATTTATTTGAGTTCGACTAAAACTTTTATATTCACACACTAGAGCTACTAAATTTTGAGGAAAACTAAATATTAATTATTATATGTTTTTTTTTTAATGTATTTTAATGTGAAATTGCAATTGAACACGGCTCTTATTAACCTCAAATATATTTTAATAAACATTTATGAACACATGTACCTTTACTAAATCAATCGATTCGATAAAGTAAAACATTGTACAGAAGCCCTGAAGCCGTTAAATAACAAGAAAACTTTCCATCAATCAATCGTCGCCTCCGACGCGGACTCGGGCGCGGGCGCGGGAGCCGGTGTACCGATAGGAAACCTACGATTCCCAAATAATTATGGTCTACTTCAACTTTCTTTGCAAGACCTACTTACTTCTCCATTGTAATGTCATGGAATTAAAACGACTAGTAGAACGGTAACTACAGCGTTGAGTAACTGAGCTAATCTGTGGACAAATCAGGGACGCTTTACAACTCCGACTTTCATTCGGCACCCAAAACTTACGTTACTAATAATGTCCTCTCAGAAAATTTCAAGTTGTGTTGATAAAATAATAACTGGACAGAAATTTTATAAATAATTTTATCAAATTTCTGTCCAGTTTGAGGTTTGCGACCACACTTTCAAACTAAATTGTATTTTTTAATCGGTTCACAATTGCTGAAAATAACAATGAAAATGCATAATAAAATAGATAAACACAAAGATAGAACTTCCTCTTTTTACTTCGTATAGAGGAAGACATATGATTGCCTTTCTTTCTTCTTATTTCATCACGAAGTAAACAATAATACATTGACATAAATTAATTTGTCATTCAAAATTTTATTAGTTATATAAGTTAAGATTATAAAAGTTAATAATATATATTTCTCATTAACTGTTATGTACATTGCACGAGCTTGTTTGTATGCGTGACGTCACCTGCCGGCACTATCGGAAGACCAGCGCAGAAAACCATCATTATGCTGAGTTGGAGCCGGTTTGCACCAAGAAACTTAGATATTTATTTCCTCAACCAGCATTTTATTCGCTAAAATATATATATTTCATTCAGATGGGTGAAAGTGGATGATACTTGAGATCCTCTACTACAAATGCGACGGAAGAATTAACTTGGTGATGTCACGCTCATACAATTAGTTCCAATTACGGCCACTTTACTGTGATCAAAGAGGTAAATAATTCACAACGCAGAATGGTTTTTGATAATGGCCGCTGCTGGGTCGCAGAAGTTTTAACAAGGAGTCTTGATAAAGAAGGCTGCAATTAAAATGAACCAACGTTTGGAAAGCTACAGATTTTCCACAAGTTTTTGAATATAAAATAGCTGTAGTTCTTTGAGAGAACATTTTTGGGGTTAAATTTGGATTAAATCTGGAATTAGTTTTGTTCATATTCAGAATTGAGACATAGTCATTTCTAAATGGTATTATAAGCACAAAATATTTAACTACTTCTCCTTATTCTGGAAAAATGCTTGCAAATCGAAAATCCAGGTATAAATATATCTTTAAAAAAAAACGATTGTTCTAAGTTTCAGTTTAAGTTCATAGCTTATTGGTATATACAATATTTCAATGCTCCTGAATTGTCACGTCAGCAAGTTCAGGATAAGTTACAGGAAAAACTCATACATAAATATTAATTGCATCTGGTGATTTGTGGTAATAATATCGATGTAATTTTATTGACAACATGCATGGGTTATTACGATAGTTGGTAAGGTCCAATTTAATATAGTATCGTTCACATTCTGTAAACATTATTACTTTTTGAGAATAAAATAAATCGATGGAATTTTTTCACCTATGAAATAAAAACACCCTGTTAAATAGAGGCGACTTTTTAATGATTATTGTATACTCAGATCACCCACATAAAACTTTGGTGCATTCCACTTGGTTTATCCAGGTGATCACAATAGAATACCAAATTTTACACTCAGTTATAACTCATCCAGATATTCCATCTGTTTTTGTAGTAAGAGTAAATAACATAATCTACAAATTGTATTTATCATAATAGTTATAATGATATAAGTAACTTAATTATAACTGTTCCATTCTCATCGTCTGAGCGCGCAGCAAACGATTCTTTCGTTGTCGATACATTGTCCAATGCTGTCGAGAGAATCTACTGCACAGAGTCACAAGTGTCATTGGAACTACTTGGTGTGACAACAATATATCTATTATTAAAAATATATACAACTTAAATTCTATATCTAAACTGTCAAGCAATAGATAGACTAGAACAAAAATATCACACAGAATAGTGACACCAATAAGTGATATAAAATGACTTACAGACGATTTAGTCAAAGAACAAAATTTAGCTAGAATAATTAGTTTTACAAATAAACATATCGATATAGTGATAATAGTGACAAGCAGTAACAATAAACTGTGACCGTATACATGACTGTTTATTCTATTTAATTCATTCACGTTTAAATAGTAACGACTGCCGCCATTCCTAATGTCAAAACAGTCACTCTTCGTTTTTCGTAACTTTTGACCAATCTCACATTTTTTCCGCTGAACACTAAAAGAAACTGTTTTATATATGCAATACGAGTAGCTTCAGCATTCAATGAAGAACAAATACCTACTATTAAAGAAACGTGAGTTAAAATGTTTAAGACATATATATCGTCTTGAAGTTAATGAAACGAAACGCACAAGCTGAATGTCGATCGACATATTATTTGATTGATAATGATGTAGTTTTGCAACGATCTCCATTGTGGCAGTAGACACCATGTTAGAATCACCAATACACTACACATTATTGATGCGATGCTTCCTGATGCAAATATTAAGAAATTGAATCGGTAGTGCTTTTTTTTCTTATTTGCTTTCGCTGAAGGTAATTAGTTAAATTTCTTTTAGAAGCGCGAGACTCGGTACTTTTGCATCAAAAACATTTGAATACGTGTGAGCGGTGTTTGATATCTGCTTCTAGAACAATATAGTAATTCATGTAGAATTCACTTTAATTTTCAAATGTACTCGTATTTTAATAATTATAATAATTATTATATGTGGAGTAATAATAACCAAAATATCCAACGAAATAATAACAAACCAACTAACAAGCTGATTAGTGACGTGCAATTGCAAACATTCATTAAAAATAATGATGTTGATAAACATACTGAAAATAAAATTACAAGGCAAGTTGCACTTTGTCCCAAGTTTACTTGTATAGTCAACCTGTTGGAATAATTAATATGGTTAAGAAAGCCAAATCCAAATCTCATAGTTTACTTCTTATTTCCATTCAACTTAGGTAGTAAAATCATATTAACTCTGCTTTATTGGCAAAACGAACAAAATATAAAACTTTAACATAGGCTGAGTAGAATACCCAAAGAATAATAGCATGACGAATGTATTTTGTTAAATAAATTCATATATTATAGTCGAGCTCCCACACTTAGGACATAACAGTTGCTTGCGTGTTGAAGAAATGCATTAAATACAAAATACGCTTAAATGTCACAATACTACTAAACTGAAACAAAAGTAAAGATATTCTGCTCTGTATTTTGAGCACTTTATCTGTTACTAGACTGATATGGCGTGATCCAAGGATCACGCCATATTGTGAATTGTGATATTTTGATGTACCTTACTATCAATAAATAAATAAAAGTGCATGCGAGAACTTATTTCTATATGCGTAGATTCGATAATGATCTAATTAGTTTGTTATTTACTAACCAACAATCATCAAACAAAAACAATCATTTGTTCTACTCTCAAGTTCATGATACAGCTGTACTGTGATTTTTAATACTGATTTAATATTAATTTATTCCATAAATCAGCATGTATTATACAATAACATTGACAATAGCCGTGATCTCAGGATCTTTAGTGTCAATATTGTGTTCGTCAATTTTGATGACAGCATGGTTTTTAATGCCACATTGGAGATCTTTACAGAACTACATAAGTATAAACCAAGTGCTCTTCGGAACTCTACATCTTTGTTGGTTTGCTTCAAGCTATACGCTTTCTCTAGATCACTCTCATCCGGATTTATTTTATAAAACAAGTACTAGCCTTTTCATCGTGACAGTTTGCTGGTCTCTGAACGCAACAATTCTTGCATATATCAGACTTGTGTTTGTGTTGAACCAGAAAATGAGTTATGAAAAGAGATGGGCGACTATTTCTACTTTCCTGATGGCAGGAACACTGGTGGTTTTATCTGAGATTAACTGCAGCATCTACGGTAAAAACATAAGATTTCTCAGCAGTAGTCTTTCTGTCTGTATCCTCATGACTCTTTCATTGGTGCTGTTTGGAAAAATTGTGAAGTCAGTAATGTCTTGCGGTAAAACTAGTATCTCCAAACGGCGACTTAGCTACATCACTTCCTTGATTGGTGTCGCTGTCATCTGTGATGGCTTTACTATTTGTTATTTCTTCTGTGCTATGTTTTTGACTAATTTAGATAGGTTTTACGCTATATTGTTAGATTCATTGTTTGCGTATCGTGTAGTTCCTCAAACTATAGTCATATTATTTAATAAAGTGACAAGAGAACGTTGGCTAAAATATAAACATAGAAGAGACCGTTTGCTTCGCGCTGAACGAATGGAGCTGTGATTTGCTTCAAACTGAAATATATATTATACCACGTTATAATGATATTAAAAAATGCGTGCTCTTTTTATGTTGAGCATTTACTTGCCAACAATACTAAATTCTGTCAATATTACAAAAAGTTCGATGCCAATTAGCTTGTTCATTTAATTAATATTAATCTCTGTTTTTGGTTAATTAGTCTTCAAAATTGTTGATTTGCTAGTTATGTATATTTATTGGTTTGTTGTAGCTCATAGCGTACTTGTATCAGAAAGAGAATTTTAAAATATGTTTTAAGAGTTTACTAAGATTGTAACAAATAACTGCGTGAATAATATATTGTTTCTAATATTTTGGTTCAGATAAACTTTTTATTGTCACGATTTTGAAAAGAAAAACTGATAAATAGCAAAAGAAGAACCATCATAATTTTGTTATTAATTATGAAAAGAAACCTAATATCATAACTGATAAATCACATTCAGCAATGGGAGAAAGCCATGTAAATATCGAAGACATTTACGATATAATCAATACTGTGATTTATATATCTGGATTTATATCTTCGATATTATGCTGCCTAATGGTAGTGACAGCCTGGTATTTAATGCCACTATGGAGAACATTGCAAAATTATATCATTTTAAATCAAATATTTCTTCGGTTTACCTATATGCTGTTGGTATTGCTTCATTCTATCTATCCCATAATAAGTATTAACTTCGCTGTTGAAGGATGTCATGTCATTTATATAACAGGTATTTCTTGGACTTTTAATGCAGTAGTTCTCGCATATCTGAGGCAGTTTATATTAGTATTCAATGGAAAAATTATGAGGCTGGGGAAAAGTTACGAGAAAAGAAGTGTTACTTTGTCAACATTTGGAATAGCAGCCATTTTGTTTATTTTGCATAAAACTATTGTTAAAATATACGAAATATTATTATACGATATTTCTCCATCGAATTTCTTATTAGGATTTATTTGTACGTTAGTAATGAGTGCAACATTATCCCTGTTTATAAAACTGATATTACCAGTTGCGCCATGTACTAAAAGTAGAACTAAATTGATTCATACATTTAGCCACTTAAGTTCAGTTCTCGGCGTTACCATCTTGTGTGATTTTTTTGTTGTTGTTTACGTCTTGCTTGGAACTTTGGAGATATCATTTAAACAGCACGTTTTTGTAGTACTAAATGTTTGTTTGTCGTTTCAAATAGTTCCATTAACGTTTGTAACTTTGCTTAGTAGATTTTCACGGGAACATTGGAAGAGGTATCGACAACGAAGGAATCGCCTTCAGCTTGCACAACAAATAGAAATGGAACTATTGTAAACTATTGTGACTTGTTAATATTATACACAAAGTGGAACACGTTATGTTCGTAAATTAAATCATTAATATAAATGAATTAAAGTTACCTATCTTACTAAAAATATTGCACCTTATTTATTATTTTCAATTCAAAGAAAATGGCTAGACACGATGTATCTCGACATTTATCTTTTTGCTAACGGAAATACAAAGGAAGCAGAGCAGCAATCAATAAATAATTATGCTCATTAAAGACTATCGTCCAATTGTTTTAACGGGATTGTTCATATTAAAATATTCCAATATTGAACTCATAATTAAATAAACTCTCAATTGGAGGATCGGTGTTTCAAAACAGAAAAATTTGAGATACATTGTCACATAACTAACAAAACACTAATAATAAACACCAGTTAGTATACAGAAGACATCCAGCGATCATCGCAAATGCGCTCGAAACTCGACTAAACAATTCTAGTATTTATTTTTTATAGTTTTTGTTAGCTTTGTATAAATTAGAAATATTTAATCTCAGAAATATCAAAAATACTTATGTAGTTAAACATATTTATGTTGTTTTGTACACATATAAAATTGAAACTGTATTTTAAGATAACTTTAATAACATCTCAACTTATGTTATCTCCTTAACTAATCTGCCGTTCTCTTCAACATTATAACAAAATATAAATAATTTTTTAACAGCAGATAAATGATTATGGTTGTCATATTAGATTTATTCACAACATATCATTATTTTATTTAATGAACATGCGCAACAGCATGGCACTAATCAACTCATTGTTAACTAATTGTTTATAAGCAATGTAGTTGATAAAGCTATCGAATACTCGTATTGAATAACAATTTAGACACGAATCGTATCCCAATATTGCAGACAAATCAAACAGTTTTATTTGTTTATAATATCTTTACTAAAGACAAAATCTGATGAATATTGAAACTCGTATTTAATATAGTTACTAGCTGGCAGACAAAGAAAAACTAAAAGCTGTATCAAGGATGAATTACGACTATGAAGAATATCGGAACATCTCTGTCTTTACGAACTCTACGGATGTTGAGAACAATAATAATTGGAAGTTGATTTTGGACTATTATGAATATGTCAATGTGATAATATTTGCTTCAGGAGCTTTTATTTCGATACTGTGTTGTGTTTTAGTATCAACAGCTTGGTATATAATGCCTGAATGGATGTCATTGCCAAACTTTATAAGCTTCAACCAAATTATTCTTCGTACCACTTACACGTTGTTAGTATTGCTTCATCGCGTCCGTCGCGTCGGACCGTGGCTCTACTTAAACATATCCTCTAAAATAATTGATATTGTATTCATTACCGGCATCTGTTGGACGTTAAACGCAGTACTACTGGCATTCATAAGAAGAATTCTTTTAGTTTTTAACGGTGTTAATATGAGTATAGGAAAAAGTTACGAGAAAAGAAGAGTGTCTGTAAGTACAATTGGAATGGCGGCAGTTATAATTCCCTTGCATAATATTTGTTGTAACTTGTCAAACGATAGTTACTTTGATTTAGATCGCACTTTACTTTGTTTAATATGTTCGTTGTTAGTGTTCACTTCAATGTCTTTATTTGTAAAGCTAATGGCGCCTGTTATGTTTTGTGCTAAAACAAATGTCATATCGTTAAGAAGTTTTAGTCATTTCACATTAGTTATAAGCGTTACTATGTTGAGTGATGTTTTTGTGATAATTTATCTCGTGCTCGATAGCTTAGCTATGACTGATTTTAATGTGGAATATGCATTCATTTGTATTGATGGTTTTCTTGCATTTCAAGTGTTACCACTGACGCTTGTAACTTTGCTGAGTAGTTTTTCACTAGAACATTGGAAAAAATA
Organism: Ligdia adustata; assembly: GCA_947049295.1. NCBI lineage: Eukaryota > Metazoa > Arthropoda > Insecta > Lepidoptera > Geometridae > Ligdia > Ligdia adustata. The sequence continues at coordinate 9,747,031 of OX346237.1, forward strand.
TCGACAGCGGACAAATCGCCTGATGCTTGCACAGGATTTGGAAATGCATTGATTCCAAGTTCTAAAGTAATCGATGTTCTTGCTGTAATGAATTATGCTTTACTTGCTGAAGAAGAGATTTTACGACTTGGAATTGCAAAATATTTTTTTACTAACTACATTCAAACTCTACATTACGTTAAAAATGACTGTAAATGTCAGTTATCAACCTGCAACAATGAAAGAATAAAATACAAATTATGAGCCCGCTGAGATGATCTTTTGGAATTTTTAGTGGCTACGAGTTTGAAGTATTAAAATTGGAGAAAATTATGGATAAACTTGAAAAACATGAAACTTTTATTTTAATTATTACAGCACTTATTATGATAGCCGTACGATACTTCAACACTATTATTAAGAACATGATTAAATATGGAGATAGACAATCATAAGTTACTCATCGACTCAGGGTTTTCTAAGCAGTTGTCAAGTCAAGTCAGATTGTAAAATCTTCTATTTGTACATAATCGCCATAACAGACTGAACTTTGATTGATGATGTTACATATTAAAGAGTAATTGCAGTTGTATCCATAAAAATACTTATTTCCTATGAAATTACCAGACTTTAGGAAGAGCCGAATTAAAGTATAATTTGGTAGCATTGTAAACTAAGTTTTATTAACCGAGCGAGCGAAGCATCTCTGCGAAGATATATCGATGATTGTCGGCAAGAAATTACGTTGTTGTGTAATGATCTCGAATAACAAGAAATGTAGACGAAACTTGGTGCATGTTTTTTACGAATTTTGGGAACTTTTCTTTCATTCATTGAGATTTCCTGATCGGAATTTCTAAGTAGTGGAACGTCAAACAAAACGAAACGTCTTAAGAGCAGTCTGCCTAGTTAGCTAATCGCCTATCTAGCAAAACGTCTAACTATCAACAGGCCTATATAACGAAACGTCTGTTTAGGATTTCGTTAATTTTTCATTATGTACACTTATGAACATAATTAGTAAAACTCGTATATATAAAAGTATTTCTTTTATTACAAATAAACTAAAATAATCTTCATCAACACAAAAACCATAAGCAAACAAAGAAAAGATAAAGTTTTCCCAAACATATTTTCTAAATTACACACATTTTTTTATATTATTTTTCTATACCGAAATCATGAGTACCTTATGTCAATCTAATATGACACTTCACAATAATATTATTATTTAATGTCACATAATATTATTATTTAATTTATTTATATGTTTAAGTGTCCAGGCATTTTAAGAAATTGACGATATCCTAACTAGACGTTTCGTTATATAGATCTGTTTATAGTTAGACGTTTTGCTAGATGGGAGATTAGCTAACTAGGCAGATTGCTCATAAGACGTTTCGCTTTGTTTGACGTTCTACTACTTTGACATTCCGACCAGGAGTCATTTTCGAAAGAGGGGATATTATTTCTCTCAATAAGAGTTTAGTTGAAATTGCAAAACGACGACGATTCCATAAAAGTAGCATTGTGTGCAATACTGATAGTATCGCTTTTAGTGATTATGAATTCAATTAATTTTCATCACAATTACACAACTTTAACAATCATTATTTTTTTACTTATTTACATAGTGTTACTCACTAGGTTATGAACACAATTCCTACAAAATTATTAAAACAAAACTGTACCTTTTTCCACAAACGTCGCGTCGCTCCACAAAATGGCGTCCACGCCTTATCTAGGTGGCTTCGCTCGGAACATGACATATCGCTTTCAAATGCGCCGCCGAAAATGAACCTAAAATGGTGGTTATTTTCACAAAAATATAATGGAACAGAAAGTTCTAACAGACTTTAAAGTTGTAAAATATTTTAATTGTGCAATACTATAATTTTATAATATTATGTATGTAGCACTTTAAATTTCATCATAGATATGAAATTAATTATGTTGCGGAAATTGAAAATTCTTAAAAGCGCATGAGGAAACACATAAAGGTGTTAGTCTACCCATCAAAGTGGTCCCATTGTACAACAAAACTATGGAAAATTCGAAAAAGTTTCTTTCTAATTATTTTCAAATTCAACCATTTAGGGGTTAATTTTCAAAATTATTTTCTGATTTCACCCCTACACTCTTATAATGAATACACCCTACAAATGTCATATCTCTGTGTTCAGTGGTTGATACCTAGGCTGTGGTAATATTAGTCATTCAGGACTTACTCTTATTTATAAAATAGATAAGGAGTTCAAAGAGAAAAATATAATTACTACAAAGAAATCCGAATTAGACTCTCGCCTTTTCCGCGTGGAAGCCACTGACTAATCTACCACTCCCTAGATACAACATTAGTTTCTATTTTCTATAAATTCTACTGAGTATTGTGAGTTATTAATTTGGTGCGTTAATTGTGATCCACAGTTGGATACATAGTGCGTTGCGGTCACTAATCATTATGTGCGGAGTTCAACCAAACACAATATGTCGAACATGTGAGAATTGCACTGGAGGTGACATAATGTCAATGTTTACTTTTATATTCATAAAAGGATATAACGGAAAAATACTTTTTTATGATAGAGTAATATAATGAAAGCTTATTATATGCTATTATTAGATATTAATCATAACTAATACGTTCTAGACTAATGTCTGGAACCGTAGAGCTCGCGACTAGTCGCGGAAGTAGATTATATTTATATGTTCACTCGTTAGATTGTCTTGTCTCATACTATTGAAAACTATAATTAGTATTGACTGGTAATTAGTACAACAACACACTTATACCATTTATATCGGAAATAAACACAAACTAAAAAATGATACGTGAATACTAACTTCCAAACAAACATTAACTGGCTAATAAACATGGTAAAAAAGATAGAAACAAATATTCTATACATTTGGCTGTCCGAGCCGAGATCAGTGATCGTTTGATTGGAAACGCAACATTTTTTGCGAATTTTCAAATGACGTAGAGCAAGTTGTTGCTTATGGTTGTCAAAGCCACCCTTAAGAGGGTGCTAGTTGATTACCAGTACCCTGTATACTCACAGATTAAACCAGTTTTTGTTATCTGAAATATGAGCTTCACTCGAGATCTATCATGGTCATAATCACCCTCAGCTTTCTTTTTCCTACTGCTGGGTCTAGGCCTCTCTCATATGTATTATGTATATATTATTATATGAATCTATTATTATTATTTTTATCTTTAAAGGTAAGCAATAGAACTAACTCAACTTGATTACGATCTATTTGAGCTAAATTTTTCAACGAGTTAATATTCATTGTTATAACTTACTAGCTGCTCCAGTCGGTTCAGTAGTTTCGGCGTGAAAGAGTAACCAACATACACACACACATTCTATAAACTTTCGCGTTTATAATATTAGTAGGATTTTATTATTTATTCATAATACCACCTCCATTCTACATATCCATGGTATGAAAACGTCTGCGAGTGACGTCACAAATTGTCCTCTATTCAGTAGCGAAATTACAGGCGCCCCCGTCGACGTGAACGCGAACTAATTTCACACGAATTTCCCATATGTACGTACGAATCTCGCACGAAACATGCGCTCGATAATTCGTGAGTTGTTACGTTGGAAAATTTCGCTAAGTATCTTGTAGAAATTTTCTAATTTCTCGTATAATTGTAAGCAAAGCTATATACTTACAATTACAGCTTACTTTTAGCTTAGAGTTGATTTATTTTGTGTATATTTCAGAATATATACATATATAATGTATATTGCTGAGTAATGAAATAGACAGACATACATAGTAGTCTAATTAATATACACTTTCTTTTTAGTCGAATAAGTAAATAATATTTACACGATAGAAACGGATCAAATTAAGTACAAACATTTGGCCGTAAAAAGTTCTCAAATAATTATTTCTAAAATTAAAACCTTTAAGAACATCCTTCGAGTGAAAGTACGTGTTGTTGTTTCTACTGTGATAAGACTAACGAAATTTTTTCAAAAAGTAATTCCTATTATATCTATTTTCACATCGATTATCAATTGTTAATCAAAATCAAATTAATTGCATCTTACAAACATTTCAATGAAATCTACCTATTAGTATTTTTTTTTAAACTAAGACATCGACATATTATGTATGCGGCCATCTTGGATTTTAATTGACAAAGTGTAGTCTTCGATTTTAATCAGACATACTCGTAGCTAAAAACACTCACGACTAATTCACCTCTCAATAAAAAAAAAAACAAAATAGTTTCATCACAGACAGACGGACACACAGACTATTCGAACTTATAACACTCTATCGTTTATGCGTCGACAGTCAAATACCACAAATTAACTGCCTTATTAATAAACGCGTCTTAATTTTGAGCATCTTTCGTCTTGTTCTATTCAATGGAGAACGTCCCGCGCGAAAACAAGACAAATGACGATTGAAGTTAAGACGCGTTCATTAATAAGGCTGCCAGAGATTCGTATTCCATTAATTATCAACACTATTATTATTATCATACAGTCTGCAGACTCCAAATATGTCTGTAAAGAAACCCGCGCTTTGAGCGATCGATGACGTCATTACCGGTACCACAGCCTTCCAATTAACCTGAACTTCGATCTACCCTCGAAACTAATTTTTTCGACTCTATGCATTTTGTCATAAGAGTGATTTTCCAGTGAAATGTCCGTGCTTTGTACAATTTTAATCATAATACCGTACTGCGTGGCATGATTTGAATGGAGCGTGGCGTTTGATCATCGAAAGTACATGGTTTAGTGTGTTTGAAAGGTAATCTCGATACAGGCAGGTATTGGAGGGAGGTATGAGTGATTTAAATCATTTATCACTTGGTATATAACATGTACGAAGCTTCTTTCAGCAGTTAATAACGAATATACCGAACAAAGTACAATATATATTTCATCAAGATTGGTAATGATTTTGTAGTTCTAGTACACGAGTGTTGTGTGAATTAAGGTTTAAATTATTTAATTTGGGAATTATTATTGTTAATATATGTTAACATAAAAGTTTATGAATCTAGGAGCACGGCAGTGCCCAAGCTTAAATTTAACATGTCGTGCTACTCGCGGCTTGTCGCTAAAACTATATCTTCCAGGCAAATACATTTTGTTTTCCATATACGTAATTTAAGGCCTCTCTACTCTCAAAGTAAAATAACACGACTTATTCTTAACTCTTCTAAAGTTTCCTCCAATTAACAAGAAAAACAACAAATATAGCATCACAATTTTAATGTATTATTTTAGAAGGCAAAATCAGCGAGTTGTTGTGATACAAGATCATGTTGTTTTATGTAAATTAACGAAGTTTCCTTTGTTTGTGGATAAATTAGAAAGTTTCATCGGCAGCTGAAACTTTTGGAATAAAATCAACGAACGTTGTCGATCTACGTCTTACAGAATATCTCCGTGGAATCAATTAAGTACCATGCATGTATAAGTAAATTATTCGTAGGCAATTAGCATAATTTTTTTGTTACTGTAAAATAAATGCAATAAGTATTTATGTTAAGAAATTACTGTATAATAATATACAATACAATACAAGAATTCTCTATTGTCACCACAAAGATACAACACACACACAGATCAAATAAAAAAACTGGCACAAAAGGTGGTCTTATCGATAAAGAACTATTCCAACATAACAATCTCGAACAACTAAGGAACTCACTAACTGTTACCGAATTCCCAAAAAAATAGTATCTGGACCGATTTCAGTTTAAAAAGGTCCTACTAAAATACTTTCGAAGTAGTCCATTTCAGTTTAACATATAAAATGAAATAACTGAAAAAAAAATGTATCGTCACCTTACTAACTGAAATCGGTAAATTCATTTTTTCTCAAAGAATTTGATACGAGTAATAAAGTATTTTTGAGTGGTCATGTATAGCAAAAGGATTATCAGTTAGGGGTGTAATTAACCGAAAAGGAGCCAATATACTTATCATAATGAACGACTTTCACTATGATACTACTTTGAATTCGAGAAATAAAATCAAAACTGTTTATAAAATTTTGTCGACAACCCATAAACTTTATGTATGGAACTACAAAATAGTTTTTCGTGTTTATAGTTGCTTTTAGAATTAAAGTTGTTAGTAACGATGAGTATATTGACTCCCTCTTGGCTTAGCACACCTCTAATCTAGGACCCTGTATAGTAAATGCAAAAGAATAAAGACAAGAGAAATAAAACCAGCATAAATCAATCGAGGAACATCAACCAATTGATTTTCTTCCATTTGGGACGCCAGCACTTCCTCACCCCTACATAGTACCTACTACCTACCGACAGATGTCTCCTACTAATGTAGTGTCGCTTGTCGTTTCGTCATCCTCATTTGGATCTGTCCTTGTCACGAAACGTCACCGCGTCACACGTATGCGTCACGCAGTAGTACTCAAACTTCGAGATAGGGAACGATTCAATATTGTGTGATTTGCCAGCTTTTACCCTGTCATCTTTCCTGTCCTTCATCCACTTTCCTCCATCCTCCGTCCGCCTTATTCTGCCCTCCATTCTCCGTCCTCCTTCCTCTGTCTTCAACCTCGATCTTCAATACTCACTCACAAATGATTGTATTATATACAATCATTTATCCCAAAAAAACGAATATCACATTTATTATAAGTTATAGATTCCGATCTTTCAGTTAATTTGAATACTTTCACAGATCGGAAACTTTGAACACCGCTGGTGTGTATTCCGCTCACGCTCGTCGGGAATCGAATCAGCGACCCATACCGAGTTTATTCACCATTCCATCCCCCGACGGCGCGTGATAAATCCCATCTCTACACAAATACGCGCTTTAGTACGTGACACGCGGCGCGACCGGTTCCTTCCGCGTTGGCTTCTGAATGCCTTTTCACGTGTGTTTACGATATTTAGTATTTTTTTTCTTTATATGTAATAGCCTGCCACAAAATGAAAGAGATTTAATCTTTGGACCCCTTTTTGATTCTCTTAGGGGGTGAATTTTAAAAAAAATATTTATTATTACACTCCTACACCATAATAATGAATACACTCTCCTTTTAACCTTTTTTAAACTCTATGTCTCTATGTTGATTCCTAGATAATATCAGTACTTACTCATTTTTTTTATGTTGAGAAGTTGTGCGTTCATAACGCTCCACCATGGGGAGGCAGAACGGTTATGTGAGACTCTTACCCACCAAAACTCCGCGGTGTCACTCCACGGCTGTCCATCATCGGACCCATCCCTCGGGGTTACTCCCGCTTTCACTGCGCCAGACACAAGACGCACTGCAACCAGCTCGAGGACCAGCTATGGGCATCAGACAACCCAGTATCTAGACGCCTGAGGTCCTCCTGCGACGGTAGGGCGAGCGGCGCACCTCAATACCGACAGTCCTCTCCCGCCGCGGCCCCATCTTCGGCTGCGTCTTAGTCTGTGCGGGGGTGGTCTAATGCCTATCTGTTAAAAAAATATATCAGGTAACAAACCAAAAAACACAGTCGAAATACTTTTTTTATTTTTTGTAAGTCATTAGAAAATATACCAAATTTATTAGCTGATACGATTATCATTTCTGTATATGTATCTTCCTAGACGCTTATTATTTTGAATGAGTATCATGTTGAGTTCCCAGTAGTTATTTGTACATTTCCTTGACCTGCCTTGAGAATAGTAAGGCAAGCTGAATATACAATAACAACAGAACGCTATGCCGCGGTGAGCTCTTTACATGATTTCTCCGGGGAACTTAAACACACTACATACTATCTTTATTGTGCGAACTGCCACGGAAATTTCCTGTCCGTTTCTCTATTTCCCAACATTGAATTACTTGCAGGGCGAGCACGAGTTTCTTATAAGTATGACTGCTCGAGGACTGTTTAGGTAGGTATCTAAAAAATAAAATATGACGTCTTCAAAAAGCACCTGTCACTGCTTTAAAAGCTTGCGGTAAGAAATTTGTTAAAAAATAAGTGTTAAATATCGTAGATTTCGTATTTAAATTGTGTTTGGTACGAGTATGTTGCATTCTATGTGACCGAATGTATATTTAAATAACGTATTGCTCTTGTCCCTCCCGTATTGCTCAATGTTGAACTATACTTAGTTTTATTTTGTTTTTCTGAAAAAGAAATATCTCGATTGAGAAATAATACCACCATACACCATAATTTGACTTCTCACTATCAAATGATAGCTCCTCCTTGCACTGCAAGTTGTTTTAATGTCGCGAGTCGAATCTTTTTCTTTTAGGCAAGCGTGCTACATTCTAGGCCACATCGTCGCTTTACATCAGGTTGGTAGCGATCAAACGCAAGCCTATTTTCTAACTGTGTACATGATTTCTCCGGGGACTATGGACAGGACACAGTGCATAGTTCCCCCGGTACATACATTTACCCCGGACTCTCTGTCTCTGCTCTGTGTAACAGCTTATTTTTACTAATGACGAGTGGATTAGAAAATGCAAGAGTTATTTTATAGTGAATACTTATTGTAAATATATAAACATGAAAGTGAAATAAAATAGATATAGACAATAATGCTCCGTTGTCAAGTGATCTTGCTTTGGAAGGAGGCCTTATTTGATACCTTTGGAGCTGATTTAGCAAGGTAAATATATTCATGGGTAATAAACATAATTAACTAAATAAAAATAACCAATAATAAAACAAAGAGTAACATGAGTATGATGGCCCCCTTTCGACTAACTTCGTCCCTAACTGCTAACCTTGTAATTTTGTTAAATAGTAAATAATTTAAAAATTAATTCTTCACTACCTACATCTTTTTATAAATACTTCAATTCGAAAAATCGTTACCTTACTCGTAAGACAATTTTCATTTACAAAATTAAAATTAAATTGAAAATTTATGAAAAATAATATTTTATTATTAAAATATTGTTTTAACTATATTTATAAATTAAATAAATTTATAAAATAAATAAATTTATTAAATAATTGAATTTTTAATATAATTTTAATATTCGTTATGAGAACGAATCTTGACTTTTCAACCTACAATTAATTGTAATACCTTACTTCATTACTTACGAGTATATATTATAATTACTTGTTTTACTTTATCTTGCATGATTATAATAGCAAAAATAGAGTACTTTTTTACGTAGTTGTTTAAGATCGCATTTATGTTCTACCTACTCGTATTTTGCAAGAAATAAACTGAACTGAACAAAATATCACCTACCATTGGTACATAAACTAAAATCATGTACATAAAGTAACAAGCACTAATAAACCGACGTAAACAACGTACCGGGGAAATAATCAACGCGAATGTATACAATATACAAAATTCATGAAACCCTGGGAAATTGTAGCACTATTGTGTTTTCAGAGAGGATTGGGCTCTCTGTCGTGCTGTTATGGGTTTTGTGACGTAGCCGATGGCTGAATTGTCTAATACGGGTAGATAATTATAATTTGGCTTTTCACAACTCAGGAGTGAATCGCTTTTATCGAGGCAAACGTGCTCCAGCAGGTGAGTTTAGCTCAACATCAAGTCAATTTGAATGATTGAAAATAAAATTAAAAAAAGAACTGAACGTTTTATTTAGAAAACTAACGCGTGTTTCATTCATATTGTTTAAGAAGACAGGTTTTCACTTGTACCTGATTGTTGAAAAGGCCTAACTATAGTTTCGTTCACATTCAAGTGACGTAAATAAACCAGGGAAGCCTGGTAAATAATGTGTTAGCTATGAGAATAAAAAACCACTGGAATCGGACAACATTAAAAGGTATAAAAGAGAATCTTATTGTATGGACAAATTGGCGGTCTGTAGCTTTATTAAACAAAATGATTAAAGTATTGTGTGATTTTGAACAAAATTACTCACGTAATGGTATTCAAGATTTGAGACCAAACAAATTAAACTATGCAGTAGATAAGTGAGCTGTTGACTTTTGGTCATATCTTTGTTGAAATCTGATATTTTTAAGGGTTCCGTACCCAAAAATGTAAAAACGTGACCCTACTACTAAGATTTCGCTATCCATCCACCTGTCTATCAGCATTCTGTATCTTACAAACCATGATAGCTAGACGGTTGAAATTTTCACACATAATGTATTTATGTATTTATGTTATTTCTGTAAAAACCAAATCAAATAAATATTCGGGCGGCTTCCGTACAACAAACGTGTTTTTGCCGTTTCTTGCTCGATACCTATTAATAACGAAAGCATTCAGAAACTTGAACTAATGTTGTAAAGATAATGGTACGGTAACCTTAGTCCGCGTACCGACTTGCACTTGGCCAATTTTTAAAAAAGGAAGGTTATGTTTTCGCGTATTTCTTTAGCACGCCCTAGGGTCTAAACGGCTTGTCGTATTTCCATTTGAGTGGTGTCAATAGATTTGTCTTAGTCGTGAAAGTGATACTGGGTACATAAAAATAAAAAAATGAAATGAAGGATGATACACAGGTTTAACGATTTAGCAGTCGGGTTTTTTCGAAGTCGCTTTTAACCACTTGTTTACATTTAACCTTCAAATATGGTTTTACTAAGGTAAATATGGTTTTACTAAGGTAAAACCATATATGAAATGTAACAAAACTTTCAATCTCCATAAATCCTAGACCATATTACCCGCAGCATCGTTAAGCTCAACTGTACACATAGTAGATTAGCTCGAGTCAATTCCAACACTTTATTTTCAAAAATGGCGTCTCCCGATGCTGGGAGCGAGGCACGAACCAATTTTCAATATCTGAGACGTGACTTCCTTTCGTATTCAATTTAAGGAGTTCGCTTCACGAGGTTTGGGTATCGAGGTTTTAAAACTGTTTGCTTTCAGGAAAAAGATGAATAAGAAACGGGTTAATATTGATTAATATTAACATTGATTATTTATGTGTTAAATAAAAAAGGATATAATGTAGATATGTACAGAACAATGAAATACAATAGACATTTCTTACATAATGTTATTGTCATGACGTAATACATAGGGATTAGTTTAAATTTTATGGCATCATTTATACAATACAATACAATACAATACAATACAATACAATATTTCTTTATTGCACACCAAAAACAAAATAAACAATAAGATAAAGGCATGAACAAAACATCGGTAGTACATTGGGCGGCCTTATCGCCTAAAGCAATTTCTTCCAGGCAACCTTGGGATGAATCGGACTAAGTGAGAATAGTCACGTCGGTGATGCATCAATAGAAAAAACAGAAAAAATAAATACAAGTACAAATATATACCGCAAAAAAACAACAAGAAAAAAATATTTTAAAATTAATCAACATACATAGTTAATACATACCTATACATACATGTCATACTCGCAATAATCATTCGTAAATAAATGTTCGGTTTAATTTACGGAGAGATAATGATTTTACAACAAATTTTTAAATATATATAGAGATTTAGCCTGCCTGATTGACAGGGGTAACATGTTCCATAGCAGGATAGCTTGCACAGTAAATGATGCTTGAAAAAAAGAGTTGGTTGAGGTGGAAGCTGGCAGCATAAGGCGAAGATCTCGTGAAGGTCTTAAAGAAATAGAATGAGAAGCAGTCACAAAGACAAAATTATCTTTTAAATACGAAGGAGTGGTGGGATTGAATATTATTTTATAAAGAAAAGACAGAATATGAGAATTACGGCGAAGACGAATAGGTAACCATTTGAGCCTATTACGGTATTCGGAGATGTGGTCATATTTGCGTAACCCAAATACAAACCTAATGCAAAAATTCTGTAAACGCTCAAGCTTGTTGAGCTGCTCTTCGGTTAAATCTAAATAGCAAGCATCTGCAGTGCAGTTTTGGTAGTAATCGAAAAAAAATTACGCAGTCTTCTTAAGGAAGCTTAGGAGACTTCTGCAAGCTGTGGATTCCAGGAAAGTGTTTTATCCATGGTTATTCCAAGATTTTTGACAGTCTCGCTAATTTTAATTGAAACTCCATCAAAAAATATTTGAGGAATGCGGCTCATGTCGATTTTAGAAATCATACGGGAACTTCCTATGATAATACATTGAGTTTTAGACGGATTAACCGTGAGACCGTCTTACTCCAGTCCCGAATCCGTTGAAGATCAGAATTAGTCACGTTAATCGCCTCATTCAGTTGCTCAAATGAGGCCTGAGTATAGATCTGTAAATCGTCTGCATAGAGGTGACAGGAAGAAGTTAAATTCTGAGAGATTGAGTTTACAAATATCGCAAAAAGAAGAGGAGATAGCACGCCACCCTGCGGCACACCAGCAGAGATATCGCACCATGACGAGAATGACTCATCAATGCGAACGCGCTGCCGGCGGCCGAATAAGTAACTACGAAACCAATCAACTACCGTTGGAGATATGTTAAGAGTGCGCAAAAGAGTCAACAAGACGTCGAAATCAACATTATTAAAAGCATTGCTAAAATCGAGCAGTGACAGCACAGTAAGCTGACAATTGCCCATTCCTGCACGAATGTCATCAGTGATTTTTGTGAGAGCTGTAACTGTGCTATGGCCTTGGCGAAAACCAGATTGGAGTGGATTAAGGAGGCAATTTTTGACAAGGAAAGAGGAGAGTTGCTGATGGACTAGCTTTTCTAAAACTTTCGAGAGAAAAGGAAGGATAGAAATAGGACGATATTCGGAGAAGGAAGAAGGATTGGATTTCTTAGGAATTGGAGTTACCTGAGCTTCTTTCCATGCTACCGGAAAGGTGCCCAAAGAAATGGAATGGTTAAGGATATATTGGACAACAGGCATGACTTCGTCAAGAATTGGCATGATCATTTTGCGACTAATTCTATCACTACCGACAGCGTTGGACGAGATGGACTCTATACACTTTTTAACATCACAAGCGGAAAATTGATTAAACTCGAAATGGACAATATCAGGAGGTATCATGGTAGAAAGATGCTGTAGGGTAGTCATCTTTATAGGAACATCAAACATAGTAGAAGAGGAGAAATGTTGATTCAGTAGATCAAGGTTTACAATTTTTGGAATAGTGTCTTCACGAGATTTACCGACTCCTAATGACTTGAGAAATTTCCAGACTTTTCCAGGATCTTCATCTTCTACAGATTTGTGAATATGGCGGCGCTGTGCATCCCTACACGCTCTATTGCAGACATTACGGCGATTAATATATTTATCCCTATTTTCATTCGACTGGTGACACTTTAGCTTCACCTTGGCTACGAGTTTTTTTATGCATGAGCTCACGTATTTCATCAGTGAGCCAAGGTGCAAGAGCATGCTTCATTTTGACTGGCCGAATAGGAGCATGAGTGTCATAAAGTTTCATCAATATGCTATTAAACTCAACAATTTTTTCATCCATACTGACCGCATTTATCACAGCAGACCAGTTAAGTTCTTGAGCGTCTTTACGAAGGCTATCAATGCACATACTACCAAAGCTGCGCTGCAGCAATTTATGTGTATGTACTAAACTTAAACTGTTAATATTAATAATATTTTTAGGAATTGGAGAAGCCATCGACTCCTGAAGCACAGTATGTACTAGTTCTGCAGTCTTTGGATCTTTTATTATTGTGATACTTGATTATATGTGAAATAAACAATTTTGTATTGGTATTAAGGTTATCTTTATTTCTTCACTATGGTTTATGAAATTACAATTGTTCTTTTTTGCTACGATACATACATTACTATCGACCACCACTAAGTAAAAAAATGTAGGGTTGAGTAGTCTACTACTACGAAGAATCCTTATAGTTTCGCTCTGTCCTGCTGTCTGTCTGTCTGCCTCTTGTAATTTACACAACTATGGACCAAAATGCGTGTAATGAAGTATAGTTTTCGTACGTTAAATATTATTTATGGCGTCAAAAATTAAAATTGATGAAATGAAATGAAATTATTTATTGGCCTTATGTTATACTAGGCAAGTCACATTACAATATTTCACACAATATTTAATTTAGTAAATTGCAAATGTAACTATGTCAAAAAATTTACAATTCAATTAATTACAAAATTTAAATAAGATCGAAATATATTAATCGATACTACATAGTATCGATTAATAGATAAACTACTGATATAATAATAATTCTAAAATAATTTACATTAATGTAAGTAGAATTTAATAAAGTCATCAGATAATAAGATACTTTAATGTCATTATTAGTTTATGAGTTTTGACTATAATTGTTTAGTTGGATTTGACAATATGTTATATAAATTAAGTATTAAAATTAAAATTATTATTAAGAAAAAACAATGACGAAAGTCTTATTAAAAATTTAGCTATCACCTACTTATAAAATTATGTTTTCTCACTCAAGAACGAAGATTCAGTCAGATTCATGTTCATAAATTCTTTGACCGAGTAAATTGAGGTAGACTTTGAGTCTACCTCAATTTACTCAATAAACCGCTTTATTTTTCGTTTAAAATCGTTCGCGTGAACGTGAACGTGATGTTAAAGGTAACCACCCTGTATCATCAACAGGGATATTTTTTGCTTAACCATATCAACCAGTGATGTGGTACTATCACGTATCGTGTCAAAAGAAATCTTACTTTTGTTTTGACAGAGTTGATGCGGCGAACTGTTAAAGCAAGACCAAGACTGTTTAACTTGTTTCACTAATTTCATAGCTAGTGCTACGTGATAGTGTACGGAGCTTCGGGTGCATCTAACAAGTGCCAAAGAAAATGTCAAAAAGTGTAAAACAATCCATGAAGTTGAGGTGAATACTCTTACGTGTGCATACTGGTTATTAGCACTTGAATTATATCATTTTTATAATTCTCGAAAAAAATATGTCTTGAACAAGTGGTTTGAAGAGACTTCAAAAAACCCAACTAATAAATCTTTAAACCTGTGTATCATCCTTAGTAAAAACATATATATTTTATTTTGATGTACCCAGCGTCACTCCCACGACTAAGACGAATCTATTGACACCACTCACATAAAAATATGACAAGCCGTTATGGCTCTAGAGTGTGCCAAAGAAATATACATATATACGTAGATACATAAGAAGGAGGGTTATGTTTTTCGAGTGTACCTATGTACACTCGAAAAACATAACCCTCCTTCTTTCGCAGTCGGGTAAAAAAAACTAATAAACGCTTCTTTATTATTATTATATAATAAATAATAAACAAGCCTTCAGTTTAATCAATACAATTAAATTAGATAATTCAATAAAGAATAATATGGGACAACATCCTGTGCTGTGGTAACCTGATGACTGATATACGTACTTAATTACATAAACACATACTTATATATATAATAAACACCCAGACACAGGTCAAACAGACATATTCATGCACACAAATGTTTGACCTGTCTGGGGATCGAACCCGAGACCAGCGGCACAGAAGCCAGGCTTGCTACCAACTGCGCCATGCGGGCAGTCAATATCTCTAAGCTTTGGAGAAGAAGGACTAACAAACCGATAAACATACTTTCCTATTTATAATATTATGTTTAGAGATGCATCATAAGTGATTATATATATATATATATACATACACTCGTAGCAACCCCACCCGCCTCACTGACTCGTTGTCTAACTTACCTGAGTTTAGACATCTAGATTAGTTCAGTAACCTACTTGTGTTCACTTGGAACCATCTGCTAATCAACGGAGTCTTGTTGCATATTGGTTCTAGTAGCTGTTACCCGCGGCGTCGCCCGCGACATTATATGGAATTTAAAAAGTGCGCATCAGCATGTCTTATCACAAGGAGGCTATAAGCTACGTCATAGCTAGCGAGAACGAGATGCTATAACTAATTATGATTTCCTAGTGAAAAAAGAGAAAGAGATACTGATGTTCCGTCCTTATTACCGTGGCCGGATTTTTGCTCGGCCAACTGTCAAATCTGACAGAAGTTAGTCAAAATAAAATATCCCTTATCGAGTTAGTTTTATTGCAATACTTTTGGTAGAACGTGAAGCACTATAGTGGGCACGCGCGATATATCTTTGTCTCTTCAATATCAGAACAAATCTTTTTTTTATATATGGCACCATAAGATTTTTATATTTGCCAGCGTCAAGTTTATCAATTTGCAAGCTATTAATCAATCAAGTTAAGTCAAGTAACAAGTAATAAGACATCGTGATCAAGTTAAAGTCACAACATGTACCCTGGTAAAGCGGTGGTTACTTGGTGGTACTTTACCAGGATTTCTATGGAGATTTCCCGCGGACACGAAAACCACGTTATTCCGTCTTTATATCTCTTGCCGACACTTGTGCACATAAACAAGACATTAATGGTTGTTAATCCACCAACATTACACATTAAATCTTGTAGAATCACTAGTTTTGCAAAAAATACACAAATAGAGACGCCATTTTTTCAGCGAACGCGGGAAAATCACCGAAATAAATGTTTGTCCACGCAGACGAAAGTTCCGGGTGTTAGCTAGTATAGAATAATAAAGTAATTTTTTTTTTGTGAGAGAGCGCCTGTATCTTCAACCAGGTGAACTACAATTATAACATCAACTCGCAAAATGAACGTTGTTTTATTTTATTACGCTTTAGTTTTTTAATGTTATAGTATTTGGAAGGATCTAAACCCGGACATTTCAGCTTGAAAGTCAAGTGTTTGCTCTCCAGGCTTTGGATCTTAGATAGAGTAAGTATGCGTATATTATAATAATACATTTCTTTTTAATTTCTCCGTATTATACACAGCTTTTATTAATTCTTTAAAACAACACCTTTCCAAAGGAAAAAAAGAAATTAAAACAAACGTGTTTTAATTTCTTTTTTTCCTTTGGAAAGGTGTTGTGTCTGTTTTGTACCGACTTTCCACAAAGGGAGGCTATTTTGATTATGTATCGGAGATACATAATCTGACCCAAATATTTTTTTTTGTTTATCATGATCTCATTTCAATTGTACGTGAAAGTTTCAAACATTTTATTCAAAACAAGAAACTGGAAAATGTCATTAATTGAACAGCGGAAAGTTTTAATTTCGATGTTAAACTGCAAAAAGCGCTGCGCATCTAAAGTGGCCTCTCAGTACATTTTTGCAGTTTTACTATTTTGAAAATGAAATGTTACTGAAAAAATATGTGATGAGTAAAATGAGACATATTTATTTAGTAAGGGCGTGGTAATATGTATCTAAGTGAGGTCCCTTACGCATTAAGTACACTTTGCAAATAAAATAAGCTTATTATGAATACTGGAATGTATAATATTTTTTTCATCCCACCATCTCGGAAAGAGTATTTTTGCTATTCGATATCTGAGTGCATAAGCCGTTTTTATCCGCTAGAGGATAAAGTCAATTTGAATTTAGAATATCGTGTGCACTAGGTTTGTGAATTAAAAACCTCATTCAACCTATTTACTTCTACCTTTATGGTCCCGAATTCATCATATAACCTTTTTTTATTTTGTTATAAACTCAGGCTCGGAACCTTTTTGCTGTACTTTTTTTTAATTAGTTTGCGCGCGCCATTATCTTTTCACGTCATATTGATAAAACCTTAAAACTATAATGAGTGTTTTTTTTTTCGTATATAGTCATTTCCTCGCTGAGGTGGGAAGAAAAGTTACGTGTTGCAATCGAGTGCAAAGATTTTTCACCTTGTGCTCTTTTAATTCCCTTGCTAACGCTCAGGATTCTAATTTTAGTCTCCTTCGCTTGCTCGGTCATCAAAAGTAAGCACGCGGTTAAAAAGCAACTTTGCACTCTTGTATAACAAATAACTATAACTAACTCGAGAAATGGCGCACTATACATATAGAGTGTGTGACGGAAAATTGACATACACAATTTTATATATATAATTAACCGCGATAGATCTAGTTTAATTTTAATAGCCCATATAATAATATCACAATACTTTTTTTTAATATAAATGTATACTTTACAGGATCCAAGCTTAGTGCCATTTTTTAACTTACTTTTAATTTTTATTACATGTTAATGTTTTTTAGGCTTACACAAGAAATAACTTATTAGGAATTTAACAAAATCTAAATTAATAGCACATTTTTAAATATTTCATTTCGCTATTTTATATTAAGTTAGAAAATAGTAGAAACACACAGACACAAACTCTCTACACATAAAACCACTCTTTGCCAAAAACAAAATGAATCATTCACAAGCCAGTGAACAAAGAGCTCGTCTCAGTTTCCGTTCTTTGAATGCATCTGCCGACGATTCCTCATGAAATATACGAGAATAAACCAGACATAACTGGATATAACAGCTCGTAACTGGATATAACCGGTTACGAGCAGATATTCTCGCTATGAAACAGATTAGTAGTCATAAGGAATGGACAAAAGAGGAAAAGCGTTTTGTGTCCGTGTATAGGGCTGTCTCGGTAGTTAGTAAGAAAAAATGTACGGAGGCAACCCTTGACACGATTGTCGAAATGATGAGTAATGTAAAATCTAGACGCGAGATCTTCTGTGAAAATATTTGGAAATTTTCTGAAAATTGAAAAAAAAATGTGGTAACTATTCTAATATTACGTTGTTGTTATATTTTAGGGCTTATATGGGATCTATCGATGGCTGAAGACTCGTTGGCTGCACCAACTACAAATGGAAGTTGATTTAAAAACCAAACTACCAAGCACATCGATTTTTATAAAACGTGTATACTATATCACAAAACAAAACAAAAACCGTCTTTTTCCGAAGCTCTTTTTCTGATAATCTGTTCAAAATATCATCTAAATGACATGTGGTAAGCTGTAAACCACATCTTCTTTAATGTATATATAAGTGAACATGCTCACCATCCCTGATGCGGTGGCGCGGTGATGGCACCTGCTTGACGTGTAAATACCAGTAGAGATTGCTAACGAGAAAGTTTACGTGAACATACCTACGTAGGTGATAACTCTAACTACACATTAGAGCGTATCACACACGGCTGACGTCAGTGACGCTACTTTTTGACGGCCTGTCCCTGTACTTGACGACGACTTCGGGATTCCAAAATGAACGCTCCGGAGCCCACATGCACTTCGCATCTGCGCGTCCTGGAAATATTTTTTTTAACGTCGGCGTGAGCCACATCACGCTGACGCCTTCCCTGAGTCTGATGAAAGACCCAAAGGTCCCCTTTTAGTCGCCTCTTACGACGGGCAGGGGATACCGAAACCGTATTCCCGGTTCCTGAGTCATCCCTTGTTCATATCCCTTGATAATAGTACTAGAATAAAATGGTGTAATGCGGTGTACTCGTACGTTTAGGTAGGAAGAATGAGAGAGATAGCTATTGCTCTGGTGTGCGCTTATCTTGTTGGAAATGAGATAAGAACTAAGAAGTAGCGAAGAGTCCTACTGTATGTTTACGATTGAATAAATTATTATTTTTGATACTACTTATTACATACTATCATTAAATGTCATTTAAATCTAATTCTAACTTTGTATGACATAGTAAAACTTAACAATTTTTAATATATTGTTGTATCTAAATCGTAAACTTGTAAGTTATTATAAACGTAACATTGATTTTAAAAATTATCAAAAATGTTAAATTTTCAATTTGAATAATATTCAATAAACATGTTTAAGTACTCAAAAAAATTGTAACACCTAGAAGGTCTAAACACCAAGATAGCTTATATGCTTCATTGGGGAGCCCATTCGATCGCAAAGTCTTTTTCTGCATGATTTAGTTTGGCATAACAGTTTCATCATAAAGTTTTCTCGCATAAATTATGATAAGCAGAGTGTAATGAACGCAGAATGGTTTTATTAGCATAATTTAACTTACTCTAATTATCTTCATCATAATTTTAACCAGCTAAAATGTAAATGGTATAATTGTTATACGCCTAAATATAATTTATCATATAATACAAAACGCATAATGGACGTATTCATAACCGTTTAAGTCATGAATAATAAATTTTGGGTATCCTTCCGTTTAGCAAAATACAGCAAAAAACAAGGTCAGCAGTAGGTTCAGGTTATTTTTTTTATGACAATCCAAATGCTTTTGCCAACAAGGTCCAAAGTAGGTTCAGGTTATTTTTTTTATGACAATCCAAATGCTTTTGCCAACAAGGTCCACAGTAGGTTCAGGTAATTTTTTTATGACAATCCTAATACTTTCGCAAACAAGGTCCGCAGTAGGTACAAGCTTAGATATAAAAATATGTATCTCTTAACATTATGGTATTCCATATGTATGACTTGTAATCTTTATCAATAAATGTTAGGATTAGTAATCGTTACTGTAAAAAATATTATGCGTGAAAGTTTTATTCTGGTAATCATTATTATAAAAAAAGCTATGCGAAAATAAAGTATGCCTAACGATTTATTCTGTTTGATCGTTATGCGAAACGAAGAATATGCCAACAAACGTTATGCAGTTTTAAATTATGACTCTTAAAGGATTCAACCTAAAACGGACCCCTTCATTGCATCTAGTTAATGGTATAGTGACACAATTTATTTGTAATGTACTTTTAGTAAATAAATGATAAATTAATTGATTAACACATTCAAAAATACATTATAATAAAATACGAGGATAGACGACGTTTAGTGGATGCGTAAACTTAAACGTGCTGGTTATTTAGATTATTAAAATGAACCGAAACATCTTCACAATAATAAATTAATTATTAATTAAATATTACTGAGCAGATTTTTCGGTTAATTTCTTTTATTGTAATTAATTTCTAAATTAAAGACAATCTTTTGTGTGGTAACATGATTATAGTTTATACATCTTGCTACCATTAGTAGGTCCCGTAACTTTACACCCGTGAGAACTCGTCAGCTTGTACAGAAATGAGACTCACAACTCCAGAGATCTTGCGGAGGAATTATTATCTTATGATAACGACCATTTTCTTAGGGCCGCTCTGTAAATACACTTAGTTTTTCTTACTCGGGATTAGGACGGTAAATACTGACCGTCTTTTATTGGAAATTAAATGGTTTCTGAAGTATTTTTAGAGAAAGACGTTGTAATTTTTGCAGATCCGATTGTAGTAGGTTTTTGAGATACAGTTAATTTTAATTATTTTTCTACAATAGATATAGTGTCAAATGGAATTTCGTAAGGACTGCTTCTTATTGTCGGATTACAGAACATTTGTGTTCTCCATTATTTTATTCCATTTTTTTTAAATTAATTATTAATTGTTTTTTTTACCAGCTCAATAGTTTTTACTTTGTACGGCAAACTTATTACAACTACAACGATATTTATTAAAAAAATAAATAACGTGTCAAATTACTAGTCAGCTCAGTAAAGTGGTACCTATGTGTTATTTTCTACTAATATTTGCAGCGCGAAATATGTTTTATACCCATTGTACCAAACACAAGTGCGTTGCCAGGGCAACTTTCGACTTTCAACGGTCACTTTTTGCTCTAGGGGGGGGGGGGCAGCAGTACATACCTGTTTCCCTTGGCGATGACCTTGCCCATGGAAGTACTATTTCTCAATGCCTAAGTTCTGAATTGAAGTGCGGGTTTAACTTTTTTTAAGTGAGTATTACGTATAATAGAGAGCGCTCGACATCCTATGATTAATATTCCAGCTTCATGCTCTCGTTTCAGTATAATAAGCTATGAGTTATTTTGTCACTTTAATTAATTATTGTAGGCTTGTTGTAGCAACGCGTCAGTTCGCGTGAAGCCACGCGCTTATTTATTTATTCTAATTTAAGTTAAGCAAAATTTCATTTGATATTAGATAGTAAGATGGTAGATGGAGCGATCGTATCATACATTGGTAAACCAAAGACAGTGTACGGACAAGAAGGAAACAAAGAAGAACTAGCGAGACGACGTGGTGGATATCACGGGAATAGCCTGGCCTGGACTTTCTCAAGACCGCAACATCTTGTCGCGCATGGAAGAGGCCTTCATCCATTCATGGGTGCCCCAACAAATTACTTTAAGTTAGTTAAATTGTCGTAATTTTATGTATAAATAAATAGTTAAAATAAACATTAATGTATTTTGTATAAGATGGGCAATAAGGGTTTTGGTTAAAATAAAACTTTTTGAAAGTCAGTTAGTCCAGAATGTTTCAGCAAGATATATCTAAAATACAGGTTTGTTTTTTCTTCATTTACGATTTTGCGAAATAAACTCGCTAACTAGAGATACTAATATATAGAATAGATATAGAAAACCTAATACAGTGATCTAATGAACTAACAGAAAAAGATACAGCAGTGATAATAATAAATAAATTCGAAAAAACAATATTTAAAAAACGAGGATATGTCCAACTAATAAGGAGACTACTAGATAAACAACACAGATTATTTAATGTGATTATCAGTGGAATAAAATACAATTACAGGAATGACATGGACATCTACAATATTAATAAAGACATAGCGCATCTAGCCACATCGGTTCAAAATGTTAAATATGTAGACCCCAATGTAACTAACGATAATGGCAGGCTAAGCAGTTACAAGACTTTTCAGAATTTATTAGCAAAAACAATAATATCTTCAGCCTCATCCAAACTGTTTATTAGTACTTCGACACTCAAATTCATCAAATGCCTACCAGAGAACACTTCTAATTCTAATAATGTACAAAATTTTCACAAACAGGAACAGAAAAACAAAAGCTCATAGTATTACATGCAAACGTTCTGAGTATTAACAACAAGTATTCTGTTATAGAAGATCTTCTAAACGATTATGAGTGTGACGTACTATGTCTGTCGGAGACATGGGGACAAGATGATAAAATACCTACTATGGTTATACGGGATTATGAACTAGCAACTTATTTTAATAGAAAATTGTTTATACATGGCGGTACAGCTATTTTTGTTAGAAATAATTTAGAGTTTAAAATAAGAAATGACATAAATAGAATTTCGTTTGAAATGAATTTTGAAATTGCGGCAATTGAATTAAGATGTACTAAAATTGTGATCATTGCAGCATATAAGCCTGACAAAGACAAAGATCTCTTCTTTGACTTGCTAAAAAAATGCTACATAAGCTTAGTCATGAAGAAAAACGAATTGTGTTAGCAGGAGATTTTAATTTTAATATTTTAAAAGCTGACAAAAATGTAAAAAACTTTTTAACTATTTTAGACAAATCCGGCTGCAAGTTTGTATTGAATAAACCTACTACAACTGAAGGCTCAAGTGCTACGTGTATCGATAATTTCATTGTTAATTTTAGTAACTTTAAAGGAGATATTTTAGATCATAAAATTGCAGACCACAAAACAATTCGATTAATAATTAACGATATCGTTGCAAAAAATATTCAAAAGAAGGAGGTTTTGTTTATAAGAAAGATGACATAAATTATTTTCATTTCCTGTTTAAAAAAGAATTTCTAAGATTAAAACATCAAATAATTTCTTGTAATGACACTAATTTGAGAATGAATATTCTATTAGAAGCTATTAAATATTATTATGACATTGCTTTTCCAAAAAAGAAATTCATAGCACATAGTAATAAGAAAAAGTGGACATCGAAAGGAATAGAAATATCTAAGACTAAGTTGGCTGAAATGGAGAAATTACAAGAATTAGATCCATGCAAAGAAAGAGTTACACACATAAGAAAATATAAGAAAGTCCTGAGAAAAGTATATATATCATCTCAAAAACTTCAATATGGTCATAGAGTAAGAACTTCCAAAAATAAAATAAAAGAGACCTGGAAGATAATAAATGAACAGGTGAGGTATAATAAAAAACAAAAATCCATGGCAAAGATCTTACTGATCCTATACAGATAGCCGATGCATTTAATATTTTTTTCACACACATAGCTCACAAAGTAACGTGTAATACTAATACAGACACTGCCAAATGTTTATCATATTTAGATGCTACGAAAAAAGCGACTTCGATAATCAAATTTGACCCAATCGATCTCAAAGAGCTATTAACAATTGTTAAAAATATGAAAGGAAAGTACACACCAGACATATACGATATGACTTCCAAGACATTGAAGAAACTTATTTTACAGAACGAATGCTTGGTAGAACTTTTACATTTCTTAATTAACGATTGCTTAGAAAAAGGAATATTTCCTGATTGTTTTAAGCTAAGTAGAGTTGTTCCGCTTTTTAAAAAGGGTGATTGTTCAGAACTAGGCAACTACAGACCATTTTGCATACTGCCAACTATATCCAAAATTCTCGAAACGGTTATTAAATCTAGAATATTAAAATATTTTGAAGAAAATCATCTTTTTACAACTTCTCAGTATGGCTTTCGTAAAGGTCGATCGACGGAAATGGCAATTAGGAAAGTTCTTTACTATGTTTTGGATGCCTTGGATGGATCACAAAAGTGCGCTAGCATATACTGTGATCTATCTAAAGCATTTGATTGTTTAAGGCATGACATATTATTAATAAAGCTACACCACTATGGTTTTTATGACTCTGAACTGAATATGATGCATACGTACTTGTGTAATCGTAGTCAGATTGTTTCTTACATGGAGTAAATTTTAAAGTTGCTACTATAGATATAGGGGTACCACAAGGATCAGTATTAGGACCTGTTCTTTTCCTCATATATATTAATGACCTTGTCTATGCCATGCCTGATTGGACTTATATTAGTTTATTTGCCGATGATACCCATGTAGGAATAAAGGATAAGCACAACGAGAAACTAGAAATAAAAATTTTAGAGGCAAAAAATATTCTCAAACAGTGGTTCAATGCTAATGGAATTATATTAAATGCGGATAAAAGCATCGTTATGCAATATCAATCTCGCAAAGGTGTGATCAAGAATCCTGCAGTAAAAGAAAATGTCTTCTTAGGATATACTGTTGATCACACTATTAGTCATACAAACCACATAGGTAAACTGTGTAAGAAGTTAGCAAGTGCTAACTATGCGCTCATTAAACTAAGATCTGTATTAGATGTGAAAGATATGTTGTTAGTGTATTATGCATACGTACATTCCATGATAAGATATGCGATAACTGTATAGGGCACCGGGGCCGATATGATTAAAGTCCAAAGAGCCCAGAAGAAGGCCATAAGAATAGTATTTGGATTAAACAAACGCACGTCAGCACGAAAATACTT
This sequence comes from Ligdia adustata, assembly GCA_947049295.1. Lineage (NCBI taxonomy): Eukaryota > Metazoa > Arthropoda > Insecta > Lepidoptera > Geometridae > Ligdia > Ligdia adustata. Next base: position 9,772,072 of record OX346237.1, read on the forward strand.
TAAAAAACACAAAATAATGACAGCGGTATCCATGTATATTTATAATTGTCTCTTAGAAATTTTTGACGAGAAAGAAAATCTAATGATAAAACCGAATCACATACCATACAATCTTAGAGATCGCAATAGACCGGACGTACTTCTAACAAAACCAAAAGTTCAATTAGCCAAAGTAAAGAAACAAGGCATCTGGATTAAGATATGTATGTTCAATAAATTACCTCGTCCTGTAGCTAACTTACATGGCAATGATTTTAGGTGTAAATTAAAAAAATTCTTCGAATCCACTGCTTTTTACTCAATAAAAGAATTCTTACAAACTGATCTGACTGAATATTCATTCTCGAATTATTAATTAAAATGGATATTGACATTAAACAATACTTGACTTGTAATGTTACCGGACTGATATATAACTAAGTATTATGTATACAGTAATCAGTCATCAATATTAAATTTAACATTATTATCTAGACACAAATTTATTTTTTCTAATTTTTCTTTAAATTTTAACTCTTGTTTCGTCATAATATTATAATTCATTATTCTACGTATTGACTTGCTTACTTGTAGTGTAACAAACGCAGTTATAAGGTCAATAAATGATTTGACTTTGACTTTGACTTTAATGTCGGTCGAGTCATTTGCACTTTTTAGCCTTAATTACTGAGACACTATTTTAGCAATAAAAAATAAGGCATTAGTATTCTAGCTATCTTAAGAATAACAAGTGATTAGAAGCGAGTTCAGAAAAATCCCTCTGTTAAATCGTTAAACCTGTGTATCATACTTATATTTTTTTTAATTTTAATGTACCCAGTGTCACTCTCACGACTAAGACGAATCTACTCGTATTGTCACCGTTTTACAAGCCGTTTAGGTTCTAGGACGTACTTAAGAAATATACATAGAACCATTTAGACATCGATAACAAAAATTAATAATAATATCCACATCTAGCTCAACACTGGTTTAACTATGTTCATAGAATGTTCATTGTCTACAAACTTACCCTTTGTTCACTCTTAGAGGTAAGTGCGTCAAACTTTGATCTTAGTACTTGAGAGTAGTTGATTCTGGATTTCAAGTGATGAACCAATAACTGGATCCGAGGAGGTCACATTGGCTCCACGTTGGTTCCAAGTGTTGCGTTCATCGATGATACCTACAGTACACAACGTAACGGTGTTATGGTTTAATTAACGGCCGCCATGTTGTGTTCGTACGTACTTATATATTTATGAGTATGGTCGTGAAAACATACGGGAGGTAATACTAATATTGTGATTTTGTTCTAATAATATTTTCACTTAATAATTTTGATTTTTTTGAACGAGAATTGAACCATGGACCGCGATAGATACCCCAAGCGGTTCAAAAATATAGTTAGTAGAACTAGAAAGATGCGTATGTTTTCGCCGTTTGACGTCTTCAGTAACCTTTGCCTCTCCTTCAAGACAATTCTACAGAGTTCCATACGAAAGCCCTTCCTCGCTCCCAAGGAGTCAAGAAAAATCAAGCAATCTAGAACCAATGGAACATTGATGATGGCAAGCGCACGCTTGATGATTTCGTTGATGGAGCCGCGGCGGAATAATATACTGTGCTGCATCATCAGCAGTCAATGGAGTCCTTTTATCTCCACGACACTGCCACAAAAGCATAGATGATTTTCAACAATGGCAGTGCCCAGAAAATGGTCTCTTGTTGGCGTGCGGCCATTGACAACGAATTTTTTGCAGTCGCTATCACCGTCTAAATTTAGCAACAAAACTTCAATTCCAAAATGAATGGATTCTATAGTTTTTGGATATGTTGGTTTTTTGGAATAGTTGTTTATAGTTAAGGTGATTTTTCACATCAGGAATCTACCATGCCCTTACAATCCTGCGAAAAGCGGCAACGCTTGCAGTTAGTAAATTCTGAATTCGTTTTTTAAGAACATTTCTCGCCTTTCAGGGCGTCAGTTTATTTTATCATAATAAATAAATTGTTTTATTGACATATTAAACTTAGCCTAAAACACACATCGTGTTACAATATAGGTTGATTAAGGCGTTAGTAGCGGGTTCCAAACTCGGCTCAGCCGGTATCTTGGAGACCCATTTTAGGACTTACCAATTCTACGGTATACGCGCACGTATTAACAACAATATAAGAAAATCACTTGTATTACAACTATTAATTAACATTCAGAAACACTAGTGTAAACAAAATATACAGATCATCGACAATACAAAAGAAAAGGAAAGCAAGAATTGTTATGGTTTTATTAATTAAGGACCTTATTAATGTATTATCATATAAACCTAAATTAAATTAATACATACATTGGAGCAAATTACAGGAATTGACTTGTAAAGGCGTAGGGGATGATGGAAGATGTGAGCATGTAGGGAGGTGTGAGATGTAGCTTTGTCTTAGTGTATGTAAGTGAGGGTCGACAGGACAATTTGTTGGATTGATAATCTATGTGTGACTTGGTATACTGCTAAGAAGTGTATCGTAGGATCATATACCTTAACTAGATTTTCGGTTTCAGCATATGTGCGATTTTGTAGCCATTCTTTCATTTTACCTCTGTCTTTTCTGTGGCAAGTTTCTCTTAATTACATGTTTTCACTCACGGAGTTAAAAACGAAGGTGTGTATATGTAGATGGATGGTATATAATAATATGAATAATCAATCCATCAAACAAATCAATCAATCATACGTCATACATAACAGCCCAAAAATTACTGGTACTTAATTAGAAACGGACGTACTAATAATACTTATTCTATGATATCTAATTAATATGCTCTATTGTAATTATAAGACAGTTTTTCAAATGGACGAGAACTACTGTTCATACTGAAGCAGTTGCCAGTAAGTTGCATATTAGTCTGGCACTTATCATTAACAACCGCAGCAGTACGGTACAATATTCCGTCCCGTACATGACGCCAATAGACCTGGCTCATCCAGCTGTAATTAACTGATGTATTCGCTACACGCGGCACTGATAACGCACCATATCATTACCCTCTAGTGTAGGTTCTAGTCAATAATCACACTGCCACACCGATGCTCCTCCCTTGAAAGTAACGCTCTGCTTCTAATGTTTTACTAGTAAATTTATGAGAAAGCAATTTACAAAAATAATTCTACTTTGTAACGCTCGCCTGACTAGTCACTACACTCAAGTTGACAAGATGTCACCAAGCACCTAAAAGTGTGATCCGACAGCCTTTCTAAAAGCCTGAGTATTTCACTGTAGGAATGAAGGCTATAAACCATCCAATTATAGTGTTTGCTGACGACAGCACGCCGTGATACCCAAACAAGTAACCACAAAGTTGACGTGACGTTTTAATAAAACATTTTGTAGGGCAGTATGCATGTCTTATAACTGTAATTGAACTAAAATTGACAAAAGAATTTACAAAAACATATAAAAAAATATTTATCTGAGAAGCCATAATTATTACAGGATAAGCGAATTCGTAAGTGACAAACAATGAAATTAGCAATAAAAAAATGTATAAAATTGTGTTGACAGTTGACATAATTGTATGTTGAGTTTGCTATACGTTCTCATTAATATTAGTGTGAACCCAGGCGCTGAGGGCCGACACCCTGGTATACACCCCGGGAATGTTGGGGAGACCACAGCTGCGACCCCACGACACTATACCAAACAGGGTACCGTTTAAAGTCAAGGGACTGCCGCTGTCGTACTGTAAATAACATATAAAACAAGTGGTTAGAAATAATTAAGAAAGAATTAGATCACTTACATCTTAGTATACTCTATGACGTGTGAAACTGAAATATGCAACCAATATGGCCAAATTGGTTGCATATTTCGGTTGCATATGGACAATTGCAAACAAAGAAATCCAATGAGAACTCACAGATTAAAATCTACCGGTGTAGGCTATGGTAGGGAATAAAAACTTAGACATTCAGAACTGTTAATAAATAAATTCAGAGAGGGACCTAGATAAAAAAATCAAATGACTGATTTCAGAGTGTAACTAATATCCTGACCATGATTTAAAACCACATAGTAATTAAGTCCTTAAAAGTAGGCTTTAAAATGGCCAACTCCCATTATGACCACTGATATTATGACTTATATCCAACATGAAGCAAAAAACTACAAGCTGTATTTACATAAACAACTGTTTTCACTGACTGCAATTTCTCTATGTGCAAGTCGCTTGAAGAAGTGTGGAGAAGTTTGGACACAGAGCATTGGACTCCTTGTAAAAAAACTGTTTCTTTTACCCGTAATAAGGGACACGTCACGTCAAGAAAATATTAACAATATAACTTTTTTTATTTAATTTCCGATATTTCAAAAGCTTCTCACTCAGCGCTCTCCGGCTCTTTAAATATCTCTGTGCAAACTTGTTCTGATACTTAATTATTGAGGAAAAAACGGGGAAAAGACGAACAAACCAACTTACAAACATTTTTTGCATTTATAATAAGTATGGGGATAAAGGAAATCATCTTACCGTACAAGCATCTCTGCCACCACTCCTAGGTCCAGCGCAGAACATCGTCGATGTTATCCGGTTCTTGTAAACTTCGTTGCAGTCTATACTATTTACTATAGGCACGGTGACTCCCTGCAGATGGCTGGCTAGTGGTCCTTTAGCCTGCATTATGTTTGATCATTGAAACGGTGGTTTGGAATGACATCAGAATCAGAAGAGAACATACCAGAAAAAGTCAAATAATATTACTTAGTTCATATCGAAGCACCAGTATCTTCACGGCCTGAATTTTCCAATATTACAAGATATTCTTATGAGATCCATTAGTTAAGAGATCGTTCATAATATTGAAAGAAAGTAATTTGCAGTAAAATATTTTGATTATTCTAATTCAAGAAGAAGAATAAAATAAAAGAAAGGGAGAAGTCAATATTAATATATGTCCTCGCAACAAATCACTTCATAATCTAAAATACTCACATTATTTTTAGAAACTGCTTACTCACAGTGATAAAACCGAAACCAGAAACAAAAGCCAAGCTGCCGAGAGGAACATCTTGCCCAGCAACCGCCATATCGACAGATTTTATGCTGTCACTGAACGTCAGAGGCTGATCCAGCCACATCAGTCCTATGTCGCTGTTTTTTCTGCCAAGAGTGTATTCAGGATGAGCTAGCAATTTAGTGGCTTTCGTTACCACTCCTCCTCTGGTGTGAAAGGAAGAACCGGCTCGGATCTCCACCGTGGAGTTTTCAAGTCTGGAGTGAAAGATCAATTATACATTAATTATTCCAACGTCATAGGCGCAGCTTTTATCAATTCAAGCTGATATCTGATATATGGAGGCACAACAGTGTTCTATATTTATATAAGAAATAAACATTAATACTATTGATATGGTTACTAACAAATTTTGTTAGCTTACAAGTAGGGTATTTATGACAAAATATTTGTAAAGTTTTGCACGTAGATAGACAGATACTATTAATTAACCGACTTTGTATTAGTTCAATTTCACATCTTTTTACCACAGACTTATGTATTTTAGGACGTGTTATGTATGGCAGTTCTTTCGATCGCATAATCTTTTTTAGCATAATAAAGTTTAGCATAACAGATTTAGCATAAAGTTTTCTCGCAAAAATTATGATAAGCAGAGTTAACGCATAATGGTTTTATTGGCAAAATTTTAACTTACTCTAATTTTGTTTATTATAATTTTAATGAGCATAAATGTAAAGGTTATAATTGTTATTCGCCGTTTTTTAGTTTTTTAGATTAGATAAGAGTTAAGATATTTTATCATAAAATAAAATACGAATAAGCGAGGTATGCATAATCCTTTAAGTCATAAAGCAATAGTATATTTACTTATGGTAATAGTTTCAATTCCCAAAAGAATCTTAAGCCAAAAGAATTTTAATTTTTTTGTGACAATCCGAATAATATTGCCAACAAGGTAAGCAGTAGGTTCAAGCTTAGATATATAAATAAAAATATGTACCTATTAACACTACGGTATATTATATGTATGAATTATATTCTTTATGCTATAGCGTGAGATGCCAATAAATGTTAACATTATTAATAGTTATTGTAAAAAATGCGTGAATATTTTATGCTGGTATATCACTATTATAAAAGAAGTTATGAGAATATAAAGTATGCCTAATGATTTATTCTGTTTGAACGTTATGTGAAACGAAAAGTATGCCAAAAAACGTTATGCAGTTTTGAATTTTGCCTCTTTAATTTATGCAACCCAATACGGACCCGTTACGTATTTGGTAGGACATTTGTTTCAAGTTCTTCAATATCATAAAACCTCACAACAACTGCCTTTTAGGATGGAACAATTCATTTTAAAATTTCCATCTAATATATGAGTTAATGAGCTTTTGGAATTTAAACTCTGAATTTTAAAATATACGTGGCATGTGATTTCAATGACAGATAGTTTAAACGGTAGCCTAAAGAATATCTGACACTTTTGTTAGTGACTGAATAAATTCTCATAGCATACCCAATAACACAGTGCGCGGCTGACACGATGACATCATTCCTGATGATGCTCCCGCCGCAGTAGTATGTGTTGTTGACAATGACAGAGACGTGGTATGGCGACTGCTTTATGTCGATGTCGTCACCTCCGATCATGATGGCCCCAGCCAATGGTTGCCTGAAATATTTGAATCATTACTAATAAAAATCATATTAATCATATTTTACTTGTCATTTTACTTTGTTCATGTTTTTATGTGTTATTTATTACCTTTTTCGAATTTTAAAATATTTTCTGAACAAAAACTTTTATCGACTTCGAAAACAAACTAAAAAAGAGAGAGTTTTTGCTACAGTAAAGCGCTTAAAAATTTGCTTACGAAGGCACGTGAAATAATCTTAGAAGTGAAAAGCTAAATTAATATTTATTATGATAAATTACCTAGTGTGGTTGGAACTCCCCATGCTGCATAATTGCGCAAAAAAGCTAAAGAATACTAAATCTGAAAACTTGTGCCACATGGTGTCAATGTAAGCAAAGCCACACAGTGCAGTACTTATCCTTTATATAGATTGATGCATACGAGTACCATACAGTGTTATATTACAAACATTAGATATTATATGCAATAAACAATATATTATTAAAATATATAACTTAATATAATATATATATTTTATATTATATACTTTTGGTGTAGAAACTTCTTGTCCATGGGATACCAGTACCAAATAATGGTTTAAAACATTTGTCAGAAACTTATCGATGCCACTGGGGACAAGAGAGCTGGCTCACTCTAATACTGCCAGCATTCTTCACACGGACATCATTTTATTTCCAGATTTTTACTTATTTAGTGACAAAGTTTTATGTATTTCTTTTAAATATATCCAATAGCAGCACAATATAAATATATTTTTGTGTATTTCAATTGTTTTATACGAATTTTTAAGTTTTAAACAAGTACGTAAAACTACTTTTAAGAAAGTCATAACCGATGCAAAGCACGTGCAAGTTTCAAGTAGGCAGGCGCCGACTACTTCCAAAAGAAGAGGTACTCAATACGACTGTATTTTTTTAAATGTCTGTTACCTGATTTCTCGGACAATGTTGAATTTGAAAAATTATATTTTATTAAAAAGAGTATTTACCTTTTTTATTATACTTAATATTAATAATAATATATATTATGAATTATTTATCATATTATCTGAACAAGTTCTATTGGCGCGTGCCCTAATAAAAGCCGGTAGCAATTAATTTTTGTAATATTTTTTTTTCTCTAACATACTCTAGTACGAGTAGTACCGTCGCGGTATAAACCTTTTTATACAAGTTTCTTTTAGTCAAATCGATTCAAATGTAACCTTGTATAGTGTTGATGTTTAGCTAAAATAGTAGAACCGCAATAATACTGTTCTATCTATAAAGGTTAAATGTTAAGTGGAAATCCCAGGACAGCAAACAACACAGAGATAAGTAACGAGTCATCGACTCCTACGGTCGTATTTTATCGCAATGCACATTTGACGAATATACCCAACTACACCCACTAGATCAAAACGATTAAGGATAAATTATCATTGATTTATTTCATTAAAATTATAGTAATAATACAATAATAATTAATAACCCTAAAGTTACAAGTGACATAACATAATATGTGCAAATTATTGTATACCTACTTAACTACTGTTAATTCATTTAAAAAGAATAATAAGTACTATATATAATCATAAATTTATAATAATAAAGTAATATTAAATTATATAATATTCTCTTTTTATTTCAACTAATCGTCAATGCTGTAGAAAAGCTGTCGATAGCTCTGTGGACTGTCGATCACGTGATCACAATATTTATTGCAATTTTAATAAACGACAAAATTATTACTGATTTTTTTATTAACTATAAAGATAATAATAAGATATAAGACTATTGAAAGATTTAGCTGCGCCACTTCACAGATCACTTGTTAGTAGATTATTACCGATACAAAATAATAACGCACATATTTTATAATTCTAGATTTAGTGATGTAGTCCCGGGACACCGTCGACAGGGACACGGTCGACACTGTTTTACTTAAAGAACTTCTCCAGGATCTCTTCTTCAAGTAAGCACATTCTTGAATAAGGTCACTGGATTAAATTTCACTTAATCTGGATATCTTTTGTAAAAAAATTAATTGTAATCTTAAGATGTGAAAGATCAAGTTCTCTGTTTCCCGCTAGCTATAATCCCGGTCTCTTCAAGTCGCGTGTGAATCGGTTTCTTCTAGGCAAGCGTGCTGCATACTAGGCCGCATCTTCACTTTACATCAGGTGAGTTGCGGCCAAGTGCAAACCATTGTCTATAAAAGACCACAAAATCCGATTAGGTCCCCAATACAGCTCAGTATCATAGTAATTTCCCCCTTGTAAACAAAAAAAGAACAGTCGCGTCTTGTTCGTATGCAATACAAATATTATTATGGAATGTTTATCGTAATAATATGCTTATAGGCTTTGCCTTATCCAGGAGCCTCATCAGTTCAGAGTTACCCCGCGATCAACTATGGCTTCAGTAAAAGCGCAGCGACTGCGCCTGGGAGCCCTTTGCATTAGGTTGTCTGGTCGGTACAGCTTACCTTATTATTGGCACCCGTCGGACATAATTTTTGGCCCCACGAGGACCTCCACCTTCATTCAAACAATGATGCTTATTTATAATTTCATCCCATGGTTCTTAGTGAACTAGAAGTGATATGTAACCACTAATCAGATGGTCTTCAGCTGGTTATTTCCATGTCGCCTGTATCTCCTCGGACGCTGCCCGGTTCGAGCTGCTCGTGCGTGTGAATCGACATCACCATCGTTAATATCAAGGCCTACATTCTCCAATATAATCTGATCTACCTCCTAGCAATGTTACCATTTACAAAATGAAATGGTATTTGGTCGACAGTGACCTTAACTCTGACTCGCGTATCGCGCGACAAGAACAATCTTCCTTTTATAAAGTAATAGCTTCTAAATAATTAGTTAAATTAAATAAATTTCTATGATAACCTAAGTATGGGAAACAAGATAATAAAATTATGTTTTAATTATTGATTTTTACAATAGCTCTGCATATAAAACAATCTGTATTATGTATGCACAAGAAACAACGATAAACTTTCATGACATCTGCTGTCATTCGAGTTTATCAATATGTTTAAATGGAAAATCCGAAATGAGCATAAACGATATTAACCTATCGATATGTACCAGTGTAAATTAGGTAAAACCAAATAAAAACCCCGTACCTACCCAGTATCAGTATTGCTAGATATTGACGTCATAACCCGGCAGTACTATGATTATTTCTACGAACAGTTGCTCTCGCAGGCTAGACCCTGAGCTACAGGAGTGCTACAGCCTTATTAATTAGGTAACTGACAAATTGCTTAAATTTATCAATAGCGCTTTGTATAACAACGAAATTTATGCGTGTTGACATAAATGATTACTGCGTTTTTTTGTTGTTGATGATGTTTCATGCATTTTGCATTTTTTGTGTCATATATAACGCAAATGTGTACAAAATATGTATAATATCGTAATAACCTAAGTTAGAATTTCGTTTATTTTAAACTTAAATTAAAATTAAGCCGTGACTTCAATTAGCGCTGTACCAAACGTCCCACCGACGAGAAAAAAATGTTTGGTCTCTTACATCGCTGAAACTTCCCCACTTACTCCTTCAATAGAATATCCTGACAGTTAGAACGTCTAAATCTATTACTTACTAACCGATGACACAAGAAAAAATTGATAGAATCAGAGTTGATTCGACCTCGGTCAATGTAACTGCACCTTGTGACCCTTGCTTTCTTTTATCTTATCATTTAGGTAGAGGTACGTTATTCCCGTGATTCGTATTTCCCTCACCCCCCCCCCCCCCCCCTCCCGCCCCCGTCACCTCTCAGTAAAACAAATAAAAGTATAATAAATCGAATTTATTTTTATTGTTCTCAATAAACGATCACCAACTGCACTGAAGAGACAGACTTAATGTTCAAGATGTTAACAAAAAAAATAATATTACTATTTTTATTTAATTTAATTTTTCCAAGTTACGGAGGACTAACGTCAATAACTAACCTAAATAATCTAAGTGTTTCTGGTGATAAAGCTAAGAAAGTAATTGGTTTTATAAACCAAACATTGGCAGATAATAACATTGAATTACCAAAAATTACAAATTCATCTGGTTTGATCGGTAAGTTGCACAGTTAATTACTTGAAACTGGTAAAAAACCAGCTTCTATTAAACGATCAAATTATCTAGCTCTTTTAAAAATATATACGAAGATTATAATACACCATTATTTTTGAATCGGTCCAGTCCAGGTGTCTCTGAGAAATAAGTCGGGGAACATACCGACTCCGACGAATTGAGAACTACTTCTGGTTTGAGAACGCTTGCCTTTCAAGCTGGACTTTGTGGTTTATAATTGACAAAACATAAAAAAAATGTAACCCCTCGTTTTTAATACGATAATGGAAGATAAATGAAATATAACGTATCCCTATTTTTCTTTTTTTTAACTCAGAATGTAATAATTACATTTTTAGTGATTTTTGTATATCTAAGAAAAGTTCTGAATAATGAATATTCCCTTTAAAAGCTCATAAAAATTATGTCATTAATTATCTGTAATTATGTTGTTTGTGTCGAACAATAACACGCGAATTACCAGCGCTCTGAATATTCCGCAGAGTACTAACCTTGGCGTAATTAAATTAAGTCCTGCTCTAGACTTGTTTAAATAATTATGTTTATGTATTACTTATTACATATTACAATATTATTATTAGTGATTTATTTGTTTACGTTTATTATTTTAAAATAACTATATTTAGAAATCCTCTACTACCGAGAAGTCTGGGTCTCTGTTCCTTTGATAACGCCATTCTTTTTCCGCAGGGATTGTATTGGTGGTTATATGGATATATACACGAGTATATATTGTTGTCGATGATTTTCTATTGTTAACGTATTTCCCCCAAAAAAGGAGAAGCTTACCATGGCGCCATTTACCGCCGATTTCAATAAAATTTGGTACAATCATGCGATAAACAATACACAATACACAATACCTATTAATTATTATTCCTGAATATATAAAAAGCGGTTTCAGTGATTGTTGTTTTATTATTTGGAAAAAAAACATGGTGCTCGCGAGGTCGACAGCCCGCGGGACTACTGAGCTTCAGGCTGAGGCTGCTACCGACGAAGGAAAAACACCGTGAGGAAACCATAGCATGGTGGTAGGGCGTTTCTTATCGCTAGCCTAGCTAGCTACCACCCTCAAGTTGTAAAATCTGTCGCCAAGCATCTAACGGGGTGTTCCGACAGCCTTCAATGAGAGCCAGTGTATTCCAGACTAGGCATGCTCCATCTAGGGCTACAGTATCGCTGACTTCCGTGGTCATGCGAGCTTGTGCCTAGCTGTGTAGGAACAAAAAACTTTTCTTATTTTTAAGCATACTTTGAACTTTTATTCGCAGGGATTGTACCAGTTGTCTTAGGCGGTATTGATACACTAATCAAAAAAGCACCTTACACTGTGTCCCTGCAAAACAACGATGAACATAGTTGAAAATAGTTTAATTGAAACGATGAAAATAGTTTAATTGACCGACACGACGTTAACTTCGCAGTTGCGTTCGGTGACTACAACGCAAATATTGGCACGTTGTTTGGAAATGAATTGATTACATTTTGTAATGATAATGAATTAATATTTGCTGACTACTTATTTCTCAAAGATAATAATGATATAAATTTTACTTATGTAAGTTATTCTCATGGTTCTAAATCTTGGCTTGATCATTGCATCGTGAGCCGGCTAGCCTGGTCTTGTATATCCGATATTTACATTATAAAAGACGTCCTTTGGTCTGACCATAGGCCACTAGTAGTTCAGTTTGATATGGGTAGCGTGTCGGTGAATAGAGTGGTGAATGATTCTTTCGGGAAGAGCAAGGTGAGTCAGATAGCGTGGGGTAAGAGGACTGGTGAAGAGATTGAATATTATGAGTCTCGTTGTTCTCAGAGTTTATCTACTTTGGACTGGGACCTGCTACGACATCTGAGTGCCTGTGAGGGCTGCACTAGTGATGCTCACTCTCATCTTATCGATAAGTTTTACTCTGAATTTATTAGTGCCATACAAAATGCAGCTACAAGGCGAAGAATAAATGGGAAGCGCCCTAAGCCGGTTCCGGGTTGGAACCAGCATGTGAGAGCTGCACACGAGGAAGCCAGAGTAAAATACTTTGCATGGCTGGAAGCTGGAGCACCAAGTCCTGATGTTCTTTTCGATGAAATGAAATTAGCTCGTTCAATATTCAAAGGACGCCTTAAATGGTGTCAGAAGAATAAAACCCAGATATTGCTCGATAATATTAGTAAGTCGTGTAAACATAAGAATTTCAGTCAGTTCTGGAAAGAGTCTGCAAAGCTTACTAAAACTAAACAGGGTGCTCCAGTTTCGGTGGACGGTATGAGTGACTGTAAATTAATAGCCGAGAATTTTAAACAGCGCTTTTTGGTTGTTGCGTCTAGTAGTAGTGACCCTAGCGACAGTATAACTGGCAATACTAGTGTGAGCGAGTCAGTGTCCCACTCGTACACGCACATCGATGAAAAGAGTATTTTCGACACTATCAAAAAGCTGCCAATGAAGAAAGCAGCGGGCCATGATCAAGTTTCTGTTGAGCATCTACGCTTCGGAGGCCCTTGGGTTGTCGTTTTTCTGTCTGTCTTCATTAATGCATGTTTTAAGCACTCATATTTACCACCTAACCTTCTTAAGACTGTTGTTTCGCCAATATTAAAAAGTAAAACTACCAGCGCGTCATTAGGTTCAAATTATCGTCCTATCTCGATAGCAACGGCTTGTTCTAAGGTTGTCGACTCTATTCTGCTGGATTTGCTGTCGAAACACGTCGTTGTTAGTGATGCGCAGTTCGGCTTTAAGAAGCATAGCTCGACTGATATGGCTATATTTAGTCTGAAGCAGATAGTATCGTACTATAATCAAAGACAAACTAAAGTGTATGCATGCTTCTTGGATCTGAGCCGCGCTTTTGATAGAGTCGACTACCAGATTCTTTGGAGGAAGCTCCGAGAGTCTGGCATCCCTTCCGACATCATCAAACTCCTACAGTGTTGGTACGGGTCTCAGATCAATGTGGTTAGATGGCGTGACGAGTGCTCTGATGAGTATGCACTGCCCTGTGGCGTTCGTCAGGGTGGGCTCACGTCACCTTTACTGTTTAACTTGTACGTGAATGGCCTGATCGAGGAGCTCAGCGAGACCGGTGTCGGCTGTTCAATAGGACAGAAATCCATGAACAATCTAAGTTACGCGGACGACATGGTCCTGCTGAGCCCCTCGATCAGCGCCATGAGAGTGTTGTTGAAGATATGTGAAGGGTACGCTGTTAGACACAACCTACTCTATAATACCGAAAAGTCAGTAGCAATGGTGTTTGGAGCTACTCGTGCTAGCAATGACGTGCGACTACCTCTTTATTTAAACGGTAGGTCCCTAGAATATGCGGACACTTTTAGGTACTTGGGACACCTAGTGGCTTACAATCTAGAGGACGACCAGGACATTGATCGTGAAAGACGCGCTCTTGCTGTTAGAGCCAATATGCTCGGCAGAAAGTTTGGCGGTTGCTCGAGGGAGGCGAAAATACTGCTTTTTAGGAGTTATTGTACTGCACTATACACTCCACAGTTGTGGTCTAAATATAAGATGGAAAGTTACCGAACATTTAAAGTGCAGTATAATGACTCTTTCCGCATAATGTTCCGCCTCCCTCGGTACTGCAGCGCATCCACTATGTTCGCGGAGGCGCGCGTGCCGGCTCTCGATGCACTAATCAGACATCGCATTGCCAGATTTAGAGACTCTCTCTTTAACTCTGGCAATGTGATTATTAAGACAATTATCGGGCACTGCTTTAATGTTTTAAAGCGGTGGTCTAAATTATTAATTTATTGTAATTAAATTTAATTATGTAATATTATTATGGTGAACCTTTGTTGTTTTTAATAAATGGATTATTATTATTATTATTATTATTATAGTTGCGGTGGCTCCATCCTGAGGAACGACCTCGTCATCACTGCTGCTCATTGTCTGCTGGGGTGAGATTGTATCTTTAGGCTCTAAACAGACGGACCGCATTTAAACTGCAATCCATGAGCAAATTGCAGTTTGAATGCAGTTGACACGACTGCAATAGAACTGCAAACCAAACGCGCAGTCCGATTGCAGTTCAATTGCAGTCGGTGTGCAGTTGTCTGAACTGAATAAATAGAAACAAATAGAAAGTTATCGAACTGTAGTGTGAAATAGAACATTTATAAATAGACAGACATCAGATATATGACCACCAGCTCACATGACCACCAGCTCACATGACCACCAGCTCACATGACCACCAAACTCAGGTGTTTGGCGACTGATTTTATCAACTTTTAATATGGAAGGTCAATGACTTCTATAGATACCACCGGCTGCCGGAATATTGTACAAACACTTTGCTTCAGGTATCCATTAGAAGGCCTGTCAGTGCGAGCAGGATCTTCTTCGGAATCAAGTGGCGGAGTGGTGATCAAAGTGAAAGCAAAACTTCCTTATCCTAAGTACTGTCGCGCTAAGAAAGACGGAGACATAGGCCTGGTCTGGCTGATGGAACACTTGAACTATAATATTAATATCCAACCCATAAGTCTCGTGGGTGCGGGAGAAGAAGTTGATGCAGGACAAGAGGTCTTGTTGACTGGATGGGGATATATTGAGGTAACGCACTTATGTTTAGCACTTACAGTAGCTTAATATTTTAGGAAGTTTCCGTCTATTGAAATTATATACTCGTAACTCCTTCTTTAATCGTCTACATTCCACCGATAAATAGGTATATAAAGATATGGCGAACAGGCACGGGTATATGGTAGATATTTCAGAAACTCGCACGAAACTACCGAGTTTTCTATTATCTTGCTCGGGGCCAGATATTGGAACTCACTTCTGGCAATTTCCCGATAACTCAGACAATCAGAATTTAAGGTCCTAGCCCGAGGCTTGATTGGGATGTTACGAGTAAGATTGATGCCTCAGTCTCTGACACCAATGCATTTTGCAAGCCAGTCTGCCTATACAGGAAGGATGATGTTTGTTTCAGGAAAATGGTACATTCCCAGACACTCTCCAGCAGGCGGTTGTTCAGATAGTTGACGATGAACAATGCAAGAGGAGTTATTCACTCATCGGGATTAAGATACTGCCGAGCATGCTCTGCGCTGGAGCACCTGGCGGAGGAGTAGACGCTTGCTCGGTAACATTGTGTTTCACTTCTACCAGTAGATTGAGCAAAGGGACCTGACGTGTTCCTACTAAATAGGTACTTCAATAGCTTTAACTATCGGGAACTTAAGGATTCATATTGAATCAGTGCAGATGAGTACGAAGATCCACACAAAGGTCTTCAGGTCCCAAACTCGGCAAAGCCTGTGCTGTGGTAACCGTCCAACCGTCAGAAGTATACAAGAGAAAAATAGACAGGCAAGTAGGCCCTTCTCGCACGCGGAAAAATGCTCAAAGCATACTGCTTGTTCCGCATAGACAGTGGTTAATGGTTATGTGGAGACATACTCGAGCGTGATTACTGGAGATTAAAAGCAACGTCTTTCTTTTTATGCCCGGGATACACGTGGCTAGTTTTTCAAGCTAGGATAGCAAGCTAGTTCTCTGTGAAACTGTCTTGGCTAGCTGACCTGGCTTGGAATATGCTAGTTCTGTTTACATGAGGCTGTATTATTTTAAGCTAGTATTATTGCTGTGACCGATGTGACCACTCGTCCAAAATGAACTACACGCGAATAAAAAACTATTCGACTGAAACAGTCACTTCAAAAACTGTGCCAATTCGCACTAGACGAACTAGAAGAAGAATTACAGAAACGGGCGTGGAGTATCCCGGGCATTTGTGACACTTGGAATTTCACATTATAAATCAGGAGCTTCGTACAGAGAACTTTTTATATCAAATACTTTTTCATGTGACTTTATGCTAATGGTAAAAAATAAGACCTTACTAGCTTTCAAACATAAGTTCTTCACTCATAATTTGGCCAGATGAACCATAATCCATCTCCGGGGTCCAGCTTAAAAAGGTGTAGGTCATAATCTACATCCTTTTCATAGGGGAGGCTCGTGCCTAGCTGTTAGTAATTGAACGCTATAGTTTGATACGATATGATGCTGTATAAAGCAAACTGACTGTATTGTCGAGACAATACAGATAACATCAACGTTCACCGAGTACTTTGCTAGACGGAAAACTTTACTCATTAACCTTCCAGCGTTTTAATTTTGTTCCGTCCAGTACGACAGCGGTGGCCCCCTAGTGTACAACAATGAACTAATCGGTGTGGTGTCGTGGGGGTACGGTTGCGGCAGGCCAGAGTTCCCCGGGGTCTACGCCAGAATAGCAGCTCTCAGGACCTGGATCGATGACAACATGGAGCTTAGAACAGCCTAGGCAGATGAGCGACTGCCTGCTCTAGTAGAGCTGATTAAAGTTAAATGTGGGGTGAAAAAACAATATATATATATTTTTAATAAAACCCTTGAAACCCCTTTAAACTTGTTTTATTTCAACATGTTAGGTACAAATGTGAAAACATATGAAGAGATTTTTTCGTTCCGTAGCTAAAAAGTGAATATGGGACCCTATTACTCGTACTAAGACATTGCTATCCCATCTATCACATCCTCATCCTTCCTCCACAGACTGTGTGTCTGTGTGACTGTGTGTGTGGTGTGGGAACGGTTATCAATAATTTAATAAATGGCAGTTTAGTTAAACTTCAGTTTTTTACGGATTCCGATCGGCAAAATATTTTCCTTACAAGAATGTGTTTATTTTTTGATTAAAAGTAATGAATTGGAGTAAGGATCGGAAAGTGCCAGTGGCATTCGAATCGTCTGAGCAGAACCGGCCATAGCAGCACTTTCAATTATAATGGTCTGCGTTGGGTAAGAACAACGTCAAACAATATTCTAATAGCGCTGAATCCAATTTCGATCAAAAACTAATACACAAGCCTCATGATCAAACTTTTTAATTGTAAACTCTTAAAACCAAACCAAATATTTTCAGTCACTTCTTATAAACTGAATGTACCTTATTATAATATTTTATGTAGTTTTTGTGTCTACAATAAATATTTTTATTGATTCATTGATTATAAATGTATATTTTCAGAAAATACCCATTTCAGATTCTAATGCCCCACACAGGTAATTAGGTATATAGGTAGGTATATTAACGCGTAACAAGGCCTCCATGGCTAATTAATTTGTAGACAATATACAGTAGGTACCGCGCCCCGGAAAAAGTAGTCTATAAGCTATGTCTTAAGTTTTTCCCGCGATTGCTGAAACAAATAGCGTCTTTGTCTGTGTATTCACACAAATAGAGACGCCATTTTTGAGAGACTAGTGACTCAGCAAGTTTTATTGTTCAGTATTAGTGGATTATTAACCAAGGTGATTTTAATTTGATATTTGACTTTAAGTACTTGATTGATTAATAACTTGAAAATTAAACTAAACGCTGTTAAATATACAAATTATATAGTGCCATATATCAAAAGAAAAAAGCGATCTCTTCAGTTAGATCGGTTCAGCAGTTTTCGGTAGCAAGAGTAACAAATTTACCAACAAACTTTCGCGTTTATAATACTGGCACGAATATTTTATTATTATACATACCTACATAATTACAATGTCAGAAATATTTTACACAAAATCAAACTTAAACTGAGTTCTCGTCACAAATAGTCCGCCAGTTCCCTCCTCCGAACGAGCCTAAGAAGCTGGCTGAGTTTTTATTTATTTATTTAGGCTTATCATTGAAAATTGCACTATTACAATCACCAAATTCATTACCAACTAATAACTAAGTACATTATCTATTAAGATAAGCACAACTTGCAATACAATTATAAACCAAGAAGAAAATCTTAAAAACTATAACATTATTTGACAAGCATTATAGCAATAACTTAAAGAAAAAGAAAATGAAAATATGTAGTAGTAAGAAGATATAGAGAGAATTTATTTAGCCTTGATTATTGAGTTTAATTTAAGTTTAATTTTCGATAAAGAATCCCCAAAAAAGTCCAAAGTGTGAATATGATATGTATTGATTAGGTTAGTGATTCTGGGTACAGGTGAGTTTGTCCCAAGAACAGTTCTACGGAATATTGGAGCAAGCGGAGTTAGAGTGGAAGGGTTTCGAGGATATCGGAACTGTATCCTGTATTTAAATTTTGATAGAAGGTTTGGACAATCAATATTACTGTGCAATAATTTATAGAAGAAGACTAGATCTGTTCTAATGTGCCGTTCTTCTAGTTTCATTATTTTGAAAAATTTCAGTCTACTACTATACGAGCGAAGCACTTTCGCTTTTCTTGCTGAGTATGTTAAGTGCCACAAAAATCTTTTTTGTACTCTTTCTAATCTTAGACAATGAACGGCATAATGTGGTCTCCAAACAGGACTGCAGTATTCTAATATACTACGGACTAGGCAGTTGTATAATAGAATTTTAGTATACGGATTATTAAACTCCTTGCTATTACGTATTAAAAATCCTAGCATTTTGGATGACTTCTTAGAAATATTCTCGATATGAGGAATGAATGTAAGCTTCTGGTCGAATATTACACCTAAATCCTTCATCGTATTTACTATATTCAATCTCACGTTTCCTATGCAATAGTTGTGTTTAATAATGTTTATCTTCCTACTATAAGTAATTTGATTACATTTTTCAGCGTTTAATATCATATTATTTACATTGCACCACTCATTCAAACTGTCAAGATCCTTTTGTAGCAACTCACTATCTTTAACAGTTTCGATAACCTTTAGTATTTTTAGATCATCTGCAAACATAAAGGGAGTACTGTAGTTTAAGCTATCTGGAAGGTCGTTAATGAAGATATTGAATAAAAGAGGGCCTAGATGGGAACCTTGCGGTACACCTGAGCTTATTTTGGGACGGGTAGTCGATGTGAAACCTGCTGCAACCACAAAGAAATTTCGGTCGCTTAAATATGAATGTAGCCATTTGTGGACCGTGCCGGTAATACCATACGCCGAAAGTTTGAAGAAAAGCACTGAATGGGAAATCTTATCGAAGGCTTTGCTGAAGTCGGTGTATACAACGTCAACTTGCTTATTACTATCAACAGCGTCTACAAGACCTTCTACAAAAGTTACCAAGTTTGTGCACGTTGAACGTTGCTTTATAAAGCCATGCTGATGGTTAGTAATAAACTTCTTAAAATGTTGATAAATATAGGGAAAAAATAATGATTCTAGAACCTTTGGAAATGTAGAAATAATCGAAATAGGCCTATAATTGCCAGCATTATTTTCGTCTCCACTTTTAAATATGGGAACAACTTTAGCTGTCTTCCAAATATAAGGGCATATTCCCGACTTAAGAGATTTATTATATATATATAAAACATAGGAACAGAGAGGCTGCGAGCACATTCATTGATAAATTTAGGAGGTATGCCATCTGAACCGGCTCCTTTTTCTGTGTCGAGCTTATCAAAAGCTTTTTGCACTTCAACTTTAGATACACGTAGTTCAGACAAACAAAAACTTGACTGTTGATGAATTAATTGTTTCGAGAGAGAGTCTGCGCAATCTTTGTCGATATCTTCACTTTCTTGGTAAACAGACGCAAAGTATTTAGCAAAAAGATCGCAAATTTTTACTCCACCAGTAACTGTTTCCGCTCCGTCGGATAATGAAACAGGGTAGGTAGATTTACCTCTCCGTTTAGCTTTAACAAAGGACCAGAAAAGTTTAGGATGCTTATAAATGTTATCTTCTAGAAAGTCCCTATATTTTTTATAAGATTCAATAGCCATTTTATTACAGCGTTTATTCAATTTATTGAGAACTATTTCGTCCATGGGATTTCTATAAATTTTGTAGTAAGTGATTTCTCTCGCGTATTTTTCGGATAAGGTTCCTGTTGAACCACACGGGAAATTTTAAATCTTTTTGTCTAGTTAATGGAATATTATTTTTAAAAACATTATTTATTATTGAATAAAATGAACCGACAGCTGTTTCAACATCACTACTGTTGTCAATCACTTGTTCCCAATCAACCTGAGTTAAGACATTATTTAATTTAGAATAGTCACATTTGTTAAAATTATATCTCATATTGTTATTACTTTTTAATTTATAATCTAGAGTTCCAATGAAAATATTTATAGGAGGATGATGTTTATCAAGTTTACTCAGCTCAAAGTTAGATTTAGAAACTTGGCATTGATCCACATCAGTTAAAACTAGATCTAAAATTTTGTTATACTCGTTCATAAATTTGTTTTTTTGTTTGAAATTGTTTACATTATAAAAATCTATAAGAGGCTGTGCTAAAGAGGAAACTGTGTATTGGTCATGCGAGCTTTCTACTAAAGACCAATTCACACGGCTGAGATTGAAGTCACCGATTATAAGATTTTGCGATTTTGCGCTAAAACACCAGCAAAATGCGAAATACCTACAATATTTGCTATAGGTACTAACTTATTATTTATTATATTTAATAAAGCATTTTTCTTACGTAAGTAAATAACATAATAACTCAACAATTTCGTTTATAAATTGATAAGAAATGCCAATGCTATCTTTCTCCTTAGTTAAACAAATACCATACATAATGCATGCCACGGTAATAAATATTTCATGCTATATATAACAACTAAGTTACGTTCAATAGCGCTGTGTTATTTAACGGATCGCTATGATGCTTTTGTTATATCAAAAACATAATATATTTCTGGTGTTTAATTTAACAATATGTATAATTGATATATTAACATCGGGTGCAGCGGCAGAGGACATCGATGTAGATAGTATCATACTAGGTAATCTATTCTCTATTCACTCTTATTTTGTCGTGTTTATTTATAAACACGGCGCAAAACCAGACCTTATATTTATACCAATACGAAGTCCCAAAAATTTCCAAAAAAAGCTTAAAACCATTTGTTCGCTCTTGGCCTATATTTCGCTTCAGTGAAATGTTCTGTAGGAGATGAGACGTCGGTTCCTTTCGTATATAGTCAACTTCGCAACTGAAAACTTAATCAACATTTTACATCTACTTACCAACTAATCAAATATTTAAATGATTTAGTTAATTAATATGAATATTTATTATCCATTCTGGGCACGCTGCCATCTGGTGTTGGGTTGGAGTATTTGGATTATTTGTTGATCTTAAGTAGTCTACCTAGTCCTACAGGTAATCTATCTGCTATATTTTTGTAGTCAGTAACTTTAAATTTCTTAATAAATTAGGTACCTACACTATTTTAAACTCCAGTTAGTTACTATATCGGTCAGTTATATGTTTTAATCTACTTATTAATCTTTCCAATAGCGATCGTTCCTTCTCACCACCTCCAGACCTCACCTTATTATTTCTATTTTTCTCGGTAGCTGACTTCTCACGCTGACATTAAGACAAAGTGGGAAAACACTAGATATTCTTTACATAACATCTTATTATAAATGGATTTCCGCAAGTAACGCCTGACTCCATTACTTCTATTCATCTAATTATACCTACTATATTCATACTGACCCGTATAACGTCCCTCTGCTGAACTCGAATCAACAGACAGCCACTGAGCTCACCGAATTGCTGGTTGGGGACTTTACTTTTTATAACACCTTCTCTGACAAAATAGTTTCCTTCAGCGTCATCTTTCTTCATATAACATTCAAGGTCATTAAGCCGTATAATGATGTTCCGACAGAGTACCGTATAGTGGGCGGTAAAGCTGTGGATATCAGGGAGGTGCCGTACCAGGTGTCGGTTCAGAAGCACCACGAGCACTGGTGCGGCGGCTCCGTGCTGGCTCCCGACCTCGTCCTCACTGCGGCACATTGTGTATATCGGTAACACTGTTTTAACCTACTATTCGCTTGTGTGGAAACAATACCCCCTTCGGCCGCTTTCGAAACCAAAGTTCGAAACCAGTTCATAAATAAGATTTTTTTTCTTTCTTCGAAATTGGTTTCGGTAAAAGAATAATATTTCCTATCTCGAAATTCGTTTCGAGCTTAGAATATGGTTTAGTCTTTCGAAACTATGAAATCGTAATATAATCCAATTGGCATTATTCCGAAAGGCAAAGAAACTAAACCTTATTTCCAGTGTCAAAAAGAGACACGTAGCTCGTTGTGCGGTCTTAGCCCGTTTGTCGCATCAGTTTGACACTAAATGATATAACTATTTAATGAATAAAAGCCCGAATAGCAAGAAGTTCAAACATTTTACAAGTATTTTAAAAAACAATGATTTGAACAAAACGATATTCACCAAATTCGCAGCTGCAACGAGAAAGAAATAAGAATAACGAACCACTTGGAAGGGTGGCACTCCGAATTAAACAGATTCATTGCGAATTATTGCACCTTTTTCATTGCATTATTAAATGTTTTATATAATACAATGAAAAAGGTTATAGTTTTAAGTTTTAATTTAAGGTAAATAAATAGTTAAAAAGAAATATTCACTGCATTCTAGCAGTGAATATTTTTCGATTTCATAGTTTCGAAAGACGAAACCATATTCTAAGCATGAAACGTATTTCGAGTTAGGAAATATTATTCTTTTACCGAAACCAGTTACATAAGAAAAAATAAATTCCTGTTTAAGAATTGGTTTCGAGGTTTGATTTCGAAAGCGGCCGAAGGGACAATTCCCTTTCGAACTGGCCATTATATGTAGGTACGAAATGAGAACCTACTGGTTTGAAGTTAGTTACAATGAACACAAGTCAGTTTCGAACACACACGTCACAGATTGATTGAACAAACACTTGTCCACCATAGAATCAGAAATAAATACTAAATTTGTCCTGTCCATTATGTAAGTATCTAAACGCAAAAGAATTTTTGAAATCGGTCCAGTGGTTTTATGTTTAATCGTTAGGTACGAGTACATACAAAAATACAAATCTTTTCCCTTCATGATATTAGTACGTATAGATATACCTAAATGTTAAGAACCCTTAAAATTTTTACCGCATGTGAACTATGGTTAGACTTTACTAACGATCTGACACTTGCAACCCCGTAATTAAATAGAAATAACATAAAATGTATAAGGTATCAAAGTACCGAACATCTAACATATTATTTCAAATCGGAAAGAATAAACCTAAACGAATTGAGAACTATTTTATTCAGTCAGATTTGTTATCCAGGTTCGCGCCGAGCGAGTTCCAAGTCCGAGCTGGCTCCTCGTACAACAACACTGGGGGCGTGCTTGTCAACGTGTCCCGCATTGCAGTGCACCCCGCGTTTAGTAAGGCAGCTCAGCTCGATAGTGACGTGGCTCTGATATGGCTAGCTGAGAGGCTGGAGTACGGAGACATGATCCAGGAGGTGACTCTGGCTGCAGAGGGAGACGAGCTGGAGGAGGGGACCCAGGTGTTGGTCACAGGGTGGGGGGCGCTGCAGGTGACTACATCGTTTCTTCACTATAAATGGATATACTTCGTAGATACAATAAAAGTAATACTTTAAAAAAAACAATCGGCATCAAAACTGACGTTAAAATATACAATATGGATATAGTATTTCAGAATGTTTCTAGGTTTGTACCTTTATTTTTAATCAACGAGGGGGAATTTTTCACAATTTATCTGGCAGTATTGGGGTACCTACAAGAGCTATGTAAGATTGAACTACTAAAACCCCCCTAAAAGGGTTAGCGTCAGTGCTTGACGGAGGCACCAGCATCTCTGTAGAACACTGGTGGACTCCTGGCACGTACATTTGCATCTCCTGAGATATCGCACGCACGTTGTCATCGTCTCAGGGCTCATGCCGAAAGGTGAAGTGAACTCTTCTGATCACGCTTGAGCCCAGAGCTCCCTTATCAGTTGCCTCTTACGACAGCCAGGGAATACCGCGGCAATATCCACCTGCTCAAACATCCCGGCCACTGGGTGAATGTATGTATAACCAATCATAAGAATACCTTCACTGAGCAACGCTTCTAAAGAAGAGTCCTTTTTTATCCTACACAGCTAAGCATTAGACCACAAGTTCGCATGACCACGGAAGTCGACAATACTGCAGCCCTAGTCTGGAATACACTGATTCTCAACGAAGGCTGCCGGAACTCATCGTTACGTGCTTGGCGACAGATTTTACAACTTAAACCCTACAGCCCTTAGCTACCACGTGGTACCTAGCCAGGCGACCGATAGGGAACGTCTTACCAGCACGCTATGATTTCCTTACGATGTTGTCCTTCACCGGTAGCTCATTCTATTTTTGCATGTTTCGTGGGATCGAACCTCGTACCTTCATCTCCAATTCTCAATCATTTATCAACTTTGTTATAAAAAATCGCCCGAATCTTTTTTCGTCCGAATTTCATACAGATGCGTAGGCACAAACAAGGTTCGCGATTTCACAGTGTTTTTATGTTTCCAAATACTCCCACGCCAATTTTGACAGTCAGACTGATGGCATTATTTTTGTAAAGTTTGAATATAACTGAAACATTGGAAAGCCGAATTGAAGTTGGAAGTTATTAGTGGCACGAGTATCAACAAACTTTGCTTTTACATAAAAATATTTGTACCTACCTACCTATTGTACACAGCTGACTCAATATACAAACTTATATAATGAAACTATTAAAACTATTCCGTTCATTTTAATTGATGATTTATTTCTGAATTAGTATTATTTTTTGTTTATAGTTAGAATACTGCATTTCTGTGATTTTTGAGCTAGGTAAGAATAGTTAATTTAAACCTCTAGATACTAGGTATCCATGTAAAAAGTGACATGCATAATAGACTACATTTTGTTATTTAGTATAATAATTGATTATACTATTTCATGAAATAAATCATTGATTCATTCATTGATCATTCCAGGAAGGTGGTTCGTTTCCCCGGAGCTCCCTGCAGAAGGTAGTCGTGCCGATAGTGAGCGCGTCTTCGTGTCAGAGTGACTACTCCACGGGCGAAATGAAGATAACAAGCACCATGCTGTGTGCCGGATATGACAAGGGAGGAAAGGACTCCTGTCAGGTAACTCACTATCCTATACACCGAGGAATGTTAAAAAACTAAAGAGGACTTGATACTTAACGAGTCTCGATCGGTATAACTCTTGCGTCAAGGTCGTTATTGTTACTGAGAGCCTGCAGAATGTGAAGCGCAGGGTTTTGGGAACAAGTTTCCTAAATGGTCGTTCGTAACTCCAAGGGTATATTCCACTTTGTTCACCTGATTGATATCACCATGGTTAACAAAATGGAAACTAAGCAGTTCTCAATTCACGTTTGACTTTATTGCATATGGGTGATATCATTTAGGTTAATTGAGTGGTGGTTAAAGTTGGAGGTAGAATAGCAATTTTATTTAGAAAACTAACGCGTGTTTGGTTCGTTTTGTTAAAGAAGACAGGTTTTCACGACTCATTTCATCAATGATGAAGTTCACCAAATGTGAACGAAAGTTGAACCTTTCCAACAATTAGAATATTTATGCTTGTGGTAAAATGGCTCGAGTTTAGTGGTTTCAAAAATGTTGCACATGTTTTCGCGTAGTACGTAACGTGACACTGGCGCCCAACGTGGGGCGGTGTGTCGACGCGCGGCGCGGGCACGGCGCGGCGTTCGTCGAATGGAATGCATCTACTTATAACAATGTAACTAGTTACCTATAGACGTCGCCGTGAAGCTTTGTTTTTAATATATATATATACACCTATCTACGTCACGAATTAGACGTACTATGTGACAATGGTTGATTAAAGTACTTAACATTAATTGAAAAGGTCGCCCATATTCAACTGAGTGATTTTATTTTGAAGGTGAACAAGGTGTGATAACTTATTTAGTTGCCTCAAATCACCTCGGTGATACGAATATCTCCCGGGTGCAACAGGTTCAAGGTGAATTGTGGATACTTTAATTGAACACTTATTTCACCAGGGCGATGTTACCCAGGTGAACCGAGTGGAATATAACATGTTAAACTATATGTTAGAATAGGCTATTATACTATTGTTAATCATGATACCTAACATCTCAATGATTATGCACTTACTAAGGATCAATCTCTATTCAAATCTAGCCTAAACTTTTAGCTGACCTACATAATTAGGATGGGAAATAAAAATCACAGAATACCTTCAATATCATAGATGTACTCATATAATCATCTTACATCACATTATGAATTGCAACTACCGTTCAATTACAATAATAAAATCACCAGGACAACCATTATTACAAAAAGGGTAGATACAAATGCTTCACTACGGTAGATAGAATTCAAAACGCAAACCAATATGAAATACGCGAGTGCCACACTAAGATTATGTAGATATTTATTTACTCAAGGTTATTAAAGATGTCGAGCTTTAGAACGAAGTCTGTAATCGCATTTAGAACGTAATGTAAATCAAGAAATAGGGTATTTAGCAGTTACTACAAGTACAGTTGCGAACTTACTTGAAAAACTAAGTGGCACACGTACTGCATACATTTAGACGATACAATACAATTTAAATACACAGGGTTATAATACAGGTGTTAAATACTTAGCTTTAATATTCCGCACTAAATTGAAGATAATTAACTTGTAAGTTAGGTACTTATAAGATAGCTTTTATGCCGATCTGGCTGATGATGCCTCGCTGAATATCGCCAACAAACTGAGAGTCCCGAGGTAGCACCCGCCGCTCGAAAAACTCCGAGGATCCCACCACCGCGCCATCGCCCGATCGCTGTCATTGGTCGGCGAGGCGGAACTTCGATAAGTTTCGTATAAATTATGCAGGGACTCGCACTCGCACTCGCGGAAGTGGTTTCATATTGTTTTTGTCACCCAAGTGGCGCCGTTTTATTTTGTGTCACGCTCTATTTGTCACACTCGTCCATCCTGGCATCTTTGCGTCCCTGCAAAGGATAAAAAATTGTGTGTATATCAGATCGTCGTACATATTCATTCTTTTTTTTAAATCGTCATACATTTTATTCTAAGTTAATTTTATGACGTAGTTACGTATGCAATGGAAACTGGATTGCAATAAACCCAATAAAATGTACCATCAAAAATTAATTCACAGACTTTATTTATTCCTTCATTTACCTTAACTTTTCTATTTTATCTTATCGACTCATTATTTACTTTATTTCAACTACATTTCCTTCAATTTGTTTATCCTTCATTTACATCAAGTTTTCTATTTAATTTCATTAACTTATTATTTACTTCAACTACATTTCCTTCAATTTGTTTACCCACCATTTATTTATTTTTTTGATTAGTATTTATTTACTTCATTTATGTTTAACACTCATATATTCAATGTTTGTCAACCTTCCAATAAATCAATCAATTCTTCGGTACTGTCTACTTCACTATCGTCTGTACTGGCGTCTGAACACATCCCTTGGAATTTTTTTATACAGTCGGACGACACTAAAGCACTGAAACGTTTGTACCCTTTTACGCCCTTTATTGATGATATTTTGTACCTATCATTACCTACATCCCGGATAATCCTATAAGGCCCACTATATTTTTCTTTCAGTTTACGTCGCACACTGATATTTCTATCTGCGGCGCCCTTCCATAATACCAAATCATTTATTTTGTATTTTGTTGGCGGCTTACGTTTAGAATTAAAGTATTTTCGCATATTTTCCGAGGTTTTGCCCAAATTAGCGGTTGCTGCCTGCTTCACTTTTTCTGCCGAACTTTCACTATCAAAGTAATTACTACCCATACCTTGATATCTGCTTCTAGATGCGCTGAACATGAGTCTATATGGTGAAAAACCTGTCGACGAATGTTGCAAATTATTCATTCCCCAAGTAATATTTGTAATTCGAATGTCCCATTCTCTCTCATCTTCAACACTGGCATTCAAAGAATCTAATAGCGTTCGATTGTATCTCTCAACTTGCCCGTTTGCTCGTGGGCATGCTACTGCGTTTACAATGTGCTTAATTTGGTTATCCTAACAGAATTGTTTGAAACTTTTGCTTTTAAAACAAGACCCACTGTCAGATATCACTCGTTTTGGGTAACCAAATGAGCAAAATATATTTTCCAATGACCTTATAACTTCAACAGTTTTGGTTGTTTTAACTGGAGTAGCCCAAACGAATTTTGTGAATGAGTCTACAATCATTAGTAAGTAGCCGTTACCTGTTCGACTTTTACAAAATGGCCCCAAATGATCGACGTGTAGAGTGTGCATCGGCTCTGAAACCTTTGCTATGGGATGCAATTCTCCTTCTGCTCGACCATACTGACCTCTTTTGTAAAGACAGTCTAAGCAAGCATTGACATACTTACGTATAAACCGCGTCATGCCGGCAAACCAAAATGTGTCCTTAATTATCTGCTCGCAACGTTTAAACCCTGGATGACCTATACAATCATGGTATTTCCTCAATACATTCCACCTTGCATACTTTGGTACCACTAATCTTTCTACGCCATCTTTTATAATTTTATACAATCTACCTTCACGTATTTTATAATTTTGAGTTAAAATTTTATCTGTATTAGTTTCGAGCTTAGCTTTAATGATTCGAAGTTGGTCATCTTGGTTTTGAACACAAACAACCCAGTCGAAAATATCTACAGTATTTACATCTACAACAGGTGCTGGATCTACTGGAAATCGACTAAGAGCATCCACATGACTATGAGATTTGCCTGGCCTATGCTCAACTTCCATATCATATTTTTGAATAGAGAGCCACCATCTAGCTATGCGCGGCATTAAATCTTTCTTTAAGAAGGTGTATCTAACAGCTGCACAATCTGTAACGACTTTAAATTTTTTTCCAAACAAATATATTCTAAATCTCCTTATAGATTCAACAACCGCCAGCGCCTCTAACTCTTAAGAATGGTACATAGCTTCTTCTTTACTGGTTTTACGACTGAAATAGGATATTGGTTTTAAGTGTCCTCCTTGTTTCTGTAGAAGAATCCCGGCTAAACCTTTGCTGCTCGCATCTGTATGGACTTCAATATCACCTTCATTACAAAAAAGAGATAGCGTTGGTCTTGATGTCAGCACTTGTTTGAGCTTGTCAAATGCCGCTTGTTGCTCTGGACCCCAATTCCATAATGCGTCTTTTTTCAGTAATTTTATAAATCAAAACTAATACTAGCGTAGTTCTTGACAAATTTTCTGAAATAACTTGTCAAACCTAGAAACATTCTCAACTCATGAAGATTGTCTGGCTCTTTAAATTTTTCCACAGCTTCCGTCTTCTTGCTGCCTGGCCTAATTCCTTCTCCTGTAATCTCGTAACCTAAATAGTCGATCTTATCTTGCAAGAAAAAACATTTTTCTAGATTTAAAGTAAGCCCCGCATCCCTGACGATATCTAAAGTTAATTTTAGCAGATTTAATCCCTCCTTTTCAGTTACAGTTGGCAGCAATACATCGTCAATATATGGAAGTATCTTATCGTAGCGTAATGTAGCAAAGATTTTGTCCATAAGTCGCTGAAAAACAGCTGGTGAATTAGTAAGACCAAAAGGCATTCGCTGAAACTCATAATGCCCTTCTGGAGTAACGAATCCAGTTTTATGTATCGATTCTTCAGCGACTGGAATTTGATAAAATCCTTGCGATAAATCGAGACTGGTAAAAAACTTTTTACCTCCTTACTTTTCAATCTGTTCCTCTATTATTGGCAAAGGATACTTATCCTTGACTGTTACGCTATTGAGTTTTCTAAAATCTACGCATAAGCGATAGTCTCCATTCTTTTTCTTGACTAGTACAATTGGACTAGCATAGTTAGAAGAGGATTCCCTTATGATACCATTTCTCAACAAATCATCAATTTTTTCTCTAACTATTGCCTTTTCTGCAAACGATAATCGATAGGGCCTGTAACAAATTGGTTTCTCAGAGTTTAACTCTATTTTCATTTCTACTTTATTGGTTGTTCCTAGTTCCGAGGTGTCTGCAGCAAAACAATCTGAATAATCCTGTAAAATTTTGATCAATTCTTGCACAATCCGAGAATCACTAGACCCACAGTTAACATTAGCAACATCGATACTCAAGACTGATTTCTGTTCTTTGTCACCAAACGCTTTATTATTTTTAGTGTCATGGTTGTCAATTTCTGCTGAAACAAATGCACGAGCTAACAACTGGTTTTTCTGGACTGGTAAAGGGTTGTCGCTGTAATTAGTGATTGGCAAAACTTTAATTGGAAAGCAATAAACTGACGCTGGAATATGATACTCAACGTTATTAAATGAACATGAAAGTGAGTCGACAAAGAGAACAGTAGACTTTTCGAGCTCAATATCACTGGAAACTTTGACGTACATCGTAGTTTTTGGCGGTATTAGATGATATTTAGAGGAAAACAGCTTGATTTTATCGACTTCTGTGAATGTATTTATAGTGAAAATATCAGGCTTCATAGTTTTGTTGTCCTCGAGGCCAACTTTAGTTCCGGCTACTGTAAATTTGTATTTGTTATCGTTTAATATCGGTTGTCCAATAAAAATGTCAGCACGGTTCAGGGGAACGTCGGTAACAACAACATCTGAAACGACTTTTAACCCATCAATTACCAGAGAGACCGACACTTACCCACGAGCTCTACTCGGTGATCCGTTGAAACCTTTTACGAAAATATTACCATAGTTAAACCATAGCTCTATAGTTAAACCTAATTTTACAGCACATTCATAAGTTATTAGATTTACTTGCGACCCGGTATCCATATAAGCAGTAATCTCCGTATTATTAAGAGTGATATGTTTAAAATAGCATTCATTTACCTGAGAAACATCTACAACGTTGACTTGTCTGTAAAAACATTTCTCAGTTTTATGATTGATTTTGCCGCAGATGCTACATTTAGCCACAGCCTTAAGAGCATTAGGATTCTTCGGGCAGAACCGAAAAACGTGACCAGATTCGTTGCACAGGTAGCAGGTCAGAGGCTTCCTATCATTTAAGGTTAGAGTCGAACGATTGGTTGATGAAGCCGGGTCCTTGGATGGTCCAGCTATTGCAGCATCGCGAGTGAAATCACGGGTACGCTGAAAGTTCCTTTGCAAATAGGCCGGCATCACTCGTTTGTCGTCGTTCATGCATAAAAACTGGGAATACAATTCTCCTGGACTCCTATAATTTCCTGCTCTAGCCGAAGTTTTGAGATGAAAAGGTAACCCTTCAATGATGCAAGACACCGCTTTTTCTCCTATTATTTCACATTTGGTAAGCAACGTTGCTTTGGAATAAAAATAATGTGTCATTGTTTCATTAGGTAATTTCCTTCTACACAACATTTCTCGTAAAGCTTCTGCAAAATCAGTATTTCGAGGAAAAGCTTCCAAAATTTTTTTCTTCCATTCAAGCCTCGTGAATTCGTAGTTGTACAACGAGCTATGCCACACTTTTGCTAAACCAGCTAGCCTAGCTTGCATGTAATAGCTTTTCACATTGTCGTTCCAGTTGTGTATGGCACCTAACTGTTCAATCTTATTCAACCATTGTAATGCGGCTATGTTGGAATTTTCTGGATCAAACTCAGGCACTATATCAGCTTTCAGCATTATATTAGAAAAATATGGATTGATCCTACCAGTTTCATCCTCAGTGTTGAAGCTCGATGTAATAAATGCGTTCGATGCTTCCCGATGCGGCGGCTGCCATCCACTCGCGCCACTGCGTGATGCTCCGTTGTTAGGCGTACTGCTGCGTTCAGTTCTCCATGTTCGGTCACGGTCCCTCGTGAATTCTCGCCTTAGCGGGCTGCGCGACCGACTGCGTGACCGAGATGACATCCCACTTCTGAAAATGTTAAACTATATGTTAGAATAGGCTATTATACTATTGTTAATCATGATACCTAACATCTCAATGATTATGCACTTACTAAGGATCAATCTCTAATCAAATCTAGCCTAAACTTTTAGCTGGCCTACATAATTAGGATGGGAAATAAAAATCACAGAATACCTTCAATATCATAGATGTACTCATATAATCATCTTACATCACATTATTAATTGCAACTACCGTTCAATTACAATAATAAAATCACCAGGACAACCATTATTACAAAAAGGGTAGATACAAATGCTTCACTACGGTAGATAGAATTCAAAACGCAAACCAATATGAAATACGCGAGTGCCACACTAAGATTATGTAGATAAATATTTACTCAAGGTTATTAAAGATGTCGAGCTTTAGAACGAAGTCTGTAATCGCATTTAGAACGTAATGTAAATCAAGAAATAGGGTATTTAGCAGTTACTACAAGTACAGTTGCGAACTTACTTGAAAAACTAAGTGGCACACGTACTGCATACATTTAGACGATACAATACAATTTAAATACACAGGGTTATAATACAGGTGTTAAATACTTAGCTTTAATATTCCGCACTAAATTGAAGATAATTAACTTGTAAGTTAGGTACTTATAAGATAGCTTTTATGCCGATCTGGCTGATGATGCCTCGCTGAATATCGCCAACAAACTGAGAGTCCCGAGGTAGCACCCGCCGCTCGAAAAACTCCGAGGATCCCACCACCGCGCCATCGCCCGATCGCTGTCATTGGTCGGCGAGGCGGAACTTCGATAAGTTTCGTATAAATTATGCAGGGACTCGCACTCGCACTCGCGGAAGTGGTTTCATATTGTTTTTGTCACCCAAGTGGCGCCGTTTTATTTTGTGTTACGCTCTATTTGTCACAAACACTACAATAATTTTGGCCTGGTTAGGTGTTACATACCTACATACAGATTGTGTTAGTTGCTGGTAGGGAATCAATTCGCAATACTTTTTTTAAGTTTATACAAAGTATGTGCGTAACAGAAATGTGTGACGATACTTAACGGTGTTAGTCTACCCACCAAAGTAAACCCATTGTAACACAAAATTTGTCAAAATTCGAGAAAAAATTATTGCGTCCTTCATACAACTCCACCGATCACATGACCAATTTTTGTAAGAACCTAATTTTTTTTCTTGAATATTGGTAAAAAAAATTATACCTAATTTTTTTTAATGTTTTCACTTTAATGGGTATACCTAATACCACACTCTTAAGTATTTTGACATATTTCTGTTACACGTTGTATATTGTTATGTCATCTGCAGGCAGACAGTGGCGGGCCGTTGGTCCACCGGGGGGTGCAGCACGGCGTGGTGTCGTGGGGCGAGGGGTGCGCGCGACCCCACCTGCCCGGGGTGTACGCCAAGGTAGCCGCCCTCAGGGGGTGGATCGACGATACCAAAGCGGCCATCAACAATGACTTGACTACCAACAGTTACACTTCTACCGTCCTTTAACACTGAGATCAAAAAGTTGTTTTAGAGATTATTATTCAGCTGAAATTAATATTTTGTAGAACTTCTAAATTGCTGGCATGTGATTTAACGGAAAAATTGTGTTTGACCGAACTAATCAAATTCCCGTAAAGATGTGAAGAGAACAATCCCGATCAGAAACGATCAATTAAATGAAATCAAAATCATTTTGTTTCACTCACTGACGTAGCAGTACCTATACTACTGTAGCAATGATGCAGATGAAAATAAAATATTCAATCTTATTTTAATTGACGAAATCTTATCTAATTTCTGTCGATCTGACTTTATTTAAAACACTACGAGTTAAAATAGAACTTGATAAAAATATATAGAAGAGATTTAAACTAAAAAGCAGACTAACAAAATATTATGAATTTATTGTTGTAAATGATAAAACCAACTTATATACCATATTTTTAATATATTAAGATTTTCATAAACAAAAAATACAAAATTATACTTTGTAAATAATATATAGTATACTTGTTGTTGTTGTAGTTTGTATAGTATAATATATAGTATAGTATTACAATTTTGAATCAGTATAATAAATAACTAAATATTAGGCATAACTTTGAAATATGTTTTATTTTTCTTATCTATCGTACAGGGTTATCGGTTAGAGATGCAGTGATCAAATACAGGTCACTGCACACATCATTTGGTATGATAAAACCACTTTTGTATAATGACAACGAAAAATATGTGAAAAGAGACGAACTCGTAATCACTCTGCTTACCACTTCAATGTGACCACTCATATTTTTTTTACTGAGTAGTGTGTTGCCTAACACTACAGCCACATGTGAGATCAGATACTGAAACCTCAGCCAACTGTGTCCAAAGAGCATTCTCGACTCACTTATCTTTATTTCGTATGTTTTTTTTACTATATTAGGTCTCCGAGCTGGTCTTTTCAAAAAAGTAGTATGCCATAATCATCACAGTCTAAACTTATGATCGCAGTCTGATCGTGATTGGGAATTAAACTCTTATTATGATTGGTCGTAGTATTAGGATCGCTGGCTTGATTATTAGTTCTGTGTTTCTGATGAGAATTATCTGGTGACTTGTTTTGTATTAATCGTAGTCATGGCATTAGTGCGAGTTATTTGTTAAACATTAAGTTTAATAGTTTCATTCTGATTGGAATATACATTCTCATTAATTTGATCAACTCTAGTTTCCTGACTATGATTTATATTTTGAACTAGGTCAGTGTATTCAGATATATTTATTTTTCTCTTCCTTGTCCTGTTGTCATCTGTTGTTAAGGGTGTGGTATTATTATGTAAAAGATTAAGGTCAGCTTTTACAGTGTGGAAGTAAAGGTCGTACGGAGTAGAGCTGTGCTCATCATATAATTCAGTGGGAGTCCTGCGAGGGTCTCGGTTCATTTCTGACTGGACAATAAAGCAACCTATCTGCCACGCCTGGCTCTTGGATCTCTCCATCCATTCTTGCAATCTGAAAATATGAATAGACATGTTATATACAATTGACGCAGCTCAGGCCGTGATGGTGTGTTACCATAAATATAATTAGATCATCTTAATACTGATGTTATTACTGCGAGTGTACTGTCTGTTTGTCTGATACCTGTTTTCTCCTAAACTGCTGAACCGATTTTTCTGGATACAAAAATAGACTTGGTGAGAGGACATAGGCAACTTTTAAGCAAAAAAAGACTTATAAACGTGCTTGCTTATAAAAGAGCCTGAAAATATAATATATGATCCGGGTGTACTCTGAACCCCACACTAGGTCGGGCCCGTGTCGTGGGGTTCAGTCTCTTCCTCCTTAATATGTTAATTATAAAATTTACACTAATTTGAAGTTGCACACGTACTAGGCTTACTTCTAATAAAGTATTATATAATATGGGACAACTTCCACAAGGTCAGGTCACAAACTAGGCAAAGCCTGTGCTATGGTAACCTGAAGACTGATATACGTAAATACATATTTATATATAAAATAAAAACATAGACACAGGTCAAACAGTCATGTTCAAGCACACAAATGTTTAACCTGTCCGAGGATCGAACCCGGTACCAGCGGCGTAGAAGGCAGGGTTGCTGCTAATAGCACCAACTGGCCAGTCAATAATTACTAGCTGAATAATTATTATAGACTCATAGTTACTTGGTAAAACTTTTTTTAAAACCCATACAACAAGTATTGTCCAGGTTCATTGGAAATTTCTTGCAAACAAAAGAACATTTTGCCTGACTCCAAACACAAACACTTCCCTCGCTCGAGGACAATTAGATGCCTTTTGCCCAAATAAGATTAAAATTTGTCTGTACAATAAGTATAAATTTACAAATAAAATAATAATATGCTCTTATTTTTTATTTATTTTTTATTCTACACAGCTACGCAT
The DNA here is from genome assembly GCA_947049295.1 of Ligdia adustata. Taxonomy (NCBI): domain Eukaryota; kingdom Metazoa; phylum Arthropoda; class Insecta; order Lepidoptera; family Geometridae; genus Ligdia; species Ligdia adustata. Next base: position 9,808,481 of record OX346237.1, read on the forward strand.
TTGACCACAAGTTCGCACGACCACAGAAGTCTGTAAGTAAGTAAGTGTATGTATACAAACCTGTCTGTAACCACAGTAGTTTTCACACGGACATTTTGAATTGTGGACAGATTACATTGAACACCTTCTGTACTTTGTCAGTCAGCTTTGGATTATCTCCGTGCATGACTAACTCAACTGGTGGCTCAAACTGAGTGAATATCTTTAATAGTTCTGTTGCTATCTCCAGATGGTTCATCTCTGCTAGAGGCCTCAATATTACAAACCCTGTCCGTCGGTTCACATATATCAACATATATCTGAATGTTCCATTCGGTCTCGTCTCGTCCATAGCTATGATATGCACAGCCGCTGACTCGCTCGCTTTATACCTGACCAACTTCCCTCTACTCTCCACACACACATTACACGCTAGTCTGAAGTATGATAAACACATACTGAGGAATTTGTATTTAAACTCTAAATTATTTCTGTGGATATATTTTAGTAAATCAATTCTGCCATCATGGTTTATTTCATGTAGCGGCATGAAAACGTCGAACATATCATCCCAAGATAGTACTTGTACGACAGACGGGGGATTCTTCTGTCTCAGTGCTAGAATGTATGTACCGTCAGATTTCTTCACAACTTTATACTTTGGAAAATTCCGTGGATTGGCCAGCTTGTGATCAATAAACGCACAATGAGGATCGAATCAATTAAAGATCTGTTTTTAGTTGGCTAACCATACTTTGAACGAATGCTGAAATCGCCTAGATCCAGAGTTGCAATCATAAAATTATTATTTTTACACCCTACCATGCAACAAATGGCCAATTTAAAGAAATTATTTTGTTTCTCCACTAAAATTCATTTAGATGATGTAAAAGACTCGCTGTCTTATATTGCAATAATATTTATTTATAATAATAATATCGATATATAGCAGCAGGATCGAACATCCCTAAGAATAAAGCAGTAAAAAATTTGTTTGTTATTACTTCGTACTGTCGCTTCATTCAGCTATGTAATTATAATGAACACAATAATGGCATACTACTTTTTAAAAAAATTGGCAATTCGTAGGAAAAAATAAACATAAGAACGACAGGAAAAAATTGATACTGAAGATTCACTAAACAAATCATAACGAACGTTTTCATTTGCCGACATTTGTCCCGCGACCTTGTCTCCTGACAGGAATTTTCTACGTGTGCGAGGCGGGGAACATCGACATTGCAGGCGAATAATCTACGTGTCGCTCACAGACTAGTAAGAGAACGCTGTGTCGCTGGATATGTCGCGTGTCGACAGCAAGCATTGCAAGCGCAAGGCGACATCTCGACACAACTTCGGTATGTGGACGATTGTAACGTCGATTGTCATGTTATTGTCGCTGGTCAGTCGCGCATTACTTCTTGCGATATATGTCGGGACGCTTTGTCCCCTAGTGAATATGAATATGTGTTTAGTATTTGCTGTTGTAGCGGCAACAGAAATAGGTACATCATCTGTGAAAATTTCAACTACCTACCTAGTCACCAAGGTTAATGAGATACAACGTGGTCGCCGCGGATGGACAGAAAGACAGACGGACAACGAAGTCTAAGTAGTTTTCTATGGAGATTTTCCGCGAACACAATAACAAAATTATTCCAAATATAAAACATGGCAACCCTTTCCAGGATACTGCCATTTTAACGTTATTCCGTTTTTATATCTCTTGCTGCACGACATTGCTGTGTATGACATTGACGGTTATTAACAAAGAGTTCAGTAATATTTGTTATTAATCCACCATTATTAAGATACACCACTCTAACGTGGTTTTCGTGTTCGCGGAAATCTCTATACAAAGCATGGTAAAGTCTCCATCGCTTTACGAGGGTACATGATGTACCTTTAACTTGACCACGACTTTATCACCTGATATTTGACGTAAATTGAGAGATTAATAACTAAAAAAATAAACTTGACGCTGGAAAATATAAAAATCGCATAGTGCCATATAAGAAGAAAAAAAATTTTCATTCTTAGATATGATTAGTGCATAAAGTAAAAATATGTTTAGTGATTACTTTGTTTTGCTTGTCTAATTGTTTATTTCACAGTTAAATGTGAATTAAATCAAATTACGTCACAATTAATAACCTCTAATCAAATAAGCCACTCCTGACCATTCCTGGTGCAAAAGCACTCATTACACTTGCAGCATTGCCACGTTGAATAGCAATAGCCAACCTCGGCACCAGGAACGAACCAGAGCGGGAGTCACCAGTCTTAACTTTGAGCCTATGCCCTACTTCGTTAATAAATGCCCTAGCCTCAGAGCCCAACAGCCCAGGGTTTCCACAGCAATTGGCACAAAGTGGTAAAGCGGTTCCATAGCGGCATACTGTTACCTCTTTTACAAAGTGGCATCCTCTGCGGCGGCTGCCGGAGATCTAACGGTGCGACTCAGGTGACTGATGGCAACAGTGCTGACACAAGTAGCGTCCCAGACCAGGCACTTTCCATTTTTCCAGGGTACCAGAGTCAGCCCATCCGGCCTCTTACCGTCAGACCTACACAAACCTGGAGGTTTAAGTATGCAGGGGACATCCGCTGACACTAGGGCTCTACGGACTATGTCATTAAGCGAATGGTGACGTGGAAACCTCCCTGTGCAACGACGACAACTCAGCGCGTGATGGCCATCGGCCTCCACCATGGAAACGCAGGTGCATACATGAGGTTCACACACCTTACAGCCCAGACGGAGAGCCACCGCCACGCGCAGAGAGTTGTCGTCAAGTAAAGTGCCCAGGTGAGGCGAAGGCAACGCTTGCAACCACGCACCGGATTCAGGTTGTGACACAGCCTGCAGTCTGGCCATATCAGCTCCCGTTGCCGCCCCCAACAATAGCTCTTGAAATCGCTTCACCCCTACTTCGTCCCACAAAAATAGTAGATTTTTAAACAATTATTAAATAAAAAATATTCCTTCGGTAACTAAATTTTATAAAAAAGAAAATTTTAAAAGTATGTTCACGATAATATTATTATTATGGTTTCCGATTTTCATATTGCTTTTTCTTACCGACAAGGTTTTATTGGCTTGGCGGTGACATTATTAGGGATCTTTGTAAAAAAAATATTATTTTTATTGGGTATTTCTCTATAGATTAAGTCATAGCTACTTTTAGTAACTTGCTATAAGTATACCCAGCAATGTCAAAGTAATATTAATGCCATGAATGAATATAATTTTATGAACACCAAGCAACAAAAATACTGACTAGGGCAACGGTAATACATTGAGCAGCCTTATCGCCTAAAGCGCATCTTCCAGACAGACTAAGGATGAATAGAATTATTTCCAAAGATTATTATAAGGTATTTATTATTTATATAAGCACAGGGACTCGCCCTAGTCTTCTTTTTATGCATTCAAGCCGTAACACAAAAAAAGTTAAATACAAAAAAAATAGTTTTGCGCTTTCTGTTTCACCTCCACACCAATACAACCTTGTCCAGCTTTTGACTTAACTATTAAATTGTATAATAATTTTACTTAAATTTATGAATAAAAAGTATTGTAAAAATAAATACGGTTATTACAGTTCGTTCAAAAAGTTAGTGAAAAAAAGGAAAATATATTTTAAAACCTCTTTTTGAAAACTCCCGAAATTTTTTAAGCATATCCAGTAGTTTAGATATTGAGAATATTACTAAAATTAGTTAATATATTTGACTATTAAAGTTTATATGCAGTTAATCCAAGGCCAAATAATCACAGAAGAAAAATAATACAGAAGTCAAACTCTATGTATGTACTTCATTATATATATGACACTCACACTCACACTCGGCGGTCGCGTTAGGGTTATCAACTTTGGCTTATGCATAAAAAATATCGTATTAGTGGCATTCGCATCGATTTGTTTAAATTACTGTTAAGAATGAAAGGGAAGAAAGGAAATATAAACTAACAATAGGTATTTTTTACACAATAATCGTTTACAGGCTTCTCTCACACACACACACACAACAATCGTGTGTGTGTGTGTGTGAGAGAGATGTCTATATGTGCGTTACTCGAGCGCACGCAACATGTACATTGACTTCTGTACTATCTATATTTTGTGAAAAGACAATTTTTCAAAGGCGCAATACGTAGTAATTAATTCAAAAGTAGGTAATATTCATATTTTAATAATCGAGCTGTGACGTTTAATAATTTAGACAATAATAAAATTATAAAATTTGACTACTTTTGCCGCTCAGCGATTGGAAAAAATTGACTAGAATATTTAACAAAAGATTTTTAGTCAAGTTATAGTTCATGATACATACAATATTTATTTTAAGCTCACTGTTCCAGCTACTTGTGAACTCGTGTACTAACGAGATGGTGAGCAGCGTGGGCCAGCACCTGGTGGAGCTGTGCCCCATGTTCCATGTGACGCTCTGCATGAAGCACGGAGAACACAACCATATTGCTATGAAGGTATACTTTACTCTTACTCGTATTAATAATAATTACTCGTATACGGGACAACGTCCACACAAAGGTAACCTGATCACTGATATACATACTTATATAATACATAATAAACACCCAGACACAGGTCAAACAGACATGTTCATGCACACAAATGCTTAACCTGTCCGGGAATGGAACCCGGGAGCCGCGGCGCAGAAGGCAGGGTTGCTACCAACTGCGCCAACCAGACATTCATTACATCTGAAATATATTTTGTTCAGGTTTCTATAATATGTCTCTAATTTCAGAGTGCCTTTTGACATACGCCTCCTTCAACTCTTTCCACTGTAGTCTCCTAGGGCCACCCTTCTCCACTCCATTTAACACTTAGTAGTCTACAAGTATGTCCTAGTTCTGCGAACTGTTGACCTCCACAGTAATATTGAGACTAATAAGTTTTTCAAATAACTGTTTACCACATTGATGTTGGCAGGCACCAATACAGTTCATTTATTATATTTGTAGATAATCCGTGCGAGCAACAATATCCAACAATATGTGCTTCTATTTTGTACATTAATATTTGTCATTTTATCTCTAAATTGTAAGTAAGTACGTCCATTAGAAGGCGCCTATAAAACGTTAGTCCAAAAAAAATCAATGCTGATACCATTTTATTGCGGCTGAACGCGTATCGCGCGACAAGTAAGAACAATCTTCTTTCTTTAAAGTAATAGCTTCTAAATAATTAGTTAAATTAAATACATATAATAACCTAAGTATGGGAAACAAGATAATAAAATTATGTTTTAACTATTGATTTTTACAATAGCTCTGCATATAAAACAATCTGTATTATGTATGCACAAGAAACAACGATAAACTTTCATGACATCTGCTGTCATTCGAGTTTATCAATATGTTTAAATGGAAATTCCGAAATGAGTATAAACGATATTAACCTATCGATATGTACCAGTGTAAGTTGGGTAAAACCAAATAAAGAACCCGTACCTACCCAGTATCAGTATTGCTAGATATTGACGTCATAACCCGGCAGGTACTATGATTCTTTCTACGAACAGTTGACCTCGCAGGCTAGACCCTGAGCTACAGGAGTGCTATAGCCTTATTAATTAGGTAACTGACAAATTGCTTAAATTTATCAATAGCGCTTTGTAATACAACGAAATTTATGCGTGTTAGACATAAATGATTACCTTTTTTTTTGTTGGTGATGTTTCATGCATTTTTGCATTTTTTGTGTCATATACAACGCAAATGTGTACAAAATATGTATAATATCGTAATAACCTAAGTTAGAATTTCGTTTATTTTAAACTTAAATTAAAATTAAGCCGTGACTTCAATTAGCGCTGTACCAAACGTCCCACCGACGAGAAAAAAATTTTTGGTCTCTTACATCGCTGAAACTTCCCCACTTACTCCTTCAATAGAATTTCCTGACAGTTAGAACGTCTAAATCTATTACTTACTAACCGATGACACAAGAAAAAATTGCTAGAATCAGAGTTGATTAGACCCCGGTCAATGTAACTGCACCTTGTGACCCTTGCCTTCTTTTATCTTATCATTTAGGTAGAGGTACGTTATTCCCGTGATACATATTTCCCTCACCCCCCCCCCCCCCCCCCCCAGCCCCCGTCTCTCAGTAAAACAAATAAAAGTATAATAAATCGAATTTATTTTTATTGTTCTCAATAAACGATCACCAACTGCACTGAAGAGACAGACGTAATATTCAAGATGTTAACAAAAAAAATAATATTACTATTTTTATTTAATTTAATTTTTCCAAGTTACGGAGGACTAACGTCAATAACTAACCTAAATAATCTAAGTGTTTCTGGTGATAAAGCGAAGAAAGTAATTGGTTTTATAAACCAAACATTGGCAGATAATAACATTGAATTACCAAACATTACAAATTCATCTGGTTTGATCGGTAAGTTGCACAGTTAATTACTTGAAACTGGTAAAAAACCAGCTTCTATTAAACGATCAAATTATCTAGCTCTTTTAAAAATATATGCGAAGATTATATACACCATTATTTTTGAATCGGTCCAGTCCAGGTGTCTCTGAGAAATAAGTCGGGGAACATACCGACTCCGACGAATTGAGAACTACTTTTGGTTTGAGAACGCTTGCCTTCCAAGCTGGACTTTGTGGTTTATAATTGACAAAACATTTAAAAAAAATGTAACCCCTAGTTTTTAATACGATAATGGAAGATAAATGAAATATAACGTATCCCTATTTTTCTTTTATTTTTAACTCAGAATGTAATAATTACGTTTTTAGTGATTTTTGTATATCTAAGAAAAGTTCTGAATAATGAATATTCCCTTTAAAAGCTCGTAAAAATTATGTCATTAATTATCTGTAATTATGTTGTTTGTGTCGAACAATAACACGCGAATTACCAGCGCTCTGAATATTCCGCAGAGTACTAACCTTGGCGTAATTAAATTAAGTCCTGCTCTAGACTTGTTTAAATAATTATGTTTATGTATTACTTATTACATATTACAATATTATTATTAGTGATTTATTTGTTTACGTTTATTATTTTAAAATAACTATATTTAGAAATCCTCTACTACCGAGAAGTCTGGGTCTCTGTTCCTTTGATAACGCCATTCTTTTTCCGCAGGGATTGTATTGGTGGTTATATGGATATATACACGAGTATATATTGTTGTCGATGATTTTCTATTGTTAACGTATTTCCCCCAAAAAAGGAGAAGCTTACCATGGCGCCATTTACCTCCGATTTCATTAAAATTTGGTACAATCATGCGATACACAATACACAATACACAATACCTATTAATTATTATTCCTGAATATATAAAAAGCGGTTTCAGTGATTGTTGTTTTATTATTTGGAAAAAAAACATGGTGCCCGCGAGGTCGACAGCCCGCGGGACTACTGAGCCTCAGGCTGAGGCTGCTGCCGGTGAAGGAAAAACACCGTGAGGAAACCATAGCATGGTGGTAGGGCGTTTCTTATCGCTAGCCTGGCTAGCTACCACCCTCAAGTTGTAAAATCTGCCGCCAAGCATCTAACGGGGTGTTCCGACAGCCTTCCTTGAGAGCCAGTGTATTCCAGACTAGGCATGCTCCATCTAGGGCTACAGTATCGCTGACTTCCGTTGTCATGCGAGCTTGTGGTCAAATGCCTAGCTGTATGGGAACTAAAAAACTACTCTTAATAATGACGATGATTATTAAGCATACTTTGAACTTTTGTTCGCAGAGATTGCACCATTTGTCATAGGCGGTATTAAGATACCAATCAATAAAGCATCTTACACAGTGTCCCTGCAATACAACGATGAACATAGCTGCGGTGGCTCCATCCTGAGGAACGACCTCGTCATCACTGCTGCTCATTGTCTGCTGGGGTGAGATTGTATCTTTAGGCTCTAGACAGACGGACCGCATTTAAACTGCAATCCAAGAGCAAATTGCAGTTTGAATGCAGTTGACACGACTGCAATAGAACTGCAAACCAAACGCGCAGTCCGATTGCAGTTCAATTGCAGTCGGTGTGCAGTTATGTGAACTGAATAAATAGAAACAAATAGAAATTTATCGAACTGTAGTGTGAAATAGAACATTTATAAATAGACAGACATCAGATATATCAGATAACATAGACAGACATCAGATATATGACCACCAGCTCACATGACCACCAGCTCACATGACCACCAGCTCACATGACCACCAGCTCACATGACCACCAGCTCACATGACCACCAGCTCACATGACCACCAGCTCACATGACCACCAAACTCAGGTGTTTGGCGACTGATTTTATCAACTGTAATACTTTTAGGAAGGTCAATGACTTCTATAGATACCACCGGCTGCCGGAATATTGTACAAACACTTTGCTTCAGGTATCCCGTAGAAGACCTGTCAGTGCGAGCAGGATCTTCTTCGGAATCAAGTGGCGGAGTGGTGATCAAAGTGAAAGCAAAACTTCCTTATCCTGAGTACAGTCGCGCTAAGAAAGACGGAGATGTAGGCCTGGTCTGGCTGATGGAACACTTGAACTATAATATTAATATCCAACCCATAAGTCTAGTGGGTGCGGGAGAAGAAGTTGATGCAGGACATGAGGCCTTGTTGACTGGATGGGGATTTATTGAGGTAACGCATTTATGTTAAGCACTTACAGTAGCTTGATATTTTAGGAAGTTTCCGTCTATTGAAATTATATACTCGTAACTCCTTCTTTAATCGTCTACATTCCACCGATAAATAGGTATATAAAGATATGGCGATAAGGCACGGGTATATGGTAGATATTTCAGAAACTCGCACGAAACTACCGAGTTTTCTATTATCTTGCTCGGGGCCAGATATTGGAACTCACTTCTGGCAATTTCCCGATAACTCAGACAATCAGAATTTAAGCTCCTAGCCCGAGGCTTGATTGGGATGTTACGAGTAAGATTGATGCCTCAATCTCTGCCACCAATGCATTTTGCCTATACAGGGAGGATGATGTTTGTTTCAGGAACATGGTACATTCCCAGACACTCTCCAGCAGGCGGTTGTTCAGATAGTTGACGATGAACAATGCAAGAGGAGTTATTCACTCATCAGGAAGATACTGCCAAGCATGCTCTGCGCCGGAGCACCTGGCGGAGGAGTAGACGCTTGCTCGGTAACATTGTGTTTCACTTCTACCAGTAGATTGAGCAAAGGGACCTGTCGTGTTCCAACTCAATAGGTACTTCAATAGCTTTAACTATGGGGAACTTAAGGATTCATTTTGAATCAGTGCAGATGAGTACGAAGATCCACACAAAGGTCTTCAGGTCCCAAACTCGGCAAAGCCTGTGCTGTGGTAACCGTCCAACCGTCAGAAGTATACAAGAGAAAAATAGACAGACAAGTAGGCCCTTTTCGCACGCGGAGAAATGCTCAAAGCATACTGCTTGTTCCGCATAGACAGTGGTTAATGGTTATGTGGAGACATACTCGAGCGTAATTACTGGGTATTATAAGCAACGTCTTTCTTTCTAGTGACACTTGGAATTTCACATGATAAATCAGGAGCTTCGTACAGAGGACTTTTATATCAAATACTTTTTCGTGTGACTTTATGCTAATGGTAAAAAATAAGACCTTACTAGCTTTCAAACATAAATTCTTCACTCATAATTTGGCCAGATGAACCATAATCCATCTCCGGGGTTCAGCTTAAAAAGGTGTAGGTCATAATCTACATCATTTTCATAGGGGAGACTCGTGCCTAGCTGTTAGTAACTGAACGCTAGAGGTTGATACGATATGAACCCTGTATAGAGCAATCTGACTGTATTGTCGAGACAATATCTACAGATAACATCAACGTTCACCGAGTACTTTGCTAGACGGAAAACTTTACTCATTAACATTCCAGCGTTTTAATTTTGTTCCGTCCAGTACGACAGCGGTGGCCCCCTAGTGTACAACAATGAACTAATCGGTGTGGTGTCGTGGGGGTACGGTTGCGGCAGGCCAGGTTTCCCTGGAGTCTACGCCAGGATAGCAGCTCTCAGGACTTGGATCGATGATAACATGGAGCTTAGAACAGCTTAGGCGGATGAGCCACTGCCTGCTCTAGTAGAGCTGATTAAAATTAAATGTGGGGTGAAAAAATAATATATATATTTTTAATAAAGCCCTTGAACTTTAAACTTAAACTAGTTTTATTTCAACATGTTAGGGACAAATGTGAAAACATATGAAGAGATTTTTTCGTTCCGTAGATAAAAAGTGAATACGGGACCCTATTACTCGTACTAAGACATTGCTATCCCATCTATCACATCCTCATCCTTCCTCCACAGACTGTGTGTCTGTGTGACTGTGTGTCTGTGTGACTGTGTGACTGTGTGTGTGTGGTGTGGGAACGGTAATCAATAATTTATTAAATGGCAGTTTAGTTAAACTTCAGTTTTTTACGGATTCCGATCGGCAAAATATTTTCCTTACAAGAATGTGTTGATTTTTTGATTAAAAGTAATGAATTGGAGTAAGGATCGGAAAGTGCCAGTGGCATTCGAATCGTCTGAGCAGAACCGGCCAAAGCAGCACTTTCAATTATAATGGTCTGCGTTGGGTAAGAACAACGTCAAACAATATTCTAATAGCGCTGAATCCAATTTCGATCAAAAACTAATACACAAGCCTCATGATCAAATTTTTAAATTGTAAGCTCTTAAAACCAAACCAAATATTTTCAGTCACTTCTTATAAACTGAATGTACTAAATTTTAATATTTTATGTAGTTTGTGTGTCTACAATAAAGATTTTATTCATTCATTCATTATAAATGTATATTTTCAGAAAATACCCATTTCAGATTCTAATGCCCCACACAGGTAATTAGGTATATAGGTAGGTATATTTACGCGTAACAAGGCCTCCATGGCTAATTAATTTGTAGACAATATACAGTAGGTACCGCGCCCCGGAAAAAGTAGTCTATACCTAAGCTATGTCTTAAGTTTTTCCCGCGATTGCTGAAACAAATGGCGTCTTTGTCTGTGTATTGACACAAATAGAGACGCCATTTTTGAGAGACTAGTGACTCAGCAAGTTTTATTGTTCAGTATTAGTGGATTATTAACCATTAATGTCTCGTTTATGTACACAAGTAGGTACTTATGGGGAATCAATATAAAGACGGAATGACAGTTTTCGTGTTCGCAGGAAATCTCCATAGAGAGCCTGGTAAAGTTTCCACCGCTTTACGAAGGTGATTTTAATTTGATATTTGACTTTACTTGATTGATTTATAACTTGAAAATTAAACTAAACGCTGTTAAATATACAAATTGTATTGTGCCATATATCAAAAGAAAAGAGCGATCTCTTCAGTTAGATCGGTTCAGCAGTTTTCGGTAGCAAGAGTAACAAATGTACCAACAAACTTTCGCGTTTATAATACTGGCACGAATATTTTATTATTATACATACCTACATAATTACAATGTCAAAGATATTTTACACAAAATCAAACTTAAATTGAGTTCTCGTCACAAATAGTCTTCCATTGCCCTCCTCCGAACGAGCCTAAGAAGCTGGCTGAGTTTTTGCGCTAAAACACCAGCAAAATGCGAAATACCTACAATATTTATTATAGGTACTAACTTATTATTTAATATATTTAATAAAGCATTTTTCTTACGTAAGTAAATAACATAACAACTCAACAATTTCGTTTATAAAATGATAAGAAATGCCAATGCTAACTTTCTCCTTAGTTAAACAAATACCATACATAATGCATGCCACGGTAATAAATATTTCATGCTATATATAACAAGTAAGTTACGTTCAATAGCGCTGTGTTATTTAACGGATCGCTATGATGCTTTTGTCATATCAAAAACATAATATATTTCTGGTGTTTAATTTAACAATATGTATAATTGATATATTAACATCGGGTGCAGCAGCAGAGGACATCGATGTAGATAGTATCATACTAGGTAATCTATTCTCTATTCACTCTTATTTTGTCGTGTTTATTTATAAACACGGCGCAAAACCAGACCTTATATTTATACCAATACGAAGTCCCAAAAATTTCCAACAAAGCTATAAACCATTAGTTCGCTTATGGCCAACTTCAGTAAAATGTCTGTCTTCTCACCACCTCCATACCTCACCTTATTATTTCTCTTTTTCTCAGTAGCTGACTTCTCACGCTGACATCAAAACAAAGTGGGAAAACACTTTTATTAGATATTCTTTACATAACATCTTATTATAAATGGATTTCCGCAAAGTAACGCCTGACTCCATTACTTATATTCATCTAATTATACCTACTATATTCATACTGACCCGTATAACGTCCCTCTGCTGAACTCGAATCAACAGACAGCCACTGAGCTCACCGAATTGCTGGTTGGGGACTTTACTTTTTATAACACCTTCTCTGACAAAATGGTTTCCTTCAGCGTCATCTTTCTTCATATAACATTGAAGGTCATTAAGCCGTATAATGATGTTCCGACAGAGTACCGTATAGTGGGCGGTAAAGCTGTGGATATCAGGGAGGTACCGTACCAGGTGTCGGTTCAGAAGCACCACGAGCACTGGTGCGGCGGCTCCGTGCTGGCTCCCGACCTCGTCCTCACTGCGGCACATTGTGTATATCGGTAACACTGTTTCAACCTACTATTCGCTTGTGTGGAAACAATACCCCCTTCGGCCGCTTTCGAAACCAAAGTTCAAAACCAATTCTTAAATAAGATTTTTTTCTTATTTCGTAATTGTTTTCGGTAAAAGAATAATATTTCTCATCTCGAAATTCGTTTAGAACATGGTTTAGTCTTTCAAAACTATGAAATCGTAATATAATCCAACTGGCAATATTCCGAAAGGCAAAGAAACTAAACCTTTTTTCCAGTGTCAAAAAGAGACACGTAGCTCGTCGTGCGGCCTTAGCCCGTTCTTCGCATCAGCTTATAACTATATGATATAACTATTTAAAGAATAAAAGCCCGAATAGCAAGAAGTTCAAAAATTATACAATAATTTTAAAAAACAATGGTTTGAGCCAAACGATATTCACAAAATTTGCAGCTGCAACGAGAAAGAAATAAGAATAACTAACCACTTGGAAGGGTGGCACTCCGAATTAAACAAATTCATTGCGAACTATTGCACCTTTTTCATTGCATTATTAAATTTTTATATAATACAATGAAAAATGTTATAGTTTTAAGTTTTAATTTAAGGTAAGTAAATAGTTTAAGAAAAATATTCACTGCATTCTAGCAGTGAATATATTTCGATTTCATAGTTTCGAAAGACGAAACCAAATTCTTTTACCGAAACCAGTTTCAAAAGAAGAAATAAATTCTTATTTAAAAACTGGTTTCGAACTTTGATTTCGAAAGCGGCCGAAGGGACGATACCCTTTCGAACTGGGCTTTATATGTACGAATCGAGAACCTACTGGTTTGAAGTTAGTTTAAATGAACACAAGTCAGTTTCGAACACACACGTCACAGATTGATTGAACAAACACTTGTCCACCATAGAATCAGAAATAAATACTAAATTTGTCCTGTCCATTATGTAAGTATCTAAACGCAAAAGAATTTTTGAAATCGGTCCAGTGGTTTTATGTTTAATCGTTAGGTACGAGTACATACAAAAATACAAATCTTTTCCCTTTATGATATTAGTACGTATAGATATACCTAATGTTAAGAACCCTTAAAAAATTAACCGCATGTGAACTATGGTCAGTTTTTGCTAACGATCTGACACTTGCAACCCCGTAATTAAATAGAAATAACCACGGAACAGAAAAAACAATTGTTTTTTCTGTTCCGTGGAAATAACATAAAATGTATAAGGAATCAAAGTACCGAACATCTAACATATTATTTCAAATCGGAAAGAATATACCTAAACGAATTGAGAACTATTTTATTCAGTCAGATTTGTTATCCAGGTTCGCGCCGAGCGAGTTCCAAGTCCGAGCTGGCTCCTCGTACAACAACACTGGGGGCGTGCTTGTCAACGTGTCCCGCATTGCAGTGCACCCCGCGTTTAGTAAGGCAGCTCAGCTCGATAGTGACGTGGCTCTGATATGGCTAGCTGAGAGGCTGGAGTACGGAGACATGATCCAGGAGGTGACTCTGGCTGCAGAGGGAGACGAACTGGAGGAGGGGACCTTGGTGTTGGTCACAGGGTGGGGGGCGCTGCAGGTGACTACATCGTTTCTTCACTATAAATGGATATACTTCGTAGATACAATAATAGTAATACTTTTAAAAAAACAATCGGCATCAAAACTGACGTTAAAATATACAATATGGATATAGTATTTCAGAATGTTTCTAGGTTTGTACCTTTATTTTTAGTCAACGAGGGGGAATTTTTCACAATTTATCTGGCAGTATTGGGGTACCTACAAGAGCTATGTAAGATTGAACTACTAAAACCCCCCTAAAAAGCGGGAGCGTCAGTGCTTGACGGAGGCACCAGCATCTCTGTAGAACACTGGTGGGCTCCTGGCACGTACATTTGCATCTCCTGAGATATCACACGCACGTTGTCATCGTCTCAGGGCTCATGTCGAAAGGTGAAGTGAACTCTTCTGATCACGCTTGAGCCCAGAGCTCCCTTATCAGTCGCCTCTTACGACAGCCAGGGAATACCGCGGCAGTATCCACCTGCTCAAACATCCCGGCCACTGGGTGAATGTATGTATAACCTATAGCTAGCAAATAATTCGATCTGAAACAATTCATAAGAATACCTTTACTGAGCAATGCTTCTAAAGAAGAGTCTTTTTTATCCTACACAGCTAGGCATTAGACCACAAGTTCGCATGACCACGGAAGTCGACAATACTGCAGCCCTAGTCTGGAATACACTGATTCTCAACGAAGGCTGCCGGAACACATCGTTACGTGCTTGGCGACAGATTTTACAACTTAAACCCTACAGCCCTTAGCTACCACGCGGTACCTAGCCAGGCGACCGATAGGGAACGTCTTACCAGCATGCTATTGTTTCCTCACGATGTTGTCCTTCACCGGTAGTTCATTCTATTTTTGTATGTTTCGTGGGATCGAACCTCGTACCTTCATCTCTAATTCTCAATCATTTATTAACTTTATTATATAAATTCGTCCGAATCTTTTTTTTTTTCATACAGATGCGTAGGCACAAGGTTCGCGATTTCACAGTGTTTTTATGTTTCCAAATACTCCCACGCCAATTTTAACAGTCAGTTTATTAGTGTTTGATTGAGATCGTCAATGTGTATAGACTGATGGCATTATTTTTGTAAAGTTAAGTTAAAGAATATAACTGAAACATTGGAAAGCCGAATTGAAGTTGGAAGTTATTAGTGGCACGAGTATCAACAAACTTTGCTTTTACATAAAAATATTTGTACCTACCTATTGTACACAGCTGACTCAATATACAAACTTATATAATGAAACTATTAAAACTATTCCGTTCATTTTAATTGATGATTTATTTCTGAATTAGTATTATTTTTTGTTTATAGTTGGAATACTGCATTTTTGTGATTTTTGAGCTAGGTAAGAATAGTTAATTTAAACCTCTAGATACTAGGTATCCATGTAAAAAGTGACATGCATAATAGACTACATGTTGTTATTTAGTATAATAATTGATTATACTATTTCATGAAATAAATCATTGATCATTCCAGGAAGGTGGTTCGTTTCCCCGGAGCTCCCTGCAGAAGGTAGTCGTGCCGATAGTGAGCGCGTCTTTGTGTCAGAGTGACTACTCCACGGGCGAAATGAAGATAACAAGCACCATGCTGTGTGCCGGATATGACAAGGGAGGAAAGGACTCCTGTCAGGTAACTCACTCTCCTATACACCGAGGAATGTTAAAAAACTAAACAGGACTTGATACTTAACGAGTCTCGATCGGTATAACTCTTGCGTCAATGTCGTTATTATTACTGAGAGCCTGCAGAATGTGAAGCGCAGGGTTTTGGGAACAAGTTTCCTAAATGGTCGTTCGTAACTCCAAGGGTATATTCCACTTTGTTCACCTGATTGATATCACCATGGGTAACAAAATGGAAACTAAGCAGTTCTCAATTCACATTTGACTTTATTGCATATGGGTAAAATTTATTTAGAAAACTAACGCGTGTTTGGTTCGTGTTGTTAAAGAAGACAGGTTTTCACGACTCATTTCATGAATGATGAAGTTCACCAAATGTGAATGAAAATTGAACCTTTCCAACAATTAGAATATTTATGCTTGTGGTAAAATGGCTCGAGTTTAGTGGTTTCAAAAATGTTGCACATGTTGTCGCGTAGTACGTAACGTGACACTGGCGCCCAACGTGGGGCGGTGTGTCGACGCGCGGCGCGGCGATCGTCGAATGGAATGCATCTACTTATAACAATGTAACTAGTTACCTATAGACGTCGCCGTGAAGCTTTGTTTTATATATATATATATATATATATATATATATATATATATATATATATATATATATATATATATATATACACCTGTCTACGTCACGAATTAGACGTACTACGTGACAATGGTTGATTAAAGTACATAACATTAATTGAAAAGGTCGCCCATATTCAACTGAGTGATTTTTATTTAGTTGCCTCAAATCACCTCGGTGATACGAATATCACAGGTTCAAGGTGAATTGTGGATACTTTAATTGAACACTTATTTCACCAGGGCGATGTTACCCAGGTGAACCGAGTGGAATATAACACTACAATAATTTTGGCATGGTTAGGTGTTACATACCTACATACAGATTGTGTTAGTTGCTGGTAGGGAATCAATTCGCAACTGAACAATCAACTATTCAAGTAATAAGTGAGTTTTATCACATTTATTAAGTAGGTATTGTGTACTTAGGTATATACTTTTTTAAGTTTATACAAAGTATGTGCGTAACAGAAATGTGTGACGATACTTAACGGTGTTAGTCTACCCACCACAGTAAAACCATTGTAACACAAAATTTGACAATATTCGAGAAAAAACTATTGCGTCCTTCATACAACTCCACCGATCACATGACCAATTTTTGTACGAACCTAATTTTTTTTCTCGAATTTTGGAAAATGATCTTATACTTATTTTTTTTTATGTGTTCACTTTAATGTGTATACTACCACCCTTAAGTATTGTGACATGTTTCTGTTACACGTTGTATATTGTTATGTCATCTGCAGGCAGACAGTGGCGGGCCGTTAGTCCACCGGGGGGTGCAGCACGGCGTGGTGTCGTGGGGCGAGGGGTGCGCGCGACCCCACCTGCCCGGGGTGTACGCCAAGGTAGCCGCCCTCAGGGGGTGGATCGACGATACCAAAGCGGCCAACAATGACCTGACTACCAACAGTTACACTTCTACCGTCCTTTAACATTGAGCTCAAAAAGTTGTTTTAGAGATTATTATTCAGCTGAAATTATTTTTTGTAGAACTTCTAAATTGCTGGCATGTGATTTAACGGAAAAATTGTGTTTGACCGAACTAATCAAATTCCCGTAAATATGTGAAGAGAGCAATCCCGATCAGAAACGATCAATTAAATGAAATCAAAATCATTTTGTATCACTCACTGACGTAGCAGTACCTATACTACTGTAGCAATGATGCAGATGAAAATAAAATATTCAATCTTATTTTAATTGACGAAATCTTATCTAATTTCTGTCGATCTGACTTTATTTAAAACACTACGAGTTAAAATAGAACTTGATAGGTAAATAACACTATATACCATATTTTTAATATATTAAGATTTTCATAAACAAAAAATACAAAATTATAATTCGTAAATGATATATAGTATACTTGTTGTTGATGTAGTTTGTATAGTATAATATTTAGTATAGTATTACAATTTTGAATCAGTATAATAAATACCTAAATATTAGACATCTTTGAAATATGTTTTATTTTTCTTATCTATCGTACAGGGTTATCGGTTAGAGATGCAGTGATCAAATACAGGTCACTGCACACATCATTTGGTATGATAAAACCACTTTTGTATAATGACAACGAAAAATATGTGAAAAGAGACGAACTCGTAATCACTCTGCTTACCACTTCAATGTGACCACTCATATTTTTTTTACTGAGTAGTGTGTTGCCTAACACTACAGCCACATGTGAGATCAGATACTGAAACCTCAGCCAACTGTGTCCAAAGAGCATTCTCGACTCACTTATCTTTATTTCGTATGTTTTTTTTACTATATTAGGTCTCCGAGCTGGTCTTTTCAAAAAAGTAGTATGCCATAATCATCACAGTCTAAACTTATGATCGCAGTCTGATCGTGATTGGGAATTAAACTCTTATTATGATTGGTCGTAGTATTTGGATCGCTGGCTTGATTATTATCTTATCATTAATGAGAATTATCTGGCAAAATTTGATAGCTGCTGATACAAATTTACTTGTTTTGTATTAATCGTAGTCATGGCATTAGTGCGAGCTATTTGTTGAACATTAAGTTTAATAGTTTCATTCTGATTGGAACATACATTCTCATTAATTTGATCAACTCTAGTTTCCTGACTATGATTTATCTTTTGAACGAGGTCAGTGTATTCAGATATATTTATTTTTCTCTTCCTTGTCCTGTTGTCATCTGTTGTTAAGGGTGTGGTATTATTATGTAAAAGATTAAGGTCAGCTTTTACAGTGTGGAAGTAAAGGTCGTACGGAGTAGAGCTGTGCTCATCATATAATTCAGTGGGAGTCCTGCGAGGGTCTCGGTTCATTTCTGACTGGACAATAAAGCAACCTATCTGCCACGCCTGGCTCTTGGATCTCTCCATCCATTCTTGCAATCTGAAAATATGAATAGACATGTTATATACAATTGACGCAGCTCAGGCCGTGATGGTGTGTTACCATAAATATAATTAGATCATCTTAATACATACGCAACTTTTAAGCAAAAAAAGACTTATAAACGTGCTTGTTTATAAAAGAGCCTGGGAAAATTGAATAGCAATAGCACAACTCATCATTATAGTAACAAGTAGGCACAATTCTGTTGTTTTCATTCTACAAACAATCAATAAAGTACATTCTCCTGCAAGTCTAATAAAGTATGATTTATAGCAACACGAGTGGGGAGCTTACATAATTAATAATAATAATAATAAGTTATTTGTCACAAAGTCATAAGTACATATTTTACACCAAAAGAAAAGATAATACACTAAAAATATAATATATGATCCGGGTGTACTCTGAACCCCACACTAGGTCGGGCCCGTGTCGTGGGGTTCAGTCTCTTCCTCTTTAATATGTTAATTATAAAATTTACACTAATTTGAAGTTGCACACGTACTAGGCTTACTTCTAATAAAGTATCATATAATATGGGACAACTTCCACAAGGTCAGGTCACAAACTAGGCAAAGCCTGTGCTATGGTAACCTGAAGACTGATATACGTAAATACATATTTATATATAAAATAAAAACATAGACACAGGTCAAACAGTCATGTTCAAGCACACAAATGTTTATCCTGTCCGAGGATCGAACCCGGTACCAGCGGCGTAGAAGGCAGGGTTGCTGCCAATAGCACCAACTGGCCAGTCAATAATTACTAGCTGAATAATTATTATACTCATCATTATTCAGTAAAACTTTTTTTAAAACCCATACAAGTATTGTCCAGGTTCATTGGAAATTTCTTGCAAACAAACATACAAACTGACAGTCAAAAGAACATTTTGCCTGACTCCAAGCACAAACACTTCCCTCGCTCGAGGACAATTAGATGCCTTTTGCCCAAATAAGATTAAAATTTGTCTGTACAATAAGTATAAATTTACAAATGAAATAATAATATGCTCTTATTTTTTATTTATTTTTTATTCTACACAGCTACGCATTTGACCACAAGTTCGCACGACCACAGAAGTCTGCGATACTGTAGCCCTAGATGAAGCATGCCTAGTCTGGAATACACTGCTTCTCACGGAAGGCTGCCAGAACACACCGTTAGGTGCTTGGAGACAGATTTTACAACTAGAGGGTGGTAGCTAGCCAGGCGAGTGATAGGAAACGCCCTACCATCATGCACAATACACACAATTTGTAATTTGATATTATACAAACCTGTCTGTAACCACAGTAGTTAGTTGGAAGCTCACAGGCTCATGTTCTACGGACATTTTGAATTGTGAACAGATTACATTGAACACCTTCTGTACTTTGTCAGTCAGCTTTGGATTATCTCCGTGCATGACTAACTCAACTGGTGGCTCAAACTGAGTGAATATCTTTAATAGTTCTGTTGCTATCTCCAGATGGTTCATCTCTGCTAGAGGCCTCAATATTACAAACCCTGTCCGTCGGTTCACATATATCAACATATATCTGAATGTTCCATTCGGTCTCGTCTCGTCCATAGCTATGATATGCACAGCCGCCGACTCGCTCGCTTTATACCTGACCAACTTCCCTCTACTCTCCACACACACATTACACGCTAGTCTGAAGTATGATAAACACATACTGAGGAATTTGTATTTAAACTCTAAATTATTTCTGTGGATATATTTTAGTAAATTAATTCTGCCATCATGGTTTATTTCATGTAGCGGCATGAAAACGTCGAACATATCATCCCAAGATAGTACTTGTACGACAGACGGGGGATTCTTCTGTCTCAGTGCTAGAATGTATGTACCGTCAGATTTCTTCACAACTTTATACTTTGGAAAATTCCGTGGATTGGCCAGCTTGTGGGCAATCATATGATCGATGTTCTTCTTGGTGTACGTATGGTATAGACTGAAACGGTTTGCGCTAAGTTTTTCCTCGATAATTCTTAGAAAAGCTTTCTTTGATAGCTCGTAGTTAACTTGCATGGTGACACAGGATACGTAAACTTGGCTTTGTTGCGGTGGCCATTTAAGCAAATAATTATATTTGGCTTACAGCATATAATAGTAAAGGTAAAGCGTTCTGTACTTATTCGGCAAATCCTTGATATGTGAAACCGAATTTACCATTCGTGTACTTTCATACATTTTCTAAATTGTAATTAATGGAGAACCTATACTGAATCATTGATTTGTATAGCATTTCCCTATGCACTAAACCATGTAACTATATTGTATGAAATATCTAGATCTTAATCTTACTTAATAAAAAACACTACATAAGCATTAAAGCCAAACTATTTTTGATTTCGTTCCACCAATTTGTTTTTTTCCTTGATTGGCCACAACACTCTGTGTATTGTGCCAGTTCTCAAGTTCTTTTCCACCAATTAAAAACAAAACAATAATAAATAGGGATGTCCATCAAAAACACGTGTGTATCGATACAAACGAATACGATCCACATGAATTTTGTATCGATACAACGCCTTTCGATCCGTTAACTAGTGGATCAATAAACGCACAATGGGGATCGGATCAATTAAAGATCTGTTTTTAGTTGGCTAACCATACTTTAAACGAATGTTGAAATCGCCTAGATTCAGAGTTGCTATCATAAAATTATTATTTTTACACCCTACCATGCAACAAATGGCCAATATAAAGAAATTATTTTGTTTCTCTACTAAAATTCATTTTGATGATGTAAAAGACACGCTGTCTTATATGTCATTAATATTTATTTGTAATAATAATATTGATATATAGCAGCAGGATCGAACATCCTTAAGAATAAAGCAGTAAAAAATATGTTTGTTTTTTATTCTAGTATTACTTCGAACGGTCCCTTCATTCAGCTAGTATGAGCATAATGTAATTATAATGAACACAATTATGGTATCATCGCCATTCTCCTAGGTATTAAAAAAATTGGCAATTCGTAGGAACAAATAAACATAAGAATGACAGGAAAAAAATGATACTGAAGATTCACTAAACAAACGAACGTTTTCATTTGGCGACATTTGTGTGCGAGGCGGGTACATCACTCGACATTGCAGGCGAATAATCTACGTGTCGCTCACAGACTGTAAGAGAACGCTGTGTCGCTGGATATGTCGCGTGTCGACAGCAAGCATTGCAAGCGCAAGGCGACATCTCGACACAACTTCGGTATGTGGACGATTGTAACGTCGATTGTCATGTTATTGTCGTTGGTCAGTCGCGCATGACTTCTTGCGATATATGTCGGGACGCTTTGTCCCCTAGTGAATATGAATATGTGTTTAGTATTTGCTGTTGTAGCGGCAACAGAAATAGGTAAATCATCTGTGATTATACATTTTATACATGTTAAATTTAAAGTAGGTATTAAAGTTATTGTAATTGTATATGTCTTAGTTTTTAATTTCTATCATCATTTTTCGTATCGTTTATTTTAATATATTAGTATGTAAGTAGGTGCTTCATACTTAAGTGTAAGCGTATGTAGCACAAACATATACTCTGTACCTACAATATTAGTGTAGATTAAACGTCTAAAATACATGTATGTATATATATATATATACATATATATATATATATATATATATACATACATTTGTGTACGCATCTACAACTAGATATATATATATATATATATATCTACAACTAGATATATATATATATATATATATATATATATCTAGTTGTAGATGCGTACACAAATGTAATTTGATTTTATTGGTACTGTAAAATTGAATTTATTTTTGTAATAAGTACTGTTCGCATGCCAATAAAAAAAATAAGTAGAAATAGAACGTCAGAATTGGTTGTCAGACACTAGTTAAACAAGATTTATGTTGCTTAAGGGTTGTTAAAACTTAAACGGGGATTCTCCTTAAAAGCAAATGTTTTATTCTTAGTAAAAAAACACATTTTGCAAGTAATATGACACTATTATGAAATGGACATTGAGAAATTATCTATCTATCTCAATAGGTGATAGCCACTAATTTATATAAAAAAATCAAACGAAACATCTGCTATCTTTGCTGGTAAGACAGTAAAATTGACAACCTTAATCTAATGTTTTTTAATTTCAGTTCTCTGCAGAGAAACCACAGCATCAATATGCTGGGACTTTAATTAACCAGGAAGAGAATTAAGTTTATAAGCGGGCTAGCTAAACAGTTTATTGAGTATGGCTGAGCCCAGGAAAGCCATTGTTCACATCATTAACCGATTCAAAGTGAAGGATCCAAATCAAGCCTTTCACTGTATATTGATATATCAGGTAATTTTTTAATGCTGACATATCACATGACTGCTGTACTACCACAACATTTAATATAACTGAGAGTAACTATTGTGCCAGCGCCCTAGGGCTACTCTCTGGTATTTTAAGGAGTTGGGTTAGCTTGGGTAGGCTGGTGAAAACAAATGCACGAAGCACCTCAAGCGGGATGTCAGTACATACATATAAATATGTCATTACCTCCAAAGGGAGCTTTGTCAGGATTTCTCACATGTCAGGGAAGCCATTCAACATTCAAAAAAAATGGGAACAATATTCATACCATATGATAGTATACTCCAGACCCACAGCATCAAATAGAGTATGAATTTTATCATGTAGAATATTAAATGAAGAAGCTGAAGAAGCAATATATATGTAGCACAATCTGACATCCTACATCTGATGTGAATTGTGTTTTATCCTGCTGGTTCGCCCGACCACTCCAGCTCCTTACTCCTAAATATTACTCTGATATTAAAAGACTGTCCAAAAAACTGAAACTGGTAAAACAAGTAACTGTTCCAAACCTATGGCACTGTACAAAGTATTCAGCATAGCTTTATTTAATCACAGATGATATTGTACAGTAAAGAAATAAGATGATCTTCTTCAGTAAACATGCTAACACAAATACAGCTTACCACATCCTCAGCAACTGAGTCGTTCTCAACTGGAACAGGTTGCCTGAACATGTGATCACTGCGATGTCCATGAATTCTTTTAAAAATCAACTGGATAAATGGCTATACAACAATCAACTATCTCTTGCAAACCTTTAAGTACAATGTTGTGCAATGAATGCATTGGACAATTAATGTATTCAACACAATATGATATAAGCACATCAGCTTGAAGCTGCTCGCCTGTTATTAAATAAATAAATAAATGATGTGTTAGTAAAGTTTGTGTTATATTTTAGGATTTGCAAACCAAGTTCTGCTTTGTGCGGGCGCTGCTCTATAAGATGAATGTTGAGATAGCCATGGAACTGTTCAAGATATTCACTAGTTACGGACCTCCTGCGCAGGTAAATACTACAATTGTAAAACTTAACACTATGTTTTATTTACAAATATTGGCACAATAAGAAAAGTTTCAATGTACAAATTCTTAGGTTATTGTGTAGAATTTATGTTTAATTCATTACTTTTTAGCCTTCGGCTAGATTGTAATATTACTAGAGAAGGCTTAGACTGGTCTCCCTTAAGAACAAAAAAAATATTTGCTCGCTGTAATTGGAAGAATATGAGAACTAAATCATTCTATATTTTTAGACAATATTTAACAAAAGATTTTTAGTCAAGTTATAGTTCATTATACATACAATATTTATTTTAAGCACACTGTTCCAGCTACTTGTGAACTCGTGTACTAACGAGATGGTGAGCAGCGTGGGCCAGCACCTGGTGGAGCTGTGCCCCATGTTCCATGTGACGCTCTGCATGAAGCACGGAGAACACAACCATATTGCTATGAAGGTACACTTTACTCTTACTCATACTAATAATAATTACTCGTATACGGGACGACGTTCACACAAAGGTGACCTGATCACTGATATACATAGGTATATAATATATAATAAACACGCAGACGCAGGTCAAACAGCAGGAACCCGGGATCCGCGGCGCAGGGTTGCTACCAACTGCGCCAACTGCGAAATATATTTTGTTCAGGTTTCTATAATATGTCTCTAACTTCAGAGTACCTTTTGACATACGCCTCCTTCAACTCTTTCCACTGTAGTCTCCTAGGGCCACCCTTCTCCACTCCATTTAACACTTAGTAGTCTACAAGTATGTCCTAGTTCTGCGAACTGTTGACCTCCACAGTAATATTGAGACTAATAAGTTTTTCAAATAACTGTTTACCAAATTAATGTTGGCAGGCACCATACAATTTATTTATTTTATTTGTAGATAATCCGTGCGAGCAACAATATCCACCAATATGTGCTTCTATTTTGTACATTAATATTTGTCATTTTATCTCTAAATTGTAAGTAAGTACTTCCATTAGAAGGCGCCTATAAAACGTTAGTCCAATAAAAAAACAATCCTCTGATACCATTTTGATAAAATTTAAATAGCACTTATCAAGAAAAATTTTCAAATCTTTTAATGAATATAATATAACAATATATTCCTGCCTTAATTGTTTGAAGGTGGTCACAGAACTGCACAAATGGATGGAGACTACTAAGAAAGATGAATGGGAGATAGGATGTAGCATCATACAGAGACAACTGAACTCTCAGTCTATCCTCGGGGTCACTATACAAGAAACACACTTCAAACATCTGGCACAAGAGACTGACAGTGAACAAATAGTTACAACTGGAGTCACATCTCCACCCCGAGTCAAGTCTGAGCCCATTGATGAACATGACAATATTGATTCAGAAGAATCAACCAATACGTTGAGATGTGACACTGGTAAAAATTATTCAAGCCAAGTGAGGAAACCAAACAGTGTAAAGAATTCTTTGAACATTGTAAATAAATCTAAAGACAGTGTAAATAATTCTAAAGTCAGTGCAAATAACTCTATAGACAGTGTAAATAACAGTGCAAACACAGTTAACGTGAAGCAAGAAACGGTTAGTAGCATTAAGAACGAGGCGATTTCTTTCGAAGGTGGTCTTATATTCCCAACACGTTCTGTTTCTGAATATAAAGTTAAATTGGAAAGGCTTGAGGAATAATTTAGTTAATGATTTGTCAATATTTGTTTATTATATTTTAGTAAAGGACAAAAATTATCTTTAAAGAAGAAATTAAAAAAAAATTCAAAAATACT
The DNA here is from genome assembly GCA_947049295.1 of Ligdia adustata. NCBI lineage: Eukaryota > Metazoa > Arthropoda > Insecta > Lepidoptera > Geometridae > Ligdia > Ligdia adustata. The sequence goes on from OX346237.1 coordinate 9,834,462, forward strand.
GCATTTTATTTAGTTAAGATAGATAGATTCTTAGTTTATGGCTTCTGTGACTGGTTGTCACAATTATGCCAGTGACCGTTTCATGATAGTGTCAGAAACTTGGAGGAGGTGTTTCTTACTAGGAATATGAACGGTTGATTGTAAGGAGAGTCCCACGCAATTTGAAATGTCAAAACAGTCCCAAGATGACTTAAACAAAAGAAAAATAAGTAGTTAGTAATGTTAGTAATACAGTATAACATATAATATATATACAACTTTTTTTATTAATAAAGAAATTGAAATTAGCAATATTATGATTTTATTTTATTGATATGAGTATGTGCATATTTTTTTTTAATTCTTCTTTCAATTTGGGACTTTTGCCAACAATGGCATGTCAGTCCCATCGTGTCTTAAACTATATTTGAAGCACACTTATATACTAAACATATCATACAACATGAGCGCAGCCTCAGCCAATGGTTCCGCTAATATATGGGTGAATACACCCAAATCGTAACGATTCGGCTTATAAGTAGTTAACAATAGTTCTCGCTATTTTGTATTCCGTGTACATTCCAACAACAAGTGATATAAATCTTCTTTAGTCCCACATATCTCGCAATTCGGAGAAGATTCCTTTTTCATCAAATATCCAAAGCTTTTTGTTGGAAAGTGCCCGGATCTTATTCTATTAGCTAATACAATCAATCTACTAATTCTAGATGTGGCGAACCATGGAACTGAAGGTGGTTGACACTGAATGACTTTGTACCAAATACCTTTTTCTTTGCTTCTCAAGTCAAAATATTCTTTGAATTTAAACGAAGCTATTTTTTTACTTCTATACATAACTTCTGTATAATTCGAATTAATAACAACTTCAGTTCCATCTTCTGATGCTAAGTTTGCCAAACGATCAGCCTCTTCGTTTCCTTTTAAACCTATATGTGATGGAATCCACTGCAACCTCAATACTACGTCTTCCTCTACAAGCTTTCTAATCTTGTCGAGGATTGGGTAGGCTACCGAAACACCTCTAAATCCAGAAACGCATCGAGCCAAATGTTGAAGCGCACTTTTACTATCAGATAATATTACGATATATTTGTGGCTTGTAGTATCAATAAAGTCAAGGGCTTTTGAGATCGCAATGAGCTCCATCGTCATAATAGATACATCAGCCACGGTATTAAACATAGCTCAAATACCATCTTTAAGGTTGCAATAGGCGGCTCGAAGGCCTTTTTTACTTTTTGACCCATCTGTATAAAATTTAGCAAATCCCAAATATTTGTCATTCAACTCATTCATAATGTCAAATTTAAGTGATGTCATCTCATGACTTTTTTTAGATCCAGTAACACAATCTAGTCTACACTGAATAACCCCACTAAGACTAATATAAGTGACCCAAACAGGTAATTAAAACATGTCAAGAACATCAGAAGAATGAACACTAAGATCTTTACAATCTTGGTATGCTGAGACTTTTAGCGGTTTCTTTTTCCTTTGCCAATATGGTAAACTAATTCGATCCTTAAGTTCTTTAATAAGTTGTATAGACAAGTTATTTGAAACCGATATACTTTTTAAGCAAAATTTATGAGCCAGAAACAAGCGTCTAAGATGTAATGGTGTCAGGTGTAATTCGCTTTCCATTACATGAATGGGTGTAGTTTTAATAAATCCACCAATTATCCGAAGTGCCTGATTTTGTACTTTATCCAACTTATCTACATGAACTTTTGCGCTATTATCATATAGGAAACATCCAAAATCTAATCTGCTTCTTACTAGTGAAATATACAGTATGCGAAGGTACTTAGGGTGGATTCCCCATGAAGATCCAGCTAATACCTTTAGTAAATTTAAATATTTTGTTGTTTTTTGTGCTATTTCGTTAATATGCTTGTTCCAACGTAATGATTGATCAAGCCATAATCCTAAATATTTGACAGTATTAACTCTTTTAATCGTTTTTTTATTTATTTTTAAATTCATGCTATTCCATCCACGACCCCTACTGAACAAACATAATTTGGATTTGCTATCTGAAAGTTCTAAACCTATCTCGCCTAACTTACTAACAATCGAATCAACTGCATTTTGTAGAAGAATTTCACAGTAGTTAAAATTGTTACTAGAAATATATAACACAAAGTCGTCAGCGTATTGAGCTATTGATACTAAGTCTGAAACTTCACTGCAAAGTTTATAAGTAGTTATATTGAAAAGAAGGGGAGATAAGGGATCACCTTGCGCAAGTCCTTTGTTTGTCCATCTATTCATAGGTGCAAGATTATCATTATCTGATTTCATTTGAAGACATCTTGAACTTAAAAATTCCCATAGGTAGTTACAAATCTTAGTACCAACTTGCAATTCATCGAGTTTACTTACCATTTTTTCTACTAACTCGTTATTATAGGCATTTTCAATGTCAAGAAAACACGCACCGGTTGGTGAGCCAAGTGAAAAACCTATTTGTATGTTAGCTACCAATCTGTTTAAAGAATCTAAGCAGAACTGACCCCTTCTGAAACCGGTGGCGTATATCGGTAGCATTTTATTTTTTTCTACGTACCACTCAAGTCTCTTACCTATCATATTATAAAATATTTTGCATAAGCACGAGATAAGTGATATAGGTCGGGTCTTTAGATCCTCGTTACTGTTATGACTACTGTTTACTTTAGGTACAGCAACTATGGTTATTGTGCGCCAATGATTGGGTACCTGGCTGGACGTGTATATAGCATTGTACAGATGTATAAGATATTCTTTACAAACTCGTGGCAAGTGAAACAACATGGAATATGTAATTCCATCACTACCCGGAGCAGTATATTTTTTCCTTAGACACGCCTCGAGTTCGTGTAATGTGAAAGGTAGTTCCAACAAAGAATTTTTAGATGTTACATGAGGTTTTTTAGGTAAAACTGAATCAGGTGCTAGATCATGTAGTAGCTTTGTTTGAGTGGATTCAGAGGCGTATTGCTTAGCTTGGCAATAACCTTTGAAACGACGCATTTTATTCCACATATCGGACACTGTAGTTGTTTCATTAATACTACTACAAAAATTCCTCCAACTAGTATTCTTGGCTTTTTTAATAAGATTTTGTGCGATTAAAGTTCTCTCATTGAGTACTCTTAAGTTTTCAGGAATAGGATTCCTTCTGAATGCCTTAAGAGCTAGTCTTCTGTGTGCTACTCCCTCGGATAGTGTAGGATTCCAATATTCCTTAGGTTTGAATTTTGTTGTAGGGTTGGTACACGTTTTTATAACAGGAATACATTTATCTGCAGACGTAGAAATTCGTTCTTGCAAGTAATCATACATTTGTTGTACATTGTTATAGACTGTATAATCTACACTGGAGAATGGTTCTATCAACTCGTCACTATAAGCGGACCAGTTGGCTCTTTTTAAATTTCTTTTTTTAATGAACCTCAAATTATCCTTGTATGTTAATGATGTCTTAATTATTAAATGGTCACTGCCTAGGTTCTCGTTTAGGACTTTCCAAGTAAACCTCAACGCTATATCAGACGAAGCAAAGGTAATATCTGGGCTTGATTGTTGCAATCTACCATTTACTAATTTAGACCGGGTTACCTGGCCGTTATTGAGTGCGATAAAACCATTCTCCAACGAAGCATCCAGCAAATCAGAACCTCTATGATTAGTCCAACGAGACCAATTAGTGTGGTGCCCGTTAAAATCGCCTGCTATAATGGTTTTTTTGTTGGAAGCAGAAAACAACTTATTCCACCCAACCGAACTAACCGGTTTGGTACTATAAATAGCTACAATATTGTCCAGATTATTACAGTTCAGAATTTTAATGTTTAAAACTTCTATTCCTTTACTATTTATATCAATAGGATACACGTAGCTATTAATAGATCTATGTACAACACCGCAACACCTCCCCATGAGTCTAACCTGTCTTTCCTGTAGATGTTATAATTATTTATGTTTATAGAATCGTTTTTATCTAACCATGTTTCTGATAGAATCGCTATGTGCACTTTTTCTTGTGACAGTAAAGGCTCAAAATCAGTTAGTTTAGGCTGGAAACTTTGTGCATTCCACTGAATTATGTTGATCTGGAAATCCTTGTCTGGTGTGTTATCCATCATGTGCACTGAAAAACTTTTTCATCATCTCGCTTCCCACAAACAAGTTTACCACAAATGACTTAATCTCAGCTACAATGAATTTCACAATCAAAACAATTTTTTCTTCCATGTTATGTCTTGAAAACACTATTTCTTTTATTGTACCAAAAATTTTCTTCCACTCTATTTTCCATTCCGTTTTTCTCATTCCATCATTATGTTATCTTTCTTTTGATGTTGTAAAGTTTTCTTCGACCGCTGAATAATCCTTCTGAATATTTATATTTTTAATATTTTTCAAGCTAGATATCTTTCCACTCTTAAGTATAGGTGATTTAATTTCTTTTTCTCTTCTTGGGTTCATACTTGGCCATACAGTTGCGGAGCAAGAAGCAATAGGTGTATCAGTAACAACATTGATTTCCTCGTTTAAACTAGCCCTACGGATTACTGGATAGTCGTCATCTAATAGTTCCCTATCAGGCACTTTAATAACCTTAATATACACTTCCAGAGCTTTTTTGTATGTCAAATTTCGTTAGCTCATCAAGATTCTTATTTTCTTTTCTTTTAAAAAGACTGGGCAATTTTTGTCAAGTGACATGTGAGGCCCTTTGCAGTTGAGGCATTTAAATGACAGTTTCTCACAATTTTCATGTTCACCACCACATTTGGGGCAATAAGGTGATCTATTTTTGGGACAAAACTTCCTAGGGTGGCCAAATTTCCAGCAGTTCGAGCATTGGGTCACCGGGAATACATATCTTTCCACCTTAAACCTGCACCCATATGCATACAAGAATTCTGGACAGATTGCATCTTTGAAACAGAGCCGCATGGTCTCACTATCTACCCACTTACCATCACCGTTTATTCTTTTAAGGCGCCTTATAGAAACAATTTCTATGTCACATTCAAGAGCTGCTAAAAAATCCTCATCAGTCATGTCTAAGTCTACACCTCTAATAAAACCGTAGGATAGATTACCATCGTCTGAGAACTGGGCTCTTATATCACGTTTCTGCAGTTTCAGACAATTAATTAATTTCTCGGCATAGCTTTTATTCGAGAATTGAAGCAAAACCCTATAAGGGATTTTGTATTTAATTTTGGTAATATTTGTTATATTATCTTCACGTAATTGTTTTGCAAAAGCCATTTGTTTTGGTAAAGGTTTTACTGAAGTAAGACATACCTCAAAGTATTCATCAGATCCGTGCTCGCTGTTCAAAATTCCCGGGCTACTTCCTCGAATCAGCGCTGGTTTTAGTGGCCTCTTCTTGTGTTTAATAGGTATGAAGCCGTCCTCGCTGCTTTCGTCACTTTTTTGTATAGGCCTCGGTCTTTTCTTACCCAAGTTTCGTTCCGAGCACATCTCCATCTCCTCGACCCAATTAGTATGCTGATTTATTTCACCCCCCTGATTAAGGTCATCAGAATCACTACTTTCATTTGAAGGCAAGTTGGGCAGGTCGTTTTCAGTTGGTAACAATGAAAATCGGTTAGGCATTGCGGCCGCCTGAGCGGCGCCGTGCCAGACGCGCTACGTAACGTAAACAACTATGGTAGGTATTTCGTAAGTACGAGTTATATGCGCTCACGCACGACGTGCGCTCGCAACGGGGTCAGGCACGCGACTGTGTGCATATTTACAAAGGATGTTATACATTACTGGATGGGAGGATAAGGATAACAGACACAAGTAGGACGAGGAATAGGAGGGAGAATGTCATACAAAGAGCAAGGAAGCAAAGGACAGCAGAAGAAAATGTGGTTCACATTTCCTTTATCCAACCCACATTTTTCTCAAATTGAGTGATTCCTTATCCTGAGTTTGGCCAAATATACAGGTGTGCATGCATGACATATGGTAGAGGTGGTTACGTTTATTTGTAGCGTGAAACTTTAAGAACCATGGGAACATAGAGATGTTGGGTTGAATATCAGCATAATATTTACCTTTTATTTTATTTAGTCCTCCCAGTACTTCGACCAACGTTCCGACATGAAGGATCTTGGGAGTAAACAAAGATCATGGGAGTCTATACTGAAATATTCTAAGGAACCAATGTGAGCGGCTGATTTTGCACAGGAATCAGCTGTTTCGTTGCCAGGAATTCCAGAATTACCTGGGATCCAAGCGATACCCACATAGATATTCTGTTTGTAACATTCTAAATGAGATTGTTTTATTTTAAGGATTACCGGAAAGCGGAATTAAGAATGGAAAGGAATTGAGAGAATAAATTGTGGGCAACTTTTGCAATCAGTAAAGATAATTGAATTGTTTAAGTTGTGTGTTTTGACATAGAGAATAGCTTCCAATATAGCAACCGATTCTTCAGTAAACACAAGATTAGAGTGGACATTTTAAACTTAAGCATATTATTTTGATGCATCTGTGAATATGATACGTCAACCAGCATATTTCGATGTAATTATCTGGTTAAATAACCCTCTGGGTTGATGGAATCTTTCTCTATTTCAAAATGAAGCAAAATATTGGGTTGGCATATTTATTTAGTTAAACATGAGGTTAGAAGCGACTTCAAAAAAATCCGACCGCTAAATCGTTAAACGTGTGTATCATCTTTTTTTGTACCCTGTGTCACTCACATTAAGACGAATCTATTGACACCATTCATAAAAATAGGAAGAGCCGTTTAGGCTATAGGCGTTCTCTTACTAGTCTGTGGTGTGCCAAAGAAATATTCATACACACACTCGAAAAACATAACTCTCTTTCTTTTGCAGTTGGGTAAAAAGGAAAACCATATTTTATTCGATAATGTAATTTCAATTTTTATCTTTTTGTGTCTTTATAAATGTATCAGTATTGAATACAATATTGACAATGCGGCGGGTTGTAGAGTTCCTCCCACACTTTGAACCTGTCTTCAAACAGCCGCTCCTGAACCGAGTGGGGGGTGGGTGGTGAGGAGAGCCGCAGGTACTGTCTCCGGGAGGTGGTGAATTTCGGCCACGGCGGGAGGGGGGAGTCGGCCCCCGGCGGGTTTGGATCCCTGGGAAGATAAAATATTTTATTTATTTGTTGAAAGAGTGTAATCATCTACACTGTACATTTATAAAACGAACTAATATTATAAAGAGGAAAGATTTGTACTTCTGTATGAAACGAATTAGCTTAAAATTTACTGAACCGATTTAAAAATACTTTTACCATTATATTAAATTTACATTGAGTGACATACGAGTAGGCTGAGATGAGCGCGCGAATGCAGCTAAACTTACATTTATTTACACATACATATATAAACATCTAATACAATGTGCAACAGAAAGGTGTGACAATACTTATCGCTGTTAGTCTACACATCGTAGTGAATCCATTTTAGAACAAAATTTTGCAAAATTCTATAAGAAAATATTGCGTCTTCCATAAAATTTGACCGATCACGTGATGTTTTTTTTATGGAGAACCTAACATTTTTCTCGAATTTTGTTAACATTTTCTTCTGCGCAGGGTTCACCTTGATTGGTACTCACTAACACCCTTAAGTATTGTCACACCTTTCTGGTACAAGTTGTTTTCAAAAATATAAACATTATCTTAAATCACGAAATAAACTACCTACCATTACAAAATGTTGCTAATAACTAAAGAAATAAATCACAATGTAAATATATAATAAATATTTGTTATGAGACATTTATTTGGAAATTTGATGACAAAATGTAAGTCACAAATTATTTTGACCCATATAAGGTCACGTTAACATTAAAGAGTCCCCAAGCCCAAACGTACCCATCAGGCTAGCAGCGTTCCCCCTCTCGTATGTTATGAGAACCATAAAAGTATTTAGATAAGTTTTTTGAGGTTTTTTTTTTAATAATTAATAATTCAAATGCAACAAGATGTTGTCTTTAACGAACGTCTTTTAAAGGTCAATAAACATTTCTTATTTTTATTATGAACAAGATAAGTAGACAGTGACGTAGGTACATTGTCTCACCCAGTGGTAGCAAAGTGAAGCCACATGTCGGTCATGAGGTCCACCATTTTGGAGTCGGGTGAGCTTGAGGGCGGTATCAGCGGAAACGAAGCGTTGATGGAGAACAAGTAGATCAGATCGTCGTGGTGAGCAGCACCTGGAGTGGCATTTATACTTACTCATTATTCATATTTAATGTTAGAAAATAATTTAGAATTAAATTCATAATTATCATCGTCAGTCTGTATCATTTCTATGCCGGGTGGTGTTCTAACTAAATAAAATTAGAATGAGATACCTACCTACTTCACTTTCGAATAAACAGGTATAAAATATATTTGAAGTCTACTTTTAAAAAAATAATAAAATCATTTGTTAGTGGTAGCCAAATCAGTGAACCCCTTGCCTCTCAAGCGAAAGGGCGCGGGTTTAATCACATATTCAGGCGAGCTCTACCTACTGATTTTTTTTTACTCATGTCCATATTAGAATTCTAACCCTTTACTAAGGAAAACGTCGCTCGGGAGAAATCCTGCTTGTCGAAGAAGGTAAATAGCTTGCGAAGATCAAGTCATCAATTTGTCTAACGTGGTGAACTACATCCTATATTCCCTACATAAGATGCAATGGAAGGTCATGGGTCAATAAGTATGTAACGTCAATTAGTGGGCCAGTATTTGCCATTTGCGAGTCAGTGTTCCCACATGTGGGTCCATGTTTCCCATATGTGGGTCAGTGTTTCCCACATGTGAGTCAGTGCTTCCCACACGTGAGTCAGTGTTTCCCACATGAGGGCCAGTGTTTCCCACCTGTGGGCTTGCGTGTGTCAGGGTCCACGTAGTGGCTGCTGTTACCGATGTACGCAAACTCGTAGTAGTAGACAGGCTGCGTAGAGTACACCGACATCACGTTCACTAACCTGAAACAAAAATAGCGTCGTACCGATTAAATACGTACGATCTTGTGGTCAAATGCCTGGCTAAGTAGGATAATAAAAAAGTATTTTTTTTCCTACATGTCATTTAGATCACAAGAGCACGGAAGTCAGCGACACTGTAGCACTAGATGAAGCATGCCTAGTCTAGAATACACTGGCTCTCAAGGAAGGCTGCTGGAACATACCAGCAGATTTTACAACTTGGTGGTGGTCGCTAGCGAGACGAGCGACAGAACACGTCCTACCACCATGCTACGGTCTCCTCAAGATGTTTTCCTTCACCGGTAGCTCAGGCTCTTTTTGCATGTTTCGTGGAATCGAACCTCTTTGCTCTTTGCTGGAAACTTGTATAGAAGCTAGGTACAAGCATAGTTCCTCTATTTACGTTGCAATCAGAAACAGAAAGAAGAACTGACTTGTGCACTCCGAAGCCAATAATCCCATCGTTATACAGCTTGCCGAGTCCTGCAGCAGTGTCAGTGTCATTCCTCAAGTGTCTTGGGGGCAGGTAGTGTCGGCGGAGTCGGTCCGTGGCGCGGGGCGAGTCAGAGGGGGGCAGCTGGAACGAGGTCTGAGCCCGGTGGTGCCAGTCGCTATTCATTGCAGCTGTCAGTGACGCGTTGTTGAGGATCGCTGGAGCGAAAACAGAATAGATGAGACAAATAAATTCAAATCATTTATTTACCAAAATAGGGTAAAGTACAGATCTTACATAATTTAGCAGTTCTGCTTATTTTACCTGAGCTAGGCATGTGAATATATTCAAAAGCTAAGTTTAAAAGTAAAGTTATTTCGATTGTCAGTTAATATTTCAAATTTAAAAAATATGAAAGCTCTGGGGATACTCGTATCCTAAGATATTAATGTTATTAGCTCTATTTCATGTCCAAGTAGTGGCATGAGATATAATAATATCGCTAAAATCTATATTCTCCAAGCAGCATTGGAAAGCGCTTCATAACGCTTCAAGTCCAGGCTTACATTCACTTGTAAAAATTTCCACTTTTATGCCTTATCTACCGTTCATTTGGTTTTGCAAGAACATCTTTGGTAAAACTACTTACCGGAGAAAATTTGATTTCAAAAACAGACCAAGTTTTTAAATAATTGCTTATAACCCGGTGTACTATCACTATATGTAACTTACAACCTTCCTGAAAAGCTGGTCTTTCGTCTGAGAGATGGTACAAAAACGTGAAATATAGCAGTTCTAATTCCCAAGAAGACATTCTTGGGAATTAGAAGGCTCTTAGCCAAGGTGTCAACAAATGTCGTCAAAAAGACAGTTCAGAGTATAATCTCACAGAAAGCCTTCCAGAAGAACTCGTCTCTAGTCTGAGAGAGGATGTAGGGCACCGCGTGCACCCGCCCCGTCTGCAGTGACGTCAGCGGGTCTTCCACCAGGAACCGTTCCTGACCGAAGTCTCGCTCCACTATCGGCACCCACACTAGTACCGGGTCGTATGCGTACTCCTGGGAATGGACATTATACAGGTGTTTTTTTTATTTAGTACGTATATTTAGAATCCTAGAAGAATATTGAACAAAAAACGTAGGTACCGTAGAGTTTGAAAAACTCGACTGCTCCCAGTGACACTCTCACGACTAAGACGAATCTATTGACACCATTCACATAAAAATACGACACGCCGTTGAGGCTCTAGGGAATTTGGAATTAGGAATTTAGGTATGTCAAAGATATATACGTACATACATACAATCGAAAAACATTACCCTCCTTCTTTTGCAGTCGGGTAAAAATTCAATTCAAGTCTGGAAGAGTGGACGCGGAACTATAGTCACCCTACGAGTCCTCACTAGGCACGCTCTCCGGGTGAATGACCTCAGCCGCGCAGCTGGGGTCATTCACCCGTAGCGCTAGCGTTGATACTGATGTCAAAGAATAAATAGTAGTGTGCGCAGGGTGAACATATTTCCCGTTTTTGTAAACATAAATATGAAAGAAAAAGTGTGTTTTTAAATTCTGAATATGTTAATTAAAGAATATGTTACTGCATGCTAAAAATATACGCACTGAAAGAAAACTCACTCTGTAATTCACTCGATTTTTTGCATATTAAAATGCTAAGTATACTAATAAGGAATTGGTGAATTAGATAGGTATACAACGTTTCAGTACATAACTTTGCGCTAGGATTTCGTCTGCGATAAATCCACAAACACATCTACTACGAGTACGGCTTTTGAAAATTCGCAAAAACTTTTAATCTTTATGGGTACTTACCCATAAAGATTAATCACGCGCGGCCAAATGTATGATACATTTGTTTTTTTTCTTGCGAATTTTCAAAAGTCCTAGAACAATAAATGTTTTTTATGGTCATCGCAATCCACCCTTGAGAGGACGCTAGTTGATTACCAGTGACCTTGTATAATACAAGACTTACAAAGAAACCATCAAGCGAGTTCCCGAGCTCCACCGATGTCTTGTTCCTCAAACAGTTGAGGATAGCCTCCGAGGAGTGAGAGGGACAGCCGAGCAGCTGCGCTTGTCGCACAGCTAGCGCGCGCTGATGTGGGGGGAGGAGGATTTGAGAGAGGGGGGAACCACTCATTGAGATCGCGCGGTGGAACAAACCTGGAATGTAATGCAACATGATCTAAAATGTAAAATCTGATGTGATCATTTTGATTACTTGCCGACATCATTTCGACAGCTGCCGATACATTTCATTTTTTCTTTTGAAAAACCAAACTACTGGGCCGTTTTTGAAATTCAAAATGGTTCAGTCAGTAATCTGTAATATCAGTAATTAAAATAGTTACCTAGTACCTAATACTTTTTAGCGATAAGGCCACCACTTGTAGCACTATATTTTGTAAGTATTTTCTCTTATATTTAGTTATTTTGTGTGTCTCTCAATAAAGAATTTATCTATCTACCTACCTACCGCCTTCTTTTTGGAACCTTTCCAGGATTGAAAATTCAAATTCTATACAACGATTTCGATATTTAACCTCTTAAATGCCTTTTCAAAACTGCGTTACCACGTCTTTACGCCGAGGTACATCAATTCAATATTTTTTGTACACTTTACTCGTATTACTAACTTATTTTTTTTTATTCTTTTATTTTTAAAAGGACTATAAACCAAAGATTTACGCCAGCCCCATCACTAACTTACTTACGACGTACCTTTACTCATAGGTGAGACCATATGTAGCGCCACACTGAACGAGCCCGCGCTGTACCCCGCTATAGTGACGAGGTGGGGGTTCCCCCCGAACGCTGCTATGTTCCGCCGCACCCAGCGGAGTGCCGCTACCTGGTCCTTGAACCCATTGTTCCCGGGGGCGAGCGCGTCTCCAGTCGACAGGAACCCTGGGGGACAGTGGTTATAAAGTGAGGAAAGTATGACGCAATATCGATTAACGCCTTGGTTGCAGACATTAGTAAACTAAAGAGAATAAAGTATATGCCATTAAAATAGCGTTGTAGGTGAAGATTGTTTTTCTGATTCACAGTAAACAGCAAACACTTTGGTCGTGTGTTACAACAACCATTGTATTTTCAATATTTGCGCAAATATAAAATTATAATTTTAATGTTTTACAATATGATACTGTACATACAGGTCAAGTCGTCCCTCGGGATCAGTTCAATCAGTCGACGTACGGGAGCACTTCAACGTTTTGCAACTAACCTACTCACAGCCCAACCCAATAAAACTGACCGAGTGAAGCCAGTCGGTAGTTGACAGTGACAAGCACTAGATCCTTGTCCAGCAGGTAGTCGGCTCCCGCCACGTCACTGCGTCCTGAGATGGAGTAGAACCCTCCAGCGTGGATGAACACGATCACTGGCAGAGGAACACTGCAATACGCAACACATGTTCCTAAGACATAATGTTGTTATGAATGTATCTGGCGAATGGAACAGCAAGCCAAGGCACGGCTTCAGATTTAAAAAGTTCTGTTACATAGCATCCGATATATAGCATCCGATGTTCTTTCGGTTGGATACAATTCAATGAAATATTGGAAATATAACTGAGAATTATTTATTTAACGAGTACTTGTTCTATTTTTATAATGTACGGTAACTTCTCTACTTGGTTTAGGCTTGCTCGCATTTTTTTGTGGTATTTTGTCTCGCTTGCTTATATTCGTTCAGCCTTTACTTTACCAAGGTCTCTTGTCTGGCGATATTTGCCGTACTTCTAAGATGCTGGTACCTGGTATTAGCAGGCGCGTAGACATTAAGCCTGAGACAGTCCTCATGCACGAAGTAATCTCCATAGGTAGGCTGCGGACACGCCGGACCTTCAACGGTGGCGTTCACCTCCCCATCATACTGCGTGATCGGTTGTGGGGGCTGGAACAATGGTGGTTTGATGAATGAAAAAATGATCATCAAAGATTACGAGAAAGACTAAGCAGAATCTAAAGTACCCTTGGTATTACATTTTTTATTCCGAGTCCATGACATGGATATCGCCTATTATGTAGCACCTTAGCAAAAGGATTTCGAGCGAGTGATAGGCGAATATAAAAAGGGGTTTTTTGTAACGGCTTCAATATAGTTGGTGTTTTAAGGGAGTCAACTACCGTCTGTTCACCAACATTTAATTGTACCACGATAGTTGCACGATCCTGAAACAGAATATCTACCGTCGAATGTAGTATCGGGTAGATGGCAAGAACTAAGATCTTGATCCCATATCAGTAAATAAACAGTAGAAAGTATTTAATTCCTTAGTCAGTACGAGTAATGTAACAACCAAGGAAAGTACCACTCTAGTGGTCTATTTGCTCCCCAAGAATAGACTACGCAGTACAAAACTAAGATTTTTAAAAATGTGTTAAAATAGCATAGCAGATGTTAACATACCTGGAACCGTAGAGCACCTGTCGGCGGGTGTGCGTACCGCAGGCCTCGGTATGCCTGTATCGGTCGACCGCGCCGGGAGTACAGCCACGAGCCTCGGACAGGTCCCGCGGGGGTCACTGTCACCGGCTCGGAGTTTAGCTCCGGAGGCTGAGCAACTGTGGATAGAAAGTTAACAATATCTTCCTTCAGCAGCCTGATTCAGCAAGCTTTGAATCGTCTATTAGCTTCGAAGAGTCTTCGGAGGACTTTTGTAGTTAATCGTCGACGCAAATCTTGCGAATCAAGCTGCAGATACCTTAGATGTTAACCTCTAAATCTTATCGTATCTTGATGATATTGTTAACTTGAAATGGTGCAATATTTTGTGCAAACTAAAACGGGGATGTTTCGCTTGCGCTTTGCGCTCCTATACAACGTGTAACAGAAAGGTGTGACAATACTTAAGGGTGTTAGTCTACACATCATAGTTAACTCATTGTCAAAATTATAATTTAATTATAATTATAATTGGTGACGTGATCGGCCGTTGTATGGAAGACGCAATTTATTTTTTTTAACATTGCAAAATGTTGTTATTAATAATATTAATAAATTAACACCGTTAAGTATTGTCACATGTTAATGTGACAATACTTAACGGTGTCCCTGTCTGTGGTTGCGAACAAGGTCAAGGCACATGTTATCGTTGATTCACCCTCTTCTTATGTGATGACAATAATAAGGAAAACCTGCCTGTACTTAGGCACTATCTACCTACACAATAACTGACCGATAAGGAAAACATGTCGGGGGAATACCAGCTAGGCTCAAGAGTCAATAGCATTCGTATTATTTGTTTATTTTGTGTAGTTTGTGTGTTATTGTCAAATATATAATTAACAACGACCTTCACGTTTTATTATTCCAGAATGGGGGAAAACAGAAGTAAATCGATGAAAACAATTTTATATCAAATTTAGGATTAAAAAAATCGAGAGTGAGTTGTCTAAACCATGACACACACATACAAATAAGTAAATATTATTATGTAAGTAGTTTAAAAGTAGATAACTGACTTGTTAATTAATTGTATACTAACTACCAAGGCTCAACGGTCGTAAAGGGTTTATTTCTTGCACAAGAAACTGCTTTATTTTCCTCGATTGACCCAATCTATCACTTTAGGGGACCTACAGAAATATTCGTTTCCTATTCGTCTCTATGACGTATTTAAAAACAGTTGTTTACTTACCTGGTTTCCCACCCCCACCCTTGACATCCCCTGTTGCTCCGCAAGCAACGCAAGCTATCGCGAGCAGGAAACTCCGCACCACAACTTTATACATATTTACAATCACATATATTTAGTTACTAACTTCCTCAAACACTGTTTAGTAGTGTGACGTCCATACGTTGTGGAGTCTCAGTAACTAATGAGCCAATTGCAATATGATTTCACCTTTTATGCAATTTGTAAGCTATGTTTATTTATTTGTTTATCTGCTCATGAATGAGGTAAATGCTGTAGTACTCGTAGTACAGAACGGCCGCCCGGGGATGTACCCGCGAAATGCCTTTGCTAGTTATTCAAAAGAGGTCGTATGCAAATATGACCAGACCGCCCACCGTGCACTACTATTTCTTATGTAATATTCGTTCTTAGTTGAATAGTTCTCATGACAAATATTTACATTATGATCGCTTTGTTTAGTTATTAGTGATATTTTATTATGGTTGTTCGTTACACGTTTAGTTATTAGTGATATTTTATTATGGTTGCTGCATTGACATATATTCGCTGAGTTTATAAAAAGGATGGCTTTCAAAAAATACTTCAATTTTTGTTTGAATGTAATAAAATTGAGATCCATTACACTATTAGGTAATTTTGTGTACATCAGTATTTTGGTATAAAGCCCCTGCTTCATACATTTAGCTAATCTTTGACATTAAAATACATTAAGATGACTAAATATTACTAACCTACTAATTTTCTTTCTTCGTAAGGTAATGCTATCAGACTACAAAGTTTCATCGACAGAGGAATTATTGTTAAGGTGTCCATAAAGATTATTTCCCAGCCATAGACACTATGGGGTGCCAGCGGTGATCACAATTATTATTAAATTGCGCCAAAAAGGGGTTATGACATAGAATAAGCCATAGTTGGTATTAAACAAAACTTAATTTTTAATAATAACTCTGATCTATTCTATGTCAAAACGGCTATTTTGGCACAATTTAATTGTAATTCTCAGACAATTTAAATAACAGACTTGACCACCGAAGCATGCGTGGTAGGTAGATCAGTAGTTAAGTATATTATACTAAATACTTTCCAATAATGTTAAATTTATAAACCAAACTACTAAACGTTATAATATATGCAAAAGTTGAATTTCGGGTAAAGTGCACACAGCACTGGCTGCGTTCTCCCGCTGGATTGCTACACTGATTTTTTTAAAGATTTTCTTATATTTAGCATGTAATAAAGAGACAGTCGCCCTACTCGAGTTTTCCGGCCTGACGTAGATCAATAAATTATATTAAACTATTAAATAATACCATTTACATCTCTCATATTCGGTAAGTAGGTCCTTATTACCCCCAAATGGGGCTTGTAGGTGACCAATTAGCGCTCTAAGGTAATAATGTAGCTAGAAAAGCCCTAGGGCGGTATAATTAAAAAAAACTTCACTCTTTCAAAAAGTTCGCGTACATCTAACCATCATACTGGCAATAGACATCATGCATTCAGCCCAATGACAAAAGAGGTCGCTTCGCTATTCAGCCTTGTCTTCGTATGAGTATAATAGTCATCAATTTTAAATATCGAACGGCGAAGCTCAATATCGTTCTTGAAAAAAATAATTTAAAATAAGATGAAAAAAGGCGGGAATAGAAAACTTTTACTTATATTGTTTATTTTTGGATTTTTTTTATAATTACGGTGTAATAAGGAAAAATACATGAGTTCTGCAAGCGAAGAAGATATAAGCTGCACTCCCGATACAATGAAAATGGAAGCTGAAGCAGCAATTAAAATGTTTTATTACTGTAATGCCGGTTTTTTTCTACTTACCTCACAATCGAGATGTAAAGCAGAATAGTTAGCTCGGGTGTAAGCATCAATTGCACCCTCGAACTATAGGCGCCCTGGCTGCGCTCGTGCGCCTAAATATCTCGGACTGCAATGGATGCCTTACAGCCCTTGGCTACTAATCTACTATTAATAGTTTGCAATTTGTATCGAGTTTTGCGTAATTCGTGGTGACAAATAGCTATTAATTCCGATCATCAATCAGATGCATCAATCAGACTGGTGATCTCTGAAACGATTGGCCAGAAGCGAGTTCGAAAAAAATCCGACTGCTAAATCGTTAAACCTGCGTATGATCCTTAATTTCTTTTTAAATTTTGATGTACCCAGTGTCACTCTCACGACTAAGACACCACTCACATCGAAACACGACAACCCGTTTAGGCTTTAACCCTAAAGAAATATACATACATACCTACACTTGAAAAGCATAACCCTCCTTCTATCGCAGTCGGGTAAAAACACAATGCAGGTAGATAATTATGATTGTCTTGGAGATTGCACAAAGTAGTTTTACAAGCTATCTCAACATTTCCTTGAAAGTGACTAGGTAACTAAAAGGTGTGTGGTGGAATGTAACTGGACTCCTTGGTTTCCTTACTGAGCTAAGCCTAGTTCATTTATATGCATAAAATACCGGTACTTTGGCAATTTGGATAGACTAAAGACGAAAAAATATACTAAAGAGTTGGCGGCAAAATAGCGTGAGACCGTTAATTTAAAAATTATGACTATTAAACGAAGGCAGTATGCGGTTTCCACTATAAGCCATAATGGGCGAAACGGAAAAATTAAAAGCAAAACCAGTGTTTGAATGTGGAACACGCGCGTTCCGTCACACGCGGCGCGCGCGGCCTTCGCGGACTACTGCCGCCGCCGGGATGTAACATAGAGTTGGTACAACATCCACAACATACTATATTATATAGGTCAAAAGAATAATATTATATTGTTATACATATATAGACAATATTATGCTAATTAAAAGGGCGATGAAACTCAAATAACGAATACATAGAAAATAGACATTATAGATAAATAGATCTACAACTATGTAACTGCGTGCTTTTGGGTTTTGGCCTTAGATTGCCAAGCATATTTTATGGAGTTTGAATTATAAATATTTCTTATCATTGATTCAATTATTGCAGGTAATTATTATTAGTCATATAGTTTATTATAGATAAGTTATATAGCAAAGTTTTTCAAACTTGATAATTATCGGTTATAGGTGTTTAACAACTTTTGCTATAGGACCAACCCTGAATTCGGGACAAAAAATCATTGGTACCATACCATACAAAAAATTTTCGGCAGGCTGTTTTGATTTCTTTTATTTAGACTTGGTTCCATAGTGAAAGATGTTCAATAGGATGAGTACCTATAGTGACACTTTTTCTGCATGGTATACCCCTATCCGATAACCCTGTAGTTCATAGCAGGATTAGCAGGCCTTTTATTAACCTCGAACATAACCATTTCTTTCTAAAGTGCCAGGGTTACTATATTATTATCTAAAACAAAATCCACTTCCCTTTCGATAGGAATGCTTCAACATCAGATAAACAACCGTTAACAAAACGCTACACATAAAAATTGACATTTAAAAGTAACAATTCCAATCAAATTTTATTATCTTAACAAGTTGGAGTCACGCGACACGACGCACGCACATTTCTAATCACATATTACTCGTGACACGGTTGTACTAACAACTCTGTATGGTGTCCTTTCACCGAATCACCGAGTCCCGTTCTCGCTACATCCCGCTAGCCCAGTGGCCCGCGGACCGACTGGCTGAATGCACCTGCCGACAACAGCCTTGCTACCAAGAAAAAAAACAAACCGGAATTGCGGAAGCGCGCGATTCTATTTTCAAATTTTTGTATTAAAAACTTTTTTCATTGTTTTTCATTTTTTTAATGATAAAGTGATCAGTGAACTTTCTATTCGGCCTGTGTACAGTTGAAGTTGTTGGTGAACATGACGAGACATTCACTTGTTTGTTTGGTAAGTGTGCTTGCATATTTAAGCTTACGAGAAAAGTTTAACCCTTTCTGACATATGATGTGACATATGGACATATATATATCTTTTATGTATATTTTGTCCACTCTTTCCACAAAAAAACAATACCACAGTAATACAAGGGAAAAATAAAATCAGGTCTAACTAAAATGGATTAAATTATTAAAACGAGTGGATATACTCGCACCTACAGATAGTTTTAAAGTAGGAATATTTAGGTAGGTATATTAGCTAGTAGGTAGGTAGTACCTACCTGCAGACTACTTATAAATATATTTAAGTACAAGGTATAATTACGAACACCAAAGTAAATCCTTAAAAATATACGTTGAAATAGGGTGACATGCCTAGATCGCCGACCACCATCAGTTCACGACCAGTTTTACGTAAAATCAATATAATAGTCAAGTTGATATACGCCGAGGTGTGTTTTATTTTCGAACGCATCGTTAGTTTATCCCTTCCCCCACCACAACAACGTTTTTTGGCCTATGACACGAGGTGCCCCTCAGTGAGCATTGGAATCAGGACCGAATCGTAAGTGCCGAAGTTAGTAGCAAAAACGTGTAAAAAAATTAGTGAACGGACACTTTTTAAAACGTAAGTAAAACACGTTTCTATTTAGATTTGTGCATACAAATTAGGATTGAGATGGTAAAAAACACTTGTATTTGAGTCAAAAGCATTGTTTTAGTAATATTGTGTGTTTTTAACAAAATTAATCGGCGGTCGCCAAACTAACCTACCAAAATTACGCATCCATCGTCTTTCGACCACATGGTCGGGAAGTGAATGTTTTAGACGAAACTTCTGTACAAATTTTCTCTTAATATATTGTTTTGTATGGCATGCTTGGCATGACATTTTGGTCTATACAATGTGGATTATTTACTCGTTAGATTGCGACCAGCGGATTGTATTCATAAAATTAAAATACAGACATATTTAAATAAGGATGATTTAGGTGGTCGTCAGCTGATTAATTAACGACCATTTATCTTATCCCATACAAAAACCTTAAAAGAATATCATTATTTGGTGGTCGCAAATTAACTAGTTTACGAACATGCCAATTTCCATCTAAAGCGGTAAAAATTAGGTGGTCGAGAGTTAACTATTTTTCGACCATGTTATAATAATTGCTCAGTTGTTCAATAAAGCCCTGGACGGGAATTGTCTATTTTTCGACCACTAACATTGGTCGCGAAATGCAATATGTTAAGGCTAATAACGCTTTATAAAACTTGCTTTTGGTGATGGTTGTTGCATTGAAGTTTCTTTTTTACAGATGGCTAGTAAAACGCAGAAAGACAGGAATAAATTGGTACTTACATAACTTTATAAACTTAATTATTTCAATTCAATTCAAGAGTAAAATATGGTATTATAAACAATTAATTATTACAGGTGGGGATAACGAAGAAAAAAAACAGACGTCTGTTTGATTATAAAAATGAAGATCTAAATAAAGCGATAGAAGCAATTCAGACGAAAAAAATGGGTATTAGAGAAGCCTGCCGGGTGTACGGTGTGCCCAAAACTACCGTGCATGATCGACTATCGGGGAAATTTTCTTCTAATAAAAAACCCAAAGTAGGCCCAGACCCAGTTTTAGGCAATGAAGGTGAAGAAAAGGTTAAAAACTGGGTGCTGGATATGGCTAGATGCGGGTTCCCCATTTATAAAAAAGATCTATTGGAGAGCGTTTCTAAGATAATTCGAGATAGTGGAATAAAAAACCCTTTCAAAGATGGTATGCCCGGAGACACCTGGTATCACGCGTTTCTTAGGCGTCATCCTGAACTAAGTGTTCGTGAACCAGAAGGCATTAATAATGCTCGAGCAGCAGTGACGGAGACTCGAATAAGATGTTGGTTTAATGATTTGAGGGAATATGTTAAATCCTTGGGTGCATTAGATATATTTGAAGACCCCGATAGAATTTTCAACGGTGATGAGACAGGATTTTCTCTGTGCCCAAAAAGCGGCAAAGTTTTAGGGCCTAAAGGTTACAAGAACCTTTATATGATCAAAAAGAACAATGACAAAGAAAACATTACTGTGTTGGTAGTCTTTACGGCAAGTGGCAAGATTTGTCCTCCTGTTGTGGTATTTCCATACGTTAGACCACCTAAAGCTCTAATTGATAGTATGCCTGAATCTTGGGTACTAGGGAGGTCAGAAAGTGGATGGATGAAAAGCGATGTTTTCTACGAATATGTCTGCAATAGTTTCAATACTTGGGTGACACAACAGGGCATCAAGAAACCAGTTATTCTGTTTATAGACGGACACAAATCACATATGACCGTATCATTGAGCCAATTCTGTGAAGAAAATGGAATTATCCTTTACGCATTACCCGCCAATACTACTCATATTCTTCAGCCAGCTGACGTGAGTGTATTTAAGCCACTGAAGCAAGAATGGAAAAAAACTATAAGGAACTGGCAAGCACGGGAAGAAAATATAAACCAGACCATTACTAAAATAAACTTTTGCAAAATTTTAAACGAAACTTTGACGACAATTGACTTAAAAGATGCGATAGTAAATGGATTCCGAAAATGTGGCCTATATCCTTTGAATGAAGATGTAGTGGATTACACGAAATGTGTCAAAGACACTATACGGAAAGTCCGTAATTCTACCCAGAACAAAAAGGCGCTATCTGCGAAAGACTATGACGCTGCCACAAATGTTATTTCGTTCCTACGCCAAAACTTGCTGCAACACAATATCGACACCAATGTAATTCTGAGTGAAATAGACAAAGCGAAGACTAAATTCCTGGCAAATCGCCGTTCAAACTCAAAGACACCACGTAATTCTGCATCTTTTAACCTGAGTAACAGTATACTTACCGAAGAAATTCCAATTGAAACTCTTAATGTCGATGCCGCGGTAACACCAGAAAATTTAACTTTTGACGAACCTCACATCTTGCCACAAACTTCTCATATCCATCCGTCTCAGAACTTGGATATCTTGACAGTAGACGTGATAACCGATGCAACGCTGCAACACTGTATAGCTGATGAAAATATTGAAAATATAAGTTTTCCTGAGGCTGGTTCTTTAGTGTCACTGAACAATATCTCCCTTATGCCATTTGATGAAATGGAAATATCTCATAATACAAATAGTCCACTTACAAATCCTTCCGGACCCGAAAGTCACTGCCGTACTTTCATGACATCAGCCGATGTCCATGAACAACCAATAGCTGTGCTAAAAGATATCCCTCTGACTTGTTCCTTTGATGACGCTTTTGCGAGACACTTACAATTTCCTGAACCCCCAACACCAAAGGAGAAAATTAAAGGTCCTAAATTGCCGAGTGCAATTTCTTCTACCTCGTGGAGGGAGTATTACAAAAAGAAGGAAGAAGATAAAGAAAACCATCTTAAAGAAAAGAAGCGTAAGCAACTGTTGAGAGCAGAACTAAAAGAAAGAAAAGCTAAAGAGAAAGCAAGCAAAGTACCTAGAAAGAAGAAAGCAGTACAGAAGAACACCTCTAAAAAGTCAGCTTTACAATGTGGTGAGTGCTGCGGAGATTTGTTTAGTGATGCAGAAGAGGATTCAGAAAAAAATATTGGATGCGACAAATGCGTACGTTGGTACCATTTAAAATGTACTGTTTTAAATGATGTACCTTATTCAGAAGCTGCGTCAATGGATTACAACTGTAACTTTTGTAATTAATAATTGGTTTTAAATGTTGATATGTTAAATTTCTTTAATAAATGTGATTATACTCCGAAATCTTTATGGTTGTTCTTATTTTCGATCTTATATCCTTAACACTAAGGATGTTTATTTATTATCTTTAAATGGACGTCAACTAACGAAATTGACGGACGTAAATTGGCCATAGGTGGTCGGCAATTGATAAAATAGCACTTTTCGATAAATCTTTCATTATGTATTAGTAACTATCATAATACACATTAAAAAATGTGTCAAATAAATAATTTGATGTTTTCTCAATCACTTCGATTCATTTTTGAATTAAAATGGCATGATTTTGAAGAATTATTCTACATAAAAGATTACAAGTCCACTAAGTGGTCGTGAGCTAGCCTAGTCACCCTATGTAACTTAAATAAGCAGTAACTTTCGTTTACATAATTAATGACGTGCGTGAAATTCTTGCTCAGACATGGATTAAGCATTAGGTACCAATAAGTTAATGAGATCAGTGCATATTGAAGAAAAATGTTCTGTAAATTTACCGTAAAGTTGCAATAAATACATATTATTTTATTTATTTATAAGTATGCCAACTCTGGTGGAGAAATGAGTTACAAATTCAAAGCAACATATCGCTGCTTGTACAAAAGTTGTCTTTTTGAGGGAACTAACCACACAATCAAAAGGTCCGATGCGAAACAAATTCTATAAACTTGATTAAGTATTGGCTACTAGGTGTGCTCGTATACGTTCATAGATGATTGACCTTCGGCACCTATTTAGAAGGTTAGTTTTCGATTTAGAAGTTTACGCACACTATAGCTTAAAGTAATAGACCCCCTGAAATGACTTCAATATTGTGGTTCTGTAGCGTAGAAACATAAGATCAAATAAGTAGGCACATCGTTCAAAGTAAACAATTAATTTGGTTTTTTTTTTCACGGTCGTGAATGTAATCTATAGAAAAATAAAATCTTCGACACCCTCAAAGAGAGGAGGTATTCTATTCAACTGCAGTTTTTTGTAATAATTGTTACCAGAGTATATAGAGACAGCTGAAACAATACTCGTACCTCCACTACTGAGGTTCTCAAATCGAAATCACTGAAACGGTCATAACTTTATCTAAAATAACTTGTTATTGTAAAATCACTTATAAACTTTTGTCAAAATGTTTTGTGAGTGAAATTGTATTGCGATGCGATGAAAGAGCGCGCGTGTTTGTTTCTCGTAGAAAGCGAGTGTCGGTGAAACTCGCGGTTTAACCAAACAATACAAAAATTGCTCCCGATATGATGCCTACCGGCACGACGGTACAGCAGGCAACATTGTTTTACGGCTAGTTGACCATAAGAGTAGATTTAAGACCTACTGAAGGTATTACTGGAGTTTTCCCACATTATAATTCTATCTATCCAAAGGTTGCCTGAAAGAAATCGCTTTAGGCGATAGAAATATATTTATTTGAAACAGTAAACATAACTTAGACAAAAACTCAAATCATAATATGTATTACTAAATGCTTTCTGTCACTAACCGGTCCCAACACAACACAGTGCGCAGTGCCGGCTGAACCAGGCAGCGTTGATCTTCCGTTGGAATCGGGACGCGACGTCACGCACGTCACAATCCGCAGAGTTACTTCTGTTACTTCTGTCAGTGTCATAAACTAGACTACGAGTAAAATTCCAAGATGGACAAAACAACAACAAATCAATTCAATTTACAAGTTTTCTCAAAGACGACAGTTTTTAAAATTATAAAATAAATATTTCCATCAAGCTCCATAAATGGTAAAACTTTAGAATCCAGGCGCCTGAATAAGGGGGTGTGGAGGGAGGGGGGGTGTAAGAGGGGGGAGGGTTGCCCAAAAATAACCTGAACCTACTGCAGACCGTGTTGCCGAGAGTATTCAGAATGTCGTTAAACAATAACAACGTTTCTTTTTTCAATTTAACTAATCAAAATGGCGGCAATCCTTTTCGTTTTACGCGTTCGCCAAAACGTTAACGTTAACCTAAAAACGTTTCTTTCCTCAGTGTTGTTGGGACCTATCTCAATAAAATTTTGAAAAATTATTTAATATATTTTGTCGTGTCTGCGTCAGCTGAAATGTAATAAATAGGTACGTTATAAACGAACTGAAACAAACAGTTTTAGTTATGCCAAATTGACTAGTCTCGATTCTAAAATCAACCCCCTTAAATTATAATATGCAAATAATCATTTAAATAATCGATAAGGCCAACTAATTCATTATCATTGTCTTAATAAGATTGCTGTATTTTTTTCTTGTTGTTTGGTGTACAATAAAGTCATAATTATTAATTAGTTCATTTATAATTCAGTTTTGAATTGCCAAAGGTTTTAACGAGTGTTCTCAAAAGCTCCCAGAGCACGAACCTTGCTTCGCGATCTCTACTAATTATGATTTAAAATCACACGCACACCAAATATTGTTGAAATTAAACGAGAAACGAAGCCGTATTTAGCTAACTTCATACATACTGACAGATCAAAGAAAACTTAGCCCGTACGAGTATACGAGTATTTAGCTAACTTCATACATATTGACAGATCAAAGAAAACTTAGCCCGTACGAGTATACGAGTATTTAGCTAACTTCATACATATTGACAGATCAAAGAAAACTTAGCCCGTACGAGTATACGAGTATTTAGCTAACTTCATACATATTGACAGATCAAAGAAAACTTAGCCCGTACGAGTATACGAGTATTTAGCTAACTTCATACATATTGACAGATCAAAGAAAACTTAGCCCGTACGAGTATACGAGTATTTAGCTAACTTCATACATATTGACAGATCAAAGAAAACTTAGCCCGTACGAGTATACGAGTATTTAGCTAACTTCATACATATTGACAGATCAAAGAAAACTTAGCCCGTACGAGTATACGAGTATTTAGCTAACTTCATACATATTGACAGATCAAAGAAAACTTAGCCCGTACGAGTATACGAGTATTTAGCTAACTTTATACATATTGACAGATCAAAGAAAACTTAGCCCGTACGAGTATACGAGTATTTAGCTAACTTCATACATATTGACAGATCAAAGAAAACTTAGCCCGTACGAGTATACGAGTATTTAGCTAACTTCATACATATTGACAGATCAAAGAAAACTTAGCCCGTACGAGTATACGAGTATTTAGCTAACTTCATACATATTGACAGATCAAAGAAAACTTAGCCCGTACGAGTATACGAGTATTTAGCTAACTTTATACATATTGACAGATCAAAGAAAACTTAGCCCGTACGAGTATGCTTCCCTCACTTGGTCAACATGAAGAGGACTTTTACCATTTATTTTCCAACTCACGTTACTGCTTCAGCCCCTGCAATATATCCCGGTACCTGCTGACATTAAAGCAAGCATACGCACACGAAGTCACAGTAATAAGGTAGAGTTGACAGTTGATGACGACAGCATAACTTGTCAGTAAGTGACGCGAAGTAAGTCAAGTTGTTATCAGGAGTACAGCTGCGACGGATCTTGCACAGTGCAGTACCGTATGCACGCGTCACGGATGCGTTGCACTGTTAATATTGCATGAATGTAGAGTCTGCTGACGACTGCACCGCATGCTCCGTGAGCAGTGAATGCAGCACGAGACACCATTTCGTTATGCACTCTCTTGTCTAATAAGAAACGTCTGCATGACATTTTAAAGATAAAGAATTAAACTATCTCGTATTGTATTTTAAGTAGAATAGAATAGATTTGGAAAAGTGGTAGTGGTTCGATTTCGATCATTGTTGCCAACGGAAGGCTTACAAAACGTATTATTCAATAATTATTATTATTCAATTGTCTCCCTCCCTGGAGAGGGCAGATCTCTTCCTAACAACCTACAATACAATTGTAATCTTAAGGCAACCGAGACATCCAATACCACTTACGTATTATTTGAGTCGCGTAACACTCACAATGGTCATTCTAAATGAAGAGTAAAACCTATTTCCTGCCTCAAACTTAGCCAGAGTAGTTCCATAATTCAACTATTATTTTTTTCTAATCGAATTGGTTATCAAAAATCGTGATTGCATCGTACGATTACATTACATATGGCCGTTTTTGACACAAATGTAATTTTTGACGAATCCTACGACCAAGACTGCAACGACACGCTCAATATAGTATTAGATTGATACTAATCCTGAGCGGTTCATAACTAAACGTTAGAATGTTATACAACAAGGCACTCGTACCAAAAGTGACAATTGTTCGCATCCTCGTTGCATAGTTGTATGCACACGAAGTGTTAGTATGTGCATATAGATCAGTGGTCGCTCGGTGGTGCGTCTGCCCCACTGACCCACTGGTGGGGCGCGCCTCACCACCAACATTGTTGGGGATTGTTACAGTTTGTTTAGCGTATCGAAGTAGCCTTGACTAAGATAATGAACGTCTCTTCTAAGCCTGTGCCTAGTACAATAGCAGTATTTATTTATTTTTTTCTTTCGAAAAGAAAAAAAGAAAAATCTCATTTAATTTGAATAGACATGACTCTGTGTGGAACATAGAATTATATACTAACTTTATGATATGAAGTACCTATAATGAGAATGAATGTATGAGATTATTTTGTTCAGTAGCAGTAGCAGTGTCCCGTCCGTCACTAAGGTCAGCCCTCAACATGATAATGCTAATAAATAAATACATTTCATTTACAGAAGTAATGACAACAAAACTGGAACCATTACCCGACATAATGTTAACAAAACACATCAACACACAAGTGTTAATATAAAAGCTCAGATCAAAATGACGAGAACATACACCAATTACTTTACAACTGCAATTTTGTGTGACTTTCTTAGCGAAAAGTGAAAACTGAGGCGCGCAAGAACCGCCGAGTCAGAGGAAACAATAAAATGACTTACGATAATGGCGGGCAACGAGCCGAGAACTGAAATAAGCCGAAACACGACGCGGACTACCGAATAAAAACTGTATAAAAACTCAGATAAAAGTGAAAAGGATGAAAGTGGAGCGAGCAGAGCTGAGAATGACGAGACGATTGTTATTGTGTCCCGCCCTTTGTGTAAACTTAGAGAACGTTTGTCACTTCACTCCTGCTTCACAGCCATCTTACTTTGATAGTCGAAAGTAGAATTTTAACATCCCATCATATTTCTTAATTTTTTGGTAAACCCCTTGCTTCGATTACAAGGGTCCGAGTTACCAATCGACTTACTTCTGGAACAGCCAATAAAAATATGAAGTTTAGTTGAATGCAAAACAAAACTTTTATAACTTGAACTGTACTAAGACATTTGCACATAACCTCATACATAATCAGGAACCTCGATTAGGTATAATACCTATCCGCAAATGTGGATGTGAATTTGTATTACCTTCGGAATGTGTA
Source organism: Ligdia adustata (assembly GCA_947049295.1). NCBI lineage: Eukaryota > Metazoa > Arthropoda > Insecta > Lepidoptera > Geometridae > Ligdia > Ligdia adustata. The sequence continues at coordinate 9,862,521 of OX346237.1, forward strand.
AGCACAAATGTCATCAACAAGTATGCCAGTACCCAGTCGGTATGTACGAGTGAGTGTATGTATTCAGGCTACGATCCGACACAAAAGGACGAAGCCCGTTATACTTTCCACCGAGTCCGCCCCCAAGTAGTTGTTATTGGAAATTCCTAAAACGAAGCTTGGCAGGTCACAGATTGACCGCATTCATCAATTAAAATGCAAGTATCCTTTAAAACTTTTCGTGTGGGCTTTGATCCACTTTTATATGAAACTATCTATAAAAGTGGATCAAAGCCCACACGAATCTACCTAGGATGAAACTCGAAAAAGCCGTTCTTCCGACGTTTTCGTCCGAAAAATCTCAATATCGAATCGAACTCAATTAATAATGTCAATTTATCTACAACTAAAGTTGTTAAATAACTAATGAGCAGTTGACTGCAGTGAATCTCCTCCAATAGTTAAAATAAATTGCCTATAAATTAATATAAATGTCGTCATCAAAATAATTCGTGTCCAAAGCTCTTTCAGAATCCTCATGTAAATCTTTCAAGTTCAGGTTTTTTTCACGTTGAATTTCTAAAATGTCAAATCTCAAAATATAATAATGTAGGTACATATCGAGCCATCTTCAACCACATGTCATCCATCTGTCAGTGAAGTCAACATCGACATACGAGTTACTAAATAGTAGGTAGGTAATCAATTGTTCATACTTAAGTCGGGCACTTCAATTGCCGTGAAATTTCATCAAACATCGTAGTGGTGTGATGACGTCACAGTTACCGTTACCAGTGACCTTCACCTAGTGACTGGCAGCGGTGATCTGACCACCAGTGCCAGTGCGGAGCAGCGCGGTGGAGATTACTAAACTCAGAGACACACTTCGACCCAGAACAACAATGTACTGCACAGTTGTTCTTTTACAAATGCTTGTTGCAATACATGCGAGAATTTTGTTTTTATTACAATAAGGAATCAATCACTTTAGTTAATCCATGTATCCATAATCACCGACTGCTAGACACAAGTACATCGTTTGTTATGCGTGCAGCTCATAGTAAAGTAAAGTAAAGTAAAGTAAAGTAATATTTATTGACCTTTAAATAACGTTCGTTACAGGCAAGTCTTATTACATTTGAATTAATAATTACTTAAAAAATTTAACTTACAAATCTCATTCATATATGATTACTTAATATTAGTTCTTAGTTTAACAGTTCTCTTGACAAATATTTACATTATGATTGCTTTGTTTAGTTATTAGTGATATTTTATTATGGTTGTTCGTTACACAAGAACGATGATTCTACAAGCTGCATTGACATATATTCGTTGAGTTTATAAAAAGGATTGCTTTCAAAAAAATACTTCAATTTTTGTTTGAATGTAATAAAATTGAGATCCATTACACTATTAGGTAATTTATTATACATCAGTATTTTGGTATAAAGCCCCTGCTTCTTACATTTAGCTAATCTATTTATTGGTAGGATTCGCCCTTTTTTATTATTGCGTGAAATTCTTTTTTCCGGTATTTCCCTATCCTCGTGTACTTCTAATAAACAACTATAAATATAAAGTGATATAACTGTCATTATTTTATCTTTTTTAAAGTGTTTTCTCGCAGGACTACGTTTTTTCAAACCGTTAATTGTTCTTATAGACTGTTTTTGAAATTTTAAGACTTTTATGATATCTTTAGCATTTCCCCAAACAGTAATAGCGTATCTTATAATAGAATGCACGTAGGCATAATAGACAGAGATGAGCGACTTTTTATCTAGTAATGGCTTAAGTTTAAATAAAGCATAATTACCACTTGCCATTTTCTTGCAAATTTTATCGATGTGCGCATTATGGCTAATTGTATTATCTATTGTATAACCAAGAAATACATTTGTTTTACTAATGGAATTCCCGAAAATACCTAACTTTGACTGATACTGCATAGAGATGGTTTTATCAGAGTTAAGAACAATTCCATTTGCATCAAACCATTCCTTTAACAATTCCATAACAATACTAACTTTATTTTCTAAATTATGTATACATTTGTCTCTGATACCTACATGTGTGTCATCTGCGAATAAATTTATGTGAGCCCAACTTGGCAATGCATTGGTAATATCATTAATATATATCAAAAATAAGACTGGGCCTAAAATAGAGCCCTGTGGTACTCCAATTGACATCCTACCTTCTGTAGAAATTTGTTCATTAATCGAGACAATTTGACTACGGTTATGTAAGTAAGTTATCATCATATTTAATTCATGACCTTGAAATCCGTAATATTGCATTTTTAAAATCAATATATCGTGCCTCAAACAATCAAAAGCTTTTGAAAGATCACAAAAGATACTTGCACATTTATTTGACGTATCTAAGGATTCTAGAATGTAATATACTACTTTTCTTATAGCCATTTCTGTTGAGCGGCCTTTTCTGAATCCAAACTGTGACATTGTAAATAAATTATTTTCTTCAAAGTATTTAACGATTCTCGATTTAATAATAGCTTCTAAAATTTTTGATAAAGTTGGCAAAATGCAAACGGGTCTATAATTACTAATATCCTCAGTATCCCCTTTTTTAAAAAGTGGGATTACCCTACCCGGTTTCAATACGTCGGGAAATATTCCATCAGTTAAACATGAGTTTAAGACAATTAATATTAATTCAAATAAATTATCGTTATTTATTATTAGGTTCCGTAAAGTCTTAGTACTCATATCATAAATATCTAACGTAGGTTTTTGCTTCATGTTAACTACTACCTTTTTGAGCTCAGTATAATCTACTGGTCCGAATGAAATAGATGTCAACGGTTTACTACAGTAATCTAAATACTTTTTGCAATCATCCGCGTCAATTTCTAGATTACAAGTTAACGTATGAGCTATGTTGCGAAAAAAATTATTAAATAGAGTAGCAATTTTTTTAGATTCTGTAATACTTGCTCCGCTTTCGGTTTTTACTGATTTTATTCTATTACTTGTATTGCGTCGCGTATTTTGACCTGACTGTTCGTTTATAATTTTCCAAGATTCTTTAATTTTATTTTTTGATTTTTTAATTCTATCTCTATACTGTATTTTTTTTGCTACGACCATTGTTTTACGTAATATTTTTCTATACCTTTTAATGTTTAATTTTCTTGTTCCGCTAGGGTCAACCTCTTGAAGGATTTCCATTTTGGCAAAATTTTTCTTACTAGTTTCTATACCTAAAGTTGACCATTTTTTCTGAACATTTATTACTTGTTTTTTTAATTTTGGAAAAGCTATGTTATAGTAGTAAATCAAATCATCGTGTAAAATCCTCGTTCTTGCGTTGCATATACACCACGACGATCAAATTGCAGAGTAGTGACTTCATGAGGGGAATAAATTCAGCTCTCGCTAGATAGGTGATTAATTAAAATGACAATTAAATTTAATCAGCACATATTTACAAAAGTCAGAGATACAGTATTTCAGTATTTTTTTCTTTAATTATTTGTGACCCCGATTCGGTCAGGCTAAACTTACTAAACTAACCCAATTTGACGAACCAAAACTGAGAAAAGGATGAATATAATTTTAGGAACTTTTCGTTTAGTCAGTATGACTGGCCGAAATGGGGACACTTTTTATTGTTTTCGGAGCATAATATTTACGGGATATGTACCGTCACGTTAAATGCACATAATTTTACTGCATTACGATTTCTATACTTTACGGCATTTACTAGAGTTGTCCATCTGTCGCTCATACATACTTCTTACTCTGTTCATCAGTGGTCATTAACCCGAGCTTGGCCACTCGGCTTTCTTCGTGTACCTTCGTTTAACTTCGTTACGCCGGTTTCTTGTCCGACCGCATTCTATGGGCAAGTATCCTAATTCTATGATCCTGTATGTAAATCCTCTAGGTTTCTCTACAGTTCATTGCTATTGAGGAGAAGTAGCGCTGTAGAAGGTACATATAACCATTACAAAATCGTTTACAGATTATATTTTCATCAAAAGCGTACTTAAGTGAATTGACATTCGGTTATTGCTAATATAACAATAAGTCGATGACTTGAGAACACACATGTCAAGTAGCGAAACAATTCTATTGTCTATACTTGAGAACACACATGTCAAGTAGCGAAACAATTCTATTGTCTATACTTGAGAACACACATGTCAAGTAGCGAAACAATTCTATTGTCTATACTTGAGAACACACATGTCAAGTAGCGAAACAATTCTATTGTCTATACTTGAGAGTGTTGATCATAAATCTGTACCGTGCTTACAGTTTAGTTAGACCTATCGGAGGAAGTAGTTCTGCCAATTGTACCTACATTCGAACAAGCACACTAACTTGTTTTGAAATCCAGTAAACTTTATTTATTCTTCTTTATCTAAATAATTTCTTAAGTTTATCGTGAAACCTGTAAGTTACATCTAACCACGAGTTCCTACTAACATCGATACTTACAATGGCTCTGACAGACGAAACCACATATTTTAGCCAGATTTGAAGTAAAGATGATTTACACACTCGATCAATTAGGTTAAATGTCAATACTCGTCAACCTAATGACTCATTTTAATTCAGTTCGGGAAGTTACCCTAATCTCCTTATACATAAAAATCAAATGCTGTTCGTTAGTCTCACAAAAACTCGAGAACGGCTGGGCCGATTTAGCTGATTTTGGTCTTAATATGTTTGTCGAACTCCAGGGATGGTATAAAAGGTGACAAACATAAATAACTGTTAGTCGGTACGAAGTTCGCCGGGGCATCTTTAGTTAGTTACAGTTATTGAGACCGCTATCACACAAAATAGTGATAATTCACATAAGAACGCTAAATAGTTAAGTGGGTGCGTAACTGGTGGGTAGATAGGTAGGTACTTATTGGTTTTCTTTGAAGAGAGAACTCGTAAATAAAATATAATTCTACATGAAAAAAAAAGTTAATCGGTGCCATCAGTATGTAATTACATATATTGCATTGCATCACACCTGATTCTTTAATGGAAGTTTCTACTCATACATACTAACCTAACTACCTTTTCTACCAACTTCAACAAAAAGAACTCAATTCGACTGTATGTCTTTTTGTTTGTTACCTGATAACTCGGTGACGAGTGGACCAATTAATTTTATCAGAGCCGGTACACCAGAGCGATACACTAGAAATTTTGCGGATACCGAGTCAAAAGTGATAGTTCGAGTTTTATTATTACTTTTTCTTTATTTTTTGTATCTTCCTGTATCATTCAGATTGGCCAATACACTGAGGGAGGAGACTTACAACAACCGATGTCAAAATAAAGGAAACAATCTCGTTCGCATAATAATTTACTCTCGCGTCTCCAACTACGAACGACTACAGGCTAATGTAAACCTTATCTCCTATAAATAGAAGCGAATATGTAACGAGTGGCAAATAATGATGATGATTAGCTAAGAAGTGCGTGACGTGACGTCGTGTGACACTCTGATTGCTTGCTGATGACATCTGACACAATACCTCGCTGCGTGCTGCTGGCTATGGAGGTCTTAGCGACCATCTACCTTCAATACCTACTGCAAATTGTTGGAAACTACTTCAAAAAAATCCGACTGCAAAAACTGCAGACCACTACTCTGTCGGGTAAAATATGTAGCATAATGAACGCAATCAATAGTTTTTGTATGTTTTACATCGTAGAAGCATCTTATATTTTACCTCCTTTAAATTGTTATTTTTTTATGTCTGTTTTTCTTTAGCGTGTGTATAGTGGCCCACTTGTGCACAGTGTGTTTATTTAGTTTCCGTGTGTGAGAGTGAGGTAGGTAGATATAATGACGCCTAATTTGAGAACAATAATATAATAACTGCAAATTAATCATCAAATTGCTAGTATCATTGTCTCGTGTGGGCCAGTTACCCACTTCTGAGTTAACTGCCTCAACACACATACCTACTAATTATGTACAATCTAACTTCAAAGTTTCTTATATAATGACGTCTCCATAGACGTCCCTGACAATTCTTCAATGATCCGGACGCTCCATCGGAGCCGTCGCGTCGTATCGGCCGCTCTATGTGCGCGCGTTTCATTAGAATCCCTTCCTAACACACGCTGCTTTTTTTAGGCATTTGATACTCTTTTATACAAACCCCGGGAAGAAATCAATACACGCAGTTCATGGCAACTTTGATGACGAAACAGCCAGCTGCCCCGGAATGTGCTGAAGCATGTGCGGAGGGTTAATAGGATACAATACTACATAACCTGGTTGCACCTCTATTCTATTCTTTTGGGAGGCCAGGGCAGTTCGATAGCCCCTCTCGACGTCGCGTCCCGATTCCAACGGAAGATCAACGCTGCCTGGTTCAGCCGGCACTGCGCACTGTGTTGTGTTGGGACCGGTTAGTGACAGAAAGCATTTAGTAATACATATTATGATTTGAGTTTTTGTCTAAGTTATGTTTACTGTTTCAAATAAATATATTTCTATTTCTCTGGGTGATTATTAAAGCCGAGCTTTGCGCTGTCTGAGGCGTCCTTGTGCTTGTCGCCCTTGACCAACTCTCGGCCCAGGTCACACAGGCGCTTGTAAATCGTATGGTGAACCTATAGAGCTTGATTTTTGGCCAACAGTTCAATCTTTAAAAAAACCATTATAAGTACAGGGTTATCGGTTAGAGGTGTACTAAGGCGAAAGGGGGTCAATATACCCATCTTAAGGATACATTTTTACTATGAGACCAACTCTGTAAACGAAAATAAAACAGATGTTTCATGAATTTTTCGACGACTAGTATAACTATTTCTAAGGAACAGCTGATATTTTTTGTCGAATTCAGAGTTGGTTCCAGCAAAAAATATTTCTTAGGATCAGCATAGAAAGACCCATCGCCGATGATCTTGTACCTTCAAGCGAGCACGCGGCGACTGTCGGGAACCGTATTCGTACTCGAAACAATATCAACTAAGTACCTACCTAAGTAGTCACGACTTGTACTAACATCTATTCATTACCTAGATAGGAAATTAATTACAGAAACTTGTAATGTACCAGTGATGAAACACATTACATATAGATTTCAGTATTTAACTTAAGTTATAAACTATGATGTAGCGCGAGATTGGCTTACAAACCTTTTTATGGGCAAAGAATATCTATATAATATCTATTTAACTAGACGTGCGGACAGATGGTCTACATTCTAGAACTTTCTCAGATGAAAGTTAGATAGGTAGGTCTTAAAACATTAATTAAGTATTTTCATTTAACTACCTAAGTATACAGTTTATTAGTTGAATGCTAGTCGGTGACTGTTAGACTCAAAAGTGAGAGAGTGTGGGTTCGATCCCAGGTTTCGGCAAGCACCTTTTAGTTTTTCATGAGCATATTCTTCATTACCAATTTAACGATAGGTGGAGTTCCCAACCCGCAAGTTAGCTAGTAAAATATGGATTACTCCATCTTCACTGGGAAGACCTATACCCAGCAGTGGGATACGGTTGATGATATTTAGGTAGGTTATTAACAACACATAGAACCAAAAACACAATTCTAACTATCACACACACAACACTGATTGACACAACAAACCTTATTGTTAAAACTACGAGTATGCCAACCACTAGCCCGCAGCGACCGTCCGGGTCTATAGCGCTCTGTAGGTACCAATACAAATATTCCTACAGAGGAACAGGTACTCTATAATTTAAATAATCGGTTGTATTATATTAACGTGCAGGTGTGGCTGGTGCTGCTAGCCCCCCGCGTGGTGCCGCAGTCAGCCCCCCCGCCCGCCGCCAGCGCTCCAGCCCCCACCACCGACACCCCGGACCCCGCGGAGGAGAACCCCGAGGGATACTACGCGTTCATGGAATCACCCAATGCTACGCCGCCCAGGTGATAAATAACAACATAAATAAGACGCAAAAACATCCTGAGCTACCGGTGACGGAAATATTGTGAGAAAACCATAGGATTCTGGTAGAGCGTTGATAAAATCTCGTGCTCGTGCTACCTGCACCCAGATTCATAATGAGTTTCCGCTTGTTACGTCATCTAAAATATTAAATAGTGATTATATGATCTAGAATCGATTTTCGAAGTGTTAATTTAGGATTTTCTTATATGTTTTGCGTAATTTGTGTTGCAAAGATTTCGAATCCGATCGGAAACTCATTGTGAATCTGGGTGCTGGTGTACGAATGCTGTCTGGAATAAAAGAAAGTTTTCACAATCCGAAAGACTCCGAGAACCTAAATGTTGTTTCGGAAACATTTTACACGTGATTCATTTTCGAGCAGTTTGAAAAAGCAGATACTCGTTTCGACGGTATATGTACCGTGTCATTGATTATTTATCTGCAAATAATCAAGGACCGTGTGAAGCCTCATCAGTTGATCCATATGCATTATACCGCCGGATAGTTCGTCCAACTACGGACTACGTGGAGGCAGACTATAGTTTTGTACCAAATGCGATTTAGTGTGGGCGCTTAGCTTTAACTTTCTAATAGCTCACTATGTAATAGCTAGCCTTGGTCTACCTCTTCATTTCTCGTGATACCAACATGCGAGGGGATCCATGAATAGATTTAATTATTAAGATCGTACCCATTAGCATTTAAATAAGAATTGTAAATATGAGTGAGCATGTGTGTGTGGTTCCAGGGTGCGTCCGCCGCCGTACCGTCAGGTGCCAGTAGAGTGCTCCGAGGCGGAGTCCTCGCGGCCGCACGTCTCCGCCTCCAACCTGTGCGGGGACCTCAACCGTGGGACTATCCCCAGGAACCCCATGGGACAGAACCCCAACGGGGAACCTTACCCCTTGTGAGTACTTAACCTAACTACATGGCATCCACGACGATTAAACGCGAATTCGTTTTAGTTGATGTTGTTATTTGCTCATTGGGAACAGGCTACAGCCCAAAAGAATATATAGTCTATATCTTCAGCATTTATTTTGCTTAAATCTAGGAGACTTTTACCAAACTTTGTATGGAGATTTGCTACAAACACTTGCCTTTTGTCTACACATGTGCCACTGACAACTCAAACATTTATGTCAATGACGTCTTACAGTATCCGAACTTGGCCGATGGGGGAAGAAATTAAGACATTACCCGAAATATATCTGATACAAATACAGTAGTCACAATCTCCTTCAGGGCAAGCATGAGCTCTTTATAAGTATGAATGCTTGGAGACTGTTTGTTAGAATAGAAATTTGATGTGGCGTTATCAAAAAAGCATGTGTCACTCGCTTTAAGAGCTCGCGGTACGTTTAACAAGCATTTTTTCTTTTTACTGTCAAAAAGCTATATTTTGACAGCAAAAAGGAACATTTGCAAGGGCTTGTCTGTGTACGCAAATGGTCGGTATTGTACAAACATCTTGAACTAAACATGACGTGGTGGGGGAACATACCAGCAAGTGCACTTCTAAGTGAGTGTACACCAAGTACGCTGTCTCGTACACTGAGATCTGTGAAAGGTGGTGGCGATTTTGATCAACTTTGATGGTCCTGAAGCTAGATGAGCGTTCGAACTGCGCTGCCAAGGTCGTTTGGTTGCATGTAAAGTTGTTTGATGTTGCAGTGATTATAGCAGCTTGTTTATGTTGCAGTGAGCTGCTGCGCAACCACACGCTGCGCTTCTTGTCGCGCACGCTGCCGGTGCTGAAGGCGGACGACACGGTGCCGCGTGTCGCGCACATCGCACAGCCCATACAACACAACAGGTACTACCACTACCAGCTGACAGACAAAACGACAGTTTCAAACATACTAGAAGCCTAGACGCAAATAAACCAGCGTCAACCGCTTCCAACCGCGCTCGCTGCGAGCTGTCTATCCTTTTTTTAGTCGTAGGGGGACAGAAAGGATTTCTTTCCTGTTTCTTCCCTTAAGGGAACAGATTTTGTGACAAACAGTAATAAAACCATACAAATCATGTGGTAAAAATTGAAATGTACATGTCGGCACGGGGTACTTCCCAACGAGTAACACCCCCAACTGTAAGTTTGACTAAATTCTACACGTCATCGTGTTACGGTTACGAGCGCGTGCCGTGACTATCTACCGTAGACGAGTCTAACTCTGTATGCTTGTCAGAATGTTGGTACTCACGTACAGCTCGTAATTTACAACTACAAGTACAATTTTGCATGGTGGAAGGCCATTTTTCAGTGCTCGCCTGACTGGCTACCACCCTCAAGTAGAAAATCTGTCGCCAAGCACCTGACGGTGTGTTAGACTCATTACAGACTAGGTATGCTACCACCTTTGGCTGCAGCGTCACATAACATCAAGTGACCTGGCAGCCAAATACCTAGACTATATAAGTAAAAAAAAACTACTCTTGACGAGACTAGGAATAGGATTTTTTGGATTTTAAGGGATTTACTATTATTTATTTGGTGGTATATTTCTATTAAAAAGGTTTACTTCGTACTATTTGGGTATTGATTAATACTCGTGTGATATTTTACAGATACGCAACTACTAACTAATATACTCTACTTTGTAATACTAATCCCGAACAGTGGATATGACAATACGTTGTACGCACTTTTTGTTAGTGTGTTTGTCAGATCAACATTTATCTACCATTATGATAATTATCTAATGAAATAACAATTTAATTTCAGACTAGAGGAGCGCAACAAGCGGTCCATCACATTAGACGCGCACACGATTAGTGCGGCGGAGAGCGACTCCGTGCCCTCCGCCGCGCTGCCGGTGGAGCACAGGAGCGCGGGGGGAGGGGGGGAACCTGCCAGGGAGGGGCGCAAGTTCTGCGACGAGGGGGGCGTGTGAGTATCTATACTATTACATATACGATACGGCAATTGCAGAAAGAAATGGCGGACTTTTTTATGTCATCATATTAAGACATGTCCTTCCATGGCGTCACTGTACTAAATAATGTTAATTTTGAGGAATGATTATGTTGACTGAATTTTATGTGACTTGTGTTTGTAATTAATGGATTTACAAATCTGAAATAAATGATCGATTGATAACCGATGGTGAAGAAAGATTGTTGAGTGGCGACCACGAACTGTAAGACGCAGCGTAGGTAGTTCTCCACTGGGTGGACCGACGACATAGTGAGTCACAAGTAACCAGTGGATGCAATTCTTTCTAAGGTGAATTGTGTTCTAAGTCGGAGGCCTATGTTCAGCAGAGGACGTCTTCTGGCTGATGATGAATATACAGTACTGTAGTGTCCGGCAAACATCGAGGACAAGCGACGTGAAGGGAGAACTTGTACGCATGTAGAATGGATAATACGCTAACTGAGAATAAAATGTTGTATCTTTACGTAGTGGTAATTTTAGAAATAATGTAAACCACATTATTTAAGATGTAAAATGAAATGTAATAATGTACATACATACTAACGTTTATTTACATATTAGCAACATTATTTTAACGAAACTTAACTTGAATATCATTTAAAATTACTTACAAGTTATGACCAACAAGTTGGTAACAAGTTTGAAACTTTAACTTAAATATTTTGTACACTTTTAAATAACTGCACCAACTTTACAAGGATTTAATCATTTCAAATGTTGTTTTGATATCTTCGAACTATTAAATTCATTCATTTATTCATTCCATAATAATATTTGATACAATTTTATAAGACATAACATAACTGAGGCTAGTTTTTATATTCACAATATTTTTTTTAAATAATCAATACTTTACAGTACATAACAAACAAAGTCCTTAATAACTTGATTTAATGATCATTTAGATAGGCCCCCAAAGCTCCCAATATATGTAACACTAGGGGCTCATAGTTGCCCCCACATGTACCCCTAGAGGGTCACCGGGGTCCCGAGCGCTCTGATGTCCTCCATGACAGTTTGTAAGGTGTCGGTCGCGGTGCCGTCTATTATACGGACTCGCTTGTCTTTCTCGATCTACCCATAACAACAAGAAAAAAAATTGTTAAATAAAATAAACATAAATCAATATTTTTTAACTAATCTGAAATTATTACTACTTTTGTTTTAAACCATACTAACACTCATTGTGATCTAAAACCATTTTTACTTGAATTTAATTTCAATTTTATTGTTAAATCGTATCGTACAATATGCCATCATATGAAACTCTTGCATCATACATGTACGACTCATAAAATATGTCTTTTGTCAAATACTATCGTCAGAGAAGTGAATCCAACACGCAATTTGGAAAGCGTGGTGGAGTAAGCCCTACACCACCTTCATAGGGGAGATCAATACCCGGCAGTGGGACGCTACGATCTACACTCCTTCAAAGGGAAGACCTACAACCAGTGGGACACTGTGGGTTAATAGCGTAGAGTTGAATACTACAAAATAATACTAAGTGTGTCATCGAAAAGGACAGTAGATGCCATAGTAACTGCTATAGATGCTGTGGCGGCCATACTCGTAGTAGCAATCATAAAAAATACTTCAATTTTATTTAAAATATTACACAACTTAATAACTATAAATAACAATAAAGCCAAATAACGTACTTGACGGCGCATACTTATAATTATAGAATAAAGCGCCATCTAGTTTGGTTTCGGTGAAATACAGATGTGTATGGCTCAGTCTCTGGTGTAACGCTGGTGACGTACGCTGTTCGCTGATTGGTCGGTTGGGCTGTGTCATGGCGACCAATCAGCGCTTAGCAAAAGTAGCTCAGCTGGTCCGGCAGAGGCGCTACTGAGAGCTCGCGGTCGTGCTCCGAGGAGCTCAGTATTCATTTGGGGTTCACAGCGTTCGTCTCCAGGCGGAACACCTTGACTCCAAGTTAATTCATGGTATGGAACGTAATTGTAACGTGCAATGTGTTATTCTCCTCACCCGCTATACCCACGCCGAAGAACCATGGCTTCTAGGAGAAGCAACATCAGAAGTGAGATTTCAAGGGCTAAATGTTAAAGAGAAATGAGAGGATCAACGACATCAAGCAGCTACATCTAACGTTTAGATGAATGGAAGCGGTTGTTTCTCGGCTACTCGCACTCAAATTCCGGTGACGATGAATCGTAAGTCGTAAGAATTTGAATTAAAGGAGGTCCAATGTGATGGACTAACTTAAGATTTACAGATGATATTTGGCGACGACGTGGTCATATTTGCGTAAATCAAATTAATATGAAATTGATAGGTAGGTATGTATGTATGTAGGTACCTGTGCTCGGTAGTGCACATGTTGTGGCCACACGCACTGCTCGAAGTACCCGGCGACGTCGGGCGGGTCGTAGAGTCGCAGCACGCGCCTCGAGAGACACTCCGCGTACTCCAGCACTATGTAGTACCTGCCATAACAACCACTAGTATTAGCCTTCTACTTAGTTTTCTAGCGATGGCGGTCAAGTGGTTAGTGGGCTCGATGGCCGTGCAAAAGACACGAGGTGCGATCCTACGAAACATGCAAAAAGAGCCTGAGCTACCGGTGAAAGAAAACATCGTGAGGAAACCATAGCATGGTGGTAGGGCGTTTCCTATCGCTTGCCTGGCTAGCTACCAACCTCAAGTTGTAAAATCTGTCGCCAAGCACCTAACGGTGTGTTCTGGCAGCCTTCCTAGAGAGCCAGTGCATTCAGACTAGGCATACTCCATCTAGGGCTACAGTATCGCTAACTTCCGTGGTCGTGCGAACTTGTGGTCAAATGCCTAGCTAGTGTAGGATAAAAAAAGCTGGCCACATTAGGGTACAGCCGGATTATATAGGATTTGTTCATGCAGCATGTTGTGTTACTACAAATGACAACGTTAACGTTGACTCCCGACCCACGCGTGAACCTGTATTTTTGTTTTCTGAGTGCCAAATAAATAAACATTTTCATTTAAACTATTACAAGAATCGTATCACAAATTTTCATCACCTCAAATCACACAAGTCGTTAATAGGCGCGTAGTTCAACACTGTGAACCCCTCTACGATGAGGAACTTTTTTCCCCTGAGCCCCTCCCTGGCGGGGTCAGCCCCCGTCCCCGGTAAGAGCGTGGCGGTTGGAGTCGAGGACGAGGTGTAGGAGCGGTGCGCCTTGTTCCGTCCCTGGATGGTATCCACCACGTCACGGTAGAACGCTTCCATGTCTACAAGTAAAACAAAGTTTTATTATAAAATATGTCGGAACTCCAGGAAACCGATCCACGTCAGACGTAGTTCTTTAACGTGGGTACAGCCGGCGAGGAGAATACGCATCGCACGTTCAATAAATAGTCAGCTTTATACTGTTACAAGGATATTATAATAACTCGGGCATAAAGTGTTCCGCTTAGAGACGAATACTGCGAACCCCAAACGATAAACAGAGCTCCTCAAAGCACGTCCGCGCGCTCTGAGTGCCGGACCAGCTGTGCTACTTCCGCTACGGGCTGAAGGGATGTTCCGATTCAAGTAAATACGAGTATGTACTCGATATTTTTGTTTCGATACCAACTACTTTTAGCATCGAATTAATCTAGCGAGTATCGACTGGTATCGAAACAAATGTACTTGAATCGAATCATGTACGAACGAACAGAACTTTTTTCTTGAACGCATCTTATAATTACGACCTATGAACGCGCCGCAAATTGCGGCACGCAATCCCTGCCAACCCTCTTTCTCGCTCTTGTTGTATCATTCTCATTCTCTCAGCAGCCTCGGCGCGTCATCGCCCGTCACCAGCCAGCCAATAGCAGCCATTTGTTTGATTGGTTGAGCCAGCCTTATTGGTTCGATTGTCGGGAAGCCAGATATTTCGCCATAATTATGTTCTAACATTGTTTGTTTGGTGATCGAGTCGGCGTCAGTCCCTGTTGTTTGCTTTTGTTAGCGAAAAGCGAATAAAAAGGAGTAATGGCGCCTCCGAAATCCAAAGTATGGACTTTTTTCACGAAGTTAAATGATAACTCGGCCAAATGTAAACAATGTTTTCGAACGTTGAAATACTGTGGGAACAAATCTAATTTGTTTAAACATGCGCAAACACATGGAACAGTTTTGCAAAAGCAAACAAACAAGAATACTGCTGAAACAACTGAAAGGTAACGGCTTTTGTTTTTTTAAACCCAATAGAACAATAGCGATGGGGAGCTGTCGTCTGTCCATATTATCAATATAATTGGTGGATAGTGTAAAATTGACCTAAATTCTTATTTATTTATTCAGCTCATGTCGCTTACAGATACAATTTTCCAAAACACCAACATGGTATTATATCAATGTTTCAGTTCTGAAAATGCAACCAGGACATCTGAGTCAGTGATGCTCGTCATGGATATCGACCCTCAGCGCGATTGTCACCCAGGACCATCAACATCAAAAACTTCCGATCACAACATAGTCAATACTGTGCAGGAGGCCTTTCCTCGAGTTACTGGATGTAACTCAAGGTATTAAACCAGTTTCAGGTTGATATCTACATAACAATATAATAAAAAATAATAATTCATAAACTTGAATTATCATTGGATTTTTCTTTTCAGCTGGTGGTTTAAAATACGGAAAGATTGTTCAGGCACTGGTATTTTTTATCTGCAAGGACATGCGGCCTTTCAATGTGGTTGAAGGTGAAGGCTTTTTGTGTCTTATGAAGGAACTGGCACCGACCTTTAAGGTTCCCGGCGCAAAATTCTTGAAAAAACAAACTCAAGATAAGTACGACGCATGTGTGGCTGTTTGTAAATCAAGGTTGTCGAAAATAGACAATTTCTGTAGTACGCTGGACATATGGACAGAAGCCATGAATGAAGTGGGTTTCATGGGTGTCACATTACATTTTCAAGAAAATGGTAATATGTGTATGTATTACCTTGCGACACGTGCGTTAAATGGAAGACATACTGCTGACTATATATCAGAAACACTGCTTGATATTCTGAACAAATGGGACATACCACTCACCAAAATACATGCAGCTGTGACGGATAATGCCAGTTCCATACTGGCTGCCATAAAAGCAACTTTAGGCGAAAAAAAACATCTTCCTTGTTTTGCCCATACTATCAACTTGGTAGTTGAAGAAGCATTAAAATTACCCAGTGTTAAAGCAGCTGTATCTAAAGTCCGAGACATTGTTCAGTGGATTAAAAATAGTGTCGTGCAGTCAGACAAATTACGAAAGATTCAAATCCGCAATAACGTGACCGAGGCATCAGTTTTAAAACTTGTTGCTGACGTAAGAACGCGATGGAATTCCACATTTTATTTGTTGGAGCGTTTCTTAAAATTGAGAAGTGTTGTCAGAAATTATAATTGAAAGTGTAACAGCACCAGATATGCCTGGTGCTGTAGAAATTGAAATACTTCACCAGCTCACAGAGTTATTGAAACCATTTGAGTATGTGACGCGAGAAGCACCTGGACAGAAATATGTTACTATGTCCAAAATTATACCAATGCTTAGTTGCTTGAATACATAACTTAATAGCATGACACCAAACTCAATAGCCGTTAAAAAATGCAATGCAGTGTTACAATGAGAAGTAAAAAAAGATATGGGTTGATTGAATACAATGACCATGCAGCCCTTGCCACTCTATTGGACCCAAGGTTTAAAAACCTTCATTTTCAAGATCCAGCTGCGTGCGGAAGAGCCATAAATAAACTGACAAACATGGTCACCGATTAACAGAGTAGCCCAAATGAATCAGAGGACGAAGCCACATCTAACGAACGCCTGATTATGATTTTTGGCAGCACCACAAGGAATTGGCTCACGGTCACAAAAAGAAGAAGAAGAAGACTCACCAAGGAGACGAGGCGTCACTTTACCTCTCAAACCCTGTGGTTTCACTAAAACATAATCCATTTGCCGAATGGGATGACATGAAGTTCGTGTTTCCCTGCCTGTATAAACTACATATGCACTTCAATATTTACCAGTAGTAGCAACGTCGGTGCCGAGCGAAAGTCTTTTTTCCAAAGCGGGTTTTACGATGTGCAAAGCGAGAAACCGATTATCTCCTAAATATCTGGAGGAACTGCTATTTTTAGGAAATTTAGATAGGGATGAATTTTTTGCATAAGTCTTTGTTACAGAAATAAAATATAAAGAAAACCAATATTTTCATTATTCCTAAAGAAATTCTAAAACCTATCGATATAACTTAGTATCGATACTTTATGGTTACTTATATGAGTAGTATCGTCAAACCGTATCGGAATTCGGAACATCCGTAGCGCTGATTGGTCGCCATGACACAGCCCAAACCGACCAATCAGCGAACAGCGTACGTCACCACCGTTACACCAGAGACTGAGCCATACACATCTGTATTTCACCGAAATCAAACTAGACAGCGCTTTATTCTATAATTATAAGTATGCGCTGTCAAGTGTCACAGGTTTAGTGTACCAAAACTAAACTAGATGTCGCTCTAGTAAAGATGTTGTTACCCAGCGAGGAGAGGGTGTCGTAGTTGTTGTGGTCCAAGTTGTCACAGCGCACGTGCCGCGGGCTGTCGTCCGGGTAGAAGTACCGGTCCTGGTTGAACACGTGCACCGGACACAGCCTCTCGAACAGCCGGCTCGCCAGGGTGGTCTTACCGCCGCAAGTCACTCCTGACAGACAACATACGGACGCGTTTACTAGCGAAGGGAGTGTAGGCATGCCATGTTTGGTATACATATAATTAATGACATAATTTTTTCCGTGCTATTTTTATGAGAGTAACATTATGCTGAACATTTCTTATATTTTGAATAATCTTAAAAATAGTAATAATTACATTCTGAATTAAATAAAAAAATACGAGTAATTTGTCGTTCCATTATCTTAATAAAACTGGGCGTCATACTTTTGAAATATTATCAATTACAAATATAATAATAAGACATTTAATGTTTTGCTTCAAGTTTCTATAAAATGTGTGTGGACTTGTGAGTGCCTTTGAAAATAATTATAATATAAGTGGAATATAACTCACCTGAGATCCCAACAATGATCCACTCGCTCCTCGTGTGGGGGTCTGTTGCCTGTGCCATCCTCACTTTACTCTCTTGTGTACAGTGACGTCTCAACTGTGAGGATATAACGCTGACAATTTCTATAATGCTATTAAAGATCGTCGTGATTAAATAGCAAAATTATCTTTAGTAATGTGCTGATTTTTTTATGACAGAATCACATAAGTAACTCTAACTTTATGCACCAATAAACTTTGAATAATAATCTGTATCAAAGCTTTGCTTTAAAATCACAGAATATGGTATGATTATATTTTTGCTAAAAGTTAGTATGTGAAACTTTCCATACCGTGTCAGATCTGTCTCTTATTGAAGTGGTTGATAATGTATCAAATCTCAGTTTCAAAACCCTCCTGTAACTGTAAAGTTATATCTATATATTTATTTATATTTTATTAAGACAACTAAAGCGTGTTTTATTTATATTTTTAATGAATGAAAAACGAGACGTGTCATTGTTGAAGACATGAACTACTCATTTCATCCCTGACGAAGTTCACCGAATGTGAACCAAACTATAGTTGGAGCTTTATTTATATTGTATCATATGTGTGTAGTTGAATACAGTAGTGTCACAGACATGGGTAGAGATGGTAGAGTGAGAATGCCATGAGCCCCCCGATGAACAACAGCCCCCACACAGCGCAGCCTAGCAGGAAGTACGCGGGGGCGGGGATCAACCCGTATATTGTTGTATCTGGAAAATACAATCACTTCAATCACTTTTACTTGTAATTATTTATGTACCTAGTTAATTCTAGAAAAGTCATGTTATAGATAGATAGTTGTATTAAGTAGTTATAAGTAGATAGTAGATGAATTAAAAACAAAAAACATTAAAAAAAAAATTACATGTACCAACCACAAGTGGCGGCCTTATCGCTAAAAGTGATATTCATATTCATTTATTGGCAAAAAAAATGTACACGTCAAACATAGTAGTTACAATAACATCATTACACATTGTAAAACAAAATTCTTAAATATAACTCCGAGTACTAGTGTACCACTATAGTCTAATAATATTATAGATACAAAATAAATAAATAAAATAAATAAATTGCTCATAAATTACAATCATTAAAATAATCTTCTGAGTAATTTACACCCAACAAATTCATCAAAATCGTAGACCGCCTCCTCGACAAGCCAACGCTTTAGGCGAGTCTTAAACGACATTAGACTAGAAGCTGCAATGACGTCATCAGGCAACCTAGATATATATTAATGATATTACCAATGCATTGCCAAGTTGGGCTCACATAAATTTATTTGCAGATGACACACATGTAGGTATCAGAGACAAATGTATACATAATTTAGAAATTAAAATTAGTATCGTTATGGAATTGTTAAAGGAATGGTTTGACGCAAATGGAATTGTTCTTAACTCTGATAAAACCATCTCTATGCAGTATCAGTCAAAGTTAGGTATTTTCAGGAATTCCATTAGTAAAACAAATGTATTTCTAGGTTATACAATAGATAATACAATTAGCCATAATGCGCACATCGATAAAATTTGCAAGAAAATGGCAAGTGGTAATTATGCTTTATTTAAACTTAAGCCATTACTAAATAAAAAGTCGCTCATCTCTGTCTATTATGCCTACGTGCATTCTATTATAAGATACGCTATTACTGTTTGGGGAAATGCTAAAGATATCATAAAAGTCTTAAAATGTCAAAAACAGTCTATAAGAACAATTAACGGTTTGAAAAAACGTAGTCCTGCGAGAAAACACTTTAAAAAAGATAAAATAATGACAGTTATATCACTTTATATTTATAGTTGTTTATTAGAAGTACACGAGGATAGGGAAATACCGGAAAAAAGAATTTCACGCAATAATAAAAAAGGGCGAATCCTACCAATAAATAGATTAGCTAAATGTAAGAAGCAGGGGCTTTATACCAAAATACTGATGTATAATAAATTACCTAATAGTGTAATGGATCTCAATTTTATTACATTCAAACAAAAAATGAAGTATTTTTTTGAAAGCAATCCTTTTTATAAACTCAGCGAATATATGTCAATGCAGCTTGTACGAGTAGAATCATCGTTCTTGTGTAACAAACAACCATTATAAAATATTAATAATAACTAAACAAAGCAATTTTAATGTAAATATTTGTCATGAGAACTATTAAACTAAGAACTAATATTAAGTAATCGTATATAAATGAGATTTGTAAGTTAAATTTTTTAAGTAATTATTCATTCAAATGTAATAAGACTTGCCTGTAACGAACGTTATTTAAAGGTCAATAAATATTACTTTACTTTACTTTACTAGATATCTTCCAGGCAGCCTTTGGGTAGAGATTATTGACAAAAATAATGTGTTATATAATTAGGGCAGCTAGTTTCAAGGTGGGAGAGGAGAAGCTGCCTGCAAATTATATTAATTATTTAGTCAAGACATACAGTATGTTAACACTAACTTTTAAAATTTGTAGTTTTGTATGCAATTTATAAACTTATGAACCAATTTAAAAAAGATTTTTTTATACAAATGTACAATATACGTAACGAAGGCTATATTTACTGTTGGAAAAATTAGAGATCCTTGAAAATCTTTACTAAAAATAAACCCAAAGTGTTAAACATTTGCCATAAAATATACACCTGTCTATACTAAGCCGAGAATGGTTGCTAGTCTTAAAAATCAATTTAAAATATTAAGAACCTAGATAAAGCCTAATTAGTGGGTAAACCTGTTTGCAGAACTACTTAGTAAAATAGGCTGAGAGCATGAGCATGAAGATACAAAACCAGCTGTAAAAAAGTACATAGCTACTGATTGATAGATATAACTTCAACGTACCTTCATCAATAAATGGGTAAGTGTTAACCCAAACTGCCAGCAGTAGGAACACCGCGAGCGTAGCCACCAACACCAGCCTCCCGAGCGTAGAGTCAGCCATCGATGCACACATTCACTCCAATATACACCTTCAATGTACTACACATAACCACTATAATCCTTTGTAGCAAATATGACACATTTATTATCGCCCTTCCTAAAACTGAAGATTTTGTCGATGAAAAATCACACTTTAGTTCTTTTCCGTTAGAGTTTCAAAGTAATAATAACAGTTCTCTGTTTTTGAAACTTGTTTTTTTATAGTTTAATATTTTTAAAGTTGCCCCTCTTATTCCTAATAGATTTCTTCTTCTTCTGATTGTCTTCAGGAAAGAGAATGGACTTTTCTACTACTTCCTTGACTTCAATCTTATCAAAGACGGGCTGTCTCGTCACCGCGCGCGTCACTATCTGTTAAAACAATAGTCACTTAAGTAAATAATGACATTAACATTAACTTTTAGACTAATACAAACATGTATGTGATAAAATAAATATTTATCGTGTTTTATATTTTTGCTGTGCTTTATGAAGTGTAGGAATGAAATTTGAAAGAATTTTGAATTCAGATGTTTTAATTTGAAATGAGAGAACACAGGCTCTTAGCTCGCGAGTTGGTCAACTAACAGGTTGCTAATGTTATCACATTATTACTCATTTATTTATTATTTACTAAAACTTGATACTATTACTTGATTAATACATTTGCATTAAAAACATAATTCTAACAAAGAAAATAGTAAATGAAAAATTTAAAGATATTATAGTTTAAAATTTCATATATAGAAAAGTGTAAAGCATCAAGTAAAGTAAGGAGACACTACAAGTTATTCCTGCCTATATTATATTTACTGAACTCCATTACCTACATATCTTATCTGCACACTATTCAAATTATTTACTGAAGTAGTTTCATAATCACAGTAATATATATGTTATTAAGATAAGTAATTGTTCAGTAAGTCAAGGATGTCTGTCAATTTTGTGATAACTGAGCATTAAAACATATTTTTTTCAACATTCTTATCAGACTGTGGTCTATTAGCTGAATATATGCCTCCTCTTCCTAGCGCCATTAGAGTGGGTCCTGTGCCGAGGGCCAACAAAATAAATAGTTATTTGTTCTGTATATAAGAAGTAGAAAGGCATAAATACTTTATGACAAATGTTGCTATTGTACAAGTAAGGTATACTTACTTTCTCAGCCGTCTCCTTATCTAAAGTGGGCTCGGAAAGCTTTAGCAGTTTGGAGATGATTTCCTTGTTCTTGTCAGAGTCACTTGCAACACTAGGTTTCTTATTCTTCTTTTGTTTCTTAGTTACTCTCCCACTTTGAGGCTCAGGGTTGATAACTGAAGAAAATTTATTTATTCTTAATGTAGTATTTTATGATAAATAGATGGCATTTATACTTAGTTCACGAGTTGAGTGTAAATTGAAATACTTAAATTCAAATAAAAACTGTCATTTTACTATGAATGTATACTTTGATTATTTTCACAGCAATTTTTAACTATCAGACTGTATTGTTACAGCTGAATAGCTGCCGGTAACAATAAGTATGACATAGAATATAATAGCTAACTAAACGAAATGTGCAAATAGTTCTAATGTCGACCTATCCACCGCACAATGTACATAACCTATTGACTCGCTAAAGCTACACATTAAATGAATGACGCAAACTATTGTGCCTAGTAAATTTCAATGATACCTTGACCCGCCGCGCTCTGGGATCGTCCACCACGCTTCTTTTGCTTGCCGATACTTTCTGAAACAATACGTTTGTTTACATCTTACTTTTTATGAAAATATGAAATGAATCAGTAATATAACCTCACCGTCAGGGTCCACGAACTCGAGAGCTTGTCTCACCAACGCTGCAGACATTTTAGTTTGTAGAACTCTGATGAAAACATTTATTTCTTCTCAATTTCACACGGTTTATTGCAGCAAATTGACAAAACTTCCTAAATCCTAACCTCAAACTCACAAACTGGGTGAAATATAATCTTTGACAGATTGACATTTCTGTTTGACGTCAAAGTTGCTATGTTTTTTTTCATATATGGCACTATACAATTTGTATATATGCCAACGTCAATTTTAAAAATTTTCAAGATTTAAATCAATAAAAAAATATCGATTTAAGTCACATATCAAGTAATAAGTCAACGTTATCAAGTTAAAGTCACATCTTGTAACCTCGTAAAGTGGTAGAGACTTTACCAGGGTTTATGGAGATTTCCCGTGAATACAAAAAGTATAAGTTATTCTGTCTCTAAATCGGTTGCTCACAATCAACAACTAATACTACATATTAACCACTCACGCGTCCTGGGACAACGTCGCTATACGCCATCTTACGTCCGGGACTTTTTAGACGCCGAGCATTTATTGCCTTGTTAACAATGATCTAGTTTGTGGCGGAATTAAAGCAGCTACAACGAAGAAAAAAATATGTACAAACTCTTTAAAGAACAGAGATTAAAACTGCATATTCAAATTGATCCGTCAACTGAATCTTCCATACTAAAAACTGAGAATGCAATACACGAAAACCGGTTTGGACTCTCCTGTGAACCAATATTTAAAGTCGATTTTTAGATCGATTTATTGCTTTAATTATTCATACATTATCATCATCGTGGAGCACTGATTTTCAAAATTACTTTAATACATAACAATCATAGAAATAAAAACTATAATTAAAGTATTTACGACATTATTGCCGGAACTTCAAAATGTTCACCCAAACACAAACGGTTGATGAGCCGACTGAAGTTCTCATTTTTTTTCTTCGGTTGCGAAACATGTGACACTGACATCTTTCGGTTTTTTAGTGTACTTTTGATAACGACCTAAAAGAAGATTTATTTCAAATCTAAATCGCTAGATGCCGCTATTTGGCAAAAATTAAAACCACAGCACGTGGAAACTAAAGTATCCACGGACGTAAGACCACCCCTTTTTTTTGATACTATGCTATCCACGGACGTGTGAGTGGTTAAAACATGCAGCATCACTAGTTTTGCAATAAATACAAACATAGAGATGCCATTTTTTCGGTGAACGCGGGAAAATTCCAAAGTTGCTATACTCTCTTGAGTATGTAATGTGTACTTTTTTAATTAATATAGCGTCATACGATTAGCATTTTTGCCATATTAATGTTAATATACTGATTAGTGTTATATTTTGTTTGTTCATAGTTTTTGCATGCTGTACCGCGCTTTTAATGGCAACAGTGAGCCAGCAACGGTGGAGCGGCGGGAAGACCCTGGACATGGCTCAGCTGCGCCACTGCCGTCACATAGATATGAGGTAATTCTAGACTATATAAAACCTAGTGTAGGCAAGCTGTAACCCAGTGCAAACTTGTTCCCTAACTACAACATTTTTCTTAAAAGACAGTTTTAGCCGCTTGTTTGCTCCACAAATCGTTCTAAAGCAAATGTGTGTTAATTTTTAACGACTTCAAAGAAAAGAAGGTAGGTAATCAATTCGACTGCTTTTTTATGTTTGTTACCCGATATCACGGAGTCGGTCGGTCCGTGAACTGACATATATTTAACTGTATTTTAATTGTTTAAAAAGGTTTCTCCCCATGTGCTCCCAAATACATTTTGTCATAATCATTCCAATAGTTTGGTTTTCTAAAATCAAAATTTTAACCTAACCGAAAATATTGTATACCTAGTTATGCATCCTGGAACCCTGCGTGGGCGTTAGAACTGCTGAGTTACGTCTGGCTTCACGGTGGTCGTCCCGGACGCATAGCTGATAAGGAGAATGCTCCTGCTCAGTTTTAAGTTAGATTTAAGTTAGTTATAATTCAACTCGCCAATGTATCGGACATTAAATAATTATTAAACAATTTTTAATCTTTTTAAAAAACAAATCTCGCGTTCCCCAATCTTGACTACCTCCTTATATTTATCAATGCTTGCCAAATTGAAGTGTTTGCTTGCATAAAAAAATAACAGGGTTATTGATTAGGTTGTACCTACTACACCTATTTTGTGCTGAGGTTCATTATAGTGTCTAATCATGAAATTTAACCACTCCAACGGCTGTCTGGTATCACAATTTCTAGGCCACCCAAAGCCCTCTGATATACCTAGTCTAAGATGATTACAACAAACAATTGGTTTTACAATTTAACGTATCATCCAACCCATGACAGCGCTCAGTTGTAAATACCAGTCCTCCATTCACGACCTGAATCGCGATTCTTCAATTTTACCTTACTTGCATGATCCCTGCAATTCGTGATGAGTTGTTACATCCGTACATCCAATTTCTTAGAAGTACCTCAGCTACCTGTTGGGTACTATAATATATGTTGTGCTGGTGGAGTCACTGACAGTGGTTTTCCCCCGCAGGGCCCCCCCACCCCGTGCCCGGCGCGCGTGGAGTACGCGACCCCGGTGTTCGCGCGCAACTACCAGGGCGTGTGGAGATACGTGGTGCAGATACCTTACGAGGGATACTTCACGCAGACCGTCGAGGTCACCAGGTACCGACTACAGATATAGATACAGATGCAGATATACGTGGGAATCTCGTCGTTTGCCTTCTGCCGTTCCCCACTGCTCAACTACTAACTCAAATTGAGGGGTTATTGTTACCCACAGCTTGACTTGATGCAGTTGAGCAGTGGGGAAGTAGTATCTGCAGCTACGCTTTTCTTTTGAGTAGAGTAAGTTATCAGAAGAGAACAACGTCCATTATTTGTTGTTGTAAGGTCAGTGGGAAGTTGGCTGCTCTATAACCATGCTGGTTCTGTTGTAGATGCATGCAATCCCGCTGTCACTACCTGGAGGGCGGTTGCCTGAGCTCTCCGCGCTGGGTGTCGCTGCTGGTCGCCGAGCTGCACTACCCTGCCACTGAGCACAACATACAGGTAAGAGTGTCGTGTGCTTAGCATACTTGATTTGAGAGCGGCGGCTCATGAAGCAAGTTTGCATGAAAATTTCTTACATTATATTTAGTTGTTTAGGTTGTTATATATTTGGCTTCAGCTTTTCAAACTAGCTTACTCGTATATCTAGCAGTTTATACATATTTATTGTAAGTATAGGTATATATTATTATTTTATTTGTACTTGTGCTCTTTGCACCATGTTATTGGTTCTTGTTCCAGGAGTACCAGCAGTACCTGCAGAACCGCGGTGGTGGAGGAGCAGGCGGCGGCGGTGCGGGGAGCGCGGGGGACACGGACTCCAGCTCGGAGAAGCCTCCGCACTGCGACGGACACGACGACCTCGGCTGCTTCCAGGTATACAAATCACTCAAAAATCAATTTACTTATGTTATTTTTAGGTATGGTATCATACATTATGTATTTGACAGTGGTAAGGTACAATATCGAGTTATAAAACAGTCGTGTTTAGTCTTAGTACAGGGCATCCTCAGGAGATGTTGACTGTTCAAGTTTAACTAATGTCTACTACGAGCGAGCTGTAACGCTATTTTAAATAATGAACTTCTCATTAAGAAGTGATTTCCTCAAAATAACGACACTCTTTTAAAGCCTACAAATACTATTTGAGAAACTCGTCTGTAGTAGACATAGACGACTGATGAAGTGAATAACACACGTGCTGTGTTCAGGTCCGGCTCTACTACGACTGGTTCCTGGTGCCCGGCTCCTGCAAGTGCTGGAGGCCTGACTACTTCGCGCGTTACGTGCGCCGCCGACAGAACAACGAGCTCTGAACATACTCACTCACTCACTCACTCATCACTTGTCAACTTTGCATAGCGTATAATGTGCGGCAATAATGCTGATGATTGGTAAATTACCGGTAAGGTCTCGACGAAATCTGTGTCACGCTCCCTACCTCGTGTCAAAGAGACCTAAGAATCGTGACTGCATAGCCAAGGCAAATATAGTGGTTCAAAATGTTCGCCGCTACTTGTATGTAACTACATGTAAAGCACTCACGTTGACGCTTATTCTGTAACACTAACAATAGGCGCAATAATCGGTCAGTAATTTTACTTTCTGGAATGTCATTACTTAATCAAGAATTTCAAACGTCTCTTGTAACACAAAGTAATATGTCAATGCAAGACAGCGTCAGTTATTTTTATAATATACGAGTAGTTACGAAATTGAAAAGGTTATTGACAGCTATAAAAACAGTTAGTCACTTAAATCCACCATATGTCATGATATGTCACGCTATCTTACTCTCTCTCGAGTTAGTTGCTTTATAACTAACTAAAAAAAAGATGTCGTGATATAGGCAGAATTAAAAGGTGAACCTTCAATGAAAAACCATAATTTGCTTACCTTAAGATGTACAGTTTTGACATTCGATATCATATTTTGCAAATAGGGAAATGGCTGAAATGTATAGCGCGTAACTAAATTAAATTAAATATCGAATTTTAAAATTGACGTAAGTCTTGGTAAGTGTATTTTAATTCAATAACTTATTCAGAATAACAAGAGACTACTTATTACTTGACTCATTTATTTTATTGGTAGATAACCTAAGATCAATTATTAAATCCAAGGAGTTATGTTGTACGAAAATTGCATATTGTACTAATAAGACATCCACATAACATACCTAGTAAGTTCATAATGTATGATTCTGATTTAGATAATTCAGATGAATAATAAATAATTATTCATACTTCTAAACCGGCTTTACCTTGAATGTAATGTTTCGATTACTTATACATGTTTAAGAAAGCTTCTCTACAGTACCGTAATTAGTAACATTCATATATCCCGTTAATTAATTTTATTTATAGGGATTTGCGACAATCACTTTCACAAATCCAGTCTGCGGATATTGTTTTGCTTAGACAAGCATGGAGGCAGACTTTATAATACCATAATATATTAAAGTAACATTGAAACTTTTAACGTAGATAATTAATTTGGTGCTAAGATATTCGTTGTGACTCTAAGACTGTATTTATAATTACTTTACTATTGTATATTAGGTATTACGAACCAAATCTGTATAATTTTAATGTTCAGGAGATCTCGGTCGATCATTATAGATTTATGTCTAACACAGAATATAATTTAGTATCTACAAAGGACAGAGATTGTTCACAAGTAATTAGGTAGGTAACATACTCGTAGCTTGGACATTCTTTGGGAATTGTATAATCGGCTCAACTTGCATTTATTTATTTTAGTTAATTGTAAGTTAAAATAAAATATGATTGGTATTATTATTATGATCTGCATAGAAAAAATATTTAATAGTTAAGCATAGAATATATTAAGTAAATTATTTTGAATAAAACATATAAAAAATATTACAACTTCGCTTTAATTTACTAGTACTCGTATGTAGAGTGAGATAAAATACTTAAAAAATATACAATGACTAATAACTGTAAACGCAGACTAAATTAATCTGAATAACTACAGCAACTAAATAAGTGAGATACCTACTCTTAAGGCGGCCAAGAACTATTACAAAAATGTCATATCTAATATGCTAGTATTCTGTGAAAGTTACTTTGAATACTCAACTATTGGAATTCTACAAATTGAAGCACAACCTTAAATTATGAAATATCTGCCTTATAATGGCAAAATATGGTATGAAATACAAAATTCCTAAGAACACTACTTATTATTATCAAAGGATACCTATAGTGTATATATCTTCAATATCGCGTAAGTAATCGCAAGTACGTTACATTATAGCTAACTTATATTGCCTTACTGCATTTCGCTCAAGTATGATAATTCATAGATATAGATCTACTCTTACCAGTTTCAGTTACATCTTCCCAGAGCTTCATTTTGCTCTTTAAAATAATCATCTTGATATCCGGTTGCTTTGTCCAACCATACGTATTGTTTGGTTCTTATGTTAGTTACCCGTGAATTGTCGATCCAAGGATTCTTTTCCCTATGTGTTAGTTTACACAATGATAACTCCATCTCCATTCGTTTCTTCTGGAGTCGAAGTCGTCTCACCATTGTTTTCTTCGTCAATATCAATCGTGGTTTCTTCAGTAGTAGTAGCATGATCTGTTACCACATAACTGACAACTTGTGCGTTAAAGTTGAGCTGTTGCGAAGTTTCATTTCCATCGGTCGTTACATTTTGATTGGAATTATCAGGATTAGTTTCGGCATTAATTCCGTCGTTTTCGTCATTGTTCTGTGTATTCGATATTACATTTGTTGCTTCCTCGTTATTTTCTGATTGAGAACCGGCGATGTCCTCTCGGTTAGCGAGTGGTGCTCTCCGCCTGCTGTATATCACTACCGATGGAACACCGTTTTTATTGGAGAATTCTACGTAAGTGTCATTGTAGGCAGGAGGAGGTTCTTCATATACATGTTTGGGTCCCCCGGGGTCGGGTATCTGCTCGTCTCTCAGGCACTCGGAGTACGGCGGAGGGAGATCCACGCTGAATACTTCATTGTACTCTCCTGGACGAAGATCTGTACTCGAAATTTCTTCTTCAGGAATAATCACAATGCTGTTGTCTATTGCTTGACCTGAAAAAAAGGAGGGTTGTTACTTGATGATACTTCTTTAAAAGTTTATTACGTACTCGACTTTAGGTAATGTGCTTACATACGTTGTTCATGGTGGGACTAGGTGCGATAGAAATACTATTGCCACTTATTCCATGGTACTAGTGTAACAGACTCTTAGTATTAGCTAGCTTCTTGCTCATTGTTTGTGTTAAAGCAATGTAACTTACGACTAGTAGCTCGCACGCTCGGTGTGGGCCACTCCTGCGATCGCCTCCGAGCTGAAACGTACAGATCTTTTAACAATTATTTAAATATATAAGAGATAACTACGGAACTGGACAGTAAGATTACTCTGCAGGAAGTAAACGAGGTAATTTCAGTTACTCATCTAATATTATTGTTAACAGGTACCTATAGGCTACAGTTTATCAATTATCACCTTACAGAAATACAAGTGAAGAAAGACTTAACATTTAACATTTAGACATTAGTTGTCCCGTGGTTACATATCCCGTGGTGGTGCCTTACAGGGGTCTGGAATCGTGACATCTTATTTTTATTCGTCGTATAAGATTGTGTCTGATCGATGTATGGCTAGCTATGCAACCATTCAAGAGAGTACAATAAAAAAGCAGTTAAAGCAAAATATGATATTCTTCGCTGAAAACTTATATCAAAATAGTGACAGTATGTTCTCACATTTGAGTAGGTTGAGGTCGAGACACTTGTCTATAGCCCGCACGAGCACCACCACCAGCACCACCAGCGCCGAGCCGAACAACCAGGCGCGCAGGGCGGCGCGCGGGGACAGTCCCGCCAGACCCCCCGCGCCACCCACGGGGGGCAGCGGCGGAGGGGCGGGGGGCGCGCTCGGGACCACCCACTCCACGTTCACTTGCTGGGGATATTAAGTTAAATAATGAGGAAAATATATCTTTCTATCATCCAGGACTGTTGCAATAAAAATATATATATGAGAATCACACCTCAGCGTCAATGTTTTAAGACCTGTATCTTTCCTACTTGAGAGCTCCATCTGCTCATCTTTACATATACAGAGCTCACTTGTCAAATTACCTACTTGTGTAGCAGGATAAAAGTGATTGAGTAGCGACATACCAACTGTGCGCTGACAATGTCTAATGTCAACTGCTACTCGAATTCTGTTAACTCTACATCCACACTTCATTAGCAGCTGAAATCATTTTTAATGAAACATTGTTTTCCTATTTAAGAACCTTGTTTCTAACGGTAACAACAACGGCAAGCAAAGTGAGTTGATGGCCTTGTTGGATGCGCAGTGATTTTCTTTACATATTTTTGGCGGACTGTCAATAGATACTTAGTGTAAATTCTCACAGCGTAACTTTTAACTCAAGATATTTTCCGATCATTATGAAGTGAAATACTGACCCCGGGCAGTCTCGCCATGTCGTTCCCGGGGTGCGCGAAGAGAGCGGGGTCGAGCTGGTGCAGAGGGAACCGCTCCCAGCCCGGGCCCGCTCCTTCGGACCCCGGGCTCAGCCGAGCGCCGTTCACACCGGGGAACCCGCCGATCCTGGAGAACCAAACGATTGATCTTATAGTATGTTCAAGCATTCCTCTATCGGCTGTGGATATGGGTTGAAGTAGAAGTGTAGTAATAAGTTTACTATTAGAAAGTATTTGTAAATGTATTAAATTAAACTTGCATTCAATAGAACTAGAGCTCTACAAAGTGTTGCCAAGAGGACAAGACGTCAATGTATGTGACTTTTAAATAAAAAAGCAACATGAATATTTTTTTCATATTAGAACTCTCATCCGACAGACTAAGACAGGCGTCTTTTCTAAATGTTGTTGAAATCGGTTGGCAAATAATTGTAGAAGTATTTTTCTCCAAAAATGCGCGAAATACATCTCTAAACAAGGATGCCTGACGGATCAAATTTATACAAATTCGTAAACTTCTATATGTATACCAAGTTTAGCCAAGATTGGTTGGGACTACGACCTGCAAGTACGGAACATGTCAGCTTAAAACATGGCAGACAAATAAGTACAAAATATGTTGAACAGCTCAAAGTTAGTATCGAGACTACGAGTATGCCGTCCTCATAGTCGTATCATGTCTATTCGTAGTGTACCTGAATATAGGCTGTGGGTTGGGTGCGTATGGCGAGTACGCGTAGAAGGTGAGCCCGGGGCGCGGCTGCAGGCGCGAGTGGAGGCGCTCGCGGTCCACCTGCAGCCGCACCAGCTCGCTGTAGGGCTTCGAGCTCAGCCACGAGGACACCGAGATCCACGGCGGGAGCGTGCCGCCGACCTGCATACCGCTCTACAACACACAAAATAACATATCGATTGTATGTAAACAAGAAAGTCGTGTGACGAAGAGGACTATGAGAATGATTGATGGTAGCGCCGGGAGGGGGCGCCCTAACAACATGTGGATGAATTGTGTGAAAAGGAATAATTGTGAAATGAGAGTG
The DNA here is from genome assembly GCA_947049295.1 of Ligdia adustata. Classification (NCBI taxonomy): domain Eukaryota; kingdom Metazoa; phylum Arthropoda; class Insecta; order Lepidoptera; family Geometridae; genus Ligdia; species Ligdia adustata. Next base: position 9,894,266 of record OX346237.1, read on the forward strand.
AGTGACGAGATGACGGCTGATAGAGTAGAATGAAAGAGGAAGACATGCTGTGCCAACCCCACGTAGTGGGATAAGGTCAAGAAGATGATGATGAAGATTCATCTGTTTATTCCGATTTTAGCTATTGGACAGATCGGAATTGAACGGATTTCCACCTAAACCATCAAATAGTGTTTTAGTTAGATATATTGTTCGTACCTGCTGCGCTGACAGTGGTTTGTTAGAAACACAGGTTCACCTACGACAGAGTTACTCGTATCCGCAAAATGTTGACTATCCCCCAGCATAAGGCCCACGATATCTGCTTTACATTACAATTATTAATTTTCCAAATTCTGATATTGTTCACTATATTATTTTCCTAATTATTATATTTACGCATTATTAGCCAACGGTAATAAATATCTGTTAATCGATAATAAAAGCTATCTTAAACAAATATGTGAAGATTGGCAGACTGAAGATACTTTTTAGACTGAAGACTTTTTTTTCAGTTAATTTGATTTAAAAATTAAACAACTTTACGGATTTTGATAAACTTTATTATATTGTGAAAAAAACTAGTATAAATATCGGTCTCAAGTCGCGAGTGACTCTGTTTCTTTTAGGCAAGCGAGCAACATCTTATACAGGTGCGTTACATCAGGTGAATGGCAGTCAAGCGCAAGCCCGTTATCTAAACAATAAGTGTATATAAGAAAAAAAAACCGTTAAAAAAGTTAATTTAAATTATCTGTAGATCTTAAATGGTCTATAGTTGGGTCTGCTATATTTTTTTTTGTTGTAGTTACTCATTTTGTTATTGATAATAAAGGTAAAAATTTAAATGAATATTCGAAGCGCATTATGGGCTACAGTGCAGGTAATTTATTGAGTTGAGGTTAACTGATATAGCTGGTTAGTTACTCGTCAGTAGGTAGGTAGGTACCGCCTGCAATCGATTGTAGGTATATAAGCCGTGCAGCGTGGAGGAGTTCAGCTGGTATCTAGGAGGTGCTGGTGTTATGAAATCGGAATAAGGTAATTTAGTAATTTGCTATTCGACCAGCTAGTTTTGGTGTTAGTGATGTCGGTAAGTTGGTTCTGTATAGAGATACTCTCAAGTGCTGTAGCTACGACTTACGTATTAAGTAGACGTATTTCAATAGTCTTTGTTAGCAGAAGTAATAATAATGTTTGATGCTAATAAAAAAATATTCAAAGACAAATACAAATATCATTTGAAATGTATTTTATTTATAAAACTAACGCGTGTTTGATTCAATTATTTTTTATTTTTGTATTGTTATAATTACGAGGATTTATTTATGATATTTCACTACGCTACGGTTGGTTCTTTTTCTACAAATTTTCTTGTTAACTTCTTTATCGGAATTGTCAATGGAGATATCGAAAACATATCAAGATAAGTATCACATACTCAACGATCAACTAATTTATTGTACCTAAATATGTATTGTACAATAAAACAACTCTAGGTATAATATGGTTTAAAAAGTCAATAGCTATATATTTACGAAAGTTCTTTTTCTACTCAATTTTGAAAAATATTTTAACAAAAGCTGTTGTGATGGATACAGTGTAGAGCTGATGTCGTTCGCACGGTGTGCTGTGAGTCAGCAAGGAGCAGTAACCCTGTATACTGTAATGAAGAGTTCGTCTCATTGACCCTACACGTTGACTTCTTCCTAAGTGCCTACATCATTTATCTTGACATATTTAATGCCAACGTAATTTACCTATTTACGTCATTTTTGTATGTTTTGTTAATTCGTGGCAAATATGAAAAAAACCTATTTTTTTTTGGAATTTGTTACTACATAAACTTGATACTAAAAAAAATTACATGTTGCGTAATATTTACCTACTATATCTTCTTTGATAAAGCTTTGTTGTTGTTTTGTGCGTCTATCGCACACTTCGAAAAATTTATTCTCCCTGCAAATATTTAATTTAGTTTAATCCTTCAAAATACTCAAAACCCTACCTACTTAGACCTACTTAGAATTGTGTAACAAAACTTACTTGCATTTAAATAGCAATTAATAATAACGTTATCATATGTTTTACTATATAATACTTGTACACAGTGTTACACACTTCAAAGAGGATAGAAATTTCATTTAAAAAGAAAAAAACAAAAAGCAAAATAAATATTATAATTATAATAATAAATTTATTAAAAATTTTATTTCATTTTTACTATTGATTTATTAATTACATAAGATATACAATGAACTGAATAAGTATGTCATGATTGAACTAAATTTTAAAACATATAGCTATTTAGTCAAAATTAAATTAATATACCAATAACACTATGTTAGTATAACATAGTCAAAAATCTAAACCTATATCAGCCCCTCGTCCAAACGTCTCCATAACACTAGCGGCATTACGAATCGCTAATGAAATGCGCTGGCCGAGAAAATGCCCAGAACTTAGGTTTTCCTTACTTAGAACGTAAGTGTAGTTATACTACGAGTAGATACGAGTCGTACATTAGCTGCTAGTTCTTGAAGTCCATGTATGTGTGTCATTAGCCACGTCGGATCACACGCAATCGATTTCAAAACAATAAGTGATCCGTCCAGTTCCCGCTGCATTTAGCGTACCTATAGCTCTACTCGTATAGGTATATACTAAACAAATGAAGGAATTTATACAAACCTATTTAATTAATAATTAAGTGATGCTCTCGCCAAAGTTACACAAATACTCTGAATTCTGGGCGCAGTTAACTAAGACGGAGAAGCAATTCTTAACGATATATCGCAGATTTCCTTGTTTTTTAACATTGGTACCTAAATAAGATTTAATATCAACATTTTATAATTTATCAAAAACGTTTCTTTTTATTCTCTGTAGAGTTATTATATTTTTCAATTAGTTATGTCACGCTAGCTCTACGAGTATAGTGAATTGTATACCTGCTATATATTGATGCAGACGAGTTTTTTTTTTGTGACGCTAGAGTTTATATTTTATCGTTGGTACCTTTGTTAGCTACCACAATCGAGAATTTGCGCAAGGATTTTCGGAGGACTTACGGCGTCTCATCGAAACGAAGCTATTCGCGTAAATTCAGCTTGATTGTAATTTTTTTTACATCTTGGATCAGTTCTACTACTTTCAGCCGTAGGACCGGGATAACGTAGCGCAATTAGCAGGACAATATCACTGTTACATTATATAAATATATACCAAGTCTAAATATTTATTTAGACTTGGTATATATATATATATATATTTATGTATCGACAACGAGATCAACATAAATGCTTACAGCTGATTTCAGCTGTAGTCATTTATGTTGATCTCGTTGTCGATACATGTTGGAATAGGAAGACTCTTTGATCAAACCATACATTTTGTAGGACAAATATTTTTTTGAATAATATTGTTAATTATCCTGAGATTAAGCAAAAAATGAAACAGTTAGTAATACATATTTGAGGATCATCAAATCGACATGTTTCATGCTTGCTATCTCTGTTGACTACTACAACCGAGGATCGTATACAGGATATACTCGTAGTTGGGCGTCTCATCAACATCAAGCTGCTCACGGAAAATTAGCTTGATAGTAATCAAAGTGCAAAAATGTTCTTGGGATACTGGACTAAAACTGACATAAATAATAAAAATATACCCATATGTATAACAACTTTAATAATAAATTAATACATACTAGCTGCAACCAGCGGTTTCACCCGTGGAAATTTTATAATCCTGGGAATGCTGCATTTTGCCGAGATGAAAAGATCCTACGCATTAATGCAGGAAATGAACTATCTCATTCAAATCCTTTCATCAGTCTTAACTTGAAAGAGTAACAAACGTACATACAAACTTTCGCTTCATAATATTAACAGGACATGACAATAAACTCCTAATGGAAGAAAAAAAACATATATCAAGTATTTATGTTACCTTTATATGAAGCACGCGTGTACTCGTATCCCTCAGGAAACCTTCGCCAGCTCGTCTCACAATCAATCAATAGAGACGTTCACACTCACTCATCTTACACTTCACTTCAATGAAACTAGTATATTTATTAATTGAATTGTTCAGTAGCAGTTCAGTAGTAGCATAGCGTAGCGTGTGTGTTTGTGCTGTGTTCAAGAGGGATTGATTAGACGTGCATTTAGTACATTAATGGAGGGGTTGGTGACGCATGCGCTGCGCGCTGCGCACTGCGTTGCGCACTTCTCGCTTTGAACGGCGCCGGCGGGTTCACTATTTATTTATTGCAAATGTGCCTTTATTACCAAAAACATGGTAGAGATTCCACGGATTCACACAAAACGCTTTGCGTCTACTTTTACTGTGCGAATGCTAGGTTGTGGAATTCCCTGCCGAGTTCTCTATTTCCCGATAACTATGATCTCGATCTTTTCACATTGCGAGTGAATCGGTTTCATCTAAGCAAGCGTGCCACATTCTAGATTGCATAGTCGCCAGTTGCATCAAATTCAAGCCTATTTACTTATAAAAAAAATGTTTAACTACAACCACAAAAAATATATAGCAGAAAGAATACATACCTATAGACCATTTAAGATAATCGAAATTCTCCAACCCACCACCAGAAGGCAGCGTACCCGAATGTCTCTGTCACTCTACTCTACTACTGCTGAACTGACGAGAACGCAATTGACTGCGGAGATAGCTTACACCTCATACTAACATAATATGGGCTACTTTTTATCCTTTACTATCGCGGGTAACGTTTCATTTGACTATCTCACGGGAACACTACTTTACTATCGCGGGTAACGTTTCATTTGACTATCTCACGGGAACACTACTTTACTATCGCGGGTAACGTTTCATTTGACTATCTCACGGGAACACTACTTTACTATCGCGGGTAACGTTTCATTTGACTATCTCACGGGAACACTACTTTACTATCGCGGGTAACGTTTCATTTGACTATCTCACGGGAACACTACTTTACTATCGCGGGTAACGTTTCATTTGACTATCTCACGGGAACACTACTTTACTATCGCGGGTAACGTTTCATTTGACTATCTCACGGGAACACTACTTTACTATTGCGGGTAACGTTTCATTTGACTATCTCACGGGAACACTACTTTACTATCGCGGGTAACGTTTCATTTGACTATCTCACGGGAACACTACTTTACTATTGCGGGTAACGTTTCATTTGACTATCTCACGGGAACACTACTTTACTATCGCGGGTAACGTTTCATTTGACTATCTCACGGGAACACTACTTTACTATTGCGGGTAACGTTTCATTTGACTATCTCACGGGAACACTACTTTACTATCGCGGGTAACGTTTCATTTGACTATCTCACGGGAACACTACATTTTCCGGGATTATATTAATTTAATATTGTTTCTGGTGTCAAATTTCATTGAAATCAGTTCGGACGCTTGCAATAAACAATCAAACAGACAGACAGAATTTCACCTTTATTATATTAGAATGTGTTTGTTATTGAAATGGTATATTAATGCGCTTTTCAAAGTTAAAAAAATTAATACTTAAAAAATTAATAATACATTTTTTAACAATTAAATTTTCTATGAAACTACCAGTAGTGTGAAGCGGTAGTGTATAGGTAGTGTCTAGGTAATAAATATATCTGACTATTTCGAAGATGGTGGCAGCGACCAGCGCTGCAACAACCTTTTGTTACTTACCAATGGAAAGTAGAGGTGCATAAACGTCAACTCTATGGCCAAGAGAACTACACTCCTAAGGGTTTTATCCTCTAGGTTCCCTCACTATGATAATCCGTTACCGTATAAGCAAGTGTAATAGCAGTCCCGCGAACTGTCCGCTGATATTAATAAAACTGATAATATTTCGTTACGTCATGTAGCTGCTGTGAAACTTGTTCGTAATAATGAAATACCTACTTATAAACAAATTTCACTTGTATAGGTCAAATAGTTTTTGATAAATCGTGTCTAACCAGTGAGCGAATCAACGACCCTTCGCTTTTAAATATAAAGAAGATATGATACAATATAGACGAAGAAAAAGTTACTCAAGCAAACAAAGATAATGTTACTCAAGCGGTTAATATAAATGATTCTTTATTACTTAGATTTCTTTAGTAAAATGCTGTATAGATTTTTTATTGAAGACAAACAACAGAAATATACTAACTTGCTATAATGTTTCGTGTAGGCGTTTTATAACGCGCTGTGCGTGTTGCTATTGAATTTTTCCAGGCTCTTTGATAAGTTCGGACACTTTTATTCCAACGATTTCAAGCCTTTTATTGGCTAAAAATTAAGGTATAGCTCATTTTTAAATCAAATTACATCAACACAAGTTATGTGGTACAGGCGTGACAGACAAACAGAGTTACATTCGCAAGTTTAATATGAAGATAAAAATAAAGCGAAATAAAATACTTGTAATGAAAGTTGTAGTTGCATTGTTGTTGGAAGGCTCTAACTCGTACTGTACTCCTAAAGTGGACATTCAATTAGCTTTATTTCGTCGATTCTTTGCTATTTGTTGTATTGGCTATTAACCTACTCACACATCCGTGTTCCCTCTCGACTAGTTCAAATGTTAAAACATACTGCCCTTAAACCACTGTATTTTGAGGAGTGGAACCGCAACTACGAGTATAGTCTACTAGTCACTAGTCACTAGTCACTAGTCACACACATAGCCTAGTCCTTCCCGGAGCAATCCTGCAGGAAACGATCAACAAACTAAAATATATATTCCGACCAATTGAAAACTTCCAATTGACAAATTGATAAAAGTTTAGGTTTGTGTTTATTAGTTACACATACAACTATGTACAACGGTGTGACATACATACATAGAGCGTGACGTCACTAGGTAGGTATAGTAAGTATGTATGTATGGTGGAGAGAGGATCGATGAGCGGCCGACACTCCGGCGCCTCGGGCCTCGCCCCGCGACACACTGGGAGAACACGACACGACATCTTCCAAGTAGGAGACGACATCTTGCTAATAATGATAAGACTGAGAAATAATAATTTAAATTTCACAAGATATCCACACTTATCATTGATGTGTCGTAGGATGCCGCCGTCATCTCCTTATTAGTCCTCTCTTGATTATCGGAGATTGTAAGCGTCATCGCCGCGTCCGAATGCGTCAACGTTCAAAACGCTTCAGAGAAATCGGAAACAAACTCAAAAATTATCCAACAACTTGAGAGCCTCATCTTCTCAAATCGGTTAAAACTATAACACCAAAAAAATTTACGAAAGGGGATTTATATATGTGACATAGTTTCATCCCTTACATTACGCTCGGTGTATCCCCGACTTGACATTTTACTCTCACGCGGAGCTTTCATCAGATGTATTGCCGGAGCCGCGCCAGCAGCCCGCCCGCACTGTCCCGTCGCACCCGCGCGTCCCACCCACCCCGGGCACACTGACACCTGCACACTACATCGCTCTGCTGGCTGCTGGAGCTGCACACTCCTGCAGCGATGTGAGGACACCTGCTATGGAGGAGAGATGAAGAGTTCCTGCTAGAGTGGATCTGTCTCCAGACTGACTCGCGAAGGTCAGTAGTAATATTGTGTTGAGCTCAGTCTAGGCTTAGTGTTTCTAGTCCGCACGAAGGTCTTTGACATAGCTTGGAAGAGGTTGCTTGTATATCGACAAAGAAGCGGCGCGGCTATATAGTGTAGTCTACCATTGACCACCAACAAACTATCAGAACTAATGCTCAAATATTTAATAGTTTAAACAGTTTTTATTAATTTTATTCGCGGACGAAATAAAAAGGTATTATTTTTACCTATTCAGCCATTAAACAGGCAATGAAGTCGACGAGTTTAGCACTTGCTTCTTGTTGTATGATTACTGGTATCAAACGCTAGATGTAACCCGCGGCTTATATTCCTTATATCACTCTAAACCAAACTGAACCCAAAAATCAAGTCGACATCTGCACTGTAGCTGAAGTTCCCCTCAATAACTTGATGCCTTCTTTTGAACGACAAACAAACACATTTCTGCATTTATTGTATATAAATAAAAACGACTTTTACCCAACTGCCCAAAAAGGAGGGTGTACTAGCTGCACCCCGCGGTCTTACCCGCAGACATTTGATTATCACACGGAACACAGCATTTTTCCGGACTTAATATCAAATCCAGGGCATAAAGCTATCGGTGCCATATTGTATCAAAACCCGTTCAGCAGTTCGTGCGTGATACGAGGAGACTAAAACAAATATAAACACATATAGAGACATAAAACTTGCTCGTTTATAATATTCGTAAGTAGGATATCACAATGAGCATGTAGGTATGTAGGTATGTCTAATGAGCAACCTATGATATCTACCTAAAAATGAGTACTATGACTAGGTTTTAATATTCCACGCTTCGGTTTCACACATTGAGATTAAATATGGTATACAGTTTTAGCAGTCGGGTTGTACTCGTAGGGCGCATCGACACTTTACATCAGGCGAGCTGCAGCGAGCTGTAAGTGAGCGCAACATTATTAGCTATACATATAAAAAATAATGATTAGGCGATGAGTATTGCTCTGTTGTGACAGGCGCCATGCGGGAGGACAGGGCCGGCGCGAGGACTGAGGAGGGCGAGGCGGGCGAGCGGGGGCTAGTGTCTCACTCCGCGTGGCTCACGCCGGTGTTGATGGTTTACTACCTGTGCTGCTGGCCCCAGGACGCTAAATCAGGTAATCAATGAATAATTACTCGCTGAGTAATGAACTAAGCCTGACCACATCTTGACGAGTTCCCAATAATTTCAACTCCCCTACTAGCTATAAATACTACCAGTCTTAGCTGATTGCTACAACTAGTACATACGCACTACAGCATTGTTCTCAATACACTCTAATTCGATCGTCTCGGCTTCCACAGGTTCGAGATACCATAATGTCATACATTCAACATGATATGAGAATGTAAAATAAAGTTTGGAAACATTATAAAATTGTCCTTCAGGCCCAGAAAGCTGAATTTGCCAAAATATTGAATTCTTATAATGTTGAAAACAACAAAGCTTTGAATCCTAAAATGTTGAACTGGCAAAAAAGTTAAGTTCCAAAATGTTGAATTCTCAAAATGATGAAATTATAATTCACAGAAAGTTGAATTTCCAAAAAGATGAATGGATGAGTAAACTGACTTCCTTTCGACTTCGTACTTTCATAATAAACTATACATTTTCAGATACAAGTTCAGAGCGGCGGCGGCACGGCGGCACTCGGCGCTCTACATTTGGTCACGGTACGAGTCTGATAGACAATTAGAGACTTAGTGTTCTACTGTACAAGTTTAAAGTGCCCTTCAGTCAGTTGGCACACGTAGTAGCCTACGAGTAGGTACCCACTAGTGGTCTGTAACAGTATCATGAACAATTATAGTGAATCTACACATGAGTACAACGTTATGTTATGACTAGCTGTATATGAAATTTATAAACCTTTTGACCACATAAAATCACGAGGAAGAAATTTATGAAAGCTATAGTACGCAAAAATACGCAGTTGGAACACCTAAACTAGCTGCATCGTCAGCAAATATCAACTCACTGCTGAAGTACAGACTACCTTTTCCTTATGCTATTGGCTATGTCCGGGCAAAACCCATCTACAACCCGGTCACAATATCTGTGCACCTGAGCTCGTGACGTCATATCGGCGGTCTGGGTACGGTGTGCTAACCGTACTGTCGCACCGGGGAGTGCGCGGAGAGGTGATAGGGGAAGCGGGAGAGGCGCCGCATTCCAGCGAGGTGCACAGATATTCTGACCGGGTTATACGTTATGCGATGGATCATCATGAAAACATTGATCTCATTGATTGAAACACTTGGAGATAACGAACTTTAAGCATAAAATGCAAACTTTTTCAGCGACTTTGCCCGCATTATATTTTCCCTAGAAAAAGTACCTACGACACACTCCAGACCTGGAACTATATCTGTGCAAAACACCAAGTTGTTTCGTCACTCACGACAGGACGACCGGACGACCGTCACACGAAAAAGAACAAACAATCCAACAATAAACCAACATGCTCACTTTCGCACCTGTAATATCTGCGGAGATCGTAATTGTAATTTGACTTGCCTTGTTATATTATATTATGCCTCTAATATAGGTACGGTAAATAAATAAAATGTTGCAGAGTCCGGGTCCCACCACCGCGCTAGTGACATCTTCAGCAGACGGATGGCGAGCAGCGCTGTCTCCCTGCACCTGCCCAGTACGTCAGGTACAATCACCTGCATGTGAACACATCACACAGCCACACTACCTACTTAATTACTCATAACTTGACCAAAAAATAGCATTGCCATTCAACGTGGCAACGCAGCCATCATTCTGGGAACTTTTTCTTCTACTGGGGGTTTAGTTTTTATAACTGTGAATGTTTTTTTCTTTTGCTTCTGTGTTTTAATAAAATATTTAATTATATTCCTTAGTAGTCGACCAAAGAAGATATAATAATAAAGTAACATGTCGTTTAAGCAATATCCAGTGTTTTATTTGATGTCTGCGTGAGAAAAATATGTTTGTGTTTATGATGGGGTTCTTTATCATCCCTCCACACTTTTGAAGCGAGTGCTTGAAGAGTGAACATCTCCTGAGTCCTTGTGCTAAGGCGAAACACGTGTCGAGGAAGTCAGATACTGAGAAAAATAGACGTTTTCTTACGCTGACATCAAAACGAAGCTGGAAACCACTAGATATTCTTATAACACTATTTTATTAGAAATGTATTTCCGCGAACTAACGTCTAACTTCATTGATCATAATGTTATGCTCGACCCTAGCTTCGTATTTCTAGTATCTCCAATGGCACAAAAATACAGAGGGCAAGGCAAGTCATTCGACGTTTTCTTTCAGTTAGGTTTCTTTTTAATAAGATTTCAAGTGAAAATAAATATGTGTGTTACTTCGACTCTTTCTACCAACCAGTCCGTCAAATTCTTATTACCTTTAAAAAGCGATGTCATAAACTACATTACATGTGAAATACGTTCTCTGCACGAGTTTGGCAGTTGATTGTTATAACTGTGGAGATGACCTTTTAACAGTTCTGCAAGGATACTACAGCTGTGTACCTTGACCTATAATTAAACGGACAATTTGGAATTGAGCCAATATGCTGACATCACCAGAATGCACTGCCTATTGAGTTCACCCTTGCTTTGTAAGTCGCAACAAGTGCACTAACTTGTACTACTTACTGCTAGGAATCATTGCAGACAAAAATGTAATAATTTTTAAAGTGCTCACCAGCTTTCCGCTTTATTGTCAGGCCTGAAGGTATTACTAGTAGCTACCATGGGGTCTCTTTTTCCCGCCTGCCGCCACAAATGACCACCACGAGCTGGCGGATGGTCACACTTATAGCTATCGACCCCTACATACAAGAAATGGGGGCAGACGGTAAAATTTTCCTACCATCTGCCACTACACATCGGCACGGCGGCAGACGATATTATTTTGCTAAACTCCAATTCGAGTAGTCATTACTTTCATGAACTACATATTCCCTTAAAACCAAAGGCTCTTAACGACAGGATAGAAGATTTATTTAAAATATAAAATTGGTTATATATGTACTAAAATAAAATAATAACATTATGCATAGATGGAAAACAAGAGGTCTGCTGTATCTTGATGGATAGCCCTAAAATAATAATATGTGCATAAAAAACTTTATTTAAATCAATCATATCTAGACATGAGTAAACATGGGAATCCTAGTGGGGAGCTGTGCATGTGAAACGTTATTTATTTATTTATTATATACTCACATGATACATATATATATATAGAATAGAAAACCTCCTTACCGCGCGTCGAAAAAAGTGTAACCAGTTTGGTGATGTGCAGTTGAACATGCGCTGCGGGTTGGTGTTGCCTACCATAGACAATTTTACCCTAAAGAAAATTAAAAAGACTTAGTTTTATAAGTTTTTTATGTTTGTGATTGTCTGCAACTCGCCCGATGTAGAGTGACGAAGTGGCCTAAGATGTAGTACGTTACGATGTAGCTGTAGTATGTTTGTATGCTTGCATAGAAAAACCGATTTAAAAAAAATCAATTTTTGACTTGAAAAAGACCAAACATTATAGATATCTGGAAATAGAGAAACTGTTAGCAAGTTCTACAATCTGGCAGTTCGCACAATTAAAGTTGACGCAAAGCATTTTAGTACGAAATATCCGGAATCTCTATCTTGTAACCAAATAAATTTAATGCGTGTTAATTCTGCTGGGCAAGGGTCTCCCTACAAAGGAGGTGTAGGCCAAATTCCACTTATTGGACTAAATTAGGGTTTTCTCAAGTTTCTTAGTAGAAAGTTATCCTAGATTTCCTTAAAAACATTCATTCCTAAGAACTTTTTGCAAGTTATTTCGCGTCAAAAGTTTTCTACGGTAAAAAAAGAAATAAAACAAATACAAGTGAATTACATTAATATTTTTTGGTTTTGAGTTTTGCTTTATTTACATTAATATGCACACATAAACAAAAAACTTAAGTACCTGTGGAAAGTAACCTCGCTGGAATTGTTATGTTTTTGAGTGATTGAGTCACAATCACATACTTTTACGACGCATTTACCCATTTTGAAATATTTTTTGAAGAGCTTTCACTCGCTTGGCCTTACATCAGGCACTGATCTGAAGTAAAGTAAAGTAATATTTATTGACCTTTAACGTTCGTTACAGTCTTATTACATTTGAATTAATAATTACTTAAAAAATTTAACTTACAAATCTCATTTATATACCATTACTTAATATTAGTTCTTAGTTTAATAATTCTCGTGATAAATATTTACATTATGATTGCTTTGTTTAGTTATTATTAATATTTTGAGTGTGAGAAGTGAGAAGTGAGCTGAGGTAATGGCTGTGGCCTTAAGTGAAGCTGTAATGCATTTAGGTGGTTAGTACGCATCTAGTAGGTACATGTACATCAATGACCATGATGATATTTTAGCTGAGCTCGTTTACTATCTGGTACATATATATATTATAATGATATGGTTGCAGGTCAGGCGAAGGAGCCGCTGTCGGCGCACCGCAGCCACGAGGAGATCGGACGCCGCAAGTCGCACCACGAGCCGCGCGAGGACCCCGCCAGGTACCACTCCGCGCCCAGCGTTATTGACGAGGTATTACTGCTGTTCATTATGACACGACTTGAGATTGTTCTATTCGTCGTAGCATTAGATACAATTAGTAGAGTAATATCAATGACATAAAAACCATGCATAGAAAGCGTTCTTATCGCCAAAGAACGACCTCTTTCAGAAAACCTTCGTAGATCCCTACAAAGGTAATTAAAAGTTAACTATCAGCGAGACAGATATAAAATATTAGGTCCTTACATATGAAATTGGCGTTTTGTCGTACTGGCCACTTTGATCTCAAATATCTCTTCTTTGGTTAGAGATTCCAATTTCAAATTTATACAGCTATTTATTCATACATTTGTATTTCGAAAACCGTAATTCATTTGTTTTGTCCTCGTTTGGTTTTTTCTTTGCGTCACGCAGTTTACAAAATGGAAAAACTTGAAATATCCGAAAGATCCGATTTAAAATCCCTTCATTATTGTGCCGGTTGAGTAATGTAACGCAGCAGTTGACGCGCGTTTGTCGGTTTGATGCACTCAATTCATGAGGTATCAAAGTGGCCAGTACGACAAAACGCCAATTTCATATGTAAGGACCTATAATTAAATATAGAAAATGGTCGTACATACTCGTACTCGTAGTAATGGACAAAGTTGTGTCACTCGAAGTGTGAGTATTTATTGTTTGTTCTGTATTGAAAGGTACTGCATCGACGCGACTGGGAGCGATCCACTCGTGAGCTGCACATCCCTCTGCGGCCGGACGAGGAGGCACTGTCGGGCTCCAGCGGCAGCCTCGAGGCACCGCGGGCGGAGCCCGAGAGTTCGTCGCTGGAGGACCATAAAAGTGATGAACAGGTAAGTCGGTGCATGTGAATTATACGACTCATAAGTCATTTCGAAAAAACTGTGTTTCACGATACGACTGCTTCTATATGAATGAAAATAAATCATCGTTAAGTAAACCGTTTATTTACCTCGGTCTACTTCAGCTTTACCTGATGGTTAATTTAAAAGAAGTCCAAAATAACACTAGGGAAACAATTTGTTTAATGCAGAGTCTCAACTTCTGTTCTGCAATATGCATCTTCAATGCATCTTTAAAATACTCCACCACTGTCCTACTCCTCATAAGCGAACATCCACCACACCCAATCAATGAATATTTCCTCAATCACTTCCAGATCGTGGGGCGCATTTGCAAGAAGCACCACACAAACATCAAGTCATCCAAAGCCAAGAAGGAGCGACAAGCAGAAGACGACAAGGACTGTGACGTGACGGAACTTTCCAGCTTCTACATCGGAGACAATGAATGTTCAGCTTCTGTTACTAATTCCCCAAAATATGAAGCAACTTCTTTAACTAACTCTCCAAGATACGAAGGCGCTTGTTCACTCGCTGACTCTTCAGTTAGTAGTTCACCGAGAAGAGAAGATTTGCAAACCAAGTCTATCTACAAAGCGAAGGAAGCGAAACAGTCGTTCAATGAGTCTATAAGGTAAATCAGTAATGGTTTAGTTTTAATTATTATTTAAAGGAAATCTAGCAATGCATCTATGAACATTGACTTTGACTTCGAATGATTTCCTTTCTATTCGCCGATTTGAAGCAGAATATCCTATAGGTACTCGATGCCTACGAGTATGTCAAATGGAAAATTGGGTAGCTAGTTATACGAGTATGAAGCAGGGAAACACAACACAACCACATCTACCTATTTCTCTGTATAAATGCCGAGTGGCGTGAATTGGAACAGACTTGTATTCAGCAATGAACTATGCTGGCAGCGAAGTAGTGCAGGAGTATGGTGGTGATGATGCCGTAGCAGTACAAACGGCATTACCCCTAGATTCTACTTTTAACCTTTCTCTTTGTTTAAGATCAAAGGAACGTCCAAAGCAAAAGCTAGTTCCTCTAGAAGAGCACCAGCCTAGAACGTTCGGCTTCTGCCTGGATGACGTGATCGATCAGCTGGAGTCCCTAGACCGGTCCGGCGCCACGCATCACTCCATAGAGTCCAGGATCAGCCTCTCCAAACCTCCCTTCCCTCCACCCTCTGTCGGTGAGTAACTCTTCAAGCATTAGCACGGCCTTTCAAGATTAATCTTCTGCTTCAACCAATATCTGATCCTACAGTACTCGTACGACTATATCCGTGGGAATGCGCTGTGTTTTGTTTTTCTATTATTACACATTAATCGTGTTCAGCTTATGACTCTATCAATATGCCTGACAAATTTTAGCTCTGCAAACCATACCGTACGAAACTAAAGTTTTATTTTGTACAGCTGCCTATTAAACGTGAAATGTATTAGAGGATGCCAATATCTGTGGATCAACTGAATAATTTTGTCATGATTATTGCACTATTGTTATGTTATGTCCCTTGGCATGTGGTTACTCTTACAACCAGCTACCAGAACACCAACAGACATGTAGCCGCACTGTGCTCGCTATAAAGAATGGGACACGTTCCGAAGGCATCACTTACAGACTTACCTAGTCTTCCTAAACTACTTTATTTTTAACTTGCCAAAAATAAGAATAGAACGCCTAACTTTTAGGGTTTTTAAAACAGTCAGCCTTTCCTTGAAATCTTCAGAGAATCTGTCACATTAAGAAAATTATAAAATGGTGTTCTACCGCTTTTCTCGCCTTGAACAGTCATTACAGGAGATTCATCTTTGCCTACGTAACAACTTGAAGTCTTGTGATAAAAATGATGGTCACTTTATGTATGCCATGAATGCCTACTACTATATTATATACGTAGCACGTATAGCTGGCATTGTTGCTTGGTACTGTGTGTTGTGCATGTGCGTATGTGTGGGTACGGCAGAGGCGGTGGGGTACGAGGGGGGCGCGTGCTACCTGGCGGGGGGCGGGCGGGGCGCTCCGCCCTCCACCGCGGGGCTGCGCGCGCGGCACGCCAGCGATGGAGACATCCTGGCGCCCGCCCCCGCGCACCGACCTGAGTCCGGCGCATTCTCCGGTGAGCTATGAATTCCTAGTACTCGCACCTATCCTCCCTAACTGCCTATATACTATTAATTGCCACATTTAAGAATATTGCCGGGAAATGGCAGAAAACAGAGAGATAAAAAATACTATCAAATTGTAGTTGTCAATAATAATAGGGTCCATGCTCTAATATATTCAAATTTGTTTTCAGATAGACTGGTTGTTACTAATGTGTATTTAGGAAAGTGTTGCTATGATTTATCTTTGTATTTAGCTATAATATGGAGGAGTAAGTACTTCATTGAAAGAAGATATCATAATTTATGTCGAGCGCAACGATTGCGTTCATAAATTTGTTCTATAAATAAAATGGAACAAGTGCGAGTCGAACTCGCACACTAAGGATTCCGTACATTATGTATATAAGTACAATTTAGTTCAAGTTTCTATCTGTTGTCGTTATTAATATAGAGCTAGAAACAGCATTAACAAAGTTTGTTGTGGAGGTATTAAGGCACGACACACCTCGGGGGCAAAAATACCCGCCTCTGGTATGTTGAAAAAGCATCCTTGCACACCGATATTAGGATGACCAGCTTGAACACAAGCACCGATTAATGTAGTTTGACGCCACGCCTTACTTTGTCAATAACAATGAGGTGTTCCGTAGAAAGCGACCTGGAGCTGGAGTTAGAGCTGAATGCGGGTGTGGAAGGGGAGCGGAGCGAGGCGCCGCCCCCCTACGACCAGCTGCGGCACTACCCCACCGCCTCGCCGCGACCCGCGCGCTCGCACCGGAAGGAAACAGCCATCTAAACTCACAAGAATCATCTAGACTCACAAGAACCATCTAGACTCACAAGAACCTTCTAGACCTTCCTTCTCTACGTCACACAACACACTGATCGCAATAAAACTGCTTCCAATAATTCTGTGGCTGCTACTTTCGCAGGAACGTAGAAATGTCCTCTATTACTTTGTTTCCCACTGGAATAGAATAGAATATGGTTAATTTGTGACAAAAAACAACAAGCAATTTTAGACAACAATAGTAAATTAGTAGGGAAGCATGTTTTTTGTCACGCGTCGATCCCAACAGACTCAGCACAATGCCGGTTGTAAACAACCCGCGCTGTTCTGATGATTAGAAGGAACCCTTTACTTACATATTTTGATCATCGGCTCCGCTAAATCAATATGGCGTGGCGTTTTTGAAAGTGGAGTCGTAGACTGTTTTTTGTTGTAGCCGATTTACTCGATATGTCTTTTCCACTGATTTTAACTATTTTTACCTGAAATCATTTAACTGATTCGAATGGATTTATAAAAAAGTTCGTTTTGCCTGGCAATTGATAAAAATAGACGTGGTTTTTAATAAACGGGTCTGCGACATTATTTGTATGTTATAAGAGTATATACCACGCTAAGGTACACTATCTATATACATAAAAATGAATCCCTACATCCGTTGGTCACGACACGACATCACGCGTGCACGGCTCGACCGACTTCACTACTTATTTATTGTTGTGTTTGTTATTGTCAGGAGAAGGTTCTTATGACAGAATATATATATAAATGAATCCCTACATCCGTTGGTCACGACACGACATCACGCGTGCACGGCTCGACCGACTTCACTACTTATTTATTGTTGTGTTTGTTATTGTCAGGAGAAGGTTCTTATGACAGAATATATATATAAATGAATCCCTACATCCGTTGGTCACGACACGACATCACGCGTGCACGGCTCGACCGACTTCACTACTTATTTATTGTTGTGTTTGTTATTGTCAGGAGAAGGTTCTTATGACAGAATATATATATAAATGAATCCCTACATCCGTTGGTCACGACACGACATCACGCGTGCACGGCTCGACCGACTTCACTACTTATTTATTGTTGTGTTTGTTATTGTCAGGAGAAGGTTCTTATGACAGAATATATATATAAATGAATCCCTACATCCGTTGGTCACGACACGACATCACGCGTGCACGGCTCGACCGACTTCACTACTTATTTATTGTTGTGTTTGTTATTGTCAGGAGAAGGTTCTTATGACAGAATATATATATAAATGAATCCCTACATCCGTTGGTCACGACACGACATCACGCGTGCACGGCTCGACCGACTTCACTACTTATTTATTGTTGTGTTTGTTATTGTCAGGAGAAGGTTCTTATGACAGAATATATATATAAATGAATCCCTACATCCGTTGGTCACGACACGACATCACGCGTGCACGGCTCGACCGACTTCACTACTTATTTATTGTTGTGTTTGTTATTGTCAGGAGAAGGTTCTTATGACAGAATATATATATAAATGAATCCCTACATCCGTTGGTCACGACACGACATCACGCGTGCACGGCTCGACCGACTTCACTACTTATTTATTGTTGTGTTTGTTATTGTCAGGAGAAGGTTCTTATGACAGAATATATATATAAATGAATCCGTTTATTTCACTAAAACGAGAACGGCTGGACCGATATAGCTGATTTTAGTCTTGAAATGATTGTCGTACTCCAGGGAAGGTTTAAAAGGTGAGAAACATAGGTACATAATTGTTAGGCGATACCAAGTTCGGCGGTCAGCTAGTTTATTATATAAATGCTTGGTTAATATAAATGAGTGTTGTAATATTAGTAGATTTGTTGATGTGACATTTTGCTGAACATTATTTTTGATACGATGGATGTTTGGAGACTGAATATAAATCATTAATTTAAACCTTTGCATTGCCAACGTAGGTTAATTAATATCGTCTACCTCTCTGTTGTATAAGTTACTTATAAAATATATTAAGAATTTTAGGCTATATTATATAAATCAATACTTTTATCTCATTGCTTCAAACCCTTCAATTATAAAAGATACTTTTACGAATGAACTCCGCGCGCCGCTCGCCGCTAGCCGCGCGTCACGCGTCGCTCGAGATTCTTTTTTTTTGACCGTCAATTAAATATTGGTAAATTACGTCTTATAACTTATAGGAAATAAAAATTAGTACCTAATTAAGTAATTTTAAATACTAGTTCAATGAAAGTATGTTTATGTATAGTATTTACAAGTAAATAGATAGATAATATTTTGAACTGTATTGTTTCGGTGTTAGGTAAGTACCTATACCTACATATTCGTATATTTATATTTCGCAAAGCAATCGTTAAACCAAGCTGAAGCTTTTATTTGACATAATGTATCGACAGCTGTGGGTACGAGTACGAGTACGAGTACGAGTACACTCTACTCTACTCACGTTTGTTTATAATAAATATAATAGAATTTATAACAATTGTTTTATTTCATTCATTATCGATCTCATCATTTTCTCATAAAAATTTCATTTGTTGTTACAACTACTACTCTCTGTAATTTATCGACGTATTTCAAAAACCTCATACTTGTCAATACCGTTATGTAAATCTGAAATCTGATTTTCTGAAATAAATTATCAAAAAAGCTTTTTTCCAAAACCTTTACGGAAAAAGAAAACGATGGAACTGTTGTAGGTGAAATAATTTATTTAATTTATTTAACAAACTGTCAGTATAAAACTTTAACATATAGCGATGACTATAGACACACAGCTCGTACGTATATATATATATATATATATATAAACAAACAATATAATATATTAGTAATATTCATAAATATAATAGATCTGTGTGGCACAACATTACTTCTTGGCAGTACATAGCTAGTTACATAAATATATTTCTTTCTATACAATTGTCTATTATTTATTATATAAATAGTTGTGTTTAAATTCATTTATTTACTTCACACATATATATAATATTTCGTCATGAATTTATAAAACTTTTATTAGCTCACTCAGTACAATAATAATCATTAACAATGTTACTTACGAGTATCAGCTAACAGCAGCAGCAGCAGCAGCAGCAGCAGCAGCAGCAGCTGCTCACAACACAATTTAACTAAGTATTATAACAAATCATTGGACGGTTTATTTTAAAAAATGACTCTACTGAAGTCTTTATATATATTATTAAATTAAAATCAACTTAGAATTATTTTTTAATAATTTATAATAATAAATTAAAAGTTAAATAAAATCAACCTGCTTCCTGCCAAATTGGAGAACTCGCTACTGGCTCTAGCGCTCATAGTTTCGTTATAGCTATTTATCAACAACGAAGACGCGAGTGAGTCTATCCGCCGTATGGCAGGCCACGTCACCATTGTACACGGGTTGCAGTCAACGAGCCTTTCAAATAAGTTAATAAAAAAATACTCCCTAGTCCTTAGCTAGCTTCAACATCACGGAGGGCAGCAGTCGGTGGCGGCGCGGGTATTTTGTCAGCTGTAAGCAGAGGCGGAGCGGGTAACTGCGTCGGGGGCAGCACGGGAGGCAGGTCCGCGCCGGTGTCGCCCCGCAGTGCAGCGGGGGAGGTGCGCGCGGGGAACACGCTCCCGCCGCGCGCCGCGCCTCCTCCCCCTGCCGCCGGCACCTGCGCGCACAGCGCTACCATCGCTGTGGCGCTGTCACGGATCACTGCAACAATACCTCACTCATAAACACACTTTGAACTTCTTACAACACAATACGATTTACTCTGTATTTAAACCAGCAGACTTACAATATGACCATACGAGTAACATTTTGTCTATTCAATTCTGGTCACTTATGTCATTCACACATTAAAATCGCATTCATCGAGTCTTACAATGTGTATGTTAACAGCTCGACTATGGTTTATGGGTTTATGAATACTACAGCCGTAGCTCAGCATGCAGCCTGTGTCAGAAATTTTAAGCAATATGAAGGCTTGTGACATGGACGACATGAAGAAAAACAACTTATTTGATTATTTTTCTCCGATTTTCCTTCTTTGTGTTTCAAAAGATAAACCTGTGAATTTTAACCAAATGTAAGTCTCACTGTCAATAATATTCATTCACTCTCTGTAACATTTGGTGTCAGTTGATAGACGCACACTACCTACCATCCATAGGATATCAGACTGAATTGACTAAAACTGAAACTATAGAAGATGGTAAACTACATGAAATTCACACTGAGGGCATAGAGAGAAATACACGGAATCTATATCAATAACTTTATGAGATATATATATACTTAGTAGGTAGGAGTGGGTAGAAGTGATATTACCTAGTGGGACTGGTAGCCACACTACTCCGAGAAGAAGTGTGCCAGTAGGGTACCTAGCCAGTAGGCTAGCTGTAGGTGTGTAGTGAATGGCCCGATAGATATAGTTTTTTTGGGATTAAGGGTAAAATATAAATTATTTTAATACCAGGCTGCACAGGATACCCTGCCGGCCGCGGCTGGGTCCCCGATGGAGTTGTCGATGGCGTTTCTTGTTGAGATAGCTCTGAAACAGATCACTTAAGTTAGGATGGAGACAAGAACAATTGTTGGCATGTTATCAGATGTTGACATGACATGTTACATTATCAGTCGGACTCTTATTAGCAAGTCATCTATTATAAGATACCTTTCGCCCCACACCGCGCTTCAAATATATGGATAGCCTACGCAACAGAAGATTACTATCCAAGTAATTTTGTACTACGTACCTATATCAGGCGCAACACCCAACATTTAAACATAGGTAAATTTAGTATACATTTTTCGTAAGCAAGCGTAGAAAAAATGATTACTAAACTACATACTCGATTACATCGACTGATAATAAACCAAAACTCTTAATCCAACCTACCACCAGCACCACCACCACCTGGGATGCTATTAGCAGCATTTCCAGCATGCTAGTGTACGTACCTCTGATCTTGGAAATGAAGAAATAGCAGAAGTAGCAGCACAGCAACACAATAAGGAACAGGATGCCGATGAGAGCCACGTAGTACGCGGTCTGGTTGGGAGGACCGCCGCGGGGCACGCCGCCACCACCCATTGTTGCACTCTACTGTACCCACCTGTAACGTTGTAGAGTTGGTGTTCAAATTAATGTTAGGTGGCTAACAATCTCTCAAATACTACACAATGTGATCGCAATTTTGACACAAATTCAATTAAGCAGACTAATTGGCCTCTAATACGAGTAGACTACCTGAGATGAGAATCACTACCTAAGATTATAAATTCAGGAAAAACTCACAAGGATTATATTTGCTATAAATTGTTACCAGCATGTAGTAGCTGTTTGTGCTGCCACTTTAATGATACCAGAAATAACTCAGACGACTAGAAAGTTATTGAGCATCTCAGTGCCTGAAAACAGACGACTAACTATCGACTCGACTCGACTCGACTCGACGAGGACAAATACAAATCATTTAAATAAAGTCATAACTGACTTCGGTTTAGCACAGATACTATTTTCTTAGTTATTTTGATTTAAAAACTAATCTGCTGGAAAATTTTATGTGAACTATACACCCATTCAATCAGAACAAGATTTATTTCAAATTATTAAAGACGTCAATGAGAACTCGGGTAACAAACATATTATAGAAAATACAGTCGACTTGACTATCTCCTACTTTATTGGAAATTCGTTAAAAAAGGGGAAACAGTAGAAATTGGTTCAATGATATCAACAGAAAAGGCAAACAATAATAATGGTTCATACGTTTACTCGCTCGATACTAACTTGATTTAATAGTTAAATATTAATTATAATGAATATTATTTAATTCAACCATACTTACTGTTTGTATGTATCTGGATAATCCGCACCGCCCGCGCCAGCGCCTCTAGTCGACCATCATTCACTGAATATTTTTCGTCCTTTAAATTATTTATTCCAGTTTCAATTTGATTGTTAGCGTGATATTATAATGAAGCTATTACAAAAGTACAAAAATGATTTGTTTAGTACATTATTGATGTAATTTTTGTATGACTTAATGATATTGATGAGAGCTAGCTCGTGGATCGAGGCATGGCGGTTACTGTGGTGTTTTCAGAGTCGTGAACTTAGAGAGAGGGGGGCGACTATTATAATGACAGGACGACGGGAGGTCGGGCGCCGTACGCTCAGGAACAAGGGAGGGAGGAGAGTGACGAGCACCCGCGCCGCCGACACTGTGTCGCCGGCTCATACTCAGTAACTTACTGTTACTAAAATATCTAAGGAATCGATGATTATTTTTAATTACTTATTTACCTACTCGTATGTAAGATATTATCCTAATACATAACTATCGTAATCGGAGTTGGTAACACGAAGAGAAGAATGTGCTAGGTAGGTACGCTTTACTGACTTGCGCTTCCTTCTTTGTACATATTGGCGTAACATAATATTAATTAAAATATATAATTATCTTCGATATAATTAGTCGACACGTGACGTCAGCGTTAGTTAGGGACCTGTTGTGTTTAGATACTAGTTGCCCCCGTTTGACCCTTGATTTCGTTTCTGCCTTATAATGTAAAAAATTCATTTTAATTAAATTATGTCCACTTTAGTTACTGAAAAAAAATTAATAGGCTCTTGTTATAGCAATGGTAAAATGACTCGCGTCACGTCTCGTCCTGTGGGCGGGTGAGGGAGCGAGGAGTAAGGAGTGGGGGTAGAAGTGGGGGGTGGGGTGGTGGCAGACGAGGCAACAAGTGAGCGACACTCCGGCGCCAGTGGACCTGGGACGTAGGGGCGACACGCGCTGGGGCAGCCTGCGAGACTGTGTGTGACTTGTGCTACGTACAGAAGCTAATTACTTACCTACCTCTGAGTTGCTCTTCTATCAAAACTATAGGTAGGCATTATTATTATTACCTAAAAAGGAAATATAAAGGTACCTACTCAATGCTCACCTAAATTAAAAATACATGTTGATAATCATTATTTTAGTGTGGTGATACCTACTCACCCATGTGGGCTTGGTCACCACCACCACACGTCTGTAACCTTTCCCGTACCTACAAGAGGCGTGATACTCTGGTATTCGGTATATTACCATTTGTTCCAGGATCTGCTTCATCAATAGTTCAGAAATAAATTCTTATTCCCATCTTCCCCAGTGTTCAATTAATAGGAGAGGCAGAAACAAAAGATTCCCATCTGTCCTCTTATTGCAGAATACTTAATTTATAATTTTCTGTACCGTTTCATTGAATATCACTGCATTTTTACCCTGACCGTGGGATTTGCCGCACGTATAAGCAATGGTGACTATTAGTTACCCGACTGGTCAAAAGGAACGTAATATTTTCTCTATATAATAGCTATGTCTGTATAATTGCATGTGTGCCTAACCCTTCGTGACTCTTTACAGCCTTAACCGGTTGACTGATTTTAATGCGCGAGGTGTCATTGGATGCTTTAATTGCCGCTTCTTACTGTTGTTGGCCTCTCGATTGGTTTGATGATGAGATGTTACCATATCTTTCTTGTTTGTGTCAGCCCTGAGCGCGCGTGCGCCCTCCGTCATCATGCCCTGGTGCCTCGGCTCTCACTCGCACACTCTGCTGAACGCGTCACATCACCAACAATGATTGACGTATTGACTTCTACACCATGTTACCGTAATTATAGATATTAGCCTCCGCTTCAGCCGCGTTATACTTCGTCAGGAAAAAATAACTTGTGGCGCTTCACTTCCAGACTTCAAACTATATCTGTGCAAATAATCAAGTCGATTAGTCTATTGGTTGCCGAGAAAAAGACAAACAAACAAAAAAACTAAAGGAACTTAGTTTAGCTTAGCTCGCATTGATAGCGCAGCTCCTCATACTTGTGTTATTCTTTGTAGGTAAGTAAGTAGGCAAAAAGGCGTCAAAATATCCTAAATAAGTTAATTTAGTTTTCGATGTGAAACCGGCCTGAAGTGTACAACTGTGTAGATGTACCTATCTTTGATTTTGTGCGCCTCATTCAGTACAGAGGTAAAGAGACAGATCTACTATTTCAATTTCAAACAATTCATAATAATGTACGTTATTGACAGATTAATTGTAATTCTAACTCTGACTCGTTTATTGCCAGCGTTACTACGAGTACTGCAGTTGCAACTTGCTGCTATAAAATATTAGTTGCGTTACTCGTACCTACTGTGGTGAGACTTACATCTTCTATATATATTTATAACAAATGAGCATCGCAGAATCAGAACGACCATAATGATGTATTGAAATAGTAATTCAATTTGCTGGATTTGAGTCATGACAGTAAGCGATATAGTATTATATTAGGTCCTTACATATGAAATTGGAGTTTTGTCGTACTATCCACTTTGATCTCAAATATCTCTTCTTTGGTTAGGGATTCCAATTTTAAATTTATACAGCTATTTATTCATACATTTGTATATCGAAAACCGTAATTCATTTGTTTTGTCCTCGTTTGGTTTTTTCTTTGCGTCACGCAGTTTACAAAATGGAAAAACTTGATAATAATATGAATAAATAGCTGTATAAATTTGAAATTGGAATCCCTAACCAAAGAAGAGATATTTAAGATCAAAGTGGCCAGTACGGCAAAACGCCAAATTCATAAATAAGGACCTAATATAATACTACATTAAGCGGTTGTATCCTGTATCACATATAGACAGCTACGAGTATAGACCGCCAACTTGTCCATAAAATAAGATATAGTTCATTTCTACCTTATATTGTTGTCCGATTACAGTGTTTTTTTTTCACATAGTAACACATTATTTACTAGGTTTTATTAGCCTTATATTTTTTTCTATGTTTTATATCACTTTAAAGTTACAAGCTTCCTAAGCAGTCATATTTTTACGCTGATACGATGAGTATTATTATGCAGAATTTAATAACTTATTCAAAATATTAAAACGTGTAGGCCTACAATACTTACATCATACTCGTAGTGAAGCGATAGACACCAACAACTAAAAATACGTTATGATTTAGTGGGTGAAAAGTTGTAGGCCCCGGAACGAAAATTGTATTAGAAACACAAAAACAGTGAAGGGTCGGTGATACTCTTAAGCAGGAAGGCGTCACTTCAAACCATCAAATGTTTCCCGCGAGTACGCGCTCCTAACTAAACTAAAATTATAAGTAAAGCTCGGAGTGGGGAGGAGTATTCAATAAAAACAGTATATCAAATTCAATAAGTACACATTTAATATACAAATTCAAATTATATCTATGTACATACACAGAAAAAAAAGATTTCTCTAACAAACAATATCAATATTCTCAGACATTTTGTTTCACTCCAAGTATAGGTACATTTTTATAAGTAATTTGTTTCAGATCAACAATAGTTTTTCTTCAAGAAACAATAATTTACTTAAATCAAAAGTAAGTATATTGTTTTCCCCATGTATGAAACTACGAGTACACTGTCTCGACCATGTACGAGTAGATATTGCTTTGACTGGAGACATGTTTTTTTCCCGTGTACATAACAATGACAACGCACCGACCACGACATATGGCGAATATTTCAAGTATTTCAGTAATATTATCGTTTGAGAGTTACACTACACGAGTAGGTACCTACTCCTGCACACCTGGCACAACACGTATCACATTCAGTTCATACGATAGAATACGAGTATCATGTTACCTCCCAGCGTTCCCGCGACACTAACACATGCACTGCACTCATCGTGTACCTACTACGAGTAGGTACCTACTCCTGCACACCTGGCACAACACGTATCACATTCAGTTCATACGATAGAATACGAGTATCATGTTACCTCCGAGCGTTCCCGCGACACTAACACATGCACTGCACTCATCGTGTACCTACTACGAGTAGGTACCTACTCCTGCACACCTGGCACAACACGTATCACATTCAGTTCATACGATAGAATACGAGTATCATGTTACCTCCCAGCGTTCCCGCGACACTAACACATGCACTGCACTCATCGTGTACCTACTACGAGTAGGTACCTACTCCTGCACACCTGGCACAACACGTATCACATTCAGTTCATACGATAGAATACGAGTATCATGTTACCTCCCAGCGTTCCCGCGACACTAACACATGCACTGCACTCATCGTGTACCTACTACGAGTAGGTACCTACTCCTGCACACCTGGCACAACACGTATCACATTCAGTTCATACGATAGAATACGAGTATCATGTTACCTCCCAGCGTTCCCGCGACACTAACACATGCACTGCACTCATCGTGTACCTACTACGAGTAGGTACCTACTCCTGCACACCTGGCACAACACGTATCACATTCAGTTCATACGATAGAATACGAGTATCATGTTACCTCCCAGCGTTCCCGCGACACTAACACATGCACTGCACTCATCGTGTACCTACTACGAGTAGGTACCTACTCCTGCACACCTGGCACAACACGTATCACATTCAGTTCATACGATAGAATACGAGTATCATGTTACCTCCCAGCGTTCCCGCGACACTAACACATGCACTGCACTCATCGTGTACCTACTACGAGTAGGTACCTACTCCTGCACACCTGGCACAACACGTATCACATTCAGTTCATACGATAGAATACGAGTATCATGTTACCTCCCAGCGTTCCCGCGAGACTAACACATGCACTGCACTCATCGTGTACCTATAGTGTACCTACGATCACTCAAGTTGCTACTTCAATATTAATAACAAACACCAATATGAGTCAAGACAAACATTATATTAAATGTACAAGAGACTTTTTTTATCTAACACAGCTACACATTTGAGCACAAGTTCGCACGAGCACGGGAGTCAGCGACACTGTAGCCCTAGATGGAGCAAGCCTGTCTGGAATACTTGGATGTCTTACTACATAATAAGCCTTTACCATGTTATAGTGTAACGTAATGTCGCTATAACTACACTTGTTGTCCATCTCGTTCTCACAGTCGGCCTGCGCAGTGTGTGCGAGGGAGATAGATTCAAGACTTCAGTAATAAACGCGGATATATTTCGTCAAGGTATATTTAGATAGGTATCTAAAAACGTCTATCTACAATATATTTTACATTGAATATAGATAACTGTATGTACAATGTAAATATTGAGGTTTGAACAATACATTTATATTGTAACTGTAAAATGTAACAAACTCAATGAACCACGCAGCCCCCGAGCCGCGCCCGCTCGTCGCTCGGCGGCCACTCATTGTCGCTCGGTGGCCACTCATTGTCGCTCGGTGGCCACTCATTGTCGCTCGGTGGCCACACACTGTCGCTTGCTTAATTATTCACGTAGGTATATTATGTATTGTAGTGGTTATAATAATTTTATTATTTATTCAATGAATTGAGTACTTTTTTTTTACTTTAATATTTGATTGTTCGAATGTTGTTATTTTTATTCTAAAGCTATGTAACGTTAGTACATAATGTGTAGTATTCTATATTTGACATGTAATTTGTAACAATTACCAATAAATGAACTTGAACTTAATTGAATATCGCCAATGAAGTGTTGAACCGTCCAAGAGACACGAAGCACTTCGAGCGTCACTACGAGTGTGTAACGATATTAAACAAAGTTATTTTATACGTTTGTACCAATATATTGAATACAATACAACGTTACACTAAACTGGACACTAGCACTAGTGTGATCACTTTATTATATGATCATCTATATCACGAGTACCACTGACATGTTTGTGGCCATTGAATGACAATAGTCCATAGAACATGGCCATTATTGAAAAATATATTATTTATTTATTTATTATATTAAAAACGACCGAGACAACGAGCGGTGGTTAAGAAATGTACTTTTAGAAGATCTACAAACAGTGAGCTTCAACATATTTTACTGTCTTTTAATATTTTAATATAAATTAATATTTAAAAAAAACTTTAGTACAAAAGCCTCAGTAACTTAAACAGTGTTGAGATGTTTTGCTATTACATTAATATTTGATGTTGTACCCTGGATAGAGAATTAAGTATCACAAGTAGAACACAGGGTTGTCGGCTAGGGGTGTACTAGGCCAAAGGGGGTCACTACACTCATCCTAAAGAACAACTTTCACAATGGGACTAACTCGAGAAAAAATAATCAGCTCTCAGAATGTCGACGACTGATCAACTTTTTGTATGGAACAGCAAATTTTTTTTCTCGTTTTCAGAGTTGGTCCCATAGTGAGAGTTGTTCCTTAGATGTGTATAGTGACCCCCTTCCGACTTAGTACACACCTAGCTGATAGCCCTGTATATATATAATTATACCTACTTTTATTCTGACAATTTCACTTACATAAAAGTCACATTCTTACAAATCAATTTCCGAATATACGAGTAATAATAAGGACATTGTCATCGAACATACAAAAATAATTAAGAAAAAATACTCGACATAGAAAATAAATTCGAAAATACGTATCAATAGAAATAAAAACATAAATTACAAAAATATAATTATGGTAGCATAATAACTTACATTATGAGAATATTAAACAAATGCAATATTCATAGGAAGTACAGATATTGTTTATATATATATTAACCATCTCCTTAATATCACCATCAAAGTTAAATCATTTCATTATTAGACTCAGTTCAGCACTTTTTTTAAAATAAACGACAAAATTACTTACATAAATAATTTCAAAATAAAAATCAAATTATTTAACTTTTATACCGTTTAGACTAAACATGTCATTATTTACAAGCGCGTATGCAGGGGGCCCTTCATTATATTGGGGCCCCCAACAATCAGTCATAAAAAAGTGTGATCTCATAATGTATTTACAAATCTCAATTCGAATAGCGATTCATTGCCATATTTTTTATATGTTTTTTAAAATTTCAAAATATTTTTTTACTAAAGACGACTCAGATCACTATACACTATACACTATACAGTACACAGTAGCTATCATACATTTATAAACTAGAGAGTTTATAATATAGGAAATGTTAAAGAAAGTGTGTATTGTCTATATATATATAGTCTTTAGCTACGTCACGTGAGCAGGGCCGGATTAGCCACGTCAAGGCCACATGAACCACGTCTCGGGGCCCTTTTTCCCTTTTCTATCTTCCCCCTAGTTGATGCGGGGCCCTTTGCTAATTCCGGCCCTGAGAGTGACATAAGTTCTAAGATACCCTCGCCCTCGCTCCGTACACGAGTAACTCGACTAGCGGGCGAACGCTAACACCTGCTCGCTTACATTCACCTTAATGTACATAAAATAATGCTAATCAGTAACAGTTTTGATGAATGTATGTAAAAGAGATAAATAGTTATTGATAACAATATACATTGATATAAGCTTTAGTATAAAATGTTGTAGAAATCGCGAGTACACTTTCAGAGAACGTGAGCAACTGCGACCGCACCAACATTTCCTAACACACTCGATTAACTATGACTGTACATTGAACATCTTTTCGAAGTTTTAAAGTTAATTTGTTAAATTAATTTATTTTTAAATAATTGCTAAGCGGTTGTTTATGTTGAAAAATCTCATGATTGTTCGCATTCATCGGTTTTACAGGACACACGTGGGGTCGAGTCCCGCGGGGGTGGGGGGGGGGCTAATGCGGCGCGTAAGGGTTGAAGGGGGGATGCTTCGCCTCGTTGCTCATCACTTGATCATACGACGGCGGCAGCGCTGCGAAACAAACAAAAAATCTTATAAAAATCGTAGTAAGTAATTTGTAACTCAGCTTGAACTGGCGGCCTAAGGGAGTGGCGAACGGGGCATTCGTCTGGGGCCTCGCGCAGCAACTCACGCAAATATAAAATAATGTATTTATTTGTATAACTGTAGCACTTCTCCTCAAACATGACGAATACCTAAAACAAATAACCAGTCGCTGACTAAACTTTTTACTAAATCGGCTTCGGACATCTTGTTCAAATATATATTTCAACCTTTATAATTTGGATGATTTATGATATTAAATAAAATGCGAGTACATATTTTGTGCTTGCGGGGCCTTTTTGTGTACCTTAGCGATTATTCTGAAGATACTTGCCTTTTTTAAGTTAGCAGACTTTACGTTTACTGGTGACAATTTCATATTAAAATGGGGATTAAATTCTGGTAAGTAATTACGATTTTTACTTTTTTGGGCGTTATATTTCATTATATCTGGTGATTGCTTAAACCTAAGCCTTTCATAATTTACTTTTTTTATAGAAGATTTGCATTTGGCCGCAATTCGCCTGATGTGAAGCGACGATACGGCCTCAGGTGGGGCACGCTTGCCTAGAAGAAACCGATTCGCTCGCGACTTGAAAAGACCCAGATTATAGTTATCAGGAAATAGAAAAGCCGGCAGCGAGTTCCACGATTCAGTAGTTCGCACAATACTAGTAAACGCAAAGCGTTAAATTATTTGCAAATATTAAAAGCAGAGTTATTGGTAACCTCGTCGGTAGATCTCTTGCCTCACAAGTAAAAGGGTACAAGATCGAATCCAGTTCAGAAATGCACCGCTGTGTATTCACTCATATACATATTAGGATTCATTAATGAAGGATGCTTAAACGGTTAAGGAAAACATCTTGAGGAAACCTGTTTATCGGAGAAGGTCAATAACTATCAATGATAAGTGAAGTAACCAACTAGCGCAAGTGGTGGACTATGGCCTACATACCATACATAGGGGAGGGCCGTGCGGGGCGCGGGCGGTGGGACTTTATGGATAAGTACGTTACTAAAGCAAACGACATACGATTTGATAGATGATTCATGTAGTGTGTTAGTGTACGAGCATCACTACTCGTAGCAGCAGAGATTACAGCGAGCAGGCGCACACACAACGCAGAGCGAGCCGCAACGGATTTACTCGCACGTCATCACTGATAACTAATCGATTACTTACAAACTACCATTATACAGAACTACTACAAGCACTAACACTGATATGACAATATTCTAGAAATACATCCACGATGAAACATTTTGATTAATATTATTTATTATTTTTATATTTGAACGTTGGCTGCACTCTGTGTGTCTGCTGTGTGTACCGTATGGACACGTGTGTGTCTGTCTGTGTGTACCGTATGGACACGTACTAATTGAGAACGTTTAAAAGAAATACCAAGTTAAATGCGCGCATGAAAACAAGCATGAATATAGAAAACGTAAGGTGGTTGGATCAGGAGCTACTCTACTCTACTCTGCTATAGGAAATGTTTCACGATTACATCACAATGATCGATGTTGAGAGATTTAGTACTCTGTTAACACTAACTTTAATGTTCACTGTAACTTATTCTATGTCTAAACGAGCATCATGACGTAATGCATGTTGTAATGTAGAACAAGAGACATGTCTCCTAGGGTTATAGCAACTTCTATACGTCCCACTGTTGTGAGACATCATGTGCACACTAATATACTTTAAAAGAGAATGTATATGGTAGAAATTCCACGGACTAAACGCTTTGCGTCGACTTTTTTTGTACGAATCGGTTTCTTCTAGGCAAGCATGCTATATCTTAGGTCGCACCGTCGCTTTACATCAGGCGAGTTGAGGACAAGCGCATGCCTATTGTGCAGGTGATTGGTAACAAATTGTACGTAGTATGCCTATACCTATATATAATGCTTTTGATAAAGCGTACACACGAACACTACACAACCTCTACAATAATATTCCAATGACTCTACTGACTATGACATCACGAAAACAACAAGTTCAAATTTAAAAAAAAAATCTTTCGAATAATAGCTACTAAAAATATAGTGCAGTAATTACAAACGCTACTCGTACCACGACAGAACGACGCGACGGGAGATAAAAAAAAACGAATACTAACAAAAAGGACATTACAAATCAGAAATACATAAAACGTACAAGAAAATACATTATATAACAACATAAAATAATATATTTACACAATATACCTTGCGCGTGCCATCCCGGCGGGGCGACTCCGATGAAAGCTGAACCAAAACATCGCGTCAGATAAATGATCTCCGACGAACAGAACTTAGATGACTTCTTGTTAAAACGTTTGTAAACCATTCTTCAAATTAACGAATGTATCTACTGATCTACTGCAGCGGATCGAATACATAATTAAAGTACAAGAAATATGAGAAAAACACCGCGAAAAACGTAACCAACACGCGGAAGGACTTCGCGAAGATATGATTAGCCATCTCGTTTCACTGATTTATATTTTACGAATGTGGAATTATAGTACCGACCGACGGTTCCATTACAATATTAGTTAATGGACGCGTTTCCCCGTGAGTGCTTTACTTTATATACAAGTGTTGTCGGTGAAGTTTTCCCCGAGTGACACGAGCGCGGTCATTGAATCAATGATAAATGCTGCGGTTACAAGTTGTAGGTACATTATTATCCTGCGATGTGTTCTGGAAACGTGACAGTAAACAGGACAACTACAGCGGCGTGTTGCCAACATGTACTTCAATTACATCTGTTTACAACATCTCATAAAGTATATGATGAGTGCGAACCACTGGGGAAGTTACTATACGAAACAAACCCAATGAAAGTCGTTCTAACACTCATTTATTATAAATAAATTATGTATAAGTTGAGTATAAATAGTTGTATAAGCAGATATACTGAACTAATGAGCTCAATAGGAAGGCGTAGACGTTGTAGGTGTATCGTGCAGTGACCACAAGTGTACAAGGTTTGTTCATAGAAACACCAGAGTTTAGTTATCGGAACATTCGACTCGAACACAACTCGGCATTCGTTTGAAAATCATATTCAAGGTATTGATACGAGTAAGCGAATGAAGATGATCGATACAATTAATATAACATTTGCTTATAACTAAATAACATATACACGAGTACGAATGATAGAACATAAGATATGCTAAGAGTACTTATATCACAAAATATTCTTTAAATAGAATGTCCCTGTCACAAAATAATAATATTTATTTTTAATTGAATTAGTAAAAACATGAATGAGACAATGAATAGCGACTGACCTTGTGCGTCCGGCGCACTGGGCGCGCTGCCCGGCTGCGGCATGGCGCCAGGGTAGGGCCCCGGGGGGTAGGGGGCCACCGCGGGATACGGGGCCCCGGCCGCAGGGTACGGAGCCCCCGCACCAGGGTAGGGCCCCGCCGCGCCCGGGTACGCCGCCCCTGCCACGGGGTACGTCACTCCACCTGCGGGGTACGGGGCCCCGCCTGTGGGGTACGCGGGACCAGTGCTGTGACCCACTGGTAGTGTCGTTACTGAAAATTTTATGTCAATGTCATGCTTAAACAGAGTGTATCCCATCTGGCCCGGTGACTTGGTCCGGTGCCGGGCCACATGGGAAAAAAAAGTTTTATCTGGCCCGGTGATATATTTATCGAGCCAGATGACACAATTCAAGTGCCATCGTCCCCGGTAAGGGAAGATAAGAGGATACGCCTCGTAATTTGTGAAGTACTAACTACATGCATCTATGAAAGAGATTGAACTTATAAATCAAAATGCTTAGTGCTATACAATAAACAGTTTTTATAGTGAATGTGTGTTATAAACTCAACATGAAAAAGACTTATACATACATATAAAATGGTAACAAACAAACAACAAATCTTCTTACGTTTTACGATCAAATGGTCGCACGTTTGACATTATTTCATTAATGTGGACTAAATTATTTCCATGTATATTTGTTTTGCCTACGAGTACATTACATTGTTCTTAAAGAGGAACAACCACGTACTTTACAAATATAATATTCCAAATAATGAGAATGCCTTTAATCCAATAAATCCCCTCAACATGTAATGTGATTGTTATTATGTAAAACCCTATGACGTCACGATATAGTTACCTACGAGTATAACATCGCGTTAGAACTGGTTTGTGACATTCTTACAACTCGCACTTTATCCTTATAAGTATTGGGGAAATACATGTTATATGGACAGCATATATGTAAGTATTAGTAGCTGCCGCCCGCGGCGTTGCTCGCTACTTTCAATGTAATACAAGCAACTTGCAAACTTCGAACCCACATTTACAGGTAGAAATCCTTTAAATCCACCTCTTCCTTCACCTTATAATGTAAGTATTAGTAGCTGCCGCCCGCGGCGTTGCTCGCTACTTTCAATGTAATACAAGCAACTTGCAAACTTCGAACCCACATTTACAGGTAGAAATCCTTTAAATCCACCTCTTCCTTCACCTTATAATGTAAGTATTAGTAGCTGCCGCCCGCGGCGTTGCTCGCTACTTTCAATGTAATACAAGCAACTTGCAAACTTCGAACCCACATTTACAGGTAGAAATCCTTTAAATCCACCTCTTCCTTCACCTTATAATGTAAGTATTAGTAGCTGCCGCCCGCGGCGTTGCTCGCTACTTTCAATGTAATACAAGCAACTTGCAAACTTCGAACCCACATTTACAGGTAGAAATCCTTTAAATCCACCTCTTCCTTCACCTTATAATGTAAGTATTAGTAGCTGCCGCCCGCGGCGTTGCTCGCTACTTTCAATGTAATACAAGCAACTTGCAAACTTCGAACCCACATTTACAGGTAGAAATCCTTTAAATCCACCTCTTCCTTCACCTTATAATGTAAGTATTAGTAGCTGCCGCCCGCGGCGTTGCTCGCTACTTTCAATGTAATACAAGCAACTTGCAAACTTCGAACCCACATTTACAGGTAGAAATCCTTTAAATCCACCTCTTCCTTCACCTTATAATGTAAGTATTAGTAGCTGCCGCCCGCGGCGTTGCTCGCTACTTTCAATGTAATACAAGCAACTTGCAAACTTCGAACCCACATTTACAGGTAGAAATCCTTTAAATCCACCTCTTCCTTCACCTTATAATGTAAGTATTAGTAGCTGCCGCCCGCGGCGTTGCTCGCTACTTTCAATGTAATACAAGCAAGTTGCTAACTTCGAACCCACATTTACAGGTAGAAATCCTTTAAATCCACCTCTTCCTTCACCTTATAATGAATACACTCTCTAAATTTCATGTCTTTAGGTTCGGTGGTTATCTGTGTTGATTGTGAGCAGTCAGTCAGTCTGTCAGTCAGTCAGCCAGTCAGCCGGGACTCACTCTTTGATATATAAGTAATATATAAATAAGTATAAATACATTTTCATTTAGATATATGTATACGAGTAGGTATAATAAGCAATCAATGTGTTGCGTGCGGACGCGATAATCAATAAATAGGGTGGTTTCATTACACACAACTACAGTACTCGTATCCCAGCACATTACCTGCTCGGAGTACGAGTTATGTATAGGGTCACGTGTCATACGAGCTCCTAACAAGTAACAGTGCACTACGAGTAGCTGCTGTCAAATTATTCTCCACTTCTCAACATTTTTGCTGATCAATATAATTGTATACACTCCTGTGTGTTCACCTAAACTATATAAATATAATGTGTGAAAGAGCGAACTATTACTCGTAACTGTGTGTGTATGGGAAGGCGTAAAGGTCGGCATAGTGGTCTGCCTCACACACGACACACTAGTCTACACATACACGAGAACTAGATCTCGTCACTGCGAACACAAAGTTAGAGGTGTAGATGGTATACTCGTAGAGTGTAGTGTGAGAGTGCGGTGAGAGCTGATGGTGGATGGTGCTAGCGCTGACCTGTGACGGTGCTGTACTGCTGCTGCGGGTACCCTGGCGGTACGGGCACTGAGCTGTTGGGGTCAGGCGGAGCTGAAACATTATAATTATCATTTCAAATATAAGTTGTTGGCAGCGCAGTCCGTACACCGCTTGCCTAACAAGCGAAAGGACGCGGGTTCAATACCAAGTTCCGGCATGCATCATAGAGTTTTTCACTCAAGTGCATGTTAAAATCAATTGACATTTATGATTTACCAGTGAAGGAAAACAACGAGAGTTACATTGACTTAAACCCCCTCAGGCCGGACCTGACCTGTGGCCACACAGTGTGACGAAGCATCTCTTTCTTGTCTGGCAATATGTTCTTTGACTGTTAGTATGTTTGGATGTTCGCCCTCCATTATTGGGGTACCGGGGTACCACGCCCCGGCAGTAGTTTATTGAATATGAACACCTTCTTCTTGCCCATTTGCAGAACAAACATGTTGAAACTCTCTCCCCTGCACCGCATGTGCGCATGTGCGCATGTGCGCATGTGCGCATGTGCGCATGTGCGCATGTGCCGTTCATACAATGAAGTGAGAGATCAGTTTGATATTTTTCTCAAAACTCGTAGTTCGCTGACCTCGACAAAACATAAGTAAAGTAAGGCAAAGGTAGTAGTAGTGAACTAAGCGCAGACTATGCGTCCATCACCATTACCATTATAATATTGTGCGTGTTCTGACGTGAGTTGTGTTTAGATTGTACTCGTATGGTGCTCGTACCTAGGTGGATAGCTAATCTTATCTCTCTTGTGTGTTTTGTTTTTGTTAGTTTTGAGACTGTTGGCTCAAATGTTTTATTTTATTTATATTTTGTTTAAGTACTTTCTGTTTAAAGGTTTTAGTTTCTGTGTGTTGGTATGTTTCATACGAGTATCTCATGTTTTCAGTAACGTTCCTTTTAATGTTAGTGTTTAGTATGTTATTTTTAACAACAGAATTCAATCATAACGTGTAGTTGTGACTGCACGTGAGGACTGTATCTGAAGGCGGAATGCGCTTGAAAGTATAAATTGTTAATTATAAATATCTTAGTTGTAGTATTGCGCTAAATTTCACATTTTTCCTGCGGTATTAAGTAAGGGGATTTTGACATACTTATATTTCGACGAATAGAAAAGAATCAGATATATCAATCACAGATGTTTTCCTGTTACCGTGGCAAATAGTGAGGAAGCAGTTGGTAATTGACACAGTTTGGGTCAGGTTTGACACAGTTTGCGATCTACAGAGATTTTATTATTTTATGGGTACATTTTCTGTTAGAATGTTCGTTCCAGGGCGTAGGTACCTCTTTTCACCCCTAAATTGTAAAGTAATGTTTTGTTATTGTTGTCAATTGACGTATTTAAGCTTACACGCTTTATTATTTTCAAAAAAAGTTTAATAGGCATATTCTCAGTACAAGAATTACGACTGTTTAGGAGGCTTGTACCTTTACACGTGTAAACCTAGTAAGTAATGTGTCAACTATGTGAAAGAAAAATCACTGCAATCGGACCACATTGACAGGTAGAAAATAGTCCATATGTTATTGTATGGACAAGCTGGCGGTCTACAGCTGTCTTAAGAAAGCGGGAAATTTCGGGAAATTGACTGCAAAAACGCGGGGAATAGTTTTTTTTAATTGGCTGTACTGATGTATAGGTATGTGACTCACGCTGCAGCACCCTGCCGCGGTATCTGTTGGAACAGCAGCAGCGGCAGATGAGCGCCAGCAGCACCGCGAGCCCCACCAGGCACGCGAGCCCTATCACTATGTCCATGGCTCCACCCGCGCCGGGCTCCCACTGAGACTCCCAGAAGCTGTGGTGACTCTGTAACAAGCACAGCACACTCTCACAGCTACTCCTCGTGCGTCGGAGATACCGTGCCAGGAACAGATATTGAAACCTATTGTTCGGAAACCTGCCCCCGCTAACAAATTGAAGCAATAGATAATGCTTGCAGTAATACTATATGGAGCTATTACTTGCATCTGTAGATAGTAACTTACCTAAAGTTAGTCTTTTTAGTCGTAAACCTGTGAGTTCAAAAGTTAAATACAAAGGTTAATGATATAAACTATTATTAGCTCATACAATTAATGTGCACAGCCATTTAATACCATAGCCATGTGGTATACTTGGGAGTGGCTGCAGTACTTTGTGTTTTCCTTTAGTTCTATACCCCCACTCCACTTTACTTTATAATGAGGATAGACTACAAAACTGAACTCATTCTTATCCCTGTATTCTGAGAATGTACATAGTCAATAATGTAGCATGCATCAAACATTTAAAATGTGATGTGGAAACGAGTGCATCAATTTATAATTGGCAATGTGTCCTTTATTATTGAAAAAATTAAAAACACCAGTTTTTATAACAGTATAAGGAATGATTAAATGTCCCCGTCTCACTGTAGAGTGAGTAGTTTGTGCTACGAGTATGCTTTCAAGCAAGATATGGCGATATTAGTAATGGGCTATCCCGCAACGTAAGATAAATATATCCTTGTCTAGGTTTACTCGTACCTGAACAGGCACATGGGCATTGTAACAAAAACACAACTTGAACAATAAAGTAATGGGTACACAATACACAGTTTCTTACCATTCTCCTTTCGTTCTGCAAAGTTATTGATAGTCAATAATGAACAATACACCTGCACTCATTAACAGCACTCACTTCTGTATGATTGAAATTCAACTATTTATAAATTAACAATATAATAATAATTTTCCTGTTATGATTTGGACAATGGTGGCGAACCTTTCATTATAAGGTAAAGTTTAGTGTGAAGCAACATATTCATCAGCAATAACTTACATATGAGTTATTATGTGAAAGGCACGGCCGGTGGGAGCCCGGTGGTCACCCATCACTCGATCACTTGACCAGAGCTGAATGTTGCTTCACAACACTTCAGATCTCAGCTTGCTTTATTAGTGTAAGTATTTAAAAAAGCGAGAGGTCATTAAAAAACCAAAGCTAACAAAACTAGCTGAAAGATTTGCTTGTAATATTAGATTTATATGATTTATTATTTGATTTTTATTGTT
Source organism: Ligdia adustata (assembly GCA_947049295.1). Classification (NCBI taxonomy): domain Eukaryota; kingdom Metazoa; phylum Arthropoda; class Insecta; order Lepidoptera; family Geometridae; genus Ligdia; species Ligdia adustata. The sequence continues at coordinate 9,933,921 of OX346237.1, forward strand.
ATATCATATTAAAATAAAACACATTATGATTCATGCAGTCGCTGAGTCGTGCATCATAATGTAAGGAAATTTAAAAATTACAGTTTAAATTAGTACAAAATGAATGCACATCTACTTCACACTCTATCTTCCTACTTTATTGCTTCAATAGTTTTCAATTTAGCAAATGTAGTAAGCTTGCTTGCAGTAGAGTGGTTCAGATCCTACATGTAGTGAATAACACAACAAGTGTCTGCAGGCACAGCGGCTCACTGCCAGTGTGCCAGTCAACAGCACCAGTGTGTTGACTCACATACACACATCTCACTAAACAAACCAATCTGTTATCAGAGGCTCAGTTACAACACTAGTATCAAACCATATTATATAGCGATGACAAACATTATCTGTTGTCTTGTGTGTGTGTGTGTGTGATCACCACAGTCAAGTTACTTCAGACAAGTTTAGGACAGAACTTAAACTCTGTCAGAGGCCTAAAAGTGGCCTACAGATTGATTGTCTGCTGCTATCGAGAATGATAACTGTTAATTTTGTAAATGCGTATAAACCTATTGCTTGGACGGCAGCTTCTATAAAATTGTGTAACAAATACTTATTATATATATTTATATCATTATATTTTAAAGAGAGGGTTTACTAGTAAAAATATACTTAACTGTGGAGACAGTGAATGTTTGCTTTAAAGAGATTATATTGACTCACACATTAGTTGTGTCAAGGGACACAACCTTTAAAGTGAAGCCTATAAACACTACTATCAAGTGCATGTTTGCTGTCAATGTTCGGACCACATTTTTTAAAAATAAAACTTCAAAATACACCAACAGTATACTTATAACTGCAACTACAAAACCTTTCTTATGTTGAATACACTACACTTTCCAGTACATACACTGTAATTAAATAATAATAAACCGGGGTTTTCCCGACTCACAGATCGTAGCTTTGTTTACACTTGCAGCATCCTTGTTTGTTTGGACGTGATAGGCACTAAACTGTCGAGCAGACAAACACGGTAGAATCTCTAGTGAGTAAGTAAATAAAAACCAACCTTGAAAAAATCATCGTCGAAATCGAAGTCGTCGTTCTTGAACATGATTAACCAACCAAATAATCCGCACTTTGTAACAGATGAACAAGACACTCTGTTCGCTATCACGTCTCTCGTTAACTACGCGTTCCCGCTCTGATATCGAACTCCGACCGCGAGATGACTCGTTTATCGTAGTGAAATCGTTATTAGTCATCACCGTCCTATACAACAAGACAAGTAGGTAGGGTTTTCCACGATTTGAATACAAACACTTACTTCAACTTTATGTACACGAAGAATTTCGGATGAGAGAGACGGAACCCGGCACAGATGTTATCCGTGAGGCACAAACTGTAAGTAAGTAGCAGCAGTCCAATAAGGATAAATTTAACTAGATAAATTATCCAAATACACTGAATATGTATAATAATATTCAGCTAAAACTGAAATTGAGTTAGCTGCTTCGCTGTCTTCGTTTCGCCCAACAAACAATACTATAATTTCGCTCAATTGACTTTGATTAATATAATTTCATTGACATGACATTGACATAAAAATTTTTGGTTCCTTTTTTTTCTTCATCACCTTATTTTACATTTGTGCCGGATTTCAAGTTCTTATATTTCGTTCTTGTCAGATAAAAATTGTTATTTTTATGTATATGGCAACATGGCTGAGCACCATAGCACCAAACATATGTATAATAAATAGTAAGAGCCAATTCTAAGATTTCGTATTAAGATGAAAAGATATAATCAATCGTCGAGCTTAAATTAATTATAGTCTCCATACATATTACATACCCTAAGCGGTGTATGTTAGCTTTCACCGTATTTTAGACAGAGGATAGTAAATATTCTTAATAATCTCTACGTATGGTGCCCGTATTGTGCCATATAAGCTTTAAAAAAAGAAATTAAAATCCAAACATAACCTCAAATTACTATAATAAAAATATAGTGTAGCTTAACAAAATTAATTTCCTTTCATTTACTAAACCAAATTTTATCACATATTTGTTGATTTAACTAAAGATGTACAGAGGAATACTGAGCCAGAGTTTATCGCAGCTTCGGCAAGTATTGTCGATGAAATCAGCCAATCTTCACACGAACGCTGTGTCGTTCGCAGCCAAAAAGACTACTTCTGCAGCTGGAGGTGTGTAGTGTAATAATTCTTAACTCTGCGATCCATAAGAGCAGTAATATTAGTAGCCATGCTGATGTTTGTATGTGTTGTGCAGGTGTGATGGGTTTGGGCAAGGGTAAGAAGAAGGGAGGCAAGCTGGGTGCTATGGAGAAGAGGCAGCTACCGGTGGAGAGCGACCCGCAGCGGCTCGTCTCGTATGTGTGCGGCTCCAACATCTATACCACTGGGGAAGATGTCAAGGTACACATATTTACTTTTAATGGCTAACTAGTAATTGTATTTCTAAAACTTTATAGGTACATGGATGGGCATAACTTGTAGCCGATAGCCAACCCACGCGCCCCTTGAGTGTGACACTTAGAGCATCATGGCAGCTGTCCTAAGGCGTCGTTTTCAAGGGGCTCAAGGTCACATTCAAGGGAAGTCATGACTTGCAGTAGTGTCATATATTTTGTGTGAGTAATCTGAAAAGATATATGATAAGTTATTGGTCTAGTTATCACCGGACAGCGAGTACCCTGAGTGGCTGTGGTCGCTCCGCACGGATGGCGCGCCACGGCTGGAGGAGTTGGACCCCACCACCAAGCAGTACTGGCTGCGGGTGAGGGCTGCCGGGATGAGAAGAAACAACAAGTTGCGCTCCATGAGGAAGTTTTGAACACGTGCTGACATTGAATGTAGTAATATAATCTTCATTATAAGAATGTATATTGAATGTATTTGTGGAAATACTCACTACTAGGCACATCATTCTCCACATACATATTTAAAAATTTGTTTCTGTACTGATTTTAATACATTATTTTAAAGGTCTGAATCAGCTGGACAAATGGCTATATGACAATCAGCTATCTCTTGCAAACCTTTAAGGACAATGTTGTGCAATGCATTGGACAATTAATGAATTCAACAAAATATGATCTAGGCACATCAGCTTGAAGCTGCTCGCCTGTTATTAAATAAATAATTAAATTATTATTTGCTTTATATAAAAATAAGTTTCAAAATGTACACATAGATAGATAGATAGATCAATTCTTTATTGCAGACACACAAAAAAAAAACAAAATACAAGAGAAAATTCTTACAAAAAATAGAGCTAGAAGTGGCGGCCTTATTGCTAAAAAGCGATCTCTTCCGGGCAACCTTAGGATGGAGACAATTGTACATAGGTTATTTACTTATGCAATATGATATTATACACAGATACAGTAAGAAACTTCAGTGAGCATATAAACGCGAAATGTAGGTAGCATGTTTAGTATGTAGCAAATGCAATTAAAACCTGCGTTGTTTAACAAGTGTTTCTTAATGCTCGCTGTCATTACAGACTACTCGTATGACTGTATCACAGCTGAATGAGTGAATGAGTGCTGATAGTTTTGAATAATTCTATTCCTCTATTACCTACTATCAATATTAGTTATTCAAATTAGTCCAAATAGTTTTGATGTTACTACAGTTATCATTTAAATTTGGCAGCATTTTCACGTCTCAATTTTCCTTAACTCTTTGAATTTTACTTTTTATAATCACACACAACATGTAGTTGCCTTTTTTATCAATTAATAAAATTTTGATTAAATAAACTTGCACTGCGAAATTTTTATAAACAACAATAATTCAGGGCACAGGGCACTAGCCAGCTGTACCTACTGGGAAACATACCAAAACCCTTTCAGAATGAACATGATATGATGTATCATGCTAATGGTATGTTTTGGTTTGACTTTACTTACCAATATTTTATATATGATGTTAAATGTTTGTAGGGATGAGTAATAGTTTTGTAATATTGTCATATGCGAATTCTTGTTCGTATCATTGATAAAGAACCATTTGTAATATAATCATATGTAGAGATTAATAATGACTTAGTTTACATGTGCCACGTTTTATCTCATAATAAACCACATCCACTTCCAAAGTGTTGTTACAAATATTCACAAACTGCAATCACTTCAGCCAAAGATCACTGAACTATGCACTCACTTTTACATCTCATACATTTTACTTATCTTTTTGGCTTATAACATTAATGAGCATTGAATTTGCTTTGAATGTATCAGATAATAATGTATGTAATGTTATTTGAAGGTCGTTTATTAGACAAGGTTTTCATATAGGTACTCATACCAACTCAAAAGGAATTCTTTGTACTTAGTACATTTAATATTTCACATGTGTCTATAATTTCATACAAAGAATGTTGGTTATCCTCTGGTCACTTATGATGGTTCTGAATATCTTCTCTGGTCTGTTTTCTCCTAAATAATGGGCTACTATTGATATATTAGCTATAGTTTTGTCCCTCCCGCTTGCTAACAGCGGTAGGGACAGATTTCTTTTTATTTGAGTGGTCTTCTGAAAGTGATCCCACTACGTTTTCGTCTTGTAGATAGCAGGAGACATGCTCGTCTGCCGGCGCCAAGAAGCAGGCGCCAGGTGTCAGGTCAGGTGCTAGGTGTCAGGTCAGGTGCCAGGTGTCAGGTCTGGTGACAGTCCATGGTATCAGGTCTAGAGACAGTCCATCGTGTCCTCCTGTATGATCATGGGGCAGGCGTGTGTGGCGTGCCGAGTGCCGAACGAATATGCGTATGGGTTCTGAAACAACACAAACATGATTATATTTAACAGTTTTCTACACACTTTCTAAAAAAAGAGGAGATATTCAAGTTTGTTACATGATTTACATTTGTTTTTGTTTGAAAGGGCACACGTCTCGTGTGGCACAAAGTAGAAATATATAACGTATGATATATATGTATATATCGGTTATCGAGTGGTCACATTTCAAATCGAACAAACTACAAACATACTTACAGATAATTACATCATTTTTTATAAGCTTTTGTCGGGTACGAGTATGACGTTATCCGGAACTTTTCTTAGATTTTCAAATATCTCTAAAAACGTAGTTATTACATTCTGAATAAGATAAAAAATAGGGATATGTTGTTTTTCAATTATCTTTCTATTATTTGTTGTAAACATGGGGGGGGGGGGTCATTTGAAAATGTAGTCAATTGTTAGGTACATGACGAAATGCTAGAGTACGCCCTCTCCAGAAGTTAGAGCCATGCTCATCAATAAGCGAGTCATGTATGGGTGCAATGTATGTTACCTTCCTGACGTTGTACAAGTTGGGCGGGTAGGCTGCGGGCCCCGGTGTCCTGGTGGGCCGGCCTGCGCCCTCCAGCCGGGCGCCCAGCGTGTATATCGGCTGTCTGGAATCATGCCTTACTCGTACCACATCACGCACATTACATACGACGGCTCTAACAATACAACTGTAAGCTATACTACTGCGTAACTTTAGGAGCGGGTATCATATAGGAATAGTTCACGTATGTAAGTTCGTGGTCCACAAATCAGGTCGGTACTCGGTAAATCCCTTATTGATCTTCCAATCCACACAACAGAAAGGACGTGGGTTCAATCTCAGGTTCAGGCAGCATTCATTACCACTAGCTAGATCTTCAATGACATCGAAATATTAGGATACAATAATATAATTAAACATTTTAATAGGTTACTTTTCAATAACTACTACTCTCGGATTTGGCAAAACTTCATCGAACGTTTTATTTTTGAACGGAATAAAGTGTGTAGTATAGAAAGTACTGTGGCTATGTATGGTAGTGTGTAGTATGGTACTGAGTGTGTTAAATCAAGTATAACAGTGACTCACTTAGTTCTGTAAACGTTGGTGTCCTGCTGGAAGTAGACAGCTGGTCCGGGACTCTTGGCCTTCGGGCTGAACCCCACGCGCGCTCCCATCGTGTACGCAGGAGTGCCGGGGCCCAGCTCTGCACCGGGAGGAACATATTACATACCTACAGGGAGCCGCGGCAACATACCTACTCGTACTTGTGTCGATACACTCGCTGTTAATATCTCGTACTAAGCTCATCAACACATTAGATATGAGAACAGCTTAAGAATTCCCTTTAAAACTCCTCGAGTTTTATCATTAATTTCCCAATCTAGATACGCTACATACGATAACGAGCGTAAAAAGCAATGATAGTGTGACTCACGTATCGCGTAGGCGTTAGAAGCGGGCCCGGGTCTCTTAAGCTGGAAGGCGAGCCGTGCGCCCATCGAGTATAGCGGCGCCCTTGGTTCTTTCATGGGCGGGCATCGCTCGGGGGCATGCGCGCCGGGGCCCGGCGTGCGCAGGGTGCTCCGCTGAGGGACCGCCACGCCGAAGGACCAGGCGGGTGACGTCACGTGTCCGTCGCGCGTGACGCCGTCGATACGATACGCGGGGCCCGGTCCGAGAGGCTTCACGCGGAAGTTGGCGTTAGTTCCGAACGAGTACATCGGCTCGCGGTGCCGGGACGGGTCGTGGCTTGGGTGGCCGACTGTGGTGGGTAGACGGTACGCGCCCGGACCCGGACCTAAAACATTCACTTCCTTTTTAAAACATTATAATGAAGGGTTGTTTCTATATCATAAGATCTTGCCTATCAAAACACGTCCCGGCTATTTAGTCCATATCGGATGCTGCCACAGAAGATGCAGCGCAATTTAATATTCTTTTTCAAACTTTCAGGTCAATTTCTAGATATATGCTTCCTTTTTTATGGCACAATTCACGGTTTCACAGATACCAAGTATTATGAGTAATACCAAGCGTACACTGAGGTACTTACAGTGTGGTAGATAGCAAGTTATGAATATAGGTAGAGTATGTAAGTCGATAAAAGGTGAATGATATACCCATCCCTAGGCTGTTCGAAGGTAGTAAATAATATCAAGTTTAAGAAACAACAGCAGTAGTAGCATTAGATACTTACCCAGAGGTTTAGCACAAGACATCGCGGAGAATTTTTAAACTAATATTTACACAATAATTTCATAGGAATTGATTAGAATTATAAAATGATATAAAACTGGAATTTAAACGATTTTGTACCTGTTGCTATTTATTTAAAAACAAACGAAGCGACGCGACGCGAAATGTCAGCGTGACGTTTGTCAGTGATATCGTGAGGAGGTAAATATGTGAAGGAAGGAACAGAAATACTAAATGTTCTTTTCAAAGAGATGCCATTTTGTGACTTTCAAGGACGTAGGACAAATTTCTACTAAAATTATCTCTAGGTATATGATAATATTATATGCTAGTAAATGAAATATAAAAATGTTCGAACTTTGAACTCCCGTTCGATCCCCATAGGTTTTGAATTTCCAAAATCTTTTCTCAGTACACCGCTACACTCTATAATTAATACACTAGTCTTTTATAGATTCAGCTAGTCATGTACCTACCCAATGAATGTAACCATAATACTCTATATTAATTACGACAATAGGTAGAATATTCAGTTGTAACTATCATCACTCTAAAAACCACAGAACATTTGGATGGGTTCAGGCCAGGCTTATTATTATGACAATACATAAAAAGAAAAAATATCAATAAAAGGCCCAAGCAATGATCCTTGCGGCACGCCGCTAGTTACCGTAACCCAATTAGGAACGTAGTTGCTGACAACTACCGCCAGAGTTCAATGTACGACGACTCACTCCCATACAAGTAGTGTATGGTCAATTCTATCGAAGGCTTTATCAGTATACACTATATCCACCTGACAGCGTCATAGCGTAGTCCATAGCTTCGGTCAAGTAATCGTTCGGCAAGAACAGATTGGTGGTGGTGGACCTGCCTTAGGAAACCGGGTTGCGAAGGGTGAGGTGGTCCTGAGGGCGCTGTAGATTTGGTTATAGACTATAACTGCGTTCAGAGACCTTTGCATACATAGCTTCTAGATCGGTCTATAATTTTTTACAATTGTTCGCGAGCCTTTTTTAAGGATCGGTGTTATAAAAGAATCTCTATTTTTTCTAGTGAGAAACATAGCCTATGTTGCTCAGGATATTGTAGCTTTCTTACGGCATAACAATTTTAGTAAACGGTCTAGTACGAGTAGTTACTGAGATTTTAATCAATTCATTTCTTACAAATTTTTTTCGCTGTAATATTAATGTAGATGTAAATTAACTTAATTATCATGTACTTGTTGCACATTATGGCAACATTTTATAAAGTTTATTTTTTTCTCTAAATGATGTTTTCTCTCTCTCTCTCTCTATGGATGCCACTCTTGGTGATTGTACCAGCTCCAGTATACATTCCAGTTTAAATCGTTTTCCTTTCTTCGCCGTGACTAGAAGAAAACTCTACAGTCCACCCTCTACAGCTGAACAGTATCTTAACTGACCGAGAGAGAGAAGCGTCTCTGCTTCGGATTTGGAGAAATGTTCTTTCGTTTGTAAATTTGTTTGTCCGCAATAAATTTAGTACTCGCGTACAGGTAATAGTTTCTAAACAATCTTGACGATACTTAGTGTATGTACTCTTAAGATTTTTGACGTGACAACGTCTTATAATTCGATGGAGCCGGGCACGAAAAAACATGACTCAAGCGGCGTTACCTCGCTCTGAGGCGTTCCGTTTAAGGCTTGAAATGCGAGTGAGAGCGCGGAACGAGCGACAAAGAGGCACAATCGGCCTCCGCGTTCGGCAGCGTTCGACATCTGTCTCTCTCCTACTGGAGTGAGCGATGCGTCCGCGTGGACAGCTGCTATACAATAATACATTTACATGTTTCCGTCAAGTATGAAGTGCAGTGAAAAGTGAATGTGGTGTCAATTGTTTATAGCAACGATAAAGGTAATGATTCTTTCTATACAAAATGTCTATCAAAAAAATAAAATAAATTTTCTTATGAAAAATGAAACCATTCCATCAGTATTTTCTTATGACGTTGTCACGTTCAACTATCGTCAGTAAACCGACTTTACAGACAACCGATTTTTTTTAGTTTTTTTAGGCGTCGGGGATTTTTGTTTCGGGTGGGTACCTATTCTCCTACAAGGATCGGGCGTTTGCTACGGCGCCATATACTGGCCGATTTCAATAAAATTTGATATAAACATGCAGAACTAAGATATAGTGTTCGTGAGGAAGTTTGTGTAAGTACTAGTAATATACTTAGTACAAACAATTCAAAACTATTTTTCTACATGTATAAAATAAATGTATTTTTCATTAGTGCATTCGTATGTGAACGTAGGTCCCTTCCATTGTTGTCGATGTAGTCCGGGTTATTGTCAGTGCCGGGCAGGTCCACGTCGCAGGTCCCTTCCATTGTTGTCGATGTAGTCCGGGTTATTGTCAGTGCCGGGCAGGTCCACGTCGCAGGTCCCTTCCATTGTTGTCGATGTAGTCCGGGTTATTGTCAGTGCCGGGCAGGTCCACGTCGCAGGTCCCTTCCATTGTTGTCGATGTAGTCCGGGTTATTGTCAGTGCCGGGCAGGTCCACGTCGCAGGTCCCTTCCATTGTTGTCGATGTAGTCCGGGTTATTGTCAGTGCCGGGCAGGTCCACGTCGCAGGTCCCTTCCATTGTTGTCGATGTAGTCCGGGTTATTGTCAGTGCCGGGCAGGTCCACGTCGCAGGTCCCTTCCATTGTTGTCGATGTAGTCCGGGTTATTGTCAGTGCCGGGCAGGTCCACGTCGCAGGTCCCTTCCATTGTTGTCGACTTTTTTGAATAAAATATCGTTGTGCTTTTCTTTGAAAAGTGATAAATCAGAAGTTTGAATATTTTTTGGTAATTTATTAGGTACATATATTTCTAGCCATACAGAAATTTACAGAATACACTCTTTCTAAAAGTACTAGTTCTTCTTTCTTGGACACATAATTCCCGCACGTCGAGTACCTTCAGCAAACTGTGGATTACCTACATTTTATAAATACCACGGTTTTGCTAATAAATAAACAAGGTAAAGATTTTGAAAACCAATAAAATGCTCTTTACAAGATTGTCTTTTTTAATGCCGCAAATTGATCTAATACAACGTTGTTGTGCTCTAAAGGCTTTTAGATTTAATTCTTTGGTAGAGTTTCCCCAAAACATGACGCCATATCTCAAAATGGATGCAACATGTCCATGGTAGGCTGCAAGAAGTACACCATCATTCACTACTTTACGCATCTGAAAAAGCGAATACGCAAACTGACGTAGTCTTTTACATACATTTTCGATATGGGGTTTCTAGGTCAATTTACGATCGATATTAAGTCCTAGAAAACGAGTTTGATCGACTTTTTTAACATTTTTTCCTGCATATTCTATATTAAAATTAGATGTTTTATTAAATTGTAGTCTAAAAGACATAAAACATGTCTTGTCATTATTATTTCTTAAATTATTATTTTTCAACCAGTCAATTACATTTGTCAAAATTTTATTAATGTCTATTTCCATAACATTATCAAGCCTGTTGTCAGTGAATAGTATTGTGCTATCGTCTGCAAATAGTGTCATATGATGTTTAGTTATATTTGGTAAATCATTAATATATATAAGAAACATTATTGGACCTAGAACGCTTCCTTGGGGAACACCGTATATTACCTGTCGTTGTCTGACTAATATGTTGTAACTGTATTCGTTTTTGGACAGATTCTTCGTAACTCTGTTACTTTCAGCGTGTTCCCTCTTACTCCATACTGATGTAATTTGTCCAATAGTATTCGATGGTGAACATTATCAAAAGCTTTAGACATATCCATGTACAGTGCTATCGCAGTTCTTATTTTGTCCAGACTCAACATAACGTCATATAAAAAGTCATATATGGCCACATTAATGGTTTTGTTTTTTCTAAAACCGTACAGTTTATTTGTGAGAATGTTCGTTGTTCAAAGAACATTTTACATTTTGTTATATATTACCTTTTCAATTTTTTTTGACATCACTATGTAGGTAGCGAGGACACTGGACGATAGTTAGCAACATCAGTTTAACTTACTTTTTGAATAATGGTTTTACGATTCCGGAAATACACCTTTTTCAATAAAAAAGTTGATAATGTGACTTACAATGATCGCTATTCTTACAGATACATATTTGATCACTAATGTTGCGATGCCATCTATCGCAACTGAATTTGTATTTTTTAGTGTATTTATATTTTTTTAAATGTCAAACGGAATAGTAGGCGTTAAAAGCCAAGATTCTGATTCAGTTAAAATGCGATTAATGTTATGTAAGTATGTTTTTATGGTGGTTGGAAATTTCGATAGGGTCGGTTAAATAAAGGTAACGAGAAGGGATCGTATATTGAGTGTAGTGTAGGCAGGTATAGGAAGATGGTACCTGGAGGGTCAGAAAAATCCTGGAAATCGAAGAGTTGGTAGTCGAACCCAACATCATGGGAGAATCGAGAGCCCAGAAACTCCGCAGAATGGGAAACCTAGAGCGAATGGGAGAGAATTGAAATGTCAGAAAGGCGTATCTTGGAATTCCAAAGGATCCAAAAACTTATCGGCCGGCATAGTTATCGCTGGTTAGACACTGTAAAATCCGATGTAAACAATATCCATATTGCCGACTAGCGGGAAGCTGCGCTGTATCGGATCCAATGGCGCTCTCTTGTTCAGAGGCCAACACCCACTTCCGATCGCTGCGCCCAAAGAGTAAGTAGTAGTGAGTAGGTAGGTAGGCGGTGCAGTGTGGGCGTGGTGCAGCTAGTGGAAGGTGCTGTAATGTGCGGCGGCGCCATCTACCGGTGAGTCGTCGTCCTCCGAGCCCTCCTCTGGGTCGAGTGCCGGCGCGCCCCACTGCAACAACAATTCTACCTACATCATACTAACACACATGGGTTTGCGACACCGCCGCCATACACATCATTAATCCTTCGAGCCGTTTCTGCAGCACTGGTACCACGGTGGAACTCGTACTCGTAAATAACGCGATATTTCAAGTTTTTCATTTTGTAAACTGCGTGACGCAAAGAAAAAACCAAACGAGGACAAAACAAATAAATTACGGTTTTCCAAATACAAATGTATGAATAAATAGCTGTATAAATTTGAAATTGGAATCCCTAACCAAAGAAGAGATTTTTGAGATCAAAGTGGCCAGTACGACAAAACGCCAATTTCATATGTTAGGGCCTAATATACCTCACCTAAGCCTTTTCACCTTTCCTCATACAATACAAAATGTCAAGTGGACGTTATCATTTTCTTTTCACCAAAACTGATCGTGTGGGGTATCACAGAATACATCTTTAAAAATCGTTCATCAATTTTTAATTTATTTTGGGATTTCGTACTCAAAGGGCAACGACGGAACCCTATGACTAAGACGGCTAGGAGGAGAATGATTTGCGGAAAATGGTGCATGACTTTGATTTAACAAACTGGAGGTTCGAGTTCGATGACGTTTATTTCAACACAGCACGCGGTGGATGTTGCTGGTGATGTAATTATTGTGTGTGGGTGAACAGTGACTTGGTCGGAGAGCGGGTGTGTGGCGAGCGCTCGGTACAGGTAGTGTAGTGTGTGTGAACAGTGACCTGGTCGGAGAGCGGGTGTGTGGCGAGCGCTCGGTACAGGTAGTGTAGTTTGTGTGAACAGTGACCTGGTCGGAGAGCGGGTGTGTGGCGAGCGCTCGGTACAGGTAGTGTAGTGTGTGTGAACAGTGACCTGGTCGGAGAGCGGGTGTGTGGCGAGTGCTCGGTACAGGTAGTGTAGTGTGTGTGAACAGTGACGTGGTCGGAGAGCGGGTGTGTGGCGAGCGCTCGGTACAGGTAGTGTAGTGTGTGTGAACAGTGACCTGGTCGGAGAGCGGGTGTGTGGCGAGCGCTCGGTACAGGTAGTGTAGTGTGTGTGAACAGTGACCTGGTCGGAGAGCGGATGTGTGGCGAGCGCTCGGTACAGGTAGGCGGCGTACAGCAGGTTGAGCACGCACAGCGCACGCAGCGTCGTCTCGAACCCGGCGAGCGCGGCCAGTGCGCCGCCCGCCGCCGGGCCCAGCGCGTACGCACCCGCGCCTGCCGCCTCACACACACAACACGAACATTATACATGTGCACTCAACTCACCATTGATTAATTACTACAAGTATTGTAAAGGGCGGGTGGTACCTGCAGCAAGGCGGCGACGTGCGGCGCCCCCTGGCGTCCCGCGCGCGCCAGCAGCGCCGGCACCAGCGCGGCGTCGAGCGCGCCGAGCCCCGCGCCCAGCAGAGCGTGCGGCGCCGCCAGCGCGGGCACGGAGCGCGCCAGCGGGAGCCACAGCGCGCCCCCCGCCACCGCCACCTGCCCCGCCAGCGCCACGCGCTCGGCGCCCAGCGCACGCGCACAGCTCCCCACCACGCTCGTCGACACCAGATACGCCGCGCTGTCCGGCACGAACACCGCCCCAGTCACCCAACGCTGTCACACACACACACCTCCCTTGATTAGTTCCTCGCATTAGGTACACAACACAAGTGCATCTCTATCTGTCGAGGTATCGACAGTCAATTCGTCTTCAGTGTGATGGACCATGAATGGCGCCACCGGTCCACCGGTCCACCGGTCGACATACAACTGTTATTTATGCAAAACTATTTATATAGATGAACAGTAAATGAGACACGCTATACCAGTATAGTTGGTTAATAACCAGTTCATTAATTTATTTCAATAATTACATCCATAATTAAAACAAATATTTATAATTTGAAGGCGATAGTAAATTTTTGGAGCATCAAGTCTACGGTAGTCAAAGTGTTCAGGCATTTTAGCTATTATTGTATTATTTCCTTATATTAAACAACCACCATACCAAAACTACTCGCAGTGTAAGAGCGTTATTAAAGTACCTGCGGATGGAACTTGTCCATGATGTATATAGGCAGACAGGGCTCCAGCGCCGCCATGACGCAGGTGGTGAGCAGCACGGCACCGGCGCACGCCCCCGCGCACCCCGCCCCGCCCCGCGCGCCCCGCAGCGCCACTAGCCACCCGCCACCGCTGCCGGGGTCCCGCTCGCAACCCTGACACACAAGTACCCACATCATGCTCGACAGAAACTCTGCAACCAATCAAACGATGCCATCGGAGTTCAGCATGCTGCCTCTAACTTAGCATGTCTTATTGGACGTTCAGTAAATAGGTAAAAATAATTCATATAAAATATAATATTAAAAGGCAACCTATTATATATAATATAAAATATTAAAATATAATATTGAAGTGCCAAAAGTTAAAAAGGTAACATAGAGCCGACGAACCGACTGAACATTTTGGTAATAACAATGAAGTGCCAAAAGAACAGGTACAGCTATGTGCTATGTCGTCACCTACTTACTCGACCGAGTTCCTCCTCATTCAACAACACGTACTGCAGCACTGCACAAAACATTAACAAATGATTAAACGTACCTACAGAAACACATTGCAGATTGAGGCAGAATCTAGAAGTGACGTTAATATTTTCTGATATAGAAGTCGTAAGACAAATTTGTACAGAAAGTCTGCCTACAGTACTCGCCTAGTCTAAATAAATTCCGATCAACTTCTAATTTGTGTTCACATGCTACGAGTAGAGTGTGTAAGGTATACATAATTACCGAGGTCTATGAGGAGAGCCGCGGCCAGCACCTGGAAGGGTGCCGCGCGACTCCACAGCGCGTACGTGGCGCCTCCGAACGGATACCCCACCAGCACACCTGCCACCACCCACCACGGAATATCATAATGCAGCACGATGAGCTCCAAATGACCATTAATTAAACTAAGTCAATTAGCTGACCCACTTGCCACGTGTTGTTTGTCATTGTGCTCAATATAAGGAAGGATGAGGCGATGTGGGTGGATAACACCCGCTTTTAATTCACAGCAGGTTTTGTACATTCATTCATTGAAACGAGTTCTTATGATTATTCATCAGGATTGTTGATACTCTTTTCTCGTGCGCGATGCGGGTCAGCTACTATGTACTGCAATAAGTTGAACAACAGCCCAGCATTGATTTGCTTGATTTTATCGTTTCAACTATCGTCGTGCCAATCTTGTTGATACAGATAGCGGAGCTAATCAAACACAACTGAAATTATCCAAACTACAAATAACGGTTAATACGGATTTCACACCAGCATTAAGTCGGCACCACGGTTAGGTGTTGTGGCGAATGATGTTGTACTGCACTCGTCCAGCGCTACACAATGTAAAGGCAAATGCTGCGCCTGACTAGAAAGAGGAGCCTGACAGTGTGTACCGAGCGCGACAGCTCCTAGTAGCGCGGCGAGCGCGCGGTGTCGGTGCACGCGCGGCACGCGGCCGGAGGCGAGCGCCAGCCCCGCCACGCCGGCCGCCGCCGCGCCCGCGCCCTGTGCCGCGCGCCCAGCGCCCGCCGCCAGCGCCGCGCCCGCGCCCGACCGACCGCTGCACGCCGCAAACACTGCATCATATTATTACATCATCAAGCTACACTGGACATAGTTCATATTTTTTTTTATAAACCTAGTGTCAATCACACGGCTAAGACGAATCTATTGACACCTCTCATATTAAAAAAACTGCGACAAGCCGTTTAGGCTCTAGGGTGCGTCAAAGAAATATACATACATATACTTATAACTCTACTGCTTTCACAGTCTGGTAAAAATCCTCGGTCTAGGTTTATCCTCGGTAACTGACGCGCTGTCATCTTAGTAAAACCGTACAAAGGTAATATGTAATCGACGCAGAATCTAGTTAAACCGTCTATTTTCATTAGTGTACTGGGAACCGTCAAGGGCTAGACGAAGGCTCTAAGTTTTCTAAATGTTTTCACCTCTGCTTCTTTCGCAAATGAAATTCAATAAAGTTGTTTGATTTCTCGTTTTCGTTTCGTTGCCGCTGAAGAATCGTTATAAATACTACGCAACAGTAGCAGCAATTCATTGACTTGGGCTCATTGAGCGTGTCACTGACGCTGTACGGGGGGAAGGTACTGTGGAGTACAGTGATGAGTGAGAGAAGGTACCAAGTGCAGCGAGCAGCAGCAGCGCTGTCCCTCGGCGCAGCACGGCGGGCGCGCCGAGGCGGCACACGGCGCGTGCGCTCGGCCCCGCCGCCACCAGCTGCGCCACAGCCTTCGCACTCAGTACCGCGCCCACACCCGCCTGCGACGCGCCTGCACCTACACACACACGTACATCATACATAACACACACTATAAACAACACCACTTTAAGCAAGATTGTTCCTACACAACGAGGAGCTTACAAGTTGTGACAGATGCTTAATGAGAAGTGGCTCTTACATGACGAAGCTGCAGAGATAAATACGCGAATATTATCCAACATTTACCTATTTAAGCATTGACATAATTTTCCACGAGGATTTTAGAAATGGCCTTAACACTGAAGAAAACTAGACTGAATGGATTTAGTTGTATTACAAAAAGTGCTCTACTATAAAATTAAATGCTACAACTTTCTTACAAACCTTTTGTTTACTGGAAGCATGTACTCGCATGGCCCTTGCCTGCTGACAAGAGGCTCGACTGCATCAAACACGTACTTGCTAGTTGTTGCACTATGCTTTCCTTCATGATGAACATTTCCCGAGTATTTTCAGAGAAAGTCCGTAGATCCATGTTGTTGCGGCAGCGCGTTACCGTGTGCCGCCCACTGCAGCGAGTCGCCACGGATCCAGGCCATGTTGTTGGTGGGTGGGATGGTACCTGGTGCATCCCTGACTGTGGAGTTGAGTAGAGCGACGAGCGGCGCGTCGCCGTGTGTCGCCCACTGCTGCAGCTAGTCGCCGCGGATCCAGTCCATGTTGTTGGTGGGTGGGGTGGTACCTGCTGCATCCCTGACTGTGGAGTTGAGTAGAGCGACGAGCGACGCGTCGCCGTGTGTCGCCCACTGCTGCAGCTAGTCGCCGCGGATCCAGTCCATGTTGTTGGTGGGTGGGGTGGTACCTGCTGCATCCCTGACTGTGGAGTTGAGTAGAGCGGCGAGCGGCGCTTCGCCGTGTGCCGTCCACTGCTGCAGCGAGTCGCCGCGGATCCAGTCCGGGATGATAGGCACTGGAGAGGACCAGCTCCTTTATTACTGATAGCTTTTTTTATTTGTTTTTACTTATGTAAAATCTGTTAGTACCGTATACTGTGCCATGTTCGAAGTTAATACATCATGTAATACATATACTCAATTAAAGCACGATGTTTCAAAATGCTTATCTTAGTTTACCAAACCATTTTAATATATATTTGAAGAACTCATTATCTCATTATTTTGAACATGTTTCTTTCGGTATACGTGGAATATCTACTTTGTAATGTTGAAGTAGATTAATCGAAATATTGGCACCTTCAGGCTAATGTATTGTTTTTGTCTTAGAATGATAGGTAAGTGAAGTTTTAAAGATAAATGTTATTAGAGCCTACTAAAAAGTATTCATTTATAAAAGCACGTTGCTAATATATTTAACTAGGCACTTAGCACATATTTTAATGAGGTACTTTGGCTTAGCTAGCGAGTAGCGTTAATTTTATGCGACGTTGCATGCGTGCCCGCCTCATCTCTGCCACTTCGCGTCGTGCGCGACGTTGTCAGACTTCATCTAGTGCAGCGTGAGAATAATTATATATAATATTCTTTCCTAGGATAGTTACCGCGTGTGCGTAATAACATACTTATAAGCGATTGTGTTTTACTAGAAACATTCTCTGCCGTGATTTAGACACTACATGCAGAAGTGTGATAATATACAAATGGGAGATAAGAAGAATCGAAAACAAAAAATATCACTTCTTATAATCTTTATAAGTAAACGTTCATCGATGATTTCGCCAATTTACTTTTTTAGATATTTTTTTTATTGAACATTTTTATTTATATATCTAACTATTTTGACCGATTTTTATCAAACTTATATGAATTAATTGTTCGTTAATTTTAACGTCTCTAAGAAAACAGAAAAAAAACTTAAGAAAAGAAACATAACTGAAATAAAAGGTAAACAGTTAGGTATTTTTATTATGGCAGCTGCTCTTTACAGTGAAGAATATTTTTTTTATAAGATCTCTTCCCGTAGCAACCATCAGCTATAACATCTATGATGGCAATGCCGTTCGAATTCACCCTTCCGATTCAGATAAAAACAATTATATTTTTTAGTACCTACACTGTAAATACAGTTGACAAAATTATAGACGGCAGGCCAATGCCCGCTCATCTGTTTCGCCCAGAATCAAACAGATGGCATGGCATAGGTAAGTATCAGTACATACTATTATTTATTCCGTGGCTCAATTCTCAATTGCGTTTGTCTTTACCCGTCACCTTAACAAAGGTTTAAACACGTATCTTTTTTTAGTGGAAAACTGACTACGCGAGGTCAACAGTTCATATAACTGATAGTTAGATAAACACTCACCTAGAACAGTCAGCAGCACGTTATCGAGGAAGAAGGTGAAATAAATGAGCGCGAACGGTAGCAGCCACCCTCCCACCGGCACCTCGCCGCCGTGCTGCATGGCTGTGAGTCAGTGAGTGAGTGAGTGAGAGCGCAGGTCCTGTGCGGCGCCGGCGGGCCCCATGTGTCGTCTGTAGGAAGCGATAACACGATCCAATACAGTTTCAATCGAGGCTCGCTCACGCGGACTAGACAATTTTCTGCCTCAGGTGGCTGAGATGTGGGCCGAGGGTGTACGTACATTGTGGTAAATAGAATATTTATACTGTTATCTACTTCTCGTACTACTGTTCAATAATGGAAAATCTCGTAAGAGGAGTTAGAGGAGGGATAACAGTTGGACTCTTTAAGTAATGTCAGAACGCCTGATAGCACTACATGTCGTACGAGTAGAATACGAGCACGAGGAACAATGTGCACTTTGAATCATTTTATACGTTAATCACAAAGAGGAAACATTTGTATTTTTGTAACCTTTCATTCAAAAACTATTTTCGACCGATTTCAAAAATTCTTTCGCCGTTAGATAGCTACATTATCCAAAAGTAACATAGGCTATATTAATTACCTACTAGAAAATAAGAGATTCTTACAAATTCCTACTAAAACCAACCCAGGGTGAAAATAAATTAGTGATAAAATGTGTTTGATAGCATGCGTCGCTGTGAGTACCTACTCGTACCTACTCGGACTCGTATTGATAATAGAACAATAAAATGTTCTACTCGTACAATGTTGGAGAACATATTAATATCTACTAAACTTCGGGAGAACATACGAGTATATCCAACTATTATAGTTATGTCACTATAGCTACTTTACATTTTAAAACTTGATAGAAAAGCTGATCTAACTCAGCCCATGTCATCCATTCCTTTGTATTTATTCTTATCAAATTAGATTACATATTTCGTACTGAAGTATGTTTGAATACCTGTTGATTAGTTTTGAATTACTAAAATCGGATGTACCATACAAAAGATAATAAGAAATTGAAAAATACGAATGTAAAAAATAACCACACGCCCACGCGTTCAGTGTTGCTTCTCGAAACGAACCGACCGCAGCGATCAACGGTACAACTTGGTACATTAGGGCCCACCCTAGTGAGTGAGGAGAGACGTGTGAGTGCAGAACCCTAAAAATGTCCACCCGTGCGAAGCCGGGACGGGTCGCTGGTAATAAATAAATCGGCCTAGTTCTGTACCACACTGAGAGTTCCGTATCTATACAACATTATTACAAGTTATTAATATCGAGCAAGAAACGGCATAAATCACGTTTGAGTGACAATTTAGTTAGTTTTGAAGTTAGTTTAGTAGGTACTAGTTTTAATATTTACTTCATTTTACCCTTTTTACTGCAAAACACCTTTTGACTAGATAATAAATCCATTCACAATATTTCGTGTCTTTTGCTGTTCGCCGTCGAAGCTTTTCACTATACACCTCCTGACTCCATCATCAGATCAGCTCAATAGTAGGTACATATCTATCAGATTATTGCATTGTTACTCAACTCAACCACAAACCGGGAAGTCGGTCAACAATTTATTATATTGTTAGTTTGCTTTTTCTCGATTTCCTTGAGGTTCTATCATCAGCAGTTTCAATATTTGGGACTTATACTGACACAACACCTGACTGACCTCACTGACGATGTAGACATGGAGCGAGAGAGAAGGAACCCGTCCATCAGGTGCAACATGCTCGCGCGAACATTCTCCAGCTGTAGCACGGAAGTGAAAATCACGTTATTCAAATCTTATTGCTTGTGTTTGTACACCTGTCAGCTGTGGACCAAATTTAAACTCAAAACGCATCACACTATAAAAGTTCAATTCAATGATGCTTTTCGCCGCATCTTTAATGAAAACGCACGTTTTTGCGCGTCGAGTATGTTCGTTGATGCACGGGTTCCTGATTTATTCGCTGTTTTCAGGTCTAGAGTAGCGTCCTTTTGGTGTTGGGTTGCATAGGGGGCATTCATCAATGTCTGCGAGACTGTTCTCACAGTCCTATTTTGTAATCTCGGACAACGGACAACTGGACAATACCAGGGTGCGAATCGAAATTTCGTGTATTTTTAGTATGTATGTCTGTAATGATTCATTATTTAGTTCTTAATCTTAATTTTACAATTGTACAATCCAGGGTTTGCTGCCTGAAATAAAGACATTTATTATTATTATAATCAGATCCTGACTTGACGATAATGGGACCACCTCAGGAGTAGGTACGGGTATATGTACCTACTCCCGAAGTTTTCCCGTAAGGGTATTCTAAACCTCCTCTTTTACGGAAGTCCGTTAAAAATAGGGTAAGATTGCTTTATTTGATGCTTTACCACTGCCTAAATCGTACCCCTGTATTATTTCGGCTACTACGAGTATTAACGTTATGCACCACCTCGTGGTGTTAATCTTTAATATTAAGTCGAGAGAACAAACGATAAATGTTTTATAGTCATTCGTAAGCTTGTTACGGTACCCATAAAATCTTTACATATTTTCTTTGATCACATATATTTTTAGTGCTTATCAAGCAATCGTTTAGGCATACTTTAACCTAAGACTAAATAAAATGTGTTTCTAAAATCGTACCTTAGCACAATTCCTTACTCGTACGCTCGTACCGGTACGAATTAGGTACCTAGTATGAAAATTATTAAATTTCTTGCTTGCACTTTTTAGCCAAATGCATGGAAATGTTTTGTTTTTCGCGTATATTTTTTTATGTTTAAACAGATATTTTCATAATAATAGATGATAAATGAAGTAAGAAAAACTATATATATTATATTGCTGCAGTACGAGTAACGGAATCAGCTTAAAGAAGTTAGGTATCAAAAATATTTTTAAGCTGGTTCTAGATGTGAAGATAATCAAAACAGAACCAGGGATAAATAAGAGCACGAAAGGAAGTTCTTTATAATCTTTGTATTTTAGTTCAGTAGACCTAAAACATTTATTTTTATTTTTAAGTTATTGTCATTTTTTACAGATAATTTAATTTTATTTCCTAAGTTTTTAAAAGTAGTACTTAATATCAAATACAATAAAAAATAACATTTAATCTCATATGATATTTTTTGTAGGGTCATATAGTTTCATGTTATCAAGTATTTTGTTTATTTCATTATATTTTAGTAACTTACCTATATTTTCTAAGTACGAATTAGAGTTCATTTGTACGAATTACGTACCAATGGTACGAATTTGATACGGCGACCAGGCGAGTAAAACTTAAAGGACTTATGTTTTGGAAAACCTTAAAATACCTATTTGGATGCAAGTTTTTCATGTTTTTATGATTATTGATTGAAAGTCAGATAAATAAAGATTTCGTAGATGCTGAACATTTTGTTATATTTCAAATGCAGAGAATATTAGAGCAAAATTTTCTTAGGGGTTACGATATAAGCAACCTTAACCTACATAATTTAGTAATTTAAGTACCTACTTAGTTTTGGCCGTAACAAGTAAAATTAAAATTGTGAAAATCCCCGACATTTGCTGTGGCGGCCATCTTGGATTTTAAACTATCATAATGTAGGTATAGTATTCTACTAGTCAAGCTATCATTTGATACCCATATTGAAGGAGTTGTGAAAAATTTTTTACTTCGCCATTTTGTTGCGGCGGCCATCTTGAACCGGTTTTCATCAAATATAACCTCCCGACTAATACACCTTTCATACAAAAATAAAACAAATTGAAATCAGTCCATCCGTTTGGGAGCTACGATGCCTCTGACAGAGACATACATACAGACACGACGAACTTATAATACCCAGTCGTTTTTGCCACTGGGGTTAAATTAAAATTAACATTGTATATGTATAGCACTCTCTAATATTTGAAATCCATTATCAAATAACCGTATGATGTCATATTTACAAACGAATAGGAAAATAGTATGCAACGTCACATAAACGTCAAGATTTCACAAAAATGAAAGTGTCAACTTCAGATCAGACAGACCTGCCTGCTGCCAGCCCAGTCAATCAGTCAGTCAGACTGCGAGTTGAGTGACTTGAGTGTGTGTATGTTTAGAATCTCATATAGATTTAAAATTATATGAAATGGTTTCATACAGTGTAATTTAGTAGAGTACTGTTATGTGTAAAAAGAATCACCCTGCAGTGATAGCAGCGTACTGGTAGACGCGCCTCTAGCCCTGCGGA
Source organism: Ligdia adustata (assembly GCA_947049295.1). Classification (NCBI taxonomy): domain Eukaryota; kingdom Metazoa; phylum Arthropoda; class Insecta; order Lepidoptera; family Geometridae; genus Ligdia; species Ligdia adustata. The sequence continues at coordinate 9,956,548 of OX346237.1, forward strand.
GCGGTGCTGTGCACAAGTCGAGCGCCCGTGTGCCGCCCCGCTCGCTTGCCGCCCCCGAGGTGTCTCCCGGACTCGTACAAAGCCATGGTAAGCTCCTCTTTATTATTCTACACAAGCAAGAAACCTCCTCTACCCGATACAGTCAACTCCCGTTATGTTATCTGCGTCAGAGGCGTGCGGCTCTGTTGTCACGCACCGAGAGCTTTTTGTGAGCTTCCGATCTTCGACAATACGCAATAATTGTATCATATTTTTATTTATGCATTGACTTTACATCCCATTTCCCCTGAGTTTTTAAAGTTACTGAGGTTACTTACATACTATATCAAAACTCGATAATGTCGTACAATCTATAATTTCGTTTAATTAAATTTATTATAAAATATTGATAACAGAGTTTAAATTTTCCTGATAGCAACCAAAATAATTACCAATTTGATTCTGGTAGGTAAGCTATATCACAGTATTATTTTAACTCAACACTAATTTGGTTTATAGTGTGTAACTAAGTAATAACTTAAAAGCGAGGATAACAATAAATCTGGAAGTTTCCAGGTAGACTAGGTGTTCAGCTAAGTTTTCCTGAAGTGAGTCACAAGTCATTGTGTTGCATGTAGTATTCTTGGACTGAGAAGTAGGTTCATATAAGTTGACGTAACTTTTTAAATTATTCAGTAAGTATTTACTTTATCATAGTTTATCATTAGTTTGGTTTGGGCGAGTATAATGTTTATGTAATAGGAGGTTAGTTTTCATTATTATAAACTCATTTTTACAAAGAGACAAACCCAGAAAGAGCAATTAAATATTTGAATGAGCAATCTTTATTAATTCATATTTTTGTATTTGATCCAGTGTATGTTGTAGCATCATACGGCTTACTTTAATTAGACATTATAGAGTTATTGTTGTAGTAACATTGTAGTTATTTATTTTCAAATCATACGTACCGAGTGTGTGCACTTCATTACTACCAAATATTATTATAATAAAAGCTACAAGTGGTTAGAAGCAAGTTCCAACATAACCAACTGCTAAATCATTAAACCTGTGTATCATCCTTTATTTCTTTTGTTTTTTATTTTGATGCACCCACTGTCACTCTCACCACTAAGACGAATCTATTGACACCACTCACATAAAAGTTATGAGCCGTTATATCATAATCAACACTATTTACAAGTTGATGATATTTACGTATATGAGTTTGACATTTACATATGTGCGAGTATGATACAACAAGTGGTTATTAAACTACAGCAGTTTCCTGGTGGAACATGTGACAGCTGTGGCGTGTGGCGCCATCAGTAGCCATGTCGTTCAGTTGCCATGTAGCACAAGTGTGATGTGTTGTGTCCCACATGTTGGCACACGTTGCATGTTTGTTGAGCTGCTGTGTGGTTACACAATGTCTCTTGTGCTAGTTATGGTACTTGATATTTATGTAATTGTGGGTGTTGTGTTGCTAATATTAGTCTGTTTTATTGTTTGATGTTAATATTTGTTTTAACTACATTTGTACATTTGTTTTATAACTCTGTAAAGTTTTAAACACAGACAGTTGTTAGTGACAATGTGTTCATTGAGGGGTGCAGCTATTGAGCAGGCAACTTCTGTTCAAATACAATGATATATACATTAACTAGTTATGTAATTATCAATACATTCTAGTAGTCACATTGTACATGCAAGAATATAATAACACATGACTACACTTCACAGAGATTGCCTACGAGTTAAGTCCCATATCTAGCTAGCATGGCGTCAGAGAATCATCTCCTACCAGGGACCATTCCCTGATGAAGATGATTTCTTATTATGTGTCTACTAGCTGCACCCGGCAGTGTGACCCGCGTTGATACACTAGCTGCACCCGGCAGTGTGACCCGCGTTGATACACTAGCTGCACCCTGCAGTGTGACCCGCGTTGATACACTAGCTGCACCCTGCAGTGTGACCCGCGTTGATACACTAGCTGCACCCTGCAGTGTGACCCGCGTTGATACACTAGCTGCACCCTGCAGTGTGACCCGCGTTGATACACTAGCTGCACCCTGCAGTGTGACCCGCGTTGATACACTAGCTGCACCCTGCAGTGTGACCCGCGTTGATACACGAGTAGCTTATGTGTTAATCCTGAGTCTAAGCTATCTGCGTAACAAATCTCATTCATATTGGTTTAGCAGTTTTTGCATGAAAATAACTAACATACATGCACACATGTATACATCATCATATAAACGTACTCATACCTTAGCGTTTATAATATTAGTATGAAGTAGTGTGTTAATGACGTCCATTAAACAATAAAAGGCTTCACTCCGTGGGCTGGTGCTGAGTGAAAGTTCACAATACTGGTCACAATCTAACTTGGAAGAATGAAAGGTAAAACTTTTAAAAAAATTACTTTAGCATTACATTTCTTGGTTATTTTAATTTAAAAACTTCTGAACTCATTTTGTACATTCTGTATGGGAGCAGTTGGAGTTGACCAAAATGTTAGGAAATTGAATAACATACATAAAAAGAAGAAACATAAATAAAAAAGTGATTAGATGAATTACAAACTTTATTTACAAGCTTGCCCTTCATACTCGTAGCTCACTCCATGTGTACAGATGATGTGGTCTAGCACGTTACTTGTTGATGGATGTTGGGGTGCACGCTTGCATAGAATAAATAGATTCACTCGCGACTTGAAGAGACCGAGATTATTATCTATCGACAAATAAAAAACTGGCAGTCAGAACAATAAAATTAGACGCAAATCGTATTGTGCGGTTTCGTAGAACCTTTACCATCAATGAAGAATAGTGATTAGGTAAATAATTCAAGTTCAACAACTCGTTGTCTTTCGAAGTCGTTGTACATTGCACCATACCGTGCAGATATAGCTGTTGGTCGTAGAAGGATCGCTAGTATCTATCTCGTGTAGTGTGGGTAAATGTCTCGTGGCAGCGAGCGGCGCGGCCGGGCGCGCGGTTACTTGACGCGACCTTACTGACGATACTTTAACGTGACAGAATACCTACATTCACTACTCATTAGACATTACACTAATCAAATCATTAGTTTCACCTCTCTCCTTGTTTGTCCCACTGCTAGATCATCTTTGGGTACAGTACAATGATATGGGCGATGGCATTTTGTTCAGCTTTATTCCAAAACTCAATATGAGTGTCAGTGTTACCTAGTACATACAGTCAGTACATCATGTATGTATGTGGGTACTTACTAGTACTATAATAATAATAATAACAAGCCATTTAATCTGAAATCTTCAAGTTTCTATAAAATGTCTCTGATTTAAGAGTACGGTAGGCATACGAGTAGGCCTCCTCCAACTCTTTCCACTGTTGTGTATCCAGGGCTACCTACAGTTAACTTCAGGGCATCCTCCCATCTCTTGAACTCTCCGCCTCTATTACGCTTTCCATCCCTTGGGTACCATTCTGTGACTGCCTTGCACCATTTTCCTCTGGGATCTCTTAACATATGGCCAGTCAGTCTGTACTAGTGCTATAGTAGAGGTTGAATAAGTACATTACAGCTGTAGTAAGCACACGCATGAAGTACGTGCGTGCGTGCGGGAGTGCGAGTGTGACGTCAGTAGCGTGACGCGATAGGACGCGGGTGATTCCGGTTCCACTACTAGTTATCAGTAGAGTATTTAGAGCTCGCCCCTCCTCCCGCACCCCGCACCCCCTGCCAGCGTCAGACGGACGGAACCGGACAATAGCATTCCACGCGCAGATACGATCGTTTACTTATATCCTGTATTAGGACATCGCCCTCACCAACAACACACTGCTCGGTACTGCGGGGAGCTGACTGTACCTGTCGCCTTCAGCTGCACTAGTGCACCTGACTGTACCTACACACAGTGTGTAGTCTACGAGTAATCCAACTCAATATACCTATTCCTCGTATTATGTACTTCAAATTATAATCACTAAATTTATTTTAAACAAATATGTACAAAATCACAAATTGATAACATTCATTATTGTATGCAAAGTATTAGGTACTTACATAAAATACATCATATCATATCATCATCATCATAGTCATCGTCATTCAAAGCTACAAATATCATCTTCTCTTCTACTCGTACATGTTCTCTTCTGTTACAATACAGCAAGCACGCGGAGGAGTCCATTGCACTATTAATTTATGTATCATGACTCGTCGGAAGAAGCTAGTGCGTGTGCCACTCGGGGCCTGGAGACGTGAGAGACTTGCTTCCGACTCAGTAATCACTGATAATATGGTTATTAGCGAGCATACGAGTACCTACCTGTACAACGTATAGCTCAGGAGACGCACACAAACACATTTCAAATCGCGCGTATAGTGTACATGTACATGTATCGCTCTTTATTCCACTTACAAGAGGTTTTCTTAGGAAACTCGATTGTTCCTATGAAGTAGATATACTCGTATGTAACCACTCTCCGCGCACTATTAAAATGTGCTATTAAAATTGTATGTACCCTGTATAAGTACTGTCTTTCTTTGTACGCAGAGTTGTACTGAAATGACGTAATCAAAGTATTTTGACCATACGCTAGGTTGAATGAGTCTAGCCAAGGCTCAGGCTCTTGCTAGCAGGTAAATAGATTATTATAGCGCCGTTAGCAGACGTGAGAAAAGTCTGTCGTATTATTGTGTACCTACTCGTATACTCATAATACGAGGCGACGCTCCACGCGTGCAGCCTCGAGGCGCCGGCGCCTCCTGCACTCGCTTGTGATCGGGTTTCTGTCACCGAACAGCACGACCACTAAGTATACCAGATACCTATTATCGAGGACTTATTGTCTACTTTGTCCTAAGTATAATACTTAGTGTTGTAGACGTTTACTGTGTCAGTCACTCACACTAAATTAGTCAAAAAATATACTTATAAGAGTAAGTCCTGCCTGAGTGACAGGTTGCAATCTACGCAGGTTCTAAACCGCTGAACCTGGAGAGGTGAAATTATAAGGGTGTATTCTTTATAGTGTTTTGGAAGTTCAGTCTCTGAGTGGTTGGTTCAATGGTGGTTAAAGTGTCATGTCGCAACAACTACTACATAGTTCAATATAATTATTGAAATGTGTTGGTCCGGTACGCTGCCACGGCTGCCACGGCTGCCACGGCTGCCACGGCTGCCACGGCTGCCACGGCTGCCACGGCTGCCACGGCTGCCACGGCTGCCACGGCTGCTACGGCTGCCACGGCTGCTGTCACAGAACAGTCCATTAATTTGCGATAGTTATTGATAACTCGCCGCTAATTAACTTCGTTAATGATAAGTGTAGCGCTAAGCGGGTGTCACGTAAACATTACCTACTCGTACACGTGAGTACAGTGACAGCCGCTCGCTGTCACTTACATTAGTCAGTGCTCAGCTAACAGTGCAATATAATGATGATAATGTATCAAGTAGGCACCGGGGACCGACACACTGGCTCTGGGTGAACCACATTCAATACTTTCTTCGTACTCACCTACACCTATCATATTCGAACAATATCAGTCAGTCGGGACGTTGTTTTTTATACAGGGTTATCGGCTAAGGATGTACTATGCCGAAAGGAACTCATTATACTCATCATTACGAAAATAATTTTGCCTCGAGACTAACTCTTGAATTATAGAAATAAATCCGCTATTTCCTAGAAAAAGTCATTTTGTCATCGACAAAACGTAACACAACAGCTATTATTTTCCTCGAATACAACGTTGGTGCCGTAGTAACAATTGTTGCTTAGAATGAGTACAATGACTCCCTTTTAAGATTAGCATACTTCTAACCGATAACCCTGTATAAATATATATATGTATTGTGTGACCACTCAAACCATACTCGGTTCAGTCAAAGTAAAGTAAAGTAAAAGTAAAAGTAAAAGTAAAGTAAAAAAGCCATTTATTCAGTTACACATTAAAAATAAATTGCATGCTAAATAGTTGTTTAACCAAAATTTTTTTTTTTTTTTTTATGATTATGATATACGTTTTACTTATTGTTTTTAACTTGTCCAAATTTATAATATAAATGTCAATAAAAATCTTAAATGTCAACTAACTCCTATTTTTTTTTTCTGTATCTATTTTTCAGTCAAATCTTCAGGTTTGTGTGTAAATGTCGCCTCTTTGACGTAGGCCTCCCCCAGCCGTTTCCATAACTCCCTATCTCTCGCAATCCTCATCCATCCCTGTCCGTGTCTTTGTGTGAACACATCTGCCCAGCGTCTATATTGTCTGCCTCTGTTCCTCTTATCTCCTCTTGGTATCCACTCCACGACTTTCTTAGTCCATTTATCGTTTTCCATCCTACATATATGTCCTGCCCAGTTCCATTTCAATGTCCTTATTGTGTTAGTTACGTCTCTGACTTTTGTTTTTCTTCTAATTATGCTATTGCTAATTTTGCTATTTCAGTCAAAGTAATGGATTTTAATTAGTTACGTTTTGTCTATACCTACCTACTTACAATGTATTTATGGACATTTATACGAATTTATTTATTAAGTATTTGAATCAATTAAACATGTCAAATATAATATATAACAACAAACTTAAAATCATGTTAGTATTACATAATATACTTAGTCAAAACCTAAACCTATCTCAGTTCCTCGTCCAAACAAACGTCTCCATAAGATTAGTGCGTGCACATAAATAAAATAAATGTTGTTTAATTGTGTTCGTACTATAGGTACTCGTACGAGTACCTATAGTACCCAGCTACAACACAACACAACACAACACAACACTCTGTGTTGTCACTAACACATTGGTTGGACGATTACTCATTCTCTATAAACACCTCATACGAAAGTACAAGATCTGATTGCACATACAATTAAAACAAACACAAGTGGCGGCGTTGTCGCTAAAAAGTGATCTCTTCTAGATAATCTGTGTTCTACTTAGTGCCAAATTGAACGCGAAATAAATAATCCAAGAATGTTAGATAATGTAACCAGCATGTACTCGTATTCCGACACAAGATTGTCGTTGAGGGCGCGGGCGGTCCAAGTCTAACTAAATAATTCACTAATTAAATGTGTGATTTGCATTGCATTGTCGAAACTCTGGTGTCGGGCGGACAAGTGCGTCCTCTGTACGAGTGTGTTCTGAGTAAACAACAAACGATGGGTGAAGGCTATCGATGCCAAATGTTCACGCAAATCACTGAATACAAACACACTCGTGGCGCAAGATTATTATAAAACAGCTAACAGCTGTGCGACCGCGTACCTCTGCACCTCTGCGAACAGATTCACTCGCACACTACATTTAACACTCAGCTTTGGTCTTCGCACCGGCAATTATATCACATACCTACACAACAACATCCCAGATAGTAGATAGCTGTTGTCCTCAAGAATCCTGATGCTGATGTCATCTAGTATTGTGATATTATGTGTACCATATCACATCATATCATATCATACAAACAACACCTGGCGCTGTTGCAATACACACAACACGTATGAACATAGGTGTAACTACCGACCACATCCCTACTGATGACTGAACAGTTCAACTGTTGGAAACGAATCATTAAACGAAGGAGTAAAAGTATCAGATGAAGTAAAAGCAAGCAAGACAAACGCCAAGGTTGAATGATGTAAAACAATCTGTACGAAAGTATTACACAACATGAGCCATGTAACTGCTGGTAATGTGTGCAGATATTGTTTGTTCAGGCGGCCTACAACTGTGCTACCAGAGAGACCCACTGTGCCAACAAGGAGACCCACTGTGCCTATAACAAGCCGCTGATGATTGTCAGCTTGCAGCGGTTGTTGTCCAAACATGTCTTATTGGTACGATGTGCTCACTGAACCGAGGTGGAGCCGAACCGTGCTCATTGCACGTTTCAATAAACACCGCATTTGCATACTTCACCAATAGGTACTTGGCTGTTTACATACTTCATATGTATATCTGGGGCACCCCTATCCTCGCATTATCTGCTTATCTGCATCGAGCTGACGCGACCGTACTCTACGCTGCGTTACTGCAGGCTCATTGGATATGGCTGCTAAGTGCTGGATTACTTGTAAGAAATCACCGCAGTACATATAACAATGATACGAGTAAATGTTAATAATGGGACCGATTCGGGTATTAGCATGTCGCATGCCGCATGTCGCATGCCGCATGTCGCATGCCGCATGCCGCATGCCGCGTCATCGCTTGACATCAGATGAGTTGCGCACAAGCGCTAGCCTATTGCCTATAAAAAATCTGAGAAGAAGTATTCGCGTGTTTCGCATTAAGTTTAATTGACGAACAGCTAATTGTTTAGTCGCGATGAGCATATAAGTGACACTCTTTTGGATTGGTTCACCTTTAACAGACAACCCAGTGAAAATACATTAATGCTGTCAATCTCTTACAGTTACAATTAGTTTTGGTTTGACTGAGAACATAATATAATCTGGCAGTTAGCAGCAGCGGTACTGGTTGTTCAGTCACAGAGTCTTATTGCATCGACTGAGTTATGCATTAACTAGAGCTAATTGTAATGCTAATGGTATTGAACTGCAACGCAGTACGCAGGTTGAGGTTCTATTCACTTGATATGAATTAAACAAAATCACAAACTCATATAGTGGAGCAGCAAGTCTAGTCCTTGCTGGGCGTTTAGCCCCGGAAAAAACAAAACACGAAACAAAAAACAGCTAATTGTTAAGTTAAAATGTTAAGTTTGAGACGCATTTAATGACGTTGTAAGTTAAACATATTTTTAAATAACAAATGTGTTTATTGAAGCTGTATCTAAAACCATTTTAACCACCGGCCATGCTAGCACCGCCGAAGGTGAAGGTATTCAAGCGCTTGCGCAAGAAAGGTCGGAGATGTCCAATTATCTGTGTTGGGTCCGAAGAGGCCGACACATGTGTGGTTAACGCGTTCGTGACTCGTACGCCTTTACATCAAATTGGCCTTACGTCACCTTCACTTACCTGCTCAGGTACGAGTAGCTACCGCGCGATCGATCGTTTCCAAATACTTCATGAATGCAATCTATCACCTTGCAAGTTTACTTCACCATTGCTCAGATATTGCAAAAATCTTAACGATAATTAACGGATGACGTGACAAAGGCCAATCTGTGTGAGAAGTGGCGTCAATGCCTACCGAGAGTGGTACTAGTGAAGTCGTATTCGTGTCGAGATGAAGTTCGTCACGCGGAAGCCGACCTCCATAAAAAGCGACCTTTCATTCGTAAGTAGGTACACATTCTGGTAATTCCGCCTCGTTACTCGTCTGGTGTCGTCCCTCACTGGAGGAATTTCGTTGAGGTTTCGTTCGTCACGACTCTGCGTTGAGATTTAAATATAAAACGACAATTAGCAGATGCCGAGATTGTTTGGTGCGTCACGGAATGCATTATGTTTGCCTCAACCGAAGGGCAGCGGAGGCGACCTCGCCGCTCCGCGCCCGCGCCGGTGTGTTCAGAGGATTGATACTTACTATAGGCAGCTGAGTTCCGTTCGCAGTTTTTGCTGGAATGTGTACTCATCGTCTCTATTTAGAGTGTATAGGGATGGGAAAAGGGCAGACGCACGGTTTCTGTAGCACTGTCCTGGAGTGCAGTGTATTTACTATTCGAATGACGTTGGCGCAAGATCAATCTGTGAGTCAGGAGGTGATTGAACTTGCTATAACATAGTCAACGCTCGTACCTACTTGTAGTGTAAGTGTCGTTTGTCTACCTGCCGACTGCCAACTGCCGACTGTCGCTGGGCTCTGAAAATGATTCATTCGGGAAGTTTCTGATTCACAATAATCACTGGACACCGTTTTTGTTTACTCTCGCTTACCAATAAAGTCTTAAACGAGTTTCGCGCTTTTCGATTAAATTCAATCGAATAATTTATTTCACATTTTACTCGTAGTTTCCATCGGGCATTGAGGTGCAAAGCCGTTTTAAAGTTTTATATTGAGTTTGATAGTTTCAATAGTCCTGTTCCGTGGTCGCGCACTCTTGTAGCCTGCGATATAAACAAGTCGCAACTGTTACTAAACTAGACCTAATATGATTACTATGACATGCGAACACAAAACATTAAGCCGCGGCCTTGTTGTGCTACCAGCCAATATTTAGATGGACATTTTACATTCCAATAGCAATTAAATATGTGTGCGCGTGCGAGCTGCGCTGCTGTACTGAGGGGGCACTGGACGACGTGACAGTGTGACCTGTGCCGATGTGCGACTGTTAATTGTTTGCAATAAATCAGTTGATACTGATTTATTGGTGGTCACCCGCCGGTGGCCGGTGGCCGGTGGCTAGTGGCGGGTGGGTGACACGTCCATTCGTCCCCGTCAGTGAGCCCACCTCGTGTAATTAATGTCTGTTCGTGTGATACCTTCTACTAGTTTTTTCTTCCCACAGAGCATTGGCCCGTGTCACCAACAGACCCGGCATTAGTTAGGTAGGTCGGTAGGTGGGTACAATAAAGTCTACCATTATTTCGCCAGTATGTGTGAGTGGTTGCGATGTGCGGCGTGTTGTTACTTGTTAGCTCAATTTATTTGTTTCCTTTATTGTAATTGATGGTCTAGTGAACGTTAGGCGAGGTGGTGTGTTCGTGTGCGCACTCTCTGGGGTATGTTATAGTTATTTTGGCGGTTTTGTTTGGCCCATCAAGACAAGAGATACAAGAGATCTTATCGTTTTTATTTGTACATGTTAATATCTGTTCACGTTGTGTATGTTTAATTAACTAGACGGGAGACGTCAATGCGAGCTATAGCTACAGCTAATTCAGTTTTTTTTCACATACTTAGTTGTGTGTCGTATCGGTTGATAGTTTCCGCCGACTGCAAGCTGCAAGCTGTCCACACAACAACGAACCACCGCGTCAGCTGTGCAACGTAAATATACTTCATTAGCATTATATTTGTGTGCCCGCGTTGTGGATCACTAACATTCAATAATTATTAACTTATTTCATTTATGAATGTAGTTATTTAATTATCAGGTGAATGTATTTAGCTTCGATCGTCCGTCGTTCGTTCGTCTATTCAATATTTAGTGACATAAATGAACGGTTCGTGCGATGACGTTCACTGAGCGACACATGATATGATACCTACTGGGTCCCATCTTTGTACAAGTAATTAGCATGGTATTATGATACTTGCTGGACTGTCGCGTCCGTCCGGTGTCCGGTGTCCGGTGTCCGGTGTCCGGTGCATCCTCGCAAGGATCTGTGACCTTCGATCTCCGTTGCGGGCGCTCAGTTACCATTACATATTATTTTTCATTGTGTAGACATTTGTTAATAATTATAACTACAATCTACGTTAGGCTAATATAATAAGAATTGAAACTTTAACTTGAACTTTTACAAAATACACTTAAACACTTTTTGTCTTATTGCCAATTGCCATATACTAGAGGTGGTTCGAAGATTTGGGCTTTGCTTGCTTACTTAAGTCACCTGAAACCTGATTCTCTATTGACCACGAGATATCTTGCTCGAAACTCTGACGTCATAACATGCTAGAGACGCAAACACGTCTTCGACCGCGCCATGACGTGTATGTGCAAAACTTTATTCTGCATGCCACAAGATAGCTTGTCTATACTCTTTGTTTTCTTTTTATCGATAACAAGGTTACGTTCAAAAAATCATATTTCCGGTTTAAGCGGACAAGTACCGGTTTTTTGAGAAAAACGATTATATTGATAAAAATCAATCTGAAGTGAATTTATTATCTCTAAATGACTGAAAAACATTAAGTATATGCTTACTCGTACGACCATTTGTAGAATTAAAACTAAAATAAATGTTAAACTTTATTTTAATGAAACAAAACTTTTTACAATATAGTTTTGTACGAAATTGTGAACTTCGCTATGACAGTACAATAGTCAAATGATATGACATCATGCTGTCACAATCTCGTTTTAATATCAACGACAAAATATGTAAAGTTATAAGTTAAAACAAATGTTTTTACATAAAAAGCAGCAAGATAAAAGCGAGAATATCTTTACAAGTATTCTAGTCAAGTTTTTCTACGGGGGTAGTCTTTAATGACACATCATAATTTTGTTTTCTTGTATTTCATTATTTATTTAAAATATAAAAAGTGCAATATTGAGTGATATTATAATGTATTTATATGAATAACTGTGTAATTCCTGCGTGGTTGTGTTTTCAATGGTAAACGTTCAGTAGTTTTGTCACAATCTCCTCATAAACTTTACACGCACTTCTGTCACTCACAACAAATAACAAAAGTTCTACAATGGAACCTATCCTGGAGTCCCAGAATCAATTGCAGGCTTTGTTCCTCAAGCGTATGGAGGACTTTCAAGCCCAGTTAAGTGTGCAGCCTTCTACACCCAATACAAGTTCCTCTCTAGCAGCTGATTTTGAATTATTTCGTTCATTTATGTTGACTGCGCTCAAGTCCCTCCAGAATCCGGTCAGCCTGTTGGCTCGACAAACTAACAATCTAGAGATGCGGGCCCGCCGCAAGGAGCTGCTCATTCTTGGGGTTGTAGAGGATAAGAAAGAAGACACTTTTGCTTGTGCGATTGATGTAATTTCCAAGTCCATGAAGATGAGCGACTTTTCTGCTGAGCATATCAGTCGGTGTCATCGAATGGGTCGCTTCGCAGCTCCTGAGAACCCCAGGCCTATACTTGTGAAACTGTGCGATCTGTCTGTACGCCAGAAGCTGTGGGACTCGAAGACCGCCCTGAAAGGCGTGACTCTATCGGAGTTCCTCACTAAGCCTAGGCACGACGCTTTTATGGCAGTTCGTCAGCGGTTTGGTATAACTAAGTGTTGGTCGCGGAATGGTGTTGTATTTGTTATCAGCACTGACGGGAAGAGCCATCACTTCACAAGTGTCGCTGAGCTTGACCATATAAAGACGCCCGCACTGGCTCCTCCAAAGGCTAAAAAGCCTAAAGCATCGAAGGTTGCTCCGGCCGCTAAATCCAGCGGGCGCGCTAACAACAAACTCGTGCAAAAAACTTAAGAGAATACTCCAAAAACTAAATAGTAGGTAGTACTCTTATTTAAGTTTTCTGTTTTACGTATTAGGTAGTCCTAGGTACTTACTTTATTTCGTATCACTTCACTTGCATTGAACTTATTTTTTGTTTGTTTTTAAATTGTCACTTTCCGTTCAGTACCAGTCAACGTTTTTTTTTTATATAGTCGAATTAAGCAACTTGGCCAACAATAGTATATCTTCTTTTGTTTCTCACTAACTAACTTTGTCAGAACTTGTTCTTCCAATTGATATATATGTTACCTGCGCTGCACAACCGGCAGGTGAATTTATATTCTATTTAGTACTTATATTTTATTTTGTGATATTTTTCTGATACTTATTATATATACATATATATTTATAATAAGTATGTTAAACATTTTAGTAATAACGACAGCAGCAGCAGTAGTATAGATGAGTATTTAACTGCACCTTCTTCTGCAGAATCATGTAGCAGCGATGACAGTTTTACAAGTTTGGCTCCATTATCAGACTTTCTTGAGGACAACTTTTCTGATGTACCTAAAAACTGCAATGTTGTCTATATTAATGCGCAGAGTATTCCGTCTTCTTATCCTGACATGTTAGCGTCCCTCGATCACAAAAAAATTCACGCTATAATAGTCTCCGAGACTTGGCTTCGTCCAAGTCTTCCTACCACGTCATATTCTCTCCCTGGTTTTATCTTAATACTTAATGATCGCCTTACAGTCACTGGTGGTGGCGGGGTGACTATTTACTTGAAAGCTAATATCCCTTATTCTATTGTCAGTCAATCACCGCAGTCTCCACCAGTGAGTGCTGGCGAGCATTTATTTATTGAAGTTCTTCTTTCACACTCGAAAATTCTTCTTGGAGCTTATTATAGCCATTCAGCTAATGTGAATTAGTTTACTTACTTTGAGACTTTACTATGCGATTTCTGTCCTTCCTACAGTCACACTATAACAATGGGCTATTTCAAAACTTGCCTTATAAAACGTAATAACCGTACTAAATTGTTGTAATCTGCCGTAAAGTCTGGCAACTTGCATATTCTTCCTCTTAACGCTACGCATCATTTCCCTAATTGTACTCCCTCCCTTCTTGATTTAATCTTGGTGACTTCTCCTCAGCATGTTGCAAAGCATGGCCAATATTCCGCTAGTGATTTCTCTTATCATGATTTGATATACCTCTCAAAACAAAGTTCGTCCTCCAAAACCTAAGCCCCAAATAATTCTGCAGCGAAATTTTAGTGGCATGGATCGGGAAGCCTTGCTTGAAGATGCAAACAGCATTGACTGGAGTCCTGCTTTTAGTGCTGAGTCAGTAGATGATCAGGTTGCAATATTTAATTCAATTGTCACTCAACTATATGACACCCATGCACCCCTACGTACTATTAAAATTAAACATCTCTCGGCACCTTGACTCACTAATGACTTAAAAGCCCTTATGCACAAAACAACTTAGCTTTGTTAATGTCACTAGGACGTACCTTGTATCTGGTTTTAACGATTGAAAACCAGATACAAGGTACGTCCTAGTGACATTAACAAAGCTAGGTACATTGAGGCTCGTAATCGCTGCAATATGGTGTGTAGGGATGCTATGCGTCGTTAAGTTCACTCTTCTGTTGAAGACGAAAACCCAGACAAAGTCTGGAAATTTCTTAAGTCTTTGGGAATTGGCAAATCACGTGGGCATGCTGCTCCACTTAACCTCAATATTGATTCTCTTACCCTACACTTTTCTTCTATTTCTGATATGTCGGTTGAGGATAAAAAGTCTACAATTGATATTATTTCTGCCATCCCAAATTTAGACTTCGCTCCTTTTATTTTTAATCAATTTACAGAATGTGATGTTAGAGAGAGTATTTTGTATATCACGTCCAACGCAGTTGGTGGCGACTGTATAAGTCGGAACATGCTTGTGCCCATCCTTGACATAATACTCCCTGTTCTGTGTTTTCTGTTTAATAACTCTGTTTCTTATGGAACATTTCCTGCGATCTGGAAAGATGCACAGATCATTCCTTTACCAAAGAAATCCAATCCTAAATCTTTCTCTGAATATAGACCCATTTCTATTCTACCTTTCCTATCCAAAGTACTTGAGCGTCTTGTCCACAGACAGCTTAATTTCTTCCTCAACAGACACGACCTTAAATCCTCTCCAATCTGGTTTCCGTCCTGGGCACAGCACAGTGACTGCTCTTATCAAGATCACTGATGATATGCGTAAGGGTATGGATGACGGTAAGCTTACTGTTCCAACTCTGTTAGACTTCAGTAATGCTTTCAACACAGTCAATTTTAATATCCTTCTTGCAATACTTTGCTCTATTAACATATCTCCATCGGTGATTGATTGGTTATCTGTTATCTGTTTGAACGTCGGTAGCGTGTTCGCCTTGAAGACACGTTTTCTTCATGGTGTAACACATCAGCTGGCGTACCACAAGGCGGCGTATTATCTTCTTTCCTCTTCGCAATTTTTATTTATTCCATATCTCAAGTGATTTCTTCTTCCTACCACCTATACGCAGACGATCTACAAATTTACTCACAAGCCCCTTTAAATCAGCTCAGTTCTGCCATAGCCGTTACAAATGATGATTTATTTAAAATCAGTGAGTGAAGCAAATCTCTTGGCTTGACTGTAAGTCCGACTAAAACGCGAGCCATTATCGTTGGTAGCTCTCGCATGCTCTCCAAAATTGATTGGGAAACACTTCCGCAGGTAATTTTTAATGGGGTTGTTATACCTTATAGTGACTCAGTCAAGAACCTGGGTATTATGATAGACCAAACTCTTAGCTGGGAGGTCCAATTGCAATCCATCAGCTGTTAAATGTTTGCTTCTGGTGCATCTCTGAAACGTCTTCGTAACTTCTTGCCCACTGCTACTAAGGTTGCGCTCGGACAATCTCTCCTCCTTCCGATCTTAGACTACGCTGACGCCTGCTATTTAGATCTTCGGGAGGACCAGCTAGATAAGCTTGAGCGGCTTCAAAATATCTGTATTCGATTTATATTTGGTTTACGCAAATATGATCACATCTCTCAGTTTCGTACTAAGCTCAATCAAGTGGCTGCTAATTCGTCTTCTTCGCAATGCTCACATCCTCTCTCTTACCTATAATATTCTATTCAATCCCAAAACACCGCGTAATTTAAAAGATTGTGTTTCTTATTTGCACGATTCCCACACCTTGCCTCATCGGAAAATCTGGCTCTCAAAATGCCAACTCACTGTAAAGCTTTTTTCAAAAACTCTTTTGCTGTTCAATCAGTTATGCTCTGGAACGCCTTACCTACAGGCATCAAAAAAGCTTCATCACTCGCTATTTTTAAAAATAAGGCGAAGGTGTTCTATTTAGCTACTATCTGACCAAAGATCGTCTGTTTCGTGCTGTCTGTATTTATTTATTTTTTGTTTTTTCTCTCTCTTCTGCTGTTAATCGTTTATTTTTAGTCTTACAAATTTTTATATTCTTTATTGTTTATTCGTACTGTACTATATTTATTTTGCAAATTATCTCCATCCTAAGGTTGCCTGGAAGAGATGGCTTTTAGCGATAAGGTCGCCTTGTGACACTAGATGTAAGGTTTTTACTGTATATTTCATGTTTGTGTGTCTGCATTCATTCATTCAAGTCGGTTTCACGGGGGGGGGGGGGGGATCCACAGATCACCACACACCAAGCGCGCCTCTAACATGCCGGAGAGCACATGTTAAATTGACAGTTATCAAACAAGCGCGCTCGTGCTACTGCACGACATAAAATTTGACATTGACAGTGAATGTTGTTCAAAGGTTTAAACCACGAGCTTAACGTAACAAACCCGCGTTACGTGTTTAAGTGGTCATGGCGAATCAGGGCCCTGGGTAGGGCAGAGGTTTTCCACTGTGAGTCTCCATCGCGTTCTGTCTTGGGCTTCAGGCTTTGTGCAAGATTTGGCTCTATGTATTTGTATGTATTCTCCCGTTACCTGTATGCAATTATCTAGCCTGATATTCGTCGTGTTTGCCTCCGTGATAGTGATCGAGTCGACTACTGATCGCAGTGAGCCAGATGCCACGTTCAGCTCGCGGTCACGAGCTGCCGGTAGCTTCCCTTACGCTTAGAGTAACTATACCGGAGCGGAGGCCTTCGAAATACATCTTCTAGACGAACAAAGAAGTCTACACTTGACATTCGAGCGACTGCACCTCTATTAATTAGATGATGCTTCTGGTTTTCTGTTTCGTTGCTGCGTTCCCTAGCTTGAAAAAAGAAATAGGATATGTATGTCAAGTGACATACACTATACACTTACCAGCGACCCAGCTGTAACTTGTTGGCGTGATCGTGTCATTCACGCATTCATTGGTTAGTCAGTTTGTTTTGTCTTCATGTAGTACTGGTGTGTGGTGTGTAGTCTCACCGAGAGTGCGCGATAAACCAACCTCACTCACACGAGAACAAATCAAACAAACCCGAGTTGCACTCTCGCGGGGCCGGTATGCCTACACCGGAACTTGCAACGCACTCGTCGAGTTATGGAAAAGCCTATGTTCGGTATATTATCTCGTATCTGAAAATGAGTAACACGTTACATTGTACTCGTAGCTCCAGTTAGTTAGAGGAAGAGCTCTTGGTGCGGAGTTCTTAGGAACGTGTGACATCGCCCACCAGAGCGAACTTCATTGATAACCTTCATTGTATCGACGACATGCTATCAATCACACAAATAATTAATATTCTTCACGCTTCGAAGAAATTACAATTTGAAATTTATAAATAACGAGCAACCAGTATATATGATACAGCAGAGTGGCAATGCAATCATGCAAGAGTTTAAGTTCATTACTTAGGATCAAAGCTCTCAAGATGGTGAGCTAGTAGTTAATATCGAGTGAACGACTACTATTTTTACCCGACTGCGAAAGAAGGAGGGTTATGTTTTTCGAGTGTATGTATGTATGTCTGTATATATATGCATGTTAATTTCACGTCCTAGAGCCTAGACGACTTGTCCTATTTTTATGCGAGTGGTGTCAATAGTTTCGTGTTGGTCGAGAGAGTGACACTGGATACACCAAAATTAAAACATTAATTAAAGATGATACACAGGTTTAAAGACTTGGCAGTCGAGTCTTTTTGAAGTAGCTCCTACTGCTGTACTTTAAATGTGTGTAGTGACAGAGCACATCACGAATACATAGTTGACTGTGATAAATCTAATATCTTACCGACGATAGTGCCTAAAGAAATAGGTCGATAATTCTCCGCAGCACTAAGATTGCCGGTCTTGTCACTTGCCCAGAGTATGTGTGCTCGGTACTGAGCCCTCATGCCTGGGTCATTTGTAGTTTCATACTCAGTAAGACTTTTGTAATATCTTTACGTGTAAATTCAACGAGGTCGTCATTGTGACAAGCTTTCACACTCACCCTCACACCACAACAGCGGCCTTACTTTGAACCAAGAGCTCGGCTATATCGGTCGTCCTCTGACAGCCCTCCCTGCCGGTATCTGTAAACGGGCAGATTCTGTTTGTAATTAACCTTCTTAGTGGTATTCCAAAATTTGGTAAAGTTTTTGTTCTTTTTATGTTAAGCTAAAATATTCATTTCGATAATGACTTCGTTAATTTATTTCTGAAAGCGGTACGATTGCGCATATTGGAAGGCGCGCCAGCGGTCGTCCAACACCTGGAGTAATAGGTACCTAGCTACTCGTAGTTCGTGGCTATCCTTAACGTGGTAATTCTAGCCAGGAACTTGCTTGTGACGTACGAGCGCATCTCCACATGAGCCAGAGCTTATACTGAACAATAGCTGTATTCTGCACTGCGTCAATAATATGTCAATAATACCGGTTAATATAGTCAAATCATAGCCAGGTGTACTATCCAACATTGAGATTGGACATGAGTTGCTTTAACTTCTCTTTAGCTATTTCACGTTGAATGACACGAGGTCCTATATTGTATTGACGGTATGTTTGTGATTGTTCGTTCCAGAGGGAGCTGGCGTGCTCCGCGGCGGGACGGGCATGCGCGGCGCATGGTCGCGAGTGAGCGGCGCGGACGGCGCCATGGGCGCGGTGCGGCGCTCGCACGCGGCCGCGCTGCTGGCGCTCGGCGCGCTGCTGCTGCTGGTGCTGGCGCGCCTGCCGCCCGCGCCTCGTGCCGCGCCTCGCCCTCGCCCCGCGCCGCCCCCGCCCTCGCCCTCCACCGAGCCAGCCGTATCGCGCACCACCCCACCCCCGCCCCCTGCCCCGCCCGCGCCGCAGCCCGCGCCCACCGAGCGGCGCGAGCCGGGCGCGGTGTACGTGAGCGACGTGTGGGTGGCGGGGCACTCGCGGCCGCACCCCGAGCTGTGCCCGGCGCTGGGCGCGCGCCTGCGCCTGCTAATCCTGGTGACGTCAGCGCCGGCGCACGCGGCTGCGCGGGACGCCGTGCGCCTCACGTGGGGACACTACCGCGCGCGCTCCGACGTGGCGCTCGCGTTCGTGCTGGGCGCTCCGCCCGCCGCGCTCGAGCCGGCACTGGAGCGCGAGGACGCGCTGTATGGGGACCTGGTGGTAGGCCGGTTCGTCGACTCGTACTCGAACCTGACGCTGAAGACGCTGTCGATGCTCGAGTGGGCGGACACGTACTGCCCGCGCGCGCCGCGGCTGCTCAAGACGGACGACGACATGTTCATCAACGTGCCGCGGCTGCTCGAGTTCGCGGCGCGGCGCGCGAACGCCTCTATGACCATATGGGGCAAGCTGGTGCACAAGTCGCTTCCCAAGCGCACCGCCAAGTCCAAGTACCACGTGTCGGCGGCGCAGTTCCCGGGCGCCGTGTTCCCGGACTTCGTGACCGGCCCCGCGTACCTGGTGAGCGCGGACTGCGTGCGCTTGCTGCTGGCGGCGGCGCCCCGCGAGCGCTACCTGCGCCTGGAGGACGTGTTCGTGACGGGCGTGCTGGCGGCGCGGCTGCACATCACGCGTGTGCACTCGCCGGAGTTCTACAACCGCAAGATAGCGGCGCACCCGTGCGCCATACAGCGTGGCCTCGCCGTGCACATGGTGCGCTACCACGAGCAGTTCGACTTCTGGCGCAAGCTGCTCGACGGGAAGACCAAGTGCGCCAACGCGGGCTAGTCTACTAACACTGTGTGACGTCATGTGAATGAAGTGGACTCGTACTTAGTACAACACTGAGACTCTACAGGACGCTCCCGGAGCGGCTCGCGCTGTGACTGTGCAGTAACCTGCGGCTCCACGCGGGATCGCGCACAGGGACTGTTCTGTGCCCCGCGGCTCCACGCGGGCTCGCGTGCAGTGACTGTGCTGTGCCCCGCGGCTCCACGCGGGCTCGCGAGTACTCAGAACGTTTATTTCCATTGATATTATATTTTGTATCCGACTCGTCTCCGATTTACGTTAAGTTAGATAAGTATAATTACAAAAATATCATTCTACGTTTTGTACAAAGTGATATTCGAAAAAAGAATCTCTATCGACCCACAGAATACTCTCTGACGAATTATTTTTGTATATCAAATGCGATAGAATCTCCATTGTGCTCTTTTTACTATTTTACTTTTACAATTTTTATTGTTGCTATATTTTTTATATAATGATTTAGTTAGCATTAAGTGAGCGACGTGTCCTCGCCCCGCGCGCGCCCTCTCCCCCTGCCCCTCGCAGCCACCCCCCTCACCCCGCGCGCCGGGTGACGCGCGTCTGCTCTGAAGAGCAACACCTCGCTGCGAGCGATCAAATTATTCATAATACTCATATATTGTAGTTCCGTGCACTCGTCCTTGTCACCGCGAAGGCGCGATCGGTGTACATGTATACTGTGCGCGCCATCTGTGGACAACACCGCGTACTACAAGTTGTGCGCGCCATCTGTTGAGAACTACATGTACTACAAGTTAATAAGATGGTATATAAATAATATTTAGTGTTTTTCCGCCTTGTCTTGATGTCAGCGTGAGTGAGTCAGTATTTCTAACTGCACACTACTAAAACACAGAAATCCGGAATCAGTACTGTTGAACGATCAAACAAATTTGGTGACGTCACCACTTTTGCGGATTTTTAACCGACAAAGTCCGTTAAATAACGCTGAGTCATCAAGTGCACACAACAACAACAACGGTGATGCACAACACGTGCCTTTGGGTGGGGGAAACACGTGACCGGCCGCTATATAACCTCACTTTCGAGCGAGCGCTTGAAGAGTCAACATCTCCTGAGGATGCCTTGTGCTAAGGCGAAACACGTGTCGAGGAAGTCGGATACTGAGAAAAAGAGAAATAATAAGATGAGGTGTGGCGGTGGTGAGGAGAAACCACACCATAAAAACAAAAATATTTTTTGATTTCTCACGCTGACATCAAGACGAGGCGGAAAAACACTAAATATTCTTTATATACCATCTTATTATAAATGGATTCATCCATGAATTACTAAGTACAAGTAGTCAACTAATCATTTAATATATCGAACATTTGGCGAGCTATTTCTCTTCAGGCGCCTAATTATTACATACGAGTATGTACCTACAGGTACCCTATAGGTAGGATGGAAACTAAAAGTCCGATACGTTGTCTTTCAATAGTTCTGTTCCAAACAACTAAACAAAAATATAGTCAAATAAAATGATCAAATAGATATATAGTATCTTACGAGTGTTTTGTTACTGACATTGTATTGTATTGTATATATATATATATACATAGTACAGAAGGTGTCGCTCGCGCCTCACCAGTCGACCAGTCTCACCACTAGCTATCACACAGTAACAGCCGAAAGAGGGTCACTATACTCATCTTAAGGAACAATTTTCACTGTGGGGCCAACTCTGAATTTGTAAAAAAAACAGCTATTTCAAAAGGTTGTCCTTTTTCCGAAATTCAGGTTTAGTTCCATAGTGAAAGTTGTTCTTTTAAATAAGCATAATGTAGCTACTTACAGGTTAGTGCCAACTAGTAATATCCCACATTCATTATCATCACTAGTGATATCTCGAACTGTAACCTCATTGGTACCTAAACACTCCTACCTTGGTTCTTGTAAAGAAAATATAATAATTTACTGCAACTCACTTGTAAATAATTTTACCAATAAAATTCTGTATTGAAGGAGTCCAGTGCTCTGTCTCTCAGTAACGACGCTCTCTACTGTAGGCTCTGACCGCGAGGTCACTACTACTATCTGACACTAAAAAAATCGACAATTGTTTACTGTTATTTCAATATTTTGAAATGTCGATTGTAGTTGTTTTGCACATATATATACCTACGTGCCATATGTTATAGAAGTCGAGCAGGAACACATCCCCTATCAGATGTTGCTGAGGATTTATATTGCGAAAACCACAACAGTGCAACATACCAACAAAACCACTATGTACTCATTTGTATATTTACATACGGGAATTATAATGTACTTATTAAAACTTAAACCAATAAAATAGACTTGGTCTCGTTTGTAATACTCTCATGTACGTGGTGAGGTGATCGTGATGTTGATGGCGCAACTCTCTTATTCTGAGATATTGATTGTAAGTTCTCACAGAGTGCGAGATATACGAGTATATCTAATGTAGTGTTGTAGGTGAGGTGCGAGCGTGCACACAGGCTGACAGACAGACAGACAGACATACAAGGTGTGTCGACGCAGGGATCGTTGATGTCACTAGGTACTTACCTACCTACTTGTGCGGACACTAAATAAATATATTGACGCGCCACGAGCACGAGCACGAGCACGTGTGCGTGCGCGTGCGCGATACATTCCTACACGAATACTTGTTTCATTTGCACCCCTCCATCCCACTTATGTTACTAGTGATTACTTCGTAAAGAGAAACGAAAACCATACTCACACATGTTCAGTTATGATTGTTTTGATTATTAACTTAACTACTTCGCCGATTTCAATATGTAGGGACCAATTCGAAACTGCACCTATATCCCCTATACCCTATCGAACATAACAATAAATTTACATAAGTAAGCATACAAAAAAGACGAAGAACTGTGACGTTCTTTTTGAAGTCGGTTAACAACTAGTACCTATTGTACTGTCCCGGGCGAGACAAACTGAGAGGGAGACTACCTGTCTAACCGAGGGGCTCCTATGAGGTTACAAGTACAAGAGGTAGGTGGAAGTTCATCGGAATCAAAGATAAAAGATGACTTTAATAATGCCCGCGGAGTAGAGAAACGTGTTTTCGCCTCGACAATTTTTTTTCTTGAAATTGGTATTTTTTTATAAAACTTGGTTTTCGCAATTTCCGGGTTTGTTAAATGGCTTAAAAAGCTACCTTCCCTGTCCCCAATGGGAACGCAGACGCCACGACTGAAAAAGATGCATAAATATGAGCTTACAAGAAGCAGACCTAGTAGGATGAAAAACAACGAAAAATACTTACGTTTTGCAAGTATTAAACCGCCATCTACTGAGTTTGAAAGTGAACGTACGCTAATTGATGAGTCTCTGCCGTTTATGCATGGTGATAAAGGGACGCCTGTTCAACATGCTAGAACAGTGCGCCGAACTTCAGGCAACAAGTACTCTGGCAGGTCGGAGTACGAAACGGCTAGCTAACATGAGCGTAGACTTGTAGGTAAGCGTAAGACTGGGAAAACTCACAACTGCACTTCTCTTTACTAAGCTATATTGTATATTAGGAGTTTACGAGGAAAATGACATAGGACTTGTGAATAAGGATCGATCTCTCTCTTGTACAAAGTAGGCATCTGTCTAAGGTAGCATCTAGTGGGATTGTAATAGCTAGCAGAGACAACTCTCGTGATACCGAGGCGAGAGCCGCGGGAAAGCGAAGGAACTTTATTTTTCTGTAATATTTGAGTTTATATGCAATCTGTCAAAAATAAGGGTGTCTAAGTATCGCCGTCCCGCGACCTCTGTATATGTCAGCGCCTTCGAAGAACTTATCGTTGTGCTTCAGGTTATCAGGAACGAGTCGTTCGTATCGTATTCACAAAAGACAGCAAAAGCTTAGTATAATGGGTTCCAGTTTTGACCATTAAAATCCTAGATCTTAATTAAGATCAACTTGATTAGAGACACATTTTTAAATAAATTACTATTTTTTTTTAAATAAATCATTAGAATTAGAAAATCACCAGTCTAAATGTGTACCTACTCTTGAATTAACACGGTTTACTTGTGGCGGGTCTCGCATTGGGGATGATTCAATTACAAGCAGAAGATTATAATATTCTCCTTTAAATAAAAATGTTAAACGAATATTTCTTAAAATAATAAACCTTTTGAATATTTTATTTCCAAATTATGGACTCCTTTAACTACATAGAGACTCATTCTGTCAAGAATCCGTGACGTAAACTATTATTATTTCCTCTTTCCCCTTCAAGGGTTTTGGCTTTACACGACTTGTACATTTGTCATCTTCAATTAAGTCTTGGTAAGTTTTATTAGTATGACAAATATTTGTGACGATTATTACAAACGGAATTTTGAAACGTAGGTACCTATATATCGCAAAAAATATGATTTACCTAGTGATTGTAATAGAAAATAAAAAACTCTGAATGGGATCACCCGTTGATAGATCACGTCACAGATGCTTTATTATTGGTAGGCGGCAAAAGTTAGCATTTGTTTAAAACACATTTTTTGCTGGAGAAGTAGACGAACAAACTGATCAACAAATACACTTTCGCATTTATAATATGTGTACCTACTATAAATACTGCAACATTTTTAAGCTTCATAATAAACATATATGGTTGGAGTGAAATCTTTTTTTATTGCTTTATTGAATCATCTTACATAACATATACAAAAATAGTCAACACTCCATAAACCAAAATTGGTTTGTCCGGAGAGCCGGACTCCTCCTTCAATTTTATTTCTTATTTAATCTATCGGTGCAGGTTATAGTACCTACTTAAATTAAAATTTGTGTTTTTGGTAATCGAACATAACTGAAACAGGCAGGTAACTGTAGGTACAAACAATATCTACTAATTACTTAAATAAATCACCCGAGTTAAATTCTACAAATATATGTACTTAGTTAAAGGTACATTTAAACATGTTACTTAAATAGTAGATAGTTAAATTTAGATAGCACGAAATTTTTTTTTATTAGGTCATTATTAGGTCATTACATATGAAATTGGCGTTTTGTAAGGGAGGAACATAAAGTCTTTTTTTCATAATAATATATTTATTTACTTAATCAAAGTATGTACCATTGCTATATATACACTTTTGCCATCTCATAGGTAGTTCATTGATCCCTTTACTAAAAAAACCATTAGGACGAGAATCAATGAAATCTTTGAAGGCGCTTTTGACTGCCCCATCGGAGTTGAATTTTTTCCCTTGCAAGAAGTTATCCAAATTTCGAAAAAAATGGAAAAAAATGAAGGCGGTCCGGAGGCAAGTCTGCCCGGACGTGTGGAGCCCTCGCCTATACCTCTCCTTTGAGAGGATTGGTTGTAGGGCTGAAAGGTGGTGAATAGCGGGAGACAGGCGCGGGGGCGCCCTCTCCCGCATTGCACATATTCACCACCCCGTCGGGCGGGAGCGGTCGAGCACTCACGGTCGTTCCCGGGCCCCTCCCTGCAAAGAGGGGCGTGCGGGTCCCGCTGTAAAGCGGGCGGTCGTCGGCGGGGGACTGGATGTAAAGGCTCTGCCGGATTCCCAGTCCTCCTCCATGTAGACGATGCGGGAGTGCCGCTGGGTTGTTTAGTGGGTATACCGGGAGCGGCCCGGGAGTCCCACATGCCCCCCCCATCCCCCGATGGGGGGGCATGCGTAACGCATTTTTCCCAGCGAAAAAAAAAAAAAAAAAAAAAAGGTTAGGTTAGGTCAAAGCGGGCCAGCTCAGGCGGTATAGTGCGGAGTCCGGTGTTCCGCAGGGGTCTGTTCTAGGACCACTCCTGTGGAACATCGGGTTCGACTGGCTCCTGCGGGGAGCTCTCCTCCGTGGCACGAGTGTCAGCTGTTATGCGGATGACACTCTCCTCACTGCCCGGGGGAGTAGCTTTAGAGAGGCGGCTAGCCTGGCCTCGGCCGGCGGATCCTTGGTCGCGGGAAGGATTCGCCGGCTTGGATTGGGGGTTGCGCTGCACAAGACCGAGGCGGTGTTCTTCCACGGGCCTCGGCAGCGCATCCCCACCGATGCTCACATCGTCGTGGAGGGTGTCAGAATCGAGCTCAAGACCCAGATGAAATATCTGGGTCTTGTGCTCGACAGCAGGTGGCGCTTCGGCCCGCACTTCAGCGGGCTGTCGGAGCGCCTACTGAAGGTCGCGGGTGCGCTCTCGTGGCTCCTCCCGAACCTGGGGGGGCCCAAAGCGCGATGCCGGCAGCTGTATGCCGGCATCCTGAAGAGTATGGCCCTCTACGGGGCCCCCATATGGGCGGACTCCCTCCAAAGGAGGGAGAACGCTACCGAGTTTCGCAGGCCCCAAAGGGCCATTGCGCAGCGGGTAGCGCGGGCTTACCGCTCGGTGAGCTTCGCGGCGGCGTGCGCTCTGGCGGGCACCCCTCCTTGGGAGCTCGAGGCATGGGTGCTCGCCAGAGTGTACGAGTGGACGGCGGGGCGTAGGGCGCTCGGGGAGCGCCCCGCCCCGGAAGAGCGGGAGGCCGTCCGACGGCAGGCGAGGGACGCAATCGTCCAACACTGGACGGAGGACCTCGCCTCCGCCGTGTTTGGCCGCCGGACGCTAGATGCACTCAGGCCGATCCTACGAGATTGGCTCGAGCGGCCCCACGGCTTCCTCGCGTTCCGTCTGGTGCAGGTATTGTCCGGGCATGGATGCTTCGGATCTTACCTGCACCGAGTCGGGAGAGAGGGGGCCCCGTCGTGCTATGACTGTGGCGCGGAGGAGGACACGGCGCAGCACACCCTTGAGGTGTGCCCATCGTGGTCCGAGCCGCGCCGCGGCTTGGTTGCGGTTGTCGGGCCAGACCTCTCGCTTCCCGGCGTGGTCAACTCCATGTTGGGAAGTGAGGAGGCATGGGCAGCGGTCGCCTCCTTCTGTGAGGAGGTGATGTCGCAAAAGGAGGCGGCAGAGCGCGCGCGGGAGGAAGACCCTCTCGCGCCGCCGCTGCGTAGGCGGAGAAGAGGCAGACGACTATAATCGTCGTCTTCCCTCCCCATGGTGGTGAATAGCGGGAGACAGGCGCGGGGGCGCCCTCTCCCGCATTGCACATATTCACCACCCCGTCGGGCGGGAGCGGCCGAGCACTCACGGTCGTTCCCGGGCCCCTCCCTGCAAAGAGGGGCGCGCGGGCCCCGCTGTAAAGCGGGCGGTCGTCGGCGGGGGACTGGATGTAAAGGCTCTGCCGGATTCCCAGTCCTCCTCCATGTAGACGATGCGGGAGTGCCGCTGGGTTGTTTAGTGGGTATACCGGGAGCGGCCCGGGAGTCCCACATACCCCCCCCATCCCCCGATGGGGGGGCATGCGTAACGCATTTTTCCCAGCGTAAACAAAAAAAAAAAAAAAAAAAAAGGTTAGGTTAGGTTAGGTTAGGTTAGGTTAGGTTAGACCCATGGGGGCGGCCATATAAGCTGGCAAGGAAAAAGCTACGACCTTGGGCTCCTCCTGTCACAACCACGCTGCAGCCAGAAGTGCTCCAGCGAGTAATCAGCGGGCTTTTTCCTAGTGCTCCAGAAACCGAATTTCTGCCACCAGCTATGGAGATAGGGGGAACTTCAGGAAGTGTATCCGACCCACTAACTGAGGTCTCAGAAGGAGAGCTAAGCGTAGCTGTACTACGAATGAAGGCAAAAAATACGGCACCGGGGCCAGACGGAATACCTGGAAAAGCACTAACCCTTACTCAGGATGCTATGGAATCCCGCTGGAGGGCACTGTTCAGCCGTTGCCTTCAAGAAGGGAAATTTCCAAAGCGATGGAAGAGCGGTAAGCTAGTTCTCATACGAAAAGAAGGACGACCGGCGGACGAACCATCGGGTTACCGACCAATTGTGTTACTTGATGAGGCCAGTAAACTGCTTGAGCGTGTGGTTGCTGCTCGCCTCGTCAGGCACTTAGAAAGGGTTGGTCCTAATTTGGCCGACACGCAATTTGGGTTTCGGAGAGGTCGCTCAACAGTGGATGCGATAGCATGTGTCCGCAACCTCTCAGTTGATGCATGCTCTAGTGGCGGTGTGATGCTAGCTGTGTCTTTAGATATTGCCAATGCATTCAACACGCTGCCCTGGAGCACAATTTTAGAAGGACTCAGATACCAAAAGGTACCTATGTACCTGCAACGCCTTGTTGGGGACTATCTCTCCGATAGAGAGGTAGTCTTTCCCACGATGCAGGCAGTAAGCCGGAGTCCCATGACGCGAGGCGTTCCGCAGGGGTCTGCCCTAGGCCCTCTCCTGTGGAACATAGGATATGACTGGGTTCTGCGTGGTGCTAACCTTCGTG